>OZ010798.1:435368628-440898317 GCA_963932465.1 Maratus speciosus | reverse complement strand
CCAAAGAAAGCAGAAAAACCAGTCAACGAAGGGAGAAAAACGTCTTTGTCACGTGATCAAAATCGCTTATAACTCAATAGGTAATTTATTGATCAATAAATGGAAAACACAGTTCGATTCCAAATCGCTTCCATAATCAGGATTTCCAACTTTATATCTTTCCGTTGAAAAATGAATTTGTAAATGTGTCAGCCTTAAGGCTGTTCTCCACTGCTCTGCTCAACAAGCGCAAAACGTTTTGACACATTTACAAATTTATTTTTTAACGGAAATGTGTAAAATTGGAAGGCCTGCTTAGGGAAGCGATTTGGAATCGAGCCGTGTTTTCCATTTTTTTTTTAAATAAATAAATTACCGATTGAATTATAAGCGATTTTGATCACGTGACAAAGACTTTTTGCCCTTTCTTGAGTGGTTATTCTTCTTTCGCACGGAAATTCGATTCAAAACATCCACTTTGACACTATTTTCTGAAAGATCTATTGCGTTTGCAAAAAAACGAAAAAAAAAAAAAAAAAACAGTTCGATGACACAGTTTCTGAAAAACAACACTTGCTAGTTTCATGCATTTCCGAACAAAAATAAATTAAAACTTATGTCATAAAGTTGCCTTTTATGGATTTGAGAACAGCCTTAAAAAGTTCAATGCATTGCTTACAGGCAATTCAATTGTAACAAGTTAAAAAAAAAAAGAAAAAAAAAGGGGGGGGGGGGGATCAAACCTTTACATTTAAGACTGCAAAGTATACTTCGAATGCATTGTAAAAGCAATCTACTTTCAAAATAATGACATAGACAATTTAATTAGAAACGCAAAGAAATATTGATTAGATTAATTTTTCAACCATATTAGGATCTAATGTTACACAGACAATCTTAACATAAAATTTAAAAAAATTTTATTTTTATTTTTGTGATAACCAAGTGCACTCTAAACTATGCGCAAATATTTAGCTTTAACTTCATACAATAAGTATACAAAAGGCAAGTAGAAGTAGGGGAACCTGAAACTCGCGATGTGCCCTGGGCTCCAAATGGCGAAAATCGGGCTCTGAACAATAGCAGATATAATAAAATACAATGATAAAATAGCTATAAAGTAACGAAGATTACAATAAAAATTTTCTAACGATAATCGGAAAGATTCAACCATAAAATTTAGTTCAGTTTCAATGAAAATCAAAATAGAATATTTCTGTTAAAAGTCGAAGTAAAAAAATATCTAACTCCCTCAAGGGAGAAAAAAAAACTTGAAAGACAAAATACTTTTTGTTAATTCTTTCACACTACAACCACAACCTCACTTCGCCGTTTCCCCGAAGCTAGATGCAAGAGATTTCATTCTTCAACAAAGTGCGAATTAAGTACAATAAATAATAAACAGGCTATACCTAAATGACGAAGCAAAGTAATTGGGTTGCAAGCCATTTGGCAGCGAGGATGCCTTTTACCTGGATTTCTGGCAAGATAAGATTACCCCAGATTAGCTCTTATACAATTCAGACCTTAATTACACCAATGTAGTAAGCAATTCCTTAATCCGGATTAATACACTTATGAGAGAAGAATAGAGCTAACGTTTATTTTCGGGTCTAAAAATTTACAACGAATTTTATTTTTAATGCATGACGTCGCTCCAGATGTTCTACACTCAAAAGCTTAGATTGTAATGAGCAACAATGAATTCGTGCAAGCTTTCGTGATAAATATGTGCGCATAACACAGCATAATGGTATAAATGCACGCACGCAGCCGCAGGTAATGACTGGAAAGCCGTAAAATGAGCAACACGCCTCCAAATAGGCTTGGTCAGGATTCAAATAACTAATAATTACGAGTTTGCTTGCTGTGAGAACAACACTTAATTTTGTAAGAATAAGGCGGCGGCAATTTACAACATTATCAGAGCATAAGAAAAGACAGCGTTGCCAACTCCTGTAAAAATTGTCTTTATAAATTTGTTAGGGTAAATCCAATTTTAAGTATAAGTCATCACAAAAAAGCCTCAAATTAAAAATTAAAATGAGTCTCCTACCTGGTTGAATTACTTAATTATATGTCAAAGAATTCGTCCAGGTATCCGAGTGTAATCAGGGATCTGTTTAGGAAAATTTGAGGTCCTTTAAAGGACCCTTCACAAATTTTTTTATCTTAAAACAGAACACCTCGCAAAACTTATCACTCCAACACAGGACCCTTCAAAAGACTTTTCATCCTAAAACAGGAGCATTCACAAAGCTTTTCATCCTAAAACAGGCCCTTTACAAAATTCTATGTCTTTTAAATAAACTTAAACCTTTTTCGGACTCGTGAAAGAACATATTATTTAGCTTTTTAAAAGAAGGACAGAATCGGAATATAACAATAATTTCAAATTCACTAAAATGCGACTGGAATTTTGACAAATATAAGAAAAATCTCACCATTTCACAAAAACAGCACCCTGTGAGAAAAGTACGGATAGACACCTGTTAATTAATCTTATTACAATTGTTAGGTAACCTTATAATGTTTCAAATGATAGTAATAGCAGATTATAAAGTTTTCACTATTTTACTTGCCTTGATTAACTTAACAATCAACTTTGGTAGCTAATGATTGACAACTCCTAAAAATTATTTGATTGACAATCGTTCGAATAACAATCACACTTTTCTACTTTTATAGTGATTTTACTATAAGGTAACTTCTAAATGTTAGATTTTTCCACTTTCCATGAATGGTTTTGAAGACAGCATTACTTAAAATTTAAAACACAATTAAATTTTTTTTTAAGACCTGAAAAATATTTTTTATTCACGAATTTTAATACGAAAAACGCGTGGCTAACCCTTTGTACCACTGCGTTTGAATGGCCTACATACCCAAAAGTCAATGATTACAGCGTGTTTTAAAAGACGATTTTATTTATTGCTGCTATTTCCCAATACAGTGAAACCTCTCTGTAAGGGCCACCTGCCGTTCCATTGAAAATTGGCCCTTATGAGGGGTGACCCTTGAATAGGGGTGAGCAAATTTTTCATTTCTCTTTCTTTTTATCCCGCGATTTTTAAAATCTGCATATTCTGTTAGTAAATTCTCTTTGTTTTTTAACAATATTGTTTATTTGTTTCTTGCTGCAATTAAACTGTGAAGCCAATTTTCTTGCAGATATTTCTTGATCATGACAATTAAGAACTTTGATTTTGTCATTCAAATCCAAACGTACTCTTTGGCTTGATTTAGGTGCTATAATTTTAAATTTTACATAAGCCTGAGCATAAAATTTGTAGTGTAAAAATTGTGCTTCAATATGCATTCACAGTTTTAGTAAATGTGGAATCAGTTTTTCTAGATAACCTGTTACCCTTTGTGTGTCCACAACAAAGGGTCAGGTTTCGCCTCCAACCCAACCCCTACAGGTTGAAAGGTCAAACAAAGTGTGAGGAACAACTGTCTCACTTATGGAAAAGTTTGTGATCCCATCCTTCATTGTTACTAAATCTTCCCCACCTCCCCCTGCCTTCTTTGTATGCTGAATTCTTATCCTTTGGTTCAGGAATTCAATACACCTGTTTAGGATTTAAGGCACATGTGAAAAAATGGCCTTTATGAAGGGTAGGTGTGGCCTCTAATAGGAGTAAATTTAACATTATGTTTATGGGGAAAATTTTCGTTATTAATTCTTGTTATATAGTACAAGGGACTTTATTTTATACATAGCAGCTTGTTTATTATGTTTTTGGTATCCATTCAGTGTGTTTGGGGACACTGTATTGTTGTAAACTCATTCATACTATCACAATTATTGAAGGTGGTCAGTAATGTTTAATGGTTATATATATATATATATATATGTATACACAAAACTATAGGACTTGGTATTAAGTATCAAGAAAATTCTATGTTTTATAAAAACAAAAGTTTTTTTTTTTTTTTTTTTTTTTCATAATTATAAGCTTATTTTTTATTCCCTAACATGTTCTACAGTTTAAGATCAACTAAACCAAAACCTGAAAATATTTTTTTTGTAGTGAAGCTGTAAATAACTCATTATTAGACAGTTTATCTTTAAATGGCTGTTCTGAAATTATGTCTCACATGATTTTAAGTTCTAGATTTAAAAATAAAATCTTTAAACATAAAGCTGGGAAAAAAATGGTTTGCTTTCTTTGACTAAAAAAGTCACTACGAGACACAAAAGTTCTTTATCTACAGAACAACACAGTTAATAACAGTCGGAAATTTCATTTACACTTGTTTTCACTGAAAATATCAAAAATATCTTGCAGAGTGAGATTTTGAAAATAAATATCAAATATAAAAAAAAATTGAAAATAGCAAACATTTTAATATTTGTAAATAAATATAAAATATATGAAACTATCAAACTTCTTGATATTTTGAAAATAAATATAGGATATATATCCATTGATGTATATACCAACGAACCCTGTGTACGTATACAATGTTCGTATTTTACAATTTTGTATTAGAAAATTGACAATATTTACGAGAAGTATGTAATTTTGCGTTTATTGCAAACGTATAATCCCCCCCCCCCCCCGTTTACATGTTTAAAATGGTGTATTCTAACATCTGAGCAAATGTTTTTCAAATCGGAGTTGTTGAATCACAAAGGGTTAAAACTGGAAGACCAAAATAAATATCACTAACCAAAATTAGATAAATATTTCAAACATAGATGCAATGAAGACGGTCATATAAGCATTACATGCAAATAGATGAAAGATATTTGGCGAGGATTATATTAGATTATTCTGCAATCCATTTCTATAGCGAGTATTAATAATCTCTGTCGTTACATCCATGCATTTCCAAGTCATTTCCTTTGATTCAAGAATGCTTCTGTATCTCAGTGCATCTCAATGTGTTTATCTGCGTCTGTGCAAACGTAATAAAATGAAATTTCGAAATAGTCGTCTACTGGAACAGGTCACATTATTGAAATGAAGTCCTGTGGCACAAACATGTAGCTAAACATCGGTTACTGTAATTTAGCCGTGAACCAATACCGACACAACGCTTCAAGGATGTTTTATTGCATTATATTTCTCTCTAAAAATAAACATACAGTTTTGTTCATTATTATAATCACGGCCCTAATCAAGGAAAATAAATTAATAAGATAATTAAATGACAACAATTTTCCTCAATAGATTAACTCTTCCAACTGCAGGTAAATGTTTATTCTACATTACTGCTACTGATATTTTTAAACCGAAAAAGAAAGATGCCGCATTTACTCGCATATAGCGAGTACTCTTTTCATCATTTCTACGATTATAAAAGTATGGGGTGCGAAAATTATGCGATTTTTTACAGCATTTATCTTTTATAAGAAAAACCTAAAATTTTAAGAACTGAATAATTAATTCGTAAGTAATTTTTGAACTAGATGATGATATAGATATATTCAGAGTTTTCCCAGACAATGGCTTTAAAAATCAAAGGATACCATCCGTTGAGGGGTGGTAAGTTTAATCTAAATTTGCACCGGAAACTTGTAATTAATTTATATATATATATATATATATATATATATATATATATATATAATTTTAGTGGAAAAAAAATTATAAAATTGTTTTTCCTTATTTTGAAATGAAAATTTTCGAAGATTCCGGTGTGAATTCAACATTTCAGAAACACAATCATTTGTCCCTCAAAGGGTTAAAAATTAAAAAAGTGCCCCGAAGCAGCTGAAAAGTGCCCTTTTCTTACCAGCAACAACAGCCAGCTCTTTTTTAAACCTGGGGGAAACTAATATGTATACATTCACAAAATTCACTCTCAGTTACTTTTCTTAGAGGATATTACTGTTTACGCTACTGTCAAATGTTTCATTCTCCATATGCCCTTTTACCATTTTTTATTCAAGAAAACACTCTAGGTGAATAATAATAATAATAAATCAGTATAAACAAATCGACACTTATGTATCACGGTATTGATGACATTGATTTATCAATTATACTATCACATCTATCTACGCACAGTTGTGCCGTAGCTAAAAGAAGGAGATGGAGGGAAAAAATTTCAAAAAGAGTCGTTTTTCCAGAAAACGTTTTCCCCCTTATTGCAACGCCCCTTCGAGGGCGCAAATTTAGAGGTACCGACCAACCAAAAAAATTGTTCTTAGAGCTGAAACCTTCTTCTAATCGATGGTGCCATCAGTTTAAATATATATATATATAATTTAACCCTTTCAAATACACCGGCAAACGCAGATCACTTTGCGCCTCACGGAGACGATATTTTTTTACGCTAAAAGTAACTAACCGTCCGTATTTAAACACAATCTTTTTAAAGCATCTCAATAGACCAGATTTACATAACCTACAAAAATTTTGAAACGTTCGGACGGGTATGTTTTTTTTTTTTTTTAAATAAAATGTGAGAAAATTTCGACGAAATCTGTAAAAGCCTCAGTAAAAGCCGGGCGGGTCAACTAGTATTAAATGATTTTATTCTAAACAGTCAATGAACAACGAAAACTATGGGGATACAAGCGGTTTTATTATCTCAAATTATTTCATAATCTTGATGCGAAAGTTATGCGAATCTTTATTTTTTATCCAAATTTTCTTTCAAAAATGCGGTGTATCTAAAATACGCGAGTTTAATTTGTCAAGTGGACTGGACTGTTTTATCAATCCATTTGCCCTTTAAAAACCAGATGCAAATGAAAACTAAAAGAACATAAACGGACCATATAAAAAAAAAAAAATACGGCAAATGATTTTTTTTTCCTGCTTGCATTGGCTATTCTATAAATAAAATAAGAACATAAGTAGAGCAAAATGGAAAAAAAAAAAATTGTCGCATCTTTTTGGAATCAACTTTGTAAGAAAAGAAAAAGTGGTGTCTTCTTACGGCCGATTATCTGCAAGTCGGTCGAAAAAGAGAGGGGAAAAGGGGGTTTTCTTCGTGGAGGGGGGTGTCTTTCTGAGAGAATTTAGTCCGTATTTGTTCAACGTTACACGAGTTTTAAAAAAACGGAAATTTCCAAACGGCCATGCCGGCGAGCGCGAAGGTTTGAACCTATCTCCTCCGGTCTAACAGATTTGAGAGCAGAATCTCTCAGCCGCTGGTGGGACAGAAAAGAAACTAAATATTTTTGTGCTCAGAGCAACATTTTAAATTCTTTTTAAACACGATAAAAATCAATAATGATTGTGAATACAGATAACTGATAATGCAATACAAATGTCTCAAACTCTATTCTGGTAATGCAAAAATATCACGATATTTCTTATGCTGCGTGTCTCAAACTAAAAAATCGCAGGCAAAATACACTCTTTACGACTTTAAGGCAACTAAAAGAGCTAATTTCCATTCCATTATTAAATTTATGTAGCATAACCAAAAATAGTGAAATAAAAATTACTTAAACGATAAAAAATAAAATGTTTTGCATTAAACTGATAATCCAGATAACGGTTGCTTAAGATAATCCGGTGCCATAGCTTGCATATTCATACGCATACTTAGCATATGAAAGTAACGAGATTAGGGGAAAAAGTATTAAAAAGCGTGCAAACGGTATGGGTGTGTAACGAGCATAACCAAGCTCAATAGAGAATAGGAACAAATGCGAAAGCGCAAATGGGAAGGGGGGGGGGGGCTGCAGCATGTCATTTAATTATTCGGAAGCATGCCAGTAGGGGTGGAAATAGTGCGAGGCAGATCGGCGCTCAAGTTTCTTTAAAGGCCAATCTATTGTTCAATTCATTCTAAATACTTTATTGGATGTTTTGCTGTTCGACAGTCGATTTTAATATTTCAAGCATTAAATAATTCCCGTAAAATATGGAAGTAGCATTCGAATTCTTAAAATGCTGCTTTGGGCAAGACATGGTGGCATGAAAATAAATTCTCAATTTAAATTAAATCACTTCTATACCTCAACTTTGGTCAATAGTTTCTTTAGATTCAAAGAATGTCGTAGCATATGGGAGGGGAAAGGGAGGATTGGATGGTGGATTCCTCTTCCACATTATCCAAAAACTCATGGGAAAAACTACAAAAAATACAGTGTTGAAATTAACACGTCACCTCTAAATAATCAATTAAAGGAAGCATAATAATTCAGAGATTCCACCCAGAAAATAACAAAAAAGAGGAAATTAAACGTGAGAGTAAAATTTACGACATTTTTCACATTTACGCATAAATTCTGTAAATACATTGACAAATTTCTTATATTAAAATGTTTTATAGTATTTTCTGTAATAAATATATTGCATTTTCATAGTTGAGCTGAGAAAACAGTACAGCTGTAGTGCACCTGTCAACACGTACACTACATTAACATTCTTTAACACAAATGTATTGATTGGTTTTCATATATTCCACTCAGAAACAAATAAAGTGAACTTTAAATAGTTAACTACCATTTTTATATGTATAGAAAACCATAACTTGGTTTAAATTTACGATTTTTTCCACGACAGACTATGAAAACTGCGATTTTATTTAGCGATCTTTTGACGAAATTCGCGATTTAATTTCTGCAATTGTTTGACGAAATCCACTATTTTATTCCGCGATCATTTGACAAAATTTACGATTTTTTCTGTGACCGATTGACGAAATTTACGATTTTTTTTCTGTGACTGATTGGCGAAATTAGCAATTTTATTCTGCGATCGTTCGATGAAATTCGTAATTTTACTTCGCGACCGCTTGAGAAATTCGCGATTAATTTCTGCAATTGTTTGACGAAATTTTTGAGTATTTTCGCGACAGATTGAACAATTTTTTTGAAGAAAATTGTGTTTTTGAGCGATTAACGAATCCCGATTTTTTTCTGCAATTGTTTGATGACATTTTTTTTTTTTTTTTCCCGTGAACGATTGATGAAATTCGCGACTTTTTTCCTTGACCTCTTTGACAAAACTTGCGAGTTTTTCCGCGGCCGTTTGTCGAAACTTGCTATTTTTTGTTCGAGTGATTAACCAAAATTTGCGGTGTCATTCATGGATCATTTGAGAAATTTTATTTTTTTCGCGACGCACATTTTTTTTTTTTTTTTTACAATTTTGCAAAAAAGAGGAAGTTGGCGATAAAGCGAAATCCCTGCAATAATTAGAATACGCTTAACATTCAGCTGTTTGTGAGCTTCATAAAAGAACGTCATTTTCAGTGCAAAAACAACAAGCGTACGAGCAAGAAATATCAACACCCAATACACCTCTAAATAAGCAAGGAAATAAGGTTATTTTATCAAACATTAAAACAGCAGTATTCTAAATTTACTCTGTTTATTTCTGTTATTTTTAATGTTGGTTTTACATCCCATATTCAGAGTTGCTACGCATACAGGAGAATGAAATTTCTTGATGTATTTAAAGAAAATTGCAATGTAGCTGAGTAATGCGTGAAGGATAGGATGGGGATAAAATAAATATTACATCACCCGAAAACACTACATTTTCTAAATGCAGAAGACATTAATTATTTATCATTACTTTGGGGAGGGGGGGGAGGGGAGTTTATCTGTGTTTATTTTAAAGTGTGTGCATCTAATATGCTTTTAAAACTATTGATGTGGTGGGAGAGGGAAGAGAAAATTTTGGAAAGAGGGTAATTTAGACAAATTTTCCTTTTCTTTCTTTTCTTATATGGAATTTTCCAAAACATGGAAAATTGTTAAATCTAGCTGTCTGAAGCCTACCAACTTACTTGGGGCTCACAGCGAAATTTTACCAAATTCCTTTTTAAAGTTTTTCAGGCAGTGCAACAACCCTAAATCTACATATAAGGTAGGGCGTTCCCACTTATCGTTGACCAATAAAACAATCAATTTTAGAGATATATTTCGAGTCTCAAAAATGTTTCATATGTTGTTCTCCATCATACCAAAAGCTACCTATTGCATCAATAAAATTATTTTCGTAAAAGTTACAAAACTTAAATTTGTATACGGTCCCTGGGTCCTATTTTATTAAGTTCTAACAAGTAAAATAAAACAAAATAAAAATCCTTGTTCAGCGACAAAAACTTTCCAAATTAAGATACTATTTCAGCGTTTTCTGGCGTTGAAAAAGGGAAAAGTGCATGTCGGGAAAACGCTGAAAATACATGAAATTCAAAGTATCATAATTCGGTAATTTTTTTTCATGAAAGAGTCCCCCACCCCCTCTCCGTTCTTTTAACTTATTTAAAAATGTAATTTGAAATATATATATATATATATATTGGAAAATTCATTTTGGTGTAAAATATTGAATAAATATTTGAGCAAAAAATTCTAAGATATAAAACAGAAAATTCTGTCCCAGACAGTGCTTAAGGACTGCAGTCAGAATTTGTAGATAAAAATTGACTACAGAAAGAAAACTCACTAAATCATCATACTTCGTTTGAAACCATACACATGATTGAATTTACTCGTCTGGATCAACAAGTGACGCAATTAGTTCAACGTGAATATGAGACAGATTTAAAGAAGGCTGTCTATATTTCAACATAGACGAATGCACACAGTCTAGCTGCCGGTTACAGCAAGCTGATACTTTTAGTTATTTATTTAGCATATGAGGAAATAATACCAGACAAATTGGATATATAGACAGAGAACGTTAGAGCAGAAATTGAGACAATAATTTAATTTTTAAATTTTTCCAAAATAGAATTCATGCATCTGATTTGGTTGTTTCATTGTAAATAAAGTGGAAATGTTAAGAAAGAAAAACGAGGTACGGTCGTGGAAAAAAAAAAGTAAACACCCCCTACTAACTCCTCAACAAATTAACGTAGAAGAAAGTTACTGGTACCGAACGATTGGAAAGAAAGTCTACTTTTAAATGATGTATATAAAATTTGCTTAGGGGGCCATCTACATATTAAAACGAACCATAACTTTGTTTTTTTTTCAATAGCAGTACCCAATTCTGACAGCATAAATGAACTCTACGCCCTTCAATTAGCCTAAGAAACGAATTTTTATGCAATTCGTACTATAAGTTTCCGAGAAATTAATTATTTTAAAACGAGCGTATTTTAAGGGCTGTATCCAAATTGAAGTTCCGTACTGTATTGTTAACCGAGAGAGCCCCCTTCCTTGATCAAGGCACCTTAAGCGCCACTCAAGGAGTCAATGAAGCGTGTTAGATTACAGTACAGCAGAATAAATTTCAAAATGTCTACTCACTTCCATCATAGACGGTCCCTTAAACCATCATTTTGTCGTTTTTTAAGCGTAATTTGAAAACTACTTGGAAGAAAAATGCGAAATTTTTGAATTTCCATAAAGCAGGACTTAATAAATCTAAATCCATCAAAAAAATTGTAGGTTGCAATTCATAATTTTTTCGAATATTAATTTAATAATTCATAATTCATATCATAAAATTATAAAAATTGCAAATTCAGCTTATTTATGTTTGGGTATATTAGTATTATTACTACAAAATAATTAGCACATTAGGAGCATAATTTCGGGAGGTATAAATAAAAATATGAAAATGTAATTTAACATTAGAAGCACTAAATTTTGAATGTTTATAATTCAAAAACTTATCATTCAAATGATTTGAAATTTGGTGTCTAGGCATAGTTTGAGCCGAAGATTTGAAATATCTCGTTAAAATTGGGTATTGCAATTGGATTCGTTTTAATATGTAGATGATCCCCTAAGAAAATTTTATATACATCATTTAAAAGTAGACTTTATTTCCAATCGTTCGGTACCAGTAACTTTTTTCTACGATGATTTGTTGAGGAGTTAGTAGGGGGTGTTTACTTTTTTTTTTTTTTTCCACGACTGTACATAGTGCGTTTCTCAAACAACTAGGAACCTTATGAAATAAATAATTTGCCGCTGAGTAGAATTTCATTTCAGTTATACAATATACATCGAAACAAAATATTACAAAAAACAAAAAGAATAAGTATAAAACACGGGTCGATGCAGGGATTTTTTTCTTGCGGCCTATTTTGTGAAAAGTAACATTTATTAATAACTTCTTGTCCTTCTGCTAAGTTTTAATTTCTGGTGAACATATTTTCTTTGCAAATTACACATTTTAAAACCCAACAATATAGCAATAATTAATGAAGAGTATGTTTTATGGAATAGAATTTTATGAAGGAGCCTGTTTTATTAAATGGATTTTTGTGAAAGGGCCCTAAGTAGGCCCCAAATTTGGCTTCGATCGACACCTGAAAAGTAAAAATAGTTTTTGGTATGATCCATGTCAATTCAGGCAGCCAAAGAAAAAATCTTACCTTCATAGTCTCAGAAGTTTTTGAATTGAACATATGTTAAAATTCAATAAAAAATAAGATATTTGTATATTTTGGTTTTGCCCAAAAAAATTCCTGGCCCGAGATACAGGCCGCCAAAGATGGCATCCGGGGCACCATTTCCAATTCGCCATTTTCGATAAAAATTTTAAAGTGCTCTATCTCTAGAACGGTGCAAGATATTTTGTTGCGTTTTTTTTTATTTTAAAGATAATATTCTTCTGTTTAAAATGATATACCCAATTTTGACAAATGTATTCAACTTTTCTTGTGGCAACCTTTTGAAAAAAAAATTTTTTTTTCAAAAAAAAATTTTTTTTTCAAAAAAAAAAATTTTTTTTTGAAAATGCCAATTTTAAAAATTTTGATTTTTTTGCTGTTGATCAATACCATTGGGAACTATCTTCACTGTAAAGGAGAACTTCCACTTTTGAGTTTAACAAATTTTAGAAACATTTAAAAAATTCAGAGAATTTTACAGGAACTGTATATATACAGTTCCAGTAAAAGTCACTGAATTTTTGCTTATTTGTATCATATTTGTAAGGATAAGCCTACTATATATCCTAAACAAGTTAGAAATTGCAATATCAAATGTGGCAAATGAGGTGCGTGCATAGTATTAACTAGTTTTATAAATATTCAGATCTTGGTGCAATAAGTGTTACACTCTTGGGCAAAAAGGCATGAATACAAAATTTACTATAATTCCATATATTAAATTCAGTAATACGGAAGTAATTTGAATCCATCTTAAAAGGACTTAATCGCCATGGCAACGTAGAATCATTGCCTATCATGGTACATAATTGAATCAATTATGTATTATAGGATTTTTAAATAGAATGAAGAAAACTTTTATTAATGTCTTTTATGTTTTAATTTGATTTTCATAGCATTTGAAGTGATATATACTTTATTGCAGCAGGTTTACAAAACATTACTTCCTGTGTCATAGAAAGTGCATAGTGGTTACAGGGACACACAAAAGATTTCGGATACTTTACCTTATTGGAAATACTGTACATTAGCGATGATTGCTAGAGGTGCATTTTTAGTTGCGATATGAGTTTTAAGTTTAATTAAATATTTCCATATTATGTTGTGTGTATAAAGGCTGTAGATCATATACAGGGCTACACAAAAGAAATCGTAAGGGTATTGCTGGAAGTGCATTTTTAGTTGTGTTTTTAAGTTTAACTAAATTTTTCCATATTACGTTGTGTGCATAATTGCTGTAGATCATATACAGGGCTATACACAAAAGAAATTTTAAGGTTTTACTGAGTATGAATGAAAGTAGCTTAAAGGTGATTTTTAAATGAGTTATGCATTTTTACACTGAACTACATTTAGTAACTAAGATATGTTTGAAGAATATAGATAAAATGATATACAGGTCCACGTAAAGAATTAGATATGTGGCCATCTATGGATGATAATCTCTGGAAGCGTGATTTCACTGGTTTTAAGGATGTTTTAATCTTAATTAAATATTAGCTAAATAGTGGCATGTATATAAAGATAGTAGGTAAAATACAGGGTTGTATGAAAGTATTCAAGTATGCTTCCGTTTATTGACATAAATTTCTAAAAGTCAAATTCCGACCTATTTATGTGTTTTTAACAATTTCCAACATAGTTGAAAGTCTTTATGGATTTGATTTGTCTGCCCATCTGCCTGAACTCTAACTTGCATTAATATAATTTGTATTGCTGTGTAATTGATATATGTTATTAAGATTGTTTTACTATGTTCGGTATTGAAAATAAAGTATGTATCACTTCAAATGCTATGAAAATCAAATTAAAACATAAAAGACATTAATAAAAGTTTTCTTCATTCTATTTAAAAATCCTATAATACATAATTGATTCAATGATATACCATGATAGGTAATGATTCTAGGTTGCCATGGCGATTAAGCCCTTTTAAGATGAATTCATATTACTTCCGTATTACTGAATTTAATATGTAGAATCATAATAAATTTTGTATTCATGCCCTTTTTGCCCAAGAGTGTAACAATTATTGCACCAAGATCTGAATATTTATAAAACTAGTTAATACTATCCACGCACCTCATTTGCCACATTTGATATTGCAATTTCTAACTTGTTTAGGACCCGGTAGCAGAAAGTTCGAGACGGGAGACGGGCGTCGCAGATTTTCTTTTCTCTTTTGCAGATTCTTTTTCATCGAACTTTTATTTTGCTTCGTATTATGTTTAGCTCTTTATTACTTAATACAAAAAGTTAAGACTATTATTAATAAAAATTTATAAAATGCCTAAAATCGCTACAGGTAAGTGATTGTTTGATTAATTAACGCTATCCATTTATGAAAATATTTTACCTGCAGATTATTTTTTGCCCCTGAATTATCTGTCGCAGACACTTGGAGAAATTTCTGCTACGGGGGTTTAGGATATATAGTAGGCTTATCCTTACAAATATGATACAAATAAGCAAAAATTCAGTGACTTTTACTGGAACTGTATATATACAGTTCCTGTAAAATTCTCTGAATTTTTTAAATGTTTCTAAAATTTGTTAAACTCAAAAGTGGAAGTTCTCCTTTACAGTGAAGATAGTTCCCAATGGTATTGATCAACAGCAAAAAAAATCAAAATTTTTAGGATTGGCATTTTCGAAAAAAAAATTTTTTTTTTTTTTTAAATTTTTTTTTTTATATAAAGGTTGCCACAAGAAAAGTTGAATACATTTTTCAAAATTGGGTATATCATTTTAAACAGAAAAATATTATCTTTAAAATAAAATAAACCGCAAAAAAATATCTTGCACCGTTCTAGAGATAGAGCACTTTAAAATTTTTATCGAAAATCGCGAATGAGAAAGGATGCCGGGGATGTCATCTTTGGCGGCCTGTATCTCGGGCCAGGAATTTTTTTGGGCAAAATGAAAATATACAAGTATCTTACTTTTTCTTAAATTTTAACATATGTTCAATTCAAAAACTTCTGAGACTATGAAGGTAACCCCCCTGCCTGAGTTGATATGGATTCAGCCTTTTAAAAAATTCTTTTATAAGCATACAATGTTTATATTATTTGTTATTTTTAAAATAAACAACTGATGATTGCAATTCATGTCGCTCTAGAAATGCCTGCGACAACACGTTGATTTGGCGCAGGCCCGGATTACAGAAAATTTACCGCTTTGATTTGCGCTTGGTAGAAAACGCAAAGTGCATTAATACATACAAAAAAAAAAAAAAAAAAAAAAAAAAAAAAAACCATAAACAAATGTTTCTTTTTTGAAAATACGGCAACAAGGGAGAAAAAAAGCATTATATATTTTCTCTTGCAATAATGCCCATTTCCACTGAACTATTATCCATTTTAGTGGTTATTGCCGAGCCCTTTTTCTTTCCAGAATAAACATTCATTATAGTATCACATCTTAAAATCGAAGAAATATGGGGCATTTTTCTGTGATTAGATAAACTCTTCTAGACCCCAACAAAGGCGCCACAGTACATACATATTCATTTAAAACCTGAGCCTAGAGTTTTTTGAAAGATGTGTCACCTAGAGGCAACAATGGGCGTTGGCGGATAAGCTATACTCTAATCTGAACTATCCATTTTCTGACCAGAGCAGGGTTACCAGTTTGATCTCCAATTTTAATCCGAAATTTCAAATTCTCTCCGGAAATTTCGAAAGGAGAATCTTCACTTCATATGATCACTAAATGTCTCTCATTAAATAAAGCTCAAGAGGACGGTGGACGTTTTAAAAAAATTCTTTTAATTTTCATAATAGATTAGAAATTTTGTGCAATTATACATTTCACTAGTATATAGAACACCGTAAAAGAAATTTCCAGTCTTATTGTAGTTTTAAGATCTTTAAAGAAAAAGAAAAAAAATGCAATTTAACAAATTACAACGACCATTTGGAAAATGATTTTTTCAAAGACTAAAATTTAAGACACAAAAAATCGATCGGAGTTGATCATACATTATGTACGCCATGAATTAAACATTAATAGTGTTATTACACGTAAAAATTGCAAGCGACAAAAATCGCCTCCGACTCGTCAGATTTCTTGAAACTATTACGTATTATCCACCTGAAACTTACGTACCATCCAAGCATTTCATTGGCTGTTCGGGAAAAGGCTTTTCCATCGTGTTCAATTTTAAATGAAATTTCATTCTTAAACTTCTAAACAACCCACAATATTACTTTTTTACACCGTCGTATAGAGAAAAAAATGTACTTTTAAATGCAATTTGTTTGAAAGCTGCATCTCAATTTGTTTCTGAGGTTTTTTTTTTTTTTTTTTTTTTTTTGTCATAGTAGCAACAGAAGTATCCATCTCTGTTGAAAGTAAAGGTTAGTGTATAGACCAACCAGAAAACGAATAAAATGCGGATTAAACCAATAAAATGCTTCAGATATGCTTTTGATTTCCTACCCTGATGAGAATAACCATTTTTGCAAATGGTTAAAAAAAAAAAAAAAAAAAAAAAAAAAAAAAAAAAAAAAAAAAAATTTTTTTTTAATGCTCCTTGCGTCATAATTCTTAAGATATTTCCTCGATTTTGGATTTTAATCACATAAAACTATTGCCTAATAATAAGTTAAAAATCAAATTTAATTATCTTAATGAAGTCGAATTTTAAAATGCATATACACAGTTTCTTTTTAAGCAATATCAGGATTTTTCCTTATCAGTTTCATGAATTTTGACTAAAAATTAAGTAGCAAGGAGCATTTCAAAAAACAGATTTAAAGTATTTTAAAAGACCAAACAATTGTTTGTGAATAAAATTAAAACACTTGTAACTTTGCATAAAATAATCGCATCTGCATACGGTTTTCAGCGAACGACGTAGTAGAAATTGGAAAATAATAATACACACAAAAAGAAATGTCGATTTTTGCTCAAATAAAGATCCACGGTCCCCTTAAAATACTATTCTTTATTTCTGGTACGATCTCGAAATTTTGAATAAAAATGGAGGCTAAACTGGCAACACTGGACCAGAGTTCGTAAATATCACGACATTTTCTAATATGTGAAAAATATCTGATATTTTGATATATATATCCGATATTTTCGATGTATATACGATATTTTCAAAATAGTCAACTTACTGCTGATAATGTAGTATATTTTCAAGCTTAATATAAATAATTAGAAACTAAAACATATTATTACACTTAACCATGAAAGCTTAATAAAACAATATTCTAAAATTGCACCCCCCCCCCCACACGCACACACACACACACACACACACACTTCGAACAGAACTGAAGATCAACTAATTAAAAACAGAAAAAATTTGCTTTATACACAAAACTATGGGATCCAATATCAAGAAAATATTATGTTTTAAAAAACAAAATTTTAAATACAAAATAGTTTTTTTTTGTACTTCTTAGTTATCCCGTCGACCAAATTACTGTCGCCAAATTGTAAGATTAAATGCCAATAAGGGTTGTCATTAATTAATTAATTAATTGCAAGATTAAATGCCAACAATCGCCAATAAAACCATTAATTCGGCATTTTATTTGTATTTTTATTAATGTTTTACTAATTTATTTGTTCTTTCGTTATTTAAAATAAAAATTATGTCAATGTGTATAATTTGGCGAAATCGGTCGACGGAATAACTAAGAAGTACCGTTTTTTTTTTTTTAATTTTAACATAAATGTGAGCTTGTCTCCTTTTTTATTCCCTGACATGTTGTAGAGTTTAAGCGCAACTAAACTAAAACCAGTTTTGTAATGAAGCTGAAAATAACTGATTATCTCAATTAGACAGTTTGTCTTTCAATTACTGTTCTGAATTAATTATGTCCTACATAATTCTACACTTAAAAATAAAAGCTTGGAAAAGATATTTGTTTTCTTTGGCTAAAACAGTCACTGCCAAACACAAGATTTTTATCTACAGAACGACACAATCAATAATATTTGAAAATTTCAATTACACCTGTTTTGACTGAAAATATCAAATACAGAAAAATAGGTACCTAATTTCGCGTTTTGAACGGATATTCAGGACTCAACAGTTAGGAAAAAGTCATCATGGAGACAAATCTGTTATAATTCAAGATCGACGATATTTGATCTCAAAAAATTCTCTGACCAAACAGGCATACAACGAAATTTGCTACTTATTTTCTGCGATCGTTCGTCGAATTTCTCGATTTTTTATTTATTTATTTATTTATTTTTAATATTAATATTATTATTTTGCGGTCGTTTGGTGAATTTCGTGATTTTTTTCCCGAGACTATCCGATGAATTTCACAACATTAAGTTTTTCTCCAAAACTTTTCCATAACGTTTTAGAAAATATTTGTACATTCTCTGACTTTTCCAATATATTTTGAAATTTCCCTGATTTTTCATGACGCTGGGAACCCTGTTTCAATAGTAACGCCTGTAAATTTCAGTCATCTGTATAAAAATCACATTCTGAATACGACAGAAAGTATTTCGTTGATCAGAAGAGGCAGGAGATTGAGAAAAGTCTAAGGAACAATGAACGAATAAGAAGCAACTGATTAACTCAAAAAGTTTAAATGTCAAAAACACAATAATTAGCAAAAACTTACCTACAAACAACGGGATGAAATGGGATTAATGATGAGAATGGTATAATATCCGAAATCTAAAAGAAACAAAAAAAAAATAAATAAACATTAGTAACGCAATAATATGTTAATTAAACGCAAGCAAAATATTGTGACGCGAAACATTTTCCCCCCATTGTGAAAATTAATAAATAGAAATAGTCGTAAAAATTAACACTAAAATATTATATATCATAACCAGAAGTAGAAGTAGAATAATTATTTACATTGCATTTCTTTACCCGTTCATTATTAAATTTTAATACAGTAAGAATGATATAGATCCCCCCCCCCCTCCCCTGAACAGTTTCTGTTGTTATAAAAACCCACAAAAAACTAAGTTATCGCTATCGCATTTATTTCAGCATTCACACTGGTGTCCTCTCGAGTTGGATATGGACAAAAAAGGTTGGGAACCACTGGTCTAGACTTACTTTCTATGTATTCAGGACAGTTTCTATGTATTCCCCACACACAAGTTAGCATGTGTTACTGAATATTCTTAAATCATGGTAAACGCATTTTTTAGACATAATGTGACGCTAACAAAGATAAAATAGATAAAAATATTGAAAGTTTTATTGAAAGCAAATATTTTTATGACAAAGATGTTGACTTAGAGACATCATTGGAAGGACAGCAACATTAAAAGCATCGGAATATTGTATGGCTCAGCGCATAAACTTGTTTGCAAATAAAATCTCCCCCCCCCCCCCCTTGTGATCGTGATATATCGTGAATTAAACCATGTGATTGTTAGTGAGTTAGCCTCGCAAACCGCAAATCACAGTTTTGTCAGTCACATCGCCATATTTAAAAATATGATTGAGGTACAATAAATACATTAGAACGAAGGTTCGCATGTTGAAAATCGTCAACTTCGATATTATCAGCAGTGAAGATTTTATTTTCCTTATTCCGATTACCGGAATTCGAAGATATTGCATCACTGCTAGATTCCGCGCAGGATGTTTAATCCAATGGACATTAGTGGCCGACAGGTCACTGCTTTGGGGGCAGTTATACAGAGACAAAAATAGCCCAATTTTAAGCAAAAACTGCGTTATCAGTATTATCCTGAAAGAATTTTTTTTTAAATCAGTTTAGTAATTCCAAAGAATTTAGAACGTCCCGCTATTCATTTCAGCATTTAAATTTGATTTATTTATATTTAAGAAACCATATGTGCGATCATTTAAGCCTTAAAAATAATAGCTGAATAAAGTTTCTAAGCTTAACAATTTCAAATAAACCGTAATTTAGAACGTTTTCAGCTCATTTCAAACGCTTAAATTTCGATATTTTTTTTTTCTTTAAGAAACCAGGGGGCTCTGCTCTCTACGAGCTACCCTCGCCAATTCCCGTTCAAACACCGCAAACTCTAAAAGGACGCTAATTTGATCGGCTTTAAAAAATTTCGGAAGAATAAAAAACAGTGGCTATCTCCCTGTTAACGGGTTGTTTTCTTTGATTTCTCTTTGTCTTTGGTTCTTTCGTCTTTGATTAAATCAGATCAGTGAAACATGTGAAAATAAGCTAATATAAAATGATTTAAGTAAACAGAATCTTTGTCTCGCAGTATTTTTTAACAACGCTATAAAAAAGTTCTCTTTAAATAAGACATTTTAAATCTGACGTAATTTTCCCCAAAGTTTCTTTCTTCTTTTAATAGTCACGTGAAAATACTTTTGTTGTTAGAAAGGAAATAATATTTGCGCTGTCTTAGAATTCTCAACACAAGAACAATGCGACTCTTGTAGGCACTTCAATAATATCTGCATTGGTTCAAAATATCTCAATTTGTTGATTTTCTGTAAGCAAGTAAACACTATTGGTTTACAATGGAAGTCTATGGGAAATATTAGAGATATCGAAATTCAAGTGTAAATATAGTTTTTATGACGTAACTATGAATATTTTCCTGTTTTTAATACGTAATCATTTAATTCTCATTTGAAAGTTTTTTCTGTTTATAATAGTCACGTGTAAATAAATTTTTAATTTGAAGGAAATATTATTCTTTGCGCTGTTTTTAAATTTGGCAACAATTTAAAATAATACCCTTTTCTAAAAGTTGTAAAAAATCTACCTGGAAATGCTGAAAATTTGAATTTAAAATAAAAATAAAACCTCAAAAAATAAGTCAAATTAATGCAGTCTGCACACCGGGAACTTCTAATGTGTAAAATGATCTAAAATGATGAAATTCCTATGTATAATTTTTGTTCCTATAAAACTTTAATGGAAAGATTTTGGCCAACTTTAACATTAATTATCTCTTTAAATAATTCTTTGATTTGAAAACTGTCTGCATCAGCGTGTTTATCAAAAATTTCTCTATAATACCACCGATTTTCACATTTTTGTATGCAATAGTTTTCGTAATATTAACGAAGAAAGACCTCCGTTCACAAAAAATTCAAAACCGGCGGCGACAGCGTTAGTTCCCCTTTTTTAGAATAGAGAGACTATTCTTAATGAGCATTGATATCTTAAAAATAATTACAAAATTTCAAGCCCTAAAAGTATCACAGAAATCGGAACTTTATAACATTTATTTTTTATATCCAGTACACCTTTAACCCCTTGCAAAAAAAAAAAAAAAATATTTAAAATTAGGAAAATGAAATTTTACAGCATTTTTCCACCAAAGTTGTTATAAAAATAAATTTTGGCGGGAGGATACAATTTATTCACTTAACACAATTACTTGTTCCTGAAAGGGTTAAGGGTAGTGGTGAAGACATAAAAATATAGCCTATTCTGGAGTAGAGACTGTCACTATCATTTTGCCATCAATATTTTTTAAAGCAGCTGGGTTGTACCTCACTCTGAGATTACCCCTTCCAAATAAACAAATGTTTTCTTTGTAATATTTTCACAGATTGGTAAAGACATCAAAACTGGCAAACTTTACGATTTCTGAGTTCCACTATTTCCGAATACAAACATTAGCTTTATTCAATGATAGGAAATTACGATTAAATAAGACGAAGATTATTATTCGCAAATAATGGTACTCAAAAATAAAAAAATAAATTGGACGAAAAATTTAAGAAGTTTCACACCACTATAAAAACCGAAAAATTCCAATTTCATTTAACATTACAGACAAAGCACAGTTAGCACACTATCTCAAAATATTTTACCATTTCAATATCGTCATATAACATAAAAATATTTCTTTCGAAACTTATCCTCTAGACAAAATCTTTCAAACCTGAAGGCTAAAAAAGAAAAAAAGGCCTATCGATCGATTTCGAACGCAATATTTTTCGCTCATATCTGATCCTTATGGCCCTTAGTCGATATTTGGGACCGAACAGTCAATAAAAATCTTTTACTGCGTAGAGAGCAGAAAAAATTCGAAGTTATCGGTCACAAACGTGAAATAACAAGGAGATTCGCGGCAATACAATGAGTGCTGTAAACGATAAGCCAGAGCGATGTTCTGACGATTGCACATCTTCGTAATCGAGCGCAGACGAGAATATCTGAAGTAAAATGGTTGCTAGACACGCTAATGACAAAAGCTCTCCGAAGATGAAGAGATCTCTATAAAAAGAGAAACTAATTCACGAAGTTGATTTACTAAGTTCTTGTAAAGATTAACACAACCTAATTAACTGGCTCAACGAAAAATTATGCTAACAGCTAGAACATAGACAATACATAGACATTAAGCTTTTAAGTGTTAAGTCTACTATCTCTTCCTAAACAAAAATACTTTCTAAATTAAAAAAAAAAAAGTATAATTTTAATGCTTTAAACATAATCGATTTTTATAATATTATTAAAAAACAGCATGATTTGAATAATTTTTTATGTTTAAGCACATTTGTAAGTTGCAGATTCCACATTATCGTAATATCATAATCGAGCGCAGGCGAGAATATCTACAAATGAAGTGGGATGATTTCTAGACAAGTTAGACATAAGTTCTTCATAGAAGATGAAAAGCTCTCTCTCTCTTCCCCTCACGCTCTCCCAAACATTAACATAATCTAATTAATTAGTCCGAGGAAGAACAAAGAGGAAAAATCATAAAATATGGAGTAATATACAGGCATTAAATGTTTTGCAAAAACAAGTGTTTTGTTTATGCTAGTATCCTTTGAAACTTGGGATGTAACGAACAGTGATTTGGCCGAACAGCGAATATTCGGTCAAATTCTAGGCCGAATACCACCTAAAACACGTGAGAGTGTTGATTATAATTTCTTTTTGAGAGGAAATAAATTTAAACAAAACTTAAAAACGATACTTTATTTTATTAGTTATATGTTCAGGGGTCGATCCAGGCAAAATTTGGAGGCTATTTAGGGCTCTTTCACAAAAATCTATTTAATAAAATAGGCCCCTTCACAAAAATGAACTTAATAAAACAGGCTTCCTCAGAAAATTCCTTTTAATAAAATAGCCCCCCTACATAACATTCTTTTTTTCATAAAAACTGTTTTAAAATGTGTAATTTGTAAATAAACCAGGTCACGGAGAACAAAAACTTTAGCAAGGGAATTCTAAAGAAATTCTTTTTTGTTCATAAACTCTTGAGTCGAATTTGAGTAACTGGATTTCAACTTTCGTTACAAAATGTTATTTTTCACAAAAATATAATAAAATTCACAAAAATAATTTCTACTTTTCACAACATGGGTCCCAAGAATAAAAACCTGCATCGACCCCTTATGTTTAAAATTTTTAACAGCTTGGTGTACTATTAGGTAGCTTCCATTACAAAAAAATAAGAAGGTACTGCAGCTGTCCGAAGGAAAGAAATTCTGGAAATTTTCGGTATATTTTCACCAACATCACCCTCAAAACCACCCTACGTTCAAATGTTGATTTATATATATATACATAGTCATTTTTAGGTGCGTTCGTAATTATATAAATACGTAGCACCTATAGTCGTCGTTCAGTCCGTCTGTCTGTCCGTCCGCATATAACAGAGCAAAAACTACCCGACCGAATGATCTGAAATTTTTAATATATAATTGCTGCAAAATTTTGTCGAGCCATTTCCAATTTTATGAAAATCGGATCTATAGTTTAATTACAGGGACAGTCAAAAGTTTTTCTTTACATTACGGCCAATGGGAAAAATTATTGCAAGTGAATTTTAATGATGTTACAGACTTCCGAATGGTCTGAAATTTTTAATATATGGGTGATTCTACGCAAATAGGCCATAATGATGAAACTGGATGATATTTAAATTTTTTCAACAGAAAAACCTAATGCATCTTTTTTTAACATGTAGTTTAGACATGGTTTTATCATATTAGCTCATGAAATTTAACTATTAATTAAAACATATATTTAAAATAAATTTTTAAAACTATTAAATATCATTCCCTCACATGCAACTACTACCAGCCAAAAATATAAAAAATACCATTTCTTACTGAAATATTTAAAAAAGAAAATTCTGACTTCTGTATTTTAATATGGACGCATAAAGTATTATTTCTATGTATTAACATTATTTTTTTTGGTCTGCACATGCAATTTTTATTTGGCAAAAAAGTTTGCAACTCATATTTCAGATCATTCCCTCCCTCATTAATAATTCTGGATATTTGAGATAGGTGGTACTACTGTAGACTGAAACATTGCATATGTGCTCAGCACATGGGTCTTACCTGTCTGTAAAACAATTTTTAGCCATCCTGGAGAAATAGTTCAGTGTGTAAGGAATAATTTAATAGACAGATTGGACAAATGTTAAGATGATGTTATCATTCCCTCATTTAAATTTATAAAAATAATTTATTTTCTAAAAATGTATTAATGGGTGGTTTAGTTTTCTCTGAAGGGATAATTTGAGTACATGTATTGTTTTTTAAATTTACTTTATGAGTTCAAATTTTAAAAACTAATAATGTATGTTTTATCATTCCCTCACAAGTCATTCCCTCATGTGAGGGAATGATTTTTATGTGAGAGAATTGTTCTATTATTTTTAAAAACTTGTAAAAAAGATATTTTTGTTGAAAATTTAATGCTTTTGATGAAAATAAATGCATATTTTTAGGCAAATCAATGTATAAAATATTATTTATTATGCAAAAGGTAAAAGAAAAGTCAGCAAGGAAACCAAAAAAAAATCTCATGGAGAAATTTCATCAAAATAACTTGTGAAAGAATTTAGCATTCAGTTGAAAATACTCCTGGTAAGCAGCAGAAATGTAGCTTATTAATATGAAGCAATTAAGAAAATAAAGTCATCTTAAGCACAAACCTATATCTTATTGCATATAGATTTCAGCGAAAACTATTTTTGTATATTCCTTAAAGAAATTCAGGCAATACATTTCAAAAGAGATTGGCAACAAGGGTAATATGCATACAAACATTGGGGACTCAATAAATTTTATTTAACAGTACCTTTAGATAATTTGGATTAGATAATTTTGGAGCATGAAATTGAAATGGAGAACTATTGAAAATTGAAAAATCAGTCAAAGTAAATTCTGTTGAACCAACAGGCAATGGAAAGTTTAAGTGGCATATAAAAGAGGATATTTATGACAACATGTGACTTTGTTTTTTTAAAAAAATTGAGCCTCTTAATAGCAGAGAATCTAGATTTAATCTTTCTGGACAAAAGTTTTCTTAAAAATATAATTTGAAATTGTTTTTCACAAAATTGCCATTTCCTCACATTGTAATCATCCCCTCATTCTAATAAAAATCTAAAAATTATATAGAATTTCTTAATATTAAGCCTGACGGCTATTTTTTTCCTAATAAGGAGCTTTTCTAGTGTCTTATTAAAAAAAATTAGGAACTTCTGACATGATTTATTTTTCTTCATCACTATGATGAAAATGGCCTATTTGCGTAGAATCACCCATATAATTGCTGCAAAATTTTGTCGAGCCATTTCCAATTTTATGAAAATCGGATGTATAGCTTAATTACAGGGACACCCAAAAGTTTTCCGTTACATTATGGCCAATGGGAAAAAATTATTGCAAATGCATTTTAATGATTTTACAGCCTTCCGAATGGTCTGAAATTTTAAATATATAATTGCTGCAAACTTTTGTCGAGCCATTTCAAATTTTATGAAAATCGAATGTATAGTTTAATTACAGGGACAGTCAAAAGTTTTCCGTTACATTACGGGGAATGGGGAAAATATTATTGTAAGTGCATTTTAATGATGTTACAGACTATGCACTTATGAAGCGCAAAAAAATATACATTCAGTACAATATGGGGTGCAAAAAATAATTATAAAACTAGTTATAGTAAGAACGCACCTCATTTGCCACGTTTGACGAGCAATTTCCAACTTGTTAAGCTTAATGCTGACAATATCCGACGAAATAACATATCTTTACTGAGAATTAATCTTATGAAGCTCCTCTGACGAATCCATAAGATATTTATAGTTTCTCATACTCGCATTTTCCATTTACTGGGTTTAATTTTTTTATTACCCTTAACTTTTACACATTTGATTTCATTTTAATTATATATATATGTAATTCACACATTCAAAAACACATACACATTCAAAATTACGGCAACTTAACGATTTGAGACTCAGATATATATATATTGCCTACATCTTAAAAAATCACTCACATATAGCAGTTCGAAATTCTAGGATAGCTGGAGTTTTGAAACTAGACAAGGTAAAAAGAAGGAGGGATTAATTTGTGAGTTTTAGTGATCGTGGTTTCTCGCAAGTTATCTTCCATTATTGTAACCATTTTTCCAACTCTCATAGCATAATTCATATCTATTAGCATAAAATTCTCACCAAGCGTAGCGACAGTTGGCCAAAGTTGGCGACCAAATATAAATCGCCATAAATGAAGCCAACTTTGGTATAGTTGAAAAATTTGGCGAAATTCTCACTCAATTTCAGCACTGACGAAAACAGGGAATGAATCTTCTCTAATTGGGTTCTTCGCATTTCGTGTTTCCGAGTAAAATTAGATAAAATCTTAAAACCAAGAAATAGGGAAGCTAACTTTTCCTTCCAGCATAGGACGGTAGTTTTTTTTTTGTAATATTTCAAACACTTTGGTGCTAATAATACAATAATAACTTTTGCTAAATCTAAACTACTAACAACTAGGGATGCACCGAATATTCGATATATATTCGGTATTCGGTCATACTACCGAACCTTCAGTATGCCCGAATATCGAAATATTCGGCCAGACCGAATACGTAAAAAACTTAAAACAACTTCCATTTTTAACTGTCAATTATTAAATATATTTAGAATAATTAGAAATAAAATTATATTTAAATAAAAGAGAATCGTTTTACATTATTTTATTTGCTATTTGAAAATTTATCAAGTAAGAAAATTAACCAATAATGACGATTTTAGTCCCTTCCTGACAAATAAACAATACAGTGGTTCACATTTGTTTTTGGACACTTGTGTTTTTGAAACTTACTTATAAAAAAATATCATCTAAATATTAAAGGATCTACTTAAAAATTTTTTCATATAAACTTTCTTTTGTCTATAACAAAACCTACATATTGTAATGAAAGTAAATTCAAAACTTTTTTTTTTTTTCCCAAAAAATTAATTTTCCGAGAAACTGCTAAAAACAATCTCACATACTGTTAAGCTCCGGTATCTTGGCATTTCACGCGCGGAGATTCGGACGATTCTATTCTGGATAATCGGCAAAAGGTTGTAACGTACTGGAGAGAATGGCATCCATAATTGGCGCGTTAGCCGAAAATAGTGACAACCATAAGCGGATTCTTTCATTTTTTTTATATATTTTTTATAAATGTAATGTTTAACTGTGGCCGTTTCTAATAGCACTAGTTTTATTAATAATTATGATATTTAAAAACTTAAACGATGCTTCTGATAATAAAAATGATGATACTAATTATCGGAATGAACTGTAAAAGCACCTAGACATATTTTCAACAATGGCAATTCTTTATATATAAGAATTAATGCGGATCATTTCATAATATTTTAGATATAAATTTATTAATGATTTTATAATTAAAAAGATGCTTCTGAATTTTTAAAAAATGCCTACATTATGTTAGGATGCTTTCATTGTGTATATAGATCTCTCTTTTTTTTTTTTTTTCTAACTAAATTTAAAATGTTAGACATTTATATAAATTAATAGAAATTACACGTGACTTTAATTTTAAAGAAGAATAAATGCATTAATTAAGGGAAAAATTCACTTACGATAATTAAACACATGTACAATTAACCAACTCTTTATCTCATTTTAAAGTAGATAAAATTTGTTATGCTCCCAGTTTGCATATTTTTATTTTTATATATAGGATCATATAAATGCCTTTCAAGAGCACGAAATTTCATACACTTTCCCTAAGATTAATTAGAGAATGAATTCATTTCCTTCTAATTTTATTTTATTATCTCTGTTTAACCTATTTCACATTTATTCCATTCATGCATATTGAGATATTTTTAACTATAGATTTCGATATTTAAAAAAAAAATTATATATAAGTATCAGAAACGGATAACTGATTAATTCCGATATTTTTTATTGGCTTTTCCATAGTATCCTTAAAAAATAGGGAGGAATGGGGGGGGGGGGGGATTTTATGTTTAATTAATGGCATTGGCTTTTTGAATTATTTGTTTATTTAATCAATCGATGGTGCATTGATAGGAATAACTTGAGCGTCTATCAGATTTTACGACTAGTGCTGAGTGACCATCTGAACTACACTTGATGTGACTCTGCATGGTTGCAGTGTTAAATTAAGTTATTATAAAACCTTATATTATATTTTAAGAATGTACACTAGGGATGTTAATGTTAAACCTATGAGAGCATTCACTTCAAATGTATCGCTTATATTTTTAAGTGATTTTTTTTCCTTTTTTCTTTACTTTTTTTTTTTTCTTTTTTTTTTTTTTTTTTTCGTAGAATAGCTGAGGTTGATCTCTAACCGGGCTAGTTTTCACTTTTTCGAATTAGGGTGCTTTTTTTAATAATGAATACACTTTCAATTTCAGAACACCGATTCCGAAAGTGAAAGTAACTTTATGTATTATAAAAGATATCTAAAAATCTTTATACTAAAACTTTATTAAAATCGAAAAGTAACCCGTTTATAGATCGACCTCAGCTATTCTAGGGAAAAATCATTTAAAAATGTTAAAATGCAAGCGAGAAATTTTAAAAGAATGTTCCTTTCCTCCTCAAAAAATTTCACCACTTTTAAAATCCCATTTCGCTCCTTGGAATGAATAATTTTCTTTTTCCGTGGCATTCTGTTAAGGCGAATATAGTTGACAAAGATCGATAATAATAATTTAAAAGACAAAGAGCAAGACCAACCTCAAATAAAAGCTACGATCTGAAATAGTAAAATCACCATGGAACAAGGAATATACATTTTACAGTTATTTCCAACTTCTTAGAAATCACAGATAAAAGAGTAAACTTGTACTGGTGGTGAAAATCTCTATTTCCGGGATTTGGCGGATTGTCCGTTCGCCAATTACGCACTTGTACTTGGTAACCTTTGACCCTGAAACCCCTGGTCAGAAATAGATTCTCCCAAGGTCATCTGCCGAGATACCAGAGCTTAACAGTAAGTAATTGGACACTTGAAAGCTTTACTAAATTTTTTGACAGACGATATTTTTTGTTATTTATTTTTATTATAAATCGAAATATATGTCAAATATTATCGTCTGCACTTAGAAATTACTACTAAGTCATGTAAATTTGTTTACATTTGTATATTTGAAGTGAACATAGTTGGACGCTACAAAGTTACAACAAATTCCATTCGTAATTTAATCGTAGAACATTTTAAAGATGGTAAAAGTATCAGAACTATCACAAAACTTGTTAAAGTAACTCATTCAACTGTTTTTGCTATTATAAAACGATGGAAACTACGTGGAACTGTTGAAAAAGCATTAAAAATCAGGAGCTCCTCATAAGCTAACTCACAGGAATCGAAGGTTTATTATGCATAAAATCAAGAAAATCCAAGAATGAGTGCAGTGAAACTTACAACAAAATTAGAAAACAGATTTGCCATAAAAGTAAACCCTGAAATTGTTAGACGAGTCATCAGATCATATGGGTACAACAGTAGAGTTGCCAGAAGGAATTTTTTTGTTAATCAAAGAGCAAGAAAGTTACGTTTAATCAGAGAGCAAGAAAGTTACGTCTGGATTTTGTAAAATACATGGTAGACGAAGATTTATCACTTTGGAAAAACGTCATATTTGTGGATGAATAAAAATTTAACATATTTGGGTCTGACGGGCGAATAACTGTGTGGAGAAAGCCCAACGAAGAGCTCATTCCGAAAAATCTCTTGCCAAACTGTCAAACAAGGAGGTGGAGGCATAACAATTTGGTGATGTTTTGCTGCTTCTGGTACGGGAAATTTAGTTTTCATTGAAAATAATATGGACCAATATAAGTATATAAATATCCTGAAAGAAAACTTGAAAATATCTGTCCAAAAACTTGGAATTCAAAACGCATTCAACTTGTATCACGATAATGATCCCAAACATACAGCCCTACATGTTCGCTCATGGCTGCTATGCAACTGTCCCAAAGTTATCAAGACTCCATCATATTCTCCAGATTTAAACCCAATTGAAAATGTGTGGCATGAATGGAGAAAAGAACAAGAAAACATGATATTTCTTCGAAAGAACAACTTAAAACAGTATTAAAAGAGGAATGGAGCAAAATTGAACATTCTTACACAAAAAAAAAAAAAAAAAAAAAAAAAACTAGTTGCATCCGTACCAAAACGCATTAAAAGTGTAATTTCAGCTAAAGGATACCCAACAAAGTATTAAAATGTTTGATTATATGCATATTTTTATTTACATTTATTAAATGTTCAAAGTGTCCAATTACTTATGTGAGATTGTTTTTAACGCTATCTCGGTAAATTAATTTTTCGAAAAAAAAAGTTTTCAATTTATTTTCATTACAATATGCAGGTTTTATTATAGACAAAAGAAAGTGTATATGATATTTTTTAAAAGTAGACCCTTTAATATTTAGAGGATGTTTTTTATAAGTCAGTTTCATAAACATAAGTGTCCAAAAACAAATATGAGCCACTGTATATGAATGTAAAAAATTTTTTTTCCAATTCCTTCAAAATTTCACTTTGATTTTAAAATATTTGTTTTAGAATACAAGAAAATTGTATCCATTTGTTTTAATTCAGAGAGGAAACTATCCTCTTCTTAAATAACCATTCAAAGAAGATTATCATTATTATTATTATTATTATTATTGTAAAATATACTTGTAAAAAGATCTTTTTTTATCAATATGGAAGTACGTATGTTAGATATTATGTAGAATTGTTTTTAAATTCAACTTTTTAATACTTTCAAACTCTTAAATTTAAAAGTATTCGGTATTCGGCCGAACAGTTAGTATTCGGTTGGCCGAATATTCGGAATACCTGTTGGCCGAATATTCGTTATTTGGTATTCGGCCAAAATCACTATCCCGTGCATCCCTACTAAGAACATAATTTTCTTTGTAGATACTAGTAATTTATATGCATTTTAGCTAAAATTGATACACATTACCACTATTAGATGTAGTCTTAATTTAATATTTTTTATATTAAAAAACTTGTCTCAATACAAAAAAAAAATATATAAGAATTTTTATTTTATACTTATTCAGACAAAAAAAACTCAAAATTTGATTTTTTTTAAATGCATAATTTTATACTTTAAACACATTTTATTTCGAGAGAACTATTATAGGATAGCATAATTTAGATAATCTTTTATATATTCGTGGCAATGCAATAATTGCTGCTAATAAAAATCCAGAGCTGACGATTGCACGTTGCACAATATCGTAATTATAATCCAGCGCAGACGAGAATATCTACAAGTGAAGTGGAATGGTTGCTAGACATGCTAATGACAAAAGCTCTCCGTCGGAGATGAAAAGTTCTCTATAAAAAGATTTAACCTAAATCGTGAAGTCGTTTTAAGTTCTCTCGAAGATTAGCATAACCCAATTAATTAGCGCATGGTGAAACACAGAAAAATCATGCAAGCAAATTCCTGGAATACTTTTTTAACCTTACAGGTACCATAAGCCGATTTTTTAAATGCATTTTTAAATAAATTGTTTTGATGAAATAAACTAGTATCACTGTCGCAAGAAAAGATTTTCAAAAATTTGATGTCACTTTTCTAAATTTTAAATTATTTGATTATTAATACGATAATTAAAGAACAGCTTGACTTGAGTATTTTTTGCTTTTCAACATTAAAAAGGCACGATTTTTCGTTTTTGTTTAAGATATGGCGACGAGAAAAAAAAAAAAAATAACATTATTTAAACTATCTTTTTAATATTTCTAAACTGATTTCTGAACATGTAATCGTAAATTAATTAGTAGTAAACTATTAATTGATAAAAGATTTTTTTTAAATATTACACTCATTATTTTTTATTTATAATGTATTTTCTACTTTTTAGCCTTTAAAATGTATCATTGTTGTAGTTTCACAGCCATTTGGCATATTTTAGCGAGCGTGTATTGGCGCATCATTAAATCCATTGTTGTTTCAACTTGTATAAAATTGTATGGATTACAGATAATACGGCAATTTATCGCTTGTGGCAGGCTAAGGATAAAATGCCTTAAAATTAAGGGGACAGTTTACCTCAAAATTGGTCAAAAAATCGATTTATTATAATTATTATTTAAATTAAATTAAAGCCTGTTTAATTGTGAATATTTTGACACCTCATTTTTACCCATATACGGCAATTATATCGCGAGATATAGTAAATTTTGTTAATACACCCAGCGCAATTACCCAATTATTACAAATAAAAACTTTAAATGGCTTTTCTCCATGTTCACATTTTCTTCACTTTCATGCTTTAAAAATTCTAAGTAAAGATGAAAATAAGGAATTTTGCTTAATGACTACTGGCCGGTAGGTTGATTTTCTTTAGTAGCCAGTAAAATACACTTATGTCACTGACTATTTAATTAAAAAATATATGAGTAAATAAGTAATTTTTAATTTATGTAATAAATAAAAATATTTTAATTCATATTGTTTTGAATAAACTTGAGATACTAATTTCCAATCTATTTTAAATTAAGTTAACAGCAAAGTTATATGCAACATGCTTATATATAACTACACAAGTCCTACTATGCTTAGGTACTTTAAAAAAAAAAAAAAAAAATCTGAAATTTACAGCAAATTTCCTGAAATGTAAAGGAGGGGCTGGGGGGGGGGGTCCCCTCCTGGCACTAATTATGCATTTTTTCTTGATAATTTAACGAAATTCGCTTTTTTCCACGATCTATTGGTGATGTTTGTGTTTCTTCCGCGATCCTTTGACAAAATGTGCGTTTTTTCGCAATCTTTTGACAAAATTCGCGTTTTTTTTTTCGCGATCTTTTGAAAAAATTCGCATTTTTTTCATGATTTTTTGATGAAATTCGCGTTCGTTTTTGCGATTATTTGATTAAATTCTCTTTTTCTTACGTGATTCCTTGACAAAATTAGCGTTTATTTCACGATATTCGCGTTTTTTCTGCGATCTATTGACGAAATCCGCGTTTTTCCGCAATCCATTGACGGTATTTGCGTTTCTTCCGCGATCCATTGACGATATTTTGCATTTTTTCTGCGATCCATTGCCGATATTTGCGGGGTTTTTTCGCAAAACTTTCACGAAATTTGGGTTTTTTAGCGATCCTTTGATGAAATTCAGGTTTTTCTGCGATCCTTTGACGAAATGTGCTGTTTTTTCCGCGATCTTTTGACAAAAGTCATTTTTCTTTTCACTATTCTTTGACGAAATTCGCTTTTTTCGCGATCCTTCAACGAAATTTACGTTTTTTTTTTCGCGATTTATTGACGACATTTGGGTTTTTTCGCGATTCTTCGACGAAATTTACGTTTTTTTTTCGTATTCTTTTGACGAAATGTGCGTTTTTTCGCGATCTTTTGACAAAATTCGCGTTTTTTTTCGGGATTCTTTTACGAAATTCGCGTTTTTTTTTGCGATCCTTTGACGAAATTTGCGGGGGAGGTTTCGCGATCTTCTGACAAATATCTCATTTTTTCACGATTCTTTGTCGAAATTCGCTTTTTTCGCGATCCTTCAACGAAATTTACGCTTTTTTTCGCGATTTATTGACGACATTTGGGTTTTTTCGCGATTCTTCGACGAAATTTACGTTTTTTTTTTTCGTATTCTTTTGACGAAATGTGCGTTTTTTCGCGATCTTTTGACAAAATTCTCGTTTTTTTTTTTTTTTCGGGATTCTTTTACGAAATTCGCGTTTTTTTCTTGCGATCCTTTGACGAAATTTGCGGGGGATGTTTCGCGATCTTCTGACAAATGTCATTTTTTCACGATTCTTTGACGAAATTCGCTTTTTTCGCGATCCTTCAACGAAATTTACGTTTTTTTTCGCGATTTATTGACGACATTTGGGTTTTTTCGCGATTCTTCGACGAAATTTACGTTTTTTTTTTTCGTATTCTTTTGACGAAATGTGCGTTTTTTCGCGATCTTTTGACAAAATTCTCGTTTTTTTTTTCGGGATTCTTTTACGAAATTCGCGTTTTTTTGCGATCCTTTGACGAAATTTGCGGGGGAGGTTTCGCGATCTTCTGACAAATGTCTCATTTTTTCACGATTCTTTGTCGAAATTCGCTATTTTTCGCGATCTACTGACGAAATTTGGGTTTTTTCGCGATCCTTCGACGAAATTTACGTTTTTTTCGTAATCCTTTGACGAAATATGCGTTTTTTCGCGATCTTTTGACAAACTTCGCGGGGTTTTTTTCTGCGATTCTTTGACGAAATCCCTTTGGAAAATCCTGCATTTGGCCGGTACTTTCCATATTTTTAATCGCCAGTTTTTCACGTTTACTCGCCGAGTGGCGACTGGCGAGTGCTTATTTTCATCTTTAATTCTAAGGCCCTTTTTTGTATTTGAGACAGAGATTTAATTTTTTTTTATACATGTTCTTTATTATATATTATATGTGATAAATCTGAGCATGGAATTAGCTTTAAGGTCTTTAAAAAGTATATGAAGAGTGTATGATTTCATTGTTTTACACTATGTATACATGTTACAATATTGTGGGTTAACTTTCTTAAGTTTTGTATTCTTGTCTATAATTGAGGTATTGTGGTCTAATCATTTTTCAATTTTTAATATCTTGTGTGAGGGTTATTTTTCTGTAGATCTCTTGGTTTTTTTTATCATTTATTTCGTTTTATGATGTGCTATTAGGAGCTAAACTTTGTCATTTTAAGCTTAATACTGACAAAATAGGATGAAATAACGCATCGTCACTATGAATTAAACCTGCAAGCTCCTCTGACAATTCTGTGGGTTATTCATAGTTTCTTATTTTAGATACTGGTCTCCTATTGTTCATCTTTAGAATTTTACCATTTGTTCATATACTTGTGATTTCCTCTTTATTATATATTAGTAAAAAAAAATTATATTAAATGTAATATTAGATGTATCTAAAAATCCATGCACAGTCTTGTGTAATACACATTTGAAAATCTTAAAAGAACAGGGCAAAAATATCAATATTTAAAAAAATAATAAAAATTAAAAAAAAAAATCGAATTTTAATTTTTTTTTTTAATTTTAATTAAACAGATAGGATTTTTTTTTTTTTTTCAAAGTGTACTTATGCAATGAGTACACCATTTGAACCATATTTTAAAAACAAGTAATATAATTTACTTTTTTTAAAGCCAATTCCTACTTAGGTCATCAAAGAAAAATTTAATATAATCCCTTAAGCTAATATTAGTTTTTGTTGCATTAAAATATCTCAATGTGTTGATTTTCTATAAGCAAGTAGATTTACAATGGAACTCATGGGAATTTGGAGAAATATTAGAGATATCGCCAAGTTGGCGTCAGTTTTGGCGACTCATTAGGTCGCCAAATTTGGCGATATATCACCAAGTTGGCGACAAACTTGGCGGTATTTGGCGACAGAACAGGGTCCCCCCCTATGGTAACCCCTTATTGAAAATACTTTCATTGATCTTCAATAACCAATGGCCGCGATTTTGTTTCCCATGCAAAACTAAAATTAATTAATTAAAATTTAATTAATTAATTAATATTTGAAAAAACTGTATTAACATCAATTGTCATCCAGTACAAGTTCAAAAAAATTTATTTCAACTTGATAGGATGAATAATGGGTATTTTATTAACGATTGAAAATTTTAACAAGATAAATATATAAATAAAAAAAATCCCTGCCGGCTCGGGCCCTACAGTCGGAGGTAGATTTCGAAGTTAAATACTAAATTCACCAACAAAACTTAAATCAAGATTAGAGGTAAACCCGGTTCCTTCACTAAGAATGAGCTCTAGGGAGCTAAATATTTTGTGAAAATTCTAATATACACGAATACACACACGCATGTATATGGAATAGGTTTAAAAAATTAGCTAAGCACATTCAGAGAACTTCAAAGTGTTAAAATAAGTTAATATTTCCATAGTCGGGTTTTTATCATGTTTTAATACGTTTTTTCAAATCACATGACGTTACATATTCACCTGCTGAGGTCCATTTTATTTCCAATATGACGTAATATATATATTTTTTTAATTCGTCAAACTATTTATTTCCTTTTAATTTTTCATGCAGAAATCTTGCTCTAGAAAACTTATGACGTAACATTCAATTTGTTTTCAATTCGTCAAACTATTTATTTTATTTAATTTTTCACGTGAACTTGCAACAGAAAAGCAATTGTTGTGGTGAGAATTTTATTTTTTAATTGTTGGCAACTGCTATAACGAAAAATATTTATTTTTTCCTGTCATTGTTGTGTAAGAGCTGGTTTTATCAGAATCATGTTAAGACGGTATTCAAAATTTTGAACCCTCCCCATTTGCATTCCCTTGGGCCGATTTTACTCATTTTCAATCCCCGCCGAGATATTAGCCATCTCAAAGTTGTTGGCGAGTTTGAAGACGATCCGTGCATAATTGCGACTTTTATCGTGCGGACAAAATTTAGTACATACATACATACATACATACATACATATATATATATAAACTTTTTAGGTGGGGGTGGTTTTGGGTTCCTGGGGTCTTATAATGAAAAGTTATGAAGGAATTTTTCAAAAGTCGCACCATTGTAACGACTGCAATAGGTAGTATTTCTTACGAAATCTACCTAAAAATATAGGGAGAGTGTGAACTAATAGTAGGAATTAAAAAAAGTTGAAAAAGTAAACTGTCCCTTATACATTAATTTATATAAGTTCTAAAAATATTAAAATGTATTTTAATCGGAAACACACCTGTGAACGTAATTTTTTTTTTAAAATAATTCTACCCTAGCAGGAAGTGTGTTAAAAATCGATTACAAAATTCAATCTTTACATACAAAAACCAAGTTGAGTGTAATAAAAAAAGGAGCACTTGAATTGTAGGGGGGCAGAGAGTCTAAAATCTATATTAGAAGAGGAAGGCAGGAAGGGAAGATCTGGAGCCTATTAATTTTTCGGATGAATGATCCGCGGCTTCCTCGGGGCTGAGAAATAACGAAACGATACGGAAAGGGAAAACTACGAAAAATGCATACTTCGGTCCCATAAGACAGTCGCTTTCTAAAGAAAAATCAACAAATACAGGCGCTGAATAAATAGCGTGATAAGGCAAAGGGCGTCTTTTCCTCCCAGTTCTATACACAGACAAAATTAATTTAAATACAAGAGTATACGCAAACTTCATACAAAACGTGTAAAATATTAATTTCATACGAGAAAAATCAAGTTTACAAAGAAATCATCTCTAGTAGTCTTGTTTAGGTAGTTGCGTTAACCCTTTCAAGGGCGGCGGTATTTAATGAAACTACTTAATTTTAATTCTCAAATGCCACAATGGTACCAGGATTTTGGTAAAAAGATCTTCGGTTTATCATGTACATATGAAATATAGCTTTTTCTTATTTCCAAATGAAATTTGTACGTAAATTCCAGTGTCATTCATTCATTCATTTCAGCATTTTAACAATGGAGGTGCTTTACCCCTGAAACGGTGAATAGTTTGTTATTAATTAGCTCAAAAACGTGATTTCGAATAACATTTTAAAGACGAATTCTAGCTTTCTTAGGGGGGGGGGGGATTAGACATGATAAAACATCTTCTAATTATATTACATGTATGCAACAGTGAAGAAGGTGAGGGGTCATCTATTAGTTCCATCACACCACAGGGGGGAGGAGGGATCCACAGCACAGAGTGACGAGGGAAGGGGGGGGGGGGGGGGGGGTTACGTTAACACGTTGTGACATCAAACCTAAAATATGAAGACAATTTAGGTGGGCGTTATTTTTAAGCAACATAAAATTCTTTAAAACTACTAACGAATGAATATAGGCTTCCCGGGTTACAGAGCATAGGTGAAAATATTTATTTAATTTTAGTTCATTTAATTCTTTTTTAACTAATACTTTTTTTTTTACATTAATATATTTTTACATTGACCACTGAGAACAGAAAAAAAGCATTTTTATATGAATAATGTACTCAAATAAAGTTTTGAAATTATTAAAAGCGAAACTGATACATTGATTCTCATAATTTCAGCGTTTTAAGCTCAAAGTTCAATTTCATGTCTGTTAAATGTGTGTTTTACTTATATACCTATTATTTATTATTATTGATGAAGTTTTAATTTCGTTTAGGAATATTTGTAGGAAACAAGATCTGAACTATTTATTGTTTTAAGTGCAAGCGGGTTATTTTTTTGTAATCGGGCTGCACTATACAGTGTGTCCACCTCCACGTATAACCTGACCGACCTTTATTTTCGTAAACGTTGGTCCTAGATGTATACTTCCAATTACAAAAATGGTTTAAATAAGGTAAAAAATTATTTTTAAAGCGATTTGGGTCAAGAAAAACATTTATTAAAAAATTACGAAATTTAAATTTGCATACGGTCCCCCGGTCCTATAAGTGATATTTACTAAAAATTTACTGTGGCACTAACAAGTAAGACAAAAAAAAAGTCCCATTCATCTAACATTAAAATTGGTCGAGTTATGAAACTTTGAAATGCATGACTTATACCACTTTTTTGCATATGAAAACAGATGATTTCGACCATGCTTTCAGGAATCGTGTATAAAGTACTTAAACCTATTTCAAGGTATCTGCGCTTTGAAAGAAATCGTACAACTATTACGATTGAGTTAAATTTTATTAGTTAAGATTAGTTAAAATAATTGTATTTTAAGACGTGTTTTATTTCGTAAGGATTTGAGGCTATGATTTCTTTTAACTAAAATTACGTTATTTTCATAAGGTTTTATTTAACTTGCAATGATCGTCTTTCCAGTTTAAAATTTAACTTTAACTTACTTTCAAATGGCCGATCGAAGTTAAATTTTACATACTGACTTAAATCCAATGACAATGCACTATTATTATGATTTTCGTTTCTTACCATCTTACACATACTTATATTGGAGGATAACACAAAAAAATTCGGATTGATTACCGTCAAGAAGTTTAAGAAACTGTTTTAGATTAGATAACATAAACCTGCGATGGTTGTGTTTTTTAACTTTTATAATTACATTTTATGTATTTTTTAACGCTGAATCAAAAAATTACCTTCACTTTTAACCATCATGTCAAGATTTTTCGCAAATCGTAAATTTCAAGGTTAACAAATAGCAAAAACTCTGATACTATAAAATAGATGTAAGACTTTTTTATTCAGTTTAATTTTATTTAATTCAATAATTTATTAGATTTTTTGGCTTATACTGGGTTTCTTACAGCTAAACAGCTCGGGGGTCCGATGAGGTTGGGAGGGGAGGGGGGGATCATTTTTAACTTTGAAATTAGCGATTTGTGAAAATTCCTGAAGTGATGGTTTAAAATGTCATTTTCGGATTCAATGCTAAAAAATACATAAGAATCAATTTTTAAAAGCTAAAAAACATGCCACAACCCAAAATTTTAAAGACAGTGTAATCTAACAGCATTTAAAAATATGTATCATTTTGTAAAGAATTGAGGCTGTTGTTTTTCCTCCTTTTATTTAAACAAAAATCTGTTATTTTTATCCTCTTATAATGTTCAGTACAAATTGTACATTTTGCAGTAATACATCAGAATGATTAAAGATTTCAAATTTATATTGCAATGCTGATTTTACTCTCAACCATTTCTTTAATATATCTGACGAAATTATATTTCTACTAAATTTGTGAATGATCCCTAATATGCAGCAAAAAATATACTCCAACTTTAAACAGCTATTACTCAGTCAATTTTAATCGTAGAATAACGGGACTTTTTTTGCCTTACTTGTCAGTGTAACAGGAAAAATTTACTAAATATAACTTATAGGACCGGAGGACCGTATAAAAATTTAGATTCTGTAATTCTTCACTAAATTGTTTTTTCGCTTCAAACTTTTGTTATCTTAACCCTGCACTTAATTTTGACCATTTTTGTAATTGGAAGTATGCATCTAGGACCAACGGTTGCGAAAATAAAGGTCGGTCAGGTTATACGTGGACACACTGTATAAAGATAGATTTTAATTTTTTTTTAATCATGCTTGAAAACTATTTTGAAGCCATAAAAAAATCAGTAAATGCAGATGCAGTTTTCAAACTGCATTTGAAAGAACATTTTTTGTCGCATTCGACGGTGTAAAAAAAATTAAATATTTTTGGCTAAATGCGTTTTAAAAACAAATCTACTGCTCTATATTTTAAAATGCACCAGTACTACTACTTTTAGGGGGAAAATCATGCTTTTCATACTTATTTTCAGATTTTGTAGCAGTTTCTGTATAAATCACGTTTTATTTATTTAGAAAATATGCAAGCGATTTGTTTTACACCTTAAAAGATGCATTATCTCACAAAATTGATATTAATTACATTTAATACCCTTTCATCAACATATGCAAGTAGCTTTTATGTTAGTCTTTTATTTAAATTATTTTAGTGTGTGTAATACTCGATACCCGCTTGATGTCAAATGTATACTCCTAGAACATATATCATAGTTCTTTTTAACACAAAACTAAGTTTATTTATAAGAATGCAGGACAGTACAGATATTCGAAGAGGACCAAACGATAATACACACACAAGTATTTACATATAAGTATAAATTTCCGGTTTGAGTGCGCCACACTACTTCTACTTTTAATGTACACACAAAATGCTCCTTCACTATGCTATTAACTTTCTTCACTTTCTCCTGCCCGTAGCACCCCGAAAGATTTCTATAACCAACTTTTGGTTTCTTACAAAAACACCGCCGAGCTCACTGGCCGGCATAAACAATACCTCCACCTTTTTTCTGAAAAACAGAATATCTCTTCCTCCTCTCTCCTACGCTCGAACGTCACGTGATCAAAGGCACCAGCACTGGCTAAAGAAATGTGCTCCAGACATCACAGTGTGCGTTATCCCGTAAGAAATGAACGTATCGAAATGAAACGTTTATACACGCGCAGGATTACTTAATCCCAAGAGGTGTATTTCTAGCGAACAAAGAAAAGACATTGCTTCACCCATCCCTTGCCCTTCTCGACCATGAAAGTACAAGGCAGGTCAGAAGCGCCCTCTCAATCAATCAATCTCTCTCTCTCTAAAAATGGGATTGGGGTGAAATTTATCCCAGCACGTGTGCTTACGGGTTAACTCGGATAGTCGGGAGTGTACTGAAATGAACCCTAAATTAATGGTTGCAGAAAATGTAACATCATGATAGGACGAAGGGTATCATTCGAGTATGACAACTTTGACACAGGGAGAGGGAGGAGTAATAAAAACACAAGATTTGCGTGAAGTAATTAATGGATGACCCCCTAAGAAGAAAAAAAAAAGGAACAATTCACAGAGCACCGCAGAGCAACAGATATTAATGCTTCTCCACGTTTTCTTCTGCTCTTTGCACACGGGATGAACCAGATGAATCGCATGACGTCAGAGTAAACTATCCAGAGAATCGCTCACAGCCGCCCCAGCAGTCGCTTTGACGTTAAAATGACATCACAGCACGCGTCATCTGACAATCTGTACTGGGAGTAATTGGCCCAGGATATATTTTAATCAAGTCATCAAAGAAACAACTTTTAACTCGGCAAAATTCAAAGTGGCAAGAACCTCAGCAGGTTGATAACTAATTATCACAAATTAATACGGCAGAAATAGATTTTTTTTTTTTTTTTTTTTTTTTTTTTTTTTTAATGCATTCAAGATTAAAATAATCTCTGAAACACTGAATTTTAAGCTAGTCCTTTAAATTAAAGTACCTCGAATAATATCGAATTTTAATACTAAACTTATATATACAGTAAATCCTCTCTAAAACGACCACGTTCCGTTCCAATAACAATTGGTCGCTCTGAGAGGTGGTCTCTTAATGGAGGTCATGTTTAAATTTAGATTTTAATTGTTGAAAAAAGGTAACAATTAACGTTACTAAAATTTATTTTTCACATTAGGAAAAAACATAAAAAATTTAAAATTAATCAAAACAAAAATTAATTACATAAGTTAATTACTGCAGAGATTAAAAAAAATGAATACATTGACGTTTGCTTTGATTTTACGGTTTTATCTTTTATAACTTTTATTTCCAAGTCCTTTCGAAGTTCAGTAAATAAATGCAATTCTTTTGAACGGGAACAAATAATGACGATTTCATTAATTTATCTATTTCTATGAGAGTTTCCTGACAGAATAAGGCAGGGGAGTTTATTGTCTGTCATTCTTATAATTTGGGAAAAGTTACTGGAATTTAAAAAAATTAAACTTACTATAGAAATTTGATGAATAATGCGCTCTCTCGAATTATTTTTCTAATTAAACCTTCTTCAAGCGACCAGAAAAAAAAACGGAATTTGCTTCATTTTCTTGAAAGGTATTGGTCGCTCATGGAAGGAGTTCAATTGGGATGGTCTCTGAATGGAGGTAAAATTAGTATTGAGACTATGGGAATAAATTTAGTTCCATGAAAAAATGGTCGCTCAGGGAGGTGGTCGCATAGAGAGGTTTCACTGTATATATATGATGAGTTGTGCCCAACGCGGATTCTTATTTTTTTTAGCACGGTTTGAGAAAATGTTTTGTGAACTCTATTAAATGTACACAAAAGACATTTGTGGAAACGAAGCTTAACATCAAATTTAGACATCAAGTATGATGAGTTTTCTCATAGAGCATTATCCAATGAACAATTTGATCAAATAAAATATGTGACCTTGATATTTTCAGAACATCCAAAATACATGTGCGAACATACCCAGTCTTCAGATTTTATTTTTTTTCTTTTTATGCCAATCTTAATGCCTGGTATATGGATTCAATAATGCGCAAAAGTAGCCCAGTGGTAGGGGAGCAAAAAAAGGCCGAATTCGGAATTAATTAGGGGAAAGCTGGAAATTGTTTTAATCCCTTCTGTTTAGGTCTAGAATTAATATGCTATGTTTTCCTCCTCGTACTAGGTGAGCGTTAGGAATTATGCATTGATTCATAGTCAAAAAACACTTTTTTTTTTTTTTTTTTTAAATACCATAACACTATCTTGAAATCACTAACTTTTTCAAAAACATTGTCACTACAACTGTTGTAGAGCTTAAAATTCTGAATAAAATGAGTACCTACACTTAATACTTTTGTTGAATATTAAGGTCACAATTCTATTTTAAAGTTTTAGCCCCGTCGTCAGAGGGTTGAACTTAGAATTAATTAAGGGAAAACTGGAAATCGTTTTAATCCCTTCAGATTACGCCTAAAATGAATATTCTATGTTTTCCCCTTCGTACTAAGTGAGCGTTAGGAAATATGTACACATTTACATTCGAAAAACACGTTTTTCTTTAATATTTTTAACAATATCTGAAATTGCGACCTTAATTTTGAACAAAAATATTAATGTGAGTATTCATTTTATTCAAAATTTTAAGCTCTATAACATCTGTATTGGGAAATTTTTGTTATAGATAGCTGTTTTGAGATATTGTTAAGGTAATCTGGTCTCTCCTATCTTGAAGCTCTTGATTAGTGATTAAGGCAAAATTTTGAAATGGAATTGCGACCTTAATTTTGAACAAAAATATTAATGTGGGTACTCATTTTATTCAGAATTTTATGCTCTACAACATTTGTACTGACAATGTTTTTGATAGACTTAGCTGCTTTGAGATATTCTTAGGTAACTTGGTCTCTCCGGACTTCAAGCTCTTGATTAGCGATTAAGGCAAAATTTTGAAATTAGAATTGCGACCTTAATTTTGAACAAAAATACTAATGTGGGTGCTCATTTTATTAAGAATTTTAAGCCCTACAACATTTGCATTGACAATGTTTTTGATAGAATTAATTAATTTGAGTTATTGTTAAAAATATTAAGGAAAAACATGTTTTTGGAACGTAAATACGTACATGTTTCCTAACGCTCACTTGGTACCAGGGGGAAAACATAGAATATTCATTTTAGACCTAATCTGAAGGGATTAAAACGATTTCCAGTTTTCCCTTAATTCCAAGTTCAACCCTCTGACCACGGGGCTAAATCTTTAAAGTAGAATTGTGACCTTAATAATATTCAATAACAGTATTAAGTGTAGGTACTCATTTTATTCAGAATTTTAAGCTCTACAACATATGTATTGACAATGTTTTTGAAAAAGTTAGTGATTTCGAGATAGTGTTATGGTATTTAAAAGAAACGTGTTTTTTGACTATGAATCAGTGTATAATTCCTAACGCTCACCTAGTACGAGGGGGAAAACGTAGCATATTCATTCCAGACCTAAACTGAAGGGGTAAAAACAATTTCCAGCTTTCCCCTAATTATTTCCGAATTCAACTCCCTAAACACTGGGCTAAAGGGTCGAAGGGGTAACACAAGTGAAAAGCCTCATCAATACCATGGGGAAAAAAAGCCAGGGAAGGGTTTTAACACATTCCCTGCCGTAATAACTTTTTTATCAAAAATTTTTGCTTTTTATTAATATTTTTTATGATAAATAGGTCATCCTACTCACAAACCAAACTGCAACGGAAAAAAAGGCTTTATTAATTCAATTATAAAATGGTATACATATTACCAGCAAGAATTAGATGTAATCAGTTATTGATGAAACATTATTACAAATGCAAAAAGCAAGGTTTACATGAATTGATCCAAAAATGAATAAAAATTCATGGAAATGCAAATTTTAATTAGTTATTTGCAGACCCACCCGGCGTTGCCCGGGATAATAATCCAGGGGTCGATCCAGGCAAAATTTGGGGCCTATTTAGGGCCCTTTCACAAAAATCTATTTAATAAAATGGGCCCCTTCACAAAAATGAACTTAATAAAACAGGCCCCTATCGTAACATTCTTTTTCATAAAAACTGTTTTAAAATGTGTAATTTGTAAATAAAACCAGGTCATGAAAAACAAAAACTTTAGCAAGGGGATTTAAAGAAGTTTTTGTTAATAAATTCTTGGTTCGAATGAGTAACTGGATTTTAACTTTCGTTATAGAATGTTATTTTTCACAAAAATAGCATAAAATTCACAAAAATAACTTTTACTTTTCTCAAAATGGGCCCCAAGAATAAAAACCTGCATCGACCCCTGTAATCCTAAATATATCTAATGAATGAACCTCTTTCCGCACACCGAATAATAAATAAAAAGCTATCAACATCAAGATTAGGCGCTTGTCATAGCAATGGTTTTGGGCGATTGAGGGATTATTTGAAAGACCAACGCTAGAACTTTTCCTCATTTAAATTTTGCTGCATTTCATAAAAACAACGATGGCCTTCCTTTCTTTTAATATTAATAATAAAAAACCAGGTATATATATTTTTAATATCTTTTAAATCGATTTCCAAAAGTATAAAAAAAATAAGATGGGATGGATAAGAGGACAAAAAGAAATTGGCTGATAAAAATGGAACTTCTTGATCTCGGCGACATAGAGCCGTTTTTAGAAAGAAAAAAAATCGCCGTATGAATTCCGATAAACTTTATTGAAAAGATGTCAAATTAACTATATTGGGCTAAAAGATTTAATTTGATTACTTTCACGAGTGGACCAAAATCGCAAGCGAGCCTGGAAAATCAAAGAATTGTGCAAATTGTTCCGTCCAATACATTAACAAGTTGGAAATTGCGCGTCAAACGTGGTAAATGAGGTTCGTTCGTACTAGAACTAGTGTTATAAATATTTTTTGCACCGCATAATGTACTGAATGTATATCTTAGTGCACTTCATAAGTGCATATCAATTTCATTCTCTTCGAAAGGCTACTGTAACATAATTAAAATGCACTTGAAATAACATTGACTGTCCCTGTAATTAAACTATACATCCGATTTTCATAAAATTTGAAATGAGACGACAAAATTTTGCCAAAATTATATATTTAAAATTACAGACCATTCGGTTGGGTAGTTTTTGCTCTGTTATATGCGGACAGACGGACCGAACGACGAATGTAAGGTGCTATACGTATTTATGTAATTACGAACGCATCTAAAAACATAAAATCTAATTAGAAAATGCAAAATCTTACTTTCGAGTTCATTCGGAACCAAATTTGCAGACCTTTACGTGCGATAGATTTCCGTCGCCACCGCCAATAAACAAACAAACACAAAGATATACAAACTTTCTTTTATTAATATAGATGAAATATTTCAAAGTCCTTAGTACATGCTTTAGCAAGTTGCATAAAAGCTATAATTTCAGATTTTTTTGAAATGTAAATAATTACGACTGGGAACTAAAGTAATAATAATAACAATCAGTTTAAACAATCATTTTAGTTTTTAAGAAAAAAAAATAATGTTGTTAGTCGAAACTTTATTTAAGAAAATAGTGCATTTTGGCACTATCAGCAGGAATGGGTTAAGGGGACCGGGAAAGCCCTATCTCCGCCATGTTAAATTCACCAACTTTATATACCTTTTTCTCAGAAATGGTAAAAGATTTTTTAGAGTAGTTAGAATAACATGATTTACGTATTTTAACAGACCATTTTCTTTCTAAGGGAAACTCAAAATTAATTATCAATTATTTATTGAAAGTAGACATTTTTAAATTAGCATTTTTGGTAAGATTTCACTGCCTAAAATAAATAATTCTCAACAAATCATTAAATCCATGTGTTAAAGTATACAATATAACATAGTATAAGTATTAAAAAAAAATCTGAGTTCTTAACTTTAATAGATATTGAAAAAAAGGAACATAAACATGAAAAATCCAAGTTTTGAGAAAAAGTCAATTACAAATTGAAATGGCCATTAAGCCGGGAAATACTCGTAGAAAGAATGAATAATTTCAACACTTATTTTCTTTATATGTAAACATGTGTGACACATCGTCGGAAAGCTAAAAGTTTAAACTATTTAATGATATAAAAAAGTAAAAATCGATTTTTTGGTTGAATTTTGCTTTCCCAATCCCCTTAATAGTACAGACCTCATTTGGAAAAAGTATTTTGATTTTCAAGAAAAGAACCGTTTCGACATTCTTCAATTTCTGTAACTAAAACAAACTATTATACAGTTGAAATATAACAGCCTTCAATGGAAAACAGCACATATTGGGTTAATCCACGATTTAAAATTAAATTCAAAGCTAACAAAAATCCCCAATCTCTTTAGCTTTTTAATAAAAATTTAATTGAAAATATTTTTAGACCAAATCATTGAATATTGCATTCTCAATAAATGAATATTCAATCGAAAACTTTTCTAATAAATGTTTTAAAAAAAGCCCTTTTTAAAAAAAAAAAAACAGAAGCAGTCACCTTGAAAGAGTCAAAAAATTGAATTTTAAATTATTATTTTTTCAGAACATTTTGAAGCCAAATTTATGTTTCTCTATAGTTTTCCATTTCAAAAATATCAAATAAAGAATGAATTCTTTTCAGACAAAATTTTAAATACTTTTATCACTTTATACTAAATTGAATCGGCGATTCCAAAAACTACATATGTCCGAGATTTAAAAATTTTCAAATTAAAACTGTGTTGCACACAAATGCTAGATATTTTAAGATCTTTTTCTATGCTTACTACAATTCTTAACCCTTAACTGTTGTTAGCGTTTTTTTTTTTTTAATTTTTACAATTTAACTCGTAACTTTCAGTTTCAGTTCAGTTCAGAACCCTTAAGAACCTACACAAGTCACGTGAAGAAAGGCGAACGCTAACTTTAAACCTATGGAGAAATCTTTACAGATTTCTCTCCTGTATGCATTTTAAGATTTTTACTTTCTTCTATCTTCATTTAGTTCTATCTTCAGTAGAAGAAAGAATTGCAATAGAAAATTTTTTTCGACTTCCGGTTTTCGACGTTTTAGAGGTCAGAGATACCAAAAAGCATGTTTTACAAAACAATGTTTATACAATGTTAATAGATGTCTGTCAGTTGTGTCGCCATTATATAATCGAAAAGTGTATGAAGTTATACATAGAATTGAGCAAAATTGTTTGTGTATGCTTTTGGCTATGGCCAGCAGGTCCTCCTTTAATTTGTAAATATTCCGCCAGGAGGGGGCGCTGTAATAGTGATTTTTGTACCATTTTCATCACTGTACCATCAAAAAGTGTATGAAGTATGCAAAGAATTGAACCGAAATTTTTGTGTATGTTTTTGGCTTTGGCCAGTAAGTTTAGGATTGGGAAATTTACCGGCAAAATGGTATTTATCCCAGGTTCCCAGGACAGGGCAAAAACTGGTAAAAAACTGGCAAAAAGGTTGGATATAATAAATATACAAAAATAATATAATTTTGTATATATTATAATTGAGACTTAAATCAGAATATTAGATATTTCATTAATATTAATTTGATTAATTATAATTATCATTGATAATAGCAAACGAAAAACCAGTATACAACATAATCAATTTTGTAAATAAATTTATATGATGGAGACATAAGGTAAAAACTTTGTTTTAGTCATAACTTCTACAAAAAATTTATAGAAGCTATAGAAATTATTGTTCTTTTAAAATTCCTACAACTTGGGGTAGGGGGAAGGGGTTATAAAAAAACACATGGAACAGATGAAATTAATATGTATAAGAAAAAGAGGAGAGGGTAGAATGATTTTAATTGATTATTTAATATTCCAAATATAGGAAAATTAATCTTTTAGGTAATTTTTCGCACCATTTTCGTTATTCTCATCATACAGACTGCAGACTTCAAATATAATTTGATCATAGGAAATGCGAATGAATTGTCTTGAAAAATGTTTTTGTCTCTATTGTTCTTTGCTAACTATTACATGTGTAATTCTTTCCGAAATTAAAAGTTATAATTTAATATGAGCTGTACTTTATATATATATATATATATATATATATTTACTATATTATATTCATATATACTATTTAATTTTTACTTTGTAACTTCAAATTACTGTTGTTCTCATAGCATAGCAAAATCAAAATTGGTATTATTTCTCTCTCAGATTTTGTTACAAAATTAACTGAAGCATAAGGATTAGTTGTTTAGTAATTATGACAGTTTAAACCAAAGTCAGTAAGTTATTTAATAAAAAGTAAAACTGATTATTAAAGTATTTTACTAAAAAATACAAACTATTTAGATTACTGTTTCAATGATGCATTGAAAATTCTAAGGTAAATAATTAAATAAATAAAATTATATGTTAGTAGAGTTTAATTTGTTAAAAATTAAAATATATTAGTTACATCGCTTTATATAAAACATACCTATTTTTGCCAGGACGGTTTTAACCGGTTTTTTCCATGGTTTTTACCACCTTTGGCAAAAACGTGGCAACCCTAAGTAGGCCCTCATTGAATTTGGAAATATTCCGCCGGAAGGGGGCTCTGTAGTAGCGTTTTTTGTGCCATTTTCATTATTGTACCATCGAAAAGTGTATGAAGTGCATAGAATACAACAAATTTTTTGTGCATGTTTTTGGTTATGGCCAGCAGTTCCTCCTTGAATTTCGAAATATTCCGTCGGAAGGGGGCACTGTAATGGCGATTTTTGTATAATTTTCTCGATTTTTCGTAGTTCTATTATACATTTGCGGCTCGTGAAGTGACGGGAACTTCACATCCTGCTGAGCCGGCTAATCGCAAACAGCTGATGTAGAACAGAATAACAAAAACTATTGATTTTAATAAATACCATGGTCGAGATTAACTCGTTTTTACTCCGATTAATAGACTGAATTTAAGATGAAAGTCAAATTTGATATAGTATTGAACTAATAAAAATGAAATATTAAGATGTATGAGATAGAAAGTTTTGAGATTGGCACATCTAACTAGTTAAATTATTTTTCTTTTTTTTTTGCATAGGATACTTAAAATTGATATCTAATGTTGTGCGTTTGTACTTTTTCGATTGTGGTTACAGTATTTCTATATGCGGACGCTTTTACTTTTGGAACCGGTTCTGAAAGTGAAACTATCTTCATATAAAAAACTGTAACCAAAATCGAAAAAGTACAAATGCACAATACTAGAGTTCGACCTCAAGGGTATCATATGAAAAAAAAAAAAATAATAATAATAATAAAAATTAAAAAATATTAAAATACAAGCGAGAGATCTGTAAGATTTCTCCCATAGATTTAACATTAGCGTTAGAGTTTCTATTCGTAACTAGTGTAGACTGCTGTTAGCGGTCTCACCGACCGCTCCTTTTTTTTTTCAACTTTCACAGTTTAACAGGTAATTTCCAGTTTAAATATAGATATTAGGAAAATTGTTCAGTTTGGAGCTCGAGTACGTCTCTTAGAGACTTCTGCATAGGAGAATTTTAATTATAATAGTCCTATACATAAAGTTTAGTGCAGAAAGCACATCCTATGAGTTAATCTCGCCTTTTATTCATCCTTCGATCACGCGGTCTCAGAGACCGCTCACAGTAGCCATGCGACAATTTCTGTTTAAAAAATATTTATTCATTTTTCGTGAGACACGAAAAATGAATAATTTAAGGAGGGGATCCTATAAAATAGAAATGATCTCGGGAATACCTAAAAAGAATTTATAGTTCAACACACAAACTTTTCTCTTTTTTATGCTAAACTTAGTGACCATATATGGATTCAATGATGGGCAAAGGGTCGAAGGGGACAGACAAGCGATTCAATGCATGCATTAAGATCTGCTGTTTGCAGTACAAAAGCCCCATCAGTGCCATGGCAAAAAGCAAGGGAAGGGTTTCAATCGTGAAGACCTCTTTGGCAAAGCATTGGGGAAAGAGAACCGTTCCCACGATTCCTGCAACCAAATCAAATGATTATGCAGTTGAAAGATGACAGCCTCTAGCGAAAAACTCTTCAAGAGTTTTTCCCCCAACTTTTTTAGCGGGACGAGTTTTGGAGATCTTCCATTGAAAAACGGGCCGCGCAGAGCTTAGCATATAATAGAACATTTCGCAGATGGTGGTGAGGATTTTCGACATACTTTGGATTGGGTAGGAGATGTAATTAGAATTCGAAATGCTACTCCATCGAAAAAATAAAATGGAAATAATAACAGTGCTAGATCTGCTTTAGCACATTCTATGAGTGCTGAATATTCCACTCTATGCAGGGGCAAAACCCGTAACTAGTACTTTTTGAAGAACATCCATGAAAAGGAAGTTCTCAAATTAATCGGCTGATAATATATTCGAGACAGTACATTTTTTTTTAAAGTAAATATTAACTATAATTTCTAATTTTAAATGCTGTATGATTAATGGCCGATATAGATATGTTTGCATGATTGTGTGTATGTGGGGTGGGGATGTCATATTTCGCATCTGAGAGCAAAACAGATAGGGACCTAAATTTAAAGTGGAATCCAACGCACTACAAACATTCATGCCTGAATCAGCATTCGAATCAGACACCTCTTGATCAGCGTCAGCGCCTTAACCACTAAGCAAGCAAGCGACTGCAATTTAAACATAGGCTACATTATTGACAAATTTGAACACATTACTGTGTAAGAAGGGTTATTATGCTTGAATAATACTCGAAGTCATAACTCATTCAACATAATGGTTAACAGTGAATTTAAGGAAAACAAGTATTTCCACGGACGAACTTTTAATATTTTTATATATACGACACACATTGGGATTTTTTTCAAGCATGACTGATTGTACGCTTTACGGATACAAAAACAAGCAAAAGCAAAGGTCTAAACTCTATTGTTAGAATATAATGATAAACCTTTCATTTCTGTTTTTAAAAAATCGTTGTCATTCGAATTATTCAAATAAAGGTGCACGTCTCAAGTCGAATGATTTCTATTGGGAAAATTAAACGTTTATATAGAAATTCGTAAAATAAACACAAAACTTTTAACTAGTAAAATCAATTATATTCTACAATTCTGAAAAGAAAAAACTACCAGATCAGCCTAAGAACGTTTTTCCAGTTATGGCGGCTAAAATGTAGTGATTTAGGCAATTTGAGGTGGGGAGTCAGCACGCTGTAGCGACGACGTATTTTGTTAATTTTAATTTGATTTGATAGTTTAGGCACGCAGGCCTGAGAAGAGAATATGCGCACTGGTTCCTTAAGCAAATTTCAATTCACTAAACTCCTAGGTATAATTTTAAATATCAAAAACAAAGAGTGATCAGTCTATATCAAATCTGGAGAGTACAGATATGTGTCCATACCTATTTGAAGTTCACTCTATTTGGGGGGGGGGGGGGGTGAAGGGGTAGCGCTCTCGGAAAGAAGCACGGAATACTCCAACAAAGGCACAATACAAGCTGAGCCAAATGTGTATGGAATAAAACAATAGTATTATTAGTGCGGTAAACCACAATCGGTCTGGATTTTTGAGGTTTTCTCGCAGACACCATCAAGCGAAAACAAAGCCTTAAATGAAGCAAGCCCTAGACACTTGAGCGAAAACAGCTAGACTCTCAGAAATGAGTAAAACCGGCACTCCACTAAATTGATGCCACTCTCAAAAAGAGTGATTTTCCATGAATGGACACGCACCAAAATGCGATGGAGCTTAGGTTATCGCTTTCGACATTTCCTCCGCGCAAAAATGTGTTTCTTCATTTTGTGTTGAATATACAGGAGATTTAGCTCTTACGCAAAAAACGATTTTATACAGTGATAAAGTATGCAAATTATGAAACAACGGGGTGTTGAGACGGGAAGAGGGCAGAGCCCCCCACTTCCCCTCGTACAATATAAAAAGAATACAAAAAAAGAAAAATGAGTTTCCACAGAGTTAAAGAGTTTTTACAGAAAATAAACACACTCACAGTTTATTTTTTGTGAAAAAAAATTATTATATAAGATGGGAGGGCACTACTCCCCGCCTTCCCTCAAACACTCGTTATCTCACAATTCGACAATCATAATTCTCCTCAATTTTCAGCATATTAAATCTTTTATTTAAAATAATTAAAATGTTGATACGGTTTTAGAACTGCTATGTCACTGGCAAAAAGAGCGATTTTTCCAGAAAGGAACTCGCGCCAAAATGCGATAAAAATGTATAGCTTTCCACATTTCCCTCGTCGCAAAAAGGCGTTCCTTCACCTTCTGTTGAATATACAGGAAACAGCGACTGCGCGGCCCACAGCTAACAACGAAATCGAGGCCTCTCTTCCAAATGCATACATACAACAGCGTGTAGCGGAACAAGGCACAGACGCCCTTGTGCGTTTTCCCGTTGACACCCATCGGAGGAGAAATAAAAAAAAAAAAAGTAATAAGAGCAAGAATACTCCTTATTCAGCTTTCGCAGAAAGAGAGATCGGCGTGGATCAAAGGAAGTCGTGGGGTTTCCGTAAAGGAGATACCGGCGAAACAAACTGCACTGATAGCGACGAGGTGGCATGAGCAGATTGCAGGCCTAAATACAGAAAAGAACGACCCTGCACAAAATACAGCAGCGATATACCTGTACCTAAAAACGAACTGTCACACAAAGACAGCCGCTTGTCTCGTTCCAGGAGTACTTAAGTGCAAAAAAACAAGGGTGAGCCGCCATCATTCCGCATTTGCAAAAATGTCAGGTCAGCTATCTCTGTTACTTTTTTCCCTTCCATTAGACAGCTTAAAAACCAAAAAAAGGTTCATAGAATAGAGCAGATATGAGCGACGCCGACCAAACGAGCAAGCAGCAGTAGACCCACAAATTTGCAAAGAAAAATATCCATCACGCCTCACGCTACCATGGTTTTTCTATTCAGATATCAACCGCGGCGTGTTTCAACCGCTAAACCGGTAGGAATCCTTATTATTTTTCATAAGTGAAATACTGATGAAGTAGATAGACCTTTCGAAAAGCGATTATCTTAGGCATAAGTAAAACCATTTTCTAGGGTTCGAACTTGAAACAGGATGAAGACCGCATAATTTTTATTAAATATTCAATAAAAACGCTGAAGAATCAAAGAAATCTTTTCAATGTATCGATGGATATGACACGAATGGAAATAATGTTTTTTTTTTTTTTTTAATGAGTGGAGTTCAAATCTTGTGATTGAAAACACTTTTATCGTTAAGTCACCCTCCCCACGCAGGTAAACTAGAAAAACAATTGCACAGCTAAGTGGAAGAACATGTTAAGTAACAAAAATTACATTTGAAGGAATTTGAAGTGAAAGTTTTTGCTGTAAATTTTAATGATTTATTTTCTGTTTGATACCATGTGGTTAAAATATTAACAGGTATGGTACTAAACTCTCTCAGAAAAACTTATTCATATTTAATTTTTAAATATTAAAAATTATTAATATTACTGACATTATTAAATATTAATGAATATCTTAAATCTTCAAGAATAAATAGAATCTTAGTATTTTAGCTTCGCCGTGTGATAGGATACCTCATAACGCTTTCATCCAAAAGATAATTTTTTTTATAAAATGTAGGTTAATATGTTCATCCGCTCAGCTCTTAAATTATCAGCTCAAATACACTGAATAAGCTAAGACTTTCAGTATCAGATTCCAATATTTATCAAATAGAAAATAACAGCAATAAAATATTGCAACTTTTCAAACTACTTTATGTATTTTAATTTTAGCATGTCATATTTCAGTCTCTTTCCTTGAGTGAGGGTTACTAAATTTTTTTCCCTCCTAATCTAATCTTGAAAAAAAAAAAAAAAAAAAAAAAAAAAAAGAACGAAAAAAGATATTCAATATAAAGACAATCTTTTTTTGATCTCAACAATATCGTTTTATTTCCCTGAATCTATAATCAGAGACAACTTCTGGACTATACATTTGATTTTAAGAACTATATCACGCAAATATTTTTAACCGACAATTAAAGGAATGCATTTTTAACACATCTTGTATTTCTACAAATTTATATGTATGTGTCAATTTTTAATAATTATTTTAACACAAAATTTACAACTGCTACTAATTAAATTTACAATTTCAGTAAAAGTTATTACTAGTACTTTTTAAAAATAAAGATGCAAACTGTGCCAATACCTGGCCTCAAAAAACTTTCTGTCACCACATCTGATTTATGATATTTAGTTTATTACTATTTTTAACACGTAAATTTAAAACTTCATTAAAAAACACCCCCCCCCCCCTACCCCGCGGTATATTTTAACCCCTTGAAGGACATATCCCACCTAATTTAAACAAGATTCGCACCAGAAACTTATAACTAAATTTTATATTTTTAACTTTTTTTTTTTTGGGGGGGGGGGGGGGGGGGATGCTGAAAAATTGCTTTTCCTTAATTAAAAATAATACTTTTCGATTATTCCGGTGAGAATTCAATATTACAGAGACATCATTGCTTGCCCCTCAAAGGGTTAAAATAAAAATTACTCCTTATTTCTATCGTCCCAAAAATCTAGAGATATAAATTAAAATAAGCATCACATAGGGGTTACTCATTTTAAATTTGTAACTTAATTTTTAATTTTTGTCGCAGTTATGTGCCACATAATTTTAATGAAAATCAATAAAATTATAATTTCAACGCAAGACAAAAATTCTTCGCATCATAAACTATTACTGTACCACAAATACCTTAAGCCAACAGAAAATATGTGCTGTTAGCAGAACATATTTTTCTGAGGCATACTTACAGCGAGAAACGTCCTCCTTAAAAGGCTTCTAAGAGGGGAGTGGGTTGTGTTCTCGAGACTCACTAAAGTAAACAAAGGAAATCCAGCCCACCCACACTTCCACATCAGCACGCCACCGAGTGTGGGCCAATATTCTCTCCAGTCTCATATTGCTGTAAAGAGTCTGTCACTCAAAATCTCCCACACTCGACAGAAAATCGAAACAGCCGATCGAGCAAAGCCGCCATAAACATCGGCCATTATTGGTCTCTGGAAAGTTTTATTCTGATATTTTTTTAACATGTCCTGATCCTAAGTTCATTACAGTAACAGTGCGCGTTGGAGTCCAACAATTTTTCCTCATGTATAATATTATTCCATGATTCATTACTGTATTGTCTGCAGAAGAAAAAATTACACTAAAAACGATTTTTCAAAAAAGTAGACGAAATTCAAAAGGGGTTTGTTTCTAAACTTATTAAAATCAGATAAAAACTCATGGAAATAGAGGAGGATAGTCAAAGTTGAATCAAGCACAATTCGATCAAAAAATATTTACTTTCGGTCGCATGTTATTCTATGGCCTATTTAACTGCAGAAAAACCTAATTAATTAAACTCGGCGGAATTCTAAACAGTTTCACATTTTCATTGGGAAAGGAATATGCAGATTATCAAAAACAATTTAAAATGCAAAATCTAACAGCGCTATGGTACTAGTGATGATGCGCGCACCGCCTATTCTGCACAGAGTTGAGTTGCTTTCAGGTTCTCCTCCCCACCCCCACCCCACCTTTCTCGGCCTATGGCAAAACAAAACAAAATATTTTAGAAATTTCGGCCCCTTGTTGTGAACCTTTTAATCATTGTACATTCCATCCATAAAAAATTCAATAAAAGATAATTTATACCATTTTAGAAATGCAATCATGCAGTTAAAATAATTTACATTTAGGGAAACAAAAGTTTATTAACTTTCAAGGCCCTGGGCAATGTACGCCTAGGGGTCGATCCAGGATTTTTTTTTTTTTTTTTTTTTTTTTTTTCCCCTTGGGCTTATTTTGTGAAAAGTAAAAGTTATTTTTGTGAAATTTATTATATTTTTGTGAAAAATAACATTTTGTAACGAAAAATGAAATTCTATTAATCAAATTCGAACCAAGCACTTATTAATAATAACTTCTTTAAGTCCTGCTAAAGTTTTCCTTTTAGGTGAACTTGTTTTGGTTGCAAATTACGCATTTTAAAACCTAACAAAATAAAAATAATTAATGAAGGGCATGTTTTTATTGAATGGAATTTTGTGAAGCGGCCTATTTTATTAAGATAAAATGTGTGCAACGCACATTTTATTAAAAGCAATTTTGTGTAGGGGCCTGTTTTATAAAGAAGAATTTTGTGGAGGAGCCTGTTTTACGAAAAGGAATTTTGTGAAGGGACCTGTTTTTATTAAGAGGAATTTTGTGAAGGAGCCTGTTTTATTAAATGGATTTTTGTGAAGGGGTCCTAAATAGGCCCCAAATTTTGCTTGGATTGACCCCTGGTGTCTACTGAGGTATTCTAGAATAGTGTATATAGACAAAATTCTCTCTTTTATAAGGCTAGTTTTTGGTCCATATTGAAAATGGAGGCTAGGTGCGCAAGAAAAAAGAATGTCCTGTTCTAAATTGGTCTCTGATGCCTTTGTTACCCTGTGATATAGTAAAAGTATAAATTTCGATTTAATGGTTACCCCAGTCTAAAAAATTTAGAACTGGGAACACCTAACATAGAATACATAATTGCGTACTGACTATATTTGTAAGTGCTTGTGTATCCCTGCAATAATTTATTAAAAATAAAATTTTATTAAAATGAAAAATTTATTGTATATTTTTTCGGGCGATTATATAAAAATGGTATTTTAAATTAAATTATTCAACGAATTTCAACTAAATGAGACTGTCTTCTTCGCAACGAATTTATAAGAATCATTTATATTAAGTAATTCAAATATAACTAGTATGTTGTGACCATCACAAAACTTTCTTCTGCATAAATCACGTCAATTAAATCATTTAAATAGTACAAAAAATTACATAAATTTAGCACCAATTCACATCAAAGTATATCTGAATTTGAAGTTTGATAAATTAGTTCTTGAGATGAGCTATAGCGGAAATTCTGAAAAATGCAGTATAGACGCGCCACCTATTCAGTGATTTACACCAAATCATAAACAGCACTAACTGATATCAAGGCATACCTGAATCTGAAGTTTAATGAAAATTCGTGCATTAATTATTGAGATAGAGAGAGCTATAGTGGAAATTCTGAAAAATGCAGCGCCACCTGTTGAGCGATTTGCACCAAAATGTATAAAATGTCAATTCATGTCAAGGAATGATTCTGAAGTTTGATGAAAACTCGTGCATTAGTTCTTGAGATACACCTATAGTGGAAATTCTTGAGGGGAAAAAAAAGAATAGCAGCGCCACCTGTTGAGCGATTTACAGCAAAATGTATAAAATGCCAATTCATGTCAAGGATTAACTTATTCTTAAGTTTGATGAAAATTCGTGCATTAGTTTTTGAGATACAACTACAGTGGCAATTCTGAAAAATGCAGCATAGCAGCGCCACCTGTTAAGCGATTCACGCCAAAACATCAATGTCACTAATTCACATCAAGGTATACCTGAGTCTGAAGTTTGTTGAAAATCCAACCATTAGTTATTGAGGTGTAGAGCTATTGCAGAAATCGTAAAAAAATGCAGTATAGAAACGCCACCTGATAAGCGATTTACACCAAAATGTATAAAACTTCAAAACGTTACCAGCACCAACTCATGTCAAGGGCTAACTGAATCTAAAGTTTGATGAAAATCCGTGCATTGATTCTGGAAATTAGGCTATTGCGGAAATCGTAAAAAAAATGCTGCATAACAACGCCACTTGTTGGGCGATTTACATCAAAAATAATCAGCACCAATTTAAGTCAGAGACTAAGTTAATATAAATTTTTATTAAATTCCGTGTATTAGTTCTTGAGATAGAGCGCCCACAAAATTTGTGTCACATACAGACAGACAGACTCACGAAAAGACATTTTGTAAAAACATGTTTTTCCGAATCTCTGACCCCTAAAACGTGTAAATCTGTCGAAAACCGAAAGTCGAAAATTTTCACTAATCCAATACTTTCTCCTTGTAAAGATAGAAGAAATAAAACTGTGCTCAAAAAAATTATATAGCTAAAGACATGCATGCAACATTTAATATTTTCCACTTTAAATTGGAACAAGATTAAAAGTCTTACATTTTTGTGATTATTATTAAAGAATATCAAAATTGCAATAAAACCTAGAATTCCGCAATTCTATGGCTGGATTAAAAGAAAAAATCCATTATTTTATACCTTGGTCACATCTCACTTCACACCTTTTGTGCTTCACTACCGAGGTCATCCGCAAATAACATTTTTATAAAAGACTATTTTTCACAGAGGATTGTATGAAACTTGTAAGGGAAACATTTAAAGAAAATATCATTGTACTACTACTATCAGGTATTATATATACTGCGTACAATTGTCATATAAATATGACAATCGTACAGATAGCAAAACTGTTGTCTAAGTAATTTGAACATCGTGAAAATAAAGGATAATTAAATTTAAGGATCGACCGAAACAGGTTTCTAAGAACGAAACCTAAACTGAAACTTAATTTCGGAAATCGCCCTATTTTCGGCTGAAAATGAAAACGTCAAAAAAGTGTAAATAATACATACATACATACATACATACATACATACATACATACATACATACATACATACAGGGGTCGATGCAAGTTTTCATTCTTGGGACCAATTTTGTGAAAATTAAAAGTTATTTTTGTGAATTTTATTATATTTTTGTGAAAAAGTAACATTTTGTAACGAAAGCTGAAATCCAGTTACTCAAATTCGAACCAAGAAATTATTAACAAAAATTCCCTTGCTAAAGTTTTTGTTTTCCGTGACTGGTTTTATTTACAAAGTACACATTTTAAAACAGTTTTTATGAAAAAGAATGTTATGAAGGAGGCCTATTTTATTAAAAGGAATTTTGTGAAGGGGCATGTTTCATTAAGTTCAATTTTGTGAAGGGGCCCGTTTTATTCCATTTATTTTTGTGAAGGGGCCCATTTTATTAATTTTATTTTTGTGAAGGGGCCTATTTTATTAAATAGATTTTTGTGAAAGGGCCCTAAACAGGCCCCAAATTTTTCCTGGATCGCCCCCTGACACATAATTATTAAGTATACGTGTGACCCAAGTTGCCTCTCTGTACCTCTGACCAAAACTTTTTATTTGCATATAAAATAAAATGTAATTAATTCATGAACGACACAGAATGATTTTCTAATTATATGAAATTCATCTAATAAAAAAATGTTTTAGGTATACATACCTCGATGTATCTTTTATAATGATTTTTGTATATGATCATTTGTTATACTAGAACGTTCTCAAAGAGTATTCGAAACACTTACATGGTTTCAAACAAAAATTTTCTATTACTGTTAAGTCTGCATAGTTTTTAATGAGCACGTGAAAAGCGTTTTCAAAGTTCAGTCATATATGTATTGCCTGCTTTATAATTTGCATTCACGTCTTAAATCAATGATGACTGATAATTGTAAACAGCGAAATTCATAGCAATCAATAAAGAGTGTCTCATTTGAGTCGATACATCTCAAACCAAAGAGTAATGTTAAAAAATTCCGAAGGAAGAAACGAGATTTTTGGAATACAGTTAGTTTCGGCCCGACCGAATTTTCGGTGAAACTCAGATTTTGGGCGGAAAACGAATTTTCGGCCGATCTCTAATTAAATTATCATATCAACAAATTACAAATGAATAAAATTACTGCAGTAAATTATGCTCCATTTAATTTCTTGTTTTCGAAATAATATTTTAAAAGAGATTTTATCAGAAAGAAATGCATGGTTAAAAATTTATTAGCCCCCGGTATGCTATTTCTTTCTCCCAGCTCATTTTGTCTCCAATAAATAAGGTTACTTTGTATTACGCCAGCCGTAAAACAAAAGCCGATGTTTCATTGTGCGATTAAATACTGTACAGCATTTTTTAAAACTTCTAAGCATAGCACATTTTCAATGTTTATACCGTCGTATTGGGGGGGGGGGGGGGGTATTTTTTAATGCAATTTGTTTGAAAACTGCATCTCCATGTTTTTGAAATATTATTTTTTATTTTATTTATTTTATTTTATTTATTTATTTATTTATTTTTTGTAGTTTTTAGCAAGCAATTATATCTTTTTGTTGCCATTTTCTCATAAAATTTGAGAAAAAAAATTAATTAAAATACGTGCTATTTTGAGAAAAATATAAATGAAGGATTTATGATAAAACATGGAGCTATTATAAACTATATTTAATTTTATGTATTAATGCAAATGACGTCATTTTACATAAAATAAAAGCAGGTGCTTTAAGTCTTAAAATTGAAATATGTTTTGCAGTAGAGTCCCAATTATCCGAGTCCCGCTTAACCGAGTTATTTTCTTCTGATGGACTGGTGGTTTCTATTATTGTGAAACAACCATTATAAATAAAAAAAAAATATGGCCATTTTTTTTCTATTCTGACCAGAAAATCAGAGTTCTAACTTTTTACGGCTGCTCTTTCATCTTCACCTAACGCTTTATTTATAATGGCTGTTTCATAATAATAGAAGCCACCAGTCCACCAGAAGAAAATGAAGTAATGGAAATGCCGGGGGCGACACTAAATTCTGAAAACGCAGAATTCCTGTTTTTTATTTATTTATTTTTTTTTTTTTTTTTAATCACACAAAGGAATTTTTCTTTCTTTTTAATAAAGAAACAGAAGTCTGCCCATGTTTATGCTCCAGTGCTCTCAAGTGCCTAGATCCATTCCTCTTGTCGAGTGTGTGACATATTTTTGCTTATGAATAATTAAAAAAAGAAATACAATGAGTTTTTTTTTTATATTTTGCAGGTGGTCTAGTATTACACTGGAAACTGCCATATTAAAGGCATAGTTCAATATAAAGTATCCCTTCTTTAAATGGGTGCGTACTTGAAAATGCAGCAGCTCTGGAAACTTATCCTCTTTTAAAATGTCCGCATTTCAGCTAACAAACATATACTTTTGTTACAAAAAGTGACACACACTTGCATTTTTATGACTTGAAGATTTCTCAATTTCAGGAATGCAATATTGAGAAAGGAGAGAGTTTGTGAAAGAGTGGAAATGTGAATAATCCCTTGCTTAAAAAGGATACAAGTATAATTTTCCAGCACGATATGACATATTATTCAATATTTTATGTGAAAGTGTAACAGAATATGAAGTTTAATTAAGTTCCGTGCATTAATTTTTCAAATATAGCTATCGCAAAAATCGTGAAAATTGCAGCATAGCAGTACCCTTCAGCCCCCCCCGCTCCCCCATTATATGATTTACAGAACATCCTAATCGGCACCAAATTATGTAAATGTCTAACTACATGTAGTTTGATGGAATTCCGTGCATTAGTTCTTGAACTATTGCTATCGCTGTAATCGTGTAAAATGCAGCATAGCAGCGCCAACTATGGAAAAATTTACAACGAAACCTAATCAGCAATAACTCATTGTCTAAATGAATCTGAAGATTGATGAAAATCCGTGCATTAGTTCCTGAGATAGAGCTATTGCAAAAGTCGAGAAAAATGCAGCATAGCAGCGCTAGCTGTCCAGCGATTTACACCAAAAATTAATTAACACCAACATATATCAAGGTGTAACTTAATCTAAAGTTTCATTAAATTCCGTGCATTAGTTCTTGAGATATAGCATCCACAAAATGTTTGTCACAGACAGACTAACAGACAGGCAATTTCTGAAAACAGCCAAGTCATGTTCAGGAACTTCTAAAACGTATAAATCCTTCGAAAACCGGACATCGAAATTTTTCACGAATCTAAAACTGTCTTCTTTTAATGATAGAAGAAAGTAAAAACCATTGTAATGATCCCATTTGAAAAAAATATTTTTTTCACCCCCCCCCCCCCCCTCCCCTTTTTTCAATTTGGAATTTTTGAGCTTGTCGCTATGTAACATAGTTTCTTCATTTTGAAAAATCTTAATAATATTTCAAATTTCATAATTTAAAGCTAAGATCTGGTATTCAGGTACATAAGGTAAAGACTCGTATAAAGTACGCGGTATCCTAATCAGGTGTGGGGTTCGTAAATATCATATTTTCGAAAATATCAAAATATCCGATATTTTGATACATAACCGATATTTTCAAAATAGTCAACTTTCTGCTGATAATAAATATTTTTAAGCATAATATAAATTAGAAACTAAAACATATTGCACTAAACATGAAAACTTATTCTTTTCTAATGAAGTTGTAAACAACTGGCCACCTAAATTAGACAATTCATCTTTCAATGACTGTTCTGAATTAATTATGTCCCACATAATTATTAGTTCTTAAAAACTTGGAAAAGATATTTGTTTTCATTGGTTAAAAAAAGTCACTGCCAGAGACGAAAGTTTTTTTATCTACAAAACGACACAGTCAATAACAGTTGAAATTTTCATTTACACTTGTTTTGACAGAAAATATCAAAAATGTATTTCACAGTGAGATTTCGAAAATAAAATACAGAAATATAAAATAGCAAGCATCTTGATATTTTGGAAACAAATATCAAACATCTTGCTATTCTGAAAATAAATATATGAAAATATCAAACATAATGATATTTTGAACATAAATATCAAATATACGAAAATATCTAACATAATGATATTTTGAAAATTAATATCAAATATATGAAAATATCAAACATCTTGATATTTTGAAAATAAATATAGGATATATACCATGATATATATCAATTGATATACATCAACGAACCCTGGCCAGATGCAAATAAATAACTGTTGTATAGTCTCAATATATTTCATGTCTTATAATAACGTGGACCTGACAATATACCTGACGTATTGGATACTCCGATTCATTCATTTTTTGTACTATAATTTTAAAATAGAAATTTCCGCCCAGAATTTCTGCGATTAAATTAGGCAAAGATTCCTTTTTCTAGTGCGAAGAAATTAAAAGTGTTAATAGCGCTGCAACCTATCTGAAAATTTTAACCATTTTTCCCCCACCGAGAAATCCGAATCTTTGTCGTCTTATTGTGCTGAAACTGTATTCCGATGTAACAGTTTGTTAATTTTTTCTATGAATTTTAGGAATGTGAACGGATTTATAGGATCTTCAGTATATGCGTATATGTAGTAATGCAGTCGACACCGGTTCTAGCATACTTTCAGGGGACCAAAAAATATGGTATGTTATAAGCAATAACCAATAAAATGCAGTGCATAACGTGAAAGGAAAAGTCTCATTAGTTCACGCAATAATAGAGCTTTTAAATAGAAATTTTATGAGTTACTTAAAATAAAATAGAAAAAAATATTTAAAAACATTTTACTACTTACATCTCTATTTAGAAAAATAATCTGTTACTTTTCATTGTTATATTTGATTACAGCAAAAATTAAATTTTCAATATTCATAATGGAACTTTGAAGAGTCTCTGAATAGGTGACATCCAAATTTGGCTTTTCATTCGAGTCTAAAAAGTACGTTATAACCAGCTTAAGGCTTTTTTATGTCCGTTATAGCCGTAGTTGTAAATCATTTTTTGGACTTTATTCGAGACCAAGCATCTGAATACGTTATAACATAACCGATGTCGACTGTATAACTTTTATAAGTGCTAGACAATTAGTTGGGCGCGATGAAATACTATAGTAGAATATCTTTTACTTATTCAATGGAAAATCCCCACGCTGTAGATGTAGGTTATGTGCTTCCCGGATTTCAGCTGGCGGATTTTAGAGATTGCTGTAAGAGACCATTTGATTTTCAAGATCTGGCATTATCTCTGCTGAGATTTATTCCTCGAACTGTCACGTAATCGAGCCGATCAGAAACTACAATGTATGGAACGTAAATCTCTTCTAAAAGAGACTCGTTTCCAAAAGTTCTTCAAGTGACAGATCTCTTTTTTTTTTTTTTTTTCTTTTAAGAAACTGGCAGAGGTGGGAGGTCTTCAGGCACTACTTTCATAAAGGTGAGGGGATTTAAAATTTGATGTTGAAGAATCTGCTTAAGTGTTCGAGTTTGGCTCGCCAAAGCCGAGAGACGAGCACTGGCCACGAAATAAGTTTCTTATCAAAATTTAGAACGTTGTTATACGTGCATTGTCAATTTCCATACGTGTCGGCAGAACAAAATCCAGAAAGGGGCAATCTTACGGAACAGTCTGCGTATGATACACAGCTTAAATCGCGTTTTTTTTTTTGTTGTTGTTGACAGCTATTGTGAAATATAATCTCCAAACAAGGACATTAAAACAATCAAGCTAAGTAAATTGTTTTTCATGTGTCAAATATGATTTATAAAAGTAATTATCAAAAATGTTTATGATCTGAAGGAAGGAAGTGCAAGTGAAAAGTGATTGCACAATCGTAAACAGACATTTTATTATAAACATTTCGCGATACTCAAGAACTATAGACACTGATAGACTCTTATTTTAAATTACTATAAATATAAATATTGATACAAATAATTTGTTATTCGGATTTATGTCACTAATTTCCTGTTTTTTATTGCTGACAATATTTTATACATGTTTTCTCTATTTTTCACTTGTATCCCAGACTCTCCAACGGAGAGATGTATTTCTAAAGCTTTTATTAAATATTAATTTTTCTTTCTATTCAAAAAGTTTCCGGACAAATTTAAGTTTTACAAATCACACAAAAAACATGTGTCTTTTAAATGACATGAACATCACACGAACAGTGCATGTGGATAAATCAGAAATATAGGAGAAGATCAAGGCATAATTACCCTTACCGACGTGTGTTACCAGATGATGTACGGATACACATAAATACAAGGTAAGCCCAATTTATCTTACCTATGTTTGTTTTATATTGAGAAATAGATAATTTATTTTTTGAGGATAAAACCGAACATCACGCAATTACTGATAGCAAAGTTTAAATATTGCTATTATTATTATTTTTATTTTTTAAATGGGTAACATAAGCATGAAATTAACAGGTAACATAAGCATAAAATAAACTAACAATTTTTCGTCAGAATTCCTTTTGCAAGGCAATTTTTTAAACATATCAATGCAAAAAGGAGCATAGAAATGTAACAAATAAAAAAAGATCCAAAATATAACCTTAAACCGCATTTTTCAAAATGAAGAATTGCAATTGTTTTTCGTCAGAGAGCATTCGTTACCCCTCTCCCAACAGGGTTCCCAGCAAAAGATGTCTGGCAATTTCCCTGACTAAATCTCAAAACATTTCATATGACCAAACGTGAATTGGTCACCTTTATTATCTGAGATCTCTATTTATTCCAGAAGCTTCATATCAGAGCCATGGAAGAAAAATCAGTGGTACTCTAAAAAGAACCAAGGTTCTTATTAGAGTCACCTCAATAATAAACAGAGTCATCATATATGAAGCTGCGTGGTAAAAATAAATAAATGTAAAATGCTGCTGGAAAAGGGAAAAAATTGAGAAATTAATAAGCAACGGAACTTTTCCCCCTGATGCTCAAAACAAGAAATGGAGCTACTGTGCAATCAGTGTAGAGTTCCCAACGACATGGAAAGTCAGGGAATTTCATAGTCAGGGAAATTTAAAGATATATATAGGAAAAATCGGGGAATTTACAAATATTTAAAAAAATCAAATACATCTTAAGGTATTAAATGTTGAAAATGGCCTTTTTTTTTTTTTTTCATCTTTTCCAACTTTAAGAGTCCTGAGACTACTTAAAGTCAAGTGAATGTGACATTTACGATCAACCATTATTGGCATTTAATCTTATAGTTTGGTGATAGATTTTTGGTCGACGGGATAACTAAGTAGTACCAAAAATGCATATGTAACTGGTATTCGAAAACGAGGTTTTCGCCAAATTTTCGTAAAAAAAATCACGCCAAACCCGGTGCGTATATGGCATCTGGTCAAATATTAAATGATGCAACAAACGATGACATTTAATTTCAACTTCAAAGCAATCTTTTAATTTACCACTCGAAAAAAAAAAAAAAAAAAAAAAAAAAAAAAAAAAAAAAATGCTAACTGGCGAGTTGAAAAATAGCTATTGGCGAGATTTGCACCCGGCTAGCATAACAGTACCAAGAATTCTTTGTGACCATGGAAAAGTCTGCGAAAGAAATGAAAAATGACGAAGAATCTAAACCCCAGAATCTAAAAACACGCTAATATGATCGGTTTTAAAAATATTATAGAAGATTAAATTATACTGAAAAAATCTATGCAGATCTCCCTGTAAACGGGTTTCCATTCAATTTCCTTTGATTTCAAAAATTTAAGGTCGAATCAGTTGCTGTTAAGACATCCAATGGTCATTTTCGTGTTTGATTAAAGAGGATCAGTTAAACGTTTGAAAAGAAGCTAAAATAAAATGCGTTAAGTGTACAGAGTCTTTGTCTCCCGGTATTTTAAAACAATTTCTATAACAACAGCCTAAGGCATGCGACTATCATCAACCGTTCCGGGCGAACCACTTCGCTTTTTATATTCCTGGTGCCATTTTGGTACTTCAATGTTCGCCAGGTACAGGTGATAAGTCGCCAAATATTATTCTATCGCCATCATTTCATCTATATTATAATAGTCCAAGTCATGTAACTACCATAAATAAATACGTTCTGATACCTTCGCTTTTCATATGAAAGTTTGGCCCAGATATCATATACGGCCCCATATTGGCGCGATTTTTTCCCGACGCTAATTTGGGGGAAACATCAACAGCATAAACAACAACATCCGGCTTATCAAATCAAGCAAAATAACGAAACAATGGCGCCAGTTAAGTACCCGTTGCGTATATACATTGGCGTCAGAAAAAATCGCGCCAATATGGTCCGTATATGACATCTGTGCCGAAAGTTTTCCCTTTTGATTAAAAAATCAAATTTCTTTTTCGAATAAAACTACATAAAAGTTTCCATGGTCGCAAAGAATTCTTGGTACCGTTACGCTAGCCGGGTGCAAATCTCGCCAATAGGTATTTTTCAACTTGCCAGTTAGCATTTTTTTTTTTTTTTTTTTCCGAGTGGTAAATTAAAAGATTGCTTTGAGGTTGAAATTAAATGTCATCGTTTGTTACATCATTTAATATTTGGCCAAATGCCATATAGGCACCGGGTTTGGCGTGATTTTTTTTTTTACGAAAATTTGGCGAAAACCTCGTTTTCGAATACCAGTTACATATGCATTTTTAGTACTACTTAGTTATCCCGTCGACCAAAAATCTATCACCAAACTTAAGATTAAATGTCAATAATGGTTAATCGTAAATGTCACATTCACTTGACTTTAAGTAGTCTCAGGACTCTTAAAATTGGAAAAGAGGAAAAAAAAAGAGGCCATTCTCAACATTTAATACCTTAAAACGTGTTTGATTTTAAGACACACTTTTAGTTGGGATAAAAGGTATAAGTCTGTTCCTTCGTTTCATGTATTTAAAAATATTCATGATGCAGAATTAACATTTACAGGGGGCTCCAAACTGTCAGACATTTGATGAGTAGAAAATCGGCATAATAGCTTACGCTCACGATTACAAAATAAATATTGCAACTAGAATAAAAATGTTGGTGCCTACTTATACTTCAGATTGTAATAATTACACTGAACCTAAATAAATTTGTATTGAAATCATTTTATGTTTTTAATACAAAGTTGTACTTAACTAATGCAAAATTTAGAAAATTTCAACACTGTAATCACCTAACAAAATATTTTTTTTTGACAATAAAAGGGAAATTTTAGGTTCAGTTTATACAGACTAACATGAAACAGGTGATTTGAAAATTTCATGAAAAAATATTTTGAATTTTTTGAGATATCGTGCGCGTTATGCTCAAAAACGTCATTCGGAGAAAAAAGGATTCAAAGTTTCGGAAACGCCGCTTGAGCTATTGAAAGCGCGTAAATCTAAAAGCCATAACTTCTGTTCTAATAGGAATTTCAAGGAAACAATTATATCAAGATGTTCAGAAAAGATAAGAGTTGGAACAGATGTCATAAGTTCCCCCCGGCCGCCATCTTGGAATTTTTTTGGCGTGAAAACCCTTTTTCCGCCAAGTAGTAAATGTCGCCAAGCACCGGTTTATACGCATGTTTGGCTTAACGAAAATAAAATGTAAATAATAAACAAAATTCGCTAAAATGGCAACCAGTAATCGTTGATGTGCGCTTCGCGCACATTTTCCGAAAAAAAACATCGCCGAATTCAGCATTTCTCGGATATAGCATTCTCAAAATTCAGCAGTTTTCGCTTTCTAGCAATCTCAAAATATTAAAAAACTTTTAAAGCAAAAATACACATAAAAAACAAAATTCGCTAAAATGGCAACCAGCAATCGTATGTGCGCTTCGCGCACATTTTCCGAAAAAAAAACATCGCCGAATTCACCATTTCTCGCGATATGGAATTCTCAAAATTCAGCAATTCTCGCTTTCTAGCAATCACAAAATGTAAAAAACTCAAAAGCAGTAAAATGCATAAAATTATCAACATACCTTAACAAACATCTGCTTTCTTGAAAGATCCAGCTCGAAATATTATCGCCGACATTTTCCTAAATAGGCTTATCAATACGTATTCACAAACTATAAACAAACCTTCTTTTCTTGTCCAAATTTCCTCATATTTCCTAATTATTTCAACAACAGCGTTTAAACGGACTACAGAAAACATAGTTAATCAAATACATTCAATAAATTTCACATAAAAATAAAAAGGCAGAACTATACAATACGATATCAAAATACATTCACAATATTCCAACATTAACTTCTCGGTTGCCAGAACGACACGTCACAAAAACACGTCACACGACATTCAACATATCGAGGTTGCCATATCCATAACCACCGTCAACACGCCAACAAAACATCGCCAAACATTTCAAAACAACAACGGCGGAGGGAACATACGGCATCTAAGCCTAACAGTTTAACATCTAAAAAAATTAAAATTTCGAAAATTTTAAAGCTTTAAGAGTCCCGAGACCCCTTAAGCAAGTTACACGTCTTTACGTCATCAAGTGATTTTTATTTCGACGTTTTATTTGTATATTTATTAATGCTATACTATTTTCTTTGTTCTTTCGAAATAATAAAAATTATATCAATTTGTATAATTTGGCGAAATGGGTCGATGGAATAACTAAGTAGTACCGTATTTTTTAATTATTTTCTATTATTTTTTATTTTTAAAGGAAAATAACAAAAAAAAATTAACTATAGAACAAAACAATTTATGTAATTAAAAAAAAGAAAATAAAGTAAATAAACATTTATTATTAAATAAACAACAATAGACGGGTTTCCATGTCAACCAAAATAATGCCATTTTGGCACCAATTAGGTACCCCGGTGCGTATATGACATCTGTGCCTAATATTTTTCTTTTCATTTCGTTTAAAAAAAAAATAAAGAAGTGAAAGCCATTTATTTTAAATGTTTCAGTTTGTATTAAATAAAATGATAATGAAATACAAATTGAATTACGAATAAAAGTAACATGATACATTTCTTAGCAGACATTTAAGGGAGGCCAAACTTCTCGCCAAATCAGTTTCAAATAGTAACCTTTTCTAAAATCTGAAAAAAAAAATATCTGTTATGATTAAAATTTGAGTTGCCATCATTAGAGAAAAGTATATAAAATTAGAAAAAAAAAATTAATTAATTTTTGGAAAACCAATTCGAATTTAAACATTCTAATACCAGTTTCGAGATCTGCAGATCAATACGGATTTTTGGTGTTAATTTCATCGTAAAGTATTCCGTATTTTAGGAGAAATCGCCGTGAAACATAATCAGTTGTTTAATCAGTCATTTCATAGAATCGTTACATAAATTCGTTTCATAATATCCGTTTCATTAGGATTTTATATATACGAGTTGGAACCCGTCGAAATTCGACGAATTAAAATGTTTAGAATGGAACTGTTAGATCGAATTTATAATAAATCTATAAAAATAAATACAATAAAAAATTTATCTTGCATTGGTTGTCTAACTCTTAAAACAAATAATGTTTTTAACCTAAAATTACCAAAATATTATTTCCACGAACTTCAACTGCTTAAATTATTGAAAAATTAAACTGTATTAGAATACGTAATCAAGATGAGTAATTATGTTGAAGTTAACGATTGAGGATCTTATATTTGTTTTTACAGGATAAAAAAAAGTTAGTAAAAGTATTTCGCTTTGTCACATCATAAAATCCCCCCCCCCCCCACCCCACACATAAAATCTAAATTGTACGTTATTTTCACATTCTCAAACTTTTCATAAGCACCACTCGAATTCTCAATTTAGAAGTATTTTAAAGCGCAATACATTATTAATGAATGTATTTCCACACTTAAAGTCATGTTTGCCCGATACAAATTTTCATGTGAACATTCGCACAAAATTTAAGTTTTAATCTCAGTAGCCGCGAAAATTTACCATTCAGTAATTTGCCTTTAGTTGCCATAGTATTGGTCAAATATTTAGTTTTATGAAAGAAAATGATCGTTTTGTTTTAAATATGACATTTTTACTCACTGAATCATTTTGCCTAGCGTCTCAAACTCAGTATCAGCGTAATTTAAAAATATTGAAATATCTTCTTCAATCTTTTGATTTATAAAGGAGAATGCGTGTGTTTTTTTTTTGTTTTTTTTTTTTTAATGGCTGACGTCATTTTCTGTTCAGAAATTAGAAAAAAGTTACTTTTACTTGTAATGTAAAAATGGCATCAATAAGGATATAATCAATAAAAATAAATAAAGCATGACTATTTTCCCTTTCCTTTTAATAGAAATGGAGTACTACAGTTGCCACAATTACAAAATTGGTACTAAAAACTATAAAAAAATTAATATCTCAAAACTAAATTAAGATAGAGCAATCAAACAAATTGCATTTAAAAGTACATTTTTTTCTCTATATTACGGTGTAAAAATTTAAACTGTGCGATGTTTAGAAGTTTAAAAATTTGCCGTAGCGAAAATTGCAAACCTGAAATTTCATTTCAAATTTCAAAGTGTTGCCATTCGCAAAATGACGTATGCGTTACGCACAGATATGTTTGTCCTTTATAATATAGATAGGGTAGATATTACGCTATCGTATGTGGCATAGAAATCGCGATTATTTGTTAATTGTTTAATGGCAACGCCCGAATGAAACGCTTATCATTGGTTATTGAACAGAATTTAATGCATCTCCATACCTATAAGGGGTAGGAGGGGGGACCCTGTTATGTCGCCAAATACCGCCAAGTTTGTCGCCAACTTGGCGATACCTCCAATATTTCGCCAAATTACCATAGACTTCCATTGTAAACCAACAGGATTTACTTGCTTACAGCAAATCAACAAATTGAGATATTTTAAGGCAACAAAAACTAATATTAGCTTAAGGGATCATATTAATTATATTTAAGGGAGTCCAAGTAAGTTAAATTATGAATAAAAGTAACATGATACAATGCTAATACTATGTTCAAACTGGATACCTTAAGATATCTCAGGTCGCATAACTCTATGAGAGAGTTCCACAAACTCTCTCAGTGAGTTTCGATTAACCTCGGCTAGATACAGGAATGACCACTCACTCTTGTTGGCTATAAAGCTTCGCTTTTACTGATTGACTGTTGCGGCCGTTTTTATTTTAAGTGCATGCGCATACTTTACTTTTCTTCGGATCAAAGACACAGTGATGCTACTGAGATATCTTAGGTAAGTTTTTCGATGTGAACAGGCATTCAATTCCGGGAGGGTACCACTTCAAAATTGGCGGTCTAAGATATCTTAAGTTTCTAGTGTGAACAGGATATTACATGCTTTCCCAAACATAAATTTTAAGGGAGATCAAACTGGTCGCCAAGGGCGGCTAGTCATACGAGAAATGATTTCTATTCATTTCTCTTTGATTGGGGAATTTTAACGCCAAATCCGCTGCGGTACTACTTGATTATCCAGTCGACCAATTTTGCCAAATTATACAAATTGACATAATTTTTATTTTAAATAACGAAAGAACAAATAAATTAGTACAACATTAATAAAAATACAAATAAAACGTCGAAATCAAAATAACTTGATGACGTAGACTCGTGTAACAACATTTCAAAATAAACTAATATAAAAGGAATTAAACAGTCTTGTCTCCTGGTATTTTTTAACAAAGCGAAAAGAAAGTTCTTTTAAATGAGACATTTTAAATTAATCGTTTTTAATCTGACGTAATTTTGACCAAGCTATTTCTCTTTTAAATATTCACATGAAAATACTTTTGTTAGAAATGAAATATTATTTGCGCTTTCCTAACAAAAATAGTTGAAAAGATCCTCTCAAAATATCAAATAAATGTCTAGCACAATTTCTAAATTCAAACTGTTTTGCAATATTATTTTGTGTTCATTTTATGTAATAACTGTAATGTGACGTAAATATGACGTAATTTCTCCTATCTTCTAACGCATGTTCATGAATTTATTATTTTACAATATCCTTTCTCTTTTAAAATTCACGTGTTTTTTATGACGTAATTTTCAATAAGTTCCTGCTTTTTATACGCAATTATTTAATTTTAATTTGAAAGTATCTTTTCTATTTAGAATAGTCACGTGTAAATAAATTTTTAATTTGAAGCAAACATTATTGTTTCCGTTGTTTATGCAGTTGGCAACAGGTTAAATTAGTACAATTTTCTAAAATAAGTAAAAAATATCTCTCAAAATGATGAAAATTTGAATTTAAAATAGAAATAAAACCTCGAAAAATGATTCAAGTTAAAAAAATAAATGAATTCTGCACACCGGGAAATTATAACGTATAAAATGAAATAAAATTATTAAATTCCGATGTATAGTTTTTGCTCCTATAAAACTTTTTTAGTGGAACGATTTTGTCCAACTTTAGCATTAAATATCTCTTACAATAATTCTTCGATTTAAAAACTGTCTGCATCAGCGTGTTTATCAAACATTTCTGTATAATACTACCGATTTTCATATTTTTGTATGCATTATTTGTCTTAATATTAACGAAGAAAGACCTCCGGTCACAAAAAATTCAAAACCGGCGGCGGCGGTGACAGCGGTAGTTACTTTTTTTTAGAATAGAGAGATTCAGAAGCTCGCGCTTCTTACAAAGCGTAAAAAAAGCAATGAATTTTTCGTAATCGAGTTCGGTACCCACGCCAAGTTAATGTATTGTAACAGAAATTTCTGAGAAAAAAACATGAATTACAATTATGAAATTAGGCATGATTTTCAAGATAAGCAGTGAATGATTATAAAAGAGTACAACTTAAAAAACTATATTTACTTTTATACTTATTCCATTAGAGTTTAATTATGTTAAATCATTTGAGAAGATTTTTTTCTTTTTTAATTATGGAAAAAAAAGAGAAATTTTAGTCCATTAAATTTGAAAATCCAGAGTGGGACAATTGCCCCCCCCCCCCTTGTCGGTTCCCATGAAATAAAATATGCCAATAAAGCACTCTTACTAAAAGGAATTCCATAAAAGTATCTATTTTAAATCACTTGAAGTTTCTTTTTATTATTATTATTCATGAAAAAGAAAAAAAAGAAACTTTAAGTCCATAAAATTTGAAAAACCAGAGTAGAACAATAAAGCACTCTTACTAAAGGAATTCCATAAAAGTATCTATTATTTTAAATCACTTGGAGATTTTATTATTACTATTATTATTATTATTATTTATGAAAGAAAAAAAATTAGTCCATTAAATTTTAAACTCCAGAGTCGGACAATTGTTCTCCCTTGTCGGTGCCCATGAAATAAAATATGCGAATACAGCACTCTCACTAAAAGGAATTCCATAAAAGTATCTATATCCAATATACAATGTTCGGTATAAGTTTGATATGTATCTTTTTTCTTTTCTTTGATATGTTAAAAAAGAAATGCTGTTTTATCAGAGAGAAATTAACATAAAACAACAATACAATGTCATCTTAATACGATATCCAGAAGTATATTTCTCAAACTCAAACAAATCCAAGTAACGACCTCCAAGTCATCCGCTCAAAGCGGTCAATGAAACGACCAAGGACAAGGACGAATACAACAAGCGAAGCGCTCGAATGTATATCACTCGCAGATAAAATGTAAGCGCAAAGTAAACAAATAATAACAGAAAAACTGAAGTGAGTGGCCCAACACAGCACCCATTTTTAGGCTTGTTTTTTAGCCCCCGGTACGGTATGCTATTTCTTTCTCCCAGCTTATTTTGTGTCGTATGCAAAAAATAACGTTACATTACAGAAGCCTGCCGTAAAACAAAGCAGTACAATTAAATACTCTATAGCAATTTTTTAAACTTCTAAGCATCGCAAATATTCTATTTTTATACCGTCGTATTGGGGAAAAAAAGTACTTTTTAATGCAATTTGTTTGAAAACTGCATCGCCATTTGTTTTTGAGATATTAATTTTTTCTCTAGTTTTTAGCGACATTTGTTTAATTTTGGCAACTCAAGAACTCCATTTCTGTAGAAAGTAATAGGAAAATAGTTGAAAAATAGCAATCATAGCTTTTTGTTGCCACTTTCTCAAGAAAACTGAAAAAAAAAAGTAATTAAAATACGTGCTATTTTGAAAAAATATAAATGAATTTATTTCTTTTAGCTGCATTTGTGTATTATTCTGAGACAGTGACGTCCTACCCATACTTTAGTGTAGATGTTTATGATTGGATCGTAAATGAGGAATTCTTCAGCGGATTCGGATGACGTCGTTTTATATAAAATAAAATCGCGTGTTTTAAGTCTTAAAACTGAGCTACAGTAGAGTCCCGGTTATCCGAGTGTCCGCTTTCACCGAGTTATTTTCCTTTGATGGACTGATGGCTTCTATTATTATGAAACAGCCATTATAAATGAAGTGTTAGGTGAAAATGAAATCGCAGTTGCAAAAAGTTAGACCTCTGATAATTATGGCCATCCCCCCCCCCCCCCTTCTGACCAGAAAATCAGAGGTCTAACTTTTTACGACTGCTCTTTCATTTTCACCTAATACTTCATTTATAATGGCTGTTTCATAATAATAGAAGCCATCAGTCCATCAAAAGAAAATGAAATAATGGAAATGTCGGGGGCGACACTAAATTCTGAAAAAGCAGAATTCCTGTTCTCTAGTTTTTATTTATTTATTTTTTTTCCCCGTAGCACTTAAGATTAGCAATATTTTAACAAAAAAATTTCAAAAGTTTCAGAAGCATTAGTATGCCTTCAGAGTAGTCCTGCACGATTATTAGTATGCCTTCAGAGTAGAGTCTTGCACGAGTCGGGTTGCCGAAATTAATTGATGTTTTAATGTAATTATGAAAACTAATCTACATTTATATCTCTAATGCCAATTTTATCTTTATATAAGGACATATAATATAGTTAGATAGTAGACCCAAAGGGGGACATTTTTCTAACTTTTGTCGACCCCCACATATGACATTGTTGGAAAGGCCTGTGACCACTTATTCATATTATGCACTTTCCAAGCCCCTCCCCCCAAATTTGCCGCCCGGAGGGCATGAATGGTGTCCGAAAAATTTAGAAAAGTGTCCCCCCCCCCCGGAGGGCAAATAGGGAGGAGGGGCTCAGGATGTGCATAACATGAATAACTGCTCACAGGCCTTTCCCACAATATGCCACATGCAGAGGCCGGTAAAAATTAGAAAAATGCCCTTTTTGGAGGTCTACTATCGCGCCTCCTGGAATACATCATCCACCCTCTTTTTGAATTACCGTTTGCAGAAATGTGTCACTGTGCACCGTGACTATATAGAAAAGGATTAATACAAAATATAGCAATTTCATAAATTTTACTATTATTTCTATGCGAGGGCAAAAACTTATTGATACCCCCCCCCCCCCTCGTATAAATGCTAATTTTATATTAACAAAATTATAATTCGATTTTTCACAAATATCAATTAACATTCAAAATCTTCACATAAACATCTCGTAATCAGCTGCAATGGATCTGGCACGCACGATGAAAGGAGGGAGAAGGGGAATATAAAAGGATTCAGAAAATTACATTAAAAATTTCTTTTGATAAACAGGCTGAGAGATTGACCACTTAATAAATATCAACATTTTGACAAAATATTTTTTTAATCAAGAAAAGAAATCGCTAACTTTTAGAATTATAACAATGTTTGCTTTTATCTTTGTTCAAACAAGGGACATTATAACTTGTATAACACCTTATTCTTCAAATTCATACAGAAGTAACTTATTTTAAAATTCACTTTCCTCCATTTTTATTGCACCGATTGTTGCAAAAAACATCGTTTTAAAAAATTGTTTCAAAAGAATGTTTGTTTTAGCTAGAATTAGAACATTAGATTATGAAACTAAAATTATGAGTTTTATATAGGTTTATTTTTTTTTCTTTTACTTTGTTTTGTAAATTTTAAAAGTTTAGTGAAGACATAAAAATACAATCTAAGTTGTCGAGAAAATATTCTAACACAAAAAATTGCTAACAAGGCACGTTTTATTTTTCTCTCTTTTTTCTGAAAATATACATTTTATATTATTTTCATTTGGCTTGTACATTTTCCTAAAATAACAAAATAATGTTTATAATATAAAATATATTTTTAATTTAAAGAGGAAAAATAAGCAACAAATTCAAGGAACTCTATTATGATTGCGACCAGCTATTTCACATTGCAATAAAATAAATATAGTACAGCCCCGATTACCCGCGAAATTGGGTGGCAAGGCTACCGCGGATAACAAAATTCGCGGATAATCCGAAAGAGACTTAAAATGCAGTGCAAGCACGAAAAAAAGACAGTTCAACATAAAAACTATGTTTTAGTGTACAAAAAACATAATAAAACGTTTAAAATACATACATATGCACAGTACAGCAAAAAACATTTTCTTTTCGTCTAAATCACTAAAATAAAGAACAGTAAACAAGAAACAAAGCCATGCATACTGTACAAAAAATTTTGAGGTACACCTTTTTAAAAAATCAGTCAATGGTTTTTGCTTCTTGCTTTGGACACACCTTTTCTATCTCAAAAATGAAGCTATTCTTGATATGCTCCTCTGGAATTTATCGTAACAGTCTTATTCGATTGTTAAATATTTTAATTGCTGTGTTTACGTTTTGTTAATAAAATCAAGAAAAGATGATATTTTAAACATGGCAACCGAACCTAGAAATATTCTTCTATTACTTTCGAATACATGAATTTTTAATTTTATATTTATTAGTAGGGCTTATTGTATTTTCTTTGCTGTTGGCTTGAATTAAAAAAAAAAAAAGAAAAGAAAAAAAAAGAAAAAAAGAAAAATCGCTTCACGGATAAACCGCACCGCGGATAATCGGGGCTTTACTGTAATTTGACTCATAAAAATCGCAATAAAATTTTTATAAAAGCAATTTACAAGCAACATTGGGTGGTTTTATTTATTGTTTGTGTTCACATTTTAATGAAGCAACTATAACATAAGCGCCGACATTTGGCATTGTGGATGGAGAAAGATTGAACACAAGTCATGACATGGCGTTTGACACGGATCGTTGGCAAAGGTTAAATTTTCGTAATAATAACCAAAATTCCCGAGAAATACGCTGCAAAGTGCATAAGGCGAACCAGGTAGATAATCTATTGTTTCCTGACAAAATCAAAAAGAATATTCAGCTTCATCTATTGATATTGAAATGAATAATTTCCCATTTTCAAAGGAAATATTTTTATAAATATAAATCTTTAAAAATCAAATAAGATATGGACGAAATGCAGAAACATAAAATCGAGAGATTAGGGCTTAAAAAAGAAAAGGAAAACAATGGGGGAGGGGTGGAAGATCTAAATCTACAGATGGGTCAATGTTGCGTCATCTCCCTCTTCCTAAACTTGCACGCCCTCTCGTGGCGATCAAATGAATACAAATAAAATTTATTTATTACGTCTCATGATTCAGTTACTTTAACCCATTCGGGACCAGCATCTTTTACACGAATTTTATTCGGATGACGTCACTTTTTTTTTTTTTTTTTTTTAAGTTAACTTTACTTTATTAATCAAAAGAATGATTTAATTAAATAAGACAAATATTACTTTTCTTGTTTACCTACCGGTATCAAAGACAAGTACTGCGTGCAACTTTTGATAATACATATACGACCCCTGCTCCCGAAGGGTGGTACTCAACCAAAATCTTCTAGATAAATGATTTACGTATTTGCAGTCGTAGTGGAAAGGTCCAATAGCTATATAGAAGCTGTCCCTGGACGTAAGAGGAATCACTATAAGACCACACTATAATATTCGATTCATGTATTGGGATTATTAAGTGAAGGAAAAAAAATTGAGAGGCCTATTCATTCTTTATTTTATAGTATCAGATTTTTAAAACAACCACGAGGTCTTTAAAAAATATATTTTACAATCTATGTACGAGCGGTTGATTTTAAAAAGGGGGAAAGTCCTTTTATGTCATTACTAGATATTTAACGATTTGCATTTAAAAGGGTTTTAAAATATTCGTAAGCGTTAAATAGACATTTCATACATTCTGTGTAAAAAGTACCCAGAATTTATCATTTAAAAGACGCCCGTAAGATATATCACGACTTTATCCTGTAATCGTGCACCATTGTAGCGAGTTACAAAGCACATTTTGTAACTAGCTGTTTTTTCTAGTCATTAATTCTGAGTGTTCTGCAATGATTTTTGACAATAGGGAAATTAATTGAACAAAGACTTTGCTTACATTTTGTGTTTCAAATGAAATTTCGTGTGCCGAATATCTCAAAAATCACCAAAGTTTCGTGTAGATTTTGCACTACGATAATACACTAATGCAGAAAGTTATCATTGCGCAAGAGTCTTTGATCAAAAACGCAACGAATATCATCGATCAATCATCGTAAGCGCCTGATATGGCCCCATGTGACTTTTCCTGTTTCCGAAGTTAAAATTACAATTACCACTTTGAAGAAAACGTTTTGAGGCCATACAAGAAAATTCGCTGAGGGAGCTGGAACCCATACTAGAGATCTGCACGGGCCGCGCCATACTTTTTTCTGAAGGCTCGGGCCGGGTCTATCTTATTTTTTCTGATCACAGAGCCAGGACTGGTTTCATTCCTAGTCTTCACGGCCCAAAATTTTCAGTCCTAGTTTTGACCCAGCCCGTATGAAAATCATTGTCTCAGCGTGGCCTGGTCCATTCAAAGGTTAACTAAAATTAGCTCTCCCCCAAAAAATGTTTGCAAAAAATGCATACATTTTTAAATCGCCATTGTTGTACGCTTAAACATTAAAATTGATTCTTTTTAAAGAACAGTAGATTTCTACGCTTATTAAAATATAGCTAAATAAAAATACAGTAAAACGCGTGAAAAAAAACACTGCTTAGGACGAAACCCTGTTTTAAACTGAAAAACGTGTTGATCCATGCAAAATGAATATGCTAATACGCAAGAAAAGAATATATAATACATTCACACTTGCTAAGATGAGAAGTTTATGCAATTCCGTCTTAGAAGATTTTACTGTATATCATTTTTCAGATTTTTAACACTTCAATACATGGAATATGGATTAAAAATATTAATGATAACAGAAACATTCGCATACAAGAAATAGAGATTCACTAAAAAAATAAATATCGCAGACTGCGGCACTTCTATACAAATGAAGATTATAAACTAGAGATGCAAGGAATATTCGGCCGAAGCCGAATATTCGGCCCATTCGGCCTGTCTGCCGAATATTCGGCTTCGGTCGAATATCAAGTCTATTATTCGGCCAAGGCCGAATAATACTGTAATAAATGTTTTTATATTTACACAGTATAACTTTTTAATTTGACAATTTATATTCATCATGTATAATGAAAATTTTATTTGAAATTAACTAACACTTTTTTTCCCCATTAACTTTCATACCCCGAATGGGTTTTATCTACCCATTTTTATATAAGAGGCTAATTTAGGAATCATGTTAAAAAAATTTTATGCTGTATCAGTAAGTACAAAACGTACCTGCTTGTAATAAGCTAATATAATCTGATTATCTAAATTTAAAATTAATCTATTCAAAATTGTTTTAATACAGCTGTACAAGCAAATTCAATTTTTTTTTTTTTTTTTTTTTTTTTTTTTTTTTTTTTTATCATAATGGGAAGTTTAACATTTATCCCTTGTTAGTGTTACATAAAAAAATATTTCTTTCAATAATATTTTGAATTATACCTATAAAGAACTCTAGTGCTATCTGCTGACAGCAAAGAAAAAAAAAATAATGATAATAATAAATGATAAAAATGTTTTTGTTAATTGTGAGCTTTATAAAGTCTACAATGTTTTCTTTCCACCATTTTAGAGGATATTCCTTTCATACTTTCTATCAGAGGTTTTCCTTTAGATATTAAGATTTCTTATTTTTTATTTTATTTCATCTGAAAGTTGAAACTTGTTTCCTAGTACTTTTCAAATTTTGTCATTATTTTAAAATGTAACAACAACACACATAATATTTATTAAAATGCAAATAGACAATACCTGATGAGGAACTTTTGCTAAGATGTTTTTTTTTTTTTTTTTTTTTTTTGGAGGGGGGGGTGAATTATATTATTGAGGCAATTTTTAGGCCGAACATAGCCGAATATTTTTTCTGAGTAAAATAATGCTTTAAAAAATTAAAAATTTGTATATAAATATTTTTTTTAACAAAACAATACATTTTAAGTGTAAAATATACAAGAATTGTGCATATAGTGCATACTATATTTTGTTTTTAGGCAAAAATGAGTTCATTATTCGGCGGCCGAACAGGCCGAATATTCGGCTGTAACTTGGCCGAATATTCGGTATTCGGTTATTCGGCCAAACCACTATTCGTTGCATCACTATTATAAACATGAAAAAAAAAAGTTCAGATAAATATTTTTGATCAGAACTCCTCGTACGAAACAAATTTTTAACCAAATCTACGTAAAAATCAATGTTTTGCAGAAATTCACTCGGGCCGGGGCGTTTTTTTTCCATGAGTCAGGCCGGACCCGAGCCTGGAAATTTCTGCCCGTGCAGACCTCTAAACCATACCCATGGGTGCAAGAAGTCTATCCAAGGCGAGGCTGAAAACTTTTATGAGTATTAGGAATAACGAAATAGGAATGGACTAGAAGGTAGAAGGTTTCTTCCTTTCCTTTCTGTCTTCCTTTATTGCTAAAAATTGATCTTTACAATAAAAGATAGTGATTAGAAGTTCTTAATAGTAAATTGCTATTATTTAAGTATGTAATGTAAAATTTATTATTAATCAAAAGTTTCTCCAAGACTGAAATCAGTCCTGACACTGAAAATTTGCACCCATGACCATACCTCAATCAACATACTAAAAATGTATGGAGAATTTAGTCAAATGCGGTATAGTTGTGTTGAAGTCTGTCTATAGGGCCTACTTTTAAGGCGACGAAATAAATTTTTTGAATAAATTAATTTGTTTGTGTTTTATTTAACAATTCTGGACACAAAATGTATTTTTGTAGCCTTATTGTCATTTAATTTAATATACAATAATGGTTATCTGTGATAGCTGAAAAAAACTATTGGTATGCACCAATGGACTTGTTTCACTTTCAAAAACAATGATTCGTTGAAAACGTTGATTCTCTTTGAATTGAATATAATAACAACAACAACAAAAATTTTATTTTATTTTATCATTTATTTTATTTCAACATTTCATTCTTCTTTAGAAAGGTTACAATAAAACAAAAAATAAATTTAATTTTACAGGAAAAAGTAGGAAATATATTCAGCAATAAGTCGTATACATATATTTCTTAATTTGGATGGGGAGATTTTTAAAGTATTCTCGATTAAATTCCGATTGTGCTTGTTAATATTGTGCAATACAAAAAAAATAATTGTATTCGAAATGGACTTTCATAACTTTCAAAATCAACGCATTTGAATTACCGCTGTCCAAATAACTTACTAGTCACAAATTTATACTAATATTAAAATAAATTTATTGTGAATTTATGTTAATCTATACTAATAAAAGGAAGTTTCACACTGTGTGTACATCTGCCGGCGATGGCTAGCGAAATCTACAGGATTCCGAGCAAAACGTCTGGTAATTTCCCCGACTTTCCATGACCAAATTTCAAAAAATTCCATGCCCAAATGGTAATACAGTAAAACCTCTGAATAGCGGCCACCACTGGGAGCTATAGGTCAAAATTAAGAAATTTCATTAGCGGCCACTTTTTGATTTCAGAATGCTAAGCAGTAAAATTTCCATAAGTATTAATTTAAAACTGAGTAGCCCAAATAAATATTTTAATATAAATATATTGGAACCAAAAAAAGTAGATGAAATGCAAGAATATTTTATTATCTCCTTGTAAAAAAGTGGCCGGAAGGTGGCCGCTGATAGACAATTTTTCACTAGCCACTTTTTTTCGTTTACTGGCCCTGTGGCCGGTGGCTAGTGCTAATTTTGACCTTTACTGGGAGCTCGGGAAAGTGACCGTACTTCGGAGGCTGCCGTTTTTCAGATGTTCCACTTTTTAAAAGATCAAAATTACATTGCATACAAATCAAAATAACTGACCAAAGGTATTTTATTTATACAGTTACATATTATTTTACACTAAAGAAATCACTTATTAAGGGGACAAGGGACCTTAAAATCCTTAAAAATAATTTTTTTTTTTTTTTTTTTTTTTTTTTTTTTGTAAATTTCACCTAATTATTATTCAAAGGTACTTTATATGCATTATAGCATGCATTTATCACAAAAAAAAAATTATTTTTATGAAAAAAATGTAATTTTAGTGTCATAATTGTTTAATGTAATAATTGTGTCTTAGAAATCTTCGAAATGTCGCTTGCGCATTCCATATCAATGAAAATCCCCAATATTTTTTATAAAAGTCTGTTTTATATATATAAATAAAATAGAGCATCGAATTTTATATATTTGAATTTAAAGGTAAAAAAAAAAAATTAAAATTTTGAAATTTTTTCATTTTTTTTAAAACCTTTAAATTCAAATATATAAAATTCGATGCGCTATTTTATTTATATATAAACCACACTTGTATTAAAAATATTGGGGATTTTCATTGATATGGAACACACAGGGGGCATTTCGAAGATTTCTAAGACAACGCGTAAAATTCCATTTTTTAAATTAAAAAATTTTTTTTTTTAATTTTTTTTTTTGTGATAAATGCATGTCATAATGCATATAATGTACCTTTGAGTAATATTTAAGATAAAATTTACTAAAAAAAAAAAAAAACAATTGAAAATATCAAAATTTATTTATTTATTTATTTAAATCAAATTTTTATAAAAAATATTGGGGATTTTCATTGATATGGAATGCGCAGGGGACATTTCGAAGATTTCTAAGACGATGCATAAAATTCCATTTTTTTCTCAAAATTTTTTTTTTTAATTTTTTTTGTGATAAATGCATGCCATAATGCATATAATGCACCCTTGAATAATATTAAGATGAAATTTACAAAAAAAAAAAAAAAAAAAAAAAAAAAAAAAAAAAATTGAAAAATTTGGAAATTTTTTTAAAAATTTTCATTTTTTTTTTTTTTTACCTTTAAATTCAAATATATAAAATTCTATGCTCTATTTTATTTATATATATAAAACAGACTTTTATAAAAAAATATTGGGGATTTTCATTGATATGGAATGCGCAAGCGACATTTCGAAGATTTCTAAGACGACACACGTAAAATTCCATTTTTTTTCTCAAAAATATATATATATATATATTTTTTTTTATAAATGCATGTTATAATGCATATAATGTACCCTTGAATAATATTTAAGGTGAAATTTACAAAAAATAAAAAAATTTATTTTAAGGTCCCTTGTCCCCTTAACAGATGTTTTGTTTTTTTAAAGCATATCTCTTTCTCTCAATGTATAATCATATTTCCACAAATTTGTTGTATAATTCGTTGTCATTTTGAGTGATCGCAAAATTTTTAATTTCCCAGTTTCTCAGTAATTTCTGGGGCAATTTCCTGCAACACTGATCCAGAATTTGGGAGATTTTTCTCTCAACAAATAGAGTCATTCCAAAAGCAACTAGTCAATCTCAACATAACCAGTTCTTCGACGCTTAAGTTTTAGATTCCAAATTTACACCTTGAAACGTCTTTTCTAAATAAAAGTCACATTTTTCGAACGTCATTTATTTGGATCCTTCCACAATTGTACATTTCAGCTAATTTTCGTGCACTTACAGCTTTTTTGCTGCACTGTATAACTTTCAACTTATCACTTAAAGTTAAAACTTTTCACTTCGTTTGAACTCATTCTTTTAGTGAAAAACACGTGCTACACATAGACAAGAAATATCATCACATGATTGGCAAAGAGTAGAAATAACTACTGCTTGCACTTAAATTTCGTCACCCCGATCCCCCTCTCGCCACACCTATTTACGAACGGGGTTTTCCTAAGCAACTGCTAGAGATTGGTAGAAAAATTATAAGGACGTCAAATAAAAAAAACTAACTCCACATTCTTCGCAATTTTAGTTGTAGTTAAAACATAAAGTAAAAAAAATAAATAAATAAATAAATAAATAATAAAAAATGCTGTGGGATGGCCGTTGTTCTGGATTCGTTGTTCGGAGGTTTAGAATAATGTTATTTCTATGGAAGAGATTCGGTAACACAACATCACGACCGGTATTCGGAGGTTACCGTTGTTTGGCGTGACCGTTGTGGGAGGTTTCACTGTACAACGAAATTCGCTACTTATTTCCACAATGCTTTGACAAAATTAGACATTTTTCTCTGCGATCGCTCTTCGAATCTCTCTAATTTTTTGGCGGTAGTTCGACGAATTTTGCGATTTTTCCCCCATGAGACGTTTTTCATCCCCCCAGACTTTTTAGAAAATATTTGCAAATTCCGTGATATTCCCTATACTTTTTTTATTTTATTTCCCTGACTACTTTGAAATTCCCTGACTTCCATGCCGCTAGGAATCCTGATCCAATGCACACAGAGGTCTGAAAATTTGGATGAGGGTAGTCCAAAGCAGTTCTTGATAAAAATATACCTTTTTTTCTCGCATTGGCATGCGCTGGCAGTCCAGCATTGAAGGACCAAAAAGCTGTAAACGGACTTTTTTTTAGGTTAACCATTTGAAATACGGAAAAACAAATCCCGCACACTTTCAAAAGGTACAAAATAGAAGTGGAAATAAAATAAAAAAAACTCTACTTTATTATTATTAATCCATTCAAAAAAATGTTTTTTCAGAGATTCTTTTCAGCAATATTTCTGAAATATTTAAAAGTCTGCATCTGTTTTGCACATCAAAATGCGAAATAAATATATATATATATATATCAAATCAAGTGGCGTAATTCTTTAAAACGAAGTCGCTGGTTTAAAAAAATATTAATATTAACCCTTTCAAATAAATTTTTTTCTGAAACACATTTTTCTCTCTCTCTCTCTCTCTCTCTCTTTCAGTCTTTTTCGTTACATTCTTTGGAACATTTCCGGCACTGCACATGTACGGAGAAAAGAGATATACATTTCTTTCTTAGCTTTAATGGGAAAATGAGATGAGTGTGTGTGAGAGGGGGGGGGGGGTTAAACCCGTATTTCATTTAAAATTATAAAATTACAACAAAAACAGACCGGAGCGTATGTAGTGCCCCTGGTGGCACTTTTCTCACTTGAAGTCTTAGCGTTTTCGACAATAAATATCATTTTAAATCGGATTTTTTTTACTGAGTCCTCCGACTGTAATATCCGAAAAGTATGTTCCCGGGTGACATACACCCCTAGGTTAGATTAAAATATATATATATTACCCTACGTTGTAGTAGAATAACTCAGTCCCCAAAATCCTTATTAACGCCGACTCATGTTCACCCGCAGACTTGATAAGATCGAATCGCGTATCGTATAAAAGCAATTGGCAAACTAGAGTCATCAAGAAACATTTTGCACAATTGAAAAATATTGAGATGTCCATGCAATCGTGAAAATCTATAAAATATCTCGTTATCGCCCATAACTACGTAGCACGCTCAGTGTATGCTGATTTTAGGAATATTTAAGGTCATTATCATAGGTCTGGGCTACGCCGGTCTTTCGTTTAAAAACATGAAATCAAAACAGACAGAAGTGCGTGTAGCATGTCCGGTACACGCTGCCGAAGGCAGTCGGGCCCCCAATTCTAAGTTCGTTACGACAGATTATCATTTAAAAAATAAAGTCATATAAATTCGAGGGTGTACGCTACCAAAGTCATTTGTCCCCTAACAGTGAAGTTTCGAAAGATTTTCGTTTAAATATATGTAGATCGTTCAACGCTGACTTTAGGTGTAGTTAAGGGTGTAGTTATTATAAAGGGCCCGGTCAACGTGGAGAGGGTCAGCTAGTTTGCAATAAGACTTAGCTTTAACTAGTTTTTTTTATTACAAAATGGACTTTCCCCACTTTCAAAATCAACGGCTCATATACTATATCTGGGTTATTCTCTACAATACTTGCAAATTTGGCCAGCAGTCTGACTTGAATGATGCATATGTAAATTTTCATAAAAATTAGATAAATGGTAAGAAATCAGTCAATTATTGAAGATTTTAATAGCAACAGAAATTGTTTTAAAAATTTGACTTAACAAAAAAAATAAAATAAAAATTTGTGGAAAAAATAAAATAAAAAATGTGAGGGAATGACAAGTGAGGGAATGATGAAATAAGACATTTTTACTAGTTGTAGGGGGAAAATGCAAAATTATGAAGAAATCCAAACTGTTTCCTTTAAGAGAAACACTTAATATATAATGTATGATAAAATTAAAATTTTTGATATTTACAAAAAAATTAATATTCTGTGTGAGGGAATGACTGCTAATAAAAACGCTTCCGGATATACTGACTAAAAAAAAATTCTGTAAAATTAACAAAATCTTACACCACCAATTTATGTTGCTGGACTGACAACTGCTCAAAGTAGCTTCTTCTCTGTGAAGGATGCTAGACTGCTACTGCTCATTAGTGGTAGATATTTGAGATAATAGCAATGTGTGAGGGAATGATGGTCTAACATGGGGAAACATATAATTGATTGAGTAGACTATATAATAATAGTAAAAATTAATATTTTTATTATTTTTTGTAATGTACCAAATAAGAACTTTATTTTGCTTAGGGTATTTTTAATTATTTTTATTTCTGGATGGAAAGAAATAGGCAATAAAATATGGTAGTACAGGTGGGGAAAGGTGAGGGAATGATGTTTGCATGATATATATTATATTTTTAAATACTAAATTTGTTTATTTTTAAATTTTACTTTCTGCCCCTAATAAACTATGTTTAGATCTTCTAATAAAAATAAAAATAAATAAAAATGTAATAAAATTAAGAGCATTTATATGGCTGGGAAGCACTTTTTGCACTATTGCAGAGAATAACCCATCTGTATATGTATTTTTTAAATTATGGTACAACTTGCGAGGCCGCGGCCGCGTAGTAACACTACCTCTTAGAGTAGAGAGTTCTCTGAGGGATAAAGTTCTATCTTCCATGTTAAATTTTGCTATCTTCTGTAAGGAAATGCGATCACGTGTGAACGATTTTATATTTTTTACAACTTCTTGTTGTTTTAATGAACTAAATAACATTTAAACCATACAATGAAGATACATAATAACATTTACTCTACTACTACTCTCAACTTTCGATTGAAGATCAAAATATATTTAGAAGAAGATAGCAGCGATAGAAATAAATTGTTATAGCATAGGCGATTTTTTAAAACTGATTTACTCTAGCTATTAAAAGAAAAATGCTATAAACATTCATTTTACAGCGCCGTATTTAAGGTAAGATAGTGAAAATGCAAGAGAATTTAAATCGAAGGAATATTCAAGCAATATATGTTCGCATATATCGCTCACCAGCAAGAAAAGTGACACATCTCGACAAAAGCAAATTTCACAGGAGAGACAAAAGAAAATTTGCATAACTTTACTATAAGATGATTGCAGCACTTAGCTCTATGCATGCAGGACTAAAACCATGCATGAAGGCATAAAATCCTTAAGAATGAAGACGTAAGGTGAGGTTTGAAGATGGTTGGGTAATTTTACCTCCCTACACAACCCACCCCTCTTCTGTGATCACAAATGGACATATAGCGTAATAAAGGGATTTTCTGTGTAACTACACTTATGAAACTGCTTGTGTAGAAAGACACACCTGTGACAAACCTATTAGTGTAATAAAACGCAAAATGAAATTTTGCGAGATGAGTCACTTTTCTTGCAGGTGAGCTATATGTATATTTAACCCTCTCATTCCCATGATAGAATACGTTTTAGAAATTCCGTAATTCAGAGAATCTGAATTCACACCCCTAACGTGTCGGCCAAATATATTCGAATTTCGGTAATGTAGCATTATTCAAAACCATATGCAAGTAGCTAAATAATTTTATTGTAAATAGGAAAAATGCGTTCATCATAATATAATACTAGTAATATATTATTATTATTATAAGCAGTTATAGTAAATCGGTAAATAAATATAACAAAGAACATCAGAAATACAACACATTATCACATCTGCCAGAACTGTATATACTGCATAGTGTAATTATGTCGTAGTTTAAGTATCATAATATTACTTGATTAACAATGCAAAATTTTATTATTACTGACGCAGATAAAGTTAGTTGGAATTAAAACTTGGCCAAAGGTATATTTTTATTTAGATTTATTTTTACTTAATTTTTTTACTTTCTTGTAATTTTTTTAGAATAATCAAAATCCTTATCAGACTAAGATCCTGTCTGAACCGTAAATCATCATCACCAAAAGATAAATTGAGCCTTAGAATAAGAAATTACTAAGCAAAGCTCTCTTATTTGGTTTGATTCATAGATAATGCTGGAAATAATCTAAGAAGGCGGCTTTATTTAGCTTCGCTTGTTGAACACGTTCAAAACTTTCAACAGAATTTTTGTCTACGATCACTGAACCGACTTATTTGAAATGTTGCATATTTATTAAACCCTGATGATGGATAACTATGCTATATTTTATTGATTTTCGTGGATAAGTCCTTAGATTTCCAGTTTGTTTGTTTGTTTTTTAGGTTTCGCTCTTTAATGTTTCTAAAAATACTCGGACACAGAGAGAAAGTTTCAGGGTTCTGTCAAGATTATTCTCACAGGTTCCTGTTTTTTTTTTTTTTTTTTTTTTTTTTTTTTTTTTTTTAATTTGTGAAAAAAAAAAAAGTAATAATTTTGTGAATTTGAAATTATCGTTATATACAAGTTCCCGTGTATCTATTTTAACAAGAACCTGCATGTGCAAAAAATAAATAAATAAATAAATAATAAAAGTATAGGTTATTTGGCAAATTCAGCTGTTTTGTGAAGATATGTTTTATTTTAAAATGATTACATTAAGAGAAAAGTTCAGTTTGGAGATGGAAAAGTTGTATTAAAAGTCTGTATTTAAGACAAAGAGTTTTGTTTTAGAATCCACTTTTATGGTGAAAATATCTGTATAGGCTCCTGTTTTAAGACAAAATGTTTTGTGAAGGGTCCTGTTTTAAGGTGAAAAAAATTGTTAAAAGTTCTTTAAAAGACCCAAATTTTCCCTAAACAAATCCCTGATTCTACATAATACAGAGGAAAACTCGATTGCGATCCCAAATAGCAATGTTAACTCCAACCCATATTGGTTAACAATGTCAGTTAAAAACTGAAAAAGCAGCATTATTAGTTGCCAGCTAGTTTTATCCAAATTGCAACAAGGAGTGTTTTCAAGAACTTTAGAAAGCAAAGCGACCGGAATTTTCTTTTACATGTAACAAGGGTAAAAAAAAAAAAAAAATAATAATAATAATAATAATAATAATAAATAACATGAAGGTTTAAAAAAGTGCAAAAAATAAATAAAAATGTACAAACAAAAGAAAAGAAATTATATGTATATGTTTAATTACTAGCATTTTATTAAACAGAATAAATACTTGAAAATGTCAGGGATATGTTTAGGAAGAAATTGGGTCCTTTAAAGGCTTCACAAAATTTTTCATTTCAAAACAGGACCCTTCACAAAAATTTTCATATCAAAACAGGACCCTTCACAAAACTTTTCACCTTAAAAAAGGGCCCTTCGCGTAATTCTTCTTAAAAATAGGCCTTTTACAAAAATTTTCAGCTGAAAACTAAACCTTTCACAAATTTAATCATTTAAAAGTGAAATCTGGCCTGTCACTTTTACATATATAAAGAAAATATATGTATTTTACATATATATATCTTCTTAAAAACATATAAAAAAGAACCTGAATATAACTATCATTTTTAATTCACAAAATTAGGACTAGATTTTTCACAAATGTAAAAAAGCTGTTCACAATTTCACAAAAACAGGACCCTTAGAGAAAAGTCTGGACAGACCCCCGAATGTGAATTTGTTGTGCATACTTTCAGGACAGGGTGTCTACAGAAATTGTAAAAAAAAGTTCCCTGATTTTTCCATGATTTCCCTGACTATCTTTATCAGACTTCCCTGATTTCCATTATTAACGATACACATACGGTATTTTTTCATGTATGCCAATTCCTCGTATAAAACATTTATCGAGCTTGCTTATATCTCATTTGGGAGAAAAACATAAAAATTGCCTAATATTCATTAAGTATTGGTTGACAGTTTTATAAATCTGAACTCAAAATTTAGTCCAACAACATCATATAGACACCAATGGACATAGGGTGACCAGAAAATTTCCTCATTTTCTGAAAAATATTCAATCCTAAGACTTATCTAAATCTGACGGGATAGCTAATTGGATTAAGCTGCCACCTGGTCAGGTTATGCTAATGTATCATTTAAAAATTTAAAAAATGAGTAAATTGCCTTTAACATAAGCGCTATCTACTGAAAATAAGGACATCTGATCACTCTAATTTGCATTAAATATTAAAAACTTATACTATGTGCATCTTTTTAAAAATATTGGGAAAGACTAATCAGCATGTGAAAAAATAGGGTATATAAAATAGACGAATCAGTCTCGTTGGCAAGGTGAAAATGCAAATACTTTTGCATATAGACAAATTTCCCTGATTTTAGAATATTTTTTCAAAGTTCCCTGACTTTTCCCTGATAATTCCAGATTGATAAACCTCCCTGATTTTTCCAGGATTTCCTGATTTCCAGATTCTGTAGACACCCTGCAGGAATTTGTACTTTTTTTTTCTTCACTTGATCGATAAGTGCAAATTCAAGGCGGATCCGGTAATGAATTTTTGCGTCTATTTCACACAGCCATACAAATTAAACATCGCCAGTAAAAATTATACAATAAAACCGATACTTTCAAAATATTGTATTATTTTAATTTACTAATGTGAGTCGAAACATGTCAACAGCCGAAATAAACGTATTTTTACTGGTTTTAAAGTTTTAATTTACACCTTTTAGCATTTGAAATTAGTATATTGTTACAAGGTGTTAATTTGCTACATATTGTATTGTTTTATTATTTTGGCTCTAAAGATTTTGAGACGTATTTGAGATCAGACTCACCCGTAATTCACTGCCAACCTCAACCTCGCGTTATGGGCTTATCTCTCAGTTGAGCCTGAAATCCAATTCACCGTCAACTCAACCTGCCGAAAAGGAAGGAAAAAAAACACAAATTAGTCGAGTAACCGAACTAAGCTACAGATGGTAGGTTATTCAACCTTATTATTTAAAGTCATTTATGTCCTTATTTGTGCTTTACATTAACGTAGTACGCTTTCATTGAAATAAATGAACACAGTGGAGGGGGAGGGGGGATGCATCATCATATTAAATCATCCTATCAATATTTTTTTAATCACGGTAAAATTTAACTTCGCCGTTCAGATGGTCTCTATATCTCGGTCATAAATTACCATTTGTTAGCTGAAACAAGCATTTTTTACCCAATTATCCAGAAAATATTTCCGCCTAAAGCAACCCCTTTTAAAAAGTTTTTAATCTAAAAACTAATGCTCAAAAATAGTTTCGGTAATAGACTTTTTTCACAGGCATGAAAGCAGAAAATAAAAAAAAGGTGGAAAAGGTTTTCAATCCATAGAATGAAGCCAAACTCTTATAATTTAGACACATTTTAACAGTTATTTGCAGAATAAAATATAACTGTACGTATGATTGTAATTTTCTTTTCATAACTTAGAAAGTATTAAAAACGAATTTTTAAATCAAAAGTATTGTATAGGACAAAATACTCTATTCAAAAAGAATCTTATGAAAATTTTCTTTCGCAAGTCTAACAAAATTTTCATTCTGGAAAGATACTTTAAACAACTTCATTCACATGACTTTCATATGCCTATAATATAATCTCTCCTCTGACTTGATACTACATCTTTTGCACAACAATTCAGAAACAAACTTCAAGGATTTGAGTAGACAAAATATCCGATTATTAAAGTTTCGAGATCCCCCCGCCCCCCCACCCCAAACCTTATATGCCTTTAATATTTTCTTTGCATTTTTGCATTGATCCAAAGAATGACCAAAATTGTTTTTATAAATATTATTCCTTTGGAATTCCTTTTTTAGGAGGAACTCTTTCATGCCTGTATTTCAACACAGACATAATGCGGTTTCTTTAGATTCAATAAGAACTATTTTTCACGGCCATTTTTCTTGCTTTTTTTTCTGAGAAACAACAAAATCACCACACGGATAAAAAAGTTCATCAAATTTCGAGAACTGACGAGCTGAAAACTTTGAGATTTCAAACAATACAATACGATGGAGAAACTAAGAACCGAACAGCTGAAACACATACCACAATCTGACTTTTTGACTTCTCTCCGGCTGAAATCTCACCGATGAAGTCTCCTCATTCAACTTCTCCAACAGAGATCAAGTGTTTCCCCAAGCTCATAGGCAGAGATTTAAAACAATATTTACACAGAACTCACACAAGTTTCTTGGGAAAGTATTCACAGTTCGCAGCGGGGATCTATGGAAACTAATATTCCACAGAAGGCATTCATTCACGTGCATTCGTTTAAAACAGAATACAAATAACAGATAAATATTCAACTCCCTGGTGCGTGGGTTTGGAATTATACGCAACACATCCAAATTTTACGGAGCATAACGAAGCAGGGAAACTTCAAAATTAATACTGCAATGTATTTTAATGAATGGGAATGGAACAAAGGCGTAAATAAAAAGATACGGTAATTAAATAATAAAAGTAATGTTTTTTGAAAATTTTGTCAACAATAATATTTAATGTATCTCTTCTATACTTTCAAAAAGAAAGATAATTACTACTAGAAAACAGGAATTCTGCTTTTTCAGAATTTGGTGTCGCCGCCGGGGGAAAAATATATGTAGTATAAATAGTACAAAACATATTTCAATTTTAAGACTAAAGCACACACTTTTATTTTATGTAAAATGACGTCATTCGCACCCGTTTAAGAATTCCACATTTACGATCCACTCTTAAACATCTAAAGTAAAGCATGCATAGGATGTCACTATCGCAAAATAATACACAAATGCAGCAAAAAGATGCCGTCATTAAAGAAACTCGACAAAAAAAGGGCTATCTAATGATTCATAGCCCTTCATTTGTTTGTAACATTAATATAGATAACTTAAAATTAAATATAGTTTATAATAGCTCCATGTTTTAAAGGAAATTATTCGTTTATATTTTTTCAAAATAGCACGTATTTTAATTCCATTTTCCTTCGGTTGTTATGAGAAAATGTCAACGAAAAGATAAAATTGCTATTTTCAACTATTTTGCCTTTACTTTCTACATAAATGGAGTACTTGAGTTGCCAAAATTAAACAAATGGTGCTAAAACTACAAAAAAAATCAATATTTCAAAAATCAATGGGGTACAGTTTTCAAACAAATTGTATTAAAAGGTACTTTTTTTCCCAATACAACGATATAAAAATTGAAAATGTACGATGCTTAGAAATTAAATAAATTGCTATAGAGTATTTGTACAATGATACATCTGCTTTGTTTATTGCTAGCTTCTGTAAGGTAACGTTATTTTTTGGACACAAAATAGGGTCAGGTGGGGTGGAATGGGTATAAAAATACAAGTTTTTGAATTGATTATGGAATCATTCCTAATTGGAAAGGAATTTATAGAAAGCAATGATTCAGTGTTTACATTGCATTTATAGACATCACATTTTCATTGTAATTGTTTTTCAAAAGATTATTTATTAATGTTAAAAAAAAGTTTTTCTGATGACTGTTTTTATACCCATTCCACCCCATAGGGTGGGGTGGAATGGGTAACCAAGTTTAAAAGGTATTCAAAGCAACCAATAACCCAAATTTAAGTGCATTATATATTTTATTACATCAAATTATTTATTGACAATTATATTGGCCAATTTTTTTTTTCATTAAATACATAATGTCCCTGATTATTAAGTGTTGGTTGGCTAAGCTTTCTGAAAGTTGTTTACTGTCGATTTCTACCTTGTCATCTTTGTTAGGAAAGGTATAGAAGTTTCCTATTGATGATTTATGCAGGAATTTTACAGTGTAAGTAAGAGGATCTGATGTTTCAATCACTTGGGCATTAAAATATTTTTTAGATTTTTTTTCCTAAGTATTTTTTTCCTAAGCCTAATCATATACCCATTTCACCCCACTTTACATTTTTAATTATAACTTTTAAAAAATAAAGAATTTTTCTTACATGTTTGTTTCAGTCAATAAAGGACACTGCTATGTACAAACTATGTAGTAAAAAAATTATTTCTGCAATAAAATAAAAAAAATACAATAAAGTTAATTGTAGCACTGAGTGACGTTGACATTCACCATGTGCCTTTCAAAACTAATTCTAAACGGGTTAAATGTTGCCAATATTTTTTTTTCTAAACTTAAAATGGAAGCTGAATGGTTAATAAATTATATGCATGATTTACAAATATTTTTTGTACGTAGTATGATTTTAATTCAGACACAAAACAGTATTACCCATTCCACCCCACCTGACCCTAAGCTGGGAGAAAGAAATAGCATACCGTACCGGGGGCTAATAAAAATACAAACCAGAGTTGTGACAAAGAAATTTATTTGAGGAGAATGGGTCATCGATTTCAAATTCTATGGAAAAACATACGGAATGGTCAGACGAAATTAACCCTTTATACTATAACAACGTGCGAGAGACGTCATGTGTTTTCTGGGTTCCAAAACTTGAAAACAACGTATTTGATGCGTGAATATTTCGTGGATACATACGGAAGAGGGTGAATTTTTAAGACTTCTCAAATCCAAATGGACTACTTTCTGACATACTCTTTAATTCGTTTTTGTTCGAAAACGCATGGAATTGGCAGGTGTTATTATTTGGAAACTATGTAATCGAAAGAAATTTTCCATTTTTTGTTAAACGCAAAAAATCGTTCAGAAAATACTGTCAAAGTGGGAGTTTTGAACCGAATTTCCAACGCGAGAAAGGAGAAAAAACTGTTGTCACGTGACCTAAAAACGCTTATAACTCGATAAGTAATTTATCAAATATTTGAAAAATCCTTGGGAATTCAAATCGCCTCAATAGTCAGCCCTGCAAATTTTATGCCTTTACGTTTAAAAATGAGTCCGTAAATGTACATGCTTTAAGTTTTACCCTTTTACCAATGAGTTTAATTATAAATTAATAAAATTAAATCGTACAACAAATAAGAATATATTTACGAAGAATGAAGATAAATAAAGTTTTTTTTTTCCCATTTTTAAGAAGGAAAAGAGAAGGGAAAGGGAATTACGAATAATAACCGATAAGAAAAAAAAAAAGAGGAGAAGGGGGGGGGGGGGGTAATAAGATCATATGAAAAAAGTGCTAACATCTGAAATGTAGTGTCAGAGGTTTAAAAAAAAGTCTAAGGCTATTATTAACACATAAATATCAAACACGGTTCTACATTTATTTAACACTATATTTTTCACTGCGACTGAACGGGAACAATCTTTTTCCACAATTATTTACAATACACTGCCTCAATTAGATTCGTTTTGCACAGTATTTCGGACGTTACCGTAATGACAAGATTTGTATTACACGCAGTTGCATACATACATTAAACATATCTATCTATATTATAAAGGACAAACATATCTGTGCGTAACGCATACGTCATTTTGCGAATGGCAACACTTTGAAATTTGAAATAAAATTTTGGTTTTGCAATTTTCTCTACTACTAATTTTTAAACTTCTAAACATCGCACATTTAAAATTTTTACACCGTCGTATAAGGAAAAAAATGCTCTTTTAAATGCAATTTGTTGGAAAGCTGTATCTCAACTTATTTTTGAGATATTAATTTTTTTGTAGTTTTTAATACCATTTTTCTTATCGTGGCAACAAAAGTACCTCATTTCTATTGAAAGTCACTGAAAGTAAAGTGAAAATAATAAAAAATAGGCGATATTGTATCTTTTTGTTGCCATTTTCTCATAAAACCTGAAAAAAAGTTGAAATTAATATATGGGCTATGTCAAGAATTTTGTCTGTTATTCCGTGATAATGACGTCATATGCACACTTTTCCATAGACGAAGTTTAAGATTGGATTATAAAAGTGGATTGCTTTAGCGGATGCAAATGACGTCATTTTATATAAAAGCGTGTATTTTAATTCTTAAACGTGAATTATGTTTTGTAGAAGTGCGTCATTTTCACAGCCCAGCTGCTTTGAAATTCTTCACAGGTGAAAATGCTTCACTTTTAAAAATAATGTAATCGAAATCACATACTGCTAAAACGCAATGTTTTACAAAAATTTAGAGTGTCTTTATAAAAGAGAGGTGACATGCAAATAGTAGCGATTTATATTACAGAAATTGATGATTTTCGCCTGGATGGATTTGCTTCGCCGAGTTAGACTAGCAAACAAATAATTATGGTTTAAAATAATATCGTGCTCCTGAAGTTTTGCCGAAAATTCTCTCGAATAATAAAATTTTAGTGCTATTCTTTAGGGCATTTTACTATAATTTTATCAAAATAACATAATTTGCTTAATTTAATTTTTCCTAATTTTATATATTCTATATATTTAAAACACAAATGTCTTTTTTAGTCATCTGCCGTGATCTTTCTGCTGAACCAATTTTACTAATTTAACTGAAAGCTCTTCCTTTGCAGATGTGATCGCACTATCTGTATTTTTTTTTTTTTTTTTTTTTTTTTTTTTGATATTTCCACTTTTATATTTTAATTTTAAAAGTATTTTATGAAATTTCTTCAAAATGATGAAAATTAGATAGCTTTCATTATTGCAGACAAGAGAGAAATAGCGAGGTATTTTCAACTTTATTCATGCAATTTTCTGATAAAAATTGTTGTACAGGGTTTAGTGTCGCAAAATCCCATTAGGAGCAGGATATTATATTAGGGGTAAAATAACGGAAAATAACATACTGCTTTTCAAAGCACGCATTTTTCCTCATAAATTTTCTATATTGTTTTTCCTTCTGCATGTGTACTGATACTAAGTTTCAGACACTAGGTGAAATGCTTATTTAAGTGAAAATGAAGTCATATTTAAAAGAAAACGATCATTTTCTTAGATAAAAGTAACCATTTTAACACAAATGCGTCAAAAAACATAAATTACGGAAATTTTTACTCTCCGGAATTGCGATTGGAGTCTCAAGAAAAGAGTGCGTCTGTTCACATAAAAGATTTTGCTGACAATCGTGACTTCAAGTTATGAGTTAAAATGATTTTTAAATGATTAAACACAATAGTTTTTTTTAAATGATGAATATGGATATGAGAAATGCGCAGGAAAATTTTGAGAAGGTGAAAATTGCTGTTTTTCATTCCGGAATACCAAGCATAAGAGCCTCAATTGATAACCACATCCTAATAACTGATCTTTATTATATTTTACTGATTAAGTATCTATATTATAAAGAACAAATGTATAAATGCTTAACGCTGACGTCATTTTGCGAAGGGCAACACTTCACGATCAAATTTCGGTCTTGAAATTTTCGCTACTGCAATTAAACTTCTGACCATCGTACATTTTCAATTTTCGTCGCATAGGGAAAAAAAATTTACTTTCAAATGCAATTTGTTTAAAAACTATATCTTAATTGATTGATGTATTATATTTTCTAAAATAATTTTTAAGCATGATTTTTTTAAAGTTTATCTTATCACGTGCCGGTTTCAATACGCAATAATAATAAACATTTTGCACATAAAGCAACAAACATTTTTCAGCATTTGTTTCTGACTATTTTTGCATAACAAAATTAATATTTCCTTTATAAAAAAATAATAGAATAATATTAAAAAAACCACCAGTCTAACATATTTGTGAAAGACAAATTAACGAAATTAATACTTCTTTTATAAACAAGTAAAAGAATAATATTGAAAAAACACAAATCTAACATATTTGTAATCGTACAATTTAAATTTTTAGATCACTAAATCGATTTTTTTTTCAAATGGATTTTGTTTGCAAAGTTCATCTCAGTTTATTGATTGTCTTTGGTTTAAAAAAAAATTTTAAAGCACGAAATATTTTTTCATTTATCTATATCGCGCGGAGCTCGATTACGAAAGATTAATCCGTTTGCCTTTAAAATAAAATAAAGAGTTCATCATTTTCTTACGGCTACTATGAATTAAGAAAAAACTTCCCTATGAGTAAATAAATAAAATAATATAAATAAAACACAAATTTAACAGACATGTATAAGCTCTGAAATTATCAGAATATGAAAGGATGCCATAAGTAGCAAAATCTTGGTCAAATAACTCTTAGCATGCAGCTAATAAGAAAATATCGCTTTTGATAACTTTCAAATATTTATTTGATTGTATAATTCGTATTTTTCATATGAAAATTGCTTTTTTAAATATAAGTGGGCAATCTCAAAAAATTATTGCATATAAAAATTATTACTTTTCTATATATATAAAAAAAAATGTTTTCACCTATATTCTTGAACCCGGGAAGCCCGGGTACGATCCCCTAGTATTAATAAAATATGTATGTTTGTCTCTGTGTGTTGGCCGATGTCAAGAAAATCTATCGCACACAGAAGTCTGGAAATTTGGATAAGGATAGACGAAGACAGGTCCGAGTAAATCTGAGACTCTGATTTTTCATTTTTTGATAATCAACCGAGTTATTAACAGAAAACTCTCCGAACACTAATAAGCCAGCTTCCATTGTCCCCACAATCTCTTCTGCCCCTGTCCGGGGAAACCAAGATTTCTCACACATAAACGTAGAAAAAATTCCGCTTTTTTTTCTGCATTTTAAAATCGCAATAGCTTGGTCCCCTAAAAAATTAGCCTTGGTTATAAAAAAGAAAGAAAATAACGTACGTTTTCACAGCGCCTGTCTGGTATTGGTGGTATTTTTCATTTTAAAAAAATATAAAAAATCCCTGCCGGCCCGGCCTATAGGCGGAGGTAGATTTCGAAGTTAAGTATATTAATTGCTCCAACAAAAACTAAATCATGATTAGATATAAATCCACTTTAACAGTTTTATCTGGCCGCTTTTGACGAGTTTTTATTTCATTTTTATATAATAGCTGGTTTAATCAGAATCAGGTTAAGGCGGTATTAAAAAAATACTTTTCCATGCTCAACAACTCGACATTTTCTGGCACATTTTCAGATTCATTTTTAATAGAAAAAATACGAAACTTGCTGACGTGATTTTTGAAAAGATTTATAAGCGGCATGTGTTCTTGTTTTTCTTTCAATTAATTGAAACTTAATTAATAAACAATTATTTTCTCAGTAGGGCAATATTTTTCTTTCTAACGCAATCGCTTCGGGAATTTCTGTTCAAGATGCCCACTTTGACATCATTTTTTTGAAATATATTCTGCCTGTATAAAAAAAATCGATCATTACGGTACATTATATAGTTTCTGAAGAAGAGAATCTATCAATTGGACGTGTTTGAGAGCAAAAATGAATTTAAAAATGAGTCAGAAAATAAGCAGTTTGGATTTGAATACACCCTTAATAAGATGATTTTTTTCTTCAACCGCTATGTACCGTATTTTATGGAAGAAACGCCGCGGCGTTTACGAGTTTAAAAGCTAATTTTTTTCCAAGTGCGGCGTTTACGATTTTTTTTAAATACCAACTAAGTTTCCTTAATTTAAATAATTATAAAAATGTTTAAAATCGGATTTAAATATTTTAAATAAAACTTCAGACATCTTAAGATATTAAAAACGAGGCATCCTACACTGCTCAGAAAACTTAGATTAAAATTAGGTCAATGTGACGCTGTCGACAAAAGTAGCGTTCCGATGAATGCGGCGTTTACAACGGGTGCGGCGATTACGATATTTTTAAGCTTATTCAGGCCAATTTGAGGAGTACGGCGTTTCTTCCATAAAATACGGTATTTTTAATTTGTTTTTGCTGTAAGAATTGGTCCTATCAAAAACTTATCTATATAAATGATGAAGACAATATTAAGAAGATATATGTTAAATTCATGGGGATTTTATATCTTGTGAATTGACGGAGTTATGGAAATTTTTCTTCTTCACCCCCCCCCTTTTTTTTTTTTTTTTTTTTCGTTTTTATTTTTTTTTATTTTATTTTTTTTTTTCTGATACGAATTGGTTCTATCAAAAACTTGTGAATATAAAAGTTGTAGGTAATATTCAGGAGATGTATAATAAAATTAATTGAATTTGATATCTTGAGAATTGACGAAGTTATGAATTTTTTTTCTCCCAAAAACCCTATTTTTTGCGCCCCTTGAGCCCATTTTTAATTTTATCAAAAATCTGTGATGCATAAATTTTTGGCCCTATTTTTAGGAGTAATAAAAACTTTAAACTGATTTGATATGTACAAAATTTAAGAAGTTATGGGTTTTTTTCTATTTGCACAAAACCCCTCCCTATTTCCAGCCCCTTGGCCCGATTTTGCCCATTAACGAACTTGAACGAGATTTTATGCCCCTTGGTTTTATGTATCATTTTGGAAGAGATTTGCGCAGAATTGTGAAAGTTATCGTGTCCAGAAGAAAGTGATATATATAGATAGATAAAGTTTTTTAATGAGGGTGATTTTGGGTTCTAGGGGTCATGATCGGTGTAGATCTGCAAAAATTTTTCAGAAATTCCAACATAGGAACGACGCCAATAAGTAGTATTTCATACGAAATCTACCTAAAAGATGAATATTTACCATTTCAAAATAATTATTTTATGAAGTCAGTTTTCATATAAGCCGCCGGTTTTTTCTGAAGTCTAAAATTACCATCCCTGTTGCAAAAAACAATGAATACTCACAGACCTTTCTATGCCTGGGACAAGGCCAGGTGGATTTGTTAGTTTATATAAACCAAGCTATTGTAATACATTGATTTCTAAAGAAGTCAACCTAATAGTACCCTTATAATCATAATATAAATGTCCTCCCAAGTCCCAACTTAGAAAAAAAAAAAAAAAGCAATTTAACAAATTACAACGACTATTTGGAAAACGATTTTTTCAAAGACTAAGACATAAAAAATCGCACGGAGTTGATCCTACATTACGTACGCCATGGATTAAACGATAACATTTCTGGACCCATCATGAACAAATTTTAAAAGAAATTTCAATTTTACAATTTTCGGTACTGTAAATTTTTTAACTTCTACGGACCTGGTCATACATTACGTACGCCATGAATTAAAGATTAATAGTGTTATTACACGTAAAAATTGCAAGCAAGAAAAATCGCCTGCGACTCGTCAGATTTCGTATGAAACTTACGTAATAGCCAAGCATTTCATTGTCTGTTCGGGAAAAGGCATTTCTATCATCAGATTTCCAAAAAATCTCACGACCAATTTTAAATAAAATTTCATTCTTAAACTTCTAAACATCCGACAATATTACTTTTTATACCGTCGGATAGAGAAAAAAATGTACTTTTAAATGCAATTTGTTTGAAAGCTGTATCTCAATTTGTTTCTGATTTTTTTTTTTTTTTTTTTTTTTTTTTTTTGTAGATTTTATTACTTTTTTGCCATAGTGGCAACACTCTGTTGCCTATCGTTGTTGAAACCAAAGGGAAATACAGATTACTGTATATACCAATCAGATAACGAATAAATTGCGGATTAAACCAATGAAAACGCTCAGATATGTTTTTGATTTCCTACCCTGACGAGAACAATAACCATTTTTCCAAATGGTTAAAAAAAAAAAGTTACTGACATGAAAAATTTTTGCATGTGAGAAATTGATTTGGACAATAAAAGCTTAATATCAAGTTTTATCCATTTTTAGGTGCAGTCGTAATTATATAAATACATAGTCGTAAAACCTATAGCCGTCGTTTCGTCTGTCCATATATAAGAGCGCAAAAGCTACCCAACCGAATGTTTTAAAATTTAATATATAGAATCGATGCAGAATTTTGTCGAGTTATTTCCTATTTTATGAAAATCGAATCAAAACTTAAAAAGACGTTAATAAAAGTTTTCTTCATTCTATTAAATCTTATCATACGTCATTAATTCAATGTTATCCCATGATAGGTAATGATTCCAGGTTGCCATGGGGATGACGTCCTTTTTTATTTAAGATGGAGTCCTCCTATTAGTTCTGTATTACTGAATTTAATAAATAAATATATATAATCGTAATAAATTTTGTATTTATGTATTTTTGCTTAAGAGTACTACAGCTATTGCACTAAGATCTGCCTATTTATAAAACTTGTTATAGTACGAATGCACCTCATTTGCCACGTTTGACGTACAATTTCCGACTAGCTTTAAAAAAAGACAGTCACAAAATGCTGCTGAAATATCATGCTTTTCTTGAGTAATGAACCTCGAGAAGAAAGAATTTCGCCATTCCTCGTCGTGACAGTGTTTCATTTCACGGCGCCCGTGCTTGAAATGACGGTTCATTGTTTCATTTTCTTAGTCACTAACAGTGTCTGGAAAAGATTCGCATCTGAATCTTTATTAACACGAAGCCCCAGCAACGGCAAGGCAAGTGTCACTCTCACAAAGCGCCTAGCAACGGGCACCATCCTGATAATTTAAGCCTGCCGGTTTCCTGATAGCACTGTGTGGGAAAAGCTAAAACACCCTTCAAATGACTGTTGCGCCTGCTACTGCAGATAAGGACTTCAACTTCTGGCACATCGTGTTTTGTTCATTATCTGCATGACGTGAGGGGGCTTTTTAGGTACCACCGATGCCACTCCAGATTAAATTTATTAACTGCCCCTTAATGGAGGGGAGGAAGAGGGGTTAAAAGCTTGTTTCTATCAATTCCGAATCGGTTTTAAAACTGGACTGACGCGATCCAGTATGTTCATCAATGCAGAAACAGATCGATTTGGAATAGCTAATAGATAAGTAATATCAGCTATTTCAGCGCGAGACGTCATTAAATAAGAAAAGATCATTCGGTCACCATATGCATGGAAAAGTCTAGATTGGTTCCAAACCGATGCGGCGAGTGAAAAGATAACCTCGAGTTTACACATAATCAGATAAGTTCTCTTTAGTTCTTCGTGTACGAGGAACTTCACCCTCAAATAACACGGTTGAATAATTCGTGATACTTCAAATTGGTTATTTATAAAAGGCTGGTTTATTAAATGGTACTACGATCACTTTTGCTCACGAGAACCCCCTACCTAAAGGCTGCGTGCAAAAAGAAAAAGTGCTTTCTCTCCTACAAAGCAATAAAAGTGTTAACTGGTTTTGCTTTTCCAACCGTTCTGTGGTTATCAACAAAAGGAAGGGGAGTCTCATCAATGGAAAGAGGCGGAGATGAATTCGCGGGAAAAATTTCCGACCAATCCGGATCCTACAAAAATAATAAAACATGAAAAACACAGCCTAACCGCAACAAAGATAGCGCCATTTGTAGGATATGTCTATTTGAACCTTAAGGCTCCATTTATTTGCTTTTTTTCAAACCCCTCTCCCACGAAAGCAATAAAAATGAAAACTGGCCTTTCTTTTCCAACCGTTCTTTGGTTGTCAACATAAGAAAAGGGAGTCTCAACGATGAAAAGAGGCGAAGATGGATTCGCCAGAAAGATTTACGACCTACTCGGATCCTACAAAAGTAATAAAACATGAAAAGCACCGCTTAACCGCAACTTTTATTTATTAAACTTTAATTATTTAGTTTAATTTACCACGCGAAAAATAAAAAATGCTACTGGCGAGTTAAAAATTAGCTATTGGCAATATTTGCGCCGGCTAACATAAAAGTACCAAGAACTTTTTGCGATTGTGGCAACTTTTATGTAGTTTTATTCGAAAAAATAGTTTTGATTCAAATGGCCGCCTTGCATATGAAAAGCGAAGCGGTCACCCTGTGATTGTTTATGACAGCCACATGACTTGAACTATTATAACATAGATTCTCGTCCGTCCTTGCCTGTTTTCTTTCTCTGAATTTTCGTATTCTCGCCGTCAATTTTTTGCAAACCATTAAAGAAAAAAAAAAAAAAAATGAATATCCGGATGTAAAAAAAAATTCTACATTTGCTCTGAAATTTTCAAATCGATATCTTGATAATTTTCATCATTTTAGCCAACTGGTAAAAATTGTCATCATTTTTATTGTCACAACACTCGTTGCCATCGACAAAAGAGAAATAACCGCTTTTTTGCCGCCACGCACCTTAGCGTTTTATATACCTAGATGTAAAAGCAATAATGCCATATTTAAAGAATACAAATACCCTCAATTTCCTTTCACTAAAACCTTCCATCAAAGGACATTCTCTTCAGCTGATGTGACATAATTATTAAATGAATTTAAGCTGTTCATCCCGAGCGATAGCTCTAATATTATCGAACACAACACATAGAAAATCAATACCTACAGGCTTTTCACAGATAAAAATCAATTACAATAACAACAATAGCGCTATTCAATTTTCCTTCCGATATATACGCCTGTTCCCGACAGGATCCTTTAGTAAAAGACAAGGGAAGAAAAAAAGAGTGAGAGAAAGAGAAAAAAAACTCCACTCTAAAATAAAATACTATTTTACATTTCGCTAATTAAACCTTGGTTTCATTAATAAAAGTACAAAAGTAGGGATGCACCGAATAGCGATTATGGCCGAATACCGAATATTCGGCCAACAGGCGAACCGAATACCGAATATTCGGCTAGCCGAATAGTAACTGCTAGGCCGAATACCGAAAATTCTGCTTGTCGAATACTTTTATATTTCAAAGTTTAAAGGCGTTAAAATGTTAAATTTTAAAACAATTTTACATAATATTTAAAACAAACTTTTATTCTAATAAACAAGAGCTTTTTTCAAGTAAACTTTATGCTGGAAAAAATCTGCTTTGAGTTATTTAAGAAGAGGATAGTTATAAAAATTTTTTAATTAATAAAATTTTAAATTTCATGGCTTCTTCTGAGAATTAAAACAAATGATTAAAATTTTCTTAAATTCTAAAACAAACATTTTAAAATCAGAGAAATTGTGAAAAAAAATTGGATGAAAAATTGTACAGGATCATATATTATTTGTTTGTCAGGAAGAGACTAAAGTAAAAGTAAATAAATAATACAATCTATTCAAATTTTATATGGTGGCAACTTAGCAAGAATAACTGTTCTACTCCCTTTGATTAGTAAGCAAGGAAGTTTTTAAATGCATCCTAGATCGGTATCTGGAGTGGGCAATCATTTTCAGAGATTGTAAACGTTATTCTTAAAATCTTAGCAAGAAACAGATTATTTACTGGATAATGTTCAGGAACTTGCATTTGTACATAATTAATTCCTATGAAAATCCCCGTGGTTGGTAAATTTTCCTAAATAATGCTTAACAAACAGCAAATAAATAATGTATAAACATTTTCTTTCATTTAAATATGATTCTGTTTGTAATTATCCTGAATATCTTTATAAGTTGACGGTTAAACGTAGAAGTTGTATAAGGTTTTTAAAAATATGTTTTAAAAGTTTTTTTTAAGTATTCGGTTCGGCCGAATATTTCGATATTCGGCATGCCAAATAGTTTGCTATTCGACCAAGCCGAATACTCGGTAACATGGCCGAATACCGAATATTCGGTGCATCCCTAATTAAAAGGCAACTAAAATCCAATTTTACGACGCTATACCACTAACTACTCATCAATTTATCTCGAAGGGGAGGGGGGGAGAAGAGATTTACAATATAGCATTTAAAGCCCCTCTTTACGCATACGTAACCAACATGCGAAGAATGCAAAATGGATTAGTTATGAGTTATTAGTATGAGAGAGAAAAAATGGCAGCGATTTAAATTTTTACACTATGTTCCATAATATTTTGGCAAACATTACTCGAAAATAAAAATGTAATTAAATCAAGGATAATCACCCAAAGTCCATACTTCTGGATACGGTAATAATCTTACTGGCTTAATGTATGAGCAATAACCCTATTTAAATAAACAAATGCCCCTTAATTCCCTTTCACTTTTAATCGAAGTAGATGGAACATAATTACTAAATGAGTTTAAGCTCTTCCTCCAAAGCGATAGCTCTAATATTATTGGACACAACACACAGAAAACCAATACCTAAAGGCTTTTCATCGATAAAAATCAATTGCGCTAACAACAATAGCGCTATTCATTTTCTTTTCAATATATACCACTGTTCCCGACAGGATCTCTTAGTAGAGTGGGGAAATGAAGTGAACGGAGGGAAGAGAAAAGCGAAATAGAGGGGAAAATTCCGCTCGGGAGGAGGTCGGAAACTGGTTTGAACCCAACACCCCATGCTGTACTAATGTACAAAAGCAAACTCAGGGCCCAGCCCCTTCGTAGCCCATCGCTTTCCTGGGGCTTATCTTGCCAGAGTGAAAGAGAAGCAAAATTACAAATGCGACTCCGTTTTTCCATCAGTTTCGCAGTAGGGACGCAGGGGCCAGCTGGCGTGCCAAATACAGATTGTGTTACCCAAGCACTGAAAGATACGCGAAAGAAAGCCTGTCAACAGAAATGAATGTAATAATGTAAAGCATGGGTTCTGCCCACGTGGGGTTGTGGTTAACTCATCATAATTTTACTTTATATAAAGTGATTTTTAGGGAACAACGTGGGGTGTATAGTTTAGCAATCAGAGATCTTCAACAAATAAAATACAGAGTGAGATTCTATGAAATAATGATAAAAAATAATTCCACTCTCTAAAGATTTTATATCCCCTTTTATGCACAAACGTACAATCTAAACAAAATATATAAAATCTATTGCAACACGCACAAAATAAAATATCCCCTATTAAAGTACAGAAACAGCAATGCGCTACGAAGAATAGCATAAGGCTAAAGCACGTGCAGCTAGCAGGAGAGCTAAAGCAAGACCCGTTTCAGTTTTTGTAATGGACAGAAACTAAAAACCTGGTTGACAACATAGAAAGGCTATTTTTTACTTTTTCGATTTTGTTTACAGATATTTTTTTATGGGGACACTTTCATTTTCGGAACCGGTTTCGAAAGTGAAAACATCCCCATAAAAAAAAAATCTGCAATGAAAATCGGAAAAAGTAAAAAACGCCCTGCATACATATCGATCTCAGCTATCTAATACAAAAGAAATCATTTAAAAATATTGAAATGCAACCGATATCTTTATAAGTTTCTTCCATAGGATTAGCATTAACGGGCGGGTCTTTTCGCCTGACTGAAGTAGCCTCTTAAAAGATAAATTACTTATGAAAGCTAATAACAAATATCTAGTAGACGACCCAGGCAATAATTGGAGCCTCCCTTCACAAAATACCATTTAAAAAGGGAGGACCCTTCACGAAATTCCATTTAATAAAAAGGGAACTCTTCATAAATTTTTCCAACTCTCGATAAGATTTGGGTAATTTACACAAAACAAATCCAGCCAAACGGAAAAAAATATAGCAGGAATACTGAAGAGTTGGTATTAATAAGATACTTAATTTGGATTTCGTTAATTGCATTTGATTTTCATTACGAAATTGTATTTTTCAGAAAAATAGCTATTTTTCGCAAAATGGGGACACAAGAAAAACAAGTGGGTAAGAGTGAACGCGGATCGCACAGAGGGTTTCGTTTTATATCTCTTTTAAAAGACTTTATCCGAAAATTAATAAATCAAAATTGTTAATTTCCAATTATTAAATCCTTACATAAATGGCAGCACCATTACATTTTAATTTTAAAATTATTAGAAAATTATTTTTAAAATAATTAGAAAATTATTTTTAAAAAAAATTTAAAATATTCAAGAAAAATTATTTAAATAAAATTTAAAAATATGAATATACGATATTCAGCAATTTCAAAAATTTAGCGCAGGTATAAATAAAATATAATTTTTTTAAAAGCAAAAAATAGTTTAAAACATATTTTAAAAGCTCAAATTCAGAAAAAAATCCATATTAATTGTTTGACTTTCCAAACACTTACTAGATGGCACCAAAAAAAGGATGTTAACATTTATTAAAATTCGAAATAAAAAATAAAAGAAACCTTCAAATTCCTGAATAATTAATTCTTCTAATGATAAGATGAAAAAAGTTGCCCTATTTCAAAAAATGGCCAGTAGATGGCAGCAGTAAAAAAAAATAATAATAAATGTTTGTTCTAGATTGAAAATTCCAAATTTTCTGTGTCTGATTAACAAAAAAGATATTTTAAAAATTACCGCTGCGCACAAAAAATAAGCCTTTAAAATGGCCAAAAAAAACAGGGGAAATTTCTTTTAATTAAATCACCTGGGAAGAAAAAGTGTAATAATAATAATAAATATTAAAGTTCCGCCTGGGAGATTCGAACCCGCAATTCGAAACCAGACGAATGTCCTGCCACTACACTATGGACACCCAGCGATATATGCTGGCATTAAGATTATGTTTTGAAATCGAAAAAGAACGAGCTCATTTAATTAAAATAATATAAGGCTTTTTCAAAATTTTATCATTTTGGGTATGACAGGGAGTTTCTTTTTACATCTCTATGTAAAAAGAAAAAAAAACTTAAGTCTGTAACTTAAATAGTTTCAGAGTACGAGGCTGTGACGAACGGACAGACAGAAGCGAGACTATAAGGGTTTCATGAGACGAACGAAGTCCTGAAAAGCATCTAAACTCTGATACCGAACCATTATTTGTATTAAAGTCACATGCCTATTTTGAGAAAGTAGTACGAATTAATTGAAAGGAAAAACATTCCAAATTGTCGCGAAAAAAGCAACGATTTTGCTTCCTTCAATTGAAAAAAAAAATGATTTTTTGCCTTGTTTTAATGGCCGATTTCTATTGATTTCATAATTTTCCACAGCTGACTCTGAATCAGAACAACACTACTGTTAACATGTTCTTCAAACAGTTGCAATCTGGGTTAATATAAATACATGTGAAATAATCCACTTTTGATCCCGGATAGAAAAATTGCTATTAATTTCTGAACCATTTTTCCAAGTTCCAAACAATCGATTTTTATGCTTCAAAACGTTTTTCACCTTTTCTGAAAAACTTTCTTTTTTTAATTGTGCCAGTTTACGATAAAGTGTGTAAAACATGTAGAATTAAATTTTGTGAAAACCACAAAATGTTCTATGCTATTCTTCATTATTTTATTTTTAAAAAGAAGTTTTAACTCCTTTTGAACTAAGACTCTTTTGTTACATTCAACTCTTTTTCCCCGAAAAAAAGGCGGAATATTTTTTTTTCTCTCTCCTCTCTTCTGAGGAAAGTGCAAAGGGAAACTGAAACAACTTTTTCTTCTAGCTATAGCAGCTGGTAAAGCCGACGAAACAGACTGCTTCACCTATGACTACAAAATAAATGAAGTAAAGTCTAGGAAAATTATAAGGCATAATGCAGACCAGGCCCTGATTGTCGCACGAGCACCTGGGGCCCGTGCCCTAGGCACGAAATTTCTTAGGGGCACAAAATTTTACATAATTTCATCAAAATTTCCCTTAAAGAATCATAATTGTAAAAAAAATGTGATATTAATACGATGGGATGACAAAAATATATTTCAATATATGGTTTAAAGCCCATTTCAATAAAAAATAGAAAAAATATTTTATTTTTATTCCTTGAACTGTTTTCAATTTTCCGGAAAGCTTAATTTTTTGGGCTGACACTTTTCGAATAGTTATGTAATATGTAAAAAAAATTAATACGTATTAGTAAATCCACCAATCTAAGGGAGGCTGAAAAATTAAAAGTGCCCTGGGCACAAAAACTTGCTAGTCGGGCTCTGATGCAGACATTATAACTATACAAAATAACACGTCGTTCAGGAGGGGGGGGGGGGGGGATTATATAAAAAATATTGTTGATAAAAAAAAAAAAAATCCGACTCAAAAACTTTTTAAGGCTTGTTCTCAAATCCAAAGGGGCAACTTTATGACATAAGTTTTAATTCCTTTTTGTTAGGAAACGCGTGAAACTGGTAGATGTTATTCAGAAACTATGTAATCCAGAGACTTTTTCTGTGTCTGTTCAGAATGAACAGACACAGAAAAAATGTCTGTTCAATTCTTTGAATTTAAGTGAATATATGATATTTTCACGTATGGACGAAGGAAACAACTTTACAGTTGTGTCAGAATAATTAACGGTGTTAGGAAATCAAATTTCGGAAGACAAAAAAAAGAGGGAGAGAAATTTGATACTTTATAGAAATGCATCAGATTTTTTCGCCTGAGTTAGTAACTTTCCTATCCTTGCGCGCATTCCCTCCTACACAATTAAAGTGCTCGCGTGCATGTTCACCTGACTGTAAAGCGATATGGTCATTCACGAAGACACCAAGATTTTATGCTTGACATAGCGACCGATACACGCAATGCAGGAAAGTACAAATGTTATAGAGGAGAGACACTGGTCCTTCGTTTCATATTAAAGAATTCTTAATTTCAGTTTTCCAACTAAAATTTTAATCCGAAACCAGAGTTCCCCTTCCAGGCAGTTTCAGCAGGATGCTGCATCCTGCCTGCCGTTTGATTTATAAAATAGCACCCTTCTTGACTGCCATCCAAAAATTAGCACATTTCTTGTCCCTCAGTCAAAAAAGTGTACTTACTCTTTTTTGTATTAAAAAATTTGGCTGCATAGTAAAAACTGACGCATTACTGTCATAAAGGAGTGCTCTGATTTTGAAATATTAAGTGGCTTTTAAAAAAATAAGAATGCCTTGAAAAATCTAAAAAGTGCCCTTAAGAATAATAGAAAAAGTGCCCTTTTCTAAGCAGCACTCCTCTGCCCTTTTTTAAACCTGGGGAAAGTTCTGTCGAATGTTTTATTATTATTATTCTTTTGTGGTATCATTATTAAACCTTCACACTTTTATTTTACATATATACTCAATACATATTCTACAAAGGTTTATTTCTTCCTTATTTTAGAGCTTATATGTGCACCTCAACAAGGGAAAATATAACAAAACCCCAATAATCCGATATCCAGTTATCCGGATAGATACCATTATTTTCAAAAAGAAATAAAATCTTTAATGTTAACTAATATGCAATTCTCGTAAATTTACTAAAAAATACAGGCTTAAGACCCTACACTAGTCACGGAAATAAATACTCAAGCTAATGTTAATCCTATGGGATGGGAGTGTTATTTACAAATTTCTCGCTCGCATCCCCCAGGTAATCAGGTAACCCCCCTCAGAGGTTACCTGACGTTAGTAACTTTTATTGTGCGTTTGTATTTTTTCGATTTTGATTACAGTTTTTTAACTATGAGGATAGTTTCACTTTCATAAACAGTTCCAAATGTGAAAGTATCCACATATACAAAAACAGCAACTAAATTCTAAAAAGTACAAGCGCACAATAAAAGTTATCGACCTCAGGTACCCTATGCATTCAAAAATTATTTTAAAATATTAAAATGCGAGCGAGAAATCTGTAAACAACGCTTCCATAGGATTAACATTAGCTTGAGCGTTTCTTTCCGTGACTAGTATAGGCTCTTAAATGGAATTTTTGGAGTATATATTTGGATAATTCAAAGGCGGCATTTCATCAATTCCTGAGCGTCCGCGGGTGGGGGTTATAGGGGAAGGCAATTGCCCTATCCTAGACTTTAAAATTTAGTTAACTAAATTTTCTTTTTTTACTCACGATGATTAAAAATGAGAAAAAAAATAGTTCCAAATGATTTTTAAAAATGAAGCCGAGAAAGAAGGAACTAAAAGTCCCCTAATGATAAAATAATAATCTATTTCAATTCTTCATTTTGGAAAATGCCGATTTATGCTTCGTGTGTGTGTGGGGGGGGGGGGGGGATATGTTTTGTGTTACATTATTTTATTTTTTCCCCTCTTTTACTAAAGTGCTTTGATGGAAATTACGCGAAGAAAAAAAAAATCAGCTACACCCATGAGAAAGGCCTTATGCTTCGACCACATCGGGATAATGGATAAATCTCTGATTACACTGAAATCACGGCAGGAGCTATCAATGAAAACAATCATATACAGTGTACTTCTGTAAAGAAGGGGGGGGGGGGGGACCTTTTGCGCAAGATCAGCTCACAAACTATCCGACAGAAAACAATAAGTGACCCCAGCAGCGACGGATATCCAGGAAATATGATGAAAGATACCGAATTGAGCTCATCGGACCAGAACCTAAAAAGCAGAGAATGAACTCTTTTTCAATGGACGAAAAGAAAAGTGGAGGCTCAAACGCAGCATTTCAGAAGTGCTTACTAAAATGAAAAAAATCTTATGGAACGGTAGTGCAGATATACATGCAAAAATTACTATCAGGGTCGAAACTAAGGGGGGGGGGGGCAGAGGGGGCATGTGCCCCGGGCGCCAGAACAAAGGGGCGCCAAATGAAGATTATACCTTTGGAAAGGGTCATTTTCTTCTGATGGACTGATGGCTTCCATTATTATGAAACAGCCATTATAAATGAAGTGTTAGGTGAAGATGAAAGAGCAGCCGTAAAAAGTTAGAACTCTGATTTTCTGGTCCGAATGGGGGGGGGGGGAAATGGCCATAATTTTTTCCATTTTTTTCCCCCCATTCGGACCAGAAAATCAGAGTTCTAACTTTTTTACGTCTGCTCTTTCATCTTCACCTAACACTTCATTTATAATGGCTGCTTCATAATAATGGAAGCCATCAGTCCATCAGAAGAAAATAACGCGGTGAAAGCGGAAACTCGGTTAGGCGGGATTCGGATAATCGGGACTCTACTGAATATGTCATTTTAAAAATGATCTTTAGAATATTTTTGTCGATGTTCAGAGGGACCTGCCCCTTGGATCGCCATTGTAAATTTCGTAGTTCAGTATTACATATTTTAAATTTTAAAATAAGTCGTCTATTATAAAATTAGTAAAATTCTCTTTGTAAATATACTTTGTGGAAGAGGGGGGGGGGGGGCAAAATCCATGTTTGCCCCGGGTGCAAAAAAGGCTAGTTTCGGCCCTGATTACTATGAGCATGGGCGTTCACAAAATATGTCTGTGTGTGTGGGGGGGGGGGGGGAGGGGAGGGGATAATTGACCCTCCCAGGATTTTAAAAGTTCATTAACTAAATATTATTTTTCCTCCATAATTCTGAAAAAAAAATCAAATTTATTCTTCTTAGTGATTTAAAATAATTAAACACTAAGAGAAAAATGAAGTAAGCATTCTTCATCAGAAGGGCAGAATCCCCTAAAACCCAATTTTTATTTTTATTTTTTATTTTTACGTTCATTAAAAAATACATCAAACGGTGAAGCTACATGGATAAAAGGAATAAAAACAATCAATGGTAAATTTTCAATTCTTCATATTGAAAAAAGCCGGTAGAAATTTCTGGATTTTTACTGCTTCGCTTGTTACATTTCTGTATAGATTTTTACGTTACTATGTTTTAAAACCTTCTTACACCCTTGCACGTGAGTTGTGACAAAAAGTTCTTAGCACAACTTATTTCATGTTGATACACACTTTTAAATAAAAATAAAACCGAAGCCTTGTCAGTGGACTACAGGCACATTATGTATAAAAAATCTTGCCTCTCCATGGATTTTGCTGTGTAGGCGCCCACGAACATGAGGGATTCCTAGCACATCTGCGAAATAAAAATATATTGTTTAATTTTGTTTTGCTTTACAGCTAAATTCTATTACAGCGCTATCAAAGAAACATTCAACAGAAATGATATCGCTAGCAACAGGTGCCAGTATCTTCCTTACTTAATCCAACACTCGATTTTATATCATATATAATATATTCCAAAACAATATTTTCCCATACGCCACGCATTTGCACAATGTGAGCCTTATCCCACACTTACAGCAATCAAATGTATCAAATAACAGCAATACTGGGTGATTCAATATAGAATGTAACGGCGATAATCTCCTAAACAACTGACGATTGAAACCTACTTTCAATTACAAAAAGTCTACAAATCAAATACAGCTTTTTAGGTGCTTTCCTAATTATATAAATACGTAGCACCTAAAGTCATCGTCTGGTCCGTCCCTCTGTCCAAATATAACAGCGCGAAAACTACCCAACCGAATAGTTTGAAATTTAATATACATATATAATCGTTACAGAACTTTGTCGAGTCGTTTCAAATTTTACGAAAATCGAATCAAAAAAGATATTAAGAGTTTTATTCATTCTATTAAATCTTATACGTCATTAATTCAATGATATCCCATGATAGCAAGGTAATGATTCTAGGTTGCCTTGGTGATTACGTCCTATTTTGAGATGGAGTCCTATTATTTCTATATTACTGAATTTAATATATATAATCGTAATAAATTTTGTATTCATTGCATTTTTGAATAAGAGTGCAACAGCTAATGCACCAAGATATGAATATTTATAAAATTAGTTATTGTACGAACGCACCTCATTTGCCACACTTGACGAACAATTTCTGACTTGTTTATATGGCACTTGTTTTACAAGAGGTAGTGGACATGCTAAAATAAGAAATTTATTTTATTTTATATACGGCTCTTTTCTGCTATAATTTATAAAAAGAAAAACATTGTTCTGCCTCTAAGAAGGTCATTAAAAAAAAATCTCATTTTTTTACGACCAAAATTTATCATATTATATATTTTAAATTTTACGAATTTTCTGTGTTTTCGCGTTTTTCCGCTTTTACAATCCTAATTTTTTAAAAAAAATCCCAAGCGTAAAAGAAGAAAAGGGTTATATCAAAATCTAAGTTCTTCACCCAAAATTGAAAAATGAAATTTTAGTATTAATTGCCTATTACCACCTTTAAATAATAATGACGAAATATTTTCGGAATACAAGACAAATTGCAACAAAAGTCAGCCTAAAATAGTGAACATTAGTGATTTCAAAATTTACAGTTTTAAAATAAATTTCCTACGCATTAATGAATGTCAAAAAATATTATCCAAACATATGCATGTGATACCAAATATCCTTCACAAAACCAATATGCGTAAAAATTTTCCTGGAATACGGAATGTTGAAACAAATGTCAAAATGCTATCGTCTGCGCTGACATAGTTTTCAGAGAAATGAGCAATAACGTAAATTTCAGGAAATTGTTTGGTATGTGACATATTGAAGCTTCAAAGGAAAAAGAAAAAAAAATTACACAAAACAGACAGCACAATTCAACTTATTATTTCGCACACATAATATACACCCCTACGTTTTTATGTGGATCCACGAAAAACTTTAACAGTTAGTGACCATATAAACACGGTGAGCTGCATCCTAATTACAATAGTTCACTTTCAGAGTTCTCTCAATTTTTCCTTTTCACGATTAAAGCTGTTCTCAAATCAAATCTGACTACCGTATTTTATGGAAGAAATGCCGCGGCGTTTACGAGTTTAAAAGTTTAACTTTTTCCAAGTGCAGCGTTTACGATTTCTTTAAAAATACCAACTGTGTTTCCTTAATTTAAAAATTCACAAAAATATTTAAAATCGGGTTTAAATATTTTAAATAAAACTTCAGGCATCTTAAGATATTAAAAACGAGGCATCCTGCACTGCTCAGAAAACTTTGATTAAAGTTAGGTCAATGTGACGCTGTCGACAAAAGTAGCGTTCCGACGGATGAGGCGATTACGATATTTTTAAACTTATTCAGGCCAATTTGAGGAGTGCAGCGTTTCTTCCATAAAATACGGTACTTTCTGACTTCATTCGCAAAAACACGAAATTTCCAGCATATTCATACTATACTTACAAGGAAGATCTCCTTACAGGGCATACTCAAAATATGTTGAAAAAAAATGCTAGTGAAACTACTCATGTATGTATTAAGGGATCAGTCAGATTTAACGGCGGAATTTCAGTAGAAAGTTTGTAAAAAAATAAAATACTTTCGAATATTTGGCGCGGAAATACGAAAGTGACATGCGATTTGGCGAGCAGGATTTTTCCTCGCCAATAGCAAACGATTTTAATGCATCTGAAAATTGTTTATTGTTTTTTAGAATGCACGGTTTTTAATGAAATTAAACTTAATGAAGGAAGTTATTATATATTTTTTATATTACATATATATGTTGCTTGTTGCTGTAGTTATTTCATTTTATTACTGTAAAAATATTTTCTATGCTTTGCAAGTTGCAAATATCTATTTTAAGTTATAGTCAGCTGACATTTGATTGCCATAATATATTTCCATATCGAAGACGAAGTCGTTTCCATAGCAACAAAATCAAATCGACAGTGTTCTATCTGCCTTTTTTTTCAGCTTGAAATAATTTCAATCAATTTAAATTTTGTTTTAAATCGTAAAATATTATATTTAAATTTTATTATCAATACATATAAATATATATGACAAACTATAGTTTAAACTAACTAAAAATGACAAAACTATAGTTAAAACAAATTGACAAAACTAAAGTTATTTAAATTAAACTTATATAAACAAATTCAACATGAAAATTTTTTTCCTACATAAAAGCGTATTTTTTTTCACCGCCAACCGGTGATAAATCGCCAAATAAACGAAAATTTCGTTATTTTTTTACGGACGCTGTATCGGGGTTCCGCCAAATTGTTTTTATAAACATATATATCCATATGAGAAGAACATTCTGTAATTTTTTCAGATTTTTCTGAGTATGCCCGTATGGAGACCTTCCTTGTTAGATTACTATATTTATATATAACAAGAAATCAGGGTTCGAAAATATCATATTTTCGAAAATATTAAAAATATTCGATATTTTTAAAATAGGCAACTTATTGATGATTATAAATATTTTCAGATCTAATATAAATTACAAAACTAAAACTTAATCGCCCTTAGCATTAAAACTTAATAAAGTATTATTCTAAATGTGTTTTTCCTTTCTTTTTCTTTAAATTTACGTAACAAAATCGAAGATCAACAATTCGTAATGCAACGAAATTCTTTTGAGTGTCCCTGTAAATGAATCATAAATGTTACGCACTTCATTTTCAATACCGAACATGCCATAGTGATACCCAATAACATCTATAAATTTCATGGCGATTGGACTATATTTACGCGAGTTAGATCACGGACAGACCGAAATCATAAACACTTTCAACTATAGCGAAACAGCACCGAAACTGACGATATGAAACCATTATGGGGATTTTTTACAAAGATTTATTATTTTAATACTTTCAACTATGTTGGAAAAGGTTAAAAATAATAATTGACAACGACATTAACAATATTTACAATCGTTCTGACACGAGTACAATACCCTTTCCCTTCCTAAACGTGTGATACTTTCTGATATGCCTATTCAGATGCCAATGATTTGGATAGCGACTTTTTTCCTGATATATGTAATACGTCTTTGCAAATCCCAGTAGCAGAAAATTCTCTAAGTGTCTGCGACAGATACTTTAAAGGGACAAGAAATAATCTGCTGGTAAAAATTTTTACAACTGAAGTGTTAATTAATCTAACAATCACTTACCTGTAGCGTTTTATGCATTTTATAAATTTGTATTATTAATAATCTTAAGTTTCTGTATTAAGTTCTAAAGAACTAAACATAATGTATAAAGCAAAATAAAGATTTGAGGAAAAATAATCTGCAAAAGAGAAAAGAAAATCTGCGACGCCCGTCTCCCGTCTCGAACTTTCTGCTACTGGGGCAAATTTTATGCATTCATTGGTTAAACTAACCTCGCAATCGTTTAAAAAAGGGGGGGAAGGGGATTTAGATTTGAGACCAGCTTTAAAGCTCCAGACAGACGTATCATTCTACTCGCGCTCTTTTATATTTCTGGTCACGCGGCGCTTTATTGTGGTCATGCGGCGTTTTTCGTCTTTAATGGCTTTCGCTTTACAAGGAAAGTGCTGAACCCGTCCTTTTGTGGATAAACCACAGAAGGGTAAAAAAGAATACCGTTCCTTGAAAACTGTTGAATGACGGCAAAAAAGGCATTTGACGGGAGCCTTAATCCTGATTCGCGAATTTTAAAGCACATTGAAATAAATAATCAAACAAAAGACAAACACTGGAACTACTACTTCCTCAAAACTGGCACGAATTATTAGCCAAAAATAATTCAGAACAGGTGACTTTATAGTAAATGTATTAACAAAACCATAATTTCTATACCAAAGAAGAGGAAAAAATGAAGGTTATTCTCATCATGCATGTGCAAATACAAAATATCAGATGAAGTAAATAGCATACTATCACTTACTTGAAGCAAGCTTTTCCTTGCACTTTCGCTAATAATCAAAATACTGTTATGAAAGACGGGGAATGAAAGGTGAAATTCGTAAAGAATGATCAGTCGAAATCTGCAAAAAGAAAAATCTAATTAAGAAGCGCCATCATAAAAACATGACATATTCAATTTTTATAAAGTCACATTTCGTTTTGATGTTTAAAAAAAAAAAAAAAAAAAAATCGTTTGCAAAATTCATATATAATAGATTTAAAAAATTAATGTTGTGTCAGGTTTAGAAATGTTTTGGATAGAACAGTAAAAATCACGGTAAAATCCATGTTATTTACTGTACTGTTCAAAACTATGCTTTTCGGCAAAATTGTATTTTACGAGAACAACAACTGCAAGATTAATTGGGAAAATATCTCTAATTAAGCTATACAAAGTTAATAATCTATCATTATGCATTATTGAATGTGGGTGGGTCTCTTTTAAATATTGTATTTAAAAAAAGAAAAAAAAAAGATGGAAACAGCTGGTTCTAATTTAATTTCAAAAATTAATTATTGTTTTCCCGTTCCACCAATTTATCACAATTCTGACCTTGAAATACTGATACGCTAATATTTCTCTACACATAATTTCTTTTGTTTTAACTAACATTTATTGCTTTAGTGTTTACACACAAACCTTCATAATAATTTAATTTTAAAAGATAATTTCCCAGATACAATTATGGTTAATTTTTTTTTTCTTATTTTCGAAGAAAGAAAAAAAGGGGCTAAGATCTATAAGATTATAAACATGTAATACTTCTGTTACATGGAAAGTGTTGGCGCCGAAATTCGTCTGACAAATAAATTTTCAAAATCCAAGTGAGATGGGAGAGCAATTAGAATAAATAGTTTATTAAATAAAACTGAAATAGTATGTAAATTCTATTCATCATTAGAAGTTAATAATTGTTCCATAATAGTAATTCTCCGTATTTAACAGAGCCAATACAAAAAAAAATGTGTTCTCTGCTTGGTTGCAGAGTCAGGACTTCCACTATACACTCTGTATTAAACAGAGCCATGATTTAACAATTGGCATCTCTGATTACAGAGTCAGGACATGTTACATGTTCTCTGCTTGGTTACAGAGTCAAGACTGACCATTTTAAAAATGATACATATTATATAAAATAAACATCAAAATAAAAATTACAATATGCAGTTATAAATCTTCTAAATAGCTATAATATTCATTTAAATGACATCCAAGTAATTATAAAACTAATAAATCACCATCAATTCAAAATTATTATAAAGTAAATAAATCTATATTACATGACCTTGAAATCATAATGTTACTCATAAATATTGATTCAGGATTATAAACAATTTAGATAAACAGATTAGATTTTTTCTGTCAAAAGAAATCACTTTTATAATTATGTTTTACAACATGAAAGATAAACAGAGTTAAATTATAAACAAATAAATTTGAGGTTATTTACGCCGTAACATCCTCCGCCTCCATGAACGGAGTTCATCGAACAATTATAACTTACCAAATTTCCACTATCACATACTAAATAATCAAATATTAAATACAAATTTAAAATATTACCTTAAATGTTAAGTATAACTAAAATGAAATGCAATTAAATCCTACTACTTCTATAAAAAACAGTTTCTGGAACAACTAAAAATAGAAAAAGACATTAATATACAAAATAGTTCAGAAAGTTACAAAAATTAGACATAGAAAAAAAATAATAATAATAATAAAGTTAGTTAAAATAAAGTAAAATTCTATTATATTAAATGTCCATCGGTAGAGGAGACAATTTTGTGATAGGGCGTTTCAGTTCACCAGTAGAAGTCCTTAATTTGACAACACGAACAATATTATCATCCCCAGGAAATAGTTCAATTATTCTGCCCAATTTCCACCTTAATGGGGGCTGGTTTTCTTCCTTTATCAACACCAAGTCATTGATTTTTAAGTTCGGGTTGCTTCTAAACCACTTTGTACGTTGCTGCAATTGTGAGAGATAGTCTGACGACCACCTTTTCCAAAAACTTTGGAAAATCTTTTGTAGCAATTTCCAACGTTCCAAAGGAGTTACATAGGTAGAGGAGATATCAGGCTCAGGTAAGGAGGTCAAGGGTGCTCCTATAATAAAATGTCCTGGCGTCAGAACCGTAAAGTCATTTGGATCAGAAGACTCAGCGACAAGCGGTCTTGAATTTAAGCATGACTCAATTTGTGCAATTAAGGTCAAAAATTCTTCATAAGTTAAAATCTGATCACCAATTGTTCTCTTCAAATGATTTTTCATTTGTTTTATTCCCGCTTCCCAAAGGCCTCCAAAGTGAGGGGCGGAAGGTGGGTTGAATTTCCATACTATCATTTCGTCAGTAAGATACTTGTGCAATTTTTCATGAGAAGCAATTAGAGACATCATTCTCTTTATTTCGCGGTCTGCCCCTACAAAATTTGTACCTCTGTCGGAAAATATTTCTAGAGGTTTTCCACGTCGAGCCACGAATCTTTTCAATGAGGCTAGAAAGGTTTCAGTTGTAAGATCAGTGACTAACTCAAGATGGATAGCTTTTGTTACGAAACAAACATACAGACAAACATAATGTTTAAAGGGTTTCACACCACGTCCCTTACGAGGTTTGATCAAAAAGGGGCCGGCTAAGTCGACTCCTACTCTTGAAAATACTCGAGCTTGTGTCACGCGTGCTGATGGCAGATTTCCCATCAACTGAGATGAAAGGTGTGATGAATTTCGGAAACATTTCATACATTTCCTTATTTCTCTTTTCACAGCTTCTTTAGCATTAATTATCCAAAATTTTTGTCGAATTGCTGAAATTGTCAATTGAGTCCCGCTATGAAGATGTTTCTCATGAAAATACTTTATTATCAAGTCTGTAACATGATGCCTTTTAGGGAGAATGATTTGATGTTTTTGATATTCAGACAAGTTTGCATTTTTTAGCCTACCTCCAACACGAAGAATATCATTTTCGTCAAGAAATGGATGTAAAGGAAGGAGTTTGCTTTTAGAATTTAGGATCTTTCTGGATTTTAGAATTTTCAGTTCGTCTCCGAATTCATGGTTTTGAATTAATTTCACAATAGCATTTGTTGCCCTTTCAAGTTCTGGAACAGTCAAAAAACCATAGACTCGTTCAGATGGGCATGTACTATTTTTGATGAATCTGAGGCACCAAGCCGTAATTCGTTTTAATTTAGACCAGGATGAAAATTTAAATAAAAGCTCAAATTCTGGAATATTTTGGGATATGGAGCAAACAAGCGTTTTACGTTGTTCTTGCAAGACCTCTTCATCAGGTAGATTAGGTTGAGTTTCAGGGGGAAATACTGGTAACGATTCTTCCTTCAGCCAGCTAGGACCATGTAACCATACCTCGTTATTAATCAATTCAGATGCAGAGCAACCACGAGAGAGAACATCTGCAGGATTTTCCTTTCCTTTACAAAATTTCCATTGTACAGGAGCAACAAGTTCCTGAATTTCGCGTACGCGGTTTGCCACAAAGGGCTTCCAGTTGTTAGCACTTCCTTTAATCCAGTGCAAGGTAATTTGGGAGTCACTTAGACAAAATATATTTTCATTCACAATTTTAAATATTTCCTTTAAATAATTCGCTAATCTTGCAGCCGTAAGTGCTCCAAGAAGTTCGATGCGCGGCAATGTAATTTTCTTGAGAGGCGCTACTCTCGACTTTGCTATTACAAATGAAGTTTCACAAGAAGAAGAATCACGTAAATAAGCCACTGACCCATACCCCTTTAAACTAGCATCAGAAAATATGAAAAGTTGAGCGGTTTCAGGATTTAATTTTGGGATAGTTACAAAATATTTTCTAAGAATTTCAAAATTTACCAAGTCTTTTATTTCATTATGCCATTTTCTGAATTTTCCACTTAAAGAATCTGGTAATGTAGAATCCCAGTCAATTCCATGTTCCCAGAGTTCTTGCATTAAAAATTTAATTCTTATCACGAAAGGGGAAATGAGTCCAATAGGATCATAAATTTTTGCCACAGTTTGTAAAACAATACGTTTGGTAATAATTTTATGGTCAAATTCTACCAAAAGTGGTTGTATGTCTATTTTCAAGGTGTCACTTTCTGTTATCCATATAATTCCTAATACCTTCGAAAGATTTTGTTCAAGAGTGTCTTCCTCAAAGTTTATTCCATGTTCCTTCCATAAAAATTTTAAATCGGAAGAATTGGTTTTAAATTTTCTGAGTTTCATATTGGCCTCACTCAATATCTTCTCTGCACCGTTTGATAAAACAAAAGCTTCATTTACTGAATCAGCTCCATGAAACAGGTCATCAACGTATAAGGAAGTATCCAGCATATTAACTATTTTTCCAAACAAATCTTTATACCCCTCAATGTGATGTTTGATGGTTGCAGAAAGGAAAAAGGGTGAAGTTGTTACACCAAAAGTTACACGGGTCATGCGAAAAACCTTCAAAATGGGATTGTTACTAGTGATATTGTCAAACCACAGGAACCTCAAAAAATTTCTATCTTCTTGTTGTATCTGGATTTGCAAGAATGCCTTTTCTATATCGGCCAAGAAAGCAATTTTGTGGAGACGGAATTTTAAAATAATGTCCAATATGTTAGGATTTAGATTGGGCCCAGGAAATAAGCACTCGTTTAACGATTTTGCCCCCTTATCTTTGGATGACGCATCAAAAACAATTCTTACTTTAGTTGTCGATTTATCTTCCCTTATTACTGGTCTGTGAGGCATGTAATACGTGTTTATTTCATCTTTATTAAACTCACATTCTTCAATTATACCCAAACCACATTGTTCATTTAATATTTTCTCATATTCCTTAAGTAACCATTCATTTTTGCACAATTTTGATTTTAATCCCCAAAGTCTATGTTTAGCTACATCAAAATTGGATTCCAATTCATTTTTATTTACTTTCCACAAAAGTTTAGTTTCATATCTTCCATTTACAAAATTTAAATTATCATTAAATAAATCAAGAGCATCTAAATCCTTTTGTGAAAATAATTCATTTTTACTATCACAAATACCCAAAGACTCTAGTTTCCAAAACTTTTGCAAATCAAAATTTTCTATTTCATTAACAGATACAAGATGAGCATTAACTGTTTCGTTACCTTTAGAGTTTATTTTTCCCACTATTGTGTACCCAAAAAGTGTATTAGCTACATATAAATGGTCATTAATTTCTTCAATGACACCTCTCTGAACATTCCAGAAATAATCAGCTCCAAGTAAAATTTGTACTTCGGATTCCTCGGGCGTAGGGTCGGCTAACCTCCATCTTTTACTTTCAATGTATTTTATAACTAGAGGGTCAGAATTGGGAACCTTCAATGTTGTTGCACTTATCAAATCGGTAGCTAGCACCTCAACATCTATAAAACGATGATAATTCATTTTACTTCGCAATTTAATTTTAAAAACATCATATTCTTCTTCGCGACCTTGATCCATGCCAAAAGCGAATACAGTTAAATGTTCTTTTCTTAAAACAGGCAAATTTAATTCACGAGCTAATGCTTTTGTTATGAAGCTTTTTTCGCTTGCAGAATCAAGTAATAATCGAACTACCTTTGATTTAGAATTACCTTGAGCAGTTACACAACATGTTTGCAATAAAACAGCATGCTTAGAATTTCTAAAATTACAATGAGAATTAGATACAACTGTTTGATTTTGATTTTCATTAATTTCCGGTTTCAAACTTTTCTTAAAGCAAAATAATTTGTTATGTTCAGTGCTTTTACAATTTAGACATGGCTTTAATTTTATGCGGCATTGCGAAGATAAATGCGATTTCAAAAAGCATTTGTAACATCTACCCTCCTTACGTAACATTAATCTTTTCTTATCATCAGCTAAATTTTTACACTCGGAAGATAAATGATCATTACCTTTGCAAAATACACAAAAAACTTTAATAGTGGCATTTAAGGTATTAGCATGTTGATATTTATTTGATGTTTTCTTTTCACGAAATTCAGTTTTATTTTTATGTACAAAAGAAGAGGATGCATCATTTTTAGAACTTGTCATTGACAAAGCCTTTTCTCTACATTCTATTTCACATTTCAGAAAGGCAATTAGATCGGTTACATCTGACTCTTTGCTAGTATCACGTTTTCTATGATATTCAATCACTAATTCATGGGGCAATAGCTTTAGCAAAATAGGATTTAGCAATTGTCCATAAGAACTGGATGTTACCCCCAAATTTCTTAAACTTCTAATATTAACTTCGCACAAGTCATGCAATCTTCTTAATGCATTTAAATTTGAACAATTTTTAACTGGTTCCATATTTAATAAATTAGTCATGTGTTTATTAATAATAACATCAACCTTACCAAAACGGTCCTTTAATAAATCAATACAAGTATCATAATTTTGTTCTGTCAAAGGAAACCCTTCTACCACATTATAGGCCCGATTACATAACAAGGATTTTAGATAAGCGAATTTTTCTATCTTAGATAGTGATTTATTCTGGTGTATCGATGTTTCAAAACAGTTAAAAAATTCGACCCATTCTTCGATTTCACCAGAAAATTTTGGAACATTTAATTTAGGCAATTTCATGGCAGAACTCGTTTCTGTTCCACTAGCAGAACCATTCAATGAATTTACACGACTAGTTGCTATCATAGAAACATTATCCTTTTTACATTTTCTTAATCTATTTTTAATTTTAAATTTAGCACTGATCAATTGGTCAGTGTACTTTTCACTATTAGCAATGTCCTTTTCATATTCTTTTAAGTCGGATATTTGAGCTTCAATATCACGATTCAAACTTTGGAAAGCCGTTTCTTTTAAGAGAAATATTTCTTGAAGCTCTAATAATTCATCGGTTTTCGTATTATCAATGTCATCATTTAATAATGTTTCTAATTTTGTAATTAATTTCGTGAAACTCGTTCGTTCAACAGAACGTTTTGCTTTCAGCTTTTCAAGATTTTCCATTTTAAATAAAGAATAATTCTTATTTTAAAACATTAACCATTCATAGAAAATGAAAAAAATATTTTCTTACCTGTTAATTCCAGGTAATGTAGATGGCATGTCGTAATCCAAATGGCACAATAATAATTCCACACTAATCACAGGTTGAAATATAAATCACACTTGTTAATCACAAATCACTTTGACAAACTGCTCACTATTCTTTCAAAAAAATGTTTCGCGGGTTGCGAGGCACCAAAAATAAATGTTGGCGCCGAAATTCGTCTGACAAATAAATTTTCAAAATCCAAGTGAGATGGGAGAGCAATTAGAATAAATAGTTTATTAAATAAAACTGAAATAGTATGTAAATTCTATTCATCATTAGAAGTTAATAATTGTTCCATAATAGTAATTCTCCGTATTTAACAGAGCCAATACAAAAAAAAATGTGTTCTCTGCTTGGTTGCAGAGTCAGGACTTCCACTATACACTCTGTATTAAACAGAGCCATGATTTAACAATTGGCATCTCTGATTACAGAGTCAGGACATGTTACATGTTCTCTGCTTGGTTACAGAGTCAAGACTGACCATTTTAAAAATGATACATATTATATAAAATAAACATCAAAATAAAAATTACAATATGCAGTTATAAATCTTCTAAATAGCTATAATATTCATTTAAATGACATCCAAGTAATTATAAAACTAATAAATCACCATCAATTCAAAATTATTATAAAGTAAATAAATCTATATTACATGACCTTGAAATCATAATGTTACTCATAAATATTGATTCAGGATTATAAACAATTTAGATAAACAGATTAGATTTTTTCTGTCAAAAGAAATCACTTTTATAATTATGTTTTACAACATGAAAGATAAACAGAGTTAAATTATAAACAAATAAATTTGAGGTTATTTACGCCGTAACAGAAAGGATACCCTGATTTTAATAATTGGTAAAAATTATTTTTAGGCATTTATTACCATTGTTAATAAGCGCCAAATGGCACATTATGAAACTTTTCTTTATATATATATTTTTTCATGTTCAATGTTCCACATGAAAACTAACATGGATGCGTACGCAGGGATCTGTTTAGGAAGAATTTAAGGCTATTCTTAACTGCTCTGCCCAACAAGCGCAAAACGTTTTGACACATTTAAGAATTCACTTTTTAACGGAAAGCTATAAAATTGGAAAATTTGGCCATGGAAGCGATTTGGAACCGAACTTTTTTTTTCCCATTTTTTGATCAATCAATTACATATTGAGTTATAAGCGTTTTTGATCACGTGACAAACACGCTTTCGTCCGCTCTTGGGTGCTTATTCTCCGTTCGCGCGGAAACTCGGTTCTAAACGTCCACTTTTGACACTCTTTTCTGAAAGATCTATTGCGTTTGCAAAAAAATGGGAAAAACAGCTCGATGACATAGTTTCTGAACAACAACACCAGCTAGTTTCGTGCATTTTCGAACAAAAATAAATTAAAACTTATATCAGAAAGTTGCCCTTTTGGATTTGAGAACACCCTTGAGGGAAATAGGAAGGCAAATTCGTGAAAAAAAAATAATAATCCTTTATTTTTCTCCTTTCGAACGGTGTATCTGGGAGCACGGCAGTGCGTCCGCCAAGTTCGCACAAGCCGTAAGCTACCTTTTCCTGAACCATTTCGGCATACTTTTCACTCCCTCATAACGTCGTTTTAGGGAGAGATATAGAAATTTTTCTTTTATACACATGTTCGTATGGTCAAACTGAACTAAGGTTCCACGATTTCATGTTTCTATATTTAGTAGTTTTCCAAATATTAAATTCGGAAAAAGCGCTTTTTTGTCACTGACTCACTTCGCATCATCAAATAACTAAGGTACTTCTAAAAGTCTTAGAATCATGAAATTTCGCAAGTAAGTCGGGTTTGTAGCACAATTAACTAGTAAAATCTGAAAACACAGAATTTTCGTCTCTAAACCCTTCAAACAGGGGGTGTTCATTTGGCCGTAAACAGATCCTTAACACATTCAATTGTGCCACTGTTGGTCGCCAAAACTCGATTACAGAGTTTTGAAGGGAGTCACGTGATTTCAAGCAGAATAACATTTTATATATATGCTTTTCCAAAGATGTTTGTTAAATAGAAAAAATGAATATTCCTAAAAATTTTAATCAGTATAGGTTACGATATTATTTACGATATTAAAACAATAAAACATTTAACAAAATATAACTGCAATTCGGTACGTTTCCGATATAGTAGCCTTGGCGAAATACAGAAAATAGCCTTGACGAGAAAAGAAATTTGATAATAACGTATTTTCTGGCAACCTATTTACTGTGTCATATACACAAGCAATTTTTTCCATATGTATACAATTTATTTAATGTAAGGTACCCGTTTATTTATTTTTGTATACCAACATAAATAATTTGTATGTAAAAAATAATATTTTATACATGTATAAATAAAATGTTCATCAGGTTTGTTTTCATAGTTGTTTATATCATCTGGCAACATATCTCAATTTCTGAAGTCCGAATTGCGCCAAGATTTAAAAAAAATGCCATGGTCCCTATAGTGGAAAAATATCCTAATTCCATATGAAAGTTTAAAAATCTCCTTTTAATTAAATGAAATGTGTAACTAATAAACTGTCTTTAACGATGTACGACAGATACGGCGTCCGAAGTCCGCTGCTAATGTTATTATATTGTATTATTAGACTACTTACTGTTAATTTATAGTTAATTTTAAATCTGTAAAAGAAAGGTCATAGTTATAGATAAGATATGTTGGTCGCCAAAACCCGATTACAGAAAATTAGCCTGAGTTATAAAGGTGTTACATGATTTCAAGCTGAATGAATTTTTATATGCTTTTACAAAAATCTTAATAAGGCAAATCTTTCAGTTTATCTGTCCATCTTTCTATCTTTTACTTCCTTAAAAAAATTTTTATTAAAGACCGGGAGGCGTCTGCACAGATCATCACCTCATCGGGTTGACGGCTGAATTTTTAGGATTAGTTAAATATCGAGTAGCGTATTGAAATGTAACTGGTCTGCCACCTACAGACCCGATTTTACGGGTTAATTGGTGGATTTTCCATTGTGTTTTCCTGCATCCATTCCTCCATGTTTCCAAACTTTTGGATGCAGGAAAATACAATAGTAAACCTATCAGTTAACCACTAAAATTAGGTCTTAAGGTGGCGTCTACCAAGATATGATTTAACAGACCAGTTGCATTTAAATATACTAATCTAGTTTTAACTAATCCTAAAATCCTTCTAATCTCAATAGCACTCTGGTCAATCTAGCAATTATACCTATTATTTATGGAACACTATACCTTTAAGTGCGTTTTAGGGATGTTAATGAATTTATGCATATGCATCATACATATTATACATATGCATGCAATACATAATACATTTGCATCATACATATTATAGGTATGTGTATAATACATAATACTAGGGATGCACCGGATATTGATTTTGCCGGATATCGGATACCGGATATCCGAAGCTCCTTCGTCTGCGGGATTCGGATATCCGGCCGGATATCCGATCGGATATCCGGCCCTAGATATGTTTTTAGTTATATATTGAATTATTTCTCTATATAATGTCATTTCAAAACAATAAATTACAAACATGTTTCACACATCATTGAAACATTTTAAATGTATTGAAATATAATTTACAAAAACTATATCTCTTTGAGTATCATGGCTTGAATTCAAGTTTTCCCAAGAGGGGAGTTTCGTACCCAAAATTTATAAATGCAGGGGAGTTGAACTGTTAGAAAGGGAAAAAAAAATCCTTACACCCCGTTATTTTTTATGTGCTACTTAAAGAATTACATTTATACAGACATGACAAAATACCATTGAAAAAAATTTAAATTAACAACTCGAGATAATTATTCAAAATTTTTATTTTATTAAAACAAAGGAATATCAAGCTTTATATATACCATGTCTATTTTTCAATTTTCACCCAATGTTATGGGCAATTAACAATCGGGTTGCTAAATGAATTTCTTAATTTAGATTTTATTCCATTTTGCATACTTTAGCCTCTTTCAGAAGTTACACTTTTGACAAACAGTACAGAGCGATTTTATAACTTTAGAAATTATCGGAAACACATGGTTATGCTCTCTTAAAAAGTTTTAGAAAACTTTGTAAAATCTGATGTGCATTAATTTTTAACTTACATGAATAATGCACATCTGTGATGGTATGTCACTTCTGAAGAAATTTTTTTATTATATCCTTAATGGAATTATAGTCAAAACTGTAATCACTGGTATTTTCGTTAATTGAACTATGTTCTACGCATTGGAATCTACGCTATGAAATCCATATCCAAAGTTTGAAAAGGGAATAGTCAATTGATTTCTTCTATTACACGAGAAAAGGTTGATTTCAAAAAGTCATGTCCTAATTTCTGTTAATTGCGAGAAACAACTAGTTTGTTGTTTCTAATTATGTTTTTTTTTTAAGTTCATGAAAGTTATTTTTTTTTTCATGTGCATCACAAGTGTAATCTCATTTTGTTTAGTGCTGACTATTGGCCAATTTGATAGAGCTTAGTCTCCAGTGGCCGTTGCTGCCCTTTTAGTTATTTCCTATTTTGGGCAGACAGGTAAAACATCGCAAAATACGTAAAACGGTCATAGAAAAAACATTGCTGATTTCGTCAATCATGGTGAAAATAAATAAAATAATTTGTCGATTGGTTGCGAGAAAAAAACTGAAGTTCATGGGAAATCGACAGTGGGAAAATATCACAAAATTCGTCAATCGATCATGGAAAACTATCGTCAAATTTACCAGTCCGTCACGAGCAAATAGGGGAGAGTGTTGTACCTTGGGACATTGACAATTTCTAATAAACTATTGGCAACAATTATCTTTTGTATATTTCTAATAGTGACCTATAACCAACAGATCTCATCATAATAACAGACAACATCAGAAGCATCGAATTTTAACAGCTAGGTGAAAAAAATTAATTTTGTTAGTCCAAAGTAAATATTTTCGTCCATTCTAACTTCATTTTTTCCCTATGTATTTCTACAACAAGTCAACTGCAATTTATTTTTTTATAAAAGAGAAGATTTTTAAATGTTTTGGGTATGAGAAAATAATGATAGTTCTTCTAGATTTACCGCCATTTTGATTTTATTTAAACTGTGTGGTGATTGTACCTCGGGACAGTAAAATATGTTGTACCTTGGGACATGTCCAATGGTACAAGAAATACGTGGTTCGTAATAATTTGGATAAATAAAAGTATTTTTATTACTTATTTTACAGAAAATTTCACAAATCATGTGAAATGCAATAAATAAAACAACTCAACTTTATTTTGGATCTTGAACTTGAGTTTCATTCTCTATTTCCTTGAAATAAAAAAAAAAAAAAAAAAAAAGGTTTTGTTTGTTGGCATAAAATTAGTTATTGTTATTGTACAAAATATAGTATTAGTTATTGTATAAAATTATTGATGAGTTATATGCCTATTCCCTGAATTATGCAGTATGTCCCAAGGTACAACAGGATGTTGTACCTTGGGACAGTTTGCCTTTCCTACTTTAAATGAATGGCATTTTTTTATTTTCAAACTGTCTGAATTTCTAAAATTATATTATAGAGAAATATGTTGGTGTATTGAAATGTTGCTTTTAAATTTGATTATAATCATCGAAGTAAAAAATTAAAATGTGAAAATTGTCCCAAGGTACAACACTCTCCCCTACTGTGAAATTCCTCAGCTGGTCGCAGAAAAAAAATGCAAAATTTTTCAATCGGATGCAGAAAAACAATCTTTACTTTCATCAGTATGTCACAAGAACAAACAGGGAAATTTGCCAATCGGTCACAGAATAAAATTTCTAAATTTGTCAATTGATTGCGAAAAAAAAAAAATTATGAAATTCACCAATCTGTCTCCAGAAAAAAAATCAAGAAATTCGTACAGTCGGTCGCAGAGAAAAATCGCAAAATTTTTTTGTCAGATGCAGAAAAACAAACATGAATTTTGTCAATTTGTTGTAAGAAGAAACTGTGAAATCTGCCAATTGATAGTGGAAATATCACGAAAAATATCACGAAGTTTGTCAGCCGGTCCTGAGACTTCATCGTCGTTTTACAAAGAAACATTTTCGGAAAATGATTTTTTTGGAAACAGGAGTCTCCCGCCCCCAATATTCTTTAGGACACGAATCCTACCATCCCATCTCGAAATTCAAGACATGTATCTGCCATTCAAGCCATGTAATGTATATTAATAATGTTGTATAAAAAATGTTATTTAAACATTAAAATATTCTGTTTATTTGTACAATGAAATGCTGATAATTGCTACTGGATTTGGATATGGGATTGAGTATATTGATAATTGCTAATAATTAATTTGTACAATGAAATGCTGATAATTTGTGTAACAAATTTTAACCAATTAAATATGCCTATAATTGTAGAGTATTTTCACAAAGAAATACATTCTTTTTATAATTTAAACATAAAATATCTACTAATATACCCATGATTAAAGAGTGATTTTCTCCAAATAAAGGTTTAGTTGATGCCTTTTTTCTGTTTTAATTATTTAATAGTGTTTTACTTTGAATCACATTTAGTTTTATTTTAAGTTAAATTACTGTGATATTTATAAGTAAAAAGAAAATTACTTTTAATTTTAAATATTTTATTTATAATGAAGTTACAAACAGACTCGCATAAAACCAAAAACTTTCTGCGCACATAAATATTGGGTCAAAAACTTTCTGCAAATTTAATGTTTAATAAAATGACGTGTTATATTACTTTGACTGTATGAATTTTAAATAGTAGTTTTAAAATAATTACCGTTTAATTTAAAAATTAATTAATATTAATTACAGAATAATTATGTTGGCTAAAAAAATAATAAAACTAAAAATCCATGATATGAAGGGGTGAATTCTTATCAGTTATTTTGTCAATGCATTTAGAAACAGCCCAATCCTTAATATTGTGACCTCTTCTCACAAAATGCAATAATGGACATTGCTTCTGAAACAACGGAATCACATTTTGTAAGGAGAGATCCATTCTTAGGTATCATCATTAAAGAGACCGATGAGTTTTTATTGCAGCCCTTTGATGAAATTCTCATTTTTTTTTCGCAATCATTTGGCGAAATTTCCGTTTTTCCGCGATATTTTGACGACATTTGCATTTTTTTGACAAAATTCGCATTTTTTTAGAGATCCTTTGACAAAATGCGCTTTTTTTCTCCTATCCTTAGACGAAATTTGCATTTTTTTGCGATCTTTTGACGAAATTCAAGCTTTTTTCACGGCGTTTTGACGAAATTCGCAATCCTTTGATGAAATTAGTTTTTTCCGCGGTTCTTTGCCGAAATTTTCATTTTTCTCATGATCTTTTGACAAAATTCGTGCTTTTTCCGCTATGCTTTTACGAAATTAGTTTTTTTCCTGCGCTTTTACACAAAATTTGCTTTTTTCTGCGATTTTTTGATGAAATTCGCTTTTTTTTCGCAATCCTTTGACGATATTCGTGTTTTTTCTATGGCCTTTTGAGAAAATTCATTTTTTTTCGCGATCCCTTGACTAAATGCGTGCTTTTTCCGCGGCCCTTTTACCAAATTTGTGTTTCTTTCGCGATCCTTTAACGAAATTAGTTTTTTTCTGCGATTCTTTTGTGAAATTTGCGGGATTTTTTTCACGATCTTTTGACAAAATTCGCGCTTTTTCCGCTATGTTTTACGAAATTCATTTTTTTCCTGCACTTCTTTGACGTAATTTGCGTTTTTTCTGCTATTCTTTGACAAGAAATTTTTTTTGTCCACGATTATTCTTTAAAGAAATTAGTGTTTTTCCGCGGTCCTTTAAGGAAATTTTCATTTTTTCCGTGATGCTTTGACAAAATTGGGTATTTTTTCTGCGAACGATTGACGGAATTGGTTTATTTTTGGCGATCATTTGTTGAAATCCGCAATATATTTCAGTGATTTTTTTTTTGTGTGTCTGAATTTTCGGACTGATGGGCGATTTTTTTTTAATTTTCGGAACCGTATGCCTTAAATTTTCAGAAAATTCTGAACAGAATCACCCCTATCAAACAATAAATAAATCGTACATAAAATTGGAGAACATTTTTAATTTTTCGGTATTTAAAAAAAAATACAAGAACAAAAACTACTTTTCTTTTCTAAGAAATTTTCCGCAAAGTTCCGAATTTTGCGGAAAATTTTCCGTGTGCGGGAGTGCGTCTATATTATACAACTCTGGTTACAAATATAACTAATTGGATGTGCCAATCCCAAAACTTTCTTCTATCTCATACATCTTAATATTTCTAAAAATAATTTTAAATGTTAATACTTCGATATTATTAGTTCAATATTATACCAACTTTGATTTTGATCTAAGATTTCTGCTCGTCAATTAATCAAAATAAGAATAAGTTAATCTCAATCATGATATTTATTAAAATCAATAATTTTTTTCATTATTCTGTTGTACATCAGCTGATTGTGAATAGACAGCTTAGCAGGATGCGAAGTTCCCATGACTTCACGAGCCACCAATATACAGTACAAAAACTGCAAAAAATTGAGAAAATTTTACAAAAAACGCTGTCACAGTGACACCTTCTGGCAGAATATTTCCAAATTCAAGGAAAAACTGATGGCCATAGCCAAAAATATACACAAAAAAATGGTTCAATTCTATGCTTAGTTTCATACACTTTTCGATGGTAAAATAATGGAAATAACACAAACATCATTATTATAGCGCCCTCTTCCAGCAGACTATTTTGAAATTCAAGGAGGACCAGTTGGCCATAGCCAAAAACATACCCCTAAAAATTGGTTCAATTCTATGCATAACTTCATACAATTTTCGATGGTACATACAAGAATGAAAATGGCACAAAAATCACTGTTACAGCGCACCCTTCTGGTGGAATATTTCTAATTTAAAAGAGAACCTGCTGGACATAGCCAAAAACATACACAAAAAATTTTGTTTGATTATATGGCTAACTTATTACATATTTAACAGACACTTTTCGACAGTACAATAATGAAAATGGCACAAAAATCGCAATTACAGCAGCACTCCTTTCTGACAGAATGCTTCCATATTGAAGAAGGACCTGCTGGCCACAGCCAAAAACATACACAAAAATTTGGTTCAATTCTATGCATAACTTCATTCACTTTTTGATGGCACAAAAATCACGATTACAGCGCTCCCTTCCAGTGGAATGTTCCAATATTGAACCAAAAATATTCACAAAAAATTTGGTTCAATTCTATGCATAACTTCATACACTTTTTGATGGTATGATGACAGACAAACAGACATTTTGTATAAGCATGTTTTGGGATCTCTGACCCCTAAAACGTCTAAGCCCACCGAAAACCAGAAATCGAAAAAAATCTCAGTTACAATACTTTCTTCTATTGAAGATAGAAGAAAGTAAAAATAGGCCTGTTTAATTGTTAAACTTAAAAGAGAGAAAGAAAATTAATAAAGTCATACTTTAATAAACAACTTCAGATTTTGTTTCACATTTTGAAAGTAAAGGTACAATTTTCTAAAAGATGTAAACATAAATTCTTAAATTTATTATAGAGAGTTCAAATACCAATGTTAGGAAAGCTGGTAATTCTTTAAACTTTTGGAAATTACCTTTTACTCATAAATAGTGGACTTACTTTCATATTTTGCATTATAAACAAAAGTCGTTCGGCATTGTTTGGGTCAAACGATTTCTCTTATCCTTATATATTTGCTTTGTTACGCATTGCCGGATATCCGGCAGAGAAGTCGGATATCCGGTGATTGTGATTCGGATATCCGACGGTATTTCGGATATTGAAAAATCAGCCGGATGTGCCGGATATCGGATATTTGCCGGATATCCGTTGCATCCCTACATAATACATATGCATCCTTATGACGTCAGAATAAACAAAACATTTTTTGTCGCCAAATTTGAGAATTGACATGATATATTACCAAATTTGGCGAAACCTTGCCAAATGTCGCCAAGCTTGGCGAATATTTGACGCTAGTGGCTATTTTTCAATGAGTTAATTATTAATGCGAGTCATCTATTTTTATTTTTCCGCATATCATCTGAATAGTTAAATGATATAACGTACTAATATTTCCAAAGTGCTAATAGTTTCGTCACTGCCCAAAACCTCTGCTATTGTTATTATATTGTATTGCTATTATACTTACTGTGACTATGTTGTTAATCTTTACACCGCTAAAACTTCTGTATCATATAAAGGGAATTTACGGAAACTATTAAAGCATTGAAACTGCCAGGTCTCCTTATGATTATTATAATTCTATAATATGTAACCTGTTAATCGATATGTACGTTAGAATGAATCTTCTATAATCTGGTTCCTCGCGTTTTAGTTTTCAGGTTTCGAATAAAATTAGCTAAAATCTTAAAACCATGGCACATTGACTAATTCTTCAACACGATCAGATGAGAAGAATGATAGATTTTCAAATGGATCATGTCAGTGAGCCGGTAGACCTTCTATTCTTCCGTAATCGAGTCTATTGAAAAGGTTAACGTGAAACAAAAAGATATTAGCATCAATATGGTTTAATGCAAATGCAGATATTGTCAAAGGATTTCACAAGATCCATTTCACTTGTACCCAGTCGTATCTGTTAAAATACAACAATTGGCAGTGAGCCCAATTACAAAAGATTACTTAATAGGATTAAAAATTTCCTCATTAGAGGACGAATCGTAACTGCTAAGGAAACATGCATAAGTGAGTTAAGAGATATTTGTCTCGAAAGATGAAATACATAACAACACAAAATATATGATGTGCTTCCATGATCGTAAAGAGGTCTTGATTTCTCTATCAAAAGCTTCCGACTAGGCGAAAGAATGGGCAAGTAAATTAAATTATGAATAACAGTAACATGATGCAACGTTTAACATGGAATTAATACAGTAAATACTGCTTGCTAGAGGCGGCTAGTACTATAATATAAAAAGAAATAAAGTATAAATTTGTAAAGCTCAATAAAATAAATTTAGGTATTTTTATGTTAGCCGGGCGCAAGTGTCAAATCGCCAAATAGTGTTCCCAACTCCATTGTTCATATTGCATTCATTTCATTTAAAGATATATACTTTTCAGTCATCTCATTTAAAATAGATGCATTTTCCTCATTTTATTTAATAGAATATTTAAAATATAAATAAATAAATAAATAAATAAATAAGAAATAATAACATAAACCAAAATATTTTATTTTAAAATCAAAGCATTGCTTCTAATTTACACATGTGAAAAATGAAAACTGCTATTGGCGAAAAAACAAAAGGCTAATGAGGAGATTTGCTCCCGGCTAACATAAAAGTACCAAAATTTAAGTTTTTTCATATTAATATAGTTTAGAATAACAAACTTGAAAAAACATACAAAAAGTAGTGATATCCCAACAAAAAGTTTTCGGAAAAAAAAAGCGCCAAGTTCTCCTTAATGTTTCGGCCAGAAAAAGTAGTGATATCTGAAGTTCGCACAAGTTAAAAGACAAACATCCCAAATCTTTCATTGAAAATGGCTTCCTGCGACTTGGCCGTTAATGCCTTCGAGAGAGTTTTTCAAATTTTAAAATATGTACAAATGAGCTACATGCCAACTACATTTTTTGATTATTTTAGGAATTTTGTGGCACAGAGTACAGAAATAAAATACACATTTGAAAAAAGCATTTTAACAACTTCAGTCTATTTAAATGCTTAGAAGTTGCAAATAACAAAATACTTGTATTCAGGAGATAATATCCCTAATTGCTAAAACATAATTAGTATCAGCTTTTAACAGTTTATAAATCGAATACATCTTAATGTATGCAAACAAACTATAATATATGTTCAAACGAAAAAAATCTCTTTCGTCAATACGCAAGATTTCAATATTATACAATAAAATATAATGTAACATATTGTGAGCCTTGAAGTAAGTAAATTTTGTTTTATTTCTTGGGTTTTACGTTAATGACTTTAGCTTTAGACAGACCGTACAAAATGGCAATTAAATCACAAGTGGACTAAATGACCTGTAATCAAAACTATTGTTTGTTGAAATTGAATGGTATTTATCAGAAATCTTTCACTTATAATGTCTTTATGTGAATTTGCTTCTTTGCATTCTAATATTACTTTTAATATTTAAATAATTCATAAATGCGTAATTTCCAATCATTAATTTTGAAATGCTGTAGAAGGCATTAACGGCCAAGTCGCAGGAAGCCATTTTCAATGAAAGATTTGGGATGTTTGGCTTTTAACTTGTGCGAACTTCAGATATCACTACTTTTTCTGGCCGAAACATTAAGGAGAACTTGGCGCTTTTTTTTTCCGAAAACTTTTTGTTGGGATTACAATTGTTTCTACGACAACGAGAAGTTAAACCTCGGATGACCAGACCGGCAGCAGAACGTTCGAGACGGGAGACGAACGTCGCAGATTTTCTTTTCTCGTTTGCAGATTATTTTTCTATTGAACCTTTATTTAGCTTTATATTATGTTTGGTTCTTTATTACGGAATACAAAAACTTAAGATTACTATTAGTAAAATTAATAAAATGCATAATGACATAAAAAATAAGTGATGGTTTGATTAACGCTTTACTTGAAAAATATTTTACCTGCAGATTATTTTTTGCTACTGGGATGACCAGGTGGAAATGTGAAACATGAAAGGCCATGTGGGGTCATTCAGTGACCCTATTGTTAAAAAATACATTTATAATTACCATGTCAAATAAAAACTAAAACTTAGTTTTTTAAATTAATTTAATTATATAAGAGTGGCAGACATAGAAAGGAATAGAAAATACAATATTGTTGGAATAAAGGATTTCAAAAATAAAATGATGATTAATTCACATTAGAATTAGAAACTTGCGATGGGGTCATAAAATGACCCCACTTGGTCGTCCGAGGGTTAAATTTTTTTTTTAAATAATTCAGTTTGTTTTGTTTGCATCATACATAAACATTACAGACAAACTTTAAATTCAATTTTCTCAAAATGTTGTTTTTTGAACTTCGATGTACCTTTTTGTAGAAACTACTACTACATGTTATTTGTCTGTAATCTTGCCTCAATATCTTACACTACACAAATCCCTGATCAATCTGAAGTGAACTTTTGTTACTAACATGCGAACAAAATTTTTATTGAAAAGTTTTTCTTTGGAAAAGTGAAGTTTTTTGTTAATTACGAGTGGTTTTTATTCCAGATTTTTTTTTAAAGTAAAGAATATCTGTTTATAAATTTGACTTCCCTTTATTAGGAATTATTTATATTATGTATATAAAAAAAATTCAAGTGATTATTTTTGGTAGTTTCTGAGACAAAGGTACATTAATTTAACATGATAAGGATACGGCCTTCCAACTCTCCTTTAACCCTTTCGACGGCAGTGTCCTTAAAAAAGGACACCTAATTTTAATTCCAAAACTGACAAACGGCACCAAGAATATTTAATTAAAATTTTCCTATTATAATGTACGTGAAAATAAGAAAAAGTTCGTATTTTCTAATAAATTCGTTTATAAATTCCGGTGTCAGTCCCATTATTTCATCAGTTTATAAACAGAATTACTCCGCGCCGGTAAGGGTTAAAGGACCTTTCAAAATTCTGAGAATGAACGATCAAACTTTTAAAAGCTGGCTTTTTTTTTTTTTTTTTTCTATGTATTCATGTAAAGTGTTTTAAGTGTGCGTAAATTGTAAAAATGTTTATCGATTTATATATTCTTAAGAAAATATAACTTATTTTTTAAAAGATTTGTAAGATATCATTTTTTTTTTCCCAAAATTTGCAATTTTTCTAGAAAAGAAACGGGAAAAAATCGATTTTTTCATTCACTTCAAAATTTCAGAACCTGTGTATAATTTTTAAGCCAAGATTGAGTGGCAATGCAAATAGAATGGTAGGCAGGGGGGTGTGGAAGTAGAATGGAGAAAAATCACAGATAATTTACATAATTAAAAATTTTAAGCTTCTATTACAAGACAAAACTGTGGATTTTTTTTTAATATATATATAATTAGAAAGAAAAACAGATGGACTTTTTTTTTTATTGTAAAGTACTAGGAAAATGTAAGGGATATGCATTTCATTTATTATGTATAAAAGAATACACGTTCAAACTATATTAGCAACAAAAATCTTTGGAGAAGAAAAAAATCTACCAAAAGCCAGAAAAAAACATGGTTGGGATGGGCTGTTACCCAAAAATTCAGACTTTTGATAACCCTACTTCCACTCCCCCTCTCACAAAAGTTACAAGGCAATTAGTTAAAACGTAACTTTGAAATAATTGCAAAAAATCCGATAGGCAGAATAAGGTTTTCTATAAACATCTAATTAGGCCTTTAAGATGAAGTATTTTTTTCCTAAACCAGATCTTTTCCTATTTAATCCTTAAAAAGCTGCGGCAAACAAAACAACTTTATGGTACTTTCATTATTTAGCAACAAATTATTCACTAACAAAAAAAAAGAAATAAATGTAGGGGAGAGGGGGGCACATGTGAAAGTACATATTTCACTCAGTTAATTTCAAATAAAAAAATTCAAAAAATTACCAATATATGGCAGTACTGGTACCATCTTTTAGCTGAATTTTCAGAGCAATGAGCCATTTTGATAACTGGTAGTTGTAATTTGTTTGTTTTAGAAGGTGTTAAGTAAAAAAGTCTTTTAACGTTATTGAAGTAAAAATTCATTTGAGACATTTTTTAAAGTAGAATATCAGCATTCCATTCTATAGTGACATTAATTAGGTAAGTCTACAAAAAGTGTTGTTCCCTTATTTAAATTAAAAATATCTTTTTTTTTGTAAGTTAGGATTAAGTTGGTAGATGGGGCACTTGTGAACAGAACATATGGGGGCAGATGTGAGCAGTTCAAAAGTATATTTTTTTAAGTCTGTGAATGTATTTTTTTTTTCTTAGTTTAAAATTTAATTACCTTTGTCAAACATTGAGCTATAAAACCAAGGTTTTTAGGATTGCTTCACAGTTTTCATTTACTGGAAGTTAGATAACAATTAAAAGTGGTGGCTTTCTGTAATAACCAATATGTTTATTTGTTATTCTTTAATGATTTCTAGTTTTAAACGTATTCATTTTTCTTTATCCCTTATTAAAGTATTTGTAAGATCTTTTATGTTATGAAAGTAAAATTTAGTTGGCCAAAAAAAGTGATAAGTAGTACTGTGATAATCACCAATTTTTTATATCACAATTTTGCAAATTTTTAAAACCATGATGCACAATTTTGTTTGCACATTGCATAACATTTAGAAAAATAAGAACACAATAACAGAATTATTTATAGGGATGCAACGGATATCCGGCAAATATCCGATATCCGGCATATCCGGCTGATTTTTCAATATCCGAAATATCATCGGATATCCGAATCACTATCACCGGATATCCGACTACTCTGCCGGATATCTGGCAAAGCACAGCAAAGCGAATATATAAGGATAAGAGAAATCGTTTGACCCAAACAATGCCGAGCAACTTTTGTTTATAATACAAAATATGAAAATAAGTCCACTATTCATGAGTAAAAGGTAATTCTCAAAAGTTTAAAGAATTACCAGCTTTCCTAACATTGGTATTTGAACACTTTAGAATAAGTTTAAGAGTTTACGACTACATCTTTTAGAAAATTGTACCTTTACTTTCAGAATGTGAAACAAAATTTGAAGTTGTTTATTAAAGTATGACTTTATTAATTTTCTTTCTCTCTTTTAAGTTTAACCATTAAACAGGCCTATTTTTACTTTTTTCTATCTTCAATAGAAGAAGGTATTGTAATTGAGATTTTTTTAATTTCTGGTTTTCGGCAGTGTAGAAGTTTTAGGGGTCAGAGATCCCAAAACATGTTTATATTAAAATGTCTGTCTGTCCATGTGTCGCCATCTTACCATCAAACTAGTTGGATGTGCCAATCCCAAAACTTTCTTCTATCTTATACATGTTAATATTTCAAAAACTAGTTACACATGTTAATACTTCAATATTATTAGTTCATTACTATACCAACTTTGATTTTCTTATTAAAGTCCTGCTTCAGTCAATTAAATGAACTAAAAACGAGTAAATCTATATCATGATATTTGTTAAAATTAATAGTTTTTCCTTATTCTGTTGTTATCATATGTTTGCGAATAGCTGGCTTAGCAGGAAGTGAGTTCCCGCCTCTGCACGAGCCGCCGATGGACAATAGAACTACGAAAAATCAAGAAAAGTATACAATAATAGCTATCACAGAGCCCCTTTACCGCGCGATATTTCCAAATTCAAGGAGGACCTGTTGGCCAAAGCCAAAAACATGCACAAAAAATTTGGTTCAATTGTATGCATAATTTCATACACTTTTCGACTGTACAATAAAGAAAATGGTACAAACATCGTAATTATAGCGCCCCCTTCCAGCGGAATTTTTCCAAATTCAGGGAGGACCTTCATGCCATGACTAAGAAGAAACACAAAAAATTTGGCTCAATTCTATGCATAACTTCATAGTCTTTTCGATGGTACAATATTCAAAATGGCACAAAAATTGCTATTAAAGCGTGTTTTACCGGCGAATTTTTTCCAAATTATTGATGGACCTACTTGCCATAGCCAAGAACTTAAAATAAAAATTTGGTTCAATTCTATGCATAACTTCATACACTTTTCGATGGTTCAATATGCAAAATCGCTATTACAGCGCCCACTAGCGGCGAATTTTTTTCAAATTCAGGGAGGACCTGCTTGTCATAGCCATAAACTTAAAATAAAAATTTGGTTCAATTCTATGCATAACTTCATATACTTTTGGATGGTACAATATTCAAAATCGAACAAAAATAACTATTACAGCACCCCCTACCGGCGAATTTTTTCCAAATTCAGGGAGGATCTGCTTGCCATAGCCAGAAACTTAAAATAAAAATTTGGTTCAATTCTATGCATAACTTCATACACTTTTTGATGGTACAATGGCGACAGACGGACAGACAGACATTTTCTATAAACATGTTTTTTGGGATCTCTGACCCCTAAAACATGTAAATCCGTCGAAAACCGGAAGTCGAAAAAAATTTCGATTACAATACTTTCTTCTATTGAAGATAGAAGAAAGTAAAAGTGTATGAAGTTATGCACAGAATTGAACCAAATTTTTGGTGAATGTTTTTGGCTATAGCCAGCTGGCCCTAATTCAATATTGGAACATTCCACTTGAAGGGGGCACTGTAGTCGCGATTTTTGTACCATTTTCATAATTGTGCCATCGAAAAGTGTTTGAAGTTATGGATAGAATTGAACCAAATTTTTTGTGTATGTTTTTGGCTGTGACCAGCAGGTCCTTCTTCCATATGGAAGCATTTTGCCCGAAGGGGGTGATGTAATTGCGATTTTTGTGCCATTTTCATTATTGTACTATCGAAAAGTGTATGAATTTATCCATATAATTGAACAAAATTTTTTGTGTATGTGTTTCGCTATGTCCAGCAGATTCTCCTTGGAAATATTCTGCCAGAAGGGGGCGCTGTAATAGCGATTTTTGTGCCATTTTCATTCTTGCACCATCGAAAAGTGTATGAAGTTATGCATAGAGCTGAACCGATTTTGGTGGGTTTTTTGGCTATGGTTAACATGTCCTCCTTCAATTTGAAAATATTTTGCTGGAAGGGGGCGCTATAATAGGGATTTTTGTGTTATTTCCATTATTTTACCATAAAAAAGTGTATGAAGCTAAAGTATAGAATTAAACCAATTTTTTGTGTATATTTTTGGCTATGGCGAGCAGTTTCTCTTTGAATTTGGAATTATTCCGCCAGAAGGTGGCACTGTAACAGCGTTTTTTGTAAAATTTTCTCGATTTTTCGAAGTTTTTTTTTTTTTTTTTTTTTTTTTGTACTGTATATTGGTGACTCGTGAAGCAATGGGAACTTCGCATCCTGCTAAGCTGGCTATTCACAAACAGCTGATGTACAACAGAATAACGAAAAAATTATTGATTTTAATAAATATCATGATCGAGTTTAACTTATTCTTATTTTGATTAATTGACTGGAGCAGAAATTTTAGATCAAAATCAAAGTTGGTAAAATATTGAACTAATAATATTGAAGTATTAACATTTGGAACTACCTTTTGAAATATTAAGATGTATGAGACAGAAGAAAGTTTTGGGATTGGCACATCCAATTAGTTATTTTTGTAACTTCATTATAAATATTTAAAATTAAAAGTAATTTTTTTTTTAATTATAAATATCACAGTAATTTAACTTAAAATAAAACTAAATGTCACTTAAAGCAAAACAGTATTAAATAATTAAAACAGAAAAAAGGCATCAACTAAACTTATGTTTGGAGAAAATAACTCTTTAATCATGGATATATTAGTGGATATTTTATGCTTAAATTATAAACAGAACGTATGTATTTCTTTGTGAAAATACTCTACAATTATAGGCATATTAATTGGTTAAAATTTGTTACACAAATTATCAGCATTTCATTGTACAAATTAATTAATTATTTGCAATTAGCAATATAGTCAATCCCATATCCAAATCCAGTAGCAATTATCAGCATTTCATTTACAAATAAACAGAATATTTTAATGTTTAAATTACATTTTTTATACAACATTATTAATATATATTACAGGGCTTGAATTTCGAGACGGATGGCAGGATTCGCGCCTTAAAGAATATTGGGGTCGGTAGGCTCCTGTTTTAAAAAAATCATTTTCTGAAAATGTTTCTTTGAAAAACCACGATGAAGTCTCGGGACCGACTGACAAATTTCGTGATATTGTCCACTGTCGATTGGCAGATTTCACAGTTTCTTCTTACAACAAATTGACAAAATTCATATTTGTTTTTCTACATCTGACCGAAAACTTTTGAGATTTTTCTCCAGGACCGACAGATGAATTTCATAAATTTTTTTCTCGCGATCAATTGACAAATTTAGCAATTTCATTCTGTGACTAATTGGCAAATTTCCCTGTTTGTTCTTGCGACATACTGATGAAAGTAACCATTGTTTTTCTGCATCCGATTAAAAAATTTTGCGTTTTTTCTCTGCGACCGGCAGAGGAATTTCACGTTATTTGCTTGTGACATATTGGCAAATTTCACGATACTTTTACATGATGAATTTTGAGATATTTTCCCACTTTCGATTTCCCATGAACTTCTGTTTTTTTCTCGTGAACAATCAACAAATTATTTTATTTATTTTCACCATGATTGACGAAATCAGCGATATTTTTCTCTACGACCGATTTATGTATTTTGCGATGTTTTTTCCGTGTGCCTAAAATAGGAAATAATTAAAAGGGCAGCAACAGCCACCGGAGACTGAGCTCTACCAATAGTCAGCACTAAACAAAATGGGGTTACACTTGTGGTGCGCATGTAAAAAAAACTTTGATGAACTTAAAATCAAAAAACCGGACTGCGTAAAAAGTGAACTAATTAACTATTTCTCATGAATGTGAAACTATTTTTTTTATATTACATACCTATTTTTTTATTTACTTGTATTGATGACTTTTACGTTGCGTTTAATGGTTAGTTCCCATCTATAAACACTGTTTTGATGAGGCCTATAGATGTCTATGATGGTGTAAAGCAGATTGCAGTAAAGCTAGATCCTACCTACACAACTTCCAGGTTGTGTAATATCTAAACGGAGCTTCTGACTGTAAAATAGTCAATGAGACATCGTTTAAATTTTTGAAAGACCTATCCAATGATATGCAACTCAATAGGGTGTGTAAAAAAATTCGTCTCTACCGCCATTTTGTATTTTACGGCCGCCATTTTGAATTTATAAAAACAAAACCTATCCTATAACTATTGCACGATTAAGCGGAATTGATTGAGACCTCATTCATTAAAATCCATCCAGCCGTTGGGATGTTTCGGGGGTATAAAGAAATCCACATACACAGATACACGTGAAACACAAAACCCTTCTTTTCAGTCGGGTAAAAATTAATGCACATCAGATTTTGCAAAGTTTTCTAAAACTTTTTAAGAGAGCATAACCATGTGTTTCTGATAATTTCTAAAGTTATAAAAATTTCTCTGTGCTGTTTGTCAAAAGTGCAACTTGTGAAAAAGGCTAAAACATGCAAAATGGAATAAAATCTAAATTAAGAAATTCATTTAGCAACCCAACTGTTAATTGCCCATAACATTAGGTGAAAGTTGAAAAATAGATATGGTATATATAAAGCTTGATTATGCTCCTTTGTTTTAATAAAAATAAACATTTTGGATAATTATCTTGAGTTGTTAATTTAAATTGTTTCAATGGTATTTTGTCATGTCTGTATAAATGTAATTCTTTAAGTGGCACATAAAAAATAACACAATTTAAAGATTTTTTTTCCCCTTTCTAACAGTTCAACTCCCCTGCATTTATAAATTTTGGGCACGAAACTCCCTTCCTGGGAAAACTTGAATTTCAAGCTCTGATATTGAAAGAGATAGGGGAGGTGGGGGATGAATGGGACATTTTCACAAAAATATTTTTTTATTTAAGTTACTATCAATATTATATATCACATTTCATACATTAGGTATTTGCCAACATATATGAACAATATTTATTCTAGATTATGATTTATTCATAAAAATATTATGAAATCAAAAAAACGTTCCTCCCTGTCCCAATCATCCCCACACCAGGGATGAATGGGACACTAATAGGGATGGATGGGACACTAATAGGGATAGATGGGACACTAAGATTTTCCTCCCTGTATTCAATTTTACCAAATTAAAATTTATAATTAAAACCTTTATATGAAAATTATATTTGTAATATATATATGATTTTACAGCACGAATTGATATGTTTTTTTTTTTTTTCAATAACTTCTTTTATTGCAGTTTTAACTTTTAATGCGGACTTCGGCTATCAACCTGTTCTTTTTTTCCACTTATGAGGCATTTTAGATTTGAAATGAAAGTGTAAAATGTCTTTTAAATATAGCATAGCTAATAATTTTCAATCATAACTTTTTAATTAATATTAATTAAATGTATCGTAGAAACATGCAGAACGGAAATTATTGTGTCGATCGGAAAGTCATGTCGTGTTGGGAAAATCAATTCGTACCGGAAAATTCTGCCTGATAATTATTAGACATTAGATACCGGAATCAATGTCTAATAATTAAATGATTGAATTTTCCAGTACGAATTGATTTTCCCAACACGACCCGACTTTCCGATTGACCCAATATGTTAGGGGTGGGGATTTATTTGTGCAACATTTCAAAATTCAATATAATTTCCCTCATTTGATCAATACACATATACTATTTTTATCAATTTTATCTATTTTGATTAAGTTTTAGTACCAATTTTTTGATAATCCATTAATAATTATTACAGTACAATAAGTAACACTCAGAAATTTTAAACAATAACAACTCATATAATACTATTTAATACTATTAATTGACGTAAATTATTGATTTATCATCCTATATAATAGTACTATTTAATTAATAAATAAAATTTTCAACATCTCTAGGGAGGAGTGAGAATGTCCCATTCATCCCCATTTGAAATGTCCCAATCATCCCCATGATGCATAATATCCCTTCTCAGCCATTTTACCTCAAAAATTATTTTGTCACAGTGGTTACTATTCATTCATTTTAATTATTGATATTGAACCTTAAAATAAATAACTACAACATAGCTTAATTTTTTATATTGTATAAGATATTTCACATCTTCAAATGCAAAAAAAAAACACTTTTAAGCAGAGATTTCAGAAAATGCAACTTTGAAGGAAAATGAAAACAGCAATATGGTCCTACTTTTAGTTCTGAAGCACACTGTGGTAGAGGTATATGGGGTTAGGAAGCAATTTAAAATAAATGTTTGTTGCCTGAAATATTGAGAATGTCCCATCCATCCCTTGTCCCATACATCCCCTAGCTCCCCTATATAGTTTTTGTAAATTATATTTCAATACATTTAAAATGTTTTAATGATGTGTGAAACATGTTTGTAATTTATTGTTCTGAGATGACATTATATAGAGAAATAATTCACCATATAACTAAAAACATATCTAGTGCCGGATATCCGATCGGATATCCAGCCGGATATCCGAATCCGGCAGGCAAAGGAGCTTCGGATATCCGGTATCCGATATCCGGCAAAATCAATATCCGGTGCATCCCTAATTATTTAATAACTTATTTAAAAGTAACATAGTTTTGCTATTCTTGACTCAAAAGGAGTAGGTATATTAGAGTATAATTTTACGAATAATTATCTGTGTCGAAACATTTATTGATTTATTCACACAACTAGAAAGAAGGCATCTAATTAGTTTTTATCCACAAAAAATTATTTTTCTCTTTTTTATGCATAGCATGTGTTCACATGTGTTCCAGGTATGTTCACAACTACCCACTGGGGCACATCTGAACAAATTTAGACAAATTTTAGAATGATGATGTAAGTTAGAAATTCTTGATAAATGCATCTAAAAGTTTCAACAAAAGAACAAATTAGGTGTAAATATTCATATCAATGCAAAAACCCTTGACGGGTTAAAAGTTTCTGACGCAGCACTTTATCTTATGCTCTAAGAATTTTAAATATGGAACTTAAAAATACTGATATCAAATTTTAAGTGACGTTATGCTATTTCTTAAAAAATATATTTGTATTTATTTCATCATTTTATTTTTGTTTTATTTATAATCGCATGTACAAAAGTTATGTTCAACATGAAAAGCTGCATAAAATTTTATTCGCTGTTGCTTTACCATTTACATCTCTCATAAATTCAAAATATGAGTTTTAAAAGATATGATATAAAATTTAAGTGACGCCTTGATGTGACTTTAAAAGGTTTGTTTTAAAATTCAATTTAAACTATTTTTGACTTGGTTAAAATATTTTTTTACATCTACACAATACTTTTAATTTTCCAATTCACTGTTAAATATATCACTTTCATTGAATCTATACTATGCATTGAAATGTATTTATTTCAATAAATTGATTTATCTTTTGTGTCACGCTATTCAAAATTGTGAGTAAGATTTATGTAAATGGTTTATTTGCGTCAAACTATCCTTTTTCATACATTTCATGTAGTTTGGACACAATGACGCAAAGAAACCATTTACATAAATCTTACTCACAATTTTGAATAGCGTGACACAAAAGATAAATCAATTTATTGAAATAAATACATTTCAATGCATAGTATAGATTCAATGAAAGTGATATATTTAACAGTGAATTGGAAAATTAAAAGTATTGTGTAGATGTAAAAAAATATTTTAACCAAGTCAAAAATAGTTTAAATTGAATTTTAAAACAAACCTTTTAAAGTCACATCAAGGCGTCACTTAAATTTTATATCATATCTTTTAAAACTCATATTTTGAATTTATGAGAGATGTAAATGGTAAAGCAACAGCGAATAAAATTTTATGCAGCTTTTCATGTTGAACATAACTTTTGAACATGCGATTATAAATAAAACAAAAATAAAATGATGAAATAAATACAAATATATTTTTTAAGAAATAGTATAACGTCACTCAAAATTTGATATCAGTATTTTTAAGTTCCATATTTAAAATTCTTAGAGCATAAGATAAAGTGCTGCGTCAGAAACTTTTAACCCGTCAAGGGTTTTTGCATTGATATCATTACTTTTTTTAGGTTAGTGATAAAATGATTAAAAAAAAGATACTTATGGAATTTAATGCAGATTTAATTTTTACTATTTTATTACAATTTTCCTTATAGCAGTTTGTATATAAAAACAACTGGGTAAGTATAATCGCAGATCGCACAGAGGGTTTCATTTGATATTCCTTTAAAAACACTTTATCCTTAAATTAATAAATCCAAAATGTTAATTTATAATTATTAAATCCTTACATAGATGGTGCACCAATAGTTCCAATTTTCATGGGGCAGGGAACGCACTCTTTTAAACAAACCACCTTCCAATTGAAGTCATCAAAAACCAAGTTGAATAAGCCAGACCCCGTTGTGTTGTTTGACAAACAGCAGTCTCATGTCCCCTCCTTCCCCCCTTTTTCAAAATTTTTCAGACCAGTACCTAAGAATGGAATCGAAATAATTTTTTCTCTTCAGAAATTACGATAAAAAAATAGTATGCAGTACTCATAAATTTACTTTAATGCCATATAGGGTGATTATTAAGTTTAACGTTTGGAATCTGTTGCATTGATGTCCGAAAGGTAGTTTCTGAGTTATGGAAGCTGGACCCATAAGGCGCCATAGAGGGGCGAAGCCCGCTATAGTGTCTATCATAATTATATCTGCCATGACTAATTGTGATATTTAATCAAAATAGTCCCCCCCCCCCTCCTCATCCCCAGAAATATAACAAATACAAAATGTGTCTTTATAAACCTATCGTCAAATAGGTTTTTATTTCTTTTTCCCTAAAAAAAAAAACATGATTTTTATATCCGTAACATAAATAGCGGACGAAGCCCGCTAGTTCCTATCATAATATATATTTTTAATAATTTTATATAGTCTATAATAAAAATCAGACTTAAAATAGTCTAGTTCCATGAGTACTTGTAGTGTCAGTTACATGCTACGATTTTTGGATACCAGTATTTTAGAACGGGAAAATGTGACTTATTTTATCGGAGATATCTCATTAATTGAATAAGGTGAAGCAAACTTTTTGAAAAAAAAAGCATGGCAGTTATCAGCTATGTGACTTTGTGCTAAAGTCCATTAATTTGATCTGCTTTAAAAAGTTTTCGGAAGATTGAATTATAGTAGAACCTGGATTAACCGAGCTTCGATTAATCGAGGTTTCTGTTAACCGAGCCGATAACAAAATCTGATTTTTTTTCCCCTTTTGAATGAGCCTTAAAAATAACCACACTCTTTAGCTCACTGTCCGTGCTATACAGGCCCTTCTGCCCCCAAAAGCACTCAACTCCAAAGAAACATTGGACCCTGAGAAGTCAATAGCGAACAATGCTCTGTTTCCAGCGGCTGTGTGAACTTTCGTAAATTTTTCAATTTACATTTTAAAATTTACTACTGGTAGTTGATTTTCTTTTTAAATTTGTTAAGCTGTGAAACAGAACTTTACATATATTTATTTTTATTATTTAAAAAACGTTCTATATATATTTTTTAAAGAGATGTTAAATTCGCAAGCACGGCGAGTTTTTACACACAGTTTCTATTAACCGAGATTTCCGATTCCGATTTACTAAAAGTCCCAATTAGCTCGGATAATCGAGGCTGCTCTGTATAATTAAAAAATCAATGGCGATCTTACTGTAAACGGGTTTCACTTTTACTGAGGGATTTCAAGACCGAATCAGCTGATGTTAGTTGCTGTTTAATAAACCGTCAAAAAATTAGGCAAATTAAAAATAATAAATGCACTCTGCAAACTTCGAGTTTCTATTGAATGATTAAATTGAATGAAAATGATTAAATTCCCATGTATATTTTTTTTTTTCCTATGAGACTTTTTTAATGAGACAATTTTATCCAGATTTAACATTAAATATCTCTTTAAAAAATTCTTCGATTTAAAAACTGTCTACTTCAACGTTTTTATCAAACATTTCTCTATAATACTACCCATTTTAATATTTTTGTATGCAGTAATTTTCTTAATATTTGCAAAATAGACCTCTAGTCACAAGAGATTCTTTCAAAGCGGCGAACAGCGTTAGTTTTTTTTTTTCCGAATAAGAGACAAAATGTAGTATGCAATTGCGTCAAAAGATGGCGACACCAGAATTCTGATATGCTTATTATGTAAACTGTAAATATTGCAAAGTTAAATAAAAACAATTGTCTCGGGGTTATCAAACTTCATTGATATTTATAAATAAAACATTTCAACTAAATTATTTATTATAAAAGAATTATTACATCACAATAGTTTTTATGCAAGGAAAATAATAATTATAATAATAATAATATTATGGATGTCAGTGATTATATATTGATTGAACGTCATAATAATAAAAAATGATATTATAAAAAGAAGAGCTGAAATGAATTATTTTTTTACGTTTCTGATCGTGTGATTTATATTCAAATAATAATTATTAATGTATATTTTTTGTAAAGTGATTGAAATTAAATATATTTATAAAATTTATGGTAATATTTTTATTGTTGAAAAATTGCCAAGAAATAATCATCGTCAAATTGGCGTCATTATAATTGTAATTTTATTTAACTTAATAGCAATTAAAAAATTACAAAGGAACTGAGAATAATGGTCAACTAGCAGACTTAAAAAAAAAAAAAACACATTCACATGTGAAAACATGTACCAGGGAGTATCGAACTGCCTATCTGAAGATCAGTAGACGATGGCCCTTAACCACTCAGCCAATGGGATGACAAAATTTTTCCCCCAAAAGTGGTTAAAAAGAAAGCATGTGTATGAATACAGTGTCATGCATTTTCGGTGAAATTTCCATAGAATGGCGAAGAAATATAGTCCGATTTTTCATGCGCATTATAAAACGAACAAGAGTCTTGCTGGAAACAAGTAAATTGTTATTTGGTTCATCTGAAACATATTTATTTGATTTTTAAAAAATCGCCTGTGTCATTTTCGAGAGAAAAAAAAAATCGAATTATTTAACGAATGAGAGTTTTCCCAGAAAAAAGAAAAGTGTTATTCACCTCGCCTTAATCACATTTATATTATGTATCAATTTAAAAATAATCGTTAGAACCGTTTTCAAGATTTTCAAATTAGGAACTTCCTCGATATCATACCAACGTTTTCACTTTAAAAATGGCTATTTAGATCTCAAAATATACTGCACGTAGAAATGTAAAAATTTCAGTATACGATTAGACTGCAGATATAAGACTGTTCTAGAAAATTCAGAACAATAAGACATATCTGCTGAGTTATTAAAAGGCGGCTTTTCGCGTTTTCTTTGATGTCGAGTTAGCTGTATATATGAGTTCCGCCGTCTACGAATTCTATGATACGATACGATTTTAACGATACAATACGATTTTAGGCTTAAGGCTGCGTCACTCGGAATACTACCGTCTTCCATGATAACTCAATTTTTGTTTCAATAACTCAACAATTTTGAGAAATAGCCAAAAATATAAAAATTGTTCACATGTGCCTCCCTCTCCCCTATTCATAATATTTATATTAAAATTGTTATTAAATTAAAAATATGATGTTAACCATTTATTTAATATACATTCAGTGTAAAAAGTACCCAGAATTGTTAAATAAAACACAATAAAATAATTTATCCACAAAATTTATTTTATCACCTTCAAATTAGGTTCTACAGAGTCTAATACAACTACACTGATTTGACCCATTCATCTGTACATTTTTAGTAGGCAAATTGAGGTATAGTCTCCAGCTCCCTCTGTGAATTTTCTTGTATGGCCTCAATTGACTGTAAACGCCTTATTCGAAGTGTTAATTTTAGCTTTGGATACAAGAAAAATCACATGGTGCCATAACAAGCGAGTATGATGCATGGTCGATGACATTCGTGAGTTTTTGGCCAAACAGTACAACCATAACTTTGTGTGATGGTGCAAAATCCACATGAAATTTCGGTTATTTTTATGATATTCAGCACACATAATTTAGCAAAGTATTTGTTCAACTAATTTTTCCACTGAAAAAATAGCAGAGTACTCAAAAATGACTGGGCTGACATCGGCAACTATTTTTATATTCTGCTCTCACCACTATTTAAAAAAAAAATTCATTTTGTAGCATATTTCTTTTGCAAATGTTGCCAAAGCATATATAAAAGATTTTTGTTTTGAAAAAGTGGTGCAAAATAGAATTAAAAAATAGTCGCCTGTAGCAACCCTGCAGCTGATGTCAACACACTAAGTCACAAATGGCGCTCCAAATCTGCTGTATAACTCTGTACAGTACATGCTTACAGAAAATAAATTGTCGAGATTGTGATATCTTTCAGGTGTCTTTTAAATGATAAATTCTGGATACTTTTTACACAGAATGTACAGTTGACTCTCTTAAATCTGCCAATTACACCATTTTCTAAAATCCGCTATTCATTTTCAGACATAAACAGCATATTTTTATTGCCAATAACAGCTTTTATTTTTTGCGTGTATAAATTAGAAACAATACTTTGATGATTAAATAAAATGTTGTGGTTTATGGTATCGTTCCTTTTCTTTTCAGTATTTTAAATTACATTAGTGAAATACACATTTTTTAAATGAAATGAATGCAATATGAATATCACATGGAAATAATAGAAATGGCAATTTATTACCTGTGCGCGGCTAACATAAATGTATCTGAATTTTAATACAGCAGTGATTTAATCAATTATAAATTTCTCAAAGACTTGGATTGTGATGCATTTCACATAGTGTGTGTGTATTAGATAATCAAAAAAATTGGATTTTTTTTATTTAAATCAGATTTTTATGATTTTTTTTCCCAGCGTTCAAATACTGAATTGCTACCAAGAGTTTTAGGTTTCCAAAACAATTAAACCTGTAATTGCAAACATAATTTATGTTTTTACACTTTAATTAATAAAATTATAACTAATAGTTAGTAATTACAGAAATTATAAAAACTGCAAATTAGTAATTTCATTAGTTAGTATCATACAACACCATTATACAGATTAATATTTTGTAATAATTATGTAAAACTATACAAATAGCAAATAAAGCCTTTGTGCAACAATATTAAAAAGCAGAAAAACCAACGTTTAAAATGCACAAATAATATATGAAAAGCAGCAAACAGCTGTTTCGAATCTACTAGCGAGATTAGAAGAATCTGGAAGAATCACTGAAGAAGAATCTCGCTAGTAGATTCGAAACAGCTGTTTGCTGCTTTTCATATATTATTTGTGCATTTTAAACGTTGGTTTTTCTGCTTTTTAATATGTAAAACTATATTAAATGCTAGTGATATTTAATATTTATTAAAATTATTAATAACTGCATTTTATATTAAATTGTTAACACTACTTAAAATGATTAATTATTAAACAATTACCTCTCTAATTAGGAACATACGTTACATTTTTATACTTTATACTTACTAAAATGATAATAATGTGGTATTCATTATAAAAAGAAAAAGGGGCAGGATGCTAGTTTTAAACAAGTTGGAAATTGCTCGTCAAACGTGGCAAATGAGGTGCGTTCGTACTATAACTAGTTTTAAAATTATTTTTTGCACCCCATATTGTACTGAATGTATAATTTTTTGCACTTCATAACGTGCATAGTCTGATACATCATTAAAATGCACTTCCAATAATTTTTTCGGAACACTTTTGACTGTCCCCGTAATTAAACTATACATCCGATTTTCCTAAAATTTGAAATAGCTCAACAAAATTTTGCAACAATTATATCTTTAAAATTTCAGACCATTCGGAAGGCTGTAATATCATTAAAATGCACTTGCAATAATTTTTCCCATTGGCCGTAATGTAAAGAAAAACTTTTGGCTGTCCCTGTAATTAAACTATGCATCCGATTTCCCTAAAATTTGAAATGGCTCGACAAAATTTTGCAACAATTATATCTTTAAAATTTCAGATCATTCGGAAGGCTCTAATACCATTAAAATCCACTTGCAATAATTTTTCCCATTGGCCGTAATGTAAAGAAAAACTTTTGACTGTCCCTGTAATTAAACTATACATCCGATTTTCCTAAAATTTGAAATGGCTCGACAAAATTTTGCAACAATTATATCTTTAAAATTTCAGATCATTCGGAAGGCTCTAATATCATTAAAATCCACTTGCAATAATTTTTCCCATTGGCCATAATGTAAAGAAAAACTTTTGACTGTCCCTGTAATTAAACTATACATCCGATTTTCATAAAATTTGAAATGGCTCGACAAAATTTTGCAACAATCACATATTTGAAATTTCAGACTATTCGGTTGGGTAGTTTTTGCTCTGTTACATGCGGACAGACGGACTGAACGACGACTATAGGTGCTACGTATTTATATAATTACGAACGCACTATAGGTGTAAATTAGCGGTCGCCACTCGCCACGTGGCGATTAAAGTTGTAAAAGTGGCGATTAAAAAATTGGCCATCGATCGCCACTCTAGTCGCCACTCGCCAAGTGGCGATTAAAAAATCTGTCATCGATCGCCAACTGAAATACAACTTTTTTCATGGAAAATATGCATCTCTACTTTGATTACATCTAATTAGCAAACTGGTTAATTTTTTTTCCTACCGGATGCAAGTAGATTTCAGTAATTTAGCTGTATTTTCAATATTTCATTTTTTCGCCAAGTGCTCGCTCTTCAGTTGGATTATTTTGTTTTTACAGTTTTATTCTGCAAAATATATTCATCAGCTTTGATTCCACATGCGTTCCAAATAATTTATTCCTTTTCTTTCACCGCCTTTACCTTTTCTTTCACTTTTAAAATGCAAGTGCATTTTAACCCTTTCAAGTCTGGAGTACTATTAATAGTACATGTCTTTTCATCGAGTATTGTTTTATCTTAACAATTACTTTTGCTACTATCTACATACAGTAATGATAGTACATGGCTATGCCTTTCTTATTATGATTTCATTTATGTTTGGACATTTAGTAATAACAATAAAAGTTTGCTTAATTTTCTTTGCACCGTTGGTGATTCCTTTATTTTATAAATATATATCACTCTTTAAATTTAAAATAGTATAGGTTACTTTTCTGATCAAATCATGTGTGATAAAACACAAAAAACATTACAAAGTTGTAATATCTGTTAAACTCTGTTGTAACGATATTTTCCAAACACCTCCAAAAACTCTTCCTTCCTATTATCATATAAATTGAATAGTACACAAAATAAGTACATTCATTAGAATTCAGACAATGATATAATCATTAAACTGCAGTAAATCTATTCGGATAACTACGATTAGCATTATTAAAATAAAAGTAATTTTATTCTCAAAACTGAAAAAAAAAATCCGACACGAAAGGGTTAAGGACATTGCAATATCTTCAATATGTTAGATCAGTTAGATTATTTTTCATCAAGAGATACTGTTTAATCATGTGAATACAGTCACCAGCTTAGACTTCAACTGTATGTAATGTGTGTAGCATGTTAATAACACATTTATTAAATAAAATCAAAATAATGTTTTATTTGATTTTCTTTTTTTAATTGGATACACCTAGCTGTTGGAATTAGTCATTTTTTATATAAAGAAAGTAAAATGAATTTGATTGATACTGGTGTTTATGAACATATACAAATTATCCAAAAATAAATTCTAAAAAAGTTAATATGATAACAGATTTTGTGGTTTTAAAGTAATTTTCTTGAATTTCGACTGCTTCCCTATTCTTATTGTGAATAGTTGGCTGGTATAAAACTCTGATTTATAGAAAAATATGTATATATCCAACGATTATAGTTTATGTAGATGTCAAGAAAGTTTGAAACATTATAGTGGCCACTAACTTTAAAAAGTGGCCACTAATGAAACTGAGTCTGCCGGCCACTGGCTACTAACTCAATTTCCCAGTTTTCACCTATAGAACGCACCTAAAAAAGGGCACTATTTCATGAGAAAATATATTAGTAATATGTTTAGTAACGATATAAGAAAAAAGAAAATATATAATTTTTTAGTATGATAAATAAATTAATTAATTTTAATAATTTTATGAATTACAAATTGAAAAATATAATTAAATAACAACGTGTTTTAATAATATCATGTTTTTTCTAAAGAAATAAAGTTCTATAATTTTTTAAAGGTCTTGGGCATTTTTTAAAGGTCACATGGATTTAGAAATACTGTGGGTATTCAGTTTTTTATAAGAAATCTCTGGCTACGCTACAACTACAGGTGAATTTCACTATTTTTTTAAAAGGCAGGGTGCATTTTGCCAATTCCAAAAGGGTCAGGATACGACACTCTTAAAAAAATGGCCTAGAAGAAACACTAAGTAAAAACAGAATTAATAAAAACTGCAAATAAGTGATTTCATTAGTTGGCACACATAAGGAAACTAACAAATATTATTTGCAGCTTGTTTTGCATTTCTATTTAGAAAAACTACTGTTAATCACCAAAAATCTAAACTTACACACATGTATGTGTATACTAACCAGGGTTGCAAAAAAGCCGGCTAAAATTAAAAAAAGCTATGCTGGTGGCTTTTTTTTATTTTAACTGGCTTTTTTTTGGCCTAAATTGGCTTTTATACAATGAAGCATTGTAATTATAAACTACACATTTTTAAAGTGTTTTTAATTAGTTTTAATGACATTTAATTGATTTAGAGTTTATTAAGTAACCCAATTTTTCAATAATGAGGGTCAGCTAAGTTTTAAAAGGGCCATACCAACTGCCATTTTTTTCATTTTTACTGCTTTATAAAATTAAAGAGGACAATGGTTACTTAGTAACATATTTTATTACTTAATTTTAAGAGCTATTAATATTACAAGTCTTATTTTATTTCTAGTAAACATTTATCCATAGTCATATTAATAAAAACACAATATCTCACTATTAAAAACATTATGAATAGCATATGCATGAATATGCATAGCAACAAGCTTTTCGAAATTTTATTTAGAGATTTTTTTTTTACCTTGTTAAATGCTAATTTTTTATACACTTATGTACCACTCTCCTCAAATATTATATCCTTTCTAATTTCTCTTTTAACATTTATAACTTAATCTGTCCATATGAACACATAAGAATGCTTCCATTTTAATGCGCTGCATTTTGTCATTAATTAAATATAATCTTTAAAATGTGTAGCATATGTGGAGCTGTGTAATATAGAATTTCAAAACACCACTTTGGAGCCGAACTTATATTCTTTTCAATGTTTATAATTTTTATTTTTTTCAGACATAAAGTCTTCACAGTTGCCTTCTAGAAGTTATATAGACTTATTTATTTGAAAAAATTTAATAGAAATCTATAATTTTTTCAGTAGAAAATATTTATAAGTGTATTAAAAACTAATTGATCCAAATTGAAAACGAATTAACTGTAAACAAACTTAAAAGGCTTTTTTTAAGTGGTTAAAACCAAAAAAAGCCGGCAATCCTGATACTAACCAAAACAATTATAAAAATGAGTTAAACCCATTCATACATGCATACAGAGTAAATATAAGAATAGCCAGTTGTATATGAAATTCTCAAAATATTAAATAACAGAATTATTACATCCCAGTGGGAATTATAAGCTTTCAATAGTTCGATTTTTTTTTTTTTTTTTTTTTTTCTTAAAGAAAAAAGGTTTTGTTGCCCTTTCAATCCCTAATTAATTTTTTTTATTTGGTATACATGAGTTACAAAGTAAAAAAAAAAATATTCAATCTATATCACAGAAGCTCTTGTTTTGCCATTTTTATAGCAATTAGTTCTTTTCTTATACATTCTTTTACAATAACTGTTGAGCAGATGTCATTCTTTCCTTCTTCTTTAGCTCCAATATTTACCATAAATTCATTATTGCAAAAGTAGAATGAGAAAATAAGATTATGGCTATTTATTCTTTTACTTGTGGAAATTTATTATACTTGCTATGCTTATTTTATATAAAAGAATGAATAATTTGATTCCTTAAAGAAAATTAAGACATTGCAAATTATATTAGATTGAAATATCATAATAAAATGAAATTCTTTTTATGGTCAGACAAAAAGTATTCTTCTTACAAACTTATTGTGCTTATTTTTTTACAATACTCAGGAATTAAGCTTAGAAACAATTATTTAAAGTTCTTTTTTTTTTTCCTTGTTTATTCAGAAGTCAAAATACCTGTAGAAACTTTTTCTAAATTATGTTCACCTTAGTTTTAATATTTTTTATGTCATTTTAAATATTTAGAAAATTTATGATTTTAATCAATGATTTTTTTAATAAATCAGTTGATTAAAATCGCAATTTAATAGCTGATTTAAATCAACTGATTAAAATCGTTGACACCCTACTGATAAACAATTTTTCAATAGCCACTTTTTCTCATTAGAGGCCCTGTGGTCGATGGCTAGTGGTAATTTTGCCCTTTAACAAGTGATTTCATCACAGTCATCTTAAGTGACAAATCAAGTTGCTAAAAAGAACTGGTAACATTTATCTGGCCTTCAAAGGAGGATTTAGACGTCGACGTCATTAAAAATCGAGATGTCTCATGGGTGTTACTGGAACACGAAATCGATTGCAGAAGTCATTTAATCTTCTTTACAGATGAAATTAAAAAAAAATAAATTTAATGTACAGTAGAAGAATTGTAAAATATGTAGACTAGAAATAAAATTATGTAATTAAAAAGTGTAATTCCTTCCATTATTGCTAATGTAACTCCATTACTGCAATTTAAATCGCAAAGGACGTAAAGATAAGATTAAAATTACACTTGTGCAGTATTGAATTCAGCTTTATTTTTCTCTGATTGGAATTTTGCTGTTCCGGGACGGGGAGTAGTCCATTCTGCTAGAAGATTTTATGTTTTAAAAGTGTTTATGGGGATGCTAATAACAGGGAATTAATTGTTTTCCAACAAAATATCTTGACGCTAAACTTTGTGGAGCCAAAAACCACGAAATTTTCGGACTTTTTTCAGTTTTTTTGCTTATAACTCAAAAATTATAAAATTTATGTGTATCACACTTAATTACAAAAAGAATAGCATTAAATTCTCTACAAATTTCATAATAAAAACGTTTTTCTAAACCATGGCACAACGGCTTTCTGAAAAAGACACTTTTTCTAATTTTGTGGAAAATTGCAAAAACCAACATTTGACACCATTTTTTATTCATTTTATCCTCTTTAATGCAACGTATTCATATTATACACGTATTGGCATAATAGCAATAAGGGTTACTACAAAGGTAACATTGTAAAAAAATTTTACAACATTGTAATTTTTTTTTGTATTTAGAACTTAAGTGGAGATGGAGAACATTAATCGTAGGTATTTACATGAATGTAAGTACGAGTTACAGTAAAAGACTTATGGTAACATGTTTAATGTATTTAGCAACTTCTGGAGAGATTGCAAGTTGATGGGTTTGGCTGAGAAGCTTAAGAAGCAAACGAGCAGATTTCTTGTTTTTCAACAGCTTTTATCTTTGAGCTTGTTGCGATATCATCAACCTGCTTGATTTCAGAATCTTTGCAGAAAAAGGTGTCATACACTGCCAGTTTGACATAGGCATTGCTTGAAACAACTGTATAATTTGATGACAACATCTAGTATTTGAAATGAAAACATATTTAGTTGTATTTTAGATGTTTTAATTTTTATGCAGAGGAAACGGAAGAATTTTCGTTCCTAAGGGATTCCCATAAATTACCTTCTTTTAAACTCTGGTTAACTTTTGATCTTTCTTGCATTGATTTTTAATCCAAGTAATCTAATAATTTAAAATGAGAAATAATACCACAACCACACATATTCCACAAAACTTATCAAATGGATGATGCTTTAATGCACAATTAGTTAACCGGAAAAACCAGTAATCCGGAATACATCTGACCCCAAGCATTCCAGATAAATGGTTCTGTACTGTACATATTTTATATGAATTATCTATAAACTGCCTTTTTGAAAAATAAAAGCCGGCTTTTTTTAAGTGGTTTTAAACCAAAAAAAAGCTGGCAACCCTGGTGTGTATAACTTATTTTTGACAAAACATGAAATTTTAATTTTCATGGGGGGAGGGGTCAATGGGGGATTGTTCTCTCACAGGGGGTTTCCCCCAGGAATACATTGAATTTATCACTTCATTTTTGTTTACCCAAGTTTAAACTAGTCGGATGTACCAATCCCGAAACTTTCTTCTATCTCATACATGTTAATACTTCAAAATTCGCTATCACACTGCCAAAATTAAATTACAATCTATGCATCTCAAGAGTATTCTAAAGTTATGAAGTTCCGTGCATTAGTTATTGAAATATGACTATCGCTGAAATCGTCTAAATCCTGCAATATGCAGACAAGCAGCGCCACCTATTGGGTGATTTATACTAAATCCTAATCAGCAACAACTTATGTAAACGTCTGACTGAATATTGGAAAATATCCGTGCATTAGTTTTTCAGATAGAGCTATTGCAAAAATCGACAAAATTCCAGCGTAACAGCGTCAGCTATTGGGCGATTTAAAGGCACCAAAACTTAATTAGCAAGAACTTGTGTCAATGTCTAACTAAATCTGAAGTTAGATGGAAATTCTTCCATTAGTTCTATAGATAGAGCTATTGCGGAAATCGTGAAAAAGGCAGCACCGAAGCGCCACCTGTTGGGAGTTTTACACCAACACGTAATCAGCACCAAGTCATATCAAGGACTAACTGAATCTGAAGTTAGATGACAATCCGTGCATTAGTTCTAGAGATAGAGCTATTGGGGAAATCGTGTAAATCCTGCAAATTTCAGCATAATAACGCCACCTGTTGGTCCATTTACACGAAAACACAATCAGCCTCAATTCATATCAAGGACCAACTAAATCTGAAGTTTGATGAAAATCCGTGTATTAGTTCATGAGTTACAGCTATTCCGGAAATCATGAGAAATGCAGCATAGCAGCACCAACAGTTGAGCGATTGGCACGAAAAACTAATCAGCATCAATCTGTATTAGGGACTAACTAAATATAAATTTTTATAAATTTCCGTGGATTATTTCTTGAGATAGAGCGCCCACAAAATTTGTGTCACATACAGACAGACAGATACTCACAGACAGACATTTTGTAAACTAGTATGTTGTGGCCATCACAAAACTTTCTTCTATATAAATCACGTCAATTAAATCGTTTAAATAGTACCAATTCATATCACAATATATCTGAATTTGAAGTTTGGCGAAAATTCGTGCATTAGTTCTTGTATAGAGCTATAGCGGAAATTCTGAAAAATGTAGTATAGCAGCGCCACCTGTTGCGCGATTTACACCAAAACATAAACAGCACTAATTCATATCATGGTATACCTGAATCTGAAGTTTGTTGAAAATCCAAGCATTAGTTCTTGAGATAGAGCTATTGCGGAAATTGCAAAAAATGCCCAATAGCAGCGCCACCTGTTGAGCGATTTACACCAAAATATATAAAATGTCTATTCATGTCAAGGACTAACTGAATCTGAAGTTTCATGAAAATCCGTGCATTAGTTCTTGAGATAGAGCCATTGCGGAAATCGTAAAAAATCCAGCATAGCAGCGCCACCTGTTGAGCGATTTACACCAACACGTAATCAGCATAAAGTCATATCAAGGACTAACTGACTCTGAAGTTTCATGAAAATCCGTGCATTAGTTCTTGAGATAGAGCCATTTCGGAAATCGTAAAAAAGGCAGCATAGCAGCGCCACCTGTTGAGCGATTTGCACCAAAATATATAAAATGTCTATTCATGTCAAGGACTAACTGAATATGAAGTTTCATGAAAATCCGTGCATTAGTTCTTAAGATAGAGCCATTGCGGAAATCGTAAAAAATCCAGCATAGCAGCGCCACCTATTGAGCGATTTACACCAACACGTAATCAGCATCAAGTCATATCAAGGACTAACTGACTCTGAAGTTTCATGAAAATCCGTGCATTAGTTCTTGAGATAGAGCCATTTCGGAAATCGTAAAAAAGGCAGCATAGCAGCGCCACCTGTTGAGCGATTTGCACCAAAATCTCTAAATTGTCTATTCATGTCAAGGACTAACTGAATATGAAGTTTCATGAAAATCCGTGCATTAGTTCTTGAGATAGAGCCATTGCGGAAATCGTAAAAAAGGCAGCATAGCAGCGCCACCTGTTGAGCGATTTGCACCAAAAACTAATCAGCATCAATTTGTATCAGGGTCTAACTGAATATGAATTTTTGTTAAATTCCGTGCATTAGTTCTTGAGATAGAGCGCCCACAAAATTTGTGTCACATACACACAGACTCACAGAGTCACAGACAGACATTTTGTAAAAACATGTTTTTTGGAATCTCTGACCCCTAAAACGTGTAAATCCGTCGAAAACTGGAATTCGAAAATTTTCATGAATCCAATACTTTCTTCTTGTAAAGATAGAAGAAAGTAAAAATTGCAACTAAAATAAATATAAATGCATCCATAGATGGAAATCTTGCAATTAATAAAAGACATTGAAACCAAAACAGCCTGTTTGTTTGTTTATTCACATCCACAAATTATTGACATGTCATATAAAACAGGATTAAATTCTCTTTTGAAATATCTAGTTTTAATTTTCGTCACTTGGAGAAGATTTAGAAAAGATGTTGAATTATGCAATTTAATTTCAATCTTTCTTTCCGTTTTTTTAGTTCCGAAATATTGATTTTACTAGCTTCTATTTTAACTGTTTGTAACTACTTCCTGTGCATAATAATAAAACTAGGAACAATATAAACAGGCAGATAAACAATTAGTAAAAAAAAACATCTAACTTAATATTTAAATTGCACGAAAACTCAAGCGAACAAGAATATTTTCACCAAAAATACATGCTACCGCATGTTAGAGGCTGTGCGAACAGAACACTCTGAACAAGGCGTTGCCCTAACTTTCGTCTTCCCATTTACATCCGCATAAGCTGAGTTTGAAGGGCATTTCTCCGCTCGCATGTGCGATCAAGAAAACGCTGGGCGTGCAGCGTTGAAAACTTTTGAATTTTCTTCAGTAACGATTTAATATGGACCTATCTAAAAAAGTGGAGGGGGAGGGCATGAGTGAATTATACTCGTATTGGAGATCGACAAAAAATTAGAAACACCCATCTAAAAAAGTGGAGAGGGAGGGCATGAGTAAATTATACTCGTATTGGAGATTGACAAAAAATTAGAAATTTTTTTATAATTATTTAATTTGTCAAATTATTTCTTCAAATTTCTTTGAGGGTTCAGGTGCTCATGTGCGCCAATGGAAGAGCCGCCAACTGCCTGCTGAGAAATTTCAAAATGAAAAAGCAAACAGATTCACAGAAATTTAAAGCTTTTAAAAAAATTATAAGAAAATATTTTCTTAAAGAAAGATGGATATTTTTCTATTATGCCAACACCATTGTTACCAAGCATGGTTGTTGGTGCAAAATGAAACATTTGAAAATATACAGTAGAACCCCACTCATCCAAAATTCCGGTTAATCCGAACCAATTTTATTTTCGAAAATTATACTTGAACAGATTAACTCAAAAGATTAACTTACGAAATTTTCCAGATTACAGGATGAATGTCGGGGAAAATGTGTAGATATTAGACTTAAACAAAAAATGGCAGTAAAGCATATTTTTTAAACAGCTTGAATTGAATAAAAAAAAATACTCAATAATGTAAAAAAACAACATCTGTCCACGAATATAAAATTAAAATGTGCACCGTAGGCCTACTCACAGAAGCCACATCTTAAAAAAAATCTCGAATATCAGTTTGTTTGGCAGTCACTATAAAATTCTTTTCTAAAATGCAAAAAGTATTTAATTTAGATGATAAAAATTTGTTTTCAGTTTCAATAGTTTGATTTTGCAAATTACCTAGAGAAATTGTTTTTTCTTCCTCCATTGTCGATGTGCGGTGACTGAAGTATGTATATAGATTCACAATTTTGAATCTTTTGTAATGGGTGTTTACATAATTCCTCATTTTGAAGTTCCAGGGGTCAATGCAGGTTTTTATTCTTGGGACCCATTTTGTGAAAAGTAGAAGTTATTTTTGTGAATTTTATTATATTTTTGTGAAAAATAACATTTTGTAACGAAAGTCGAAATCCAGTTACTCAAATTCGAACCAAGAATTTGTGAACAAAAACATTCTTGAAATACTCTTGCTAAAATTGTTTTTCATGGCCTGGTTTTATTTTCAATTTACACATTTTAAAACAGTTTTTATGAAAAAGAATGTTACGTAGGGGGCCTATTTTATTAAAAGGAATTTTGTGAAGGGGCCTGTTCCATTAAGTTCATTTTTGTGAAGGGGCCCATTTTATTAAATTTATTTTTGTGAAGGGCCTATTTTATTAAATGGATTTTTGTGAAAGGGCCCTAAATATGCCCCAAATTTTGTCTGGATCGACCTCTGAGTTCTATTGGATTATTATTAACATCATTAGTGAGATTAAACAAGGAGTAGTATTATCGTTTTTCCGAAAGTCGTGCCAGATTATCCAGCATGTTGGATCTTAGGATGCCGCATTAAAAGATATTTACTGTGCTACTGAGTACTTATAACTTACATTTTTTAGCATGCATCTTTTTCTTTTCTATTTTTATCAGAATTTTGGGTAATCCGAACAGGCACCGGTTCCAGTCCCAATTAGTTTGGATTAACAGGGTTCTACTGTATACATAAAACTGTTGGTTCGAAAGTGAGCACTTAAAAAATATAATTAACACTTGAAAATTACACACTTTAAGGTTTAATCTAGAGCTAGCCAAAAAGCTAACTGGAAGTGCTTTTTACCCCCAAAGCATTTAGTGAATTAGCCAAATAGCGACAGCCAAAGAAATATCCTATATCATTCCCATTTTGTTGTTCCGCATTTCGTAAACCTGCTGCCATTTCACAAAAACGATAAAAAATCTCATATTGCTCTCCGCGCTGCAGCAACACTTCAAAATTTGTCTTGTGCTCTCTATGCAAGCGTCTTCAAACAGTGTGATGTCATTCGCATCAGACACGATTCCAGTATATGGGGAAAACGAAAATCGCAGATTGTATAAGCATGGGATATGATGTGCACTAGCTTTGAATCATCAATGTGCCAAATATGTGTAGTATAAACTTCTCAGACTTGAATTTATGCGGGTTCTGGCTACAACGTGTAAAGGAAGGAAAAGCTATCTTATTGTATTTTTTTTCATAAAAATGGCATTACTGACATGTTTCCCAATGTGACTTTTTTGTATGAATTTGTAGCATCACTTTTGTTGTCTACAGCAGACTGTGAAGGAGATTCAGTCTCACGAATATAACAAAAACTGACGATCAAGAATTTAAGTAACTTAATGATGATTAATTTGAAAGGGGAATTTTGAAAAGAATTTCCATTAAAACAAGCATTTGCTGTGTGGTATACAGCCAAATCTCGAAGGGTCAATGTTACTGAGTGATGTATTTGTTTGTATATTGCATAACTAAAAATAATACTCATGTATATAGATATTTTGTATAAATAAAATTTTTTTTTCCCTTGGCTAAAGCTATTTTTATTTGGCTAGAAGTTATTGGCTGCAATTAGCCAAAAAGCTAAAAATCCCTTTTTCCTAGATTAAACCCTACACACTTTCATAAACTATTTTATAGATCAATAAAAATCAGAAATCGACTGAAAATTCGTTGTCGACCCAAAATCTCAGTTTTGCAGAAAATTCGTTTTTGGCGAAAATGCTGCTGCAAATTCAGCCGGACCGAAACTATCTGTATTCCAAAAGTGTTGTTTTTTCCTTCGGAAATTTTCAACATTACCAATGTTGAGCTGTATCCAATGAGAAATTCTTTATTTATTGTTATGAACTTGAACTTCACTGCTTATAATTATCAGTCATGACTGATTCAAGACATGAATGTAAATTATAAAGCAAGAAATGCATATAAAATTTGAAGACGCTTTCTATGTGCTCATTAAAAGCTGCAGACTAAACAGAAATAGAAATTTTTTAGTTTGAAACTGCAGAAGTGTTTCGAATATTCTTTGAAAAACTTCGTTTCGAGTTTCGGTCAATCCTTAATAAAAATACAGTAGACTTCCTCAAATTTGCAAGTGCAACCCTAAAAAACCATAAACGCCTAAAATCTGCATATCATTTCAGATGTAAACAAAGAAACTTACAGTTAAGTTGAAGAAACAAAATTCAAGATGGCACTGAAATCAATAACGATTACGATGATTTTGATTTTTGTTAATCATGTTCTTTTGGCTATTATAGCTGAAGAAAGACTGATACTTCATTATTGTGCATATTTAAAACTGCATCTGTTTATTTGCTTGACCTTTATTTTTAATATTTTGATATTTCTTTTTATTTTCTTAATTTTTATTATTTTACTTAATTATTTCGATAATTTACTTCAATTTTAATATTTTATTTAATCATTTTAACATTGTTCTTATTGTAAGGATTCATAATAATTTTCAATGCTTTCCTACATTCAAATTACTGTTTGAAAAATGTAAACAAAACAGTGAGCCTAAACTGCAAAATCCTAATATCTGCTTAACCTCTAGTTTCAAGCTGTGCAGATTTGAACGAGTCTACTATATATGTATGTAGTACTTGAAATAAAAGAACAAATAAATTTATATAATAAAGTAATAAAATAAAATCCAATTTAAAGAGTATGAAATTATAAATGTTTCTTCGCACTGCAATAAATAAATGGTAGGACATTAGCATACATTTTGGCATGGTATTGATATAACAAAAGAGTAGCTAACGAAAGGTGGTTATTTAGACAATATATTTAATCTCACATCCAGAAATAATTACAATTTATAAAATTTGATACAAAACAAGTACTTCTTTGCTATAGCGGCCTCTACAATTGAGACTATGCCAAGATTGCAGTTATGATTTTGCCAAGATCATCGCAAAGCTTATAAGTACAATAGATGTTTGTTATAAGCATTTTCTAATTGTCAAATCTACTTAAACTGGAATCTATTAAAGGTTAATAAAATATTAATCATCATATTACATAAATGAAGTTGAAAAAAAAAATAAGTTGAATCAATATTTCAGAGGAAAAAAAAAGTAAATAAAAAAATATTTTGTAAATAATAGAAATAACAAACCGATAAGATAGATGCTCAATGTTTAATAAAATACATTAAAAATTGTTTTTGCAACTCTTTTTTTCCAGCAAATAATATATAGCTATGTAAACAAATTGGATAATGAAAAATTTTTTTTAATTATATTTAATTTTAAAAATATATATAAAGAAATGAAAAAGCCATTAATTTTTTTTTTTATGACAGAACACACTTCTAGTATCATTAGGAAACTAGTTGGATGTGCCAATCCCAAAACTTTCTTCTATCTTATACATCTTAATATTTCAAAAACTAGTTACACATGATAATATTTCAATATTATTAGTTCAATACTATACCAACTTTGATTTTCATCCTAAATTTCTGCTTCAGTCAATTAAACGAACTAAAAACGACTTAATCTATATCATGATATTTGCTAAAATTAATAGTTTTTGCTTATTCTGTTGTTATCAGATGTTTGCGAATAGCCGGCTTAGTAGGAAGCGAGTTCCCGCCTTTGCACGAGCCGCCGATGGACAACAGAACTACAAAAAATCAAGAAAAATATACAAAAATTGCTATCACAGAACCCCTTTACTGTGCAATATTTCCTAATTCAAAGAGAACCTGTTGTCCAAAGCCAAAAACATGCACAAAAAATTAGGTTCAATTGTATGCATAACTTCATACACTTTTCGATTGTACAATAATGAAAATGCACAGAGATCGCAATTATAGCGCCCCCTTCTGGCGGAATTTTTTTAAGTTCAGGGATGACTTGCTTGCCATAGCCAGAAACATACACAAAAAATTTGGTTCAATTATATACATAACTCCATACACTTTTCGATGGTACAATAATGAAAATGGTACATACATCGCAATTATAGCGCCCCCTTCAGGCAGAATTTTTCCAAATCCAGGGAGGACCTTCGTGCCATGACCAAGAACAAACACAAAAAATTTGGCTCAATTCTATGCATAACCTCATACACTTTTCGATGGTACAATATTCAAAATGACATAAAAATCGCTATTACAGCGCCCACTACCTGCGATTTTTTTCCAAATTAAAGAAGGACCTGCTTGCCATAGCCAAGAACTTAAAGTAAAAATTTGGTTCAATTCTATGCATAACATCATACACTTTTGGATGGTACAATATTCAAAATCGCACAAAAATCACTATTACAGCGTCCCCTACCGGCGAATTTTTTCCAAATGCAGGAAGGACCTACTTGCCATTTCCGAAAACTTAAAATAACTAGTTGGATGTGCCAATCCCAAAACTTTCTTCTATCTTATACATCTTAATATTTCAAAAACTAGTTACACATGATAATATTTCAAAATTATTAGTTCAATACTATACCAACTTTGATTTTCATCCTAAATTTCTGCTTCAGTCAATTAAACGAACTAAAAACGAGTTAATCTATATCATGATATTTGCTAAAATTAATAGTTTTTGCTTATTCTCTTGTTATCAGATGTTTGCGAATAGCCGGCTTAGCAGGAAGCGAGTTCCCACCTTTGCACGAGCCGCCGATGGACAACAGAACTACAAAAAATCAAGAAAAGTATACAAAAATTGCTATCACAGAACCCCTTTACTGTGCAATATTTCCAAATTCAAGGAGAACCTGTTGTCCAAAGCCAAAAACATCCACAAAAAATTAGGTTCAATTGTATGCATAACTTCATACACTTTTCGATTGTACAATAATGAAAATGCACAGAGATCGCAATTATAGCGCTCCCTTCTGGCGGAATTTTTTTAAGTTCAGGGATGACTTGCTTGCCATAGCCAGAAACATACACAAAAAATTTGGTTCAATTATATACATAACTCCATACACTTTTCGATGGTACAATAATGAAAATGGTACAGACATCGCAATTATAGCGCCCCCTTCAGGCGGAATTTTTCCAAATTCAGGGAGGACCTTCGTGCCATGACCAAGAACAAACACAAAAAATTTGGCTCAATTCAATGCATAACTTCATACACTTTTCGATGGTACAATATTCAAAATGACACAAAAATCGCTATTACAGCGCCCACTACCGGCGCTTTTTTCCAAATTAAGGAAGGACCTGCTTGCCATAGCCAAGAACTTAAAGTAAAAATTTGGTTCAATTCTATGCATAACTTCATACACTTTTGGATGGTACAATATTCAAAATCGCACAAAAATCACTATTACAGCGCCTCCTACCGGCGAATGTTTTCCAAATTCAGGGAGGATCTGCTTGCCATATCCGAAAACTTAAAATAAAAATTTGGTTCAATTCTATGCATAACTTCATGCACTTTTGGGTGGTACACTATTCAAAATCGCACAAAAATCGCTGTTACAGCGCCCCCTACCGGCGAATTTTTTCCAAATGCAGGAAGGACCTACTTGCCATATCCGAAAACTTAAAATAAAAATTTGGTTCAATTCGATGCATAACTTCATACACTTTTGGATGGTACAATATTCTAAATCGCACAAAAATCGCTGTTACAGCGCCCCCTACCGGCGAATTTTTTCCAAATTCAGGGAGGACCTACTTCCTATATTCGAAAACTTAATATAAAAATTTGGTTCAATTCTATGCATAACTTTATACACTTTTGGATGGTACAATATTCAAAATTGCACAAAAATCGCTGTTACAGCGCCCCCTACCGGCGATTTTTTCCCAAATGCAGGGAGGACCTACTTGCCATATCCGAAAACTTAATATAAAAATTTGGTTCAATTCGATGCATAACTTCATACACTTTTGGATGGTACAATATTCAAAATCGCACAAAAATTGATATTATAGCGCCCCCTACCGGCGAATTTTTTCCAAATTCAGGTAGGATCTGCTTGCCATAGCCAAAAACTTATAATAAAATTTTGGTTTAATTCTATACATAACTTCATACACTTTTTGATGGTACAATGGCGACAGACAGACGGACAGACGGACAGACGGACACACAGACAGACAGACATTTTCTATAAACATGTTTTTTGGAATCTCTGACCCCTAAAACATGCAAATCCGTCGAAAACCGGAAGTCGAAAAAAATTTCGATTACAATACTTTCTTCTATTGAAGATAGAAGAAAGTAAAAATTTGGTTCAATTCGATGCATAACTTCATACACTTTTGAATGGTACAATATTCAAAATCGCACAAAAATCGCTGTTACAGCGCCCCCTACCGGCGAATTTTTTCCAAATTCAGGGAGGACCTACTTCCCATATCAGAAAACTTAATATAAAAATTTGGTTCAATTCTATGCATAACTTCATACACTTTTGGATGGTACAATATTAAAAATCGCACAAAAATTGCTGTTACAGCGCCCCCTATAGGCGAATTTTTCCCAAATGCAGGGAGGACCTACTTGCCATATCCGAAAACTTAATATAAAAATTTGGTTCAATTCGATGCATAACTTCATATACTTTTGGATGGTACAATATTCAAAATCGCACAAAAATTGATATTATAGCGTCCCCTACTGGCGAATTTTTTCCAAATTCAGGTAGGATCTGCTTGCCATAGCCAAAAAGTTAAAATAAAAATTTGGTTCAATTCTATGCATAACTTCATACACTTTTTGATGGTAGAGTGGCGACAGACAGACGGACACACAGACAGACAGACATTTTCTATAAACATGTTTTTTGGGATCTCTGACCCCTAAAACGTGTAAATCCGTCGAAAACCGGAAGTCGAAAAAAATTTCGATTACAATACTTTCTTCTATTGAAGATAGAAGAAAGTAAAAAGAATTTTTTTGGTTATTATATTCCCTTTGGTTGATATTGATTTTAACGTATTACACACTTTCAGAAGAAAATTCATGAAAATTATTTTTTTTTCTATTTTTTAAATATTACTTGGAATTTTTTTATTTTTTTTTCTGGAATCCTCATGCTTTCATTAATATTATTGTAAATTTTCATAAAAATTGACTGAAAAATAATTGAAATAAAAATTATTTTCGATCGAAGAGCAGAATCATCAAAATTTGGAAAATACCAAACATTCAAAATTTCGATTGGCTGTAAAATGAAGACTATACCAGATTGATAAGAAAAAAATGATGTGGGTACTTTTCTATATAAAAGGACTAAACTCACCAAGTTTCATCAAAATCCGTGACGGTGGCTGTCAAAATGTCATTTTTTTGGTTGAATTGACATGGAATGACCCTTACGTCAAGTTTTTTTTTAATGGAACAGATGTATTATAATCCCGCATTTGCCATCTTGGATTTTTTTCTTGGCATGAATTAAAAATTGTTTTTTAATTAATAGTTATAATTATTATATTACAGTTTTTTCAATATTATATTAAGGCTGTTCTTAACTGCTCTGTTCAACAAGCACAGAACGTTTTGACACATTTACAAATTCATTTTTTAACGGAAAGATATAAAATTGGAAAGCCTGACCATGGAAACAATTTAGAATCGAACTGTGTTTTCCATTTTTTAATCAAATCACCTATTGAGTTACAAGCAATTTTGATCACGTGACAAACACATTTTCAACCTTTCTTGGGTGCTTATTCTTGTTTCATGTGGAAATTCAGTTCAAAATGCCCACTTTGACACTATTTTCTGAAAGATCTATTGTGTTTGCAAAAAAAACTGAAAAAACAGCTCAATTATATAATTTCTGAACAACCACACTTGCTAGTTTCATGCATTTCTGAACAAAAATATATTAAAGCTCATGTCAGAAAGTTGCCCTTTTGGATTTGCAAACAGCCTTAATCTATCAACAATATTTAACCATTGACGACATTTACTACTTGGCAAAAAAGGAGTTTTCATACAAGAAAAAAATCTAAGATGGCGGATGCGGGATTACAACATATCTAAGCCTTTTTAATTTGTATTTTTATTAATGTTTTACTAATTTATTTGTTCTTTCATTATTTAAAATAAAAATTATGTCAATTTGCAGCGTTCGAAATCTTTGGTGGTCTGCTGGTCCGAGACCACCAAAAATTCAAACGGACCACTAATTTGAAAAATTTAGTGGTCCGCAGGACCAGTAGGTAATTTTTTTTCCCCACTCTGGCAAGTAAACGTATTCTCCTGCTCCTAAGAAAACTACAACCAAACACAAATCACACAATTTTATTTTATTTAAAAAAATAAATAATAAAAAAAATTGCGTTAAACCATACAGTCAGTTGAAATAATCAAAAATAGAATATCTAATTAATAATTTTACAGTTTTTGTTTATGATACTGTTTATTTAATTTTTAGCAAATTATAATTTTACATTTTATTATGCTGAAAATTTTGGAAAAACGCAAAGGAAGTTTGGTTTAGATATTCTAGGAGGTAGGGTGGGGAGTCACTCAAAGTGTTAAAGATACAATAGAACTTTATGTAGCGGGCCAGTGATGATGACTGCAGACCAGTAAATTTTCATGCTTACTGGTCCTTGGGACCAGTGACTTTTTTGTCAATTCTACCGCTGATTTGTATAATTTGGGGAATAGTTCTGCGAAATTGGTTGACGGGATAATGAAGTAGTACCATAATGTACTACATAAAAGTAGATAATGGCTTCTTCATATTAAATAAATTGTATAAATATTGAAAAATTGCCAGTGTATATGAAACAGTGAATAGGTTGCCACAAAATATGTTGTCATAAATTTCTTCTCCCGCCAATGCCATTTTCTCTATCTGACCAAAATCCCTATATTGGAAAACAAGTTATTTTGAGCATTGAAAATTTGAATTTGCCTAAATAACAATTTTTTTAAAAATTGCAAAGATTAAATAGGCAATCTTCAAAAAGTCTCAAATCCGCAAAATGCTTGAAACCAAGCCATGTGGATGGCCTTGTACTATAAAGTTTACTGATTTTTAAAGTGGAAACAGATGATTTCAGATAAACACAGGAAATTTACATAAACAAAAAATAAGATATTTCTAGAAAAATCATGAAAATTTCTAAGTACAAAAATATTAGTGTCGAAAAAGATTTTAAAATAGTTATAACTGATTCAGCAGTCAGTAACTGAAAGCAAGCTAAATATAAAAAGCTGCAATTTTTCAAGTCAATATTTGCATTTGGCACAAAAGGTATTCATCTATAGTTTGCATTCAATAAAATAGTTACACTTTTAAACTAATATATGTATGTCACTAGGACTACAATTACTATTTTCTAGAAGCCAACATTTGCACTTGGCACGAAGTTTTGTTCATCTATAGTAGTTGTATTTAATAAAATATGCGTCACTAGGACTACCACTCCTATAATCCACAACTACATTAGCTTTTGTACCAACATTTGCACTTGGCAGAAGTGGTATTTTGTCTAACAAAAAAATAACGAAAAATATTTTGTGCTAAACTAAATAAACAGTAATACACAAAGCATTTTTAGAAGGTGCATTCTAACATATGTACCTACTATTTTGTTGTCTGTGAGTGTCAGAGAATTTTCAGTTTAATAAAGTTTACAAAATTAGATTACTCACAAAAAAATTGTGCATAGAATTTAAAAAAAAAAAAAAAAAACAAATGCAGAAAACATAATTATTTTGCATTATAACTTCGTAAATTTTCTAAATTTGTTTTAAATCATGCACAAATTTACTTTTTTTCAATTATAACTTAAAAAATGGGTTAAAAATAATTGAAAAATAAGTAATCCATGTAAATACATTTTAGGGACATCCCTACATCATGGGAAAACAGTAAAAAAAAAAAAAAAAAAAACATTGCTTAAAATTTAGAGCGTTGAAAAGTACAGAATTGAAGAAAATTATTTATATTACTTTATTAATATTACCTAATTTAATTACTCTTATTTACTTTTACAGATGCTTTCAAGTGAAAATAGATGATTTTGGACAAACGCAACAAATTTATTGTGCTGTCCTCTAAAAAAAAACCCGATTTTTGAATTTTTCTCTATATAAAATTTAATAAAAAATACAAAACAATTTGAAGTAGCTATATTTTCACAGCTTGTTCTGACTAAGATTTTAATGTATAGTATTTTTGATTCTGTCAATATATTACAAAATGGCAGTCAATTAAAGAAGAATTTGAAAAAAACCCACTTTTTCCTAAAAATAACCCCTGTTACTTAAAAAAAAACCACATGTAAAAACACTTCTAGAAACCAAAATATTAGACAGTACAGTATTTTTTTTCATTATTAATTATTTTTAAAACACAATTCTGCAAAAAAAAAGGTCTTTTTTTTCAGTTTTTTTGCAATCAAATCCAAAGGGGCAACTTAATCACACAAGTTTTAATTAATCCTTGTTCAGAAAGTAGAAACGCCTGAAATTGGCACTGTGTTATTCAGAAACAACAGAAATGTTCCATTTTTTGCTAAACATAAAAGATCTTTCAGAAAATAATGTCAAAGTTGCCGTTTTGAACGAAATTTCCAGACAAAAGGAGAAAAAACACCCAAAGAGAGGCGAAAAAACAGTCGTCATGGGACCCAAAATCCCTTGTAACTAGATAAGTAATTTATCAAAAACGCAAAACTCATTTCGATTCCAAATCGCTTAGTCAACCCTGTCAATTTTGTACCTTTATGTTTAAAAATGAGTAAGTGTGTCAGAAAGTTTCATCCTTGTTGAACAGTGAACTTGAATCGCCAAATAAAATTTGCATAAAAAAGCAAAATAATGATTAGAATAAAATAAGCTTGTAAACATTAAAATAATGTATGATATAAAAGTAAAAGGATATCTTTGTGCACATAAACAAAAGTGGATGAGTTTTATTTTGCAAAAACAAAGGAGGGGCGGGGGGGAGGTATGACATAACTTGTACAAATTCTTAGAAATGCAAAATATGCATTAAATTTACATACTTTATTGAGTTTTCCCCCTTTAATTAATATTTCAAAGAAAAAATGTATGCTCCACCATTTATTTATTATATAAAAAAGTGGGGTTTTTTTAGTTCCCGCATGGGTTTTTTTTACCCGTTTTCAAATCGTCACAAACTGAGACAAACATAATATAATCAGCTGAAAATGGTGCATTTTATTCACATATTAATGGTTTAACATAAAAACATCTAAAAACTGATGTACATCATTGTAATATGTCGTATTATAACAAGAAAAATTGTGAAAATGAAGCTCTTTTTTTGCTAGACTTCTGTATTATTAGCTTATTTTTTAAAAAACTAAATAAGCACTTCTAAAGTAATTTTAAATAATTTTAGTATTGTAAATGGCATATAGAAACAGGACAAAAAGAAAATTTTACTTCAGTGATTTTTTTTTTATGAAGTTCTAGGGTGGGTTTTTTTTAGAGGACAGCACAATACATAAACAAAACAGTCAATAATTATTCAAAAATCACCATGGGCATTTTTAAATACGAAAACATTGAAAAGGTAAAAAACGATATTAAAGTAATTTATTAAATTTTTAATTTTGTTATTATTATTACTATAATTGAGTCGATAATCAATAACTGAAAACAAATAAAAATAGCTAAATATTAAAAAAAAAAAAAAATGCAATTTTTAAGTTAAACAACAAAATAATATAGTTTTAGAGGATAATTTAAAACATTAATAAATCACTATGTTTGAATAATACAAAAGTACATCAGATTTTGTGTTACAAGCAAGATATTATAGAAAAGTCTCTAAAGGCATCCATTGGTGATTTACCTTAAAATTAAACAAACATGAAAAATATTAGAAAATCATTGAATATATACCAAAATGTAACTTTTTTAAAACTTTCCTAAATATTGCAACACATATTTATAAAAGAAATTCACCAATATTACATACACGATTTTATTTATAAACACAGTAGGTATACAAGGTAAACGGAAATAGTTTGCATGGCATCATTAATTTTAATGTCATTTTTTCACTGAAAACAAAAATGATTACAGGTTTATACATGCTGTGGCAATCACTTAGGGTTTTGTTTCATCAATCCACAAAAACATGAAATAACTACACATTATTTAAAGAAAACTTTAATAATTTCATATAACTTACCTTAGTCGTAGGACGAATTATTCACACACACGACGATCACACAAAAATAGAAAACAAAAGCTCATAGAGTAGAAAACACTTGCTGTATAAACAATCTGTAATTTTTCACAAAGTCGAAGGTTTATTTACATACTATCCACGTCCATAAATTTGTAGCAGAAACACATACAAAATATTTACTATTGAAACACATTAGCGACCAGCTTAAATTACTATAATAAATACGCAGTTGGATTTGTTATTCCTATTCATAGCGTGATAAATAATTATATTAATAGGCTTTAAAGTTCGTGTATAGGATCACAGATAAACAAAAGTAAAAATTACAGCCAAAATATATACATTTCTGATCCTTTTACCACAGTTCGTGCGTCAACGAAGACATACATCTGGCTGAAGTATCTCTGCCAGCGCCAATTGGCGGAGCGAAGCCTGACCTAAAGAGAAAGGTATAGTATCTAAAGTAGAGAGATAATCGAGAAATTTCGAAGAATCTGAATGGTTTGCTAATTTGCCGTTTCAGTGCGCTAGCTAACTCTGAGAGTTCGAGGCTACAAAAAAAATCAGCTGTAGCGAAAACATTGAAACATCACTTTTTTGATTTGAAAGCATTTATACTTTTGAACTTATTTTTGAACTCTGTTACTTAAATGTTTCCAATTAACCTGTCAGATGATCTGAGAAGAAATCTTTACTTATACTATACTTTACACTTACTTTACTTTACTATAAGAAATCTTTACTTATTTTAAGCATTGTATTAATTATTATTAATTATTATTATTATAGACATTTATTATTATTATTTAGAAACATATCTATTATTGACATGAAATTTCAAGTCTTTATCAGTTTTATTTATAAAATATGTACAAACATATTTTAATTAAACATGTTGTTACTTCACTATTTCAATGTTTAATTTTTTTGTATTGAGAAAAAAATTCACTATTTAATTATTAAATGATTATTAAATATGATTTAATTTCCCTTAATTCGACTTCTAAGCCCGTAAATGTGACAAAAATTGTGATAAAGAGAAATGGTGAAATACATTCTTCATAAACAAATGATCCTGCCCCTCTGTGACGTCACGAAAACTCTGAATTTATTTGAAAAAGCTAAAAAGCATCCGCCCAGATAGCATGTAAGGTTTCCGAAAAGGGTCGTTTTTGCTTTACTTTCTAACTATCCTGCAAAGGTTTTCGTGATAATCGTGTAGCCAACCCATGTTCGGAAATCATTATGATCCGTACGATTTTTGCGCATGCGCAACAGGGTTGCCAGATTGGCCTTTTTTAGGCCAAATCTGAGAAATCTGGCCTTTTTTCAAACTCGATTGGCCTCAAAAAAAGCATTTGGCCTTTTGGCTTTTTTCTGGCCTTTTTAGTATTTTGAAGTTGTTTTTTACGTTATTCATTTTTAAGTAGCATCGAACTTGTTAGTTATGGTTGATAGCATTTAGTAATCGTTTGGAATCCTTCATAAAATTCCTTCACCATAGGAAACAGAAAGGTTGGCATGGCATGGTATGAGAAAAGCGAAGCAGATAAATAATAATGTGTAAGTTAGAGTGCCTCAATATGAGAGTGGCGACATACGGAATATAAAATGTGGTTGTTTAGACATCTCCGGACAAAAACGAATTGCCGAGCATCTTAGCATGTATGAATGAAGGAATGCTCAAAATATCTCAAATTTAACAGAAAAATTCTACTTTATCAACATTTTTGACATTCTAGCACATTCTGAAATGCAAATTATGAGAGATTTTAGAAGAAAAAGACTCTATTGTTTAAATACAGTTGAAAGAATTGCATATTCTTTGCCAAAAACTTTAGACATAACTCGTAATTTTGTTGTTGTTGGAACAGTAAATAAAATTAGATTCATTAATGATATAATCAAAAATCTGAAAATTTCGGGCAAAAATATTAAGTAATTTAAGAAATATTGTGTACTTAGTTAAAAAAGAAAAGTAACTTTAAAATATTCTTTAATCATCTTTTATAATCATTGTTTAGAGTTGCCATCTAGTGCAATTATGATAATTTTTTATGTTTGGCCTTTTTCTGGCCTTTTTTCTTCCTCGATTTGGCCTCAACTGATGAATTTTATCTGGCAACCCTGATGCGCAACTTATTTCTTTTCCCGACCAGCGTAGGCGTAGCGTCTCCCAATGGCGTCTGTTTTGAAAGCTTTCGTTGTGTCAAGTTTCTAACATTTACAGAAAATGCGGTAAGTTTTCCATTACTTTTACTTATTAGTATATATCATTATTGTTTAAATCGTTCTTACTGTAGTCTTTTTTTCTTCTGTACTGTCTTATATTTAAGATTTCTGTGTAAGTTACCCATGAGGAAAAGATGATATTTGATTCAACGCTATTTTGTTTAATTATGTTATACAGCATGCTACATCTTTAAATTAAACTAACTTCTATAAACATGATTTACTTAAAACATGTTTTACTTAAAACATATCGTTTCACGTTTCGTAACCATCGCGAATTTTCAAATGTATTTTGATAACATAACTGCAGTTCCGTTATATATACTTTTAACACATAGGATTGACGTAATGGTAATGTAAATGAACCATAAAATACGAAATCGAGAAAGTGTAAGGAGTTTTTTGTAGGAGTAAGTGTTTAGGAACATATTTTATTATAATAAAACATTTTTAATTATGATCGAGGCTAACTAGTGTTTTTATAATTAAAAACACTTAAGTCTTAAACACAATTTTGTTTTTATGTTTAATTATTTTAAACTTGTAAAAATAAATTTTATCTTTTTTTCTTAAAGTTTTCAAAAAATAAGGAATGTATACTTAAAGTTTTAAAATCACCACCACCCCCTTGCTGTGGACTGATTTACAAATCAAAACAGACTTTGACCTTCAACAAATTACATTCATTTGAAAATATAGGGTAGATGTGCCAGTAATGGACACCCTTAAGGAATTTCTTTAAAAATTATTTTTTTATTAATAGTTAAAATTATTATATTCCAGTTTTTTCAATATTATATTAATCTATCGACAATATTTAACCATTCTTATAGCCTCATTTCCCAATATGAATAGAAATTTAATTTTAAATAACAGAAATATATCAAAACACCCAAAAGCCCAGTAATGGACACCCTCTGGCCCAGTAGTGGACACCCTCTGTTCCAGTAATGGACACCCCCTAAAAAGTAATAAATATAATTGTTTTTATGACTATTTAGAGCCAGAATTTAATGAATACATACTAATGAAACAAAATAGTTATTTTCAAATAAATTTAACATTTAGGATACCAGTAATTAATAAAGTATTTGTGATAATCATTTATTGTTTGTATCAATTATTGAAATTATCAGAAGATCGATAGTTTTAATTATTTTAGATGGATAGATTAAAATACTAAATATCAGGCAATTACAGCTATCAAATTATTGTAACAGTGGTGGATTTAAAGGGTAATTAAAAAAAAGTTTTGGAATATTAATGTTTAGTTTTGTGCCACTATTTTTAAATGTTTAGTTTTGTGTCCCTATTTTTAACAATCTTCCAGACTCTACTTGATATATCATTTATAATAATTAATATTACAAATATGAAAGAAGTGATATTGTAAGTTGAATATTTTAAATACTAAATAAAAATTTATTTAGTATTTAAATTAATTTCAAAATAAAACTGTAGTACTGATGTTTGAGGCCAATGATCTGCAGATTTACTATAGTTTCATGAATATTACCTGTAACTTTCATTAATAGTATTACATTTTTTTTAAAAATAAGGAAACATTTAAGACAGAAAATAGATTTTTAATAGCTTCTGTAACTTAATTGCTTTTATTTAAACGGAGAGGGATTAAGCCCTATGAACCCCTCTTTGACTGTGCTCGTAAACAATATTTTTTGCTTCCTGGCTGGTTTGATTGCCGGATTATAAAATATGCAAGGTATATGTACTACATAAAAAAAAATAGTAATAAATAAAATAAAATATTGAAATCTCATAAAATAACTTAAAAGCAGCTATTTATAAAAGTTTTGGTGTTATTACATTTTGGTAAGTATAATTTAAAAATTAAATTTGATTATTTAGGTTTGCAGTTAAGCCAAAGTATTTTATGCACTATAAACATCACTAAAATTGCATTTTTAGCAATGTCTACATGGGGTGTCCATTACTGGAAAATGACTAATTAACCATCCCAGTAATGGACACCCCTCTTAAAATCTTAAAAATAAATGAAATTTTGTAAATGGCCATTGGTATATAAAATTCAAAGTTTTCGATTGCTACTCAAACAAAAACATTCAAATTTTGAAAGAAAATAAATAATATATAAATTGATTAAACGAAGCCAAGCCTCTTCATTAAGATTTTCACAGAAAAACAGCGAAACTTTGAAACATTATTTTCTGCTTCCTGATTGGTTTGATTAAAAGTGTCAACAATAACCCAGTTTTATAAAACATACAAGGGGGAATTATAAAAAAAATAATTAAAGCTAAATATTTATTAGTTATTTTTTTATGAACCAAAAACATCAAGGGGTGTCCATTACTGGCACATCTACCCTATATGCTGTGCATAGCGTATAAAACACGTAGATCATTTCATTTAAATGTATTTATCAAAATGTAGGTATATTGTTTGTTATCCCTTTTAGCGTCTATATATATATTTACAGATGATTTTCTGTTGTAATTTTAAAATAACATCCAAACAGAAATCTTTTTTTTTTTTTCAATTATATGCGAATATGACATCTGTGCCAATAATTGTATAATTTTAATGTCCTTCATTAAATTTATTTGAGAATATCTTATCCTTATTGCACAAACACCCTTTTCGCTATTCCTATATTTATAGTAGCTGCTATATGTAAAATTTAAAAACTGTCTTCAAACACAAGTAATTATTTAAAAGTTTTTCTGCAAAAAACCCCCACTAAATCATGTGCATGTATACATCTCAAAAAATAAATTTGCTATGTGTAGTGAAGAATAAAAAAATTATTTATTAAAAATAAACATATATTTACAGTAGAAATTAATTTTCGTATGTCATTTTGCCAGCTGATTGAGAATCGGCAAAGCTTTTAATATTAAGAGGCTGTACATATATAACGTTACCAACTTTATAGTAATTTTGTAATCTTTCCGGCTTTTACAATATCTTACATTATCATTCCTGGATTATGTCCCACCCTTCCATCACTAATCATATTGTTATCAGTGTCTCAAAGTTCTTTTTTTTTTCTTTTCATTTTATTTTTACATATTTTCAGTTATATGTAAACATATTGTTATATATCTGTTATTTATAAAATTTTCTAATAAAGAAGAAAGAGTATGTAAAATATCACTATATTAAATATAAAATAAGTTTATATCAATAAAATTTTTTTAAAGTATTTAAAAATAGCTCTTTGTTACATAATGTATTCAACAGATATATTGTTTCTTGCCGCTCTTATCAACAAAACAGATAGACAACATTCTTCCTCTTTATTTTACTAATAAGCACAAGTATCACTTCAAACGTACTATCTGGTTTCTCCAACAGCGGATTATATGCAAATATATATTAAAAAAATAGGAAAGCCAAACGTTGAGGTATTCCACATTTCAGAATGAAATAATTGTATATATAATCATTTAATGATTTTAATAATAACTTAGTATTTTCATAAAAATAGATAACTGAATATTTTGATGTAAAGAAACAGTTACAAATAGAAAAATGAATATTTTGGTTGGATCAAAAATGGTAACAATATCGAAAATGAATCTTCTCCCTCACCCTAGAGATATCTTAAGATATCAAGTGCCAAACTCCACCTCCCTGAAGTGATACCGTTATATTAAGCACAGCCTATAAAATCATGAGCCTTAAATGCTTATCAGTTAGCTTGTTAATTTTAAAATTGCCCATCAATACTTTTAGTTATTAATAGTAAATTGGAAAAAATGAAATCAAAATAAGAATTATTTAAAAATTAAATGTTTTGTAAATTCATACAAATTAAAACTTGGTTTATTATTATTGTTGTTTAATTAATAAATATGAAATTACCTTACCCTTCTTGTCCCTTCCCCCCATAATTTTATCTGTACTGGCAGTGTGATCAGTGTGAAAACTGACAGGGCAGGAAATTCATACTACTACTTCTTTTGGTACTACCTGATTATCCCGACAACCAATTTCACCAAATAAAGTTAGTACATACTTTTAATAAGTGTACTTTTAGTAGTTGACCCAATAGCAGAAAATCCTCCAAGTGTTTGCAACAGATACTTCAGAGGCAGAAAATAATCTGCAGGTAAAACAGGTTTGACAGGTTGCAAGTTTTACAATCGAAGTGTTAATCAAACGATCACCTTTTTTTAAAAATGTTATTATGCATTTTATTAATTTTACTAATAATAATCTTAAGTTTTTGTATTAAGTAAGAAAGAGCCAAACATAATATAAAGTGAAATAAGGGTTCAATAGAAAAATAACCTGCAAACGAAAAAAGAAAATCTGCGACTCCCATCTCTAACTTTCTGCTACCGGTGTAGTTGATAATAAATAATAAATATAAATTGGTACAAAAATACATTACAAAATGTATTGTAATGTTAAGCCCTTCATGACAACATATGTGTGATATAAAGTGTGTACACAGTCCTTGTAACTATTACTATATCGGAATGGTAATTTTTACGGTACTTTTCGGTTAGCCGGGTGCCAGTGTTAGATATACATACATATATATGTATATATACTTGTATACATAACACTGGCGACCGGCTAACTAAAAAGTACCATTTTTACCTTATTTAATATAAATTTATTAAATAAGGAAAAAGTCACTATTTGAAAATAGTGGTACAAGGGAGGCTTGTCATGAAGGGTTTAAAAGTTTTTTCTTCATTGTTATTATTTTATGTTTTATTTTTTAGTTTCAAGAACTAATGACATCATCTGGTAAAGATGCTGAAGTCATGGTTGCTAGCATGTTGAGAAAATTACAGATGATGTTGGAACAAAGTCCTAACAGAGGGTACAAAATCTAAAATTGCCCAGCAAGAAGAGTAACAGACAGTTGTTCTAATTTAACAGGTTGGTTATTATATATTTTAACAAAATTTGTTTTTGTGAGTTCATGCTCAATGGTACGAATAATGTTTTCTTTTTCCTATGAAAGTTTGTATTTTTCTGTAACTGTACGCCAGTGTTAAATATATACATATATTTACACACACACACACATATATATAGTGAAACCTCCCTGTGCGACCACCTCCTTGACCGATCATTTTTTCATGGAACGAAATTTATTCCCATAGGCTCAATACTAATTTTACTTCCATTCAGAGACCATCCCATTTGAACTCCCTCCATGAGCAACCCATTTTTTTGAAAACTTTTTACTTTAAGATTTTAATTAAAACTTTTTTACTTTATGATTTTGATTTGAATCAATAGGTTACCTTTATGAGTAAAATTTCATTGAATAATTCAAGGAAAATGTATCTTACCTTTATTATGCATATTTAATTATACATTATTGATCATTTACTTGACCTTTACTTTCAATATTTTAATCATTTTCAAAATTATCTTACTTTTTATCATTGTAGTTTATTACTTTACTTAATTATTTTAATATTTTACCATATTGCAAGCATTATGTATAATTTTGAATGCATTATTACATTCAAATTACTGTTTAAAAAATGTAAACAAAGTAATGATCAGAAATGTGCAAAATTCTAAATTCCGCACAACCACTGGTCCCAAGCTGTGCGGATTTGAGGGAGTCTACTGTATATAATTCTCGATATATGACTGAACTCATTGTTTTTTCGTGAAGAAAGTAATTTTTGTCTAAATCCAACCAAATTGTCGTCTAAATTTATTTCTGAAAAAAATCAAGATATTGCTGATAATTGGTAATCACAATCTTTTTATCAAATATATTTATGTATTAATCAAGCTTTTATTATTATTAAGACTGGCCAAACCTGAAATAAAACTTCCTTACTTTACAACTTTGATGTGAATTAATATGATACCTTTATGAGGAAAGTTCCATTGAATAATTCCTGGAAAATGTATCTCATCTTTATTATGCATATTTAATTATACATTAATTATTATTTACTTGACCTTGAGGGGAGAGTGGGGAGGAATGTGATGCTTTTTACAAAAATAAGAAAATCAACTTTATTTGACACATAAACAAAATTTTGATATATAGAATACAAAATGAAACACTCTCTAATGTCCTTGAACAATATAGAAACATAATTTGCAGAAACAATTTTATAAAGAAATTATAAATTTCAAAATGTGTCCCATACCTTCCCACTAACAGGGAGGTATGGGACAGCTATAAAACAATGTATGATAAGGGGCAAATAGTCTATTGTTGGCTATATATACAGTCTAACAAAGATTGTAGGTTGATGTCTGTGCTACAATATCAAATTTCAGTAACTTCATCACTGGAAGGAAAATTCAGGATTGTCAATCAGAGATAGCATTAAAAAAATCATCAGTTCAATTTATTTATGTTTTGAAGTAAATGAATATATTTATAATGTTATAATTAATATATTACCTTCTAAAAATATTTGCATATTAGCAGTTTACATTCATCTTATTAAAAAGAAAGAATTAAACATGTCCCATTCCTCCCTCTACCTTCTTTTATGTTAAACTTCTTGTATAAACAAAAGTTCTACTTTTAGTCTAGTTTAAATTATGAATAATATACAGTATGATGTTCAATAAATAGAAAAACTATTACATCTACGCGTAAACAAGCCTATACTACTATATTTTACTAATATACAGAAAGCATAAAAAGTATATGAAGCAAATTTACTTCTGATTCTTGAAATAATGCTTTGCTTAAGTCTTTAAAGTAAATCGGCTTGTCAAACGATGATTAAAAATTAGTTTAATTAACAAGGTATGCAACTGATATGAAAGGTTTGATAATTCTAACTTTTGTTTTTCAATTTTAGAAATTATTTAATTATTTTTTTTAATATTTTAACCCTTTGCACTCAAAGGTTTTTTTCATTTGTATTACCAGCAACTCAAAGTGATTTTAGTTATATCTTATTATTTTTTTAATTCTTTATGAATACGAACACAAATTTATGATATATAAAAAAAAAAACTAAAAATTATAAAATTATTACATTTTGTAATCGTAAAGTGTGATACCTCTTGAAGCAATTGCCAATATGTAATCTTGGCTTTTCTAGACAGATATCACAAAATTATTTTTATTGCCTCCGTAGTGGAGCCCTCAAGTTTGAAGACAAATTTTAAATGGCTCCACTCCGGAGTCCTCGAGTGCAAAGGGCTAACTTTTTTTCAATATATAATGTATTTAAAACAATCAAAAATGGTATGAAAATTCAATTTGTGCGATTGCAGCATTGTATTTCTACAGTCAAAGATTTTGCACCTTAGCCGACTAAAATTTCGATTATACACCTTTCTCAGTTATGCATCGTTTTAGAAAGGTTTCCTGAAAGACATATAATTGGTACTTTACTGGGTTTTTTTTTTGGGGGGGGGGGGGCTGAAATTGTCATATTGCCAGAGCAAAAGTTCTTTATCTACAGAACGACAAAGTCGAAAAATCCATTTACTCTTGCTCGACTGAAAATATACACAATATTTTGAAAATAAATATCAAACTTCATGATATTTTGAAAATAAATATCGGATATGTATCCATTTATATATATCACTGAACCATCCTGTTTGTAGCTATAGTGTTCACTCTTTAGTGTACACTATACACTCTTCAGTACTCCCTCTGCTGATAGAATATAATCTTTTTTTTTTTTCCCCCATCATCTGAAGATATAAGAAAATGCTCTTTTATGAAACCTTTAAACACATAAAGGCTAGATTTATTATGGTTATTTGTGCTTTTCATTATGTAGGGACTTTTTTTTTTTTTTTTTTTTTTTTTTTGTATCACAAAATCAAAACGTTCATTTTATGAGTAACAATCCCAGATGAAGATTCTGTCTGTGTCACTCTCTATTGTGTACAGTATAACCTCGAAAATCCGGCATTGTCAGGACCATGACGATGCCGAATTTCTGACTTCAAAAATACTTTTAATAGTCTTAATGGTGCCGTTATTCGTAATTTAATTCATACCTAAGTAATAGTTATGTGAGAAAAATAGAAAATTAAATATTTTAAAAAATATTAAAATTAAAAGTTTCTATTCATATTTTCTATGTTACAAAAAAAAAAATCTAGCATATATCATTTCTTCTCGTGTAATTTCCTAAACATCGATGTCAATTTTATTTTCTTCAATTATTTGAACAGCTTTTTAACAAGTTTTAATTTTACACAAATGTAGAATATTGAAAATATAGTCTTATTTATCTAAAGCAGATGTTAGTTTTCCAGTCAAATTTAAGCATTTTTCCACTGATACCTTTTCTTCTGTACTCAGAAGGGATTCAATTTAGCATAGCATCTGCGATCTCACAGTCAGCCAATCCATTGCTTTCAATCTCGAAATTTTTAATTGTTTAACGATTTATTATTATTCTTTCTCCTATAAGGTGGAAGTGTAAAAAAAAAAAAAAGCGGCGAGATGACTTTGATGCTGGATTTTCGAGGTCACACTGTACTTTATTTACTTTTACTATACGTATGTAATTTGTGTGTTTATAATTTTATTTTTTATTTTTTTTCTAGAGAGAAAAGAATGAATCAAGAAGAAAAATTTAATGAAGTACCTGTTAATTATATCAATTCTTTATATGTAAATAAATTACTACATTAATTCTTTATATGTAAATAAATAGAATTTTATAAACTGAATGATGTTTCATTTGTTTTCGAGACTATTTCCTTGATACTGAGAAATATTTTTCATTGCTTCAGTCTTAAGTTATTAAAAATAATTACAATCAGAAAAAGAACAATTTAAGTGAGTTAAATTATACTTTAAAAAACTAAAAAAAATAATGTTAGTTTAGTATTTGCTCTGTTGTACATAGGATAATATTTCTCTGGTAAAAGAAAAACATTGGAGAAGGGAGGAAGGCAGATGATTTTTAAAATTTGTCTTACTGTAATATGTAATTTACATTGTTAAACAAGCAAGAAATTACTATTTTTATGTAAAAATGCTGGAAAGATCAATGAATTTGTAAAAAAATTCTTTTGTATGTTGCATCATTAAACTATTTTCAGAGAAAAGACTAAATATATTCCTGTGGTCATCAATCAGAATCCTATGGAGGATTTATTTTATAAATCTGACAATATTCTCTAAATAATAATTGAAAATTCTAAGAAATAAGTTTAATAAATGAAAGAATTAAAAAATTAATGAAGTAGTAATATAAAAAATATACAATCTTCTACAGTCATTAAATGTACACTATATTGGAATTCCACATATTTGATGTGCTATTTATTGTAGGTAAACACAAGATTTCATTATATATGTATACAATAAAAAATTATCTGATCCTGAATAGTGAACTGGATTCAAAAGGTAAGTAACTGAAAGTATAATTAAATTTACTATGTATAAGCATAGACATAGAGTTGTATGTTCTCAAGTCCCTGTAACATTTTAAATACTTTTTCTTACCCTCTAATATAAAAAAGCTTTTAGTTTTTTTATTTTATTGAATTTCTCCTTTTTCTTTTGTTAAAGGATAAATGACAAAAAAAAATCCCTTTGCTTTTTTTAATTTTAAGTTACCAATAATTTTCAAGACTCTATGCCTATGTGTATAAGAATGATTTTTTAATATTAAATACGTGAAATTTTTCAAGTTGCTAACTAAGCGTAAATAAACAGAGTGAAAAATGTTGAACCCGGATCTTTGAAATAGTGCTCCAATGCACTGTTGATTTGCGCCGAGTTAGCAATGTAAAAAATTTCACGTATTTAATCTTCAGTAATTTCACTGCTGATAATTAATTAAAATTTTACTTGGAATGGTTTTTATTCAAATGAAAGTGTTTTTCGTTAAGAAATTTTTTTTAATGGGATTACACATCCCTCATGCGTAGACACTTGCATGCTAATGTTAATCCTATGGGAGAATTTTTCTAAATATCTCGTTTGCATTTCAATATTGTAAATTTTATTATTTGTTACTTGTCAATTTGTACAAACACCTTTTTTTTTTTTTTAAGTTTTCAGTTTTGTTTGCAATGTGTTTTTTTTTTTTTTTTTTTTTTTTTTTCATTAGAGTATTTTCGTTTTTGAAAGCAGTTCTGAATATATCCTAATAAGCAAAAAAACCTTGTAAAACAAAGTCGAAAAATGGCCTTTGTATCAAAACTGCAGGTATGCAATGCAAAAAAAAAAAAAAGCAAGCGAGATATTAAAAAAAAAAATCTTACAGCGGATTAACATTAGCAATCAGGTGTTTCTGTGCGAGTGAAGTATCCTCTTAACATTATTAAGCTTTTTTTATTATTAAAATAGGATCTAATAATGTAGCGAATTGATAAAAATTGAACATATATTTTATACATACATAGTAAAGGACAGGGATGTAAGAATTTCTTTCAAGGTAAAAAATGGACATATTAATTAAAATAAGCAATTTGATAAACATGTGGATTAATAAAAACCAGTTTTTTTCAATGTATAGATAATATTTGACTAAAATTTAATTTTCCACAGGAACAAACAAACAACAACCAAAAAAATATGCTCAGCTCAGAAAAATTCTAAGTTGAGTTATTTATCTCATTTTTCTATCAAATAAGATTTTATGATTTATAAAAACCTCATTTTCATTTTTTTATACACGCTTGTAATAAAAGCCTTTCATCAATCTTTGATTGTAACTCCTCTAACTACCCTTTCGTTTCTTCCTTTTCACATGCTTATCATGAAACACTTACAAACTCCCTCAGATAGCGTCAACTAGCAACCTTTTTCAATCCTTTACAAAACATTTACAAACTTTTCATGCGAAGCCTTTAAAAAGCATTCAAACATTTACGTAGCATGGTTGTAAAAAGGCTTTAAAAAGCAAAAAATGCTATCTGGGCGAATAAATGCTCTCTCTAAAACTGAAATCTCAGTTAAAAATCGATTTGCATATTAAAATGCAACTGGCTTACACGTGACGTGGAAGACGCCAATACAACCAATAGACATGAAGAACACTTTAACACTGATTCCTCTTCATCCAATAAACAGTCTTTTTCGGAGGTTATATACCCGCAGAGGCGTGTCTTTTGACATTCGTGGGTAAAGTCCATTCTTCCAAATTTTCATACCTTTGGGTGCAGGAAAACCCAATGGTAAACCTACCAGTCAACAACTAAAATCGTCTTTGCAAGTGTTTTCCCCCAAGATATGACATGGCAGACCAGTTGCATTTTAATATGCTAATCGAGTTCTGTCAAGGCAACACTAGATACCGGGCTTGCTCATTCCCTATCATGACGTCACAAAAGGTGGCTGGTCGCTATCAACGACATACAGCGATTGGTACAAAACGATAGGCCCGCCACTTTGTACCAATCGCTAATAGCGGCCACGGTCAGCCAGCTTTAGTGACGTCGTAGTAAGGAATGAACAAGCCCGGTATCTAGAGAGTCGTTCACACCACGTGACTTTTACCGGAGAACAATGAAAAAAGCTGTAGGACGCACAAATAGAAAAAGCATTGATAAAGGTAGCGATATCTGTCCTACAGCAGCAGCAAAAACCTGTTTGTGACGTCACCTTGCAAAGCTCTAGTGTATCCCCGGTTCTGTCTGATGGACTTTATCCATGTGACGTCAGACGCGGGTAAACAGAAGAAAAACACCAACAGGCGTGAAGAATATTTTAAAACTGCTCCGACTTCGTCCAATGGACTTTACCCATGTGACGTCCGACACGGGTAACCGAAAGAAAAACACCAATAGGCGTGAAGAACATTTCGTCCCTTCGTCCAATAAACAGTCTTTTTCTGAAGGTATATTCCCGCAGAGGCGTGGTTGTAGCCATTCGTGGGTAAAGTCCATAAGCAGTCTTTTTCAAAGGATTTTTCCCCGCAGGGTCGTGTCTGTTGCCTTTCGTGGGTAAAGTCCTCGCTGGCATCCTGGAATGGACTTCACCCGCCAGTGGCAACAGCCACGCATATGCGGGTATATACCCTCCAAAAAGACTGCTTATTGAACGAAGGGGAAGTGGTGTTAAAATGTTGTTCACTCCTATTGGTCCTTTTCTTCTACATACCCGCAGCTGACGTCACAACGGTAAAGTCCATTAGAGCCATACATTAACATCCAAGACAGGACACTCCCGTAGAGCGTAATGGTAATGCGATTGCGATCGTAGCGGCTTTAGTGACAATGGGGAAGAAACTCCCCATCCTTGTAAAATTTTTATCATTGAGCATCTACCTTACTGTAATCTTTCTTTTTTTAATGTTTATGTTTACGTTTTCAATAGAATCTTACACCGATACATGAACATAGAATAGATATTCTATTTATATATCTAATATCTATGGAGGATATTCCATTTTCGTTTTGATCACGTGATCAAGGTAAAAACTTCTAGCGTAAAGAATGGAAGTCTCCGTAGACGTGTAATGTAAATCCCCGCTAGCCAATGAAACAGTTCATGAGGCAAAGCAGTAGTATCTTCCCTTCTTATCAGTTAGAAGTTCCTTGGGTAAATTACCGGTATCACGTGACTTTTTTCAGCCTCGAACCCATATTTGGAATATCCTCCATTCTATGTTCATGCACGGATATATGATTTTTTTTTTTTTTTTTTTTACATGGTGGGTGTGAACGATATAATGCTGCGTTTACACTATGTGGCCTGTCAGGTCTTTTGGGTCTTTCAGGTCCAAGAATCGAAAAAATTGCGTTTACACTACGGCATAAGAACTTGGCTTGCGCATGCGTATATTTGCAGGTTGGGGGAAGGGAGGGACAGTCGTGTTTGTTTGTTTACGTTCGTATTCGTATCGAAATGAACGTGTCAGAGTTGTTTGCGCCGTAATTTCTTTTGCACAGACATTAATTACGTGTAAATTAATAAAAATTACGCGTTTTTCTAAGCTCATTGCCCACAAGGGAAGCAAGAAAATGCAATTGCCCCCTAATTTTCTTTTTCTCCGACTCTGAAAAAAACAAAATTTATTCTTTTCAAACAGTTTAAAATAATGAAACACAGAGAGAAAATGAATCTAACTTTTTTTTTTGTTGTTGTCTGGGAAAGGGGTACGATCCCTCCTTTCCACAAAATAAAATTTACATTTATTTTTCTTTTTGATTTAAGGGCGCAGTTTACCTTAAAATTGGTCAAAAAATTGATTTTTCATTTTTAATATTAAATGAAAGCCTGTTTAATTGTGAATATTTTGATACCTCATTTTTATCCATACCGTAAATATATCGCGAGGTACTGTACATTTTGTTAAAATACTCAGCGCAATTACCACACAAATTAAAACTTTAAATGCTTTTTCTCCATTTTCATATTTTCTTCACATTCATGTTTTAAGGCTTTTTCTGTATTTGAGATAGAGATTTTTAAGCTTTTTTTTCTGCATGTTCTTTATTACATATGTGATAAATCTGCGCATGGAATTAGCCTTTAGGTTTTTTGTTATTTAAAAAAAAAATAAAAGTATATGAAGATATGTTAGATTTCATCGTTTTGCACTATATATATATACCAGTAAAAAAAAATCATAATAAATGTAATATTAGATATGTCTAAAAATCCATGTGCAAGTTTGTGTAGTACACATTTGAAAATCTAAAAAAAAGGGCAAAAATATCAATTTTTTTAAAAAGTAGTAGGAATTTAAAAAAATTCAAATTTTTATAAATTTTTTTCAAAATGTACTTTTAGTTGAACATTGAAATTCAGTGAGTTCACCATTTGAATCATATTTAAAATAAAGAAAATTGTTGAAAAGGGAAACTGTCCCTTAAGTGTTCAGAAATTACCTTAAACATGGGTCCAGGAGGGCAAGGATGATTTTTCTTTTTGATTTAAGTGTTCAAAAATTATTTTAAACAGGGGTCCAGGAGGGCAGGGACGACCCCCTGACAAAAGAGATAACTGCTTCAATTCTTCATTTAAAAAATGGCAGTAGGAGCTTACTTTTGTTTTCTTAATTGTTATATGTATGGTTTGGCTTTAATGTTGCTACAATGTGAAATGAATACCAACACTAATGGAAAACCTAATCGAAGACATCACCAGTAATCAGGTTACCACTCATTTCACATTGCAGCAGAGCGTATGATGTTGCTACGGCAACACCACTCTCTGGTGCAACAGTTAACTGCCTGTCTCATTATTTATATTATTATCATCTGTGACACTACCTTCTGAGCAATAAATCTTTAAAACGACAATGAGGAAAAAATTAATTACTTTGACACAATAATAGTAAATTCCCGCTGTTTTATAAGGGAGAATACAGAATTTCTTTGGCACATGTAACTGGAAAAAAAAGAACTAAATGTAACATTTCGTGAAATTTTACTTTTGGACAGTTTGAAAATAAAGCTTTTACTTTATAGATAATGGACATTAATTTCAGGAGAGAAATTATTGTCCTCACCTGATGATAAAACAATATTTTTAAATGGAAACTTACATTATCGCTTGTGAAAATTAAATCTACAATGATTACATGAAAATGACGCCATTTTCTATATACTTTTAGTCGTGATGTTACATTTAAATAAAGGTACTATGGTAACACTTATAGTAAAGGCTTAAAAATTTATATATGAAAAATATGCATTATCTGTTCAAAATTATGCCATTTTTGCATGTGAAAATACAGTGAGTCTGATTTTTAATTGATTTATAAAAATAATGCTCATACCCATTTTCTTTTTGTGGCAATATGAAAGAAAAAGTTGCATTAGAAAATTAAATAACATTTTTTTAAAATTATAAACTATAGCAGATGGTTGAAAACAGGGCTGAGAAATCTGATAATTGTTTTAAATTTGCAATAATTTTACTCCATTTCTAAAACTATTGTATGGTGTTGTACATATATAATGTTATCAACATTTAGGTAATTTTAATCCCCACCCCATCATTTACAATATCATACGTTATCATTCCTCGACACCCCCCCCCCACACACACACACACCTTAATGAAATCATCATCAATGTTTAAAAATCCTTTTTATTACTTTCTTCTATCTTCAATAGGAGAAAGTATTGTAATCGAAATTTTTTTCGACTTCCGGTTGTCGACGGATTTGCATGTTTTAGGGGTCAGAGATTCCAAAAAACATGTTTATAGAAAATGTCTGTCTGTCTGTGTGTCCGTCTGTCCGTCCGTCCGTCTGTCCGTCTGTCTGTCGCCATTGTACCATCAAAAAGTGTATGAAGTTATGTATAGAATTAAACCAAAATTTTATTATAAGTTTTTGGCTATGGCAAGCAGGTCCTCCCGGAATTTGGAAAAAATTCGCCGGTAGGGGGCGCTGATATAACAATTTTTGTGCGATTTTGAATATTGTACCATCCAAAAGTGTATGGAGTTATGCATAGAATTGAACCAAATTTTTAGTTTAAGTTTTTGGATATGACAAGCAAGTCCTCCCTGAATTTGAAAAACATTCGCCGGTAGGGGGCGCTGTAAATGCGTTTTTTGTGCGATTTTGAATATTGTACCATTGAAAAGTGTATGAAGTTATGCATAGAATTGAACCAAATTTTTATTTTAAGTTTTTGGCTATGGCAAGCAGGTCCTCCCTGAGTTTGGAAAAAATTCGCCGGTAGGGGGCGCTGTAATAGCGATTTTGAATATTGTACCGTCCAAAAGTGTATGAAGTTATGCATAGAATTAAACCAAATTTTTATTTTAAGTTTTTAGATATGGCAAGCAGGCCCTCCATGAATTTGCAAAATATACGCCGTTAGGGGGCGCTGTAATAGCGATTTTTGTCCGATTTTGAATATTGCACCATCGAAAAGTGTATGAAGCTATGCATAGAAATGAACCAAAAGAAAATTTTAATTTCTTGGCTATGACAAGGAGGTCCTCCCTTAATTTGTAAAAAAATCGCTCGTAGAGGGCGCTGTAATATCGATTTTTGTACAATTTTTGTGCCATTTTGAATATTGTACCGCCGAAAAGTGTATGAAGTTATGCATAGAATTGAACCAAATTTTATGTGTTTATTTTTGGTCATGTCACGAAGGTCCTCCCTGAATTTAGAAAAATTCTGCCGGAAGGGGGCACTATAATTGCGATGTCTGTACCATTTTCATTATTGTACCATCGAAAAGTGTATGAAGTTATCTATATAATTAAACCAAATTTTTTGTGCATGTTTCTGGCTATGGCAAACAAGTCCTCCTTGAACTTGAAAAAATTACGAAAGATGGGGGCGCTATAATTCCGATCTCTGTGCCATTTTCATTATTGTACCATCGAACAGCGTATAAAATTATGCATACAATTGAACCAAAATGTTTGTGCTTGTTTTTGGCTTTGGCCAACAGGTTCTCCTTGAATTTGGAAATATTGCGCGGTAAAGGGGCTCCGTGCTAGCGATTTTTGTATACTTTTCTTGATTTTTCGTAGTTCTATTGTGCATCGGCGGCTCATGCAGCGGCGGGAACTCGCTTCCTGCTATGCCGGCTATTCGCAAACAGCTGATAACGACAGAATAAGGAAAAATTAATAATTTTAACAAATATGATATAGATTAACTCGTTTTTAGTCCGTTTAATTGACTTGAGCAGAAATTTAAGATGAAAATCAAAGTTGGTATAGTATTGAACTAATAATATTGAAGTATTAACATGTGTAACTAGGTTTTGAAATATTAAGATGTATAAGATAGAAGAAAGTTTTGGGATTGGCACATCCAACTAGTTTTTATATGTTTGCGTTTGCATAAAGATATGACTTTACATTTAAACAACTGCATATCAATTAACATCTAACTACACTTACTATTTAAAAAGGTATAAGACTATTTTGATGTAAAGAAAAAATTAAAGCACTAAAACAAAAAATATCGTTTGGATTTAAAAAAAAAAAAAAAAACTTTCCCCAAAAATATCTTATGACAATCAAGCGTCAGGTCCCCGCCCCCCTCCCACACACATTAAAATTATAATTTTATATATGCCTTAATTTGTATAAACACTACAGCAGCAAAAGAAGGTGACATTTCAAAATTCCTCCCACAGTATTTAAAAAAACTAATAAGTTGTATTGAAAATACCTTATATTATAAAGAAGCTTTTCTATGAAACCTTTAAACACATAAATGCTAAACTTATTATGTTTGTTTTTGCTTTTCATTACATTGGTTTTTATTTGTCACATATTGTATCCCACAAGGAGTAATAATTCTCCAAAACCCCTTACAAATAAGGATACTGGCTGCACCAGTGGTATAAGGAATATACACAAATTATGAAAAATTAGGCATAGATTATGAAACACTCTCCAACAGTAGCTATTAAGGGTGTATTCGAAAAAATATTTTTCCACCCTCAACAGCTCGAAATTTTCTGAGACATTTTCAGGCTCATTTTTAAAAGTAAAAACATGAAACTTGCTGGGGTGATTTCTGGAGACATGTTTAACATGCCGTGTGATTTCATTTTCAGCTCAATTAATTAGAATTTGATTTTTAAATAATTATTTTCTCAGTATGACCATTTTTTTCATTCCCAGATCACCCGCTTCGGAAAATTCGGTTCAAAACGCCAACTTTGACAGCGTTTTTCACAGTATTTTCTGCATTTATCAAAAAATTAAGGAGCACCGCACATTATATAGTTTCTAAATAAGAGAATTTCCAAGTTTGATGCGTTTGAGAGCAAAAATGAATTTTAAAATGAATCAGAAAATAAGCAGTTTGGATCGGAATACACCCTTAAGAAATTTAATATTTTCCTACAATGAAATGAAATATCTAAATGTGCCATTTAAAAACACGTAACTCAGTAAAAATGCATTTTCAGCACTTGTTGTCCCCATAACACTTTTTGATGCATTATATTTATTCAATTTCACATTTAAATAGCACCCTCTATAGCAAACATCATTAGCATTTAATAATTACAATGCAATCACAGTATATTTACAAGTGTGACAAGCTGAATTCATAAATACTTTTCAACCATGTTGAAAGTGTTTTTCTCATTTTATATCTTAGCCATTTTTTTTTATAAAAAATAAATAGATAATTAAAAACAATTCTTAAATCAAGGTTTACACGATAGACAAAACAAGTAAATACCTGAAATACCATTTATAATAAAAATATATAGTCAAATAAAAGACAACAAATTTTTAATAAATTTCTTTTATTTGAAAGTACAAGTTACAGAAAAAAAATAAAATTTATTTATATTATAAATATTATTGAATATAATGATTACTACGTATAATAAATGAAACAATATTAATATGTATCATAATGGTCTATGATGATGACAATGTTTTGCAGAAAACTTTATTGATCTGAAGAAAAAGGTATTTATATTTCAATCTGAAAGGAAGATAAAGCATTAGTAAAAATTGAGTAAAAATAAACTATGTAACTAGCTAAATTGTGAACTATTAAGACAGTTTTTTGGAAAGAAGCGAGATAATCATTTAATAACTTTCAGTTGGTATAATAATTAAGAAGTAATAAATAGTGCATCAAAACCAAAAAGCATGTTCTTGACATACCTAAAAAAAAAGGAAAGAAAGAAAATTTCAGTCCATTAATTGAAATAAAGAATACATAAATTAGTAAATAATATTTAGTGAGACAAAAAAAAAATAAGTCTAATTCAAACTGCTAAGAATATCAGTAGATTGAAGACATACAAAATGCAAGTGATCCTATTAAAAGGGAAACCTTTATTGTTTACATATCAAAATTTCTAAAAATATTACAAGAATGTATATAGAGTATTGTATATTTACTTCTCATAAATAAGAGAAACTTATTGTATGGCTGACAGAACTGCTTTCAGGGAAGTCAAAACTCATACTAAATTTAAACAAGTTAGAAATTGTATGGCAAATGAGACGTGCGTTCATACTATAACTAGTTTTATAAATATTCAGATCTTGGTGCAATAGCTGTTGCAGTTTTATGCAAAAATGCATGAATACAAAATTTATTATGATTCTATATATTAAATTCAGTAATATGGAAATAATAGGATTCCATCTTAAATATGACGTAATCAACATGGCAACCTAGAATCATAACATGTCATGGGATATCACTGAATTAATTATGTACGATAGGATTTAATAGAATGAAGAAAACTTTTATTAATATCTTTTTAAGTTTTGATTTGATTTTCTTAAAATTTGAAATGACTTGACAAAATTCTGCAACGATTATATATATATATATATTAAATTTCAAACCATTTGGTTGGGTATTTTTTTGCACTGTTATATGCGGACAGATGGACAAACCAGATGAAGACTATAGGTGCTTCGTATTTATATAGTTACAAACACATCTAAAAAGAGCTTAAAAAACACTATTTCTGTTTCCCTTTCATTCTGATAAAAATAACATTAAAATGACTTGAAATGGAATAAGTAATTTTTAAGGGAAAAAAAGTTGTTTTATTTTTTTCTGTATGAGAATAAATAAAATTGTTAATTTCAGAATGAATGAGTTCGGGCCCACCCGAGCCGAGCTCGAAGAATGGTACAAAAATCGAGCCCAAGGCCATATCTCTCATCTCTAGTAGTAACACGAGAACACTGAAACTAAATGTTAAACCAACGGCAATGTTCTTTTCAAAATTCTTATTTGCATTTCAATACTTTGGTTTTTTTTTTTTTTTTTTGGCCTGAGCAACCTGAACCTGATGTCTAACCAAATATGTTAACTTTTTATTTCTTTGGTTGCAGTTTTTTTTTCTTCTGAGGACACTTTTAATTTTGAAACAAGTTCTGAAACTGAAATTTTCCTCTGAAAAACTGCACCTGAAATCAAGGGCAAAAAGATACCCAATTAGACATGTCCCACGCAAAACAGAAAAAATTATTTAAAAATATTCAAAAGCAAACGATAAATTTGTAAAGTTACCATTGGTTTAATATTAGTTTGCAAGCATCTTTCCATGAGAGTTAACATAGTATAATTAATAAATAAACTTAAAATTTCGAACCCAGAATCAAAATAACATTAAAACTCTTCATTTCACGATTTGCATAGTAATATAAAAAATAATTAAAAAATATGGTACTTTTCTGTTAGTCGGCACAGGCGATAAATCAACAAATATTTTTCCTTTGTCATCATTTGCATTGCATTCACTTAATTTTAAATATAAACCATTCACTCATTTCATTCTAATACATATGTCGCATTTAAATACATGCCTTTCACTCATTTCGATTCAATTGCAGAAAAAAAATATATCATCAAAATATTGTTTTTAATTTTCATGTGTGTAAAAAAAAAAAAAAAAGTGTTATTGGAAAGATTTGTACACGAGTGACATAAAAGTACCAAAAATACTCAGAACTTAAATATAAGTATTAAGTAGCTTAACCAGCATGAGTAATAGTCAGTGTAGAATAATTTAAATAGAAAAAATAAGAGAATATGCTTTCCACACGTAGAAGAATTCAATAAAACACACTTATTTATATTACGCACTATACATAAAGGTTATTTTTCCAAAAAAAGCAGGGGGGGGGGACAACCAAACGCAGCTAATGCGCAATATGTTTTACTAATAAACATCATTACTTTCCATATGTTATATTTATAAACTGCATTAATTACAACTAAATAAAATAACCAAACCATACAAGTGATAAATTTTATACCTATGGTCATTTAAATTTCTCAAAACGCTTTTGAACTAAATTCTGATTCAGCAGCTATGAATATTATCATTAACATCTCAAAACTAATCTTTTGAGCTAAAAAAAAAACATTTAAAAAACTTTTACTTGCTATGCTCACAATTTCTTAGTTAATTCATATTTAAAATAAAGTATGAAGCTGCAGCTTACTTACAAAATATATTATAGGAAAAATGTAAATTTTGTGAGCGAAATCTAAAAGCATAAAAATCATAAAAGCATGGCTCCATATTTTTTTTTTTTTTTAATGAATTTTGACCCAAAAATTTAGAAGACTTATTTCCAATTATAGCATTTTATGGCACCGGATACGTATTAATTCCAATTTTGATTGTCGTTGAATACTAAGGTCATTCCATGGTAACTTACGTTATAATTTAAAACAATTTACAGCGGTAATTTCAGTAATATAACACCAAAAAATTTTCAAATGTTAAGTTGACATGATTTGTTAATTAAACCTATCCAAAGGCCAATTTGGATAAAAATTACCTAGAAAATGAAAATTACATTTTTTATGGCAACTTACGTTACTTTTTCAGTAATGTCAGTTACCATAATAAATATAACTGGCAGAGTTCAAGAAAAAAACACTAAAATTAGGCCATTATCATCTAAATTTATCTTTGAATAGGTTTAATTAACAAATCATGTTAACTTTGCATTGTTAATTTTTTTTTTGTCTTTTATTACTAAAATTACTGAAGTAAACTGTTCTAAATGTAACGTAAGATACCATCGAATGACCCAGTGAATTATAAACATTGATTGAGCGAAACAAACAATATCACTTATTTTATTTTGAAGCTCAGAGATTTATAAAAATTAATTACAATGTTGACACATTTTAATTAAATTCTAAAATACACCATATGCTCCTGATAATTTCAATAACTTATACTAATGAAATAGATAATTCATATCACTTCAAAGAATTGTAAATAAACAACCTAAATCACAACAACAAAAAAAAAAAACAAAAACATTAATAATAATAGTAATACATTTTAGATTAGTTCAACATTAACAAATATTAAATCAAATACATTAGATTATTACATATGCAGCTTAATAATTATTAAACAAATAAAAACCATGATACTATCACAGATAATACATTTTATATTATTTCAATATTAAATAAAATATATGCAGTTTAATAATTATTAAGCTGATATTAAATTAAAATTATCCAGGTGTACCAAATGGAAGAAAAGGGAATTAGAAATGGAAGAGATATCATTTGATCATAGTTCACAGCTACGAAGCAATATACATAACCATATTCTCAAATATATACATTATTACTAATTAATTACTGTGCTTAAATTGCTTATTTAACACTGTGATCTTATTTTAGACAAATCTGATAAGTTATACTAGCTTTCGTGCAATTTCTGAATTTTTTTAAGTCTGAGCGACACATTTTTTGCAATATCAAATCCTTGAAAAGTGTGTATAGGGAGGGAGGGAGGTAGAGGTTAACTGCTTCCCACTAACAGAATACTCATATACTCGATGTTTATATAAAACATAGTTTACATATTTACATAAACTACATTTTTTTAATTGATCATTTAACGCCATTTTATAAATTAAAAAAACTAATGCGAAGAAAACATTGATTAAAGAATAAAAGGAATTAAATAATAAATATTGTATTGAGAATAAAATTTTCTTAGATACAGATTGATTTTGTGAGAAAAATGACGTTATATATAAAAGATAAAACAATGATAAATAAAATACAGAACATGTACTTTTGAAAAAAATGACTTACTTACAATCATCATACACGAATATTATTGAAGATTCATATCTTCAAAAAAAGAATGCAAATCTCATGTAAAAGTCGGGTCAACAGGCAATCGACAAACATTCACATAACTGTTGAAAATGTCCCATTGAAAACATCCTGCAATGTAAATGAATAGAAAAAAAAGACCATAATAAACTAATCAAAACAACAAAAACAATGTAGAATGCATTTCAAAATCCCTCGTTCTAAGCAACAGAAAATAAATATATAAAAAAACTACATACTTACAGTCAGTCATGCAAGTTAGTAATGCTTTATTTATACGACAGTTCCTGATTGATGAATTTTAAGTAGAAAACAACAAAACAGCACATAGTGCAAGAGCATCAGACAATCAACTTTCTTGCAGAAGATCACAAATGGTAGTCACTTATTATAGAAGACTACACACCTGCGATATCCTGAGAGCAAACTTGGTAAAATATTTATTTATCTTGGCACCAGCAGATTCTAATCTCTACTTCAAGTATAACTTTTATAGGTTTGAAAGTTTTTCAAACTCTTTCTGAAAAAAAAAAATAATTCACGAACTTTTCAATCGTAAATCATCTCTTGTGGGGAAGTGGAGAGAAAAAATTCATGTTCTAGATTTTACAGTTTTAATATACTACTACTGATTAATTATTAAAGAAAACTACAGAAAGATAAACATATAAGATAAAATTTTAAAAAGAATAAGGGGTGGTTTATAAATTATTAATAATAATTACAAGTAAAAACTTTATTTAAAAACAAGTTTGTTCAATTTAAAAAAAGTTAAATTTTATATGTCATTAGAATTTTTTTAGGGGGAGGATAAGAAGCTAAATACAATTCAAAGTCTTCATATTACTTTTTAGATAGTACCGTATCATTGTAAAAATTAACACATTTAAAACTGATTAATAATAATGTAAATCATATATGCAGAGTTTGCTATGATCAGTCAATTATATAAAAATAATAGAGAAAACTTTGGAGTTAATTCAAAATTAATTCTATGGTTAAAAATTTGTTGCTAGTTTTAGGATAAATTAAAAAATTGTCAGTACTAAAAATGCATTGAAATAGAATATCAAATAAATTCCTGAAGGAAATGAAACTATTTATTCACAAAAAAGGCATTACCGTACATTATAATAGAATGACGACCGTATTATATTAATTTGTATTCATATACTATCAAATTTGTTTTAAATTCATGCATATGAAACCAGGTTAATTTTAAAGAATTTGGAAATGAGGAACATAATTATCTATTAACAAATGCATAGGCAGCGTTGTATGTAAATACAGGAAGATGCAAATTAAAGAATTTACGAATACATCGTTTTATAGAGTTTGGTAATATTAAAAAGTAACATAGTTAACAAATTAATTTTAGTAGCGTAGTATGTAAATACATGAAAATAGTAACTTAAGATTGTATAGCTTTATAAAAGAAACTTCTACAGTTATGAAACAATGTAAAGAAATGTTAAAAAACATCTGAAAAACCATTACGTACCTTTAATTTGTAAATCCCTTATTAATTTCAAATAATCTTTAAAATCATAAGCTGTCGTCTGCTTCTTCAATCTTTTAAAATGGCGGAATACAGAAAAATGAAGCACGCTGATTGGTTGGGTCTAGTATTTTAAAGCCAAGGCCTAGACCACAGAGACCAAGCCTCGCAGACCACGCAGACCCTCCTAAACCAGGCTAAACCCACGCCTGGCAGACCTCGCAGACCTTGTAGACCTGATAAGCCATAGTGTAAACGCAGCATAAGTGCAACGAAAAACAGGGTAAAAATTTCGTTTTGAATGCTATATATGAAGTAAATATGATATAATTGGATTTAAAGCTACATAAAGTAATGATGTAATACAAAAATATACGAAGTATTGCACTCTACAAATCCCAGAAAATTTCATAAATATTCTCATTTGGTAGCAAAATTTTTATAGCCAATGTTTTATTAATTTATGAAGTTTAACGTATTAAACAATCCTTACAATAATCTTTCAAAATTTACGCATTTTCACTTTCTTACAGATAAAATAAAAATATTAAAGACGTGAATTATCACATTGCTAACCAAGCGTAAACTATAGCGACTAGAATACACAGTGTGGAAATCGGCTATCTTTGTAATACTTAAAAAACGCTAAAATATTGTATCCCTTAAATGTGCAATGATGCTGCTGCAATATGCAGATCGCAGCGACATCTGCAGGATATTTTCTACAACTGCTAGATATTGCTGGTCTTCACAAAGTAATACTAGTAATACAAAAATCCCGCAGATGTCGCTGAGATCGACACTTGGGAATTTAGCAGTATCGTCGCACATTTAAGGGATAGAAATTTTTAGCACTGTTTGGATAGCATATTTCCACACTAGGTATTCTAGACGCTGTAGCGTAAACCAACAGAGTGAAAAATGTCCAAGCCGTGAATCGAACCCGGGCCCCTGGAATAGATCTCCAGTGCTCTACCATTAAGCCACAAGGACGAGGCCTAGCTTAGCATATCTCACTCACATAAGTTGGTATGACTGCTACCGCAGTTATCAGATGGAATATATGACTGCTATCGCAGTTATCAGATGGAATATCTATTCCAGCTAACTGCGGTAGCAGTCATTCCAACTTATGTGAGCGAGATATGCTAAGCTAGGTATCGCCCTTGTGGCTTAATGGTAGAGCACTGGAGATCTATTCCAGGGGCCCGGGTTCGATTCCCGGCTTGGACATTTTTCACTCTGTTGGTTTACGCTTGGTTAGCAATGTGATAATTCACGTCTTTAATATTCAATAATTTCCAACGTAATTTCACTGCTGAAAAGTAGTTGAAAAATTAATTAAAATTAAAATATTCTTTTTAAGTAAATAAGGTACAATCAATTCAATAATATTTATAATATTAACATATAAGAAATAATAATAAAATTAAAGATGGGGCAAAATTCAATTCGGCAAATTTTTAGAATTATATTAATCTAACAGTTAAAAATAAATAGAGGTACTGACATGACACTGAATAAAGTTTTATCCGATATGAATAAATTAACACAATACCTGAATTTGATTTTTTACAATTTAATCTCATAAACTTGCATATTTACGTTATTAACAGAATTTTCTAGGGTTTTCCTTTTGTATTATTACTCTAATAATCATTTTGTAAGTTAAAGACGTCCAATACAAGTACTAGTCCAAGAGCCGACAGCACAAAAACCTATGTTATCAAGCACCAGAAAAAAACCTTTATTTTATGGAAGAGTAGAAGTAAGGGAATCTAATGATCCATGTCTGCCGGAAGTGAAGTGGTGCATAAGCCAAAAATTAATACCACCAGTGGTTGACTCGTAGGTTTATCATTGTGCTTTCCTGCTCCCAGTCCTCCATATTTTCATACCTTTGTTTGCAGGACAAACACAATGATAAACCTACGAGTCAACCACTTGTGGTATTAATTTTGGTTTATACACCACTTCACTTCCAGCAGACATGAATCAGTAGATTCCCCTACTTCTACTCTCCCATAAAATAAAGGTTCTTTTCTTGTGATTGATAACATAGGTTTTTGTGCTGTCGGCTCTTGGACTATAGGGTTAAAAAAAAAAAAAAAAGTAGCAGCTAAATAAATAAAGCAAGCATGAATAGAATATCGTCTGACACCTGCTTCGATTTTGGAAAGAATAGATATTCAAAGCATAGAGGGTAAACATATTTCTTCAACATAGGAAAATTTCGGAGGCTTGTTAATTCTTCCCCCTTGTCGGTAGTGACGCTAGTACTGTTGCCATTACAGATTTTGCCGTAAATGTCCCATCTTGCTCCTTAATCTATGATTAGAGCAGTCAACTGGATGAGGTGATGGTCTGTGCAGCCGGTCTAAAAAGAGATTATTTGATTATCTAACATATAAATAGTGCCATGTCAATGATTTCATTTGCAAATTGTAAGAACGAATTCTAGTAATAAATATTTTTCACTATTTTTCTGACGATACATTTAACTTAAGTTCTGTTTAGTAGCCAAACCACGTCATTTGCGCTAAAATTGACCCACTTAATTTTGAGTATCACTCGGGAGTAGGACTGGGCGATGTAGAAATTTCTTAAATCGATTTATCATCCATCCAACATCGCGATTTAGTGCTAAATCGCGATTTAACACCGATTTTACATTTTAGAATATGGAAGCCTATTTTTTAAGTTTTAGTAACAAAATACGATCTTTACTTCCCCCCCTCCCCTCCTGTATTATTTAGTATACTTAGCTTTTAATTTGTCAAATAATTTTGAAAAGAGGTATATTTTACACATAAAAAAGCTTTGAATGTCCCAAAACACTAGTTTTTTTTTTCCATTTTAAAAATTAGTGACCTATTGTAATACATTTTATAAACTCATTCTATAAGAAGTAATATAAAAGAAAATGATCTTTTTTTTTTTTGTCTGACTTGTTATGCATGCTACAATTTAAATTCCTTAAGGGGGTGGGGGAAGGGGAGGCTTCCCCTAGCCCACTCAAATAGCACTTCATTGCTAACAGCCTACATACACTTTTTTTTTTTACAGACACAGATTTAAAAAGTTACTGAGGTAAAACAGAAGCATATTAAAAGACTTCAATGATGAATTTAACTATTCATTTACCATGATGAGAAAAGTAGTAAAAAAAGGGGGGGGGGTGAGATATGAGAAATAAGGTGCAATTTTATATCTTTTTAACTTTTAGATTAAAATAAGATTTGTTTAACATAAATGCTGACATTTATATAGCGGATGGAGAAGGATTGAAAGTGTGACCCTTGGAGCACATCACTGAAATTGCTGATTTTTTTTCGTGGTTGTTGCCATCCTTTAAGATTAGTAATAAAATATAATCTTAAAATATATCTCTTTTTAATGATAACAAAATGTCAAAAAAGCAAAAATTCGCAGATCTGCAGAAAAATCTAATGAATGCCTCCTCCAGCCCTCCCTCATTCTGCTGTAAAAATAAAGTTACTTGACTCATTACAGAACTTTATTAAAGTATTTTTAATTAATTACAAAATAATAATAAATTAAAACTAAAATATTCCCATAATACCTAAACATATGAAAATTAATTTTTCATGAAAATAATGCATAAAAATATAAACTAAAAATGGATGAATTTGGATATAAATAGTGAATCAATTTCAGCAAGATACTCAATCCATGTGACTGGCATTGAAATCGGATGTCAAATCTGATGCATGACTATTTTAAAATATTTTAATTAATTACAGAATAATAGAAAATAAAGAATATGTATTAAAATATTACTCAAACATGTGAAAAATGAATGTTTCATTAAAATAATGCATAAAAATAAAAAATTAAATTCGATGAATTTGGATTTTAAATATGAAACTTTATTCTTTTTTTTCCAACCATAAATACTCAATCAATTTCAGGAAAAAAATATTATTAGTAAAAGAAAAATATTTAATGTGGATCACGGCCAAATAGTGATACACAAAACAATGCATGATTATACCTTTAAAATAATTTCATTAATTACAAAATAATAGAAAATAAAAAATAAATGTTAAAATATTACTAAAACATGTAAAAAATGAATTTTTCATCATAAGAATGCATAAAAGTATAAACTGCAAGTCGATGAGTTTGGATTTTAAATATAAAACTTTATTATTATTATTTTTAATCATATAAATGCTGAATGAATTTCAGGAAAACAATCTTTTGAAACAATGCAGGATTCTACTTTAAAACATTTTAAGTAATTACAGAATGTTGGAAAATAAAAAATACATGTTGCAATATTACTCAAATATGTGAAAACTTAATTTATCATCAAAAGATTGCATTAGCATATAAATTGAAATTCGATGAATTTGGATAAAGATTTGGATTAAGATTTAAACATTACTTTTTCCTTTCAACTTTCCACTATATAAGTTCTTAATTTCTGAAAAATACACATTCCTATCTCGTAAACTCTGAATCTTGTTTACAAAATAAATATCAATTCTTACTTAAATCATCGTTTTCTTAAATCGCCTTTTTCTTAAATTGGATCCTGCTAAATCGATTTAACACCAGCTTGCCTTGTTTTCATTAAATCGTCTTTTTCTTAAATCGGAAAGCATGGAGGCTTGCGATGTTTGCTTAAATCGGATCGTCCTAAATCGATTTAACACCAGCTTGCCTTGTTTGTCTTAAATCGGAAAGCATTGAGGCTTGCGATGTTTGCTTAAATCGGATCCTCCTAAATCGATTTAACACCAGCTTGGCATGTAAGTGGTAGATACATCAAAGTAGATAAATCGATTTTCCGATGTTAGCTCTGAATCAGTATTTTGTTTTAAATCGATTTAAAGCCAATGGCTAAATCGCGATTTAAGACAATGGCTAAATCGCGATTTAAGATAATGGCTAAATCGCGATTTAAGAGATTGGCTAAATCGCGATTTGACATTAGCTAAATCGCGATTTCCGATTTTAGCTTAAATCGATTTAAGACCAATGGTTAAATCGGATTTCCGATGTAAGCTTTAAATCGATTTAAGAGTTAAATCGATTTAAGGCCCAGGCCTACTCGGGAGTTTATGAAATACCGTTTATTAGAGCAGACGGGTCAAAGAATTACTTTCAGTATAGAAAAAAATGAGCATATAGTCGATATTAAATATAATAGAAAAACTACAACTTTAGCAAGATTTTATCAAGAAGAAATCACCATCAATCACCCAAATAAATTTCAATGGAAGTAAAATAATTTTTCCCTCCAGTCTGTAGTATCCATCCATCCCTTATAAGAGAAACCGTAGAGATTGTGTTGTAATGTTATTCCATGTGAAGACATGAATAAGAAGTTCCTCAATAGTAAGTAATAAAAAAGTTAAAAGTTTTACCTTTATGTTTTGATGTATTATTCAGTAAAAATATATTCTTCTTAGGATGAACAAAAAAAAAATTATTTGAAGAGGGTTGGGTTGATTTTTGACTGCCAATTATCTACTCGTGGGATATAGGCCCGGCCCGAGGGGGGGGGGGGGGCTTCGTGGGGGTCTTACTAAGGGAGACAAACCCGTATTTACGCATGGAAATCCATGGTTCGAAGAAAACCACGAAAACTCCGAACGATTAGGACGACGGGTACGATTGGGTTCGAGCCCAGCACCTCCCGTCTACCAGCTTCGAGAGCAGAACCTCTCGTTTACTGGTGAGGCCATTTGTTTGAAGAAAAAATACACTAGGATAATATGCTGAACAGAATACTTGTAACACTTCACAATATAAACAAGTTGGAAATTGCTCGTCAAACGCGGCAAATGAGGAGCGTTCGTACTATAGCTAGTTTTATAATTACTTTTTGCACCCCATATTGCACTGAATGTATATATTTTTTAACTTCATAAGTGCATAAGTCTGTAACATCATTAACATGCACTTGCAATAATTTTTTTCCCATTGGCCGTAATGTAACGGAAAATTTTTGACAGTCCCTGTAATTAAACTATACATCCGATTTTCATAAAATTTCAAATGGCTCAACAAAATTTTGCAACAGTTATATATTTAAAATTTCAGACCATTCGGAAGGCTGTAACATCATTAAAATGCACTTGCAATAATTTTTTCCCATTGGCCGTAATGTAACGGAAAACTTTTGACAGTCCCTGTAATTAAACTATACATCCGATTTTCATAAAATTTCAAATGGCTCGACAAAATTTTGCAACAGTTATATATTTAAAATTTCAGACCATTCGGTCGGACAGTTTTTGCTCTGTTATATGCGGACAGACGGACGGACAGACAGACTGACTGAACGACGACTATAGGTGCTACGTATTTATATAATTGCGAACGCACCTAAAAACAGATGTATATTCTTGAGACTATTTACAAAACACAAATATAAAGAAATACTTTTAACTATGTATTAAACTATAGTTTGTTGCAGTTTTTTATGTATTATTATCATTCCTTTGGAATATCAGTGGATTTTTAATACAGCAGCATTTTGCTGCTAACTGCTATAAGCCATGGAGGAACACTAACCGTTCTGAGTCTCTGTGCCAGTAAAACAACTAAGAGGATTGTGTGATGCTGCCATCTGGTGGAATGTTCTTGAAACAAAAAAGCAATTCTCTAACAGATTGTAACCCGCAAAAATTTATGTAACGATGCAGCATCATTTAACTTACCAAATATATGACTCGAGTTACTCAAGGGTTATGAAAATTAAAATAAGATAAACATCCAAGTAAAATAAAAAATAACGTGCATAATATGAAAGAATACGTGGAAAATTGAATGATGGCGTTTCATAGTCCGTGCAATTTTAGAAAATTTTATTTATTTGTTTTGAAATGACTCGGGGAGAGTCGAAACATGTAAACAGTCGAAATAAACACATTTTCACTGGCTTTAATTTACACCTTTTTGCATTTGAAATTAGAGTATTTACTTTTCTCTAAACTTTTCTATCAAGAACTGATCACAGATTAATTGTTTAACCCTTTCAGGGCAAGGTACTTGTATTCGTAAAATGTTGAAATAATTTAATGACACCAGTACTTGCAAGAGAAATTATTTGCAAACAAGTAAAAGTATATATTCGCGTACTTGATAAAGGTGAAATTTTCATTATAAAATTTCGGTGCCAATGTGGCTATTAGGGATTAAAATTATGTGATGCCGTGACGGCATCACCGCCCTTCAAGGGGTTAAACATTAATCATATCAATTGTTTGTATTGCACTAAGATTGATTTTGACTTTTAAATCTTCCCCTTCCTCCTAATAGTCCAAGAGCAGACAGCACAAAAACCTATGTTATCAAGCACAAGAAAAAACCTTTATTTTATGGAAGGGTAGAAGCAGGGGAATCTAATGATCCATGTCTGCCGGAAGTGAAGTGGTGCATAAGCCAAAAATTAATACCACCAGTGGTTGACACGTAGGTTTATCATTGTGCTTTCCTGCTCCAAGTCCTCCATGTTTTCATACCCTTGTTTGTAGGACAAACACAATGATAAACCTACGAGTCAACCATTAGTGGTATTCATTTTTGGTTTATGCACCACTTCACTTCCGGCAGACATGGATCAGTAGATTCCCCTACTTCTACTCTTCCATAAAATAATGGTTTTTTTCTTGTGTTTGATCACATAGGTTTTTGTGCTGTCGGCTCTTGGACTATAATGTCAGCATTGAGTTATATTTGTAAGATTTTTCAATAAAAATAAGAACAATTAAAAAGAAAGTGATAGGTAATGCATTTATTAACCATTTGGAAAAATGGTTATTGTTCTCGTCAGGATAGGAAATCAAAAGCATATCTGAACGTTTTCATTGGTTTAATCCGCAATTTATTCGTTATCTGATTGGTATATACAGTAATCTGTATTTCCCTTTGGTTTCAACAACGATGGACAACAGAGTGTTGCCACTATGACAAAAAAATAATAAAAACTACAAAAAAAATTAATAAATCAGAAACAAATTGAGATACAGCTTTCAAACAAATTGCATTTAAAAGTACATTTTTTTCTCTATCCGACGGTATAAAAAGTAATATTGTCGGATGTTTAGAAGTTTAAGAATGAAATTTTATTTAAAATTGGTTGTGAGATTTTTTGGAAATCTGATGATAGAAAAGCCTTTTCCCGAACAGCCAATGAAATGCCTGGCTATTACGTAAGTTTCATAGGAAATCTGACGAGTCGCAGGCGATTTTTCTTGCTTGCAATTTTTACGTGTAATAACACTATTAATCTTTAATTCATGGCGTACGTAATGTATGACCAGCTCCGTAGAAGTTTAAAAATTTACAGTACCGAAAATTGTAAAACTGAAATTTCTTTTAAAATTTGTTCATGATGGGTCCAGGAATGTTAACGTTTAATCCATGGCGTACGTAATGTAGGATCAACTCCGTGCGATTTTTTATGTCTTAAATTTTTGTCTTTGAAAAAATCATTTTCCAAATGGTCGTTGTAATTTGTTAAATTGCTTTTTTTTTTTTTTTTTTTTTTTTTAATTCTAATTTCCCTACCATATTGTGTTATATTAATAGATTCGACGAGCGTTGTCCATCCTAATCTTGGGAGTCTTTGCCCGTGTAAGTAAAATAATCCCTTACTAAACCAGAAAATAACGCATAAAACATGAAATAAATTAACAGATGTCATATACGCATCGGGATACCTAATTGGCGCCAAAATGGCGTTATTTTGCCTGACATGGTAACCCGGTTATTGTTGTTATTTATTAATAAACTGTTTATTTACTTTTATTTTCTTTTTTAAAATTGCATAAATTGTTTTGTTCTATAGTTATTTATTAAACTATTTTTTCTTTACTGTTATTTCCTTTTTAAAATAACGAGTTGGAACCCGTCGAAATTCGACGAACTAAAATGTTAGAAAGGAGCTGTTAGATCGAATTTATAATAAACCTAAAAAAATAATTACAATAAAAAAATCATCTAACATTGGTTCTCTCACTCTTAAAACAAATTATATTTTTAACCTAAAATTACCAAAATATTATTTCCACAAGCTTCAATTGCTTAAATTATTGAAAAATTAAACTCTATTAGAATACGTAATCAAGATGAGTAATTATGATAAAGTTATCTATTGAGACTTTTATGTTTGTTTTTATGGGATGCAAAATCAGTAAAAAGGATTTCGCTTTGTCACATCATAAAATTTTCCCCCATGAAATCTAAATTGTACATTAGTTTCACATTCCCATAATTTACATACGCACCACTCAAATTCACAATTTGAAAGTATTTTAACCCACAATAGATTATTAATGAATGTATTTCCAAACTTAAAGTCACATTTGTCCGATTCAACTTTTCATGTGAACATTCACACAAACTTTAAGTTCTAATCTCAATACCCGCAAAAAGAAAAAAAAAAAAATCAGAAATTTGCTTTTAATTGTCATAGTATTGGCCATTTAGTATTGGACGAATATTTAGTTTTATCAAAATAAATGATCGCTTTGTTTTAAATATGACATAATTTTTACTCACTGAATCATTTTGCCTAGCGTCTCAAACTCAGTATCAGCGTAATGTAAAAATATTGAAATGTAACTGATTTATGAAGAAGAATGCGTGTTTTTTTTTTAATGTCTGACATCATTTTCTGTTCAAAAATTATAAAAAAGTTACTTTTATTTGTATTGTGAAAATGGCATCAATAAGGATATAATAAATAAAAATAATAAACCGTGACTATTTTCCCTTTACTTTCAATATAAATGGAGTACTTCAGTTGCCACGATTACAAAATTTGTATTAAAAACTACAAAAAAATTAATATCTCAAAAATAAATTGAGATACAACTTTCAAACAAATTGCATTTAAAAGAGCATTTTTTTCCGTATACGACGGTGTTAAAATTTAAAATGTGCGATGTTTAGAAGTTTAAAAATTTGCCGTAGATATAATTGCAAAACCGAAATTTTATTTCAAATTTCAAAGTGTTGCCATTCGCAAAATGACGTATGCGTTACGTACAGATATGTTTGTCCTTTATAGTATAGATATAAAATAATTTTAAAATATATATGTAACCGGTATTCGAAAACAAGGTTTTCGCCAAATTGGCGTCCAAAAATAAAAAACCCCGCGCCATATGCGGTGCGTATATGACATCTGTGCTAATAATTGTTTTTTGGAAGCGATTCAAAACAATTAGACAGGGAGTCGGCTGAACAGATCATCACCTTATCGAGTGGGAGGCCGAAATTCCGGGATTAGTTAAAACTCAATTCGCATACTAAAATGCAACTGGTCTGCCAAGATATATTTTGGTGGAAAACACATGAAAATCCGATTTTAGTGGTCGATTAATGGGTTTACCATTTTGTTTTCTTGCTCCTAGTCCTCCATGTTTTCATACCTTTGGGTGTAGGAAAACATAATGGTAAACCTACCGAGCAATCCCTAAAATCGAGTTTACAGGTGAATTCCACCAAGGTACAACTTGGCAGACCAGTCGCATTTTAATATGCTAATCGAGCTCTGTCTTATCCTAGAATTTCAGCCGTCAACTCGATGAGGTGATGATCTGTGCTCTAGCATACTGCACGGTGTATAATTTTATTTCTCTGGCTTGAAATGCGTCGCTGGTCTTATTTGTTAGCAGAGCTTGAAATTTTTGTGCGTATTTTGACTACACGGTAGCGTTGATACTTGTAAAAATTCGCGAAAAATCGTGTAAGTAATGTTTTTGAAAATACTTTTTTGAATGTTGGTTTTCAAAATTTTTTTCGTATTTGGAAAAAAAAATCTCGGTTTTTAGGTGCATTCGTAAATATATAAATACGTAGCACCTATGGTCGTCGTTTGGTCCGTCTGTCCGCATATAACACAGCAAAAACTACCCAACCGAATGCTCTGAAATTTTAAATATATAATTGTTGCAAAATTTTGTCGAGTCGTTTCAAATTTTATGAAAATCGTTATATAGTTTAATTACAGGGGCAATCAAAAGTTTTCTGTTACATTACGGTCAATGGGGAAAAGTATTTCAGTGCATTTTAATCATGTTACAGCCTTTCGAACAGAATGAAATGGATATGCACGTATGAAGTGAACTAAAACAGACATTCAGTACAATATGCAGAGCAAAAAAATATTTATAAAACTAGTTATAGCACGAACGCACATCATTTGCCACGTTTGACGTGCAATTTCCACTTGTAGTTATTTATTTATTTATTTATTTGCAAGCGTCTTGCCCATAATTTTTTAAAAAAAATAGCCGATTTTTGTCGTAGAAATTTACGGGTTATTAAATTTTTAAGTCGAATTATGAGTTTAAAAATATCCTTTTTAATATTGTTTTAAAACGACACTTTTCGTGAGAGGAATTTCTGGACTTTCGAAAGATTAAAAAAAGCGAAATACAAAGATATACAGGAGCGTTCACAAAATTATCTCCGCAAAAACGCTTAGAAATCCGTTTTTTTTTTTCCATGTATTTAAAATTATTATTTTTTTTTATAAAAAAAAGAAAGGAAAAGCACGTCATAAGGGGTAGAGATCTGCACGGGCCGGGCTCGGGCCGATTTTCATTCACGACACTCGGGCTGGGCCTGGTTTCCACTCTTTTTGGGCCGGGCCTAACTTATTTTTTCTGTGCAGAGCCGAGACTGTTTCATTCCTATATAGTCTTCCTATATAGTCTTTATATTATAGTCTTCATGGCCCAAAATCCTCAGTCCTAGTTTTGACCCAGCCTGTATGAAAATCATTGCCTCAGCGTGGCCTGGTCCATTCAAAAATCAGTAAATTAGGCCTGGCTCAAAAATTTTTGAAAAAAATGCATACATTTTTAAATTGCCCTTATTCTGCACTTAAACATTAAAATTTATTCTTTTTAAAAAATATTAGATTTCTGCGCTTATTAAAATATAGCTAAACTAGGACTTCCCTCAGAGGGATTAGTCTGAGCGATATTACTGAGAACATAGATATAATAATAACATGTGGAAGCAAAGAAAATGAGATGTTATCTTTAATTGTCCATATACTGCGAAAAATTGAAATGATGAAAATAAACGAATTGTAGAATTACAAAATCTTATATATAAATTCGTATACACTGTTTAAAAAAATGGGAAATCAAACCATTCAAGACAGCCATGCATGGATATAAAATTGAAAGTACGCAATATATTAAAAATAAAATAGAAAATGAAACACTAATTTACTTATATCGGAATTTTAACTGTATAAAATGATATCAAGAGCATAATCAGACGCTTCGCACCAATTTGAGTAACTTTAAATGACAAATATATGATGTTTAAAAAGAATGGACTATACTTTATATGGTGTGTGCTCCCCCGGAATAGTTAATATTGTACAATATCTGTTTTCCACGGATGCAATGAGGTTGTCGATAACATTTAAGGAATTCTCTTCTCAAAATCTAATATAGTATCAAAGTACCGAATACATCAAAAGTGGCATGCAATGCTTCGTTAGAGTGTGTTTTAGATATGCTCGATCGGATTTAAATGATGAGTGTATGCTGGCCACTACATACGCTGTATTGTTTTGTTTTCAAACATATTCTGCACAAGTTGAGCTGTATTTAGCATGTATTAAATAAAAGAAATCGGCAATGATTACAACATAAAGTATGACACAAGATCTGAATATATCGTCTGCATAACTTTTGAGCTGTCAAAGTGTCATTTGAAGTAATTTACAAATCCATACATATTTATTCAGCAAATCATGCGAGCTAACATACGCCAATATGAACCCGATTACAAAATTTCACCAGAATAAGTTAATATATAAAAAATCTACTAATGATAATTGAGAATATGACCTTATGATAAAATGTCTAGAAAAACGAATCGGATAAAAAATTCATATCACATTTAAAACGGCACTTCCCTCTGTTAGTGGCCTTGGCGAGAGAGAGAAAAGCCTAGAGAAGGAACACTTTAACAAGTACTTTCGGGCAACCTACTCACTGTTTCATACAGGTCTTTATTCAATATTTACACAATTTATTTAATGCTAGGTGGGTATCTATCAGTTTTGTTGCATTTAAATCACATGTTTTGCGGAGGAGATGCAGCATTATGAAATATTTAAAGTTGCTGTACCTAATAATTCCAAATTAATGGTAATTGAGATCGCTTTCCGTTAATTTCATCTTTTTAAATTTTAAATTTTTTAGAAACCATTCATAGAGACAATTGTATATTTTAAAACTAACCCGAAGCAAAATTTCAAGATTTTGGGCTCAGCAGTAACAGAGAAATAGAAAATTTTTGAAAGTTTTTTGTTTCTGCACTGTTTTATATAGCGACATTTTTAGAAATTGTTCTATTGCGAGAATTTACGTCATTATAAATACAGACATGTCAATTTTCATGTTTATATTCCTAACAGTTCCATTTTCTTCGTTACTTAGATCATCTTTAGATCTTTTTCCGCTTTGCTTAGTCTTTCTATTTTTTAGAATTCGTTCTACAACGAGCATTTACATCTTATTAATTACTACCATGCCAAAGTTCTAGTTTCTAACCCCAACAGTATCCCAAAAATTTCAGTATTCCAAATAAATCATTGTTTAGAACCTTTCTAGAAATTTTTACGTTTATCCGTCAAATTGAACCTTTTAGAGAGCGTTCGTTACGAGTATTTACATCTTAAAAGTAACTACCGCACCAAATTTAAAGTTTCTAACCCAATCAATATCGCAGAAATCACAATTTTAGAACTTTTTTGCTCCTGCAGCGATGTAGGTTCTTGCACTGACATAAAATAGTCTTTTTTTCGGAGCAGAGATGGCCACCAACATTTTTTTTAAGTTGGCTATGTAGTTTCAGAGATAACACCTCACAAACGTACAAGCATTAATAATATTATATACTTTATAATATTATAACGCTTTATAATATTAGCATTAGATGTACAGATACAAAAGCCATTTATCTGTTACAAACTAAAGTACCGGCGTTGCCCAGAATTTGAATGATGTTTGTTCTGAAAAATCAATTTCAAAATTTAACATACAACACAAAACAAACATTAAAAAAAGCAGTCGAAATGTTGGTGAATGAATCATATGAAAACGCTATATAAAAATGTATAAATGTATATAACAGACGTAAAAGAATACAGCTATAAATGAACTTATTTCAATTTATAATTGGGGCAATAATGTTAAAATACGCCAATATTTCCCTAATCGGGTTTTTATCATGCTTCAATACATTTTTACACTCATATGACGTTATACTATATCCACCATGCCCTTTATATTTCCAATATGACGTAATATTTTCCTCTTTCACGTGGAAACCTTGAAATAGAAAAGTTATGAAGTTATATTCACTTTCATTTAAATTCGTCAAACCATTTATTTCATTTTCATATTTCACGTGAATATCTTGCAATAAAAAAGTTATGACGTAATATTCACCTTTTTTTGAAATTCGGCAAACTATTTATTTCATTTTCATTTTTCACGTGGAAATAATGCAGTAGAAAATTAATTGTTGTAGTAATAATTTTATTGTGTTTTTTAATTGTTGGCAACTACTATAACGAAAAATGTTTAAATTTGATAAGAAATTGCTGTTAAATTGGTGGTTTTTAATTAATTAAAAATTAACTATAAGTTATTTCGATTCCGGATTACTTTAGTTGTCTCGGCCATGTTTTAATACACATGTACGTATCTCTTCACAATTTTGGCTTCCAAATTGTGGATTTTTTATAGAATTACAAACAGACAGATAGACAAGTTTTCATTTTTATATATCTCTCTATTCTATAAAAAGTAACTAACGCTGTCACCACCGCCGCCGCCGGTTTTGAATTTTTTGTGACCGGAGGTCTTTCTTCGTTAATATTAAGAAAACTATTGCATACAAATATATGAAAATCGGTGGTATTATAGCGAAATACTTGATCAACACACTAATGCATACAGTTTTCAAATCGAAGAATTATTTTAAGAGATATTTAATGCTAAAGTTGGACAAAATCGTTCCATTAAAAAAAATTATAAGAGCAAAAGCTATACATGGGAATTTAATCATTTTTAGATCATTTTATTCAATAGAAGGTCCCGGTCTGCAGATTTCATTAATTTTTTTAATTTGACTCATTTTTTGAGGTTTTATTGCTATTTTAAATTCAAATATTCAGCATTTTGACAGATAATTTTTACATATTTTAGAAAATGGTATTAATTTAAACTGTTGCCAACTGTATAAACAGCGCAAACAATAATGTTTGCGACAAATAAAAAAAATATTTACATGTTACTATTATAAACAGAAAAAAACCTTCAAATTAGAATTAAATAATTAGGTATAAAAAGCAGGCACTTATTGGAAATTACGCCATAAAAACTATATTTACATGTGAATTTTAAAAGGGAAAGGATAAGGTAAAATAAATTCATTAACATGCGTTAGAAATCTGAAATAGAACAAATTACGTCACATTACACTTATTATGCAAAATGAACAAAAAATAGTATTGCAAAACAGTTTAAATTTAAAAATTGCGCGAGTCAAAATATTAGAGGTTAAATATTAGATTTTTTAAAAATTTTATTATTTGTCGTTTGATGTGAGGTGTTCAGCTATAAGTATGCAAATTTTTATGTTTCCAACATAATTAGGGACTGAGTCAGAAAAATTGCTTTAAATACACAAGTTAGAGCCCAGAGGGTTAAATATTAGACTTTTTCAAAATTTTATTATTTGCTGTTTGATGTGAGGTGTTCAGCTATAAGTATGCAAAATTTCATGTCTCCAACTTAATTAGGGGCTGAGTTAGAAAAATTGCTTAAAATACACAAGTTAGAGCCCAGAGGGTTAAATATTAGACTTTTTCAAAATTTTATTATTTGCTGTTTGATCTGAGGTGTTCAGCTATAAGTATGCAAAATTTCATGTCTCCAACTTAATTAGGGGCTGAGTTAGAAAAATTGCTTAAAATACACAAGTTAGAGCCCAGAAGGTTAAATAATAGACTTTTTCAAAATTTTATTATTTGTCGTTTGATGTGAGGTGTTCAGCTATAAGTATGCAAAATGTCATGTCTCCAACTTAATTAGGGTCTGGGTTAGAAAAAATGCTTAAAATACACAAGTTAGAACCCAGAGAGTTAAATATTACACTTTTTCAAAATTTTATTATTTGTCGTTTGATGTGAGATGTTCAGCTATAAGTATGCAAAATTTCATGTCTCCAACTTAATTAGGGGCTGAGTTAGAAAAATTGCTTAAAATACACAAGTTAGAGCCCAGAGGGTTAAATATTAGACTTTTTCAAAATTTTATTATTTGCTGTTTGATGTGAGGTGTTCAGCTATAAGTATGCAAAATTTCATGTCTCCAACTTAATTAGGGACTGAGTTAGAAAAATTGCTTAAAATACACAAGTTAGAACCCAGAGAGTTAAATATTACACTTTTTCAAAATTTTATTATTTGTCGTTTGATGTGAGGTGTTCAGCTATAAGTATGCAAAATTTCATGTCTCCAACTTAATTAGGGGCTGAGTTAGAAAAATTGCTTAAAATACACAAGTTAGAGCCCAGAGGGTTAAATATTAGACTTTTTCAAAATTTTATTATTTGCTGTTTGATGTGAGGTGTTCAGCTATAAGTATGCAAAATTTCATGTCTCCAACTTAATTAGGGACTGAGTTAGAAAAATTGCTTAAAATACACAAGTTAGAGCCCAGAGGGTTAAATAATAGACTTTTTCAAAATTTTATTATTTGTCGTTTGATGTGAGGTGTTCAGCTATAAGTATGCAAAATTTCATGTCTCCAACTTAATTAGGGACTGAGTTAGAAAAATTGCTTAAAATACACAAGTTAGAGCCCAGAGGGTTAAATAATAGACTTTTTCAAAATTTTATTATTTGTCGTTTGATGTGAGGTGTTCAGCTATAAGTATGCAAAATGTCATGTCTCAAACTTAATTAGGGGCTGAGTTAGAAAAATTGCTTAAAATACACAAGTTAGAGCCCAGAGGGTTAAATAATAGACTTTTTCAAAATTTTATTATTTGTCGTTTGATGTGAAGTGTTCAGCTATAAGTATGCAAAATGTCATGTCTCCAACTTAATTAGGGGCTGAGTTAGAAAAATTGCTTAAAATACAGAAGTTAGAGACCGGAGGGTTAAATATGACTTTTTCAAAATTTTATGATTTATCGTGTTATCGCAAGTGTTCAGCTATAAGTATGCAAACTTTCATGTCTCCAACTTAATTAGGGGCTGAGTTAGAAAAATTGCTTAAAATACAGAAGTTAGAGACTGGAGGGTTAAATATGACTTTTTCAAAATTTTATGATTTATCGTGTTATCGCAAGTGTTCAACTATAAGTATGCAAACTTTCAAGTCTCCAACTTAGTTAAGGGATGAGTTAGACAAATTGCTTAAAACACATAAGTTAGAGCCTAGAAGGTTAAATAATCAGACATTTTTCAAAATTTTATTATTTGTCGTTTGATGTGAGGATTTCAGCTATAAGTTTGCGAAATTTCATGTCTCCAACTTAATTAGGGGCTGAGTTAGAAAAATTGTGTAAAATACATAAGTTAGAGCCCAGAGGGTTAAATATTAGACTTTTTAAAAATTTTATTATTTGTCGTTTGATGTGAGGTGTTCAGCTATAAGTATGCAAAATGTTATGTCTCCAACTTAATTAGGGGCTGAGTTAGAAAAATTGCTTAAAATACAGAAGTTAGAGACCGGAGGGTTAAATATGATTTTTTTAAAATTTTATGATTTATCGTGTTATCGCAAGTGTTCAGCTATAAGTATGCAAACTTTCGTGTATCCAACTTAATTAGGGGCTGAGTTAGAAAAATTGCTTTAAATACACAAGTTAGAGCCCAAAGGGTTAAATATTAAGCCTTTTTCAAAATTTTATTATTTGTCGTTTGATGTGAGATGTTCAGCTATAAGTATGCAAAATTTCATGTCTCCAACTTAATTAAATTAGGGGCTGAGTTAAAAAAATTGCTTAAAATACACAAGTTAGAGCCCAGAGGGTTAAATATTAGACTTTTTCAAAATTTTATTATTTGCCGTTTGATGTGTGGTGTTCAGCTATAAGTATGCAAAATTTCATGTCTCTAACTTAATTAGGGGCTGAGTTAGAAAAATTGCTTAAAATACACAAGTTAGACTTGCTTAGAATTGCTTAAAATACACACCGTCAGCGATCTACCAATCCCGAATTCAGTTTATATTCGTTTCATATATTCTTATTTTTTTGTGCAGCTCTGTAAAATAATTATCAATATTATATACAGTAAAACCTCTGAATAGCGGACACCCCGAGAATGCAGAATTTATCCTCTATTTAGAGGTGACTGCTACTGAGAGTAAAACATGTACAGTTATTTAAGAGTTGGTAATCGAAAAAATGTCCGCTAAATAGAGGTATCCGCTAATCGGGTGTGTCCGCTATGGAGGTTTTACCAGTAAAACTTCTGAATAGCGAACACCTCGGGAGGGCAGAATTTGTCCTCTATTTGGAGGTGTCCGCTATTGAGAGTAAAAAATGTACAGTTATTTAAGGGTTGGTAATCGAAAAAATGCCCGCTAAATAGAGGTGTCCACTAATCGGGTTTGTCCGTTATGGAGGTTTTACTGCATAATAATATCATCCTTTACAAGAAAATTGCATGCTGTATGATAGACAGACAGACATCCAGAGAAAGATAGCCTCCCGGATCAATAAACACTCATGTCTTTTGTTTTAATCATCCACAATTGTATGTCATACAACATGCCAGATTTTATAGAACAGGCTAAAAACGGTCACCGTGGTACGGAATACTATATTATTATTTGTTTGCCCACCAAAACTGGTTGCCACGGGTTGTTGCAAGGTTTGTGATCACGTGGTTGAAACTGATCTATTCAATATTACTGCGTGCGTATTTTTTTTTTATTTGCTCCATGTGTTCAAACCAGTTGTCTACGAAAACATCAACCGGTGAAAGTGACGCACACCAAATTTCTGTGACGTATGCAGATAAATTGTGCTTTTTTAAGAGTTTTTTCTACATAATTTTTAAACGGTTTGGAACTTATTTTTCATAGTAGGTGCATTCAGTAGGCAACCCTCATAGGTACCTTCTGGTGCAATCAGAAACGAAATCCGACAAATATTTTTTGAGTTATGCTTGACGAAAGGTTTTTATTAGGCTTTTTTTGTAGTAGGACATGGCGTTAATATCCGTCGTAGTAGTAAAGTGTCCGGACAGTAATATTTCGCTGAGTATTAGCCTTCGCTTCGCTCAGACAATTAAAATACAGTAAAACATGTGGAAAAGAACCTGCCTATGACGAAACCCCGTTTTGAACTGAAAAACGTGTTGATCTATGCAAAATTAATATTCTAATATGTAAGAAAAGAATATATAATACATTTACACTTGTTAAGAAGAAAACTCGTCTACAACGCATTTTTTTTTTTTTTTTTTTTTTTTTTTTTACTTTCTTCTATTTTTACAAGAAGAAAGTATTGGATTCATGAAAATTTTCGACTTGCGGTTTTCGACGGATTTACACGTTTTAGGGGGTCAGAGATTCCAAAAAACATAAACATGTCTTTACAAAATGTCTGTCTGTGAGTCTGTTTCTCTGTATGTGAAAAAATTTTGTGGGTGCTCTATCTCAGGAACTACTGCACGGAATTTAACAAAAATTTATATTATAGTAGTCCCTAATATAAATTGGAGCTGATTAGTTTTTGGTGTAAATCGCCCAACAGGTGGAGCTGCTATGCTGCATTTTTCGCGATTTCTGTAATAGCTCTATCTCAGGAACTAACGCACGGATTTTCATCAAACTTCAGATTTAGTTTTTCCTTGATATGAATTGGTGCTGGTAACGTTTTGGTGTAAATCGCCCAACAGATGGCGCTGCTACGCTGCATTTTGCGGGATTTACACGAATTTTGCAATATCTCAAGAAATAATGCACGGATTTTCATCAAACTTCAGATTTAGTTATTCCTTGATATGAATTGGTGCTGGTAACCTTTTGGTGTAAATCACCCAACAGACGGCGCTGCTATGCTGCATTCTGCAGGATTTACACGATTTTTGCAATAACTCTATCTCAAGAAATAATGCACGGATTTTCATCAAACTTCAGATTCAGTTAGTCCTTGACATGAGTTGACGTTTTGTACATTTTGGTGTAAATCGCTCAACAGGTGGCGCTGCTATACTGCATTTTTGCGATTTCTACAGTAGCTCTATCTCAAGAACTAATGCTTGGATTTTCAACAAACTTGAGATTCAAGTATACCTAGATATGAATTAGTGCTCTTTATATTTTGGTTCAAATCGCTCAACAGGTAGCGCTGCTATGCCACATTTTTCAGAATTTCGCCTATAGCTCTATCTCAATAACTAATCAGATATACTTTGATATGAATTGGTGCTAATTTGATGTAATTTCTTGTACTATTTAAATGATTTAATTGACGTGATTTATATAGAAGAAAGTTTTGTGATTGCCACAACATACTAGTTTTCTATGCAATGCCGTCTTAGAAGATTTTAGTGTATAGAATTTTTCAGATTTTTAACACTTCAATACGTGGAATAAGGATTAACAATATTAATGATAACTGAAACATTTACGTACACGAAATAGAGATTCATTAAAAAAACTAGTATGTTGTGGCCATCACAAAACTTTCTTCTATATAAATCACGTCAATTAAATCATTTAAATAGTATAAGAAATTACATCAATTTAGAACCAATTCGTGTCAAAGTATACCTGAATTCGAAGTTTGATGAAAATTCGTGCATTAGTTATTGAGATAGAGCTGTAGGGGAAATTCTGAAAAATTCAGCATAGAAGCGCCACCTGTTGAGCGATTTGCACCAAAACACAAACAGCACTAATTCATCTTAAGGTATACCGGAATCTGAAGTTTGATGAAAATCGGTGCATTAGTTCTGGAGCTAAAGCTATTGTGGAAATCACAAAAATGCAGCATAGCAGCGCCACCTGTTGAGCGATTTACACGAAAAGTAACAAAACATCATTTCATGTCAAGGACTAACTGAATCTGAAGTTTGATGAAAATCCGTGCATTAGTTCTGGACATTGAGCTATTGTGGAAATCGTGAAAAATGCTGCATAGCAGCGCCACCTTTTGAACGATTTACACCAAAACATAAGCAGCACTAATTCATATCCAGGTATACACCTGAATCTGAAGTTTGTTGAAAACCCAAGTATTAGTTCTTGAGATAGAGCTATTGCGGAAATCTCAAAAAATGCAGCATAGCAGCGCCACCTATTGAGCGATTTACACCACAAGGGGCAAAACGTTAATTCATGTCAAGCACTAACTGAATCTGAAGTTTGATGAAAATCCGTGCATTATTTCTTGAGATTGAGCTATTACGAAAATCGTGTAAATGCTTCAAAATGCAGCATAGCAGCGCCATCTGTTAGGCGATTTGCACCAAAACGTGACCAGCACCAATTCATATCAAGGATTAACGGAATCTGAAGTTTTATAAAAATCCGTGCATTAGTTCTTGAGATAGAGCTTTTGCGGAAATCCTGAAAAATGCTACATAGCAGCGCCACCTGCAGGGCGATTTACACTAAAAACTAATCAGCACCAATCTATATCAGGGACTACCTGAATATAAATTTTTATTAAATTCCGTGCATTAGTTCTTGAGATAGAGCGCCCACAAAATTTGTGTCACATACAGACAGACAGACGGACGGACAGACAGACAGACAGACTCACAGACAGATATTTTGTAAAAACATGTTTTTTGGAATCTCTGACCCATAAAACGTATAAATCCGTCAAAAACTGAAATTCGAAAATTTTCATGAAACCAATACTTTCTTCTTGTCAAGATAGAAGAAAGTAATAAATATCGCAGCCTGTGGCACTTCTATAAAGGTAAAGATTATAAACAATGAAAACTAGTCGGATGTACCAATCCCAAAACTTTCTTCTATCTCATACATGTTAATACTTCAAAATTCGCTATCACACTGCCAAAATTAAATGGCAATCTATGCATCTCATGAGGATTCAAACGATATGAAATTCCGTCCATTAGTTCTTGAGATATGACTATCGCTGAAATCGTCTAAATTCAGCAAAATGCTGCCTAGCAGCGCCACCTATTGGGTGATTTATACCAAATCCTAATCAGCAACAATTTATGTCAACGTCTGACTGAATCTGAAGTTTGGAGAAAATCCGTACATTAGTTTTTGAGATAGAGCAATAGCGAAAATCGTGAAAATTTCTGCATAGCAGCGCCACCTATTGGGTGATTAACACCAAAACACAATTAACAACAACTTGTGTCAACATACAACTAAATCTGAAGTTAGATGAATATTGGTCCATTAGTTCTATTGATAGAGCTATTGAGGCAATCGTGGAAAAGGCAGCAGAGAAACGCCACCTGTTGGGCGATTTACACCAACACCTAATCAGTAGCAAGTCATATCAAGGACTAACTTAATCTGCAGTTTGATGAAAATCCGTGCGTTAGTTCTTAAGATAGAGCTATTGGGGAAATCGTGTAAATCCTGCAAAATTCCTCATAACAGCGCCACCTGTTGGGTGATTTACACCAAAACGTAATCATCATCAATTCATATCAAGGACTAACTAAATCTGAAGTTTTATCAAAATCCGTGCATTAGTTCTTGAGATAGAGCTATTGCGAAAATCGTGAAAAATGCAGCATTGCAGCGCCACCTGTTGAGCGATTTACACCAAAAACTAATCAGCATCAATTTGTATTAGGCACTAACTGAATATCAATTTTTATTAAATTCCGTGCATTAGTTCTTGAGATAGAGCGCCCACAAAATTTGTGTCACATACACACAAACAGACAGACAGACAGACTCACAGAGTCACAGACAGACATTTTGTAAAAACATGTTTTTTGGAATCTCTGACCCCTAAAACGTGTAAATCCGTCGAAAACCGGAATTCGAAAATTTTCATGAATCCAATACTTTCTTCTTGTAAAGATAGAAGAAAGTAAAAATAGTTAAGATAAATATTTTTGGTCAGAACTCCTCGTACGAGACGAATTTTTAACCAAATCGACATGAAAATCAATGTTTTGTAGAAATTCACTCGGGACGAGATTTTAACTTTTTTCCGGGCCGGCTCGTGCCGAACTTTTAATTTTTGTATCAGGCCGAATTTTTTTACATGAGTCGGGCTGGTCCCGGGCCTGAAAATTTCGGCCCGTCCAGACCTCTAATAAGAGGAATGAATGAAAGTCCTATCCGGCTCCGCGTGCATTTTTAACCTGCGAACAAATTATTTTCATTAACTGGGACCAAATCTCTAATTTAAACATGGCATATAATGTAATTAATTTACATATGGAAACCTAACTTGAAATTAAATAGCTAACAAAATCGAACTAGTCAGATGTGCGAAACCCAAAACTTTCTTCGATCTCATACACGTTAATACTTCAAAATTTGCAATCACAGTAGTACCAAAAATAAATGGCAATCTATGTCCATCATGAGGATTCTAAAGATATGAAATTCCGTGATAAGTTCTTGAGATATGACTATCACTAAAATCGTGTAAATTCAGCATAGCAGTGCCACTTGTTGGGTGATTTACACTAAACCTAATCAGCAACAGTTAGGTCAACGTCTAACTGAATCTGGAGTTTGATGAAAATCCGTGCATTAGCTTTTGACTTACAGCTATTGCGAAAATCGTGAAAAGTCCAGCACAGCAGCGCCACCTGTTGGCAGTTAACACCAAAACCATGTCAGCAACAACTTGTGTCAACGTCTACGTCTAACTGAATCTGAAGTTAGACGAAAATTCGTGCTTTAGTTCTTGAGATAGAGCTATTGCGGAAATCGTGAAAAATGAGACATAGCAGAGCCACCTGTTGGTCAGTATACATCAAAACATAATAAGCACCAATATTTATTAAGTTCAAGGTATACCTGAATCTCATGGTTAATGAAAATCCGTGCATTAGTTCTTGAGATAGCGCTATTGCGGAAATAGTGAAAAATGCAGCATAGCAGAGCCACCTGTTGGGCGATTTACACCAAAAACAAATCAGCACCAATTTAAATCAGATACTAACTGAATATAAATTTTTATTAAATTCTGTGTATTAGTTCTTGAGATAGAGCGATGACAAAATTTGTGTCCCATACAGACAGGCAGAGTCACAGAGAGACATTTTGTAAAAACATGTTTTTCGGGATCTCTGACCCTTAAAGCGTGTAAATACCTCAAAAACCAAAAATAGAAAGTTTTCACAAATCCAAAATTTTCTTCTTGTAAAGATAGAATAAAGTAATAATCACTAGAAAATAGGAATTCTGCTTTTTCATAATTTAGTGTCGCCCCCGATGGAAAAAATATGCATGTATATATATATATATAATATCTATATAGATAGCACAAACATACTTCAGTTTTAAGACTTAAAATACACGCTTTTATTTTATATAAATGACGTCATCCGCATCCGCTGAAGAATGGAGAATATTCCAAATATGGGTTCGAGGCTGAAAAAAGTCACGTGGTACCGGTAATTTACCCAAAGAACTTCTAACTGATAAGAATAAAAACGGGAAACTACTACTGCTTTCCCCCCAATGAACTGTTTCATTGGCTTGCGGGGTTTTACATTATGTCTACGGAGTCTTCCCTTCTTTACGCTAGACGTTTTTACCTTGACTACGTGATCAGGACGTAGATAGAATATCCCCCATTCCTCATTTGCGATTCACTATTAAACAATCTCTACAGTTATCGTCGTTCAAGAAACTCTACAAAAAAAATCGGCTATCTAATGATTCATATGCTTTCATTTGTTTGTAACATTAATATAGATACTTAAATTTACTTTATAATAGCTCCCTGTTTTATCAGAAATTATTCATTTATATTTTTTCAAAATAGCACGTATTTTATTACATTTCTTTCAGTTTTTATGGGAAAATGGCAACAAAAAAATATTGCTATTTTCCAATTATTTTTCTTTTACTTTTTACAGAAATGGGGTGCTTGCGTTGCCAAAATTAAACAAATGACGTTAAAAATTACAAAAAAATTAATATCTCAAAAATAAATGGAGATGCAGTTTTCAAACAAATTGCATTAAAAAGTACTTTCTTTTCCCAATACGACGGTATAAAAATCGAAAATGCGCGACGCTTAGAAGTTGAAATATTGCAATAGAGTATTTAACAGTACAATGATGCATTTGCTTTGTTTTACAGCTGGTTTATACAACGCAACGTTAGTTTTTGGAGACGACACTTTATTTGCTGGGAGAAAGACGTAACATACCGGGGGCTAAAATGATTGAAACTCCAATTTAGAGATGGCATCGAGATGGCATACAGTAATATTCCACACAATAGTCACAAAAAAGAATTATGTAACATAATACTAAATAAAATTTACTACGAAATTACAATATAATAAGAAACATAAACATATTTCAAAACATATGAAACGAGATAAAATTGAAATAAATATAATATAATTATAAATTGGAACAACAAATGGAATATAGATATCAAATGACGATAGACATTTAAAATACCAAAGCGACGCGACGCGTGGATGCCTAATATCGTCAGTCGACAGAATACCACATGTCGCAAATAAATGCATTTTTTCACATTTGGCATAAATTGTCTATCACTGTCGATATAATGCATTGAAAGAATAAAACAGTTGGAAGCAAAAGAAAACCAGAGAAAATCAAAAATCGTACTTACATTGCACGCATACTAGAAATAATGGAGTTATGAATAAAGAGGAGGAGACATTTAGTGCACTGTCTACCAGTTGCGAGTGAAGTAACTGAGGAGGTTGTCACAAGATGGCGGCTGCTTTTTTTAAATCGGATCTTCAGCTTCTGATTACCGCAAAGTCAAACTTCTCACCAATAAAATTAAATAGAAAATTTCGTCTTATTTAAGCGTCTTATTCATGGAATTTTTTCTCAAAAATGATGTTAAAATTTGTATTTGTTTTTTCTGTTGTCAGTATGCCTTGTAAAAGTGTCAGTTTGTTTCCCTCGTTGTCACAATATGGCGAAAACGCAGGGCCTGACTACCGTCAAAATAAAATCCTACCAGTAAAAATGAAAATCTGTTTCCACCATTATTTCTGACTGCAATTTTGCAATAATAAGGTGTTTAAATAAGTTAAAAATTTCTATATAAATCTACTGGTAGATGTTTCCACCGGCAGTAAGCAACGTCTGCGATAGTGGTTACAGTTGAAGCTTCACAATTTTAAGGCTATATCAGCTCCTCTTTATTAATAGTTCCATGCTAGAAATGTGGTTTTACACATTTCGATTCAATCGAACTTACTTTGAATCGAATGAACTTAGCCTGAACACCTCATACATTTTGAAAATGAAGCCTGATAAAACAGCTGTTTACTAAATTGGAATTAAGTTAATCCTTGAATAATACATCCTCCATAGGATACCATCGAAGTTTGTTTGTGCTCTGCAGAAACCACTGCGCGCAGAGAAATAAGATTTGGCAGGACGATACCATGTCTCAAGTTATGTACCTCGAAGCCAGTTTTTTTTTTTTGAATAATATTTTTTTAAATTACAAACTAAATTAAAAATTTACGAACAAGCTCCTCTTTATTTTCAATATGGCTCGCGGAGGCTGTTCCAGAGCTGGTGCAGTGAAAATCTGATATCCAAAAATGGTTCTTTTTTCGCTTCTTTCGAAGCCCTATCGACTAAACTATTCGAAATACAGAATAACAAGAATTACCCTATCTGCATACTTTAAACTTTTTATCGGGACAACCCATTAAAAAATAAGGGTGTTAACAATTTAATATATATATATTTGTAACTTTGATTTCGTGTATTTCCTCCCCTCCTTCGCTTTTCGAAGCTCGTATCCATCGAACAATTAGAAATATGGAAAATCGATAAACACCCATTTAACCGGCGTACTTTTATATTTAAAACGACGGCTTCGGTTTAAAAAAATATCAAAGAATATCCCTTTGAAAAAAAAAAAAATGTTTTCCAATAGCCGATTCATGGCTTTAGCGTTTTTCCGCTAAGTTTAGAAGACAGCATTGGTTTTGGAAATTAAAATATAAAGAACGAAAAATACCCATTTAATGTGCGTATATTTAGATTAAAAAAAAAAAAAACATTATCGGTTTCAAAACACATTAATATTAATCCTTTCAAAAAATTAGCTTCCTAAAGTCACTCTCCCAATTTTAGTCTGTTTCTTTGCGATATTTAACATTCTGCATCAAAACATGAAAAAATAAATCGCACACACTTAACAAGCATACACTTAGCTTTAAAAGGACGTCTTCGGTTTTAAAAAATATTAATAATAACCCTTTGAAAAACTTCTTTACTGGAAATTACTTGAGGGCTTCAAGATAGGCATATTTTGATTGAAAAATTAAACTTAATTTTATACAATCTAGCTAAATCTTTAATACAATATATTGCATATATAACAGAATATATATAATGCAATACCTTTTAGCTTACGATCGAGTATAAATTTGGTCCAGAAATTATGAGATTAATAATAAGTAAAATCAGTATTTGAAAAATTTTAAAAATCTCCCTTAGGTTTAACATCGCACACGCTTTGATTGAAAATATTAACTTAATTTTGCGATAATGCTATAAAATTTTAATATGTTAAACTAACTTTTTAGCTGTTGTTCAAGTAAAATTTGTTTTAAAAATAATGAGATTTAGGGGGTAAATAATACATTTGAAAATTAAAATAAAATTCACATGATAGAGTTCTTAACATTTCGGCCGGCTTTTAACCACTAAATATCAGAATTTTACCACGATATTTTTACAAAATCCTCGGAAGTATTTTATATTAAAGTATAAAAATCTCGATTAAATACTTAAAAAAAAAAAAAAAAAAAAAAAAAAAAAAAAAAAAAAATGCTCGAGTGTTATACTGCTCGAAGAGCAGCCTTCTGTTTTTTAAAAATTTTTGTTTAAAAATATAATATAACATTATTCAATACTGATTTTAGGCATAAGCTACAGGGGGATAGTGGGGATCAGCTAGTACGAAATATGTACAAAAATAATAATTTGTTTATATCTGTTAATTTGTTGCCGAAACGTCAGTGAAGGCTTACTGTGGAGACACGAAAAGTTTTGATTTCCGTTTGTCTGTCTGTCTGTCTGTTCCGCGATAACTGCCGCAAAAAGCACCCGATCAGCTTGAAATTAATTGGGCATATTCGTGAGATACCCGGACGTAGCTGTATAGTTTTTGGTTAAATTTGGTTCATTCGTTCGGAAAATATGGAAGATTTTATTTTTATTTATAATGCTTTTCTACGGCAAGTCAGACGATTTTCAAATTTCCATTTGTTGAAAGAAAATGGCACGTTTGATTAATGGATTTAAATGTCAAATTATGGATACTAAAATTCCAAATAAGGGTTTTAAATTATTCCTATTATATTGAAGTTTTAATAATATATCTATCAGATTTTTTTATTTACGTGTATAATGTTTTGAGGACATTTATACATGTATTCCAATAATATAAAGAATTTTTAAATTAATTTTCTTGTTTTACATGATACATATTTCTTTTTTTTCCCCTTTTCTTCGTTGCCTAGCGACTGTTATTCGTAGCCTATCATTGCGTCAAATATGAATGAAGTTAGTAAATTACGTTAATTTTGTTGCAGGTACTATTAAAAGGCTATCACAAAAAATATTTTATCGCGCCAAATCGATGTAATTTATGCAATTAACAGTGGGCACGATAATGAATTATTTTCCAGTAGATTTATAGATCTCCAGATATGCATATTTTGGGGGGCTTTTAATATGTTATTGCTATCGCATGGATTAGGATGTTTAAACTAATGTTTAACCATGCCATAAGTGAAAAAAAAAGTACAGTTAAAGGCATGTAAATCCTTTTTAACACTTTCCAACATGGATGAAAAGTATTTATGACTTCAGTTTTTCTATCTGTCGCCTGCAGTGTTTCTCTACGTGCTCTAACTCGCGTAAATATAGTCGGGATTACATGCAATTGATATACGTTATTGAGGTTTGCCAAAGTATGTTTGGTATTAAAAATGAAGAGTGTAGCATTCATAGCTTAATTACAGGGGCACTCAAAACTATTCCGTTACATTATAGTCTTTGGGAAAAATCGTCTGCGGTGTATTTTAATAATGTTACACAATTTTAAACGTAATGAAATTTATATACTTTATTAAGGTGCACTAGAACCTGGTTACTATAAAATATGTTATGTGTAGCACTTACAGCATGCGTACAGGGAACTCAAAAGTATTCATAATATTACAATCTTTGAAGAAAATCCTTTTGTGGCGTTTTTAGGTGCGTTCGTAATTATATAAATACGTAGCACCTATAGTCGTCGTTCAGTCCGTCCGTCCGTCCGTCTGTCCGTCCGTCTGTCTGTCCGTCCGTCCGTCTGTCCGCATGTAACAGAGCAAAAACTACCCAACCGAATGGTCTGAAATTTCAAATATATGGTTGTTGCAAAATTTTGTCGAGCCATTTCAAATTTTATGAAAATCGGATGTATAGTTTAATTACAGGGACAGTCAAAAGTTTTTCTTTACATTACGGCCAATGGGAAAAATTATTGCAAGTGCATTTTAATGATATTACAGCCTTCCGAATGATCTGAAATTTTAAAGATATAACTGTTGCAAAATTTTGTCGAGCCCTTTCAAATTTTAGGAAAATCGGATGTATAGTTTAATTACAGGGACAGTCAAAAGTTTTTCTTTACATTACGGCCAATGGGAAAAATTATTGCAAGTGCATTTTAATGATATGAGAGCCTTCCGAATGATCTGAAATTTTAAAGATATAACTGTTGCAAAATTTTGTCGAGCCCTTTCAAATTTTAGAAAAATCGCATGTATAGTTTAATTACAGGGACAGTCAAAAGTTTTTAAAATTATTGCAAGTGGATTTTAATGATATTAGAGCCTTCCGAATGATTTGAAATTTTAAAGATATAACTGTTGCAAAATTTTGTCGAGCCCTTTCAAATTTTAGGAAAATCGGATGCATAGTTTAATTACAGGGACAGTCAAAAGTTTTTCTTTACATTACGGCCAATGGGAAAAATTATTGCAAGTGCATTTTAATGATATTACAGCCTTCCGAATGGTCTGAAATTTTAAAGATATAATTGTTGCAAAATTTTGTTGAGCTATTTCAAATTTTAGGAAAATCGGATGTATAGTTTAATTACAGGGACAGTCAAAAGTGTTCCGTTACATTACGGGGAATGGGAAAAAAATATTGGAAGTGCATTTTAATGATGTATCAGACTATGCGCTTTATGAAGTGCAAAAAATTATACATTCAGTACAATATGGAGTGCAAAAAATAATTATAAAACTAGTTATAGTACGAACGCACCTCATTTGCCACGTTTTACGAGCAATTTCCAACTTGTTTAATGATGTTACTCTGTTACAAAATAATAAAATTGATATGTATTTTTGAAACATTTTTGTAGTATATGGGGTGCAAAGCATATGTTTTTTTCAGGGTCACACAAAAGTGGTCGATTAAAATGTGGTCTACGGGGGGAAAAAACTCTTCACAGCTTATTTTAACACATTAGCGACGGGAAACGAGAATTCTCGTTTTTATTCAGAATACATCATTGGCTAAGGGAGTGACTTCTACCTTACAGAAAAGACATTTATATTGTGTTGTCCATATTTTTTATAGATTGTAAGACATTATATATTACATCCGTACATTGAAAGATATTTACTGTTGCATAAACATGAAAAACATATCCCAGAAACCAATTTCCGAGACACTTTCAGAAGAGGGAGGAGCTTCTACTGTTTTTAAACCCAGATTTAATTAAATTGCCTGTCGTCAGTGTGTTAATTGTGTTGCACCAATTCAAACATTATGAAATTAAACTACATTACTGTGGTTGACTACAAGAAGCTTGAATATGATTTGTATCGTATTTATCGTTCATTTATAGGGTCACATAAAAAATTTCGGATACAGTTCTGGTCTATTAGGGATGATTGCTGAAGAGCATTTTCGATTATGGTGTGCGTTTTAACGTTAAGTAAATTTGTGCTTAATAAGTAGTGCTTAAATATTGTATAGACCATGTACAGCGATACACAAATGAATTCGTAAGTATAAATGAAAATGAGCGCGAATTGCTTCAGTGTGTTTTTTTTTATTTGAGTTATGTATTTCCCAGCCCAATTACATTTAGTATACTAACAAATGTTTGCAGAATTTAGAAAATGTTTGCAGATATAATATTATATACAGGACTCCGCAGAAACTGGATATATGGTGCACACTATGCATACTAATCCCCGGAAATGTGATATGAGCAGTTTTAAGAGGGTTTTTTGTCTGCATTAAATTTAAATGTTATAGACGACGCGTAAAAATCTTCACGTAATATACAGGGCTGTAGAAAAGAATTCATGTACGTTTCCGTCTATTGGTAGAATTTACTAAAGGACATTAACACAATTAATTGATAATTACAAATGTAAATTAAATTACACTACGAAGGGGTTCAGGGGGGCTCTGCCCCCCTGAAGAAATCTACTTTATTATTTAAAAATTACCAGAATAAGTAGCTCATGAGATTTTCAGAATACCATTACATAAGAAGGGGTTTAATTTAATGCTTCTAATGTCAGAAACCTTCGAAATATTTTTTCGTTTTATAAATGTTTATGTAATTTCAAAACTTTAAATTTCGTTTTTTGTAGAAAGATTAATATTACTCAAAGAGTACTAAACACAATGAATTGTAGAGCTGACGTTGAGGCTCCTGATCTGCAGATTTACTAGTTTATTTGTTATTCCTCATACTATGTTCACACTACGATACTTAAGATATCTTAGGCCGCCGAACTCTCTTAATTTTGAGGTGGTACCCTCCCGGAATTGGAAACCTGTTCACATGGAAAAACTCACTTAAGATAACTCAGTGAACGTCACTGTGTTGTTTGCGCATGCGCTTAAGATAAAACCGCCCGCAACACCCAATCAGTTAATGCGAAGCTTTACAGCCAGCGAGAGTGAATGGTCGTGACTGTCTCTAGCCCGAAGAATGTTGAAACTCTCTCAGAGAGTTTGTGGAACTCCCTCAGAGAGTTCGGAGGTTTAAGAGAGTTCCGATAACGCAGTGTGAACAGGGCTCAGAGTAAAGATAAGGAGGTTATATGAGAAGTCTATGGAACAGGGTATTAGTACTAGAACAGTTTGGAATTTCTCCACAAGAGTGCGTATGGATCTGCTACATGCATTCCCTCCCTTCTGTCAACGCCAATCAACCAACCTATTAACTACTGGCTAATTTTTCTTTAACTGTTTATTTGTTTGTTTGGATTTGGATGAAATTTGCCGGTGTTTGTAAACACGTGAATGTTAAAACATTATTTAGATTAAATTTCTTCTGTAATTCGTGTGTAATAAAATCATTTATCAATATGAGTGTATTTACAGTGAAAGTAAATCCTTTGATCGGCAAAAAAGAATGGGTTGCAAAGCCCGAACACTATGATTATTATCAAGAAGTGGCAAGGTATCTCTGGCATTTATCGTCGCTTTAAATTATATTATATCAAACAGATAAATGGGCTAAAATTACTTTATATCACCATATTTTAAAGTGAAAATAGTTTATGCAAAATGGCGAATCTTGTTTTTAGTATTATACGCTTGCATATTCAATATAATTGAAATATTAAATGTGCTGTTCTCTCTCTCTAAAAAAAAAAAAAAAAAAAAAAAAAAAAAAAAAGAAGAATAAAAACATGTTTCCAAATGAAACCCCGCCCTAGACGTCATCAAATATTTCACTAAAGTCAATTTTTAGTTTCGACCTGTTTCTATATAGGGTAGATGTGACAGTAATGGACACCCGTAAGGAATTTCTTTAAAAATTATTTTTTTATTAATAGTTATAATTATTATATTCCAGTTTTTTCAATATTATATTAATCTATCAACAATATTTAACCATTCTTATAGTCTCATTTCCAAATATGAATCGATATTTAATTTTAAATAACAGAAATATATCAAAACACCCAAAAGCTCAGTGATGGACACCCTCTGTTCCAGTAATGGACACCCCATAAAAAGTAATAAATATAATTGTTTTTATGACTGTTATTTAGAAACAGAATTTAATGAATACATACTAATGAAACAAAATAGTTATTTTCAAATAAATTTAACAATTAGGATACCAGTAATTAATAAAATATTTGTGATAAACATTTACTGTTTGCATCAATTATTGTAATTATAAGAAGATCGACGTTTTAATTATTTTAGATGGATAGTTTAAAATACTAAATAACAGGTAATTACAGCTATCAAATTATTGAAATAGTGGGGGATTTAAAAGGTAATTAATTTTTTTTTTTTTTTAATATTAGTGTTTAGCTTTTTAACAATTAATCTTCTAGAGACTACTTGATGTATCATTTATAATAATTGATATTGCAAATATGAATGAAATTATATTGTGAATTGAATATTTTAAATACTAAATAAAAGAATTTGAAAATAAAACTAGAACTGATGTTTGAGGCCACTGATCTGCAGATTTACTAGTTTCATGAATATTAGCTATAACTTTCATTAATATTACTTTTTTTTTCTGTGTCAGAGGTGAATAAGGAAACATTTAAGACAGAAAATAGATTTTTAATAGCTTCTGTAACTTGTTTTTATTTAAACAGAGAGGGATTAAAGCACTGTGAGCCCCTCTTTTACTGTGCTCTTAAACAATATTTTCTGCTTCCTGGTTTGTTTGATTGCCAGATTATAAAATATGCAAGGTACATTAAAAAAAATAGTTTAAAATACTAAATATCAGGCAATTGCAGCTATCAAATTATTGAAACAGCGGGGGATTTATAAGGTAATTAAAAAAAAAAAGTTTTGGAATATTATTGTTTAGTTTTGTTTCACTATTTTTAACAATCTTCCAGAGACTACTTGATATATCATTTATAATAATTAATATTATAAATATGAAATAAATGATATTGTGAATTGAATATTTTAAATACTAAATAAAATAATTTCAAAATAAAACTATAGAATTGATGTTTGAGGCCACTGATCTGCAGATTTACTTGTTTCATGAATATTACCTATAACTTTCATTAATATTATACATTTTTTTTTTTTTTTCTTGTGTGTCAGAGGGGAATAAGGAAATATTTAAGACAGAATATAGATTTTTAATAGCTTCTGTAACTTAATTGTTTTTATTTAAACGGAGAGGGATTAAGCCCTATGAGCCCTTCTTTGGCTATGCTCTTAAACAATATTTTCTCCTTCCTGGCTGATTTGATTAGCAGATCATAAAATATGCAAGGTACATACAATATAAGCTATTATATTAATAATATTAATTTATAGGGTAGATGTGCCAGTAATGGACACCCTTAAGGAATTTCTTTCAAAATTATTTTTTTATTAATAGTTATAATTATTATATTCCAGTTTTTTCAATATCATATTAACATATCAACAATATTTAACCATTCTTATAGTCTCACTTCCCAGTATGAATCTAAATTTAATTTTAAATAACAGAAATATATCAAAACCCAAAAGCCCTGTAATGGACATCCCATAAAAAGCAATAAATATAATTGTTTTTATGTTAACAATGTTGTCATTAAGCTAATTTACTGATTGTCTAAGTGTAATTATAAACATATTCAATAGGAATGTTCTCAAAATACAAAAAGTATTATATCAATTTGTACATTTAACTATTTTCTGTCAAATTATTCATAGAATATTTATATTTTGATGAATATTTTAATATTGCAATGATGAAGATAAGAAATTTGAGTGATTTTTGATATAATGATTATAAAAGCTATAGGGTAGGCATAAGGGTATACTTTGATGTGTGTATTTTCTTTAATATACACCTTAGATATACAGATATGAATGCTGATATAGGGTGAACTTCCAGTAATTGACCACATGCCAGTAATTGACCAAAAACACATTTATGTGTTTAAAACAAGAATCAATGTGTTGATAAAGTATTTTTGAATGCTGAATAAAAATATTTAACATCCAATGAATTGCATAGGAAAAGATTACTTTTGCTATCTATATTCTGATTGAATGTAAAAAATCACAGAAAATGCACCTTCTAACAATATCAAAAGTGAATACATTCTGTAATAGTAGTGTTGTTTTGTGAGTTGTTTTATTAATCTTACAGCTTCAAGTTTAATTTAGTTCCATTGGTTCATCAAATGAGGTGTGTAGTTCATTTTTGTTTGTTTTAAGTTAATCATTATGCATTTAATATTAAATTCATAAGTTAAATGACGTTAAGGGGGGTGGTCAACTACTAGATGTGTGAATGTTGAAAGCATTCAGTAATTGACCAAACTGGTCAACTACTAACTTTTTGCTTGTTTGCATCCATTCCTTTTGATACTTAAAAAAATACATAGATTTCTATTATGAAAGCAATATTCACCAATTTTTTATTTAAAAAATGAGTTCTTTCAGTAGTTGACCAGGGTGGTTAATAACTAAATATGCTTGGTCAATTACTGATCAAGCAAACACACATTTGTTATGTCAAGAGGGTCATAACACATTTATATAATAATAATGCAAGAAAAGTGTAATTAAAATGTAAAGATAACAAAATTAGTATAGTGAGGCTCTAAATATCATTAGGGTTTGTCACACAAATCTTATAAAAAAATGTTTTACCACCATCAGCTCCAAACATAGTTCGTGGTAGATTTCTATTACAATTGTTGTGGAAGTATGCTGTTAAAATTGCTATATAAAATGTTTTTTATGCTGATTTTATCCATGACAAAGTTCAACCCTAATTAACTGCAGCTGTATAATAATAAAACATAACAATACAGAATTTGCATAAACATTACACTAAGTTTTGACTGACAAAAATAAAAATATTACTTTTAACAATCAGTGATTTGTTCAATATATTTTTTTAAACTGTAGAAATATATATAGTTTAAATTTAATTTTGAATAATAATTAGTGTTAACTATTTTGCACAATAAGCATCCCATTTATATAAAGCATAAAGTGCTCAGAATAAATTATTCCTAACAGTAATTTTTTTATTGTACAGTTTGTTTTATTTAATGAATGCATTTCTGGCATTAAATAAATTAGATAAAAGTTTATATTATAATTAAAAAATCTGGTGACAAAAGATTAAAAATTATGTAGAGTGTTGATTGCCAAGTGCTTCAGAAATGTATGCATAACTGTAGCACAAATAGGACTACAACTAAAAAAAAAACTTTTCACTAAACGAAAATGGCATTTAAAATATTTAAACATAATTTAAAATTAATTATAAATAACATGACAGATTTTGTCACCCCACAAAAATATAAAGCAATAGGGAAAATCTTAAATATATTTTATGCATAGTATATCAATTTTATAAATAGAGATTAATGATTATGTATCTCGGGCCATAGGTAAAAGATTACTGGGCCATATGTGGCCTGCAGGTTGAGCATGGCTGCTTTAAAGCATATTTTGCTACTACTGCAATTTAAAAATCCTTAGCTTTAGTATGATTTAAATTCTTTTTCTAATAAAATTCTCAGAAATTTCAAATTCGTCAGAGTTTTTTTTTTTTTTCAGAAATTTTAAATTTTCCCGATTTTTTCTGGCTGGCCAGGAGGCTAGACATCCAGTTTCTGTAGAAAAAAACTTGGCAAACTTCCCCATTTTTTCATACGATTAATTTTAAGAAGGTTTATCAGTTCAACTTCAGAGTGGTCAATTACTGACACGGTGATGGTTATTTTCTAACATTAAGTGGTCAATTACTGGCAAAATCTCCCTTGACAACTATTACATTAAATAAAATAAAATTGCAAAAAAGTAGGCAAAAAATGTTTATTTATTATTGATCCTTATAAGTGATTGTTGCTTTAAAAAAAAGTTTCAAGAAATATCTCCTTAAATTTAACACAGAAAAAAAAAAAATGCTAAGAAACTTTCACTAAATGGTCAATTACTGGGTAGTTCACCCTACTTATTTGATGTGTATATTAAAGAAAATGCACATTAAATAAATTTAAATTAAAAAACTAATGTAGAAGTAAATAAAATTAAATAAGGGAAAGCATCTTCCTTCCTTTTTTTTTCTCTTTTGTAGATAGTTGTTTTGATTTCACACCTGGGTCATTCCATGTCAAATCACCCAGAATTTTCTAAAAATGGCACCCACCATCACCAATTTTTATAAAAATCAGTGAATTTGTAGAGTTTTTAATGCTGATTCCAAAAATATCAATCATATTGAAATTGATCAAACGGTTTGTGAGTTATGAGCTTTTAAATATCTTCCAAGATGGCCGATTTGCCGCCATTTTGAATAGCACATGTGACAACATAAAAGTCTATAACTCCTTTCAAGTTTAAGCTAGAACTTTCAAATTTTTTTTGTTTTGTTCAGAATAAAGTAAACTTTCATTTAAACAGATTTTTGTGCAGCTGATTCCATTAAAATGCTGTCAGAAAATGACTTTTTGTCATTTTTTTTATTAAAAAAAGGTGTAACTTCAATGGCTGATTTCCCCCATTGTTCCCCCTTCAATTTTCATCAAATTGCATAAATAGACAGCTCAAAGTGTGTTTTGATGCCTGATAAAAAAATTTTAATGGGCAGTTTACAGGTATTTTGTTTAAAGAAGAATTTCAATTTTACTGACCTTCCAAAAGTAACGGAAAACACAAGATAATGTTGATATTTCTTTTATTGCCCGAAGTATCATAAATCTTTACATCTAAAAGTTTGATAAGGTTTTATTTTACTTAAATATATATATATTTTTAATGTGGCTGAAAAGAAGGGGAATCCCACAGGAATAAATATGAATGCTAATAATGAATTCCTGCAAGACATAGAAGTATTTTCCTGACAAATTGAAATCTATTGCAAAGTTTCAGTAAATTATAAGTAAAAAAGAAATAATAGAAAAAAATTCTAAAAATAGTCACATTTTATGGGTTGTTCTCTACAATACTTGCAAATTTGGCCAAGCAGTCTGACTTGAATGATACATAGGGTAGATGCACCAGTTTTGGCCACTGTACCAGTTTTGGCCACATTGGATCAATTTGTCCAATATTTAGCCTGTGAATTCATGCTAACAAATAATATGCATTCTTACACTTTAAGCAAACTCTCTTTTATCATTTACAATATCATTTGTTTATTTTTTGCTAAAATGTGACTTGTAAAAAAAATAAATGTGTGAAACTGCAGTGTGTGCTTACATGTATTAAGATTTTTGCTTAGCAGACAAGTTTTCAGAATCTTTCAACATTAGCCACTTATAGGGTTCTATTTGTTCTGAAACAAATTTCTATTAGGTTTTATGAGGTAAGCTTTCTCTCTACTGCAATTTTACATTTAAATTACTTATTTTAACAGTTTAATGGGGGGTGGCCAAAACTGGTGCATTAAATTTGCTATATGTACCAGTTATGGCCATGGGGGTGGCCAAAAAGGGTACAACATATGTTCCACTTTTGGCCACATGATTCATTGTCATAGAGGGAATTTTAGCCATTTAATAAATTTAAGAACATCTGGATAAATCAAAATCAATTTAGTTTTGTTTTATGTAGTAATGGCTTCAATAATAATAATAAAAGCAAGGCTAATGGCGGTTCTATAAAAGAGATTTTGTTATTCTCTGTCCAATAGATAATTCACTTTAGAAAGAAGGACATTGTGCTAGTCACTAAAAAAAAATATAGTATTGTGTTTATTTTTGATAAAGCAAAAGGGGAGGTGATATGTAATTTGTAGATATGATAAATAAACTAAAACATAAATTTTGAAAGATTTTACAACTTATAAATTAAAACGTTCAATAAAATTATAGCATTATTTAATTGCTTGTATTTTTCCTAAAGAAATGAAGACGTTCCATAATTTTTGCAATATTTCAGGCACACGGATTTAGAAATACTAAATATTGTGAAAATCTTTACTAGAGACATCTAAATACAACTAAGAATATATTTCACATTATTTAAAAAGAAGAGGATTCATTTTAACAAGTTTAAAAGAGATTCTGTGCTCTTAAAAAATAGCCTAGAGGGAACACTGCTCTAAGATAAGAAGTAAAATTAAGGGCCATTCAAAATGTAATGCCAGCACTACAAGCTAGCAAAGTTTTGGAGTAACCCGTCCTTGCCTTACATCAGAAGTTTGTAGGATGGACACCACTTTCCTCTAATAATGTTGAATCTCAAGTAGTAGATCTAGGTACTAGGAATTGAAGTTAAAAATCAATTAGAAAAGTGGATTTTAGATATTGTCAGAATACTATTTCCTAAAAAAATAGAACAACTTTTAAGATTTTGTCCAGAAAATTGTAGCCGGTAAGATAGAAACTCCATTTCAAGATGGAAGACCAGGCGTGAAATGGTATGATTCGCTTCTGAAATCACACCCTAAAATAACTTGCAAAGAAGCAGGGTACATAAATAAGGCATAAGCTAATATAAATAAAAAGATAATTTCAAGAAGTATAACATTTTTGATGAAAATCAATCCAAAATCAGAAAATGCTTTCAAGAAATATAACACTTTGATGAAGATTCAAGTGTTCTAAACAAGCCACAATCCATAAATAATTATAAAACTGATTAAATAGTTAATCTTTATGTCCTATAGGCACTGTTGTCCCGTTTATTAATCAAATTTAAATATATTTTTTTGTTTTTTAATTGAAACTTTCAGTTAAAATCAAAATAAGTATATTTTACTTGATATTTTTATCAATTCATAAAGAAATTTGCAAAATTCTCTTAATACAGCAAACAAATATATGTGTGGTAAAATAGATGTTGCATAAAAATGCTTTATTTTTACTTATTATCAATTAAAATGTTTGTTAAACTACATGATATTGGAGTGGCCAAAACTGGTGCATAGAGATGGCCAAAACTGGTGTAGGGGTGGCCAAAACTGGTACAAATTGGAATAAATTACTTGATGAGTTATTACTCACAATCTAAAATATTCTGTAGAAAATCATTATAGCTAACAGAAAGACAATTAAATTTACTAAAGAATGATGTTATTATGATTTAATATGCTTAAATCGGTCAAGAACTGTAAAATTTCTATTTCGAATTTTCTCTAAAAGTGGCCAAAACTGGTGCATCTACCCTACGTAAATTTTCATAAAAAGTAGATAAATGGTAAGCAATTAGCCAATTATTGAAGATTTTAATAGCAGCAGAAATCGTTTTAAAAATTTGACTTAACAAAAAAATAAAATGAAAATTTTAAAAGTGAGGGAATGATGGTGAGGGAATGATGAGTGAGGGAATGATGAAACAGATATGAGGGAATGATTGTTTACAAAACAAGTTAATTAACACATTATTTTTAATATGAATTGATACAACAAAATAGTATTATAATAGTATAAAATAAAATTAAATAGATGAAAACATGAAAACTGATGATCTATTATCACATGGCTGAGGGGGCTCAGTCTTTCTTTCCCCATAAGATGTGTGGTAATTATGTTCATCTTTTTACTTTCTTCTATCTTTACAAGAAGAAATTATTGGATTCGTGAACATTTTCGAATTCCGGTTTTCAACGGATTTACATGTTTTAGAGGTCAGATATACCGAAAAAAAAATTATTTTACAAAGTCTCTGTCTGTCTGTATGTGACAGAAATTTTGTGGGCACTCTATCTCAAGGACTAATGGACGGAATTGAACAAGACTTTAGATTCAGTTAGTTCCCAATATAAATTTGTGCTGATTACTTTTTGATGTAAATTGCCCAACAGGTGGCGCTGCTATCATACATTTTTCGTGATTTCCACAATAGCTATATCTCTAGAACTAATGCTTGGATTTTCATAAAACTTCAGATTCAGTTAGCACTTGATATAATTTGGTGCTTATTACTTTTTGGGGTAAATCACCGAACAGATGGCGCTTATATGCTAACATTATTCATGATTATTGCAATAACTATATCACAAGAACTAATGCTCACATTTTTATCAAAATTAAGATTCAGTTAGTCTCTGATATAAATTGGTCCTGATTAGTTTTTGGCGTAAATCTCCCGACAGGTGGCGCTGATACGCAGAATTTTTTATGATTTCTGGAATAGCTATCTCAAAAACTAATGTACCTACAGATTTTCATCAAACTTCAGATTAAGATAGACTTGACATAAGTTGTTGCTGATTAGATTTTAATGTAAATCACCTAACCGATGGTGCTGCTAAGCTGCATTTTTCAGGAAGTATTAACATGTATGAGTTTTGGGATTGACACATCTGACTAGTTTTGGTTTGGTTTGGTTTATTATAGTTTGTGTTTCCCAGATCCATTTCTTCAGCTTTAATAAACTTGTTTCATCCTCAGTAGTTTATAAAATTAAGTTGCTTTTACAATTCTCACACTTCCTTTGAAGGCAGGTTATATTGTTTTTCTCACAACATAATTCTAGTAATACATCAGGTGTTTTAAAATTTATTATTCCTGTTTCATTAAGTTTTAATACAATTATTTTTATGTTGGAATGAGCTTCACAAGCAACTGTATCTCTTTCTTCAACATTAGGTTTTTTCACCTAAAGTGGTTTCGGGCGACAGAATGATGAATAACTCAAAACATAATTAACTTCTTTGAGAAACTTCTTGTATAAATATTTATGTGTCTCTCATAAAAGCCTTCTTTTGTTTCTTTATTTTGCTTTTTGAGGTATAATCTTTTTTTCCTGGACAAAGTTTTTAGCAAAAACTTAATATATCCTGTTTAACTTTATTAAATAGGTAATTGCCTCTCTTACGATAAGTAAAGAGATAAGCTTCGTTGCTAGCAATATTCTTCAAGCTTCGATATCTAAGAATATGTATATTTTTTGTCATATGTAGCAATCTGTATTTTTTCAAAATACTTCCCTTAAAATTCTGTAGTACATTTGTCTACCTTTTTGACTCTTTCCCATATTGTTAAAAGTTGATGCCAATGCTGTGTAAAGAACATCTCCAAATAAAAGCTTTTTCTAATTTTGGATGATACGTCTTTATTTCCAGTTATTTTTTTCTTTTAGGAGTTAACTTTTAGATGTTTAAAAAATTTTTTTAAGTAAGGCTTGGTAATACTTTTTGTATTTTGATTATCCCCTTTTGCAGCTTTACAGTTGAACTTTTAATGACTGATTTTCTCGAAACAGTTTTGATCTGCCACGTCTAATTCTTTTCTCCAAGCACTCTGCCTTGTAAGAGGACGTTCAGCCTCAGAACCACTAAAACTTGCGGAATCTGTGTTACCACTATTTGATGGAGTCTGGGGAAAAAAGAAATTGCTCAATCTTCTTATTTTTCTTAATATTTTCTCTATAATTTTTTTAATTTTTCTTCCACTGTTTCCTTTTTTTAACATTGTTGTCTAGAACTCATCTCCTTTACACTTTTAACTTGGCCTTTCTCTTTTAAATATTTCAGTTTTTCAAGCTTCAAAGGATTATTTTTCATTTTCTCTCTTAAGATTTTTTTAAACTCAATGTATTTTAATCGCATAAAAAATGTAAAATGCTAATCAACACTATTCTACGTATATGCATAATTTTTCACTAAGCTACTCTGGCTTATTTATAAATTTCTCCAAGAACAGTTTAAATAAAATGTTTTAGTTAGTTTGAGCCACATAAATTAAAAAAATAACATGCTATTAGTATAAATTTTAAGCAGGAAAACTAAATCCATCATTTAAACAGAAAGCACACCATTCCCTCACTCATCTTGTCATTCCCTCATAATGGTAAATGTGAGGGAATGACAAGTGAGGGAATGATGAAATAAGACATTTTTACTAATTGTAGGAAAAAATGCAAAATTATGAAGAAATCCAAACTGTTTCTTTGAAGAGCAACACTTAATATATAATGTATGATAAAATTAAAATTTTTGATATTTACAAAAAAATTAGTATTCTGTGTGAGGGAATGACTGCTAATAAAAACGCTTCCAGATATACCGACTGAAAAAAAATTCTGAAAAATTAACAAAATTTTACACCACCAATTTATGTTGCTGGACTAACAAGTGCTCAAAATGGCTTCTTCTCTGTGAAGGATGCTAGACTGCTACCTGCTCTTTAGTGGTAGATATTTGAGATAATAGCAATGTGTGAGGGAATGATGGTCTAACATGGGGAAACATATAATTGATTGAGTAGACTATATAATAATTTAAAAAAAAAATATTTTTATTATTTTTTGTAATGTACCAAATAAGAACTTTATTTTGCTTAGGGTATTTTTAATTATTTTTATTTCTGGATGGAAAGAAATAGGCAATAAAGTATGGTAGTACAGGTGGGGGAAAGGTGAGGGAATGATGTTTGCATGATATATATTACATTTTTAAATACTAAATTTGTTTATTTTTAAATTTTACTTTCTGTCCCTAATAAACTATGTTTAGATCTTCTAATAAAAATAAATAAAAATGTAATGAAATTAAGAGCATTTATATGACAGGGAAGCACTTTTTGCACTATTGCAGAGAATAACCCTTATGGCAAAATCATACTTGTATATTATACAAAATATAATTTAAAAAAATACATTAAGTAAATATTATCGTACTTTAAAATCATACAAAATAACATTTAGTATATACACAGTAAAAATCAGGGTTGGCTTTTTACCGGTAAAAACTGGTTTTTACCAGGACATGGTAAAAACTAGGTTTTTACCGGTTTGCAATTTGATCACGCAACGGCCTTAGCAGACTTGCTTTTGTCACAAGTCTTTTAACAGTCCCTCCCCCACTCCCCACCTCCATCACAAACAGATTTTCCATGACTTGTAGCAAAAAAGTTCCATTTTGCTTTTATTCCATCAAAATCATGATCATGGGTTCAAAAATGTTTTTCAATTTTAATATTGTGCAGCAGAGCCATCAGTAAAATATTCTACATTTGTAGCTAAGATATACTTATTATTTAAATGCTGCATGATTAACTTTTGAGTCAGATAAACCATTGGTACATCATAGTCCATATCATCTGAAAGTATGCAAAAGCTTTTTAAGCTGTTTCCATTTTTTTGCTTTACATAGAATACAACTGTATGTAAAGTACAGCAACCAGGCATCCAATGGTATCTGTTGTGCTTCGTCTTGCAATACAAAAGAAAAGTTCTCAATAAAATCCATTTGTATGAGAGCCTCATGACTAGTAAGATCTTTTTTTCAAATAAATGCTTTGGGACTTGGATATGTGTGTATAGGCTACAAGTTTTTCAATCTTTTTAAGAATAGATGAAATCGTACAGAATAGATGTATGTGATGTTAACCATACTCTGTCAGTTGATTCCCACCGTTTATGTTCAATTGCGTCTTCAGGATCAAAATCCGGAAATTTTAATTTTAGAAAAATCTTCAAGAACATCCTTCTTGAGCATTTGCTGCATATATGTAACATACAATTTGTATTGTTTAGAACTGCAAACCAATTTCTGTATTAAATCTTCATATTTTTCTTCAATCCCTGTTGCTGCAATAAGCAACTGAACTTTCTGATGTATTGTATACATGCAGACAGAATGTGTGTCAGAACTTCCAATTAAGACACAGTGCTTAGGTCGCAGGTCAGCAAATTTTGAAAACCCAATTTTAATATTGGTAGGAAATTTTAATCGAAATTGGATATATAGTTAATTCAGATTACAAAGAAGAAACCTTTTCTGAACACTGGCGCGGGCGGACATTTTTTTTATGCTGACCTTATCTCCCTGACCAGGCATGAGACATGAAAATTCATTATCTTCATGAAATTCTTTCACAGATTTTATAGTGTCTTCCCAAGTATAAAGTCTATACTTGGTACTCAGTTACACTAAAGGTTTCAATTATTTTCTTTCTTGACCATCATGACTCAGGAATCAAAGTTAGCAACTGAATTTTTTCTCTGGGACTAATTTGTGGAAGCTTTTCTTTCACCATCTCCATTAATCTGTCGAATTCTGAAGCTTTTCTTTTGATTCACATTATCTTCATCAGAGCTGCTGTTTTCACTCTGAAGAACTTTCTCTTCCAAATCAAGGGTGCAAGCAACTTTCTTTCGCAAGGCAATTTTCATTTGCTGTAATTTTCTTTCTGCAGCAGACACTTTCCTGTGAGCAGAAATTGCATGTAACCTTAGTAGTGAACTTTCATTAAGCTTTATGTGATATTTTTCTTTCTGATCCATGTTTAATGTAATTTCTTCAGAAAAATCAGTGGGCTGACACAAGTCTTTCTGTTCTTTCACATATACTTCCAGCAAAGCTCTTGCTTTTTTCCCTATGGGTTGAACATAGTTTCTTACCAGGAATGGCATCATTATGTAGCTTATGCCTGTAATTCTTAGCTTGATGCACACTTATCACATGTAAGGATACTTTTCTTGGTCTTGTTAGGATGAAGATTAAATAAATGAAAACATTTCGGTAGTTTTCGGTTAGCCGGGCGCCAGTGTTATATATACATATGTATGTATATCTATATATACATATAAATGTATATTTATACATATATAGAAGCTATATGTATACATATATATATATGTGTATATATACATATATATGTATATATAGATATACATACATATGTATATATAACACTGGCGCCCGGCTAACCGAAAAGTACCAACATTTCTTTTGCTGAATTTACATATGCAGAAAGTGTTCTCTGTGAGCAAAGCATATTGTTGAGTTTTCGCTATCTTCTAAATTGCATCTTAATGCAAGAAGTTCTTTATTTTTGGTGGATAACGCATTGCGATGGTGGATAGCTTGAGGATTATTTAAATCACAATTTCGATTATTAATATTTAAACTAATATTGTATATTTTTTGTTTATCCTTAAAAAAAATCTAACTTAACGCAACATAGCAGCATCATTTATAGTTATAAGATCAAAAGAGAAACTTTAATCCTTTTTAACGGCATAACAAGTTGTAAAATTCTGCTTAATCTGGTTGGTTGAAAAAATGTTCTGGGAAGTAATTTTAGTCAGATTCATTGAAAATCTCTATCTGGCAAGTACATCTATCTGGTTGGTTGGAAAAACCCCTGACAAACAAAAAAATTTTTTACAAGTATCAAAACACACTTTGAGCTGCAATATTAATACAACAGAGTTAATTTTTTAACTAATTATATTTATTTTGAATGTAGTATGTACTAAATGTTATTTTGTATAATTTTGAAGTACGATAATTTTTACTTATTGTATTTATTAACAATTGTCATTTATCATTTTGTATAATATACAAGTATGATTTTGCTATAAAATGTGACAATTTGTAGAATTTCTTCCATCATTTCTTTTTTATTTAAAATTTACTGAAACTCTGCAATAGATTTCAATTTATCATGAAAATACCTCTATGTCTTGCAGGAATTCATTATTAGCATTCCTATTTATAATTCCTGAGGGATTCCCCTTCTTTTTAGCCACATTAAAAGAATATATATGTTTATGAAAGATAAAACCTTACCAAACTTTTAGATGTAAATGTGTATGATACTTTTCTGGTAATAAAAGAAATATCAACATTATTTTGTAGTTTCCGTTACTTATAGAAGTCAGTAAAATTGAAATTCTTCTTTAAACAAAAAACCTGCAAACTGCCCATTAAAATTTTTTTATGAGGTATCAAAACACACTTTGAGCTGTCTATTTATGCAATTAGATGAAAATTGAAGGGAGAACAATGGGGGAAATCAGCCGTTGAAGTTACACCTTTTTTTAATTAAAAAATGGCAAAAAGCCATTTTCTGACAGCATTTTAATGAAATAAATTGCACAAAAATCTGTTTAGATGAAAGTTTACTTTATTCTGAACAGAACAAAAAAAAAATTGAATGTTCTAGCATAAACCTGAAAGAAGTTATAGACCTTTATGTTGTCACATGTGCTATTCAAAATGGCGGCAAATCGGCCATCTTGGAAGACATTTAAAAGCTCATAACTCACAAACCGTTTGATCAATTTCAATATAATTGACATTTTTGGAATCAGCATTAAAAACTCTTCAAATTCACTGAATTTTATCAAAATTGGTGATGGTGGGTGCCATGCCCTGGGTGATTTGACATGGAATGACCCACCTACGTACACTATTTTAGGAAGGAAAAAGTTGGAAAAAATGGCCTTTGACTTGTTTTTTGTAGAGCAGCTGAACTCTGAACTCATGCACGTAATATTGAAACTCATTGTTTAGCCTATTCTACTGAAAAATAAAAGATAATTCTTCTACTTAACTAAGAAAATACTTATCTGCAATTATTCGGCCGAAGCCAAATATTCGGTTTACATGCCGAACCACCGAATACCGAATCAACTATTCGGTATTCGGTCAATCCCTAATTAGGATACCAGTAATTATAATATATTTGTGATAATCATTTACTGTTCGCATCAATTATTTTAATTATCAGAAGATCGATGTTTTAATTATTTTAGATGGATAATTTAAAATACTAAATATTAGGCAATTACAGCTATCAAATTATTGAAACAGTGGGGGATTTAAAAGGTAATTTAAAAAAAGTTTTGGAATATTAGTGTTTAGTTTTGTCTCATTATTTTTAACAATTAATCTTCCAGATACTACCAGGGGTGATTGTGTTCCGGGTTTTTCGGTCGATCCTTCCGTGTTTATGAGATTGTTACGTTTAATGAAAAATTTGGACATTAAAAAATATCGCGAATTTCGACAAATTGTTGACGAAAAAAATCAATTCCTCAATCGTTCGCTGAAAAAAATCGACAATTTCCTCAAAGGATTGCAGGAAAAAAAGCTAATTTCGTCAAAGAATCTCGAAACAAACAAAAATTTCGTCAAAAGATCGCGAACGAAAGCGCGAATTTCGCAAAGGATCGCGATAAAACTAAGGATTTCGTCAAAACATTGCAGGAAAAACGCGAATTTTCGTCAAAAGATCACGGGAAAACGGATATATCGTCAAAGGAACGCGGGAAAACGGATATATCGTCAAAGGAACGCGGGAAAACAGATATATTGTCAAAGGAACGCGAAAAAATGGATATTGTCAAAGGATCGCTGGAAAAACGCAAATTTCGTTAAAAGATCACGTAAAAATAGGCATGAATTTCTTTAAAGAATCGCGGAAAAAACGGGAATTTCATCATAAGACCGCTGAAAAAACACATAATTAGAACCGGGAAGGATTTTCTCTATCCCGGAATTGCGGCGAAAATGCGATTTTCGTCAAAAGATTGCGAGAGAAAATGTGATTTTCGTCAAAGGATCGCGGGAGAAACAGAAACATCGCTGGAAAAATGCAAACTTCGTTAAAGGATCGCAGAAAAAACGAATTTCTTTAAAGAATTGCGAAAAAAACCGCAAATTTCACCAAACGATCGTGGAAAAAACGCAAATTTTGTCAAAGAGTCTCGAAATAAAACAAATTTTGTCTAATGATCTTGAAATAAAACAAATTTCTTCTAATAATCGTGAAATAAACTCAAATTTCGTCAAAGGATCGCATAAAAAGTGCAAAATTTGCAAAGGGTCGCAAAAAAAAAAAAACAAGATTTTTTGTCAAAAGATCGCGGAAAAACAGAATTGTCGCCAAAGGATCGCGGAAAAAACGCAAATTTCATTAAAGGATCGCGGAAAAAATATAATTTCTTCAAAGAATCGCGGAAAAAACGCGATATTCATCAAAAGATCGTAGGAAAAAACGCGATTTTCGTCAAAGAATCGCTAGAAAAACGGAAATATCATCAAAGGATCGCAGAAAAAATGCAAATTTTGTTAAAGGATCACGGGGGGGGGGGGGAACATGAATTTCTTTAAAGAATCGCGAAAAAACGCAAATTTCACGGAAAAAATGCGAATATCGTGAAAGGATCGCAGAAAAACACATAATTAGAACCAGGAGTGATTCTCTCCCCACTCTCTTTCTGTAACCTTTCAGAAAAGTTGCTGTGAATTTCAGATACATTATTTTTTACTCAGAATCACCCCTTGTGTTATCATCTCAATCTCAGTACAAAAATGTCCAGAATTGCATATCTATATCTGTAATGTGTAATACCCAAGAAGAAAGCAGGAAAAAAAAAATCGACCTTGTGTAAGAGTAAAGCTAAAAAAAAAAAAAAAAATTCTATTTTTTTTTTTTTCTTAGCCACTTAGAAGTAAAATTGGATTGGTTTTGACATTTTTTACTGTTTTCAAATAACTGGGTATGACTTGCATTAAATCTACTAAGAGATCCCACCCTTAACACATAATTTGTACTTGTTTCATGAGTACTTAGAATAAATTCATTTACTGAGTATAGAATTCGAACTTTGCATATTTAACAAGATAAATTGCACTCTCCATTTGACGAAGTCATTTAGCTTTCAGTGAAATTAACATAAGTTTACCAAATTATGATTTTCTGCAATTGTATATTTCAAACAATAGCAGAAATATGTCATTTGATTGTCATGCTGTTGCAGCATCAGTTGTTATGTAAATTGATATCTGTGTTGAATTCAGACACTTTTCTCCGGGAGGGATTTATGTGGCTCTGGGGGGGGGGGGGGGGGATACTGCACTTTTTGACTATCAAAAACACCAAATCTCAAGTCTTCCCGGGGAGGGGGAGAACATCTCACTGCTCTGGGGGGTAATGTCCCTCCCGGGCCACTCCCTGAATTCAACACTGATTGATATTGGTATATTTTGCATCGATAATTTTCAGGGTTTTTCACTTTGTATCGAATAATTTTCAGGGTTTTTTACTCTGAGTCACAATCACCATTGGACTACTTGATATATCATTTATATTAATTAATATTACAAATATGAAAGAAATGATATTGCGAGTTGAATAATTTTAAATACTAAATAAAATAATTTCAAAATAAAACTAGAACTGATGTTTGAGGCCACTGATCTGCAGATTTACTAGTTTCATGAATATTACCTATAACTTTCATTAATATTATTATTTTTTTTTTGGGGGGGGGGGTCAGAGGTGAATAAGGAAACATTTAAGACACAAAATAGATTTTTAATAGCTTCTGTAACTTAATTGTTTTTATTTAAACAGAGTGGGATTAAGCCCTATGAGCCCCTCTTTGACAGTGCTCTTATTTTCTGCTTCCTGGCTGGTTTCATTGCCAGATTATAAAATATGCAAGGTGCACATATACATTAAAAAAATAATAATAAAATAAAATATTGAAATTTTATTAATCACATAAAATAACTTGAATGCAGCTATTTATAAAAGTTTTGGTGTTATTACATTTTGGTAAGTATAATTTAAAAATTAAATTTGATTATTTAGGTTTGCAGTTAAGTCAAAATATTTTATGCACTATAAACACTGCGAAAATTGCATTTTTAGCAATGTCTATGTGGGGTGTCCATTACTGGAAAATGACTAATTAACCATCCCAGTAATGGACACCCCCTCTTAAAACCTTAAAAATAAATAAAATTTTGTAAATGGTCGTTAGTATATGAAATTCTAAGTTTTCTATTGCTACTCAAACAAAAACATTCAAATTTTGGAAGAAAATAAATAATATATAAATTAATTAAACGAAGCCAGCTCTTAGCCTCTTCATTAAGATTTTCGCAGGAAAACAGCGAAAATTTGAAACATTATTTTCTGCTTCCTGATTGGTTTGATTAAAAGTGTCAACAATAACCAAGTTTTATAAAACATGCAAGGGGGAATTATGAAAAAAATAATTAAAGCTAAATATTTATTAGTTATTTTTTTATGAACCAAAAACATCAAGGGGTGTCCATTACTGGCATATCTACCCTATCATTTACGACAAATAAAAATATTTAACAGTACCTAAGAGTGTTTATGTAGTTTTAAAAGAATTTGAACTAATAATAGAGAAATCTGGCGAAACATGAGCTTCATTTTCACAGGTTGCCTTATGGAGGAAACTTAAAGATATCTTGTTCGCATTTTGATATTTTTATACAATTTTTTTTGCATTGGCTAGCTGAAATTGATGTGTACAAAGACCGTTTTTTACTTTTTTGATTTTGTGTATAGGTTTTTTTTTATTAGGATGCTTTTACTTTTAAAAGTAAAAGTATTCTCATTAAAAAAACCTGCAAAGAAAATCAAAAAAGTAAAAAACAGCCTTCGTACAGATCAACCTCAGCTAGCCAGTGCAAGAAAAAAAAAAAAAAAAAAAAATTGAAATGCAAGCGATCTATCTTAAAAAAAATTCTTCCATAGGATAACCATTAGTGAATAGGTGTTTTTGCCTGACTGAAGTAGCTTTTTAATATAATACAATATGTTAAAATAGTGTTTCCCCCAGAATAAAAAAGGGCAGGGTGCTCCTTCAAAAAAGGGCATTTCAGGTGAACAAAAAAGGGCACTTTAACCGAACAAAAAGGGCGCTTCAGCTGAACAAAAACGGAACTTTATAAGGAAAAAGGTTTTTGAAATTTTTGTTTTGATTGCTGTTTATTTGATTGTCACAAATTTCGTCAAAAGATCGCGGAAAAAGCGCGAATTTCGTCAAAAGATTGCAGAAAAAGTGCGAATTTCGTCAAAAGATCATTGAAAAAGCGCAAATTTTGTCAAATGATCACGGAAAAGCGCGAATTTTGTCAAAAGATCGCGAAAAAACACGAATTTTGTCGAATGATCGCGCAAATTTCGTCAAAAGATCGCGGAAAAAGCGCGAATTTCACCAAAAGATCGCGGAAAAACACGAATTTCGTAAAAAGATCGCAGAAAAAACGCAAATTTCGTCAAAAGATCGCGGAAAAAACGCGAATTTCGTCAAATGATCACGGAAAAACTCAAATTTCATCTAATGATCGCGGAAAAAACGCGAATTTGGTCAAATATTTTCAGAAAAAGCGCGAATTTCGTGAAATAATTGCAGAAAAAACGCGAATTTTTGTCAAAGGATCGCAGAAAAATGCGAATTCCGTTAAAGGATAGCGCAAAAAACCCGAATTTCGTCGAAAGATCGATGAAAAAACGCGAATTTCGCCAAAGGATTGCGAGGAAAAACACAAATTTCGTCGAAAGACCGATGAAAAACGCGAATTTTGTCTAAATGCCACTAAAAACATCCATAATTAGCGCAGAGAGGAGATCGTCCCCCGGCATTCCCCTCTGCTGTAACGTTTCAGAAAATTTACTATGAATTTCAATTTTTTTTTTTTTTTTTTACTTAGAATTACCCTGATTTAGTTATATATTGGAATTTAGATTTTTATGCAGAAGGAACATGGGAATTTTTGTTTCCAAGGTATGCTGATAGAAAACTTTCTCAAAAACTCAATTTTTTAATTTGTTTGGATCAGATTTTTAATCTGTGTAATATAATAATTGATTTGATATCAGAAACAATACTACAACCACATATATGGCGAAATTCAAGATTTTTTTCCATGATCGTTTTGCTAAATTCACGATTTTTTTTCACTATCGTTTCGCGAAATTCACAATGTTTCTACGATCGTTTAGCGAAATACAAGATTTTTTTCCACGATCGTTTCGTGAAATACACGACTGTTTTCCACGACTGTTTCGCGAAATACACGATTTTTTTTCACAACCGTTTCGCGAAATTCACGTTTTTTTCCCGCGATCGTTTCGGTTATTTCACAATGTTTTTCCATGATCGTTTCGCGAAAATCATGGTTTTTTAACGATTTTTTTTCCACGACTATTTCGCAAAATTCACGATTGTTTACCAGGATCGTTTGTCGAAATTCACATTTTTCCCCCGCGTTCCTTTGATGAAATTAGGGTTTTTTGCTTCACTTGATTGTCGATTCTTTTTCTGTGACCGATTGATCAAATTGGCAATATTTTTTCGCAGCCGATCAACAGAATTAACGATCTTTGTTTGCGCAATCTTGACGAAGTTCGTGATAATTTTTATGCAATCTTTTGACGAAATTTGCGTTTTTTCTCCCTGATCGATGGATGAATTTAATTTTTTTTGCGATCGATTGACAATTTTTGTGATATTTTCCAGCAACTTATTGGGACATTTTGAGGTTTTTCTTTTGATCCTTTGAAGAATTTCGAGGGGGTTTCCCGCGATCGATCGACGATTTTCGCGGCTTTTTTACCGCGACTAACTGAAAGACTTCGCGATTCTTTTCCCGCGGTTGATTAACATAATTGCCGATATTTTCCAGCTACCTATCAGCGAATTTTGTAGGTTTTATTCTTTGGATCGATTGGCTAATTTCGAGAGATTTTTTCCCCTCTATCGTGTACGAATTTCGCTATTTTTTTCCCTGCGAATGATTAACAAATTTCGCGATTTTTTTCCTGGATGCGATTTTTGAATTTCGCGATTTCTTTTCTTCCGACTGATTGATGACATTCGCGTTATTTTCTAGCAACTTTTAGGCAAATTTTGAGGGGGTTTTCTGGCGACCAATCGACTACTTTCAAGATTTCCCCCCCCCCCCCCCCCCTCCGTGACCTACTGGAGAATTTCGTGATTGTTTTCCTGTGATCGATTAACATAATTGGCAATATTTTCCTTCTACATATTAGGAAATTTTGCAGGCTTTATTCTTGGGACCGATTGGGTAACTTCCGGGGCTTACTGGCGGAACTTACGGTTTTTGCTTCATGCTAACGTAAACGAATTACACGATTTTTTTCCGCGAACGATCGATAGATTTCGCGATTTTTCCCCCGTGAGCGATTGGAGAATTTTTTTAGTTTCTCGTGTGTTAGATTAACGAAATTCACGATTTTTCCCGCGTCCGGCTGAAACAGTTGTTTTTCCGACCGACTGATGAATTTCAGAATATTTTCCCGCGATTGACAAACTTTTATTTTTGCGATATTTTTGCGCGACCGACTGACGAATTTCACAATATTTTTTCACGATCGATAGGCTAATTTTGCAATATTTTCCTGCGATCAATTCTAGAATTTCAGATCCATCGATCGATTGCAAATTTCCGGATTTTTTCGCGACGTATTGTTAAGATTCGTTAGTTGAAACATGCTGAGGGCAAAATTTTGCAAACCCAAAACGGGCAGGGCGTGTTTTCAGTTATATAAAAACGGGCAGGGCGCATTTACAGCTATAAAAAAACGGGCAGGGCGCTGCGCCCTCACGAAAACGCCTAGGGGAAACACTATAAAATGATGTAATATTAATTTACAATGCTGTATGTTAAACTATAATATGTAAATAAAATGCCTCTTTTACAGCTGATTATGTCATCATGTGTAACTCTGCTGGTTACTTTTAACAAAACTAATGTAAAAACAAATGATTAAAGAATTAAAAAATTATTTAAAAAGTAGCCATTCTTACGGAACACTATTCAATCATGCAAGTTTAATATGTATTTCAATAATTCAGGATTTTTTTTTTTTGCATGTATGTATGTCATAAAAAAAACTATCTTTGCAAAAATAAAATTCATCCAACTTTTTACACATAAAGATACCATTCACCAGTATAAAAATGTAATGAAATTTAAACAAATTTCTGTGCGGAATAATGGCATATAAATAAATGATAATGTAAAAGAAATATTGTGCTATCTAATGGGGTGGGATATATACTCGTACATATATATATATATTTGTGTTTTTACCTTTTTTTTAGTTACCGTGGGTTATTTTTCGAAAAAGTATGTTTGTTTCAAGTTTTTGCTTAAAGCAGTTCACAAAAAATATTTTTATTTCGAACAATGTGAAACTTTCTGATATATTTTCTGAGTCATTTTTAAACATAAAAGCATTATTGAATTTATAATTGAATAGTTTATATATTTTTCCTATTTTCCAGTTTTTTTGCAGTTTAAAATTGTCATCTACACTGTCTGGACAGAAATAAAAGAAACAGAGAGAAGAAAAACTAATAGATATACAGTATTTTTTTGGGTACTACTTAGTTATCCCGTCGACCAAAAATCTATCACCAAACTATAAGATTAAATGCCAATAATGGTTGATTGTAAATGTACACTCACTTGACTTTAAGCAAGGTACAAGTGTTTACGTCATGCCATCAAATGTTTTTATTTCAACTTTTTATTTGTATTTTTATTAATGTTATACTAATTTATTTGATCTTTTGTTATTTAAAATAAAAATTATGTCAATTTGTATAATTTGGCAAAATTAGTCGACGGATAACTAAGAAGTAAGAAGTACCTTTTTTTGTGAGCAATGAGCCTAAGCTTAGTGATTGATAATTGTAATCTTCGTCTATGTAGCTATATTATAAGTCAGTGATCAAAATTAGCAGTCGTTAGTCATCAATGCCACACAAAATTATTCTTGGTCATCAAATTTTGTGCTTATTTTTTTTTAAAGGTTAGCCGAAAAAAAAATGATTTCATGCTACGAGATTCACATGTACAAGCATTGTATGGTATTTTTTTTTTTTTTTTTAACACTAAATTCAATTGTAATTATCAACATTGGATAAAATTTTGTTTTTGATTTTCCATCTAGTTTTAGTTTTGTTTTACATGATTAAGTGCATTTTTCTAATTTCTATATATTGTAATAATTAAAAATGTTTTATATCAGTTTTATAGTTTCTTTAATCTTGGAGATTAAGAACTTCAATAATGACGAGTATTTGTGCTTTTCGAAAAAGTGGCATACAATATTACAGTAATGTTAAAAATGAATTTTAGAAATTGTAACTAAAAATTTTAATTTGGCGCCTAAGATATTTACGGTAGTCGTCATTTGATGCCTATCTTTTATTTCTCAATTTCCATCACTGATTAGATTATGGAACAGATGTATTATAATCCCGCATCTGCCATCTTGGACTTTTTTCTTGGCGTGAATTAAAAATTGTTTTTTAATTACTATTTATAATTATTATATTCCAGTTTTTTCACTATTATATTAATCTATCAATAATATTTAACCAATGGCGATATTTACTACTTGGCGAAAAAGGAATTTTCACGTAAGAAAAAAATCTAAGATGGCGGATGCAGGATTATAATACATCTGTTCCGAGATAGGAAAAATAAAATTTTGAGGAAACCCTAAGTTTTTTTTTTTTTTGGTACTTGGAAGATTTGAAATTTCATTTTAAAAATGTATTTAGATTTTTACAATAACGACATTCTGTTTCTTTTTAAAAATAATTTTTCAGCTTTGTTTGTTTGTGTATTAAACACCTACGTTTGACTTGTGTGCTTGACATCATTTCAGCTTTAAGCTGCTATCAGATTCACCAATTTTTTGAGCGACCAACTTTTTCAGTCGACTTTAACTGCAAATTTTCTGCGTACAGAGTGAAAAAAAGGTTTCAATTGTCGTTGCTAAAGTTGGGGGGAAAAACCGGTACTACTGTTGCCAGTTGTTACTATTTATCATTCTTTCATTGGTGCAAATAAACTGGCTTAGATGCGGTATATTCCCAGATGGCTGCCATCTCAGATGTTTTGAGATTTCTTGGCGATTTTATGTTGGCGATTGTTATTGATATGTGACATGTGTGTTCTGGAGTGTTGTGTTCTGGCAACCCCTGAGAAACTCATTTTCGCATAGGATTTTGTGGATGTGTTTTGATGTTGTGTTGTATCGTTCTGTCTTTATTTTTATGTTAAATTTATTGCACGTATTTGATTGACTATGATTTCTGTAGTCCGTTTAAACGCTCTTGCTGAAGTAATTAAGAAATATGAGGAAATTTTGACGAAAAAAGGAGGTTTGTTTACAGTGCGTCAATGCGTATTCATAAGCCTATTTTGGAAAATGAGGTGATGTTATGACAGGTACTTCGTGCTTGAGCTTTCAAGAAAGCAGATGTCTGTTATGTTGATAATTTGATGTATATTTTGCTGCCTTACAAGTTTTTTACATTTTGAGATTGCTACAAAACGAGAACTGCTGAATCCAGTAATGTTTTTTTTTTTTCGGTTAATGACCGCAGAGCACTCGTACAATGATTACTGATTGCCACTTTAGCGAGTTTCGTTTTTTATGTATATTTTATTGCCTGACGAGTTTTGTACATTTTGAAATTGCTACAAAGCAAGAACTGCTGAATTTTGAGATTGTTACAGAGCGAGAACTGCTGAATCCAGTGATTTTTTTTTTTCGTTAATGAGCGCGGAGCGCTCATACAACGATTACTGATTGCCACTTTAGTGAATTTTGTTTATTATTTACATTTTATTTTCGTTAAGCCAAACATGCGTATAAACCGGCATTTAGCGACATATACTACTTGGCGGAAAAGGGGTTTTCACGGCCAGAAAAATTCCAAGATGTCGGCCCCGGGAATTTATGACATCTGTTCCAATAAATTTTCCGGAAACTGTACAATCAGTGTTTCACCTATCTCTTGATATGAACACATTTCCAAAGTTCTATTTATGTACAAACTGTGTTTTATGTCCCAAATATGTGGTTTTTCTTTTACACATTACATCAAAATTTCTTAGTACAGAGTGAAAAAAAAGTTTCAGTTGTCATTGCTAAAGTTGGGGAAAAACCGGTACTATTGTTACCAGTTGTTGCTATTTATCGCTCTTTCGTTGGTGCAAATAAACTTTCTGGAAACTGTACGATCAGTGTTTGAGCTATCTCTTGATATGAACACCTTTCCAAAGTTCTATTTATATACAAACTGGGTTTTATGTCCCAAATATGTGGTTTTTCTTTTACACATTACATCAAAATTTCTTGGTCATCATTCCATTTCAGCTTAATCGCAGCGTTAGCCATGTTTGTAGACGAGAAATGAATGACATTGAAAACCGCCTATCTCTAATTGGTTGGAAGTTAGATGAAAAGTCGTGGCTAGCAGAGACTCTTTTAGAGCAGTGGTAAAAAAGTTGAGGATATTGCTGTTTGCTATCACTTTGCGGTTTACAATGATTTCTCGCAGAAAATCAGCTGAAATCAGGAGTTGGCTGAAAAATTGCTCATAAAGTTGGTGAATCTGATAGCAGCTTTATTAAAACAGTCCATCTCTCACATGAAAACATTACTTTGGAAACTATAATCTGTAATTAAATACTACTTCTCTCATTAAAAATTAAAATTCATAAATTTATATGATAGTTAAAATGTATGATGTTTGTTCGTTTTTTTTTTTTTGTATGTATTATAATGTATTCGATCGGGAGGTGACAGCTCAGACAATCACCTCATTGAGTTCATGGCTGAAATTCCAGAACTAGTTAAAACTTGATTCACATATTAAAATGCAATCAGTCTACCAAGTGATGTCTTGGTGGAAAACACCTGAAAACACGATTTTAGCAGTTGACTCATAGGTTTACCATTGTATTTTCCTGCACCCAAAGGTATGAAAACATGGAAGACTGGGAGCAAGAAAACACAACCTTAATTCTACGAGTCAACTGCTAAAATCGTGTTTTCAGGTGTTTTCCACCAAGATAGGACTTGGCAGACCGATTGCGTTTTAATATGCAAATTGAGTTTTAACTAATTCTGGAATTTCAGCCCTGAACTCGATGAGGTGATTGTCTGTTCTGCTGCTTCCTGGCCTATATCACTTATAGAAGAGTTTGACATTTTGGAATCTGAATCCTAATGAAAATTTTATACAAACAGAAATGAAAGATTTTATAATTTTATCAGAACAAAAAAATTAAGAAAACTTGAATTTTTTAACATATTTAAAAAAAATTAAGATAAATGAATGAGTTTTGTAACTTTTATTAAAACTTGTCTTTTATTATGATAAATGAATGAGTTTTGTAACTTTCATTAAAACTTGATTTTTATTTTGATAACTGTATGAGTTTTGTAACTTTTATTAAGATAAATGAATGAGTTTTGTAATTTTTATTAAGGTAAATGAATGAGTTTTGTAACTTTTACTAAAACATTACTTTTATTATGATTGAATGACAATAACAATCACCTTTTTTTTGGTTTATCATAGGTCATCTTATGCAGACATGTTGCATGATAAAGAAAGGGTAAGGCGTTTTTCTTCATATTTTAACAGTTTTGTGTTATATTGAAGTAATTTATTCTATAAAATTATGAGATTCTGTAAGATATAGTATTTTTTAAAGTTTTTTTTTTTTTATAGAATGAAAAATATCATATAGCTATAAAGAAGGGCATCCAGAGCATGAAAGAACAAGGTCGATTGGCTAAAGTATTAGATATTGGTACTGGAACCGGTCTGCTTTCAATGATGGCTGCTCGTTGTGGAGCTGATAGTGTCACTGCTTGTGAAGTAATTATTTTTTAGCTGTATTTTTTTTTCTGGGTTATTTAGTATAATTTACTTAATTTTTCTTTTTTATATGTTAATGAAATGATGATGATTTTAGTAATGCTGTAGTTAAAAGTTAAGTATAATAATTATCAATACTTTTCTGTTAGAAAGGCACCAGTCCTAATTTTGCATCAAAAGTTTTCATTATGGTATTTTTATGTTATCTGGGTGATAAATTGCCAAAAATTGTTTCCATTGCCATCATTTGTATTGCATTCATTTCATTTAAAATACAAACTTAAAAAAAAAAAATATGTTAACGTGTGTCAAGATTCTCCCGAGTTCTGAGTTCCGTCCGCAAAAAAAGTTCTGATTTTTCACCTGGAAGTAGAATTTTCGTTAAATTTAAAGCATTTTTAACATATGTTTTAGCTGTACAAATTTGTCGCCAGGTAAACGATATCTCTGCGAAAGAAATGTTGAGCCATTTTAAGGTGGCTAGGATGAGATTTCATGAATATTTAAATAAAAAAATTATGAAGCAGGCAAAAAAGAAACAGAAAAAAGAAAAGCTGTAACTGAAATTAAAGTGTGTAAAGACAAAGAATTAAAACTTACACAACAGACTGCTTCTGAAACAACACAAATAAATGACATAATTGTTTTGAATTTATAATTTTTTTATATTTTAAATATAAAATTATATAAATTTTTAGTTTCAATTTTATAGATTATTTTCATTTTCAGAAGCAAGTTTACATTTTATTCTTATTAATGCATCAATGTATTCTCTTTTGCTGTATAAGTTTAACCAGAGAATTTTATAGAATTGTCCAGAATTGTAATTCATATTTCTAAAAATGTCATGAATTGTGGTCAGGGAATTGTAGGAAATATGGTCTGGAAAAGCCATGGAATTTTGTTATTTAAATAGAGTATGAACACTGTATAGTGGCTTTAGCATAACTAAGTCTTAAGAAACTACAATTTCTTGCCAAATATTATGAGCAATTATGAAAATGAAACGACCACCAGTGAAATTATTTTTAATCGTATATAATTTATTTATATAACCATATATTATGTATTTTTGTTTATAACTTTTTCTGTTTTAGGTTTTTCGTCCTGTTGCAAAATGTGCTGAAGAAGTGATAAAAGAAAATGGATTCAGCGACAAAATAAAGATTGTTTTAAAGCATTCTACAGAATTAGAAGTTGGCCCAGGTTTGTAATTATATTAGTTATTTATTAATACGGGTCATATATTTATTTGTTATTTATGATTTGGTAAAATAGTCCTTTTTTGAGCTTGATGCTTCATAATCATAATGCATAACTTAAATTTTAACTGTCTTTTAAATTATTTAAATTTTCCAATTTTTCTAAAGTTATTAGTTCTACATATTTGTAGAGATGTCAGTAATTATCGATCTTCCATAATCTTTAGGGTTTCTTTCTCATAAAGTTATTATATGTTCAGATTAAGACTGGCCCATCGGCCTGAGGGTTGATGTGCCCTCATCCTGGGGAAGCATCACACCTCTAAGCCACTTCAGTATTTTTTTCCTGGCTGTGCACACAGATTCTGATTAGTGTACTAAGCCTTTTTATTTGATTTGTGCTGTACACCAAGGATTTTTGTATTTCCCAATAACCACTGAAGGTAATTTTTCTGTTCCAGAAGCATTTGTTTTGACAAGCACAATTAAAGGTTTTCTTTCCTCTAGAACATGATCCCCCTTTAAATATCATAGTCTTGTTAAGAAAACATTTGAAAAAAGTCACATTTCATCCATATTGAAAATGTCATCCACATTATAACCTGTAAGAAGTCTGGGTAAAGAAATTGTCTTCCCTTCTTCACACAGGATATCAGGCACATCTTTTGTTTTACCGTGTAATGTCTGAAACACAATGTTGTGTTTGGCTTTAAATTTTTCAAACCATTCCGTGTTTGCAGTGAAGCCTTCCACATTTAATAATTTTGCAAAATATAAAGCTTTCTCATGAAACTTCGTACCACTTTAAAGGAATTACACTCTTCTGGGTACTTTAATATGTAAACTATTTTACGAGGGCTGTTTGATGTCTGGGAAGACATATGCGTCTTCAGCCTTTTGCACTTTGGTTTGACACTTGAATTATGCTGGGGTCTGTCCAGAATTTCCCCCCAGTGTCCTGTTTTTGTGAAATTGTGAGCAGGTTTTTACATTTGTGAAGAATCTAGTCTTAATTTTGTGAATTTGAAATTATCATTATATTCAGATCCTTGTTTTTGCATTTTAAGAAGATATATACGAGGGCAGTTTGATAAGTCCGTGACTTTGACATGAAAAAATTAATATACATACCAAAATGCATTTTATTTTTCGATATAATCTTCTTTCATAATGATACACGTTTTTCAACGATGTTCTAACTTTTTTAATCCTTCCAAAAAATAAGATTTCTCAAACTCCTCAAAATATGTATTTGTGCCATTAATGATCTCAGGATTTGAAGAAAATCTCTTTCCACCACGCCATTTTTTTAAAATTTGGAAAAACAAAGTCACTGGGAGCTAAATCAGGAGAGTAGGGTGGATGAGAGAGCAATTCGTATCGTAATTCAACCAATTTAGCGGCTGCGATTGCAGACGAGTGCGCTGACGCATTGTCGTGATGAAAAAACGCTTTTTTCTTGGACAAATGAGACTGATTTTCTTTCAATTTTGTATTAAAACAGTCTAATAAATCAGCATAATACTGTCAAGTGATCGTTCTTCCTTTTTCCAGATAGTCAATGAGGATTACGCCCTTTGAGTCCCAGAAAACTGTGGTCATAATCTTTATGGCCGATGGAACTGTTTTTGCCTTTTTCGGAGCATGTTCATTCGAAGAAGTCCACTGTTTAGACTGTATTTTCATTTTTGATGTGTAGTAATGTATCCATGTTTCATCAACTGTAACATAATGCCGTAAAAATTTGCTGGAATTGCGCTGGAACTTGTCCAAACATTGCTTTGAAATGGTTGCACGAGTCCGTTTTTGATCCACTGCCAGCAATCGCGGCACCCATCTCAGCGTTCGAAATCCTTGGTGGTCCGCTGGTCCGAGACCACTAAAAATTCAATCGGACCACTAATTTAAAAAATTTAATGGTCCGCAGGACCAGTAGCTTTTTTCCCACTCTGACAGGTAAACGTAAATTTTCCCAACCCTGAGAAAGCCGCAACCAAACACAAATCACAGAATTTTATTTTATTTAAAATAATGAATAAAAAATTGCATTAAAACTTAGTCAGTTGAAATAAATAATCAGAAATAAAATACATAATTATAATTAATAATTTTATAGTTTTTGTTCATGTACTGTTTATTTAATTTTTAGCAAATTATAATTTTACATTTTATTATGCTGAAAATTTTGAACTGAAAGGAAATTTGGTTTATATTCCAATAGGAAGAGGAGGGGGGAGTGTCACTTGAAGGGTTAAAGGTACATAATAGAATTTTATGTAGCGGGCCAGTGACAATATCTGCGGACCAGTAAACTCTGATGTTTACTGGTCCTTTCGGACCAGTGACTTTTTTTTATCAATTCTACCGCTGCATCTTGCTGATAACTTTTTCATGCCCAAATGTTCATGGTAGATATTTGTTATATCTCTATTCAAATAAGAATACAACAATTAGTAACGATCTGTAATTATAGATGGCAGCACCTGGAATTGTAAAGTATCGCATGTTACCGGAATATTCTGCGCAGTTGTAAAATGTGACTTGTTGAGAATAGCTGCATTTTAGCGGCTTGTATATAATGTATATAATAAACTATAAGTAATATTATAGTTATGCATTCTTCCTTAGTTAAAAGTAATAAGTTATTATAAGAATGTGGCATTATAAAAGTGGCGACGAAAATGGGAATTTAACCCAAAGTGAAATGTTGTGAAAAAAAAAAAATTTTTTTTCGAAAGAGAAAAAGAAAAAGTGGCACGGAAAATGGCAGATAAAGAAATAATTTCTCTGGGACGCTTGGAAGAATATAATGCAAATGTTCCTTGGACTATTTACGTCGAGAAAATTGATTTTTATTTCTCAGCTAATAGCATCAAAAATGATGAAATGAAAAAGAACATATTATTAAGTTCTGTGGGAACAACAACATTTGCTATTTTACGTGATATAATTGTTCCGAATACGCTGAAAGAAATCAGTTACGAGGATCTTTTAACATGGTTCGTACGCTTTGGAAAAAATAGAAAAAGTGCTGGGAAAAAAAGTGTTCATTTTCAAGGAATGAGAAGTGCTGGAAAAAAAAGTATTAATTTTCAAGGAATGAAAAGTGCCGGAAAATATTGCGAACTTCGACAAATGGTCGCCGAAAAATATCAATTTGAACAATCGTTTGCATGAAAAAAATCGGTAATTTCGCCAAAGAATCGCTGAAAATGCAAATTTTGTCAAAAGGTCGCGGAAAAAACGCATATTCCGTCAAAGAATAGAAAAATAACGCAAATTTCGGCAAAATAACCCGAATAAAGAGCAAATTTCGTCAGAGGATCACGGACAAAATACGAATTGCATTAAAAGATCGCGTAATTACGCGTGTTTCATCAAAGGAATGCGAAAAAACGAAAATTCCGTCAAAGGATTGCGAAAAAAATGCAAATTTCGTCAAAGAATCGCGAAAAAACGCCAATTTCGTCCAAGAAACGCGAAAAATCTTCAAATTTCGTCTTAAAATCACGAAAAAAACCGAAAATTTCGTCAAAAGATCGCGAGAAAATGAAAAGTTTCGACGAAAGATCGCGAGAAAACGAAAAGTTTCGACGAAAGATCGCGAGAAAACCGCAAATTTCCACGGAAGATCGCGAAAAAACGGTCAATTACCGCAGAAGATCACGAAAAAATGACAAATTGCGTCGAAAGACCATGAAAAAACGGCAAATTGCGTCGAAAGATCGCGAGAAAACGGAAAATTTCGACGAAAGATCGCGAAAAAGTGGCAAATTGCATCGAAATATCGCGAAAAAACGGCGAATTTTGTCGAAGGGCCGCGAAAAGACCGTATAGTTAGTGCCAGGAGTGGATTCCTTCACCCCCTCTGCTGTAACTTTTCAAAAAATTTTATGTGAATTTCAGAACTTTTTTTTAATACTCAGAATCGCCCCTGAAAAATCATCGGGGGAAAAAGTACCACAAAATTCGTCCAATGGTCACAATAAAAAATGCAAATTTCGTCAATTTGTGGAAAAAAATCGCAAATTTCGTCAGTTTGATGCCAATTTCACCTAATGTCCCCCCCCCCCCCCCCAAATATAGTCAATCGGTCATTGAAAAAGAAAATGTTAAATTTGTTAATCGGTTGCAGAAAAACATTGTAAAATTTGTCAATCGGTCATTCATAAAAATCGCGAATGGTGTCAATCAGGAAAAACGTCACAAAATTATATCAATTATAAATTTTTCGCTGTGTAACTGATAATAAAATTTTTATTCCTTTTTATAAACTCTTTTTTAAAATCTTTTGTTTTTAAAAAGTGAAAGTAAATTATCTAACCTTTATTCCAATTATTTTTGTATAGATAAGCGCAATTGCTGTAAGGTTTGAGAATTCAGAGAATAATATTTATTAAAAATATTAAAGTATAACTTGTAAAAAATTATGCACAACTTCAGAAATGCTAATATTTGACACCTGATGAGTTTTCGGAAAATTTAACTAGTTTATTCCTGTCTTCTTCTCTTGTAGTGATACCATACCTTTTATTTATTTTGCACTTAAAGAAAAAAAAAATCAAGCTCTGTTTTCTTATCTTTCTATTATATGTGAAATTTCTTTCCATAGTACCTTACTAAGTTAAAACACATTAGTATTCTTTAAAAATTCTCTAATAATATAATGTCTTGAAAATGCCTTTTATAAAAATTAAAAGATCCAATAAGATTTCTTTGAAATAGATAATCAATGGGGTGGCTATTTTCCTTATGTGTTATTCTACGCCACTTTTATGCATGTATCTAAACAGTCCTTGAATAGTACTGGAATAGTGCTTGAAAAGTGCTTGAATTTTATTTGTTCTTGAGTGTATGAACCATGTTTAAAGAAAGCTAAAGTTCATTTTTCACCACGCCCGAGTGAAACTGTGGAACGATTTAAGTTCCAGAAACGACTAAGGAAGCAAGGAGAAAATATAGCCGAGTTCGTACGAGATTTACGTCGTTTATCCGAACATTGTAATTTCGGAAATACGCTTAATGACCACCTCTGTGATCAGTTGGTATTTGGGATCCAGGATGAGAAGATACAGCAAAAATTACTGGATTCTAGAGACTTAACGTTCCAAACAGCGATAGAAATAGCTGAGGCTGGAGTAAAATCCCTACACATTGGAGATAATACGAATGTCAATCAAGTGCGTGTTCCGAAAGGAGAGAAATCGAAAGTAGAGAAGTATAATAATGCACCTAAGCCTAAAGAAGATAAATACGCGCCTGAGAAACCGTGTTATAGATCTTCTAAAAATCATAACTCCAAGTTATGCCCTTTTAAATCTGCAGAATGTCATTTTTGCCATCGATTAGGGCATCTTAAAGTTTGTTGCAGTAATCGAAAATTTGGAATGAGAAGTGAGAAACCTTTTAAGAACAGAAAAATTAAAACTGTTCAGGAAGAATACTGTTTAAATTTTATGAACGACAACTTTAATAATCTGTCGTGGGTAAAATCTGTTAAAATAAATTGTGTAAATATACAATTTGAAATTGATAGCGGTGCGGCTCATACTATCGTAAGTAAAAGTGTTGCTCATAAATTGTTCTCAGGTAAGCTGCCTTTAATTAAATCTAATATTAAGCTACAAAATACTAAAGATTCTTTAACTGTTTTGGGGGAATTAAAAGTAAATGCTGTTGTTAATGAATATTGTATACCTGATTTAAGAATATTGGTAATTAAAGAGGAGGGTCCGAGTCTAATCGGAAAAACTTGGTTAAAAGCATCAAAATTATTTTGGCCTAATATAAATATGATTAAAAGCATTTCGAAAGATGATTTAATTAGAAATTTTCCTAATGTTTTTGCTGACGGGATCGGAACAATCAAGGGTCCTCCCGCGTCAATAAAATTGAAAAAAGATGCAAAACCAGTTTTTCTTAAGTCTCGACCTGTTCCTTTTGCTTTAAGGAAAGCTACTGATGTTGAATTGGAACGATTAACTAATGAGGGTATTTTAAAACCTGTTGATCATTCAGAATGGGCTAGTCCTTTAGTAATTGTTCCTAAGCCTAATGGTTCTGTTAGAATATGTGGTGATTATAGAGCAACAGTTAATTCTAATACGGAAAGTGATAATTATCCCCTTCCGAGAATGGAAGAATTATTTTCTAAATTATCAGGTGGTAAATTTTTTACTGTTTTTGATTTAAAGGATGCATATTTACAACAACCTGTAGATATTGAAAGTAGCAAAATTTTGACTATAAATACACATAAAGGTTTGTTTAATGTGTTACGATTAGCATTTGGGGTAAAATGTGCTCCTGGTATGTTCCAAAGAAAAATTGAACATATTTAAAAAAAATTTGAATATGTTGGTGTATTTTTAGATGATGTTATTATTAGTGCTAGTAATGAATCAGACCATTCTGAAAGAGTTGAAAATGTTCTGAAATGCTTTTCTGAGCATGGTATAAGATTAAATAAGGAAAAATTAAAATTTATGGTTTCAGAAGTTTCTTATTTAGGTCATAAAATATCTCAGGAAGGAATTAGACCTATTCCAGAAAAAGTTAATGCTATTTTGAATGCTCCTATTCCAAATAATGTGTCACAATTGCGTTCATTTTTAGGCTTAATTTCTTATTATAGAAACTTCCTGCCTAATATTTCAGATGTTTTAGAACCTTTACATAGATTATTAGATAATAATGTAAACTGGACATGGTCAGAAAAGCATGAAAAAGCGTTTCAAAAAGTGAAACAATTATTATGTACATCTCCTGTTTTAGAATTATATGATGTAAACAAAGATATAGTTTTAAACTGTGATGCTTCTGAATATGGCATAGGGTCAGTTTTAAGCCACATTGTTGAGGGTAAAGAGAAACCTATTGCTTATGTTTCGAGAACTTTAAACAAAACTGAAAGAAATTATGCTATGATTGATAAAGAAGCTTTATCTATAATGTTTGGTGTTACTAAATTTCACCAATATTTAGCTGGAAAAAAATTTAAAATTATAACAGATCATAAACCTTTAATTCGAATATTTGATCCTGTTAAAAAGGTACCTGATACATTATCACCTAGAATGCTGAGATGGTCATTAATGTTAGCTGGGTATGATTATACAATTGTATCGCGAGGGTAAAAATAATAAAAATGCGGATGCATTAAGTAGATTACCTCTCCCAGAAACGGTAAATATAGTGAGTAATCCTGTGGAAATAATGTTTGTTTCAAATAATGATAATTGGCCTATTACTTCTAGAACTATTGCAAAGTGGACAATTGATAATCCTATAACTAAACAAATTTTAGAGTGGGTATTACATGGGTGGCCGAAAAAGGAAACAAGAAGAATATCAACCATATTTTCGTAGAAGGGAGGAAATTTCCTGTCTAGAAAATTGTCTATTGTGGGGACATAGAGTGATCGTACCAGAGGAAGGTCGTGAATATATATTAAAATTACTGCATTCCGTTCATCAGGGTATATCGAGCATGAAAGCGAAAGCTAGGGGGGTAGTTTGGTGGCCAAAAATGGATAAAGAAATTGAACAAATGGTAAATTCTTGTAATAGATGTCAGATGTTTGCGAGGGATTGTCCCAAAATGGAACCCTTGAAATGGAAATCTGAACTGACCTGGGAAAGGATCCAGATAGATCATGCCGGTCCTTTTGAAGGTAAAATGTTTTTAATTGTAGTCGATTCTTATACTAAATGGTTGGAGGTAGAAGTAGTACGCAGGTCTGATAGTAAAACTACAATTAAGGTATTAAGAAGAATTTTTGCCACATTTGGATTACCTGTTGAATTGGTCAGTGATAATGGTCCCGCGTTCGCAAGTGATGAATTTGAGGAATTTCTTAAAAATAATGGAATTAAGCATACGCCTGTTCCAGCTTATCATCCGTCTTCGAACGGACAAGCGGAAAGGTATGTGCAAACTGTGAAAAATTGCCTTAAAAAGCTAGATAAAAGTGACATAACATTGTCATTTTCACGATTTTTGTTAGAAAATCATTCCACTCCTCATTCGGTGACTGGTAAAACTGCTGAATTAATGTTTGGAAGGCCAGTTCGAACAGCCCTTCACTTGGTATTACCATCAAAACCTAAAATACAGCAACCCCTTCACAAATATAAGCTTCATGATTTAGTTTTTGTTAAAAATTTTAGAAAAGGGGAGAAATGGGTAAAAGGAAAAATTATGAAATTATTGGGGAGTAGATGGGTTTTAGTAAATAGATGTGATGGAGTAATGTGTAAACGTCACGTTGATCAGTTGAGACGTAATAAAGAGATAAGTGATGAAATACCAAGAGAGTTGTAGAGATAAATCGAAATGATAAACTAATGTCAGACAAAGTTGAAAATATGGGACATAGCGGTTGTTAACTCATATTAAATACTCACAAATACACAAAATAACAAAACTGCAGTGCACTGTTTTTTTTATTAAATAATATCACAAGAGCCGCTCATGGCTACCTCTCTCACAACAAAACATTCTATGAACTCGCATAAACAAACGCAGACGATCAAAGTTATTGCCAAAAATGCAAAGCATAAAAACGACCGAACATACCGCCCCCCGTTGAATGATTTTCATTCAACCACAATTATAATACATTATTACACTTTGAATTTTAAACAAATAATACAGCATATACTAGTAAATAATAAATCGACAAATTACAAAAGATAATACTCATTTTTCCATGGGTAACAGACAAATTTTTGAAATTGGTCTCTTGAAAACACCTCTTTGTGTTTTTATGTTTACCACTCTAATGATTCCATCATTACCTGGAAATAACTCTACAATTCTACCTAGAGGCCAATTGCAAATAGCAACATTGTCCTCCTTTATAATTACTAAATCGTTTATTTTAACATTTTCTTTCTCAAACATCCACTTTACTCTTTGTTGTAAGGAGCTCAAATAATCTTTGGACCATTTTTTCCAAAAACACTGAATCATTTTTGTTGTTCTTTCCCATATTTTTAGTTTAGAATCATGAACATTAGTTATTTCAGGTTCAACAATAGAATTGATTGGCCTACCAATAAGAAAGTGGCCAGGAGTCAAAGCGTTCAAATCATCTGGATCAGATGAGAAAGGCACAAGAGGACGTGAATTTAGGATTCCTTCAATTTGTGTTATTACAGTCAAAAAGCCCTCGTAGGTTAATTTTGAATTTCCCATCACACGCTTCAGATGATATTTGAAAGATTTGACTCCTGCTTCCCAAAGGCCTCCAAAGTTTGGAGCCCTTGGTGGAATAAATTTCCAGTTAACACCCTCACTGCTCAAGTAACCAGACAAATTATCGTCAGGAATTCTAACTAAATTATGTAACCGTTTGAGTTCATTATTACTGCCTACAAAATTTTGAGCATTATCAGAAAAAAGACAAGCAATTTTTCCTCTCCTAGCAAAAAACCTCTTTAAAGCTTCTATGAAAGCTTGCGAAGTTAATTCAGTAACAACCTCTAAATGGATTGCACGTGTTACAAAACAAATAAATATGGCTACATATACTTTATGATAAATTCCTTTACGTTGGTACTTATACTTTATGAGAAAAGACCCAGTGAAATCAACACCTGAACAATTAAATGGATAGTTCTCAGTTACTCTTTCTTTTGGTAAATTTCCCATGAACTGTTGACATGAGATGGGCTTCGCTTTAAAGCAAATAATACAATTATGAACTGTTTTTCTACATATTGCACGGCCATTTAAAGGCCAAAACTTCTGCCTTAACTGAAAAAGTAAAGCTTGTGGACCTAAATGTAAATACCGTTTATGAAAGTATTCTACTATCCTTTGAGTAAGTTTACTTTTATTATGTAGTAAAATTGGAAATTTTTGGTTGGCATTTAAGTTACTGTTCGCTAATCTACCTCCTACTCTTAGAAGACCTTCTTTATCAAGAAATGGATGTAAGTTTTTTAACTGACTATCATGATTAATATTACCTGATTTTTGCAAGGATTTTATTTCCTTGTCAAAAAACTCACGTTGAACACTTTTTAACAAAAAACTTTCTGCTTTGTTGAGCTCTTCGAGGTCCAGAGGACCCTCCTTTTTTTCTTTTTTACAATTACTAAGGAACCTGAAAATAAATCCTAAAATACGAATTATTTTACAATAGTTATTACTTAAATCAATTATATCATGCACAAAAGAATTAACAGAAACTGTAAAAACAGATATGCTTTTAAAGTCACTTATATTAATATTTTTCAGTTCATTTGAAAAGTCATTGGAATTAACTGCTACAGGAATATTTGTATTGGGATAGTCTTTTTCCTTTAGGAACAATGGACCACTCCACCATAACTCATTTGATAATAGTTTATCAGGATTAGCTCCTCTTGTTAGAAGGTCAGCAGGGTTATGCTGAGATGGAACATGTCGCCACTGCATCCCTTGAGTTCTTGTATTGTAGAAATCCTATTCGCAACAAAAGTTTTTAGAACGTATGGTTCTTTTTTAATCCAGGATAATACTATCATGGAATCGGACCACAAGAAGATTTGGTTTACACTAATTTTGAGCGAAGAAATCACTCGTTTCATAAGCTTTGTCAATAAAACTGCTGCACAAAGCTCAAGTTTTGGAACAGTTAATTGCTTTAAGGGAGAAACTCTAGATTTACTTGTCACTAATTTTACAGACACTTGACCTGATTCTGTCACTGATTTGCAGTAAATTACCGCACCATAGGCTGCTTCAGATGCGTCGCTGAAACCATGTAACTCGATCATAATTGCATCTTTCAATAAAATACACCTACTAATCTCAAATTTATTAATTAATTGTAGGGTATCAGAAAACTCTCTCCATTCCTTAGCCTCTTTCTCGGTTAGCCAATCATCCCAATTTAATTGTAATAACCATAACTTCTGCATAAATATTTTTGCTTTAATTATAACAGGAGATACTAAACCTAAGGGATCGAATATACTTGATATAGTTGATAACACTTGTCTCTTAGTGACATTTACATCATTATGAATTTTAACATTGAAACTTAAACAATCTTTCTTCGATTTCCACAAAACACCTAACGCTTTAGATTCTTCTGAATCACCAAAGGGGTATATTTCGACATTTGTTTTACAAAGTTGTGGAGCATTACTGCACCATTTATGTAATAACATTCCTGCACTGTTTAAAATTTCTATTAATTGATTTTGGAGTTCCAAGGCAGAACTTAAAGAATCAGCTCCAGATAGAATATCATCCATATACATGTCTTCTCTCAGTACGGGTGCTGCTAAAGGAAACTTGCTTCCTTCATCCTTAGACAATTGAAATAGTGTTCTCATGGCCAAAAAAGGTGCGCTAACAGTACCATAAGTAACTGTCGTTAATTCAAAATTTTTAATTGGCTCGTTAAGACCTTCCTTCCATAAGACTTTTTGCAGCTTCCTCTGATCTGGATGAATAGAGATTGCTCTATACATTTTTTGAATGTCTGTAGTGAAAGCGACGATATATTTTCTAAATCTCAACATAATTGAGAATAAATCATCTTGTATTACACCTCCGTTATATTGAATAGAATTAAGTGAGTGTCCCTTAGTTGTTAAGGAAGACGCGTTAAATACAACTCTCAAAGGCGTTGATATACTTTTTTCTATTCCTCTATACACTCCAAGATGGGGAATGTAATAGGATCCACTTTCTTCCTCGCTTTCGTTAACTTCAACCATATGGCCTAACTGTTGATATTCTTTTAAGAAATCTGAATATAATCTTAAGTACTCAGGATCTTTTGCTAGACGATTCCATAAAGAATTTAATTTTTTCGTAGCGATTTGTTTTGAGTTTCCTAAAATAGCTGGATCCTCTTTTAAGGGCATTTTAACAACATATTTACCGCTTTTGTCTTGTTTATAATTTTCTACGAAATGTTTCTCACAAATTAAAGTCTCTTTACTTTTTGGTTTTTCAACCTCGATATTTTCTATCTCCCAGAATTTCCTAAGTGTCTTGTCTAGGTTGGTTTCTTTCTTAATAAACCCACAATGAACTTTGTTTTCATTCTCTGACGGAAAACTTCCCGATACAACAAAACCGAAAACTGTGTCTTGCAAAATAAGATCAGAATTATTAACACGAATTTGTCCCGGTCTCAAAAGCTCATAAAAAATTCCTGCTCCTAAGAGCATGTCTACATGTTCTGGGATATTGAAACTAGCATCTGCTAATTTTACATTAGGTAAATCTTGTATTGAGATTTCAATTGGACGTGAAGGCGTTAAATCTGCAGTTATTTTCGGAACTACCAAGAAATCTAAATTTTTCACAAAACTTTCATCTCTATTGCATATTGATGCATTAACTTTATGATTTATTACTAAGGTAGCATCATTTAGACCTGACACTAAGATGTTTGTTCTCTCTTTTTTTAAATGCATTAGCTCTATTAAATGGCGGGATAAAAAATTAGACTCACTGCCTACATCTAATAAACACTTTACTCTATGTTTACATCCCGATTCATCAATTAGAAAACATATAACAGTTGAAAGTAAAACTTTGCTCTTTTTATTCGAATAGTTACTAATAAAGGTTTTCTGAACGAACTCTTCTGCATTAGCGTTCAAGACTGATGTGCCACGATTTGTTGGCCTAGAATCTGAACATTCTTCCACATTTACCTTTCCTTGTTTATTTTGTTCCGATGAAACATATTCTTTCACGTATGTGTTGTTATTTGTTTTTGGAAAATGTATAGTTTTATGATGACGTTTTTTACAAAAGCACGTGTACTTTGATGGACAATTTGCAACTGAATGTGAATTTAAACAATTAAAGCATAACTTGTTACATTTTATAACGTTCACCCTTTCATTGACAGATAATTTTAAATAATGTGGGCATTTTGAAAGAGTGTGATTTTCGTGGCAAAAAATACAACTTAATGTTTTAACATCTGATAAGAATACTTTAGATACACTTTTGGAGTTAGTATATTTACGATTAACACTAAAATTCTCAGTAAGAGATTTTCCGCGTGATGTGAAATATAAATCAATCTCTCGTCCCAACTCTTCTGGTAAAAACCATTTATCACCTTGTCTCACACTAATGTGGGAAGCTGTTTCTCTATCTAATGTTTGATATAATTTATCCGATACTATAAGTTGTTTTAGACTCTCGAAATTAGAGACATTTCTTAAATTTAAATAATATTCCCAGTTTGTCATTAGACGTGAAGAAAACTGTACATGAGTCTCATTTGGTTGTTTAACAGCTTTTCTAAATTGTTCTAAGCAAAAATAAGGTGTAGGTTGAAATTCTTTTAACACTAATTCTTTTATTTTTGCATAATTCTCGATATCACTATCATGTAAGTAAGTTAATATGTTAGATGCTTTATCCCCTAATAAATTTAACAGAATTTCTGCTTTATATTGTTCTGGAACATTTTTAGTCTTAAAAGCTCGTTCTAAAGAAGAAAAGTAAAACCCCCATCCTTCAGGACGTATAGGTATTTTTACAGTCAAAGTTCGAATACTTTTTATCAATTGATCTAACGATTCTAATTTTATTTCACCCTCACTAATATTGGATTTAGCTTCAGATTTAATTTTAGCTAGTTCTAATTCAAGTTTCATTTTTTCCAGATCATATTGCTTTTGCTCCTTATCAATTCGCCTTTGCTCCTGCTCCTCATAAATTCGCCTTTGCTCCTCATCAATACGCCTTTGCGCTTCATGTTTACGATTTTCAATTATATCGTTTGCTATATCTTTCACAAAATCTGGTTTATTTTTATACATTTCACTGTCTTCAATAATAACGTTTAAATCCGCAATTGTCATATTTTCATTAACATTTAGATTTATTTCAGTGGCTATAAGCCTTAAATCCTCTTTTTTTGCACCTTTAAACATTGTTTAATGTATGTATAACAGTAAAGATAAGAAAAATCACGTTCACTTACTTTTCGAATAATCTTTTGAGGAATTTCGTAGCACGGAACTCTTAGAACTTATCATTCATCTCGGCGTTTCACTCAACTTAAAATTTGATTTTAGAAGCTCGTTGAATTTAATCCCAGGCTGCATCTTCGTTGCTCGGCGGACCATTATGTTAACTCATATTAAATACTCACAAATACACAAAATAACAAAACTGCAGTGCACTGTTTTTTTTATTAAATAATATCACAAGAGCCGCTCATGGCTACCTCTCTCACAACAAAACATTCTATGAACTCGCATAAACAAACGCAGACGATCGAAGTTATTGCCAAAAATGCAAAGCATAAAAACGACCGAACAGCGGTAAAAATTACAGTAATTATGATAGGTATGAAAAGGTTAACCAAAACCATTTTTCAGGAATTAATGGAAAAATAAAAGAACAGCTTAATAATGATAATAATATAGAACCAAGCCAATCTCAGCCTTTGCATGATATTGTGGCAGGTACAGTTGTAAGTAATAAAAATGATGTTACGACAGATAAAACTGTAAAAGAAAATTTGACTGAAAACAATGACGAGGACTGTCAGAAAAGTGCTCCAGTTCGAAGAAGTCAAAGAACAAGATTGCCTGTAATTCGTTTGAACTATGAGGGGAGGGGTGTTATATCTCGATTCAAATAAGAATACAACAATTAGTAACGATCTGTAATTATAGATGGCAGCACCATACACAACAGTCTGGAATTGTAATGTATCGCATGTTACCGGAATATTCCGCGCAGTTGTAAAATGTGACTTGTTGAGAATAGCTGCATTTTAGCGGCTTGTATATAATGTATATAATAAACTATAAGTAATATTATAGTTATGCATTCTTCCTTAGTTAAGAGTAATAAGTTATTATAAGAATGTGACATTATAAAAATATTAAATACACGTTCAATTGAAACGGTTCTGTTCTTAGCTATCTCATGCACTTTCACATGGTGCTCTTTTAATACGATATCATGGATTTTGTTGACCATTTCTTTAGTCGTGATCTCAATTGGACGTTCAGAGCGTTCTGCATCTATTGTGCTCATACGGCCACAGCGAAATTCTGTAAACCTCTTGTGAACCATACCATGTGATGGAACAGAGTTCCCATATTTTTTCAACTTTTCTTCAGTTTCGGTAATTGTTTTTCCGTGCAAAAAATAGCGTTTTATTAAAACACGAGATTCTTTTTTCTCCATAATCGAAACAAACACGCCAATCGTTTGCTTTTGAATCCAATAGAACACAATGTATTTAAAATATCGACTGCAAATTGCGCGAATGTTGCCGCAGATAATAATAAATTGAAAACATAATAATAAGAGTTTGATCAAACCGCCACCTGTTTTAAAGTCACGGAGATATCAAACTGCCCTTGTATATATATATGTAAAATACATATATTTTTTTTATATATGTAAAAGTGACAGGTCAGATTTTACTTTTAAATGATTAAATTTGTAAAAGGATCAGTTTGAAAAAGATGGAAAAGTTTTGTGAAAGACATATTTTTAAGACAAAAATTTTGTAAAGGGTCCTTTAAAGCATCCAATTTCTTCCTGAACAGATCATCCCTGCTATGTCTTTTCGAAATATTTTGTTTATCCTTCAGTATCGTAGTTAGTGTGTTGCGAAGAATACCATATTTCAGGACTAGATCTTTTTTTGTTAAATTAGGTTGTTTTCAGTATCTTATCAAATTTACTTTTTGTTCTAAATTAAGAATTTGTAATATTTCCGCTTCAACATTTTTAAAGTCTGAACTGAAAATACAGGGTGTTTATAAAGTTTCGGACCCATTTTGATGTTTAATAACTCATAAAATAATAAAGATAGATTAAAATTAATAACATAAATGGTTAGATAGACTCAAAAAGTTTCATGACCCTTGTCAATGAACTTCCACATGTGCCCCCTTCATCGCACGGAGAATATCAAGTCGATAGTCAATTTCACGCCAGGTAGCGGCAAGCATGTCGGCATCCACAGAGGCTATTGCGGTTGTAATTCTGGCTTTTAAGCCATCAATGTTCGACACTCTCCTCCTGTAAACATTGTCTTTTACAAATCCCCAAAGGAAAAAGCCCAGCGGACTTTAGGACAAAGGAAAATGACATTTTGCAACAAGATGGTGCACCACCTCATTGGGGTACCATCGTTCGTACTTCTTTGAATGACCATTTTCCAGGAAGATGGATTGGGCGAAGAGGTCGAATTCCTTGGCCACCCAGATCACCTGATATAACGCTGCTGGACTTTTTCCTTTGGGGATATGTAAAGGACAATGTTTACAGGAGGAGAGTGTTGATCATTGATGACTTAAAAGCCAGAATTACGACCACAATAGCCTCTGTGGATGCCGACATGCTTGCCGCTACCTGGTGTGAAATTGACTATCAACTTGATATTCTCCGTGCGACGAAGGGGGCACACGTGGAAGTTCATTGACAAGGGTCATGAAACTTTTTGAGTCTATTTAACCATTTATGTTATTAATTTTAATCTATCTTTATTATTTTATGAGTTATTAAACATCAAAATGGGTCCGGGACTTTATAAACACCCTGTATATCACGATGTAAAAGCAATAAGCACTAAAATGAATATGCAAGACTCAACTTTAGAGCAAAAAAACCTTAATGAAAACTCAATAGAATCAAAAGATTGAAAAAAAAAATTACCACATGAAAGGGTGTGAAAATTGACCAATCAGCCACCTGCTGCTGCTTCAGCAAAGTCCATTTTGAGAGGATGGCATAAAAAGAATTGAATGGGGAATGGCAAACGATTGCCATCATAACTACAGATGCTCTACAGTGACTAAGTTGGAAAGTAAATACAGAGCTTTTCAAAGCTGACCAGGAAGTGCAGAGAAGTTTTATCTAACAAAAAGTGCTGGTATTTTTTAGCGGTGGCCGAAAAATTAAGAAATGTGTCCAATTTCTCTGTCAAAAAAATTAACGTAAAAGATGTAGCCTTCGACAGAATGAGTAAGTGTAATATTGAATTGTAATAAAGAGAATAGGGGACTTCATGAAAACTTTGATTTAAACAAACGAATATTTGACTTTAGCATGATACTTCACTATTTTTAGCCCATTTAGACTCATATAAATCTGTTTGATTAGCTTAAGTATGTGTCTCTCTCACTATAAATATATACAGTATGGATCCGTTTATTCGGAAACCAGTTATCCAGAATGATATTTCCAACTGACTGGTTTAAAAAAATTTCCAAACATTGCCAATGTGACATGTGCATTGCTTGAAACAATGCAAAATGCATTATATAACTTGATGCCAACTTCTAGGATTTGAAATGGAAGCATATTTATTTAGATAGTTGACATTTTAATTTTTATGCAGAGGAAATAGAAGAATTTTTGCTCATAAAATGCCTTCTTTAAAACTCTGATTAGAATCTTTGATCTTTTTTTGGTATGATTATTATGAGTAATCTAATAGTTAATTTGAAATCAGAAGCAATGTTATAATTATAAGCATATATCAAACTTTGTGCAAATTTTAATAAAAAAGCTAAAATCTTAACAACGATTTTACGCACAAATACGTACAGACATGACAAAAAAATCCCATAAGATTGTTTCGAGGATTCCTGGATCCCTTTCCTCAGTGAGAGGGAAAAAAAAAAATTAAAATGGGTTCGAAGAACCCCTCGGTTATAGCCCCAAGTACTGGCTTATGGACTGATTGAAAAGGCAAAAACAAGAGCTTATATATCTTAAAGAAAGGATGTAATGGACCAGAACTAACTGAAAAAAAGGGAGTCACTGCGCAGGATCCCTCCATACTGGCGAAAGAAAAGGGGTGCTGGTCATATCATTCACTAAGGAGGAAGCATGTTTATGAATATACGAAGAATTTTATGAAGTTCACTATATTCATAAACATACTTCCTCCCAGAGTTGGGCAATTTTGTAATTCCAATTATCTGCAATGTAATTACAGTTTGATTGTAAGTAATTAATTTTAGTTAAAATTACATGTCGTAAAAAATTCTTGCAGCACTTTAGTCAGAACCATCCCCATTCCATTATTTGACAAAATTTCTGTGTTTGAATGTGCATAACTATAATCAATTACAAGCAATTAACTTGTAATTACACTGCGGATAATTGAAATTACAAATTTGCCCAACTCTGCTTCCTCCCTAGTGAATGATATGACTAGCACCCCTTTTCTTTCGCCAGTGTGGAGGGATCCTGCGCAGTGACTCCTTTTTTTCAGTTGATTCTGGTCCATTACGTCATTTCTTTAAGATATATAAACTCTTGTTTTTGCTTTTTCAATCAGTCCATAAGTCAGTACTTGGGGCTATAACCGAGGGGTTCTTCGAAACCATTTTAATTCCCTTTTATTTATTTTTTCTTCTCTCACTGAGGAAGGGGATCCAGAAATCCTCGAAACGATTGCATGGGATTTTTTTGTTGTGTCTGTACGTATTTGTGCTTAAAATCGTTGTTAAAGATTTTAGCTTTTTTATTAATATTATAATTACTTATACTTTATCAATCTAAACAAGTGCATGTTGTTTTAATGCTCATCTAGCTATCGAGAAAAAACAGTTATCCAGAATACACCTGACCCCAACTATTCTGTAAAATGGTTCTGTACTGTAAACATATAAGAAAGACATACGTCAATTTCTAGTTTTGCTCAGAATTTTGCTGTTTTTTTATATTTTTTTCTGTCAAAATTAGATATTGTATTTGTATTTACAAATTAATTTCTGATTTACATTTTATTGTAGATGGTGACCTCAAAGAGAAAGCAAATATCTTAGTTGCAGAAGTATTTGATACAGAACTTATCGGTGAAGGGGCTTTGAAAACTTTTAAGCATGCAGTTGACAATTTACTTGAGGTAAATAGGCCTTTTTTTTAGAAAATAGTTGAGAATGTTAATACTAATTTAGTTGTGTTGCATTTGATTTTATGCATAGGTTTTATGAGAAGTATAGCATAATATCATGTTTACAAACACATTCATAAGTATTTTGGTATACTTTTTCTTTAAAACTAAGCATACAAATTATTTTCAAACTAGTTTTTGTTGCTTAAATAATGAGACTAAATATCAGGGAACTTAAATAAATAAAATAAATAAACAATTAAATAAAAAGAAGAAAAAAGCATAAAAGTTCTACACCCCCCCCCCCCCCCCCCCTTCTGAAAAAAAAAGCAACATCATTGAAACAAATGCTTAAATTTTTCCCAAAAACATTTTCACTGAATTTTCTGCTTATTTTTTCTTGAGATATATAAATAAGGACAAAGATTCAGTTTAAAATTTCAACTTTAATTTATTTGTACTTAAAAAAAAAAAGGTATTTTTCACACAGAGTGGTGGTTTTCAACAGTTTGTTGATAGAAAAGTGCAATTCGGTTTCTTTCTACAATTCCTTTCAAAGAATTATTGCTTATTTATTTTTAAAAAATTGAATATGTGGAAACTGAGACATTTTCAGGATTTTTTTTTTTTTTAAAAACTGGAAGAGAAAAATGTCAGGAGGCCGGGATATTAAATCTGAAACAATCTGGTTACTGTACAATTAAATCTGGTTACTGTACTTAAATGGTTTTAATTAAAAATTTTCAAGATCAATTCTAATATAATTTGCGAAAAGTATGTGAGCAGTATTTATTTATCAAATTCTTTTCCCTAATCTGAAATCTATTTACAATTTAATACTCTATTTTGTGTTACAGTCGGACCTCGCTATCCCGACACCCGGTTTTCACGTCACTCCGCTTATCACGTCAGTTTTTCAAAGTCCCGATTTTCTGTATATGATTTTAATGTAAATAAACACCGGATTTTATGTCGTTAAATAATTTTCAACTCCAGATATCCCGAGGTTTAGGAAAATTGTCCATTTTTCATAATCCATCTTATAAGCACAGAAATTATGTGGTAAGAAATGTCTTGGCCAAACTTTTCACAAAAGTGTCTAAAATACCCATTCAGATAAATGAGAAATTTTACTTGAATCTTTTATCTAAATAAATAAACCCACACACTATGAATGACCCACCTAAGCTCCAGATAGACTTATCAGTCTACTCGTGGTCATTTTTCTGGTCAGGCGGAGCTTTGAAACGACCAGAAATTATCTAACATCCATTTCTGGAACAACGAATATTGATTATAATTTATTGTATAATATTGAAAAAAGAATTATAGGAAGCACATCTAGGGATAAGAAAACCTTAATTCAGCAATATTTCATGTAACAATAAAAAAAACAAGTCATCATAAATCTGATTTTTATTCTTTTTAATTTTGTTTTTGTGTTTATTTTATTTAATAATAATGTTTTACTGCACAAAATACAAGAACAGCTATAAGTTAAAATTGTCTTAAAACAATTAAAAACATAGCTTTTTATAAACATATTTTTCTCCAACTCCAGTTACCGTGACACTCCGCTTATGACGACACTTTTTTCTGGTCAATAGAGTGTCGGGATAACAAGGTTCAACTGTATTAGCAGAATCACTTTAACATGCTATGTGGATAGTATGGAGTAGTTGCATAAAGCTTCAGGATTTCCCTGACATACAACTGTTTAACATATCTGCCAAGACATTCTTTCCCTTAAGAATATGGTAAAATAAGAATATTTTTCTTGAACTTACTTATAAAGTTATAATATAACCCTAATCTGCTTCTAAGACTTTTTAGCTTTGTTTGTATCTGTATCTCAATAGATAAAGGGTAAAGTCCAAAATCAACATTTCCAGTCTGCGTCACTTCACATTCATAGTTATATGTATAAAAAAGTATAATATTGTCCTTCCTATTTCATAATAATCACTATTATTTCCTCCCATGTCCAGCAATCACTTCGCTATAGTCATAGATATAATTGAGATATATTTCAATATACAGTAGGCTCTCTCAAATGTGCAAACACCTAAAATCCGCACTTTGTTTCAGATGTAAACAGTGAAACTTACATTTAAGATGTAGGTAAAATATTCAAGAATTTTTTAATCTTTATATCATTCTGTATGCACTTTAAAATTTAATTCTGGTTAATATGATTGAGCGAATGCTTTCTCAAGGAAGTCTATAAATTTCTTTCTGAAAAAAATTCAAAATAGCACTTCATATCAGTGGCAATCGTGATCTTTTTTACTAAATACATTTATGTATTGATCAAGCTTTTTTGGTTAAGTAGGGCTAAACATGAAATAAAACTTTGTTTTAAGATTTTTATCTAAATTATTTAGTGTACCTTTATGATGCAAGCTTCATTCAATAATTCAAAAAAAAAAAAATATCTCATCATCATTATGCATATTTAATTATGCATTATTATTTTACTTGATCTTTACTTTTTATATTTTAAGCATTTTTAAAATTTTCTTAATGTTTATTTATTTTTACTTTATTGTAACAATTCACTATAATTTCAAGTGCATTATTAGATTAAAATTACTGATTTAAAAATCTAAACAAAACAGTGACCAGAAATCCGCAAAATTCTAAAATTACACTACCTCTGGTCCCAAGCTATGTGAATTTAACCCTTTAACACCCCTGCACTGTCATGCGGGTTAGGCATTCATTTAAATTTTTGCTTCTGAGTCGTATGTAACAGTCATACGTAATAAAAACCTGAATTGAACGATTGTTCTGGTTTGCAGAAAGATTAAAGTATCATTTTTTATCAACAGATAGTGGTTCTGGTTGTAGTACATTTTACTTTCAGCTGGCATGACTAGCTTTGTTTACAAGTACAAGGGATACAGATCATCGGGTCTTAAAGGGTTATGGGAATCTATTGTATTTAATTTGATGTCCAACAGATCAAGTAGCATGTTACATTGCTATACTATACTATAGGTTCAAAGTTCTCTTCCAGATTTTGTGAAGGTTCACCCAGTCTTTCATCCCTTTGGGATCGATAGAATGAGTACCAAGCATGCTGAGGGAACCAAACCATGGTGGTTGTACATCAGGCTGATACTTGATTGGGACACATGTTATACATAGCAACTCAAGGGCCCATGATGAATAAAGTAGTTAGGTATCTGACGCAGGGACTGCACTAAGAAATTAAGACTATTAGCTAACACATTAGCCAAATTTAAAAATCATTCATAAATTTTTAATCATTAGCCAAAAACTGTATTGAATTTTTAAAAAATATTAATTTTTTTTAATGTATAATATATAAAACTTAAATTTTACAATAATGAAGGTATAAAAACTGTTATTTGTAAAGTACACCGTATCATAGCAATTTACTTTCTTTTCAGTTTTATTTGAAACATTAAAAAAAAAAAAAAATTGTTGAATTTGTGTACCTATTTAAAAAATAATCAACTTTAAAATAATCATTTGGCACATATTTCACCCAAATTAAGTTTTTATTGCCATTTTTCAGATTTATTTGCATTTGGCAAGGTGGCGAATGGTTATCGTGGTCCCTGCACATGTTTTAAATTGTAGTCCCTTCATGGATTGTAGTGTGTGGAGTTTTTTTTTTTGTTTGTTTGTTTTACACTGTAAAAAAAATTCCCCCCAAAAGATTATTCCAGTAATAATCTCTCTATTCTAAAAAAAAGTAACTACCGCTGTCACCGCCGCCGCCGCCACCGGTTTTGAATTTTTTGTGACCAGAGGTCTTTCTTCGTTAATATTAAAAAAACTGTTGCATACAAAAATATGAAAATCGGTAGTATTATAGAAAAATGTTTGATAAACACGCTGATGCAGACAGTTTTCAAATCGAAGAATTATTTTAAGAGATATTTAATGTCAAAGTTGGACAAAATCGTTCCATTAAAAAAGTTTTATAGGAGCAAAAACTGTACATAGGAATTTAATCCTTTTTAGATCATTTTATGCGTCAGAATTTCCCGGTGTGCAGATTGCAGTTAGTTTTTTAATTTGACTCATTTTTCGAGGTTTTATTTCTATTTTAAATTCAAATTTTCAGCATTTCGAGAGATATTTTTTACAAATTTTAGAAAATTGTATTAATTTAAACTGTTGCCAGCTGTATAAACAGCGCAAACAGTAATGTTTGCTTCAAATTAAAAATTTATTTTACACGTGACTATTATAAACAAAAAATATAAAAAGCAGGAACTCGTTGAAATTTACGTCATAAAAACTATAGTTACACGTGAATTTTAAATGAGAAAGAATATTGTAAAATAATAAATTCAGTAACATGCGTTAGAAGTCCTAAATAGGAGAATTTACGTCATATTACACTTATTACGTAAAATGAACAAAAAATAACATTGCAAAACAGTTTTAATTTTAAAATTGCGCGAGACATTTAGTTGACATTTTAAGATGATCATAATATTTCATTTCTAACAAAAGTATTTTGACGTGAATATTAAAAAGAGAAAGAAAAGTTTGGTGAAAATTACGTCAGATTATAATTGTCAGATTCAAATTATAATTCAATCTTCCGAAATCTTTTTAAAGGCGATCAAATTAGCGTGCTGTTAGTCTGCGGTGTCTGAACGGGGGTTGACAAGCGTAGCTCGTAGGGGGCAGAGCCCCCTAGTAATAATAAAAAAAATTAAGATAAAAAGACAAAATAAATTGGCTTTTTCTTAAATTGCCAATTACCCCTTTTCTACTATAGTACATTTATGTACAGGAAACTAATTTCTTTCTCAAATATATTAATATTTGTTATACAATTAATTTATTTGTTGATGATTATGATTTTTTATAGAAATAAAATTACTTAATTATTTTACATGTTTTAGCCAGATTCCATTGTGATACCTTCATCTGCATGTGTTTATATTCAAATTGTTGATTCACCCGTAATATCTGCTTGGAATAAGCTTCTGCCTATTCAGGTAGGATCTGATAAAGTGATTAGACCTCCAAATAGTGTGACATCTTGTCCAGGTTTGGCTGCTGTTCATGACATACAGTTGTCACAGATTCGAAAAGATCAGTTTACAGCTGTTACAGATCCAGTCTGTGTATTTCAGTAAGTTTTGTTCTGTTTCTACCAAAGTATGAAGAAATGTCTATTTAATACTTTATATGTATTATTAGTAGAGAAGTAGAATATCTGATTTCCTTTTCCCCCAGAATCTTATTTTTTTTATACAGATCAAAGCTTTTGACAAGGGAACCATATTTGCTGCTGCTCGCACTTATACATTGAGACCTGATGCATTTTAAAGCCCTATATTACGAAGTTTGAGAATAAATAAAATTTTTCTGTTAAAATCGCATTTTTTTTATTTTACAGCAGCATAACTTTCTGAAAATGCAATCTTCGAGACCACTTATCAAACTATTAACGTAGAATTTTTTAAAGAAAAGCTTTTAAAAATACAAATTAGTCAATAATAAGTAAACCTGGTATAAAATATAGAAAAAAGTTTAAAAATTCCATCAAGAACCTAAGAATTTGATTTTGAAAAATTACATTTTTATATTCACATTTTTGGCGAGGAAAAACTTGGCATTTTTTTTTCAAAAGTAGAGATTTCCGGCAACCCTAGCTGAATGAATGTCTCATAGCTGCTTGTCATGTGTATTAAGAGCCATTATTTTGAAAATTTTGATAGTTGTATTTTTTGTTTTGCTTGATTTTTTTTTTTTTTTATGTTGAAGTAGATCACATTTAATGAATACACAGTCAAAATGTCCCATTTAAATTCCCCTTTTTCTCAAAGGGCAAAAACGTAGCTAGCGGAAAGAGAAACGGGATGTTTCGTTGTCTGATAGGTAAAAGTATGATAAATGACAGTCTTTTTTGTGACTTTTGACATTTTTTTTTCTAAAAATATGACGAGGCCCCACTTTTTTTTTCTTTTCCATGTGTTTGTACATACTTCCAACTACTATGTGATATATTTTGTTTTATTGAACAGTGACACTGTTTTGAGAAAAGACTAATTGAAATGCTGCCTATTTTTAAATTTTTGAATATTTAACAGACTATTCCTACTAACAGCAGCAATATTCCGGTAAAGTTTTATATTATTTAGCTTGTCCTAGTAGTACACTTTGATATTCTATAAGAAAAAGTTTGGTATACTATTACTTAAATAAGAAAATACGTGCGGAAAACGGACAAAAACGTCATTTTCATTGCATTTTGAGGCAACATAACAATGTAAAATAACAATGTCCCATGGAAACGAATACAGTTTACTAAGCAGGCAGTGTTATACTAACATGTCACCACAAAAGAATTTTGGGATGTCGTTGCTTTCCCAAGCTTTAGCACTGCAAACATACTTGCATTTCACTTTTCATGAAAAATGACGGTCACAACCTTGAACTTTGACATTTTTTACAGTGAAGGGAAAGTTTTTTCAGGGCTTCAAAATTGCACATTATTCATTAAATATGATCTACTTCAACATAAAAAAAAAAAAAAAAAAAAAAAAAAATCAAGCAAAACAAAAAATACGACTATCACACTTGTCTGATTTTCAAAATAATGGCTCTTAAGCAGTGGTTTGGACTTCAGTAGAAATTGTAATGTCCGACCTAACAGACACAGTAAAATTTCTAAATTGTGGTAAAAATATTAATTTATATTTTCTTTTACCTAAAGACACAACATTTAATAAAACATTTCGTTTTAAATATTCAAAACTTTATTCCATCCAACTGCCAAAGAAAATAATTTGGTTATTTTGTATGTCACTTAAAAAAACTATTTTTCAATGATCTTGAAAACTTTTAACAGAAATATATTTACTATTTTTACATTTATCGTCTGCATAGAAAAAAAAAACTTAATTCCTGTTTCTTATGCTATCAATCATCAAACAAATCACAATCTGATTCAATTCTAATATGTACCATACATATACTCCTGGGATAAGGCGGGCGAAAAATTTGTAGTGCCATATTTGGCGACTTAACTCACTTTTGGCATGCAATAAACAAATAAAAATTCAATAATAAAAAATAAAAAATATGATTTTAACAGAGAAATGTTATTGGTTCTTTAATTTTTATGTATAGAGCTACAAAATGTGCCATGTCTCGTTGCTAGGTGCGAGCGGCCCCAAAAGTAGTTCCCTTGTAAGATCACAGAAAGCTGTTTATTCAATGCAAATAATGGAACAATAGATTAATCTACATTATATTAATTTTAACACAATTATTCTAATTGATAAATAAATCATACGAGTTGTAATTTTCACAGTGAAAAAGTGTCCAGGTCAGGATTCGAACTAGTAACCTTTGGCATAATCTGCCAATGCTCTTCCAGTTGAGCTATCCTGGACAAATCTGGTGGACCTTTCTCGCCCAGAGAATCTTATTGATTATGACATCTGGTCTGATATCTGAATCAGCTCAACATAACAAATCACAGATAATGGAACTCCAAGAAACATTGGAAACATAATTATATTAATTTTAACACAAGTATTCCGATTGGTAAATTTGTCATACAACTTGTAATTTTCCAACAGAGTGAAAAAGTATCCAGGCCAGGATTTAAGATTCAAACCAGGTACTTACCAAGTGTAAGCTGCCAATACTCCTCTGATTAAGCTATCCTGGACAAATGTGGAGTTTCATTACCTGCGATTTATTCTGTTGAACGGATTCATATATCAGACTAAATGTCGTAATCAACTTGGTTCTCTCAGTGAGAAAGGTCCACCAGATTTTCCAGAAGAACTCAAGAGCATCTTATGTCAAAGGTTCCTGGTTCAAATCTTGGCCTGGACATTTTTTCACTCAGTTCAAAAATTATAAGTCGAATAGGTTAAGCATTGCACCAACAGTACAGTACAAGTTGGTAAATGTTTGTGAAGAAACAATGGGTATATTTTAAATTATTATTTATATCTGTGTAATAAATAGTTTTGGACTAAAATTTAATCTTCATCATCAATTCTTGCTATTTGTTATTATTGGAGGTAGGGTGGACCTCTTATCCATTACAGTGGTGGTCTCTTGACTGACAGATAATTGGACTTTTACTGTACATTGTTTTGATTAATTGTTTCATTTTGTTGGTATTAATCCTGCTCTATTTTTATAATCATTAAACATTAATGTATACAGACCTGCCAACTTTTTGAAAATGAGAAATAGTAGGGTCAGGTGGGGTAAAGTGGTCATAATTGATAAAAAGGGCTAAAATCCTGACTAATATAGAAATTTGAATAATTTTCTTTTAATTTTAGATTTATTAAGTATTGATCAAAGTTTCTCACTCAAAAAATCATTTTTAGTAACATGTTTGAGCCACTGAGCACTCATTTTGTCTGTCTTTGTTACACCTTGTTCTTTTAACTCTTTAATTAACTTTTCAGCTGCATTTTATTTATCCCAAATTTTGTTAAATTGGCAGTTCAGAAAACTTTTCACGTATCTCAAGAACATATTTTCATTTATAGCTAAGTTATATTTATCACAGATTTTATTTCATAATAGTTTTAGTTACATGGGGTAAAGTGGTCATAGGGTTAGGCTTAACTTATAGATATTTGATCTGAGTTAAATTATTCATTTTATACAATGCCAGTTTATTAAATACTAATAATTATCAAAAACTAACTGCAAATAGTTATTATTTAATAATAGTTTATAATATGGGGGTTAAAAAAGGTTAGGTTTAATTTTTAATAGGTTCAGAATAGTGAATGAATTAACTAAGTGTAAACCCGAATTGCTTGCAAAGGTTACATCAACTAATTTAACAACCAACACATTAACTACTTTTTCTAATACCTATACTTGTATTATATAAGAAAATGGTCCACAAGAAAGTCCGGAAAGAATTTTTAATGTTGATGAGGCTGGAATGGATATGGATAGCCAAAATAGTCCAGTTTAAAAAAATTTACGCAATGCAATGCATTATATAAAATTCAGAAACCAAAGGAAAGATAATGTTTAGTGTTCCTTTTGGTACATCAGCTAGTGGTTATTGCATTCTTCCATTCGCAGTTTATGAGTGAGTATATATGAATTATGGATAAAGGGTGGTCATGCAGGAGCATTGTATGAATCATGGAATCTGGATAGATGCAGGATTCTGTACTTGAATCTTGGATGGATCATTTTATTAAGTAGATAGTACACCGAAAGCTTACAAAAGCCTGCCCTTTTATTTATGATTGTGATGGACATAAATGAATTATGACGCTGTGAAAAATTGCTATTGACAATCACATTATAATACTCTACCTGCTACCTCATACTAGTCATAGTCTACAACCATTAGATCTAGGTGTATTTTCCCCCATTAAAAAATGCCTGGAAAGGAATTTTAAAGAAACAGTATCAAGAAAGCCGACTGCAAAATATGTAAAAAACATAAAAATAAGCTACATTGGCAACATTATCTACACTCATTTCAGATGTGAATAGAATTGTTAGACATAGTTTTAAAGGAAAAGGAAATGTGTCCAGTCCAAGATTAGGCTAGTATTGACAGAAAAAACACTTGCATTATATCTGCAAAAGTAACAAGAGGAATGGGATACTTAAAAGTTTCTTAAATTTCCAAGAGGAAAAAAACAAAATATCCCTAGTCAACATTCTCTTTTGAATCCATTTATAATCGCTAAAGATGACATCTCAAACCATATCTATAGGACCTTGAGTGTTGCTAAGATATGAAATGAAGAAATCAATAAAGCAATTTATTGGGAAAAAACATGATTATTTTTCTTAAAGTATGTTAAAAAAAATCCAAATTTGGCAATCATACTTTTTCAGAATCAGATGTGATCAAAATCCTTGAAGAACCAAATTTTAACAGCAAACAATTTTAACATAACAAATTTACACTTTAATAAAATAAAATGGCAGATAACTTATTATAAAGGTTATTTAAAATGTTTGTAAATAATAAAATGTCACTTTTTATTCATTAGTTTATATTTTTATTACACTTTTTCAATGTGACCACTTTACCCCATGCACTACTCACTTTACCCCACCCCCTGGGGTAAAGTGGTCATAAAAACATGTCTGGAAAAATGTTATAAAAAGGTGTTATTCCCAAAAATATTTCTGAAATGGATATGGATGTACTCTAGAGTAATGTAATGTAAAATAACACCCAAAATTTTAGAAAACATCACAGAAATTCTGATGTTTATATCCTCTGAAAGTTTGAAAAGCCTGTTTTTATGACCACTTTCCCTCACCTGACCCTAGCACCCTAAATTCAAACCTAGAGGTTGGTTGCTGCTTTTTTAAGCTGCAAATTGGGTTAGCTCTGATTGCTTTCGGTTTGGACCAAGTTTAAATTCCTTCAGGTTGGAATCAGGTTAACCTGATTTTTCAAAAGTTAGTTCTGTATATTCTTTCAGATTAAAAACTATATGTATCATAATAATAAACATAGATTTTTGTCTTTGTGTGATGTTTCCTGAAGAGAGCAGCACAGAGCAAGGGTGATTCTGTGTAGAGTAAAAAAAAAATTTAGAAATTCACAGAAAATTTTCTGAAAGGTGATTACTGGGGGATTTCTCCACATCGTTAATTATGCGTTTTTTTCCATGCCCCTTTCACGGAATTCACATTCTTTCCGTGATGCTTTGGCGAAATTTGCTTTTTTACTGCGATCTTTTGATGAAATTCATGTTTTTTACGCGACCCTTTGACGAAATTCACGTTTTTTCCGTGACTCTTTGACGAAATTTGGGATTTTTTCGTGATCCTTTGACGAAATTTGGGATTTTTTCACGATCCTTTGAGGAAACTTGGATTTCCTCTGCGATCCTTAGACGAAATTTGCGTTCTTTCTGCGATCCTTTTATGAAATTTCCGCTCTTTTCGTGATCCTTTGATGAAATTCCCGCTCTTTCCGTGATCCTTTGATAAAAGTCACCTTTTTCCCGTGATTCGCATTTCTTTCTGCTATCCTTCAATGAAATTTGCGTTTTTTTTTTTTTCTTCAATTTTTTGACAAGATTCGAGTTTTTTTCTGCGATGCTTTGACAAAATTTGCTTTTTTTCACGATCCTTTGGCAAAATGTGTGGGTTTTTTTCTGCGAACGATTGACAAAATTGATTTTTCTCACTGTGTGTTCTTTGCAGAAAATCGTAGTTTTAGACCAATTTTCATAGCATCGTAGTTTTTAGCTCCAAATCGTAGAAACTATGATTTTTTTCATAGCAGTTGGCAGGCTTATGTATATGCTGTTTAATAGAATATAGATAACAATGGTAAATAATTATATTCTGCATTTCAGATTTGATTTTACTGGAAAAAAATCTATTGAGATGAATGAGACTTTCATCAGACAGGTCACAGCCATTACTAATGGTAATTGTGAAGTTGTTTTTATGTGGTGGACTTTAAAAATGGATATGGATGGTGATGTGATTCTAAACAATGGACCGTCCTGGGTGCAACCAGATCCTGAACAAGCACAGGTAAAGGCAAACATCATTTTATATGCATTTGGTTTATGCTATATTTATTATGATACATTTTAAAAATTTATTTTTACATTTCTGTTTCTCTTTTTAAATGTGTTTTTTACTGTCATTTTATTCAAGACCACATACTTAACACAAATATGCACTTCACGTCTAATACTTACTTAAAATATATATATATATATATATACAATACCTTATTATAAAATAATTAAGAAAAATAAAATAAAAAACAGTCTAATTATTTTAGAAAAACAATAATATGTAATTCTGTTTTAAAATGTTATAATATAGTTTTTGTCACTACATTTATGATTGTTTCCTTTTGTTTATTTTTCTTCCAAAATAATGAATTTTGGTTTTATAATTTCAATTAACTCTGCATATGTGGAGGATGTACTTACTGTACAAATCAAAGATTATCTGCTTATAAAATGTATCTGTGAGGTGTCTACTGTATTATGATATCCTAAAAGCAAATCTTCATAATGCACTCTTCACTATCGTCGACTCTTTTTTAGAGTTTTTTTTTTCATTATTATTTTTACATACAGCGCTATTGAAAAAGAATGCCGGGATTTTGCAACCTTATAAAAAGTTAATTCTTAAACGTACAGAAATAATTCTTGTGTTGAAATGTAGTGAAAGAATGTAAATTTTTCTCCACTCAGTAGATGGCATTGCTAGTTCTTCTCTTTAGTATCACACTAGCAGTTTTCTCTCTGCAATTATTCTTTCAGTCTGAATTCATGTGCCCAGACACCCAGAGATGTGGACCATGCAACATAAAGCACAATTTCTGTTCTAGTATGTTGAATTTAAAACAAATGTGGCAGTGCAACGTAATTGGCGTTCGTTACATCCTGGAGAAAAGGCTCCAGATTCTTCACAGGACATGGAGAGAGATTGAACATTGTGTGGATGTCTGTTGAGCGACTAATGGTACAGATATCGAAATGTATTGAAATGGATACGAGGGTTGCATTTTATGTTTTTACAAACGACCAATAGAAGGTGCTACCAAAATTTGTCCTAGATATTCGTAAAATTCACATTTTTTTTAAATCTTGGAATCAGTGGCATCTTAGAAATCGTCTGTGTATTTTGTTTACAGTGACTAAGGAAACAAGTGAGTGAAAAAAATGGAAATAACTCGTGAAGGTTTCCATTGGATGATTTTTTTTAATTTTAAGAAAGGCCTAACCCAACAAGAATGCTTAGTATCGTTTTGTGAAACTTTTGGTAATGAAGCACTATCAGAAAAGACTTTACAATTGGTTTGCAGAATTTCGTCATGGTTGTGCGTCCGTCAGTGATGAATCTCGTGAAGGATGACCAAAATTGGTAGTGATTCCAAACAACATCGATGCTGTGCGCAAGATGATTGAAGAAGATTGGCATGTCATGTATCATGAGATAGAAGCACCCTTGGCATATCACAGACTGCAATACATTTGATTTTGCACGAACATTTAATTTTTAAAAAGATTTGTTCCAGATGGATTCCGCACAATTTGACAGAAGCTCAAAAAGAGGCTCGTGCAAATTGATGTAAGGAAATGCTAAAAAAATTCAAATTTGGAACTGCAAAATCAGTATACAACATCGTTACAAGTGACGAAACTTGGATATATTCCTATGAGGCAAAAACTAAACAAAAATCCACTGTTTAGGTGTTTCCAGATGAACCGAATCCTATGAAAGTTGTTTGTTCACAAAGCACTTCCAAGAAAATGATTGCTTGTTTCTTCGGCCTTACAGGACATATTGCAACCATTCCTTTAGAGGATCGAAAAACTGTTAATGCTAAATGGTATACAGAAATTTGTTTGGCAAAAGTCATCAACGAAATCAGGAAAAACAACAAAAAACGCCGCATCATTCTTCATCATGACAACGCGAGCTCCCACACATCACGTGAAACAATTGATTATTTGAAGGATAAAAATATTGAATTATTGTCTCATTGCCCATATTCTCTTGATTTGTCGCCTAACGACTTTTTCATGTTCCCTTATGTCAAACAAAAAATGCACGGGCAGCGATTTTCATCACCTCAAGAAGCTGTTGATGCCTTCCAAAACTATGTTTCTGAGATATCAACTTCAAAGTGGAAAAGCTGTTTCAAGAATTCGTTTGAATGGATGGAAAAGTGTATGAATCTTAAAGGAGAATATTATGATAAGCAATAAAATAGTTTGTTCCCAAAAAATTCTTTTTCTTCCTACTTTTTGTAAAAACTTAAAAGGCAACCCTCGTATAAAACTTGGTATTCTTAATATTTTAATGCTGAATTTATGTTCTGATGTGTTTCTTTATTTGCATAATACAAATTTATAATCCCGGCATTCTTTTTCGATGACAGTGTATTTTAATAACTTAAAATTACTTAAATTTTCTTATACCTATATTTCAGGCATTATAGTAGCCACCAGTATAGACACTTTTACCACATTTGTTTTACATTAATATATAAAGATTCATGACACTTAATTTTCATTTTAAAAAATCCTTTATCTTTCGTTTTGTACATATTAAAATCGAACATTATAATTTACATTTCTTTACTTTTCTTAAAAAAACAAACCACATTTTTTTACTTAAAAAGGACATAAATTCCGGTATATCATTAAAACTATGCTATTTATAAATATATATTGCATTGTCCATACTCTTTGGCACTTCTCTGAAAAAACGTTTTCGTCCATTTCTTGGACTTCTTCAGTTTCACTTGGCGGCTCGCAGTTTCATTTTCGACCTTTTATCATCTCTCTTTTTCCATTTTTTCCCCCTTCTCCCTTTTCACTTTCCCCCTCTTTCCAGCATTTTTAGCCAACGGGAGTCAACATTTGCATGCACCATATCGTTGCATACATTTTTTCTTTCGAGGTTAATCTCGATAGCCTCTCTCATTAGGGTGTTGTGGGGATTATCATATGCAGCTATTTTTTCTATTTTTATTGATTCAGGTATTATGGGGTTTTTTAAATTTGTTCTTAAGAAGGCTGTTGCTTGATTATTATATTTTATGTCGCGGATATGCTCCTTATACCTTTCGCTTATTTTTCGCTTTGTCATCCCGATGTATGTAATTCCCTTATTTTCTGTATTTGAGGCTTTAATTTTATATACTCCTGCCGTCTGTAATTCGTCGTATCTTTCTGCTTCATTTCGTATCGTTTTAAATAGGGAAGGGTTGGGTGTGATTGGGACTATCTTTCCGAGTTTACTAATTTCGCGTTTTATTTTTAGTGCTATTCCGTTCATGTATGGTAGGGGGGGTGTATAATCCTTTTTATTTTGTCCTGGTTGGATCCAGTTAATTTTTTCTTTCGCTTTTCTGATTAGCTTGTCTATTGTTTTTCTTGGATGGCCAGCGTTACATCCTATGTTCTCTATAATCCTTAATTCTTCTTTTAATAACTTTTCTGTTGAACATATATACAGTGCTCTATAGATGTAGGTATTTAGGGCTGCAAGTTTATAGTTTATTGGTGTATTTGTTTTGCTTGACATTATCACTAGATTTGCAGTAGGTTTTCTATAGATTGTTGTTTTTATCTGGTCATTTTCGTATATTATTTTTACGTCAAGGTATGGTAGGGATCGGTTCTTTTCTTCTTCTATTGTAAATTGTATATTGCTATCGTATTTATTTATTTCGTTTAAGAGGTTTTTTAAGTTTACTGTTCTGTTTGTTATGATAAATATATCATCCACATACCTTACCCAAAGGCGTATTTCATTTTTATGATTCTGTATTATTCTTTTTTCCATTACTCGCATTTTCCATTCTGAAACCACATTTGAACAAACAAACATTGTGCAACAAATCTGATCCTAAACGAAAGTTATTTTAAATTTAACAATAAGATATATAAACAGCTGAGGGGTGTACCGATGGGGTCCCCCATTTCAAATGTGGTTTCAGAATGGAAAATGCGAGTAATGGAAAAAAGAATAATACAGGATCATAAAAATGAAATACGCCTTTGGGTAAGGTATGTGGATGATATATTTATCATAACAAACAGAACATTAAACTTAAAAAACCTCTTAAACGAAATAAATAAATACGATAGCAATATACAATTTACAATAGAAGAAGAAAAGAACCGATCCCTACCATACCTTGACGTAAAAATAATATACGAAAATGACCAGATAAAAACAACAATCTATAGAAAACCTACTGCAAATCTAGCGATAATGTCAAGCAAAACAAATACACCAATAAACTATAAACTTGCAGCCCTAAATACCTACATCTATAGAGCACTGTATATATGTTCAACAGAAAAGTTATTAAAAGAAGAATTAAGGATTATAGAGAACATAGGACGTAACGCTGGCCATCCAAGAAAAACAATAGACAAGCTAATCAGAAAAGCGAAAGAAAAAATTAACTTGATCCAACCAGGACAAAATAAAAAGGATTATACACCCCCCCTACCATACATGAACGGAATAGCACTAAAAATAAAACGCGAAATTAGTAAACTCGGAAAGATAGTCCCAATCACACCCAACCCTTCCCTATTTAAAACGATACGAAATGAAGCAGAAAGATACGACGAATTACAGACGGCAGGAGTATATAAAATTAAAGCCTCAAATACAGAAAATAAGGAAATTACATACATCAGGATGACAAAGCGAAAAATAAGCGAAAGGTATAAGGAGCATATCCGCGACATAAAATATAATAATCAAGCAACAGCCTTCTCAAGAACAAATTTAAAAAACCCCATAATACCTGAATCAATAAAAATAGAAAAAATAGCTGCATATGATAATCCCCACAACACCCTAATGAGAGAGGCTATCGAGATTAACCTCGAAAGAAAAAATGTATGCAACGATATGGCGCATGCAAATGTTGACTGCCGTTGGCTAAAAATGCTGGAAAGAGGGGGAAAGTGAAAAGGGAGAAGGGGGAAAAAATGGAAAAAGAGAGATGATAAAAGGTCGAAAATGAAACTGCGAGCCGCCAAGTGAAACTGAAGAAGTCCAAGAAATGGACGAAAACGTTTTTTCAGAGAAGTGCCAAAGAGTATGGACAATGCAATATATATTTATAAATAGCATAGTTTTAACGATATACCGGAATTTATGTCCTTTTTAAGTAAAAAAAATGTGGTTTGTTTTTTTAAGAAAAGTAAAGAAATGTAAATTATAATGTTCGATTTTAATATGTACAAAACGAAAGATAAAGGATTTTTTAAAATGAAAATTAAGTGTCATGAATCTTTATATATTAATGTAAAACAAATGTGGTAAAAGTGTCTATACTGGTGGCTACTATAATGCCTGAAATATAGGTATAAGAAAATTTAAGTGTAATATGGGCATTAAATGAGATAGAAATTACTGTCGAAAAACACTGGCTAAATATTAAAATTACTTGTTAAATCATCTGACATAAATATCATTCCTGAGTAATTTTTGTCTCATCATAGTGGCGAGATCACTGGATGCAAGCTGTCTACTACTTGCCCAAAAGTGTTAAAGTATCTCAAGGTGAACGAATGACTCTCATAGCCTTTCATGATGAATACAGCCTGTGGTTTACAATTCCCAAGTAATTTTGATCTGTTATATTTAACATTGTACATATATATTTTTGTGTCGAGTTGATTGATTAGTCCATCAAATGGAAATAATATTCACATAAAATAAACTATTTTGGAATGCTAAAAGTCATCTTAAGTTTCTTTTTATGTGAAGTTAAACTTCAGTATAAAACTTAAACAGTATAAAATTATACAAATGATTCACTACCTAAAAGATGTTTTAAAATAGTTTAAAAGATGTAAAATAAAATCAAGTATTTTCAGCTATATACATAGCCTTTGTCAGCATTCAAGATTTAAAATGATGTTACGGATGTCACTTGTCCACATCTCACTCATAGAAGCCCCGCTTCAAAACGGTTCATCCGGATTCCATGGTCGATACCACTAACTTGGTGAAAAACAGAAAAGAGGTGGGGGGGGGGAGGAGTTGTTTTAAATCACAAATCCAGTTCCAAACATACGGCTAGGTTTGATCAGAGAACAATGATTTGTAATTAAAAAAATCTTCCCTCCACCACCATCATTTGTGTAATTTTATGTTGGAAATAATGTTTGATGTTATTGTTGGTATTTTTCTATAATATTCTAATTTAAAAATTTTGAGCTTCCAATGCACTTATTGTCTTTAAAAGTTTTGTTGTGTGCATATCCATGAGCTTATGTAACCTGGATTAATTTTCAACCAGACAATTTTCAAAGATTTTAAATAGATGTGTGGATGTTAAATAAAATCTGTCATTAAACAGTTTGATTTAATTCAAATATTGATGAAAGTTTGAAAGAACAGATTGCTTTTTATTTAATCAAAAAATGAGTGAATACTAGTTAGTATATTTTTTCATATAATTGTAATTGATTTTAATTCTGTTGACCAGCTGTAAATAAATATACATGTTTAAAATTCAAAGCTATCAAATATAGGCTCTAAGATGTTATACTTTATCAGCAATATTTAAGGGTCTTCGGATTTTACTTTCTGCATACATGCAGTGTAAGGAAAGTATTGTAATCATGATAAAAATTCAAGTAAAGAAATATTGGTATATTTTTAGGTTTGTTCATAATTATATAAATACATAGCACCTATAGTCGTCTTCTAGTCCATCAGTCTATCCGCCTATAACAGTGCAAAAATTTCCTAACCCAATGGTTTGAAATTTTGTTTTGATCCAAATTTTGTCCAGTCATTTCAAATTTTATGAAAATCAAATCAAAACTTTAAAAGGTATTAATAAAAGTTTTCTTCATTCTATTAAAGCCTATCATACGTAATTAGTTCAATGACATCCCCTGATAGGTAATGATTCTAGGTTGTCATGGTGATTGCATCCTATTTAAGAGGCCTATTATTTCCGTATTACTGAATTTAACATATATATATAATCATAATAAATTTTGTATTCCTGCATTTTTGCATAAGAATGTTACAGCTATTGCATCAAGATCTGAATATTTATAAAACTAGTTATAGTACAAATGCACCTCATTTGCCACGTTTGATGTACAATTTCCGATTTGTTACATTTTAAGGTTCCTTCAGTCCATTTTTGTTACTTTTAAATCTAATCCATATGTATGCATGTACAGTCGTGGAAAAAAAAACTAAACATCCCCTACTAACTCCTCAACAAATTATCCTAGACGAAAGTTACTGGTACCGAACGATTGGAAATAAAGTCTACTTTTAAATGACGTATATAAAATTTGCTTAGGGGGCCATCTACATATTAAAACGAATCCAAACTTCATTTTTTTCAGTGGCAATATCCAATTTTAACGAGATATTACAAATCTTTGGTTCAAACTATGCCTCGACACCAAATTTAAAGTCATTTGAATGATAAGTTTTTGAATTATAAACATTCAAAATTTAGTGCTTCGAATGTTAAATTACATTTTCATATTTTTATTTATAACTTCTAAAATTATGATCCTAATGTTCTAATTTTTTGTGTAGCAATAATACTAATATATCCAAACATAAATACGTTGAATTTGCAATTTTTATAATTTTCTGATATGAATTATGAAATTAATATTAAAAAAAATTATGAATTGCAACCTACAATTTTTTTGATGGATTCAGATTTATTAAGTCCTGCTTTATGGAAATCCAAAATTTCACATTTTTCTTCCAAGTAGTTTTCAAATTATGCTTAAAAAACGGCAAAATGATGGTTTAAGGGCCATCTATGATAGAAGTGGCTAAATATTTTGGAATTTCTTATGCTATCCTGTAATCTAACAGGCTTCATTGACTGCTTAAGGTGCCTTGATCAAGAAGCAGGGTGTCTACAGAATTTGGAAATCAGGGAATCATGGAAAAATCAGGGAGGTTTGTCACTCTGGAAAAAATCAGGGAAATGTCAGGGAACTTTGTAAAAATACTAGAAAATCAGGGAAATTTGTCTATATGCGAAAATATTTGCATTTTCACCTTGCCAACGAGACGGATTCGTCTATTTTATGTACCATATTCTTTCACATGCTGATTAATCTTTCCCAATATTTTTTAAAAGATGCGGTGTTTATGAATTTAAAATCTGTTTTATGTAGTTTAAAGTATTTTAAAAGGTGAATCTCTATTTAACGAATTTTCCATATAACGAACTTTTTTCCGGGATTTAGCGACTTCGTTAAATAGAGGTTCGACTGTAATAATAATAAAAACCTAAAAAATGATATAATTAAAATACTGAATAATGATGTAATTAAAATATTTTAAGCCTAGAAATTTAAAAGACTGAAAAAAAAAAAAAAAAGATTTAAAAGAATATTAAAAACTAAAGGAGCCCTGGAGCTGGGGAAAATTTAGAGCTCCAGCTCCAGCTCCAGCTCCAGGAAAAACACAGCTCCGGAGCACTCCGGCTCCGGGCTCCAGCTCCAGCTCCGGGTCCCTGATCTTAACTGAATGAAATGTTAGCATACTATGTTGTATACATACAAATGTATAGATCATATACAGGTCTGTACAAAAGAATTTGGATATTCTTCCGACTATAGCTGATAATTGCTGAAATTGGTTTTTCAAATGTGTTCTAAATTGTTTACTTGGGCATCATCTTTTACATTATTAAACTATAAAGTTATGTTACGGTATTCTGAATGTGTTGGACATTGTTTCATAATGTATGCTTGATGCTTGGCTTTTTGTTTTTGTTTAAAGTGGAAATGTTTTTGATAAAAATAATATTAAAAAAGAGTTTTAAAATATAATGTTGATCAGTTACAGTTAAAATTTTGTTAAACACATGAGTTTCCTTAAAATAATTACAGTAGAGCGCCGATTATTGGAACTCCCATTAACCGAACTTCCAATTATGCGAATAGCTTATTTCTCTCAAAAAAGTTTTTTTAACCGAACTTCCAATTTCTCCCAAGAATTTTTTTAACTGAACTCCGAATTATCCATTGGCTTTGAATAAAATTTTAAATAAAGAAAAAAAACTGATAGCGGATCAGAAATTGAGGCATGCATGTAAAACTATAAAGGAGATGGGAAGAATCCTAAGATATGAAGAACATGAAATTAACGAGTGGTTAGTGAAGTACATGACCCTGGATATCAGATTTTAAATGTGGATGAGATTCATGATGAAAAAGAAATTGAAGAAAATGAAAACAAATGCTCTGAAAATAACTCAGGTCCATCACATAACGAAGCCTTTGAATGTTTGGAAACAGCTATGAAATGGCTCGAACGGCAGAAGAACATTGATCCTATTCAACTAACGTATTTAAGAAGAATTAGAGATATGGCAGCATTGAAAAGAATGTCTTCGTTGAAGCAAGCAACAATCAAAAGCTTTTTTGCTTAAATTATAATCTCCAGAGTTCAGAAAATGATAAAAAGAGAGAAAACAAATTTAATGATAAAAATGTAAACAAACAAGCAACAACAACAAAGAAATAAATAAAAAGACAAAAAAAAACCATTTTTTAAACATGCCAGCACTAACTGGTGTTGCCAATCCTAAGCTTAGATAATGTGTGAAAGGTTTTAGTGTCAGAAACATCCCTTAAATTGTCTGTTCATTTATCCGAACTTTTGCTTATCCGAACTAGGGTCCGTCCTGACTTGTTCGGATAATCGGCACTCTACTGTATATATTTTTTTAATGTTATTTTGATTTTACTGTTTCAATACACTTCAAGGTGTGTTACAGCAGCTCAAATCGCTGTTTTTCAAATCTTCCATCCTATTAATATATTATGAATTTCAGCGCCAATATATGATTTAAAAGTAAATTTTATAGTACTAATGTCGCTAACTTGTTTTTGACTAAGTATGTATTTAGTGCTATAGATTTTGTTAGAAACTAGCATGTATGTACTTGATTAATTATAAGAAGTACCTGAAAGTTTGTTGTTTGTTTGATGTTGTTTGTTTGTGAAAATGTTTGTTTTCTTTTTGGTCTCCTTCCAAGCAGTGTGTCTTTTAATCTGCCATAGTACTGAGGACTTTTCTGGAAAAATAGTTATGTATGTTAATATAGTAGAGTTTGTTTTTCATTAATGTAACAGTTTAGTGAATATTTAAAGCAGTCTTACTGTGTGGTCACATTGAATAATATGACATTTTCTGCTATGTTTACAGTCCCTCCTCTCTTTTTTTTTTTTTTTTTTTTTTTTTTTGCAAACAACTGGACACTGATTTGTTATCTTTTACATCTGTGCATTACCTTTGATTGATATTTTAAATTAAAATTTCTGATTATTGTAATTTGTTCTTTATTTAGGATTTTTTTTTTTTTTTTTTGCTTGTAATAATTAAGTGTTTTGGACATATTGTTCACCTGTGGTGTTTATTTAAGTAACTTACTTGGGATAAGTATTCAAAATATTTAATAATTCAATGATGCATTGTTTGGGGAAAAAAATGATGTGTTTTTGCAAAATAAGGTTATTTTGTACATTTTCAAGCATATTTTGAATAAAAAGAAAGAAAATAATGTGTATATTTTAGTTTTGTTATTTCACATTATTGTTAAAAATGTATAAATAAAAAAAAAATATTTACTTCTGTATTTACTTTTTTAATTTACAATTTTTACTTTCTGCTATCTTTAATAGAAGAAAGTATTGTAATCAAAAATTTTTCAGACTTCCAGTTTTCGATGGATTTACACGTTTCAGGGGTCAGAGATCCCTTAATAACATGTTTATACAAAATGTTTTGTCTCTCTGTGTGTCGCCATTGTACCATAGAAAAGTGTATGAAGTTATGCATAGAATTGAACCGAATTTTTTTGTGTATGTTTTTGGCTATGGTCAGCAAGTCTTCTTTGAATTTAGAAATATTTTCCCGGAAGGGGGTGCTGTAATAGCAATTTTTGTTCCATTATCATTATTGTACCATTGAAAAGTGTAAAGTTATGTATAGAATTGAACCATATTTTTTGTGTAGGTTTTTGGCTATAGCCAGCAGGTCTTTCTTGAATTTGGAAATATTCTGCCAGAATGGGATGCCGTAATAGCAATTTTTGTATAATTTTCTGAATTTTTCGTAGCTCTACTGTACATACTCTGATTAATTGACTGAAGCAAAAATCTGAGATGAAAATCAAAGTTGGTGTAGTATTGAACTAATAATATTGAAGTACAGTAGAACCTCTTTTATCCGAAACTCTCGGTTAACTGAAATCAATTTTTAAAAGTTTTTTTCTTACTATCACATTCTTTGTGTGCAAAATCCATTTTGAATTTAAACTATCATATTCTTTGTGTGCAAGCAGTCCTTTCCGAACCACGAGTACATATAAATATTTTCGATTCCCTTTCTTAGAATTCCTTTGAATTTAACTTGAGCTCCCGTAAGCTACAAGGTGGAGCGAGCAAAACGAACAAATTAGCAATTCTGAGGCTTTTGAATATTTTGCAAAAGGTTTGACTTGGCTGGAACAGCAGTAAGACTGATACTGGTGAACTAATAATATTTAAAAACTTCATGATAGAACTTCAAAGCAAAGGTAATCAAAACTGCGACAAACAGAACATTGTTTCAAACCCTTGTGAAAAATGTAAAAGATACTTAATTTCAAAATTAAAGTTCCGGTAATTTATTCTTGTTGTTTATTTTGCTATTGCTTTATCTTTATTAAGCACTTGTTACCATAATAAGAAATAGCGCATATATTTGTCCTTAATCTTAAAATTGAAGCATTCTCGATTATACGAATATTTCGATTTTCCGAAAGATGTTCGGTCCCAATTACTTCGGATAATCGAGGTTCTACTGTATTAACATGTGTAACTACTTTTTGAAATATTAAGATGCATGAGTTAGAAGAAAGTTTTGTGATTGGCAGATTCAACTTGTTTGAAATTCAGTACAAAACCCTTTTCTGATAATAGAGCATATATGTTTCACTTTGATATTCTATTTCATTTAAATGGAAATAAACTTTGTGGATGCAAACTTAGCTCTTGTTGACAGTGGCTTTTACTAAGTCATCTAGTAATACAGTCAAATAGTATGCCATTTTAAAATATGCATTATGATATTATTTGTTGGCATAATAAACAATTTAAGTCTCCAGTAAACTTTATAACATACTTATAACTACTTGAAAAGTGACAAAAACATATAAAAATATTATTTAATGCAACCCTGAGATCTTTCAAACACGCACACATTCATTTTCAAAGGGAAAAAGATGACTGACTGAATAGAAATACATTTTAAACACAAAATAGTACACATGCACAAGCGGAGTTCAGTCCATTTCTCTGCAGAGGGGTGAAAAGATCAGTTCATATTATCAGGAGATCTTGAAATATTTAGGATATTATACCAAATCGCGGGAATATTATAAGAAAGGACATTGTTACAAACATTATCACTTCTAAGTAAAATTTCAATGGATTCACAAATTATTGAAGAGTAATGGTTTGACATTGAAATGATCATTTTAGCTTTTTCGAAGTTTATCTTAATATTTTCTTTTTGATGCAATCTGGATAAAGCTGTACTTGGTTTGTTAAACTTGATATCAGAAAATTACTCTTTTAATCTTTCCTTAAATTTTCGAGATGTTGTACCAATATAAAATAAGTAATATAATATTTTTATATGTTTGTGTCACCTTTTAAGTAGTTATAAGTATGTTATAAAGTTTATTAATTACAAGGTGAAAATTTCCTTCACGACACTAGTGTTTAATACAGTGTTTTGACTCTATTAAGTCTCCAGTTTTCACAGTATCATCTGGATCCGAAATACTTTAATTAGCAGTTCCAGGGGTCGATTCAGGCAAAATCCAGGCTTATTTTGGCTTTTGGGCCCCTTCACAAAAATCAATTTGATAAAATAGGCTCCTTCACAAAATTATTTTTAATAGAATAGGCACCTTCACAAAATTCCTTTTAATGAAATAGGCCTCTTCACAAAATTCCATTTCCTAAAAACATACTCTTTATTAATAATTTTTATTTTGATAGATTTTAAAATGTGCTTTTTGTAAACAAAACAAGTTCTCCAGAAAGCAAAACTTTTGCAAACGGACTTTAGTTAGTATTAATTAATACTTGGTTCAAACTTGAGTAATTGGATATCATTTTTCGTTATAAAATGTATTTTTCACAAAAATATAAAAAAATTCACAAAAGTAACTTTTACTTTTCACAAAATGGGTCACAAGAGAAAAATCCTGCATCGACCCTTGAGTTCTTTTGTTTACAACCGAAGGCCCAAACACATTTAATAATTTTTTTGCTAATGAAAATTGCTTTCCAGCATAATTGTATTCCTTTCTATTTTTGTCAAGAATACATACGCTGAAGTAGAAAAAGAAAAGCTATTAAGAAATTACTTCAACACCTCATACCTATGCAAAAAGAATTTCTCTAGCCTTGTGCCTGTGAAAAACAAATGTAGAAATTGACTGATATCAAACAGATTTTCAGATACCATTTCAAACATTGAACCAGATATTAAAAAAAATAGACATCTAATGGCAAAAAAGCCCCACCAACCTACCTGAAGTAATTAGTAAAAATATACTTTACTTTTCTCAAAATGCATGGTATAACTATCTTTCTTGGTTTATTCAGATGCGTTAAACTACCGTATTTTATAGAAGAAATGCCACACTCCTCAAATTGGCCTGAATAGGTTAAAAAATATCGTAAACGCCGCATCCATCGGCTACTTTTGTTGACAGCGTCAGATTGACTTAACTTTAATCAAAGTTTTCTAAGCAATGTAGGATGCCTCGTTTTTAATATCTTAAGATGTCTGAATTTTTATTTAAAATATTTAAATCTGATTTTAAATATTTTTATGAATTTTTAAATTAAGGAAACTCAGTTGGTATTTAAAAAAAATCGTACATGCCTCACATGGTGTAAATGCTGCACTTGGAAAAAAATTAACTTTTAAACTCGTAAACGCTGCGGCGTTTCTTCCATAAAATATGGTAAACTTTAGCTGTAAAAATTTTTTGAAATGAAAGATAATAGGTAGCATAATCTAAAGTAATTTCTTACCTGTTATTAAGCAAAATATTGTTAGGAATTTATGAAAATGAACATCACATTCAAGGGGATCCATGACATCACAAAGTTTGAGAATCGCTACTCTAAAAAACATTTTATTGTTATAGCACAATTTTTTGTGTATTAGAACATAATAACTACACTTTATGATACTCATAAATAAACAATATTTTAACGGCAATGTTTTTTCTTATTTTGTCTCTTAAGATAGTATTTTCTCAGTTTTTACTGAAAATATTTAGAAACTAACTTAGTATGTTTAAGCTTATACTAGCTCAGGATAGACTAAGGACAGTTAATATAATAGAGGACAAACATTTCATTAAATGTTCGACCTAAAGGTTCCTAAAACTTCCAATCTGAATATATTCATTTAAATAAGGCTTTTGAAATAAAAATATTAAAACTCATCTTATTACTTTTGCTATAAAATTACTCAAATGTGATTTCTGCTTGTTTCTTATTTGTTTGGTAAAGATAAGACTGCAATAGTCACATTTCTTAGGATCATGATATAATTTTGCAGTTTGGAAAAATTATAGTAATGAGGCTGCAAAGTTGCAGCATTTCAACTGAGCAGATCTATTAGTTTTGTTCAAAACTTGTGAAAAGTGATAGTTGATTTACATGAAAGAACAATATGTTTCTTAAGTTTGTAAAATCTCTAAAACTATGTCCTTTATGTCCAGAAGTAAATGCACCTATTTTTTTTTTTTTTAAATAAGTGTTTTTAATTTTTTGAAATATTTTTTTTGCATAACTTGTCTTTTAAACAGAAAAAAAAAAAAAATCTTTCAAAACACATATATTGAAGAATTAAATAGAAAATAATAAGTAAGATAGAAAAAGAATAATTTAAAAACATTGAGTAAATCAAAGAAACTATATCAAATATAATAGAGATTTTTGGAATATTAAATAATTGAAAACACAACTAGAAGGAGTAAAATTAAGTTTTGGGAAAACTGCTTTTTGTTATAATTTTTTTCAATTTATTTTCTGTTTGCTAGTACAGTAGCCTCCCTCTTAACTGGAACCCCGCTTTAACTAGCTATTTTTTTCCTAACATCAGCCAAAATTCTGGTCTCGGGAACGAGCTTAGGCTTTCGAGTTGAAATGCAATCCCGAGGGGAAGGAGGCAAAATTCAGGAAGGAGAACGTCGGTTCTAAATGAATACCCATTGACCTTCAAAAGTGTTTAATTCAGGGTGTGGTCCGGGGAGGGACATACCCCTCAGGAACAATGAGATGTCCCCCCAGAAGATTTGAGATTTTGTGTTTTTAATGGTAAAAATTGCTCCTCCCCCCTCTCGATAAAGATCTCAAGCATGAAGCATTATTTGACGAGGATATAATTAGGACTGTAACTGATGTTGTTCAATATGAAGACGATCCTGACAATGATCCAATTAAAGTTGACATTGCTAAAATTCCACATACGGATCCACAGCATTAGAGTTGTTGCTGTGCTATGTTGAGCAGCGTCTAACAGCTTCCTCGGTTAAACTTATGATGTTAAACAGATGGAAAGATTATGCTGCGATATGTCTGCCATCTTGTCTTCAACAGAAGAAGGTCACTAATTTCTTTTATGATTGATTAAATATACACAATGCAGAACAATGTAAACTTCTTATAAAGGTGTGTGACACGATTTTCAACAATTTAATTTGTGTAAAATATTTTTCATTATTTGTTATCTGTAATAATTTTTCTTTCAATTCAGTTAATTATAACTAGTATTCATTTCACAAAATGTAGAAAATATGTACTTTTTTAAAACTATACAAATTGAAAAACTAAATGCATCGTACGGGTTTAGTTAATTAAATTACGCAGATACTTATTATTATTTTTTTTTTACTTCTTCACTTTAACTGGTTTTCCTCTTAACCGGCTAAGCCTCGTTTCCTGTTTAGGCCGGTTAAGCAGGAGGCTACTGCATATTCAGAATGTTAACAGCTGGAACTAAACTCTCTCATGAGAACATATTACAATTTAATTATTAAAACATAAATATTATTAAATATAAAAATTATATTTGAGAAAAAAAAATTCTGAAACCTTCAAGAATAATTACAATTTTAGTATTTCAGCTTTATCATATAATAGATTGCCTCATAACATCTTCATTCATAAAATGAAAAAATCATTTGAGAAAAATGCAGCAACACTTTTGTTCATTTGTGTCTTCAGTTATTTTAATAATTCATTATATTTTTGCTATTTTTAAATATTATATTGTTATTATTATTTTTTTAGAGACAGTGAAGCAGATAGTCCTACTTGTAATTGTCTAGCTCATGTGTCAGATTCTCGTGCAAGGATTGGTATGAAGAATGATCAGGCGAGGAACAGTAAATACGTAGACATGTTGAAAAAGGTATGTATGAACATAAAAGTAGTTTGATATCATTTACTAAAATTTGCTATATTTAAAAATATATCTGATAAATATTTGATTGTATGCATACCCCCCCCCCCCTTTTTTTTTGTGATCCCATTAACATGATAATTGCTTTTCAGTTCTATGGTGTACTGTAATATGATAGTAATAACTTAATCATTTCTGTTTGTGCATTGCATTTTCTATGATTATCACAATATTAAAATCCTTTTTAATGATTACCTTACAAATATGGTTAAAACTTTCTTTAAGGCCAAATAAAAATTTCTTATCCAGAAACATGTCTAAAAAATCTGTCATTCTAAATCACTTAGTAGTCATTCTTTAACCTCTAGTACAGGGCTATAAAGTAGGAACTTTTTTTCTAGGTGCCAAACTGCATTTCATGGTTGCAATTTTATGTTATATATTTTCTCATTTTCTTTGCAACCATGTTAACAATAATATTGTTTCATTTTTATGTGCTAAGGGCAAGGTGGGGGGCTGTATAAACTATTGTTATGTAAATCAGTAAAACAAAATAAAAGCTGGTTTTCTTTAAAAGTGTAAAACCAGATTGAACTACAATATTTGGATTCTAGAAAAATGTTTACTTTATTTATTTATTTTTTTTATATATAAAGCTAACATGCATATAAAACAGATTATCAAGCAATTATGTCAACAGAAAGAAAATTTGTACTTTTAGATTCAATTAGGGATAAGCCTAGTTTAAAAAAAATCCTGCAACTGAAAGTACGTTAGGGGGGAAAAAAGTAAATAAATGAACCTCTGGATACCAATTATGGTGTGGTAGTTAAAAATATTCACAAATCCTGCATAAATATTTTTGTTTTTTTGGAGGGATGATGTACTAATATTTTAAAACATTCTTGATACAGTGTATTATTTTAGGAACATATAAGGAAGGAGAGATGCATAATAATATAATAATAAAACTTACATATTTAAAAAATGAAAATGGGGTTTTGTCATCCAATATTTATTTTAGACAATCTTATAGCCATTATTTTGAAAAACTGAAATCAGGATACTATTTATTTTTTTAAATTCAGTCTCCTAACTTGACCTTGAGTTAGGAGAAAAACTTAGGATAAAGAACAAATGAGAGCGTTTGTTAAACCGAAAGAAAGTTAGATGTCAAATTTGACAATTAAGCATAATTTTGCGGTCATAAAATGTAATAATTTAGTTGCATTTGACAACTGAAACCGCTAATTTTTAACCCTGCTCTAGTATTACTATTGGTACTATCTTCATGAATCATTTGAAAGTCATATGCAACCTTTATAGAAACTTATACAATTGAAGATTAGTTATTTTTTTTGTGTGTGTTTTTAATGAATGATTATTTTGCTGTATATAATATGATGATAAAAGATTAAATTACAAAATCTGATATTGTCAAAAAATGATCACATCAGTATAATCATCTGAAGTAGAAAATGCTAAAGAATTGGTGGATTTTAAGATCAAAGAATGTATTTTACAAATTATTGCGATTGTTTTCGAAGACTAGAGGCTTAAGTACTTTTTGTATAAACATGATAATGACAAAGCTTTTGATTTTGTCTTAAAATTAAAAGTACATTTCTACATTGCAAAAAATCAATAATGTTAGATGCAATGCATAAATAATAATAATAATAATAATAATAATAATAATATTTTTGCAAGATAAATTTATAAATTTTGCTATATAAAGTATGTATATATATTGTATCATTCATGAAAATATTTGTAAACTAACTTAGTATTTAAAAGAAATTGACCCTTTGTGCAAACTTATACCAGCTCAGGATAGACTAGGGCAGTTAATATAGCATTTCAAAATTTCTCATAATCAGCACCCAATTAGCATATAATATCAAAGTAATGGCACTATTAAAAGGTCTAAATTTAAGAACAAAATTTAGGCTTGAATGAACAAAAGTATGTAATAGGTTTCTTTGTGTTTTTTTTTTTTCTTTGTTCTAAAACACACCCAGTGTTCGTAAAGAGGAATTGTAGGCTTGGGTGGATGTAGACAGTGATGTTCACATCAAAATCTCTCTTGATGATAGTGTAATAATTAAACATGTACTGGTAATGGAGAAAAATAATAATGATGATGAGAAGGATAAGGAAGATGAAGATAACATGCAGACCAAGAATTTGCAAACTTTCATTTGTTAATTTGCCATGCAGTGCTCATTTATGTCACCACATGATATTAAGGGGACGCTTCACTCACTTGAAAACACCTGCTCATTAATGCTAAACCTATGGATAGGTTGTTTGTGAATTTCTCATTTAAATTTGAATATTTTTAAATGATTTTCTTTGCATGGGATAGCTGAGCTCAATCTCTAATAAGGCCATTTTGTATTTTTTCGATTTTGGTTACAGATTTTTTAAAATAAAGGTACTTTCACTTTCGAAACAGGTTCTGAAAGTGAAAGTACCTTTATTAAAAAAAATCTGCAATCAAAATAAAAAAAAGTAAAAAATAACCCAATGAAAGATCAAACCCAGATATCCTATACAAAAAAAATAATTTAGAAATATTCAAATTTAAATGAGAAATTCGAAAACTACCTGCCCATAGGTTTAGCATTAGCAAGCAAGTGTTTTCGAGTGAGTGAAGAGTCCCATTAAGCTTTATTGTGTAAACATTGACTTTTTAAAACTCCGGTGATAATCTTGTAAACGCAGACATTCGAAATTATATGTCATCACGCTAAGAAATTTGTAACTTTTTTGTGATAATATGTTTAATAATTTTAAAATGTTTAGTTTTATTTTCTCAAAATATATATAAAATAATAATAATAATAATAATAATCTATGGTTTTCGACATTATCTATATTATAAAGGACAAACATATCTGTGCGTAACGTATACGTCATTTTGCGAATGGCAACACTTTGAAATTTGAAATAAAATTTTATTTTTGCATTTTCTCTACTGCAAATTTATAAACTTCTATGCATCACACATTTTAACTTTTTAGACCGTCGTATAAGGAAAAAAATTCTCTTTTAAATACTATTTGTTTGAAACCTGTATCTCAATTTGTTTTTGGGATATTAATTTTTTTGTAGTTTTTAATAAAAATTTTGTAATTGTGGCAACTGAAGTACTCCATTTATATTGAAAGTAAAGGGAAAATATTCATGGTTTATTATTTTTATTCATTATATCCTTATTGATGCCATTTTCACATTACAAATAAAAGTAACTTTTTTATAATTTTTGAACAGAAAATGATGTCAGACATTAAATAAAACAAGCATTCTTCTTCATAAATCAGCTACATTTTAATATTTTTACATTACGCTGATTAATGAGTTTGAGGCGCTCGGCAAAATTATTCATTGAGTAAAAATGATATATTTAAAACAAAACGATCATTTTTTTTTTTGATAAAACTAAATATTTGACCAATACTATAAATGGCGAATACTATGACAACTAAAGTCAAATTTCTGAATTTTTTTTTCGCGGTACTAAGATTAGAACTTAAGGTTTGTGCGAATGTTCACATGAAAAGTTGTATCAGACAAAGGTGACTTTAACTTTGGAAATGCATTCATTAATAATCTATTCTTTTGCGCGTTAAAATACTTTTAAATTGTGAATTTGAGTGGTGCGTTTGTAAATTACGAGAATGTGAAAATAACGTACAGTTTAGATTTTATGGGAGAAAATTTTATGATGTGACAAAGCAAAATCCTTTTTACTGATTTTTCATCCCGTAAAAACAAACATAAGAGCTCCATCGATAACTTCATCATAATTACTCATCTTGATTATGTAATCTAATACAGTTTAATTTTTCAATAATTTAAGCAGTTGAAGTTTGTAGAAATAATATTTTGGTAATTTTGGGTTTAAAATATTATTTGTTTTAAGAGTTAGACAACCAATGTAAGATGATTTTTTTGTTGTAATTATTTTTGTAGGTTTATTATAATTTCGATCTGACAGTTCCTTTCAAACATTTTAGTACGTCGAATTTCGACAGGTTGCAACTCGTTTATTTAATGGCAGCTGATAGATAAAAAAACATGATCAAGGAATTTTGCATGCTACTATTTTTTAATGCTGGTATCACAAAACATGAACAGATAAGTTCTAGAAATATAAATTCAATTTTCCAGAATCGATGAGGTCCCTTTGTTGTTGGTTAAGAGAGTTTCTATTGTGCCTGAAAATGTTGAATTTGCACATGACATAAAACAAAGATTTGCTGTATTTGGCACTTAACCATGTCTGATAACTTATGCAAAACTCAGAAAAATGTAGAATTATTCAAATATAATCTGGATGTTGTCTTTGAGTTATACTCTCAGAAATTAAGTCTTACGTTAATGATTTTTGTACTTTAGTTACTACTTTATGTACTTTAGTTATAGGGTAGCTTGGAGTAATTTTCAGACAAAAACAAAACTTTTGCAATCACTCAGGAATCTTTGACTATTTTTTAAAACTTTCTCTTGGTAAAATAATCACATGTCTGGTGATTATTTTGTAGCATTTTCAGATAATAGCATTAATAACAAAAAATAAAATTTATAAAATCCTGTCTGAGAATTACCCCGTGGTTTGGGGTAATTTCCAGACATCTATTTGTGGGGATATTTAAGGTTCTGATTTGAACACTAACTGTGGTAATTAAGGGAGATCATTGTAAAATGTTATGTCACAAAATGGGGTACTTTTTAAACCATTCTGAATACAGAAAAAAGGCATGAAAATGCAAGTGTAACTGTATACCTGAAATTCATTTATATTTTTGCGAATAAAAGTATGTCGTATAGTACTTTTTAACACAAATACAGTTTAGCTACAGTAGCTGTATCTGTTTTACATAAATTTAAGTAAATCAGTAAAGAATTCCCGACTTTTTAAACATGGCTGAAAGAAAATCAACACTAAATAAGAACATAAACCAGACACCAATTTCGTTAAAAAAAATAATAACCTAACCTGCTTCTTCACACTACAATAAAATTTTTACACAGCACTAGTTTCGACAGGCCTAACCATTTTAGTTTTCTTTGACAGTAAAGATACCATTGTAAATTTTTTTTAACATTATTATAGAATTCTTTCACATCTTCAAGAGTTTTAACATGGAAAGGATCAACAGACTGAGTCCCAGTAGCCCCCCCCCCCCCCCCCCCCAAAAAAAAAGGACTTGGCAACAACTTCAACTTGATCTTTGTTTGGCCGCCAATAATATGAATTTCATCCCAACCCAGTTTAAAAATTTCATTTTCAAGTTCCAACAGATTTTTCTCATAATCATCTTTGTGGGACAACTTTTGTACCTGTCCCAGATAGAATGTTTGGTCATAATATACAGCGTATATATTTGATTCTGAAATGGCATCCTGCACTTCTTCATGAATTTCTCACTTTTTCATAAATCTCCCATTTTAGCTTAAACTACATCCAGTATTTTCATTTTAACTTACAGATGATCTTTGGAAATTATATTTTAATATACAAAATACAACCCTGTTTAAGTCTCTTGCAGACAATTAATTTACCATGTTGGATCACTCAAAAGACATTTTGTTACACATATTAGCTTCTGGAAATTACCCGGAAGGCTGCCTGATAATTACCCCGGAGTTTCTTAAGAGCTACACTTTTTTTTTAAATCAATATTTTCCCAGATGGACATCCAAATAATATTACTTCTTTGTTTCCAGAAAGGCAACATACCCTAGTATCTAGACACGAAGTAGCACTTGTGCTAGTGTTGCTACATCTGAGTAATTGAAATTTGAAATCAGTAAAGCAAAAAGTTAAACGCTAATTTTTTATAGTATTTAGGAAACCAATTTTGTACAAGACAGAGTAAGCTGCTAATTACTAAGAAAATACTAATTGAGACAGAAAAATAGTTGATTTAACTAAAAACAAAACTGTTTTGGCCAGATTCCAATTAGTGTGCGAGTATTACTGCTGTCTGTTAATTACCCCAGATTCCTTTGTTTGAAAATTACAGTAGGCTACATTAACATATTTAAAAATTGGCATTTTTATTTTAAAAGCTTATATCTGTTTATATATATTCATTTCCCTTATTTACAGGCTATTACTCCTTCATCTGTTTGTCTATGTGTTAGTGATGGTTCTCTTCTTCCTTTAATGGCAGCAAAATTGGGGGCGAAAAAGGTAAGTGTAGTTTAATTTAGTAACTTCTTAGCTTTTCTTAGATAATTAAAAAAATGGATTATAAAAATATAATGTAAAAAAATTTCATCATTAATACTTTTAGAATTAAGTTAAAAAAATTAATTAATAACAGGGAGATGTTCAAAAGAAAGTTTTTGTTGTTTAGTTTTTCAGATGCTGTTTTTATTCAGATAATTACAGCTTCAGAACACTATATGCAATTTTAGTTTTTTTTTTTCAGTGTGCAGTCGTACTTCTCTAATGAATATGGATACGTCTAATAAATATTTTATTAATTGCACATACTTACATAAATGCCACATTGTATTTTAATCGGATGAGAAGTCATGTTTCAGTTAACGAAGATTTTAGCTAACGAATGAGATACCAGCATACATTATCTTTCTTAGAGATATTGTTTTAAGAATAGGCTATTTTTTTTTCAATTGAAATTGCCGTGAAGGTGTATTCTATCATCATAAGACCCCTTACTTTGTTTTAAAAGTTACTAGAACTTAATTGGAATGTGCTGTCACACCATAATATAATGCAAACATTGCGATATTGTAGCACTATCTGTTTCACTTTTTGCAAAATTTGGCTGGATTAATCTTTACTGCAGACAACAGTATAAAAACATATCTGGAAAATTCTTTTATGAAAAAGAATAAAAGCTTTATTAAACGAGGTCGTGGAATTACTTGAAAGATAGTAACTCTCTGTTAAAAGCAGTGTTATAGTTCTAAAACAGTGGTTCCCAACTTGGGGCGTATGCCCCACAGGTGTGTGTGTGTGTGGGGGGGGGGGGGGGGGGGGAATTTGACCTTCTAGGGGGGCAATTCCAAATTTCTGACTCACTCATTCATTATCAATTTCTTTTGTCCTTTTGGGAAAAATAGTGGTGTAGGCTAAAAATAAATGGAATACAAGCAAAATTTAAGAAATCAGTTTTTTATTGAAATCCTATCGAAATTAAAAAGTAGATTTAAAACCAGTATAATTATGTGAATAGTCTTTTTAAAAAATTTTGATATATTTTAAAGGATTAAAATACGGTATAATTTTTCTGGTGGTGAGTTTAAAAAAAAAAAAAAAATTGTAATGCTTTCAATTATTTACTGAATAAGTTTTCTACTTGTATTAGCGAAGACAATTAACTATATTGGGAAAGAGAAAACAGAGAGAATGTGTTATGCGAAATAATGGCTACTTAATTTGATAAAGATGGGAATATTGAAATACTTCTTCTGTATTGTGTTATCCATAGAAAGAAAAGTCAGTGTCCAAAGCTTTTCCACCAACTCTTAATAGGTTACAAGAATGCATTATAAAATGTATGAATTTATCAATTTTAATGTTAAATGTAGGTGTCTATGTAAGATATTTTCTGAAGATAAAAATGCAGGCCGTATAATACTTTTATACATTAAGTTGGAAAAGTACAACGAAATTTGTTTTGGCATATATGGAAAGATGTATAATCTCATTGCATTTATAAAATTATGTTAAAAACACATTTGTGATAGAAGATTCACCTCTTTGATAAGTTAAAAAATGTGAAATGAATAGTTTTTGTTAAGGCTCTATTACACTACCACCGTGTGAAAAAAGTACATTTTTAAAATAATGATACATAATTTAAGGATTAGGGAGGGGGGACATAGTGACTTTACAAATACTTTGGTGGGGTGTAGCCAATAAAAGGTTGGGAACCACTGTTCTAAAAAAAAGCAGGGAGTATACGCTATAGGCAGAAGGTACATAATAGAGCCATGAACTTTCATGGCTATATTGCTAAGGTATACGCTACAGCTTTTTTTTTAGAAACAGGGAGTATATAAAGCTTTTTAAGAAAATCTAAGACGTATACTTCTTATACCTCCCTATACTTTCCACTACACCCCTGGTCAAAATTAACAGCCTATATACAATACCAAGTCATAAATCTTGATTTACTAGGGCTTTCGAGTTTCCAGATTACGAATCATCTTTAATGAGCTGCAAAAATGAAAAAGAGTTTAAAATTTTAAGTACAGTAGAGTCTTGAAAATCCAAGTCTCAGAAGTACAAGATTCCGCTTAATTCGAGGTGTCAAAAATAAAAAATTTCTATATTTTTTTTCCTCGTCTGAAAGAATGTCAGTTCTTCCTGGAAGGAATGTCATTGCCCTTTTGAATTTAAAGAAAAGATATTGACGCCATTTGTTGGAACATTTAGTGCAGTCTGATGATGAAAGTATTGAGAACGTTTTAAAGAGTGTAAACATGAGAGATATTGTTTACTGGCTAGCTTGGGAAGAAATTCAATGTACAACGCTGAATAAATTGTGGTTGAAATTTTTACCTAAACTGGTAACATCCATTGAAAATCTTAATGATGACGATGGTGAAAACATTGTTTTGAAAGATTTGGTGAAGGAAGTACCTGGCTTTGAAAATTGTAATGCAGATTAGCTAAATGCTAAACAGTGATGAAATGCTGGAAATAACTGAATCAACTATTGTAGAAATGATAGAAGATGAGGAGGAATATAATGATACAGATGAAATCGACTCTTTGCCATTTGAAAAAAAAAATCTCTCATAGTGAAGGTTCTGGATAATTAGAACTGGCTTTAAAATATGTAGAACAACAAAATGAAGCCACCCCTGCTTATGTTATGGTTTTAAAGTGTTGGCTAGATATTGCATCTAAAAAGAGAAGTAATGTGTTAAAGCAGCAAAAAATGCAATTTTTTAAAAAATTATAAAGTGTCCTGTATATCATTACAAAAGAAATACAGGTATATACATTCTTTGTCATCCTAATTGAGTAAAATTATAATTCGTGAGAATTTTCTACTTTTTCGGAAAATCAAAGTTTTTAGTAATCCGAGGTGGTGTCAGCCCCGATTACCTCGGATTTTCGAGACTCTACTGTAGTTACCTTACTAAGCTGAATTCAAGGTAAAAAAAAAAAAAAAAAAAATTCCAATTTTATTTCCATTTATTAAAATTTACTGTTAAAACAAGTTATATCATTTTTTAGATAATACTTTTTTCTTAATTTTTTTCAGACACAATCTCTTCATGTTACACAGTTCAGTTCCTTTCTGCTAGACATTAAATTTTTGTGTCAAGTGCTTGCACGGATTTATAAATGGAATTTTTCATTGTTTATGCAACCATAATTTTCTTGTCATTCTCCAGTTCACTCACAGTACCAGAGATAGTTTTTGAATTCTAGACCAACTACAAATTTTCCCATAAATCAATTGTTGTATGACAGGTGCGTTTTCATCACATTCCAACATTTCAGTTCTATCATTTTCATTAATAATGTTTACAGTATCCCTCATGTAATCAATTATTTAAAGGATTTGTACATTTGCCTTTGGTAGATTGCACATTGCACTCTTTTTCCTTTTCTGAAAATATGATTAATCACTACAAACTATGTCATGCAAATTTTAATGCTGTGTCAATCACATTATTTCCATGACTTAGCATTGCTGCACACTATAGATTTCGTATTGAATTTTCTTTAAAAAAAAATATAAATTGTTCTACTTTCCTCTCTCTCTCTATAAAATAATAATAATTATAAGCACCTCTAGAAATCTGCTTTATATTTCCACAGCAAGGATAAAAAAGAGAGAAAAATTTTAGCTTTTTTCAAACAATTTTGTTCCATAGATGTCCATATTTCAGACTTTTCACTGCATATTACAAATTAAAGTTTTTTTAAATGTCAAAATAACATTCTTTTTTTCACAGTAAAAAAAAAAAAAAAAATACTTTGAAACAGCTCAATAGAATTTTTTTTATGAATAAGTGATATGACTAAGTGAAAAAAAAATATCAGTGCTTGTATTTATGAAATGATTATTAAAATATGATTTGCCATTTGCAAAAAGTTAAGTTTATTTATTCGTTTCTTATTCAAATAATTTTATTACTGTTTTTTTAATAGGTTTTCACAGTTGAGTCAAGTAATTTCCACCTATCTATGATAAAATCTTATATTGAAGCTAACAATGAAGGCGATGTAATCAAAGTCATTAATAAAGATGCAGTGGATTTAACAGAAGCGGATTTAGAACATGAAAAAGTACGTTTATTATAAATTTGTAATTTGTTTATTTAGATTTTGCAGGTTTAAAAAAACAAAAAAATAAATAAGAATAATATTTAAAATTTTGTTTAAATTAGTTGCTCAGTAATAAAGCTTCTTAGCTGAAGTTTTTTTTGTTTTGTTACATTTGCAACTTTAAGTCATAATTCCCTGAAAGTACAGGTCTCATATGGGTCATGAAAATCCTGATAATTCATAATAGAAATTCATAATTTTCTCAGAAATAATTTAAAAGTCATAAAAAATGTATATTTATAGTTATATTAGGGGATTACTATGGGATTTTTTATTATATTTCCTTCTTTTTAAGTTTTAGAAGTAAACTAACTGGATTGCTACAATCCTTAATGAATGTCCTATAATGGACAAAAGGAAATCTGCTGAAATTAAATAGCAACAAAATTATATAAATAAATAGTTTCTTTAATTGCCATTTTCCCAGTAGTTGATCAATCGAAGAAAACAGTCGAAAATTCAAAAATTAATGTTTAACATATCATGCTTAACCTTCTCACCGCCGTGAACTGATATATCTGTTCACTAAGCTGTAGGTTTTACTGTAGTAGAAGCATTTTTAAAATTAATATAATTCTACAAATATAATGCACAGGGTTCGTTGATATATATCAATGGATATATATCATGATATATATCTTGATATATATCCGATATTTATTTTTAAAATATCAAGATTTTTGATATTTTCGATATTTTCAAATTCTTGATATTTATTTTCAAAATATCAAGATAATAGAAATATATAATAAAATATAATATATATATTAGATATATATAATAATTATTAGATATATATTATTAATTATATTATATATTATTAATATATTAGATATATATAATAAAATATAATAGAAATATCAATATTTTGTATATTTGATATTTATTTTCAAAATATTACTGTGCAAGATAATTTTGATATTTTCTACAGTCAAAGCAAGTGTAAATGAAATTTCAATCTGTTTATTGACCACATATTGTCACTCTGTAGATAATTAACTTTTGCCTCTGGCAGTAACTTTAAGAAAATAAGAAAACAAATCATTTCCAAGCTTTATGTTTGAAACTTTTATTTTTAAAATAGAACTAATAATTATAACAGACAGTTAATTCAGAACAACTTTTGAAAGATAAAATGTAATTTAGATAATCATTTATATACAGCCAAGGAGCCAAGGTTTGTTGATATATATCAATGGATATACACTCATGTCCAAAATTAAGGTCACAAATATAAAATCTGTGAAAACTGATGAACTATTCACTGTTTTGCCACGAAATTTGGCATGGAAGTATATTGCAATGGGAGAAAGAATAAAGCAACATAACAATACAGGAGAGATTTTAATTGTGAATTAAGATACAGGGTATATGAAAAAGTGTTAAATCATGAATCAGAGATAAAGCATTTATCTCGGGAAAAGTCTGTCTAATATGGAGTGTGACCGCCGTGCACTGTTATACAAGCCTCACAATGAGCTTTCATACTGTTTATGAGGGTGTCAATGAGTCTTTGTGGCACCAAAGCCCATTCTTCCAAAAGCGCGGCTTTTAACTCCTGGTGGGTCCAGGAAGGGAAGTTACGCTGTGAAATGGCTCTTCCTAGACCATCCCAAACATGTTCAATAGAATTGAGGTCCGGAGACCTCAAGAGCCAATTCATATGGCGAATATCCTCTTCTACAAGAAAATCACCAACAATGTGAGCTCTCTGTGGCTTCGCATTATCGTCCATAAACATGACGTCCGGGATTCCAGTACCCCGGAACAACCTCACATAGGCTTCGAGGACCTCATCCCTAACACCAGGTGTCCAGTCGTGTGTGTTGCTTTCACTGCATCCAACAGAAGAGCAAGGTTGTTATGGAGCCGAATACATCAGTCTTGGACACAACAAGAATGGGACAATGTTATTTCCAGTGATGAGTCGAGATTCACCTCGAAGGGTGATTCTCGCCAAATCTTCATCTGAAAAGAACGTGTAGTTCGGTATCATCCCTCCTTCGTAAAAGAAATCGACAGATTTGGTGGCAAAGGAATCCTTGTATGGGGCAGCATAATGTTGGGTAGTCATACACCACTGCAAGTCTTTGATGCGGGTACTATCAACGCACATCTCTATAGGGATGAGGTCCTTGAAGCCTATGTGAGGTTGTTCTGGGTTTCCGTAGGCCCAGACTTCATGTTTATGGACGATAATGCGAAGCCACACAGAGTTCACATTGTTGAGGATTTTCTTGACGAAGAGGATATTCGCTGTATGAATTGGCTCTCGAGGCCTCTGGACCTCAATCTAATTGAACATGTTTGGGATGGTCTAGGAAGAGCCATTGCACAGCGTAACCCCCTCCCAGGACCCGTCAGGAGTTAAAAGCCGCGCTTTTGGAAGAATGGCCTTTCTTGCCACAAAGACTTATTGACACCCTCATAAACAATATGAGAGCTCGTTGTGAGGCTTGTATAGCAGTACACGGTGGTCACATTCCATATTAGACAGACTTTTCCCGAGATAAATGCTTTATCTCCGATTCATGATTTAACACTTTTTCATATACCCTGTATCTTAATTCACAATTAAAATCTTTTTCATATTGTTATGTTGCTATATTCTTTCTCCTATTGTAATATGCCTCTGTGCCAAATTTCGTGGCAACACAGTGAATAGTTCATCAGTTTTCACAGATTTTATGTTTGTAACCTTAATTTTGGACATGAGTGTATATCCGATATTTATTTTCAAAATATCAAGATTTTTAATATTTTCATATACTTGATATTTATTTTCAAAATATGAATGTGCCCAATATATTTTTGATATTTTCAGTCATAATTCGTAATATTTCAGTGTAAATTAAATAAATTTTCAACTGTTATTGACTGTATGAATCTGTAGATAAAGAACTTTTGTCTCTTCTTTATGTGACTTTTTAGCTAAAAAGGAAAACAAATATATTTTTCAAGCTTTAGATTTGAAGCTTTTATTTTTAAATGTTGAACAAATAATTATGTGGTACGTAATTAATTCAGAACAACCATTAAGTGTACAAAGCAAATTGTTACTGTTTTCAATTTGTTCATCTTCAATTTTGTTCTAAGTGGGGGGGAAAAAAAAAAAAAAAAAAAAAAAAAAAAGCAATTTAACAAATTACAACGACCATTTGGAAAATGATTTTTTCAAAGACTAAAATTTAAGACATAAGAAATCGCACGGAGTTGATCCTACATTACGTACACCATGGATTAAACGACAACATTCCTGGACCCATCGTGAACAAATTTTAAAAGAAATTTCAGTTTTACAATTTTCGGTACTGTAAATTTTTAAACTTCTACGGAGCTGGTCATACATTACGTATGCCATGAATTAAACATTAATAGTGTTATTACACATAAAAATTGCAAGATTTCCTGAAACTTGCGTATTATCCAAGCATTTCATTGGCTGTTCAGGAAAAGGCTTTTCTATCATCAGATTTCCAAAAAATCTCACGACCAATTTTAAATAAAATTTCATTCTTAAACTTCTAAACTTCCGACAATATTACTTTTTATACCATCAGATAGAGAAAAAAATGTACTTTTAAATGCAATTTGTTTGAAAGCTGTATCTCAATTTGTTTCTGATTTATTAATTTTTTTTTGTAGTTTTCATTACTTTTTTGTCATAGTGGCAACACTGTTGTCCATCGTTGTTGAAACCAAAGGGAAATACAGATTACTGTATATACCAATCGGATAACGAATAAATTGCGGATTAAACCAATGAAAACGTTCAGATATGCTTTTGATTTCCTACCCTGACGAGAACAATAACCATTTTTCCAAATGGTTAAAAAAAAAACAGGAAAAAAAAATGCATTTTTAGAATATTGTTTAAGTTTTCATGTTAAGTACAATATATTTTAGTTCCTAATCTATATTATGCTCAAAAACATTTATTATCAGCGGTAAGTTGACTGCTTTGAAAGTATCGGATATATATCGAAAATATCGAATATATATCAAAATATCGGATATTTTTGATATTTTTGAAAATATCATGATATTTACGAACCCTGATAATGCAGTTTAAAATATTTTGTTATGTGTAATACTCTCAAGCCTTATACTCCAGTATATAATCAAATTATTTATGCCATGTTATAAAAATAATCTTTTTTCAGACTTAAAAAAAAATACAGAGAAAACAACATTACAATTCTGCCCTTTGGATCGGCGGTCAGGGGGGTTAAGCTGTGATTAACAATAATTCATATAAAACTATATTATTTGAAATAAACAAGATGGAAGTGGATTATTTTAACTTGCCGTAATAGTCTCCAACTAATCAAAAACTAAATTTTTACACTTGCTAATAAAAAAATTCCTAAAATGGCTTCCCTTACAGCAGGCAGCTGACAACAGGTGATCCAACATTAAATATATATATATATATATATATATTATGTCTAGTGCCATATGTGAAACTTATTTCTGCCTGAAAAGGTGCAGTATTTCAAAAATTTGATCAACTACTGGTTGGGGTCACCCTATAACCGTTGCAGAATTTTGTTGAGTCCTTTCAAATTTTATGAAAATCGAATCAAAACTTAAAATATAGGTGAAAACTGGGAAATTGAGTTAGTAGCCAGTGGCCGGTAGACTCAGTTTCATTAGTGGCCACTTTTTAAAGTTAGTGGCCACTATAACGTTTCAAACTTTCTTGACATCTAGATAAACTATAATCATTGTATATATACGCATTTTTCTATAAATCAGAGTTTTATACCAGCGAGCCAACTATTCGTGATAAGAATAGGGAAGCAGTCGAAATTCAAGAAAATTACACTTTAAAACCACAAAATCTATTGTCGTATTGATTTTTTTTTTAGAATATATTTTTAGATTATTTGTATATGTTCATAAACACAATTATTAATCAAATTACTATTACTTTCTTTACATAAAAAATAACTAATCAAATTTCCAATAGTTAGGTGTATACAATAAAAAAATAATCAATAATTTTATTTAATAAGTAAATGTGTTATTAACATACTACACACATTAATTACATATAGCTGAAATCTAAGCTGGTGAGTGTATTTCGCAGGATTAAACAATATCTCTCTTGAAGAAAAATAATCTAACTGGTGGCAGGAGTCGAAATATTGGAAATACTGCAATTTTCTTAAAACATGCTTGCATCCAGTTGGGAAAAAAAAAAAAGAATAAATTATTTGAAATGCATGAGGAATCAAAGCTGATGAATATATTTTGCAGAATAAAACTGTATTTCTTGAAAAAATAATCCAACTGAAGGGCAATGGCAAAAAGCCGAAATACAGCTAAATCATTGTAATCTGCTTGCATCCGGTAGAAAAAGAATTAACCAGTTTGCTAATTAGATGCAATCAAAGTAGAGACACATATTTGTATGAAAAAAAGCTATATTTCGCTTGGCGATCGATAACAGATTTTTTATCGCCACTTGGCGAGTGGCGACTAGGGTGGCGATCGATGACCGATTTTTTAATCTCCACTTTTACAACTTTAATCGCCACGTGACGAGTGGCGACCGCCAATTTTCACCTATAACTTAAAAAGATATTAATAAAAGTTTTCTTCATTCTATTAAATCCTATCATATATCATTAATTCAATGATACCCCATGATAGATAGGTAATGATTTTAGGTTGCCATGGTAATTACATCATATTTAAGATGGAGTCCTATTATTTTCGTATTACTAAATTTAATATATATAATTGTAATAAATTTTATATTCATGCATTTTTGCATAAAAGTGCATTAGCTATTGCACCAAGATCTGAATCTGAATATTTATAAAACTAGTTATAGTACAAACTAGTGCTCGCGAATATACGTGTGAAACATATTGTAACCAGTAACAATTTTGGATAGGTATAATATGGAAAAAAGGCTTAACTACGTAAACATTTAAATGTACATAAACGTATATTTGTGAGCACTAGTACAAACACACCTCATTTACCACATTTGGCGAACAATTTCTGATTTGTTTTAACTATTTTATTTGGATTATTTTAAAGTTTTGTTTTCCAAAGTCTGTATGCAATTTTTATTCCATTGAAAAGTGATTCATTTTTATAATCATAAATATATTAATTGTAAGTGAATGTATTAAATATTACAAAAGTTTTTATTTTTTGCAGGTTGATGTTTTAATAGCTGAACCCTATTTTACAAATTGTGTGCGGCCATGGGAATTGATGTGTTTCTGGCATTTAAGACATGTTCTGACCCCACTACTAAAATCTAGTACAAAAGTTGTACCTGAATATGGCATCCTGAAAGCTATGGGTGTGAAATTTGATGATTTATGGAAGATTAGAGCTCCAGTAGTCAATGCTGAAGGATTTAATCTTTCAAAGTTTGATGAGATGGTCCAGGTATTAAACCATTTAATATAATTATCAGCAGTAGAATTGGTAAAAAAAAAGTCACTGGTCCCAAGGACCACTAAACATCAGAGTTTACTGGTCTGCAGACATCGTCACTGGCCTGCTACATAAAATTCTATTAAGTACCTTTAACCCTTTGAGTGACACCCCTCCCCTCCTCCTCCTAGAATATAAACCAAATTTCCTTTCATTTACCCAAAATTTTCGGCATAATAAAATATAAAATTATAATTTGCTAAAAATTAAATAAACAGTACATGAACAAAAATTACAAAATTATTAATTATGTATTTTGTTTACGATTATTTATTTCAACTGACTAAGTTTTAATGCAATTTTTTATTTATTTTTTTAAATAAAATAAAATAAAATTCTGTGGTTTGTGTTTGGTTGTGGTTTTCTCAGGGATGGAAAAATTTACGTTTACCTGTCAGAGAGGGAAAAAAGTTATTGGTTCTGTGGACCACTAAATTTTTTTAATTAGTGGTCCGATTGAATTTTTAGTGGTCTTGGACCAGCAGACCACCAAGGATTTCGAACGCTGATTATAATTTCTTATGATTTACAAAAAAAAAAAAAAAAAAAAAAAATGTATTGACACTTATTTAAACAGCTTATTTAATTAACACACAACTTCTGTTTTTCTCATTGCCCTCCAAAGAAAAGGGTTAAAGAGCTATTTCACTCATGCGAAAACACCCATTCGCTAATGTTAATCCTATGGAAGAAGTTTCTTAAGATTGCATTTCAATATTTTAAGATGATTTTTTGCATTGGCTAGCTGAGATCGATCTGTACAAAGGTCGTTTTTTACTTTTTTATTTTGTTTACAGGTTTTTTTTTTTTTTTTTTTTATCAAGATACTTTTACTTTCAGAACCGGTTTTGAAAGTGAAAGTATTCTCATTAAAAAAACCTGCAAAAAAAAAAAAAAAAAAAAAAAAAAAAAAAAAAAAAAAAAAAAAAAAAATCAAAATTTAAAAACACCCTTTGTACAGTTCGATCTCAGCTAGGCAATGCAAAAAAAATGCAAGAGCCATAAAATTATCATTAACGAATGGGTGTTTTCACATGAGTGAAGTAGCCTAATAACATTTTAAAATTGTTTCAAAATTAATTTTCTCATTTAAAAAGCTCTACTTTCTTAGAAATAAGTATTAATCCTAAATATTCCTTCATGACAGCTTTTCATGATAGTTTCTGTGAAAATCTATTTAAAATAACAAATTAGTTGTTTATACCCAACCTCTGACTCTGTAAAAGTTACAATTCTTACTCTTAAAATATCATAGTTAGTATAACTATGACAGAAAAACATCAGTTATGTTTTCTAGTAATTTTGGAAAAGGAATTCGAAACAGAAAGCAAGGATAGACAGGGGATATCCCAAGGCTTCATTATTTTATTAACATTGAATAGAATATTTTTAATAGGATATTTATAACACAGATAGAATATTTTCCTTTATATTCCATCAATCACAATTCATTCAATTCCTTTTCAGACTGATTTTTAAAGGATTGTAAAACATCTTAAGGCTGTTCTCAAATCCAAAAGGGCAACTTTGTGACATAAGCTTTAATTTATTTTTATTCAGAAATGCTTGAAACTAGCAGGTGTTGTTGTTCGGAAACTATGCCATCGAGCTGTTTTTTTCCGTTTTTTTTTTTTTCAAACGCAATAGATTTTTCAGAAAATAGTGTCAAAGTAGGCGTTTTGAACTGAATTTCCACACGAAAGTAGAATAACCGGTAAAGAATGGGTGAAAAACGTGTTTGTCACGTGATCAAAATTGCTTATAACTCAATAGGTAAATGATTGATCAAAAAATGGAAAACACAGTATTTTGATAAAAAAAAAATGGAAAACACAGTTCGATTCCAAATCACTTCCATGGTCAGGCTTTCCAATTTTATATCTTTCCGTTAAAAAATGAATTTGTAAATCTGTCAAAACGTTTTGCGCTTGTTGAGATGAGCAGTTAAGTAAGAAGTTTAGACTACATTGTTGTTTCTCAAATAGCGTTTTTTCAAATTTGTGAATATAAAAATTGTCTCTGAGTTCAAATCTGCAAACTGAGATATAAAAATAGATCACAAGCCCATTTCTGGCCCAGGCCAAGCCTGTCTCATCTCTAGTAAATCATTTTGTAAATCTTAAATCTAAAATTTTGGAATTTTTGCTGAACCAACTTCAAGAGTATGATGGATATTTGTGCAATTTGTTATGTATAGTTTGCTAACAACAAAGATTTTTACAATTATATGAGGAAGAAATCCCTCAAAATCAAAATGCCAAAGTGCTGATTTTCTTGAGTCTTGATAAAAAGTATTCTTAAGGCAATTCTCAAATTCCCTGTTCAACAGTGCAAAACTTTGAGACATTTTCTGATCCATTTTAAATGCAGAGGCATAAAATTGGTAGGCCTGACTATTGAAGAGATTTGGAAGCGAATGATGTTTTCCATATTTTGATAAATAAATTACTTATCAAGTTGTAACTTCGAGTTAGTTATCGACTTAACAAATGGAGGTTCACAAAATAAAGATATATATGTACAACAACAACATAAATGCAAAACTTCATAACTCTATTTCATAATTGTTCTATTAATCTGCATGCATAAAAATTAGAAACTGAGAAAATCAAGTTTAAAAAAAACATTTATGATGGGCAAGTCATGGTTAGTATTTATGTTTTTTTATTTGCCTGCAAGTGTCATTTTTGGCTAATTTCAATGTAGTTTGTTTTAAAATATTTCCAAAATTCAGAATTATTTTTTAAAAATTGATTACTTGAAGGTGCAAAGGTATTGTATCATGTTAATATATGTTTAGAAATTTTCATACTAAAATGAAGAGACAACTGCTATTTGCCTTATATGTTGACTATTTTTTATTAGGAAAATCCAATCTTGGCAACTGTTCATTTAAAATGGTGAGACCTATCTCTCTCTCTCTTTTTTGTTAATGAACTTAAAATTTATTTATTTTATATTATTTACTCATTTATTTATTTTTAAGAGAGATATGAAAACCCTATTCAATCTTGTATCCAAACAAACTCTCAATTTTATAGATTATATGATGATACTTAATATATAACTTTTATTTCAGAAAGCCATTTCACTTGCAGACTCTGCAGTTGAGCCACATCCATTATGGGAATATCCTTGTAAGCCAGTGACAGAAGCATTTGACTTACTGAAATTCGATTTCAGTAAAAATGTCTACAAGAATACAATAGATATTTTAGGCGACCAGCCAGTTATTAGGTAAATATTTCTTATAGGAAATCCCTGCTTGTTTGATAACTATTTATACTATATTAGTAATATATTACTATATTAGTACTATATTTATACTAAGCGGCTGTTTACAGGGTGCGGAGAAAGTATTGATAGTAAAATTAATCTCTACAACAATGCGATAGATACAATTATTTCAATAATTTTTTATTGAGTAAGATTGACAACTAAGTAGCAATTGATATTATATCATTCATTTTCAATTCAGACTCTTTTTGCCTTAATACACACGCGGATACGGCGCGGGAAGGCATTCACATCGCGGCGCAAGTAGTCCGCATCGAGATTGTTCCATTTACATGTCAGAGCAGCTTTTAAGAAAGTGATATTCATGTGAGGTTTAGCACAGGCTCTTGCTTGCAATGCTCCCCATACTAAGTAATCAAGTTTATTCAAATCCTGGACTATTCTGTGGCCAGACTTGAGAACAAATGAAATGCGAAGCAATGGGAAACCCACCTTTGGTCTTTGTTGATGCTGGTGTCAAGGTTAATCAGAACAATTATCTCAACGATATTCTGATAAAGGAGGTCCTTCCATGGCTAAATTCTCATTTTGGAAACAATCCATATAAATTACAAAAAGATTCAGCACCTGCCCATAACGCTCGCCAAACGCAACACAGAGTTCCCAGCGTCATGGAAAGTCAGGGAAAATCTGGAAAGTCATGGAATTTCAAAGTAGTCATGGAAAGTCAGGGAAATTTCGAAATATATAGGAAAAGTCAGGGAATTTACAAATATTTTCTAAAAAGTCATGGAAAAGTCTTGGAGAAAAAAGGAAAAATGACACAAAATTCATCAAATAGTCTCGGGAAAAAAATCGCTAAGTTTGAAAAAGGATTGCGAAAATAAGTTGCAAATTTCGTTATATGCCCGTTTGGTCAGGGAAAGTCAGGGAATTTTTTGAGATTTACTTGGTCATGGAAAGTCAGGGAATTTGTCCATCATGTTTTGCTGGGAACCCTGCAACAGTGGTGCCAAGCAAATCTTCGCGATTTCATTTCTTCTAAATATTGGCCACCGAATAGCCCGGATTTGAATCCACTTGATTACTTAGTATGGGGAGAGTTACAAGCAAGAACCTGTGCTAAACCTCACAAGAACATCGTTTCTCTAAAAGCTGCTCTGACACGTGAATGGAATGGTCTCGATGCGGACTACTTGCGGCATGCCGTGGATGCCTTCCCGCGTCGTCTCCCGAGTGTATATCAAGGAAAAAGGATACCGAATCAAAAATGAATGATAGAATATCAATTGTTACTTAGTTGTTAAACTTTCTCAATAAAAAATATTGAAATACAGTGGAACCCGGTTAAGACGCTCACGGTTAATACGCGATCCCGCTTAATACGCGGATTTTTTCCGCTCCCTTGAACATCGCCCGTAAGACTAATGCAAAAATATCACGTTTAAGACGCGAACGGTTATTACGCGATCCCGCTTAATACGCGAAAAATTTTCGGTCCTTTGTGGTAAAAAATCACGTTTAAGACGCGAATTCATTGGTGAAGATGCGAATTCCTTCTTTCTTCTCCAGTGTTTCCATTTTAGCGGATTTTTTTATTCATATAAAAAGCACTGTTGCTGTATACTAATATTTACTTTATTTAATAACAGATCAATTAAAGGAACATTTCAAAAATAGTGATAGATATTTGAATTTAAAAAACCCTCTAAATTAGCAACACTGCAATTCTTCTTTGATCCCGTGTTCTAATTTTCTTTGTCTCTCGTTTCGTGTATTTTTTATTGTAGTAGAGAGAGATACATAGAGGAATTCAGGATGCTCAGATACGTCATAAAATTATGATTAAAGATAATTATGCCTGTTGTTAGTGGGTTTTTAAATGTATGTTATACCACTATTATGTTTTATAATGCATGTTATATACAAAAAAAAAAAAAAAAAAAAAAAAAAAAAAGAAAAGAAAAGAAAAGAAAAGAAAACTTGCGTAGATGAAAGAAATACGATTGCTGGTGTATTCTTTTATGTTTTCTATGTTTAGGTTACTTTTTGCTATGTTAACAATACTTTTTACACAAAGATTAATAAGGGTAGTTTTTTCTTATATTAAAAAGGACAGATTATATTGGCACTCATTATCACAAGTACTAAATATGATTTTAACAATTGGATTATGCTTCAAAAATTTAATATTTTTGTTCTTTCTGTTAAAAAAAAAAAAAAAAAAAAAAAAAAAATTAGCCTAGCAGAAAAGTTATTTTTGTTGTTTTATCTTTGGTTGTAACGTATTATCGACAATAAAGCCGCGTATTTGAGTCCATATTTATTTTCAGTTTTTATTCCAGTCTGTCCTGTAAAAAGATAGACTGGGTAAAGTTGAATACATTTAAATTTAAATCTAAATATATGTATAAGACACAATTTTCGACCATAAACATATCAATGAAAGCTCTAAAGTTCATTTAGACGATTAGATGTGCAAATAAGCCCAGTTCCTGCAACATTATACAAATCACGTTTAATACGCGATCCCGCTTAATACGCGACTTAGGTCCATTCCCTTGAAACGCGTCTTAACCGGGTTCGACTGTAATTGTATCTATGGCGGTGAAGTCGAGATTGATTTTACTATCAATACTTTCTCTGAACCCTGTATACTATAGCCGCCTATTTAACTCTTCAATAATTGTTGTTGTTTTTTTAAAAAGTATGTTCTGTAGAAAATTTATTTTGTATAATCTAATTAAGTTTATTTAATTTAATATTATTTTGGTTAATCTGATTAAGTTTATTTTAATCATTAGCAAGGAAAAATTACTCCAAATAGAAAAGGAAAGTATATATATAGAATTTTTCACCCAAGATGGTAGAAAAAAAGTATCTCATCATAAAAAGTTATTTCACTAAATAGTGGGACTTTATTAACTTCACCAAACTTCAAAACTAAACAAAACAGAAAATATTAAGTTTTAATATTAATTTCAACATTTTTCTTGAAGCATTTAGACATAAATAATTTTTGAGAATTAATTTAAAAAAAAATGTGCCTTTGTTCTTGGTGCAAGAAGATAAAAAAAAGAAAAGAAACTGTGAGGGCAAAAAACAACCTTTAAATTAAAATAAATAAAAAATAAAAACCCTGAAAGTTGATTTTAGCACTTGAAAAAGAAAATTTTCCAGTTAGATTTGTATGAAATTGTATTTTATTGATTCATATTATCTTATATTGTTCATACAAAAATTAGAATTTTCTGAAAATTTCTTTCAAAAGTTGTGGATGTGAAAATAAACACAGGTGCATAAATTATATGAGTTAATATGGTGTATATAAATGCAACAGAAAATCGGGTACTTTTCCAGTATAGGGAGGGGCCTTGGTAAAATAGAGAAAAGGGCCGTGGCGAGAAAAAGAAATTTGGCAATATATTTTCTGGTAATCTGTTCATTGTTTCACATACACAAGCAATTTAATATAAAGAAGCCATTCATCTATTTTTATGTACAAAGTAAATTGTATATAAAAAAACAATATCCCTATGCATGCATAAAATGCTTAGCTATATATGTATGTATACATATCTCTCACCTGCATAAAAAGTCACACATCTTGCAAAAATTCTTTTTCCGTTTTATTTCACTAATCGGTCTGTCATAGGCGTGTTTTGCTACGCAAAAAGTTTCATAAGTGTAGTTATATGTAAAATCCTTTATTATGCTATATGTCCATTTGTGACCACAGAAGAGGGGAATTACTCAACCTCACAAACCTCATCTTACGTTTTCATTCTTAAGGGTTTTATGCTTTTATGCACATTTTTATTTTTGCATGCAGAGCTGAGTGCTATAATTTCATGTTACAGTAAAATGTTATAGTGGTCCAGGGAGGACTGAAATATATATATTTCATGTTTTTAGCACCTTTTATGGTAATTGAAACTTGGTTTCAAAGGTTTTTATTATATGTAATTGAAGACTGGTGTTTTATGAATATTTCATAGTTACAGTAAAATCTTGCAATTTTCTTTTGCCTCTCCTGTGAAATTTACTTTTGCCGATATGTGTCACTTTTCTTGTAGGTGAGCGATATATAAACAAACATAAAAGTTCACCAGGTTTGTTTTCATAAGTTGTTTATATCATTTGGCAACAGATCTCACTTTCTAATGCCCAAATTGCACCAAGTTTTTTTAAAAAGCACCAAGGCCCCCTATATTGGAAAAGTACCGAAAATCTAAAGCTTATTTGGTGATATTAAACATTACCATCATTAAAGAAAAAGGAAATTAACATTCATGTAGAAAAAAAAATATCTACATTTATTTCAAATTTATTTTTAAAATATGTTCAGTTCTGCCTGTAATTTTTTGTCTTTATATAGTAGACTCTTTCAAATCCGCAAACGTCTAAAATTTACACATCATTGCAGATGTAAACAATGAAACTTTCAGTTCAGATGTAGGGACAAAATTACAGACTCTTTTATTTTTATATCATTCTGTAGGTATTTTAATATGTAATTCTTGTTAATATGACTGAACTCTATGTTTTTTCATGAAGGAAGTACAAATTAATTTCTGAAAAATTCAAGATATTTCTGATATCACTGGTAATCACAATCTTTCTTACCAAATATATTTATGTATTAATCAAGTTTTTCTGGTCATTAAGTCTGGCTAAATCTGAAATAAAATTTTCTTATTTTATGATTTTGATGTGAATTAGTAGGGTACCTTTATGAGGCAAGTTTCATTGAATAATTCAAGATAAATGTGTCTCATCTTTATTATGCATATTTAATTTATATTATTAATTATTTATTTGATCTTTACTTTTAATAACTTCATCATTTTTAAAATTATCTAAATTTTTATTATTTTAGTTTATTACTTTGCCTAGTTATTTTAATATTTTACTATATTGTAAGCATTCATTATAATCTCTATTGTATTATTACATTCAAATTACTGTTTGAAAAATATAAACAAAGCAATGATCAGAAATCTGCAAAATTCTAAAATCCCCACAACCTCTGGTCCCAAGCTGTGCGGATTTGAGGGAGTCTACTATATTAAAAATTTAAATTTCTGAAAACTCATGATTAATATCTGATATTTTCTATAGTAAATCATTTTTATATTCCTGTCTATTATAGTGACAAATCATGCAATGCAGTTGTACTGTGGACTGATTATTATTTTGAAGACTTTCATGTGACCACTGGACCTATCGACAACATAAACCCTGATGAATATGTTAAATGGTACATGAACACTCAGCAGGGTGTGTACTTTATCCATCCACCTACAGAAGTAAAGAAAGATGGATCTACACTCAGTTACAATGTTTCATTCAACTTAGAGACAGCTGATACCTCATTGACTTTTACAGTGCAAGAGAAATAATCCCTGTGCGTGTGTGTGTATGTGTGTCTGTATTTTCTAGAGATGTCATTGTATAGTAGAATCTTGATTATCCGATTTAATGGATAAGCAAAAAACTCATTTAAACCGTATTTACGAAGTCCAGTAGCATAGTGGTCAGCACACCTGTCTGCCATGCTATAGGTCGCGAGTTCTGTTCCCAGCTGGACAAGGTTAACTCAGCCTTTCATCCCTTCGGGGTCGATAAAATGAATACCAAGCTTGCTTGGGAGCTAAACACCGAGGATCTCACATTGGGTTGACCACCCAGCTAGAGCACATGCTGCAGAGCACCTTGGGGCACAGGGTCAAGTAAACAGAGTTGGGCACTGTAGGTCCTGATCCTTAATGGATCGTACAGCCACAGGTTTTTTTTTTTTTTTTTTAAACCGGATTTACACAAATCATCACCAACTAAGCAGATGAAATATAAATTTTAACTTAATTCATTTATTTTTATGGTGCTAGGAACATTTTTTTAATGTATATAAAACTGGAAATGAAATTGTTTATTTGAAAAAACCCTTGATAGTTTTTTGTTTGTTGAATGTCAATTTTGCTGCAGTTTTTTGCTGTAGTATTATGCTATTGCATAGCTACCAATTTCTAAGATTTTTTTCTTACCACTAAAATTTATAAGTAAATTTTGCCTAATTCAATCGCCAAAATCTAGCAATTGTCAATGATTAAATATGGCAAAAATTTGTATTAAAGTTTAGAGGTAACAAAACCGTACAAATTGGCAGCTATGTGATTCTATTCATGTCATGAAAATTGCATGTGCAGCCTCTTCTTTCTGCTCAAAGTATTAAATGGTTTTTTTCAATGGATGATTTTCTTCTGATGGACTGATGGCTTCTATTATTATGAAACTGCCATTATAAATGAAGTGTTAGGGGAAGATGAAAGAGCAGCCGTAAAAAGTTAGAACCCTAATTTTCTGGTCAGAATGGGGAAAAAAAATGGCCAGACTCTTTCATCTTCACCTAACACTTCATTTATAATGGCAGTTTTGTAATAATAGAAGCCATCAGTCCATCAGAAGAAAATAACTCAGTTAAAGCAGAAACTCGGATAATCTGGACTCTACTGTAATAATTTATTTTGTATATATCATTTAAATGGCGATATTTTTTTACAGTTTACACAGTCAGATGCTTCCTTCATATGTACATAGAATCGAATGTCACAATAAATCATTTCATAGTCGTGTTACATGTTTTGTGTTATTTTATTGTACTATGCCAATGGCATTTAACAAGGCACCATAGAAGTAGAAGGCTGGCTTATGGCCTCGAGCATTTGTCTAATTTTAATTCTTGGTTTAGATGACAAAACCCTCATCTGGTCATCTACCCGGGAAACTAGTCGTTAGAGGAAAATATTCAGGAATTATTTGTTTAACAAAATCTCGTAAATTTTAAAAATTTAAATGGAGTAGCTCGTAAAAAATATCCAAAACTTAATATAGCTTAGATCAGCGATTGCCAACCTTTTGAACCTAACGGACCACTAAATTCATAATTTTAAAACCACTAATAAGGACAACTAATAAGAATTTTTGAATAATATAAATATATTTGTACAATAATTACCACAGGATTTCCATTTATTAATATGAAACATACCTATTTAATATAACAAAATTGTAAAAAAGGGGTTTCAAACTGTGGTGGCCCACGGCATACCACTATTTTTTAATAATGATCTTCAACTTTTTTAATTGTAAGAATAACTTTTTTAATCTTCACAAAACTCTTTAAAGATTGTTTAATTGTAATAAAATTATTAAAGTTACTTTAAATGTTACAAAATAATTCTTTATTTAAGTATCACACAAAGGTGATATCTGTTCGTTTCTGTTTGAAATAAGTACATGTGTTTTACGGCATCAACAACATTACTGGAACATGGGGAGTAGAGTTCTGCATCGGGTTGGCTTGACACTTTTTTTTTCTTTGCAGTTTGGGTTCGGGTCCGGTTAACTTCTATTGTTTTGCTGCAATTCTTGTCAGTTCGGGTTCGGTTTCGGCTCTTGCAACTCGGGTTAACCTGATTTTTCAAGAAAATGTCTAACATATTTTTTCAGATTTAAAATGTATATATAATAAGAAAAAAGACCTCCATAATGGACACACTCGAAAAGCAGATACCTCCATTTAGCAAACACCTTTTCACTTTCTAACACTTATATATTTGTACGCTTCTACCCCTGAATAGTGGACACCTCCCAATCTAGACACATGTAACGTGTGTGTGTGCATACACTATCTCTAATATGGTACATGTGTTTTTGTGTATATCAAAAATGAAATGTTGATAATATTTTTTAAAAAAAAAAGAGTCATCCCCAACCCCAAAATAGAAAATTAGGAACAATCCGACGACCGATGCATGACTCTATTCAACGATCATGAGGTGTCTGCATTCAGAAGTTTTATTATACAGGGTGTTTATAAAGTCCCGGACCCATTTTGATGTTTAATAACTCATAAAATAATGAAGATATAAACAAACTTATGGCATTTATTGATGGAATAACTCATATTTTCGTTTTTAGGTTTGAATATCTTTACTTTTGTAAATATCGTCTGCGCGTGTGGTTAATTTCAGATAATTTATTTTTCTAGTCTAAATAGCTGTACTTTTCTAAATATCGCCTGCTTATTAATTGCATTTTCCAGGAAGATGGATTGGGCGAGGAGGTCTAACTCCTTGGCCACCCAGATCACCTGATATAACTCCGCTGGACTTTTCCTTTGGGGATTTGTAAAGGTCAATGTTTACAGGAGGAGAGTGTCGAACATTGATGACTTAAAAGCCAGAATTACAACCACAATAGCCTCTGTGGATGCCGACATGCTTGCCACTACCTGGCATGAAATTGACTATCGACTTGATATTCTCCATTCGACGAAGGGGGCACACGTGGAAGTTCATTGACAAGGGTCGTGAAACTTTTTGAGTCTATCTAACCATTTATGTTATTAATTTTAATCTATCTTTATTATTTTATGAGTTATTAAACATCAAAATGGGTCCGGGACTTTATAAACACCCCGTACATTGCTTCAGGCTATTTGCTGAAGAGTATGGTTGAGTAGAAATTGGGTTAAACATCTTTGCAAACTGAATTACGTTAATTAAATAGCTAGGTTAAATAAAATGCTATGTGCAATAAAAATAATGCAAAATTACTACATCGTTGCAACCTATGGTTGGACACATTGTTCTGAGCAGTGCTCAAAAATCAGGCCACAACGTGACTTTATTTTAATTACATGTGCGGTTCTCAGCGATAAAGTGCTGAGTTTTTGTTTTTATTTTCTCGTGTAAAGAGAGATACATCACTTAGGAGTGTAATGTGAACCATGCTGAGGACAGCTTGTTACCATGCACCATCCGGGTCCACCATCATATCCACATATATTTGAATATTAAAGAATATCGATTTTTCCATTTTTCTGTATAAAACATAAAATTGGTATTAGAGATATAATTGCAATAAAACTATTTACTGTTTTACCATTACATAAGTAATGGCTGGGGTTTGTGAATACAGCAGAGTGCAAAATATGCAACTGAAAGCATTTAAGTTGAGTTTTAAAACCCGATAATTTAAATGAATTAAATAAGAAAAACATTAACTAAACTTATGATGGAAAGAAACGATAACAAAGATTAAAAACAAATATATTTATTAAAAACTGGAAATGACAAACAATAAATGAAAAATAAATTATATTACTTACAGAATTACTTAACTTCATATTTACGACAATGAAACAATGAACATGACATGTAGTGATGAAATCAATCATCTTTCAGTAAACTTAATAATAACGGCAGTATTTATAAATACACTTTCGCAGTTGAAATATTAAACAGATGATGTATTAGGAACGCTCAGTCTACTGCATGGCCTTAAGGAAAAATGGTATCGAAAGAACAAATACATTAAATGCTGAAATCCAGAAGATATTCGATGCCTTATATTCTAAAAGTCCGTCCGCCATTAAAGAAACATTTTCAATGCAATTATTTAATCGGTTCATTCTGGAACTAGCTAGAATCAAGCTTCAACCCTCTGGGGTTTCTCAGCACTAGACAAAATAACTCCAATCTACGGATGATGTTCTCAATAGCAGACTAACACATTCTTAAAAAGGGTAAAGGCATCTTTAATAACAATGTACGAAAAGAGAACTGTTGACACATTGAAAAGACAATGCCGACTGATGATAACTAACGGCAAACGCCAAACTAAACTAAAAATACATCTGCCTTACTGACATTCAGACTGCTCTATTTAAACATCCCAGATCAGCGAAAATGCAATAGCCATGCAGCAAAACAAGCCTTCCTTCTGACTTCTAGAACAGGTTCAGAAGTGACATCATGAATCACAGGAACAAAGACGATCGTGGTGGACATCTAACACCGTCTTGTGATTACAGCCTGAATTAAAGCAGCGACTGATGTAAACATCGCACAGTGTGCGTGGTTCAGGGAATGTACGAGATATGCCGTGATTTAAATAAATGCCGGTGAATAAAAGTATAAACTGTAAATAAAAAGAACGTTGCAATAAAGAGAAGAGAAAAGGAAAAGCTTTACATTAAGGTAAGTGAAATTATGAATAAGGAAATATTTTAATAAAAAAATGGTTGCTTATGTGAATGAAGATATGTTTTGCACAGTGATAAGAATATGGGTCAACATTAATTCTAACATTTACTTTTTTTCATTTTGGGTGCAGGTTGAAGTATTTCAGGTTCGGGTCGGATTGCAAGTCGTTGAAAATTATTTTGTCAGGTTCGGGTTGAAGAATTTTTTCTGTTGAGTTCGGATCGAGTTGCGGATTGACTTCAAATGGTATTTTTGGGTACGACCTGACCCACACAAGATTCTAACGGAGAACTGTTTTTATATATCAAGCTAAGATCGGCATAGAGTTTTAATTTTTTTCACATAATCAATTGTTTTGCTAAATATGTATGTAGTTGAAAACTGGATCCAAATTTTCATTGCTTTTTCAGTCAGTAATAATCAATTCATATTTTAGGGAAAGCCAAAATGTAAAAATTTCCATTTTTGAAATGTAAAAATTTCCATCCCAAAAAGTTTTGAAGATAAATAACAAGTAATATCTATTTTAAATATTAAAATTAAACATATAAATTTTCATAAATATAAGAATTTTTTAGAATATTTCCTAGTTTTATTATATAAAACACAAAAAAATCTAGATTTTTTTGTGGACTACCGAAATTTTCTTGTGGACCACTGACCACCGGTTTACGACCTCTGGTTTAGACGATGAATAATTTTTAATGTGTAAATTGTTCCTTTTTAACTTTATGCCCATTTTAGCCATGCTCTTCATAATCGAGCTCGACTGTGCAAAATTAAAAGTTAAAAGTATTAAAAAGGGGGAAAAAAATTGTATTTTATATTTTGCTTGTATATTCAAAACATCCCTCTTTTTGTGGTGTGAATAATGTAATATTTATCTTCCACAATACATATTCAAACAACTTTTATGAGTGAGTTGAATGACAGAAACAGATGCCAACTCTACTGATTTAGACTACAAGCTTCTGATTTTCAGCATACATGCTTTAAAACATATGTTCGCTGATTTTTGTAAAATTATTTTTAAGGAAATTTTATCTTTATTTTTTTTTCACCAAATTATAACTGCAATTAATTTGTTAAAAAATGTTTAATGCCTTTTAAATATTAATAATAAAAAAAAATTAATAAAATAAAATTAGATTTTTCAAAGCCCTTACATATATACACTAGTCGGATGTACCAATCCCAAAACTTTCTTCTATATGTTAATATTTCAAAATTTGCTATCACAGTAACAAAATTAAATGACAATGTATGCCTATCATGAGGATTCTAAAGGTATAGTTTTATTGAATTGTGCACATTTAAAAACTGGACGATATAAGCATCGCTTCTTTCAAACAAATCATTGAATTTCGGCCACCCACTTAGATGTCTGCAACCAAAATTCCCACCCAGAGCATAAAAATGACATCACGTTGCATACAGTCGAGCCTAATAAGGGTCTATTTATGTGAAAATGTAACAGAATATGAAGTTTGATTTAGTTCCGTGCATTAGTTTTTGAGATACAGCACTCGTAAAAATCATGAAAAATGCAGCATAGCAGTGTCACCTGTTATATGATTTACACTAACACCTAATCAGCATCAACTTACGTCAAGGTCTATCAGAATATTAAGTTTGATGAAATTTTGTGCATTAGCTCTCGAGATATGACTATTGCTAAAATCATGTAAATCCTGAAAAATGCAGCTTAGAAGTGCCACCTGTTGGGTGATTTACACCAAAATCTAATCAGCAACTACTTATGTCAACGTCTAACTGAATCTGTAGTTTGATGATGATGAAAAACCGTGCATTAGTTCTTGAGATAGAGCTATTTGAGGAAATCATGAAAAATGCAGCATAGCAGCACCACCTATTGGGTGATTAACATCAAAACCTAATCAGCAATAGCTAAGTGAATCTAAAGTTTGGTGAAAATCTGTGCATTAGTTCTTGAGATGGAGCTATTGCAATAATTGCAGCATAATGGCGCCACCTGTTGGATGGTTTACACTAAAACCTAATCAGCACCAATTCATATCAAGGTATACCTGAATCTGAAGTTTGATAAAAATCCATGCATTAGTTCTTGAGATAGAGTTATTGCGGAAATCGTAGCATAGCAGTGCCACCTACTGGGCAATTTGCACCCAAAAACTAATCATCTTCAATTTATATCAAGGTATAACTGCATCTAAAGTTTTTTTTTAATTCCGTGCTCGAGTTCTTGAGATAGAGGTCCAATAAAATTTGTGTCACATGACACACACAGACAGTTTCTAAAAACAGTCAAATCGTGTTCAGGACCTTCTAAAACGTATAAATCCGTCAAAAGCCAGAAGTCAAATTTTTGCACGAATTCAATACTCTCTTCTTGTAAAAGTAGAAGAAAGTAACAAGCAGAAAGATAAACACTTCAAGGGGAATTTAAAATGGCAAATCTCATTTAGCTTTGAAATGGTCGTCATGCTTTTTTAAATTTTATTCACGTTGTATGCAAGGATGGATCCAGAGACTCGTTTTGGGGAGGGCGATACCGAATCATGTATAATCAACACAGTCATAGTTTCTATTGGTTAAGCCATTCCTTGCAGTTAATTATTAAATGAATATGAAATAATGCAATTTAAAAATACTATATACTCAATTATTCGACACACTCGGTTAACATACCCTCTTATTATATAATCCCGCCTCTCCTCGAAATATGGCTTATTGTGTCAAAAAATTAAAACGTTACAATAGAATTTATTTATTAAATGTCTTATTATTTTCATTTTTACTATAGTAATTATTTCTCTTATAGTTTTATTCAAAGTAGGAGCTGAATAAAAATCTCAAAGGTGCTTAACATCCTTGAAAAGTCAAAACGTATCACCTAAGCAGTGTGCATACCTCTTCATAATCTACTTATTATTAGTCCATCAAAGTTGGCATTTGTCCCTGAAGCTCAGGTCTGTTTCCACAGCTTCTCTGAAGGCACGAAAATTGATAAACCAAACAAAATGATGGTGACGGTAGAGCGGCACTTTCTATTCAAATCACCCAGAAGGCCTTTCATTAAGTAAATACATAAGGGAAGAACCTATTTACCTTTAAAGAAATCAACACATCGTATGTATTTTAGCTTTTAACTGACTAGGACATAATCCTTTTTTGTTCATTCATCAAATACCCCTTAAAATTCACCAATGTGGTTGCAATAGCAGTACATTTTTTTTATACACTAGTGGGTTTTTTTCAGAAAACATTAAGATGCTTGAAGTTTTATTAGGTCATTTCTTTTTCTTGTTTCTTTCTTTCTTTGGAATTTGCTACAAATCCCAATTCAGAGCTCTCTTCAAAAATATCATTATACATAAATTAGAACTGCAGCTTCTTTGAAAAGATAAAAATTTTTAACGCCTTAAAGGGATCCGAATAATGTCAATTTTCTGTTGTAGAGATTCAGCAAAGGGTACATGAACTGGCATCGTCCCTAAACTCAATGTGTCAAAAATTACGGCGGCATGCATAGAGAAGCCATGTGCCTTTTGACAGGACATAATCATTTTTTGTTCATTAATGATCGAAACGTCAATGAGGCTTACTGTTGATACCCAAAAACTTTTTGGCTTTTGTTTGTCTGCCTGTTTCGCAAAAACTGCCATAAAAAGCGTCGGATTAGATTGGTACTTGATAGAGGTTTCCGAAATTAGCTAAATAGTTTTTTGGTTCAATTATTCGAAAATATAGAACACTTATTTTCTTGTGATAATGCTTTCCTATGGCAATTCAGACGATCTTCAAATTTTCCATTCGTTAAAAACTATAAGAACTTCACACTTCATTTTCAATACCAAACATGCGGCAGAAAGTCTCGATAACGTTGCATGAAAATCCGAGTATATTTACGCAAGTTAGAGCAAGGAAAGACAGACAGACAGGACATACAAACCGAATTCATAAACACTTTTAAACTATGTTGGAAAGTGTTAAAAAACGCTCTATTTTTTCAATGTAACAAAGAGATAAAACAAAAGCCTAAAAGTATGCAGAAAATAAAATATCTAAAAACTACAAGGGTGATTTGAAAAGCTCGCGAAATGAATTCAAATGGCAGCATCAGTTGGAATAAAATATACGCAACAGATAGCTAGCACCAAATGCCTTGTACACAAAGGTCAAATTGGATATTGTTTTGTTAAGCAGTAATCAATTTGGCATTGCTTTCAATAAAGCTAGTTTAATGAGTGTTGCAAAATGGATAAAACTGAAATGCGAGCTATTATAAAATAGTTTGCGAAAAAAGGTTGGAAGACATCAGAAATTCGCAAAGATATGCAGGATACTTTAGGATACATTATTTACGACTGTGCATAAGTGGGTGACAGAATTTAAACATGGTTGTGTGTGAGAGCCTAGGAAATGATTCGCGCAGTGAATGACCAAAAACTCCCAAAATATCTGAAATCATCGAAAAAGTCCAATATATGTTTATTCAAGGTCGTCGATTAAAGGTCTCCAAAATTGCTAAGGATATAGGCATCTCAGATGAATGAACATTTCATATCCTCATTGTAAAATTAGGGATAAAGAAGCTTTCGGCAAGACGATTGCCACGCATATTGATAATGATCAAAAGTGTCAGAGAATGAGAATTTGTCCACCGAAATCTAGGCCATTTTAATTCAAATAAAACCGATTTCGTGTGTCGGCTTGTTACAAGACATGAAACTTCGGTTCACTATTACATCCCTGAGACCAAGCAGCAATTGCAATGATAGAGACATAGTGGTTCTCCACCAACGAAGAAGGCACTATCCGTGTCCATGGCGAGGTTATTTGGTATGCTAACGGAATATTACTAATTGACTCTTAACAAGGACCAAAACATAAACAGTGAATATTACTCTAAACTTCTAGACCAAGTAGATAAAAAAAAATTCATGAAAAAAGATCTGGTTTTCGTAAGAAGAGCATTTTCCATCAGAAAAATGCACGTCTCCATATTACTGTGGTAGCAAGCTATATGAAAGTTGAATGAATTGAAGTACGATCTGTTGCAACATCCACCTTATTGCCTGATTTGGCTCTTTCTGACTTCCATCTATTGCCACGACTAGAAATTTTTGCGATTGAAAACGATTTTTCAAGAAAGGAGAAGTAAAATTAGCTGTCGACGACTATTTTGGAGGACTTGAAGAATCACACTTTCGTGATGGCATAATGGCTTTGGAATACCGTTGGCTGAAGTGAATTGAACTTCAGATTCTCATTTTCCCTTTCATTTCGAGAACTTTTCCAATTACACACGATTTTTTTTTTTTTTTTGGGGGGGGGGGGGGGGATCGCAACCCCGTGGATCCGCGCCTTGGTTGTATGCCAAAACAGATTTTTCTGCATTTACCTTTTATTTTATTAACAGACTTTATTAATATTCTAAGTTTAAAATAATATGTAATAATAATAAATCAGGGGAATGAGATCTGTAACTTTATTTTCATGTAAAATCTAGATCTTTAAAACTAATTCGATTTTAAAAGAAATATATTTTAATACATCTAAAGGAGAGTTCATTTTCAGATGCCAAAAGCTTTCCTAATCATTTTCCATTACAAATATTTGATAATCTTGATTAAATATTTGTTTCATTGAGCACTGCAAACACTCTTTTTCTTTTATATGATTTTATGAAATTTTCTTTCACTCTCACAATAATTCATAGAGGTCAACACTACAAATATTGTTTTATTTTCCGTGATAGCTTATAGATGGCAGCACCAAAAAGAAAATGCTTGCTTTCTTATTGCAATGACTCGTATTACGTGCAACAGGCAGCACCAAAGAAGAAAATAGTTGCTTATTTCTTCCAATTGGCTGCAAAAAAAAAATATATCTAAGAATTCATATTTTTTTATATGTTTGAATTATACTATTATGTGGCAATTATTGTATTTTTTTTCCCCACGACTGTACATAGTTTTAGATTCGAAACACAATAATAGGAAGTACTACAATTTTCCTATACAAATTTTACTACCGTATTCATGTATGTATAATCTGTATTATGTAATTTGTATCTATGACCAATCGTGGGGGTGAACGATAATTCCCACATAATAGTGCCAAATAATTCACACATATAAAAAAAATTATGAATTCTTAGTACAGTGGGACTTCAAAAATCCAGCATCAAAACCATCTTTTCCCTAAAGATCGAAAATAAAAATTCAAAAAAAGAATATTTCAAGTCAAGTCAACGCAGGTGCTTGGGAGTACTTACAGTGGGCCGCAGCCCCTGTTTAACCTCCATCGAACATGGTCAGAACACAACACGGGAAAAATAAAAGAAGGAATTTTAGAATTTGGAAACTCAGGTGGAGCGTTGAAAAAACCGAAGTCCCTTCTGCATTCCTGAGTTGGGAGCACCGAGGTTAAATATAACCTCAATACGTCGCAATGATCCCCTATCCGGTAGAGAACCATCACTTCATTGACAGAGTGCTGAGATCGAAGTGCTGAGCAGATTTCCCAGACTTTTTTTTTTACATTTGTCAGAGGCGATTATTTTCTGGGAGCTGCACTGTTGCTTAGCAACGGGAACAACTTTAGGGACAACTTTGGCTAATGCATGGCACAATATATGGCTGGAACGAATTTTCGGCAACGACGACATCAATGATGAGGAAAGATTTTCAGGCTTTCAAATTTGCCGTGAAAAGGCTGCAATTTATGAACTGATTGAACCTTCAAAATCTGAAAATGCATTAAGTGTCGAAAAAAGGGATAAAGATTGGCTAAGCATTGATGAAAACGCATCAACAAAGAAGGATTTAACGGACATGTGTTTTTTTCTCGAAGTAGAAGCTGAGAGGGAGTGTGAAAGAGTCAGGGCCGAAGTCTCGTGGGTAGAGGCTGGAGGTTTTTTTTTAAAGTAAATAACCTGTAAATAAAATATTCTTTAATATTAACTGAATAAGTTAGTACTTAATTATTATTCTTATCACATTGTGTTTGATATCATGCATATATCGGTGGTCACAGCCTATCAACAAGGTATCTCTTTAAGAAAGAGTAGTATATAAATTTTGCACAATAATTTTAAACTGGGTAATTTAATAATCACGGTGAACATGACGTCCGAGAATTATAGTTTAAACTATATTTTATAACATAAATTTTGTGAATCTTATTATTATATTATTATTAATAAAATGAATATGTATGTATAATAAATAAGGACATACTATTAAATATGCATTAAATATTAGAATCATTTAACTATTGAATGACTCTATTTAATAAACAGGTTTACACTTGTTTCTAGATCAAAGAGTTAGTTAACATTCCACCAATCATGTATATAATGAATGTCAACTTACTGGAATAGTCGATTTATTGCAGTTATACTATATAATATTATAATGTATGCAGTAGCGCAGCCAGAATTCGGCTCTAGAGGGTTTTTTGAGTTGTTGATAACGATGGTCACTGGTTAATTGAATCACTGGCTAATAGAATCAGCCTATTTCATGAATGAAATCATAACGCTTTTTTTCTGGGTTTTTAAAAACCGGCAAATACGCTGGTTATGATTCATTTAAAAAGCGTTTACAATATTAGAGTTACAAAACTTAAAATGCATCAGTGAAATAACACTATGTTATATTTATAAGTGTTTAAAAAAATCAGACAAATTTTAAAAGATGGAATAACATAGTGCAACAAACATTTTTTGTATCGAAAATCATTGGGTGGTTCATCGGAAAATATCTGGTGATTGAAATCCAATTTTTCAGCCAAAAATTGTCATTCATTTATTTAAACATTTTAGGAATGAAAATGCTTTGTCCCTGAAAGGGTTAATAATGAAGCAATTTCAGCAAAATTTTCAATAGACTTACCTTGCTTTGTGTCAATGCAATAATATCGTGAGAATTGGTGGAATTTATAATTATCCACGTCCAAACAGTGCTGAATTAGGTATTCTATATTTTGGAATGTAGTTAACATATTAAGCACGGTATAGTTGATAGAATTACTGTGCACTACCAGCACTTTAAAAGACATCGAATTTTGCATAAAGGGAAAGCAATGTAAATTTAGTGAAAATTTCGTTAAAATACTTTCATTATCGTTACACATCTGAAAAAATATCTGGGTTTCGCTTGAAGTCTTATCTATACTAATATTTTACGTTTGTTTGTGTGTTTGTAGGGAGTAATTTTTGGAACTATCGAGCCAATTTCAAAAGTAAAGGTGCAGTGATGGAACAGCATGAACCTAATTTTGGAGCAGCAAAAACACTCATTTGGAGCAGAAAATAAGTATTTTGGAGCAGCAAAAAGCCACTTTTGAGCAGAAAATAACTACCTTGGAGCAGCAAAAAGCCACTTTGGAGTAGAAAATAACTATTTTGGAGCATCAAAATGTCATTTTGGTATTCTTTGACAAAATCCTCGTTTTTTTTTCTGCGATTTTTTGACGAAAATTGAGTTTTTTCTGCGATTTTTTGAGGAAATGTGCATTTTTTCCGCGATTCTTCAACGAAATGTGCATATTTCTGCGATTCTTCGAGGAAATTTGCATTTTTTCCACGATTCTTTCAAGAAATTTGTGATTAGCACCTAGTACTAGCACTAGGATTTTTCAAAATTTTAGGAATTTTTTCCCGAAATTTTAGGAAAATTTTAGGGGCAATTGGGATATTTTCAACATTAAAAGTATGTAATAACTGTATTTTTGTACTAGTCAGGTACATTGCCAAACAATATTCCCATCATTCCAATGGATTCAGCTCTTCTTCCATGTGCTTGTAATGTTTGGGCTGAATGAGGGCATTTAAATTTGAGCATTAACCAGCTTCAATTACAAACCGTTTTGAAGGCTTTCTGAAACTGTATTAATCTGAATTCTGAGTTCCTGCATCATTGAGCCTTACTGGAGTGAATAAATACTCGCCTTCTCTCTTGGATGTTCTCGGTGACAAGACATAGGAGGTAGGGGTAATTATGGGTAAAAAAAAAAAAAAAAAAAAATTCTGAAGCTCACAGCAAATTTTCTGAAAGGTTTTTTTTCCATGATTTTTTGTCAAAATTTGTGTTTTTCCGCGATCTTTTGACGAAATTTGCATTGTTTTCGCGATCCTTTGACGAATTTCGCCTCATTTGCACGATTCATTGACAAAAGTTCGCGTTTATCCGCGATTCTTTGACGAAATTCGCGTTTTTTCACGTTCCTTTGACGAAATTCGCATTTGTCCTGCAATCTTTTGACAAAATTTCCTATTCTTAGATGAAATTTGCGTTTTATCGCGATCTTTTTACTAATATTGAATTTCCTTTTGCGATCCTCTGGTGAAATTCGACTTATTTGCGCGATTTATTGACAAAATTTCGCGTTTTTTCACGATTTTTTGACGAAATTCGCGGGGTTTTTTGAAAAAAATTGTGGTTTTTTTGTCGAAATTTCTCCTTTATTCGCGATCTTTTGTCGAAATTTGAGGTTTTTTTCTCGATCTTTAAACAAAATGTGCGTTTTTTTCGCGATTTTTTGACGAAATTTCTGGTGGTGGGGGTGGGGGGGTCGACTTTTTGACGAAATTTGTGCTTTTTTTCGCGATCCTTATACGAAATTTGCGATTTTTCGACCAAATTTGTGGTTTTTCTCGATTTTTTGACTAAATTTGTGTTTTTTTTCGCGATCTTTTGACGAAGTTTACGGTTTTTTCACGATTTTTTTTCGAAATTTGCGTTTTCGCGATCTTTAAACAAAATTTGCGTTTTTTTGCGATTTTTTGACGAAATTTGTGTTTTTTCGAGATCTTTTGAGCAAATTTGCGGTTTTTTCGCGGTTTCTTGACGAAATAAGTTTTTTTTCGTGATTTTTTTGACGAAATTTTTGGTTTTTACCGCGATTTTTTGACAAAGTTTGCGGTTTTTTCGCGATTTTTTGACTAAATTCGCGTTTTTTTTAACGAAATTTGTGGTTTTTCTTTATTTTTTTGACGAAATGTGTTTTTTTTTCGCGATCTTTTGACAAAACTGATTTTTTTCGGCGACCATTTGTCGAAATTCGCGATATTTTTTATGTCCTAATTTTCTGATTGATGACCGATTTTTTTTTTAATTTTCGGAAAATTCGGAACATAATCACCACCGTTTGAGGAGAAGCGACTTCGTTTCGTATCGTGAAAAATGATTTAGAGACGGCTCAATTTTTATGGAAAATGATCGATTTGGCCCAAGAATTGTTATCGAATCGGCATAGTTGGGCGCAATTTTGTTAAAAATTGATCGTTTTGCCGCAGAAATGCGCAGTATTTTCGATTTGGCGCAATTGGAGCAGCTGTTCCATCACTGATGGTGGCAAATTGATGGTGACAGTCCTTGTTTCAACATAAGCTATATTTTATGCCGGTGGCACTATCCCCAAGGGGGTGCAGGGCTTCTCAGGACAGGCGTGCAGGACAAATCACGTTCTAAAAGTGCAATATTTGTGTTACTAAAGGTCGTAAAAACTTGAAATTTGGCATGGTAATTACTTATAAGATGTAAATGCTCTCTAAGAATTGTTTGTAAAAAAATCGAAATTTAAAAGGGTTAAAAATGCATGAAAAGAGTTCTAAAAACTTTCAAAATTACAATTTCCATGAAATTGTTAAAGATAGAAACTTGAAATTTGGCGAGGTAGGTACAAATAAGATGTAAATGACCTTTAGGGTCAATTCCTAAAATTCCAAATTTAAAAGGTTGAAATGAGCAAAAAGCGTTCTAAAAATATTCTAAATTATGATTTCTATGAAATCTCAGGAAATACCAAACCAATTTCAAACGTAATGAATGCAAATTGATGGTAACAGTCCCAGTTCGTAAAAGGCTATGTCGGTGCCACTGCCACCAGGAGGTTGCAGGAGCAAAAAATGCTCTAAAATTGCGATTTTTGCGATACTGAAGGGGCTAGAAACTATAAATTTGGCATGGTGGTTACTCATAAGATGTAAATGCTCTGTAAGAATAGTTTTTAAGAAAATCGAAATTTAAAACAGTGAAATGAGCAAAAAACTACCTGAATTTCGATTTCTATGGATTTGTTAAAGATAGAAAGTTAAAATTTGGCATGGTAGATATTTATAAGATGTAAATACTTTCTAAGAACAGTTTCTAAAATATTCAACATTTAAAAGGCTAAAATGAGCGAAAGCATTCTAAAAACTTTCTAAATTACGATTTTTATGGGATCTCAGGAAATACAAAACTGATTTCAAAAATAATGTTGGCAAATTGAAAGATGACAGTTCCGGTTCCAACATAAGATATATTTTATGTTGGGAGTGGTAAACCATAGATTTGAAACTTGGAATATATCATGATGGCGATGGGTACTTTTAAGATGTAAATGCTTGCTAAGAATGGTTTCTAAAAAATTCAAAATTTCAAATGAAAACTGAAATGAGCGTAAAAGCTTCCAATTACATTCTAAATTATCATTTATTTAGAATTAGTTTTAATTCTTCTCATTAAATTAAGTCACATTTTCGCCTAATGTATTGTAATAATGAAGTTTAGTCAAACTGTGGCTTAGTTAGTAACTTTTGAATTATAGCAGTATAATTTCGTGTAATAAAAAGCTTCTAAACAAATACCACTATTTAGGCATATTTCAATTATTACGTGAGCAAAGCCGCGGGTTTTACTAGTACCTTACTTTTTTCGCTGGATAAATGGATTAAGTTTGTGTGTAAGATATAGATAATAATTTTTATTAATTCTAAAGAAGGTTTCACATTTAATGCCTGTCTTTTGAAAATCCTGCTCACAGTCATGCATTTATACGTCAATGCAATTGCAATCAGTGATTCTTTCCTACAGTATCTCCCTGAAAGTAAGACCTCCTGGGGAAAATTTCAAGTTACATTACCAACTAATAAACTACAAACTGTAAATTGATGTACTCCAACACTGAAACAAATGGTTCAAAAGACGCACAGATTGCAATAATCTGTAAAATCGCAATAAAACAGCTTTTTATGTGAATATCTTTACAATACTGTTTTTGTATTTCTTACTTTTTCAAAGTTTTTATGCACATCTTATTATGCACATGCTTGGTCTTAGAGATAACTGAGAGCAAAATGGCGTTTGAAACTGTGAGAAATCTAGAAAGCATGTCTTTTACGTTTTTCAGATGCTCCATTATCGTTTCGAATAGACAGAAATGCATTTAAAAAACTGTTGTCCAGAGTATAATACTCAAACTCAAAGTTTCTGTGCAGCAGGAAATGACCACTCTTTTAGCCTAAGACGTCTCGAAAATGTGACAGCTGCCGTTTTTCAAAACAAATGATCAGTTTTCACAGTTTTAAATACAATGTTCGCCGTTTATTTGAATCACTTTTGTCGAGTAGAATTAGGGGTGATTCCGAGTAAAAAAAAATATTCTGAAATTCACAGCAAATTTTCTGGAAAGTTACAGCAGAGAGTGGGGGATTCCATTCCCGGCGCTAACTATGCGTTTTTCCCGCGGCCTTTTGACGAAATTCGCGTTTTTTCGCGATCTCTTAACGAAATTTGCGTTTTTCGTAATCCCTTGATGAAATTTGCGGGTCTTTTCGCGATCTTTTGACGAAATTTGTGTTATTTTTGCAATCTTTTGACAACATTTAAGGTGTTTTTCGAGATCTTTTGACGAAATTTGTGGTTTTTTGCGATCTTTTGACGAAATTTGTGGTTTTTTGCGATCTTTTGATGAAATTTATGGTTTTTTTTCGCGATCTTTTGACGAAATTTGTGATGTTTTGCGATCTTTTGACGAAATTTGAGGTTTTTTGCGATCGTTTGCCGAAATTTATGGTTTTTTTCGCCATCTTTTGCCGAAATTTGTGCTTTTTTTCGCAATTCTTGGACAAAATTTGCATTTTTTCCGCGTTTCGTTGCCAAAATTTGCGTTTTACCCGCTGTCCTTTGACGAAATTCACGATTTTGCTGCAACCGACTGACAAAATTTATCTTTTTCGGAGATCATTTTTTAAAATTCGTGATATTTATGTCCAAATTTTCGGATTGATGACCGATTTTTTAAAATTTTCAGAAAATTTGGGTCAGAATCAACCCTAAGTAGAATTTTATTCAAAAAAGCCCAGTGTTCCGAATAAAACAAAATTTTTAATATTAACTTTAATTTTGATTCATTAAAGCGGCTAATTTGCTTAACTAGTGATTCATATAAGAGGCAATCATACTAATTATTTTAGCTCTGGGAGGGATTTTAACTCCCCCCCCCCACCCCCCCCTTCGCTGTGCCAGTGATGTATGTAACATACAGGGTATGCCGATTTAAACCGGTTTGATTTTAGTCATGATTAAAATGATGATTTTAATCACTTGATTTAAAAAAAAAATCATTGATTAAAATCACATAATTACATTTCTTTTTTAAATTTTCATTAATGATGTTTAAGTACTCTAAGTAAGTACTTTAAGTAAATTCTTGAAAAGATTAGTACATGTTATTTAAATAAAACAAAAAATAAAGATGCCTCAACACACTCTAAGAACGTTCTTTCATTTTCAAAAGCAATCCCCTGCTTTCTTTTCATTGTAGAAATTCACTTTATAGATAATGCCTTGAATGGTGTGGTATCTCCCAGAATAAATGCATAAGAAAGAAGAATTTCCTTCTTTTGACCACTGACCAACAGGTGTGAATTACAAACCTGGTTTTCTAGCACTCTTGAAGAAAAGAACTTGAATCAACTACTAAAAATTCTTTGTTTGAAGTTACTTTTGCACAATGAATTGTAGATAGCAATACTTGGTACAGTACAGGGAAAATAAAAAAAAAACTAACACAAATATGGCAAGTATGAAAATAATCCTATATGGCTCCATTTTATAGAAATTGCAACAAGTTCAGATACAGCAGGAAAATTGGTTTTTCTCTGCAAAGCATTAAATTTGCCTTAGCTAAAAATTTCATGATTACATTTCCAGATTTAAAGTAAATAAATAATTAGTTACCTTGATACTTTCCATTGTCCATTTTTTCTCTCTGAAAATGCTAGTATAAGGAATTTCCATTATAAAAGAGTTTTAAAGAGGTTAAACTTATAATTTGGCCAGCTATCAAATTAGTATTTTTATTGTTATTTTGATCTTGATTTGTGAAAATATATATTAGTTACACTGAACAAGAGATTCATTAGTACTTTTCTGGATGCTCATTCTGGATTTAGTCTTGCATTTGTTTACTGGTGAATTATAATACTTTTATATATTGCACTAATAACACATATCTAAAATAACATGTTATAATGGGGGTTGTTGGGATAAGTTGGTGCAGTAAGGATATCTTTAATGGTGCTAACTTATTAAGCGCTCTTAAAGTAGGTGATGTAATCATTACACAGAAGTATAAAAATTTATATATATATATATAAAATTAAATACTATTTTCAAGCCTTTATCTTAAATGCATTTATGAAATTATTGAAAATGGCACACTTATTAGCCTTCAAGGTTTAAAATAATGTCACTAATTAATTTAAATTTAAAAAAATCTGATTTAAATCAAAATAATCCCTTTTTTTAATAAAAAAATCACGATTTTTTTCATAACCTGTATAACAATATTTTAAAGTCTGTAGATCATAGTACAAAGCATTAAATAGAATTTAATACATTTCATTCTAAAAGGAAAATTCATACCCTCCTCACTCCACAAGTTTGCATTTTTAACGAAGTACATTTTAAAATTTATGAATTACTGGTATTTTAAATCACTGAAAATATATCAGAAGAATAAACAATGTTCAAGATACAAAAATGATCAAATACTTTAGAATAACCAAAGATATGTTTCATCTTTTTTATTAATATTCATTTTTATTATTAGGCTAATTTACTGTGTTAAAAAACAATTTCAATGCAACAGAATTTTAGTGACAAATTTGGAATTTAAAAGATGCACAGTTCACTAGCAGTTACATAACAACAAACAGAACAAGCATTCACATAGTATTCAAATATTTTATTACTGAAAAAAATATATACAGTACTATGTACAATTAAGATTATTCATACACCCTGAAAAGAAAAATAGAAAAAAAAAAAATCAATTAAGAGTAATAATATAGAAAAAAGGTATTAATCAAAATCATATGGCTACACATTTTTATTAAATAAAAAAATAATGCATTTTTATTCCTTTTGCAATTTCATTCTTTTAAGTTAAATTGTTAAAATTAATTTACTCTCTGGTATTTGAGAAGTGCTAATATGATAAATATTCATTTGAAAATATGACACTTTATAATAATAGGAGATGGTTGTGATTCTACATAGAAAATCATGAAATTACAGTATTAAATAAAAAACAGGATGTGATTAAAGTCTTTTGCGAATGTTTAAATTAGATTGTAACCAATAAAACACACACACACACACACACACAAAAATCTAATAAATGATAAAGTTTAAAAAAATTAATAATAAAGTGGACAGTAAAATCAGAAAGATTATTTTTTAGTGCCGGAAAACTCAGAAATTACATTAAAGCATAAATAATAACTCAATGAGTTTTGATCATAGAATAATGGCATTTTTACTCTTTTACTTGTCAAAGCACAGGGGAAATGTTTCCAAATATACCTTAAAGGAACCAGAGACTGGATAAAAAATAAATTTCCTATTTTAATATGCTTACATCCCTTTTTCAAAATAAATGCCATATCTAAAGGCTGTATTTGATTTTTGTACTTTTTGTAATTGGAAGTATTTTCCATCATCAACAAAACCTCGACTGAAAATTACCCGGTATATATAGCTGGCCATTAAAATTGCAACACCAGGAAGGAATGATCTGACGAACGTCAAAATCACATGAAAGGAAGAAGAGGTTGGAATATGCAAATGATTAGTATTTCAGCACATTTAGATGATGCAGGTGGGAGAAACAACATACGAAGCACCGCATAAAAGAAAAGTTACGTAGTGGATTTCTCATTCGGAGAGCGCTTTGTAAGGTCGGCGTTTGCTCAGAATATCGTGTTATTATTAGGAAAAATATAACAAGCCCATTTCTCAGTTCTCAATGCCTCTACTTATATTCAATAGCACTTTAATCTTGACAGTATAATTTGCAGTTCTTTAGTTATTATACTTTATTTATCAAAGTAATTTTATTCAAATATAAAATATTCTGAGAATAAACTTACCTTTATCATATGTTAATCCCATGAGCCTTTAGTTAATTATCCAGCTCCATCAGTTTCTTTAAGTTACAGTTTGTTTTAAATGCCGTACTTTTGTTTACAACTCCCAATGTTTTTATTACGGCCAAACGCCAAAGATCACAAGATCGTATTATGCAGTTTGTTTTTCCTTCGCCAGATGCCGGGAGCAGAAGTTATGAATGAATTAACTGACGTAATTGCCTTCGGCGAATCATCGATTTATAGAACGTTCCAGAAGGTGGGTGTGTCTACATGTGCTGCTCCAGCTATCATATTTAAAGGGTTTTTATTCAGAGGGAAAGTACAACTTGTTTTTAAACTAAGGCTGAGGTCTCGTAACGCAGGGCTTAATTTCTATGAAAAGAAGTACCGGAGCCCTAATATTCTGCAGTACTAAAACCGTAGCGTGCCCCCCCCCCCCCCCCCCCCCCCTGCCACGCCATCATTCCGATCCGCATATTTATATTTCATGCCTTATTTGCAAAATTTAAAGCATCTTTTTTTTTCATTAGCAAAATAAGAATTCTAAATATATCTGCCTGCATATACTTAACTGTCAACTATTCCACTCTTTAGCTCATCACTCCTTCGGATTGAAACCTTTGCCTAATTTTAATGTTAATTAATCGCAGAATCCTGCAATTTAATAAGGTAAGGATTATGATTCGGAAAGTGTTAACACACACACACACACACACACACACAAAAAAAAAAAAAATGTTCGCAGCTATGCATATATGTAGCTAATGAATGAACAGCAGGAAAAAACATTTATAAGAAATATGTTCAGAAAATCTTACGCGCCGTTTCCTCTGCATCCCCTACGTGGGCGATACACTACATAAGCGTTTTGGTAGAAAAGAATGCAGAAACTTGGAGATCGGAGGGAAAGGAAAGAATAATTTAGGCCTCGGTTTTTCGAAATCGCTATTCACTGGGCTCCGGAGCCCTGTATTTATGAGCTCCGGTGAATTCCGACCAATATTTAAATATTTACTTAAAACAGAGAAGTACCGGAGCCGAGCTCCGGTGGGCTCCGGCGCAAATTAAGCCCTGTCGTAACGAGAATTACTTAGTGTGTTCTCGGGATGCTGTATTGGTCGTTTGGTAATTATAGATATGCAGCTTATTTTGTTTACGTTTCATTTTTAAAATCATCATCTAAAGTTCCGGTATTTATCTTACTTACTTCATGGCTTCTAATTAATTTTTTCATATATGTTATGATTTGCAATAGACTGTCATTTATTCTTCATTGAAATGTTTATGCTTTACTTTGAAAAACTGTTTTAACTAAATCTTTTAATGTGAATCTTCAGAAGAATAAAAGAGTTGAGTTATGGAAACTTTAGCGTTTTAATGACTTCGTCAACTTTTAACATTTTCAGGGTGTCTACAGAAATTCTAAAAAAAAAGTTCCCTGATTTTTCCATGATTTCCCTGACTATTTTATCAGACTTCCCTGATTTCCATTATTAACAATACACATACGGTATTTTTGCATGTATGCCGATTCCTCATATAACACACTTATCCAGCTTGCTAATATCTCATTTGAGAGAAAAAACAAGAGAAAAACATAAAAATTGCCTAATATTCATTAAGTATTGGTTGACAGTTTTATAAATCCGAACTCAACTAACTTCATAGCGTCCAACTTCATTAGTCCAACATCATATAGAAACCAATGGATACAGGGTGACCAGAAAGTTTCCTCAATTTCTGAAAAATATTCAATTCTAAGACTTATCTAAATCTGACAGGATAACTAATTGGATAAAGCTGGGCACCTGGTCAGGTTATGCTACTGTATCATTTAAAATTTTAAAAAATGTGTAAATTGCCTTCAATATAAGTCCTATGTACAGAAAATCAGGACATCTGATCACCTTAATTTATGTTAAATATCAAAAACTCATACCATGTGTATCTTTTAAAAAATACTGGGAAAGATTAATCAGCATGTGAAAAAATATGGTACATAAAATAGACGAATCAGTCTCGTTGGCAAGGTGTAAATGCAAATATTTTTGCAATATAGACAAATTTCCCTGATTTTCAAGTATTTTTATAAAGTTCCCTGACATTTCTCTGATTTTTCCAGAGTGATAAACCTCCCTGATTTTTCCATGATTCCCTGATTTCCAGATTCTGTAGACACCCTGATTTTTCTTTATTTCTCAACTATAGATGCCAATGGAAATATATTTTTACGTACTTCATTTTTCTACTACATTTAAAAATGAAAATTTCATCCTCATATCTACTTGCCACTGTAAACTCTGCTAAATTTATACATAGTTTTTAATCAGTTTCACATGTGTTAGTTGGGGAGTAAGTACTTTGTGCTATCCCTAACAATAAGAATAATAATAAGAAATGCTTATCAGGAAGTGTCCGAATTCGATAGAGGCAGTATTGTTGCCTTTTGAGAGTGTGGATTATTGTTTTGTGGTATTGCCCATTGCACTGGTCGAAATCCAGCCACTGACATTCAAATATGGAATCAATGGATTGCTGATGGTCATACTTAATGGCATGCAGGATCTTGATGCCTTCCCATGACTAATGCCCGAGAGGACAGACATAGTGTGAGGTCGGCCCTGCAAAACCGTACAACCACATCACAGACCATTAGTCAGGAAATGAGCATGTTTGCAGCGCGCCCAATATCCTCTCGTATGGTGAGACGATGTTTGCATCAGTGTGGACTGTCAGCACGGCGACCAGTACTGCGACTTCCCTTGACAATGTAGTCTAGAGAGAGTCGACGACTAGTGCGCCGAACGACAAAGCTGGATACAGTAGAAAAGCAATGTCGTCTTTTCAAATGAGCCCCAGTTCTGCGTGCAGTATTCTGATGTCCGTATACGTGTTTGGAGGCTCCGAGGTGAATGCCTGTCACCTGCTTGCACTCAATATCGACATAGGGGCCCTGCACCTAATGTGATGGTTTGGGCAGCCATTGGGTACATGACATGCACATCTCTAGTTCAGATTAACGGTAATTTGAATGCAGTTTGGTACATTTTTGACATCTTACGTCCAGTGGTTCTGCCCTGACTTCAAGGTCTGCCAAATGCCATCTTCCAGCAAGATAATGAAAGAACGCATGTTGCAGATCGTGTTCTGACCTTCCTGGATAAACAGGATATTCGATTGCTGCCCTGGCCTTCACGGTATCCAGATCTGTGACCAATTGAAAACATCTGGTCATGGATTGCTGAGGGATTGGCCCGCCACCCTTCTCTAGCTAATATGGTTGATGAAGTGTGGCATAAACTTGAAGCAGCATGGAATGAGTTGCCTGTTTCTGTCCTCCAAGCCCAGTTTGACTCCATGCCTAGCTGGGTAAGGGTCGTTTTAGCTGCCAGGGAGAGTGGCTGTTTCTACTAATTTTGCACCCCTGTAAACCCCCAAACTGTTTACAAATGTAATCATTTTGTTTTCATACCATACTGTTTATGTACAATAAATATCTTTTTCGCATTTTCAATCTTTCATGGTGTTGCAATTTTAATGGCCAGCAGTGTACATTTATGTTTTTTTTTTTTTCATTTTGCACAAATTTTCTGGAGTTTCTTTTGAAAAGTGTTAATCCAAACCTGACCAAGAACAGTAAAAAGCCAACCTGACCCTGAAAAAAAAAGAGCATTGACCCTATCTGATGCAGGACACTAGCCTATAGATAAGTAGTATTTACTGTTAAACATAGTATAAGACGTAACAATTTTGAATAATATCTTAAGTAGGATTGTAATGTAGCTTATTCTCTCTTATTTGCTACTTTCAACTATCAATTTAAAAATTGAAAATATAAATGAAGATTTTTAACACCGAATGAAAGTTAACAATAACAATCAAAACGATTTTCATTATGATTTGGAAAAACTGATATTTAAGTTTACATTTAAGATTAAATAATAAAAAATAAATAGAAATTCCATTAATGAAAATTCTATCATGACACAATTTTGGACAATATTACATAAAATTGTAAAAAAAAAAAAAAAAAAAAAAAAAATCGTATCATATAAAACTAGACATATACATATGCTGTTAGCTAGATTGTAAATAGATTATTCAATAATGCTTAAAAAATATCTATACAAATGTAAATGTATATAAGGGTTATCATACATACAATTTAAAACTTTCCTATTCTGTTTTCCTTTTCTTCTTTTTCTGAATAAAATCATTTGATGTTGAAGCCTTTGAAAGAAAGTAAATAAAAAAAATAAGACAAGATATGTACAAATTGTTTATTTAATTAGAAAATATAAAACGATCATATTATGCGGTATATTTCGGTTATCAGCAGGGTTGGCAAGTTTTTGACACATGACGGTTTTTACCATCATGTCAAAAACCCACTTTTTAGTAGTAGTTTGTTTTTACATTATCTTTTTTCATTCTGTCTTTAGTACCTATTGAGTTGTTTTACATGAAATATTCAATATCAAAAAGACTGAAATATATTTATCTATCCAAGAAAAACAAAGAATTGCATTAGAATAATACATATACATCTCTGTTAGCAGATCTTTATAATAATATTAAGCTATTTGGCATATTCTGTAAAAATTAGATTTTTTAAAGAAATTTTATAACCCATAAGTGTAAGATTAAAAAATGTGTATAATTTCGGCAGAATTTATTACACTCTTTAAAACTAAATAGCTTTCTCAGAAATTTCCCCAGAAGTAAGATTTCTTAAAGTGTTAAATCAAAATTGTTCATTGATTATTTTTATTTCTATATAGCAAAACTTGATTTATGTAAATAAATAAATGAAATAAAATATATTTTAATAGTTGAGAATTACATACATCTTTTGCGAGAAAGGAATAAGACTTGTTCTTCAAAGTTAAATCTTGTAGGGTCAGGTGGGGGAAAGTGGTGGTAAAATCAAGCTTTTTTTAGAAAAAGCCCTAAAATCAAACTATTAAATTTATTTTAATGAAACTTTTGATGCATTTTCTATACATTGGATTCATATAGATTAAACATGAAGCATAACCACTCAATTTTATTCTGTTGTTTTCTGACAGTGATACATTTAAAAGAGCATGTTTTGATACCACCATTTTACCCCATGGTGGGGGAAAGTGGGGGTAGTTCCAAAATTAGTGTATATTTAAATAAAAATGTGTAAATATTGTTTTTTAAATAAAAATACACTGAAATAAATGTATCTTAATTATTTTTAAAAGTACAAATGCACAAAAAAAAAATATTTTTCAGATATTATTTAATTAAAGAAATAATGTCCATGGCTATCAAAATTAGGTTCACTTAGTATGTAGCATATATTGCTGAACTCTATATAATCTTTCCCACCAAATAGCAAGAAAAGTCTAATAGTTCCCCTAAATCTAATTCCCCTAAAGTCTAATAGTCTAATAGTAACTAATAAATATATAATTTTTATCACTTGGGCGATTATTTTAGCTGATCGACTTTTTGACGGTATGCAGTGAGCATAAACAAGATAGTTTGTAAACATTAAATTTGTTTCCAGTTTCTAAAACTAAAATAAGAATAGTTGCCATAATCTCAATATATGTCTCTAAAAAAGAATTAACAAAATATCTTAATTTAAAAGAGAAAATAGGTTTTTTTCAATATACCCCCGCTTTACCCCATGGGCCCACTTTCCCCCACCTGACCCTATGTAAAAAATAACTTTTAATTTAATTGTATTATCATATTAAGATTAAAATTTATAAATAAAGCCTATTTTTTTTTTAGATTAATACTTTTATTACAGCCCATTTTTAAAAATTAATCACATCTACAGTCTAAAATTGAATCATCATACAACATTGAGCTAAGCCTAACTATACCACCACTTTCCCCCACCTCAGAAAAAAAATCATAAAAAATTGAGATAATAAAATAATTCTACCTTGATGCATGAATCTGTTTTTAAGAAGTTCTTCTACTCAAATGTATCAAAATATACTAATTTTTTCAAGTGAGAAAGGATCAAGAACAAAGTTTATCAATACCATGTGTTAAGAACAAACTGAACATGTATGTAAACAAGAAGATAAACAACAGTAAACTTGTTGCCAGATTTACAAATCTTAATAGAAATATTTGTCACAAACTCCAATTATGTATTAATTGAAAAAAAGGTAAAAATATGTACATTTATTGTGAAAAAAGTGCATTTTTTTAGATTACCACCACTTTCCCCCACTTGACCCTAGAGATTAAAATTGCAAATCCATATTAAGCTTTAAACCATGTGAAAACTCAATTAACTACATATTTTTGTTTAGTAATTTATTATTTGTTATTTTGTTAAGTAATTTAATCATTTCCTTAAAATAAATAAATAATTAAATATTACTTTAAAGCAGAAATGTAGATCCATTAATTAAAAAGTTAACTGCATTAAAAAATAAATAAAACATTTAAGAATCTCTCTAAATTTAATAATTTAAGAATAATTTTAACGGTAAAAGATTTTTACTCATACAGTCATATGTATGTAATAAAAATTTGCAATGTGTTATTTTTTTCAATTCACTTTAAATAATGCCTAAATAATTTTAATAAAATGTAAACAGGAACAGGACATTATATTCTGATTTTTCTTAAATATTGTTTTGTTCTGTGTTAAATTTTAAGTCTAAGAGCTTTCACCTAAAATCAAGTCCTATATGTTTGTATAAAAAAATTATTAATTTAAAATTTTAAGATTCTGTTTATCGAAGTGAAAATGAAAATCACAATAATTGCATTTATGAAATACATAAGATATGCATTTGCAAATATTATATCTAAGACTATTCAAATTTATTCAATGGCCATAGTCCATGCTTGACATCTATTGTCATACCATATAACAGTATTTTTGCATCTCTAAAATAATTTTAATGTATTTTATTAAAAATGTATGTAGAATGTTATTTAATAATTATAATAACCTTTTATTATCATATAATATTAATTTTCATTGCAGTTAGTAGAATCTATATTAGTGGAGATTATGACAAATATTGTTCTTTCCTTTTACTCTTGTATTTTTAAATTTTTCCCAGTTAGGAAATGCTCTTCTTTTAAATAAATTTAATAAAGTAATTGTGAATAATAATAACAAGAACAACAAGGAAAAATTAATCTAGAAATGTATTGTATGCTATATTTACACTATAAATTGGAGGAAAATCGCAAATGATAGGTTTTTGACAGAATAAACCAATAAAAACACAGTTTTTACCACTGTCATGTCAAAAACCAGTTTTCATCGTCAAAAACCCAACCCTGGTTATCAGGAAGAGACTTAGCGCCAAACATAAATGATGACATAATATCTATTTAGTGACAGACATAAGTCTTAATAGGTTTCTCAAACATGCCTCCAAATATTACCTATTATGTATACTGATATTTTATAAAGTACAAAACAAATAAGACAAGTACGAGGGCCTTTCGAAAAGTAAAGATATAATGCAGACGATAGGGAAAAAAAGTTTGGCAACACAGATTGTAATCTTGAACCTTTCTTAACTTTTCTCTCACAGTCATTCGTTAATTCTATGGTGATCCTGCTTCGTGTAGCAAATGCTTAGAATGATTGTCAATTGAAAATCCTGCCAAATGTGAAGTTCGATCCATTATACACTTTCCTCATGCAAAAGGGAAGCATCCAGCAGAAATTCACAAAGAAATTGTTTCTGTCCATGGGAATATTATTAACTGACAAAATGTAATGAAATGGTCTCGTGCTTTCTCTAGTGGTAAGACCAATGTTCATGAAGAACCCAGAACAACAGGTAGTCCATCTGTGACCTCTGATGCCCTTCTTCAAAGAACAGAGGAAGCGATTCAAGCAAATTGGCATCTCACAATGAAAGAGTTGCATAAAATCATACCTGAAGTGTGTCTATGACAACTTTTCATGAAGCTGTGTCTTGACTTTAGGGTACCATAAATTGTGTGCATGCTGCGTTCCAAAAATGTTAATGGAAGAACACAAAAAGAAGCGGATGGGCTACGCATTCGACTTCCTCATGCGCTATGCAAAACACTACTCAAAAATTTCAAATGGGAAGTTTTAAGAAACCCACAGTCTGGACCTTGCACCCAGTGACTTCCACTTATTCCTTTACCTGTTGCAGGGCAAAACTTCCACTACGATGATGAGATCAAAATTGAAGTTGAAATGAGGTTTCGACAACAGGCAGCAAACTTCTATGAGAATGGGATACAGAAGCTTGTACCCAGACTAAACAAATGCTTGGACAACAGCAGCAGTTATGTTGAAAAATAAGGTATATAGCTGTAAATAATTTGTAATAAACATTTTATCAAATAAGATTTTTTTGAGTGTGTATGCGGCATTGTATCTTTACTTTTCGAAAAGCCCTCATATGAGCAAATACACCAATTCTCAGATAAGAAAAATATAAAATAAAGGTAAGATTGGAAAGCTTGATTATTTATAACACTCTTTGGAAAAAGTGATTATCACATGCTACCAATTCTTATATTGCAAATGGAGGGCAAATTTAATCACAAAATGTTTGCTGTTGGCAATTGCCAATTTTTTAAATTTCTATTGATTCTCTTCCCAAAAATTAACTACTTCATCAGCTGCAAAATTTTTGCATGAAAATAATTATATCAATGTTTACTCTTTCTGATTCTTGTAAATTTATTAAATAGCAATTCATGTTAAAAAACAAACACATTAACAACCACATTTTTTACTATAGTGCATAATTATAACTAGCACCCCCAAAACAGAATAGTACTTATTATGCATCAATTATTTTATATTGTTAAAAAAATATTTTCAAAGAAAGAATAAGTCATAATAGCATCATTAATGTTATCATTAATATTACATACTAATAAACAATGCTAAAGAAATACCAATAAAAATGGTATTAAATCAAAAATTAAATTTTGTTTCTCAAATCTCATAATTCATACAAAAAAGAGAAAAAAAAATTATAAAAATACACAGCATAGAAATTGATTGCAAAATTTACAGAACTTTTTTGTTGTAACAAATAATTTATTACTGTAAATTAAATTTGATACAACATATTACAAAAACAAATGTATCTGGGGCTATCACTTGCAATTTGTCACTATGTATAATTTCCACAAAGTTGTAAAATTTTTCAGAAATATAGTGCTTTTTTATTTTCACTTAACACACAGGAAAATTAATCTACTTCTAAGAGGTATAAAATACATCTGTCCTGCCAGTAAATATGGCTCTTGATGTGATTCACACTGTAGAAATAAGAAATATTTTCGAAAATAAAATCTTAAAAGATTTTGTGAACTGGTAAAAAACTTGTAATCATAATTGCTTTAAATTTAAAGAAATTACAAAAGTAAAATATACATTCTTGTGCACATATATTTTTAAATTTTGCTTCTGATTTATTTATTCAATTCACAGAAATAATCCAGGAACAAAAATGCCCAAAATAAAATGATTAAGTTTTACATAAAAATGTGCATAAAATTTTCATCGAAAATATACTCAAAAAGTAAAGATATTTTCAGTCCAAAGATCATAATATTAAATATTAAAATTTATTATTGCTATTTAAAATACTATTTTTTTTTTACAAATGTTTTAGAAATTTATAATGACTTGTACAAGACTGCATAAATAAACTGATCATGCAATGCATGTGATACAGCAAAAATATTTGATACAATTCAGAGCAACTTTAGATTTTCATAATCTTGAATGTTTTCCTCCCCTCCCCAACATTCCATTACAATAGTCAAAACAACTACAGAATAAATCTCAAATTGAAAAAATATGTATATAAAAATAAACAAAATAAAAAAATATATATAGTTTTGGGGGTTTATCTCTTAAATAATCATTCTAAAATAGTTAAAATATATAAGCTTAGTATAGATAATTTTTTGTCATATTCTATATGTATTTTTATTCATTATTAAATGTAATTTTATCAAATGCCAAAAATGCTAAAGCATAAGTTTTAACTTTCTGTTATTTTTTTTTCACAGAAGCATATTTTTTAATAGAACACAACAATTCCAAATGACAACACCCCATTTAATTAAAAAAAAAAATATATATATATATATTAATGGCTTAGTTACCTAGCAATAAACATTATAATAAACTTGTGACAACTTATTGAATTAACAATAGATGACGTTAAATTCAAATTCATTTTTTTTCTTTTTTTAGAAAATTATGATATAATTTTTTAAAATATATAGGGGATACTTCATCTAACAAAGCTGTTTTTAATTGCTTTTCTGATTTAGTTAATGTATATGGATTCCGACAATGAATGTTTTATTGGATGCACATGCTATCATAACACTTACATATTGCATTTTAATAGGATGAGAAACCATGTTTCAATTATTCAAAATTTCAGCTACTAAATGTGATTTCAAAATGAATTATCTTTGTTAGCCAAGATATAACTGTATAAAAATATTTTTAACAGGAACATCGAACACATTAGATTTTTGCAAAAACTTTCAGCACTGATTTGTAAAGTAGAAAAACAGACAAACAGATCTTCATGAGATACTAAGATTACAGAAGGCCAAGGTAATGTAGATTTAGGGTTAATATCTATTCTGGCTTAGAAACTAGGAGGAAATAATTAGGCATTAGTGGCACCTAATATTTTTTTCTTAGTTGCCAAAATGATCTACTTAGGTGAAACTAAAAATTTTTTTATTTTGCTTACATAGGAAAGTTCATTATTCATGTTCTGTTGTGCGAGTATGAAATGAGTATTATATGCAGGTCCCTGTTTTAAGATAAAAAAAATGTATATCAAACGTTCTTAATGGTCTTTAAAAAAAACCAATTTCTCCCTAATTTGTCACAACAATAATTTAAATGTTACTGATCTTTTGATATTTCCTAATGATTTATTTGACTTTTCTAAGTTTAAATAATAATAATAAAAATTACAGAGTTAAATTAATAACCATTGATAAATATCAGTAATACAACCTAGCAACTCATAATAATATTAATTATAATACCTCTTCAGAGCTGGTTTTCCAATATGCTTTGTCTTCAGGGGGTATAAAGGCCTTATTTCTTTTCTCTTGCCTTTTGACCTCTGCTTCAGCTTTCTTCTCCTAAAATAGATTTTTTTTTTTTTTTTTTTTTTTTTTTTGCAAATAATTTGATGAAAGAAATTTTAGAATAAATATTCAAATTTATCTACAAGAAAGCATCTATAATACTACAAAAAGGATTTTCAACATGCATATGTCAAATGAATGGCTGAAATCGGAAATTTAGTAAGTACAAAGAACAGAAAATATACAGAGGATGTTCACACATTTTTGTAACGATTTTAAATCTCTCTATAATTTAAGTTTAAATAAAAAATTAAAAAAACCTATGTGGCATCATTTTGGAATAGGGTTTAATTCTCATTGGCATCATTAAAAATATTCTTTGCTTTAAAATGTTGCTGGAAAATAAACAATGGGGCAAAGGCTAGAGATGAAGTGTTTTTCATAAGTGATTGTTTATGAAAATCATATTTTCCAGATAACACATTTAACACATTGACTGCAGTTGTCAACAACCGATAACCTCTCCATATTCTCCGATGAGTGTCTCAGTACCTTCCATTTTCTCAAAAAGGGTGCAAAAATTGGGAAAGCACCACACAACATACACAAATTATGTGCAAAGAGAAACGATCTTTTTAAAAAATACAATTCAGCACAGGGTACCAATACAGGTCTAAACAAACTGTATCTAGCGTGTTAAAGTTTTTATTTCTCTAAATCTATAATAAATATTCACCTTAGTTTTTAAAAATCTCCATATTTGTATGCTGTACCTCACTTAAACTCAATATTAGGAGATATGTTTTTTATTTAAGTTATGTATTAAAAAGAAATTATTAAAAAATCAAAGTATTTTTAAATATCAAATTTAATTTCCTAACTTTTAATGTCTAATTCTGAATCTGCCCCTTTTCAGTTGTTTTCCTAGCTCAATTCAGATATTAAGTTGTAACCAACTTTAAGATTCAAAAAGCAAACGTCAAGGCCTGCAAAAGCATAAGCCCAGGAATCGTATGGGTCTTGACTACATATCAATCGAAACCTATTAAACCACATAAGTATCTTCCCAATTTGACATCTTCGCATAGTGTTGGCAGGTTCTTCGATTTACGTAGGATGTCCCGATTTTCAGGTACTTCAAGAACCATCTTGCAGATCTCTTGCGCAGGCATCAAATGCCCCAATTTTTCATTATGGTATGATCCATGTCAATTCAGGCAGCCAAAGAAAAAATCTTACCTTCATAGTCTCAGAAGTTTTTGAACTGAACATATGTTAAAATTCAGGAAAAACTAAGATACTTGTATATTTTCGTTTTGCCCAAAAAAAAATTCCTGGCCCGAGATACAGGCCGCCAAAGATGGCATCCTGGGTACCATTTCCAATTCGCCATTTTCGATAAAAATTTTAAGGTGCTCTATCTCTAGAACGGTGCAAGATATTTTGTTGCGTTTTTTTTTAATTTTAAAGATAATATTCTTCTGTTTAAAATGATATATCCAATTTTGAAAAATATATTCAACTTTTCTTGTGGCAACCTTTTGAAAAAAAAATTTTTTTTTGAAAAAAAAAATTTTTTTTTGAAAATGCCAATCCTAAAAATTTTGATTTTTTTGCTGTTGATCAATACCATTGGGAACTACCTTCACTGTAAAGGAGAACTTCCACTTTTGAGTTTAACAAATTTTAGAAACATTTAAAAAATTCAGAGAATTTTACAGGAACTGTATATATACAGTTCCAGTAAAAGTCACTGAATTTACTTATTTGTAAGGATAAGCCTACTATATATCCTAAACAAGTTAGAAATTGCAATATCAAATGTGGCAAATGAGGTGCGTGCTTCTAATTCACTTTCTATTACACAGGAAGTAATTTGTTGTAAACCTCAGCAACATATATGGTTTCATATTCTAAAAGAATTCCATTACATAATGGTATAAGGGGAATATTGTTTGCGGCATATTTTAATTACGTTAAATTTTTTCACATATAATGAAATTGATATATGTTGCTGAGGTTTACAACAAATTACTTCCTGTGTATTAGAAAGTGCATAGTATTTACAGGGAAACACAAAAGATTTCGGATACTTTACTTTATCGGAAATACTGTACATTTGCGATGATTGCTGGAAGTGCATTTTTAGTTGTGATTGAGTTTTTAAGTTTAACTAAATTTTTCCATATTATGTTGTGTGCATAAATGCTGTAGACAGGGCTACACAAAAGAAATCTTAAGGGTTACTGAGTATGAATGAAAGTAGCTTAAAGGTGATTTTTAAATGAGTTATGCATTTTTATGCTGAACTACATTTAGTATACTAAGATATGTTTGTATAATATAGATAAAATGTTATACAGGTCCACACAAAGAATTAGATACATGGCCGTCTATGGATGATAATCTCTGGAAGTGTGATTTCACTGGTTTTAAGGATGTTTTAATCTTAATTAAATATTAGCTAAATAGTGGCATGTATATAAAGATAGTAGGTAAAATACAGGGTTGTATGAAAGTATTCAAGTATGCTTCCGTCTATTGACAAATTTCTAAAAGTCAAATTCCGACCTATTTATGTGTTTTTAACAATTTCCAACATAGTTGAAAGTCTTTATGGATTCGATTTGTCTGACCATCTGTCTGAACTCTAACTTGTATTAATATAATTTGTATTGCTGTGTAATTGATATATGTTATTGAGATTGTTTTACTATGATCGGTATTGAAAATAAAGTGTGTATCACTTCAAATGCTATGAAAATCAAATTAAAACATAAAAGACATTAATAAAAATTCTCTTCATTCTATTTAAAAATCCTATAATACATAATTGATTCAATGATATACCGTGATAGGTAATGATTCTAGGTTGCCATGGCGATTAAGTCCTTTTAATATGGATTCATATTACTTCCGTATTACTGAATTTAATATATAGAATTATAGTAAATTTTGTATTCATGCCTTTTTGCCCAAGAGTGTAACACTTATTGCACCAAGATCTGAATATTTATAAAACTAGTTATAGTATGCACGCACCTCATTTGCCAAATTTGATATTGCAATTTCTAACTTGTTTAGGATATATAGTAGGCTTATCCTTACAAATATGATACAAATAAGCAGAAATTCAGTGACTTTACTGGAACTGTATATATACAGTTCCTGTAAAAAGTTCTCTGAATTTTTTAAATGTTTCTAAAATTTGTTAAACTCAAAAGTGAAAGTTCTCCTTTACAGTGAAGGTAGTTCTCAATGGTATTGATCAACAGCAAAAAAATCAAAATTTTTAAGATTGGTATTTTCGAAAAAAAAATTTTTTTTTGAAAAAAATTTTTTTTTCTTCAAAAGACTGCCACAAGAAAAGTTGAATACATTTTTTCAAAATTGGGTATATCATTTTAAACAGAAGAATATTATCTTTAAAATAAAAAAAATGCAACAAAATATCTTGCACCGTTCTAGAGATAGAGCACTTTAAAATTTTTATCGAAAATGACGAATTGGAAATGGTGCCCGGAATGCCATCTTTGGCAGCCTGTATCTCGGCCAGGAATTTTTTTGGGCAAAACGAAAATATACAGGTATCTTACTTTTTCTTAAATTTTAACATATGTTCAATTCAAAAACTTTTGAGACTATGAAGGTAACCTCCCTGCCTGAGTTGATATGGATTCAGCCTTATGCATAAATTCTTCTAAATTTTTTCTTGTAACCACTGAGCTCCATATATAACAGGAGTTCTAAGTCGGCAGTCAGAAGCATGCAAAGCAAATGAAGCATGTTAGGCAAAAGTAAAAAATAGTCCATGTTGTCAATGTTAGATATTAGTGTTCTCATTGATTATTGTACTAATTTATGCTTCTTTAATTAAGCTATACTTATCAAATTAATGAATCCTCCTTTAATCATGTAAGTGAATGTGATAAACAACATTTTTTTGACATGAATGCGAACTAAAATGATCGTCACTGTGTCCTTCCATGCTGACCGCTGGAAATAGGAAGACAGATCTCCTGTCATATATGGAGCTCAGTGCTTGTAACATGCTATTCATTAGTCTATATCAAGTGAAACTTAATACAATAAAACCTGTCTATAAAGAAACATTTTTACGATTCTGCCGAAAGTAATAGTGTACAAATCTACCTGCTAAAATGGAATATTTTTTCAGTTCCTAGCTAGTTTGTTTGTACAGGTGTAAAGCCTTTGTATTTTGATTAACAAAACTTGTGAAAACGGTACCTGTGTATAACAGAGTCATACCTAAAACATAAAAAATTCACAGTCATTACGTAATCATTACCATACAATTGCAACTGCTCAACCGAAAACATTTCCAAAAAGGAATTCTTTTTCAGTTACTATTGATTTCATTTTCACATGTTTTGTTACATAAGATTATCGTGCTAATTTAATACATCGAATTTTCAAGTGAACAAAGAAAGATTCTGTTTAGAAAGGTTTCTGTCTTAGCAGGTACATTTGTATAATATTTCTTCCGTAGAGAACATTACAGGGGTCGATGCAGATTTTTATTCTTGGGGCCCATTTTGTGAAAAGTAGAAGTTATTTTTGTGAAAAATAACATTTTGTAACGAAAGCTGAAATCCAGTTACTAAAATTCGAACCAAGAATTTATGAACAGAAACATTCTTTAAACCCCTTTGCTAGAGTTTTTGTTTTTCGTGACGTGGTTTTATTTACAAATTACACATTTTAAAACAGTTTTTATGAAAAAGAATGTTACATAGAAGGTCTATTTTATTAAAAGGAACTTTGTGAAGAGGCCTGTTTTATTAAGTTTATTTTTGTGAAGGGGCCCATTTTATTAAATTTATTTTTGTGAAGGGGCCCATTTTATTAAATTTATTTTTGTGAAAGGGCCCTAAATAGGACCCAAATTTTGTCTGGATCGACCCCTACATTAATATTTTCTGTTATAGAATTGTACAGTTTTCATAGGATTTACTGAATTTTTATGTCTCGATTTAGATGCCACTGGACCTGGCAAAAATACCTTCGCCTCATGCTTGAAAATACGGCAAGTGCTTATCAAAAAGCGAAAGCCGTGAGAAAAAGAAAAAAAAAAAAATCAGACTTTATAATTTTCAGCCTTGCCTGCAAACCTTATGATCATGTAAGATTTTAAATAATTAGGATGAGACCTCCTTAACAATGATCAGAGTCTCAGCTTTCTGGATGTAACACCAAACTGGATTAAAGATAAGTTTGGCATGCAACAAGGTCCCAAATCAAGTTATTTTAATGCTACTATAAGCCAATATCCTATAATAAACCACATATTTGGTATACTCATATTTAGTTTGAGAATTGAAACCAAAACAACCATGACTACATATTCAACAATCAAACAACAACAAAAAAAGTTTTGGTTGACTAATTATACAGTTTTTTAAATAAAACAATAAAAAAAATGCGTGATATTTGCTAAAAATTCACTATTTAAACATAGTGAGATACCATTAAATGCAATTTTATAAGCAATTTAAACTTGCTTGAAATACTTAAAAATATTACAAACAAATTAATTTCTTTAAACGGTTTGAAACAGCTTTTAAATATTTATTATAATAAAACTAAAAAGAGTAAGGTAAAGCTATAACAAACCATTTTCTCTGCAAGTCTTTTCTTTTTCCTGTCTTCTTCTTTTAGGAAATATTCTCCTGATGCAAGAAGTTTATCCACCTAAAAATGTAATCAATAATCAAATGAGAAGTAAAACAAAAGTATGGTACATACAGATGTTTAGCTTAAAAACAATAGGAACAATTAGTTAGAGGTCTACAAAGGCCAGAATTTCCAGGCCTGGTATGATGGAAAGCTATACTGCCCTGGTGTAAAAACTAAAAGTTCAGTCTTGGCCTGTTTATGTTTTTTCAATTCATGGCCCAGCCCACACAAAAATCAGTGAAAGCAGGCTTGGCCTGTGCAAGAACCGATAAATCTGGTCAGACTCAATTTCTACAAGAAATTTCAATTTTTCTTAATATAGAATTAAGATTCTTTTAAAGAATACTGCATATATATTTATGGGGAAATTTTACAGTATATTTTAGATTACTGTGTGTTTGCAAGACAGAAAATACACAACAGCAACATTAATGATTACTTTAGACATATTCAAATAAAGATTCATTAAAAAAAATTATATAGTTCAGAATAAAGGGTTAAAAACATATCTTAAACTTTTAAAGCTGCATAATGAAAAGTGGATTTTTGAAAATATTTCTTTGTAATCTATTAAGGTATATTTCCCATGATTCTGTTAACAGAAGTTCATTATCGCTATTACTACTTTTACAAAGCATGTTGCCTGCCCGACATGTCCCGCGAACAATTCAGTCCAGTTCCGACATGGCACAACAATACATATATATAAAAATATGTAAGTCTGATCCCAGCCCGGACCAAAAAATAAGCTTGGGCTCAGACATGATGTAACTGTCTAATGTCGCTCTCTATATTGGACATGATATATTTCTGTATTGATGTAGTCAAACTAGCACAGCTTGTGCATTGCATTTATACTTATTCTTGCGAAAGACATATGCATTGAAAATGGTATATATTCCAGACCTTTCTTTCCATCTGTGGAGGTGGGAATGGAGTATATTCCTTCTTGACCTTCTTCTTCTTTGGTTGCTTTGTCTGTACATTTTTACTAACATACTTTGGTAAATATCTGTCCCAGTTTTCATTTTTTAAGGTGGGGTCTTTTGCCAAATCTTTTTTCACCATTAATGCCTAGGAGAAAAAAATCAGAACTGATTTAAAATATAATAAAACTAAACAACCTACATGTTATTTAGATCAAATAAGGCAAGGAAAAAAAATCCTAAGTATGACTGTTCTACATTCCCAATTGTAGCTAATCGGGTAGAATTTTATAATTCTTTTGGTAACAAACGGATAAGATTTCTCATGTAAATGATTTTATCACATACATATAGATTATGAATTTATTAAACCATAGTAGTAAAGTACCTAAGGCAATGGCAAGACATGATAACTTTAACAATGCACAAAGACATACACTGATACTTCTATATACATAAAGTAGTTCAATTACTAAATGAAAATGAAGGTATACAAGTAAGGAAAGATAGATTCTTGACTCAGTGAAAAATAGAAATACAAATTGGTAGAATCAGAGTCAGATAATATAGACGAACACGCGAACGCCGTTCACAGAAATTTTTCAAAGTTTGCAGACAGTTCTGATGGGGTTTTCTTTACAAATTTTTCATAAAAAAAAATTATTAAGACCCCAGGCGGAGAATCTGTGCGAGGCCCGTCGCAGACTTGTGAGAAGGTCTGCAGATAAAAAAAGCTATCTAGAAATTATTTGCCATGTACCATGGAAGAAGCGCCGTGGCATATATATTTTTAAAACTTAAAAATATTGGAAGTGCGGGGCTTATGCCGGAACGGCAGGTACAATGCTGCTTTTTTTTTTTTTTTTTTTTTTTTTTTTTGCCAGGGCCAGTAGCAGAAATAGTGCAGCACCAAAGCAGGTGCTGCAGAGGCTTTGCAGATTGATTTAACAGATTAAAAATAAATTTTGTGTTGAAAAGTAAATGTTAAATGTTGATCTCTTTTAAATAAAGTTTATTTGGTTGGAAATTTTAGCGAATGTTTATGTGCTTGTTTAGCATTTCTCTGCAATTTGCAGTGACTTTTTTACATTCAAAAGGGGAATTTGGTTTTAATATCTTAGTAAACATTATCCTCTTTTCAATAAAGTCTAATTCAGAAAACTGGAGGGGGGGGGGGGGGGGGGTGAGAGCATGTAACGTAATGTGAGGGATTGGAAAGAGGACTTTTTCACTTTTGTTGTTAGCGGCGATATAGAACTTATGAGGGGTGTGGCGTTTGTCTGCAGAAAATTTTTAAGAAATTATTTGAGTTTGCAGACAGTTTTACATTTTATCTAAGTCTGGGTAGAATACTCTTTTGTCTAACTTTTGGGTATAAAAAAAAAAAAAAAAAAAAAAAAAAAAAAAAAAAATTGAAAAGGCTTACCTTGATATTGTAAATTGGATGTATATTGTTCATTGTATCTTCAACAACTTTCCTCACCTAAATGAAAATTTAATTTTTAATAGAAAATATTGTTAAATACATATTTTTACCAAAAATATAAATGTTTATTATTTATAAGGTCATGATTTTTATGACTTAACATAGCAACAGTATAACTTAACTAATAACAGAATATTTTCTGAAATGAAATTTCAGAAGTCCTACTAATGTCATCTTTTTTTTAACTTGAATATAATAATTTTGATGCTGATTTATTTTTATTAACGGATGAAGAATCAGAAATAAAATCAGATGGAAGAGTTTAAATATTAGGTCGTTGCAGATGACATGCCAGATTTGATAAATTAACTTACTCAATGGAAATTCATTTTAATAATCAAAATGGGCATCTTTAGATGCAATACATCTTTCCCATCATGATAAAAGAGCATTTATGCCAGTTACATAGAAGTTTGCCATTCTTGACTGAAAAAACTTCTCAAAGGCAATTTTGATGGCTGATTTATTAGTAAACTTTTTCTCTTTCAAAACATGCTCCAAATGCTTGGAAAAAAAAAAAAAGGCAAATTAGTTAGAGAATGTTCTAGGGAGTATGGGGAATGAGAAAGCCCCTTATAGTGTAAGCTGTGTAATTTTTGGATAATTTTTCTGAAAATGTGTGGTTTTGCGTTATCATCAGGGGTGGGGAATTTCTAGAAAATCTTACCGGCAAAGGATTTATTTTACCAGCCAGTATAATGCAAAGTACAGTTGAAAATTGTTATGACAAAATTTACACAACTTCAAAATTAGTTGCTTACTATTACTACAATGTTTTCATAATTTTTTTCCCTATACGATTAAGAAATACAGTATAGAACCATTTATCCAGAATGCTTGGGATCAGATGTATTCCGGATAACTGTTTTTTCTGGATAACTGGTTGGACATTAAAGCAACATTTATTTGATTAGATTTGTAGAATATATGTGGCTATGATAGTGTTTTAATATCAAATTAATTATTAGACTACTCAGAAATAATTGGGTCCAAACAAGATAAGACATTAATCAAAGTTTAAAAGAAGGCAATTTATAGAAATACCTTGGAAACAAAAACTCCCCTGTTTCTTCTGCATAAAAATAAAAATGTCCAATATATAACTAAATATGCTTCCATTTCAAATCTTAATTGTTGGAATAAAGTTATATCATGCATGTTTTAATGTTTAAAGCAATATACGCATCAAACTGGCACTGTATGGCTCCTCTTTCCAAAATAAATAAATTTGAACTATCATTCTAGATAACTGGTTTCCGGATAAATGGTTCCATACTGTATAGACAAGAAAGGAAAATTTAATATAGAATAGAACTTGTTTACATCACAGTAATGTGGAAAGTTGGAAAATATAGCTAACTAGTAAAAAAAAAAGTTATCAGCATATTTCTATAGTTTGCAGTTTTCGAAGACTACTTAAAAATTTACTCGCCAGTAGCGAGTAAAATGATGCATTTCCCCACAGCTGGTTATCACGAAACAGTAAAACTTCAGTTCTGATGAGAAATCTAGGCTGCATAACTCATAATTTTTAATGCATTGTATCCAGCAGGGTGGTGTATTTCTCTGAATTAATAATTAATTCATTTTTCAAAATAAAGTATAGATACACCATAATCTTTTTTGGATGAGAGATGTTTAGGCATGTGTTTCAGGGTCTCATAAGCATCTAGCCAGTGTGCAGATCAGCAATGATATCTTAAAAGATTCACTTTACATCACCTGGCACTACTACTCTGTTCAAAAACAGAACATTTCTGCTGCAAGAGCTCATGAGGAAGCCTCTTAACTGCTTTTGAACTATACAAAGTTCCAGAAACTGATGAATAATGTTAAATTAAATAGCTTATTGATGTGCAATGTCCCTTACAGTTTGACAATGGTCATACTTAACAAGAGTTTGCAATTCATGGTTTTTGACGAATGGTGCTGTATGTGCACCTGATTCATTTTCCAGATTCACATCACCTGATCTAAATTTTTGGAACTATTGCTGCATATTTTTTTTTTTTTTTTACTGTGTCATCTCTACATGCTTTGTTTATATTCCTTGCTGCATTGTGGTTCAGTTTGAACTCATAAAGTAAAAGGAACCACATGTAGCTTACCTCTAAGTTGTACCTATACATTAACACTACGAGCTCACACTTAATTATTCTTTGCTTGCAGGGAGGGATATTTAAACCTCACAATCAACACAACTTGCATCACCTGATGGTGTTTATAAATGCGAAAATTACTTCATACCAAAATCTAACATTTTATCTGCAACAAACAAATACTCTAATGAGAAAGAGGAGTTTGATTTCAGAAGATTATAAATTCGCCACTTGTTCTTTATTTTATTTTTTTGTCAGTAATACATTCTTCAAATCTCCTAAGTTTTGCCAATTTTTTCTCTGAAATAGCAGCAATGACTTCTATTTGAAAAACAGGTGAAATAACTGGTAGGCCGCCAAAAATTTATTCCTAATAATAAAATGAAACATAGGGGACAAACCACATGATTAAATCACTACCATAGTCTCTCCAATGGTTGATATGGCACATATTGATAATTCTGTTAATTTTTAACTAACTGCTTAATAGTACTACTAACTGAAATGATTTTAAAATCTAATGATTTATATTTTAACATTTAATGTAACTCTGAATAATTTATCTCAAGAAGTGAATAAAAGAAATTAAATATTTAGAAGATTTCATATTCTGGGCAGAAAAAAGAAGATAAAAACAGCAAAACAGAAGTCTTCTGACAAAATCAGAATATTTTAAAAATATGGATAAATATAAATAGGAAAATTTAGGAGGGGTTTTATGATAAATCATAGCAATATGTATTGAAAATTAAATCCGGAACCCTCTCCTAGCAAAAGCTTTTTTTTTTCAGATATTGTTAGTATTTTTACAACACAATTCAATTATGTAAGTTATATTGTATTTCAGGATGTAAAGTTATAGAATTTGTTTTATTCCTCATCATTATTAAGTAAAACTTACCTACCACTATAGTTTTTTATTAATGACTTTGTATTTAAAATTTTAAATTAAAAGCTTTGGCATGTAATTATCCATTAAATAAATTAAAATGATCTATAATTTTTGACATATTTTTTACTGTAACTGATTGATAAGGCATATATATATACTGAAAAAAATAAATAAACACCTTCAAAAAAAAAAAAAATAAAAAAATAAAAAAATAAATAAAATAAATAAATAAAAATAAAATTTCATTCTTAAACTTCTAAACATCCAACAATATTACTTTTTATACCGTCGGATAGAGAAAAAAATGTACTTTTAAATGCAATTTGTTTGAAAGCTGTATCTCAATTTGTTTCTGATTTATTAATTTTTTTGTAGTTTTTATTACTTTTTTATCATAGTGGCAACACTCTGTTGTCCATCGTTGTTGAAACCATAGGGAAATAAAGATTACTGTATATACCAATCAGATAACGAATAAATTGCGGATTAAACCAATGAAAACGTTCAGATATGCTTTTGATTTCCTACCCTGACGAGAACAATAACCATTTTTCCAAATGGTTAAAAAAAAAAAAAAAAAAAAAAAAAATTATTTATATAAAAAGAGACTGCCACAGCATCTATTGGAACTGTAATGCAGTTAAATATTTATATTTAAGAAAACTTATAAAATTTTAACTAAAAAGAGTTCTATCTGGAAAATTTTTAAGAAAAAACCCTGCCTTTGATTTGGTCATTTTTTAATATAAAAATTGAATTTTCTGGACAATGTTCTGCTGACTGTATCTTCTAAAGAGAGTTAATATGTAGTTATAAAATGAGTGGTTTGTATTTGGTCTAGGAAATAATTTGTGCGGTTTTACAAGAGATGGCATAACTAGCGTATTGTCCTATAGTTTCATTTGTTCAAACATGCATTTAAAACTACTGTTATTGAGCATCCAGTTTAGTATATGCCATTTGGTTTAAGCGTAAACAACAACAATTTTTATCCAACTGAAAATGTCAAATTTTGTGCCTGATAAAGTGTTTTTGCGGGGTGGTGAGGGTTCTTCTTCATTACTTTAACATGAAGAAAAGTGCTACCGAAAGTCATCGTATTTTGGTAGAAGTTTATGGTGACCATGCTCTAGCTGAACGAACGTGTCAGAAGGGGTTTGCACGGTTTAAAAGTGGTGATTACGGCTTGGAAGACCAAGCACGACCTGGACAGCCAAAATAAATTTGAAGATAAAGAATTGACAGCATTGCTCGATCAGGATTCGTGTCAAATGCAAGAAGAACTTGCAAAATCATTAGAGGTTGATCAAACAACAGTTTCCAAACGCCTCAAAGCAACGGGAAGGATTCAAAAGATGTCACATTGGGTTCCATATGAATTGAAAGAAAGAGACATTGAAAGAAGAAAAACCGTTTGCGAAATGCTGCTTCAAAGACAGAAAAATAAGGGATTTTTGCATTGGATTGTTACTGGTGATAAAAAATGGATTTATTACAAGAATCCTAAACGAAAAAAAAGCCTGGGTAATGCCAGGTGAACCAGGTCCATCACAACCGAAACGAAATATTCACTGTGCAAAGGTTATACTATGTATATGGGATATGAAAGGTGTGGTGTACTATGAGCTTCTGAAACCTGGTGAAACTATTAACGGAGAATGTTATCAACTTCAGTTGATGCGTTTGAAACAAGCTCTCGCCAGAAAACAAACAGAATGGGATAACAGACATAATAAACTTATTTTTCAACATGATAATGCCCGACCACATGTCGCAAAACCGGTCAAAACATATTTCAAATGAAAATCAAATTTCAAAGTAATTGCTTAAAAGGTGCAAAGGCCAACATAGTGAAAAAGATTCCAAGCCAGAACTCGAACCCGGGCCATCAGTATAGCGCACTGATGTTCTACTGACTAAACCACTTGGAACGATACCCAGCAAGGAAAATTTCTCACTATTATATGTTGGCAAGGCTGCAAATGCAGCACAGGATGGAATATTTATCACGAGCCACTGACCTGGGGAAAACACAGAACATAATTAAATCCAGCATTGATAGAAACTATATTAACACATGGAAATTATTCTAGAGGGAAACATTCGCCTTGCATACAATATTTCAAATGAAAATCAAATTTCAAAGTAATTGCTTAAAAGGCGCAAAGGCCAACATAGTGAAAAAGATTCCAAGCCGGAACCCAGGTCGGTGGCTCACGATAAATATTCCATCCTGTGCTACGTTTGCAGCCTTGCCAACATATAATAGTGAGAAATTTTCCTTGCTGGGTATCGTCCCAATGGGTTTAGTCGGTAGAACGTCAGTGCGCTATACTGATGGCCCGGGTTCGAGTTCTGGCTTGGAATCTTTTTCACTAGGCCTTTACACCTTTTAAGCAATTACTTTGAAATTTGATTTTCATTTGAAATATTGTATGCAAGGTGAATGTTTCCCTCTGGAAATAATTTCCATGTGTTAATATGGTCAAAACATATTGGGAGAATGTTGGATGGGAAGTGTTACCGCACCCGTCGTATTCACCAGACATTGCTCCTTTAGACTACTACTTGTTTGATTGCATGAATAACGATTTGATTGTACAGTGGTTCACTTCTTCAGAAAATATAGAAAAATGGATCGCTTCGAAAAGCGAGGACTTCTTTCAACACGGAATTCGTAAATTGCCTGAAAGATGGGAAAAAGTAGTGGGTAGCGATGGACAATATTTTTGTTAACGTATTTATGTATTTTGCTTTTGAAATAAAGTTTTAATTTTTTATTGAAAACCACACAAATTAATTCCTAGACCAAATACTTCTTTCAACTATTGCTAGCAAATATTCTGTAAAAAGATGCACAACTTTCCTTATTTTGAAATGTAATGTAAAAATTCGATGAAGCCTAATGTAACAAATCTCATAATAAACACTGTATTTAAGGACCACACTAAAAAAAGGAGTACACCCCTTTTACAATAAAGATTTTAAAATATTAAACAAGCACTAAAATATCTACTTACATGCTGTAATCCTTTATAAGGACCCAAAGCAGCCACAGTGCTACCTTGAACTAAAATGTAGCAATTTGTGATAAGTTCCAAAGCCTAGAAATAATAATAAATAAATAAAACAAAGTAGATGACTACTAGAAACATTTTTCTTACTTAATGGAATTTTTAAATGTAATAAATAAATATAATAACAGTAAGAAGCAAGACTAAGAACTATACTACTTATTGGTATTGTGGTGAAAGTATCTTTTGTTGCTATGAATGTTTACAACAAAATATGATCAGAAAAAAACAAAAAGTTATATTTAAAGAAAAACGTATGGCAAAAGATAATCTTGCTAAACTGTACATCCAATTGCAGAAAGAAATAGTTTTTCAAGAATGGCTTTTGTATTTTAAGAATAAACTGTAACAAATTCAATTGACTTAAAGAAATTATTAGCAAAACACAAAATATTTTTGTAAACTATTCACACTATAAGTAAATAAATAATAAATTGCACATAGCTAACTTTTATTAAAAAGAATTTGCTAACAGGCATGGCAAAAATCAAGCCTACATGTTTAAGTTTAGTGCGTATTAATACACATCCATATCGCGTACCAATCCCAGGATTTTCAGGAATGAAAATAAAGCAGGATCCTGGGATTGTAATCCCTAGTTGTACCCCAATAAAAAAAATTTAATTTGGATTTCTAGTCACATAATTTACCACTCAAAAATTGGGGATTTTCCACCCTCTATCCCTTCTGTTTTGTTTAATTTTATCTTTACCACAAAATATCAATATTTTTTCACGAATTTTTTATACATGCTTCGAAACTACTATATTTAAAACTCATGAAAATCTCAAAGAGTTTGGATATAATAAAAACATTTGGTACTACTTAGTTATCCCGTCGACCAAAAATTTATCGCCAAACTATAAGATTAAATGCCAATAATGGCTGATAGTAAATGTCACATTCACTTGACTTTAAGCAAGTTACGTGTTTACGTCATCAAGTGATTTTTTATTTTGACGTTTTATTTGTATTTTTATTAATGTTATACTAATTTATTTGTTCTTTCATTATTTAAAATAAAAATGATGCCAATTTGTATAATTTCACAAGTGGTTTGGCAATTTATATAATTTGGTGAAATTGGCCGACGGGATAACTAAGTAGTACCGAACATTTTTTTTTTTTTTTTTTTAAATATTAAATGACCGGAGGAATAATAATAAAAAAAAAATCTGCAAGTTTAAAATTCTGAATCTGCTATTTTTTGTCAAAATATGGGAAAGTATATAACACCCACTTAAAGAGTATAACACTTTATTTTAAGACAACACATTTAGTTTTATAAAACAAACATTGCACGACCCTGATACAAGGTTCATTTGGAAAGATTTTCATTTAAAAGTACAAATTTGAGGTTTATGTAAAATTATTATCATGGACCTGAACAACGCCAGGTGAGTCAGCTAGTTGTTTTATAAACACATTTAGGGAGGAAATTTTGAATAATTCACATATTTATTTGTGAATACTTAAAAAAAAAAAAAAAAAAAAAAAACATTAAGACAATTTATTTGAGGCTGATGTACATACAAAATAATTTAAATTTTAGAAAAAATTATCTTATACTAGAATCTCAAAGGGACTCTTCACTCACGTGAAAACACCTGTTCGCTAATGCTAACCTATGGCAGGTTGTTTTCCATTTTCTCGTTTAAATTTGAATATTTTTAAAAGATTTTTTTTTTTTTTTTGCATAGGATACCTGAGCTTGATCTTTAATAAGGCCATTTTGTACTTTTTCGATTCTGGTTGCAGATTTTTCTAATAAAGTTACTTTCACTTTCGAAACCGGTTCCAAAAGTACCTTTATTTAAAAAACTTGCAACCAAAATCGAAAAAGTAAAAAATAGACATATTAGAAATCGACCTCAGCTATCCTACGCAAAAAATAGTTTAAAAATATTAAAATTTAAACGAGAAATCTGAAAATAAGCTGCCCATGGTTTAGCATTAGCTAGCGGGTGTTTTCAAGTGAGTGAAGAGTCCCCTTAAACTCACTTTAGAATCTCTCTATTCTAAAAAAAAGTAACTACCGCTGTCACCGCCGCCGGTTTTGATTTTTTTGTAACCAGAGACCTTTCTTCGTTAATATTAACAAAAATAATGCATACAAAAATATGAAAATCGGTGGTTTTATACAGAAAAGTTTGATAAACATGCTGATGCAGACAGTTTTCAAATCGAAGAATTATTTTAAGAGATATTTAATGCTAAAGTTGGACAAAATCGTTCCACTAAAAAAGTTTTATAGCAGCAAAAACTATACATGGCAGTGTAATCATTTTTAGATCATTTTATGCGTTAGAATTTGCCAGAGTGCAGATTGCATTAATTTTTTTTATTTTGACTCATTTTTTCAGGTTTTATTTCTATTTTAAATTCAAATTTTCAGCATTTCTAGAGATATTTTTTACAGATTTCAGAAAATTGTATTAATTTAAACTGTTGCCAACTGTATAAAAAGCGCAAGCAGTAATGTTTGCTTCAAATTAAAAATTTATTTACACGTGGCTATTATAAACAGGAAAAAATCTTTCAAATTAGAATTAAATAATTACGTATAAAAAGCAGGAACTTATTAAAAATTACGTCATAAAAAGTGTACACGTGAATTTTAAAAGAGAAAGGATATTGTAAAATAATAAATTCATTAACATGCGTTAGAAGTCTTAGGAGAAATGACGTCATATTTACGTCACATTATAGTTATTACATAAAATGAACACAAAATAATATTGCAAAAAAGTTTAAATTTAGAAATTGCGCTAGACATTTATTTGATATTTTGAGAATTAATTTAAAATATCTCATTTAAAAGACCTTTCTTTTCGCTTTGTTAAAAAATACCAGGAGACAAAGACTCTCTTTACTTAATTCCTTTTATATTGGCTTATTTTGAAATGTTGTTACACGTGTATACGTCATCAAGTTATTGTGAAGAATCCAATGGGATTCACAAAAAAGGTCCCATATATTTTCAAATGAGAACTCTAGATAGGAAAAGCAATGTATAAGCATAACAGCTCAAAATATTTCTAAGTCTCAAGGTTCTGCCGGAAATGATAAAAAGAATCAATCCATCTAAACCAATCTTAAAGGTTGACGGAAAAGTAGAACGGCATGAAAAAAATAGGAGTTATGGAATTCCTTTTAAGTAGCAACTTTGCCGATATTTTCCCAGGACAATTTAAAAATGAAACTAGATGCGAAATTTTCTCACGCTAGCAGCGAGGGTCTCTCTTGACCAATGATATCGAAGTTTGTTAGTGATATCATTCAACCTAGGCTCTGAGTGGGCCGACAGATAGCCTTTGTTTAAGGAAGATGAATTTGAACGAACAGAGAAAAGGGGGAGATGCGTTTTTGAATCCCAAGGAGAGGGCTCCTCGCTGAGTTGGGACTGCGATTTCGGAGAGGTCCGAAGGGATAGAAGTAGTCTGCCGATTCAGGCAGGATAATATTTCTCCGGTCGAGGCCGCGAGGTAAAAAGGAGTTGACAACGGATTGTTGTGCACGAGAAGCAGCGTCAGCAGTTTTCGTTACGAATTAAGGTAAAAGGACTAAACTTTTTTTGATAAAGAATCCATTAGAAGATTGGATGCCTATCTCATGCTTTGTTGAACTTATGCTTTTAAATGAACAGTGTCGTCAGCTGTAACGTACCCAGAAAATATAAAATAGTTGTAATTCAAGTATAACCAAGAAATTAATTTATCTTATGTCTTTTCAATAAATTGTTTGATTTAATTATTACTTGGGCCTCCGCTTGACTGAAGTTCCACGCTACCACTTCCACATGTTAGTCGAAGGTTTTACAACTTGGTGGCAGAAGGTGGTATGCACAGCAAGGACTCTGAACATTAAAAGACTAGCTTAAGAGAAAGAGCTCCAGACACAAGACCGTGTGTAGAAAAAAGCGACACCAGCATCGTGCCGGACAGTTCCTCTAAGAAAGAGCTCCAGATGCAAGACCGTATGCATAGGAAAACGACACCAGTATAGTGCCGGACAGTTCCCCTAAGAAAGTGCTCCAGACGCAAGACTGTGCGTAGAGAAAAGTGACACCAGTATCGTGCCGGACAGTTCCCCAAAAAGGTGCTTTAGACGACATACAGATGCAAGACTGTGCAGTGAAAGGAGACTACAGTGCAGTGCAGTGCCGTGCAGTACAGTTCCCGAGAGAAAATGCCCCAGCAAAACAAAAGGTAAGCTCATTATTTTGAGTGGCTCTTAATTTATTAATTAATTGAAATGTTGATAAGAAATTAATATTTTAAAGGAAAACTTTTGTTTTGAGGTAAATGAAAATTTTAAAATTGAAAAATTGGTTAGTTAAAATAGAAAATTATTAACTTATTAATTAATTATAGTACAAGGAAGCTGATACCCTTTGTCATTGGCTTTAAATTTTGAATTTTTTTTTTTTATTAAGAATACAGAAAACTAAAATCGAACTAGATTAAAAAAAAAAAAAAAAAAAAAAAAAAATTAGATGTCATGTAAGAAAAGTACCATTGTGAGGAAAGTTTGCTTGAAAAATATTTTAGAATCAATTGGGATTATTTAATGATTGATTTTCCTAAATATATACTTATATTCAAAATAGAAAAAGCATATGAAAAGGTTGCAAGGAGTCTTCAATTCTGAGTAAAATAGGGAAAATTGTTTACCTATAGCATTTGGAAATATTTTTTTTTTATGTTCTATATTTTGTGTGTGTAGGGAATGTAAAAAGTGGGAAAATTATACTTCTTTTTCGAAGCTAACACTAAAACGTAGAATGTCTGAAATTTATTATAGTATTGCTAATTTATTTATGTATATTGTGAATACGTTTGAAAACATTTTATAACGGTAGATAAGGTTAGAATATTCTCGGTGAAGTGTCAAATTAACATCTTCTGAGGTAGTTGAAAAAAAAAAAAATATATATATAAATAAATATATGAAGAGGGAAATCGTTAGGTTATCTTTGTAGTAACGGTAGGAATATAAAATCGATAGATAATGGCGAAAATAACGGCATTGAAATATTGCCGAAAGGCTGATCTGCAAAATTTAGCAGAGGTATTAGGAGTTCAGATAGAAGAAAGTGACATAATCGCGACGATTATCCAAAAGATAGAGGGCGCGGACGATTATGATGCCGACTTTGCATTAACGCAAGTGGGATATATAGTGAAAGATAGGGAAGATCTAATACTTTTAGAAAGAGAGAAAAAAGAAAAAGAAGAGATAGAAAAAGAGAGAAATTTTCAATTAGAGCAATTAAAATTAACGCAAAACTCAGGGAGGCGTAACTCGACTTCCAGTGACGGATCGGAAAGACCTAAATTAGCGCTAAAAAATATAATGCATCGTTTTGATCCAGAACTTTCGGATATAACTCTATTTTTAAACTTGTTTGAACGACAGGCATTAAGGTCTGGGATAGAAAATGAGGATCTGGTCACGCATTTATTAGCTTTGTTGCCCGTACAGATAGCTGAATTGATCTTGCGCGAACCGACAGACCGAGTTGACGACTTTCAGCATGTGAAGTCAATCCTGTTAGCTCGTTTTAGATTGAGTGGCGAGGCTTATAGACAAAAATTAGATAAGCATTTGCGAGACCAGAATAGCCCGTGGAAAGACCTCATTTTTGAACTAAATAGCTTTCTAGAAGGGTGGTTAAATGATCTTGAGGTTACTAATTTTAAAGAGTTAAAAGATTTGCTAATCACCGAACAGATTAAGAGGCGTGCTCCAGCAGAATTAAGGGAGCACTTTATAGATTCGTGGGCCAAATATAAAGATCCAGGAACACTAGCTAAGGATCTGGATGAATACGAAACTATAAAAGGTGCGTCAAAAAAATCGTGGAACAAAAAGCTAAAATTCGAAGAAAATTCGCGGGATGAGAAAATGGAAAATGAAGACGAAACGAGAGGGGGGCATTCCGAAACCAGAACTAACTGGAGAGAACGAAATATAGAGAAAGAAAGGGAAAAAATCTTTGAGCGCAAAAGGGCTATTAGGTGTTTCATTTGCTCGAGCCCAAACCATTTGAAGGTTAATTGTCCCGAAAACAAAAGAAATGGAGAGCAAATTACCAGCGTTCATCATATTAACGGAAGTACAAATTTTGAAGAAAGTTTTAAGCCTTATCTAAGCCGAGCGCTAATCAACGGAAGGGAATGCACAACATTAAGAGACAGTGGAAGTCAATATGATGTAATTTCGAGGAGATTTATTAAACGCAATCAATTAGACGGTGGCACCATTCGAGTTAGACAGCTGTTAATGAACAATACTCGTCGCTTACCGACCGCCGAAGTTGTTTTAAAAATTGAAGGACTCGGGAGACTAAAAACAAAAGCTATCGTGACGGACAGAAAGACGAATTTGTCTTACTATATTTTGGGTAACAAAACTCAAAAATTAATTGATGATATTAAAAGGAAAAAAATGCAGATTTCAGATGCAGTGGTCATCCATAACATAGCGAAAGCGAAAAACGAAAACGGGAATCCATCCCGAAGGGAAGAGAATAAGATAAGAGAGGATTACTCAAAATTGACGAGCGTGAACTTGGGAGAAAGGAAGGAAATGGGAGGTACCCGGTCAAAAACGAGATATGAGAATTGGGAGGGAAGGAAGGATAATACTGTATCACCCACGAAAAAGGAAGATCAGGTTTTAGGATCGAATAAAAGAAAAAAGAAAGATGTCAAAGGGGATCATGAGATGGGTTGCCCCATACGAGAAGTCAAACTGAAAAAGGGGTTAGAAAAATCGCATCATGAGTGTGAGGATTTAACACAAGCAAATAGGGCGTGTCAAAGTATAGATAGATCGGATAATCAAAGAGATACGTCGGTGAAAATAACACTGAGAAGGAACAAAAGAGAATTTTGGTTTAGAAATAACGAGAACAAAAAGTATCTCAGGTCAGAAAATCTAGTAAAGGATTTGGACGGGAATAAAGAGCGCGAAAGTGTTATGAGACAGATTAGTCGGAGGACGGGCGACTCTAAAATGTCCCCGGCTTATTGTGTGGCGAGCGCCACAGGTAGACACGAAAAGTTGCAAAATTATCGTGTAAATAAACAAAAACCACAAGAAAAAAACGCGGAGAAAATAAATAGGTTGACAAGCGAAGATTCACGTCCGAGACACTATCCTAAATATAGAAATAGGCCTTCACATGACAGGCTCTAGCAGTTAGAAATTTAGCGCCGGATCAAGTGAGTCGAAATCGATTTAACTAAGTGTACATAAGTGAGTCGAATTCGATTTAACTAGGTGTACATATTAAATTTATCTTATTTTGTGTAAATGTCATAGTGTAAAATTTTAAATGTGTTTTGTCTTTTAAAAGTGAAATTTCATAATCAAAGGTACTCAGCATTAGTAAGTTAAATGTAAATTGTATGAAAAGTTTTTTGTGAAAAAGGTGAGTGAGATATATAAAGGAGGGCCACTCTAATATATGAGCTAACCTTTTCTTTGCAGATATTACGTCTTGCAGCCGAAATATCATTTAAAGGCGGGGGGTATTGTGAAGAATCCAATGGGATTCACAAAAAAGGTCCCATATATTTTCAAATGAGAACTCTAGATAGGAAAAGCAATGTATAAGCATAACAGCTCAAAATATTTCTAAGTCTCAAGGTTCTGCCGGAAATGATAAAAAGAATCAATCCATCTAAACCAATCTTAAAGGTTGACGGAAAAGTAGAACGGCATGAAAAAAATAGGAGTTATGGAATTCCTTTTAAGTAGCAACTTTGCCGATATTTTCCCAGGACAATTTAAAAATGAAACTAGATGCGAAATTTTCTCACGCTAGCAGCGAGGGTCTCTCTTGACCAATGATATCGAAGTTTGTTAGTGATATCATTCAACCTAGGCTCTGAGTGGGCCGACAGATAGCCTTTGTTTAAGGAAGATGAATTTGAACGAACAGAGAAAAGGGGGAGATGCGTTTTTGAATCCCAAGGAGAGGGCTCCTCGCTGAGTTGGGACTGCGATTTCGGAGAGGTCCGAAGGGATAGAAGTAGTCTGCCGATTCAGGCAGGATAATATTTCTCCGGTCGAGGCCGCGAGGTAAAAAGGAGTTGACAACGGATTGTTGTGCACGAGAAGCAGCGTCAGCAGTTTTCGTTACGAATTAAGGTAAAAGGACTAAACTTTTTTTGATAAAGAATCCATTAGAAGATTGGATGCCTATCTCATGCTTTGTTGAACTTATGCTTTTAAATGAACAGTGTCGTCAGCTGTAACGTACCCAGAAAATATAAAATAGTTGTAATTCAAGTATAACCAAGAAATTAATTTATCTTATGTCTTTTCAATAAATTGTTTGATTTAATTATTACTTGGGCCTCCGCTTGACTGAAGTTCCACGCTACCACTTCCACATGTTAGTCGAAGGTTTTACATTATTTTTATTTCGATGTTTTATTTGTGTTTTTATTAATGTTGTACGAATTTATTTGTTCTTTCGTTATTTAAAATAAAAATTATATCAATTTGTATAATTTGGCGAGTGGTTTGGCGATTTATATAATTTGGCGAAATTGGTCGACAGGATAATCAAGTAGTACCGCAGCGGATTTGGCGTTTAAATTCCCCAATCAAAGAGAAATGAATAGAAATTCGTCTATAGGGAGATCGCCACTGTTTTTTAAATTATAATTCAATCTTTCGAAATCTTTTTAAAGTCGATCAAATTAGCGTGCATTTAGAGTCTGCAGTGTCTGGACGGGGGTTGGCGAGCGTAGCTCGTAGGGGGCCGAGCCCCCTAGTAAGATAAAAGAAACAACAGAAAAGAAATACAGAAAGCACTAAAAAATATATACCTTTAAAGTTGCACCTTTAGGTCCAACAAGACGTTGTCTACGTTTTACAAATCTTTCTTTTTTCCTTACTAAGGATCTGATTTTAATGATATCACATCCAATGGTATCATCCAACACTCTAATAGCCTAAAATTATAAACAGAGACTATAAATGATATTTTATAAACAATTATTAAATATTTTAAAAGTTTGATTTTAGATAACATTATGAAAAACATTTATACTGATATAATCTTATATTTAAGCCCTGATAACATGATATAAAAATAACATTAATTATAAAGTTCCATCATAATTTATACAAATACAATATGTGATTGGTTATTAATGAACTTAATCTGTTCCAAAACAGTGTTCGCTAAACGAATTGTTCGTTAACCGATCATAGATTTAGTATAGTATTTGTATGGGAATTCAATTAATTCATTCTTAAAAGCTAAATAATTTATAAAAAATAATATAAATATTCCGTTTATAGTTTATAATATGGTAAATATAAGTCTTTATTTAATATGGACAGATCGTATTTTAATGTCGTTGTGTATTTAAAAAAATTAATAACATGACCTTTGTGAAAACTTTTAGGATTACATTCGTTGACTACAGCATTAAATCATATCAATTTGTCACTTTGACCTTTCAAAAACTTCTTAGTTCTCTAAAAGATCGTGTTTATTGAAGGTCCCGTTAAAGCTCAAGTGGAGCCTAGAGCCTGTTAATAATTTGTGAATTAAATTTCAATTAAAATAATTAATTTACAATTAAAAATATTTTTTTTAAAAAAAGGACACAAAATATAAAAATTAATGTTTCTAATCTGTTCACTCTCATTTGGGGACCCTAAAATGTAGGACCCAAATCCCCGGTAGCCCATGAATTAACACTAGAACAGCCATTAGGGGTCATGTTGACCACTGCCAAAATTGATAATAGTCGATTCGAACCAGAAATTTTTTCATAAGATATGTTATATGTATGAAGCACAAAAATAGACTGATTAAATAAGTTAAATAGTTTTAAATAAAAATTCTGGTGTGAAATACTTTTTTATAAAAATTGAGTAAAATAGCCGGCAGTTCCAGTGTTAATTAGGCCAATGTATATAACTGTTAAAATGTTCTCTGCTTCTCTCTCTTTGCTTTTAAGCAAATATGTACTGTGGCACCTTTATTAGGATCTAGAGGAATTTACCTAATCATAGAAATATTTTCTATATCTCTTGGATTTCTTGATATGATACTATAACCTTCCTCATAACAAATTTAACTGTATCAGTTCAAGCTTAAAATAACAAGAAAAATCAAGCGCAAAAAACCAAGTCAATAAATAAAAATGTCAATGCTACATTATGCGATAACAGACAGACATTTCTCAAACGAATAGATGAATTAAAGGGCAATCAACAGGTTCCACCCTATAGCGCACTAAGAAATCAACAAACCATGAGTATGCAAGCCATCTCATGAAAATAATGACCACACCGATTGTGACCACAGCTATTAAAATATGTGACAACTACTACCAGGATTTGTGACAATATTAAGCATGACAAGAGAATACATGACCAAGAAAAGTTAAAGAAAAAGTCCTAGTGACAACAAGTATGAAATGCGATCAAATACCAAACAAGAGTGATGAACTTTATGCCACCATCAAAGGTTGACAACAGAACAACTCAGCTATGACAAAAGGAAAAACATAAGTATTTTTTTTTAATATACTAGGGGGCTCTGCCCCCTACAAGCTATGTTCGTCAACCCCCGTTCAGACACCGCAGACTCTAACAGCAGGCTAATTTGATCGGCTTTAAAAAGATTTCGGAAGATTGAATTATAATTTGAATCTGACAATTATAATCTGACGTAATTTTCACCAAATTTTTCTCTTTTTAATATTCATGCAAAAATACTTTTGTTAGAAATGAAATATTATGATCATCTTAAAATATCAAATAAATGTCTCGCGCAATTTTTAAATTTAAACTGTTTTGCAATATTATTTTTTGTTCATTTTACATAATAAGTGTAATGTGACATAAATTCTCCTATTTAAGACTTCTAATGCATGTTAATGAAATTATTATTTTACAATATTATTTCTCTTTTAAAATTCACGTGTACTAATATAGTTTTTATGACGTACTTTTCAATGAGTTCCTGCTTTTTATATTTTCTGTTCCTAATAGTCACGTGTAAAATAAATTTTTAATTTGAAGCAAACATTATTGTTTGCTCTGTTTATACAGTTGGCAACAGTTTAAATTAATACAATTTTCTAAAATATGAAAAAAATATGTCTCGAAATGCTGAAAATTTGAATTTAAAATAGAAATAAAACCTCAAAAAAGGATTCAAATTAAAAAACTGAATGCAATCTGCACACCAGGAAATTCTGACGCATAAAATGACCTAAAAATGATTAAATTCCCATGTACAATTTTTGCTCCTATAAAACTTTTTTATTGGAACGATTTTGTCCAACTTTGGCATTAAATATCTTTAAAAATAATTCTTCGATTTGAAAACTGTCTGCATCAGCGTGTTTATCAAACATTTCTCTATAATACTACCGATTTTCATATTTTTGTATGCAACAGTTTTTTTAATATTAATGAAGAAAGGCTATGCTTAAGCATTCAAATTGGATGCCAATCTCCCGGCCCGGTAGCAGAAAGTTCGAGACACGCGACGCAGATTTATTTTGGACCTTGCAGATAAATTTGCCAACTTGAGTACGAAAATTCTGACAAAAAATATCGCGAATTCGACAAATGGTCGCCGAAAAATATCAATTTCGGCAATCGTTCGCATAAAAAATCGGTAATTTATAGCCAAAGGGTCGCTATAAAAATGCGAATTTCGTCAAAAGAGACCGGGAAAAAAACATGAATCTCGTGCCAGGGTTGTAGAAAAAATGCAAATTTCTGTCACAGGATCGCGGAAAAAATACGAATTTCGTCAAAGGATCGCGGAAAAAACGCGAATTTAGACAAACGATTGTGGGAAAAACGCAAATTTAGTCAAACGATCGCGAAGAAACGCAAATGTATATCAAACGATCGCGAAAAAACGCAAATTTAGTCAAACGATCGCGAAAAAACGCAAATTTAGTCAAACGATCGCGAAAAAAACGCAAATTTATGTCAAAGGATCGCGAGCAAACGCAAATTTATGTCAAAGGATTGCGGAAAAAAGGAGGAATTTCATCAGAAGATCTCGAAAAGCGTAAATGTCTGCCAAAAGATCGCTCTACAAACTTGAATTTTATCCAAAAATCCCGATAAAACGCGGATTTCGTTCCAGGGACGCAAGGAAAACGTAAATTTCTGTCACAAAATCGCGGAAGAAACTTGAATTTCATCAAAGGATCGGGGAAAAAACATGAATTTAGTCAGACAATCGCGGAAAAAATGCAAATTTCTGTAAAACGATCGCGAAAAAACGCAAATTTTTGTAAAACGATCGCGAAAAAACGAAAATTTTTGTAAAACGATCGCGAAAAAACGCAAATTTCTGTCAAAGGATCACGAAAAACGCAGATCACTGCCAAAGGATCGCGAAAAAAGGAAAATTTATGTCAAAAGATCGGAATTAAATTTGCATAATTTCGTCAAAAAAGCGCAAAAAGTGCAAATTTCTGCCAAAGGATCGCTGTAAAAACGCGAATTTCGTCAAAAGATCCCGGGAAAAACGTGAATTTCGTCCCAGAGGTGCCGAAAAAACGCAAATTTCTGTCACAGAATCGCAGAAAAACACGAAGTTCGTCAAAGAATCGAGGAAAAAACACGAAGTTCGTAAAGGATCGCGAAAAAAAAGTTCATTTTTGTCAAAGTATCGCGAAAAAAAAAAAACGGCAAATTTCGTCAAAAGATCGAGATAAACGGCAAATTTCGTCAAAAGATCGCGAAAAAAGCCAAATTTCATCAAAAGTGCGCAAGAAAAACACATAATTAGTGCCGGTAGTGGATTTTCGCTCCCCCCCCCCCCCTGTTGTAACCTTTCGGAAATTTTGCTGTGGATTTCAGAATTTTTCTTTTTTTTTTTTTTACTCAAAATCACCCCTGGTTTATTTTAACACTCATAATGTTTGTACAGAAGAAAATCTAACACGCACTCCCACAGACAATTTTCATCCCACTAAATGGCTGTCGCAGACACAACCATAACTTTCTGCTACTGGGTCCCCCGGGAATATCTACACAGATTTTCATTGGTCCATTTCCAAATCAAAACTTTTTTATATATAGAAGGATAATACACAGTAATGATACAAGGATTGAAACTGCATGATGTTATCTTATCATAGTCTATATTAGCAACTATACTTTATATTGCAGGGTTCATACAGACTTGAGATAAAAAAATCCAAGAAGCAAAAAAAAAAAAAAAAAAAAAAAAATTAAAGAGTACAATAATTTTAAAGGGTGTATCATATTTTATATGTATACCATTACCACATGTAAGACACCCACCCACCTTAATGTTTAATATCTTATTTAGAGATAAAGTAGATATTATCCTACTAAAATCTAAAGCTAGTGCTACAATTGCATAGTATTCATAACATATTGCTTTTTTGATTTCATAAATTTGAGTACAAAATTGCCAGCAAACAATTTTATGCAGTGACCAATGGTCATATATACATATCACCTTAGATTTCAAAAGAAAAAAATATGATTTTTTTTTTTTTTTGGGGGGGGGGGGGAGACGAGGAGGGAGGATAGAATGGCAGTAATCCCTTAAATGTTATTTTTTAAAAATATGAGCAGACTTTTATTTTACTTTCTTTCCATTAAAGATTAATATCTTTCATGAAATACATTGCACAAAGGGTTTCATGTAATATTCCTTTCAAAACACTTTAGCCTTTAATTAATAAATCCAAATCCTAATTCTATATAATTATTAACTTTATCCTTTATCAATAACAACAATGGCAGCACCATATTGAATCTATTAGATAATGAAATCTATTCCGGGGAAAAATTTCAAACTCTGATGCCCAGCATCAAACCAAGAACCTTTTGAATAGTAGGCATATGCGCTACCACTGAACTATCAAGCCTGCCTGAAAAAGATTGAAATTAAAGTTCTGTTTTAAAATCTAAACCGCAGAAATGGTCACAGATGTCATTAAATTAATTCATTTAATTAAAATAACATAAGACTTTTTCAACATTTTATGGTTTGTTGTGTGATCGGAGGCATTCAGTTATAAGTATGCAAAATTTCAAGTCTCTAACTTATATAGTTTCCAAGAACGAACTCTGTAACAAACAGAAAGAGGAGCAATACGAATAGGGTTTTATCAGATGAACAAAATCCTAAAAAGCAGCAACTCTTCTTCTTCTTTTAACCTGAATGTGAAAATTAACTAAATACAGTAAAACCTCCCTAAAGTGACCACTTCCGTTCCAATAAAAATTGGTCACTCCGACAGGTGGTCTCTTAATGGAGGTCATGTTTAAATCTAGATTTTAATTGTTGAAAAAAGGTAACAATTAATGTTACTAAAATTTATTTTTCACATGAGGAAAATTTAAGTATCAAAAGAAAAGTGAATTACATAACTTAATTACTGCAAAGTTTAAAAAATGAATACATTGACGCTTGCTTTGATTTTATGGTTTTATCTTTTATAACCTTTATTTCCAAGTCCTTTCAAAGTTCAGTAAATAAATGCAATTTTTTTTTTTTTTTCCCGAACTCGCACTAAAAACGGAAATTTGTTTACGTTGCAAAACATGATTACAACAACAAAAGTCTAAAAATAATCATTCGCCAGCTTTTTTGCCATATAATATTTTTTTTCGCCAATTTCACGGTGTATTCGCATTTGGCGAATAGGCGAATGATTAGCGCGGCCCCTGCTTCAGAATTGCTAATTTGTTCGTTTTCTTCGTTCCATACCGCAGCTTACGGGAGCTCAAGTTAAATTCAAAGGAACTCTAAGAAAGGGGATCGAAAATATTTATATGTACTCGTAGCTTGGAAAGGACAGCTTGCACACAAGGAATATGGTAAAAAAAAAAAAAAAAAAAAAAAAAAAAAAAAAAAAAAAAAGCTTTCAAAATGGATTTTGCACACAAGGAATGTGATAGTAAAAAAAAGGTTTAAAAATTGATTTCGGTTAATCGAGAGTTTCGGATAAAAGAGGTTATACTGTAATTAATAGTTAGTAATTAAAGAAATTATAAAATAAAAGTTGCATTAGTTAGCAGCATACAACAACATTATATACATTAATGTTTTATAATAATTATGTAAAACTAAAACTATGTTAAATACTAGTGATATTTACATGTATTAAAATTATTAATTGTATTTAATATTTAATTGTTAACACTACTTAAAATTAATAATTATTAAACAATTAACTCTCTAATTAGGAACATAACATATACATTTTTATGCTTGCTGTAATTATTAAAATCTAAAATGATAATTAATAATTTAGTTATTAATTCTAGAAAGAAAAAGGGGCATGGGCAGGATGCTAGTTCAAAAAAGGGTTCTATTTCATGGGGGAAATATACCGGGTGTCCCAAAAAGGAGTGACTGATTTTAAAATTCAATAACTTCCAAACGGTGACAGATATTAAAACAATTCTTGCAGGAGGGTTATGCATAAAGTCAAAAGTTTTTTTACAGTGATTTTCGATTTTAGTTCGAATTACAAACAATAGATGGCGCTGCGATCAATAGAGGCTAAATTCAGACTCGATTTTTGGTACTTCGTAGCCCGGATAATACATTTCCATCTCCTTTTTCTGCATGGAACAACAGAAAGGACCAAAAATCGAGCCTGTATTTAGCGACTATTGCTTACAGCGCCATCTATTGTTTGTAATTCGAAATAAAATCGAAAATCACTGTAATAAAACTTTTGACTTTATGCATAACCCTCCTGCAAGAATTTTTTTAATATCTGTCACCGTTTGGAAGTTATTGAATTTTAAAATCAGTCAGTCCTTTTTGGGACACCCGGTATCAGTAATGTGTTTAGTAACGATATAAGAAAAAAATATATATATAATTTTTAGTACAATAAATAAAGTGTCATTAATTTTTAATAATTTTGTGAACTACAGATTGCAAAGTACAATTAAATAACATGTTTTATTAATATCCCATTTTTTTTAAAGAAACAAAATTCTATCATTTTTGCAAGGTCTTGGGCACATGGATTTAGAAATGCAGTGGAATGGGGAAGTTTTTTTTAAAGAAACCTCTGGCTACAGCTACAGATTAATTTCGATATATTTTTTAAAAGGCAGGGTGCATTTTGCCAATTTCAAAAAGGACCCTTAAAAAATGGCCTAGAGGAAATAGTAAGTAATTACAGAATTAATAAAAACTGCAAATAATTAATTTCATTAGTTAGTAGCCCAAATAATAAAACTAACACATATAATTTGCAGCTTGTTTTGCATTTGTACTGTTAATCGCCTAAATCTAAACTTACACACATGTATGTGCATACTGGCTAAAGAAATTATAAAAGATTTAAATCCATTCATATACACATAGAGTAAATATAAAAATAGCTAGTTATAGCTAAAATCCTGAAAAAATTCAATAATAGCATTATTACTTCTCAGTGGGGATTATTAGCTTTTAATTATTCTTTTTCTTTTTAAGAAGTTTCGCTGCCTTTTCAATCTCTAATTATTTTTTTGTTTGGTGTATATGAGTTACAAAGTTAAACAACACTGAAGAGGCTCTTGCTGTTCTTAACATTTTTATACCAACTTTTTCTTTTATACATTCTTTTACAATAATTGTTGAGCAGATATCATTCTTTCATTCTTAACTCCAATATTTGCTATAAATTTATTATTGCAAAAGTAGAATGAGAAAAATAAAACTCTTGCTGTTTTATTCTTTTACTTGAAGAAATTTACTATACTTGCAATGCTTATTTTATATAAAATAATGAATAATTTGATTACTTAAAGAAACTTAACGACATTACAAATTATATTAGATTAAATATTTTGGTACTTTTCGGTTAGCCGGGTGCCAGTGTTATATATACATATGTATGTATATCTATATATACATATATATGTATATTTATACATATATAGAAGCTATATGTATACATGTATATGTGTGTGTATATTAGGGTGGTCACAAGAAATCTGTTTTCGAATTTTTTCCGGGGGACCCCCCAAAAAGTTGCCAATAGACTAGAAAATGAGATTGGCAAAGTTTTAGCTCATTTGGATAACATTAACCCGTGCCTCATTGAGGTTAAAGTTTGAAAAAAACGTGATTTTTCGCAAAAAAATGCTGTTTTTCCTTCATGAAATAAATACAATTGAACCTAGAAACATAATTCAGGTCTCATTTTATAAAAAAAAAAAAAAAACTTCGTTTTGAAGAACCGCACACCATTTTTTTTCTAAAAATGTATAGATTAAAAAATATGCACATTTTTCAGGACCAGACCTCACCTGAATCCTAAAAATTTACTTTTTTGGAAAATGCAAAGAAAAATTGTAACATTCTATTTCATCTGCTTTCCATCTTTTGTTTTTCTTTTTTTTTTTTTTTTCATTTTGTACATAATAAAGGGTATAATTAAAAAAAAAATCCAAAGAAAATGAAAAAAATCCAAAGAAAATGAAAAAAATCGTATTTTAAACTAAAAGAATTTTAAAAATGGGGGCAAAGAAAGTATAAAAATGAGATCAAATAATGCTCAAATGCATTTTATTATTAAAGTTGTGTTACAAGAAAGGAAGCATAATAAAGAAAATAAATTATTATCCCTTACAACTGTCACATTAACCCTTTCCAGTACAGAAAAATTCTCTTCGTAAAATAATGAAATGATTGACTACACCTAAATTTACAAACAAGTAAGTTTGGGATTAAAATTAGGTAGTCTCGACATGGGACCACCGCGCCAGAAAGGATAAAGGTGGTAAATGGCTTAGATAAGGTGGCCTTTGAAGAATCCTGAAAAGTTTTTCTACATTCACATACAACTTTTAGCATATACTGTTTTTATTTTTCGTCTTTTGTTAAACAGGAATTGAAATCTCTGGTTAATTTTCTACCTCTTTCAGCTGTGTCATTGACAACTTTAAAACCATTCACTGTTTTCTCGCTTTCAAATATGGTTTATTTTCACACCATACATTGAGAGATCAGTATTTAAAAAATGCTTATTAATATAAAATCTCTTAAAAAATTTTATAGTTTGAGATGAAACAAAAACATTGACTTCTTTGTTCAATAAATAATCCACTTCGTTGAAAACTTTTGTTGCTTTTAAATTCTTATCATCATCATCATTTCTTCTTCAAATGACATTAATTTTACAGCCATGATTATGTTGACTTTTTTTTTTTTTCCCAAAGTATCATCTAAAAATGAAAATGCAGCTTGATCCGAGTTAAGATACCAAAGACGGTTTATCATTTTAACGAGTGCTTTGTCTGCAACCTATTTATCAATTTTTCTGTAGTGAACAAGTGATTTTATTATTTGCAGGTCTTGGATTGGGGTCCAAAGTGGGAGTGGGAATATTGAAGCATGATTTTACATAAATATTGATTAGAAATAAGCAAAGGTCTCTAATACCTTCTTTTTCTAAATTTGTTATTGAGAGATTATCTATGACAATATATTTTGAGAGAATAAATTGCCTGTACATCTGACATGATTAAAAGCACCAGGTGCTCTTAAAAAAGATTTTGTAGGAAGGAGTCCCATAAAAATTAAACAAAGTTGGATAAACTCTTTATAATCATCCCTGAGCTGTTAATTTTTAAAAGGTCCTGTAAGAAAACTTGAAATTTCTTCTGAATTAAATATTTATATCTAGTATTTCATCTTCAATAGCATTTTTATATTTACTCTAATTTATTTAAACCACCCATTCAGAATTGTTTTTTTTTATTTGTCTGGCTGAGGAGCAGTGATTATTCCCACGTTACAATCAAAACCAGCTTTTAGGATAATTTCTAGATTATAGTGGCGACATGGTAAATACAGAAGACTTTTCCTTTAACAATTGCTATAGAAAAATGCAGGTTCCTCTGAGGTGACCGTTGTTTACTGCAGTTGTATCAAAACATATTGCCTGGATTTTACCAACTTCCCCCACTCTTCAACTGCTGAAAATACAGCTTTCGCCTGAATTATTCCGATACTATTTTCAAGCTGTGGAACTCGTAGTAACTATTCTTCATCTCCACAACCAATTAAAAGTTCTATCCTCTCTACATTTTCTTTATTCAAAAAATGGTGAAGCAGTTTTCCAACCCAGTGAATAACAGTTCTCTCTAAACCGGAATTTTTAAATCTGTTTTTGATGATCTCAGTTCTTTGTTTATGAAATAGTTATTTGCGGAGTCGACTGCACTTCTACTTAAAATTAAAGTCTGTGGTTAACTGGTGGATGTACTCTAAATCTAGCAGCTTCTCTGGCGTTCAGTTTCATTTTGCGAATATTATAAAATAAAATACATAAAACTTGACGATTACTAGGTAGCTTACTGTCGATGATTTGATGAGACAAGTGGCCAATTTAAAAAATCTTACATTTCTACCATCATATCAAAAGGGGGAGGGGGGCTTTATGGAATGTTTTGTCAATTCTAAATATAGATAACGATAACAGGTAACAAAAACAGCCTTGTAATAAAAAGAGAAATTCAGAGGTTCAACTGCAATACAAATCGAGAAGCTCTTTCTTACTAGACACAGAACTAGATAACTAATAATCAATTATAATTCACGAAATATTTTTAAAGTTGAAAAAATTGTTCATTTATTTTTGCCTATCAATGAAAATAATGCAAAAAAAATTATCATAAGTAATAAAATTATTAATTTGTCATTTTTCACTTATGTTTCAAAAATGCAGAGTTTAATGGTATGGTTCACGAGCTGACCTGAAAAATACTAATGTTCATTAAATATAAGTTTTGATGAGAGTAAAAGTTTAAGGCAACAACTGTTTCTATGAAATAAAACAAGAATCAGGTTTCTAAGACAAATAGTTTTCACGTAAAGAAAGAAAAAAGACAATTTTTTACCAAAAATTGCAAATTTTCAAGATTTCAACCTCGATGAGGCACAGGTTAATGTTATTCATTTCAGTTGAAACTTTGCCAATCTCATTTTCTAACTAATTGGCAACTTTTAGGAGGGTCCCCCCGAAGAAAACGTTAAATTTTTTTTTTCCCATGTTGCTTGTGACCACCCTAGTGTATATACAATATATGTATGTATATGCATGGATATACATATATATATAACACTGGCGCCCGACTAACCGAAAAGTACCAATATTATTAAATGAAATACTTTTTATGTCAGATAAAAACTATGCTATTTACAAACTTATTGTACTTTAATTTTTTACAATACTGAGGAATTAAGCTTGGAAACAATTATTTAAAGCTTTTTTTTTGTTTATTTATTCATGTCAAAATACCTGTAGAAACTTTTCAAATTATGTTTATCTTAGATTTTAATACTTTTGTATGTCATTTTAAAATTTAGAAAATTTATGATTTTAATCAATGATTTTTTTAAAAAAGATCAGTTGATTATAATCACGATTTAATCATTGATTTAAATCGCTGACACGTATAACCCATGAATTTGACAATATATATATATAAGTTTACTTATTGGCATTAGATGGTTAAATGGTTGTAAATATTTATGAGAAAAAATAAGAATTACGTATCAACAAAGTCTTTAAAATTAGTTAAATAATAAAATATGTAATTAAGCAATTGCTGGGTAATTAGCTTCTTTTTATGTGCTTTTTTGTTTGTCTGCTACATATCTAGATGTTGGTCCGTTACAGGTAAGATTACATATTTTTCATAACTAGATAGTGGCAATGTGTGAAAGTGGAATGTTTCTCAAATGCCTTTGAATAAAAATACATTTTTGTTATACAGTAAACTTCTGCCACCACCCCCATTTCCTCATTTTTTAAAAAATCAGAAATGAACAACAAAAATTCAAATGTATATAAACCCGAGTGAGACAAAGCTATGTTGAGTAAAAGGCTTGTCTGACATGAGAATTTTTGCAGATGAAATCACAGACTGTCTTAATTGCGACAACTGACAAGAACAATATTGGTTATGAAGAATTAAAGAATAACGAAATTATTCAAAATGTTTTGATATTAGAGAAACCTGAAGCAGATGAATATGATGAATTTGGGAATGATCATCCAGGAGTCAGTCGCACTCTCTAAATAACGTTAATTTGTTTGAGATGCAACAGGAAGCACATACAATTCAAGTACTTTTAAAGTCTACATAATAAAAGTACTTGAATTGTATGTGCTACCTGTTGCATCTCAAACAAATTAACGTTATTTAGAGAGCTTAAAAGTACTTGAATTGTATGTGCTTCCTGTTGCATCTCAAACAAATTAACGTTATTTAGAGAGTGCGACTGACTCCTGGATGATCATTCCCAAATTCATCATATTCATCTGCTTCAGGTTTCTCTAATATCAAAACATTTTGAATAATTTCGTTATTCTTTAATTCTTCATAACCAATCTATATATTTAAAACGCTAAGCGTTTTCTTTCGACAGTCCGTGAGAAGAAACTACTGCATCAAAAGACACCAATCTTTTTTTAAATGAAAGATATTTGTCCACAGATTTGTTATCGTACATTCGTTTGTTCAAATGTTTTATTAATTAGGCGTAATTTTAAATTAAAATTCTACAGTTGCGCATGCACAGTACATAAGTACAAGTCTGCCTTTGGAGTGACGCGCTGCACCTTTAAGTTCGTCTGCTATTCGATCTTACAGTAAACAAGCTTTTCTTTCTTTCACAAAGTTAATATTATTTGGCTCTTTCAGCATTATTAACAATTAAAAATGTATTGTGTCTATACTAAGAGCTAGGTACAGTTTATTTTTGGGGTGTCATATTGTTTTGGTCATATTACACACAGAAGATAAACACAGTGATTTGGGGTTAAAAGTTATGGACTCTGTGATCCGTCTTATGAATTGCCAATAGTTAGACATGAAAAAACTAGCATATTAAGTTGTAGCTACCTCTTTGAAAAAATAAGGTATAAATTATTAAAACGCAAAACTATTTCTGTGAGATCAGAACTCAAATTTGAGACATTCATATGCGTCAACTGTTTCCGAACCTCTTCAATTTAGAAGGTAGTTAAAAGAGTCCCCACTAGTGTAGTGGGTTAACGCGGTACTTTCTAGCTCTGAATTTGTGTACAAGACGCAGGTTTGAACACAAGCATGGCAAAATATGTAATGTCGGTAATTTATTTCAATAATGACATATTTTATTAGGAAGAGAAGTTATAGGATTTTTATTTTATTATTATTATTATTTGAAGGCTTTATAATTAAATGAAATTTAACACTCAATAATATTTTGAAAAAATAATGATTTTATATTTAAAATATTTTGCATGTAATTATCAATTAAATAAATTGACCTGATATAAAATTTTCGTTATATTTTCTGACCATTATCAAGAATATACATGTGTGTGTGTGTCAGAAAGAAAAGTTTGTCATTCATTTTCGTAAAAAAATAAAATGGAAAGAAAAAAAATATTTGTATAAAAGCTATAAAATAAATTACCTTGATATCCAGGTTTAATATTTAAAAAATGTATAAAAATGTAAAATAAAATTCAAGTAATAAAATATATATTATAAATCGTTAGCTGCATCAAGTTTCAAATTTAGGTTTTTAGAGAGTGAGACAGATAAAAATAAAATTCATGGCAGTTTTTAATGCCCGTGAAGTTTTAATAAATAAATAAATCAATAAAAATAGATATTGTTATTAAAAAAAAAGAGGTCGTAATAAGTAAAAATAAATTCTCTACCCGGTGTTTTTAGATAAATTTCTGATAAAAAGCAAGCATAATTAGTTGTAAATTATAAACTTAAAATTCTTTCACTTCATTGAATAGGTTAGACAGGCAGCACCATCTATCGCCTTAAAGAAATAAGAATCACTTACGCAAATAAAATTTCGTCATATAATTCATCATTCAATAATTAATTTAAAAGCAAATTTTCTGATGAAACATTCAAGTTGTTTACCGTCAAATCTTGACGGGCACTAACTAGTATCATTGATAATTAATAAAAAGAATTTATAGAATTAATTTAAAGAATTAATAAAAAGAAGTTGATTGTTGATTTACTACAGCAAGATTACGAATCTTGCTGTAGTAAAAGCACAAGCAAAACACAAACATAAAAGTACGATGGATTACTTTGATTGAAAACAGATATACTACATATTTATTCAGCAAAATTCTAAATTTGTCTTATAAATGGATTTCTTATTATCAGTTATGCTTTTTATAAATGAAAGTACACAACAAATAAAAAAATCTTGTAATCATTCTTATTTATATAGAAATGTAATTTCAGTAATGGTCTGGTACTGTCTTTCAATTATCTCCTACACCCTCAGTACCGTGAGGGACAGATAATCGGATGTTTACTGTTAAAAATTTTTATAAATAATATAAATAAACATTAAGACGTCTGAAAAGCATGGTAATTTCTATTTGTCTGTTACAATACCACTTTTTTAATAATAATTATTCACACTAAATAATTTATTCATAATAATTATATTGATTTATCTTATAATATCATATATTAATTGTAGACATTTTTTAATTACCTGATTATTATTTTTTAAATAAGGTAAAGTCATTTTTTTTTCTCTATGACTGTTAGTCTGTTACAATGGAATTGCCCTGCTGTGTTAAAATAATGCTAACTTGCGGTTAAATTTTTGACTTGCTATTGCAAATTTATGAGTCAATATTCATGAATTTTTCAGAATTTAGGCATAAAATGCGAATTAACACAAACACTGCAAAATTTAAGACTAATCAACACAATAATGGATAATTTATCTATAAACATAAAATCACACCTGTTCATAAGGGACACCTCTTGCAATGAGTTTTATCACATCTCTGGATTTCAGAATTATGTACGGATCCCAAGTTTTTCTAGTGGTTCGAACGGTCATGCTCCCTTCAACCACATCCAAGTCCGCAACAATGCCCTGAATTAGCATAATAAACATCATGAAACAAAATCAAGTAACAGTGTCTTGATGTTGAATTTAAAAAATACAGCATTTTATAAAAGATAAATAATACAGGGTGTTTAGAAATTAGTTGGGGAAAAAGAATGATTTATTGAATGGAATTGACAGGAAAAAAAATTAAAGTACATGTTGTAAGATGGAGAAATAGTTTAAGTTGACCATTAATACAAATGTTCGATGTGACTTTCTTTCGTGACTCTGCAATGTCCCATCAGTAAATAATTTCTTGCCACAGATTTGTCAGCATGTTTCCATCGATCAAATTAATTGCAGTGCAGATTCTTGATTTTAGTTCAGGAATGGACGCAGGAAGTGGTGGCTTGTACACTTGATCCTTTATAGAACCCCATACACCGAAATCAAGCAGTGAAAGATCTTGTTATCGCGGTAGCCATTGGATAACACCTCCGCTCGCTAAGCGATAGCATCAGTTATGACACCCAATGCCATCTATGAATAAACTTCAGCAATATTACTACTAGTCTGACTTTCAAGTAGCCAATTTCATTTAATATTTTGGAAGTTCTTAACTTACAAAATAGCCCAACTAATTTGTAGAAACCCTATATTATATACATAGTATAAATATGCAACATGATAGAGAGGAAAAAATTGCCAAAAAGAATTAGATTGAAATTTCTACCTTTTTTCTAAGAAAAAAGAAATTTTTAGAATACTTCTTAATCAGATGTAGATTCAGGAGTGAGGAACTTTCATAAAATATTATAGTGTTGACTCTAGAAAAAAAGGGCCGCCGGGCAGGAATTTTTCAAAAAAGGGAAGACTATTCTAAAAAAAGGGAACACTTTTCTAAAAAAGGGTACATTTTTTCAAAAAGGGAACACTATTCTAAAAAAAGGGAACACTTTTCTAAAAAAGGGTACATTTTTTCAAAAAGGGAACACTATTCTAAAAAAAGGGAACACTTTTCTAAAAAAGGGTACATTTTTTCAAAAAGGGAACACTATTCTAAAAAAAGGGAACACTTTTCTAAAAAAGGGTACATTTTTTCAAAAAGGGAACACTATTCTAAAAAAAGGGCACACTTGTACCTTGTAAAAGTAAAATATTTTGAACTGATTTGTTTAGAGTCCCTAGAATTTGCGATATTTTCCCAGGATCAGTTGAATTTCCACGGTGTGCATAGGAAGTGTTAAACAAGGCAGGCAGGCACATCGGAAGGGTTTAAAAGAGGCACCGGGCACAAAAAAGAAATAAAAAGGGCCGCCGGGCGCTGCACCCAGCTAAAGCGGCTTAGAGTCAACATTATATTACAAGCCAGCAAGATGCAATATACACAGTCAAAAATAGTTATAAGATTTACATGACTGCAAAAATAATTCATTACTACAATGAGTTAAAGACCTGGAGGCAGCAGCATAGACAATCATTTCATCGAGTTCACAACTGAAATTCCAGAATTAGTTAAATCTCGATTCGCATATTAAAACGCAATCGGTCTGCCAAGTCATATCTTGGTAGAAAACACCTGAAAACCTGATTTTAGCGGTTGACTCGTAGGTTTGCCATTGTGTTTTCCTGCTCCCAGGCCTCCATGTTTTCATACTTTTGGATGTAGGAAAACGCAATGATAAATCTACGAGTCAACTGCTAGAATACTGTTTTCAGGTGTTTTCCACCAAGATATGACTTGGCAGACCGATTGCGTTTTAATATGCGAATTGAGTTTTAACTAAATCTGAAATTTCAGCCGTGAACTCAATGAGGTGATTGTTTGTGCTGTCGCCTCCCAGTCTACTACAATATTAACATTTGTATAACAAAAAAACCATCACCAAACTACCGGGTGTCCCAAAAAGGACTGACTGATTTTAAAATTCAATAACTTGCAAACGGTGACAGATATTTAAAAAATTCTTGCAGGAGGGTTATGCATAAGGTCAAAAGTTTTTTTACAGTGATTTTCAATTTTAGTTCGAATTACAAACAATAGATGGCGCTGCGATCAATAGACGCTGAATTCAGACTTGATTTTTGGAACTTCGTGGCCCGGATAATACATTTCCATCTCCTTTATCAGCATGGAACAAGAGAAAGGATTAGAAATCGAGCCTGTATTTAGTGACTATTGCTTACAGCGCCATCTATTGTTTGTAATTCGAACTAAAATCGAAAATCACTGTAATAAAACTTTTGACCTTATGCATAAACCTCCTGCAAGAATTTTTTAAATATCTGTCACCGTTTGCAAGTTATTAAATTTTAAAATCAGTCAGTCCTTTTTGGGACACCCGGTATAAGATTAAATGCCACTAATAGATGATCGTAGATGTCACATTCACTTGACATTAAATATGATACACGTGTTTGTTACGTCATCAAGTGATCTTTAATAGACTTTTTATTTGTATTTTTATTAATGTTTTACTAATTTACTTGTTCTTTTGTTTTTTTAAAATAAAAATTATGTCAATTGGTATAATTTGACGAAATCGGTCGACGGGATAATCAAGTACAGTGTAACCTCTAAATAACGATTACCTGTGGCACTGGTGAAAAGTGACCGCTCTTCAGAGGTTTCATTTAAAAAAAAAAATCAAAATTGCATAAATTTAAATAGAAATACACTCAGTCATTTTAATTAATCATCATTGTTTTAATATAATAAGAAAATCAGTGATTTGCATTTGCTTTGTTTTTTTTTCTTTTTGCAATTGTCTTTCTCCAAAGAAAAAAAATATGACTTAATTTGCTATACAACTCATCATCATTATGATTTAATGAGAAATTTTGGATTCCATGAAGGTTCTTCAAATTTTTGGTATATGTGTTAATACTGGAAATTTTGGGTGATTCTATTATCTATTTCCTCTCTTCTATCTCTTACCATTTGCTGTATGGAATTAAATGTAGCAATAACTGCCAAATTTTTTACCAGAGATACAAACAAGCTGGCCTTTATGTTAGTTATGCCTGCTGTTCTAAAAATATTATATAAAATTTCCCCATTATTATTACTGAAAAATTATTATTCAGAATTACCCATTATTATTCAGAAAATGAAGATTTTCTGCTTGTTCACATATCAAGTAAATTTTGTTTGATCTGCTTCACATTTCGACTTGCAAATAAATATGAAATTGTACCAGGAGCTGTAAATCTCGTGACTTTTGAGTGGCCGTTGTTCAGAATTCCTTATTTAGAGGTTCGTACTAATGTTAATGCTATGGAACGTGTTTGGTTCCATCAACATTTGGCTGGTGTTCGGAGGTTTTCGTTGTTTAGAGGTGGCCGTTCAAGGAGGTTTCACTGTAGTAACAAAATAAGATATGCAACAGGGGAAAGTTTAGTGTAGGTTAGAACTTGGTGCCATCATGTTTACATTGCAGAAATTGGAAACAAAAGCCTGCCTAACAATTCATTTGTCTGGTCAAAAAATTTGACCACCAGTGGTGAATAGATTTATGTAATTCCTTATCCTGTGTAAATTTTGTTTCCATTATGTCGCCAGATTGAGGAACGCATTAAAATAATACAGTGTGCCCCTCATCTAAGAAATAATACTCTTCTTGCACGACAGTAAAAAAAAAAAAATGGCATTCTTATAGTCTTTTAGCATTAAAAAATTGCTTGAACAATAAAAACTGGTTCTGTGCTATCTCTTGAAAAGAATATCCTGATTTTTAAGTATTAAAAGTGCTAATAAAAATAAAGAAAAAATGCCCTTAATCTAAAAAATTGCTCTTTTCCCAACAGCAGCACTCAGCCTTTTTTTTTTTCACAAGAGATTGGGAGAAACTTTGGGATAATTGGGAGAAACTTTGGTATAATTAAGGCCATTAAAAAATTAATTAACAGCACTATCTTTTTTATAACAGCTATAATAAAAGAAGGAAGTTTCGCACAAACACTTTTTGGTACCTATTCAATATTTTATGCACAAATTTATTTGTTCAATATTTGCAGTCACAAAGTTTGGCTGCAAATGTTATTTTAAATACATTAGAGTTTAGTTAGAATTCTGTTAAATTGGTTTTGAAAACAATGATAATATTCTGTTAAGGGGATTAAGTATTGTGCACATTCAAATACATATATGTAAAGGTTAAAATTCAATATTTGCTTTAGTAGCCAGTGGCTACTAAAGCAAATATGCTGTATGCTTAGAGGCTGTATGCTTAGTAGCCACTACTGTCAAGTTAGTGGCCACTTATCGTAGTTTGTACATTTAAATAGTTTTGCGAGTAATATTTTACAAATATTAATGTTACGAAGACATCTTTTAAAATATATAAAAATAAAACTATCCACAGCGTCAGTTTACTTACCCCAACAAAAACAATTAACAGTTATTACATTTAAAAAAGAGAGAATTTATCGAACGATGTCGTACAAGACTGAGGTCAAAGATTGGTTCACATCTTCAATATGTCACTACGTAGCCCAAGACCAGAATTCTTTCTGAAAATAGGCCTAAAATATTTCCCGTTTGACGAAACTCGCAATTAATTTTTGAAATAGTTTTAAGAAATTTGTGATTATTTTACGCAACCCCTTTGCTAAAATTTACAATTTTTTCGACGATCGTTCGACAGAATTCACGATTTTTTCCGCCATTGTAAGACGAAGGTGACGATTTTATTATGTGATCGCTATGATGAAATTCGCAATTTTTTCCATGATCAATTGACGAAATTTGCGACTTTATTTCCATGATCTTTCGACAAAATTCGCGATTTTATCATGCAATCGTTTGACAAAATTCGCGATTCATTTCTGCACTTGTTTAAGGAAATTTGCGATTTTTTACCTAACCCCTTCATGAATTTCGATTTTTTTCAGCGATCGTTCGATGGAATTCGTGATTTTATTCTGTGATCGTTTGACGAAATTTGCGATTTTTTCTCTGACCGATTGACGAAATTTACAATTTTTTCCACGACTGATTAATAAAATTTACGATCAATTTCAGCACTTGTCTGACAAAATTTGCGATTTTTCCCGCAATCTCGTGATGACTTTCGAGATTTTTTTTTCGCAATGTTTTATGTGATATCTTGATGACTTTCAAGATTTCTTCTGCGATCGTCCGATGGAATTTGTGATTTTTTTTCTTGTGATGATTCGACGGAATTTGCGATTTTTTTCTGCGATGGTTCGATGGCATTCATGAATAATTTCTGTACTTATTTGATGAAATTTGCGATTTTTTACTTGACCTCTTGATGAAATTCGTGATTTTATTTTGAGATCGTTCGACGGGATTCCCGATTTTATTCTGTGATAGTTTGATGAAATTCGCAATTAATTTCTGCAATTGCTTGACGAAATTTGAGATTTATTTCGCAATCTCTGTGCAAAATTCGCCATTTGTTTTCCACGATCGTTTCACGAAATTTGGGATTTTATTCATCGATCATCCGACAAAATTTGCATTTTATTCCGTTATCTTATTACAAAATTTGCGGTTTTTCGATATCCTTAGTCGAAATTTACGTTTTTTTCGCGATCCTTAGGTGACATTTGCACTTTTTTCGTGATCTTTTGACGAAATTTGTGGTTTTTTGCGATTTTTTGACAAAATTTGCAGTTTTTTCGCGAACTTTTGGCAAAATTTGCGGTTTTTCGCGATCTTTTCATGAAATTTCCGTTTTTTTTTTGCGATATTTTGGCGAAATTTACGGGGTTTTCGTGATTTTTTTAAACGAAAATTGCAGTTTTTTTGCGATACTTTGACGAAATGTGCGGTTTTTTCGCGATCTTTTGGCGGAATTTACGTTGTTTTCGACGAAAATTGCAGGTTTTTTGCGATACTTTGACGAAATTTGCGGTTTTTTCGCGATCTTTTGAAGAAATTTGTGTTTTTTTCGCGAACTTTTGACGAAATTTGCAGTTTTTCGAGAACTTTTGAAAACATTTGCGGTTATTCGCGATCTTTTCATGAAATTTGCGGCTTTTTCGCGATATTTTAGGGAAATTTAGGGGTTTTTCGCGATTTTTTTACGAAAATTACAGGTTTTTTGCGATATTTTGACGAAATTTGCAGTTTTTTCGCGATCTTTAGGCGGAATTTACGGGGTTTTCGACGAAAATCTGCGGTTTTTCGCGATCTTTTCATGAAATTTGCTGTTTTTTCGCGATCTTTTGACGAACATTGCAGGTTTTTTGCGATACTTTGATGAAATTTGCGGTTTTTACGCGATCCTTTCATGAAATCTGCGTTTTTTCCGCGATGCTTTGGCGAAATTTACGGGGTTTTCGCGATCTTTTGACGAAAATTGCAGGTTTTTGCGATACTTTGATGAAATTTGCTGTTTTACGCGATCCTTTCACGAAATTTGCGTTTTTTCCGCGATTCTTTGACAGAAATCGCGTTTTTTTTCGCGATTCTTATGAAATTCGCGTTTCTCCCGCGATTCTTTGACGATCTTTCTGCGGACGATTGACGAAATACATTTCTTTCGGCGACCATTTGTCGAAATTCGCGATATTTTTATGTCCGAAATTTCGGATTGATGACCGATTTTTTTTAATTTTCGGAACTAAATTCCTTCAATGTGAACATCAACGCGATTTTCTTTTTCTTTTACGATTCCGCGGAAATCGCTGATCGATTAAAAAATATAAAAAAGGCGGATAAGTGGCATTTCTGACATGTACTATTACATGAAAAATAAAGATCGCCACTTTGGCGATCAGATGCACATCATAAAGTCGCCAATTTTTTACATTTAGTCGCCCTGTGGCCGGTGGCGAGTGGGAATTTTAACCTTTACATATATGATTATACTTTTTTTTTTATTTTACCATGTGTAGAAAGATCCTAAAGATTATTTTGGCACAAATTAAAATTTATTGTTATTCTATACAAACAAAAAAAAAAAACTTTTTAAAACATTATTTAAATGATGAAGTGTTTTTGCATAGGGGGAAAAAAACTAATGCCGACTTTGGCATACTTTTAAAGAAAACTAAAAATTAATTTTCTTGAAATATCCCCAAAACACAATGCTTGATATATAGACAAGTTTTGCCCTTTTCAATAATTTTTGTATCTCCAGTCACCATCTTTAATTATTTTATGCACCTGGTATCCCTTGTTGTCATTTTTGAAGCGTCCTTTCACTTCATTTATTTTTCTGGTAGCGAGGGAAAAAACTCATGATATTTATCACAGAAAAAAATGTAAATTTCGTAATTTGGTTGCAGGGAAGTATCGTGAAATTTGCCAATCAGTCATGGGAAACAAAAAACCCACGAAATTAGCCAGACAGTTACGTAAAAAAATCTTAAAATTCTTCAGTTGGTCCACGGAAAAAAATCTTGCAAGTTTCCCATAAATCACCTTCTTTCAAACTCTGGGCATTTTTTTTATTCGCTTGGATCAGATTCTTAATCAGAAACAATCTGTATTATGGTTCTGTACTGTGTATACAGAGTCAGATCATATCATATAGATGAACACTCGAATGCCGTTCGCAGAAAATTTTCAAAGTTTGCAGACAGTTTTGATTTTTTTTTTTTTTTTTTTTTTTTTTACAAATTTCTTTATTAAAAAAAAAAAAAAAAATCAAGACCCTGGGCAGAGAATTGGTGCGATGCACGTTGCAAACTCTTGAGAAGGTCTGCACACTATTTTTCAACTGGAGAAAAAAAAAGAAAGTTTTTAAATTTTTTAAGAAAGAGTCACAATATTAAGGAATGGTTTGTCTCAAAAACAGTAGATAAACTGATGAGTAAGAGTTCATCTCTTCCAATATGGACTAATAACTTTTTTATTTTAACATTCATTTATTCGTATTTCAGTTATTTTATAGATTAATAAAAACAGTTTTGTTGAGCAATCATAAATTGATATCTTTATATAAGTTAATGATTAAAATAGTTCACATTTTAATAACTAATATGAGCACGTGAATTTCAAAACTCGCCTTATCCAAAATTTAAAAAATCGAGTTTTCTCTACCAATCTATTCTATTGGTAAACCTGCACAGAAAAAACACTATAATCTGTAAAAAAAATATTTTTATCCTTTATTTTTGGGTTCTTAAAATATTGGTTTGGTTTCAAAACTCGCCTTATCCACTAGGGAGTAGGCAACAAAACTAGCTTTATCCCTGCGCATGCGTAAGACCAACGGACGACTACCTTACCAGCTACTATCACAGCAATTTTCCTTCATTTCTCTGCGACCTGTTGCTATTTTCATTTAAAGTTTTTACCTGTTCTATTCATATAAACTAATTAAATAAGTTTTACAGCATGTCTTATGTATAATGCACAGTGAATAAACTCTTGCATTTTGTGGGGGAAGGGGAAGAAGAGAAAAAGAAATACGAACACATGGGCTAGTAAAGAATACACTCAAAAGAAGATTAAAATGTAAGTTCCAAATTGAGAATCGCTTTCTATATTTCTTACTGTCAGAAGGTGTTAAAAGATTTAATTTTTATTCTCAGGCATTTCCGGTCCGCTCAAAGCTCAGTGCGCTTTCAAAGGCATTATGATGAGGTACTATATAAAGACACATGAACCATGGCCATCTTTAAATTTGTGGAAGTGTATTTCGGAAGATTCTTGGAATATTGAAATTCAGAGTGTAAAATTTGTGCTAGAGGCATCTAAAAACTGAACATTCTTTTTAAAAAGAAGGGGAAGGAGTCCCCGTTAAGCAAGAGTAACTTAAGGATGTCCACGGATTGTTAAAAAAACATTTTGATGAAAACTGGTCAGAAATGGAGGTGAAAATATTGTTTCTAAGAACCAGAACAGAAGGAAATGGTGTATATATATAATATTATATGTTATATAGATTATATTATATAACATTCTTTAAAAAAAAGTTATTTTAGTTATAAGTTATTTATGATATGTTTTATTTGATTATTGATAAGTTTGCTTTTTTATAATAAAACGTAATACCAAATTTTAATCATACTTATTGCTCTTGTAAGGTTTATTTTTTAATCCAAAGTATTATCATCCGATGACCAAAAATAGAAACTATTAATTTCTTTCAGCAAGTATGATAGACGATTGGCAACAAAACTCTTCTTATCCATAGGTTGGCAACAAAACTCTTCTTATCCGAAACTTTTTCCAATTAATTAATTAAATGAATTAAAGTAGATTTTCCAACTTAACACAATGATATCACAGAGCAACTAGCTATAAGTATACAAAAAATGAAAGGTATTCGATGCACAGTGTCAAAATTACAGGTTTTTCGCGATTTCCGAAAATTTGATTTTTTGGATAAGGTGAGTTTGGAAACTCACGTCCTCATATATATTTTTTAATTTTTCATTCGTTTTTCTTTCATTCATTAGTTGTCTGTATTAAGCATACCATTCAAAACTACTTTTCTTGACTGAGTTTTAATAATGCTTGTAAATTAATATTTTTCTTTCAGTGGTGTTTTGCTTAGTGGCACTCCACTCGCATATAATTTTTCATTTTTGCTGTTAGCAGCGACATAGGACTCGGGAGAGGTGCAGCGTTTGTTTGCAGAAAATTTTTAAGAAATTATTTGAGTTTGCAGACAGTTTTACATTTTATCTAAGTCTGTGTATATAAATATGAATACTTTCAAATTTTGTGCCTTTAAGCATGAAAATAACTGCATGAATGTGCCAGAAAGTAGAAAATTTGAATTTAAATAAAGAATTATGGAAAAATAAAAAAATATCCTGAATTTATTCGGTTAAATATTTAACAGCATTCAGCCAACAAGCCTTCAGTATTAGGCAAAAAGGCCAAACATAGAATGGTGGCTGAATATTCATTACACACCTAATAAGAAATATCAGAAAGTCAACATAAAATTTATTACTGTTACTCTAAGAATAAATTAATCTAGATTTGGAAAAACAAAACTATGAATACAATTAATAACAAAGGAAAAAACCATAGCAATACAGCAATAATAAAGATTATGCACATAAAATGTTTAACATAATAAATCAAATTTCCTTACATATTCTGAAAGGGAATTTTTGACCAGTGGCCAGCACTCTCTTATATATTTTTCCCTATACTTTGGAAAAAGAGTAGCAAAGGAGCTTTCCGCCAGGAGAGGATGTTTCATATCCTCCTTCGTGAAGGGCTCTATTGTCATGTTCCACGCATTCTCAACAGCTCCCTCTATAAATAAGTAATTATATGTTACAACACTTAACTTACATACATATTACTAAAATTAAAAAAACAAAAATAAAATTATATGAAAATAAACTACAAAAAAGAAGGACTGTAAAATAATTAACTTAGACATTATCTTGACATATTTTTTAAAAATTGAAATCAGCTACATAGTGCAATGTAACAGGAGTGGCATTTTCTGACAGAAGTAGATAGACTTAACTTTCTTATCTACGTACTGTAGTATTGACTCTAGGCCAATTTGGCAGAGTGCAGCACAAGGTGGCCCTTTTTAACTAGTTTATGTATCCAGCGACCCTTTTTAATTATTTTATGCACCCGGTGTGGTGGTGTCTCTTGCTGCACATTTTGGCGCACACTTTTACTTCATTTCTTTTTCTGGTAGCGAGGGAAAAACTCATGAAATATATCACAGGGAAGAAATGTAAATTTCGTCATTTGGTTGCAGGGACATATTTTCAAAATTTGTCAATCGGTTGCGTGAAACAGAAAAACGTGCAATTCGCCGAATAATTACAGAAAGAAAAATCAAAAAATTTTTCAGTTGGTCCAGGGGAAAAAAAAATTGCTTAATCTTGTAATTTTTGCCAGTAAGTTGTGGAGAAAAATAATGAAATTCATTGATCGGCTGCAGGGAAAATACGAGAAATTTATCCATCGGCCGTATGAATAAAAAACCCACGAATTTCGCAAATCGGTTGCAAGGACAATCCTCGCAAAATTTGTCAATCAGTAGAAATAAAATATCCCGAAATTCAACAATTTGGTTCTGGGAAAATAATTGCAAAAATAGTCATTCAGTCATCAGAAAAAATTGCAAAATTCGCCAGTCGATTGAAGGAAAAAAAAAAAAAATAAATAAAAATAAAAATTCTACAGTCGGTTGCTTTAAATTATCATGAAATTTGCCAATTGGTCACGGGAAAATATCGTAAAATTCAGCAGTCAATCGTGAGATTTTTCAGTCGATAGCAGAAAATTTGTCAATCGGTTGTATGGAAAAAATCAAAAAATTTGTCAGTCAATAAGGGGGAAAAAATCACGAAATTCAATTGGTCGCAGGAAAATATCACAAAATTCTACTGATAAAAAAGGACTCTAAACAAACCAAATCAAAATAATTTTATAAACAAGGTACATGAGTGCCATTTTTTCTAGAGTCAACACTAGTATGAAAAAATTCAAATGAAGTTGTATTGAAAAACAGTTTCTCAGCGAATTTACTTTTATCACTGTATCACACATAAACTTCGTAGTGAAGTTTAATAAAGCTTGTAAAATATTGCTATAGATAGCAGAGGCATTAGAATAGTCTGTTGTAAAATCCACATATGACAGTTTTTTTTATAGATGTTCTGCACAAGATTTTTTCAAAAGAATTCTGCTCTTAGTTCTAAATAAAAATATGACTGAATTTTTCTAATTTTTTTTTTATTTTGTAGTAAAATGTTAAATTATCAAAAAAAAAAAAAAAAAAAAAGAAAAATACAGTAAACACTCCTATATCCAGCTTTCTCATATATGCATACTCTCCCATATCCAGACTGATAATTACAAAAAATTTTTAAACGTTTTATTAAAATTTGATGCACTCATGAAAGATGTCCAAGCAAATTTTTTGCATTTTTGCAGTGCTAGTACATTCAGTCCTAACTCATTAATCCCCTCTATATATTGCTCAGTCACAAGAAAAGTGACACATCTCGACAAAAGTCAATTTCACAAGAGAGGCAAAAGAAAATTTGCATAAGTTTGCTGTAAGATGAAATTGCAGCACTTATCTCTGACATGTAGGAATAAAAACATGCATAAAAACATAAAACCCTTAAGAACCTTAAGAATGAAGACGTAGGATGAGGTTTGGAGGTTTGGCTAATTTTACCTCCCCATGCAATTCATACCTCTTCTGTGGTAACAGATGGACATAAGTGTTAGTAAGTAATAAAGTGTTTTTCCGTATAGCTATACTACGCATGAAACTATTTGTGTAGCGAGACACACCTATGACAGACTTATTAGTTGAATAAAACGCTAAACGAGTTTTTGCGAGATGTGTCACTTTTCTTGCGGGTGAGAGATATTATCAGTTGTATGGAGAGTTTTCAAAGATTCTTCATTCTTCGCTAATTTTTTTGGATAACCTGAAATCTATAAACATTAAGGATATAATATTCAGGTCTGCTATAGCATTGAAGACAGACAAAAGTTTTACTTTTAAAAAATGTTATAATAAATTATAAGCAATCAATGAAAGTTATGAAAATTCAGAAGACGACACAGATTTAACAAATATAGTAAAGAAAGTTTCTGGTTGTATAGGTCAAAATTAACATTTTTGGCCACTGGCCAGTACACTGATTTTTTTTCACTGGCCAGTAACAAAGTTACCGTATTTTTCGGCCTATAATCTGCGGCGCCATATTATCCGCAGCCGCAATTTTTAGTGCTTATAAAAAAATTTCAGCAGATAACCCGCATCGGCCTATAATCCGCTAGACTATACGAGGATTACTCATTGTTTTCAACATTACAAAGTACTACTAATAAACCACCTCCCTATATATTTAGTTGCTCTATTTAAATGATAATTGTAATAAAATAATTGAAAAAAAATAATTATAAAATAATTACAAGTTAAAAATACAAATACTTTTTTTTCATTGAATCTCATATCTAAAACGTAGACTGTGTTGTGAATACAGATAATTCTATAATAACTGCTGTTTTTAAATCATTTTTCGCTTTTATAATAATGTTCAGTTTAAATTCTGTAGTGTTAAATAACACGTTTTCTGTTAGACATTATTTATTATATTGTATTGCAATTTTTGAAAGAGATGAGTTGAGAAACGCTTTGTTCTTCATAAAAACATGTTGCCAAAAGGCTAAAAATTATAACATAAAAATCAGAAGCCACTCCCACTAACACGTTCACGTCATATGTGAATGAATCACGAGCAACTTCGCGAACAGTCGATAGTAAACAATCGTGTGATAGCTGTTTACGTTTTTATTTTGACTGCCAGTAAAAACAGGATATCTGACATCAACTTCTGTTTTAAAAAAATGGCAACAGATAATCCGCACTTAAAATTTTTGAGGTTTTTTAACAGATAATCGGCGGATTATAGGCCGAAAAAAAATACGGTATGTACGCTCCATACAAAATTGTGTTTTTTCTAACTATCAACATTGTAATTTACTAATATATATTACTTACCATTCGATATGATTACACTCAACTGAAAAATTTTATTTACTATTAATTGCAATGAAATAAATTCACAGGAAATTTTCAGAAAGGTTACAGCAGAGGGGGACCCCACCCCCCTCGGCGCTAACTAATATGCATTTTCTGCGACCATTTAACGAATTTCGCGATCTTTTGACGAAATTCACGTTTTTTCATGATCTTTTGCAAAATCAGCGTTTTTTCACGATCTTCTGACGAAACCTGCTTTTTTCTGCAATCTTTTCACAAAATTGCATTTTTTTGTAATCTTTTAACGAAATTTGTTTGTTTTTTTCGCCATCTTTGAAAATATTTGCATTTTTTTTTAAAGATTTTTTGACGAAATTTGCGTTTAAGCGATCTTTTGACGAAATTTGCGTTTTTTTCCACGATCTTTTGATGAAATTTATGTTTTTTCCAGCAATCTTTTCGTAAAATTTGCAGTTTTTTTCACGATCTTTTGACGAAAGTTGCGTTTTTTCCGCAATCTTTTCACGAAATTTGCGGTTTTTCCGCAATCTTTTCTCGAAATTTGTGTCTTTTCTGCGATCTTGCGAAATTTGCGTTTTTTCCGCGATCTTTTGACGAAATTTGTGTTTTTTCCGCGATCTTTTCTCGAAATTTGTGTTTTCCCGCCATCTTTTCACGAAATTTGCGTTTTTTCCGTGATTTTCTCACGAAAGTTGCGTTTTTCCGCGATCTTTTCTCACGAAATTTACGTTTTTTCCGCGACCTTTTCACGGAATTTGCGTTTTTCCCCCCGATCTTTTCTTGAAATTTGTATTTTTCCACGATCTTTTCACGAAATTTGCGTTTTTTCCACGATCTTTCAACAAAATTTCCGTTTTTCCGCGATACTTTCAAGAATTTTGTGATTCTTTATCGCAATTTTTTGTCAAAATTTGCATTTTTCTGCGATCTTTTCACGAGTTTTGTGTTTTTCTGCGATCTTTTCACGAATTTAGTGTTTTTTCCGCAATTTTTTCACGAATTTAGCGTTTTTTTCACGAAATTTGCGTTTTCCCGCGATACTTTGAAGAATTTTGCAATTCTTTGTCGAAATTTGCATTTTTCTGCGATCTTTTCACGAAATTTGTGTTTTTTCCACGATTTTTTGATGAAATTTGCGTTTTTCCACGATCTTGTCACGAAAGTTGCATTTTCTCCACGATCTTTTCACGAAATTTGCGTTTTATCCGCTATGTTTTGACGTAATTCGCGTTTTTTACATGGTCCTTGGGCGAAATTCACGTTTTTTCGCGATTCTTTAATGGAATTGGCGATTTTTTTCTACGAACAATTGACGAAATTGATTTTTTTCGGCGACCATATCGAAATTAGCAATATTTTTATGTCCGAATTTTCGGACTTATTGTTATGCATCAATTGCTTATTTAAACATTCAGTAAAGTTTTACTTGAATGATAAAGCTTTAAAGTTTTATTTACTTTCTATTGATGCACGTTTATTTTTCACCCTCTCTTGTTCTTGTTTACATCCGAGACGACCGGCATTTTCATTCATGCATATTAGCTCCTGAGGCAAGTGCCGTTACTGAGTAACTGTCAGTAACAGTGATTTTGGGATCACTTATTTCACCGTGAATGGTTGACTTGTGACGTCATAGTTTGCAGCCAATGGCGTTTCAGCTACGTTCGTATGCTCTGTTTGGCCAATGTTTTAATTGGTCAACACTTATGACCTTTTTTTTTTTTTTCGGAAACGAATGCCTTAAATTTTCAGAAAATTCGAGACAGAATCACCCCTGCTACATTCTTTTTTTATGTTCGGGAAAATCGCCGATTTGGACGCCTTAAATTCCGAACGAATTTCACCCCTTTCCTCCCTGGCATCAATCTTTCAACCATTGCGTTTGGCGAGTGGTGCCCACTGAGTTTGGCGAGTGAGGACAATAAAGTTAATCGCCACATTTTAAGTGTTACTCGACGCCTGGTGAGTGCTAATTTTGTGCTATATCTGGTTGTGAAAATATCACAGAAACTGAAGTTTTTGACTGGGTAAATAGATCACCACCTGGCTGACAAAGAAATTTTAAATTTCGCAAATGATAAGGAAATGGATGTAAACAGTGACAATGAAGTACTGAAGAGAAATGTGTTTCTTCAGAGCACTTCAAGCATTAGAAGTACCGTAAAGTAAGCCCCCTCCCCCTTTAGCAGACAGGAAATTCTAATGATTTTAAGGGGTGCTTATAATTGGAACTTTTGTGAACAGGATAAGAAAATTGGTAGGGTGGGGGAGTACATTTGGGATTTATGAAATTTCACAGGATTTATACAATTTGCAAAATAAAACCAGATCAAATTAACATTTTTTGTTTTTAAAATTTTCTTCTATAGAAGCTAAGTAGTTTCCAGTAATGAAACAATTTCACATAAAATAATTAATTTAGATATGAAAGAAATATGAAAAAAAAATATGAAACTCAATATAAATATCTATTAAATCTTAGTGCATAAAAATCAAGGAAACATCAATAGTATAATCAGGGTTCGTTGATATATATCTTGATATATATCATGATATATATCCGATATTTATTTTCAAAATATCAAGATATTTGATATTTTCATTTATTTGATACTTATTTTTAAAATATCAAGATTTTTGATATTTTCATTTATTTGGTATATTTTTCAGAATATCAGGATGTTTGATATTTTCATATATTTGATATTCATTTTCAAAATATCAAGATGTTTGATATTTTCTATATTTTTCTATCTTTAATATTTATTTTCAAAATTTCACTGTGCAAGATATATTTTTTTTATTTTCAGTCAAGACAAGTGTAAATTAAATTTTCAACTGTTATTGATTATTGTTCTGTACTTTATATACTACAAATCTGATCATAAAGAATTGTTCTTTCTGGCAGTGACTTTTTTAGTCAAATCAAATATCTTTTCCAAGCTCAATGTTTGAAGCTTTTATTTTTAAACATAGAACTAGCAAATATGTGGGACATATTCAGAACAGCCATTGAAAGTTAAATTAATTTAAATAATCAGTTATTTCTAGCTTCATTAAAATCTGGTTTTAGTTGAGCTTAAACTGTACTTAGGGAATAAAAAAGAAGACAAAATTACATTTATGTTAATTTTTCAATTAAAATAACTATTTTGAATTTACAATTTACTTTTATAAAATATAAAATTTTCTTGATACTTGATACTGAATCTTATAGGATTTTTTTTTTTTTTTGTGTGTGTGTGTGTGTGTATAAAGAAAATTGTTTCTGTTTTCAGTAGGTTGATTTTGTTTTAAGTGAAAAAAAAAAAAATGCATTTTTAGAACATCGTTTTATTAAGTTTTCATGTTACATGCAATATGTTTTAGTTTCTAATTTATATTATGCTTGAAAATATTTATTATCAATAGTAAGTTGGTCATTTTGAAAATATCGGATATATATCGAAAATATCGGATATTTTTGATATTTTCGAAAATATCATGATATTTACGAACCCTGAGTATAATATAGAGAACATATATGCCATTATGATACAATAAAATATGTAAAATGACATATATCAATTTCATTATATGTGAAAGAGTTTAGCATAATTAAAATACGCTGCAAACAATATTCCCCTTATACCATTATGTAATGGAATTCTTTTGTGGGGATCTGTAAATGAATAATTAATATTCCTTTCACCACATATTTTACAGAATGTCCTACATAGTTAAGATATTTTGTTTTATTTGTTTTAAGCTTCCATTCACCGAACTTTTTAGACACACTGTATAACTTGTCAAAATCAAAAGTGGAAGTTCTCCTTTACAGGGAAGGTAGTACTCAATAGTATTGATCAACAGAAAAAAAATCAAAATTTTTGGGGATGGTATATTTGAAAAAAAAAATTTTTATTGATAATTTTTTTTTTTTTCAAAAGGATGCCACAAGAAAAGTTGAATACATATTTCAAAATTGGGTATATCATTTTAAACAGAAGAATATTATCTTTAAAATAAAAAAAAACGCAACAAAATATCTTGCACTATTTGAGATAGAGCACTTTAAAATTTTTATCGAAAATTGTGAATGGGAAATGGTGCCCGGGATGCCATCTTTGGTGGCCTGTATCTCGGACCAGGAATTTTTTTGGGCAAAACAAAAATATACAGTTATCTTATTTTTTCCTGAATTTTAACATATGTTCAATTCAAAAACTTCTGAGACTATGAAGGTAAGATTTTTTCTTTGGCTGCCTGAATTGATATGGACTATACCAAAACTTTATATAATTTAGTTTAAACATAAAATATTTTACAGGTGACTAATGTTACATCAGGGTCGTTTCGTAATTTAAAAAAAAGAGTTATTAAAAAAAAAAAAAAAAATCAACAATATTTATTCAGGGTGACTAGAAAAGAAATCGTGAAAAAAAGTTCCCTGATTTTTGCCTAGAACTATCTTTATCAAATTTCCCAGATTTCCTTTATTAACGATACACATAATGGTACTCTTCAATGTATGTGCTTTGTTGTATAACATACTTATCCAGCTTGCTAATATCGCATTTTTAAGAAGGAAAAAATAAAGAGAAAAACAAAAACTGTACAATCAAGTCTTATTATTTGCTTATGTATCACTTGTTTAGCGATAAATCAGCCTCATTGGCAAGGAAAAATACAAATATTTTCACATATAGACAAATTTCCCTGATTTTCAAGTATTTTTACAAAATTAAAGGACTTTTCCAGGTACCAGATTGATAACATCCCTGATTTCAGGAATCTGTAGACACCCTGAATCTCTAAACAACCCATTTCAAATATATTTTAATTTTAAAAGCAAAACATGTTTACATAATTTATGGGTGAAAGAATTAAAAGATAAAACAATAAAATTTACTTTATTAGCCACAATAAGTCAGTTGTTACTGTATTTCAGAGTAACTTTAGAAGACTGACAAGAACTGTGTAATTTTTTTTTTGTTAATGTTATAATTAAGCAACTCCTTTCTTTAGTAAGATTCATTCCCTGGTGTAAGATTGAATCCTTGGTGTGGTGCCTGAAGTACAAATAAACACATTGGAAAAATAATGCAATGCACTTTTTTCTGAACAAAAAATGCATTTTTAAGTGATCCCTTTTAATAAATCTATCGCAAAAATAGTCTAGTTTGAATTTTAAAATAAAAGGAGAACCAATCTTTTTTAGGTAGATTTCGTAAGAAATACTACCTATTGCAGTCGTTACCATGGTGCGACTTTTGAAAAATTCCTTCATAACTTTTCATTATAGGACCCCAGGAACCCAAAACCACCCCCACCTAAAAAGTTTATATATATATATATATATATATATATATATATATAGGGTAGATGTGCCAGTAATGGACACCCTTAAGGAATTTCTTTAAAAATTATTTTTTTATTAATAGTTAAAATTATTATATTCCAGTTTTTTCAATATTATATTAATCTATCGACAATATTTAACCATTCTTATAGCCTCATTTCCCAATATGAATAGAAATTTAATTTTAAATAACAGAAATATATCAAAACACCCAAAAGCCCAGTAATGGACACCCTCTGGCCCAGTAGTGGACACCCTCTGTTCCAGTAATGGACACCCCCTAAAAAGTAATAAATATAATTGTTTTTATGACTATTTAGAACCAGAATTTAATGAATACACACTAATGAAACAAAATAGTTATTTTCAAATAAATTTAACATTTAGGATATTAATAGATTAATTAATAAAGTATTTGTGATAATCATTTATTGTTTGTATCAATTATTGAAATTATCAGAAGATCGATAGTTTTAATTATTTTAGATGGATAGATTAAAATACTAAATATCAGGCAATTACAGCTATCAAATTATTGTAACAGTGGTGGATTTAAAGGGTAATTAAAAAAAAGTTTTGGAATATTAATGTTTAGTTTTGTGCCACTATTTTTAAATGTTTAGTTTTGTGTCCCTATTTTTAACAATCTTCCAGACTCTACTTGATATATCATTTATAATAATTAATATTACAAATATGAAAGAAATGATATTGTGAGTTGAATATTTTAAATACTAAATAAAAATTTATTTAGTATTTAAATTAATTTCAAAATAAAACTGTAGTACTGATGTTTGAGGCCAATGATCTGCAGATTTACTATAGTTTCATGAATATTACCTGTAACTTTCATTAATAGTATTACATTTTTTTTAAAAAATAAGGAAACATTTAAGACAGAAAATAGATTTTTAATAGCTTCTGTAACTTAATTGTTTTTATTTAAACGGAGAGGGATTAAGCCCTATGAACCCCTCTTTGACTGTGCTCTTAAAAAATATTTTTTGCTTCCTGGCTGGTTTGATTGCCGGATTATAAAATATGCAAGGTATATGTACTACATAAAAAAATAATAATAATAAATAAAATAAAATATTGAAATTTCTTAAAATAACTTAAAAGCAGCTATTTATAAAAGTTTTGGTGTTATTACATTTTGGTAAGTATAATTTAAAAATTAAATTTGATTATTTAGGTTTGCAGTTAAGCCAAAGTATTTTATGCACTATAAACATTGCTAAAAATGCAAATTTAGTAATGTCTACATGGGGTGTCCATTACTGGAAAATGACTAATTAACCATCCCAGTAATGGACACCTCTCTTAAAATCTTAAAAATAAATGAAATTTTGTAAATGGCCATTGGTATACAAAATTCAAAGTTTTCTATTGCTACTCAAACAAAAACATTCAAATTTTGCAAGAAAATAAATAATATATAAATTGATTAAACGAAGCCAACTCTTAGCCTCTTCATTAAGATTTTCACAGAAAAACAGCGAAACTTTGAAACATTATTTTCTGCTTCCTGATTGGTTTGATTAAAAGTGTCAACAATAACCCAGTTTTATAAAACATACAAGGGGGAATTATAAAAAAAATAATTAAAGCTAAATATTTATTAGTTATTTTTTTATGAACCAAAAACATCAAGGAGTGTCCATTACTGGAAGGGTGTCCATTACTGGCACATCTACCCTATATATGTATGTATGTACTAAATTTTGTCCGCACGATAAAAGTCGCAATAATGCACGGATCGTCTTCAAACTCGCCAACAACTTTGAGATAGCTAATATCTCGGCGGGGATTGAAAATGGGCAAAATCGGCCCAAGGGAATCGAAATGGGGAGGGTTCAAAATTTTGAATACCGCCTTAACATGATTCTGATAAAACCAGCTCTTACACAACAATGACAGGAAAAAATAAATATTTTTCGTTATAGCAGTTGCCAACAATTAAAAAAAAAGCAATAAAATTCTCACCACAACAATTGCTTTTCTATTGCAAGGTTTCACGTGAAAAGTTAAATTAAATAAATAGTTTGGCGAATTGAAAACAAATTGAATATTACGTCATAAGTTTCCTAGAGCAAGATTTCTGCATGAAAACTCAAAATGAAATAAATAGTTTGACGAATTAAAAAAACAAACAACATATTGCGTCATATTGGAAATAAAATGGACCTCAGCAGGTGAATATGTAACGTCATATGTGTGAGTTTGAAGAAACGTATTAAAACATGATAAAAACCCGACTATGGAAATATTAACATATTTTAACACTTTGAGGTTATCTGAATTTGTTTTAGCAATTTTTAAACCTATTCCATATTACATGCGTGTGTGTATTCGTGTATATAAGAAATTTCACAAAATGTTTAGCTCCCTAGAGCTCATTCTTAGTGAAGGAACTGGGTTTATCTTTAATGTTGATTTAAGTTTTGTAGGTGAATTTAGTACTTAACTTCGAAATCTACCTCCGCCTGTAGGCCCGAGCCGGCAGGGATTTTTTAAAGGAAAAAAGGAATATACTTTTCTGTTATACCAACATATATGCTTGCTAATGCAACATTTATTTCAACCATAATTATGAAAAGGATTTTATGGCAAAATTAAATACAAAAAAATATGCAATTATTTTATGTAACTTTATTACCTTTATTGCTCGGCATCTTTAACTTATTACGATCACGCACGTTTCAATGTTTACAAACGAACAAGTACTTTTTTCCGATGAGTGGAGTAATCTAATGCTGGCTATTTTGGGCCAGGATCCAGCTAGGATTTTGCGCTGTTAGCGAATCGAGATCGACCAATCAGAAAATTTGCTTACTTAAGACAGCCAAAAGTTTGGAAAATGCAGGCTTCTGATTGGTCAATCTGGTAAATATACCTGGATCCCGCGGCCCGTTTGTAGATCACAACTTTATAAAATACCCTTCAAACATAGCTTTTAGCAGTGGTATAGCGCCTAGAATATATAGTGTCGAAATCGGCTATCCCTGTAATACTTAAAAATACGCTAAAATATTGTATCCCTTAAATGTGCAATGATACTGCTGCAATATGCAGATCGCAGCGACATCTGCAGGATATTTTCTACAACTGCAAGAAATTGCTAGTCTATACAATATAATACTAGTAATACGAAAATCCCGCAGATGTCGCTGCGATCGACACTTGATTTTTTAGCAGTATCGTCGCACATTTAAGGGATACAAATTTTTAGCACTGTTTGGATAGCATAGGTACAGCGCCTAGAAGATACAGTGTGGAAAACGGCTATTCCTATAATGTTTTAAAAAGTGCTAAAAACTTGTATCCCATAAATCTCCAACAATGCTCTGCTGCAATATGCTGATACGAGCGCCATCTCGTAACTCTTTTCAATATAAACCCTGTGTTTTCAAAAATTATAGAATGTTAAATATCGGAAACTATAAATATAAGATATTTTAGTCTGTTATAAGCTAATTTAGTTAAGGAATGACGTGAAATAGGTTAAAGAGTCTCTTTTAGAATGACTATCGTTTTTAAATCACTACGATGGCACTACGATCGACATCTTGTTATTCAGCATCGTTGTACATTTATGGGATTCAATTTTTTAGCACTATTTTGTAGCCATTTTCCACACTGTATCTTCTAGGCGCTGTAGCATAGGTATTCTAGGTGCTGCGCTGTAGCAGTGGCAAAGCGTACTTTCCACAATCCATGCTTTGAAACAGAGAAAAGAGTTGCTTATAAAATAATTTAACATAGTATCAACTTCCAGTTACTCTTTTCACCTTCTATCCCCACACCCACTTCTGGTAAAAAAGGAGAGGTATTTACATAGATTTCTAATATTCCAGTGGCGCAGCGAGGGGGGTTCGGGGTTACCCCCCCCCCCCCCCTTCCAGAGCCAAGACAAAAATACAGAAATTTCCACTTTTATGAATCAAACCATTTAAAATAAAACTAAAGTTAGAATTATATTTATTTTGTTCGAAATTCGCCGCTTTATCGAATCAAATCCTGCTCAAAAGTTTAATTCGTTTAAACGGCGGTAATGTATTTTATTTTACAAATGGGGAACATGGTATGGGGAAACACATAGTAACAGGTATCGGCTTTTGACGAAAACTGATCACTCATTTCGAAAGAGGATAGCATTCAATCGCACTATAGGAAATCAGCCGTAGGCTAAAAGGAATGGCCATTTTCTGTCACTGCCAATGCCGCTTTGGGTTCTTCAATACTGCTCCATTAGGAGTCTTAATTAATTGCATCTGTTTCTTGCTCCCTTTTTGGAAACGGGATTAGATGCTCGAATACCAGGAAAAACACAAAACGCATGCTTTGAAGAGTAGACCCCACACACAATCTGTTATTTATTGCTGTTGTGCTAAGGTATTAGTTTGATATTAAATCCTCTTCAGAGAAGAAAATTATGAAAAAGATGGTAAGAAAACATATTTTTTAAGTCTTTGACTTCCTCCAAGCTTTCATTAATTCAGGTATGTTCGGAAAGTATATAATTCTTTTATATTTATGTTTCTAGGAAAGATATAAACGTACATGCTTTACAGTTCGGGTATATTTTCCTTTTGTTAAGGTTGTTCTTAAATTCAAGGGAACGTTCAAACACATTTTTTAATTAATTCTTATTCAGAAACGCATGAAATAGGCAGGTTTTGTCATTCAAAAACAATGTAACTGAAAGACTTTTCGATTCTTTGATAAACGCAAAACATCTTTCAGAAGATAATGTCACAGTAGATGTTTTAAACCGAATTTGCGACGTGATAGCGACAAAAAGGAGAAAAAACCAGTCGTCACGCGATCAAAATCGTTTATAACTCAATAACTAATTCACTGGTGCAGTGAGGGGGGGGGGGGGATTCGGAGTTAAAACCCCTCCCAGAGCTACAAAAATTACCATAATTGTCGCTTATATGAATCACTAGTTAAGCAAATTAACCGCTTTTATGAATCAAAATTAAAATTAATATTAAAATTTTTTTGGCTTATTTGGAATCTGTGGCTTTGCTGAATCAAATACTATTCAACAAAGTGATCCAATTAAACGGCGAATATTGTATTTAAAACTGTGAAAGTGTATATTACATGCATTGGTTAAGTGAGAACTAGTCATTTGTTTTAAAAAAAGTCATGGATCACATTTTCGAGATGTCTTAGGCTAACAGAATGATCATTTCCTGCCGTATAGACGCTTTGAGTTTAAGTATTATACAGTGTACAGTTTTTTAATTGCATTTCTGTCTTTGCTCCGTTCGAAACGATAATGGACCATCGACTTCCAGACAAAAACAGAAAACATACGTTTTCTAGGTCTCTTTCAGTTTCAAACTTCTTGTTAGAAGTCTAAATCTAAACTCAGGCCGAACTAACTACAGGCCGAAATTTCCGAAAAAAATTTCGGCCCGTGCCCGGTCCGGCCCGTTTTTCCATTATTTTTTCACAAAAAAATTATTGGCCCGGTAACAATATCTAAAAGTTCGGCCTGGCTCATAAAAAAACATAACAAGTCTTACCCAGCCCGACTGAATTTCTACAAAATAGAGATTTTTACGCCATTGCGGTTAAAAATTGTCTTGTACGAGGAGTTCTGACAAAAAAAAAAAAAAAAAAAAAAAAAGAAAAAAAAAAACTTATTTTAGCTTTTTTCATGTTTGCATCCCCCATTTTTAAAAAAGTGTCCTGGGTTGCGATATTTATTTTGTTATCTTGAAATTCACAGCAAATTTTCCGAAAGGTTACAGCAGAGGGGGGAAATTCCCTCCCGGCATTAACTATGCTTTTTTCTGCGGCTCTTTCACGAAATTAGAATTTTTCCCGCGTTTCTTTATCGAAATTTGCGTTTTTTCGCGACCCTTTGACGAAATTTGCGTTTTTATCGTAAACCTTTGATGAATTTTGAGGTTTTTTTCGCGATCCTTTCACGAAATTTGCGCTTTTTCTAAGATCCATTGACGGAATTTGTTTTTTTTCGCGATTTTTTTGACGAAATTTACAAGCTTTTTTCGCAATCCTTTGACGAAATTTGCGCTTTTTGCGCGATCCATTGACGAAATTTGCGTTTTTTCCGCATTCTTTAGACTAGGGGTGATTCTGTTCCGAATTTTCTGAAAATTTAAGGTATTCATTTCCGAAAATTCAAAAAAAATCTGTCACCAATCCGAAAATTCGTACATAAAAAATACCGCGAATTTCGACAAATGGTCACCGAAAAATATAAATTTTGTCAATCGTTTGTAGAAAAATCGCCACTTTAGTCAAAGGATCGCGGGAAAAGCGCAAATTTTGTCAAAAAATCGAGAAAAAATTGCAAATTTCGTCAAAGAATTGAAGAAAAACTGCAAATTTCGTCAAAGAATCGCTGTAAAAACGCAAATTTCGTCCAAGAATTGCGAAAAAACCCACAAATTTCGTGAAAAGATCGTATAAAAAAGCCGCTAATTTCAACGAAAAATCGCGAAAAAACCGCTAATTTCGACGAAAATTCGCGAAAAAACCGCTAATTTCGACGAAAAATCGCGAAAAAACCGCTAATTTCGACAAAAGATCGCGAGAAAAACGTTAATTTAGACAAAAGATCACGAAAAAAACAAATTTCGTCATAAAATTACGGAAAAACACGCAAATTTCATCAAAAGATCGCGAAAAACACACAAATTTTGTCAAAAAAATCACGTTAAAAACCACATTTCTTCAAAAGATCACGAATGAACTGCAAATTTCGTCAAAAGATAGCAAAAAACCAAATTTCGTCAAGAGATCGCAAAAAACCAGCAAAGTTCGTCAAAAGATAGCAAAAAACGCGAATTTCGTCAAAAGGCCGCGGAACTCCCCCCCCCTCTCTGCTGTAACTTTTCAGAAAATTTGCTGTGAATTTCAGAAATTTTTTTTTTCACTCAGAATCACCCCTTTTTTAGGCGAAATTTGCGTTTTTTTGCGATCTTTAGACGATATTTGCGTTTTTTCACGACCTTTAGACGAAATTTTAACCTTTTCCTCGATCTTTAGACGAAATTAGTGGGGTTTTTTCGCGATCGCTGCGAAATTTTTGTTTTTTTTCGCGATCCTTTGACGAAATTCGCGTTTTTCCCACGATCCTTGGGCGAGTTTTTTTTTTGCGAACGATTGATTTGCGAAATTGATTTTTTCGACAACCATTTGTCGAAATCCCCGATAGTTTTATGTCCGAGTTTTCGGAATGAGGAGCGATTTTTTTTTAAATTTTCGGAAAATTCAGGACAGAATCACCCCTGGCTATGTCGTAAAATTTCCTAAGACAGGATCGCATAGGAGAGCAGAAATGTTCGTTATAGATAAGTTCCCTTCTTAGCAGGTGCACCGTCTGTTTTAAATGTATTATAGGGTAAGGTGCCCTATTATCGTCCCCCAGTCACTTTTAGACCCTTGGAAGTTGTAATTTTCAGTGAAAATCTACGAAATTTGGATTTTACATAGACTAACTACCCACGCACATAGAAACGTGGGTAAATACCTTACAAAAAAATTTTAACAATGCGAAAAATTGTTTTTTCAAAAGTATCTAAAAGATGCAAAAGAAAAAAAAATGGCCCCAATTTCGTCCCCAAAAAATCCAATACGCCGAAGCGTAACTTATAACTAAATCAAAATTTATAATGACTAAGTAATTTAATTTACATTAAAGTAAGGCGCAAAGAAATGCACTAATTATCAGTGGAAGACTAACATAACGAAACATTAGCATAGTTTCCAATCTCCCGATTTTTTCATACCAATATTTTTATCCAGAAATACTTGCTTTATACAATCGCAGTTTTAACGAAATTAAATAAAGAAAACATTTTTGTAAGATTTTACTGGTATTCAAAAAATCGGGAGATTGGCAACTATGCATTAGACATCCAAACATGAGGAAAAAATTAAGAAAAATGTCATGAAAAAGCATTCCTAATTTCGTCCCTGGGACGAAAATAAGAACTGCAAGGGGGACGCAATTGGGACCACGCTACTTCTCAATATTACGGATCTTCAGTGCCCGTAAGATGAACTGAGCGTCCTAAAACTCACTGTATGCTACTGTCAGCATCTTACCAACGTAAAATACATGCAATGAATGAGAAATAAATACTTACAGTACAGTAAATAACGTTCTACAAACGACGTAATAAGAACTCAGATCTTCTAAAAATAGGAAATTTGCCATCTTTAATTTATGTATGCGTCTTAGCGAACGAAGCTTTCAACACTGACCCCTTTTACCTTCCGTCCCCTGTGCCTTGCGTCATAAGTGGCGTCACTTTCGCAGAAGCGGAGAAGTTAAGGGGGACGAAATTAGGAATGGGGACGAAATATGGGCTTTTTACCCTATTATTTTCACACAAATTATTATATTCATTTTGTATAGATAAACACATTTTTTCCGTTTAAGACAGGATTTTGTCACATGTATGTTCTTTTTCAAACGTTATATTTATTTTTATTGCCTAGAAATTGTTATCGTCTATAACATTTATTGCCTAGGAAAATGACAATTCTTTAACCATAATAAATTGAAAATTTTAATTATAGAACAATGGAAATTTAAAAATATATGCAAGTTTTGAAAAAATTGTTGTGTCAGGCGAAATTATACTAATTTTTGCACGGATATATAATAACGTCAATTACATTCTAAAATTCAGCACTGCTTGGACGCGGATGATAGAAAACTTCACCAGTTCTCGTGATATTGTTATATCTGACACAAGGTCTATTGAAAAATTTGCTAAAATTGTTTAATTAATTTTCAAGTTAGGAACAAGAATTCGGGATTGACTTGGAGTGAAACCCCGTGTGTATTTTTGACTGAACAATGGATTCCTGATTTTCCGTACAAAAATAGTTTGCTGCACTGTGCTCTTCCATCTCTTAAAGTTTTCCTCATCATTTTTTAAACACTTTTTATAAATCTAACATAGTAATAGTTATTTCATTGGTGCGTTTTATGTTTTGTAACTGTAATATTGTAAAATGCTGTTTAAATGAATCACAATCAACGTAACAAGTGATTCTACTAACCGAGAAAAAAAAATCATCATGATTACATTCATTAACTAGACTGATTCAACTAACCGGCGGTAACCATTATCAACATCTCAACCCCCCCCCCCCCCTAGAGCCGAATTCTGGCTGCGCCACTGAATATTCAGTTCCTCCTCTAACATTTTGAGTAGAGAGGAGGAGTTTTATGAAAGAACTAGCTCTTCCATAAAAATATTGAAGTGTCAGCGATAATTCCATAGGTGAAATATACGAAAAATTAAATGTATTGGTATAATTCAATTCAAGAGTTATTGGCTGGGATTGTGAAGACTCGCTTAAGATCTTATGCTTGGTACTGTACTGTGCTTGGTACCATTTAAGTTAGTGATAGGCGATTGACCAACAATCGCAATCGTAAAAAATAACAATCGAGACATGCATCGATTAATTCCGAAAATCTCATTCGAGATGTTCTACAATCGATTGTCTCACCGAGAAGCTTAAAACCTCAATTTATAAATCTAGCGATTATTCCCACAGGAAATATCGTGGAAGTGGCAAGCGACTGCTCGATTATTCTAGAATCGCAACAATTTGTTGCTGATTGAGGTTTGAGGGGGAAAAATAAGGTACATTTTGCTATTAGCGTGATTGAATTCAAGTTAGAAGAACGCCAAATTAGTTTCTATAACGGCGTTGAAAACTTGATTTTAATTTGGATCGAAATAAAAAATTACAATAATTCAAGATTAGTTTGATTCGAGACATAAGTGGGCGTAGTAGGCATGGGTGCACGCTGCCGAAGACAGTGGAGTTCCCTATTCCCAGATTTGTTTAATTCCAAGTTTTTCGAAAAACCCACCAGCGTAACTCTACTAGTAATGAATAAAGATTATCGCTGAATTTTTCACATTTAATGGCCTTGTATTTTTTTAGTTAATTAAATAATTTAATAACTCATATGAAGCACAAAACAAAATTAATAATTTATTCTGTGATTATAAAAAATATAAATATTTTGATAATGTAACATGCACGTGAAGCTTTAATTTTATGAAACAGGTGTAATATTATGAAGCATCTTAAAACGCTATATTAAATCATTTGAATTGAAGAGAATTCATTGAGAAGAATCATGGATGCTAAATTAAAAAAATTATTACAGCATAACCTGCAAAAAGGGAACAACGGAGAAATTCATTCTTAAATAAGTCTTAGCAGGCTCACATTCTATTCTAATTATATGGTATACCTCTCGCCACGCAAGAACAATAAAAAATTTCCGCTGAAGTCAAGTTCCATTTCCATAGGTTTACCGTAGGGTAAAATGTCCATATTTCGTCCCCTTTCCTAATTTCGTCCACCTTAATCTCTCCGCTTCTGCGAAAGTGGCGCAACTTATGGCGCAAGGCACAGGGGACTGAAGGTAAAATGGGTCAGTATTGAAAGTTTCGTTCGCCAAGACGTATACATAAATTAAAGACGCCGAATTTCCTATTTTTAGAAGACCTGAGTTTTTATTACCTCGTTTGTAGAATGTTATTTACTGTACTGTAAGTATTTATTTCTTATTCATTGCATGTATTTTACATAGGTAAGATGCTGACAGTAGCTTTTCATGACAATTTTTTAAATTTTCCCCTCATTTTAAGATATCATAAAGTTTCGTTATGTTATTTTTCCACTGATAATTAGTACATTTCTTTGTGCCTTACTTTAATCTAAATTAAATTACTTACTCATTTAGAAATAAATTTTGATTTAGTTACAAGTTAAGCACCGGCGTATTGGACTTTTTTAGGGGGACGAAATCGGGACCATTTTTTTTCTTTTGCATTTTTAGATACTTTTGAAAAAACAATTTTTCGCATTGTTAAAATTTTTTTTGTACGATATTTGCCTATGTTTCTATGTGCGTGGGTAGTCAGCCTATGTAAAATCCAAATTTGGTAGGTTTTCACTGAAAATTACAACATTTAGGGCCTAAAAGTGACTGGTGGGACTAAATATGGGCACTTTACCCCAATGTTTTTAAAAATGCTGTTCAAAAATAGCACAAAATTCAATATTTATAATGTATGAAAACTTTAAAAAATGATTAAATTGTAAAAATCAAGTGCTATAAAGATATTTTATTTTTAAACAAGAAAGGAAAAATCAGGCGTTAAGGATAGATTATGAAACACTTCCCAACACTTCCTGAATGCTTTAACAAAACTTCGTTATTTAGAGAAATAAGATAACTAAATAAACATTTTAGAAAACGCATAAAACATTTAAAAAACTGATTCCAGCAGTTACCGTCCATAGCCAAATTCCAAATATATATTCCAATTCTTTTGAACAGTCCTGTATTTGATCTGTAGGTTGATATATATACTATATAATGAAGAAATTTAGTTTAGCGAGAAAACGCATAACAGAATGCTGAAATTTCTCTTTCAGCAATTTATACTAATAGATGAAAACACACTTGAATATTTTTGTACAACCGTGTAGTTAACCTAGTACCTTTATTACACGCTACGATTTAGCTGAAATTTAATTCAAACTAAAGCACTCTTATAAAACTACTGAAATCACATTTCCAGACATTATCATTTATAGACGGCCATGTATCCAATTCTTTGCGTGACCCTGCATATCATTTTATCTATATTCTACAACCATTTCTTAGCAAACTAAATGCAGGTCAGCGTAAAAATGCATATCTCATTTAAAAACCACGTTTAAGCAATTTGCGCTGATACCCAGTAACCATTACGAATTCTTTTCTGTAGCCCTGTATATGAATTATAGCATTTATACACAGTGGTGTCGTCATAAAAATAACAGAAGGTATACGTTCTAAGCAGAGGGTATACGCTCAAGGCACTGGGTATACCCTAGTTTATATATACTATAGTTTTCTTGAGAAACAGATGGTACACGGTGTTCCTTAAAAAAATCCAGAGGGTATACTGCGTATACCCCCGTATACTCTCCACTACATCCCTGTTTATACACATCATATACTAGGCATAAATATAGTGAAACATAAAAGTGCATATCATAATTAAAAATGCATTTCCAGCAATCATCGCTACTGTACAGTACTTCGGATACAATATAGTATCTGAAATCTTTTGCGTGTCTCTGTAAATGCTATGTACTGCGTAATACACATGAAATAAGTTATAGTAAACCTCAAAGACGTATATCAATTTCATTACATATGAAATAATTTAACATAATTAAAATACACCGCAAACGATTCCTTCCACCCGTATATCATTATGTAACGGAATTCTTTTGTGTGGCCCTGTAAATGAATAACTATTCTTTGCACCGAATATTCTACAGAATGCATATTTTAGTGCACTTCATAAATACATATCAATTTTATTATGTTTGGAAGCGTGTAACATCATTAAAAATCATTTTAAACGATTTTTTCCCATTGGCCGTAATGTAACGGAATACTTTTGGTTTTGATTGTCCCTGTAAGGGAACTAAACATGCTACAAACTTAATTTGAAATATGGAACGTGCTATGGTAAACAATAACATCCAATCTAGAGGTTGTTGCACTAATACAGCTCTGTAGCCATCAATATTGACGTCGCAATGGATTTCAGTCGCACTTTTGGCATTGTACTCGTATACAGTGTGTCCACGTATAACCTGACCGACCTTTATTTTCGTAACCGTTAGTCCTAGATGCATACTTCCAATTACAAAAATGGTTTAAATAAGGTAAAGAATTATTTTTAAAGCGATTTGGGCCAAGAAAAACATTTATTAAAAAATTACGAAATTTAAATTTTTATACGATCCCCCGGTCCTATAAGTGATATTTACTAAAAATTTACTGTGACACTAACAAGTAAGACAAAAAAAAGTCCCATTCATCTAACATTAAAGTTTACCGAGTTATGAAACTTTGAAAGGCATGACTTATACCCAGGGGCGCGCCAACAGTATCCAGCGCCTGTGTGCAGAATTTCAGTTGGCGCCCTCTACACCCCCCCCCCCCCTCCGAAAATAAATCTTTATATAAAGAAATTCTTTAAGTATCTATAACATCAAATAAAGTTTTTTGAACCAGAAAATTATTTAATAAAATGTGTCTTGTTTCTATAGGGTTCGTATTTCATTTCACTTATTAAACAAAATTTCTGATTCCAAATATTTAAATTACTTGAAAAATAAGGGAGGTTGGCAGCTATGTAAATAAAATTCGAAACACAATAAAGCCTGTAAAAATAAAACCAATCTGTATCAGAATCCTGCATTAAACGGTAAAATTTCACTATCCGAGACAAAATAATACAATACAATAATAATATTAGATTGTATCCATACTAATGAAATAAAGTTTGCCATCTCTAATTTGCATATCGATATTAATATAAAAGAAAGACTTTGACTTTACTCTGCATGTGTTAGCGATGGCTAAGAAAATCTACGGTTGGTTGGTTGTGTTTATGACGGCCCATTATCAACACGAGGGACATAGGCCCAAAGGGGGGGGGGGTGCCCTCCGTGGGGGTCTTTCTAAGGGAGCCTAACCCGTATTTACGCTTGGGAAACCCAGGTTCGAAGAAAACCACGAAAACTCCGAACGATTCGGCAGACGGGCGCGATTGGGATAGAACCCAGAACTTCCCCTCTACCAGCTTCGAGAGCAGAACCTCTCGTCCACTGGTGGGACCAAAAATCTACAGAACATAGAGGTCTGAAAATTTGGATAAGGATAGACAATGGCAGGTCCAAATGCACCTGAGGATCAGATTTTTCACTTTTTGATAATTAGCCGAAATATAATTAAAAGCCATAATGATAATCGCAAAATGACGAGCTTCCTTTCTTCAAAGTAATCATGCCTTTACATTTCTTCAGACTGATAAAAGCGTAACATTCGAGTTTTACTTCATTTTTTAAATTAAGATGGCCGGGTCCCCATGAAGTTAAAAAAAATCGTCTTACCTTTCCGATTCAAATGGTATTTTTCGTTACTCTTTCAAAAGACATCTTTTTATTTGGGTCGCGATTCGCGTCAATTTTCAAGTTTTCCGTTTTTCTGAAGTTTTAAAATTAAAAAAAAAAAAAATCTATTAATACATTCTTGGTATTTTTCCGAATCTAACGGTATATCTGGTGTGAACAAATATTAATATTTAGTACTATTTAAAAAAAAAAAAAAAAAAAAAAAAACTCTTTAAGTCATTTCAAGGATTTGCCTCAGATGTTTTTCTCCCAGTGCAAATTTTCTCAAGATATCGTTCCCCGTCTCAGCGATATGTGCTTGTGCTTTGAATATCATTTCGCGTTTCAAAAAAGTGGGGGATGGTACACATTTTATAGTATTAATGTTTTATCCTGAATTTTTGGTCAGAATTGAATCTTTTATGTATCTAAATGACAGAAATTAAATTCAAATTCCAGGTTCACTTGAAAAATCAGGCCAGAGCGTGGATATCACATCCGGTGTACGCTGCAGAAGGCAGTGGGACCCTCAACTCGAGCTACGTTTGGATAAATTTTCATTTAAAAATGAAAAATCATACAAATCCGAGCTTGTACTCCGCCGAAAAGGCAGTGCTGCTGACAACATTAAGCTCGTTTGGAAAGATTTTCGTTAAAAAATATAAAATCTAAACAAACCGGGCAGCGCGTTGCACGTCCGGTGCATATGCTGCTGAAGACATTGCACCCCCCTCCCCATCTCTGGGTTCGTTTGGAAAAATTTTCGTTTAAAAATATAAAATCATTCAACGTTTGATTTTAAACTATTTAAGGTTATTATAATTTGCAATGCCGGGCAGGTCGGTTAGTAGAGCATAAGCACGGGAATTTAAACCTTTTTTTTTTAATCTATACTAGGGGGCTCGGCCCCCTACGAGCTACGCTCGCCAACCCCCGTTCAGACACCGCAGACTCTAAATGCACGCTAATTTGATCGGCTTTCAAAAAATTTCGAAAGATTGAATTATAATTTAAAAAACAGTGGTGATCTCCCTATAAACGAATTTCTATTCATTTCTCTTTGATTGGGGAATTTTAACGCCAAATCCGCTGCGGTACTACTTGATTATCCCGTCGACCAATTTCGCCAAATTATATAAATCGCCAAACCACTCGCCAAATTATACAAATTGACAATTTTTATTTTAAATAACAAAAGAACAAATAAATTAGTACAACATTAATAAACATACAAATAAAACGTCGAAATAAAAATAACTTGATAACGTAGACACGTGTAACAACATTTCAAAATAAGCTAATATAAAAGGAATTAAGTAAACAGATTCTTTGTCTCCTGGTATTTTTTAACAAAGCGAAAAGAAAGTTCTTTTAAATGAGACATTTTAAATTAATCGTTTTTAAACTGACGTAATTTTTACCAAGCTATTCTTTCTCTTTTAAATATTCACGTGAAAATACTTTTGTTAGAAATGAAATATTATTTGCGCTTTCCTAACAAAAATAGTTGAAAAGATCCTCTCAAAATATTAAATAAATGTCTAGTGCAATTTCTAAATTTAAACTGTTTTGCAATATTATTTTGTGTTCATTTTATGTAATAACTATAACGTGACGTAAATATGACGTAATTTCTCCTATTTAAGACTTCTAACGCTTGCCAATGAATTTATTATTTTACAATATCCTTTCTCTTTTAAAATTCACGTGTATACTTTTTATGACGTAATTTTTAATAAGTTCCTGCTTTTTGTACATAATTACATAATTCTAATTCCAAATGATTTTTTCTGTTTATAATAGTCACGTGTAAATAAATTTTTAATTTGAAGCAAACATTATTGTTTGCACTGTTTATACATTTGGCAATAGTATAAATTAATACCATCTCTCTATTCTAAAAAAAAGTAACTACCGCCTTCGCCGCCGCCGCCGGTTTTGAATTTTTTGTGACCGGAGGTCTTTCTTCATTAATATTAAGAAAAATAATGCATACAAAAATATGAAAATCGGTAGTATTATACAGAAATGTTTGATAAACACGCTGATGCAGACAGTTTTCAAATCGAAGAATTATTTTAAGAGATATTTAATGCTAAAGTTGGACAAAATCGTTCCACTAGAAAAGTTTTATAGGAGCAAAAACTATTCATGAGAATTTAATCATTTTTAAATCATTTTATACGTTTGAAGTTCCCGGTGTACAGACTGTATTTCTTTTTTTAATTTGACTAATTTTTTGAGGTTTTATTTCTATTTTAAATTCAAATTTTCAGCATTTCTAGAGATATTTTTTACAGATTTTAGAAAGTGATATTAATTTAAACTGTTGCCAAATGTATAAACAGCGGAAACAATGTTTCCTTCAAAAAAAAAAAAAATATATATATATGTGTAAATAAATTAAAAATTTATTTGCACGTGACTATTATAAACAGAAAAAAACTTTTGGAATTAGAATTAAATAATTATGTACAAAAAGCAGGAACTTATTAAAAATTACGTCATGAAAACTGGTGGCGCCGAAATTCTTCTGACAAATAAATTTTCAAAATCCAAGTGAGATGGGAGAGCAATTAGATTAAATAGTTTATTAAATAAAACTGAAATAGTATGTAAATTCTATTCATCATTAGAAGTTAATAATTGTTCCATAATAGTAATTCTCCGTATTTAACAGAGCCCATACAAAAAAAAATGTTCTCTGCTTGGTTGCAGAGTCAGGACTTCCATTATACACTCTGTATTAAACAGAGCCACGATTTAACAATTGGCATCTCTGATTACAGAGTCAGGACATGTTACATGTTCTCTGCTTGGTTACAGAGTCAAGACTGACCATTTTAAAAATGATACATATTATATAAAATAAACATCAAAATAAAAATTACAATATGCAGTTATAAATCTTCTAAATAGCTATAATATTCATTTAAATGACATCCAAGTAATTATAAAACTAATAAATCACCATCAATTCAAAATTATTATAAAGTAAATAAATCTATATTACATGACCTTGAAATCATAATGTTACTCATAAATATTGATTCAGGGTTATAAACAATTTAGATAAACAGATTAGATTTTTTCTGTCAAAAGAAATCAGTTTTATAATTATGTTTCACAATATAAAGATAAACAGAGTTAAATTATAAACAAATAAATTTGAGGGCATTTACGCCGAAACATCCTCCGCCTCCATGAACGAAGTTCATCAAACAATTATAACTTACCAAATTTTTACTATCACATACTAAATAATCAAATATTAAATACAAAATTAAAATATTACCTTAAATGTCAAGTATAACTAAAATGAAATGCAATTAAATCCTACTACTTCTAAAAAAAAAAAAAAACAGTTTCTGGAACAACTAAAAATAGAAAAAGACATTAATATACAAAATAGTTCAGAAAGTTACAAAAATTAGACATAGAAAATAATAATAATAATAAAGTTAGTTAAAATAAAGTAAAATTCTATTATATTAAACGTCCATCGGTAGAGGAGACAATTTTGTGATAGGGCGTTTCAGTTCACCAGTAGAGGTCTTTAATTTGACAACACGAACAATATTATCATCACCAGGAAATAGTTCAATTATTCTGCCCAATTTCCACCTTAATGGGGGCTGGTTTTCTTCCTTTATCAACACCAAGTCATTGATTTTTAAGTTCGGGTTGCTTCTAAACCCCTTTGTACGTTGCTGCAATTGTGAGAGATAGTCTGACGACCACCTTTTCCAAAAACTTTGGAAAATCTTTTGTAGCAATTTCCAACTTTCCAAAGGAGTTACATAGGTAGAGGAGATATCAGGCTCAGGTAAGGAGGTCAAGGGTGCTCCTATAATAAAATGTCCTGGCGTCAGAGCCGTAAAGTCATTTGGATCAGAAGACTCAGCGACAAGCGGTCTTGAATTTAAGCATGACTCAATTTGTGCAATTAAGGTCAAAAATTCTTCATAAGTTAAAATCTGATCACCAATTGTTCTCTGCAAATGATTTTTCATTTGTTTTATTCCCGCTTCCCAAAGGCCTCCAAAGTGAGGGGCGGAAGGTGGGTTGAATTTCCATACTATCATTTCGTCAGTAAGATACTTGTGCAATTTTTCATCAGAAGCAATTTGAGACATCATTCTCTTTATTTCGCGGTCTGCCCCTACAAAATTTGTACCTCTGTCGGAAAATATTTCTAGAGGTTTTCCACGTCGAGCCACGAATCTTTTCAATGAGGTTAGAAAGGTTTCAGTTGTAAGATCAGTGACTAATTCAAGATGGATAGCTTTTGTTACGAAACAAACATACAGACAAACATAATGTTTAAAGGGTTTCACACCACGTCCCTTACGAGGTTTGATCAAAAAGGGGCCGGCTAAGTCGACTCCTACTCTTGAAAATACTCGAGCTTGTGTCACGCGTGCTGATGGCAGATTTCCCATCAACTGAGATGAAAGGTGTGATGAATTTCGGAAACATTTCATACATTTCCTTATTTCTCTTTTCACAGCTTCTTTAGCAATAATTATCCAAAATTTTTGTCGAATTGCTGAAATTGTCAATTGAGTCCCGCTATGAAGATGTTTCTCATGAAAATACCTTATTATCAAGTCTGTAACATGATGCCTTTTAGGGAGAATGATTTGATGTTTTTGATATTCAGACAAGTTTGCATTTTTTAGCCTACCTCCAACACGAAGAATATCATTTTCGTCAAGAAATGGATGTAAAGGAAGTAGTTTGCTTTTAGAATTTAGGATCTTTCTGGATTTTAGAATTTTCAGTTCGTCTCCGAATTCATGGTTTTGAATTAATTTCACAATAGCATTTGTTGCCCTTTCAAGTTCTGGAACAGTCAAAAAACCATAGACTCGTTCAGATGGGCATGTACTATTTTTGATGAATCTGAGGCACCAAGCCGTAATTCGTTTTAATTTAGTCCAGGATGAAAATTTAAATAAAAGCTCAAATTCTGGAATATTTTGGGATATGGAGCAAACAAGCGTTTTACGTTGTTCTTGCAAGACCTCTTCATCAGGTAGATTAGGTTGAGTTTCAGGGGGAAATACTGGTAACGATTCTTCCTTCAGCCAGCTAGGACCATGTAACCATGCCTCGTTATTAATCAATTCAGATGCAGAGCAACCACGAGAGAGAACATCTGCAGGATTTTCCTTTCCTTTACAAAATTTCCATTGTACAGGAGCAACAAGTTCCTGAATTTCGCATATGCGGTTTGCCACAAAGGGCTTCCAGTTGTTAGCACTTCCTTTAATCCAGTGCAAGGTAATTTGGGAGTCACTTAGACAAAATATATTTTCATTCACAATTTTAAATATTTCCTTTAAATAATTCGCTAATCTTGCAGCCGTAAGTGCTCCAAGAAGTTCGAGGCGCGGCAATGTAATTTTCTTGAGAGGCGCTACTCTCGACTTTGCTATTACAAATGAAGTTTCACAAGAAGAAGAATCACGTAGATAAGCCACTGACCCATACCCCTTTAAACTAGCATCAGAAAATATGAAAAGTTGAGCGGTTTCAGGATTTAATTTTGGGATAGTTACAAAATATTTTCTAAGAATTTCAAAATTTACCAAGTCTTTTATTTCATTATGCCATTTTCTGAATTTTCCACTTAAAGAATCTGGTAATGTAGAATCCCAGTCAATTCCATGTTCCCAGAGTTCTTGCATTAAAAATTTAATTCTTATCACGAAAGGGGAAATGAGTCCAATAGGATCATAAATTTTTGCCACAGTTTGTAAAACAATACGTTTGGTAATAATTTTATGGTCAAATTCTACCAAAAGTGGTTGTATGTCTATTTTCAAGGTGTCACTTTCTGTTATCCATATAATTCCCAATACCTTCGAAAGATTTTGTTCAAGAGTGTCTTCCTCAAAGTTTATTCCATGTTCCTTCCATAAAAATTTTAAATCGGAAGAATTGGTTTTAAATTTTCTGAGTTTCATATTGGCCTCACTCAATATCTTCTCTGCACCGTTTGATAAAACAAAAGCTTCGTTTACTGAATCAGCTCCATGAAACAGGTCATCAACGTATAAGGAAATATCCAGCATATTAACTATTTTTCCAAACAAATCTTTATACCCCTCAATGTGATGTTTGATGGTTGCAGAAAGGAAAAAGGGTGAAGTTGTTACACCAAAAGTTACACGGGTCATGCGAAAAACCTTCAAAATGGGATTGTTACTAGTGATATTGTGAGGCATGTAATACGTGTTTATTTCATCTTTATTAAACTCACATTCTTCAATTATACCCAAACCACATTGTTCATTTAATATTTTCTCATATTCCTTAAGTAACCATTCATTTTTGCACAATTTTGATTTTAATCCCCAAAGTCTATGTTTAGCTACATCAAAATTGGATTCCAATTCATTTTTATTTACTTTCCACAAAAGTTTAGTTTCATATCTTCCATTTACAAAATTTAAATTATCATTAAATAAATCAAGAGCATCTAAATCGTTTTGTGAAAATAATTCATTTTTACTATCACAAATACCCAAAGACTCTAGTTTCCAAAACTTTTGCAAATCAAAATTTTCTATTTCATTAACAGATACAAGATGAGCATTAACTGTTTCGTTACCTTTAGAGTTTATTTTTCCCACTATTGTGTACCCAAAAAGTGTATTAGCTACATATAAATGGTCATTAATTTCTTCAACGACACCTCTCTGAACATTCCAGAAATAATCAGCTCCAAGTAAAATTTGTACTTCGGATTCCTCGGGCGTAGGGTCGGCTAACCTCCATCTTTTACTTTCAATGTATTTTATAACTAGAGGGTCAGAATTGGGAACCTTCAATGTTGTTGCACTTATCAAATCGGTAGCTAACACCTCAACATCTATAAAACGATGATAATTCATTTTACTTCGCAATTTAATTTTAAAAACGTCATATTCTTCTTCGCGACCTTGATCCATGCTAAAAGCGAATACAGTTAAATGTTCTTTTCTTAAAACAGGCAAATTTAATTCACGAGCTAATGCTTTTGTTATGAAGCTTTTTTCGCTTGCAGAATCAAGTAATAATCGAACTACCTTTGATTTAGAATTACCTTGAGCAGTTACACAACATGTTTGCAATAAAACAGCATGCTTAGAATTTCTAAAATTACAATGAGAATTAGATACAACTGTTTGATTTTGATTTTCATTAATTTCTGGTTTCAAACTTTTCTTAAAGCAAAATAATTTGTTATGTTCAGTGCTTTTACAATTTAGACATGGCTTTAATTTTATGCGGCATTGCGAAGATAAATGCGATTTCAAAAAGCATTTGTAACATCTACCCTCCTTACGTAACATTAATCTTTTCTTATCATCAGCTAAATTTTTACACTCGGAAGATAAATGATCATTACCTTTGCAAAATACACAAAAAACTTTAATATTGGCATTTAAGGTATTAGCATGTTGATATTTATTTGATGTTTTCTTTTCACGAAATTCAGTTTTATTTTTATGTACAAAAGAAGAGGATGCATCATTTTTAGAACTTGTCATTGACAAAGCCTTTTCTCTACATTCTATTTCACATTTCAGAAAGGCAATTAGATCGGTTACATCTGACTCTTTGCTAGTATCACGTTTTCTATGATATTCAATCACTAATTCATGGGGCAATAGCTTTAGCAAAATAGGATTTAGCAATTGTCCATAAGAACTGGATGTTACCCCCAAATTTCTTAGACTTCTAATATTAACTTCGCACATGTCATGCAATCTTCTTAATGCATTTAAATTTGAACAATTTTTAACTGGTTCCATATTTAATAAATTAGTCATGTGTTTATTAATAATAACATCAACCTTACCAAAACGGTCCTTTAATAAATCAATACAAGTATCATAATTTTGTTCTGTCAAAGGAAATCCTTCTACCACATTATAGGCCCGATTACATAACAAGGATTTTAGATAAGCGAATTTTTCTATCTTAGATAGTGATTTATTCTGGTGTATCGATGTTTCAAAACAGTTAAAAAATTCGACCCATTCTTCGATTTCACCAGAAAATTTTGGAACATTTAATTTAGGCAATTTCATGGCAGAACTCGTTTCTGTTCCACTAGCAGAACCATTCAATGAATTTACACAACTAGTTGCTATCATAGAAACATTATCCTTTTTACATTTTCTTAATCTATTTTTAATTTTAAATTTAGCACTGATCAATTGGTCAGTGTACTTTTCACTATTAGCAATGTCCTTTTCATATTCTTTTAAGTCGGATATTTGAGCTTCAACATCACGATTCAAACTTTGGAAAGCCGTTTCTTTTAAGAGGAATATTTCTTGAAGCTCTAATAATTCATCGGTTTTCGTATTATCAATGTCATCATTTAATAATGTTTCTAATTTTGTAATTAATTTCGTGAAACTCGTTCGTTCAACAGAACGTTTTACTTTCAGCTTTTCAAGATTTTCCATTTTAAATAAAGAATAATTCTTATTTTAAAACATTAACCCTTCATAGAAAATGAAAAAAAATATTTTCTTACCTGTTAATTCCAGGTAATGTAGATGGCATGTCGTAATCCAAATGGCACAATAATAATTCCACACTAATCACAGGTTGAAAGATAAATCACACACTAATCACATGTTGAAAGATAAATCACAGTTGTTAATCACAAATCTCTTTCACAATAGCTCACTATTCTTTCCAAAAAATGTTTCGCGGGTTACTCGGCACCAAAACTAATGGTGGCGCCGAAATTCATCTGACAAATAAATTTTCAAAATCCAAGTGAGATGGGAGAGCAATTAGATTAAATAGTTTATTAAATAAAACTGAAATAGTATGTAAATTCTATTCATCATTAGAAGTTAATAATTGTTCCATAATAGTAATTCTCCGTATTTAACAGAGCCCATACAAAAAAAAATGTTCTCTGCTTGGTTGCAGAGTCAGGACTTCCATTATACACTCTGTATTAAACAGAGCCACGATTTAACAATTGGCATCTCTGATTACAGAGTCAGGACATGTTACATGTTCTCTGCTTGGTTACAGAGTCAAGACTGACCATTTTAAAAATGATACATATTATATAAAATAAACATCAAAATAAAAATTACAATATGCAGTTATAAATCTTCTAAATAGCTATAATATTCATTTAAATGACATCCAAGTAATTATAAAACTAATAAATCACCATCAATTCAAAATTATTATAAAGTAAATAAATCTATATTACATGACCTTGAAATCATAATGTTACTCATAAATATTGATTCAGGGTTATAAACAATTTAGATAAACAGATTAGATTTTTTCTGTCAAAAGAAATCAGTTTTATAATTATGTTTCACAATATAAAGATAAACAGAGTTAAATTATAAACAAATAAATTTGAGGGCATTTACGCCGAAACAAAAACTATAATTACACGTGAATTTTAAGAGAGAAAGGAATTTGTAAAATAATAAATTTATTAACATGCGTTAGAAGTCTTAAATAGGAGAAATTACGTCATATTTACGTCACATTACAGTTATTACATAAAATGAACACAAAATAATATTGCAAAACGGTTTAAATTTAGAAATTGCGCTAGACATTTATTTCATATTTTGAGAGGATACTTTTCAACTATTTTTGTTAGGAAAGCGTAAATAATATTTCATTTCTAACACAAGTATTTTCACGTGATTAAAAAGAGAAAGAATAGTTTGGTCAAAATTGCGTCAGATTAAAAACGATTAATTTAAATGTCTTATTTAAAAGAACTTTCTTTTCGCTTTGTTAAAAAAATACCGGGAGACAAAGATTCTGTTTACTTAATTCCTTTTATATTAGCTTATTTTGAAATGTTTAACTTATTTTACTTAATCAAAGACGAAAACAGCGATTGACATATGTATTTTTGATACTACTTAGTTATCCCGTCGACCAAAAATCTATCATTCGCCAAACTATAAGATTAAATGCCAATAATGGTTGATCGTAAATGTCACATTAACTTGACTTTAAGCAAGTTACACGTGTCTACGTCATCAAGTTATTTTTATTTCAACGTTTTATTTCTATTTTTTATTAATGTTGCACTAATTTATTTGTTCTTTCGTTATTTAAAATAAAAATGATGTCAATTTGTATAATTTGGTGAGTGCTTTGGCGATTTATATAATTTGGCGAAATTGGTCGACGGGTTAACCAAGTCAAAGCCGCAGCCAAATCCGCAGCGGATTTGGCCTTAAAATTCCCCAGTCAAAGAGAAATGAATAGAAATCCGTTTATAGGGAAATCGCCACTGTTTTTTAAATTATAATTCAATCTTCCGAAATCTTTTTAAAGCCAATCAAATTAGCGTACTTTTAGAGTCTGCGGTGTCTGAACGGGGGTTGACGAGCGTAGCTCGTAGGGGGCTGAGCCCCCTAGTTTTCTAAAATAATGTAAAAAATATCTCTAGAAATGCTGAAAATTTGAATTTAAAATAGAAATAAAACCTCAAAAAATGAGTCAAAATAAAAAAATTAATGCAATCTGCACTCCGGCAAATTCTAACGCATACAATGATCTAAAAATGATTACACTGCCATGTATAGTTTTTGCTGCTATAAAACTTTTTTAGTGGAACGATTTTGTCCAACTTTAGCATTAAATATCTCTTAAAATAATTCTTCGATTTGAAAACTGTCTGCATCAGCGTGTTTATCAAACATTTCTCTATAAAACCACCGATTTTCATATTTTTGTATGCATTATTTTTCTTAATATTAACGAAGAAATACCTCCGGTCACAAAAAATTCAAAACCGGCAGCGGCGGCGGCGACGGTGACAGCGGTAGTTACTTTTTTTTTTAGAACTAGGGGACTCGGCCCCCTACGAGCTACGCTCGCCAACCCCCGTCCAGACACCGCAGACTCTAAATGCACGCTAATGTGATCGGCTTTAAAAAGATTTCGAAAGATTGAATTATAATTTAAAAAACAGTGCCGATCTCCCTATAAACGGATTTCTATTCATTTCTCTTTGATTGGGGAAATTTTAACGCCAAATCCGCTGCGGTACTACTTGATTATCCCGTCGACTAATTTCACCAAATTATATAAATCGCCAAACCACTCGCCAAATTATACAAATTGACATAATTTTTATTTTAAATAACGAAATAACAAATAAATTAGTACAACATTAATAAAAATACAAATAAAACGTCGAAATAAAAATAACTTGATGACGTAGACACGTGTAACAACATTTCAAAATAAGCTAATATAAAAGGAATTAAGTAAACAGAATCTTTGTCTCCCGGTATTTTTTAACAAAGCGAAAAGAAAGTTCATTTAAATGAGACATTTTAAATTAATCGTTTTTAATCTGACGTAATTTTGACCAAACTATTCTTTCTCTTTTTAATATTCACGTGAAAATACTTGTGTTAGAAATAAAATATTATTTGCGATTTCCTAAGAAAAATAGTTGAAAAGTATCCGCTCAAAATATCAAATAAATGTCTAGCGCAATTTCTAAATTTAAACCGTTTTGCAATATTATTTTGTGTTTGTTTTATGTAATAACTCACAGCCATCTCTACACCGGCCCAATCGCTAAACTAACTCCGGCGGGTCACGTGACCAGTCGAAGGCGGTTAAATTGAAGCGAAAGTGACGGTCGCCATTTATTCTGTTCTTGAAAATTCCATCGTTGATGAATTCAAGTCGCAGTTTTCATATAAAGTTGCACATGGTTCATGATTTTCATCTTTATACTATCTATTTTATTTAGATACTTATGTTTTATTTCACGAAAGTGTATCATGTGTTTTCCCCGCGTTTCATGTGCTTTCCTAGTGTTTCATTGTTTCTCTTTCTGAAAAGAAAATATGGCTCTCAAGGATTCGCAAATATAATTTTAATTTCATCTAAAAGGCTAGAATATGCATTAAATATTCTAAAATGATGTTCAGTGAATATCACCAAGGATTAACATAACTATTGAAGTAAGTTCTGATTTAACTTTTAAAATTTATTGTCTTAATAAAACAAATTATATCAGACGCTTGGTTTGAATATTAGCAATCTAAGAAAATAAGTATAAGGTTGACATGATTGTTAAAATATATGATGAATGTACAGTTATATGTCAGTAATTATTATATCTCTCTAGAGAAGTTGATTGAAAATGAGAAAAGACTAATTCAAAAGCTCTTTCATAATAAACAAAAATATTTAGATAAATATTTAGATAAGAAATGCAATTTATCAATAAATCAGGCACGAAACAATTCCTCCTGAAGGAGGAATTCCACCTATTTTAAAGCAATTTTGGACATTTTCTGGATTGATGCAAAAATGCAAAGAAAATATTGGAAGCATATATGAGAGGGGGGGGGGGGTGTCTAGGAAATTTAATAATAATTCTGTTTACTCAAATCGTCGGTATTTGTTTCTGAATTACTGTGCAAAAAAGCCATCAAATCAAAGGTGAATCATCATCTGAAAGTGGTGTAAATTGTTTCTAAAATGTCTTTCCAGAGTGATTTTTTTAGACTTTAAAAGGTAAAGGAAGTTTCCATAAGGTTCTTTTTGGAATAGAATATTTTTTCCTAATTAACACTTTCGTGTAATTTCAGTGATGCAATTTTGGAGATGTATTTCTGGAGTAAAGATTAATTTGACTTGCTTGTATTTATGCAGCATGGAGGTTTGTTTTTTTTGTTTGTTTTTGAAAGGAGGGGGGAAATCTTAAACAGACAAGCCTTCTAAAATAATATTTATTTTGACAAATTAATCACTGTAGTTCACATAAATTCATCAGATATTTATGGTTTTACATCTTAGCAAACTGTCTTCAATTTCCTGTTTTGATTCAAAAGACCTGTAAAATTGTTAGTTTAAATTTCTTTTAATAAATTTAAATTATTAAAAGAAAATCATACATACAGTAATATTTTATTTTATTGTATAAATAAGTTAAAATGTGTCCAAAAATAAATATTGTATAGATGGAAAAAATTTTACAACTTTTTTTATGTTTTCCACTTTCATGCCTGATAAATTTAGACGCATTTAAAGATCTTTAAATGATATATTAAACCCAGTTTATAAAAACATTGTGCCAATCCTACTTTTCATTGCAGGTTATGCTGCTTTCTAAACTTGCTAAAACATCCCTGTTGTAATTACTGTATTGATTCTAGTAATGGTGATTTTTCATATGAATTTTTTATTAAAAATTAGTTAACTTTAGGTTAAAAATGTAGTGAATGACTTTGATCATTTATGTAAATATTGTACTCACAGGGATCTGTCCAGATTTTTCTTTCTGGGTCCTATTTTTGAAATTGTGAATAGTTTTTTTTTTTTTCACATTTATGAAAAATCTATTTTTAATTTTGGGAATTTGAAATTATCGTTATATTCAGGTTCTTGTTATACATTTTTAACAAGACCCTTTCCATATCTATATCTTGATAATAGTTTTTTTGACAAGTTAGATAGTATTACTTTTAAAATTTGTGATGAAAAGTACAGTTTGGAAATGCAAAAGTTTTGTGTAAAGCTAATTGTTAAGTTGAAAAATTTTGTGAAGGGTCCTGTTTTAAAATAAAAAGGTTGTGAAAGGTCCATTAAAGGACCTAATTTTTCTCTAAACAGATCCCTGGGCTCATGACAGCTTTATTTATTTAAAAGTATGATGCAAGTTGTATAATAAGATCTTACCAAATAATTACTCAAAAATAGTTATTAAAAATTTTAATTAAGAAATACAAGAGAAAAATTTAAAAAAACTGAAAAATAAATAAATCTGTATTTATTTTTAGCACTAGGGGGCTCGGCCCCCTACGAGCTACGCTCGCCAACCCCCGTCCAGACACCGCAGACTCTAAATGCACGCTAATTTGATCGGCTTTAAAAATATTTCGAAAGATTGAATTATAATTTAAAAAACAGTGGCGATCTCCCTATAAACGAATTTCTATTCATTTCTCTTTGATTGGGGAATTTTAACGCAAAATCCGCTGCGTTACTACTTGATTATCCCGTCGACCCATTTTGCCAAATTATATAAATCGCCAAACCACTCGCCAAATTATACAAATTGACATAATTTTTATTTTAAATAACGAAAGAACAAATAAATTAGTACAACATTAATAAAAATACAAATAAAACGTCGAAATAAAAATAACTTGATGACGTTGACACGTGTAACAACATTTCAAAATAAGCTAATATAAAAGGAATTAAGTAAACAGAGTCTTTGTATCCTGGTATTTTTTAACAAAGCGAAAAGAAAGTTCTTTTAAATGAGACATTTTAAATTAATCGTTTTTAATCTGACTTAATTTTTACCAAGCTATTCTTTCTCTGTTAAATATTGACGTAAAAATACCAGTTGAAAAGTATCCTTTCAAAATATCAAATAAATGTCTATCGCAATTTTTAAATTTAAACCGTTTTGCAATATTATTTTGCGTTCATTTTATGTAATAACTGTAATTGGACGTAAATATGACGTAATTTCTCCTATTTAATACTTCTAACGCATGTTAATAAATTTATTATTTTACAAATTCCTTTCTCTCTTAAAATTCACGTGTAATTATAGTTTTTATGACGTAATTTTTAATAAGTTCCTGCTTTTTGCACATAATTATTTAATTCTAATTCCAAATGTTTTTTTTTCTGTTTATAATAGTCACGTGTAAATAAATTTTTAATTTATTTACACGTACAAATAATTTTTTTTGAAGCAAACATTATTGCTTCCTCTTTTTATACAGTTGGCAACAGTTTAAATTAATATCACTTTCTAAAATCTGTAAAAAATATCTCTAGAAATGCTGAAAATTTGAATTTAAAATAGAAATAAAACCTCAAAAAATGCGTCAAAATAAAAAAAATTAATGCAATCTGCACTCCGGCAAATTCTAACGCATAAAATGATCTAAAAATGATAACACTGTCATGTATAGTTTTTGCTGCTATAAAACTTTTTTAGTGGAACGATTTTGTCCAACTTTAGCATTAAATATCTCTTAAAATAATTCTTCGATTTGAAAACTGTCTACATCAGCGTGTTTATCAAACATTTCTGTATAAAACCACCGATTTTTATATTTTTGTATGCATTATTTTTCTTAATATTAACGAAGAAAGACCTCCAATCACAGAAAATTCAAAACCGGCGGCGGCGGCGGCGGTGACAGCGGTAGTTACTTTTTTTTAGAATAGAGAGATTCAACCTTAGAATATCTGAATTTCTTAACAATATGTGAATGATTTTTGTCATGTGCTTTTCATAATTTAAATACCAAATTTATCCTTTCATTTATTTTTAATTTGTGTAAATGCATTTAGCCAATATAATATGTTATTCTTTTCATAACTAAGGGGCTGGCTCCACATAAAACTTTGATCATGAAGCTAAACAAACATTTTAAATTTCCTTTACTTTTCTGACAAATGTAATAGATGGGAAATATTTTTGTTAATTTTTGAATGATGGCATACTAAGTTTCTTGTCAAAAGAAATTTTTAATAGATAGAAATTTTTAATCGATTGATTGAGCTTATTGAAAAATCTTTCAGTAAAATAATCTCTCTATTCTAAAAAAAAGTAACTACCGCTGTCACCGCCGCCGCCGCCGGTTTTGATTTTTTTGTGACCGGAGGCATTTCTTCGTTAATATAACAAAAGTAATGCATACAAAAATATGAAAATCGGTGGTTTTATACAGAAATGTTTGATAAACACGCTGATGCAGACAGTTTTCAAATCGAAGAATTATTTTAAGAGTTATTTAATGCTAAAGTTGGACAAAATCGTTCCACTAAAAAAGTTTTATAGCAGCAAAAACTATACATGGCAGTGTAATCATTTTTAGATCATTTTATGCGTTAGAATTTGCCGGAGTGCAGATTGCATTAATTTTTTTATTTTGACTCATTTTTTCAGGTTTTATTTCTATTTTAAATTCAAATTTTCAGCATTTCTAGAGATATTTTTTACAGATTTCAGAAAATTGTACTAATTTAAACTGATGCCAACTGTATAAAAAGCGCAAGCAATAATGTTTGCTTCAAATTAAACATTTATTTACACATGACTATTATAAACAGGAAAAAACTTTCAAATTAGAATTAAATAATTACGTATAAAAAGCAGAAACTTATTAAAAATTACGTCATAAAAAGTATACACGTGAATTTTAAAAGAGAAAGGATATTGTAAAATAATAAATTCATTAACATGCGTTAGAAGTCTTAGGAGAAATTACGTCACATTATAGTTATTACATAAAATGAACACAAAATAATATTGCAAAAAAGTTTAAATTTAGAAATTGCGCTAGACATTTATTTGACTAGTATTAAAAAATGCTCTGACGAGCACCAAAACAGGCTAATATGTTTAAGTATAAAAAAGGGTTTGACAAGTGCTTCTAATAGAGCATGAAAAAGGACAAGGGGTCCCTTCTTGGCTGCAGCTCACTGTCAATGCCAACTTTGAAAAAATGATATTTGCGCTTTTTCCATATAAAATAAATTCGCGGTACTTTAGTAAAACTTTCCGTCGCGCTTTACATGTTAACTGCACTGTTGTACTGCGCATGCGTCTGCAATGCAACTTTGTACAGTGCACTGTGTACCATTATTTCTCTATAAATTGTACTACACTGTACATTCCTATTATGCTTTTGATTTTTGAACCTCAGCGAACATTCACACTGTGCTTTTGTACTTCCGTATTAAAGGTGTATGCGTCTAATGTTCGTTTATAATTTACATGCATTGCTGTACTGCATAGTAGTACATTGTACAGCCACAGCCACTTGCTTTTAATTTCAAAAATCAATGAATTAATAAATATAATGTTATGCGTGCACATGCGGAATTGTTCCTGTGCAGAGTGCTGCAACAGTCTGCACTGCACTACAAATCAGTTTTCTGTACAGTTCTACATTGCGGGCGTGCTTGGTGGCCCTACATGAGTGTGATACGCTGTAGGAACTAAGGTTTTTGGTACTATGTCGCCTTACATTCATGCTTAATCAGGCTGCGTCGTTACTGGTTGTGTCTTTACACTACACATTTTTATCGTAACTGTGGCTGATTTTTTTTATATGAAAAAAGCGCAAATATGATTTTTTCAAAGTTGGCATTGACAGTGAGCTGCAGCCAAGAAGGGACCCCTTGTCCTTTTTCATGCTCTATTAGAAGCACTTGTCAAACCCTTTTTTATACTTAAACATATTAGCCTGTTTTGGTGCTCGTCAGAGCATTTTTTAATACTAGTCATTTAAATTTTTTGATAATTATATATTGAATATAAATAAACTTGAGTTGCTTTAAATATTCCCAATACTTTTTTTCTTATTTCGCACAATAATGCACTATTTAACCAAGTTATGCACATTGTTTTAAGAGGTTCCAGTTTTTTTAATCAAATTCACGTTATTTTTATTCATAATTTAATTTACTTGGGCTCCCTTAAATATAACTAATATAATTCCTTAAACTGATGTTAGTTTTTGTTGCATTAAAATATCTTAGTTTGTTGATTCTCTCTAAACAAGTAAACCCTATTAGTTTACAATGGAAGTCTATAGGAATTTGGCGATATATCACCAAGTTGGTGACAAACTAAGCGGTATTTTGCGACAGAACAGGGTCCCGTATATGGTAACCCTTCTTATAGGTATGGTGATGCATTAAATGCTGTTCTATAACCAATGAGATGCGTTTCATTCGAGCGTTGCCATTAAACAATTAACAAATAATCGCGATTTCTGTGACACATACGATAGCGTAACATATATTGTAGATTATCGTGAAAATCGAAGGTTTAGGCCACATCGTATTGTTTAGTTAGACCGGTTATACTAACATCGTTCTCATGTTTTGCTACAATTGAACAGTAATTCGCTTAAGCTTCTTACTACTGCTATCACTAAGCACTTTTTCATTCTTAGAAGGCATAATGAGAGCTAAAATTAGCGCAAACCTGAGTAAAAGTAAAACAAAAAGTTAATATTTTACAGTAATAAAGGTACACAAAGCACTCTGATATACACACCTTACTCAAAACTTGACTAATAACAAGAGTTATGTGAGGGTTGCCAACTGAATTATTCGGCAGCCTTGGTCGGGAACCGAGATATTGCACGCCAAACGAGTCAAATTTTGATCACCGAAGTTGGACATAAACCGAACTGGTTATAAACAGAAGCGGTCGTGAACCGAGGTTCATCTTATATTTTGACCTATAAGTTTGCAAATATGGCATTATTTATATATTCAATGGCGATGATCATTAGGCATCTTGGCGATGAAACTCATCGATTTCAAAGTAACGTTCCGAAGTGTACTTGAACCGCCACAGATGTCATATACGCTTCACGTTGACGCGATTTTTTTCTGACGCCACTGTCATATACGCACCGGGGTACTTAACTGGCGCCAAAGTTTTCTTATTTTGCTTGATATGGTAACCCGAATGTTGCTGTTTATTTATTAATAAATTGTTTATTTACTTTTATTTTCTTTTTTAAAATTATATAAATTGTTTTGTTCTATTGTTATTAATTAAACCTTTTAAATTTTATTGTTAATCCCTTTTTAAAAATATATATGAAACTGGTATTTGAAAACGAGGTTTTCGCCAAGTTAGCGTCAGAAAAAATATCGCGCCAACGTGGTGCGTATATGACATCTGTACCATACTTGGTACAACTTGATTATCCTGTCGACAAAAAAATTATCGCCAAACTATAAGATTAAATGACAATAATGGATGGTAGTAAATGTTACATTCATTTGGCATTTAATACGATACACATATTTGTTACGTCATCAAGTGATTTTTAATTCAAGTTTTGGCAAAGGTGTCATATACGCCGCATATTGGCGCGATTTTTTTGACGCCAATGTCATATACGCACCGGGTACTTAACTGGCGTCAGAGTGTCGTTATTTTGCTTGATATGGTAACCCGGATACAGATGATATTTTAAGGAGGTTGGCACAGATGTCATATACGCCCCATATCGGCGCAATTTGTTTGTGACGCCAATGTCATATACGCAACAGGTACTTAACTGACGCCAAAGTATCGTTATTTTGCTTGATATGGTAACCCGGATATTCTTGTTTATGCTGTTGATATTTTCGAAAATTGGTGTCAGAAAAAAATCGCGCCAATATTGAGCGTATATGACACCTGTGCCACGAGGTTTTCGCCAAATCGACGTCGGAAAAAATCGCGCCAATATTGAGCGTATATGACATCTGTGCCCAAGTTTTTATTATTATTTTTATTAATGTTTTGGCACAGATGTCATATTCGCCCCATATTGGCGCGATTTTTTTCGGTTGCCAATTTGGCGAAAACATCAACAGCATAAACAACATAATCCGGGTTACCACATCAAGCAAAATAACGACACTTTGGCGCCAGTTAAGTACCCGTTGCGTATATGACATTGGCGTCAGAAAAAAATCGCGCCAATATGGGGCGAATATGACATCTGTGCAATGTTTTACTAATTTATTTATTCTTCCGTTACTTAAAATAAAAATTATGTCAGTTTGTATCATTTGGCGAATAGTTTGGCGAAATTAGTCGACGGGATAATCAAGTAGTACCATATATTTTTGCTGCACATTTTCGACAATATCTCAAGCAAAAGTACCTAAAGTTAAACGAAACCCTAATTATTTAAGGCACAGATGTCATATAAAACAACGGGTTTGGTGCGTTTTTTTTTTTTTTTTTCTGACGCAAATTTGACGAAAACCTCGTTTTCGAATAGCAGTTACATATCTATTTTTAAATTACTTTCTATTATTTTAAAAAGGAAATAACAATAAATAATGAAAAGTTTAATTATTAATAACTATAGAACAAAATAATTTATATAATTTTAAAAAATAAAATAAAAGTAAATAAAAAAAAATAATTGATAAATAAACAACAATAGCTCAGTTACCGTATCAGGCAAAATAACGCCATTATCGCGCCAATTATGTACTCTGGTGCGTATATGACATCTCTTCCTTATTAAAAATAGATGGAATGGTATTTTTTAAGGTATGCTTAGTATGTGAAGTATTTATATTACTGCATAACTATCGCTTGTGTAAGTCAGGATGTTATGATGATAATTAAAATAAACCTTACATTTAGCTCCTGAACAGAAGCTTGGGATTTACCCTGTTTTTCTTTTTCCTATCAACTCGTTTGTGCTCCATTGTGTCTATTACTCCAGTTCAAAATATTAATCAAGAAAGTTAATATATATATTTATGACTAGGGGGCTCGGCCCCCTACGAGCTACGCTCGCCAACCCCCCGTTCAGACACTGCAGTCTCTAAAAGCACGCTAATTTGATCGGCTTTAATTGAATTTTTTTGGAAGATTGAATTATAATTAAAACAAGTTGGAAATTGCTCGTCAACGTGGCAAATGATGTGCGTTCGTACTATAGCTAGTTTTATAATTATTTTTTGCACCCCATATTGTACTGAATGTATATTTTTTTGCACTTCATAAGTGCAAAGTCTGTAACAACATTAAAATGCACTTGCGATAATTTTTTTCCCATTCCCCGTAATGAAACGGAAAACTCGTGACTGTCCCTGTAATTAAACTTTACATCCGATTTCCATAAAATTTGAAATAGCTTGATGAAATTTTGCAACAATTATATATTTAAAATTTCAGACCAATCGGAAAGCTGTAACATCCTTAAAATACTCTTGCAATAATTTTTCCCATTGGCCGTAATGTAAAGAAAAACTTTTGACTGTCCCTGTAATTAAACTATTCATCCGATTTCCATAAAATTTGAAATGGCTCGACAACATTTTTCAACAATGATATATTTAAAATTTCAGACCATTCGGAAGGCTGTAACATCATTAAAATGCACTTGCAATAATTTTTCCCATTGGCCGTAATGTAAAGAAAAACTTTTGAATGTCCCTGTAATTAAAGTATACATCCGATTTTCATAAAATTTGAAATGGCTCGACAACATTTTGCAAGAATCATATATTTAAAATTTCAGTCCATTCGGTTGGGTAGTTTTTGCTCTGTTATATGCGGACGGACGGACTGAACGACGACTATAGGTGCTACGTATTTATATAATTACGAACGCACCTAAAAACAAAGGCGATCGCCCTATAAACGGGTTTCTATTCATTTCTCTTTGATTGGGGAATTTTACGGAAAAATCAGCTGCTGTTAAAAGATACAATGGCATTTCAAAATCATCTAATATAAAATGAATTAAGTAAAGAGTCTTTGTCTCCCGGTATTTTTTAACAAAGCGAAAAGAAAGTCCTTTTAAATAAAATATTTTAAATATATCGTTTTTAATCTGACGTAATTTTCACCAAACTTTTCTTTCCCTTTTTAATATTCACGTGAAAATGCTTTTATTAGAAATGAAATATTATTTGCGCTGTCAAAAAAAAAAAAAAAAAAAAAAAAAAAAAAAAAATAGTTGAAAAGTTCATCTCAAAATATCAAGTAAATGTCTCGCGCTATTTTTAAATTTAAACTACTATTTTGCAATATTATTTTTTGTTCATTTTACGTAATAAGTGTAATGTGACGTAAATGTGATGTAATTTGTCCTATTTAAGACTTCTAACGCATGTTAATGAATTTATTACTTTACAATATCCTTTCTCTGTTAAAATTCACGTGTAATTATAGATGAAGTAATTTTCAATAAGTTCCTGCTTTTCATACGTAATTATTTAATTCTAATTTGAAAGTTTTTCTTTTCTGTTTATAATAGTCACGCGTAAATAAATTTTTAATTTGAAGCAAACATTATTGTTTCCGTTGTTTATACAGTTTGGCAACAGGTTAAATTAGTACAATTTTCTGAAATAAGTAAAAAAATATCTCTCGAAAAGCTGAAAATTTGAATTTAAAATAGAAATGAAACCTCGAAAAATGAGTCAAATTAAAAAAATAAATTATTTCTGCACACCGGGAAATTATAACGTATAAAATGATCTAAAAAGTATTAAATTCCGATGTATAGTTTTTGCTCCTATAAAACTTTTTTAATGGAACGATTTTGTCCAACTTTAGCATTAAATATCTCTTAAAATAATTCTTCGATTTGAAAACTGTCTACATCAGCGTGTTTATCAAACATTTCTGTATAATACTACCAATTTTCATATTTTTGTATGCATTATTTTTCTTCATATTAACGAAGAAAGACCTCCGGTCACAAAAAAATCAAAACCGGCGGCGGCGGTGACAGCGGGAGTTACTTTTTTTTAGAATAGAGAGACAATTATGCATTATCTGCTTAGGTTGACGTCGATTTCACAAATACAAAAATCTGTCAGTTGAATTTCAATTTTTATTGACTTATAAAAACAAAAGTACACGTGTTATCCTTTTTTTAAAATTATTGTACTGCTTTTTAGGGAGTGGCAACACGAAATAAATTATTGAATTAGAAAATTAGAAAATGAAAAGGAGAGATTTCTATAATTTTATGGGGACATTATAAAAGACAATTTCGATTTTCTCATCGACCGTCAAACATACAAAGATGAAAAAAAAACCTATTCTAAGTTTTAACAAGAGGATCAAAATAAAACAAAAACGAAGTTAATCCACCCACTGGAGCGTTAGCTACGCTTTGTTGAATTTTGTGTCTTCATTTTTTCGTTTAAGATTAAATAAAAAACTACTGAAATCTACAGTATTTTTTTAAATGCTATCAATTTATTCGTCTCGTCGAGTTCTATCTTTCAAAAGAAAAATCATTGTCGTATGTCAACTGGTTCGCCAGAAATTTAAGAAAGTCGTTTGCATTTTCTATTTCTTAATCATATTATAGCTTAACGCTGCCGCGTTTGCTATGATATTTTGAGAATTAATTTAAAATGTCTCATTTAAAAGAACTTTCTTTTCGCTTTGTTAAAAAATACCAGGAGACAAAGACTCTCTTTACTTAATTCCTTTTATATTAGCTTATTTTGAAATGTTGTTACACATGTATACGCCATCAAGTTATTTTTTATTTCGACGTTTTATTTGTGTTTTTATTAATGTTGTACGAATTTATTTGTTCTTTCGTTATTTAAAATAAAAATTATATCAATTTGTATAATTTGGCGAGTGGTTTGGCGATTTATATAATTTGGCGAAATTGGTCGAGAGGATAATCAAGTAGTACCGCAGCGGATTTGGCGTTAAAATTCCCCAATCAAAGAGAAATGAATAGAAATTCGTTTATAGGGAGATCGGCACTGTTTTTTAAATTATAATTCAATCTTTCGAAATCTTTTTAAAGCCGATCAAATTAACGTGCATTTAGAGTCTGCGGTGTCTGGACGGGGGTTGGCGAGCGTAGCTCGTAGGGGGCCGAGCCCCCTAGTATTACAAGAAAACCGGGACCTGAAGGGAGATTCACTAGGCACTCAATCACGATATAATTTTACTAGTGGGGGAAAAGTCCGCCTTCGACAGCCGCCATTTTGAATGAGCACTCAGGCCTAGTATTCAGAGGGCTGTGAATAACTGTAATGTGACGTAAATATGGCGTAATTTCTCCTATTTAAGACTTCTAACGCATGTTAATAAATTTATTATTTTACAAATTCCTTTCTCTCTTAAAATTCACGTGTAATTATAGTTTTATGACGTAATTTTTAATAAGTTCTTGCTTTTTGTACATAATTATTTAATTCTAATTCCAATGTTTTTTTTTTCTGTTTATAATAGTCACGTGTAAATAAATTTTTAATTTATTACACGTATAAATATATATATATATTTTTTTTGAAGCAAACATTATTTTTTCCGCTGTTTATACAGTTGGCAACAGTTTAAATTAATACCACTTTCTAAAATCTGTAAAAAATATCGCTAGAAATGCTGAAAATTTGAATTTAAAATAGAAATAAAACCTCAAAAAATCAGCCAAATTAAAAAAGAAATACAATCTGCACACCGGGACATTCTGACGCATAAAATGATCTAAAAATGATTAAATTCCGATGTACAGTTTTTGCTCCTATAAAATCTTTTTAATGGAACGATTTTGTCCAACTTTAGCATTAAATATCTCTTTAAATATTTCTTCGATTTGAAAACTGTCTGCATCAGCGTATTTATCAAACATTTCTCTATAATTCCACCGATTTTCATATTTTTGTATGCAATATTTTGCTTTATATTAACGAAGAAAGACCTCCGGCCACAAAAAATTCAAAACCGGCGGCGGCGGCGGCGGCGGTGACAGCGGTAGTTACTTTTTTTTAGAATAGAGAGAAGAGATAGAGAGGTTTTTCCGTTCACAATACGGCTATCATTGTAGTTCCTAACTTATTTATGTCTAAATTGATTTTTTTTTCCATCCTAGTCTCTGAAGCGTCTAAGGTTATATCTAAAGCTGACAAGTGCTCATATTTCAATACTTTCAATTTCATGTTCTGCATTAAAATGAACAAATCTTATAATCATCACAATTATTTATTCAGTGTGTGATTAGAGACGAGTGTACGAAGGGAGTGCAGGGAAAGGTCGCTTCTCTCAATCTTTGAAAAAGTAAGAATTTATCGCCAAATTCAGCCTATTTTCACCATACCCTCCCCATTAACAAAAATTCTATTTCCGCCACGATGATAGGTACAGAGTGCAAGATAAAGAAATATTTGTTCTGCACGGAGGTTTATGGTCCGAAAAAAAAAAAAAAAACCCCACAAATTTTGCCCATTACATAATAGTTTCTACAGAAGTGATCATTTGTAGGAGCGGTGAAAAAGTATATTGCTTCGGTCATCTAAAGTAGACTTTACTCTAGGAACGTAAACCTCACAGTGTTAAACCTACGACACACACGGAATGCCAAAACTTTCACAAACGGTTGATGCTTCATTTTACCAATTAAAATTTGCTCCATAGCTGATGTCAGTCTCTCTAATCTAAAATCTCTACATTGAACAGCACACTCATACAAGTTCTGGTTTTATATTGTTTCTCTATTCAGGGTAGACAGAGGTCTATCCGTCCCGGAAAAATGAAGGCAAACTTTTACACGAATCGGACCGAGCTGGCGGAATAAAGACAATTTTTTTAACGCCCGGAACGGTAAAAAATTAAACGGGAGAGTCGGTAGAAAAATTAAGCCATATCCAGCGTAGAGATCGGCATCGGACAGCTATATTGTGCCTGACACCGGACTTAATTTTTTCAGTAGGCTCGGTCCGGGTTGAGGCTTACATTTTTCTTCTACATAGTCGAGCCGTGCTTAATTTGACTTAATTGTTCCCAGGACATGTGAGGCAGGCAATATATTTTGTAAAAATAGTAATAGCTATAATAAACTTCTGTTAACGGAATCACTGTAAATATACCTTAATAAATTACAGAGAAATATTTTCAAAAATCTACTTTTTATAATACAGCTTCAAAAGTTATGATGCTTTTAATCCTCTTTTTTTTTTTTTCTTTTATTCTAAACTACATTAAATTTTTCAGTGAATCTTTATTTAAATGTTGAAAACTCTAAGAGTCTAAGTAATCATTAAAGTTGCTATTGCGTCATTCCTGTCTTGGAAACACATAGCAATCTAACATTTCTTCGTAAATATGTATGCAGTACTTTTTTAAAGAATTTTAATTGTTAAGAAAAATCGGAATTTTTTTAACCTGATTTAATTTATTTTTGAACGGGCTGGGTCGGGTCTGTTTTCACTAATTTTTGTACAGGCCGGGTCGTGAACTGCAAAAATATAAACGGGCTGGGCTCTGGTCTGAAAATTCCGATCTCTAATCTAGGTCTGTCCAACGCGTCCCCCGCGGTCGCTATATAGTGACGCCCATTCAAATCTTTCTATTAATAACTATTTTTAAAATTAAAAATCCACTTTAAATTATGCTTTGTTTAAATTCAATAATATTTGAATGGGGTTATTTTAATTGTTTCCAATGACCGTTATTTAGTGTTAATTATATTATGTTATTAATTTGTTATTTAGTGATTAAGGTTTCGGGCAACTTCACTTACAAAATTTTGAGATAGGTTTGCCTTCTGAAAAATGTAATTTTAAATTTACTATGTATGTAAAAATACTATGTATTTATATCATTTCTGCAAATTATTTTTAAATACAGTTTCTGAGTCGCAGGGGTCTTATGGTTATCACCGTGAGATGTACTGTACATGCATCGTATAAGATGCTTGTGATGCATAAGTCTACCACTATTCGTAGCCTGATAATCGCAGGGGACATTTTTACCCGTATTTCCGAATAGTAATTGTCATCTTATTTATGACAGAAACAGAGTTGCCAAGTCTCCGGCTTTTTGGATACCAGTATTTTAATGAAGAAAATCTTTTATTTAATTGGAACATTTGGTCGATTTAAAAGAACCAGATTTTCTCTAAGATAAAAAGCCAGAGACTTGGCAACTGTGCAGAAATTCTGCAATAAGGATAAGATTGCTATTTAAAAATAAAAAAGAAACCAGTGGAATTTACCCCCTGTGGTAATAAAACTGTACTATGCTTTACCACTACTACAGTGAGTTAAGAGTGTTGCATGTTTTCAGCCATGTGAATTATGGCGCCTTTCCACTGTTTGCAACTATATGAGGTGCGCACACATGAGGTTCATTGAAAGGTTGGGCAGGTCTACGTCTAAATCACAGGAGACTCAGAAGTAGAATAAAACGAAATAAATAAATGATAATAAAAAAATTTAAATATCTATAAAAAGTTAGTCTCTGGTAAATCTACAAAACATAATTAAGATGTCGAGAAAATGTAATACATTTTAGTTTAACTAGGGATTATTTTAAATATATGTTCCTCAACTGAAATCTTTGGCGCCTTTATTACTTCGGCGCCTGTGTGCGTCGCACACTTTGCACACTGGGTCGGCGCGCCCCTGCTTATACCACTTTTTTGCATATCAAAACAGATGATTTCGACCATGCTTTCAGGGGTCGTGTATAAAGTACTTAAACTTACTTCAAGATATCTGCGCTTTGAAAGAAATCGTACTTAACTTACTTTCGTATTTAACTTACTTTCAAATGTCCGATCGAAGTTAAATTTTACATACTAACGTAAATCCGATGACAATGCAATATTATTATGATTTTCGACTCTTACCATCTTATACATACTTATATTAGAGGATAACACGAAAAAAAATTCGGATAGATTACCGTCAAAAAAATTAAGGGAAAGAGTTTTAAGAAAGTGTTTTAGATTAGATAACATAAACCTGCGATGGTTGTAATTTTAACTTTTATAATTGCATTTTATGTATTTTTTAACGCTGAATCAGAAAATTACTTTCACTTTTAACCATCATGTGAAGATTTTTGGCAAATCGTAAATTTCAAGGTTAAAAAACAGCGAAAAATCTGATACTATAAGATAGATTTAAGACTTTTTTATTCAGTTTAATTTTATTCAATTCAGTAATTTATTAGATTTTATGGCTTATACTGGGTTTCTTACAACTAAACAGCTCAGGGGTCCGATGAGGTTGAGAGGGGAGGGTGATCAATTTTAACTTTTAGCTTTTTAACTTTGAAATTTGCGATTTGAGAAAATTCCTGACGTGATGGTTTAAAATGGAGGTCATTTTCGGATTCTGTGCTAAAAAATACATAAGAATCAATTTTCAAAAGCTAAAAAACATGCCACAACACAAAATTTGAAAGACAGTGTAATCTAACAGCATTTTAAAATATGTATCATTTTGTAAAGAATTGAGGCTGTTGTTTTTCATCCTTTTATTTAACAAAAAATCTGTTATTTTTAATCCTCTTATAATGTCCAGTACAAATTGTATATTTTGCAGTAATATGTCCGAATGATTAAAGATTTCAAATTTATATTGCAATGCTAATTTTACTCTCAACCATTTCTTTAATATATCTGACGAAATTATATTTCTACTAAATTTGTGAATGACTCCTATTATGCAGCAAAAAATATACTCCAACTTTAAACAGCTATTACTCGGTCAATTTTAATCGTAGAATAACGGGACTTTTTTTGCCTTACTTGCCAGTGTAGCAGGAAAATTTTATTAAATATAACTTATAGGACCGGGGGACCGTATAAAAATTTAGATTCTGTAATTCTTCACTAAATTGTTTTTTCGCTTCAAACTTTTTTTATATTGACCCTGTACCTAATTTTGACCATTTTTGTAATTGGAAGTATGCATCTAGGACCAACGGTTGCGAAAATAAAGGTCGGTCAGGTTATACGTGGACACACTGTATATACAATACTGGTCCTGATGACAAAGGTCAAAGTTCACTGAAAGCTTTCTTTTTCTACATTAAACCAAATTTTCCTTAACAATGCCACTCAAAGATTTAGCTAGAAATGAATAATCTTTTATGAACATTTGAAAATACCCTTTTAATCCAAGTAACTTTGGATATCCTTGGGACATTTTGGTTGTGAAAAATTCATTACAGTTTTTGTTTTAAGTGTGGTAGGATTAGAGTTCTGCGAGGGTCGGGTTGTACCCGATCCGAATCCGAAGATTCCATTTGACGTCAACTCGATACGAATCCGACAAAAAAAAAAAAAAAAAAAAAAAAAAAAAAAAAAAAAAATCCCCGACTCGCAACCCGAACCGAACCCTTCAAAATCATTTTTGGTGACCCAGAACCCAACCTGAACCCGACGTATTCCTACTTGCACCTGGTCCGAGTCAAAATACTTCAAAGTACAAGCCAACCCGAACACGAAATTAAAGGAATATAAATCATGTTTTAATGCAATTATGAAAAATAATGTACAATTATATCTCTAATACCAATTTTATTTTTTATATAGAAAAATGGCTATATTCTTTAATATTCAACTATAGTAAAACCTCTGAATAACGGACTCCTTGGGACCGTTGAATAGAGTTATGAATCGTGTCGGGTTGTCCCTAATTTTGTTTTTTTTGGGTCGGGATGGCTCTATTTTTTTTTTTTCCGCGACTCGAGTTCACCCCAGGGGCGGATCCAGAGAATCGTTTTGGGGGGGGGAGGGCGATACCGAGTGACATATAATCAACGTAGTCATACTTTCTGTTGCTCAAATACTTCCTTGCAGTTAATTATTAAATGAATATGAAATTAATGCGATTTAAAAATATTACAGACTCTCGATTATCCGACATCCGATTAACCGAAACACTCGGTTATCCAGCACTCTTATTTTATAATCCGCCCTCTCCGCAAAATATCGTTTATTGTTACTTATTAGGTCGTAAAATTAAAAACGTTATAACAGAATTTATTTATTAAATGTCTTTTTTTTTCTTTTTCTGTTTACTCTTATACTATGGTAATTATTTATCTTATTTTTTGTTCTTTTAGTTATGGTAAACAACGTTAATAACACAACCCTGCGATGATTATCTTTTTAAACTTTTGATAATTGATTTTGATGAAAGACTTTTTAAAAATTTGCGATTTATGGAAAATCCTAACGTGATGATATGGTAAAAAATGAAGATCATTTTTGGATTCAGCACTAAAAAATACATAAGAACCAATTATCGAAAGCTGAAAAACATAACCATCACCTCCATTTTTAAATATCAGATTTCTGAAAGAGGATAATCTCTGAAAAAGGATCCCCTTCAGAAATCTGACGGGCCTTTAACATACTAGAAAGTCAAAATGTGTCATCTAAGTGGTGTGTATACCTCTTCACTGGCGCGGATCCAAGGAAGGGGGGGGGGGAGATCGCCCCGATCGCCCCCCCCCTTTGGATAAAAAAATATAAATCCACCGATTATTGCGAATTTCGACAAATGGCCGCCGAAAAAAATAAATTTCGTCAATCGTTCGCAAATAAAAAAAAAACGCGAATTTCGTCAAAGGATCACGCAAAAAAACGCGAATTTCGTCAAAGGATCGAGCATAAACGTGAATTTCATTAAAGAAGCTCGGAAAAAACGTGAATTTCGCCAAAAAATGGGACATTTCATCAAAAGACCACAAAAAAACGTGAATTTCGTAAAGGACCACGAAAAAAAAAACGCAAATTTCGTCAAAGGATCGCAGAAAAAACGCAAATTTTGCCAAAGGAGCGCAGAAAAAAACGCTGATTTCGCCAAACAATTGCGAAAAAAACGCTAATTTCGCGAAAGAATCGCACAAAAAATGCGAATTTCGTCAAAGAATCGCGAAAAAAATACGCTAATTTCGTCATAAGTCCGCGGAAAAAACGCAGAAGTAGCACCAGGAGGAGATTCCCCTAGGTGCGCATCCACGGGGGGGGGGGGGGGGGGGGTCGATCGGGGCGGTCGCTCCCCCAAGATATAAATCCAGTGTTTTTATCGGCAGTTTTCGCGGAACAGACAGACAAGCAAACGAAAATACTTTTCAGGTGTCAATGGTAAACCTCACTGACGTTTCGGCAGTTAGTGAACAAAATAGGATTATATCCTGTCAAAAGGCATATGGCGCCATAATTTTTGACTCTAATGGGTTGAGGTGGGGTCGATGCCATTTCGTGTACCTTTTGTTGAATCTCTACAACAGAAATTGACAACGTTATGCGGATCCCTTTAAAGTGTTGAAACTTTTTCGTTCTTTCAAAGAAGCTGCAATTCTAATTTCTGTATAACGATATTTTTGAGGAGTGCTTTATTGTTTGAGAAAAGAATGGGATTCATAGCAATTTCCAAAGAAAGAAAGAAACAAGAAGAAGAAAGGTCCTTTGAAAAATTCAAGCATCTTAATGTTTTCTGAAGAAAACCAATAATGTGCTAAAAATATACTGTTATTTCCCCCCATATTGGTAAATTTCAAGGGTATTTCATGAATGAAAAAAAAAATGATTATGTCCTAATCCTAGTCAGTTAAAAGCTAAAATGAGTATGGTGTGTTGATTTCTTAAAAACCAACTAGGTAATTTAAATTAAAATAATAAAACTTTGTAAAAAATCACCATAAAATAAAAGCAAAACATAGGACGCGTTTCGAGCTAAAAATATAACAGCCCGTCATCAGCTACAGTAAACACGTGTCCGTAAGCTGACAAGGTCAAAAATGAACTGAAAGGGAGAGAATGTTGCAAAGAATGCGACAGATGGCGCTAGCTGAAAGGGGTACATACAGAAGAGAAAAGTGTTGCCAAAACAATAGAAGAGAAATTGATAGGGAAAAATGGAAATAAAAGAAATAAAACAAAATTAAAGTAAAATAAAAGAAGTAAATTAAAAAATATAAATAGTAATAATAAATAAAGAAATGTAAAAGAATAAAACAAGAAAAAACCAAAAGATCCCCCTTTTTTTTACAAAATGAAAAGAATAGAAACAAGAGAAGAGGGAAAATAATTACAAAAGTAATTTCCACGCTGGAGATAGGAAAGGAGATGATGGGAGATCATTGACAAGATTAGCAGAATTTTTAGAAATAAAATATGCTTCATGAAAATCCAAGTAAGAGGGAGAGGCAGGGGAAGAAATAATTTTGGCCATGGAGAAATTGAAACAATGACTGGAAGACCAACAGTGAGAAGCAATCGAAGATTTAGAGATTTCTTGATTTGCAATATACCTCTGATGCTCGCCTAATCTGAATTTTAAAGCTCTCTTTGTTTGACCAATATAACCTAAATTGCAAGAGCAAGGAATAAAATAAACACCCCACCGGTTCTCAGTAGGAATAGGATCTTTTAGAGAAGAGAATTTAATTTTATTCATAGGTTTGAAGATAACTTTAAAATTAAAACGAGAAAGGATTTTAGCAATTTTAAAACTGAGAAGAGAATAAAAGGGCAGAACTATTATAGAGTTAAAATTAGGAGGATTATTTGAATCAGAAAAAGGACGTTTAGGCTTATTAAATTTATACAAAGCTTTATCAATCAAAGAGGGATTATAACCACGAGCAAGGGCAAGAGATTTGAGATAATTAATTTCATTATTCAGAGTAGAAGAGTCAGAACAAATGCGTAACGCCCTAAAAAAAGAGTATAAAAGGACGCCACTTTTTGTTGAGGAGGATGATTTGAAAAAGCATAAGGAGGAAGAGATACAGCGAAAGGTTTTCTATAAACGGAGGTAGAGAACCGATCTGGGTGTTTTGAAACCAAGACGTCAAGAAAAGGAAGAGAATTGTTCTCTTCGACTTCGAGAGTAAATTGAATACAAGGATCAACAGAATTAACAAGAGAAAGGAGATTAGAAAGATCCAGGTCAGAGGGAATTAAAATGAAAATATCATCAACATACCTAAACCAGAAAGGAAATTTATATAAACTGAAGAGTTTTTCTTCAATAAAATGCATATAAATTATCACATAAAAGAAGAGACAGTGGATTACCCATGGCCAAACCCTCAGTTTGAGAATAGAAAGAATTATTAAACTCAAAAGCAGTTTGCCTGACACAAATACTAACTAAATGCAGGATTTCATCAATCTCCATGGAAGAGTAATGAAATTCGCGCAACCTTCTTTCCATACAATCAATTGCCCCTTGAACAGGCACGTTAGTGAAAAGGGATTTAACATCTAAGGAAACCATTATATAATTGCAAGGAGAAAGGCGTTTAATTTTATCAACAAAGTCAAAAAGAGTTTTTCACAGTGTGAAAGTTAGTGGAAGATAAAGGAGCGAGTAACTTAGAAAGGAACTTGTCAAGTTTATAAGAAGCAGTACAAATATTGGAAACGATAGGGCGAAAGGAAAGAGTAGGTTTATGGACCTTAGGAAGAGCATAGAAACGAGCACAATTAGCGATAGAAGGGATGACCAAACGTTTGGTGTTATCATTAAGAAAGACAGAATTTTTAATGACATGCTTGATATCAGATAAATGCTTAGTAGAAGGATCCTTCTTTAATTTGGAATATGGACCAGAGTTTAACATAGATTCAACGTGGGAAATATAATCAGATTTATTGAGAAGAACTGTTTGACCGCCCTTATCAGCCTTACTAATAAGAAGGTTAGGAACGGAATTAAGTTCCTCATGCTTTCTTAAATCATCCTCCTCAACAAAAAGTGACGTCCTTTTATACTTTTGTTTTTAGGGCGTTACGCATTTGTTCTCACTCTTCTACTCTGAATAATGAAATTAATTATCTCAAATCTCTTGCCCTTGCTCGTGGTTATAATCCCTCTTTGATTGATAAAGCTTTGTATAAATTTAATAAGCCTAAACGTCCTTTTTCTGATTCAAATAATCCTCCTAATTTTAACTCTATAATAGTTCTTGCCTTTTATTCTCTTCTCTGTTTTAAAATTGCTAAAATCCTTTCTCGTTTTAATTTTAAAGTTATCTTCAAACCTATGAATAAAATTAAATTTTCTTCTCTAAAAGATCCTATTCCTACTGAGAACCGGTGGGGTGTTTATTTTATTCCTTGCTCTTGCAATTTGGGTTATATTGGTCAAACAAAGAGAGCTTTAAAATTCAGATTAGGTGAGCATCAGAGGTATATTGCAAATCAAGAAATCTCTAAATCTTCGATTGCTTCTCACTGTTGGTCTTCCAGTCATTGTTTCAATTTCCCCATGGCCAAAATTATTTCTTCCCCTGCCTCTCCCTCTCACTTGGATTTTCATGAAGCATATTTTATTTCTAAAAATTCTGCTAATCTTGTCAATGATCTCCCATCATCTCCTTTCCTATCTCCAGCGTGGAAATTACTTTTGTAATTCTTTTTCATCTTCTCTTGTTTCTTTTCTTTTTATTTTGTAAAAAAAAAGGATCTTTTGGTTTTTTCTTGTTTTATTCTTTTATATTTCTTTATTTATTATTGTTATTTATATTTTTTAATTTACTTCTTTTATTTTATTTTAATTTTGTTTATTTCTTTTATTTCCATTTTTTCCCTATCAATTTCTCTTCTACTTTTTTGGCAACACTTTCTCTTCTGTATGTACCCCCTTCAGTTAGCGCCATCTGTCGCATTCTTTGCAACATTCTCTCCCTTTCAGTTCATTTTTGACCTTGTCCACTTACGGACACGTGTTTACTGTAGCTGATAACGAACTCTTATATTTTTAGCTCGAAACGCGTCCTATGTTTTGCTTTTATTTTATGGTGATTTTGTACAAAGTTTTATTATTTTAATTGCTTCATATCGCCAGTTTTCGGTGCTGTTTCGCTGTCAACTTGGTAATTTGTTCTTCCCTTCTTTGCCCCAATCTAACACACACCCCCCCCGGTAGATGCGCGCCTAGGGGAATCTCCTCCCAATGCTAATTGTGCGTTAATTTTGGCGACCCTTTGACGAAATTCGCGTTTTTTCAGCGATTCTTTCGCGAAATCCGCGCATTTTTTCGCAATTCTTTGAAGAAATTCGCATTTTTTTAGAGATCCGTTGACGAAATTAGCGTTTTTTGCGTGATTCTTTGACGAAATTCGCGATTTTTCGCGATCCTTTGACGAAATTGGCGTTTTTGCGCGATTCTTTGACGAAATTTGCGTTCCTTTTGCGATCCTTTAACCTGCGAACGATTGACAAAAATTGATTTTTTTCGGCGACCATTTGTCGAAATTCGCGACAATCGGTGGATTTTTTTTGCCCCCCCCCCCCCCCCTCGTGGATCCGCGCCTGGTTCACCCTAGAGTAGTTCTTGCAAGTCATATTTAGGTTTTTTGGAAGTCCAGTTGTTTCGCAAAAGATTTTCACAAAAAGTTTTAGTACGACTATATTTCAGATGAAAATAACTACCTATTTCAATATGAATGAGTATTTATTCAATTTACTGCATGAGAAATAAGATCTATATAAGAAATGGGATCATAAATTTTTATTTCTTTATACTACAGTTAAGAACCATTTTTATTTCTCTTGGAATCTGAAAAATATCACCAACATTCTGTTTTTGATGTGTCCAAAAATACACGTATCGTATTTGTAATATTTTATGCACACGCACACATGTTACGTGTGCATAGACGAGGAGGTGCAATCATTCAGAAGTATAAGCGTACAAATATATAAGTGTTAGGAATTTAAAAAGTGTTAGCACTTTTTAAATTCCTATTTCTTCGGTGTTCCTCCAAAAGAAGAAAAATTATTCCATTAAATGGAGAAATACCTATTTTCAATTCCCTTTCCAAAAATAAATATTCCTGAAATAAAAGAAAATGTAAATAAGTGAGTTATAAATCGAGGTATTAAAGTAAAATTTCCTTTCTTACTCAGTGTAATGTACATACTCCTATATTCGAGCTTTCTTTTGCTCCTTTCATGAGCGTCGTCACAATTCTCTTTTCTTGAAGAGATTTCTTCGGTATTCGTTCAAAGAATCTTCCACTAAACGGTGGAATATGTATTTTTAATTCCCTTTCCAAAAATAAATATTCCTGGAATAAAAGAAAATGAATATAAGCAGGGGCGTATTTAAGCAGAATTCATTAGGGGGGCGTATATGGCGATTTTGCCGACTGACTTAAATATATATATATATATATCTTTAAAAGTCCGTTTCGGTGTCTGTATATATGCATTTACCCGGTGTCGTAAAATGGACTGACTGATTTTAAAATTCAATAACTTGCAAATGGTGACAGCTATAAAATTAAATTCTTGCAGGAGGGGTATGTAAGATGTCAGGATTTCTTTTACTGCGATTATCAATTTTAGTTTAAAATAGCGGCGATAGATGGCGCTGCGAGCAATGAACGCTAAATCGGGGCCTGATTTTTGGTCTCTCTCTTTTCTCAATATTGATGCGAAAGAAGGAGATTAAATATATGCAGTGGGCCCCTAAGAACACAATTTCATTGGCGGCTGAGAAACCACTCCATATATTTAATCTCCTTCTTTCGCATCAATACTGAGGGAGAAGGACACAAAAAATCAGGCCCCGATTTAGCACCTATTGCTAGCAGTGCCATGTATCGCTGCTGTTTTAAACTAAAATCGAGAATCGCTGTAAAAAAACTCCTGACATCTTAGATAATCCTTCTGCAAGAATTTTTTACAATAGCTGCCACTATTTGCAAGTTATTGAATTTTAAAATCAGTCAATCCATTTTAGTACACTTGGTAAGTTTTGCTGAATGTGCAGATGGAAATCTACAATTCGGATTAATTAAACAAGTTGAAATTTTTAGTAAGATGCTACTTGGAACTTATACAGAATCAGCTTATTTATCAGCTGCCTACGGCGGTTGACCCACCCGCCCCCAACCGCTAATCAAGACTAATAGTAAGGTCAACGTAGAAGCGTTTGTTCGGTAACTTAGGAGCCCCGGTTCCTTCCTTCCCGCTTTTCGGTGTCTTTAATTTGTGTAATTTCCCTTTTAAATTTGTCCGGTTTTGATTTTTTATTTTTTTCAACCTGGCTTCTACTAGAGCCTCTTATATTTGGGACTTGGCTGGGGACGTATGAACCTGGCTTCCGCAAAAGTGTCGGAATAAGAGAAAAAAAGCTTAAAGGACAGCGGACGGAAAGAGGCCGCTCACTACGGCGATTGATTACATTACATTACATTAAAAAGGATTAAATCAAGACTTATTTTAATTACATCTTTGTTCATCCATTGCATAACATGCATTTTAACCCACCATTTTTTTAGACAAGCCCATCTATGCACGACAGTGCCCAAATCTAGGTATTTCAAAATATCCTTCTCAAACGTAAGCATCATGAGTGTATTCAAACATGGATTGTTGTTCTTAGATATTTTTTTCACAATTTTTAATATACATTGTTCTTTTCATTCGAGGCAATTATGACTGGAGAAGTTAGAGCCAGACAATTCACATGGTTCGCAAGTGGCAGAATGTATCTCAAAGGTTCTGTTTTCATGTAAATATCATACATTATTTCAGCCTCTGCGCAGAAGTCTGACAAAACTTTCATCTCTGCGTGTAATGCTTCCATATCAGGAATTGGCAATGTTTCACGAAAGATATTTACCGCTTTCTTAACCAGATTTAATTTTTATTTCACTCTTGTAATGGAAGGATACATTATTTTATCCAGTGGTGAGATTATGATGATGAGAGAATTAAGACTTTCAGCTATCACCACTGTAAGGGTATCCTGTAACGTTCTGAAAAGCCATGCGCTAGAACAGAGATTCCCAAACTTTCAGACCGATGTACCACTAAATAAAAGTTCATACTTACGCGCACCACCAGGTGACAAACTCAAAGCTAATACAGAAAAACCTATGAATCAGGTTACTATTTAAAAAACTGAACAATCGGATAAAAGGAAATATTTCGGAAAGCATGCGAAGGAATAATTTATTTCTTATAATATTTTATAGTGCATTTATGTATATAAAGTGTATCATTTTTGGGTGACAAATATAGATGTATAATAGAGAACATAAATACTACATAGCTTTGTTAAACATGGGAAAAAAAAATACACATTTGAAGTCGCCTTCTTCGAGATTTTTTTTGTTATATGAATACTATCTATATATCAATAGTAAACTACACTTAAGAAAATTTAATAAGTGAATAACTTACATAAACAATTCACATATCTTCTGTAAATAAGCTACTTTTTAATGTGATAATGAAGGTTGTTGAAATAAGTAATGCCCCACCAGTGGCCGAGAGGCTCTGCTCTCGAAGCTGGTAGACGGGAGGTGCTGGGTTCGATCCCAATCGCGCCCGTCGGCCTAATCGTTCGGAGTTTTCGTGGTTTTCTTCGGACCTTGGATTTCCAAGCGTTAATACGGATTAGGTTCCCTTAGAAAGACCCCCCCTTAGGGACTATATCCCTCGTGTTGATAATTGGCCGTCATAAACACAACCAACCAAGCAACCGAAATAAGTAATATACACACATACAATATACTAAAAGAAGAAAACTTTCTTTTTTTTCAGGGGGATGAAAGGTCAACTCAATATCTACCAAAGTATTAGTTCCACTTATCTAATTTCTAATCGAATTACATTATAAAAATAAGAGAAAGCAAAACGTTGTGAAAGCAGTATAACAGAAAGTAGAGCAGAAACCACATTACCGGCGAACTGTCAAATCAAGAAAGAGGAGGGGGGGGGGGTGATTGAACTGTTTTTTAATTTCACATGCAGTATGTTTTATTTCATTTGAACTTTCAGTTTCCGACTTTCACGTACCAGTACTGGTACGTGTACCATAGTTTGAGAACCCCTGCGTTAGAATATTAGAAGTTCGGGAGCGAAGAGATTGTTTCAATTACCGTCTAACTTCTTTGGTGCCAATCTTCGTCGATACTGTATAGAAAAGTCATTTAACGGATCAACACCTTACTTGGTTTAAAAGAGAACTGCAGTCTATATTTCCCTATTCATATTTTCATTGTCATTGTTGATTGTTCCTAATGGTTTGATACAAATCTTCAGTATTTTTGTACCGTCTACTTTAAGAGTCTTCGACTTCATTTTTTCAGTAACTGACTTGCACTTGTACTGAACATTCTTGCGAAAAATCATTAAAGCAATGAAGTCAAGTGATAACATTTTCTTTCATAAACCTCGTGGCTTGACCTTTGCTTTGCTAAAAGAAGTAGAGGAATCAACTATTTCAAAATTTGTAGGATAGATTCATATGAGATCCAAACCGCTTTCAATGATTCCGCTCCAGCAGTCCATCTCGCTTTAGAAAGACTCCGCAGTAGAAGAGAATTTTCTATTTCTTTGAGCTGGTCTACTAATGGTTTCTTTCGTTTAGTACTTGCTGTGAGAAACACAAACATCTTCCAACACGTCGAAAACATCACCTATAATATTGCTGGCATTGCAGATATGCGAAACGAAAGTATTGAGTCTGTGACATTGACAAGGAATATATTGCACAATTCGACCTACGATTTCTGAAAACGTCTCCTAGTCCTAAATGTCGTTGAATTCCCCAGACATGCGTTTGTAAAACCATATGGCTGAAAAACTACCTGTTCTATTTCGAGCTCATTCTTTGTAAGGATGTGTGATTTCTAGCATGCAAGGTCGACATTGGCTTTATCGGCTTCTTTTACAACTTCCAAAAGCCGATCGGAGTTTTTCCTTCTTTGACGACATATTTCAACACAACAACTGATCGATCATGGTTCGAAGCATCTGGTGTCGTATCTGTCATAATTCCATAAAATTATGCTTCTTGAATATCTCTGACTATCGTTTTGCGCACTGCTGAAGCAAGAAATTCAAACATCTCGTTTTGGGATGAAGCGGAAAGGTAAGTTATGTGGTGTGGCCTTTTTTATTTAAACTTACAAATTCCTATACAGCAACTCTTTAGCTTTAAATTGATATATCACACTTATATTTTCGTTAAAAAAAAATTTCAGCAAAAATTTTCTTCTGCCGTGGACGTTCCCTTATATTGCTTTCATAATTATCGAATAAGAGAAGCGCAGGATCAGTTTTGGAACAACTAGAATATTTAGTTAATTCACAATTGCTTTAATAAACTTCTGCGGTCATTGACCAACTGTGATGAGCAAGTTTTTGGGATGGGGGCACTTCCGACCATGAACTCCTTGAAATTCTTTCTTGGGAAAACGAATATTGTTGAACAGAGTTACCTGTTGTAGAAACAAAACACAATAGTGTGACAAGTTTGCCACGTTCAGCTTATGTTATGTGAGAAAATTGTTTTTTACTACGTTTTGCTACTACATTAGGTGGTTTGTGCTTTGTCATCAAGCCTGTTTTATCACAGTTATATATTATGTTCTGTGTAAATTTATAGCGATCCATAACTAACTGAAGGTATAAAAAATATATCAACATTAGCTTTGTTGAATCTTGTACTTCTTGTTAAACTAATGGCTATAGGTTTCTTAAAAGAAAGTAATGAATTTCGTTGAATAAAATCTTGGAACCAAAAAATTCCAGCTGGCTTCTTTATTTGCAAGATAGAGACGTATTTTGAGTGTTCAAAGCAATTGAATACTCATATGCAGAGTTGTCAAACCATAGTTGATATTAGATGCTTGGAGCAAATATGAAGCTAACTCTTTTTATTGAACTTCACTAAAGGAAGCTTGATAGGAACAGCCTGAGGGTGAACCTGAGGAGTTGAAAGTGACATGTCCCTTTCAACCCCTCAGTTTCTGTCCCTTTCAACCCTATACCCACATAGCGAAATGAAAAATGTATTAATGTATGACAGTATTTTACCTAACAAAATATACTGATATTCACATAAAGTGCATACTTTACAGTGCTAAATAACATAAATATTACAATGCTAAACACAGTACTACTTTGTTAGAGAAAAAAAGAAAAGCAACATAAAAATTTACTTTATTATATCAAAAATAGGCTTTGCTTTCATCACCTACAAACCCGCAATTGCTGATGTTAATTATAAGGATTATTAAGACAGAGCAAGTATCGTCATCGATTGAGGCAAAATTGAAACTTTGTACATTTCATTTTTTTCCCTGAACTTTTGAGTGTCCCTTTCATCCCCAGTCTCCTCTATTTGTTCAAAGTAGAGATATCTTTTGTCTTCCATTAAACGGATGAATGTATGTATTTTAATTCCCTTTTCAAAAATAAATATTTCTGGAATAAAAGAAAATGAAAACAAAAAGTAACGGTAAATCGAAGTTTTAAAGTAAAATTTCATTTTCTTACCCAGTGTAATGTACCTACCTCCTATATTCGAGCTTTCTTTTGCTCCTTTCATGGTCGCCGTCACAATTCTCTTTTCTTGGAGAGATTTTTTCGGTATTCGTTCAAAGTAGAGATATCTTTTGTCTTCCATTAAACGGAGGAATATATGTATTTTAATTCCCTTTTCAAAAATAAATATTCCTGAAATTCAAGAAAATGAATATAAGTAACTATAAATCGAGGTATTAAAATAAAATTTCATTTCTTACCCAGTGTAATGTACCTACCTCCTATATTCTAGTTTTCTTTTGCTCCTTTCATGGTCGCCGTCACAATTCTCTTTTCTTGGAGAGATTTCTTCGGTATCCGTTCATAGAAGACATATCTTTTGTCCTCCATTAAAAGGATGAATATGTATTTTTAATTCTCTTTGTAAAAATAAATATTCCTATAACAAAAGAAAATGAATATAAGTAACTATAAATCGAGGTATTAAAATAAAATTTCCTTTCTTACCTAGTGTAATATACATACCTCCTATTTCTAGTTTTCTTTTGCTCCTTTCATGGTCGCCGTCACAATTCTTTTTTCTTGGATAGATTTCTTCGGTATCCGTTCATAGAAGAGATATCTTTTGTCTTCCATTAAACGGAGGAATATGTATTTTTAATTCTCTTTGCAAAAATAAATATTCCAATAATAAAAGAAAATGAATATAAGTAACTGTAAATCGAGGTATTAAAATAAACTTACCCAGAGTAATATATCTACCTCCTATATTCTAATTTTTTTTTTTGCTCCTTTCATGGTCGCCGTCACAATTCTTTTTTCTTGGAGAGATTTCTTCGGTATCCGTTCATAGAAGAGATATCTTTTGTCCTCCATTAAACGGAGGAATATGTATTTTTAATTCTCTTTGCAAAAATAAATATTTCTATAATAAAAGAAAATGAATATAAGTAACTGTAAATCGAGGTATTAAAATAAAATTTCATTTCTTACCCAGAGTTAATATACAGGGTGTCCGGTCTCAACGGTGTCCAATGGCTAATTCCTAAACAATTAGTCATAGACAAATAGTTCCAATTACAAAAATGTTTTAAATCAGGTAAAGAAATATTTTAAAAGCGATTTGGGTCAATAAAAGCATTTCTTAAAAAATTACGAAATTTAAATTTTTATACGGTCCCCCGGTCCTATAAGTTATATTTAGTGAAATTTTCCTTTTACACTGACAAGTAATACGAAAAAAGTCCCGTTATTCTACGATTAAAATTGACCGAGTAATAGCTGTTTAAAGTTGGAGCATATTTTTTGCTGCAAATTGGGGGTCATTCACAAATTTAATCCAAATATAATTTCGTCAGATATAAAAAATGTTTGGGAGTAAAATTAACATTGCAATATAAATTTGAAATCTTTAATCATTCTGGCATATTAATGGGAAATATACAATTTGTAATAAACATTTAAGAAGAAAGAAAAAACAGAATTTTTGTTAAATAAAATGATTCTAAATTAACAGCCTCAATTCTTTACAAAATGATACGTATTTTAAAATATTATTAGATTGCACAAGCCTGCAAAAGTTAGGTTATGTAATGTTTTTTAGCTTTTGATAATTGATTCTTATATATTCTGTACCGCTGAATCCGAAATTGACCTTCATTTTTAACTATCATATCAGGATTTTTCGCAAACTGCAAATTTCAAAGTTAAGAAGTTCAATGTTAAAATTGAATTTCCTCCCCATCTCATCGGACCACTCAGCTGTTTAGCTGTAAGAATCCCAGGATAAGCAAAAATATCGAATAATTTTTTAATAAAATAAAATAAAATAAAATAAAATAAAATAAAATAAAAAATGTTTTACATATGTTTTATAGTATGAGATTTTCGCTATATTTTAACTTACACATTTGCGATTTGCAAAAAAATTCTAACGCGATGGTTAAAAATGAAGGTCATTTTCAGATTCAGTGCTAAAAAGTGCCCAAAAATCAATTATCAAAAGTTAAAAAACACAACCATCTCCTCTACTTTATAGTATTCGATTTTTGTTATTCTTTAAATTTGAAAATTTATGATTTGCGAAATATCCTGACATGATGGTTAAAAATTAAGGTAATTTTCGGATTCAGTGCTAAAAAATACATAAAAGTTAAAAAACCCAACAATCGCAGTCTTGTATTATCTAATCTAAAACTTTTTCTTAAACTCCTTGGCAGAAATCTATCCGAAATTTTTTGTGTTATCCTGTAAAATAAGTATAAATGGTAACCACCTAAAATCTTAATAATATTAGATTTTTATCGGATTTGCGCCAGTATGTAAAATGCAATCTCGATCGGATATTTAAAAGTGGGTTAAAGTTTGAGTACAAATTTTGAACTGGAAAAACATACATACGATTGTTGAAGTAACATAAAAACTTATAAAAAAAACATAATTTTTGTTAAAAGAAATCATAAGAGAAACAGTCTCAAATCCTGACAAAATAAAATATATGTTGAATATTAATGATGTGAATTATCACATTGCTACAAAGCGTAAACCAACTTAGTGAAAAATGTCCAAGCCGTGATTCGAACCCGGGTCCCTGGAATAGATCTCCGGTGCTCTGGAGATCTATTCCAGGGACCCGGGTTCGAATCACGGCTTAGACATTTTTCACTAAGTTGGTTTACGCTTTGTATCAAGCGTAATTTCACTGCTGAAATGCAGTTGAATAATTAATCAAAAAAATAAAATATATGTTATTTTAGCCAATTTGAGACTTACTCATAATACTTGTAGGATTTTTTTTCAAAGCGTAGATACACATGAAGTAAGATCTTCGAATACTTTAAACACTTGGTATATGATCCCTCAAAGCCAAGCCGAACTCATTTGTTTTCAGAGTAGAAAAGTGGCATAAGTCATGCATTTTTAAAGTTTCATAACTCGATCAATTTTAGCGTTATATGAATGGGACTTTTTTTGTCTTACTTGTCAGTGTAATAGGAAAAAATTACTAAATATAACTTATAAGACCGGGGGATCGTATAAAAATTTAAATTTCGTAATTTTTTAAGAAGTGTTTTTATTGACCCAAATCGCTTTTAAAATGTTTCTTTACCTGATTTAAAACATTTTTGTAATTGGAACTATATTTCTATGACAAACGGTTTAGGAATTAGCCATTGGACACCGTTGAGACCGGACACCCTGTATATCTACCTCCTATATTCTAGTTTTCTTTTGCTCGGTCACCGTCACAATTCTCTTTTCTTGGAGAGATTTCTTCGGTATCCGTTCATAGAAGAGATATCTTTTGTCCTTCATTAAAAGGAGGAATGTGTATTTTTAATTCTCTTTGCAAAAATAAATATTCCTGAAATAAAAGAAAATTAATATAAGTAACTGTAAATCGAATTATTAAAGTAAAATTTCATTTTCTTACCCAGTGTAATGTACCTACCTCCTATATTCTAGTTTTCTTTTGCTCCTTTCATGGTCGCCGTCACAATTCTCTTTTCCTGGAGAGATTTCTTCGGTATCCGTTCATAGAAGAGATATCTTTTGTCCTCCATTAAACAGAGGAATATGTATTTTTAATTCTCTTTGTAGACATAAATATTCCTATAATAAAAGAAAATGAATATAAGTAACTTTAAATCGAGGTATTAAAATAAAATTTCATTTCTTACCCAGAGTAATATATCTATCTCCTATATTCTAGTTTTCTTTTGCTCCTTACATGGTCGCCGTCACAATTATCTTTCCTTGGAGAGATTTCTTCGGTATCCGTTCATAGAAGAGATATGTTTTGTCCTCCATTAAAAGGAGGAATATGTATTTTTAATTCTCTTTGCAGAAATGAATATTCCTGAAATAAAAGAAAATTAATCGAAGTAATTTTAAATCGAGGTATTAAAATAAAATTTCATTTTCTTACCCAGTGTAATGTACCTACCTCCTATATTCTAGTTTTCTTTTGTTCCTTTCATGGTCGCCGTCAGAATTATCTTTTCTTGGAGAGATTTCTTTGGTATCCGTTCATAGAAGAGATATCTTTTGTCCTCCATTAAAAGGAGGAATATGTATTTTTAATTCTCTTTGTAAACATAAATCTTATACTATAATGCGAGCAAAAATTGTGTTTGTGTGTGTGTGTATGTAAATTTTATCTTGAAAACGGCTCTAACGATTTTGATTAAATTTTGCACCCTACTGTTTTCGGGCACGAAAAGACCATTGGGGTGGGTCTCGTGTTCGAGAAAATTTGATTAGTGGGTCATTTTGGATCATAATCGGTCAGGGTCAAGCTAATTATATCTAAAGAACGGCTCAATCGATTTTTACTAAATTTTGTATCTAAGCATTTTCGGGCACGAAAAGACCATTGGGATGGGTCACGTGTTCCAGAAAATTCGATTAGCGGGTCATTTTTGGGTCACTGTGGGTCAAGCTATTTTTATCTAAAAAATGGTCTAACGATTTTCACTAAACTCTATATTCTACAGTTTTGGATTACGAGAAGACCATTGTGCTAAGTCACATGTTCGAGAAAATTTGATTAGTGGGTCATTTTTAGGTCACCGTGGGTCAAACTAAGTTTATCTAGATAACGGCTCTAACGATTTTGACGAAATTCTGCAATCTATCGTTTTCGGGCACGAAAAGACCATTGGGATGGGTCACGTGTTCGAGAAAATTCGATTAGTGGATCATTGTGGGTCATTATGGGTCAGAGTCTAGCTAAATATATCTAAAAAACGGCTGAAGACATTTTCACAAAATCTTTTAATATACGGCCATTTCTGGTGATGAGATAACCATTAGACTAAGTCCTATGTTCGAGAAAATTCTATTAGTGGTTCATTTTGGGTCACAATTGGCCAGGGTCAAGCAAATTGAATCTAAAAACATGCTCAAAACATTTTGACCAAATTTTATATTATACCGTTTCTGGGCATGAGAAGAGAATTGGGCTAGGTCACATGTCCGAGAAAATCCTATTAGTGGGTCATTTGGGTCACAACGGATCAGAGTCCAGCTAATTGTATCTAAAAAACGGCTTAAACGATTTTGACTTAATTTTGTATTCTATCGTTTTCGGTCTCGAGAAGACCATTGGGATAGGTCGCATGTGGAAGAAAATTCGATTAATGGGTCATTTTGGGTCACAATGGGTCAGGGTCAACCTAATTGTATTTAAAAAGCGCTTCAAAACATTTTGATAAAATTTTGTATAATACCGTTTCCGGGCATAAGAAAATTGGGCAGGGTCTCATGTTCAAGAAAATTCAATCAATGGGTCATTTTGGGTCCTAATGGATCAGGATCAAGCTAACTGTATCTACAAAAGATTTTGACAAAACTTTGTACTACACCGTTTCTGTACAAGATAAAAACCATTGGGCTGGGTCACATGCTCAAGAAAATTCTATTAGTGGGTCATTTTGATGGGTGGGGGTCAAGCTAACGGCATCTCAAAAAGGTTCAAACAATTTTGACAATTTTTTTTGTTATACCGTTTCACAGTACAAAAAGACCATTGAAATAGCTCATATGTTCGTTAAATTTCGGTTTGTGGGGTTTTTTAATCAACGTGGGTCAAGCCTATTTTATCTAGAAAACGACCAATGATTTTCACTAAATTTTGCATTCCATCGTTTTCAGGCTCGAGAAGAGCATTCTCCTACGTCACATGTTCGAAAAAATTCGATTAGGGGGTCATTTTGGGTCACTATGTCTCAGGGTTAAGCTAATTGCATCTAAAGCAGCAAGAATGATTCAGTGGGAATAATATATCCAGATAAACACAAAGCTAATTTTGACCGAGCTTAGCTCGGTCATTCCTGCTAGTATTCCTATAATAAAAGAAAATGAATATAAGTAACTTTAAATCGAGGTATTAAAATAAAATTTCATTTCTTACCCAGAGTAATATATCTACCTCCTATATTCCAGTTTTCTTTTGCTCCTTTCATGGTCGCAGTCACAATTATCTTTTCTTGGAGAGATTTCTTCGGTATCCGTTCATAGAAGAGATATCTTTTGTCCTCCATTAAAAGGAGAAATATGTATTTTTAATTCTCTTTGTAAACATAAATATTCCTATAATAAAAGAAAATGAATATAAGTAACTGTAAATCGAGGTATTAAAATAAAATTTCATTTCTTACCCAGAGTAATATATCTACCCCCTATATTCTAATTTTCTTTTGCTCCTTTCATGGTCGCCGTCACAATTCTCTTTTCTTGGAGAGATTTCTTCGGTATCCGTTCATAGAAGAGATATCTTTTGTCCTCCATTAAAAGGAGGAATATGTATTTTTAATTCTCTTTGCAGAAATGAATATTCCTGAAATAAAAGAAAATTAATAGAAGTAACTGTAAATCGAATTATTAAAGTAAAATTTCATTTTCTTACCCAGTGTAATGTACCTACCTCCTATATTCTAGTTTTCTTTTGCTCCTTTCAAGGTCGCCGTCATAATTCTCTTTTCTTGGAGAGATTTCTTCGGTATCCGTTCATAGAAGAGATATCTTTTGTCCTCCATTAAAAGGAGGAATATGTATCTGGGAGCACGGCAGTGCGTCCGCCAAGTTCGCACAAGCCGTAAGCTACCTTTTCCTGAACCATTTCGGCATACGTTTCACCCCCTCATAACGTCGTTTTATGGAGAGATATAGAAATTTTTCTTTTATACACATGTTCGTATGGTCAAACTGAACTAAGGTTCCACGATTTTATGTTTGTATATTTAGTAGTTTTCGAAATATTAAATTCCGAAAAAGCGCTTTTTTGTCACTGACTCACTTCGCATCATCAAATAACTAAGGTACTTCTAAAAGTCGTAGAATCATGAAATTTCACAAGTAAGTCGGGTTTGTAGCACAATTAACCAGAAAAATCTGAAAACACAGAATTTCCGCCTCTAAACCCTTCATACAGGGGGTCTTCATTTGGCCGTAAACAGTTCCTGCGCATTCAATTGTGCCAATGTTGGTCGCCAAAACTTGATAACAGAGCTTTGAAGGCGGTCACGTGATTTCAAGCAGAATAACATTTCATATATATGCTTTTCCAAAGATGTTTGTTAAATAGAAAAAATGAATATACCTAAAAATTTTAATCAGTATAGGTTATGATATATTTACGATATTAAAACAATAAAACATTTGACAAAATATAACCGCAATTCGGTACGTTTCCGATATAGTAGCCTTGGCGAAATACAGAAAATAGCCTTGACGAGAAAAGAAATTTGATAATAACGTATTTTCTGGCAACCTATTTACCGTGACATTTACACAAGCAATTTTTTCCATATGTATACAATTTATTTAATGTAAGGAACCCGTTTATTTATTTTTATATACCAACATAAATAATCTGTATATAAAAAATAATATTTTATACATGTATAAATAAAATGTTTATATGTATACAAATACATATAAATAACATAAAAGTTCATCAGGTTTGTTTTCGTAGTTGTTTATATCATTTGGCAACATATCTTAGTTTCTGAAGTCCGAATTGCGCCAAGATTTTTTTTAAAATGCCAAGGTCCCTATAGTGGAAAAATATCCTAATTCCATATGAAAGTTTAAAAATCTCCTTTTAATTAAATGAAATGTGTAACTAATAAACTATCTTTAACGATGTGCGACAGATGTGGCGTCCGAAGTCCGCTGCTAATGTTATTACATTGTATTATTAGCCTACTTACTGTTAATTTATTGTTAATTTTAAATCTGTAAAAGAAAGATTATAGTTATAGATAAGATATGTTGGTCACCAAAACCCGATTACAGAAAATTAGCCTGAGTTATAAAGATGTTACATGATTTCAGGCTGAATGAATTTTTATATGCTTTTACAAAAATCTTAATAAGGCAAATCTTTCAGTTTATCTCTCCATCTTTCTATCTTTTACTTCCTTAAAACAAATTTTATTAAAGACTGGGAGGCGTCTGCACAGATCATCACCTCATCGAGTTGACGGCTGAAATTTTAGGATTAGTTAAATAACGATTAGCGTATTTAAATGTAACTGGTCTGACAATTCATATCTTTGTGGAAACCATCTACAGACCCGATTTTACGGGTTAATTGGTGGATTTTCCATTGTGTTTTCATGCACCCATTCATCCATGTTTCCAAACTTTTGGATGCAGGAAAATACAATAGTAAACCTATCAGTTAACCACTAAAATTAGGTCTTCAGGTGGTTTCTACCAAGATATGACTTAACAGACCAGTTGCATTTAAATATGCTAATCTAGTTTTAACTAATCCTAAAATTTCAGCTGTAAACTCGATGAGGTGATGGTGTGTACAGACGTCTATTATAAATGTCGGTATTCTAATCTCAATAGCACTCTGGTCAATCTGGCAATTATCCCTACTATTTATGAAACACTATTCCTTTAAGTGCGTTTTAGTGATGTTAATGAACTTATGCATATGCATCATACATATTATACGTATGCATATAATACTTAATACATTTGCATCATACATATTATAGGTATGTGTATAATACATAATACATATGCATCATTATGACGTCAGAATAAACAAAACATTTTTTTGTCGCCAAATTTGAGAATTGACATGATATATTACCAAATTTGGCGAAACTTTGCTAAATGTCGCCAAGCTTGGCGAATATTTGGCGCTTGTGGCTATTTTTCAATGAGTTAATTATTAATGCCATCTATTTTTATTTTTCCGCATATCATCTGAATAGTTAAATGATATAATGTACTAATATTTCCAAAGTGCTAATAGTTTCGTCACTGCCCAAAACCTCTGCTATTCTTATTATATTGTACTGTTATTATACTTACTGTGACTATGTTGTTAACCTTTACACCGCTAAAACTTCTGTATTATATAAAGAGAATTTACGGAAACTATTAAAGCATTGAAACTGCCAGTTCTCCTTATGATTATTGTAATTCTATAATATGTAACTTGTTAATCAATATGTACGTTAGAATGAATCTTCTATAATCCTGTTCCTCGCATTTTAGTTTTCAGGTTTCGAGTAAAATTAGCTAAAATCTTAAAACCATGTCACATCGACTAATTCTTCAACACGATCAGATGAGAAGAATGATAGATTTTCAAATGGATCATGGCAGTGAGCCGGTAGACCTTCTATTCTTCCGTAATCGAGTCTATTGAAAAGGTTAACGTGAAACAAAAAGATATTAGCATCAATATGGTTTAATGCAAATGCAGATATTGTCAAAGGATTTCATAAGAACCATTTCACTTGTACCCAGTCGTATCAGTTAAAATACAACAATTGGCAGTGAGCCCAATTAGAAAAGATTACTTAATAGGATTAAAAATTTCCGCCTTAGAGAACGAATTATAACTCCTAAGGAAGCATGCATAAGTGAGTTAAGAGATATTTGTCTCGAAAGATGAAATACATAACAACACAAAATATATGATGTGCTTCCATGTTCGTAAAGGGTTCTTGATTTCTCTATCAAAAGCTTCCGAATTAGCGAAAGAATGGGCAAGTAAATTAAATTTTGAATCACAGTAACATGATGCAACGTTTAACATGGAAGTAATACGGTAAATACTGCTTGCTAGAGGCTGCTAGTACTTTAATATAAAAAGAAATAAAGTATAAATTTGTAAAGCTCAATAAAATAAATTTAGGTATTTTTATGTTAGCCGGGCGCAAGTGGCAAATCGCCAAATACTGTTCCCAACTCCATTGTTTATATTGCATTCATTTCATTTAAAAATATATACTTTTCAGTCATCTCATTTAAAATAGATGCATTTCCCTCATTTTATTTAATAGAATATTTAACATAGAAATAAATAAATAAATGAATAAGAAAAAATAATATAAATCAAAATATTTTATTTGAAAATCAAAGCATTGTTTCTAATTTACACATGTGAAAAATGAAAATTGCTATTGGCGAAACAACAAAAGGCTAATGAGGAGATTTGCTCCCGGCTAACATAAAAGTACCGAAATTTAAGTTTTTTCATATTAATATAGTTTAGAATAACAAACTTGAAAAAACATACAAAAAGTAGTGATATCCCAACAAAAAGTTTTCGGTAAAAAAAAAGGCGCCAAGTTCTCCTTAATGTTTCGGCCAGAAAAAGTAGTGATATCTGATGTTCGCACAAGTAAAAAGCCAAACATACTAAATCTTTCATTGAAAATGGCTTCCTGCGACTTGGCCGTTAATGCCTTCGTGAGAGTTTTTCAAATTTTAAAATATGTACATATGAGCTACATGCCAACTACATTTTTTGATTATTTGAGGCATTTTGTGACACAGAATACAGACATAAAATACACATTTGAAAAAAGCATTTAAACAACTTCAGTCTATTTAAATGCTTAGAAGTTAAAAATAACAAAATACTTGTACTCAGGAGATAATATCCCTAATTGCTAAAACATAATTAATATCAACTTTTAACAGTTTATAAATCGAATACCTCTTAATTTTTGCAAACAAACTATAATAAATGTTCGAACGAAAAAATTCTCTTTCGTCAATACACAAGATTTCAATATTATACAATAAAATGTAAAGTAACATATTGTGAGATATGAAGTAAGTAAATTTTGTTTTATTTCTTGGGTTTTACGTTAATGACTTTAGCTTTAGGCCGTACAAAATATCCGGCAATTAATCCGCAAGTGGACTAAATGATCTGTAATCAAAACTAATGTTTGTTGAAACTGAATGGTAGTTATCAGAAATCTTTTACTTATAATGTCTTTATGTGAATTTGCCTCTTTGCATTCTAATATTACTTTTAATATTTAAATAATTCATGAATGCGTAATTTCCAATCATTAATTTTGAAATGCTGTAGAAGGCATTAACGGCCAAGTCGCAGGAAGCCATTTTCAATGAAAGATTTGGGATGTTTGGCTTTTTACTTGTGAGAACATCAGATATCACTACTTTTTCTGGCCGAAACATTAAGGAGAACTTGGCGCCTTTTTTTTTACCGAAAACTTTTTGTTGGGATTTTTAATTCTCTTTGCAGAAATGAATATTCCTGAAATAAAAGAAAATTAATAGAAGTAACTGTAAATCGAATTATTAAAGTAAAATTTCATTTTCTTACCCAGTGTAATGTACCTACCTCCTATATTCTAGTTTTCTTTTGCTCCTTTCATGGTCGCCGTCACAATTATCTTTCCTTGGAGAGATTTCTTCGGTATCCGTTCATAGAAGAGATATCTTTGTCTTCCATTAAACGGAGGAATACATGTATTTTAATCCCCTTTTCAAAAATAAATATTCTTGGAATAAAAGAAAATAAATATAAGTAAGTTGTACATCGATGCATTAAAGTCTGTTTAGTAAGTGTGTTAGTAGTGGTCTGATAGTCAAGTTAGAAACTACCCAAGACACTGGAAGTAGTTTCGCTCCTTATGCTATACATACACTTTTTATGCAGAAAACTAGATTTAAGAAAATCAGAGACTGTGTTGATACCTCCAATCCGAATTTAAGGAGAGGGAAACTACCTTATAAAGGCGTAGAAACACATGTTAAATGAGATGTAGTGAGGAGAATATGCTTCCGTAGATTTGATTTTTTTTAGATAACGCATGTCAGTGAATTGGATTCTCTCGCGTTCGTCGAAAGCAGAAATGGCATTGAAGAAAACGTTCGTGTATCAAATTTTGTCAGATTTGAGAGAAATCGTGGACAGAAACATTGATCTAGTTGCAGCAAGTGTGTGGCGGAGGATCCAAGTATATAAATAATAAAAAGAAAAGGGCCCAGTTAAACTGATGGTATTGAGCTCACAGGCTAATTCACACTAATTGTATATTATACTTTTATTTCAAAGAATAATGCCCCTTGAAAAATAGATTAAGGACGGTATTAGCTCCCCAAATTACACCCTTTATACTTTAGCAACGAACTTCCAAATATTATCAGGGAAGCGCCTTATCAGAATAAACAGGTATACCAAATTCGAAGAAAATCGGGTAATTCTGCATGAAAAACCCATTTATTTAAATTAAAGGGGAGTAATTACCCCCCCTTCCAGGTCTCCCCTTTATGCTTAACCAATGAACCTCTAAATCTAATCAGAGAAGCGCCTTATAATAATAAACCGATATACCAAATTCGAAGCAAATTGGATAATTCTGCATGAAAACCCGTTTATCTAAATTAAGGTGGGGGGGGGGTGATTAGCCCCGTTCCCCCTTTATACTTAACCAATGAGCCCCCAAACTAACCAGAGAAGCGTATTATCAGAATGAACCTGTGTACAAAATTTGAAGCAAATCGGGTATTTCTATGAAGAGTTATCGCGTTACGTACATACAAAACCTGCAGGCACATTACCTATTAGGCTTTGATAGCCTGTGAGCTAAAAATGGAAAAGAACGTTCGAGTTCTTGGTATCCGAATAAAAATGCCTACAAATTTTATGCGTTTACGAAGGAAGAATGACTTCATGTATGTGTAGTGTAGAAATTTACACAACAAGGCTTGTTATTATTTAATTAGTTAAATTAATAACAAGCCTTGTTGTGTAGATTTCTACACTACATTGCTTCTGAAGCAATGTAGTGTAGAAATCTACACAACAAGGCTTGTTATTAATTTAACTAATTAAATAACAAGCCTTGTTGTGTAGATTTCTACACTACAGTATGTGCCAGAAATAAGTGGTTAGTTTAAATTAGAGAAGAGTCTTAATCAATTCGGTGATGAAAGTTACCAAAATTTACAAGTAATGTAAACATTTTCTTGCTTATGAATTTGCTTTAAACATTTTATATAAAATATCAACAAATATACGCTATTTATTCATTTAAAGTAATGAAGTATCCTTACCTTTATAAAATAGAACTGAATGTGTAAGTTTTGCTTTTAAATGTAATAATATTTTAAAATGTCTGCAAATAGAAAATCATTTTATGTTCTCAACAACTTGCATAAATACCAATCCAAATATAATAAGACAAAGTCACTTAATTTGAACATTTTAACAATAGTATTAAACATGTTTAAAAACACTTAGCAAATTTTCTCTTTAACATGCAACCATAATACGATAAACATTTCATTTTCAGAGAAGATTTTAATATGTTTTGAATTGTTTAGTGATGATTAATACCTTAACGTTATATATTCGACGCAAGTAGACAAAAACTACAAATAAGTGACTAAGAAAGTGAATTAGATTGTCAAAATATAATAATTGAATTATTAAATACTATTACATTGTTGTATGTCGAACTATATTGTTGTGAATTGTGAAATAGTATTAACATGAAGTACATTGTTGTAATGCATTGTTGCAAAAAGCCTGGAGGTTACAGTAAGATAATCAGTGCTTTATATAGATTTTGAAACGCCCAAATGAATAAATCATCATTTTAAACCCTCCCTTATTGATAATTAATAAAATCTTGACTTTGTGATAAAAATTTTGAAGCTAATAAAGATCCACAATTTTTTCTACTCCACTTTAAGCCTCTGAGTTTCACTGACAAAAAATCTCGTTTTACATAGCTGAAATTTTTATATAGGATACGAGATATTTCGTGCTACACTGCAAAAATAAAAAACCACTGTAGATTTGCCAGGCTGGCGTCCGAATTGCCAGCACATTGCGCTGTTAATTTTACGCAACTACTGTTATTTTTCATGTTTACATAGTCAAGAAACCAAAGATATTTCGTCCTACACTGCAAAAAAAAAAAAAAAAAAAAAAAAAAACACTGTAGATTTGCCAGACTGGCGTCCGAATTGCCAGCACATTGCGCTGTTAATTTTACGCAACTACTGTTATTTTTCATGTTTATATAGTCAAGAAACCAAAGATATTTCGTCCTACACTGCAAAAAAAACCACTGTAGATTTGCCAGGCTGGCGTCCGAATTGCCAGCACATTGCGCTGTTAATTTTACGCAACTACTGTTATTTTTCATGTTTATATAGTCAAGAAACCAAAGATATTTCGTCCTACACTGCAAAAAAAAACCACTGTAGATTTGCCAGGCTGGCGTCCGAATTGCCAGCACATTGCGCTGTTAATTTTACGCAACTACTGTTATTTTTCATGTTTACATAGTCAAGAAACCAAAGATATTTCGTCCTACACTGCAAAAAAAAAAAAAAAAAAAAAACACTGTAGATTTGCCAGACTGGCGTCCGAATTGCCAGCACATTGCGCTGTTAATTTTACGCAACTACTGTTATTTTTCATGTTTATATAGTCAAGAAACCAAAGATATTTCGTCCTACACTGCAAAAAAAACCACTGTAGATTTGCCAGGCTGGCGTCCGAATTGCCAGCACATTGCGCTGTTAATTTTACGCAACTACTGTTATTTTTCATGTTTATATAGTCAAGAAACCAAAGATATTTCGTCCTACACTGCAAAAAAAAACCACTGTAGATTTGCCAGGCTGGCGTCCGAATTGCCAGCACATTGCGCTGTTAATTTTACGCAACTACTGTTATTTTTCATGTTTATATAGTCAAGAAACCAAAGAAAGCTACAGCACATTCGACTGTGATCGAGTTTGAGCACGAGATGAACTGTAGAGGAGACCGGGGGAATGGAGACACCTTAAGGGAATTTAAATTTTTTCACCTAAAAAAATGTTTATTTTTTAATAATAAAAATTCTAAAGCTGAATCATCAACTTTAGTATCTGTATAAATTTAACCGTAATCATAACTGTAAGGTAAGCACACATAAAAAAAATTCTTTCAACCTCTGTACACCGGCGGAATTACCCAGGATACTGGGGTAATTCCGTCACTGTATCGGGGTAATGACGCCACTCTTTAATGACCTAGTAAATACATAAAATGGATACTAGGAAACACATAACCTACTGAAAATATTTAGAAAGCAATGTAATTTAGCAGAATAATGAATATTTACAATATTCCTTAAGCTAGATTTATTAATGTGCTAAACTTACAATTTAACTCAAATTGTAAAAGTCACCCTTTGCCATGGTGACGGCATTACCCCGAGAGGACAATATAGCGAAAATACCCCCAGCAAAGCCGAAAGAAGAACCGAACTTGTTCAACAAATTACATCAAAATGTCGGCGAATGCATGTAGATTACGGGTAATATTATCTTAAGTACCTAATGTTACAATAAAAGGTGTTTACCTCTAATCATTTGAAGCTCCAAAATAAGAAGCAACTAGATGAAAACTAAATTTTTCACTAGAGAAAACGAATGACATACAACAAAATCCCTCTCACTCTAGGCACTGTTTCTATTGTTGGCCGCTATAGAGCAGGCGAATTCACTATCTCAAACTGCCGTTAGTTTTTAAAATAGGCGGAGTGGCAGCATAACACCGAGTGGCGTCATTCCCCCGGTCTCTCCTACTTTGTGCTGTAAAAATGTCGCTTTTTTTATTTACAGTGTAAGCAATTTTGGGATAGCTGAAAGCGTAAAAATACCTGCAAATTTTATGAGTTAATGAAGGAAGAGTGATTTCACGCATGTATCAAAAAGTGGCCAGTTTGAATTACAGAACAGTCTTAATCGATTTAGTGATGAAAGCGTACCAAAATCTGTACGCAATGCCAATAATTTTTTGTACCTATTAATTTGTTTGAAACATTTATTTTAAAACATACACAAATATACAGGGTTCCACTCTCAACGGTGTCCAATGGCTAATTCCTAAACCGTTAGCAATAGACATGTAGTTCCAATTACAAAAATGTTTTAAATGAGGTAAAAAATTATTTTTAAAGCTGTTTGGATTAATCAAAACATTTCTTAAAAAATAACGAAATTTAATTTTTTATACGATCCACTGGTCCTATAGGTGATATTTAATAAAAATTTAATATTACACTAGCAAAGAAGACGAAAAAATCCCATTCTTCTAACTCTAAAATTGACCGAGTTATGAAACTTTGAATTGCATGACTTATATCAATTTTCTGCATTTGAACACAAATGAGCTTGTGGCCATGCTTCGAGGGATCGTACACAATGTGTTTAAGGGGTCTCAAGAGACTTGCTTTTTACCTAGCGGTGCAATTTAGCAACATGTGACATTTAATTTTTTTTCTCAGTCTCTATAAAACATTGTGCCAAGTCTTCAAAGTATGGTAGCGAGAGCGGTGAATATACACTGCTCAAAACAATTAAAGGATATTGCAGTTTTAGGTGGATTTTGTATCTGGTAAACTGTTTAGCTGATTGATACATGGTCGACAGACATAGTAGGTTATATGAGAATAAATTACACATGTTTGGCAGAAAAAAATGCATTTTATTGCGCATTTGTGTACTAAAGGAAAAAAACACAATTTGTGCATATGAGAAAAAAAAAAGAATAAGAAAAGGTGTTTTCTTCAAAGAAAATCATTTTCAGTAGGGGGTATGGTTTCCACGGGGGGCCAGCAACGTTGAACACCTTTGAGGCATGGACTCAATGAGGCTATTAATGACGAGTTGGGGTATTCTGCCCCACTCTTCCAGAAGAGCTCTTTCCAGTTCTTGGAGAGTTTGTGAGGGTTGTTGGCGGCCAGAAACTCGTCTTCCTAGAGCGTCCCAAACGTGCTCGATTGGATTCATGTCTGGAGAACACGCTGGCCATTCCATTCGAACGATTCCTTCCTCGAAAAGGAAATCCTCCACCAGGTTTGCACGATGTGGCCTGCAGTTATCGTCCATTAAAATGAAGTTATCTCCGATTGCTGCAGCGTAAGGGACTACAATAGGTCTGAGGATCTCATCCCTATATCGGCGACCAGTCAGAGCTCCATCTCGAATGATGTAGAGGTCAGTGCGCCCGTCAATGGAGATGCCACCATACACCAACACTCCTCCAGCGCCAAATCTGACACTTTCGTGCACGAACGCAGGATTATTCCTACTGCCACGGTCCCTCAAGATGAAAATACACCTATTATCCGGATGCACAGAAAAACGGGACTCGTCAGAAAACAGAATATTGCTCCATTCATTTCTCCTCCAGTTGACATGCTCGGTTGCCCACTCCCTGCGGTCGCGACGATGCCTTGATGTTAATCTAACACATACCATCGGTCGGCGAGCATACAGACCTACAGCATGGAGCCGGTTTCGGACAGTCTGAGTTGAAATCGTGGTGCCTGTAGCCGAGCGAAGGTGTTGTTGGAGAAGAGTAGCGTTCATGGTTCGGTGTCTCCGAGCTGTTAACGCTAAATACCGATCTTCATTGGGCGTTGTTGCCCGTCTACGACCTTGCCCTGGTCTTCGGCCTGCACATCCACTCTCCAAAAAACGGTTCCAGATCCTGGAAATGACACTTTGTGACACTCCAATGGCTTGCGCTACTTCGGCTTGAGTTTGGCCCCCGTCTAACCTACCAACAATTCTCAAAGCTTCTGAATCTGTCAAATGACTTCGCTGAGACATCGTACTCATCGAAACAAAGCAATCACTGAATGCCGATCATCCTTGTCTTCATTCTCTTTTATCCAGTTGAAAGTCAAATTTCATTCGCTGCCGCTGAAGCGACGTTTTTGACGTCGAACTCAAAATTTGCATACTCCACAGTTTGAAAACCAGAAAAATTTGCATTTGTGATTCTCTTCTTCTATTTTCGGCAAAAAAAAAATTTCGTTTATATCTTTATTTTATATAAAACTTCAAATATCCTTTAATTGTTTTGAGTAGTGTACTTCGAAGGTGTGAAGTTTAGTATGACTCAGATGTAGAAAATAATTAAGTTATTTTATTAAGATGAAATTAAACAGGTATATTTCTTGATTAAAGCTACTAGACATCACAAACACAACAATAATAATTATAGTAATTATATAGTTGAGTAATAATTATAGTTGAATTGGTGAAAATATACAGTCACGAGGTGGCAGCTATTAGTTGCAAGTCCACATTGTAGGAGATGAAAAGCTCACAGAGCTAATTGTCTCTAAGATCAAAGGTAATCTATTCGCTGAATCGTTCTACCAAATGGTAAGTTCCCTTTCACCGGCAAAGTCGCGTCTCGCTAAACTTTCACCGTCTCTTAACTAGCTGGGCCGCAAGGTTCGTGCACCGACGAAGCTCTGCCTCTTCCCTGGGACCAAGACGACCCTTGTCAGAAATCAGAGGCAAAGCATCGGTCCAACCGATCTATGGTCTATCAAGTCTGAAAGAATTACTAACTAACCACCTTAATTATTGTCTCATCTATTTATTATACATTATTTTCCCTAGCACTCTGTGTGCAGGACTTTGGCCAATCCCCATCCTTTTCTCACCTGAGTGGTCAGCTAGGGTTCACATGTGACCCGCTCTCTTCTTGCGCTGCACACCTGAAAGAAATGCCTTTTAAAGCGAAACTACTTTTCTAGTTTCACTATGTCGGGAAATCAAAGTCGCTCATTGTGGTCCTGGACTTAAGTGCTTGTCAAAGACTGTCGAGCCTCCAAGACTGATAATGATGTAACGTTTGTTCTAATGTTCCTGACGGATTAGTGGGCTCTGACTATCTCTTGGTCGATTCTGTAAAACACATCGCAGTTCCTATGCTGAGAAACTGTATCATCTTAGGGTTTTTATATAGGGAATATTGTAATATTCTGGGTCTGTACAACACAAAAGCATAATATTTTAAATAGAGACAACCTAATATCTTTTCTTTTTAAAATAATTTTTTTAATATTCTATACTGAAATTTTATTTAATTTTTTTATGTTTAATTTTGATAAAAAATTTAAAATTGTTTTTTGACTTACATGCACTGCGCGCCAGACTGTAGCAAAAGCATTGGTTCAAGAGCCTCCAGAATATTGATAATGATGTAAAACTAATGTATCTTGAACGTATACTTCATTTGTAAGCAATTTATTTATTTATTTTATTTGAAATTTAAATTTAAATTATAAAATTTTGAAAAAGTTCATTCTTTTATTCTTATATAAAAGTTCATTCATTATTGAAAAATTGCCAATTTTAAATAATCAATGCAATTATAATACTAAATTTGAAGTATAAGTTATTCTTTACCTTAAAATGAAGATATTTACCAAGTTTCATGCAAATTTCTTTATTAGTTTGCGAAAAATGTTGCGCGCAAGAATAAAATTTAAGAAGCAATTTTAAAATTTTCATTAAAATTAAACATAAAAATATAAAATTTCAATATAGAATATTAGAAAAATTATTTTAAATAGAAGAGATATTAGGTTGTCTATATTAAACATTTTATACATTTATGTTTTATAGAGACTGAGAAAAAAATTAAGTGTGAAATTTTACTAAATTGCACCGCCAGGTAAAAAGTAAAACTCCTGAGACCCCTTAAATCATTAGAAGAATTTATTTCGCGTGTATCTATACTTTAACTCAGCCATACTCAATCTTTTTTTCTCACGGGCCGCAGATATGGGGCATTCTCACAATTTTTTGACTTTTGGGAAAAAAAATCTGGCGAAATTAAACTTGCTAAAATAACATTTTAATCTGATAAACGAATGCCTTAATGACTATCAAATAAAGAAAAAAATGATTAGCAGCGAAATTTTTTTTATTTAACTGAGGTTTAAGTTAAACTTGCGAGTTTAATTTTCCTTACCATTTTACCCCTATAACTTTTTATTTTCTTCTAAATTTTTACTTATAATGAATTTGCATAGTACCCACAGAACATTCAAATAAGACATAATAACAATATAGTACTTTTAATACAGAATTTTTGTATAACATTGTCTTAAAGGGGTGTTAAAGAAGGGACGGTAAGGTAAAAAAAGGGAATGGTATTGGAAAAAAGGGACGGTAAGGATGGAACGGGAAGTAAAATTACCACTTAATTTTAGGAAAGCCATGTTAAGACTAAGAGATAGCCACAATGTTCATTGATTTTTAGAAACAGTTGTTAACATTGGATTAAATATATATATATATTTTTTTTTTACCTCGAAAAGTGCAGGAATAAACCTTGGGGACGGTGAGACTACCAATAAAGCCACGATGCTTGAAATTGATATTTAAATGCTGATTTAAATTCTACAGTAAATTTCCTGCCAAAAAATTTTAGACATTATTTCTCTAGCATACTTCTGCATGAGAAAAAAAACTTGAAAAAAAATTCTGTGGCTGCATCTGAAATGATTTTCTGTATAATTTTAGAAGAGGGATGGTAAGGAATCTAAAACCCAGGGACAGAGTTTAAAAAATAATAACAACTCTAAAAATGTGTGAAGGTTAATTTTTAGCTACCTATTTAAATAAAACAATAGTTCCAATTTCAGAAAAAAATTACATCGAATTATTTTTATTGAAACAATTTTATTCAGACAGCTCCAAACTTAAAAATCAGCATCAGGGACACGGGACGGTAGATGAGTTTTCTTGGTATTTGGACCCCCAACATCGCCCAAAACTTATTTATCTCGTTAATATTGTTATTAAATCATGCAATGGGATGTTCCCCAGTATATAAAATAATAATAATAATAAAAAAAAACACAAAAAAGTGTATTAAATAAAAAATTATTATTCAGGGACATGAAAATCAAAAGATTGTGAGAATGCCCCATATATGTTTGTGACGTTAAGTGGGCCGAATCGCATTTAAAAAAGTGTGAAAAAGGGTAATTAAAGTAGTAAAGTATCAAACGCAGTATAACAAAGTTAATATTATCAGTAGGGTTGAATGTTTGTCGCAAAGAGACATTATCAAAAAAATTTAACACCTCTATTTCCAAACAAAACTTCGTGGCAAATTACTATTGCAAATGTCGTAGAAATAGGCCGCGAAGTTTGTTATTCGGAAACAGTAGTGTAAAAAGTTTTTGGTGCCAATTTTTCCGCAACAAACATTCAACCCAAGAAGTAGCATTATCTATATAATAAATATAAAACGCTATAACATAACTTTGTAGAATTTCCAAGTTCCAAAGAAAAAATTTTAGATTTTCTCTAATAAATTAGTTTTTTGCTCAATGCAAAAATTTTGCTTTCGTTTAATTGCAGAAATATATAATGGAAATTTAATTAATTTTAAGTATTTTAGATTAAGAAATGTGAACAAAACGCACAAATACAGTTATATATATAAAGAACTTTTGATTAAGAAAAAGGTATTTAATATGTTTTAAATATAATTTTAAATTAAGTATAAAAATAGAACAGATTTTTCTTCCCACGAAAATATAACGCAACAGTGAAGGTCTTAAATACATTTTCGCACATCTCAATTAATTTTATAGATATGGATTAATGATTATGTGTCTCGGACCGCACATAAAAGGTCGCCGGGCCGCAGGTTGAGTATGGCTGCTTTAATTGAAAGTACTCACATCGTACAAGTATTACGATAATCTTAATTTTTATTAACCCCTTAATTCTCGCTCCCGTCAATATCACGGGTTGAGGTGTCGTTCGTTACTTCTCGCTCCCGTCATATTTCCGGGCTGGAGATTTATTGCTGGGAAAAACTTCTGAAACCAGAAAAATTTCACTGGCATTTCGGTGTGAAGTCTTTGAATATTGCCGTTTGGGTTTGGCTTTTGTGCTGACTGTAATGCTGGGCTTTGTATTGCATGTTTCGAAATATGTAACACTCAAAAAATTATTAATAATCAAAATTTAATGTATATATATATTATTTCAAATATTATTTGTAAAAATGTGTGTGATGATGATAAATAAAGATCTAAGATGTGAAAAATAAAGGTTTTATTCGCATTAATTTGTACTGTGTAAAAAGACACAGAATTCTCGCATGATGGCTTTTCTACAAATATGAATTTGTTCTATAACATCTTTTTTTTTTCGCCCTAAAAAAAAAAAAAAAAAAAAAAAAAAAAAAAACTAATTGCATATTTTATTTAGAAAACTTATAATTATTCAATTTCTGTAATAAAATAAATAGGTACTTTTTTGATGGTTTTTCCAAATATTAAGCGACCGTGAAGGGGTTAATTAAGTTTCAGATTGGTTAAAATAATTATATTTTAACGCGTGTTTTATTTTGTAGAGGTTTAAATGAGGCTATTTCTTTTCATCATTTCATTAAAAAAAAAAATCTGTTATTTTTTTTCAGTTAGATTTTTAGTACACGTTGTATATTTTGCTTTAGTAAGTCAGAATGAAAAACAGATTTCAAATTTATATTGCAATTTAAATTTTACTCTCAACTATTTTTTTTTCAGCACTTTCCGACAAAGTTGAAAAGTGTTTATGCATTTGGTTTGTTTGTCCGTCTGTCCACGCTCTAACTCCCGTAAATATATTTGGATTTTCATGAAATTGATAAACCTTATTTAGGTTTAGCAAGACATGTTTGGTATTGTATATGAAGTATGTGGGACTAATAGTTCATTTACAGGAGCACTCAAAAGTATTCCATTACATTATGGTATAGGGGGGAAAATCGTTTGCAGAGTACTTTAATGACATGACGCTTTTTCAAATATATTGAAACTGATATAAATCACTGAATTTCACTACGATCACATTAGAACAGGGCATTCATGGCATTTTTTATTCATTTACAGGGACACACACACAAAAAAATCGGTTACAGTACTGTCTTTGAGTAATAATTGCCTGAGTGTACGGTTCAAAATTCGGTATGCACTTTTGAATTTAATTAAAATTTTTTGCACGTTATTCGTTATATATAAATTCTACACCTCATATACAGGGCTGCACAAAAGTATTCACATACCCATTCTCTTTTATTAAAGGAAATTGCTGAAGGGAAATTTTCAACTGAAGTATATGTATCGCTTAAGTGAACTAGATTTTGGCATGCATGTAATTAACAGATTTATCTATATATCTTACACAGGGCTGCTAAAAAATTGGGTTGATTTTCCGATTGTAGATGGGAACAGTTGATATTGGGTCTTGAAATGTGTTATGCGTTTCCCTATGGTTGAATGAGACGTAATATTTTTATTTTTTAAATGGTGCAGTTTTGTTACATTATTTTGAATTTGTTGGAAAGTGTTTCATAATCTATGCTTGACGCATGATTTTTTCTTTCTTGTTTTATATCAAACGATTATTTATATTTCTAGTAAATTTGTGAATGAGCCTTATTTCGCAGTAAAAGGGATTCTTTAACTTTAAACAGCTATTACTCGGTCAGTTTTAATCGTAGACGAATGGAATTTTTTTTTGTTTTAATTCTTAGTGTAATAGGATATTTCTACTAAATATTACTTATAGGACCGGGAGACCGTATGAAAAAATTAAATTTTGTATTTTTTTTTTTTTTTTTTTAAGGAATGTTTTTATTGACCCAAATCGCTTTTAAAATACTTCTTTACCTCATTTAAAACAATTTTACTTTCTTCTATTGAAGATAGAAGAAAGTATTGTAATCGAAATTTTTTTCGACTTCCGGTTTTCGACGGATTTACATGTTTTAGGGGGTCAGAGTAAGAAAAACGAAAAACTCTCCAAAAACTTCCCGAAAACATGTTTATACAAAATGTCTGTCTGTCCTCGTACGTTCCCGTGTGTCGCCATTGATCCATCGAAAAGTGTATGAAGGTATGCATAGAAGTGAACCAAATTTCATAATTATGGTTTTGGCTGTGGCGAGCAGGTCATCCTTGAATTTTAAAATATTCCACCTGAAGGAGGCGGTATAATAACAATTTTTGTGTAATTTTTCTCGATTTTCTTTTTTAGTTTTATTGTACAGCAGTGGCTCGTGCAGTGACAGGAATTTCGCATCCTGCTGAGCCGGCTATTCGCAAACAGCTGATGTACACTATGACGCAAAAGTTTAGACAATGACGTCATTCAGCTTTAAAATGTAGAATTATGACGTCAGAATTACAAAAACCTGTAAATATATTCAAAAACTGATTTAAAATGCTATGTACAAAAGACAGTCGTTTTATTTGCTATAATACTAATTTTTTTCATAAAAATTCAAATGTGCTTGTCGCAAAAGTTTAGACACTATTCTAAATTTCTTTGAATATTCGCTGGCATATGCAAATTTAGAATCGATGATGTCACAAATTTGGAGTACTTAAGTTCTGCAAACGATTGCGCTTCATAGTCGACATGCCGAGAGCTAAAGAAATTCAAGTGAATGAGGTTTCAAGGATTTGGCAGTTGAAAGGTGAAGGGAAGAGCGTTTCTGAAATTTCTGCTATTATTAATAGGTCAAAAAAAATCTATTTATCGAGTTTTATCGAGTGGTTCCGAATATAAAGCAAAATGTCGGTCTGGGAGGCCACGTGTGACAAATGTACGAGAGGATCGCCTGATACAAAGACTAGCGAGTACTCAACAAATGAGCGTACGTGGAGTTCAAAGCTCATCGGGACTCTCTGTATCAAAGGATACGATTCGTAGACGAATTTTGGAAAAAAGGAACAATCGTTTATAGCAAAATGCAGAAGAAACCAGCTCTGAAACCACATCATAAGTTACAAAGACTTATGTGGGATCGAAAGCATATGCCATATGGAGAGAAATGGCAGTCAGTCATATTTAGCGATGAAAAAAAGTGGAATCTGGATGGTCCAGATGGTTGTTTATCGTATTGGCATGACTTGCGGAAGGAACCTCGACGTTTTTTTAGTCGCAGACAAGGAGGGGGCTCGGTGATGGTTTGGGCAGCCTTTTGCTATAATGGACAAGTATCTCTGACCTTCACCAGTGGTCGTCAAACTTCACAGCATTATACACAGACATTAGAAGAAAACCTACTGCCATTTGCTGAGCTTCTAGGGGGTCCTCAGTGGGAATTTCAGCAAGACAATGCTTCAATTCACACTGCAAAACATTCAAAATCTTGGTTTAATTCCCATAATATAAGAGTTCTCGACTGGCCAGCATGTAGCCCAGATCTTAACCCTATAGGAAACCTTTGGAGCATCATGTGTCGCAAAGTTTATAGCAACGCTAGACAATACTCTTCTGAAAAGGAACTTAAGACATCTATTGAGAATGCATGGTACGATATCGATCCACAAACTATGCAAGATTTAGTTTCTTCCATGCAATCTCGTGTATATGACGTAATACATAAGCATGGATGCGCAACCAGGTTTTAAAAATTGTTTATTTCGATTTTATTTAATTTGTGTCTAAACTTTTGAGACAGAAGTTTATTTTTGTTACCATTTAATTTATTGCAATATGCACAATTCCACTTTTCTTTGTTATAAATATTGTTTATATGTACAGCACATTAATTTCAAGCAGTGATTTGAAAATTGAATAAATATTTTTCAAAGTATGTAAGAATTTCTTCATTGTCTAAACTTTTGCGTCATAGTGTACCTCAGAATAACGGAAAACTATTGATTTTAATAAATACTAGCTGTTTAACCCGTTCTATGCACGGGAGTTCATGAATTTAATTCTAAAACCAAAATTAAAAATAGCTATTCGATTTAGTAAAATATTTTTCTACTACTAATCTAAAAACTAGATGTTTAACCCGTTCTATGCACGGGAGTTCATGTTCAATAACTATTCCGTTTAGAAAAATATTTATCTACTACTGTGCATTTTTTAAAAATGAAATTTAATTTACCATGTTACTATGGCAGCAGACGATAAAACGATATCTTTGGAATAAGGAAATAAATAGAATAAAAAGTTTTGTTGATGTTTGTGATAAAATGTTTGCCCCCCCCCCCCTTTTTTTTTTTTTTTTTTTTTTTTTTTTAACAATACTTAAATACAATTATACAATTAAAAAAAATTGTAATAATTAAACGCAATTAAATAATCTCTAATTATTTGAATGTGAGGTAAAAGAATTATCGTAATACCCGCTACAACTTTTTAGTATTGCAGCGTGGCGTACGTAATACGTATATTTCACATTGGTTAAGGGTCCTGTCCCTGCCGTCGAAGACACTCACGAGCTAATGCTAATCCTATGGGGAGGGATTTTTCTAATATCTCGTTTGCATTTCGACATTTTTAAATATATTTTTTTTTTGCATTGGATAGCCGAGGTCCGTCTCTACAGCGCACCTTTTTTACTTTTTCGATTTTGGTCGCAGATATTTTTAATAAAGTTACTTACATTTTCAAAACCGGTTCTGAAAATGAAAGTGTCATTCTAAAAAATATCTGCAACCAAAATCGAAAAAGTAAAAAAGGTGCGCTGTAGAGACGGACCTCGGCTATCCAATGCAAAAAAAAATTATTTAAAAATGTCGAAATGCAAACAAGATATTAGAAAAATCCCTCCCCATAGGATTAGCATTAGCTCGTGAGTGTCTTCGCCGGCAGGCACAGGACCCTTAAAGAACTCGCGCGATTACGGGTTGAACATAAAAAAAAAGGATTTTGGTGTGAATTTTTAATTGTTGGCAGCTGCTATAACGAAAAATGTTTAAATTTGATAGGAAATTGCTGTTAAATTGGTGTTTTTTTATTAATTAAAAGTTAACTATAAATTATTTCGATTCTGGATTGCCTTAGTTGCCTCGGCTGTGTTTTAATACACATGTACATAACATTTCGCTATTCTGGCTTCCAAATTGTGGATTTGTATAGCATTACAGGCAGACAGACAAATTTTCATTTTTATATATTAGATCATGATCGAGATTAACTCGTTTTTACTGCGATTCATTGACTGAAGCAGAAACTTAAGATGAAAATCAAAGTTGGCATAGTATTGAACTAATAATAAACACGCGTGTACCTACTCTTTGAAATATTAAGATGTATGAGACAGAAGGAAGTTTTGGGATTGGCACATCCAACTAGAAGTAATTGGAACTATATGACTAACGGTTTAGCAATTAACCATTGGACACTGTTGAGAGTGGACACCCCGTTCATGTAAAGTTTGAATTATTTTCATCTTTATAAAATGGTATTGAAAGTTTTAAATGTAAAGTTTTGGGATTGGCACATCCAACTAGAAGTAATTGGAACTATATGACTAACGGTTTAGCAATTAACCATTGGACACTGTTGAGAGTGGACACCCCGTTCATGTAAAGTTTGAATTATTTTCATCTTTATAAAATGGTATTGAAAGTTTTAAATGTAAAGTTTTGGGATTGGCACATCCAACTAGAAGTAATTGGAACTGTATGACTAACGGTTTAGCAATTAACCATTGGACACTGTTGAGAGTGGACACCCCGTTCATGTAAAGTTGAATTATTTTCATCTTTATAAAATGGTATTGAAAGTTTTAAATGTAAAGTTTTGGGATTGGCACATCCAACTAGAAGTAATTGGAACTATATGACTAACGGTTTAGCAATTAACCATTGGACACTGTTGAGAGTGGACACCCCGTTCATGTAAAGTTTGAATTGGATAATTGGATTGAATTCATAAAATGGTATTGAAAGTTTTATATGAAGTTTTGCGTTGTGTAATAGAAGTTTAAAATTTCTATAAATGAAGAATCATGTTTTCAACAACTTATGATAGCGTAAATACCGATTCAAGTATAATAAGACTGAGCCACTCCATTTGAACATTTTAATAATAGTATTAAACAGATTTTAAAAAAACTCACCATTTTTTCCCTTTAACGGGTCTCAGGACTCTTAAAATTTGAAAATGTGAAAAAAGACCATTTTCAAGATTTAATATCTTAAAATGTATTTGATTTTAAGACACAATTTTTATTGGAATGAAAGATATAAGTGCGTTCTTTCATTTCATGTATTTAAAAAATTGCAACGTACAGAATTTACAGGGGGCTCCAAACAGTCAGACTTTTACGAGCAGAAAAGCGGCATAACAGATTACGCGCAGGATTACAAAATAAATTTTGCAACTAGAATGGAAATTTTGGTGCCTACTTATACTTCAGATTGTAATAATTACCGTGAACCTAAATAAATTTATATTTAAACCATTTTCATATTTTTAATACAAAGTTGTATTTAGCTAATGTAAAATTTAGAAAATTTCAACAGCGTAATTATCTAAAAATATATATATTTTGAACAATAAAAAGGAAAATTTAAGTTCAGTTTTTACAGACTAACATGAAACATATGTTTTGAAAATTTCATGAAAAAATATTCAGAAGTGTTTAAGATGTCGTGCGCATTATGCCCAAAAATATCATTTGGAGAAAAATGACTTCAAAGTTTTGGAAACACCGTTTCAGCTATGGAGGGGGTATAATTCTAAAAGCCAAAACTTCTGTTCTAATGGAAATTTCAAGAGAAAAAATTATATCATAATGCTCAGAAAAGATAAAAATTAACATATAAGAAAATCAAAATTTGGAAATTTTTAAAGCTTTAAGAGTCCTGAGAACCCTTAATATACTCCCATAATAAGACGAAATTTCATTTTCAAAGAAGATTTTAATATTTTCTGAATTATTTAGTAAAGATTAATACCTGAACATCATATATTCGCCGGAAGTAGACAAAACTATATATAAGTGATCGAGAGAGTGAAATAAATTGTTGAAATGTAATAATTGCATTATTAAATGTTATTCCATTGTTGTACGTCGAAATATGTATATTGTTGTGAATTGGGAAGAAATATTAATACGAAGTACATTGTTGTAATGCATTGTTAGGAAAAACCTCGAGGTTACAGTAAGATAATCAGTGTTCAATATGATTTTGAAACTCAAAAATGTCTAAATAAGGGTTTAAAAAACATCCTCATTGTTAATTAGTAAAATATTGGCTGTGTGAGGAAAATTTTGATTAAGTTAATCGAGATCCGTATTTTTTTTCTTTTAAACAAGTTTAACTTCTTGACTACCGTAATGACGATAAATTTCCCTTTTACATCTATTAAATTTTAAAATAGGAATGGAGATATTACCTTCTAAGCAATTTTGGGATAGCCGATAGCCTAAAAATACCTGCAAGTTTTATGCATTTACCAAGAAAGAGTGATTTCACGAATTCGTCAGAAAGTTGCCAGTTTGGATTTGAGAACTGTCTTAATCAATTCAGTGCTAAAAGTAAAAAAAAAAAAAAAAAAAAAAAAAAAAAAAAATCGGTTAAGAATACTAAAAAGTTTCTCCTTTTTGTATAATTTTAAATATTTAATTAAACCACTTAACAGTTCCCCGGTAACATACGATTGAATATATATTTTTTAAAAATCGGCTTTGACGCGTGGCACGCCACGCTTGTGAAATGCATATAGCTGGCAAATTTACGTTTTTTGTTGCCTGCATTTTCGAATAGTTATCTTCGCCTTATTTAATCACAGAATTTCACCGACTGAATAAGGCTAGAATAGGAAATAGTGGCAACAGATGCATTTTTAAATTCAGAAATACAATTAAAATTTGCTATAAAAAATATTGACCTTTTTTTTTGGTCACTATTATAGCTCTAAAATGAGAATGCGATTAAATCATCCACGGACATTACACTATTCATTAAAATTATTGAAGTGTTTTCTTATCTTTATAAAATGGAACTGAACAAGTTAAATATAAAGTTTTGATTTAACATTTAATAAAATTTCAACATTTCTATCAAATAAAGGCACATTCTATGTTTTCGACGTCTTACGATAAAATAAATTACAATACAAGAATAATTAGAGAAAGAAACTTGAACATTTTAACATTTGTATTAAAGATACATAATACACTCACCAATTTTTCTCTTTAATGTATTGCCATAAGAATAAGATGAATAAAATTTCGCTTCCAAAATAGAATTTTAATATGTTCTTAATTTGTTATTAATAATTAATAATTGAACACATCATAAATTCAACGTAAGTATAGCTAAAAACTATAAAACTGAAAAATTTTAATTGCTTAAATGTAACAATTGTATTACAAGAGACTACTTCATCGTTACAAGAAATACTTTGCATCTCAAAAAATACTGTTGTAAATTGTGAACAATAATAACATAAAGTATAGTGTTGTAATACATTGTTGCAAAAGGCCTTGTGGATACAATAATATGATTAACGCTTTATACGGTTTCAAAACCCACAAAAGAATAAATAACTCTCTTGTCAAGCACACAAGTCGTATGCTTGTTATTCAATAACTAAATAAATAAATAATGTTTTGGATGGTTTTGATGAAAATGTTGATTAACCTAACTAAGGTTTACAATCTCGCATTTTAAACAAGCTGCCCTTTAACCCTTTCAGTTCCATTGTTGAGATATCTTGTTTTCACGATAATTTGATTAACCTAAGGTTCATAATCTCGTCTTTTAAACAAGCTGCACTTTAACCCTTTCAGCACCATTGTCGAGATAACTCGTATTTACGAAAATTTTGATTAACTTAAGGTTCATAATCTCGTCTTTTAAAGAAGCTGCCCTGTAACCCTTTCGGTTTCATTGTTGAGATATCTCGTTTTCAAGAATATTTTGATTAACCTAACCTAAGTTCATAATCTCGTCTCTTAAACAGGATGCACTTTAACCCTTTCGGCACCATTGTCGAGATAACTGGTTTTCACGAAAATTTTGATTAACCTAAGGTTCATATCTTGTCTTTTAAACAAGCTGAACGTTAACCCTTTCGGTTCCATTGTTGAGATATCTCGTTTTCACAAAAATTTTGATTAACGTAACCAAGATTCCTATTTCACCAACAAGCTGCACTTTAATCATTTCAATGCCACTGTCGAAATATCTCGTTTTCACAAAATTTTGATAAACGTAACAAATATTCATAATCTAGTCTCTTAAGGGGGGTTCCCCCGTGTATTCGGCCTGTATTTTAAGCATTTTTGGGGAATTTTTTTGACGACAGATGAAAAAAAATAGAACTGTGAGTTTTTTATTATACATTTATTGCGATTTCAAGAATATGTAAAACAAATTTCAAGCAAAAATCTTTATTAGAACGTAAGTTACACACTCTGAAGACATCTGCCTCCAAAAAAAAAAAAAAAAGGACGCTCACTTCCTCCACGATTTCGGCTGATTGGCTTATCTGAAAAAAAAAAAAAAAAACAAACGGCGTTTTAATCTGTAAGCCTAAATGCATAGAATGAACTAGAATCATTTGAAAATATTAAAAATAGGGTTTTTGGCAGACTTCTAAAAAAAAAAAAAAAAAAAAATTCAAATTTCATGATTTTTTTTATTTTTTTCATTATGGAAAAAAATAGAAATATTCGGAATTTTGGATGATCCTAGTTCACTCATTGCGTCTACATGTGCCGAGTCTACTCTATAAATTTCAAGTCAATCGGTCAAACCGTTCTCGAGATATGATGGAGGAAAGTTTGAAAAACAACGTTTTGATGAAAACGCGTTTAAAGTTTCAAGTACGGTTTAAACCTCAACTTACCATCAATCGGCGATGCCTGGTCGATAGAGCTTTCCTTCCTCTTCCTTTTGGAGGTCTTTCAATGCGGATTGCTCTGGTCTTGCTTCCATTCTGGCATTTTTCGTAACGCCACTCGTGCGCCGGCCGTTCGGACTGAACCCATCATAAGGGGGAACCCCCTTTAACAAGCTGCACTTTAACCCTTTTAAAAACTTTTTAGTAAACCTTAATAAAATATGCATGGCAATCCGACTATATTTACGCAAGTTAGAGCACGGACAGAGAGACACAGACAAACTGAATTCGTAAACAATTTTCATCTGTATTGGAAAGTGTAAAAAAAAAAAAAAAAAGAATGGGTTATCGTAATTAGTATTATCAACGCCATTGTAAGCGCGGTGTATGTTCCTGATACTAAAGAAAGATAAAATAGGTTGGATTTTATTTACATGTTAGAGTACTGAAGATTAGTAATTATTTGTCGTAATTCCAGGATATATATGTAATAACTTGTGTAATTTTTACTAAGATAATAAAAAAAACATAAAATAAATTTCAAGCATCTTTTATTATATCTAGCTTTAAAAAGAACATAAGAAGATATAGTTTTCACGCTCAATTACTCACACGTATTTTTTTCAGCTCATCAAATATTCCATTATTTCATTTCGGATGCAATGCCCATCATCACTTCGCTATAAACGTCTTTGTAATAATGACGTCTCTCAAACTAGTCACATTTTTTTTCATAATTTCCCCTCTCTCTCTTTTTGTAATGTATAAAGTAACTGGATATTTTGAATAAAATTTTTGACAATTTACTTTATTACCTCTAATTTGATACCTGTTTTTGCAATCTTGTACTGATCTGCATCACAAGAAACATTCACAATTAGAGACGATGCTAAGAATTTTAATTACAGAAGTTTCTTTTTGTATACAAATTGAATTAAATGAGACTTCAGGTAATTGACATATATCTTGGAATAAATGTATCATTCATGGAATTTTACTACTTAGCATTCTTCAAATAATTACTGCGTCAAAACAATAATTTCAAAAGTTAAATATTAATAAAAAAAAACTTACTAACAAATAGTTACTTGAAATTATATTATTAAAATGAATGAGAAAGATAAAATTGGTCGGATTTCATTTACATGTTAGAGTAGTGAAGATTAATAATTATTTGTCGTAATTCCAGGGTATATATGTAATAATGTGTGTAATTTTTACTAAAACAATAAAAAAAAATCATAAAATAAATTTCAAGCATCTTTTATTATATTTAGCTTTATAAAGAACATAATAAGATATAGTTTTCACGCTCAGTTACTCATGTTGGCAAAAAAGCCACCTCTGCTCTCCACAGTAAGTTACGCGCGCTAATACTTAGATAAATAAATAAATATTATTTTGTTTCTGGCCATGAAAATACATTTGAATATAATAATAATATAGGTAATTTCTTACCTTTATCTTTCTTCAGCAGCAGCAATCCTCTTATCGCAGCTTGACACACATTTTAAATGCGGTTTGCACGAGTTATCCATATTGCACGAAATCCTATAGTGTATGAATAGAAAAGTGGATGTTTAATATTTTATCTTATTTATAAATGATTCCACTCTTGACACCTTTTCTTTGGTTTAAGAAATTATTTTAGTAAAACTAACTTTACATTTTCGGTTAACAATTTATATATTCATTTAAATTATGCTGCCTTTTTGCAGCAGTAAATTTTTCATTACATGATTACTTAACGGGATCTACACAACGACTAACTTAATAATAAGAAAAGAGTTTTTTTGAGTCAGAGTTCTTTGATGACGATGATGTTGACGTCAGACAGCTGCAGCATGCGTGGGTTGATTTATGAACAAATTTCACAAACATATTTCACATATTAATATCATTATTTATTTGTAATTGTATAACTTGAGTAGGATAATTTAGCTGAAATAGAAAAGTTTGTTTATTACGGAATGATTTATTATTACTTAATGTATTTATTTACGTGTTCAAATGTTTGTATTCTTGAATGGTTTCCTGTTTTGAAATCAGTTAATGATATCTGAGATGATTACGAATTGATTTACTGCTACTAAATAAGTTCATTTAAGTATCAATGTTTTTGTGTCCTTGAAAATTATTGCTTGTTTAATGTTTCGAAAGTAGTTTACTGTCCATATCTGAGAGGGTTATAAATCCATCACCCTTCCTTAACCATCTCAGATGCATCCGGTAATAGTTGCTTGGATTCTCGATGTTTCAGGAATTGAGGTTTGGCCAGTGGTTTGGTCAAACAATCCGCTATCATATCTTGTGTTGGACAATAACGAAGATCTAGTATTCCATCTTCTTTCATCTCTTTTATTGCGTGATAGCGAACATCGATATGTTTGGTTCGCTTTGAGAATTTTTCGTTCTCCACCATCTTGATGCAGCTCTGGTTGTCTTCATACAGTATTACTGGTAAATTTTGTGTTAAGTCCAGGTCTGATAACAGTTTTATTATCCAGGCAATTTCCTGTCCTGCACTAGCTGCAGCAACGAATTCAGCTTCGGCTGATTAATAGGCTATTCAGTTTTGCCTTTTGGTAAACCATTGTATGGGACTATTTCCCAACATGAATAGGTTTCCAGTAGTCGATTTTCTCGTTCTTGTGTCCCCTGCCCAATCAGCGTCAGAAAATCAGATTAACTTTGGTTCGTTATTTGTGTTCAATGTCAAATTTGAAGTTTTTGCAATGTTCAGGTAACTTATTACGCGTTTCAGACCGTTCCAGTCTTTTAGGCATGGAGTTTGACATCTTCTGCTGAGTATGTTAACAGCGGCTGATATATCTGGACGCGTAGTGGTTCCTATATATAACAACGATCCTATCGCTTGTCTGAATTTCGTATTGTTAGGCAATAAATTTTCTTCGTCTTCTAATTTGTGAAAACCGGCATCCATGGGAGTGCTTACTGGTTTCGCGTTTTCTAAATTAAATTTTCTTGCGAGCTCTTCTATTTTTAGTCTTTGATTCAATTTATACCCGTTTTCTGATTTGTTTATTTCCATGCCTAAATAGTGAGATACTTCCCCAAGGTTCTTTAATTCAAATTCTTCCTTTAAAGCTTTTATTATTTTTTCAATTGTTTCATTTTCACCGCTTATCAAAATGTCGTCAACATAGACTATTACGTAAGTTGAAATTTTGTTCTCTTTTCGTGTATATAGACATGTGTCCACGGTGCTTTGTTGAAAGTTTAAATTTTTTTAAGATTGTGCGATTTTTTTATTCCAGGTTCTGGCTGCCTGTTTGAGTCCGTAGATGGATTTTTTCAGTTTACAGACTTCGTTTTTTGAGTTTTTCTCAATGTAACCCTCAGGTTGTTTCATGCACACTTCATCTTCTAGCTCACCGTAGAGAAAAGCTGTGTCTATGTCTATGTCCCTCACGTTCAACTTCTTATATGCGGCTGCTGCCAAAAGTGTTCTGATGGTTGTTTGTGACACTACTGGGGCGAAAGTCTCGTCATAGTTTTCCCCATATTTTTGACTAAACCCTTTGGCTACTAAACGTGCTTTGTACTTTTGAGTGTTCCCGTAACTGTCTAATTTCCTTTTGAATGTCCATTTGCAACCTATAACCTTTTTGTTAGGTGGAGGATCCACTAATTCCTATGCGTTGTGTTTTCTCAGCGAATTGATTTCCGCTTGTGTGGCTTTAAGCCAATTTTCCTTTTCTTTGGGATTATTTATTTCCAGTATTTCATTCCAACTAGTGGGTTCTGTCATATCATCATTTTTTACATAACAGGCATATCTGTCTGGTGGTACCCCCCTGTTCTATCTTTCGGATCTTCTTGGTTCATTGGTCGGTTGTTTGGACGCGGTTGGTTCTTCGGTTGTGTTGTTTATCTCCGTTTCAATGTATTTTTTGTCGTCATATGAGTTTTCTGTCTCTTTACTTTCTTTTAGGTTAATTTTGCTATTTTCTATGAATTTCACTGTTCTGCCAATTACAATTTTATTTTCTTTAGTGTATACACGATATCCTTTTGAGTTGTTATCGTATCCTACAAAAATCCCTTCCTGAGCCCTGTCGTCCAATTTTCCTCGATGTTGTTTATTCACGTATACGTAAGCTTTGCATCAGAATGTTCGCAAATAGTGTAAATTCGGTTTGCGATTAAACCATAGCTCAAATGGGGTTTTATTTGTCGATCTTGTTGGTAAGCGATTTTGTAAATGATTCGCGGTGTTAATTGCTTCTCCCCAAAATCTTTGTGGCAGATCTGCTTCTCTCAGTAGGCTTCTCGTCATGTCTAATAGCAACCTATTTTTTCTCTCCGCAATGCCATTTTGGCTCGGGCAATACGGCACGGTTAATTGATGTTTAATGCCCCTTTTCCTTAGGCAATCCTCTATCCCTCTATTTATGTACTCTCCCCCGTTATCCGATATTATTGCTTTCGGATATATCCCGAACTGGTTTTGAACCATAGCTATATAGTCGATTAGTTTATCCTGTACTTCATCTTTATGTTTTAATAAGTATATTACAGTAAATCTAGTGTATGTTTTGGGATAGGGAGCATCGCTTGTTTTTGTTTGTATGCACGTTTCGCATGTTGTTCCATGATTGCAATTATTTAGTTTTATGCCATAGGCTAAGTCGTCTTTAACCATTTCCTTTATGGAATTATAATTTCTATGCCCTAGGCGTTTGTGCCAAAGTTCCAGGCAATCTTTATTTTTGCATTCATGTGCCATGTTTACTATATTCCTATTTGTATTTTCTAATAATTCAACTTCGTATAGGTTATTTTTCATTTTTGCCTCCAAGTAGATTTTCCCATTTCGGGACAGCGTGCATCGATCTTTATCAAATAATAATTTATACCCATTCTTTGTGGCTTTACTTACTGAAATTAAATTAGATTCTAGCTCCGGTACATACAACACTTCTTTCAACGTAATTTTATTTATGCCTCCATCGGATGTTTTCGTCGTGAATGTAGTCTCTCCGGTACCTAGCGAATTTAGAGTTTTGCCGTTGCAGACCGTTGTTTTTTCGGTGTCATTTAATTTAGTAAAGTCATCTTTATTGTTTAGGATATGTGAAGATGAACCAGAATCAATAATCCAGGTTTGTTTTCCTGTTTTGTTTATTAGAAAGGCTGCGTCGCTGCTTTGATCACAATTTGTTTCCGTTCTATAATTTCTCTTGTCTACTGATTCGCGGTCAGTGTTTCCTATGTGGTTATCCGATTGTTGATAACACAACGATGATGAGTAATGTTTGTTTTTGTATGTTTTTTGTTGTTTTTGTGTATTTGGATGATTGTTTCGATTTTTCAAATGCCAACATTCTCTGTAAGTGTGATTTCTTAATTTGCAATATGTGCACTGTTTATCTTTTTTTAAATTATCATTTGGATATCTCTTTTGCATTTTAAACGCTTTTGTTGAATTTTCACCCTGGTCTGTGTTTTCGACCCTTCTGTTGTACTCATCTGTTAATTTACTTCTAATAAATTGGGGTGTAAGCTCGTCCTCATTCCGTGATTCAAGTGCAGTAATTAAAGTATTATAACTAGGGGGTAGCGAACACAGCACTAAAGCTGAAAGATGGGAGTCGCTAATTGTTTCCCCGATCGCTGAGAGTTTGTCTATTAGTTCTAGAATGTATGTTATGTGTTTGATTAGGTTCCCGTTTTCTTGGAGCTTGGCTCCATAAAGCTTTCTTAACAAAAATAATTTACTAGAGAGGTTCGTCCGTTCGTGTATCGTTTTAAGTGCGTTCCAAGTGTCTCTGGCTGTGTTAAGCCCTTTTACATGGACGATTTGAGAATCTTCAATTGACAGGTTAATTATGGCTCTGGCCTTCCTGTCCTTTTTCTCCCAATCGGTTGTGACTGGCGTAGGCCTATCTTCGCTAATTACGTTGAACAAGTCTTCTCTAATCAGTAATATCTCAGTTTTAAATTTCCAATTGCTGTAGTTACTAGCGTTAAGTTTTCTACAAGCTGTATCTCACGTGATGCGGCCATTTTACTAGTTATTTTGGTTTTGTTGGTAAAGAGGAATTGCTGTTTTATTATTTTATATAAAACTTCTTATATATATCTAGTTTTCTTCAATTGTTTAACATTTCATATATATCAACAAAAAAACAATGCACAATATTTATTTTATCATCAAATAACTGGTGAACTATATCTTTCAATAATTTTCACCAATTTCTTTTTAATGTGCATAACTCTATGGCCAGTAGTTTTTATTTTTCACATATTATTTATCTACTAAAATACAGACCTTTCTCAGTCTCGGAATCAAATTGTTGGCAAAAAAGCCACCTCTGCTCTGCACAGTAAGTTACGCGCGTTAATACTTAGATAAATAAATAAATATTATTTTGTTTCTGGCCATGAAAATACATTTAAATATAATAATAATATAGGTAATTTCTTACCTTTATCTTTCTTCAGCAGCAGCAATCCTCTTATCGCAGCTTGACACACATTTTAAATGCGGTGGGCCCGAGTTATCCATATTGCACGAAATCCTATAGTGTATGAATAGAAAAGTGGATGTTTAATATTTTATCTTATTTATAAATGATTCCACTCTTGACACCTTTTCTTTGGTTTAAGAAATTATTTTAGTAAAACTAACTTTACATTTTCGGTTAAGAATTTATATATTCATTTAAATTATGCTGCCTTTTTGCAGCAGTAAATTTTTCATTACATGATTACTTAACGGGATCTACACAACGGCTAACTTAATAATAAGAAAAGAGTTTTTTTGAGTCAGAGTTCTTTGATGACGATGATGTTGGCGTCAGACAGCTGCAGCATGCGTGGGTTGATATATGAACAAATTTCACAAACATATTTCACATATTAATATCATTATTTATTTGTAATTGTATAACTTGAGTAGGATAATTTAGCTGAAATAGAAAAGTTTGTTTATTACGGAATGATTTATTATTACTTAATGTATTTATTTACGTGTTCAAATGTTTGTATTCTTGAATGGTTTCCTGTTTTGAAATCAGTTAATGATATCTGAGATGATTACGAATTGATTTACTGCTTCTAAATAAGTTCATTTAAGTATCAATGTTTTTGTGTCCTTGAAAATTATTGTTTGTTTAATGTTTCGAAAGTAGTTTACTGTTCATATCTGAGAGGGTTATAAATCCATCAACTCACACGTATTTTTTCAACTCATGAAATATTCCATTATTTCAATTCGGATGCAATGTCCCATAAACACTTCGCTATAAACGTCTTTGCAATAATGACGTCTCTCAAACTATTCACACTTTCTTCATAATTTCTTCTCTCTCTCTCTCTTTTTGTGATGTATAAAGTAACTGGAGATTTTGAATAAAATTTTTGACAATTTACTTTATTACCTCTAATTTGGTGCCTGCTTTTGCAAATCTTGTACTGATCTGCATCACAAGAAACATCCACAATTAGAGACGGTGCTAAGAATTTTAATTACAGAATCTTCTCTTTGTATACAAATTGAATTAAATGAGACTTCAGGTAATTGACATATCTCTTGGAATAAATGTGGCATTCATGGAATTTTAACAGTTAGCATTCTTCAAATAATTACTGCGTCAAAACAATAATTTCAAAAGTTAAATAGTAATAAAACTAGTTGGATGTGCCAATCCCAAAACTTTCTTCTATCTTATACATCTTAATATTTCAAAACCTAGTTACACATGTTAATACTTCAATATTATTAGTTCAATACTATACCAACTTTGATTTTCATCTTAAATTTCTGTTCAAGTCAATTAAACGGACTAAAAACGAGTTAATCTATATCATGATATTTGTTAAAATTATTAATTTTTCCTTATTCTGTCGTTATCAGCTGTTTGCGAATAGCCGGCATAGCCGGAAACGAGTTCCCGCCGCTGCATGAGCCGCCGATGCACAATAGAACTACGAAAAATCAAGAAAAGTATACAAAAATCGCTAGCACGGAGCCCCTTTACCGCGCAATATTTCCAAATTCAAGGAGAACCTGTTGGCCAAAGCCAAAAACAAGCACAAACATTTTGGTTCAATTGTATGCATAATTTTATACGCTGTTCGATGGTACAATAATGAAAATGGCACAGAGATCGGAATTATAGCGCCCCCTTTTTTCGGAATTTTTTCAAGTTCAGGGAGGACTTGTTTGCCATAGCCAGAAACATGCACAAAAAATTTGGTTCAATTATATGGATAACTTCATACACTTTTCGATGGTACAATAATGAAAATGGTACAGACATCGCAATTATAGTGCCCCCTTCCGGCAGAATTTTTCCAAATTCAGGGAGGACCTTCGTGACATGACCAAAAATAAACACATAAAATTTGGTTCAATTCTATGCATAATTTCATACACTTTTCGGCGGTACAATATTCAAAATGGCACAAAAATTGTACAAAAATCGCTATTACAGCGCCCTCTACGAGCGATTTTTTTACAAATTAAGGGAGAACAACCTTGCCATAGCCAAGAACTTAAAATTTTTTTTTGGTTCAATTCTATGCATAACTTCATACACTTTTCGATGGTGCAATATTCAAAATCGCACAAAAATCGCTATTACAGCGCCCCCTAACGGCGAATTTTTTCCAAATTCATGGAGGATCTGCTTGCTATATCCAAAAACTTAAAATAAAAATTTGGTTTAATTCTATGCATAACTTCATACACTTTTGGACGGTACAATATTCAAAATCGCACAAAAATCGCTATTACAGCGCCCCCTACCGGCGAATTTTTTCCAAATTCAGGGAGGACCTGCTTGCCATAGCCAAAAACTTAAAATAAAAATTTGGTTCAATTCTATGCATAACTTCATACACTTTTCGATGGTACAATATTCAAAATCGCACAAAAAACGCATTTACAGCGCCCCCTAGCGGCGAATTTTTTCCAAATTCAGGGAGGACCTGCTTGTCATATCCAAAAACTTAAACTAAAAATTTGGTTCAATTCTATGCATAACTCCATACACTTTTGGATGGTACAATATTCAAAATCGCACAAAAATTGTTATATCAGCGCCCCCTACCGGCGAATTTTTTCCAAATTCCGGGAGGACCTGCTTGCCATAGCTAAAAACTTATAATAAAATTTTGGTTTAATTCTATACATAACTTCATGCACTTTTTGATGGTACAATGGCGACAGACAGACGGACAGACGGACAGACGGACAGACGGACGGACGGACAGACGGACAGACGGACAGACGGACAGACGGACACACAGACAGACAGACATTTTCTATAAACATGTTTTTTGGAATCTCTGACCCCGAAAACACGCAAATCCGTCGAAAACCGGAAGTCGAAAAAAATTTCGATTACAATACTTTCTTCTATTGAAGATAGAAGAAAGTAAAAACTTACTAACAAGCAGTTACTTGAAATTATATTATTAAAATGAATGAGAAAGATAAAATAGGTCGGATTTTATTTACATGTTAGAGTACTGAAGATTAATAATTATTTGTCGTAATTCCAGGATATATAAGTGTGTAATTTGTGTGTAATCGTGTGTAATTTTTACTAAAAAAAAAAAAAATCATAAAATAAATTTCAAGCATATTTTATTATATCTAGCTTTAAAAAGAAGATATAGTTTTCACGCTCAATTATTCACACGTATTTTTTCAGCTCATCAAATATTCCATTATTTTATTTCTGATGCGATGCGCTATCAACACCTCACTATAAACGTCTTTGCAATAATGACTTCTCTCAAACTATGCAACTTTTTTTGTAATTTTTTTCTCTCTCTTTTTGCCTCTTCTATATTTACAAGAAAGCATTGGATTCCTGAAAATTTTCAAATTCCGGTTTTCGACGGATTTACTCGTTTTAGGGGTCAGAGAACCTTAAAAACATATTTTTACAAAATTTCTGCCTGTGAGTCTGTCTGTCTGTCCGTCTGCCTGTCTGTCTGTATGTATGTGACACAAATTTTGTGGGTGCTCTATCTCACGAACTAACGGACGGAATTTAATAAAACTTTAGATTCTGTTAGTCCCTGACTGGTGCTGATTACGTTTTGGTGTAAATCGCCCAACAGATGGCGTTCCTATGTGGCATTATTCACGATTATCGCAATAGATCTATCTCAAGAACTAATGCACGAATTTTCACCAAACTTCAGATTAAGTTAGTCCCTGATATAAATTAGAGCTATTTAGTTTTCAGTGTAAATCGCTCAGCAGGTGGCGCTGCTAGGCTGCATTTATCACGATTTCCGGAAGAACTGTATCTCAAGGACTAATGCATGAATTTTCATCAAACTTCAGATTCAGTTAGTTCCTGATATAAATTGCTCTTGATTAGTTTTTTTAGTAAATCGACCAACAGGTGGTGCTGCTATGTAAACGATCTCAAAACTTTTTTTGCGATTCCCGCAATAGTTCTACCTCAAAAACTAATGCACGGATTATCATCAGACTTCAGATTCAGCCACAACTTGACATAAATTGTTGCTTATTAGATTTTGGTGTTTACATCACCTAACTTATGGCACTGATATGCTTCATTTTTCAGGGAATATTAACATGCCTGAAATAGAAGAAAGTTTTGGGATTGCTACATCCAACTAGTTTTATTGTGATGTATAAAGTTACTGGAGATTTTGAATAAAATTGTTGACAATTTGCTTTATTACCTCTTATTTGATGTCTGCTTTGGAAATCTTGTACTGATCTGCATCACAAGAAACATCCGCAATTAGACACGATGCTAAGAATTTTAATTACAGAAGCTTCTTTTTGTATGCAAATTGCATTAAATGAGACCATTTGATTTTATGTAATTGACATATTTATTGGAATAAATGAATTATTCATGCAAATTTTCCATTTCTCATTCTTCAAATAATTAATGCTTTAAAACTTTACCTTCATGTTAAATAGTAATACCTGCTAACAATTACTTGAAATTAAAATGAATAAGAAAGATAGAATAGGTCAGATTTTATTTACGTGTTAGAGTACTTAAGATTATTAATTATTCGTCGGAATTACAGGATATATGTGTAATAATTTGTATCAATTTTAATGAAATAGAAAAATGTTTAAAATGAATTTGAAGCATCTCATATTTTATCTAGATTTAAAAAGAATATATGAAGATATAGTTTTTACAAGTATTTTTTTAATACTTAATTATTCACAAGTATTTTTTCCAGTTCATTATATATTCCATTAATTCTTTTGAGATGCATTGCACCATCACCATTTCCTTATAAATGTCTTTAGAATAATGACTCCCCAAAACTTTGCAAATTTTGTTCATAATTTTGTCGCTCTTTTTTGTTTTGTGATTTATAAAGTTACCGGAGATTTTGAATATAATTGCTAACAATTTATTTTATCATTTCATGTAATTGACTTCATGTAATTAACGTATCTCTTGAAATAAATGTATCATTCATAGAATTTTACCAATTAGCATTCTGCACATAATTACTGCAACAAAACAAATAGTAATAGTAATACTTGCTAATAAATAATTACTTGATATCATATTATTGAAATGGATAAGAAAGATGAAATAGGTAAGATTTTATTTACGTGTTAGGCTAGTGAAGGTTAACAATTATTTGTCGTAATTCCAGGACGAATATGTAATAACTTGTCTAATTTTTACTCGAATAATAAAAAAAAAAAATTAAAACGAAATAGAAGCATCTGCTTTTTTATCTAGATTGAAAAAGAATATCATAACATATAGTTTTCTCGCTTAATTATTCACACACATTTTTCTTTCAGTTCATTAAATATTACATTACACTGTTAAAAATTTGCAGCATTCTGGCAGGTCATTTGATCGTTTTTTCCGAAAACGGTTACACAACCGTAATTTTAACATTATTCTGACCATATTATTGGCCATTTTATGGTAAGAATATAGTTAAATTATGGTTATGAAACCGTTTTTTCAAAAAACGGCCGAATGACCTGCCAGAATGCTGCAAAATTTTTAACAGTGCATTTCTTTTCAGCTGCACTGCGTCATCAACACTTCGCTATAAGCAGCTTTACAATTATGACTTCCCTGAAACTATGCAAATTTTGTTCATAATTTTCTCGCACTTTTCTCTTATGATGTATGAAGTTACCGGGTATTTTAAATATAATTGTTAACAATTTACTTTATTACCTCTTATTTGATGCCTGTTTTTGAAATCTTGTACTTATCTGTGTCACAACCAACATCCACAGTTAGAGACGATGCTAAGAATTTTAATTACAGAAGTATTTGTATATAAATGGCATGAAATGAGACTTCATGTAATTGACATTTCCCTTGGAATAAATGGATCCTCATACATGTAATTTAAAAATTAGCATTCTTCAAATAATTACTACGTCAAAACATTACCTTCAAAAGTTAAATAGTAATAATAAAACTTGCTAACAAGTAGTTACATGACATTATATTATAAAAATGAATGAGAAAGATAAAATTGGTCGGATTTCATTTACGTGTTAGGGTAGTTAAGATTAATAATTACTTGTCATAATTACAGGACAAATATGTAATAACTTGTCTAACTTTTATTCGAATAAAAAAATGTTTAAAACGAGTTAGAAGCATCTCCTTTTTTATCTAGATTGAAAAAGAATATCATAAGATATAGTTTTCTCGCTTAATTATTCACACACATTTTTTTTCAGTTCATTAAATATTACATTATTTCTTTTCAGCTACACTGCGTCATGAACACTTCGCTATAAACGCCTTTACAATTATGACTTCCCTGAAACTATGCAAATTTTGTTCATAATTTTCTCTCCCTTTTTTCTTACGATGTATGAAGTTACCGGAGAATTTAAATATAATTGTTAACAATTTACTTTATTACCTCTTATTTGATGTCTGCTTTTGAAATCTTGTACTTATCTGCGTCACAACAAACAACCACAGTTAGAGACGATGCTAAGAATTTTAATTTCAGCAGGTTCTTTTTGTATACAAATTGCATTAAATGGGACTTCATGTAATTAACATATATCTTGGAATAAATGGATCATTTATGCAATTTTACCAATTAGCATTCTTCAAATAATTACTGCGTCAAAACATTTACCTTCACGTTAAATAGTAATATATCAATACCTGCTAACAAGTAATTACTTGAAATCATATAATTAAAATGAATAAGAAAGATAAAATAGGTCAAATTTAATTTACGTGTTAGAGTAGTGAAGATGATATATTAAACTATTAATGATGATTACTATTAGATGAATTAAAGTATTTGCCGTAATTCCAAGATATATATATATATAATAAATTGTCTAATTTTTACTCAAATAAAAAAAATGTATAAAATAAATTTGAATAATCTCCTATTTTATCTAGTTTTGAACAGAATATTGGAAGATATAGTTTTCACGCTTAATTATTCACACGTATTTTTTTCCAATTCATGAAATATTCCATTATTTTTTTTTTTTTTCAGTTGGACTGTGCCATCCACACTTAGCTATAAACGTCTTTACAATAATGAATTCCCTGAAACTATTCAAATTTTGTTTGTAATTTTCTCTTTTTATTATTTTGTATAAAGTTACCGGAGATTTTGAATAAAGTTGCTAATAATTTACTTTAATATAATATCTATATTATAAAGGACAAACATATCTGTGCGTAACGCATACGTCATTTTGCGAATGGCAACACTTTGAAATTTAAAATGAAATTTTGGTTTTGCAATTTTCTCTACTGCAAATTTTTAAACTTCTAAACATCGCACATTTTAAATTTTTACACCGTCGTATAAGGAAAAAAATGCTCTTTTAAATGCAATTTGTTTGAAAGCTGTATTTCAATTAATTTTTGAGATATTAATTTTTTTGCAGTTTTTAATACCATTTTTCTTATCGTGGCAACAAAAGTACCTCATTTCTATTGAAAGTCATTGAAAGTAAACGGAAAATAGTCGAAAATAGGAGATACAGTATCTTTGTTGCCATTTTCTCATAAAATCTGAAAAAAATAGTTGAAAATAAAATATGGGCTATGTCAAGAATATTGTCTGTTATTCCGTGGTAATGACGTCATATGCACACTTTTCTATAGACGAAGTTTAAGACTGGGTTGTAAAAGTAGATTGCTTTAGTGGATTCAAATGACGTCATTTTAATTCTTAAACCTGAATTATGTTTTGTAGAAGTGCGTCATTTTCGCAGCCCAGCTGCTATGAAATTCTTCACAGGTGAAAATGCTTCACTTTTGAGAATAATGTAATCGAAATCACACACTGATAAAACGCAATGTTTTACAAAAATTTAGAGTGTCTTTATAAAAGAGAGGTGACATGAAAATAATAGCGATTTATATTACAGAAATTGATGATTCTCACCTGGATGGATTTGCTTCTAGGATGGATCTATATTATAAAGAACAAACGTATCTGTGCGTAACGCTGACGTCATTTTCGAATGGCAATACTTCACGATCAAATTTCGGTCTTGAAATTTCGCTACTGCAATTTTTCAATCTTTTGACCATCGTACATTTTCAATTTTTGTCGCATAGGGAAATAAATGTACTTGCAAATGCAATTTGTTTAAAAACTCTATTCATTGACTGATGTATTATATTTTCTAAAATAATTTTTAAGCATGATTTTTTTTTTTTTTAAGTTTATCTTATCACGTGCCGGTTTCAATACACGAAATAATAAACATTTTGCACATAAAGCAACAAACATTTTTCAGCATTTGTTTCTGGCTATTTTTGCATAATGAAATTAATACTTCCTTTATAAGCAAATAAAAGAATAATATTAAAAAAACCACCAAACTAACATATTTGTGAAAGACAAATTAACGAAATTAATATTTCTTTTATAAACAAATAAAAGAATAATATTGAAAAAACGCAAATCTAACATATTTGTAATCGTACAATTTAAATTTTTAGATCACCAAATAGAATTTTTTTTTTTTTTTCAAATGGAATTTGTTTGCAAAGTTCATCTTAGTTTTCTGATTGTCTATGGTTTTAAAAACAATTTTAAAGCATGAAATATTTTTTAATTTATGTATATCGGAGCTCGATTACGAAAGATTAATCCGTTTGCCCTTAAAAAATGAATAAAGAGTTCATTTTCTTACGGCTAATTTCCATTAAAAAAAACTTCCCTATGAATAATAAAATAAAATAATATAAATAAAACACAAATTTACCAGACATGTATAAGCTCTGAAATGATCAGAATATAAAAGGATGCCATAAGTAGTAAAATCTTGGCAAACAACTCTTAGCATGCGGCTAATAAGAAAATACCGCTTTTGACAATTTTCAAAAATGTATTTGATTGTGTAATTCGTATTTTCCATATGAAAAATGCTTTTTTAAATTAAGTGATCAATCTAAAAAATTTATTGCATATAAAAAAATTATTAATTTTCAATAAAAAAAAATGTTTTCACCTATATTCTTTAACCCGGGAAGCCCGGGTACGATCCCCTAGTTCATTTAATGTTTGCTTTTCAAATCTTGTCTTATATGCGTCACAAGAAACAAGCACAATTAGAGAAAATGCTAAGAATTTTAATTACAGAAGATTCTTTTTGTATTGAATTTGCATTGAAACTTCGTTTAACTGACATATATCTTGGAATAAATGGATCATTCATGCATTTTTACCAATTAGCATTATGTAAATAATTCCTGCGGCAAAACAAATACAGTCGGACCTCGTTATCCCAACACCTGGTTTTCACATCACTCCGCTTATCATATCAGTTTTTTAAAGTCCCGATTTTCTGTATATGAATTTAATGTAAAGAAACTCCGGATTTTATGTGGTTGAATAATTTTCAATTCCGGATATCCCGACGGTGTAGGAAAATTGTTCATTTTTCATAACCCATCTTATAAGCTCGGAAATTAAACGGTAAGAAATGTCTTAGCTAAACTTTTCACAAAAGTGTCTAAAATACCCATTGAGATCAATGAGAATTTTACTTCAATCCTTTATCTGAATAAACAAATTCACACACTATGAATAAACCACTTAAGTTCCAGATCGACATATGAATCTACTCGTGGTCTTTTTGTTCTGGTCAGGCGGCGTTTTCTTGAGATTACACGGTGTTTTTTTAACCGACTAAAACCGAAGCATTGCATTGTATAATATGGAAAAAATAACTGTGGGCAGTACATCTTGGGATAAGTAAACCTTTTAATTAATCAATATTTCATGTAACAATAAAAAAACAAGTCATCATACATCGGATTTTTATTGTTTTCAATTTTGGTTTTGTGTTTATTTTGTCTAATAATGCTTTATTGCTTAAAACTGTAAGAACAGTTATGCATTTAAAATTGTATTAAATTAACTAAAAATACAGCTTTTTATAAACATATTTTCCTCCAACTCCTGTTACTGTGACACTCCGCTTATGACGACACTTTTTTTTTTTTGGTCATTAGAGTGTCGGGATAACGAGGTTCGACTGTAGTAACAGTAATAATTGTTAATAAGTAATTACTTGAAATCATATTATTAAAATGAATAAGAAAGATAAAATAGGTAAATTTTATTTACGTGTTAGAGTAGTTAAAATTAATAATTATTTGTCGTAATTCCAGGACGAATATGTAATAACTTCTCTAATTTTTACTCAAATAAAAAATGTTCAAAACGAATTAGAAGCATCTCCTATCTTATTTAGATTAAGAAAGAATATCATAAGATATAGTTTTCACGCTTAATTATTCACACGTATTTCTTCAGTTCATTAAATATTGCATTATTTCTTTTCAGATACACACCGCCGTCAACACTTCGCTATAAACGTTTTTACAACAAAGACTCCCCTCAAACTGTGCAAATTTTGTTCATAATTGTATCTCTTCTTCTTCTTTTTTTTTTTCTTTTTTTTTTTTTGTGTGTGTGTGTGTGTGTGTGTGTGTGATGATATAAAATTACCGGAGATTTTGAATAAAACAGCTAACAATTTACTTTATTTCCACTTACTTAATGTCTGTTTTTGAAATATTGTACTTATCTGCGTCACAAGAAACATCCACAATTAGAGATGAGGCTAAGAATTTTAATTACAGAAGCATCTTTATATATACAAAATGCATTAAATGAGGCCATTTGACTTTATGCAATTTACATATCTCTTTCAATAAATGAATAATTCATGCTATTTTACTATTTAGCATTCTTCAGATAATTGCTTCTACCTTCAAGGTAAATAGTAATAGTAATACTTGCTAAAAAGTAGTTACTTGAAATCATATTACTAAAATGAATAAGAAAGATAAAATAGATCAGATTTTATTCACGTGTTAGAGTATTTAAGATTAATAATTATTTGTCATTAATCCAGGATATATATGTAAATACTTGCCTAATTTTTACTCAAGTAAAAAAAAATGTATAAAATAAATTTGAAGTATCTCCTATTTTATCTAGATTTAAACAGAATATCAGAAGGTATAGTTTCCACGCTTAATTATTCACATGTATTTTTTTCCAGTTCATGAAATAGTCCATTATTTTTTTCAGTTGGACTAACGTCTTTATAATAATGGCCTCATCTGAAACTATGCAAATTTTGTTCGCAATTTTCTCTCAATTATTATGATGTATAAAGTTACCGAAGATTTTGAATAAAGTTGCTAACAATTTGCTTTACTGTAATACTCATTTAATGTCTGCTTTTGAAATCTTGTCTTATGTGCGTCAGAAGAAACATCCACAATTAGAGACATTGCTAAGAATTTTAATTACAGAGGAATCTTTTTTCATATAAATTGCATTAAATGAGGCTTCATGTATTTGACATATCTCTTGGAATAAATGGATCATCGTTCATGCGATTTTAACAAGTAGCATTCTTCAAAGAATTACTGCGTCAAAACATTACCTTCAAAAGTTAAATAGTAATAATAAAACTTGCTAATAAGTAATTACTTGAAATTATATCATTAAAATGAATGAAAAAGATAAAATTGGTCGGATTTCACTTGCATGTTAGAGTAATGAAGATTAATAATAATAATTTGTCGTAAATCCAGGATATATTTCTGAAAACTTGTCTAATTTTTACTCAAATAAAAAAAAAATGTATAAAATGAATTTGAAGCATCTCATATTTTATCTAGATTTAAAAAGAATAGCAGAAGATATAGTTTTCACGCTTAATTATTCACAAGAATTTCTTTTTTCCAGTTCATTAATATTCCATTATTTCTTTTCAGTTGCACTGCGCCACAAAAATTCACTTTAAACGTCTTTACAGTAATGACTTCTCTGAAACAATGCAAATTTTGTTTATAATTTTATCTCTCTCTCTCTCTCTCTTTTTTTTTTCTTTTTTGTGATGTATAAAGTTACAGGAGATTTTGAATAAAATTGCTAACAATTTACTTTATTACTTCTTATTTAATGTCTGCTTTTGAAATCTTGTATTTTTCTGCATCACAAGAAACGGCACAATTAGAGACGGCTTAGAATTTTAATTGCACATGCTTCTTTTTGTATAAAAATTGCATTAAATGAAACTTTTTGAGTTTATGTAATTGACGTATCTCTTGGAATAAATGGATCATTCATAAAATTTTACCAATTAGCCTTCTTCAAATAATTATTGCGTCAATCCATTAACTTGAAGATTAATAGTAATAGTAACGCTTGCTTACAAGTAATTACTTCAAATCGTATTATTAAAATGAATAACAAAGATAAGATTTTATTAACGTGTTAGAGTAGTATAGAATAATAATTATTTGTCGCAATTCCAGGATATATATATATATATAATAACTTATTTAATTTTTAGTCAAACAATAATAAAAAATATATAAAATGAATTTGAAGAATCTCATATTTTATCTAGATTTATAAAGAATATCAAAAGGTATAGTTTTGACGCTTAATTATTCTTACGTATTTTTTTTTTTTTAGTGATGTAGCATCTCATATTTTACCTAGAATAAAAAAGAATTTCAAAAGATATACTTTTAACGCTTAATTATTCACTCGTATATTTTTCCGTTCATTAAAAATTCCACAATTTCTTTTAATTTGTACTGTACCATCAACATTTCGCTATAAACGTCTTTACAATAATGACTTCCTTGAAACTATGCAAATTTTGTTCATAATCCTGTCTCTCTTTTTACTTTCTTCTATCTTTACAAGAAGAAAGTATTGGATTCATGAAAATTTTCGAATTCCGGTTTTCGACGGATTTACACGTTTTAGGGGTCAGAGATTCCAAAAAACATGTTTTTACAAAATGTCTGTCTGTGACTCTGTGAGTCTGTCTGTCTGTCTGTCTGTGTGTATGTGACACAAATTTTGTGGCCGCTCTATCTCAAGAACTAATGCACGGAATTTAATAAAAATTGATATTCAGTTAGTGCCTAATACAAATTGATGCTGATTAGTTTTTGGTGTAAATAGCTCAACAGGTGGCGCTGCAATGCTGCATTTTTAACGATTTTCGCAATAGCTCTATCTCAAGAACTAATGCACGGATTTTGAGCAAACTTCAGATTTAGTTAGTCCTTGATATGAATTGATGATGATTACGTTTTGGTGTAAATCTCCCAACAGGTTGCGCTGTTATGATGAATTTTGCAGGATTTACACGATTTCCCCAATAGCTCTATCTTAAGAACTAACGCACGGATTTTCATCAAACTTCAGATTAAGTTAGTCCTTGATATGACTTGCTACTGATTAGGTGTTGGTGTAAATCGCCCAACAGGTGGCGCTTCTCTGCTGCCTTTTCCACGATTGCCTCAATAGCTCTATCAATAGAACTAATGGACCAATTTTCATCTAACTTCAGATTTAGTTGTATGTTGACACAAGTTGTTGTTAATTAGGTTTTGGTGTTAATCACCCAATAGGTGACGCTGCTATGCAGAAATTTTCACGATTTTCGCTATTGCTCTATCTCAAAAACTAATGTACGGATTTTCTCCAAACTTCAGATTCAGTCAGACGTTGACATAAATTGTTGCTGATTAGGATTTAGTATAAATCACCCAATAGGTGGCACTGCAAGGCAGCATTTTGCTGAATTTAGGCGATTTCAGCGATAGTCATATCTCAAGAACTAATGCACGGAATTTCATATCGTTAGAATCCTCATGAGATGCATAGATTGCCATTTAATTTTGGCAGTGTGATAGCGAATTTTGAAGTATTAACATGTATGAGATAGAAGAAAGTTTTGGGATTGGTACATCCGACTAGTTTGTTTTGTGATGATGTACAAAGTTACCGAAGATTTTGAATAAAATTGCTAACAATTTACTTTATTAACACTTATTTAACGTCTGATTTTGAATTTTTTTACTTATTTGCATCACAAGAAACAGCCACAATTAAACGATGCTAAGAATTTAATTATTGAAGCTTCCTTTTTATACAAATTGCATTAAATGAGACTCCATGTAATTGACATATCACTTGAAATAAATGGATCATTCATGCAATTTTTTCAATTAAAATTCTTTAAATAATTAATGAGTTAAAACATTGCCTTCAAATTAGATAGTAATAGTAATACCTGATAACAAGCAATTACTTGAAATTATATTATTAAAATGAATGAGAAAGATAAAACAGGTCAGAAAGTAGTGAAGATTAATAATTATTTGGCATAATTCCAGGATATATATGTAATAACTTGTCCAACTTTAACTTAAATTAAAAAATGTATTAAATGAATTTGAAGCATCCCATATTTTATCTAAATTTAAAAAGAATATCAAAGGATATAGTTTACAGGCTTAATTATTCACACGTATTTTCTTCCAGTTTACTAAATATTCCATTATTTCTTTTCAGATGCACTGCGCCATCAACACATCACTATAAACGTCTTTACAATTAAGACTTCTTTCAAACTATGTAAATTGTGTTGATAATTTTCTGTCTCTTTTTTATAATTAGTTTGTGATGTATAAAGTGACCGAAGATTTTAAATAAAATTGCTAATAAATTACTTTATTACCTCTTATTTAATGTCTGCATTTGAAATTTTGCACTTATCTGCGTCACAAAAACAACTACAATTAGAGACGATGCTAATAATTTTAATTTCAGGAGATCGTTTTTGCATACAAATTGCATTAAATGAGACTTTATGTAATTGAGATATCTCTTGGAATAAATGGATCATTCATGCAATTTTACCAATAGGCATTCTTCAAATACTTACTGCATCAAAACATTACCTTCAAGTTAAATAGTAATAGTAATGTTTGCTAATAAGTAATTATTTAAAATTATATTAAGTAACTGACAAAAAAGGTAAAAGAGGTCAGATTTGATTTACGTGTTAGAGTAGCGAAAATTATTATTTACTTGTCGCAGTTCCAGGATATATATGTTAATAAGTTGTCTAATTTTCACTCAGATATATAAAAAAAAATGTATAAAATGAATTCTGAATCATCTGCTATTTTATCTAGATTTAAAAAGAATATCTGAAGATATAGTTTTCACGCTTAATTATTCACAAGTAATTTTTCCTAGTGCAATATATATGCCATTATTTTTCAGATGCACTGCAGCAGCACCATTTCCCTATAAACGTCTTTACAATAATGATTCCCCTGAAACTATGCAAATTTTGTCTCTCTTTTTTTTTGTTTTGTGATTTATAAAGTTACCGGAGATTTTGAATAAAATTGCTAACAATTTATTTTATTACCTCTTATTTAGAAACCCTCTTCTTTTGAAATCTTATACTTATCTGTGTCACAACAAACAACCACAGTTAGAGACGATGCTAAGAATTTTAATTACAGCAGGTTCTTTTTGTATACAAATTGCATTAAACGAGACCATTCGATTTTGTGTAATTGATATATTTATTGGAATAAATGAATTATTCATTCAAGTTTACCAATTAGCATTCTTCAAATAATTACTGCTTTAAAATACTACCTTCGTGTTCAATAGTAATACCTGCTAACGAGTAATTACTTGAAATTAAATGAATAAGAAAGATAGAATAGGTCAGATTTTATTTACGTGTTATAGTAGTTAAGATTCATAATTATTCATCTGAATTCGAGGATATATGTGTAATAATTCGTATAAATTTTAATGAACTATAAAAAAATGTTTAAAATGAATTTGAAGCATCTTATATTTTATCTAGATTGAAAAAGAATATCATAAGATATAGTTTTCACGCTTAATTATTCACATGTATTTTTTTCCAGTTCATTATATATTCCATTATTTCTTTTCAAATGCAGTGCAATATCACCACTTCCCTGTAAACGTCTTTACAATAATGACTCCCCTGAAACTTTGCAAATTTTATTCGTAATTTTGTATCTGTTTTTGTTTTGTGATGTATAAAGTTATCGGAGATTTTGAATAAAAATGCTAACAATTTATTTTATTGCCACTTATTTAATATCTGCTTTTGAAATCTTGTACTTATTTGCGTCACAAGAAATATCCACAATTAGAGATGATGCTAAGAATTTTAATTGCAGAAACTTCTTTTTGTTTACAAATTGCATTAAATGAGACTTCATGTAATTGTCATACCTCCTGGAATAAATGGATCATTTATGTAATTTTACCGATTAGCATTCTTCAAATAATTACTGCGACAAAAGATTACCTTCAATTTAATTAGTAATAGTAGTACTTGCTAACAAGTAATTACTTGAAATCATATTACTAAAAAGAAAAAGAAAGGAAAAATAGGTCTGATGTTACTTACATGCTAGAATAGTGAAGATTAATAACTTATTTGTCGTAATTCCAGGATATACAGTAAAACTCGGATATAACGCTCACCGCTTAAAACGCTTTCCCGCCTTTTACGCTCATCTTTCCCGATCCCTTGAACCATACCCATAAGAACAATGTAAAAATTCCTCGCTTTTAACTCTCCCCGCTTTTAACGCTTTCCCGCTTTTAACGCGCTTTTTATTGGTCCTTTGAACAAAGAAATCCCGGATATTACGCTTTGGTGCTTTGGCTTACATCCGGAGTTCTCATTTTCTCGCCCGTGCAAAGAGAGAGAGAGAGAGGGAAAGATAGGATACGGGGAATTGGCAGCCAGCCAACACCCAAAGACTATGTAATAAAAAAATAATAATCAGCCGGTGCAGCGGTTTTTTTTCGCATTGGATCAGAGAACAATGGAATTTATGCAGTCCATCTCAGCAGCACCTGTCTGTCTCTTACTTCACACAAAATGTTTTCGCTTTTTTCATTTACACATAAGTAAGTAGCATCGCTGCCGTCTCCAGTTAGGTGCAACATGGAAGCTAAGACTATGAAAAGAAAGACGCTGACACTTTCGAAAAAATTAGAAATTCTAAAAAATTATGACAAAAAGTCACCTATTCTGAGCCAGAAAGATTTTGCGTTATCTATGAATATCGCGCCGTCGTCTCTTCGGACTCTTCTTCAAAACAGAAGAGATATTGAAAAAAAACGCTGAGATTGTTGGCTCAAAGAAAAAGAGAGTGGAAACAGGAAAATATGAAGGTTTAGAAAAAATTATGTACGAGTGGTTTCTTGAGACAAGACAATGTAACATATCTATCAAGAAAAAATTATGTACGAGTGGTTTCTTGAGACAAGACACTGTAACATATCTATCATCGGATCCATAGTTAAAGAAAAAGCTGCAGAAGTAGCCCAAGAGCTAAGAATTGAAGATTTTACTCCATCTAATGGTAGTCCAGGCAATAGAGACCGTATAGGGACTCTACCTAGCAAAATTAATGGTAGTACTGGAAATCGGCTTTCCAGATGTTTTTTGAGTCCCTGAATCCGAATTTGTAACTTCCCACCAAAATTTCCCCCGGCAACACCCCCAAATTTTGGTAAAAAGCCCCCCAAAAAAGGTTTTTATTAAAAAATTCCATTTTTTTATTGTTTTAGGGGAAAAGTAGCTAGAATTTCAGAAAGTAGACAAAATTTGCAACAAATTAGATATATGACATTATGACTTAGGATGAAGGGGAAGGGGGGATCTGCCTCGGAACATGCGCCGCAATGCTGCGTAGACTAAGTTGAGCAATTTAACTTAACCACTCACACGTTTACATTAGATCTCTCATCTTCCCTCCGAACTTTCCCTATAAGGTTTACTTTAAGTTTTTTGGGTCGCTAAATCCGAATTTTTAACTTACCACCGAAATCCCCCTCCTCCGAACCCCCACCCAAATAGTTGTTTTTAACTTAAATTTCTTATTGTTTTAGGGGAAAAGCATTGCGAAATTCAGAAACTAGACAAAATTTGCAACAAATAGGATATATGACATTATGACGTAGGATAAACGGGGAGAGAGGGTGCTGCCTCAGAACATTCCCCACGCGCTTTTCTCAAAAACCAAATTTTTTCAAAAAATCAGTTTTTTGGGGGGTTGCCGGGTGAAATTTTGGTGGGAAGTTACAAATTCGGATTCAGCGACCCAAAAAACATAAAGGGAGTCGAAATCCAGAACTAGTATTAATTTTGCCAGATAAAATCCCCAATTGCCTGAACTTCATAATTTAGTGCACATAGAGCCGCAGTGCATGTTCAGAGGCAGCCCTCACCCTCCCCGTTCATCCTAATTCATAATGTCATCTATCCTATTTGTTGCAAATTTTGTCTAGTTTCTGAATTTCGTAATGTTTTTCTTCTAAAACAATAAGAAATTTAGGTTAGAAACAACTATTTGGGGGGGAGGGGTTCGGGGGGGAAATTTTTGGGGTAAAGTTGAAAATTCGGATTCAGCGACCCAAAAATCTTAAAGTAAACCTTATAGAGAAAGTTCGGAGGGGAGATGGGAGGGCGAATGTAAACGTGTGAGTGGTTAAGTGGAATTGCGCAACTTAGTTTACGCAGCACCGCGGGCATGTTCCGAGGCAGATCCCCCCTTCCCCTTCATCCTAAGTTATAATGTCATATATCTAATTTGTTGGAAATTTTGTCTACTTTCTGAATTTCTAGATACTTTTCCCCTAAAACAATAAAAAATGGAATTTTTTAATAAAAACCTTTTTTGGGGGGCTTTTTACCAAAATTTGGGGGTGTTGCCGGGGGAAATTTTGGTGGGAAGTTACAAATTCGGATTCAGAGACTCAAAAAACATCTAGAAAGCCGATTTCCAGTACTACCATTAATTTTGCTAGGTAAAATTCCCTATTGCCTGGACTATGGGTGGTTAGACCGATTTCAAACACGCTACGGCATTGTGTACAAGAGATTTGCGGATAATCCGCTGCCGTGAACATAGAAAAATGCAGAATTTTGGAAAAATAAGTCTTCCAAGGCTTATCAAAAACTATGCCAGTTGTGATATTTATAACGCCGACGAATTTGGCTTATTTTTTTAAAGCGATGCCTGATAAATCCTTAACGTTAAAAGATGAGCAGTGCCATGGAGGGAAGTTCAGTAAAGAACGTGTGACAGTGCTTCTTTGTTCTAACGCGAAAGCCGATGGGAGCAACAAACTCAAGCCTCTGGTGATTGGAAAATCGACCAAACCTCGCTGTTTCAAAAATATCAAACGACTGCACTATGACTATGCACGTCAACGTAAGGCTTGAATGACGGGTCCCCAGTTCATTAAATACATTTCTGATTTTGATGTCGAGATGCGGAAGCAAAATAGGCATGTCATACGATTCGTTGACAACTGCGCAGCGCATATCCCCAAGAAATACCAGATATTTCAAACGTCTCTCTGGAACTTTTACCTGCAAACACCACAAGCGTACTTTAACCGATGGATCAAGGGATCATAAAGGTTTTAAAACAACATTGTCGCAAACGTATAGTGAAACGATTTCTACAGGAAATGGAAATTAAAAGTAGTCGATCTTCTGTATATCTCCTCGACGCCATAAACTACCTTAGCGCTGCTTGGGATGCAATCGAACCTAAAATAATTCAAAATTGCTTTAAAAAGGCATGCTTCATAACGGACGCCGACGATGGTATGAATGCGGCTGAAGAGGGGTCGGAAGAGCGCATCCCAACGATAGCTGAAGTAATGGAAGCTTTTAGTACTATCCGCCTATACACCGCTTCAGTAAATACCGCCGTTTTCCATGATTATATATTAAGACACATAAACAAAGCAGAAAACGCTCTTTTATGTGGTTGTTCGTCCACCAGTCAGACGAAACTCGAAGAGTTTTTATCTAAAACAGAATAAACAGTTAGTGAAAGTTTATAGTCCTCATAGTGGTGCTCAAAAATACAAATGTTACATTTTTTTTTTTTTTAAACGAAAAAAAATATTATTAGTTTATTTCATAATTTTATTTTATGCTTAATATAAGGATAAAGGTTCCTATTAGAAATGTTAAATATATTTTGTAGCTTTTGTTTTAATGCTAACAATTCTTTTTCTTATTCTGATTTGAAATAATAATACATTTTGTACACTATGTAAATTTGTGATATTTTAAATGAAGGAAACGTTTTTGTACCTATGCTGCGGAGTTTCTATTTTAAATAACACACAAAAATGATTCCCCGCATTATTTTAAGCAGATAATCTAATATTCTTAATTTTAAAATTCCGAAAAGCTTCTCCCGCATTTAACGCGTTCCCGTTTTTAACGCTCTTCTAGCCCGGTCCCCCGGAAGAGCGTTACATCCGGGTTTTACTGTATATGAATAACTTGTCTAATTTTTACTCAAATAACGAAAAAAATGTTTAAAATAAATTAGAAGCTTTTCCTATTTTATCAAGATTAAAAAAGAACATCAGAAGATATAGTTTTCATGCTTAATTTTTCACATGTATATTTTTCCAGTTCATTAAATATGCTATTAATTCTTTGCAGTTGTACTACGTCATCAACATTTTGCTTTAAATGTTTTTAAAATAATGACTCCCCTGAAACTATGCAAAGTTTGTTCATAATTTCCTCTCTCTCTTTTTTTGTGATGTATAAAGTTGCTTGACATTTTGCTTAAAATTGCTAACAATTTAGTATTTTCTCTATTATATCCTCTTATTTAACGTCTGCTTTTGAAATCTTGTACTGCTCTGCATCACAAGAAATATTTACAATTAGAGACGATGCTTAAGAATTTTAATTACAGAAGCTTCTTCTTGTATACAAATTGCATTAAATGAGACCATTTAATGCAATTTTCAATTGTATTAAATGAGACTTCATGTATTTGACATAGATCTTGGAATAAATGTATCATTCATGCAATTTTACCAATTAGCATTCTTCAAATAATTACTGCAACAAAAGATTACCTTCAAGTTACATGGTAAGTTGCTAAGAAGTAATTACTTGAAATCGTATTATTAAAATGAATAAGAAAGATAAAATAGTTCGGATTTTATTTACGTGTTAGAGTATAGTTAAGATTATCCTTTCACTGGGTGTGCTTAATTTTGTCTGTACGTATTACAAAAGCTGTTAATTTGGACATGCTTTTATTTACTGTTTTTCTTCTCTTAATTTTAAATACACTATAGCAAAATTATAACTTGAAAAAAAAAAAAAAAAAAGCAATTCGAATTAACCGGTGGGATAAAAATAAGCTTGAATTAACGAATTAATTTTAACATCAGGTCTAAGGCAAGGTTTTCGGGATTATATGATTAGTTTGATTGAACCGATTTTGCCTCTTTTTAGGGAGATTTCACGAGTACCTATTATATTCTTCCCTATGTTTGAATTTCTGAAAAAAAAAATTGCAGATCTACGCTGGTCATGACGCCTAGAACACAAAACCACATCCAGTTAAAAACTTTATCTATCTATCCATATATATATCACTTTTTTATGGATACGACAACTTCCATAATTCTGCACAAATCTTTTCCAAACTCATGCATAAAATCAAGGGGCAGAAAATCTCGGTCAAGTTCGTTAATGGGCAAAATCGGACGAAGGGGGATAGAAATAGAGGGAGGGGGGTGTGAAAACAAAAAGAAACTCTCATAACTTCTTAATTATTCTACATATTAAATTAGTTTAAAGTTATTATTACTTCTGGAAAAAAGGACAAAATTTTATGCATGACAGATTTTTGATAAAATTGAATGGGTTCAAGGGAAAAAAAAAGGTTTTAGGGAGAAAAAATTCACAACTTCGTCAATTCTGGAGATATCAAATCCAATTAAATTTATTAATCTTCTTATCTATAACTTTTATACTGACAAGTTTTTGATAGGACCAACTGTTACCACAAAAAAAGGGGGGGGGGTGAAGAAGAAAAAAATTCATAACATCATCGATTCACAAGATATCAAATCCGCTAAATTTATTACAAACGATCTTAATATTATCTACAACTTTTATATTGACAAGATTTTGATGACTAATTCTTTCAGCAAAAGCAAATTAAAAATACATAGTGGTTGAAGAAAAAAAAAATATCGTATTAACACGATTCTGATAAAACCAGATTTTACAGAAAAATTAAAAACTTGTCTTAAGCGACGAGGTAAAATTGTTAAACTGAATTTATCTCTAATCTTGATTTAGTTTTTGTTGATGAAATTAGTCCTTAACTTCGAAATCTACCTGCGCCTCTAAGCCGAGCCGGCAGAGATTTTTTATTTATTATTATTTTTGGGATTTATTATTATTTATTATTATTCATTATTATTTATTATTATTCAGATTTTTGATAAAACTGAATGGGTCCAAGGGAAAAAAAAAAGGTTTTAGGGAGAAAAAAATTCACAACTTCGTCAATTCTCGAGATATCAAATCCAATTAAATTTTTATTTAATTAGTCCTTATTAAATTAGTCTTTAATTTCGAAATCTACCTGCGCCTCTAAGCCGAACCGACAGGGATTTTTATTTATTTTTTTTTTAATGTAAATCATTGATGTTGTAGAGAAAGTATTACAAAAAGCTGGTAACTTACACATGCTTTTATTTATTGTTTTCTCTCTTAATTTTAAAAATATTATATGAATAATATGACTTGGAAAAAATAATGAGTTCGAACTAACCGATGGGATCTAAATAAGTTTGAATTAACGAACGAGTTTTAACATTAATTCTAAGGAAAGATTTTCGGGATTGTATGATTAGTTCAAATGAAGTCAGTTTACCTCTTTTTTATGTAAAGCATTGATGTAAAGTGGAAGGATTGAACTTTGCACCGATATATTAAGAAAGAATGGACAACATTAAATAGCGCAAATGTAAAAATGTGTACAAAAAGGGCGCATACAGCTGTTTCGGAGCTTCTAAAGCTCCATCGCGAAATTTAAAAATTAAAATTTAAAACATAGAAAAATGAGTGCTATAGAGGCGCATCGAACAGCTTGCAGTCAGAAGCGAAATAGCGGAGAGCATTGAAAACAACAGCGGAGTCATATGTTCCCGCACACACGAGGCGACCAATGAAAAGCGCTCAGCCATTCTGGAAGAGACCAAACAGAAAGGAGCTTTTCTTTTCTGTTTAATATAGGAAAGGATAATATAACCACGAATTAAAATAGAATATAACCTGTTCTGCGTTATCCATAGTTCCGAAAAGCATTGTTTTATCTTTAGAAACTACAGAAACCAATACGTTTTGAGAATTAAAGAATTCTTTATAAAGACAAAATTTTTATTGATGCCTGCAATTTTCGGAAACGTTCTCTAGTACTTTTTTACAGTAGTGTTATCTGTTTTCGCAACTGGCAAATAGATTTCTCGAATGTTATCGATTCCCAAGTAAACATTTTCATGTTTGTAATATCCTTCAGTTTGAATGTTACTCACTAGATGGCAGCATCACAAATATTTTAAGAGCCTGTCAAGCGAACTATTTTTTTTATGTAAATAGAACAGTATCTAGAATGGTCGTGTGTGTACTGGTGTTAGTTTGTTATATGTATAATTAAAACTAATTAAGTATCCACGAGGCCATCTCATCTTTGTTCTACTGTGATTATTAATTAATTAGTTAAAAATATTATAATGGCGACGAGGATGAGATATGATCACCAGAATTATTTTGCAGAAGATGATAAAGCCGATGAAAATGGCTCGACTTCTGTTTTCACTTTTCTGCTGTTTGTAATATTTAAGTGATCTGATAATGCATCAAACGTCATCATCTTCTACTACATTTACGGGGGGTGGCAATTGGTAAGAGTTACCAGTTACATTACATTTTCTTTTTCTTTTCTAAGTTTAAAATAAAGATTGAAAAATGTCTTTAAACTTTAAGGAATTCGATGAAAAAATTGAAATCCTCCTAAGGTAGATACACATAATTGGGAATGGCCTACGCTACAACTCTAATTCAAGAATTCATGTTGATTATTTTGGTCCTGTTATGGGAAAAATGCTTCGCTTAGTGGTTGATGCCCATAGCAAATGGCCAGAAGTTTTTATTGTACCTCGTACAACTACAGAAAATACAATTACATGTCTTTCTTCACTTTTTGCCCGATACGGCTTTCCTATATCGTTAGTATCAGATAATGCAAAACAATTTACAACTGCAGAATTTGATACATTCTTGAAGAATCATGGTGTAAAACATATGTTAAGTGCTCCATACCACCATCCAGTTACAAATGGACAGGGAGAGATATGTGCAAACTCTCAAATATTGATTAAAAGCCTCAGTTTCAGAATCTGGTACTTTGCAAATGAAATTGGATAACTTCTATTTGCAATATAGAAAGATGCTTCATGTTACAACGGGGGAGAGTCCTGCATCTTTATTTCAAAAACGTCATATAAGAACAAAAATAGATTTGGTAGTGCCAAGTGTTACAAATATTTTCTTTATGATAAACAAAATTCGAAATATGCAAAGTTAAAATAAAATAATTTCAAATTAACTAGAAAGTAGCTGTAAGAAATTATACCCCAGAATTCAAGTGGAAAATTGGTCGAATTATATCAAAAGAAGGAAGATTACGTTATAGAACTGAAGTTGGTACGAGTATTTGGAAAAGGCATGTTGATCAAATAACTAATGTAGGTTCAGAGATTTCTTTAGTTAATGATACAAATTCTGAAGAAAGTGATACAGGACATTTCAAAGTGAAAATGCAATGGTGAAACAAGGTGATTCTTACCAATACAGCCTAGTATCACAGATCGGCAACCAGCTGACTCTTTTGACCTAAATACTCCAGATCCCAGCCAACTGATTCTCAAGTTCCTAATACCCCTAGTCCTAAACCAATTGACTCTAATTTAATACTTCCAAAACTTGTTTCCAATAGTTCCATTGATGATGCTGCTGAACTGAAAAAAAAAATTCTTCTTCTTGTCCACAGGTACTTAGAAGATAATCCAGAATCAGAAGAGCTCCTACCTGTCTTAAATATTAAAGGGAGGGGGGAGGGGTGTAATAACTTTCAGTTTGAATGTTACTCAATAGATGGCAGCATCACAAATATTTTAAAAGCCTGTCAAGCAAACTATTTTTTTAATGTAAATAGAACAGTATCTATTGTACAATAGAATGTTTCGTGTGTATATATACTGGTGTTCGTTTGTTATACGTATAATTAAAAGTAATTAAGTATATAAATGGCCATCTCATCTTTGTTCTACTGTGATTGTTAATTAATTAGTTAACAACATTACAATGTTCAACAAACATGTTTTAACTCTTTATGTACTGAATTATGAATTCATGAAAATTTTATCTTCTAAAGCATTTTTCGTCAATTGTTTAAACTACATTAGAAGATTTACATACTCATTTAATAAAATTTAGAAGGATTGAAGGATTTAGAAGGATTAATTAAATTTGAATGTATAGGGATTTTGTGCAATATTTATAACCCCTAACTCCACTTAAATCTTTTATTTTAAATATTTTTCTTAGTATTTTGTAGAATTAGGAAATGTACAAATATAATGTTCTTTCTTACAATAGAAATATAGAAATACTAGCAGTATTACCCGGCGTTGCTCGGATTTCTTCTGATAATATGCGGGGAAACTTAAATAAATGTTTATTCATTTCTCATACATTAATCTGATATTTCGTAATGAAATGAAGCGCATATTATGCTTTTTCTTTTTTTTTAATTCGTAAGTAATTATACAGTTAAAATGTGTTAATTGCACTTGGCTGTCAAAATTCTTGTCCTATAAAATATATCAAAAAACTTCTTCTAATTTTCTTTATCTTTAATCTTTGCTCCCAAAAACCAACATGTTTTGACGTAGAATATGAGAGTTTGTTTCTCTGCTTCTTAAATATCCGTACTAAGAAACTTAATTAGCGGGAAGGAAGTTCGAGATGAAGACTTATTGGAATTTTATAGACTCCATTTTAATATTTAGCTGATAAGCAATGTTCGAATACATATCTATTGACATTGTGTTTTATTTAGTTTGTTTTTCCGGTGCAACTTATAATTTTGTTATGGGATATCAGACGAATGAAAAAGAAGAACAAATTTTACTTTTTTAAGCGTAACTTTTTACTTACTGGGTTAACCTTCCGTATTCGGGCCACACTTTAACTGTCGTTTTTTAACAAAAGCAACTTTAACTTTAGGGAATGAACCTATGTTTTAAACAATAAAGCGTCATTCAAGTTATAAGCGAATACTTGTCAAATAATACGATTACAAAATTACACCCCCCCCCCCTCAAAAAAATCAGATACAGTTTTCAAGTGAATTTTTTTCCTATTTAAAGGTGGGAAAACTGAAGTTATTCGATGTTTATAAGTTATTTAATTTTTGGGTAATACCAAAATTGGTTGCTCAGTATCCAGTATCTCATTTTCTCAGGTCATTGCCACCGTTGATATGACGTTAACGTTACTGGCGGACACATATTCTTGCTTTATGTTATAAATGGATAGATAAATACATACATTTGAGACATTACTGAGCAAACAAAATATTTTATTTTGTATATTACTAAGCTTTATTTTAATGCTTGCGGGTATACAATATTGTATGTTTTTCCAATCGGAGCATAAATATACAAATTATTTGGGGTACCCACTCTAGAGCAAGCAACATAGTCCGTGCGAAAAGCATGGCGTTTCCAAGTTAACACCAGCTATATTTAGTGACTGTCCTTGCGCCTTATTAATTGTCATAGCGAATGCGAGCCTTACTGGGAACTTCAATCGTTTGAAAACCAAAGGTATTTCAGGGTCACTGGGTATCATAGGGATGCGTGGTATAAATACATCTGTACCCTTTGCATTTCCTGTTATAATAGTTGCTTGGATCACATTTGGCATTAGTTGCTTTACGCATAGCCTGGTTCCATTACACAGTTTTGCTGCATCAATGTTCCGCAGTAGAAGAATTGAGGATCCAATTTTCAATTCCAGCTTATGTGGTGGCATTCCAGGAGGCTCCAAGGCATTTAGGAACTCCGTAGGATACAATACAGCCTGTTCCGGATCCATAATGGTGTCAATAGATGAGTACGTTGCAACAGTCCCTGGAATCTTCAGCTGAAGTTTAATGTTGATGCTGTTGACATTTTCGTTTTTGGGGGGCAGAATGGCTCTTTCACATAACCAATAGTGGTTACGAAAATTAACTTGTATTTCGGGGAAAACATTATCTATTAGTTCGTCCACGGACGACATCAAGTGACAAAAATCGGCTGTCAAGGATATTAGATTTGTAGCAGACTCAATAGGAAACTTACCATTTCCTAGACGCAATAACTGTTCAGAGAAATCGCGCGCACTTGTATTCTTATTTAGTCGAACTCGCATATTTATTTTTAATGACAATTTTTGAATGTACCTCCAGATACTTGAGGCTTTAAGGCAAGCATTTAATTCGTCTGCTGGAGTAGATTGTGAGATGACAGGTAACGTTTGACGGAAATCACCCGCGAATACTAACACAATTCCTCCCATTAATTTATTAGTTTCCCGTATGTCTTGCAACGTTCGATTCAGTGCTTCAAGAGCTCTTTTGTGGGCCATCGCGCATTCATCCCAAACAATGAGTGGACATTGTTTAAATACTTCACCTTCATCTGAGCTCTTAGAAATGTTACATACTGGATTTTCTGAACGTTCTAAATTCAGGGGCAATTTAAATGCCGAGTGGGCAGTCCGGCCGCCATTCAAGAGAGTAGATGCGATACCGGAAGACGCGATCGCGAGAGCAATTTTTCTCTGTTTCCGCACTTCAGCAAGAAGCACATTAAGAAGAAAGGTCTTTCCTGTACCTCCCGGTGCGTCAAGGGAAAATATTCCTCCCTTATCATTATCAATTGCTTCTAAAATTATGTTAAAAGCTATTTTTTGATCATCAACCAGGAGAGGGACATTTTCTTTTGCAAACTTAGCCAAATTATCAGTATTGTAACTCGTCTCCCTTATCATGTCTTTTCCAAGCCCCTTTAAACTATTTCGCGTTGGGGAATCAATTCCTAGTTGATTAAGCCTTTTGCCATTCATTGATAGGCATTTTTCTTCAATCAATATGAGTGATTCGTTCAATATTTGCTGTGAATAATTTACCTCGAGCGTCAGGTTTTGCCTTTGTAATTTTCTCAAAATATCTTCGCTAAGGCTTTCTTTATGCGTATGCCAAAGGTTTTTGGGATTTGAAGGGAAGCAAGTTGTCAATATAATCGCAAATAAAGTCCTTAATTGTTCTGGAAAGTGTGAGAGGGATGCTTCTGCTAAAGTTGTATTCCAGTGTTGGTCATTCTCCAACAAAAACCAAGTTTTTGGCAAGCTTCTCGGAATGTTTCGCATACTTCTCCATCGACGGTCTTGAGATAATCGAAAGATTTTGGTCCATCCGATGCTCTTACGCCAGCCTGTCCTGCGACTGGGGCGCCTTTTTTCCGTCTGATAAATTTTTTTGTTTTAGTATCCCATTTATAATATTTTGGAACTTCTGGATACAACAAAGTGCTGGCAAAATTATCGGTCTGGCACAAAAGAAAAAATGCTGTAAGTGTTGTGTTTTGGGGTTGAGTAGCTTTTTGTTGCGCATTTGCTTTGTTGAAATATACCCTCTGTCCATTTTTTAGATGCACGCTGAGGTGAACAACAGTGGGATGGCGTTCGTGGATTTGAAATTTTAAAACTCGCCAAACAGCTTCGCTAGTACTGATATATCTTCAAAATTGATATTGTGAGATTTCGTCTATTTCATTTTGATTTTCCAGTGCAAAAACAGCCATATCGCTGCCTTTGTAGATATATTTGCAAAAATATTTTATAGATTTAACGGAGCTGCAATATTCTACATTTATATGCGCTTCAAACATCTTTGAGAGAATGGGGGAATAAGGAACTACCCACTGGTTGTTTACTGTAATATGTTTTAATATGTTGTTAACTTTCACCTCAAAAGACGCTGTAAATCCACCGTTTTCGGGTGATCTTCTTCTGTAGAGTGGATAGCTGTCGTTTCCTATTTGAGTTTCTTCGATATATTGTCGAGGGTATTTCTTACGACAGAATCTTTTTGTCTCATCCATGCACGATGAATTTGGATTGAATGCGTCACACATGCCGTGAATCATGTGTTTGGTGACGATATCGTGGAGTACGGAGTCGACTTGGGGATCAGGTATCTCGGCCGATATGACGCTGTCAATTTGTGCTGGGCGAAGTTTGTCAGTAGTAGAAAAAGGAGAGTTCTGCTCCAGCAGGTGGAGGGTGGAGGGAGCTCCTCCTCCTCCTCCTCCACCACCTGCTCCTCCTCCACCTCCTCCTGCTCCTCCACCTCCTGCGGAGAATGTGTGCTCTAAGAGGAGGGGTTAGAAAGGAATGTTGATCTCTAAGAAGAGGGTGGAGTTTAAAAAATTTTTAGATTTTTTTTTTTTTTTTTTTAAGAGTGAAATTTTTTTAGCGAACTATAGTACGAGGGGTCATTTTGGAGAATGAATTTTGAGAAGTGAACTATAGTTCGAGGTTTAAATATACATTTTTTAGGAAGAATTAAGCAGATAAATTTTGGAGTTATTTTACTGAATTACAAAGATCCTTTTTCTACTACTTTTATTTTAAATGAGTTTAAGTTTTGGAGCACTTTAACAAAGAGGAGGTATTTTCCAAAGAATAAAAAGATTTTCATTCAATTTTAGGGAGATTGAAATATTTTAAAAAAGAGAAAAATATTTTTGAAGAGATCGAAACTAATTTAAAAAATATTTTTTCTTTTGGGAATTGTCATATTTCGAGGGCACACTCTTCCAGGTACGGAATTCACTATCTTTTGAATTCCATACCTGGAAGAGTGTGCCCTCATCTTTTATCCGGGCTTGGGACCGGCATTCTCTGTTTACAACATTGTTTAATCATAAGCAGTGAATGGCTTGGAAATTGAAATTTTTCAGCAAACTATAGTATGCGGTGTAATTATCAATTATACATTAAGAAATAAATTTAAAATATTTAATTTTGGAGCTTAAGAAAATTTTGAATAAAATTTTTTTCGAAAGGTTTAGAATTTTTGCTGTTAGACGATAGGTCTATAAGAATTTTTAGGGGATTTTTAATAAGTAAAATATTTATTTTGTGCAGCCCTCTAGCGGACTGAAACTGAAGCAATTAAAATTTATTTAAAAATAGTTAAAAGTTTAAGTTTGATCCCTCGTAGAATGTTAGGAGGGCTTGCTTCTATACACCTGCTCCTCCTGGAGCGAGTAAAGGGCTCCTCCGCCTGCTCCCACCTCCTGCTCCTGCTCGTGGTGCGAGTAAATGGCTCCTCATACCCCATACCCCTTGCTGCTGCTGTTTGCCCCCCCCCCTAAAAATTAAAAAAAAAATTCCTTTTTTTTATTTACTAATTGGATATTATACGGAATTTGAAAATTTTAGAATTTTCTCTAGTAAGTTTAGGTTTTGGTAAAATGACACCCCACCTAACTTTAATTGTTAATTACTCATTAATAAATTATGTTAATTATTTTTTTTTTCATTCAATGCGAATTATTCTTGCGCATTTTTAAATGTAAACTAAATAAATAGTTTCGATTTAATACCCGTAGTCACGTAACACCCCCACCTTTTTTTTTTCTACTTGTGTAATATACTATTGAGACTTCATTTTAAAACCTAAAATTACATATACTGCAAATAATTATTCGAATTTTCTATAAGGTATACTACAGATATTTTTTTAACTGATTAAATATTTTTGAGATGTTTATCGAAAATATATAGAAATACAGGGTTGTTCAAAGATAGGTTTTCTTTTAACATGTATGAAGTATTTTAACCCCCCCCCCCCCTAGTGCGTGCTTGATACTTTTTTAAATGAATACCCGGTAAAATTAAAATATACACCCTTCTTCTATTATGTTAATGAGTCAATCAGTAAATTTCGCTAATGATGTTATGGGAGATCTAATTTTTTTTTCTGCTGTTGGTGAAGATTTTAATAATAATGGGGAAATATATTTATTAATTATATAAATTTTTAATGTCGTTGGCGAAATATATGATTTCAATTAGATAATATTTTAAATATTGAATACATTTTTATTGTTATTCGTGAAAATTTTAACGTTATTGGCGAAAATATTTATTTAACTGACAAATTTTTAACGTTGTTGGCAGAATATATTAATTGAACTCGATAAAATTTTAATGTCGAATATATTTTGTTGTTGTTGACGAAAGTTATGAATTTAATTATATAAATGTTGAATATTATTCAAAATTGGTGAGTATAATATATTGATGAATTTAATTTAGTTGAATAAATTTTTTAAAGCTTTTAACGAAATGTGTTAGTAAATTTTGAATGCTGTAGACGAAATCTCTTATTAGTTTTCAACATCGCGAAGGATACGTTTGAATAGGAATCTATCGCAATAATTCCTGCATATACAGGAGAGTGCAAAATAATTCACATAAATTTCAAAAGTGTATACATTTTATTGGCAGTGCAAAACTATTGTACCTTGTAAAAATAACTTCGCATACAAGATTTTTTCGCCACCTTTAGCAAGTAAAATTTAAATAGCGATACTGGGATGAGAGATTTTTTTTTTTTTTTTTTTTTTTTTTTTTTTTTCGTAACCGACGAATAATATATAAATCATAATTCAAAACCAGATTTAAATAAAGTTTAATTAAAAATCGAATTTTTGTTTTAAAATATCGTTTGAACTATTTTAGAAAAATGCATATACGATTCATTTTCAGACTACCTGTATATTACTTATTTGGAGAATGCATATACTATTCATTTCTTAAGTGTGTATTTTGCCTTTGAAAACAATTTTAGTAAAAGATGTATTGACATATTATTTATTTTGTGTACGATTAGTTTTTTAGACTTGCGACTATATTATTTTTGGATAATATCTTTATGAATAATTTTTAAACTAATGATTAACTAATTTTGGAGATTTAATATAGTTTTGATTCATTATTTTCTTTAAGGTGTTGGTCCTTAGACTGCCTCATTGAAAACATGATATAGGCTACTGCATTTTCAAAACAATATGTTAAATGAAACAGTTATAATTTGAAAACAATCCAAGTAAATCATAGTGTATGCTATTATAGGCCAATTTAAACATTAATCTGTTATGCTTTCTTCAGAGATTTTTGAACTAGGAATATTTTTAATAAAATTCAAAACTAAGAAATTTTTTGAGTTCGAAAACAATTTAGACAAATCCTTTACTTAACACAATATTATTTTGTAACAATATTTCACGGGATTCATTTTACTTAATTATTCTGCGAAAACAATGTATGAGACTTTTGTTTCGCGAAAATTAATATTTCTAGTATACTATGTTCTAAAATAATAAAGAATAGATTTGAAATAGGAATAATACGCTCACAGATTAATATTCAATAATACATTTCAAACCTGCTATTCCCTAACAAAAACATATAGTATATGCATTTTCATTTATACTCAAAAAGAAATTTAACGGAAAAAAAAATAAATACCTAGTTTTAGTTGTATATTTTTTAATATTAAATCGAAATATAAAATAAAAGCACAGTACCTGTTAATAATCCATAATGTCTTCTCATCTGACCAGCCACCTCACACGTTAAAAATCTTACAGTAAATACGCTTATCCCATCACTTGCTATCTGTCGGATCATGCATCTACAGGAATGTTATCTTAAAGATCAAAGGCGCCGCAAATCAGCGGTCCCTTTCAATAGATAAAAAGATAAGCCGATATTATTCGAATAACAATTAGTAAAGTCTGTCTCAATTACAATATCTATTAATTAAGGGATTCTTTTAATTTTTTTTTTTTCATTTGGGCTAAGACTCACATTTTATTACCTACATTTTGATTTAATAACAGCACCAAATGTACTATTCTGAAAATCTATGTATTCATTTTTCAAAAACATAATGTTAGCCTTTTACCCAGTTTTTAAGATGAAATCACTATTAGGTATCATACTTTTTAAATAATTTACAATAAAGCGGTACTTTCTGTACATGTTTCATTCAAGAATACTTTTTTTTCCAAACATGCATTTACCTCAAATTTATGCTTTAAAGACAAATATTCTATGCGACTACCTATATCATTTTTAATACATGTGCATACTATTTAATATAGTTACACTAATCGAAATATATAAATTAACTACACACACATCCCTATTTAATCACAATTTCTACATTTTTAGTGCTAATAGATGACAGGCTATTTTGTAGAGTGGTGTAAGAATAACGTTTAATGTTGCATATATAATATCCTTTTACAAAATATACCTCAGTCATTATTTTCACTGCGTTAGAGATAATAATAATTAATCGTTTAAACTTATTTCTATCGATATACCCAGAAGTAATTTTTTAAGTAAGAAGTGTTTACTCGTTTGATATTACCTTTTTAACTTTTATTTTAAATAATCTCTCATAGGTCGAATTTACTTTTCAATAACATACAGAGAAAGATTTTCAAAGATTATTCAATCTTTTTTTTTTTTTTTTTTTTTTTTTTTTTTTTTTACATAAGAGGTTCAGAATGAAAACATAGTCATTTAGAACGAATATGTGTACAGGCTCCGCATAGACTAACTAGCCTGCGGCCTTGGGCCCACTGCTGAGTGAGGACCCTTAATCGTATATGCGTAACTATATAGAGGATGAAATGTATGCTATGTTGCCTAAAGCCTGAGTTAGTTATTATTGGGTGAAAGTCCCTCTTCTGCAAATAATTATTATCATTTTTTTTTTTTTTTTTAATTTAGCAAAGGAAGCCAAAAAAGAGAATTTTATTCTTTACACATCTTTTTTTATTATTAGCGAAATGAAATTTTTTAACATTTGCAAAGCAATTTTATATTATTTGTAAATTTTTATTTTTATTAGCGACACAAATTTGAACCGAATTATCGATTTCATACAAGAAAAACTTTTCAGTCACCTCGCCTGGTTCGAGAGGTTTCGAACTCACATAATCAGACTTCACATTTTAGGCTGAGCCCGATTAAGATTGCAGGGGACCCAAGGACCAACATCTTTTTGCCTGCCCTTCCCTCATCCATTGGCCCAAGGCCATGGCCTGGTTGGCCTATGCGGGAATTAGGCCTCGATTATAGGGAGCCTGGTTGGCCTGTGCGGGAATTAGGCCCCGATTATAGGGAGCCTGGTTGGCCTGTGCGGGAATTAGGTCCCGATTATAGGGAGCCTGGTTGGCCTGTGCGGGAATTAGGCCCCGATTATAGGGAGCCTGGTTGCCCTGTGCGGGAATTAGGCCTCGAATATAGGGAGCCTGGTTGGCCTGTGCGGGAATTAGGCCCCGATTATAGAGAGCCTGGTTGGCCTGTGCGGGAATTAGGCCTCGAATATAGGGCCAATACATTAACCACAACGTTTGGTTGTGTTTTTGACGGCCAATTATCATCACGAGGGATATAGGCCCAAATGGGGTAGTGCCCTCCGTGGGGGTCTTTCTAAGGGAACCTAACCCGTATTTACGCTTGGAAACCAAGGTTCGAAGAAAACCACGAAAACTCCGAACGATTAGGCCGACGGACGCGATTGGGATAGAACGTAGTGCCTCCCGTCTACCAGCTTCGAGGGTAGAACCACTCGGCCACTGGTGGGGCCTAAGCACAGTTGATTAGTCACATGATTTTTATCTTTTAAGTTTTTGGGCTACTTTCTCACTCACTAGACTATATTAGTTTTAGGAAAGTGTTGTTATTTTTCTTTTCATTATTAAAAATACACTTTTTAGTTTTGTGGATTTAAACATAGATTTAAACTCAAATAACCTAGTTCGACTATTCAGATTTTATAATATACACTAGGTAACTTCCCTATATAGTTTGAAACATTAGTCAGATCACGTGACATCAATGTTTTTAAAAATAATAGATAATTAATTTGATTGCAACTTTTAGTCAAAATTTAGTGAACTTAGGAAAATCTTTGTTAGTCATGTTATTTATCGCATATCAAATTACCACTATAGATTTCACCCTTACCCTAAAACCCCCAGAAAATTAACTAGATATTTGAAACTCGCCACAGGAGGAAAACCCTATTTAAAATAATGAATCAGTAATGAACTATAAAAATTAAACAACACACTTAACATTAACAAATGAACAACCAAAAGAATTTCAACTATCATATAAAAATTTCACTATTGAAAGAAAAAATATATATTTATTAGTTAGTAAAAGTAAATTATTCCTTTTATACCTTCTAGTCTTTGAAAAATATCGTCTTAACATACTAGTACACCTTATGCGCATATGCATACTTATAATATATATGCGTATGTACATGTTTGCCATTGAATGGTTTTGAAAAATATTCACGTTATGAAAAATGATTTGTAAACAGTAAAACTTAACTCAAAAATAAATTTTAGAAATCACAACTAAATAAAAAATGTTTCTTTTTTAAATATATAATAATAAAAAAGTTTTTAACAAATCACAACTTGATAAAAAAAAAATTCAGGAAGATAAAAAAGTTAAAAAAAATACAAATGAAATAAAAAAAGTTAAAAAATTTTTCATGTTAATAAATAAAAGTTTAAAAAAAATTACAAGTCAATAAAATTTTTAAAGAAAATAAAAATTTTCTAATGGCTATCAAAATAGTTTTTGAATTGTTTGCAAGTTAATAACATGTATACGACAATATATATGCACATTCATATATGCGTAATTCATTTATACTAACGTAAGTATATCCAGATATACTATTTGCAAGTAATATCTAGGTGTGTAAATATACCTGTGTAAAATATTCATAAAAAATATTTTTAAAAAATCTACAAGTTAGTCAAACTCTTTTTTAAAATGTACTAGACATACCAGTCTTAACTATCGAATAAATACATTCTTCGTTCGAAAGTTAATGAAAAGTTTGGACGAAATTAACAAAACGTTTTCGAATTATTTATAACTTTAGAAAAATATTCGTATGTGTATATATGTGTGGATATGTGTGCTTATTATATGTATACAAAAATTCACCAAAAAGATTACGAATATCTACAAATGAGTCGCAGTGTTTAAGAAATTGACATTATATGTTTATACATGTGTGTTTGTAAATTTCGAATGTTTTGACTAACGACCGAATACATCCAACCAACTAACCTGATCTACGGATTCCTCTAACCAACCAACAGTTTACTTTAGCAATCAAATATTTTACATCTGCACATGCGCAGAAACTTAATTGATGACGTAATAGAACAATCCGTAACATATTATTTGTTGAAGTTGACTATTATGTATGATTTGATAAATTAAGAAAACATTGAGCTAGGGTGCAAACTTTGACGATAATTCACTTATCTATTATTGAATATCTATAGAAATCAACATAGTGAAAAATTAATAACTAAATTCTCACATTCGTTTGCAATATCAGTAACTTGAAATATTGCTTTGTTAACTAGAGTTGCCACTTAAAAATTTCTTTTATGGATTTACTATGATAAGCAACTTATATGACTAGCCTTTTACTATTTTCAGTTCAACTCACTTTCGTGAGCTAAACCTGCATAGCTTACAATTCTACTTTTCAGTTAGTTTGCTGTATCAAATCATGGTTCTTTAGTTTTATTATTATTTGAAATATAATTATATACTCTAGCATAATCATTTTAAGGCATTCAACTTCTAACATATAACAGAATCATATTTCACACTTAACTAATATACCAGCTTCTTGAAAACACGTCTATCTCATAGCACGATTTGTTGTGGAATGCCAGCTTCTTATCACAAAAACCGGAAATCACATGGTCGAGGGTTGATCACGTGACTACTTCCTGATATAGGATTGGCCGATAGCGATTCCTTCTAAGTGACGTCACTCGACGATAAGAATATCTAGATAAGCAACATTCACGCCATTTTGATCGCTGTTTTCGAATGAGTGGTCCTGTTCACTTGTCTAAACTTGTCTGACCTTGTCTGCAGCTTCTTTCTAAGCTAGTCTAACATGTGAATTTAATCATGAAAATCGTTAAAGACGTATATTTTTAATTACTATAATTGATTAGATAATTTAAACATTAATTGTTTATTATATTCAAATCATTTGCATTAATTGAATTTTTATAATAATTAAAATTTATTTATTATTTTATAAAACATAGTATAGATTTAAGAAATAATTTTCTTATTAAAGCGAAAAATAATATTTTATCATAGGCTTTATATAATATATAATTCAGCTGTGTTTGTATATATCCTATTATTTAACAACATTTATATGAAATAACAAAATAACTGAACAATCATTTTATAATATATACATAAAAATAGTATACTTATCTATTGTTTATTGTAATCATATTATTTTTGTTAATTGATTTTTATAATAATTCAAATAATAATTGATTTATCTATTTATTATTTTATAAAACATAGTACTCGATTTAAGAAATAATTTTCTTATAAAAGCGGAAAATATGTAGATTAATGAATGTTTGTTGTTTTAGCAGCAAATCAATTTCATATGTGTCTATCCGTGTGTGTACATGTGTGTATCTATACTTGCCTCTAAAATCGTGTATAGGTATTGTCTGTATGCATGTGTGTATGCATAAGTGTCTATTTGCCTGGCTATGTATTTATAAATTATTTATTTATTTATTTTTCAACAAATAAAAAGAGTTTTAACAAATTAAAAAAATTTAACAAATTAATTTTTTGTGAAAATTTTTGAAGACTGGTAAATTTTCTAAAGAATTTTTAAAGTAAGGTAATTTTTTCAAAAATTTTTTTTAAGTGAGGTAATTTTTTCTAAAAATTTTTAAACTTATAAATACATCGCCAGGCAAATAGACACTTATACACACACACATGCATACAGACAATACCTATACACGATTTTAGAGGCAAGTATAGATACACACATGTACACACACGGATAGACACATATGAAATTGATTTGCTGCTAAAACAACAAACATTCATTAATCTACATATTTTCCGCTTTTATAAGAAAATTATTTCTTAAATCGAGTACTATGTTTTATAAAATAATAAATAGATAAATCAATTATTATTTGAATTATTATAAAAATCAATTAACAAAAATAATATGATTACAATAAACAATAGATAAGTATACTATTTTTATGTATATATTATAAAATGATTGTTCAGTTATTTTGTTATTTCATATAAATGTTGTTAAATAATAGGATATATACAAACACAGCTGAATTATATATTATATAAAGCCTATGATAAAATATTATTTTTCGCTTTAATAAGAAAATTATTTCTTAAATCTATACTATGTTTTATAAAATAATAAATAAATTTTAATTATTATAAAAATTCAATTAATGCAAATGATTTGAATATAATAAACAATTAATGTTTAAATTATCTAATCAATTATAGTAATTAAAAATATACGTCTTTAACGATTTTCATGATTAAATTCACATGTTAGACTAGCTTAGAAAGAAGCTGCAGACAAGGTCAGACAAGTTTAGACAAGTGAACAGGACCACTCATTCGAAAACAGCGATCAAAATGGCGTGAATGTTGCTTATCTAGATATTCTTATCGTCGAGTGACGTCACTTAGAAGGAATCGCTATCGGCCAATCCTATATCAGGAAGTAGTCACGTGATCAACCCTCGACCATGTGATTTCCGGTTTTTGTGATAAGAAGCTGGCATTCCACAACAAATCGTGCTATGAGATAGACGTGTTTTCAAGAAGCTGGTATATTAGTTAAGTGTGAAATATGATTCTGTTATATGTTAGAAGTTGAATGCCTTAAAATGATTATGCTAGAGTATATAATTATATTTCAAATAATAATAAAACTAAAGAACCATGATTTGATACAGCAAACTAACTGAAAAGTAGAATTGTAAGCTATGCAGGTTTAGCTCACGAAAGTGAGTTGAACTGAAAATAGTAAAAGGCTAGTCATATAAGTTGCTTATCATAGTAAATCCATAAAAGAAATTTTTAAGTGGCAACTCTAGTTAACAAAGCAATATTTCAAGTTACTGATATTGCAAACGAATGTGAGAATTTAGTTATTAATTTTTCACTATGTTGATTTCTATAGATATTCAATAATAGATAAGTGAATTATCGTCAAAGTTTGCACCCTAGCTCAATGTTTTCTTAATTTATCAAATCATACATAATAGTCAACTTCAACAAATAATATGTTACGGATTGTTCTATTACGTCATCAATTAAGTTTCTGCGCATGTGCAGATGTAAAATATTTGATTGCTAAAGTAAACTGTTGGTTGGTTAGAGGAATCCGTAGATCAGGTTAGTTGGTTGGATGTATTCGGTCGTTAGTCAAAACATTCGAAATTTACAAACACACATGTATAAACATATAATGTCAATTTCTTAAACACTGCGACTCATTTGTAGATATTCGTAATCTTTTTGGTGAATTTTTGTATACATATAATAAGCACACATATCCACACATATATACACATACGAATATTTTTCTAAAGTTATAAATAATTCGAAAACGTTTTGTTAATTTCGTCCAAACTTTTCATTAACTTTCGAACGAAGAATGTATTTATTCGATAGTTAAGACTGGTATGTCTAGTACATTTTAAAAAAGAGTTTGACTAACTTGTAGATTTTTTAAAAATATTTTTTATGAATATTTTACACAGGTATATTTACACACCTAGATATTACTTGCAAATAGTATATCTGGATATACTTACGTTAGTATAAATGAATTACGCATATATGAATGTGCATATATATTGTCGTATACATGTTATTAACTTGCAAACAATTCAAAAACTATTTTGATAGCCATTAGAAAATTTTTATTTTCTTTAAAAATTTTATTGACTTGTAATTTTTTTTAAACTTTTATTTATTAACATGAAAATTTTTTTAACTTTTTTTATTTCGTTTGTATTTTTTTTAACTTTTTTATCTTCCTGAATTTTTTTTTTATCAAGTTGTGATTTGTTAAAAACTTTTTTATTATTATATATTTAAAAAAGAAACATTTTTTATTTAGTTGTGATTTCTAAAATTTATTTTTGAGTTAAGTTTTACTGTTTACAAATCATTTTTCATAACGTGAATATTTTTCAAAACCATTCAATGGCAAACATGTACATACGCATATATATTATAAGTATGCATATGCGCATAAGGTGTACTAGTATGTTAAGACGATATTTTTCAAAGACTAGAAGGTATAAAAGGAATAATTTACTTTTACTAACTAATAAATATATATTTTTTCTTTCAATAGTGAAATTTTTATATGATAGTTGAAATTCTTTTGGTTGTTCATTTGTTAATGTTAAGTGTGTTGTTTAATTTTTATAGTTCATTACTGATTCATTATTTTAAATAGGGTTTTCCTCCTGTGGCGAGTTTCAAATATCTAGTTAATTTTCTGGGGGTTTTAGGGTAAGGGTGAAATCTATAGTGGTAATTTGATATGCGATAAATAACATGACTAACAAAGATTTTCCTAAGTTCACTAAATTTTGACTAAAAGTTGCAATCAAATTAATTATCTATTATTTTTAAAAACATTGATGTCACGTGATCTGACTAATGTTTCAAACTATATAGGGAAGTTACCTAGTGTATATTATAAAATCTGAATAGTCGAACTAGGTTATTTGAGTTTAAATCTATGTTTAAATCCACAAAACTAAAAAGTGTATTTTTAATAATGAAAAGAAAAATAACAACACTTTCCTAAAACTAATATAGTCTAGTGAGTGAGAAAGTAGCCCAAAAACTTAAAAGATAAAAATCATGTGACTAATCAACTGTGCTTAGGCCCCACCAGTGGCCGAGTGGTTCTACCCTCGAAGCTGGTAGACGGGAGGCACTACGTTCTATCCCAATCGCGTCCGTCGGCCTAATCGTTCGGAGTTTTCGTGGTTTTCTTCGAACCTTGGTTTCCAAGCGTAAATACGGGTTAGGTTCCCTTAGAAAGACCCCCACGGAGGGCACTACCCCCTTTGGGCCTATATCCCTCGTGATGATAATTGGCCGTCAAAAACACAACCAAACGTTGTGGTTAATGTATTGGCCCTATATTCGAGGCCTAATTCCCGCACAGGCCAACCAGGCTCTCTATAATCGGGGCCTAATTCCCGCACAGGCCAACCAGGCTCCCTATATTCGAGGCCTAATTCCCGCACAGGGCAACCAGGCTCCCTATAATCGGGGCCTAATTCCCGCACAGGCCAACCAGGCTCCCTATAATCGGGACCTAATTCCCGCACAGGCCAACCAGGCTCCCTATAATCGGGGCCTAATTCCCGCACAGGCCAACCAGGCTCCCTATAATCGAGGCCTAATTCCCGCATAGGCCAACCAGGCCATGGCCTTGGGTCAATGGATGAGGGAAGGGCAGGCAAAAAGATGTTGGTCCTTGGGTCCCCTGCAATCTTAATCGGGCTCAGCCTAAAATGTGAAGTCTGATTATGTGAGTTCGAAACCTCTCGAACCAGGCGAGGTGACTGAAAAGTTTTTCTTGTATGAAATCGATAATTCGGTTCAAATTTGTGTCGCTAATAAAAATAAAAATTTACAAATAATATAAAATTGCTTTGCAAATGTTAAAAAATTTCATTTCGCTAATAATAAAAAAAAGATGTGTAAAGAATAAAATTCTCTTTTTTGGCTTCCTTTGCTAAATTAAAAAAAAAAAAAAAATGATAATAATTATTTGCAGAAGAGGGACTTTCACCCAATAATAACTAACTCAGGCTTTAGGCAACATAACATACATTTCATCCTCTATATAGTTACGCATATGCGATTAAGGGTCCTCACTCAGCAGTGGGCCCAAGGCCGCAGGCTAGTTAGTCTATGCGGAGCCTGTACACATATTCGTTCTAAATGACTATGTTTTCATTCTGAACCTCTTATGTAAAAAAAAAAAAAAAAAAAAAAAAAAAAAAAAAGATTGAATAATCTTTGAAAATCTTTCTCTGTATGTTATTGAAAAGTAAATTCGACCTATGAGAGATTATTTAAAATAAAAGTTAAAAAGGTAATATCAAACGAGTAAACACTTCTTACTTAAAAAATTACTTCTGGGTATATCGATAGAAATAAGTTTAAACGATTAATTATTATTATCTCTAACGCAGTGAAAATAATGACTGAGGTATATTTTGTAAAAGGATATTATATATGCAACATTAAACGTTATTCTTACACCACTCTACAAAATAGCCTGTCATCTATTAGCACTAAAAATGTAGAAATTGTGATTAAATAGGGATGTGTGTGTAGTTAATTTATATATTTCGATTAGTGTAACTATATTAAATAGTATGCACATGTATTAAAAATGATATAGGTAGTCGCATAGAATATTTGTCTTTAAAGCATAAATTTGAGGTAAATGCATGTTTGGAAAAAAAAGTATTCTTGAATGAAACATGTACAGAAAGTACCGCTTTATTGTAAATTATTTAAAAAGTATGATACCTAATAGTGATTTCATCTTAAAAACTGGGTAAAAGGCTAACATTATGTTTTTGAAAAATGAATACATAGATTTTCAGAATAGTACATTTGGTGCTGTTATTAAATCAAAATGTAGGTAATAAAATGTGAGTCTTAGCCCAAATGAAAAAAAAAAAATTAAAAGAATCCCTTAATTAATAGATATTGTAATTGAGACAGACTTTACTAATTGTTATTCGAATAATATCGGCTTATCTTTTTATCTATTGAAAGGGACCGCTGATTTGCGGCGCCTTTGATCTTTAAGATAACATTCCTGTAGATGCATGATCCGACAGATAGCAAGTGATGGGATAAGCGTATTTACTGTAAGATTTTTAACGTGTGAGGTGGCTGGTCAGATGAGAAGACATTATGGATTATTAACAGGTACTGTGCTTTTATTTTATATTTCGATTTAATATTAAAAAATATACAACTAAAACTAGGTATTTATTTTTTTTTCCGTTAAATTTCTTTTTGAGTATAAATGAAAATGCATATACTATATGTTTTTGTTAGGGAATAGCAGGTTTGAAATGTATTATTGAATATTAATCTGTGAGCGTATTATTCCTATTTCAAATCTATTCTTTATTATTTTAGAACATAGTATACTAGAAATATTAATTTTCGCGAAACAAAAGTCTCATACATTGTTTTCGCAGAATAATTAAGTAAAATGAATCCCGTGAAATATTGTTACAAAATAATATTGTGTTAAGTAAAGGATTTGTCTAAATTGTTTTCGAACTCAAAAAATTTCTTAGTTTTGAATTTTATTAAAAATATTCCTAGTTCAAAAATCTCTGAAGAAAGCATAACAGATTAATGTTTAAATTGGCCTATAATAGCATACACTATGATTTACTTGGATTGTTTTCAAATTATAACTGTTTCATTTAACATATTGTTTTGAAAATGCAGTAGCCTATATCATGTTTTCAATGAGGCAGTCTAAGGACCAACACCTTAAAGAAAATAATGAATCAAAACTATATTAAATCTCCAAAATTAGTTAATCATTAGTTTAAAAATTATTCATAAAGATATTATCCAAAAATAATATAGTCGCAAGTCTAAAAAACTAATCGTACACAAAATAAATAATATGTCAATACATCTTTTACTAAAATTGTTTTCAAAGGCAAAATACACACTTAAGAAATGAATAGTATATGCATTCTCCAAATAAGTAATATACAGGTAGTCTGAAAATGAATCGTATATGCATTTTTCTAAAATAGTTCAAACGATATTTTAAAACAAAAATTCGATTTTTAATTAAACTTTATTTAAATCTGGTTTTGAATTATGATTTATATATTATTCGTCGGTTACGAAAAAAAAAAAAAAAAAAAAAAAAAAAAAAAAAAAAATCTCTCATCCCAGTATCGCTATTTAAATTTTACTTGCTAAAGGTGGCGAAAAAATCTTGTATGCGAAGTTATTTTTACAAGGTACAATAGTTTTGCACTGCCAATAAAATGTATACACTTTTGAAATTTATGTGAATTATTTTGCACTCTCCTGTATATGCAGGAATTATTGCGATAGATTCCTATTCAAACGTATCCTTCGCGATGTTGAAAACTAATAAGAGATTTCGTCTACAGCATTCAAAATTTACTAACACATTTCGTTAAAAGCTTTAAAAAATTTATTCAACTAAATTAAATTCATCAATATATTATACTCACCAATTTTGAATAATATTCAACATTTATATAATTAAATTCATAACTTTCGTCAACAACAACAAAATATATTCGACATTAAAATTTTATCGAGTTCAATTAATATATTCTGCCAACAACGTTAAAAATTTGTCAGTTAAATAAATATTTTCGCCAATAACGTTAAAATTTTCACGAATAACAATAAAAATGTATTCAATATTTAAAATATTATCTAATTGAAATCATATATTTCGCCAACGACATTAAAAATTTATATAATTAATAAATATATTTCCCCAATATTATTAAAATCTTCACCAACAGCAGAAAAAAAAATTAGATCTCCCATAACATCATTAGCGAAATTTACTGATTGACTCATTAACATAATAGAAGAAGGGTGTATATTTTAATTTTACCGGGTATTCATTTAAAAAAGTATCAAGCACGCACTAGGGGGGGGGGGGTTAAAATACTTCATACATGTTAAAAGAAAACCTATCTTTGAACAACCCTGTATTTCTATATATTTTCGATAAACATCTCAAAAATATTTAATCAGTTAAAAAAATATCTGTAGTATACCTTATAGAAAATTCGAATAATTATTTGCAGTATATGTAATTTTAGGTTTTAAAATGAAGTCTCAATAGTATATTACACAAGTAGAAAAAAAAAAGGTGGGGGTGTTACGTGACTACGGGTATTAAATCGAAACTATTTATTTAGTTTACATTTAAAAATGCGCAAGAATAATTCGCATTGAATGAAAAAAAAAATAATTAACATAATTTATTAATGAGTAATTAACAATTAAAGTTAGGTGGGGCGTCATTTTACCAAAACCTAAACTTACTAGAGAAAATTCTAAAATTTTCAAATTCCGTATAATATCCAATTAGTAAATAAAAAAAAGGAATTTTTTTTTTAATTTTTAGGGGGGGGGGGGGCAAACAGCAGCAGCAAGGGGTATGGGGTATGAGGAGCCATTTACTCGCACCACGAGCAGGAGCAGGAGGTGGGAGCAGGCGGAGGAGCCCTTTACTCGCTCCAGGAGGAGCAGGCGTATAGAAGCAAGCCCTCCTAACATTCTACGAGGGATCAAACTTAAACTTTTAACTATTTTTAAATAAATTTTAATTGCTTCAGTTTCAGTCCGCTAGAGGGCTGCACAAAATAAATATTTTACTTATTAAAAATCCCCTAAAAATTCTTATAGACCTATCGTCTAACAGCAAAAATTCTAAACCTTTCGAAAAAAATTTTATTCAAAATTTTCTTAAGCTCCAAAATTAAATATTTTAAATTTATTTCTTAATGTATAATTGATAATTACACCGCATACTATAGTTTGCTGAAAAATTTCAATTTCCAAGCCATTCACTGCTTATGATTAAACAATGTTGTAAACAGAGAATGCCGGTCCCAAGCCCGGATAAAAGATGAGGGCACACTCTTCCAGGTATGGAATTCAAAATATAGTGAATTCCGTACCTGGAAGAGTGTGCCCTCGAAATATGACAATTCCCAAAAGAAAAAATATTTTTTAAATTAGTTTCGATCTCTTCAAAAATATTTTTCTCTTTTTTAAAATATTTCAATCTCCCTAAAATTGAATGAAAATCTTTTTATTCTTTGGAAAATACCTCCTCTTTGTTAAAGTGCTCCAAAACTTAAACTCATTTAAAATAAAAGTAGTAGAAAAAGGATCTTTGTAATTCAGTAAAATAACTCCAAAATTTATCTGCTTAATTCTTCCTAAAAAATGTATATTTAAACCTCGAACTATAGTTCACTTCTCAAAATTCATTCTCCAAAATGACCCCTCGTACTATAGTTCGCTAAAAAAATTTCACTCTTAAAAAAAAAAAAAAAAAAAATCTAAAAATTTTTTAAACTCCACCCTCTTCTTAGAGATCAACATTCCTTTCTAACCCCTCCTCTTAGAGCACACATTCTCCGCAGGAGGTGGAGGAGCAGGAGGAGGTGGAGGAGGAGGTGGTGGAGGAGGAGGAGGTGGAGGAGGAGGAGGAGGAGGAGGAGGAGCTCCCTCCACCCTCCACCTGCTGGAGCAGAACTCTCCTTTTTCTACTACTTTTGTCCTTTAGCCATATTAGAATGTGGGCGTGTGGAAGTCCTCTTTTTTGCCACTCTATGGAGTACATCCAGCATCTAGTTTCTCCGTAAATATGACTTTTAGTAATGACATCAATGAATTTTGTGAGTTTTTGTTTAAAAACTCTTGTCGTTATATCTGGTCGATCAGTAGGTTTCTGACCAAAAAACAACTCTTCCTTTATTTCAGCCCAATTAGGGTTACACGTAAAAGTAATGAATAATTCAGGACGACCGTAGTAACGAATGTATGTCATGGCGTCTTGAGCGTACTCATGCAAATGTCTAGGGCTACCTGTGAAGGTTTCTGGCAAAATTGCTAATCTTCCAATGTCGGCTGTATTTTGGTCGTTAGCAACAGCATCTTTCAAATGAATGTATTCATCAACCCGCAGTTGTTTCTGGTTAAGGCGGAAATATAAAAGGCGCTCGCTTTCTATTTTAGCGTACATATCTACAATAAATTGGTGAAAAAGTTGTCTATACTTTAAAATATGATTACTTGATCCATTCCTGACCAGGATGCGATAAGCATAATATTTTCTGGCAGACACCTTTTTAGTAGAAGGCTCTCTAGTGGTTGGGTTTGTTTCACTTATGCTAAAATGATAACCATCTTCTCCTTCCCAAAATATCAATGGATATTGCAGGGCGTCGTATGATCTGTGTGTTTCGGAAATTTTTTGCAAACCTTTGTTTCGTTTTTGGATAATAATGTCACGGCTTTCGAATTTTTCTCCGAATATAACAATTGCTACGTCATGAACTGTTGGAGCATTAAATCTTCGTACATGTTCACCAGATGGAGTTTTGTTCGCGCGAATAATTATTTTGTATTCGTCTGTTGGCATTTGTTCTAGAGCTGTTTTAAAAATTTTAACTAAATTATTGTTAGTATGTAACATTCTTTGAAGATCTATGATAATTTCTCGTCTTGTACCAGGAATAACTTCACATCGTCGATCAACTTCCCTGCTTTCTTCCCCCATGAAGTAAATTTGTAGATATTGATAATCCTCATTTGGTAATGGGAGCAAAGATCCAGCTCGGTGATAAATCTGCCCTTGCACTTTAAAGGTCGACATAAATCCCAACTGGTCTGTTTTTCCTGTTGCTCCGAAAGACGTCATTTGAAAAGCCGAATTGTATTTTCGCATATTGTGTAATACATGTTAGATTCTGAAGTAATTCCAGATATGTAAGAAAGAAGTGGTTCAGGTGGTTCTTTCAATGCAGGAAGTACGACCTTTCCATTTGAGCAACACATGCCAGTAGGCTCTTTCATAAATCTTTTTGCTTGACAGTATTGACATAAGACATTCATTTTTCCGATAATTATTTTTGGATGTGAAGTATAATTATAATTTGGATTATAGTTGAACGCTGCTAGTCTTAAGTCCACCTGTCTAAGCATTTGAATTTTTGTCGTAAATCTCTCCCGATCATTTTGCAGTCGTACATCTCTTTGTTTTTCAGATTCAGACGATCTCGATTTCTGAGTTCTTAAGCGTTTATCTTCCAGCCGCAAATCTCTTTGGTTTTGCGTTTCCTTAGACCTTAAATCACAGCTTCTAAAACGATTTTCAAACAATCTAGACTCTCGTTGATCAGTCATTTCGGCAGATCTATTTAATTTTTTTCGTTTTGCATCTTGACTTTTTTGTGCAATGCATTGTCACTTTTTAGGGGGCATTTTATATATAAGTACAGTTTACTAAATTTATAGCAATGAAAAAAAGTTTATTTTCAAAAGACTTTTAAACTTTCTTAAAAAAGCAGGGTAATTATCTTACCTGTTTATCTCAAATAAATAATGAATGAGTTTTTCCACTAATCAATAAACATTTCCCTAATTCTATCATATAAAAATGAGAAAGTGAAATTTGATAAACAACTCTTTTGAAATGAAAAGGATTATGATATTAAAACTTTTGTTGCCAAATCACGATTTTAAAACATATCTGGATTCAGAAAATCACTTTTTTTTCAGTTTTAATTTTAGAATGGGCGAAATTGAATTAAAAAAAAACTGGCGTTATTTATATGCAATTATAGTAAAATGTTTCAGATTTTAAATTAGAATGCATGTTATCTTAGATGCGTGTAACATAAATATACGATTTCCTTGACCATACGGTGGAGAAAACAATAAATGCACCCAAATGACGTAGCATTAAAAATAAAGCCTCCATTTTATGGATAACAATAAAGGTTAATTTCAGAAAATAGTTTCTACTCATAATAAAACGTTACTTTCAAACTGAATCTTAAGTAACTAATAATAAAATTTATAATGATTAAATGAAAGTGATGTCATTTTCTATATGCTTTTAACTATGACGTCAATGAAAATAAGATAAAATAATGTCAATAAAATAAAGAATTGACTCTTTCTTTTATATATATCGTAGAAAATGTTACCACTGCACCTAAACAATTAAAATACTTAGCTATAATGTATAGATAAACGATATAGATGCAATATAGCATTTAATAGAAAATGACGTAAAAAAAAAAAAAAAAAAAAAAAAAAAAAAAAAAAAAAAAAAACATAAAAAAAATATATTTTTAATTGAAAAGTTTGTATTAAAATAGATATTTTAATTTAAAAAAACAATTAAATTAAGGTGCTACGTCATTTTACCGCTCTTATAGTTGAAGTTTTTATTTTATATATAAATAATGTGCGTTTTCTGTTTAGAATGACGTCAATTTCAAAAATGCAAAAATATAGCAACGCGTTATCGTTAATTTTTTCACATTATTGTGTCCTTTTTTAGGGTTTGGCAACAGGAAAGAAACGTTTGAATTAAAAAAGATTTAGAAAGAGGTATTTCTATAATGTTAAATTATGAAAGTGGTAGAAAAAAGGGATAAATAGTGGTCTGATAATTTTTTAAAGCAGCAGGACATTCCACGTTCTAAAGCCTATGTACATAAAGTTTCGTGCAAATCGGTCAAAAATTAAAGATTTGTATAAAGGATATACACACAGAGAACGGCTTTTATATATATAGACTAGCAGAACTACCCGGCTTCGCCCGTGCCAATTATAAGAAGCCTTCCAGGTAAAATAAATTAAAACGAAATAATACGGCAATCACAATAACTGAAATTTGTGCATTCCCATCCACAAATCGTTATAAGGACAATAAAAAAACATGGCGTTATTGTCTTGCAACCATAGTAAAATCCATGAGCTTTAATAACAGAATGCACGTTTTCTTTGGCCGGTATAAGAGAAAAATATGTGATTTTCCTGACAATACGAAAAAAAGAAATTCCTCCAAATCGCGCAGCACTTAGTGAAATTCTCGTTTGTATGGTATTATCTACATTATAAAGTAAAAACACTATGTCAGTGCCCATACATTGTGCCCCATAAATTGTAACCAATAAAATGTGTCTTTACTGCAATTTTTCTAACTTTTAAACATCACACAATTTCATTTTTTATAATGTCGAATAGAAAAAAGTTCTCTCAAATGAAATTTGTTTGAAAATTGTACCTCAGTTCTCTGATTTTAATGGATTTTAAAGTAATTTTTAAGCATGGATATTTTTAAAGTTGAGGGCAACCCGATTACGAAAGATGAACCTGTTTACACTTAATGCAATAGTATAAAGAAAAGACATGTCTATGAGTAACGCTGGTATCATATTTTCGGTGGCAACAACCTAACACAACAAATTTCCCTTTTATTGCAGTTTAACGTCTAAACATTGTACATTCGATTGTTCCAACGTATTATAGAAAACAAAAGTACTTTCAATGATATTTGTTTGTAATGTTTATCTCAATTTACGAATTTTTTATGGGTTTTAAAATAATTTTTAAGCATGCATATTTTTTAAATATGCCAAAGGACCAACAAATGGAAACTATCTTTCGATTACATAGTTTCTAAATAAGAACTCCTGTCAATTTCATGCGTTTTCGAACAAAAATTAATTAAAAAATATGTCAGAAAATAGCTCCTTTGGATTTGAGAACAGCCTTAACTTTATGAACAGCCTTAACTTGAAGTTTATGAAAAAACTCACATTTTTAGTTTTAATTTTGGAACTCGCGAAATTTAAATTCAGAAAAAGGATGTTCTTTTGACACATTATGGTAATTATTTTAACTTTTAAAATTAAAATACATGTTTTCTTTGGCGCGCGTAACAGAAGTATACAATATCTTCACAATACGCGAGGAAATGCAAAAAAATACATCCAAATGAGGTAGTAGTTACTAAAATTTTATTTGGAAAATTTGAAATTTTATTGAAATTAAATCTACAATGAATAGTTGAAATGATGTCATTTTCCATAAATTTTAAATCAAGACATCTGACAAGATTTTTTTTGAAAATGTAAATAACCGCTTTCTTTTTGCTATAAATCACAGAAAATGTTAGCACTGAATCTAAACCAATACAACACTTAGCGATAACGTATAGCTATAAGATATGGCTGTAGTATACAATCGAATTAGTAAGCAAAATATAGGAGCCATATGTTTACAATGAGTTTGATTACGCGTTGAAAAGATTTGATAGAATGTGACGTCATATCTAGCCTTTTTTCTTTCTTTTTCTTAAAATGTTTTCAGGAAATTTGACTGTTTGTATTAAAATAGATGTTTTAATTTAAAAAAAAACATTCAAATTGAGGTGCAATGTTATTTTCCCGCTCTTATAGTTAAAGTTTTTATTTTATATACAAAAAAATGTAAATTTTCTGTTTAGAATGACGTCAGTATGAAACACGCAAAAATATAGCTAGAAAATCTGAATTTTTATTGGCAAATAGAAACAAAATACACGCGTTATCCTTATTTTTTTCACATTATTGTGTCATATTTTAGGGTTTGGCAATAGGAAAGAAACGTTTGAATTAAAAAAGATTTTAAAAGAGATATTTCTATAATGTTAAATTATGGAAGTGGTAGAAAAAAAGGATAAATAGTGGTCTGATATTTTTTTTAAGTAGACAGTGATCTTTTCCACGTTCTAAAACGTATGTACATCGAGTTTCGTGTAAATCGGTCAAAAATTAAAGATTTGTATAAAGGACATACACACAGAGAACGGCTTATATATATATAGATTTCTGAATTGAAAAATCCCCCCCCCCCCCAATGCCTAGAAAGCTGAAAAGATACAAAGGTAAAAGAAAATATCCTTAAAAAATTTTTTTTCTTCTTCTTTGTAACCCATAATGCTTTTGGAACAAGATAAAGTAATGTATCTATAACTTATTCTAAACTGTACTCCAACTAATCAACGTATTAAATGAATTTTATAACAAGTTATTTAAATGGTACTTATAGGTACTGTCAGTAGATAAACGGCTAAAGACAAACATGCTCAATTAATAGCATTAACATTAAAATTAAAATGGATGTTATTTTACTACTCTCATGCAATAAATTCAATTATGCAGCACGAAATGCTTAATTGAGAATTGATAGCATACGAAAAACTGATGATCCGGTTTGAGAAAACTGATTAACCCTAGCAGAACTAACAAGGAAGGTCTCCATACGGGCATATTAAGAAAAATCTGAAAAAATTACAGAGTGTTCTTCTCATGTGGATATATATGTTTATAATTTTTTTTTGGCGGAACCTCGATAGAACGTTCGTAAAAAAATGACGAAAGTTTCGTTTATTTGGCGATTTATCATCGGTTGGCGATGAAATGAAATTTCGAAAAATACTATTTCTATGTCGAATAATCTTTAAGATAAAAATGTTTCATATTGAACTTATTTAAATAAATTTAATGTAAATAAATTATTCAGTTTTAGTTAGGTTTAACTATATTTTTGTCATATATATATATATATATATATATATATATATATATATATATATATATGTATATATATATATATATATATATATATATTTATAATGAAAGTTAAATATCAAATTTTATGAATTAAAACAAAATTAAAATTGTTTCAATATCTCAAAATTAAGTCCAGTTGAGCACTGTCGATTCAATTTTGTTACTATGGAAACGACGAATTCTTTGATATTGAAATGAAATGAATAACTGCTAAATGAATCTTGCCTTTATTTTTGAATACGCTTAAATATATGAAAGTATTTTTTATATATGAAATTGTTTTTAAAGTAATAAAATTAAATAACAAACAAAGTAAATATGTAATACGAAAAAATGTATTTATTAAACTCTCATTGTTTATGTTTAAATTCATTAAATACTTTTTACGCGCATTCTAAAAATGAATTAACAAACAATTTTCAGGTGCATTAAAATCTTTTGCTTTTGGTGAGGAAAAGTACTGCTCGCCAAATCGCGTGACGCTTTCGTCTTTTCGCGGCAAATACTCGAAAGTATTTTATTTTTTTACAGACTTTCTACTGTAATTCCGCCGCTAAATTTGACTGATCCTTTATTACATACATAAGTAATTAATTGGTATTTTTCTCAAAATATTCTGAGTATGCCCAGTAAGGAGACCTTCATTGTAAGATGGGGTCAATTTGAACCCATCTGGACATTTAGCAGTGTTTTTCAATTCCTACTATTAGTTCACACTCTCCCTATATTTATTTGTTTATTTATTTATTTATATATCTTGTTCAAATTTTCAATCGTTAATAAAATACTTATTATTCATCCTATCAAGTTGAAATAATTTTTTTAAAACTTGTACTGGATGACAATTGATGTTAATACAGTTTTTTTCAAATATTAATTAATTAATTAAATTTTAATTAATTAATTTTAGTTTTACATGGGAGACAAAATGGCGGCCACTGGTTATTGAAGTATTTAATGCATCTTCTCTTCATATCTATATGGGGGTTACCTTAGGGGAACCCTGTTTTGTCGCCAAATACCGCCAAGTTTGTTGCCAACTTAGCGATATATCGCCAAATTTGGCGACCAAAATGAGTCGCCAAAAGTGACGCCAACTTGGCGATACATCTAATATTTCGCCAAATTACCATAGACTTCCATTGTAAACCGATAGGGTTTACTTGCTTATAGAAAATCAACAAATTGAGATATTTTAATGCAACAAAAACTAATATTAGCTTAAGGGATTATATTAAATTTTTCTTTGATGACCTAAGTAGGAATGGACTTTAAAAACAAAATTTTTATATTACTTGTTTTTCATTTAGAATAAGTATGCCAAAATTATTTTTTAGGAATTATCCTATAAAGGTCTCTTTTATGATTTTGTCTACTTACAAGGAAGGTCCCCTTACCGGGCATACTCAAAACATTTTGAAAAAAAAAATACTAATTAAACTACTCATTGAATATTTAATACGTGATTTATCACATTGCTAACGAAGCGTAGAACCAACAGAGTGAAAAATGTCCAAGCCGGGAATCGAACCCGAAACCCTTGGAATAGCGCTCCAAGTGCTCTACCAATTAAGCTACGAGGACGATACCCAGCTTAGCATCTCTCACTCATACATGTTGGTAAGGCTGCAACTGCAGCACAAGATGGAACAGTCTTCATGAGCACACAATCCTGTGGCGAAACATAAGACACAAATAAACCCAGTATCGGTGAACACATATATAATTTTAATTAATTTTCAGTAGTGAAATTACGCTTGAAATTATTGAATATTTAATGCGTGATTTATCACATTGCTAACTAAGCGTAGAACCAACAGTGTGAAAAATGTCCAAACCCGGAATCGTATTTCACTGGTGAAAATTAATTGAAAAATTAATTAAAATTATGTATGTGTTCACCGATGCTGTTTTTATTTTGTGTCTCATATTTCGCCAGAGAATTGTGTATTTATGAAAATTGTTCCATCTTGTGCTGCAGTTGCAGCCTTAGCAACGTATATGAGTGAGAGATGCTAAGCTGGGTATCATCATCGTTCCTTAAATGGTAGAGCAACTTGGAGCGCCATTCCACGGGTTTCGGGTTCGATTCCCGGCTTGGACATTTTTCACTCTGTTGGTTCTAAACTTAGTTAGCAATGTGATAAATCACGTGTCATATATTCAATAATTTCAAGCGTAATTTCACTGTTGAAAATGAATTGAAAAATTAATTAAAATTATATAAACTATTTATGTATGTCATAAAGTATCAATCAAATTTAGCGGCGGAATTACAGTACAAAGTCTGTAAAAAATAAAATACTTTCGAGTATTTGACGCGAAAAGACGAAAGCGTCACGCGATTTGGCGAGCAATACTTTTCCTCGCCAAAAGCAAACGATTTTAATGCACCTGAAAATTGCTTGTTAATTGATTTTTAGAATGCGTGTAAATAGTATTTAATGGGTTTTAATTTAAACAATGAGAGATTTTGATAAATACATTTTTTTGTATTACATATTTATGTTGCTTGTTATTTAATTTTATTAGTTTAAAAACAATTTCACATATAAAAAATATTTTCATATATTTAAGCGTATTCCAAAATATAGGCAAGATGAAAAATGCTGCAGTTATTCATTTCAATATCAAAGAAGTCGTTGTTTCTATAGAAACAAAATTGAATCACAGTGCTCAATTGGACTTAATTTGGAGATTGAAATAATTGTAATTAATTTAAATTTTGTTTTAATTCATAAAATTTTATTGTTAACTTTCATTATAAATATATGACAAAACTATTGTTAAATCAAACTGAAACTGACAAAACTAAAGTTATTTACATTACATTTATTTAAACAAGTTCAATATGAAACATTTTTATCTTAAAGAGTATCTGACATAAAAAAGTATTTTTTGAAATTATATTCCATCGCCAACCGGTGATAAATAGCCAAATATCGAAAATTTCATTATTTTTTTACGAACGCTCTATAGTTTCCGCCGAAATTTTTTTATAAACATATCCATCCTCATGACTACATCATTCTATAATTTTTTCAGATTTTTCGGAGTATGCCCGTATGGAGACCTTCCTTGTTAGTAAGTTTCGCACAGTTAAAATTTTTTGTTTATTTGCAGAAACTGCAAATGGTGTCACATGGATCTCATCTGAGGCAATCAGGGAATAAATGAAAGCTTTCAATCATTTATCACGTTTCAAGAGAAATAAAGAGAATTTTTGGTACCCTGCCAAATGTAGTTCATTGCATGGCACCGTAAATACAGCGTTATTATACAAACGAGTGTAGGCGCCACCCTCATTTCGTTATTTCTTTGTTCTTCTGTTCAGTTGTGTGCAAATTTCGCTATTCAACGAAATAAATCGTCACGTCGTATGAACATTATAATTACCTATGGGGCGGCCTAATTTACCTATAGGTTCACCCGTTTTTAAATCTTAGGCATTTAAGTAATATTTTGATCTTAGTACTGCGAACGCTGTAACATTTACTCGGAAACGTTTAGAAAAATTATGGGCAGCAAAATACACCTTTTTTAATGCCTTGTAAATCTCAAAAGCCTATAAGTTTGTGCAGTTTCTAAACATAAAAGAATGCTTTTCGAAATCGTGGGTGTAGGAAGAGGGTACATTATTAGTCCCCTGGTATACTATTTCTTTCTCCCAGCTATTAAAGTGGCGTCTCTAAAAAATAACGTTCCGTTGTATAAGCCACCCGTAAAGCAAAGCAGATGTATCATTGCACGGTTAAATCATCTACTGCAATTTTTTTAACTTCTAAGCATCGCACATGTTCAATTTTTATACCGTCGTATTGGAAAAAAAAGTACTTTTAAACGCAATTTGTTTGAAAACTGCATCTCAATTTGTTTTTGAAATATTATTATTATTATTATTATTTTGTCGTTTTTAGGGTCATTTGTTTAATTTTGGCAACTCAAATGCTCCATTTCTGTAGAAAGTAAAGTAAAAATAGTTAGAAAATAGTAATTATATCTTTTTGTTGCCATTTTTCCATAGCAACTTAAAAAAATGAAATTAAAATACGGGCTATTTTGAAATAATATAAATGAATGATTTCTGATAAAATATGGAGCTATTATAAACCAAATTTAATTTTAAGTATCCATATTAATATTATAAACAAATGAAAGCATATGAATCATTAAATAGCCATTTTTTTTTTTTTGGTCGAATTTCTTGAATGACGACATCTCTTTTTTTGGATTTCTGTATTATTCAGCGATAGTGACGTCCTATGCGTATTTTACTGTAGATGCTGTTTAAGACTGGATCTTAAATGAAGAATTCTTCAGCGGATGCGGATGACGTCATTTTATATAAAATAAAAGCGTATGTTTTAAATCTTAAAACTAAAATATGTTTTGTACTATCTATATTTATATACATTTATATACATATATTTTCATCGTGGGCGACACTAAATCCTGAAAAAGCAGGATTCCTGTTTTCTAGCATTTTTCTTTTGTGGGTATATTGTATTCATTCGATTCAAATCACTTCAAAAGTAAATAAATAAATACATTATTTTATATATGAAAATAAATATTCGTGAATATATTAGAAAGTTTACCGTTGATGAACTGGAAAAAATGCATATTAGAGAACCCCCTTACTAAGCATATACTTGCGGCATTAAAGAAAACGAGTTGAAAATAGCACGTCAAACATGGCAAATGTAGTGCGCTCGTACTATAACTAGTTTTATAAATATTTTTTGCACCGCATATTGTACCAAATGTATATTTCAGTGCACTTCATAAGTGCATATCAATTTCACTCTGTTCGAAAGGCTGTAACATCATTAAAATGCAGTTGAAATATTTTTTTTTCCCAGCATTGGTCATAATGTAACGGAAAACTTTTGACTGCCCCTATAATTAAACTATGCATCCGATTTTCATAAAATTTGAAATTACTCAACAAAATTCTGAAGCAATTATATATTTTAAATTTCAGACCATTCAGTTGGGTAGTTTTTGCTCTGTTATATGAGGACGGACAGACGGACCGAACGACGACTACGTATTTACGTAATTACGAACGCACCTAAAAAGATGCTTTTTATGAGATAAGAGCCGCGTCATTTAAAATTATAATTATTAACCTTTTAAAATGTAATACCTCTTAAAAAAAATAATTTCAAATCAATAATTATTTATACGCATATACGAATTATACCTTGTAAATTCCGAATAATTTGTGACAGTTTATTACTTGCGTATTATACATGATAAAAATAACGGATATTTTAAATGACTTTTGCAATTATAGGCAACACTTGCAGTTCGAAAGCCATAAATTACGGAAATCAAGCAGTAAAAGTTGAAGATAACATTTACGGTTATTATCATGCAACATACCGGGAAGAACCACGGGTCATTCATCCACGGGTGCGGGCAAAGAGGCAGTGCAGAGGAAGGACATTGCTCCTGCCTGGATTTTCAAATTTAATTAACTAAATATCCTTTTCTCTGATGATTTTGGAAAATAACAAGTGGGTCAGTGTGATCACAGATTGCACCGAGGGTTTCGTTTAATATTCCTTTCAAAACACAAGATCCTTTTGAAAAATCTGTTAGTTCCACATTTCGCAACCAGGGGCGCACTCTATTCTAAACAAACCTCTATCCGAACGAAACTCCGTTTTACATACTATCCGTAGATATATTAGTCGAGGGGATTGAGCCCATAGCACCCGAGATAAGTAGGTGCCCCTGGCGGTAAAAAGTGGAACTAAAATATGTAAGGCTATGGTGCATAATATGAAAGAATGGTCAAAGGGGTGTCGGCAAAAGTTGGAAAAGTGCTCCCCGGGTGAAAAGGGCGGAGGTTAGAAAAATTGCTTAAAATACACAAGTTAGAGCCCGGGGGAGTAAATTATATAAGACTTTTTGAAAATTTTATTATTTGTCGTGTGGTCTGAGGTATTCAGCTATACGTATGCAAAAAGTCATGTCTCCCACTTAATTAGGGGCTCCCTTAGAAAGAATTGCTTAAAGTACATATGTGGTACCTCAAAGGGTTAAGCGTAAGACTTTTTCAAGATTTTATGATTTGTCGCCTGGCCACAGGTGTTCTGCTATAAATATGCAAAATTTCAAATCTGCCTTTTAATAAGGGGCTCAGTTAGAAAGAATTGCATAAAATACGCATGTGGAAGACCAAAGGGTTAAATGTACGACTTTTTTCAAAATTTTATGATTTGTCGCATGATGGTGTTCAGCTATAAGCATGCAAAATTTCACGCCTCCAACCTAAATAGGATCTCACTTAGAAAGAATTGCTTAAAATACGCATGTGGAAGCCCAAAGGGTTAAATGTACGACTTTTTCAAAATTTATGATTTGTCATTTGATGTGAGGTATTCAGCTATAAGTATGCAAAATTTCACACCTCCAACCTATATAGGGGGTCACTTAGAAAGAATTGCTTAAAATACGCATGTGGAAGCCCAAAGGGTTAAATGTACGACTTTTTCAAAATTTTATGATTTGTCATTTGATGTGAGGTGTTCAGCTATAAGTATGCAAAATTTCCCTCCTCCAACCTAATTAGGGGGTCACTTAGAAAGAATTTTTAAAATACACATGTGGGATCCCAAAGGGTTAAATGTACGACTTTTTCAAAATTTTATGATTTTTCATTTGATGTGTGTTCAGCTATAAGTATGCAAATTTTCACGCCTCCAACCTAATTAGAGGCTCACTTAGAAAATATTGTTTAAGATACACATGCGAGAGCCCAAAGGGTTAAATGTACGACTTTTTCAAAATTTTATGGTTTGTCATTTGATGTGAGGTGTTCAGTTATAAATACGCAAAATTTCACGCCTCCAATCTAATTAGAGACTCACTTTGAAAGAATTGTTTAAAATACACATAGCGGAGTGCAAAGGGTTAAATGTAAGACTTTTTCAAAATTTTAAGATTTCTCGTTTCATGTGAGGTGTTCAGCTATAAGTATGCAAAATTTCACGCCTCCAACATAATTAGGGCTCACTTAGAAAGAATTGTTTAAAATGCACATGTGGGAGGGCAAAGGGTTAAATGTACGACTTTTTCAAAATTTTATGATTTGTCGTTTGATGTGAGGTGTTCAGCTATAAGTATGAAAAATTCCATGCCTCCTACTTAATTAGAGGCTCACTTTGAAAGAATTGTTTAAAATACACATGTGGGAGCGCAAAGGGTTAAATGTACGACTTTTTCAAAATTTTATGGTTTGTCATTTGATGCGAGGTGTTCAGCTATCAGTATGCAAAATTTCACTCCTCCAACCTAATTAGGGGCTCACTTAGAAAGAATTGTTTAAAATATCTCAATTTTTAAAATATATCAATTTGTTGATTTTCTGTAAGCAAGTAAATCCAGATAAACCCCCAGTAAGTAGATAGGTTTACAATGCAAGTCTATTGGAATTTGGCGAAATATTAGAGATATCGCCAAGGTGGCGACACTTTTGGCGACTAATTTTGGTCGCCAAATTTGGCGAGATATCGCCATGTTGGCGAGAAACTTGGCGGTGTTTGGCGACAGAACAGCGTCCCCTCCTAAGGCAAATTAAAATTTCGCCTAATAGACGTAATGTTAAAGTAAAAATGGGCACCCCTAGGTGGGTAATTCATCGATTTTCTCATTTTTTCTTTATTTTTATAATGTAAACGAACTTCGCACGAAATTTGAAGTCTGTAGCTGCAGTAGATATACGAGATCTTTTTGATGAGTGAGTCAGTCAGTCAGTCAGTCAGTCAGTGGTAAAATTATCGATTATCAGACATTTTCAAATGTCATTATCTCGGAAACTAATTATGCGTTATTTATAAAATTTTGGATTTTAGGTAATTAGGGTGGCCTTACTACACATTTCGTATAACAAGTACGTAGGTCTCATCGATTTTCAGTAGTAGAGCATCGAAATTTGACGAAAACAGCTCGAAATGGTTCGTGTAAATAACACACGGCTATGTCAGGCGAACTTGGCTGACACACTGCCGTGTGTCTAGATCTCTGATTTTTTTCATTATTTTTCCAGTGTAATAAACCTTTCAGAGAGTCATATATAATTTTTTCGAAAAAAAAAAACAAAAAAAACCGCGCATTTAAGGGTTAAGTTCTCCTTTTGTATGAATATATATATTCATTCATCAAATTTCGACTGCACGCAACTTAATTCTTGTTCTTTTCCCTCTAAAAATTGAATTTCTGAATGCTGTCATTCACCGTGAAAAAGAAGAAAAAAAAAAAGAAAAAGAAATGGAATTATGGTTCCAGTGAATATAGCTTACTATGAATGGATAAAGAATATAGAGTCAGCGAGATAAAGTTCTCGATCTGATTGGTTTACCTGCAGACAGAAAAAAAAAATATGTAAGTTAATATATTTGTGGGTAATATTAAGTTATTACACGATGCCCTTATAAAGGTACCACTACTTTATTTATTGAAGTACAAGTGGATTTTGAAAGTCCCATATCAAAATTATCTAAAAATACATAAAATGTTTACCAATTTGTTCGTGATCTAGCTTTCGTAAAAGTTTTCAAATGCAATTTTTTTTCTAAGGTGAAATGTATTTTTTATATATGATCTCTATAGCTTGCATTTCGTTTTTTTATTACAGATTCAGAAAAAAAGACTTGAATATTATCATCATGTGCTACCAACTGTCAAAAGTAGAATACATATAACTACCAGAGCTTGCTTGTATAATAGGTACATACAGTAACAACAACCATAGGGTACTTTGCATACATTTCAGAGTGGCTGCCATATTAAGTGTATCGAGTTTTTTCTAACTTGTAGGCTTAAGGATATTTGAAGTTATTGCTTGTATAATACATACAGTAACAACTACCGTAGGATACGTTGCATACATTTCAGAGTGGCTGCCATATTAAGTGTATCGAGTTTTTTCTAACTTGTAGGCTTAAGGATGTTTGAAGTTATTGATTGTATAATACATACAGTAACAACAACCGTAGGGTACGTTGCATACATTTCAGAGTGGCTGCCATATTAAGTGTATCGAGTTTTTTCTAACTTGTAGGCTTAAGGATGTTTGAAGTTATTGATTGTATAATACATACAGTAACAACAACCGTAGGGTACTTTGCATACATTTCAGAGTGGCTGCCATATTAAGTGTATCGAGTTTTTTCTAACTTGTAGGCTTAAGGATGTTTGAAGTTATTGCTTGTATAATACATACAGTAACAACAACCGTAGGGTACGTTGCATACATTTCAGAGTGGCTGCCATATTAAGTGTATCGAGTTTTTTCTAACTTGTAGGCTTAAGGATGTTTGAAGTTATTGCTTGTATAATACATACAGTAACAACAACCCTAAGGTACTTTGGATACATCTCAAAGTGGCTGCCCTATTAATTGAATCGAATCGAGCACTTTGTAACTTGTGGATTTCAGGATATCGAAGTTATTGATTGTATAATATATACAGTAGTTACAACCGTAGCGTCCTTTGCATACACAGGATTGTAGTGGAGTACGCCGTATACCTTCTGGATTTGTTTAAGAACCGCCATATAACCTCTGTTTCTCAAAAAAGCTATAGTATATACACTCTAGGGCAGTGGTTCCCAACGTGGGGCGTAGGCACCACAGGGGGCAATTTCATATTTGCAACTCACTCATTCACTTTTCTTCTTATTCTTTTTTTTTTTTTTTTTTTTTTTTTTTTTTTTGAAAAACAATGTTTTAGTTTACAAATAAAAGTAATACATGAAACATTTAAAAATAAATAAGTTTCGTTGTTGAATTTTAAAAGAGTTTCAAATCAAATGTTTAAAATGGTATACATACCAGAATAATTATATGAACAAACTTTAAAAATATCTTACCAGCCCCCTTTTTTTTTTTTTTTTTTTTTTTTAATTTCTATAATTTTTCTGGTTACTAGTATATTATACAATTTTTTTCAATCATTTATCGAATGAGTTATTTTTATCAATTCACTCTGCTCTATAGAATACGAAGAAAGAAATTTTTCCATGTGAAATTGCTTAAGAGTATACCGAAATCTAATTGACCTTAAAAAATATTTGAAAATAACTAAATGTGATACTACCAACTTTATAAAATTTTTAAATCTTTAATAGCATTAGAAAAGGAAATAGATAAATAGCAAATATCTATGGCTGTACTGCAGGCCTTTTACACGGCAAATGAATGTATAACATATATAATATAAATCTGAAAATGTGGTAATACATGACAGTTAATTAACAATAATTGAGGAGGGAAAAAGATAAATGTGTTTCGATTGGGATTTTGATGTCTTCTTAAAATTCATAAACATCAGAATCTTGGGCTGCTTCTTGTGTATTTTGTTATCCACAGAAAGAAAATTTGGTGCCCAAAGCTGTTCCAACCGTTCTTAACAGGTTATTAAAATGGATTATAAAATGTTTCAACATTTTAATGCTAAGTGTGAGGTCTCTTTAAGCACTTTGGGAAGATAAAAATGTAGATCATATACAACACTTTTGTTAAACATCGAATTAAGTTGAAAAGGCAAACTATTTTGGCATAAAAGTAAAGATTTATAGACCCATTGCATTTATAAAATAATGCTAAAAACATATTTGTGACACGAAATTATCTTCTGTGATAAGTTAAGAATGTGAAATTAATAGTTATCGTTAAAACTCTGTTAAGCTTCCTTCAGGTAAATCGAGTTCACTTTTAAAATAATAAAAGATATAAATTTCAGAATATGTGTGTGAGGAGGTGGGGGTAGGGAGGACATCGTGATTTTAAAGATGCTTCGGTGGGGCGTGGACAATAAAAGGTTGGGAACCACTGCTCTAGGGTATACCTTCTGCCTTGAGCGTATACACTCTGATTTTTTTTTACGACTACACCAGTTGCATTTCAGAGTGGCTGCCATATTAAGAATACAGAGTCTTTTGTAACTTGTAGGTTTCAAAATATTTGAAGTTATTGCTTGTACAATACATGCAAGTAACTATAACCGTACTTTGAATAAATCTCCGAATGGCTGCCATATTATGCCACGTCAGCAATACGTCTTTCTCACTGGGGATGGAGCGTGTAGCGATCTCATCTCACATGATCAGTATAAAGCGAGTTACTAGGTTAGAGTAACTGGCTTGGCCTTTTGCTCGACGCTAACGTTTTCGCCTCCTGATCATGAGATCCGTGGTTCGTATCCCATCGGCGCCACTCTCTCTAAACGTGTATCGAATTGTAACTTGTAGACTTAAGGATATTTGAAGTTATTGCTTGTATATACATACAATAACTACAACCGTAGCGTACTTTACATACTCTCAGAGTGTCTGTCATATTAAGTAAGTCGAGTGCTTTTTAACTTTAGGAGCTAACTTTTGAAACTAATCTTAATAATTTTTAAATGACTCTATTTAAAATTTAAAATAACCAACGCAGGTATCTTTAATAAGAATGTACTTGCTACATAAAATATATATATATATATATATATATATATTTGAGATTAGAGTGTGTCACTTAAATTTATATTACATAATTATTAACCTTTTCAAACTTAATCCCTCTTTTTAAAAAGTTATAATTGCTCATCAATAATTATTAACAGGTATATAAAAATAACACCTTACGAATATCCTGACAGTTTGCGATACTTCGCTCTTGCATAATTATATACGGGATAAAACTAACGGATGTTTTAAACAACTTGGAAGTTAACTTATACTTACAATTTAAAAGCCATAAAATACTCAAAGTTTTAAGCAGTAATGGTTGAAGATAACTGTTTATGGTTATTATCATGTAATATCCAGAGGAAAAAAAATGAAAATGTTAAACATCATAATATAGATGAGAATAAAAATTAATAACCACTTTCGTTTCTTATAGTGAAACTTCTGCCTAATATTCTGACTTTTAAAAACCTCCTTTAAATTCTAAATAGAAAATAAACATTAACGTTTCAGTTATTAAATTAAGATCTCCATTTGTAAAATAAAGAGTTGCATTAGTCCATAAAATTTCGTCTGCGCGCAGCTTAATTCTAGCTTTTTTTTTTTTTTTCTATCGAGAGATTGAATTTCTAAATGCTGCCACTAACAGTTAAAAAGGAAAAGAAAAATAAATGGCATTACAGTTACAGTGAATCTAGATTATTATGAATGGGTGAACAATATATAGTCAGCGGAAAAAAGTACTAGAAACGATTGGAGTGCAGTTAGCTAAAAAAAAAAAAAATAATAATAATATATTGGATAGTGAAGGCATATTGTCAATCTTTAAATATTTCCTTTATTTAAAGGAATAAAGCAATTTAAAAAATCTTAAATTAAAATTATCTTTAATTATCCAAGTATAACCTGTTTGTTTATCTACTCGTAATCTGGCTTTCGCAAAAATGCTAAGATTGATTTCGATTTTTTAAAAAGCGAAATATATTCTTTTTAGGTGCGTTCGTAATTGTATAAGTAAGTAGTACCCATAGTCGTTGTCTGTCTCTCGGGCTGTCCGCATATAACAGCGCAAAAATTACTCAACCGAATGGTTTGAAATTTAATATATATAATCATAATAAATTTTGTATTCATGCATTTTTGCATAAAAATATTTTGCATAAAATTCATTTTTGCATAAAAGTGCAACAGCTGTTTCACCAAGATCTGAATATTTATAAACCTAGTTATAGTACGAAAGCACCTCATTTGCAACATTTGACGTACAGTTATGATAGCTATAGCTTTTATTAACTACTCATAGAGTAAAGAGAAAGAATAGAGATGAAGTAAGGTGACTGGGGGTAACACCAAAAAAGTAACCCTAACATCCCCTACAGTCGGCGAGTCGGCAACACAAGCACGTTCTTTCACGAAAAAGAGAAGAAAACTTTTGGTAATACAGTTTTTAATTCATAATACAAGGAATGCTGCTTTAGAGTGCTTAAAAGCACTTAATAAAGAGCACTTTCATTTAGAGAAAAAATGCACTGGTGATGTCAAATATTTCGGTCCCTGTTTCAGGTGCTTGTTTTGTTTGGGCCGAGTGAGTGTATTTAAATTTGAGCGATAACGCGCATCATATTGCAAACCATTTTTACGGTATACTGCATCTTCATCTATCTCTTTCCTCCATGCTTACTAGCGCTCTTTGCATACATCTCAGAGTGGCTGCCAACATTATTTTTATGAAGAATTCTTTAAGTCTCGAAAATATGTTGATTCCTGGTGTTTCTAAAGACAAATAATGCTTTTTGGAATGATGAGTTACTCGGAAATAGTTATTGTATGTTTTTGTCCGTGATTGCATTATAGTTTCCTACCTTAAGAAACTGCAAATATAGTCAAGAGCTGTTAAACATTTTAGGGAAGGTATTTGAGGCACCCTGAAAATTTGTGCAACACTTCTTTTGTAATGGCTGAATACAAAATCGAATGTCTGGCTGAAGGATCGTGGCCCAAAAACTGTGCCAGACACGTGTCAAGTGCCATTTTTTGACTACCCCAAAAAAATGTATTTGAGGCACGCTGAGATTGAGACAGAATAATATTTATGCTTAGAAAAAAATATTTTGAAAACGACAGACACTTTAGTCGGCCCAAAAACTGTGCCAGACACGTGTCAAGTGCCATTTTTTGACTACCCAAAAATGTATTTGAGGCACGCTGAGATTGAGGCAGAATAATATTTATGCTTAGAAAAAAATATTTTGAAAATGACAGACACTTTAGTCGGCACAAAAACTGTGCCAGACACGTGTCAAGTGCCAAATGGCACTTGACACTTATCTGGCACAGTTTTTGGGCCACGATCCTTCAGCCAAACGTTCGATTTTGCATTCAGGCATTACAAAAGAAGTGTTGCACAAATTTTCAGGGTACCTCAAATACCTACTCAAAAATGTTCAACAGCTTTCCTACTAATATTTTATCAGGGTTCGTAAATGTCATGATATTTTCAAAAATATCAAAAGTATCCGATATTTTTATATACGAGGGCTGTTCAATAAAGAATGATCATAATTATTTTATTAGCATACTTTATTGCATACAAATCTACTTTTATGTTCCATCATTAGCTTAATGTGTAATGAATACGTGGTAATTTTTTGCTCATTTACTTCCAGTAGTACGTCAGCGGCAGCCATGCAGCCTATTGGAACGATGGAGGCTACACGCAATGAGCAGTATGCTTTTGCCTGCTAGAAATTTTGCTTTTGCCTGACGAAATCGAGAATCGACGCGCATGCTCTAGGAAACATATGGAAAGTCTGTTCTTACTTGTAGCACAGATGGAAGATGGTTTCAGAGGAAGAGAAAGACAATCTTCATTAAAGGAAAATGGACCCGAAGTTTCTTTAACCCTTTTCGGCACAGAAACATTCTGTTCGTAAAATTATGAAATGATTGATTGACACCAGAATTCACACGAACTTCTTAGAAACTAAAAACCTGTTCATCTAAACTTTCATTACAAAACCAAAATTTTATTAAAATATTCTTGGTGCCGTTTGTAAATTTGGAATTAAAATGATTTAGTCCTGCAGTGGGATCACTGAGTCGGAAAGGGTTAACTGCACTTACAGAAGTCAATATTAAACCTCTAATGCCCATGGTAGCATATATGCTACCATCAGTGTTCCCGATTTAGTGAACTTTTTTATTCACATATTTCAAATTCACATCAGAAATTTAAAACAGAAAATTACGCTTTATTTAATAACAGACATTTTGGTATTAAAGAAATTGAAGTAAACTTCAATAACTTTAGATATTAAAGTATTTAAATTTTCTGGTATGAATACCGATTCTCTGAATTTCGGAATTTATAGAATGCATTCTACCATGGAAATTAGAGGCTTAATACTGTCGCTGTTATTGTCAGAGAAGATCGTTAGCACGGCCGAAACTAAGGGGGAGGGAGCAGAGGGGGCAAGTGCCCCGGGCGCCAGAACGAAGAAGCGCCAAATGAAGGATTATACCTTTGGAATGGATCCTTTTCTTCTGATGGACTGATGGCTTCTATTATTATGAAACATTCATTATAAATGAAGTGTTAGATGAAGATGAAAGAGCACCCGTTATAAATTTTAGAACTCTCATTTTCGGGTCAGAATGAAAAAAAAATGGCCATAATTTCCCCCCCCCCCCCTGCTGAATGATACCCAATCTAGTCTTAAAAAGGTGGTTAAATCTTTGTTTCACTTGCTTATAAATGTATATTATATATATAAATATAAGTATATATATAAATATAAGTATATAAATTGTATAAGTACATACATTTTTTTTAATAAAAATTTTATTTAAGCCAATTTCCTTTTTCTTTATTCGTTTCGGATTGTCTATTTTGTTTGTGAAAATAAATAAATTAAAAATTATATGTAATCATTTCTTCTGCAATGATAGATATAATCCTGCCTTTTTTATAAGTCATTATAATTTTAGAGTGCCGCACAAATTTATTTCTAAGTTTAAGTGCGCCGCGAAGTAAAAAAGGTTGAGAAACACTGCTCTAAATGGTGAGCTGGATCCGCCCTTGATGAGATGAATCCCCTGATGTGAAGAAAATCCTTCTAGGAAAGTGTTTTTCATCATTAGAAGCATTGGTGAAGACGAGGGGGGCGATTTTGAGGAACTTTTTTTTTTTTTTTTTAAGTGGTTTCCATTCCAGCATGTCTTTAAAGGATGAAAAAAAAATGTGGGATAAGTGCATTGCATTGAATGTGAACTACACTGAAAAAAATGAAGTACTCAAAAATGAGTAAATGATGTACTCATATCGAATTGAATATTTCTGGATCAAAACTGAACCTATGCTTTCTCAATTTTGAAACATCACATGTTATCAAACGCAAACAAAACGATAATTTTGCACCCTGTAATGGTTTATTTCATTTATGGCGGCATAATGACGTTTATTAATGTAATTACTAGCAGGAATGACCGAGCTAAGCTCGGTCAAAATTAGCTTTGTGTTTATCTCGATATATTATTACCACTAAATCATTCTTGCTGTTTCAGATACAATTAGCTTGACCCTGAGACATAGTGACCCAAAGCGACGCACTAATCGTTTTTTTTTTCGAACATGCGACCTAATACAATGCTCTTCTCGAGCCTGAAAACGATGGAATACAAAATTTAGTGAAAATCGTTAGTCATATTCTAGATAAAATAAGCTTGACACACGTTGATTCAAAAAACCACTAACCGAAATTTATCAAACGTGTGAGCTATTTCAATGGTCTTTTTGTTCTGTGAAACGGTATAACAAAAAAAAAAATTGTCAAAATTGTTTGAACATTTTTGAGATGGATGCCGTTAGCTTGACCCCGACTCATTATCACCAAAATGACCCACTAATAGAATTTTCTTGAGCATGCGACCCAGCCCACTGGTTTTATATTGTCCAGAAACGGTGTAGTACAAAGTTTTATCAAAATCTTTTGAGCCGTTTTTTAGATAAAGTTAGCTTGATCCTGATCCATTAGGACCCAAAATGACCCATTGATTGAATTTTCTTGAACATGAGACCCTGCCCAATGGTCTTATCATGCTCGGAAACGGTATTATACAAAATGTTTTCAAAATATTTTGAAGCGCTTTTCAAATACAATTAGCTTGACCCTGACCCACTGTGAGCCAAAATGATCCATTGATTGAATTTTCTTGAACATGAGACCCTGCCCAATGGTCTTATCATGCTCTGAAACGGTATTATACAAAATGTTTTCAAAATGTTTTGAAGCGCTTTTTAAATACAATTAGCTTGACCCTGACCCATTGTGAGCCAAAATGACCCACTAATCGAATTTTCTTGAACACGTTACCCATCCCAATGGTCTTTTCGTGCCCGAAAATTGTTAGATACAAAATTTAGTCAAAATCGATTGAGCCGTTCTCTAGATATAATTAGCTCGACTCTGACCCATTATGACCCAAAATGACCCATTAATCTAATTTTCTCGAACACGAGACCCATCCCAATGGTCTTTTCGTGCCCGAAAAGAGTAGGGTGCAAAATTTCGTCAAAATCGTTAGAGCCGTTATCTAGATAACTTAGATTGACCCACGGTGACCCAAAAATGACCCACTAATCGAATTTTCTCGAACATGTGACTTAGCCCAATGGTCTTCTCGTAATCCAAAACTGTAGAATATAGAGTTTAGTGAAAATAGTTAGAGCCGTAATTTATATAAAAATAATTGACCCACAGTGACCCAAAAATAACCCACTAATTGAATTTTCTCGAACACGTGACCCATCTCAATGGTCTTTGCGTGCCCGAAAATGGTTAGATACAAAATTTAGTCAAAATCAATTGAGTCGTTCTTTAGATATAATTAGCTTGACCCTGACTCATTATGACCCAAAATGACCCACTAATCGAATTTTCTTGAACACGAGACCCATCCCAATGGTCTTTTCGTGCCCGAAAACAGTAGGGTGCAAAATTTCGTCAAAATCGTTAGAGCCGTTATCTAGATAGATTGACCGCCGGTGACCCGAAAATGACTTACTAATCGAATTTTCTCGAACATGTGACTTAGCCCAATGGTCTTCTCGTAATCCAAAACTGTAGAATATAGAGTTTAGTGAAAATAGTTAGAGCCGTATTTTATATAAAAATAATTGACCCACAGTGACCCAAAAATGACCCACTAATCGAATTTTCTCGAACACGTGACCCATCTCAATGGTCTTTGCGTGCCCGAAAATGGTTAGATACAAAATTTAGTCAAAATCGATTGAGCCGTTCTTTAGATATAATTAGCTTGACCCTGACCCATTATGACCCAAAATGTCCCACTAATCGAATTTTCTCGAACACGAGAGCCATACCAATGGTTTTTTTCGTGCCTGAAAATGGTTAGATATAAAATTTAGTCAAAATCGATTGAGCCGTTCTCTAGATATAATTAGCTTGACCCCCATTATGACCCACTAACCGAATTTTCTCGAACATGAGACCCATCCCATTGGTCTTTTCGTGCCCGATAATGGTTAGATACAAAATTCAGTCAAAATCGATTGAGCCGTTCTCTAGATATAATTAGCTTGACCCTGACTCATTATGACCCACAATGACCCACTAATCGAATTTTCTTGAACACCAGACCCATCCCAATGGTCTTTTCGTGCCCGAAAACAGTAGGGTGCAAAATTTCGTCAAAATCGTTAGAGCCGTTATCTAGATAGATTGACCGCCGGTGACCCGAAAATGACTTACTAATCGAATTTTCTCGAACATGTGACTTAGCCCAATGGTCTTCTCGTAATCCAAAACTGTAGAATATAGAGTTTAGTGAAAATAGTTAGAGCCGTATTTTATATAAAAATAATTGACCCACAATGACCCAAAAATGACCCACTAATCGAATTTTCTCGAACACGTGACCCATCTCAATGGTCTTTTCGTGCCCGAAAATGGTTAGATACAAAATTTAGTCAAAATCGATTGAGCCGTTCTTTAGATATAATTAGCTTGACCCTGACCCATTATGACCCAAAATGTCCCACTAATCGAATTTTCTCGAACACGAGAGCCATCCCAATGGTTTTTTTCGTGCCTGAAAATGGTTAGATATAAAATTTAGTCAAAATCGATTGAGCCGTTCTCTAGATATAATTAGCTTGACCCCCATTATGACCCAAAATGACCCACTAATCGAATTTTCTCGAACATGAGACCCATCCCAATGGTCTTTTTGTGCCCGATAATGGTTAGATACAAAATTCAGTCAAAATCGATTGAGCCGTTTTCTAGATATAATTAGCTTGACCCTGACACATTATGACCCAAGATGACCCACTAACCGAATTTTCTCGAACACGTGACACATCCCAATCGTCTTTTCGTGCCCGAAAACAGTAGAGTGCAAAATTTCGTCAAAATCGTTAGAGCCGTTATCTAGATAAACTTAGCTTGACCCACGGTGACCCAAAAATGACCCCCTAATCGAATTTTCTCGAACATGTGACTTAGCCCAATGGTCTTCTCGTAATCCAAAACTGTAGAATAATGAGTTTAGTGAAAATCGTTAGAACCGATTTTTAGATAATAATAGCTAGACCCACAATGAGCCAAAAATGACCCACAAATCAAAATTTCTCGAACACGTGACCTAGCCCAATAGTCTTCTCGTGCCCGAAAATGGTTGGATACAAAATTTGGGCAAAATCGATTGAGCCGTTCTTTAGATATAATTAGCTTGACCCTGACCCATTATGACCCAAAATCACCCACTAATCGAATTTTCTCGAACACGAGACCCATCCCAATGGTCTTTTCGTGCTCGAAAACGGTAGGGTGCAAAATTTAATCAAAATCGTTAGAGCCGTTCTCAAGATAAAATTTACACACACACACATAATTTTTGCTCGAATTATCGTATAAGATTAAATTATGCACAGTATTTTAAAGCAATTTAAAAGTGCTTGGAAATAATGCTCTTGTCATAAAAATATTCGATTTGGGTATCTTGCTAATAATTTTGCTATCTATCTATAGGGAAGGGTAATACACAGTGCGACGAAAATTATTATTACTTAACGAATGGCAACGATTTTTATTCTTTCGAAAAAAAATTTGCTACATCTTTAAACTACACAAATACGCTACACATTAATGTATAAATGGATTTAAAAAAGTTATTTATAAAAGCACAGAAGCAGCATAACGGAGTATCGAAAATTGTCTCATTGTGTACCACAAGTGGTACACAGTGAGACAATGTATATATTTTCATAAATCATACATTTTTATACTCTATCAATAATTTTCTGCAATTTATGACTTCTAATTAATATTTCTAGATAAAAAAAAAATTAAAAATATGAGCCTCGGGTGGGCAATGGCAGACCTTGGGCTAGAGGTCTGCACGGGCCCGGGCTTGGCCCGAGGCCCGTACCCGGCCCGGCCCGCGGGCCGGCGGAATGGAGGAGAATTTTCAAACGGGCCTGGCCGGCAGAATTAGGACAATTTTTTCAACGGGCCGGGCCGGCAAAAAAATTGAACGGGCCTGCAGGGCCGGACCGGGCCGATAAAAAAAATTATTCGAGCCTATCGACCCGATGTAAGAATTTAAGAGTAGCAGATAAAATACGAGGCCATTTCCAATGAATATGACTTTTTCGAGAAGTATAAATGTGCGTTACGCGCCGATGCGAGTCTAACAACATCAATACAGAAATGTAGCATGTCCATCGTAGAGATCGGCATCGTACAGTTACATGATGCCTGATCCCGGGTTTAATTTTTTCGGCAGACTTGTGCCGGGACGGAACTGGTCTTAATCGTTCTCAGGATGTGTACGACAGGCATTATGTTTTGTAAAATTATTAATAGCGATAATGAACTTCTGTTAACAGTATCTTTGGAAATGTACCTTAAGATGGTTCTCATATTTACTGCTCAACAATGCGAAACTCTCAGACACATTTTCTGGACTCATTTTTAACTATAAAGGCATAAAATTGACAGGCCTGAGTATTGAAGGCATTTGGGATCGAATGGCGTTTCCATTTTTCATAAATTACGTACATAGATAACAGAGACTCTTGTCACGTGACTGTGCGTTTTTCTCCTTTCCTGTGCTATCGCTTCCGGAAATTCAATTCAAAACGCTAACTTTGGCAGTATTTTCTGAAAGATATATTACTTTTATCTAAGAAAAAAACGGCATTTACATGGTTTCTGAATAAGAATACCTGCCAGTCTCATGCGTTTCCGAAAAGAAATGAATTCATAAATGTATCAAAATGTAGCTCCTTTAGATTTGAGAAAAGCCTTAAAAATGAGAGAAATATTTTCACAAATCTACCTTTTATTATAAGCTTCAAAAGTTATCATGTTTTTTAACCCTTTATTCTAAACTACAATAATCTTTTAATGAACCCTTATTTAAATTTTGAAACGTCTCTAGAGACGGTGACTAAAACACTGTAAGTAATCGTTAATGTTTACTATTGTGTGTTTTGTATTTTGCGAACACATGGTAATTTAAAATATACTGTAAAATGTTCCCATAAATATGCATGTAGTATTCATTGAAAGAATCTTAATTGTATGTCGAGAAAAAACTCAATTTTTTGTAGAAATTTAGTCGGGCCGGGCCGGGCCTGTTTTCACTGATTTTTGTACGGGCCGGGCCGAGAACGGTAAAAATGTAAACGGGCCGGGCCGGGCTCGGGCCGAACTTTCAATTTTTACACCGGGCCGGGCCGGGCCAAAATAGCTTTCCTTCGGGCCGGGCCCGGGCCTGGAAATTCCGGCCCGTGCAGACCTCTACCTTGGGCTACGTTCATGCAAATTTTCAGCCTCTTACGTTTAGTAGATTTCACTAGCCATCGCACGGCCCCATACACACACAGATAGAGAGAGAGAGAAAAAAACCCCCCTTCTTTTATTAATAAATAACTTTTTTTTTACGTCAGAACCGCATAGTAGATACACAATGAGGCACGTCTCACTCTCACTGTGTACCACTACTGTGTGTCTCACTGTGTACTTTCGTTACGTTGTAACAAAATGGATGCCATATCTGTTTCATCATCAATTTTATAGCTTTGAATGCTTGTGTCGTTTTGTCGACGTAATCTATCATTAAATATAGCTAGGTTTGGTTAAGTAAATATATGCCATAATGAAAGAAATAAACTTTAAAATGGACGTTTATGTAACTTTAACCCCTGTAAAATAAATAATTACTTACTATTTTGTTGGACGAGTAACCGAAGTGCCGAAACTACATCCACGTGTTGTATAAGATGAGGTGGTTCAGCGTGTGTTCCAGCTAGGAGAAAAAGTTATAACTATATGTCAAAATGGCTGCTGTCTCACTGTGTACTCCCCTACCCTATTATAAAGGACAAACATATCTATGCGTAACGCATACGTCATTTAGCGAATGGCAACATTTTGAAATTTGAAATAAAATTTAGGTTTTGCAATTTTCTCTACTGCAAATTTTTAAACTTCTAAACGTCGCACATTTTAAATTTTTAAATCGTCGTATAAGGAAAAAAATGCTCTTTTAAAGGCAATTTGTTTGAAAGCTGTATCTCAATTTAATTTTAAGATATTAATTTTTTGTGATTTTTATTACTTTTTTCGTAATTGCGGCAACTGAAGTACTCCACTTCTGTTGAAAGTGAAAAAAAGTAGATTACTGTATCTTTTTGTTGCCATTTTCTCATAAAAACTGCAAAAAATTTGAAATTAAAATACGTGCTATGTTAAGAATATCGTCAGTTATAAACCCGGTGAGTTTTGGCTTTACTTCGTTTTTATTTATCAATTAAATGATTTTTAGTTTATTGCAATTTAACTTTACAAACGATACAACACTTTCTCTTTACAAAAATGTATTTTAAAGAATATTTGTGCGACTTATTTTCTCCGCATTTACTTAATTCGTATCAAAAATCTGAAAGAATGCAATCTTATTAATCCGTGTGTAATTACATTTTCCGAATTAAAAAAAATATAAAGGAATGACTTCTGATAAAACATGGAGCTATTATAAACAAAAAAAATGAAGTCATATAAATCATTAGATACCTGAGATTGTTTTGCCGAGCTTCTTAAATGACGTCATTGTTTTCTGCTGGGTTTGTGTATTATTCCGCGATAATGATGTCATTTGCATACCGTTCTATAGATGTTGTTTAAGACGGATCGTAAAAGTGGGATGCTTTAGCGGATGCAATTGACATCATTTTATAAAAAAAGCTTGTATTTTAATTCTTAAAACTGAAATATGTTTTGTAGAAGTGCGTCATTTTCACCCCAGCTGCTTTGAAATTCTTCACAGTGGTGAAAATACTTTATCTTTGAAAATAATGTAATCGAAAACACACACTGATAAAATACAATGTCTTACAAACATTTAGAGTGACTTTATGGAAGAGCAGTAACATACAGCGTGCATTCTCTTTGTCCGAAAAATAGCGATTTATATTACAGAACTTGATGATTCTTTCTTGGATGAATTCGCTTCGCCGAGTCAAACAAGCAATCAAAGAAGATCTTGGCAATAATTCGAAGTTTAAAATAATATCAGGTTCCCAAAGTATTTGTCCAAAATTCTCTCTACTAATAAAATTTTATTGCTATTCTTTAAGACATGTTACTGTAATTTTATTAAAATAACATAATTTGCTTAATTTAATTTTTCATAATTTTATATGATCTATATATTTAAAACACAAGAATGTTTTTTAGTCATCTGCCCTGAGCTTTCTGCCGAACCAAATTTACTAATATTTTTTTTAACTGAAAGCTGTTTATTTGTAGATGTGCCAGCACTAGCTGTTTTTAACCATTTCGAAAAATGGTTATTGTTCTCGTCAGGGTAGGAAATCAAAAGCATATCTGAACGTTTTCATTGGTTTAATCCGCAATTTATTCATTATTTGATTGGTATATACAGTAATCTGTATTTCCCTTTGGTTTCAACAACGATGGACAATAGAGTGTTGCCACTATGACAAAAAAGTAATAAGAACTACAAAAAAAAATTATTAAATCAGAAACAAATTGAGATACAGCTTTCAAATAAATTGCATTTAAAAGTACATTTTTTTCTCTATCCGACGGTATAAAAAGTAATATTGTCGGATGTTTAGAAGTTTAAGAATGAAATTTTATTTAAAATTGGTCGTGAGATTTTTTGGAAATCTGATGATAGAAAAGCCTTTTCCCGAACAGCCAATGAAATGCTTGGCTATTACGTAAGTTTCATAGGAAATCTGACGAGTCACAGGCGATTTTTCTTGCTTCCAATTGTTACGTGCAATAACACTATTAATCTTTAATTCATCGCGTACGTAATGTATGACCAGCTCCGTAGAAGTTTAAAAATTTACAGTACCGAAAATTGTAAAACTGAAATTTCTTTTAAAATTTGTTCATGATGTGTCCAGGAATGTTATCGTTTAATCCATGGCGTACGTAATGTAGGATCAACTCCGTGCGATTTTTTATGTCTTAAATTTTAGTCTTTGAAAAAATCATTTTCCAAATGGTCGTTGTAATTTGTTAAATTGCTTTTTTTTTCTTTTCTTTTTTTTTTTTTTAATATCCCATTATTATGTTTTAATTTTAAAAGTATTCTATGAAACTTCTTCAAAATGATGGTAATGAGATAGCTTTCATTATTGCAGAGAAGAGAAAAATAATGAGGTTTATTTATCTTTATTCATGTGACTGTCTGATAAAAATTCAAAATTGTTGCATACTGTTTAATGGAGCAAAATCCCATTAGGTACATAATATTTTGAACGGAAAATTATGTATTGCTTTTGAAAATACGCAGCTTCCTCATAAAGTTTCCATATTTTTTCCCTTGTGTATGTGTACTAAGTTTCGGACATTAGGCGAAATGCTTAAGTAAGTAAAAATGACGTCATATTTAAAAGAAAACGATGATTTTCTTAGATAAAACTAAACTTTTTAACACAAATTCGTAACAAAAAAATCCCATAAATTACGGCAATTTTTACTCTCCGGTACTGAGATTAGAATCTCCAGTTAAGAGTGCGACTGTTCACATGCAAAGATTTTTCTGACGATCGTGACTTCACGTTTTGAGTTAAAATATTTTTAAAATGATCAAATTAAAATACCAATTGTAAGCTTTTTTCAGATAAAATATATCATACAAATTTAAGTAAGTAGGTTTAAAGTAATGCAGAAATAACGAGCTTTCATTCCAGGCATAAAGATTGTACCGTAAGTTAGGCTTAACATAACAATATGCTATTATTTAGAAAAGTGGTATGTGGGGAGGTTTGACTCAGTCAATGTGAGGGTGGGTTGACCAGATGCTCAAGGCTCCCTTAATTAAGTGGTTTTGGCAATCTGTTTATTATACACTGTGCATAATGAAAAGGGTTACATATAAAAAAATATATATATTTATCCTGTAAAGCTACTGTAAAATGGGGTGATAGAAAAGAACGTGTTTGAAACTGCTTAAAGAAAGATGCAAAAAATTGCTGTAGTATCCACTGCAAGAAAATACTTAATGAAATATAAATGGGAAAGTTGATAGAAACTTTTCTCCATCTAAATATTACTTAAAATAGGTAAATAGAAACAGTGGAAAAGAATAGAAAGTATGAAAACAGCAGTCATAACCATTTCAGGGACAGTGGCATGTATATGAAACCACTTAATTTTAATTCCCAAACGCCAGAATGATACCAGAATTTTACTAAAATATTTTCCATTTAATATGTATGTGAAATATAGCCTTTTTCTTACTTCCAAATAAATTTGTTAGTAAATTCCGGTGCCAGTCATTTATTTCAACATTTTAGTACTGAAAGTACTTTGCTCCCGAAAGGCCTAAACGATGTTAATAATAAGTTAAGTGCCCAATGCGGCTGCAAAAGAAAATAGCATTGATCGAAAAACTTCAGGAAGGCATGTAGACAAATTTCACCAGGATGAATAAAGCTAGATGAAGCCAAACTATGTGACAACTATGTTGTTAGGTTGAGTGTCACAAAAAGTAGGATAAGGAGACAAAAAAAAAAAAGGCGGGGCAGTGTTTCCTAAATCCAGACATATTCATACATGAAACCCTATGAAACGGTACCTGTCTTTACCGGAATATTGTCTTAAATCTTAAAATTTCATTTTCCCTGCTGTACAATTATATATGCTCAGACAAAATCATGTTTAAAACAAATGTTTTCTCCTATGACTCGCGATTGCGTCAAAACAGGTTTTTTTAAGTGTCATGTTTTCAAAAATATTTTTTTAATAATTAAAGCATGTAGCATAAAGTTATTCTGTTTTTTTTTTTTTTTTTTAACTGATTTTATTCTCTTCTCAAATATTTCAATATAATACAAAGTGGGTCAAGCCTCCCATATAGTGGGTCAACCCTCCCGTATCTGGGGAGCCTTGACCCATTATTTTGTCATGAATAAAATCATTCATTTTTCAAATTTCTTATATATTACACTTATGTAGCAATTTTATTTTGATAACTGATTGTATAACGAATAAAATGATATATAACACTTTATTCTACGTTCAATATTTAAAAAATAAAAAATCATTTTGTAAAAAGGGGGTCAACCCTCCCTAGTCTCCCCTATGTGTATCCAGTACTTTCAAACTAGTCAACTTACTGCTGATTATAAATATTTCCAGACTTAATATACATTATAAACGAAAACATATTGCACGTGACATCTAAACTTAATAAACTGGTATGTTGTGGCCATCAAAAACTTCCTTCTATGCAAATCACGTCAATAAAAGCATTTAAATAGTACACGAAACTACACCAATTTAGCACTAATTCATATCAAAGTATATCTGAATTTGAAGTTTGATGAAAATTTGTGCATTAGTTCTTGAGATAGAGCTATAGTGGAAATACTGAAAAATGCAGCATAGCAATGCCACCTGTTGAGCGATTTACACCAAAACATAAACAGACCTGAATCTGAAGTTTGTTGAAAATCCAAGCATTAGTTCTTGAGATAGTGCTATTGCGGAAATATCAAAAAATGCAGCTTAGCACCGCCACATTTTTGAGCGATTTATACCAAAATCTATAAAACATCAAGTCACGTCAAGGATTAACTAAATCTGAAGTTTGATGAAAATCCGTGCACTAGTTCTTGAGATATAGCTACTGCAGAAATTGTGAAAAATGTTGCATAGCAGCACTACCTGTTGTGCGATTTACACTCAAAACTAATCAGCACCAATTTATATCAGGGACTAACTGAATATAAATTTTTATTAAATTCCGTGCATTAGTTCTTGAGATTCAGTGCCCACAATATTAGTGTCATATATAGGCAGACAGACTCACAGACATTTTGTAAGAAACATGTTTTAAGGAATCTCTGACCCCTAAAACGTGTAAATCCTTCGAAAACCGAAAGTTGAAAATTTTCACGAATCCAATACTTTCTTCTTATAAAGATAGAAGAAAGTAAAAATTATTCTACATGCATTTTTCTTTCTTTTTTCACTTACATAAGAAAATTGAAGATCAACTAAATAAAGAGAAAAAAAATTGATTTTTACTTTCATCAAAAACCGAACTATAAGATCAAGTATCAAGAAAAATTTATATTTGATGCAACAAAATTTTAAATACAAAAAAAAATTTTTTTTTTGGAAATTTTTGATCATAAATGTAAGTTTATCTGCTTTTTCATTCTCTAACCTGTTCTGCAAGGCCGTAGCCAATGGGGGGATCATCAGGGTTTGATCCCCCGCCCCCCGAAATTTTTGCTTGAATAAGTATAAATTGGATATTAAGTATTAGTCACATTAAATATTAACTACAGTTAAAAATCAAAATTCTGCGCTAGCATATTTTAACGTTTATTTTTTGCTAAAATGATTACACTTTGTGGGATTCTTTAAAATTTTATCATTTTTTTTTCGGAATTAAAGGCGAGGTTTCAACGTCGTCAAACAAAATGACTTGATATAGATTGTTGAATTTGTTTAAATGAAACTCTTGAAGAATTCAGTTAGAGATTTGTTTCGAAAATCTCACAATCTTTTAAAATTTTGCCTAACTTGGCTGTTTCAACTTATGTTCTTGTTAAAACATACTTAGCAATAAAACATTTGAAACATTCGTGCAAAACTCCTTAAAACATGAACTTGTTCGACACCAGACCAATGCCAATACCATCTGTGGAGCCAGGGCCCGCTTAACACTTGGAAGTGGGGGAAGCCCGACGTCACACAGGGCCCCTATTACTCTACAAATTGCTTTTTTATTTACTAAATCCCTTTTTCGTATGCTTAAATAATTTGAAATTTTACCATCAAAGTTTAGAGTAAATAACACATTTAATATTAAACTAAAACTAACTACCTTACATACTATGAAAAAGTATTTTATTATATTTTTAATTGTAAATAACCAATTTATTTTGTAAATGACAAATATGGAACTACAGTTGAGGATATTTAAACTTTAAAATATCTTTTGTGATTTACAAATTGCCACATAGTAAGAACAAAAAAATTTCAAAAGAAAAAAAATGCATTTTTTTACCCTGATTGAGTTTCTTTTTTCTAATAATTAGTTTTGAAAAGTAAAATTGGTGGCCCTTTTGTATCTCACTGGGTAAGCACGGGCTTCATGGGCCTATTCCATAAACAGGGCCTGTGTGGAGCAACAACAACACAAAATATGTAAATTTATTTTCAATGTTTAATAATTCAAACTCTGTTTCTTTTGTACTACATTATCGAATTATTCTTTACAATAAAACTTCATAAACCTTTAACTTCATTCGCACTCTCTTTAAAATGCTTTCTTAACAAGTAAAAATTAAATTTAAAAAATCAAAAAATAATTATTTCTCATCAATGTGAATCTATTTTTTTTTATATTACTTACCTTTTTATTTTATTTACTTGTATATTGATTACTTTTAAGTTGTGTTTAACTGTTAGTTCCTCTCTATAAACACTGTTTTGATGAGGTCTATATAGATGTCTATGAAGGTTTAGAGTTGCAGTAAAGCTAGAGATCCTACCTACACAACTTCTAGGTTGTGTAATATTTAAACGGGGCTTCTGACTGTAAAATAGTCAATGTAACATCGTCTTCATTTTGAAAGACCTATCCAGTGATATGCCACTCAATAGGGTGCGTAATTTTTTTTTTGTCTCTACCGCCATTTTGTATTTTACGGCCGCCATTTTGAATTTATAAAAACAAAATCTAGCCTATAATCATAAGGTTAAGACGAATCGATAGAGACCTCATTCTTTAAAATCCATCCAGCCGTTGCGATGTTTCGAGGGTTTAAAGAAATGCATATAACCAGATACGCGTGAAACAGATAACCCTTCTTGGCAGTCGGGTAAAACAACTCTTAAATAAGGAAATAAAAATTAAATTTGGCCCAAAATCCCCCTTTCAAAATATTTTTCTGGCTACGGCCTTGCTGTTGTGCAGTTTAAACTGAAAAACAGCAACCAGACCAGAAGAGATTATGAAACATTTTCCGACACATTCAGAATGCTGTAACTAAACTTCACCATTTAACAAGGTGAAAGATGATGCCCAAGCGAACGAGTTCAACAAGATGGGGAGGCCTATCCTAGGGCTAAAGCTCTACGAGCCCCATCCATATCTAAGTTGGAAAAACAATAGCACATTTGAAAACCCAACTTAATACCCTGTTCAGATCGGATACTAAGAAATCTTAGGCCGCCATTTTTGGTAGTACCCACTCGCAGGGTCCGACTTATGCAGGGGCATGCGGGGCAGCTGCCCCGGCCCCCCCCCCCATGAGAGTAGTCAGGATTTTTATTAAAAGGTGCCAAATGTTTAAAATTAAACAAAAGTGACCAAAATTCATATATTTTCAAACATTTAGGAAGAAATGCAGTCCCCCTTCCCCCTCTTGCTTCCAGTACCCTCTCCACCCATGCAAAAAACAAACTATATATTAGAAAACTAATGATTAATATTTTATTATGACAACTTAGTATTCTATTGTTTTCAAAAGAAATTCTTTAACGTTTTTCTCGTAACGTGGCATGTTAAATCCATTAATTATGACCGATTTGGGACATTTTCTTTTAAACATCTTATAAGGTACGTAGATAAGCAAAGTAAAAGTTTGGAAAGAAATACTCGTATCAAACAATCTATCATTTTTTTTCTATTATTATCCTTACTAGTATTTTGTGACCATCTTTTTGTGACGCTCTGTATACAGATGTAAGCAGTACCGGGTACAAAACTTATGCATATAATACAATATGTATTAAGTTCAGTACTAGCTACTTCCACATTATTCACAAAAAATCTATAGATAGATAAAATGGGCCCCCAGAATGATGCTTGCCCCGGGGTCCCCCATAGCCTAAGTCGGGCTCTGCCCACTCGGAATTGAATGCCTGTTCACATCGTCCAAATGATCTAAGATAATTCAGTAAACATCAATGTGACTGAGATTTGAACAAATGTAAAGTGTGTGCGTGCGATTAAAATAAAACGGGCAATAACAGCCAATCAGTTAAAGCGAAGCTTTATAGCAATGGATCTTATGCAGGTGACGTCAGATGCCAGAGCTGGCGGTATGTTGATTTGTTATTCTAGCCACTGCACCGCCAGAATGACAGTGTGCGCAGGCGCAAACACCGCTAGCAGACGACTTTAGCCTTGACCCGGGTTGAGTGCATACATTTTAACTGAAAAGTAGCAAACTTGGGGAATTTACTCACATACATAACAACAAGTATATGCTGCTACAACAAATAATTTTTTTGCGGTATTTTCAACAAACAGGCATTAATAATTCACACTCCATAGACTGCTATCCTAAATACCGCCAGCAGACGAATTTTAGCCTCAACCTCAGGTCGCGTGCATAAGGTCCATTCAGAGAGAGAGAGTGGTAGTGCCTCTATCTAGCCGAAGAAAATTGAATCTCACAGATAGAGTTTGTGGAATTCTCTCAGAAAGTTCAGCGATCTAAGATATCTAAGCATCCGATCTGAACAGGGTATTAACAATTACCGTCAAGAGTCGGAATATTACCCAAAATATTTTGTGCAGCCCTGTATATAATCTATAGATTTGTATATCTACTACATACTATGATAGTTCAATTAGGAAACGCATAACATAGTTGAAAATTCCTCTTCGTCAATTTTCGTTAATAAGCGAATCTTTTACTTGTACAATAAGCGGATCTTTTCCTGATACTCTATCCTTTTGTGTAGCCCTGTCGCGGTAGAAAAAAACCTCCTGACATCTTATATAACCCTCCTTCAACCCTGCAAGAATTTATTAAATATCTATCATCATTTGCAAGTTTTGAATTTTAAAAACAGTCAGTCCATTTTAGGACATCCGATATATATCTATATTTAAAGGACAAATGAGTCCGTGCGTAAAGATGACGTCATTTTGACGGTGGCAACAACAGACGATTAAATTTAACTTTATTAACTTTTTCTGCAATTTTTTTTAAATTTTTAAACGCCGCACATTTTCAATTTTTACACCGTCGAATAGAGGAAAAAAAATTATTTTCAAATGCAATTTATTTAAAAATTATATCGTAATTTGTTTGAAAACTATATCACAATTTACTCAATTTTTATGGTTTATAAAATTACCTTCAAGTTAAATAGTAATAGTAATACTTGTTAACAAGTATTTGTCTTGAAATTATATTATTAAAATGAATAAGAGAGATAAAATAGGTGAGATTTTATTTACGTGTTAGAGTAGTTAAGATTAACCTTTCAGATTAACCTCATAATTTAAGATTAACATCTTAAAACCCAAATTTAAGACATGTAATCGAACCACGCTTAAACCACTGAAATTATCAGAATGCGATTTCTTCGACTGTTAATTCCTGGTACGAGGTCGATACGAAAGTATCGCTTTTAATAAATTTCAAAATTTTATTTGGATACATAATTGCTATTTTTCATATAAAAATCATTGCTAGTATTGTTAGTGAAAAATCTAAAAAATACATATTAAATGTAAAAAATGTATTAGAGTTTTCAATAATAATTTAAAAATATATATGGTTTTCCCCTATATTCTGCAATACGGAAAGCCCAGGTTGGAATTACTTGTATACATATGAAAGCATATAAAACCAAATTGTATAATTTCTGTTGTTTAAAGTCGGTTAAAAAGAAAAAAAATCTTCATTGTATAAACATGTGAAGTTTATTATTCCATTTTACATGAATAAAATAGGAAAAGAAAGAAATCTAAGAACTCTTTTATTTCACACTGATTTCAAAATACATTTCGTTTATAACATCACAGATCCTTCTCACTCCAACTACAACGAAATAAAATTGGATCAAATTACACGTGAAATTATCATGGAAACTTCAATAAATATTTTACTTTTATTAAATCAGAAATTGTCCTGACAATGCAAAAGTGGCTGAAACATGTATATGACTTTTTTTTTCTTAATTTCATGCCATTTATAAAATAATATTTCAAGCTCATTGTATACAGGATGTGGAAAAATGTTATTGCACATGATTCTGACTTAAGGGGTTACACCCTCCTGCAAAATTTCAATATATAAATATTAATGTCAGATATTTTAAAGTTTAAATCTATCTTAAAAACTATTCAAAATTTTTATCCCATTTAATTAAATTGATTTCCTTTTAAATTATGGATTTTCATCTACAATTCGTATCATACTTTTTATTCTTTTTCGCATTTGCCTATTGAAAATTCGGCTTGAATAGATGTCAGTAATATTTTTTCTTCCTTTTAATTCATTCGATTTCAGAATATTTTTTTCCGATTCTAGGGGGAAAAAAACTTGCCATTTTACAGTCATTTGATAAATCCGCCGTAATTCGTTTTCTCATTGGATGTTCGCTTTAACGCATTGCAGATTTATTGGTTTCTTACGCATTTGCTATCAAAAGCTCGTCTGTGCAAGCTTGGGTGGAACTATATGTGAATTGTTTTGACTAGTAAAGCCACGTCACCCTGTTTACTCGTAGAATACCAACATCTCTGATCTCCGAATATTTTGTATAACATTTTCTTATGTTTGGAAAAAATAAATTGTGTCATTGAACATGGACTGCTTATTGGGAAAATCCTAATTTTTTTCACACCTTTATTGTCCGGATAGATTCTCTGAACGACTGTATTGCGACTATTTTGAAATGGCGATTCTATCATTCGACCAATATTTTGCATAAACAGAACAAAATCGCCAACATACATGTATGTATATATATATATATATATATATATATATATGCATTCGAATGTTTTTAAAAGCCATTTTACTATTTCTATTTTTATTCCACGAATAACTTCCCGCACAATTGCTGGCGTCGGACGTTTTACACCGAAATCTTACCGTGAGCAGATACGGAACTCCTTTCCTACTACGCTCATATCTCTCTCGCCATTGGCTGAACTATGGTGCGCTTTTCGCTGAGTGGCTCTTTCCTGAAGTTTACATTCCAATCTGTCTTCCTACGCAAATGCTAAGAAAACCGGCTTGCATGAGCTCAGAAGTCAGAATTCTGTGTTCTTCGATTGTTTTTCAACTGTGTTATCAGGTGTCTTAGCGTCTAATAGATCATCTAAATTTGTTGATTAAGATCTTTTTAGCATGAAGCAACTAATCGTGCTCCAGACTGAGGGCTATACGAAAACTCTCGTAATGTGGGAGTTGTTTACGTTTTGATGTGTGGCTGAATAAAACTTTTAAAGTGACATTGGGCTCTGTTTTAATGGTGAAATCACCGGATCTTCTTTTGCTTACTACTCGTATGACCTGACCATCGGAATATAATTCGACTGCTTAATGAATTCCTGGTGTTTCGATTGGACTTGCCCAATCTCACTACTACGAACAAATTAATGTAGTTGATTAAATTTGTCAACTGCAAAGTAACACAGCCTGTCAACAGCTGCCAATATTTTACAATTTTGATGAATTCGGCTGCAATTTTTCACTAGTGTGGTGCGAATTTTATGCCACCTAACGCATATATTGCATTTTCTGAAAGTACAATTAGTAAAAAACATCCAGTTACATTTTCTAGTCGATCTGATAAAAAGGAAGAAAGTTACGCGGTTTTAATTTACTTTGTTCTATCATACATAAATCATAACTTGAATCTTTAAATGTGTTAATCTCAAAATTATGTTTTTAAAATCGGTTATTACGTAACTCGAGCAAATCTTAATCAATCTTTTATATTTTGACCAGTTTTTAACGAAAATATTATCTAGAGTACACTGTAAAAAAAAAAAAAAAACGACATTTTTACAGTACAAAGTACAGTTCATCTCGCGCACAAACTAGATCACAGTGAATGTGCTGTATCGCCGTTAATTTTACGCAACTACTGTATTTTTCATGTTTATATAGTCAGGAAACCGAAGAAAGATACACCACATTCACTGTGATCGAGTTTGTTCTGGAAAATTTACAGTGGTGTTTTTTTACAGTGTATAATTGTGATTTTAATGGCGATCTGATGATTTTTTCTATTTTCCAAAATAATAAACAATCAGAGTTCAAAATTTTTTGTGAAAATCAGAACTTTAACTTTGCACGGCCGCTATTTCTCCGCGATTATTTCAATCTGAAAACCGAATGATTACTTTCTAGTTTTAAGTGTTCGAAGTAAAGGCATTATATGTTTTATAATTTCACATAATATTTGTACGGTGATCATCGTGGACGGCAAATTAACTGAGATCAACTCGAAGTGGATCTCGGACCATACAGGCTCTGTCGGGACCTCCTTTCTCAAGAAAACTGCATTAAAAACATGACAAACAACTTTATGTGCAGTTCAAAATTTGAACCCATAGCTTTATATATATAACAAGTGGGTAAGTGTGATCACAGATCGCACAAAGGGTTTCGTTTAACATTCATTTCAAAACACTTTATCCTTTTGCAAAATCTGTTAATTCCACATTTCGCAACCAGGGGACGCACTCTATTCTAAACAAACCTCTATAGGAACGAAACTCAGTTTTACAAACTATCCGTAGATATATTAGTCGAGAGGATCGGGCCCATAGCACCCGCGATAGGTAGGCGCCCCTGGCGGTAAGAAGTGGAACGAAAATATGTACGGCTATGGTGCATAATATGAAAGAGTGGTCAAAGGAATGTCGGCAAAAGTTAGAAAAGTGCACCCCGGAGGACAAGTGTAGAGGTTAGAAAAAGTGCTAAAAATACAGAAGTTAGAGCCCGGGGTGGTAAATAATATAGACTTTTTGAAATTTTAGGATGTTTCGTGTGATCGCAATTGAGCTGCTATAAGAATGCAAAATTTCACATCTCCAAATTAATTAGGGGCTGAGTTAGAAAAAAAAGCTTAAAATACACAAGTTAGATCCCAGAGGGGTAAATATAAGACTTTTTCGAAATTTTATGATTTGCCGTTTGATGTGAGGTGTCTAGCTATAAGAAACCAACATTTCAAGTTTTCATATTTAAAATGAAAATCAAATTTCAAATTAATTGCTTAAAAGGCGCAAAGGCCAACCTAGTAAAAAAGATTCCATGCCGGGACTCGAACCCGGGTCATTAGTATAGCGCACTGACATTCTACCGACTAAACCCCATGGAACGTTAACCAGCCTGGAACTTCTCACTATTACAGGTTGACAAGGCTACAAACGCAGCACAGGACGACATATTACGATATATATATACATTCAAGTTTTCAACTTAATTACTGGCTCAGTTAGAAAAAAAAAAAAAGCTTAAAGCATACAAGTTAGAGTCCGGAGGAGTAAATATAAGACTTTTTCAAAATTTTATGATTTGTCGCTTGATATGAGGTGTTCAGTTATAAGTATCCAAAATTTCAAGTCTTCAACTTAATTAGGGGCTGAGTTAGAAAAAAAAGCTTAAAATACACAAGTTAGAGCTCAGAGGGGGTAAATATAAGACTTTTTCAAAATTTTATGATTTGTCGTTTGATGTGAGGTGTTCAGTTATAAGCATCAAAATTTCAAGTCTTCAACTTAATTAGGGGCTGAGTTAGAAAAAAAAGCTTAAAATACACAAGTTTGATCCCAGAGGGGTGAATATAAGACTTTTTCAAAATTTTATGATTTGTCGTTTGATGTGAGGTGTTCAGCTATAAGAATCCAAAATTTCAAGTCTGTAACATATATAGTTTCTCAGAACGGGCTCTGTGACGGGCAGACAAACAGACAGATAGACAGAGGAAGGAGGCGAATAGGGTTTCGTAAGATGAACGAAACCCTAAAAAGAATACATTATAGACACATGTAAAAATGCATTAAAAAATTATGGGAGGGTAAAATTTTCATCAATATATTCTATTTAGAATAATTAACTTCTAAACCTAAGGGATCGAATGAAACATGCTTGATGCAATATTCGTTCTTCTTTAATTTCGAAATTTACACTGCATTACATTGTTGTTAGTGAAGAACACTGCAATAATTCAGTTTGATGAATGATAAAAAATATTTTTTTTCCCTTGAGCGATAAATGGAAATTTGAGTTATTTTGTATTTTTAGAGAGTAGAAAAAGTGTATTTTGGGGTCTTCTGAAAATGTGGACACGGACACATACTCCTCTGATGATCAGGCCCTGGCACTGCTATCAGAACGACATCACCTCCGGAGAACGGGTCTGCTGGGAACACCCAACTTTATTTCGTCAGCACAAAAATCCATTTATTTTCTTTCAAATGTAATAAACAAAATACAAAAAGAGTTCTTCCAATATCTTGCTTCATTTTCCTGAAAAAATACTCTAAAAAAATAGACTTTTTTGTTCGGCCTTGCAGCTAGGTATAACTACTTTAAGAGGTTATTTCCCTCGTGCGAAAACCCCCGATCACTAATGTTAATCGTATGGGACAGTTTTTTTAAAACATCTCATCTGCATGTCACTATTTTTATTTATTTATTTATTTATTTTTGTATTGTATTGGTTGATGTTGATCTCTTCAATCGCCGTTTTCTATCTTTTTTTATTTTGTTTACTGGTTTCTTTTACTTTCACTTTCGGAACCTGGCTGTTTGAGTCAATATTTAAATACCTAAATAGAAGACATGGTGCTTTCTTCTTGATGATTCAAAATTTTTCCGCATCCTGTTACATGTATTACATACAGTTTAAAAAATACTGATGCAAGTTATTAAAAAATAACGTAACATAATGTAGTCTATAAAGAGAGCAATTTAAAATAATGTACCAGCTGTAAAACATTTCAAACTCATAATATGTAATATGCATCGCGTACAATTTAAAAATTCATACCTGTTATTAAAAACATTACACATAAAATAACATGTGTTGTGACATTTGTACGAGCTGAAAAAATAATAGAGGAGAAGGTCCAAATACCGGCTAGGGTCCAAATACCGGCTACTAGGTGTTCTGAGAACTGAGCGCAACGCAGCCTAGAGGTGATAGGCAGAAATTGTAACTTTATTTGAGAGAAGAAAGTTACGAAAAGTACATCGCTAAAGTCTGTGTCATTTACAAATAGTAAATGCAAAAGTGTCGAATCTACGTAATCTGGTACATCAAAAGTTTTTCAGATATGCGTTTCTCATTTTTTAAAAATATACTGATCGTATATTGGCTTGAATTGTTGATTAAGTTATTTTCTAGACATATTTAGCTCTCAATTGCCACGCTCACATTATTGGTATTTTATTATATGAATGAGTAATACAGGTTTTAACTTAAACATAGTAGTGGTCCGAATACCGGCTGTCTAGAGTGGTCTAAATACCGGCTAGCCGGTATTTGGACCTCTCTCGGTTGCTCTGCTTGAAGGGGAGGAAAATAAATTTATTTAAATAGTTCCATAATTAATAAATTAATTTAAATGGTTCATAAATAGTTCCAGTCGCATTTCGTAATATGAAAAAAGCAACCATGGCCGTAATTCTTCAGGACCGACACTGGTTACCGGATCATTTTCCAAAAAAGCGCTGTTGGACACTACAAAATTGCCTGTAATAAATGTGAAGAGAAAGAAAAAAATTACAGAGTAAACCAAGCGAAAGAGGCAGAAATTTGATTTTAACCCTGTCGCTACGCAACCCGATTTCTTCGGCCAACGTAAAAGTAGCAAAATTTGCGCAACCCGAGATTTCCTCGGGGATGCATTTTTTTCGTCTAATTAATCCTCCTTGATTATTCCCACCAGTTATTTTTTTATTGTAAATTTTGCCTTATTTAATCAGAGCATTTTCCCGGTTAATTAGACAAAAACTTTTGTTTTGAAAAACCGGTGACAAAAGAATAAAAATTCTTAAAAGACGCTCGTCTCCTAGGGATTAAATACGCAATTATTGGAGCTATTTTGATAAAACAATTACGGAGCGAGAGGTTGTTAAAAAGTGAAAAGGAAAATATCCAACAGAGGAGGATAATAAATTTGTGTCTTCTGCATGGGTGCTTTCTCTGTGGACAAGAATGGGGGAGGGTACTCTGGGTTCAATGTTAAGAATGCGATATATGGGGTGATATGTACTATACCTCACGCAGAGAGTGATATTATGTTTTTGATTTTTTCAGATAAAATAATTCTCTTTTCAATCAGCAAGCTTTTTTTTTTGTTTTACACATTAAAAAAACAAAATTAGAAATATAATGGGAAGAAGACTGTGAGAGATAGTCGTAAAGAATTTTAGAAATTTGACAAAAATAATTCTTTATTAAAAATTGCGTATTTTTTTGTGCATAAGAAATGTTATTAATCAATACAATTTATTAAAATAATATTCTTATTGCTTAATAATTGTCATTAGCTCTATTTGTGTGATCTTTTAGAAAAAAACTTAGGTAGCCGGTATTTAGACCCATTTTAAAAACTCAAAATTTAAAGACTTTCGGAATTTTGCTTTTTATAAAGAGAAAACGCCCTTTAAACTGATTTTTTCCCCTCTAAGCAGATGTAAGACATCTCAAGGTACCCTGCTGTCACTTTTTATTTTATTAATTTTGAAAATTGTATGATCTAGATTGAAAACAAAAGTGGTAGCCGGTATTTAGACCTTTTCCTCTATACATTGTGTTCAGAGGTTAAAAAAATCATAGCTGTTATAAAACTTTTTAAAATCGCAATGTTATTAGGATTCTGTGCCGATTAAAAAATATTCATAGAAACATTTCAAACATATAATAACTTCATACCACATAAAATACATTCCAAACCAGAAAACAGTAAAACTATGCTAGATTCCTTTTTTAACTGTTTAAAATGCAAAAGCTGATTTATAATTAATAGAAAACATTGCAGAATCTTAGTTCGTTTTTAGAACTTATGTCATATATATTTCAATAAAACATATTTAACTTTGTTGATAAATGTAGTAATATCTGTTTTAAGTAGTCCACATTTTCTATCTAAAACTATTATCAGGAGAAATTACGTCATATATTTTACATGATGTTTTACACAAATTAGTATAGATTTTTCAAACATATACAAAGAGTTAATTTTTAGAGTAAGATGTAGTTTTTAGGTATTCTAAGCATATCCATAATTTTAACTAAACAATATTTGTGTAATATTATCTCAGAAATAAGATACAATATTACAATTTTCTATGATTTTTTACACAATTTATAGAAGATTTACAAAAGCACATAAACAGACCATTTTTAGAATACAGTGTTATTTCTGAGGTAACACAAAATGCATTAATATATATTTTAATCAAAGAAGATTTATATAATACTATCTATAAAAATGATGTTACAATTTCTGTGATTTTTTGAAGAATCTAGAAAAAAAATCACGAACATTCATGGATTCAATAAAATCAAAACACTATTAACTAGTGCCGTAAAATAATTTTCCCCTTGTTATTAATATAACAAGTTAAAAACAAGTATAAAAGTGCTTAAAAGGTGCCAAGATTTATAAAGACGTTATTATATTATACCCAAAACAAGATGAAAGAGTACGCATGTGCAAGCGAGGTCTAGTCCACTGCTCTATAAAGAAGGGGGGGGGGGGAGGGGAGGTGAAAAAATTAAGTCATATTATCAGGATCTCTCGAAATACCTAGAATGTTAAACTAATATTCCCGCTTTTTTAAAAATCTTGGCACCTTTTAAGTAATTTTACACTTGTTTTTAACTTTTTACATACATGGATTGTTAATTTTTTAGAAAAAATGCTGTTTTTTGACATTACAAAGTATATCAATATCTATTTCAATTAAATAACATTTTTTGTGTAAAACTTTCTCAAAGAAATTACAGTATTACACTTTACGGGATATTTCACAGAATTTACTATTACAAATTTACAGACATGCATAAATACTTAATTTTTAGAATAAAATTTTATTTTTCATACATTTATTTTTCATATATTCAGTACCAAAGCGCATCAATATAGGGTAGGGGAGTACACAGTGAGACAGCAGCCACTTATACATATAGTTGTAACTTTTTCTTCAAGCTGGCACACACACATAACGGCCTCATCTTATGCAACACGTGGATGTAGTTTCGGCACTTCAGTTACTCGTACGACAAAATAGTAAATAATTCCTTATTTTAAAGCTACATAAACGTCTATTTTAGAGTTTATTTCCTTCAATATGACATATATTTACTTAAACAAACCTAGCTATATCTAATAATAGACTATTTCGGCAAAACGGCATAAACTTTTTAAAGTGATGAAATTGGTGTAACAGATGTGACATCCATTTTGTTACAACGTAACGAAAGTACACAGTGAGACACACAGTTGTGGTACACAGTGAGACGTGTCTTATTACGAGTCGTTAATTCCCAAATTGGCTCAGCCGAGCTCAGCAATCTGATTCTTCGTTAATATTAATATTTTGGATTACTTTACTGTGATTTTGATCAAATTTAACAAAATAAATCAATTTAAGTCATTATAATTGCATTCTATTTTACATTACACTACTTCATAAGAAAAGAAATAAAATTTTCTACTATACAAATATCAGTTTTAGCCAATCAGATTGCTGAGCTCGGCTGAGCCAATTTGGGAATTAACGGCTCGTTGTCTTATTGTGTACCTACTATGTGGTTCTGGTGTTAAAAAGTTATTTATTAATAAAAGAAGGTTTTTTTCTCTTTCTCTCTGTGTGTGTGGGCGTGCGATGGCTAGCGAAATTTACTAAAGGTAAGAGGCTGAAAATCTGCATGAATGTAGCCCAAGGTCTGCCATTGTCCACTCGAGGCTCATATTTTTAATATTTTGAAAATCTAGAAATATTAATCAAAAATCATAAACTGCAGAAAATTATTGAAAGAGTGTAAAAATGTATGATTTATGAAAATATATACATTGTCTCACTGTGTACTACAAGTGGTACACAGTGAGACAATTTTCGATTCTCCGTTATGCTGCTTCTGTGCTATTATAAATAACTTTTTTTAAACCATTTATACATTAATGTGTAGCGCATTTGTGTAGCTTAAAGATGTAGCAAAAACTTTTTCAAAAGAATAAAAATCGTCGCCATTTGTTAAGTAACAATAATTTTCGTCTCACTGTGTACTACCCTCCCCTATATTTTATCTCAAACAAGATTTATATAATGCTATCTAGAAAAATTATGTTGTTGCAATTTTTGCGGGCTTTATTTTCAAGCATGTATAACAATTTCACAAAAATGAATGAATTATTAATTTTTAGAATAAAATGTCGTTTTTTGACACTACAAATATTTATTTCTATTAAATAATATTTTCTGTGAAAAACTTTATCAACAGAAATTTCATTGTTACATTTTACGAGATATTTCACAGAATGTATTACAAATTTATAAACATGCAAGTAGTTAATTTTTAGAATATAATGTTATTTTTTATATACAGTCGAACCTCTTTATCCCGGCACTCTAATGACCAGAAAAAAGTGTCGTCATAAGCGGAGTGTCGTGGTAACCGGAGTTGGGAAAAATATGTTTATAAAAAGCTGTATTTTTAATTAATTTAAGACAATTTTAAATTCACAACTGTTCTTGCAGTTTTAAGCTATAAAACATTGTTAGTAAACAAAATAAACGCAAAAACAAAATTGAAAAGAATAAAAATCAGATTTATGACTTGTTTTTTTATTGTTACATCAAATGTTGATGAATTAAGGTTTGCTTATCCCTAGGTGTGCTTCCTACAATTATTTTTTCAATATTGTACAATTCATTGTATATGCAAGGCAATGCTTCGGTTTTAGTCGGATGAAAAAATCCGTGTAACTACAAGAAAGCGCCGCCTGACCAGAACAGAAAGACCTCGAGTAGACTGATACGTCTATCTGGAGCTTAAGTGGGTCATTAATAGTGTGTGGGTTTATTTATTCAGATAAAAGATTGAAGTAAAATTTCTCCTTTATCTCAATGGGTATTTTAGACACTTTTGTGAAAAGTTTGGCTGACATTTCTTACCGCTTAATTTCCGTGATTATAAGATGGATTAATGAAAAATGGACAATTTTGCTAAACCGACGGGAAATCCGGAGTTGAAAATTATTCCACGACGTAAAATCCAGAGTTTATTTACATTAAAATCATATGCAGAAAATCGGGACTTTGAAAAACTGACGTGATAAGCGGAGTGACGTAAAAACCGGGTGTCTGAATAACGAGGTCCGACTGTATTCCAAATGCAATAATTAAAATTTTAACTAAACCATATTGTCTGTTTTAGTGTCACATCTGAAAGAAATGTAATATTATATTCCCCTATAATATTTTACAGAATTTATAACAGATTAAAGAATTCTCATAAACAGTTAATTTTTGGAATAAAAGGTTGTTTTTCATAAAATTTACAGTACATCAATGTATATCTTAATCAAACAATATTTATGTAAAACTGGCTGCAAAAATTATATTGTCAAATTTCTAAATTTTGTTTTAGATAATTTATAACAGATTTTCAAACATGCATGAATAGCAAATTTTTAGAATTAAAGTGGGTTTTTTTTTTTTGTTTCAAAGATACGAATTGTATCAATATTCAAAAAAATATTTATTTATCATATATTCCAAAGCAATAATTAAATTTTAATTAAACTATATTATCTGTTTTAGCATTACATCGGAAATAAATGTTTAAATAAAATAAATATTTATAATAATATACGAATATTACGAATATATAATATTATACGAAAATAAATATTTTCGTATAATATTCTACAGAATTTATAACAGATCAACGAATTCACAAGGTAATTTTTGGAAACAGGTAATTTTTGGAATAAAAGGTTGTTTTTTATACGTACAATCTACATCAAGATATATTTTAATCAAACAATATTTATGTAAAATTGCCTGCAAAAATTATATTATCAAATTTCTCAGGCTTGTATTATTATTTTTTTTTTTTACATAATTTATAACAGATTTTCAAACATACATGAATCCAAACTAAACTAATAATTGTTAAAAGGATAAAAAAATACACTTAAAAGGCATATGAATACCTTTATTCAAATCGACATAAGTTTCATCGCTCAGACGGCGAAATTCTCAAGATATTTGTTGATACAAATGTTTTCGCAAAAAAATTTAAAAACAAGAAATTGGTAAATAAAATCACGAGACCACATGTATAATGAAAAACCAGAGCAAACATAAAGTAAAATGAAAATGGATATTTGTGAACGTGAATTTATTTCTACTGTTGTTTCTTATTCTTCAGAGCATCGCTTTCCAAATTTTAGGTGACTCAATAGAGGCTGAATCATTGCAAAAATTGCGTGATTTTATTTAACAATTTCTTGTTTTTTAAAAAAATTGTGAAAATATTTGCATAAACAAAGACGTGATTTTATTTACCAATTTCTTGTCTTTAAAATTTTTTGCGAAAATATTTGCGTCAACAAAGACGTGATTTTACTTACTTCTTGTTATTACTTCTCTACTCTCTTACTTCTACGTGATTTATTCTTGCTTTTAAAATTTTTTGCGAAAATATTTGTATCAACAAAGACATGATTTTATTTACCAATTTCTTGTTAAAAAAAAAAAAAATTGCGAAAATATTTGCATAAACAAAGACGTGATTTTATTTACCAATTTCTTGTTTTTAAAAACTTTTGCGAAAATATTTGCATCAACAAAGACGTGATTTTATTTACCAATTTCTTGTTTTAAAACTTTTTTGTTCGAATATTTGTATCAACAAAGACCATGAGTTTATTTACCAATTTCTTGTTTTTTAAAAAAATTGCGAAAATATTTCTATCAACAAAGACATGATTTTATCTACCAATTTCTTGTTTTTTTTTTTTTTTTTTTTTTTTTAACTGCGAAAATATTTGCATAAACAAAGGCGTGATTTTATTTACCAATTTCTTGTTTTTAAAAACTTTTGCGAAAATATTTGCATAAACAAAGACGTGATTTTATTTACCAATTTCTTGGTTAAAAATTTTTTTATATCAACAAAGATTTTCATCTGAATAAAGGTATTTATATGCCTTTTAAGTGTATTTTTTTATCACTTTTAGCAATTATTAGCTTAGTTTGGATGATTTTAAGTGATTTTCATACATAATTTTATATGCATAAATTGTTAATTTTTTGAATAAAAAGTTGTATGTATACATTACGAAGTGTATCAATATGTATTTTAATCAAATAATATTTCACGTATAGAACTACATCAAAATAATATATACTACTTTATCTATGTTTTCAGTGATATTATTACAAATTTACAAACTTATTACGTTAATTTTTAGAATAAAACTTCAGTATTTTAAATGTATCAATATTCATTTTAATTAAATATTTTCTGCTCAGTATTATCGCGTAAAGAAACATAATATATATTTTCTTATGACGTTTAGCAAAATTTATAACAGATTATGTAGAAAATTTCTAACCGATCTTTGATACCCATGCCTTATTATTATTTTTTTATTATTATTATCGAAACCATATTAAATTATTTGAGAATCGAGGTCTTAAGATAATGAGTTTTAAAATAAGCAATATAAAGTAATTAACTCGTTTCAAACAACTATTCTTTATTAATCTCACAAGTTTGTACACTGGTGATTTGGTAAAACTAATTTTCCTGTCAAAAAAACGCTGAGTGAAAAATTTCCAAAAGCTTTCTAAGTCTAATGAAAAACCAAACTGAACATCTACTTCCACATTAAAAAATAATTAGTAATTCTTCCCATTTATATATTTTTGTTTTCATCGCATCAAAAGCGTGCTTATTCACAATTTCTTTTCTGAATCACACAATCAGTACAGGGACAGATAATAACTGCTTTAGTACAATATACAAACATGGGCGCCCGCAAAATAACATCCAAGGAGGGACAACATTTTGGAACAGGTGTGTTTATGGCCCGCTGCTAAGGCCGCAGACATTCTTTCTTCTTCTTCTTCTTTTTTTAACGGAAAATCAAACAAGAAATAAACTGAACTTAGAATTTTTTGTCTGAACTTCATGTGCACGACAATTTTTTTTTAATGGAAAATATAAACAAGAAATAAACTGAAATTGAAATTTTTTGTTCGAACCTCACGTGGACAGCAATTTTTAATTTTAATTTTTATTTATTTATTTATTTTTTTTTAAATGGAAAATATAAACAAGAAATAAACTGAACTTAGAATTTTTTGTCTGAACAGGTGCACGACAATTTGTGAACAGAGCAGCACAAGAAACAATACAGAAATATAACGGATCAGGACTAAAAATTCAAAAATAAATTTCAATCATCAGCTTTTCTTTAATGAAGAAACAGTTTATTATTATTTTTTTCTACAGACGAGCTCAGACCTTCTGACCCGCCCGCCCTCATTCAAGGTAATTTTTTACCATATGAACGTAAGAAGAAAAGCATAACTAAAAGTTATCTTTTATGGGGGTTCAGGACGCGGAGTCCTCCTAACGAAATATCTTTAGTTAAATTTTCTCTAAATATTTAGTTATTTTAATTCATCAGAGAATATATTAGATATTGTCATTTTAGGCCTTTTTCCGGCAATATTCACGGAATAACATATTTTCACTATGAATTAAGGGGACCGGGAAAGCAAAATTCAACCAAAAAATTGATTTTTACTTTTTTAAATCATTAAATAATTTAAACTTTTATCTTTCCAACGATGTGTCACACATGTTTATATATATATGTATATAAAAAAATAAGTGTTGAAATTATTCATTCTTTCTAAGAGTACTTCGCAGCTTAATGGCCATTTAAATCTTTAATTGACTTTTTCTGAAAACTTGGATTTTTCATGTCTGTGTTCCTTTTTTTCAATATCTATTAAACTTAAGAACTCAGTTTTTTTTAATACTTATATTATGTTATATTGTATACTTTAACACAGGGATTTAATGATTTGTTGAGATTTATTTATTTTAGGCAGTGAAATCTTACCAAAATGCTAATTTAAAAATGACTTTCAATAAATAATTAATTTTGAGTTTCCCTTCGAAAGAAAATGGTCTGTTAAAATACGTAAATAATGTTATTCTAACTACTATAAAAAATCTAGACCTCTATCTTTCACCATTTCTGAGAAAAAGGTACATAAAGTTGGTGAATTTAACATGGCGAAGATACGGCTTTCCCGGTCCCCTTAAGTCTGCATAGTTCCACTGACGAATTCGTAAGCTATTCATAGCTTCTTAGTTTTGGAATTTTTGATTTCCTGTGTTCATCTTTCGAATTGTTTTTCCTATTTATTTTTACATTCGTGATATCATTTTAATTATATATATATATATACATAATACAAAAAAAAAAAAAAAAAAAAAAAAAAAAAAAAAAAATCAGTTATCCACTTTCATGGTTTATTTGATTTCCGATTTATATTTCTTGTTTATATCTTAATCTTCTGATTATAGTTTATAGAGCATTTTGAGAATTAACCTTTAAAGCTATAGCTTGCAGTTCTCGATCAGAAATCAACTGTTTTTTTTTTTTTTTTTTTTTACTTATACTGTGAAATAATGCCCCTGATGAGAATTTCACAATATAAGTTTCAATTTTTATTCATGTTTTTATATTCCTTTTGTAATTTTTCTAATACATTTTCAATTATTCCATTTTGATATATAGTATTTTGGATGATCAATTTTTATGGTATCATATTTTTTTTTTTTCATTTTTATGGTCAATTTTTATTTTTTAAAATGGTTTATAATTACAAGAAGTTTGACTACATATATATATCAAAATGAGAGAAAAAGTCCAGAGAGAGGCAATGGCACCCCTCTGCTTTGCGGACACCCATATATACAGATGAAAAATAACAACATTAATGATAGTCAACTGATCTACAAAAGCCAGAAAGGCTTTCTGAAACGGCCCATCTAGTCATCGGGTTCCACACTATGCTGTAACCAGATGTAGCCTGTTCTTGTTATTGTACAGTAAGCGTCGAAGTACCGCCCGGGAGATCTGCAAAACGACCATCGTGGACATCTGCATCGGAACTTGACTTGGAATTCTCGCTTGCAGATTTCATTCCACCAGCAAGTCCTCTGGTACACAAAGAAAATAAAAAAAAGATTGTTACATTATTTTTTTAATGATTTTTTAATACTGATTTTAAACAATTTATTACCATTTTGTATAGGAAAACTGACAAAAATTTAAAGGCTGGTTAGCATATAAACTCACAGATTAAAGAGAAAGAATAGAGATGAAGTGTGGTGGCCGGGGGTGACGCCGAAAATGAAACCCTAAATTTCCTTATATGCGGCCCAGACACAACCACGTGCTTTAATGACCCTGTCATTCAAACCTTTGTTTCTTTGCTTTTGCTTTTATTGTTAGAAATTGTTATTCATTATTCGTGTGTTGACCATAGATATGATTAAAATTTAGATTAAAAATGACTAATACATCACTTCATAGGTATGAATTATTTGATTATTTTATCATATTTTGATATCAATATAAGAAGCGTCGTTTAAAAATTTGCTCGAAAGGAACAAAATTCTTTTGTTGGACATTCGTTATTGTCCTAAAATCGTTGTTACCATTTTTCTTTTTTTGTTGAAAAGGTTACACATAAATACTTAAACATACACTCTCAAAAATAATGTACTTAAAAATGAGAACTTCCATGTACTCGTATTTTTTTTAACTACAATAGTTTCAAAAAGAAGTACATTGTTAAAAATAATCTACTTAAAAATGAGCATTTCTATGTACTCATGTTTTTTAAGTACAATTGTTTCAAAAAGGGGCATTAATCTACTTAAAAATGAAAATTTCTTTGTACTCGATTTTTTTAAGTACAATTAATTCAGAAACGAGTACATGATATTTTGAAGTTGCGTATACTTATACTTGATTTATAAATGTATGCAGAAATAAATACATATATTTTGTATTTTAAAGTCTTAATATTCATGTTTAAATCCTATGTGATCAAAAATATGAGTTTTTTGATAAACCCTTTTCTTATACCGAATTGACAGTAGGGATTTCCAAGCTTTTATTTAAAGATATATCTATCTTTGTTATAATTTTTAATTTATAATACACACTTTTCAGATTTATTTACAATTTCATTAGAAATGTTAAAGAAGAAAATTTAGTTTGAAAATTGTTTTATTAGAAATTAGAATATTTAAGAAAGGGAAAATTCATCTCTGCTGTTAGCGATCTTCCGTCGCTGATTCATAAAAGGTGTCATTTGGAAACAGCTGGTAACTGCTCTTATAGCACAGTTAGTACAATACTGATCTCCCACCTAGAGGACTCGGGTTCAAATCATGGGGCGTCTCATACACAAGAATTAAAATAGTAAATTTTTTGTTCTTTACTCCAAATTTGTAATTCTTCGCAGTTCAAAATTACCGTAATTAAAAACGGTGATTTATCGGTTCTCTGTAATTTCGCTTTTTTTTTTTTTTCTTATAGTGTATGTGTGTTTCTATACATACTTATTTTCGAGTTCCTGTATGTACTAAAACAATGAGTACATGCGTTTTTCAAATTTAAGAGTTAAGTACTCGGAGCTATTTTAAGATAGGGAAGTGCTCAATAATTAGTACAATTTACTTATTTTTAAGAATAGTGTTTTAACAGTGTAAACAGATCACTTTCATTTCGAGAAATGCACAGTTGATGTCAAAGGATTTTGTCCTTGTTTCACGTGCTTGTGTTGTTTGGGCATTTAAATTTGAGCGATAACCGGCATCATATTGCAAACCATTTTTACAGCATAGTGCATCTATATTCTTTCTCTTTACTCTGCGATAAAACTGATCCTACTGTAGGACAAAGCTGTATATGTAATACAAAGTCGACATTCCTGAGTTAGAAGATAAAACAAAGTAGCCCTACTTGAGTTGCAGTGGTCGTGATAGTAACTAAATTACTCGCTAAAACCACGCAGCGGGTATACTAGTGAAGCAAAATTCTGAAGATTTATTGTTATTTTGTTTTATGTAAGTAAATAGCAAACTTGTTGTAAATTCGTGAACAAAAAAGTGGCAATTTTTTTCGCAATTGTTTTTTTTTTTTTTTTTTTTTTTTTTTTTAATTAAATCGAGTACATTAAATTTTCGTTCGTGCTATTTAATGTTAAATTATTAATAAATTAAAAAGTTAGAAGTTTTATTTTACACTTTATAAATATCATCTGACAAGTTTAAAACAATATACTTTAGAAACTAGCATGTTGTGGCCATCACAAAACTTTCTTCTATATAAATCACGTCAATTAAATCATTTAAATAGTAAAAGAAATTACATCAATTTAGAACCAATTCATATCAAAGTATACCTGAATTTGAAGTTTGATGAAAATTCGTGCAATAGTTGTTGAGATAGAGCTGTAGGGGAAATTCTGAAAAAATGCAGCATAGCACCGCCACCTGTTGAGCGATTTGCACCAAAACACAAACAGCACTAATTCATATTAAGGTATACCGGATGAAAATCGTGCATTAGTTCTGGAGCAAGAGCTACTGTGGAAATCACAAAAACGCAGCACAGCAGCGCCACCTGTTGAGCAATTTACACCAAAAGGTACAAAACATCAATTCATGTCAAGGACTAACTGAATCTGAAGTTTGATGAAAATCCGTGCATTAGTTCTGGACATTGAGCTATTGTGGAAATCGTGAAAAATGCTGCATAGCAGGGCCACCTGTTGGGCGATTTACACCAAAACATAAACAGCACTAATTCATATACAGGTATACCGGAATCTGAAGTTTGTTGAAAACCCAAGCATTAGTTCTTGAGATAGATCTATTGCAGAGATCACAAAAAATGCAGCATAGCAGCGCAACCTGTTGAGTGATTTTCACCACAAGGTGCAAAACGTCAATTCCTGTCAAGCACTAACTGAATCTGAAGTTTGATGAAAATCCGTGCATTATTTTTTGAGATAGAGCTATTACGAAAATCGTGTAAATGCTGCAAAATGCAGCATAGCAGCTCCATCTGTTCGGCGATTTGCACCAAAACGTTACCAGCACCAATTCATATCAAGGATTAACTGAATCTGAAGTATGATGAAAATCCCTGCATTAGTTCTTGAGATAGAGCTAGTGCAGAAATCGCGAAAAATGCAGCATAGCTGCGCCACCTGTCGGACGATTTACACCAAAAACTAATCAGCACTAATTTATATTAGGGAGAACTTGAATATAAATTTTTATTAAATTCCGTGCATTAGTTCTTGAGATAGAGCGCCTACAAAATTTGTGTCACATACACACAAACAGACAGACAGACTCACAGACTGACATTTTGTAAAAACATGTTTTTTGGAATTTGTGACCTCTAAAACGTGTAAATCCGTCGAAAACCGGAAGTCGAAAATTTTTACGAATCGAATACTTTCTTCTTGTAAAGATAGAAGAAAGTAAAAAATAAAATTACAGTTTAAATTTCTCAAAAATGCAGAAGAACGATTGCACTGAAGAATGTATTTTGTACCGTTTATTCACGGAAATTTCTGAATGGAAATTTTCAACTGTGCTATTCGTTTAACTGAACCAACTTTTTAGCATACGGCAGGAACGGCGAACCTATGCCACACAAAATTCATTACATAATCTAGATGTTGCCTCTGTTTATATGAATTCGATTAGTGTGGCTGATTGTCATTGTCATACAGATTGAAGAAATTGGAATATAACTTAATGTATCCTAATCTAGCTCAATAATGGCTCACAAAATTTTCAGAATAAGAGAGAATTAGGAGACTATTGAAAAACTAGAATGCTGTGGCCATCACAAAACTTTCTTCTATATAAATCACGTCAATTAAATCGTTTAAATAGTACCAATTCATATCACAATATATCTGAATTTGAAGTTTGGTGAAAATTCGTGCATTAGTTCTTGTATAGAGCTATAGCGGAAATTCTGAAAAATGTAGTATAGCAGCGCCACCTGTTGAGCGATTTACACCAAAACATAAACAGCACTAATTGATATCAAGGTATACCTGAATCTGAAGTTTGATGAAAATTCATGCATTAGTTATTGAGATACAGCTGTGGCGGAAATTCTGAAAAATGCAGCATAGCAGCGCCACCTGTTGAGCGATTTGCACCAAAACATAAACAGCACTAATTCATATCATGGTATACCTGAATCTGAAGTTTGTTGAAAATCCAAGCATTAGTTCTTGAGATAGAGCTATTGCGAAAATTGCAAAAAATGCCTAATAGCAGCGCCACCTGTTGAGCGATTTACACCAAAATCTATAAAATGTCTATTCATGTCAAGGACTAACTGAATCTGAAGTTTCATGAAAATCCGTGCATTAGTTCTTGAGATAGAGCCATTGCGGAAATCGTAAAAAATCCAGCATAGCAGCGCCACCTGTTGAGCGATTTACACCAACACGTAATCAGCATCAAGTCATATCAAGGACTAACGGACTCTGAAGTTTCATGAAAATCCGTGCATTAGTTCTTGAGATAGAGCCATTTCGGAAATCGTAAAAAAGGCAGCATAGCAGCGCCACCTGTTGAGCGATTTGCACCAAAATCTCTAAATTGTCTATTCATGTCAAGGACTAACTGAATCTGAAGTTTCATGAAAATCCGTGCATTAGTTCTTGAGATAGAGCCATTGCGGAAATCGTAAAAAAGGCAGCATAGCAGCGCCACCTGTTGAGCGATTTGCACCAAAAACTAATCAGCATAAATTTGTATCAGGTACTAACTAAATATTAATTTTTGTTAAATTCCGTGCATTAGTTCTTGAGATAGAGCGCCCACAAAATTTATGTCACATACACACAGACAGACAGACAGACAGACTCACAGAGTCACAGACAGACATTTTGTAAAAACATGTTTTTTGGAATCTCTGACCCCTAAAACGTGTAAATCCGTCGAAAACCGGAATTCGAAAATTTTCATGAATCCAATACTTTCTTCTTGTAAAGATAGAAGAAAGTAAAAAAAAAAAAAAAAGATTAAAAGGCATTATAAGCAAAAATATCGATAGTAAAATTGTAAGAACTTGAAATGTAATTCCAGACACTAAAAGCTGTAGATTCTGGCGCTTGCAATTTTGACAAATTTTTCTGCAAAACATTCTTTTCGGAAATGAATAATATGAAAAATTCAAGTAAAAACATCTTGTCAAATGAGTCCAATTCAACCAGTGTTGCCAGGTTGGGGACTTTTTTAATTCAGATTATTTGACTTCCACCACTTTTTACTTTCTTCTATCTTTACAAGAAGAAAGTATTGGATTCATGAAAATTTTCGAATTCCGGTTTTCGACGGATTTACACGTTTTAGGGGTCAGAGATTCCAAAAAACATGTTTTTACAAAATGTCTGTCTGTGACTCTGTGAGTCTGTCTGTCTGTCTGTCTGTCTGTGTGTATGTGACACAAATTTTGTGGGCGCTCTATCTCAAGAACTAATGCACGGAATTTAATAAAAATTTATATTCAGTGAGTCCCTAATACAAATTGATGCTGATTAGTTTTTGGTGTAAATCGCTCAACAGGTGGCACTGCTATGCTGCATTTTTAACGATTTTTGCAATAGCTCTATCTCACGAACTAATGCACGGATTTTGATCAAACTTCAGATTTAGTTAGTCCTTGATATGAATTGATGCTGATTGCGTTTTGGTGTAAATCGCCCAACAGGTGGCGCTGCTATGAGGAATTTTGCAGGATTTACACGATTTCCCCAATAGCTCTATCTTAAGAACTAACGCACGGATTTTCATCAAACTTCATATTCAGTTAGTCCTTGATATGACTTGCTACTGATTATGTGTTGGTGTAAATCGCCCAACAGGTGGCGCTTCTGTGCTGCCTTTTTCACGATTGCCTCAATAGCTCTATCTATAGAACTAATGGACGAATTTTCATCTAACTTCAGATTTAGTTGTATGTTGACACAAGTTGTTGTTAATTAGGTTTTGGTGTTAATCACCCAATAGGTGGCGCTGCTATGCAGGAATTTTCACGATTTTTGCTATAGCTCTATCTCAAAAACTAATGCATGGATTTTCTCCAAACTTCAGATTCAGTCAGACGTTGACATAGATTGTTGCTGATTAGTATTTGGTATAAATCACGCAATAGGTGGCGCTGCTAGGCAGCATTTTTCTGAATTTAGACGATTACAGCGATAGTCATATCTCAAGAACTAATGCACGGAATTTCATATCTTTAGAATCCTCATGAGATGCATAGATTGCCATTTACTTTTGGCAGTGTGATAGCGAATTTTGAAGTATTAACATGCATGAGATAGAAGAAAGTTTTGGGATTGGTACATCCGACTAGTTTTAAATAGAATAATTCGCCTAATTATTCAGAATTTTTAATCTATTTTTAAATAGGCTGAATATTTCTATTTCAAAAAAGCGGTGACAACCAACAATCGGGGGACAAAAAAATCCCCAATCTGGCAACACTGAATTCAACTTGCATTCTCGTAAAAATAACTAAGCACGAGTCGCCCAGTGGCGTGGTCGGGGGCCTGGGTTTGAATCCTCGGGTAAGACATGGATGTATTTGTGAATGTCGCTTTGTAGTTATATAAATATATGTAATGGAACAAGAAATAAAAATTGTTGTGACTTGTGGTTGTTTCTGTATATAATAAGGATCATTCGAGTCGAAAAGCCATAGTTGCTATAAGACCCAAAGCAATCTCCATTACGGTGGTGCACTAAACTAAGTACGAAGCTGATATAAATTATTTGGCATCTGAAGATGAGACAATAAAAATAATATTTTAAAAATAATATTTTAAAAATAAATTTCTAAAGTATAACATCAAATATTACCCATATTTGTTTAATACTAAAAGCAAAATGTTAAATAATTTTAATTCTATAAACACGTGTATAATAATCACTTATAAATAGATAAAGTTAAAAATGCTATAAAAAGTGATAGAAAATCTTTATTAAGATTGACGATCGTTTCGTTGCACAGACGGCGACATTTTCAAAATCATTCAACGATAGAAAATATTTTTTTTTGATTTGAATGATTTTGAAAATGTCGCCGTTTGTGCAACGAAACGATCGTCAATCTTAATAAAGATTTTCTATCACTTTTTATAGCATTTTTAACTTTATCTAATTTTAATTCATTATTATTTGATCCATCAAAATGTTTTATTGTTGGCACGTCATGATCACGTAAAATATGTTTTTGGAAAAATTGGCACGCGGTGGTTCGCCGTCCCTGGCATACGACGTAGTATACATACAAATCTATAGATCATATACAGGACTGAAAAAAAGGCGGATATTTTTCCGACTGTTTATGGTAATAGGAGAAATTAGATTTTAAAATGCTTTACGCTTTTTTCATATTGTTGATTTAGACATCATCTTTCACCTAAACAAACTGTGAAGTTTTGTTACAGTATTCTGAATGTGTTGGAAAGTGTTACATAATCTATGCTGGACGCGTGATTTTTTGTTCTTGTTTTTATATTATTGAGAGAAACAATAAATGATTTATCTCAATAAAGTACATTTATGCTTGTTACATGTTTCTGAATGCAGAAATGAAACCTTACCTAAGTGTGTTTAGAATTTTTAGATGTTGTCAAATTTTCAGACAGAGATTACTTTTTATTTACTAATACTTTTACAGTAGAGCGCCAATTACCCGAACAAGTCGGGACCGACCCTAGTTCGGATAAGCAAAAGTTCGGATAAATGGACAGACAATTTAACGGATGTTCCTGACTATACTAAAATATTAACACTTTATCCACGCTTTAGACTGACAGCACTAGTTAATGCTGGCATGTTTAAAAAGTGATTTTTGTCTTTTTAATTTTTTTTTTTACTTTTTATTATCATTTTCTGAACTCCAGAGATTATAATTTAAGCAAAAGAGCTTTCGATTGTTGCTTGCTTCAAATAAGACGTTCTTTTCAATGCTGCCATATCTCGAATTTTTCTTAAATACGTTAGTTGAATAGGATCAGCATTCTTCTGCCGTTCGAGCCATTTCATAGCTGTTTCCAACGTTATGTGATCGACCTTGATTATTTTCAGAGCATTCGTTTTCAATTTCTTTTTCGTCTTGAATATCATCCACAATCTTATCATCATTTAAAATCAGATATCCAGGTCTAATAGGGTGTTTGGATAATTGGAAGTTCGTTTAAAAAATTTTTTTGAGAGAAATAGGCTGTTCGGATAATTGGAAGTTCGATTAAAAAATATTTTTCAGAGAAATAGGCTGTTCGGATAATTGGAAGTTCGGTTAATTGGAGTTCGGATAATCGACGCTCTACTGTACTTGTTTTTAGATATTTCTGAATGAAAGAGTAAATGATTTATTTTACTGAACAATACTTGAAATTTCTAGATGCTGTTTAATGAAAGAAAATAATTCATTAAAGCGGAGTTTCGTAATTTTACAAATTGTCGATAATGAGAGCTAACAATTTAACTTTTAAATTTTGTTATTGTAAGTTAGAAAACAATAAAACAATGATATATTTTTCAAAATATAGTTGGATTTTTTACACATTATCAAGATTCGTAAACATCATGATATTTTCGAAAATATCAAAAATATCTGATATTTTTTTTTTATATATATCCAATATTTTCTAAATAGTCAACTTACTGAGGAATATAAATGTTTTCAGCGTTAATATAAATTAGAGACTAAAACATATTACACGTAACATTAAAACTCACTAAAACAATATTCTAAATGTATATTTTTTTCTTTCCTTCCCCCCCCCCCCCTCACTAAGTACAATAAAATTGAAGACCCACTTATTGAAAACTGAAATTATTTTCTAAAAAGTTAAATAATTTGCTTTTTACACTTATAAAAAGAAAAACTACAGGATTCAGTATCAAGAATGCAGAAAATTTTATGTTTCCTATAACAAAATTTTAAATACAAAGTAATTTATTTTTATTGAAAAATTGGAACATAAATGTAAGCTTGTCTGATTTTTAATTCCCTAACCTATTATGCAGTTTAAACAGATCTAAATCAAAACCCGAAAAGATTATTTCTAATGAAACTGTAAATAACAGGTTATCTAAATTAAACAGTTTATCTTTCAATGGCTGTTCTAAGTTAATATGGTTCTATATAATTATTGGTTCTACATTTAAACATTCAGCTTCGAACATAAAGCTCGGAATTTTTCTTCTTTTTTTTGCTAAAAAAATCACTGCCACAGTCAAATTTTCTTTCTTTACAGCACAACACAGTCAATAATAGTTGAAAAATTCATTTACACTTGTTTTGGCTGAAAATACCAAAAACAGCTTGCACAGTGATATTGAAAACAAGTCAAAAATATCAAATAACATGATATTTTGAAAATAAATATCGTGATATACAGGGTGTCCCAAAAACATTGACTTTTATTCCTTAAATATTGTTCAAAAACATAGATTATAAATTACAAAGTTATGCAATAACAGGTACAGAATTTCATGAAATCGATTAAAATTTTCAAGAGATTAAATTTAAAGAAATACAAAAATTAAATTTTTATATGGCTGGCTCCCGTACAAAAAATTCCGATGAGTAAAATGATCCCCGTACACTAATGAGGTCATGTACAAAATTTCAGCATTTTATCCAGAGGCGTAGCTACAAATATTTTTTTTCGGGGGGGGGGGGGGAGAAATTTAAAAAATTTCCTAACTTGAAACAAATTTGGTTTTGTTTCCAACTGAAATGATATGTGCAATGCGTGTTTATGATAATGATACGTATACGTCAAAAATCCTTACCAAAGAAAAGTACTGAAACTAAAAACATAAAAATTACAATTATTGGTTTGTTTAATGAAATTTTAAATACACCTCTTTCATTTAAATAATTAAAATAAAAACTAGAATAATTTCTATTTTCCTATCTTGGAATCACTGAGCATGATAAGAATAAGATACCCAATTGCTAAATATTTAAGGAAGCAATTTCAGTCAATACAGTAAATGTAAGATTTAAATGTAGAAAAATTGTATATATTTAGAGAAAACCAGCATTACTTTAAAGTTTGTAAATTTTTTGTCTTCTATTGTGTACGAGTTATTATCGTACTTCATATGAAAATACCATCGTGTTATTTTTGCGAAATGAACAAAGTTTTCGAAGAGATAAAGGGAATAGATTTGAAACTCTGTTGATGGACAACAGTCAGGAAATTCAGGTCTGGTAGATGTATGATATTTTTGTAGCACAGAGAAACACAATGACAAATTGAGTCTGGATGCTTTTTGTACTTCTTTTGATAACTTGTTTACTGTTACGGAACTCAGAAAGGTAGTTAGCAAAACAATAAAATTTTCATATTTTTTTACTATTATTTTTTTTAAAAAAGAAAAAGTCTTTCAAAAATCTAGAATTTCCCAAGTTCACATATGTTGGAGGGGGATGCTTCCCCCCCCCCCATAACCCCCATCACGACGCCTCTGAGTTTATCATAAAAAGTCGCAGACATATGTTTAAACAAAGTTGGTGAGGGGTTAATCATAAATTTGCACTCAAGAAAACAATACAATCAATGTTTACTTTCGTAATTTGTATACGACCCCAAAAACGCGACCATCCGACATGATTTTTCCCATTTGCGAACTCATATCCAGCCATTGAAAAGTGATTTAAGTCAGAATTTGTGTATTTTCATAGCTCTGCGACTTTTTATGTTAAAATGCTGAAATTTTGTATATGACTTTACTAGTGTATGGGGCACATTTTACTCATTGGGAATTTTTTTTTCTTTACGGGGGCGTACTACAAGAATTAAAATTTTGTACATCTTCAAATTTAATCCCCTGAAAATTTTAATCGATTTCATAAAATTCTGTACCTTTTTTTACGTAACTTTATAATTTATAATATAGGTCTATGATCAATATTTAAGGAATTAAAAGCGGAGGTCAATGTTTTTGGGATACCTTGTATATCACGATAATTATTTATTGATATATATCACTGAACCCTACATATTATTGAATAAGAAATTACATATTTGCATTATGAAAGTATACTACATTGTGTCATGTTTTGTAATAAGAAAACAAATGATGATTTACCTCACTAAAATATGCTTCGATAGAATTATCAGCATATGCCCTTTTGTTGTTACTTTGGTTGCACTCTGTGCTTACAATGAAGCAGAAAAGGCTGAACAAAAGTGTCCATGATATCCTTAATTCTTTAAAATCTGAAAAATATAATAAATAAATAAAAGGTTAGACCACATTACAGTAAATACATATTTCTATAAAGTTTTTTCGTTTAAATTTCACCATGGTGAAAATAATACACCGGGAGGCGACTGCACAGACAATCACCCAGTCGAGTTGACAGCTGAAATTCAAGGATTAGACAGAACTCGATTATCATATTAAAATGCATCTGGTCTGACAAGTCATATCTGTAGACACGATTTTAATGGTTGATCGGTAGGTTTATCATGGTGTTTTCCTGAACCCAAAAGTATGAAAACATGGAGGACTGCCAGCAGGAAAACACCATAGTAAACTTACCAGTCAATTACTAAAATAGGCTTTGCAGGTGCTTTCCACCAAGATATGACTTGGCACACCAGTTGAATTTTAATATGCTAATCGAGTATTGTATAATCCTTGAATTTCAGCTGTCAACTCGATGGGGTGAAGGTTTGTGCAGCCGTCTATGACTTATATATTTTTCCCTTTAAAAACTATGCACATAAATACCACAAGCACAATGCAAAATGTAAAAGTTCTTATTAATTTGGAAATAAACGCTTTTCTTCCCCTCTTTTGAGAAAGGACATACAAACACTAATCCTAAATAATCTGTCAGTTTTAATAGCTACAATGTAAAAAAAAAGACAAATGTTTTTTAATCTACAGAAATATAATATAACCATTACAAAAATATACAATAACCTCTTCCGATTTATTCATGATTCCGAAAAACGTCCTTTACCTTTTGAAGCTTCAGAAACCAAAATATTTTCGAGATTAAAAGAAGCATTTATAAAAGCAAAGTTTTACCTTTTGAAACCTCAGAAAACAAAATATTTTCGAGAATTAAAAAAGCATTTATAAATGCAAAGTTTTACCTATTGAAATCTCAGAAAACAAAAAATTTTCGAGATTTAAAGAAGCATTTATAAAAAACAAATTTTTACCCTTTGAAACCTCAGAAAACAGAATTTTTTTCGAGAATCAAAAAAGCATTTATAAATGCAAAGTTTTACCTTTTGAAGCCCCAGAAAGCAAAATATTTTCGAGATTTAAAGAAGCATTTATAAGAGCGAAGTTTTACTATTTAAAACGTCAGATTTTTTTTTTTTTTTCGAGATTTAAAGAAGCATTTATAAAAGCAAAGTTTTACTTTTTGAAACCTCAGAAAACAAATTTTTTTTTCGAGATTTAAAGAAGCATTTATAAAAAGAAAATTTTTACCTTTTGAAACCTCAGAAAACAAAATTTTTTCGAGAATTAAAAAAGCATTTATAAATGCAAAGTTTTACCTTTTGAAACATCATAAAGCAAAATTCTTCGAGATTTAAAGAAGCATTTATAAAAGTAAAGTTTTACTTTTTGAAACGTCAGAAAACAACTTTTTTTTCGATATTTAAAAAAGAATTTATAAAAGCAAAGTCTTATCTTTTGAAACCTCAGATTTTTTTTTTCGAGATTTAAAGAATCATTTATAAAAGCAAAGTTTTACCTTTTGAAACCTCAGAAAACAATTTTTTTTTTTTCCAGATTTAAAGAAGCATTTATAAAAACAAAGTTTTACCTTTTGAAACCTCAGTAACCAAATTAATTTCTTAATTTTAAAGAAGTATTTATAAAAACAATGTTTCTTTGTTCCCACTGATTTTCGGAAACGTTTCCGAGTAGTTTTTAGAATGTATTAATGAATTTACTTAACATAGAATATATATATATATATATATATATATATATATATATATATATAATAAATTTGAAATTACAAATATATGAAGAAATTGATAAAGTTCTAAAGATGATTTAGAAATGAACATATGAAACCAGTATGTAAAATAAGAAACTATGAATGACTCACAGAATCATCAGAGGAGCTTGTGAGTTTATTCATAGAAAATGCGTTATTTCATCCAATTTTGTCGGCATTAACCCTAAAATGACAAAATTTAGCTCCTTATAACGCAAACATTACAGAAAATAGATTGGATCTGGATTAATAAATTGGAACTGGATTAATAACAATAATGTTTAGAGTTGCCATCTTAAGTCAAAAAAAAAAAAAATGAATAAATAAATAAAAAATAAAAGGAATGAAAATGATTGAAGAAATCAAGAAAATACTTAGATTAACTTTTAGTTAAACTAGAATGAAAAAATAGGAATAAACTTAATAAGTACTGAGTGAATACAAAATAAAATAAAGAAAAGGAATAAATTAATACAAATAAATAAATAAAGAAATAAAGAATTATATAAAAATAAATAAAAATAAATAAAAGGGCAATTGATTAAATTAATGTTTTAAAGACAAAAAATTATAATATAAAAAAACAAGAATATAAATAACATTTAAAAAGATGAGGAATATTTGAGATAGTAAAATTTAGCCTTGTATTATGTAAATAAATGTGAAAATTTAAAAAGCAATGAGGAATATTGAGATAGCAAAATATATCCTTAAATGATGATGCAATATGTGAAATTTTATTATGTTAAATGCATGATACCCCATATTTTTTTTAAATTATATGTCCATACAATATATAAGCATATATACATACACTTATACACGCCCACACACATAAAAACATATAAGGTTTTAAACTTTTTTTAGCATTCCCGACCTCAACCCTCAATAATGGTATTTTTATTTTTTATGTTTTTAGTGTATAATGTATGGAAAAACATACACATGCACCAAAACTTTTTTTTCTTTTATAAGAATATATATATATAACAATCACAGATTTATATGACAAACGTAAAGAATTTAAATTCAAAGTTAATACATTTACAAATTTTAAATCTTGTCTACATCATTCTGTATTTCGAAATATAATACTTAATCATTTATATAGAATAAATTGTTTATGTTCTTCTCCTCTAATTAACAATAATATTAAAAAACTAATTTATGATGCATTAAATCATGGTTTTCCAAAAAAATTCATATATTCATTAATATACAATTAGTATTTTTCTTACATGATCTTTTAAAACAAATTAACACATGCGTAAACAAAATTACAAAAAAATTATAAAATAAAAAAATATCTATAAAAAATTAAAAATTGTAAAATAATATAAAAAAATTATTATAGGTTGGATGGGTGGGTAGATGTTAGAGTACGGAGGAGGGTGGTGTTGTCTGGATAATACGCAATGGTTAATTTATAAAAAAAAAAAAAAAAATTGGGGGCTTTTGTATTATTACTATATTTTTGATACGTATTTTATAAGGATGTTGATTTGATATTTTATTTGTAATTTGTGAATTTCATTAATAATTAGCTTAATTATTGTTTAATCTTATTTACAATCATTTGTTATAAATTTTAATTTAATAAGGACAATATCATATTAATTACTAATAGTATGCCATTTTTATAGTGATTAATATACATATAAGTATATTTAATATAAATAAAGTTATACTGTATGTATTAAAATTGGGTAATTATTTTTATTATTATTCGTCTATTCTTATTAATATTTTAATATTTATCTATTTTCACTTTGTGTTATAAAATTTATTATCGGTTTGATGTTTTTGAATGTCCCACATTCATACTTTTAGGATTTTTATGGATGTATGAAAATAATCCACACACTATATTTGTGCTTTTTAGATAATCGGAATTTAAGTATCTGTTTACCTTCTTTATACTCCCATATGTTTTTTATTTCCTGTTCATTTTATAATTATCTTATATATAATAGTTTTTATTAAAGATTTTTATAATTTTAATAATTATTTATATTAATTATTAATGAATTTATTTTGTTTTATAGCATATAGCTATATGCTATATATTATCGATGTTCTAGAATTATTTAAATTCTTAGTGTAGTTTAAATAAGTTAGCTAATAGAATATTTTGTATGCTTTTTAAATTTTATTAACAATAGTTTTTTTTAAAATACATTGTGTGGTTTATATTCTGTTTATAATTATCTATATATAACGATTTGTTTGGTTTTGCTGTTAATAAAACAATTGTTACATTCAAATGCTTACAACTGTTTATCTTGTGACAATTGAATCATAAAAGTAATACTAGATGGCAGCACCAAAATTTGTATTTTTTCGATAAGTTCTAAATTTTACTTTTTCTAGCTACATTTCAGTTATAATTTACTACACCAGGGGGAATTTTTAGCTAAATTTTGACGATCTTGTTAAACAGTTTTTAATTAATTTAATAGTGCATTTTAAATGTGTAATTACTTTCTATTTATTTTATTTTATATTATATTAAAAGTTGTTTAACATTTATTTCAAAATGTATTAACTGCATCCTATGGTATCAATTACTGCGATTTCTTAACTGTTTTATTCACTTTAATCTTTACGATATTTTGGGTGTCATGTGCGCGTGGATTTATTCTAAAATATTGAAATATTAATCGGTATGGTGTTTATTATTTCTATTTTATATCCTATAAATATTTAAATAGGTTTTATTGATTTTTCCATTTCATATTATTTGTTTCTATTCTGTTTTCATTTTTAATCAATTCACTTGATTTTAATGGTTGTTTGGGCACAGGGGAAAATAACTTTTAGCTTTAGCTTATTTTTCTCACAGAAAACAATCATTTTGCTTATATCATTGAATTCTGTGCCCTTGACAACGTAATTCAATATATAAGCATTTCCATTATTTGTCGGTGTCCACTTTCTTATATTTCTTCCATAATAATTCTTATAATAAATTATAAATTTTTTTTTTTATACTTACAGCTTTAATTCATAATATTACGGTTTTTGATGGTGGTAGGTTATGTTTAATTAATGGTTTTATATATATATATATATATATATATATATACATACATATAATTTTTTGTGTGTATGATTTTTATAATTTTTTCAGCAATCCACATCCCACCCTCCATAATAGTGTTTTCGATTTTTTAGTTTTTTTTTAAAATATTAAATGCCTATATACTGGTAAGAAGTTGAAAAAAATGAATATTAAGATTTGAGCCATGCAGATATAAAAGAGATGGGATAATTATAAGACAATGCTAATTGCTTTAATTTAAAAATGTTAGGCTGCAAAAATTGGGAGGAACATAAACGTTTGATACGAAGACTATGATTAAGCAGAATATTTCTATATACTGAAATATGCAAGCAGGAATTAAAGTTCGTAAAATTAATTACATTAAATGAAAATTCATTGCGTTTATCATAAATGTTGAATGTTAGGGTGTTATTAGGGAGAATATTAATTTTAACATCCATAAGATTGATACTAGAATTATTTGAAAAGGTATCTAAGTACTAGAATTATTTGAAAAGTACTAAGTTCTAGATTAGAAGGGTACTTTACAGGAAGAGATATAGAATTATTATTTGTAACAGAAAGAATAATTATATCATCTATGCATCTGTAGAGCAATAAATTATTATTAATAAATTTACGTTCATAAAAGTAAAGATATAAATCAGATAGCATGCCTGATGAAGCAGCTCCTTGAGGTATGCCCTGTATTTGAATAAAAAAAAGCATTGTCTTGGAAAATAAAATTATGAAATAGTAGAAAGTTAGTCAAAGATGTGAAGTAGTCAGTATCAATGTTATCAGGTAAATTTAATAAAGGAAGATATTCTATAAATAATGAATTGATAATAGAATGCAAGTCTTTTAGAATGATATTATTAAATAGGTCTTTGAAATCTAATGTAATAATATTATTGACATTTGTTAATGGCTTTATTTTATCCACCAATTCAAAACTGTTTTTAATGCAGTGAGTGTTGTCTTTTTTAACTGATTATATTTAGATACTACTATCAGTTCTCAAACATTTACAACTCCTTAACTAAATTTATACATGGAAGAATAACAAAATAATACTAATTTAATGTTAATTTTAATGCTGTTGTTGTATCATGTTTGTCTGTAATATATGACTGCTGAACATAATATTTTTTACTTGAGAAAATTAATTAATACATTATAAAAGCTACTCAAAATGCTTCTGAAAACCACTGTCACCAAAGAAACTTTATTTTTATAAATGTTTCTTTAAATTTCAAAATATATTGATTTCTGAGGTTTCTAAAGATAAACAACGCTTATCGGAATCGTGGGTAATCAATACATCCTACTCTTATAGGATGTGGTAACTCGGAAGAGGTTATTCTATGTTTTAGTTTTTGGTTATTAAGAAATTATATGTATTTTTTACAATGTGCAGATTGTGTCGAAACAAATGAGCAATGTAAATGATTTATTTATTTATTTATTTTGACTTTGTAGACCAAGTATAAAATGTTATATAGGACTCTCCAAACCGCGGCCTAGTGCCGTAAGGGAATGTTTCCCGGCAAAAAATCGAAAATTTCCTGTAAAAAAATTGATACAGGGTAGATTAGTAAATTAATATGGGAATAGAATCCTTTAAAACGGCGGTTCTTACACTGTTAGAAGTTCCTTTTTTGTGTTGTATTATTTAATACATAATAAGCACAAGAATGACAACAAAATCCCAAAATATAAAGAAATTAGTCTTTAGCAAAGACAATAATGAAGAAAACACATTATGTTTAAGGTGTCTTAGAGGACTCTTAAAATTGGAAAAAACGAAAAAAAAAAGATCAATTTAAATATTTAATATCTTAAAATGTATTTGATTTTTAAGACTCAATTTTAATTGGGATAGAAGATTTACGTATGTCCTTTCACTTCATGTTTTTAAAAATTGCAAAATGCAGAATTAGCCTATGCAGAGGGCTCCAAACTGTCAGTCATTTGACGAGCATATCAGCTTACGCGCACGATTGCAAAATAAATATTGCAACTAGAATGAAAATTATAGTGCCTACTTATACTTCAGATTGTAATAATTACCCTGAACCTAAATAAATTTGTATTCAAAGCACTTTTATGTTTTTATTACAAAGTTGTATTTAGCTAATGCAAAATTTAGAAAATTTCAACAGCATAATCACCTAAAGAAATATTTTGTTAAACAAAAAAAAAAAAAAAAGGAAATTTTAGGTTCAGTTTATACAGACCTATATTTAATTTATATTATTAATATATATTAGCTTTTATACAGTTATTAAATATACGCTTTGAAAATTTCATGAAAAAAGAATCAGAAGTTTTTGAGATATCGTGCGCATTATGCCCAAAAATGCCATTTTGATAAAAACGATTTCAAAGTTTCGGAAACGCCGCTTCAACTATTGAACGTGTATAAATCTAAATACCATAACTTCTGTTCTAATAGGAATTTCAAGGAAACAATTATATCAAAATGTTCAGAAAAGATAGGAGTGGAACATCTAACCTAATTGGATGTGCCAATCCCAAAACTTTCTTTTATTTCATATGTTTTAATGTTTCAAAATGTAGTTACAACTGGCAATATTTCATTTTTATTAGTTCAGTATTACATCGACTTTGACTTTCATCTTAAATTTCTGCTTCAGTCAATTAATCGGAGTAAAAACGTGTTAATCTCGATCAAGATATTTATTAAAATCAATATTTTTCCGTTATTCTGTTGTATATCAGCTGTTCGCGAATAGTCAGCTTATCAGGATGAGAAGTCTCCATCGCTTCATCAGCCACCGGTGGACAATAGAACTACGAAAAATCAAGAAAATTAGACAAAAATCGCTATTATAGTGCCTTCTTTTGCCGGAATATTTCCAAATTCAGGGAGGACCTTTTTGCCATGGCCAAAAACATGCATAAAAAAATTGATTCAATTCTATTCATAACTTCATACACTTTTCGATGGTACAATGTTAAAAATTGCACGAAAATCGCTATTACAGCGCCCCTTTCCGGCGATCTCTATTACAGCGCCCCTTTCCGGCGATCTCTATTACAGCGCCGCCTTCCGGCGGAATTGTCTCAAATTCAGGGAAGACCTTCTTATCATAGCCAAGAACTTAAAAAAAAAAAAATTAGTTCAATTCTATGCATAACTTCAAACATTTTTCGATGGTACAATATTCAAAATGGCACAAAAATCGCTATTACAGCACCCTCTTCCAGCGGATTTTTTCCAAATTAAGGAAGGACCTGCTTGCCATAGTCAAGAACTTAAAAAAAAAAAAAAAATGGTTCAATTCTATGCATAACTTCATACACTTTTTGATGGTACAATGGTGACAGACACACGGACAGACAGACATTTTCTATAAATATGTTTTTTGGGACCTCTCACCCTAAAACGTGTAAATCCGTCGAATGCCAGAAGCCGAAAAAAATTTCGATTACAATACTCTCTTCTATTGAAGATAGAAGAAAGTAAAAAATTAAAATTTCGAAACTTTGAAAGCTTTAAAAGTCTTGAGACCCCTTAAAAAATTTTAAAAAAAATCTTATGTAATTTCTATATTATTTTAATTTTTAGCTTGTATCAATAAAATTAATAAAAATATGAAGACGTGAATATGAAAACGTGAGCAAACTAGTTTTTTTTGCCGATTGTAGTGTTTTTTCGTTGCGGGTTTATCAGTGGAATTAATTGATAGAGAAAACTGGATATTTTAAATTTTGGATAAGGCGAGTTTTGAAACTAACATCATCATATTTATAAATATATTTTTTCCCCTAATCTAATTGTCCTTGAATTTTTTTATCGTAAAATATATTTCTTTATCACTTGTATGTAATAGACTTATAGTTTGGTTTCTTTATATATATATTGATATTTTCCGCATGAATTATTCCAATTTTCGTGATAATTATTATTTCCATGCTTATTACTGATTCAAAAAGACAACAAGCGGAAAGTGAAAGAATTACTTCGCTACATATTTATTGCATTTTTAAAAAGTTTTGTAAAATTTATCTCATTAAAATATTTTCATATATTAGATTTTAAAAATAGAACAATACACCACGATTTTATCGAAAGTGTATATCAATATTTTTTTCAGAATTAATAAAATTAATAAAAAAGTTACATATAATAAAAAAAAAAACATTTTTTTCCTATTATAATTATTGTAGAATTTTTTTAAACATAAACTATATTGTTTTATTACTTTAGTTATAGTTAGGTTTTTTTTTATTCAACATTTTCTGCATGAATTATTGTCATTTTAATAAATATCTATTAACTTGCATAAAAAACCACGAAGCTTTTAGAACAACAATTAGATTAATACTTTTTATAACTCGTTTTCTAAAGCAAATGGTATAATTAAAAGTTAAGTTGTTCATTTGCTATCATTTTTTACAAGCTGTAATTACTAAAAAAGAAATCTATAACTGTATGTAGTTACACATTTATATCCAACTATTACTTTTAAAAATATATTAAAAATATAAGGGTGTTTTCTCTCTGTCTCTCTCTCTCTCTATATATATATATAAGGATCGCTTAAAAAAAAAAAAAGTCACATGCAACAGCGTTTGAAAAGTGATTATTCTAAGTGAATATTTTTACCCAGAGTGAGACGGATGATGCTAGTTGTCTTACAACAGTTGTGTGGGTAAGAATAAGAAGTGTAAGTTCGGAGACGCGTCAGAGCAACTGAAATGGCAAGGCGTTTCCCAGATAGCATTTTTAATTTTCGGAAAATTTGTAGCAGTCTTGCTTTGAAAACCTGCAAAGTTGCAGCAAGCTCAGCATGAAAAGACTGAAAGTTCATAACAAGACTGCAGCAAGATAAAGCAAACGCCGAAGTCACTACACTTTGAACTTGCAGCTAACTTGTCGTGCAAGTTAAATTCATGCTGTATCAAATTTACTGCAAATTAACGGCAAACCAGTAGTCAAAAATACTGCAAACTTGCAATCTTTCCACGCCCCACTATCTGTTTACAACTGTAACACTAAAAGTTTAACCCCTTCGGAGGGGTCCATAGACATGAACAGGTCTATTGATACGAACACACCGTCAGAAGGCGCATGCATCGTTTTCCTCACCATAAACAGGTTAAGGTAGTATCTGTACTTACCAATACGAGTTTTTTTTAGCATTTTATAATTATAGCGTTTAGAAAAACCGGTGCCAACCGATTAAAATTTCTGCAATTTCTGCATATGTGCTGATTGTCTATTCTCTCAACAGAGGGATTTTCTGCTTTCGTCGCTTTCGTGAATTAAAGACAGTCTTGCCATCAGTCTCACAACAAACTCCTCATGCAAGTGGGGGATGGTATACCTTGCGGGAAATGTGTTGCGAATTTCTCAATTCAAATTTGTCACGGCAAGATAATATCAGAAATAAAAAATCAAACTTGCTGCTAATGTTCATGCTATCTGGGTCAGAAAAATGGTCTCGCTTTTGCCACTTTGACAATATTACGTGAAGCCATCCCGTAATGTTGAAAGTAACATATTATCACATATCATTACTTATCTCATTTTTTAAAATTAAATTCCCTGTTTTAAAATTTAATTTCTCCTTTCATAATTATAAACTGAATGAAAACTTCCTCTCCTTTCTAAAAAGAATATATTTCTTCTTCCTTTTTGCGCTTTAATTTTCAGTTACTTAAGTTTTCCCAAGTTCACCCAAAGCCGTTAATAAAATAAATCAAAAACAAATCTTTATCTCATCCTAAAATCATTAACTGTGTGAACATACTTTCCTTCGGTTGATGAATACATAAGAAAAGATATTCTTTGATCATATGCTCCTGTTGTAGCAGTAGTCTATACATTCATTGTTAATTCTCAGTTTGATAGTCAATACAACTGCCTCCTCGGCCACAAATATATAATCTGTTTATATTAAAAACCAGCACCCGGCATATGCGTTGCTGCTTCTAAATACATATTTCATATTAATCAGCTTTGCCATTCGTATTTGTACGTTGAAATGTTAAAACGTCAATCAACGGTTCTTTTGGCTAGTTTTTAGTTCAAAGTTCCATTAAGTGATATATCTTTGGGGTTATAATGGTCCAGGGTACCAAGATTTTGGCTCGACACATTGGCAACAATATCTGTCAAATTATCGACTCCATCTCTGTACATCGAACTGATAACAGCTGACTCAAAGGGTCCCTCTCTGGCAATTCCATTCTTCATCTGTACAATAAATAACGCCATCCTGTCTTCGAATTTGCAGGGTTCTTCTTTTCGTTCTTATCTTTAATATTCAAGGATCTACGAACTTGGATTACCACAAACGATTATTTAAAAAATGCAATATTTTTAGAAAATGTTTTCGCTACAGATCATGGTCTACGGTATACATCCAAATCCAACGCAAACGGCCGGTTTGGTTAAGTGACGGTGTCATGATCCAGCATGATATTACCAGCCCCATACTGCTCACCAAACTCAAGAATTGATAAAAAAGTTCAAGTGGGAAGAGTGGAGACCCCCCCCCCCCACCTCCTCCCCAAAACAAACAAACAAACAAAACCCACTATATTGAGATTTCCTGATGGTTTCTATTCGATAATAAGTTTTACATAAATGTTTATTTTATTATAACAATTAATGTAAGGGACCGTAATTAATTGCAAACAAATATAAATTCCTCTTACGAAGTAGGTAATCTTTACAAAAGTTTGGCAATAAATTGTAAGTATACCTCGTATACCTCTCAGTGTCACCTCTATTCCATTGTTGATGCCATTTGTCCAGAATTTCTCGTTACAGCCATTGTCTTTACCTACAGTAAAAAAGTCGAAAATTGTACGTCAAACGTGACAAATGAGGTGCGTTCGTACCACAACTAGTTTTATAAATACAGTTGGCTCTCTGTTTAACGACTTTCAAGAAACCTCGAAAAATCGTCCTTAAATAGAGATCATCCTTAAACAGAATTTGTGGAAAAATAACATTTGAAAAACATTTATTCCCCTTCACAGTTTTCAGGCTTAGGACTGTCAATACATTTCTCAATACATTGCCGTGTTTAGAAATGTTTTATTTATTTATTTAAGTTTATTTTATGTTTTCTGCTTTAATTATACTGTATGCAAAAACAACATTGCAGCACACAATGCTACTTACAGTACAATAAAAATATTTATAATACATTTAATTAAGCAAATTAAGTTTTTTAAAAATCAAAAAGTGTAGATTGTTTCAATGGTGGTCTAGTTTTTACTAGCCTTACTTTAAGCTTCTCAAGAAGGCTGTATGAGTCATCTTTCATATTTCATGAAACGATATACACTATGACGCAAAAGTTTAGACAATGAAGAAATTCTTACATACTTTGAAGAATATTTATTCAATTTTCAAATCACTGCTTGAAATTAATGTGCTGTACATATAAACAATATTTATAACAAAGAAAAGTGGAATTGTGCATATTGCAATAAATTAAATGGTAACAAAAATAAACTGCTGTCTCAAAAGTTTAGACACAAATTAAATAAAATCGAAATAAACAATTTTTAAAACCTGGTTGCGCATCCATGCTTATGTATTACGTCATATACACGAGATTGCATGGAAAAAACTAAATCTTGCATAGTTTGTGGATCGATATCGTACCATGCATTCTCAATAGATGTCTTAAGTTCCTTTTCAGAAGAGTATTGTCTAGCGTTGCTATAAACTTTGCGACACATGATGCTCCAAAGGTTTTCTATAGGGTTAAGATCTGGGCTACATGCTGGCTAGTCGAGAACTCTTATATTATGGGAATTAAACCAAGATTTTGAATGTTTTGCAGTGTGAATTGAAGCATTGTCTTGCTGAAATTCCCACTGAGGACCCCCTAGAAGCTCAGCAAATGGCAGTAGGTTTTCTTCTAATGTCTGTGTATAATGCTGTGAAGTTTGACGACCACTGGTGAAGGTCAGAGATACTTGTCCATTATAGCAAAAGGCTGCCCAAACCATCACCGAGCCCCCTCCTTGTCTGCGACTAAAAAAACGTCGAGGTTCCTTCCGCAAGTCATGCCAATACGATAAACAACCATCTGGACCATCCAGATTCCACTTTTTTTCATCGCTAAATATGACTGACTGCCATTTCTCTCCATATGGCATATGCTTTCGAGCCCACATAAGTCTTTGTAACTTATGATGTGGTTTCAGAGCTGGTTTCTTCTGCATTTTGCTATAAACGATTGTTCCTTTTTCCAAAATTCGTCTACGAATCGTATCCTTTGATACAGAGAGTCCCGATGAGCTTTGAACTCCACGTACGCTCATTTGTTGAGTACTCGCTAGTCTTTGTATCAGGCGATCCTCTCGTACATTTGTCACACGTGGCCTCCCAGACCGACATTTTGCTTTATATTCGGAACCACTCGATAAAACTCGATAAATAGATTTTTTTGACCTATTAATAATAGCAGAAATTTCAGAAACGCTCTTCCCTTCACCTTTCAACTGCCAAATCCTTGAAACCTCATTCACTTGAATTTCTTTAGCTCTCGGCATGTCGACTATGAAGCGCAATCGTTTGCAGAACTTAAGTACTCCAAATTTGTGACATCATCGATTCGAAATTTGCATATGCCAGCGAATATTCAAAGAAATTTAGAATAGTGTCTAAACTTTTGCGACAAGCACATTTGAATTTTTATGAAAAAAATGAGTATTATAGCAAATAAAACGACTGTCTTTTGTACATAGCATTTTAAATCAGTTTTTGAATATATTTACAGGTTTTTGTAATTCTGACGTCATAATTCTACATTTTAAAGCTGAATGACGTCATTGTCTAAACTTTTGCGTCATAGTGTACTAACGAAGAATATCTAGAGCAGAATTCGCATCTGAGTAAGAAGGAGGTGGTGTCTCGCTTTCTGTATCACCAACTTCATCACCATCTTCTACATCTGAAGTTTCATTTTCATTTGCGATGATGTCTTCATAAATTTTATCTAAATTTCTGAAGTCGGTTATTAAGGGTCCTGTCCCTGCCGGCGAAGACACTCACGAGCTAATGCTAATCCTATGGGGAGGGATTTTTCTAATATCTCGTTTGCATTTCGACATTTTTAAATAATTTTTTTTGCATTGGATAGCGGAGGTCCGTCTCTACAGCGCACCTTGGTTACTTTTTCGATTTTGGTCGCAGATATTTTTAAAAAAGTTACTTTCATTTTCAAAACCGGTTCTGAAAATGAAAGTGTCATTCTAAAAAATATCTGCAACCAAAATCGAAAAAGTAACCAAGGTGCGCTGTAGAGACGGACCTCGGCTATCCAATAAAAAAAAAAAAAATATTTAAAATTGTTGAAATGCAAACGAGATATTAGAAAAATCCCTCCCCATAGGATTAGCATTAGCTCATGAGTGTCTTCGCCGGCAGGGACAGGACACATGGGTGAAGTCCATTATGCCCTTCTTCTTTATCTGATCTGAATTGCAAGAAAACTTGTTTTTCTATCAGAGTAAGTTGCCTCGTTTAACATGCTTAAAGGGATCGGGGTAAAAAAAGTACGTGAAAATCGTCGTTAAATAGAAACAATTTCGTCTTTAAATAGAGATTTTTTTACTTAAAGGAATCGGGACCGCAAAATATCGTCCTTAAATAGAGATCGTCGTTAAGTAGTGCGACGTTAAACAGAGAGACGACTGTATTCAGATCTTGGTGTAATAGCTAGTGCACTCTTATGCAAAAATGCATGAATACAAAATTTATTACGATTCTATATATTAAATTCAGTAATATGGAAATAATAGGACTCCATCTTAAATAGGACGTCATCATCATGGCAACCTAGAATCATTACCTACCATGAGATATCATTGAATTCATTACGTATGATAGGATTTAACAGAATTAAGTTTATTTTATTAATGCCTCTTTAAGTTTTGATTCGATTTTCATAAAATTTGAAATGACAAAATTCTGCAACGATTACATATAATAAATTTCAAACCATTTGGTTGGGTAGTTTTTTTGCTGTTATATGCGAACAGGTGGTCCAGACGACGACTATATGTGCTACATATTTATATAATTACGAAAGCGCCTAAAAAGAACAAGGCTTGAACACATTTACCAAACAACTGAAGCTTAAAGGTAGAGTCGTGGAAAAAAAAAAAAAAAAAGTAAACACCCCCTACTAACTCCTCAACAAATTATCGTAGACGAAAGTTACTGGTACCGGACGATTGGAAATAAAGTCTACTTTTAAATGGTGTGTATAAAATTTGCTTAGGGGGCCATATACATATTAAAACGAATCCAAACTTCATTTTTTTCAATGGCAGTACCCAAATTCAACGAGATATTTCAAATCTTCGGTTCAAAATATGCCAAGAAACCAAATTTCAAGTCATTCGAATGATATGTTTCTGAAGTATAGACATTCAAAATTGAGTACTTCTAATGTTAAATTACATTTTCATATTTTTATTTATATCTCCTGAAATTATGCTCCTAATGAGCTAATTTTTTGTGTAGCAATAATACTAATATACCCAAACATAAATACGTTGAATTTGCAATTTTTATAATTTTATGATATGAATTATGAAATTAATATTCGAAAAAATTATGAATTGCAACATACAATTTTTTTGATGGATTTAGATTTATTAAGTAATGCTTTATGGAAATCCAAAATTTCACATTTTTCTTCCAAGTAGTTTTCAAATTATGCTTAAAAAACTGCAAAATGGTGGTTTAAGGGGCCGTCTATGATAGAAGTGAGTAAATTTTTGAAATTTATTCTGCTATCCTGTAATCAAACAGGTTTCATTGACGCTTAAACGTGCCTTGATCAAGAAGGCGGCTCTCTCGGTTAACAATCGAGTTCGGAACTTCAATTTGGATACAGCCCTTAAAATACGCTCGTTTTAAAATAATTAATTTCTCGGAAACTTATGGCGAATTGCATAAAAATTTGTTTATAGGCTAATTGAAGGTGTAGAGTTCATTTATGCTGTCAGAATTGTGTGCTGCTATTGAAAAAAAAACAAAGTTATGGTTCGTTTTAATATGTAGATGGCCTCTTAAACAAATTTTATGAACATCATTTAAAAGTAGACTTTATTTCCAATCGTTAGGTACCAGTAACTTTCTTCTTCGATAATTTGTTGAGAAGTTAGTAGGGGGTGTATACTTTTTTTTTTTTCCACGACTGTACAAAAGTCACTGCAATTCTTCATTTGTACCGACTGAACATACTGTGGCAACGCGCAGGCATTAAAATGAGTATATCACAGGAAGCGATCAAGCTAACCTTTTGCTCGGCATTAAAGATCTTGCCTGCTGTCCCTGGGTGTTGCTGTTCGATCCCTGACGCCGGATACAACTTCTGTAATGCTTTGTCGCGTAAAAGAACTTAGTTTTTCAAAACTCATTTCCTTTTAAGAGCTTCTATTTTAGTTTTATAAACTTTAGTACATTATTAATCATGCCTAAATAGTAGCAATCATTTGCGTTGACTAAATAGTTTTCTATAGTGAAAAATTAAAAATTAAAAAAAAAAAAAAAAAAAAAAAGTTATTTAAAAGATTACAACGACCATTTGGAAAATGATTTTTTCGAAGACTAAAATTTAAGACATAAAAATCGCACGGAGTTTTGTAGTTTTTATTACTTTTTCGTCATAGTGGCAACAGAAGTATCCATCTCTGTTGAAAGTAAAGGGAAAATACAGATTACTATATAGACCAATCAGAACACGAATAAAATGCGGGATTCAACTAATAAAACGCTTCGATATGTTTTTGATTTCCTACCCTGACAGAGGACAATAAACATTTTTCCAAATGGTAAAAAAAAAAAAAAAATAAATAAATAAAAAAAAATAAATAAATAATAATTGTTTTGAAACTAAACAATGCAGCATTGCAATAAACATCCAAAGGCAAACAATGAAAGTTAAACACACTCTTATTTGTTTTAATGTAGATAAAACGGGCGCTATGGTTTTAAATTACTAGGGGATAAAACCTGGACTTCCCAGGTCACAGAATATACATGAAAAGCATTTTTTTAAATTGAAAATTCTAACAGATTTTTTGCGTTTAATATAAATATTTTTTAGATAGCCGACTAATTCCACATTGTAAAAAAGAGAAGAATGTTTCTTAACCCTTTCGGGTTCGATTTTTTTTTCAATTTTGAGAATGAAATTACTTTTATGTTAATAAAGTAGCCATCCAAATAGATTTACTGAAGTTTAACAAATATGTCATTGTCTGAAATATAAGGAATGTAGTTAGTTTCGGTACTATTCAATTCATATTCATAAGACATTACGTTAAGGAAGAGTTTTAGGAGACGTTTGGAAATTATCGTATTTCAACAGGGTTTGAGAAGTATTACAACTTTCTAATTATTTTTTGCTTTTCACAACACATGATCCGTTGAGATAAGAAACCTATATTTTAAATTTTAAGAGTGAAATATATGTTTAAAACAAAATAATCATAAATGGTGCAAAGAGAATTAAGCAGACTTTTTGTATTATTATTATTACTAACAAGGGAACCACTTTTGGTGTTGCTCGCACCTTGTAACGAGACCTGGTGCATTTTGTAGTCCTACACATAAAAGTTAGAGAACCGATAAAATTTCTCTGTTAAAATAATATTTTATATACTTTTTTATACTTTTAATTTTTTATTATTACATTTTTATTTGTTTATTTCACGAAAAAAGTGAGTTAAGTCGCCAAATATGGCGGTACAATTTTTCCACCTGCTTTATCCGATGAGTAAATGTACAGTACATATTACTAGAATTATATCAGATTGCGATTTTTTTAAATAATTGATATCATAAGAAGCAAATATTAGGTTTTCTTTTTTTTTCTATGCAGACGATAAATACTAAATAGTAAATATAATTCTATAAAAGCTTCCAAGATCATTGAAAACTATTTTTTAGTGAAATACAGAATAAACAAACTATTTTCTTTTGAAATCGAATGGAATAAAAAAGTTTCGAATGTTTAAAATGAAATGTTGGTGTATTAAATGGTCCTTTGGTAAAAGTCATTATAAAGTAAATTAATATTTTTACACAATTTAGAAAAATTACTGTGGCTAATTAGGTAACATCGGACATTACAATTTCTACTGAAGTCCAAACCACTCTTCACACAAGACAAACAGTTATGACACTTGGCTAGGGTTGCCGGAAAGCTCTACTTTTGAAAAAACAAGCGCCAACTGTTTCCCCGCCAAAAATGTGAATATAATGTTGCAATTTTTCAAAATCAAATTCGTAGATTCTTGGAGGAATTTTTAAACTATTTTCAATATTTTATACTTATTATTAACTAATTTTTATTTTTAAATGCTTTTCTTTAAAAAACTGCAATGTTAGTAGTCCGATAAGTGGTCTCGAAAATTACATTTTTAGAAAGTTATGCTGCTGTAAAATCAAGAAATATTTTAACAGAAAAATTTTATCGATTCTCAAATTTCATAATATAGGGCTTTAAAATGCACTAGGTCTCAATGCTGGGTGCGAGCAACACCAAAAGTGGTTGAAGTAACCGTTGAAGTAACATAAAAACTTGCAAAACTAACATATTTTTTGTTAAAAGAAATCATAAAAGAAACAGTCTCAAATCCTGACAAAATAAAACATATGTTATTTTAGCCAATCTGAAACTTAATAAATGTTAACTTAATCGTAATACTTGTACGATTTTTTTCAAAGCGCAGATACCCATGGAATAAGATCTTCGAATACTTTAAACACTTGATATGTGACCCCTCAAAGCCCAGCTGAACTCATTTGTTTTCATTGCAGAAAAGTGGCATAAGTCATGTATTTTTAAAGTTTCATAACTCGCTTAATTTTAGCGTTATATGAATGGGACTTTTTTTGTCTTACTTGTCAGTGTAATAGGAAAAATTTACTAAGTATAACTTATAGAACCGGGGGACCGTATAAAAATTTAAATTTCGTAATTTTTTAAGAAATGTTTTTACTGACCCAAATCGCTTTTAAAATATTTCTTTACCTGATTTAAATCATTTTTGTAATTGGAACTATATGTCTATGACTAACTGTTTAGGAATTAGGCATTGGACACCGTTGAGACCGGACACCCTGTATAATAATTTCTTCCGAGTCACCCATGATTTCGAAAAAGTGTTCATTTATCTTTAGAAACCTCAGAAAACAATTTATTTTCAGAATTTAAAGATAGCTGCCGTAATTTTAGAAGATGTTTCCTAGCTTTTACAATGCATTAATCAGTTCTCTGTACCCGGAAAATCGGTTTTTCGGTTTTTATCGGTAAACATTTTCGGCTGCATAACTTAATTTGTGCATGCAATGGTAATAAAATAACGTTAATTTTCATATTAATATTACAGTCAATCAGGGTAACTTTGAAACACGGGGTGTAACTTTGCACCACCTCCTATTTTTCAATATTTTTGACTCTAAAAGACTAAATAAACTCCAGAACTGTGCTCTGTTGGCAAGGTTCTAAACTGGGATTTCTACTCTTTATTTTAGAAAATAAATTAGCAACATTATGCGCAATTAATTGCATCATCTAACTATTTTTGTAAAGTACTGTTTTCAAGTTAATTTGGAATGCTGTTTTGAAGTTGTTGTAATCCAATTAAACTTTCATAGTAAGTAACAATATACTCATTTATAAGACATATTATTATCTAAATGTTGTAAATGTGTTAATATTTTGTGATTATTCATTTATTAATAGTTAATAAAATGTAAAATATGAAGGTACTAACATTTTACCACATTTTCAGGGTAACTTTGAGCCGGCTCAAAGTTATACTGATGCTTATAATTTACTAATTATAGGTGCTACTGTCAAAAATTACCCATATTTGCAGGTATGTCTTATATAAATGCCGAAAATGAACATTAGATATAACATGTAAATATTTTCACAAATATGTGTAAAATACATAAAATCCATTTAAAGACGTTTTTCGGGGCGGAGCTACTCAAATTTGACATTTCATACATTCGACATTTTTTATTCTTCTTTGAATAATACTAATACTAGTATGTATTACTGTAACTATGGATATATTATTGAGTTAAAACATTGAAAATTGTTCTCCACTGCATTTTTATGTTTTATATGAACAATAAACAGTTTTTTTTTTTATTTCCAAATGTTCATGGTTCTCTTCTCCCACTTTTCTTATGCCTGATATTTGTTGTAATATCATAAATTATACAAATCTTGTAATGTTGGGAAATGTAAATTCACAGTCTTTACATATCTGAAAACATTTTTGGGGGTTTAAAATTGTCCCGACTACAATACTTTTTTTTATAATTAATTATTTTATATAAAAATTTATCATATGGTGCAAAGTTACCCTAAATGGCTGGGTAACTTTGAAACAGGCTAAAAATTCATTTTTCATTGCTTTTATCCTTATTATTCCTTAATTTTTTATAGTCAAACACTAATTTAGGATCATTTCTTCTCTTTTATGCCCCTAGTTGCGACAATATTCTTCAAATAAGAGTGTGGCATATGAAAATAGAGAAAATTCGGATCAAAGTTACTCTGATTGACTGTAATGCTGTTAATTTTGTATGTTTCTCTGTTAAACATATTTGCTGAATATCAAAATTTACCCGAGAATCGTTAATTCCCAAAAGAAAAAAAATGATATTCCGATTTGAGAAAACTGATTATTGCACTGTAAAAGCTAACAGAAAAGTTTCCGAAAATGATGTGTAGCTAATAAAGATTTATTTTTATAAGTTCTTCTTTAAATTTCGAAAATAAATAGTTTTCTGGGGTTTTTAAAGGTTTTCGGAATCTTCGGTGACACGGAAGATGCTATTCTATATTTTCATTTCATCATAGTTCATTTTTGTAGAGTAAGAAATATCTTTTTTTACAGTGCACCAAAAAGCATTTTTATGTGAAAAATATCACTTAAGTATTCAAATAAAGTTTTAAAATTTAATTAAAAACGGTACTTTCTTATTAGCTGCATGCTAGAAAAAATCGCCAACGAATTTGTTACATAGAGTACCTTTTATTACTCTGATAATTTCTGCGGTTTAAAAGCGTGTTTGATTACAGGTCTGTTAAATTTGTGTTTTATTTATATCATATTATTAATTTTTTTATTGATGAACTTTTAGGTTTCTTTTTTCTTTATATAATATTAACCGGAAACAGGCGCTGAACTATTTCTATTATTTTTATTGCAAACGTGTTAATCTTTTGTGATCGAGTTGCACGCAATAGAGAGATTTAAAAAAAAAAAAATCATGCTTGAAATTATTTTTAAAAACATAAAAGTAAAACAGTACTTTGAGATACAGTTTTCAAAGAAATTTCATTGAAAAAAAAATTTTCCCTTAAATCTAAAAATTGAAATTTTGCGATGCTTAGAAGTTAAAATCTTTTGTAAAATCTTTAGTAAATTCAAAATTTACTGGTCAAGTGTTGCCATCGTCGACATCACGTCAGCGTTATTCACGGATATGTTTCTTCTGTATAACATGGATTTGCCAAAATGCTGTAGTAATTAGTAAGTTGAAAATAATGAACGTCAGTAAGTTACAAGCAGGTTTTAAATTAAAAAAGTTTGTTTACTATTTTATCGTGATATTAAATTGTGAAGTTCCTACTCGACAACCACTCTCGAAATTACATCAGATAAAACAAAAGCTGTCCTCCCCCTCTCCTTCTTACCTAAATCATTGTAGTTGAGTTTATTGAGTGTTTCACTTAAAATAATGGACCTTTTTCAAGGTTACATACGAAATTAAAAAGTTGCCGTTTTTAGAAAATAAAATATCGATTTTTCTACACGCGCGCGTATCTATTTATCCCCAAATCCCCAAACGTGAATTGCTCTAGATCTAGATGTTCCCTCATTCAACCCCCCTTTTTTTACGAACCACATTTTCACTAATTTTGATACAAGTGTAGATAAAGACAAACTTTGAAATAGTTATGAAATATAATTTTAGAGATTTTTTTTTTTTTTTTTTTTTTTTTTTTTTTTTAATTTACTAAACAATATTTAACAAATACAGGGTGTTTAAAAAGATGGGGCAAATTGTAAGAAGGGATAGAGAACACTGCAGCAAAAAATGTTTGAACTCGAAACATGTGTCGCAATTCATTCAAAACTACCAAGTGGGTTTCTAAAAAAAAAAAAAAAACTTTTTTTATATAATGTATATTGTGTGTATGTAATGTAAATGATACTTTTTTATGTAATATTAAAAGGTACCCTTTATTGTATACAGTGAAACCTCCCTATGAGACCACCTCTATTAAGCGACCACCTCTCTGAACGAACATTTTTTCATGGAACGAAATTTATTCCCATAGGCTCAATACTAATTTTACCTCCATTCAGAGACCATCCCAGTTGAACTCCCTCCATGAGCGACCCATTTCTTTGAAGAAAATGAAACAAATCCCGTTTTTTCCCTGGTCGCTTGAAGGAGGTTTTATTAGAAAAATAATTCCGGAGAGCGCATTGTTCATTAAACTTCTAAACTAAGTTTAGATTTTTTTTTATTTCGGTAACTTTTAAGTGTTTAAACCTCTTTGTGTCTTTTTAAGCAATGAATTTAACTCTGCTGACAAATTAAGAATGACGGCCAATAAACTCTCCTGCCTTATTCTGTCAAGTAATTCTCAAAGAAATAGATAAATTAAGGAAATCGTCATTATTTGTTCCCGTCCAAAAAAATTGCATTTATTTACTGAACTTCGAACGGATTTTGAAAAAAAAGTTATAAAAGATAAAACCGTAAAATGAAAGCAAACGTCAATGTATTGATTTTTTAAACTCTGCAGTAATTAACTTGTGTAACTAACTTTTGTTTCGATACTTAAATTTTTATATTTTTTCCTAATGTGAAAAATAAATTTTTGTAACATTAGCTGTTACCTTTTTTCATCAATTAAAATCTGGATTTAAACATGACCTTCATTAAGAGATCACCTCTCGGAGCGACAAATTTTTATTGGAACGGAATGTGGTCTCTTTAAGGAGGTTTTACTGTATATGTAAAAAGATAATTTTTTATAATTAAATGATGTACCATGCTATGAGGCATTGTCGTTATTGTAGAGAGCAACAACAGTACAGACTCTTCGTTAAATATTATTTTTGGTTATTAAAAAGACACACTATTTTTCTTAAAAATTTCTTCTATATTGTCAGTAATGTAAATTATTACGGGCAATATAGAAGAATTTTTAAAGAAAAATAGTGTGTTTTTTTAATAACCAAAAATAACATATAACGAAAAGTCTGTACTGTTGTTGCTCTTCACAATAATAACAATGCGTGATAGCATGGTATATCAATTAAGATATAATTATAATATGGGCATTACAAAGAGCAAATTTTTCTGTTAGTAAACTATCTAAACGATAATTTTTTAACGTAACATACTAAAAAAATATACATTTTTTATGTAATATGTATATATATACAGTTGAACCCCGTTATAACGAACTTCAAGGGACCGAAGGTTTTGTTCGCTATATCCGGTGGTTCGCAATATCCGAACCGTCAAGAAAAATGTTAGAGTTCACAAAATGTACAACTCATTAGTTGCTATGTGTATATTCAATAATGATGTATTAAAAAAAGTTAAAATCTATTAAATACAGCCATTAAAGAATTAAATTGGCTAAATTCGATTACATTAAACTAACACAATACAAACTGAATTAACTGACAATGAAGACAAACATGAATAAATTAATTTTACCTTTAATTGTTGCTCACTGTTTTGATACAGAAATAATCGGTAATTTTCTACTGACGTGATGCCAATTTCAAAAGCATATTATGAATTTCTTTGTCTAGTACATCAAATGACTCCAACGCTCTTTCTTCCACTGTTTGTGTTTATGTAGACAAAAACTTATTAATTACACGCATCACTGCTGTAGCATCTGAGATCGTGGGGATTTCGTCATTTATGTGGTCCTTTTCATCACCATCAGATGCAGAATCTTCGATTTCAGAATGATTCATTTTAACTTCTTCCCCAATCTCTTCATCAGTCGAATCTTCACATGTAAAAACTTCATCATCACATGTTTCAAACAATCGCATATCACAAACTGAGAAAACAGCTGTGATCAGGAATAAGGGAAAATGACTGACGGGTAGGTGGGATCACACCTGCAGAGTGGCTTTCGTAAAAGCGAAAGAATGCAGTTGTTTCTCCCTTTCTTAAAAAAAAAAAAAAAGACTTATCGTTGATTTGCCCCATGTTTCACTAGCTGGCATACATTTTCTTATGAAATTGGAGTCGAAATCCTGTTCTCACAACTTTGGAAAAGTAAAAAAAAAAAACAAAAAAAAAAAAAACATGGTCGACTGGACAAAAATGTTCGTTATAGCCGATTCTTAAGATTTCGGTGGTTCGTTATAAAAGGATAAATTAGCATTAAATAAAATAGGAAAACGACGGGACCAAAATTTTCGTTCGTTATATACCGGGTTCGCTATAACGGGGTTCGACTTATATATAAAACCTGAAATAATAATAATTTGTTTATTTCATTTATGAATTTCAAAAAGTGTAAAAATATTTTTCTGTTTATCTGGGTTCCTCGGTTTTCCAGTTAAACTGTTTAGCACACAATGAGCAAAACATTCTTTAAATCAATTTAAATTGACGATTTTGTTGTTGTATTATTTTTGTTATTATCTGCATGCACTGTTAAAAACAGGACACATGTTTCTTAATCTGTGAAAATATAATATAACAAAGAACGAAAATATACAATAACCTGTTCCTTATTACCCATGATTCCGAAAAGCGTTCTTTTTCTTTAGAAACCAATATATTTTCGAAAATTAAAGAAACATTTGCATATATATATATGTATATATATATATTCTACAACAACACTGAAACTAAAGAAGTGCAAAGTTATGTGTACCTTGGGCAGGAAATATCATCGGATAATAGTATCATGAATGAATAGAAGAATAGAAGAATAAGAAATGGATGGAGAGCTTTTGGAAAGAACAATATTATTCTGAAGAGTAGCATGCCCCTTTGTTTGAAAAGAAAGGTATTTAACCAATGTGTTTTGCCTGTGCTAACTTATGGAGCAGGAACATGGACGATAATAAAACGGATGGTACAAAGATTACAAACAACACAGAGGAGTATGGAAAGATGCATGCTAGGTATAACTAGAAGAGACAGAAAAAGAATAACCTGGATAAGAAGTCAGACGAAAGTTTTTGACATCATTGAAAGAATTAAACGGTTAAAATGGAAATGGGCTGGGCACATTGCAAGAAGACAAGACAATAGATGGAGCACAAATACCCTACAGTGGTATCCCAGAGATGTGAAACGGCCAAGAAGACGACCTCAAGTAAGATGGAGTGATGAAATCAGAAAAGTAGCCGGTGTAAATTGGATGGCTAAAGCACTAGACAGGAAACATTGGAAAAATCTGGGGGAGACCTACATCCAGCAGTGGATTGAAAACGGTTGATGATGATGATGATGATGATGATGATGATTGTATATACAGGGTGCAATATGTTATATATCGCCGACCTGTAATTTCTCAACCGTTGGTCGTAGACATATAGTTCCAATTACAAAAACGTTTCAAATGAAGTAAATATTCATGCTGTGGCATTATTTAAAGAAAAAAAATCAACTTTATAAAATTACGAAATCTAACTTTTTATACGGTCCCCCAGTCCCTATAGTTATATTTAGTAAAAGTTTACATGTATCATAACACATATAACACAAAAAGTTTGACATCTGTACTACAAAAATTGACAGAGTTATTAAATTTCAAATTTTGAGATTTTTGCACATGATTTTGTTTTTCATTGAGGGATCAGTTAAAAGATGAATTAAAATAATTCGGGATCAAAATCCGGGTGCTATGGCCTTTTTACGGCGAAACCACCTTTAGCCGGTATTGTCAAATCGGGGTATCACCGACGAGGGTTATTTCATCTAAAAATTTGAGCTGACTTTTAGGGGTCGTATACAAAGCTAAGAATGAAATAGTGAAATTAAACAGGAAAATAAATATCAATTTATTATAATATCAAAAACGGTCTACTATAAAAAATGAATACATAAACTCCGGAAACTACTAGAGATACTGCTCAAAGTGTTCTCCATTGGTGGCAATGTACAACGGATTGCGTGACAGTACTGCGTCCTGGATACATTAGAGCATAGCAGTTGCGCAAACTGTGCGACAATCAAGAATGATGCGCTGCTTCAGATAAACCAGAGAATTGGTCTCAGTCACATAGACCTAGGCCTTGATGTAATCCCAGAGGTAGAAGTCCATGGAAGTCAAGTCCGGTGAACGCGGTGGCCACTCTACCGGACCACCCTATCCAAGGATCTGTTGACCGAATTCGGTGGCCAGATACACCCGTACGTTTGATGTTTTATGTGGAGAGGGCTCCATCACGTTGAAACCACACCCGGCATGCATGTCGGAGAACAACTCTTCAGTCACGTACCGTGTTTCGTAGCAGACGAAGGTAAAGAACGCCCATTAAGGTCCCACCCATCGTAGAAGATGGGTCCAACAATCTAGGTTCCCGATATACCGCACCACACGTGTCGTACTGTCCGGGCGATGCGGAGGTTTCCAGGTCGCACCATCCTTTTGATTGTCGCACAGTTTGCACACCTGCTATGTTCTAATGTGTTCAGGACGCAGTGCTGTCGCGCAATCCATTGTGCATTGCCACCAATGGAGGACACTTTGAGCAGTATATCTAGTAGTATCCAGCGTTTTATGTATTCATTTTCTATAGTAGACCGTTTTCGATATTATAATAAATTGATACTTATTCAATTCCTACTATTAGTTCCCACTCTCCCTGTATTTATTTATTTATTTATTTATATATCTTGTTCAAATTTTCAATCGCTAATAAAATACTTATTATTCATCCTATCAAGTTGAAATAATTTTTTTTAAAACTTGTACTGGATGACAATTGATGTTAATACAGTTTTTTCAAATTTTAATTCATTAATTAAATGTTAATTAATTCATTTTAGTTTTACATGGGAAACAAAATGGCGGCCATTGGTTATTGAAGCATTTAATGCATCTTCATATCTATAAGGGGGGTTACCATAGGGAGGGACCCTGTTCTGTCGCCAAATACCGCCAAGTTTGTCGCCAACTTGACGATATCTCTATTATTTCGCTAAATTCCCATAGACTTCCATTGTAAACTTATATAACTTGCTTATAGAAAATCAACAAATTGAGATATTTTAATGCAACAAAAACTAATATTAGCTTAAGGGATTATATTAAATTTTTATTTGATGACCTAAGTAGGAATTGACTTTAAAAACAAAATTTTCATATTACTTGTTTTTCTATTTAATTTCAATATTTCATTCTTCGCTTTGTATACGACCCATAAAAGTCATCTCAAATTTTTAGATGAAATAACCCTCTTCTTTGATACCCCGATTTGGCGATACCGGCTAAAGGTGGTTTCGTCGTAAAAAGGATATAGCACCCGGATTTTGATCTCGAATTACTTTAATTCATCTTTTAACTGATCCCTCAATGAAAGGCAAAATCATGTGCAAAAATCTTAAAATTTGAAATGTAACCCGGGAGAACTCGCTAGTGAGAATTTCTCTCACGGTGCCCAATTGCTTTTCTTTTACTTTACATTAATTTAATATCAACATTTTTTTTTTTTTTTTTTTTTTTTTTTGGCTTAGTACTTTTATTTACAAAAGAGGTAAAATAATTGAAATAACAGTTTGAAATTTTAATTACAATGAAAAATCGTTTAAATAAGAGTCTAAAAAAAAGTACGACGGTGAGAGAAAATCTCAGCAGCGAGTTCTCCCGGGTTAATAACTCTGTCAATTTTTGCAGTACAGGCGTCAAACTTTTCGTGTTATATGTGTTATGATATGTGTAAACTTTTACTAAATATAACTATAGAGACTGGGGGACCGTATAAAAAGTTAGATTTTGTAATTTTTATAAAATTGATTTTTTATTTTAAATAATGCCCCAGCATGAATATTTATCTCATTTGAAACGTTTTTGTGATTGGAACTATATGTCTATGACCAACAGTTGAGAAAATAAAGGTCGGCGATAGATAACATATTGCACCCTGTATATAAAGTTTCTTTTCTGACACCGGTTTTCGGAATAACAAAATAACATTAATTTTAATGTTAATGCAGTTAATTTATCATGTTTGTCAGCAAGACCTGTTTGTTGAATATGAAAATGTATACTTCAGAATGGATCGCGTCTGAAAACCTATGTTCCAGGTCAAAAAAGTGTCCAGGCGCCTGGATTCGAACCAAGAAGTTTTTGGCTGAAGCTGTCAATGCTCTACCAACTAAGCTGTCCTTAACAAACCTGGCTGACACACTATTCTCCCAGAAACTTTACTGATTAAGGCATCTGGTTTGATTTGAAACAGCTCAACAGAATAAATTGCAGGTAATGAAACTCCAAGAAACGTTGGATACGTAATTACACTTGATTAATTTTAACACAATTATTCTAATCGGTGAATAAATTACACGAGTTGTAATTTTCTAACTGGCTGAAAAAGTATGCATGCCAGGATTTGAACAGGAACCTTTTAGTTGAAGCTGCTAATGTTCTGCCAACTAAGCTATCCTTGAAAAACCTGGCGGACACACTATTTACTCAGAAATCTTACTGATTAAGACATCTGGTTTGCAGACTTGTATAAAACCAAAAACTTTCTGCAAATTGATGTTTAATAAAATAACGTGTTATATTACTTTGACGGTATGAATTAAAAACAGCAGTTTTAAAATAATTACCATTTAAATTAATATTAATTACAGAATAGTTACGTTGGTTAAAAAAAATAATAAAGCTAAAAATCCATAAGAAGGGGTGAATTCTTATCAGTTATTTTGTCAATTGATTTAGAAACAGCCCAATCATTAATATTGTGATCTCTTCTCACAAAATGCCAGTCACTCTGTTCACAGAAATAATGGACATTGCTTCTGAAACAACTGAATCATATTTTGTAAGGAGAGGTCCATTCGTAGGTATCATCATTAAAGAGACTGATGAGTTTTTATTGCGGCTCTTTGGCGAAATTTCAGTTTTTTCCGCGATCATTTGGCGAAATTTCAGTTTTTTCCGGGATCATTTGGCGAAATTTCAGTTTTTTCTGCGATCATTTGGAGAAATTTCCGTTTTTCTGCAATTTTTTGACGAAATTTGCGGGGTTTTTTTTCGCGATTATTCGACAAAATTCGTGCTTTTCTTCACGATTATTTGACAAAATTCGCGCTTTTTTCTCGATCCTTTGACAAAATGAGCTTTTTTTCCCCGCGTTCCTTTGACGAAAGTTGCATTTTATCACGATCTATTGACGGAATTCACGCTTTTTTCGCGGCGTTTTGACGAAATTCTCGTTTTCTTTCGCGATCCTTTGACAAAATTAGTTTTTTTTCCACGGTTCTTTGACGAAATTTAAATTTTTTTCGCGAACTTTTGACAAAATTCATACTTTTTTCGCTATGCTTTTGCGAAATACGTTTTTTCTGCGCTTTTTGGACGAAATTTATTTTTATCTGCGATTTTTTTTTACGAAATTCGCTTTTTTTCGTGATCCTTTGACGAAATTCACACTTTTTTCTGTGGCCTTTTGACGAAATGTGTGTTTTTCATCCGATCCTTTGACAAAATGCGCGCTTTTTGCGTGTGCCTTTTACGAAATTCGTGTTTCTTTCGCGATCCTTTGACGAAATTAGATATTTTTCCGCGATTCTTTTACGAAATTTGCGTTTTTTCGCGATCCTTTGACAAAATTCGCGCTTTTTCTGCTATGCTTTTAGGAAATTCGTTTTTTCCCTGCTCTTCTTTGACATAATTTGCGTTTTTTCTGCGATTCTTTGACAAAATTATTTTTTCCACGATTCTTTAAAGAAATTCGCGTTTTTTCCGCGGTCCTTTGACGAAATTATTTTTTTTTTCCTGATTCTTTTATGAAATTTGCGGTTTTTTTTCTTTTTCGCGATCCTTTGACAAAATTCGCGCTTTTTCTGTTATGCTTTTAGGAAATTCGTTTTTTCCCTGCGCTTCTTTGACATAATTTGCGTTTTTTCTGCGATTCTTTGACAAAATTATTTTTTTTCACAATTCTTTAAAGAAATTCGCGTTTTCTCTGCGGTCCTTCGACGAAATTATTTTTTTTTCCTTATTCTTTTATAAAATTTGTGTTTTTTTTTTTTTTTTTTTTTTTTTTTCGTTTTCGCGATCTTTTGACAAAATTCACGCTTTTTCCGCTATGCTTTTACGAAATTTGTTTTTTTCCTGCGATTCTTTGACAAAATATTTTTTCCCCACGATTCTTTAAAGAAATTCGCCTTTTTCCCATGATGCGTTGACAAAATTGGATATTTTTTCTACAAACGATTGACGGGATTGTTTTATTTTCGGTGATCATTTGTTGAAATCTGCAATATTTGATTGATTTTTGATTTGATTGCAACCGCCGCGGCGAGCGGCCCATCTTCGTCCGCAACCCTTTATTCTTCTACTCTACTCCGACTCTTTTGCGGAAGCAAGATTCCAAGGAGCCCAGCCACGTCCCGAATGAAAGACTCTCTAGCGAAAGCCAGATTGAAAAAAAAAAAAAAAAAAAAAAAAAAAATCAAAAATTTAAACCGGACAAATTTAAAAGAGAAATTACACAAATTAAAGACACCGAAATGCAGGAAGGGAGGGCTCGGGGCGATGAAGCTACCCGACGACCCCTTGCTTTTTCTAGCTTATTATTAGTGATATTTTTTTTTATATCTGAATTTTCGGATTGATGGTCGATTTTTTTTTTTTTTTTTAAATTTTCGGAACCGAATGCCTTAAATTTTCGGAAAATTCGGAGCAGAATCACCACTGGCAAACAATAAATAAATCGTACATAAAAATGGGAAACTTTTTTTAATTTTTCGGTATATATAAAAAAAAAAAAAAAAAAAATACAAGAACAAAAAGTGTTTTTTTTTTTTTTTTTTTTTTTTTTTTGTTGACACTTGATTATTTACACTTGATTAATTTTAACACAATTATTCTAATTGGTGAACAAATCACACGAGTTGTAATTTTCCAACTGGGTGAAAAAGTATGCATGCCAGGATTCGAAAAGGGACCTTTTAGTTGAAGCTGCCAATGCTCTGCCAACTAAGCTATCCTTGAAAAACCTGGCGGACACGCTATTTACTCAGAAACCTTGCTGATTAAGATATCTGGTCTGGTTCTTGAAACAGCTTAACAGAACAAATCCCAGGTAATGGAACGCCAAGAAACGTCCGATACTTAATTACACTTGATTAATTTTAACACAATTATTCTAATTGGTGAATAAATCACACGAGTTGTACTTGTAATTTTCCAACTGGGTGAAAAAGTATGCATGCCAGGATTCGAACAGGGACCTTTTAGTTGAAGCTGCTAATGCTCTGCCAACTAAGCTATCCTTGAAAAACCTGGCGGACACGCTATTTACTCAGAAACCTTGCTGATTAGGATATCTGGTCTGGTTCTTGAAACAGCTTAACAGAACAAATCCCAGGTAATGGAACGCCAAGAAACGTCCGATACGTAATTACACTTGATTAATTTTAACACAATTATTCTAATTGGTGAACAAATCACACGAGTTGTAATTTTCCAACTGGGTGAAAAAGTATGCATGCCAGGATTCGAACAGGGACCTTTTAGTTGAAGCTGCTAATGCTCTGCCAACTAAGCTATCCTTGAAAAACCTGGCGGACACGCTATTTACTCAGAAACCTTGCTGATTAAGACATCTGGTCTGGTTCTTGAAACAGCTCAACAGAACAAATCCCAGGTAATGGAACTCCAAGAAACGTCCGATACGTAATTACACTTCATTAATTTTAACACAATTGTTCTAATCGGTGAATAAATAACACGAGTTGTAAGTTTCCAACTGGGTGAAAAAGTATGCATGCCAGGATTCGAACAGGGACCTTTTAGTTGAAGCTGTCAATGCTCTGCCAACTAAGCTATCCTTGAAAAACTTGGTGTACACGCTATTTACTCAGAAACCTTGCTGATTAGGATATCTGGTCTGGTTCTTGAAACAGCTTAACAGAACAAATCCCAGGTAATGGAACTCCAAGAAACGTCCGATACGTAATTACACTTCATTAATTTTAACACAATTATTCTAATCGGTGAATAAATAACACGAGTTGTAATTTTCTAACTGGGTGAAAAAGTATGCATGCCAGGATTCGAACAGGGACCTTTTAGTTGAAGCTGCTAATGCTCTGCCAACTAAACTATCCTTCACAAACTTGGTGTACACATAATTCACCCCGAAATCTTATTGATTAACACGTTAAGCGCCACGTCAGTCACCGGTGACTGACACTGAACTTTCCGTTTAAAACGTGTCATTCACCGATGACTGACGCCTAAAATATGATATAAAACTAAAAAATTGTTTTAAGTAATTACTGAAACTTTATTTAAAATTTACTCACCTTTTATTTATTACAGGATTATACTTTCTTAAAAATTTCTTAAAACATTGTAAATTTTTCAGCGCTCAGTTTCAGTCACTGCGGCACCCAACGTGTTAAGACATCTAGACTGACATCTGAATCAGTTCAACAGAATAAATCGCATTTAATGGAACTCCAGGAAGGATACGTAATTACACTTCATTAATTTTAACACAATTATTCTAATCGGTGAATAAATCACACGAGTTGTAATTTTCCAACTGGGTGGAAAAGTCCAGGCCAGGATTCGTACCATGGACTTTTTAGTTGAAGCTGCTAATGTTCTGCCAACTAAGCTATTTTTGACAAATCTGGTTGACACACAATTGACCCAGAAGTCTTATTGATTAAGGTATGATTTAGAATAAATTATTAAGAATAAATTGCAGGTAATAGAACTCATTTTCCGTCTGGGTAAAAAAGTGTCCAAGGGAATCGCACAAGGACATTTTGGTTCATGCCTGGTTCGAATCCGTCAAGTGCACTGTTCTCCCTTCATGACTCCGTGTGACTTCTGGTTTATTCCCAAGCTGGACCGGATTTCAGATGAGACGTGGCAGCTAAATATAATCTTAAAAGAGGTATTCCAGAGGTTTCCAATTGTGACAGAACAGTTGGGAGAAGTGTGTGACAGCTCAGGGGGACTTGTTTTAAGGAAATTAGTGTAGGATTATTGTGTATGAATTCGAGTTATTTTTTTTTACGAATAAAGATCGGATATTTTTTGAACCCACCTAGTATTTGTTAAATTTCAGTATATGTCATATATTCGTTAAATTTCAGCATCTTAACTTTTGTGATTTTTATGAATACTTTTAACTTTGTAAACCTAAAAGTAACAATTCCCGTACCCCCCCCCCCCCCCAAAAAAAAAGGTCTCAAAAGAGTTAATAGACTTCTATATTCGACTTACATACAATATTATAATCAATTGCGCATGTACTTCAATTTTGACTTCATACAGCAGTGTTCATTAAATGAAAAGCATGTTAGTTTAGTCCGATACACGAGGATATAAATTATCCAACAATTACCTCCAATCCTCTATTTTCCCTTTGATTGATAAGACATTCATTTTGAGGAAACTCTATTATCTCTAATTATCTAAAACTCAAAATAAAACTACGAAAAAATACCAAAAGAGCTTTTAATAAATTTCGGCTGCTTATATGAATTAAAGTAATGGAAAACGCATATTTCATCCCTATTCCCAAAGGATATACTAAATTTAACTATATTCTGCACGGATATTGATTCAATAAACGGTATAAAAATCTGCTAGGCAAGCATTCAATATTTTATCAACATTATTTTCTGATTTTAAAGAATTTAATATCTAAAAAAAAAGAACTTTTGAAAAAGTAATTTTTGGTTATTAAAATAAATGGCAAAAAATAATTCAGTCTAATAGAAATAAAAGTTAACTTTTTATTTCATTTTTTCAAAAATTCAAATTTTTGTTAGAGTTTTGACCTTTAACTGGTGTGGGCGATCTCACAGACCGCAGCTTTATTCAGTCTTCACAGTTTAACTACAGATACTAGTAAAATTTTGTTTCGTTTGGAGTTCTAGTACTATTGTTAGAGACATTTGAATAGGTAAATTTTTATCATAATGACCCTATACATAAAGTTTAGAACAGAAACAGTATCCTGTGAGTGAACCGAAACTTCTATTCATACTTCCAGTAAGCGGTCTCAGAGACCGCTGACAGTGGTTATATTGCAATTTTTGTCACACCAGTTAATCCGTAAGGCAGAAGATCTTTTAGAAAATTACTGTTAAAATTGGCGTTTTGTACTGAATTTACGAATGCGGCACTGCGAGAAAAGCGAAAAACCGGTCATCACGTGACCACAATTGCTTATAATTCGATAAGTAATTTATTTATCAAAAATGAAAAACTCATTTCGATTCGAAATAGCTTCAATAGTCAAGTCTGAAAATTTTATACCTTTAGGTTTAAAAATGAGTCCGAAACTGTGTTAGAAAGCTTTGCGTTGTTGAGCAGTTTATTTGAGAACCGCATTTGCAATAAAACTAGCTAACTCGCCCGGCGTTGCCCGGGGAGATTGTCATTGAAAAATATAACAGTGGAGTGGACTTTATCACAAATGTAATATACGCACCATGTTGGCGCGATTTTTTTCTGACGCCAATTTGGCGAAAACCTCGTTTTCGAATACCAGTTACACATATTTTTAAAAAGGGAATAACTATAAATGAAAAAAAAGTTTTATTAATACCTATATAATTGAAAAAAGAAAATAAAAGTAAATAAACATTTTACTAATAAACTAAAAAACAGGAATTCTGCTTTTTCAGAATTTAGTGTCGCCCCCGATGAAATATATATATATATATATATATATATGTACATATATATATATACATATATTTATATACATATATATAAATTTAGATAGTTCAGTTTTAAGACTCCAAACACTCGCTTTTATTTTACATAAAATGACGTCAAATTCAAAAAAAAAAAAAGATGTCATTCAAGAAACTGGACAAAAAAAAAAAAGGCTATCTTATGATTTATAGGCCTTAATTTGTTTGTAATATTAATATAGATAATTAAAATTAAATTTAGTTTATAATATCTCCATGTTTTATCAAAAATCATTCAGTTATATTTTTTCAAAATAGCACGTATTTTAATTACATTTTTTTTCAGCTTTTATGAGAAAATGGCAATAAAAAGTTGTAATTGCTATTTTTCAACTATTTTTCCTTTACTTTCTACAGAAATGGAGTACTTTAGTTGCCAAAATTAAACAAATGGTGCTAAAAACTACAAAAAAAAAATTAATATCTCAAAAATAAATGGAGATGCAGTTTTCAAACAAATTGCATTTAAAAGTACCTTTTTTCCCCCTCCAATACGACGGTATAAAAATTAAAAATATGCGATACTTAGAAATTTAAAAAATTGCAGTAGAGATTATTCCGTACAATGATACATCTGCTTTGTTTTAGGGCTGTCTTATGCAACGTAACGTTATTTTTTTGAAACGACATGTTAATAGGTGGAAGAAAGAAATAGCATACCGGGGGCTAATAAACAACAACGTCTGGGTTACCATATCAAGTAAAATGACGACACTTTAGCGTCAGTTAAGTATCCCGGTGCGTATGTGACATTGGCTTCAGGAAAAAAACCGTGCCAACGTGGTGCGTACATGACATCTGTGTCAAAATAAAACGGTCAGGGAAAATTATTACATTTACTTTCAAAGAATGAAAAAGTCAGGGAAGTTCTTACAGTTGAACGTAAATTGCATATCGGTATAACATCGAGGCTTGATATGTGGCAAATTAAGATTTGTGAAACGCTAATGTGATGCATTTTATAAAACAGTTATTAAGCCTATTTTGGAAATTGCTTATGCGCTGTGTTTGACGACGTTCTCGATCCAATCTATTTCGATTTTCCCTTCTTAATTCGGCCTCTCCTTCACTTTCAAGCATTCGCCGAGATCTTTTACGAACATTTCTAATGCTATTTTGAAGCTCCAGAATTGCAGCGAAATAACGAAACGTAAATAAACCCGATTTACCTCCGTCTAAATCATGCCAAAATACTTTTACATAATAACCAATGAGATGCGTTTCATTCGGGCGTTGCCATTAAACAATTAACAAATAATTGCTATTTTTGAGCCACGTACGATAGCATAATATATATAGCTGAAGTTCGCTATATTAAAAAAGTTTTTCCGGCCACTGATTAAAAGTAACGTAACTTACCATTCTTAACTAAACTTCATTATTGTAATTAGCCTCTGATTATGTATTAATGTAATGAAGTTAATAATCAATTTAGCATTTTTTTTTAAAGAGAGTTCCTTAAATAATGCAAAACCGATATTCCGCTAAATCAGATTTTTCCAACCGTGTCCATCTTTAACTATTTTAATTCCCATATAATTAAGAACAATAAAAAACAAAAATATTTTTTTCTTCTCTTTCGTTTGCAATTAGAAAGAAAAAAGACTCAAGTAACTGTTATAATTAACTGTGGTTTTCTATCATATTATTAGAAACAAGTTACTTTTTAATAATTTACAAGTGTACAACGGTAGAATATTTTAGAACATTGTTAATTAAAGAATAAATTTTTGAAACAATTGGCTAAGAGAGTTTTTAAAGTAAGTTTAAAATAAAATTATATTAATTAGTTGGAAAGAACAATGCCAGACATAACAAAGGGCAAACCACTTAGAGAGGCTCATTGTAATCTCACATTATACAGCTCAAAGCTTTCGGGGTGTATAAATGAATTGTCAAAATTGGGTAAAGCCATAAAATTAATTGCACAAAAGTTAAATTTATTGCGTAACTAGCTAAAGTACACGGCGTTGACCGGAATTTTAAGAATGTTTGTTTTTAAAAATCAACGATTGCATGTTAATTTACGTAATTTTCACGCTTTTTTTTAACCCGACTGAAAAGAAGGGTTATGTGTTTCTGTGTATGTGGATTTCTTTATACCCTCGAAACATCCCAACGGCTGGATGGATTTTAATGAATGAGGTCTCTATCAATTCGGCTTAACGGCTCGATGGTTATAGGCTAAGTTTTGTTTTTATAAATTCAAAATGGCGGCCGTAAAATACAAAATGGTGGTAGAGACGAAAAAAATGTACGCACCCTATTGAGTGGCATATCATTGGATAGGTCTTTCAAAAGGAAGACGATGTTTCATTGACTATTTTACAGTCAGAAGCTCCGTTAAAATATTATACAACCTGGAAGTATGGTGCATGTATTGTCGATCTCTAGCTTTACTGCAACTCTAACTACCATTGACATCTATAGACCTCATCAAAACAGTGTTTATAGATAGGAACTAACAATGAAACACAACTTAAAAGTCATCAATACAAGTAAATAAAAAAAAGGGTAAGTAATATAAATAAGTAATATAAAAAAATATATTTTAAGTCAATTCCTACTTAGGTCAATAAGAGAATTTTTTTTTCTTCTCCCATCCTCCTTTCGCCCCACCAGTGGCTGAGAGGTTCTGCTCTCGAAGCTGGTAGACGGGAAGTGCTGGGTTCGATCCCAATCGCGCCCGTCGGCCTAATCGTTCGGAGTTTTCGTGGTTTTCTTCGAGCCATGGATTTCCATGCGTAAATACGGGTTAGGTTCCCTTAGAAAGACTCCCACGAAGGGCACTCCCCCCTCGGGCCCATATCCCTAGTGCAGATAATCGGCCGTCAAAATCAACCAACCAACCAACCCATTCTCATTTCCTGTTGAGTGGCGCTTAAAATGCCTTGATCAAGAAGAGGGCTCTCTCGGTCTTAAAATACCTTGATCAAGAAGAAGGCTCTCTCGATTATTGAAAATTAATTAATTTAATTTAATTAATGAATTGATATTTGAAAAAAAACAGGATTAACATCAAGTGTCATCCACTACAAGTTTAAAATAATTTATTTGAGCTTGATTGGATGAATAATAAGTATTTTATTAACGATTGAAAATTTGAACAAGATATATATAGCGAGAGTGTGAGCTAATAGTAGGAAATGAACAAAAAAAAAGTAGTTTCACATTAAGGAGAAATAATTAATTAGTTCGCTTTTTACTCAGTCGGGTTTTTTGATTTTTTAAATTTAATAGTTTATTTCATTTAATCCTTACGACAGATTGCCTACTTACTTAGTAAATATAATCTGTGATCTGGATTAAGAGCGAGATTTGATGAAAAGTTGTTTCCGAGCATTTTGTTATTTAAATATATATATATATATATATATATATATATATATATATTATGAAAGAAAAACTGCAAGCAAAAAAATTATATGAATTTTATTTGAAAAAATTCTGAAATCTTTATTTCAGTTCTTCTCTAAGAATGAGCTCTGGGGACCTAAACCTTTGTGGAAATTCTAATATATACGCATACACACACTTACATATAGGGAATAAATAGATTTTAAAATGGCGAAAACAAATTCAAATAACCCCAAAATGTTAAAATATGTTAATATTGCTATAATCTGGTTTTTACCATGTTTCAATATTTTTTTTCAAACTTATATGACGTTATATATTCACCTACTGATTTCCATTATATTTCCAATAGGACGTAAAATTCCCCCTTTTTTTATTCGTCAAACTATTTATTTCATTTTCATTTTTCACGTGGAAATCTTGCAATAGAAACGTAATTGTTGTTGTAAAAATTTATTGTGGATTTTTTATTATTGGCAACTGCTATAGCGAAAAACGTTTAAATTTGTTAGGAAACTGCTGTTAAATTGGCGGATTTTTATTAATTAAAAATTAACTATAAGTTATTTCGATTCCGGATTACTTTAGTTGCCTCGGTCGTATTTTATTACACATGCACGTAACATTTCACAATTCTGGCTTCCAAACTGTGGATTTGTATAGAATTACAGACTGACAGACACATTTTCATTTTTATATATTAGATTAATTGTCCTTCATTGCACAAACACACACACAAACGTGTGTGTGCGTTTGTAGTTGCGTCATTTATTTAAAAAATTCTTTATTTCTGTTTATTTAAATTATTTCAGAATTGTTTATTAGACTTTGAACGTTAATTTTCAAGATAAATGATTTTCCAATTATATGTGTTAGGTCCTTCGAAAAGTATATAAACGGTGCTCTATCGCATCAAATTTCCGCGAGCGGACTCAATTTTAATAAATTCTCTTATAATTAAGGGCAATTGCAAAATATTTTCTGTCTCCTTTTTAAAACTTTCCAACATGTAGTTGAAAAGTGTTTATGAATTCGGTTTGTCTGCCCTGCTCTAACTCGTGTAAATATAGTCCGATTGCCATAAAATGGATATTTGTTACTGGGTGTCACTATATGGCATGTTCGGTATTGAAAATTAAGTGTGTAGCAGTTACGGTTGATTTACAGGGACACTCAAAAGAATTCCGTTACAATTTGGGACTGTTTTTATAAAAAACCTTAATTTCTCTACGAATATACATCCGCTATACTCATAAAAATGAACACAGTATATTACAATAAGCCACTTATTAATAATCTCGCGATTGAACGCTTTTGTTTCATTATTTTTTACAGGGTTATCCAAAAGATATTTGTTCTTTTTCGATTTGCTGACGGTCCCCTATGGGGTTTCGGGAAAAAATTTTCTCAGAAATATATGACCTATACTATACTGTTTACACACCTGCAGTTTTAGGTTAATTCCTTATGTATTTTTCTAGATATTTAACAAAACGTCTAAAATCGCAAGTGACCGGTCACCTTTGACCATATAGTATATATTTAATATTAAATAGCACAGCGTGATTTTTTTTTTTTATGTCCACCATGGAACTTTATACACAAATTCAAAAAAATATGCGGCATAAATACCGGAATTACTCTATATTAAATGTAAAAAATCTATTAGAATTATATTGTTAAAACAAATGTGGTTTTCACTTACGTTTTGTAACCCAGGATTAGATTCCCTAGTTTCGCTAAATTCATAAAAATTATTTTAGTAATAATCACGTGAAACAGCTCAAGTGATAACTTAAACTTTGGTATAAAAAATTAACTCTAATTCACCATTTGCGGGAGATTCTACTAACAATTTACACTAACTGCACAGTTTTGGATGATAGGAGCAATCAATAAAATTGTCTTTAAAGCTCACTGCGAAAATGACATTGATTTTTCACATTTTCCAACATAGTTGAAAGTGTTTATGAATTCGGTTTGTCTGTATTTCCGTCTGTCTGTCCATGCTGTAACTCGTGTAAATATAGTCCGATTCCTACATGAAATTGATATATGTTATTGGCGTTTACTATGACATGTTCGGCATTGAAAATGAAGTGTGTAGCAGTTATGGTTGATTTACAGGGACACTCAAAAGAATTTTGTTACATTACGTTCTTTGGGGCAAAATCGTTCGCGGTGTATTTTAATGATATCACACTATTTTAAACACATTGAAAATGATATTTATCACTGAAGTGTACTACAAGGTTCTTACTATAGAGCACGGTGAGCGTAGAATCTATCGTTCATTTGCAGCGACACCCAAAAGAATTTGGCTACATAAGAAAATGAACAATCATTAAACTATTGAAACCGACGTACAATAACTGCTGGAAGTTTGTTTTCCGTTGTGGTACGCGTTTGTAAATTTAACTATTTTTTAAGTGTTACTTGGTGTTTAAAAATTCTGTAGATCATATACAAGGCTGCACAAACGTTTTCGGCAACATCCGTATATTGGCGTAAATTGCTGAATGGAGATTTTCAACTGTGTTATGCATTCAAATGAACTAACTTTTAGCATGCTATTTAATGTAGTATACATACACGGCAATAGATCATATACAGGGCAATCATCACAAAAAACTGTATATTTTCCTGACTATCTATATTATAAAGGACAAACATATCTGTGTGTAACGCACACGTCATTCTGCGAATGGCAACACTTTGAAATTTCAAATGAAATTTCGGTTTTGCAATTTTCGAACTTCTAAACCCCACATTTTTAATTTTTACACCGTCGTATAGGGGAAAAATGTACTTTTAAATGCAATTCTTTTTAAAGCTCTATCTCAATTTATTTTTGAGATATAAATTTTTTTATAGTTTTTAGTACCAATTTTGTAATTGTGGCAACTGAAGTACTCCATTTCTATTAAAACTAAAGGGAAAATAGTCATAGTTTATTTATTTTTATTGATTATATCCTTATTGATGCCATTTTCACATTACAAATAAAAGTAACTTTTTCTAATTTTTGAACAGAGAAAATGACGTCAGCCATTAAAAAAAACACGCATTCTTCTTCATAAATCAAAAGATTGAAGAAGATGTTTCAATATTTTTACATTACGCTGATACTGAGTTTGAGACGCTAGGCAGAATGATTCAGTGAGTAAAAATGATGTCATATTTAAAACAAAACGATTATTTTCTTTGATAAAACTAAATATTTGACCAATACTAAATGGCCAATACTATGGCAACTAAAGGCAAATTTCTGAATGGTAAATATTCGCGGGTACTGAGATTAGAACTTAAATTTTATGCGAATGTTCACATGAAAAGTTGTATCGGACAAACGTGATTAAGTTTGGAAATACATTCATTAATAATGTATTTGCGCGTTAAAATACTTTTAAATTGTGAATTTGAGTGGTGCGTATGTAAATTTTGAGAATGTGAAAATAACGTAAAGTTTAGATTTTATGGGGGAAATTTTTATGATGTGATAAAGCGAAATCCTTTTTACTGATTTTTCATCCCGTAAAAACAAACGTAAGACCCTCAGTCGATAACTTTAACATAATTATTCATCTTGATTACGTATTCTAATACAGTTTAATTTATCAATAATTTAAGAAGTTGAAGTTTTTGGAAATAATATTTTGGTAATTTTAGGTTAAAAACATTATTTGTTTTAAGAGTTAGATAGCCAGTGCAAGATGAAGTCTTTATTGTAATTATTTTTGTAGGTTTATTATAAATTCGATCTTGCAATTCCATTCTAAACATTTTAATTCGTCGAATTTCGACGGGTTCTAACTCGTTCATGGTAAAGCAGAAATTGGGTTTTTAAATGCATTATGTGCTTTCCAACTTGTACATTTAGACGTCATCTTTCATTTTACAAGGGAACCACTTCTGGTGTTGCTCGCACCTAGCAACGAGACCTGGTGCACTTTGTAGTCCTATACATAAAACTTAGAGAACCGATAAAATTTCTCTGTTAAAATAATATTTTATATACTTTTTTATACTTTTAATTTTTTATTATTACATTTTTATTTGTTTATTTCACGCCAAAAGTGAGTTAAGTCGCCAAATATGGCGGTACAATTTTTCCGCCCGCTTTATCCGATGAGTAAATGTACAGTACATATTACTAGAATTATATCAGATTGCGATTTTTTTAAATAATTGATACAGAGTTTCCCCCAGGTTTAAAAAAGGGCAGGGTGCTGCTTGTGAAAAAAGGGCACTTTTGGATTCTGAAGGGCATGTTTTGGATTCTTAAGGGCATGTTTTGGATTCTTAAGGGCATTTCTTGAAATTTTTAATGGCATTCTTTTGATTTTTAAAACTACTTTTTAATATTTAATAGACAGAACGCTATTTTAAAGACAGTAATGAGTCAATTTTTACTATACAAGTAATTTTTTTAATAAACAAAGGAGTAGATGCACTTTTTTCAGGTGGGAGGCAACAAGTGAGTTAATTTTTTAAATGAGGGGCAAGAGGGGTGCTATTTTGTAAACCTGAGGGCAGGCAGGGTGCAGCACCCTCCTCAAACTGTCTGGGGAAAACTCTGATTGATATCATAAGAAGCAAATATTGGTTTTCTTTTTTTTTCTATGCAGACGATAAATACTAAATAGTAAATATAATTCTATAAAAGCTTCCAAGATCATTGAAAACTATTTTTTAGTGAAATACAGAATAAGCAAACTATTTACTTTTGAAATCGAATGGAATAAAAAAGTTTCGAATGTTTAAAATGAAATGTTGATGTATTAAATGGTCCTTTGGTAAAAGTCATTATAAAGTAAATTAATATTTTTACACAATTTAGAAAAGTTACTGTGGCTAATTAGGTAACATCGGACATTACAATTTCTGCTGAAGTCCAAACCACTCCTCACACAAGACAAACAGTTATGACATTTGGCTAGGGTTGCCGAAAGTTGCAATTTTTCAAAATCAAATTCGTAGATTCTTGAAGGAATATTTAAACTTTTTTCAATATTTTATATTTATTATTAGCTAATTTTTATTTTTAAATGCTTTTCTTTAAAAAACTTCAATGTTAATAGTCCAATAAATAGTCTCGAAAATTACATTTTCAGAAAGTTATGCTGCTGTAAAATCAAGAAATATTATTTTAACAGAAAAATTTTATCGATTCTCAAATTTCATAATATAGGGCTTCAAAATGCACTAGGTTTCAATGCTAGGTGCGAGCAACACCAAAAGTGGTTCCCTTGTTAGTAAACTGTTAAGATTTGTTATAGTATTCTGAATGAGTTGGAAAGTGTTTCATAATCTATGTTGTACGCGTGATTCTTCGTTCTTGTTTCATATTAATTAGCAAAAAGGACTGAATTAGGGCTGAAATTAGATGAATCAAGAGGGGCATGCAAAAGGGAGTGCCAAAATAAGATATTTCATTCGTCTTTCGTTACAAAAAACAAATAACAAAATTTAGCCAAAATAGTACTGTGATCGAAAACGCCAAAGTAAAAATGTATTCGTTGATTTTATACACTTTTCTTTGCTCAGGAAATCGGTTTTAAAATTACGTGTCCACGTTGGGGGTGGGGTGGGGGGGGCAAAAACAATACTTGATTAACGAATTTAATCCAAGATAAATGCACTATCAATACATTGTCGCAAACAGGTTTGAATCGGTTCAGTATTTAAGATGTAATCCTTTGCATGTTTTTTTTTTTTTTGTGTGTGTGCCCCTGTAAATGAACTATAACAGCTACATTCTTTAATCAATTTAGTTTTTTTTTCTTTTTAAGAAGCAATCCTTTAAATAATACAAAAAAAACAACAACTACATATTGGATTTCTCCAAGCGTGTCCATCTTTAACTATCTCAATTCTCCTATAATTAAGAACAATAAAATGAAATTATTTTCTTTTCCTTCCCTTTTATTTGCAATCAGAAAGAAAAACAAGCAAGAAAAAATCATGCGTTATGCATAGGTTATGAAACACATTCACACTAATGTAACAAAACTGCACCGTTTAAAAAATTAAAAAATTACATTTTAATTCAAACATATGGAAGCGCATAATTCATTTCAAAACCCAATTTCAGCTGTTCCCATCCACAATCGGAAAATTATGCGATTTTTTTCAGCAGCCCTCTATATGATATATAAATTTGAATCTATTAACTACATGCATGCCAAAATTTAGTTCACTTAAGAAATACATCTACCACAGTATACTTCAGTTGAAAATTTACCTTCAGCAATTTCCTCTAATAAGGAGAACGGTATGTGAATACTTTTGTGCAGCCCTGTATTTGAGGTATAGAATTTATATATAACGAGTAGGGTGTCAACGATTTTAATCAGTTGATTTAAATCAGCGATTAAATCATGATTTTAATCAAACGATTTTTTAAAAAAAAATCATTGATTAAAATCAAAAATTTTCTAAATGTTTAAAATGTCAAAAAAATTATTAAAATACAAGATGAACATAATTTGAAAGTTTGTACAGGTATTTTGACTTATGAATAAACAAAAAAAGAGCTTTAAATAATTGTTTCTAAGCTTAATTCCTGAGTATTGTAAAATATTATAAACAGTTAAGTTTGTGAAAAGCATTGTTTTTAATCAATATAAAACAGTTTCGTTTAAAAATGATATTTAAGCCTAATATAATTTGTAATGTCATAATTTCCTTTAGGAAATCAATTTATATAAAATAAACGCAGCAAGTGTAATAAATTTCTGCAAGTAAAAGAATAAATAGTCAGTGTCTTAGTTTCTCGTTCTACTTTTGTAATAATAAATTAATAGCAAATTTGAGTTAAAGAAGAATGCAAGAGTGGCATCTGCTCAACAGCTAAATTGTAAATGAATGTATAAGAGAAAAGGAACTAATTGGTATGAAAATGTTAAACACAGTAAGAGCTTCTTCGATACTGATTGAATATATATTTTTTTTTTCTACTTTGTAACTCATATACACTAAATAAAAAAAATAATTATGTATTGAAAAGGCAGCAAAACTTAAAAAAAATAACCATTGAAAGCTAATAATCCTCACTGAGAGGTAATAATGCTGTTATTTAAATATTTTGAGGATTTCAAATATAACTGGCTATCCCTATATTTATTGTGTATGTATGTATGAATGGGTTTAACTTATTTTCATAATTTTTTTGATTAGCATAGACATACATGTGTGCAAGTTTAGTTTTTGGTGATTAACAGTAATTTTTCTAAGTACAAAGGCAAAACGAGCTGCAAATAATATTTGTTAGTTTTGTTATTTGTGTTACTAACTAATGAAAATACTTATTTGCAGTTTTTATTAATTCTGAGCTTACGGCACAAAATGCACCTTGCCTTAAAAATAGTTAAATTCACCTGTGTTGTAGCCATAGATTTCTTGTAAAAAACTTCCCCATTCAACAGTATTTCTAGATTCATGTGCGCCAAGATCTTGCAAAAATAATAGAACTTTATTTCTTTAGAAAAACAGGATATTATTAAAACATGTTATTTAATTGTATTTTTCAATTTGTGATTCATAAAACTATTAAAAATTAAGGACACTTTATTTATTATACTCTAAAAATTATTCTCTTGTTTTTTTCTTATAAATTCTGGGTGCTGTCAAATTCTGGGGAGATTTGCCATCATTACTAAAGTACATTACTAATATATTTCCTCATGAAATAGCGCCCTTTTTACTTTCTTCTATCTTTACAAGAAGAAAGTATTGGATTCATGAAAATTTTCGAATTCCGGTTTTCGACGGATTTACACGTTTTAGGGGTCAGAGATTCCAAAAAACATGTTTTTACAAAATGTCTGTCTGTGACTCTGTGAGTCTGTCTGTCTGTCTGTCTGTCTGTGTGTATTTGACACAAATTTTGTGGGCGCTCTATCTCAAGCCCTAATGCACGGAATTTAATAAAAATTGATATTCAGTTAGTGCCTAATACAAATTGATGCTGATTAGTTTTGGGTGTAAATCGCTCAACAGGTGGCGCTGCAATGCTGCATTTTTCACGATTTTCACAATAGCTCTATCTCAAGAACTAATGCACGGATTTTGATCAAACTTCAGATTTAGTTAGTCCTTGATATGAATTGATGATGATTACGTTTTGGTGTAAATCGCCCAACAGGTGGCGCTGTTATGATGAATTTTGCAGGATTTACACGATTTCCCCAATAGCTCTATCTTAAGAACTAACGCACGGATTTTCATCAACTTCAAATTAAGTTAGTCCTTGACATGACTTGCTACTGATTAGGTGTTGGTGTAAATCGCCCAACAGGTGGCGCTTCTCTGCTGCCTTTTCCACGATTGCCTCAATAGCTCTATCAATAGAACTAATGAACCAATTTTCATCTAACTTCAGATTTAGTTGTATGTTGACACAAGTTGTTGTTAATTAGGTTTTGGTGTTAATCACCCAATAGGTGGCGCTGCTATGCAGAAATTTTCACGATTTTCGCTATTGCTCTATCTCAAAAACTAATGTACGGATTTTCTCCAAACTTCAGATTCAGTCAGACGTTGACATAAATTGTTGCTGATTAGGATTTGGTATAAATCACCCAATAGGTGGCGCTGCTAGGCAGCATTTTGCTGAATTTAGACGATTTCAGCGATAGTCATACCTCAAGAACTAATGCACGGAATTTCATATCGTTAGAATCCTCATGAGGTGCATAGATTGCCATATAATTTTGGCAGTGTGATAGCGAATTTTGAAGTATTAACATGTATGAGATAGAAGAAAGTTTTGGGATTGGTAAATCCGACTAGTTTTAGACTTAGCATCCTACCCCCTTTTTTCTTTCTAAAATGAATACTACATTATTAATTATCATTTTTATAATTAAAGTTTAAAAATGTATAATATGTTCCTAATTAGTGAGTTAATTGTTTTATAATTATTAATTTGAAATTGTGTTAACTATTTAATATTAACTGCAGTTATTAATAATTTTAATAAATGTTAAATATCACTAGTAGTTAATAAAGTTTTACATAATTATAACAATATGAATGTATATAACATTATTGTATGATACTACCAAATGAAAGTACTAATTTGCAGTTTTTATAATTTCTGTAATTACTAACTAATAATTATAATTTTATTAATTAAAGTGTAAAATCATAGATTATGTTAGCAATTAGTGTTTTAATTGTTTTGCAAACCTAAAACTCTTGGTAGCTATTCCGTATTTGAACGCTGGGAAAAAAAAAAAAAAAAAAAAAAATCCGATTTAAATAAAAAAAATCTGATTTAAATCAAAAAAATCCGATTTTTTTGATTTTTTTACACCCTAATAACGAGTAAGATAAAAAAAAAAATTAACTTTAACAGCGCATACCAAATTTTAAACCTTACACTCCAGCAATTATTACTCAAAGACAGTTCTGTACTGTAACCGATTTCTTTTGTGTATCCCTGCAAATGACTAAAAAAGTCTATGAATGCCCTGTTATAACGTGATCGTAGTGAAATTCAGTGATTTATATCAGTTTCAATATATTTGAAATAGCGTAATGTCATTAAAATACTCTGCAAACGATTTCCCCCCATATACAATAATGTAATGGAATACTTTTGAGTGCCCCTGTAAATGAACGATTAATCCTACATACTTCATATACAATACCAAATATGCTTTGGGGACCCTAAATAACCTTTATCAATTGCATGAAAATCCGAGTATATTCACGGGAGTTAGAGCGTGGACAGACGGACAGACAAACCGAATGCATAAACACTTTTCAACTTTGTTGGAAAGTATTAAAAAGACTCGCGTGACTGTCATAATTAGCTGTTGTTTTCTATCATATTATAAAAACAAATTAATTTTTAATAATTTACGAGTGTACTACAGAGGAACTTTTTAGAACATTGTTAAGTAAAGAATAAATTTTTGAAACAATTCCTAAGGTTGTTAGTAAATTTAAAACAAAGTTATAATAATTAGTGGAAAAGAACAATACCAAACAAAACAAAAAGCAAGCCATGGCCACTTAAACAGACTCGTTGTAATCGCACATTAAAGGTCAAAAATTTCAAAACAACATAATTAATTGAATTGACAAGATTCGGTAAGGTTACAAAATTAATTGTACAAAGGATAAATTAATTGCACAGTGGGACCTTTGATTAAAGACGGGTAACGTGTGCGGTCTTCGAAGGCGACGACAAAAAGTAAATAAACTAGTATGTTGTGGCCATCACAAAACTTTCTTCTATATAAATCACGTCAATTAAATCATTTAAATAGTACAAGAAATTAAATCGATTTAGCACCAATTTATATCAAAGTATATCTGAATTTGAAGTTTGATAAAAATTCGTGTCTTCGTTCTTGAGATAGAGCTATAGCGGAAATTCTGAAAAATGTAGCATAGCAGCGCCACCTGTTGAGCGATTTACACAAAAACATAAACAGCACTAATTGATATCCAGGTATACATGAATCTGAAGTTCGTTGAAATCCCAAGCATTAGTTCTTGAGATAGAGCTATTGCGGAAATCACAAAAACAGCATAGCAGCGCCACCTATTGAGCGATTTACACCAAACTGCATAAAATGTCAATTCATGTTAAGGACTAACTGATTCTAATGTTTGAAGAAAATTCGTGCATTAGTTCTTGAGATACAGCTATAATGGAAATTCTGATAAATACAGCATAGCAGCGCCACCTGTTGAGCGATTTACACCAAAATGTACAAAAAGTCAATTCATGTCAAGGATTAACTGATTCTGAAGTTTGGTGAAAATTCTTGCATTAGTTCTTGAGATACAGCTATAATGGAAATTCTGAAAAGTACAGCATAGCAGCGCCACCTGTACAGCGATTTACACCAAAATGTACAAACAGTCAATTCATGTCAAGGATTAACTGATTCTAAAGTTTGGTGGAAATTCTGGCATTAGTTCTTGAGATACATCGAAATTCTGAAAAGTGCAGCATAGCAGCGCCACCTGTTGAGCGATTTACACTAAAATGTACAAAAAGTCAATTCATGTCAAGTATTAACTGATTCTGAAGTTTGGTGAAAATTCTTGCATTAGTTCTTAAGATACAGCTATAATGGAAATTCTGAAAAGTGCAGCATAGCAGCGCCACCTGTTGAGCGATTTGCACCAAAACACAAACAACACTAATTTATATCAAAGTATTCTTGAATCTGAAGTTTGTTGAAAATCCAAACATTATTTTAATTAATTTTTCAACTACTTTTCAGCAGTGAAATTACGCTTGAAATTATTGAATATCAAAGACGTGAATTATCACATTGCTAACAAGGCGTAAACCAACTTAGTGAAAAATGTCCAAGCCGGGAATCGAACCGTTGTCGATAAGTTGGTTTACGCCTTGTTAGCAATGTGATAATTTACGTCTTTGATATTCAATAATTTCAAGCGTAATTTCACTGCTGAAAAGTAGTTGAAAAATTAATTAAAATTGTATATTCACCGATGCTGGGTTCATTTGCGTCTCATGTTACGCCGCTAGATTGTGTGCTCATGAAGACTTTACCATCTAGTGCTGCGGTAGCAGCGTTACCGACTTATATAAGTGAGAGATACCAAGCTGGGCATTGTCCTTGTGGCTTAGTGGTAGAGCACTGGAGATCTATTCCAGGGGTCCGGGTTCGATTCCCGGCTTGGACATTTTTCACTAAGTTGGTTTACGCCTTGTTAACAATGTGGTAATTCACGTCTTTGATATCCAAGCATTAGTTGTTGAGATAGAGCTATTGCGGAAATCGTAAAAAATGCAGTATAGCAGCGCCACCTGTTGAGCGACTTACACCAAAATGTACAAAACTTTAATTCATGTCAAGGACTAGCTGAATCTGAAGTTTGATGAAAATCCGTGCATTAATTCTGCAGATTGAGCTATTGCGGAAATCGTGAAAAAGGCTGCATAGCAGCGCCACCTTTTGAGCGATTTACACCAAAAACTAATCAGCTCCAATTTATATCAGGGACTAACTGAATATAAATTTTTATTAAACTCTGTGCATTAGTTCTTGAGATAGAGCGTCCACAAAATTTGTGTCACATACAGACAGACTCACAGACAGACATTTTGTAAAAATATGTTTTTCGGAATCTCTGGCCCCTGAAACGTGTAAATCCGTCGAAAACGAAAGTTGAAAAATTTCACGAATCCAATACTTTCTTCTTGTAAAGATAGAAGAAAGTAAAAATATTTTATTAAATAAATAACAAAAGAACTTTTCTTGATTAAATTTCGGCAAGTCACCCAATTAAAATGAGCTGATGATGGGAACGTATTTACAATTGATGACGATTGCAGTAAAAAGCCCCAAATAATGGGTGTAAAGTGTCCGCAAATAATAAAGATGCAGCCTGAGTCTAATCCGACTAATATTAATTTCTTCTCTACTACCAAGCGAACGACACGACATTGACGACCGGCTTAGCCTTCTTCTCTTCTGGGTCCGGAGGAAGAATCATTTTGCTCTCGGAATAACTGCCGAGATGTTGATTCAGTAAATTTGAGAGAATGTCTCTCTCAACCAGGTTACAAAACTTGAACCTCTCGTGATGAGAACTAAACACTGAATGATTTTCTCTTCTCATCAAGGATCTCATCTTTCTCGATCCCTTGATCAAAAGAATAGTACTTTTTTAGCCACTTAGAGCGTTTGGCTCGTGAGGTCATTTTCAAGCAATCGATTCATAGGTTGTCTGTGTCCATCTCTACTTTCAAGGAGATTACTTTCATTTTCATCTTGGCTAGTGGGAATATTTCTCTTCTCCACGTTAGTTTCATTGCTATTCAACTGCCTGCCTACGAAGTATCATCTGAGAAGATGAATTTCATTTGATCCTCCCGGCAATATGCGGGACTCAGTTAAAATCACTGGCTGTTTTCATAAATACATTAGTTTTCCTATACCAGCCAATTTCTGGATATTTAAGGGAGATTTTTGGTGAAACAGCTCGATTTGTTCCAACACAATTAATTGCCCTTCATTTCACAAACACACACCACACACACGTGTATGTATGTGTAGTTGTGTACTTTATTTAAAAGATATATTTTTTAAATTATTAATTTTAATTTATTTAGAACTGTTTATTTGTCTTTGAAAGTTAATTTTCAACTTAAATGATTTTCCCTTTATACGTTTTAGGTCCTTTGAAAAATGTATAAACGGTGCTCTATTGCATCAAATTTCCTCGAGAGCACCCAATTTTTATAAATTTTCGTATAATTAAAGCCAGTTACAAAATATTTTCTATGTCTTTTTTGTTATTATTATAAAAAAATAAGCACAAAAGTCCGAATCACTGAATTTACTACTGTAATTAGATTTTTCGAACAACACTATATTTAACCCTTTACCTCACGAATTTTTCTATTTTTATGAAAAAAAAGATTTTGAAATCTATATATCGGTCTAATAAGGAAAAAAATAGTAAAAAAAAAAAAAAATAATAATTTTCAGTTTTTCAGCTAAAATTTAATATTCTATGGTGTGTGCCATATGTACACATTTAGGGTTTTAAAATATTGCATTGCTATATTTTACAACTAAATGAGCTTAAATTAATTAATTTTATCTGCTTAACACCCTGCAACTTCTTTTATATTAATATTTTTAAGTATTCAATTAAAATAATGAAAGTAAATATTACCTTAATAGCCTGAACGAAAATTTCTTTTGTTTCCGAAGAACAAATTCTATTTTTTTTTTTTTTTTTTTTTTTTTTTTTTTTTGTCTAATGCAGCCATCTGACATGGAAAAAAAAAGTCTTTTTCCATTCTTTGGATTGTTCTTCATCAATTATAGTGATCATATTAGCCAAATTCATGGTACATAATGAAAATTATAACTTTTTTAGGTATGTGCTAGATATGGCACGTGGTGCAGTAAAAGGTTAATAAAGTAAAAAAAAAAAAAAAAGAGTAAAGAAACAATTTAAACAAGTCGGAAATTTTACGTCAAATGTCGCAAATGAAGTGCATCATATCAGTCATGGACAGTATTGTAACCGAATTATTTTTTGGGTCCCTCATTTAACATTTTAACCCTTAACCCGTCAGCACACGCGCCCTTTCCATTACGTTACTACACACGTGGGATAAATATCACCCCGTTTTGCCTTCCATTATATTTTTGACTAAATGCGTTTAAAAAACAAATCTACTGCTCTATATTCTAAAATGTATCAGTACTATTTCTTTTAGGGAAAAAATCATGCTTTTCAGATTTTTTTTCAGATTTTGTAACAGTTTCTGTAAAAATCACATTTTTTGTGTCTTTTTTTAGGAAATATGCAAACGATTTGTTTTACACGTTTACACCTTAAAAGATGAATTATTTCACAAAATTTATATTGATTACATTTAATACCCTTTCACCAATGTATACAAGTAGCTTGTATGCTAGTCTTTTATTAAAATTGTTTTCGTGTGTGATATCCCGTAAGAAATGAACGTATCGAAATGGACGGTTTGTACACGCGCGGGATTATTTAATCCCAAGAGGTATATTTCTTTCCTCCTAGCGAACAAAGAAAAGACTTTGCTTCACCCATCCTTTCTCGACCTTGAAAGGCACAAGGAAGGTCAGAAGCGTCCTCAAGAAATTTATCCTTTTTTTAAAAGAAAGAATGTGATTGGGGTGAATTTTATTCCAGCTCGTGCGCTTACAGTCTGCCTTTACCAAAAAGTGGGAAACGTCTTTCGATTACATAGTTTTTGAATGAGAGCAAATGCCAATTTCATGCGTTTCCGAACAAAAATGAATTTAAAAGTGTCAGAAGGTAACTCCTTTGACTTGAGAACAGCCTTAAGGCTCCTGTCCCTGCAGGCGAAGACACTCGCGAGCTAATGCCAAACCTATGGGGAGGTTATTTTCTAAGATCTCGTTTGAATTTCGACATTTTTCAATATATATATATATATATATATATTTGCATATAAAATTACTTTTACTTTCGAAACCGGTTCCGAAAATGAAAATGTCATTCTAAAAAATATTTGCAATCAAAATCGAAAAAGTAAAAAATGAGCGATGTAGAGATGGACCTCAGTTATCCAATGGAAAAAAAAATATTTAAAAATATCGAAATGCAAACGAGATATCTTAAAAAAAATTCTTCCATAGGTTTAGCATTAGCTCACGAGTGTCTTCAGCTGCAGGGGCCTTAAGCGGCTACTTCAGTCACGCGAAAAGACCCGCTCGCTAATGCTAAACCTATGGAAGAAATTTTTTTTTAAGATATCTCGTTTGCATTTCAATATTTTTCAATATTTTTTTATTGGTTAGCTGAAGTCGATCTGTACAAAGGCCGTTTTTTACTTTTCCGATTTTGTTTTCAGATTTTTTTTATGGAGATGCTTTCATTTTCGAAACCGTTTCCGAAAGTGAAAGCGTCCTCATTAAAAATACCTGAAAACAAAATCGAAAAAGTAAAAAACGGTCGATGTAGAGATCTATCTCAGCTATCCAATGAAAAAAAAAAAAAAACATTTAAAAATATTGAAATGCAAATGAGATATCTTAAAAAATTTCTCCCAGTGGATTAGCATTAGCGAACGGATGTTTTCGCCTGACTGGAGTAGCCTTTTAAGAGCCTACTTCACTCACGCGAAAAGTGTTTTAAGGCGAATAGTCCTGACTTCTAGCGATCATTTAAAATTTTATTAGTTAATTATGAACCTTTTTGATTTTCTCTAACTTTAATGAGTTTCTTTATTTCAACGGTACGAAGAAACGTATTGAATTATCTTATGGAATTTTTCAAGAATGAAATGAGTCCAAATAAATCGAAGTTTTGATTTATTTGGACTCATTTTATTAATAAGTATTTATTTTCTCTGTATGGCACCACTACATTTATGTTTTCATATCTTTAGTCAATGTTCGACAAATTATCTCTCGCACAGGAAGCCTTCATCTCTGAGCTTTTAGCCATTTAACCATCATATTTTTCCTGAAGATGGCTGTAGAAACAGCTCGAAACGTAGAATTTAACTTTTAGCTTATAAAAGTTCGTGTTTTGTGTACCATTAAAGAGGTCCGGGACACAAAAATCTTCAAATTTTCAATTTTTTTTATTGGATTAAAAATTTCTCTGCCGTTTTCTGCTTAAAATGATGTTTAAATCATGTTTCTATCTTAATTAGAACAGAAAATATTAATTTTTTCGTTTTTGTTTGTTTTCAAAATCTGCCTTTCAAGCTATGGTTGTCAAGGAAACGAGTTCTTGTGAAATTGCGCTTTTCTTCATGGTAGGTTTTTTCACCATTTCTCATATTTAAATTCTTATAACTCGAGAACCGTTAAAGATACAGGGTTGAATCTCGGAACATATCTTTTTCAATTATTTTACTTTACTTTTGAGCCAGCATATTTGAAAAAAATATTTACTTTTGAAAATATGATTTTTTTAAAGAAAAGTTGCACCACTTTTTTTGTAATTTTTTCGTTAAATATTTTTTTTTAAATTAATATTTTTTAAAATGCTGGCTCTAAATTAAAATATATCTATTTCTGTTTATTTAAATGAAAAACAATTTAAATTCTACAGATAATATTTCGAGTTATAACGATTTTAAGTTATACCACTTTTTCCATAAATTTTAAATTTAAAATTTTTTTAAAAAAAGCTAGAAGTTTTATCATTTGATTTTGTTTACAAATAATATAGTTAACCACCACAAAAAAAAAAAAATCAAATTTTTAACTCAATAAATAAAAATGTTTTGAAAATGTGTCCCGGACCCCCTTAAGCAAGATTGTGTCTTTATTTATTATATTTTATGGTGCAATTATCCAGTATGTGTTAATCTTCTAATGTAGTTTCAAAAATTCCCGAAAAATGCTTTAGAAGATTAAATTTTCATGAATTTATAATTTGGGACATAAAGTGTTAAGAAATGGTCAAAGTTCGTACTTTATTAACCTTTAATGTATCTATATTTTTTTTGTGCTGACTTAAAAATAAAAATGTAAATAGAATTCCATAATACCCGGACTTCCTCTATATTGTATTTTAGAAAATTCGGAAACTTTTTTTTTTTTTTTTTTTTTTTTTTTTTTTTTACACAACGACTGTCCTACGTATTTCAAAAGAGAGAGTTTAGAATCTTTGCCAAATAAAGACCTGATTGGATCACAAAAGATGAATAAAATATAGAATGAAGATTTAATGCTAAGAATTTGAAAATCAAGATGAATGAAGGCTTCATCTTGATAATTTTTTTTTATGATTATGAAATAACGTGATCCTAATCGAGAACGTATATCTCACGTACGAAGGGCATTGAAAAATAGACACGACGTGATAAAGTATTCTTCATAAAAATAAAAAAGTTGACAAACACAATAAAACTACTGTCTTTTTATAATTTAATAAAGAATGCGCCGGGTTCTAAACTGTGAAATAGTATTTATTTATGTATTAATTTATTATACATATTTACCCTTAAATTTGACATTAATCTCTTATTTCCAATTTAAATTTTATCACTGTTTTTGAACAAATGTATCCTTTTCTCATCTTATGATTGAAATTACCATAAAGAAAAAGAAGTCAAGAGCAAGAAAAAGCAGACATGTACAATAAGAAAAATAAGATAAGCAAAAGCACAAGAAAAAGAAGTCAAGTGCAAGAAAAACCAGACATGTACAATAAGAAAAATAAGACAAGCACAAGCACAAGAAAAAGAAGACAAGCACAATAATAATAATAAAAAAATAGATAAGCACAATGCAAAGTTATCAAAAGGAAAAGAAGATAAGAAAGCGCCATATTTCTAAATAGTGAAATATTGTTTATTTATACATTAATTTATTATACGTATTTACTCTTAAATTTGATATTAATCTCCGATTTCCAATTTAAAATTGCTATTTTTAAACAAATGTATCCTAAATAAGACAAGCACAAGAAAAAGAAGACAAGCACAATAATAATAATAATATAAGATAAGCACAATACAAAGTTATCAAAAGAAAAAGAAGACAGGAAAGTGCCATATTTTTAAATAGTGAAATATTGTTTATTTATACGTTAATTTATTATACGTATTTGAGGGGCGCCATTTCAGAAATTTCTTGAGGGGAGCAAACATTTCTTTGGATTTTGTTGAGTATATCTAAGGAGAACTATAAATTCCATTATAGAAGTGAAGCATTATTGATACAGTTTCATTATAACACATCTTTTAAAAATTAGCCAAAATACTCATTAATAATAAATTCATCTCACTTTGACAGTCTTCCAATAGTAAGGTTTTAGAAAATATTATTCATAATTGTCAAATTTTGTGCTTAAACTGTTTTTAAAATGATACCTTTTTATTTTCGTAAAATCTGACGTTATTTTGGCTTTTGTGCAATTTCAGAAAAAAAAAAAATGAGTTACAAGTGATGACTGATACATTTTGAAATATCAAATTCCTTCAGAGGGCAATTGCCCCCCCTCCTAGCGCCCCAAATGGCGCCCCTGACGTATTTACTCTTAAATTTGATATTAATCTCCGATTTCCAATTTAAAATTTCTATTTTTAAACAAGTGTATCCTTTTCTTATTTTATGATTGCAATTATCATATAGAAAAAGAAGCCATGCAGAAGAAGAAGAAGACAAGTACAATAAGAAAAATTCATGACCCTGAAATTTCATAAAATTCGAAGTATCATTACTTAGTAAGTTTTGTTTGTACATAAATGAAGCTTTAATTGTTGTACTTGTTAGATTAACATACAAATAGACAATGCGATGAAAAAATCACAAATTAATTTTAAATGTAGACAGCAGACAGCTGTTTCGGAGTTTTTACTTAATCTTCAGTAAAAGATTTTAAAAAATTATTAAAATAAAAGATAAATATGATGTATTGAGAAAACAATATAGCGTATGACCAAATGCGAAATAGCGAACAGCGAGAAAACAGTGTTTTTTAATCTTGCACTAAACATGGAATTTTAGAAATTCCAGAGCAACCGTCTGCTGTCTACATTTAAAATTAATTTGTTCCATTGTTTTCTGGCTCTTCGTCATTTCTCATTTGGCCATAAGCTACATTGCTTTCTCCCTCCTTCATAGTCTCATGCATTTGTTTTTATTTTATTTATTTATTTATTTATTAAACCTTGCACTGAAGATGGAGTTGAAACTCCGAAGCAGCTATCTGCTGTCTACATTTAAAATTAATTTGTGCTTTTATCACGTTGCCTATTTGTATTTTAATATATTAGCATAGAGTTTATTCTAGAAAAAAATGCAGCACGGCGGGAAAAAAAGTGGCACGGAGTAGAATAAAAAAAGCATAATGGGAAATAAAAAATTGCACTGAAGAAAAAAAAACAGCATGAATAATCCTAAAAAATAAGTTTGGTAAACAAAGTCCACTGAACAACATTGCAAACGCTTTTTCTTACAATATTGAATTAGTAAGTATTTAACTCCGCCCCCTTAAAAAAAAAAAAATAGACTCTCGGTGAAATCTACTTACTCGACCCGTTGCAGGACTCCATTTTTAAGTATTTTTATTTAATTCAAGGATAATTATAAATTTAAAAAAAAGATGATCACAAACGTATACTTACGAAAATAAGAAAAAAAAAGAAAGAAAAAAGTGATTCCTTTCATGGAGCTTACGATTTTTTCCCACTGTCGTTTCCAAATTCGCGTTTTCTTTTTCGCACTCCTTTGACGAAATTCGCAATTTATTTATTGATTCCTTTTTTTTTTATATCGATTGAAGATATTTTTTCCCGCAACTGATTAACAAAATTCGTAGAAAAAAAAACAATTATTTTAAAATGTCGAAATTCAAACGAGATATTAGATAAATCCCTCCCCATAGGATTAGCATTAGCTCGTGAGGGCAGGGACAGGAGCCTTAAAAGGCGACAAAGATAATAATAATATAGATGTTACAATTTAAAAAATATACATTTTATTTAAAATTTCTTAGTACTTTCGGCCTGCAATCCCGCGGCAATCATCAGGGAAATTTTTATGTAGCGAAAAATATTTAACTGCTGTTCCATTTATTTATACACGTCACGTTTGAAATCGGAGAGTCTATAGCTAATTAATAAAGTAGCTGGAAACAGAAGTAGCAGTACCTTGGATCTTATTTTGACATAACTTTTGGTCTAACGAAAAATTTTTAATGCGATTTCGTTTAAAAAGTCACCGATTAATAAAATTTAAATGTGAGTAAATAATAAAATACCAGCTTTTTGTATATTTATACACATCTGACGCCGAAGTAATTTCTAATTTTTACTTCAGATAGAAAAGAGAGATATGCTGTTTATATTCTTACTTTAGCTTCCATCGGGGATGTGATGCTACATTTTAACACTTTTGTTACACATTATGTAATTTTATTATACTTTGTTACATTTTAATAATACTTTTCAAACTTTTAATAATTTTCAATACTTTTTTTAACACTTTTATTATTTAAGGGTGCTCAGGACTTGAAAAATTTTTAAAAATCGATTTTTCTTTTAGTATCTATTTTGATTATTTAATTATTCTGAACACATTGCAAAAAACCACATAAAAATATTTGCATTTTTAACGTAGTTATCAGCAATTATGTAACAATCATTTTAAAGCCGCGCCCATTTAATTGAAACTTTAAGTCGCGTTTTCTCAAAACTTGATTTTTGACGACTATTCGTAAGATTAAAAAAAACTATTTGATGGAATGGCTTAATTTTTTTTCCCATGCTTATAACATCATTATCTATAGAATGAATTAATATACTTTAGATAGTTTAATATTTTGAGTATTTTTAATGAAAAAAAAGTTGTATTTTTTAGGGTTTTTTACATTTTCAAATTCGAGAGGTTTTTTAAGAAGGTTTCCTTTGAGTTATAGTCATGTCCTTAATTCATTCTATAGTGTAAAGTTTCCTGATCATTGTAATGCAAAAATTAGGTTCTTATGTCAATTTAACGTTAAGATATCTTACGGATGGTGATATGACACCTAAAATTTCCCCCGAAAATTGTGTTATAAAAATTTTGCTATTTTATAATTTTATAAGACTACAAACATACCTTAAAAATATCAGAAAGTTTAAATTAGTTACATTGAATACTTCTGTTTTTATATGGCCTCGAAGCGAGAGCTCTGTTTACATTTTTTTCGGTATCGATCAAGCCCTGAGTACCCTTAATACACAGATCCTTTAACACTTTTTTGCTTATTTATAAAAAGATTGTTACAAATGTTTATAAAAAAACACATAATTTTGTTTATTGAAGCATTCTATATTTCTCCTTTTTCTTTATAAAAACTATTTATGAAAACTATAAAAAATTATAACAACCATGTGTATCTTTAGGAAAGTTTTCATTAAAACTTAAAATAAATATTGAATAAACTCTCAGGTAGTAGTAATAGTTTTATTATTTTTAAGAATAAAACATTAAAGGTATTTTATTTTCAAACAAAATTTAACCCGATTTTTACCTGATTGATCTTTGATTTTTATATCAGACAGAAATGAAGAAATATTTTGTGTATGCTTGCATGTTAACTTTCATTGAGGATATATTGTTAAACTTTAAACTTTTTTTTTTTTTTACCAAAAATTAATTTTCTTATAATTTTTTGCTTCTGATTAATGCTTTTTAAACTCTGATATTTTGTATATTTCTCAAACTTCTATTATTTAATACGCAAATACATACATTAATATACTTTTTTATTTTCACACATGGTAAAAAGAGCAATTTACAATTTTAGATAAGAATTTACATTTTTATTTATTATTTTAAACTTTATTAACTTTTCATTTACTTAAAAAAATAAAATAAAAAGTTATACATAACATAGGGTGTTTATCCTCATTTCCATATTTTAAACGATTTTTTTTCTTTGTATAGCTGAAATCGATATCTACAAAGGCCGTTTTTTTAATTTTTCCGTTTTGTTAAGAGGTTTTCTAATTATAATACATTCATTTTTGGAACTGGTTTCGAAATTGAAAATATTCCCCATTTAAAAAAACAAAAAAAAAAAAAAAAAAAAAAAAAAAAAAAAAAAAAAACACCTGTAAACAAAATCGAAAAAGTAAAAATTGGCCTTTTTAGAGATAGACCTTAGTTATCCGTTGCAAAAGAAAAAAAAACATTTAAAAATATAAGTATTTAAAAAAAATTCTCCCATAGGATTAACATTAGCAAGAGGGTGTTTTCGCACGAGTGAAGTAGCCCCTTGATATATATTTTTGGTACATTTTATTTTAACAATTTTTCTTCCATTTAAAAAAAAAAAAAAAACAGCAAACAATATCGAAAAAGTAAAAATCGACCTTTGCAGAGATCGACCTCAGCTATTTAATGAAACAAAAATAATTTAAAATATAAATATGCAAACGAGATATAGGAAAAAAAAATCTCCCGTAGGATTACTCGGGTATTTCGCGCGAGTGAAGCAGCCTCTTAATATATATTTTTGGCACATTTTATTTTAACAATTTTTAATATAAATAAATAAATATATTTTACAATTAAATCTATTTTAACAATAGTCAGAAAATTTTAATAATTTTCAGAGGTAAATACTACTAAATATATCTTTTACAGATGTCAAAACCTGCCTAATGAAATTTTAATATTCAGTCCAGCTAAATTGCTGCAATATATATTACTGAAAAAAATTCTATCAAAATATTTTTGAAAATATTTATTTTTATTTTTCATCCGTTTATTACAATATTTATTTATTTATTTCTGCAGCTTCATTGTTGAAAAGATAATAATGATATGCGTTAAAATATAACGGTTTTGCATACATTTTTTTCCTTCAGCTAATAGATAGTGTAATGTAACATTTCTTAATAACTTTTTCAAAAAAAAAAAAAAAAAAAAAAAAATTCAAAAGAGAATTTTTTTTTTATTTTTTTTATTTTTTTTTTATGTAAGAAATTTACTTTATTTTTAAAGTTTGCTTTAATTTTCTCTATGCAGTATATAGTCAACAAATCCAAGGGCCGGAAGTTCTTTAATAAAGTAAAAAAAAAAATCAAGAATGAACGTAGTTTTTAAATATCCTACGAGTGACATAATATTCAACTAAAAAAAAAAATATATATTTTACATACTAGTGACATGATATTCAACTTTTTTTTTCAATAGTTTCACCAAGCTTTAATATTTCTGAGAAAAGAATTAAAAAAAAAAATATATTGAAAAAACCCTCCTTAAAATAAATTCAATTGAAGGTTTCGTTCATTACAGCAAATGGTTGAAAAGCTTTCTAAAAAATAGCTGTTCCTTTCTTCTAATAAGGTTAGAACTCTGAAATTTTGTCGAGGCGTACTTTATAGTGTATGAACTGTTGTAGCACAGAAAACTCAAAATCATCATTTTCGTCAAATTTCGAAAATACTGCGGTATTCCGTTCCTTTAAAATAAGTTAATCCTTTTACCTCAATATAAAACTGTGCACTGAAAAAAAATAGTATGTGTAAAATCAAGAGGGAAGAAAGGAAGATCTTTCATAACTTTTTAAATAGATAAAGATAGGGCACAGTGGACCATCTTTAGAATTTTTTTTTTTAATTTAAAAAATGCATGAATATACTTTAGTTCCTTTATTTATTCATTTTCTCAAATCATAAATTTTAACAGTGTTTTAAAGAAATAAACCCACCTTTTTAAGACTTAAAAAATGTGTGATACTGTACCCTATGCCTGGTGTACAGTGGTATACCACATGGGGCATAGTAAAAAGTGAATTACAATATTGATATATATTTAAAAGTCAGAGTACTTTATTAGAATTCTTCATCTATATTTTACAATGCACAGAATCAAACATTTGATTGATATGCTTAAATATATGTAAAAGACTTTTTGTGTGTGTGTGTGTGTGTGCGAAATGGTATTATATGTATAAATATATATTTCGATTCTATAATGAACTTCTTATTAGAAGTTTAGATATTAATAAGACGTAAAAATTTAATGTCCTATTGTTAAATTAACCTTTTGTATTGCTATTCATATCTCCTGTAATATTTTTTTCAGGCTATTTTTTCTGTGGCGTTAGTATGATTATCTGAAACGTAATTTGTGATTTTCATACATTTAAAAATGTATATATATATATATATATATATATATATAAATTAATTAATTATTTAGAAGGTTGTATTGCTTTTTCCATTTCATAGCATTTAATTTTATTCTGTTTTCAGTTTGAAACTATTCTTTTGGTTATATTGGTCGTTTGAGTACAGGAGAAATTTTTTTTCTCAGCTTTTAGTTTTTTTTTCTCACAGAAAACGACTGATTTTGCTTATATACTTGAATTCTGTACTCTTGATAACGTAATTCAATACATAAGCTTTTCAATTATTTTTATCGAAATCCATATTCTTCTTTTTTTCTTTATTATTAATTCTTGTTATATAGTACAAGGGACTTTATTTTATACATGGTAGCTTGTTTATTATGTTTTTGGCATCCATTCAGTGTGTTTGGGGACACAGTATTGTTGTAAATTCATTCATACTATCACAATTATTGATGGTGGTCAGTAATGTTTAATTAATGGTTTTATATATACATGTAAAATATAAATTACGAAATTACTATTTCAAAAAATTATGAATTGTAACCTATTATATTTTTTTTTTTTTTTACGGAAATTGATTTATATAAGCTTCTATTAGATATATGCAAATTTACAGCTCGATCTTATAAGTAGTTTTTGAGTAATGCTTAAAAAACTATCAGCACGGTAGTTTGAGAAACCATATATTCATTAAAAAAGTGTATTTTCATAAAAAATTAATAGATGTAAGTTTATTTGTTAGAGTATTTACAGGCTTTACGCATATAACGTTTTCCCAACTCAGATTTCCCACTGATAAATATTTCTAAAATTTTTACATAAAAAAAAAATTAAATGTAACCATTTTCGCATATCATTCCAAACAAAAGAAATAAATTCCAAAAATGAAAAGAATTTTAGACATTGATAACTATATCATTACGGGGGTGGGGGTGTTCGAGGGATGGGAACGTATAATATCATCAGGGGGAGAGGGGGGGGGGGGATAACGAAGGGAATAACCAAAAAGTTGATAACGTGATATATGTACAGTCTTATTTGCGTATTACATTACAAAAGTGTTAAAAACGAATTGAAAACTATTTAAAAGTTTAAAAATGATTAATATTATGTAACAAGATACAAGAAAATTATATAAAGTGTAACGAAAGTGTTAAAATTTAACATGATCACATAGTATTTGAAAAAAATTGATAAAGACCAGAATCTCTAAATGCTTCTTGTATTGTGTTATCTATAGAAAGAAACTTTGGTGTCCAAAGCTTTTCCACCAACTTTTAATAAGTTACAAATATGAATTATAAAATGTGTGAATGTTATAAATTTTAATGCCAAATGTAAGTCTCTCTTCAAGATATTTTGTGAAGATAAAATGCAGATCGTAACTTTTCTTTAACATTGAAGTAAGTTAGAAAGCAGAATAAAATTCTTCTTGCCACAAACGCGAAGATGTGCAGATTCATTACATTTATAGAATCTCTCTATTCTAAAAAAAAAGTAACTTACGCTGTCACCGCCGCCGCCGCCAGTTTTGAATTTTTTGTGACCGGAGGTATTTCTCCGTTAATATTAAGAAAAATATTGCATACAAAAATATGAAAATCGGCGGTATTATAGAGAAATGTTTGATAAACACGCTGATGCAGACAGCTTTCAAATCGAAGAATTATTTTAAGAGATATTTAATGCTAAATTTGGACAAAATCGTTCCATTAAAAAAGTTTTTTAGATCATTTTATACGTTAGAAATTCCCGGTGTGCAGACTTCATTTATTTTTTTAATTTCACTCATTTTTTGAGGTTTTATTTCTATTTTAAATTCAAATTTTCAGCATTTCGAGAGACATTTTTTACTTATTTTAGAAAATGGTATTAATTTAAACTGTTGCCAACTGTATAAACAGCTCAAACAATAATGTTTGCTTCAAATTAAAAATTTATTTACACGTGACTATTATAAGCAGAAAAAAAACTTTCAAATTAGAATTAAATAATTACGTGTAAAAAGCAGGAACTTATTGAAAATTATTTCATAAAGACTACATTTACACGTGAATTTTAAAAGAGAAAGGATATTGTAAAATAATAAATTCATTAACATGCGTTAGAAGTCTTAAATAGGAAAAATTACGTCATATTACACTTATTACGTAAAATGAACAAAAAATAACATTGCAAAACAGTTTAAATTAAAAAATTGAGCGCAAATAATATTTCACTTCTAACAAAAGTAGTTTCACGTGAATATTAAAAAGAGAAAGAAAAGTTTGGTGAAAATTATGTCAGATTAAAAAAGATACATTTAAATGTTTCGTTTGTGTATCTTAAAAACATTTAAATGTCTTATTTAAAAGAACTTTATTTTCGCTTTGTTAAAAAATACCGGGAGACAAAGACTCTGCTTACTTAATTCCTTTTATATTAGCTTATTTTGAAATGTTTAACTGATTTTATTTAATCAAAGACGAAAACAGCCATTGTATCTTTTAGCAGCAGCTCATTTTTCCTTAAAATTCCCCAATCAAAGAGAAATGAATAGAAACCCGTTTATAGGGAGATCGCCACTGTTTTTTAAATTATAATTTAATCTTCCAAAATCTTTTTAAAGCCGATCAAATTAGCGTGCTTTTAGAGACTGCGGTGTCTGAACGGGGGTTGGCGAGCGTAGCTCGTAGGGGGCCGAACCCCCTAGTTATATAGAAAAAACATTTGTGACAAAAGATTCATTGCTTTTATTTAAAAATCTGGAATGAATAGTTATTCTTAAGACTCTGTTGCGCTCCCACTGTGGGAGTAGAGTGCAATTTTTAAATTATAAGAGACAACATTTAGAGAATTATGGAGCGGGGGACATATTGATTTTACAGATAATTTGATGGGGCGTGGTCAATAAAAGGTTGGGAACCACTGATCTAAACGATAAAATTCGCTCTGGGTGATATTCTGGCATTGATAATGACTTAATCCGTGATTTGGTGAATAATAATTCACGGATTACTACTGAAGAGATTGCTGAGGGAAATGTTGACATTTCGACTGCATTTCACCATTTAACCCTTTATCTACTGACGGTACTTATAAGTACCAATAAAATAACTTGTTATAAAATACCTCGATTAGTTGTAATACAGTTGATAATGAGTTATAGATACATTACTTTATCTTGTTCCAAAAGCATTATGGGTTACACAAAACAAAAATACTTTTAAAAGGGTGGTTTCTTTTTCCTTTACATCTTTTCAGCTTTCTTGGTGTAGGGAGTGGGGGGATTTTTCAATTAGGAACTACAGTACAAAGTCTAAAGTCCGGAATCCTCGGAACTTTACCAAGTCCGAGCTTCGGATTTTTCCGAACGTTAGATCATCAAAAATATTACCCACTAAGATGTTATATATTCCCGCGGCTGCCATCTTTGATTTCTTGACGATTCTTTTGTTGGCATTTATCGATAAGGTAACCCCGACGAGTGACGTGTTCTGGCAACCCCTTTAAGCCTAACATGCGCATAAATCGCTGCTTGGCGAACATCACTTTTACTATTTGGCGGAAAAGGGGTTTTCACGCCAAGAATAAATCCAAGATGGTGGCCGCGGGAATATATAATGTCTGTTCCATATTGCCTTTCCAATAAAAATAAATAAATTATACTGCTTAAAAAGGGAAAATCATATATTAAATGTTGTTCATATATTAAAAATTGTTCATAACAGCTATTAATACTAAAATAAACAATCATTTTCATTAAATAAATCACAAAGTAAATCAAAACATTTATTTAACGGAACATAAAATTTAAGAACAAATTGTAATTTACGCAACTACTGAACACTTCAGTTAATGTGCGCTGTTTTATTTACTTAGGTTTATCATTAAGTTTTTCTTTTATTCTGTACATAGACATGAGTTAAGATCCATTAATAAAGCTTCTTTGCTCTAGACCTTTTTTTTTTCTTTGTTCGTTTCAGCAGCTCTCTCGGATCGTTTCTGTTTTTATCCCTCCTTCCTTGAATACCTACTGTCGCTGGAAAGTCCGAACTTTGGACAATTCCGAACTTTGGGTGTCCGAACTTTAGACATTTTACTGTATTTCTATATTTTTATCGTAAGAGCATTATATTTGTATATAAACTAATTCTACAATATACCAAGAAAAATATTTAAAATAAAAGATTTGAGTGGGGTTATAAATACTGCACAAAATCCCTATAAATTCAAATTTAATTAATCCTTCTAAATTCTTCAATCCTTCTAAAATCCTTATAAAATTTATTAAATGATTACGTAAATCTTCTAATGCAGTTTACATAATTCACGTAAAATGCTTAAGAACATTCAGCAACACTTATTTCGATTTTTAAATAGTACAATATAACCTCGATTATCCGAAGCAATCTGGACCAACCCTCTTTCGGGAAATCGAAATTTTCGGATAATCGAGAATGCTTCAATTTTAAGATTAAGGAGAAATGTGTTATTTCTTATTATGGTAACAAGTGCTTAATAAAAATAAAGCAATAGCAAAATAGAAACAGGAATAAATTACCTGAATTTTAATTTTGAAATTATGTACCTTTCACAATGTTTTGTTTGCCGCAGTCTTGTTTGCCTTTGCTTTGAAGCTGTATTTTTTAATATTATTAGTTCACCATTAGTCTTTTTGCGGCTTCATCCATGCCAAACCTTTTGCAAAACATTTAAAAGCTTCAGAATTGCTAATTTGTTCGTTTTGTTCGTTGCACTCCGCAGCTTACGGGAACTCAAATTAAACCATTTTAGGCCAAGCATAGAAATTTTGTAAAATGTGGTATTATTTTCATTGAAATATGCTTAAATTACATTCATTAAGACAAAAAAAAGTTTCGTGCATGAAAAATAATATTTTATTTGAGAAATAAAATGCATTCGGCATTTTCATGCATTCGGTCAATGGTGCGCTAATGCACTATTAAATTTAAAATTAATGATTTTTTTAAAAAAATTATGACACTTATTTTATTATTATTTTATTTACAAAACTTGCAACTTTATTCCATTATAAAAACATAGGATTAATCTCAAGTGGAATAATTATACATTTTCAAAAAGTTGAATTTGCCAATAACCGTTTCAATTTCAAAAGACTAGCATATTTTGAAAATTTCTGAACAGAAAGTGTTTACTCCAATTGAATTACTGATATTTTATAGATGTCTCCAAAACCCTTAAAAATAGCAGAAAAATAAAATTAGTGAAAAATATTCGTCACAGTGTTAATAAAAAAATATTTATTGAAATGGTGCGTACACGCACCTTTGGCCGAAAATGGGTTAAATTCGAAGGAATTCTGAGAAAGGGGATCGAAACATTTTATATGTACTCGTGGTTCGGAAAGGACCGCTTGCTGACAAAAAATATGATAATTAAAAAAAAAAAAAAAAAAAAAAAAAAAAAAAAAAAAAAGAAGAAAAGAAAGAAAGAAGAAGCTTTAAAAATGGATTTCGGTTAATTCGGATAAAAGAGATTCTCCTATATTTAAAAAATGAACGGCAAACAAATAAAAGAAATATTTAAATCAATGGAGAAAATTTAAAACGAAATGGGGAAAAAAATTAAGCGAAAGAGTTAAAAAAAAATTAAACTATAGTCTAAAAAATTAACGAGTGTAGGAGAGGTCGGATCTCATGGAATGAATTAAAAATTAAGAATTCAATGTTGAGTTCTTCTCAACATCTCTGTGATTGCATCTAAAATTCTTCTTAATTTAAGTATTTTGTTTACTAAAGTTGAAAAATCTTTTCCTAAATTAAAAGTAATCAATCTTTGTTAAGAATCTTGAATGAGTCATGAAAAAATAATTATTTGACTATTAGATCAGTTGAAAACTATATTCTTTATTTATGCAATAATGGCGAATTAAGTAAGGAATTCGTAAAAACAAATACCTGTGGCGTCTTTTTCACAAAAAATTTTTTCGTAAGGCTTGTTATTATAAGGATTATTTATTGTGAAGGGTGATTGTATTATTTTTTTTTATAAAGTATGTCTGAGAAATTTTCAATCTCTTATTTGATTGATGAAATTGCTCAGTTTTTTTACTCTTACAGAAGATATTAATGGTTTCCTTCAGGTATTGCTTAACCGCATTATAACTTTTATAATAAACTCAAATCTAAATTAAATTTGAAATATTTGAGGGAATAGAATTTTTCACGCTCTATATTGATAAGTGTCTCTATAACAGAAGTTTTTTCCCTCTCTGGGATGGTATGAAATAATTAAAGCATTATTTCAATGACAGATTAACATTTGATTTACCTTTTCATATAAAATAACCTTTCGTGCTTTTTAAATGGTTATAAGTTTTCCATTTATTGAGATGCTTCTTAAAACTCTTTCTAAAAAGGATTTTTGCAATAACTACATCTACATTTCAATAATAGATCAAATAATAATAATAATAATAATAATAATAATAATAATAATAATAATAAATCTTTAATTGTGAATAATTTTAATTGGAATTGTATTAAATTGCGTGTAAATCTTCGTTCAAGCTTAAAACTGATGAATCAATTAAGTGAAAAAATCTTCTTTAAGCCGCAGAATATTTTGAGCTTAAAACACTCAAAATGTAATATTCATTATAAATTATGATTCTTCTGTAAAAAAAAAATAATAATTGTTGCCGTATATATGCAACTGTTTTTATGAGATTTTAATGCATTGATGACACAATGAAAGTTAACTGAGCGGGATAAAAATTAACATTGTGTGGTATATGAGTAGTAGTGATATATGAGTAGTGAAAATATGTCCAACCCAGAAATTGTGGCTTCAATTGCCAATGCTCTTCCAATTGAGCTATCCGGACTAGGGATTGACCGAATACCGAATAGTCGATTCGGTATTCGGTGATTCGGCATGTAAACCGAATATTCGGCTCCGGCCGAATACTTTTAAGTATTCGGCCGAATAATTGGGGATAGTTATTTTCTTAGAAGTAGAAGAATTCTCTTTTACTTAGAAGTAGAATAGGCTGAACGATAAGTTTTAGTATTATATGTATGAGTTCAGAGTTCAGCTGCACTACAAAAAACAAGTCAAAGACCATTTTTAATTTAAAAAAAAAACTTTTTCCTTCCTAAAATAGTCTACATAGGGGTGAGATCAAAACAACTGTCTGCGATAGAGATAAAAGAAAGTAAGGAAGATGGGCATCTTTTCCTTATCATTTAAATTTATTTAATGTGCATTTTTTTAAATATACTCTTCAAATAAGTATATCAGAGTTTATCTGTGTATATCTAATGTGTATATTAAAGAAAATACACACATCAAATAAGCCTATCATACAGCTTTTATAACCATTAAATTAAAATTGCTCAAATTTGTTATCTTCATCACCACAATGTTAAAATATTAATCACAATATAAATATGCATCAATAATTTGACAGAAAATAGTTAAATGTATGAGTTGATCTGATACCTTTTGTATTTGAGAACATCCCTATTCAATGTGTTTAAAATTAGACTTAGACAATCAGTAAATCAGCTTAATGGCAGCATTGTTTCTTTTTATTTGAATGAACTTTTGTTTTTCTGACAAGCCTTATTTTTAATAGTAGCCTGTATAGTTTAATATTTTCATAGGTTATTTTGGGTATTAACTAGTGATAAAATAATAATAAATAAGTGATGGGTTAATGAATTTGTGAGGGGAAAGAAGTCATTAAATTTTTTTGTGTAATTAGATTTAACAATAAAAATGTAATTGAATTAAATTATTAAGAGTTTAATTTTAATTCAAGTTTATTAAAATAGATGATATATGCAAAAATGTGTATTAAAATTTTTAAGTATTCGGTCGCCGAATACCGAATATTCGGTGTACACTTTGACCGAAGCTTCGGTATTCGGTATTCGGCAGAATTGCTGCTTCGGTCAATCCCTAATCCGGACTACATCACCCAGTCAACACAATATTAGTTTAAAAAAACCATTTAGAATGAGATCTTGCCGTTATTTTTGAGACAGCTCGGCGGAATAAACCGCAGGTAAATGAACACCAATAAACTATGGATGTGTAACTACACTTTTAATTATTTTTAACACAATCAGCTGATTGGTAAATAATTCGTATGATTAGTAATTTTTCCATCTGATTGAAAATGTGTCCAGGCTGGGACTCGAACTCAGAACCTTTGGCTTCAATCGCTAATACTCTTCGAATTGAGCTATCTGGACTACATCCCAGCCAACACAATATTCGCACAGAACAACCATTTCGTAATGACATCTGGTCTTTTATTTCAAACTGTTAAATGATAGAGAGAGAGAGTGAGAGTGAGAGAGAGATATTTCAAAGTTTAAAAAATATAATAACATGTAAAAAAAAAATAATAATATGTAATAAAACAGTTAAAATGTAACAATTTAGCTTCAGTAAAAAGTAACTTAGGGACACACACAAAATATTTCTCCATTTCACCCTGAACTAAAAAGTAACAAGTCGGAAATTGTACGTCAAACGTGGCAAATGATGTGCGTTCGTACTATAACTAGTATTATAAATATTTAGATCTTGGTGCAATAGCTGTTGCACTCTTATGCAAAAATGCATGAATACAAAATTTATTACGATTCTATATAATAAATTCAGTAATAGGGAAATAATAGGACTCCACCTTAAATAGGACGTCATCACCATGGCAACCGAGAATCATAACCTACCAAGCGACATAATTCAATTAATTATGCATGATAGGATTTAATAAAATGAAGAAAACGTTTATTAGTATCTTTTTAAGTTTTGATTCTATTTCCGTAAAATTTGAAATGACTTCACAAAATTATGCAAAGATTCTATATATTAAATTTCAAATCATTCGGTTGGGTAGTTTTTGCGCTGTTGTATGCGGACAGACGGACGGACCAGACAACGACTATAGGTGCTACGCATTTTATATAATTACGAACGCACCTAAAATCGGTTTAAATTGTAAAAAAAAAAAAAAAAAAAAAAAGGCGAAAATAAAATATCTTTACTTGTCAATGGAAAATTTCCTTGAGATATATACAGGCCAGTCTCTCTATAACGAAACTCCATACATCGAATTTCTCTATATAGCGAATTTTTAGTAGGAATGGTCCCTTTTTCCCATGATTTCATTAAAAACAGTCTCCATATAGTGAAATATCTATCTCCATATAACGAATTTTTTTCATAAAATGTTCTTTATTTATTGTAAAAAAAAGCTTCCAAATCACATGGAATCAATTTTCCATCACTGATTAGTGAATTATCGTTCAGTGCTGAGTTTTTCATCTTACTTTTCTACCTTGAATCTCCTTGTTTTTTATGCCCAACGAATTCATCTACACCCCCCCCCCTCCCCTCCCACACACCTTCCAACATACTTCTTAAAACAGTGTCAATTGGATTGTTACACATATAACAGCGGGATCAGAGAGGTAATTGAAGTTTAAGGTGAATCAGAATTCAAATGGAAGAAAATGTTCCCGATACAATTTTTCATTCCTTGCTAAAGTGATCATTTTTTCGAGAGTGTAACAATTTTGAAATCAAAACAGCGAAAAATTACAGATTTCTTCGTCTAAAATTAATGTAAATTTTCCTTATGTGATTTTTATTATGGTTTCAAATAAATGTCTGTTCACTTTTTTGAAACTGTCTAAATAATTCAGAAATACAATATTAGGTTAATATTTATAGTTAAACATTTCAAATTCTTAATTAAACACCTCAAAAGTAATTTTTGTTCAAAATTTACACATTAAATAGGAATTTTTAATCATTCTCTATATAACGAATTTCTCTATATAACGAATGTTTTACTGGAACAATGGATTTCGTTATACAGAGATTCGACTGTATATATGGGGCATTCTCACAATCTTTTGACTTTTGGGGAAAAAAAAATCTGACAAAATTAAACTTGCTAAAATAACATTTTAATCTGATAGACGAATGCCTTAATGATTCAAAATAAAGAAAAAATGGCCAGCAGCGAAAATTTTTTTTATTTAACTGAGGTTTAAGTTAAACTTGCGAGTTTAATTTTCCTTACCATTTTACCCCTATAACTTTTTATTTTCTTCTAAATTTTTACTTATAATGAATTTGCATAGTACCCACAGGACCTTCAAATAAGAAATAATAACAATGTAGTACTTTTAATACAGAATTTTTGTATAACATTGTCTTAAAGGGGTGTTAGATAAAAAGGGACGGTAAGATAAAAAAAAAAAAGGGGGGATGGTATTGGAAAAAAGGGACGGTAAGGATGGAACGGTAAGGAAAATTACCACCTATTTTTAGGAAAATCATATTAAGACTAAATGATAGCCACAATGTTCATTGATTTTTAGAAACAGTTGTTAACATCGGATTAAATTAAATTTTCTTTTTAATTTAACTCGAAAAGCGCAGGAATAAACCTTGGGGACGGTGAGACTGTACCAATAAAGCCACGATGCTTGAAATAGATTTAAATGCTGATTTAAATTCTACAGTAAATTTCCTGGCAAAGAATTTTAGACATTATTTCTCTAGCATACTTCTGCATGAGAAAAAACTTGAAAAAAATTCTGTGGCTCCATCTGAAATGATTTTCTGTATAATTTTAGAAGAGGGATGGTAAGGAATCTAAAACCCAGGAACAGAGTTTAAAAAATAATAACAACCCAAAAAATGTGTGCAGGTTAACTTTTAGCTACATATTTATATAAAACAATAGTTCCAGCTTCAGAAAAAAATTACATCGGATTATTTTTATTGAAACAATTTTATCCAGATAGCTCCAAACTTAAAAATCAGCATCGGGGACACGGGACGGTATAGGCGTTTTCCAAGTGTTTGGACCCCCAACATCGTCCAAAACTTATTTATCTCGTTAATATTGTTGTGCAATCATGCAATGGGATGTTCCCCAGTATATGAAATAAAAAAACACAAAAAAGTGTATTAAAATAAAAATTATTATTCAGGGACATGAAAGTCAAAAGATTGTGAGAATGCCCCATATATAGTCTTTACAAATTAAAAAGTAAATCAACACAGCACAATGACAGATAATTTCAAAAGTTGCACTTGTCTATAAGAAAAAATAGAATATTAAAGTACACGTATAATAAATGACAGAAAAAAATAAGAAATATATTTAAACTCTTAAAAAATATTAAAATAATATAACAAAGGGTATAAAAATTAACGAATAACAAAGGCGTTAAAAGCTGGAAATTACCTTCAGTAAGATATAAAGTAAGGAGCATAAACAAAATATATCTCCACGTCCATTAAAAGTAAAGAGTAGAAGTGGTACATCCTGAATTTTGAATAAAAAATTTATTCACCTGAATTATTATTTATGTTAATGTCTAAGATATCCAGAACAACATGTATAATAATAATTTGATTTTTAGATATTTTTTTGAATTAAAACTGATGTAATAAATCGGTAGTTAGAGCTCTTTTAGGAAAATACTTACAAGAATAATTATATTAATTAGCAAAAAATACTGTTATGGAAATCTCACAATTCCTATAACAACAGTGTAAATAAATGTATTGTAATCCTATTTGTAACAGAGAAGTGTTTTGTAGTTTCAAATTTTTCGGATAACATTTTCTAATAGGATAAAAGCTACACCTAGGTAAGTACTGTGAAACCTCTCTGTGCGACCACCTCCATTAAGCGACCACCTCCCTGAACGACCATATTTTCAGGGAACGAAATTTATTCCCATAGGCTCAATACTAATTTTACCTCCATTCAGAGACCATCCCAGTTAAACTCCCTCCATGAGCGACCCATTTCTTTGAAGAAAATGAAACAAATTCAGTTTTTTCCTGGTCTCTTGAAGAAGGTTTTATTAGAAAAATAATTCCGGAGAGCGCATTATTCATCAAACTTCTAAACTAAGTTTAGAATTTTTTTTATCCCGGTAACTTTTAAGTGTTTAAACCCCTCTGTGCTTTTTTAGGCAATGAATTTAACTCTGATGACAAATTAAGAATGAAGGTCAATAAACTCCCCTGCTCTATTCTGTCGGGACACTTTCAAAGAAATAGATAAATTAATGAAATCGTCATTATTTGATTCTTTATGGTACGTCATTCTTTAATGGTACTTAAAAGTACCGTCAGGATACAAAGGGTTAGGTTGGAAAAAACTTTATTCCAACTTAAAACTCCCTTAATATTTTAATCTTTTTAAAAGTTTAAATAGGGTGTAAAAAAATCCTGACTTTTTTTTAAATAAAAAAAAATCTGATTTTTTTTTTTTTAATTTAAAATCATGTTTTTATGATTTTTTTCCCCAGCGTTCAAATACTGAATAGCTACCAAGAGTTTCAGGTTTCCAAAACAATTAAAACTCTAATTGCTAACATAATTTATCTTTTTACACATTAATTAATAAAATTATAATTATTAGTTAGTAATTACAGAAATTATAAAAACTGCAAATGAGAAGTTTCATTAGTTAGTATCATACAACAACGTTATATACATTAATATTTTGTAATAACCATGTAAAACTATATTAAATGCTAGTGATATTTAATATTTCTTAAAACTATTAATAACTGCATTTAAAATTAGATTGTTAACACTACTTAAAATTAGTTTATTAAACAATTAGCTCTCAAATTAGGAACATATTACACATTTTTATGTTTTATTTACTAAAATGGAAATGCTGTAGGGATTTTATAAAGAAAAAGGGGCAGTATGCTGGTTCCAAAATAGGGGACTATTTCATGAGGAAATATATTAGTAATATGTTTAGTAACGATAAAAGAAAAAAAAAAGTACATAAATTTTTAGCATGATAAATAAAGTGTCATTAATTTTAACAATTTTATGAATTATACACTGAAAAATACAATTAAATAACATGTTTTAATAATCCCGTTTTTTTTTTTTTTTTCTAAAGAAATAAAGTTCATTTTTGCAAGGTGTTGGGCACATGGATTTAGAAATACTGTGGAATGGGGAAGTTTTTTTTTACTCTGGCTACAACTACAGGTGAATTTTACTATTTTTTAAAAGGCAGGGTCCATTTTGCTAATTTCAAAGGGGTCAGGGTGCGGAACCCTTAAAAAATGGCCTGGAAGAAACAGTAAGTAATTACAGAATTAATAAAAGCTGCGAATAAGTAACTTCGTTAGTTGGTATAGCACACATAACAAAATTAATAAAAATTATTTGCAGCTCGTTTTGCATTTGTAGTTAGAAAAATTACTGTTAATCACCTAAATATAAACTTACGCAAATGTATGCTAACAAAAAAAAAATTATAAAAATGAGTTAAACCCATTCATACATGCATACAGAGTAAATATAAGAATAGCCAGTTATATATGAAATTCTCAAAATATTAAATAATAGCATTATTAGCGTTCAATGGTTCAATTTTTTTTCTTTTTCAAAAGAAAAAATTTTGCTGCCTTTTCAATCCCTAATTATTTTTTTTTATTTGGTATATATGAATTAAAGTATTAAAAAAAGAAAAAAAAATCATTTAATCAACCTATACTGAAGAAACTTGCTGTGCTTAACATTTTTATACCAATTAGTTCTTCTTGTCTTATACATCCTTTTACAATAATTGTTGAGCAGATGTCATTCTTTCATTCTTCTTTAGCTCCAATATTTACTATAAATTTATTATTGCAATAGAAGAATGAGAAAATAAGATTATGGCTATTTTATTCTTTTACTTGTAGAAATTTATTATACTTGCTGTGTTTCTTTTATACAAAAAAATCAATAATTTGATTACAACAAGGAAATTATGATATTGCAATTTATGTAAGATTTAAATAGCATTTAAAAATGAAATTGTTTTATATCAGATAAAAACTATGCTTCTTACAAACTTTTTTACAATACGCAGGAATTAAGCTTAGAAACAACTATTTAAAGCTCTTATTTTGTTTATTCATAAATCAAAATACCTCTAAAAACTTTCTAAATTATGTTCATCTTAGATTTTAATACTTTTGTATGTCATTTTAAACATTTAGAAATTTATGATTAATCAATGATTTTTTGTTTAAATCAGTTGATTAAAATCACGATTTAATCTTTTATTTAAATCAACTTATTAAAATCGTTGACATCCTAGTTTTAAATAATGTTAATATTAGCGTAGGTATAAACTTTGCATTTCAAACTTTCCTAAAGAAGACTATAGTTTTTGTAACTTACGAAATAAATACAACACAAAGTAATGACAGATAATTTCAAGAGTTGCGCTTGTCTTGAAGAAAAAATAGAATATTAATGTAATTTTATAACAAATCACAGAAAAATAAAAAACATAGAAAATAATAGAAATATATTTAAAAGTTTAAACGTATTAAAATAATATAACAAAGTATTAAAAAATAATAACGGATAACAAAGTTGTTAAAAGTTAGCAATTACGTTCAATATGAAATAAAACAAGGAGTATGAACAAAGTATTTCTCCACTTCTGTTTAAAGTAAAAAGTAAAAGTGGTTTAAGTTGGCAAAAACTTTATTCCACATTAAAATACCCTTAATACATTTATGCCTAGCGTCCTAATTTTTAGACCCTTTGAATGTTCATAAATTTGTATAATTTTCTTCTTATTTATAACATGAAAATTGTATAAAATAATTATCTATAAATGTCTTATCTTTTACCGAAAGATGACAGCATAAGATGGATATTTATTTGCTTAAATGAAGGCTTCTTCGGTGTTTATAGATTTTTCATTTTTCAAGAAGGCGAAATGGAAAAAGTAAGTTGTTTTGTATTTTTTCTATCAAGGATCCAAATAAATAAGTCATAATCCTAGCTTGTAGACTTGTTTGAAATTCCCTCCCCCCCTTTTTTTTTTAATTGTGAAATTATATGTTCAAGCCTGTATTTTCATGTTTGTAACGTACAAAATATAGGGCGCTAGGTACAAATGGGTACATATTTTTATTAGCCGTTTTAGAGGACAGTTATTTCTGTAAAGTCCTTTTCAAGATGATTATGAAATAAATTGTTTTTAAGCCTCAAATACGATTATTTTTAAATTATTATTATTAATAATACTTATAATGTTATTAATCTCTGTAAAGAAATGAATATATTTTTTTAGTAGTTCATAAAAATATACATTACAGTATATAATATACAATTTAAAAGCTTATTTTATGTAAACTTAGGCAAAACATATAATTATGCATATTATAAATATTATGCATATTCCCACATTTAGTTTACATTTTTTCAAATAAATACAAAAATATTTTAGCATCATTTTTTATTATTTTTCCAGGTCATTTTGCAACATTTAAAGTGTTTTTACCAACAAATTTGAGGAAACAAAATTTCAAGCATAAATGGGTTAATATTTTAAACTTTTTGAAAGTTTTAAATAATGTTACAATTAATCGAGAGTTTAAGTATTACTTTTGCATTTCAAACTTTCCTAAAAAAAGCTACAGTTTTTGAAACTTAAATAAATCAACACAAAATAAAGATGAAAATTTTCAAAAGTTTCACTTGCCTGCTCTTTTGTAGACAAGAAAATTCATTGTGAAAAGTTTCAAAGTAGAAGTAACAGTCACTGAACTTTTCGAAAAGAGATCGTATGATCGTTAGGATGTTCCCGCGCATTCTGAAGTAGCAGACGATAAAAGCAATCGTTGGAGTACAGGTGAACCCTGGTGACGGCTCTATGCATCTCAATAAAAACTTTAATATTGATATTTTGGAGAAAACAATGAACGCCGTAATGATACTTCATGAAATTTTAATTGAATTCATATTTGATTTCAATTGTTCTCATCTAATTAATAAAATGCTCTTTCTTTCAATGATGAAGTATTAAGAAAGATTTCCAATGAAAAAGTTATTGAATACTTTTTAAGTTTTAACTCATTCAGTAAAAAACAAAAAAGACGGTGTAACAATTAAAGAAAATGGGAAGGTGTCAAAATCAAGTGGTAATCTTGGGGGAAGAAAATCAAGTGGTAATTTTAAAACAAAATGAGCAATTTCGATTATCAATAATTAATAAAGCATGTAAGGGAATAATTTATCGTTAAAACTAATTAATCACATTATTAACAAGTTAACATTTAAAAATTTTTTAAATAGAAGATTTAATCTAGTCAAATTTTACAATTATCAAATTTTGACTTAACAGAGGGGTGGGTGGGGGGTGGTGGTGTTTGAGTGAGGCAGAGCCCTCATTCTCATATATATATATATATATATATATATAAAAAATCACAAACACACACAATAATAATAATAATAATAATAATAATAATAATAATAATAATAATAAAAGCAGTCCTGGAGTATCAGTGCTTGTAATTATATTTATTGCAATTAGCAAAAGTTGATTCTCAAAAATTACTTATTATTATTAATATACGCTAATAATTGAAAGTTTCAAATGTTAAAATAAGTTCAAAATAAAAATACGACTTGCAGAACAGTTGGGCTCGCGCTAGAGTCCTGAATGGATCGGGTTATACCTGACCCGAAACCGAAAGTTCTACATAATGTCAAGATTTTTTGAAAATTATGTTCAAGTAGAACCCGATTCGCCAGAGTGAAATTGAAACCGGAAACCGACCCAAATTCGAAACAATTAAAGCCAACCCGACCCGCCACGGAAAAAAAAAGGGTCAACCGACTTGACTCGAACAACGGGTCGGGTCGGGGTAAAATTGGTTACACGAGTCGAGTAACCCGATTTCACCCTAACCCGATCCTATTGAGGACTGTAGTTCGCGCTGGTTGCGTTTATTTGAATGCGTAGGGTTTGAGCCCCATAGGCTCTTCCTTTTGTGCGTCTATCGACCTCCTTTTTAAAATCAAAACTATCTAAATCAAATTTCCTTAATATGTCGTTGAGATAGAGTCTATTATGCTTCATTTTTAAAATTACTACTACAACTGATATAGTTTCATTTATTTTCACTTATTTTTAAACAAAAAAAATTGCATTTCTGGGCGCTTTTATTTTATTCCTTTTTAAATAGCATTTTAAAATAGTAATTTTCTCCTGTATTTAGCCACTTTACGAAATTTTGATACTTTCCAAATTAACTAAAACTGCGCTATTATTTTTTTTAATGGCATTTTAAAAATGTTATACAAATTTCTCTCGTTTTATGTGGTTTCAGTTAATGCCATTTTCAGTGAGTGCGCTGAACTTTTTTTTTTTTACATGATCCCTAGATTATTGATATGAGGGGAAAACTTAATTGGTGTAATAAAGATGAAATGAGAGATGTTTTACGTTTTTTTATTTATTTAACTTAACCCTTTGTATCACCGCGTTGCATATCTGCAACATACTTCAAAGTTAATATTACTTTTACAGCGGGCTTTAAAAGACGATTTTATTTATTGCTGCTATCTCCCAACACATCATTTAATATAGATTGTTCATCGAATTCTCAACAGACAGCGATGCTGAGTTAATTCTTCATGCTATTGTTTTATTTATCATTTGAGCATTTCTGCATCGTTATTGCTAAAATGAACTTCCTAAATTTTATGAAATTAAAAAGGGTGGAGATATTAAAAAAATAGATATTTTACAAAGGTAAGTTCGCATACTTTACAATTTTGTATTAAAAAATTGACGTGTTCAATTTTCTGTTTATTATAGATGTGAAAAAAAGTACCTATTTGACTTTAATAAAATTTTGATACTACCAAAGTGGACGTTACAAAAATATTCACTCTCTAAAAAAAATAAAGATATTTTAGTTTGTTTTAAATAGCATTGTTAAAAAATTATACTTTTCAACATTTAGTAAAGTTTTTATGATTTTATTACGGACTTTGCGAAATTTTGATTCTTTGAAAAAGAAAATATGGAATTTCTTTATTTTTTGTTTCACTCTTACTCTTTAGCGTTGTACTCTTTTTTATTTAATAAAATTTTGATATTGCCAAAGCGGACTGTATTTAGTAAAAGTTTTATGCTTTTAAAATGGATTTTTCAAAAAATTTCCCTTTCCAAATAAAATAAAATAATTTTAGTTAAATAATGTTGTTAAAAAGTTATAATTTTCAATATTTATGTTACGATATTTATTTTTTTTCCCATTATTTATATATATATATATAAGTTTTTATGCTTTTGAAATGAACTCTTCAAAATTTTTCACTTTCTGAATAAAAGAAAGTTATTTTAGTTTTAAAATAAATAATCATTGTTTAACGTCTGATATATGATTTAAACTTAAAAAATATATTACAATTCATCAGACATACAAGTAAAAATTACATAAATACATTTAATACAATTAAAAAGCAGACGTTTCGAGCTAAATTTTAGACCCTCATCAGTGCAATAAATAACATTCAAATGACAGAAAACTATATATCATGTTTACAGTTAAAAATTACTAGCATACTCTAGTTAAAATTAAATAAAGTATAAAAATTTCAAAACAATGCTGAGTATTCAGGAGGAAGTGCACATGATTCATTTATCGGCGACGTTTGCTTACGAGTGAACACACCTTCCAGAAAAACTCTACTTTTAATATTATTGCAACCGGATCTGATAACTTTCATATTTGCGAAATCTGGGATATGGTCGGTATCTAAAGAATGCTGTACAATTTTAGACTGTAGGCTTCCAGATTTGTAGGTACGTTTATGTTCGGCAAGGCGAATGGCGCAAGTACGATCAGTTTTGCCGATATATACCGAGTCGTAATCTTTACATGGGATACTGTAAATTGAACCGATTCTTAGTAAGGAGGCAATTTTTGGTTTAGATTTGCAAAGTAAATTTTTCAAAACATTTTGTGGCTTGAATGATGTACAGATATTATGAGACTTCAAAAGGCTAGAATTTTTTTTTTGAAAGATATTTGTTGTATGGTAGAGATATGTAAATATGGTTAAAAAGGATTTTTTCTGAGCATCGCGTGTCATCCTCTGTAATTTGTAAGGCTCCCGCTTTTACATGTCTCCACCATACAACAAATATCTTTCTGAAAAAATTTCTAGCCTTTTGAAGTCTCATAATATCTGTACATCATTCAAGCCACAAAATGTTTTGAAAAATTTACTTTGCAAATCTAAACCAAAAATTGCCTCCTTACTAAGAATCTGTTCAATTTACAGTATCCCATGTAAAGATTACGACTCGGTATATATCGGCGAAACTGGTCGTACTTGCGCCATTCGCCTTGCCGAACATAAACGTGCCTACAAATCTGGAAGCCCACAGTCTAAAACTGTACAGCATTCTTTAGATACCGACCATATCCCAGATTTCGCAAATATGAAAGTTATCAGATCCGGTTGCAATAATATTAAAAGTAGAGTTTTTCTGGAAGGTGTGTTCACTCGTAAGCAAATGTCGCCGATAAATGAATCATGTGCACTTCCTCCTGAATACTCAGCATTGTTTTGAAATTTTTATAGTTTATTTAATTTTAACTGCTAGTAATTTTTAACTGTAAACATGATATATAGTTTTCTGTCATTTGAATGTTATTTATTGCACTGATGAGGGGCTAAAATTTAGCTCGAAACTTTTGCTTTTTAATTGTATTAAATGTATTTATGTAATTTTTACTTGTGTGTCTGATGAATTGTAATATATTTTTTAAGTTTATTTTAGTTTGTTTTAAATAGCATTGTTAAAATGTTATACTCTTCAATATTCAGTAAAGTTTTTTTTGTGATTTCAATACTGATTTTACAAAATTTGGATGCTTTAAAAATATATAAAGAGGGTTGCTTTATTTTTTTATTTCACTCTTACTCTTTAGCGTTGTATTCTTTTTTTATTTAGTGGACGTCACAAAATGTTTCACTTAAAAAAAAAAAAAAAAAAAAATATTTTATTTTATAAATGTGTTTGTAGCAATGTACAAATAACATTGCTACAAAATTATACTGTTTAATATTTAGTAAAGTTTTTATTCTTTTAAAATGAACTTTTCGAAAATTTTGATACTTTTGAAATAAAATAAATTTGTTTTATTTTAATTTTGATAGCATTTTTAAAACGTTGTAATCTTTTGTATTTAAAAATTTACATGTTATCAAGGTGAGCATTACAAAATTTGTCCCTTCCTAAATAAAATAAATTTACTTTATTTTAACTTATTCTAAATAGCATTTTTTAAAAAGATGTGACCTAAAAATTAAAGAATGTGACCTTTTTTAAAAATGTCACATTCTTTAATTTTTAATGCATTTAAAATGAAGTTTTTTTTTTTCAATTTCGAATAAAATTAAGTTATTTTTCTAAGTTAAATTAAATATATAATTAAAATAAATGTTTTAAAAAAGTTATTTTATCTTACTCTTAAGTATTTATGTAACAATAAGTACAGAACTTGTGTGAAAATATAAATTATTTGAAAACAACGTTTAAACACACAATGAAAACAAGCAGATTTGACCATACGTATACGTTTCGTGAGTACTAGGACTCACATCCTCAGTGTAAAAACTATAAAAACTTTAAAAACAATATCCCCCCAACTACATGTACGGTGAAAAAACCCAAATGTCAAAACATAATACCAAAAGACTATCAAGTTCTAACAGCCAATGAAATTAATGCGGAAGTGAAGTGTCGTGACACAACAAATCCATCCAGAAAGTTGAGATGTATGGTATACTAGATAAATCATTAACCAAGGAGTCTTTAAATTTATGGATATGAATAGCCTCAAAAAAGTCTAAATCCAGAGGAGTAATGCATTTCTTGATAATGGTAGCTGAGTCAAAATTAAAATTATGTCCCTCCCCCCAGCAATGAGAGGCGATAGAGGATTTCTGTAATTCTTTTTTCTTTACATAGTTTCTGTGTTCATTGATTCTGTAACGGAGTTTTCGTTTAGTTTGTCCAATGTAGAACAAACCACATTGGCATTGAATGTTGTAAATGCCCCAATAATTATGTGGAGGAATTTGGTCCTTAAGTTGCGAAAAAGATAATTTATTAACCGGCTTAAAAACCACATTAAAATCATAATGTCTTAAGATATTAGCCATCTTAAAGCTAATGTTATTATAAAATGGTAAAATGATAAGGTTGGAAATGGAAACCGCAGTAACAGGAGAATCAAGATTATTAACATATTTATTAAGACTATGAGAAATTAAATTATTGATATAAGATAAACTAAAACCTCGATCAATAGCCACAGATCTAATGTAATTTAATTCTGTAATAAGTGAATTATTATCTGAACAAATTAAGCGAGCTCTATTAATCAAATAATGAAAAGCCGAAGCTTTTTGGGAAGGGGGGTGACATGAATTGAAATGGGGGGGGGGGAGTGTGACAGCAAAAGGTTTACGGTAAACGCAAGTGTCAAAGGTATTAGGCTGACGTGTAACCAACACATCCAGAAATGGCAATCTATTATCTATTTCACCTTCATAAGTGAATTGAATGACTGAATCTATTGAGTTTAAAATCGTTAATATATTGTCAACAGAAAATAGAGAAAGGTCCAAGAGTGCAAAGGAATCGTCTACATATCTACAATAAAATGGGAAGTTGATAAGGTTAAACATTTTAACCTCAAAGTAATGCATATATAAATCTGCTTAGCAGATTTATATATGCATTACTTCGGCTTTTCATTATTTGATTAATAGAGCTCGCTTAATTTGTTCAGATAATAATTCACTTATTACAGAATTAAATTACATTAGATCTGTGGCTATTGATCGAGGTTTTAGTTTGTCTTATATCAATAATTTAATTTCTCATAGTCTTAATAAATATGTTAATAATCTTGATTCTCCTGTTATTGCGGTTTCCATTTCCAACCTTATCATTTTACCATTTTATAATAGCATTAGCTTTAAGATGGCTAATATCTTAAGACATTATGATTTTAATGTGGTTTTTAAGCCGGTTAATAAATTATCTTTTTCGCAACTTAAGGACCAAATTCCTCCACATAATTATTGGGGCATTTACAACATTCAATGCCAATGTGGTTTGTCCTACATTGGACAAACTAAACGAAAACTCCGTTACAGAATCAATGAACACAGAAACTATGTAAAGAAAAAAGAATTACAGAAATCCTCTATCGCCTCTCATTGCTGGGGAGAGGGACATAATTTTAATTTTGACTCAGCTACCATTATCAAGAAATGCATTACTCCTCTGGATTTAGACTTTTTTGAGGCTATTCATATCCATAAATTTAAAGACTCCTTGGTTAATGATTTATCTAGTATACCATACATCTCAACTTTCTGGATGGATTTGTTGTGTCACGACACTTCACTTCCGCATTAATTTCATTGGCTGTTAGAACTTGATAGTCTTTTGGTATTATGTTTTGACATTTGGGTTTTTTCACCGTACATGTAGTTGGGGGGATATTGTTTTTAAAGTTTTTATAGTTTTTACACTGAGGATGTGAGTCCTAGCACTCACGAAACGTATACGTATGGTCAAATCTGCTTGTTTTCATTGTGTGTTTAAACGTTGTTTTCAAATAATTTATTTATGTAACAGTAAGTATTAACTGTTGAAACGAGTGGTTAGTATTATTGAACCAGGTTTTGCAAAATTCTGGGACTTCCCCGAAACAATAAAGTTTATTTAATTTAATTTACTTAATTTTAATAGTTAAAAAATAATAATTTAGTTTTAGTTATTATTGTAGAATTCAGGAATTTTAGATGTATAACTAAAGAGTAATATCAAAATTCTCTAGCGTGGAACTCGATTGAAAAGGAAATGCTGTTGTAAATAACAGGTTTTTAACAGAAACGTTGGATTCTCAGATAAAAGGAAAAATGAGAAAAGATGAGAATTATTTTCGAAAATATAAAAAGACCGTGAAACGGGTGTTTATAAGATTTTTACTAAGCATGCACATATTGCTTTTCCGCTAAAGATAGAAAAATCTCGAATCTCTTAATTCTGAAATTGCAGATTTTTTTAGAGATATGCATTAGATCCGTTTTGAAAACGTTCCATCTGTCTTACTGTTTTATTTAAAATTTTGTATTGTTCCGAATTTTCCGAAAATTCCTAAAATTTAATTCATTCATTTCCGAAAATTTTAAAAAATCGGTCATCAATCCGAAAATTCGGACATAAAAAATATCGCGAACTTCGATAAATGGTCGCCGAAAAAAAAAAGAAAAAAAAATTATGAGTCGTTTGCAGAAAAATCACAAATTTCATTAAAGGACCGCGGGGAAAACGCAATTTCGTCAAAGAATAGCGAAAAAGCGCAAATTTCGTCCAAGAATCGTAAAAAAAACCCCTTGAAATTTCGTCAAAAAATCGCGAAAAAAACGCAAATTTCGTCAAAATATCGCGAAAACCCCTGCAAAATTGGTCAAAAGATCGCAAAACCCCCCGCAAATTTCGTCGAAAGATCGCGAAAAGCTGCAACTTCCTTAAAAGATCGCGAAAAAACGCAAATTTCGTTAAAAGATCGCGAAAAAAGCAAATTTCATCAAAGAGGCGCGAAAAAAAAAACTCGTAGTTAGCGCCGGGAGTGGATTTCCTCCTTCCCCTTCCCCCCCTTTGCTGTAACTTTTCAGAAACTTTGCTGTGAATTTCAGAAATTTTTTTTTTACTCAGAATCACCCCTGGAAAATAAAAAATAATAATGAAATTGTAAGTCAGTAATGAATACAGTAGATAGCCAAAACAGAACATCCTGCCCCCTCATCATCCCTTCAGCATCAAAGTGACCATCAGGAAATTTTCAGATTGGATATTTATATATTTATATCAATATAATAAATAATAATAATAATAAAATGAATATATTTTGCATTTGATAATTTGATGAATTACAGTCGAACCTCTATTTAACGAAGTCGCTAAATACCGGAAAAAAAGTTTGTTATAGGGAAAATTCGTTAAATAGAGATTCACCTTTTAAAATACTTTAAACTACATAAAACAGATTTTAAATTCATAAACACTCAATATTAATACTAAAAGTAATTAATCACATTTTTTTTATAAATTATATCGATTTGTTTTATTTATTTTACTCACCAATATCCATCATCAATTCATTTTTTCTATGTGTTTAGATCTTTGAAATATGCAAGGAAAACAACACATTGTCCGGGAATACACTGTATTTTCTGTTTAAAGTAAATAATTTTACATTAAAATTAACGAATTTTAATGAAATTATCGTATTTATTATTATTATTATAACAAATAATTTTAACCATACATTAACATATGCGTCCTTAAATTTAATTTCTGAAAAAGTTTGTTAATTTTGCCTGAGTTTTTACTTTTAAAAAGTGCTTTCTCTCATAATGCGTCTCGCATCTTTGCAATGCACCAAAAACCCCTTCATGCGTATTTTCTTCTAACTATAATCCGTCGGATTGTTTCAAATGACTTTAGCATTTCATCATACGAAGTTTTGTTAATTCCTGCATCATGATCATTTCCATCATCATCATATTCGTCTTCATCGCAATTCATTGCTGTATTGTTTTTATTTTTCACACTGTCGAAAATATCCAATTAGGATAGTGTTTCCGAGGTCTCAATTTCAGAATTAAGTGAAATACTATCCTTATTCAGCACATCATGGTTAATTTCTTCTTTTTTTCTCATCTATAGCCACATTTTTTTTAAGTTACTCTAAGGGATTATCGTCTTCGTCCTCCGCACTTACCGAATTCTCACTGCTGACAAAGAAGGCGCCTTGTAAAACCAGTTCAAGGCCATTGAACATCATAAAATGTGTTTAAAGAAAGAATAAGTTTGAAATGTCCAAAAATATTTTCAGAAATTGGGAGAAAAAAAATTAGATCACAAGAAAAAGTTCGTTAAATGGAGAATGCACTTCGCTATTTGGAGGTTATTTTACGAAGACATTTGCAAAATGTTCTTGGTTCCAACAAAAAGTTCGCTGAATAGAGAAATTCGCAAAATAGAGGTTCGACTGTATTAGCAGAGAAAATTATTGTTTTTTCAGTCTGTATAATCATTTTCTTTTACTTAAAAATATAAAGCATTAATAGTAGATTAACCCCTTGCCTGTGGAATATATTTGAGAAAAACCTGCCAAAAATGGAATTTTTTTTTTTCTCTTTAATTTTGTTCGTTATTATCATCAAAATGTTAGAAATAGATTATTATTTTAAAAAAATGAACGAAATAACTATTAATATTCAATATTTTCACATATATGATTTGAAATTATAATGGATTACAGTAATTTTTGCTCAAATTATAGCAAAATAAATCAAATGACATAATTTTCAAGATAAACATAATAAAATAATACAACAATATTATTATTTATATCAACTGTCATGAATTCCATGTCCCTCAGATTCCTTTGAATTTCACAAATCCTACCTGTCAAACGTAAGCTCGTTTGAATGACATTTGGGAAGAACTGCAAAATTACAAAAATCCGACAAACGGCGCGAAACTGCCGAACTTTTTGCGGGAAATTATCGCCATCTATTGGGAAAATGGTAAATTACATATTATGCATCGGACGAACTGGGTTTGAGGTTCACGGAATTCAAACACCGATTTTTCACTTGCCCGAACTCAGATCGGGCATTTCAAAATTGGCGTATTTGCCTTGCCCGAACTGAGTTCGGGTAAGGCAAGGGGTTAATTATGTTAGATTAGTATTAGATTATAATTATTAATTGTTCAGATGCTACTTGGCGCAGAATGATATAAATTTAAAAGCAACGTTAAAAACGCCAGAATATGCTAACTGAAAAGACTAGTTTCGGTAGCCTTTAGCGTACCGCTCTCAGTGCAAAGAATAGCAGAAAATTGCTCAATTATATAGAGCAGAAGCGGATTTAACTGAGAAGTTCATTAGCCAATGGGGGAAAAGGAAAATACGGGAACCAGCTAATAGGAGAATAGAATAGGTAATGCCACCAAAAAAAAGGGAAAAATACTGGTAGTAATTAACCAAAAGAGGATTTTATGGAATATTTCCAGCAATCTGATAAAGGGGAATAGCGAATTCATTGTTAACAATATTGTCAAAATTTTTGTAGATATGAAATGCTTCAAAAAAGTTAAGTTCATATATATAAGTAGGTTTAGAGATGATTTTGATTGAATTATTATTCTATTCTTCTATTGGCTGGTACCCGTATTTTGCCTGTTTCCCCATTGGCTAAGGAACTTCTCAGTTGAATCCGCTTCTCCTCTATATAATTGAGCAATTTTCCGTTATTCTTTACACTGAGGACGGTACGCTAAAGGCAACCGAAACTAGTCTGCTCAAAGTTTGCATATTCTGGCGTTTTTAACGTTGTTTTTAAATTTATATAGTATTAGACGGCTTCAACCAAGACATCCCTGGTTCGAATCCTGATCAGGACTTTTTTCTCCCACTTGGAAATTTACAGCTGTTATAAAGTATTTGTCGTGATTCATAAATAGTAAATCAAATGGGGATGAAGAAAAAGTTTTTTTTTTTTTTTTTTTTTTTTTTTTTTTTTTTTTTATTATTATTATTATAAAGAAAAAATAAACGGAATTTATCGACAGCAAAAACTCTTCTGGTGCTTATTCCATGAATATGGCGTTTCTGATCACTTTGTAACTTTCGAATATAAATTTATAGTTACACAAATATATTCGGTGTTTCCCTTTTTCTTTTTAAGTTTAGGGATAACAGATGATATTCTACTGTATAACAAAAAATTAATGTTTCCAATCTAGGAAAATATAATATAACAATAAATGAAAATATAGAATAAACTCAACAAACACGTTTTACAGACAAATATGATAAATTAACAGCATTAAGAGTAGCATTAAAATTAATATTATTTTGTTAACCCTTGAATGTATATGTTCAATTAGCTAGCTGTAAATGTTTAATTGAAAATCGATAGTATTATAAAAACCGATATTCCAGTTTGAGAAAACTGATTAATCGACTATAAAAACTATTCGGAAACGTTTCCGAAGATCAGTAGCAGCAAAAGAATTTTTTATATATATATATATAAATGATTCTTTAAATATCGAAAATGTATTAGTTTATAAAGTTTCTAATGAGAAAGAACGTTTTTCAGAATCATGGGTAACTCGGAAGCGTTTATTGTATATTATAGTTCATAATTCTATTATATTTTCGTACATTAACAATCATTTGTCTTTAATCAGAGTCTAAGAAAATTTATTCAAAGTTTCAAGGAATTAAGTTTTGTTGTTATTAATAGAATATTGCTAGGTAGCTTTCATTACAAAAAGCTACCTATTGCAGCCGTTCGGAGTAAAACGATTCCGAAAAATTTTGGTATATTTTCACCGATCATGACCCCTAGACCCCGAAACCACCCTCCGTTCAAAATTGATATATATATATATTTATATATATCCATATATATAACCATTAATTAAACATAACAAACCACCATCAAAAACCGTAATATTATGAATTAAAGCTGTAAGTATAAAAAAGTGCCAATATATATATACGTTTTATTGATTCTTCCATTTCATATTATTTGTTTCTATTCTGCTTTCATTTTTAATCAATTCACTTGATTTTAATTGTTGTTTGGGCACAGGGGAAAATAATTTTTAGCTTTAGCTTATTTTTCCCACAGAAAACAACCATTTTGCTTATATCATTGAATTCTGTGCCCTTGATAACGTAATTCAATGTATAAGCTTTTCAATTTTTGTCGGTGTCCACTTTTTTCTTTTTCTTCCATAATAATTCTTATAATAATTTTTTTTTTTTTTTTAATACTTACAGCTTTAATTCATAATAATTGACGGTGGTAGGTTATGTTTAATTAATGGTTATATATATATATATATATATATATATATATATATATATATATATATATATATATATATATATATATATGATCTTTGCCATATTGTAACTCTCGTATTTATGAACCGATTTGGATAAAATTTCGTGTGTACATAGTACATACCAATGTCTCAACCGAGTTCGTTGGACAGCTTCATCCGCCATCTTATTTCAAAATGGCGGTCATTTAAAATTTTTTAAAAATTTTAAATTTAAAATGAGGCACAAAAAATTAGACTTTGAAAAAAAGATTTTTTCTTATGTGTTTGGGCTTGATACAAAGATTCTGGAGCATTTTTCGTTTCGTCTATATCTTAAAAAATGGCTGAGTTATAGCACTTTGAATTTATAGCACGGCTGACATTTTGAAACGATCTGATTTTTGTCACGCGATAATACACGTATTTATGAACCGATTTGGGTGTGACAAGGAATGTGCATAGTACATAGCAATGTCTCGACCGAGTTCGTTGGCCAGGCTCATCCGCCATCTTGTTTCAAAATGGCGGCCATTTAAAAAAAATTTAAATTTAAAATGAGGCACAAAAAAATTAGACATTGAAAAATATTATTTTCTTATGTGTTTGGGCTTAATACAAAGATTCTGGAGCATTTTTAGTTTCGTCTATATCTTAAAAAATGGCTGAGTTATAGCACTTTGAATTTCTAGCATGGCTGACATTTTGAAACGATCTGATTTTTGTCACGCGACAATACACGTATTTATGAACCGATTTGAATATGACAAAGAATGTGCATAGTACATAGCAATGTCTCGACCGAGTTCGTTGGCCAGCCTCATCCGACATCTTGTTTCAAAATGGCGGCCATTTAAAAATTTAAAAAAATATTTAAATTTAAAAGTGAGGTACAAAATAATTAGAAATTGAAAAAGATTTTTTCCTTATGTGTTTGAGCTTGATACAAAGATTCCGGAGCATTTTTTGTTTCGTTTATGTCTTAAAAAATGGCTGAGTTATAGCACTTTGAATTTCTAGCATGGCTGACATTTTGAAACGATCTGATTTTTGTCACGCGATAATATGCGTTTTTATGAACCGATTTGGATGTGACAAGGCATGTGTATAGTACATAGCAATGTCTGGACCGAGTTCGTTGGCCAGCTTCATACGCCATCTTGTTTCAAAATGTCGGCCATTTAAAATTTAAAAAAAAATTAAAATTTAAAATGAAGTACAAAAAAATTATAAATCGAAAAAGATTTTTTTTCTTATGTGTTTGAGCTTGATACGAAGATTCCGGAGCATTTTTTGTTTCGTCTATATCTTAAAAAACTTTTGAGTTATAGCACTTTGAAATTCTAGTGTGGCTGACATTTTGAAACGATCTGATTTTTGTCACGCGATAACACGCGTATTTATGAACGGATTTGGATGTAACTTGGTGTGTACATAGTACATACCAATGCTTCGACCGAGTACGTTGGCCAACAGCATCCGCCATCTTGTTTCAGAATGGCGGCCATTAATTTTTTGTCTATTTTAATTTAAAATGAGGTACAAAAAAATTAGAAATTGAAAAACATTTTTTCTTATGTATTTGACCTTGAAAGAAAGATTCTGGAGCATTTTTCGTTTCGTCTATATCTTAAAAAATCGCTGAGTTATAGCACTTTGAATTTCTAGCATGGCTGACATTTTGAAACGATCTGATTTTTGTCACGCGATAACACGCGTATTTATGAACCGACTAGGATGTGACAAGGCATGTGCATAGTACATAGCAATCTCCCGGCCAAGTTCGTTTGCTAACTTCATCCGCCATCTTGTTTCAAAATGGCGGCCATTTAAAAATTAAAAAAAGAAATAATTTAAAATGAGGTACAAAAGAATTAGAAATTGAAAAAGATTTTTTTCTTATGTGTTTCAGCTTTTTCAAAGATTCTGGATCATTTTTTGTTTTGCCTTTATCTAAAAAAAAGGCCGAGATATAGCAGTTTGAATTTCGAATGTGTGTGACATTTTGCAAAATCTGATTTTTTGCCTGCAACAGCACTCGTATATATCAACCGATTTAGATATGAGTAAGCATTGTGCGCAGGAATTACTAAGGTCTCGGCCAAGTTCACTGGTGAGCTTTGTTGCACCCATTATGTTGTTTTAAAATGGCGGGCTATCACCGATAATTCGGGTTAATATAATTATTAATGTAATTCGGGATATCACCGAATTTGGCGACAAAATATAAATCACTTCAATAAAACTAGCTTTGACAACGCTGACTAATTTGGCGAAATTCTCATTCATATTCAATATTGACAAAAATTAGTATTTAATCTTCTATAATCGGGTTCCACTAATTTGAGCTCCGTGTGTTTGAATAATATAAGCTGGCTTTTAAAAAATAAGGAATATGAAAGCTACCTCTTCCTCCCGGCACTGGCCGGAAGGATTTTTTCTATTTCATTTGCATTAGATTTTTTTATTTTTTTTATTACTGAATAACTAAACTATTTCAACTCATTGGGTGTTTAAAATTTTCTAATGTTTTTAATGGGAAAGAACGTTTTGCGAAATCAAGGGTAATTCGGAAGCGATTATTGTATCTTTTCGTTTGTGGTTATTATTATATTTTCGTAGTATACGAATCATTTGTCTTTAATCAGAGTCTATGAAAATTTATTCAAAATTGCAAGGAAGTAAGTTTTGTTGTTATTGATAGAATATTGGTTTGTTTTCCTATTTGATTTGCATTTTTTTTTTTTTTTTTTTTTTGAAAAAAAAAAATTATGGCCACTTTTTTCCCATTCTGACCAGAAAATGAGAGTTCTAGCTTTTTACGGCTGATCGTTCATCTTCAGCTAACACTTAATTCACAATGGCTTTTTCAAAATAATGGAAGCCGTTCTACATCAGAAGAAAATAATCGGGACTCTTAGGGGACCGGGAAAGTCCTCTCTTAGCCATGTTAAATTCACCAACTTTATGTACATTTTTCTCAGAAATGGTGAAAGATAGAGGTCTAGATTTTTTAGGGCAGTTAGAATAACATGATTTACGTATTTTAACAGACCATTTTCTTTCTAAGTGAAAATCAAAATTAATTATTAATTATTTATTGAAATTCATTTTTAAATTAGCATTTTCGGTAAGACTTCACTGCCTAAAATAAATAATTCTCAACAAATCATTAAATCCACGTGTTAAACTATACAGTATAACATAAGTATTAACAAAAATCTGAGTTCTTAAGTTTAATAGATATTGAAAAAAAGGAACATAAAAATAAAAAATCCAAGTTTTGAGGAAAAGTCAATTAAAGATTAAAATGGCCATTAAGCTGTGAAGTACTCTTAGAAAAGAATGAATAATTTCAACACTTATTTTTTTTAATATATAAACATGTGTGACACATCGTTGGAAAGATAAAGGTTTAAACTATTGAATGATATAATAAACTAAAAATCGATTTTTTGGTTGAATTTTGCTTTCCCGGTCCCCTTAAAAGAATATTGGTTTGTTTTTCTATTTGATTTGCATTAGAATTTATCTTTATACTGTATAACTAAAATATTTCAATTCATTGTGTTTAAAACTTTACAAAAATAGAATTGAGATAAGAATACGGCTGCTATTTTAAATCATGAATAAATAAATAAATAAAATAATAAATAGAAACAAAATATGGGGTCAGATAAACTTTAAATGTTGATAGTAAAATAGAAACGGAGATAGTAAAAATGTGAATGGTCGGTTATCTTTGTGATATTCAAAGCAGCGACTTTCTGGAAAATCTAATGCAAAATAATATATACATAAAATATTGTATATGCTGTAATATATACTGTAGGGTCTAGTTATCTGAGTTAATATGGACCGAGCTCACCTCGGATAAGCAAAAATCTCGGATAAACCGGATTTACACAAATCATTACCAACTAAGGAGATGAAATATAAATTTTCACTTAATTCATTCATTTTTATGGTACTGGCAACATTTCTTTGGTGTACATTTTCTTTACTTTTAAGAAAAACGGGGAATGAAATTGTTTATTCGAAAAAGCCCTTGATAGTTTTTTGTTTGTTGAATGTCAATTTTGCTGCAGTATTACGCCACTGCATAGCTACCAATTTCTAAGATTTTTTCTTACCACTAAAACTTACTAGTAAATTTTGCCTATTCAATCACCGAAATCGAATAATTGTCAACGATTTAATATGGCAAAAATTTGTATTAAATTTTAGAGGTAATAAAACCGTACAAATTGGCAGCTAAGTGATTCTATTAGTGTCATGAAAATTGCAAGTATAGCCTCTTCTTTCTGCTCAAAATGTTAACTAGTTTTTTTCAATTGAACCTATACTTTTGGAATGGATCATTTTCTTCTGATGGACTGATGGCTTCTATTATTATGAAACAGCCATTATAAATGAAGCGTTAGGTGAAGATGAAAGAGCAGCCGTAAAAAGTTAGAACCCTAATTTTCTGATCAGAATAAGAAAAAAAATAGCCATAATTATATATATATATATATATATATATATATATATATTTGTTTTTTTTAATTATGGCCGTTTTTTTTTTTTCCATTCTGTCCAGAAAATCGGAGTTTTAACTTTTTACGATTGCGCTTTCATCTTCACCTAACACTACATTTATAATAGCTGTCTCATAATAATGGAAGCCATCAGTCCATCAGAAGAAAATAACTCGGTTAAAGCGGGACTCGGACAATCGGGACTCTACTGCAATAGAATTGGTTTCACTACTTGATTTGCATTAGAATTTCTGTTTATAATGTACAACAAAAATATTTAAATTCGTTGTTTAAAATTTTACAAAAATAGAATTGAGATAAGAATATGGCTGCTATTTTAAATCATGAATAAATAAATAAAGTAATAAATAGAAACAAAATATGCGGTCAGATAAACTTTAAATGCTGAAAGTAAAATAGAAATGGAGATAATACAAATGTGAATGGTCGGTTATGTTTTTGATATTCAAAGCAGCGACTTTCAGGAAAATCTAATGCAAAATAATATGTGCATTTACCTTAATACACTGGCCTCCAAAAGCTAAGGAACAAAGACTGGATGCTTTCGATTGTACAGTACACGGTTTGTTGAATATCTACCAAAATTATTTTCGAATTGTTCTTGAACTTCTGGGATGTAAAGAACATGTTTGGTTTCGTATTTCTCGGTGAAGATTTAGTCGGGAGGACAATTAGGGGGCTAATAATAAATTTAATAATAAAATAATATTTGCGATCACCCATGTAACAGAAAATGCTGAAATTGGTTTGTCACTGTGTTAAATGACTATTTGGGTTCTGTTCAAAGGTTTGTGTGCATTAGTGTAAGCATAGCACATATGTTCGTGAAGATGTTACTTTGTCTGTGAAAAATTCAAAAGTTTTTTGTTTATAGCATACAGAGTTTTCAACCAAATTTAATACAACTTTCCGAAAACCTGACAAAGAACAGTAGCAACAGTATATTGTGATTAAAACATGAATATATTTAATATTTGTTGAGATATGGGTATTTGTAATTTTTAACTGAGCACGCGTGGAAAATTCTAAAATTTTTATTTTATAATTTAGTTGTCAGCTATTTAGGGCAACTTATACAAAAAGTCCAGTAAAATATTGCGCAAATTGTCAAAGATAGGAGCGATATAGTGAGTTACTTTCTAAAAATAGCTTTATTATAAGGGTTTTTCCACAACTTTTCAATCAGCTCACTATATCTTCCTGAGTTTTTAAGTTTTCTTTCTTTTTTTTTATATTCACGTGTTAATACAATTTTTATAACGTAATTTTCAATATTTTCTTGCTTTTAACACGTAATCATTTTAATCTAATTTGAAAGGGTTTTTTTTTTCTTTTAAATAATAGTCATGTGTAAATAAATTTCTAATTGAAAGAAAATATTATTCTTTGTAGTGTTTTTACATTGAAAAAAATGGATTCTCAAAATTGGGTAAAAACTGCTCAATTTTAAATACGTCACATACTCAAAACAGCTCGTATCCAAATGTGCTCATTTTTGATTCCGTGGATCTGTTCAAATATGAATCGTTATGCACCGCCTCCCCGAACCTACAAATTAAAGTAAAAATGTAGTAACATTTATTTTCCGCTCAAAATTATTAACAAGAAACGTTTAATTGATTATTTATTAAGAAAAATAGCAAAATTATTATCAAGATACCCAGATCGAATATTTTTCTGGCAAGAGCATTATTTGTAAGCATTTTTCAATTCACGGTTAATGAACTCAAAAATGAATTCATTAACCCTTTATCTACCGCGACTGTACTTATAAGTACCATTAAAATAACTTGTTATAAAATTCATTTAATACATCGATTAATAGTAATACAGTTTAGAATGAGTTATAGATGCATTACTTTATCTTGTTCCAAAAGCTTTATGGGTTACACAAAACAAAAATATTTTTAAAAGAATGATTTCTTTTGCCTTTGCATCTTTTTAAATTTCTTGGCGTTGAGGTGTGAGGGGGGGGGGGGGGGGTATTTTCAATTCGGAAATATTTCTATATCTCTGTTGTAAGAACATTATATTTGTACATTTCCTAATTCTACAAAATATTAAGAAAAATATTTAAAATAAAGATTTGAGTAGGGTTATAAATATTGCACAAAATCTCTATAAATTAAAATTTATTTAATCCTTCAATCCTTAAGTTTATTAAATGATTATGCAAATCTTCTAATGTAGTTTCAAAAATTCACGAAAAATGCTTTAGAAAATAAAATTTTCATGCATTCATAATTCAGTACGTAAAGGGTTAATATCTGTTAAAAGCAGTAAATGGGGGGGGGGGGGGTGACGTCCTATTTAAAATGGCCAAATAATAAAAATATATTTACACACGAAATATTTATTTCAGATTTCGAGATGATCTGTTTAACTATTGTTGCAAGAAAGTGAAATTATAACAATTCTTTTCTAACAATAAAAATATTTTTACATGGATATTAAAAAGAGAAAGAAAACTTTGGTGAAGCGTCAGATTTAAAACGATCCATTTAAGATGTCTTACTTAAAACAATTTTCTTATAGCGTTGTTAAAAAATACCGGGAGGTAAAGACTCTGTTGACTTAGTTCATTTTATATTAGCTGATTTTCAAATGTTTAACCGATCTTATTCAATCAAACACGAAAACAGCTATTAATAATAGCTGATTCGCCTTAAAATACCTCAGTAAAAGAAAAATTAATGACAACCCGTTTACAGGGAGATCGATGCTTGTTTTTTTAATTATAATTCAATCTTCTGTAATCTTTTTAAAGGTGATCAATTTAGCGTTTTCTTAGAGTCTGGACGGGAGTTGACGAGGTCGTAAGGGGCAGAGCCCTCTAGTTTAATAAAAAATAGTTAAGTTTTTAGTTAAGTGAATATGTTAAGTGAAAAATAGTTAAGTGAAAACGCACTTCTTACAATAATCGATCATAAACGGACCTGGTAACCGAATTCTTTTTTGCACTTTTGTAAATGGACAATAAATGTTATGCACAACCATAATCTATAGAAAGCGTTTTGTAGGGCACCACAATGATGCTTTTTAATTTTATTATGTTTGAAGTATCATAACATCCTTCAATAATTGTTAAAAGGTGTTAAATAAAAACAGTAATATTTTTTTACGTAAACTGTCTACATGTTTCGGCTTCATTGAAGCCTTTTTCGAGGCAAATGATTATTTCCTATAGTTGCATGATCTATAATGTAATGATCTGAAACGCTATCATCCACGTTTTTCACATTTCCTCTCAGATTACTCACATTATTTTATTTTAACTTTAATGCTTATTTCTATTATATTATTTCAGGGAAGCCGAAACGTGTGAACAGTTTCATTAAACCTTTTTTACTGCTTTTATAGTTTTTATTTTACACCGTTTAGCAATTAACGAAGTGTCTCTGGCTGTTCGGATTAATTATACAGAGTGTTGCCGAATTTCACCGACAAATTCAGATGGTTGATAGTAGGCATAAAAAATAATAAAAATTGCAGTGGAACATGGTGTCGTAAACCACCTATTTAATCAAAAATAAAGGGTGTTCTACTCCATAGATTAATATACAAGATGGGTCATTTACGGCAAAATCTGTAATGCCAACAGTAGTAGCGTCACTACCGACAAGGGGGTAGAATTAGCAAGACTCCGAAATTTACCTATGTTGAAGAAATATGTTTACGCTCTATGGTTTGAATATCTATTCTTTCCTAAAACGAAGCAGAGGTACCGAGAGAGGCAGACGATGTATTTATGCTTTATTTATTTAGCTGCAATTTCTTGTCATCGATCAGCTTTAACTTACAAAAGGATAATTAGAGTAATAATACAAAAGAAAAACCCTAGAAAATTCCGCTAAGAATGTAAATATGTAAGTTTATGAGATTAAATTGTAAAAAAACAAATTCAGGACTTGTAGAGTGCAAAATTTCGAATATTTTTATAGTACACCATTGCTTTTGATATATAGCATTCAAGGCGAAATTTTTACATTGTTTTTCGTAGCACTTAAACCGTTCACTAATCATGTAAAAGAAAAAGCATATATCCGTGCATGAACATAGAATAGATATTAGATATATAAAATAGAATATCTATTCTATGTTCATGTACCGGTATAAGATTCTATTGAAAACGTAAACATGCAACATAAAAAAAAGAAAGATCACAATAAGGTAGATACTCAATAATAAAAATATTACAAGGATGGGAAGTTTCTTCCCCATTGTCACTAAAGGCGCTGCGATCGCAATCGTATTACCATTACGCTCTATGGAAATGTCCGATCTTCTATGTTAATCTATGTTCTACCCTAACTCAACTTGGATTGACGATATAACTTTCAGAAAACTGAAGTACAAGCTGTCCATAATTAAACTAGCCTATTTTAAATTTGTCTAGCGACGAAATTATTGTTTTCTGAAATTTTGTGGAGGACATATTAAAGGGATGGAAATTTGTTTGAGCGAAAAAGTAGTTCAAAATTTCGCTGCAGAGGGTGTTTTTATGGATTACACATTTGTGGAGCAAACATTCAAACCGTGTTTTCTCACAAAAAAATAAAAAATGAGTTATTGTTATTTTTATGAACTCTGTGCTAAATTGCACAGAAATAAATGGTATTTTTTACTAAAAAAATTTTTTCTCCGATTAAAAATCAATTTTAAAACTTGACGTTTCAATCAAAGAGTGTTTCCTCCAAAGCCTGCATTCAATCAAGCAGTGATTTCTCCAGTCTGCCAATCACAGTTGTCACTTAATGTGTACTTTCGAAACCTACCATACATATCACAATTGAAACGGATTGTTTTAGAAAACAATAAGAGAACTGTTAAAGTTAAAGGCTTCCAGAATTATAGATTTCAAGATCTAAATGAAGAATATGATGTAAATCTTCTTAAAAAGGGAGTTACTGTTCCCTTGTTCAAAGGGTTGTTTTAGAATATCTTCCTCTTAGCCACGCCATACCAGTTGAAAAGAACAAAGATGTTAAAAAACTTTTGAAGGTAATGTATAGTGAACAGTGGCAAAATCAACCTGATGATATATTCAAATGGTACAACCACATTATCCATGATTGATAAGCCTGCAATAAAGAAGAGGGATATGTGTATAACTGTCTAGATGAAGATATTGGTTTTAAAATTTGAAGTGGATTTCTGGCAAACGAGTATTTATTTAGTAAATATTTAATGAATACTACTAGGTACCATAATCTGCCATTTTATTTTAACAATAATCAACTGAAATTCGGTATTTATTCAAATAAAATAATGCTATTGTATTATTTGTGAGTTAGAACTTATTTCATTCAAAAAGCGTTTTATCCACTTGTCAAACGATTAAAACATGTTTGCTCCTCTGAATTCGGTCAAAACGTGATTTCTCCAAATATTAAATGCATTTTATTAATTTGTTTTATGTTTAATATCTTCGGTATGCTTGCAATTCTTTCTAATAAACAGTAATAAAAATACACAATAAAAATGAGAATTAAATACAAGTTATTTTCTTATTTATCAGTTTTTTGTGTTTTTTGAAAATTTGTATCTGAAGGAGAAAGCATGGTTTGCATGTTTGCTCCACATTTAGGATAGTTTACAAATTTTATTACAACAAAACATGTCCCACATGACTGTCATCATTTTCAGCTACACTGTTAAAAATATCGTGAAAGATTGCCTCGGTTTTTAAAGGCTATCTATTTTCTGACCAATGAGAAAGCTACATAAACGCCTATAAAGCGCCCTCATTGCTCAGAAAATAGATAGCCTTTAAAAACAGAGGTAATTTTTCACGATATTTTTAACAGTGTACCATTCGGAATCGTAAGATAGCATGTTCCACAGTTGACCGCAGTGTGTTCTGGGAAATCCTTTCTTATTTAATAAAAGAAAGTTTCGTTGAGCATATTTTGCTGTAATAAAATTTGTATACTACCGTAAATGTATGCTAAATGTGTAGTTGCTTTAAAACGTCCTCTGGCGACGAAATATTGAACTATTTTTTTTTTCGCTCAAACAAATTCCATTCCTTTATTATCTCCTCCACAAAATTTCATAACTTTCTGAACAATTATTTCGTCTGCAGACAACTTTAAAATAGAGTCGTTTGATTATGGACACCCTGTATATTATAGTAGTGCTCAAAAGTATTTTGACAACCTTATATTCTCTCTTATTTTATTTAATATAAAAATGTAAAAGAAAATATAGTCCCTATAATTGAGAACACTATGACTGCAGTTATTTAAATGTATCAAGTTTCAACTTGTTTGTTTATATTCGGCGCCACCGGAGAAATATGACTCCTCCTTAGCTCAAAAGTATTTTGACAATTAGTTTGCATTTAATTTTTGAAGGTGTCAGTGGCGCTATAGCTTCGATTAGTGTTTATATCGACTTATTGTGATTATTTTTAAGGATCAGGAATGCCGAAAAGTAAAAAATATTGAAGTGATTCTACAAAAGCCGCTGTAAATGCCCTTAAGAAAGCTAGACGGCAAGCAGAACTAGCTCGTTCTTTTAACGTGTCTCGGCAACTTGTTATTACATGGAATAAAGTTTTTAATAAACAGAAATACATCGAAAATAAGCCTCAAAGTGGTCATCCGAAAAAACAACTTGAAATGTTGACTATATTATAAAAATGATATCTACAAGTGATTGTCGTAACTCCGCTGTCATAATAAAAAAATAATTGAAAGAAAATTACGGCACAGACATACACGTTTCATCAGTCAAACGACGCCTAAACCTCTATGGTTTACATGGTAGAAGACCAGCAAAAACACGTTTTGCATTTTAAAACGGCATAACCCTTTCAGGGCAAAGCAATTTCATTGCTAAAGTGTTTAAATTAACGATTGACACCGGAATTTGAAAGCAAATTTATTCTTAAATAAGAAACAGCTATATTTCACTCATATAATAAACCGAATTTTTTTTAACCAAAATTCTGGTGTCAGTCATTAATTTCAACACTTCAGCAATAGCATTGCTTTGCACCTGAAAGGGTTATGCCGTTTTACAAATGCAACTCTAGCCTTCCTATTCTTAGTAGATTAGAAACGTGTTTTTGCTGGTCTTCTGCTATGTAAACCATAGAGGTTTAGGCGTCGTTTGACTGATGAAACGTGTATGTCTATGCCGTAATTTTTTTCCAATTCATGTTTCATTATTACAGCGGACTTACGACAATCACTTGTAGATATCATTTTTATAATACAGTCAACATTGCAAGTTGTTTTTTTCGGATGGCCACTTTGAGGCTTATTTTCGATGTATTTCTGTTTATTAAAAGCTTTATTCCATGTAATAACAAGTTGCCGAGACACGTTAAAAGAACGAGCTAGTTCTGCTTGCCGTCTAGCTTTCTTATGGGCATTTACAGCGGCTTTTGTAGAATCACTTCAATATTTTTTACTTTTCGGCATTCCTGATCCTTAAAAATAATCACAATAAGTCGATATAAACACTAATCGAAGCTATAGCGCCACTGACACCTTCAAAAATTCAATGCAAACTAATTGTCAAAATACTTTTGAGCTAAGGAGGAGTCATGTTTCTTCGGTGGCGCCGAATGTAAACAAACAAGTTGAAACTTGATACATTTGAATAACTGCAGTCATAGTTTTCTCAATTATAGGGAATATATTTTCTTTTACATTTTTATATTAAATAAAATAAGAGAGAATATAAGGTTGTAAAAATACTTTTGAGCGATACTGTATAATGGAATTTTTAGTAGACGTGCTCACTTTTTAGTTCACAGGCTATCAAAGCCTGAGAGCTAATGTGCCCGCCGGTTCTGTATGTATGTACGTAACGCGATAACACTTGTTAGAAATATCCGATTTGCTTCAAAAACCTTTTCTAGGTTCGTTCTGATAAGGCGCTTCCCTGATTAGTTTTGGGGGTTCATTGGTTAAGTATAAATGGGGGGGGGGGGAACGGGGGACGAATCCCCCCTTTAATTAAATAAATGGGTTTTTCAAGCAGAATTATCAGATTTTCTTCACTTTTGGTATACCGGTTAATTCTGATTAGCCGCTTTCCTGATTAGATTCGAAGTTTTATTGTTCAAGTCTAAAGGGGGCAACGGGGGGCTAATACCCCCTTAATTTAGATAAATGGGTTTTTCTATCCGTTTTGCTTCAAATTGCGCATACCGGTTTATTCTGATAAAGCGCTTCCCTGATTAGATTTGGATAAATATTTGGTTAAATATAAAGGGGGGGAACGGGGGGCTAATATCTTCCTTAATTTAGATAAATTGGTTTTTCTATCCGATTTGCTTCCAATGTGGTATACCGGTTTATTTCGCTAAGGCGCTTCCCTGATGAGATTTGGAGGCTCATTGGCTAAGTAAACAGATCGGAAACAGAGAGGTGGGGACTAATCCTCCTTTAATTTATTTTTCGAGGTTCATTGTTCTTTGAAATAAGAGTGTAATACACAATTAGTGTGAATAGACGGTGAGCTGAATGCCATCAGTTTAAATGGGCACTTTTCTTTTTTATTTTGTAAATGTGATAACATCAAAAAAGTGATATAGAAGTTTCTAATATACGCGCCAGCAGCATTCACTTGACGCTGCACATTTTCGACTGCGATTATCAGTTTATACTGTATCATCGATTGCGTGAGTACCTGTTTTTTCGAGAACTTTTCGTGATGTTATCCCATTTCATACCAAACGAGGTACATATCGTTACATTTTCATTGCAGTATTTTTATTTTTACCTCACAGGCTATCAAAGCCTGAGAGCTAGCGTGCTTGCAGGTTCTGTATGTTATGTACGTATGTATGTACTAACGCGATAACTTTTGATAGAAATATCCGATTTGCTTCAAATTTTAGATTTAGGTTCATTCTGATAAGTTGCTTCCCTGATTAGTTTTGGAGGTTCATTGGTTAAGTATAAAGGAAGTTAATGGGGGTTAATCCCCCCCCCTTAATTTAGATAAATGGATTTTTCATGCAGAAATATCCGATTTTGTTCAAATTTTGTATTTAGGTTCATTCTGAAAAGGCGTTTTCCTGATTAGTTTTGGATATTCATTGGTTAAGTATAAGGGGGAATAGGGGGCAAATACTCCTTAATTTAGATAAATAGGTTTCTAATGCAGAATTATCCGATTTCCTTCAAATCTTGTGTATAGGTTCATTCTGATAAGGCGCTTCCCTGATTAGTTTTGGGAGTTTATTGATTAAGTATAAAGGGGTTAATGGGGGTTAATACCCCCCCCCCTTTATTTAGATAGATGGGGTTTTCATGTAGAATTATCCGATTTGCTTCAAATTTGGTATACCGGTTTATTATGATAAGGCGTTTCCCTGATTATACTTGAATGTTGATGTTTAAGTATAAAGAAGGAAAATAGGGAAGATAATCCTTCATTAATTTATTTTTCGAGGGGCATTATTCTTTGAAAAATAAGAATATAACATACAATTAGTGTGAATAGCCTGTGAACACAATGTCATCAGTTTAACTGGGCAATTTTCTTTTTTTATTATTAAAATTATTACCACGAACCAGAGTTAAGTTATGGTGAAACACTCTGTATTTGTGACTCAGTGAGTGGTTTGCGTGTTCTATGGTAATTTTTCATCCTCATGATGCCTACTATCACTTCTCTGAATTTGTCGGTCGAATTCGACAACACCCTGTATATTATTTCATGAAGATAAAATTATGCTACCCCCCCCCCCTCACACTCCACACACACCTCTTGCGTCTCGTCTCCTTCGATATCTTTCAAAAGTAGGTAGTGCAAAAAGTACCAGAGGATGAAAACTATGCGAAAGAACACTGTACTCATAAAAAAATATATTAGATAATTTTAAAGCTCTATAACTTCAGATTGTCTGTCTATCACTCTATCTGTGTTCTAAATTTCGTAAAAGTGTCGTCTAGATCAAAGAGATTTAACGTGTCACTGAGATAAAAGTTTCTTTAATAATTCTTTTTAAACCTTATCGCAACAACTGCCATAGTTTTTCAGCATTAAACTATTATCTTTTGTTGGCAGTTAATTTCTTTTTTACAACATTTAACAAGTTTTACGAGGTGGCACCCGTCGAAATCCAACGGAATAAAAATGTTTCATTAAGGTACTGCTAGATGAACTTACATTAAACCTCCAAAAATAATTCAGAGTAATGATAATAATAATAAAATTCTTACAGTGTCTAATCTAACTCCAATAATATTTTTTTTTAAAACTACATTTGCTAAAACCTTATTTCTATTAACTTTAACTTCTATCATATTGAAAAATTAAATTTCATTCACCTAATCTTTAGTTTATTTAGAAATAAAACGTCAGTGACGTGTAATCAAAGTAAAGAAATCTATTAAGGATTTAATTCTAATCTTTGTAATTATGAAATGAAAAATCAGAAAAAATTGCGTTACTTTGATAGAATAAAATATCGTATTTTAATTTTATTAAAGAAAAAGAAACAAAATATAGTACTGTTTTCACTGAGGCGGAAACGTTTCATACGAACTTTTCATAGTTTTAATCCTTACATATTTTAACACGTTATGAATTATAAATAAATATATTTCCAGCAAAAATTAACGTCTTGTTTTCCAGCGAGAACTTGCAATCGAACTGATCTTTGCCCTCTATGGATACCTTGTTAACGACCTAATCTCAGTATAGACAGAGTAAAAGTTAAAATTCTTAGTAAAATATTTCAGTTTTATCTGTAAAAATACTCGCTTGTTCACACTGAAGGCAACTCAAATGCAAACGAGCAACTTTATGACATAAGTTTTAATTTATTTTCGTTAGGAAATGCATGAAACTAGCAGGTGTTGTTATATAAAATTTTGTTATCTTCGATTTTTTAATTTTTCACGAACTTTTTATGCGTTTTTTAGCGTTTTTACGCGTTTCGCGTCGACTTTTTCCCACATTGATAAAAATAATCCAGTTTCCATCTTTTAACCCGGTATAGAAAATTTTATTCTCCGAGATTTTTGAATTTTTCACGAATTGTACATCCGATTTTTGACGATTTCTTTTTCAATATTTTTATCTTAAAACGGAAAGAACTCTCAGATAAATTTTACTACTGCCGTGATTAAATTTAAGTTAGAAGAATGCCAAATCGGTTCCTATTGAATTGTAAACGTCGATGCTGTAAATTTGAATTTAATCTGTGTCAAAATAAAAATTCCCAATAACTCAACATTCGTTTTATTCGAGACTAGAGCGGGCGTAGCCAGCAAGTGTGTATATGTCAAAGGCAGTGGGATCCCGAACTCCAGGTTCGTTTAATTCAAGGATCGTTTGGGGGGGGGGGGACGACAGAGAAGCGGGCCTGTTTAAAAATATTTATAAAATTTTATTTATAAATATTTATAAAAAAATATTTCGTTTATCATTTTGGGTATAGAATTTTTATTTTCTGAAGCATATACAAGATTTTAATTTATTTTATGCATAATTATTACAGTAGAGTGCCGTTTATCGGAACTCCAATTAATCGAACTTCTAGTTATCCGAACAGCCTATTTCTTTCAAAAAAAAATTTAACCGAACTTCCAGTTATCCAAAAAGCCTATTTCTCCCCAAAAAGTTTTTAAACCGAACTCCCAATTATCCATTGGCTTGGAATAAAATTTTAAATAAAGAAAAAACTGACAGTGAATCAGAAAATGAGGTATGTAAAACGATAAAGGAGATGAGAAGAATCCTAAGCTATGAAGAAAATGAAATTAACGAGTGGTTGAATAGTGAAGTACATGACCGTGGATGTCAGATTTTAAATGATGGTGAGATTGTGTATGAGATTCATAAAGAAGATGAAAACGAATGCTCTGGAAATAGCCCAGGTCCATGACATAACGAAGCCTTTGGATGTTTGAAAACAGCTATGAAATGGCTCGAACGGCAGAAGAACGTTGATCCTATTCAACTAACGTATTTAAGAAGAATTAGAGATATGCCAGCATTGAAAAGAATGTCTTCGTTGAAGCAAGCAACAATCAAAAGCTTTTTTGCTTAAATTATAGTCTCTGGAGTTCAGAAAATGATAAAAAGAGGAAAAAAATTCATAAGAAAAATGTAAGAAAAAAAATAAATAATTAAAAAAAACTTAAACATGCCAGCACTAACTGGTGCTGCCTGTCCTAAGCTTAAATAACGTGTGAAGATTTTACTATAGCCAGAAACATCCCTTAAATTGTCAGTTCATTTATCCGAACTTTTGCTTATCCGAACTAGGGTCGGTCCCGACTTGTTCGGTAATCGGCGTTCTACTGTACATATAAAAGTTTTGAAAATTTCATATAATTTTACTTAGGGAAATTTTAACAGTATGCGTTATATAAAATGCTTTCATTTCAAAAATGTTGTGATATCTATATTAGAGTTTTTTCAACTTTTTTTAATTATTATTTCAACCGCACTTGAACCTATAATGGGCGTACAAGGCACATTTGCATCTGAAGTTTAACTTACAAAGCACATTCGAATTTTCTCAAACAGCAGGGAAAAGTAAACTTTTTTGTTTTGTTTATTCATTAACGCAAACAAAATGTACAACCACAGCCAAATATTAAAATATATTTATTCTAATTTGCAGTAAAAACGTAAAAAGCAGCATGTTTTAATAATTTATTAACACATATTCATTCTTCTGGTTATTATATTTTAATATTGGGTGAAGTAGCTGCGCTTCGCATTATTATGACAAAATAAACGAAACTAAAATAACATTTAACCTAACAGCTTAAACAACCTTTTACTTTGTTCAAAAGTGATAATTTTCGGGGATTATTGTATCAAACATTTGGCTATTTAGAGGAGACAGGAGACATCTTCCTGGAAGGCTGATCCAATGTGTTTAACCCTTTATCTATTGACGGTACTTATAAGTACCATTAAAATAACTTGTTCTAAAATTCATTTAATGCATCGATTAATTGAAATACAGATTAGAATTAGTTATAGATACATTACTTTATCTTGTTCAAAAGCATTATTGGTTACACAAAACAAAAATATTAGGTAGCTTTCATTACAAAAAGCTACCTATTGCAGCCGTTCGGAGGAAAGCGATTTCAAAACAATTTGGTATATTTTCATCGATCATGACCCCCAGAACCCGACACTACCCTCCGTTCAAAAGTTGATATATATATATATATATATATATATATATATATATATATATATATATATATATATATATATCCATATATATATATATATATATCTGACATTTGTCACACTGTAACTCTCGAATTTATGAACCGATTTGGATGTAATTCGGTATGTACATAGTACATACCAATGTCTCGACCGAGTTCGTTGGCCAGCTTCATCCGCCATTTTGTTTCAAAATGGCGGCTATTTAAAATTTTTAAAAAAATTTAAAATTTGAAATGTGGTACCAAAAAATTGAAAATGGAAAAATATTTTTTTCTTATGTATTTGACCTTTATACAAAGATTCCGGAGAAGTTTTTGTTTCGTCTATATCTTAAAAAATGGCTGAGTAATAGCATTTTGAATTTCTAGTGTGGCTGACATTTTGAAACGTCCTGAATTTTGTCACGCAATAAAAGACGTATTTATGAACCGATTTGGATGTAACTTCGTTTATGCATAGTACATACCAATGTCTCGACCGAGTTCTTTGGCCAGCTTTATCCGCCATCTTGTTTAAAAATGGCGGCCATTTAAATTTTTAAGAAAAATTTAAATTTGAAATGTGGTACCAAGAAATTAAAAATTGAAAAAATATCTTTTTCTTATGTGTTTGACCTTGATAAAAAGTTTCGGGAGCAGTTTTTGTTTCGTCCATATCTTAAAAAATGGCTGAGTTATAGCATTTTGAATTTGTAGCGTGGCTGACATTTTGAAACGTCGTGATTTTTGTCACGTGATAACGGGCGTATTTATGAACCGATTCGGATGTACCTTGGTGTGTACATAGTACATACAAATATCTCGACCGAGTTCGTTGTCCAGCTTCATCCGCCATCTTGTTTCAAAACGGCGGCCATTTAAAAAATTTTAAAAAATTTTAAATTTAAAATGAGATACCAAAAATTTGAAAAATGAAAAAGATTTTTTTGTATGTGTTTGAGCTTAATACAAAGATTCCGGAACAGTTTTTATTTCGTCCATATCTAAAAAAATGGCTGAGTAATAGCATTTTGAATTTCTATTGCGGCTGACATTTTAAAACGACCTGATATTTGTCACGCGATAGCAGGCGTATTTATGAACCGATTTCGATGTAACTTGGTCTGTACATAGTACATACCAATGTCTCGACCGAGTTTGTTGGCCAGCTTCATTCGCCATCTTGTTTGAAAAGGGTTGCCATTTAAAAAAAAATAATTTAAAATGAGGTATTTAAAAATTGGAAAATGAAAAAGATTTTTTTTATGTGTTTGGCCTTGATACAAAGATTCCGGAGCAATTTTTGTTTCTGAAAATTTGTTCTTTTGTTTATATCTTAAAAAATGGTTGAATTATAGCACTTTGAATTTCTAGCATGGCTAACATTTTGAAACGATCTTGTATTTGTCACGCGATAACACAAGTATTCGCCTATTTCGATGTAAGAAGGCATGTGGATAGTATACATCAATATCTCGACTAAGTTCGCTGGCCAGCTTCATCAGCCATATTGTTTCAAAATGGCGGCCATTAAATTAAAAAAAAATTATATTTAAAATGAGGTGCAAAAAAATTAGAAATTGAAAAAGGTTTCTTTCTTAAGTATTTGACCTCCATATAAGGATTCAGGAGCATTTTTTGTTTGTCTTTATCTTAAAAAATGGCTCAGATATAGCAATTTCAATATCTAATGTGGTTGACATTTTGAAAAATCTGATTTTTTGCCTGCGACAGCACTCGTATATATCAATCGATTCCGATGTGAGCGAGCATGTGCACAGCAATTACTAAGGTCTCGACCAAGTTCACTCGTTAGCCTCATCCACCATGTTGTTTTAAAATGGCAGGCACTTTAAGAAATCGCCGAATTTGGCAGCCAAATATAAGTTACTTTAAATAAAAGCAGCTTGGATAAAGTTGACTAATTTCGCGAAATTTTCATTCATAATGATTTAGTATTGATAAAAATTAGTATTGAATCTCCTATATTCGGTTTCCACTAAATTGAGCTTCGTGTGTTTGAATAATATAAGTTGGCTTTTTTAAAATAAGGAATAAGAAAGCTACCTCTTCCTCCCGGCACTGGCCGGAAGGACTTTTTTTAAAAGGATGATTTCTTTTGCCTTTGCATCGTTTCAGATTTCTTGGCGTTAGGGGGACTGGAGAAGTGACTTTTCAATTTGGAAATATTTCTATTGTAAGAACACTATATTTGTACATTTAATAATTCTACAAAATACTAAGAAAATTATTTAAAATAGAAGATTTGAGTAGGATCATAAATATTAAACAAAATTCCTATAAATTCAAATTTAATTAATCCTTCTAATTCCTTCAATCTTTCTAAAATCCTTCTAAAATTTATTAAATGATTATGTAAATCTTCTAAGGTAGTTTAAACAATTCACGACAAATGCTTTAAATGACGAAATTTTCTTGAATTCACAACTCAGTACATAAAGGGTTAAAGCAGTAATTCCCCTAATAATGCCTTGGCAGGAAGGATCTGTCTATTCCCAGCTAACCCAAAGGTAACCAGCCAGGAAAAAATATCATTGAAGCTTTTAAGGGGGAATAAAATATTATTTTTACAATGCCATACGATTTGATATTTTACATATAATATTTTGAATATCATATTTAAATTTTAAATAATCGCTAAAATGCAAGTTTTGCTCGCGCACAAAGGGTTCCGTACAACAAAGTCTTTGTACAAGTTTAACCTAGGCTTTGTACCAAGCACATTTCGAAAGGGGGTTGCAAAATTGCAACGCCGCCTTGGTCCGTGCCGCTGTTTACTACAGAGGTTTTCAATTAATATCCGATTTCAATTAATATAATTAAAAGTTTGCGATAAAGCTATAGATGAAATCCTTTTTTTTTTTTTTTTTTTTTTAAGATAGATTGTGACACATGTACTTAATTCTTTAAAAATGTTTTCTTTTCTGTTTTAAATATTTGCGGATTATTTCTAAGTTTGCTATTGTGGAAATAGACAAAATATTAAATTATATATACCAAGCCTTTAGGTTGCATACGATGTAAGAGTTATCACAAGTTATTTCTTAAAAATATTGGAGCTAAAACGTCTTCTCATATTTTAAATGATTCCTTCACGTCTGTAATACTTGTAAGAATGATTTATTGTTTGTAAGATTAAATATTTCTAATAAATATAACAATGTAAAATGTCAATCGTATTCGGTTCAACAACCGGCAACAATGAGACAAATAGTTTCTAAGAATGAAATTTTCACGTATTCATCAGTAGCAGGGAGAACGACAAACGAATACGTTAGAATACGTTACAGCTCTCCCCTAACACTAATTTATATTTTAAAAAGTAGACACGTAGTTTCTACGACAAATTTTGAACTTCTTCGACAACTTTGTGATTATTTCATAATGTTTAATATACTTAAGGTACCATAAAGAATATCAAGTAAATAGACGAAGATAACAATGCGACAAAATCTTTTGTACAAAAAGGTTTTATCGCGTTTGTCAGTAGAAGCTCAGATAAAGGTGTAAAAGTTGGTAAAAAAAATGCACCAACAAAGATTTTACGGTTACCTCGTGGTATCGGTACAATATTTCTCAATAACGTTTTCTATATACACTAAGTATTTGGGGATAATTTCTTAGTTTTTAAGTGTGTAAACATACAGAATTGTAAACTATATGTTAAGTATCTATATTACGCAAGAAGCAAGAGTTTGAATCAATTATTTCTGGAATATATTTTGCGAAATCTCTATTTCTATTTTAAATTATCTCCAGACTTTTCTTTAACACTTGCTATATGGGCCTCGAAACTACATGCAAAGTTAACGAATGATGATGTAAGAACGAATAATTGTTTGCGGCAAATATTATTTTCAACAATTAATATATATATTTTTTGGGGGGACAGGGGGGGGGGGGGGGCAAATTATATTCGCAACAAATATAACAATGTAAAATATCAGACGTCTTTTGTTGAACAATCTAGCAATAATACGAATAAGAACTTCCTGGTAACTAAATTGAGCTTTTACAAGATATATTAGGGGAATCTAAAGCACTAAGACAGGTAACATGATATACTATCTCAATTCTACTTTTTTCGCCCTTTTATCATTTTTTCACTTTAATATGCCCTCCCTTGATACTCTTGTATGTTACTGTATAAACATTTGATATTTTACCTGGTATGTTACTGTGTTTCTGAGGGTGGTCTCCTCGTTTTCTCTCTTTTTCAGTTTTCTGAATTGTTTAATGGGTTTCTACTATCGACGGATTAAGAGTATGGTGCTGACTTGGCTATACCGGAGTGTTTAGTGGAATCAAAACAATAAGTCAGGTAACACGCAATTCTATCACCCTTCTATTTTTTCGTCCTTTTATCATTTTTTTCACTTTTATATGCCCTCCCTTGATACTGTTGTATGTTACTGTATACACATTTGATATTTAACATGTATGTTACTGTGTATATGAGGGTGGTCTCCTCGTTTTCTCTCATTTTCAGTTTTCTGAATTGTTTAATGGGTTTGTGCTATTTACGGATTAAGAGTATGGGGCTGAGTTGGCTATACCGGAGTGTTTTGTGGAATCAAAACAATAAGTCAGGTAATATGCAATTCTATCACTCTTCTATTTTTTACTGTATACACATTCCCTGTAATTAAACTATACATCCGATTTTCATAAAATTTGAAATGACTTGACAAAATTATACAACAATTATATATTTTAAATTTCAACCGATTCGGTTGGGTAATTTTTGCGCTGTTATATGCGGACTGACGGACAGATAGATGGATTTAACGACGACTAAAGATGCTACGTATTTATATAATTACGAACGCGCCTGAAAATAGTGCAAATTATGTAAATTAACCCGCAATCGTTGATTTTTCAAAATTTATTTTTCAAAACAAACATCTTAAAATTCCGAGCAACGCAGGGTAGCTTTAGCTAGTTTACTATAAAATGTCATATGAAAGTTGGTTAATCTATATACTATATAAAAGCCGTTCTTTGTGTGTATGTCCTTTATACAAATCTTCAGTTTTTAACCGATTTGCAGGAAACTTCATGTACATACGTTTTAGAACTTGGAAAAGATCGCTGTCTACTTTTAAAAAAAAACCATCAGACCACTATTTATCCCTTTTTTCGATAATTTAACATTATAGAAATATCTCTTTTATTTAATTTCATAATTCAATCATTTCTTTCCTGTTGCCACAACTTAAAAAACGGTGCAATAATAAAAAAAATTGATAACACACGTACCTTCTTTTTATAAGCTAATAAAAATTCAGACTCAATCGCTATATTTTTGCGTTTTCGAAATTGTTGTCATTCTAATCAGGAAATGCACTTTTTCCCCATATAAATAAAAACTTTAACTAAATGTGTGATCAAATGACGTAGTATATCTTCATTTGAATGTTTTTGAAGATAAAAAAAAATCTATTTTAATACAGGCGTATCAATATAAAGAAAATAATTTAGGGAAAAGATAATAATAATAAAAATCGTTTGCTAGATATGACGTCAATTTCTGATTAACTGACACTGCTTTCTAATGATGTTTTATTCTGAAGGTTTTACATATATATATGAAAAACATGCATTTTCTATTTATAATGACGTCGATTTCAAAAATGCAAAAATACAGTGAGATAATCTGAATTATTTTATTTGTTGCCACACCCTAAAAAACTGCACAAATAATTAAAAAAAAAAGGCTAAACACGTGTAGTTTCTTTTCATAAACCAATACAAATTCAGTCTCTCTCGATATATCGTTACATTTTTTAAATTGATGTCTCTCTAAGCAGAAAATGCGCATTTCTCATATTTTAAATAAAAACTTCAAGGCTTTGAGAAAACTTAAAACCTCCATTTAATATATTTGAAATTACAATTTCACTAAAATATAGGCTTTTCTATTCCAAGAAAAAGGATCAGAGACACAAATCACTAAATACGCGCCACTTTCAATAAATTATGACGTCAACTTCGATAAATATGGCCTCAAACTGGCTCTAAAAACCGGTTGCTATGATTTATTTCCTACTTCGTTATAATGTTGTTTCTTTAATTATACCATTTAGGTAAATGTTTTAATATTTTAAATGCAGTGATAACATTCTACGATTTACATCAAATACCATAATTGTCTGAGCGAAGCGAAGGCTAATACTCAGCGAAATATTACTGTCCGGACACTTTACTACTACGATGGATATTAACGCCATGTCCTACTAAAAAAAAAAGCCTAATAAAAACCTTTCGTCAAGCATAACTCAAAAAATATTTGTCGGATTTCGTTTCTGATTGCACCAGAAGGTACCTATGAGGGTCGCCTACTGAATGCACCTACTATGAAAAATAAGTTCCAAACCGTTTAAAAATTATGTAGAAAAAACTCTTAAAAAAGCACAATTTATCTGCATACGTCACAGAAATTTGGTGTGCGTCACTTTCACCGGTTGATGTTTTCGTAGACAACTGGTTTGAACACATGGAGCAAATAAAAAAAAATACGCACGCAGTAATATTGAATAGATCAGTTTCAACCACGTGATCACAAACCTTGCAACAACCCGTGGCCATAGGCGTAGCGTCGGGGGGGCACGGGGGGGCACGTGCCCCCCCAACCTTGTATATCCCGGGCGCCAGAACAGAAAGCGTAGGGGGCGCCAAATGAAGATTTTTTTTGTCTTTACATACAAAAATGTATATATATATGTATCGAATTTGCATAAAAATGTCTCGCAGCCGGAAAATCCAAAAGGAAAACTGAATCAAATGCATTAAATTTACAAATATATAAAAAGATTCTTCTATAATAGAAGACTGCAAATAGGAGAATCACTAACATTTTCCGAGGTCAATAGGTCAGTCTCTACTCCTCTCTTTTGTGTAAAACTGTCCCTCGCCGATAACCGATTTCCTAGGGGGGGGGGGGGTGCAGAGTCATGTGCCCCAGACATCAGAACGAAAAGCGAAAAAGGCGCCAAATGAAGATTTTGTTTGAATGTGACTTTTCTGTTGAAAAGATTCCATGAAGGCTGTTCTATTCTTTTTGGAGCTTTCTTTTTTCCCGTCTTGCTGTGGGCGCGACGTCAAATGATTGTCCGGTACAATAAAAACAAACGGGAGAAGGAGTCATGGTTTGAAACTATGGGGGGGGGCAGAGGGGGCATGTGTTCTGGGCGTCTCGCGCAGGAAACGTAAGATGAAAATTTGGTTTGCCGTTTTATACAATATATATATGTGCGAGCGAAATTTGTGTAAAAAATATTTTCTACCCGAAAAGTCAAAAAGAAAAACTTAGTACAGTGCATTAAAAATGTCAAATAGATAAAAAGATTCGCGTACAAGGCAGCAAAAGAATAACCCCATTCTTTTTCTTATAATTACTTTTTAACATGCATATCACCATATCTGTCCTTAGAGGAGGCGAAGTCAGGTGACCGACTGGGACAATAAAAACCAAGCGGTCGAAAATTCACAAAATAAAAAGTAAAAACTTAATAATTTTGTTGTTGTTGTTTTGAGTCAGACATAAATTTGAAAATTAGCATTAAGTTCAGGAAAGTATCTAGACATATCAGTCTATAAATAAGAAGAGTGGTATAAGTGATAATTCCGAAAAACTGATGTATATAGTACAGGAAGATATTTTACAAAACTGAAATTCATTTTTATACCTATAGTAAATCCTGGTTTTTTAATTCCTAAAACAATGTGACTCATATTACTATGACATTAAAGTGCCCCAATTGTAATAATTTGTAATGCTACAACAACAGTAAAATCTCGAAAAATGAAATCCGTCTATAATGGAAACGTGTCTTAAATGAAAAAACTACATGGTTCCAACAGAAAGAATACCAACAGTTATACCTTCTAAGACGGAAACCTGTATAAAGCGGAATAATTTCCACTTCCTTTCGATTTTTTCATCAGGTTTTAATGAATAAATATTTGATAAAGCTGGTTATATATTTCAATATTATGTATTTTATTGTTACACATTTTAAATTTTAAAATACGTCCGCTACTAGAAACTTTCGTAAATTTCTCTTTGTAAATTTACTTTGTAGAGGAAGGGGGGGCGCCAAAATCGACGTTTTCCCCGGGTGAAAATATAGCTAGTACCGGCCCTGGAAGGAGTGCATAAAGTAAAATGTTTTAGTAAAGCCTTTTAAAAGGAAAAAAAAGAGTATGGCATTTGCAGTGGTACAGTAAAAAAATCTCTCACAGGGCGCCATCATGGCTAATAAAGTCGCCCCTGCCTTTATCCCCCAAAATTTTTTCTCTTCTTTTTGCCATTTCTAGGTGTTTTGCCACCCTTGGCGGAAATTGTAAAATGCAGCTCTGTTCCTTTTGGTGCAATTAATTTTTGCATTACTTTTGGTGTATTACTTTTTACATTACTTTTGGGGCAATTGTTTTTTGCAACCAACCAAATCCAGTCTTAGAGAGAGGAGGTGAGCGTGGGCGGCTGCCCGTAATTAAAAAAAAAACTCACCCAGGGCGCCATCAGCCGCCCCTGCTTTTACCTTCCCAAATTACATTTCTTGTCCTTTTGCCATTTCTAAGTAGGTGGCAACTGAAAAATGTCGCTCATGCCTTTTACTAAAATTACTTTTTTGCATGCAGATCCACTCTCAAAAGGCGCGAGGTCGACCAACTGCCAACGAGTAAAAACTAAGGGGTGAAATATATGCAAGATAGAACAGTAACCCCACTTTTTAATGCTTTTTAAAGAATATAGCCCGGGCCGAAACTAGGGGGGGGGGGTGCAGAGGAGGCATGTGCCCCAGGCGCCAGAACAAAGGTGAAGGGGGCGCCAAATGAATCGTTTGTCGATTCATACAAAAATGTGTATATACACATTTTTGTGTATATATGTATATATACATTGTGTGTATATACACATTTTGTATATATATATGAAATGCAAAGAAACTCGCAAGCTAATGTTAAACTAAGGGAGCGTTTTTTGAAATTTCTCGTTTGGATTTTAATATATTAAAATTATTTTTTTTTCTTAGAATAGTTTAGATTGATCTTTAGCGTTGCCATGCTTTTAGGTTTTGAAACCGGTGCTGGAAGTGAAGGTAACTTTATAAAAATAATCTACAACCACAATCTAAAAAGTAAACACTAACCCGGTTAGAATTTAACCTCAGCTTTTCTAAGCAAAGAAAAAAAAGCATTTAAAACTATTAATATGCAAGCGATAAAATTTAAAAAGATCGCTCCCATACGTTTAGCATTAGCGTTCCAATTTCTTCGCGTGACTTGTGTAGGCTCTTAACGCTCAAACTAATGTTAATCCTATGGAAGCGTCGTTTACATATTTCTTGCTCTAATTTTAATTATTTAATGACTTTTATTTTTTATGAATTTTATTTATTTATTTATTTATTTTGCATAGGGTACCGGAGGTCAATAATATTTATTGTGCGTGAGGAGATGAAGGGAGGGGGTGGTCGCCAAAATCCATATTTTCCCCTAGAGCAAAAAAAGGCTAGTTTCAGCCCTGAACGTACGATTGATATTAAGGTTGTACTTATTGTGCAAATTATTAAAAACCTTCATTTGTCACTGTTTTAAAAGGATATGTGATTGTGTATTATACATGGGATTTTCAGATAAATTAATGTGAAATTTATATTCATGTATTTTAGGATTGTGATTTATTCAGACTTTTGCAAAAACAATAAATGGCAGTGATTTTCAATTGCTTTTTTTTTTTTAAGATGCAATCAAATTTAAAACTTTTTAGTATGTAGCATTTCACCCACTCTCTCTTCCCCCAAAACAAAAACGCTTTAGTTCTCAACCATTAATACGGTACTGGCCAATCATAGATATTTGGTCAGTAGTTGTAATTTGATCGGTAGAAGGAAAATTTTCTACAACCGCAAAGCTGGTGTCCAGTCACCCAAGTAGTTTAATTTCAGTGAGTAACATAAGGTAGTAACACAAGGTGGTCACACAAAGAACTTCTTTGACCTCTGAACTTGTGTTTCTCTCTTGTGCAAAGTGAGATAATAGGAGCGTCTCTACCTCTCCACACTCCTACACGCACTTGGCTTGGTATAATCTGGTGGTCATTTGTAGGAATGTACTCGTAGTTAAATGTTGTTATTACTATTTTTTAAACTGACCAGGATTGAATGAGCCACGCAAAAACAAACGCGATAAAAAAAAAGGAAATTTTTATAGAAAACTCAATAACAAGCGATGTCATGAAGCACACCATGATTCTAAATTCATCCAAGTCTGTCTTCAAAAGGACGAAAATGGAATAGAAGGTAAGAACATACAGAATTGTTTGTTTTATTAAATTAATAACGTTTTCAGAAAAAACAAAAATCTCCACTCAAAACTGTGATTATTTTTGACACATTCATAAACTCATTTCTATTCCTATTTGCCTGAGAATTACAGATGTTAGCATTCAGGTGCTTAAGAATAGAATCGAGTAGCGTTCTCCCTTTTCTTAACGTTTTTTACTAATTCGAAGCAGCTTGATATAAAGCGGATTACTAAACTTGATCCGTCTTGTAATTGTCAGCCTTTGAATTTGGAAATCAAAAGTCCAACTTTGATGTTATTTTATAAAAAAAAAATCGGAGTTTTTTAGAAAAAAAAACCCCTTTATTCTACTTCATAAAAGCATCTCAATTGTAGGGCTACCACTGCCGAATGACACTGAAAATAGTAGCTTTAGTAGCCTCCAACGAAAAAAAATATTAGCATTTCTTCGATAATAGTAGCCAAAATACTCGCATACCCACTTTAAAAAAAGAAAGAAAAATTCTATCCATAACAATGAAATGACTTTATGAATGTCCGCATTTTATTTCACAGTTTATGCTTCTGCTCAAATCAGTGAATAAAGAATAGAGTGATTTCTTCAAATGAGAAAGCAAGTTATCCAGAAAATAAGGCGCTAATGTTTCAGTTACGAAGTAACTTGGTTCTTCCACAATAAAAATTATGTACAGCACCTGGAAACATAGCAGTAAAAACTTCTTTCAGATCATCCCCGGAACTACTTTCCATCAGGCCTTTCATTTCAAGAGCTTCTTGGAGAGAAGGAAGAAAAGTTTTATTTGAGGGGCAGGGTTAGAAATAACGTGTGGGATATCGCAAATCCCGCATAATAAAAATATTTGTTTGGATGGAATCTTCCAAATTTATTTCTTGAACAGACATATGATTCGTATGCGATTTTTTTTTTTAATTACGTGAAAGCCACGATTTTTTTCTTCGAGAAATTCACAAAATCAATTCATCAAACAGTCGCGAATTTTGCCATTCGGTAACGGAAAAAAAATCGCCGATATCAACAATTGGCCTTAGAAAAAAATAAGTTTTCCATCAGTCGCGAAAAAAAAAACTTGTAAATTTCGCCTAAAGATTACGGAAAGAAAATCGAAAATTTTGTCAAACTGTCGATAACAGAAAAAAAAAAATTACACCCGCGAATTTGGTCAAATAGTCGCGCAAAAAATCAAGAATTTCCTCAGTCAGTCGACAAAAGAAAAGATCGTTTAAAAGAATCGCGAATTTCGTCAAAAATCCCTGAAAAAAATACCGAATATCATTTTCGTCAACCGGTCGAAGAAAATTTCACGAAATTTGGCAAGGCATCGTGTAAAAAAAATCGTGAATTCCACGAAACAATTGGCGGAAAAAAAATGCGAATTTTGGTAATTCGTCGGGGAAAAAAATCGCGAATCTCCTTAAAGGCCCGTGGAAAAATATCTTGAATTTTATCAAAGGTTGTGGAAACAAATGGCGATTTTCGTCCTTCGGTCACGGACAAATCATCACAAATTTCGTCAAAAGAATATACAAAATATTACGAATTTCGTCAAACGATGAAGAGGAAAAAAATGCAAATTTCGCCAAATGGTCGCAGACAAAAAGACGGCAGGTGTAATTCTGGGTTAAAAAAAAAAAAACTGGAATTCACAGCAAATTTTCTAAAAAGTTACAGCAGAGGGAGGGAAAGGGGTGGAAATCGCCTCCCGGCACAAATTATGCGTTTTTTTCCGCAATCCTTTGACGAAATTCGCATTTCCCGCAATTCTTTGATAAGATTTATGATCCCTTTGTGAAATTTGTGTTTTTCTCGCGATCCCTACACGAAGTTTGCGTTTTTTGCGATCCCTCGAAGAAATTCGCTTTTTTCGCGATCCCTTGAAAAAAATCGCAATTCTTTGACAAAATTTGTTTTTTCTGCGATCTTTTAAAGAAATTGGCGATTTTTTTCTGTGAACGTTTGTCGAAATTGATTTTTTCGGCGACCATTTGCCGAAATTCGCGATATTATATTTTCCCGAAATCTTAAAATTTTCGGGACCGGATGCCTTAAATTTTCGGAAAATTCAGAACAGAATCATCCTTGAAAAGACACGAATTTGATCAAATAATCGCGTAAATAATCGAGAATTTAAACAAATGATTGCAAAAAAAATCAAGAATTTCGTAAGTTGGTTTTGAAAAGAAAATCACGAATTTCGATAAACTATCGTGGGAAAGAATAGCGAATTTCGTCAAATGATATCTGAAACAAACAGCGAATACCATCAATCGATAACGGAAAACATATATATCGCGAATTTCGACAAGTGGTGCGAAAATAAAATTTCGCCAATCTGTCGCAGAAAAATTCGCGAATTTTGGCAAAGGATCGCGGAAAAAAAATCGTGAGTTCCGTGAAACGATCGCCGGAAACAAAAACGCGAAATTTGGCAAAGGATCACGAAAAAAAGATTGTGAGTACCGTGAAACAATCGCCCCCCAAAAAATCGGGAAATTTCCAATAGGTCATAGGAAAAATTGCGAAATCTCCTTCAACAATCGTAGCAAAAGATGGCGAAAAGAAATAACTATTTCCGTCAATCGATTGGGGAAAAAATAGCGAATTTTGCAATTCGTCGTGGAGAAAAAACGCGAATCTCCTCAAACAACTGTAAAAATATCTTGAATTTTACCTAAGGTCGCGGAAACAAATGGCGTCATTTGGTCGCGGAAAAATCATCGCAAATTTGCGTCTAAAGAATGAACAAAAAATTACGAATTTCGTTTAACGATCACAAGAAAAAAATCGCAAATTTTGTCAAATGGTCGCGGACAGAAAAAAACACAAATTTGGTTTAAAAAAAATGGGAATTTAACCAAATGATAGCGCAAAAAATCACGGATTTTATAAATCGGTCATGAAAAGAAAATCCCAAATTTTGACAAACGATCTGGAAAAGAATCCGTAATTTTGTCAAAAGATCTCTGAAATAAATAGTAACATACCATCAATCGGTCGCAGAAAATATACATCGCGAATTTGGACAAGTGGTGGAGGAAAAAAATCAATTTCGTCAATCTGTAGTAGAAAAATCTGCAAAATTTGGCAAAGGATCGCGGAAAAAATCGCAAAATCTCCTTCAATGATAGTATAAAAAGATCTCGGAAATAAAAATTTATTTTCGTCAATGATTTAAGGGGGGGGGGCGGAATTTTGGAATTCGTCGCGGAAAAAATCGCGAATCTCCTCAAACAACCGTTGAAAAAGTGCGTTTGGGAAGATGACTTTACAGGCGCTTTGAAGAAAAACACCAAAGATTTTCAGTAAAAACAGTGCTGTATCCGAAAAAAGTCGCCTACTGCTTTCTTGAAGTAGTCGCTTTTTAAAAGTTTTCGCCCTAAAATAGTCGCCATAGCCGCCGGATGCTGAAAGTAGTCGCTAGGTATAGCATTTTAGTAGCAAGTGGCAGCCCTGCAATTGCATGTCAAGAAAAATCGGAATTTTTGAGAAATTGAGTCGGGGCGGACCAGGCCTGAATTAATTGATTTTTTTAAGGGCCGAGCTTGTTTTCACTGATTTTTTTACGAACCGGGCCTGGCCATAAACTGTGAAAATATAAACGGGCCGGGATAGGGTGGAACTTTTAATTTTCACGCCGGCCTGGAAACTGTGGCCCGTGCAGACCTCTAGTGTTCCCACCAGGGCCGTGCAAAGAGGGAGCTAAAGGAGCGGTCGCCCCAGGCGCAAAATTTATGCTGCGAACCACGGTTTTATTTGTCTATTTATTCAGTTTTTGTTCGCAGATCATTTTCCAGGGAATTTCTTTTTTCTTTCTTGATCATTTTTTTTCCTGTCACAAAACATCATGAACTCTCTAACAAATAAGTGCAATTTTCTCTTATGTTATTTAGTTGTTTTGAATTTCTAAATTAAAATTAAACATTTTAAAGTTCCAAAATAAACGCGAAATATTTATTCATATTATAAATATTACAGAATTTATTTATGTTTCTGAACTTTATCAGTTTTATTATACCCATTACAAAGAGAAAGATTTTTTTTGTAGGGGGGGGGGGGCGCCAAATTGAAAATTCGTTAAGGGCGCACTTCTCACGGCCTTGGTGCCCCCCCAAAATTTCTGGTCACGCTACGCCTATGCCCGTGGCAACCAGTTTTGGTGGGCAAACAAATAATTGTCTGAGCGAAGCGAAGGCTAATACTCAGCGAAATATTACTGTCCGGACACTTTACTACTACGATGGATATTAACGCCATGTCCTACTAAAAAAAAAGCCTAATAAAAACCTTTCGTCAAGCATAACTCAAAAAATATTTGTCGGATTTCGTTTCTGATTGCACCAGAAGGTACCTATGAGGGTCGCCTACTGAATGCACCTACTATGAAAAATAAGTTCCAAACCGTTTAAAAATTATGTAGAAAAAACTCTTAAAAAAGCACAATTTATCTGCATACGTCACAGAAATTTGGTGTGCGTCACTTTCACCGGTTGATGTTTTCGTAGACAACTGGTTTGAACACATGGAGCAAATAAAAAAAAATACGCACGCAGTAATATTGAATAGATCAGTTTCAACCACGTGATCACAAACCTTGCAACAACCCGTGGCAACCAGTTTTGGTGGGCAAACAAATAATAATATAGTATTCCGTACCACGGTGACCGTTTTTAGCCTGTTGTATAAAATCTGGCATGTTGTATGACATACAATTGTGGATGATTAAAACAAAAGACATGAGTGTTTATTGATCCGGGAGGTTATCTTTCTCTGGATGTCTGTCTGTCTATCATACAGCATGCAATTTTCTTGTAAAGGATGATATTATTATTATGCAGTAAAACCTGCATAACGGACACACCCGATTAGTGGACACCTCTATTTAGCGGGCATTTTTTCGATTACCAACCCTTAAATAACTGTACATTTTTTACTCTCAGTAGCGGACACCTCCAAATAGAGGACAAATTCTGCCCTCCCGAGGTGTTCGCTATTCAGAAGTTTTACTGGTAAAACCTCCATAGCGGACACACCCGATTAGCGGATACCTCTATTTAGCGGACATTTTTTCGATTACCAACTCTTAAATAACTGTACATGTTTTACTCTCAGTAGCGGTCACCTCTAAATAGGGGATAAATTCTGCATTCTCGGGGTGTCCGCTATTCAGAGGTTTTACTGTATATAATATTGATAATTATTTTACAGAGCTGCACAAAAGAATAAGAATATATGAAACGAATATAAACTAAATTCGGGATTGGTAGATCGCTGACGGCGTGTATTTTAAGCAATTCTAAGCAAGTCTAACTTGTGTATTTTAAGCAATTTTTCTAACTCAGCCCCTAATTAAGTTGGAGACATGAAATTTTGCATACTTATAGCTGAACACCACACATCAAACGGCAAATAATAAAATTTTGAAAAAGTCTAATATTTAACCCTCTGGGCTCTAACTTGTGTATTTTAAGCAATTTTTTTAACTCAGCCCCTAATTTAATTAAGTTGGAGACATGAAATTTTGTATACTTATAGCTGAACATCTCGCATCAAACGACAAATAATAAAATTTTGAAAAAGGCTTAATATTTAACCCTTTGGGCTCTAACTTGCGTATTTAAAGCAATTTTTCTAACTCAGCCCCTAATTAAGTTGGATACATGAAAGTTTGCATACTTATAGCTGAACACTTGCGATAACACGATAAATCATAAAATTTTGAAAAAATCATATTTAACCCTCCGGTCTCTAACTTCTGTATTTTAAGCAATTTTTCTAACTCAGCCCCTAATTAAGTTGGAGACATGACATTTTGCATACTTATAGCTGAACACCTCACATCAAACGACAAATAATAAAATTTTTAAAAAGTCTAATATTTAACCCTCTGGGCTCTAACTTATGTATTTTACACAATTTTTCTAACTCAGCCCCTAATTAAGTTGGAGACATGAAATTTCGCAAACTTATAGCTGAAATCCTCACATCAAACGACAAATAATAAAATTTTGAAAAATGTCTGATATTTAATCTTCTAGGATTTAACTTATGTGTTTTAAGCAATTTGTCTAACTCATCCCTTAACTAAGTTGGAGACTTGAAAGTTTGTATACTTATAGTTGAACACTTGCGATAACACGATAAATCATAAAATTTTGAAAAAGTCATATTTAACCCTCCAGTCTCTAACTTCTGTATTTTAAGCAATTTTTCTAACTCAGCCCCTAATTAAGTTGGAGACATGACATTTTGCATACTTATAGCTGAACACTTCACATCAAACGACAAATAATAAAATTTTGAAAAAGTCTATTATTTAACCCTCTGGGCTCTAACTTGTGTATTTTAAGCAATTTTTCTAACTCAGCCCCTAATTAAGTTGGAGACATGAAATTTTGCATACTTATAGCTGAACACCTCACATCAAACAGCAAATAATAAAATTTTGAAAAAGTCTAATATTTAACCCTCTGGGCTCTAACTTGTGTATTTTAAGCAATTTTTCTAACTCAGCCCCTAATTAAGTTGGAGACATGAAATTTTGCATACTTATAGCTGAACACCTCACATCAAACGACAAATAATAAAATTTTGAAAAAGTGTAATATTTAACTCTCTGAGTTCTAACTTGTGTATTTTAAGCAATTTTTCTAACCCAGCCCCTAATTAAGTTGGAGACATGACATTTTGCATACTTATCGCTGAACACCTCACATCAAACGACAAATAATAAAATTTTGAAAAAGTCTATTATTTAACCCTCTGGACTTGTGTATTTTAAGCAATTTTTCTAACTCAGCCCCTAATTAAATTGGAGACATGAAATTTTGCATTAGCTGAACACCTCACATCAAACAGCAAATAATAAAATTTTGAAAAAGTCTAATATTTAACCCTCTGGGCTCTAACTTGTGTATTTTAAGCAATTTTTCTAACTCAGCCCCTAATTAAGTTGGAAACATGAAATTTTGCATACTTATAGCTGAACACCTCACATCAAACAGCAAATAATAAAATTTTGAAAAAGTCTAATATTTAACCCTCTGGGTTCTAACTTCTGTATTTAAAGCAATTTTTCTAACTCAGTCCCTAATTATGTGGGAAACATAAAAATTTGCATACTTATAGCTGAACACCTCACATCAAACGACAAATAATAAAATTTTTAAAAAATCTAATATTTAACCTCTAATATTTTGACTCGCGCAATTTTTAAATTTAAACTGTTTTGCAATACTATTTTTTGTTCATTTTGCATAATAAGTGTAATGTGACGTAATTTGTTCTATTTCAGATTTCTAACGCATGTTAATGAATTTATTTTACCTTATCCTTTCTCTTTTAAAATTCACATGTAAATATAGTTTTTATGGCGTAATTTCCAATAAGTGCCTGCTTTTTATACCTAATTATTTAATTCTAATTTGAAGGTTTTTTTCTGTTTATAATAGTAACATGTAAATAATTTTTTTTATTTGAAGCAAACATTATTGTTTGTGCTGTTTATACAGTTGGCAACAGTTTAAATTAATACCATTTTCTAAAATATGTAAAAATTATCTGTCAAAAGGCGGAATATTTGAATTTAAAATAGCAATAAAACCTCAAAAGATGAGTCAAATTAAAAAAATTAATGAAATCTGCAGACCGGGACCTTCTATTGAATAAAATGATCTAAAAATGATTAAATTCCCATGTATAGCTTTTGCTCTTATAATTTTTTTTAATGGAACGATTTTGTCCAACTTTAGCATTAAATATCTCTTTAAATAATTCTTCGATTTGAAAACTGTATGCATTAGTGTGTTGATCAAGCATTTCGCTATAATACCACCGATTTTCATATATTTGTATGCAATAGTTTTCTTAATATTAACGAAGAAAGACCTCCGGTCACAAAAAATTCAAAACCGGCGGCGGCGGCGGCGGTGGTGACAGCGTTAGTTACTTTTTATAGAATAGAGAGATATATAAAAATGAAAACTTGTCTATCTGTCTGTTTGTAATTCTATAAAAAATCCACAATTTGGAAGCCAAAATTGTGAAGAGATACGTACATGTGTATTAAAACATGGCTGAGACAACTAAAGTAATCCGGAATCGAAATAACTTATAGTTAATTTTTAATTAATTAAAAACCACCAATTTAACAGCAATTTCTTATCAAATTTAAACATTTTTCGTTATAGAAGTTGCCAACAATTAAAAAACACAATAAAATTATTACTACAACAATTAATTTTCTACTGCATTATTTCCACGTGAAAAATGAAAATGAAATAAATAGTTTGCCGAATTTCAAAAAAAGGTGAATATTACGTCATAACTTTTCTATTGCAAGATATTCACGTGAAATATGAAAATGAAATAAACGGTTTGACGAATTTAAATGAAAGTGAATATAACTTCATAACTTTTCTATTTCAAGGTTTCCACGTGAAAGAGGAAAATATTACGTCATATTGGAAATATAAAGGGCATGGTGGATATAGTATAACGTCATATGAGTGTGAAAAATGTATTGAAGCATGATAAAAACCCGATTAGGGAAATATTGGCGTATTTTAACATTATTGCTCCAATTATAAATTGAAATAAGTTCATTTATAGCTGTATTCTTTTGCGTCTGTTATATACATTTATACATTTTTATATAGCGTTTTCATATGATTCATTCACCAACATTTCGACTGCTTTTTTTAATGTTTGTTTTGTGTTGTATGTTAAATTTTGAAATTGATTTTTCAGAGCAAACATCATTCAAATTCTGGGCAACGCCGGTACTTTAGTTTGTAACAGATAAATGGCTTTTGTATCTGTACATCTAATGCTAATATTATAAAGCGTTATAATATTATAAAGTATATAATATTATTAATGCTTGTACGTTTGTGAGGTGTTATCTCTGAAACTACATAGCCAACTTAAAAAAATGTTGGTGGCCATCTCTGCTCCGAAAAAAAGACTATTTTATGTCAGTGCAAGAACCTACATCGCTGCAGGAGCAAAAAAGTTCTAAAATTGTGATTTCTGCGATATTGATTGGGTTAGAAACTTTAAATTTGGTGCGGTAGTTACTTTTAAGATGTAATAACTATTATTTAAGGCTCTCTAAAAGGTTCAATTTGACGGATAAACGTAAAAATTTCTAGAAAGGTTCTAAACAATGATTTATTTGGAATACTGAAATTTTTGGGATACTGTTGGGGTTAGAAACTAGAACTTTGGCATGGTAGTAATTAATAAGATGTAAATGCTCGTTGTAGAACGAATTCTAAAAAATAGAAAGACTAAGCAAAGCGGGAAAAGATCTAAAGATGATCTAAGTAACGAAGAAAATGGAACTGTTAGGAATATAAACATGAAAATTGACATGTCTGTATTTATAATGACGTAAATTCTCGCAATAGAACAATTTCTAAAAATGTCGCTATATAAAACAGTGCAGAAACAAAAAACTTTCAAAAATTTTCTATTTCTCTGTTACTGCTGAGCCCAAAATCTTGAAATTTTGCTTCGGGTTAGTTTTAAAATATACAATTGTCTCTATGAATGGTTTCTAAAAAATTTAAAATTTAAAAAGATGAAATTAACGGAAAGCGATCTCAATTACCATTAATTTGGAATTATTAGGTACAGCAACTTTAAATATTTCATAATGCTGCATTTCCTCCGCAAAACATGTGATTTAAATGCAACAAAACTGATAGATACCCACCTAGCATTAAATAAATCGTGTAAATATTGAATAAAGACCTGTATGAAACAGTGAGTAGGTTGCCCGAAAGTACTTGTTAAAGTGTTCCTTCTCTAGACTTTTCTCTCTCTCGCCAAGGCCACTAACAGAGGGAAGTGCCGTTTTAAATGTGATATGAATTTTTTATCCGATTCGTTTTTCTAGACATTTTATCATAAGGTCATATTCTCAATTATCATTAGTAGATTTTTTATATATTAACTTATTCTGGTGAAATTTTGTAATCGGGTTCATATTGGCGTATGTTAGCTTGCATGATTTGCTGAATAAATATGTATGGATTTGTAAATTACTTCAAATGACACTTTGACAGCTCAAAAGTTATGCAGACGATATATTCAGATCTTGTGTCATACTTTATGTTGTAATCATTGCCGATTTCTTTTATTTAATACATGCTAAATACAGCTCAACTTGTGCAGAATATGTTTGAAAACAAAACAATACAGCGTATGTAGTGGCCAGCATACACTCATCATTTAAATCCGATCGAGCATATCTAAAACACACTCTAACGAAGCATTGCATGCCACTTTTGATGTATTCGGTACTTTGATACTATATTAGATTTTGAGAAGAGAATTCCTTAAATGTTATCGACAACCTCATTGCATCCGTGAAAAACAGTTATTGTACAATATTAACTATTCCGGGGGAGCACACACCATATAAAGTATAGTCCATTCTTTTTAAACATCATATATTTGTCATTTAAAGTTACTCAAATTGGTGCGGAGCGTCTATGCTCTTGATATCATTTTATACAGTTACAATTCCGATATAAGTAAATTAGTGTTTCATTTTCTATTTTATTTTTAATATATTGCGTACTTTCAATTTTATATCCATGCATGGCTGTCTTGAATGGTTTGATTTCCCATTTTTTTAAACAGTGTATACGAATTTATATATAAGATTTTGTAATTCTACAATTCGTTTATTTTCATCATTTCAATTTTTCGCAGTATATGGACAATTAAAGATAACATCTCATTTTCTTTGCTTCCACATGTTATTATTAAATCTATGTTCTCAGTAATATCGCTCAGACTAATCCCTCTGAGGGAAGTCCTAGTGTAAAATCTACTTTTATACGATTTATATTAAATTGAAATTAAAACATAACAACTATTTTTTTTTTTAGAGTTAGCTTTCTCATTTTAAACAAAGCTTCATAGATTGACGTCATTTTCATGTTAATCGCTGTGGATTTGGATTTTATGATTAGTGTGAGTTTCCGTTTAAAAATGATAGTCAATGAATCTTAGGATACCCGTGTTTAAAGGCACCTGATATACTGCGCATTAACAGGACATAAATAAAAATCGTTTTTTATTTGAAACACTAATATATTTAGTGTATTTTTTAGATTTCTCAAAAACTACATGAAAAAGCATTTTTGGTACTTTCGTATTATAGCGAGCAGTTAATCGTGAACATTTTCACTATAATTCCCTTATAATCTGAGTAGCACATTTCGCTCGCTGCGCTGGTCGGTTTCTCCAAACGAATCTTGAATTAAATGAAATGTATCGGTGAATTTGATCCGTCATTTTAATGCAATATGGGTCTTTATCTGAAAGGTCCTTCCGCGTAGATGAAAACGTTACTAACGCCACTGCGCTATTATACTTTCTAATGTTTCAGACAAAACTTCGGTTGTTAAGGGCCAAATCTTTTAGTTGATGATTTACAGTAGAACTTGGTTGAAGAATGATAGACCGATATGCAATGTACTAAAACTATCCCTGAAAAATTATCTAACATTTTAAAAGGCTAATCATTCAGAATGGGGTTCAACTGATTAGTAACTTTTCAGCTAACTCTATAACAAAACATGTAGAGCAAAATGGGATATACTAAAACGAATATAGAAAAATGCGCGCATAGTAACAGCGCAAATTCCACCAAAATCTGTCCAGTAGAACTTTTCAAAAAGGCTAATCTTTTATAATCGGCCTTATCTGATTATTGAACTTTCTTACATAATTTTATATATAACTGCCTGACGTAAATACAATATTCTAAAACCATCCGTGTAAAATTATCCAAGAAACTATGCAAGTTCCAAGGAAGTCCATTAATAAGAATCTTTTTTAAAATACTAATCTTTCATAATCGGGTTCATTATGATTATAAAATTCTTCCCTATAATTCTATGACTAAGCAACATAAAACAATATGTTATACACTAAAACCTTTCCTGAGAAACTGATAGTCGCATTGAAATCCATTCAGAAGAACTCAAGTTATAAGCAGCCGGAACGAAATTTTCTTTTGCATTTTCTGTACATAATAGATTATTTTGCGTAGTTCGATTTGATATCTGTTAAATTCGTGTTTTATTTTATTTTATTTTACTTTGGCGTTTTAATTTCGATAACCAATTTAATTATGAAATATTACACGAAGGCAAGCAAGTACTGAATTATTTGCAGCATTTTTGAGCAATTGATTTAATCTTTTGTAATTGCACGCACACTTAAAAAATATTCATGATTGAGAATCACTTTAAAATCTATAAAAAAATCTATAAATTGACATAAACTTTTCAAACAAATATTATTGAAAGTTTTTTTTTTTTTTTTTTTTTTTTTTTTTTTTTTTTTTTTTTTTTTTCAATTAGACGTTGGAACAATCGAATGTGCGATGTTTAGAAGTAAAATTGTACTAAAATCAAAATTTGTGGCTAGATTAGGTTGTTATCACCAATAACATGATGACAAGGTTACACATAGACATGCCTTTTCTTCATAATATTGCATTAAGAGCAAACGGGTTCATCTTTCGTAATGGTTTCGTTGGGCTGTACTCACATTTAAAAATATCCATGTTTGAAAATTACTTTCAGACCCATTAAAATAAAAAAACTGAAATACAGTTTTCAAATAAATTTCATTTGAAAGGAATTTTTGTTCTATTCGACAGCTTAAAGAATTAAATTGTTTAGATTATGTTAATTTACATTCTGTTTAGAAGTTAAGAAAATTGCTGTAAAGGAATAATTTGTCTGTTAGGTCGTTGCCATCAACAGTATGATGTCAGCGTTACTCACTGACATATTTTTACTTTATAATGTAGATTACGCCATAAAAACGAGAATTTCACTAATGGTATGCCATTTGGTGGATTTGTTTTTCGTATTGTCAGAAAATTAACAAATTTTTCTGTTACACCAGCCGAAGAAAACGGGCATTGTGATATTAAAGTTCAGGCATTTTATTGTCGAGACAATAACGTATGTTTTCTAATTGTCATTTTAATGATTTGTAAACGGGAATGCACAAATCTCAGTTATTGTGATTGCTATAGTAGTTCATTTTAATTTATTATTTTACATGGAAGGTATCTTATAATTGACACGGGCGAAGCCGGGTAGTTCTGCTAGTTGCATATATTTCTATTTATCGTCAAATCTTTTGCATAATTAATGCATTGATTTTTCTTTAAATGTAAAATGAATGAAGTCACAGGTAATAGCTAATCTATTTATCTATATCTATATCTATATTCTATTCTATATCTATCTATACTAATATTATAAAGAGGTAAAAATTGTTTATTTGTAGGAGGTAAGCTCTGGAACTACCGAACCGATTCCAAAAGTATTGGTATCAAAATGATGGTGTTAGTCCAACTTAGAACATAGGCTATATCTCATGTCCATGCCACTGGCTAAAAGGGGGTGCAGGAGCAAAAAACGTTCTAAAAATGCGATTTTTTTGTTACTGAAGGGCCTAGAAACATGAAATTTCGAATGGTAATTACTTATAAGATACTAATGATCTCTAAGGGCATTTCTTAAGAAAATCGAAATTAAAAAGGGGTGAAAATGCGCAAAAAGCGTTCCAAAAAACGTTCTAAATGGCAATTTCTACGCAATCTCAGAAAGTACCCAACCGATTTCAAAAGTAATGGTTGGAAATTGATGTTGACAGCCCTTGTATAGAAACCCATTTGGCTTCGTTCCAATTTATGCCGGATGTAGATATTTTTACGTAAGATGTGTTACTTCTAAAAATGATATAGTGGCTTCTTGAACTTAACAAAATATTTATTCGCAATCTTCATGAGCATTCCAAGATATTATAAGGATCTCTCCTTCATAGCTTCTTTTTTGAAGCGAACATTATTACACAATATCGTTACATCGGTTCGGTGGTTCAATCATACAACAAACACTGAAGTGTTCTCTTCATTTCACTTCAAAGTGGGGGTTATCGAATTAGCAGCGACACCTGCCTTTTATTTCACATTTTCGACACTCCCCACCTGATAATTGCCAAAATTATCACACTATATTTTTAATCTAATTTTACCAATAATTATTGAAACCAATATACATGTCAAAATTATACTATATGGAATTATTCAAAACAATAGATTTTAAAAGTTTTACCTTTAAGAAAATCTGAAATAAAGCACTAAATAAACAATCATAATATAATTACAAACATATGTTTCTTACCAATATGTACAACATAAATATACCTGGCCAGGATTTTTGCAAGAAACTTTCATAAAATAACACAATAAATGCAAAATTAAATAATATCAGTATTTACAGTATAGCTAAATATATTACAGTTATAATACAGTAAAAGAATAAGTTATTAATGTTATTTACATAAACACAATACTAAAATTAAATATTGTTATATTTACAGAAAATTTATTTACAAAATTATTTTATTAATCAGCAATTTCAAAAGGATATTCATCCTTTCAATAAGTTGAGCAGGTCGTCTTAAATTTCCCTTTTTGGTCTTGACGACACAAGACCTGACTAGTCCATCACGACCTCTATTGACCTCGATAATTCGTCCTAAGTTCCATAGCAACTTTGATTTACTTACACCTTCAATTAAAACAATGTCATTGACTTTCAAGTCTTTTTGAGCATTAGGAGTTCCGAAAGAATGCAAGCTTTTAGTTGCTAGTAAATACTCAGTCTTCCATTTCTCCCAAATCTGGCTCAAAAGTTTTGTTTGATACGTTTTTCTTTTAATTAGGCTAGTCCTAGTTATAGAGGCGTTAAACAGTTCGTTAAAGTTAAAGGGGTATCCTACCTTGTGTCCAGCAAGCAGGAAATGGGCCGGTGTTAGCGGCTCAGGCTCAGAGGAATCATCATAAATGTATGTTAGTGGTTTGTGGTTGAGAACATTTTCCACCTCTACAAGCACAGTCATAAGCTCTTCAAAAGTAAGGAAAGCTTTTCCTAAGATTTTTCTTAGAGGGTCTTTAACACTTTTCATCAGCCTCTCATAGAAACCTCCCCACCATGGGGCAAGTTCAACGATGAATTTCCATGTTATTCCTTCTGAAGAGATAAAATTTTGAAAATCCTGGTGCTTAAGTATGTCAAAGAAATATTGAATTTCTTTATTTGCCCATTTGAAGGTTTTGGCATTGTCGGAGTAGAATATACGACAGTTTCCTCTTCGGCTAAGAAAACGTCTAAGTGCCAATATGAACTTTTTAGTTGATAAGTCTGAAACTAGTTCAAGGTGAACAGAACGAGTCACAGCACACGTGAATAGAGCTATGTAAGCCTTTTCGGTGTTGTCACCATTTTTTATATAAACAGGACCGGTGAAGTCTACTCCAGAGACGGAAAATACCGGGGTTTCTGAGATTCGATCTCTGGGAAGTTGCGCCGTCATTTGTTTTGCTGGCTTCACTGCATATTTTCGACATACGAGGCATTTGTTGATGACCTTTTTAACTGCTTGCCTCCCCTTGGGAATCCAGTAGTTCTCACGCAATTTACATAGAGTAGCTGCAACACCACTATGAAGCATTTTGTTGTGCTCTCGTAATATTAGCAGTTCTGTAAATCGAGAGTCCTTTGGCATGAGGATTGTATGCTTTTCTGCATAAGTATATTTACTCTCGTCCAGTCTTCCCTTTATTCTTAATAAATCGTTTTCATCAAGAAACGGTGCTAATGATAGTAAGCTCGATTGTTTTGGAAGCTCACTCTTCGATTTAAGCAAATCAATTTCTGGTTTATAAAATTGTTTTTGGACTGACTTAATGAAGAATATTTCCGCATCTTGAATTTCATCGGCAGATAAGGGACCATCGTTTCCAGGTAATTTTCTAACTTTCCTTATAAAGCGTTTAATCCATGCAAATGTTCTAAGTAATTTTAGCATACTGCTAAAGTTTTCTAAAAGTTTTACTAGCTCATTGTTTTCAATAGTGCATTCATTAACGAGAATATTTTTCCGACGTTCTAACATGTTGTCATTAGCCGAAATTTTTTTTCGATTGTGCAGGCCAATCTGTGGAACTGGTTAACCAAGGCAGACCCAGCCACCATAATGAATTTTCCTTTAAAGACCTCAATTGCAATCCTCTCGTCAACAAATCTGCAGGGTTTTCTTTACCTGAGCAATGGTTCCAATTTTTGGGATCCAATATGTTTTGGATTTCTGTCACTCGGTTAGAAACGAATGGTTTCCACTCTTTGGCTGAACTCTTGATCCAGCTCAAAGCGATTTGAGAATCGGTCCAAAAAAACGCATTCGAGCAATAGTCATTGAATATTTCATTCAAGTATTTATAGATTCTCACTGCTATAACTGCTCCCATCAACTCCAAACGAGGCAGTGTTAGATTCTTAAGAGGAGCAACACGTGATTTTGACATTATAAGAGACGTTTTCACTTTTCCGCCTTTGTTTATGTATCTGAAGTACGCCACAGCTCCATATGCTTTGTCACTAGCATCACAAAAAATATGTATAGTTACTTCTGTTGGATAGGCTCCTTCCAGAAAATATTTTCTATCGACTGATATGTTTTTCAAATCTTGAACGTCCACTAACCAGTTTCTAAATTCAATATCTAGGTCTTCGGGAAGTTCTTCGTCCCATCCTAGCCCTTTTTGCCATATTTTCTGCATTAACAGCTTAATTCTGACTACAAAGGGGGCTATATATCCAGCGGGATCATAGATTTTTGCTGCAGCACGCAGGACTGATCTTTTAGTGGCCAAACTAGTGTTAGCTGTAACATTCTGAAATTCCAATGAATCAATTTTTATAATGTCCTTATTAGTGTCCCATTCCAGTCCCAATAACATAGACCGCTCAGATGGGTTATCTAACATACCGTTTTGTTGCCACAATTCTTTTAACTCAGTCGAATTTGAATTAAATTTATGTAAGTTCATGCTAGCGTCCTTAAGTATAGTGTTAGCACTGGATGAAAGGTTAAAAGCATTTTCAGCTGTATCTGCCCCAGAATAAAGATCATCAACGTACATGGAGTTATTTAACATTTCAAAAACCTCAGGATAAAATTCTTTATATTTTTTAATGTGTGCCTTAATTGTGGCCGCTAAGACAAAAGCGCTACACCTAATTCCAAAAGGTAAACGTGTCATATTCATCACCCTAAAGGAGTTAGAGTCACCATTATTAAACCAAAGAAAGAAATTTTAAGTATTTTCTATCTTATTTTGCTATTTCTATCATTAAGTATGCTTTCTCAATGTCGGAAGAAAAAGCAACTTCATATGTTCGAAATATAAGTATCACGTCTAATAAAATTAGGATTTAAATTTGGACCTGATACCAAAACATCATTTAAAGATTTCGAATGATTTTCCTTTGATGACGCATCAAAAACTATCCTCACGCGCGTAGTTTCTTTATCTTGCCTCAAAACAGCCTTATGAGACATATAGTATCCAGACAATAACGCATCATTTTTAGATTTTTCTACAATTCCCTCACAAAACTGCTCATCGATAACTTTCTTATACTCAGCGCATACTACTTTATTTTTATTCAATTTTTCTTTCAAATTATCGAACCGCTTTTTAGCAGTGCAAAAATTATTATTAATTTCATGTGAGCCTGAATCCTAAATAAGATTAGTTGTGTACCTATTATTTTTGTATTGCAATTTTCTCTCAAACTCTTCTATTAATAATTTATCCTTTTGAGATAATTCATCACTCTCATCCGAAATACCGATAGAATCAATTTCCCAAAATATTCTTAAATCATTTAATTCAATCTCATTTTTCATTACTGCAATATTTTGAGAACAATTATTTCCTTTTCTCAATTCCTGTCCCGTAATCACCCATCCAAAAACCGTTTTTATAGCGCCTGAGTCATTATTAATATTTATCCGTTCGTTTAAAATAAATTCCCAAAACAAGTCTGATCCAATTAGTATTTCAACATTCATCAAATCTTTTCCTACACAAGCATCAGCCATTTCCATTTTATTATCCCTCATAAATTTCCTAATTTGTGCAGACGGTTCGTACATATCGGCGCCAGTTATCCGAGGAACAACAAGCGCTCGGACTTTCGCTTTGAAAGATTGATCTAAGCTTTTAATTTCTACTTCTACTATTGGATATACTTTCTCTACCGCACTTTGCATTCCGAAAGAATACACTGATAAAATCTCCTGACCTACTGGCTTTAAACTCAAAGCATTCACTAAATCTTCACTGGCAAATGACCGCTGACTCCCATTATCTAAAAGTATTCTAGTTAAAGTATTCTAGTTAATTTTGAATTGAAATCAGAACTCGCAACTACTTTAGATGTCTGCAAATATAGATTTTTAGAATGCGTCACATTATTATTACAATACGAAACAGAACTAACAATTTCGGAACTAGAATTGTTTACATTTACTGTCGCCTCAAATCCAAAATTGGGAGATTCAGAATTTTGCCGCGTATTGCTTATTTTATCCTCCCGAGTGGTATTTAACCCTCTGCTATCTTTTGTGCAAATAGAGCCATGATGATATTGATTTTTACATTTAAAGCAAGACAATTTACTTCTACATTTTTTGCTGTTGTGAAAAAGTTTAAAGCATTTAAAACAGCGATTAGAATTTTTCAATATCTTAAACTTATCTTGCGGGGGCAAGCTACATTTGAATGAATCATGGGGAGAAGAACAAAATATGCATGATAGAATTTGTGCATTAAGAGCGCTAGCAGAACTCGAACCCTTAAAATAATTTTTACTACCTTGCTTATCGGGGGGACCTGTATACTTTCGTTTAGTATCTTTAAAATAATTTAGCATAAGAGAAGATTCCCGACACTCAATTTCGATTTTTAAATATCTCAATCGTTCTAAAACATTAAACTCATTTTCATCTGATTTTTCAAAACGTTTTCTATTAAAATTTAGAGCGAGATCATCTGGGATTAATCTAATCAGAATGGGATACAAAAGATGACCGTACATTTCAGTCGTTACATTTAACGACTCTAAACTTCGAATTTGAATTTCAACAATGTCATATAATTTTCTTAACTCAAATATATTAGTCGAGTCCTTGACGGGATTAAGGTTTAACAATTTTGACATATGCCCGTTAACAACTAATTCCTGTCTACCAAATTTTTGTTTTAGTAATTTTATTGCTTTTTCATAATTTTCCTCTGACAAAGCAAATCCGTTTACAACATTGAACGCGACCCCTCCTAAAAGAGTTTTCAAATATGAAAATTTATCTATTTTTGACAAATTTTCGTTTTTATCAATAGAGCTTTGAAACTGATTCCAAAATTCCATCCACAAACATGGATCACCATAATATTTTGCAATCGCGATTTTAAGTAATTTCACTGTTACATTATTAAAGTTTAAACTAATAGGGGGCTCGGCCCCCTACGAGCTACGCTCGCCAACCCCCGTCCAGACACCGCAGACTCTAAATGCACGCTAATTTGATCGGCTTTAAAAAGATTTCGAAAGATTGAATTATAATTTAAAAAACAGTGGCGATCTCCCTATAAACGAATTTCTATTCATTTCTCTTTGATTGGGGAATTTTAACGCCAAATCCGCTGCGGTACTACTTGATTATCCTGTGGACCAATTTCGCCAAATTATATAAATCGCCAAACCACTCGCCAAATTATACAAATTGATATAATTTTTATTTTAAATAACGAAAGAACAAATAAATTCGTACAACATTAATAAAAACACAAATAAAACGTCGAAATAAAAATAACTTGATGACGTATACACGTGTAACAACATTTCAAAATAAGCTAATATAAAAGGAATTAAGTAAAGAGAGTCTTTGTCTCCTGGTATTTTTTAACAAAGCGAAAAGAAAGTTCTTTTAAATGAGACATTTTAAATTAATTCTCAAAATATCAAATAAATGTCTAGCGCAATTCCTAAATTTAAACTTTTTTGCAGTATTATTTTGTGTTCATTTTATGTAATAACTATAATGTGATGTAAATATGACGTAATTTCTCCTAAGACTTCTAACGCATGTTAATGAATTTATTATTTTACAATATCCTTTCTCTTTTAAAATTCACATGTATACTTTTTATGACGTAATTTTTAATAAGTTCCTGCTTTTTATACGTAATTATTTAATTCTAATTTGAAAGTTTTTTTCCTGTTTATAATAGTCACGTGTAAATAAATTTTTAATTTGAAGCAAACATTATTGCTTGCGCTTTTTATACAGTTGGCAACACTTTAAATTAGTACAATTTTCTGAAATCTGTAAAAAATATCTCTAGAAATGCTGAAAATTTGAATTTAAAATAGAAATAAAACCTGAAAAAATGAGTCAAAATAAAAAAATTAATGCAATCTGCATTCCGGCAAATTCTAACGCATAAAATGATCTAAAAATGATTACACTGCCACGTATAGTTTTTGCTGCTATAAAACTTTTTTAGTGGAACGATTTTGTCCAACTTTAGCATTAAATATCTCTTAAAATAATTCTTCGATTTGAAAACTGTCTGCATCAGCGTGTTTATCAAACATTTCTGTATAAAACCACCGATTTTCATATTTTTGTATGCATTATTTTTGTTAATATTAACGAAGAAAGTCCTCCGGTCACAAAAAAATCAAAACCGGCGGCGGCGGCGGCGGCGGCGGTGACAGCGGTAGTTACATTTTTTTTAGAATAGAGAGATTATTTCCTGCATTTTCAGGTGATTCGCTAGGTTTATTAGATATAACCCTCTGCGGTGTACTATCAGGACTGGACAGCGTAATTTGTTTCAATTCTTTAATAATTTTTATCCTCGCATTAATTCTGCTTATCCAAGTCGTTATTTTTTTATTATATTCGATGGCACTCTGCACTTCACTCTCAAATTCTTTATCTTCATTAATTAAATTTTTAATTTCATTATCAAAGGTTTTTAATTCTTTACTCATTTGATCTAAATAACCAACATATTCTCCTAGCGAACTCTCAGTACATTTTCCCAAATCATCACTTTCCAATTTATTTATATATTTAGTTACCGCTGTTCTCAAAACAGCCCTTTCTTCCTTAAATTTCAGTAAATCATTCATGTTTATTTACCTACACTGTATATCAAACGGAATAAATAATTCAGTTTCTAATCATTAAATTATACAGTTTTTTTTTCCTTATATCATATTATTAAATTCGAACAACAACTTTCGTTTTCAAATAAAAATGAATCAGAACAAGAATTTATCTTCAAAACAAACAGCATATTTTTTTTTTCTACTACTTAACAAAGTTACTTCTTTTTCTTTTGTTATTTATTGCGAATAAAATGTTTTCAATCAAAATAATTAAATGACCTTACTTCCTTTCCTTTCGCCGGTTGCACCCTATAGAAACCCATTTGGCTTCGTTCCAATTTATGCCGGGTGTAGATATTTTTACGTAAGATGTGTTACTTCTAAAAATGATATAGTGGCTTCTTGAACTTAACAAAATATTTATTCGCAATTTTCATGAGCATTCCAAGATATTATAAGGATCTCTCCTTCATAGCTTCTTTTTTGAAGCGAACATTATTACACAATATCGTTACATCGGTTCGGTGGTTCAATCATACAACAAACACTGAAGTGTTCTCTTCATTTCACTTCAAAGTGGGGGTTATCGAATTAGCAGCGACACCTGCCTTTTATTTCACATTTTCGACATCTTGCTCCAAAATAGGATCTACTTCATGTCGGCGTCACTACCACTTTGCGGTTGCATTTTAAAAAACGTTCTAAATTCTGATTTTTGTGATATTGATGGGGCTAGCAACTTGAAATGTGGCATGGTAATTACTTATGAGATGTAAATGTTTTCTGAGAAGAGTTCCTTAAAAATTTTAAATTTAAATGGGGTGAAAATAAACAAAAAGCGTTCTAAAAACGTTCTAAATGGCAATTTCCACGCAATTTTAGGAAGTATCAAATCGATTTCAAAGGTAATGGTTGTAAATTGATGGTGACAACCCTTGCTCTAACATATACTCTATTTTATGTTTGTGTCACTACCACCTGGTGGTTGCAAGAGCAAAAAGTCCTTCAGGCCAGTGCCGGGAGGAAGAGGAGCTTTCATATTCCTTATTTTAAAAAAGTCAACTTATATTATTCTAACACACGAAGCTCAATTTAGGGGAAACCGAATATAGGAGATTCAATACTAATTTTTATCAATACTAAATCATTATGAATGGGAATTTCGCGAAATTCGTCAGCTTTATCCAAGCTGCTTTTATTTAAAGTAACTTATATTTGGCTGCAAAATTCGGCGATTTCTTAAAGTGCCTGCCATTTTAAGACAACATGGTGGATGAGGCTAACCAGTGAACTTGGTCGAGACCTTAGTAATTGCTGTGCACATGCTCACTCACATCGGAATCGGTTGATACATACAAGTGCTGCCGCAGGCAAAAAATCAAATTTTTCAAAATGTCACCCACATTAGAAATTGAATCTGCTATATCTGAGCCATTTTTTAAGATAAACACAAACAAAAAATGCTCCTGAATCCTTATATCAAGGTCAAATACTTAAGAAAGAAACCTTTTTTCAATTTCTAATTTTTTTGCACCTCACTTTAAATATAATTTTTTTTTTAATTTAATGGCCGCCATTTTGAAACAAGATGGCTGATGAAGCTGGCCAGCGAACTTGGTCGAGATATTGCTGTATACTATCCACATACCTTCTTACATCGAAATAGGCGAATACGTGTGTTATCGCGTGACACATACAAGATCGTTTCAAAATGTTAGCCATGCTAGAAATTCAAAGTGCTATAATTCAACCATTTTTTAAGATATAAACAAAAGAACAAATTTTCAGAAACAAAAACTGCTCCGGAATCTTTGTATCAAGGCCAAACACATAAAAAAAATCTTTTTCATTTAACAATTTTTTAATACTTCATTTTAAATTTTAAATTTAATTTTTTTAATGGCAACCCTTTTGAAACAAGGTGGCGAATGAAGCTGGCCAACGAACTCGGTTGAGACATTAATATGTACTATGTACAGACCAAGTTACACCCAAATCAGTTCATAAATACGCCTGTTATCGCGTGACAAAAATCAGGTCGTTTTAAAATGTCAACCACAATAGAAATTCAAAATGCTATAACTCAGCCATTTTTTTTAGATATAGACGAAACAAAAACTGTTCCGGAATCTTTGTATTAAGGTCAAACAGATACAAAAAAAATTTTTTTTCATTTTTTTCAATTTTTTGGAATCTTATTTTAAATTAAAAAAATTTTTAAATGCCCGCCATTTTGAAACAAGATGGCGTTGAAGTTGGCCAACGAACTCGGTCGAGATATTTGTATGTACTATGTACACACCAAGTTACATCCAAATCAGTTCATAAATATGCCTGTTATTGCGTGACATAAATCAGGTCGTTTCAAATTGTCAGCCACGCTAGACATTCAAAATGCTATAACTCAGCCACTTTTTAAGATATAGACGAAACAAAAACTGCTCCCGAATCTTTTTATCAAGGTCAAACACATAAGAAAAAAAATATTTTTTCAATTTTCAATTTTTTGGTACCACATTTCAAATTTAAATTTTTCTTAAAAATTTAAATGGCCACCATTTTTAAACAAGATGGCGGATGAAGCTGGCCAACGAACTTGGTCGAGACATTGGTATGTACTATGTATAAACGAAGTTACATCCAAATCGGTTCATAAATACGCCTTTTATCGCGTGACAAAATTCATGACGTTTCAAAATGTCAGCCACGCTAGAAATTCAAAATGCTATAACTCAGCCATTTTTTAAGATATAGACGAAACAAAAACTGCTCCGGAATCTTTGTATAAAGGTCAAATACATAAAAAAGAAATATTTTTCCATTTTTAATTTTTTGGTACCACTTTTCAAATTTAATTTTTTTTTTAAAAATTTAAATGGCTGCCATTTTGAAACAAAATGGCGGATGAAGCTGGCCAACGAACTCGGTCGAGATATTGGTATGTACCATGTACACACCGAATTACATCCAAATCGGTTCATAAATACGAGAGTTACAGTGTGACAAAGGTCAGATATATATATATATATATATATATATATATATATATATATATAGGGAAATATATATATATATCAATTTTGAACGGAGGGTGGTTTCGGGGTCTGGGGGTCATGATCGATGAAAATATACCAAAATATTTTGAAATCGCTTTCCTCCGAACGGCTGCAATAGGTAGCTTTTTGTAATGAAAGCTACCTAAAAACGTTCTAAAAATGCAATTTTTCTGTTACTGAAGTGCCTAGAAATACGAAATTTTGAATGGTAGTTACTTATAAGATATAGAGGTTTCTAAGAACATTGCTTAAAAAATTTGAAATTTAAAACGGGTGATAATGCGCGAAGAGCGTATTAAAAATGTTCTAAATGTTGATTTCTACGCAATTTTAGGAAGTATCAAACCGATTTCAGAATTAATGATTTCAAATTGATGGAGACGGCCCCCCCTCCAACATAGTCTCTATTTTACGTGGTTGTCACTACCACCTGCGGGTTACAGGAGCAAAAAAATGTTGTAAATTCCGTTTTTGTGTTAAAGAGGGGGTGTCTAACATTTTAAATTTGGAATGGTAATTACTTCAAAGAAGCAAAGGTTCTTTGAAAGGGAAGCAAAGGTTCTTTTTCTAAGAATTCTCGAAAGAAAATTCCAAATTTAAAAGGATGAAGTGAGCGAAAAGCGTTCTATGAGCGTTCTAAATTACGATTTTTATGCAGTCGTATGAAATACGAAACCGATTTCAAACGTAATTGTTACAAATTGATGGTGATAGAACCTGCTCAAACATAAGCTATATTTTATGTCGGTGCCACAACCCCTAGAGGGTTGCAGGAGCAAAAAACTTTCTAAATTGCTATTTCTGCTTTACTGAAATGGGTAGAAACTTTAAATATAGCACGGTATTTACTTATAAAATATAAATGTCATCCAAGAACAGTCGAAAATAAATTCGAAATTAAAAAGGGGTGAAGCGAAGGGAAGGAACGAAAAGCATCCTAAAAGAATCCTAAATTACGATTTCTATGTAATCTTGGGAAATAATAAACCGATTACAGAAGTTTGGTTGCGAATCAAGTGTAATAGTCTCTAATCCTATTCGGGCTATATCTTATGCCGGTGTCACTACCATCTGGTCGGCAGGAATAACAAGAAAGCCTTTAAAAACATCTACATTCTGTTTTCTGTAGAATATTAGGAAGTATCAACCACTTTCAAGGTTAATGTCGTTGGCAAATTAATGGTGACAGTCTCTGTTTCAACATTTTTTTAAGACACTAGGGGGCTCGGCCCCCTACGAGCTACGCTCGCCAACCCCCGTCCAGACACCGCAGACTCTAAATGCACGCTAATGTGATCGGCTTTAAAAATATTTCGAAAGATTGAATTATAATTTAAAAAAACAGTGGCGATCTCCCTATAAACGGATTTCTATTCATTTCTTTTTGATTGGGGAAATTTTAACGCCAAATCCGCTGCGGTACTACTTGATTATCCCGTCGACTAATTTCGCCAAATTGTATAAATCGCCAAACCACTCGCCAAATTATACAAATTGACATAATTTTTATTTTAAATAACGAAAGAACAAATAAATTAGTACAACATTAATAAAAATACAAATAAAACGTCGAAATAAAAATAACTTGATGACGTAGACATGTGTATCAACATTTCAAAATAAGCTAGTATAAAAGGAATTAAGTAAACAGAATCTTTGTCTCCCGGTATTTTTTAACAAAGCGAAAGGAAAGTTCTTTTAAATGAGACATTTTAAATTAATCGTTTTTAATCTGACGTAATTTTGACCAAATTATTCTTTCTCTTTTTAATATTGACGTGAAAATGCTTGTGTTAGAAATGAAATATTATTTGCGTTTTCCTAAGAAAAATAGTTGAAAAGTGTCCGCTCAAAATATCAAATAAATGTCTAGCGCAATTTCTAAATTTAAACCGTTTTGCAATATTATTTTGTGTTCGTTTTATGTAATAACTGTAATGTGACGTAAATATGACGTAATTTCTTCTATTTAAGACTTCTAATGCATGTTAATAAATTTATTATTTTACAAAGTCCTTTCTCTCTTAAAATTCACGTGTAATTATAGTTTTATGACGTAAGTTTTAATAAGTTCCTGCTTTTTGTACATAATTATTTAATTCTAATTCCAATGTTTTTTTCTGTTTATAATAGTCACATGTAAATAAATTTTTAATTTATTACACGTATAAATATTTTTTATATTTTTTAAGCAAACATTATTGTTTCCGCTGTTTATACAGTTGGCAACAGTTTAAATTAATATCAGTTTCTAAAATCTGTAAAAAAATATCTCAAGAAATGCTGAAAATTTGAATTTAAAATAGAAATAAAACCTCAAAAAATGAGTCAAAATAAAAAAAATAGTGCAATCTGCACTCCGGCAAATTCTAACGCATAAAATGATCTAAACATGATTAAATTCCGATGTATAGTTTTTGCTCCTAAAACTTTTTTAGTGGAACTATTTTGTCCAACTTTAGCATTAAATAACTCTAAAAAAAAAATTCTTCGATTTGAAAACTGTCTGCATCAGCGTGTTGATCAAACATTTCTGTATAATACTATCGATTTTCCTATTTTTGCATGCATTATTTTTCTTAATATTAACGAAGAAAGACCTCCGGTCACAAAAAATTCAAAACCGGCGGCGGCGGCGGCAGCGGTAGTTACTTTTTTTTAGAATAGAGAGATTCTATTTCAACTCTGTTTCGGCATATTATGTTGGTGCCACGAACACCAGAGAGGTGGTAGACTGTTAGACAAGAAGCTTCGAATTAGATATGATGGTTAATTTTAAGATGTAAATGTGTTAAGATGGTTTCTAAAAAATTAAAAACTTCAAATGAATACTGAAATGAGCGTATTATGAAATAAGCATAAAAGTCTCAAAATACTTTCTAAATTATTATTTATTTGGAATTAGTTTTAGTTCTTCTTACTAATTAAAATCTCATTTCTGTCTATTGTACTTTTATAATGATGTTTAGTCAAACTGTGGCTTAATTTGTAATTTTTTAATTATTCCAAAAAGTGTTCTTCTAATAAAAAATAGTCATGCAAATATCACTTGGCATATTTCAACTATTACGCGAGCAAAGCCGCGGGGTTTGCTAGTCTATACTTCATCTATACTCCTATTATAAAGAGGAAAAAATTGTTTATTTGTCGGAGGTAAGCTCTGGAACTACCGAACTGATTCCAAAAGTAATGGTATCAAAATGATGGTGTTGGTCCAACTTAGAACATAGGCTATATCTTATGCCGATGCCACTACCCCAAAGGGGGTGTAGGAGCAAAAAACGTTCTAAAAATGCGATTTTAGCGTTACTGAAGGGCCTAGAAATATGAAATTTTGAATATTAGTTACTTATAAGATATAAATGAAGCTAAGAACAGTTCTTAAACAATTCGAAATTTAAAAGGGGTGAAAATGTACAAAAAGCGTTCTAAAAAACGTTCTAAATGGTAGTATCTACACAATCTCGGGAAATACCAAACCGATTTAAAAAATATTGGTGTCAAAATGATGGTGACAACGCTTGCTCCAAGATAGGCTATTTTTATGTCGGTGCCACTACCCCAAAGGGGGTGCAGGAGCAAAAAACGTTCTAAAAATGCAATTTTAGCGTTACTGAAGGGCCTAGAAATATGAAATTTTGAATATTAGCTACTAATAAGATATAAATGATGTCTAAGAACAGTTCTTAAACAATTCGAAATTTAAAAGGGGTGAAAATGCGCGAAAAGCGTTCTAAAAAACGTTCTAAATGGTAGTTTCTACACAATCTCAGGAAATACCAAACCGATTTAAAAAATATTGGTGTCAAAATGATGGTGACAACGCTTGCTCCAAGATAGGCTATGTTTTATGTCGGCGCCACTACCCCAAAGGGGGTGCAGGAGCAAAAAACTTTCTAAAAATGAGATTTTAGCGTTACTGAAGGGCCCAGAAATATGAAATTTGGAATATTAGTTACTTATAAGATATAAATGATGTCTAAGAACAGTTCTTAAACAATTCGAAATTTAAAAGGGGTGAAAATGCACAAAAAGCGTTCTAAAAACGTTCTAAATAGTAGTTTCTACACAATCTCAGAAAATATTAAACCGATTTAAAAAATAATGGTGTCAAAATAAGGGTGTCAAAATGACGGTGACAACCTTTGCTCCAACATAGGCTATGTTTTATGTCGGTGCCACTACTTGAAAGGGGGTGCAAGAGCAAAAAACGTTCTAAAAATGCGATTTTTGCGTTACCGAAGGGCCTAGAAATTTGAAATATTAGCTACTTATTAGATATAAAGGATTTCTAAGAACAGTTCTTAAACAATTCGAAATTTAAAAGGGGTGAAAATGCGCGAAAAGCGTTCTAAAAAACGTTCTAATGGTGGTTTCTATACAATCTCAGGAAATACCAAACCGATCTAAAAAATAATGGCGTCAAAAAGATGGTGACAACCCTTGCTCCGACATAGACGATGTTTTATGTCGGTGCCACTACCCCAAAGGGGGTGCAGGAGAAAAACGTTCTAAATTGCGTCTTTTGCGTTACGGAAGGGCCTAGAATCGTGAAATTTGGAAAGGTAGTTAGTTATAAGATATCAATAATTTCCAAGGACATTTCCTAAAAAAAATCGAAATTTAAAAAGGGGTCAAAATGCGCAAAAAGCGTTGTAAAAAACGTTCTAAATTGCGATTTCTATGCAATCTTAGGAAGTACTTAACCGATTTCAAATATGATGGTGACAGATCTTGCTCCAAGATAGGCTATATTTTATATCTGCTTCCACTACCCCAGAGGAAATGCAGGAGCAAAATGCGCAAAAAGCGTTCTAAAAACGTTCTAAATGCCGATTTGTCGGCAATATCTCAGGAAGAATGAACCTGATTTCAAACGTAATGGTAGGAAATTGATGCTGACAGCCTCTGCTCTAACATAGACGATATTTTATGTCGGTATTACTATCACCAAGACGTTGCAGGAGCAAAAAAGCGTTCTAAATTTCGATTTTTGTGATCGGTAGGGGCTAGCAACTTAAAATTAGGCAAGGTACATATTTATTAGATATAAATGATCTTTAAGAACAGTTTCGAAAAAATTAGAAATTTAAAAATAGGGTGAAAATGCGCGAAAAGCGTCCTAAAAACGTTCTAAATTGCGATTTCTACTCAATCTAAAGAAATACCAAAGCTATTTCAAAAGTAATGGTTGCAAATCAATGGTGACAGTCCCTGCTATAACATAGGTTATATTTTATGTTGCTGTCACTACCATCTGAGAGTTGCAAAAGCAAAACATGTTCTAATTTGCGTTTTTTGCACAACTGAAGGGTCTAACACTTTGAAGCATGGCATGGTATTTACTTACAAGATGCAACTGCTTTCTAAGAACTGTCGAAAGAAAATTTCAAATTTAAAATGATGAAGTGGGCGAAAAGCGTTATAAATTACAATTTTTAAGCAAACTTATAAATTACCAAACCGATTAAAAAAATAATGATGACAAATTGTTGGTGATGGAACCTGCTCAGACATAAGCTATATTTTATGTCTGTTCCACTACCACCACAGGGTTGCAGGAGCTAAAAACTTTCTAAATTGCAATTTCTGTGATACGGAAAAGGCTAGAAACTTTAAATATGGAATGGTAGTTACTTCTAAAATATAAATGCCCTCGAAGGAACGTCGAAAATAAATTCGAATTAAAAAGGGGTGATGCGAAGCGGAGGTGCGAAAAGCATTCGAAAAAAGTTCTAAATTACGATTCTATGCAATTTCAGGGAATATAAACCGATTATAAAAGTAATAGTTGCGAATCAATGGTAACAGTCTCTGATCCTACACAGGCTATATTTTATACCGGCGATTCTACCACCTGGGGTTCACAGGAATAACAAACGTTCTAAAAAAGGCCTTTAAAAGCTTTTTAAATTACGTTTCTGTGGAATATTAGGAAATAACAAAACCGATTTCAAAATTAATGTTGGCAAATTAATCGTGACAGTTCCTATTTCAACATAGCCCTTTATGTTGAAAGAGGTGGTAGGACTTGGAATTTGACATGATGGTTAATTTTAGGATGTAAGAAGATGGTTTCTAAAAAATTCAAAACTTCAAATGAATACTGAAATGAGCGTATTAATTGAGCTTAAAAGTTTCAAAATATTTTCTAAATTATCATTTATTTAGTTTTATTTCGTTTTATTAATTTAAGTCTCATTTCTGCCTAATGCAGTGTAATAATGATGTTTAATCAAACTGTGTTTTAAATAGTAATTTTTGAATTATTCCTAAAAATAATATGTACCTTTTAATAAAAATAAAAAAACCTTTTAATAAAATAAAATATTACCTTTTAATAAAATAAAAATTTAGTTAGTACATTTTAATAAAAATTAGACATATAAATATCACTTGGCATATTTCAAATATTACGCGAGCAAAGCCGCGGGGTTTGCTAGTCTATACTTCATCTATACTCCTATTATAAAGAGGAAAAAATTGTTTATTTGTCGGAGATAAGCTCAGGAACTACCGAACCGATTCCAAAAGTAATGGTATCAAAATGATGGTGTTCGCCCAACTTAGAACATAGGCTATATCTTATGTTGGTGCCACTACCCCAAAGGGGGTGCAGGAGCAAAAAACGTTCTAAAAATGCGATTTTTGCGTTATTGAAGGCCCTAGAAATATGAAATTTGGAATGGTAGTTACTTATAAGATATAAATGATGTTTAAGAATAGTTCTTAAACAATTCGAAATTTAAAAGGGTTGAAAATGCACAAAAAGTGTTCTAAAAAACGTTCTAAATGGTAGTTTCTACACAATCTCAGGAAATACCAAACCGATTTAAAAAGTATTGGTGTCAAAATGACGGTGACAACGCTTGCTCCAAGATAGGCTATATCTTATGTCGGTGCCACTACCCCGAAGGGGGTGCAGGAGCAAAAAACGTTCTAAAAATGCGATTTTAGCGTTACTGAAGGGCCTAGAAATATGTAATTTTGAATATTAGTTACTTATAAGATATAAATGATATCTAAGAACAGTTCTTAAATAATTCGAAATTTAAAAAGGGTGAAAATGCACAAAAAGCGTTCTAAAAAACATTCTAAATGGTAGTTTCTACACAATCTCAGGAAATATAAACCGATTTAAAAAATATTGATGTCAAGATGATGGTGACAACGCTTGCTCCAAGATAGGCTATGTTTTATGTCGGTGTCACTAGCCCAAAGGGGGTGCAGGAGCAAAAACGTTCTAAAAATGCGATTTATGTGTTACTGAAGGGCCTAGAAATATGAAATTTGAAATACTAGCTACTTATTAGATTTAAAGGATTTCTAAGAATAGTTCTTAAGCAATTCGAAATTTGAAAGGGGTGAAAATGTGCGAAAATCGTTCTAAAAAACGTTCTAAATGGTGGTTTCTACACAATCTCAGGAAATACCAAACCGATTTAAAAATTAATGGTGTCAAAATAAGGGCGTCAAAATGACGGTGACAACCCTTGCTCCAACATAGGCTATGTTTTATGTCGATGCCACTATCCCAAAGGGGGTGCAGGAGCACAAAACGTTCTAAAAATCCAATTTTTGCGTTACCAAAGGGCCTAGAAATATGAAATTTGAAATATTAGCTACTTATTAGATATAAAGGATTTCTAAGTACAGTTCTTAAACAATTCGAAATTTAAAAGAAGTGAAAATGCGCGAAAAGCGTTCTAAAAAACGTTCTAATGGTGGTTTCTACACAGTCTCAGGAAATATTAAACCGATCTAAAAAATAATGGCGTCAAAATGATGGCGAAAACCCTTGCTCCAACATAGGCTATGTTTTATGTCGGTGCCACTACCCCAAAGGGGGTGCAGGAGCAAAAAACGTTCTAAATTGCGGCTTTTGCGTTACGGAAGGGCCTAGAATCATGAAATTTGGAATTGTAGTTAGTTATAAGATATCAATGATCTCTAAGGACATTTCCTAAAAAAATCAAAATTTAAAAGGGGGTCGAAATGCGCAAAAAGCTCTATAAAAAACTTTCTAAATTGCGATTTCTATGCAATCTCAGGAAGTACTGAACCGATTTCAAATATAATGGTGTAAAAAATGATGGTGACAGATCTTGCTCCAAGATAGGCTATATTTTATATCTGTTTCCACTACCCCAGAGGAGATGCAGGAGCAGAATGCGTGAAAAGCGTTCTAAAAACGTTCTAGATGCCGATTTGTCGGCAATATCTCAGGAAGAATGAATCTGATTTCAAACGTAATGGTAGGAAATTGATGCTGACAGCGTCTGCTCTAACATAGACGCTATTTTATGTCGGTATCACTATCACCAAAACGTTGCAGAAGCAAAAAAGCGTTCTAAATTTCGATTTTTGTGATCGGTAGGGGCTAGCAACTTAAAATTAGGCAAGGTACATATTTATTAGCTATAAATGATCTTTAAGAACAGTTTCGAAAAAATTGGAAATTTAAAAAGCGGTGAAAATGCGCGAAAAGCGTCCTAAAAACGTTCTAAATTGCGATTTCTACTCAATCTAAGGAAATACCAAAGCTATTTCAAAAGTAATGGTTGCAAATCAAAGGTGACAGTCCCTGCTATAACATAGGTTATATTTTATGTTGCTGTCATTATCATCTGAGGGTTGCAAAAGCAAAGCATGTTCTAATTTGCATTTTTTGCACGACTGAGGGGTCTAACACTTTGAAGTATGGCATGGTATTTACTTACAAGATGCAACTGCTTTCTAAGAACAGTCGAAAAAAAATTCCAAATTTAAAAAAAATGAAGTGAGTGAAAAGCGTTATAAATTACAATTTTTAAGCAAACTTATAAATTACCAAACCGATTAAAAACATAATGATGACAAATTTTGGTGATAGAACCTGCTCAAACATAAGCTATATTTTATGTCTGTTCCACTACCACTAGAGGGTTGCAGGAGCTAAAAACTTTCTAAATTGCGATTTCTGTGATACTGAAAAGGCTAGAAACTTTAAATATGACATGGTAGTTACTTATAAAATATAAATGCCCTCGAAAGAACTTCGAAAATAAATTCGAATTATAAAGGGATGAAGCGAAGGGGAGGGGTGAAAAGCATTCTAAAAAAGTTCTAAATTACGATTCTATGCAATTTCAGGGAATATAAACCGATTATAAAAGTAATAGTGGCGAATCAGTGGTAACAATCTCTGATCCTACACAGGCTATATTTTATGCCGGTGATTCTACCACCTGGGGTTCAGAGGAACAACAAACGTTCTAAAAAAGGGCTCTAGAAGCTTTTTAAATTACGTTTCTGTGGAATATTAGGAAATAACAAACCGATTTCAAAATTAATGTTGGCAAATTAATGGTAACAGTTCCTGTTTCAACATAGCCCTTTATGTTGAGAGAGGTGGTAGGACTTGGAATTCGACATGATGGTTAATTTTAAGATGTAAGAAGATGGTTTCTAAAAGATTCAAAACTTCAAATGAATACTGAAATGAGCGTATTAATTGAGCATAAAAGTTTCAAAATATTTTCTAAATTATCATTTATTGTGTTTTATTTCATTTTATTAATTTAAGTCTCATTTCTGCCTAATACAGTGTAATAATGATGTTTAGTCAAACTGTGTTTTAAATAGTAATTTTTGTATTATTCCTAAAAGTAATAAGTACCTTTTAATAAAATAAAATATTACCTTTTAATAAAATAAAAATTTAGTTAGTACCTTTTGATAAAAATTAGACGTATAAATATCACTTGGCATATTTCAAATATTACGCGAGCAAAGCCGCGGGGTTTGCTAGTCATCATATTATAAAGAGGAAAAAATTGTTTATTTGTCGGAGGTAAGCTCGGGAACTACCGAACCGATTCCAAAAGTAATGGTATCAAAATGATGGTGCTCGACCAACTTAGAACATAGGCTATATCTTATGTCGGTGCCACTACCCCAAATGGGCTGCAGGAGCAAAAAACGTTCTAAAAATGCGATTTTTGCGTTACTGAAGGGCCTAGAAATATGAAATTTGGAATATTAGTTACTTATAAGATATAAATGGTGTCTAAGAACAGTTCTTAAACAATTCGAAATTTAAAAGGGGTGAAAATGCACAAAAAGCGTTGTAAAAAACGTTCTAAAAGGGTAGTTTCTACATAATCTCAGGAAATACCAAACCGATTTCTAAAGTAATGGTATCAAAATGATGGTGTTAGTCCAACTTAGAACATAGGCTATATTTTATGTCGGTGCCACTACCCCAAAGGGGGTGCATGAGCAAAAAACGTTCTAAAAATGCGATTTTTGCGTTACTGAAGGACCTAGAAATATGAAATTTGGAATATTAGTTACTTATAAGATATAAATGGCGTCTAAGAACAGTTCTTAAGTAATTCGAAATTTAAAAGGGGTGAAAATGCACAAAAAGCGTTCTAAAAAACGTTCTAAATGGTAGTTTCTACATAATCTCAGGAAATACCAAACCGATTTCAAAAGTAGTGGTGTCAAAATGATGGTGTTAGTCCAACTTAGAACACAGGCTATATTTTATGTCCGTGCCACTACCCCAAAGGGGGTGCAGGAGCAAAAAACGTTCTAAAAATGTGATTTTTGCGTTACTGAAGGACCTAGAAATATGAAATTTGGAATATTAGTTACTTATAAGATATAAATGGTGTCTAAGAACAGTTCTTAAACAATTCGAAATTTAAAAAGGGTGAAAATGCACAAAAAGCGTTCTAAAAAACATTCTAAATGGTAGCTTCTACATGATTTCAGGAAATACCAAACCGATTAAAAAAAATATTGGTGTCAAAATGATAGTGACAACGTTTGCTCCAAGATAGGCTATGTTTTATGTCGGTGCCACTACCCCAAACGGGGTGCAGGAGCAAAAAACGTTCTAAAAATGCGATTTATGCGTTACTGAAGGGCCTAGATATATGAAATTTGGAATATTAGTTACTTATAAGATATAAATGGAGTCTAAGAACAGTTCTTAAACAATTCGAAATTTAAAAGGGGTGAAAATCACAAAAAGCGTTCTAAAAAACGTTCTAAATGGTAATTTCTACATAATCTCAGGAAATACCAAACCGATTTCAAAAGTAATTGTATCAAAATTATGGTGTTAGTCCAACTTAGAACATAGGCTATATTTTATGTCGGTGCCACTACCCCAAAGGGGGTGCAGGAGCAAAAAACATTCTAAAAATGCAATTTTTGCGTTACTGAAGGACCTAGAAATATGAAATTTGGAATATTAGTTACTTATAAGATATAAATGGTGTCTAAGAACAGTTCTTAAACAATTCAAAATTTAAAAGGGGTGAAAATGCACAGAAAGCGTTCTAAAAAACGTTTTAAATGGTAGTTTCTACATAATTTCAGGAAATACCAAACCGATTTAAAAAATATTGGTGTCAAAATGATAGTGACAACGTTTACTCCAAGATAGGCTGTGTTTTATGTCGGTGCCACTACCCCAAAGGGGGTGTAGGAGCAAAAAACTTTCTAAAAATGCGATTTATGTGTTACTGATGGGCGTAGAAATATGAAATTTGAAGTATCAGCTACTTATTAGATATAAAGGATTTCTAAGAACAGTTCTTAAACAATTCGAAATTTAAAAGGGGTGAAAATGCGAGAAAAGTGTTCTAAAAAACATTCTAAATGGTAGTTTCTACACAATCTCAGGAAACACCAAACCGATTTAAAACATAATGGCGTCAAAATGATGGTAAATATCCTTGCTCCAACATAGGCTATGTTTTATGTCGGTGCCACTACCCCAAAGGGCCTGCAGGAGAAAAACGTTCTAAATTGCGGATTTTGCGTGACAGAAGGGCCTTGAATCGTGAAATTTAGAATGGTAGTTAGTTATAAGATATCAATGATCTCTAAGGACATTTCCTAAAAGAAATCGAAATTTAAAAGGGGGATCAAAATGCGCAAAAAGCGTTGTAAAAAACGTTTTAAATTGCAATTTCTATGCAATCTCAGGAAATACTGAACCGATTTCAAATATAATGGTGTTAAAATGATGGTGACAGATCTTGCTCCAAGATAGGCTATATTTTATATATGTTTCCACTAACCTAGAGGAGATGCAGGAGCTAAATGAGCGAAAAGCGTTCTAAAAACGTTCTAAATGCCGATTTGTCACCAATATCTCAGGAAGAATCAACTGATTTCAAAAGTAATGTTAAGAAATTGATGCTGACAGCCTCTGCTCTAACATAGACGCTATTTTAAGTAGGTATCACTATCACCTAAACGTTGCAGTAGCAAAAAAGCGTTCCAGATTTCGATTTTTGTGATCGGTAGGGGCTAGCAACTTAAAATTAGGCAAGGTACATATGTATTACATATAAATGATCTTTAAGAACAGTTTCGAAAAAAATTGAAAATTTAACAAGGGGTGAAAATGCGCGAAAAGCGTTCTAAAAACGTTCTAAATTGCGATTTCTACTCAATCTCAGGAAATTCCAAAGCTATTTCAAAAGTAATGGTTGCAAATCAATGGTGACAGTCCCTGCTATAACATAGGTTATATTTTATGTTGCTGTCACTACCATCTGAGGGTTGAAAAAGCAAAACATGTTCTAATTAGCGTTTTTTGCATAACTGAAGGGTCTAACACTTTGAAGTATGGCATGTTATTTACTTACAAGATGCAACTGCTTTCTATGAACTGTCGAAAGAAAATTTCAAATTTAAAAAGATGAAGTGAGCGAAAAGCGTTATAAATTACAATTTTTATGTAATCTTTTCAAATACCAAACCGATTTAAAAAAATAATGATAACAAATTGTTGGTGATAGAACCTGCTCAAACATAAGCTATATTTTATGTCTGTGCCACTACCACCAGAGGGTTGCAGTAGCTAAAAACTTTCTAAATTGCGATTTCTGTGATACTGAAAAGGCTAGAAACTTTAAATATAGCATGGTAGTTACTTATAAAATATAAATGCCCTCGAAGGACTGTCGAAAATAAATTCGAATTAAAAAGGGGTGAAGCGAAGGGGAGGTGCGAAAAGCATTCTAAAAAGTCCTAAATTACGATTTCTTCGCTATTTCAGGAAATATAAACCAAATATAAAAGTAATAGTTGCGAATCAATGGTAACAGTCTCTGATCCTACACAGGCTATATTTTATGCCGATGATTCTACCACCTGGGATTCACAGGAACAACAAATGCTCTAAAAAATGCCTTTAAAAGCTTTCTAAATTACGTTTCTGTGGAATATTAGGAAATAACAAACCAATTTCAAAATTAATGTTGGCAAATTAATGGTGACAGTTCCTATTTCAACATAGCCCTTTATGTTGAGAGAGGTGGTAGGACTTGGAATTTGACATGATGGTTAATTTTAAGATGTAAGAAGATGGTTTCTAAAAAATTCAAAACTTCAAATGAATACTGAAATGAGCGTATTAATTGAGCATAAAAGTTTCAAAATATTTTCTAAATTATTATTTATTTAGTTTCATTAATTTAAGTCTCATTTCTGCTTTATGCAGAGTAACAATGATATTTAATCAAACTGTGTTTTAAATAGTAATTTTTTAAAATTATTCCTAAAAGTAATAAGTACCTTTTAATAAAATAAGATATTACCTTTTAATAAAATAAAAATTTAGGTAGTACCTTTTAATAAAAATTAGACATATAAATACAACTTGGCATATTTCAAATATTACGCGAGCAAAGCCGCGGGGTTTGCTAGTCTATACTTCTATACTCCTATTATAAACAGGAAAAAATTGTTTATTTGTCGTAGATAAGCTCAGGAACTACCGAACCGATTTCAAAAGTAATGGCATCAAAATGATGGTGTTCGCCCAACTTAGAACATAGGCTATATCTTATGTCGGTGCCACTACCCCAAAGGGGGTGCAGGAGCAAAAAACGTTCTAAAAATGCGATTTTTGCGTTACTGAAGGGCCTAGAAATATGAAATTTGGAATATTAGTTACTTACAACATATAAATGATGTCTAAGAACAGTTCTTAAACAATTCAAAATTTAAAAGGGGTGAGACTGCACAAAAAGCGTTCTAAAAAACGTTCTAAATGGTAGTTTCTACATAATCTCAGGAAATACCAAACCGATTTAAAAAATATTGGTGTCAAAATGATAGTGACAACGTTTGCTCCAAGATAGGCTATGTTTTATGTCGGTACCACTACCCCAAAGGGGGTGTAGGAGCAAAAAAAACGTTCTAAAAATGCGATTTATGTGTTACTGAAGGGCCTAGAAATATGAAATTTGAAGTATCAGCTACTTATTAGATATAAAAGATTTCTAAGAACAGTTCTTAAATAATTCGAAATTTAAAAGGGGTGAAAATGCACAAAAAGCGTTGTAAAAAACGTTCTAAATATGAATTTCTATGCAATCTCAGGAAATACTGAACCGATTTCTAATATAATGGTGTTAAAATGATGGTGACAGATCTTGCTCTAAGATAGGCTATATTTTATATCTGTTTCCACTACCCCAGAGGAGATGCAGGAGCAAAATGAGCGAAAAGCGTTCTAAAAACTTTCTAAATGCCGATTTGTCACCAATATCTCAGGAAAAATCAAACTGATTTCAAAAGTAATGGTAAGAAATTGATGCTGACAGCCTCTGCTCTAACATAGATGCTATTTCAAGTCGGTATCACTATCACCTAGACGTTGCAGGAGCAAAAAAGCGTTCCAAATTTCGATTTTTGTGATCGGTAGGGGCTAGCAACTTAAAATTAGGCAAGGTACATATTTATTACATATAAATGATCTTTAAGAACAGTTTCGAAAAAATTGGAAATTTAAAAAGGGGTGAAAATGCGCGAAAAGCTTTCTAAAAACGTTCTAAATTGCGATTTCTACTCAATCTCAAGAAATTCCAAAGCTATTTCAAAAGTAATGGTTGCAAATCAATGGTGACAGTCCCTGCTATAACATAGGTTATATTTTATGTTGCTGTCTCTACCATCTGAGGGTTGCAAAAGCAAAACATGTTCTAATTTGGGTTTTTTTCATAACTGAAGGGTCTAATACTTTGAAGCATGGCATGTTATTTACTTACAAGATGCAACTGCTTTCTATGAACTGTCGAAAGAAAATTTCAAATTTAAAAAGTTGAAGTGAGAAAGGGAAATCTCATTCTTAGCGAAAAGCGTTATAAATTACAATTTTTATGTAATCTTATCAAATACCAAACCGATTAAAAAAATAATGATAACAAACTGTTGGTGATAGAACCTGCTCAAACATAAGCTATATTTTATGTCTGTGCCACTACCACCAGAGGGTTGCAGTAGCTAAAAGCTTTCTAAATATCGATTGCTGTGATACTGAAAAGGCTAGAAACTTTAAATATGGCATGATAGTTACTTATAAAATATAAATGCCGTGGAAGGACTGTCGAAAATAAATTCGAATTAAAAAGGGGTGAAGTGAAGGGGAGGTGCCAAAAGCATTCTAAAAAAGTCCTAAATTACGATTTCTACGCAATTTCAGGGAATATAAACCAAATATAAAAGTAATAGTTGCGAATCAATGGTAACAGTCTCTGATCCTACACAGGCTATATTTTATGCCGATGATTCTACCACCTGGGATTTACAGAAACAACAAACGCTCTAAAAAAGGCCTTTAAAAGCTTTCTAAATTACGTTTCTGTGGAATATTAGGAAATAACAAACCAATTTCAAAATTAATGTTGGCAAATTAATGGTGACAGTTCCTATTTCAACATAGCCCTTTATGTTGAGAGAGGTGGTAGGACTTGGAATTTGACATGATGGTTAATTTTAAGATGTAAGAAGATGGTTTCTAAAAAATTCAAAGCTTCAAATGAATACTGAAATGAGCGTATTAATTGAGCATAAAAGTTTCAAAATATTTTCTAAATTATTACTTATTTAGTTTTATTTCGTTTTATTAATTTAAGTCTCATTTCTGCCTTATGCAGTGTAACAATGATGTTTAATCAAACTGTGTTTTAAATAGTAATTTTTTTAATTATTCCTAAAAGTAATAAGTACCTTTTAATAAAATAAAATATTACCTTTTAATAAAATAAAATGTTACCTTTTAATAAAATAAAAATTTAGTTAGTACCTTTTAATAAAAATTAGACATATAAATATCACTTGGCATATTTCAAATATTACGCGAGCAAAGCCGCGGGGTTTGCTAGTATAGTATATAAAATAAAGTCTGGATTAGGGGACTAATTAACGCACAGCGCAAACTACTGAACCTAAAATCTTGAAAATCGTGGTAAAAATACTTCTTATGACATAGACTTCTGCTAAGAAAGGATTTTCTAAAGTGTCACCCCTAATGGTTTTTGCACGGGAAGGGGAAAAAAATCGAATATCAAAATTATGCGTCAAATGATAGCATATTTTAATGTAGTTTTGTATGCTGAATCGAATGCTACCAAATAAATTTTTATAAGTCCAACAGTTCATGACACATTTCATATTTTTCTAATTTGGCGGTGTCTTTGACATCTAAACCTCAAAATATCTATCATTACATCCGTTACTCTAGCAACGGAAAAAATTCAAATCAACCCTTTTGGCTAAAAAATAAAAACGGCTCTATGAGTTTGAAATAAAAATGCAAGCATCTTAATTTTTTTAAAAAATAGTGATTTTATGTCAAATAAAAGGGAAAAAATTACTGAGAATTTAGCGTTATAAAACAAAAATGGAAAAGGTACTACTTAGATATTCCGTCAACCAAAAATCTATCGTCAAACTATAAGATTAAATGCCAATAATGGTTGATCGTAAATATCAAATTCACTTGAATTTAAACAAACTACGCGTGTTTACGTCATCAAGTGATTTAAATTTCGACGTTTTATTTGTATTTTTATTAATGTTATACTAATTTATTTGTTATTTCGTTATTTAAAATAAAGATTATGTCAATTTATATAATTTGGCGAATGGTTTGGCGATTTATATAATTTGGCGAAATTGGTCGACGGGATAACAAGTAGTACCAATGAAAATATTTAAGTATGAAAGCAATGTTTGTAACGGCTTAAAAATTATTTTCATATATGTAAACTCGGTTTATGGCGTCAGATGCCGTCATCCGAAGAATCTACAAGTCTTTTTCCATTTTTTCCGGTCATAGGTTCCTCAATGAAAGAAATTGGAATTGGAATAATATTGTGCGATTTATAAATTGCTTCTCGATAAGAAGAAAAAATGGGTACATTTATAACAACCGTGCGCACATCTCGCTGATAGCATTTTTAAAATTCCCAGTAGCAGTAGTTACATTTTGCGTATGTAAATTAAAAATATTTTTTTGTTTTTAATTATGGCATTATTTCCTGTTATTGTTTATCTTTTCAGTTTTTTAAATGAAATTAGTATAAGGCATGCATTTTAAATTAAATGAGTGAAAGATTTGTGTTTTAAATGAAAATAATAAAATAAGAATATGCTATGAAAACAATCTTTATTGATATATTACCTGCGCCCGGCTGACATAAAAGTATCACAAAAGCCACATATTCACTTTTCTTTGAGTAGTTGCTCATGAGAATTCAAGTTTACCTTCCGTAATCGGATACTTCACATATTGGTGTATTAGCTTTAATGTTGAAAGCATCGTTTTTGTTTGAAGCGAAAACTTTACTATGAATTCTATTACACAAAATCGCATCATTATCATCTACTATATATTTACAACGGAAATTTGTATTTCATTCCGATTGTTTATAATACTTTCGTAGGATATACCACAATTAGTTAGGTAATAATTTTGGAAAGGTTTTAGTGTATACATATTGTTCAAGGGTACTTAGTTATAGAGCAACAGTAAAAGTTCAAAAATTAAGTGAACCTGAATATGAAAGTTTAGCCTTTTTAAAAAAATCTACAGAACATATTTTGTTACAAGTGGCCCTGTTGCATGACTTTTAGGAATGGTGTTAGTATATACGATTTCATTATATGTTGATTAGTTACAGAGGTATTAATTCCTGTTGTCATAACGGTCTCATTACCCGACCATAAGTGCGCTGTTTATAATCAACTAAAACAATTACTTCTTAATTGCTAAATTTTGTCCAACGCTTAAGATAACATTATATCGTAATGGCGTTCGCATCGTTTTCAGTAATGTGCTTGTGCAAGGTCAAGCTGAAGATCCATATTGTTTAAAATACAAGTTCAAATTCACCATTTAGTTTAATCCAAGGTTCATTTGGATATATTGACCAGCGCAGCGGGCATAGCCTGCTAGTAATATTATAAAGAAGTAAAAATTGTTTGTTTGTTAGAGGTAATCTCTGGCGCTACCGAACAGATTTCAAAAGTAATGGTATCAAAATGATGGTGTTAATCCAACTTAGAACATAGGCTATATTTTACGTCCGTGCCACTACCCCAAAGGGGGTGCAGGAGCAAAAAACGTTCTAAAAATGCGATTTATGCGTTACTAAAGGGCCTAGAAATATGAAATTTTGAATATTAGTTACTTATAAGATATAAATGATGTCTAAGAACAGTTCTTAAACAATTCGAAATTTAAAAGGGTTGAAAATGCACAAAAAGCGTTCTAAAAAACGTTCTAAATGGTAGTTTCTACTCAATCTCAGGAAATACCAAACCGATTTAAAAAATATTGGTGTCAAAATGATGGTGACAACGCTTGCTCCAAGATAGGCTATATTTTATGTCAGTGCCACTACCCCAAAGGGGGTGCAGGAGCAAAAAACATTCTAAAAATGCGACTTATGTGTTACTGAAGGGCTTAGAAATATGAAATTTGAAATATTAGCTACCTATTAGATATAAAGTATTTCTAAAAACGGTTCTTAAACAATTCGAAATTTAAAAGGGGTGAAAATGCGCGAAAAGCGTTCTAAAAAACGTTCTAAATGGTGGTTTCTACACAATCTCAGGAAATACCAAACCGATTTTAAAAATAATGGTGTCAAAATGACGGTGACAACACTTGCTCCAACATAGGCTATGTTTTATGTCGGTGCCACTACCCGAAAGGGGGTGCAGGAACAAAAAAACGTTCTAAAAATGCGATTTTTGCGTTACTGATGGGCATAGAAATATGAAATATTAGCTACTTATTAGATATAAAGGATTTCTAAGAACACTTCTTAAACAATTCGAAATTTAAAAGGGGTGAAAATGCGCGAAAAGCGTTCTAAAAAACGTTCTACATGGTGGTTTCTACACAATCTCATGAAATACCAAACCGATTTAAAAAATAATGGCGTCAAAATGATGGTGACAACTCTTGCTCCAACATAGGCTATGTTTTATGTCGGTGCCACTACCCCAAAGGAAGTGCAGGAGAAAAACGTTCTAAATTGCGGTTTTAGCGTTACGGAAGGGCCTAGAATCGTGAAATTTGGAATGGTAATTAGTTATAAGATATCAATGATCTCTAAGGACATTTCCTAAAAAAATCGAAATTTAAAAGGGGTCAAAATGCGCAAAAAGCGTTGTAAAAAATGTTCTAAATTGCGATTTCTATGCAATCTCAGCAAGTACTGAACCGATTTCAAATATAATGATGTAAAAATGATGGTGGCAGATCTTGCTTCAAGATAGGCTATATTTTATATCTGTTTCCACTACCCCAGAGGAGATGCAGGAGCAAAATACGCGAAAAGCGTTCTAAAAAGGTTCTAAATGCCGATTTGTCAGCAATATCTCAGTAAGAATCAAACTGATTTCAATAGTAATGGTAGGAAATTGATGCTGACAGCCTCTGCTCTAACACAGACGCTATTTTATGTCGGTATCACTATCATCTAGATGTTGCAGGAGCAAAAAAGTGTTTTAAATTTCGATTTTTGTGATCGGTAGGGGCTAGCAACTTAAAATTAGGCAAGGTACATATTTATTAGATATAAATGATCTTTAAGAACAGTTTCCAAAAAAAATTGGAAATTTAAAAAGGGACGAAAATGCGCGAAAAACGTTCTTAAAACGTTCTAAATTGCGATTTCTACTCAATCCCAGGAAATATCAAAGCTATTTCAAAAGTAATGGTTGCAAATCAATGGTGACAGTCCCTACTATAACATAGGTTATATTTTATGTTGCTGTCACTACCGTCTGAGGGTTGCAAAAGCAAAACATGTTCTAATTTGTGTTTTTTGCACAACTGAGGGGTCTAACACTTTAAAGTATGGCATGGTATTTACTTACAAGATGCAACTGCTTTCTAAGAACAGTCGAAAGAAAATTCCAAATTTAAAAAGATGAAGTGAGAGAAAAGCGTTATAAACTACAATTTTTATACAATCTTATCAAATACCAAACCGATTAAAAAAATAATGATAACAAATTGTTGGTGATAGAACCTGCTCAAACATAAGCTATATTTTATGTCTGCGCGACAACCACCAGAGAGTTGCAGGAGCTAAAAACTTTCTAAATTGCGATTTCTGTGATACTGAAAAGGCTAGAAACTTTAAATATGGCATGGTAGTTACTTATAAAATATGAATGCCCTCGAAGGACTGACGAAAATAAATTCGAATTTAAAAGGGGTGAAGCGAAGGGGGGGTGCGAAAAGCGTTCTAAAAAAGTCCTAAATTACGATTTCTATGCAATTTCAGGGAATATAAACCGATTATAAAAGTAATAGTTGCGAATCAATGGTAACTGTCTCTGATCCTACACTGGCTATATTTTATGCCGATGATTCTACCACCTGGGGTTCACAGGAACAACAAACGTTCTAAAAATGGCCTTTAAAAGCTTTCTAAATTACGTTTCAGTGGAATATTAGGAAATAAACCGATTTCAAAATTAATGTTGGCAAATCAATGGTGACAGTTCCTATTTCAACATAGCCCTTTATGTTGAGAGAGTTGATAGGACTTGGAATTTGACATGATAGTTAATTTTAAGATGTAAGAAGATGGTTTCTAAAAAATTCAAAACTTCAAATGAATATTGAAATGAGCGTATTAATAGAGCATAAAAGTTTCAAAATATTTTCTAAATTATCATTTATTTAGTTTTATTTCGTTTTATTAATTTAAGTCTCATTTCTGCCTAATGCAGTGTAATAATGATGTTTAATCAAACTGTGTTTTAAATAGTAATTTTTGAATCATTCCTAAAAGTAATAAGTACTTTTTAATAAAAAAAACCTTTTAATAAAATAAAATATTGCCTTTTAATAAAATAAAAATTTAGTTAGTACTTTTAATAAAAAATAGACATATAAATACAACTTGGCATATTTCATATATTACGCGAGCAAAGCCGCGGGGTTTGCTAGTAAAGGTTATAAAGTTCATTTAGCTCGTAAATTTCAGTTTAAAAGATAAAACAGAATCGGATGCAAAGAAACAAGATTAATCTAGAAGTTTTTTTTTTCTTTTGTAAACTACGCTCGCCAATCCACGTTAGAGCTGTGCATGGGCTCAGGCTTGGTCCGTGGCCCATAGCCGACCCGCGGGCCGGCGAAATGAAGGCAAATTTTCAAACAGAAGAAGGCCACAAAAGAAGGCAATTTTCAAACAGAAAAAGGCCACAGAATTAAAACAATTATTTAACGGTCCGGGCCGGCAAACAAAATAAACGGGCTGGGTCGAACCGGTAAAAAAATTGAACGGGCCTGCAGGGCCGGGCCGATAAAAAAATTAAGCGGGACTACTGGCCCGATATAAAAATTTTAAACGAAGCCCGTAAATTATTAGCCATTTTCAATGAATGATTTCACTAGAAGAAGTGTATATGGGCGCCACGAGCCGATGCGAGTTTGACAAAATCAATACAGAAATGTAACATGTCCATCGTAGAGATCGGCATCGGACAGTTACATGGTGTCTGATCTCTGATCCCGAGTTTAATTTTTTCAGCACAGTCGTGCCGGGCCGAGATCACGCTTGCATTTATTTTCGACATACTCGTGCCGGGACGGAACTGATCCTAATCGTTCTTAGGATGTGTAGGGCAAGTATTATCTTTTGTAAAAGTATTAAGAGCAATAATTTACTTCTATTAACAGTATCTTTGGAAATATACCTTATGATGGTTCTCAAATTAATTGCTGAACAATGCGAAATATTCCGACACTTTTTCTGGCACATTTTTAACTGTAAAGGCATAAAATTGAAAGGCCTGATTACTGAAGGGATTTGGAATCGAATAGTGTTATCCCTTTTTGATAAATTAGGTGCTTACAGAGATATAAGATATTCTTATTACGTGACTGTATGTTTTTATACCTTCCTGTGCTATCGTTTCCGGAAATTTGATTCAAAACGCTAACTTTGGCAATATTTTCTGAAAGATGTATTGCTTTTAATTAAAAAAATTATAATAATAAATAATTTTAAAAAATCCATTTACACAGTTTCCGAATAAGAAAACATGCCAATCTTACGCTTTTCTGAAAAGAAATGATTTCAGAAATGTGTCAGAATGTAGCTCCTTTGGATTTGAGATAAGCCCTAAAAAATGACAGAGAAATATTATCACAAATCTACTTTTCATTATATAACTTCAAAAGTTATGATGTTTTTAACCCTTTACTCTAAACTACATTAGTTTTTTAATGAATACTTGTTTGAATTTTGAAACGTTTAAGACTATAAAGGGATAAAAAATGTTACTATTGTGTGTTTCCTGTAATATCACATAGTAATCTAAAACAAACTGTAAAATGTTCCCATAAATATGTATGTAGTATTTATTAAAAGAATCTTAATAGTATGTCGAGAAAAAACGGAATTTTTTGTAGTAATTGAGTCGGGTCGGGCCGAGTCTGTTTCCACTGATTTTTGTACGGGCCGGGCTCGGGCCGAACTTTTAACTTTTAGACCGGTCCGGTCCGGGCCAAGATAGCTTTCGTTCGGTCTGGGCCTGGAAATTTCGGCCCGTGCAGACCCCCAAACCACGTTCAGACTCCGCGTTCTCTAAAAGCTCTACTCTACATGCAAAGTCCTTCTACATGCTAATATGCCTTGTTTTAAAAGGATTACCCAGATGCGGGAGATTGAGTGAGGTTGTTACAAACAGCGGTGATTTTCTGTAGTTGGTTTGCCATGCTTTTTCGTTTGACTGGGACACATTTCGACTCCCATGTCGCTGTCGCGACATCTGATGTCTGTTTTTGGTATTGATAAGTAAGATCAGTTACACATTTGAAAATCAGCGTGTCTAAAATTAAGTAAAACATTTCGTTATCTCTCGGACTTTTATAATGATGCTATGGACATATTCTTCCTTTTTTTCGAGTTTATGAAAATTCGGCTACTTGGGAATAACATTCATAACTGCGGAATTGAAAATCACCGTATTTTAAAAGTTTACGCTTATATTTTATGTTTATTGGAGTTTTAGATATTTTCAGAAACAGGTATAACTTATGCATTGATTTTTTTTTCTCTATTTTAATGCGCCTTCATTCATATTTTCATGTAATATTTTAAAAATATAAATTGTTTATTTTAATTAATAAGTATATACGAATTTTGTAATATGAATTTATCGAATAGTAATTCATGCAAAATAAATCTAAAGTACTTTACGCATGCATTTATGCTGCATGAAATGAGGAAATATAAAGAAACTTGGTGACGGTGCTACTTTCATGCTAAATTTGGTTCCGATTGTGGCGTCACATGAATATTGTCAATAAGAAAACCGTTTTAAATGTATCGTTTTAATATATGACGTAATTTCCACCATTAAATGCACTTCGCTTGTAATCGTGAAATGAGCTTCTGAATAGCACGGATTTAGTTTATGGACCTGACTTCCTTATACCAGAGTATTTTTTAAAATGTAAATCAAGAAGACAGGTAATATGCCGGAGATGTCGGGGATGAATGCCCCAGGAGTATAGATATCGCTCTAGAATATAAGAGCAATTCTGGGGGAAGGCAGGCACAATGCAACTATATCACCCTTAAAATTTTATAGGACAATTACATTCTTTCTAACAATGTATTTTTTTTTTCACGTTCGTCAGTAGCAGATTGAACGCCGAGATAAATGTATTTGTAAAAGTTTGCGATAAAGCTATAGAGGAAATCCTTTTTGTTTTCCCAAGATACGTTGTGACACATGTACTAAATTCTTTAAAAATGTTTTCTTTTCTGTTTTAAGTATTTGCGGATTATTTCTACGTTTTCTACTGTGGAAATCGACAAAATATTAAATTATGTACTAACCCTTTAGGTTGCATACGATATCAATAGTTCGATCGATATCAGTAATCACAAGTTATTTCTTGAAAATATTCGAGCTCAGAGTTGCATGTCTCCGGCTTTTTGTACACCACTTTTATTTTAGAGGAAATGTTGTTCTTTTAAATATCCCAACAGTTCTAATTAAATAAAAGAACATTTTCAGTATTAAAATACTGGTATCCAAAAAGCCGGAGACTTAACAGCTCTAGACTGTAAAACGTCTTCTTATATTTTAAATGTTCCTTCACGTCTTTAATACTTGTAAGAATGTTTTATTATTTGTAAGATTAAACATTTGTAATAAATATAACAATGTAAAATGTCATTCGTAGTCGCTTCAACAACCGGCCAACAATGAGACAGTTTCTAGGAATGAAATTTTCTCGTATTCATCAGTAGCAGGGAGAACGACAAACGAATACGTTAGAATTCGTTACAACTCTCTGCTAATACTAATTTATATTTTAAAAAGAGCACACGTAGTTTCTACGACAAATTTTGAACGTCTTCGACACAACTTCTACTGTTCAATGGTAAGTATTTTGCGATTAGTTCATAAAGTTTAATATACTTAATATACCGTAAAGAGTATCAAAAAGTAAATAAACGAAGATAACAATGCGACAAGATCTTTTGTACAGTAGGGTTTTATAGCGTTCTTCAGTAGAAGCCCAGATAAATCTATTGGTAAAACTTGGTAAAAAAAAAACTCTATATGCACCAACAGTAGATTTTAAGGTTACCTAGTTTATAGGTACAATATTTCTAAAAAATATTTTCTAAAAACAACTAAGTATTTGGGGATAAATTCGTAGTTTTCAAGTGTGTAAACATACAGAATTGTTAACTATATATTAAGTATCTATATTACGCAAGAAGCAAGATTTTGAACAAATTATTTCTGGAATATATTTTGCAAAATCTCTATTTATATTTTAAATTATCTCTTGACTTATCTTTAACACTGGCTACATGGGCCTCGAAAATACACGCAAAGTTAAAGAATGATGAGGCATGAACGAATAACTGTTTGCGGCAAATATTATTTGCAACAATTAATATTTTTGGAGGAGATAATATTATTTGCAAGAAATATAACAATGTAAAATATCAACCGTCTTTTGTTGAAACATCTAGCAATAATGCGAATAAGAACTTGCGGGTAACTAAATTTAGCTTTTACAAGATATATTAGGGGAATCCAAAGCACTAAGACAAGTAACATGATATTCCATCACATTTCTACTTTCTTCGCTCTTTTATAATTTTTTTCACTTTACTTTTATATTTTACTGTATACACATTTGATATTTTACGTTGTATGTTACTGTGTATATGATGGTGGTCTCATCGTTTTCTCACTCTTTCAGTTTTCTGAATTGTTTAATGGGTTTCTGATGTGGACGGATTAAGAGTATGGGGCTGACTTGGCTATACCAGAGTGTCTAGTGGAATCAAAACAATAAGTCAGGTAACATGCAATTCTATCACCCTTCTATTTTTTCCGTCCTTTTTTCATTTTTTTTCTCTTCTATGTACCCTCCCTTGATATTTTTGTATGTTACTGTATACACTTTTGATATTTTACCTTGTATGTTACTGTGTATATGAGGGTGGTCTCCTCGTTTTCTCTCTCTTTCAGTTTTCTGAATTGTTTAATGGGTTTCTGATATGGACGGATTAAGAGTATGGGGCTGACTTGGCTATACCGGAGTGTTTAGTGGAATCAAAACAATAGGTCAGGTAACATGCAATTCTATCACCCTTTTATTTTTTTTCGTCCTTTTTTTCATTTTTTTTTCACTTTTATATACCCTCCCTTGATATTTTTGTATGTTACTGTATACACATTTGATATTTTACCTTGTATGTTACTGTGTATATGAGGGTGGTCTCCTCGTTTTCTCTCTCTTTCAGTTTTCTGAATTGTTTAATGGGTTTCTGATATGGACGGAATAAGAGTATGGGGCTGAGTTGGCTATACCGGAGTGTTTAAAGGAATCAAAACAATAAGTCAGGTAACATGCAATTCTATCACCCTTCTATTTTTTTTCGTCCTTTTTTTCATTTTTTTTCACTTTTATATACCCTCCCTTGATATTTTTGTATGTTACTGTATACACATTTGATATTTTACCTTGTATGTTACTGTGTATATGAGGGTGGTCTCCTCGTTTTCTCTCTCTTTCAGTTTTCTGAATTGTTTAATGGGTTTCTGATATGGACGGATTAAGAATATGGGACTGACTTGGCTATACCAGAGTGTCTAGTGGAATCAAAACAATAAGTCAGGTAACATGCAATTCTATCACCCTTCTATTTTTTTTCTTCCTTTTTTTCATTTTTTTTCACTTTTATATACCCTCCCTTGATATTTTTGTATGGTACTGTATACACATTTGATATTTTACCTTGTATGTTACTGTGTATATGAGGGTGGTCTCCTCGTTTTCTCTCTCTTTCAGTTTTCTGAATTGTTTAATGGGTTTCTGATATGGACGGATTAAGAGTATGGGGCTGACTTGGCTATACCAGAGTGTCTAGTGGAATCAAAACAATAAGTCAGGTAACATGCAATTCTATCACCCTTCTATTTTTTTCGTCTTTTTTTCATTTTTTTTCACTTTTATATACCCTCCCTTGATATTTTTGTATGTTACTGTATACACATGTGATATTTTACCTTGTATGTTACTGTGTATATGAGGGTGGTCTCCTCGTTTTCTCTCTCTTTCAGTTTTCTGAATTGTTTAATGGGTTTCTGATATGGACGGATTAAGAGTATGGGGCTAACTTGGCTATACCAGAGTGTCTAGTGGAATCAAAACAATAAGTCAGGTAACATGCAATTCTATCACCCTTCTATTTTTTTTCGTCCTTTTTTTCATTTTTTTTTTCACTTTTATATACCCTCCCTTGATATTTCTGTATGTTACTGTATACACATTTGATATTTTACCTTGTATGTTACTGTGTATATGAGGGTGGTCTCCTCGTTTTCTCTCTCTTTCAGTTTTCTGAATTGTTTAATGGGTTTCTGATATGGACGGATTAAGAGTATGGGGCTGACTTGGCTATACCAGAGTGTCTAGTGGAATCAAAACAATAAGTCAGGTAACATGCAATTCTATCACCCTTCTATTTTTTTTCGTCCTTTTTTTCATTTTTTTTCACTTTTATATACCCTCCCTTGATATTTCTGTATGTTACTGTATACACATTTGATATTTTACCTTGGATGTTACTGTGTATATGAGGGTGGTCTCCTCGTTTTCTCTCTCTTTCAGTTTTCTGAATTGTTTAATGGGTTTCTGATATGGACGGATTAAGAGTATGGGGCTGACTTGGCTATAACAGAGTGTCTAGTGGAATCAAAACAATAAGTCAGGTAACATGCAATTCTATCACCCTTCTATTTTTTTTCGTCCTTTTTTTCATTTTTTTTTTCACTTTTATATACCCTCCCTTGATATTTTAGTATGTTACTGCATACACATTTGATATTTTACCTTGTATGTTACTGTGTATATGAGGGTGGTCTCCTCGTTTTCTCTCTCTTTCAGTTTTCTGAATTGTTTAATGGGTTTGTGATATGGACGGATTAAGAGTATGGGGCTGAGTTGGCTATACCGGAGTGTTTAGTGGAATCAAAACAATAAGTAAGGTAACATGCAATTCTATCACCCTTCTATTTTTTTTCTTCCTTTTTTTCATTTTTTTTTCACTTTTATATACCCTCCCTTGATATTTTTGTATGTTACTGTATACACATTTGATATTTTACCTTGTATGTTACTGTGTATATGAGGGTGGTCTCCTCGTTTTCTCTCTCTTTCAGTTTTCTGAATTGTTTAATGGGTTTCTGATATGGACGGATTAAGAGTATGGGGCTGACTTGGCTATACCAGAGTGTCTAGTGGAATCAAAACAATAAGTCAGGTAACATGCAATTCTATCACCCTTCTATTTTTTTCGTCCTTTTTTTCATTTTTTTTTCACTTTTATATACCCTCCCTTGATATTTTTGTATGTTATTGTATACACATTTGATATTTTACCTTGTATGTTACTGTGTATATGAGGGTGGTCTCCTCGTTTTCTCTCTCTTTCAGTTTTCTGAATTGTTTAATGGGTTTCTGATATGGACGGATTAAGAGTATGGGGATGACTTGGCTATATCAGAGTGTCTAGTGGAATCAAAACAATAAGTCAGGTAACATGCAATTCTATCACCCTTCTATTTTTTTCGTCCTTTTTTTCATTTTTTTTTCACTTTTATATACCCTCCCTTGATATTTTTGTATGTTACTGTATACACATTTGATATTTTACGTTGTATGTTACTGTGTATATGAGGGTGGTCTCCTCGTTTTCTCTCTCTTTCAGTTTTTTGAATTGTTTAATGGGTTTCTGATATGGACGGATTAAGAGTATGGGGCTGACTTGGCTATACCAGAGTGTCTAGTGGAATCAAAACAATAAGTCAGGTAACATGCAATTCTATCACCATTCTATTTTTTTTCGTCCTTTTTTTCATTTTTTTTCACTTTTATATACCCTCCCTTGATATTTTTGTATATTACTGTATACACATTTGATATTTTACCTTGTATGTTACTGTGTATATGAGGGTGGTCTCCTCGTTTTCTCTCTCTTTCAGTTTTCTGAATTGTTTAATGGGTTTCTGATATGGACGGATTAAGAGTATGGGGCTGACTTGGCTATACCAGAGTGTCTAGTGGAATCAAAACAATAAGTCAGGTAACATGCAATTCTATCACCCTTCTATTTTTTTCGTCCTTTTTTTCATTTTTTTTTCACTTTTATATACCCTCCCTTGATATTTTTGTATGTTACTGTATACACATTTGATATTTTACCTTGTATGTTACTGTGTATATGAGGGTGGTCTCCTCGTTTTCTCTCTCTTTCAGTTTTCTTCAGTTTAATGGGTTTCTGATATGGACGGATTAAGAGTATGGGGCTGACTTGGCTATACCAGAGTGTCTAGTGGAATCAAAACAATAAGTCAGGTAACATGCAATTCTATCACCCTTCTATTTTTTTTCGTCCTTTTTTTCATTTTTTTTCACTTTTATATACCCTCCCTTGATATTTTTGTATGTTACTGTATACACATTTGATATTTTACCTTGTATGTTACTGTGTATATGAGGGTGGTCTCCTCGTTTTCTCTCTCTTTCAGTTTTCTGAATTGTTTAATGGGTTTCTGATATGGACGGATTAAGAATATGGGACTGACTTGGCTATACCAGAGTGTCTAGTGGAATCAAAACAGTAAGTCAGGTAACATGCAATTCTATCACCCTTCTATTTTTTTTCTTCCTTTTTTTCATTTTTTTTCACTTTTATATACCCTCCCTTGATATTTTTGTATGGTACTGTATACACATTTGATATTTTACCTTGTATGTTACTGTGTATATGAGGGTGGTCTCCTCGTTTTCTCTCTCTTTCAGTTTTCTGAATTGTTTAATGGGTTTCTGATATGGACGGATTAAGAGTATGGGGCTGACTTGGCTATACCAGAGTGTCTAGTGGAATCAAAACAATAAGTCAGGTAACATGCAATTCTATCACCCTTCTATTTTTTTCGTCTTTTTTTCATTTTTTTTCACTTTTATATACCCTCCCTTGATATTTTTGTATGTTACTGTATACACATGTGATATTTTACCTTGTATGTTACTGTGTATATGAGGGTGGTCTCCTCGTTTTCTCTCTCTTTCAGTTTTCTGAATTGTTTAATGGGTTTCTGATATGGACGGATTAAGAGTATGGGGCTAACTTGGCTATACCAGAGTGTCTAGTGGAATCAAAACAATAAGTCAGGTAACATGCAATTCTATCACCCTTCTATTTTTTTTCGTCCTTTTTTTCATTTTTTTTCACTTTTATATACCCTCCCTTGATATTTCTGTATGTTACTGTATACACATTTGATATTTTACCTTGTATGTTACTGTGTATATGAGGGTGGTCTCCTCGTTTTCTCTCTCTTTCAGTTTTCTGAATTGTTTAAAGGGTTTCTGATATGGACGGATTAAGAGTATGGGGCTGACTTGGCTATACCAGAGTGTCTAGTGGAATCAAAACAATAAGTCAGGTAACATGCAATTCTATCACCCTTCTATTTTTTTTCGTCCTTTTTTTCATTTTTTTTCACTTTTATATACCCTCCCTTGATATTTCTGTATGTTACTGTATACACATTTGATATTTTACCTTGTATGTTACTGTGTATATGAGGGTGGTCTCCTCGTTTTCTCTCTCTTTCAGTTTTCTGAATTGTTTAATGGGTTTCTGATATGGACGGATTAAGAGTATGGGGCTGAGTTGGCTATACCGGAGTGTTAAGTGGAATCAAAACAATAAGTAAGGTAACATGTAATTCTATCACCCTTCTATTTTTTTTCTTCCTTTTTTTCATTTTTTTTTCACTTTTATATACCCTCCCTTGATATTTTTGTATGTTACTGTATACACACTTGATATTTTACCTTGTATGTTACTGTGTATATGAGGGTGGTCTCCTCGTTTTCTCTCTCTTTCAGTTTTCTGAATTGTTTAATGGGTTTCTGATATGGACGGATTAAGAGTATGGGGCTGACTTGGCTATACCAGAGTGTCTAGTGGAATCAAAACAATAAGTCAGGTAATATGCAATTCTATCACCCTTCTATTTTTTTCGTCCTTTTTTTCATTTTTTTTTCACTTTTATATACCCTCCCTTGATATTTTTGTATGTTATTGTATACACATTTGATATTTTACCTTGTATGTTACTGTGTATATGAGGGTGGTCTCCTCGTTTTCTCTCTCTTTCAGTTTTCTGAATTGTTTAATGGGTTTCTGATATGGACGGATTAAGAGTATGGGGATGACTTGGCTATACCAGAGTGTCTAGTGGAATCAAAACAATAAGTCAGGTAACATGCAATTCTATCACCCTTCTATTTTTTTCGTCCTTTTTTTCATTTTTTTTTCACTTTTATATACCCTCCCTTGATATTTTTGTATGTTACTGTATACACATTTGATATTTTACGTTGTATGTTACTGTGTATATGAGGGTGGTCTCCTCGTTTTCTCTCTCTTTCAGTTTCTGAATTGTTTAATGGGTTTCTGATATGGACGGATTAAGAGTATGGGGCTGACTTGGCTATACCAGAGTGTCTAGTGGAATCAAAACAATAAGTCAGGTAACATGCAATTCTATCACCATTCTATTTTTTTTCGTCCCTTTTTTCATTTTTTTTCACTTTTATATACCCTCCCTTGATATTTTTGTATATTACTGTATACACATTTGATATTTTACCTTGTATGTTACTGTGTATATGAGGGTGGTCTCCTCGTTTTCTCTCTCTTTCAGTTTTCTGAATTGTTTAATGGGTTTCTGATATGGACGGATTAAGAGTATGGGGCTGACTTGGCTATACCAGAGTGTCTAGTGGAATCAAAACAATAAGTCAGGTAACATGCAATTCTATCACCCTTCTATTTTTTTCGTCCTTTTTTTCATTTTTTTTTCACTTTTATATACCCTCCCTTGATATTTTTGTATGTTACTGTATACACATTTGATATTTTACCTTGTATGTTACTGTGTATATGAGGGTGGTCTCCTCGTTTTCTCTCTCTTTCAGTTTTCTTCAGTTTAATGGGTTTCTGATATGGACGGATTAAGAGTATGGGGCTGACTTGGCTATACCAGAGTGTCTAGTGGAATCAAAACAATAAGTCAGGTAACATGCAATTCTATCACCCTTCTATTTTTTTTCGTCCTTTTTTTCATTTTTTTATCACTTTTATATACCCTCCCTTGATATTTTTGTATGTTACTGTATACACATTTGATATTTTACCTTGTATGTTACTGTGTATATGAGGGTGGTCTCCTCGTTTTCTCTCTGTTTCAGTTTTCTGAATTGTTTAATGGGTTTCTGATATGGACGGATTAAGAGTATGGGGCTGACTTGGCTATACCGGAGTGTTTAGTGGAATCAAAACAATAAGTCAGGTAACATGCAATTCTATCACCCTTCTATTTTTTTTCGTCCTTTTTTTCATTTTTTTTTTCACTTTTATATACCCTCCCTTGATATTTTAGTATGTTACTGCATACACATTTGATATTTTACCTTGTATGTTACTGTGTATATGAGGGTGGTCTCCTCGTTTTCTCTCTCTTTCAGTTTTCTGAATTGTTTAATGGGTTTCTGATATGGACGGATTAAGAGTATGGGGCTGAGTTGGCTATACCGGAGTGTTTAGTGGAATCAAAACAATAAGTAAGGTAACATGCAATTCTATCACCCTTCTATTTTTTTTCTTCCTTTTTTTCATTTTTTTTTCACTTTTATATACCCTCCCTTGATATTTTTGTATGTTACTGTATACACATTTGATATTTTACCTTGTATGTTACTGTGTATATGAGGGTGGTCTCCTCGTTTTCTCTCTCTTTCAGTTTTCTGAATTGTTTAATGGGTTTCTGATATGGACGGATTAAGAGTATGGGGCTGACTTGGCTATACCAGAGTGTCTAGTGGAATCAAAACAATAAGTCAGGTAACATGCAATTCTATCACCCTTCTATTTTTTTCGTCCTTTTTTTCATTTTTTTTTCACTTTTATATACCCTCCCTTGATATTTTTGTATGTTATTGTATACACATTTGATATTTTACCTTGTATGTTACTGTGTATATGAGGGTGGTCTCCTCGTTTTCTCTCTCTTTCAGTTTTCTGAATTGTTTAATGGGTTTCTGATATGGACGGATTAAGAGTATGGGGCTTACTTGGCTATACCAGAGTGTCTAGTGGAATCAAAACAATAAGTCAGGTAACATGCAATTCTATCACCCTTCTATTTTTTTCGTCCTTTTTTTCATTTTTTTTTCACTTTTATATACCCTCCCTTGATATTTTTGTATGTTACTGTATACACATTTGATATTTTACGTTGTATGTTACTGTGTATATGAGGGTGGTCTCCTCGTTTTCTCTCTCTTTCAGTTTTCTGAATTGTTTAATGGGTTTCTGATATGGACGGATTAAGAGTATGGGGCTGACTTGGCTATACCAGAGTGTCTAGTGGAATCAAAACAATAAGTCAGGTAACATGCATTTCTATCACCATTCTGTTTTTTTTCGTCCTTTTTTCATTTTTTTTCACTTTTATATACCCTCCCTTGATATTTTTGTATTTTACTGTATACACATTTGATATTTTACCTTGTATGTTACTGTGTATATGAGGGTGGTCTCCTCGTTTTCTCTCTCTTTCAGTTTTCTGAATTGTTTAATGGGTTTCTGATATGGACGGATTAAGAGTATGGGGCTGACTTGGCTATACCAGAGTGTCTAGTGGAATCAAAACAATAAGTCAGGTAACATGCAATTCTATCACCCTTCTATTTTTTTCGTCCTTTTTTTCATTTTTTTTTCACTTTTATATACCCTCCCTTGATATTTTTGTATGTTACTGTATACACATTTGATATTTTACCTTGTATGTTACTGTGTATATGAGGGTGGTCTCCTCGTTTTCTCTCTCTTTCAGTTTTCTTCAGTTTAATGGGTTTCTGATATGGACGGATTAAGTGTATGGGGCTGACTTGGCTATACCAGAGTGTCTAGTGGAATCAAAACAATAAGTCAGGTAACATGCAATTCTATCACCCTTCTATTTTTTTCGTCCTTTTTTTCATTTTTTTTTCACATTTATATACCCTCCCTTGATATTTTTGTATGTTATTGTATACACATTTGATATTTTACCTTGTATGTTACTGTGTATATGAGGGTGGTCTCCTCGTTTTCTCTCTCTTTCAGTTTTCTGAATTGTTTAATGGGTTTCTGATATGGACGGATTAAGAGTATGGGGCTTACTTGGCTATACCAGAGTGTCTAGTGGAATCAAAACAATAAGTCAGGTAACATGCAATTCTATCACCCTTCTATTTTTTTCGTCCTTTTTTTCATTTTTTTTTCACTTTTATATACCCTCCCTTGATATTTTTGTATGTTACTGTATACACATTTGATATTTTACGTTGTATGTTACTGTGTATATGAGGGTGGTCTCCTCGTTTTCTCTCTCTTTCAGTTTTCTGAATTGTTTAATGGGTTTCTGATATGGACGGATTAAGAGTATGGGGCTGACTTGGCTATACCAGAGTGTCTAGTGGAATCAAAACAATAAGTCAGGTAACATGCATTTCTATCACCATTCTGTTTTTTTTCGTCCTTTTTTTCATTTTTTTTCACTTTTATATACCCTCCCTTGATATTTTTGTATTTTACTGTATACACATTTGATATTTTACCTTGTATGTTACTGTGTATATGAGGGTGGTCTCCTCGTTTTCTCTCTCTTTCAGTTTTCTGAATTGTTTAATGGGTTTCTGATATGGACGGATTAAGAGTATGGGGCTGACTTGGCTATACCAGAGTGTCTAGTGGAATCAAAACAATAAGTCAGGTAACATGCAATTCTATCACCCTTCTATTTTTTTCGTCCTTTTTTTCATTTTTTTTTCACTTTTATATACCCTCCCTTGATATTTTTGTATGTTACTGTATACACATTTGATATTTTACCTTGTATGTTACTGTGTATATGAGGGTGGTCTCCTCGTTTTCTCTCTCTTTCAGTTTTCTTCAGTTTAATGGGTTTCTGATATGGACGGATTAAGAGTATGGGGCTGACTTGGCTATACCAGAGTGTCTAGTGGAATCAAAACAATAAGTCAGGTAACATGCAATTCTATCACCCTTCTATTTTTTTTCGTCCTTTTTTTCATTTTTTTATCACTTTTATATACCCTCCCTTGATATTTTTGTATGTTACTGTATACACATTTGATATTTTACCTTGTATGTTACTGTGTATATGAGGGTGGTCTCCTCGTTTTCTCTCTGTTTCAGTTTTCTGAATTGTTTAATGGGTTTCTGATATGGACGGATTAAGAGTATGGGGCTGACTTGGCTATACCGGAGTGTTTAGTGGAATCAAAACAATAAGTCAGGTAACATGCAATTCTATCACCCTTCTATTTTTTTTCGTCCTTTTTTTCATTTTTTTTTCACTTTTATATACCCTCCCTTGATATTTCTGTATGTTACTGTATACACATTTGATATTTTACCTTGTATGTTACTGTGTATATGAGGGTGGTCCCCTCGTTTTCTCTCTCTTTCAGTTTTCTGAATTGTTTAATGGGTTTCTGATATGGACGGATTAAGAGTATGGAGCTGACTTGGCTATACCAGAGTGTCTTGTGGAATCAAAACAATAAGTCAGGTAACATTCAATTCTATCACCCATCTATTTTTTTCGTCCTTTTTTTCATTTTTTTTCACTTTTATATACCCTCCCTTGATATTTTTGTATGTTACTGCATACACATTTGATATTTTACCTTGTATGTTACTGGGTATATGAGGGTGGTCTCCTCGTTTTCTCTCTCTTTCAGTTTTCTGAATTGTTTAATGGGTTTCTGATATGGACGGATTAAGAGTATGGGGCTGACTTGGCTATACCAGAGTGTCTAGTGGAATCAAAACAATAAGTCAGGTAACATGCAATTCTATCACCCTTCTATTTTTTTTGTCCTTTTTTTCATTTTTTTTTTCACTTTTATATACCCTCCCTTGATATTTTTGTATGTTACTGTATACACATTTGATATTTTACCTTGTATGTTACTGTGTATATGACGGTGGTCTCCTCGTTTTCTCTCTCTTTCAGTTTTCTGAATTGTTTAATGGGTTTCTGATATGGACGGATTAAGAGTATGGGGCTGACTTCGCTATACCAGAGTGTCTAGTGGAATCAAAACAATAAGTCAGGTAACATGCAATTCTATCACCCTTCTATTTTTTTTCGTCCTTTTTTTCATTTTTTTTTCACTTTTATATACCCTCCCTTGATATTTTTGTATGTTATTGTATACACATTTGATATTTTACCTTGTATGTTACTGTGTATATGAGGGTGGTCTCCTCGTTTTCTCTCTCTTTCAGTTTTCTGAATTGTTTAATGGGTTTCTGATATGGACGGATTAAGAGTATGGGGCTGACTTGGCTATACCAGAGTGTCTAGTGGAATCAAAACAATAAGTCAGGTAACATGCAATTCTATCACCCTTCTATTTTTTTTCGTCCTTTATTTCATTTTTTTTCACTTTTATATACCCTCCCTTGATATTTTTGTATGTTACTGTATACACATTTGATATTTTACCTTGTATGTTACTGTGTATATGAGGGTGGTCTCCTCCTTTTCTCTCTCTTTCAGTTTTCTGAATTGTTTAATGGGTTTCTGATATGGACGGATTAAGAGTATGGGGCTGACTTGGCTATACCAGAGTGTCTAGTGGAATCAAAACAATAAGTCAGGTAACATGCAATTCTATCACCCTTCTATTTTTTTCGTCCTTTTTTTCATTATTTTTCACTTTTATATACCCTCCCTTGATATTTTTGTATGTTACTGTATACACATTTGATATTTTACCTTGTATGTTACTGTGTATATGAGGGTGGTCTCCTCGTTTTCTCTCTCTTTCAGTTTTCTTCAGTTTAATGGGTTTCTGATATGGACGGATTAAGAGTATGGGGCTGACTTGGCTATACCAGAGTGTCTAGTGGAATCAAAACAATAAGTCGGGTAACATGCAATTCTATCACCCTTCTATTATTTTTCGTCCTTTTTTTCATTTTTTTTTTCACTTTTATATACCCTCCCTTGATATTTTTGTATGTTACTGTAATCACATTTGATATTTTACCTTGTATGTTACTGTGTATATGAGGGTGGTCTCCTCGTTTTCTCTCTCTTTCAGTTTTCTGAATTGTTTAATGGGTTTCTGATATGGACGGATTAAGAGTATGGGGCTGACTTGGCTATACCAGAGTGTCTAGTGGAATCAAAACAATAAGTCAGGTAACATGCAATTCTATCACCCTTCTATTTTTTTCTTCCTTTTTTTCATTTTTTTTCACTTTTATATACCCTCCCTTGATATTTTTGTATGTTACTGTATACACATTTGATATTTTACCTTGTATGTTACTGTGTATATGAGGGTGGTCTCCTCGTTTTCTCTCTCTTTCAGTTTTCTGAATTGTTTAATGGGTTTCTGATATGGACGGATTAAGAGTATGGGCTGACTTGGCTATACCAGAGTGTCTAGTGGAATCAAAACAATAAGTCAGGTAACATGCAATTCTATCACCCTTCTATTTTTTTCGTCCTTTTTTTCATTTTTTTTTCACTTTTATATACCCTCCCTTGATATTTTTGTATGTTACTGTATACACATTTGATATTTTACGTTGTATGTTACTGTGTATATGAGGGTGGTCTCCTCGTTTTCTCTCTCTTTCAGTTTTCTGAATTGTTTAATGGGTTTCTGATATGGACGGATTAAGAGTATGGGGCTGACTTGGCTATACCAGAGTGTCTAGTGGAATCAAAACAATAAGTCAGGTAACATGCAATTCTATCACCCTTCTATTTTTTTTCGTCCTTTTTTTCATTTTTTTTCACTTTTATATACCCTCCCTTGATATTTTTGTATATTACTGTATACACATTTGATATTTTACCTTGTATGTTACTGTGTATATGAGGGTGGTCTCCTCGTTTTCTCTCTCTTTCAGTTTTCTGAATTGTTTAATGGGTTTCTGATATGGACGGATTAAGAGTATGGGCTGACTTGGCTATACCAGAGTGTCTAGTGGAATCAAAACAATAAGTCAGGTAACATGCAATTCTATCACCCTTCTATTTTTTTTCGTCCTTTTTTTCATTTTTTTATCACTTTTATATACCCTCCCTTGATATTTTTGTATGTTACTGTATACACATTTGATATTTTACCTTGTATGTTACTGTGTATATGAGGGTGGTCTCCTCGTTTTCTCTCTCTTTCAGTTTTCTGAATTGTTTAAAGGGTTTCTGATATGGACGGATTAAGAGTATGGGGCTGACTTGGCTATACCGGAGTGTTTAGTGGAATCAAAACAATAAGTCAGGTAACATGCAATTCTATCACCCTTCTATTTTTTTCTTCCTTTTTTTCATTTTTTTTCACTTTTATATACCCTCCCTTGATATTTTTGTATGTTACTGTATACACATTTGATATTTTACCTTGTATGTTACTGTGTATATGAGGGTGGTCTCCTCCTTTTCTCTCTCTTTCAGTTTTCTGAATTGTTTAATGGGTTTCTGATATGGACGGATTAAGAGTATGGGGCTGACTTGGCTATACCAGAGTGTCTAGTGGAATCAAAACAATAAGTCAGGTAACATGCAATTCTATCACCCTTCTATTTTTTTCGTCCTTTTTTTCATTTTTTTTTCACTTTTATATACCCTCCCTTGATATTTTTGTATGTTACTGTATACACATTTGATATTTTACCTTGTATGTTACTGTGTATATGAGGGTGGTCGCCTCGTTTTCTCTCTCTTTCAGTTTTCTTCAGTTTAATGGGTTCCTGATATGGACGGATTAAGAGTATGGGGCTGACTTGGCTATACCAGAGTGTCTAGTGGAATCAAAACAATAAGTCAGGTAACATGCAATTCTATCACCCTTCTATTTTTTTTCGTCCTTTTTTTCATTTTTTTTTCACTTTTATATATCCTCCCTTGATATTTTTGTATGTTACTGTATACACATTTGATATTTTACCTTGTATGTTACTGTGTATATGAGGGTGGTCTCCTCGTTTTCTCTCACTTTCAGTTTTCTTCAGTTTAATGGGTTTCTGATATGGACGGATTAAGAGTATGGGGCTGACTTGGCTATACCAGAGTGTCTAGTGGAATCAAAACAATAAGTCGGGTAACATGCAATTCTATCACCCTTCTATATTTTTTCGTCCTTTTTTTCATTTTTTTTTTCACTTTTATATACCCTCCCTTGATATTTTTGTATGTTACTGTATACACATTTGATATTTTACCTTGTATGTTACTGTGTATATGAGGGTGGTCTCCTCGTTTTCTCTCTCTTTCAGTTTTCTGAATTGTTTAATGGGTTTCTGATATGGACGGATTAAGAGTATGGGGCTGCCTTGGCTATACCAGAGTGTCTAGTGGAATCAAAACAATAAGTCAGGTAACATGCAATTCCAGCACCCTTCTATTTTTTTCTTCCTTTTTTTCATTTTTTTTTCACTTTTATATACCCTCCCTTGATATTTTTGTATGTTACTGTATACACATTTGATATTTTACCTTGTATGTTACTGTGTATATGAGGGTGGTCTCCTCGTTTTCTCTCTCTTTCAGTTTTCTGAATTGTTTAATGGGTTTCTGATACGGACGGATTAAGAGTATGGGGCTGACTTGGCTATACCAGAGTGTCTAGTGGAATCAAAACAATAAGTCAGGTAACATGCAATTCTATCACCCTTCTATTTTTTTCGTCCTTTTTTTCATTTTTTTTTTCACTTTTATATACCCTCCCTTCATATTTTTGTATGTTACTGTATACACATTTGATATTTTACCTTGTATGTTACTGTGTATATGAGGGTGGTCTCCTCGTTTTCTCTCTCTTTCAGTTTTCTGAATTGTTTAATGGGTTTCTGATATGGACGGATTAAGAGTATGGGGCTGCCTTGGCTATACCAGAGTGTCTAGTGGAATCAAAACAATAAGTCAGGTAACATGCAATTCTATCACCCTTCTATTTTTTTCTTCCTTTTTTTCATTTTTTTTCACTTTTATATACCCTCCCTTGATATTTTTGTATGTTACTGTATACACATTTGATATTTTACCTTGTATGTTACTGTGTATATGAGGGTGGTCTCCTCGTTTTCTCTCTCTATCAGTTTTCTGAATTGTTTAATGGGTTTCTGATACGGACGGATTAAGAGTATGGGGCTGACTTGGCTATACCAGAGTGTCTAGTGGAATCAAAACAATAAGTCAGGTAACATGCAATTCTATCACCCTTCTATTTTTTTCGTCCTTTTTTTCATTTTTTTTTCACTTTTATATACCCTCCCTTGATATTTTTGTATGTTACTGTATACACTTTTGATATTTTACCTTGTATGTTACTGTGTATATGAGGGTGGGCTCCTCGTTTTCTCTCTCTTTCAGTTTTCTTCAGTTTAATGGGTTTCTGATATGGACGGATTAAGAGTATGGGGCTGACTTGGCTATACCAGAGTGTCTAGTGGAATCAAAACAATAAGTCAGGTAACATGCAATTCTATCACCCTTCTATTTTTTTCGTCCTTTTTTTCATTTTTTTTTCACTTTTATATACCCTCCCTTGATATTTTTGTATGTTACTGTGTACACATTTGATATTTTACCTTGTACGTTACTGTGTATATGAGGGTGGTCTCCTCGTTTTCTCTCTCTTTCAGTTTTCTGAATTGTTTAATGGGTTTCTAATATGGACGGATTAAGAGTATGGGGCTGACTTGGCTATACCAGAGTGTCTAGTGGAATCAAAACAATAAGTCAGGTAACATGCAATTCTATCACCCTTCTATTTTTTTCGTCCTTTTTTTCATTTTTTTTTCACTTTTATAACCCTCCCTTGATATTTTTGTATGTTACTGTATACACATTTGATATTTTACGTTGTATGTTACTGTGTATATGAGGGTGGTCTCCTCGTTTTCTCTCTCTTTCAGTTTTCTGAATTGTTTAATGGGTTTCTGATATGGACGAATTAAGAGTATGGGGCTGACTTGTCTATACCAGAGTGTCTAGTGGAATCAAAACAATAAGTCAGGTAACTTGCAATTCTATCACCCTTCTGTTTTTTTTCGTCATTTTTTCATTTTTTTTCACTTTTATATACCCTCCCTTGATATTTTTGTATGTTACTGTATACACATTTGATATTTTACCTTGTATGTTACTGTGTATATGAGGGTGGTCTCTTCGTTTTCTCTCTCTTTCAGTTTTCTGAATTGTTTAATGGGTTTCTGATATGGACGGATTAAGAGTATGGGGCTTACTTGGCTATACCAGAGTGTCTAGTGGAATCAAAACAATAAGTCAGGTAACATGCAATTCTATCACCCTTCTATTTTTTTCGTCCTTTTTTTCATTTTTTTTCACTTTTATATACCCTCCCTTGATATTTTTGTATGTTACTGTATACACATTTGATATTTTACCTTGTATGTAACTGTGTATATGAGGGTGGTCTCCTCGTTTTCTCTCTCTTTCAGTTTTCTTCAGTTTAATGGGTTTCTGATATGGACGGATTAAGAGTATGGGGCTGACTTGGCTATACCAGAGTGTCTAGTGGAATCAAAACAATAAGTCAGGTAACATGCAATTCTATCACCCTTCTATTTTTTTCGTCCTTTTTTTCATTTTTTTTATCACTTTTATATACTCTCCCTTGATATTTTTGTATGTTACTGTATACTCATTTGATATTTTACCTTGTATGTTACTGTGTATATGAGGGTGGTCTCCTCGTTTTCTCTCTCTTTCCGTTTTCTGAATTGTTTAATGGGTTTCTGATATGGACGGATTAAGAGTATGGGGCTGACTTGGCTATACCGGAGTGTTTAGTGGAATCAAAACAATAAGTCAGGTAACATGCAATTCTATCACCCTTCTATTTTTTTTCGTCCTTTTTTTCATTTTTTTTTCACTTTTATATACCCTCCCTTGATATTTTAGTATGTTACTGCATACACATTTGATATTTTACCTTGTATGTTACTGTGTATATGAGGGTGGTCTCCTCGTTTTCTCTCTCTTTCAGTTTTCTGAATTGTTTAATGGGTTTCTGATATGGACGGATTAAGAGTATGGGCTGACTTGGCTATACCAGAGTGTCTAGTGGAATCAAAACAATAAGTCAGGTAACATGCAATTCTATCACCCTTCTATTTTTTTCGTCCTTTTTTTCATTTTTTTTTCACTTTTATATACCCTCCCTTGATATTTTTGTATGTTACTGTATACACATTTGATATTTTACGTTGTATGTTACTGTGTATATGAGGGTGGTCTCCTCGTTTTCTCTCTCTTTCAGTTTTCTGAATTGTTTAATGGGTTTCTGATATGGACGGATTAAGAGTATGGGGCTGACTTGGCTATACCAGAGTGTCTAGTGGAATCAAAACAATAAGTCAGGTAACATGCAATTCTATCACCCTTCTATTTTTTTTCGTCCTTTTTTTCATTTTTTTTCACTTTTATATACCCTCCCTTGATATTTTTGTATATTACTGTATACACATTTGATATTTTACCTTGTATGTTACTGTGTATATGAGGGTGGTCTCCTCGTTTTCTCTCTCTTTCAGTTTTCTGAATTGTTTAATGGGTTTCTGATATGGACGGATTAAGAGTATGGGGCTGACTTGGCTATACCAGAGTGTCTAGTGGAATCAAAACAATAAGTCAGGTAACATGCAATTCTATCACCCTTCTATTTTTTCGTCCTTTTTTTCATTTTTTTTTCACTTTTATATACCCTCCCTTGATATTTTTGTATGTTACTGTATACACATTTGATATTTTACCTTGTATGTTACTGTGTATATGAGGGTGGTCTCCTCGTTTTCTCTCTCTTTCAGTTTTCTTCAGTTTAATGGGTTTCTGATATGGACGGATTAAGAGTATGGGGCTGACTTGGCTATACCAGAGTGTCTAGTGGAATCAAAACAATAAGTCAGGTAACATGCAATTCTATCACCCTTCTATTTTTTTTCGTCCTTTTTTTCATTTTTTTATCACTTTTATATACCCTCCCTTGATATTTTTGTATGTTACTGTATACACATTTGATATTTTACCTTGTATGTTACTGTGTATATGATGAGGGTGGTCTCCTCGTTTTCTCTCTCTTTCAGTTTTCTGAATTGTTTAATGGGTTTCTGATATGGACGGATTAAGAGTATGGGGCTGACTTGGCTATACCGGAGTGTTTAGTGGAATCAAAACAATAAGTCAGGTAACATGCAATTCTATCACCCTTCTATTTTTTTCTTCCTTTTTTTCATTTTTTTTCACTTTTATATACCCTCCCTTGATATTTTTGTATGTTACTGTATACACATTTGATATTTTACCTTGTATGTTACTGTGTATATGAGGGTGGTCTCCTCCTTTTCTCTCTCTTTCAGTTTTCTGAATTGTTTAATGGGTTTCTGATATGGACGGATTAAGAGTATGGGGCTGACTTGGCTATACCAGAGTGTCTAGTGGAATCAAAACAATAAGTCAGGTAACATGCAATTCTATCACCCTTCTATTTTTTTCGTCCTTTTTTTCATTTTTTTTTTCACTTTTATATACCCTCCCTTGATATTTTTGTATGTTACTGTATACACATTTGATATTTTACCTTGTATGTTACTGTGTATATGAGGGTGGTCGCCTCGTTTTCTCTCTCTTTCAGTTTTCTTCAGTTTAATGGGTTCCTGATATGGACGGATTAAGAGTATGGGGCTGACTTGGCTATACCAGAGTGTCTAGTGGAATCAAAACAATAAGTCAGGTAACATACAATTCTATCACCCTTCTATTTTTTTTCGTCCTTTTTTTCATTTTTTTTTCACTTTTATATACCCTCCCTTGATATTTTTGTATGTTACTGTATACACATTTGATATTTTACCTTGTATGTTACTGTGTATATGAGGGTGGTCTCCTCGTTTTCTCTCACTTTCAGTTTTCTTCAGTTTAATGGGTTTCTGATATGGACGGATTAAGAGTATGGGGCTGACTTGGCTATACCAGAGTGTCTAGTGGAATCAAAACAATAAGTCGGGTAACATGCAATTCTATCACCCTTCTATATTTTTTCGTCCTTTTTTTCATTTTTTTTTTCACTTTTATATACCCTCCCTTGATATTTTTGTATGTTACTGTATACACATTTGATATTTTACCTTGTATGTTACTGTGTATATGAGGGTGGTCTCCTCGTTTTCTCTCTCTTTCAGTTTTCTGAATTGTTTAATGGGTTTCTGATATGGACGGATTAAGAGTATGGGGCTGCCTTGGCTATACCAGAGTGTCTAGTGGAATCAAAACAATAAGTCAGGTAACATGCAATTCCAGCACCCTTCTATTTTTTTCTTCCTTTTTTTCATTTTTTTTTTCACTTTTATATACCCTCCCTTGATATTTTTGTATGTTACTGTATACACATTTGATATTTTACCTTGTATGTTACTGTGTATATGAGGGTGGTCTCCTCGTTTTCTCTCTCTTTCAGTTTTCTGAATTGTTTAATGGGTTTCTGATACGGACGGATTAAGAGTATGGGGCTGACTTGGCTATACCAGAGTGTCTAGTGGAATCAAAACAATAAGTCAGGTAACATGCAATTCTATCACCCTTCTATTTTTTTCGTCCTTTTTTTCATTTTTTTTTTCACTTTTATATACCCTCCCTTCATATTTTGGTATGTTACTGTATACACATTTGATATTTTACCTTGTATGTTACTGTGTATATGAGGGTGGGCTCCTCGTTTTCTCTCTCTTTCAGTTTTCTTCAGTTTAATGGGTTTCTGATATGGACGGATTAAGAGTATGGGGCTGACTTGGCTATACCAGAGTGTCTAGTGGAATCAAAACAATAAGTCAGGTAACATGCAATTCTATCACCCTTCTATTTTTTTCGTCCTTTTTTTCATTTTTTTTTCACATTTATATACCCTCCCTTGATATTTTTGTATGTTACTGTATACACATTTGATATTTTACCTTGTATGTTACTGTGTATATGAGGGTGGTCTCCTCGTTTTCTCTCTCTTTCAGTTTTCTGAATTGTTTAATGGGTTTCTGATATGGACGGATTAAGAGTATGGGGCTGCCTTGGCTATACCAGAGTGTCTAGTGGAATCAAAACAATAAGTCAGGTAACATGCAATTCTATCACCCTTCTATTTTTTTCTTCCTTTTTTTCATTTTTTTTCACTTTTATATACCCTCCCTTGATATTTTTGTATGTTACTGTATACACATTTGATATTTTACCTTGTATGTTACTGTGTATATGAGGGTGGTCTCCTCGTTTTCTCTCTCTATCAGTTTTCTGAATTGTTTAATGGGTTTCTGATACGGACGGATTAAGAGTATGGGGCTGACTTGGCTATACCAGAGTGTCTAGTGGAATCAAAACAATAAGTCAGGTAACATGCAATTCTATCACCCTTCTATTTTTTTCGTCCTTTTTTTCATTTTTTTTTCACTTTTATATACCCTCCCTTGATATTTTTGTATGTTACTGTATACACATTTGATATTTTACCTTGTATGTTACTGTGTATATGAGGGTGGTCTCCTCGTTTTCTCTCTCTATCAGTTTTCTGAATTGTTTAATGGGTTTCTGATACGGACGGATTAAGAGTATGGGGCTGACTTGGCTATACCAGAGTGTCTAGTGGAATCAAAACAATAAGTCAGGTAACATGCAATTCTATCACCCTTCTATTTTTTTCGTCCTTTTTTTCATTTTTTTTTCACTTTTATATACCCTCCCTTGATATTTTTGTATGTTACTGTGTACACATTTGATATTTTACCTTGTACGTTACTGTGTATATGAGGGTGGTCTCCTCGTTTTCTCTCTCTTTCAGTTTTCTGAATTGTTTAATGGGTTTCTAATATGGACGGATTAAGAGTATGGGGCTGACTTGGCTATACCAGAGTGTCTAGTGGAATCAAAACAATAAGTCAGGTAACATGCAATTCTATCACCCTTCTATTTTTTTCGTCCTTTTTTTCATTTTTTTTTCACTTTTATAACCCTCCCTTGATATTTTTGTATGTTACTGTATACACATTTGATATTTTACGTTGTATGTTACTGTGTATATGAGGGTGGTCTCCTCGTTTTCTCTCTCTTTCAGTTTTCTGAATTGTTTAATGGGTTTCTGATATGGACGAATTAAGAGTATGGGGCTGACTTGTCTATACCAGAGTGTCTAGTGGAATCAAAACAATAAGTCAGGTAACTTGCAATTCTATCACCCTTCTGTTTTTTTTCGTCCTTTTTTTCATTTTTTTTCACTTTTATATACCCTCCCTTGATATTTTTGTATGTTACTGTATACACATTTGATATTTTACCTTGTATGTTACTGTGTATATGAGGGTGGTCTCCTCGTTTTCTCTCTCTTTCAGTTTTCTGAATTGTTTAATGGGTTTCTGATATGGACGGATTAAGAGTATGGGGCTTACTTGGCTATACCAGAGTGTCTAGTGGAATCAAAACAATAAGTCAGGTAACATGCAATTCTATCACCCTTCTATTTTTTTCGTCCTTTTTTTCATTTTTTTTCACTTTTATATACCCTCCCTTGATATTTTTGTATGTTACTGTATACACATTTGATATTTTACCTTGTATGTAACTTAGTATATGAGGGTGGTCTCCTCGTTTTCTCTCTCTTTCAGTTTTCTTCAGTTTAATGGGTTTCTGACATGGACGGATTAAGAGTATGGGGCTGACTTGGCTATACCAGAGTGTCTAGTGGAATCAAAACAATAAGTCAGGTAACATGCAATTCTATCACCCTTCTATTTTTTTCGTCCTTTTTTTCATTTTTTTATCACTTTTATATACTCTCCCTTAATATTTTTGTATGTTACTGTATACACATTTGATATTTTACCTTGTATGTTACTGTGTATATGAGGGTGGTCTCCTCGTTTTCTCTCTCTTTCCGTTTTCTGAATTGTTTAATGGGTTTCTGATATGGACGGATTAAGAGTATGGGGCTGACTTGGCTATACCGGAGTGTTTAGTGGAATCAAAACAATAAGTCAGGTAACATGCAATTCTATCACCCTTCTATTTTTTTTCGTCCTTTTTTTCATTTTTTTTTCACTTTTATATACCCTCCCTTGATATTTCTGTATGTTACTGTATACACATTTGATATTTTACCTTGTATGTTACTGTGTATATGAGGCTGGCCTCCTCGTTTTCTCTCTCTTTCAGTTTTCTGAATTGTTTAATGGGTTTCTGATATGGACGGATTAAGAGTATGTGCTGACTTGGCTATACCAGAGTGTCTAGTGGAATCAAAACAATAAGTCAGGTAAAATTCAATTCTATCACTCATCTATTTTTTTTCGTCCTTTTTTTCATTTTTTTTTCACTTTTATATACCCTCCCTTGATATTTTAGTATGTTACTGCATACACATTTGATATTTTACCTTGTATGTTACTGTGTATATGAGGGTGGTCTCCTCGTTTTCTCTCTCTTTCAGTTTTCTGAATTGTTTAATGGGTTTCTGATATGGACGGATTAAGAGTATGGGTCTGACTTGGCTATACCAGAGTGTCTAGTGGAATCAAAACAATAAGTCAGGTAACATGCAATTCTATCACCCTTCTATTTTTTTTCGTCCTTTTTTTCATTTTTTTTTTCACTTTTATATACCCTCCCTTGATATTTTTGTATGTTACTGTATACACATTTGATATTTTACCTTGTATGTTACTGTGTATATGACGGTGGTCTCCTCGTTTTCTCTCTCTTTCAGTTTTCTGAATTGTTTAATGGGTTTCTGATATGGACGGATTAAGAGTATGGGGCTGACTTGGCTATACCAGAGTGTCTAGTGGAATCAAAACAATAAGTCAGGTAACATGCAATTCTATCACCCTTCTATATTTTTCGTCCTTTTTTTCATTTTTTTTTCACTTTCATATACCCTCCCTTGATATTTTAGTATGTTACTGTATACACATTTGATATTTTACCTTGTATGTTACTGTGTATATGAGGGTGGTCTCCTCGTTTTCTCTCTCTTTCAGTTTTCTGAATTGTTTAATGGGTTTCTGATATGGACGGATTAAGAGTATGGGACTGGCTTGGCTATACCAGAGTGTCTAGTGGAATCAAAACAATAAGTCAGGTAACATGCAATTCTATCACCCTTCTATTTTTTTTCGTCCTTTTTTTCATTTTTTTTTTCACTTTTATATACCCTCCCTTGATATTTTTGTATGTTACTGTATACACATTTGATATTTTACCTTGTATGTTAGTGTATACACATTTGATATTTTACCTTGTATGTTACTGTATACACATTTGATATTTTACCTTGTATGTTACTGTATACACATTTGATATTTTACCTTGTATGTTACTGTATATATGAGGGTGGTCTCCTCGTTTTCTCTCTCTTTCCGTTTTCTGAATTGTTTAATGGGTTTCTGATATGGACGGATTAAGAGTATGGGGCCGACTTGGCTATACCAGAGTGTCTAGTGGAATGAAAACAATAAGTCAGGTAACATGCAATTCTATCACCCTTCTATTTTTTTTCGTACTTTTTTTCATTTGTTTTTCACTTTTATATACCCTCCCTTGATATTTTTGTATGTTACTGTATACACATTTGATATTTTACCTTGTATGTTACTGTGTATATGAGGGTGGTCTCCTCGTTTTCTCTCTCTTTCAGTTTTCTGAATTGTTTAATGGGTTTCTGATATGGACGGATTAAGAGTATGGGGCTGATTTGTCTATACCGGAGTGTTTAGTGGAATGAAAACAATAAGTCAGGTAACATGCAATTCTATCACCGTTCTATTTTTTTCGTCCTATTTTTCATTTTTTTTTTCACTTTTATATGCTCTCCCTAGATACTTTTGTGTGTTACTGTATACGCATTTGATATTTTACCTTGTATGTTACTGTGTATATAAGGGTAGTTTCCTCGTTTTCTCTCTCTTTCAGTTTTCTGAATTGTTTAATGGGTTTCTGATATGGACGGATTAAGAGTATGGGGCTGACTTCGCTATACCAGAGTGTCTAGTGGAATCAAAACAATAAGTCAGGTAACATGCAATTCTATCACCCTTCTATTTTTTTTCGTCCTTTTTTTCATTTTTTTTTCACTTTTATATACCCTCCCTTGATATTTTTGTATGTTACTGTATACACATTTGATATTTTACCTTGTATGTTACTGTGTAAATGAGGGTGGTCTCCTCGTTTTCTCTCTCTTTCAGTTTTCTGAATTGTTTAATGGGTTTCTGATATGGACGGATTAAGAGTGTGGAGCTGACTTGGCTATACCAGAGTGTCTAATGGAATCAAAACAATAAGTCAGGTAACATGCAATTCTATCACCCTTCTATTTTTTTTCGTCCTTTTTTTCATTTTTTTTTTCACTTTTATATACCCTCCCTTGATATTTTTGTATGTTACTGTATACACATTTGATATTTTACCTTGTATGTTACTGTGTATATGAGGGTGGTCTCCTCCTTTTCTCTCTCTTTCAGTTTTCTGAATTGTTTAATGGGTTTCTGATATGGACGGATTAAGAGTATGGGGCTGACTTGGCTATACCAGAGTGTCTAGTGGAATCAAAACAATAAGTCAGGTAACATGCAATCCTATCACCCTTCTAATTTTTTCGTCCATTTTTTCATTTTTTTTTCACTTTTATATACCCTCCCTTGATATTTTTGTATGTTACTGTATACACATTTGATAATTTACGTTGTATGTTACTGTGTATATGAGGGTGGTCTCCTCGTTTTCTCTCTCTTTCAGTTTTCTGAATTGTTTAATGGGTTTCTGATATGGACGGATTAAGAGTATGGGGCTGACTTGGCTATACCAGAGTGTCTAGTGGAATCAAAACAATAAGTCAGGTAACATGCAATTCTATCACCCTTCTATTTTTTTTCGTCCTTTTTTTCATTTTTTTCACTTTTATATACTCTCCCTTGATATTTTTGTATGTTACTGTATACACATTTGATATTTTACCTTGTAAGTTACTGTGTATATGAGGGTGGTCTCCTCGTTTTCTCTCTCTTTCAGTTTTCTGAATTGTTTAGTGGGTTTCTGATATGGACGGATTAAGAGTATGGGGCTGACTTGGCTATACCAGAGTGTCTAGTGGAACCAAAACAATAAGTCAGGTAACATGCAATTCTATCACCCTTCTATTTTTTTCGTCCTTTTTTTCATTTTTTTTTCACTTTTATATACCCTCCCTTGATATTTTTGTATGTTACTGTATACACATTTGATATTTTACCTTGTATGTTACTGTGTATATGAGGGTGCTCTCCTCGTTTTCTCTCTCTTTCTGTTTTCTTCAGTTTAATGGGTTTCTGATATGGACGGATTAAGAGTATGGGGCTGACTTGGCTATACCAGAGTGTCTAGTGGAATCAAAACAATAAGTCAGGTAACATGCAATTCTATCACCCTTCTATTTTTTTTCGTCCTTTTTTTCATTTTTTTTCACTTTTATATACCCTCCCTTGATATTTTTGTATGTTACTGTATACACATTTGATATTTTACCATGTATGTTACTGTGTATATGAGGGTGGTCTCCTCGTTTTCTCTCTCTTTCAGTTTTCTGAATTGTTTAATGGGTTTCTGATATGGACGGATTAAGAGTATGGGGCTGGCTTGGCTATACCAGAGTGTCTAGTGGAATCAAAACAATAAGTCAGGTAACATGCAATTCTATCACCCTTCTATTTTTTTTCGTCCTTTTTTTCATTTTTTTTTTTCACTTTTATATACCCTCCCTTGATATTTTTGTATGTTACTGTATACACATTTGATATTTTACCTTGTATGTTACTGTATACACATTTGATATTTTACCTTGTATGTTACTGTATACACATTTGATATTTTACCTTGTATGTTACTGTATATATGAGGGTGGTCTCCTCGTTTTCTCTCTCTTTTCGTTTTCTGAATTGTTTAATGGGTTTCTGATATGGACGGATTAAGAGTATGGGGCCGACTTGGCTATACCAGAGTGTCTAGTGGAATGAAAACAATAAGTCAGGTAACATGCAATTCTATCACCCTTCTATTTTTTTTCGTACTTTTTTTCATTTTTTTTTCACTTTTATATACCCTCCCTTGATATTTTTGTATGTTACTGTATACACATTTGATATTTTACCTTGTATGTTACTGTGTATATGAGGGTGGTCTCCTCGTTTTCTCTCTCTTTCAGTTTTCTGAATTGTTTAATGGGTTTCTGATATGGACGGATTAAGAGTATGGGGCTGATTTGTCTATACCGGAGTGTTTAGTGGAATGAAAACAATAAGTCAGGTAACATGCAATTCTATCACCGTTCTATTTTTTTCGTCCTATTTTTCATTTTTTTTTTCACTTTTATATGCTCTCCCTAGATACTTTTGTGTGTTACTGTATACGCATTTGATATTTTACCTTGTATGTTACTGTGTATATAAGGGTAGTTTCCTCGTTTTCTCTTTCTTTGAGTTTTCTGAATTGTTTAATGGTTTTCTGATATGGACGAATTAAGAGTATGGGGCTGACTTGGCTATACTAAAATGTTTACTAAAATCAAAAGCACTAAGACAGGTAACATGCAATTCTGTGACGCTCCTATATTTTTCGTCCCTTTATCATTTTTTTTTCACATTTATATTATGTATCCTTCCTTCATACGTTTTTAGCTCTCTGAATTGTGAAATGAGTTTCTGAATAGCACGGATTTAGTGTATGGACTCGACGTCTTTACCCGAACGATTTTTGAAACCTAAAAGCTAGAAGACAGGTAACATACCGGGATGTCAGGAATGGATGATCCGGGATTACAGGTTTCACTTTAAAATATAAGTGCAATTCCGGGTGGACGCATTCATTATGTAATTTTATTACCCTTAAGTATTTATGTGACAATTACATTCTAACAATGTATTTTTTTTTTTTTTTCACGAAGTAAATAGGCGAATATAACAGTGCGACAAGATCTTTTATGCAATAGGGTTTCTTCGCGTTCGTCAGTAGAAGCCCAGATAAATATATCGGTAAAAGTTGTTAAAAAAAACTCTAGGGGCAATAATAGTATATTTTAAGGAAACCTCGTGGTATAGGTACAATACTTCTCAAAAACGTCAGTATTATGGGATAATCTGTTAGTTTTCTTCTGTGTAAACATACAGATTGTAAGCTGTATATTAAGTATCTACATTATGCAAGGAGCAAGAGTTTGAACAAATTATTTCTGAAAAATATTGCCGCGAAATCTCTATTTATATTTTAAATTATCTCTTGACTTTTCTTAACATACGCCAGGAAAATACATGCAAATTTAAAGAATGATGATGTAAGAATGAATAATTGTGTACATTATTTAGAACAATTAATAATTTTTGGTGACAAATACTATTCCCAACAATGATCTACTCTATATATATAAAATCCTAATGAAACGAATTTATGAAACGACTTTATGAAATGATTTTATGAAACGACTGATTCAGTTTCACAGCTATTTCTTCTAAAATATGGAATATTATGCGGTGAAATTTACACCAAAAATCCGTATCAATCAACAGGTTTTAAAAACGGTATCAGAATTTTAAAATTTGAATTAGTTTTCGAAATATTAATTTTTTTCTAACTAGGGGGGTCTGCTCCCTACGAACTTCGCTCAACAATCCTCGTTCAGACTCTGAAAATTCGTTAATTTGATCGGCTTAAAAAAGATTACGGAAGATTGAATTATAATTAAAAAACATGAGGCAATATCCCTGTAACTAGGTTTCCATTTATTTTTCTTTTCATGAAGGATTTTAAGTGCAAAAAAGCTGCTGTGAATTGCTGTTTTCATGTTTGATTAAATAAAATTAGTTAAACTTATGAAAATTATCTAATGTAAAATGAAGCAAGTCAACAGAGTCTTTACTTCCAGGTATTTTTTAATACAGTTACTGCCTGTCTTAAAAAGGAATGACTGATTTTAAAATTAAATAACTTGCAAACGGTGACAGATATTTTAAAAATTCTTGCAGGAGGGTTATGGATAAGGTCAAAAGTGTTTTTACAGTGGTTTTAGATTTTAGTTCGAATTACAAGCAATAGGCGCTAAATACAGGCTCGAGTTTTTGGCCTTTCTCTTCTTCCATGCGGAAAAAGGAAGTTAAAATGTATTGAGTGGGTCCCGAAGTACCAAAATCGAGCCTGACTTTAGCGTCTATTGATCGCAGCGTCATCTATTGTTTGTAATTCGAACTAAAATCGAAATCACTGAAGAAAAAACGTTTGACCTTTTTTTTTAATATATGTTACCGTTTGCAAGTTATTGAATTTTAAAATCAGTCAGTCCTTTTTAGGACACCCGGTATAAGGAAATGATTTTAAATTACACGTTTTAAAACTGGCGTAAATTTAACCAAACTTTTCATTTTGTAATATTCACCTGGAAATATTTCAATTGCTAGAAAGGAAATATTGTTATTTGCGCTGTCTTTGGCAACAGTAGTTAAAAAGATTATCTCGAAATATGAAATAAATCTCACGTGTACGTGTAAATATATTTTTTAATCTAAACTGTTTGGCAATATTATTTGGCTGAAATGGGACGTAATTCCACCCGCATTTACTGCTTTTAACACATATTAAATAATTAATTGTTTTATAGTTTTTTTTTCTTTTTAAATATTTACGTGTTTAAACAATTTTTATGACGTAATTTTTAATATTTTCCTGCTTTTAACACGTAATCATTTAATTCTAATTTAAAAAGGGTTTTTTTTCTGTTTATAATAATCGCGTGTAAATAAATTTTTAGTTTAGAGAAATATTATTATTTGAGAAGTTTTTACAATTTTGGCAACAATTTAAAGTAATAACCTTGTAGTATTTCTCGAATGAAGAAATACATTTATTTTCATGCGCTTGCATCTTACAATCTCATCGCTGCATTGATGAAGGAAATGTCATTTTTTGAAAGTTGAGAATTTATACTAACCACATGGTAACAAACGGTATGTGTTATTCATATTTTTAATTTTTCACGTTCCATTGTTTGTCTTGTGAAATGTGTTATTAAATGTTGTGGTGTGAATCAAAATGCCTTATTTATTCAACGAATATACATGAATACGCGCCAAATTGGTGACCCCTACTGGAGCACGTTAAAAGAACTTTGTAATAAGTGAGTAATATTTCATTTTATTTTGGAAAAATGTCAGAAATCAGTGTAGTTCGTATTCCACCATATAACTTTAATGATATTAGTCTTTGGTTCGCTATGTGTGAACATTCATTTGAATTAGCGCATCCAAAAGCCATAACAGAAAGTCGAACTAAATTTAATTATATTTCGGCTATCTTGCCTCCAGATGCCGCATCTGTTGTACGGGATTTAATTATCAAACTGTCCGATAATACACCTTATGAAGATTTAAAAACGGAATTAATAAAACGAACAAGCGATTCATCACAATCAAAGGAAATTGTTATCTGGTGAACAGCTCGGAGATCGTAAACCCTGTGATCTTTTAAGAGTAATGCAAAGAAGAGCTAAGTCCCCCAAAGTATCCGATGAATTGATGTCGGAATTATTTATTTCGCATTTACCGTCATATGTACAGAGCATTTTAGCGTCGATCTCACCTTTGTCACTTGATAAAGCAGCCGAAGTTGCTGACCGAATTTTGGAATATAATCCCACCGCAATAAATGCTGTTTCAGTATCATCAAATACCAATTCAGAAATTGTATGTGAAATTAAAAAACTGAATGATCGAATTAAACAACCAGGATTACGCAGGTCGCGCAGCCCTTTTCGTCGGCGTTCTTTTGGGAAGAATCGTAGCATTTCAAAGGATTCCAGACAGCAATGTTGGTATCACGAAAAATTTTGCAAAAAGACCAAGAAATGCTCCAAACCTTGTTCATTTTCAAAAAAACACAGATGGAAATGTATAATGTTTAAAAATAATAGATCGATTTACAAGATGGCCAGAGGTGGTACCTTTAAAAGATATAACTTCAGAATCAGTTTGCCGTGCCATTTTGGACGGATGGATATCTAGATTCGGTTGCACCATCATAATAACAACCGACCAAGGTAGACAATTTGAGTCAAATCTGTTCAAAGAACTGACAAGATTTCTGGGCACAAACCGCATACGAACGACATCATTTCATCCTCAAGCAAATGGTTTAGTTGAACTCTTCCACAGAGTATTAAAGAGCGCATTAAAGGCTCACTAGCATAATAAGTGGACCGAGAGCTTTCCTGCAGTTCTACTTGGAATACGAGCTGCTGTGAAACCTGATATTAAAGCTTCAAGCGCTGAGTTAGTTTATGACATTTCACTCACACTACCAGCTGAAATGTGTTCAGAAATCCCATCTTTGATATCTTGCGACAATAATTTCATCCAGCAATTGAAAGAGAGAATGAATAGTTTAAAACCTTCATATACATCTGCTCACGGCCACTCAAAAACTTTTGTTCATCCTAAATTGAAGGATTGCACGCATGTGTTTCTCCGATTAGATAAAATCCTTCCATCCTTATCTCAACCTTATTCTGGCCCTCATGAAATTCTATCAAGAAATGACAAGCACATAACCAACGTCATAAATGGAAAGAAAAGTTGTGTTTCCCTTGATAGAGTTAAACCTGCATTTGTGTTCGGTGATTTACCAAATAATACAGATAATCATGAAATTAAACGCTTTTCAGTAGATAGTCAGCCAACAAAATCAGAAGCACCAACTACCAAATCAGGTAGACGAGTAATATTTCCCAAAAGACTGATAACTGAATTAAACTATACTTCATACAATTGATTTTTTTTTATAAATATATTGTATTATTTACTTGCATCTTCTACTTTCACATTGTTTTTTGTTGTGTCGTTCCTTCGTCACTGGGGGGATACTCATGTAGTATTATTCTAATGAAGAAATACATTTATTTTCATGCGTGTGCATCTTACAATGTACAATCTCATAGCTCCATTGATGAAGGAAATGTCATTTTTGAAAGTTGAGAATTTATACCAGCCGCATGACAACAAACGGTATGCGTTATTCATATTTATTATTTTTCATGTTCCATTGTTTGTCTTGTAAAATGTGTTATTAAATGTTGTGGTGTGAATCAAAATGCCTTATTTAGTCAATGAATATACATGGATACGCGCCAAAACCTTTTCTAAAATATGTAAAAAGTATCTCTGGAAATGCTGAAAATTTGAATTTAAATGAGTCAAATTAAAAAAGTAAATGCAGTCTGCACACCGAGAACTTCTAATGTAAAAAATGATTAAATTCCTATGTATAGCTTTTGCTCCTATAAAACTTTTTTAATGGAACAATTTTGACCAACTTTAACATTAAATATCTCTTAAAATAATTATTCGATTTAAAAACTTTCTGCATCAGCGTGTTTATCAAACATTTCTGTGTAATACCACGGATCTTCATATTTTTGTATGCAGTAGTTTTCTTAATATTAACGAAGAAAGACCTCCGGTCGCAAAAAATTCAAAACCGGCGGCGGCAGCGACAGCATTAGTTACTTTTTTTTTTTTAGAATAGAGGGATATATCTTCTTTCAGAAGGAAAAGTCTGCTCTGTAACAAGTAAACTCTTCGGCTCTTTTTATAATGATTGAGAAATTCTTGTACCGTAAGTAAAGTTTCAAAAAATTCTTCTTATATATCTTATTATATATATATATGTTCTAAAAAAATTTATACTTTTACTATTCATTTAAATTATTCTAAATTGCCGGCATATTCATTATTTCTTTTTTTTTAATACGCTCTATTATTTATTTCTAGTTAAATTCTTATAAGTTTAAAACGCGTATTTTAATAATAGTTTTATTCAAAAACGTAATCTAAACTTTTAATCCCTTCATTAATTTTTTATAGTCTATCAAACTGTAACATTCTGAACGCAGTTACTTTATTTTTCGAAAGTTTATAAAAGCCATTTTTACATTTTTATTTTATTTCATCTCATTATCCCGCCAGCTGGGCGAGTGTCAGCTTATTCACACCGAAATCCTTCCATTAGCAGCGCCGGGATTCTTTTCTGTGACGTTTCTCGATCGCTCTCCATTTATTGAGTGACGGATCGCAGTTTCACTTCGAGTCACTTTCATGAATTTGTTTGATTAGCCTGATGTTTGCATTTCAATCGGATTTTCCTCCGCGCATTCTAATAAATAGCTCGAGCATGAGCTCAGAAGTGGATTTTTTGTGTTGTTTGATTGTGTACTTAATCTGTTACCTGGTGTCCTAAAACACGTAGAATATTAATTCGTTATTTAGCATCTTTTTCGCATGAATAACTAGTTCGTGCTCAAGCAGGATGGCTCTGATTTCTCATCCTGTGGGAATTGTTTATGTTGGTATGTTCTGATGGAATAAACAGTTTCCGATGACTACGTTTCTATGTTCTTATTGGGAAAACCCTAGATTTCTTCATAAGCCTTTTTTCACGACTCATGCGGCCTAATCTGCCTTGTCTTCATCATGAATAAATGAGTGTTTGATTGGACTTTACCAATCTCATCATCGGTCCACAGCTGCTAAATTTCCACAGTGTTGACACCTCCAATAGCGATGCTTACACTAAGTAGTACGACTGCTATACAACCTCACCAATGGCTGATTAAAAGATGGTACTAACCCAGTAATATGTCGTAAAAAGCACGACGTGATTGTTCGACTTAACTCATTAATTTGTTTCGTTATTACACGCTTAGATCTTTGCTGCAATAGCGCATAATCTTTGTGTATTATCTATATGATTTCTACTTTGTAGTTATCTGATACCTCTCTTAGGAAATTCCATTAAATTTCTCATTCTCATCATCGCAAAGTTTCATTTTATGATTTTTACATTTCTAGTTATGTATTTTATCCATTTTTATTGTCATTTCATTCACAATATTGCAGTTTTTGATGATGGTCGGTAATGTTTAATTAATGGTTATATATGTTACGGCCAAAACCCGAATTGGCCGGCCAATTCGCGAACTGGCCAACAACGCTTTAAACTGAGTGGCCAATTCCCGAACTGACCAGATGCGATCGACCAGTTCACGAAGTGGCCATACGCGATCGGCCAGTTCGCGAAATAAGTATATAGAAACCAATTTTTACTTTTTATCTCTTTCTAACATAGTTGAAACTGTTGATGAATTCAATTTGTCTAGCAGTCTGCCTGTCCGTGCTCTAACTCGAGTAAAGACTCAGATTGACTTGTAATTGTTATATTATTTAGGTTTATAAATTAATTTCGATATTGCAAGTGAAGTGTGTACTATTTTTGGTTAATTTACAGCGGCACAATAAAGTATTTCGTTACAATATCATCAAGGAGAAAAGTTTTTCCGGTGTATTTTAATGTTGTTACATTATCTCAATTATAATGAAATTGGTATGCATCATTAAGATGGACAACAAACTGTTATCTAAGTGTATGAAATCAGTAGCAATTATAGTTGTTTACAAAGACATTTAAAAGTATTTCATTACATTGCAGTGAATGATGAAAGATAATTTTTAGTACACTTAAATGATGTCAATCTATTTCAAACATAATAATATTCACACGCCTCACACATGTTGGGAGCAATATGCTTTTTTGTAGAGTATTGATTAAGTAGTCATTATAGTTCGTTTATACGGACGCCAAAAAAATTCCGATAAAGAATTATGATATATGTGAAAAAATCGCTTATAGGGTATTCTAAAGATGTTACACTACTTCATACATAATGAAACTGTTATACATTACTATTATATTCTACAACATGTTTTCTATAGATTATTGACTAAGTAGAATTTGTCGTTTATTTAAAGAGTCACTGAAATAATTTGGGTTATTGGTATGGCTATGAGCCACTATTGCTTGATGTACGTTTTCAGCTGTGATAGGCTTTTAAAATTTAATTTATATGTAGTGTATTACCAGGTTTGTAGATCATATGCAGGGCTGCATGAAAGCTAAAAGAATCACATTACCGGCTCTGGATACCCATTGCTGAACACTTCGTATATTGGCCAAGGCTTCCCGGCCAGTTCGCGAATTGGCCGGCCAAAACCCTTAATAAGCTGTTCATTTCATATATTTCGGGTTTTGGCCAGGAATCTCGGCCAGTTCGCGCATTGGCCGGCCAATTCGCGTATTGGCCAAGCTCCGGGTTTTGGCCGTAACATATGTATATGTATATATATATATACAGTAATACCTCGTCTTACGTCAGCGTTCCAAGACAAGCGACGTAAGTCGTGGTACATTTAGATGAGCAAAAATTATAAGTAGTAAAAATTCACCAAAATCTAATGAACATATACTGTATTTAGGGTTTATATTACATTTAATATTAGCAAAAAAAAAAAAAATGCGTTTACAATAAAAGAATTTGGAATGAATCAATAGGTTATTAACTTTCAATTTATTGTTTTTTCTAGCTTCCTCGTTCGAACTTAAGCATGCGAAAAATCTTGCAATGAAATTTGAACCGGCAATTTTTTCTTTTTTTCTCTTAGAAGCTCTTTGTGAGAGAGTGAGTTTTTTAAGGTTTTTCTAGTCGTTGCTAAATGTTGCTTGACTGAATCAATATTTTCAAGAACCGTCATTCCAGCTTCAATAAAGTTTAGTCATTCGGTTGATTTTGCAACCGTTATAATCTTCTCCTTTCCCCCTAAGCTCAAAATCGTCATCTATTTCTTCGACAGTACTCTGTTTCTTTAACTTGATAAGTTCGTCGATGGTTAATTCCGGATCAGGGGAATTTATGAGTTCAACATCTTCAGCACCAATCTCCAGGATAGGTTCTCTTCCATTTTCGACGTTTTTTTTGAATTAGGAGAGATAAAAAAAAAAGCACGATTTTCAGATATTTTCTTAGTCTGCCAAGGAAAAGGGTAATAGTCTTTTCCAAGCATCTCTTATTGTTTATCCCTTATGACTGTGACTGCATCTGAAATGTTAAATTTCTTCCAAAAGTCTTAATTAAGGCAGGTCTCAACTGCTCTGCTCAATAGGCGCAAAACGTTTTGACACATTTATAAATTCATTTTTTAACGGAAAGATATAAAATTGGAAAGACCTGACTATGGAAACGATTTGGAATCGAACTGTGTTTTCCATTTTTTGATAAATAAATTATTTATTGAGTTATAAGCGATTTTGATCACGTGACAAAGACGTTTTTCTCCCCTCGCTGACTGGTTTTTCTGCTTTCTTCGGGAACTTCGGTATGAAACTATTTTCTGAAAGATCTATTGTGCTTGCAAAAAAAATGGAAAAAACAGTTCGATTACATAGTTTCTGAACAACAACACCAGCTAGTTGATGCATTTCCGAACAAAAATAAATTAAAACTTATGTCATAAAGTTGCCCTTTTGGATTTGAGAACAGCCTTAAGGAGAAAAAAAATTCCTAGGCCAGAAGACGTAAATGCGGAGTGACGTAAATCGAGGGAACGTAAGTCGGGATACTACTGAATATATATAACTGAGACTCAAATATTTTTTAATATTTGAATGCATTATGACTGACATAGTAGCGATCATGGTATGTTCAAGGTGTAATGAGTATTTTAGTAGTCCTGGAATAAAATGTGTGATAAGAAATTAATTATTATGCATGGGTTAGAAATATTCACCAATAGTATCTATATTCGATGAAAGAATAGTAACTATTGAGTACTTTATAGTTGAAAATTATAACAATATAGTTAATATATTAATAATATAATTAATAGCTATTGCTTTCGTCAAGCCATAAATTATCTAGTAATCCAGAAAATCAGAACGAAGTTTTATTTTAGTGTGTAGCAACATACTTTTGAATTGCAGAATAATCCAGCTTTCTGATATGAGATGGAAAACGTTACTGATTATGAAGCAGATTAATGTTAAAGGTAGAAACACAGAGTTGCGTGCAGCTAGAACTCATTTCCTTTTCTATAACTTTTAGGTGATAAACTAAAAATTACGTGCTTCTTGTGCTAATTCTTTCTGTACTACTTCGTGTTTAAATAGTATATACAGCTACATAAAATTCAATGGATTTAAAAAGGTACTTTTACATTTAACTATTTCAAAATTAGCGTATTTATAAAAATTATTCAATCTGTTATAATTATCTCTCCTATAAAACTTTTTTTTTCATTTTTGCGTTAAAACATGTAATAATGGACATTTTTTTAAAATCATAATAACAGACTTTATAAGTTTTCCCAAGAAAGTTTTTCCACTTAATTTTTTAAGAATAGCCCATTCGAAAATGCATTTTTTGCATTAAAATATACAAGAATAGAGAATATTTTGCAATAGAGTACACATTCACTCATTTAAAATAATGAATAAGAGAAAAAAAATTAAATATTGCATTTGCAACAAAATCGTTTTAATTACTTTTCTAAAGCAATTTATATAACCCTGTTTGTATCCTATAGAATTGTATGTATACTCCGTAATATGCTAAGATTTAGTTCTGTTAGGAAACGCATAGCCCAGTTAAAAAGTTTCCACTATAAATTTTTAATAATAGCCCATTCGAAAATGAATTTTTTGCATTAAAATATGCAAGAATAGAGAATATTTTGCAATAGAATACGCATTCACTCATTTAAAATAATGAATAAGAGAAAAAAAGAATTAAATATTGCATTTGCAACAAAATCGTTTTAATTACTTTTCTAAAGCAATTTATATAACCCTGTTTGTATCCTATAGAATTGTATGTATACTCCGTAATATGCTAAAATTTAGTTCTGTTAGGAAACGCATAGCCCAGTTAAAAAAATTTCCACTATAAATTTTTAATAATAGCCCATTCGAAAATGAATTTTTTGCATTAAAATATGCAAGAATAGAGAATATTTTGCAATAGAATACACATTCACTCATTTAAAATAATGAATAAGAGAAAAAAAAAATTAAATATTGCATTTGCAACAAAATCGTTTTAATTACTTTTCTAAAGCAATTTATATAACCCTGTTTGTATCCTATAGAATTGTATGTATACTCCGTAATATGCTAAGATTTAGTTCTGTTAGGAAACGCATAGCCCAGTTAAAAAAATTTCCACTATAAATTTTTAATAATAGCCCATTCGAAAATGAATTTTTTGCATTAAAATATGCAAGAATAGAGAATATTTTGCAATAGAATACGCATTCACTCATTTAAAATAATGAATAAGAGAAAAAAAATTTAAATATTGCATTTGCAACAAAATCGTTTTAATTACTTTTCTAAAGCAATTTATATAACCCTGTTTGTATCCTATAGAATTGTATGTATACTCCGTAATATGCTAAAATTTAGTTCTGTTAGGAAACGCATAGCCCAGTTAAAAAAATTTCCACTATAAATTTTTAATAATAGCCCATTCGAAAAGGAATTTTTTGCATTAAAATATGCAAGAATAGAGAATATTTTGCAATAGAATACACATTCACTCATTTAAAATAATGAATAAGAGAAAAAAAAAATTAAATATTGCATTTGCAACAAAATCGTTTTAATTACTTTTCTAAAGCAATTTATATAACCCTGTTTGTATCCTATAGAATTGTATGTATACTCCGTAATATGCTAAAATTTAGTTCTGTTAGGAAACGCATAGCCCAGTTAAAAAAATTTCCACTATAAATTTTTAATAATAGCCCATTCGAAAATGAATTTTTTGCATTAAAATATGCAAGAATAGAGAATATTTTGCAATAGAATACACATTCGCTCATTTAAAATAATGAATAAGAGAAAAAAAAATTAAATATTGCATTTGCAACAAAATCGTTTTAATTACTTTTCTAAAGCAATTTATATAACCCTGTTTGTATCCTATAGAATTGTATGTATACTCCGTAATATGCTAAGATTTAGTTCTGTTAGGAAACGCATAGCCCAGTTAAAAAAATTTCCACTATAAATTTTTAATAATAGCCCATTCGAAAATGAATTTTTTGCATTAAAATATGCAAGAATAGAGAATATTTTGCAATAGAATACGCATTCACTCATTTAAAATAATGAATAAGAGAAAAAAAAATTTAAATATTGCATTTGCAACAAAATCGTTTTAATTACTTTTCTAAAGCAATTTATATAACCCTGTTTGTATCCTATAGAATTGTATGTATACTCCGTAATATGCTAAAATTTAGTTCTGTTAGGAAACGCATAGCCCAGTTAAAAAAATTTCCACTATAAATTTTTAATAATAGCCCATTCGAAAAGGAATTTTTTGCATTAAAATATGCAAGAATAGAGAATATTTTGCAATAGAATACACATTCACTCATTTAAAATAATGAATAAGAGAAAAAAAAAATTAAATATTGCATTTGCAACAAAATCGTTTTAATTACTTTTCTAAAGCAATTTATATAACCCTGTTTGTATCCTATAGAATTGTATGTATACTCCGTAATATGCTAAGATTTAGTTCTGTTAGGAAACGCATAGCCCAGTTAAAAAAATTTCCACTATAAATTTTTAATAATAGCCCATTCGAAAATGAATTTTTTGCATTAAAATATGCAAGAATAGAGAATATTTTGCAATAGAATACGCATTCACTCATTTAAAATAATGAATAAGAGAAAAAAAATTTAAATATTGCATTTGCAACAAAATCGTTTTAATTACTTTTCTAAAGCAATTTATATAACCCTGTTTGTATCCTATAGAATTGTATGTATACTCCGTAATATGCTAAAATTTAGTTCTGTTAGGAAACGCATAGCCCAGTTAAAAAAATTTCCACTATAAATTTTTAATAATAGCCCATTCGAAAAGGAATTTTTTGCATTAAAATATGCAAGAATAGAGAATATTTTGCAATAGAATACACATTCACTCATTTAAAATAATGAATAAGAGAAAAAAAAAATTAAATATTGCATTTGCAACAAAATCGTTTTAATTACTTTTCTAAAGCAATTTATATAACCCTGTTTGTATCCTATAGAATTGTATGTATACTCCGTAATATGCTAAAATTTAGTTCTGTTAGGAAACGCATAGCCCAGTTAAAAAAATTTCCACTATAAATTTTTAATAATAGCCCATTCGAAAATGAATTTTTTGCATTAAAATATGCAAGAATAGAGAATATTTTGCAATGGAATACACATTCACTCATTTAAAATAATGAATAAGAGAAAAAAAAATTAAATATTGCATTTGCAACAAAATCGTTTTAATTACTTTTCTAAAGCAATTTATATAACCCTGTTTGTATCCTATAGAATTGTATGTATACTCCGTAATATGCTAAGATTTAGTTCTGTTAGGAAACGCATAGCCCAGTTAAAAAAATTTCCACTATAAATTTTTAATAATAGCCCATTCGAAAATGAATTTTTTGCATTAAAATATGCAAGAATAGAGAATATTTTGCAATAGAATACGCATTCACTCATTTAAAATAATGAATAAGAGAAAAAAAATTTAAATATTGCATTTGCAACAAAATCGTTTTAATTACTTTTCTAAAGCAATTTATATAACCCTGTTTGTATCCTATAGAATTGTATGTATACTCCGTAATATGCTAAAATTTAGTTCTGTTAGGAAACGCATAGCCCAGTTAAAAAAATTTCCACTATAAATTTTTAATAATAGCCCATTCGAAAAGGAATTTTTTGCATTAAAATATGCAAGAATAGAGAATATTTTGCAATAGAATACACATTCACTCATTTAAAATAATGAATAAGAGAAAAAAAAAATTAAATATTGCATTTGCAACAAAATCGTTTTAATTACTTTTCTAAAGCAATTTATATAACCCTGTTTGTATCCTATAGAATTGTATGTATACTCCGTAATATGCTAAAATTTAGTTCTGTTAGGAAACGCATAGCCCAGTTAAAAAAATTTCCACTATAAATTTTTAATAATAGCCCATTCGAAAATGAATTTTTTGCATTAAAATATGCAAGAATAGAGAATATTTTGCAATAGAATACACATTCACTCATTTAAAATAATGAATAAGAGAAAAAAAAAATTAAATATTGCATTTGCAACAAAATCGTTTTAATTACTTTTCTAAAGCAATTTATATAACCCTGTTTGTATCCTATAGAATTGTATGTATACTCTGTAATATGCTAAGATTTAGTTCTGTTAGGAAACGCATAGCCCAGTTAAAAAAATTTCCACTATAAATTTTTAATAATAGCCCATTCGAAAATGAATTTTTTGCATTAAAATATGCAAGAATAGAGAATATTTTGCAATAGAATACGCATTCACTCATTTAAAATAATGAATAAGAGAAAAAAAATTTAAATATTGCATTTGCAACAAAATCGTTTTAATTACTTTTCTAAAGCAATTTATATAACCCTGTTTGTATCCTATAGAATTGTATGTATACTCCGTAATATGCTAAAATTTAGTTCTGTTAGGAAACGCATAGCCCACTTAAAAAAATTTCCACTATAAATTTTTAATAATAGCCCATTCGAAAAGGAATTTTTTGCATTAAAATATGCAAGAATAGAGAATATTTTGCAATAGAATACACATTCACTCATTTAAAATAATGAATAAGAGAAAAAAAAATTAAATATTGCATTTGCAACAAAATCGTTTTAAATACTTTTCTAAAGCAATTTATATAACCCTGTTTGTATCCTATAGAATTGTATGTATACTCCGTAATATGCTAAGATTTAGTTCTGTTAGGAAACGCATAGCCCAGTTAAAAAAATTTCCAATATAAATTTTTAATAATAGCCCATTCGAAAATGAATTTTTTGCATTAAAATATGCAAGAATAGAGAATATTTTGCAATAGAATACGCATTCACTCATTTAAAATAATGAATAAGAGAAAAAAAAATTAAATATTGCATTTGCAACAAAATCGTTTTAATTACTTTTCTAAAGCAATTTATATAACCCTGTTTGTATCCTATAGAATTGTATGTATACTCCGTAATATGCTAAAATTTAGTTCTGTTAGGAAACGCATAGCCCAGTTAAAAAAATTTCCACTATAAATTTTTAATAATAGCCCATTCGAAAAGGAATTTTTTGCATTAAAATATGCAAGAATAGAGAATATTTTGCAATAGAATACACATTCACTCATTTAAAATAATGAATAAGAGAAAAAAAAATTAAATATTGCATTTGCAACAAAATCGTTTTAATTACTTTTCTAAAGCAATTTATATAACCCTGTTTGTATCCTATAGAATTGTATGTATACTCCGTAATATGCTAAGATTTAGTTCTGTTAGGAAACGCATAGCCCAGTTAAAAAAATTTCCAATATAAATTTTTAATAATAGCCCATTCGAAAATGAATATTTTGCATTAAAATATACAAGAATAGAGAATATTTTGCAATAGAATACACATTCACTCATTTAAAATAATGAATAAGAGGGGAAAAAATGAAATATTCCAGAAAACCAGAACGAAGTTTTATTTTTGTGTGGAGCAACAACTTTTGAATTGCAGAATAATGCAAGTTTCTGATATAAGACGACAAACGTTACTGATTATGCGGCAGATTAATGTTAAAGGTAGAAACACACAGAGTTGCGTGTAGCTAGAACTCATTTCCTTTTTCTATAACTTTTAGGTAATAAACTAAAAGTCACGTGTTTATAAGCTTCTTGTGCTAATTCTTTCTGTACTACTTCGTGCTTAAATACACTGCTCAAAAAAATTAGGGGAGCAAGCAAAAAAGTGAAAAGAACAGTGCAAGACAGCCATGTATGGGCATAAAATGGATAGTATACGTATATTAATGCGCAATGCAGAAAAAAAAGACTAAAAAAAATAGTAAGGGAGCTTTTATTCTTCGAAAAGATGAAAATAACATGAAAAGATGGTTTAGGGCAACAATTTGGTTTCATATAAACGATAAAAAAATATTGTTTAGAAAAGATGCAAGATTTTTAATATGACGTGGGTCTCCTAGAACAGCTAAGACTGTTGCACACCTGTTTTCCATGGATGGGATGAGGTTATCGATAAGACTTTGGGGAATACTGTTCCACTTGTCAAGAATTGCAATCACCAAGTCCCGGACAGTAAAAGGAGACCTCGGTCTCGCAGCAATGCGTCGTCTGAGTATGTCCCAAACATGCTCGATCGGATTTAGGTCAGGAGAGCATGATGTTCATTCCATTCGCTGTATTGTTTTAGCTTCAAGCTCTTTTTCCACAAGACGAACTGTATGAAATCTGGCATTATCATGCATGGAAAAAAAGAAATCACTAATTGCTGCAACGTAAAATACGACACGAGGTCTCAGTATCTCGCCTGTATAACTTTGGAAAGTCAAAGTGCCATTCCGAATCGAATGATATGCAGGTCCATACGTCCACCTATGCTGATTCCAGCCAATAACATCAACCCACTTAGTCTGTAATGTGATCTTTCACGAACGAATGTGAGATTATTTTGAGTGCCTCTTTCTCTCCATGCCAAAACACATCAGATGTCACATCCAGACTGGATCGGGACTCGTCTGTAAACAGAATTTGACTCCATTAATGTTGCCTCCAAATTCGATGTCCAGTTCCCCACATTCCTTGGGCCTCACAGTGGCTTGAGGTGAACGAAATACAGACCATTGGCTTACGTGCATAGAGACCACCCTGATAAAGCCTATTTCCGACTGTTTGGCTGGACACCCTTCGTCCTGTGGCCAAGAACTACTGTGTTTGCAGTTGAGTAGCATTGCCCGTTTCGTCTCGACGAGCTGTTAACCGGATATATCGGTCATCAGTTTCTCTGTTAGCACATTTTCGACCTTGCACTTGTCGATGACTCCCACCCATGTGACTTGGAATCGATTCCACAGCCTTTCATGGACACTTCTTGCGTCTCCAACAGCGTCCACTACACTTCGTTGTGTTTCCCCAAATTCAACTGTCCCGATAACACGCCAAGCCATGGATTGCGGTAAATCATGTTGTTGTGACATTTTCAAGCCACCTTTTCTCAAAACACAAGCTGAGCAATTGAATTTTGCAACTGAGGCAGTGAAACAGACGTTTCTGCAAAATCCCGATTTCTGCACTTATCTCCTTTTTCTAGTTTTTTACGTCATAAACTTTAATTTACATATGAAGTTTTCTTTATCTGTTTTCTACAACACTTTAAATTATGGATGTTTTATTTTACGTTACTTATCGGTGTAAATATTTGCGTAATTTCGTTAAAACCATGTGCTCCTCTAATTGTTTTGAACAGTGTAGAATATTCAGCTGTATAAAGTTCAATGGATTTAAAAAGGTACTTTTACATTTAACTATTTCGAAATTAGCGCATTTATATATATAGCGTATTCAATCTGTTATAATTATCTCTGCTATAAAACATTTTTTTTTCATTTTTGCATTAAAACATGCAATAATGATCATTTTTTTTTTTTTTATCATAATAACAGACATTATAAGTTTTCCCAAGAAAATTTTTTCATTATAAATTTCCATTTATTAAATTTTCATTTTCTTCAATTTTTCCATTTATCATTTTTTAAAAATCATAATAACAGACATTATGACATGACATGACATCGCGGTGCTTAAGGAGTGCCGACGCGGCGTGTAACGCCGCCGCGCGTAACCTCCAACTAAATATGAAGAAGAACGAAGGATGAATTTCGAAACAATGCACGGCCTAAAAGTATAATTTGTAAGCTCTGGTGGAGACCCTAGGGCCATTCCAGAGTTGGAAGCACGAGGTTAAATATAACCTCCAGATAAAGAGGCGCATAAGGCATCCAAGAATTTTTTTTTAATTGCCCTATACTTCGATGTCACTTCACCGACTGGCGTCGGCAAGATCGGAGAATGTAAAGGTAGTAGGGTACCAACGAGCACAGGAAAGCTATAGCATAAGGTAGCCAAGCCTATCTATCTCTAAACCTTAAAAAAAGGGGGGGAACATAGCTCACTAATTTAGATGTCAAGCCTAGTGCGCATTACAGGTCGCAGGTCTCCCGGCTTTCGCACAAACCGTTCAGCCTTGAAAAAGGCTTGGTGGTACTAGACATCGAGAGAACACTGCTATTGCAAATTGCATTTTGGCATTGACAGAGATCGAAAATGGGGACAAGTTAAGATTAAAATTAAAAGCTAAAAAAGACAAGTAACTTTAAAATTAACTATAAAACTGGGTCATGATTTTCGTGACCGATGTGCCAGAGTACCGCCGGTCAAAAGATCCAAAAATGGGGGTGAAAGGAATAAATGGCCGGGGTGCAGTGAGCAAACACCCCAAGGCCGGTCGGGAATAAGGTAGACGAACCTAACCTCTCCCTGGGTGGAAGTACCGAACTGTTGAAACAATCTAAAATTTTGAAAAGTAAAGAGCACCCATAAACACTTAAAAAACTTTAAAGTAAAGGAAGCTCTAAATAATTAAATATAAAATACTAAAGAAAAAAAACAATAATTAAGTTAGGAAAGTTGAAATTCACGGCTGTTGACAATGAACAGTTTGCTGCATGACGTCATGGGGGAAAGCCAATTCTAGATGAAAATTTCTTTCAATCTAGGGAAAAGATAGAATTTTCCCGGGGAATTCTGCGTTTAAGTGACACCAGATGGGTTCCTCCTGGATGTTTTGGAGCACGGGACGAAGTCTTCGTCCCGAGTGAGAATTGCCAGGGGCCGTTTTCGGTTCCTCTTTACTCTGGCGTCATAACGACGGATGGCATCTAACGCAGGATTCCTCACGGCTGGGGTTGACCTGTGAAACTTCAACGTAAGTTTTTTGATTTCTGCAAATACAGGTTTGATTTTAAGGTCACGATGGATGACGTCATTTCGAACATAGCGGGTCGCCTTAGTAAAACTACGCAGGAGTTTATTTTGAAAAAGTTGAATTCTGCTAAGTTGGGTTTTTGAAGCACTACCAAACACTGGTGAACCATAAGAAACAATTGGTCTAATCATTGATTTGTATAGTAACAATTTATATTTGATTGACAGGGGGCTATTCCAAGCCAAGAGGGGTTTAAGGGAGCCCACGGCGCAGTCAGCACGTCCCAGAGTTTCTGTGATGTGCTTGCACCATGAGAATTTGGAATCTAGGTGAATGCCTAGGTATTTATAATCAGTCTTCCAGGGAATATTTTCATTATTCAATTTAAAATTAAGATTAGCATCTGGGGTAAAACGTTGATTGGTGAAGAAGATGGCGGCACTTTTGGCACTGTTCACTTTAATTTTCCATTTTCTTAACCAGATCGAAAGTATGTCCAAATAATTTTGAAGTCTAGAGAACACTGTTTGTGCGTGTTTATGTTGTTTAAGCATGGCAGTATCGTCGGCAAAAATTGCTAAGTCGATATCAGGCTCTTTAGGAATATCGTTTACGTAAATGTTGAAGAGGGTGGGACCGCTGAGGGAGCCTTGCGGCACAGAGCTAGAAATATGTTGAGGGTTAGACTAAGAACTTCCTACTCTAACGACGAAGGATCTAAGTTGAAAATAGTCGTTATAGATTTTAATTAATTGGCCCGGTACTCCGAGCGCAATAAGTTTAAAGATAAGAGCGATGTGCCAGACCTTGTCAAAGGTCTTCTGCACATCGAGAAAGATTGCCCCCGTCACGCCGCCAGATCTAATGCCATCGTGAAGAAGTTCAGAAACTCTCCACAACTGATGAGTTGTTGAATGCCGTGCCCGAAAACCAAATTGCTCCGGTATAAGCACGTCATTAGAATTTAAGAACTCCTTAAGGCGGTTGATAAGAACATATTCATAAACTTTAGATAGACAAGATAATAAAGATATAGGTCGAAAGCTGGAAGGGTCATGTTTGTCTTCCGCCCACTTTGGGTAGGGGGACGACAATGGCCCTTTTCCAGCAATCAGGAAAAATTTTAAGATTCATCATGCAGTTAATAAGAATTACAATATAGAGAATGAAATTATGGGGTAAGTTAATTAACATATTAGTAGAGATGCGGTCCTCACCCGGAGACTTATTCTTTTTTAAGCCTGAGATGTACTCCCGGACCTCAGAAGGTGTGGCCGGGGGTAGTGTGTTAGGTGTGTCTGTGTTTAAAAAATTTTGAACTGTGTCTCCAACAGAGAGGCAACCCGTGGGTTGTCCATACCAGAATTAGGTGTAAACTGACTTCTAACACTTTCAGCGATAGCTTCAGCCTTTTGAGTGTTAGTATATGCCATGCCATTAGGGCTATTAGGGCTAGTAATAGCCGGAATGTGTGTTCGTGTCCTACGAATGCGGGAAGCAACCTTCCAAATTGTGTTGTCTTCATTTGAAAGCGATTCAATAAAAGTGTTCCAGCGTTCATTTCTAAACTTGGAAATAGCAGCCTTGACTCTCCTATGCAGTTGATTTAAATGGGTCCTAAAATATTGGGTACGATAGACTTGCCACATCCTGCGAGCACGATTTCGTTCAGTAATCAATTGTCTGATCTCCAACGGTAGACGGAGAGTGTCGACAGTACTGGTTCTCGGTTGAGAACACTGTTCGTACACATCCCTGAGAATGTCACCGAGTTGACTGATGGCTTCCTCCGCCTCTTCTTTCGTCTCTGGGACGATGGACGGAGTTTCCCGCTGCTCTAGCAGGAAGGTGAAATCCTCCCACCTTGTGTGAAGAAGCCGACCTAAATCTAGGTTGTACGAGTCAACTCGATACCGAAGGATTACTGGCAAATGATCTGAATTTAAATCGTTCAGCGTTTGAATGCTGTAAGGATAAGGGAAATTGCGGGTGATTGCAAGGTCAAGATAATTATTAGATAGTGGAAAAGTGGGTGTGGGGGGCGCTATAATTTGCGCAAAATTTTGATCCACCCACTTCCTGAGTTTGAGACCAAACCCATTTGAAGATCTATAGTGCCAAGATCTACATTCTACAGTGCCAAGAGGGATGAGTAGCATTAAAATCACCCGCAAGAATAAAATTTGGAAAATTTTTAGTGAGCCGGGAAAAATCTTGCTCCAGCAGGTTTCTATCACTCAAAGGAGGTACATAAATGGCTGCTATAAGAAGATTTGGAATATTGGGGAAGTCCAGAACAACAGGAGTAACTTCGATGGAATTTAGAGAGGGAATATTGATGAGCGTCATATTAAAACCATTTTTAATATAAATAGCAGTGCCGCCCCAAGTGGAGCCGTTATTGCTCCTACGAGCCCTGTCTACATTTAATAACTCGTAGTTGGCAACCTTGGTGACAATTCCCTGGGAAAAATGGGTCTCGCTGACCAAAATGATGTCTAAATTGTTACTGTAAACCCAAGCTTGAAATTCAGTTTCCTGTCTTTTTAGCCCATTGGCATTAAATATACCAATGGAGAAAGAGTCGAAATTATTATTAGCTGGGAACATGATGGGAGAATAGAAAGTAACTAAAAATGGGGAAGCGCACATCTTTTTGATGGCGACACCTAACCAATTTTGGACAAAGTGACAATTTTAGAATGAAGAATAAAAATCCGGTCAATCTCCGTGGATGCCATGCGGAGTGCCAGAAGGGATTCAGAAAATGCTTTGCAGACAATGCCTGCATTGTAATTAGTTTCGAATTGCATAAGATTTTGGGTAAATTCGGCAGCCGAAAAGACAACCTTAACTGGGGCCGAAGTTTTAGAATTTTGAGGGTTGGAGGGGGTGGGGGGGGGGTAAGGTGACCTTACGTCCGATTGCAGCTTCCCTAAAAGATTGGGAGGATTCAACTTTCCTATTGGAGAAGGTTCTATCTGATTTCACAGTTACAACTTGACGTTGGTTATTATTTTTACTTTTAAGATTTTTCCCTTTCGTGGGGGGGGGGGGGAGTTGTTTTTGGAAACTTGGGGCAGTTCCGATGATTAGCAGGGTGATTGAATCCGCAGTGGCAACACCGACAGGGTTCATCGAAACTTTTCGCACAATCCTTCGTAATGTGATCTCCGGAGCACTTGAGGTACACTGAAGGGAGGTTGCAAGCAAGGCTTGAGTGAAAAAAACCCTGACAGTTGTGACACTGTGATGGACCCTTTCGCCCCCGATACTTCTCAAAACTAACCTCAGTTTCTAATAATTCTGTGATCTCAAAGACGCTGTCAACACCTTCTTGCTGAGGAATCGAACAATAAAATAGGGGCATATATTTTTTCTTACTCACGGGACCCCTATACATCTGGGTCACCGTGATGCCCGGGAAATCAATTTCCAGGATATCTTGAATTTCCGGGACAGAGGTCTTAACGGGTAAACCCCGAAGAACCACTCTTAGTAGTTTTGCGTCTTCAAGTACGTAACTGTGAAATTGAACATTAATTTTGATAAGACAAGCTTGAACAGTTCTATAGTCTTCAACATTATCGAAAGAGAGACTAAGGTATTCACCCTTAGCCTTGGAACGGGTTGAGGGTGCCATTCTTTTTAAATTTTCCAAAAGAGAAGACCACCTCTCAGGTGGAATAATTTTGATGGGGGGGAATCATGGTTTTTTTAACTTTAACTTCAGTTTCGGTAACCTCCATATTACTGGAACTATCTGAGTTCACATGTTTTTTGCTTTTTTGCTCTTTTTAGAAGCAACAAGTTGAAAATTTTCCTCATCGGGGGGGCCAGAAATTTCAGAGTCCGTTAAAGACTCCAGCCTTCTCTTACTCGAAGATGAAGTTAGGTTATCATCCGCTTCAGCAGATGGCGCCACCTCCCTCTCCAAATTTGAGTCAACTGGTGCCTCAACGGACTGAGCATTTTCCGAATTTGGGGTATTTTTTTTTAACTCCACTATTTTTGGCATACTGGTAAACCATCGGGTTTAAACCAGTGTTAGACTGAATAGTCATGATGTCTGTCCATAGGACATTTTGAAGTTCTATGCAAGTTTGCAATTGCTTGGCTTCAGCTTCGTACGATTCTTTACTACGTTTGAGCTGAGCAATGGTTTTTTTAAGTGAAGTCTCCTCTACACTTTTCTGAGCTGTAATCAGCATGGACTTTCCAGCCTACAGCCTCAAGATCATCTGACGACAAACTCCTAACATCGTTGTAACCCTTACGAGAAACAAGATAAAACATGTTACCAGTTAGACGACCCTTTCTCTGAGAACCTTTGGGATTAGCTGCCCAGGAAAGTAGCACATCAGATCGTCAGAACGTCAGCAATACGTCACACGCACCACAACCAATACGAAAACACTACGGTATTAAGTCACTCCCATTAGCGGGAGCTCAACAGAAACACGTCTTTCCAGACATTATAAGTTTTCCTAAGAAAAATTTTCCACTATAAATTAAGAATAGCCCATTCGAAGATGCATTTTTTGCATTGAAACATGGAAGAATAGGAAATATTTTGCAATAGAATACACAATCACTAAGTTAAAACTAGTTGTTGGGGGCGGGCCACCGTAATACTTACCCATCATAGATATGCATAATATAAAATATGAAATAAAACAGGTTTAAACTATTTATAAAATGCATATCCAGGGATAACTAAGATCACTGAAATTTAATAGACTTTGTCGCAACTATTACTCCTAAGTACATAAAAAATGTCAAGCCTCTATCTCAATTTCTTCGGTAGATAGAGTGTTTAAAATCGTAGCTTGATGACGTCATAAACTTTAAATACTCTATTACTGAATTGCGTAAAAGAAACATCCTTATAATTCCAAACATAATAATTATATTAACTAACAATTTACTGCGTCCGATTAAGCGTCTCATTTCCAATTAAAACATATCTTTCAATTGAAATTTGAATGAAGTACAGGGTCGTGAAAAATCGAAGAGTGTGGAAAATAGGATTACAAATATCTCGGCAACTAATTATCCGATCAACTTCATTCTTTATGCAAAATTTATGTTTTTTTATTGTCTTTTATATTCACTCCTTAAAATAAACAATTTCGAAAATTTTTATAGATAATTTTATATTAATTTTTTAAAAAATTAATTATATTAATTTTTAAAAAATAGTTCCGGATAATCGAGGTAAATGAAATTCAATAGGATTCTTCTCATTCTTACATACTAAGTACACACAAAATTTCAAGTCTTTATCTCAATTTTTTCGCGAGATAGAGCGTTTACAGACACACACACAGACGGACGGCAATTTTTTTTTTTCTAAAAATATATTTTTCGGAATTTCCAGTGTCTGAAACGTGTAAATCCGTCAAAATTTGAAATATTACATTTGCAACAAAATAATTTTAATTGTTTTTCTAAAACCAATTTATATAACCCTGTTTGTATCATATAGAATTGTATATATACTCCGTAATATCCTAAGATTTATATATAACTAGAAAGGTAGCCCGTCAAAAATGACGGAAATTTAGATATAAAGATATATACAACTCATGTGCAAGAATATGAGTTTTCTCATTTGTTCCGCAGTGATAGATGAAAATAACACATTTTAAGAACGAAACACATTTATGAAAAACTGTGTACAGTAGAAGACCACTAATCTGCACAATTCCAAGTTTTCTGCAGATTTTTGCGGTCATGTCTATTCAGTCTTTATTTACATTTTTTTTAAATTCATATATTGGACAATTTAGATTATTAAGCCTTAAAAATAAATAAATTACACACTTGAAGTAAGGTAAAAACTATTAAATTATCGTATACGATTTCATAAAATGGTATTACATGGTATTATATGTGTGTGCTTCACGATCTTGGTTACGACTTTGGCGAAATTGGCTGCAACTTGTCATAATTCTAATAGTGTGGGCCTCTATAACAAAAAAGTAACCCGTTTTTAGTAAAATTTCTGATATAAAGTAGTTTTCAAAAACTTGTGTAAAATTGCAGGCCGTTCTCATGTTATGCCAGTCCTGGGAATAATATTTCTAACACTGAAGAGTTTCCATGTATATGTGGAATTTAGAAAAGCTTCTCCAAAAGAAAGGTCCTGGAATGACATTGTAATTCCTCTAACTTCAAAGTTTAATCGGGCCCTGATGTTGTTTACTGAAATCTAATAAATACAGTTATTTTGAATATTACAACAGAATTAAACAGCTAAACTTATTTAACTTAAACTCGCTGTTACTTCCCGATGTTATTTTTTAGTATTAAGAAAGAAAATTATTTAAATTTTTCAAATCATGCACATTTATAAATTTTTTTCGTCTTTAATAACTAAATAATGAAAAAATATGCTTTTGTTCTGATCTCATAAATACGACAATAAAATAATGTAAGTAAGAGACATAGCAAAATTAAATCTTTGTGATTTCAAACCATAAACAAATGATACCACCACCATTTTACATACTATGACGTCATTAGAATATTGTCCATTGATTGTTGGAGAACTTACTTTGTGAATGATTACCTCAATGATTTAATATTTTTTACGGTTCACGATGAATGAATCACTTGTGTTTGCTTAGGTTTATGGAAAGAGATATTAAGCCGTGAACCAAATTTCAATTAAAGTTATCCAAAGATATATGTATTTTTAATCGAAATTAAAAACAATGCTTTAATCTCGAAATAAAATGTTTTAGTTTGTATAATTGGTTATTTCTGTTAATTATTTATTTAGGTACTTTTCCATTATAGCGCATTTTTAAAAAAAAGCTTGGCGTAATTCGGGCATCAGAAAATGAGATATGTTGCCAAAATACACAGCTATGAAAACAAATCTAATGAACTTTTATTTTTGTGTATATATGCACTTATATACATAAAAAAATCGTTTCTAAATATATATAATATTTTTTTATATACAAATTATGGCACAGATTTCAGATATGAACCTGGATACCTATGTCGCTAAAATGGTGTTATTTTGCCGGCTATTGTTTTTTATTTATTAATAAATTGTTTAGGCACAGATGTCATATTTGCCCCATATTGGCGCGATTTTTTTCCGACGCCGATTTGGCGAAAACATCAACAGCATAAGCAACAACATCCGGGTTACCATATCAAGCAAAATAACGACAATTTGGCGCCGATTAAGTATACATTGCGTATATGACATTGGCGTCAGAAAAAAATCGCGCCAATATTTGGCGAATATGACATCTTGTGCCATTGTTTATTTACTTTTATTTTCTGTTTTTAAATTATATAAACTGTTTTGTTCTATAGTTATTATTCAAACTTTTATTTATTTATAGTTATTTCCTTTTCAAAATGATAGCAAATAATTTAAAAATATATAAGTAACTGGTATTCGAAAGCGAGATTTCTGCCGAATTGGCGTCAGAGAAAAATCACGCCAACCCCGATGCGTATATGACATCTGTGAAAAAAATACTTCTGTTTCTTTATAAAAATGGATAAATAGTTTTTTTTACATTAAATAAATTGTGCACATATGCAAAAAATTGCTTGTGAGTATGAAGCAGTAAAGAGGTTGTCAGAAAATACGATGGCAAACTTCTTTCTCGCCAAGAAACTTTTCTCCGAAGTATTGTACGTACATAAGTAATGATTGCTAGAAATGCATTTTTAATTATGATATGCGCTTTTATGTTTCACTACATTTATGCATACTATACCGTGTGTATAAATGCTACAGTTCATATGCAGGGCTACACAAAAGAATTCGTAAGGGTTCCTGAGTATGAGAATAAATTGCTTAAAGGTGGTTTTTAAAGGAGTTATGCAGTTTTACGCTGAACTGCATTTAGATTACTAAGAAATGTTTGTAGAATATAGATAAAATGATATACAGGGTCACGCAAAGAATTGGATACATAACCGTCTATGGATGATAATATCTGGAAATATGATTTCAGTAGCTTTAAGAGTAGCTTAAATTAAATTTTAGCTAAATAGTGGCATGTAATAACGGTACTATTGCTATGGACGGTAACTGCTAAAATCAATTTTTTTTAAAAATTATGCGTTTTCTAAAATGTTTACTTAGTTATCTTATTTACCTTATTTCCCTAAATAACGAAGTTTTGTTAAAGCATTCAGGATGTGTTGGAAAGTGTTTCATATTCTATGCTTAACGCATGATTTTTCTTTCTTCTTTAGTCTTATTTTGCATTTATTTTATTCTTAATTTTTAGTCTTATACTGCTTTATAGAAACTTTGGCACAGTTGTCATATATACCCCATATTGGAGCGATTTTTTCCGACGCCAATTTGGCGAAAACATCAACAGCATAAACAACAACATCCGGGTTACCATATCAAGCAAAATAACGACACTTTGATGACAGTTAAGTACCCGTTGTGTATATGACATCTATGCCGAAACTTTAATATTTAATGTTTAAACTCTTCGCTCCACTCACCTTGCATATAGTATAAACTATAACACAGATAGCGCAAAATAATAGACAGTTTGATACTTTTCCACTGTAGGGGCTTTGGCATTTTTAAAAAATATTTTGGTGTAATTTGGGCATCAGAAAGTGAGATTTGGGTACTTTTCCGTTATGCGGATACCATTGTCGCCAAGCGTAATAGTTGGCGCAAAATGAAAGTCACGTGAATTAAGGCATTTGAAAAATAAAAGAAAAAATATTATCGTACTAAAGTGAGCATTTAAAAAATATAACATTTGAAAATTCCAGACTTTTACGAACTATTTCATTTAATCACAAATATATACTTAAAATAATTAAACAAATAACTGTTATAAAATAAAGCAATAAAATAAAACTCATATTAAACTGCTGGCATAAAATTACAAATATCTTTTACCTTTTTGAAATAATTGGCGCATTAGCATACATGGTACTTTTCCTTTATACGGACAGCATGCTAAAATGTATGCTAATGCGCCAATTGTTTCAACCTTGATCGTAGATTTTTATTGTAAACCATGTGAAACATTGTGATTTGCTATTTATGAAACGTGAATCACGTGAATGATTATTGTTTAACCTTAACCTTGGAAAGCTTTTTAATCTGCTATTAATCGAATTAAAAATGCTTTTTTTTTTTTTATAAAGTTGTAGTTTACTTTTACTGCTGATGCTGAGATGGATTTTATCATTTGGCAATTACCAGATGATGAGAAAGTTGTGATAAAACTGTTTCAGGAATTTGGAATTCTGCATATTAAAAGATTGTGTTCAAAAAATCATGAAATGAAATTATGGATGAGTTCTGGAAAACCGAAATTGAGTTGTAGCTTACGATATTGCGAAGAAAGCGTAGAAATACGACAAAAAACTTGGTTTAAAGGATCGCGGGTGACTTTTCTTAATGCTTTGAGGTTTATATATTTATCGTGCAAAGAGTTGACATCGATTGAGTTTTGTGAGCTGCAACTTGATATGAACCACAACACAACAGTGGAATGGAATAGTTATTCGAGAGAAGTTTGTGCAAATGCTTTATGTTCTCGACCGAATAGAAAAATTGGTGGACCTAATAAAATTATAGAAGTAGATGAAAGTCATGTATTATTTATACAGATTGTTGGAAAGGATATAAAACAGATGAACTGCTGAGTGCTGGTTATGATCATTTCACAGTAAATCACAAATACAATTTTGTCGACCCTAATACTGGATGTCATACTCCAAATGTTGAAAGATTATGGGGCATCGCAAAATGGCGCAACAAAAGACATCGGGAAGCTGTTCGTCATCATTTAGAGTTGTATCTCATAGATTTTATGTGGCTACGCCTTCATTCAAAAAATGAAATGTTTACTGCAATGCTGAAAGATATTTATAGTTTTATGGCAGCAGTTTAATATGATTTTTTATTTTATTACTTTATAGTATAACAGTTATTTGTTCATTTATTTTAAGTATATATTTGTGATTTAATAAAATAGTTCGTAAAAGTTTGTAATTTTCAAATGTTATATTTTTAAAGTACAGATGTCATATTCGCCCCATATTGGCGCGATTTTTTTCTGTCGCCAATATCATATAGGCAACAGGTACTTAACTTGCGCCAAAGTGTCGTTATTTTGTTTGATGTGGTAACCCGGATTATGTTGTTTATGCTGGTGATGTTTTCGCCAAATTGGCAACCGAAAAAAATCGTGCCAATATGGGGCGAATATGACATCTGTTCCTTTTTAAAATGCCCACTTTACTATCGAGAATGTTTTTTCTTTTATTTTTCAAATGTTTCAATTCACCTTATTTTCATTTTGCGCCAACTATTGCGCTTGGCGACAATGGTGTCCGTATAATGGAAAAGTACCGCATACATTTTGGCATGGTGTCCGTATAACGGAAAAATATTGAAAATTGTTGTCAAATCATATAAACAGCTATGAAAACAAACTTGATGAGTGTGTTTTTTTTTATATGTTTATTTTATATGTATATTATTCATGTTTTTATGTACTTTAGAGAATGGATTGAAGGGAGATGATAAAAATATCTCGGTGACTCAAATAATCAGAAGGTTTTGCAGAAAAATAAACTTTATTAACATAACAACACATAGTCAAATATTCGCCATCGTCACTGACAGAATAATCTGCCGCTCCCTGCAGAGTTCGAATGTTACTGCGTCACGTGACTTCAAAAGCTCTCCGCAGAAAACGCGGGGGGAGGAAATGCGCCTCATTGCTATTGGCTGGCTCCTCGCGTGCGAGAGAGAGAGAAATAGCAGACGGCTACAGTACAAATTACATCTGTTTCTGTATAAAATTAGAGAAACGGCTTTTTTAATCGTATAAATAAATCGTATAAATATCGAAAAAAAAATGCATGTGTATATAAAATGAAACAGTGGATAGGTTCCGGGAAAATGTTGCCAAATTTCTTTTTTCGCCAAGGCACTTATACTGGAAAAGTACCTAAAGCACATTAAAATCGCGCAGTTAGGAGCTCATACAGTACAGCGTCGTCTATTGGCGGTTATTTTATTAGTAGCATCGGGAGGAAGATGTAAAGATGTACTTTAAATTCTCACCCATAGATTTTGAAAAAATATCTTAAAAGAGCGGAGTTTAAATTAAATTTTGGTGACCTCCTTTATGAAAGATTAATAGTTATAAATGGGAATTTCACCAAATCAGCCAGCTATTGCCAAGTTGGCCAACATTTGGCGCTACTGTAGTAACCCTGCATTAGTATTTTTCAACAATTACTCATTTCAATGAGGTGGTCCTACCGGAATCGTGAGGGACACACAGAGACTTGTATTTTATATAAATAGATATATATATCTCATTTCTCACATATCTATATTTCTCAGCCTTGCTTTTTCTAGCACGCTGTTCCTTTTTTTCCCCTCTCTTGCACTGAAGAAGAATCTCGCTGTAGATTCGAAACAGCTGTTTGCTGCTTTTTCGCACATTATTTGTGCATTTTAAACGTTGGTTTACTGCATTTCAATATCCTAAGATTTAGTTCTGTTAGGAAATGCATAGCGCAATTAAAAATTCTCCATCAACTTTTTTCACCAATAAACGGAAATGTACTCAACCTCTTTTGTGCAGCCCTGTAAGTGATCGATAGAAATTAAACACAAAAAGTGATATCCAAAAAATTAGTTAGTAGAGCGCCGATTATCCGAACTCCAATTAACCGAACTTCCAATTATCCGAACAGCCTATTTCTCTTTTTAAAAAATCTTTTACCGAACTTTCAGTTATCCGAACAGCCTATTTCTCCCCCCGCCCGAAAAATAAAATTTAACCGAACTCCCAGTTATGTATTGGCTTCGAATAAAATTTTAGATAAAGAAAAAACTGATAGTGGATCAGAAAATGAGGAATGTAAGGGGGGATGTAATGAGGAATACAAAATAATATTGCAAAAAGGTTTAAATTCAGAAATTGCGCTAGACATTTATTTGATATTTTGAGCGGATACTTTTCAACTATTTTTGTTAGGAAAGCGCAAATAATATTTCATTTCTAAAACAAGCATTTTCACGTGAATATTAAAAAGAGAAAGAATAGTTTGGTCAAAATTACGTCAGATTAAAAACGATTAATTTAAAAAGTCTTATTTAAAAGAACTTTCTTTTCGCTTTGTTAAAAAATACCGGGAGACAAAGACTCTGTTTACTTAATTCCTTTTATATTAGCTTATTTTGAAATGTTGTTACACAACAACGATTGACATATGTATTTTTGGTACTACTTAGTTATCCCGTCGACCAAAACTCTATCATTCGCCAAACTATAAGATTAAATGCCAATAATGGTTGATCGTAAATGTCACATTAACTTGACTTTAAGCAAGTTACACGTGTCTATGTCATCAAGTTATTTTTATTTCGACGTTTTATTTGTATTTTTATTAATGTTGCACTAATTTATTTGTTCTTTCGTTATTTAAAATAAAAATTATGTCAATTTATATAATTGGCGAGTGCTTTGTCGATTTATATAATTTGGCGAAATGGGTCGACGGGTTCATCAAGTAGTACCGCAGCGGATTTGGCCTTAAAATTCCCCATTCAAAGAAAAATGAATAGAAATCCGTTTATAGGGAGATCGCCACTGTTTTTTAAATTATAATTCAATCTTCCGAAATCTTTTTAAAGCCGATCAAATTAGCGTACTTTTAGAGTCTGTGGTGTCTGAACGGGGGTTGACGAGCGTAGCTCGTAGGGGGCAGAGCCCTCTAGTAGAGAAAAAAAATGTACTTTTAAATGCAATTTGTTTGAAAGCTGTATCTCAATTTGTTTCTAAGTTATTATTTTTTTTGTAGTTTTTATTACTTTTTTGTCATAGTGGCAACAGAAGTATCCATCTCTGTTGAAAGTAAAGGAAATACAGATTACTGTATAGACCAATCAGAAAACGAATAAAATGCGGATTCAACCAATAAAAAGCGTGAGATATGCTTTTGATTTCCTACCCTGACGAGGACAATAACCATTTTTCCAAATGGTTAAAAAATTTGCATGTTTTTTTAGAATTTTTAGCCCCGTACCACCTTAATGTATCATTTCTTGCCAATAGAGCCATTTCACTCTCTTAATATGTTTTGACTATTGCCAGTCCAAATACTTCAACAAAATGAGTAAAATACATTTTTTCAAATTATGATTTTCTGCACATCATAGACGACCCCTTAATCCATCATTTTGCCGTCTTTTAATGATAATTCGAAAACTATTTGAAATTGAGAATTCGCATAAAGCAGGACATAATAAATATAAACCAATCAAACAAATTGTACATTTTTAAATTCATATTTTTTTCGAATATTAATTTAATAATTTATAATTCATGTTATAAAATTTCTAAAAGTACAAATTCAATGTAATTATGTTTGGGTTTTTTAGTATTATAACCACACACAAAATTAACGCATTGTGATTATAATCTCAGTAGATATTAATAAAAATATGAAAATGTAATTTAACATTAGAAGCTCTAAATTTTGAATCTTTATAATTCAAAAACTTATCATTCAAATGAATAGAAATTTCGTTTCTAGTTATAATTTAAACTGAAGATTTAAAATATAGTGTCAAAATTGGGTGTTACCATTGAAAACAAAAATAAAGTTCGGTCTGGTTTTGATTTGTAGATGGCCCCCTAAACAAATTTTATATATATCTTTTAAAAGTATATAGTGAAACCTCCCTGTGCGATCACCTCCATTAAGCGACCACCTCCCTTAACGACCCTTTTTTTTCATGCAACGAAATTTATTCCCATAAGCTCAATACTAATTTTACCTTCATTCAGAGACCATCCCAGTTGAATTCCCTCCATGATCGTCCCATTTCGTTGAAGAAAATGAAACAAATTCCGTTTTTTCCCGGTCACTTGAAGAAGGTTTTTTAGAAAAATAATTCTGGAAAGCGCATTATTCATCAAACGTCTAAAGTAAGTTTAGAATTTTTCTTTATTCCGGTAGCTTTTAAATGTTTAAATCCCTCTGTGCCTTTTTAGGCAATGAATTTAACTCTGATGACCAACAAAGAACGAGGGTCAATAAACTCCCCTGCCCTTTTCTGTCAGGAAAAAAAAAAAAAAAAAAAAAAAAAAAAAAGTTAAATTAATGAAATCGTCATTATTTGTTCCCGTCCAAAAAAAAAAAAGCATTTATTTACAGAACTTTTAAAGGACTTGGAAATAAAAGTTACAAAAGATAAAACCGTAAAATGAAACCAAACATCAATGTATTCTTTTTTTAAACTGTGCATTAATATAATTAATTTTTGTTTTGATACTTAAATTTTTATATTTTTTTCCTAATATGAAAAATAAATTTTAGTAACATTAATTGTTACCTTTTTTCAACAATTAAAATCTGGATTTAAACATGACCTCCATTAAGAGGCGACCCATTTTTATTAAAACGGAACGTGGTCGCTTTAGGGAGGTTTTACTGTACTTTATTTCCAATCGACTTTCATCTAATATAATTAGTTGCAGCGTTAGTAGGAGGTGTTTATTTTTTTTCCCCACTACTGTACCTAAGCTATTTAAAACTAAAAAAAAAAAAAAAAGATTAAAAGCATTAACAGAATATTCATGCCTCTTTAGTTAATAATCGCAACTCCTTTTCTGCCTCCTACTTGCTACAATCAAATTCTCCAGAGCTTTTTCGCTGACTCTAGATTCTTTATTCATTTAAGATAAAAGAAGTTTACGGAAACAGAATTTTCGTTTATTCAATTATTTTTATGTTAAGTGGCAGTAGCATTTAAGGAGGGAGATCAGGTTGAGCAGCCGGAAAATGACAATAATTTAACCATTACTAAAAGCTCTGTAGTTTCAAAACCAATAAATGGAATACAACAATTTTTTTTTCTATACTTTCATAAAATACTAATGGCTTAAAAAAAAAACATTCAAATATATATATTTAGCAATATTAATCAGTTAAATTTTAATGACAAAATTGACGTTTTAAAAATATGAATTTTCAAATATGCATTTTGCGCGCAAGATTTAAAAAAAAATCTACTGCAGTTATATATTTAATATTGCATTTATATTTACTTATACTACTATATTTTACACTGAACCTCAATTTAAAAGTATATTCAAGTTAATTTGCATAATTAAGGGTTTTAAATATCCTATTTATTAAATTTAGTAAAAAAAATACGTCTATTTATTCAATAAAAAAATTTCCGTGACAAAACTCAGGCTAAATTGAGGTTCACCTTAAAATGTAATGTGTAAGTAAATATAAATGCAATATTCAATATATATCTGCAGTAGAATTTTTTAAATTTTGCGCGCAAAATGCATATTTGAAAATTCATATTTTTAAAACGTCAATTTTGTCATTAAAATTTAACTAATTAATATTGCTAAATATATATATTTGAATGTTTTTTTAAAATCATTAGTATTTTATGAAAGTACAGTAGAACCTCTTTTATCCGAAACTCTTTTTACCGAAACGCTCGGTTAACCGAAATCCATTTTTAAAACTTCTTATTATTATTATTTTATTTTATTTTATTTTTTTTTTTTACAATCACATTTCTTGTGTGCAAAATCCATTTTTTAAACTTTTTGTTTTCTTTTTGTTAAACTATCATATACTTTGTGTGCAAGCGGTCCTTTCCGAACTACGAGTACATATAAATATTTTCGATTCCCTTTCTTAGCGTTCCATTGAATTTAATTTGAGCTCCCGTAAGCTGCGGAGTGGAATGAAGAAAACGAACAAATTAGCAATTCTGAAGCTTTTGAATGTTTTGCAAAAGATCTGGCATGGCTGGAGCAGCAGAAAGACTGTGATAATGGTGAACTAATAATATTTAAAAACTCCGTGATAGAGTTTCAAAGCAAAGACAATCGAAACTGGGACAAACAAAACATTTTTTCAAACCCTTGTGATATATGTAAAAGGTATTTAATTTCAAAATTAAAATTAAGTTTTTTTTTTTTTTTTGTTTCTATTTTGCTATCGCTTTATTTTTTATTAAGCACTTGGTACCATAATCAGAAATATTGCATATATTCCTCCTTCATATTAAAATTGAAGCATTTTCGATTATCCGAAAATTTCGATTTCCGAAAGAGGGTCGGTCCCGATTATTTTGGATAATCGAGGTTCTACTGTATAGAAAAAATTGTTGTATTCCATTAATTGGTTTTGAAACTACAGAGCTTTTAGTAATGGTCAAATCATTGTCATTTTCCGACTGCCGATTTATATGAGTAAGCGAAACCAGATTAAGGGGTGGTCCATAAATGATGTCACACTTTTTTCAATATTTTTGACCCCCCTCCCCCCGTTGTCACAAAGTGTCACACTTCACCATACTCCGCCCCCTTGTCACATGTCACGCTATATTACATAGACATGTACTTCTAGTTCAGAAACAAAGCTCTACGTTATAGATTATATTTCAAATTTTATTTTTAAACTTTAACGATGTGTTTTAATGACATTTGTAAGCATAACAATAAAAATGATTTTGTATGAAATAAGACTGTTTACAACAAAAAACATAATTAATATACAATAGTAATAAAATATTAATGTGAAAGAGCAATTGAAAACAGTAGTATTTTGGAATTTGAAATGGAATTTAATATATTTGGCTTTAAATCTTATCTTTACTTTATCAATAAAAAATACTTTAATTTCAAAATAACTTCAAAATTTAATCTGCTGATTTTTAATGCTTTTATTTTAACCAAAATGTGTGATGTCACATTTTTTTCTTACCCCTTCCCACCCCCTTGTCACAAACTGTCACAATTTCACGAACCCCCTCCCCCTTCAAGCGTGACATCATTTGTGGATGGCCCCTAAGTTGATCGTATTGTGATCGAAAATAATTTTTCTAATTGAGATAATATTTTTTAAACTCCTTTATTTATCGCAACCTGGTTTATGTATTTAAAGTTGGAATTTTGCAGTAGTTTTTTAACTTTAACCCACTTCACCGCAAAAAAATTGTTTATTTTACGGTATCATACTGGCAGCTAGAGTGCAAGTGTTATACCGTAAAATTAACAATAATAACCGTAATTAAGGAGTAGTAGGGGAGACCGGGGCTAGTAGCGCAGTTTTTAGTTATTGATTTTTATTAATTTTTTGTTTAAGTTTTTTATGAAACTTTAACTGTACTTTTAAAGAACAGGCACTGGGCTATAAGTACCCGGAGTCTTGAGTTTGTAGCTTTTGTAGTTTATGTTTAGCGGAAGCCTAAAGTAAAAGGAAAATTGTGCGCCAACCTACCCCGTCACGGGGCAAGTTGCCTATGCCTATGGGGTAAGTTGGCACACTCTTTATAAAAATTTAAATTATACTCAAATAAGACACGCAGTTAAGAGAAATCAATTCCATTATTACCAGTAAGTTTAAACAAATGCGTTATCGCCCTACAATGTAAATTCTAAATTATACAGATATAAAAATAACTAGTAAATCTGCAGATCAGGAGCCTCAACGTCAGCTCTGCAAGTCATTGTTTTTAGACCCATTTTGGTAATATTCAATTTCCTGCAATTTCCGCAATTTAAAGTTTTCAAATTATGTAATTATTTATATTAATAAAAAATACGAAGTTTTCAGACATTAGAAGCATTAAATTAAGAACGTTGTTATGGAAGGATATTTCGAAATTTGCATAAGCTGCTAATTCTGGTATTTTTTTTAACCCCTTAACGCTCGAATTAAATTACGGTTGAATAATTCAAATTGCTTATTGACACCATTTTTATGAAAAAGATTATTGGATGACCGTACAAACGATACCAAAATATACCCAATTTCACTATTTTATAAAACTGGTGGGAATCAAACAATTTGAGTAAAAGATACAGCCCGAGAATATGACTGGAGCGAGAATTAAGGGGTTAAATAATAAAGTAGATTTCTTCAGGGGGGCTCCGCCCCCCTGAACCCCCCGTGGTCTTATTAATTTACATACGTAACCTTTTATTGATTGCGCTAATGGTTATCGCAAATCTTAGATTTCTTTTTCCACTTCCGAGCCTTATTTTTCAATACTGGTGGACAGAAAATGATTTACATTGACGCCATTATACTAAAAGTTTAGGTTTTATGAATGAAAATGTAATTTCCTTTGAAAATAAAATAATTTTCATTCATATTTTCTGAAATGAGGCGGCATTAAGAAGTAACACTCGTCAAAAAATATTTTTTCAGGCAATCTAGTCAATGCTTGGTTTTTAAGGATGGAAATATTTATTTCCCGATACAATGACGTCATTTTCGACAGCGATAATTTTGCGGTGTATAATTTTGATATTTACTATATATTTGCTTTTCAAAAGTTTTTTTTTTTTCTCATGGGAATTTTCGATTAAAATTAACATTTCTGTTAGCTGAGTGCAGACGATAAACCATGAGATATTAGTAACATTTTTTTTAATAATAAGAATTAATATCATAACACAAGCACCTTTTATTTCAACCTGAAAGCGTATTCATTTTATTTTTGATATATGAGATCAAATTCACCTTCTTTTCGTATTTCCGCTTTATTTCTAATATGAAGGCGTATTCATGTCTATTTTTTATTTCATTTTCCTCTTGCACATGAAATCTTTCAAATCAAAATTAACTGTTTAGGATAAATTTTTATTCCGGGTTCGAATTGTCTTGGCAACAGTAAAAAAAAATGATTGTTAAATTTCATAACAAAATGTCGATTTATTCTTTATGAAAATAATGTACTTTTTAATTTAAAAGAAAAATATTTGAACAAAATAAATAGAACATAGTCTTTCTTTATTTCTAGGGTAAATTCCATCTATATGTAAAGACACAAAGGCATTAATTCGTCCCTTTTGAATTTGATTTGACTTCAAACAATTACTCATTCTTTCACATTTACTATATTTTTAGGTATAGTTTGTTGCTAGGTAACAGTTAAAAGAAAATAGAAACAATGAAATATGTGCTTAAAAAGTAAATTTGTATTAAAAAAATATTTTATATTATTGGAACACATATATAAAATCCCTCCATAAGTTATACACCGAATTTAAAAACTTTGACAAATGTATACACAAAATTTCAAACTAATATGAATAATGTATGGTTCTAATTAGGAAATTTCATCATCCTTAATTTACCATTTAAAACCTTCAATCATATGAGCCATTTCCTTTCAAGAAATAAAAATGGAAAAATCGTCTGAATTGCTATAGGAAAGCATTAAGTCGCAAAATAAAATGTTCTATATATTCCGAACGAATGAACCAAATTTAACCAAAAACTATACAGCTAAATCCGGGGATTTCACCAACATGCATCCTTAATTTTAAGCTAATCGGATGCTTTTTACGGCAGTTATCGCGGAACAGACAGACAGACAAACGGAAATCAAAACTTTTCGTGTCTCCACAGTAAGCCTTCACTGACGTTTCGGCAATAAATTCTAAATTATACAGATATAAAAATAATGAATAAAACATTAACGTTGAGTAACTTCTATCCTGCTCAATATTATCATTAGAGTTACAGTTGTCACAAATAAAAAATCGAGTGTCTCCGTTTGGGCAAGCATCGTGTGCCCAAAATCTTGCATTGCAACCACTTTTCTCGGTGTTTGCTGTTTTTCAAGCTCCTAACACACACCAGACACAGAGCCAACTTGCCCCGTGTTCAATGCGCCTACTAGACCCATAATAAATTTCTGCACAAAAGGGACACGTAACCATCTAAGCATAAATAATTCAAGTAAATCACATATGGGGTAGGTACAGTTACTCATACACTAAGAAAAAATGAACAAGTTAAATCGCGATTATTAAGATAAGTATTAGAAATTAGAAAAAGAATGAAGCAACAAAAAATTACTTATGAGTGCAAAAAACAGAAAAATCGTAATAAATGTCCACTGCACGTAGGTAACGCGGCAAAACTACCATGAGGATTGTAAAAAGTTGGAAGAAAGGTACTCTGTGACTGGTTGCGCAATCTATCCACATACTGGCGATTTATGAGGACTGCGCCTACTTACCCCTGTAGCCAACTAGCCCCGGTCTCCCCTATACCGCCTTATAAATATACTATCAGCAATACGAGGGTCACTCTGAAATTATTGAGATACGCGCAGACGAGAATTTACAAAATAAAAATAACGGTTTAATTTTAAAATACAAGGTATTTTAATACAGCAGACGATTTTTTACTGATTTACTTCAACTTGTTTAGCGTAGAATAAATTTTAAGCAGAAGAGAAAATGGAGTTGACGCGAGAACATTTTCGCGCTATGATTTTCTACGATTTTAAAGCAGGATTAAATCAAGAAGAATGCGTTCAACGGTTAAACTTAGCATTTGGTGATGAATCTCCAGCTCGTGCTACTGTATTCAGATGGTTTAAAGAGTTTAGTAGAGGTCGCAATTTTCTTCAGGATGAAGAACGCACAGGAAGGCCGCCGTCGGCAGTAATCCCGGATAATGTGTCTGCCATACGAAAAATGTTAATTATTGATAATCGCTGTACCTATCAAATGATACAGAAGGAATTTAACATTGGATCCGCAGCCATACACAAAATTATTCATGAAGAATTTCATATGAAAAAAGTAGTTTGCCGTTGGGTTCCCCATAATCTAACTGAGCACCAAAAAGAGGAGCGTGTCAGAATCAGTAAAGAAACTCTTAAATTGCTAAATGATGGTGGCCACCACATCATTTCTAAAATTATAATGGGTGATGAAATGTACATACCGTTTTTTGATGTTCAAACACGTCAAGAAAGCAAAGTATGGGTCTTTGAAGATGATCCCACGCCGACAATGGTGAAAAGACAACGCGCACTGAAAAAAAAGCTGTATCCCGTTTTCTTCAGAAGTGCGGGCTTGGTCAAAGCCATCAAGTTGGAAGGACAGAAGACAGTAACAGCAAACTGGTATACCACTAAATGTCTTCCAGAAATTCTGCAAGAAGTGAATGTTAGGGGACTAATGCTTGACCATGACAATGCATCTTCAGATACAGCCGGATTAACAGTTGAGTATCTTAAACAAAAACGAATTAAAGTGATAGAACATCCACCGTATTCACCTGATCTAGCTATGTGTGACTTTTGGTCATTCTTTAATCTAAAAAAGAACTTACGTGGACGTCGTTTTCGTTCAGAAGAAGACATTGATGTGGCTATAAATGCATTTTTTTCATCTATTTCAAGAAATGAATGACTTGAGGCATTTAATCAGTGGAAAATTCGTCTACAAAAGTGCATTGATGCTAGAGGAGACTACTTTGAACACACCTAAAATTTTGTAAGTATAACTTTAAAAACCTAGTTGTATCTCAAAAATTTCAGAGTGACCCTCGTATACCGTATATTCCTGCTTATTTTACGGTTTATTATTGTTGATTTTACGGTATAATACTGACAGTTGGGATGCCAGTATTATAATGTTATAAAACAACAGTTTTTTTTTTTTTTTTTTTACAGTGTTCCAGATAGACTTGAATTATAAAAATTATATACAAAGGTGCAATTCCGATGACAATACAAAATTTCAGGGGTCGTACTTGTCCTGAAATTTCACGACCGGGAAATTCTTCGGTAGCAGTATTTTCTTATGGGAAAAATCTTTTCTTAACCCTTAAATGCCGGGTGTTGCTTTTCGGCAACATACTCAATTTAGGCTCTAAAATACTATTAGAATCATGGAACTATTAATAAAGAGGAACTGACATATCCTTAAAATAGTGAAGCTTCAACTGTAACCGCTATCGCAGGGGTTGTTTACCACCGGTGGAAATTTCTACCAGTAATTTTTTATAGAAAATTTCTGCTTATTTAAGCGCCTTATTATTGACAAATTTTCAGTCAAAAATAATGGTAGAAACAGATTCTCATTTTTACTGGTAGAAGTTTACTTTGGCGTAGTCACGCCTTGAGTTTACGCCATATTGTGACAACCAGGGTAACAAACTGGCAGTTTTACAAATCAAACTGACACCAGTAAGAGCAAATAGAAATTTTTGCGACATTTGTGAGTAAAAAGTTACATGATTAAGACGCTTAAATAAGAGGAAATTTTCTGTTTAATTTTTCTGGTGGGACGTTTGACCCGTCTGTCGTCAGAAACTGAAGATAAGATTTTAAAAAAAGCAGCCGCCATCTTGTGACAACCTCCTCAGTTACTTCACTCGCAACCGGTATACAGTACGCTATATGTCTCCTCCTCTTTATTCATAACTCCATTATTAGAATAATATTGAAGTTATAATGCCTAATGTTGCCAATAAAATACATTCTGAAAATATTATTAAATTGATTTTCAACATGTAGATGGCAACACTTGTGCTGTATAAGAGCAAAGATAGATTTATTTTTTCAATTGTTGCTACTTGTAGTTTTTGTTTTGTTTGGAAGCTTGCGAAATACCCTATTTTGTTCTGCAGTGAGCAAGTAAAATTTATTTCTTATTATAGTTCTTATTATAATTCTTGTGTGTTTAACATTATAGAATTTTATCAAAAAAATTTTTTTTTTCAATTAAAGACCAGTATTGCCGATTAGTAACAAACTGTTTTTTAGTCGTAAACCATACTTAAAACAAAATATGATTTTTTAAAGTATTTTTCCCATGATTTATTTAAAGACGAAAACATTATTACAATGATTTATGACAAATCAGGCATTTAAGGGTTAAACAAGGCAAAATTTCGCGCGTTTAACGTAGATTTATTTTTCTATCAACAAATAGTGATATTTGTCCTGAATAAATAAATCCCTTAAGCGTACGACCCCTGAAACTTTAATATTTTTAGAACTTCATTATAAATTAGTACAGTGAAACCTCCTTATGCGACCACCTCCCTGAACGACGATTTTTTCATGGAACGAAATTATAGGCTCAATACTAATTTTACCTCCATTCAGAGACCATCCCAGTTGAACTCCCTCCTATCTCGTTGAAGAAAATGAAACAAATTCCGTTTTTCCTGGTCGCTTGAAAAGGGTTTTATTAGAAAAATAAATCCGGGGAGCGCATTATTCAACATACTTCTAAACTAAGTTTAGAATTTTTTTTTATTATTATTCCGGTAACTTTTTAGTGTTTAAACCCTTTTGTGCCTTTTTAGGCAATGAATTTAACTCTGATGACAAATTAAGGATGACGGTCAACAAACTCCCCTGCCCTATTCTGTCAGGAAACTCTCAAAGTGATAGATAAATTAATGAAATCGTCATTATTTGTTCCCGTCAAAAAAAAAAAAAAAAAAAAAAAAAAAAAAAAAAGTTTATTTACTGAACTTTGAAAGGACTTTGAAATAAGAGTTATAAAAGATAAAACCGTTAAATCAAAGCAAACGTCAATTTATTCATCTTTTAAACTCTGCAGTCATTAAGCTTATGTAATTAACTTTTGTTTTGATACTTAAATTTTCATATTTTTTCCTAATGTGAAAAATGAATTTTAGGAAAATTAATTGTTACCTTTTTTCAACAATATAAATCTAGATTTAAACATGACCTCCATTAAGAGACCACCTCTCGGAGTGACCCATTTTTATTGGAACGGTACGTGGTCGCTTTAGGGAGGTTTTACTGTACCTTAATTTTAAGTCATTTTTCAATTAGCCCGCCACAAGTGATCAATCGCCCGATATTCTCTGTAACTCGTACAACTGTATAGCAGTTGAAAAAACAGTGGGTTTAATGATGAGTTAAAATAGGCCAAATCGTTGTGAAACTGCATCAATGAAACATTTTAAAAACTAAAAACTAGAAAATAAATAAAATAAACGGTCAAGTGCGAGTATTATTCGCGTACAGAGGGTTCCGTACAATAAATATATGAAGTAGTAATTGTATTATTTAAAAAAAAAAACGTTTCTAAAAGAATACTAAGACTTTGCAAAAAACTATACAACATAGGGTTCGATATAGCTGTATATACCAGAAAAGTATAAGGGGCATTCTCACAATCTTTTGACTTTTGGGAAAACAATCTGACAAAATTAAACTTGCTAAAATAACATTTTAATCTGATAGACGAATGTCTTAATGATTCAAAATAAAGAAAAAATGGTCAGCAGCGAAAATTTTTTTATTTAACTGAGGTTTAAGTTAAACTTGCGAGTTTAATTTTCCTTACCATTTCACCCCTATAACTTTTTATTTTCTTCTAAATTTTTACTTATAAGGAATTTGCATAGTACCCACAGGGCATTCAAATAAGAAATAATAGCAATGTAGTACTTTTAATACAGAATTTTTGTATAACATTGTCTTAAAGGGGTGTTAAAGAAGGGACGGTAAGGTAAAAAGGGGGGATGGTATTGGAAAAAAAGGGATGAAATGGTAAAAAAAGGGACGGTAAGGGTGGAACGGTAAGGAAAATTACCACCTATTTTTAGGAAAATCATGTTAAGACTAAGTGATAGCCACAACGTTCATTGATTTTTAGAAACAGTTGTTAACATTTGATTAAATTAATATTTTTTTTAATTTACCTCGAAAAGTGCAGGAATAAACCTTGGGGACGACGACACTACCAATAAAGCCACGATGCTTGAAATTGATATTTAAATGCTGATTTAAATTCTACAGTAAATTTCCTGCCAAAGAATTTGCATACTTCTGCATGAGAAAAAACTTGAAAAAAAAATCTGTGTCTATGCATCTGAAATGATTTTCTGTGTAATTTTAGAAGAGGGATGGTAAGGAAGCTAAAAAACCAGGGACAGAGTTAAAAAAATAATAACAACCCTAAAAATGCGTGCAGGTTAATTTTTATCTACATATTTATATAAAACAATAGTTCCAGTTTCAGAAAAAAGTTACATCGAATTATTTTTATTGAAACAATTTTATCCGGACAGCTCCAAACTTAAAAATCAGCATCAGGGACACGGGACGGTATAGGAGTTTTCCAGGTGTTTGGACCCCCAACATCGTCCAAAACTTATTTATCTCGTTAATATTGTTGTGCAATCATGCAATGGGATGTTCCCCAGTAAATGAAATTTAAAAAAAAAACACAAAAAAGTGTATTAAAATAAAAATTATTATTCAGGAACATGAAAGTCAAAAGATTGTGAGAATGCCCCATAAATGGATATACCATGAAAGTTTAAAGAGGTATGCAACCTAAAAAATATCAAATTTAGCTATTCTGCATAACACATTTTATAAAATTACCCTAATCTGTTTATAATGAACTTAAATAAACACTACTTTAATTGTCATTACCGTATTAACTTCATTTCGCATTTCATAAAACTAAATTCAGCGTATTAATAATATTTTCTTTTACAGTGTACCTAAAGAAAAACCCTTTTTTAAAATTTTAAACTTGGCATTGCTAAGCGCGCTTCGAAAGGAGGTCCCAAAGTTGCAACGCCGCCTTGGTCCGTGCCGCGTTTTTACAGATAGGTTTTTAGTTAACCTTTAAAGACACAGGATGTGTGTTGAGAGAGCCACTCAATGCAAACTAATCGTGAATCCTATAGTATTTATGTGATTCAAATGAGTCGGTTTTTTTTTTTTTTTAGCAATTTGACGTTTATTGCTTTTATATTGCTACTGGGCATTTTTGAAAATAATTATCAACGATGCTTTTATGCTTCTACTACGATAGGTACAGTCATGGGAAAAAAAGGTAAACACCCCCTACTAACTCCTCAACAAATTATCGTAGAAGAAAGTTACTGGTACCGAACGATTGGAAATAAAGTCTACTTTTAAATGATATAGATAAAATTTGCTTAGGGGCCATCTACACATTAAAACGAACCATAACTTTGTTTTTTTCAATAGCAGTAAACAATTCTGACAGCATAAAGGAACTCTACACCCTTCAATTAGCCTAAAAACAATTTTTTATGCAATTCGTACAATAAGTTTCTGATAAATTAATTATTTTAAAACGAGCGTATTTTAAGGGCTGTATCCAAATTGAAGTTCGGAACTCGATTGTTAACCGAGAGAGCCCCCATCTTGATCAAGGCACCTTAAGAAGTCAATGAAGCCTTCTAGATTACAGGACAGCAGAAGAAATGTCTAAATATCTAGTCTCTTTTATTATAGACGGCCCCTTAAACCATCATTTTACCGTTTTTTAAGCATAATTTTAAAACTACTTGGAAGAAAAATGTGAAATTTTGGATTTCCATAAGGCAGGACTTAATAAATCTAAATCCATCCAAAAAAATGGTAGGTTGCAATTCATAATTTTTTCGAATATTAATTTCATAATTCACATCATAAAATTATAAAAATTGCAAATTCAGCGTATTTATGTTTGGGTATATTAGTATTATTGCTATCAAAAAATTAGCACATTAGGAGCATAATTTCTGGAGATATAAATAAAAATATGAAAATGTAATTTAACATTAGAAGCACTACATTTTGAATGTTTATAATTCAAAAACATATCATTCAAATGACTTCAAATTCGGTGTCTAGGCATAGTTTGAACCGAAGATTTGAAATATCTCGTTAAAATTGGGTATTGCCATTGAAAAAAAAATGAAGTTTGGATTCGTTTTAATATGTAGATGGCCCCTAAGCAAATTTTATATACATCATTTAAAAGTAGACTTTATTTCCAATCGTTCGGTACTAGTAACTTTCTTCTACCATTATTTGTTGAGGAGTTAGTAGGGGTGTTTACTTTTTTTTTTCCACGACTGTACCTCCAGCGCTGCTCCACATTTCTGCTGAATGCCAGTAAATCGAAATTTGTGTGTAACGGAAAAATGCGATTTCCTCAAAAACTATATGGCATGACCTAGGGTAACCGCTATGATTTTCCTGCAAAGTTTAACGTCTACTACCTCTAATTTTTTCATAATTTTAGCTTCAGTAGATTCGGAATTAAATAGAGGGGAACATACTTTTGCGCTACTATTTCGAAAATATCTTTGAAAATATAATACACCTAAAATAGAAAGAAATGAATTTTTGAGTTCAGCGTTACGAAAGCTTTCACACAACATACAAAGAAAAGAGTTTTTTTTTTTCAACTAACTTAATTAGCCCCTCTACATTTTCCCTAAATATATTCATGAATGTTTAATATAATCTGTGAATATTTGGGTCAATAGTCTTTATTACTTCCTCGAATTTGGACTTTCCACGTTCCATAGTTTACGAGTAAAATGGCTGTGACAGACCGACACAAGAGTGATTTTATAATGGTTCCGTTTTTACTTTTTAAGTACGGAATCCTAAAAATAGAGAGTGTGATCTTTAAAAAAATAGCTTTTATCAATTAATTTTTTGTATTAATGAATTTATAATTATACATTGAGAAATCAATTTAGAAATCCAAAAAGATATATATATATTTTTTTTTCTTGTTGTCCTATTCTAAAAAATAAATAGGTCAAAAGTTATACAGTTTAAATAAATTAACTTGATGGCGCTTTCTACCAAACGTGAAAAAATCAATAATTTTTTTCATAAACAAGTACGCGGTGCCCACGTGAAATGAATGCATTGTAACGGAAATTTTTAGGAAAAATCCTGAAATGCAGTTAAAAAATTAGGCATGATTTTCAAGATGAATATTGAATGCTTATTTAAAAAACTATTTTTTACTTTTTTACTTATTCTATTTTCTACTTGCTACAATCCAGTTCTTCAGAGCTTTTTCATAGACTCAGATTCTTTATTCATTTATGATAAACGAAATTTACTGAAGCAGAATTTTCATTTTTTTTTCTTTTTTTACGGTAAGTGGTAGCAGCATTTAAAAATGCGAATTCTTGTGCTGAAGAAAAACCAGATTAAGTTGAGCGTTTTGTGGTCGAAAATAATTTTTCTAATTGAAAGAATGTATTTTTGTAATAAATCAAATGTCAATGTGTGTATCCTGTATAAAGTTTTTTTTTTTTTTTTTTTTTTTTTTTTTTTTTTTTTTTTTTTTAATAGATCAATGATTTTTTATACTCCTATGCCATATCTTCAGGCATTATTATCATAGTAGGGATCTATCACAGTACAGTAGAACCTCGATTATCCGAAGTAATTCGGACCGACCCTCTTTCGGAAAATCGAAATTTTCGGATAATAGGGAATGCTTCAATTTTAAGATTAAGGAGAAATATATGCAATATTTCTTATTATGGCAACAAGTGCTTAACAAAAATAAAGCAATAGCAAAATAGAAATAAGAATAAAATATGAATTTTAATTTTGAAATTAAGTTCCTTTTACATATAGGTGTTTGAAAAAATGTTTCGTTTGTCGCAGTTTCGATTCTCTTTACTTTGAAGCTCTATCACGGAGGTTTTTTTTTTTTATTATTATTATTAGTTCACCAGTATCACAGTCTTTCTGCTGCGCAAACCATGCCAAACCTTTTGCAAAACATTCAAAAGCTTCAGAATCGCTAATTTGTTCGTTTTCTTCGTTCCACTCCGCAGCTTACAGGAGCTCAAGTTAAATTCAAAGGAACTCTAAGAAAGGCGATCGAAAATATGTATATGTACTCGTAGTTCGGAAAGTACTGCTTGCACACAAGGAATATGATAGTTTAAAAAAAAAAAGCTTTCAAAATGGATTTTACACACAAGGAATGTGATAGTTAAAAAAAAAAAAAAAAAAAAAAAAAAAAAAAAAAAAAAGATTTTGGTTAAAAGAGTTTCGGATAAAAGAGGTTCTACTGTACAGACATTTTTCCATTATCTGTTATTCAAGTTATATAAAAACATGACACACTATTTTTTCATTAAAACCATTCTTTATCTTGTTTGTATACTTTACATTAAAATCAATTTCTATAAGACATATTTCTTTATTTTTCATAAAACCGCTAAGACAAATTTCGTTATTTTTCATAAAAACATATATTCTAACAGGCATATTATGTGCAATGCAGTGTCTATACTGCCCAGTTCCTTTCCAAAAAATGCTTTCGTCCCTCTCCGGAGGCTTCCTCAATTTGAAATGATGCTGTTTTAGCTTATATGCAGTTCGCATGAGATCTTATAGCTTCCGTCTTTTTCCTTCTTCTCTCTTCATTTTTTCCCTTTCTTCCTACATTATCATTATCCGCCAACTGCTTTCGATAGTTGAATGTGCAATGTCATTGCATATATTTTCATTTTCTAAGCTGATTTTCTAAACGCATTTAACTATCGACAGCCGTTGGCGGATAATGTTGGAAGAAAAGGAAAAACTGAAAAGAGAAGAGGGAAAGTTAAGATCTCATGCGAATCGCAAATAAGTCAAAACAGGTTCATTTCAAACTGAGGAAGCCTCTGGAGAGGGGCAAAAGCATTTTTTGGAAAGAAACTGGGAAGTATAGATGCTGCATTGCACATAATATGCCTGTTATATAGCATACTTTAAACGTGTTAGAATATATGTTCTTTATGAAAAATAACGAAATATGTCTTAGAGTTTTTATGAAAGATAACGAAATAAGTCTTATAGAAATTGATTTTAATGTGAAAGTACACAAACAAGATAAAGAATTCTTTAAATAAAAAAAATAGTGTGCCATGTTTCTTATATAACTTGAATAACAGATAATAGAAAAATTTCTATACTGTGATAGATCCCTTCTATGATAATAATGCCTGAAGATATGGTATAGGCTAAGTATAAGTATAAAACGGGCATTACAAAAGAAAATTATTTCTGGCGATAAAAATTAATTAAATAAATCAATGATTTTTAGTGTTAGCAGTTTTGAAAGAGGAAACTTGAATAATTATTAATTTTCATTGCCGGTAATGCTTTAGGGAGATTATCAAAATCTGGGAACACACTAAATGTCAACTATAATCGATATTGAACTTTTTCAAATTAATATAATTTTTTTTTGATAGTATATAAACCTGGAATATACAAACATGGTTTGGACATAACTCATCTGTAGGTTACATAATTTTGGATGCTGCTGACTTTTAGGTTACACAATTTTGGACATTGCTGACTTTTAGGTTACACAATTGTCATATTCCTGTGCTTATATATATATATATATCTGACCTATGTCACACTCTAACTCTCGTAATTATGAACCGATTTCGATGTAATTCGGTGTGTACATAGTACATACCAATGTCTCGACCGAGTTCGTTGACCAGCTTCATCCGTCGTTTAGTTTCAAAATGGCGGTCATTTAAAATTTAAAAAAAAATTAAAATTTGAAATGTGGTACCAAAAAATTAAAAATGGAAAAATATTTTTTTCTTATGTATTTGACCTTTATACAAAGATTCTGGAGCAGTTTTTGTTTCGTCTATATCTTAAACAAGTTGGAAATTGCTCGTCAAACGTGGCAAATGAGGTGCGTTCGTACTATAACTAGTTTTAAAATTATTTTTTGCACCCCATATTGTACTGAATGTATATTTGTTTGCACTTCATAAGTGCATAGTCTGATACATCATTAAAATGCACTTCCAATAATTTTTTCGGAACACTTTTGACTGTCCCTGTAATTAAACTATACATCCGATTTTCCTAAAATTTGAAATAGCTCAACAAAATTTTGCAACAATTATATCTTTAAAATTTCAGACCATTCGGAAGGCTGTAATATCATTAAAATGCACTTGCAATAATTTTTCCCATTGGCCGTAATGTAAAGAAAAACTTTTGGCAGTCCCTGTAATTAAACTATACATCCGATTTTCCTAAAATTTGAAATGGCTCGACAAAATTTTGCAACAATTATATCTTTAAAATTTCAGATCATTCGGAAGGCTCTAATATCATTAAAATCCACTTGCAATAATTTTTCCCATTGGCCGTAATGTAAAGAAAAACTTTTGACTGTCCCTGTAATTAAACTATACGCCCGATTTTCCTAAAATTTGAAATGGCTCGACAAAATTTTGCAACAATTATATCTTTAAAATTTCAGATCATTCGGAAGGCTCTAATATCATTAAAATCCACTTGCAATAATTTTTCCCATTGGCCGTAATGTAAAGAAAAACTTTTGACTGTCCCTGTAATTAAACTATACATCCGATTTTCATAAAATTTGAAATGGCTCGACAAAATTTTGCAACAATCACATATTTGAAATTTCAGACTATTCGGTTGGGTAGTTTTTGCTCTGTTACATGCGGACAGACGGACAGACGGACAGACGGACGGACTGAACGACGACTATAGGTGCTACGTATTTATATAATTACGAACGCACCTAAAAATGGCTGAGTTAAAGCATTTTGAATTTCTAGCGTGGCTGGCATTTTGAAACGTCCTGAATTTTGTCACGCGATAAAAGGCGTATTTATGAACCGATTTCGATGTAATTCGGTGCGTACATAGTACATAGCAATGTCTCGACCGAGTTTGTTGGCCAGCTTCATCCGCCATTTTGTTTCAAAATGGCGGCCATTTAAAATTTTAAAAAAAATTTAAATTTTGAAATGTAGTACCAAAAAATTGAAAATGAAAAAATATTTTTTTCTTATGTATTTGACCTTTATACAAAGATTTCGGAGGAGTTTTTGTTTCGTCTATATCTTAAAAAATGGCTGAGTTCCAGCATTTTGAATTTCTAGCGTGGCTGACATTTTGAAACGTCCTGAATTTTGTCACACGATAAAAGGCGTATTTATGAACCGATTTGGATGTAACTTCGTTTATACATAGTACATACCAATGTCTCGACCGGGTTCGTTGGCCAGCTTCATCCGCCATCTTGTTTAAAAATGGCGGCCATTTAAATTTTAAAGAAAAATTTAAATTTGAAATGTGGTACCAAAAAATTAAAAATTGATTTTTCTTATGTGTTTGACCTTGATAAAAAGATTCGGGAGCAGTTTTTGTTTCGTCTATATCTTAAGAAATGGCTGAGTTATAGCATTTTGAATTTCTAGCGTGGCTGATATTTTGAAACGTCCTGATATTTGTCACGTAATAACAGGCGTATTTATGAACCGATTTGGATATACCTTGGTGTGTACATAGTACATACACGTATCTCGACCGAGTTCTTTGGCCAGCTTCATCCGCCATCTTGTTTCAAAATGGCGGCCATTTAAAAAATTTTAAAAAATAAAAAAATTAAATGAGATACCAAAAAATTGAAAAATGAAAATTTTTTTTTCGTATGTGTTTGACCTTAATACAAAGATTCCGGAATAGTTTTTGTTTCGTCTATATCTTAAAAAATGGCTGAGTTCCAGCATTTTGAATTTCTAGCGTGGCTGACATTTTGAAACGTCCTGAATTTTGTCACACGATAAAAGGCGTATTTATGAACCGATTTGGATGTAACTTCGTTTATACATAGTACATACCAATGTCTCGACCGGGTTCGTTGGCCAGCTTCATCCGCCATCTTGTTTAAAAATGGCGGCTATTTAAATTTTAAAGAAAAATTTAAATTTGAAATGTGGTACCAAAAAATTAAAAATTGATTTTTCTTATGTGTTTGACCTTGATAAAAAGATTCGGGAGCAGTTTTTGTTTCGTCTATATCTTAAGAAATGGCTGAGTTATAGCATTTTGAATTTCTAGCGTGGCTGACATTTTGAAACGTCCTGATATTTGTCACGTAATAACAGGCGTATTTATGAACCGATTTGGATATACCTTGGTGTGTACATAGTACATACACGTATCTCGACCGAGTTCTTTGGCCAGCTTCATCCGCCATCTTGTTTCAAAATGGCGGCCATTTAAAAAATTTTAAAAAATAAAAAAATTAAATGAGATACCAAAAAATTGAAAAATGAAAATTTTTTTTTCGTATGTGTTTGACCTTAATACAAAGATTCCGGAATAGTTTTTGTTTCGTCTATATCTAAAAAAATGGCTGAGTAATAGCATTTTGAATTTCTATTGTGGCTGACATTTTAAAACGACCTGATTTTTGTCACGCGATAACAGGCGTATTTATGAACCGATTTGGATGTAACTTGGTCTGTACATACTACATACCAATGTCTCGACCGAGTTCGCTGGCCAGCTTCATTCGCCATCTTGTTTCAAAAGGGTTGCCATTTAAAAATAAATTAAATTTAAAATTTAAATTGAGGTACTAAAAAATTGGAAAATGAAAAAGATTTTTTTATGTGTTTGGCCTTGATACAAAGATTCCGGAGCAGTTTTTGTTTCTGAAAATTTGTTGTTTTGTTTATATCTTAAAAAATGTTTGAATTATAGCACTTTGAATTTCTAGCATGGCTAACATTTTGAAACGATCTTGTATTTGTCACGCGATAACACACGTATTCGACTATTTCGATTTAAGAAGGCATGTGGATAGTATACATCAATACCTCGTCCAAGTTCGCTGGCCAGATTCATCAGCCATCTTGTTTCAAAATGGCGGCCATTAAATAAAAAAATATATATTTATTTAAATTGAGGTACAAAAAAATTAGAAATTGAAAAAGGTTTCTTTCTTAAGTATTTGACCTTGATATAAGGATTCAGGAGCATTTTTTGTTTGTCTTTACCTTAAAAAATGGCTCAGTTATAGCAGTTTTAATTTCTATTGTGGGGGACATTTTGAAAAATCTGTTTTTTTTGGCAGCCAAATATAAGTTACTTTAAAGAAAAGCAGCTTGGATAAAGCTGACTAATTTCGCGAAATTCTCATTCATTATATTGATAAAAATTAGTATTGAATCTCCTATATTCGGTTTCCACTAAATTGAGCTTTGTGTGTTTGAATGATATAAGTTGGCTTTTTTAAAATAAGGAATATGAAAGCTACCTCTTCCTCCCGGCACTGGCCGGAAGGACTTTTTTTAATTGGAGATGAGAATAGTCAAACTTAAAAAAAGATGAATATTTTGATTAGTGAACTATTTTTTAATTAATGAACTATGTAATATCTATGTATGTATGTAGATTAGGATATTGCTGTTAAATAATCGTTTTAAGGGTGTTCTCAAATCCAAAAGGGAAACTTCCTGACACAAGTTTTAATTTATTTTTGTTCGAAAATGCATGAAACTAGCTGGTGTTGTTGTTCAGAAACTATGTGATTGAGCTGTTTTTTCCACTTTTTGCAAACGCAACAGAACTTTCAGAAAATAGTGTCAAAGTAGGCGTTTTGAACCGAATTGCCTCGCGAAGTAAGAAAGAGCACTCAAGAGCGGGCGATAAACGGGTTTGTCACGTGATCAAAACAGCTCATAACTCAATAGGTAATTGATTGATCAAAAAATGGAAAAAACAATTCAATTCAAAATCGCTTCCATGGCCAGGCTTTCCTATTTTATAGCTTTCTGTTAAAAAATGAATTTGTAAATGTGCCAAAACGTTTTACGCTTGTTGAGCAGAGCAGTTAAGAACAGCCTTAAGTACGTTTGCTATGAAGCAAGCGTTCCAAAACAATTAAATTAGTTAAAAACTAAAGGGTTAAAAATGTTGCAATATACATGTTAACTCTATAGTGGGTTTTCAAAAATATGATCCAAATGTGTTCGGTCAACTTAAATAAATACATCTGTATTCTGATAAATTTAAAATTAACATCTATCAATATTTTCATTTTATACAGAGTGTCCATAATTAAACGACCCTACTTTAAAGTTGTCTAGAAACGAAACTATTGGTCAGAAAGTTGTGAAATTTTGTGACGGACATAATTAACAAATGGGAATTTGTTTGAGCAAAAAAAAAAAAAAAAAAATAGTTCAAAATTTCGCCACTAGAGGGCATTTTATAAGGAACTACACATTTTTTAATGTTTTTACGCTTTATTTTTATCAGATTAAATAAGACAAATATACAGACCGCCCCCTGAAAAAAAAACAAGCGTAAAAACTCTTAAAAATTATTGGCATTCGAATTGAACGGACTGTACAAACTCTGAAAAAAAATAATCCTCCTACCACGGCCGCCATTTTTTTCTCAGAGCAAAGGTCTAGTATGCAGTGGGCGGTGGCTAAATGTGTAATTTATTTCCAAACGCCCTCTGGTGTCGAAATTTTAAACTAATATTTCTTTCGCTCAAACAAATTCCCATTCCTTCATTATGTCCGTCACAAAATTTCACAACTTTCTGACCAATAGTTTCGTATGTAGACAACTTTAAAGTAGGGTCGTTTAATTATGGACACCCTGTATATGGGTTATACAGATTTTATATATAGGTCTATCTAAAAAATGAAAATGAAAATCTCATTTCACGTTCGTATATCACGTTCTGCTAAACGCATTTTTATGGGATTTACATTGTCAGTTAGGTATTTGGGGCATTCTCACAACCTTTTGACTTTCACGTCCCTGAATAATAATTTTTTATTTAATACACTTTTTTGTGTTTTTTTTTTTTTATTTTTTTTTTATTTCATATACTGGGGAACATCCCATTGCATGATTGCATTACAATATTAACGGGATAAATAAGTTTTGGACGATGTTGGGGGTCCAAATATCCAGGAAAACTCATCTACCGTCCTGTGTCCCTGATGCTGATTTTTAAGTTTGGAGCTGTCTGGATAAAATTGTTTCAATAAAAATAATTCGGTGTAATTTTTTTCTGAAACTGGAACTATTGTTTTATATAAATATGTAGCTAAAAATTAACCTGCGCATATTTTTAGGGTTGTTATTATTTTTTAAACTATGTCCCTGGGTTTTAGATTCCTTACCATCCCTCTTCTAAAATTATACAGAAAATCATTTCAGATGCAGCCACAGAATTTTTTTCAAGTTTTTTCTCCTGCAGAAGTATTCTAGAGGAATAATGTCTAAAATTTTTTGGCAGGAAATTTACTGTAGAATTTAAATCAGCATTTAAATATCAATTTCAAGCATCGTGGCTTTATTGGTAGTCTCATCGTCCCCAAGGTTTATTCCTGCACTTTTCGAGGTGAATTAAAAAAATATCTGATATAGTCCAATGTTAACAACTGTTTCTAAAAATCAATGAACATTTGTGGCTATCACTTAGTCTTAAACATGATTTTCCTAAAAATAGGTGGTAATTTTCTTTACCGTTCCATCCTTACCGTCCCTTTTTTCCAATACCATCCCCTTTTTTACCTTACCGTCCCTTTTTTTACCATTTCGTCCCTTTTTTTCCAATACCATCCTCTTTTTTTACCTTACCGTCCCTTCTTTAACACCAATGTTATACAAAAATTCTGTATTAAAAGTACTACATTGTTATTATTTCTTATTTGAATGTCCTGTGGGTACTATGCAAATTCATTATAAGTAAAAATTTAGAAGAAAATAAAAAGTTATAGGGCTAGAATGGTAAGGAAAATTAAACTCTCAAGTTTAACTTAAACCTCAGTTAAATAAAAAAATTTTCGTTGCTGACCATTTTTTCTTTATTTTGAATCATTAAGGCATTCGCCTATCAGATTAAATTGTTATTTTAGCAAGTTTAATTTTGTCAGATTTTTTTCCCCAAAAGTCAAAAGATTGAGAGAATGCCCCATTTGCTTGGGGGGGGGGGGGAGATTTTATTATATAACACATTATTTTACGTGGCTTAGTTATAGAGCTATGGAAGAAAATTCTATAACTAGGCTAACCTGATTATGAATGGAAATTTCATTCCGAACTCTTATAACTCACGTTCTGCTAAATGAATTTTTATGAGATTTACTTTCTAGGTTTTAGTGTGTAACAAATCGTTCTATGTTGCTCAGTAATAGAGCTATGGTAGAAAGTTCTATAATTAGAACAACACATTATGAATGCGAATTTCATTACGAACGCTTATAACTCATGTTCTGCTAAACTGATTTTTATGGGATTTACTTTCTACGTTTTAGTGTGTAACCCATCGTTCTTTGTTGCTTACTTATAGATCTATGGTAACAAGTTCTAAAATTAGACCAACACATTATGAATGGCAATTTCATTACGAAGGCTTATAACTCATGTTCTGCTAAACGGATTTTTATGGGATTTAATTTCTAGGTTTTAGTGTGTAACACATCGTTTTATGTTGCTTAGTTATAGAGCTATGGTAGAAAGTTCTATAATTAGACTAACACATTATGAATGGGAATTTCATTACAAACGCTTATAACTCATGTTCTGCTAGCCGGATATTTATGGGATTTACTTTCCGTACTATGTTGCTCAGTTATAGAGCTATGGTAGAAAGTTCTATAATCAAACTCATTATGAATGGAAATTTCATTACGCATGTTCTGCTAAACTGATTTTTATAGGATTTACTTTCTAGGCTTTAGTGCATAACAATGTTGTTTAGTTATAGGGCCATGGGAGCAAGTTGTATAATTAGACAAACATATTATAAATGGCAATTTCATTACGAACGCTTTTAACTCATGTTCTTCTAAATGGATTTTTATGGTATTTACTTTCTACATCGTTCTATGTTGCTTAGTTATAGGGCTATGGTAACAAGTTCTATAATTAGACCAACACATTACGAATCGGAATTTCATTCCGAACGCTTATAACTCATGTTCTGCTAAACGGATTTTTATGGGATTTACTTTCTACGTTTTAGTGTGTAACACAGTGTTCTATGTTGCTTAGTTATAAAGCTATGAGAGGAAGTTTTATAACTAGGCCAATCCAATTATGAATGAGGATTTCATTCCGAACGCTTATAATTCATATTTTTTTTAACGAAATTTTATGTATCTTACATTGTCATTTATGTAATTTTAGGGAATGATTTTAGTATATAACACATCGCTTTACGCTGCTTAGTTATAGAGGTATGGAATATTTTTTTATAATTAGGAATATTCGATTATTAACAATTATCTTTTTGAAAAAAAATTCCAAAGGGATTTTGACGGGAGTTGCACTATTATTTAGATAAATTACGCAAAAAAAAATATATAAATGCTATATGTAAAATTAGCATTCCAAATTGCATTACATTCTGCGTGAATTGAGCCGCGGTCAAAAGCTAGTTTTATTTCTAAAATGTTTGACTGTATCCTCGAACCAAAAAAGCAGAATAAAGAATATCAGGATGTCCTTTAGTTAACAACCTTAATTAATTTTTTAACTACCTCTTCCTGCAATCAAATTCTTCAGATCTTTTCCGCTCACTCTAGATTCTTTATTCATTTATGATAAACGAAGTTTACTAAAACATAATTAAGTTTTTTTCGTTTAATTATTTTTTATGGTAAGTGGCAGCAGCATTTCAAAATACAATTTCTATGACGAAGAGAAATCAGATTAAGTCGAAGTGTACGTACTACAGCACAGTGACCGAAAGTAACTTTTCTAATTTAGAGAATATATATTTTTTATAAATGAACCTTTTATGTTTATATCCTATATAGAATTTTATGAGATTTTTCTTCCTCTTCTGTTTTTTATGGAGCAATGATTAAGGGCAATGGAAGGCAAATGCGCAAAAAAATCTTTCTTTTTAAATTTTTTAATATTTTGAATCCTTTATTTTTCCCTTTTCGAATGGTATATTACTTTTTATGTTCCCTACGACAACGAGAAGTTAAAAACTTTTAAGCAATTTAGTTTGTTTACATCATGTATAAACATTACATGTAGGGTAACCCCGCCAGTAGTTGATTAAATAAAGTCAGTGCTACGGGGTTTTTATTATATTTCCTTCTTTTTAAGTTTTAGAAGTAAACTTACATGATTGCTACAACTCTTAATGAATGTTCTATAATAGACAAGAAATGAAGTCTGCTTAAATTAAATAGCAACAAAATTATAAATAAATAGTTTTTTAATTGCCTTTTTCCCAGTAGTTGATCAGGCAAAAGTAGTCAATCGAAAATCTAAAATTTTATCTTTAAAATATCATCCTTGGGCTGTGATTAACAATAATTCTTATAAAACTATATTATTTGAAATAAGCAAGATGGAAGTGGATTATTTTAACTTACTGTAACTGTCTCCAACTAATCAAAAACTAAATTTTTACACTTTCTAATAAAAAAAAAAATGATAAAATGATTTCTCTTGCAGCAAACATCTGACAACAATGGGACAACTAGTGCTCCAATATTCAAACAAAAATATTATGTCTTGCCACGTGTAAAATTCATTTCCACCTGAAATGGCGCAATATTTCAAAAATTTGATCAACTACTGGAGGGGTATCAACAACTGGCGGGATCAACCTATAAACTTTTAATTAAAAACTGGACATTTGAACTATGAAATACATTAAAAATTATGTATTAAAAACAAATGCATTATGCTAAAACGTACACACATTAAAATACAATCAACATCAACGCTTCAATTCGCATCTGCGAATGTCTTCATGATTTATGACATACATAAATCTAATAAAAAGAAAAAAAAATTAATTTTAGACGTATGTGTATCGTAACATCCTGAAGACGCTCGCAGATGCGAAATGAAACGTTGATGCTGATTGTATTTTAATGTGTGTACCTTTTAGCTTAATGTATTTCTTTTTAATACATAATTTTTAATATAAACTTTCAATTCAATTTTCTGAAAATGTCGTTTTTTGAACTTCGATGTAACTTTTTATAGAAACTGCTTCACATTATTTTCTGTAATATTTCTTGAATATTTTACACATATCCTTGATCAGTCTGAACTATTGTTTATAGGTGCAGATTCATGGTCGCCAATCGCCACAAGGCGACTAATTGTTTTGCTGTGGCCACAACCTTTAGTGTCTAAGTCGCCAAGTGTTTTTTTTTTTTTTTGTGTGTATTTTTTTTCAAGATATTTTTTCTTATTTAAAAACAAATGTTTGAAGTGTACACTGTTAAAAATTTTGTAGTAGGTTGAACCAACTTTTGGTGCTCCGGTAGCTGCCACCATAAGATGGTGAAATATCACTCCAAGATTTGGAGCTCCGATTGAACTTTAGCTCCAAATGTTGGTTCAAGATTGCACCATATTATGTTTTATATGACAAAATAAAACTAGAAATATTTTTCCTAATATTTCTCACAATCATGATTGCTTAGCACACACACACACACACATATATATATATATATATATATATATACACACATATATATGTACAGGGTGGTTATAATTAAACTTCCCCTATAAACAGCATCCTACAGCGGAAACGGGTGAACAGAATGCAATGAAATTTGGTATATAGACTATACACGAGATGCGCTCTCGCAATTTCGAAAAAAAAAAAAATGTCGTTCCAAATGTCCACCAGAGGGCGCCTTTTCCGGAAAAACATTAAATTTAACACAATAAACGACTAAAACGGAATGCAGAAACAATATTAACAATCCAGAACAAGAATTATGAGTAATAAAATGTAAAACGCGCTGTTTTGGCTATATTGTTTTGTATATATATATATATATATATATATATATATATAATAAATTTGAAATCACAAATATATGAAGAAATTGGTAAAGTTCTAAAGATGATTTAGAAATGAACACAGGAAACCAGTATGTAAAATAAGAAGCTATGAATGACCCACAGAATCGTCAGAGGAGCTTGAGTTCATTCATAGAAAACGTTATTTCATCCAATTTTGTCAGCATTAAGCCTAAAATGACAAAATTTAGCTCCTTATAACGCAAACATTACAGAAAAAAAGATAATAAAAATCCAAGAGATCTAAAGAAAGATACACCTCATACAGGATATTAAAAATTACCAGAGCACAACACCTGAATTACATACCAGGAGTCAAAACTACAGCATATCAGGATGGAAAACATAGTTAAGACTATTTTAACATGTGATCTACAGCTGAGCATCTGACTGAAACCCATAAATGTGCTACCATCTGGTGTGAGAAAGGAAAAATGTAAATTGGAGCTGGATTAATAACATTAATGTTTAGTGTTGCCATCTTTAGCCCAAAAAAATAAAAAATAAAAGGAATGAAATTGAAAAAGACTTAGATTAACTTTTAGTTAAAGTAGAATGAAAAAACAGGAGTAAACTTAATAAGCACTGGGTGAATACAAAATAAAATAATGAATAAGAAAAATAAATAAAAGGGCAATTGATTAAATTAACAATTTTAAAGACAAAATATTGTAATATAAAAAATGAGAATATAAATAACATTTAAAAGATGAGGAATATTTGAGATAGTAAAATATAGCCTTGTATTATGTAACTAAATGTGAAAATTTAAAAAGCAATGAGGAATATTGAGATAGTGAAATATATCCTTATATGATGAAGCAATATGTGAAAATTTATGATGTTAAATGCATGATACCCCGTTTTTTTTTTATATGTCCATACAATATATAAGCATATATACATACACATATACACGCTCACACACATAAAAACATATAAGGTTTTAAAATTTTTTGTACTCCCGACCTCAACCCTCCGTAATGGTATTTTTATTTTTTATTTTTGATGTTTTTTAGTGTATAATGTATGGAAAAGCGTACACATACACCAAACTTTTTTTTCTTTAAATAAATAAATAAATAAATAAATAAATATATATATATATATATATATATATATACATACATATAATTTTTATGTGTGTATGATTTTTTATAATTTTTTTCAGTAATTCACATCCCACCCTCCATAATATTGTTTTCGATTTTTTAGTTTTTTTTATAAACATATTAAATGCCAATACTGATAAGTAGTACAAAAAAATTAATATTAAGATTTGAGCCTTGCAGATATAAAAGAAATGGGATAATTATAAGACAATGCTAAAAGCTTTAATTTAAAAAATGTTAGGCTGTAAGAATTGGGAGGAACATAAACGTTTGATACGAAGACTATGATTAAGCAGAATATTTCTATATACTGAAATATGTAAGCAGGAATTCAAGTTCGTAAAATTAATTACATTAAATGGAAATCCATTGCGTTTATCATAAATGTTGAATGTTAGGCTGTTATTAGGGAGAATATTAATGTTAACATCCATAAAATTAATACTAGAATTATTCGAAAAGGTAGTACTAAGTTCTAGATTAGAAGGGTACTTTACAGGAAGAGATATAGAATTATTATCTTTAACAGAAAGAATAATTGTATCATCTATGTATCTCTAGAGCAATATATTATTATTAATAAATTTACGTTCATAAAAGTAAAGATATAAATCAGATAACATGCTTGATGAAGCAGCTCCTTGAGGTATGCCCTGTATTTGAATAAAAAAAGCATTGTCTTGGAAAATAAGATTATGAAATAGTAGAAAGTTAGTCAAAGATGTGAAGTAGTCAGTATCAGTGTTATCAGATAAATTTAATAAAGGAAAATATTCTATAAATAATGTATTGATAATAGAATATAAGTCTTTTAGAATGATATTATTAAATAGGTCTTTGAAATCTAAAGTAATAATATTATTGACATTTGTTAATGGCTTTATTTTATCCACCAATTCAAAACTGTTTTTAATGCAGTGAGTGTTGTCATTTTTAACTGATAACTCATAAATTTGTGTAAGAATATTTAAAAAGAGTGTATTAGCACGAGTATTATATGTATTACATCCTACAGTGACAGTGCGGAATTTAAGAGGATTTTTGGGAAATTTTAGAATCATGACTACATAAGGATAATTGAGGTTGTTATTTTTAATACCTAGTAATTTATGATAGCTTAATGTATGATTATTATTTTCCTTTAAAGTAACATGATGAAGTTTGAAAGTATTATTAGAAGTGACTGCTTTAGTTAGAAGGTGATGATAGCAATATTTGCAGATGATAGCATAGTTGTTAGCAGCCTTATCTACATATGTAATGATGAAATTATTTTGAAGTTTTGCAATATGTGGTTTAAGGGTGGAGAAAGAAACTGAATTTTTGGCAATATGCAGTTTGAATAATTGTTGTTTCAAAAGAAAGATGACATAATGCTTCCAATCTACAAAATATTCAGTAGGTTTATTATAGTTGATAGCAATTTTGTAAATGAAGAAATCTAAATCATATGTGAATTGTTTAATGATGGACTGTATATTACACTGTGAAGGAATACGATATTTAGTGCCATGACGCATCAAAGATCTTAAATGAATATTATTGACATTGTCTAAATTACCAGTTATAACATGTCCATGATGGGCATTAATATATATATTTAGATGGGGATCATTGCATTTACATGTAAAAGTATCAGTGTGTGTGAAATTTTTAGAAAACTTATTATAATTGAAAATTTTACGACCTAAACTAATAGGATATTTAAAAGAGCTTTTTAGATTAACACTTTGAAGTGGGAATTTACATTGCTCGTTGTGAAATAATTGATTAAGTTTAATTTTATTAAAAACAGGATTGGTAAAGGTAACGATTAAATGTGAATTACTTTTTTTTAATTTTTGTGGTTTTTTGTTAATATTGACATTAAGAGCAGTTAGCCTACAATGGAGTAAATCAAAAAATGTATCACTAAAATGAGAATTGAACGTATTTGATGTAAAAACTTTGTGATATTGATTAATATGATATTTAGGAATTGCAAATATAAATTTACGAAGAGACATCCAGTTGTAATTGCTACTGAAAGAAGATTGTAGGCGTATTAATTATTTTTTAATATGAGTATTAGTTAATTTAGATGATGAATGTTTAGTAGTAGATTGATGATATAATTGATGATTAAGAAAAAGACAGAGAGATTGATAGTTAATTGTATGTGATGATGTAGAATATACGTTATTTATACGGAGTTATATAGTTATACGGAAGTTTATTTATATATATACAGTGAATTCTCGATAAGTCGAAGTCGGATAATTCGAATATTCGTTTAAGTCGAAGTTTACACGAAGTCCCGACCCCTTTATTACAATTCAATATTAAACTTTCTCGTTCTCTCGAAGTCTACATCTTTTAAGTCGATTTTTTCCCGATAGAGAAAGAACAGTCATTCGACTAATTTCTTAATTTTTCAGCCACAGATCAAAAATACTGGCACTTTCTGTTAGATAAATTTTTCTGCATTCCTTCACCTGCTTTGAAGGGCGCTATTTTTACTTCCTACATCGGTCAGTGTGGAGCCTCTGCGAATTTGGAATTTCACCTGAAATCATCCATCCCCCACTCCTGCCCCACTTCTAATCCATTTCTCTTTTACGCATTCCCTTTTCTTAACAGGTATTCTTTGGAAACAGAGCAGGTGGCTAAGTGAATTCTAATTGGTCAAATTTCCCACGCTTTTATGCAAGGACTTTTTTTTCCGATTCTATTGAGATTTCATTGAAGTTCATTACTTTAATGTTGAGTCTTGTCAGTTTAGTGCTTATTGATTTCACATCGTGATACGTTTTCAGTTGTTCTTTGAAAATGTCGAAGCAGATATTACAAATTCTTACTTTAGAACAAAATGTAAATTTGATAAAAGATATTGAAGACAATCTTAATTTAAAGAAAACAGATATAGCCCTGAAATATGATATCCCTCCCAACACGCTATCTACCATACTGAAAGATAAAGAAAGCATTTTCAAAAGACATAAGTCAAGTGTCAACACAAACTGCAAAAGGATGAAGACGTGTGCCTTCCCAGATATCGAAACAGCCCTCGTAAAATGGTTTACATATTACAGGACACAGAATAGTGTAATTCCTTTAAGTGTTACGATGTTAAGTAAGAAAGCTTTGGATTTCGCAAAATTATTGAATGTGGAAGGCTTCACTGCAAGTACGAGCTGGCTTGAAAAGGTTAAAGCCAGACACAACATCGTATTTCGGACATTACACGGTGAAGCAAATGATGTGTCTGATGCACTGTGTGATGAATGGAAGATAGTTTCATTACCCAAACTTCTTGCAGGTTATAGTGCGGACAACGGTTTCAATATGGATGAAATGAGATTCTTTTACAAATGTTTTTCCTAACAAGACGATGATGTTTAACTCATTACCCGCTGGTGTTGCATTGACGCAACAGTCGAAATAAATCCGTATATACCGATTATTTACCTTCCCCCCATTTTTTTTCAATTAACAAATTAGCCTTCCCAGATAGCATGCACGTTTGCAGTAAGTTTGACTTTTTCTCGATATTTCCTTGTCTTGACAAACTTGACACAACAATTTTCACTCAAAAGTACTGCAAGGCAGATGAAACAAAATCGATCTCTCCCTTGCAATGCCATTTTGCTGTAAAACTGCTGCAACACTGTCATATTTCAACGACGTCAGCGAAAATTCCCTTTGTTGAGAGCAGAATAGATAACAGCGTATGACTGGAAATTCAGAGCTCAGAGTCAAAAGAAAAAGACACATCGTTATTGAATCTCGTGATTAGCGGATCACTGATTAGCGTTCAAATAAAGGAACCCAGAAATAAAGGTATTTCTTATTTTAATTATTCAAATGTGGTTATTTTCTCTAAAGTAACATTTCTTTATAATCTACAACTTATTTCATAACAAAAATTCTAATAAATTAAAAGTTATGTTAATTTTCTAAGTAATGCCTACGTTTTTCAATAGTTATGCTTTGGGTCATGTTAAATATTTTTAATAAATTTTTCTGAACTTTACAGGGAGTTTAAGATTTCGTTTGCTTTTTTTTTATTGTTGTTGTTGCCTTTCACGCTGCTGGAGCAGTGTTGAATTCAAACGCTTATCTCCGGGAGAGATTTCTGTTGCTCCGGGATGAGGTGGAGGGGTGAAGGGAGGGGAAGGGGCGTCGCGATAGGGGTTATGGGGGGAGACCCCCCACAATATATGTGAACTTGGGAAATTTGAGCTTAGAGTTAGGAAAGTATAGATTTTTGAAACACTTATTCTTTTTTTTTTTAAGTAAAAATAAAAAAAAGAATTATTTATTGTTTTGCAGACGATCTTTCTGAGTTCTGTAATAGTAAAATAGTTCAACTTTCAAAATAAATACAAAAAGCAGCCAGACTCAATTTCTCATTATGTTTCTCTGTGTAACGAAAATATCATACATCTACCAGACATGAATTTCTTTACTGTTGTCCATCAACAGTGTCTGTAATACCTTTCCTCCAAAACTTTGTTCCTTATTCAAAAATCTAAAAATATGAGGCTATTTTCTATAAAGTACAATTATGACTCGTACACAATTGAAGACAAAAACTTTCAGTAAATGAACCAATAATTATAATTTTTATGTTTTTAGTTTCAGCATTTTTTTTTTTTTTTGGGGGGGGGGGAGATTTTTTTTTGCATATAAGTATCATTATCATTAAAGACACATTGAACATATTATTTTAGCTGGAAAATAGATCTTTTTTTTTTTCATGTTGGGAAAATTTTTAACTCCCCCCCCCCCCCCCCGCCGAAATTTTTTTTGCCGCTACGCCCCTGGAGGGGGGGGGGACATTCCGAGGTGGAAATTGCACTATTGTCCATTAAAAAGCATAAAAATTCAAACCTTCCGGGACGACATTTCAATGTTCCGGAGGGAATGTCCCCTCCTGGTCACCCCATGAATTCAACACTACGTTCGAGTGTATTATTTTAAACTTTAAATTATTTTTTCATTAACATTAACTTTTTTTTCTCTATTTAAATATTAAGTATAATTTTAAACTGTTTCTTAGTTGGCTCTATGCTTATCAACCTGGATTTCTAATGTACCGCTTTTTTCTATTTTTTATTGAAATTATTAAAAGTATTTCCTACCGACGTCCGTTTTATTTAATTATTTAATAATTTCTCTTTCCTTTTGACGTAACTGCTTCTTAATCGGATGTGTATAAATCTTTTTATTTCCAAATTTTTGTAAAAATTTTAAATATCAATATTTTTAAATTTTTAGTTTTTCACGTCCGCAGATCAGGCATGTACCGGAGCAAATCGAAACGATATTCCCGTTCGTGAAATTATGACAAATATTGTTCCGGTTAGTGATTTGTGAAATTATTAAAACATATTATTACAATTTTATACACATGGCTTTTATTGTGCTGCCTATAACTTTTTTTTATTATTTAGAATTTTGAATGCAGTTTTTAAATTATCTTTGTATGATTAGACATAAATTTGAATAAAGTAAAAAAAAAAAAAGGTTTTAATCAACGACAATTTTGAAATAGCGTCCCTGTTCGTGGATTTTTCAATTTCGAGGCCTGCCGTAAAAAAATTTACTAATATTGATTGGTGCGTATTTTTGTAATGAATTGAAGTTTAATAACTAAAATGCATTGAATAACCACTTCAAAATCTCAATGTTATAGTATTAATGTCAGATTTGAATATTGTTCATTTGTATTCTTATTGAACATGTTTTATTTTGTTTTATCTTTTACATGTAAAAAAAGTGTTGAACTGTATTTTTATTTATTATTATTTTTATGGTAACAATCTTTCATAAAAGGTAACTTCTTAAGAGCCTACATTAGTCACTCGAAGAAACGGTCAAGTTAATGTTAATCATATGGGAGATATTTACAGATTTCTCGCTCGCATTTTAATATTTTTAAATCCTTTTAAATCTTTTAAATCCTTTTCACCTGAGGTTGAAAAGTTTTATTCTGCGTTTGTTCTGATTAGGTACTGACTAGTTAATGTTTAGTTTGTCTCTCTGATTAGATTAAAGTAGATAAATTAGATTAAACTAACTTGACTAGATAAATTAGATTAAACTGATGAAATTTTGCTAGATAAATTAGACAAACTGACTAGATAAACTAGTTTTGATTTTAGTTAAATTTTTTGGCTTCCGCACTTAAAATGTAAAAACTGAAGAATTGTAAACGTCACTTGTGTGTCTCTCTGTCCGTCTGTCATAGTCAATTTTTCGAAACTACGGAACATGGAAATTTCAAACTTGGCAGAGTTATAAGGTTATTGACCAACATACTTATTGATTATTAGCGATTCGCAAGTATTTTTAGAAAAAAATTAGGGAAATAAGCTACTTATTTTTATTTTCTTTTTTTCTTTTGTGTGTGTAGTCTGTGGGGTATCGTTCGAAAGGTCTTGTAATACGAAAACCAAAAGTGTATTTGTTGTAATTTAGATATTACATTTTCAGAGACATAGACGAAAACAGTGTCGAATTCAGGGGATGGCCCTGGGGGGACATTCCCTCCGGAACAATGAGATGTCACCCCCCCGAAGATTTACGATTTTGTGTTTTCAATGGTCAAAAAGTGCAATCCCCCTCCCCCCCCCCCCCCGGAGGAAAGTGACTGAATTCAACACTGTACTGGAAAAATGTGTCCTCCCCCCTCCTTCCCCGCTATTACCAAATGTACTGTAAATAAAATTACGAAAAAAATAGTACTAGAAGTTTATTTAAGCCATACAGGTAAACTATAGCGATTATCCTAGTCACATACTTTTGAGAAAATCGTATTTTTTCGTTACACACTGACTTTACTTGGCGGGTGCTCAGTGGAGGAGTTGACGGATGCTCGATGTACCTATCGACGCGGAATCATAATCGTTTTCTCAAATATTTAATAAAGGAGCTGGTAATGCTTTGATGACTGCTTAAAGAATTTAAAAATTTATACTAAAAATGTTCTGATTTCTACTGGTTTATCTTGTTTGCTCTTCGAAAAAACAAATATTTTAAGAAGTAAAATTATTTTAAATGGAAATCTCTAAAAGTTTAATTAAACTTTACGTTTAATTTTGATACGTTCATTCCTTACGAGATAACGCATGGGATAAAAATTTCACATTAAATGTCAAACCAACTGAATGAATTATCTTAATATGTTCTTCTCGGGTCTAAACAATATAGAAAGTAAATTGTTTATGTTAATTATGTCTTTGTTTAGTAATCTTTATTCTTATGTATTGTACAATTTGACAGAAGCATAACCCACATTACTGTCAAGTCTGTTTTGCCTGAAAGTTCGCTCAGAAAGATAAGGCTTATTGCTCGGCAAAATCGATTTAACCTTTAACTGATGTTACCGGTTTCTCATACCACGGCCTTTTTCATTTTTTATAGTTTAACTTGCATTTTTCAGTTTAACTACAAACACTACCGAAATTTTGTTCCGTTTGGAACTTTAGTACTATCACCAGAGACTTTTGAATGGGTGAATTTTAATTATAACAGTCCTGTGCAAAAAGTTTAGTACAAAAACACCATCATATGAGTTAATCGTTCCTTTTATTCATCTTTCGTTGCAGTGGTCTCACAGACCGCTTCACACTAGTTACGTGACAATTTCTGTGACATCAGTTAAAGGTTAATTGTTTTTATTAAGTTTTATTACCTCCCGGCAATTCCACCCTTAACATCAAGGTAGTTTTGTTAACTGAGAAGTTGTAATTTGTGATCACCTTAAAAACTAACTGTAGACAGAATTCTTGAAAGCTGTAAAATATAAACCTGCTATTTTTTTTAATTTATTCCTTTTTTTTTTTTTTTTGTCCTCTTTCAGGATGCAGATACATGAAAAATCATGGATTAGAATGTGGAAAAATTGCATGATGCAACTGACTCAGGTGGGGGAGGAGAACAGGAAAGTGGTGTTAAATATATTTAAATATTTATTTTTTCAATTATTATTTTTTTTGTGTGTGTGTTTTGTTTAGGTAACAAAGTCTTAACTCAAAATATGTAGAAAATAATACTTTGTAATACTATTATTTATAAAGTGTTATTTGTATTTGTGCAAAAATAAACTTTGTAACTATTTTATAACTAGTATTGTTTTATTGAAACTCTGTCTTTTTTAAATTCTTGAAACTTTTCAAATAATTTATATATATATATAGAGAGAGAGAGAGAGAAATTAATTTGGATTTAAGTATACGAGCATTTCAAGTTTGAAGTTAATTTTTCTTTCCCGATAAGCTTTGCTTCCATTGCTTTAGCCATATATTACATTTTGTCTGCAAAACATATAAATTATATTATCTTTGATAAAATTAGCTAAAAAGTTCATCAGTAGACAGGCAAGCATGCTTATTTCCTGAAAAACCTTTAAATTGTATTTTTATGTTGTATCATGCAAAAAATCTTAGGATAAAAAAAAAAAAATCCTTTGAAATGCAGTGGTAATATCCAGAATGTGTGGTATTTCTAATAAACATTTATTTATGTTACAGTAAAAAAAAAGAAATATTTTACTAAATCCGTAAATAAGTTTCATTTGATGAAATACATGGCTATTAAGTTTGCAAATTCAATTATCCTATTTTTAGTTCAATTTTCTAATTACCTTAGGTTGTTATTTTGCCTTTTTAAATTTATTACAGTTTTCTTACTTGCCTTTAAAAACATTTAATGCTAATGTATGCAAATTATTAGAGAAATATTTGTGTGGTTTATCCAATAACCGTTTGTATGTTGATAGCTATTTATGAAATTTATTTCAGAAAGGAATGAGTTCCATGAATTTTTCTTAATGACAAGCAATAAATAATATGTATACAAGTTTGTTTAGAAAATCAAACCTGCTAGCATTTTTTTTTTTTTTTTTTTGCATATTTTTTGAGGGCGTAAGTAAGAAACAATGCTTTGATTCTGAGATAAAATGTTTCTGTTTCTGTTATTTTTTTATTTTGTGTTTTAATTGAGGTAAGTCAAAAACAATGTATTTTAAGTGTATGATACATTTTTTTAAAGGAATGTATTTGAAATGAAAGCTGTGTGTTTTTAAATGAAATTAATGCAATATAAATGATGGTAAGGGAAACAATATTTGGGGATTTATCACTTTTCCCGGCTAATTGAAAAATAGCCGATCTTTCCTTAACCCTTTGAGGGCCAAGCAATTGTGTTTTTGAAATGTCGAATTCACACCGAAATACGCAAAAACATTTATTGCAAAATAAGGAAAAGTAAGTTTACGACTTTTTTCCACCAAATTTAGAAAAGTAAAATTTAATAAATTTTTTCCTGGTGCAAATCCTCATTAATCGTAGGTGAGATAAAATATATCCCACCGCCCCTCAAGTGGTTAATATAAGTTAAATGCAAATAAATCCAGCATCTGTAAAAATATTTAATTAATTAAATTTTAAAACGAATGATCAACTCATTTTCTACTTATGTGTTATCCATCTCGAGAAGATAGATCATGCAAAATGATGATTATTAATTGCCAAACACACTTACCATTCTTATTGACCAAATGCATTCAAAACAGTAATTTGATATGCATTTGTTAAGTACATAAAATCAGATTGATGAATTTCAGCTAAGATATTTGATTACCTAATCTTCCGTAATCGAGTCTACTGCCAAGATTCAAGTGTAACAAAAAGAATATCAGCAACAATATACCTTAATGTAAATGTAGCTATCATTAAAGGATTTTCACAAAAAAACATTCCATGGCACCAAATCTTATTAGCTAAAACGCGCCAATTGGCCGTTGACCCGATTACGGAAGATAATAGGTTTTAAAATCTGCGTTATCTAACATATTGCAATTGATAAGCAAATGGACATGAAGCATAAATGCCTAAGTGATTTAAGCTGTATTTGTAAAGAAATATGAAATACCTAATAACAAAAAATATATGAAATGTTGTCATGATCGCAAAGAGTTCTTGGTACTTTTATGTTAACCAGGTGCAAATCTCGCAAATAGCATTTTTTATTTTTCATGTGATAACTTAAAACAATGCTTTAATGTTAAAATTAAATGTCTTGGTTTATGTTATTTATCAGGGTTTTTTTTTATTAATTCTTTTGTAATAAGTGAAAGTCTTGGATTTAAAATTTTTCTGTTTTAAATTAGTTATGCATTTTAAAGAAAATGAATGAAAGGGTTATATTTTAAATGAAATTAATGAAATAAGAAAAAATGCAGCGGGATTTTGGATATTTGGCCATTATCACCTACACCCTGCTGACATAAAAGTACAGAGTTCTTGATTTATCTATCCGAATCTTCTGATTTGGCGAAGACTTGAGCAAGTAAATTGAATTATGAATAATAAAAAAAGCATGATACAATGATACTATATATTTTAACCCGGGAGAACTCGCTAATGAGAATGCCCAATTGCTTTTCTTTTACTCTACATTCATATAATATCAACTTTTTTTGGTTGGCTTAGTACTTTTATTCACAAAATAGGTAAAATAATTGTAAAACATTTTGAAATTTTAATTAAAATGAAAAATGATTTAAATAAGAGTCTTAAAAAAGTACGACTGTGAGAGAAAATCTCATGCAGCGAGTTCTCCCGGGTTAAAGAAAACCAAACAGGTCGCCAGGGGCAGCTAGTTGTATAAGAAATTAGAATTGCTTTCGAATCTACTTTAAACTATAAGTCCTTGTCTACTCAGTCTATACAAGGTGTATCTAAACTCTTGGGCAAAACTTTAAGGGGTGATAGTATACATCAAGACAAACAATATTAAATAGGAAACTAAGGGTCCCAAACGTCTTCCGAAGGAGATAGGCGCCATTAAAGTTTAGAGTCCAAATTTTCAAATGATTATAAAAAACGGAAAAATTTGTCGATTCGTTTGCGGTTTTCGCTAAAACTATTTTTTATGTCAGTATTTTCTTGAAAATAAATTTTAAAGGTAAAGTTCAAAAAATGCTGATAGAGGGTGCTTTAAACTTTGGAGTAACGAACAACTGTTTTTTGCCGTTATTTTTTGTATTTCATTAAATGCTTTCAAAAGTTTAGACTTAAACTTAAATTTTGAGTTCAAAATCTGAATCGTTGGGAGTGGCTAAGTAGCGGAAACTGGACTGTGTTCAGGGGGGGGGGGGGTTCAAATTTCAATTCCTGAACACAGTTCAGTTTGCGCTACTTAACCACTCCCAACAATTCAGATTTTGAGCTCAAAATTTAAGTTTAAGTCTAAGCTTTTAAAAGTATTTAATGAAATACAAAAAATAACGGTAAAAAATAGTTGTGTGTTACTCCAAAGTCTAAAGCGCCCTCTATCGGAATTTTTTTAACTTTACCTTTAAAATTCGTTTTCAAGAAAATACTGACATAAAGAATAGTTTTAGCGAAAACCGCAAACGAATCGACCAATTTTTCCGTTTTTTATAATCATTTGAAATTTTGGGCCCTAAACTTTAATGACGCCTATCTCATTCGGAAGACGTTTGGGACCCTCAGTTTCCTATTTAATATTGTTTGTCTTGATGTGCACTATCACCCCTTAAAGTTTTGCCCAAGAGTTTAGATACACCCTGTATAGCATAAAAATGTTTAGCATCTGACAAACCTCCGATTATGCGGAATCTTACACAAAACACGCACAACCCTGAAAAGTACGACTATTAGAGTACAGGTAAAATATATATACCAATAAGTGAGTAATATACGACAACTGATGGCCATTCACCAAAATTTGGGAAGAACTTCGTTTTTACATAAAAAAAATGAAGATCCTTGAATCTCCCCCAAAATAAAGTTACTTAACCATGTTTTGGGGAGCATTTTTAACTCAGGGAAGGGGAAGGGCAAAGCTAAAAAAAATTTAAGTAGATCAACAGAGGGTTATCGTTTATTATGTATTTTTTTTTTTTTTTTTTTTTTTTATCGAATGATACCATCCGCAAGTCGATACGATCTTTCGCTACATAGTTACGGCAGGTTTCATGAATCCGAAGTCGAAAATTATACTTTACTGCAGGTAAAATAGGTTTTTACAGCAGCAACTGATGGCCATTCACGAAAATTTGGTAAGAACTTCATTTTGACACTAGAAATGAAGATCCAATAAGTTCCCAAAAAGTGAAGTAGTTTTATTGTGGTTTTTTTTTTTTTTTGGGGGGGGGGGGGGTACGCTTTAACTCTGTAATGTAGAAGAACTGAAATTATTTTAAATAGGTCAAATGGGGTACCGTTTGTTATGATGTTTTTAATTCTGAATCAAATGACACCGTACGCAAGCCGATACGATCATTCATTACAAAGTTAAGGCAGGATATAAGTGGATTTTGGCAACTTAAATGGCTTTGGAGTAAACTCAAATGATTCTGATTTTGATTATTGTTATTTTGAAGACATTTAAGGATTTTGATATTATAATGATTAAACTTAATGATTTAATATGATATAAAGAACATGTTTTGAACATAAAATAAATGTGACAAAACTATGCTAAAAAATAAAGTATAATTTTCCACTTTGTATTCATAAAACCTGATGTAACTGTCTCACAAATGATCGTATCGACTTGCGGATGGTTTTATTCGAATCAGAATTAAAAGATACATATGAAATTATATCCCACTTTACCTATTTAAAAAATATTGAATTCTGTCCTCCACCCCCCTCTCGTGTTAAAATGTCCATTTTTGCCTCCAAAATACGATGAACAACATTAATCTTTGGGGACTCAACGTATCTTAATTTCTAGTGCCAAAACGATGTTTTTCTCAAATTTTCCTGAATAGGAATCAGTTATTACTGTAAAAACCTATTTTACCTGCACAAGTATAATTTTCGACTTTGTATTCATAAAATCTACTTAACTTTGTAAGAAATGATCGTATCGACTTGCAGATTATTTTATTTGATTCGAAATTATAAATTACATAATAAACAATGTTCTACTTCACCTACATAAAACTTTTTGAGCCCCACCTCCCCCCCTCCCTGAGCTAAAAATGCCTCCGTTTTTTGTCCCCAAAACAGGGTACAACAACTTTATTTTTTAGCACTCATCGGATCTTCATTTCGAATATCAAAACGAAGCTCTTCCCAAGTTTTGGTGAATGGCCATCACTTGTCTCAAAATATCTTATTTTACCTGTACTACACGTAAAATTCAGAGAATTAACAACATTGCTATGAAATTACAGCATACTTGCAGATAGCTTGACATGACAAGAATTCAAGTTTGCAATGCATTTGCAGATAGTGTGTCATGGCTAGATTGCAAGTTTACAAGGCATTTGCATGGCAATATTACTAGTTTGCTATGAGTCTGCAGTCAATTTGAAGAACAAGACTGCAACTTGCACGACAAGTTAGCTGCAAGTTCAAAGTATGGTGACTTCGGAGTTTGCATAATCTTGTTGCAGTCTTGTTATGAACTTTCAGGCTTGTCATGCTGAGCTTGCTGCAACTTTGCAAGTTTGCAAAGTAAGATTGCTGAAAGTTTTCTGCAAATTAAAATTGCTATCTGGGTTACTTAAAGACACAAAATCTTAACATCAAATTAAGCAAAAATAATCTTTGACAATTTGTGGTGGCAATCGACATTCAGCCAAAAAGTTGAAATCATTAACCTTATAGTTTTGGTGGTTAATGGGTTAAGGGGGAATCACGTTCCGGTGGAAAGCTAAATAAAGAACGTTTAACTGTCCTTGTCGGAGCAAATGCTTCTGGAAACAAAAAAAATTACCTTTACTGGTCATCGGTAAATACAAAAATCCTCGCTGTTTCAAACATAAAAAGTCACTTTCCGTACAGTACAGATCTAATCACAAAGCTTTGATGACGCTAATGTTGTTCGAGGAATACATCAGAAACTTGGATGTAGTGTTTCATGCAAAAAAGCGTAAAGTGTAGATCTTCGTTGATCAGTGTACAGCTCACAGCCAACTTTTGAACTTGAAACCTATCAAGTTAGAATTTCTCCCTTCTACATAACTTCTAAGCTACAACCAGCAGACCAGGGAATAATTAAATGTTTAAAGTATTCCTACAGAAAACGTCTAGTGCGGAAGGCAATCGAGGATAACAAAAATGGAATAAATCAAAAGTGTGATCTGTTAGAAGCAATTAGACTGATTTCGAGTGCCTGGAAAAACGATGTGAAACAAATCACTATCAAAAATTGCTTCAGTAGATGTGGCTTCTTTGCAAGCAATGCGGGCTCATGTGTTGTGAATGAAAATCTACAAGATCAAGTTATTTCTGAAGATGATGATACTGAGTTTTTGAATATTGTCGAAAATGTTGCAGTTTGCGGAGAACTTAGTGATTCAGATATAGTTGAAGCAACAAAAAAGGTGGAGAACGATCCTGAATCTGAAGAAAATGACGAGAAAGTGAATTGCGTTTCACCACCAAATAATCAAGAAGCACATGCGGCAATGACGAAACCACAGCGATATTTCGAAAGTAGAGGCGGTATGCACGATTCTCTTTTCCTTTGTTTACAAAATGTGAGCGACTTTCTAACCAGTGAAAGAAAAAAATGTTCCTTCAAGCAGCCATCAACAAATTTTTTTCATAAAATTTGAGTTTGTAAGTACCTTATATTATGCACTATTAAATTGTATTTTTCTTTAGTGCTACTTTTGCCAGACTACGTTATTACAGTATAATTGCAATTCCTATCTATAAGATTGAATTATTTTTTATACATTTTCTGTATCTATTTAAGGATTTTCGATAAGTCGAACTTACGATAACTCGAATATTTTTGCCGGTCCCTTCGAATTCGACTTATCGAGAATTCACTGTGTATATATATATATATATATATATATATATATATTACCATTAATTAAACATAACCTGCCACCGTCAATTATTATGAATTAAAGCTGTAAGTATTAAAAAAAATATTATAAGAATTATTATGGAAGAAAAAAGAAAAAAGTGGACACCGACAAAAATTGAAAAGCTTATACATTGAATTACGTTATCGAGGGCACAGAATTCAATGATATAAGCAAAATGGTTGTTTTCTGTGGGAAAAATAAGCTAAAGCTAAAATTAATTTTCCCCTGTGCCCGCACAACCACTAAAATCAAGTGAATTGATTAAAAATGAAAGCAGAATAGAAACAAATAATATGAAATGGAAGAATCAATAAAACGTATTTAAATATTTATAGGATATAAAATAGAAATAATAAACACCATACCGATTAATATTTCAGTATTTTACAAAAATCCATGTGCACATGTCTTCCAGTATATCAAAAAGATTAAGGTGAATAAAACAGTTAAGAAATCACAGTAAATGATACCAAAGGATGCAGTTAATACATTTTGAAATAAAATTTGAAATACCTTGTAACACAAATTTAATCTAATATAAAATAAATAGATATTAATTACATTATTTAAAATGCACTATTAAATTAATAGATAACTGTTTAACAATATCGTCAAAATTTAGCTAAAAATACACCCTGGTGTATAAATTATAACTGAAATGGAGCTAGAAAAATTAAAAAATAGAGCAATCTGAAAGATACAATTTTAGTGCTGCCATCTATTAATAATTATATTAAACATCTATCGCAAGATAAAAATTTGCAAGCTTTTGAATGTAAATAACTGTTTAAACAGCAAAACCAAACAAATCCTTATACATAGAGAATTATAGAACAACCACTAAAATCAAGTGAATTGATTAAAAATGAAAGCAGAATAGAAACAAATAATATGAAATGGAAGAATCAATAAAACGTATTTAAATATTTATAGGATATAAAATAGAAATAATAAACACCATACCGATTAATATTTCAGTATTTTACAAAAATCCATGTGCACATGTCTTCCAGTATATCAAAAAGATTAAGGTGAATAAAACAGTTAAGAAATCACAGTAAATGATACCAAAGGATGCAGTTAATACATTTTGAAATAAATTTGAAATACCTTGTAAAACAAATTTAATCTAATATAAAATAAATAGATATTAATTACATTATTTAAAATGCACTATTAAATTAATAGATAACAGTTTAACAATATCGTCAAAATTTAGCTAAAAATACACCCTGGTGTATAAATTATAACTGAAATGGAGCTAGAAAAATTAAAAATTAGAGCAATCTGAAAGATACAATTTTAGTGCTGCCATCTATTAATAATTATATTAAACATCTATCGCAAGATAAAAATTTGCAAGCTTTTGAATGTAAATAACTGTTTAAACAGCAAAACCAAACAAATCCTTATATATAGAGAATTATAAACCTAATATAAATCACACAAAGTATTTAAAACTATTGTTAATAAAATTTAAAAGCATACAATATGTTCTATTAGCTAAATTATTTAAACTAAACTAAGAGTTTAAATAATGTTAGAACATTGATAATATATAGCATATATCTATATGCTATAAAACAAAATAAATTCAGTAATAATTAATATAAATAATTATTAAAAATTATCTAAAAATTATTTTTTAATGAATTATATATAAGATATTTATAAAATGAACAGGAAATAACAAACATGTGGAAGTATATAGAAGGTTAAATAATACTTAAAATCCCTTTACTTAAAACGCACAAATATAGAATGTGGATTATTTTCAGACATCCATAAAAATCCATAAAGTATGAATATGGGACATTCAAAAACATTAAACTAAGAGTGGCATACTATTAGTAATTAATATGATATTGTCCTTAGTAAATTAAAATTTAATAACAAATAATTGTAAATTAGATTAATGAATAATTAAGCTAATTATAATATTAATGAAAATCTCCAACTTACATATAAAATATCAAATCAACATCCACATAAAATACATAACAAAAAAATAGTAATAATACAAGAGCCCCGCTTTTTTTTTTTTAATAAATAATTAACCATTGCGTATTATCCAGACAACACCACCCTCCTCCGTACTCTAACATCTACCCACCCAACCAACCTATAATATTTTTTTATATTATTTTACAATTTTTAATTTTTTATAGATATTTATTTTTATTTTATAATTTTTTTGTAATTTTGTTTACGCATGTGTTAATTTGTGTTTATAGATCATGTAAGAAAAGTACTAATTGTATATTAATGAATATATGAATTTTTTTGGAAAACCATGATTTAATGCATTATAAATTAGTTTTTTAATATTATTGTTAATTAGAGGAGAAGAACATAAACATTTTATTCTATATAAATGATTAAGTATTATATTACGAAATACAGAATGATGTAGACAAGATTTAAAATTTGTAAATGTATTAACTGTGAATTTAAATTCTTTACGTTTGTCATACAAATCTGTGATTGTTTTATTGTCTTTTATTGTAATTTTAAGATCTAAGAAGTTAATTGTATTGTTAGATAAAAGGTTTTCCGTTAATTCCAAATTAGTGGGATAATCAACTGGAAATCGAGTAATTGCAGATTGATCAGTTTCAATTAAAATGATGTCATCAATATAACGATATAAATGTAGATTATTATTAGTAAAATTGCGTTCATAATGAGATAAGTATAAGTCTGAGAGTAAACTGGAAGTACAACCGCCTTGTGGTATACCGACATGCTGTAAATATAAAGTATTATCTTGCAATATATAATTATTATAGATAATGAAGTTAGTTAAAGATTTAAAATATGCAATATCTATATAAGATGGTAATTCCAGTTTTTTATAATACTTTTTAAATAATGCATTTATAATTTTATGTAAATCTAATAGGTCTATATTATTAAAAAGATCTTTGAAGTCATATGTCGTTATATTACAAACAGAATGAAGATTTTTTAAAATCTTAACAAGTTGATAGCTATTTTTTATACAATGTGTATTATCATTGTTTGTAGTAAGTTCATATATTTGATTAAGAATTTTTAAGAGAAGTGTATTGGCTTTATTATTATATGTATTACAACCAATAGTAACAGTCCTAAATTTAATAGGAGTTTTATGAAATTTGGGAATAAGAACTAAATATGGATAATTAAAATTAGTAGATAAAATATTTAAAAGTTTATAATAACTTCGAATTTTACGATTATTTACAATAACATTTTCATTAGTTTTTTGAAAAGACTTATTAGAAGAAATAGAATTTGTAAGAAGTTGGTGATAATATGATTTACATATAATAGCATAATTGTTAGGAGATTTGTCTACATATGTAATAACGTAGTTTTTTTTGTAATTTAGTAATTTGTTGGAAATAATGTAAACTGTTTGATAATAGATTTAACATTAAATTTAGATGGAAGTCTATATTTAGTACCATAACCCATTAGTTGTTTCAATTTAAAATCATGAACAATATCAAGATTTCCAGTGATTATATGTCCATGATCATTGTTTATGTATTTTTTTAGAGTGGGGTCTTTGCAGTTACACGGAAAAGTACTTGCAGCAGATGTATTTTTTGAAAATGTATTATAGTTAAAAATTTTTCTCCCAATTGTATTCGGATATTTAAAGGTTTTTGATATATGAAGATTATTGATAGGAAAAAAACAATTTTTATCATTAATTATAGAATTGATATTAATTTTATTAAAAATGTGATTTGAAAAAGTAATTATCATTTGAGTATTCATGTTCTGAATTTTGTGTTTTTTTTGTATATTAATATTTAAATGATTAACCCTACTCATAATAAGGTCAAAGTAAATATCAGAGAAATGTTTAGAGAAAGATTTACTTAGAAAGACATTTAAATGTTGTACCAGCTGTTTCTTTTTAATAGCAAAGATGTTTTTACGAATTAACAACCAGTTATAATTCTCTAAGTAATTTCGTTGAAGATCATTAATTTGTTTTGTGATAGATTTTTTGGAAACTACAACTGATGATGAACCCTTTCCGCGTTTATTACGTGTTGTTTTAGCATTTAAATTATGATTAAGAGTAGGATAAATTGGAGAATAATCAATATTGTTATTTATAGATGTGAAGACTTTGACAGGTCTGTTAAATACTTCACTGTTAAGTCCATATGGATATATTGTGTTATAATATTTCATATATGATGATTCCATATAAAGACGTTCTGATTTATTTTTTAGAATTTGAAGGATTTCAATTGTCGTATTTTTAAATAGATGTTTATGAAAATGTTGAATTTCAGCTGTAGATTGTATATTTTTTGCTTTGTTATTATTAGAGTCTGATCGATGATGATTGATTCGTTTATGAATTGGACCTGATGTTTCACCAATATATTTCATATTACATAAGTTGCACTTTATACTATAAATAACATTAAATGCTTTACTAAAACTTGAATAATTAGGATCTGAGACAATTTGTGTCTGAGCAGCGTATGGACATGTCTTGCACCGAGAATCATAGCACTTACGAAAAAATAAAGGACAAGGGGGAGAGTATAAATGGTCGCTGGATGACGATCCAGGAACAACCCAATTATTATTCCTGTACCGGGCACTACACTGCATAGATGCTAAGTGTATCTTGCCGGTATCGAGATGTTTACTAAGAACTGCCATATAAAAATTATGTATGGAAAGTGCAATAATTGCCATAAAAATAAGAAATTTTAATAATAAAAATTAATAATTTAATTAAATTAGCCTTGATTAAATAATAAAACTTGAGTATGAAAAAATATATATATACAATATTTACAATCATAGAAGCAGAACGCAGAAACAATCTTCAAATTATCCAAAACCAAATTATGATAACCCAAATAACGTAGATGAATAATATCAAGAAACCACTAGACTATTTTATAACAAATAAGTCTAAAAAGATCCGCATAACATCCAAATCCTAGAACAACTATAACCATGCAAAGACAACCAAAACGCTTACCCAACTAACTACTCAGATCAAAGTAATATATATATATATATATATATATATATATATATATATAACCATTAATTAAACATAACCTACCACCGTCAATTAATATGAATTAAAGCTGTAAGTATAAAAAAAAAACAAAATTATTATAAGAAATATTATGGAAGAAAAAGAAAAAAGTGGACACCGACAAAAATTGAAAAGCTTATACATTGAATTACGTTATCAAGGGCACAGAATTCAATGATATAAGCAAAATGATTGTTTTCTGTGGGAAAAATAAGCTAAAGCTAAAAATTATTTTCCCCTGTGCCCAAACAACCATTAAAATCAAGTGAATTGATTAAAAATGAAAGCAGAATAGAAACAAATAATATGAAATGGAAGAATCAATAAAACGTATTTAAATATTTATAAGATATAAAATATAAATAATAAACACCATACCGATTAATATTTCAGTATTTTACAAAAATCCACGCTCACATGGCTTCCAGAATATCATAAAGATTAAGGTGAATAAAACAGTTAAGAAATCACAGTAAATGATACCAAAGGATGCAGTTAATACATTTTGAAATAAAATTAGAAATAACTTGTTAAACACATTTAATCTAATATAAAATAAATAGATAGTAATTACATTATTTAATATGCACTATTAAATTAATTAATAACTGTATAACAATATCGTAAAAATTTAGCTAAAAATACCCCCTGGTGTATTAAATTATAACTGAAATGGAGCTAGAAAAATTAAAAATTTAGAGCTATCTTAAAGAGACAAATTTGGTGCTGCCATCTAGTATTACTATTAAACAACTGTCGCAAGATAAATAGTTGTAAGCATTTGAATGTAAATAACTGTTTAAACAGCAAAACCAAACATATCCTTATATATAGAGAGTTATAAACCTAATATAAACCACACAATGTAATTAAAAACTATTGTTAATAAAATTTAAAAGCATACAATATATTCTATTAGCTAACTTATTTAAACTAAACTAAGAATTTAAATAATTCTAGAACTTTGATAATATATAGCATATAGCTATATGCTATAAAACAAAATAAATTCAGTAATAATTAATATAAATAATTATTAAAAATAATATAAAAATTATTTTTTAATCAATTATATATAAGATATTTATAAAATGAACAGGAAATAAAAAACATGTGGAAGTATATAGAAGGTTAAATGATACTTAAATTCCCATTACTTAAAAAGCACAAATATAGAGTGTGGATTATTTTCAGACATCCAAAAAAAATCCAAAAGTATAAATGTGGGACATTCAAAAACATTAACCCGATAATAAATATTAAAAAGAATAGAGGTATAATAATAAAAATAATTACCCAATTTTAATGCATACAGTATAACTATATTTATATTAAACATGCTTATATGTATATTATTTACTATAAGAATGGCATACTATTAGTAATTAATATGATATTGCCCTAAGTAAATTAAAATTTAATAACAAATAATTGTAAATTAGATTAATCAATAATTAAGCTAATTATAATATTAATGAAATTCTCCAATTACATATAAAATATCAAATCAACATCCATATAAAATACGTAACAAAAATATAGTAATAATACAAATGCCCCCATATTTTTTATTTTTTTTTATTTTTATTTATTTATTTTTTTTATAATTAACCATTGCGTATTATCCAGACAACACCACCCTCCTCCGTAGTCTAACATCTACCCACCCAACCAACCTATAATAATTTTTTTATATTATTTTGCAATTTTTAATTTTTGATAGATATTTTTTTATTTTATAATTTTTTTGTAATTTTGTTTACGCATGTGTTAATTTGTTTTAATAGATCATGTAAGAAAAGTACTAATTGTATATTAATGAATATATGAATTTTTTTGGAAAACCATGATTTAATGCATTATAAATTAGTTTTTTAATATTATTGTTAATTAGAGGAGAAGAACATAAACATTTTATTCTATATAAATGATTAAGTATTATATTCCGAAATACAGAATGATGTAGACAAGATTTAAAATTTGTAAATGTATTAACTGTGAATTTAAATTCTTTACGTTTGTCATATAAATCTGTGATTGTTTTATTGTCTTTTATTGTAATTTTAAGATCTAAGAAGTTAATTGTATTGTTAGATAAAAGGTTTTCCGATAATTCCAAATTAGTGGGATAATCAACTGGAAATCGAGTAATGCCGATTGATCAGTATCAATTAAAATGATGTCATCAATATAACGATATAAATGTAGATTATTATTAGTAAAATTACGTTCAAAATGATATAAGTATAAGTCTGAGAGTAAACTGGAAGTACAACCGCCTTGTCGTATACCGACATGCTGTAAATATAAAGTATTATCTTGCAATATATAATTATTATAGATAATGAAGTTAGTTAAAGATTTAAAATATGCAATATCTATATTAGATGGTAATTCCAGTTTTTTATAATACTTTTTAAATAATGCATTTATAATTTTATGTAAATCAAATAGGTCTATATTATTAAAAAGATCTTTGAAGTCATATGTCGTTATATTATAAACACAATGAAGATTTTTTAAAATATTGACAAGTTGATAGCTATTTTTTATACAATGTGTATTATCATTGTTTGTAGTAAGTACATATAATTGATTAAGAATTTTTAAGAGAAGTGTATTGGCTTTATTATTATATGTCTTGCAACCAATAGTAACAGTCCTAAATTTAATAGGAGTTTTATGAAATTTGGGAATAAGAACTAAATACGGAAAATTAAAATTAGTAGATAAAATATTTAATAGTTTATAATAACTTCGAATTTTACGATTATTTACAATTACATTTTCATTAGTTTTTTGAAATGACTTATTAGAAGAAATAGAATTTGTAAGAAGTTGGTGATAATATGATTTACATATAATAGCATAATTGTTAGGAGATTTGTCTACATATGTAATAACGTAGTTTTTTTTGTAATTTAGTAATTTGTTGGAAATAATGCTTTGTATTAATAGAAACCAAATCAGCAATATTATTTTTTAAAGCGATAGTTAATTTTTCAATTACTAATATTTTCCATTGATTAAAATATTCAATAGGCTTATTATAAGAGATAGAAATTTTATAAATAAAAATATCAATATCATATGTAAACTGTTTGATAATAGATTTAACATTAAATTTAGATGGAAGTCTATATTTAGTACCATAACCCATTAGTTGTTTCAATTTAAAATCATGAACAATATCAAGATTTCCAGTGATTATATGTCCATGATCATTGTTTATGTATTTTTTTAGAGTGGGGTCTTTGCAGTTACACGGAAAATTACTTGCAGCAGATGTGTTTTTTGAAAATGTATTGTAGTTAAAAATCTTTCTTCCAATTGTATTCGGATATTTAAAGGTTTTTGATATATGAAGATTATTGATAGGAAAAAAACAATTTTTATCATTAATTATAGAATTGATATTAATTTTATTAAATATGTGATTTGAAAAAGTAATTATCATTTGAGTATTCATGTTCTGAATTTTGTGTTTTTTTTTTTTTTTTTTTTGTAAATTAATATTTAAAAGATTAACCCTACTCATAATTAGGTCAAAGTAAATATCAGAGAAATGTTTAGAGAAAGATTTACTTAGAAAGACATTTAAATGTTGTACAAGCTGTTTCTTTTTAATAGCAAAGATGTTTTTTCGAATTAACAACCAGTTATAATTCTCTAAGTAATTTCGTTGAAGATCATTAATTTGTTTTGTGATAGATTTTTTGGAAACTACAACTGATGATGAACCCTTTCCGCGTTTATTACGTGTTGTTTTAGCATATAAATTATGATTAAGAGTACGATAAATTGGAGAATAATCAATAATGTTATTTATAGATGTGAAGACTTTGACAGGTCTGTTAAATACTTCACTGTTAAGTCCATAAGGATAAATTGTGTTATAATATTTCATATATGATGATTCCATATAAAGACGTTCTGATTTATTTTTTAGAATTTGAAGGATTTCAATTGTCGTATTTTTAAACTGATGTTTATGAAAATGTTGAATTTCAGCTGTAGATTGTATATTTTTTGCTTTGTTATTATTAGAGTCTGAACGATGATGATTGATACGTTTATGAATTGGACCTGATGTTTCACCAATATATTTCATATTACATAAGTTGCACTTTATACTATAAATTACATTAAATGCTTTACAAAAACTTGAATAATTAGGATCTGAGACAATTTGTTTCTGAGCAGCGTATGGACATGTCTTGCACCGAGAATCATAGCACTTACGAAAAAATAAAGTACGAGGGGGAGAGTATAAATGGTCGCTGGATGACGATCCAGGAACAACCCAATTATTATTCCTGTACCGGGCACTACACTGCATAGATGCTAAGTGTATCTTGCCAGGATCGAGATGTTTACTAAGAACTGCCATATAAAAATTATGTATGGAAAATGCAATAATTGCCATAAAAATAAGAAATTTTAATAATAAAAAATTAATAATTTAATTAAATTAGCCTTGATTAAATAATAAAACTTGAGTATGAAAAAATATATATACAATATTTACAATAATAGAAGCAGAACGCAGAAACAATCTTCAAATTATCCATAACCAAATTATGATAACCCAAATATCGTAGATTAATAATAGCAAGAAACCACTAGACTATTTTATAACAAATAAGTCAAAAAAGATCCGCATAACATCCAAATCCTAGAACAACTATAACCATGCAAAGACAACCAAAACGCTTACCCAACTAACTTCTCAGATCAAAGTAATATGAATTTAAACTAAAGCAAATTAACATTAAATCTATGAATAGAAATAATTATTGCTACCATATTGATGTATATATAAAATGATTATCTCTACAGAATTATGTAAAGCTATATCAAAAATAGAAAATATATAGGACGATATCATACACTAACTACAAGAAAATTCAGATAAAATCATAACTAGAAAATTAAAAAACATTAAATAAATCGTTGCAATGATAGGAATGAAAAAATTAATGGAATCCTAAAATAGGTATCAGATAACTACATGGTAGAAATCATATTGATAATACACATAGATAGTGCGCTAATTGCAGCAATGATCTAAGCGTATAATATTTAAAAGATTGCTAAATCATTTAGCGACCTGGGAATATATATAAATATATATAAGATACCTTAAGGAAAAAATACATCAAAATGAATTGTTGACATTCAAAATGAGAAGATATTTAAAAATATCGTAAAAAAGCATACATTCATAATTACTTGCGCAAATGCATCATAGTAATTTGAATGCTAATATATAACCATTAATTAAACATAACCTACACCGTCAATTAATATGAATTAAAGCTGTAAGTATAAAAAAAAAAAAAATTATTATAAGAAATATTATAGAAGAAAATGAAAAAAGTGGACACCGACAAAAATTGAAAAGCTTATACATTGAATTACGTTATCAAGGGCATAGAATTCAAGGATATAATCAAAATGGTTGTTTTCTGTGGGAAAAATAAGCTAAAGCTAAAAATTATTTTCCCCTGTGCCCAAACAACCATTAAAATCAAGTGAATTGATTAAAAATGAAAGCAGAATAGAAACAAATAATATGAAATGGAAGAATCAATAAAACGTATTTAAATATTTATAGGATATAAAATATAAATAATAAACACCATACCGATTAATATTTCAGTATTTTACAAAAATCCACGCTCACATGGCTTCCAGAATATCATAAAGATTAAGGTGAATAAAACAGTTAAGAAATAACAGTAAATGATACCAAAGGATGCTGTTAATACATTTTGAAATAAAATTTGAAATACCTTGTTAAACACATTTAATCTAATATAAAATAAATAGATAGTAATTACATTATTTAAAATGCACTATTAAATTAATTAATAACTGTATAACAATATCGTAAAAAATTAGCTAAAAATACCCCCTGGTGTATTAAATTATAACTGAAATGGAGCTAGAAAAATTAAAAATTTAGAGCTATCTTAAAGAGACAAATTTGGTGCTGCCATCTAGTATTACTATTAAACAACTGTCGCAAGATAAATAGTTGTAAGCATTTGAATGTAAATAACTGTTTAAACAGCAAAACCAAACATATCCTTATATATAGAGAATTATAAACCTAATATAAACCACACAATGTAATTAAAAACTATTGTTAATAAAATTTAAAAGCATACAATATATTCTATTAGCTAACTTATTTAAACTAAACTAAGAATTTAAATAATTCTAGAACTTTGATAATATATAGCATATAGCTATATGCTATAAAACAAAATAAATTCAGTAATAATTAATATAAATAATTATTAAAAATAATATAAAAATTATTTTTTAATCAATTATATATAAGATATTTATAAAATAAACAGGAAATAAAAAACATGTGGAAGTATATAGAAGGTTAAATGATACTTAAATTCCCATTACTTAAAAAGCACAAATATAAAGTGTGGATTATTTTCAGACATCCAAAAAAAATCCAAAAGTATGAATGTGGGACATTCAAAAACATTAACCCGATAATAAATATTAAAAAGAATAGAGGTATAATAATAAAAATAATTACCCAATTTTAATGCATACAATATAATTATATGTATATTAAACATACTTATATGTATATTATTTACTATAAGAATGGCATACTATTAGTAATTAATATGATATTGTCCTAAGTAAATTAAAATTTAATAACAAATAATTGTAAATTAGATTAATCAATAATTAAGCTAATTATAATATTAATGAAATTCTCCAATTACATATAAAATATCAAATCAACATCCATATAAAATACGTAACAAAAATATAGTAATAATACAAATGCCCCCATATTTTTTATTTTATTTTTTATTAAATTTTAATTTTTTTATTTTTTTTATAATTAACCATTGCGTATTATCCAGACAACACCACCCTCCTCCGTACTCTAACATCTACCCACCCAACCAACCTATAATAATTTTTTTTATATTATTTTGCAATTTTTAATTTTTGATAGATATTTTTTTATTTTATAATTTTTTTGTAATTTTGTTTACGCATGTGTTAATTTGTTTTAATAGATCATGTAAGAAAAGTACTAATTGTATATTAATGAATATCTGAATTTTTTTGGAAAACCATGATTTAATGCATTATAAATTAGTTTTTTAATATTATTGTTAATTAGAGGAGAAGAACATAAACATTTTATTCTATATAAATGATTAAGTATTATATTCCGAAATACAGAATGATGTAGACAAGATTTAAAATTTGTAAATGTATTAACTGTGAATTTAAATTCTTTACGTTTGTCATATAAATCTGTGATTGTTTTATTGTCTTTTATTGTAATTTTAAGATCTAAGAAGTTAATTGTATTGTTAGATAAAAGTTTTTCCGATAATTCCAAATTAGTGGGATAATCAACTGGAAATCGAGTAATTGCCAATTGATCAGTATCAATTAAAATGATGTCATCAATATAACGATATAAATGTAGATTATTATTAGTAAAATTACGTTCATAATGATATAAGTCTGAGAGTAAACTGGAAGTACAACCGCCTTGTCGTATACCGACATGCTGTAAATATAAAGTATTATCTTGCAATATATAATTCTTATAGATAATGAAGTTAGTTAAAGATTTAAAATATGCAATATCTATATTAGATGGTAATTCCAGTTTTTTATAATACTTTTTAAATAATGCATTTATAATTTTATGTAAATCAAATAGGTCTATATTATTAAAAAGATCTTTGAAGTCATATGTCGTTATATTATAAACACAATGAAGATTTTTTAAAATATTGACAAGTTGATAGCTATTTTTTATACAATGTGTATTATCATTGATTGTAGTAAGTACATATAATTGATTAAGAATTTTTAAGAGAAGTGTATTGGCTTTATTATTATATGTATTGCAGCCAATAGTAACAGTCCTAAATTTAATAGGAGTTTTATGAAATTTCGGAATAAGAACTAAATAAGGATAATTAAAATTAGTAGATAAAATATTTAATAGTTTATAATAACTTCGAATTTTACGATTATTTACAATTACATTTTCATTAGTTTTTTGAAATGACTTATTAGAAGAAATAGAATTTGTAAGAAGTTGGTGATAATATGATTTACATATAATAGCATAATTGTTAGGAGATTTGTCTACATATGTAATAACGTAGTTTTTTTGTAATTTATTAATTTGTTGGAAATAATGCTTTGTATGAATAGAAACCAAATCAGCAATACTATTTTTTAAAGCCACAGTTAATTTTTTAATTACTAATATTTTCCATTGATTAAAATATTCAATAGGCTTATTATAAGAGATAGAAATTTTATAAATAAAAATATCAATATCATATGTAAACTGTTTGATAATAGATTTAACATTAAATTTAGATGGAAGACTATATTTAGTACCATAACCCATTAGTTGTTTCAAATTAAAATCTTGAACAATATCAAGATTTCCAGTGATTATATGTCCATGATCATTGTTTATGTATTTTTTTAGAGTGGGGTCTTTGCAGTTACACGGAAAATTACTTGCAGCAGATGTGTTTTTTGAAAATGTATTGTAGTTAAAAATCTTTCTTCCAATTGTATTCGGATATTTAAAGGTTTTTGATATATGAAGATTATTGATAGGAAAAAACAATTTTTATCATTAATTATAGAATTGATATTAATTTTATTAAATATGTGATTTGAAAAAGTAATTATCATTTGAGTATTCATGTTCTGAATTTTGTGTTTTTTTTGTAAATTAATATTTAAAAGATTAACCCTACTCATAATTAGGTCAAAGTAAATATCAGAGAAATGTTTAGAGAAAGATTTACTTAGAAAGACATTTAAATGTTGTACAAGCTGTTTCCTTTTAATAGCAAAGATGTTTTTTTCGAATTAACAACCAGTTATAATTCTCTAAGTAATTTCGTTGAAGATCATTAATTTGTTTTGTGATAGATTTTTTGGAAACTACAACTGATGATGAACCCTTTCCGCGTTTATTACGTGTTGTTTTAGCATATAAATTATGATTAAGAGTAGGATAAATTGGAGAATAATCAATAATGTTATTTATAGATGTGAAGACTTTGACAGGTCTGTTAAATACTTCACTGTTAAGTCCATAAGGATAAATTGTGTTACAATATTTCATATATGATGATTCCATATAAAGACGTTCTGATTTATTTTTTAGAATTTGAAGGATTTCAATTGTCGTATTTTTAAATTGATGTTTATGAAAATGTTGAATTTCAGCTGTAGATTGTATATTTTTTGCTTTGTTATTATTAGAGTCTGAACGATGATGATTGATACGTTTATGAATTGGACCTGATGTTTCACCAATATATTTCATATTACATAAGTTGCACTTTATACTATAAATTACATTAAATGCTTTACAAAAACTTGAATAATTAGGATCTGAGACAATTTGTTTCTGAGCAGCGTATGGACATGTCTTGCACCGAGAATCATAGCACTTACGAAAAAATAAAGTACGAGGGGGAGAGTATAAATGGTCGCTGGATGACGATCCAGGAACAACCCAATTATTATTCCTGTACCGGGCACTACACTGCATAGATGCTAAGTGTATCTTGCCAGGATCGAGATGTTTACTAAGAACTGCCATATAAAAATTATGTATGGAAAATGCAATAATTGCCATAAAAATAAGAAATTTTAATAATAAAAAATTAATAATTTAATTAAATTAGCCTTGATTAAATAATAAAACTTGAGTATGAAAATATATATATATACAATATTTACAATAATAGAAGCAGAACGCAGAAACAATCTTCAAATTATCCATAACCAAATTATGATAACCAAAATATCGTAGATTAATAATAGCAAGAAACCACTAGACTATTTTATAACAAATAAGTAAAAAAAAATCCGCATAACATCCAAATCCTAGAACAACTATAACCATGCAAAGACAACCAAAACGCTTACCCAACTAACTTCTCAGATCAAAGTAATATGAATTTAAACTAAAGCAAATTAACATTAAATCTGTGAATAGAAATAATTATTGCTACCATATTGATGTATATATAAAATGATTATCTCTACAGAATTATGTAAAGCTATATCAAAAATAGATAATTTTTTTTTGAGTGTATCTTACCCCACTTCATCTTCTGACTATACGTAGTTTAATATTTACATTATTCTAAATTAAAATTTCAAGAACTTCATGATTAAATTAGACATACACATTTGAGGTAATTAGTTTTTTTTATTGTGCATGTGTATATATTAAATAAATTATTTTTCATTTTGAATTCCTAAGCGTTTTTGTTTAGTTTTTCCCCCCATTTAACCCTTTATATACTGACGGTACCTATAAGCACCATTAAAATAAATTGTTATAAAATTCATTTAGTACATCGATTAGTAGTAATACAGTTTATAATGAGTTATAGATACATTACTTTATATTGTTCCAAAAGCATTATTGGTTACACAAAACAACATTTTTTTTAAAGGATGATTTCTTTTGCCTTTATCTTTTTAGAGTTCTTGGCCTTGTGTGTGTGTGTGTGTGTGGAGGCGGGGGGAGGGGGTTAGGAAATATTTCTATATTTCTACTGTAAGGACATTATATTTGTACATTTCTTAATTCTACAAAATACTAAGAAAAATATTTAAAATAAAAGATTTGAGTGGAGTTATAAATATTGCACAAAATCCCTATAAATTCAAATTTAATTAATCCTTCTAAATCGTCCAATCCTCCTAAAATCCTTCTAAAATTTAATTAATGATTATGTAAATCTTCTAATGTAGTTTCAAAAATTCACGAAAAATGCTTTAGAGGATAACATTTTCATGAATTCATAATTCAGTACATAAAGGAATAAACACTATTTTTGTATGTGTTTGTTTTAGAATGTGGCCGCTGGATTTTTTTTTTTGTTTAGGAGCCAGTGGCTCCTTCCAGACAAGGTTCTCGCTGCCGCTCGCCATTGCGCCAAATTGCGACAAAATGCATCATTTGGCGAGTAAACGAACAGTCTGACTCGCCAAATTGCGAGTGCTCAATTTCTGCCCTTTTGGTGCGTGTGTGCCAATACAGTACAGAATCTTATCTGCGTTACTGAACGATTGTGTCGCTTTTGATGTTTAGTCGCACCGTGCCATTTACATTACTCTAGAGATACTGACTCAACATCAATTCAGTTTAGCAACAGCCAAAGACACGGAATTTTTATGCGATAAGTATTTTTCTAGTGTCAGTTAACACTATTTAATCTATGCGCCGACGTCACACCGGTAAAAACACAAGTAAAATTACTCGCATCAAGTACCAAATAGGGAAAAGTTTTGCTAGGAACTGCCCTTGAAATTAGCCATTTACCATACTGTTTATTAGTTGTATACAAAGTATCATTGGCCGGGAAATTTTTTCTATCTGTTAGAGTTGAAATCTCATAGCGATTTTTAGTTCATATTTTTGCAACTGTAAATCAACGATAGCTGTTTTAAATTTTTATTTCGACCGCTAAAAGAATATCTGAAACATTTACATATTTGAAGATAATTAGAATGTACTTATTTTCAATAGGTTCTATAGCGGATTAGTCAAATTTCTATTTTATAAACAACTAGCAGAACTACCCGGCTTCGCCCGTGTCAATTATAAGAAGCCTCCCAGGTAAAATAAATTAAAACGAAATAATATGGTCATCACAATAACGGAAATTTGTGCATTCCCATCCACAAATCGTTATAAAGACAATCAAAAATCATGGCGTTATTGTCTTGCAACCATAGTAAAATCCCCGAGCTTTAATAACAGAATGCACGTTTTCTTTAGCGGGTATAAGAGAAAAATATGTGATTTTCCTGACAATACGAAAAAAAGAAATTCCTCCAAATCGCGCAGCACTTAGTGAAATTCGCGTTTGTATGGTATTATCTACATTATAAAGTAAAAACACTATGTCAGTGCCCATAAATTGTGCCCCATAAATTGTAATCCATAAAATGTGCGTTTACTGCATTTTTCTAACTTTTAAACATCACAGAATTTCATTTTTTACAATGTCGAATAGGAAAAAGTTCTCTCAAATGAAATTTGTTTGAAAATTGTACCTCAGTTTTCTGATTTTAATGGATTTTAAAGTAATTTTTAAGCCTGGATATTTTTAAAGTTGAGTGCAACCCGATTGCGAAAGATGAACCTGTTTACACTTAATGCAATAGTATAAAGAAAAGACATGTCTATGAGTAACGCTGGTATCATATTTTCGGTGGCAGCAACCTAACACAACAAATTTCCCTTTTATTGCAGTTTAACGTCTAAACATTGTACATCCGATTGTTCCAACGTATTATAGAAAACAAAAGTACTTTCAGTGATATTTGTTTGTAATGTTTATCTCAATTTACGATTTTTTATGGGTTTTAAAATACTTTTTAAGCATGCATATTTTTTAAATATGCTTGCAACCCAAATACAAAAGATTAACTCAATTGTTCAAAAACATTGTAAATAATTCAGAATTTGTTTGCTTTCGCGTAATATTCAATAACTAAATTGGCAAACGAAATTAAAACGCCAAAAATAAAATAAAATAAAACACGAATTTATCAGATATCAAATCAAACTACTCAAAATAACCTGATAAGTATATAAAATTCAAATGGGAATTTCGTTCCGGGTGCATATAACTTGAATTCTTCAGAACGGATTTCCATGCGACTTGCACTATTAGTTTTTTAGGGAAGATTTTAGTGCGTAACATATTGTTTTCCGTTGCTTAGTCATAGAATTATAGGGGAAAGTTTTATAATCACGTGAACCCAAATATGAAGGATTAGTCTTATTAGCTGAATGAAAAATGCAGAACTATTTTTATATCTAAGTATATTGACGGGTTTATCTTCGGTAATGGGGCTGTGCGCTAGGGTATTCTTATTTTAATGAGTGTGCCTGACACCTATTATGGCATGCACCTTTGTTTAAAACAATATAGAATGACTTATGTTTTAAGCAACTATCTGGCATGCAACTTGATTACAAAATACTAACCTGCAAATGCTTAAGGTACTTCTCCAGTTCCCTGCTCAACAACGCGAAACTTTCTGACACATTTTCTGACTCATTAAACGTAAAGTTTTAAATTTGTAGGCCTGACTATTCAAGCGATTTGGAATTGAAATGAGTTTTTCCTTTTTTCATAAATAGATTACTTATCGGTTATGAGCAATTGTGGTTGCGTGACGGCCGGTTTTTATCCTTTATTGCACTGTTGCATCCGAAATTCAGTTCAAAACACCAACTGAAAGATCTTATACCTTTACCAACAAAGGGAAACTATCTTTCGATTACATAGTTTCTAAATAAGAACTCCTGTCAATTTCATGCATTTCCGAACAAAAATTAATTAAAAAATATATCAGAAAATAACTCCTTTGGATTTGAGAACAGCCTTAACTTTATGAACAGTCTTAACTTGAAGTTTATGAAAAAACTCACATTTTTAGTTTTAATTTTGGAACTCGCGAAATTTAAATTCAGAAAAGGGATGTTCTTTTGACACATTGTGGTAATTTTTTTAAATTTTTAAAATTAAAATACATGTTTTCTTTGGCGCTCGTAACAGAAGTATACAATATCTTCACAATACGGGGGAAAATGCAAAAAAAATACATCCAAATGAGATAGTAGTTACTAAAATTTTATTTCGAAAATTTGAAATTTTATTGAAATTAAATCTACAATGATTAGATGAAATGATGTCATTTTCCATAAATTTTAAATCAAGACATCTGTCAAGATTTTTTTTGAAAATTTAAATAACCGCTCTCTTTTTGCTATAAATCACAGAAAATGTTAGCACTGAATCTAAACCAATACAACACTTAGCGATAGCGTATCGGTATAAGATATGGCTGCAGTATACAATCGAATTAGTAAGCAAAATATAGGAGCCATATATTTACAATGAGTTTGATTACGCGTTGAAAAGATTTGATAGAATGTGACGTCATATCTAGCCTTTTTTTTCTTTTTCTTAAATTGTTTTCATGAAATTTGACTGTTTGTGTTAAAATAGTTGTTTTAATTTAAAAAAAAAAAAAACATTCAAATTGAGGTGCTACGTTATTTTACCGCTCTTATAGTTAAAGTTTTTATTTTATATAAAAAAAATGTAAATTTTCTGTTTAGAATGACGTCAATATCAACCACGCAAAAATATAGCAAGAAAATCTGAATTTTTATTGGCAAATAGAAACAAAATACACGCGTTATCCTTATTTTTTTCACATTATTGTGTCATTTTTTAGGGTTTGGCAACAGGAAAGAAACGTTTGAATTTAAAAAGATTTAAAAAGAGATATTTCTATAATGTTAAATTATGGATGTGGTAGAAAAAAGGGATAAATAGTGGTCTGATAATTTTCTTTTAAGTAGACAGTGATCTTTTCCACGTTCTAAAACGTATGTACATCGAGTTTTGTGCAAATCGGTCAAAAATTAAAGATTTGTATAAAGGACATACACACAGAGAACGGCTTTTATATATATAGATTACAAAAAATTAGGTTATTTTAGAACACATTGACAAAAAACTGATACGATAAGGGGTTAAAGATACATTTTTCAGTGTTTCACGCCGAATCTATTTTGCTGAATTTTTTTTCATTTGGCTACTGTTTATTATTTGTTATTCGCCAAATCGCTAATGTTGGTCAAAAGCCAACGAGAACGCTACTTCCAGATTTTGGGAATCTGCACCTATACTATTGTTACTAACATATGTACAATCTTTTTATTAAAAAAGTTTTTCTTTGGAACAATGCAAGTTTTTTGTTATTAGCCCCCGGTATGCTATTTCTTTCTCCCAGCAAATAAAATGTCGCCTCCAAAAAATAACGTTGCGTTGTATAAGCCAGCCGTAGAACAAAGCAGGCGTATCATTGTTCTGTTAAATACTTCACTGCAATTTTTTTAACTTCTAAGCATAGCACTTTTTCAATTTTTATACCGTCGTATTGGGGGGGGGGGGGGAGGAAGTACTTTTAAATGCAATCTGTTTGAAAGCTGCATCTCCATTTATTTTTGATATATTAATTTTTTTTTAGTTTTTAGCGAAATTTGTTTAATTTTGGCAACTTAAGTACTCCATTGCTGTAGAAAGTAAAGGAAAAATAGTTGGAAAATAGTAATTATATCTTTTTGTTGCTATTTTTCCATAAAAACTAAAAAAAAAGTACTTAAAATAGATGCTGTTTTGAAAAAATGTAAATGAATGATTTCTGATAAAACATGGAGCGATTATAAACTAATTTAATTTTAAGTAACCATGTTAATATCACAAACAAATGAACGCCCATGAATTTTTAGGTAACCGATTTTTTTTGTTGAGTTTCTTGAATGCTGATATCTTTTTTTTTATTATTATTGGTGTATTATTCAGCGATAGTGACGTTCTATGCGTACTTTACTGTCGATGTTGTTTAATACTGGATCGCAAATGAGGAATTCTTCAGTGGATGCGGATAACGTCGTTTTATATAAAATAAAAGCGTGTGTTTTAAGTCTTAAAACTGAAAAATGTTTTGCGCTCTCTCTCTCTCTCTCTATATATATATATGGGGAATTTCGCAAGTAACACTTGCATCAGACTGAATGTTCCCGACGCTGTCATCCGCTTCGAGATTAAAAAGGTAACGAAGTTGCGTGATGTGGAAATGCAGAAAAAATAAATAGAACGAGAAAGAATTCGACGACGGCGGTTTTGTTAAAAAGAACAGAATATTTTCGACGATATAAAATAGAAGATTTAAATGACTTATGAAAATCTTAGAAATATTCGACGATGCTACGTAAATGAAGCCAAAGTTTGTTGCTTTTAAGCTAAATATAGATTGTAAAGAGAGCTTTTATCTGTATTTTTGTTTTGTCTTCGTCTTAATAAATGTCAGTGTTCGTCTTAGAAGTAAGTTATGATCTATAAATAGGAGTCTCGTCCCACAAAGTGGTGTCAGAAGTAACAGTTAACCCACCAACATTATTCATTTGTCTGAATTATCCATTTTACAGATTCAAGCCGGATATTATTCTAACGTTGAGACCATTGTTATATATTTTATTATGAAGTTAGTTGACATACCTGAACTGGAACTTGCATTTAAAAATGAATGAACAAATAAAATTAAATTACTACATAAATTCCTATTTGATGCTGAAGGTGATCGATCTAATCGAAAGATAATACGTGATTTTACTGGTTTCGGTATCAAACCAACAGCACCGAGTTCAAAAATAAAATAACTAAAGTTCAAACGGATTTTTCTTTAAATGATCTTATTACAGTGTGTAATCTACTTTGTATTTCTAATGAAGGATCTTTAAATGATCTTGCTACCCGATTAGTTACATACCTTTCAGATTTGAGCTTGCTACAAACTAATATTATACAAAATGAAAGTGACACTGACTCGGAACCCGAATTCCCTTCAAATAATATGACTTCAAGTAATAACACCAAATTATCAAATGTTGACAAAAACAAGCAACTTCCAGTTCAAAGTTTTGTGCCATCATCTATTAGTTTTACTGATGTTGAAAGTGTTGTACCTCCTTCTGATGGAAGTTCTTTTAGTGATATAAATGTTTGGCTCAGTAATTTCGACGATGTCACTAGTATGTTTAAATTATCTGACTTTCATAAATTCATATTTTGTAAAAGATCCTTACGAGGAAAAGCCCAGTTGTTAGTAGAGACAGAATTTCATATCAATTCATATGACAAACTTAAACAACTCTTAATTTCAGAATTCAGTACCACTTATAATTCTGCCGAGTTACATGATATATTAAATAAACGAAAATTGCAAGAAAATGAATCAATAGAAGAATATTTTCTTGTTATGAAACAATTATGCTCGCGTGGTAACATCGAGGATTCCGCATTAATGCAATATATCATAAATGGTATACCTGACCCTTTTTTCAGAAAATCAATATTATATCGATGCCAATCCATTGTAAATTCAAACAAAAGCTCAAAATTTATGACAAAATTCGACATGACTTTGAGAACACTAAATTTCGTAAAGTCAAACCTGAAATACCAGTGAAAGAGAAATCCTTTCGGCCAAAATCTGATCTTTTTTGCTTTAATTGCGGTTTGTCAAATCATAAAAGTAGCTAATGCAGACATAAAGAGACAAAGGCCCTCGTTATTTCAATTGCTCGAATTTCGGCCATAAATCGGCTCAATGTGATCAACCAAGGAGACCTAGAGCCATAGGCGTAGCGTGACCAGAAATTTTGGGGGGGGGGGGGGGGCACCAAGGCCGTGAAACTGCGCCCCTAGCGAATTTTCAATTTTGCGCCCCCCCCCCCTCCCCCCCAAAAAAATCTTTCTCTTTGTGATGGGTGTAATAAAAATGATAAAGTGCAGAAACATAAATAAATTCTATTGCATAAATATTTCGCGTTTATTTTGGAACTTTATTAAAAGGTTTAATTTTAATTTAGAAATTCAGAACAAGGGGACAACATAACATAAGGGAAAATTACACTTATTTGTTAGAGAGTTCATCATGTTTTGCGACAGGAAAAAAAAAAGATCAAGAGAGAAAAAGAAATTCCCCGGAAAATGATCGGCGGCCAAAAAAATGAATAAAGCCGTGGTTCGCAGCATAAATCTCCGCCCGGAGTAACCGACCGCTCTTTTAACCCCCTCTTTGCAAGGCCCTGGGGAAGCACACTAGAGGTCTGCACGGACCGCAATTTCAAGGCCTGGTTCTAGCTCGGCGTAAAAATTAAAACTTCCACCCGAGCCCGGCCCGTTTATATTTTAACAGTTTACGGCCAGGCCCGGCCCGTGGAAAAATCAATTAAATCAGGCCCGGTCCGGCCCGTCTCAATTTCTCATAAAATTCCGATTTTTCTTAACATACAATTGCAGGGCTGCACTTGTTACTAAAAAGCTACTGAAAGCGCCTATTTTCAGTATCCGGCGGCTTTGCCGACTATTTCAGGCCGAAAACCATTAAAAAGTGACTTTTTCAAGAAAGCAGGCGACTTTTTTCGGATTTCAGCGACTATTTTTACAGAAAATATTCGATCTTTTTCTTCAAAGCGCCTGTAATGTCATCTTCCCAAACACACTTTTTCAACGGTTGTTTGAGGAAGTTCACGATTTTTTCAGCGACGAATTCCAAAATTCGCGATTTTTCTCCCAATCGATTAACGGAAATACCCCTTTCTTTCTTAGATCTTTTTATACTACCGTTGAAGGAGATTTTGCGATTTTTTCCGCGTTCCTTTGCCAAATTTCGCGAATTTTTCTACGACAGATTGACGAACTTTATTTATTTTTTTCGCCACCACTTATCCAAATTCGTGATATATATTTTCTGCGACCGATTGATGCTAGGTACTATTTGTTTCAGACATCTTTCGACGAAATTCTTGATTCTTTTCCAGATCGTTTGTCAAAATTCGTGATTTTCTTTTCACGACCGACTTACAAATGTCGTGAATTTTGCGCGATCATTTGGTTAAATTCTCAAATTTTTTAAACAAAATTTACGTTTTTTTGTCCGCGACCATTTGTCAAAATTTGCGATTTTTTTTCTTGTGATCCTTAGACGAAATTCGCAACTTTTTGTCCATTGTTTTGACAAAATTTGCGATGATTTTTCCGCGACCGACTGACGAAAATTGCCATTTGTTTCCGCGACCTTTGATAAATTTTAAAATATTTTTTACGGTTGTTTGAGGAGATTTGCGATTGTTTTCGTGACGAATTGCAAAATTTGCGATTTTTTCCCTTATCGATTGACGAAAATAGTTATATCTTTTCGCCATCTTTTGCTACGATCGTTGAAGGAGATTTCACAATTTTTCGTATAACCTGTTGCAAATTTCCCGATTTTTTTTTTTTTTTTGGGGGGGGGGGGCGATTGTTTCGCTGAACTCACAATTTTTTTTCCGTGATCCTTTGCCAAATTTTGCGTTTTCGTTTCCGGCAATCGTTTCACGGTACTCATTTTCTTTTCAAAACCGACTTGGGAAATTCTTGATTTTTCGTGCAATCATTTGTTTAAATTCTCGATTTTTTACGCGATTATCTGACCAAATTCGCGTTTTTTCAGGGACGATTCTGTTCTGAATTTTCCAAAAGTTTAAGGCATTCGATTCCGAAAATTTAAAAAAATCGGCATCAGTCTGAAAATTCGGGCATAAAAAATATCGCGAATTTCGGCAAATGGTTGCCGAAAAATTCAATTTTGACAATCGTTCACAGAAAAAAATCACCAATTTCTTGAAATAATCGCAGAAAAAAACGAATTTCGCCAAAGAATCTCGGAAAAAACGCGAAGTTCTTCAAGGGATCGCGGAAAAACGTAAACTTCGTCTAGGGATCGTGAAAAAAAAACACAAATTTCACCAAGGGATCGCAAAAAACGCAAATTTCATCAAAAGATCGCGAATTATGGTGAAGGATCTCGGAAAAACTCTAATTTCACCAAAGGATCGCGGAGAAAAAGCGAATTTTGGCAAAGGACAGCAGAAAAAGCGTATAATTGGCGCCGGGAGGCGATTTTCTCCCTTTCCCTCCTCTGTTGTAACCTTTCAGAAAATTTGCTATAAATTTCAGATTTTTATTTATTTTTTACTCAGAATCACCCCCAGCCGTATTTTTTTGCCCGCGACCATTTGACGAAATTTGCAATTTTTTTTCTTTTGATCGTTAGACGAAATTCGTAATATTTTGTGCATTCTTTTAACGAAATTTGCAAATAGAAATAGAAATGAGTTTATGAACCTGTCAAAAATAATCACATTTTTGAGTGAGGATTTTTGTTTTTTCTGAAAACGTATTAATATGCTACAACAAACAGTTCTGTATATTCTTACCTCCTGTTCCATTTTCGCCCTTCTGAAGCCAGACTTGCATGAATTTAGAAGCATGGCGTGCTCCGTGACATCTCTTTTTATTGAGTTTTCTATAAAAAAATTCCTGCTTTTTTATCGCGCTTGTTTTTGCATGGGTTATTCATTCCTGATCAATTTAAAAAATAATAACAGCATTTAACTACAAGCATATTCCCACAAATTACCAGATCAGACCAAACCAAGTGTGTGTAGGAGTGTGGGGAGGGGTTAGGTAGAGACGCTCCTACTATCTCACTTTGCACAAGAGGGAAACACGAGTTCAGAGGTCAAAGAAGTTTTTTGTGTGACCATTTTACTCACTGCAATTAAACTCCGTGGGTGACTGGACACTATAAAAAATAGCATATAGCTTTGCAGTTAGGAAAAATTTTTCTTCTACCGATCAACTTACAACTACTGACGAAATATGAATGATTGGCCAGCACCGTATTGCTGGTTGAGAACTTAAAGCGTTTTTGTTTTGGGGGAAGAGAGAGTGGGTGAAATGCTACATACTAAAGAGGTTTAAATTTAATTGTATCTTACAAAAAAAAAAAAAAAAAAAAGAATTGAAAATCTCTGCAATTTATTGTTTTTCTAAAAGTCTCAATAAATCACAATCCTAAAATATGTGAATATAAATTTCACATTAATTTATCTGAAAATCCCAGGTATAATACACAATCACATATAATTTTAAAACAGTGACTAATGAATGTTTTTAATAACTTACACAATAAGTACAACCAAGGTCCTCGCAATGGGGGGACGAGGGGAAGTCCCACCCTCCAAACGTTTGCGAATGCTGTTACACTTGGCAAATTTACAAACTTAGTTGGCAAATTTGTTTAAAAATTTAATAAAAAACTATAAAACACTTTCTATTTCTGACAGATTTGACAAAAGTTACAAATGTAATTGGGAATATTATTAAGCTTTTTACAAATAAGAACTATATTACATTTTCTAATTGTGGAAACTTGGTAAAATTATAAAACTGGTTGTCGAGAACTTTTTATTTTTATTTCTCAATGAGTTGGCAAATACTGAAATTTGACTTGACAATTTAAGATCCTCTCCCCCACCAACAAAACGTCTAAAGCGATGGCCCTGAGTACATCTTATATCAATCGTACGTTCAGGGCCGAAACTAGCCTATTTTTTGCGCCCGGGGAAAACATGGATTTTGGCGCCCTCCCCGCCTCCCATCTCCTCACGCACAATAAAAAAATATCGACCTGAGGTACCCTATGCAAAAAAATAAATAAATAAATAAATAAATAACAATCATAAAAAATAAAAAACATTTAATAATTAAAATTAGAGCAGAAAATATGTAAACAACGCTCCTATAGGATTAACATTAGCCTGAGCGTTAAGAGCCTATACTAGTTACGCGAAGAAATTGGATCGCTAATGCTAAACATATGGGAGCGTTCTTTTTAAATTGTCCCGCTTGCATATTAATAGTTTTATTTTTTTTTCTCTTAGAAAAGCTGAGGTTGAATTCTAACGGGGTTAGTGTTTACTTTTTCGATTTTGGTTGCAGATTATTTTTATAAAGTTACTTTCACTTTCAATACCAGTTTCGAAACCTAAAAGTATAGCAATGCTAAAGATCAATCTAAACTATCCTAAGAAAAAAAATTCCTTTTAAAATATTAAAATGCAAGCGAGAATTTTGAAAAGAACGCTCCCATAGGTTTAACATTAGCTTGCGAGTTTCTTTATATTTCATATATATATACATACATTTTTGTATGAAACGACAACCAAAATCTTCATTTGGCGCCCCTTCGCCTTTGTTCTGGCACCTTTGGCACAGGCCCTTTCTGCACCCCCCTCGTTTCGGCCCGGGCTATATTCTTAAAAAAAAAAAAAAAAACATTAAAAAAGGGAATTACTATTCTATCTTGCATATATTTCAACCCTTAGTCTTTAGCCGTTGACAGTTGACCGACCTCGCGCCCTTTGAGGCCGGATCTAAATGCAAAAAAAGTAATTTTAGTAAAAGGCATGGGCGACATTTTTCAGTTGTCACCTACCTAGAAATGGCAAAAGGACGAGAAATGTAATTTGGTAAGGTATGGTGTATGTATTTGGTAAGGTTTGGCAGGGTCGGCTGCGGCTTTACTATTCATGGCCCTCTGGGTGCCAAACAAAAAAGGGCGCCATGGCGCCCTTTTTTGTTTATCACGGGCAGTCGCCAAAGCTCGCCTCGTCTCTCTAAGACTGGATCTAGTTGGTTGCAAAAATAATTGCACCAAAAGGAACAGAGCGGCATTTTTCAATTTCCGCCTATGGTGGCAAAACGCTTAGATATGGCAAAAAGAGGAGAAAAATCATTTTGAGGGATAAAGGCAGGGACGACTTTATTAGCCATGGCGCCCTGTGCGAGATTTTTTACTGTACCGCTCCAAATGTTATACTCTTTTGATTTCTTTTAAATGGTTTTACTAAAGCATTTTACATTGTGCACTCCTTCCAGGGCCGAAAGTAGCTATATTTTCAACCGGCGCAAACATGGATTTTGGCGCCTCCCCCCTCCCTCTGCAAATTAAATTTACAAAGAGAAATTTACGAAAGTTTCTATTAGCGGACTTATTTTAAAATTTTAAATGCGTAACAGTAAAATAAGTAACAATAAAATGCGTAATATTGAAATATATAACCAGCTTTGTCAAATATTTATTCTTTAAAACCTGGGGAAAAAGCGAAAGGAATCGGAAATAATTCCGCTTTATACAGGTTTCCGTCTTAGCGGGTATAACTGTTGGCATTCTTTCTGTTGGAACCATGTAGTTTTTTTTTTTTCATTTAAGACAAGATTCCATTATAGACACATTTCATTTTTCCAGATTTTACTTGTTGTTGTAGCATTACAAATTATTACAATTGAGGCACTTTAATGTCATAGTGATATGAGTCGCATCGTTTTAGGAACTAAAAAACCACGATTTACTGTAGGCATAAAAATGAATTCCAGTGTTGTAAAATATCTTCCTGTACTATCTACACCAGTTTTGTGGAATTATCACTTATACCACTCTTCTTATTTATAGATTGATATGTCTAGATATTTTCCTGAACCTAATGCTAATTTTCAAATTTATGTGTCACTCAAAACAACAACAAAATTATTAAGTTTTTACTTTTTATTTTGTGAATTTTCGACCGCTTGGTTTTTATTGTCCCAGCCAGTCACTTGACCTCACCATTTCTAAGTTCAGATATGGTGATATGCATGTAAAAAAGTAATTATAAAAAAAAGAATGGGGTTATTAATTTGCTGTCTTGTATATTGCAGGCGAATCTTTTTATCTACTTGACAATTTTAATGCAGTTCACTCAGCTTTTCTTTTTGATTTTTCGGCTAGAAAATATTTTTTACGCAAATTTCACACGGACATATATATATTGCATAAAACGGCAAACCAAATTTTCATCTGGCGCCCCCTTCGCGTGGCGCCCAGGGCACGTGTCCCCCCCCCCTAGTTTCGGCTCTGACTCCTTCTCTCGTTTGTTTTTATTGTCCCGGACAGTCGCTCGACCTCGCCCATAACAAGGCGCGAAAAAAGAAAGTTCATTGCTGCTCAAGGAGAGAGATAAAAAAAATAGAACAGCCTTCGTGGAATCTTTTCATCAGAAAAGTCAGAGTCAAACAAAATCTTCATTTGGCGCCCCTTCGCCTTTCGTTCTGGCGTCCGGGGCATATTCCCCCTCTGCACTCCCCCTCCCAGGGTAATCGTTTGGCGTTTGGCAATTATCGGTGAGGGTCAGTTTCACACAGAAGTTAGGGGTGGAGACTGACCTTGGAAAATGTCAGTGATTCTCCTGACACAGGAAGGGATTCAAATGATAGAAGGCGTAAACATGGTACATTTGGAATTGGAGAACAGCTCTTTTTTCTAATTAATTTGCAGTCTTCTCTTATAGATGAATATTTTTATATAATTGTAAATTTTAATGCATTTGGTTCAGTTTTCCTTTTGGATTTTCCGGCTGTGAGACATTTTTATGCGAATTCGATATATATACATTATACATTTTTGTATGTAAAGACAAAAAAATCTGCATTTGGCGCCCCCTAAGCTTTCTGTTCTGGCGCCCGTGGACCGGGGTACAGAAGGTTGGGGGGCACGTGCCCCCTCGTGCCCCCCCCCCGACGCTACGCCTATGCCTAGAGCTAAGCCTGAAGCCTCTAATGTTTCCACAGTCATGTCAAACACTTTCATGACCAAACAAGTCATTATTTAGCCTGTACACGTTACATCATTTGTAGATACGCGCAGTGAAAAAAGTTTGCTAAAGGAAAGTATTTACCGCAAACTCCCTACAATCTCGAGCCTTGAACCATTCAACCCTCACATTAACTGGATTAGGAAATACTATAATCAAACCCCTGGGTTTTTTTCTCTACGGACATTGCGATAGATGATTTTAATTATACAACTAATGTTTATGTAGTCCCAGATTATTCCATATCTTTTGATCTTATTATTGGTACAGATGTTATACAACAAAATATTTTAACAATTTCTGGAAATAATATTTCGATGCAAAAAATCGAGAAAAATGACGATACGCCAAATAATTTTTTGATTAATGTTGCTCATGTGTTAGATGATCTTAATCTTGATTTATCTCATACTACAGATGAAACAATACGTTCAAAAATTTCAGAACTTATTCAAAATTATTCTCCCAGAAAAATAAAGATAACTGATTATCAATTCATCTGGAAAACAAAACATCTGTCACTTGTCCTCCCAGACGCTTGGCGCCAATAGAGAAAAACTTCGTTGAAAAACAAATTTCTGAGTGGTTCGAAAAGGGAATTTATTCGTAAAAGCACTAGCAATTTTTCATCACCTATTGTCCTAGTAAAAAAGAAAGATGGCTCATATAGATTGTGTGTTGACTATAGGAAGTTAAATTCTAAAACATATAAACAACGCTTTCTCCTTCCAGTAATTGATGACATTATTGATCAGTTGCATTCTGCAAAAGTATTTACTACTCTTGACCTTAAAAATGCATTTTTTCCTGTCGAAGTAGAAGAAAATAGTAGAAAATATACTTCTTTCGTAACACATTCTGGTCAATTTGAATTCTTATGTATGAATTATGGCTTTGGCGATGCACCCTTAGTTTTTCAAAGATATATTTATAACGTTTTTCGAGACCTCGTTAATGAAAAAGTACTTATTGTCTATATGGATGACTTCATAATACCCACTGAAAACGAAGTCGAAGAACTCCAGAAATTACAACCCGTCCTTACAACTGCATCCGAATATGGTTTAGAATTGAATCTTAAAAAATGCCACTTTTACAGAGAGAAATTGATTTTTTGGGTTACCACATTAAAAATGGTTAACTGCATCCATCTCCCTTAAAAACTAAAGCTGTCCTCAATTTCCCAGAACCTAAAAGTATAAAAGATGTACATTCATTTGTCGGACTAACTTCATATTTTCGTAACTTCATTCAAGATTACTCTTTAATAGCTAAGCCTTTAACAGATCTCCTTAGAAAGGACACAAAATTTCACTTTGGGGACCAGCAACGAAATGCATTCATTCAGCTGAAACACATTCTTTCTCCAGGTCCTGTTTTAAGCATTTATAACCCTAGTGTTGAAACAGAAGTTCACTGTGATGCACCTATTGACGGTTACGGAGCAGTCATCCTTCAAAAGTCTTCTATTGACAATCAATTTCACTCTGTCTACTTTATGAGCAAAAAAAACACAGATGCCGAACGTAAATATTCGAGTTATGAATTAGAAGTTTTAACTGTCATAGAAGTCCTTAAAATTTTCGCGTTTACATTCTAGACATTCCTTTCAAGATAGTCACAGATTGCAACGCATTCACCCTTACTATGAATAAAAAAGATCTTTGCACCAAGATTGCTCGATGGGCTTTAATGTTAGCTGACTATAACTATACAATCGAACACAGACAAGGTACACGCATGCGCCATGTCGACACTTTAAGTAGAAATCCAATGTGTATGACCATTCAAGATAGTTTACTTCCAAAATTATACAATCACAGAACACTGACGAACATATACAGGCCATCAAAGAAATTTTGAAAACAAAACCATATGACAACTATTTCCTTATTAATAACGTTCTCTATAAAAATCATAAAGGTATCGATCTGGTAGTTGTGCCGGATGAAATGTAGCTAATAGTCATTAAACACGTTCATGACAAAGGACATTTTGGCCGTAAACGTTGTGAAGAACTCCTTAATGAAGAATTTCTCATCCTTAATATGTTAAATAAAATTGATAAAATTATAGCAAATTGGATAACATGTTTTGTATAATCGCAAACGTGGAAAGCAAGAAGGTGAATACATCCCTTACCTAAAGAAGAGACTCCTCTCCAAACTTACCACATTGATCATTTAGGCCCTCTTGAAGCAACTAACAAAAATTACAAACATATTTTGTCTTTAATAGATGCATTTGCTAAATTCGTCTGGTTGTATCCCTGTAAAACGAAGTTATATCAAAACTACGACAACGAAGTTATACTTTTGGCAATCCTTCCACCATCATTAGCAATAAAGGTCCTGCCTTCACAAGTAAAGAATTTGCTGATTATTGTCAAGATGAAAATATAAAGCACAAGACAGTTACAACTGGCCTTCCCCGTGCCAATGGTCAAATAGAGTGACTTAATTCCACCATAATTTCTGTAATCTCTAAAATGTCCAAAGACGAACCGACCAAATGGTTCAAACGTGTTTCTAAAGTTCAACAAGTCATTAATTCAACTTACCAATGAAGCATTAAGAAAACACCGTTTGAAATATTATTTGATACAAAAATGAAACAGAAAGAAGATGTACAAATTATTGACCTCTTAAACAGTGCAGTTGAAGAACAGTTCATAAAAGACGAAGAAGAGCTCCGTAAAGAAGCCAAGAAGAATATGCTGGAAATTCAACAAGAAAATCGCAAGCACTATAATTTACGACGTAAGAAACCCCTGAAGTACAACCTTGGTGACCTCGTAGCAATTGAGAGAACCTAGCAAGAACCATGTTTAAAGTTGAAATCTAAATTGTTAGGTCCGTATAAAGTAACCAAAGTGAATTCTAACGACACCTACGATGTAGCGATAATCTCATCAACCGAAGGACCGATAAATACTAGCTCGTGTGCTGAATACATGAAACCTTGGTATAACGAAAACTAAAGCTTCAAAAAAAAAAAAAGAAAAAGAAATTAATCTTTTCTTCTTACGTGTTTATGGAAATTTTATAAGTCAGTGCTTTTAAAGAAATTTCCATATGATGTTACGCCACTTCAAATAGACTGAGTGATCTTTCTGACGTACAGATTAATTTTTCCCCTAAGAACAGTTACTGGTTTTTGTTTTTGTTTCTTTTTCAGATTCTATTTTAGTACATGTCACTTCGGCAGCTCTAGATGTCAGGAAGGACGCATGTGGGGAATTTCGCAAGTAACACTTGCATCAGACTGAATGTTCCCGACGCTGTCATCCGCTTCGAGATTAAAAAGGTAACGAAGTTGCGTGATGTGGAAATGCAGAAAAAATAAATAGAACGAGAAAGAATTCGACGACGGCGGTTTTGTTAAAAAGAACAGAATATTTTCGACGATATAAAATAGAAGATTTAAATGACTTATGAAAATCTTAGAAATATTCGACGATGAAGCCAAAGTTTGTTGCTTTTAAGCTAAATATAGATTGTAAAAAGAGCTTTTATCTATATTTTTGTTTTGTCTTCATCTTAATAAATGTCAGTGTTCGTCTTAGAAGGGAGTTATGATCTATAAATAGGAGTCTCGTTCCACATATGTACATGTATTTTTTTTTTCATCGGGGGCGGCACTAAATTCGGAAAAAGCAGAATTGCTGTTTTCTAGTTTAAAAATGGTTTTTGTTCCAGATTAAAAAAAGTAACTAAAGAATATTTGCTTATAAAGTTGAATTCACTTTATTAGGAATTATTCATATTATGTATATAAAAAATTTCAAGTGAATATGGTAGTTTCTGAGAAAAAGTACATTAATTTAACATGGTAGTTATAGAGACTTCCAACTCCCAATGTTAAGAAGTCTCAGGATTCTTAAAATTTGAAAAAATGAAAAAAAAGGACCGTTTTTAACATTTAATATCTTAAAATGTATATGATTTTAAGACACAATTTTAATTTGGATGAAAGATATAAGTATGTTCTTTCATTTCATATATTTAAAAAATTGCAAGATGCAGGATTAGTATTTATAAGGGCCTCCAAACTGTCAGACATTTCTCGAGCGGAAAATTGGTATGACAGCTTACGCGCAGGATTACAAAATAAATTCTGCAAGTAGAATGAAAATTTTGGCATGTAATTATATTTCAGATTATGATAATTACCTTGAATCTAAATAAATTTGTATTTGAAGCATTTTTATACTTTTAATACAAGGTTGTATTTAGTTAATACAAAATTTTGAAAATTTCAACAGTTTAATCACATAAAAAATATTTTTTTGAATAATAAAAATGAAAATTTAGGTTCAGTTTATAAAGACAGTTTATATCATGATATCAGACTGTTATCATGGTATACAGATATCATGATATATAGACAGTTTATATCATACAGATTCAATTTATATCATGAAACATATGTTTTGAAAATTTCATGAAAAAGTAATCAGAAGTTTTTGAGATATCGTGCGCGTTATGCTCAAAAACGTCATTTGGAGAAAAATGACTTATGTTTCGGAAATGCCGCTTCAGCCATTGCGCGGCTATAATTCTAAAAGCCACAATTTCTGTTCTAATGGGAATTTCGAGGAAACAATTATATCAAAATGTTCAGAAAATATGGGAGTTTAACATCTAAAAAAATTAAAAATTCGATAATTTTGAAGCTTTAACCCTTAAATACCGGGTGTTGCTTTTCGGCAACATACCCAATTTAGGCTCTAAAATACTATTAGAATACTATTGAAGCTATAATGCCTAATGTTGCCAATAAAATACATTCTGAAAATATTATTAAATTGATTTTCAACATGTAGATGACAACACTTGTGCTGTTTAAGAATAAAGATAGATTTATTTTTTTCAATTGTTGCTACTTGTTCTTTTTATTTTGTTTGGAAGCTTGCGAAATACACTATTTTGTTCTGCAGTGAGCAAGTAAAATTTATTTTTTATTATAGTTCCTAAAATTCTTGTTTGTTTAATATTATCGAATTTTATCAAGGAAAATTATTTTTTCAATTAAAGACCAGTATTGCCGATTAGTAACAAATTGTTTTTTATCCGTAAACCATACTTAAAACAAAATATGATTTTTTAAAGTATTTTTCCCATGACTTGTTAAAAAAATGAAAGCCAAAAAACATTATTACAAAGATTTTTCAAAAATCAGGCATTTAAGGGTTAAGAATTCCTGAGACCCCTTAAAACAGGAAACGAGAATGATTATTAATTTTCATTGCCGGTAATACCTTAACTTTGACATTTTAAAAATGTTCTTAGCTGCGTTTTGGATTTTAACATCACAACCCGCAAATTGTTTTCTTCTGAAATTACTGTTTACATTTATGGGATGTTTTATGGTTTATATGTTTTTTCGCAGAATTACTAAGTGAGTATGTTATGACGCTAAATTCTTTATTCGTTAATAATAAACGAAGTTTACTGAAACAGAATTACGTTTCTTTCATTAAATCATTTTTTACGGTAAGTGGCAGCAGCATTTAAAAATACGATTTCTATGATGAACAGAAATCAGATTAAGTCGAGTGCACAATGACTGAAAATAACTTCTTTAATTGAAAGAATATATTTAACAAGTTGGAAATTGCTCGTCAAACGTGGCAAATGAGGTGCGTTCGTACTATAACTAGTTTTATAATTATTTTTTGCACCCCATATTGTACTGAAGGTATAATTTTTTGCACTTCATAAACTGCGTAGTCTGAAACATCATTAAAATGCACTTCCAATAATTTTTTCCCATTCCCGTAATGTAACGGAACACTTTTGATTGTCCCTGTAATTAAACTATACATCCGATTTTCCTAAAATTTGAAATAGCTCAACAAAATTTTGCAACAACTATATCTTTAAAATTTCAGACCATTCGGAAGGTTGTAATATCATTAAAATGCACTTGCAATAATTTTTCCCATTGGCCGTAATGTAAAGAAAAACTTTTGACTGTCCCTGTAATTAAACTATACATCCGATTTTCCTAAAATTTGAAATGGCTCGACAAAATTTTGCAACAATTATATCTTTAAAATTTCAGATCATTCGGAAGGCTCTAATATCATTAAAATGCACTTGCAATAATTTTTCCCATTGGCCGTAATGTAAAGAAAAACTTTTGACTGTCCCTGTAATTAAACTATACATCCGATTTTCATAAAATTTGAAATGGCACGACAAAATTTTGCAACAATCATATATTTGAAATTTCAGACCATTTGGTTGGGTAGTTTTTGCTCTGTTACATGCGGACAGACGGACGGACTGAACGACGACTATAGGTGCTACGTATTTATATAATTACGAACGCACCTAAAAAGAATGAAACATTAATGTTTACATCCTTTAAAAAAATTTATGACTTGTTTTCTTCCTTTTTAGGTGCGTTCGTAATTATATAAATACGTAGCACCTATAGTCGTCGCTCAGTCCGTCCGTCTGTCCGTCTGTCCGTCCGTCTGTCCGTCCGTCTGTCCGTCCGTCTGTCCGTCTGTCCGTCTCTCCGCATGTAACAGAGCAAAAACTACCCAACCGAATAGTCTGAAATTTCAAATATGTGATTGTTGCAAAATTTTGTCGAGCCATTTCAAATTTTATGAAAATCGGATGTATAGTTTAATTACAGGGACAGTCAAAAGTTTTTCTTTACATTACGGCCAATGGGAAAAATTATTGCAAGTGGATTTTAATGATATTAGAGCCTTCCGAATGATCTGAAATTTTAAAGATATAATTGTTGCAAAATTTTGTCGAGCCATTTCAAATTTTAGGAAAATCGGACGTATAGTTTAATTACAGGGACAGTCAAAAGTTTTTCTTTACATTACGGCCAATGGGAAAAATTATTGCAAGTGGATTTTAATGGTATTAGAGCCTTCCGAATGATCTGAAATTTTAAAGATATAATTGTTGCAAAATTTTGTCGAGCCATTTCAAATTTTAGGAAAATCGCATGTATAGTTTAATTACAGGGACAGACAAAAGATTTTCTTTACATTACGGCCAATGGGAAAAATTATTGCAAGTGTATTTTAATGATATTACAGCCTTCCGAATGGTCTGGAATTTTAAAGATATAATTGTTGCAAAATTTTGTTGAGCTATTTCAAATTTTAGGAAAATCGGATGTATAGTTTAATTACAGGGACAGTCAAAAGTGTTCCGAAAAAATTATTGGAAGTGCATTTTAATGATGTATCAGATTATGCACGTTATGAAGTGCAAAAAATTATACATTCAGTACAATATGGGGTGCAAAAAATAATTTTAAAACTAGTTATAGTACGAACGCACCTCATTTGCCACGTTTGACGAGCAATTTCCAACTTGTTTTTCTTTTTAACACTTTCTAACATAGTTGAAAAGTGTTTACGACTTCGTTTTGTCTGATCGTTTGTCCATCTGTCCGTTTGAGCTCTAACTATCGCAAATATACTCGAATCGCCTTGAATTTTTTGTATATTATGGAACTTTACTGTAGCATGATCGCTATTGAAAATGAAGTGTGTAGCATTTATAATTTATTTACGGGGTTGGTCAAAAGTATATCGTTATATATACGGTCAATGGGAAAAAGTCGTTTCAAGTTCATTTTAATGATGTTACACCGTTTGAAACATAATAAAATTGGTAGGTATTTATGAAGTATACTAAAACATGCATTTTGTAAAATATGGGATGCAAAGCATTTATTATAAGAGGCTACAAAAAATATTCCGTTACATAATGGTCTACGGGGAAAACTGCAGCGTATTTTAATTCTGTTACACTATTTCAGATATAATAAAAGTAATATACATTAATGAAACTTACTAGAAGATACGTGTTGTATCACATGATGCACATAGCATTTATCGTATATTTACAGGAGCTCAAAGGATTCGGATACAATACTGTATCTGAAATACTTTCTATTGGCGATAGTTGCTGGAAGTGCGATTTCATTTATGGTATACGTGTTTAACTAAAATTGTGCTTACCATGTGGTGTGTATAAATGCTATACATCACATACAGGGCTACACAAAAAAAAATTCGTTAGCATTGCGGAGTACCAGCGTGAATGGCTTAAAGGCGACTTTTAATTGAGTTATGTACTTTCAAGTTGAACTATATTTAGTATACTAAGAGATGTTTGTATAATATAAATAAAATTATATACATGGCTACGCAAAGAACTGGATACATGGTCTCCTAGGGTCGATAATGTCTGGAACTATGATTTCAGTAGTTTTAAGAATCTTTTTGCCCGAATTAAATTTTAGTTCAATATGTGGCGCATATAAAAATCTGTTGGTAATATACAGCACTGTACAAAAGAATTCAATTATATTTACGTATATTGGTAAAACTTTCTGAGGGTGAATTTTTAACCTAATATAGATATTCTTACTGCACTAAATTTTAGCATATTATGTAGAATATATACAAATCTGTAGATTAAATACAGGGCTGCACAAAAGAGTTGGACGGTAATTGCCGAAATCAGGTTTTCAAATATGTTATGCATTTTCTAAAATGTTTACTTAAATATATATGTATATATATGAAAATAAATCTATGTCAATATGTAAATTAATATTAACATTTTTTTTAAATTATGTATATAATTTTGATCTTTTTTATCCTCTTTTTTATTATATTTATTTATATTAATTTTAATTAGTTACTTTTAATTTAGAATAATAGAAATTAATTAATAGGGATAAAATATCATTTTTCATTACAATTAAATATAATTACAATAATAATTGGACAGTTAAATGAATAATAATAATTATAAAATTGGATAAGATATTATATCGAAAAGGAAGGGAAAAAAAGGGGGGGGGGATTATCGGTTTATTTATTTAGTTTATGTAATTTTTGCTTATTTTTTATTATTTTTCTCTATTAATATTGGAAATTATAAAAGAAAAATATTTTTAAATTTACATTCAATGATGTTGCATAATAGGATTTTATTATATTTAAATTTACAAAATAGATGGCAGCACCACAAAATTAAATCCATAATGCAGCTAAGGCATCTAACATAAATATATTCTTTTATTTTCTTCTTTCATCACTAGGTGGCAGTTATTAGCCAAATATTAGCTATAATATTGTAAATTAAGTGATTTGGGAATTTTTTTACTTATATAAATTTAAAAATGTTAATAGTTAATTTATATTTTAATATTGTAATGATTTCCTATTTTTATTAATTAAATGTATTTATCAAGGTACTTTAACAAGATTAACTGCAAATATTGGACATAATATTTCTTTTAACTTAACTGTAAAAATAACCTTATACTTTGAGCGGTAAAATACCATAGAGAAGAGATAGGGGTGGAGAGAGCTTTGGTAATCCAAAAGTGGAACCAACATAATAGTCACGTGTTTATAATAGTCAGGTGACTTTTATCGCCAAGGGCTAGCGTAAGTTTGCGAAAAGAAAGTAAACAAATTACCGTATCGTTAAATTAAAGTGAGAATTTTCTTTCACCAATTTAAAACCGATTTTAAGTTGCTTTGTTTGACTTCGTTTATATTTTTACACTAGTTCACATGCATAATGTGGATGTTGAGTATTTATATATATATATATTTTTCCCGACCTGCAACAATTTTGAAATTGCCAAGCAAGCGATAATGAGCCAAATCTGGAAACCTTTACATGAGTAGGACCGGTCATGTTGATGCCGCTTTTCAAGAGAATTTTCTACGGAAAGCACACTCCACGCCTATCTCTTCTGTATGTAAAATACTACATGTGAAGCAGGGAATTGGGATTAAATCTTGCAAAATTATATAGGGTAAGCTGAGTAATAATATATATTTTCATTTATACATAATAATATAAATTATTTAAATAGTTATATAATTGTTCTTTTTTTTCATTTCAAGGCCTTTCATATAATTCAATATTCATTTTTCTTCTATTATTTTGGTCATGTGGTCGTTCGGGTGCAGAGAGAGTAAATTTATTCAGCTTTTAGCTTTATTCTCTACAGAAAACGACTGCCTTGCTTATATATGTGAATTCTGTACCCTTGAAAAAGTAATTCAATATATAAGCATTTCATTTATTTATTTTTATCTGTATCCATATTTCTCTTTTTTCTTCCATTTTAATCAACATTAGTTAGTACATGGGACTATACTTTTTACAAAACATCTGGCTAATGTAGTGTTTGTGTTTTCATATTATTGGTCATTTTCATTATATTTCAATGGTATTATTGTACAGAAAGTTTAATATATATAAATATATATATTAACTTATTAAATAGGGAAATTTCGTTAAGCATTTCTGTAAGGGTTGGAAAGTGTTTCATAATCTATGCTTGATGCTTCTTTTTTTTCTTGTTTTTATGGAGCAATGACTTTTAATGTTAAAACAGGAAACGGGAAGGATTATTAATTTTCATCGCCGGTAATACCTTAACTTTGACATTTTAAAATGTTCTTAGTTGCGTTTAGGGTTTTAACATCACATTAACCTCAAAATGTTTTCTTATAAAATTACTGTTCCTCGTTATGGGATGCTTTATGGCTTGAAGTTGCACACACGTTGTTTCCAAAATTAGTACGTCGATATATTATATACGTGCTTTAACATAAACGACCCTATTTTAATAGAATTTTGTAAACTGATATCGGTGTGTCCATAAACATATGGGTACAGTCGTGGAAAATAAAAGTAAGCACCCCTACTAACGCTGCAACAAATTATTGTAGAAGAAAGTTACTGGTACCAAACGATTGGAAATAAAGTCTATTTTTAAATGATGTATAGAAAATTTGCTAAGGGGAACATCTACATATCAAAACGACCCCAAACTTCGTTCTTTTTACCCGACTGCCAAGAAGGGTTATGCGTTTCACGCGTATCTGGGTATGTGGATTTCTTTATACCCTTGAAACATCCCAACGGCTGGGTGGATTTTAATGAATGAGGTCTCTATCGATTCGGCTTAATCGTCCGATGGTTATTGTTTGATGGTTTATTTATGATTGATTTATTGGTGGTTTTGTTTTTATAAATTCAAAATGGCGGTCGTAAAATACAAAATGGCGGTAGAGACAAAAAAAAAAAAAAAAAAAAACTTACGCACCCTATTGAGTGGCATATCATTGGATAGGTCTTTCAAAATGAAGACGATGTTTTATTGACTATTTTACAGTCAGAAGCTCCGTTTAAATATTACACAACTTGGAAGTTGTGTAGGTGGGATCTCTAGCTTTATTGCAACTCTAACCTTCATAGACATCTATAGGCTTTATCAAAACAGTGTTTATAGATAGGAACTAACAATCAAACACAACTTAAAAGTCATCAATACAAGTAAATAAAAAAATCCCTGCCGGCTCGGGCCTACAGGCGGAGGTAGATTTCGAAGTTAAGTACTAAATTCACCAACAAAACTTAAATCAAGATTAGAGATAAACCCAGTTCCTTCGCTAAGAATAAGCTCTAGGGAGCTAAACATTTTGTGAAAATTCTAATATACACAAATACACACACGCATGTATATGGAATAGGTTTAAAAATGGCTAAATCAAATTCAGAGAACTTCAAAGTGTTAAAATAGGTTAATATTTCCATACTCGGGTTTTTAGCATGTTTTAATACGTTTCTTCAAACTCACATGACGTTACATATTCACCTGCTGTGGTCCATTATATTTTCAATATGACGCAATATATATATTTTTTTGTTGTTGTTGTTTTAATTCGTCAAATTATTTATTTCATTTTGAATTTTCATGCAGAAATCTTGCTCTAGAAAACTTATGACGTAATATTCAATTTGTTTTCAATTCTTCAAACTATTTATTTCATTTTGAATTTTCATGCAGAAATCTTGCTCTAGAAAACTTATGACGTAATATTCAATTTGTTTTCAATTCGTCAAACTGTTTATCTAATTTAATTTTTCACGTGAAAACATTGCATTAGGAAAGCAATTGTTATGGTGAGAATTTTATTGCTTTTTTTTTAATTGTTGGCAACAGCTATAACGAAAAATATTTATTTTTTCCTGCCATTGTTGTGTAAAAGCTGGTTTTATCAGAATCGTATTAAGACGGTATTCAAAATTTTTAACCTTCCCAATTCCCATTCCCTTGGACCGATTTTGCTCATTTTCAATCCCCGCCGAGATATTAGCCATCTTAAAGTTGTTGGCGAGTTTGAAGACGATCCGTGCATAATTGCGATTCTTTATCGTGCGGACAAAATTTAGTACATACATACATACATACATATATATATATATATATATATATATATATATCAGTGGCGTGGCGTCCGGTCATCGCTGGATGCGGCGATGACCAAGCAATATTTTAAAACTCTTAATAAGCTTTTAAAACTCTACGATCCAGTTTTAGCAGAACATTTGGAGTTCATGTATAAGTGAAGGTAAGATTTAAACTTTCTTTTTTGAACATTCAACCATTGAATTTTAGAGTTAATAATTTTTCACCACAAACTTAAATAATTGCGATGACCACCGAAAATTTTCACGCCACGCCACTGATATATATATATATATAAACTTTTTAGGTGGGGGTGGTTTTGGGTTCCTGGGGTCAGGTAATGAAAAGTTATGAAGGAATTTTTAAAAAGTCGCACCATGGTAATGACTGCAATAGGTAGTATTTCTTACGAAATCTACCTAAAAAATGGTAAGTAATATAAAAAATACTTTCACATTGATGAGAAATAATTAATTAATTCGCTTTTTACGCAGTCGGGTTTTTTGATTTCTTAAATTTAATTACTGTATTAATAGCAGCGCCCAAGTTTGACACCATAAATAAATTCTACACCCTTCAATTAGTCTAAATCCAAATTTCCATGTAATTCGTTTGATTAGTTTCCTAGAAATTAATTATTTTAAAAGAGCCTATTTTAAAGGCTGTATCCAAATTGAAGTTCGGTAGTCGATGTTTGAAATGCCACTGGATGACTATGTGGCTTCTATTAAATTGTTATTTCTTGCCAATATGAACATTTCACTCGCTTAATATGTTTCGTCTGTTGTCAGAACAAATGTTTCAATAAAATGAATTAAAAAAAAATATTTTTTTAAATTATGCATTTCTGGACATCATAGACGGCCCTTTAAACCATCATTTTGACGTTTTTTAGTCATCATTCGGAAACTACCGTAATTTCCGGTGTATAGCCCGCAGATCAAACAATTCAGTTTGGACCCAGAAATTTTATTCAGTATTTGAAGACCAATATTTACCGGGATCTAAAAAGTTACATTTTATTTTTAAAAAATTCTGGATCGAAACACGATTGTTTGATCCGCGGGCTATACACCGGAAATTACGATACTTGCGAGAAAAATTCGAAATTGAGAATTTGCATCAAGCAGGACGTAATAAATGTAAATCTATCAAAAAAATGGTAAGTTGCAATTCATATTTTTTCTAATATTAATTTCATAATTCATATTATAATTTTTTTTTAATTACAAATTCAATGTATTTATGTTTGGGTATTTTAGTATTATAACTAAACAAAACAATTATCACATTAGGATTATAATTTCAGGAGATATTAATAAAAATATGAAAATTTAATTTAACATTAGAAGCTCTAAATTTTGAATGTTTATAATTCAATAACTTATCATCCAAATGACTAGAAATATCGTATCTAGGCATAGTTTGATCCGAAGATTTAAAATACCTTGTGAGAATTGGGTGTTGCCATTGAAAAATAACAACGTTTTTTCTGGTTTTGATATGTAGATGCCCCCCTAAGCAAATTTTATATACATAACTTAAAAGTAGACTTTATTTCCAATCGTTTGGTACCAGTGAATTTCTTCTATTATAATTAGTTGCAGAGTTAGTAGGGGGTGTTTACTTTTTTTCTACGACTGTACGTCCATTTGTCACTATTGTGACCGTCAAATCAAATTTCTCTAAGCACATCCATTAGAAAATATAATTAATTGAAATTGATATAGGGGAATTAAGGATAAAGTGGCCACTAAGAGCAAAGTGGCCACTTGAGTTTTTTTCCGCTGTATAGTGTCCCCGCCACCCAAGAACTTGGTGAAACAGTCGTCACAGATGCTAGAATTGCCTGTGAATTTGAAACGGAAGGCTATATTTTTCTAAATCTGAACTCATTTTATTGTTTTTTTCGCATTTTTGATTTTAGGCAAGTGGTACAATTTCAAAGTTCCTACGCGACTGGAAAACAGGGAAGTGTCAAGGAAAAAGTTAGGGAAAATTAAAAAAAAAAAAAAAAATATAACCTGGAAAAGTCAGGGATTTCTTTTTAATGCACTATCATGTGTCAACATTCTCCCGAGTTCACGGTGCGTCCGCAAAACAGTTTCGATTTTTCCCTTAAAAGAAGAATTTTTGTTATATTCACATTTGTAACAAAGATGTTTTAGCTATACAAGTAGTCGTTACGTAAGCGAAAGAAATGTTGAGTCATGTTAAGGTGGCTAGAATCCGATATCATGAATAATTATATAAGAAAAAGAATGAAATTATGAAGCAAGGAAAAAAAAAACAGATAAAAGAAAGCTGTAGCTGAAGTTAAAATGTTAAAAGACAAAAAATTGAAACTATTACACAACAAACTGCTTTTGAAACAACACAAATAAATGACATGATATAAGGTACTTGTTCCCAATATGGACAGTGCTCTCAATATGGACACCCCTATTATCTTTAAAAGTAACAATTTTGATCGAGAGATGGCGTTGCATGTCCGTGAAGAAAAGCAGTTGAAACATAATTAAGCCTGTAAAGTGCAAAGAAGCGCGCCGTTCGCCATTTGGAAGGAAACTTGTTGTTTCGTGGTGTGCTGATCGTAATTACAGGTAAGTTTAAATTCTTGTTAGATATGGTAAAATTACTTTAAATATTGAAAAGTTGAGTGTTTTAGAAAGCTGATAAAACATATTTTCGATTGCTATTGCATATATTGCTTTAAAATGTTTTCTTTGTTTATTTATTACAATATTTAGTAAAACTATGCCCGACTCCCAATATGGACACCTAATGTCCACATTGGAAATACAGCAAGTGAATCTTCAGATTCACAAATTTGTAAAATATCTGTTTAATGTCATCTGAACAATCCTCCAAGAACCCTCCTCTAAGAAAAAAATCCTCTAAAAAGCCCTTGCAGAAAAATCAAAAGAAGCCTCCCCTCAGTAAGGTATCTGTTCGCGAAATCGCAGGTACCAGCGGTATGGCTTCCTCAACAAAGCAGAGCTGGTACTGCTTCTTATGCAGTATTGATGCTGTTGCAGACATGCGGCTATACATCACATGCGGCAGATATGTCCATGAGGACTGTGTGTGGCTTACCGCCCCTGGTGAAGAAGTTTTTATTTGTCCATCCTGTGAGGACTGAGTAATAACAGATGTAAATTTTGCAGACAGATGCAATAAAGCTAAACAAAACCAACTATAAAAACATGTATAATAATCACTTATAAACAAATTAAGTTAAAATAATGCTATAAAAAGTGATAGAATATCTTTATTAAGACTTACGATCGTTTCATCGCACAATCGGCGACATTTTCAAAATCAATCATAATAGAAAATATTTTCACATTACTTAAAAACAATAATATAGTAAATAATGTCACGAGACATGAAGCATAATGAAAATATTGCAACCATAAAATAAAATAAAAATTAAATTAGCTATTTGCGAGCGTGGATTAATTTTCACATAATTTAAAAACAACAAGGTAAAACAATGTCACGAGACATCAAGCATACTGAAAAACATTAAAAATAGCAAGTTAATTTATCCATCAAGATTTTATTTTCCATCCATAGTCCGAGAATCAATAGAAATATTTTTACGCAACGAGAATATTTGCAATGATTCTGTGTCCCTTGATTTACCTAGAATTTGGAAAGAGATACTAAGTAATTGTAGAAATAATAGTAAAAGTTAATCCACACTCGCAAATAGCCAATTTAATTTAATTTTATTTTATGTTTTGCAATGTTTTTCAGTATGCTTGATGTCTCGTGACATTGTTTTACCTTGTTGTTTTTAAATTATGTGAAAATTAATCCACGCTCGCAAATAGCTAATTTAATTTTTATTTTATTTTATGGTTGCAATATTTTCATTATGCTTCATGTCTCGTGACATTATTTACTATATTATTGTTTTTAAGTAATGTGAAAATATTTTCTATTATGATTGATTTTGAAAATGTCGCCGATTGTGCGATGAAACGATCGTAAGTCTTAATAAAGATATTCTATCACTTTTTATAGCATTATTTTAACTTAAAACCAACTATATTATGTCATAATATTTTGTAGTGACTGAGGTACTTTGCATGGGTCTTCGAAGAGCCACAACCGAAAATGACTCCTCTCCCTTCTAAAGTGCATGTTCTGAAGATATTTACTGTGCACCCCCTCCCCGCAATACTTTAAGATATATTTCTTTTATCCCCTCTCCTCTAAAATCCCTTATAAGAATGGCTCTTCCATACACCCTGTGTAGTAGGTCAATAAGGAGCCACCTGTTCCTAATATGGACATGCATGTCCATAATAGGAACAGGTGGTTCCTTATATGGACACTTGTAAACATTTTTTGTTTTTATCATTAAAATTAAACCAGAATAATTACAAGGTCGCTACTTTTAATAATGATAGTCAACAGTCCAGAGGTAGTGGTCATATATTTTTGGAGTCCTATGACGTGTACACGGGGGTGAAAAAAATCAATTTTCCTGAGGGTGTCCATATTGGGTACAGGTACCTTATATATATTGTAAATGTCAAATGATATAGATTTTTAGTTTCATTTTTATACGTTATTTTAATCTTCAGGTGTAAGTTCATTAAGATCTTGAATTGTAATTCGTATTTCTAAAAATGTCGTGAATTTTGGTCAGGGAATTGTAGGAAATATGGCCTAGAAAAGTCAGGGAATTTTGTTATTCAAATAGAGTATGAACCCTGAATTTCTTGATTAAATCTAAATAATATGTAGTGTTATAATTATTTGCTGTTTTATCAGTGTGAAGTAACCTTTTAAATGATGTGTGTTTCAAAACGCTAAGTTATGTAAGATTATATGTCAGGCCACAGTTTTTGTAATGGTGTCATTCCAGGCAAAGTGGACACAAAGAGATCGGGCAAAATAGCTAGATGGCTACTTTGCCCAGAACGGATATTTTATTGATTGTTCATAACAAAATATAGTCCAAAAATATTTTCTTTGAAAGAAAGAAGACAGGTCGGGGCAATAACACTTCTGCAGAGAAAGGCTTACTCTCGACATTTGTAGTCTGCATGTCTGGCGGAGGCACTTGTATTCCTCCCATTCGTCATATTGATACTGATTACTGATTATTTTTATCTTGTAGCGACTTAATACAGTGAAACCTCCCTGTTAGACCACCTCCATTAATCGACCACCTCCCTGAACGACCATTTTTTCAAGGAACGAAATTTATTCCTATAGGCACAATACTAATTTTACCTCTATTGAGATACCACCCCAGTTGAACTCCCTCCATGAGCGACCCATTTCTTTGAAGAAAATGAAACAAATTCCGTTTTTTCCTGGTCGCTTTAAGAAGTTTTTATTCGAATAATAATTCCGGAGAGCGCATTATTCATCAAACTTCTAAACTAAGTTTAGAATTTTTATTTATTCCGGTAACTTTTAAGTGTTTAAACCCCTTTGTGCCTTTTTAGGCAATGAATTTAACTCTGATGACAAAGTAAGGATGGCGGTCCATAAACTCCCCTGCCCTATTCTGTCAGGAAATTCTTAAAGAAATAGGTAAATGAATGAAATCGTCATAATTTATTCCCATCCAAAAAAAAAAAAAAAAAAAAAAAAAATGCATTTATTGACTGAACTTTGAAAGGACTTGGAAATAAATGGTATTAGAAGATAAAACCGTAAAATCATAACAAACTTCAATGTATTCATTTTTTAAACTCTGCACTAATTAACTTATGTAATTAACTTTTGTTTTGATACTTAAGGGGTCTCAGGACTCTTAAAGCTTTAAAATTTTCGAAATTTTAATTTTTTTAGATGTTAAACTCCTATCTTTTCTGAACATTTTGACATAATTGTTTCCTTGAAATTCCTATTAGAAGTGACGTTATGGCTTTTACATTTATACACGTTCAATAGCTGAAACGTCGTTTCGGAAACTTTGAAGCCGCTTTTCTCCAAATGACGTTTTTGGGTATAACGCGCACGATATCTCAAAACCTTATGAATATTTTTTCATAAAATTTTCAAAACATATGTTTCATGTTAGTCTGTATAAACTGAACCTAAAATTTCCTCTTTATTTTTCAAAACAATATTTTTTTAGGTGATTATACTGTTGAAATTTTCTTAATTTTGCATTAGCTAAATGCAACTTTGTATTAAAAATATAAAAAAGCTTTAAATACAAATTTATTTAGGTTCAGGGTAATTATTATAATATGAAGTATAAGTAGGCACAAAAATTTTCATTCTAGTTGCAATACTTATTTTGTAATCGTGCGCGTAAGGTGTTATGCCGATTTTTTGCTCGTCAAATGTCTAACAGTTTGGAGCCCCCTGTAAATGCTAATTCTGCATCTTATAATTTTTTAAATACATGAAATGGAAGAACATACTTATATATTTTATTCCAATTAAAATTGTGTCTTAAAATCAAATACATTTTAAGATATTAAATGTTGAAAATGGTCTTTTTTTTTTTTCATTTTTTCCAATTTTAAGAGTCCTGAGACCCCTTAAATTTTCATATTTGTTCCCAATGTGAAAAATAAATTTTAGTAACATTAATTGTTACCTTTTATTAACAGTTAAAATCTAGATTTAAACAGGACCTCCATTAAGAGACCACCTCTCGGAGCGACCCATTTTTATTGGAACGGAACGAGGTCGCTTTAGGGAGGTTTTACTGTACTTAAAATATTACAAAGCATTTGGGCTGACAATAGTCCAAACATATTAAGCGAGTGAAATGATCCTATTGACAAGAAATGATACATTAATAGACGTGACATAGTCATTCTGTAGCATTTCAACAATCGAGTACCGAGCTTCAATTTGGATACAGCCCCTAAAATAGACTCGTTTTAAAATAATTTCTCTGCAACAAATCGTACGAATTTCATGAGAATTGTATTTGAGCTAATTGAAGGGTTTATGGTGTCAAACTTGGGTATTGCTACTGAAAAAACAAAGTTTGGATTAGTTTTGATATGGAGATGGCTCCCTAAGCAAATGTTATATATACATCATTTAAAAGTAGTCTTTATTTCTAATCGTTTTGTACAGGTAACTTTCTTTTGCAATAATTTGTTTACTTTTTTTTTACACGAGTATACATAAATATGCCTGCCAGCAACATTATCAACATTAAATCACAAGGTTTTTGTAAATACTATTTATGTAATTAAATAGCAATCCTGCTTTCAATTGTAAAAATTTAAAGCATAATAAAATACCACTCGTAGAAAAAAAAAATTGAAATGCAAATTTTTCGCACTATTTATCCCATTTCATGCCCAATTATCCGTGCGCAAAGTTTTGAAAGTTGTTGTTATTTTCATTCATCATTAAGTAGGAAGAAAATCCATCTGAAAAATAACGTCCGGAATGAATTCAAGCGATAAACATATAAGAAAAATGCAGACGATAATGGAATATTTGTCTAGAATATTTAGTTAAAGAATATAAGAAAAGAAATTATCAGATCCGATAATTTAATCGCCATCAGATTACGATATTCATTGAAGCAATAAATTTTAATAATTTATTTTTAATCGCTGCCTATGACGTCAAAACAACCAAAGCAGAGAATATTTCGTCTTAGTTAATGTAAGGTTTATTCGGTTATAAATGAATAATTCATTCGAGTAGAAATATACGCAGAAAAAGATTTCTGTTTCCTTTAATTTATAACAAGTTAATAAACGAGCAATATGGTTACATAAATCTAAAAAAAAAAAAAAGTTTCTTATTTTCTGCACCAAAGTTTTGTTTATTCTAATTTTTTGAACAACGAAAGCCCTATTTAAGAAGTTCCAGAAAATTAAATTACTGAAGATTTTATTAACGTCTTATATTTACAAATTTGCATAATAAATTCACTGGACTAAAGCAATTATCGACGAGTATATAGTGTTGATTTTTCTGTTTTATTTTTTATTAACGGTTCTATTTTGTGTTTGAAATCCTTCAACAAAATCATGAAAACAACATGGTTTCTTTTTTTGGATCTTTATAACACGATCTGGGAATATCTATCGATTTATTTCGCAAGAATGAAAAATCATGCGACAAGAATAGATTATGAAATACTTTCCAACACATTCAGTATACTGTAAGAAAAGTTTACCGTTTAATAAGGTGAAATATAATGTCTAAGTAAACAATTTGGAAAACGCATAACACATTTGGAAACTTTATTTCAGCAATTACCATCCATAGTCAGAAAAATATCCGAATTATTTTGTAAAACACTGTATATGATCTATTTGTATATGTATCACATAATATGCCAAAATTTACAAGGGAACCACTTTTGGTGTTGCTCGCACCTAGCATCGAGACCTGGTGCGTTTTGTAGCCCTATACATAAAAGTTAGAGAACCGAAAAAATTTCTCTGTTAAAATAATATTTTATATACTTTATACTTTTAATTTTTTATTATTACATATTTATTTGTTTATTTCACGCCAAAAGTGAGTTAAGTAGCCAAATATGGCGCTACAATTTTTCCGCCCGCTTTATCCAAAATAAAAAATGTACAGAACATATTTTCAGAATTATATGAGATTTCTTTTTTATAATTGATAGCATAGAAGCAAATATTAGGTTTTTATTTTTTTTTCTATGCAGACGATAAATAGATAAGTAATAAATGTAATTCTATAAAAGCTTCGAAGATCATTGAAAACTATTTTTTAGTGAAATACAAAATAAGCAAACTCTTTTCTTTTGAAATCGAATGAAATAAAGTTTCGAATGTTTAAAATGAAATGTTGCTGTATTAAATGGTCCTTCGGTAAAAGTAATCATAAAGTAAATTAATATTTTTACACAATTTAGAAAAATTACTGCGGCGAAATAGGTCGGACATTGCAATTTTTAGCTATTACAAATTCAAATATGACATTTGGCTAGGGTTGCCGGAAAGCTCTACTTTTGAAAATAAAAGCCAACCGTTTCCCCGCCAAAAATATGAATATAAAGTTGCAATTTTTCAAAATCAAATTCGTGGGTTTTTGAAGGAATTCTCAAACTTTTTTCCAATATTTTATACTTATTATTAACTAATTTTTATTTTTAAATGCTTTTCTTTAAAAAAAAATCAATGTTAATAGTCCGAAAAGTAGTCTCGAAAATTGCATTTTCAGAAAGTTATGCTGCTGTATAATCAAGAAATATTATTTTAAAAGAAAAATTTTATCGATTCTCAAACTTCATAATATAGGGCTTTAAAATGTACCAGGTCTCAATGCTAGGTGCGAGCAACACCAAAAGTGGTTCCCTTGTTAGTTCAGTTAAGTAACGCATAACGCAGTTGAAAATTTTCGTCAAAAATCTGGAGTGTGCTCTAATTCTTTTGTGTAGCTCTGTACATGATCTATAGGTTTATACACACGAAGTAACATGCAAAAATTTAGCTGAATTTTTAAACACTTACCAAAATTGAAAATGCACTTCCAGCAATTATTGCACATAGACAGTTCTGTAAATGAATTCTTTTGTGTGTCCTTGTAAATGAACGATAAATGCTAGCACACTCTATTCTATAGTAAACGTTCTGTAGTTCAGTCATGAGTATCAATTTCAATATGTTTGAAACAGTATAACAGCATTACAATTACAATACACTGCAAACGGTTTTTCTCCATAGACCATAATGTAACATCATTCTTTTGAGTGCCTCTGTAAAGAAACTGTAAACGCTACATACTTTCTTTTCAATACCGAACATGCCATGCTAAACCTCAATAACATATATCAATTACGTGGCAATACGACCATATTTACACGAGTTAGAACACGGACAGACAGACAGACATACGGCCAGTCAAACTGAATTCCTAAACACTTTTCAACTATGATTCTAATGAGATCCAATGGGAGTCTATTAACTTTAATTCCAAATATCTTTGGATAATGTTTATGAACTTTATTTATGTGTGAATGTGTGTTTTAATATATATTGTAGTATGTGTGTTTATTATCTTCTTTGGATAATGTTTATGAACTTTATCCATTTTGATTGTGGACGCCCTATATTTAAGCATAGGCAATATAGCCAGCGTTAAATTTATTAGAATGTTCGCTTGTTTTTTTTAATGAATGAAAATTGATACCTTTAGAGTTACTTGTGTAACATACAAATTTAACTGTCCCACTTCTTTTAGGTAGATTTCATAAGAAATACTATCTATTTCAGTCGTTGGTTTTTGAAAAATTCCTTCACAACTTTTCATTATATGACCCTATGAACCCAAAACCACCCCCACCTAAAAAGTTTATATATATATATATATATATATATATATATATATATATAATAAATCTGAAATCACAAATATATGAAGAAATTGATAAAGTTCTAAAGATGATTTAGAAATGAACATATGAAACTAGTATGTAAAATAAGAAACTGTGAATGACTCACAGTTTTAGTTTAGTCTTGCAACCTTATTCTGGCATTTTTAATGGTACTCTCTTTATCAGGTAATAGGCAATTCTATCTTGGTAATTATTATAGCTTAGTTTTAGCTGTTCAATTTCACTTTGTTCATTTTAATACGTTATATATATATATATATATATATATATATATACATAATTAAAATGAAATCAGAAATGTATAAACAAGTTGGTAAAATTCTAAAGATTAAACATCTAATATGAACATTGGAAACCAGAAATATAATATATATATGTATGTATGTATGTATGTATGTATGTATGTATGTACTAAATTTTGTCCTCACGATAAAAATCCCATTTATGCACGGATAGCCTTCAAACTCACCAAAAACATTGAGGTGGCTATTATCTCGGCGGGGATTGCAAATGGGCAAAATCGACCCAAGGAGGTGAAAATGGGAAGGGGTTTTGTGAAAACCGAAAAAACCTCATAACTTCTTAATTATAATACATATCAAATCAGTTTAACGTTATTATTACTTCTAGGAAAAGGGCCAAAAATTTATGTATCACAGATTTTTGATAAAATTAAAAATGAGCTCAAGGGGCCACAAAAATAGGGTTTTAGGGAGAAAAAAATTCATAACTTCATCATTTCTCAAGATATCAAATTCACTTAATTTTATTATAAATCTTCTTAATACTAGCTACAAGTTTTTGATAGGACAACTCCTACCGCAAAAAAAAAATTAATTAAAAATAAATAAATAAATAAAAACGAAAAAAAGGAGGGGGAGGGGTTGAAGAAAAAAAAATTCATAACTTCATCAATTCACAAGATATTAAATCCGCTTACATTTATTATAAATCATCTTAATCTACAACTTTTATATTGACAAGTTTTTGATAGAACCAACTCTTAGAACAAAAACAAATTAAAAGAAATACAATTTAGAAAATTCAATTAAATTTTATTGTTTTGGTTCATGAAAAGTAATGTTAAATATATATATATTGAGAAAATAATATAAAATAAACTACGTATTTAATTTTGGGGTAAAATTTCTTTAACATGGCTGTGTTTTGTACGGGCAAATTTTATTCTTTGCAATGGTAATAATATTATCTAAATTTTTTTTATATGGCCCGCGGCTTTGTGCATAATGCTTAATTTGGTCCGCCGCGGTAAATGTGAGTTTGGCATGTCTGTATCTAGATCCTCAAATCACTCTAAATTCTAACTTCTTTTAACCTCACATCATTATTTCTGAGACATTAGAATGAGTTATTTCCGAAAACAATCTCTCTATTGCTATCCGGTCATGATGTGCAAGTGCTGTTCTCAAATCCAGACTTTCAGAGATATTTATTCATTTTTGTTCGCAAACTTATCAAGTTAAAAGATGTTCTTATTAACCTGTTCTGGACCATGGGTGCATATATGCACCCTCAAAAAGTGTTAAATCGCTTGAGTTTGATACCAGTAAAAAGGAAAAGTAAAATTGATTTTGTTTAATTGCGACATTTTCGTGATTTATAAAGTTAAGTCAAATAATTAACAAAAAGTAGTGCCAAACGAATAAAATTCGTGTAAAAGGTGCCGGTCCTGAACGGGCTAAGAAACTAATGTAATCGAACTGTTTTTTACTTTTTTCGACAAAAGCAGATGTTTCGGAAAGTGCTGTCGAAGTGGGTATTTTGAATCGAATTTCCGGACGCAACAGCGCGGAAAAGGAAAAAAAACAAAATTGGAAATATTGGCTTTACATTGGAAAAATGTACAATGAAATTCCTTGTTTTTACATTGGCAAAATATTTCTTGCCAATATTAGCAGGAGTCTGCGCAGGGAGAGGATTGAAGGAGTACAATAGTTGTACCGGACCCTGAGCTAAAAAGAGTTCGTGGTGGACCTATTTCATATTTAGTGTGTACATATACAGGTCATGCAGGGGTACTCTTAAATGTAATCTGTAGGGGATCCATCCCATATCTGTACCGGGCTTCACAGTTTATGTGCACGCCTCTGAATATTGGTGTGCAATATTGGCAAAATGTCAACATCCCAAAATTGGGCGAAGATATTGCAAATCTTAGCTTGCTGCTAGGAAAGAGTCTGTAAAATTTTAAATCCTGAAAATGCGAAAAATTTATAATGCAGTGAAAAACTATTATAAAAGAAATGAAACTACGAATTGTGGGAATTTAGGTATAAAGTAAAATAAGATTAACGTCAAAATAAAATATGTGGTGTCAGTATGTGCATTGAAAAAGAACTGGGTTCCCAAAACGTCACCTACTTGAAATAACTCCGATCCAAATGTACACGTACAGTCGTGAAAGAAAAAGTACCCCCCCCCCCTCCCCTACTAACTCTGCAACAAATTATTGTAGAAGAAAGTTACTGGTACCAAACGATTGGAAACAATGTCTACTTTTAAATGATGTATATAAAATTTGCTTAGGGGGCCACCTACATATCAAAACGAACCCAAACTTTTTTCTTTCTATAGCAATACTCAAGTTTGGTACCATAAATAAATTCTACACACTTCAATTAGCCTAAATACAAATTTTCATGAAATCCGTACGATTAGCTTCAGAGAAAATAAATATTTTAAAACGAGCATATGATACCATAAATAAATCCTGCACACTTCAATTTGCCTAAATACAAATTTTTATGAAATCCGTACGATTATGCTTCAGAGAAAATAAATATTTTAAAACGAGCATATGATACCATAAATAAATTCTACACACTTCAATTAGCCTAAATACAAATTTTCATGAAATTCATACGATTAGCTTCAGAGAAAATAAATATTTTAAAACGAGCATATGATACCATAAATAAATCCTACACACTTCAATTTGCCTAAATACAAATTTTCATAAAATTCGTACGATTAGCTTCAGAGAAAGTAAATATTTTAAAACGAGCATATGATACCATAAATAAATTCTATACACTTCAATTAGCCTCAATACAAATTTTCATGAAATTTGTGCGATTAGCTTCAAAGAAATAAATATTTTAAAACGAGCATATGATACCATAAATAAATCCTGCACACTTCAATTTGCCTAAATACAAATTTTCATGAAATATGTGCGATTAGCTTCAAAGAAATAAATATTTTAAAACGAGCATATGATACCATAAATAAATCCTGCACACTTCAATTTGCCTAAATACAAATTTTCATGAAATACGTACGATTAGCTTCAGAGAAAATAAATATTTTAAAACGAGCATATGATACCATAAATAAATTCTACACACTTCAATTAGCCTCAATACAAATTTTCATGAAATTTGTGCGATTAGCTTCAAAAAAATAAATATTTTAAAACGAGCATATGATACCATAAATAAATCCTGCACACTTCAATTTGCCTAAATACAAATTTTCATGAAATATGTGCGATTAGCTTCAAAGAAATAAATATTTTAAAACGAGCATATGATACCATAAATAAATCCTGCACACTTCAATTTGCCTAAATACAAATTTTCATGAAATACGTACGATTAGCTTCAGAGAAAATAAATATTTTAAAACGAGCATATGATATCATAAATAAATTCTACACACTTCAATTAGCCTAAATACAAATTTTCATAAAATTCGTGCGATTAGCTTCAAAGAAAATAATTATTTTAAAACAAGCATATTTTAGGGGCTCGATTCGTCGATTGCTGAAATGCTACACAATGATTATGTCACTTCTATTAATGTTCTTATGTCACTTCATGTAATTTCTTGTCAATATGACCATTTCACTCGCTTAATTTTTTTCAACTATTGCCAGCCCAAATGTTTCAAGAAAATGAGTAAAATATACAGTGTCATCGAAAAATAATGCCTAGATTTTAAATAACTGTCACAAAAAAAAAAAAAAAAAAAAAAAAAATATGAAAGGTAATTTATTGGTTTTAGTCTTACAATGTGCTGCAAAAAATAAATTTTTTCCCATACCTTAGTATGTTTCAATATGACCACCGTTCGGTGTGCACCAGGAGCAGTTTGACCTGGATAAGTTCTCCGAAAAAGCCGTTGTACACTGACTATTGACTTTGACTCTACATACCAAATCACGCACTATGCTTTTTGTTGCACGTCAACATCGTACTGTGCTTTTTGTTGCACGGTCAACATCGTACTGAGCAGCTGCAGTCTGGAGCGTCGGCTGATCTTGACGACTGCGCAACTAATCCGCGCATAACACAGACACGCAAACGAATTCTGGTGAACTAAAACTAAACTTGCGTTCACCAATTATTGTGTAATGAAAGACTTACTCATTTAACATAAAAGGTTTCGATGTTACGATTTTTTTAAAATCTAGGCATTATTTTTCGATGACCCTGTATATATATTTCAAATAATGCTTTTTTGCACATCATACACTGCCCCTTAAACCATCATTTTGACTTTTTTTTTTTTATTATTACAAAATCAGTGTATTTGGGTTTTTAAGTATTATAACCACACAAAAAATTATCACATTGGCACTATAATTTCAGGAGATATTAATAAAAATATGAAAATGAAATTTAATATTAGAAGCTCTAAATTTTGAATGTCTGTAATTCAATAACTTATCATCCAAATCCCTTGAAATTTCGTTTCTAGGCATAATTTGAACCTAATATTTAAAATATATTGTCGATATTGCGTGTTGCCATTGGAAAAAAACAAAATTTGGTCTGGTTTTGATTTGTAGTTCCCCCCCCCCCCCCCTAAGTAAATTTTATGTACATCATTTGAATGTAGACTTTATTTTCAATCGTTTGGTACCAGTAACTTTCTTCTATTATAATTAGTTTCAAAGTTAGTAGGTGAATTTTACTTTTTTTCCCCACGACTGTACTCAAAATCGAGAAACATGTGTACTCATAATGTACAGTCATGTACATTGACATTAATAACATTGACGAAGCACTCATAACTACAGCGCAATGTAATCTTATAAATTATAAAGGAGATGAAAGATATAGTTCCTTCTGAGGAACAAAAAGTTAATACTATTCTCTGATTTCCAGTGTATATTGCATTGTTTTCCTATTAATGGACACCTTTTATGTTGCCATAAATGAAAAAAAAAAAAAAAAACATTAAAATGTACGAAATTATCGTTTCTTTTGGGTTTGATACCATGTGATGTTACAAGGACTTGGGTTAATTTTTTATCCAAACACACTCAATCTGATACGAGTATATCGATTTACTCATTTTTGAGTGCTTCATTTTTTAACACTTTCCAACTTTGAAAAGTGTTTGTGAATTCGGTTTGTCTGTCCGTTTACCTCTCCGCCCACGCCATAACTCACGTATAAAATACATTCGGACTGTCATGCAATTAATATATGTTAATGATGTTTACTATTATAGCATGTTCGATATTGAATAAGAAGTCTGTAGCTTTAATAGTTCATTTACAGGGACACTCAAAATAATTCCGTTACATTGTGGTCCATGGGTGGGGGGGGGGGTTAGTTTGCAGGGTATTTTTAAATGACATTACGCTATTTCAAATGTGTTGAAATTGATATAAATCACTGAATTTCGCTACAAGATGATTAACTATTATAGAATAGGACATTCATAACATTTATCGTTCATTTAAAGGGACACACAAAAGAAATCGGTTATACAGTAGTGTATTTGAGCAGTAATTGCTGGAAGTGCATTTCCAATTTCGGTAATCGGTTTAAAATTTAACTAATCTTTTGCATGTTACTCGTTTTGTATAAATTATATACCTCGTATACAGGGTTGCACAAAAGAATTCACTTACCAATACCCATATTAGCGGAAATTGCTGAAGGGGAATTTTCAACTGTGGTATGTATTTCCTAAATAAACTAAATTTTTGCATGCATGTAGTTTATAGATACAAATCTATATATGATACGCAGGAGTTATTGAAGAATTCTGATAGTTTTCCTACTGGAGATGTGAATTGATGAATGTTAATGCGTTTCCAAATTGGTTCAATTATACATCCTATTTCAAGTTATTAAACTGTGAATTTTTAAATAAAATCGTAAGACGAAACGCAATATTTCACCTTGATCGTACGGCAGTTAAATATTTTCTTCTACGCAAATTTAATCTGAAACATTGCTACTTCGACTATCCAGCTATGCATTTAAAATGAAAGCGGCGTATGAGAGCAGAGGGATGTAATAAAATAAATGGAATTACAATTAATTATCTATACTAACAAAAGAACAAATCGCTCTGTGTGTGTGTGTGTGTGTGTGCGTGCGTGCGTGCGTGTCTGTCGGCTATGGCTAGCGAAATCTACGGCACGTACGAGGTTCAAAATTTTTGTGAAGAGAGACCAAGGCCTTTCCTAATGTACCTGATCCTCAGAATTTTAAAATTCTAATTATTAGCTGAGTAATTAATTAATATTAGGACATAACTCCCATAAAAAAGTAGCTATTTCATCTCCAGTCATGAATGCGCATGCCCAGTACGCATCCCTATGAAATTGAATGTAAATTTCGAGTATTTTCACAAGTCGTCTTGGCCTGTTCGGTAAAGATTCAGCCTGCCAAAGTGAAGGTCCCTGGTTCGATACTCTGTAGGACCAAAGATAAAAATTATCTGTTTACAAATAAAATAAATTTCACTTTTTTTCTGAAATTTTATGAATTTCATTTATATGCAAGCTCATTTTTATATATAAAAAATCTTCTGAATGGATTGCGTAAATTTCTTATAACAATAACAGTAACTATGTATATTTTAAGTTTTTAAACACTTTTATTTGTGGTCGAAGAAACAAATTTTTTTTAAATCTACTACAAAAAATACTCTAAATTAAGTAAATTAAACAAAATTAAAACTAATTCAATTTAATACTAATCTAAACTAAAAATTAAATTTGACTAAATAAAATAGGAAAATATTTAAGATGAATTTTAAAATTTAAAAGAAACAAAAAGAAGTTACAATCTTCATGAAGAAACAACATGTGAAAGATTTAACAATTCATATTGCTGTCATTCAGCGGCGAGTTAGAAATACAAAGTTCTCTGCGGGCGATGTCCCTAAAAAAGGACACCAAAGAAATATCGTCTTAGATAATTCAAAGAATGACTTTGGATTTTATACAAAATTATGAATTAATACCACAAGGATATTGGAAAAAAATGGCCCCATCATTTTTCAGAAATCGTAATTTTTAAGAACTCAAAAAAATTCAATATTTAAGTCTAGAAATAGTGCAATTTTAAATATAAGATTAATACTAGAATAAAAACCTTAATGCTTAGTGCTGCCATCTATTATGGTAAAATGAAACTAATTTCAACTTTTCCTGGAGTTTTTGGAATTTTACTACGGATTTTTTTTTTTTTTTTGTAAATTTTGAATTTGGTGTCCTTTTTTAGGGACACAGCGACGGAAAGGGTTTTAAAGAGTTATTTATCACGGGCCCGGGCCTCGCTGGGCTTTTCAGCTAGTAATATTTTCTATGATTAAGTTCAATCCAAGAAACTGCTACTTCTACTTTCAACTCTAATAATTATTGGCTCTCTAATTTTCAAAACGAAGTATTAGTATAAATAAGCAACAATTAGTTTTTAAGATATTCTCTGATGATGGGCTCGAGAAATACAGCACGAAAGGGCCAAGAAGTTTCAATTAAAATGTATTATTTTTAACTTGTAACATCTCATTTATTATTTTAGTCGCCTTTTAAGTAAAACGGTGATCTTTTTAAAGTTCACATTATATATTCTGTGAAGTTTTGTTGTATTATTCTGAATGCATTGGAAAATGTTTCATAATCTATGCTTGACGCATGATTTTAGATTAGAAGGCTTATCTGGTACACGTACGTTAATGGATTTTACTTAATTTTCAACTAAAAATTCTTTGGATAGAAAAAAAATATATATATTTCCGAGGAGTTACAATTTGGACAAATACTATCGAAACATAGTAATGAAATTCAGTTATAAATTTAGTTTTCGAAAAATAAACTACGTATAAAGGCATTATGACCATTTTAAGATAAAATTTTCAGTATGCAGTTAATTAACGTATTAAAATTTTATCGAAAATACATTTTTACTCGATAAGCCATTAAATTATGTTAAAATATCTGGTAATGTCTTCATAAGATTTACATTTTAAATAATAACAGCTCATAATTATCGAAAATATTTTTAATTAAGCAGTAAAAAACTGTAAAGAGCATTTTCACGAAAACGAGATATAACGATTAGAAAAAAAAAATAATCATATTAAAACCTATAAAATATTTCTATCTTGAAAACATATATCGCTTATTAAATACATCAACGTCATAACTAAAAGACCATAAATTTTGAGAAGTCGGTGCTTAGATTAGGTATTACTACTGCTGATTATTCTGATAATATTTACTAACAGGATTGCTTTCAAATTTTTGGTTCTGGAGTAAAGATAATTAAAATATTCACTGAAAAAAACTGTAATTTTTTCAGGAAAAAAAAAAAACTGTTTTAAAGAAAAACATTTTTTTCTGTAGAAATTACAAATACCATTTTTTTTTTTTAAATCTATATTTTTTACAGAAAAAAACTGTTTTAATGAATAAATACGGATATTTTCGGAAAATTAAACGGTTTTCCACAAGACGCCAAAAACTGAGTTTTTTCCAGTCAATTTGAGAGGGTCTTCTTACAATGTTTCAATTGCATTTTTTAACACTTTCCAACTGAATACTGTTTGTCTGTCCGTGCAACTCGCGTAAATATAGCGAGATTTTCATGAAACTGCTATATGTCAACAGACATTTTATTCCGGAGGGGGAGGGGTATTGCAACTCCGTGTTTTGGGAGCAATATGGAGGTGTATAGGGGAGGGGGATGTAATATGGAGGTGTGGGCAGATCACACTTTTTATCCTTTTCCAAATACAAAATCTCAAATCTTCTTTTGTGGTCTGGGGGGAGGGGGGGAGAGATTTCAATGTAGTGATGGGCGATTCTCGAGAATTCGACAATCGAGAAAAATCGTCATCGTAAAAATTCACAATCGATACAGCCATCGATTAATTCATAGAATCTACAATCGAGATGTTTTACAATCGATTATAACGAGAAAAGCTAAAAACAGTTATTGGAAAACTTAGCTATTATTCTGGCCGACAATTTCATAGTAGTGATAGGGCTTAGTGATGGGCGATTCTCGAAAATTTATCAATCGAAAAAAATAGTTATCGTAAAATACACAATCGATACAGTCATCGATTACTTTCGAGAATCTACAAAGGAGATGTTCTAGAATCGATTATTGAAATCATTGTATTTACATATATATAAGGCAGATTTTATTAAATATAGGGTAACTGAAAACAGATGGAATAAAAAAACAACAAACCAAAGGGAAACTATAAAGGAGCCATAAGACTGGAAAAGTCTTGTAAGGGTGCCCCCTGGTTGAAAAAAGCTGAAAAAACGCGAGTAGCTATGAAGCGGTAAGGGGAGTTTAAGTATCAAAAATTAGAATTTTTCGGCAATTAGCACCAAAATGGCCAAAGAAATAAGAATCAAAAGCACTCCCTAGTGGCAGAAATATGAACTAAAGGATGATAAAAGGGATCAAAATTTTTTATTGATTTTTCTATGTCATTTGAGATTGGATCTTTAATTTCCCCATTTTTATAAAGTCTTCGACTGGAATACATTAAACGAACTCCCGCGGGGAGCAAAGTAAGAGGGAGGGGCAAGGAAAGTGCATAATATGAATAAGTGGTCACAGGACTTTCCAACGATATGGCATATGAGGGGTGTCGGCTAAATTTAGTAAAGTGCCCCCGCTCGGGGGCAAAGTAAGGGGAGGGGCGCGGGCGATATATAAAATGAAATAGTAGTCACAGAGCTTTCCAATGATATATCACACGAGGGGTGTCAGCAAAAGATAGAAAAGAGTCCCAACTCCCAGGATTCCAATTATCGTCCCCCCCCCCCCCGAAATATACCCTGCCCATCCTTCTCTTTGAAATTTTCATATATTAAAAATTATTTATCGGAGGGCTCCGTAAAAAAAATCCGATCTAAAATGTTTAAAAACGCTACGATTTCAAAAAAGTTCGAAAAGTGCCTCTCTCGGGACGCCAAACTAAGGAAGGAAGAAGAAAGGTTCATAATATGAAAGAGTAACTTTGCGATGATAACCGAAAACTTTCCGATGATAGATCAAATGACTGGTCCAAAAAAAGTTTGAAATCTACCCCTCCCACGTGGGTTCCCTCTTTTATCCTAGAATATACCCTGAAATCACGCAGCCCCACTTTTAAAATTTTATATTTAATAAAAATAATTTATCGGAGAGCTCCATTAAAAAACCTCATTTAATGATATTTATTGTAGAAATGTCTACAATTTAAAAAAAAAGTCACCCCCGAACCCCTTCCGGAATTCAACTCTGGGAGGAGAAAGGTTCATAATATGAAAGAGTGATGAAAGGATTTTCCGATGATATGTCAAGGAGAGGTTTGGTAAAAGTTTGAAAATTACCCCCCCCCCCCTCCCTTTGTGCACTCTGGCGCACCCCAGAATTCCCTCACCTTCCTCTTTGAACTTTTTATATTTAATAAATAGTATTTATCTGAGTCTCCAGGTATGGGGCAGCTTGGCAGAGCTAAAATAAGAGAAACATTGAAAATTCGGGGCAAAATGACACTAAATTTAACAGTAAAGTTTGAAACTAGGACTATACAGAACTGAATACATAAACCACTATGCTTCATAACCCACATCGGTTAATAGCAATAAAATGATAAGTGCCAGTTAAACTGATGGCATTGAGCTCACAGGTTATTAGCACTAACTGTATATTATACTCTTATTTCAAAGAATAATGTCCCTCAAAAAATAAATGAAGGGAAATATCCCCCCGTTTGCCCCTTTTATACTTAACCAATGAATCTCCAAATCTAATCAGGGAAACTCCTTAACTATAATAAATCAGTATATCAAATTTGAAGCAAATCAGATAATTCTGCATGAAAAAAAGAAACATATCGCTAAATTAAGGGTGGTCTAACGCCTTTAACCCTTTTATACTTAACTAATGAACCTCCAAATCTAATCAGGAAAGCTCCTTATCAGAACAAACATAGAAAAAAAATTAAAGTAAATTGAATAATTCTCCATGAAAATCCATTTATCTAAATTAAGGGGAGGGGACTTGCCCCCTTTTCGCCCTTGTATACTTAACCAATGAACCTCCAAATCTAATGAAGGAATCGCCATATCGGAATAAATCGGTATATTAAATTTGAAGCAAATCCAGTAATTCTGCATGAAAAACCCTTTTATCTAAATTAAGGGGAGACTAGCCCCTCCCCTTTATACTTAACCCATAAACCTCCAAATCTAATCAAGGCAGCTTCTTAACATAATAAACCGGTATCCCAAATTTGGAGCAAATCGAATAATTCTGCATGAAAAACCCATTTATCTAAATTAAGGAGGGGGTCTAACCCCCCTTTCCCCCCTTTATACTTCACTAATGAACCTCCAAGTTTAATCAGGGAAGCTCCTTAACATAATAAACCAGTATACCAAATTTGGAACAAATCGAGTAATTCTGCATGAAACACCCATTTATCTAAATTAAGTGGGGGACCAGCCCCCCTTCTCCCCCTTTATCCTTAACCAATGAACTTCCAAGTTTAATCAGGGAAGCTCCTTAACATAATAAACCGGTATACCAAATTTGGAGCAAATCAAATAATTCTGCATGAAAAGCCCATTTATCTAAATTAAGGGGGGACCAGCCCCCCTTCTCCCCCCTTTATACTTAACCCGTAAACCTCCAAATCTAATCAAGGCAACTTCTTAACATAATGAACCGGTATACCAAATTTAGAGCAAATCGAATAATTCTGCATGAAAAACCCATTTATCTAAATTAAGGAGGGGGTCTACCCCCCTTTCCCCCCTTCATACTTAACTAATGAACCTCCAAGTTTAATCAGGGAAGCTGCTTAACATAATAAACCGGTATACGAAATTTGGAGCAAATCGAAGAATTCTGCATGAAAAACCTATTTATCTAAATTAAGGAGGGGGGGGGGAACAGCCCCCTTTCTCTCCCTTTATCCTTAACCAATGAACCGTCAAAACTAAACAGCGGAACGCCTTATCAGAATGAACATAAAAAAAATTGAAGCAAATCGTACATTTTAATCAAGAGTTATCGCGTTATGTACATACATACGTACGTACAGTACATGCATACACACAGAACCGACGGGAACATTAACTCTCAGGCTTAGATAGCCTGTGAGCTAAATAGAGATTGGATAAGCAGATGGACTCCTTTGAGAAATTATGACTTAAACCAGAAATGCGGTAAGTTTGACTCTGAAAGCTTCATTTCCATCTCTCATTTCGGCAAATCTCATCTCGATGATTTTTCCAGCATTTCGACGCTTCCCGACGGGAATCTGCTCGATGGTTGGTTCTCTCGCGGTTTTAAACCTTTCGGGATGGGAAGTCTCTCGAGAGTTTCCTCTCGCCCTTTTCAACCTTTCCCGATGGGAAGCCTCTCGCTTGTTACTCTCGTCCTTTTCGAAATCTCCCAATGAAAAGCCTTTCGAGGATTTCTCTCGTCCTCGGCAGAGAAGAAAAGTAAGAAAATTTATCGAGAGTACAAGGGACGAGATAGAGAAAAAGGCATGACAATGAGCTGTGAAATGAAGCCCTAATTTTCAAAGTTTTTCTTATTTTAGCCCTACCAAGATGTCACATACCTGGAACCCTCCGAAAAAATTATTTATTAAATATATAATTTTCAAAGAGGAAGGTGGGTCGGGTGATTTCGAGGGAGGAGGACGTGAGAGTGGACTCATGGGGTGCAATTTTAAAAATTTTACCGAACCCTTCCTGTGGTATATAATCGAAAAGCCCTTTGACCACTCTTTCATACTATGAACCTTTCTTCGCCCAAAGGGGGGTGGGGAAGGGGCGAACAAATTTTTAAAACCGTAGCCGATTTCTATAATAAATTTAAATATCACTTTAAATATGGGTTTTTTATGCAGTCTTCCGGTAAATATTATTTATTGAACATAAAAATTTTAAAGTGGCGGCTGTGTGAATTCCGGGGTGAAAGAGTGGGCCCACGGGCGGAGAGAGGGGGAGCAATTTTCAAACTTTTTTTGGACCAGTCATGTGATATGTCATCGGTAAGCTCTCGGATGACTCTTTCATATTATGAGACTTTCTTCCTCCCCTCCCCAATTTGGCCCCCACTGCGAGGGTAGTTTTTTCCGCTTTTATCATTTTAGATCGGATTTTTTTATGAAGTCCTCCGCTAAATATTATTTATAATATATGAAATTTCAGGACACTTTTCCAAATTTAGCCAAGACCCCTCATGTGGCATATCGTTAGAAAGGTTTGTGACTACTTATTAGTGCTAAGCACTTCCGGTGGCCGCCCCCCCCCACACTTTGCCCCCCCCCGGAGGACACTTTTCCAAATTTAGTCAGAACCCTTCTTATGAGATATCGTTGAAAAGGTCTGTGACTACTTATTGATGTTATGCACTTCCGGTGATAGTCCCTCCCACTCTTCCCCCCCCCCTGGGGGACACTTTTTCAAATTTAGTCAAGACCCCTCGTGTGAGATATCGTTGGAAAGGTCTGTGACTACTTATTGATGTTATGTACCTACGGTGTCCCCACCACCACTTCCCCCCCCCCGGGGGCACTTTTCCAAATTTAGCCAAAACCCCTCATGTGAGATATCGTTGGAAAGGTCTGTGACTATTTATTGATGTTATGTACCTCCGGTGACAGTCTCCCCCAATTTGCCCCTCCCGGGGGACACTTTTTCAAATTTAGCCAAGACCCCTCATGTGAGATATCGTTGGAAAGGTCTGTGACTACTTATTGATGTTATGCTCCTCCGGTGTCCATCCCCCCCCATTTTGAACCCCCCCGGGGGACACTTTTCCAAATTTGGCCAAGACCCAACATGTGAGATATCGTTGGAAAGGTCTGTGACTACTTATTGATGTAATGCACCTCCGGTGACCGCCCCCCCCCACTTTTCCCCCACGGGGGTGTTTTTCTAAATTTAGCCGAGACCCCTCATGTGACATATTGTTGGAAAGGCTTATGACCACTTACTCAAGTTATCCACCTCCCGCACCCCTCCCCTCCCTTCCCCCCACGGGGAGGGCATTTTTATAAATTCAGATCCAGACTTCTCATGTGACATATGGTTGGAAAGGCCTAAAGACCTGTGACGACTTAATCATATTATGCAGCTGCTGTGCCCCTCCGCTCGCTTTGACCCCTCCCCCAAGAGATCTGTCCGACGTTCATTCGTTTCGATATTATATTTTTTACAAGATTTTGTAGTGCGTGCACACCACACCGCCTGCTATCATATATCAGTGCCGTATATAGCGGGTAACCTGTTCGTGATTTCATATTACAAGATTACGTATAAATTAGGGGCCCCAATTAAAGGAGGGGCCCGCTAGCGGTCGAAGTCACCTAGTCTTTATTAACATCGACTCATTCCAGTTCACCCGCAGACTATTCTTGATAAATGTATGACGTATATAATACATAATATATGATTTATAAAAGAAATTTGCAAACTGTAGTCATCGAGAAAAAATTTATACAATCGAAAAATATCGAGATGTCCATACAATCGAGAAAATCGAGAAAAACATCTCGTTATCGCCCATCACTATTTCAATGTTCCGTGGACCCCTTTGAATTCATCACTGCTCGAACGAAAGGGAGCCACTTCTACTATATGCTTTATACAACTTTAAGGAAAGAATATTTTTTCGGAAATAAAACTCTTTCCGAATTTAAAATTTAAAATTCGAAGTTAAAGCCCAATTTTAGTAAAGAGCAGGGATGGAAAAATACATTGCTCAAAATTGCACGTGTATAAAGTTTATTCTGATTTAAAACAGTTTGTTTCAAGATTCATGGTTAATATAGTCCTCTCAAGGAAATATTCCAAATAAAAATGACACAACGCACCATACCTCTGTCTAGATCAGTGTGGAAAATACATCAATCTTTTATAGTTTAAAATAACTAAATAAGTAATTGAAATATCACGTGCACGTTATTATCTAAATAGTATTTTGCATAGAAATCAGAAATAGTACATAATCATCCATATATTTAAAAGACAAGGCTATTTTTTCAGCCATGTGGCCTGAGCTTTCTACTGAACCGATTGTTGGGTTTCCTCGAAGCCCACACAACTTTGAAGAAATCCCTTACTATTTATATGCTGCCACCACCTATATGATTACGTGATATCGGTCACGCTATGAGAAGATTGTTGAAAAGAAAACCAACTCTTTCAATTAAACTTAATTAACAGTTTATTTACACACTATTTACAAATCACAAAACACTATTTACACTTTAGGACTCGGATATAGGGGATCCGGTTCAACATTAAATTAAATACAGTAAATAATTGCTGGGTAGTGTACTGTTAAACTACTTTATATCCCTCTCACTCTACGCTAGTTAAATTGGATTTATCGGAGATCACTATTAATCTTCCAACACATTAGCTCTATACTCTAAGAGCTGCACTCCTAATCCAGCTTTATCCACGAGCTACTCTTGAACGAACTGGCCCATTGAGTTCCAGGCATCAACTCTGTTCTGCCAGAAAGCGACTACACACTTTCAGCTAAAACGCCTAAACTGATTTCCCTCAGCTCTATCACTCCTCTCCCAGAAACATAAACAGGGTTTCCCTTCTGATCCCAAGGTCCTCTATTTCGCTATCTGGTGAAATCCTTTTGTCCGCCTTATCTCAGATATGCATTTGAATAGCGGGGACACCACTCTATTCACAACCACATTCCTTCAACTCCCCCCTCCAAGTCACTAGCCCGGGTCAAGTTTCAGATACGAAAAGGGTGTTACTTTAAAATTCCCAGTACGCAGACAATATACAAGCAAGAGAAATAATATATAACCATAGTTCTAATAGCAGATGCTCCTCAGAACCTGACACGATTTTGATATTTTTTTTTAAATGAAAACACTTTATTTGTAGATGTGTCCACACTAGCTATTTTTTAAAAATAATTTCATTTTTATATAAATTTTTTAATTTTAAAAGTTCTTTATGAAATTTCTTCACATTGGTGGCAATCGGTTTACTGCCATTGTTGAAAAGAGAAGGGAGACAATGAGAATTACCATATTATTACGGTTGCCATTTTCGTATTACAATCAAAAATAACTTTTTTGAAACTTTTGAACAGAAAATCACATCACGATTTAAAATAACGCATTTTTACTCATAAAGCTGTTACATTTCAATATTTTTTTTTTTTTTTTTTTTTTACATTCAGCTGATACTGAGATTGAGACTCAAATCTCAGAGGGCTTCAGTGGGTGAAAATGATGTCATAGTAAAAATGAAATGAGTATTTTCTTGGATAAAATTAAATTTTTTAATACGAATACATCTAAAAGTAAAATTCTGGATTTCTTTTAAAAATAGCGACACGCAGATTAGAACCTCAAGTAAAGAGAGCTAATATTTACTTGCAAAATTGTGACTGGCAAACGTGACATCAAGTTTGGAAATATGTTTATTAATAATCTACGGTACGTTAAAATATTTTTTAAATAATTAATATGAACCTAAAAAGTATGCATGTAAATTTTGGGAAGATTAAAAATATGTGATTTTTAGATTTCGTCGAAAACTAAAATTATAATTATGTCATAGTGCGCAATTTTCGTTGATATTTCATTACTTACTACCAAGATCAAAGACTCAATTAATAAGTTCATAATTCCATTATCTTAATTGCATGTTACTGATTGCGTATAGGAATAAAGATCAATTTTTCAATAATTTGAAAAGTTGAAATTAAACTTTAATTAAAAATAATATTTGTTTTAAGAGTTAGGCATAACCAATATAATATTGATTTATTTTTGTAATTAAATTTGTTAATTTTTTATAGTTTCAGTCAATCAGTTCTTTTAAACATTTTCATTAGTTGAATTCGACTCATTATTAATTAATGTGATTTTAAAATGAAATTAAATAAAAATATTAATTGGAATCATTTAATTTAAAAAATAAGTTGTTATAAGCACATTGATTAAAAAATGACTCAATTTAAAACAGCGAACTTAATAAATATCACAAAAACTTCTAAAATACCCCACCTATTATACACATGCATAAAAATCTTGTAGGAAACTTTATTACCAGTGCCTAAATTTGCTCTCCGCGCCTCTGGTACCGTTTTCTTAAATTTATGATTTATTCATAAGCAAATTCTAGCTGCGTATCAAGTATCGTATATGCAGAATCAAAATGATTTATTCTTCCAATACATCGATACTTTCGGACGCTATAGAATTCAGAAATCATCAATAACTTTCCCTTCTCGAAAACAGCCGTTATGTATCGACACCACCATATGGAAATCCAACAGCGTTTACGAATATATTCAGAAATATAGCCATAAAAATTCAGTTTCATCTCAGCATGTGGTTATATAAAAGTAATATTACAGCAAAATGAAATTTATGCCACACATAGAAATGGCACGAGGTCACTTAGTGTTAGACGTTGCTCTTGTATATCTATCAATCTTCAGTGTGGCGTCTATCTTAACATGATCAATAGATTCGACTCCAATAAAAACTGGCAAATATTGAGGCGTAGGATATAATGTGAAGAAATAGCCAAAGGTTAAGGTTACAAACTACTTGTATTTCATCATAAACAATATTATACAAGTAGTTTATATTTTTTTAAAAATTGTCCCACATATCGAAAAATCATCGATATTGTTGATCTTGCAGATGTGAAGAGAATTATCTACATACAAAAACATATAAGAAGACTAAAAACATCATTCGAGCGTTGACGTTACTAAAGAACACTCTATACTTACAGCCTACTTGCATTTAACTGTGAGCAGTATATTATATGAGTATATTAATAAGATTAATTAGTGGAAAAAAAATTAAAGTAACAAAGACGTCAACTTCATCATAAGCAGTATTACCGACCGAAAAATCCTAAAAATTGATGACCTAATAGATTTAAAGAGGGCTTATTTAACTACAAAAATAAGATCACCATTTGAGCACTGATGTTTCCAAATAGCACTCAATAGCCATTGAAACATAGTATAAAACACGGTGAAAGTTTTATGATAAACGTGCACAACAGAAGAGAAACAAAAGTGAAAAGATAAAACTTGTTAACTTGTACAGCGTGATTAGTGGAAATGCAAAATAAAGTAACAAAGCAGTCAACTTTATCGAAAGCAGTATTTTACCTACCGGAAAATCTTCAATATTAATGATCTTATAGATTTGAAGAAGCTTTATTTAACTACGAAGTAAGATCACCATTTGAGCATTGATGTTTCCAAATAACACTCAATAGTCAGTGAAACATAGTACAACAGATAGTAGAAGTTTTATGATAAACGTGCACAACATAAGGGAGATAAGTGAAAGATAAAACTTATTAATTTTTAGAACGTGATCAGTGGGAATGCAAAAATTAAAGTAACGAAAAAGTCAAGTTCATTGTAAGCAGTATTACCTAAAGAAAAATCCTCAGTATTGATGATCTTATAGATTTGAAGTAGACTTAATTGTCTACAAAAGTAAGATTACCATTTGGTCATTAATGTTTCCAATTAACACTCATTAGTCAGTGAAACATAGTACAACACACAGTGGAAGTTATTTGATAAACGTGCGCAGCAGACAGGAAAGAAAGGTGAAAAGTTAAAACTTGTTAACACGTACAGCGTGATTAGTAAAATGAAAAAGCAAAAAAGAAGTCAAGTTCATCGTAAGTAGTACTAGTTTATGAGCAATGGGCATATTAATATTTTAAAATAAATTTTTGTCTAACCTACTGAAAAATCTTCGATATTCAAGATCTTACAGATTTGAAAAACACTTATTTATCTACAAATGTATGTAAAAAGACTAAGATCATCATTCGAGCGTTGATGTTTCCAAAGAACACTCAATAGTCAGTGAAACATAGTAAAACACACAGTGGAAGTTTTATGATAAACGTGCACAACAGAAGGGAAAGAAAGGTGAAAAGACAATACTTGTTAACTTGTTCAGCGTGATTAGTGGGAATGAGAAATAAAAAAGTAACAAAGTCGTCAAGTTCATCGTAAAAAGTATTTTTTAAACAATGGGCATATTTAATATTTTAAAATAACTTTTGAGTAACCTACCGAAAAAGCCCCAATATTGACGATCTTATAAGTTTGAGGAGGACTTACTTATCTACAAAAACATGTAAAAAGATTAATATTATAATTTGAGCGTGGGCTCTTCCAGAGAACACTCTATAGTTAGTGAAATATAATACAACACGCAGAGGACATTTAATCACAAACTTGCTAAAGGTAAGAAAGCTGAAAATAGATGAAAGCTAGGGTAAGAAAGCTGAAAATATAAAATTTTCAAAGTTTTACAGTATGACTAGTATAAATAAGAAATAAACATTTTAATGTAACTGTTATAATTAGTAAAGCAGTCAAATATAGGTCAAGAACTGAAAAATAAACTTTAATTCACAAATTCAAAATACTTTGTTTTATGTAAACTATTAAAAAAGTCATTGATGTGACGATGTTATATATTTGAAGAGGATTTATCTAAAAAAAGCAAGTAAAAAGATTAAAACCATCAGTTAGATGCTGAAGTTTCCAAAGATTCTACAATTAGTAAAACGATATAACATACAATGGAGATTTTATGATAAACGTGCGCAATAAAAAAGGAAGAAAAGGGAAAAGTTTTACAGTTTTAGTTTTACAATATGTCTTGTGGAAATGGGAAATTCAAATTTTAATGTAACTTTTATCATTAACAAAAAGTAAGCGTAAACTAAGAACAGAAAGACTGAATTTTGTAAAAAAAAAAAAAAAAGAAAAAAAAAATGTGTCTGCTGATATTTTATTTAAATTAACTTAAAGTTATGATTTATGACTACATTTTTCCATATTAAAATTATTTTCGCTGAGTCTAGCGAAGAGAGAAAAGACGAAGTATTTTGATAGTAGGAACAAATTTTTCAAAATATATATATTTTTTCTTTTTTTTTTTTTTTTTTTTTTTTTTTTTTTTTACTGTAAAAATATTTGTTCGCTGTTTGTGACGAAACATGTACAAATACTCTGAGATCAAGGTAAAAGATAAAACAAATTACAAAATATATAAATTTATAATGTTTGCGGACTTTTCAACATACAATATTATTCTAAAAATATTATATTGGTCAGGAATAAATCTCTATAAAGAAAATAACCAAGAAAAGTGTTCAGTATTGTTTGTACTACGCTTTGTAATTCCCGTACTTTTGTACTTAGCTAATGTAGACTATTGGATTATGTCATATAAAAACTTGAAAAACAAATGGCAAGAGTACCAAGTAGTTATGTCATACGTTGCCAGTAACACTTTATGTTTACTTTTGTGGCACATTTTATATATCCAAAAAAAGAATATTAAAACACTGTTAAGAAAAATCGAAAAAACATGTAATGCTATTCTCGCTGATAAACCACGAAAAGTATGTACTGATGTTTTAATCTTGTTTATTACAATATTTGTCCCAGTCTTATATTCAGGCGCATCGGTTTATCTGATGACCCACGATGATGCAAATAATTATTACATATTCTTTACCTATGGTCACGAGGTGGAGGAATTTACTTTAACTTTGAAGATCTACTTGTTTGTTAAATCACTCATGTCAGTGTTGTTGGATCCAGTTTTGACAAGTATCGTAACTGTACTATACTGCACAATGTGCCATCGATGTTATTTATTATTACACGAATGTAATCAGCGACTCATGAAAATTCTGCACAGTACTACAGAACCAACAAATGCCTGCATATTACAAGTGACCAAGGATTATTCAAAGATCATACAAATATTAGAATGCTTACAAGGCGTCTTTTCTTTACCAACTTTCTTCCTTGTTCTTGTAGATTCACTTTCAAGTTTCTCAACTCTTGCCTCTGTATTAATTGTCAGCCAGGAAGACAGAGCACCAGTTGATTCGGCGGAAAACACATTTGTCTTTGTTTATTCGGTATTGCTTCTTGCAGCAACTATAGGATACGCAGCGCAGATACCTATAGCTGTGAGTCGTATCCGTAACTACTTTCAGAAATTAAATGAAAAAATACTTTGGAGGAGATATGATGGCATCGTAGACAAGTCCGATCTTCTACCGATTAAGATTGTACAAGAACGCCCGACTTTTGTTTTATCGGGATGCGACATCATATATTTCAAAAGAGGAGCCATACTAACGGCATTGGGAACTTTGTTTACTTATGGACTTCTTATCATCCAGATGAGATAAAATGATATAGAATGAGAATCTGAAGTTTAACCCATTTATGCCTGAATTTTTGTTTTCTCAAATTTGTTGGTAAAATTACTTTAAAATGTTGCAAAATACTAAAAAATACTAAAAGGAAAAGTACTAAAAAAAATTACAGAAAAAGATATTTTTGTATTTATTTGATAAAATGTGAACGTATTAAATATGGGAATATACATCTGTGTAAAAATGCATAATTATATGTTTTGTCTAAATTTATATAAATTAAGTTTTTAAATTGCATATTATATACTATAATTAGTATTTTTATGAACTATTAAAAAAGTTATTATAATTAATAATAAATTAAGAATAATCGTATCTGAGGCTAAAAAACAATTTATTTCAAAATAATCTTGAAAAGGACTTTACATCCATAACTGTCACCAAAATGGCTAATAGAAATATGTACTCATTTGTGCCTAGCGCCCTATATTTTGTACGTTACAAACATGCATAAAAAATAGGCTTGAACATATAACTTCACAATAAAAAAAAAATACGTATTTCAATGAAGTCTTCAAGCTAAGATGATCAATTATTTATTTGGATCCTTGATGCAAAAAATACAAATAAACTTACTTTTCACATTTAGCGAAATCTTGATAAAATAAAAATCTATAAACACCGAAAAAAGGCCTTCATTTAAGCAAATAAATGTAATTCTTATACTGTCATCTCTCGGTAATAGATAAAGACAATTATAGACTTCATATGATTTTCATGTTGTAAAGAAGAAGAAAATTATAAAAAATTATTAAAATTCGAAACGTCCCGAAAATGGGACGTTCGGCATTAAATGGGTTAACCCTTAACTGCTGTGACAAAAATTGTCGCATAGATACTGTGAGTGGTTTTTGAGACCGCTTGATGGAAAGACGAATAAAAGTTTCGATTAACTCATAGGATACTGTTTCTGTACTAAACTTTGTGAACAAGACTATTATAATTAAAATTCACCTATTTTGAAGTCTCTAGCGATAGTACAAGGGCTCTAAACGAAACAAAATTTCACTAGTGTGTATAGTTAAACTGAAAATTATAAGTTAAAGTAAAAATTGAAAAAAGCAGTGATCTTTGAGACTGCTTGATGGAAAGACGAATAAAAGTTTCGATTAACTCATAGGATACTGTTTCTGTACGAAACTTTTTGAACAAGACTATTATAATTAAAATTCACCTTTTTTGAAGTCTAGCGATAGTACAAGGGCTCTAAACGAAACAAAATTTCACTAGCGTGTATAGTTAAACTGAAAATTATAAGTTAAAGTAAAAATTGAAAAAAGCAGTGGTCTTTGAGACTGCTTGATGGAAAGACGAATAAAAGTTTCGATTAACTCATAGGATACTGTTTTTGTGCGAAACTTGTTGAATAAGACTATTATAATTAAAATTCACCTATTCTGAAGTCTCTAGCGATAGTGGTAACGGCTCCAAACGAAACAAAATTTAACTAGCGTCTGTAGTTAAACTGAGAATTATAAGTTAAAGTAAAAACTGAAAAAAGCAGCGGTCTGTGTGACATCTAACAGCAATTAGGGATAAATGAAAGTAAAAATTCTAGAGCTATATTAACTTTGAGTTAAATAATTAAAATACATATAAAAGCACAAATAATTGTACAAAAATTACTTTCAGGTGCATATACATAATATAAAGATATTTAAAATACAAATTAAAAATATCTTAAAATACATCAGAAAAACCCAGAACGTTTTCAACCATTACAAGGCCGTCATCAGTAGGATTTAAATGTTGTTATTATTTTCTTTACGCTTATTCGAGAATTGTCCAGATAACAACACTAAAATAATAACAACATTTAAATCCTACTGATGACGGCCTTGCAATGGTTGAAAACGTTCTGGGTTTTTCTCATATATTTTAAGATATTTTTAATTTGTATTTTAAATATCTTTATGTTATATTTATGCACCTGAAAGTAATTTTTGTAGAATTATTTGTGTTTTTATATGTATTTTAATTAGCAGTTAAGGATTATGGAACTCGATCTCACGTGGATAAAGCACGTTTTCCTGCTCAATTTCTTTTGTTTATTTGGTATTGTTTCTTACATGAACTATAGGAAACTCAGATTTATAGGTCCGAGTCGTAACCGCGATTGCTTTCAGAAACTAAACGAAAAAGTACTGTGGAGGAGATGCGTTGGCATCGCAGACAAGCCTGATATTCTTCCGATTAAGATTGTACAAGAACGCCCGACTTTTGTTTTAAAGAGATGTGACATCATATATTTCAAAAGAGAAACCGTATTAACAATATTAGGAACTTTGTTCACTTTTTATCATCCAGATGAGATAAAATAATATTACGTTGCAAATCTAAGGCTTAAGGATCCCGATGTGATGTGGATAAAACACGGTTTTCTGCTCAATTTATTTTGTTTATTTCGTATTGCTTCGTACATCAACTATAGGATACGCAAAACATACACATCAATAGCTTTGGGTCGTAACCGCGATCGCTTTCAGAAACTAACCGACAAAAATACTGTGGGGGAGATGCCTTGGCATCACAGACAAGTCTGATATTCTTCCGATTAAGATTGTACAAGAACGTCCGACTTTTGTATATCGAGATGTGACATCATATATTTCAAAAGAGGAACCGTATTAACAATATTGGGAACTATGGTTACTTCTTATCATCCAGAAGAGATAAAATGATATCACGTTGCAAATATAAAGTGTAAGGACCTCGCTGTCATGTAGCTAAAGCACGGTTTCTTGCTCAGTTTCATTTTTGTATTTGGCATTGCTTCTTACAACAACTATAGGATGTTGTAATCGTAATTGCTTTCAGAAAATAAACAAGAAGTTGCTTTGGAAGAAATATGCTGGCATCTTTGACAAATCTTTGTGATTAATACCGTACAAGAACGCCTGACTTTTGTATTAAAGAGATGCTACATCATATATTTCAAAAAAGGAACCGCATTAACAATATTGGGAACTATATATACTTCTTATCATCCAGATGAGATAAAATGATATCACGTTGGAAATCTAAAGTTTAAGGACCTCGCTGTCATGTCGATAAACGGTTTCCTGCTCATATTTTATTTTTTATTTGCCATTGCTTCCTGCAACAACTATAGGATACGATACACAACGCACAGATACCTATGGGTCGTAACCGTGATTGCTTTGAGAGATTAAATGAAAAGATACTTTGGAGGAGATATCATGGCATCATAGACAAGTCTGATATTCTTCCACATAAGATTGTACAAGAGCGTCCGACTTTTGTTTTTTAAAGAGATGTGATATCACATATTTCAAAAGAGAAATTGTGTGGTGTCTGAATGTGACATTTACCCCATGGTTTCTATTAATATCCTGAGCGGACTAAATTATGAATATACTGTAAACGAGATTATGGAATAAGTATTTTTTATAAATGGCTATGATTGTGTGGTATGCCGATTGAGCATGAGCATACAGTGAAATATGTTATATTTTTTTGTGTAATTTATGTCCGTGTTGTCTTAGTAAAGTGATGTGCATCGTGTTAAAACCTTGTCTTCATTTCTAAGTAGATTGATACCCACGCAAACACGACAGGACAGCTGGCGACGAGAAATAAAAAAATAGATCTGTACGAAGACAGCTAAAGGTAAAAGTTTTATTTTCATCTTTTAATTAGATTAAATTATGGAACAACAAATACAAGAATTGTTGAAGCAGAATCGGGAATTGATTCTTGCTCTTCAAAATAAAGAGAACATTTCTCATAAAATAACTGTTCAATTTGAAAAATTTAATGAAGAATGTGAAAATTTCGATAGCTTTTTCTCACATACTTAGATGTGCAAAAAGTCCCGGAAGACGTTAGGGCTAAAGTGTTTATTTCTTCCTTTAGGCCTAAATTGTATCAGTTGCTAAAAAATTTGTTGTCTCCAGAAATTCCTTCTGCGCAAAGATTAGATAAATTGAAAGATATTTTGAAAAAGCATTTGACTCCAAAGCCATTGATTATACCTTCCCGACATAAGTTTTTGAATCGTAAACAACATGAAGGGGAGAGTATTAATACTTATATAGCGGAACTCCGAGCACTAGCAATTAATTGCGATTATGAAAGTAATATGTTAAATATCATGTTGCGTGATGTTTTTGTCAGTGGATTACGCGATAAAATAATTCTGGATAGATTATTTAAAGAAGATAATATAGATCTGGATAAAACTTTGCAAATAGCTTTAGCTATGGAAAAAGCATTTAAGGGGGCAAATGATATTATGGGCCGTGAAATAAATGCAGTTCATGCAGTAAAGAAACAATGGTATAGAATCATGTCAAAGAAAAATGTAGATTTATTTCGAGTAAGTGCAACTTTTGTTCAAAAATTGGTCATATCAAGAAGGCGTGTTTTGCAGCAAAAAAGGCGAATGCTAGACCAGTTAAACAAAAACAAGTTAATTTAAAGGAAGTGGGCGAAAGTAAAATCCAGGTTCCATTATTTGGTTTAAATACCACTGATTGTACATTACGCGAGGAAGAATCGAAACGACCTCCGATAATGATTAATTTGAAAATTGTTGTTCTATGAAATTGGATACAGGCGGAGCAGTCAGTGTCATGAGTATAAGCAATTTAAGAAAAATTTCAAAGAAACAGATTCAACCCACTGATATAGTTTTTAAAACTTATAATGGTGAATCATTAGTACCAATGAGATATATTACACTTAGAGTTGAATATAAAAACCAAATTTCGGATTTGAACTTATACATTGTTAAGGAGAACTTGGATACCATTTTTGGCCGTGAATGGCTTCACAAAATTAGTCTAGACTGGAATGCTATTAAGGCATTAAGAGCTACGACTAAACTGAACTTAAAAGATCTTTTGGAACAGTATAAAGATATTTTTTATGATAAATTCGGCGAAATAAATAATTATGAAGCTAAGCTCGAACTTAAACCGGATGTTAAACCCATATTTTGCAGAGTTAGAACAGTTCCATTTGCATTAAAGAGCAGAGTTGAAGATGAAATAGACAGATTAGAAAAAGAAGGTATTTTAGAAAGGGTTGAAAGCTCTGAATGGGCAACACCAGTAGTACCAATCGTAAAACCGAATGGCAGTATACGATTATGTGCCGATTATTCCGTAACATTAAATCCTAATTTAATCGTACCACAACACCCTTTGCCAAGATTGGAGGAGATATTCGCAAGTTTAAATGGGGGAAAACAATTCTCAAAATTAGATTTCAAACATGCATATTTGCAGATGAAGGTAGATCCCGAAAGTCAGAAACTGTTGACAATAAATACCCATAAAGGATTGTATATTTGCAAGAGACTCATGTTTGGGTTAAACGGAGCGCCTGCAATTTGGCAGCGGTACGTAGATGGCTTGTTCCAAGGTATGGAATGGGTTAAAGTATTCATGGATGATGATAGAATAACAGGAAATGACGAAATGTCATACCTTAAAGCTTTAGACCTGTTTTTCAAAATATGTAAAGAGCATGGTCTAAAACTTAATCTAAGTAAGAGTCAGTTCTTTCAAAATGAAATAAAATTTCTAGGTCATAAAATAGATGCAAATGGGATACATAAAACCGACGAGAAGGTTTCAGCAATTTTAAAAGCTCCTGTACCTAAAAACGTACAAAAAGTGAAGAGTTTCCTTGGAGTAGTAACGCTTTGTGGGAAATTTTGTAGAAATTTGGCAACTATAACAAATCTTCTTAATAATTTGACAAGAAAAGATGTGAAATTTAAATTGTCAAAGAGTTGTCAAGTTGCCTTTGAGCAAATAAAAAAAGAAATCTGTTCGGAAAAAGTTTTAGTTCACTATGATCCGAAACTTCCCTTATCGCTGGCAAGTGATGCATCTCCAGTAAATGGTGGTTGTGTCTTGTCTCATCGATATCCAGATGGGTCTGAACGGTCAATAGCTTTTGCATCCAAAACCTTAACGAAGACTGAACAGAAATATTCCCAAATCGACAAAGAGGCCTTAGCAATAGTATGGGCAGTAAAAAAGTTTTACCTGTATCTAAAAGGAAGAAGGTTTACGTTAATAACCGACCACAAACCTCTAGTAGCAATTTTTGGGTCGAAAAGAGGATTACCAGTATTAGCAGCTACCAGATTACTACATAATACATTAATTTTGCAATCCTTCCCGTTTGACATAGTTTTCCGAAAAACTAATGATCATGGAAATGCAGACTTTTTGTCAAGATTGCCTAAAACTTCTGAAGAACTGGAAGTGAAAGATGACATTACCATATTTCAGATGTCACAAATTGAAACGTTACCAGTTACTTCAAAGGAATTACGACAAGAAACGTGGAAAGATGAACAATTGGGTCCACTTTTACAAGCCTTACGAAAAGGTCAGAATTTGCAGGGAAGGGAAGCACAATATACCATTGAAGATGGATGTATCACGTACGGACAAAGAGTGTGTGTTCCGAAGAAATATCAAAAGCGTGTTCTGGAAGAACTGCATCAAGGACAGTTAGGTATTGTTAAAATGAAAGCAATCGCAAGATCATTCGTCTATTGGAAAGGCATTGACAACGATATAGAAGAAGCAGCCAGAAATTGCGCCGATTGTGCCAGACACAAAACTGATCGAACAAAGGCCAAAGTTCATTACTGGGAGTATCCCAGCATGCCATGGGAACGTATACATGTTGATTTTTCCGGTCCTTTATCTGAGAACATGTTTTGGGTGATAGTTTATGCTCACTCTAAGTGGTTAGAAGTATATCCGATGAAGATTACCACAGCGACGAAAACAATTGATTGTCTACGAGACAGCTTTGCGAGATTTGGATTGCCATTAGTTCTTGTCAGTGACAACGGACCACAATTCTCGTCTGATGAATTTCAGAGATTCATGCGAAGGAATGGTATCAAGCACAAAACTTCCGCACCATTTAAACCATCAAGTAATGGCCAAGCTGAACGTTATGTCCATATATGGTAAAACAGTCGCTGCGGGCCATGCAGAGTTATGAAGGACAATTATATACAACAAAAATTGAACACATTTTTGCTTCAATACAGAAAAGCACCAAATGCTACAACAAACAACAGCCCAGCAATGTTATTTTTAAAAAGAGATCCGCAGTAGGATTGATTTACTATTACCTCAACTACAATCGAGATTCAAGGAAAAGTACGAAATGGAGTATATGAATTTAGAGGTAGAAATTTTGACATCGGTGATTCTGTAGCAGTAAGAGATTATAAATCGGTAAATTCGGAATGGAAATTTGGAAGGATAATTAATAAAGATGGTGCTCTTCATTATACAATCGATGTTCAAGGTACACTCGCAAGACGCCATGTTGACCAAATCCGTCCAGTAGGTGAACAAGTGCACAAGAATTATTCTACATCGAATGAATATCGAATATCTCCATCAACAAAGTTTAAAGAGACTTCTCCAGAACCGGAACATCTGAATGCTGAAAGTATTGTTGTTCCGATCTCGAGTGACAAACCTGTAACGTCACCTTCAATTGCTGATGTCCCGAGTAAAGATCTGACTTCTTCAACCCATCAGTCAAATAGTTCATCAACAGTACCTGCTACGACAGATGCTCCACCGATTCAAGCAAGCCCGACTATGATACCCAGACGTTCTCAGGGAGTTCACAGACCACCCAAGAAGCTTGACCTGTAAAGGGGGAGGAGATGTGGTATCTGAATAGCGACATTTACTCCATGGTTTCTATTAATATCCTGAGCGAGCTAAATTATGAATATGCTGTGAACGAGATTATGAAATAAGTATTGTTTATAAATGGCTATGATTGTGTGGTATGCCGATTGAGCATACAGTGAAATATGTTATATTTTTTTGTGTAATTTATGTCCGTGTTGTCTTAGTAAAGTGATATGCATCGTGTTAAAACCTTGTCTTCATTTCTAAGGAGATTGATACCCACGCAAACACGACAGGACAAATTGTATTAACAATATTGGGTAATGTAATTATTAAGTATTAGGCAATTAATATGTTTACTTCTTATCATCCCGGCGAGGTAAAATGATATCACGTTGCAAATCTAAAGTTAAAGGACCTCCCTGTCATGTGGATAAAGCACGTTTTCTTGCTCAATTTCATTTGTTTATTTGGCATTGCTTCTTACAACAACTGTAGCATGCACAGCGCACAGATATCTATAGGTATGGGTCGTAGCCGTGGTTGCTTTCAGAAATTAAACAAAAAAAGACTTTAGAAGAGATATGCTGGCATCGTTGACAAATCTTTGTGTTTAATATCGTACAAGAACGCCCGACTTTTGTTTTATTGGGACGTGGCACCATATATTCCAAAAGAGGGTCTATATTCACAGCATTGAGAACTTTGTTTACTTTTTATCATCCAAATGTGATAAAATGACAGTATAAGTTGTAAATCTGCAATTGAGGGACATGTTATAATGCTGGACCTAGAATAAATATGCAGGTCACGGACATGGATCTCATCTGGAATAAATCTTCATGGCAGAGGCATAGATCCCATCTGAAAAAGAAATAATAGTTTTATTTCCAATTTTTATACTCAGCATTGCTAACCTATAGAAAATATTAGATTCAGAGTACACTGCACATTGTACATGCAATTTTGGAAATGAATTCGTAACTGATTTTGGAGATTTAACGAAAAAATATTTTGGTGATAATAGGATGGAATCATGGAGAAGTTCGATATTTTTCGGACTAAGATCATACAAGAACATATTACTTTTGTTCTGTTTGAAATATGACACTTTATATATTTCGAAAGAGAAGGCATTATACCAGCATTGGAAACTTATTTTGTTTATGAGTTTCTTATCATTCATATGCGAAAAAATAACATTACAACATACAAAGTCTACTATATGACAGTCTTTGTGTGAACAGAAAAAAGCAATTTTCGGTTAATTTTCAGTCTCTTTTTTTATTATTCGGTACTGCTTCTTGTAGCAACTGTAATGGTAAATCTGCAATACAGTTTTCAAAGAAATTACAAAACAATTTTATTTTAACAAATTGCATTTGAAAGCACATTTATTTTCTATTCTACAGCGTAAAAATTTAAAATGTGCAATGGTTAATTTAATTAGAAGTTACCACCAGCGTTACGAACGGACGCGTTTGTCTTTTATAATACAGACAGTACAGCATCGCAAATTAGAAATAAAAATCTCGCATACATTTTCATTTTTCTTAATAACAACAGATGTCGCCACTATAAGTTTAAATGAGAGGAAAAGATTTAGTAGTTTCAAGAAATTTTCTTTGCATTAAAACTGTTAGTAGGGAGAACATAGACCAAAGCTTAATGAAGAGAAGGTTACGTTCCATTCAAATAGTCTGTGGTGAGTCTCTCGTATAATATAATCACTCACTTAAAAACACTTTACTACCTTTATTCGTAGAACATTGATAAACGTCGATTCTGACACTCATCGTATTCGAACACACAAAAACGCAATGTAAACATTTTCGTCTGCGCTGCTATGACAACGGCTCTGGCCAGCTGCCATTCCGAACGAAGAATTTTCTCCCTTGCCTTTCTGCGGCTGCCACAGAGTATCCCCCAGTGACGTAGGGTACCGAAGAAACGATATACAAGTGTATACTATTTTTTTTTTTTTTTTGATTATCTGTGTCAGAATCCACGCTTGTGGAGAAAAATTACAAGGATATTTACATGAAATAAAATTGCAATATATAACAAAATATAGGCATAATGTGTAGTATGCAAAACGTGTAGTATGCAAAATGAACAATTTATCAACAATTTCAGTAAGTAATATAAGATGCCAGTTTTTTAGGAAAATGGACATGTCTGCCCGAACGTGTGACAGTTTTTGTTTGGTCAGAGTTACTGTCCGCTTTAAGAGAGAGTTTTAATTTAGAGTTCTCTGGAACAGTTTTCGTGGACAAGTCTGAAGTAGAAATCAAATGAGCTGGCTTCACTCGATCTATTGATACCGTAGACTTACGACCATTAAGCTCGATTGTTATAGTTTTCCCAGTTCTACTTAGGACTTTGTGAGGACCAGTATATGGTTGACACAATGGAGGTTGTACATGATCCACTCTTAGAAAGATGTGTGAACAAGATGTCAAGGAAGGGTGTATATAGAACTTCTCTCGGCAGTGAGATGATGTAGCAACTGGACTTAACTGCCGCATGGTGTTTCGTAGTTGCGTGACGAAGTTATCGTTGAAAGGTCGGATCTTGTGTGTTCCCATCATTTTCGTAAATTCATCAAATATTGCTGATCGCATTTGTGGGCCTTGATCCGTGGTTATGAGCGAAGGGCAACCAAATCTTGATATCCAATGCTTTAATATGGCACTACAAATTGTTTTAGCTTGTGTATCAGATATAGGTACGGCTTCTGGCCATCTGCTAAATCGGTCAATCATCGTTAAAAGATAGCTGAAACCGTCAGATAGAGGCAAGGGACCTACGATATCTATATGTGTTTGGGAAAAACGTGCATCAGGAAGAGAGAACGTGCCAAGAGGTGCTTTGGTGTGCCTCTGTATTTTTGATCTTTGACACTTCTCACAGCCACGAACCCAGTTTTTGATATCTCGTTTCATATTTGGCCATACGTATCTGGAACAAATTAGTTTTGTGGTAGCTGCTATGCCTGGATGGGCTAGGTTGTGCAAATGTTCATATATCAGCCGACGAAAGAAACTAGGAACTAAGGGTCGAGGCGTACCTGTTGAAGTATCACATAGTAGGCTACAATCAGAAATGAGGCAAGGTTTCAATTCCAATTTGAGCAATGTACTATTATGCAGGTTCTGTAGCTCTGAATCATTTTCCTGAGCTTTTGCGAATTCCTCAAAATTTAAGATTGGAGATTTTGAAATAGAATCAATTTCAATTCTTGAGAGGCAATCTGCAACAATGTTTTCGGAACCTGGTACATGTCTAATGTCAGTGGAATATTGGGAAATGTAATCTAAATGGCGTGATTGCCGCGGCGAACATTTATGGGGATTTTGCTTAAATGCATAAATTAGCGGTTTTTGATCAGTATAAATTTGAAAAATTCTCCCCTCTAGCATGTGCCGAAATTTTTTTATTGCCGAATAAATAGAAAATAATTCCCGGTCATATGTTGACCAATTCCGCTGACTGTTGTTTAATTTCATGGAAAAAAATGCTAAAGGTTCATAACGTTCCTGATAAAACTGCATAAGGGTGCCGCCGATCGCGACATCTGAGGCGTCAACCCATATACTCAACTGAGCGCCTGGAATAGGGTGCCGTAAAAGAGCAGCCTGAGATATTGCATTTTTGGCAGCTACGAAAGCTTTTTCAGCATCTTCGTTCCAATTAAGGGGTTCTGTTTTAGGAACACGGGAACGAGATTTCTTTTTGTTTGTATGGCCTTCTAACAATTTCACTAAAGGCGCAAGTATGTGTGCAGCTTGATATATGAAAGACCTATAAAAATTAAACATACCCAAAAATCTTCGAAGTTGAGATAAGGTTGTGGGCTGCGGAAAATCGATTATGCATTTAACTTTATCTGGAAGTGGTTGAATACCATGTTCAGATATTCGAAATCCTAAGAAATCAATGGTAGGTTTACCAAATGTGCACTTGGATACATTTATGCACAAACCATATTCTGCTAATTTGGAAAATAGTGCTTTTAAATGATGATAATGCTCCTCGGCATTTTTAGAGGCTATGAGTATATCATCGACGAAAGCATAGACGCCTGGTAAATCACGTATTACCTCATCTACGAATCTCTGAAATGTTGCAGACGCATTGCATAAGCCAAATTGCATGCGTGTGCTTTCGAACAATCCAAAAGGTGTGCATATCGCTGTTTTGGGAATATCATCAGGATTGATTGGTATTTGATGATATGCTTTGATGAGGTCAAGTCGACTAAAAATTTTAGTGTCACGTAAATTAGTAGTAAAATCAGCTATACATGGTATCGGGTATCTGTCTTTTTTGGTTTGCGCATTCAAGGCACGATAATCACCTACAGGTCTCCATTCCAAAGTTCCCTTTTTTGGAACCATGTGCAAAGGTGATGCATAGTTGCTACGTGAAGGTCTTAAATGTCCGAGTTGTATCATATTTTGAAATTCTGTTTTAGCAATTTTCAGGCGATCCGGAGCCAACCTGCGGGGTTTTGCCACAACTGGAGGTCCTTTTGTTGAAATAAAATGCATTGTGTTGTGTTTGACAGGCTGATTGGGATCTGGTAATTTTGTAATAGATGGGAATTGTTTAAGAAGTTCATTATATATATTATCAATATTGATTGTTTTTACTGAATGAATTAATGCACATTTCATGTGACCTGTTGTTTCAAATTTTGTTTTTAAATCTCTTAGACATTTGTGGCGGAGATCTGGAACCAATTCGAAATTATGGAGAAAATCTGCTCCCAAAATTGGTGTACTAACATTTGCCACTAGAAAAGTCCAATTAAATTTTCGTCTTAACTTAAAATCTAGAGAAAGGGTTTGTTGACCATAAACATTTATAGGGGAAGAATTAGCAGCCAAAAGCGTTTGTACGGGTGGATTCCGTTTTTGTACATTGTTGGCAGGAAGGATTGACACGTCCGAACCGGTGTCGACCAGAAAAGAAACATTTGTAGTCCGGTCTCTAATGAACAGGCGACGTGACTGTTGAGGCAAAGAATAAGTCGCCTCTACTCTTTGCTGGTTTCGTTTCCCGCCCAAGAACACGGCTTTATGCATTTTTCTTCCCTACATTTTTTTCCAAATCGTCTATGATACCAACAGATACTTGATTCCCGATTATCACTATTACTTCGCCCTCGAGGTTTACTCCAGTTTCTGCGGTATGGGGACCGACCACGTGAAACAGCAAGCTGATCGATGCGCTTATTTAATTTTTCGATTTCTTTCAATAATTTACCCTCTATCGCCTGTTCATTCGAGCAGGACACGGCAATTGCAGAAGCTGGGGAAGGGGTAACTTCTGAAATACGATCTGAAATTTCCGCTGCTTTATCAAGGGTTAATTCAGAAACAGCCGCTAAAATTGTCTGAACAGAATTTGGTAATCGTTGCAAAAACAATTCTAACATTAAATTGTCTGGAACATTTAGGGATTCCGCGCGACGTTTCATACTACGTAATAAATCTGAAGGTTTCCGATTTCCTAGTTCTTCTCCAGACAAGAGCTGTCGTATCTCTTGCTGGGATGATTCACCTGAGCGCGCAATTAATTCCTTTTTTAAGACACCATAAGGGTCAGTAGCATCTGGTTGCATTAAAATATCACGAATGATTGATGCAACATCGGGTGGAAGATGCGAAACTATATAATTATATTTTGTAACAGATTCTGATATTGCTTTGGGGGTAGCTAAAGCAAATGTGCTTTCGCACATCACAAACCATAGCGCAGGATCTGATCTGTTATATAATGGAATTTGAACAGCATCGACACTAGACATGATTTATGGTAATAAATATATAAAATAGTACAATCAAACCAAAATAAATTCGCGAGTTAAATTTTTCTAATAAAATAACAGAAAAAATATCAGGAAAATGACTCAGAAGAACTTATCTGCTTTCCATCGAGCCGCTGTAGAACGATGTATTCTTTGAAAGATGAAGATGATCGGATAACATTCCAACTCATCTAGGAAGGCTGATGCTCTATATAAGAACAGTCCATGGTCACCATTGTGGTGAGTCTCTCGTATAATATAATCACTCACTTAAAAACACTTTACTACCTTTATTCGTAGAACATTGATAAACGTCGATTCTGACACTCATCGTATTCGAACACACAAAAACGCAATGTAAACATTTTCGTCTGCGCTGCTATGACAACGGCTCTGGCCAGCTGCCATTCCGAACGAAAAATTTTCTCCCTTGCCTTTCTGCGGCTGCCACAAGTCATAACCATATATCCATGACCATAGCACATGTTACTTTTTTTCCTAAAGTAATAGTGGTCGTTTTCTAAAATGATAAGAGCGAAATGAAAATAATCATATACTGATTGGCCATTTCTACCCGTAATATGCGTATGAAAAATAAAACAATTGCACTCGCCAGCTTGGCTTTTTGCAATTTTGTATTGGCTACACATCTGTTCCTTTGTATTTAGAATTACATTTACAATTGACTTGAAAAGGTTAAAAACAAAGCAAAACACAAAAACATTGCACAATTACTATTAGTGAATATGAAATTACGAGAGTACGAAATTCATCAGAAATTCGTGTAACATTACCAAAAAGTAACAGTTCAACACTCTTTATTAGACATTATTAGGCATTCAACTGATGCATAAAATTTGAATAAAGTAACTATTTTTATTTACAAACATTTTTATTAATATTTTGCTATTTGCAATATTGAGTTATCGTCCTTTCGTAATATAAAGAAATTCCTATTAATTTGGGAATTTTACCGATCACGTTAGTAAATTTTTTCAGTATAAAACTAATTACATATTAAAATTACTTCTGTAGCCTAAGATGATGCGACGATGTCTGTACAGAGGCGTCTAAATTAGTTCATCCATTGTTCTTCTGAATGCTAGTAGGTGACGCCACCATACATATTCTTGGACCACAGAATAGACTCATTTTGGATATTCCCAATATTCGAAACAGGAGTTCCGATTTCCTAATTTTCCAGCATTTTGTATTTAAAAGGCAAATTCACTGGTTGACTTACGCGAAAACACCCGCTCGCTAATGTTAATTCTTTGGGATTTTTTTTTTAATATTTCGTTTGTATTTCTATATTTTTAAATTATTATTTTTTTATTATTTTATTAGACAGCTAAGGTCGATCTCTACAGAGGCAGTTTTATACCTTTTCGCTTTTGTTTGCAGTTTTTTATTTGTTTAATTAGGATACGTCCATTTTCGAAATCGGTTTCGCTGTACCAATTTCGAAATAAACTTTATTGCGCCGAATTACGAAAAAGAGCTACGTCTGCAAGGTCACCTGCGTTGTCAAGGGAGCGGTTTAACTTTTAATGTACTGAATTCATGAAAATTTTATCTTCTAAAGCATTTTTCGTGAATTGTTTAAACTACATTCGAAGATTTACATAATCATTTAATAAATTTTAGAAGGATTAATTAAATTTGAATTTATAGGGATTGTGTGCAATATTTATAACCCCACTCAAATCTTTTCTTAGTATTTTGTAGAATTAGGAAAGGTACAAACATAATGTTCTTACAATAGAAATATTTACGAATTAAAAAATCCCCCGCTCCCTTCCCCTAACGCGAAAAAAGCTAAAAGATGCAAAAGCAAAAGAAATCATCCTTTTAAATATATTTTTGTTTTGCGTAACCCATAATGCTTTTGGAACAAGATAAAGTAAATGTATCTACAACTAATCGATGTATTAAATGAATTTTATAACAAGTTATTTTAATGGTACTTATAAGTACCGTCAGTAGATAAAGGGTTAAGAGATAAAGGAGTGGGGAGGCGCCCCTTAGAAAATCAATTATAGGACTTTTTTGCTCTTGTGTTTCGGGGGGGGGGGGGGGATCAAAGACCTTACTCTTTTTAATAAGGCTTTCTTTAAAAATTAAAAGAATAAAAAAGCGATTCTTGAAAGTAGATATTGATATAAAACAAAATTACTAAAAATTCAAAAAGCGCTATACAAATTCTGAATGAACTATATTGAAACAACAAAATTTACTATGTTGGACAAAACGATCGAATTTAGATTGTCGCTGGCGAAATTAGATCAGGGAAGTACATGAATTTCCCCATTCAATATAAAATAAGAAAAAAAAAATCCAAAATCTGAGCTTAGTTACATTCAGACCAGTTCACCTTCTATTCGAAACCAAATATACAGACTTCTAAGTAGGATAAATTTCCCCAGCCATTGCCAACAGACAGAGAAATATACGATTTTTTCCTTTTTTCCAACATAAAGCAAAACATACAATCAAAATAAATCTAGCTTGCATTTTCAAAGACCCTTCTTTTTGAAGTAAAAAAAAAAAAAAAAAAAAAAAAAGGAGGAGGTGGGGAGATGGGAAACAACAGCAAAGCTATAGACCGGGGCCGGCAGCACAGACAATCACCTCATCGAGTTCACGGATGAAATTCTAGGATTAGTTAAATCTGGATTTGCATATTTTAACGCAATCGGTCTGCCAAGACATATCTTGGTGGGAAACACCTGAAAATCCGATTTTAGCGGTTGACTCGTAAGTTTACCATTGTGTTTTCCTGCACCGAAAGATATGAAATCATAGAGAACTGGGAGCAGGAAAACAATGCTAACGTACAAGTCAACCGCTAAAATTGGGTTTTCGGGTCTTTTCCACCAAGATATGACATGGCAGACCGATTGCGTTAAAATATGCGAATCGAGATTTAACTAATCCTGAAATTTCATCCATGAACTCGACTCGATGAGGTGATTGTCTGTACTGCCGGCTCCCGGTCTTCTACTGTTGTTTCTCATGCTCAATCACCCCCCCCCCCCCCTCCTCCCTTCTATACTGAAAGGTTCCTACTTATGAAGACTGGAATCAATTTTATACCAATTTTTCTCTTGTTTTTGAAGCTTGCTAAATTGTTTGTGGCACATCACTTATTCATTACAACAAGAAAGAGCTTTCTTTAAAAAAATATTTTCTTGTTAAGGCTTCTATCCCGTCAAGCGAAAACAGTCGCAAGCTATTTTTTTTTTGCATTGGACAGCTGAGGTCGATCCCTACAGTCGCCCCGTTTTTTTACTTTTTCGATTTTAGTTAGAGTTTTTTCTTTTCTTTAAGATAACACTTTCTTTTTCGGTTCGAAAAATAAAGTAACTTTATACAACTATGTATCTGCAACCAAAATCAAAAAGTAAAAAAGGGACCTCAGCTGTCCAACGCAAAAATCAAATGTCGAAATGCAAACGAGATAGTGGTAAAAAAAACCTCTCGCATAGGTTTAGCGTTAGCTTGCCAGCGTCTTCGAGTGACGGGGCAGGAGCTTTAAGGCTGTTCTCAAATTCCCTGCTCAACAACATGAAACTTTGACATTTTTTCTGGTTCCTTTTTAAAAGTAAAGGCATAAAATTGGCATGCCTTGAAGCGATTTAGAATAGAATAGCGTTTTCCATTTTTTGAAAAAATAAATACTTGCTAAATTACAAGCGATTGTTGTAATGTGGCAAGATGAAGTTTTTCACCTTTCTGGCACTGCCTCATCGGGAATTCGGTTCAAAACGCATTCTTTGACAGTATTTACTGAAAGGTCTCCTGCCTTTATTAAAAATTGGAAAATGCCATTCGATCACATAGTTTCTGAATAAGAACACCTGCCAATTTCATGCGTTTCCGAACAAAAATGAATTCAGAAATGTGTCAGAAAATGGCTCCTTTGTATTTGAGAAACAGCCTTAAAGATGTTTCTAGGCTTCATCAAAGCAGGCCTTTCTTTTAGACAGAAATGAAAATAATAATAATAATAATGAGAAACAAGAGCAAAATATATGTGCAATCTTTGTTTCTTGTTTCTCATCTTCTGCTCTCCCCACCCCCCAGTTCTTAACCGAAGTGGAAGCAATTTGATGCTAATTTTGCTCTTTTTTTTTTACATTGTTTTTGACACATTTATTCATCATAATACAAGACAGTTTTTCTTTGTATCTTATCTTTTTATTCAGTCACACGAAAAGACCCGTTCGCTAATGCTATTCCTATGGAAGAAATTTATAAAGATATCTTAGTCGCATTTCACTATTTTTAGATGATTTTTTTTGAAGTGACTAGCTGAGGTCGATCTGTATGCAGGACGTTTTCTACTTTTTCAATTTCGTTTACAAGTATTTTTAATCAGGGCACTTTCATTTTCAGAACCGGTTCCTAAAATGAAAGTATCCTCTTGAAAAAAATCCCCAATGAAAATCGAAAAAGTAAAAAACGGCCTTTTTACAGATCGACCTCAGCTGGCCATTGTAAAAAAATTCATCTAAAAATATTGAAATGCGACCGAGATATCTTTATAAATTTCTTCCATAGGAATAGCATTAGCGAAGGGGTCTTTTCGCGTGACTGAAGTAGGGCCTTAACTTATAAATATCCTTTTTAGCTGCACTGGTGAATTCTGTATTGTATGCAATAAATCTGTGTATGATTGTCAATAATACATAGAGTTTTACTCGAGAACATAGGAGTTCTGTACAACAAAGACTTTGTATAAAGTTTAAACTTGGGATTGTGACAAGTGTGCTTCGAAAAGAAGTCTCAATACTGCACCGATTTTCTCTGTGTCACTGTTTTCTAGATAGGTTTTTAATTAACATCGCTAACTGCAGACAATTTTTTTCGAAAATCATATTAACAATCATAGGATGATTCCACATCAATAGGTACCTTGAGTACCCGCAAAATAAAGTTGTGTGTAACTAAAATATGCAACTATGTGACCTAGGATAATTGCTATAGTTTTCCTACAAAGTTTAAATAAACTTCTAAAAACCTTAATTTTTTCATAATTTTAGTTTTAGTAGATTCGAAAATGGGGCAGGGATTACATTTTTGCAGTACATTTTCGATGATATCTCTAAAAATACAGTCGGACCTCATTATCCCGACACCCGGTTTTCACGTCAGTTTTTCAAAGTCCAGATTTTCTGTATATGATTGTAATGTAAATAAACTCTGGATTTTACGTCGGTGAATAATTTTAAACTCCGGACATCCCGACGGTTCAGGAAAATTGTCCATTTTTCATAATCCATCTTATAAGCATGGAAATTAAGTGGTAAGAAATGTCAGCCAAATTTTTCCAAAAGTGTCTAAAATACCCATTGAGATAAATGAGAAATTTTACTTCAATCCTTTATTTGAATAAATAAACTCATGCAGTATTTTTGTTCTGGTCAGGCGGCGCTTTCTTGTGGTTACACGGCATTTTTCATCCGACTAAAACCAAAGCATTGCATTGCATTGAAACGATCAGAAATTATCCAACATCCATTTCTGAAACAGCGAATATTGATTACAATTCGTTGTATCTGATATTGAAAAAAGAATTGTAGCAAGCACATCTAGGGAAAAGCAAACCTTAATTCATCAATATTTCATGTAATAATAAAAAAAAATCATAAATATGATTTTTATTCTTTTCAATTTTGTTTTTGTGTTAATTTGGTTTATAATAATGTTTTATTGGTTAAAACTGGAAGAACAGGTATGAATTTAAAATTGTCTTAAATTAATTAAAAATACAGCTTTTTAATAAACATTTTTCTCCAACTCTGGTTACCGTGACACTCCGCTTATAACGACACTTTTTCCGGTCATTAGAGTGCCGGGATAACGAGGTTCAACTGTATAAATACCTAAAATTAAATATATTTTGAAGTTTGGTGTTATGAGATATTTGGATCAATTCCCCACATAATATACAAAAAAAAAAATTATTCAAGAACTTAACCCCTTAAAATTTTCCTAAAAATGTTTGTGAATGGCTAATAATCTATAAATATGCGAGTCAGTAGACTTTATAATTTTGGCAAGTTCTAATTTATGGTTCCATAATTGAGAAAAGCGGCTGTGACAGACGGACAGACACACAGGGGTGTAGTGGAGGGTATAAGGAAGCATATGCCGTATACCTTCTGGATTTTTTTAAGAAGCTCCCTTTGTTTCTTAAATAAAGCTAAAGTGTGTACTCTAGGCATGAGTTTAGTGTATACTCTCTGTTTTTCTTTTTTATGGCTGCAACACCACAGACACATGTGATCTTGTAATGATTCCTGTGACGTGAAAATCACATATACAGTCAAGGATCCATACTCCGCACACCCATAATCTGCAATTTTCTATAATTCGCATTGCTGAATGAATGTAAACATTTAAACAAATTTACAAATTCTTGATCCAAAAATGATTTTATTAAAAAAATATCTGAAAAATTTAAGTATAAAAGTAAATATAATTAATTTTTTTAATAAAAGAATTAGAAAAATGCATTTTTTGAGATAGCATATTAAATTAATTATTATATTTCATATTTTTCTTTTTGTGTTATACTGAATATGGAATTAAAAGTGTCCATAAATAAGAAAATGACATAATCCACAATACTCCATAATCCGCAATATTCCATAATCTGCACAACCTTTAGTCCCAACTTGTGCGGATTAAAGAACTTTGCCTGTAGTTTTAAAATAGCTGTTTTAATTTTTAAATATCCTTTTCTATCATTCACTGATTAAAATTATACCAAATTTTATTAAAACCCTATTTTTCCTATTATAAAGAAATAACACACATAACTAAGCATTTCTGTGGTTAAATACTTACATGCAAAGTCTCATCTTTAATCACTACATGAATTCAATCAGTGAAGTCATATAAAAAAGGTAAAAGAAAAATCTCAGCTGCCGAGTTAATTTTTCTCTTTTAACGCTCATTATATGTTTTCTTTAAGCAATTTTTCTGGGATCCATAACGAACGAAGCATCACTTTCTTTGAATTATTTTGTCTAGATTTTCCTTCCTATGGAGTTAGTGAAATTTTTGAGCAATGAATTATTTGGCTGAGGATTAGTCATTCTAAATTATGAAGGTTTTCATTAAGTTCAAAGTTATCCATATGCTTTTATTAACGGTTATCGATTCATGCTCTTTTGTCGAATGATTTATGACAAGGAACTTAAAGAAGAATTTGCGGCTTTAATTTTTGTATCATTTCCTTCTGTGACTGCCTGCCTGCAAGGATGTAGACTTTTGGTCTTTATCTGAGGATTAAGGCTGTTGTTCTCAATTGCTCTGCTCAGCAAGCGCAAAACGTTTTGACACATTTACAAATTCCTTTTTTAATGGAAAGATATAAAATTGAAAAGCCTGACCATGGAAGGGATTTGGAATCAAACTGTGTTTCCCATTTTTTGATAAATAAATTACCCATTGAGTTATAAGCGATTTTGATCATGTGGGACAAACATGTTTTTTGCCCTTTCTTGAGTGTTATTCTACTTTTGTGCAGAAATTCAGTTAAAAACACCTACTTTGACACTATATTCTGAAAGATCTATTGCATTTGCAAAAAAACAGAAAAAACAGCTGATTACATAGTTTCAGAACAACAACACCTGCTAGTTTCATGCATTTCCGAACAAAAATAAATTAAAACGTATGTCATAAAGTTGCCCTCTTGGATTTGAGAACAGCCTTAAGGCACCACCCACATTCTTATATTCTGCTTAAACTATCTGTTCAATTAAAGTTTTTTAAAAGATAACATAAAGTAGTCCTCAGACTAATTTCCTTTTGCCTCTAGAAAGAATTTTATTTGCAGAACCTGGACTTATTATTTAAACTATTTCACTGCAAATTATAACATTGAATCAATATTACAATTCCATTTTTACTTGTCAAATACAGAACCCTAAAAATGAGTTAAAACACAAAAGAAACCACAAAGAGTTGCTGCATGCTATAGGTCATTTATTTGTCATCCAGAATACACTCTTAGTATTACCATTTATCATGCCATATATAGGACTCACTTTAATGTCACAAAAAACCAACACACTTTTAACAAAGCATAAAACATATCTTGACACATACACCTCTTTGGACGTCCAGAGAGAAATTTGATAAAAAGGAAAAAATAAAAACAACAACTGTGAGAACAGAATCATAAACTGGCTAAAGTAAGTATTAAACAAAAAAAGAACAGCTTTGGAAATTTCTAATTTAGACACTGCTGTTCTCTTTCTTAAAAAGGGAAGATTGCCAGCTTGATATAAATTTTAAGTCATCTTCATCACAGCTGTCAGATCACACAAAATCCAAATTTCAAACTAAAATCCAAAGAGGTTAACATTTACAATAACTCTAATCATATTAATACTACACTTTGATTCTTAGTTCCCAGTTTGAGAACCAATAATGAGCCCTGATAATAAAGCGGAATGCTGGTCATACACCATTTTTCACACATTTTCGTAGTTAGCTAACAAACCAGCCAAGCTGGTAATGGCACTTGATATGTCAACAGCCAGAAATAATAAACGGCAAACATTTTATTATTTATTTTTTTTTTGTATTTTTTTTAAACTTTTGTGCTGTGCAAACCTGACTGTTAAAACATTATCAGAGCATGTGAACAGCTTTTGAGCTTCAGACGCTGTTACATGCTACATTCAAATGAAATAAAATACCAATGCACAATTTTCAGAAGAAAAAAAAAATAAACAACCTCATCTAAATATATCAAATCTAGTTAAGGAAATCCATAACAACTGAGATTCACATTATGAGTTAACTTTAAATGCTTTACATAAAAAAAAAAAAAGGCATTCAACTTATATAGTAAATTTAATATACAAAAACAATAAAATAATCTAATTTTTATATATCTATAAAGTTTCTGATAGACTAGAAATTTGCATAACTGACTTAATCAAAGAGCTTAGTTTGATTAGCAGGGAGGAGAAAATCTAAGCTCATAATAAAGCAAAAGGATGTCAGTTTAGGGTTTTTAAGAGGAATGCTACAATAAATAACTACACTGAAATGTTTAGAAAAAGCATTGGAAAAGTTGAAAAGATTACTTTAAAAGGAGGAAAAAAGAATTAGGCTGATATTTTATCTAAACTTATAAAACCTTAAATGAAAAAGTTGAATCTCCTCAAAAAATAACAACCATTTAATTTAACGTAAGAAAAATTATTGAAAATACCAGAAGAACAACCTGCGTACAACAAAAACTGGCCAACATTTCAATACCTAAGGAGTAACTAATAACATACGAAAATTCAATATTTTCAAGATATTGGTATTACATTTTGAGAAACAAATTTAATAAATTAAGTATTATAACTCAAGTTATGAATCGTGCTTTTGAAATGAGAAAATCCATAAAGAAGATAAACTTCAAATTAAGTATCAAGAAAATTCAGATTTTATCACCAGAAGCTAAATTTAGACAATGTTTAAACATTACTGTTGATTTTTTTTTAAAAAAAGGATGATTAAAATATACTGATACAGAATTTAAGTTACATGCATTTTGTTAACTCCACATACAGGGTTCTCATTTTGTTTAAAATATTGAAAACTTTAAAGTTAATTTTGTTTATATACAATTCACATTATCTAGTTTTTGGACTGCAATTGTTTCATTAACTTCACAATGCTGAGTCAATTATTTCACTATAACTTTAAAAGGGCATCTTTAAAAATGAACAATGACATGAATTTTGGACAAAAACTAAGTCCTTCTTCCAGCTAAAAACATGCGAGCAAGTAATTTTCATTCTGGAGGAGAACTGACTTAAATTCTTGCCTGAAACATTATTCAAATATATATATCATTGTTTACTTTTTTTAGATGGTGTTTTTGCAATGGTTTTCAAAAATCCCTTTGGGATAAACTATGACGACTCTGTAGTGACATAACAAAATTCCATAAGATGAAATTTTAATTACATATAAAAACTGTTAAATCATTAAAAATAAAATCCTAGACAGGAAAGCAATACTGACAGGAAAAGCAAGACTACTAAGAAAGAATAAAGAAAAAAATATATAAAGACCCAGAGGAGAAAAAAAAGAATGAAACACACCTAAAAGATTAATACATGAAAATAATAAGTTTATGAGGTTAATGCTTCAAGAAAAGTAACAATAACCTAGAAAACCAAAATTATGAAATAAGGAATTTTCCCATAGTTTTATTTAAAAAGAATAGAAAATGTGAAATCTATTTTTCATTCTTAAATGTAATGTAAACAATGGCTGAATTTCAGCCAAAAACTCCCCCTCAAAGCATGGAAAAGGTTTTAACAGGTACTATGTATAATTATCCTACGTAATAGGTAAACTTTTGTAGAACAATACATGCATGTATACAAATTCACAGTGAAAGTGGAATAGTTATACAAGAAAACTTTGTTTTAATTGGGAATTTTAAGTTTTGACCATCCCCATCAATCCCTGCTAAAACTGTACAACCACTCTTTTCATATTTGCTTTAATCATTATTTGCTGTATCTCTGTACCACTAATAACCAAGGGTTTAGATATGATGTCTGGGATGATTTCCTGATTACGTAACCTTTTATTTAAACTTGCACACAGACCATTACAACAGCAAGTTTGAAAAAAAAAATGATCATTAAAATAGTTTTCAATTGAAATTTAAAATAATTTCTATATTTTATATTCAATAATTGTTTTTATCAGAATTTGTTTTTTACAAATCTGTTTTTCATTATTCAATTCATGATTTACCAAAAATATTTTATAAAACAAGCAACCAGAAAATTTCTGTAGTATTATGTTATAATTAAAAGGAAGTTAAATAAATTTAAAAAATTAAATTTCTGTGAAAATTTGTTTAAAACAAATGGATTCCTCAATGAGATTCCATTAAAAAGTTTTAAGTTCAGAAAGTTGTCTACACTGCATACCTTTGTAAATAAGAAAGAATGGTGCATTTTTCTCATTATATGTTTCTCAAGTGATTGACATTTCATTTGTTGAAAAAAAAAAAAAAAAAAAAAACCCACTGAATTTTCATAGTTTAAAAATGTAATATCCCCCTCTTTCTTTTAAGTTAAAAAGAGAAGCTCTTGAATAAGCCTTAGAAAAAGAAAAAAGAAAAACTTTTAGGAATCATAGAAAAATATTTCATTAAGTTCTAAGAATTATATTAGTATGGTATAAGTTTGCTTAAGGTTTGTTATCAGTCACGTTGCAAATCCCCCTTGTCTAATATTAAACATATAGCTTGGAAAGCAATATATTTTCCAAATTTCTCCTTGGATAATCAAATTTTTTATCTTTTCATCTGCATTGCTCCTCTTGGAAGATGTTTCTTTATTTTTATTTTATTTTTTTAACAAAATATTTTGGAAAAATTTCTAAAATACATAGTTTTATTTCAAGTATTAAAATCTGATCCGCAACTTAAAACTGAACTTGGATTTTAACAATTAAAATATAAAATTAAGTATATATACATTTAAATCTACAACGATTTTAAACAGGCATTACTGTACCAAAAAATGTGGAGCATGTGTATGTATGTTTTTGCAATATTTCATTATTGTAAAAATCATAATATAGTTTACAAGAAACTCTTTAATTATATCTTTAAAAATACACTTATTATCGTTTTATGGAAAAACATGTGATTTTTATTTTATACACAAATAAGGACATGCTATATTTTATTAGACAACACAAAAGTACTTATTTGCTTATAAAATGAAAATATGTTTTCCATAAAATGATAATAAGTTTATCTTTAAAGATGGAATTAAACAGTTTTTTGTAAACTACATTATGATTTTTTTTTTTTTTTATAATAAGGAAATATTGCAGAAACAGACAAACACAAGTTCTTCATTTTTCGGTACAGTAATGCACAATTATAATCGGCATAGATTTAACTACATAGTGTAATAAAAGCATTATCAAAACAACTTTTGTTTTGCATTTATCAGAAGTATATATATTTTTGAAGAACATTTTGTCAAATAAAAAAGAAAGATAGAACCTTCAAGAAAAGCTTATGAGAAAAATGAAGGTAAAAATTTTAATGTTCAGGAGAAATTTGAAAAAATGGATGTTTTCAAATTACATAGGTTTAGCATTTGAGAGAGAAATTTGTGGCTTGACTGATGAGGAGCCTTAAGAAAAAGTTCGATAATGATTAATTGTGTAAAATAACAATCCTGTGTAATAAAAGAGTCTGAAAGTGAAAAAAAAAAAAAAATAGATAGCTAAAATGAAAAGTAAAATAGCTGCCTGCCTCTTTTCAGTTCAAGTATTTAAAAAATATATGAGAATTATTTATCAATCTTTCAAATTTTCGCAAGGAAGACTTTAAATATTAGAAATGTTTCCAGAAAAAAAAAAGGAGCTTCTTAAACATAGCATTCAAATTTTTAATTCAGTAGTTTACTGTTATTAAAAGACTTTTTAACACAAAAATTAAGAAAATTATTAGAAGAGGAATCATTACTTAAATATTATAAATTATTTAACAAAAATTGAAATTTTAATGAACAAAGTTTTACTTTAAAACATGTTTTGGCATTATTTCTTTTTTTTTTTTTTTTTTTTTTTAAATCATCCGATTCCATTTTTTTGCATTTTCTTTTATTAATGACAGAAAACACAATTTTAAGGAACATTTCAAAAGTACATGATTGACTTTCTTGAATCTGCAATTAACAGTTAACCTCTTGGAAGAAATTAAAAATGCTAATTTCCTTATGAATTTCGCAAAAGGTTTTTAATGATTAAATTATTTAATTTATTTGTACTTTATACATAAAAAAGAGTTTAAGGGGAGGGGGGGGGGGGGAATCAAGCGTACATTAGTAGTTTCAGTTTTAACCCATACATCAATGTATAAATTTGGAGCAAAATCACTTAGTACATTACCTAAACTACCTTTATGCTAATTCTTAACCCTTAAATGCATCGTGTAGTATATCTGCAAAATTCAAAATAATTGAGTTTTTATGTTATCTGGTGGAGTGTTCATTAACTAATCTATGTTTCATATCTGCTACATTATGTATTCAGAAGGATCATCGCACATTTCCTCCAGTAGATGGCAGCAGGTCTGGTATTTACTGAATTTGACTGGAAGTAACAAAGAACATCAAATAGTCAGAATTTGCTTATGTTTTGCATAACATTCACACTTGGAGTTAAGTTATTACAAAATAAAAATTCGCCTACATAAAATAAGGTATCTAGAACTCGTGCTTGTGTCATTGCATGCCAAAATCAACCAAAAAATTTCAATATTCAACCTGACCATTTCACACTTCAATGAAACTGCCAGCAATCATTGTCCCTGATGATACAAATGAGAATATATTTTTATAATTTTTTTATTGCATTAAATTTTCATACAATTATTTAAATTTTGAAAAATCATTTTTTGGCTTGCATAAATGTTTTCAATTTTGAATCTCTCAAGTTCTAACAGGCCTAGAGAGTTCTATAATCCCTCATTTTAAAGAGAATTTCATATGCAAGATTTTGATATGCAAGTTGACCATGCTTCATTAAAAATAATTTTTTAATATTTTAAAAATTTGAAAATTAAAAATTTTTTAGATAGTGTTTAAAATTTTTTAAAAAATGTATGTTTTATGTAATATTATAAGCTTAAAATTTTGAAATTTTTAGAGAGGGATCTAAATGGGATCAGGAGTTATTAAATAAAAGCTAAATATTACGATACAAATGATAATCTGTCTCAACTTATTTTGTTATTTATTTATTTTTTGTATGGTAAACTTTAGTTTTTATTTCATAACTCCTGATTGCATGGAGATCCCACTCTAAAAATTTCAAGTTTATAATATTACATAAAACATACATTTTTTTTTAATTTTTAAAAAACACTATTTAAAAAATTTTTAATTTTCAAATTTTTAAAAAATTTAAAAATTATTTTTAATGAAGCATAGTCAACTTGCATATAAAATCAAACCTTATGAAATTATCTTTAAAATGAGGGGTTACAGAACTCTCTACGCCTGATAGAACTTGAGAAATTCAAAATTGAAAACATTTATGCAAGCCGAAAAATGATGATTTTTCAAAATTTAAATAATTAATTGCATGAAAATTTAATGAGATAAAAAAATTTTAAAAATATATTCTCATTTATATCATCAGGGACAATGATTCCTTGCAGTTTCATTGAAATCTGAAATGGTCAGGTTGAGTCATTGGTTGATTTGGCGTGGAATGATTATTAAAATAATTGTTAATTTTTCCCTATTTTAACTATGACAGTTTTTGCTTCTGTTGCAGATCATGTGAATATTGCATCATTACAAAATTTTAGGATATGATTTTATTACAGCAGTAGACACTATTAATTTAGAAATTTTGCATGTTTAGACACTTTGTAATAGTATCATATCTGAATCAATTATCTGTAATAACGAATTTAATCAAATTTAAATAGCTATTATTCTAAGCAAATATTTATCGTATTTTTTTCAAAATGGGTAAAAGTAACATCCTAAAGAGAAGAAGACCAAGCAATGAAACACAAGGGCAACCAGAAACAAGAAAGAAAAAATGTCTCAGGGCTGTGATACCACCAAAAGATTTAAGAAAAGACTCAGATGATCAATGGCAAAATTGGAATGCCAAAAGAAATAGATGCAATATGCCTAGTTACAATGGATTCATCTATGTGTCATGAACAAAATGATTCATATCTCTATGCTTCAAGAAAGACAAAATGGTTTTAAAATTTTTCATAAGTGAATCCACATAGTAATTTTTTTACACATTGTAGCAGACATGCAACATAAGAAAAGCATTAACATATTAAACAAAAAAAATATATCTTTGATTTTTTTTTTTTAAATTATTTTTCCTGTGTAATAAACTTTCCTTAGAACTATATATAATTTTTTAGAAAAAAAAATCATGCATTTAAGGGTTTAAAAAGTGAATAGGTATTAAGTGAATAGTTACAATGGATTCATCTACGTGTCATGAACAAAATAATTCATATTTCTATGCTTCAAGAAAGACAAACAATGCTTTAAAAATTTTCATAAGTGAAGCCACATAGTAATTTTTTACACTTGTAGCAGACATGCAACATAAGCATTAACGTATTAAACAAAAATATATCTTTGATTTTTTTTTTAATCATTTTTCCTGTGTAATAAACTTTCCTTAGAATTATATATAATTTTTTAGAAAGAAACAAACAAACAACAACAACAAAAAAAAAATCATGCATTTAAGGGTTTAAAAAGTGAATAGGTATTTAATATATAACACTAAAAATTTTATAATCTGCAAAGACCTTGTGTCAAAAACTGAGCAAATTTCAGAGTTGACTGTATTTTCATTTTTAGCCTAACTAAAATGCACAGAAAAGAAGATAATTATGTTAAATAACATATTTCCATTGTACTATTCTTTCCAACTAATGAGAACCCTGTATACCTGAACTCAATAAATCAAAAATTAAGAAACTTCATAGAGATAAGTGTAATAAAAAAAGGAAGACCTTTTAACATTCATGTTTCAGTAAATGGAATCCCATAATTCAAAATTTCAGTAAATCGATAACTGAAATAAAACATTAGTCAAAGACAACAATATATTTACATAAAATATATAACAATTTCATATCCAAGAAATAAATATACAATAATTCTCAGTAAGAATCAATAAAAAATAGTACAGTTTTCAGTTAACATTCAAAAAAAAGTAATTTCATTTTATAAAATGGCTTGTTGAGTAGTTGCAATTATAAAAATGTGCATTTCAAATGGTTGTTTCAGTACCAATTTTAAATATTATAACTCTGTACGAAATCCAAAATCTCCAAAATGAACTTTATCATTTAAGACCAGATAACTATAAATATGTATATTATACATATTGGAGGTAGAGCTATATTTTAATACAGTTGTCTCATTCAAAAGAATAAAGTAAAAAAAAAAAAAAAAAAAAAAATGCCAATTATTAATAATTAACATTATGTGACTACTTTATTTGCATAAAAAAAAATTCTACTGTGTTAATTCAAATGACAGGTATGCAAAGGCAAATTAAGTTCACCAAAGTAGAACAGATTAGACCCATTGGACAATATACAGTCAATAGAATACAATTCAATAGCTACCTTGATCACATAATATTCATGACTTTTTTTTTTTCCAAGTCACTCACTCCTCATGACTTTTTTTTTTTCACTTCATGATGTTTTCCTTCATTCCTCATGACTTTTTTTTTTTTTTAAATGAGGCTTTGTAAAACAGTTTAAGCAACATAAGTCATAATGCAGAATCAAAAACTCATATTACAAATATACCAATAAAACCTAAAATTCTATACAAGCATGGTGAGAAATCAGGTATTAGAAAACCTTCATAAAGAAAACAATGGATTGCATATAGAAGTTATCCATTTCTCTATTAAATGTGGTTAATTACTTGTCTTGACTAAACATTTAGATGCCTAACATATAGCCTATTAATACTTTTTTCAGTGGAACACCATTATACATTCATGAAAAAATTTCTGGTCATGCATTACAAAAATTTAATAAATTGTAGCGTTTTTGTTGTGTTAGGTAAATTAACAAATGTTTCACAGATTATAATGCAAAACTAGATTGCTAAATTATGTGTGACAAAATTCAGTTTTAAAATGAATTTAAAGCAATTAAATGTACATATTATAACTATAATTTTTAAATTTTCCCCCTTCCTTTTTAAAATATCCAATAATAGAATCTCTTTCTTCTCATACTCTTCAAATACTACTAATATATACCACTTCTAAATTAAAAATTAAGCAAAAACTTTTAAATGGTAAGCTTTTATCACTGACTGAGCGTAGATAAAACAAGTATAAAATTATGATGAATAACAAATAAAAAATTACAATGTTTGTAACATTATGCAACAATTTTTGATTACTTATTTTAGAACTGAAGGAAGTATTTCCAATTAATATTGATCTTTGCATACAAGCATAAATTTTTGCTTTTACGTCTATTTATGACTGCACAAAGTTCTTTTGGAGATTCTGGAATTCCACTAGCATTTAAATAAAAAAATACTAACAAAACTGAAATCACATCAAGTAATTCACATTCATAGCATTAATTAATAAAAAGCAACTACAACAATTTTTTTGTACCAACATCAATAATAAAATAATTAGTTTTAATCTATATACCCTATATCTATATATTCACATTTAAATGAAAAAAAAATTTCAATTACAGTCAGGTTAAGGCTATATAATAGCACACGCACTTAAGATTTTTTTTTTATCTCAAAGCACAACTGGATACATATACAGTATATGATAAATAAGGAACTTGAAATAACTGATAAATTTGTTAAGATTCTAAGAGCCTAAACCATTACAGAATGTAATATGGAAAATTGGAATGATATTTAACATTAATGAGAATAGACAAAAAAATATTGACAGCATAAAAATACACATGATATCAAGCTGATAAACTGAACAATTTTAACAGCAAAACAAATATAATATGATGACTTTTTAACATAGGAAAAGCTATAACATGAATGGATATAGGTATGAACACAGAAAAACACCAACATAGTCAATCGTTCGTTCCGGTCGTCAACGAGATAGCAAGAAAATTTGCCAGGGCAAATTTTTCACAAAAATTTTGATAATTCAAATTTTGTTAACACAATATAAAATGGCTACAAATATAAAAAAAACATTTCATATAAGTCATAATTGGATAAATCTAAACCATGGGTTTTAAGTGCAAACAACAAATTTTGCTTTTACATACTGAATAAATATACATGGATATCATCCAAGAAATATAACTTTATTTTTAAATAAATTTTAGAAATGAAAATTGAAATGATTATTAAATCAACAAACAATTTAATATTTTAATTCTTTGCTGAATGTACTGGATTTTTATTTTCATATGTAAATCATTTAACATAATTAATATAATTTTTAGATAGAAATTCAAACACTATTTATCATTTCATCAAAATTTATTTATCACCATTTTATTACAATACATATCATCATTTCATTACAATACATATCATTTCATTACAATACATATCATTGTTTCATTACAATACATATCATCGTTTCATTACAATTCATGTCATCATCTTAAGTTATTAGGAAATAATCTATCTCAAAATGACACCAGTAATGTTAAATGTCAATGATTCCATGTACATCATTTAATATAATTGATCTAATTTTGAGATAGCAATTTAAACAAAATTCATTTATCATTATTTTATCAAAATTTCTTTCAATCATATTATATTAGACTTTTAAATATAGCATTTCAATAATTCAATTATTTGTAATTCACTCATTGTTATAACATCTTTTTAGTTTATACATTTATTTTTCAAAAATGAAGGCACACCTCTTTTTACTGCATTTTGGATATTGCACTTTTCTGGTAGCATTGCCTTATTCCCTTTTTCAAGGAAGGTTTCAGAAGAAAACTTTAGTTTAAATTATAAAAATAGACTACAAGCATTAGCATTTTATTCTGCTTAAAAATTATTCTAAATGCAAAATCTTTTAAACATAAAATTCTCTCATTAGTTAATATACACTTTAATGAAATTAATCTCTCAGTTAAGTAATTAAAAATAAATAGAAATATCACAATATTTGTGGTATATACTTTTTCAGTGCTAAACTTATGACAACTGATACATTGCACACATTTTTAAATCTGCAGACATTTTTCCCCGATTAATGTTTTTACAGATTAAAGATGAAAAAAAAAAATATTTCTTCAAATAAATTTATTGTCAAATTTTCAATATATTGTGTGATAAAAATAACATTTGTTTAAATCAAACCACCCAGCATTTTTCTAGATAAAGATCTTTATAGAAAAACCTTATATATATATTTAATCCATTACTTAAATTATTTAATTATGATTTGATTACATTTACTAATTTAATGAATTGATTACATTTAAAATCAGTAAATAAAAAATAATTTTCTGAAATTCATTTTTCAAGCAATTTAAATTTCATTGATTAAATTTATTGATTTAAAATGCGACGTTTTCAACACATTTCATAGCAGAAATTACAAAAAATATTTTCTAGAAAGCCCTAGATACATTTTTTGTAAACATTCATATTTTTAAAATAATTTAAGCCTGATTAATTTTACTAATTTAAATTTGTAATTATTTTTATAATAGAAACCCTTCCCCCCCCCCTTTAGGCATGCTTTTATATTGCAATCCCCTCTTTCTTTCTACTATAAACACATTTCCTATATGGAAATACACCAGCTCATTTTTAAAATTGCCGACAAATTTTCTTCAAACATTTATTTTAAAATTCCATTCATTTTTCAAAAAATTATTTCTTTAAACAATTAAAATCTAATTTGATTATACCTTCTAATTAAAAATTTTCAATTCGTTCTCATAGCAGCAAAATAAATCGCAAACAAATTTCTAAGATGAGCCTTTATTGCAATAAATGTAATTTGAGAAATTGTTTTCAACTATACTTTTCCTAGATGAAAACATACGAGTCAGTTGTTAGAATTAATGACAAATGGACATTCATTCTTCAAAATGCTCATTTTGAAATTCCATTCATTTTTCAAAAATTCATATCTTTAAATAATTATAATATAATTTAAATAAATTTACTAATTTAAAATATTAAATTTTCAATGCATATTCATAGCAAACAATTTTTTGAGATATGCCACTATTGTAATAATTTAAGAATTTTCCTTCGCCACACTTTTCCTATATGGAAACATCTTAACTCATTTTTAGAATTAACGTCAAATGAACGTTCTTTAAATATTCATTTGGAAATTCCATTCATTTCTTTGAATAATTAAAATCTAATTTGATTAAATTTACTAATTTAAAATATTAAATTTTCAATGTAATAAATAAATTTAAGAACTTTTTTTTTTCAATTCCATTATTTCCTTTATGGAAACATCTCAGCTTATTTTTAGAATTACTGACAAGTAAACATTTATCCTTGAAATATTTCATTTCAAAATTACATTCATTTTTCAAAAATTGCATTTCAAAATAGATTTCTTCGATTAATTAAAGTCTAATTCTATTAAATTTACTAATTTAAAATATTAAATTTTGATTACAATAAATACAATTTAAGAATTTTTCTTAATTATATTTTTACTTTATGGAAGCATCAACTCATTTTTAGAATTACTGACAAGGACATTTATTCCTTAAATAGTCATTTCTTCAATTAATTAAAATCTAATTTGATTAAATTTAAAACATCAAATTTTCAGTGAAATTTCACAATAGAAATCACAAACAGTTTTTCAAGGTATGCCTTTATTGATATATTATATATATTCATTTATACTTATTTTTCCCATACGAAAACATCCCCGCTTATTTTTTAAATTACTAGCAAATGGACCAGTTATCTCCATGTTTTCAAGCAAAAAAAAGAAGAGCAAATAATAATAAATGCAATCAGAATTAACAATACATACATTGCTTACAGCACCATCAGAGGTGTCTTTGTACCCAAACATCAAACAGTTTGCAAAAATTTATGGAATTAGTCAGGGCCGAAACTAGACTTTTTTGCACCCGGCACAAACATGGATATTGGCGCCCCCTCTTCTGCAAAGTATATTTACAAAGAGAATTTTACTAATTTTCTAATAGTCGACTTATTTTAAAATTTAAAATACATAATCATAAAATATGTAATACTGAACTATGTAATCTACAATGGCGGATCCAAGAGGGAGGTCACATGGGTCAAGATCCCCCCCCCCTCCCCCCTTCTGAACACCAACAAAAATAGCCTAAAGATCATTTAAAAAATTAAATACACAGTAGAGTCCTGATTATCCGAGTTTTCGCTTTAACCGAGTTATTTCCTTCTGATGGACTGATGTCTTCCATTATTATGAAACAGTCATTATAAATGAAGTGTTAGGTGAAGATGAAAGAGCAGCTGTAAAAAGTTAGAACTCTGATTTTCTGGTCAGAATGGGAAGAAAATCAGAGTTCTAACTTTTTAAGACTGCTCTTTCATCTTCACCTAACACTTCACTTACAATGACTGTTTCATAATAATGGAAGACATCAGTCCATCAGAAGAAAACGATCCATTCCAAAGGTATATTTCTTCATTTGGCGCCCCTTAGTTTTAGCGCCCAAGGCACATGCCCCCTCTGCCCCCCCCCCCTTCCCCTAGTTTCAGCCCTGAGTAGAGGTATTCACTCAAAATCCCATGATCCAAATTAAAAGTCGATGTCTATAGATGTTTATAATAAATTAAAGAAATGCAGCTACAGTTTTAAGCAAATATCTTTCTTTTTAAAACTGGAAACTTAACTTTGTACAACAAATGACTCAAACAGGCTATAAATATACAATTTGATATATTAAATATAAAAGATCTGTACAATATCAAAAAAGAAACTCTTGCATAAAAATTGCATTCACTAACTGCAGCAGTCATCACAACCATAAGTTTAAAGTGTTCCCACTTTATTTATCTCTGCTCAGTTAGCAACATTTTGTTGCACATAAATGTTCAAAGAATATAAATATAGCAGCTCTGAACTCTAGACTCAAACCTTCCGTTTTTTTACAACTGTAATAAAATACATAAAAGTATCGAAAAATCGCTAATGAACATTTTAAGCTTAATGTGTCACTCAATTTTAAGAATTTTTAACTTTTACTGTTTTGTTTGGAACATCCTTTAGTGTAATTTATAAAGAATTTTTAAAGACATTAGAAATACAATAAGCATGTCCTCAAGATTTTCTGATTTTCAGTATAACATGTTTCTATATAAATAGTTATATTGCTATTCATGAATGGTTATAAAGTCATAAGGGAGGAAAAACAGCATCCTTCATAAAACATACTATGTTATCTAAATAAGTCTAAGGATCAGTCTGATGCAAGTCATTTTTTTTTTACCACAATGTTAAAAGAAAGAGAAAAAAACAGTTTTCATGCATAAACAAGCGGAAAAAAGTACAAAAGTAAAAAAAGCAGTAAAAAGTAGAAAAAAATGAAGAGCAAGAAAAATCAAATTAGAAACAGTAAAAGAAAAAAAAAAAAAAAAAAAAAAGAAGAAGGAAAAGACATTTTAATTTCTCAAATCAGATTCAGGTAACAAAAGAAAGATAAAGATAGAATATTTACAATGGAAGGATGTGGAATAGGAAAGTATATATGAAGGATTAGGAAAAAGTACAAAAGAAGAACAAGAAGAACAAGAAGAAAGATGTCAGAAGTAAACAGAAACAAATGAAGGATAAGTACAAAAAAAAGGGGGGGGGGGGGGGAGGGATTGCAGAACAGATATTTATTTTTTAAAAGAAGACTCAGATAACAAGAGAAAGTAAAGAATGAAATCTTAAAAGGAAGAAAGGTACTTAAAGAAGACAATTGTGATGAGTAGTTTAATCTACAATTTATTATTAGAAAAAACTTTAAAACCTCATAAACCTTTAATTTTTACATTACTTGTTTTCATATTTAAAATAATAACAAACACTGTACATGTAAACTGAAGTTACTTAAATTGCAAGAAATGAGAAAAATATAACAACATATTGAAAGTTAGCTTTCAAAAAAACTTCTAAAAGGAACTACAGTTATTTTATAGAAAATAAGATAATTAAATGCAAATTGACGACAAAATTTATTTCAACTTCAGCTGCAATGTTAATATTTTTTTTCAAGCAGACATAGGCAAAACTCTCACATTTAGAACGAAATACGCAATTAAATAACACTTTTTCAATCGCTTTTTATTCTAGCTTATTTAAAATAATTGTCAACATGAAACTTAATTTTTGATTTACAAGCAAGTGAAAACACTAATTTTCAGTCAACTTAAAACATTTTGATTTATGCTCGAAAAATAGTAATCTTAAAGTATAAAAAATCATAGATCTTGTCGCAAATTTTCATACTTTAAAAGGATGCTAACAGTTAACTAGTGTCCATTTAAAGCTTTGTTCTTTATATTATAAAACTTAAGAATAGATATGGAAAAAATAATTTAAAAAAAAGCTTTAAAATACTTTTATTTTTCTTAAAGATCATATTAAAAAATATGAAAAAAGTAAGGCAAAAACTGTAGATTTTTTTTTAAATTGAATAGAAGATAATAAATATTGCAAGACTTGCAACATAAAATGTTTATTAAAAAAGTATGAAAAAAAGGTAAGGTGAAACTTTAGATCAATGTTGCACTTATTATTTTTTTTATGTGGGTGGGGGAGGGGTGATGACAGAATATAATAAATAATGTAAGATATGCAACATAAAACATTATTATTAATGTATACAATTTTATTTATTTTTTGTCTATTTAGAGAATACATGAATGCTAGATCATTTTCTCCAATAAATCATGAGAGTTCTGCCCATATTTTCTATTATCATTTCATAATAGATTGCTTATAAATGAATTTTAAGAAAAATCACAAAAATAAAAATTATGTATTATGTTTAGAGAACATAAGCAAAAATTAAAATAGGAAAAAGTGCTGTTTAACTTAAAATGTTCATTAACAAATAATTTTACAGAATTGAAAATGTAATTCACACCATTGATTATTCAAAAACAAAATTTGAAGCTACATTTTAAAAGATATATCAGAAAAAAAAAAAAAAAAAAAAAAAATTCTTTCAGAAAAGAGTATTATTGCATCAAAAGAAAATATTATAAAAAATGCATAAATATGATTTTTCGAAAACTTTAACATAAATAACTTTAAATTATTCTACATTTAAAATATTGCAAATACAAAAGAGCCTTTAGAACAAAATAAGTAATAAATAAAGTTTAAGAAATATCCAGCTAACACAAGTTCAGTTCAGTACCCCAATACTGCTACTCCAGCACATAAATCAGAGCTCTATTAAAAAACTGACATTTATTAATAAATAAATTCCAGTAATAAATTATGACAACTACAGTTTATAAAATTTCAATCAATTGAGATTTTGGCACAAATTGACTTCAGGATTCATTTTTTTTAAGTAGGCAAATATTTCCAGCGGAGAAAATATATATTTACTATGTACTTTTTTTATTTTACTACAAAATAATTCATTTTACAATCAATATATAAAGAAAAAAATTCAAATGAATAAACAGTATTAAAAGACTTAAAAATAATTGAAAATTGTTTATTGCAAAACAAAACAAAACAAAAATCTAGCAAAGTATCCATTGAATACCAAGTTGTCTAATCTAAATTTATAAATACTGCTTCATAAAATAAACCAATTTTTAAGTTTCCAGACAAACATGACAGTCGTTTTGCACAAGATCATATTTCTCATAGAGAAGGAAAAAGGTCAGAATTCTTAAAAAGGGGTGAAAAAAAAAGGAAAAACAGGAAAAAGTAACTGCTAGGATTTGACACACAGGGCATTGTCATATTCCATTACTAATTTTTTGATATGTGATAATTTACAATGTAAAAAGTTAAATTTCTTTAGAGCATCATTATATCCTCGATCATGTTGATAAGTTCGATATTCTTTATATATTTTGCCCTTGATTTTCTGAAAAAGAAAAGAAACATAGGCAGGTTAGGATCAAGTTATCATTTACTTCATTGAATAACACAGCAAACATTCTTAACCTTCTCACCGCCGCAAACTGATATATCCATTCACTAACCTGTAGATTTCACTGCGGTAGCAGCATTATTTAAATTAATATAATTCTAAAGATATAATCAATTAAAAAAAAACTAAAGTTATGACTAATACTCTGAAGGTTTATATGCCTATAAATAATTAAAAAAATTATATCATGTTGGAAAAATCATCTATTTTTACCATTTAAAAAGAATTGCAGAGAAAACAATAATACAATTTTGCCCTTTTGCTCGGCGGTCAGGGGGTAAGGCAAAAATCCCCCTCACTAATATTAAGCATTCATATATTTAAAATATCTCCTTGGGAATTTAATATTATTAAATCCTTTTTTTTTTTGTGTGTACTCTTCTTAAAAGATGTCTCATTTTAGGTACGCTTGTAATTATATAAATACGTAGCACCTATAGTTATCATTTGGCCCGTCTGTCTGTCTGTCCGTCCGCATATAACAGAGCAAAAAACTGCCCAACCGAATGATCTGAAATTTTAAATATATAATTGTTGCAGAATTTTGCCAAGTCATTTCAAATTTTATGAAAATCGAATGTATAGTTTAATTACAGGGACAGTCAAAAATTTTCCATTACATTACAGCCAATGGGAAAAAATTATTTCAAGAGCATTTTAATGATGTGACAGCCTTTCGGACAGAATGAAATTAATATGCACTTATGAAGCGCATTAAAATATACATTCAGTACAATATGTGGCGCAAAAAGATATTTATAAAACTAGCTATAGTATGAACGCACCTCATTTGCCACGTTTGACAGACAATTTCCAATTTGTTTACTTGTCAAAATATTTCTAAAATATATATTTAATTTTATATGAAGTGTTAAAGTCTTACTCACAGTTTGTCAGCTTTTAACAAATAAAATATTAAATTAAGCATAGATTTCAGAAATATTTTGAGAACAAAGAAAATAAAGAGATATCCTTTAAGGTTGTTCTCAAATCCAAAAGGGCAACTTTCTGACATAAGTTTTAATTTATTTTTGTTCGGAAATGCATGAAATTAGCAAGTGTTGTTCAGAAACTATGTCATCGAGCTGTTTTTTCTGTTTTTTTGCAAACGCAATAGATCTTTCAGAAAATAGTGTCAAAGTGGGCATTTTGAACCAAATTTCCACGCAAAAGAAGAATAACCACTCAAGAAAGGTTGAAAAACGTATTTGTCACGTGATCAAAATCGCTTATAACTCAGTAGGTAATTTATTGATAAAAAAATGGAAACACAGATTCTAAATCGTTTCCATGGTCAGGCTTTCCAATCGTATATCTTTCTGTTAAAAAATGAATTTATAAATGTGTCAAAATGTTTTGAACTTGTCGAGCAGAACAGTTAAGAGCAGCCTTAAGAAAAATATCAATTTCCTGAGGAGATATTTTAAATATACAAATGCATTCTAAACCCATAGACTTAGAATTAGCGAGAGGAATTTGGAAGCTGAGTGACTAGCAGCCTTAATAATTGTTGTTCAGTTATATGTTCTCAAGTATGGAAATAAAAATATCAAGCAGCTGAAAATACAATTTATTTCTAAGCTTTGAATACAAATAAAAATATTAATAATTTATATAAAGCAAAGTCTACTACTTAAATCTATGTGTGAATTATTTATACAGCCAATTCCCAAAACTAAAATCAGCAAAAGCCTGAAATGTGTTACCGCATTTAGGCAATAACTCCAAAATTTATAATTATTAATTATATGTTTAATTTAAACACTGCTTCTATTGCAGTGAAACCTACAGCTTAATGAACGAACATATCAGTTCACGAAGCTGGGAAGGTTACAAACAGTTTTTTAATGGATAATTTTTAGTTTCACTAAATAGATTGATTTTTATTAGCATTTAATAAGGATAACACATTGTTATTTCATAAAGTTATAACTATTTTTATGAGGCTTAAAAGCAATGATCTAAATTATCTATAATCTGTAAGATTCAAAAATCCACAAAATGAAAAACAATGCTTCATTCTATATGATATTAAAAAGTTTTAATTCAAAAACTAATAAACATACTTTATGTTCTTCAGATCCTTCTTCACAGGTATGCAACCGGTGTTCTAAGGATGCAAATCTCCGAGAAATAGACTTAATTTGAGCATGCAATCGTAAGTATTCTTCATACTCCGCATTAAAGTCTGCTTTGTATCGCGCCCTCTGCTCACTAGATTCAATAGTACCATACTCTCTGAAAGAAAAATTCAATTTTACACATTTCTAATATTTCAGCATTGTCAAATACACACAAATCAAAATAAAGCTTTTGTCCAAACTACAGCAAATAAATTTCACTATGGTATGCCCTTCATAAAAAATCCATTAAGAATAAAAGTTATAACATTAACCCTCTATTTCTAATGTCTATGGTAGAATATGTTCAGAAACTGCATAATTGAGAGAATTGAAATTCATACCAGAAAATCTAAATAGTAATTTTTGGTTTATTTAATAACGAAGTGTCTTATTAAATAAAGCAAAAAAATTCTACATTAAATTTCTGGTGTGAATATGGAATATGTGAATTAAATAATCTGCAAAATCATGAAAACTGACGGTAGCATAAATGTTACCATGAACATTTAGAAGGTTAATAAATCCTTTATAAATCTATAAAATTTATTTTATGGAGAAACTAGAAACTTAAAAATTACTTTTTTATATGAAATTGTAGTAAATTATTCTCCAATATAAATTTATTTTTAGTATTTTTCTACTTCATTAATACTGAAATTAAATTTATATTATTACAGAGAGTATATTTTTAAAAGGCATAGTCAAGCTATATTATGGTATATATATGCTTCATGAAAAATCCATTAATTACAATAAGAGTCGCAAAGAAACATATAGATTAATTTCTTTTTGACATTGTAAGAATACACATGAAAAGAAAACTAACAACTTTAAATTTTAAAAATTGCTTTGTTATGCAAAATTAAAAGTTTTCCAGTATAAATTTTCGTTTATTTTCTCTTTTATTCACGCTGAAATTAAATTTATATTATTAAAGGGAGTACATTTTTAAATGTATTACCACCACACACAAATTAAAAGACATCTTTCCAAACTGCAGCAAATAGATTGTGCTATGGTATAAGCTTAATAAAACATACAATTATTAAAAAAGTTAAAAAAATATGAATCATTTTGTTATAACACTGTAAAGAATGTAATAAAAATAAAGTAGAAAATTTAAAATATGATTACTTACTTCACATAATCAGGACATTCATATTCGGAAGGGGATCCTTCTGGAAGTGGAACTTGTAAATCAGAACCTTTAAAGTAAATACAATTACTATTTTTCGAAATATTAGAATATCACAAATGAAAGAGCAAATTTTATATATTCAAAAATGATCTATATTATAATACAGAAACCCATTTTAAAACAATGTCATACCCCTAAATTTAGACTCAAATACCTTTAAGACCAGGGTTTCAACTATGATCGCTTTTTTGTTGTTCATTTGTTTCTTAAAAACACATAAAAACTAACCAGAATGTGAAAATCATAAAAAAAGGTTCAAAATGGATCTACTACTGTGATCAAAAAGTATCCTGAATTTTATTTAAAATCATTTATAGTAGATATTGTCAGCAAACTTTTATCAAAAATTTTAAAGATGTCTTTAAACATCTTGCAATAGTCAGGAACTTATTTCATAGTCTGAAAATAAATTTATTTTTTATGAAATAAGAATTTTCACTCTGTTGATTTTCCGAAATGGAGAATGCTATTGAGCAAAGAATATGCATTAAATGATGTAAAAAGGCTTTTAAAGATGACCATTTATCAAAACCAACAGCATTTGATTGGTATAAAATGTTTAAAGATGGTTGAGAAGCTGTCATGATCTGTGATCTGGTAGACCATCAACTTTGATTAATGATCAAGATATCGATAAGGTCAAAAAATTGGTGGTTGGTGATTGTCATTTGACAATAAGAGACATTATTGAACAAGTTCCTACATCACTTGGTTCCTGTAAAGCAATTTTAAAAGATCATTAAGAGTTGCAACAGATCGCTTCTCGAGTTGTTACAAGAATTTTGAATTTGTTCCAAAAACAACATAGTGCTCAAGCGACCCCAGTGGCTTTTTCAAGGTGATTCCTTTCTAAAATGCATTGTTACTGGTGATGAAACTTGGACATATGCTTTTGATACAGAAACAGCTCAACAATCAAGTGAATGAATGGGTAAAGCAAGACAGAAAAGACCACGTCAAAGTCGCTCAAAAATAAAAGTAATGTTGACTGTTTTCTTTGATTGTCGTGTTGTTGTCCATTATGAATTCCTACCAACTGGCCAGAGTCAAAAATTATTTGAGTATTTTGCACTGTTTGCATGAAGCAATTTGTCGAAAATGGCTGAAATGTGGAGAGAAAACTCATGGGTTTTGCACCACAATAATGAGCCTTCTTATAGTGTAATTATTATTCATGAGTTTTGAACCAAATATTCAACAAATATGGTTCCAAAAGCTCTGTACTCACCTGATATGACACTGTGTGACTTTTCTTATTTCCATGGTTGAAACAACCTCTTCATGTCACCATTTTGAGTCCATTAATTTGAAAAAAGAAAATTCAAAATTCTCTATGAACTCTGAGGGGGGTTTCACAAAAATGCCTTTAAGGCATGTTTTAATGACTGGAAAAAACATTGGCAGAAGTGCATTGCAGTTGGAGGTGATAGAAGGTAGATTCAAAGTAGAAGGAGATACAATAAATTGATATCTTGCTTTATGCCACCATTCCCGATACTTTTTGTTCACAGTAGAACATGTATTTTTAAAAGCTAGTAGCATGAAAAATTTTAAAGGGTACCAAAAAAACTTTCAAGGCCATACTTTGGACAGCCTTATCGGAACATCTATCTATATATAAGCAAAATAATTCTATTTTGTATGATTTTGTCTTACTGAGAATTTCCCTTTTTAAAACTTTCCAACAAAGTTGAGAAAAGTGTTTATGAATCTGGCTTCGGTTTGTTTGGCTGTCTATGATCTAACGGAAATATAGTCTGATTGCTATGCAATTTATGTATGTTATTGAGGTTTACCATAGCATGTTTGGTATTGAAAATGAAATAAGTAGCATTTATATTTCATTTACAGGGATACTCAAAAGAATCCCATGACAGTATGGTCTGTTGGGAAAAATCATTTGCAGTGAATTTTAATCTTACTCTATTTCAAACACATTGAAATTGATACACATCACTAGGGAGCACTACAAAATGCTTACTATAGAATATATACTGTGCACAGCATTTAAAGTTCTTTTAAAGTGACACACAAAAGATTTCGGTTACAGTACTATCTATGGACAATAATTGCTGGAAGTGCATTTTCAATTGTGGTATGAATTTAACGGAACTAATTATTTTCATATTATTTGTTACAAGGCAGCACAAAATAATTAGAGAATTTTCACTGTGTTATCCTAACAGGGCATACTATATAATTACAAATCTATAGATCATACACAGAGTTACACACACACACAAAAAAAAAAGGGATTTTTTTTTTTTAATTATAGATGGTAATTGTTGAAATTGGGATTTTAAAATTGTTTATTAAAAAAATACAAACTCTCCTCCCCAAAAATGTATGTGCCAAAGAAGGCTCAGGGAAGAAAGGGGATACTTCAGAATTAAAAAAAATATATCAATTCTTTGGATAAAAATAGGAAATAATTTGAAAGAACTGCACTTGAAAAAATTACACATAATATTGATGTATGTTAAATCAAAACTACTGAAAATAAAAGACATAAAACAAACCAGGAGCCGGCAGCACAGACAATAACCTCATCGAGTCCACAGCTGAAATTCCAGAATTAGTTAAAACTTGATTCGCATATTAAAACGCAATCGGTCTGCCAAGTCATATCTTTGTGGAAAACACCTAGAAACCTGATTTTAGCAGTTGACTCATAGGTTTACCATTGTGTTTTCCTGCTCGCAGTCCTCCATGTTTTCATACTTTTGGGTGCAGGAAAGCATAATGGTAAACCTACGAGTCAACCGCTAAAATCTAGTTTTTAGGTGCTTTCTACCAAGATATGACTTGGCAGACCGATTGAGTTTTAATATGCAAATCTAGATTTAATTAATTCTGGAATTTCAGCCATGAACTCGAAGTGATTGCCTGTGTTGCCGGCTACTGGTCTGAGTAATTTAGGGAATTTAAAAAAAAAGTTAGTGAAAAAAAAAATTAAAAGTTTTGGCTGGAAGTTTAAACTTAAACACTGATAATTTTTAAATATTATATTGAAAAAAGTTATATTGCCACTACCATGCTGGACTGCATACATTACATATGGTGCATTTTTTGTATATAGTGTGCAGTTTTCCCCCTCAAAAAATACTTTAAAAATAAGGTGAACATGGCAAGTATTCAGATTTGATTAGCCTTTTTATATATGACCACCATCCACTACATAAAATTGTTAGGTAGTAACTTTGCATTTAAAGTTACAAATTGTTAAACAATTTATTATGAATACAACATAATTGTAGCATTAAATTTTCTCTAAATGAGGTATTAAAAATGAAGGGGGGCCCCGATCCAAAAGATCCCCAGAAAATAAAAAGACAACATATAGAAGAGATAAAAGAAAAAATTCAAAAGTAAAAAGATAATAACATGCAAAAACACAAGTGAACCACATGACATTTCAAAGTTGAACAATCAATTTGAAATCAGCTACTGAAAAACAACAGCTTAACTAGAAAACTCATTTTTTTTCTTCATAAATGTAGTGTTATTGGCTTGTGTATTCTGTATAATGCAGAAATGTCAGATGTGAAAGGTTTTTTTTTTAATTTAAAAAATTCGAAATAATATACAAAATGATTTTCAATATTTTGCAACCGTATGCTATGTTGCTGTAAACTGCAACATTAGAAAAGGAATTTTCTCAAATTTGACAATTATGGATTGTACTGACGATATCAGATAATACTATTAGATGAAACAGCACAAAAGCTGGTGATAAATCACAATTAGAAAAATAAAACTTTGTTAAAATCACCATAAAATACAAAATCACACACAGGATGTGTTTCAGGCTAGAAATTTTAACAGCTGTCATCAACCAAAGAAACATGTGTCCGAAAGCAGACAATGTCACAAATGCGTTCCATGTGTTTTTTGTATTTTATGGTGATTTTAAAAATGTTTTATTTTTCTAATTATAATACTATTAACTTTAGGTTGTTTCTCAGTGAGATATCAAATTCCCTGCACTAATGTTAAACATACGGATGTAGAATGCATTCTTATTTTTAAAATATCTCCTGAGAAAATTAATATTCAACATTTTTTTCTTCTTTCTTTTCAGTAAGTTCTTCTCAAGAAGATGCCTCTCTTTTTTATTTTTTAGTTGATAAAATATTTTTAACCCTCTGAGCGGTTTAGGCATATTTTTCTGCTCCCCTAAAACAACTTAAATCTGTTGTAGAAAAAAATATTTTAAACAGAATTGTATTTTAAAATGTAATATCAAATAAACGAGTATGAAGTGTATTTTAGAAACAAACAGGGAAAGAAAAATTACATTAAGATTATTTTTATAAGCATTTTTATGAAAATGTAGGAAAGCCCTCAACATGCTTGGAAGGTTAAATATATGCTTAATTTAATATTTTATGAGTTAAAAGCTGACAAGTTGTGAGTAAAATTTCAACCCTTCAAATAAAATTAATCATATATTTTAGAATTATTTTCTAAACTAAAAAAGAAAGAGGCAGACTTGTATAAAAACAAAAACTTTCCGCGCACATAAATATTAGGTCAAAAATTTTCCGCAAATTAATTTAATGTTTAATAAAATTGCATGTTATATTATTTTGACGATATGAACTAAAAATCATAGTTTAAAATAATTGCTATTAAAATTAAAATATAATTAATATTAAGAATAATTATTTTAATTTAAAAATAATAAAGCAAAAATCAATGATAGCAAGGTGAATTCTTTTCAATTATTTTGAATATTGTGATCTCTTCGCACAAAATGCCAGTCACTCTTATATAACCCTATGAAATTATTCGATTTAACAGCCGTTGCCGAGCTAAATTGTCACTGCAGCCGCTGACAGAAAACCGATCGTCAACAAGTTTAGTCTGTGGAAAATAGAAATAAAAGGGTCTGTGATGTCACAAAAATGTTTTGAGTCTTTAAACTTTGAATTGTGGACAAACAATATATAAATCGTATATAAAATTGGAGGATATTTAAAATTTTTGGTATTAAAAAAGTTACAAAAACAAAAATACGTTTTTCTTTTCTTAACTTTTTTCCGCAAAGTTCCGAATTTTTCGGAAAATTTTCTGCGCACGGCGTTTGCGCGTGCGTCTATATTATACAACTCTGGAAAGAGGTATCCTTTAAGAGCACAAAAAAAAATAATAATAATAATATAACAAGACTAGAAAACAGGAATTCCGCTTTTTCAGAATTTAGTGTTGCCCCCAATGAAAAAAAAAAAAACAAACATATGTATGTATAAATAGTACAAAACATATTTCAATTTTAAGACTTACAGAACACGCTTTTATTTTATGTAAAATGACGTCATTCGCATTCTCTTAAGAATTCAACATTTGCGATCCACTCTTAAACATCTACAGTAAAGTATGCATAGGACGACACTATCGTGAAATAATACACAAATGCAGCAAAAAAGATGTCATTAAAGAAACTCGAAAAAAAAAAAAAAAGGGCTATCTAATGATTCATAGGCCTTTATTTGTTTATAACAACTTAAAATTAAATATAGTTTATAATAGCTCCATGTTTTAACAGAAATCATTCATTTATATTTTTCCAAAATAGCACGTATTTTAATTACATTTTCCTTCAGTTGTTATGAAAAAAATGGCAACAAAAATATATAATTACTATTTTACAACTATTTTTCCTTTACTTTCTTCAGAAATGGAGTACTTCCGTTGCCAATTTTAAGCAAATGGCTCCAAAAACTACAAAAAAATATTTCAAAAATAAATGGAGATCCAGTTTTCAAACAAATTGCATTTAAAAGTACTTTTTTTTCCCAATACGATGGTATAAAAATTGAAAATATGCGATGCTTAGAAGTTAAAAAAAATTGCTATAGAGTATTTAATCGTACTGTTTTGTTTTACGGCTGGCTTCTGTAAGGTAACGTTATTTTTTGGAGATGACGCAAAATAAGCTGGGAGAAAGAAATAGCATTTAAAATAAAAAATAAAATTCCTGAGTGAGGGGAATTTGAAATCTCACGAACAGACACTAACATAAAAATTTAAGACACTATATACTTACTATTATATTCTATACTATCTCTACTATCTGAACTTGAATGGGGTGAATTACTACAAGATCCATTAGTCGTGGAAGTCACTTTTGATCTATAAGAATGGCTATTGTAATTAGATTTAATACTATTGTTATTATTAACATGTCCATTTGTTACAACAGTCTTTGAACTATCGTTTCTGGATTCCTTGCTCTGGCTGTGAGAATTAGAATCAGGAGAAACTTGCCTAGGTGATATAGAGTCCCTTGATATGGTAAGACTAATTTTATTTTGAGGTTTTTCATGAGAATCACTATTTACACAATCTTTCCGATACCCATTAGTGTGGTGCCAAGAATTCGAATCATCTGTTGCAGGTTTAATATTTTTAGAAACTACGGGTGCTTTCTGAGGAGACTTATCATGATTAGTAAATGCAAACCCGTTCATTGTTGGGTGCCTAGAATTTGAATCTTCTGTTTCGGGTCTTGGATTTTTAGAGACTACAGGTTGTCTCTGTGAAGACTTATCATGATTAGTAAATGCAAACCCGTTCGTTGTTGGGAGCCTAGAATTCGAATCTTCTGTTTCGGGTCTTTGATTTTTAGAGACTACAGGTTCTCTCTGTGAAGACTTATCATGATTAGTGAAAGCATGACTTAGACCAGATAAAGGATTACGAATGTTCCTGTCAGCATCTTCTGAAGAAGAAGAACTCCTCTGATTCAGACTAGAGGACAATAACAAGTCTTCACCATGAGTAGGTGTAGAACTTTTTTGGCTAGGACTACTATCATAACTTATGCCCACAGGAGATTTTTGGCTTGATTCACTCTGGCTACTCCGGCTGCCGTTCAGCTGAGCAGGTGAATAAGGACTTCTGCGGAAACTAGATAAACTTGGGATTTGGGTTTTGTCACTGGCACTGTATTCCGAAGAATCATTCTTGTAAGCTGAACTAGTGTTTTCAGGACGAGTATAATGAGATATCCTCATTTTCTTAGCACGAGGCTCTTGGCCTGAAGATACCGGCTCAGGCAGGACACGTTTCTATAAAAGAAGAAATAACAATAAACAACATGTTGTTTCCCGATATTATATCATACTTAAAAACAACTTTTTTTAAAAAATACTGAGTAAACCACTTAAGAGGCTACTTCAATCACGCGGAAACATCCGTTTGCTAATGTTCATCCAGTGGGAGAATTTTTTTTAAATATCTCGTTTGCATTTGAATATTTTTAAACGATTTTTTTTTGCATTAGATAGCTGAGGTTGATCTGTACAAAGGCTGTTTTTCACATTTTCGATTTTGTTTACATGTATTTTTAATAAGGACACTTTCACTTCTAGTTTTGAAAGTGAAAGCATTCTCATTAAAAAAAAAAAAAAAAAAAAAAAAAAAAAAAAAAAAACCCGCAAGCAAAATCGAAAAGTCAAAAATGACCTTTGTAATTAACCTCAGCTACCCAATGAAAAAAAAAAATCATTTAAAAATATTGAAATGCAAACAACATATCTTAAATTTCTTCCATTGGATTAACATTACCAAACAGGTGTTTTTGCATGACTGAAGGAGTCCTTTAAGATATAGCTGAAAGGAACATGAAAATTGTTTGCTATATGTAGGCTCTATTATAACTAGCTTCTTTAAAGTATGTTGCAATTTCAAGGGAACTAAAAAAAATTATTTAGCCAATGCTTCTATTTAAAGGTATAAGAAAAAAATAATTGTGAAAATTACTGACACATTTACAGACTAATTTTTAAATGAAAATGTATTACACTTGCTGGCATCACTATTGAAGTTATTTGGAACCTAATGTTTTTGTTTTTCTTCAGTTTTTCAATAAATGAATTGGATTATAAGCAATTGTTGTCTCCTAATGATCTTTATTGGGCTGCTGCATGCTAAAATTAGATTTAAAATTCCAAATTTGACAGCATTTTTTAAACTTCTGCTGTTATTACAAAAAAATGGAAGAATGATTTCATAGTTTCTGAATAAGATCACTTGCCAATCTCATATGTTTGTTTAGAACAAAAATGGATTCAGGAATGTGCCAGTAATTTGCTAGTTGAAAGCTAATGAAAAACAGAGCATTACTGAAAAGTACTGCAAATAAAAGTAAGTATTGTAAAAGAACTTATTTTCGCGAGTCGTAATTTTCGCGAAAATGAAGATATCGGTGATTTCGGGAGTTGAAAATTTCGCGAATTTTATTTGAACTGAACCGAAAGTTGAAAAATTGCGAACCCTTTTTGCATAAGGCAATTTAAGAAACTTCCTTTTGTCCGAAAAGTTCTTCGCCCCCCTCCCCCCTCTCTCCCCATCTCTCTATGAATGAATGACTTCAAAGAAGCTGGTATAAATATTGTAAGTGAATGAGCTACATTCTATTAGTTGTATTATTGTTTTTATTCAAGAAGTAGTTGTATAGTATTCCAGAAATAGTTGTAAGTATTCAAGAAATTGCTGCCGTATTTAAGTAACTGTAATCATTACATTTTGGATAAGTGAAAATTTTCTGATTTTTTTATTATTATTTGAGGCGAAAAAAATATATATATTTCATGAGGCTTAAATTTTCGCTATTACAATGGCCTCGCGAAAATTAAAGCCTCGCAAAAATAAGTGCTTTTACAGTATACAAGAGTTGATAGCGCATAAGAGGTTAAGGGTGCAGCAAGACCAAAAGATGTAGGTCTTTATATCTGTCAAACTTTAAATTCTTTGTAAATAATTTTTCTTAAATGTTTAATATATGTCCTTAACAAAGGAGCAAATAAAGTCATTTAATTATTACCCCAAAATAAACCAATAATACCACATTTGAAAAAAATTTATAACGTAGGAGTCTGTTTCAGAATCCTGAATGAGTCTGGTACAGCTGATCCTGAACCTGAAAATTTTTCTTAAAGTCAACCCAAAACCTGACAAAAAAGTTTCAATTAAGCCAAACCCGAGTTGGACTAGATAATTTAAACCCAAACCTGAAGTAAAAGAATAATTAATACAGATTCTGATAGAATTATGGAAAAGTAATATACAATTATATATTTTTTACGAGTATTTACATTTAAGGGTGTGTTCAAAAAAATATTTTGCCACCCTCAACAGCTCGAAATTCTCTGAGACATTTTCAAACTCATTTTTTAAAGTAAAAACAAGAAACTTGCTGAAGTGATTTTTAAAGAGATGTATAAGAGGCCGTGTGATTTTATTTTTTGCTCAATTAATTAGAGAATTTGATTTTTAAACTATTATTTTTCTCAGTATGACCAATTTTTTTCATTCCCAGATCTCCCGCTTCGGAAAATTCGTTTCGAAACGCCAACTTAGACAGCATTTTTTTCAATATTTCCTGCACTTATCAAAAAATCGAAAAGCACGGCACGTTATGCAGTTTCTAAATAAGAGAATTTGCCCGTTTGATGCATTTGAGAGCAAAAATGAATTTGAAAATAAATCAGAAAATAAGCAGTTTGGATTGGAATACATCCTTAAAGAATGAGCAAGTGATTTTGAAAATGAGGCAAATCTATTTTATGTTATTGATAGATTTGCATTTTTAATGGTCTTATTTCAAGTAAATTTAATGTACAATCAAAATGAAAATATAATTTAATTTCTGGAATGTCATGTTCCCCTTGATATTGTATAAATTATTTACAATCAAAACTTTTGATTTATTTTACTAAAAAGGTGTTAAAAAATACATGAAATAGGTTTTTTAAAAACATAAAAAAAAAACATAAAATTTTAAAACTTGACAACAAAGTGCTTTCGGCTGTTTCAAACAGTCATCATCAGTGGAAATTTCTGAGGTGTGATTTTTCGTGAATGACTGTTGGTTAAATATCTGGAGACTAGTCTATTTCAAAGGAGGAAAGGGGGGGGGGGGGTTGTTGAATGGTTACATTCCAAATTCACCAGAGACATTTTGTGTAATACCAGATCCGGAGTATATTGCAGGAGAGTACATTTATGTACAATAATGGTTATCCATGTTTGGCTGAAAAAAATCATGGTTTTGGTATGTGCCAATGGCTTACCTCACTTTAGAAATATTGGTTGGTTGGTTGATTTTTGACGGCTTGTTACTTTTGAATGAATTAAAAGTATTATAAATTTCAATGAAATCGACCTTATAGCTTCATTTTCTCCATAAACCATTCAACATAGTGTTTTCTAAATCATTTTACTTCTCTATCAAATTTCAAAGGTTTTATTTTTGAAAATTGAATTTTAACAGATATTAAAAAGCAGAAAAACCAACGTTTAAAATGCACAAATAATATATGAAAAGCAGCAAACAGCTGTTTCGAATCTACTAGCGAGATTCTTCTTCAGTGCAAAAGGAACAGCGTGCTAGAAAAAGCAAGGCTGAGCAAAATCATAGACAGAGACGCGCTGGCTTTTATACCCTATGCGGGTGGCGAAGGCGCCAAAACAACCAATGAGAGAGAAGCAGTGGAAACGACTGGGTGGACAAGTAGCGACATCTACCGGAGAAGTAGAGAAAAGAAACCAAAAAAGGAGGAATTAAATTAACGCTTTCCAAATACTTGGAAAATCTGGAGTACTAGATAAATCATTGACTAAAGAGTGAGAATTTTTAATGATATGGTAAGCTTCCCAAAAATCAAGATCAAGGTTAGAAGAACATTTTTTGATAATGGTGGCTGAGGAAAAATCGAACCTATGTTGAGAAGACCAAGAATGTTGAGCAATAGAAGAACGTTTGAGCTCCTGATTTTTAACATAACCTTCATGCTCTTTTAAACGAAATCTAAGAGCACGTTTAGTCTGACCAATATAAGAAAGACCACACTGACAAGAGATCTGGTAAATGCCCCAATTATCTAGGCGATCAACGGGGTGTTTGAGATTTGAAAAAGGGATTTTATTAACAGGAGAAAAAATAACTTTAAAATCAAACCTTCTTAGGATTTTAGCAACTTGCTGACTGATTTTAGGAAAAAATGGTAATACAACTGAAGTATTAGAATTGGAATTAGAATGCTTTACAGAATGGTCGGATTTCGTCAATTTCTTATAAATAGAATCGATAATATTAGAGGAATAACCACGATCGACAGCAATAGCTTTGAGGTAATTAAGTTCAGCACTAAGTAACTGAGGAGTGGAACAAATATTAGTAGCCCGAAAAACAAAAGTATTGAAAGCAGCGAATTTCTGGTTAGGGGGATGAGAAGAATACCTGTGAGGTGGGAGACTGACAGCAAAAGGTTTACGAAAGACGGTAGTCTGAAAGCCATTTTCACAACGAATAACAAGGACATCCAGGAAAGAAAGACAGTTATTGGTCTCAATTTCAGAGGTAAATTGAATCCAGGGATCGATTTTTCCTCAGCCACCATTATCAAAAAATGTTCTTCTAACCTTGATCTTGATTTTTGGGAAGCTTACCATATCATTAAAAATTCTCACTCTTTAGTCAATGATTTATCTAGTACTCCAGATTTTCCAAGTATTTGGAAAGCGTTAATTTAATTCCTCCTTTTTTGGTTTCTTTTCTCTACTTCTCCGGTAGATGTCGCTACTTGTCCACCCAGTCGTTTCCACTGCTTCTCTCTCATTGGTTGTTTTGGCGCCTTCGCCACCCGCATAGGGTATAAAAGCCAGCGCGTCTCTGTCTATGATTTTGCTCAGCCTTGCTTTTTCTAGCACGCTGTTCCTTTTGCACTGAAGAAGAATCTCGCTAGTAGATTCGAAACAGCTGTTTGCTGCTTTTCATATATTATTTGTGCATTTTAAACGTTGGTTTTTCTGCCTTTTAATATTGTTGCACAAAGGCTTTATTTGCTATTTTTATTTAACAGATAGTTTGCATAGTAATATTAACTAATTGACATGCTTCTATTTCAGATTAGGTTTTATTTTATTTAGGTTTAGGCCTTTAAGTTACTTTAGATTTTAATAGATTTAGGTTTTAATTTTGAAAATTGAATTTTAAGTGTTATTGTAAATAATTATGTATCTATTGGACCTGCTTCTACCTGAAGAACTAAAAACTATCTGATTCGGAAGTATACAATAAAAGGAAAACTAATTTATAGATTATTAATACGGAATTCGATGTGACATGGCGATATCATTGGTTAAAATGTTTCTGGCACCTTAGAATGTTTTTACATAATAATTTTGAAATTTTTGGCACGCATACTTAAAAAGGTTTGCCATCCCTACTTTAGGCTATCTGGGGGAAAAAACTAAGTGATGAAGAAAATTCTATTTCTGGGAATAAATCAGAAAATGAAGATTTTATTGAAGTTGAAAATGACAAAATCGCAGATAGTGATAGGGTTTAAAATGGTGAATTATCCGTTGACAATACAGATGACGAAAAGACAATGCTTGGAAAACAAACACAGGAGGATGAAAACATGAAGTCAAATTTTGAAGCTAAAACTGAAAAACGCAGTATATCAAATGTGAATGGGTTGGAAATATTCTGAAATTTTTTAGTCATGTGACAAGGACATGTCTTATTATTCTATTATACAAAACCAAATAAGTGTGTTATTCTTCTGTTTACTTTCCACGAAAATCTAAATGTTAATCAAGAAAACAGAAAACCAGAAATGATAGAATTTTATAATTCCACAAAAGAAGCTGTAGACACATTGGATAAGATGTGTAATAACATGTTATGTGTAGAAAAGCACACTGATGGCCTTTTTGTGTGTTTTGTGGTATGATAAATATCAGTTTAGTGAATACACATGTTATATAAGTGCTTAACAAGGCTCAAAAATCTGAAAAAGCATTATCCAGAAAGAAGTTTTTGGATAAAGCTAAGTGAAGATTAGGGATGCACCGAATATTCGGTATTCGGCCTATTCAGCCATGTTACCAAATATTCGGTTTTGGCCGAATATTCGGCTTGGCCAAATAGCAAATTATTCAGCATGCCAAATATTCGGTTTGGCCAAATATCGAAATATTCGGACGAACCGAATACTTAAAAAAAACTTTTAAAACCTTATACAACTTCTACGTTTAACAGTCAACTTATAAAGATATTCAGAATAATTAGAAACATAATCAATCATATTTAATGTTTTTACATTATTTATTTGCTGTTTGTTAAGTATTATTTAAGAAAATTAACCAATCATGAGGATTTTCATAGGAATTAATTATGTACAAATGCAAGTTCCTCAACATTGTCCAGTAAATAATCTGTTTCTTGCTAAGATTTTAAGAGCAACGTTTACAATCTCTGAAAATGATTGCCCACTCCAGACACCAATCTAGGATGCATTTAAGAACTTCCTTGCTTAATCAAAGGGAGTAGAACAATTATTCTTGCTAAGTTGTCACCACATAAAATTTTAATCGATTGTATTATTTATTAACTTTTACTTTAGTCTCTTCCTGACAAGCAAATAATGATCCTGTACAATTTTTCTTCCAACTTTTTCACAATTTCTCTTTGATTTTAAAATGTTTGTTTTAGAATTTGAGAAAATTTTATTTGTTTTAATTCTCAGAAGAAGCCATGAAATTTAAAATTTTATTAATTAAATTTTTTTTATAACTATCCTCTTCTTAAATATCTCAAAGCAGATTTTTTCCAGCATAAAGTTTACTTGGAAAAAGCTCTTGTTTATTAGAATAAAAGTTTGTTTTAAATATTATGTAAAATTGTTTTACAATTTAACATTTTAATGCCTTTAAACTTTGAAATATAAAAGTATTCTACAAGCCGAATATTCAGTATTCGACCGAATAGTTACTATTGGGCAGGCCGAATATTCGGTATTCGGCCAAAATCACTATTCGGTGCATCCTTGATCTTCTTGCTCCACAGATGAAGCATCTCAACGTATGAACTTTGCCCTGATCAACAAGGACAATTATAAGTGAACTTTTGAAACTGGTTATGAACATTCAACAGCACCGGACAATCTGAATGTAAAAAAAGAAAAGAATTGTGTATTTTGCCCATTCAATTTGTGCAGAATGATGCACAATTTTTGTGTAACATGTTTCAGAGCAATATGAGGTGAACATCACGGTAATATGTGTAAAGATTCTTTGAAAATAAATAAATCATGCGTTCTTACTTAATTGAAGATCGAAAGTGACAAAATCATCTGCAGGTAGCATATTTTTGTTCTAATTAGCTTTTAAAATTAATTTAAGCACGCCTACCAATATTTTGGTTTGGAAGACGAATGGTTATCTTTCCCGTAAGTTTTTCAAAAAGTAGCATTCTAGGGTTAAGAACTTTTTAGGTCATTTAAGTACTACACAAACCTGCTCCAAATAGCCCAGTAGCAGAAAATTCTCCAAGAATCTGTGACAAATATTTCAGGGACAAGAAATAATCTGCAGGTAAAATATTTTTACAATTGAAGCGTTAATTAATCAAATAATCACTTATTTGTAGCGTTTTTATGCATTTTATAAATTTTTATTAATAATAATCGTAAGATCACTGTATTTAAAATAAAATACACTTTGCTAAATGGTACACACATTAAAAATATACAATAAAAACAACGTTTCGTTGTTTTTATTGTATATTTTTAATGTGTGTACCATTTAGCAAAGTGTATTTTATTTTAAATACAGTAAATACAGTGATTTTATATAGTTCATGGTGCAATCGTCATATTACTTAAATTAAAAATTGTAAGTTTTTGTATTAAGTAATAAGGAACTAAACATAATATAAAGCAAAATAAAGGTTTGTAGAAAAAGAATCTGCAAAAGAGAAAAGAAAATCTGTGACGCCCGTCTCCCGTCTTGAACTTTCTGCTACCAGGCCAAATAGTTATAGCAACTTTAGGGAATCAATAATACACCTGCTGTGATTTTTTTTTCTCAAAATAAATCTCTACAGGTAAGCAATGGCTTAAATGTTGTGTAATTCCCCCCATTAAATTTGAAAAGCTGAAGAAAAGAGATTTATAAAGATAAAACGTGAAGTGAATTAAATGTACTTAGCTCTCATGATTTACTTACTTGTACAGGAGAACAACTAGGCTGTGAATTAGGACTTGGAGCTTCACTTTCATTATTGGCATTAAGAAACTGCTGCTTTCGCCTAAATAATATATTTCCAAGGTAGAATCAAAAAATACATTAAAAATCATTACACACTGGATCAATGTGAATGATGACTTACTTTCTAATTATTTCTAGTTCTTCTTGTGTACCAAATTTCCAATTTTCTTGTACTTCATTCCATAAATAATTGGCAAGAGTATATACATTTCCTTTAAGTATGCCAACTTGGGTTAAAATAGCAGTAATTCCTTTCCTGTCTTTCTCTCGTATTCCTTCTGCAATTGAATAACATATTGTGAGCAGAAATAATTAATAAACATATCTACATATTAGACCATCCATTATATTGTGCATGCCAGAAAACAAGAAAAAGCGTCAATAAAAGTCTTCCTAAATAAAGTATGACTATGGCCAATCAGTGTATGTAATATATTTTAACATTCACAAATAAAATTCACATAAATTACTTACAATAATATAATACAATTACATTTTCGGATAGTTTCGGAGAATTAAAAATTTGTCCATCCTCAATGACAGAAACTAACATGGTCTTATCTGTATAAGATCTACATTACTAATTTCAAAACAAATACTGACATTTTCTATGGAGAGTTTCGCAAAGTCAATTTCTAAAAATAGTAGTGGTGCTATCTATTGTAAAAGAATTTGAGTTAAATGTTCATTGGAACGTAATTACAGTTTTGAGAAATTGGCACTTTTCGGTTAGCCGGGCACCAGTGTTATATATACATATATATATGTATACATGTATTGTATATAAATGTATATATGTATGTATAAATACATACATGTATACATACATTATGTACAAATAACACTGGTGCCCGGCTAACCAAAAAGTACTGCGAAATTTTATCCAAGCACTTGGCATAACATAAGATACACTTTTGTTACAGACTGTTATTTCTTGTTAGTATTTCCAGCGATTCACAGATCTTGGCTTTGTGTGGGTTCATTTGTCGAACAATAATTCTTGCACCATCAAAGTCAGAATCTGCCAAACTCTATTAAGACTTTGCTTTAAAGGTGAGGTAAAATCATCAGATTTTGATAGTGCAAGAATTATTCTTCAACAAACAAACTCTTACAAACCTAAGATCCGTGAATCACTGGAAATAGTAACAAGAAATAACCATGTCTGTAATGACAGTGTATCTTATGTTATGCCAAAAGCTTGGATAGAATCTCTCAAAACTGTAATTATGTTCCAATAAACATTTAAATTGTTTATACAGGGTGGGACATAAAGATTTCCCTAATTTGCCGCTGTTGCTGCAGCGGCACTAGTGTAGAGGGCGTGTCCAAAGTAGAGCTGTTATATTTCCATGGTTATGCTTTTTCAGTTGACAGTCTGTCTTGGACTAGTGAACATCGTGCATTCGTTGTTGAAACTTATTTTAAGAATACTGATCTTGCTGCATGTGATTTCTTCCTGTGGGGTTACCTCAAGGCTAAAGTTTGCACACATAAACCTAAGACACCCGACGAACTGAAGGATGCTATTAGATTCGAAATTGCAGCAATTCCTCCAGCAATGGTGGAAAAGGTTATGCTGAATTTCCGGGAGAGGCTTCACAAGTGTATAGAAAACGAAGAAAAACATTTAGATGACATTTTTCATACAACAAAATCTCGAAATTAATTAATAGCAAAAATTGTTAATTGTAAAAATTAATAAATGGCAAACATTATTCTTTCCGAATGTAAACATAAAATATTTGTTTTCAATGTCCTATATTACTGACCTCTTAAAATGGGGAGATCTCTATGCCACCATGTACAATAGATGGTACCACTACCATTTTTAGAAACTGACTTTGGAAATCTCCCCTAACAAAATGTCAGTATTTGTTTCGAAATTAATAATGTAGATATTGTATTGTGCAGATAAGACCATGTTAATGTCTCCGTAATACTATCCCTGAGGATAGACAAGTTTTTAATTGTCCAAAACTGTAGGAATGTAATTATATTATATTATTGTAAGTAATTTATGTGATTTTATTTATGAATTTTAAAATATATTACATACACTGATTAGTCGTAGTCATACTTTATTCATTTAAATACTGTGTAATAAGTCATTTTACAAGTAAAAGTCTTCCTTTTTTGAGAAATAAATTTATCAACTACGGTTACTAGATTTATTTATAAAAATGCAGAAGATTTTTATTGACTCTGCTTTCAGTTTTCATATCCCACTAAACTATGGTAATGCCAGTGATGTCTTCTTTGAGGAAATATCCTTAAAAACAGTTCTTAATATTTAACATTTTCCAAAATTATTTGTATTACCTTATTCTATTAATACTATTAAACTAATTTTATAATCATACTTCCCTTTACGAATCAAAAATTAATTGTGGCTACAGAAAGAAATCAAACTATCTTAAGATTCACTAATGTTCATGAACATTTTAGTTATTGAATTCTTACAAAAGCATACGTTTATATTTTAATTAAAGCAAGATAATAAAATCAATAAAACATCATAACTTCAGATAAATATATACTAAATTAAAAATGTTAGATTGAAGATACTGTTAGTTTAAAATAACATCAAGTTTAGATAACAACAAGACAATAAAATGAAAGTCAGTCTTAGTTTGTGTCATCAGCCGAGTGAAGTGCTGTACAATATGGTACAAAAAGTCTTCAGTATGATGAGGTTTTTTAATTGTTCAGGTATATATATAATAAAATGATTTAAGTAAAAAAAATATGATTAAAAACAGAAGAAATCATTCTACGGGAAAGGTATAAACATACAAAAAGATTCAAAAACAAATTAAGGAGGAAATGTAAACCCTGACAAGCCTATAAACCACTATATAAATATACCATATGACAATCAAAGTATTCATACGATATTAATAACACATAATTTGTTTAAATTTGTCGATTAACAGAAGCACCATATGCACAGTACTAAAACATACATTAAAAAAAAAAAAATGATAAAACACACAGTTCTCATTGGCATGCCACATTTAGCTAAAAATATATTTCTTTAAGAAAAAAATTATATGTACACTATAAAAAATATCTAAACAATACATACCATTTATTAACCTAACTATAAGCTCGGGCCTTTTATAGGGTCTAACTGCCAGAATATGAATTATCCTATCCCTGAAAGCAATAGGTAAAAAGGTAATTTAAAATATAATAAAATGCTGACATTTTTTAGTTAGCTTATCAATTACTTATTTCACACATTTTTAAGAATAAGCAGAAAATAGGATAAAAACTTCAATAGTCAGCCAGTTAAACCTAGTAGTCAGCTTTGCAAAATTCCAATATGACTGATCGATCACTAGCTCTATAGAAATATCCACATTTTCTGATGATGACTGGTGATTTACAAAAAGTGGCTGCACATTGGGAAATTATAATGCATTTCATTTTGAATAAAAAAAAAAACAAGTATTTTATATTAGCATTCAAATTATAAATCTGCAAATGTGCATGTAATTATGAATGTAAGTCTATTTTGATATATTTTCACCTTGAATCGTCAAATTGTTATTGAAATATTATTTCTTATTATTAATGGTTTCATATTTTCAATATAAAATAGTAGTTAGCTAGACTTTTAGCATTAGCAATCTTAATATAAATACACACACATATACAGTAGACTCCCTCAAATCCGCGACCCTAAAATCCGCGAACGCCTAAAATCCGCATATTTTTTTCACATGTAAACAATGAAATTTACAGTTAAGTAACAGGAACAAAATTCAAGATGGCGCCGAAATTTGCGACTACTGCAATGTTTTTTTTTACTAAATTTTTTGTTAATCATTCTCTTTTGGCTATTGCAGCTGATTTATTACTAAATAAATTTACATTACTTTTGATTTTGATATAAATTAGCATATCTATATATCAAAAATTCCAGGGTTCGAAATGGAAAAATCCGCGAAACGGAACGCTATTTTAAAATTATTGTTTGCAGATTTTTTTTTTTTTTTTTAATTATAGACAAATTTATTTCTAAACATACAAAGCAGTATAAGAAAAGCATTCAAGACTCTAAATAACAATGAAAAAAGTTACAGTGAGCACAATAAGCTATATATACTGATAATAGCATTAACACTGTTCTCCTTGCTACCACTAGATGGCAGCATAGGACTTTTGGAATCGAATCGATTTCGTAATAATTTAATATTTTTCTAAATTTTTATTTTACATAATTATTTTAATAATTACTTACTTTTAAACTAATAAATTATTTTAATATTTTACTTATTTTAATATTTCACTTTAATGTAAGCATTAATTATAATTTCCCTTGCTTAACTACCAATCAAATTAATGTTTCAAAAATGTAAACAAATCAATGACCAGAAATCTGCAAAATTCTAAAATCCGCACAACCTCTGGTCCCAAGCTGTGCGGATTTGAGGGAGTCTACTGTATATCTATATATATATATTTGTAGAATTTAAGGTAATTTGGGCCTGATGATCCTGTTTTGATTCCACAAATATTTCAATATTTAAATAATATTCCATATTTTACTATTTTTTAATTTGTTATCTCGCTTATTATTATTATTATTCATTTTTAGATATTTTTCATAAAAGGTAAGACTTCATTTTTCATTTTCCCTGAATGATAAATTAATGTTGTTTTATAATGGTTTTGTATATACAGTAAACTCCCACTATCCGGCTTAATGTGGCAGAAGGGTAGGCCGGATAACAAAAAAGCCAGATAGGCCGGAGTTCTACAAATATTTACTAACTTCATGCCTTCCCCCGCCATGATATTAAAAACACATGTTACACATATTAAGATAAATTTTCTATATACAGTACATATGGTTTTAAAATAAGCAAAACATTAACATAAAACATAATCCTAATTCCTAAAAAAATGAGTAAATTCTATTTTATTGTTTATTAATAAAGGATTGCACAAATATGAAAGTTATGCATAAGAGTCAAAACTTACAGTTTTTAGTTTTTGAAAAAGTCCTTAATAGAGGACTGCTTCTCCCTGTTAGCCCTCTTCCGCGACGTAATGTCCCCCCATTTATGCAAGTAAATGATATCAGGTGGTGCCGATTCCTGCTGATTAATGTACTGCAGTGCTGCCTCAATCGCCTTAAACCTTTAAGAATGTGGGATGAGATTTTTCCTGCAACCCTTTTAATCTTTTATTTCTGATATTTCTCCCTCTAGAATATCGTTATGAATTAATTCATTAACTTCATCATTTGCCATCCATTCTGTAATGTCTTCTGCATTGACATCGTCAGAACCCGGTATATTATTCAGCAACAATAGAGGCTTATCGTTCTCATCTCCCATTGCAGTTTCCCACACGGCCTTATGTCCACCTTTTTTAGTCCAAAAGAATGTTCCAAGACCTTCCAATTACTATGTTTGGAATTTCTTCCCATGCTTTTTGGCTGCTTGTAACATTCCTCTTTTACTAGGCTGGATAGTTCCGAGGGTCGGATAGTCGGGAGTTTACTATTTAAAATGCTTCAGTAGTTCCCAAGAAAAAAGTACACCCATATCAACTGTTTTCCATAGAATTTAGCAACTGCCCTTTTAAGTTTTGAATAATTTCAATATTATCTGTGTACGCTAGAGTTTGAATTAGAAAGAGATTGATGTATTTCAAATTCACACAAAAGTGCAAAATAAACCAGGGTTTAAAAAAACCGTTTTTTTTTTTTACCCAGCCAAGGTGTGTACCCAGACCACTAAAACCCTTATGGTTGTAAAAAACCCAGCCCGGGAGGGTATGCAGGCAGCTACCCACTACAACCCTGAAAATAACATAGAACAGGAACTGAGAAAATTGAAAAGGAAACATTATGAATAAATATCAAAACACAACAAACCTAATTGGTTGACGTAAAAGCTCAGGACATTGTGAAAATTTATTTTTTGGATTTTGCTTAGCGAATTTTGGCTGTTCCTGTTGCTTCTTAACAGGAGGAGGAGGTATGTTTACAACTGGTTTGAAGGCAGTTTTAGGAGGAATGGTGGCAGAAGGAGGAGATGGAGGTTTGACAGGAGATACTACGAGCCCAGGACGTTTCACTTTGACTTTCCGACCTACAAGGGAAACACACATAATTGAGTACTTTTCTATACATACAAAGAAATTAATTTTTAAAATATTAATTGGAAGAAATAACTGACAAAAAGCACATATTTCAGGGATGCACTATAGCACATCATTTAAGGCTGCTAGTCAACCAACTCGCAGGAAATCAATATTTTTAACTTATTTTTTTCTGTGTACTCTTCTTAAAGGATGTCTCTCTTTTGAGAACTAAGAAAAAAAAATAAACTTCTTTTAAGAAGATTACTACAAGGAAAAAACAAGTGAAAAAAATTAATTTCCCAAGCAGAAATTTTAAATATACGAATGCATTCTACACCCATAGACTTAATATTACAGAGGGGAATTCAGAAATTGACTGATTAGCAGATTTCAGGGTGGTTCTAATTCTTTGGCTCAAACTTATTTATTTATTTACTTATATTGCATTTTCTGCATTCCTCAAGTATGTAGATTGTTGCCTTAGAGAGGCTTAGTGATGTTCCACTTCCTTACAACCCTTTTTGCTTTATGAACGTAACATTGTTATTTGTATTTTCTTGAAACCATGTTTTTCAAGCTGGGTGACCATTTTTGTTCGAAAACATTGACCAATTTCCTTCATTATTTTTTTAAAAAAGGTATTTTTGCTGGAGTTTATATCACCCAGAATTGCTCCCAAATTGTCACCCAGAAAAATAAATGGTCACAGGTTTTAATATAATTGTTCTCTTTTGAATTGAATTTAAAAAAATTATCTGCATTTCTTTTATATATATATATATATATATATATATATATATATATATATATATACATACACATAATAAAGATAAAATCACAAATATATGAGCAAATCGGTAAAATTCTAAAGATGAACAAGATATGACCATGGGAAACCATTATGTAAAATAAGAAACTATGAATAACCCACAGAATCATCCAGTGGTGTATTCAGGAGGTGGGCCAGCCCCCTCCGAAATTTGTAGAAAATATAAAGTTTAATTATGAAAGTTTAGTAAAATGTAATGAAACCTGCTAAGATGAAATTCCAAAGGAACCAGAAAAAATTTCCGTTTTCGGCAGGTTTTCATCTTAGAAAGTGTGTTATATCACAGAGACCATGAAATAGCCCTTTCAGCCAAGTTTCTGTTATATTACTCAGGCTCTTTTTACACCCGTTTTATTATGTGATATGCGATGATTAAAAGTGCATTGTTAATTTTAATCAGTTTAAAAAACATTAATAAAATTATTACACTTGCTATTTATCAGTTGAAAATCTGTAATTAAAGTGTAAAGCATAGATTGGAACTGTTGAAGGAAATGGGGTGTAGAGTGAGAAGCTCTTAAATAATTTAAAATTTGCTGTTTACTTGGGTTTTATTTACTATTTATTGAGATACATTTTAGTAGATAATTTTCATCATTTCATTTAAAAAAAATATGGTATAACCATGAAATTATGCTTGTAAAGACGAAAACCTGCCTAAAACGAAATTTTTCCCCGACCCACACAATTTCATCTTAGCAGGTTTGATTGTATAATAAGATGTGTTACCTGCTATGATAAAAACCTGTTTAAAGTGGAATTTTTCCTGCATCTTCCAATTCCCTCTTAGAAAGTTTTACTATATCTCAGACCACTCTGAAATGATATGCCTAGATACGCCACTGGAATCATCCGGAGCTTGAAGGTTTATTTCATAGTGAAGATGTGTTATTTCATCTAATTTTGTCGGCATTAAGCCTAAAATACCAATATTTAGCTCCTATATGGCAGGACTATAGTAAAAGGTGATGAAATAATAAGTTAATTTAAGAATGAAAATCGTATATCAAAAACAAGGCTATATCTGAAATATACAAGAGGTTTAAAAAAATAAAAATCACCTATGGTTTGATACAGAAAATAGAATTTTTGTGGTTTTAGGGTTGTATATACATTGCAAAATGACGTTACATAGTTGTTAAATTTTTAACAGAGAAAGAAAATTTCATATATTTAAACAACAATAGAAACAAAGTACAGCAGACTCCCTCAAATACACACAGCTTGGGACCAGAGGTAGTGCAGATTTTAGAATTTTGCAGATTTCTGGTCACTGCTTTGTTTACATGTTTTAAACAGTAATTTGAATGTAATAATGCAATCAAAATTATAATGAATGCTTGCAATATAGTAAAATATTAAAATAATTAAGTAAAGTAATAAACTAAAATGATAGAAATTAAAATAATTAAAAAAAAGGATTAAAATATTAAAAGTAAATAATAATTTATAATTAAATATGCATAATAAAGATGAGATACATTTTCCTTGAATTATTCAATGAAACTTTCCTCATAAAGGTACCCTATTAATTCACATCAAAATCATAAAATAAGGCAGTTTTATTTCAGGTTTAACGTCTTAATAACCAAAAAAGCTTGATTAATACATAAATATATTTGGTAAAAAGAATATGATTACCATTTATATCAGCAACACCTTGATTTGTTTCAGAAATAAATTTATATTTCCTTCATGAAAAACCACAAGTTCAGTCATATTATCCAGAATTATATATTAAAATACATACGGAATGATATATAAAAAAAAAAAAAACAATTCTTTAATTTTGCTCTTACATCTGAAATGAAAGTTTCATTGTTTACATCTGTGATGATGTGTAGATTTTAGGCGTTGGCGGATTTGAGGGAGTCTAGTGTATAACATAACATTTTAAACTATTCAATTATTAAACAAAAAATATATTTACCTAAAAGACTATTATTAGGTTTGATTTCTTTTGTGCTGAAATATAGAAAGCAAATAATTAGTATTTTTGTCAACATAACATGCTTGGTAGTACACACATTAAAAAACAAATATCTTATTCTAGTCTTATTCAAGATTCTAATAAAGGAAAAGCATTTTATCACTGGATAAATTACAGTGTCACGAACATTTGACAATACATGTGCAAATGTGCATGCCCAAATACTATTGCATACACACACACATACATCAGAGAGAATAAAAAAAAGATGTAATAATCTTTTTTAAATTGAATTTAAAGTGAAAAAAAAGGGAAAATAATGAAAAATTATTTATAAAATTTTAACATATATGTGCAAATGTGCATGCACACACACTATTGCATATACACACACAGAGAGAAAAAAGACAGGCAGCATATTTTTGGAATTATAAAATAGATTACAAACTGAACACAAACAAGTGAAAGTAAAAGAAATGAAAACATGAAAAATTATAACAACATGCACGTGCACACAGACAAAAAAAAGAGAGGTAATATATTTTCGGAATTATAAAAATTCAGCTTAAAGAAAAAAATAAACGCGAAAAATTATCTATAACATATGTGCAAAGACACACCCTATTGTGCACACACACACACACACACAGAGAGAGAGAGAGAGAGTTATATTTTTTAAATTATGAAATAGATTAAAAATTGAACTTAAGAAAGTAAAAGGGAAAAAAAAAAAAAAAAAGAAATCATGAAAATTTATGAAAATACTTAATAAATGTAAAGAGTAATTTTTCACCAGAATTTTTTGTGTTCTTGTTCAGCAGCTGCCATTTTTACCCTAGTTTTTTCATAGCTGTCTTCATTGGCATGTATGTGCATTTTCATATGCATGCAGCCTAATGATTCTAAGGACCTAAAATAGAAAAAGAAAATTAATAGAAACTAAGCATCTAAAACTTCATAAACATTTCTTACAATATCATTTTTGTTTTATTTTTAATAAAACATAAAAAATGCATATAATGTCGAGATTTTTCTGAGAACAACCAAAATTGTCTTGTGGACTACTAGTGACCCAAAAACCACCAGTTGGCGACCTCCGATTTAGATGTTTTGACTTAAAACAATACTCTAAAAGTGAACTTTATTTCCCAGCACATTCCTATTAAAAAAACCTACTTTTGTAAAAGATATTCAGCATGATGTCTAAAGATTTTTTTATCAAATACCAATTTTATATATTTATAGGAGAAACCATGTGGCTTTGCCCATGTTATATGCTGTGCATATATAACATTATCACTTTAGGGGGCAGGGGGTGGGGGTTGTCTTCAGGGGTGATTCTGTGTCAAAAAAAAAAAATTCTGAAATTCACAGCAAATTTTCTGAAAGGTTACAACAGAGTGAGGAGGGAAGGAAATCCACTCCCGGCACTAAATGTGGTTTTTTTTTCGCGCCCCTTTGACGAAATTTGCGTTTTTCGCGACCTTTTCACGAAAATTGCTGGGGTTTTTTTGCGATCTTTAGACGAAAATTGCTGTTTTTCGCGATCTTTAGACGAACTTTGCTGTTTTGTCGCTATCTTTAGACGAAATTTGTCGTTTTTTTGCGATCTTTTGACGAAAATTGCTGTTTTTCGCGATCTTTAGACGAAATTTGCTGTTTTGTCGCGATCTTTTGACGAAATTTGTCGTTTTTTCTTCGAAAGATTGACGAAATTTGTCGTTTTTTCTTCGAAAGATTGACGAAATTATTTTTTTCGGGCCCATTTATAGAAATTCGCAATATATTTTATATCCGAATTTATGACTTTTTTTTTTAATTTTCGGAAATGACTACCTTAATTTTTCGAACAGAATCATCTCTTGGGGGGGGGGGGGGGGGGGGGGGGGGGGGCTGGCACTTGATATCATAAGATATTTCTGGAGGGGGGGGGGAGAGATGTTTCTACTTTTTGATATCGTTATCATTTTAGATCCAACCAAACTTTTCTTTTTTCAGAAACTTTTTCTTTACATCCAAAATAGTCTTACTTTTTCTTAATTATTATTTTTACATGTTTTTATGAAAATACAAAGCTATTATTAAAGCTATAAAATATTTATAGAATAATTTCATTCCAAAATTTGGAATAGCCCAACGTTTGGCATCCTGTTCTTCTGACAAATGCGTATATAATTCTTTGTTAGAGAAATCAGGAGCATAATATATAGGAAATGAAAATGATAGGTACTTAAGTTTACCAGTAAAGAAAGACAAGGATTGTTGTCCAATGTTTTGTTGATAACTTCTGCTTTTAACCTCCCCGTGCAGGGGTGAAGTGCACAAAGACAATATTACTTTTGAATGCATTATGTAACAATAAGTTATTATTAAATACTTTTAAATAGTAACTAACTCTTTTAGATGTTATTTGATATAAATTTATTTCATTTATTTGTACTTTATATTGACCTTGAATCTGTAAAGTATGCAACTAATAAATGTATAATATGTGTATATCACTGCAAGCGTATAGAAAGAAAAGAAAAAAGAATCTAAAAATAATTTTCAGACATTGATAACGGTATCATCGGGTGGGGGATGACGAATGATATCGTAAAGGGGGGGGGGTCAAAATTAGAAAAATTTGATAGCGTTATATATGTATAGCCCCTAACCATGAAGGCCTTGCAGGGTTTAAAAAAAAATAATGCAATAATTATGGTGATCACAGTAAAAAGAGCTTTGTACATAAAGAGAAACGGGGGAAAAAGGAAGTTACTTTGACACAACCATTCTCTCTGACACAACAAATCTCAGCTTTATAAATGAGAAAGTGCATTTTCTTTGATGCATGTAACAGAAAAATACACGCTTTCCCTGACAATACGATTTAAAAAAGATCAAATGTTCCAACATTTATTAGTGAAACTTTATTTCATATGGCATCTATATATGTATTATAAGATGAAAAACTTTTTCTTGGAAAAATGTTATACAAAATATCTAATCAAAAATCAGCAATACTTGTCTCATAATTGTCTAATCTTCCATAATCGGGTTCACAGCCGATGTTGGCGACGAAATAGCTAAAAAAGCTGTAAAATCTCTGAAATACGTGTTTAACTCTTTTTTTAGCAGATTAAGTTCAGCTGTATTTTATGCTCCTACCTAAAACAGCAGCTGGGATATGTCGAAATGACAAAACTTTCGAAGTGATATTTAATCCCCTTAGGGGGTGAATTTCCAAAAATCCTTTCTTATTGCTTGCCTAGATCATAACAGCAATCTACTGTCTAAATCTCGTGATCCCGACTTTAGTTGTTTCAGCTCTGCGTTCATGAGTCACTATGTCAGGAGTTATTATATTAGCATAGATAAAAAACTTTCAAATACAAAAGATAAAATTATAAGTCAAACAAACCCTTTACCTATGGCCATTTTGTCGAAGACATTCGAAGCTACCGTGCGGTCCATCCGCTTCGACATTTGAAAGTGTGAAACCATAAGTTTGGCTGCTGCCATTGAACGGTAATGTGAGAACCTGCAAATAAAAGATAAATATAATTTAATAAGCATAAAAGTAAAAAATGTTTTTCAAAATACACTTTTTTATACGTGTATGATAATAAATAATATCAGTCTATAATAGGGATGCAAATAATATTCTGTATCTATTTGGTATTCGGCCATACTACCAAATATTCGGTTTGGGCCAGACCGAACACTTAACACCTTTTAAAAAAATATTTTTTAAAACCTTAAAACTACTACTTTTAACTGTCAATTAATAAAGATATTTAATAATTAGAAATAGAATTATATTTAAATAAAAGAGAATGCTTTTACATAAAACCGTACAAATTGGCAGCTATGTGATTCTATTTGTATCATGAAAATTGCAGGTGTAGCCTCTTCTTTCTGCTCAAAGTATTATATTTGTATTATATTTTGTTTTGCTCAAAGTTATTTATTCAATAGGTTTTTTCAATCGAACTTATACCTTTGGAATGGATCATTTTCTTCTAATGGACTGATGGCTTCCATTATTATGAAACAGCCATTGTAAATGAAGTGTTTGGTGAAGATGAAAGAGCAGCCATAAAAAGTTAGAACTCTAATTTTCTGGTCAGAATGGGGGAAAATTACCACATATATATATATATATATATATTTTTTTTTCAAAAACAATTATGGCCATTTGTGTGTATATATATATATATATATATTTTTGGTATAGAAAATACGCAGGATGCATTGATTTAATTAAAGATAAATTTTTGAAAGCTCCAGCTATATAACTTTAAAATTTCATTTAGTACAAATAAAATCAAAAGTTATTTCTTTCGTAAAATTTTAATTTAATTTAATCAATTTTTAAAGAACTTAGCTTATATCCACTTGAAATTTACTTACATTGTAAGTAAAATTTATATTTCATATCAAATGTATTTAAAATGTAAGGAATACACAATACCATGTTATGTACTACATATATTAATTATATCAATGCAGATAAAATTTCGATTTTTAATAGGGATGCACCGAATATTCGGTATCTATTCGGTATTCGGTCATGTTACCGAATATTCGGATTGGCCGAATATCAAACTATTCGGTATGCCGAATATTCGGCTTGGCCGAATAGCAAACTATTCGACATGCCGAATATTCGGTTTGGCCGAATAGCAAACTATTCGACATGCCGAATATTCGGTTTGGCCGAATAGCAAACTATTCGACATGCCGAATATTCGGTTTGGCCGAATATCGAAATATTCGGGCAAACCGAATACTTGAAAGAAACTTTTAAAACATATTTTTATAAACCTTATACAACTTCTACGTTTAACAGTCAACTTATAAAGATATTCAGAATAATTAGAAACAGAATCATATTTAAATAAAACAATGTTTTTACATTATTTATTTGCTGTTTGTTAAGTATTAGTTAAGAAAATTAACCAATCACGAGGATTTTAATGGGAATTATGTACAAATGCAGTTCCTGAACATTGTCCAGTAAATAATCTGTTTCTTGCTAAGATTTTAAGAACAATGTTTACAATCTCTGAAAATATTGCCCACTCCAGACTCCAATCTAGGATGCATTTAAAAACTTCATTGCTTAGTCAAAGGGAGTAGAACAGTTATTCTTGCCACCATATAAAATTTGAATAGATTATGTTATTTATTTACTTTTACTTTAGTCTCTTCCTGACAAACAATAATATATGATCCTCTACAATTTTTCTTCTATTTTTCTTTTTACAATGTTTATCTGATTTTAAAATGTTTGTTTTAGAATTTAAGAAAATTTTATTCATTTGTTTTAATTCTTAAAAGAAGCTATGAAATTTAAAATTTTATCAATTAAAAAAGTTTTATAACTATCCTCTTCTTAAATAACTCAAAGCAGATTTTTTTCAGCATAAAGTTTGCTTGAAAAAAGCTTGTTTATTAGAATAAAAGTTTGTTTTAAAATTTATGTAAAATTGATTTAAAATTTAACATTTTACTGCCTTTAAACTTTGAAATATAAAAGTATTCGACAAGCCGAATATTCGGTATTCGGCCCAAATCACTATTCGGTGCATCCCTAATTTTACCACATAATAACATTTGAACAAACAAAATTATAATTTAATAAGTGAAAAGATAATTTTCTGCCATACTAATGCAATCATAATAAAATCTTATATTTCAGTTCATCTGAGGTGGGGGGGCTTTATAATGCAAACAAAATTTACGGGCAATTTATCACCTGTGGTGGGCTAACGGAAAAAAGCCTTATAATCAAGTTATTAATTTATTGTATTATTATCGGAAAGACACACTTGTACATAATTTTTCACAATTCTAGCATATCAGGAAGTGAATTAAAAATTCCATCTTAGCATACAAAAACCTAATCGAGTTAAATAAGGGTAATAAAACATTAAACAAAACGAATAATCGCAGTAAACTCCATCATAGAAATGCAGCTGTTAATGATAAAAATAATTATTCCATAGCAAATTAGCATTGCAAGCACTCATCCAAGATAGATTATGTTTAAAATATGTTAATCACCTGTTGGATTAATAAAATCAACACTTTCAAGGAAATTTTGTACTGAAGGTGGTTTTTCTGTTAAATTCAACCGGGAAGAGTTATTAATCATAGAGTAGTTCTATGATTAGCATTAATGACAGCTGTTTTAGAGGAAAAAAATTTCCAATAATTATATAAAATGTTATAAAGGGGAAAAAGCGAAGAATTGCAAATATTTAACGGTTATAAAGAGGTGAAAGTAACAGTATTATTGAAGAAAGAAAATTAAGAAGTCAGCTTTAAATAGGTAGATATTCAGCAAAAACGCTAGATAAAAAAAAAAAACTAATAAACTAATAAAATAATTTACAATTTATTTCAAATAGGAAAAAAAATAATATGAAAATTTTATTCAAATTCTAAACAAAATAGTAATACATAAGAATTTTTAAAAACATTGTTATACTAACTATATTATATACTAATTATATTATTTATATAAAATTTTAAAAAGGGGGAAAAAAAGAAGAATTGCAAATATTGCAAAACAGTTATAAAGAGGTAAAAAGTAACAGTATTATTAAAGAAAGGAAATTAAGAAGTCGGCTTTAAATAGGTAGATATTCAGCAAATACGCAAGAAAAAAATTAACTAATATAAAATAATAAAATAATCTACAATTTATTTCAAATAGGAAAAAAAATATGAAAATTTTATTCAACGAAATAAAAAGTAAATTTTATTCAAATTCTAATCAAAACAGTAATAAATAAGAATTTTTAAAACATTATTATACTAACTATATTATATGCTAATTATATTATTTATATTAAATATTAAACAATTTTATTCCTTAAATAAAAAGTAACTTTTATTTAAATTCTAATCAAAATAGTAATAAATAATAAGAGTTTTTAAGAACATCATTATGCTAGTACTAAATGCACTCCATTTTACATTGAAAAACTTAAAAAAATTTCCATGCCAACTCGCCCGGACGACATGGAACCGAATCTGCAAACTTCGCGGGTACCCAAACAAATTTCAAACATTTTGTTTCCTCAAGGGGGAAGGGGGTTTTGCAGCTCCAGGGGAACGTTAGGGAATTCAGGAGGAGAAATCGGAATTTGATCATATTTAAATACATGCCAAACCTTCAGGAGAGAGACATTTCACGATGCTCCACTGGGGAAAGTCACCTTTTGCCCGGACGACATGGTATCGAACTTGCAAACTTCGCGAATACCAAAAAGTGTTGATTAGAGACATTTTGTTTTTTCGAGGGGGTGGGATGGTGGATTTCTGCAGATCCGGAGGAATGTTATGAAATTCCGGAGGAGTGATGGGAATTTGATAATATTTAAACACGTGTCAAACCTTCTGGAGGAGTGACATTTCTCGATGTTCTGTGTGCGAAGGTCCGTCTCCCGGGCCCAGTGTTGAATTCAGGGGGTGGCCCGGTGGGGGGACACTCTCCCCCGGAGCAATGAGATGTCCCTCCCGGAAGATTTGAGATTCTATGTTTTCAATGGTCAAAAAGTGCAATCTTCCCCCCGGAACCACAGAAGTCCCTCCCGGAGAAAAGTGTCTGAATTCAACACTACCAGGAACACCCCCTAAATTCATGATTTACCAAAAATATTTTCTGCGAGACGTCATTGAATTTATAAAGCAGAACTATTAACATACATACCAGTGTTGAATTCCGACATTTTTCTCCGGGAGGGAATTTTGCATCTTCGAGATGGGGGTTAGAATGGAGTTCCTTTGGGAGGAGGGGAGGGGAGATTTGAACTTTGAGACCATTACGAAACCCAAAATCTTAAATCTTTTGGAAAGGTGGGGGGTGGGGGGGGTGCTCCGAGAGCTGGAGTTCCGAGGGAGGGGGGGGGGGGATTTTGATGTTCCGAAGACTGAATATCCACAACGAACAACACCTGAATTCATCACTGATGCATACAACAGAATCACTAAACTATTCGTAAAGTGATGTATGTTCAAAACATTTTTAATAAAAAAAAAGTTAAAAAGTGTTAAACAGTCCTCTAAACTTTCCCCGTAACAGATGTCAAATAAAAATAAACATAAAATGCGCAAAAATTGTCAATTCGTAAAAGCAATTTAATAAAAACGCATTATGACACAAAAATAGAACACAAGGAAACGATAATATCCAGAAGAAGAAAAAAAAAAAAATCAGAATACCGCAAGAGCACTGCAAATTTCCTGTAACAAAACAGTCTCTCTCTCTCTCTCTCTCTCGATGCACTGCACTGTAGGATTCTTCCTTTAGTTCATATTCGGTTATTGCCCCAGAAATCGAAAAAAATCGCGATGAGTCTAAAAACCAAACAGCTTCGAGGCGCGTTTGGTAATGCGCGGATAAAGATCCAATCCATGCTGGATTGCAGAACAGGCCTCAAGGGGGAGTAAAATGAGATATTATTTCTAACAAATGAGCCTCTTAGCGACGAATGAACAACCGTTAAAAAAAAAAAAAAAAAAAAAAGGTAAGAGACATCGTGAAAATATTTCACTATCCCAATAATTCGACAGTGCACAGAAAACTAGTATGTTGTGGGCCATCACTAAATTTTCTTCTATATAAATCACATAAATAGCACTAATTGATATCAAGGTATACCTGAATCTGAAGTTTGATGAAAATTCGTGCATTAGTTCTTGAGATAGAGCTACAGTGGAAATTCTGAAAAATGCAGCATACCAGCGCCACCTGTTGAGCGATTTGCACCAAAACAGAAACATTACTAATTCATTTCAAGGTATACCTGAATCTGAAATTTGTTGAAAATCCAAGCATTAATTATTGAGATAGAGCTATTGCGGAAATCGCAAAAATGCTGCATAGCAGCGCCACCTGTTGAGCGATTTACACCAAAATGTATAAAACGTCAATTCATGTCAAGGACTAAGTGAATCTGAAGTTTGATGAAAATCCGTGCATTAGTTCTGGAGATTGAGCTATTGCGGAAATCGTGAAAAATGCTGTATAGTAGCGCCACCTGTTGAGCGATTTACACCAAAAACTAATCAGCGCCGATTTATATCAGGGACTAACTGAATATAAATTTTTATTAAATTCCGTGCATTAGTTCTTGAGATAGAGCGCCCACAAAATTTGTGTCACATGCAGACAGACTCACAGACAGACATTTTGTAAAAACATGTTTTTTTCGGAATCTGTGACCCCTAAAACGTGTAAATCCGTCGAAAACCGGAATTCGAACATTTTCACGAATCCAATACTTTCTTCTTGTAAAGATAGAAGAAAGTAAAAATAAGACCTAAAATGGGTAGAAAAATACTCGAATTGGGTATAAAGATTCTTAGGTATGAGGTTACCCAATTTGGGCCCATATACCTGTTTTGGTTACCACTGTGTATCTATTTTGGGCACTGTTAAATAACCATTTTTGTAAGGAAAAAAAAATCGATTCCGAATATGTTTGTCAACAAAACTTTACCATGTTTTTAGGTGAAAGACAATCACAGAATTGAGAAAACTCATTTCTGCCCTTTAGAGTCGAAAAAATGTCGATTTTTTTGTGCAAATCTTGGATCTGTAAAATTTGTACACACCCAGTAAAATGCAAAAAAGTACCTTTTTAAAACGGGTACCACAGCTGAAAACTTACTTCCCGCCATTCATGTTTCTAGGCAGTCGTCTAGCCACATTCTTTTGCGTGTGTCTGTATGTGAACTATGAATTCTAGGCACAACCGATTGTAGAGTAACAGCCTTCTACTACACCTCAGGGATAACTATAAGTGTGAATGTGTTTAAAGTAGTGTAACATCACCGAAATACACCGCAGGCATTTTCCCCGTTTAGACCGTTCTGCCATGAGATTCGTTTGAATGCCCCAGTCCAGGGCCGAAACAAGCCTTTTTTGCACCCGGGGCAAACATGGATTTTGGCTCCCCCACCACTCTCCCGCAAAGTTTATTTACAAAGAAAATTTTACTAATTTTCTAATAGCCGACTTATTTTAAAATTTAAAATATGTAATACTGAACTACTTAATCTACAATGACGGATCCAAGGCGGAGGTCACGGGGGTCATGACTCCCCTCTGCTGAACACCAACAAAAATATTCTAAAGATCATTTTTAAAATGAAATATACAGTAGAGTCCGGATTATTCGAGTTTCCGCTTTAACCGAGTTATTTTCTTCTGATGGACTGATGGCTTATGAAACAGCCATTATAAATGAAGTGTTAAAAAAAAAATGGCTGTTTTTTCCCCATTCTGACCAGAAATTCAGAGTTCTAACTTTTTACGACAGCTCTTTCATCTTCACCTAACACTTCATTTATAATGGTTGTTTCATAATAATGGAAGCCATCAGTACATCAGAAGAAAATGATCTATTCCAAAGGTATAATCCATTTGGCGCCCCTTCGTTCTCGCGACCGGGGCACCCGCACCCCCCTCCTCCTTAGTTTCGGCTCTGTCCCAGTCAACAAACCGTAAAGGCTACACACTCGTTTTCAATATCCAACTATTCGAGCTTTTTAATAATAATTTAACCTGTAACTGATGTCACAGGAATTGTCACATAACTAGTGTGAAGCGGTCTGTGAGACCGTTGCAACGAAAGATGAATAAAATGCACGATTAACTCATAGGATGATGTTTTTGTACTAAACTTTTTGCACAGGACTGTTATAATTAAAATTCACCAATTCAAAAGTCTCTGGTGATAGTACTAAAGTTCCAAACGGAGCAAAATTTCGATAGTGTTTGTAGTTAAACTGAAAATTGCAAGTTAAACTATAAAAATTGAAAAAAGTCGCCGTCTGAGAGACCGGTAACATCAGTTAAAGGTTAAGTAAACGTATTTTAGGCTTGTCAAACCTAGGTCCTATTGTTTTTTGCTATCGATTTACAATTTTTTTTTCAATTCCGCTATCACGGGTTTTCGATGCCACCGGCTCCCGGACTTATAAGCATTACGAATACAGTAGAGTCCCGGTTATCAGAGTCCCCACTTTAACCGAGTTATTTTCTTCTGATGGACTGATGGCTTCCATTATTATGAAACAGCTATTATAAATGAAGTGTTGGGTGAAGATGAAAGAGCAGCCGTAAAAAGCAGGGCTGCGGAGTCGGAGTCAGGCCCATTTTTAAACGAAAGAGTTGGAGTCGGAGCAGTTAAAATTCCCGAAGTCGGAGTTGTCCATTTTACAAACAGGGCTTCATTGTCAGAGTCAGGCCCACTTTGAGCGAAAGAGTCGGAGTCGTCCATTTTTCCCCACCGACTCCGCAGCCCTGGTAAAAAAGTTAGAACTCTGATTTTCTGCTCAGAATGGGGAAAAATTTGGGCCATTTGCACCCCCCCCCCCATTCTGAATCAGAGTTTTAACTTTTCACGACTGCTCTTTCATCTTTACCTAACACTTCATTTATAATGGCTGTTTCATAATAATGGAATCCATTAATCCATTAGAAGAAAATGATCCATTCCAAAAGGTATAAGTTCGGTTAAAAAAAACCAATTTAATACTTTGAAGCAGAAAGAAGAGGCTACACCTGCACAAAAAAATTATGGTTATCCCCCCCCCCCCCCTTCTCCTCCATTCTGACCAGAAAATCAGAGTTCTAACTTTTTACGACTGTTCTTTCATCTTCACCTAACACTTCATTTGTAATGGCTGTTTCATAATAATGGAAGCCATTAGTCCATTAGAAGAAAATTATCCATTTCAAAAGTTAAAAAAACTATTTAAATACTTTGAAGCAGAAAGAAGAGGCTACACCTGCACAAAAAAATTATGGTTATTCCCCCCCCCCCCTCCTCCATTCTGACCAGAAAATCAGAGTTCTAACTTTTTACGACTGTTCTTTCATCTTCACCTAACACTTCATTTGTAATGGCTGTTTCATAATAATGGAAGCCATTAGTCCATTAGAAGAAAATGATCCATTTCAAAAAAAAACTATTTAAATACTTTGAGCAGAAAGAAGAGGCTACCATCTGCAATTTTCATGACACTAATAGAATCACATAGCTGCCAAATTGTACGGTTTTGTTACCTCTAAAATTCAATACAAATTTTTGCCGTATTTAATCGTTGACAATTGTTAGATTTCGACGATTAAATTGGCCAAAATTTATTGGCCTGTTAAGTTTTAGTGGTAAGAAAAAAATCTTAGAAATTGCTGGCTATGCAGTAGCGTAATACTGCACAAAATTGACATTCAACAAACAAAAGTAAATCAAGGACTTTTTCAAATAAACAATTTCATTCCCCGTTTTTCATAAAAGTATCGGGAATGTACATCAGAGAAATGTTACTACACTGCAAATTCCCAGCACACATTGAAAACACATTTGGAACACTTTGATTTTTAAAAAGTGTGCCAGTTACCTTAACGTTTAACTGATATCATAGAAATTGCCACATAACTAGTGTGAAGCGGCCTGTGAGACCGTTCCATCGAAAGATGAATAAAAGCCGCGATTAACTCATAGGATGTTGTTTTTGTACTAAACTTTTTGTACAGGAGTGTTATAATTAAAATTCACCTATTAAAAAGTCTCTGGTGTTAGTACTAAAGTTCAAAACGAAACAAAATTTCAGTAGTGTTTGTAGATAAACTGAAATTTGCAAGTTAAACTATGAAAATTGAAAAAAGCACCGGTCTGTGAGACCGGTTACATCAGATAAAGGTTAATGAGTACTGAAATGTGTTCCGAATATGCTCCATTATAAAGAAAGTGTTCCAAAAGTGCTCTGCTCAGGATATTTGTTAAATCTAAACTTGGAAACGTATTTTAGAACATATTGAGAATACATTTGGGCACACATGTGAAATCATGCGTTCCCAAAAGTGTTCAAAAAGGGGCTCTAGAAAGTGTGCTAAAAAATGAGTCTTCTCGGAAGTATTCTAAAAACTGTCTCAAAAAGTGCGCTTCAAAGTGTTCTAAAAAAGATGACAGAATAAGTGTTCTAAAAAAGATGACAGAATAAGTAAGTGTTCTAAAAAAGATGACAGAATAAGTGTTCTAAAAAAGATGACAGAATAAGTGTTCTAAAAAAGATGACAGAATAAGTGTTCTAAAAAAGATGACAGAATAAGTGTTCTAAAAAAGATGACAGAATAAGTGTTCTAAAAAAGATGACAGAATAAGTGTTCTAAAAAAAGGTGACAGAATAAGTGTTCTAAAAAAGATGACAGAATAAGTGTTCTAAAAAAGATGACAGAATAAGTGTTCTAAAAAAGATGACAGAATAAGTGTTCTAAAAAAGATGACAGAATAAGTGTTCTAAAAAAGATGACAGAATAAGTGTTCTAAAAAAGGTGACATAATAAGTGTTCTAAAAAAAGGTGACAGAATAAATGTTCTCAAAAATGGTGACAGAATAAGTGTTCTAAAAAAAGGTGACACAATAAGTATTCTAAAAAAAGGTGACAGAATAAGTGTTCTAAAAAAGGTGACATAATAAGTGTTCTAAAACGTGTTCTGAAAAGTGTATAAAGATTTGCAGTGTAGTACCATAAAAATGAATGAATTAAATGGAAATTTATATTTCATCTCCTTAGTTGGTGACGATTTGTGCTAATCCGGTTTATTCGAGTTTTTAGCTTATCCGAGGTGAGCTTGGTCCATATTAACTCGGATAATCCACGACTCTACTGTATTTTATTTGAGCTGCGATAATATGCAGCAGAATCGAAAGCATTTAAAGTATCAGTTATGAAATAGCTGCGGTAATCCAGGAGAACAGTTACGCAAGTGCGTAATAAAAGCCATCGATATCGTTAGCAGATTATCAAACGGGTATTTAATATTCGTGATTAAGGTAAGTATTCCTTCCCTACATCACCCACATAACAATGACCCGCCTAGTAAAGTCGTTCACTGCAGTGGAATAAATGAATACATTAAACTCGAGCACAGGCGAATTTCTGCTGTTAGGCAACTCAACCGTGACAGATACGGAGGGGAATGATGATCCTTTACTAGTACACTGGTGTGCAAAAATTAAGGACCAATCACAAAATGCTAATTTTCAAATACGCGAACACTCAAAAGGAAATAATATAATTCGAGTAATTACTATCTCTACAACACACAGCTAATCCATATAACATCTGATTCATGTCACACATGGTCACAAGTGAAACAGTCACTACGGTAAAGCAAAAAACAGGAAATTCCATACATCTCATTATGAGTCTCAAATGATCACTATGTGCGACTCCACTGAGACGTCAATGTGACTGCTGCTTTGTGCGAGTCACCATGTGACTTTACAATGTAGTTAGATTGTGACTCGTGTGACTCATTTTTAGACTCGATTTCAAAGTCATCATGAACGTTGTATTATGATAAGTCACCAATTAATATCACATTATAGTCACATGGAGACTTTTCTCCAAAAGAGCACAATGGTGACTTCATAGTAATCTCTGTCACCTGAAAGTCATCAAGTGACTTTAATGTGACATTATTTGGTAGCTTATCACAATGCAGCGTTCACGATGACTTTGAAATCGAGCCTACAGATGACAGTCACATGAGAGTCACAATGTAACTACACTGAAAAGTCACACAGTGACTCGTCACAAAGCAGCAGTCACAGTGACGTCTCAGTGGAGTCACATATAGTGATTGATCATTTGAGACTCATAATGAGATGTATGGAATTTCCTATTTTTTTTTTTTGCTTCACTGTAGTGACTGTGACACTTGTGACATGAATGAGATGTTATATGGGCTAGCTGTGTTGTAGAGATAGTAATAACTCGAGTTATATTATTCTCTTTTGAATGTTCGCGTATTTGAAAATTAGGATTTTGTGATTGGTTCTTAATTTTTGCACACCAGTGTAATAATACAAGGCATGCAGGCAAAAGCGTTAAATAAACCCCTTAAAAGTGCTTTCTTATTGTATTAATATTACAGATCGACCGAAAATTCGGTTTCGGCTCAAAATCTGAGTTTCGGCGAAAATGCTGCCAAAAATTCGGGCTGGAACGAAACTCTACCGAAACTACCTGTATTCCTAAAATCTCGTTTCTTCTTCCGAAAATTTTCAACGTTACTCATTGATTTGAGCTGTATCGGCTCAAATGAGACACTCCTTATATAATGCTATGGGACTTCATTGTTTATAATTATCAGTAATGACGACCCAAAATGCGAGTGCAAATTATAAAGCAAGAAATGCATATAGGGTTCAACTTTGAAGACGCTTTTCACGTGCTCATTAAAAGCTGCAGAATTAACAATAGAAAATTTTTAGTTTGAAACTGTAGAAGTGTTTCAAATACTCTTTGAGTATAGTATAACAGTGTAGAATAACAGAATGTTCTAGTACAACATATATTCATTTTAAAAACGTCACTATAAAAGATAAATCAAAGTATGTATACCTAAAATATTTTTTAGTTAGATGTAACTCCTATAATTAGAAAATCCTTTTGTGTGATGAATTAATTATATTTTATTTTATATGAAAATAAAAAGTTTTGGTCAGCGACACAGAGACCCAACTTGGGACACACACGTATAATTAATTAATAATTATGTATATTTATGTATTTATTAATTATTGAAAAATTTTTTTGGACATTTCCGCTTTTGGTCGAAAATAGGAAGATTACCGAAATTCGGTTTCGGTTGATCCTTAATGAAAATCACTTGAAAGTGCTGTAAAATAATTTAACACTTTGTGATTTAACAACTCCGTTTTGAGAAATATTTAAAAATATGTTGCAAAATTTTGTCGAGTCATTTCAAATTTTATGAAAATCGGAGGTATAGTTTAATTATCGGGACAGTCAAAAGTTTTTCATTACATTATGGCCGATGGGAAAAAAATATTTCAAGTGCATTTTAATGATGTGACAGCTTTTCGAACAGAATGAAATTGATATGCATTTATGAAGTGCACTAAAATATACGCTCAGTAGAATATGCGGTGCAAAAAATATTTATAAAACTAGTAATAGTACGAACGCACCTCATTTGCCACGTTTGACGTGCAATTTCGAACTTGTTTAATTAGATGAAATTTGTATAATTAGAAAATCATTTTGTGTCGTTGATGAATTAATAACATCTTATTTTACATGAAAATAAAAAGTTTTGGACGGAGGCACACAGAGTCAACATGGGCCACATGTATAATTAATTAATAATTATGTATATTTAATAAACACGTATAATTAATAATTATGTATATTTAATAAACACGTATAATTACTAATTATGTATATTTAATAAACACGTATAATTAATTACTAATTATGTATGTTTAATAAACCCGTATAATTAATTAATAATTATGTATATTTCTGTATATATTTATTGTGTAATTATTTTAAAAAATTCTTGGACACTTTCGTTTTTGTTCGAAAATAGGAAGATTACCGAAATTCTGTTTCGGTTTCTGTCGATCCTTATAATTACAACATTACATTGGATCTCGAAATATCGAACCTGTAATATTACATATACCTTACTTCATAAAGCACCCCAAAATAGTTCAAATAATATAGAAAAATATTTCAATTTTGATATAAATATTGCGAAATTTTAAGTAACGACGTACTACAATCGGAACAAAGGCGATATAAAAAGGTCGAAATAAAAGTACTTGCCTTTTCGGTTAAAAAGTAAATAAATCTTCCGTGCTTCAGGAGAATTGACAAGTTTCCGATGCATAACGGTTTTTACCCGTTTTAACAATAATCTCCCCCTCGTCTGTCAAAAATGTCGAAAAAGCATTAGAGAAATGAAGTTTTTATTATTATTATTTTGTAGTTTTGTTTTAAATCAATAACGGATTAACTAAAACACTACAGTATTATTTAATTCTGTGTAAAGGAAGAAATAAATATAATTATCCTTGAGATATTTTTATTATTTATGCAATCATCAATCAGAATTCTTACTTTCTTCGAAACAAAGAGCCTTGTAGCGGGGTCGGATAACCCCAATTTTAACATACCCGAACCGAGGTGTCGAGCGGATCGGCACAAAATAAATTAACTTTAAGAATGTGTTAGAAACTAATGAATTTGGATTTAAGCTTAATTTTAAACACACACAAAAAAAAAAAAAAAAGAAAAAGAAAAAGAAAGAAAGAAAGACCTATTTGCAACCTGTAAAACAACTTTTACAACAATATCTACGCATAGGTTGGCAAGCTGTCAGACAGTCTACATTTAGAGATCTGTAACGGGCGCCCGCGGGCCGGGTTCGGGCCGATTTTCATTCACGGCACTCAGGCTGGGCCTGGTCTACACTCTTTCCGGGCCGGGCCATACTTTTTTCTGAAGGGCCGGGCTTAACTTATTTTTTCTGTACAGAGCCGACTATTGGTTTCATTCCTAATCTTCACGGTCCAAAATTTTCAGTCCTAGTTTTGACCAAGTCAAATCATTGTCTCAGCGTGGCCTGGTTCATTCAAAGGTCAGTTAAATTAGGCCTGGCCTAAAACTTTTTGCGAAAAATGCATGCATTTTTTAAATCGCCATTATTCTACACTTAAACATTAAAATTTATTATTTTAAAGAATAGATTTCTACGCTTATTAAAATACAGCAAAACGTGTGAAAAGGAACCTGTCTATGGCGGAACCCTGTTTTAAACTGAAAAACGTGTTGATCCATGCAAAATTAATATACTAATACGTAAGAAGAGAATATATAATACATTTACACTTGCTAAGAAGAGGACTTATCTATAACGCATTTCTTTATCTTTTCTAAGTAATTCAGTCTTAGAACATTTTACTGTATAGCCTTTTTCAGATTTTTAACACTTCAATGCATGGAATATGGATTAACAATATTAATGATAACTGAAACATTTGCATACAAGAAATAAATATCGCAGCCTGCGGCACTTCTATAAAAATGAAGATTTTAAACATGAAAAAAAAGTTAAGATAAATATTTTTGGTCAGAACTCCTCATACGAGACAAATTTTTAACCAAATCGATATAAAAATCAATGTTTTGTAGAAATTCACTCGGGTCGGGCTCGAGCCAAGATTTTAAGTTTTTTTCGGGCCGGGTTCGGGCCGAACTTTTAAGTTTTTTACTGGGCCGGGCCAATATTTTTTCTACGGGTTGGGCCTAATTTTCTTTCTATGAGTTGGGTCGGGCCCGGGCCTGGAAATTTCGGAACATGCAGAACTCCATACATCGCACAAATATCAGCATACCACAAAACAACAATTGCGTTTACAGGGTTCTGCCTAAATTTTTCTTAATAGGGTCCTGTTTTTGTGAAAAATCAAAGTTAAAATTTTGTGAATTTGGAATTATCGTTATATGCAGTTCCTGTTTATTTGCTTTTAACAAGATTCTTTATGTGTAAAAAAGCTAAATAATAAGCTATTTGACAACTTCAGGTGTTTAGTGAAGTTCATTTTATTTAAAAAATGATTAAATTTGTCAAAAGGTCTATATTTAAGACAAAGAATATTGTGATGGGTTCTGTTTTATGGGGAAAATTTGTGAAGGGCCCTTTAAAAGGACCCAAAATTTTTTCTTAACAGATACACCATGCCCCTCCTCATTTTTCTCCCCCACACACTCCGTTTGGTATTTTTCATGTTTGCATGATGTAAAACGAGTAATTTAACTAAAAATTGCAGCTTGTCTATATTTAAGACAAAGAATATTGTGATGGGTTCTGTTTTATGGGGAAATTTTGTGAAGGATCCTTTAAAAGGACCCCAAATTTTTTCTTAACAGATACTCCATGCCCCTCCTCATTTTTCTCCCCCACACACTCCCTTTGGTATTTTTCATGTTTGCATGATGTAAAACGAGTAATTTAACTAAAAATTGCAGTTTGTCTATATTTAAGACAAAGAATATTGTGATGGGTTCTGTTTTATGGGGAAAATTTGTGAAGGGTCCTTTAAAAGGACCCAAAATTTTTTCTTAACAGATACTCCATGCCCCTCCTCATTTTTCTCCCCCACACACTCCCTTTGGTATTTTTCATGTTTGCATGATGTAAAACGAGTAATTTAACTAAAAATTGCAGTTTGTCTATATTTAAGACAAAGAATATTGTGATGGGTTCTGTTTTATGGGGAAATTTTGTGAAGGATCCTTTAAAAGGACCCCAAATTTTTTCTTAACAGATACTCCATGCCCCTCCTCATTTTTCTCCCCCACACACTCCCTTTGGTATTTTTCATGTTTGCATGATGTAAAACGAGTAATTTAACTAAAAATTGCAGTTTGTCTATATTTAAGACAAAGAATATTGTGATGGGTTCTGTTTTATGGGGAAAATTTGTGAAGGGTCCTTTAAAAGGACCCAAAATTTTTTCTTAACAGATACTCCATGCCCCTCCTCATTTTTCTCCCCCACACACTCCCTTTGGTATTTTTCATGTTTGCATGATGTAAAACGAGTAATTTAACTAAAAATTGCAGTTTGTCTATATTTAAGACAAAGAATATTGTGATGGGTTCTGTTTTATGGGGAAAATTTGTGAAGGGTCCTTTAAAAGGACCCAAAATTTTTTCTTAACAGATACTCCATGCCCCTCCTCATTTTTCTCCCCCACACACTCCGTTTGGTATTTTTCATGTTTGCATGATGTAAAACGAGTAATTTAACTAAAAATTGCAGTTTGTCTATATTTAAGACAAAGAATATTGTGATGGGTTCTGTTTTATGGGGAAAATTTGTGAAGGATCCTTTAAAAGGACCCCAAATTTTTTCTTAACAGATACTCCATGCCCCTCGTCATTTTTCTCCCCCACACACTCCCTTTGGTATTTTTCATGTTTGCATGATGTAAAACGAGTAATTTAACTAAAAATTGCAGTTTGTCTATATTTAAGACAAAGAATATTGTGATGGGTTCTGTTTTATGGGGAAAATTTGTGAAGGGTCCTTTAAAAGGACCCAAAATTTTTTCTTAACAGATACTCCATGCCCCTCCTCATTTTTCTCCCCCACACACTCCGTTTGGTATTTTTCATGTTTGCATGATGTAAAACGAGTAATTTAACTAAAAATTGCAGTTTGTCTATATTTAAGACAAAGAATATTGTGATGGGTTCTGTTTTATGGGGAAAATTTGTGAAGGGTCCTTTAAAAGGACCCCAAATTTTTTCTTAACAGATACTCCATGCCTCTCCTCATTTCTCTCCCCCACACACTCCCTTTGGTATTTTTCATGTTTGCATGATGTTAAACGAGTAATTTAACTAAAAATTGCAGTTAATTAAAAATTAATGAAATTTTTTTTTAACAGAACTATTTTGACAGACTTTAATGCTATAACAGATCTAAAAAAAATTTCGATTTAAAAACTGCCTTCTTCAGCGTATTTATCGAACATTTCTCAATAAAACTTCCAATTTTCATATTTTTATGTGTAACTAGTTAGTACCCGTCAAGATATGACGGTAAATAACTTGAATGTTTCATTAGAAATATTCTTAAATTTTTAATTAGTTGTTTTTAAATTAATTACTGAATGACAAATTACGTGCCGAATTTCTATATCGCATCAGTAATTCTTATTTCTTTAAGGCGATAGATGGTGCTGCCAGTCTAACCTATTCAATGAAGTGAAATAATTTTAAGTTTATAATTTACAACTAATTATGCTTGCTTTTTATCAGAAATTTACCTAAAAACACCAGGTAGAGAATTTATTGTTACTTATTACGACCTCATTTTTTTTTTTTAATAACAATAGTATATATTTTCATTGATTTATTAAAACTACGCAGGCATTAAAAGCTGCCATGAATTTTATTTTTATCTGTCTCATTCTCTAAAATCCTAAATTTGAAATTTGATGTAGCTAACGATTTATAATACATATTTTTTATTACTTGAATTTTATTTTACATTTTTACACATTTTTTAAATATTAAACCTAGATATCAAAGTAATTTCTTTTATAGCTCTTATACAAATATTTTTTTTCTTTCCGTTTTATTTTTTTACGCAAATGAATGACAAACTTTTCTTTCCGACACACACACATATATATTCTTGATAATAGTCAGAAAATATAACTAAAATTTTAGATCAGCTTAATTTATTGAATTGATAATTACATGCAAAATATTTTAGCTTAAATATTTTAAATATAAAATCATGATTTTTTTCAAAATATTATTGAGTGTTAAATTTTATTTAATTATAAAGCATTCATATAATAATAATAATACAATAAAAATCCTATAAACAAAATTATATTTATTCTTTTCTTTTGTCAAAAGAAAAGTAAAAAATACTCTTAAAAAGACTTTATATTTTTTAAAAGAAGTATTTTTGAAAATACTGAAAACCGAATATTTATTTTTTTTATGTAATCTTATATATTAAAAAATTCAAAAAGAATTATTTTTTCAGAAAATATAACAAATTTAAATATGGATACTTTCTTTACGGGGTGGAAGAGGGGGGGGGGGGGGGGTACAGGTAAATATAAATTAAATTTTGTATTACGGACCTTCTGATATACAAATAAATCTATATTATGAAGCAAAAACATGTCCGTGAGCACCGCTCACGTCAATTTGTCGGTGGAAACACCTGACCAATAAATTTCGGGTTTACTTTTTTATATTCTAAACACTACTCAATATTAATTTTTGTACCGTCGAATAGAAAAAAAAGTTTTCAAACAAATTGCATTTGAAAGAAAGATCTCAATTTTGACAGAACTAATGATTTTTTATGGTTTTAAAAATAACTTTCAAGCATGATTAAAAAAAAAAAAAAAAAAAAAAAAAAAAAAAAAAATCTGTTTCTATCACATGCAGCCCGATTACGAAAATATTATAATGTTTGCAATTACAACAATAAATAATTCAGCACTTGTTTCCACTTAATATTTCATAACGAAATTAAAACCTCCCCAATAAATAAAATACAAATTTAACAGATATAATCGAATTACGCGCTTAAACCACTGAAATGATAAGAATAAAAAAATCTGCAGTAAGTAGCAAAATCATTGGCGATTTCTTCACGTATAAACTCGTGGCATGCGGCTAATACGTAAGTATAGCTTTTAATGAATTTCAAAACTTTATCTGATTTCTTAATTGGTATTTTTTATATAAAAATAGTTTTAGTGTTTGTTAGTGGCAGCGTTCGTAAATATCATGATATTTTCGAAAATATCAAAAATGACACACAGTCAATAACAGTTGAAATTTTCACTTACACTTGTTTTGACAGAAGAAAATATCAAAATTATCTTGCACAGTGATATTTTGAAAATAAATATCAAATATACAAAATATCAATCATCTTGATATTTCGAAAATAAATATCAAGAATTTGAAAATATCGAAAATATCAGAAGTCTTGATATTTTAAAAATAAATATCGGATATATATCAAGATATATATCATGATATATATCCATTGATATATATCAGCGAACCCTGGTTAGTGGGCAATCTAAAATAATATATTAAATGGGAAAAAAATCTATTAAAGTTAAAAAAGAAAGAAAGAAAAGGTTTTGGCATACAATTTATAATCAGAGAAACCAGGGTGTGATCCCCTAGTATTTTTAAATTAAATTTTGTGTTCTGGACCTTCTTAGATATAAACAAGTCGGAAATTATACATCAAAGTGGCAAATGAGGTGCATTCGTACTATAACTAGTTTTTTTGTTTGTTTGTTTTTAAATAAATATTCAGATCTTGGTGCAGTAGCTTTGCACTCTTATGCAAAAATGCATGAATACAATATTTATTACGATTCTATAGATTAAATTCAGTCATGCGGAAATAATAGAACTCCAGCTTAAATAGGATGCCATCACCATGGTAACCTGGAATCATCACCTTCCATGAGAATCATTGAATTTTGTATGATAGGATTTAATAGAATGAAGAAAACTTTTATTATTATCTTTTTAAATTCTGAAACGATTTTCATACAATTTGAAATGACTCAGGCAAAATTCTGAAACGATTTTATATATTGAATTTCAAGCCTTTCGGTTGGGTAGTTTTTGCGTTGTTTTGTTATAGACGGACAGACAGACACAGACTGACTGACTGACAAGATGACGACAATAGGTGCTACGTATTTATATAATTACGAACGCACCTTGGTTTTAGTGTTTGTTAGAGAGCAATCTAAAAAAATATATTAAATGGGAAACAATCTATTAAATGGGAAGGAAAAAAAAAGAAAGAAAAGGTTTTGACCTACAATTTATAATCAGAAAAACCAGGGTGTGATCTCCTGGTATTTTCAAATTAAATTTTGTGCTCTGGACCGTCTTAAATATAAATAATAACAGTGAAAGTAAAAGGAGATAATACGTAAACCAATCTACGCCGTTAAGAATCTAATCAAAAACTACAGACAACATCTGACAGATGTGGACAATAACACCATCGAAAACGTCAAACGAAATCAGGAAAAAATAGCAACACAACACAGAGGCATGTCAATAGAGAACACGCTGCGTATATCCCATTGAATTCCGATGACCGCCAAAAGGACGTCTGTCCCAGACCGTCGTATGTTTGTATTTAAAAGAGTTCGTTTACCTCAAAAGAATATTATTAAGTGAAACTTTTCCCCTTCTCATTCATCGCAATCAAAGAATCGGCAGATGTTCGTAAACGTTTTTTTCCTTTACTTCGATGAATATGTAAGATATTAAAAAATAACTTTTTCCCTCTTTGATTGTAATTGTAAATGAAATTGGGAAAAAAAAATGTGATGCGTAATAGAGATGATGATAATAATAATAATGTGGATCAAACAACAAAAACATGCAAGGTGTTCTTCAGTATTTCAGTGGTTGGTTGGTTGTAGTCAGAGGTGCCGACTTTTTACATTAACGTCCCATTTGAAGATTTCGAGAGGAGGCACTAGTGTTACCAGGTAGACTAGAGACTAGTGTTGCCAGGTATCCTGATTTACGCGAAATTTTCAGCGTCTGCAAGACCTGTCGCGGCACATCGAAAGTTCCGATTAGAGTCCTACATCGGGTCGGGTTACCCGCACCCGACCAGAGGGTCGGATTGGGTTGGGTTGACTTTCACTTTTTTATTGCGGTTCGGGTCGGTTTGACTTTCATTGTTTCGGGTTCGGCTCGGTTTCGGTTGGTTTTTGACTTTTGCGGGTCGGGTTCGGGTTGACTCGATTTCAAAGGAATGTCCAAAATATTTTTTTCAGGTTAAAAATCAAGAAATAATACGACCTCCATAACGGCTTTTCTCCCGAAAAGCGGACACCTCTATTTAGCGAACACTTTTTCAATTCCTAACATTTATATATTTTTGAACGCTTATACATCTGAATAGCGGGCACCTCTCAATCTACATAAACGTAACATGTGTCTGTGTGCTTAAACTAACACAAATACGATACACGTGTTTTTGTGTATCGAAAACTAAATGTTGATAATATTTTTCATATTTTAAAAGAAAAAATTTTTCTTAACGAAAGAATAATCTATGACCGCATTTCTTATATACATTTTATTTCTCACGCAGTAAATTGAATATATACTCATTCATATTCAAATGCGTATTTAATTTTCATTTGAAACATAGTTGTGCTCAAACTTTTTGTGAAAATCCCAACAAAAACCTAAATATGAACCGCAAGAATTCGTCTAGTGTGAAACCGACCAGCAGAAAGAAAATTAGACTCATTCCTGGCCCAGAGGTTTTGCTATATTTGAATGAATATTAAAGTATATAGATTTGTTCATTCTTCTATGTAAAATATAAAAATGGTATTAGAGATACAATTTTAGATTACTTTTCATAATGACATTAAAACATGATTTACATTCCTTTCACTAGGGGTTTGGGTCGGATTGCAGGTTGAAATATAGCGGGTTCGGGTTGAAATACGTCGGTTGGCGAAAATGATTTTTGCGGGTTCGGGTGGAGTTGAGGATTTTTTTTGTCGGGTTGCGGGTTGACGTCAAGTGCAATTTTCGGGTTGGGTACGCGCAGGACTCTAGTTCCGGTTTTTCATGATGCATAAATTCTTTTAACCTCTTCAAACTTCAGATACACGAATGTGGACCTCTATTAATTTCATTAACAATTTCTGGCGCGGCATATCCCTAAAGAGAGTTTTCGCCATTAAAACCCAATCTACCATCATTATAAAACTAACCACATTTTGATTTTACTTCTGCATAAGCTGAATGTTTTTTGCTTTGAACAAGCATCAGTGTTGCCAATTATTGGTTTTATTTCCTCATAAAATAAATGTTACTTTCATCTGAGTTTGCAAACTGCTTTCAAGACAGTGTGGTCAAGAAAATGCGAAATCTTAATTATTTAGCCTTTAAATTTGTTATCGAGGGAATTTACATTACTCAAAATTAAATTATTCTCAGCACTTTACATAGTTCGCTCCGAGAGGAAACAGATTTTATGTATTATTGTAATATTTTGAAATATTTACAAACTTTATAATAACAGAGATATACGGAGTTGACGTGTACAGAATAACACTTTCAGCATTTATGAACGATGACCATTGTCATTTAAACAGACTTTTACATTACATTTATGTAAAACATCTGACAATTTGTGGAGGAAATATAATGAGATGAAATCACACATTCCACTTTGAAATACGCTGTATTATATGTGCCTATAAATAGATAATATAATATTTCTAGTTCCAAAATTCGCCCTGAAAATAATGTGTATGAAACTATCTGTTTGCAACCTAGTGCATATACCATGATTCATACCATGCTAATTTGATGATGCGTTGCTCATTAAAATATTCTGGGAGAACTTCTTCAGAACTCAAATTATGCACCATTTCAGATAGCTTTACTAAAAAGCCAAATTTTGAGAAATTCATCAAATGCTACCATATTAAAATAATATTTTGGCTATTGGAGAGTATAGGTCAAGTAATTTTTGATCAATATGTGTAAATCTAAGTTGCCAGTCCCTTAAAGTATCAATTTCAGAAAAAGACCCTTTTTCTGTCATCTATGACGTCATTTTGTTTGTGCAAAAGCAAAGAATGACTATTTATAATGCTATTCAAACTTCGGGGTCTCAAGGACGTTAAACTTCTTTTCGTACCACGAAATTCGGTAAGTCAGCATTGAGTGGAACTTAATATAATAAAACCTGTGGAAAAAGAATATATTTATAACGGAAAATGTTATAGCCCGGGAAGAAATACCTTACAAATCTATCTTCCTACACGGAAATCTGTCTAAGGACACGAAATGTACAGAATGACCTACACGGATATGTAATTTTTAGGGGTTCCTAGTGATTTATTTTACGAGGGCTGTTCAAAGATCAAAGGCGATTGTTTCTTGAATGCCTTTTTAAGTAAGGGCCGTTTTCTTGTATACACTAATAGGTGGCGCGTGCGCCGCAACGAGTGCTAGCGTCGTGTCCCAGCAGCGTGATTACAATCCGCCGCCAAACCCTTCAAGTTTTGTTGGATTGTAATGTAGCGTCCCGGCATTCGTTGGGAATAACTGGGCTCAGTTGCAGCTGTGTAGGTAGTCTGTACGGTCTGTTCTGTGTCTTTAAAATGTTCAAGATTTTCGAATCGCCCGCCCCGTGCAGGGTACGGTCAGTGATACGTTTTTTTGTCGCAAAGCGATTCAAAACGTAAGACGCAGCATGCTGACAGAGGGAATTTTGCTACCCCATGAAAATTTAAGACCTCACACCGCAGCTCTGACCCTAGCTTTGTTGGACAGTTTAGGCTGGGAAGTTTTGGACCCGCCCCCCTACAGCCCCGACCTTGTGCCGGGCGATTTCCATCTTTTCCGCTATCTCAAACATCATCTGGTCGACAATCACTACAAGGATGACGAAGATGTGAAAACGGCTGTGACCTCTTGGTTATCGGAGCAGGCGGCAAGTTTCTATGGAGAGGGTTTTCTAAATCTAGTTATAAGTTATAATAAGTGTTTAAACAAACTTTGGCAGCTATGTTGAAACATAATGTATGTAGAATCTGAAAATAAATTTGTTTTTGAAAATTTTCTTTCATTTAGTTTTTATTTTCATACGGCCCTTACTTAAAAAACAACCTCGTACAAAGATTTTACTGCACTTTGATCAGTAAACCTTATGAAAATGGAACGTGTTTATAACGAAATCGTGTTTTAAAAGTAATAAATTCACCGTTTCTAGGACATACAATTATACCTGCTAAATTGGAATTTTGTTTCCGTCCTTAGCGATTCCGCTCTAACCAGGTTTTACTGTATCAGATTGCTGTATTTATTAAGCATAATAAAATGTGCTAAGACGGAATCGCAAGGGACCCGGGAACAATTCTGTTTTAAAAAGGCTTCGATCTGGGTAGGTATAATTTTATTGTATTCCTATAAAAATAATACAGTACATAAATTGATTTGGTACACCCAAGAATAAGATTGTTATATGAGAAATTTTCCGCATATTTTGGCGTATAGTGCGCACATTTGAAACAAGAAAATTGCTGAAATGTTTCAGGTGCGCGTTATACGTTGAGTATCGAAATGAAAACTTAAAAATTAAGCATAAGAATTGAGATTTCTATATTAACCTTTAACTAATGTTACCGGTCTCTCAGACCGTGGCTTGTTTAACTTGCAATTTTCAGTTTAACTAAACACACTACCGAAATTTTGTTTCGTTTGGAACTTTAGTACTAACACCAGGGACTTTTGAATACGTGAATTTTAATTATAACATTATAACAGTCTTGTACAAAAACAATATCCTATGAGTTAATCGCGGCTTTTATTCATCTTTCGATGGAGCGGTCTCACAGACCGCTTCACACTAGTTATGTGACAATTTCTGTGACATCAGTTAAAGGTTAATGAACAAGAGAAGAAGGCATGATTGTCAATAGAGTATACCCTCACTTTCCATTTGCTTATTTTCTTATGTTCGTACAAGTTATCCTCCTTTTTTTTTCATGTTACATATCTCATAAAGGTTTATTTTCAAAAAAGGGTGTGTACGTAATACGGCAAATATCAGTATAACAGAAATCGCAATTTTAGAACGATTTTCACTCTTGCACCCTCTTGGGGGTAGCGGGGGCGCACACACAAAATAAAGCCTGTATTGAAGCAGATACTGTCACCATTAATTTGCCGCCATTATTTTTCAAATCGGTTCAGTAGTTCCAGAAATTACACCCCCCCCCCCAGCCACACACAAAATAAATAAATAAATAAATAAATAAAATGTTTCTTCTTTATAATATTAATATCGATTTAATACCAGTAAATTAATCGTATTTAACAATGAAATTTTACAAAAAACAAAAAGTTACTTCTTTATAATATTAATATAGATTTAATATCAGTAAATTAATCGTATTTAACAATGAAATTTTGGACAAAAAGATACTTAATTACCTTTTATTCAACTTGAATACAACATTTTAATTTGAATAAATCTGAAAGCGAATACGAACAAATAACACAACAAATAGAAGAAAGCTCAGTTTAATGAATGAATAAGAAACACCCATTGTATAAAAAAGTAATTTTGGAGCATATTGTGTAAAAAGTCCTTGGACAAACTCGCTTTGACGTTTCTTTCCAAAAAATCAATGCAAGTTCGATACATAATATAAACAACTGCAGTTTGCACTTAAATGTTTCTTTTTTCTGTCACCGGTCTCACATCCCAAGGGTAAAATAGACAGAAAAATGCAAGGACGGTTGTTGAACTTCATTAAAAGTAAAGCTGACTTATCTTGGCCGTTATTAAGGCGATATTACCAGTTCATCAAATGAAAACGAAGATTGCAAGAAACGATGGGGGAACTTTCTTCACAAGTTACAGAAAAAAATGCACAAACGAGAAAAGGGAAGGTCAGTTCGTACACACGAAACAAAGTTAAACACTAGCAGTATGACGAAAAGCTCATTCCGAGATAGCATGACATAACTACAGAACGAAATAAATTGACGATGACGAAAATTGAAACGTCAGAGGAATTAAGCGAACTACTATTTCCTAACGTCACTTTTAGAGTGTTGATTTATAATTTTAGATATAATACATGACTGACAAATTAACTAAACATTTTCCCTAATAAATAATAATAAAAAAATTAATTCTTCCAAAGTGACTTAACAGGGTGTCTACAGAAATTCTAAAAAAAAAGTTCCCTGATTTTTCCATCATTTCTCTGACTATTTTATCAGACTTTCCTGATTTCCATTATTAACAATACACATACGGTATTTTTGCATGTATGCCGATTCCTCGTATAACACACTTATCCAGCTTGGTAATATCTCATTTGAGAGAAAAAACAAGAGTAAAACATAAAAATTGCCTAATATTCATTAAGTATTGGTTGACAGTTTTATAAATCCTAACTCAACTAACTTCATAGCGTCCAACTTCATTAGTCCAACATCATATAGAAACCAATGGATACAGGGTGACCAGAAAGTTTCCTCAATTTCTGAAAAATGTTCAATTCTAAGACTTATCTAAATTTTTTCTAAAGCTGGCCACCTGGTCAGGTTATGCTACTGTATCATTTAAAATTTTAAAAAATGTGTAAATTGCCTTCAATATAAGTCCTATGTACAGAATATCAGGACATCTGATCACCTTAATTTATGTTAAATATCAAAAACTCATACCATGTGTATCTTTTAAAAAATACTGGAAAAGATTAATCAGCATGTGAAAAAATATGGTACATAAAATAGACGAATCAGTCTCGTTGGCAAGGTGTAAATGCAAATATTTTCGCAATATAGACAAATTTCCCTGATTTTCAAGTATTTGTACAAAGTTCCCTGACATTTCCCTGATTTTTCTAGAGTGATAAACCTCCCTGATTTTTCCATGAATCCCAGATTTCCAGATTCTGTAGACACCCTGCTTAAGGGTGTTTGTTCTCAAATCCAAAAGGGCAACTTTCTGACATAAGTTTTAATTCATTTTTGCTCCAATATATCATCGAGCTGTTTTTTCCATTTTTTTTGGAAACGCAATAGATCTTTCAGAAAATAGTGTCTAAGTGTACGTTTTGAACAGAAGTTCCGCGCGAAAGTAGAATAATCACTCAAGAGCAGGCAAAAAACGTGTTTCTCACGTGATCAAAATCGCTTATAACTCAATAGGTAATTGATGGATCAAAAAATGGAAAACACAGTTCGATTCCAAATCGATTCCATGGCCAGACTTTCCAATTTTATATCCTTCCGTTAACAAATGAATTTGTAAATGTGTCAAAACGTTTTGCGCAGAGCAGTTAAGAACAGCCTTAAGGCGACAGTTTACCTTTTCAATAATTTTGTTTCTTTTTGAAAATATGGTTCAAACGATGAACTCTCACTGCATTTCAATGTTTGTTAAACAAACAGTGAATTTTGAAAAAAAAAAAAAAAAAAAAAAAAAAAAAAAAAAAAAAAAAAACCATTAACTGCATATTTAATTAAAAGTTTAAAAAATGTTTTAAAAATTTCATTTTTTTTTTTTTTAAATCCCTACTACTTTTTTAAATATTGATATTTTTGTCCAATATTTTTTTAAAGATTTTCAAATGTGCATTACACAAGACTGCGTATGGGTTTTTAGAGGCATCTAATATTACATTTAATATAATTTTTTTGCTGATACATATAGTGAAAAAAGAGGAAATCTAACACATCTTCATATATACTTCTATTTTTTAAAAAATAAAAAATCTGACGGCTAATTCCATACGCAGATTTATCACGTATATAATAAAGAACACACACAAAAAAATTTAAATTTCTATCTCAAATGCAAAAAAAAAAAAAAAAAAAAAAGGGGGGAAAGTGACGAAAATATGAACATGGAGAAAAAGCCATTTAAAGTTTTAATTTGTATGGGTAATTGCGCTGAATTAACAAAATTTACAATATCTCGCGATATATTTGCCGTATGAGTAAAAATGAGGTGTCAATATATTCACAATTAAACAGGCTTTCATTTAATATTTTTTAAAAAAAAGAAAATCGACATTTTGACCAATTTTGAGGTAAACCCCTTAAAATAATTAAATATTAAAAATAGAGGAACTAAGGATCATTTACCAGAGAGGTGGTGGGTGGAAACTACTGCTAACCCGGAACCCTTCCAAGACAATTTTTAGATATGTCTTCTTTTTATATAAATGTGCTTAAAAATTATCTTAAACGGGAGAATGTCAATTGGTTTCTTTCCCCCAGACGATAAGCTTTTTTTTATATATTTTTTTAAATCATTGAAGAAAATTTACCTAATTAAATTTCAAAGTCCAAGGAGAAGCAATGGCCTTCCTCAACCCCCCTCTCCACTACCACAAACAAATATAAGCAATATAATATTGACTAATACTTTAATTACTGATTACAAGTAGTACATGAATATATTATATGAAAGAAAGCTTTTACCCGCCAGTTTCACACGGACATTGGTTTTTAAAAAGTAATTAAATTTAAAAAATCAAAAAACCCGACTACGCGAACTAATTAATTATTTCTCATCAATGTGAAACTATTTTTTTTTTCAATTCCTACTATTAGCTCACACTCTCGCTATATATATCTTGTTCAAATTTTCAATAGTTAATAAAATACTTATTATTCATCCAATCAAGCTCAAATAAATTTTTTAAACTTGTAGTGGATGACACTTGATGTTAATCCAGTTTTTTTCAAAATTTAATTAATTTTTAATAATCGAGAGAACCCTCTTCTTGATCAAGGAATTTTAAGACCGAGAGAGCCCTCTTCTTGATAAAGGAAATTTAAGACCGAGAGAGCCCATCTCTTGATCAAGCATTTTAAGCGTCACTCAAAAGGAAAGACGAATGGGAGAAAAAAAAATCCTTTATTGACCTAAGTAGGAATTGACTTAATTTTTTTATATTACTTGTTTATATTACTTAGCTATATTTTTTATTTACTTGTATTGATGACTTAAGTAGTGTTTAATTGTTAGTTCCTATCTATAAACTCTGTTTTTATGAGGTTTATAGATGTCTATGATGGTTAGAGTTGCAGCAAAGCTAGAGATCCACAATACATACACAACTTCCAGGTTGTATAATATTTTAACGGAGCTTCTGACTGTAAAATAGTCAATGAAACATCGTCTTCATTTTGAAAGACCTATCCAATGATATGCCACTCAATAGGGTGCGTAATTTTTTTTCGTCTCTACCGCCATTTCGTATTATACGGCCGCCATTTTGAATTTATAAAAACAAAACCTAGCCTATAACCATCGGGCCGTTAAGACGAATTGATAGAGACCTCATTCATTAAAATCCATCCAGCCGTTGGGATGTTTCGAGGGTATAAAGAAATCTACATACACAGATACGCGTGAAACACATAACCCTTCTTTTCAGTCTAGTAAAAAATAAAGCAGTAGTAGAAATACAAAATTTGATGCAGGCCATAAAACTCACCACCAGCCTTTAATACACTACTCTTAAAAATTAAAAAGTTTTCACCTGGCTCTCCGGAAACTCGTTCAAGTTTCCTCCCTCAATCCCCCACGGTCATGCTTTTCTTCGATAACAAGAAGTGGGGTTAAGAAAGAAGCAATGAATAGGAAACGACATCTGCCATTAAAATTTTCGGATGAAAAATTTTAACTTTTAAGGTTTGTGTAAGGAATTTTATACACAACAATGAGGTAAAGTCATGAGTGTGAGAAGAAAGTGCAACACCTCAACTCCATTCATGTAAAAAGGCACGAGCAAGCATGAAAGTAGATGATGTCATGATTAGAATAGAATAGTATTCTGTTCTATTTGTGAAAGTTACGGAAAGGCTTAGCATTGGTGGCTGATGTTTCAATAGAGAGTTAACCTTTAACTGATGTTACCGGTCTCGCAGACCGCGGCTTTTTTCAATTTTTATAGTTTAACTTGCAATTTTCAGTTTAACTACACCCACTACCGAAATTTGGTTCGTTTGGAACTTAAGTCCTATCACCAGAGACTTTTGAATAGGTGAATTTTAATTATAACAATCCTGTGCAAAAAGTTTAGTACAAAAACACCATCCTATGAGTTAATCGTGCCTTTTATTCATCTTTCGTTGCAGGGGTCTCACAGACCGCTTCTTCACACTAGTTATGTGACATCAATTAAAGGTTAAAGTACTTAACAACTTATTATAACGCTATTCGTGTAAATTCCGGCATGATGTGATGCCATTTTGAATTGTGTTAGCTGTTAGCTTATAGTCTAACAACAATCAACACACTCCACAATTTGTTTACTTTGTGTTCAATTAAATGTTCGTGATTGTTTTGAATCCAACGTAGTCAATTGAAGCATTTTGTGGTGAAGTTATTACCCGACTGCCAAGAAGGGTTGTGTTTCACACGTATCTAGGTATGTGGATTTCTTTATAACCTCGAAACATACCAACGGCTGGATGGATTTTAATGAATGAGGTCTCTATCGATTCGTCTTAACCATCCGATGGTTATAGGCTAGGTTTTGTTTTTATAAATTCAAAATGGCGGCCGTAAAATACAAAATGGCGCTAGGGACAAAAAAAAATTACGCACTCTATTGAGTGGCATATCATTAAACAGGTCTTTCAAAATGATGACGATGTTTCACTGACTATATTACAGTCAGAAGCTCCGTTTAAATATTACATAACCCGGAAGTTGTGTAGGTAGGATCTCTAGCTTTACTGCAATTCTAACCTTCATAGACATCTATAGGCCTCATCAAAACAGTGTTTATAGATAGGAACTAACAATTAAACACAACTTAAAAGTCATCAATACAAGTAAATAAAAAAAAAATAGATAAGTAATATAAAAAATAGTTTAACATTGATGAGAAATAATTAGTTCGCTTTTCACGCAGTCGAGTTTTTTGATTTTTTAAATTTAATTTTTACTTGTTTTAAATCTAATTATCCCAGATGAATAATGATGATATAACATTTGATGTTGTTCACTGGTTTCAAAATCAAACTACAGTCTTCCATTACGTCAAGTAACAATATTTTATCCGAATGCATCAGGTTCGAGTCGGAATCGGATATTAAAAAAAAAGAAACTTTTGGTAAACACGACGACTATTTAAAATCACAAGACAAAATCGACACTAAATAAACTGACCAACTTCTAGAAAAACATAAGCAAACAACTTCATTCCAATAGTACCAAATGCCCTCCAAAACTAAGATCCAAAAACACAAGGAAAATTGTGTAAAAAATTATCAAGCTCAATATTCCACTATGGATCTTAATATATATTGATTATTTTCACTGCATTTTGCATATACTTCATTTTTAGCTCATTTAAGCTCATAAATACATATTTGATTAGCATATATAGAAAAACATAGATAGATATTGGGGTAAAGGAAGTCCAAAATAGTTTTTCCTTCCCCTACAAAATATTTTGAGATAATTTGCAATTCCTTCTTAAAATTTATATTGTAAATTTTCTATTCCATTTCCAAAAATTAAGGAGGAAAATCATTGTGGCGGAATTTTTCTTCAGACATAATTTGGAATGAAAGTTTAAGCAAAATGTTATTTAAAATAACAAACGATTTTACCCAGTTTTGATATACTTAACTAGATCAACATACATGTACAATATCCATTTTACGATAACATATTTAATATTCATTTTTAATAGTATTTCTAAACATTCTCGAGATTGGGCGTTGTACTGCAATTAACAACAGTCGAAAACTGGTTAGAACAATTAATTAAACCATAATCAACTCTTGCGAAAATGAGAAACTATTTGAACTAATTCAAAAATTTATAGGCCATAAATTTGCATAAAGGTTAAAAGGGTAGGTTCCAAATTTCATTAATGACATTTTCAACATTTAAAGGATTCGTACATGCTTGCGTACATGCATCATGTACAGTAGACTTAAAAAAAATTTTTTTTTATTGTTAGCGTAATATTTATGACCGATTTGGAAAAAAAAAGAAAAAGAAAAAAAAAAGGATTACTATTATTTTTAAGTGAGTTATACGCTGATTTTACACCAAAAGTCAAAATTTAACGAAGCTACAAATATTCCACCTAAGTAAAGTTTTCTAAATAAATAAATAAAAATGCACGGCTGTTTGTTTAGCTATTCCTATAAAAAGATTTAATGGAGTGCAAATAGAATTAATTTTAATGAATATTAATTAAGGATTTTCCCACGTCACCTTTGACGTACATGTATTACTCACAGTATTATATTAAAAAAAACTATCACAGATATTTGCTTACTATTACATCCTACAAGGCTTTTTTTTTTTAGCATAATATTTATGACCGATTTGGGAGGTAAAAAAAAGAAAAGGATTACGATTATTTTTAAGTGAGTTATAATATGCTGATTTTACATCAAAAGTCAAAATTTTACGAAGCTGCAAATATTCCACCAAAGTAAAGTTTTCAAAGTAAATTGTACAGCTGTTTGTTAAGCCATTCCTATAAAAAGATTTAATGGAATGCAAAGAGAATTTTTAATGAATATTAAATTAAGTATCCTCCACGTCACCTTTGATGTACACGCCTTGCGCACAATAATAGTTTATATATATATATATATATATATATATATATATATCACAAATATTTGCTTAATATTTACATATACAGTTTCTTAAGATGTAGTACTTAAACTCCCACCTAAAACAATCAATTTTCCATACTTCTTTTAATCAATTATAACATTAAAGGCAAAAATTCAATGAAAATTATTATTATTATTTTATATGTACCTAGAAAGAAATGTAGGTTCATGAAATAAAATAAACGTTTATTAATAAGCAAAATATACCATTGTACAAAATTTTAATATTGTGTGTTAATTACTTTCGAAATTAGCATGCTCGCAATGTGAAAAGTCATAGTTTGGAGGGGGAAAAAAAAAAGATTATTTTAATTAAAACAAGAATTTATATCACAATATTGAAATATTTATTTGCTTAAAAGACGTTATAAAAATGCATTAAAAGAAAATTAAAAATCTATATTGACATGTTTCAACTCTTTCACTGAGTCGTCATCACAATGTATAACAGAAAATTACAAATACAATGCATATGAAAAATGTAAAAAATCATCGAATATAAACAAGTAATCATATAACGCGCCCTACAAAAAGATAATTTATGTTCATCCAAAGAGAAATTTCAATTTCATTCATAACTTTGGTTGTAATCGGAATATTGCCATAATTAAAAAAAAGATTAGTAAAATGTTAATTTAAAAAAATATTTTTTGTTCACTTTTTTGAAGGTTACAATGTGACTCCCCCCCGCCCACACACCTCTTTTAACCCCTTAACGGTCGCATTAAATTACGGTTTAAAAATTCAAATTGCTTATTGGCACTACTTTTTTGAAAAAGAAATATTCACCTTATTTAATGATAGGCAAAAGGATACCATTATAAAGCCAATTACACTATTTTATATAACTGGCAGAAATCAAACAATCTTAATAAAAGACGCAGCCCGTGAATATCACGGGAGCAAGAATTAAAGGGTTAAAATGTCCTTTGCGTTGCTGCCAATTCCTAGCCTTCTTCTTATCACTAAAATTTAATAGTAAATCTTGCTTTTTTTCACACAAATTTCCATGAAATTTTAAGAAATTAAACGAAATAAAAATTCTATAATTTAAATAAAATTTACGGAATAAAAATATTTTGATTTGAGGTAAAATTTTGGTATGATCAATTTTATTGCTATTGTAACGATGTTCTGACGAGGGGAAAAAAGTAAACATTTTTAAAAATATGCAGCTAATTTATATTGTATAGATTTATATTTTACGTGTTTTTCAACTTTTTGAGGAATATTCTACAATATAACTTGCATTTTCTCCGAAGGCTTGCGCATACCCTAAAAGGGTTATCGTTCAAACACAATTTTTCCAATTTCTAACATAATATTGAAACATGATTGTGTGTCTAGATTTGTTTGCAGAACTTTCGAAAGTACCTCACATTGATTTCGTGCTGAACGGGATATCCCATTCTGCTAACCGGAAAATGATTTTTTTTTTTTCTCATTGTTTCTCAATTAAAAAGGTTTTCTCTATATAAATCTGGAGCATTTTATAAATTCGCGGAAACATCCGCAAGCAGGGGTCTGTCCAGATTTCCCCCTCAGGGTCCTGTTTTTGTGAAATTGTAAAGAGCTTTTTTACATTTGTGAAAAATCTAGTCCTAATTTTGTGAATTTGAAATTATTGTTGTATTGAGGTTCCTTTTTATATATTTTTAAGAAGATATATGTAAGTAAAATACATATATTTTCTTAATATATGTAAAAGTGACAGGTCATATTTTACTTTTAAAGGATTAAATTTTTGAAAGGTTTAATTTAGAGCTGGAAAAATTTTGTAAAAGGCCTATTTTTGAAACAAAGAATTTTGTGAAGGGTACTTTTTTAAGATGGAAAAGTTTTGTGAAGGGTCCTATTTTGAAATGAAAAATTTTGTGAAGGGTCCCTTTAAAGGACCCTATTTCTTCCTAAACAAATCCCTGGCATGTAAAAAGGTAAAAAAGTAACTTAAAAAATTTAGCCTATCAAAAATATTAAGAAAAATAAATGATAAGTATTTGTTCGATAAAATGTATATAAAATAATTTTTCAACAAAAATTGGTTATTGATCGAAAGATGAACAAAAGGCTAGATTAAATCACGGGATATTGTTCCTGTGCTAAACTTTATGTACAGGATTTTTATAATTAACACTAGTAGGGGGCGACCGGGGGAATGTCGCCACTCGGGGTTATGCCGCCACCCCGCCTAGTTTAAAAACTAAGGGGAGTTTGAAATAGTGAATGCACCTGCACTATAGCGGCCAACAATAGAAACAGTGCCTAGAGTGAGAGTGATTTTGTTATACGTCGTTCGTTTGTTCTAGGGAAAAATTTAGTTTTCATCTAGTTGCTTCTTATTTTGAAGATTCAAATGAGTAGAGGTAAACACCTTTTATTGTAACATTAGGTACTTAGGGGGGTTCTCAAATCCAAACGGGCAATTTTCTGACATAAGTTTTAATTTATTTTTGTTCGAAAATGCATGAAACTAGCTGGTGTTGTTCAAAAACCATGTCATCGAGCTGTTTTTTCCATTTTTTGTTTTTTTCAAACGCAATAGATCTTTCAGAAAATAGTGTCACAAAGTGGACGTTTTGAACCGAATTTCCACCCGAAATTAGAAAAATCACTCAAGAGCGGGCGAAAAACGTGCTTGTCACGTGATCGAAATCGCTTATTACTCGATGGGTAATTGATTGATTAAAAAATGGAAAAAAACAGTTCAATTCCAAATCGCTTCCATGACCAGGCTTTCCAATTTTATATCTTTCCGTTAAAAAATGAATTTATAAATGTGTCAAAACGTTTTGCGCTTGTTGAGCAGAGCAGTTAAGAACAGCCTTAAGATAATATTACCCGCAATCTACATGCATTCGACGACATTTTGATGCAATTTGTTGAACAAGTTCGGTTCTTCTTTCGGCTTTGCTGGGGGATTTCCGCTATACTGTCTTCTCGGGGTAATACCGCCACCATGACAAAGGGTGACTTTTGCAATTAGAGTTAAATTGTAAGCTTAGCACATTAATAAATCTAGCTTAAGGAACATTGTAATTATTCATTATTCTGCTAAATTACATTGCTTTCTAAATATTTTCAGTAGGTTATGTGTTTCCTAGTATCCATTTTATGTATTTACTAGGTCATTAAAGAGTGACATCATTACCCTGATACAGTGGCGGAATTACCCCAGTATCTTGGGTAATCCTGCCATTGTACAGAGATTGAAAGAATTTTTCTTTATTTTATTTTTTAATGTGTGCTTATTTTACAGTTATGATTACGGTTAAATTTATACAGATACTAAAGATCATGATCCAGCTTTAGAATTTTTACTATTAAAAAATAAACATTTTTATGAGATGAAAAAAAATTAAATTCTCTTAAGGTGTCGCCATTCCCCCGGTCTCCCCTATCTGTATCTAAAACCACGATAACTGAAAAAAAAAAGCAGCGGTCTGTGAGGCTGCTAACATAAGTTAAAGGTTAACCCTTAACTATGGGCAGAATGAATGATTTTACTATCGAATGAATCAATCGGGCATGCGCGAAAACATTAGTTTCCAGCCTTTGTTTAATCAATTACCACCAGAAATTATGTAAAAGAAAACAAACAAAAGCATAGTTCCTAACCTTCGTAATATTTTTAATGAATTATCTTCAGAAATTTTGAAAACAAAAAGAATTTTTATATTTTTATGGGGTTTTTTATATTAATTCTAATTAAAATAAGAAACCGTTTTCTATACAAAATTTCTGGTCGAACTTGAATAAAATGCTGTCAACTATGCTTTTGCGCATGACGCGAATGATTCATTCGAATAGTAAAATCATTCATTCTGCCTATCTCTACCCTTAACTGCTGTGACAGAAATTGCCATTTAACCCCTTGAGGGGCGGTGGGATATATTATATCCCACCTACGATTAATGAAGATTTGCATCAGAATTTTTTTTTTTTTATTTTACTTTTCTAACTCTGGTGGGAAAAAGTCGTAAAATTACTTTTCCTAATTTTGCAATATTTTTTTTTGTAAGACTCCGGTGGGAATTCGACATTACAGAAACGCAGTTACTTGCCCCTGGAAGAGATGTACTACTTTGAGCAGTATATGCGACAGCTTGATCGACAGGTGAATAACAGGCTAGATTAAATCATATGATATTGTTCATGTACTAAACTTTATGTACAGGATTTGTACAGTTAAAATTCACAAGTCTCTAGCGATAGTAACGAATTCCAAACGAAACAAAATGCCACTGTAGTTAAGGCTCCTTCTCCTTCAGGTGAACACACTCGCGAGCTAATGCTAATCCTATGGGGAGGTTACTTTCTAATATCTCATTCGCATTTCGACATTTTTAAGTTTATTTTTTTTTTCGGGCATTGGATAGCTGAGGTCCTACACAGCGCTCTTTTTTTTTTTTTTTTTTTTTTTACTTTTTCGATTTTAATTGCAGATATTTTTTTATAAAGTTACTTTCACTTTCGAAACCGGTTCCGAAAATGAAAGTGTCATTCTAAAAAATATCTGCAACCAAAATCAAAAAAGTAAAACAGGAGCGCTGTAGAGATAGACCCCAGCTATCTAATGCAAAAAAAAAAAAAAATATTTAAAAGTATCGAAATGCAACGAGATATTAGAAAATAACTTCCCCATGGATTAGCTTCAGCTCGCGAGTGTCTTCGCATGCAGGGACAGGAGCCTTAAACAGCGATTTTTTTTTTAGCAATTGTCTGTGAGGGTGCTAACATCAGTGAAAGGATAGACCTAAACTGATGTGCCAGAAATAGTCTTATAACTACTGTGAGCGGTCTCTGGGACCGTTTGATCGAAAGATAGATAAAAGGTTAAATTAAATAATAGGATATTGGTTCCTGTACTAAGCTTTACCAGGGCTCAAAAACAAAAACAAAAAAAAAGAAAAGAAAAACAAACAAATCACTAGTATCTGCACTTAAATCGTGAAAATTGGAGGGGGGGGGGGGGGAGAAGCGGTTGGTGAGACCGTTACCAGCAATTAAAAGTTAACCCTTTCGGGGGCTCGTCACTCAGCTTCCGATTTCCCCTCACTAATGTAAAGCCTATGGGCATTGGATGCATTCCTATATTTAAAAAATAGCTCCTCGGGAAATTCATATTCTTAACTTCTATTTTTGTGTATACTTCCCTAAAAGACGTCTTTTTTTTTAGTTCTCAAAATATTTCTAAAGTATAGCCTTAATTTTATAGGAAGTGTTAAAGTCTTATTCACAGTTCGCCAGCTTCTAACACATAAAATATTAAATTCAGAATAGATTTTAGAAATATTTTGAGAACTAAGAAGACATCCTTTAAGAAAAGTACACAGAAAAAAGATGTTAAAAATATTAATTCCCCGAGAAGATATTTTATATAGACGAATGCATCAAAAATCTATAGACTTAACATTACGGAGGAGAATTCTGAAGCTGAGTGACCAGCCCCCTTAACTGTTGTGACAAAAATTGCCATATAACTACTGTGAGCAGTCTTTCAGTGAGTTTGATCGAAAAAATAAATAAAAAGGCTAAATCAACTCATAGGATATCGTTTCTAATACTAAACTTTATATACTACAGGATTTTTATAATTCAAATTAGTCTATTCAGAAGTCGCTAGTGATAGTAGTGTAGCTCCAAACGAAATAAAATTTCACCAATATCTATTGTTAAACTAAAAATTACAGAAAACTAATTACACTGGAGAAATTAAAAAACAGCAGTCTGCGAGACCTCTAACAGCTGTTAAGGGTTAAGTACTTTTAAGAACTTTGAAACGTGAAAATAACGAGTTCTTAAGGGTGTTCTTAAATCCAAAAGGGCAACTTAAGTTTTAATTTATTTTTGTTCAGAAATGCATGAAACTAGCAGTTGTTCAGAAACTATGTCATCAAGCTGTTTTTTCCGTTTTTTTGCAAACTCAATAGATCTTTCATAAAATAGCGTCAAAATGGGCGTTTTGAACCGAATTTTCGTGAGAAAGGAGAAAAATCATTCAAGAAAGGATGAAAAACGTGTTTGTCACGTGATCAAAATCGCTTACAACTCAATAGGCAATTGATTGATCAAAAAATGGAAAACACAGTTCGATTCCAAATCGCTTCCATGGTCAGGCTTTCCAATTTTATACCTTTCCGTTAAAAATGAATTTGTAAATGTGTCAAAACGTTTTGAGCTTGTTGAGCAGAGCAGTTGAGAACAGCCTTAAGAATCACATATATCGCGTTATAACGTCCGGATTCTGTGGTAAGTGAATATTTTTTTCCCTAATATACAGAAAAAGAGAAAAATGTGAAAAACATTTCATATAACAGAGCTAAAAATAGCTGAACGCGACACAACCCCCAAAGAACCGGACGAATCCAATACCGCAATTTAGATCACACACTATATCTGAGAATTATCGAGATCTATGTCCTGTTGTGGTGACTATTGCGAAAGGTTAGTTTTGTCAGTCGACATTCCTTCACATATATCTCAATCAAGATTTGTGTGCGTGGAATCACAGTAGACAATGTTTCACGATCTCACAACTTTTCCAAATGGACCTGGAATTGCTAGTCTTGATTTCTGTGATTAAAATGTTATGCACGCGATTCAGCTTAATACCTGTCGGCTCGATTTCGCAATTATTCTTGTTGTAATTGTTCAGGGCTCCAAATGTACCGGAGCAAACCGAAACGATGTTCCGGTTCGTGAAATTGTAACAAATATTGTTCCGGTTCGTGAAATTGTAACAAATATTGTTCCGGTTCGTGAAATTGTAACAAATATTGTTCCGCTTCGTGGAATTATTAATAATTAAATTATTATTACAGTTTCATAGATATAGCTTCTATGCTCTCTGTAACGTTTTTTTTTTTTTTTCCTAATTGTTTAAAATCTTGAATGCATTTTTTAAAATTGGTTTTTTTACGGTTAAATACAAATTTGCTATACAGTAAAATCCCGATTCTCCAAGTTAATAGGGACCAAGCTCACCTCGGATAAGGAAAAAACTCGTATAAACCGAATTTACACAAATCGTCATCAACTAAGGAGATGAAATACAAATTTCCACTTAATTCAATCCTTTTTAAGGTACTAGTAACATTTCTTTGATGTACATTTCCGTTATTTTTAAGAAATACCGGGAATGAAATTGTTTTTTTTCAATCGAACTTATATCTTTGGAATGGATCATTTTCTTCTGATGGACTGATGGCTTCCATTATGATGAAACAGCCGTTATAAACGAAGTGTTAGGTGAAGATGAAAGAGCAGCCGTAAAAAGGTTAGAGCTCATTTTCTGGTCAGAATAAGGGGGGGGGGGGGCATAATAAAAAAAAAAAAAATATGAACCTTTTTTTTTTTCCCATTCTGACTATAAAATCAGAGTTATAACCTTTTTACGGCTGCTCCTTCATCTTCACCTAACACTTCATTTATAATGGCTGTTTCATCATAATGGAAGCTATCAGTCCATCAGAAGAAAATAACTCGGTTAAAGCGGAAACTCGGTTAAGCTGGACTCGGATAATCGGGACTTTACTGTATTTTTTTTTTTTTTAAATTAGTTGACAATAATTGTGAAATATCCTTCCGGTTCGTGGATTTTTCCATTTCGAGCCTTGTAACTGTTACAATTCAGATGTTGCAGAATTCAATTTTTTGCTTTTCTTCGATCGATGGAGCTCGAAGCGCTAACTCATTATTTTACATTAAATCCAGCAATCCACCCATGAATACTGAAATAATATACAATTTAGAAGAAAAAGTGCGGCAAATCACTTGATTTCCTCCCATAGGGGTAGGATATGGAGATAGATATTTTAAAAATTCGATTTTCTTTTTAAAATAGGGCGAAGATGTTACTATTTTCAGAGAAATATATTTTTTATTAAAAAAAAAAAAACTATGCATTTTATTTAATTTTATCACAAACAATTAATTTTATCATATTTAAAAATGTCTCGGGTGTTTCAAGACCTTCTGTGAACAAATAAAAATTCTAGTTAGTAATTTTTTGTTATGAATATGCACATTGACCTTTAACTGATGTTACTGGTCTCTCAGACTGCGCCTTTTTTCATTTTTTACAGTTTAACTTGCAATTTTCAGTTTAACTACAAACACTACTGAATTTTTTTTTTTCCATTTGGAACTTTTAGTACTATCACCAGAGACTTTTGAATGGGTAAATTTAAATTATAACAGTCCTGTGGAAAAAGTTTAGTACGAAAACACCATCTTATGAGTTAATCGTGCCTTTTATTCATCTTTCGTTGCAGCGGTCTCACAGACCGCTCCACACTACTTATGTGACAATTTCTGTGACATCAGTTAAAGGTTAACCTTTAACTGATGTTACCGGTCTCTCAGACAGCGGCTTTTTTCAACTTTTATAGTTTAACTACAAACACTACCGAAATTTTGTTCCGTTTGGAACTTTAGTACTATCACCAGAGACTTTTAAATAGGTGGATTTGAATTATAACAGTCCTGTACAAAGGGTTTAGCACAAAAACACCATCCTATGAGTTAATCGTGCCTTTTATTCATCTTTCCATGGGGCGGTCTCACAGACCGCTTCACACTAGTTATGTGATAATTTCTGTGACATCAGTTAAAAGTTAAAAAAAACCAAGTAATATAAAATTTTTGTTTTTAAAGTCAATTCCTACTTAGGTCATCAAAGAAAAATTTAATATAATCCCTTAAGCTAATATTAGTTTTTGTTGCATTAAATTATCTCAATTTGTTGATTTTCTATAAGCAAGTAGGTTTACAATGGAAGTCTATGGGAATTTGGCGAAATATTAGAGATATCGCCAAGTTGGCGACAAACTTGGCGGTATTTGGCGGCATAACAGGGTCCCCCCTATGGTAACCCCCCTTTATAGATATGAAGATGCATTAAATGCTTCAATAACCAATGCCCGCCATTTTGTCTCCCATGTAAAACTAAAATTAATTAATTAAATTTCAATTAATGAATTAATATTTGAAAAAACTGTATTAACATCAATTGTCATCCAGTACAAGTTTAAAAAAAATTTATTTCAACTTGATAGGATGGATAATAAGTATTTTATTAACGATTGAAAATTTGAACAAGATATAATAAATAAATATAGGGAGAGTGAACTAATAATAGAAATTGAAAAAAATCCTGTTTTATTAAGAGAAATCCTCCTCCTCGAAAGAGATGATACCTTGATAAATACCTTGTATCCAGATTTTATTTCAGAAAGGTCTTAGAATGGATCACTTTATTATGGAAATATGGACTAAATTGTGCCCATGAATAGGTAATAAACACTGCTTTCTGTGAGGGCTGCAGCGCCCACAGACAGACCCTACACGTCTGGTTGCACACGTAGCTCCTGATAGAGCATTAAAAAAGAAAATAAAGTGAGGAAAGAAGAAGATCTGCTTGCTAATGTACATTGTGCAAAAAAAAAAAAAAAAAAAAATACACTGATTTTCACAATGGATTTGTACATTACATGTTTTAACCAACATCTGCTATTTTTTCAGCTTACTCCATTGAGCAGAAAAACTAAAGTAGATCGAATTTCCCAACGAAATCAGCACAAATCTCTACTGAAACTGGGTGTTCGGAAATGCATGAAACTAGCACGTGTTGTTATTAAGAAACTATGTAATCGAGCTATTTCTTCCGTTTTTTTTGCAAACACAATAGATTTTTCAGAAAATAGTGTCAAAGTGGACGTTTTTAACCGAAGTTCCCGAAGAGAGCAGATAAACCAGTCCGTGAAGGGCGAAAAATCGTGTTTGTCACGTGATCAAAATCGCTTATAACTCAATAGGTAATTGATTGATCAAAAAATGGAAAACACAGTTCGATTCCAAATCGCTTCCATGGCCAGGCTTTCCAATTTTATATCTTTCCGCTAAGAAATGATTTTGTAAATGTGTCAAAACGTTTTGCGCTTGTTGAGCAGAGCAGTTAAGAACAGCCTTAAGGGAGTTAGTTCACTTAAAAAACAAACAAACCATAAATGCCGGGGAGAGGATAAGGAATATACACATCTGTACTTTACGGAACAGGAGGGAATGCTACGAACGAATTTTCATGGATATTTTGGATAAAGTGCGGAATAACTCGGAGGCAGGTGGTATTTTATGCGGTAGTTCTCCTGCCCTCCCCCCAACTACTTCTCCCACAACTGATCCATCTGTTTATCCTTTCAGGAAGGAAAAAAGGTGGATGCAGAAAAAGCACTTGTTGGATTTCCATAAAAATGCAGAGTTTTTTCTTTAAAAAATTCACCTTGATACTTAGAAAAACTAAGTTACGGAAAAGAAAAGCACAATAAAAAGTCAGAAGACTTTAAAAATAGTATGAACCCTTATGATTTCTGGAAAACAAAACAAAAATAAACTAACCTTTTAACCTGAAAATTGCCGCTTTCAACATTTTTTTTTTTTTTTTTTTTTAATTAAGATTTTGGATTTTTCTAATTACTAGCGAACTCATCCGGCGCTGCCCACGTTTCCTTGGGGCATTTCCTTGTAAAATAAACAAGTCGGAAATTGTACGTCAAATGTGGCAAATGAGGTGCGTTCGTACTATAACTAGTTTCATAAATATTCAGATCTTGGTGCAATAGCTGTTGTACTCTTATGCAAAAATGCATGAATACAAAATTTATTACGGTTATATATATATATATATATATATATATATTAAATTCGGCAATACGAAATAATAGGACTCCATCTTAAATTAGGACGTTATCACCATGGGAACCTACAATCATTACCTATCATGGGATATCACTGAATTCATTACGTATAATAGGATTTAATAGAATGAAGATAACTTTTATTAATATTTTTTAAAGTTTTCATTCGATTTTCATAAAATTTGAAATGACTCGAAAAAATTCTCCAATGACTCTATATATTAAATTTCAAACCATTCGGTTGGGTAGTTTTATTATTTTTCGAACCATACGGTTGGGTAGTTTGTATGCGGGCAGACGGATGGATCAGACGACGACTATAGGTGCTATGTATTTATATATAATTACGAACGCACCTAAAAATGGAATAGCCTAAAAATACAGCGATCAATGTAATATTATTCATAAATAAAATTAACACAAATTCTAATTGCCCCGCCCCCTTCCCCTCTTACAGTATTGAGTAAAAATAAAGCAGATTTAAGACAAATTTTAAAAAATCAAAAAACCCGACTGCGTAAAAAGTGAACTAATTAATTATTTCTCACCAATGTGAAACATTTTTTTTTTTTCAATTCCTACTATTAGCTCACACTCTCACTATATATATACACTGCTCAAAACAATTAAAGGATATTGCAGTTTTAGGTGGATTTTGTATCTGGTAAACTGTTTAGCTGATTGATACATGGTCGACAGACATAGTAGGTTATATGAGAATAAATTACACATGTTTGGCAGAAAAAAATGCATTTTATTGCGCATTTGTGTACTAAAGGAAAAAAAACACAATTTGTGCATATGAGAAAAAAAGAATAAGAAAAGGTGTTTTCTTCAAAGAAAATCATTTTCAGTAGGGGGTATGGTTTCCACGGGCGGCCAGCAACGTTGAACACTTTTGAGGTATGGACTCAATGAGGCTATTAATGACGAGTTGGGGTATTCTGCCCCACTCTTCCAGAAGAGCTCTTTCCAGTTCTTGGAGAGTTTGTGGGGGTTGTTGGCGGCCAGAAACTCGTCTTCCTAGAGCGTCCCAAACGTGCTCGATTGGATTCATGTCTGGAGAACACGCTGGCCATTCCATTCGAACGATTCCTTCCTCGAAAAGGAAATCCTCCACCAGGTTTGCACGATGTGGCCTGCAGTTATCGTCCATTAAAATGAAGTTATCTCCGATTGCTGCAGCGTAAGGGACTACAATGGGTCTGAGGATCTCATCCCTATATCGGCGACCAGTCAGAGCTCCATCTCGAATGATGTAGAGGTCAGTGCGCCCGTCAATGGAGATGCCACCATACACTAACACTCCTCCACCGCCAAATCTGACACTTTCGTGCACGAACGCAGGATTATTCCTACTGCCACGGTCCCTCCAGATGAAAATACGCCTATTATCCGGATGCACAGAAAAACGGGACTCGTCAGAAAACAGAATATTGCTCCATTCATTTCTCCTCCAGTTGACATGCTCGGTTGCCCACTCCCTGCGGTCGCGACGATGCCTTGATGTTAATCTAACACATACCATCGGTCGGCGAGCATACAGACCTACAGCATGGAGCCGGTTTCGGACAGTCTGAGTTGAAATCGTGGTGCCTGTAGCCGAGCGAAGGTGTTGTTGGAGAGGAGTAGCGTTCATGTTTCGGTGTCTCCAAGCTGTTAACGCTAAATACCGATCTTCATTGGGCGTTGTTGCCCGTCTACGACCTTGCCCTGGTCTTCGGCCTGCACATCCACTCTCCAAAAAACGGTTCCAGATCCTGGAAATGACACTTTGTGACACTCCAATGGCTTGCACTACTTCGGCTTGAGTTTGGCCCCCTTCTAACCTACCAACAATTCTCAAAGCTTCTGAATCTGTCAAATGACTTCGCTGAGACATCGTACTCATCGAAACAAAGCAATCACTGAATGCCGATCATCCTTGTCTTCATTCTCTTTTATCCAGTTGAAAGTCAAATTTCATTCGCTGCCGCTGAAGCGACGTTTTTGACGTCGAACTCAAAATTTGCATACTCCACAGTTTGAAAACCAGAAAAATTTGCATTTGTGATTCTCTTCTTCTATTTTCGGCAAAAAAAATTTCGTTTATATCTTTATTTTATATAAAACTTCAAATATCCTTTAATTGTTTTGAGCAGTGTATCTTGTTCAAATTTTCAATCGTTAATAAAGTACTTATTATTCATCCAATCAAGCTCAAATAATTTTTTTTAAACTTGTAGTGGATGACATTTGATGTTAATTCATTTTTTTCAAATATTAATTCATTAATTAAATTAAATTAATTTTCAATAATCGAGAGAGCCCCTTCTTGATCAAGGCCTTTTAAGAGGCTACTTCAGTCAAACGAAAAGACGCGTTCGCTAATGCTAATCCTACGGAAGAAATTTATAAAGATATCTCGGTCGCATTTCAATATTTTTAAATGTTTTTTTTTTCCCCCATTGAATAGATTAGATCAATCTGTATGCAGGCCGTTTTTTACTTTTTCGATTTTGATTGCAGATTTTTTTTATGAGGATGCTTTCAGTTCCGAAACCGGTTCGAAAATGAAAGTGTCTTCATTAAAAGTACCTGTAAACAAAATCGAAAAGTAAATAACGGTCTTTTTACAGATCGATCTCAACTATTCAATGAAAAAGAAATCATTTTAAAATATTGAAATGCGGCCGAGATACCTTTATAAATTCCTTCCATAGGATTAGCATTAGCGAACGGGTCTTTTCGCGTGACTGAAGTAGCCTTTTAAGCGCCACTCAAAAGGAAAGAAGAATGCGAGAAAAAAATTCTATTACTGACCTAAGTAGGAATTGACTTAAAATATTTTTTTTAATATATTACTTGTTTATATTACTTACCTATTTTTTTTATTATTTATTTGTATTGATGACTTAAGTTGTGTTTAACTGTTAGCTCCTATCTATAAACACTGTTTTGATGAGGTCTATAGATGTCTATGATGGTTAGAGTTGCAGTAAAGCTAGAGATCCACAATACATACACAACTTCCAGGTTGTATAATATTTTAACGGAGCTTCTGACTGTAAAATAGTCAATGAAACATCGTCTTCATTTTGAAAGACCTATCCAATGATATGCCACTCAATAGGGTGCGTATTTTTTTTTTTCGTCCCTACCGCCATTTTGGATTTTACGGCCGCCATTTTAAATTTATATAAACAAAACCTAGCCTATAACCATCGGGCCGTTAAGACGAATCGATAGAAACCTCATTCATTAAAATCCATCTAGCCGTTGGGATGTTTCGAGGGTATAAAGAAATCCATATACACAGATACGCGTGAAACACATAACCCTTCTTTTCTGTCGGGTAAAAAGATATATAGGCTGTCCCACAAGTCAAGATGTCAAAAATTCATAATTAAATTGTCATAGAGAGTGGATAAAGAAATACCATAAGGGTTTTGTGGCCAAAGAAAAAAAAATTAGTTCTAACTTTCTTTGAACTAACAATTGTTTTCCACGAAAATTCTGACTGTTTGCCAAGACTTATGGCGCAGCAAACCATACTCTACTTACGACAATTTATTAATTTTTTGTGAGTTTTTAAAAAGGTTTCATTGGTATATGTGCGATTATTCCGATTATCCGATAGGCCTCCCGAATGTCGGATAAACGAGTGTCTACTGTTAATTCTATAATTATTTTTTCCGTAATAAGACGTAACAAGAATGATAGAAATATGATAAAATGCATCTGCCATACTAGTTGCTGGAGCAGCATGAGTTATAAAAGCAAATGGACTGTGATCTTACAATGGAATTAAAATAAATAATAAGAATAAAAATATTAAAAACTTTTGTTTAAAAAAACTGATATCAAAATAGAGTACCTTCAATTTTATACACTTAGAAAAGGTTTTTGGATAATATGTGTCCCCCATTATTTTGGTTATCAAACATGTCTCGTGACGGTTGGATAATCGATAATCTACTGTTAATTTTGTAAATCATTTCTACGTGATTCGACATAATCGAGTGTGTGTCATTTTAAAAAACATTTCCTTAAAAGAATTTATTTTCTGAATGCAATTTAACATATTCAATTTTATAACGATTATCAGACATGCCTCGGGACTGTCGGATACTCTACTCTTAATTTTGTAAATCATTTCTCCGTGATTAAACACAATCGAGTGTATATCTAATAATAAAGAAAAGAAAAAACAACATTAGCTTGAAAAATAATTTTTTTTTACTGAATGCAATCTAACATATTCAACTCCATATCGATTGTCAAACATGTCTCGCGACTATCGGATAATTTGTACCTACTGCCAATTTTGTAAATCCTATCTTCGTAATCAGATACATCAAAATTACAAATGTCCATAAAACGTCCATAAAAGTCGTCCATAAAAGTGAACAAGTTGTGAGCTATAGAGTCAAAATAAATATTACCAATTAATATATGTTTCACTGACACATGCTTAAAAACATATTTATTTTAACGCAATCTACATATTCAACTTTATATCGATTATCCGGCATGTCTCTCGGTTGTCGGATAATCGATAGTCTGGTGTTAACCCTTCATTGCACAACGTGGCACCTACCTAAAAACACTGTAGTTATTATGTGCCATAAATTTGGCCAATATGATCTCTATCCCTGATCAAGAACAGTTCAAAGAATGGAATAACACTTATTTTGTCCATGTCAGATGGCTGCATTTGTCAAAAAATTAGATTTTTTTCTTCGGAAACAAAAAATTCTATCAAGCTATTAAGGTAAAATTTACTTTCATTATTTTTACTGAATACTTAAAAATATTAATATAACATAAGTTGCAGAGTGTTAAGCAGATAAAATTAATTACTTCAAGCTCATTTAGTTGTAAAATATAGCAATGCAATATTTTAAAAGCCCTAATTGTGTACATGGGGTACACGCCATAAAATATCAAATTTTAGCTGAAATTTTGAAATTTATTTTTTTTTTTACTATTTTCCCCATTATTAGACCGATATATATAGATTTCAAATAATTTTTTTTCATAAAAATAGAAAAAATCGTGCAGTGAAGAGTTAATTTTGTAAATCATTTCTCCGTGATTAGACACAAGCAAAGGTGTGTGTAAAAAAAAAAAAAAAAAAAAAAAAAAAGAATGTTTAAAAAAGAAATTTTTTTCTTAACACAATCTAACATATTCAACTTTATATCGATTAAAAGGCATGTCTCGTGAGTGTCGGATTATCGATAGTATGGTGTTAATTTTGTAAATCATTCCTCTTTGATTAGACACAGTCGAGTGTGTGCTTGATCAAAACAATCGAGTTAGTGTCTAATAATAAGTAATAACACCATTTGCTTATTTTTTTTCCCTAGCATATTCGACTTTACATCGATTATCAGACATGTCTCGTGACTGTCGGATAATCGATAGTCTACTTTTAATTTTGTAAATCGTTTCTCCATGATTAGACACAATCGAGCGAAAGTTAGAAACGTGACGGAAGTCTGTCACACCGCAACGAGTTCTTCGAACAGCACGAGTTATAAAAGCAAGTGAACTGTGGGCTTGTAATGGAATCGAAACAAACATTATCGATCAAAATATTTCACGGAAACATGGCGAGTGTTAATTTTGTAAATCATTCCTCCTTGATTAGACACAGACGAGTGTGTACTTAATCAAAACAATCGAGTCTGTGTCTAATAATTAAAAAAAAAGTTTGCTTAATTTGGTTTTCTAGCATTTTCGACTTTTGTGACAAATCTGTCACACCGCAACGAGTTCCTCGAACAGCACGAGTTATAAAAGCAAGTGAACTGTGGGCTTGTAATGGAATCGAAACAAACATCGATCAAAATATTTCACGGAAACATGGCGCGTGTTAATTTTGTAAATCACTCCTCCTTGATTAGACACAGACGAGTGTGTACTTAATCAAAACAATCGAGTCTGTGTCTAATAATAAAATAAAAACGTTTGCTTAATTTTGTTTTCTAGCATTTTCGACTTTATATCGATTATCAGACATGTCTCGTGACTGTCGGATAATCGATTGTCTACTTTTAATTTTGTAAATCGTTTCTCCATTATTAGACACAATCGAGCGAAAGTTAAAAATGTGACAGAAATCTGTCACACCGCAACGAGGTCCCCGAACAGCACGAGTTATAAAAGCAAGTGAACTGTGGGCTTGTAATGGAATCGAAACAAACATTATCAATCAAAATATTTCACGGAAACAAGGCGAGACCGGTTTCAATGTACTCATGACTGTGACCAGCGAAGAGAATAATTTTGAAATAATATATTTCTTCCACGTTTTTCGGATTGAATTTCAAGCACAGATGGCTAAAAGAATAAGAAATAAAATGCAACGTTCTATATTTCTTATAACAACAAATACTTCCGATTTTTTCTTTTTAATAAATTTATCTATAAATAAGTATAAAAGTTATAAAAAAAAAAAAAACACTTTTTTAAAAATAAGAATTCAATGTCCATCTTGAATATCATGCCTAATCTTTTGACTGGAATTCATGGTTTTCTCCAAAATTTTCCGTTACAATATACTAGTTTAGCGTGAACACCGAAATTGATTATGAAAATTTCAGATATAAATCCATTTGCTCGCGCTTTCTTAAAAAAGGAGATAATTTTTGCTGTTCCTTTTTTAAGAAAGAGAGAGAAAAAAAAAAAAAAACATTTAACTTTTTTGCGGGTGGTGTCCACAAAAAAGGACACTCAATTTTTTAAATTTTCTGGCACCCAGAATATTTATTTATTTATTTATTTTTTATAACGTACGTGAAAATAAGCAGATATCTATTTTCTAATCTATTTTTCAATAAAATATTTCGTAAGTTCTGGTATCAGTCAATCATTTTACAATTTTACAAACAGAATTACTCCGCGACGGAAAAGGTTAAACTATGATTTCAGGATTTCTAGCTTGATTTCTCAACGCAGAATTCTAAATTAATATTAAACTATCAATTGATACAAGCGTATTTTTTTTTAATATTAAAGAAAAAGAAAGACGATGCAACGTTCTATATTTCTTATAACAGAAAATACTTCGATTTTTTTTTTCATTTATTGATAAATAAGTATAAAAGGTGAAATAGTTACAAAAAACAGTTTTATATAAGTATTCAATACAATAGAATACTTGTTTACTTTGATAATCACGCCTAACCTTTTAACTGCAATTGATGCTTTCATCTCAAAACAGGAGCATTTACAAAACTTTTCATCTCAAAACAGGATCCTCCACAAAATTTTTCATCTCAAATTAAAAAAGCCGTTCACAATTTCACACAAACATAACTCTTGGGAGAAAGTCTGAACAGACCCCTGATAATGCATGTGTAATTTTTAACCATTTACGTATCAAAATGACTTTGTAAATGTGTCAGAAAGATTCGTATTGATGAACGGGGCAGCTATAAAATGCGAAAACCACCCCCGAGGCACTTATTCCAACAAAGCCTTGATCAGGGGCGTCGCCATGGGGGGGTATGGGGGGGAGCCTCCCCCCCCAATATATGTGAAGTTGGGAAATTTGAGCTTAGAGTTGGGAAATTCTAGATTTTTGAGACATTTACTTTTTTTAAAGTAACAGTAAAAAAATTACGAAATTTTTATTGTTTTGGTGATTATTTTGAGTACTGCAACAGTAAACAAGTTAAATTATCAAAAGAAATACAAAAAGAAATCAGCCACACTCAATCTATCATTGTATTTTTCAGTTCTACAAAAATATTGCATATCTACCAGACCTAAATTTCTCTACTCCTGTCCATCAATAACTGACTAACCAGCTCCTTTATTTCCTCCAAAACATTGTTCCTTTCTCAAAAATTTCACCCTACCTCCCCTTCTCCTCCCAAAGGAGAATCCAGCTATTTTATCCAAAGGGATTGCAGCTTCTTTTGAAAATTGGAGATCACTTGTAGCACAACAGAAAGGAATGTGGTAACCAACTTGAAACACAGCTATGGGCAAGAAGATTTGATGAGTTTTCACAACTTTTTTTATTAATTTTGCGATTTTTGGACAATATTTTACTCATTCTCGTGATTTTTTTGTCGCAAAAATTAGTTAACCCTTCGCTGTCAAGTAAAAAGCGTTATATGAGCAAATGTGGATATAAGAAGTCGTTAGTTTAGATAAATTTGTCACATTTTACTTTTATTTACGTGCGGAAATATATATCAGTCCTGTTGGCTTATATTCATATGTGTTTATAAAATTTTAAACCAAAAGTCCAGTGTTCTGTGTTTAAAGCTGTTCTAAAAAGTTACTATAAATCTCAGCACTAAGAAACCCTTCATAACAGGAAAAGAGTTTTCGTGCAAGATTTTGGAGCATCTAAAAATCCATTCGAGGATGAAAAAGGTAAAAAATGGACGATTTTAATTTGGAAAAGAAATATGACCACGAAAGCAGTCCATCAACTGAAGAAAAAATTGACATGCACTGTAACACTGACACGTTGCACTTGAATAAAATTTTGAAGAAATAAAGATTTCCTTACAGACAAGCTCACAAACAATTTTGAATATTAGGATGTGACTGGAGAAGCTGAGTTCCGAAAACACCGTAGGAAAACGGTTTCACCAAAGGCAATAGATAAAATTAATAGCACAGCAATGGCCATTGATACGCATAAGTTTTACAGTAAAGAATTATAAGAAATACAAGAAAATTTCGCGAATTTAGTAATGGGCTTAAATGACAATGTTCCCTATATCAAGAGAATATTACAGCAATGCATTCCATATTTAAATTAAAATTGTGCAAGGGAAAAGTTAATAATGTTTCCACCTGCATATGAGAAACCGGATGTACATGACTTGCAGAGTGAAATAGAAATAAACCAAATCCCAACTCACTTAACAAACCTTTTACTCATGCCATGAAATTCAAAGACTATTTCGGTCACGCCGTCAAACTATATACTTGTACCTTAACATTCACAGCAGCTTATCTTTATGGCGTTGCATCTAATGAAAGAATCTTTAGTCAAATAAAAATTTAAAAAATATGTATTGCAAGCTACAATGAGGGATGACAGACTTGACAGCCTAATGCTTTTAAAATATGAAAGTGAAATAGGAAATTTTATTAAGCTAAGCGATGTTATTAACAGGTGGGCTTCTTTGAAGACGACAAGAATTAATATTAAATGGAAACTAGTCGGATGTGCCAATCCCAAAATTTTCTTTCACTCCATACATGTTAATGCCTCAAAATTTGCAATCACAGTGCCAAAATTAAATGACAATTCTTTTCCTATTATAACAAACTCTAAAGGTACAGATTTGTTGAATTGTGTGCATTTAAAAAGGAGATATAAGCATAGCATTTTTCAAACAAATCATTGAATTTTGGCTCCCAGCCTCTTAGATGTCTGCAACCAAAATTCCTTACTCAAAGTGCACAAAAGCGATAGCTTTGGACAGTATAGACTCAAGCCTAATAAGGATCTATTTATGTAGAAGTACTACTTATGTGGAATATGAAGTTTGACTGAATTCCGTGCATTAGTTTTTGAGATACAGCTAACGAAAAAACGTGAAAAATGCTGCATAGCAGCACCACCTGCTGTATGATATACATAAAAAGCTAATCTGCATCAAATTATGTCAAGGTTTAACTAATATGACGTTTGATCAAATTCCGTGCAATAGTTTTTGAAATATAATTATCGCTAAAATCATGTAAATCGGGAAAAATGCCGCATAGCAGTGCCACCTGTTGGACGATTTACACCAAAAACAAATCAGTACCAATTTTTATCAAGGTACAGTCAAACCTCGTTAACACGAACTGTTTCCGATTGCCTCGTCCAGTTGTATGTAATGTAGTTAAGTTCCGATAACACGAACTACTTTTAATACGAACAAAAAAAGTTTCCCCTTGAGTGTTCGCGTTAACGAGGTTCGACTGTATAAGTGAATCTCTAAAGTTTTATTAAATTTCGTGCATTAGTTCTTGTGTTAGAACGCCCACAAAATTTCTATCACATATAGACAGACAGATATTTTCTAAAAACAGTCGAATCGTGTTCAGGACTTACTAAAACACATAAATCAGTCTAAAACCGGAAGTCAAATTTTTTTCACGAATCCAATACTTTCTTCGTGTAAAGAAAGTAAAAAGCGTATTTATTTTTTTAGTAAACAAACCCATAATTAGTATTTTTATGTTTTCAGTTTCAGAATTTTTCTTTGGAAAGGAATTTTTAATGCAAAAGTATCATTATAATTATTACACACGTTGTGCATATCATTTTAGTCGAAATTTGGAGCAATTTGTTTCAAGTTGGGAAATTTTCGAATTCTCCCCCCCGAAAAAATATCTGTGGCTACGCCCCTGGCCTTGATATGTACATTGCAGCACAAAAATCTTAATCCACGAAAATATAATATAACCAAGTATGAAAATATACAACGACATCTTCCGAGTTACCCACGATTTCGAAAAACTTATAGAAACCTCGGAAACCGATATATTCTCGAGATTTAAAGAACTTGGACGAGATACTGTGACAGAGTGCTCCGCGGTAAGGAACTGTCTCTTCTTGATATCATGAGATATCAAGTGTCAGGCCCGCCCCCTTAAAGTGATAAGGTTATGTTATATATGTACAGCCCCTTACAATCAGACTTTGCAATTAATTAATAAAAGTGAAATTTTTGAACTTCAGATTTCAGAAGAATCGAGATGCTTTCTTCAGAGACCGTTTTTTATTTTCACAGCGTGCAAAATAGCATATGGCTTACAGCCATTGCTTTCTCTCAGGAATAGAACCTGATACATTAGCATATTAAGCCATCACATATTAAAAATCAAAGGTAAAAATTTAAGATAAGAGTCACTAAAACGGCACATCTGACCATGCCTCAACTCTTCCGGGCTGTCCCCTCTGATCCACTGAAATGAACGATTCACCGTAGACAGAGAATCATCATCATCCAGGTAAACAGCGCATGTGCAGACACCGAGCTCCAATGCGAGCCCAGTGCGCGCAGAAGACATTCCTGTCCAGATACAGATTAGAGTTACCACGCGTATCTATTTGCTCTCGCCTGTTTATAATTTCTTTGGATTACGTTTTTTAGGTATTTTGTTAATTTATTGTTTGTTTATTATGATTTGGTGCTATTCCATTTTTAACTTTTCTTTTGATTTAGTTACTTAGTGGGTTGTTTTTTTTTTTCCCCGCCGATTAAACCTAAACCGGTGGAAACTGTAGCACTATCGGCATATAATGTATGGTACAACCATGAACGTGGTACTACGAACCGTTCATTTTCTCTTGAAATACATCTTTACGTAAATGATACCAAAATTTCTTTAATATGAATATAAGACTTTGCATTTCATTAATAAAAGGGAAATTTTTGAATTTCAGATTTCAGAAGAATCGAGATGCTCTCATCAGAGACCGTTTTCTACTTTCACAGCGTGCAAAATAGCATATGCCTTGCGGCCGTTGCTTTCTCTCAGCAGCAGAACCTGATACATTAGTATATTAAGCCATTCTCTTTAACATATCATTTACTACCCGTTTAAAAAAAAAAAAAAAAAAAAAAAAAAAAAAATCTAGTTTCAAGACTCAGCCTCATTTTGCATTCGTCATTTCCCAAAGCTAAACAATAGCACCATCGTGTTGTGTTTTGTTGTTGCTCTCTCTGATTTTACTTTTTTTCTTCTTCTTCTTTTCCCAACTGGATGCAGATCTTGTCTTCACTCACGGCTTTACTTTTCTAAACGGGTCTACGCCTGGAATGCTCCGCCGTCCTTCACAGTGGAAGGTTTTTCAGCGAATAACCAGTTATCAAATGCGTCGCTGATTCATTTTTTGTGACTTTTTTCTTAATGCTAGGAAGTGGATTTCTTTTTTTAATCCAATAAAAGAAAATATCTGTGTGTATCTGGTTTTTTATGGGATCTATTCCCCCCCCCCCCCCCCATGATGTCCGACCATAATTAGTCCCGGAGGCAGTCTTTTTTTTTTTTTTTTTTTTTTTTATTGTTAATCATTTTATGCAAGCTTTTTTCAAACATGTAACTGGATGGTCCGGTGGCATCATCATCATCCGTAATCGAGTTCCCGGCCCTTTCTGCTTGACTGTGGGATGTTGCAGCTCCCGAAGCCGCATCCATATCGGTCACGAAGATGTTTTCGTAATTAAGTAGAAAATGAAAATATATGGGCTCATTAATATTCAAATATAGTTCTTTTATTTAAAAAGTTTTCAGACCTCTCTTTTTAAAAGTAGGGCTAACCCGACCCGACAGAATCAAAACTCAGAAGCATTTAAAAGCCAAACCGGGGCGAAAAAATTAGCATCAACCCACATCGCAGGTCGGATTGGGTAAAATCGAGTAACCCGACAAGATGCAGTACACTAAACCCACCCCCTCTTCCTGTTACACTTTATGGTCCCCTTTTCCCTCTTGAAGTGTGAATGCAATTAATGAATGACCCATTTACAATTATTTTTTATTTTGTAAGAAAACTTAAAAAGGAAAAAAAAAAAAAAAGCTTATTTAAACGTTAAAAAGAAAATTTTAAATAATCTTTACAACATATATTCAGAATAATAATAAAAAAAGTAAAAAATGCGCGTCTGCATCTTTTTCATTTGAAACTTGATGTATCCCTTTCCCCTACCTTTCGTTCCTGAGAAATAAGGAATCTATAAAATGACCGTAAGGGGCTGTTCAAGTATTACGTAAGCCTATTTTTAGTCATTTTGTACCCCTCCCTCCCCCTTGTAAGGAAAAATAAGCAAATACTAGATCCCCCCCACCCCCTTTGCTTACGTAAAATTCTATGACATTCCAACATCAACACTATTTGCCATAAAAAATTACAGTTAGCGATACATTGCATTATTAATCCAGCAAATTTACATAAACAGACACATAGGGGTTGTGGTAATGAAGAAAAAAAAAATCTGTCTAATATATTGTTACTTATGGCATTAAACAATTCATAGAATACAAAAAAGTTTTTATATATTATTATTTATCGCATTAGACAACAAACTTTAAAAAATACAACCGGCCCTAACTTATTTAGGCACAAAAATTTTAACGATAATCATAGGAATATTATGTGTTTGGCGTTCACATTTGAGTCTGTTGTCCAAGATCTTTGAATCCATGTTTCTGCATTGTCTATTTATAAGTTTTCAATGTAGTGGTGGGCTGGAATGATCCTCGTTTCCAGTCCTTGTTTACTGCATATCTTTTTTCTCATTCGTTCAACATCCGCAGAACGCTCATCTAAATCATGCTCTTTTGCTTTTTGTTGTTAAACTATAGTTGCTTCGTTGTCTAATGCTTACGTAAGAATTTTCATGACCCCTCTCTCCCCCTTGTCAGCAAAAATAAGCAAACACTGGACCTCCCCCCCTCCCCCATTTACTGCTTACGTAATACTTGAACGATCCCTAACTTCTCGCATAGAAAAAAATGTACCCCCATCCCCCTTAAAAAAAAAAAAAAAAAAGAATCGCTTAATTTGTGCATCATGACTGAGATGATTTGAGTTCGTGGAATCCGATTTCGGGACCCCAAACACATTCTCTCTTCCTGCCACACTGTGTCGCACATTATGACGCCTTCTTCCCCTCTTGAACTGTGAGGTAATTAAACGAATGACCCTTTTACAATTATTAAATTATTATTATTTATTTATTTCATATTAACCCTTTATGTACTGAATTATGAATTCATGAAAACTTTATCTTCTAAATCATTTTTCGTGAATTGCTTAAACTACATTAGACGATTTGCATAAACATTTAATAAATTTTAGAAGGATTAATTAAATTTGAATTTATAGGGATTTTGTACAATACTTACAACCCCACTCAATTCTTTTCAATATTTTTCTTTCTTTTGTAGAATCAGGAAATGTACAAATATAATGTTCTTGCAATAGAAATATTTCCGAAGTGAAAAATCCCCCCCCCCCCTCTCCATTATCCCAATACCAAGAAAGCTGAAGAGATGCACAGGCAAAAGAAATCATCCTTTTAAAAATATTTATGTTTTGTGCAACCAATAACGCTTTTGGAACAAGATAAAGAAATGCATCTAAAACTCATTCTAAACTGTATTACAACTAATCCATGTATTAAAGGAATTTTATAACAAGCTATTATAATGGTACTTATAAGTACCGTCAGTAGATAAAGGGTTAATACTGCAAAATTCGTTATCACGGTGCTAAAATTAAATGGCAATCTAAGCTCATCATGAAGATTCTAAAGATATGAAATTCCGTGCATTAGTTCTTGAGATATGACAATCGCTAAAATCGTGTAAATCCTGAAAAATGCAGCAAAGCAACGTCATCTGTTGGGCGATTTACACCAAAACCTAATCAGCAACAACTTATGACATCGTCTAACAATCTGAAATTTGAAGAAAATCCGTGCATTAGTTTGGGATAGTGCTATTGCGGAAATCATAAAAAATTCTGAATAGGAGCGCCACCTGTTTGGCGATTTACACCAAAAACTAAACAGAATCAATTTATATCAGGGACTAACTGAATCTGACGTTTGATGAAAATTCGTGCATTAGATCTTCGAGATAGAGATATTGCGATAATCGTGAATAATGCAGCATAGCAGCGCCACCTGTAGGACAATTTACACCAAAAAGTAATCAGCACCAAATTATATCAAGGACTAACTGAAACTAACGTTTTATTAAACCCCGTTCATTAGTTCTTGAGATAGAGCACCCACAAAATTTGTGTCACATATAGACAAAGACATTTTGTAAAAACATTTTTGGTGGGATCTCTCAGGGCCGAAACTAAGGGGGGGGGGGGGGCAGAGGGGGCATGTGCCCCGGGCGCCAGAACGAAGGGGCGCCAAATGAAGGATTATACCTCTGGAATAGACCATTTTCTTCTGATGGGCTGATGACTTCCATTATTATGAAACAGCCGTTATAAATGAAGTGTTAGGTGAAGATGAAAGAGCAGCCGTAAAAAGTTAGAACTCTCATTTTCTGATCAGAATAAGAAAAAAAAAATGGCCATAATTTTTTGTTTTTCAAAAAAAATTATGGCCATTTTTTCTCCATTCTGATCAGAAAATCAGAGTTCTAACTTTTTACGACTGCTCTTTCATCTTCACCTAACACTTCATTTATAACGGCTGTTTCATAATAATGGAAGCCATTAGTCCATCAGAAGAAAATAACTTGGTGAAAGCGGAAACTCGGTTAAGCGGGACTCTGATAATCGGGACTCTACTGTATATTTAATTTTTTAAATGATCTTTAGTATACTTTTGTTGGTGTTCAGAGAGGGGTCATGACCCCCGTGACCTCCCCCTTGGATCCGCCATTGTAGATTACGTAGTTCAGTATTACATATTTTATAATTACACATATTTTAAATTTTAAAATAAGAAAATTATTATTAAATACTATTAGAAAATTAGTAAAATTCTCTTTGTAAATATACTTTGCGGAAGAGGGGGGGGGGGGGGGCAAAATCCATGTTTGCCCCGGGTGCAAAATGCTAGTTTCGGCCCTGGATCTCATCTCTGACCCCTAAAACGTGTAAATCCGTCGAAAACTGGAATTCGAAAATTTTCACGAATCCAATACTTTCTTGTAAAGATGGAAGAAAGTAAAAAGTAATAAAAAATGCGCGTACGCATCTTTCTTTTTACATGGAACTTGATATATCCTCCATCTTAGGCCCCAAGAAACAAGGAATCGATAAATAGCCGTAACTACTCGCATGGAAAAAAATTCGCATAATTTGTGCATCAAGACTGAGATGATTAGGGTTCGCGGATCAGAAATCAGAACTCTAAACCCACCCCCTCTTCCTGTCACATTGCGTCACACTTTACGACAACATAAAAACACTGACGTCGTAACTGCAGTCGCCACGCCTTTTAAAGCCTAAATATCATCTTTTGATGATATTTTGTGTAATGCAATGTCTAGTAATAGTATAAAAGTAATAATCAAATTCATTAAAAATAATAATAATAATAATAATAAAAATAAGATAGGACATGAAATAAATTACACAAATACACGGGCGGCGTATTCCGTCCGCTAGTGTTGACTTACTAATAAAAATAATGAAAGCGCAGAAGCAATTACGAACTACAACTTTAAACATTGGTTGAATACAGAAGGGTCTTTGGGAAGACAGTAAATGAGGCACAGGTGTTAATAATGAAATTATTTTGGAACTATTGTCGCAACTGATTTTGAGTGGCGTCATAGTACGTCGTCGTATTTTTAAAGATTATCAGGTTTCTGACGTTAATAAGACGTATGCTTAATGTAAATTACTGTTTCACTATTTTAATTCTTTATTTAATCAATTTATCTGTGTACTATTATCTACGTACTTGAGTTACGGACGCATTTGCTTATCTAAGAGATTAAAATGGTGAAATGTGTGAAAGGAAATTTCAGAAGGATTATTGTCTACTGGAATGAGGTTGCTACAACAGGAAGGTATGTAGAGGTAAGAAGTAAGAGTTCATGAGCAAAAGGTAATCATATTTGATAATCCGTCACGAGAAAAGCGGTCAACAACGACATGTGGGGATTCCAGTGAAAATTGAGTGGAGGGCCCGCAGAAAAAGAAGGCATAGAGTAGAATCTGATTAGAGATGGAGGAAAACGGTGTTAGTCGTGCAGTGAGCACGGTGTGTTTTCTGAGAGAAGCGTCGTGTAGAAGCCCACATGTGTGCCGAGATTTCGGATAGATCTGTGCGGTTTTAGTATTGGATAAGTCTTGCTGTATACGTTCAAGAGAGACAAGAATAATGTGTTTATAGCATTATAACCTAGTGAATAGATCAGTGGTTCCCAGCGTGGGGCAATTCCAAATGTGTTACTCACCCATTCGCTCTTTGGCTCTTTTGGAAAAGCTATGTTGTAGACTAAAAATAAAAATATTACATGCAAATTTAAAAAATAAAATAAAATAAAATAATTTCTTTTAAATTATTAAAACTTTCAAAATGGAACCAAACCAGAATAATTTTATGAAAATCCTTTAATGAAATTTTGACAACTTCCTCCCACCCCCTCTTTTTTTCATTATTAAAAATTCCTATAGTTTTTCTAATTACTGAGGTTGTTTTAAAATTTTTTGCAACTCTTTCAATTATTTATTGAATGAGCCTTATTTTTGTTCGCTCTGCTTGCTATATGTCACATGAAGGAACATTTACACGCGAAACTAGTTAAGGGTATATCTGGACTGCTTTGAACATATTTAACGTAAAAAATATTTGAACTATCTAAACCAGATACTTTACCAAACTTTATATAATTTATAAATCGTAAGGGTCAATATCTGAAAATTGGACAATTTGCGTCCACTGCCAATAATATTCCATTAATTATACTAAAACCAAAAACTGAAAAATGTAATATATTGTAACATTTGTTATAACAATTTACAAATGATAAATAGACACATGATGATGTATAAATAATTTATTTTAAGTTTTAAACAAACGAAATCATCATTTCAGTCCCTGTCCCCAGGTACAAATATCCAATATTAAATGTATGTTGTAAAAATTTTTATAAATATTTTTAACTTTTGCTATTATATATATATATATATATATATATATATATATATATATATATATATATATGCATACACAGTATGGGAAAATATAATGCTTCTTTACTCGTATAGATTGTATAGTAAAATACTGTAGTAAATATATTTGTCCCTGAGGTTGACCATCATCTCAGTCCCTCTAACCACACATTTAGGTTAACAGATACTAGGTGGCGCTGGCAGAATTATTTCCATTGCAACAGCAACTATAGTTCAACTATCCAACATGGATAAAGGTAAGTTGTTCTTCTCATTGTTTCATTTTTAGAAATATTTAGTTTTTGTTCTGAATAGGGATGAGTATTTTTTTATAGCATCATTCATGTCCCCATATTTAATTTTTTATCTATAAAAAAAAAGCTTATTGCAACTTTATTTATATAACATACAAATATCACATGGAATATTTAATCATTATTTACATGAGTTCAAAATGATTCAATAAAATGGCTGTGCAGCTTTTAAGACAAAAACATCACCTCAGTCCCCATCATTAGACACTGATTATGGTGTTAACAGACACTTTCTTGCATAAAAGTTAATCCTACGCATAAAATATACATCCTTGATCTCAAAACACTACAACATTCAAATGATAAAACAAGTATAATAGTTTATAATTGTATTTGGAAGTTGGTACAATAAAAATTCTGGAGTGAAATTGTCCAGTTTTCAGATATTGACCCTTAAATAGAATTAGAAAAGAAAATAGATAAATAGTAAGTATCTATTGCTCTAGTGTAGGCCTCTTACATAGTAAATAGATGTACATCATGACATATAGTGTTTAAATTTTTAAATCATATAATTCACTATTTAATAAAAAGAGATGTATTATAGAGTGCGGAGGTAGGTTTTTTTTTTTTTTTTTTTTTTTTTTTGGGGGGGGGGGGGGGTTGGATCGTGATTTTACAGATGCTTCGGTGGGGCGTGGCCAACAAAATGTTCGGAAACACTGTTGTAGATAGTATCCCAAGAGCAATTTAAACGCAGGGCAGGATCTGCTATATCCGTGTCTGTAAACGGAAGTATTGTTTTTGTTGTACAAATTTGTAAGTGTATCGTAATTAAAATGTTCAATATTTATTTGAAGCGTCCTAGTGAGCTGATTCTCGAACTTATATTGTGTCCGGTATCACGCATCTATATTAGTGGTGGTAGCATATAAATTATAAAAATATATGTATCTGCTTGAGTGGTGGATTGAAAGTGGAGTAATATGTACGACAAAGATTAAGAAAAGTGCAGGGACACGAGGGGTCTGCAAGGGACCGGGCTTGGCCAGAGGCCCGTACCCAGGCCTGCAAAATGAAGGAAAAATTTCCAACGGGCCGGATCGGACCTGGAAATTCCGCCCCGTGCAGACCCCTAAGGGACAACGGATTCTTAATTCTAAAATCGGAACGCATGGTTATTTTAAGGCTGTTTTTAACTGCTTTGCTCAACAAGCGGAAAACGTTTTGACACATTCACAAATTCATTTTTAATAGAAAGGTATAAAATTGGAAAGCCTGGCCATGGAAGCGATTTGGAAGTTAACTGTTTTTTTCATTTTTTGATCAATTAATTACCTATTGAGTTATAAGCCATTTTGATCACGTGACAAACACATTTTTCGCCCGCTCTTGAGTTCTCTTTCTTCCTTCGCGCAGAAATTCGGTTCAAAACGCCCACTTTGACACTCTTTTCTGAAAGATCTATTGCGTTTGCAAAATATGGAAAAAATAGCTCAATGACATAGTTTCTGAACAACACCACCAGCTAGTTTCATGCATTTTCGAATAAAAATAAATTAAAACTTATGTCAGATAGTTGCACTTCTCGATTTGAGAACAGCGTTAACAAACATACACACAGACTGAAAGACAAACCGAAATCGAAAAGCTTTAGGCTGTGTTTAAGTGTCGAAAAAAGGCCTAAACTGGAGAGAAAGGCGTGTCTGTAAGTGTTTAGAGGCAGTGCCGCCAATGACACACATAAACTTTCTAAATATTAACTTAGATATGTAAGGAATCGGTTGAATCAGTTACAAGCAGTGGACCACATTTCACGGAGAACAGGTTTCGCTGGCATACGCCCTTGATTTAAATAAGAGGAAAGGTCGCCTCTTTAAATCGCGACAATGCTGAGAAGTGCTGGGGCTTCGGAACGGATGGCCTTGATTGAGATTCGATAACAGAATTCAATAGTACAGAATAAGATGGCTATAAGGAGCAAGCAATTTTTTTATTGTGAAAAAATCCGGGAATTATAGCATGGATTATGCCAAGCTTTCAGATTTGGAAATTTCAGTATAGACAAGTGATGTTAACTCTGTTTTTTCTCCGGATTTATTACAACAAGACACAGAGCCGTCCCTTAGGAGTGGATGACAGGTGGCGCACAGTGGCTCGCGCGCAGATTTTAAGGCTGTTCTCAACTGCTCTGCCCAACAAGCTCATAACGTTTTGACATATTTACAGATTCATTTTTTAAAGGTTGGTTGGTGTGTTGTGTTTATGGCGGCCAATTATCAACACGAGGGGCCCTAAGAGGGGAGTGCCTTCCGTGGGGGGGGGGTCTTTCTAAGGGAACCTAACTCGTATTTACGCTTGGAAAACGAAGATTAGAAGAAAACCACGAAAACTCCGAACGATTAGGCCGACGGGCGCGATTGGGATCGAACCCAGCACCTCCGGTCTACCAGCTTCGAGAGCAGAACCTCTCTGCCACCGGTGGGGCCATTTTTTTAAGAAAAAAAAAATAAAATTGGAAAGTCTGTCTAGGGAAGCGATTTGGAATCGAATTGTGTTTTCCATTTTTGGATCAATAAATTACCTATTGAATTATAAGCGATTTTGATCACGTGACAAAATTATTTTCTCGTTTTGCTGATCATTTTTTCTGCTTTCTTCGGGAACTTCGGTTCAAAACGTCAACTTTGACACTATTTTCTGAAAGATCTATTACGTTTGCAAAAAAAAAAAACCCGGAAAAAACAGCTTGATTACATATTTTCTGAACAATAACACCGGCTGTTTCATGCATTTCCGACCAAAGATAAATTTAAACTTATGTCAGAAAGTTACCCTTTTGGATTTGAGAACAGCCTTAACAAATAATATTTTCAAATTTAATATTCGTTTGCATAGATGTTTAAATAATTGAAGAGCTTATAGTGGAAGAACATGTTATGATACATTTTATCAAAAATTGTTTTATTTTAGGTATTATATCTTATAGCTAACACTAAAATACTAAAATTCTACTTAGCATTGAAGATATGAGACAGTATCTTTTAATATTTAATATATTTATATTTAATAATTTAAATGGTGAAAATAATTTCTAATATTTAATAATTAAATAGTATTAATATTCTTTTCTTGGAGAGTTTAGTACCACCTATAACATTCAAACATATGATACTAAGAAGGAATTAAATAACTAAATTACAGCAAAAAACTTTCAATTCAATTTTCTTGAATTCTAATTTTTGTTACACAACATCTTCAAGTCAGGTCTTCAATTAGCTCAATTAGTTAGAATTTTTTTTTTTTTTTTTTTTTTTTTTTTTTTTTTTTTTTCGCATAGGATTTATACCTGTTATAGAGAGTATATTGTATGTTTTATTTGCTAAATTTAGCACAGGAAAAGAAAAGTTGATTCTGCTCTTTTTTAAGCATACAACAGAGTTTCCCCCAGACAGTTTCAGGAGTGTGCTGCACCCTGCCTGCCCTTAGGTTTACAAAATAGCACCCCTCTTTAAAAAAAATTAGCTCCCTTGTTGCCCCCAGCTGAAAAAAGTGCCTTTACTCCTTTGTTTATTAAAAAATTTACTTGCATAGTAAAAACTGATCCATTGCTGCCTTTAAAATACTGTTTTGTCTATTAAATATCAAAAAGTAGTTTTAAAAATCAAAACAAAGCCTTTAAAAATTTCAAGAACTTCCTTTAAGAATCCAAAACATGCCCTTCAGAATCCAAAAGTGCCATTTTCACACAAGCAGACCCTGCCCTTTTTTGATCCTGGGGGAATCTCTGCATACAACATACCCTATTTATATGCTTTCGCAGTTTCCCCCCAGACATTTTTAAAAAGATGCTGCAGCCTGCCTGGCCTTTGGGTTTTTTTTAAAGCACCCTTTGTTCCTCATCCAAAAAAAATTGTCTCAGTGTCAAAAAATTTGTGCTATTACTGCTATTTGTATATATTGAAAAAATTTGCTTATATAAAATAAAAACCAACTAATTGTTGTGCCTTAATAAGAATGCCCTGACTTTTAAATATTAAAATTGCCTTTAAAAATAAAAGACTGTCTTTAAAAAAAAGTACCGTAAGAATCTAAAATTTGACTTAAAGGTTTAAAAATGTGCCCTTATGAAACTAGAGAGCGACCTTTAAGAGTTTAAAATTTACGCCTACAAAATTAACAAGTTAAATTGTACGTCAAACATGGCAAATGAGGTGTGTTCGTACTATAACTAGTTTTATAAATATTCAGATCTTGGTGCAATAGCTGTTGCACTCTTATGCAAAAATACACGAATACAAAATTTATTACGATTACATATGGGTCATTCCACTTAAAATGAGTAAAAATTTAAGAAAAATTTAAAAATATTCAAATAGAGCTCTGCAAAATATCTTCACAAAAAATAAATTATTTTAGCAGTTTTTGGAGATTTAAAAAACTTGTGATAAAGAATGGCATGTGTGCAATCGTCCAAAGTTGCAAGTTTGAAGTTCTGTATCTTGAAAACTATTTAACTGAAATGAATTTTTTTTAATAATAATGTAACTCTGAAAAATTATCTTCTTACTTATTAACCCTTAAATGCCTGATTTTTCAAAAATCATTCTAATAATGTTTTTCGGCTTTCATTTTTTAAATAAATCACGGGAAAAATACTTAAAATAATCATATTTTGTTTTAAGTATAGTTTACGGCTAAAAAACAGTTTGTTACTAATCGGCAATACTGGTGTTTAATTGAAAAAATAATTTTCCTTGATAAAATTTTATAATATTAAACACACAAGAATTTTAGGAAGTGTAATAAGAAATAAATTTTACTTGCTCACTGCAGAACAAAATAGGGTATTTCGCAAACTTTCAAACAAAACAAAAAGAACAAGCAACAACCACTGAAAAAATAAATCTATCCTTATTATTAAACAGCACAAGTGTTTGGATCTACATGTTGAAAATCAATAATATTTTCAGAATGTATTTTATTGGCAACATTAGGCATTATAGCTTCAATATTATTCTAATAGTATTTTAGAGCCTAAATTGGGTATGTTGCCGAAAAGCAACACCCGGCATTTAAGGGTTAAGTAATAATAATCTGGTAACACCATTATTAATCTTTAATTGGTTGCAAAATTTGCGAATTTTGAGAAAATTAGAAACGTTATAAAAATCAAAGGAATTAAAAAACATCTGTGAAATTGATGCCTGATGTAATATTACATAGGAAGATCAAATTCTCCAAGTTTGAAAGTTGCCATTTATTTCCTTCATCTTAAAAAAAAACTTAGAAACTGTAAAAAATTTACAAAATCATAATTTTTGCTCTTATGTATCAGCAAAAATATAAATAAAGGAAAGGTCCGACATTAGCAATATAACACAGACATAAAAATCAGTCAGACATAAAGTCCATGATATGCTAAAAAAAATTCAACATTGCCTTTTGATTCCTACAATAGCAAAAATGGGTTCAAAAAGGCAATATTAACTACATTCCATGAGCTATTTTTCTTTGAATTCGCGCGCGTTTCTTAAAATATTGCACGATTTCAAGTGAAAAAAAATTAGTGCTGCCATCTATTTTCTGTATCTGGATTTAAGTGTTAATATATAATTTTTTGTTCAATTGGGTCATTTTTTTTTTCTACTTTAATTAAAAATCTTCTTGAGGCAAAAATAAACTGAAGACAAGTATAAAAGTTTCTATATTTAAAACACACACTTTTATCTATAATATATATAAAAATAAAATAAAGTTTTAAAAAGCTTCCTTTCACATCTAAACAAGTGATAGAAATATTGCATTTTACCCGCAACATTTTTTACTATTTATTTTTTTTCTCATTAAGGAATAAAAAGGCAAGAATGAGAGTTTGAATATTTAATGCATATACTTTTAGCTATAACGTCAAGTAATTTTGATATTGTCAGAGGTGTCCATCTCTAAACGAGCAACAGAAATGTTGCTTTTTTCCCCCTCTCAAATTTTCAAAAATAATTTTTTTTCTCATTACGGAATAAAAACACAATTACTAACTTACGTCAATCTGTTACTTATTATTAATTCCTAATTATAAATAATTTTTAATATAGTCTTTGCATTCCTAAGGCTAATAATCAAAATTGTAATTTAAAGCATGTAGACAAAACCTCGATTTTGCATGCACTTTTAATGTACATTTTAATACTTAAATAAACAATCCTAAAATCTATTATTTTACATTTACTCATAGATATGACCTACTTACAAACTGATTTTCATTAAAATCTGTGACATGTCTGCCACAGGTGATTTGCTCATTTTGTATGGAATGACCCATATATTACAGGGTTCCTACGGGTCAGGGAAAACCTGGAAAACAGGAAAAAGTCAGGGAATTCGAAAATTTAGGCAAAAAATCAGGGAAATGTCAGGGAATTTTTTTAATATTTGAAAAGGTCAGGGAAAAGTCAGGGAATTTTTGATATACTACTTCCATCCGAATTTCTATTATCGTCGTGAATGAAGAAATTTTAAATTATTCATCCAATCTAAAATTTTTATATAAAATTTATGAAAACTATATAACAATATGAAAAATAATTAAAAAATCGGAAATTCATAAAGCATATACTTTTTTTCTAGCATTTATCTAAATTAAAGTCCATTGTGAAGGGTTTTACAATAATATATAAGCCGAATTTTTACTGAGAAAGGTCAGGGAAATTTTTGAATAAAGTCAGGGAAAACCTGGAAAAGTCAGGGAAAACCTGGAAAAGTCAGGGAATTTTTTAAACAGAATTGTGTAGGAACCCTATTAAATTCAGTAATACGGAAATAATAGGACTCCATCTTAAATAGGACGTCTCACCATAGCAACTTAGAATCATTACCTATATGGGATATCATTGAATTTATTACGTATGATAGGACTGAATAGAATGAAGAAAACTTTTATTGATATCTTTTTTAAATTTTGATTAGATTTTCATAAAATTGAAATGACTCGACAAAATTCTGCATATTAAATTTCTATATATTAAATTTCAAACCATTCGGTTGGGTAGTTTTTGCGGACAGAAGGGCAGATAGACGGACGAACCAGACGACTAAAGGTGCTACGTATCAGGGCCGAAACTAAGGGGGGGGGGGGGGGGAAGATGGGGCATGCGCCCCGGGCGCCAGAACGAAGGGGCGCCAAATGAAGGATTATACCTTTGGAATGGATCATTTTCTTCTGATAGACTGATGTCTTCTATTATTATGAAATAGCCATTATAAATGAAGTGTTAGATGACGATGAAAGAGCCATTTTTTATTCCCATTTTTTATAGCCATTATGGCCATTTTTTCCCTTTGCATTCTGACCAGAAAATCAGAGTTCTAACTTTTTACGACTGCTCTTTCATCTTCACCTAACACTTCATTTATAATGGCTGTTTCATAATAATAGAAGACATCAGTCCATCAGAAGAAAATAACTCGGTGAAAGCGGAAACTCGGTTAAGCAGGACTCGGATAATCGGGACTCTACTGTATATTTCATTTTAAAAATGATCTTTAGAATATTTTTGTTGGTGTTCAGAGGGGAGTCATGATCCCCGTGACCTCCCCCTTGGATCCGCCATTGCAGATTACGTAGTTCAGTATTACATATTTTAAATTTTAAAATAAGTCTGCTATTAGAAAATTAGTAAAATTCTCTTTGTAAATATACTTTGCGGAAGGGGGGGGGGGGGGGCGCCAAAATCCATGCTTGCCCCGGGTGCAAAAAAGGCTAGTTTCGGCCCTGCTACGTATTTATACTCGTATAATTACGAATGCACCTAAAAAGTGCCCTTCTGAATGTAAAAAGTACCCCTTCCCCATCAGCAGCACCCTGTTCTTTTTTTAAACGTGGTGAAAAATCTGCTATTGTTTCAAAGCGACATATTTTTCAGGGATAAAATCTAACTTTAAAAAAAAAATAGTTTATGCTACCCAGTCTGGACCTGATTACCAACGGGTCAGACCTTACACTAGAAATTGTTGCCTTATTCATGACAATAATTGTGCACGTAAACGGCATTTAAATAAGACGAAAATTTCTATCCTAATTTTTTGCCTATTTACATGGTGTGTATATCAACTTTGTAAATCATATACAGCGCTGCACAAAAGATCCCGAGTACAAGTCCGTTTATTAGCGGATATTGCTGAAGGAATTTTAAATTTGCTAATAAGTTTCCTAACTGAAATAACGTTTAGTATACTATGTAAGTACATATTCAAATGTATAGATCCCATACATGGCTGCACAAAAGAATTCGGATATTTTCCGATTATTCGTGGTAATTGCTGAAATTGAGTTTTCAAATGTATTATGCGTTTTCCAACTTGTTTACTTGGACATTATATTCCACCTTATTAAACGGCGAAGTTTTGCCACAGTATTATGAATGTGTTGGAAAGTGTTTTATAATATGCTTAGAGCATGATTTTCGTCTCTTTCTTTTAAAAATAAATGCAGAATAACATGTGTGGATTAACTACTTTGGAATGAAAGAGCCTCCCAATAATCCTTACATCAAGTCTGGCTTTCACCAAGGACGACATGGCAAGGCATTATTTTATGTTACAGGTTACTGCACGTGCACAGACCTGGTCAGAAGACCTCTGATGTGAAATCAAATGTTTTAAATTATCCTATTTTCCTATATTAAAAATATCTTTTGTAAATTCCCTGATTAATTTATTTTAAATTCTACGTTTTCCTCTTCTAAATGAATGAAAGAAATAATTGAACTATTTCTATCGTCAAAGAGCTCCCACGCAAATTCCAATCTTCAGTCCTAACGCGAGATCAACCGCATAAAAAAGATTTTAAAATAATATTTAAACAAATGTTCCAGGCTACAGAAATATTTCCTTCTCTTTTAAACTTCTTTATAATTTTTGCCTTCTTTATGCATTTGTTTCTTTCTGACACATAATAATGGCTAAGCAGAATATCTCTCTTTTTGTTTAGTTGATATTTGCATTTCTCATCATGTTTCTAGAAGTGTTCGCCAACATATTGTTGGCGTACTTTGCGGGTTACTAATTTATCAACTCTCTCATCGGATTTAAAAATCTTTTATTATTATGAATACGTAACGGCTATGCTTTTGCCAGGGTTCCCAGCAAAACATGTGTGGCAATTTCTATGACTTTCCCCGACCAAATCTTAAAAAATTCCATGACCAAACAGGCATACCCCGAAATTCGCTATTTTCGCAATAGTTTGACAAAATTAAAGACTTTTTTTCTGCGATAGGTCTCCAAATTTTTCGGAATTTTTTTTTAATTCTTTTTGCGGCTGTTTGACAAATTTCGCGATTTTGATGAATTTCGCGTAATTTTTCATTTTTCCCACCAGACTTTTCCATGACTTTAGAAAATATTTGTAAATTCCCTGACTTTTCCTAGATATATTTTTAAATTTCCATGACTTTCCCTGACTACTTTGAAATTCCCTGACTTTCCAGATTTTCCATGTCGCTGAGAGCCCTGCAAGTTTCTTCCCAAGTAAAAAAACTGGCCGGAAGAAATAGGTTTCTTCCAAGAGGAAGAAACTGTTATTCTTTAGGAATTTAGAATATAAGTTGCAACTTTGTAAGATACAATAAATGTACTTGACTGATAAAAATTTACTTAACCCCTTAATTCTCGCTCCCGTCAATATGGCTGAGGTGTCTTTCGTTATTTCTCGTGCCCGTCATATTTCCGGGCTGGAGATTTAATTGCTGTAAAAAACTTCTGAAACCAGAAAAATTTAACTGGCATTTCCGTGTGAAGTCTTTGAATATTCCCACTGTGGTTTGGCTTTTGACACTGATTGTAATTCTGGGATTTGTATTGCATGTTTCGAAATATATAACACTCAAAAAAAATTATTAATAATCAAAATTTAATGCATATATATTATTTCAAATATTATTTGTAGAAATTTGTGTGATGATGATAAATAAATGTTGGAAAACGTCACAGTGTAAGTAATTTTATGTCCAACATCACCTCGCTTGTGAAATGACAATTTCCTCGTGAAATATGCAACGCGTTTTTTTTAGTTGTGAAAAATGTTCCAAGATGGCGACACTTCCCTGAGTTATCGTGGCGTAAGGTCACAAACTAAAGAAGGATTGTGTAAAAGACTTTTGTTTCGAAAAGGCGTCAACAGATCGCAGCACCACAGAACTTTTCTGATAGACTGATTTTAAATAGAACCTTTTTTTTGCTTGTTAAGCAGTCTGTATTGTTTCAAGTTTTTTTTACTCTGTTTTAACTCTTGTGGGCCCCTTTTTACTTCTTCACTTGAAGGCCCGATTTTGTGAGGCCAAGACGCACGGTTTTTCGTGCGTTAACTCTTTGTTCAATGGAAGACTTACATCTCCTACTGGATTTCCAATGTTATTACTTTTATAGTATCCATATTTAACCCTTTTATTTTATTCTTTTTTAGTGTGTGTGTGTGTGCATCCATGTAACCCAGAATTCGTCGTGCATTAAATAGTTTTTTCTCTACAAGTGCATCTGCATCATTCTAAGAAGATATTTTTCACGATTTACAATATCTACTCATTAAATAAAAATTTATAGGTTGTTTTCACATGAAGGAAACCAGCGAATGTCTGCTTTACCAGAAAGGTAAGAAAATAAATTTCTATCTTTCATTATTGATGAAAAAACTTTTGGTATAATAATTTTATATTTATACTGGGTCCTTAGCTTCATGCTAATCGCGAACTCACCCTTTCTAGATATTTTTAATAGATTATGAAGGCTGAGTTGAAGGGGAAAGTAAATAAATAAATAAAAAAAACCCAGTAATAAAAATTTGTTTATCTGATTGTGATAAAATGATGAACAAGATGCACATATGAGATATGAAATATTGAAATATATACATGAAAATAAAAATAAATGTGCATGAATAAATAACGATATATATAATATCGCAAAAAGAGTATTATTGTGAACGAATATTGATTGATTATTGTGAATAACTGATCATTTTATTTATACTTATAACATATTCTAAGAAATTATTTTAAGAAAGTCACAAACTTCTTATAGTAAATATATTTGTTATCAAAGAATTTATAAAACTTGAATAACACGCTATGTCTGCCACAAAAGAAATTACGGCAGTAGAGAAACTAAATGATAATAATTACAATCATTGGTGTTTCAAATTAGAAAATCTGTTAATTAAAGACGATTTATACAAATATATAACAGAATCTCCACCTGCCACACCCGATGATACATATACTAAAAACGCGGCTAAGGCGAAAGCCATAATTTGTTTGTGCATTGAAAATACACAAATCGTGCACATCAGACATTTGACATCTCCCAAAGAAATTTGGGAAAGATTAAAAAGTGTTCACCAAAGGGCGAATTTATCATCCAAATTATTCCTTTTGAGGAAACTATATTCGCAAAGGCTCAATGAGGGCGGAGACTTAAATCTACATATCAACAATATTTTAACTATCCGCGACAAACTCGCTGCCATTGGAGAGCTCATAAATGATTCGCACATCGTGGCTCTTATGCTTTGCAGCTTGCCTCAGTCATATGCTCCTCTTATAACGAGCATGGAGGCTAGAGACGAAAAGGATCTAGACCTCGAGTTTGTGAAAAACAAACTCATCGACGAGTACTCTCATCGAATCGAATACAAAAACACCAGCACACGACCAAGGGACACAGCATATAAAATAATAAATAAAGGAAACAAAAAATATTGCAGCTTCTGTCAACGAGATGGGCACGCTCGTTCAGAATGTTACAAATTGAAAAACAAACAGAAAAACAATTACCAAAGAAGTGAAAATTATAACAGTAATAAATTTAACAACCATGCCAACTTTAAAGCCAATTCGGTAAACCCCAAAAATCAACACAATGGTAGTAAAACAGACTCCTCGAATTTTTGCTTTAACAGCAAATCAAATATAGAGGATGAGGTCAACCAATCGATCATTCCTCTCTTCCCAGTGGAAAACAATTTTGAAATTGAGTCAGTAAAAATTAACCAAACACAAACAACAGATCCAAACACATATATCATTGACTCGGGTTGCACCAGGCACGTTGCATCAGCAAAAACAAATTTTGCAACATTCACAGCCGGGAATTTTGGGAATATAACAATCGCTAATGGAAAAAGGCTTAATTCGGAAGGTATGGGCGACGTAAAAATAAAAACAGACAAAAACCACTACATTACACTAAGAAACGTCTTATACTGTCCAGAACTAAAGGGCAATTTATTGTCAGTTAAGAAAGCCACTGAAAATAATATAAAGGTAATTTTCGAGAAAAATGCATGTTTATTTGTCAAAGATGATAATATAATCTTGACAGCTAAATTAAATGATAATCTCTACGTATTAAACCCTGAAGATGATTACGGCTATACTATAAGTACTCAAACTTTCTGTAACAATACAAATTGTATTTCATTGTGGCACCGAAGACTCGGACACAAAAATTTTGATGATATTAAATACCTTGTTAATCATGAATTAGCCAATGGGATAACAATTAACAAATGTAAACATGACACGCGATGCACCAAGTGCATTGAAGGAAAACTTTCCGCTCTGCCCTACCCTAAAGTAGCCACAAACAGAAGCAAAGACATCGGTACCCTCGCACATTCCGATATATGTGGCCCCATGAATACTGAAACGATAGGAGGGAAAAGGTACTTTATAACATTCACGGATGATTATAGCAGGTACACAATAACATACTTAATCGCGCATAAATCGGAAGCCGTTATCAAACTGAAAGAATACATAGCGCTAACAAAAAATAAATTTGGCAAGTTGATAAAGGCAATAAGGTCCGATAACGCAAAAGAGTATATCAGTGACGAATTTGAAAACTGCCTGATAGAAAACGGGATAGAGCGTCAATTGAGTGTTCCCTATTCTAGCCCACAGAACGGCGTTTCAGAAAGAAAGAATAGAACGATAGTGGAAATGGCTAGAACCATGTTGTCGGACGCCAAGTTACCTAAGCAATTCTGGGGGGAAGCTGTCATGTCCGCCACCTACCTCATCAACCGTCTACCAACAAAGGCTAACAAAAATAACATGACACCCTATGAACTTTGGCATAAAAGAAAACCCGATCTCTCGAACATCAAAACATTCGGATGTAAGGCATTTGCCTATGTCGACAAACCTAAAAGAAATAAATTAGATGAGAAAGCCATCGAGGGAATAATGTTGGGATATGATTTCAGAAGCAAGGGCTATAGGATATATACGGGTGAAAATAAAATTATAATATCTAGAACCGTAAAATTCTTCGAAGAAGGTATAAAAGATGAGGAAATTATACCCGCCAAAGAAAATCAAAACATCGAACAAACTCCCGCAGATAATATTGAAATTGATCTAGAAGAGCGCGACGATGATCAGAATAACACCCCGACCGACACATCCCTTGAGCCGAGAAGATCGCAGAGACAAAATCGTGGTGTACCACCTAACCGTTATGGAATAAGCGCAAACCTGTGTCAAATTCAGGAGCCAAAGTCATGGACAGACCTACAAAATATCAATGACGCAGAAACTAAAGATAAATGGCTAAAAGCCACTAGTGAGGAAATAGATTCTCTGAAGCAAAATAATACTTGGAGATTAATAAAACCTATCCCGGGAAAACGCGTCATAGGTTGTAGGTGGACGTTTAAGGCAAAAAGGGGAGCCAACGGGTCTAATAGAGCGATATAAAGCCAGATTGGTCGCTAAGGGATATGCTCAAAAATATGGAAGCGATTTCGACGAGACCTACGCACCCGTTGTAGCGCATACCACCCTACGAGCATTCTTAAACGCAGCGGTGTACAAAGATCTTAAAATAACTCACCTAGATGTCAAAACTGCTTTCTTACATGGCGATTTAGAAGAGGAGGTTTATATGCATCAGCCAGAGGGATACATAACAAAAGGGGAAGAAGATAAAGTGTGTAGTTTAAACAAAGTGATTTACGGCCTTAAGCAGGCAGCTAGGGCGTGGAACCAAAAAATAAGTAAATCTCTAAAAGAACTAAATTTCGTTGAATGCGCGTCAGACAAATGTCTGTACAAAAGAGTCCAAGATGGAAAAATCGCATACATAATAGTGTATGTTGATGACATCTTAGTCGCAGGAGACAAAACAGACACACACGAAATATACACTGAATTATCAAAGCAATACGAAATCAAAAATTTGGGTCAAGTAACACAATATTTAGGCATAAACATAAAGGAAAAAGCAAACGGTAATCTAGAATTAGACCAGGAACACAAAATAATACAAATCGCAGAAAAATTCAATTTGTTAAATGGTAAGCCTACGTATACACCCATGAATACTAACTACTTTAATCTAGATCCAAACGGGAAACTAATGGGAGATAACGTAAAATTTAGACAAGCTATAGGTTGGTTGGTTGGTTGCATTTATGACGGCCAATTATCTGCACGAGGGATATAGGCCCAGGGGGGAGTGCCCTTCGTGGGGGTCTTTCTAAGGGAACCTAACCCGTATTAACGCTTGGAAATCCAAGGTTCGAAGAAAACCACGAAAACTCCGAACGATTAGGCCGACGGGCGCGATTGGGATCGAACCCAGCACCTCCCGTCTACCAGATTCGAGAGCAGAACCTCTCAGCCACTGGTGGGGCGACAAGCTATAGGAGGGCTTCTATACATTGCAACTTTAACTAGACCCGACATAGCATCAGTCGTTAACATCCTGGGAAGAAAGAATGAATCCCCAAGGGAAGTCGATTGGCAAGCTATCGAGAAATTAATTAGATATCTGCTTACTACCAAAGATCTTAAATTCGTCATAGATAAAACAAAACCTCCAATCCTAACGGCATATAGCGATGCCGATTGGGGGAACGACAGAATAGACAGGAAATCAACCACTGGAAACTTGTTTAAATTAGGAAATAATATATTGGCATGGTCATCGAGGAAGCAGAGTTGCACAGCACTCTCGTCCACGGAAGCTGAATATATCGCTGCCTCTAATGCAGGTCAAGAGATTTCGTGGTTGTTAGACCTGTTAAATGACCTCGAACTGTGTCAACAACTACCCGTAACATTGTACGAAGATAACTTATCAGCCATAAGATTGACCGAAAACGAAAAGGCACAGACAAGAACTAAACACGTGGAAGTTAAGTATCACCACATCAGACATCTATGCCAGAATGGTATAATCAAAATAACTTATTGCCCATCGAAGTTAATGCTGGCAGACGTGCTTACCAAGCCGTTGCCTAAGCCTCATTTCGAGTGTTTGAGAAACAAGTTAAACATTCTACGCTCGTCGGTTTGACATAAAAAGCGGGGGTGTTGGAAAACGTCACAGTGTAAGTAATTTTATGTCCAACATCACCTCGCTTGTGAAATGACAATTTCCTCGTGAAATATGCAACGCGTTTTTTTTAGTTGTGAAATATGTTCCAAGATGGCGACACTTCCCTGAGTTATCGTGGCGTAAGGTCACAAACTAAAGAAGGATTGTGTAAAAGACTTTTGTTTCGAAAAGGCGTCAAGAGATCGCAGCACCACAGAACTTTTCTGATAGACTGATTTTAAATAGAACCTTTTTTTTGCTTGTTAAGCAGTCTGCATTGTTTCAAGTTTTTTTTACTCTGTTTTAACTCTTGTGGGGCCCCTTTTTACTTCTTCACTTGAAGGCCCGATTTTGTGAGGCCAAGACGCACGGTTTTTCGTGCGTTAACTCTTTGTTCAATGGAAGACTTACATCTCCTACTGGATTTCCAATGTTATTACTTTTATAGTATCTATATTTAACCCTTTTATTTTATTCTTTTTTAGTGTGTGTGTGTGTGCATCCATGTAACCCAGAATTCGTCGTGCATTAAATAGTTTTTTCTCTACAAGTGCATCTGCATCATTCTAAGAAGATATTTTTCACGATTTACAATATCTACTCATTAAATAAAAATTTATAGGTTGTTTTCACATGAAGGAAACCAGCGAATGTCTGCTTTACCAGAAAGGTAAGAAAATAAATTTCTATCTTTCATTATTGATGAAAAAACTTTTGGTATAATAATTTTATATTTATACTGGGTCCTTAGCTTCATGCTAATCGCGAACTCACCCTTTCTAGATATTTTTAATAATAAAGATCTGAGATTTGAAAAATAAAGGTCTTATCCGCATTAATTTATATGGTGTAAAACAAACATTAAGACACAGAATTCTCGCATGATGGCTTTTCTACAAATGTGAATTTGTTCTATAACATCTTTATTTTTCGCCTTAAAAAAAAAAAAAAAAAAAAAACTAATTGCATATTTTATTTAGACACCTTATAATTATTCAATTTCTGTAATAAAAGAAATAGGTACTTTTTAAAAAAAATATTTTTTACAAATATTAAGCGACCGTGAAGGGGTTAAGGTAATTTAATTAGACCTATAAAAAATTTAATTACAGGCATACCCCGGCTTACGTATTACGCGACTTACGCAAATTCGCAGTTACGTAATACATCTTGAAAATTACATTTGTGAACATACTAGCGCGTTGGATACGCAGTTGCACACTTTTGATATTTATTTTATAAATAAAATATATAAATATATAAACTATATTACGGTTGTGGTTTATATTAGATAGAGTTACATTTTTATTGGTATATACCAGGGTTGGCGAACCTATGGCACACGTGTCAGAGTTGGCACACAAGCTCATTTTTCTGGCACGCGAAAAATTTTAATTTGGTAATCGTTATACACATAAAACCCATTTTTGGTTTCTGTTATAAACAACAAAATTTTGTTCCATACGGGCAGATCACAATTATGTTTTACATCAATTAACGCATCAGAATAATTTTCTTTTCCTGTCATGCTATGCAGAGTTATTGACACGTATTTTGCCTTTTTATATGAATTAAAAAAGCTGTAATCTTCAAATGAGTTTCGTTTCACAGTCACTGCAATAAAATGGCTAATGGATCCAATTGAGCTATGTATATTTGTAAAAATAACAAAATATGAACTATATTTAAAGCACTATTCACCGAACTTACAACAGTAAAAATCTCATCGATACGTTATTAGTACAATGTTTAATGCAACTTGGAAAATTATAACCGAGATCTTGCATTAATAATAAGTTAAAAATTAAAAACTCTTATTTTTTTCACTTATTACAGTACATACCGTATAAATGAATCCTATTTACGAATTAAAAATTCATTCATTTAACAGCTGATTGCAGTATACAGAAATACCGCATTTTGATTTTCAATATATTTAATATTATTAATGCATGAAAGTAACTGATTTTATAACCAGTGTTTTGTATAAACATCAAACTCTTCTCAATTATTTTTGTATAACTTTGGCACGTTACATTGTTGATAGATATTTTTTGTGAATTTTCGCTACCCGCACGTAAAAAGGTTCGCCGACTCTGGTATATACAATCAAATCTATAACAAAATAACTTAACCTTTATTGTTAGTTGTTAACAGTAGTCCTCTAATTTATAATACAGTTTGTGCTTATCAAGGATTATTTTATTTTGTGATTGCTATTCATTTGTCTTGCCGTCAGAAATTCACGGAGAATAGGTTAAATCAGTCCTTTTTAATTATTTCTTATATTTATAGTCGTTTGATGTAGATTCAAAATTATTATAAATAAATTCATCAATATTGGATTTATGAATCCCGTATTCCACAAGATAATTGAGAAGTGTTCTTTAAGTTTGTTTTTATATATTTTCATGCTTTTATAGTTTATATACGAGTAAATATTGTCTCAAGATGCTTTATTTGTAAAATAATACAGGTAAATAATATATATGTATAAATACATCTTTATATATAATAAATATCGCAATTTCTTACAAAATTTTACCTAAACAACTTACAAATTCGACTTACGTAAAATTCAAGTTACGTAAAGCTTTACGGAACGCATTACTTACGTAAGTCGGGGGATGCCTGTATATGCTAAATTAATAATTACATCAGTTTTTTTTTTTTTTTTTTTTTAGCAAGATCACACCTGACTAAAACATTTCAATCACGGGATGCCCGAAGAAAAGAAATTTTATCCAAAAGACACAAAATCAGTTAAAAGTTATCCATTTCAATTTAACCAGCACATTTTTTTTTTTTTTTTTTTTTTTTTTTTTTTTTTTTTTTTTACTTGTTTAATTGTTAGTAAGTATGAATCGTTTTACTTGCTTTAATGTAAAATTAAAATTTATTTTACAGATTATTTAAATAAGACAATATTTCTAATTTACATCCATTTTTTTTAAGTGAAGTAACATGCGGATAAAATAAACATTGCAGGTGTGTAAGGTAAGGTGCAAGTCAAAGGGATGATAATATAAGATAGTATAATAATAAATAATATGAGGTAATATCTATGCAAGAAGTTTTAGAATATTAGTCTTTTAAAATCAACATTGAGATATACATGTATAAATGACAACGGGGATGAGATTCAAAGACAAATTTGTTTATTTAATGTGTTTCGTAATAAATTATTAAATGTATTGTATAATTTAAATGCATTTTTGCATTAAAAAAATAAAGCATTTTTACATGAAAAATAAAGAATTGGTACTTTTTTTTTTCTCCAGAAATATCATAAAAAATGAAAAAACACTCCCCTACTCCAAAAGTTGTAAAAACCATCACCTGTAAATACCTGCCAAACCTGAAGTTTTTTTTAAATTAAAAAATAAATTATTTTTCAAAAAATCATTACCGTATATACTCGCGTATAGGTCTACCCGCGTATAAGTCGACCCCCTAACTTTCGAATGCAAATTCTGCAAAAAATCAAAAACCCGCGTATAAGTCAACCCCCTAACTTTTTACTCCAATTTTGTACAAAATCAAACCAAATATTTCACTTGCCTATGCGAAAAAGTAGTTAGTAAATAAAAATAAATCATTGAACAAATTTTTAATGATAAATTATTATTATTTGTATATTTTCTGTAATATTTTATTACTCATACACATAAAAAGTAATAATTTTGCAGTATTTGAAGTATTTTTTATTTTTTAATTGACTCGCGTATAAGTCACCCCCCCCCCCCCCCCCCACCACCAAATTTGCTTGCCAAAAATAGTCAGAAATTCCTCGACTTATACGCGGGTATATACGGTATTTAAAATATTAATAAAGTTTTCCCTTTTAGATTTCATATAATTCAAGAGCTGAGTGGAAGAACATGTTATGCTACATTTTCTTAAAAATTGTTTTATCTTTTGGACGAAGGTGTTATCAGGTATTCTATGACATGGTAAAGCTAAAATACCAAAGTTCTATTTAGCCTTGAAGATTTAAGACATTGTTCTTTAATATTTAATAATGAAAATAATATTAATATTTTTTAATATTTAAAAATTAGTTTTTTTTTTTTTTTTTTTTTTTTTTTTTTGATAGAGTTTAGTACCACACCTGTTAATATTTTAAACACATTGTATCAAACAGAAAATAAATCATTAAAATTGACAACAAAAACTTTCACATCAAATTTCTTCAAATGTAATTTTTGTTACTTAACATGTTCTTCCACTTAGCTCTTCAATTATGATTTGAGATTAATTCGTTTATATAGTTAATATATTTTCATCTTTAACGTCTTTTTACTTTCTTCTATCTTTACAAGAAGAAAGTATTGGATTCATGAAAAATTTCGAATTCCGGTTTTCGACGGATTTACACGTTTTAGGGGTCAGAGATTCCAAAAAACATGTTTTTACAAAATGTCTGTCTGTGACTCTGTGAGTCTGTCTGTGTGTATGTGACACAAATTTTGTGGGCGCTCTATCTCAAGAACTAATGCACGGAATTTAATAAAAATTCATATTCAGTGAGTCCCTAATACAAATTGATGCTGATTAGTTTTTGGTGTAAATCGCTCAACAGGTGGCGCTGCTATGCTGCATTTTTCACGATTTTCGCAATACCTCTATCTCAAGAACTAATGCACGGATTTTGATCAAACTTCAGATTTAGTTAGTCCTTGAATTGATGTGAATTGATGCTGATTACGTTTTGGTGTAAATTGTCCAACAGGTGGCGCTGTTATGATGAATTTTGTAGGATTTACACGATTTCCCCAATAGCTCTATCTTAAGAACTAACGCACGGATTTTCATCAAACTTCCGATTTAGTTAGTCCTTGATATGACTTGCTACTGATTATGTGTTGGTGTAAATCGCCCAGAAGGTGGCGCTTCTGTGCTGCCTTTTTCACGATTGCCTCAATAGCTCTATCTATAGAACTAATGGACGAATTTTCATCTAACTTCAGATTTAGTTGTATGTTGACACAAGTTGTTGTTAATTAGGTTTTGGTGTTAATCACCCAATAGGTGGCGCTGCTATGCAGGAATTTTCACGATTTTCGCTATAGCTCTATCTCAAAAACTAATGCACGGATTTTCTCCAAACTTCAGATTCAGTCAGTTCTGACATAAATTGTTGCTGATTAGGATTTGGTATAAATCATTTAATAAATGGGTCTGCTAGGCAGCATTTTGCTGGATTTAGACGATTTCAGCGATAGTCATATCTCAAGAACTAATGCACGGAATTTCATATCTTTAGAATCCTCATGAGATGCATAGATTGCCATTTAATTTTGGCAGTGTGGTAGCGAATTTTGAAGTATTAACATGTATGAGATAGAAGAAAGGTTTGGGATTGGTACATCCGACTAGTTTGTTTCTGTTGACTTCTTCCTGTTTTTTCCAGTTTCTCCAGGAAGAAACCCAACCCTGGCTTTTGCCAAATTAAATATGTCAATAAGCCACAGGAACAATTTGTGGCGTATGATTTTCATCATTTCTTCTTTATCCTCAAGATCTATCAACGTGCATTGCTGAAAGTGAATATCGAACTGTCCCGAGTGCAAATTCACATATGAATTTGCATCCTGGGTGCTACCGGCAACCGTTAAATATCAAACTTATATTGTAAAATCACTTACCCACACCAAAAGTATTTCAATCAAATTTCAGAAATAGTAATTCACTTACCTAAAAATAAAATAAATAGTTTAGTAAAGAATAAGGAGTAAATAAAATTATCATAAAATGATTAACTTTTTCTTTACAGTTAATATTTATGTATCAAAAATGAAATCTAAAAATTTGGTAAGGACTCGACCTAGCCCATACAAAAACTTAATTGGCCAAGCCAGACTTAGTTTAGGGCTAAAAAAGATAAGATAATTAAACATGCACAAAATAACAATAAATGTTTTAGAAATATTTCTCTTTAATTTTTTATATCAAATGAAATTTCTAAAGATTTCGTTAACAAATGTACAACATCACTATATTTTTAGAAACATAAAATGCCAGTTCAACACAAGCTCGGGGGTGGGGGTGGGATGAAGCCCAAGCCCGGTTCGGCGCAGAAACAACAACAAAAAAATCTGTCCTAGCTTGGTTCGGGTCCGCAGAAAAATGTTAATGCAGTAATGTTCGGGGCCCGGCCCAAGTCTAAATGAAAAGAAGATTAAAAAAATATAGATGGCTCGTTTAGACTATGCATAAAGCACCTATGTACCTTAAAACGATAGTTAACAGTGCATAAAACTGCTAACTTTTTTTAAACCGGAAATTTTACTTAGTAAGTGAAGTCAAATGTGCACCCTGAAGAATAAGTTTCAAAATATATTTAATAACATTATTATATATATATATATATATATATATATATATATATATATATTTATTCAGTAGAGCACCGATTATCCGAACCGACCCTAATTCGGATAAGCAAAAGTTCGGATAAATGGACAGACAATTTAAGGGATGTTCCTGACTATACTAAAATCTTCACACTTCATCCACGCTTCGGACTGACAGCACTGCACTACTTAATGCTGGCATGTTTAAAAATTGATTTTTGTTTTTTAAATTTTTTTTGTTTACTTTTTATATCATTTTCTGAACTCCAGAGGTTATAATTTAAGCAAAAAAGCTTTCGATTGTTGCTTGCTTCAAAGAAGACATTCTTTTCAAAGCTGTCATATCTCGAATTCGTCTTAATAGTTGAATAGGATCAGCATTCTTCCGCCGTTCGAGCCATTCATAGCTGCCATTCCGCCGTTCATAGCTGCTTCCAAACATTCAAAGGCTTCGATATGCGATGGACCTGGGTCATTTTCAGAGCATTCGTTTTCATTTTCTTCAATTTCTTTTTTGTATTGAATTTCATCCACAATCTCATCATTTAAAATCTTATATCCAGGTCTAATAAGGGTGTTTGGATAATTAGAAGTTCGTTAAAAAAAAAAAAAAAAAAAAAAAAGAGAAATAGGTTGTTTGGATAATTGGAAGTTCGGTAAAAAATTTTTTTGAAAGAAATTGGCTGTTCGGATGATTGGAAGTTCGGTTAATTGGAGTTCCGATAACCGGCGCTCTACTGTGTTTAAATATAAAAATTGTGTTTAAATATACTGTGTTTAAATATAAATATTATACGCATTCCGGGAACTTTGGAAACGCACCAGGTATCCTAATATGAACTTTAAATTATTTGTTTGGAAGGGTACTATCACTCTTCTTATTTTGCTTAAACAGTTTACGTACAGTCGTGGAAAAAAAAAAGTAAACACCCCCTATTAACTCCTCAACAAATTATCGTAGAAGAAAGTTACTGGTACCGAACTATTGGAAATAAAGTGTACTTTTAAATGATGTATATAAAATTTGCTTAGCGGGCTATCTACATATTAAAACGAACCATAACTTTGTTTTTTTTCAATAGCAGTACACAATTCTGACAGCATAAATGAACCCTACAATTAGCCTAAAAACGAATTTTTATGCAATTCGTACCATAAGTTTCCGAGAAATTAATCATTTTAAAACGAGCGTATTTTAAGGGCTGTATCCAAATTGAAGTTCCATACTGGATTGTTAACCAAGAGGGCCCCTTTCTTGATCAAGGCACCTTAAGCGCCACTCAAGGAGACAATGAAACGTGTTACATTACAGTACAGCAGTATAAATTTCAAAATGTCTACTCACTTCCATCATAGACGGCCCCTTAAACCATCATTTTGCCGTTTTTTAAGCATAATTTGAAAACTACTTGGAAGAAAAATGTGAAATTTTTGAATTTCCATAAAGCAGGACTTAATAAATCTAAATCAATAAAAAAAATTGCAGGTTGCAATTCATAATTTTTTCGGATATTAATTTCATAATTCATATCATAAAATTATAAAAATCGCAAATTCAGCTTATTTATGTTTGGGTATATTAGTATTATTACTACAAAAAAAATTAGCACATTAGGAGCATAATTTCGGGAGATATAAATAAAAATATGAAAATGTAATTTAACATTAGAAGCACTAAATTTTGAATGTTTATAATTCAAAAACTTATCGTTCTAATGACTTGAAATTTGGTGTCTAGGCATAGTTTGAACCGAAGATTTGAAATATCTCGTTAAAATTGGGTATTGCCATTGAAGAAAATGAAGTTTGGGTTCGTTTTAATATGTAGATGGCTCCCTAAGCAAATTTTATACACATCATTTAAAAGTAGACTTTATTTCCAATCGTTCGGTACCAGTAACTTTCTTCTACGATTATTTGTTGAGGAGTTAGTAGGGGTGTTTACTTTTTTTTTTTTCCACGACTGTACATCCCGTATAGTGTCGATTTTTGCGAGACAGATTGCATTTGCTATTACGGAAATTGATAGTTACTCATTGATTTACGCATAAAAACGAGTCACGCGCGAGAACCAATTAAACTGAAAAGCAAAGTTGTAACGGAACTAAACATACAAATTGCAGAAGATCATTTTACAGAAATTATAATTTTAAGTTTAAATTGAAGAAAATTCTAAACAGACGGAATCGAACCGAAACTAATTAATCTTAACTTCCTCTAAACGGAATTTAAAAAGCGAAATCAAACCAGACACTTCAAAAATGGATGAGGAAAAGATGCCAGAAATATAACAAAAACAAAAACTACTTAAAACTGTGAGAGTTAAACCAATTCACTATGAATAATACAGAGTCAAATATTTAAACATGAAAGTCAATTTTGAAAGATAAAACAATAGTCAATCTCAAAAGTTACTTCTATCTCATACATCTTAATACTTCAAAAAGTAGTCAAAAATGTTAATACTTCAATATTATTAGTTCAATACTATGCTAACTTTGATTTTCATCTTAAATTTCTGCTTCAGGTCCATTAATTGGAGTAAAAACGAGTTAATCTTGATCATGATATTTATTAAAATCATTGTTCTTCGTTATTCTATTGTACATCTGCTGTTTGCGAATAGCCAGCTTAGCAGGATGCGAAGTTCCCGTCGCTGCACGAGCCACCGATGTACATTAGAACTACGAAAAATCGAGAAAATCGAGTCGCTATTACAGCGCCCCTTCCGGCGGAGTATTTCGAAATTCAAGCTTGCTGCTGGCCATAGCCAAAAGCAAACAAAAAATTTGGTTCAATTCTATGCATAACTTCACGCACTTTTGGACGGTACAATAATGAAAATAGAACAAAAATTGTCACTATAGCGCACTTTCCGGCGGAATATTTCCAAATTGAAGCAGAACCTGCTGGACATAACCAAAAAAATATACAAAAAATTTGGTTCAATTCTATGCATAACTGCATGCACTTTTGGATGGGACTATGGCAACACACGGACAGACAGAGATTTTGGATAAACACGTTTTTGGGGATCTTTGACAGCTAAAACGTGTAAATCCGTCGAAAACCGGAAGTCGACAAAATTTCGATTACAACACTTTCTTCTATTGAAGATAAAAGAAAGTAAAAATGCAGCTTGTCTCACTCCAAACAATATCTGGATTTCCGTTCATTACTTTATACATAATAAAGAACATTTCGCGACATTTCAAGCAGGCTAATTTTATTTTGTGAGAAACGTGATGCTACTATGAGAAGTGCGCTGCAATTCAGCCAATTACACTGTAAATACTACCAGTTACATTCTGAATTTTGGAGAGTCTAGCTCAGGCTTGTTTAGATGTGAATGGTGGCCATCTTTCGCACTTCTCGCCACATCATGACATTTAACAGAAAGCAAAAAGAGTTTGTTGAAAATATCATTCCAATATTGTCATCATTGATGCACAGCACACTGCCCTTTTAAAATTAGCAAAATGCGCCCTGCCCCTTTAAAAAATAGTTATATGCAACTCTAGTTGTAGACTGTAGAGAGCGACCTCTTGTAAAAATCTTTCCTGGACCTCAGTATATCTAAGTCTGTTTCCTAGAGCTTGCAAAATTTATAGAATGCCCCCCCCCTCCTCTCCTACCCAGAAAAACAGAAGATTATTCAGTCATGCTGTAATTAAATCACTCAAAATTAATTATATTTATCGATACTAATAAAATAAAGTTTCGCTCTGTGTGTGTGTGCGATGGCTAGGAAAATCTACAGCATGTACAAGGGGGAAAATTTGTGTGAGGTTAGCCCATGGCCTTTCCTGATGTATCTGAGACCCAGAATTTTAATTTTCTAATAATTAGCTGAATTATTAACAAAAAATTACAAAGAATTCCCATTAAGCGCTTGCGCATGAGCAGATGCTTTATTTAGGTATCGGAGGAAATGAAGTTCGAAAAGAAGGAATTCTGAGGTACTTCGTCATTATTTATTAATTTCCATCTGCCAAACTACTTAGTAAAGTTAAAAACGGAAGACATATTCTGAAAGATAGTACTCTTATGTCTTAAATTCCGCAATCAGTTCAAAGAAATATCGCTGTTAACCCTTCGAAAAAAAAAAAAAAAAATCAAAAAGGGTCGTTATTTCGGCTAATTGCAACGCCCCTCCAGAACGCAATTTTAGAGATACCGGCAAGTCAAAAATATGTTCTTAAAGCTGAAACCTTCTTCTAATTAATGGTGTAATCGCTAATACACCAGCGAACATAGGTCACTTCGCGCCTCACGGAGACGATACTTTTTCTACGCTACAAGTAACCAAACGTCCGTATTTTAACACAATCTTTTTAGAGCCTCTCAAGAGACCAGATTTACATCACCTACAAAAATTTTGAAACGTTCAGACGAGTAGAAATATTTTTTACAAAATAAAATGCGTGAAAAATTCGATGAAATCAGTAAAAACCCGAGTGTTTCGTCGCGGTCTCGCCCGCTTTCGATACGCATAGACGCCAAAAATAAAATAAATAAAATTTCGCGATTCTTTCGTTTAAAAATATAAATTTAGACAAAATGCAGTTAAAGATATAAAATCATACAAATTTGAGGTTCATTTAAGGTTATTATCACGGGCCTGAGCAACACCTGGCGCGATCAGCTAGTCATATATAAAAAATAAATTATACTTTTTTATTGTTACCAAACATAATACACTTATCTTCCTGATCTATCTACTGAATTATTGCCCTTTTTTATGCTTCAGTAGTGACCTTTGAGCAGGGCTGCGGAGTCGGAGTCGGAGTCATGGAGTCGGTGTGATTTTTCGGTGAAAACAGTCGGAAAAATACGTCGACTCCGACTCCAAACTTTTTGTTGAACAGTTTGAAGTGAAATAAAAAATAAAACCAATTACACTTAATTTTAAAGTTATGAACTGAATTATTATTTTATAACTATATACATCAATAAATATTTAGTTATTTTTCAGTTTATTGACATGTTAATGAATAAATATAAGGCAAAAGGGCGGACAAATTTAAAAAACCAAATATTTTAATGTGGCGTCTAATATATATTTATTTAAATGTATTTCGTGGAAACAGACCTGTATATATTACAGTGATTAAAATTGCCTTTAAAGTATGAATTAATGTCTGAAATTGGTATATAAACTGTAAATTATAAATACAGGCATTACAATCTCAAATGTAGATAACTACATTTTTAAAATATGAGCATAATTACTCGGCACTTTAGAGTAATATTCCTTTCATCTAATACATCATTCTTCCAGTAAGGAGAAAATTACTATTTAAAAAAACTGGTGCCAACCGAAGAATTTATTTTTTTTTAAAGCGCTAAACTCTATAATAATGCTTGACAGGAAATCCTGCCAGTCTGATTATATGGGTTATATATCTATAAATAGGGTAGATGTGCCAGTAATGGACATCCTTAAGAAATTTCTCTAAAAATTGTTTAAGTAATAGTTATGTGCATTATATTCCAGTTTTTTCATTATCATATTAATTTATCAACAATATTTAACCATTCCCATAGTCTCATTTCCCAATATGAATCAAAATTTAATTGTAAATAGCAGAAATATATCAAAACACCTAAAATGCCAGTAATGGACACCCTTTGTTCTAGTAATGGACACCCCATAAAAAGTAATAAATATAACCGTTTTTATTACTGTATTTAGAACTAATCGAACGAAAATTTCGGCCGAAAATAGAAATATTACCAAAATTCGGTTTCTGTTTCGGTTTCGGTCGATCCTTAGTATTTAATTTTGAACACTTTTTCAATTTGCATTATTTATATATCTCCAACAGGTAAAAAATTAAAGCGCATTTCAATCTTTTTGAGAAACACTGTGTGTATGCTGGAGTCGGAGAGTCGGAGTCGATTGTTTCAGAAATCCAGGAGTCGGAGTCGGTCATTTTTCCTACCGACTCCGCAGCCCTGCCTTTGAGTACACCCTGTATTTTGGACTGAATAAGTAGATTTCAACCCTCAGTTTCTTATAAAAAGATTGTCTTGATGGCTACAATGACCTCTTATTTTGTTAAACCTTAAATGCATAGTGTAACTCAGGAGTTACATGACCTTTTTTTGCCATTTGGCGATTTTTATTGATCTTTTGGTGATCTATTATGTGTTACTTACGTGTGATAATAACATGCATTTAAGGAAGGTCATGAAGTCTGTTTTTGCTATCACGGGTAGGTTATAACAAATTTTGTTGATACTGCTTGCAATATGCTCGACAGGCGTTTTTTCATTATCTTTATAAAGTAGTCATTTTTAATTCTGAAAACTACCACGTAAAAGCATTATAAAAATTGGGTACTACGTGGTTATCCCGTCGACCAAAAATCTATCGCCAAACCATAAGATTAAATGCCAATATATGGTTGATCGTAAATATCACATTCATTTAACTTTAACCCTTAAATGCCGGATTTTTCAAAAATCATTGTAATAATGCTTTTCAGCTTTCATTTTTTAAATAAATCATGGGAAAAATACTTAAAAAAATCATATTTTGTTTTAAGTATGTTTACGGCTAAAAAACAGTTTGTTACTAATCGGCAATACTGGTCTTTAATTGAAAAAAAAAAAATTCCTTGATAAAATTCTATAATGTTAAACACACAAGAATTTTAGGAATTATAATAAATAAATTTTACTTGCTCACTGCAGAACAAAATAGGGTATTCAGCAAGTTTCCAAACAAAACAAAAAGAACAAGTAGCAACAATTGAAAAAATAAATCTATATTTATTCTTAAACAGCACAAGTGTTGCCATCTACATGTTGAAAATCGATTTAATAATGTTTTCAGAATGTATTTTATTGGCAACATTAGGCATTATATCCTCAATATTATTCTAATAGTATTTTACAGCCTAAATTGGGTTTGTTGCCGAAAAGCAACACCCGGCATTTAAGGGTTAAGCAAGATACACGTGTTTACATCATCAAGTGATTTTTATTTCGACGTTTTATTTGTATTTTTATTAACGTTATACTAATTTATTTGTTCTTTCGTTATTTAAAATCAAAATTATGTCAATTTGTATAATTTGGCGAGTGGTTTGGCGATTTATATAATTTGATGAAATTGGTCGGCGGGATAACTATCGTTAGCTTGTACGTTAGCTTATAACTAGTTGTTATTGTGTTGAGTAAACACTTTAAACTGAGTATATGCAGTCGAACTTCCCTTTAACAAAGTCTCTATTTAACGAAGTTTTCTAAAATTTTCTGCTCAACCTTGACTTTAAATACTATTAACACGTAAATTAATCTCCATATTACGAAAAATATATTCTATATAATGAAGTTTATTCCACTTTTGTGCGCGTACAGCAATCAAACGGGTAGGTTGTTGTTGCGACGTATGTATGAATTTATTTCAGCGGATTGTATGAAAATGAAATTATTTAGTTAATCATTTCCATTCAAAAGAAGAAATTTAAAAAGCCTTCGACACAATAAGAAGGTTTCACGAAAATGTTACAGATGAATTGCTCGGATACTTAAAAAAGCGGGAAAATTTTTATGAAAAGAGTATTTTTTATAAAGAAACCTGTAACAAAGAAATATTAAAGACATTTTAAAAGTTAAGGATTTGGAATACTGAGAAAAAAGAGAAAAGGTACGCTACGCTTCAGTTTTTGTTTGCCTCTCTTTATTATGTGATTTTTAGGCATTATTCTAATAAAATTTTTCTCATGTGTCTACATTGCATAAAAAAAATTACTCCCTGAATTAAAATACATTTTCCCAATATTTCCATTTTATTAGCCTCCGGTACGGTATGCTATTTCTTTCTCCCAGCTTATTTTGTGTCCAAAAAATAAAGTTACCTTACAGAATCTAGCCGTACAACAAAGCATTACGATTAAATACTCTTTAGCAATTTTTTTTTTAACTTCTAAGCATAGCACATTTTCATTTTTATACCGTCGTATTGGGAAAAAAAAGTTCTTTTAAATGCAATTTGTTTGAAAACTGTATCTCCATTTATTTTTGATGAGTTTTTGGAGCCATTTGCTTAATATTGGCAACGGAAGAACTCGATTTCTGTAGAAAGTAAAGGAAAAATAGTTTTAAAGTAGTAATTATATATTTTTGTCGACATTTTCTCGCAACAACCGAAAGAAAGTTTAATTAAAATACGTGCTATTCTGAAAAAAATATAAACGAATGATTTCTGTTAAAACAATGGAGCTATTATATACTATATTTAATTGTAAGTATCTATGAATCATTAGATCACCGTTTTTTTTTTTTTTTTTTTTTGACTTTCTTGAATGACGGAATATTTTTTTTCATTTGTGCATTATTTCGCGATAGTGATGTGCTATGCATGCTTTACTGTAGATGTTTAAGAGTAGATCGTAAATGTGGGATTCTTAAGCGGATGCGAATGACGTCATTTTACATAAAATAACGTGTGCTTTAAGTCTTAAAATTGAAATATGTTTTGTACTGCAGTATAGTCCCGCTTAACAGAGTTATTTTCTTATGATGGACTGGTGGCTTCTATTATTATGAAACAGCCATTATAAATGAAGTGTTAGGTGAAGATGAAAGAGCAGCCGTAAAAAAAAAAAAAAAATTATAGCCATTTTTTCCTCCATTCTAACCAGAAAATCAGAGTTCTAACTTTTTACGGCTGCTCTTTCATCTTCACCTAACACTTCATTTATAATGGCTGTTTCATAATAATAGAAGCCACCAGTCCATCAGAAGAAAATGAAGTAATGAAAATGCCGGGGGCGACTCTAAATTCTGAAAAAGCAGAATTCCTGTTCTCTAGTGTGTATTTTTCATTTAATGCATGTGTATTTTATTATACAAATTTCATGAATTCAAGTTGATTTCTATTTAACGAATTTTCTTCATAACGAAGTACTTAAGTGTAACGACGAGACTTCATTAAACGGAAGTTTCACTGTAATTTAAAATTATAATTTTTTGAGCAATTTTTGTTGCGTAACTCAGACTAAGAGACATTATGTTCAACAGAAACAAATAATTTTTTCTCTATTTTTTAAGTGGACACTTAACAAAAAGAGACTGAAATATAAACACATGTATAATAATCACTTATAAACAGATAAAGTTAAAAAATGCTATAAAAAGTGATAGAAAATCTTTATTAAGATTGACGATCGTTTCGTCGCACCAACGGCGACATTTTCAAAATCATTTATGATAGAAAATACTTTCGCAAAATATTTTAAAACAATAAACCTAGTAAAATCGTGACATTGTTTACTAGGTTTATTGTTTTAAAATATTTTGCGAAAGTATTTTCTATCATAAATGATTTTGAAAATGTCGCCGTTGGTGCGACGAAACGATCGTCAATCTTAATAAAGATTTTCTATCACTTTTTATAGCATTTTTTAACTTTATCTGAGACTGAAATATATATTTTTTTCTGAACAAAATAAAACATCATGCATTAAAGAGATAACGGGGGGGGGGGGGGTCTTAAAGACTCTTAAAGCTTTAAAATTTTCGAAATTTTAATTTTTTTAGATGTTAAACTTCTATCTTTTCTGAACATTTTGATATAATTGTTTCCTTGAAATTCCCTTTAGCACAGAAATTACGACTTTTAGAATTATACCTGCTGCTACAGCGGCGTTTCCAGAACTTTGAAATCATTTTTCTCCAAATGACGTTTTTGGGCATAACGCGCACGATAATCCCAAGAACTTCTGAATATTTTTTCATGAAATTTTCAAAACGTATGTTTTATGATTTCGTGTTAGTCTGTATAAATTGAACCTAAAAATTCATTCTTATTGTTCAAAAAAATATTTTTTTTGGTGATTATAATGTTGAAATTTTCTAAATTTTGCATTAGCTAAACACAAGTTTGTATTAAAAATATAAAAATGCTTTAAATACAATTTCATTTAGGTGCAGGGTAATTATTACAGTCGGAAGTAAAAGTAGGCACCAAAATTTTCATTCTAGTTGCAAAATTTATTTTGTAATCCTGCGCGTAATCTGTTATGCCGATTTTCTGCTCGTCAAATGTCTAACAGTCTGGATCCCCCTGCAAATGCTAATTCTGCATCTTGCAATTTTTTAAATACATGAAAAGAAAGAACATACTTCATCCCCATAAAAAATTGTGTCTTAAAAACAAACACATTTTGAGATATTAAATGTTGAAAATGGTCTTTTTCTTTTAATTTTTTCCAATTTTAAGAGTTCTGAGACCCCTTAAACAGTTTACAACCATTCTGTACATTGTCAAGTATTACGAGGCAAATTATGTTAACTACTACGGAGGTAGTTAAATTTTCCAGAACTCGTCGATTTAGACATAAAAGTTAGTGAAGCACAAGAACTCATTAAACTAACGGAACTAAGCCCACAAATGACAAAAGATCACTTTCCAGAAATTATAATTTTGAGTTTAGAAGAGAAAAAAAAATTCTAAACAGACGGAATCGAACCGAAACTAATTAATCTTCACTTCCTCTAAATGGAATTTAAAAGCGAAACCAGGCGCTTCAAAAAGGGGGGGAAAAGACAAGCAAAAGACGAACCTGGAACAACCATTCCGCAAAGCAACGGAAAACACGGAAGCCTTGCTTCAACAAACAAATCAAGCAAGAGGCAAAACTATGAAAATTAATCGGCTGTTTTAACCGGTGATGCAATCATGTAAAAACGTCAAACAATTTCACCAAAATAATGCAAATTGTCAAAACTGATTATGACTTATAAACACAAAAGAACACGATTTTGATGCATCTTTGGATTAGTAAAGTTATAATAAACAGTATAAATAGTTTTTATTGTGGGCTAAATCTTGCTTTATTATTGAGATAATTTTCTATGGACTATGGTTTTTCTATGGTTTAGTACATTATGTCTTACAAATTTATACAAGAGTAAAAAATTACACAACACAAGATTTGAATTCAGGGGTTGATGTAGGGTTTTTTTTTTTTTTTTTTTTTTTTTTTTTTTTTCCCTTCTGCTCGAGGTCCATTTTATGAAAAGTGAAAGTAGTTATATTTTTGCGAAAAATAACATTTTGAAACGAAGAATGAAATCCAGTTTATCATATTCAAAACAAGCATTTATGAGTAATAATTCAAGTACTCCTTCTAAAGTTTTCCTTTCTGATGAACTTATTGTTTACAAATAATACATTTTAAAATCTAACAAAATAAAAATAATGAATGGTATGTTTTTATGAAACAATTTTGTGAAAGGGTCTATTTTATTGAAATTTTGTGAAAAGGCCCGTTTTATTAAGGGGAGATACGTCCTTTTAAACATATGAAAAATTTGATTTCGGAGATAAATATTTAAAGTGGCCCCATGCACTCATTTCTGCACTAATCACTTTAGTTAATACTATAATATGTTATCCATGCAACAGAACATAAAATTTGCATTAAACACTGTACAATTAATTGATAATAATTATTCCTTAATGTATGCTTTTTTTTTTTAAATTAATGATAATGCATATGGGTGAATATCACAAACTGAGATTTTGAAAACAAAAATTTTGAAAATTTAAATCGTTTCAAAGCTTCCGATTTTTTTTATGTTGGTTGAACAGCTGAATAAAGGAATTTATGTGTAAAATTGTTAAAGTTTGAAGAGCTCAAGTTCATTTTTATGTAATTATAATTATGTGTCATTTTCTTGGCATATGTATGCCATGATAATGACCGCCAGGATTATGACAATTTCATTATAAAACATTTTTCACATTTTTTTTTTTTTTTTTTTTTTTTTTTTTAGATCGAACATTTTAATTTTGTTTAAAGGAACATATTTCCTCTGTAGTACCTCAAATTCAGTGTAATGTTGAGTTTTACTTGTAATTTATAGAAGCCAAGAAAATGACATAATAAAAGCCTACTCAATTTTTACAAAGCCTTTAAACATTATTTTCAAAGAAATATCTAAAAGATCTTGCTGGTAGCAATGGTTTTACTACTTCTGACTTGAATTATGTCAAGAACAAGCAGAATTACTCTGCAGCGCCATCTTTATACCTCATAAAGAACTAAAATGAGCAGGCCAGGACAATGACATTCAATTTTCAGTGACAATCATATTTTAATTATGGAAAATTATTTATAAAATACAGAACTTGTTACCTTCCACATATGTGTTATATAAGGTATAATTATTAATTAGAAATTTAAAAAAATCTAGAAAAAGATATTTGTACATGATAGCAGAAAGCCTTTTACTTTGCACACATCACAGTGTGACATGCCAGGAAAATGACAATCTGAAATTTTAAATCTTTTAATTGCTTTATTTTTGTATTATTATGAATATAATATCTCTTTAAAATACTTCTAAGAATATTTTTATTAGAATGTAAAAAAGAAAATCGCATTATATAACATTAAATAAAAATTTTATTGTGCGGACTGCAATTTCCGTATTTTGTGATATTGACCCATATAGCTTGCGCGCATGATTTAAAAAAAAAGTCTATACCCCGTAGAACTTTGAAACTAGTAAACTTTTAAGAATCTTTTTTAATAACATTTTGCAAGCAAGAATTGCACCATTGCGTTAAACAGAAATCCATAAATACAAAATTTATTACAATTATATATATTAAATTCAGTAATATGGAAATAATATGACTCCATCTTAAATAATCGTCATGGCAACCTAGAATCACTACCTATCATTGAACTTATTACGCATGATAGGATTCAATAGAATGAAGAAAGCTTTTATTAATATCTTTTTAAGTTTTGATTAGATTTTCATAATATTTGAAATGACTCGACAAAATTCTGCAACGATTATATTATTAAGTTTCAAACCATTCGGTTGAGTAGTTTTTGCGCTGTTATATGCGGACAAGGCGACGACAATAGGTGCTTCGTATTCATGTAATTACGAACGCACTTAAAAATGAAACATTAGGTCTTAAGCTATATTTTTAGGATTTCTAAATTAATTTCCCAACGCCTATCCGTAAATTAATATTTATCTCTTAATTGATAAAAATGTATTTTAGTTTAATATCGCACTTTTTACAACTCACAGGCTATCAAAGCCTGACAGCTAATGTGTCCGCCGGTTCTGTATGTATGTACGCAACGCGATAACTCTTGATAGAAATATCCGATTTGCTTCAAAATGTTTTCTAGGTTCATTCTGATAAGGCGCTTCCCAGATTAGTTTTGGGGGTTCATTGGTTAAGTATAAAGGGGAAAACAGGGGCTCCCCCCCCAACCCCTCTCCTTAACTTAGATAAATGGGTTTTTCATGCAGAATTATCAAATTTGCTTCAAATTTGGTATACAGATTAATTCTGTATAAGGCGCTTTCCTGATTACATTTGAATGTTCATTGTTTAAGTCTAAAGGGGGGGGGGAACGGGGGCTAATATCCCCCTTACTGGGTTTCTCTATCAGATTTGCTTCACATTTGGTATACCGGTTTATTCTGATAAGGCGCTTCTCTGATGAGCTGATGAGATTTGGAAGCTCATTGGTTAAGTATAAAGATGTGAAACAGGGGGGGGGGGGGGGCTAATCCCTCCCCTTTAATTTATTTTTCGAAAGGAATTCTTTGAAGTAAGAATATAATATACAATTAATGTGAATAGACTGTGAGCTCAATGCCCCCCGTTTAACTGGGCACTTTTCTTTTTTATTTTGGAGAAAGCGTTTATTGGCACATCATTAAAACATTGCTTCAACTTCCATATAATGTACGAGTTAGAGAATATTTCGCGATTTATCACCTTTAGCGGGCAAATTGAAAAATGCCTGAAATATTAATGTATAAAAATGTTAAGTTGTAAAAATATTAAAATGCTGTCTTGTCATCGGAAACGTACTTTTGTACATACAGTAGAGCGCCGATTACCAGAACTCTAATTAACCGAACTTCCAATTATCCGAATGGCCTATTTCTCCACAATTTATTTTTAAACCGAACTTCCAATTATCCACCGACTTGGAATAAAATATTAAAGAAAGAAAAAAACTGATAGTGGATCAGAAAATGTTGAATGTAAAAACAATAAAGGAGATGGGAAGAATCCTGAGCTATGAAGAAAATGAAATTAACGAGTGGTTAAATAGTGAAGTACATGACCCTGGATATCAGATTTCAAATGATGATGAGATTGTGGATGAGATTCATGATGAAAAACAAATTGAAGAAAATGAAAACGAATGCTTTGAAAATAACCCAGGCCCATCATATAACGAAGCCTTTGAATACTTGTAAACAGCTATGAAATGGCTCGAACGGCAGAAGAACGTTGATCCTATTCAAATAACGTGTTTAAGAAGAATTAGAGATATGGCAGCATCGAAAAGAATGTCTTGGTAACAATCAAAATCTTTTTTGCTTAAATTACAATCTCTGGAAATAAGATAAAAATGATAAAGAGAAAAAAAAGATAAAAATGTAAAAAAAAAAAATTAAACGTGCCAGCATTAACTGGTGCTGCCACACCTAAGCTTCGATAACGTGTGAAGATTTTACTATAGTCAGAAACATCCCTTAAATTGTCTGTCCATTTATCCGAACTTTTGCTTATCCGAACTAGGGTCGGTCCCGACTTGTTCGGATAATCGGGGTTCTACTGTAATTCTAGCCCAGGGATGGCGAACCTTTTTGAGAATGTGTGCCAAAAATTTCAAAATTATTACATATCATCATCATAACGTGTCAGAATCATTTTAACAATGATAAAAACCATTAATTTTTATAGAATTTTTAGGTGCGTTCGTAATTATATAAATACGTAGCACCTATAGTCGTCGTTCAGTCCGTCCGTCTGTCCGCATGTAACAGAGCAAAAACTACCCAACCGAATAGTCTGAAATTTCAAATATATGATTGTTGCAAAATTTTGTCGAGCCATTTCAAATTTTATGAAAATCGGATGTATAGTTTAATTACAGGGACAGTCAAAAGTTTTTCTTTACATTACGGCCAATGGGAAAAATTATTGCAAGTGCATTTTAATGATATTACAGCCTTCCGAATGATCTGAAATTTTAAAGATATAACTGTTGCAAAATTTTGTCGAGCCCTTTCAAATTTTAGGAAAATCGGATGTATAGTTTAATTACAGGGACAGGCAAAAGTTTTTCCTTACATTACGGCCAATGGGAAAAATTATTGCAAGTGCATTTTAATGATATGAGAGCCTTCCGAATGATCTGAAATTTTAAAGATATAACTGTTGCAAAATTTTGTCGAGCCCTTTCAAATTTTAGGAAAATCGGATGCATAGTTTAATTACAGGGACAGTCAAAAGTGTTCCGTTACATGACGAGGAATGGGGAAAAAATATTGGAAGTGCATTTTAATGATGTATCAGACTATGCGCTTTATGAAGTGCAAAAAATTATACATTCAGTACAATATGGGGTGCAAAAAATAATTATAAAACTAGTTATAGTACGAACGCACCTCATTTGCCACGTTTGACGAGCAATTTCCAACTTGTTACAGTTACATTAATTCGATTTCTGACTTATTTATTATGTTGTATTTACTCAACAATATAGCCATGTTGCATCGAATTCTGTATTATTAATCTATAAATGAGTTTTTCTTTTATTGTATATTTTCGAATCAGACCATTTTTAGAAACAGGTTCAATAAATGCACAATCATTTACACTAACAATTAAAATTCAATTTTCAAAATTAAAACCTAAATATAATAAAAACCTAAAATAGCTTAAAATCCTAAAGTTAAATAAAATAAAACCTAATCTGAAGTAGAAAGCGTGTCAGTTAGGTATAAATACTACGCAAGCTATTTCTTAAAATTTAATTTTCCAAAATAAAACCTTTGAAAATTTGATAAAGAAGCAAAATGATTTGGAAAACACTATATATGTTGAATAGTTTCGCAAGAAAATGACGCTACAAGGCTCTTTCATTGTAATTTTTTAATACCGTAATTCATTCGAAAGTAACTGATTATTTTAAAGTAAACTATAAACATGGAACACAAACCTTCACTTTTTGTTAAAAAAGAGTATAAATAAAAATATAAAATGGATTGTTCTCCATAAACTGAATATAATCTATAAGTTTTTTCGCGTGCCAGAGAAGATTTCTTACGTGCCAAGTTCGGCACGCGTGTCATAGGTTCGCCATACCTGTTCTAGCCTATCAGTAAGTGGGTTAAAAATCGGTTACTAAATTCTATCTTTACACTCCAAAAACGAGGTTGAATTGAATAAAAGATTGTAAAAAGTACAAATAATAATAATAAAAACTTAGACGGACATGGAGCAACGATTCCGAAAAACAACGTAAAACACGGAAGCCTCGCTTCATTCAGCAAACTAATCAAGCACGAGGCAAAACTACGAAAATTAATCGGTTTTCGCACTCTCTTAATCGGTGATGCAATCATGTAAAAGAAAGTGTCAAACAGTTCCAGCAAATTAACAGGTCAGTAGTAGTTAGTTACAGTGAAGAAATGGGGTTATAAAAAATGCTGGCTATCATGAATGAATTTTCCTGTGTTCGTTTGTTTAGGATTTTATTTTTTAGGTGTGTTTGTAATTACAGTACAACCTCGATTATCCGAAGTAATTGGGACCGACCATCTTTCGGAAAATCGAAATTTTCGGATAATCGAGAATGCTTCAATTTTAAGATTAAGGAGAAGTATATGCAATTTTTCTTATTAAAAATAAAGCAATAGCAAAATAGAAACAAGAAAAATTATCTGAATTTTAAATTTGAAATTAAGTACCTTTTACATATATCACAACGGTTTGAAAAAATGTTTTCTTTGTCGCAGTTTCGATTGCCTTTGCTTTGAAGCTCTATCACGGAGTTTAATATTATTAGTTCACAAGTATCACAGTCTTTCTGCTGCTACAGCCATGCCGAACTTTTTGCATAACATTCAAAAGCTTCAGAATTGCTAATTTGTTCGTTTCCTTCGTTTCACTCCGCAGCTCACGGGAGTTCAAGTTAAATTCAAAGGAAATCTAAGAAAGGGGATCGAAAATATTTATATGTACTCGTAGTTCGGAAAGGACCGCTTGCAAAAAAAAAAAGCTTTAAAAATTTATTTTGCACAATAGGAATGTGATAGCTAAAAAAAAAAAAAAAGCTTTAAAAATGGATTTCGGTTAACAGAGAGTTTCGGTTTAAAGAGTTTCGGATAAAAGAGGTTCTACTGTATATAAATACGTAGCATGTATAGTCGTCGTCTGGCCGTCCGTCCCTCTGTCGCATATGACAGCGCAAAAACTACCCAGCCGAATGGTTTGAAAGGATCAGGGTACATAACCCGCGTTTTTGGCCCATAAAATTTGACTAAAATTCGATTATGTTATACTGGATTAATTATTTCACTTTGTAATATTAGAAGGTATACATTGTACGATTGCAACAATAGTTTTTGTATTTTGTTCGGATTTATATGACTTACGCAAACAAGCTCAAAGTTCGTATAATTCGTAGTTTTGATGAAAAACACGCAATTTCTGCTATTTTTACCTCAATTTACTCTCTACTTTTAATATTTTACTATGAGCGCAGCTTTGCAATACTTTTATTTTAACATATTTTGTATATTTTGATGTGTTTTACTCGTATAATATAGGCCAAGAAGGAAGTGTTGCACGATTGCGCTCATATAAATAATTGAGGTAAAAATAGCAGCAATTGCGTATTTTTCATCAAAACTACGAATTATACGTACTTTGAACTTGTGTAAATCATAAATCCGAACAAAATACAAAAACTATTGTTAAAACCGCTGTATATACTTCTAATATTAAAAAGTGAAATAATTAAGTCAGTATAACATAATCGAATTTTAGTCTATTTCATGGCCCCAAAACGCGGCTTATGAACCCTGATCCTTTAATATATATAATGGTTGCAGAATTTTGTCGAGTCATTTCAAATTTTATGAAAATCGAATCAAAACTTTAAAAGATATTAATAAAAGTTTTCTTCATTCTATTAAAATTTATCCTACGTTAGTTCAATGGTATCCTATGATAGGTGATGACTATAGGTTGCCAGGGTGATTATTCTACTAAATACTATCATACGTAATTAATTCAATGACATCCCATGATAGGTAAAGATTCTAGGTTGCCATGGTGATTACGTCCTATTTAACCCCTTCAGGGGCGGTGGTATGTTTATGAAATCACTTAATTTTAATTCCCAAACGCCACAATGGCACCAGAATTTTGATAAAATATTTTCCATTTAACAGGTATCCAAAATATAGGCTCTTTGTTATTCTAAAATAAATTTGTTGATAAATTCCGGTGCCATTAATTTTTTTCAACACTTTAGTATTGAAAATGCTTTGCCCCTGAAAGGGTTAAAATGGAGTCCAATTATTTCCGTATTACTGAATTTATTATATATAATCGTAATAAATTTTGTATTCATGCATTTTTGCATAAGAGTGCAATAGCTATTGCACCAAGACCTATGAATATTTATAAAACTCGTTAAAGTACGAACGCGACTCATTTGCCACGTTTGACGTACAATTTCCGACTTGTTTTGTGTGTGTAAATAAAAGTCCAGATCAGAATTTTACAACCTTTGTTATCGCACGGCACACTTTAATGTATAGTTCTACTTTCGGGGCACACAATAAAAAGTATGAAAAGAACGCACCTAATTTATTCACAAACAAATAAAATGCACCATTCTAGCCAATAAAAGCACAATATGCATACTAACATAATATGTATACTAACCTTATTTCAAAAATAAAATCAAAAAAAAAAAAAAAAATTTTTTTTTCCTCTTTCTTGATGAGATATAACTGAGCTTGACGTTTTTTACATTCTTTTATTTAAGGGGATTTCTTCGCGCACTTGAAAACACCCGCTCCGTAATGTTAATCCTATGGGCAGGTTATTTTCGAATTTCTCGTTTCAATTTGAATATTTTTAAACAATTTTTTTTTTTTGCTTAGGATAGCTGAGCTCAATCTTTAATATGACTTTTTTTTACTTTTTCGATTTTGGTTGCAGATTTTTTTTAAAAAGGTACTTTGTTTCCAAACCGGTTTGGAAACTGAAAGTACCTTTAAAAAAAAAATCTGCAACCAAAATCGAAAAAGTAAAAAAAAAGTCATATTAAAGATAGACCTCATCTAGCCTATGCAAAAAAAAAATCGTTTAAAAATATTCAAATTGAAACGAGAAATTCGAAAATAATCTGCCCAAAGGATTAACATTACCGAGCGGGTGTTTTCAAGTGCGCGAAGAATCCCCTTAACCGTCGGACTACCAAAAAACAACGTACAAAAATTACAAGAATGCATCTAATCGCAGTTAAATTCAATAGTTTTTATTCGAAATCCTTGTAAGATGTTTCTAGATTTTTACGAACTTAGATATAAAAATACGAGTTTAGAAACCATATCGGACCGACACGTAACGAGACAGTAGTGAAAAATATCCTTTTAGTGTTGGAAAGTATTTCATAATCTTATGCTTGATGCATAATTGCTCGTTCTTCTTTCAGAAATGTTTACATTATTTTTGAAACAACAGTGAAAACATCAATGTCAAAGCTGTTATCAGTACTGTCAAAGCGCTAACGAGTACATGAATCGGGAACAAATCAGAACAATTCCGCAAAGCAACGGATTTTTTGAGTAAAGTTACATACACATACACACACACACACATGTATATATATATATTCCTTAGTGTGTATGTGTGTGGAGAGAGAGAGGGGAGGAGCGAATGACAAAAGATGATAATTCGAAATTAAATTATGTTTTTTGTAAGCAAATTTTTAAATTATGATTTAATTGTAATTTTATAAATAATTTAAATTATATTCTTATAAGTTATTCCTTATGAATACATTAATATTTATTTTAAATAACATTGGAATTACTAACTATTGAAAGTGCAAAAAACTAAATGTCCATAAAAACATTTTAGTCACCTACGTACTTTATCAAATCAAGACATCAAAACAGATCGCAAAATATTGCAGGAAATTTGTTTTCGTGAGAAATTTAACTATACGCTGAAGGGATTTTCAGTGCTCTTATAAATCTTTACATGCTTACTATTTTTCAAACAAAACTATTTTGAGAACGTTAATAAAAACCAAATTCCATTCCAACAATTAAATAAAAAAAATAAATTATGAATTAAATCAATTGAAATTGGGTGGGCGTAGAGATCAAATGATGGGTGGGCTCGCTCCCCATGGGCCCATATAAGTTGGCGTCACTACAAAAGGTAAAGCTACACAATTAACCGGTGACGCAATTGCGTAAAAATGTCATTACCAGTTCACCGACGTAATGAGACAGACAGTAGTGAAAAATATCCTATTAGTATTGGAAAGTATTTCATAATCTATGCTTGATGCATCATTTTTCGTTCTTGTTTAAGAAATGTTTACATAATTTTTTAAACAACAGTAAAAACATCATTGTCAAAGCTGTTATCACTTCACATTGTCAAAACGTTAAAGAGTACATGAATCGGGAATAAATCGAAGCAACAATTCCGCAAAGCAATGGAAAAAACACTGAAGCTTGACTTCTTCGGAAGCAAACTAAATCAAACAAGAGGTACAGCCATGAAAATTAACCGATGATGCAATCGCGTAAAAATGCCTTTACCAGTTCATCGACGTAAGGAGACAGTAGAGAAAAATATTATTTTAGTGTTGGAAAGTATTTTTCATAATCTATATCTAATGCATAATTGTTCGCTCTTGTTTCAGAAATGTTTACATCATTTTGAAACAACTAGGGCCGAAACTAGTCTTTTTTGAACCCGGGGCAAACATGGATTTTGGCGCCCCCACCCCCCTTTTCCGCAAAATGTATTTACAAAGAGAATTTCACTAATTTTCTAATAGCCGACTTATTTTAAAATTTAATATATTTAATCATAAAATATGTAATACTGAACTAAGTAATCTACAATGGCGGATCCAAGGGGGGGGGGGGGTCACGAGGGTCATGACTCCCCTCTGAACACCAGAAAAAATATTCTAATGATCATTTTTAAAATGAAATATACAGCAGAGTCCCGATTATTCGAGTCCAGCTTAACCGAGCTTCCGCTGTCACCGAGTTATTTTCTTCTGATGGACTAATGTCTTCCATTATTATGAAACAGCCTTTATGAATGAAGTGTTAGGTGAAGATGAAAGAGCAGTCAGAAAAAGTTAGAACTCTGATTTTCTGGTCAGAATGGTAAAAAAAAAATATCGCCTTTTTTTTTTCCCCCATTCTGACCAGAAAATCAGAGTTCTAATTTTTTACGACTGCTCTTTCATCTTCACCTAACATTTCATTTATAAAGGCTGTTTCATAATAATGGAGGACATTAGTCCATCAGAAGAAAATGATCCATTCCAAAGATATAATCTTTCATTTGGCGCCCCTTCGTTCTGGCGCCCGGGGCACATGCCCCCTCTGTCCCCCATTAGTTTCGGCCCTGGAAACAACAATGAAAACATCAATGTCAAAGCTGTTATCACTTCACACCGTCAAAACGTTAAAGAGTACATGAATCGGGAATAAATAATCAGAGCAACAATTCCGCAAAGCAACGGAAAAACACGGAAGCTTGATTTCTTCGGAAGCAAACTAAATCAAACAAGAGGTAAAGCTATGAAAATTAACCGGTGATGCAATCGCGTAAAAATGCCTTAGCAGTTCCGCCGAGGTAACGAGACAGTTAGTAGTGAAAGTGATGAAATGAGGCTATATAAAGCTTCAAATGATCTCATTCTATTTTTTTTCCCCCGAATGTATCTGCTTGTGCGAGACTGTGGGTGGATAAAAAAGAACAAATCTGGGTGAATAATTTCTCCTATCAAAACGGTGAAGTCGAAATAAACGAAAGAATAATCGAACTGGAATGAGATGAATCTCTATGAGACGACTTTTAGTCACCTATAACAAATATCTATGTTTCTTCTAGACCAGTGGTTCCCAACATGGGGCATACTCCCCACTGGGGGGCCATTTGACTTTTTAGGGGGGGGGGGGGGCAATTCCAGATTTGTTACTCACTCATTCGCTATGAGTTTCTTTTGACTTTTTACCCGGCTGCCAAAAAGGGTTATGCGTTTCACGCGCTGGGTATGTGGATTTCTTTATAACCTCGAAACATCCCAACGGCTAGATGAATTTTAACGAATGAGGTCTCTATGGATTCGTCGATGCTTTACGCAATGTTTTGTTATTATAAATACAAAATGGCGGTAGAGACGTTTTTTTTTTTTTTTTTTTACGCACCATATTGAGTGACATATCATTGGATAGATCTTTCAAAATGTAGACCATGTTTCATTGACTATTTTACAGTCAGAAGCTCCGTTTAAATATTTCACAACCTGGAAGTTGTGTAGGTAGGATCTCTAGCTTTACTGCAACTCTAACCTTCATAGACATCTATAGTCCTCACCAAAACCGTGTTTATAGATAGGAACTAGCGATTAAACACAACTTAAAAGTCACAATACAAGTAAATAAATAATAAAAAAAGATAGGTAAGTAATATAAAAAATAGTTTCACATTGATGAGAAATAATTGGTTCGGCAGTCGGGTTTTTTGATTTTTTTAATTCAATTTTTACTTGTTTCAGAAAAGTAGTGTTGTAGACTTAAAATAAATGAAATACAAGCAAAATTTATTATTATTATTTTTTTTTATTATTCAATTTAAAAATGTTTCCAGTCAAAGTTTAAAAATAAACGGTCAAGTGCGAGTATTACTCGCGCACAGAGGGTTCCGTACAATAAATATATGAATTAGTAACTGTATTAATATTATTAAAAAAATCGTTGCTAATAGAAAAATAAGACTTTGTAAAAAACTATACAACGTAGGGTTGGGTATAGCTGTATAAACTAGAAAAGTATAAATGGATATACCATGAAATTTCAAAGAAATATAAAGCCTATATAATAACAAACATTGCTATTGTGTATAACTGTTTTTTTATTCTTATCGTAATCTGTTTATGACGAACTTAATTCTGTACTGAATAAAAGTAGTGCATATTTAAATTTCATTTGGCATTTCATAACACTAAATTCTAGGTAGTAATAATCTTTTCTGTTTACAGTGTAGCTAAAACAAAACCCTTTTTCAAAGTTTAAAACTTGGCATTGTGCTAAGCGCGCTTCGAAAGGAGGTCTCAAAGTTTCAACGCCGCCTTGGTCCGTGCCGCGTTTTTCCAAATAGGTTTTTAATTAACCTTTAAAGACACGGGAGGCGTATTGAGAGATCCACTCAATGCAAACTAGTTGCCCATAGTATTTATGTGATTAATTCTAATTAGTCTGTTTTTAACAATGTGACGTTTATTGTTTTAAACAGCTACTGGGCATTGCATTACACAAATATATCATTAAAATTTACTATCTAGGCTTTAAAAGCCGATGGTGCATAGGGTACGCCGCTCCTGTCATTATTTATGTCCAAACCGTCCGTGTCTTTAAGGGTTGATATCTTAGCTAATTACCGACGATTTTTTTCGAAAATCATTATCAACAATGATTTTAAACTTTTGCTACGATAGGTACCTCCAGCGCTCTTCAACACCATTGCTGAATGCCCGCAAATCGAAATTTGTGTGTATCGGAAAAATGCGATTTTCTCAAAAATTATGTGACCCAGGGTAATCTCTATAATTTTCCTGCAAGGTTTAAATTAACGTCTACTACCTCTAATTTTTTCATAATTTTAGTTTCAGTAGATTCGGAAACAGATGGGGGGGGGGGGGACATATTTTTGCACTACATTTCCGATGATATCTCTGAAAATATAATAGCTAAAATTAAAAGAAATGTATATTTGAGTTCAGCGTTAAGAAAGCTTTCACACGATACCCCACACGATAAAAAAAAAAAAAAAATGTTATTATTTTTTTTTCAAGTAACTTAATTAGTAACTTTTAACCATCACAACGGACAGAGCCAAAAAATTTCTACGGGCTGGGCCATGAAATTTCGCCCCGTGCAGACCTTTACATCTTATTACATTAAAAGACTAAAGCACATATTTTGCTTGGGTAAAATACGAAAAAACGGAAATTTTGTTTGTCGTTATATCAGAATGTGTCTCATTACAACTTAATTTTCAGCAATGTACTTTATATATGTAGATCAACTTCCTTTCTTTTTGCTTGTTAAAGCTGAGTTCTCGTTAAATCCTAGTTCCCTGTTGAACTTTACCATAAATTTGAAAAACAGTATCCTGAAATACAAGTTTTTTTTTACAGGTATATATTTCTGCTACTAACCTAAAGAAAAATTAATAATGGGTTTAACCCTTTATGTACTGAATTATGAATTCATGAAAATTTTATCTTCTAAAGCATTTTTCGTGAATTTTCGAAACTAAATTAGAAGATTTAGACAATCTTTTAATAAATTTTAGAAGGATTGAAGGATTAATTAAATTTGAATTTATAGGGATTTTGTGCACTATTTATAACCCCACTCAAATCTTTTATTTTAAATATTTTTCTTAATATTTTGTAGAATTAGGAAATGTACAAATATAATGTTCTTACAATAGAAATATAGAAATATTTCCGAATTGAAAAATCCCCCCCCCCTTCCCCCAACGGCAAGAAAGCTGAAAAAATGCAAAGGCAAAAGTAATCATCCTTTTAAAAATATTTTTGTTTTGTGTAAGCAATAATGCTTTTGGAACAAGATAAAAGTAATGCATCTATAATTCATTCTAAACTGTATTACTACTAATCGATATATTAAATGAATTTTATAACAAGTTATTTTAATGGTACTTATAAGTACTGTCAGTAGATAAAGGTTTAAAATCAATTTTTTCCCCTGCCTCTCTCATTCACTTATTTTGTCAAAAAATGTAAGATTGCCACATGAACTTATGACACTTCACTTAATACATGCTCTTATTGATACACTAAAATAGTAAAAATGTTTTTTCGACATATAATCTACACAAATTAAAAAAGAACAACAGTTTTTTTTCTTTCTTTCTTTCTTCACTCTCCACTTGTGTAGCACAAATGCTACGTTTTGAAACAGTCGATGACATAGCTGCTTTTAAAGAAAAAGACGCCAAAGTCAAATTGAAAAGAAAGAAAAAAGAAATGTTGGTTATAGCATTACACGGGTGAAGGAACACTAAAATAAATCCACAGTTCAGAAGAAATTTAATAAACAATAAGCTGTTGTAACAATGAAGTCAATGATGCAATTTCATTGGATTATACAATACTAAATTAAAAAGTCTAAAAAATAAAAATATCCAATGAAAAACAATAACAAAACTGTTAAAGTGCACAAGAGAAATCAAACGCGTTGTTGATAATGGACGAAAAAAAGAGGGCATAATAACCTTGATATATGGCGAAATTTGAATTTTCTATTGCTAAATTGTAGCTATTAGAAAAAGTAATTAGAGAAACATAATTGAACATTCATGCTCTTGATAAAAGCAATTAAATTAAAAATTAAAACATTTTATATCTGTTTTGCTTACAAAAGGCCAGACCAACAGAATTTTCGGCTTTACAGGGACTATCTCAATTATCATCAAATTGATTTCAAAAGAAATGTCAGTTAACGATATTCACCTATTCCTAATGAACTCCCTTTTATTAAAATTATACAATCTAAAATAATAGTATAAACGCTAATGATGGAGTAAAGCAGCCTGAGTAATTGCATTCTAGTTTTTTAAAACCGGTTTTGAAAATGAAAGTGTCATTCTAAAAAATATCTGCGACCAAAATCGAAAAAGTAAAAAAGGTGCGATGTAGAGATGGATCTCGGCTATCCAATGCAAAAAAAATTATTTAAAAATATCAAAATGCAAACGAAATATTAAAAAAAGTCCCTCCCCATAGCATTAGCTCGTAAGTGCCTTCGCCGGCAGGGACAGGAGCCTTAATACCGTGCAGTAAAACCATGGTTAAAACCGTCGTTTACCGACTGTTGTCAAAAACCTTTATGTCAAAAACCGAACTTAATAAAACAACACCAAAAGGAGTTATTTATCAGGGTTGGATAGACTTCAAATCAATAAATTCTAAATAAAACTGTATAAATACATTAATAATGAGTATGAACTGCACATTCTTGATACTTATTTGTAGAAGATATGGTAAGCTGCAAATAGACTGCAGCATAATATTTTTTTAAATACAACTTGCCTAACCCTTTAAGGCTCCGTGGCACTGAAACTCTCCGATCGCGAAATCTTATGTTAGCCTTATGGAAAAACTTAGAAACGAATACTCATCACTTAATATAATTATTTAAATACTTTTCACCATCAGAAAGTAGACGTCAGAACCGATGAGGTGAGTTTTTAAAAATTATCTCCGTAAATTTTAAGTACATAAAAAATCCCTATAAACTCTGAAATTTTCATTTGATTAAATTTCATCATTTTAAAAAATACTTAAAATTAACATAGGCATTTTTTTTAAACGCACATTATCGGTATCCGAGATCTACTTTTTGATGGTGAAAACGGTATTTTAATGATTATATTAGATAATGAATAATCGTGATTCAAATTTTTCCTATAGGTTAACATGGGATTTCGCCATCGGGGAGTTTCAGTGCAGCAGAGCCTTAATGAATTATTTATAGTTAATGCATGTTTTTAAGATGAACAGTTAAAAAATCTTTCCCAGTAGCAGAATTTCTGTGTTAAGCTGCAGCAAACAGGGGTCGATCCAGGTGTTTTTTTTTTTCTTGGGGCCCATTTCGTGAAAAATAAGTTATTTTTGTGAAATTACATTTTTTGTAAAAAATAACATTTTCTAACCAAAGATTAAATTCTGTTGCTCAAATCCAAACCAAGCATTTATTAACAATAACTTCTTTAAAATCTCCTGCTAAGGTTTTCCTTTTAGGTGAACTTGTTGTAATTGCAAATTACAAGTTTTATAACCTAACAAAATAGAAATAATTAATGAAGAGTGTGTGTGTTTATGGAATAAAATTTTGTGAAGGGGTCATGTTTTATGAAAGGGAATTTTGTGAAGGGGCCTTGTTTTATGAAAGGGAATTTTGTGAAGGGGCCTTGTTTTATGAAAGAGAATTAATTTTGTGAAGGGGCCTTGTTTTATGAAAGGGAATTAATTTTGTGAAGGGGCCTTGTTTTATGAAAGGGAATTTTGTGAAGGGGCCTTGTTTTATGAAAGGGAATTTTGTGAAAGGGCCTTGTTTTATGAAAGGGAATTTTGTGAAGGAGCCTTGTTTTATGAAAGGGAATTTTGTGAAAGGGCCTTGTTTTATGAAAGGGAATTTTGTGAAAGGGCCTTGTTTTATGAAAGGGAATTTTGTGAAAGGGCCTTGTTTTATGAAAGGGAATTTTGTGAAAGGGCCTTGTTTTATGAAAGATAATTTTGTGAAAGGGCCTTGTTTTATGAAAGGGAATTTTGTGAAAGGGCCTTGTATTATGAAAGGGAATTTTGTGAAAGGGCCTTGTTTTATGAAACGGAATTTTGTGAAAGGGCCTTGTTTTATGAAAGGGAATTTTGTCAAAGGGCCTTGTTTTATGAAAGGGAATTTTGTGAAAGGGCCTTGTTTTATGAAAGGGAATTTTGTGAAAGGGCCTTGTTTTATGAAAGGGAATTTTGTGAAGGAGCCTTGTTTTATGAAAGGGAATTTAGTGAAGGAGCCTTGTTTTATGAAAGGAATTTTGTGAAGGGGCCTGTTTTATGAAAAGAAATTTTGTGACGGGGCCTGCTTTATGAAAAAGAATTTTGTGAAGGGGCCTGTTTTATTAAATGGATTTTTGTGATGGGACACTAAATAGGCCCCAAATTTTGCTTGTATTGACCACTAGCAAATCAAAATTTATCTGCAACCCAAGAATGCTGGATGAAGATAGCCATCATAAGAAATGATAATAGCCCATAAAATAAGCAAAATTTGCATTTGCAAAGAAAATAGAGAAAAATAGAATAAATTAAGAGACGAAAAGGAAATTTTAGCCATTTAGGGCCAAGGAACGGCATAGAAATTTAAAAGTAACTTTTCGAAAATTAACGACACTACTATTTCATCAAAATACAGTAGAATCCCGATTATCCGAGTTAATATGGACCAAACTCACCTCGGATAAACCGAATTTACAGAAATCGTCACCAACTAAGGAGATGAAATATAAATTTTCACTTAATTCATTAATTTTTATGGTACTAGAACATTTCTTTGATGTACATTTCCGTTACTTTGAAGAATAACGGGGGATGAAATTGCTTATTTGAAAAAGTTTTTGATAGTTTTTGTTTGTTAAATGTTAATTTTGCATTTTTTTTTTTTTCTTTTCTGCTACAGTATTACGGCTACTGCATAGCTACCAATTTCTAAGATTTTTTCTTACCACTAAAACTTACCAGTAAATTTTGCCTAATTCAATCGCCGAAATCTAACAATTGTCAACGATTAAATATGGCAAAAATTTGTATTCAATTTTAGAGGTAACAAAACCGTACAAATTGGCAGCTATGCGATTTCTATTAGTGTCATGAAAATTGCAGGTGTAACCTCTTCTTTCTGCTCAGAGTATTAAATACTTTTTTTCAATCGAACTTATACCTTTGGAATGGATCATTTTCTTCTGATGGACTGATGTCTTCCTTTATTATGAAACAGCCATTATAAATGAAGTGTTAGATGAAGATGAAAGAGCAGTCGTAAAAAGTTAGAACTCTGATTTTCTGGTCAGAATGGCAAAAAAAAAAAAAAAAAATGGCTATAATTTTTTAACGCCTAACATTTCATTTATAATGGTTGTTTCATAATAATGGAACACTGTAAAAAAAAATATCGCAAATTGACAGATAAAAAACTGTCAATTTTGGTGCCAGTAGAAAACTGTTTAATTTACAGAAAATATCTGTAATTTGTTATTAAAACAGATTTTTTCTGTAAAAAATACAGATTTTTTTTCTGTAAAAATAACGAAACTCAGTTTCTTTTACAGCAAAAAACTGTTTTTCTTTAAAACAGTTTTTTTCTGTAAAAAATACAATTTTTTTCTGTAAAAATTAGATTTTTTTTGCAGTGAGGCCATCAGTCCATTAGAAGAAAATAACTCGGTTAAAGAGGAAACTCGGTTAATCGGGACTCTACTGTAATCTTAATTTCTACCTTATTTTGAACACTTTTGCCATTTATATTGTCAACAGGTGAAAAATTAAAGCGTGTTTCAAAGAAATTAAAATGTTTGCCATTGAAAAGTTGTATGCTAATTGCAAACCAAGATTCTTTTTTCCCCTTAGTTATAATTGGAGCTTGTGCGAGCCAAAAATAGAGAAACAGCTGATAGAATCTGGAGACGCGTTTCTCTAGAATACACAACATAATTTTAATCACGTAGATGCCAAGAAAGCCTTGAAAAAAATTCGTAGACAGAATACTTAAAATAGCGAGCAGAACGAGTTAGAGCAACTTGTAACCTTCTGGTCAGCGTTAATTAGTAGTTTTTTTTTTTTTTTTTAAGTCAGTACAAAGTTCAACACTTGCAATCGCTTTTAATTATGCAGGATGTGGGATTTAGCTCGAATTTAAATGAAAAATACTTATTAAAACTAAGCGTTTTCGTTTAATTCAGATAACACTTAAGGCTATTCTCAAATCCAAAGGGGCAACTTTCTGACATAAGTTTTAATTTATTTTTGTTCGGAAATGCATGAAATTAGCAAGTGTTGTTGTTCAGAAACTATGTCGTGGAGCTGTTTTTTCAGTTTTTTTTTTTTTTTTTTTTTTTGCAAATAGAATAGATTTTTCAGAAAATAGAGTGAAAATGCACATTTTGAACCGAATTTCCGCGCGAAAGAAGATTAAGTACTCAAGAAAGGTAGAAAAACGTGTTTGTCACGTGATCAAAATCGCTTATAACTCGAATAGGTAATTGATTGATCAAAAAATGGGAAACACAGTTCGATTCCAAATCGTTTGCATGCTCAGGCTTTCCAATTTTATATCTTTCCGTTCAAAAATGAATTTGTAAATGTATCAAAACGTTTTGTGCTTGTTCAGCAGAGCAGTTAAGAACAGCTTTAATACAAAAAAATCCACTATCAAACACAATAGAATCATGATACAACGAAGAGCTTACGGAAATGATTTAACCTTTAACTGATGTTACCAGTCTCTCAGACCGCAGCTTTATTCAATTTTTCTAGTTTAACTTGCAATTTTCAGTTTAACTACAAACACTACCGAAATTTTGTTCTGTTTGGAACTTTAATACTATGACCAGAGATTTTAGAACAGGTGAATTTTAATTATAACAGTCCTGTACAAAAAGTTTAGTACAAAAACACCATCCTATGAGTTAATCGCGTCTTTTATTCATCTTTCCATGGAGCGGTCTCACAGACTACTTCACACTAGTTATGTATGACAATTTCTGTGACATCAGTTAAAGGTTAAACCAAGGATAATCAATTACGCAGCCGTGCCAAAGCCGCCTCAAGACTACAAGCCAAACACGAGGTTTCGTGACGTCACGACGCGGGGCTTAGATCAGCCGTGAAGAGCACATCCGTTATTTAAAACATATTAATTCTTTCCTCTATATACCAACTTATTATCACAACATATCGGGAAAAAAATAAAAACGTATAGTTTAAAGACGCTAATTAAGTGCTTTTTAATCAATTTCGATCACTCGAAACAATAATAATAACGATGACACAAAAACAAAAATTATGAAATAATATCACTGTGTCAGTCAAAATGTGCACTTAATTAAAGTTACATTAAAGAAAAATGATTGGTTAATGAAAAAAAAAATCGAAGTATTAAATTTAATTTAGTGAATAGTTTTCATTATTTATTCTACTTTGAAATTTACAAAAATATCAATTATCTATTTTCTATATATTCTAAAACAAGACATTAATAAATATATATAAGCAAAATCTACAAATATGTATATAATATATATATATAAACATATATATGTAGTTTTAAACGCATAAAGAGAATTACTTTGCTTTCAATTATTTCATTTTCAAAAATAAATAAATAAATACCAATATTCTGTCAATCAAAACCCACATTTAAAATTAAAGTGGATGAAAAATTCAAGTTGTATGCTATTTTTATTATTCATTGTGGCTTGAAATTATACAATAAATATCCTATTAAATAGTGATTTGAAACATGCAAAGGAGTATAATAAATTTAATATAAATAAATAGTAAAACTACAGAGTGCATGAAATTAGGTAACAACACAGATGAATTTTTCTTACTGCAAACTTTACTTAGCAGAAGTGGGTAATTTTCCATTAAAATCGATTAAATTGAAAAAACACAAAGCTCTCATAATAAAACAAAACAAGGTCATGAAACAGAAAATTATTATTTTCTTAATTTTTGTATTATTATAAGATATTATGCAAGGTACAAGCAATACAGTTTTTAAAAAGTGTATTGAAACCTGGGGAGAACAAAAGAAAGAAAGAAAACACTTTCATCCATTGGAATTGAAATATTCCTAACATATATTTATTTTGTTCAGATATTCAAGAATTAAGATTTTGGACTTTGTACTATATATCATTAGAAAACTAATGATTTAAATTTTATTATAACAACTTAGTATTACATTGTTTTCAAAAGAAATTTTTCATACACGTTTTCCTCATAACGAGTCAAGTTGAAATCATTTATTATGGACCAATTGGGGGGTATTTTTTTTAGACACCTTATAACATAAATAGAAAAACAAAAGTTTGCAAACAAATACTCCTTTGCAACAAATCCATGATTTTTTCTACTATTATTCTACTAATATTTTTTCATAAAGTTGTGACCATCTTTTTGTGATACCCTGTATACAAATGTAAATAGTACCTGGTACGAAATTTATGCATGCATACAATACGTATGAAGTTTAGCACTAACCACTTATGCATTATTCGCGAATAATTTCTACCGATAGATAAAATGGTGCTTGCTCCGAGGACCTAGATAAACAAAGTCGGGTCCTGACTACACAGAAAAGTAAATTTATAATTATGTAACAATAATTTTATTTATTGTTATTTTTAATTAAACGTTAAAAGTTATATAAAAACACACAAAATTTTTGCGAATTCGGAAGGGGGGGGGGGAATAAATTGTTTACAGCCATTGTAAAAATAAAGAGATTCAGACATATCATTCCCATATCCGTAATTGTCATGTATAAGCATGCACTGCGTAACAAATATTATAAAATGAATTTTTATTAAGAGTTTAAGATTAAAAAACACCAATAAATTAGTATGTATATTGATCGGGCTTTAAAAGAAATAAACAAGATAACAATGTTATGCATCCTTAGAAATTATGATGAAAGTTTCTAGTACATTTAAATTTTTAAGTATGAAAATATCTATAAAAATACATAAATTTTGGTATCAAATTAAAGCCCAATCAATTCTGCCTACAGAATAATCAGAGTTACTATTATCACGACCAGTGTTTTCTAATAAAAGTCGATCATTAAAAGTCACTCTAATGAGAGAAAACAAAACAAATTAAAAAGATAGGAAGGTGTGACAAGTTATAAATTACATAATAATTAAGCTTGTAATTAAGACTTTTGGCTGAAAATGTTTTAACATGATTAGTATCCAAGAAACTCAGTCTGACATAAATTTCAGCTATCTGGTGCCAGTATTTCCGAGTAAATAAAGTCAGAAGTTTTAATCGAAATTATTGAATAGCAAGAAAGGTAAAGTTTAAACTAATAATATTTATGCTGTACTTACTGTATACAAAATTTCATCAGTTTTCAGTGGTAAATTTCTGAGTAATAATAATTTTAAAGTTTTTTTTTATTAATTTGTTTAAATTAAAAGAACTAATTAAAATTTCCACTTGAAAATATAATAGTTGAGGTAGAAAAATATGTCGCATAGGGCATTAAAATTTCAAACTGAATTGGCCGTATAGCTTCCAAATTATAAGGAGAAATGTGTTGGCCCGAACAGAGCTGTCTAGCTCTGGCACATATTAAAATGAAGCTATTTTTACATATTTATAAAGAATATAATTAAACAATGAAAACTTTATTAATTAATAACTTTTGTGATAATTCACCGATTCACACCATTCAAGCACCAATTTTTAGCAAATTACGATAGACAGGGAATGATATAAGTCTCGATACGATTTAGTGATTTTTGCCACTTTAAATTACTGCTGTTTTTGAAATGAAACAGAAGTACAATAATATCGTTTTGTTTTGAAACACGTACACGGGATTGTTGACAATACGATACTGGGATTTAATAGTTAATTTATTTTAAAGAAGTTAAAAATAAAAGATATTCTGAACACAAAAAATAGAGCTAGTACTAATAAAATATAAGTAGTTAATTTGAAAATAAAACTTACCTTCAAAAGAATATGTTCTATTAGTTAAGTAAACAACACGTGCATACGTTACATTTTAATTCTAAACAACCAGATACAAGTTTCATAATCTCGGCATTGGCGCCAGCCCCGGGTCGTTACGTCACATATGTGGGGGAATGAAATCGTGTCTGGCTTGATAGTCTTGAGAAGGCTTTGTGTGGGCGCACTTGCGCCCATAAAGTCACTATAAGGTTTTTCCGGGCCTCTTACATTTTCTTGATTGCACACAGACAAAAATAGGGGGGGGGGGTCTGCAGGGCCCCTTCAGTCTTGGGGCCTCCAAAATTTGCCTCTCTATAATTACAATACTTCAGATGAGGGGCTCACAACCATAGTAGAGCAAGTCTATTTTGAGGGGGGGGGGGGGGAAGAAAAGAAAAATCATGCGTTAACATAGATTATTAAACACTTTTCAACACTTACTTAACGCTTAAACAAAATTTCTTTACTTAGGGAAATAAGGTAAATAAGATAAGTAAATCTTTTAGAAAACGCATAAATCATTTAAAAAACTGATTTCAAAAGTTACTTTCCATAGACAAATATGTATTCCAATTCTTTTGAACAGCCCTGTATTTTATCTGTTTGATATATATGCTATATAATGAGAAAATTTAGTTTAGCAAGAAATAACTTATAATAAACCTCAGAAACGTATATCAAGTTCATTATACATGAAATAGTTTAGTTTAACATAATTAAAATATGCCGCAAAGAACCCCCCCCCCCCTATATCATTATGCAACGAAATGCTTTTGTGTGGCCCTGTAAATGAATAATAACTATTCTTTGCACCGCATATTCTACAGAATGCATATTTTAGTGCACTTCATAAATGCATATCAATTCTATTATGTTTGAAAGCGTTTAGCATCATTAAAAATGATTTTTCCCATTCGCCATCATAATGTAACGGAATACTTTTGATTGTTTCTGTAAATGAACTAAACATGCTACGAACTTTCATTTGAAATAGGGATCGTGCTATGATAAACATCAATAACATCCAAAAATCACAGGGCAATCCGAGTATATTTAAGATTGTTAGAGCGCGGACAGATGGACTGACGGCCAGACAAACCGAAGTCAAAGTTGGAAAGTGTTAAAAATGAGATAGTCCATTTAGAAGATGCATAAAGTATGCTCTAATCCACTCCCTCTGTAAACAGATTACATGTATGAGAAGGTATGTGAAAACAAGCTTTGTTCAGTGTGGGTGTGGTTAAAACAAATTTTATGCACCATCTAATGAACTATCTCATTTTTCAACTCTTTCCGACATAGTTGAAAAGTGTTTATGAATCGGGTTTGTCTGTCCGTACTACCCGTAAATGTAGTCCTATTGCGTTGAAATGGATATATGTTATTGGGGTTTGCTAGCACGTTCGGTATTGAAAATGAAGTGTGTAGCATTTTCGGTTCATTTACAGGGCCACTCAAAAGAATTACATTACATTACGGCCTATGCGGGGGGAAAATAGTTTGTCGTGTAATTTAATGATATTACAGTATTTTAAACAAATTGAAATTGATATACATCAGTGACAGTTATGTCATACGGTTCTTACTATAGAATATGATCTGCATAGAACTTATCGTTTATTTACAGGGACACATAATTTGGCCATAGAGAAAATGAGCTATAATTAAGCTATTGAAGGCATTGCAAAATAATTGCTAGGAGTGCGTTTTCAGTTGTGGTATGCGTTTTTAAATAGTACTTTGTGTGTATAAATTCTATGGATCATATACAGTGTCGCACATCCGTTTATTGCCGGAAAATTGCTGTGCTGAAATTTTCGACTATGCTAATGTCTTTAATTGTACTAACTTTTAGCATACTGCGTAGATAGAATAAGATACGCAGAGAGACATTTAAGATATTACAGTATTTTAAAGAAATTGAAATTGGTATACATCAGTGAAAGTGTGCTAATGCCTTTAATTGTACTAACTTTTAGCATACTGCGTAGTATGCATACATATCAGTAGATCATATACCGGGCTGCAAAAATCGTATATTTTACCACTATTTATGGGAATAGCAGAAATCGGCTTTTCAAATGTGTTATACGTTTTTCAAATTATTCATTTAGACGTTATTTTTCATTTTAGTAAACTGAAATTTAAACTTTTTCAGAAACCCTCATGTGATATATCATCGGAAAATTCTCGGACCACTCTTTCATATTATGAAATTTTCTTCCTCCCCTCCCCCAAGGGGATTCAATTTTCTAACTCCGCTCATAATTAAGCTACGAAAGATTTGACCTCATTTGAAGGCTTGACTGAAGGTGAAACTCCGCGCAGACCTACAATTGGTGGAGTCTGTTTTGATGCCAGACAATTAGGGAGCATCTCCCTTTGGGGGGGGGGGGGGGGATTTTTTGACATATCGTTTGAAAGCTTTTGGTGTGTAGATTACTCAGCAGCCGCTCCCTCCCCTCTTAACTCATTTTTTCATCACTAGAGGGCCCTTAAAATTTTTGATTTGTTCATTACTACCTCATATAATTTTCCGAAAATTAGGAAAAACAATTGCATAAAAAATCTCAACAATTAGCAGCTACTCCCCCATTTTCACACAGTGAGCGGGAACGTATTTCAGACAAAATCGAGTTAAAGATATAAAATCATACAAATTTAAGTTCATTTAAGAATATTAGCACGGGCCCTAGTGTTTAATAAGGCTTAATAAATTACAGTTTACTTTTTACATTCTTGTTTTAAAAGTTTCTAAAAAAATGTATCATAAGGGTTAAATAAGAAGCTTCAATAAGAGATTTTTTAGGGTTAAAGTAATAATGGCTTACTAAATTACATTTTACGTTCTTATTTTAACAGTTTCTCTCCCCTCCCCCACACACACAAAAAAAAAAAATGTATCGTAATGTTTTTTTTTAAAGAAAAATCACTTTGTAAAATGCACAATTTATTCACTGGATGCAAAAACTAAATTTCACTTCACACTAGAGCACACTAAACACCCCTACTGAGGAGGGGGGAAAAAAGTCCTAGTTCTATACAATGTCGAATATTTAAAAAACGAATTCTGAGCAACTTCAATATAGTTTATTTTTTAGGTGCGTTCGTAATTATACAAATACGTTTACGTAGCATCGTAGCCTGGTCCGTCCGTTTATCTGCATATAACAGCGCAAAAACTAGGCAACAGAATGGTTTAAAATTTAAGATATGTAATCGCTCAGAATTTTGTCGAGTCATTTCAAATTTTATGAAAATCGAATGAAAACTTCAAAGATATTAATAAAAGTTTTATTCATTCTATTAAATACCTTCATACGTAATTAAATCAATGATAGCCCATGATGGGTAATTATACTAGGTTTCCATGGTGGCTATTCTATTAAATCCTATCATAAGTATATATGTATTACAACTTTTAAACGATGAATTACACCTCGCTTGAGAAATAGTAATTCTGAATTTTTAATTCGTGAATTTTAATTCCCATTTCTAACAAGGAGTAGAATCAACAGAGTGAAAAATTATCCAGGCCAGGATTTGAACCTGGGTTACTGGTTCAGCACACCAACGCTCTGCCAACTGAGCTACTAGAATATACCTAGCCTGGCACTTCCCACTCTTATGTTGGTAAGACAGCAACTGCAGCGCAAATTAATTCACAAGTCTGCATGATTTTAGGGGTTTAACTTTTGATAATTCATTTTTATGTATATTTTAGCGCTGAATCCGAAAATGATCTTCATTTTTAACCATCACGTCAGGTTTTTTTTTTTTTTTTTTTTGCAAATCGTGAATTTTAATGGTAAAATGTAAAAATATAGAGAACATCTGGTACTGAAAGATACAGGAAATGATTGTGTTTCTTAAGTTTTGATAACCGATTTTTATATGTTTTTTAGCGCTGAATTTGAAAATGATCTTCATTTTTACCAAGTCAAGGTATTTTGCAAATCGTAAATTTCAAAGTCAAAAAATAGCAAAATTCTGATACTATAAAGTAGATGTGATGGTTGTGTTTTTGAATTTTGATAATTAATTTTTAGGTACTTTTTAGCACTTAGTCTGAAAATAACCTCCATTTTTAACCATCACTTCAAAAATTTTCGCAAATCAAATTTCAAAGTTAAAAAGTAAAAAAATTTATTGCATTGCAAAAAAATTCATTGCAAAAAATCCTGATGTGATGGTAAAAAATGAAGGCCATTTTCGGCTTCAGCGCTACAAAATACGTAAGAATCAATTATCAAAAGCTAGGTAATTTGACACAACCCAAATTGTGCAGGCTTGTGATTAATTCAATTATATCCCATGACAGGTAACGATTCTAGGTTGCCATGGTGAGTGATTACATTATACTTAAGACGGGGCCATATTATTTCCATATTACTGAATTTAATATATAATCGTAATAAATTTTACATTCATGCATTTTTGCATAAGAATGTAACAGTTATTGCACCAAGATCTGAATATTTATAAAACTAGTTACAGTGGCTAGTTATATTGCGAAGACACTTCATTTGCCACATTTGATGTACAATTTCCGACTTGATGCTATTTTAAAAAGTTCAATGTTTATTTACAAAAATTACGTTCACTACACAGATAATATAACTGTTACAATACTTAAAAAATGAAGCTAGACAAACAAATGTGAACTGATGATGAAAAACTATGTAACGGTAGCTGTTTACAAATTTTATAACATCACTCGCTGAAATTATAGATTTTATGACTCAAAATGTAGAAGGACAACAGCTTCCGGAAACGATATATGTTTTTATAATGCATATTACATGGGACATAAAAGAAAATGACGAACATAGATTGTTTTCTTTCTTTTTTTTGTGTGTGCCTGAACTCTCGCTATTTATCAGCCTTTCGTACGTCGAAAGATGCATAAGACGTCCTTTTCAAAAGAAACTTTCGAGTTTATTTTACGAAAACAAAATTAGGATGAAGAGACCAAGCATGATATTTCTTTTCTATCTTTGAAAAACAGATAAAAACTTGCAAGGTAGAGTATTTAAACAGATAAATAAGATTGAGTGCACGTGCATCTTTTTTTTTCTTTCTTTCTTCTTTTTATCTAACTTGAAATGATATGGGGGAATGATGTGCATGACCTGTGTCAAGTAAGATGATGGGAAATACAGGGTTCCCAGCAAAACATGTCTGCCAATTTCCCTAACCACCAAATCTCATAAAAATTTCACGACCAAACGTGCATCCCCTATTTATTTCCACAATCCTTTTACAAAATTAGCGATTTTTTTTTCTGCGATCGCTCTTTTTTTGCGGTCGTTCGACGAATTTCGCGATTTTTTCTCCCAGAAACCATTTGATGAATTTCGCGTCATTTTTCATCCCCCCCCCTCTCCCAAACTTTTCCATGCCTTTTAAATATTTGCAAATTCTTTGACTTTTCCTATATACTTTTAAATTTCCCTGATTACTTTGAGATTCTCTGACTTTCCAGATTTTCAACATCGCTGGGAACCCTGAAATAGAACATCCTGAAAGTTAGTTAATGTTATGTTTATTTACAAAATTAGCCATCTAAATATTTTAATTTGACTAGTTATTAAAGATGAGTTAGGGCTCCAGCCCTTTCGTACCCAAGGACCTACACAGGCATGCGAAGAAACTCGCCGACGGGAGCATTTTTTCAAATTTCCCGCTTGAATTTTAATATTTTTTTCTTCATAATACAACTAAGGCAGATCTCTAAACGGGTTATTTTTTACTTTTTAGATTTTGGTTGCAGTACTTTATAAAAAAAACAACTGTCAACTTGACCTGGTCAAATATATAGTTTTGAATCTGAAAATAGATTGAATAAATTAACTGAAATACCACGTAGGCGCAACAAACTTCTTATTAATGGACTTATTTAACCTTGTCATATTGACAAAGTTGAGATTAGCAAGTTAGCAGGTGGTTTGTCCAGACTTCTCACAGGGTCATGTTTTTGCGAATTGCGAACAATTTTTCTTGTATTTGTGAAGGGCCCCTGTTTGAAGATAATTTTGTGAAAGGTCCTGTTTAAAATTTTGTGAAGGGTCCTGTTTGAAGATAAAATATTTTGTGAAGGGTTCTTTTGAAGATGAAAAATCTCGTGAAGGGTCCCGTTTCAAGATGTAAAATCTTGTCAAGGGTCCTTTAAAGGACCCAAATTTTTCCTAAACACATCCCTGGGGACTGTGTTAATAACAAGGAACTCATTTTGATGATTGAATGATAATACGGTTAAAAGTATTAGAATAACTATAAAACAATGTAAACTAAAGATGCCTCTGATTCTCCCTAAAATTTTTAAAGCAAGAAAAATCCGAAGGCCGTTCGCTATACAGTGAATTCCATTTTAAATTCACAACGTCAAAGTTCCTTTAATACTTCCCCTCTCGGCGCATCAAATAATAATAAATAAGTCTAGAACTGAACATGACAAACAATTCAGTGCCTTCCACTGAATAATTTTCGGAACTAGTTTCCGTCTCTTTAACTACAAATCATTTCAAATGATTTAATGGCAGCGATTTCTCACAATTTCACACATCGGAAACTTCACTAAATCAATTCACAGAGACCAGTCACAACTACATCCCGTTTCCAAGAAAATAAATCGATTTCCATGTTTTAAGCTTCTTAAACATCGGCATTCTTCCCGCCTCCGAAGGTTTCTTAGCAGCCAATGCTTGAATACCTCTTGATCTGTATAAGAAGGTTATACAAGCAGTTGTCAATTTTGACACAACTCGCTACGAAAAGATTTGCCAAGCATTTTTTTCTTCTTCTTTTAGTGCCACGCTTTCTCAGTACATCACTTGTTTTCACCGTAAATCATGCAAAAAATTGGCTGCTGATTATTCGTAATTGATGATAAAAACATAACAGTAGGTTATGACCTCTAGCCAAAGCATACCGTAATCGAGTCGCTCATAATTCTATGTTATGACCCTCAGCCAGTGCCGGCGCAACTCTCGGGTAAACGGGGCGGCTGCCCAGGGCTCCGTGCTTGTTGTCTTATTAGAGGCTCCGAGCCTTCTCTCTATGTAATCTAATATATAAAAATGAAAATTTGTCTGTCTGTCATTCTATACAAATCCACAGTTTGGAAGCCAGAATTGTGAAATGTTACATACACGTGTATTATAACACGGCCGAGGCAAATAAAGTAATTCGGAATCGAAATAATTTATAATTAATTTTTAATTTTAAAACCCCATCAATTTAACAGCAATTTCCTATCAAATTTAAACATTTTTCATTATAGTAGTTGCCAAGAATTAAAAATTCACAATAAAATTCTTACCACAACAAACTTTTATAGTGCAAGATTTCCCCGTAAAAAATGAAAATGAAATAAATAGTTTGACGAATTTTAAAAAAGTGAATATTACGTCATGCTGGAAATATAACGGACGTCAGCAGGTAAATATATAACGTCATATGAGTTTGAAAAAACGCACTGAAACATGATAAAATTCCAATTATGGAAATACTGGCATATTTTAATATTTTGAGGTTCTCTGACTTTCTTTTCGTCATTTTTAAGTCTATCCGATATATATATGTGTGTAAGCATGTATATTGGAATTTACACAAAGTTTTAAGTCCCTAGAGCTCATTCTTAGTGAAGAACTGGAATAAAGTTGGCTTTATTGCTTTCTTTTATTGTTTATTTTATACTGTATGTTTAATTTTGAAATTGAGTTTTCAAAACAAACATTCTTAAAATTCCGGGCAAGGCCGGGCGCTTTAGGTAGTTGGAAATAACGGTACCCTGCGTAAAATAATTAGATTATTGTTCTAAATTTGCCTTTAAATGTTTTTTTCGCAAAAAAAAGAAAAAAAAAAAAAGTCTTACAGCCAAAGTTGATATAGTAATTGCCGGAGATGTATAGACGTGAACGTAACCGTAAACGTAAAAAACAGATATTTAGAATATAGAATTAAAATAAATTACACATTACTTATGGGAAAAAATTTGCATGTTTTTTTTTTTCACACATTTTGTATTCTATATTAATTATTTTATGCTATATACAATTTTTAAAAATGATTTTTATTAGTCGAATATTGCAGTCAAAGATGTTGGTCGACGCTAAGGGATTTGCCTGAGGACAGAAAACCTTTATTTTCTATTCTCATAGAGAGTGCTGCATCGGATCGGTAATCCGATTTTACACAAAACGACCCGACCAGCGGTTCTGGTCGAATCAAAACTAATTTTTTTTTCGTTGCGGCTCGGGTTGACTTTAATTATTTCGGGTTCGGATCGTTCTCGATTTGGGATTTCACTCTTGCGAGTTGGGTTCCACTTCATCCGATTTTTCACAAAGAAGTCTAGAATATTTTTCCGGGGGGGGGGGGGGAAATACCATATATTTGACAATAAATTAATACATCATGTTCAGTTTTCAAAATAAAATTGATATTATAAAACTATATTTCCATAATTATATTAAAATATCGATTAATTTTCTTTCATTTCGGGGTCGAGTTCAAATATGTTGGGTTTGACTAGTTAGTTGTGTGTCGGATTCGGAACGGGTTTTGGCTCGACTTTAGAATTTTCGGGTTCGGGCCAGGTATAACGTGACCCGTGCAGCACTCTAGTTCGGGTTATATTTCCTTATATATAAATATGACTAGAAATCAGATGTGCGGATGATATACATACAGGAGGCTGACATGTCACACAACACATGACTTCATGACCATTTATAGCGTTGGAAATTTCTGAAGAAAGACGCGGATCATTGCAGTTGCAGTTAAAACTTATAATCATAAGAATATTTGTTACGTTGCATACTTCCACAATTGCAGATTTCGCAGGTTTGAACATGACGGTTTTTATCAGTTTTAACCATAGTTTTTACCGTCATGTCAATCAAAACACCTTTTGTCAAAAGTGTTCAAAACTATCAAAAACCTTATAAAAATGCCACAAAAAATTTCATTAATGTGAATTTTAATTCAATAGGATTGGTGATGGTGGTTTCTCGTTTGTCTTTATGGTAGCTTTAAGTTTGATAAACTGCAGGGTTCCCAGCAAAACATGGTTGGCAAATTCCCTGACCAAATCGCAAAAAATCCCCTGACTTTCCCTGACCAAATCTCAAAAAAATTTCTGACCAAACGAGCACACAACAAAATTTGCTACTTATTTTCGCAATCCTTTGTCAAAATTAGCTATATTTTTCTGCGATTGTTCTTCAAATATCGATTTTTTTTTTCTTTTTTGATGAATTTCGTGATTTTTTCCTCAAGATTATTTGATGAATTTTGCGTCATTTTTCATTTTTTCTCCATGACTTTTTAGAAAATATTTGTAAATTCCGTGATTTTTCCTATATTTTGAAATTTCCTTGACTTTCCCCGACTACTTTGAAATTCCCTGTATTTCCAGATTTTCACTGACTTTCCATGATGCTGGGAAAGTCTCATGGATCTGTATTTGTCAGCATAGATCTGTGTTAAAATTGGACATTTTCCTTAGAAGGAAATTCGCATCTAAATCGATAATAAGCATCAAATCCTAAATCTTCCGAAGGTGGGAGACATTTCAATGAAGTAAGAAGGGGGAGGGGTATTTTTCACTGATCCACTCCCTGAATATATTATCAAAGTACACTGAAATCATGTGGTATTTTTAAGAATCTCAAAGAAAAAATTAAATCCCATTTTATGAATATTCTACCTATAAGTTTGGTTTGCACATCTTTTTTGGTGCTTTGGATGCTTTGACTAAATTCGCGTTTTTTTTTTCGCGATCCTTTGACGAAATTCGCGTTTTTCTCGCGAACCTGTTACGAAAATCGTGTTTTTTCTGCGATACATTGACGAAATGTGGTCTTTTTTCGAGATCCTTTGACGAAATTCGACCTTATTCCGCGATTTATTTGACGAAATTCGCTATGTTTTGCGATATTTTGACAAAATACGCTATTTTATCGCGGCCCTTTTACGAAAATCGAGTTTTTTACGCAATATTTTGATGAAATTTGCTCTTTTTTAGCGATCCTCTGACAAAAATCGGCTTTTTTCCGCGATTTTTTGACGAAATTGGCTATTTTTTCGCGGCCCTTTTACGAAAACCGTGTTTTTTCCGCGATATTTTTTATGAAATTTGCGCTTGTTTGCGATCCTTTGACGAAAATCAGCATTTTCCCGCGATTTTTTTTGACAAAATTAGCTTTTTTGCGGTATTTTGACGAAATACGCTATTTTTTCTCGCCCCTTTTACGAAAATCGCGTTTTTTCCGCGATATTTTGATGAAATATGCGCTTTTTTTGCAATCCTTTGACAAAAATCGGCTTTTTCCGCGACGTTTTGATGAAATTCGCTATTTTTTCGCGGCCCTTTTACGAAAATTGCGTTTTTCCACGATATTTTGATGAAATTTGTGCTTTTTTGCGATCCTTTGACGAAAATCGGCTTTTTACCGCGAATTTTAGACGAAATTACGCGTCCCACGGAACGCGTAAGAGCTATTTTTTTGCGTCCCGTTTCAGATTTTTTGCGTAATTTACGCGCTATAGCGCGTCCGCGGCATCGCTGCATATACTTTCTTTATATATGTAAAAGTGACACGTCAGATTTTACTTTTAAATGATTACATTTGTGAAAAATTTTAGTCTAGAGATAGAATTTTTTTTTTTTTTTTTGTGAAAGGCCTATTTTTAAGACAAAGAATTTTGTGAAAGGTTCTTTTATGGTGAAAAGTTGTGAAAGGTCCTGTGTTTTGAGAAGAAACATTTTGTGAAGGGACCTGTTCTGAGATGAAACATTTTGTGAAGGGACCTGTTCTGAGATGAAACATTTTGTGAAGGGTCATGTTCTGAGGTGAAACATTTTGTGAAGGGTCATGTTCTGAGGTGAAACATTTTGTGAAGGGTCATGTTTTGAGGTGAAACATTTTGTGAAGGGTCATGTTCTGAGGTGAAACATTTTGTGAAGGGTCATGTTTTGAGGTGAAACATTTTGTGAAGGGTCATGCTTTGAGGTGAAACATTTTGTGAAGGGTCATGCTTTGAGGTGAAACATTTTGTGAAGGGTCATGTTTTGAGGTGAAACATTTTGTGAAGGGTCATGTTTTGAGATGAAACATTTTGTGAAGGGTCCTGTTTTGAGATGAAAATTTTTGTGAAGGATCCTTTAAAGGACCTAATTTCTTCCTAAACAGATCCCTGCCTATATACAGATGTGAACAGCCCCTGACAGCCTAAGTCGGGCCCAGCTCATGCATGCATGCATGCATGTACGTATATAAAATCCTTTATGAAAGAACATTTAGGAGTGAATTTCGCACTATCCAATTATGAAACAATACAAACTGTATCACAAGTGTTTAATCAAAAATTGCGATAATAGCATTTCCAATCAAGTAAATCGTCCCATGTAAAGCAAGCTTGAACGATTTGAAAGTAAGTAAAAATGCCACAGAGAGCTGCTGTAATGTTCAGATGACAGACAGCGAAGGCAATTGGGTATTATAAAGATCTCTGATACGCATCGTTACCTATTCAGGTTGAAATAAAACGGTAGAAAAAGGAAAAACAGATGTGAGGAAAAAAAGCGAAAACTACACAAGAGAGAAAAAAAAAAAAAAAACTAAATAGCTAAAAATGGGGGAGGGGGAAATCGGTAGACTTTCACCGTTTCTCATTGTTTGTTAATATCGTATATTTACACCAAGGTATCTGCTGTAGGCTATCATTAATACTGACGAACAGAATTGAAAGTGTTTTCGGTTATAAATAAATGTAACGCGATAATGTGTTCCAATATTATCTAAATCAGCTATTTAACAAAAAATTGCTAAGATAATAAGGTTGCAAGAAATAAGGAAACGTTTAAAAAGGCAGCGTTTCTAGCTAATTTGAAAACTTATTAATGATATTTTACAAGCCGTTAAAAGTATGATCGTCACAGAAAACGACTTTAATACTTTTATTTGGAAATTTTTGAAAGCAATGTCTAATTTGCTTAATGAGGCTGTGTCCCTTCCAGAAATTTGTAGGGGTTTATATATATATATATATATATATATATATATATATATATATATATATATATATATATAACCATAATATAATTACAAATCATCATCCATCTCTCATATATATATATCATTCATAGTTTCTTATTTTACATACTGGTTTCCTATGTTCATTTCTAAATCATCTTTAGAACTTTATCAATTTCTTCATATATTTGTGATTTCAAATTTATTATATATATATATATATATATATATATATATATATATATATACACTGAGCCTTAAAAACGCATTATCGGTTTTTAGTGCTAGAAAATGCCAAAAATTATTATTATTTTTTTTTAATATAACTTTTGGGAGACAGGGACTGTATAACAATTTTAATTTCGGGACTTACTATACCTTTAAAACTAACGATTTATTTTGAGATAAATGGCTTTTAATACGATGAACAACATTTGAAATATTTTTGCAATTGGAACTAAATATTTGAAACTAACGATTTATTTTGACGTAAATGGCTTTTGATACGATGAACAACATTTGAAAAATTTTTGCAATTGGAACTATACTTTTGAAAGTAGCGGTTCATTTTGACGTAAATGGCATTAGACATTATGAACGACATTTGGAAATTTTTTGCAATTCGAACTATACCTTTGAAACTAACGGTTTATTTTGACATAAATTGCTTTTGATATGATGAGGAACAACAATTAAAACATTTTTGCAATTGGAAACATGCCTTTGAAACAAACGATTTAGGAATTATAGCTATTGAACAGTGATAAGAAGAGACAACCTGTATATTAGAAAAATTTAAAAGCTTAAAATTTGTTGCATCATTAAAGTTTTACCCATTTGTATACTAAAATAGTCTACCTCTCTAATTCTTTATTACTTTGAAATGTTCTACCCGATTGTGAAACCTTTGCACGGTCAGTGTTAGTAAACATAAAGATGCCGTGGGATATCCGTTGACTAACCTCGTTTTCTTTTTCCAGTCCTTTCTCAGAATTAATGGAAAACAGAAGTCACGTCTTTCTGTCGTAGTTGTACAATGATATTTTAAAAGAATAAGAAGCGGGACTTTTGCAAATTTCTGCCAGTGGTTGGGTATCAAGCGGCTGGGCTGAGCCGATGAAAAAAGTAAGGTAATTTAAAAGGATCAAACCAAGCCAATAAAATATGAAAAAATGCCAATGGACGTGACTGAGACGAGGATAAGTATAGATTATGCTACGTGATCCAATGTTAGATGAACAGCAATACAGAAATATAACATATCGAGCGTAGAGCAGCAGCTGCTAGAGATCTGCATGGGCCGGCCCATGGCCTGTTTTCACTCACGACACTCGGCTGGGCTCAGGCCATACTTTTTTCTGAAGGCTCGGGCCGGGCCTAGTGACTACTCTTTACGGGCCGAGATTAACTTATTTTTTTCTATACAGAGCCGGGATTGGTTTTAATCCTAGTCTTCTCGGCCCAAAATTTTCAGTCCTAGTTTTGACACAGACTGTATGAAAATCATTGTCTTGGCGTGACCTGGTCCATTCAAAAGTCAGTTAAATAAATGAGGACTGGCCCAAAAATTTTTGCAAAAATGCATTCACTTTTAAATCACCATTATTCTACAATTAAACATTAAAATTTGTTATTTTTAAAGAATACTAGACTTTTACGCTTATTAAAATATAGTAAAACGTCTTAAAAAGAACCTGCCTATGACGTAATCCTGTTTTAAACTGAAAAAGTGTTGATCCATGCAAAATTAATACTATACTAATATGTACGAAAAGAATATATAATACATTTATACTTTGTAAGAAAAGAACTTGTCTGTAACGCATTTTTTTTTCTCCTTTTCTATGCAATTCCATCTTGGAAGATTTTACTATATAGTATTTTTCAGATTTTTAACACATATGGAATATGGATTAACAATAATGATAACAAACATTTACATACAAGAAATAGAGATTCATTAAAAAAGTAAATATCGCAGCCTGCGGCACTTCTATAAAAATGAAGATTATAAACATGAAAAAAAAAAAAAAAAAAAGTTAAGAAATATTTTTGGTCAGAACTCCTCGTACGAGACAAATTTTTATCCAAATTGACATAAAAATCAATGTTTTGTAGAAATTCACTCTGCTCGGGCCGAACTTATAACTTTTTCTACGGGCTGGGCCTAACTTTTAATTTTCGTACCGGGTTAGGCCGATTTTTTTTCTTTCTGCGAGTCCGGTCGGTCCCGGGCCTGGAAATATCGGCCCGTACAGACCTCTAGCAGTTGCGTCGTTTCCGAAACGGGAATTAATTATTTCAATAGACCCGGTCGTGGCCCAAGATCAGCTTACATTTGATTTCTAAATACTGGGCCTACTCGGCGGGCCAGTACTGATGCTATTCAGCATTCTATAGCTTAAGACTGTTCTCAAATTCAAAAGCTCAACTTTATGACATAAGTTTAAATTTATTTTTGGTCGGAAATGCATGAAACTAGCGGGTGCTGTAGTTCAGAAACTATGTAATCGAGCTGTTTTTTTCCGTTTTTTAACCATTTGAAAAAATGGTTATTGTCCCCTGTCAGGGTAGGAAATCAAAAACATATCTGAAGGTTTTTATTAGTTGAATCCGCATTTTATTCGTTTTCCGATTGGTCTATACAGTAATCTGTATTTTCCCTTTACTTTCAACAGAGATGGATACTTCTGTTGCCACTATGATAAAAAAGTAATAAAAGCTACAAAAAAAAAAAAAAATTAATAACTCTGAAACAAATTGATATACAGCTTTCAAACAAATTGCATTTAAAAGTACATTTTTTTCTCTATACGACGGTGTAAAAAGTAATATTGTGGGATGTTTAGAAGTTTAAGAATGAAATTTCATTTAAAATGGGTCCAGGAATATTAATGTTTAATCCATGGCGTACGTAATGTATCACCAGCTCCGTAGAAGTTTAAAAAATTACAGTACAGAAAAATGTAATCCATGGCGTACGTAATGTATGAAATTTCATTTAAAATTGGTCCAGGAATATTAATGTTTCATCTATGGCGTACGTAATGTATGACCAGCTCCGTAGAAGTTTAAAAATTTACAGTACCGAAAATTGTAAAACTGAAATTTCTTTTAAAATTTGTTCATGATGGGTCCAGGAATGTTAATGTTTAATTCACGGCGTACGTAATGTATGATCAACTCCGTGCGATTTTTTATGTCTTAAATTTCAGTCTTCGAAAAAATCATTTTCCAAATGGTCGTTGTAATTTGTTAAATTGCTTTTTTTATTTTTTATTTATTCCCCCCCCCCCCCCCCACACGCAATAGATTTTTCAGAAAATATTCTCAAAGTTGACGTTTTGAACCGAAGTTCCCAAAGAAAACAGAAAAACCAGTCAGCGAAGGGAGAAAAACGTCTTTGTCACGTGATCAAAAGCGCTCATAACTCAATAGGTAATTTATTTATCGAAAAATGGAAAACACATTCGATTCCAAATCGTTTCCATAGTCAGGCCTTCTAATTTCATATCTTTCCATCAAAAAATAAATTTGTAAATGTGTGAAAACGTTTTGCATTTGTTGAGCAGAGCACTTAAGAACATATAGCCTTAAGAACTAAAACAAATTTTCCCATAAAGATGTATGCAATATTCTATTAAAAAAATCTTCATTGTATGTTAAGAAAAATCTGTATTTTCTGGGAAAATTGAGTCGGGTCCGTTTTCATTAATTTTTCAAGGGCCGGACCTGTTTTCACTAATTTTAGCACGGATCGGGCCGTGAACCGGGGAAATAAAAAAGTCCTGGGCCCGGGGTGAACTACCCGTTTTTGAAACGGGCCGGACCGGGCCCGTGCCTGGACTTTTCAATCTGCGCAGACTGCTCTGAAGTCTGAAGACATAAAATGTTTCGGGTTCGAATTTCAAATAGTCGGGCACCGGGAAAAGAGATTGAACTGAACTGTAGAGTCTAGAGGACACAGACAGACATTGTCGAAGTTAATGTAACTGAATTGGAGAAAGAAAAAAAAAAACTTTTCCTTTCATTTTTGAATGCATTTGTTGAATTGCATGATGAGTTTATTTTTTTTCTGCCATTCTATTTCCGAACCGTAAACACCAAGCTATTACAATTACCATAGAGGAACGAAAAAAAATGCGAAATCCTAACAAAGAGGGAAATCCAAAATACATACAAGGGAAAATTCGTTCTCGGCTCACATTTATACGAAAATCCAAGACTGTTTTTTCTCACTACTAAAAATGTAATTCCCACAGCGTTAACTTTAAATACAAAAGGATAGATTCTATAACGATAACAGCTATGATCATTTTAAAAACAGACTTTTCAAACTGTGCTAGGTTAACTTGAAAGACAGTCAAAGTATAAATAATTAGAGCAAATCACAAACCTTGACGCAGGTTTCCCCCAGGTTTAAAAGAGGGCAGGGTGCTATTTGTGGGAAAAGGGCACTTTTAGATTCCGAAGGGCATGTTTTGGATTCTTAAAGGCACTTCTTGAAATTTTTAAAGGCATTCTTTTGATTTTTAAAACTACTTTTTAATATTTAATAGACAGAAAACTATTTTAAAAGACAGCAATGAGTCAATTTTTACTATGCAAGTAAATTTTTTAATAAACAAAGGAGTAAAGGCACTTTTTTCAGGTGGGGGCAACAAGGGAGCTATTTTTTTAAATGAGGGGCAAGAGGGGTGCTATTTTGCAAATCTAAGGGCAGGCAGAGTGCAGCACCCTCCTGAAACTATCTGGGGGAAACTCTGCTTGACGTGATGTTGGAAAGGATAAGGAGGAAATGAAAATAGAAACACAGAAACGCGCAATTAAAATAACGTTGGGTATATCGGTGGATTCTCTGATAATTAAAACAACTTACTATTTTGTTTCTTTGCGATTGTCCGGGGCATAAAACCTTTTTTTATTATTAATAAATATTTTTCGCTCATTTTTTTACTGAAATGTTTTACTTATTTTCAAATGAAAATTCTTTTTAAAGATTAAAATTTTATAGTTAAAATTAAGAATTTAAAATTTTAGTCATGTTTGAAATTTGATGTATGAGCTGCTGATTTTGAAAGCGGGGCAAATCCACGTTATGTTGTCAGGGGTTGTTGTTTAGGGAGAAATTGGGTCCTTTAAAGGACCCTTCACAAAATTTTTCATTTCAAAACAGGACCCTTCACAAAATGTTTTATCTTAAAACAGGACCCTTCACAAAACTTTTCACTTTAAAAAAGGACCCTTCACAAAATTCTTTGTCTTAAAAATAGGCCTTTTACAAAATTTTTCCAGCTCTAAATTAAACCTTTCTTAAATTTAATCATTTAAAAGTAAAATATGACCTGTCACATTTACATATATAAAGAAAACATGTATTTTACATACGTATATCTTCCATTCATTTCAAATTCACAAAATTAGAACTAGATTTTTCAGAAATGTAAAAAAGCTCTTCGCAATTTCATAAAAACAGGATCCTGAGCGAAAAGTCTGGACCTGGAACCCTGGTTGTTGCTGATGCACTGGGGGGGGGGGGGGGGGGGGGAAACTAATTCTCAAAGGAAAAAATTATTTTTTGCAGAAAAAACTTAAAAAATAAATAAATAAATAATAAAATGTTAGTTTGTAATAAGATTTAGCTTTAACTAATTTTTTTTTTTCTCCACAAAATATACTTGTCCTACATTCAAAATTAATCGCTCAAACCCTCATAAAGAATACCCCTTTTTTCAATACATTTGCCATTTTTGAGCACAGAAAAGTAAAAATAATGTTTTCGAAATTTACAAAAACATTAAAAAAAAAAATTAATAATTTTTAATACAAAATATCTTTTTTATGAGTACTTTTGCCTACGAGAATCATATTTTCGAAATTTTCTCATATAACTAAAAATTACGGAGTCAATATATAGACGATGAAACTGAAAAATCTATTGTACAAAGTGTTGCAACTTTATCTTTCATTGGGATGTAGGATATCAACTTTAAAGCGAGAAATCTTAATTAAAATCTTGTTTTATCATTAACTTAAAAGAATAAAATGTGTTTTCGGGGTTTGCAAAAGTATTTTTTTTTTTAAATAATTTGTAAAAAAACCTTTTTTATCAGTACCTTTTTCTTTCGAGAATCATATTTTCGAAATTTTCTCTTATAACCAAAAATGCTGAAGTCAATATATGAACGGCAGAGCAGAAAAACTCATTACTTTATTTTTCATTGAAATGTCGACATCAATTTTAATGCGAAAAATCTTGATTAAAATCTTGTTTTACATTTAACTTAAAATAATAAGTGTTTTCAGGGTTTACAAAAGTTTTTCGAAAATAATTTGGAAAAAACTTTATCAGTACCTTTTCCTTCGAGAATCATATTTTCGAAATTTTTCTCTTATAACCAAAAATTCTGAAGTCAATATATGAACGAGCGAGCAGAAAAACTCATTACTTTATTTTTCATTGAGATGTCGACATCAATTTTAATGCGAAAAATCTTGATTAAAATCTTGTTTTACATTTAACTTACCCAAAATAAAGTGTTTTCGGAGTTTACGAAAGCATTTTTTTTTTAGTCATTTTTATGAGTACCTTTTCCTGCGAAAATCACATTTTCGAAATTTTCTCTTATAACCAAAAATTTCGAAGTTAATATATATAGACGACAAAGCTGAAAAATTCATTACTTTATTTTTCATTGAGATGTAGACATCAATTTTAATGCGAAAAATCTTGATTAAAATCTTGTTTTACACTAAATTTAAAAGAATAAATAGTGTTTCCGGGATTTAAAAAATATTTTTTAAAAGTTAAATTTTAAAACAATGTCTTTATTTAAAAGTACTTTTGCCTAGGAGAATCATTATCGAAATTTTCTTTTATAACTAAAAATTCCGAAGTCAATATATAGAAGATAGAACTGAAAAACTTACTGTACAGTGTTGTAGCTTCATCTTTTACCGAGATGTAGATATCAATTTTAATGCGAAAAATCTTGATTAAAATCTTGTTTTACATGTAACTTAAAAGAATAAATAGTGTTTTCAGGATTTATAAAAAAAAAATTTCAAAAAATTAATTTTTAAATCAAAATGTCTTTTTTATGTGTATCTTTGCCTAATCAAATCATAATTTTGAAATTTTCTCTCATAACAAAAAATCCGAAGTCACTATATAGAAGATAAAATTGAAAAATTTACTGCACAAAGTGTTTTAACTTTATCTTTTTTTAGTGTTTTCGGTATTTACAAATCTTTTTTCAAAAAAAATAATTTTTAAATCAAAATGTCTTTTTTATCGGTACCTTTCTTTCGAGAATCATATTTTCGAAATTTTCTCTTATAACCAAAAATTCTGAAGTCAATATATAAGCGACAAAACTGAAAAACTCATTAAAACTCATTACTTTATTTTTCATTGAGATGTGGACATCAATTTTAATGCGAAAAATCTTGTTTTACATTTAACTTAAAAGAATAAATAGTGTTTACGGGGTTTACGAAAGTATTTAATATATATATATATATATACACACAATATATACAAAATATATACAACAATAATAACAATATATACAAAAAAAAATGTCTTTTTTATGAGTACCTTATCCTGCGAGAATCTATTAAAAATGTTCTCTTATAGCAAAAATTCCGAAGTCTATCTATAGGCGATAGAACTGAAAAACTTTTTGGTTGTATTTATGACGACCAATTATCAGCACGAGGGATATGGGCGAAAAACCTTTTGTACAAAATGTTGTATCACTTATCTGTCATTGAAATGTAGATATCAGTTTTAATGCGAAAAATCTTGATTAAAAATCTCGTTTAACACTTAACTATACAAATGCTTTAATAATGTTAATGTTTATCCATTTACCAAAACTGATATATTTTAAAGCTAAACTTTACGGTAAATTAATAAAAAATCTGTGTTTACGCCTACTGATGCATACATGATCAATGCGTGACGGTGTTTCTTCTTCTTTTTATATAAAAACACAAATCAAAGAATTGAAGCAATCAATTAAATACAAATCCGGACAGACACAGAGAAAAAAAAACTGATTCCGTTAAGAGAAAAAAATTGACCTACTTTACGCTCAGTCACTCTTCATCATTTCACTTTCATTAATTTTTTATTTTCCGTAATTCAAGCGGAAAAGAACGGATTCTTTGGAAGAAAAATCAAAATATCGACACTTGCGAATTTTTTCCCCCCTCAGAAAGTTCTCAACCTTTGTTAAGTGATTTGACATTTATATAAAAACTCTCAAATAATAAAACAAAGAAAAAAATGCGTCAAGCATAGATTATGAAACACTTTCCAACACATTCAGAATAATGTTATGAAACACTTTCCAACACATTCAGAATAATGTAACAAAACTGCACTGTTTAAAAAATTAAAATATTATGTCTAATTCAACCCTATGGAAACGCATAACATTTCAAAATCCAATATCAGCTGTTCCCATCTACAATCGGAAAATTAACCGAATTTTGTAGCAGCCCTGTATATAGGATACATAGATTTGTATCTATTAACTACATGCATGCCAAAATTTAGTTCACTTAAGAGATACATATACTTCAGTTGAAAATTTGCCGTCAGCAATTTCCTTTAATAAGGAGAATGGTACATGAATACTTTTGTGCAGTCCTGTATATGAGGTATAGAATTTATATATATGACGAGTAATATACAAAATATTAATTAAAACTTAAAAGCGCATACCCAATTTTAAACCGTACACTCCAGCAATATATTACTTACAGTACTGTAAGCGATTTCTTTTGTGTGTCCCTGTAAATGAATAAAAAATGCTATGAATGGCCTGTTCTAACGTGATCGTAGTGAAATTTAGTGATTTATATCAGTTTCAATACATTTGAAATAGCGTCATGTCATTAAAATACTCTGCAAACGATTTCCTCCCCTATACCATAATGGAATGGACTATTTTTGAATGCCCCTGTAAATGAACAATTAATCCTACGTACTTCATATACAATACCAAACAAGCTTTGGTGACCCTAAATAACCTTTATCAATTGCATGAAAATCCGAGTATATTTACGGGAGTTAGAGCGTGGACAGACGGCCAGACAAACCGAATGCATAAACACTTTTCAACTTTGTTGGAAAGTGTTAAAAGATCTAAAAATCAAATTATTATTATTATATATGTTGTTCTGAATATCTTGGACATTAACGACAATAATTATTCAGGTGAAGCAATTTTTTTATTCAAAATTCAAGATATAAAGGGTTAAAGAATCATTTAAATAAATGCTACTTATTCTACATTCCTGAGAAAGCATGTCGTAGCCCACACCAGTGATGCATATTAATCTCATTAAGATTGAAATATCATAACTTCAATAAAATGCATAGCAGACTGTTGTCAGACGTATCAATTTCATTATGTTTGCAGTATTGTAAACAACAGTAATATGCATCGGAAACCATTTTTCCCCCATAGACCATAATGTAACTGAATTTTTTCGTGTGGCCGTGTAAGCGAACTATAAATGCTGTGCACTCCGGTTTCAATACCGAACATTCTACACAGGGATGATCCTGAGAAAAAAAAAATCTGAAAAGTTACAGTAGAGGGGGGAGGGGGGGAGGGGGGGGATCCACTCTCGGCACTAACTATGCGTTTTCCGCAGCCTTTTGACGAAATTCGCGTTTTTTCGCGATCTTTTAAAGAACTTTGTATTTTTCGCGATCTCTTGACGAAGTTTTCGTTTTTTTTTTTTCGCGATCTTTTGACGAAGTTTTCGTTTTTTTTTTCGCGATCTTTTGACGAAGTTTTCGTTTTTTTTTTTCGCGATCTTTTGACGAAGTTTTCGTTTTTTTTTCGCGATCTTTTGACGAAGTTTTCGTTTTTTTTTCGCGATCTTTTGACGAAGTTTTCGTTTTTTTTTTCGCGATCTTTTGACGAAGTTTTCGTTTTTTTTTTCGCGATCTTTTGACGAAGTTTTCGTTTTTTTTCGCGATCTTTTGACGAAGTTTTCGTTTTTTTTTCGCGATCTTTTGACGAAGTTTTCGTTTTTTTTCGCGATCTTTTGACGAAGTTTTCGTTTTTTTTTTCGCGATCTTTTGACGAAGTTTTCGTTTTTTTTTTCGCGATCTTTTGACGAAGTTTTCGTTTTTTTTTTCGCGATCTTTTGACGAAGTTTTCGTTTTTTTTCGCGATCTTTTGACGAAGTTTTCGTTTTTTTTTTTCGCGATCTTTTGACGAAGTTTTCGTTTTTTTTCGCGATCTTTTGACGAAGTTTTCGTTTTTTTTTCGCGATCTTTTGACGAAGTTTTCGGTTTTTTTTCGCGATCTTTTGACGAAGTTTTCGGTTTTTTTTCGCGATCTTTTGACGAAGTTTTCGTTTTTTTCGCGATCTTTTGACGAAGTTTTCGGTTTTTTTCGCGATCTTTTGACGAAGTTTTCGGTTTTTTCGCGATCTTTTGACGAAGTTTTCGGTTTTTTTCGCGATCTTTTGACGAAGTTTTCTGTTTTCTCGCGATCTTTTGACGAAGTTTTCGGTTTTTTTCGCGATTTTTTAACGAAGTTTTCGGTTTTTTTCGCGATCTTTTGACGAAGTTTTCGGTTTTTTTCGCGATCTTTTGACGAAGTTTTCTGTTTTTTTCGCGATTTTTTGACGAAGTTTTCGGCTTTATTCGCGATCTTTTGACGAAATTTGAGGAAATTTGTGATTTTTTTCACGATTCGTGGACAAAATTTGCGTTTTTTTCCGCGATTCTTTGACGTAATTTGCGTTTTCTTCCGCCATTCCTTGACGAAATTCGCGTTTTTCCCGAGATCCATAGACAAAATTAGCGATTTTTCTGCAAACGATTGACAAAATTAATTTTTTTCAGCGACCATTTGTCGCAATTCACGAAATGTCTGAATTTTCGGATTGATGACCGATTTTTAATTTTTCGGAATTTTCAGAACAGAATCACCACATAATTCTACAATAAATATCAATAGCATAAAAATTACATGACAATACGACACTAACAGAATATTAAGAAACCTTATTTTTTAATCCAATGAAATCGATCATTGTCTGTTCTGAAGAGAATTTTTTTGTGCGTCTTTGTAAACGAACTGTAAATGCTATTTATTCTGTACTCCTAAAATGTGAAGCGTCAAGTGCATACTGCTGACGCGTATAAGGGAAACTTCTAGTACTACTTTTTTTTATATATATTATCACATTTACAACGAAGGTGAGAATGTCTATTAAAAGCTTTATTATAATATACATCAATTTTCTGAAAGTTATTACAGTCTACCAAAATTGAATTAGGGCAAAACACCTTGTATTTTTGATTAAATAGATGGTTTGCAACCCCATTTTCTATGGCAATTTTTCACCTTCTTCATGTCTACTATCACCCAACCGAATATTTCTGTCAAATTCGTCAACAACCTGTATATTTTAATGCTTAATGTAAACGTTATATTAATGTCCTTTTGTAATAAATGTATGATTTCGGGGGGGGGGGGGGGGGGGATCAACATTATTTAAGTTCTTAAGATTTCATTTAAAATCTATTTTAAGTACACATGTTCAGTGCCTGATTTACTCTAATTTTCAGGGGGCCCCCATATGCTGATGAAGGTTTTTCAATTATTGTCCAAAATAAATCTGATGTAATTTCATTCTACATTCTATTGTGTTCATATTGTATTTTTGTAACATTGTATATTTTGTCAAACATCCATTTATAATTACTTTATTATAGTAAATATTTTCTTTTCTTTAATCTTTATCACTTTAAAAATATATTGTATTTTTAATTCTTATTTAATCCTTTTCCTGTTCTCGTCAGATTATTTGGAGGCAGTAAGGCCCCCTAATATTTTAAATAATTGTAGCTTGGTGTTGTCGAAAATTTCTTATTAGTTGTTCTATACTTTATCATTCCAGATATATAGACTTGTATAGGAAAAGATAATCAACGCCACACAATTTATTATAAAACGTCTACCCATATCGTAATATTAAAATATTTGCTTAAAAGGCTTTATAAAAACACATTAAAAGTAAATTAAAAACTCTTTATTTACACGTTTCAACTCATTTTCTGAGTAATCGTCAGAATGTATAACAGAAAATTACAAATGCATAATGAAAAATTGAAAAAATCATCGAAAATAAACAAGTAATCATGTAACGCGCCCTATATTTTGGCGATTGGTCGTGTTCCCTCTATGTCGCGATGCCGTAATTTATCCAACCATTCAATCCATTAATTCGGGATACGAAAAGATAACGTATCGTTACAAACTCCTGAACCTCTTAAATAAATTTCAATGGACTCTCTTATGAATAATATAATATATTATATTAAACGTCTACCCATATAAATTTCATAATTGTGAAATAATTATTTAAAAGTAAATTAAGCATTATCATATTTCATTTTTAATGGATATTTTAAAGTAGTTATTAAAGTCAATAATGGTTATTTAATAAGTACCTTTTTATTTATTTTTTTTTTACTCAATCCCCCTGTAAGTATCGGTGCAAAAGGGCCTTCGTAAGCATCATGTCCAGGGCCCCCAAATTTGTAAATCAGTCCCTGCACATGTGTTTCATTAACATAAAAATAAATCATGTGTGATGCCGGTTGAGGCAGGATACCGCAAATTGACAGGTTGAGTTTTTACAGGTTCTACAATATAAATATACAATTTTACAATATAGAGCAGGGGAAGAAACCAGTATCCCAATAAAAACAAAAACCTCAAAATAGGACAGCCCCACCCCTATCCTTCAACTCTAATAAAAGTGTTTCGCGTTGTACCAGATAATAACATATAAGCAATTTCTCTGAAAACACATAATTTGATAATGTCAAGATACGAAAGGAGCAATTGCAGAAGACGATGAACTGAGATGAAATAAGAGATAAAAGACGAATATTACAAACGGAATTGAGCAACGCACAGTGTCATTTAAACCTAAATATTATCAATTCAGTAATTAACATTTTTAGAACAGGTGGTTTAAGGGGCTACTTCCTTCACGCGAAAACACACGCTCGCTAATATTAATTCTATGGGACATACACAGTCAGATAATAATACAGACGAACACGCGAACGCCGTTCGCAGAAAATTTTCAAAGTTTGCAGACAGTTTTGATGGGTATTTTTTTTTTTTATTTCTTTATATATATATTTAAAAAAAAAAAAAAAAAAAAATCGTAATCTTTTTAAAGCCGATCAAATTAATGGATTTTTAGAGTATGAACGGGGGGGGGGGGGGGGGGGGGGGTTTGGCGAGCGTAGCTCGTAGGGAGCAGAGGCCCCTAGTTTATAAAACAACGGATTCAAGTTCTTTGGATTTGGTTAAGCATGTAACTCTATTTTTGTTTTGTGATATTCTAGTCATAAAAAGATGATATTTGAACATAGCGTCATTTTTTTTCCCACCAGAACAACAATGACGATATATTCTACATAATTTAATTAAATGTTACTTTAATTATATTTCAAAGGTTTTTTAGGGTTTATAATATTGCGAAATTCAATATATTTTATTTCCTATTTCACTTTTTTTTAGGTTTTTTTTTTTAATCCCAATCTATATGAATATTAGAGATCGACCGAAAATTCGGCTTCGTTTTCAGCTCAAAATCTCAGTTTCGCCGAAAATTTAGCAGAACCGAAACTCGACCGAGACTATCAGTATTCCAAAAATCTCGTTTCTTCAACATTACTCTTCGATGTGAGCTTTATCGGTTCAAATCAGATTATTTATTGTTACGAACTTCGTTGTTTATAATTATCAGTCATGACCGACTCAAGACGTGAATGCAAATTATAAGGCAAGCAATGAATATATCTAAACTTTTTCACGTGCTCATTAAACAATAATAGGGAAATTTCAGTTTAAAACCCCAGAAGTGTTTTGAATACTATTTGAGATAGTTCTAGTATAACAGATCATCATTTACAGAAATCATTCTAAAAGATAAATCAAAGTGTGTATACATGAAACTAAAATATATTTTTAGGTAGCTTTCATTACAAAAAGCTACCTATTGCAGCCGTTCGGAGGAAAGCGATTTCAAAAAATTTTGGTATATTTTCATCGATCATGACCCCCCCCCCCCCCCCCACACCCCGAAACCACCCTCCGTTCAAAAGTTGATATATATATATATATATATATATATATATATATATATATATATATATATATATATATATATATATATATATATATATATCCATATATATATATATATATATATATATATATATATATGATCTTTGTCATACTGTAACTCTCGTATTTATGAACCGATTTGGATGAAACTCGGTGTGTACATAGTACATACCAATGTCTCGACCGAGTTCGTTGGCCAGCTTCATCCACCATCTTGTTTCAAAATGGCGGCCATTTAAAAATTTTAAAAAAATTTTAAATTTGAAATGTGGTACCAAAAAATAAAAAATTGAAAAATATTTTTTTCTTATGTATTTGACCTTGATACAAAGATTACGGAGCAGATTTTGTTTTGTCTATATCTTAAAAAATGGCTGAGTTATAGCACTTTCAATTTCTAGCGTGGCTGACATTTTGAAACGACCTGATATTTGTCACGCGATAACAGGCGTATTTCTGAACCGATTTAGATGAAACTCTGTGTGTACATAGTACATACCAAAATCTCGACCGAGTTCGTTGGCTAGCTTCATCCGCCATCTTGTTTCAAAATGGCGGCCATTTAATTTTTTTAAAAATTAAAATTTGAAATGTGATACCAAAAAATTGAAAATTGAAAAATATTTTTTTCTTATGTGTTTGACCTTGATACAAAGATTTCGGAGCAGTTTTTGTTTCGTCTATATCTTAAAAAATGGCTGAATTAGCACTTTGAATTTCTAGCGTGGCTGACATTTTGAAACGTCCTGATTTTTGTCACCCGATAACAGGCCTATTCATGAACCGATCTGGATGTATCTTGGTGTGTACAAAGTACATACCAATGTCTCGACCGAGTTCGTTGGCCAGCTTCATCCGCCCTCTTGTTTCAAAATGGCGGCCATTTAAAAAAATTTTAAAAATTTAAAATTTAAAATGAGGTATCAAAAAATTGAAAAAGATTTTTTCCTTATGTTTTTGACCTTAATATAAAGATTCCGGAACAGTTTTTGTTTCGTCTATATCTAGAAAAATGGCTGAGTTATAGCATTTTTAATTTCTATTGTGGCTGACATTTTGAAACGACCTGATTTTTATCACTCGATAACAGGCGTATTTATGAACCGATTTGGATGTAACTTGGTGTGTACATAGTGCATACCAATGTCTCGACCGAGTTCGTAGGCAACCTTCATTCGCCATTTTGATTCAAAAGGGAACATTTAAAAAAAATTATTTAAAATTTAAAATGAGGTATGAAAAAATTGGAAAATGAAAAAGGTCTTTTTTTTTATGTGTTTGACCTTGATACAAAGATTTCAGGTCAGTTTTTTTTTTCGTCTACATCTTAAAAAAAGTTGAGTTATAGCACTTTGAAATTTCTAGTATGGCGGACATTTTGAAACGATCTGATATTTGTCACGCGATAACACACGTATTTATTAACCTATTTGGATGTAAGAAGGCATTTGGATAGTATATAGCAATGTCTCGACTAAGTTCACTGACCAGCTTCATCCGCCATCTTGAATCAAAATGGCGGCCATTAAATTATATTTATAGTGAAGTGCAAAAATTTTAGAAATTGAAAAAGGTTTCTTTCTTAAGTATTTGACTTTGATATAGGGATTCCGGAGCATTTCTTGTTTTGTCTTTATCTTAAAAAATGGCTCAGATACAGCAGTTGAATTTCATTATGTGGGTGACATTTTGAAAAATCTGATTTTTGCCTGCGACAGCACTCATATATATCAACCGATTCCGATGTGAGCGAGCGTGTGCACAGGAATTACTAAGGCCTCGACCAAGTTTACTGGTTAGCCTCATCTACCATGTTGTCTTAAAAGGGCAGGCACTTCACATACCGCCGAATTTGGAAACCAAATATAACTTTAAATAAAATCAGATTGGATAAAGCTGACTAATTTCGCGAAATTCTCATTCATAAGGATTTAGTATTGATAAAAATTAGTATTGAATCTTCTATAATCGGTTTCCACTAAATTGAGCTTCGTGTGTTTGAATAACAAATAACATAAGCTAGCTTTTTAAAAATAAAGAATTTGAAAGCTACCTCTTCCTCCCGGCACTGGCCGGAAGGACTTTAATTAAATTAAATTCGTTTAATTAGAAAATCTTTCTCTGGCGTTGATGAATTAATTACGTTTTATTTTATATGAAAATAAAAGTTTTGTGTCTAAGGCACAGAGAGCCAATTTGGGCCACACGTATAATTAACTAATAATTATCTATATTTAATAAATACGCATAATTAATAATTATGCATATTTAATAAATACGTATAATTAATAATTATGCATATTTAATAAATACGTGTAATTAATATGTATATTTATGTATGTATTAATTACTTTCAATATATGCAATTGAATAACTTAAAATTGGACATTTTCGTTTTCGGCCGAAAATAGGAAGATCACCGAAATTCGGTTTCGGACTTAAAAACCTGTTTCGGTCGATCCTTAATCAATATACATGATACATTATCGATTCATCGCACGAAACACACACGGAAGAATAACCCACGCGAACGTGTCCATGTGACTTACGTCGAAAAAGAAGAAAAAAAAAAGCTTTTTTGTGAAAAACTTTTCACTTTGTATGCATTTTTCTTTTTCTTGGCCCATATAACTCTGGCATAACACTTAAAGACCTTTCTAGCTTTCTTCATTTTTTTTTTTTAAATTGTAGACTATTTATATGCGACAAAAATAAGACCTATTTACAATATATTATTTATTTTAACATATTAACTGCCATCAAAAATCAGTATCCTTACATTCTTTGAGGAAACTTTCCGGATACTAATTTTAAATTCTTCCTGAAGGATTGCGGTATTATTTGAGCCAATTATAAACTTTTTCGTTTTGGCTTCTCTCCCTGCATGCACGCTCGTTCGTTAATTTTCATAAAAATGGCACTTATATCGCCGTGAATAAAAACCGAATAAAATCTTAAGAACAATTTTTTTTTTTTTTGGGGGGGGGGGAGAGGGGGTTAGGGTTACTGGAAATTTCAGATTGGTTATGTTATTTAAATGAGTATCTATCTACATTTATTGTTGCTATACAAAATAACGAATAGGGTAGAAAATTCTTTAAAAAATAGAATTTTAAATATTTTAAACTTTGTATGCTGAAGGGGGCAAAGGAAATGCTGAAAATTGCTGAAAGGGATAGGGGGAGATAATTTGTTATTTATTATTTCAACAAAGTAACAAGCAAACAAAGCAGATTTCGCTTAAGTGAAGAAATTTAAAGATTTTAAACACACATTTTTGTAAACTGATTTCAGCGTTTTCCTTTTCAATAAATTTTGAGAATAGATGAATGGTTCATAAATATATTATTCACAAGTTTGACACAAAGAAATGGGACTTAATCTTATTTTTCAAAAACTAGGAGAGTTCTGCCCTCTATGAGCTATGCTCGCCAACCCCCATTCGGAACACCGCAGATTCTAAAAACACGGTATTTTGATCGGCTTCAAAATGATTACGGAAGGTTGAATTATAATTGAAAACCAGTGGTGATCACCCTGTAAACGGCCTCGGTTTCGTTCGTGTTCCTTTTATTAAGGAATTTTACGGCCGAATCAGCTGCTGTTAACAAATCTAATGGCTGTTTTCTTGCCTTATTGAATAAGACCAGTTAGACATTTGAAAATAAGCTAATATAAACGGAGTCTTTTTGCCTTTCTATATTTTTTAACAAAGCTATAAGAAAATTGTTTTAAGTAAGACATTTTACATGTATCGTTTTAAAATTGGCAACAATTTAAAATAACCTTTTCTAAAATATGAAAGAAATCTCTCTTGAAACGCTGAAAATGTGAATAAAAATTAAAAAAAAAAATTAGTCAAATAATAAAAAAAAGCAGCTTGCACACCGCAAGTTTGTAATGTATATCCTTAGGAAAAATGATTAAATTCCTATGTATATAGTTTTTGTTCCTATCAAACTTATTTAATGGAAAGATTTTGTCCAACTTTAACAATTATTAGCTCTTAAAATAATTCTTCGATTTAAAAACGACTTACTTCAGCGTGTTTATCAAACATTTCTCTATAATACTACTAATTGTCATATTTTGTATGCAGTAGTTTTCTTAATACAGTAGAGCCACGATTATCCGCGGTGCGGTTTATCCGCGAAGCGAAATTTTTTTTTCTTTTTAAATTTAAGCCAAATTTTAAGTCAAATTTTTAAATTTAAACCAAATTTTTAAATTTAAGCAAGGAAAATACAGTAAGCCCTACTAATAAATATAAACAGAAAAATTCATGTATTCGAAAATAGTAGAAGAATATTTCTAGATTCGGTTACCATGTTTAAAATATCAGGGCGATTCCATGCGGAGAGTCACACACGTAACGCAGGCTTTAATTTGCATTTATTCAATTATTTATTATATTTTAATGTTAATTCTGATTTTAGGTGGTATGGTAAATAAGTTATTGACATATTTTTTAGTTTAAATGTGTGTAAGTAAAACTCACAGAAATATATCATTTAATTTCATACTCAAAATGTGCTTTTTTTCTGAAGTAGAAACACACATTTAAACTAAAAAATATCTTAATAACTTATTTACCATAACACCTAAGATCAGAATTAACATTAAAATATAATAAATAATTGAATAAATGCAAATTAAAGCCTGCGTTACGTGTGTGACTCTCCGCATGGAATCGCCCATCAGTTAAAGTCTTGATGTCTTTTCTTGATTTTATTAACTAAACGTAAGCACAGCAATTAAAATATTTAACAATTAACTAAGAATATTATGATAAATTCCAGGGGAGCATATCAAGAATAGCTTCATTTTTGAGATAGAAAAGGTGTTTCTAAAGCAAGAGGCAAAAACAAGTGACTGATTTTTTTAAAAAAAAAAGGTGTAACTCAACACTTTTTGTACAGTATGTATGGAATTGTTTCTTGTTTACTGTTCTTTATTTTAGTGATTTAGACGTAAAGCAAAGGTTTCGGATGTACTGTGCATATGTATGTATTTTAAATATTTTATTTTATTATGTTTTTTGTACACTAAAACAGTTTTCATGTTGAATTTTCTTTTTTTCGAGCTTGCACCCTATTTTCTGTCTTTTTCGGGTTATCCGCGATTTGTTTTATCTGAGGTGCCCTGGCCACCCAATTCCGCGAATAATCGGAGTTGTAGGAAAGGATGACCTCTGGTCACAAAAAATTCATTTACGGCAGCGATGGCATCGTTTTAAGAATAGAGATATTCAGAAATCAACGAAATAAGAATACAAAAACGTAAAGAAAAACATCACTGTACTGGGCGATATAGGAATATTAAACATTACAGGGTTAGTGATTTTTAATAAAAATCAAAATAATCGTTTTTTTTTTTTTTTTTTTTTTTTTAAATCAGATTTCTTTATCTCACACAATACTATTTATTGTTTTATATGACTTTTCTTTTAATTAAAAAAATAAATTAGTTATACAAACACATACGCATGCAACGTTATAAGTATTACCAATATAATATTCATAATACTACACAATAACACAATTTACATAAATTATTAAAAGGTAACATTTTAGGCTATGGAAAAATCTTTATTACACAAAATGCATGAAAAACTAACTACAAATCAGGTGTCAAAAATTCATTCAACCTTAAGGTATCCGAATACCTTTAAAAGCCAATTTTCGGCCAAAATATCAATTTTTAGATTTTGGTATAATATAATAGCCGGATTCTTTATCTTTCCAAATCTGTTTGAATTTTGTTTATATCTCATTTAGAAGTCAAGTTATTGCCTTTTTAAAATTACTAAGTATCAGTATTTTGAAACCGAAAGTATCGTTCTGCTCACCGGAAAATCACCTCCACTCACCTATGTTTTTCAATTCTAAGTAAACACAAAAGTAAAGAAACAGAGATAATTATTAAAAGAATTTGAAAAAGAAAAACAGCAATTGTTTTAAACAAAATAGATAACAGTGTATAAATTGAATAACATATTAAGGTTTACTTTTCAAAATAAAGGTAAGATTTTGAATAAAATTTTGTCTTTGCGTTTTCTGAAAATCAATTTTTTTAACATTTTATGTTTACACAAAACATCATAACGGAAAAAATTATGGATGAATCTCTTTCAATTTTTTTTTTTTTTTTTTTGTATGCTTTGCAAAGTGTAATAAAGGGAATGAACTACACTCGTAACAGTAAGTGAATTAGTTTTTTTTTTTTTTTTTTTTTTTTTTTTTTTAATTGATAAAGTTTCCGATTTGCAATAAATTTTTAGTAATTTTTGCTTCATCACTGATTAACTTTCTATGTAGTTTTAAATATTTTACTCACAAATATAAGAATAGTTCTTTCCCTAGAAAAAGGTTTAATAATTATAATAATGTTTAGAAAATAAAAATATCTTGATTTAAAGTTGAGTTATGATGTTTTTCAAAAGTGATTATTTTCGCTGTTTTTTGCTTATTTTTTCCCCAAAATTTAAAAAAATAATTTGAAATGTATAACTTTTTCTATTTTATTTTACTTTTTTAATCCCATCATGATATACAATGCAAAAAAAAAAAAAAAAAAAAAAAAAAAAGTCATTTTAAAATAATTTTAAAAAAGCCCTCCGAAGGTATTCGGATACCTTAAGTATTTCAATTAAAATAAAAATAACTGCAGTACATAAAAATTTTAAAGAAATCTGGAAGCAAACTAAGATGTTAACTTTTTTTGTTGTTTTGTTAAAGTGCTGGTACAGTAAAACAAGTTTAGCAGCTTTATCAGTCAATTCCTAATTTTCAAATGTACCAAACCAAAGGCAGGAAAAATTCGTTGTATGTACTGAAGCATATGAAGCTATTGCAATAAAAAACTATTTGGTCATGAATTCTATAAGTATTTTAGTATCAGCCTTTTCGATAACTGTAGCAGGTACCTTCCATCATTCTAAAGGACAGAGATCCACTATATTAGATTCAGAACGAAAATTCATTGAATGGTTCAGTTCAGATTCTGCTCAAACTTTAATATAATAGGAATCACCAAAGTAGAACACACAAAGCAGGGTTGGAAAAAAAACGGTTTATTTGGTTTAAACCAGGTTTTCTTGGTTTAAACCGGGTTTTTTTAAAAATATAATTTCCTATTGCATACAGATGCATATCTGTTGATAAAATAAACATTTTTGGATATTATATAAGTAATATAACTTTTGAAAATATTTAAATTAAATAATTACAGTCAATTTTATAGAAAATTGAAATCATTTCTAATTTAAACATTATTAGTAAGAGCTATGTCTTATGTTCAAAGTAAACTGCTCTACACAGTGAAACATTGATACCTTGAAAATCGTATGAAGAAACCTTTGATTAATAATATAATAATCAATCAATAAACATTTCATGCAGTTTCATGAATATAATATATTATTCTGTGGTTGTTATTATAATTATTTTTTTAATATCCAAATACTTCTGTTTATTTTGTTTTCCGAGTGATAACTCCAAGTGTCCAAGTCAACATTTTTGGCCATTAGATTCAGCAACTAACAGAAAAGATTGATTGGTATTATAAAAATGCTATAACTAGCACTCAAATCTTTCAAGCTGTGTTATTCAATTTGATATCTTAAGTTACTCTTTTAAATTCTTTAAGGACAATCATCCCCAATCCCAATCCAGAAAATTTTCTTTTACAACTTAACCAAAATCTTAAAGATCATTGTATTTTATTATTAACTGCTGTAAATAATCTGCATATTTTAAATGAAAATATAATATGCTAAGAAAAATCTTTAGGGTACCAGATATGTTCATCAGCACAAGCTAATTTTCATTCTACAAGCATAGAAACATGACCTAGGCTCATTATGTCTTATGTTGACTGCTGAGATGAAGTGTTAAAAGTAGAAATTACTTCTATCAATAATTTGAAACAATTAAATTACAAAAAAGAGAAAATATTATATTAGATTTTTTCTTAAAAAAACCAAATGGTTTTTTTGACAAAAAAACCAATTGGAAACCATGGTTAAAACCACTTGGTTTAAACCGTGCCAAACCTGACACAAAGTCATACAATTTTATTTTACCTCAATTTGCAGAAGTTTTTCTAAATACTAACAAGTAAATATTCCAAAATTTAATTTATTCCTGCTTTGATTTCATTACTGTTGCAAGATTATTTATTTGGCATTTGGCACAAATGAAATTTGAAAACATTTTTTTTCTAAACTTTACATTGTACTCTTTACATTGTATTTCACAAACTAGAAACATCATTTTTCTAAAAGCTGTTTGATTATGCGTATTATATAAAACTAAATTATTATTAAAGTACATTATCATGTTTGTTTACATCTTGAATTTATTTAAAAATAATTTTAAAGAAAAACTGATTTCAATCAATGATTTTTTTTTTAAATCAATTGATTTAAATCGAAATTTTAATCATGATTAAAATCAAGCTGATTTAAATTAACGAACCCTGAACATTACAACCCAATTTGAACCGTACGAAGCAGAAAAAATATGCAAGTCACTCGTGATTATCCGGGTATTCGGATAAATACGTGATGCCACCCATTTCCTTCATCATGCATTCCGCTTAATGCAGAATTATTTATTTTCCGGGAACTGCGACAAAATATATTTTGAAAGTCTAAATACAGAATTAGATGACTAAGAAAAAAATTATTCACAGCTACACTAACCTCCATCCTTATTGTGTAGCTTAGGAAGCGGAGAATAATGAGAACTGAATCATACCGACACTTCCACCCCTTTCTTTTTTCCCCCCTCTGGTCTACACAAATTGAATACATTTTTTTTAAATTTGAGCATTTTTTTGTGTCTGCTTAATGAATAATTGATTACATTATTTCAATGTATGAAATTCTTAGGAAAGCTTGGTAAATGAACTTAATTTTCGAATCGTAAAAACTAGAAAACAGGAATTCTGCCTTTTCAGAATTTAGTCGTCCTCGATGAAAAAATATATAACTAATAGAAGAAATTGTAATTTGATTCTAAAGGTGTAAAGTAACTTTTTTGTAGTCAATTAAAAACTTGAAAAATCAGTTTTCATGTGCAAAAAAGGTGATCAGTAATTTGTAACTTTAGTTCACATGACAATTTCTTACACACTTTATTAAGACTAATAAGAAAAATTATAATTTGATTCTAAGGTGTAGAGTATTTTTTGTAGTCGATTAAAAACTTGAAAAATCAGTTTTGATGTGGAAAAAGGTGATCAGTAATTTTTACCTTTAGTTCACATGACGCAAAAGATAATTTCTTACACACTTTATTAAAACTAATCAGAAAAATTATAATTTGAATCTAAGGTGTAGAGCATTTTTTGATAAAATATGACAAGCAAACAAAACATTCTAAAAGGTTACGATATTTCTAAGATACGCTCATCAAATTATCTAAAGATGCCACTGAATATCAGTTCAGTGCACTCCAAGAAAGAAAATATTGTTGAGAATATAAACAAACTTTATACACCAAGGACAATTATGAAGATAAATAAAAAATCATCTTCAATAATAAACATTTATCCGTTACGAGATAAACATACAACTATAATGTTATTTGGAATAACAGCTGATCTGATTACTAATTCTGATAATTTGGAAACGTTATTGCGAAAATAAATGAAACACTGCAAGTTCGAAATGAATTTTAAGTAAATTGTTCATAAGGTTTGCAATGAAAATCATATTAGTAATGGAGAATTTGAAATGAGCATTTCGTTTGCTTATTACTTATTCTCTACCTTGGTATATAGTTATATAACTAAAACGAGTACTCTATTCGTAATTTTTTTTCACTTTTAACGATCGAACAAGGAAAGGAGGGGAGGGGGGGGGGATCTTGGGTAGCAACTATAATTTTTTTTTTTATATAAAACTATACATTTTTTGCACTTTGCTTTATTAAAAAAGTATGGTACCTCCTCCCCTCGCCCCCAACGCGACAATAAAATATTTTAAAGACTAAACTAGTATGTTGTGGCCAAGGCCAACACAAAACTTTCTTCTATATACATAAACAGCACTAATTAACATCAAGATGTACCTGAATCTGAAGTTTGATGAAAATTCGTGCATCAGTTCTTGAGATAGAGCTATAGTAGAAGTTCTGAAAACTGCAGCACAGCTGCGCTACCTGTTGAGCGATTTGCACCAAAATATAAACAGCGCTAATTCATATCAAAGTATACCTGAATCTGAAATTTGTTGAAATTCAAGCATTAGTTCTTGAGATAGGGCTATTGCGAAAATCGCAAAATAAGGTGGCGCAGCATAGCAGCGCCACCTCTTGAGCGATTTACACCAAAATGGATAAAACGTCAATTCATGTCAAGGACTAACTGAATCTGAAGTTTGATGAAAATCCGTGCATCAGTTCTGGAGATTGAACTATTGCGGAAATCGTGAAAAAGGCTGCATAGCAGCGCCACCTGTCGAGCGATTTACACCAAAAACTAATCAGCACCAATTTATATCAGGGGCTAACTAAATAAAAAATTTTATTAATTTTCGTGCATTAGTTCTTGAGATAGAGCGCCTACAAAATTTGTGTCACAGACAGACATTTTGTAAAAAGATGTTTTTCGGAATCTCTGACCCTTAAAACGTATAAATCCGTCGAAAATCGAAAGCCAAAAATTTTCACGAATCAATATTTTCTTGTAAAGATAGAAGAAAGTAAAAACAGAAAATAACAAAGGAAGAGTAATATCTAAAACATAACCTCGCTGTTATTATCAATTAATAGTTTAATATTAATTTACGAATATACGTTGAGATATCAATTTAGAAATCCTAATTAAGGTAGTTTAACTAATGTTTCCTTTTTCTTTTCAGCGAAAAGAAAGAGCAAAATTTAAACTTTTAATAAATTCACTTGCTTGAACTTTCTGCCAAACGTAAAAACAGTGAAATTTTCAAAATCGAGTTCCGTGCCGATGCCAACTTAATGTATTGCAACGGAAATTTCTGGGAAAAAACGGGAATTGCAGTCTAAAAATTAGGCGTGATTTTCAAGATAAACATTGAATGCAAGTATTTTTTTTTTTTTTTTAAATGTTTGGAAATGATTGTTTTCGGTCGAGGATGGGGCCAAATGATGCTCGCATTTTATTTTTTTTTTAACGAAATTCAACGATGTTCTTCACTTTTAGAAGAATTTTTATTTGAATAGGTAATAGAAAGGCATAAAATCGTTAAAAATTGAAAAAGTTACAAAATGGGTAGGCGCAAATTATCAGATATGGAAAAATCCAAAGCCAAAGAGCGACGCCGAAATGAAAATAGTCTTGCAAAGCAAAAATCGAGGTCTTCAACTCATTACGTAGGCCATGAAAATCGAGGTCTTCAACTGATTATGCAGCCCATGAAAATCGAGGTCTTCAACTGATTATGCAGCCCATGAAAATCGATTACAGAATAAAAGACGAACGCGAAAAAGGAAACAATCTAATGTTTAATCGATTGATAGTAAAAGGAGCATGTCTCGAGGGGCTCCAATCCAATAGCCACGGCGTTTTACAATCGGTCGATTCTAACCGGGAAAAATTGAGTTAAACTTAGGTAATTTGTAGCATCGGTGGAACTGTTTTCGATTTGTAAACTGTTTTTCTTCTCGAAACGGGACTTGGAGAGTTTGGATACTACTGACCAGGCCCCTACCTACCGGGGTTAACCCAGCTGAACGGGTTTGTAATTGCCTGGAAAGCAGGGCGATGCATTGTGAGTACATACGCCAGATTGCCGCAGGCGGCGGGCCACACCACGGTGACCACACCAACAAGCACCCGGGCCGACTATACCAAGCCAAGTTGATGAGTCTAGGTTGTTTATTGCACTTTGCAAAACTATGATTGCTGCCGCACACCACGTACTTGCCATGCGAGTTGGAAAAGGGCTGGATTATTTTTGATGCCTAAAAGGTGGTAAACTTCTTAGCTGTAGAAGAGGGCAATTTTAAGGGAAAATTAAAATTAAAATGGCCGAAAAGCTAAGATTTACCGCTGTAGGGATAATTTTGGGCCGAATCGCAAGGTAGACGAATCGCTGCAGGGGAGACGGGAATAAACCCGACATCATTGCCTCGATCGTCATCCTATCTGCAGTGCCTACTGCTCGTTTGTGTTTACTTTGTTTTACCGGTTCCTTAACGTTATATCCTGTTGATTGGTACCTGCACATTGCTCCTCAAGTTGATCTCGTAATTTAGAACCTTGATCAGATGACGAGACCTTCACCAGGCAAGGCACCTCCAGAGGTATAATTCACAGGTAACTTGGAGGACTTTGCACCCACGGCGGATTTTACATGCACCAGGCGCCATTAGCGTACATGACGGACTCGGTGATGCCGCTGTACTTGAAAAAACCTGGGTCCCCGGGACCCAGGATTTCCAAAAATCTGGGTCCCTGTTTTACAAAAGCGGGTCTTCATCAATAATAATTTATATTTTAAAGGAATAAATGAAACTTGTTTATTTGGAAAAGATAAATGAAATGCATTAATTATTGTTTTAACAATAATTAAATAATGAATTAAAACCAGTATTATTTGCACTCAAATAAGATATTTTTAAAAAATATTAAGAGAAATTTTCTTTACTTTTTTAAAAGTAAAAATGCAAGATACAATTTTAATTGCAAAATAATGTTTATTTGAGAGTAGAAGATACCAAGTTCCACTAACAAGTGTCCCTAATGTTCGCATTTCTTTTAAAAAGGGGCAAGACAGGTTTATTGAAAAAGATATTTTTGCTGAAAAAAAGAATACTTATGTTAAGTAAAGGTGTACTTTTTGTTGAATGAATGGGTGCTTTCATTATACGTCCCATTGAATTATTTGTCAGCATAGATCTGTGTTGGAATCAGACATTTTCCTTGGAAGGGAAATTTACATCTAAATCACTAATAAGCATCAAATCTTAAATGTTCTGAAGGCGGGAGACATTTCAATGCAGTAAGAAGGAAAGGGGGGGGGGGGGGGGGGATTTTTCACTGTGTCACCCACTGAATACATTATCAAAGTACACTGAAATCATGCTGTATTTTTAAGAATCTCAAAAAAAAAAAAAAAAAAAAAAAAAAAAAAAAAAAAAAATTAAATCCCATTTTATGAATTTTCTACCTATAAGTTTAGTTTGCACATCTTTTTTGGTGCTTTGACTAAATTGACGTTTTTCCCGCGTTACTTTAACAAAATTCGCGTTTTTCCGCGACCCTTTTGTTGAAATTCGCTATTTTTTCGCGGGCCTGTCACGAAAATCGTGTTTTTTCCGCGATACTTTGACAAAATTCGGCTTTATTCCGCGATTTTTTGACGAAATTCCCTATTTTTTCGCGATCTTTTGACGAGATACACTATTTTGTTTCAGCCATTTTACGAAAATAGCGTTTTTTCCGCGATATTTTGATGAAATTTGTGCTTTTTCGCGATCCTTTGACGAAAATCGGCTTTTTTACGCTATTTTTTGACGACATTCGCTATTTTTTGGGGATCCTTTGACGAAATACGCTATTTTTTCGCGATCCTTTGACGAAAATCGGCTTTTTTCCCGCGATATTTTGATGAAATTTGAGCTTTTTTTTGCGATCCTTTGACAAAATTCGGATTTTTTAAGCTATTTTTTCGCGATCTTTTAACGAAATACGCTAATTTGTCGCGGCCCTTTTACGAAAATCGCGTTTTTCGCAATATTTTGATGAAATTTGCGCTTATTTCCGCGATATTTTGATAAAATTTGCGATTATTTTCGCGATTTTTTGACGAAATACTCTTTTTTACGCAATCTTTTGACGAAATACGCTATTTTTTCGAGGCCCTTTTACGAAAATTGCTGTTTTTGCGCGATATTTTGATGAGATTTGCTCTGTTTTCGCGATTCTTTGACGAAAATCGGCTTTTTTACGCGATTTTTTGACGAAATTACGCGTCCCACGGGACGCGTAAGAGCTATTTTTTTGCGTCCCGTCTCCGATTTTTCGCGTAATTTACGCGCTATAGCGCGTCCGCGGCATCCCTGCGGACTTGGAGAGTTTATCGATGAAGGTTTTGGTTGTCTGAAGTTTGATCTCTGCGATCTGTTGTTGAAGAGAATGCGACGGAATTTGGTGGACGAAATTTAGATTTTTCGGTTAAATTTTGTTACGAAGGTGATTTGTCGCGATCTGTGGATGATTCTGTGGAACTGCTTTCGATTTGTAAACTGTTTTTCTTCTCGAAACGGGACTTGGAGAGTTTATCGATGAAGGTTTCGGTCGTCTGAAGTTTGATCTTTGCGATCTGTTGTTGAAGAGGATGCGGCGGAATTTGGTGGACGAAATTTAGATTTTTCGGTTAAATTTTGTTACGAAGGTGATTTATCGCGATCTGTGGATGATTCGGTGGAACTGTTTTCGATTTTTAACCTCTTATCTTTCTCGGCTTCTCTTGTCGAAATGCCCCAAAATTAAAACTAAGTAAATATTAAGTCAAAAAAAAAAAAAAAAAAAAAATCCAAATGGTCGTTGTAATCTATTAAATTACATTTTTTTTTAATACTTACAAGGGCATAAACCCAGGCTACAGAAGTTAAGTGAAAACCATTTTTTTTTTCTTATTGATAACTCGAATAGATTTTTTACATTTAATATCATTTTTTAGAACCCCTATAAACAATATCAAAAATCATATTTATACGAAAACTAGAAAATGCGCGTTCAAATACAATCTTTAAATTCATTACAAGCTATTCTTTTGTATTGGCCTCGCGCCAAGAGTTAACAGCCGAACAAATCACCAAAGATCAGCTATCTACACAATCAGCCTCTTTCATTTTGTTCATTTCAGTGATTTAAGAGCAAAATCCGATTTCATGTCTTAAATTTGTGTTTTGTTTCTATTTTATTATTTTATTTAATGGTTGATGAATGATTTAATTTCGTTAGGGATTAACACCTGGAAACAAGTGATAAGCTATTAAGGGGACCTTCTGCATTAGGAGACAGAAAAAAAAAAAAAAAAAAAGAGCACTTTATGATTTTTTTGTAAGAAAACTGCATGATGGATCTTTTTGAAATTTTAACAGTTTATTGTACATATCAAGGTATACAAAAGAATTTTTTTATTAGATTTTGTCGCTTCTACTCTAAGTTATAAACAAATATGTTCAACCACATTTTTTGACACGGTGGCAGTGTTGAATTCAGACACTTTTCTCCGGGAGGGATTTCTGTGGCTCCGGGGGGGACATCATAGTGTTCCGGGGGGGAAATTGCACTTTTTGACCATTGAAAACACAAAATCTCAAATCTTCCCGGGGGGGGACATCTCATTGCTCCGGGGGGGAATGTCCCCCCCGGGCCACCCCCTGAAATCAACACTGCACGGTGGGCAAGATTAAAAAAAAACTACTCAATGGATCATCTTGATTTTTTTAAATTAAAGCTTATTTAATGCCTTCGATATGAATTAAAGCTTTTACTAAAATAATATTAATAAAAAGTTATTAAAAATAAAAACAAATTATTTAACTTTTTTTTTTAAATCAGCCATTACATAACTTTTTTAAAAATAAATTTATGGGTTCCTTTAATTTAACTAGAAGCTATCTATACTCACGAAGTCCTATCTCTCTAATCTCTCTATTCTAAAAAAAAGTAACTACCGCTGTCACCGCCGCCGGTTTTGAATTTTTTGTGACCGAAGGTCTTCGTTAATATTAAGAAAAATAATGCATACAAAAATATGAAAATCGGTAGTGTTATACAGAAATGTTTGATAAATACGCTGATGCAGACAGTTTTCAAATCGAAGAATTATTTTAAGAGATATTTAATGCTAAAGTTGGACAAAATCGTTCCACTAAAAAAGTTTTATAGTAGCAAAAACTATACATCGGAATTTAATAATTTTTAGTTCATTTTATACGTTATAATTTCCCGGTGTGCAGAATTGATTTATTTTTTTAATTTGACTCATTTTTCGAGGTTTTATATCTATTTTAAAATAAAATTTTCAGCATTTCGAGAGATATTTTTTACAGATTTTAGAAAGTGATATAAATTTAAACTGTTGCCAACTGTATAAACAGCGGAAACAATAATGTTTGCTTAAAAAAAAAAAATATTTATACGTGTAATAAATTAAAAATTTATTTACACGTGACTATTATAAACAGAAAAAAAAACATTTGGAATTAGAATTAAATAATTATGTACAAAAAGCAGGAACTTATTGAAAATTACGTCATAAAAACTATAATTACACGTGAATTTTAAGAGAGAAAGGAATTTCTAAAATAATAAATTTATTAACATGCGTTAGAAGTCTTAAATAGGAGAAATTACGTCATATTTACGTCACATTACAGTTATTACATAAAATGAACACAAAATAATATTGCAAAACGGTTTAAATTTACAAATTGCGCTAGACATTTATTTGATATTTTGAGGAGATACTTTTCAACTATTTTTTTGTTAGGAAAGCGCAAATAATATTTAATTTCTAACACAAGAATTTTCACGTGAATATTAAAAAGAGAAAGAATAGTTTGGTCAAAATTACGTCAGATTAAAAACGATTAATTTAAAATGTCTCATTTAAAAGAACTTTCTTTTCGCTTTGTTAAAAAATACCGGGAGACAAAGATTCTGTTTACTTAATTCCTTTTATATTAGCTTATTTTGAAATGTTGTTACACGTGTCTACGTCATCAAGTTATTTTTATTTCGACGTTTTATTTGTATTTTTATTAATGTTATACTAATTTATTTGTTCTTTCGTTATTTAAAATAAAAATTATGTCAATTTGTATAATTTGGCGAAATTAGTCGACGGGATATTCAAGTAGTACCGCAGCGGATTTGGCGTTAAAATTTCCCCAATCAAAGAGAAATGAATAGAAATCCGTTTATAGGGAGATCGCCACTGTTTTTTTCAATTCCTACTATTAGTTCACACTCTCCTTATATTTGTTTATTTATATATTTATTTATTTATTTATTTATCTTGTTCAAATTTTCAATCGTTAATAAAATACACATTATTCATCCTATCAAGTTGAAATAATTTTTTTTGAACTTGTACTGGATGACAATGGATGTTAATATAGTTTTTTCAAATATTAATTAATTACTTAAATTTTAATTAATTAATTTTAGTTTTGCATGGGAAACAAAATGGCGGCTATTGGTTATCGAAGGTCAATGAAAATATTTTCAATAAGGCGTTACCATAGGGGGGATCCTGTTCTGTCGCCAAATACCGCCAAGTTTATCGCCAACTTTGGCGTCCAAATTAAGTCGCCAAAAGGGACGCTAACTTGGCGATATATCTAATATTTCGCCAAATTCCCATAGAATTCCATTGTAAACCTACTTGTTTATAGAAAATCAACAAATTGAGATATTTTAATGCAACAAAAACTAATATTAGCTTAAGGGATTATATTAAATTTTTCTTTGGTGACCTACGTAGGAATTGACTTTAAAAACAAAATTTTTATATTACTTGTTTAAATTATAATTCAATCTTCCAAAATCTTTTTAAAGCCGATCAAATTAGCGTGCTTTTAGAGACTGCAGTGTCTGAACGGGGGGTTGGCGAGCGTAGCTCGTAGGGGGCCGAGCCCCCTAGTCTTAAAAAAAAAAGTAACTACCGCTTTCACCGCCGCTGCCGGTTTTGAATTTTTTGTGACCGGAGGCCTTTCTTCGTTAATATAAAGAAAAATAATGCATACAAAAATATGAAAATCGGTAGTATTATACAGAAATGTTTGATAAACACGCTGATGCAGACAGTTTTCAAATCGAAGAATTATTTTAAAAGATATTTAATGCTAAAGTTGGACAAAATCGTTCCACTAAAAAAGTTTTATAGGAGCAAAAACTATACATCGGAATTTAATAATTTTTAGATCATTTTATACGTTATAATTTCCCGGTGTGCAGAATTTATTTATTTTTTTAATTTGACTCATTTTTCGAGGTTTCATTTCTATTTTAAATTCAAATTTTCAGCATTTCGAGAGATATTTTTTACTTATTTTAGAAAATTGTACTAATTTAACCTGTTGCCAACTGTATAAACAACGGAAACAATAATGTTTGCTTCAAATTAAAAATTTATTTACAGGTGACTTTTATAAACAGAAAAGATGCTTTCAAATTAAAATTAAATAATTGCGTATAAAAAGAAGGAACTTATTGAAAATTACATCATAAAAAGTATACACGTGAATTTTAAAAGAGGAAGGATATTGTAAAATAATAAATTCATTAACATGTGTTAGAAGTCTTAACTAGGAGAAATTACGTCATATTTACGTCACATTACAGTTATTACATAAAATGAACACAAAATATTGCAAAACAGTATAAATTTAGAAATTGCGCTAGACATTTATTTGATACTAGCTGCCCTTGGCGACTAGTTTGGTCTCTGTTAGATGTGTGCTAAGCATTGTACCATGTTACTTTTATCCAAAATTAAATTTACTTTCTCAATACTTCGCCAAATCAGAAGTTTCTGGAAGAGAAATAAAGAACTCCGTATTTTTATGGGTACTGCTTGGTTATCACGTAGACCAAAAGTATATCGCCAAACTATAAGATTAAATATCAATAATGGTTGATCGTAAATGTCATATTCGCTTGTTTTTAAGCAAGTTACACGTGTTTACGTCATCAAGTTATTTTTATTTTGACGTTTTATTTGTACTTTTATTAATGTTACACTAATTTATTTGTTCTTTCGTTATTTAAAATAAAAATTATGTCAATTTGTATAATTTGGCGATTTATATAATTTGGCGAAATTGGTCGACGGTATAACCAAGTAGTACCTTTTTATGCTAGCCAGGCGCAAGTGATAAATCATCAAACATTGTCTTTCCAATCGCATTTTTTCATATTTCATTAAATTCATCTAAAATATAATAATTTCACGCATTTTATTTAAAATACATAATTTTAATTTGAAATTCATGACTTTCACTTTTTCTTTCCCTTTTTTAAGAAAAAGAAAAGAAAAATAATAAATAATAACAAAAACCATGACTTTTAATTTCAATATCAAAGCATTGTTTTAATTTACCACGCGAAAAATAAAAAAATGTAAAAAATGGTCACCTGGCATATAAAAAGCGAAGCGGTCAGCCCGGAACTATTGATGACAGTTACATGACTTAGGCTATTATTATAGAGATTTTGAGAGGATCTTTTCAACTATTTTTGTTAGGAAAGCGCAAATAATATTTCATTTCTAACAAAAGTATTTTCACGTGAATATTTAAAAGAGAAAGAATATTTCAAAAATATATCCTTCTATATATAAAAAAAAGTTTTGATTTGGAAATGGACCAATGAAAATCTGAGTAGATATTCCGGGTAGATCCACATCCAATTTGAATGCTTAAGCATGGGCTTTCATCGTTAATATTAAAAAAACTGTTGCATACAAAAATATGAAAATCGGTGGTATTATAGAGAAATGTTTGATAAACACGCTGATGCAGACAGTTTTCAAATCGAAGAATCATTTTAAGAGATATTTAATGATAAAGTTGGACAAAATCGTTCCATTAAAAAAGTTTTATTGGAGCAAAATCTATACATGAGAATTTAATCATTTTTAGATCATTTTATACGTTATAAGTTCCCGGTGTGCAGATTGTATTTACTTTTCTTATTTGACTCATTTTTTGAGGTTTTATTTCAATTTTAAATTCAAATTTTTAGCATTTCGAGAGATATTTTTTACAAATTTTAGAAAATGTTGTTAATTTAAACTGTTGCCAGTTATATAAACAGCGCAAACAATGTTTACTTCAAATTAAAAATTTATTCCACGCGTGACTATTATAAACAGAAAATATAAAAAGCAGGAACTCATTGAAAATTACGTCATAAAAACTATAATTACACGTGCATTTTAAAAGAGACAGAATATTGTAAAATAATAAAATCATAAACATGCGTTAGAAGTCTTAAATAGGAGAATTTACGTCACATTTACGTCACATTACGCTTATTATATAAAATGAACAAAAAATAATATTGCAAAACCGTTTAAATTTAAAAATTGCTCGAGACATTTATTTGATATTTTAAGATGATCATAATATTTCATTTCTAACAAAAGCAGGGACCCGGAGCTGGAGCTGGAGCCCGGAGCCGGAGCGCTCCGGAGCTGTGTTTTTCCTGGAGCTGGAGCCGGAGCTGGAGCTCTAAATTTTCCCCAGCTCCAGGGCTCCTTTAGTTTTTAATATTCTTTTAAATCTTTTTTTTCAGTCTTTTAAATTTCTAGGCTTAAAATATTTTAATTACATCATTATTCAGTATTTTAACTATATCATTTTTTAGGTTTTTATTATTATTATTATTAGGGAAGGAAAACTTCTCAAAAAATGGCAACACTACTTTACTTCTACTTTCTACTTGAACTAAGTGACAACACTATTTGAAAACAAATATGGCCGCCTGTTGTTTACATGTGTAGTCGTACAATTTTGGCTGCTTGAAAAGTGTAGAAGAAATTTAAGATTTTTGTGTTTAAAATTCTACCAAACTTTCTATTTTAAAAGCAAAAGCTAAAAGATGTCATATTTTCTGAACAAGCATTTCAAGTTTGATGAGAAGAAAAATGCATTTTGTCAGATCTTTAATGAAGATAGAAAGTATTTGTGAGCAAAAAATTAAACGTGTAAATTAAAATCTGCAACTTAAAAGCGCGAAGCCGGAGCCGGAGCCACGGTATTTTGTCTAGGAGCGGAGCTGGAGCATCAAAAATTGTTCGGCTCCGGGTCACTGAACAAAAGTATTTTTACGTGAATATTAAAAAGAAAAAGAAAAGTTTGGTGAAAATTACGTCAGATTATAATTCTCAGATTCAAATTATAATTCAATCTTCCGAAATCTTTTTAAAGCCGATCAAATTATCATGCTGTTAGAGTCTGCGGTGTCTGAACGGGGGTTGAAGAGCGTAACTCGTAGGGGGCAGAGCCCCCTAGTATTCTAAAAACACACTCAAAATATATATTAAACATTTAATTGCTAAAAAGGACGTCAAATGTTAATAAAATACATTAAAAGATCTTAATAATTTTATTAATAATTTTAATAATTAGAATTACAATATATATTTTTGAAATATTTTTAATGGACGTATAAGAGAACTTCTGTTTATAATTTAATAGAGAAAGAATAGCTTGATCAAAATTACGTCAGATTAAAAACGATTAATTTAAAATGTCACATTTAAAAGAACTTTCTTTTCGCTTTGATAAAAAATACCAGGAGACAAAGAGTGTTTACTTAATTCCTTTTATATTAGCTTATTTTGAAATGTTGTTACACGTGTCTACGTCATCAAGTTATTTTTATTTCGACGTTTTATTTGTATTTTTATTCATGTTGTACTAATTTATTTGTTCTTTCGTTATTTAAAATAAAAATTATGTCAATTTGTATAATTTGGCGAGTGGTTTGGCGATTTATATAATTTGGCGAAATTGGTCGACGGGATAATCAAGTAGCATTGCAGCGGATTTGGCGTTAAAATTCTCCAATCAAAGAGTAATGAATAGAAATCCGTTTATGGGGAGATCGCCACTTTTTTTCAAATTATAATTCAATCTTTCGAAATCTTTTTAAAGCCGATCAAATTAGCGTGCATTTAGAGTGTGCGGTGTCTGAACGGAGATTGGCGAGCGTAGCTCGTAGGGGGCCGAGCTCCCTAGTATATAAAAAAAAAAGTTTTGGAAATGGACCAATGAAAATCTGCGTAGAGATTCCGGGTAGATCGGCATCCAATTTGAATGCTTAAGCATGGCCTTTCATCGTTAATATTAAAAAAAAAAAACTGTTGCATACAAAAATATGAAAATCGATGGTATTATAGAGAAATGTTTGATAAACACGCTGATGTAGGCAGTTTTCAAATCAAAGAATTATTTTAAGAGATATTTAATGCTAAAGTTGAACAAAATCGTTCCATTAAAAAAGTTTTATTGGAGCAAAAACTATACATGAGAATTTAATCATTTTTAGATCATTTTATACGTTATAAGTTCCCGGTGTGCAGATTGAATTTATTTTTCTTATTTGACTCAATTTTTGAGGGTTTTTTCAATTTTAAATTCAAATTTTCAGCATTTCGAGAGATATTTTTTACAAATTTTAGAAAATGTTGTTAATTTAAACTGTTGCCAGTTGTATAAACAGCGCAAACAATGTTCACTTCAAATTAAAAAATTATTTACACGTGACTATTACAAACAGAAAAAAAACTTTAAAATTAGAATTAAATGATTACATGTTAAAAGCAAGAAAATTACGTCATAAGAACCATAGGCACAGATGTCATACACGCCCCATATTGGCGCAATTTTTTTCCGAGGCCAATTTGGCGAAAACATCAATAGCATAAACAACAATATCCGGGTTACCATATCAAGCAAAATAACGACACTTTAGCACCAGTTAAGTACCCGTTGCGTATATGAAATTGGCGTCAGAAAAAAATTGCACCAACATGGGTATATGACATCTGTGTGCCGAACCATATTTAAACTTGAATTTTAAAAGAGAAACAAAAACTAAAAATAAAAAAAATCATTATGCGTTAAAACTTGTAATTTTAGGAAATTACGTCATATTTAAAATGGCAAAAAATATAGCAAAACAATTTAAATTGAAGTATATATTAGCGCGAGATATTTTGAGAGAATCTTTTAAACTATTATCGTGAATTCGAAGACAGCTCAAATAATATTTCCTTCTCACAACAAAAGTATTTTCACGTGAATATTAATAAGAGAAATAAAACTTTGGTGTAAATTACGTCAGATTTGAAACGATACATTTAAAATGTATTATTTAAAAGAACTATCTTATAGCGCTGTTAAAAAATACCGGGAGACAATGACACTGTTTACTTAATTCATTTTACATTAGCTTATTTTCAAATGTTTAACTAATTTTTTTAATTAAATACGAAAACAGCCATTGTATCTCTTAACAGCAGCAGATTTGCCCTTAAAAATCCCCAATCCAAGGAAAACGAATGGAAACCCGTTTACAGAGAGATCGCTACGGTTTTTTTTTTTTAATTTTAATTCAATATTTTTAAAGCCGATCAAATTAGCGTGCTTTTTGGAGGGCCTGAACGGGGGTTGGCGAGCGTAGCTCGTCGGGGGCAGAGCCCCCTAGTTTACGAAAAAAAAATTATTTTTGTGTTTCATATAATTTTATAAGGCGCTATCATGCCCACCGTCCAGACGAAATTTTCTAAAGCAGTTGAACATATTTGTTTATAACTTAGAGTAGAAGCAACAAAATCTAATAAAAAAAATTCTTGTGTATACCTTAAGATATGTACAATAAACTGTTAAAATTTCAAAAAGATCCATCATGCAGTTTTCTTACAAAAAAATCATAAAAAAGTACTTTTTTTTTTTTTTTTTTTTTTTGTATCCTATTGTAGAAGGTCCCATTCAGTGCAAACAGATTTATTTTTCGTAATCGTCTGCACGCGAGATTTGAAAAAGATTCATGATTGAAAATTATTTTTAAAACACTAAAAATTGAGTAAATTGACTAAAAATCGATTAAAAAAATATAGTTTTCAAACAAATTGCATTTGAACGCAGATTTTCTTCTTTATTCGACGGTGTAAAAATATAAAATGCTATGCTTAGAAGTTTAAAAAATTTAAAAAATTGCAGTAACAGCTAAATTTGATCGTCTGCTGTTGCCATTCACAAAATGACAAAAGCATTACGAAGACACGTTTGTTCTTTATAATATGGATATCATAAATCTATGAACATGCAAAAAGAATTGCCCTCCCCCCCCCCCCCGTAGTAAATACAGTAATAAGCACTGAAAAGGGACCAAAGTGGTAAATATAATAAAACAAGTCTTAAATAATTCGATACAAGAATATCTCGCATAATATCACACGCTAAAAAGTTCCTTTGCTTACCGCTATCAACTCATGAACCATGACAAATGTATTCATAAATCCCAGATAAAAATCAGATTTGGTCCACATTCCTGAACAATACACACACACACCAAATGAAATAACGGCGTTCTGTTTTTTTTTTTTTTTTTTTTTTTTTTTTAACGGCCGATATCCTTGTATCATGATTATCAAATAAAAGCGCAACTGGAGCTTTACAGTTGGTCAAGAAACATTATTTTGTGAAATACTAAGTGTACAAAACACTAAGTACAGTTTAAACATGGGCGTGAAATTAATAACTTTCACGCAAAAAAGAATCAAACTGCTGTTGTATTAAAATTAGAGACTGACCGAAAATTCGGTTTCGACCGAAAATTAGTTTCCTGCGAAAATGCTGCCAAATATTCGGTCATACCCAAACTATCTGTATTCTCATTTCTTACATCAGAAATTTGCAATATTATTCATTGATTTGAGCTGTATCGGCTCAAATAAGACACTATTTATTTATTGCTATGAATTTCACTGTTTATAATTATCAGTCATGACGGACTCAAAACGAGAGTGCAAATTATAAAAAGCAAGCAATGCCTATATGACTAAACTTTGAAGACGCTTTTCATGCACTCATTAAAAGCTGCGCACTTAATTGTAATAGAAAATTTTTAGTTTGAAACCGCAGAAGTGTTTCGAATACTCTTTGAGAAAGTTCTACTATAACAGATGATCATTTACAAAAATCATTATAAAAGATAAATCGAGGTATGTATACCTAAAACATTTTTTAATTAGATGAAATTTGAACAATTATAAAATCATTCACTGCCGTAGATGAATTACATGTTATTTTATATGAAAATAAACAGTTTTGGTTACAGGCACAGAGAGCCAATTTGGGCCACATGTATAATTAACTAATCATTCTGTATATTTATGTATGTATTACTTAATATAAAAATTTGTTTGGATATTTTCGTTTTCGACCGAAAATAGGAAGATTACCGAAATTCAGTCTCGGTCTTAAAAACCTGTTTCGGTCGATCCTTAATTAAAATTATTCCCAAATTATAGTTCCTAAACTACGCCTGCATTCTACAGTGTTTTAACACTTTTCAATATTTTGTCCCCTGAACTTTACAGTTGGTCAAGAAACATTTTGTAAAATATTAAGCGGACGAAATAATAAGAGCAGATTAAACATGTGCAAAGTAATAACTTCCATGTAAAAAAGTAATCAAACTATAGCTGTATTAAAAAAAAAAAAAATTAGTATGAAATACTTTCCAAACTACGCATGCTATTATATATATATATATATATATATATATATATATATATATATATATATATATATATTAATAAAAATATCAAGGCATTAAAACAAACAAGTACGAAAAATCATGCGTCTAGCATTGATTATGAAAGCCTTTCCAATGCATTCACAGAACACTGTAACAAAACGTTACTGTTTATTAAAGTGAAAGATGTCTAAATAAAGAATTTGGAAAATGCAAAATGCATAACGCATTTAATAACCCAATAACTGGAATTACCATCAATAGTCGGGAAAATATCAGATTTTTTGGGAGGCAGCACTGTACATGATCTATAGATTTGTATGTACACTACATAGCAGTACGCAAGTTAGTTCAGTTAAACGCATAGCACAGTTGGACATTCTCTTTCAGAATTTTTCGTCAATAAACGGAAATGCACTTGGATCTTTTGTGCAACCTATATGATAGATAGAATTTATACACACCAATATACAGGGCTATTACAAATGATGGACCCGATTTAAAAAAAATCAAATTTTCGAAACTACTGCACATATTACAATAAGTGATACATGAACTTAAAGAGAAATATACCAAGTTTTTTTCAGTTACAAATGTTCGATGTATGACCCTTTTTTTACACGTCCAATCTGTAATCGAGTTCGTTCCAAACATTTTGTAGCATCACTCTGTCAATGGTTCTGAAAGCTTCACAAATGCGTTCTTTAAGTTCTGAACACTTTGTTTTCGGCATGGGTGGTACATAATGTCTTTGACACTGTCAGAACTTAAAGAACGCATTTGTGTAGAATTCAGAACCATTGACAGAGTGATATTACAAGAGGGTCACACATCGAACATTTATAACTGAAAAAAACTTGGTATATTTCTCTTTAAATTCATGTACTATCACTTATTGTAATATGTGCAGTAGTTTCGAAATTTTTTTTTTTTTTTTTTTTAATCGGGTCCACCATTTGTAACAGCCAACAATATGTAATGTGCAAAAAAAAAAAAAAAAAAAAAAAAAGAGGTAAATTTAAAACAACGTACTGAAATACACAACAGAAAACACATTTCCAGCAATTATGCAATTATTGTTCATACAGTAATGCAGCCAAATTCTTTTGAGACTCCCTGTAAATGCGCGATGAATTCTATGCACACCATATTCTACAGTTAGCGCGTTGTTAGACTTCAGTTAGAAATTCTAATGTTGTAGACAGATGTTTGTACAGCTACAAATTTAAGCGATCTAACTTGGAAAAGTTTCCTCTCAAAATAAAACCATCCTTTCTTTTAAATGTCGCTTTTCGTGCCTGGCTTCTGCGACCGCTAGCAAAGAACTTTGCCTGTAAAACAAGTTTTACCCCACAGCTTAATTACGAGTGACAGGAGAAAAATATTGCTGTTTGAATAAAAAAAATCCCCTTTCAGAATAAAAGTGTCCTTTCTTTTAAATTTCGCTTTTCGCGCCTGGCTTTTGTGACCGCTTGCAAAGAACTTTGACTGTAAGACAAGTTTTATCCCAGAGTTTATAACAGCAGTGGTAAAAATACCGGTGGCAGGAGAAATATATTGCTGTTTGAATGAAAAATCCCCTTTAAAAATAAAAGCGTCCTTTCTTTTAAAGGTTGCTGTTTGCGCCTGACTTCTGTGATCGCTAGCAAAGAACTTTGCCTGTAAAACAAGTTTTACCCCACAGCTTAATAATAGGAGTGGAAAAAACACGGGTGACAATATTGCTATTGGGTGCATTGGAATGATTCGGTAAGTTAAATAACTTCTCTGTAACACACAAGGTAATATCATGTAACACAAGTAAATATCATGATATTTTCGAAAATTCTACGATACGTTGAATACATATCCGATATTTTCAAACTACTCATAAATATTTGCAGACTTAATACAAATTAGAAACTAAAATTAATTGCACGTAGCTTGAAAACTTAATAAAACGGTATTCTAAATGTTTTTTTTTTCTTTTCTTTTTTTTCTTTAACTTATGTTACAAAATTGAAGATCATTTAATTGAAAACAGACACACTTTGCTTTTTAATTCACACGCACACACACACAAAAAAAAACTATAGGATCAAGTATGAAGAAAACGTTACATTTTATATAACAAAAATCCAAATATGATTTGTTTTTATTAACAAATGTAAACATAAAATGTAAGCTTGTCTGCGTTTTCATTTCCTAATCTGTTGCGCAGTTTAAACTGAGCCAAACCAAAACCAGAAAAGACTTTTAATGATGCTATAAATAGCTTATCTAAATTAGACAGTTTATCTTTCAATGACTGTTCTATGTAAATATATTATTCGACATAATTATTGATTTTACATTATTCCGCATAATTATTGATTCTACAATTAAAAATTCAGCGTCAATTATAAAAGTTTAAAAAAAAAATTTTTGAGGGGGGAGGGGGAGCTAAAAAAGTCACTGCTGGAGCAAAATTTCTTTATCTATAATACGACACAATCAATAAAAGTTCGGATATATATCAAGATATATATTATCACGAGCGCCTGGTAATACATCAAACTCGAACTCATTTTCTAAATTTGTTTGCGAGTATTTCTAACTCAAAGTGGCACATGGACATTTTCTCCGAAAAATTCCCAACTTAAAATGAAAATCAAATCATTTAATATTGGAGCTAAACATAATAAAATTTAAAATGACTTAATTATATCTCCCATCAATAAAACATATCCCTATTTTTACAACCTTTTACTAAAACAGAGAAAAAACGATTTTTGCCAAAACAGTTTTTTCAGGTTTGTTTAGCAAAAACTTACTGACCATGACAGAGATGAAAACAGGGTTTTAGATATAAAATTAAAGTTTTTTTTCTAACATTAAACTTTTAAATCCTGTATCACGTCAACTCCCTTAACTGCGAATTTAAACACGGTACACATATTCTAATTTATATATAAAACACGATTTCACTTAGTTTTAAAATTATTACTGTATGCAATTTATAAAAAGGAAGTTTTTTGATAATTACTTGAAAAAGCATGCTTTGCCAATGATCGTATAAATTTTTTTTATGCATCTTGAACTTATGGCTCCTTATCAGACCGCTAATTTCCTTCTCTAATGTTAAACCTATATGGACTTTGAATGCATCCGTATTTTTAAAATTTCTCCTTTGAAAATTAAAAATTTTATCTTCTTTCTTCTGCATGTTCTTCTTGAAGGATGTTTTCTCTCTTTTTTATTTGACAAAATGTTCCTAAAATGCATAGTTTTATTTCAAGTGTTAAAATCTTATTTATAACTAATCTGCTTCACTTTGACTTTAACACTTAAAATATAAAAAATATTTATTTTAGAAATATTTTGTGAAATAAAAAAGAAAGAAACATCCTTCAAGAAGAACATGCAGAAGAAAGAAGATAAAATTTTTAATTTTCAGACGAGAAATTTTAAAAAATACGGATGGATATTCAATTGCGGTCTAACTGATAAGCTTTAAGGCTCCTCACCAGTCAAGGCTGGAAATTCTTCTCTCAAATGCTACACATATGGGCTTGGATTGCATCCGTTTTTTTCAACAGGGTTGGCACGGTTTAAACAACAACAAAAAAAAAAAACCAATTGGCTTTTTTAGAAGAAATCTAATGACATTTTCTCTTTTTTCTTTATAATTTAAATGTTTCAAATTATCGGATATATAAAATTTCTAATTTTAATTCTTTATTTTCAGCAACAATCATTAAACATAGTGGGTCTAGGTCATGTTTACATGTATAGAATGAAAATTAGTATGTGTTGATGAACATATCTATTGCTCTAAAGAAAAATTTTAAACAATGTGAGATTTTCAAAGATAAAATAGATTAAAAATATTCAATATTTAGTATAAAATATTTTCATAAAAAAAAAAAAAAATGGAGATTATTTAAAGCAATCTGTCACAACATGCATGGTGCTTTTGAATATGGAGCCATATAACTGCACATAGCACAACGATCTTTAAGATTTTGATGAAACTGTAAAAGAAATTTTTCTTGATTGGGAAAATTATCTTTAAAAATTAAAATCAAAATATGAAGTGGAATAAGAGAGTATTCAAAAATTGCGTGCTAGTTATAGCATTTTAATACTAATCTATATTAGGGATGCACCGAATATTCGGTATTCGGCCTATTCGGCCATATTACCGAATATTCGGTTTGGCCGAATATTAAACTATTCGGTATACCGAATATTCGGCTTGGCCAAATAACAAACTATTCGGCCTGCCTTATATTCGGTTTGGCCGAATATCGAAATATTCGGCCAACCGAATACTTAAAAAAACTTTTAAAACATATTTTTAAAAACCTTATACCACTTATAAGTTTAACAGTCAACTGAAAGATATTCAGAAAAATTAGAAACAAAATCATATATTTAAATAAAAGACAATGTTTTTACATTATTTATTTGCTGTTTGTTAAGTATTATTTAAGAAAATTAACCAATCACGAGGATTTTAATAGGAATTAATTATGTACAAATGCAAGTTCCTGAACATTGTCCAGTAAATAATCTGTTTCTTGCTAAAATTTTAAGAACAACATTTACAATCTCTGCAAATGATCGCCCACTCCAGACACCGATCTAGGATGTATTTAAAAACTTCCTTGCTTAATAAAAGAGAGTAGAACAGTTATTCTTGCTGAGTTGCCACCATATAAAATTTGAATAGATTGTATTATTTATTTACTTTTACTTTAGTCTCTTCCTGACAAACAAATAATATATGATCCTGTACAATTTTTCTTCCAATTTTTTCATAATTTCTCTTTGATTTTAAAATGTTTGTTTTAGAATTTAAGAAAATGTTATTCATTTGTTTTAATTCACAGAAGAAGCCATGAAATTTAAAATTTTATTAATTAAAAAAGTTTTATAACTATCCTCTTCTTAAATAACTCAAAGCAGATTTTTTTCAGCATAAAGTTTACTTGAAAAAAGCTCTTGATTATCAAAATGAAAGTTTCTATTTTAAATATTATGTAAAACTGTTTTAAAGGTTAACATTTTAATGCCTTTAAACTTTGAAATATAAAATTATTCGATAAGCCGAATATTCGGTATTCGTCCTAGCAGTTACTATTCAGCTAGCCGAATATTCGGTATTCGGTTCGCCTGTAGGCCAAATATTCGGTATTCGGCATTCGGTCAAAATCACTATTCGGTGCATCCCTAATCTATATATATATATATTTTTTTTTTTTTTCTGTTATCTGCTGAATCTTATGAACCAAAAAAGTTTTGACTCCGAATTGACACTCAAATTGTCAATCCCAAGAAATGTTTGAAATTTATTTTTTTAATAACTGTGAAAAAGAATATTATATTCACCAAACTACATCAAATGTTTATTACTAGTAATCAAAAGATTGTTAAAGATTATCAGGGTATCAATGTTTCACTTTGTAGAGCAGTTTGTTCTTTGAGCCCAACTGTTTACTGATACTGTTTAAATTAAAATATGAATTTTTTCAATTTTCTACATAAATTGACTGTAGTTATTTAATTTAAATTATTTTCAAAGGAATTTTCGCTACTTATATATCCAACAATGTCTATTTTTATCAATAAATATGCATATATATGTAATGAGAAAAGATTGAAAAAAAAACCCGGTTTAAACCAAATAAACCCGTTTTTTGGGGTTTTTTTTTTTTTTTTTAACAAACCTGGTTTTTTGCGAACCCTGCTTTTCAAATTTCTTCCACGGAAAATTAAAATTTTTCTCTTCTATTTACTGTATGCTCTTCTTGAAGAACGTTTCTTTTCTTTTTTACTGAAAATACGTTATTAGTTTTCAAAAAACATTCTTCAAGAACAGCATACAGAAAACATAAGGTAAACATTTTAATTTTCCGAGGAGAAATTTGAAAAAAAACAAAAAAAAAAAAAAAAAACGGATGAATCCAAGCCCATAGGTTCAGCATTAGAGAGGGGAATTTGGGGTCTTACTGATAACAAACTTTAAAACTGTACACCAGGGGGAGGGAGGGTGCTATCTAATTTAAACACAGAGCAGTTTAAATTACAAAGGAAAATAATTCTGGGATTTGCATCTTCTGTAACATTTTTTCTAATAAGACTATTAATATTAATACATTTATAATAACATCGGTGGTACATAAACTTAGTCGATATAAATTCCAACTAAACATCACCCCCCCCCCCCCCCCCCGAAAAAAAAGGAGAATAAGTTATCTGGATAATTAGTTTTTACATACTAAAAATTAAAACTAATGGCATAAACTGATCACTGGCGCAATCTCTCCTTTTGGAAAATAACTACTGTGGACTTTATTTGCAACATCCCCTTTTACGGCTTTTTTATGATTTTTTTTACGAAGCGCCTTTTAAAACTTTTAATAACCAAAAAAATTTATAGAAAACAAATTGCTTTCCAAGCTTTGAAGTCTCAATTTGAGGTATCTATAAAACGAAACAATTTTCATATCCTTAATATCTACTGAATCTATAAAAAACATGCAGTAAAACTTTTGATGTCATACAAATGCGCGGTCTTATTAAACAAGTAATTACTGAAAGCAGCATATTACTAACTTTGAATACCCCGCTTGTTTGATCACCCCCCCCCCCCCCCGAGGGAAATTTTAGAGCTACAGAAGTAGGGCGCCCCACAGCGTGTAAACAGTAGCGAGAATTTTAAGAACGTGTGTTTGTTTTTTTTCCCCCCTTTCTTATTCCAGAACAGCATTATCAAAATCGGTTGACATTCTAGCTCGCCAATTTTCAATCAATAAACTTGGTCTTTTTGAAAATTAATCATCACATATTTTTCTAATGAAATACGATACGTTGGATTTCCTCGAAATAATGATATCTCTAGTAGAGTGCCCTACAGCGAGCTAACAGTAACGAAATTTTTAACAGAACAGCATTTTCAAAATCGGTTGATACTCTAGCTCGCCAGTTTTCAATTAATACACTTGGTCTTTTTGAAAATTAATCATCATATATTTTTTCTAGTGAAATACGTTACGTTGGATTTCCTCGAAATATTGATATCTCGCTTTTCTCTTTAAATAAAAATTAAAGAGAAAAAAACCTATGCTGTAAAACTTATGACGAGATTCAAATGCACGGTCTCAGAAACAAGTAATTATTGAAAGCAGTATATTACTAACTTTGAATACCCCTGCTTGTTTTTGTTTCTTTTTCGCTAAAAGGACAATTTTAGAGCTATAGAAGTAGAACGCCCCACAGAGAGTAAACAGTAACGACAATTTTAAAAGCGTGTTTTTTTTTTTTTTTTTTTTTTTTCTTTTTTTCCCACACACAGAACAGCATTATTAAAATCGGTTGACACTCTAGCTCGCCAATTTTCACTCGATACACTTGGTCTTTTTGAAAATTAATCATCACATATTTTTCTAGTGAAATACGTTACGATGGATTTCCTCGAAATATTGATATCTCGTTTTTCTCTTTAAATAAAAATTAAAGAGAAAAAAATGTATTCTGTAAAACTTTTGACGACATTCAAACGCGCGATCTTATAAACAAGTAATTATCGAAAGCATTATATTACTAACTTTGAATACCCCCACCCCCGTTTGTTTTTTGTTGTTGTTGTTTATTTGTTTTTTTTTTCCCTAAAGAGCAATTTCAGAGCTATAGAAATAGAACGCCAAACAGCGAATAAACAGTATTTTAAGAGCGTGATTTTATTTATTTTCTTTACTTTTTTTTTTCTTCAAAACAGCATTATTAAGATTGGTTGACACTATAGATCGCCAATTTTCAATTAATAAACTTGGTCTTTTCGAAAATTAATCATCACATATTTTTCTAGTGAAATAAGCTACATTGGATTTTCTCCAAATATCGATATCTCGCTTTCTCTTTAAATTTTATTTAAAGAGAAAAAATCCATGCTGTAAAACTTTTGATGATATTTAAATGCGCGAACTTGAACAAGTAATTACCCAAAACATATTACTAACTTTGAATACCTCCGCTAGTTTGATTTTTCCCCCTAAAGGGCAGTTTTAGAGCTATAGAAGTAGAACGCTACCACAACGAGTAAACGGTAACGAAAATTTTAACAGCGTGTTTTTTTTTTTTTTTTTTTTTTTTTTTTTTTTTTTTTCCCCCTTTGGCTGAAGAGTTACATTTTATTTTAAATTGATGCCATTTCATTAATAGCACATAATTTCGAGCATATTTTTCTCAATACTTATCAAATTTAACAACTTTCTTTAGTAAATATATACATGCATATATATGATTAATTCAGAAATGGATTTCTTAGAAAATTAAATATATTGTACTATAAAAAGAACCCTCAATTAAAAATATCTATAAAATTACTTACCAGGCGGGTTAAATGGGCACGACAGGTATATTCAAAATTATTTTTCCCCAATGAAAAAGAGACTGAAAATTCTATTAACTTAAGATTTTTTTGCCAGTTTTGAAGAACAGAAAGTGAATGGAACTATACAAAAAATTACAACAAAAAATTGAATAAATAAATAAACCTTTCGCAAATAAATTTTTTACAATCAGCATTTACAAATTTTAACTGATGTCAATGCTAAAAAAGGAGAAAACTAAATTCAAGGAAACCTACAATATTTATTTTTTTCACAATTGCTACTCTAAATACTCTTTTTCGTTTTACAGTTCAAAACTGGGAGAAAATTTATTATCCGTCCAACTGGACGACTTCTAAAAAAAAAAGTAAAGTTAATCCCACACACTAGAGTTTAATCCCACAAACTTTATCTCGATTTTTCCACGCTTCCGTGTAGGTGGGTTCAGTTTAATCACCTACATACGATGACTAACAAACACCATTGCGTTTGTGTATTTACATTCATTTGAAGAAAGACAATTTTTTAAAAAGGAAAAAAAAAATTGTATTTATTTAGTTGAAATATGGAATCGCGTACAGAAAACCGATTAAAGTTGAGCAAAATGAAGATTGAATAGAGTCAAAACACTGTATTAAATAAAAATTAAATTTAAAAATCAAAGAACCCGACTACGTAAAAAGCGAACTAATTAATTATTTCTCGTCAATGTGAGACTATTTTTTATATTACTTACCTATTTTTTTATTTGCTTGTAATTGGGGACTTTTAAGTTGTGTTTAATTGTTAGTTCCTATCTATAAACACTGTTTTGATCAGGCCTGTAAATGTCTATGAAGGTTAGAGTTGCAGTAAAGCTAGAGATCGTACCTACACAACTTACAGGTTGTATAATATTTAAACGAAGCTTCTAACTGTAAAATAGTCAATGAAACATAGTCTTCATTTTGAAAGACCTATCCAACGATATGTCACTCAATAGGGTACGTAATTTTTTTTTTCGTCTCTACCACCATTTTGTATTTTACGATCGTCATTCTGAATTTATAAAAACAAAACCTAGCCTATAACCATCGGACGGTTAAGAAGAATTGACAGAGACCTCATTCATTAAAATCCATCCAGTCGTTGGGATGTTTCGAGGGTATAAAGAAATTCACATACCCAGATACGCGTGAAACACATAACCCTTCTTGGCAGTCGGGTAAAAACTAGTGTCATGAAGGAATTTTTACCTTGTTATTAATATAAACTTGAAAACATACTTATAATTACTTAAAAGGTGACACAAACATATGAAGATTAAACATATAAATATTAAATAATGTCTTCATATGTTTTTGTCACACTAAGTAATTATAAGTAAGTTTTAAAGTTTATATAAAATGATTGAGGAATTTTTTTTTCTCATTATGCTTTTCGAAACGCCCTTGAAAACTATCCACGTACAAATTTATTTAAAAATATTTGAGAAATCACGATAAAAAAATATTTTTTATTACAAAATTTTATACATTACAGATTACAAAAACTTGAAAGAAAGAAGTATATTTGTTTCAGTCTATTTGCACATTCACGAAATCACTTTTAACTTAAGAATAATTTATGTACCAGTAGTAAAAAAGAACAAGTGGGTAAGTGTGATCACAGATCGCACAGAGGGTTTCGTTTAATACTCCTTTCAAAACACTTTATCTTTTTGAAAAATATGTTAATTCCGCATTTCGGAACCAGAGGACGCACTCTATTCTAAACAAACCTCTACCCGAACGAACTCCGTTTTACAAACTATCCGTAGATATATTAGTCGAGGGGATTGGGCCCATAGCACTCGAGATAGGTAGGCGCCCCTGGCGGTAAAAATTGGAACTGAAATATGTACGGCTATGGTGCATAATATGAAGGAGTGTCGGCAAAAGTTAGAAAATTGCATCCCGGGTGAAAAGGGTGAAAGTTTGAAAAATTGCTAAAAATACAGAAGTTAGAACCCTGAGGGGTAAATAATATAAGACTTTTTGAAATTTTTATGATTTTTCGTGTGATCGCAAGTGTTCTGCTGTAAGTATGCAAAATTTCACATCTCCAACTTAATTAGGGGCTCAGTTAGAAAGAAAAAGAAAAGCTTAAAATACACAAGTTACAAGCCCAGACGGGTAAATATAAGACTTTTTCAAAATTTTTATGATTTGCCGTTTGATGTGAGGTGTTCAGCTATAAGAATCCAAAATTTCAAGTCTCCAACATATATACTAGTTTCTGAGAACGGGCTCTGTGATGGACAGACAGGCAGACAGAGAAGTGAGACGAATAGAGTTTCGTCAGAGGAACGAAACCCTAAAAACGTCGAAATGCAGATGAATCAAGTGGCGATGAGGATTGAAAATTTGTAGTAATTTAAAATATACTAATTTTAATTGCTACAAAAAGGTGTAAATTAAAACTTTAAAAACAGTAAAAAGAGATTTATTCGACTGTTTGCATGTTTTGACTCTACCCGAGTCATTTTCAAAACAAATAAATATATTAAATTTAAAAAAATCAAAAAACCCGACTGCGTAAAAAGCGAATTAATTTATTATTTCTCATCAATGTGAAACCATTTTTTACATTACTTACCTTTTTTTTTATTTACTTGTATTGATGACTTTTAAGTTGTGTTTAATTATTGTTCCTATCTACAAACACTCTTTTGATGAGGCCTATAGGTGTCTATTATGAAGGTTAGAGTTGCAGTAAAGGTAGAGATCCAAAGTACACAACTTCCAGGTTGTGTAATATTTAAACGGAGCTTCTGACTACAAAATGGTCAATGAAACATCGTCTTCATTTTGAAAGACCTATCCAATGACATACCACTCAATAGGGTGCGTAATTTTTTTTTTTTCGTCTCTACCGCCATTTTTTATTTTACGGCCGCCATTTTGAATTTATAAAAACAAAACCTAGCCTATAACCATCGGAAGATTAAGACGAATCGATAGAGACCTCATTCATAAAAATCCATCCAGCCGTTGGGATGTTTCGAGGGTATAAAGAAATCCACATACACAGATACGCGTGAAACACATAACCCTTCTTTTCAGTCGGTTAAAAATATTCTAAAATTACATGGTCTACGAAACGCCATCATTCAATTTTTCACGTATTCTTTCATATTATGCACGTAAATTATCCAAGTAAAACTAGTATGTTGTGGCCATCACAAAACTTTCTTCTATATAAATCACGTCAATTAAATTATTTAAATACTAATACAAGAAATTACATCAATTTAGCACCAATCCATATCAAAGTATATATGAATTTGAAGTTTGATGAAAATTTGTGCATTAGTTCCTGAAATAGAGCTATAGTGGAAATTCTGAAAATGTAGCATAGTAGCGCCACCTATTGAGCGATTTGCACCAAAACAAACAGCAGTAATTCATATCAAGGTATACCTGAATCTGAAGTTGGTTGAAAATCCAAGCATTAGTTCTTGAGATAGAGCTATTGGGGAAATCGCAAAAAATGCAGCATAGCAGCGCCACCTGTTGAGCGATTTACACCAAAATGTAGTCAGCGCCAACTCATATTAAGGACTAATTGAATATGAAGTTTGATGAAAATTCCGTGCATTAGTTCTGGAGATTGAGTTGTTGTTGAAATCGTGAAAAATGCAGCATAGCTGCGCCATCTGATGAGAGATTTACATCAAAAACTAATCAGCACAAATTTATATCAGGGACTAACTGAATATAAATTTTTACTAAATTCCGTAGAGCGCCCACAAAATTTGTGTCACACACAGACAGACATTTTTTGTAAAAACATGTTTTTCGGGTTCTCTGACCCCCAAAACGTAAATCCGTCGAAAACCGGATATCGAAAATTTTTCAAGAATCCAATACTTTCTTCTTGTAAAGATAGAAAAAGTAATAAAAATAAATAAATAAATAAAATAACGTGCATAACATGAAAGAGCACGTGAAAATTTGAATGATGGCGTTTCATAGACCGTGTAATTTTAGAATATTTTTATTTATTCGTTTTGAAAATGTCTTCGGCATAATGTCGAAACATGCAAATAGTCGAATAAATCTATTTTTACTGTTTTTAAAGCTTTATTTACACCTTTTTAACAATTAAAATTACTATATTATTACAAGGTGTCAATTAGCTATATATTCAAATTTTAAATGTCGAGAAATCTTCCATGATCGACCTTAAGGGGGCTGGTCACTCAGCTTCGGAATTCTTCTCCGTAATGTTAAGTTTGTGGATTTTTAATGCATTCGTATATTTAAAATATCTTTTCAGGAAATTCATATTTTTAACCTATTTTTTCTGTGTACTTTTCCTAAAGGATGTCTCTTTTTTTCTTAATTTTCAAAATATTTCTAAAATCTGTGCTGAATTTAATAATTTTTGTGTTAAAAGCGGGCGAACTGCGAGTAAGATTTTAACACTTCATACAAAAATAAGTTTATACTTTTGAAATATTTTGAAAACTAAGAAAAAAGAGACATCTTTTAGGAAGTATACACAAAAAATAGAAGTTAAAAATATTTATTTCCCGAGGAGCTATTTTAAATATATGAATGCATCCAATGTCCATATACTTTACATTAGTGAGGGAAAATCAGAAGCTGAGTGACCAGCCCCCTTAACTGCTACGGAAATTTCGTTGAAACAGCAAATAACAAAATAGCAATGATTATTGCAAATTTTTTCTCACGAGGCTTTTTCATATCTTCTTGAAAACGATCCTAGAAATTTATTTCAAAATATTTAAACAATACTGAATAAAAAAAAAAGAAAATGTAATTAAAAAGCTTAATATATTGAGTAATAAGGTTTAAAATTAGTTTTTGAACCTTGAAACTATATCTGGTTAAATCTGCTTTCAGATTAGTGAATCACTCAACACGGTGATTCTCATACCAAAATCAAAACAATCAAAACAATAGAGTAACAAGTAAAAATTAAATTTAAAAAATCAGAAAACACGACTGCGTAAAAAGCGGACTAATTAATTATTTCTCATCAACCTGAAACTATTTTTTTATATTACTTACCTATTTTTTTTTATTTACTTGCATTGATGACTTTTAAATTGTGTTTAATTGTTAGTTCCTATCTATAAACACTGTTTTGATGAGGTCTATAGATGACTATGAAGGTTAAAATTGCAGAAAAGCTAATAACTACACAACTTAAATCTACTTGCAGAGTAATGAATCACTAACTCATGAGTAATTCATATACAAACATCGAAACAATCCACAGCATTAAAAATCAAAATACAATTGAATCAAATGACGACAAAGTAATTATCGCAGAAAAGAAAATATCACGACTGAATGATCAAACTAACTTAAATTGCATCTTGCATCGAGATTTTTTACAAAAACGGACTTAAGCTGAAATGTATCAAATTAAACAGAATAATAACAATTATTGCAAAATTTCCATCGTGCCCTTCAAACTTTCCGTGGAAATTATCCATGTAGTAATTTATTTAAAATGCTTATTTGGATAATAACGACAAAAATATATTCTAATTAAAACACTTTATATATATTGTTATATAGGCTAAAAAAGGGAACCTTAAAACAAACTATATTTGGCTAAATATATTTGCAGAGTAATGAATCACTAACTCTCAAGTGATTCATATACCAGTATCGAAACAATCGATAGAATTAAAAAAAAAAAAATCAAAATACTTTTGAATCAAATGTCGACGAAGTAATTATAGTAGAAAAGAAAATACCACTACTGAATGTTCGAACTACCTTAAAATGCATCTTGGATCGAAAAATCTTCCAAAAAAGAAGGCTTTTAACTGATATTGTAAAATCAGTTGAAGCTGCCGCGTGTCAAATTATAACATGTTAATAACAATAATTACTGCAAAATGTTCATACTGCCCTTCAAAATGTCCATGAGGATGATCTACGTAGTAACTTAGTTTTAAATGAAGGCTTATTTGAATAATAACGACAAAAATATATTACAACTAAAAGACTTTACATATATTGCTATTTAGATTCTCTCTATTCTAAAAAAAAGTAACTCCCGCTGTCACCGCCGCCGCCGGTTTTGAATTTTTTGTGACCGGAGGTCTTTCTTCGTTAATATTAAGAAAAATAATGCATACAAAAATATCAAAATTGGCAGTATTATACAGAAATGTTTGATAAACACGCTGATGTAGACAGTTTTCAAATCGAAGAATTATTTTAAGAGATATTTAATGCTAAAGTTGGACAAAATCGTTCCATTAAAAAAGTTTTATAGGAGCAAAAACTATACATCGGAATTTAATACTTTTTAGATCATTTTATACGTTATAGTTTCCCGGTGTGCAGAATTAATTTATTTTTTTAATTTGACTCATTTTTCGAGGTTTCATTTCTATTTTAAATTCAAATTTTCAGCATTTCGAGAGATATTTTTTACTTATTTCAGAAAATTGTACTAATTTAACCTGTTGCCAAACTGTATAAACAACGGAAACAATAATGTTTGCTTCAAATTAAAAATTTATTTACACGTGACTATTATAAACAGAAAAGAAAAACTTTCAAATTAGAATTAAATAATTACGTATAAAAAGCAGGAACTTATTGAAAATTACTTCATCTATAATTACACGTGAATTTTAACAGAGAAAGGATATTGTAAAGTAATAAATTCATTAACATGCGTTAGAAGTCTTAAATAGGAGAAATTACATCACATTTACGTCACATTACACTTATTACGTAAAATGAACAAAAAATAATATTGCAAAATAGTAGTTTAAATTTAAAAATAGCGCGAGACATTTACTTGATATTTTGAGATGAACTTTTCAACTATTATTATTATTATTTTTTTTTTTTTTTTGGACAGTGCAAATAATATTTCATTTCTAATAAAAGCATTTTCACGTGAATATTAAAAAGGGAAAGAAAAGTTTGGTGAAAATTACGTCAGATTAAAAACGATATATTTAAAACGTTTTATTTAAAAGGACTTTCTTTTCGCTTTGTTAAAAAATACCGGGAGACAAAGACTCTGTTTACTTAATTCATTTTATATTAGATGATTTTGAAATGCCATTGTATCTTTTAACAGCAGCTGATTTTTCCGTAAAATTCCCCAATCAAAGAGAAATGAATAGAAACCCGTTTATAGGGAGATCGCCTTTGTTTTTTTAATTATAATTCAATCTTCCAAAAAAATTCAATTAAAGCCGATCAAATTAGCGTGCTTTTAGAGACTGCAGTGTCTGAACGGGGGGTTGGCGAGCGTAGCTCGTAGGGGGCCGAGCCCCCTAGTTTTTTAAAAAGGAACTTTGAAACAAACTACTGACACAATATACTTGCAGAGGGATGAATTACTCTTACCTCCAGAAGGGTTCATGTATCACAATCGAAAGGATAAAAAATCAAAGCAGATAATTAAGTGACGACGAAGAAATTATTGTATAAAAGAAGATTTTAAGGCACAGCTTACCTTTTCAATAATTGTTTTTATTTTTAAAAATATGGTTCAAATGGTGAACTCGTTGCATTTCAATGTTCAACTAAAAGTACATTTTGGGGGAAAAAAAACTGCATATATATAAGGGGGTCCGGGAGACAAAAATCTTCAAATTTTGAAAAAATATTTTATTTCGTTAAAAATTTCTGTTTTTTCCTGCTTAAAATGACATTTAAATCATGTTTCTATCTGAATTAGAACAATATATATATATATATATATATTGTTTCGGTTTGTTTTCAAAATTTAGCTTTCAAGCAATGGCTATCATGAAAACGACTTCTTGTAAAAATGCGTTTTTCTTCATGATAGGTTTTTTCACCATTTCTCGTATTTAAATTCTTATAACTCGAGAACCGTTAAAGATAACGGGTTCAAACTTGGAACATATCTTTTTCAATTGTTTTATTTTAATTTTGATTCAGTATATTTGAAAAAAATATTTACTTTTGAAAAAGATTTTTTTTTTTTTTTTAAGTTGCACCACTTTTGAAAATTTTTCGTTAAATATTTAATTTTTTTTTTTTTTTTTTTTTTTTTTTTTTTTTTTTTTTTATAAATTAATATTTTTAAAAATGCTGAATCAAAATTAAAACTTATATATTCCTGTTTATTTAAATGAAAAAAAAATGAAATTCTATAAATAATATTTCGAGTTATAACGATTTTAATTTACCCCACTTTTTGAATAAATTTTTAATTAAAAAAAAAATTCTGAGAAGTTTTATTATGTGATTTTGTTTACAAATGATAAGGTTAACCATCACAAAAAAATTCAGAATTTTAACTCAATAAATAAAAATTATTTTAAAATGTGTCCCGGACCCCCTTAATGTTTTCTTTAACTGATATACATAAGTGTAAAACGATGAAATCTAACACACCTTCATATACTTTTATTTAAAAAAAAAAAAAAAAACCCTGAAGGCTAATTCCATGCGCATTCCATATATCATGAAGAACATGTACAAAAAAGTTTAAATCTCTATCTCAAATACAAAAAAAGCCTTAGCATTTTGAAAACAGGAAAGTGAAGAAAATATGAAAATGGGAGGAAAAGCCATTTAAAGTTTTAATTTGTGTGGGTATTGCGCTGGGTGCATTAAGGCTCCTGTCCCTGCCGACGAAGACACTCATGAGCTAATGCTAATCCTATGGGGAGGAATTTTTCTAATATCTCGTTTGCATTTCGACATTTTATTTTATTTTATTTTTTTTTTTTGCATTGGATAGTCGAGATTCGTCTCTACATTGCATCTTTTTTACTTTTTCGATTTGGGTTGCAGATATTTTTAGAATGACACTTTCATTTTCAGAACCGGTTTTGAAAGTGAAAGTAACTTCATAAAAAGTATGGGTGACCAAAATCGAAAAAGTAAAAAAGGTGCGCTGTAGAGACGGACTAGCCAATGCAGAAAAATATTTAAAAGTGTTGAAATGCAAACGAGATATTAGAAAAATCCCTCCCCATAAAATTAGCATTAGTTCGTGAGTGCCTTCGCCGGCAGGGACAGGAGCCTTAACAGACACTAGCATTATTCTACATTATAATATAATGTTCTGTGTATTAACATTACGGTATAATTGCCGTATGGGTAAAAATGAGATGTCAAAATATTCACAATTAAACAGGCTTTTATTTAATGTCCCCCCCCCCCCCAATTTCGAGGTAAACTGTCCCCTTAAATGAAATCCCTATTGAAGGTTCGGACAGATTGAAAATGTATCTTAGATCGAGAAATCGTCCACAAACGGAATTAACGGATATTGTAAAATTAGTTGAAGCTACCATATCATATGTCGAATTATAGCAGAATAACAACAATAATTATTGAAAAATATTCATACTGCCCTTCCAAGAGTCCATAAGAATGATCCATGTAGTAATTTATTTTTTAAATGCTTATTTGAATAATTATAAAAATTATTAAAAGGTACATATATAATAAGACAGACATGAACACACAATACAATAACCCAAGAAGGGTGAAAAATTACCCGGGGCCAAGATTCGAACCTGTGTCCACAGCGTAGCGTGCTGTTGCTTTATCACTAAGCTACCCCCACCCCCCCTGGCCGATATCATAGCCCGGCAATTTCTCACTAATAAATCGGTCGTGCTGTTGCCGGCTGATGACGTTCCCCAACATGGTTTATTAGTGAGAAATTGCCGGGCTATGATATCAGCCAGGGGTAGCTTAGTGGTAAAGCAACAGCACGCTACGCTGTGGACCCAGGTTCGAATATTGGCCCCGGCTAATTTTTCACTCCTGTTAGGTTATTGTATTAAGTGTGTGTTCATGTCTGTCTTATTATATATGTAACTTTAATAATTAAATAAATACATTCAGACGTTCATTTATGTGTGCTTTAAACTTATAAAAATATTTTTAAATTAAATTACTTCATATATATTACTATATACACAGTTAAAAATGTCTGTAAAAACACGGGAAACCGAGACTCGCTGTAAATCTACACTAGTTCTCCATTAAATGCATTCGATTGAGTTTGTCGGTCATCATTTGACAGACATTTCCCTTTTCTTATATCAAATTCCTTGTAGGGATTTCCATGTCTTTATCTAAACATATTTTTATTTTTGCTATAATCTGTAATTCAAAATACACACTTTAATTCTTTCACAATTTATTAGAAACATTCAAGAATATTTTAGAAAGTGAAAATTGGTTTCGGCGGAGTTAGTGGGCATTCTTATCCACAATCACTTTGCAGTTGTTTCATTCACCATGTGCAGGAAACTTAGTAATATTAAAAGTACAGTGAAACCTCCCTGTGCGACTACCTCTATTAAGCGACCACCTCCCTGAACGACCATTTTTTCATGGAACGAAATTTATTCCCATAGGCTCAATACTAATTTTACCTCTATTCAGATACCACCACCAGTTGAACTCCCTCCATGAACGACCCAATTCTTTGAAGAAAATGAAACAAATTCCGTTTTTTCCTGGTCGCAAGAAGGTGGTTTTATTAGAATTTATTATTCCGGAGAGCGCGTTATTCATCAAACTTCTAAACTAAGTTTAGAATTTTTATTTATTCCGGAAACTTTTAAGTGTTTAAACCCCCTTTGTGCCTTTTTAGGCAATGAATTTAACACTGATGACAAATTAAGGATGATGGTCGATAAATTCTGCCCTATTCTGTCAGGAAACTAAAAAAACATAAATTAATGAAATCGACATAATTTGTTCCGGTCAAAAAAAAAAGTGAATTTACGGGCTTTTACGAGAATTGGCTGGGGACCTACGAATCTTGCTTCCGCAAAAGAGTCGGACTAGAGTAGAGGAATAAAAGGCTGCGGACGAAGATGGGCCTCTCGCCGCGGCGGTGTAAAAGCAAGAAATAAAAGTGTGTAATTTTTAATGTTAACTGAACTTCGAAAGGACTTGGAAGTAAAGTTATAAAAGATAAAACCGTAAAATCAAAGCAAACGCCAATGTATTCATTTTTTAAACTCTGCAGTAATTAACTTGTGCAATTAACTTTTGTTTTCATATTTAAATTTTCATATTTTTTCCCAATGTGAGAACTAAATTTTAGGAACATTAATTGTTGCCTTTTTCAACAATTAAAATCTAGATTTAAACATGACCTCCATTCAGAGACCGCTTCTCGGATCGACCATTTTCTATTGGAACGGAACGTGGTCGCTTTAGGGAGGTTTTACTGTAAATGAAAAATAAATTAAAAGTAAAAGCATTTCCCTTCCGAATCGTAAGACATCCTTTGCATGCAGTAATAACCTATCCTATAATCAGTAAGGTGTTCGTCTGCAACACCGAGGACTCGGGATCAAATCCCGGGCCTGCTAGAAATAAATATTGTGAAAATAAATGGGTACAAGAGTACAAAATTCTCTCGAAAAATTCTAATTCTTCAAAATGCAAAACTTCACTAATTTCGAAAAAGTAAATAGTGTAATATCATTAAAGTGTTGGTGTTGTTTATGACGGCCAATTATCAACACGATGGATATGGGCCTAAAGGGGGGGGGGGGGTCTTCTAAGGGAACCTAACCCGTATTTACACAAGGAAATCCAAGGTTCGAAGAAAACTAGGGAAAACTCGGAACGATTAACGGAAAACTCCGAACCCAATCGCCGACAGACGCGATTTGGTTCGAACCCAACACCTCCCGTCTACCAGCTTTGAGAGCAGAACCTCTCGGCCACTGGTGGGGAACTAGTATCATTAAAAATAAATTTACAGCGTCTTGTGTATTTTTATCGATATAAATTTACACAGTCTACTGTATTTTTAGTTAAAAAATTCTCTGTTATTTAACAGAATCTGTTTTTCTAATCTCGGCAATTTTACGTAAGACTTAAGATAATGAATTAATAGTATATTCTTTGTAATTTCACAGAAATTTTTTTTAACAGTGTATGCTTTAAAAAGAAGGGGCAGTTAACATTGAACTATATCTCGCTAAATGTACTTGCCGAGTGATGAATCACGTCGAAATAATTGACAAGATAAAAAATGAAAATGCAGTTGAATCAAGTGACGACGAAGAAATTATTGTATGACAGAAATTTTTAAACGGGATCACGATTGAAGATTAGGACGAATTTAAAATATATCTTAGATCGAGAAATCCACCAAGACCGCCTTTAACTTACAATGAAAAATTCGTTGAATATACCATCTGACAATTCTGAAAAATAAATTTAATTGAGTACTTAATTGTAGAATACTTAATATTTACAGATTTTGTAGCAATTAAATTTAGTTTTCAAGAAATAAAAATGTGTAATTTTTAATGTTAATCGAATAAATTCTACAAAATTAATGCGCGTAAACTGCGGATACATATCAGATTAAAAGTCATACATGAAGTGCGAAAAATTAATATAATTAGCAATAATTATAAAATAAAATTAAGAAAATTTAATTATTTTTTTAAATCATGAAAATTAGTTAATTCTATTATTATAAATTATTCTGAACACTGTATGACTATAGTTCATCCAACATTAAGATAAAATAAGAATAAATCTAAGGGTTGCGAATTTACGCCAAGGATTTTCAGTTTTGAGCTTTATCCGTATTTGGAAATTTCATATAAATAAATTACTATTTTAAAAGACTAAATAAAATAAGACAGACTTGAATACAGTTTTGCTAAAAACATTAAAAATGCATTCAGCAAACGTTTCGCCAAGTAATCGCAAGGCCTCATCAGTACAATTTGACCATTGTAAAAACAAACAGAACAAATCAAGTACAGTTAAAGTTGTTTTTTAAAAAACAAACAATATGCAGCAGGAATGGAACAGGCTTTAACTTTAACTGTACTTGATTTGTTCTGCTTGTTTTTACAATGGTTAAATTGTGCTGATGTGGCCTAGCGGTTGCTTGGAGAAACGTTTACTGAATGCATTTTTAATGTTTTTAGTAAAACTGTATTCAAGTCTGTCTTATTTTATTTCTTTTATTTAGTCTTTTAAAAGTTTCAAATTCAGACGTTAAATGTATGTATATTGTAAATTAATATTTGTTTTAAAAATTTGTTGAGAAATATTTAATTTTTTAAATTTAACAAATAATTTCCAAACTCCCTCCAATTTAGTTATAAGCAGTTCCTATTTTATCATTCGAATATAAAATGCTTTTTTTCCGAGTTATTACGTTCTTTTACCGAAATAAAGAAACCATTATCATTTATCGGAATATTTTAGACAATTTAGTCATGTTCTGAAATTCACAGCAATACAAATTATTAATTAACATTTGAATATATATTTTTAAATTCCTTTTTCTCCAAGTTATGTTCTTTTACCCAAGTAAAGAAACCATTATCATTTATCGGAATATTTTAGACAATTTAGTCATGTTCTGAAATTCACAGCAATACAAATGACTAATTTGATATTTGAATATCTATATTATTAAGGACAAACATATCTGTGCGTAACGCATACGTCATTCTGCGAATGGCAACACTTTGAAATTTGAAATGAAATTTCGGTTTTGCACATTTCGCTACTGCAAATTTTTAAACTTCTAAACATCGCACAGTTTCAATTTTTACACCGTCGTATAGAGAAAAAAATGTAGTTTTAAATGTAATTTGTTTGAAAACTCTATCTCAATTTATTTTTGAGATATTAATTTTTTTATAGTTTTTAGTACCAATTTTGTAATTGTGGCAACTAAAATACTCCATTTCTATTAAAAGGAATGGGAAAATAGTCATGGTTTATTTATTTTTATTGATTATATCTTTATTGCTGCCATTTTCACATTACAAATAAAAGTAACTTTTTTCTAATTTTTGAGCAGAAAATGACGTCAGCCATTGAAAAAATACGCATTCTTCTTCATAAATCAAAAGATTGAAGAAGATATTTCAATATTTTTACATTACGCTGATACTGAGTTTGAGACGCTAGGCAAAATGATTCAGTGAGTAAAAATGATGTCATATTTAAAACAAAACGATCATTTTCTTTGATAAAACTGAATATTTGACCAATACTAAATGGCCAATATTATGGCAATTAAAGGCACATTTCTGAATGGTAAATTTTTGCGAGTGCTGATATTAGAACTTAAATTTTATGCGAATGTTCACACGAAAAGTTGTAACGGACAAACGTGACTAAGTTTGGAAATACATTCGTTAATAATGTATTGCGCATTAAAATACTTTTAAATTGTGAATTTGAGTGGTACGTATGTAAATTTTGAGAAAGTAAAAATAACGTATAGTTTAAATTTTATGGGGGAAATTTTTATGATGTGACAAAGCGAAATCTTTTTTACTGATTTTTCATCCGGTAAAAACATACGTAAGAACATCAATCGAAAACTTCATCATAATTACTCATCTTGATTACGTTTTCTAATACAGTTTAAATTTTCAATAATTTAAGCAGTTGAAGTTTTTGGAAATAATATATTGGTAATTTTAGGTTAAAAACATTGTTTGTTTTAAGAGTTAGACAACCAATGCAAGGTGAATTTTTTATGGTAATTATTTTTGTAGGTTTATTATAAATTCGATCTAATAGTTCCATTCTAAACATTTTAATTCGCCGAATTTCGACGGGTTCCAACTCGTATTTTTAAAAGGCCTTTTAGGTGCGTTCGTAATTATATAAATACGTAGCACCTATAGTCGTTGTCTGGTCCGTCTGTCTGTCCGCATACAACAGCGCAAAAACTACCCAACCGAATGGTTTGAAATTTAATATATAGAATAGTTTCAGAATTTTGTCGGAGTCATTTCAAATTTTATGAAAATCGAATCAAAACTTAAAAGATATCTTCATTCCATTAAATCCTTTCATACGTAATTAATTCAATGATATCCCATGATAGGTAATGATTCTAGGTTGCCGTGGTGATGACGTCCTATTTAAGATGGAGTCCTCTATTAGTTCCGTATTACTGAATTTAATCTAAAGAATAGTAATAATTTTGTATTCATGCATATTTGCATAAGAATGAACCAAGATCTGAATATTTATAAAACTAGTTTATAGTACGAACGCACCTCATTTGCCACGTTTGACGTACAATTTCCGCTTTTTTAAGAGTTAATTTCTTTCCCCGAAATAACGAAACTATTTTTCTGTTATCGAAATATTTTCGACTATTTCAACGCAATTTAATCATGCTATGAAATTCACATAAATACAAATGATTAATTAGAATATAAATATTTTGATTTCACGGCATTTTTTTACTATTTTTATCATTCTTTTCACATTTGCATAAAACGTGACTAATGAAGGAAACAGATTAAAGCAGATTATGAGTTACAAAAGCATGGCATTGACAACTAAAAACTTGAGTAACACAAGCACGAAGAAAAACAATTAGTAAAGGAATTAATTTTTTTTCTTATTTGAATAATTATCAAAATTATCAACGTTTTAGTACATAATTTCTAAAAACCATGCCTTATTGCTACGAACCAGGGTTGGCTGGATTTAAATCATTTAATTTTTAAATCATTTAATTTAAACCACGTTCGATTTAAAGCAGTTGACTTAAACCATATTTTTAAGCTCTTATTTCCCAAATAATAACCATGTTTTTTTCCTGTGGTTTTTCTTTTTTCGATATTTTATAAAAATTAGGGAACACGATCAGGGATCCCGTGGTTACAGAATGACCGTCGAATAGAATAAAAGAATGTCCTTTCAAATGTAATTTATTTAAAAACACTACCTCAATTCACTGATTTTTTATGGTTTTTAAAATAATTGCAAGCATGTTTTTAAATCTATTTCTAGAGCGTGCAACCGTATTACGGAAGATTAACCCGTGTGCACTTAAAACAATACAAATAGTTCAGAATTTAATTTCCTTATGAAATATTAGCCGAAAACAAAGCTTCATTAATAAATAATATAAATACAAATTTAATAGACACGTAATCGAACTATGCGCTTAAAACACTGAAATTAACATAATCAGAAAAGTCTGCGGTAAGTAAAAAAATATTTTTTGATTTTTGTCTATTGACTACTGGCATGCAGCTAATATGAAAATACTGTTTATAATAAATTTTAATTCTTAATTTTTTTTTTTTTTTTTTTTTCCATATGAAAATTTTTTTGGTGGTGTTCGTGGGCAATGTAAAATAATACAGATGAAACAGCACCGAAAAACTGGCGATAACTCACAATTAAATAATCTTGTTCGTGACCTTGTCCCCATGCGGACACGTATTTACATTATCTGATGACGGGCAGTTAAAATTTCCAGCCCGAAACGCGCCCTGTGTGTGCTTTTGTTTTATGTGGATTAATACAAAGTTTTATTTAATTAATGTAAAAGAATGTTAAATGGAAAAATCTGTTTTCAATATAAAAGTAGATAGAGTTGGGATCTTTAAATTATGCGATGTGTAGCAGTTAAAAAAAATTGTAGTAAAAACACAATTTATTGGTTAGGTCTTTGTAACCGCGTCGATATGACGTCAGCGTTTCTCACGGACTTGTTTTTGCCTTGCAATATAAATTATTCATACATATCGACATTAACCTTTTAAAAACAATTCTTTAGAGACACTTTTACTAAGTTTCAGGACAAAAGTTATCCATTTCAACAATATCTTTTTCTAAAAGTATCCGTCGATAACATTATAACATATAATGGTGGAACGAATGATATAATAAAATTTAGTAATAAAGTTTTCAGTGAGCGGGAAATGTTGCTTACAATAAAAACATTAACTGCAAACGTTGAAAGAATATTTCCTTCTTTCGGCCTTGTACAGCCAAAAAAGTGAAACAGACTTCGCTTAATAAAAGTTTAAGTAAGTTTGTATTTTTGTTTAAGGTGTTGAATAGCCATAATTACTTTTAATGTTTGTTTCTTTTTAAACTGGGAAATTAAATAATAATAAAAAAAAAAAAATAATAATTTTTTCAGTGTCTGTCTTTGTTTTCCTAACATGCTTTCTTTTTTCAGTATCGTTTTTATTAAACAACAGTCTTGATTTTATTAGTGTAATTCTTTTTATACTAAGGTTAAGGTTACTAATTTTTAATTCAATTTTTAAAGATATCTAAAATCTATTTAGATAACAGATTCTCACGCAACATTAGTTTTCTTACTGTTAGTAATACACAAATTTCATTTTGTGATTATTTAGCGATATGTATTTGTATAATGTTTGGAAAAAAAAAAAAAAACTGGTATAAACCAGAAAAACCAGTTTTTATATTACATGAAAATTTTCCTTTTTAAATCCTACTATGACCTTTCAAAAAACTTTTTAAATGTTGACAAATTCAATAAGTTCTAATTTACAATATTTTTCTAATAACCGAACATGAACGGAAAAAAAAAAAAAAAGTTAAATTTATTTGCGCATACAAACTTTATTTGCATAATCTTGAAAAACCACTAAAGTAACTTACCCCAAAAAATATTTCAAGGAAATATCAGGAATAGTAATCCACTTACCTAAAAAGTACAATAAATATCATTAGCACAGAAAAAAAAAAAAATTACATTATTAACTAGAATACAATAAATTCCATTTAAGTCAATTACGTTAGTGCATCAAAATAAGATTCAATACAGCAGTCAATTGCAATATACATAAAGAAACATATTAAAAAAAAGTAATTCTTGTATGATTATTACTGAATGCGCGAAATAATATCAAATAAGAAATAGTATTTAATTAACTGACGCTGTTAAATTGTATATTACTTTTTTATCACCAGGGAATAAAACTATATCCTAGTCACATAGAAAAAAAAAAGGGTGGGGTGGGGGAGAGAATGTAAAACATTAAAATCAAAACCAGGGTTCGTAAATATGGTATTTTCGAAAATATAAAAAATATCCGATATTTTTAATATATCCTATATTTTTTATATATATACGATATTTTAAAAATAGTCACCTTATTGATGATAATAAATATTTCCAGGCCTAATATCAATTAGAAACTAAAATAGATTACACTAAGCATGAAAACCCAATAAAACAATATTCTAAATGCTTCTCTCCCCCCCTCCCCCCTCCCCAAGTCTTTAGAAATTTTTTTAATTTTATACAACAAAATTTTGAATACAAAATAATTTGTTTTTATTGAAAAATTTGAATATAAATGTAAGCCTCCGCTTTTTCATTGCCTAACCAGTTGCGCAATTTAAATTGAACAAAACCAGAAAAGATTCTTTCAATGAAGCTGTAAATAACTTCTCTAAATTACATAGTTTATCTTTCAATACCTGTTCTAATTAAATATATCCACATACACAATGGCTCTAAATTTAAAAACTCAGCTTTAAACGTAAAGCTTGGTTATATATTTTTTTCGGGGGGGGGGGGGGGGCGGCTAAAGAAGTCACTGCCAGAGAAAAAGCTCTTTATCTACAGAACGACACAGTCAATGGGCAGATAAAAAATTCATTTACATTTGCTTTGGTTGAAAATATAAAAATATACATAATATTTTGAAAATAAATATCAAATATGTGAAAATATCGAACTTCACGATATTTTGGAAATAAATACAGGATATATACCATGATATATATCAATTCATATAATATACACTGCTCAAAACAATTAAAGGATATTTGAAGTTTTATATAAAATAAAGATATAAACGAAATTTTTTTTGCCGAAAATAGAAGAAGAGATTCACAAATGCAAATTTTTCTGGTTTTCAAACTGTGGAGTATGCAAATTTTGAGTTCGACGTCAAAAACGTCGCTTCAGCGGCAGCGAATGAAATTTGACTTTCAACTGGATAAAAGAGAATGAAGACAAGGATGATCGGCATTCAGTGATTGCTTTGTTTCGATGAGTACGATGTCTCAGCGAAGTCATTTGACAGATTCAGAAGCTTTGAGAATTGTTGGTAGGTTAGAAGGGGGCCAAACTCAAGCCGAAGTAGCGCAAGCCATTGGAGTGTCACAAAGTGTCATTTCCAGGATCTGGAACCGTTTTTTGGAGAGTGGATGTGCAGGCCGAAGACCAGGGCAAGGTCGTAGACGGGCAACAACGCCCAATGAAGATCGGTATTTAGCGTTACCAGCTCGGAGACACCGAACCATGAACGCTACTCTTCTCCAACAACACCTTCGCTCGGCTACAGGAACCACGATTTCAACTCAGACTGTCCGAAACCGGCTCCATGCTGTAGGTCTGTATGCTCGCCGACCGATGGTATGTGTTAGATTAACATCAAGGCATCGTCGCGACCGCAGGGAGTGGGCAACCGAGCATGTCAACTGGAGGAGAAATGAATGGAGCAATATTCTGTTTTCTGACGAGTCCCGTTTTTCTGTGCATCCGGATAATAGGCGTATTTTCATCTGGAGGGACCGTGGCAGTAGGAATAATCCTGCGTTCGTGCACGAAAGTGTCAGATTTGGCGGTGGAGGAGTGTTGGTGTTTGGTGGCATCTCATTTGACGGGCGCACTGACCTCTACATCATTCGAGATGGAGCTCTGACTGGTCGCCGATATAGGGATGAGATCCTCAGACCCATTGTAGTCCCTTACGCTGCAGCAATCGGAGATAACTTCATTTTAATGGACGATAACTGCAGGCCACATCGTGCAAACCTGGTGGAGGATTTCCTTTTCGAGGAAGGAATCGTTCGAATGGAATGGCCAGCGTGTTCTCCAGACATGAATCCAATCGAGCACGTTTGGGACGCTCTAGGAAGACGAGTTTCTGGCCGCCAACAACCCCCACAAACTCTCCAAGAACTGGAAAGAGCTCTTCTGGAAGAGTGGGGCAGAATACCCCAACTCGTCATTAATAGCCTCATTGAGTCCATGCCTCAAAGGTGTTCAACGTTGCTGGCCGCCCGTGGAAACCATACCCCCTACTGAAAATGATTTTCTTTGAAGAAAACACCTTTTCTTATTCTTTTTTTCTCATATGCACAAATTGTGTTTTTTTCCTTTAGTACACAAATGCGCAATAAAATGCATTTTTTTCTGCCAAACATGTGTAATTTATTCTCATATAACCTACTATGTCTGTCGACCATGTATCAATCAGCTAAACAGTTTACCAGATACAAAATCCACCTAAAACTGCAATATCCTTTAATTGTTTTGAGCAGTGTATATCACCGGATCCTGAAATCAACACATTCCCCGTCGTTAACAATAGAAATTGGTTTTCTAATATTTTATTCACAGTAAAGTGCACTGTGCATATCCGGGTCAATAAACATGCAGGAAAAAAACATATATCTCCTTTTTTTATCAAATCAATTTTTAAAACATGATCGGAAAATCACACGTTTAGGATAGATTATGAAACACTTTCCAACACATTCAGAATACTTTAACAAAACTTCAGATTTTATTAAGGCGAAATACGATGAATAATAAAAACAATTTGGAAAACGCATAACACATTTGAAAAACCAATTTCTGCAATTACCCAAACAGTCGGGAAAATATCAGATTTTTTTTTTGTGTGTATGTGTGTGTGTGTGTGTGTGTGCAGCCTTGTATATGAGATATAGATTTGTATGTATACTGCATAGTATGCTAAAAGTTAGTTCAGTTGAACGCGCATAACATAGTTGAAAATTCCCATTCAGTAACATCCGTCAATAAATAGAAATGTATTCATAGGCAGGTATTGCAGGCAAATTCTTTTGTATGTCCATGTAAATGAACGATAGTACTGTATCTAATTTTGTTGTTGTTTATCCCTTTAAATGAATGATAAATTCTACGCACACCATATTCCACAATAAGCTCTTTATAGTATACACCTTAGCAGAGACCCGGAGCTGGAGCCCGGAGCGCTTCATATCTGTGTTTTCCCTGGAGCTAGAGCCGGAGCGCTTCGTAGCTGTGTTTTACCTGGAGCTAGAGCCGGAGCTCTAAATTTTCCCCTGCTCCAGGGCTCCTTTAGTATTTTAATATTCCTTTAAATCTTTTTTTTTTTTTCCAGTCTGTTAAATTTCCAGGTTTAAAATATTTTAATTGCATCATTATTCGGTATTTTAATTATATCATTTTTTAGGTTTTTTTAATTAGAGATGGAAAACTTCTCACAAAGACATGGTAACACTACTTCACTTCTTTCTACTTGAGCTAAGTGACAACACTATTTGAAAACAAATATGGCCGCCTATTGTTTACATGTGTAGTTGTACAATTTTGTTTGTTTGAAAAGCGTAGAAGAAATTTAAGATTTTTGTGTATAAAAAAAGAAAGTTTGGTGGAATTTTAAAGTAAAAGCTAAAAGATGTCAGATTTTCAAAACAAGCATTTCAAGCTTGATGAGAAGCAAAATGCATTTTGTTGAACCTTTAATGAAGGTAAAGGAAGAATTTGTGAGCAAAAAGTTAACTGTGTAAAATGAAATCTGCGACTCAAAAACACAAAGTCGGAGCTGAGTTGAAGCGGTTGCCGGAGCCGGAGCCGGAGCCACAGTATTTTATTTAGGAGCGGAGCTGGAAAAAATTTTTCGGCTCCGGGTCACTGCACCTTAGTGATACATATAAATTTCAATATTTTTAAGAGAGTGTAGTATTAAAGTACACCGCAAATAATTTTTCCCCATATACCGTAATGTATCGATATTCTTTTGAGTGTCCCTGTAAACGAACCGTAAATACCACACACTTCCTTTTCATTACCGGACATTGCAGAGTAAACCCCAATAATATATCAATTTCATGGCAATCTGACTATATTTACGCAAGTTACATCACAGACAGACAGACACTTCCCAACTATGTTGGAAAGTTTTACAAAGCTGACCTTATACTAGTCCCTCTTAGGGAGTCTAACAAGATGGCTTACATAGCTTTAAACTTATTATATATACATTAACCCTTTATCTACTGACGGTACTTATAAGTGCCATTAAAATAACGTGTTATAAAATTCTTTTAATACATCGATTAATTGTAATACAGTTTAGAATGAGTTATACATGCATTACTTTATCTTGTTCCAAAAGCATTATGGGTTACACAAAACAAAAATATTTTCAAAAGGATGATTTCTTTTGCCTTTGCATCTTTTCAGCTTTCTTGGCGTTGGGGGGGAGGGGGGGAGGCAGTTTTTAAATTTGGAAATATTTCGATATTTCTATCCTAAGAACATTATATTTGCACATTTCCTAATTCTACAAAATACTAAGAAAAATATTTAAAATAAAAGATTTCAGTCGGGCTATAAACATTGCACAAAACCCCTATAAATTCAAATTTAATTAATCATTCTAAATCCTTCAATCCTTCTAAAATCATTCTAAAATTTATTAAATAATTATGTAAATCTTCTAATGTAGTTTAAACAATTCAAGAAAAATGCTTTAGAAGATAAAATTTCCATTAATTCATTATTCAGTACATAAAGGGTTAAATGGTTTTATTTCTAGTGACAGTATTTTACAATCATCGATCAATTATATAACTAAATACGGCCAAATACGATCCACTCCACAAAAATAAAAATCCACTTCAGGGACAAAAAGAAAACATCCGACATCTTTAAGCATTCCAATAGCATCTTGACCTCTCTTTAAACCCGTTATACTTGATAACTTTTCATCTGGTTTTTAATAAAAGTTAAAACACTTTAAACCATGTGTAAAATAACAGAAAACTAAGAATATTATGATATGTTTGTATTATAAATAAGCAAATTTACAATACATACATTAAATGGCTTTATCACTAGTGATAGTATTTTACAATCATAGAGCAACTATATAACTTTCCAATAGCATCTTGACCTCTCTTTAAATTCGTTATACTTGATAAATTTTCATCTGGTTTTTACTGTTCAAAATAAATGTTATTCACTTTAAACTATGCATATAATATATAGTAGAAAACTAGGAATATTCTGATGCGCCAGTATTATAAATAGCAAATTTGCTATCGCCACATTAAATCAATGGTTTTATTTCTAGAGATAGTATTTTACAACCACAGAGCAACTATATAACTTTCCAATAGCATCTTGACCTCTCTTTTGCCCCGTTATACATGATGGCTTTTGATCTGGTTTTTAATCAACGTTTAGAATAAATGTTATTCACTTTAAAGCATGCGTAAAATAACAGAAAACTGTATATTCTGATGTGTCAATATTATAAATAAGCAAATGTGCTATACATACGGTAAATGGTTTTATTCCCAGTGACAGTATTTTTACAATCATAGAACAACTATATAACTTTTACAGCCAAACAAGATCTATGAAAATAAAATACTTCATGGACTTTGCAACTATCGTAATTTGAGGTTATTTGAAAGTGTTTGTTGTGTTCAACAATGAGTCTTGCATCGAGTTGGGTAATCCTCTTTTACTCGGACCAGGACTCTGAAACATTTTTACATGATTTCATGGCGAAATGTCAAATTTGGCGACAAAAAAGTTGCCATATATGAAGCCAACTTGGTGATAGACTTTTGGCAAGTCTGCAGCACCAATTTAAGTCAGGGTGTAACTAAATCTGGAGTTTGATTAAATTCCGTGCATTAACACTTTCTTCTTGTAAAGATAGGAGAAAGTAAAAATCGACTGCATAGCGGAAAAAGAAAAAAGCATCGCAGCTACATCATCCAATAGACTTCATGGGCAAAAAAGAAAACTATCCCAGCTACGTCAACTTTAGATATTCCGGATAGCATCTTGACTGCTCTTTTTTTCTCGGATACTTAGTGAAGAGAGCGGTTAACTGAACCTGAAGTTTAATTAAATTCCGTGCATTAGTTCTTCATATAAAGCGACCACTAAATTTGTCACGTACAGAGAGATACACAAACAGACATTTAAACAAGTAAAAAATAAATTTAAAAAATCAAAAAACCCTGAACTAATTAACTATTTCTCATCAATGTGAAAATATTTTTTATATTACTTACCTAATTTTTTTATTTACTTGTATGGATGACTTTTAAGTTGTGTTTAATTGTTAGTTCCTATCTATAAACACTGTTTTGATGAGGCCTATAGATGTCTATGATGGTTAAAGTTGCAGTAAAGCTAGAGATCCTACCTATACAACTTCCAGGTTGTGTAATATTTAAACGGAGCTTCTGACTGTAAAATAGTCAATGAAAGATCGTCTTCATTTTGAAAGATTTATCCAGTGATATGCCACTCAATAGAGTGCGTAAGAAAAAATTTTCGTCTCTACCGCCATTTTGTATTTAATGGCCGCCATTTTAAATTTATAAAAATAAAATCTAGCCTATAACCATCGGATGGTTAAGACGAATCGATAGAGGCCTCATTCATTAAAATTCATCCAGTCGTTGGGATGTTTCGAGGGTATAAAGAAACCCAGATACGCGTGAAACATATAACCCTTCTTGGCAGTCGGTTAAAAAAATAAGTCAAATCTCGTTCAGGACCTTCTAAAATGTATAAATCAGTCGAAAAACGAAAGTCAAAATTTTCACGTATTCAATACTTTATTCTTTGTTAAACAAGAAAATGAAAATCGACTTCATAGTCAAAAAGAAAAACCGCCGCAGCTACATCATCCAATCGACTTCATGGACAAAAAAAGAAAACCATCGCAGCTACATCATCTTTAGATATTCCGAACACCATTCTGATAGCCCCCCCCCCCCCCCACACACACACACCCACCCTCGGAATGAATTCTGGTTACTTCTCAAGAGAGCTGTCTAATTGAACCTGAAGTTTAATTAAATTCCGTGCATTAGTTCTTGAGATAAAGCGACAACAAACTTTTGTCACATACAAACACGTTAAGATACACAGACAGACATTTCTTAAAATCAGTCAAATCGCGTTTAGGACCTTCTAAAACGTATAAATCCGTCGAAAACCGAAAGACAATATTTAACGAATCCAATACTTTCTTGTAAAGATAGAAGAAAGTGAAAATCGACTTCATAGTCAAAAAGAAAACTACATCGCAGCTACATCCTTCAATCGACTTCATAGACAAAAGAAAAGGTAAAAAAAAAAAAAGACGACACCATCCCAGCTGCATCATCTTTAGATATTCCGGATAGCATCTTGACCGCTCTCTTTTTTTCCTCGGAATGAATTCTGGTTACTTACTCAAGAGAGCGGTAACACCAATTCGGAATGATGTCACTTCACAAAAGCGTAAAATGTGGCGAATCTGGAACACTCTCACTTAGAATTTAGCTTGCTAATGTTACGTGACAAGAGGGATAGGTCACAAGGAGAATAAAAATTCACCTTGCTACTTTCACATGTGACTCGATCAAAAAGAAGCCTTATACAACAAACATTTCCTCGACAACAGATGGATATAGGCATGCACTTTTAATTTCTTTTCGCGGATACGGTGAACTAATCATACAAGGAATCAAGCTTGGATTAATTTTATTACTATCATTACTTTTTTTAATGTGAGAAAAAATAGCAGGCATAAAAAATAAATATTTAAAAAATTATTTATTTATTTATATATTTTTGAGAATTTCCACCATAATTTAAAAGCATTCGACTATAACAAACATTTCCTCAAGAACAGATGAATAGGCATACAATTTTTTTTTTTTTTTTTTTTTTTTTTTAAAGATTGCTCGGATACGCTGACGGTTAGACTTTGATTAAAAATAAAAAGAGAGATACAAAAAGAGATACAGGCTTTCTTAACAGAAGACTTGTGTAAAAAACTGACACTCATTTGCATGGTGGGGGGGGGGGGGGGGGACTTTTCTGATTATGTGCAACCTTGCAAAAAAATTCTTATGTGCACCTTCAACCACTGTTTATTCTGAACGTATATTTTCAGAGGCAGGCCAAATTTATAGTAGTAAAAGAAATGCCCTGTCCACTGATAATGTAGAACGTTTGGTGTTTTTGCACCATAACTTGAAATATAATAAATTTAATTATTAATTTTTTTTTATTAGATTTATTGTATTTTCAGTTTCTTTATCCAAAATAATAGTCTTTTCTGTTTTCCTATATATTTAAAAAGAACTTATTTTTATTTGTATGTGTGAAACTAAATTTTAATCTGGAATTATTTTACGAGGGGTTTTTTTTCTTAACTTTTTCTATATTTTGTACACATATTGTTAAATACCGAGTAAATAGTTTTATGAATTATTGCATATATTATACATTGATATTCGAATAACTTTTTACTGATCAGTTTTAAATTCATATGCTTAAAAAATGAAATTCTTACAACTACTCGGTATTGGCCGAGTATTGGGCCAAAATTTCGCCGAGTACCGAGTACTCGGCAAATTGGCCGAATACCGAGTATTTACCGAGTACTCGGTACGGCTCTAAAGACAACCTTGTTATGCCATTTTAACAATTCGTTTAAAGGTGCGGTAAAAATAAACACATCATGTATCAAAAATAAATATTTAACAATACTTTATAATTAATATTTTGGGGGGATTTCAAATTTATTTTTGAGAATATTTTGGGAATGGCATATATTTTTAATTTCTTTTTCGAATTTCTCTGACACAGTGACATTTAACTAATCACACAATAAATCAAGCTTGTATTAATCTTATCTCTTTTATGCGAAAAAAATATAAGTCAAGAAAAATAAGTATTAGAAAATATTTTAAAATTACATCTTTAAAATTTTTTTTTCAACATAGCTAAAAAGTATCTAATTACAACAAACATTTTTTAGAGATTTTCAGAACTTTTTTTTCCAGATTTCTCGGATACGGCGGCGGCTAACTAATCATAAAAGACAATGTTTTTATATCACTATTGATTTTTTTTTCTTTTTTTTTACATTTGTTTAGTGTGATAAAAATAAACACGTCAAACATGAAAAATGAATATTTAAAACTATTTTTTAATTTTATATTATATATAACCATTGTATAATTACAAATCATCATCTATTTCCAATTACTAAAATTAAGTTAATACATTTAGCTACAATTCATAACACTGACATTATAACAAAATAAAGATGTAACCCTTAACTAGTAATACAGAATCAAGCACAATACCACTAATTCACTAGCACACTGCGGACGATTAATCCATATAAAACATATGAAAAACCTCCAAATTTTGATAAAATATCCTATTAAAGACAAAAGATACAAATAACCAGCTAAATAATGTTGAATCATTAAAAGACATATCGTAAACAAACAATAGATCAAATGGATGGATGAAGATGGAAGCTTATAACAGTATTTCACTTTTTCAAGGGTACATAAAATACATACATAAGCAAAAAACATATTCGATATCTGTAATGGAATCCAGCAATAAGCTAAGAATTGAATTCCATTATGTACCCAATTAACTATACACCAAAAAGTATAAATCCACCATGCCAAATAAATTGAATTAAAAAAATTATTAATCAATGCAATATCCGCAACAATGAACAACATTAAAAAATGAAATAATTTAAATCAAAGACACACCCAGCAAGAGAACCGCCATGACCATATTACAACTCAAACATTTAACCATTTTTTGCACAGCAAAAATCCCGCCCCAATAACTGGTACAGTCAAAAGCGAATCCCCACGGTTGCCGCAGAAAATATTCACATTCTTAAAATATAACAATTATAATTAACATATAGTCAGGGCTTAATTTCTAACAAAAAAAGTACCGGAGCCCTAATATTCTGTGGTACCGGTACAACAACCGTACCGTCACCCCAATCTGCATATTTATATTTCGTATATTATTTGTATCTGTGGTACCGGTACAACAACCGTACCGTCACCCCAATCTGCATATTTATATTTCGTATATTATTTGTATTATCGTATATTATTTTAACGCTTTTATTTTGCTTTAGCAAAATAAATTTTAAATGTATTTATCAGCATATACTTAGCTGTCAACTGTTCCACTTTTTAGTTATCACTCCATCTCAATTGTAATCTTTACCTAATTTTAAAGTTAATTAATTGCAGAATTCTGCGATTAAATATGCTAAGGATTATGATTAGGAAATGGTGTTAACAAAAAAGATAGTTCGCAGCATGAATTTTTAAGAAAAAATGAATGAAATTTACAAAAATTAATACGTAGACTCCCTCAAATCCGCACAGCTTGGGACCAGAGGTTGTGCGGATTTTAGAATTTTACGGATTTCTGGTCATTGATTTGTTTACATTTTTGAAACATTAATTTGATTGGTAGTTAAGCAAAGGGAAATTATAATGAATGCTTACAATAAAGTGAAACATTAAAATAAGTAAAATATTAAAATAATTTATTAGTTTAAATGTAAGTAATTATTAAAATAATTATGTAAAATAAAAATTTAGAAAAATATTAAATTATTACCGATGAAATCGATTCAATTCGATTCCAAAAGTCCTATGCTGCCATCTAGTGGTAAAGCGATCGTAAGATCGATACGTCATGATATAGATATGCTAATTTATATCAAAATCAAAAATAATGTAAATTTATTTAGTAATAAATAAGCTGTAATAACCAAAAGAGAATGATAAAAAAAAAAATTTAGTAAAAAAAAAACATTGCGGTAGTCGCTGATTTCGGCGCCATCTTGAATTTTGTTCCTACAACTTAACTGTAAATTTCATTGTTTACATGTGAAAAAAATACGCGGATTTTAGGCGTTCGTGTATTTTAGCGTCGCGGATTTAAGGGAGTCTACTGTATTTATATGCTGAAGAATCGAACAATGCTTTACAATTTCCTATAAAATGTGCATATCTTAAACTATAATCGATTCTTCCGCATAACAATCTTTCATGGTGAGTCCCTGAAAATCAGATTAAATTAAAAATTTGACACCGTTATCGGAAAGAACCGATGCTTTTATAGGAAAAGGGGAAACACTGCTCGATTTCTTTTTATCAGAATAACAATAACATGGCAATTATATCTACTTACAAATGAAAGTGACTTTCTAAATGTGTCGAGCAGAGCCTTAGCATGGATACCGTTCATTATACAAAATAAATAGAAAAATCACTAACGTGATTTTATACTCGTACGCAATAGAAGACAAAAAACCTCAAACAAACAAAATCTGAAGCTGATGCTCGTTGGCTAAAACAGAAAATATTCTTTTCAGATTAGATATAAAATATATATATATATCTTCTGTCACAAAAGAAAATCGAACTGGAAGTAAATTCATTGTTCAGTTTTCTTGAATGGCGCCGTATCAACACGTCGTCGCCGACATAAATTTGAAATAGAAAAACACGATTTCTCTTTCCCCTTCATTTTGATCAAAATAGCATTAAAATCATTTGAAACAGAGTATAATAAGTAATTTTAGAGGAGGAAAAGGTTTCTTTTCCTATACATGAATTAAAAAAAAATTAATTGTAATACAGATTGAGCTCAAGTCAGTCCAAGCCCAAAAATTGATATAAAAACTGAGTCCGTGTTATCTCCATCTTCTACATGTGCGACACATACATCGCATATAAGTGTTTTGGTAAAAAATAATGCAAAAGCTTGGAGATGGGAAGGAAAGAAAAGGAAAAAGTACTTTAGACTTCGGTTTTTCGGAAGCTCTATTGCACTGGGCTCCGGAGTCCTGTAATTATGAGCTCCGGTGAGTTACGACCAAAATTTGAATATTTACTAAAAACAGAGAAGTACCGGAGCCGGGCTCCGGCGCAAATTAAGCCATGCATATAGTCCATATAATAAAAATTATTACATTATATATATAACCATTATATAAACACTACCGACCACCAACAAAAACTGTGAAATTATGAATAAAATGACATTAACAAATACAGTTCCCCACAACACACTTAACATAGATTCCAAAAACATAGTAATAAACTGCAGAAATTGAATAACAAATGGAATGATGGAAATTTGTAGAACTTACACAGAATCATCAGGTCCCAAATGCCTTAAGTTCTACAAATAAAATGTGTGGTTTCATCTTCATATTAGCCATAAATTAGCTAAAGAATATGAATTTGAGACTACCACACACAGAAAACCGAGAAATAAACCATTGAACACCAATTAAGTTGAAAATGAAACAAGATTAAAAAGAATAGAGGGGGAAAAATTACTAAATTAAAATCCACACTGTCATAGCATAGGTATAACAAACACACTCATTATACATTTTACGCTCATTTAAGATAGTATACTATTAGAAATTAATATGATATTGTCTTGAGTAGGCTAAAATTTAAATACAAGTTAATCGTTAACTTTATTAAATATTAATGAATATGAATAATTTTAATATGAATTGATAAATATAACTACACCATTATACACATAAAAGTATCGAATCAACATCTATTATAAAATGTCTATTAGCAACATAGTTATAAATCTCTCTATTCTAAAAAAAAGAAACTACCGCTGTCACCGCCGGTTTTGAATTTTTTGTGACCGGAGGTTTTTCTTCGTTAATATTAAGAAAAATAATGCATACAAAAATATGAAAATCGGTAGTATTATACAGAAATGTTTGTTAAACACGCTGATGCCGACAGTTTTCAAATCGAAGAATTATTTTAAGAGATATTTAATGCTAAAGTTGGACAAAATCGTTCCACTAAAAAAGTTTTATAGGAGCAAAAACTATACATCGGAATTTAATAATTTTTAGATCATTTTACACGTTATAATTTCCCGGTGTGCAGAATTCATTTCTTTTTTTAATTTGACTCATTTTTCGAGGTTTCATTTCTATTTTAAATTCAAATTTTCAGCATTTCGAGAGATATTTTTTACTTACTAGGGGGCTCGGCCCCCTACGAGCTACGCTCGCCAACCCCCCGTTCAGACACTGCAGTCTCTAAAAGCACGCTAATTTGATCGGCTTTAATTGAATTTTTTTGGAAGATTGAATTATAATTAAAAAAACAAAGGCGATCGCCCTATAAACGGGTTTCTATTCATTTCTCTTTGATTGGGGAATTTTACGGAAAAATCAGCTGCTGTTAAAAGATACAATGGCATTTCAAAATCATCTAATATAAAATGAATTAAGTAAACAGAGTCTTTGTCTCCCGGTATTTTTTAACAAAGCGAAAAGAAAGTCCTTTTAAATAAAACATTTTAAATATATCGTTTTTAATCTGACGTAATTTTCACCAAACTTTTCTTTCCCTTTTTAATATTCACGTGAAAATGCTTTTATTAGAAATGAAATGTTATTTGCGCTGTCAAAAAAAAAAAAAAAAAAAAAATAGTTGAAAAGTTTATCTCAAAATATCAAGTAAATGTCTCGCGCTATTTTTAAATTTAAACTACTATTTTGCAATATTATTTTTTGTTCATTTTACGTAATAAGTGTAATGTGACGTAAATGTGATGTAATTTCTCCTACTTAAGACTTCTAACGCATGTTAATGAATTTATTACTTTACAATATCCTTTCTCTGTTAAAATTCACGTGTAATTATAGATGAAGTAATTTTCAATAAGTTCCTGCTTTTTATACGTAATTATTTAATTCTAATTTGAAAGTTTTTCTTTTCTGTTTATAATAGTCACGCGTAAATAAATTTTTAATTTGAAGCAGACATTATTGTTTCCGTTGTTTATACAGTTTGGCAACAGGTTAAATTAGTACAATTTTCTGAAATAAGTAAAAAAATATCTCTCGAAATGCTGAAAATTTGAATTTAAAATAGAAATGAAACCTCGAAAAATGAGTCAAATTAAAAAAATAAATTATTTCTGCACACCGGGAAATTATAACGTATAAAATGATCTAAAAAGTATTAAATTCCGATGTATAGTTTTTGCTCCTATAAAACTTTTTTAATGGAACGATTTTGTCCAACTTTAGCATTAAATATCTCTTAAAATAATTCTTCGATTTGAAAACTGTCTACATCAGCGTGTTTATCAAACATTTCTGTATAATACTACCAATTTTCATATTTTTGTATGCATTATTTTTCTTAATATTAACGAAGAAAGACCTCCGGTCACAAAAAATTCAAAACCGGCGGCGGCGGCGGCGGTGACAGCGGGAGTTACTTTTTTTTAGAATAGAGAGATTTTAGAAAATTGTACTATTTTGACCTGTTGCCAATAACGGAAACAATAATGTTTGCTTCAAATTAAAAATTTATTTACACGTGACTATTATAAACAGAAAAAACTTTCAAATTAAAATTAAATAATTATATGTACAAAAAAGCAGGAACTTATTAAAAATTACGTCATAAAAAGTATACACGTGAATTTTAAAAGAGAAAGGATATTGTAAAATAATAAATTCATTAACATGCGTTAGAAGTCTTAAATAGGAGAAATTACGTCATATTTACGTCACATTACAGTTATTACATAAAATGAACGCAAAATATTGCAAAACAGTTTAAATTTAGAAATTGCGCTAGATATGTATTTGATATTTTGAGAGGATCTTTTCAACTATTTTTGCTAGGAAAGCGCAAATAATATTTCATTTCTAACAAAAGTATTTTCACGTGCATATTTAAAAGAGAAAGAATAGCTTTGTCAAAATTACGTCATATTAAAAACGATTAATTTAAAATGTCTCATTTAAAAGAACTTTCTTTTCACTTTGTTAAAAAATACAAGGAGACAAAGACTCTGTTTACTTAATTCCTTTTATATTATCTTATTTTGAAATGTTGTTACACGTGTCTACGTCATCAAATTATTTTTATTTCAACGTTTTATTTGTATTTTTATTAATGTTGTACTAATTTATTTGTTCTTTCGTTATTTAAAATAAAAATTATGTCAATTTGTATAATTTGGCGAGTGGTTTGGCGATTTATATAATTTGGCGAAATTGGTCGACGGGATAATCAAGTAGTACCGTAGCGGATTTGGCGTTAAAATTCCCCAATCAAAGAGAAATGAATAGAAATCAGTTAGGGAGATCGCCACTGTTTTTTAAATTATAATTCAATCTTTCGAAATCTTTTTAAAGCCGATCAAATTAGCGTGCATTTAGAGTCTGTGGTGTCTGGACGGGGGTTGGCGAGCGTAGCTCGTAGGGGGCCGAGCCCCCTAGTAATTAAAAAAAGAGGGGGGGGGAGGGTAATATAGTTGGAAAGTATTGGAATACAACAAACGTTTCCCCAAGAACAGATGGATAGGCGAGCACTTTTAATTTTTTTTTTTTTTCAGGTTTCTTGGATAAAGTAAAGGTGCAGTTAAAAAATAAACAAAATTAAAATGCTGTAATATTAATCCGAGCTTGATTCCTTCCATGTTTAGTTAACAGCCATCATATCCGAGAAATCGGAAAAAAGAAATTAAAAGCACATCCATCTGTTCTCAAAGAAAGGTTTGTTGAAGAAACGTCAGTGAAGGCTTACTGTGGAGACACGAAAAGTTTTGATTTCCGTTTGTCTGTCTGTCTGTTCCGCGATAACTGCCGCAAAAAGCATCCGATCGGCTTGAAATTAATTGGGCATGTTGATGAGGTACTTGGACTTAGCTGTATAGTTTTTGGTTAAATTTGGTTGATTCGTTCGGGAAATATAGAACATTTTATTTTGCTCTGTAATGCTTTTCTATGGCAAGTCAGACGATTTTCAAATTTTCATTTGTTGAAAGAAATGGCTCATATAAAAAATGGATTTAAATGGTAAATTTTGGATGCTGAAATTTTTAAACTAGTAAATCTGCAGATCAGGAACCTCAACGTCAGCACTGCAAGTCATTATTTTTAAACACACTTTTGGGTAACATTCAACTCCCTGCAAACCGCAATTTAAAGTTTTCAAATTACGTAATTATTTATAAGAATAACAAGTAGGAAATTGCTCGTCAAACGTGGCAAATGAGGTGCATTCGTACTATAACTAGTTTTATAAATATTTTTTGCACCCCATATTGTACTGAATGTATATTTTTTTTTTTTTGCACTTCATAAGTGCATAGTCTGTAACATCATTAAAATGCACTTGCAATAATTTTTTTCTCATTGCCCGTAATGTAACGGAAAAATTTTGACTGTCCCTGTAATTAAACTATACATCCAATTTTCATAAAATCTGAAATGGCTCGACAAAATTTTGCAACAATTTTATATTTAAAATTTCAGACCATTTGGAAGACTGCAACATCATTAAAATTAGCTTGCAATAATTTTTTCCCATAGGTCGCAATGTAAAGGAAAATTTTTGAATGTCCCTGTAATTAAACTATACATCCAATTTTCATAAAATTTGAAATGGCTCGACAAAATTTATCAACAATCATACATTTAAAATTTCAGACCATTCGGTTGGGTAGATTTTGCTCTGTTATATGCGAACGGACAGACGGACTGAACGACGACTATAGGTGCTACGTATTTATATAATTACGTACGCACCTAAAAATACGAAATTTTCAGACATTATAAGCGTTAATTTAAAAACGTTATGTAAGGATATTCTGAAATTTTCATGAGCTGCTAATTCTGGTATTTTTTTTTTTTTTTTTTTTTTTAGATAATAAAGTAAACCCCCTGTGATTTCATTAAATGTACATATGTAACATTTTATTCATTGTGCTAGCGGTTATCGTAAATCTTAAGATTTATTTTTAGCCTTATTTTTTAATACCGGTGAACAGAAGAAAATTTACATTAACGCAATTATATTAAAAGTTTAGGTTTTATGAACGAAAAAGTAATTTCCTTTTAAAAATAAAATAATTTTAATTCATATTTTCTGAAATGGGGATGCATTAAGAAGTAACACTCGGCAAAAAATATTTTTTCAGGCAATCTAGTTAATGTTTGACTTTTAAGAATGAAAATATTTATTTTTCGATACAGTGACGTCATTTTGAACAGAGATATTTTTTCGGTGCATAATTTTGACATTTACTATCTATTCGCTTTTCAAAAGTTTTTTTCTTATTGAAATTTTCAATTAAAAATTAAACATTTCTGTTAGCCGTGTGCGGACGATAAACCGTGAGATATTGGTAACATTTTTTTTTAAATATTAAAAATTAATATCATAACACAAGGCCCTTTTATTTCAACCTCAAAGCATATTCGCTTTGTTTTTGATATATTAGGTAAAATTCACCTTCTTTTCGTATTTTCGTTTTATTTCCAATATGAAGACGTATATTCATGTCTATTCTTTATTTCATTTTCCTCTTGCACATGGAAATCTTTCAAATCAAAGCTAACTGTTTAGGGTAAATTATTATTGCGGGATTTGATTTTCTTGGCAAAAAAAAAAAAAAAAAAAAAAACGTTAAATTTTATAGAAAAATGTCAATTTATTCCTTATGAAAATAATGAACTTTTTAATTTAAAAGAAATGTATTTGAACAAAATAAATAGATCATAGCCTGCCTTTATTTCTGGCGTAAAATCCATCTATATTTTGAAAAGACAAAAAGGTTTGTTTGTGAAAAAAAAAAAAAAAATTCAATCCTTTTTGACGTTCATTTGACTTCAAACAATTACACATACTTTCAGATCTGCGATATTTTTAGGCGTAGATGCGTTCCTAGGCAACAGTTAAAAAAAATTAAAACAATGAAATGTGTGCATTCTAAAGAAGAAAATTTATAAAAGAAAAATATTTTATATTATTGGAACGCATATATATAATCCCTCCATAAGTTATACACCGAATTTAAAAACTCTGACAAATGCATAGAAAAAATTTCAAACTAATATGAACATTGTGTGATTCCAATTAGGAAATTTCATCATCCATTATTTACCTTTTAAATCCTTCAATCATATGGGTCATTTCCTTTCAACAAATAAAAATAGAAAAATCGTCTGAATTGCCATATAAAAGCATTATTGTGAAAAATAAAATGTCCTATATTTCCCGAACGAATGAACCAAATATAACAAAAAACTATACAGCTAATTCCGGTTCCTCACCAACATACCCACTTAATTTCAAGTTAATCGGATGCTTTTTGCGGCAGTTATCGCGGAACAGACAGACAGACTAACAGACAGACTAACGGAAACCAAAACATTTCGTGTCTCCACAGTAATCCTTCACTGACGTTTCGGCAATAAGATTATTAAACTAGTAAATCTGCAGATCAGGAGCCTCAACGTCATCTTTGCAAGTCATTGTTTTTTAACACTCATTGCATAATATTCAACTTCCTACAAATCGCTTTTTAAAGTTTTCAAATTACATAAATATTTATGAGCATACAAGATACTTCGTAAAGTTTCAGAAATTAAAAGTGTTAAACACGTGGTTGTACATTGATGTTCTGAAATTCTGATGAGCTACTTATTCTGGTAACTTTTTAAATCAAAAATTGCATTTCTTCAGGGGGGCTCTGCCCCCCTGAAACCCCCGTAGTCTATTTAAATTTACATTCGCAATTTTTTATTGATTGTGCGGATGGTTATAGTATATCTTAGATTTTTTTTACGCTGTGATTTATGAGGATAGCCATAAGTTTTTTTTTTATATAAATTAATAAAATTTAAATTTAAAATAAAATATTCATGTTAACCGTACACAGACAATAAATCTTGAAGTGACGCCAAAAATGTAACCCTAAAATCCGCTACATTCGGCACATCACAACGACGTGCTTAAAAAAAAAAAAAAAACGGATGAAGTCAAACAATTTGGTCCCTGTTCCACGTGCTTGTTTTGTTTGGGCCAAATGAGGGCATTTAAATCTGAGCGATAACGCACATCGTATTGCAAACTATTTTTACGGCATATTGCATCTCCATCTATCTCTTTCCTCCGTGAATAATAGTTAATTTTATTTTACCCAAGATCTTTTTATTCCAGCATCTTTGTTTTCGATAAATGACGTCTAATTCACCTGCTATGCGTACTTACTCAAAACTTTTCATCTTGTTATATTAAGAAATACTCGAGAGTTTTCTTTTTATTTTTAATATGCCGCCATATTAATTTTTCTATTCTTAATTTTATTTTTCATTTTCCTGTTTCACGACAAAACATTTCAATTGAAAATTGTTTAAAAGAAAATATTATTCCGGGTTTTTGATTTTCTTGGCAACAATTAAAGAAATATTGGTAAATGTTATGGGAAAATGTTACGTTATTCTCTATGAAAATAATGAATTTTCGTATTTTTAAGCAAAATATTTCAATAAAATAAATAAAATAAATGAAATATTGCCTATTTTTATTTCTGGGCTAAAATCCTTCTATATGCAAAGATACAAATGCATTAATTCATCTGTTTTGATGTTGGCTTTACTCAAGCATTATACACGCAATTATACTTATATTATTAGGGCCAAATACGTTGCTAGGCAACAGAGAAAGAAAAGGAAAAAAAAATATGCATTATGTCAATTTGATAAAACAAAATCCTTTATATTATTGGAAAACATGCATAAAATTCCCCCCAATATTATAAACCTAATTAAAAAAATCTCGCAAATATATTGACATAATTTATTGGAATAATTTAATAACGTTATTTAAAAATTTCAGCATCCAAAAATTTACCATTTAAATCCATTTTTCATATGAGCCATTTCTTTCAACAAATGAAAATCTGAAAATCGTCTGACTTGCCATTGAAAAGCATTATAGAGCAAAATAAAATGTTCCATATTTCCCGAACGAATGAACCAAATTTAACCAAAAACTATACAGCTAAGTCCGGGTATCTCATCAACATGCCCGGTGAATTTCAAGCCGATCGGATGCTTTTTGCGGCAGTTATTGCGGAACAGACAGACAGACTAACAGAAACCAAAACTTTTCGTGTCTCCACAGTAAGCCTTCACTGACGTTTCGGCAATTATTCCAATTAGTTTAAAGCTAGTAAATCTGCAGATCAGGAGCCTCAACGTCATCTTTGCAAGTCATTGTTTTTTAACACTCATTGCATAATATTCAACTTCCTACAAATCGCTTTTTAAAGTTTTCAAATTACATAAATATTTATGAGCATACAAGATACTTCGTAAAGTTTCAGAAATTAAAAGTGTTAAACAAGTGGTTGTACATTGATGTTCTGAAATTCTGATGAGCTACTTATTCTGGTAACTTTTTAAATCAAAAATTGCATTTCTTCAGGGGGGCTCTGCCCCCCTGAAACCCCCGTAGTCTATTTAAATTTACATTCGCAATTTTTTATTGATTGTGCGGATGGTTATAGTATATCTTAGTTTTTTTTACGGTGTGATTTATAAGGATAAGCATAAGTTTTTTTTTTTTAATTAATAAAATTTAAATTTGAAATAAAATATTCATGTTAACCGTACACAGCAATAAATCTTGAAGTGACGCCAAAAATGTAACCCTAAAATCCGCTACATTCGGCACAACACAACGACGTGCTTAAAAAACGGATGAAGTCAAACAATTTGGTCCCTGTTCCACGTGCTTGTTTTGTTTGGGCCGAATGAGGGCATTTAAATCTGAGCGATAACGCACATCGTATTGCAAACTGTTTTTACGGCATACTGCATCTCCATCTATCTCTTTCCTCCGTGAATAATAGTTAATTTTATTTTACCCAAGATCTTTTTATTCCAGCATCTTTGTTTTCGATAAATGACGTCTAATTCACCTGCTATGCGTACTTACTCAAAACTTTTCATCTTGTTATATTAAGAAATACTCGAGAGTTTTATTTTTTTTTTTTAATATGCCGCCATATTAATTTTTCTATTCTTAATTTTATTTTTCATTTTCCTGTTTCACGACAAAACATTTCAATTGAAAATTGTTTAAAAGAAAATATTATTCCGGGTTTTGATTTTCTTGGCAACAATTAAAGAAATATTGGTAAATGTTATGGGGAAATGTTGCGTTATTCTCTATGAAAATAATGAACTTTTGTATTTTTAAGCAAAATATTTCAATAAAATAAATGAAATATTGCCTATTTTTATTTCTGGGCTAAAATCCTTCTATATGCAAAGATACAAATGCATTAATTCATCTGTTTTGACGTTGGCTTTACTCAAGCATTATACACTCAATTATACTAATATTATTAGGACCAAATGCGTTGCTAGGCAACAGAGAAAGAAAAGGAAAAAAAATGAAATATGCATTATGTCAATTTGATAAAACACAATCCTTTATATTATTGGAAAACATGCGTAAAATTCCCCCCAATATTATAAACATAATAAAAAAAATCTCGCAAATATATTGACATAATTTATTGGAATAATTTAATAATGTTATTTAAAAATTTCAGCATCAAAAATTTACCATTTAAATCCATTTTTAATATGAGCCATTTCTTTCAACAAATGAAAATCTGAAAATCGTCTGACTTGCCATTGAAAAGCATTATAGAGCAAAATAAAATGTTCCATATTTCCCGAACGAATGAACCAAATTTAACCAAAAACTATACAGCTAAGTCCGGGTACCTCATCAACATGCCCAGTGAATTTCAAGCCGATCGGATGCTTTTTGCGGCAGTTATCGCGGAACAGACAGACAGACTAACAGAAACCAAAACTTTTCGTGTCTCCACAGTAAGCCTTCACTGACGTTTCGGCAACTAGTAAATCTGCAGATCAGGAGCCTCAACGTCAGCTCTACAATTCATTGTGTTTAGCACTCTTTGAGTAATATTAATCTTTCTACAAAAAACGAAATTTAAAATTTTGAAATTACATAAACATTTATAAAACGAAAAAATATTTCGAAGGTTTCTGACAATAGAAGCGTTAAATTAAACCCCTTGTTATGTAATGGTTTTCTGAAAATCTCATGAGCTACTTATTCTGGTAATTTTTAGATAATAAAGTAGATTTCTTCAGGGGGGCTCTGCCCCCTGAACCCCTTCGTAGTGTAATTTAATTTACATTTGTAATTATCAATTAATTGTGTTAATGTCCTTTAGTAAATTCTACCAATAGAGGGAAACGTACATGAATTCTTTTCTACAGCCCTGTATATTACGTGAAGATTTTTACGCGTCGTCTATAACATTTAAATTTAATGCAGACAAAAAACCCTCTTAAAACTGCTCATATCACATTTCCGGGGATTAGTATGCATAGTGTGCACCATATATCCAGTTTCTGCGGAGTCCTGTATATGGTTCTATTTAAATTCTGCAAACATTTGTTAGTATACTAAATGTAATTGGGAACACTGAAGCAATTCGCGCTCATTTTCATTTATACTTACGAACTCATTTGTGTATCCCTATACATGGTCTATACAATATTTAAGCACTACTTATTAAGCACAAATTTACTTAACGTTAAAACGCACACCATAATCGAAAATGCTCCTCAGCAATCATCCTTAATAGACCAGAACTGTATCCGAAATTTTTTATGTGACCCTATAAATGAACGATAAATACGATACAAATCATATTCAAGCTTCTTGTAGTCAACCACAGTAATGTAATTTAATTTCATAATGTTTGAATTAGTGCAACACAATTAACACACTGACGACAGGCAATTTAATTAAATCTGGGTTTAAAAACAGTAGAAGCTCCTCCCTCTTCTGAAAGTGTCTCGGAAATTGGATTCTGAAAGTGTCTCGGAAATTGGATTCTGAAATATGTTTTTCATGTTTATGCAGCAGTAAATATCTTTCAATGTACGGATGTAATATATAATGTCTTACAATCTATAAAAAATATGGACAACACAATATAAATGTCTTTTCTGTAAGGTAGAAGTCACTCCCTTAGCCAATGACGTATTCTGAATAAAAACGAGAATTCTCGTTTCCCGTCGCTAATGTGTTAAAATAAGCTGTGAAGAGTTTTTTTTTCCCCCGTAGACCACATTTTAATCGACCACTTTTGTCTGACCCTGAAAAAAACATATGCTTTGCACCCCATATACTACAAAAATGTTTCAAAAATACATATCAATTTTATTATTTTGTAACAGAGTAACATCATTAAAAAACGCCACAAAAGGATTTTCTTCAAAGATTGTAATATTATGAATACTTTTGAGTTCCCTGTACGCATGCTGTAAGTGCTACACATAACATATTTTATAGTAACCAGGTTCTAGTGCACCTTAATAAAGTATATAAATTTCATTACGTTTAAAATTGTGTAACATTATTAAAATACACCGCAGACGATTTTTCCCAAAGACTATAATGTAACGGAATAGTTTTGAGTTCCCCTGTAATTAAGCTATGAATGCTACACTCTTCATTTTTAATACCAAACATACTTTGGCAAACCTCAATAACGTATATCAATTACATGCAATCCCGACTATATTTACGCGAGTTAGAGCACGTAGAGAAACACGGCAGGCGACAGATAGAAAAACTGAAGTCATAAATACTTTTCATCCATGTTGGAAAGTGTTAAAAAGGATTTACATGCCTTTAACTGTACTTTTTTTTCACTTATAGCATGGTTAAACATTAGTTTAAACATCCTAATCCATGCGATAGCAATAACATATTAAAAGCCCCCCAAAATATGCATATCTGGAGATCTATAAATCTACTGGAAAATAATTCATTATCGTGCCCACTGTTAATTGCATAAATTGCATCGATTTGGTGCGATAAAATATTTTTTGTGATAGCCTTTTAATAGTACCTGCAACAAAATTAACGTAATTTACTAACTTCATTCATATTTGAAGCAATGATAGGCTACGAATAACAGTCGCTAGGCAACGAAGAAAAGGAAAAAAAAAAGAAATATGTATCATGTAAAACAAGAAAATTAATTTAAAAATTCTTTATATTATTGGAATACATGTATAAATGTCTTCAAAACATTATACACGTAAATAAAAAAATATGATAGATATATTGATAAAACTTCAATATAATAGGAATAATTTAAAACCCTTATTTGGAATTTTAGTATCCATAATTTGACATTTAAATCCATTAATCAAACGTGCCATTTTCTTTCAACAAATGGAAATTTGAAAATCGTCTGACTTGCCGTAGAAAAGCATTATAAAGAAAAGTAAAATCTTCCATATTTTCCGAACGAATGAACCAAATTTAACCAAAAAGTATACAGCTACGTCCGGGTATCTCACGAATATGCCCAATTAATTTCAAGCTGATCGGGTGCTTTTTGCGGCAGTTATCGCGGAACAGACAGACAGACAAACGGAAATCAAAACTTTTCGTGTCTCCACAGTAAGCCTTCACTGACGTTTCGGCAACTAGTAAATCTGCAGATCAAGAGCCTCAACGTCATCTCTGCAACTTATTGTTTTTAGCAAATTTTGCTTAATATTAATCTTTCTACAAAAACAAAATTTAAACTTTTAAATTACACAAACATTTATAGAAGGAGAAAAAAATATTTCGATGGTTTCAGACATTAGAAGCGTTAAATTAAACACGTTGTTATGTAATGATATTCTGAAATTCTCACGAGCTACTTATTCTAGTAATTTTTATATAATAAAGCAAATTTCTTCAGGGGGGTGCCCCCCCTGAACCCCCCGTTGTGTAATTTATTTTGCATTTGTAATTTTCTATTGATTGAGTTAATGATTATCCTATATCTTAGATTCATTTTTACACTGCGATTTATAAGGATAAGCAACAATTTGGTCAAGCATTTTACGTTATCCTAATATCCATACAGCAGTATTTACTTGCCTGCTAACCACAAACATCTGTATCTAATGGATAAAGAACTTTTGGAAATGTAAACTGAGACATCTAATTTAGAAATCTAATAATAATTTTGATTACCATTCTGCAATATTTATATCTAAGATCTAATCTAAATATCTAAAAATGTACTCGATAGCATTAACTTACTAAAATCACCCTAAAGTAGGGGGAGTTCTAAACCTAACGGTTAATAATTCATCATCGTGTCCACTTCCAATTGACTAAATAGATAAACGTGATATGGCGCCGTTAAGTATTTTTTGTAATAGCCTTTTAATAGTATCCACATTTAATTTAAAATCGTGATGTTACAAACACCGTTGAAATTTGATGCACACCTGTGTTCAGGTCAAATTACGAAAGGTTAACTAACCTTTTATTTCCCTTAGCCGGACATTTTGTTTCATTTTTCGTAATAGGGATTATTTTAATAATTTATTTTACACTCTACAAGCTGTTACACGGGACGTTGTTCACGTAGCATTAAAATAGAGATAAATGCATTAAATAAAACATTTCACTCACCACCAGACATGGCAAGTCTCAGGCTTTTTGCACAACACTATTACCTTACAGAAAATGTTGTTCTTTTAAATCGCGCAAATGTTTCAATTAAATAAAGTAACATATTTTGTATTAAAATACTGGTATCCAGAACGCCGGAGGCTTGGCAGCCCTGCTCCTCTTAATAGAAACATATATAGTTAACCAACACTTTATCACATTTTATAGGAAACAATACGGAATTTCTTATTTGTATGGCCTTACATATACCTCAGTCATAAAAATGTAAAATTTTGTGCCAATTAATATACGCAATTGCGAAAATGAAATCGCAACCAATGAGAAAAGGAAGGCCAAGTAAAATCGTGTAAATCGAGGAATCTTTCTTCGTAGTGTGGGAAAATACCACTACAAAAATTAATTTAGGTGGTATTTGGTGTGAAATGTTTATATGTATTCATTCCTGTCCTATTTATCTTTTTTATTATTTGTAATTTGCTGCATTTTCCCTTTGCACGTGGAAATCTTACAAATTAAAATGAACTCTTTGGGAGAAATTGTTATTCCCTTTTTTTTTTTTTTTTTTTTTTTTGGCAACAATAAAGTTTATAAAGTTTAATAGAATAATGTCAGTTTATTCTGTATGAAAATAACGAACTTTTTCCTTTATAATCAAAATAGTTGAATACATAAATAAAGATATTATTCTATATAGTATACTAGCAGGCTATGCCCGCTGCGCTGGTCAATATTTCCAAATGAACCTTGGATTAAACTAAATGGTGAATTTGAACTTGTATTTTAAACAATATGGATCTTCAGCTTGACCTTGTACATTACTGAAAACGATGCGAACGCCATTGCGATATAATGTTATCTTAAGCGTTGGACAAAATTTAGCAATTAAGAAGTAATTGTTTTAGTTGATTATAAACAGCGCACTTATGGTCGGGTAATGAGACCGTTATGACAACAGGAATTAATACCTCTGTAACTAATCAACATATAATGAAATCGTATATACTAACACCATTCCTAAAAGTCATGCAACAGGGTCACTTGTAACAAAATATGTTCTGTAGATTTTTTTTAAAAGGCTAAACTTTCATAATCAGGTTCACTTAATTTTTGAACTTTTACTGTTGCTCTATAACTAAGTACCCTTGAACAATATGTATACACTAAAACCTTTCCAAAATTATTACCTAACCGATTGTGGTATATCCTAGGAAAGTATTATAAACAATCGGAATGAAATACAAATTTCCGTTGTAAATATATAGTAGATGATGATGATGCGATTTTGTGTAATAGAATTCATAGTAAAGTTTTCGCTTCAAACAAAAACGATGCTTTCAACATTAAAGCTAATACACCAATATGTGAAGTATCCGATTACGGAAGGTTAACTTGAATTCTCATGAGTAACTACTCAAAGAAAAGTGAATATGTGGCTTTTGTGATACTTTTATGTCAGCCGGACGCAGGTAATAAATCAATAAAGATTGTTTTCATAGCATATTCTTATTTTATTATTTTCATTAAACACAAACCTTTCACTCATTTAATTTAAAATGCATGCCTTATACTAATTTCATTTAAAAAACTGAAAAGATAAACAATAACAAAAAATAATGCCATAATTAAAAGCAAAAAAATATTTTTAATTTACATACGCAAAATGTAACTACTGCTACTGGGAATTTTAAAAATGCTATCAGCGAGATGTGCGCACGGTTGTTATAAATGTACCCATTTTTTCTTCTTATCGAGGAGCAATTTATAAATCGCACAATATTATTCCAATTCCAATTTCTTTCAATGAGGAACCTATGACCGGAAAAAATGAAAAAGACTCTTGTAGATTCTTCGGATGACAGCATCTGACGCCATAAACCGAGTTGATATATATGAAAATAATTTTTAAGTCGTTACAAACATTGCTTTCATACTTAAATATTTTCATTGGTACTACTTGTTATCCCGTCGACCAATTTCGCCAAATTATATAAATCGCCAAACCATTCGCCAAATTATATAAATTGACATAATCTTTATTTTAAATAACGAAATAACAAATAAATTAGTATAAAATTAATAAAAATACAAATAAAACGTCGAAATTAAAATCACTTGATGACGTAAGCACGTGTAGTTTGTTTAAATTCAAGTGAATTTGATATTTAAGATCAACCATTATTGTGATTTAATCTTATAGTTTGACGATAGATTTTTGGTCGACGGAATATCCAAGTAGTACCTTTTCCATTTTTGTTTTATAACGCTAAATTCTCAGTAATTTTTTCCCTTTTATTTTACATAAAATCACTATTTTTTAAAAAAATTAAGATGCTTGCATTTTTATTTCAAACTCATAGAGCCGTTTTTATTTTTTAGCCAAAAGGGTTGATTTGAATTTTTTCCGTTGCTAGAATAACGGATGTAAGGATAGATATTTTGAGGTTTAGATGCCAAAGACACCGCCAAATTAGAAAAATATGAAATGTGTCATGAACTGTTGGACTTATAAATATTTATTTGGTAGCATTCGATTCAGCATACAAAACTACATTAAAATATGCTATCATTTGACGCATAATTTTGATATTCGATTTTTTTCCCCTCCCCGTGCAAAAACCATTAGGGGTGACACTTTAGAAAATCCTTTCTTAGCAGAAGTTTATGTCATAAGAAGTATTTTTACCACGATTTTCAAGATTTTAGGTTCAGTAGTTTGCGCTGTGCGTTAATTAGTCCCCTAATCCAGACTTTATTTCATATACTATATTAGATATGCGATTTTGCGGTGAATCGATGATCGAAAATTAGTCCAATATCATTTGAAATATTACATAACAGAGGAGAAAGTACGAAGAAAGACGAAGAAGAAATGACGAATTACAAAAGACTTGTAATTTTTTTTTTTCAAAATGTTGAATTTTTCCATAGTAATGACGTATTAAAACATAAATTTCCTTAAAAATTATCTTTATTTCCTAGATTTCGAATATGTGAATTTTCCTATAAATGAAATTGGCGATATGACTTGAGAAAACAGATAATATTTGCTTAAATAAAATGGGTAATATTCGTTGATCTGAGTTCGAGTTTATAAATATCACATGCTTTCGGAATTACGGCGAAAAACATTTTAAAAAGTATGAAATTATTTTACAATATGTATGTGTGGCAGAAATTCACACTGAAATTTAAGTATTCGATTCCATTTTTAAAATATTAATTGATATCTATATAAGTTACAATTGAATATGAAAATGTACTCAAAAAATGATCTCTTTCACCTAAAAAAACACCATTTGTGAGAACATCCTCAAGCTAATGTCACGCTTATGCATTTTTGGCTTAAAATCACATTGTTTGGCGGCAAAAGAAAAATAAAAAATTGTAAAGAAACAAATCTAGACACACGGCAGTGTGTCAGCCAAGTTTGCCTGACATAGCCGTGTGTTATTTACACGAACCATTTCGAGCTGTTTTCATCAAATTTCAATGCTCTACAACTGAAAATCTATGAGACCTACGTACTTGTTATACGAAATGTGTAGTAAGGCCATCCTAATTACCTAAAATCCAAAATTTGATAAATAACGCATAATTAGTTTCCGAGATAAAGACATTTGAAAATGTCTGATAATTGATAATTTTACCACTGACTGACTGACTGACTGACTCACTCATCAAAAAGATCTCGTATATCTACTGCAGCTACAGACTTCAAATTTGGTGCGAAGTTTGTTTACACTATAAAACTAAGGAGAAAAATAAAAAAATTGTGAAAATCGATGAATTACCCACCTGGGGATGCCCATTTTTACTTTACCATTGCGTCTATTAGCAAAATTTTAATTTGCCGTCGGAGGGGACGCTGTTCTGTCGCCAAATACCGCCAAGTTTCTCGCCAACATGGCGATATATCGCCAAATTTGGCGATCAAAATTAGTCGCCAAAAGTGATGCCACCTTGGCGATATCTCTAATATTTCACCAAATTCCCATAGACCTCCATTGTAAACCTATCTACTTACTGGGGGTTTATCTGGGTTTACAGAAAATCAACAAATTTAGATATTCTGTCCGTCACAAAGCCCGTTTTCAGAAACTGTACATGTTGGAGGCGTGAAATTTTGCATATTTACAGCTGAGCACCTCACATCAAATGACAAATCATAAAATTTTGAAAAAGTTGTAAATTTAACCCTTTGGGGTCTCACATGTGTATTTTAAACAATCCTTTCTAAGTGAGCCCCTAATTAGGTTGGAGGCATGAAATTGTACATACTTATAGCTGAACACATCACATCAAACGAGAAATCATAAAATTTTGAAAAAGTCGTACATTTAACCCTTTAGGCTCTCCCATGTGTATTTTAAACAATTCTTTCAAAGTGCGCCTCTAATTAGGTTGGATGCGTGAAATTTTTCATACTTATAGCGGGACACCTCGCATCAAACGACAAATCATAAAATTTTGAAAAAGTCGTACATTTAACCCTTTGGGATACCACATGTGTATTTTAAACAATTCTTTCTAAGTGAGCCCTAATTAGGTTGCAGGCGTGAAATTTTGCATACTTATAGCTAAACACCTCACATCAAACGACAAATCATAAAATTTTGAAAAAGTCGAACATTTAACCCTTTGCGCTCCCACATGTGTATTTTAAACAATTCTTTCTAAGTGAACCCTAATTAGGTTGGAGGCATGAAATTTTGCATACTTATAGCTGAACACCTCACATCAAATGAGAAATCATAAAATTTTGAAAAAGTCGTACATTTGGGCTTCCACATGTGTATTTTAAGCAATTCTTTCTAACTGAGCCCCTTATTAAATTGCAGATTTGAAATTTTGCATACTTATAGCAGAACACCTGAGGCCAGGCGACAAAAGATAAAATCTTGAAAAAGTCTTTACTTAACCCTTTGAGCTACCACATATGTATTTTAAGCAATTCTTTCTAAGGGAGTCCCTAATTAAGTTGGAGACATGGCTTTTTATATACGTACAGCTGAATACCTCAGACCATACGACAAATCATAATTTTTTCAAAAAGTCTTATATTATTTATTCCTCCGGGCTCTAACTTGTGTATTTTAAGCAATATTTCCAACCTCCGCCCTTTTCACCCGGGGAGCACTTTTCCAGCTTTTGCCGACACCCCTTTGACCATTCTTTCATATTATGCACCGTAGCCTTACATATTTTAGTTTCACTTTTTATCGCCAGGGGCGCCTACTTATCTCGGGTGCTATGGGCTCAATCCCCTTAACTAATATATCTACGGATAGTATGTAAAACGGAGTTTCGTTCGGATAGAGGTTTGTTTAGAATAGAGTGCGCCCCTGGTTGCGAAATGTGGAACTAACAGATTTTTCAAAAGGATAGTGTTTTGAAAGGAATATTAAATGAAACCCTCTGTGCGATCTGTGATGACACTTACCCATTTGTTATTTTCAAAATCATCAGAGAAAAGTTTATTTAGTTAATTAAATTTGAAAATCCAGGGAGGGGCAATGTTCTTCCTCTGCACTGCCGCTTTGCCTGCACCCATGGTTGAATGATACATAGTGTGGCATAAGCACATAACTCTATTTTTCACTTTCAGTACAAAAAAGCAGGCCCATCTATAGGATATTTAATTAGAAAATTTAATATAGGAATTTAATAGGAATTGTTTCAGAAACAATAAAAATTTCGAATCAATACATTTCATTTCAAAACATGCATTCAGTGTAGCAGTATTAAAATATAGATTTCTGCCGCAAATTGACAACCTTTGTTGTAGGAAATTTAAATTTAAATTGAATGTTGCTTGGTGAATAAAATAGTCTCATGTAAATACATTAAAAAGCATTAAGTAAAGTGTCTAAATATATTGTAACTTTACAAAAAGTAATGATATCTAACAAAAACATAGCTGTGAAAAAAGGGAGCCAAGTTCTGTAAAGACAATGGCAAGAAAAGAAGTGATATCTAAGTGGATGCCAAGTTCAAATAAAATTCACTCAAACTTACCTACTGAAGTATTATAGCATTTTTTAAATTGTTTAGAAATAAAAATTATTGATAGAATATTAATAATAAATCTAGAACTTGGCAAGTTTTTGATAAATGTTATGCCTATCAATTTCATGTCTTAATAAAATGATGATGTTAATATTAATAACAATGTCATTATAAAAAAATTAATATAGTTATTATTATAAACAAATGACTCATGTTAAAGATTTGATAAACCAGTAAATACACAAATACATTCCCGCTCACCTTTGGTTATCACTGTAGCACCCACCCTTCGGAAACCTCAATGCAAACAGACTAATAGGCCTGAGAAAGAGACAGATACCTTTACGCTTGTTCTTGGTTATCCCTCTAGAGACTGCACCCCTTTAACCCTTCAGGGGCAAAGAGCTTTTATTCGTGACATGCTTAAATGTTTCAATCACACCAGAATTTAAAAACAAATTTATTTCAAAATGGGTAAAAGCTTCTTTTCATGTATTTAATAAAATTAAACTTTTTAGTCCTGAATTCTAGTGTCAATGTGGCATTTTGCAGTTAAAATTAGGTGGGATATATTTTATCCCACCATCCTTCAAGGGGAAGGAGCTCACTCAAATAAAGGCTTCCAAACATGAAATAACAAGTTTAGATATAATAATGTCATTAATAAAAATAAATGTAGGTAAAAACTTGCCAAGTTCTAGATTTATTATTAATATTCTATCAATAATTTTTATTTCTAAACAATTTAAAAAATGCTATAATACTTCAGTAGGTAAGTTTGAGTGAATTTTATTTGAACTTGGCACCCACTTAGATATCACTTCTTTTCTTGCCATTGTCTTTACAGAACTTGGCTCCCTTTTTTCACAGCTATGTTTTTGTTAGATAGTAATTACACATGTGACTCACAATTACATCTGCTTGTTTCTTCTATAAGTCACGTGATGGGACAATTACATATAAAAAAAAAGAAAAGAACAGAACAGAAAGAAAATGTCCTTAAAATTTCATCTAATCAAATTTTCAGATTCGTTTCCATATCTAACGCAAGCGATAAAGAGCCAAATATTGCGTATCAAGTGTAATATTTCTTATTAAACTAATTTTTAAGCATTACAAATATTTCTTTCAGGTTTTGATTAAATGTTTCGGTTTTTTAATATTATCACTCATTAAAACGGATTTTCTTCTTCTTTTTTTCTTTTTTTTTTTCATTTAAATAAAATTAGTAACAGTTTTTCTTTTATTTTTCGAGGTTTAATAGCCGTTTCAATTTTTTTTTTATCAACGATGAATTTCGCCAAGAAATAAAATGGTAACCTTATCGCCCAAAATAACAGAATTTTCCGTCATAATTCTAAAACTAATATAGGTAGAATAATGTGTTATAGATTAAAACCTTCCCTGAAACAATACCTATCTAACGGTATAGGTTCCGTAAAAATCCATGCAGTAGAACTCGAAATCTAGGCGTTGGGAACGAAATTTCCGTTTGGATTTTATATATATAATAGATAATAGAATAGATAATAGATTATATATATATATATATAATAGAATAGATAATAGATTATGTGATATGAACTATCTCAAAGTTTAAAACAGATCGCATTGTTAGATTTCCTAATTTTAACAATATCGCGTTATGTTAGTTCCACATTCCACCACCAGGGAGCGCACTCTATTCTTAACGAAAGCGTATCTGAACAAAACTCCTTCATGCAACCTTTCCGTAGATACATGAATCGGGAGGGTGGCGGTCTTAACCAATAACATTAGATCATTGCTGAAATTACTACGAAAAATATTTTAAAGGGGCTTCTACGCGGCCATCTAATAGAGTTAGAGGAAATCGAAAGACGTCAAAATAATCGCGGGGAAAAGTTTGCTTGGGTGCTTCGGAGCTACTTTTGGCTCGAGATCTAAGCTCTACGACCAATAGGAGCCCAGATATTTAAGGATATATGAAGTAACAAAGCCCAAAATAATAGAATTTTCCGTAATAATTCTTAACTAATCTAGGTAGAATGATGTGTTATAGCTTAAAACCTTCCCTGGAACGATACCTATCTAACGGTATAAGTTACGTAAAAATCCATGCGGTAGAACTCGAAATCTCGGCGTTCGGAACGAAATTTCCGTTTGGATTATCTTCTATTTATATAAAATCCAAGTCTCTGTGTGTCCCTCACGATTCCGGTAGGACCGCCTCATTGAAATGAGCAATTGTTGAAAAAAAACTAATGCAGGGTTACCAGAGTAGCGCCAAATGTTAGCCAACTTGGTGATAGCTGGCTAATTTGGCGAAATTCTCATTTAAAACCATTTATCTTTCATAAAGGAGGTCACCGAAATTTAATTTAAACTCCGCTCTTTTAAGATATTCTTCAAAATCTATGAGTGAGAATTTAAAGTACATCTTTACATCTTTCTCCCGATGCTACTAATAAAATAACCGCCAATAGACGACGCTGTACTGTGTGAGCTCCTAACTGCGCGATTTTAATGTGCTTTAGGTACTTTTCCAGTATAGATGCCTTGGCGAAAAAGGAAATTTGGCAACATATTTTCCGGGAATCTATCCACTGTTTCATTTTATATACACACACATTTTTTTTTCGATATTTATACGATTTATTTAATATAAAAAAGACGTTTCTCTAATTTATAAAGAAACAGATATGATTTGTACATAAAAACATCAATAATATACATATAAAATAAACATATAAAACAAACAAAAACGCTTATCAAGTTTGTTTTCATAGCTGTTTATATGATTTGACAACAAATCTCGATATTTTTCCGTTATACGGACACCATGCCAAAATGTATGCTAATGCGCCAATTATTTCAAAATGCTAAAAGATATTTGTAATTTTATGCCAGCAGTTTAATATGAGTTTTATTTTATTGCTTTATTTTATAACAGTTATTTGTTCACTTATTTTAAGTATATAATTGTGATTTAATGAAATAGTTCGTAAAAGTCATGGAATTTTCAAATGTTATATTTTTTAAATCATTTAGTATCGACAATGTTTTTTCTGTGCTTTTCGGTTAGCCGGGCGCCAGTGCTATATATATACATATTTATATACATACAAATATGTAAATATAAATATATATGTATATACACATATTGTATATATACACATATAGATATATGTAAATATATATGTATATATACATACATTTATATATACATATATATGTATATATAACACTGGCGCCCGGCTAACCGAAAAGTACCGTTTTTTCTTTTATTTTTCAAATGCTTCAATTCACGTGATTTTCATTTTGTGCCATCTATTACGCTTGGCGACAAAGGTATCCGTATAACGGAAAAGAACCCAAATCTTACTTTATCATGCCCAAATTACACCAAGCTTTTTTTAAAAAAAAACGCCAAATCTCCTACAGTGGAAAAGTACCAAACTGTCTATTATTTTACGCTATCTGTGTTATAGTTTGTACTATATGTAAGGGGTGTGGAGCGAAGAGTTTAAAAATTAAATATTAAAGTTTCGGCACAGATGTCATTTACGCCCCATATTGGCGCGATTTTTCTCTGACGCCAATGTCATATACACAACGGGTACTTAACTGGCGGCAAAGTGTCGTTATTTTGCTTGATATGGTAACCCGGATATTGTTGTTTATGCTGTTGATGTTTTCGCCAAATTGGCGTATATGACAACTGTGCCAAAGTTTCTATAAAGCAGTATAAGACTAAAAAAATAAGAATAAAATATATGCAAAATAAGACTAAAGAAGACAGAAAAATCATGCGTTAAGCATAGAATATGAAACACTTTCCAACACATCCTGAATGTTTTAACAAAACTTCGTTATTTGAGGAAATAAGATAACTAAGTAAACATTTTAGAAATATACATAAAAAATTTTAAAAATTGATTTCAGCAGGTACGGTCCATAGCCAATAGTATCGTTATTACATGCCACTATTTAGCCAACATTTAATTTAAACAACACTTAAAACTACTGAAATCACATTTCCAGATATTATCATCCATAGACAGTTATGTATCCAATTCTTTGCGTGACCCTGTATATCATTTTATCTATATTCTACAAACATTTCTTAGTAAACTAAATGCAGTTCAGCGTAAAAACGCATAACTCCTTTAAAAACCACCTTTAAGCAATTTACTCTCATACTCAGTAACCCTTACGAATTCTTTTGTGTAGCCCTGCATATGAACTGTAGCATTTATACACACAGTATAGTATGCATAAATGTAGTGAAACATAAAAGCGCATATCATAATTAAAAATGCATTTCTAGCAATCATTGCTTATGTACAATACTTCGGAGAAAAGTTGCTTGGCGAGAAAGAATTTTGCCAACGTATTTTCTGACAACCTATTTACTATGCTTCATACTCACAAGCAATTTTTTTCATATGTATGCAATTTATTTAGGTAGTTGTTAGCTATCCCGTCGACCAGTTTCGCCAAATTATATAAATCGCCAAACCACTCGCCAAATTATACAAATTGACATAATTTTTATTTTAAACAATGAAAGATCAATTAAATTAGCAAAACATTAATAAAAATACAAATATAACGTCGAATTAAAAATCACTTGATGACGTAAGAAATACATGATCATGTTTAATGTCAACCATTATTGGCATTTAATCTTACAATTTGGCGACAGTAATTTGGTCGACGGGATAACTAACAAGTATCTTTATTTAATGTATAGAAAGCTATTTACCCATTTTTTATAATAAACAGAAGTAATTTTGGCACAGATGTCATATTCGCCCCATATTGGCGCGATTTTTTTCCGACGCCAATTTGGCGAAAACATCAACAGCATAAACAACAACATCCGGGTTACCATATCAAGCAAAATAACGACACTTTGGCGAAAGTTAAGTACCCGGTGTGTATATGACATTGGCGTCAGAAAAAAAATCGTGCCAATATGGGGCGAATATGACATCTGTGCCGTAATTTTTGCACAGATGTCATATACGCATCGGGGTTGGCGTGATTTTTCTCTGACGCAAATTTGGCAGAAATCTCGCTTCCGAATACCAGTTACTTATATATTTTCAAATTATTTGCTATCATTTTGAAAAGGAAATAACTATAAATAAATAAAAGTTTGAAAAATAACTATAGAACAAAACAGTTTATATAATTAAAAACAGAAAATAAAAGTAAATAAACAACTTATTAATAAATAAAAAACAATAGCCGGGTTACCATAGCAGGCAAAATAACAACATTTTGGAGCCAGTTAGGTATCCCGGTTCATATCTGAAATCTGTGCCGTAATTTGTATATAAAAAAATATTATATATATTTAGAAACGATTTTTTATGTATATAAGTGCATATATAAACAAAAATAAATGTTCATTAGATTTGTTTTCATAGCTGTTTATATATTTTGGCAACATATCTCACTTTCTGATGCCCGAATTGCGCGAAGCTTTTTTAAAAATGCGCTATAATGGAAAAGTACTTAAATAATTAACAGAAATAACCAATTATACAAACTAAAACTTTTTCTTTCGAGATCAAAGCATTGCTTTTAATTTCAATTAAAAATACATATATCCTTGGATAACTTTAATTGAAAATAGGTTCACAGCTTAATATCTCATTCCATAAACCTAAACAAACGCAAGTGATTCATTCATCGTGAAACTTAAAAATTTTTTAAATCATTGAGATAATCATTCATAAAGTAAGTTCTCCAACAATCGATGGACAATATTCTAATGACATCATAGTAGGTAAAATGGTGGCGGTATCGTTTATTTATGGTTTGAAATCACAAAGATTTAATTTTGCAATGTCTCTTAGTTACATTATTTTATTGTCATATTTATGAGCTCAGCACAAAATCATATTTTTTCATTATTTAGTTATTAAAGACGGAAAAAAATTATAAATGCATGATTTGAAAAATTTAAATAATTTTCCTTCTTAATAGTAAAAAATAACATCGGGAAGTAACAGCGGGTTTAAGTTAAATAAGTTTAACTGTTTAATTCTGTTGTAATATTCAAAATAACTGTATTTATTAGATTTCAGTAAACAACATCAGGGCCCGATTAAACTTTGAAGTTAGAGGAATTACAATGTCATTTCAGGACCTTTCTTTTGGAGAAGCTTTTCTAAATTTCATATATACATGGAAACTCTTCAGTGTTAGAAATATTATTCTTAGGACTGACATGACATGAGAACGGCCTGCAATTTTACACAAGTTTTTGAAACCTACTTTATATCAGAAATTTTGCTAAAAACTGGTTACATTTTTGTTATAGCGGTCGACACTATTAGGATTATGACAAGTTGCAGCCAATTTCGCCAACGTCGTAACCAAGATCGTGAAGCACACACATATAATACCATATAATACCACTTCATGAAATCGTATACGATAATTTAATAGTTTTTACCTTACTTCAAGTGTGAAATTTATTTATTTTCAAGGATTAACAATCTAAATTGTCCAATATATGAATTAAAAAAATGTAAACAAAGATTGAATAGACATGACCGCAAAAAGCCTCAAATCTGCATAACACTTGGAACCAAACTTTGCAGATTAGTGGTCTTCTACTGTACACAGTTTTTCATAAATGTGTTTCGTTCTTTAAATGTGTTATTTTCATCTATCACTGCGGAACAAGCGAGAAAACTCATATTCTTGCACATGAGTTGTATATATCTTTATATCTAAATTTCCGTCATTTTTGACGGGCTACCTTTCTAGTATATATATAATAGATAAATACTATTTTCATTTCTGCGTTTAAATCAATTTATATGCAAATATCTATACAAAGGCATTCATTAATTCATTCCTTTTAACTTTGATTTGACTTTAAAAACCATACATACTTTCACATTTATGATATTTTTAGATGAGATATAGTTGCTACGCAACGGTTAAAAGAAAAAAAAATGAAATATAAGTAAATTCATAAAATAAAATGTTTTATATTATTCGAACACATGTATAAAATTCCATCATAAGTTATACACCTAATTTAAAAGCTCTGACAAATGTTTTGACAAAATTGCAAACTAATAGGAATAATTTACTACTCTTATTTAAAAATTTCAGCATCAAAAATTTACCATTTAAATCCGTTTTTTATATGAGCCATTTCTTTCAACAAATGAAAATTTGAAAATCGTCTGACTTGCCATTGAAAAGCATTACAGAGCAAAATAAAATATTCTATATTTCCCGAACGAATGAACCAAATTTAACCAAAAACCATACAGCTAAGTCCGAGTACCTCATCAACATGCCACATTAATTTCAAGCCGATCGGATGCTTTTTGCGGCAGTTATCGCGGAACAGACGGACAGACAGACAGACAGACAAACGGAAATCAAAACTTTTCGTGTCTCCACAGTAAGCCTTCACTGACGTTTCGGCAATTATGTCAATATATTTGCGAGATTTTTTAAATTAAGTTTATAATTTTGGGGGGGGGGGGGGACTTTATGTATGTTTTCCAATAATATAAAGCATTTTGTTTTATCAGTTTGACATAATACATATTTCATTTTTTACCTTTTCTTTCATCAGTTGCCTGTATTTGGTCTTAATAATATTAGTATAAATGCGTCTATAATGTTTCAGTAAAGCCAACGTCAAAACGGATGAATTAATGCATTTGTATTTTTGCATATAGATGGATTTTAGCCCCAGAAATAAAAATAGGCAATATTTTATTTATTTTATTCAAATATTTTGCTTAAAAATACAAAAGTTCATTATTTTCATAGAGAATTATGTGACATTTTTTCATAAAATTTATCAATGTTTCTTTAATCGTTGCCAAGAAAATCAAAACCCTGAATAATATTTTCTCTTAAACAATTTTAAATTGAAAGATTTTGACGTGAAACGGGAAAATGAAAAAAAAAAATTAAGAATAAAAAAATTAATACGGCGACATATTGGGAATAAAAAGAAAACTCAAGTATTTCTTAATATAACAAGATGAAAGGTTTTGAGTAAGTACGAATAGCAGGTGAATTAGACGTCATTTATCAAAAAAAAAAAAAAAAAAAAAAAAGATGTTGGAATAAAAATATCTTGGCTAAAATAAAACTAACTATTATTCACGGAGGAAAGAGATAGATGGAGATGCAGTATGCCGTAAAAACAATTTGCAATATGATATGCGTTATCGCTCAGATTTAAATGCCCTCATTTGGCCCAAACAAAACAAGCACGTGGAACAGGGACCGGATTCTTTGACTTCATCCGTGCATTTTTTCTGTAAAATGAAAATGATCTGCTTATATTTAAGCATTCTAAAGTAGCATTTCATCGTATTATGAATTAAAAACTGTATTACTAAAAATATTTTTCTTTTCTTTCTTTTTTTAAGCACGCCGTTGTGTTTGGGTCGAATGTAGCGGATTTTAAGGTTACATTTTTGGCGTCACTTCAAGATTTATTGTTTGCGTACTGTTAACATGAGGATTTAATTTTAAATTTATTAATTTATAAAAAAAAAAACTTATGCTTATCCTTATAAATCACAGCGTAAAAAAAAAAATCTGTGATATACTATAACCATCCGCACAATCATTAAAAAATTACGAATGTAAATTTGAATAGACTACGGGGAGTTCAGGGGGGCTCCGCCCCCCCTGAAGAAATGCAATTTTTGATTAAAAAAGTTACCAGAATAAGCAGCTCATCAGAATTTCAGAACATCAGTGTATAACCACTTGTTTAACACATTTAATTTCTGAAACTTTACGAAGTATTTTGTATTCTTATAAATATTTATGTAATTTGAAAACTTTAAAAAGCGATTTGTAGGAAGATGAATATTACGCAATGAGTGTTAAAAAACAATGACTTGCAAAGATGAAGTTGAGGCTCCTGATCTGCAGATTTACTAGTTATAGTCACTTTTCAACTTTATTGCTTTTTTTTTTTAAAGATACAATTAAAAAAGATTTAATATTTTCCATGTCTGATATGCTTATTTTTAACACAGCTATTAAAAAAAATATTGTTTAAACAATATAATATTTATCCAAGTTTAATTCCGTGTTTTTAATCATACAAGTAATCGAGGTAGACTTATTTAATTTTAACAATCTATCTACTATAGTAAAAATTAGAATTGAAAAACAAATTTTTTTTTTTATCTTACGGTGACTTAATTATTCAGAGAATACAACTTAATTACTAATTGATAATTAATTGATCTCCAGTTTTCTCGCTTAAGTGAAAAGACATTTAAAATATTGTTTTATTAAGTTTTCATACCAAGTGCAATATTGCTTTAGTTTCTAATTTATATTAGGTGCGAAAATATAATCATCAATAAGTTGGCTATTTTGAAAATATCGGATGTGTGTCAAAAACATCGGATATTTTCTATATTTTCGAAAATATCATGATATTTACCAACACTGGTTACAAATTTTCGGACCCTGTATACGGGGGCGGGGGGAAGGCCCCAACTCATCTCTATTTTCTACAACTACGAGCACCAGGAGCATAAAAAATCAACTAAACATAGTATTTTCTATATTTTAACCATCGCAGTCCTTTTTAAAACGGAAAAAATTAACTGAAGATAAATAAAAAACCTGTCTATCACTTTTCAGAATAAAAAAGTTATTTGATTATAAAGACACTAAATATAGAATTGCGACAAAGATACAAAAATAGATTTCTTGAAAAATAAGAGCAAAGATAACGCATATATTTTTAGAACTTGTAAACGTCAATTTCAACGCATCAACTTCGTTCCGATCTTGAATAGGCGATTAAATTAGGAATGCATTAACTTCGATTTACGCATCATGCATTAACTTGAAGTGAAAAAAAAGAAGTTCATTCAGAATATTTACTTTTCTTTTTTCCCAAATAGTTATGGGTCATAATAGTAGAAGTATGTACCGTAGAGAACAGGGTTGTACCACAGAGCAGGGTTGTGCAACGCGGCGCCCGCAGGCGCCTTGGCGCTCTTTGGAGGTTTTCTCGACGCCCTTTCGTATGTTACTATAAGTTTTTGTAAAGCTACTATTTAAGAAGAAGATTTTTTTTTTTTTTAATAAATAATATTTGCATATATTTTTTAAATTGTTTTTAAAGCAATTAAGATTTCTTGCTCTTTTACGCAACAAAACATTTCACATAGCGCATCCCCTCTCCCTGGTTCGCCCTTTAAAAAATGTTATTCTAAATTTATTACAATTTATATTACCTCTTCAAATTATGCTTACACAGAACTCATGAATCGTAGAGACCTTATGGCTGTGTTTATGCAATGTATGTGAATCGTATAAGACTATTTCTACTCAGGGTATGATTACCGCAGGGGCAGATGTCCGCCAGTATTTCCGAATAGTCAATTTTCGCCCTATTTATAAAAAATTCTGCATTTAAGTAAGGCGATGATTGCTATACAAAAATGCTGGTGGAAGTTAGCCCTGCGGTAATTAACATTTGCACTGCAACAGTGAGATGATATTGTTGCATGATTTAGCATATGAATAATGGCGCCCTTCATTGTTTGTTACCAGGTTACGGGGAACTCTTTATCGAAAGATTGGGCAAGCTAAGTTTTTTCTTTGCGAAAAAAGTTTTAAAGGATGCTTTCTTTAGACCAATGTCAGACGGGCGTCTTTTTTGTTGCTTTTTTGCTTGCGTATTATCCATCGTCAATGCTATATCATTGTGAATGGATAATACATAAGCAAAAAAGCAGCAAATAAGACGCCCGTCTGACATGGTCTTAAAATGAATAATATTAGCAAGCTTCCTTTCATTATTATAGGCGATATTAAGGTTTATAGCTTTTACCTACAAAATTTTTTTAGATTGCCCCCTCCCCCCCTTAAAAATCATTGAATATTTTTATTTGTGCGAGTAAAATATACGAAATTCGACTTTCAAAGTGTAAATACTATTAACGCATAAAAAATAGTATGCATAATAGAAATTTCTATTTATTTATAATTTTAGAAGCTGAGATACTATTCAAATACAATTTATAATGTCATAAAATTAAAATAACAAAAACATTGCTATTTAAATTTATTTTTCTTAACCTTCATTTTCATCATATTGTCCATCTGCCCAATACTTTTTGCTGACCTTCATTTTTAGCGAATTCTCATTCTTCAATCACTTCTAAGCTCAATTTAAATTTTCCTTTAAAAAAAAAAATCATTTTAGTTCTATCATTTCCTAACCCACAAATTATCATACAATTCAAAAATTTCAGCGTTCTTTGCAATATAAACTTATAGTTAAAAATCATCTTTTTGCATAACATTATTTTTATTAACCTTCTTTCATCATATTTTCCATTTGCCCAATCCCTTTGCTGACCTTCACTTTCAGCGGACTGTAATTCTACAATCACTTCCAAGTTCAGTTTATTATTTATATTCGCCATTACGTTTTAAATATATGTGCTGCAATTTAATTGTATATATATTTTTTAATTACTATTCATAAAAACACTTAAATTATTCTTTTGTCATTCAAAGAAAAAAATTTTTTTTCTTCTTTATCGTTACTAAACACAGTACCATTTTCTTTTTAAATAACTCTTCTCTCTTGAATTAGTGCTCTCTGCTTCAGTAGTACCTTATTGGCGATTATCACCCCGCCCTTTTACTTTCTAGACCTAGAGTAAACACTATAAAAATTTAAAGAAACTTCCGCAACATTAAAGTAATTTTATTAAATTTTAAAAAGATTTTCTAGTAGGAAAAAGAAAACTAACTGCATTCTACTGGGTCGTCCGGAAAGTCGTGTCCGTTTGGGAAAATCAATTTGTACCGGAAAATTCTGCCCTGTAATTATTAGACATTAGATATCGAAATCAATGTCTAATAATAGAATTTTCCGGTACGAATTGATTTTCCCAAACGGACACGGCTTTCCGAACGACCCAATATATATTATACGCTTTTGGTGAATTTCACATTCAGCGAATTCTTATTCTCAATCACTTCCAAATTCAATTTAATTTTTATTAATTTCTCAAACCAGAAATTTTTACGTAAGTCAAAATTTTCTGCATCCAATGTTAATCTAAATCAGACATGTCCAATACGTGGCCGCAGGCATTTTATCTGTGGCCCGCTAAATATTTAGCATTTTATCCATGTTTATTTCAATTGTTCGAACGTGCATGCTGAAAACATACTTTAGACTTTACCAACCGTGGTCTTGACAAGACAAACATAAGAAAGATATCTGTATTAGTGCGGTCAGTTAGGCGGGTCTTCTTAATTCAGAATTCTACCACTATTTTCGAATAGTAATATGTCTTATTTATTCAACCATTAAACAATGAGAATATTTCCCTTCAGAATGTGGTAGCAGTTAAAGAAATTTGAAAATACTATAAGTACCATTGCTAGATCCCATAGCAGAAACTGTGCAGACGGCAGCAGTGCTGCTGATTATTTTAAGATCTTGCAGATTAATCTACCAACTTAAAAAATCCACTAAATTTTACTTTAAGTTATTGTATTTCTTATTAATTTTCTTTGTAAAATACATTTTTTTCTTATTTTATGAGTTACTGTAAGTATTTATGATAGTAGCTTAGTTCAGTTTTGTTGGGTCACAAATTTTGGTCTGCTGCAGATGGACACCGAAAATTTTGCTACTGGGTTGCTTGAAAGATTTTAATATAGACAGATAGATATAAAAAAGCCGGATATGTGCTTAAAAACGTATAGTGATTATAAACATATTATATTCGTGTGCACATGCTTAATCATTTCAATCTACAAAAGGTATGGATATAGAAGTAGTCCAGGTAATAGGGAATTTTACCTGTCAAAATTAATGGAAATTCTGGAAATAGGCTTACTTTATGTTTTTTGAGTCGCTGAATCCGAATTTGTAACTTCTCACCAAAATTTCCCCCGACAACCCCCCCCCCCCCCCAATAAAAGGTTTTTATTAAAAAAATTAATTTTTTTATTGTTTTAGGGGAAAAGTATCTAGAAATTCAGAAAGTAGACAAAATTTGCAACAAATTAGCTATATGACATTATGACTTAGGATGAAGGGGAAGGGGGGGGGATCTGCCTCGGAACATGCGCCGCGGTGCAGCGTGGACCAAGTTGCGCAATTCCACTTAACCACTCACACGTTTACATTCGCCCTTCCATCTCCCCTCCGAACTTTCTCTATAAGGTTTACTTTAAGTTTTTTGGGTCGGTGAATCCGAATTTTTAACTTACCCACAAAATTTAGCCCCTCGAACCCCCCCCCCCCCCTCCCAAATAGTTGTCTTTAACTTAAATTTCTTATTGTTTTGGGGGAAAAGCATTACGAAATTCAGAAATTAGATAAAAATTGCGACAAATAGGATATATGACATTATGACGTAGGATGAACGGGGGGGGGGGGGGGGGGGCTGCCTCTGAATATGCACTGCGGCGCTACCTGCACCAAATTATGAAGTCCAGGCAATAGGGGATTTTACCTGGAAAAATTAATACTAGTTCTGGATTTCGACTCACTTTATGTTTTTTGGGTCGCTGAATCCGAATTTGTAACTTCCCACCAAAATTTCACCCGGCAACCCCCCAAAAAATTGATTTTTTTTGAAAAAATTTGCTTTTTGAGAAAAGCGCGCGGGGAATGTTCCGAGGCAGCCCCCTCTCTCCCCGTTTATCCTACGTCATGATGTCATATATCCTATTTGTTGCAAATTTTGTCTAGTTTCTGAATTTCGTAATGCTTTTCCCCTAAAACAATAAGAAATTTAAGTTAATAACAACTATTTTGGGGGATTTTCGGGGGGCTAAATTTTGAGGGCAAGTTAAAAATTCAGATTCAGCGATCCAAAAAACTTTATAAAAAAAGTAAACCTTATAGAGAAAGTTCGGAGGGGAGATGGAAGGGCGAATGTAAACGTGTGAGTTATGGTGGAATTGCGCAACTTGGTCCACGCAGCACCGCGGCGCATGTTCCGAGGCAAATCCCCCCTTCCCCTTCATCCTAAGTCATAATGTCATATATCTAATTTGTTGCAAATTTTGTCTACTTTCTGAATTTCTAGATACTTTTCCCCTAAAACAATTAAAAAAAATTGATTTTTTAATAAAAACTTTTTTTTTTTTTTGGGGGGGGGGGGGTTGCCGGGGGAAATTTTGGTGAGAAATTACAAATTCGGATTCAGCGACCCAAAAAACAAAGTAAGCCTATTTCCAGAACTTCCATTAATTTTGCTAGGTAGAGTCCCTACACGGTCTCTATTGCCTGGACTAAAGGTAAACAGATATACCTTTTTATACAGAAATCCGATGGCTTTCCATCATCAGGGATCCGTCCAGATTTTCCCCTCAGGGTCCTGTTTTTGTGAAAAGCTTTTTACATTTGTGAAAAATTTAGTCATAATTTTGTGAATTTGAAATGATCGTTATATTCAGATTATACATTTTAAAGAAAATATTTGTATGTAAAATACATGTTTTTTCTTTATACATGTAAAGCGACAGGTCAGGAGGTTTTACTTTTAAATAAATTAATTTGTGAAAGGTTCAGTTTAAAGATGGAAAAGTTTTGTGAAAGATCTATTTTTTAAGACAAAAGGTTTTGTGAAGGGTCCTGTTTTGAGATGAAATATTTTGTGAAGGGTCCTGTTTTGAGATGAAATATTTTGTGAAGGGTCCTGTTTTGAGATGAAATATTTTGTGAAGGGTCCTGTTTTGAGATGAAATATTTTGTGAAGAGTCATGTTTTGAAATGAAATATTTTGTGAAGAGTCATGTTTTGAAATGAAATATTTTGTGAAGAGTCATGTTTTGAAATGAAATATTTTGTGAAGGGTCCTGTTTTGAAAGGAAATACTTTGTGAAGGGTCCTGTTTTGAAATGAAAAATTTTGTTAAGGTCCTGTAAAGGACCTAATTTTTCCCTTAAACAGATCCCTAATCATAAAGTTTTAATTGTTACTTTCGAACTATTAAACCCGGTTACCATTTTCATTTGAAATCGACAAGTTATAAATGCAGATAATTAAGAGGTAACCAATGGACAAAATACTTGGAGTTTGAAATTACAAATCATCCGAGTTAACTTTGACTTCAAAGTAAATTTCATAATGTTGTGTTATTTGAGAGTAATAGCATTTTCAAATAGGATTTATTATTTTGGCAAAATAATTTTCAAAAATAAAATTTATTTTAAATGTAGCCTTGTATTATAACAAAAATAATCAGAGTTGAAATCTTAAGAATATGCTAATTAAACAATAATAAAAAAGGAATTCAAGAGAAAACGTTTTAATTTGAAGAAATGCGAAAATCAATTTATTTACTTCAACTCTAATGATTACAGTTTAAATTACTGTTTTGAATTTGTAATCGCAGTTAATTGAAGTTCCGAGGGATTCGGTATTGGAACGAAAATATATTGGTGTGGGTTTTCTAAATTTCTGTAATTATTTATTAGCCAAATTTCCCAATGTGCAATTAAGTGTATTTTAGCGATGTTCAGTAGCGTGCTTTTGTATGACACCTTTACATAGCTGACAACCCTCCGTTTTGATTTCCGAGTAAGTACAATTAGAACTGAATTTTTATTTTTTTTAAACGACATTTTTATAATTTTTTAAAATAAATATCGAAGAATCAAGAAGACACATTTTATTAAATAAATTCTGATTTTTTTTCCCACTTAAAAAAAAAAAAAAAAAAAAAAAAAAAAAAAAAAAAAAAAAAAACCCAAGAAGATTGAAAACTATGACTTTGCCTGGATCAAGATTAGCAGATCAGCGTGCATAATCAATTTTCAAAATAAATACAATTTAGAAAATTCAATAGAATTTCGTAGATGTACTGCCGAGTAGGTTTTCGAAAAATGAGTAATAATAAACTTGGAAATCTGCATGAAATTTTTTTCAACATGACTGTATTTTGTACATACAAATTTTATTCTATGCGACGATAATAGTATTATTTACTTTTTCTTATGTGTCCCGCGGCTTTGTATAATAATGTTAATTTGGCCCTCGGCGATAAACGAGTTTGACATGCCTGATCTAAATTTTTGGTGAAAGTTTCCTTTTTTACCAATAAACGATAATCTAATACATTATGCATAAGAGACGGCGACAGAAAAAGAATTGAGAGAAAGAAAGAGAGAAGGGAAAAAAGGGGGGGGGATTAATAAACAACTAAATTTCAAATTACACCTCAAAATTTTAAAAAAGTTAATATCGATTAAGGGTGTATTACAATCAAAACTGCTTATTTTCTGATATTCATTTTTGCTCTCAAACGCATCAAACTGAGAAATTCTCTTATTTAGAAACTACATAATATGCCGTGCTTGTCGATTATTTCATAAATGCAGAAAATATTGCAAAAAATGCTGTCAAAGTTGTTGTTTTAAACCGAATTTTTCGAAGCGGGAGATCTGAGAATGAAAAAAAAATGGTCATACTGAGAAAACAATTGTTTAGAAATCAAAATTCTAATTAATTAAGCGAAAAATGAAATCACACGGCCTCTTATACATCTCTTCAAAAATCACCTCAGCAAGTTTCATGTCTTTACTTTTAAAAATTAGTCTGAAAATGTCTCAGAAAATTTCGAGCTGTTGAGGGCGGAAATATATTTTTTCGAATATACCCTTAAAGATTAAAAGTCATGAAAATTTCAGCAACATTCAAAAGATTTAATTTTTTCTTTTTTCCCCCCTGGTAGGGGGGAAAAAACTAGAAAACGGGAATTCTGCTTTTTCAGAATTTAGTGTTGACCCCGAAGGGGGAAGAAAAAAAAAACTTGTATAAATATAGATAATACAAAACATTAGATTAAATTTAACAATTATTCTAATTGGTAAATAAATCATATTAGATTGAGCTGAACCAGATTTCAGACCAGATGCTATAATCAATAAGGTTAGCTGGGTGAAAAAAAAAAGTTCCACCAGATTCGTCCGGGATAGCTCAGATGTTAGGGCATTGGCGGCTTCAGCCAAGAGATCCCTGGTTCGAATCCTGATCCGGACATTTTTCGCCCAATTGGAAATTTACATTTAATAGTACAAAACATATTTCAGTTTTAAGACTTAAAACACACATTTTTATTTTGTATAAAATGACATCATTCGATTCCACTGAAGAATTCCACATTTACAATCCAGTCTTAAACAACATCTACAGAAAAGTGTGCGAGGCTAACGAAAAAGACAGGCTACTGCGATGCATTCCTCATATCTTTTTTTACAGACCGCTAGAGTGACGTCAATCTCTTTTCGTACACCTGCATTGGAGCATTCGAGCATCACGTGACTCCAGCGGTCTGTAAAAAAAAAAAGATACGCGTAAAGCACTGCGGTAGCCTCTTTCTTTTTCGTTAGCCTCGAAAAGTATGCATATGACGTCGCTATCGCGGAACAATACACAATTCTAGCAGAAAGCGATGTCGGCATTCAAGAAACTCGACCAAACAAAATCGGCTATCTCATGATTCATATGCCTTCATTTGTTTGTAACATTAATATAGATACTTAAGATAAAGTCTAGTTTATAATAGCTCCATGTTTCATCAGAAATCATTCATTTATATTTTTTCAAAATAGCACGTATTTTAATTACTTTTTTTCAGTTAGGGGAAAATGGCAACAAATATATATATATAATAGTCTACAATTTGCCAACTAATTTTCCTTTATTTTCTACAGAAATGGAGTACTTCGCCAAAATTAAAAAGATTTCGTTAAAAGCTTCAAAAAAAAAAAAATAATATCTCAAAAATAAATTAGATGCAGTTCTCTAACATATTGCATTTAAAAGAACTTCTTTTCCCCTGTACGACGGTATAAAAATTGAAAATGTGCAATGCTTAGACGTTAAAAAAAATTGCAATAGAGATTATCCTGTACATCTGCTTTGTTTTACGGCTGGCTTATATCACGTAACGTTATTTTTTAGAGACGACACTTCGATTACTGGTCGAAAGAAATAGCATATCGGGTGCTAATTTATAACATTTTGTATACCTTCACTTTCATGGAATTGTCATTTTGTAATCATTTCTAAGTATATTTAATGTTTAAAAAATAAAATAAACAACGTATTATCCTAAAAAACAAACTATTACACAATGAAACATTTTTTGCATTCATGTGTAATGTAAATTTTAAGTGAAAGTTCGTCTTTAGATTACGAAATAATAATCTAAAAATGTATTTTTCTTACGAAATGTGAAAAAAAAGTAAGTGAGGAAAGAAGGTTAATATATAATTGAGAGACAAATTCCATTTCAAAGTTTTAAAAAGAAAACATCAAATGAAAAATAAAATAACAAAATTCTTGCAGCATTATGCTTGTTTTCAGTGGTCGTTTCTGGTAGAAAAAACAGACTAATTGAACTTAGTTCAGAGAAAAATATGTATTTTAGTAGACAGTAATTAGTTTATTTAAAACTATATTTCCCGCAAGACCTCTACTTATTCTTAACAAGCGTCTTTTGAAAAGCTTACTCGCATTATACAGTGTCACAAAAGTCCCTGACACATTTTAAAATTCAATATAAAATCAAGTAATTGTCATACAGGAGTGTGGTTTGGACTAAAATGCTTCACACGATGAAAAGTTTTCTTCAAATGAATAAAAAAAACTAGTTCCAAACTTCGATCATAGAGGGCACTATATTTGGTTTAAAATATACATTTTTCCTGATTTTCAGATTAATTTCGATTTGGTTTCGAAGTACCAACCTACGCAATTAGCTTTTTCGCTGGGAATTTTCTTCATTTTTGTGTCACAGCTCAAAACTAATCTGAAAATAAGAAAAAAACGCATGGTTTAAACCAAACACATGGACAAGTGGCGCCATCTATGATCGAAGTTTGAAACTGGTTGTTTTCATTCGCTTGAAGAAAACTTTTCATCGTGAGAAACATTTTAGTCCAAACCGAACTCCTGTACGACAATTTCTTCATTTTATAATTTTTTAAAATATGTCAAGGACTTCTGAGACATTCTGTACATTACAATGGCATTCATGTACAAAGTGTCCCAAATGAACTATACTGTTAAAAATCTGTAAATATACACAATTTTCTACGTAAAATTTTAAGGAAGTTGCATTTTTCTAAGAAAACAGTACAACTTCTGTAATTGAGATTGCAAATCCGTATAAATACAGTAAGTTTCCGTAAATTTTACTGAATATTTCTGATATTGCTTTGAAAAAAGTACAAGTTCCGTAAATGATGTTTAGAAACAGTTGCTGTGTTTGGAAATCGATGTAATTAATTCTTGTGTATACTTGTCTTACAGTGGATTATTTTCAGTGAAACTCAAATATTGCATAAATATTGACTTTATACTAGGAATATTTCCAACGGATTGACAGTAGTATCAAATACACCCTGGCTTTCCACTGCTAATATTTTTAAAGAAACGAGAAAATTACACGAATATTGGCTTTAAATTTGACATATTTCAAAAGAAAAGGCCATTATTGGCTAATTTTGGCTCTGTACTGAAAATATATCCAATGATTCCTCAATACTAGTTAAATTTGGTTTTCAATAGGGATGCACCGAATAGTGATTTTGGCCGAATACCGAATATTCGCCCAATAGGCGAACCGAATACCGAATATTCGGCTAGCCGAATAGTAACTTCTAGACCGAATACCGAATATTCGGACCTACCGAATAGTAACTATTCGGCCGAATACCGAATATTCGGCTTGTCGAATACTTTTATATTTCAAAGTTTAATAAAGGCATTAAAATGTTGAATTTTAAAACAATTTTACATAATATTTAATACAGAAACTTTTATTCTAATAAACAAGAGCTTTTTTTTATGTAAACTTTATGCTGAAAAAAATCTGCTTTGAGTTATTTAAGAAGAGGATAGTTATAATAAAGCTTTTAATTGATAAAATTTTAAATTTCATGGCTTCTTCTGAGAATTAAAACAAATGAATAAAATTTTCTTAAAATTCTCAAAAAAAATTTTTAAATGAAAGAGAAATTGTGAAAAAATTAGAAGAAAAATTATACAGGATCATATATTTGCTTGTCAGGAAGAGACTAAAGTAAAAGTAAATAAATAATACGATCGATTCAAATTTATATGGTGACAACTTAGCAAGAATAACTGTTCTACTCCCTTTGATTAAGCAAAGAAGTTTTTAAATGCATCCTAGATCGGTCTCTGGAGTGGGCAATCATTTTCAGAGATTGTAAACGTTGTTCTTAAAATCTTAGCAAGAAACAGATTATTTACTGGACAATGTTGAGGAACTTGCATTTGTACATAATTAATTCCTATGAAAATCCTCATGATTGGTTAATTTTCTTAAATAATACTTAATAAACATCAAATAAATAATGTAAAAACATTCTCTTTTATTTAAATATGATTCTGTTTCTAACTATTCTGAATATCTTTATAAGTTGACTGTTAAACGTAGAAGTTGTATAAGATTTTGAAAAATATGTTTTAAAAGTTTTTTTTAAGTATTCGGTTCGGCCGAATATTTCGATATTCGGCCAAACCGAATATTCGGCATGCCAAATAATTTGCTATTAGGCCAAGCTGAATATTCGGCATACCGTGTAGTTTGATATTCGGCCAAACCGAATATTCGGTAACATGGCCGAATACCGAATAGATACCGAATATTCGGTGCATCCCTAGTTTTCAATTTGTAATATTTCAACTAAAACCGATAAAATTTATGGCGATCCATTTTAATAATGTTACGATACAAACTAAGTTTAAAATGCTATAAAAGACATAAAATACATTTATTTAGATTTTACGATAATTCAAACAAATGGTACTTCAAGTGACCCAATTAATTTGCACACTGCTGTAGAACAAATTCTTCAGAAAAAAAAAGCAATATGTTAATGAGCGCTTTCATGAACACTACTTTCTAAAGGCCAAAAGATAATACAAAATACTAATTTTGGCTCTAAACTTGATTTAAGTGCAAGCAAATCGTTTGCAATGCCATTTACTAATGTTATGATCAGGGTTCGTAAATATCATGATATTTTCGAAAATAATAAAATTTTCCGATATTTTCGATATACCTGATATTTAAAAAAAATCAACTTACTGCTGGCAATGAATATTTTCAAGCATAATATAAATTAGAAACTAACTTAATCGGACAATATTGTATTCTTTTTTTCACTTAGAACAAAATTGAAGATCAACTAATTGAAAACAGATACAATTTGCTTTATACGCTTTATTTATTTATTTATTTATTTTTGAAGAATTTTAACATAAATGTAAGCTTGTCTTATTTTTTACTCCCTAATACGTTAAAGTTTAGACGCAACTAAACCAAAATCAAAAAAGTTTCTTTTCTAATGAAGCAGTATATAATCGATTATCTAAATTAAGACAGTTTATCTTCCAATGGCTGTTCTGAATTAAAGCTTCAAACATAAGAGTTTGAAAAAAATATTTATTTTCTTCTTTGGGTAAAAAAATTCCTTGTCAGAGAGGCGCGCACGCTAGAGTACACACGTAACTCGAGAAACATGAATTTTTTTTTAATGTTCTTCAAGTGATATAAAATAGCATGCAAAAAAAAAAAAAAAAAAAAAAAAACAGAGCTAAAATCTTCATTCCTATTCTGTTCGGCCTTCTTAACCCAGGGGGTAAAACCCAGTCTTAAATACTTTTTATGCATATAAAAAGCAATTAAAATATGGATTAATGATAAAGTGTCTCGGGCCGCAGGTATATACCCCTAAAGTCAGGATGCACTTTTGACCGGTCACAGGAAATCAACGAAACAAGATGGACATAGGAAATTTTCACTAAAGAAAAGAAAAACTCTCCAATTTGAAAGAGAATTACAGACGTTATTCACTCTGTTACACCAGGCGCTCTTAACTGTGTGTGGGAAAAACTTGAATATATCGTTTAGATGTGTGTAGGGCAACCAACGGAGGTCATATCAAACTGCACTGAACAGGTATGAAACTTGAACATTTTTTTTTAAATTATTATTTGGTGAAGCTTTCACATTACCATCTTGTTTCGTTGATTTCCTGTGACCGGTCAAAGTACACCATGACTTTACGGACACACTGTATATATATATTTATGTTAAATTAATAAATATATATAGCAGAGAAAAGTTTAATATAGGATCAAAAGTTCTTTATCAACAGAATGACACAATTAATACCAATTGAAAATTTTATTTACTCTTGTTTTAACTAAAAATATCAAAATTATCTTGCACAGTGATACTTTGAAAATAAATATCAAACCTACAAAATATCAAGTACATGAAAACATCGAAATCTTGATATTTTAAAAATAAACATCGGATATACAGTGAAATCTCCCTGTGCGACCACCTCCATTAAGCGAAAACCTCCCTGAACGACCATTTTTTCATGGAACGAAATTTATTCCCATAGGTTCAATATTAATTTTACCTCCATTCAGAGACCATCCCAGTTGAACTCCCTCCATGAGCAACCAATATCTTTGAAGAAAATTCCGTTTTTTCATGGTCGCTTGAAGAAAGTTTTATTAGGAAAATAATTCCGGAGAGTGTATTATTCATTAAACTTCTAAAATAAGTTATTATTATTTTTTTTAAAATCCCGGTAATTTTTAAGTGTCTAAACCCCTTTGTGCCTTTTTAGGCAATGAATATAACTCTGATGACAAATTAAGAATGACGGTCAATAAACTCCTCTGTCCTATTCTGCAGGAAAACTCTCAAAGAAATAAAGTAATGAAATCGTCATTATTTGTTCCCGTCGAAAAAATTGCATTTATTTGCTGAACTTCGAAAGGACTGGGAAATAAAAGTTATAAAAGATAAAACTGTAAAATCAAAGCAAAGATCAATGTATTCATTTTTTAAACTATGCAGTAAATAACTTATATAATTAACTTTTGTTTTGATACTTACATTTTTATATTTGTTCCTAATGTGAAAAATAAATTTTAGTAACATTGTTACATTTTTCAACAATTAAAATCTAGATTTAAACATGACCTCCATTAAGAGACCACCTCTCGGAGCGACCAATTTTTATTGGAACGGAACGTGGTCGCTTTAGGGAAGTTTTACTGTATATCATGATATATATCCATATCAACAAACCCTGGTTATGATGCCTCTAATGTCCCAATTAATTTGCACACTACCTTAGAAGAGCAATATGTTAACGAGTGCTTCCATCAACACAATGCTTTCTAAAGGCGATAGGATAATACAAAATACTAATTTTAGCACTTAACTTGATTTAAGTGCAAGTCGACTAGAGATCAGATATCGGGCATCTCTTAGTCACGTGCTGTTTCTTATTTGTTCAGCATAATAAGATAGGGCACAATTTTTTTTTTTTTTTTTATGAGATGGGGAATGCGAGTGAAAAGTAAATATGCAGTGGAGTTATTTTTCACACATTCACCTAAATTTACAATTCCCGGGAAAGATGTAACTGAATAACCCCATGCACGTCCTCGCCTGATGTTCTTTTTAGATAGGAAGATATTTTCCTTTCATACATCTGTCATGTGAAATGTTTAGTTGGGGTTTGAAGGGGTTTCCCAGCATACCTCTAATATTTTTCTTTTCTTTTTAAACCTTACCTGTCAAATAATTTTTATAATAGTTTAAAGGGAAGTCCTACTGGAAACTTTCAAAAACTCATTTTTTTTCTTCAAACCCTTAAGTATCGTGAATATACTCTTAAAACAGTTTTTATTCCGTTAACAGGCTGGTGTCATGGCTGATAAAGGGGCTGATCTAAATCTTAAACGCGTTTTTCTCTAAACTATTTTAGAAAAAAAGAAAAAGTGTAGGTTCTCGCGGTTAAACCGTTCAAGCTATTAAAATCTCTCTCTCTCTCTTTTAAAGAACTTTTTTTAAACAGAGGAAACTTTAAAAAAAGAAATGTTATCAATTTCGATTTATAAAAAAAGTTTCGAGATTTGAAAATTAGTGCCAGAAAATGACCTAAAACTTCAAAAAAGAGAATTTTGATAGTATATTTTCCATGTGAATATTTTGTTTCAGATTATTAACAAGAGGTTGATCACATACATTGATTTACTATGCACGCCGCAAATAGTGAACTTTAAAAAGTTCCAAACGATTAAAATATGAGCGTTTTTATATGAAAATATTCACACAACTTTTTTGTATGATAGTATTTGAAAGTACAAAAAACTAAATGTCAAAACGTTGTTTTTCCTATGCGCTATAGGTCAAAATTGGGAAATTTCATTAGCGGCCACTGGCCGGTAGAACTAATTTTTTAAGTGGCCACTTTTTTTAAACTAGCGGCCACTTTTTTTATTTCAAAATGCTAAACAGTAAAATTTCTATAAGTATTAATCTAAAACTGAGTAGCCCAAATAAATATGTTAATAAGTATATTGGAACCAAAAAAAAGTAGAATCCTTGATGAAATGCAAGAAAATTTTATTATCTCCTTGTAAAAAAGTGGCCGGAAGGTGGCCGCTGATAGACAATTTTTCACTAGCCACATTTTTTCATTTACTGGCCCTGTGGCCGGTGGCTAGTGCTAATTTTGACCTTTACTATGCGCATTATTTAAGAGGGGGTGGAGGATCCCTAAAATGATGTAAAAATTCAGACTGTATTGGGAGAATTTCCTCTTACAGTTAAACAGATAAAATTCAACAAATAAATGAACATAGGCAATGAATACAATATCGACACCTAAACGCACAGATGTGCTATTGTCCACTTTTTGAGAATTTGATAAAACTTTAATCATTATCAAACGTACATTGAAGGTCAGAAGCGCCCCAAGTCCAGGCACTTTTCCCATTTGTAAAGGCACTTTTCCCATTTGTAAAGGTGCTTTTCCCATTTGTAAAGACACTTTTCCCGTTTGTAAAGACACTTTTCCCGTTTGTAAAGACACTTTTCCCGTTTGTAAAGACACTTTTCCCATTTGTAAAGACACTTTTCCCATTTGTAAAGACACTTTTCCCATTTGTAAAGACGCTTTTCCCATTTGTAAAGACGCTTTTCCCATTTGTAAAGACACTTTTCCCATTTGTAAAGACACTTTTCCCATTTGTAAAGACACTTTTCCCATTTGTAAAGGTGCTTTTCCCATTTGTAAAGACACTTTTCCCATTTGTAAAGACACTTTTCCCATTTGTAAAGGTGCTTTTCCCATTTGTAAAGGTGCTTTTCCCATTTGTAAAGACACTTTTCATATTTAAAAGTTAGGGTGCTCTTTTGAAGACGCGAGTCTATTTTTAAAATACACGCAAACATTTTTAAACACGTGCTATTTTTTGGATTAGGGGCAAGGAGTGTGCTATTTCATTTCAAAAGCCGAACGGCAGGCAGGGTTCAGCACCTCCCTGAAACTATTAGGGGGTAAACTCTGCATCCATAAATATCCAATCATGGAAAAATATCTAATAACAAATATGTGTGAGAATATACACCGCACACTATTTAGATATCTTTTCATCACGCATTCAATCCTACATTCAATGTTCACAAAGGCGTATCAGAAAGATCAGCAGACAGGATTTCCAACATCTTCTGGAAACTAAGGAAGTAAAGCAGTCGGAAAGGAAGCGTTTCCAGAACGTTTTTCAAATAATACATGATGCAGACTGGTTGAGAATTAAATCGCAATACTTTTTTTTTAGTATGTATTGAAATATTTTATTCAGATATTTATTCTGAGTATACAGTGTGGGGAATTACATCAATCTGCTCAGTTGGGAGTGGATTTTCAAAAGGGGGCGAGTGAATATTTCGAGTATTTTAAAACTATAACACATAGAAAACATAAAAAAAATTAGAAAATTTTTATTTGCTCGCCATATTTCCGTTTCTCCCAATTTCTGCAGCGTAAACATGGCATTAAGGTCTACACTTAACTTTCATTTGTTATATATACACGTTTAACCTTATATGCCCTGACGGGACTTTTAAGTCCCAAGAAAATGCAATATAAAATTTATTTACTAATAAAAGTATATGGCACTTTTCATACAAAATACTTTACTCGATCACATTCAGTATTTTTAATGTGGTTATTTTCTCAACAATTTTTACATGAATTTAGTTTTTTTTTTCCTATTAAAAAAATGTTCTACGAAAAATTTGCAACTACAGAACATGTCTCAGTTACAGATAGGATCACAATACATTTATTTACCGGGTGTCCCAAAAATGACTGATAGATTTTAAAAATTCCATAACTTGCAAACGATGACAGATATTTAAAAAAAAAAAATCTTGCAAGAGTGTCATGTAAGATGTCAGGAGTGTTTATGCTGCGATTCTCAGTTTTAGTTACCAATAGCATCGATAGATGGCGCTGTAAGCAATAACCGCTAAATCCAGGCTCGATTTTTCGGCCTCTCTCGTCTTCCATGCGAAAAAAGGAGATTAAAATGTATTGAATGGATCCCGAAGTACCAAAAATTGGGTCTCGACTGAGCGCCTGTTGCTCTCAGCGCCATCTATTGTTTGAAATTCGAACTAAAACCGAGAATCACAGTACAAAAACTCCTGACATCATACATAACCCTCCTGCAAGAATTTTTTTAATATCTGTCACCGTTTGGAAGTTATTGAATTTTAAAACCCATCAGTCATTTTTGGGACACCCGGTATATTGTTCTTGTAAGAATTGTGAAGTTTCCTTTTTTTTTTTTTTGTTAATTAGATTAATTATTCTTGTAAATATTTTACAAAAAAACTACCGATTTATTAAATCAGTTTTATTTAAAAATCTACTTAAAAATGAAATTGTTATTATATAAGTTGTTTTCGATAATTTCAGACATTAGCAAGGGTAATTTTATTGAAGAGGAGCAAATTTATGATTTATAATTCGAGACAAAGGGTTAATTTTTATATGTAATCATCCATAATGTCACATATCAAACAGATTCACTTGTTTTACCCATTTATTCAGACACTACAGTGCTTTAAAACACATTAAAAGACAGTGCAAATGTCTAAGAGAAAAGAAAAATACTTTGAAACATACTGAAAGATATTACAGATGTATAAAAGCTTACAAATATTTTCACCTCCTTTTGTCCTGAGGCATCATTAATTAATGTTGTTTCGTGCCTTCTTCGCTAGTTACTGTACTTATAACTTTTCCACATCAAACATTTTCAATATCTTTTAATGTGTTTTAACCCTTTATCTACTGAATTATGAATTCATGAAAATTTTATGACAAAGCCTTTTCGAGAATTTTTTAAACTATATTAGAAGATTTACATAATCATTTAATAAATTTTAGATGGATTGAAGGATTTAGAAGGATTAATTAAATTTGAATTTATAGGGATTTTGCGCAATATTTATTGCACCACTCAAATCTTTTAAATATTTTTCTTAGCATTAAGTAGAATTGGGAAATGTACAAACATAATCTTCTTACAGCAGAATTATAGAAATATTTCTTAATGGAAAAATTCCCCCCTCCTTCCCCAACGGTAAGAAAGTTGAAAAGATGCAAAGGCAAAAGAAATCCTCCTTTTAAAAAATATTTTTGTTTTGTGTAACCCATAATGCTTTTGGAACAAGATAAAGTAATATACGTATAACTCATTCTAAACTGTATTACAACTAATCGATTTATTAAATGAATTTCATAACAAGTTATTTTAATGGTACTTATAGGTATCGTCAGTAGATAAAGGGTTAAAGCATCATAATGTCAGAATGAAAAAGGTAAAATAAGTGAGTCAATAAATTTTTATTTTATACTTTTTTAAAAAATAAAAATGTCGCTGCAATAACGCATTGTAGCAATGAATTTTGCAGTTGGGTACATATTGTTATGACAATTTGACTGTGTGTTGTAAATTCCCGGCTGGATGGGGGAGGGGAATCATTGGACTGGTAAGATGTTATTAATAAAAAATCCATCAATCCTACATATGTAAATGTGATTGTAAGTCTCATGAATATTATTTACATTACATTAAAAAAAATGTAAACTCAAAATCATTAAATCGATTTATTCAAACAAAACAAAAAATAAAGATATTTGTTCAACATTTTGGGATAGGAGATGACATCTCAGTTTTTACTTTTTATTACCTTCCTTTTTTTAAAAATGTTAAAGAAAATAAATATCTCGGAAACAAAGTCAATTTTTTTAAATTCTGAGAACTTATGCCATCCTCAGGGTCATGATTAATGCGGTTAATTGGAGTTAATTTCATTGCGCTGCGTTTCATAACAGATATACCGCAGTTCAATAATACAAATTGCAAGAAATTAAATAGACAATGAACAAAACAGCAAAATAACCGGAAAAACTTTTTTTAAAGAAATAAACTCACTTTTAATTAAATGCCTTTTATTTTCTTTCTTAAAGTCGAGTGAACACATTTTTATTTTTTCACTTTTTTTTCCAAAAAAAAGTCGTAGATTTCATTAAACGAAAGTTTTGTCAACGGAAAGCGAAAACAATTAAAGGGATTAAAAAAAAAAAATGCATAACAACAACACGTACTTGAATAAATTTCAATACGCGCGATTGCGGTTAAAGTTTTAAAGTAGGTCGTCTAACAACAAGTAGTTTTTTTCTCTTTTCGCTTTACTCGTATTTTGATTTTCCTATCATGAGGCCGCTGGCCTGCCAAACTGCGTTCCACTATTGGTGACGAATTAGATCAGGGTAGTCTAGTCTGAGGAAAAAGAAACAAAAATATTAAAAATAATAAAACAAAATAAACGAAGAAAAATCAGGTCAGGCAGCGAATATGCAGCAGTCTTCTCGTTGATTTCTGTCTAAGCGGGGGGAGGGGGGGGATATATACAATACCTTTCGCTTTTTATATCAACAACAAAAAAGCGATAAATAAATAACTGCTGCAAATAAACGCGGTGTAATGGCAGACAGCACGCCGCAGTTGTCATTAATGTGCGTTTTATAACGAACAAAAGACAGTTTTAATAATCATCATTTGAGAGCACTTTTACTGCAACTCAGCACGATACACGCGTCTTCGGGAAGTGAAGATCCCTTTTTAGGTGCGTTCGTAATTATTATATAAACTAGTGTAAATGCCCGTCCTAGGACGGTGGGTAAAAATTGTGTTTTTCACTTAAAATTTGAAAAACTGATAAAAAAAATAATTGACAATATGGAAGCGTTTAGATGAGCAAAGTTCGGCTAGTTTATGTTCTAATAAACACACAATTAGCTTTTACAATATTTCTGGGTAAACCAGGTTTTCCGGCTAATATACTATAACAAAATTAAGATTTCTTAATAAAAGGAAAATTTAATAAATATGCAATAAAAGTGCGTAATTAAAACAGTCTGATGCAACTATTGAAATAATACTATTTTTTTAATAACACTTTGAAATTGTATTTTTATCGTTTACACCCCCCCCCCTCCATTTTTTTTTTTTTTTTTATGTATATTGATTAATAAATAAGTATCGCGGGTTGAATCCCATCCGTCTAATCCCCTAAGCTTCTGTCCTCCTGATGCAAAGCTATGAATCAAAAATTATTAATTTTACTTTTCGTATAAATATTAATTTTTTACTTTTAAAATATGGGATATGTTTTTTTTTTTTTTTTAATTGTTGTTTTTGTTTTTAAGTTTAAATGTACATACACCTGTATATAGAAAAGGAAAATATAAGTAATGTGTAATTTAAAAATAAGTTACAAAATAATAAGTCTAAAATATTTAAATTGATTACTTTTTAAAAAGAAAGTCAGTTTTATCAATTTTTTGCAGGGAAAAAAGGGATATTTTTAAAAATACCATATCATTGTTTTCCGTGATTGAAATTCCTTACATGTCGCAAAGAAAATTTAATATGATTGCAACTTAATACTTGAAATAATCTTAAGTGACACTTGTCGATTTATTTTGGTTGTGAAATGTGATGTGCCTTCTGATTTGTTACGAAGAAGTGTCTACCACTGCTCAATTATCAGGATTTGTAACCTTGAGAAGTAATAGCGGAATTCTTGTTTCTTGTCAACCAATGGGAGAATGGAACCTTTCACCCTTGAGTCTCTTCCTGGGAGACTGGTAAGATTGATGGATTCGCCCCGCCCTGCGTTACACTGCCTTTTATTATATAGAGATACGTAGCGCCTGCAGTCGTCGTTTAGTCCGTCCGTCTGTCCGCATATAACAGCGCAAAAACTACCCAACCGAATGGTTTGAAATTTAATATATATAATCGTTGAAGAATTTTGTCGAGTCATTTCAAATTTTATGAAAATCGAATCAAAACTTAAAAGGACATTAATAAAAAATTTCTTCGTTCTATTAAATCCTATCATAGGTAATTCATTCAATGATATCCCATGATAGGTAATGATTCTAGCTTGCCGTCCTATGATGACGTCCTATTTAAGATGGACTCATTATTTCCGTATTACTTAATTTATATATAAACGTAATAAATTTTGTATTCATGCATTTTTGCATAAGAGTGCAACAGGTATTGCACCAAAATCTTATTTATAAAACTAGTTATAGTACGAACGCACCCCATTTGCCACGTTTGACTTTTGCAATTTCCGACTTGCATACGTGCCAACATGTCATTTTTGGAAACCTTACAATTTTTATGACGTATTCTTCCATACTTAAAAGAGTACATAACAAATGCGTATGGATTGAAAAAAGGAATATCATTTCATAATAATATTTTCTATACTATATTCCCTTGACCAGGGGTGATTCTGAGTAAAAAAAAATTCTGAAATTCACCTCAAATTTTCTGAAAAGTTATAGCAGGGGGGGAGGAGTGGATGGGGAAATCCACTCCTGGCACTAACTATGCGCTTTTTCCGCGGTCCTTTGACGAAATTCGCCGTTCTTTCGAGATCTTGCGACGAAATTTGCCGTTCTTTCGCGATCTTGCGACGAAATGTGCCGTTCTTTCGACGAAATCAATTTGCGGTTTTTTCGCGATCTTTCGACAAAATTTCCAGTTTTTTTCGCGTTTCTTGGACGAAATTTGCGTTTTTTTTCGCGATCCTTTGGCGAAATTTGCGTTTTTCCTGAAAACGATTGGCAAAATTAATTTTTTTCGGCAACCGTTTGTCGATATTCGCGATTTTTTATGTCCGTAATTTTCTGATTGGTGACCGAATTTTAGAAATTTTCAGAAATGAATGCCTTAAATTTTCGGAAAATTCGGATCAGAATCACCCCTACCCTTGACGAAATCTACGTTTTTTCCGCGATCCTTTCACGAAATCGGCGTTTTTTCCATGACATTTTCACGAAATCGACGTTTTTCCTGCGATCCTTTGACGAAATCGGCGTTTTTCCTGGCGATCCTTCGACGAAATTGGCGTTTTCCCCGGCGATCCTTCGACGAAATTGGCGTTTTCCCCGGCGATCCTTCGACGAAATTGGCGTTTTTTCTCCCGCGATCCTTTGACGAAATCGGCGTTTTTTTTCGCGATATTTTTACGAAATCGGCGTATTTTTGCGGTTCTTTGACGAAATCGGCGTTTCCTCCACGATCCTTCGACGAAATCAGCGTTTTCCCATGCGCAAAACCGTACAATCGTACTGCTCATCCGTACAACCGTACACTTAGAAGAAAATCCGTACATTGTACGACCAAACCGTACAAGTTGGCAGCTATAGACTTGTTATGTTATTAAACAAGCTGCATTATTATAAAATTTTAAGGAATGTATTTACGTCTTTTATTAACGTCAGGTAATCCAACCCAGGACACCCGATATACTGAACTAATATAGTTTTTAATTTGAAAACTGTAATAGATTTTTGGTACTTTTACGCTAGTCGGGAGCAAGTGATAAATCGCCAAATATTGTTCCCATCTCCATTGTTCATATTGCATTTATTTTATTTAAAAATATAAACCTTTCACTCACTTCATTTAAAACATTATTGCTCATAACAAATTTCGCTTATCCAAAGTTTCGTAAAGTTCATTAACGCTAAAATACATATTTAATAAACAAACTTTGCTGAATCAGTTGAAAAAAAAAGTTTGGGACTACATTCAGAATAATTACCCCATAAGCTTTAAATTGTTATAGTTTAGCACTAAAATAGGCTTAAAGTTAAATATACCATTAGCGTGGTCATTATCAAGGCGTATTGGATTTATGCTTTCAGGGACATAGTATGACAATTTTAGGCATTTGAAAAAAATCCCTTATTTTCTATGCATTCAATGTTTAGATTCCACTTCGTAAAAACGCGCTCCACCCCAATTCCTGACAATTTTATTTCCTTTTCTTCAAGCACATAATCATTAGAGCTTACAGACTTTCATAATTATAAGAATTATTAAAAATAAAATTATATATATATATATATATAGTGTTACGAATATTGTAAATAGTTAGTACTTAAAAATAATGTAAATAGCTCAATTAAGCTTTATTCATAAGCTAATATTAGTTTTTGTTGCATTGAAATAACTCAATTTGGTGATTTTCTGCAAACAAGTAAACCCTATTGGATTTCAATGGGAGTTTATGGAAATTTGGCGAAATACTGGAAATAGCGCCAAGTTGGCGTCAATTTGGGGGGCTTTTAAATCGTTGCTTTTTTTATATATAGAAAGATTTTTTTTTTAATTTCGTCGCCAAATTTGGCGATCTATCGCCAAGTTGACAAAAAACTTGGCGACGTTCTCCCTTGGTAACCCTCTTATAACGTCACAAAGCTCTGACCAATCAGATGCGTTTCGCAGTATCTACGCGGATTTTCATTGGTCCATTTCTAAATCGTTCTTTTTTTTATACACAGAATAGGGATGCACCGAATAGTGATTTTGGCCGAATACCGAATATTCGGACAACAGGTGAACCGAATACCGAATATTCGGCTAGCCGAATAATAACCGATAGGCCGAATATCGAATATTCGGCTTGTCGAATACTTTTATATTTCAAAGTTTAAAGGCATTAAAAAGTTAAATTTTAAAACAATTTTACATAATATTTAAAACAAACTTTTATTCTAATAAACAAGAGCTTTCAAGCAAACTTTATGCTGAAAAAAATCTGCTTTGAGTTATTTAAGAACAGGATAGTTATAAAAAAATTTTAATTAATAAAATTTTTAATTTCATGGCTTCTTCTGAGAATTAAAACAGATGAATAAAATTTTCTTAAATTCTAAAACACATTTTAAAAACAAAGAGAAATTGTGAAAAAATTGGAAGAAAAATTGTACAGGTACATATATTTGCTTGTCAGGAAGAGACTAAAGTAAAAGTTAATAAATAATACAATCGATTCAAATTTTATAATGGTGACAACTCAGCAAGAATAACTGTTCTACTCCCTTTGATCAAGCAAGTAAGTTTTTAAATGCATCCTAGATCAGTGTCTGGAGTGGGCAATCATTTTCAGAGGTTGTAAACGTTGTTCTTAAAATCTTAGCAAGAAACAGATTATTTACTGGACAATGTTGAGGAACTTGCATTTGTACATAATTAATTCCTATGAAAATCCTCATGATTGGTTAATTTTCTTAAATAATACTTAATAAACATCAAATAAATAATGTAAAAACATTCTCTTTTATTTAAATATGATTCTGTTTGTAATTATTCTGAATATCTTTATAAGTTGACTGTTAAACATAGAAGTTGTATAAGGTTTTTAAAAATAATTTTTAAAAGTTTTTTTTTTTAAGTATTCGGTTCGGCCGAATATTTCGATATTCGGCATACCGAATAGTTTGATATTCGGACAAACCCAATATTCGGCAACATGGCCGAATACCGAATAGATACCGAATATTCGGTGCATCCCTAATATAGAAGGATATTTAAAAATAATAATTCTTGCCTTATTTAACTGCAGATAATTGTTTAAAATTCTACGATAAAATTCTACGAAGATTACTATTTCAAAACAGCGACGACAAACGGGAAAACCATACGCGCATATTACATTACCTTGCGTGGGTGTTCCCGTGTTAATTACATAAAAATGGTAGCAAAATATAAAGCATATTTCGCTTTTAACCCTTCACTCCACCGTGTGCCATATCTGGCACATACCTAAAAACATTACGTTATTAATTATGTGCCATGAATTTAGCGGACATAATCGCTGTCCATGATCAGGAACAATCCAAAGTATGGAATAATACTTATTTTGTTCATTTTAGATGTGTATACTAGACAAAAAATTTAAATTTGTTCTTCGAAAACAAAAGAAATTTCGATCAAGCGATTAACGGTAAAATTTGCTTTCATTATTTTTACTGAATATTTAAAAATATTAATATAAAAGAAGATGCAGAGTGTTATACAGATAAAATTGATTAGTTTAAGCCCATTTTTATGCAAAATATTGCAATATAATATTTTAAAACCGTAATTTTGTGTGCATGGCACACTATAAAATATCAAATTTTAGCTGAAAATTTAAAATTTATTTTATGTTTCCCATTATTGGGCGATATATAGTTTTCAAATAAATTTTTTCATAAAGATAGAAAAATTCGTGCAGTGAAGGGTTAATATCAACACAAAAAAGCGATAAACTAACTGCCGGAAATAAACGCAGTGTAACGACAGGCATCACGTGTGGTAGTTGTCACTAATGCATGTTTTATAGCGAACAAAAGACAATTTTAATAAACGAAAAATCATCATTTGAGAACACTTTATTGCTGCTCTGCACGATATGCTTTTATTTATGTCTTCGGGAAGCTTTTTCCGATAATGTCTATGTACGTTCAAAAAGAAAAAAAAAGGGGGGGGGGGTACACACCGTACATTTTAACCCTTTATGTCTCAAATTATGTAAATCTTCTGATGTAGTTTCATGAATTCATAATCATTTAATTTTAGAAAGATTTTGCCAGTTAAAATTAAATTTGAATTTATAGAGATTTTGTGCAATATTCATAACTCCACTCAAATCTTTTATTTAAAAAAAATTTTTTTAGTACTTTGCAGAAATAGGAAATGTACAAATATAATGTTCTTACAATAGAAATATAGAAATATTTCCTAACCCCCCTCCCCCCCCCCCCAAACACACACACACCCCTTCCCAATCATTCAACGTCAAGAAAGCTGAAAAGGAGCAAATGAAAAAGAAATCAATCCTTTTAAAAATATATTTGTTTTGCTTTTGGAACAAGATAAAGTATCTATAACTTATTCTAAACTGTATTACTACTAATGGATGTATTAAAATATTGAATTTTATAACAAGTTATTTTAATGGTACTTTAAGGGGGGTCCGGGGCACAAAAATCTTCAAATTTACTAAAAATGTTTATTGCATTAAAACTTTCTCTGTTTTATTCTGCTTGAAATGGCGTTTAAATCATGTTTCTATCTTAATTAGAACAGGAAATATTAATTTTTTCGTTTAGGTTTGTTTTAAAAATCTAGGTTTCAAGCAATGATTGTTTTGGAAACGCCTTCTTGTGAAAATGCGTTTTTCTTCATGGTTTGTTTCACCCTTTCTTGTTTTTAAATTGTTATAAGTCAAGATCCGTTAAAGATAAATGGTTCAAACTTGGAACATGTCTTTTTCAACTGTTTTACTTTAATTTTGCTTCAGCAAATTTGAAAAAAATATTTACTTTTGAAAATATGCATTTTTTTTTTTAAGTTACATCATTTTTTTCTCAATTTTTACTTTAAATATTTTTAATTTTTTATTAATGTTTTTTTAAATGCTGCATCTAAATTAAAACTTATATATTTCTGTTTATTTAAATGAAAAAAAAAAATTCTACGAATAATATTTCGAGTTATAAAGATTTTAAATTAACCCACTTTTTAATAAATTTTAAATTAAAATAAAAAAAAATTATGAGAACTTTCATCATGGGATTTTGTTTACAAATGATATGGTTAGCCATCTCAAAAAATTCAAAATTTTAACAAATAAAAAGTATTTAAAAATGTGTTACGGGACACCCCCCCCCCCCTTAAAGTACTGTCAGGGCATAAAGGATTAATCACCAAATTGTCCAAGGGGGGGGGGACTGAAAAAGCAATTAGACTGAAAATTATTTCAATTTATGTTTTAAAAAAATAAGCTTAAGGGGTCGTATTCATACCGATATTGATACAAACTCTGAAATTTTCAATATGAACACCATGTTTTAACAGCATACATATTTAACAGAATTGGAAATTCCCCTTCGGCAATTTTCTTCAATAAGCTTCTTTTGTTTAGCCATGCATATGATCTACAGAAATTATACACACCAAGTAACAGGCGAAAAAAATAGTCACATTTAAAAACGCATACCACAATTGAAAACTCATTTCCAGCAATTATTGATCATAGATAGTACTCTAACCGAATACTGAATTCCTTTGTGTGGCCTTGTACATAAACGATAAATGTTATGCACACCCTATTCTACGGTATTTAAGCATCTTGTTGTGAACCACAGTGTTTTTTCGCCCTCAATTTCAATCTGCTTCAAATAGTGTAACATCATTAAAGTACACTGTAAACTATTTTCTCCCCATAGACCATAATGTAAAGGAATTATTTTGAGATTGCCCTGTAAACGAACTATAAATGCAACACACTTTATGTTCAATATCGAACATGCCTAAACTTAAATAACATTAATTACATGGCAATCTGAGCATATTTACCAAAGTCAGAGCACGGGCAAACAGACAAACGGAATTCTTTTGAGTACCCTGTAAACGAACTACAATTGTTACACATCCTCCATGTTCAATACTGAACAAGGCATCGTAAATCTCAATAACATATCAATTCCGTGTCAATCTGAGTATATTTAAGCAAGTTAGAGAACGGCCACACAAATCGAATTTATAAACACTCAATTATGTTGCAAAGGGTTAAAAAAGCTTAGATCAAAAATTTTATACGAAACTGTTCAGCAATAAAATTAACATAAAAACTAAATATACATGTACGCCTTTAAAACGTCAATTTCGATTAAATTTTCAATTCAAAATCTTACTGTTTTAGAACAAAAAACAAGTTGGAAATTGTACATCATGCGTGGCAAATGTGGTGCGTTCGTACTATAACTAGTTTTATAAATATTTTTTTTTTGGCACCGCATATTGTACTGAATCTATATTTTAGTGCACTTCATAACTGCATATCCATTTCATTCAGTTCGAAAGGCTGTAACATCATTAAAATGCACTTGAAATGTTTTTTCCCATTGGCTGTAACGTAATGGAAAACTTTTGACGGTCCTTGTAATTAAACTATACATCCGATTTTCATAAAATTTGAAATGACCCGACAAAATTTTGCAACAATTATATATTTAAAATATCACTATTCGGTTGGGTAGTTTTTGCTGTGTTATATGCGGACGGACGGACACAGACAAACAAGACCGAACGACGACTATAGGTGATGCTACGTATTTATATATACAGTAGAACCCCGCTCATCCGAACCCTGTTAATCCGAAATTCCAGTTAACTGGAATCGATTTTATTTTCGAAAATTATACTTGAACAGGTTAACTGAAAAGATAAACTTACGAAATTTCCCGGATTACAAGATGAATGTCGGGAGAAATGTGTAGAAGTTAAAATAAATAAAAAATGACAGTAAAGCATATTTTTTAAACAACTTGAATTGAATTTAAAAAAATACTCAATGTAAAAATGTCTTGGAATATAAAATGAAAACGTGTACTGTAGGCCTACTCGTAAAAGTCACATTTAAAAAAAATCTCGAATATCAGTTTGTTTGCCCGTCACTATAAAATTATTTTCTAAGATGCAAAAAGTATTTAATTCAGATGATAAAAGTTTGTTTTTCCTTTCAATAGTTTGATTTCGCAAATTGTTTTTTCTTCCCTTATTGTCGACGTGCGGTGACTGAGGTATGTACAGTAGAACCTCTTTATCCGAAACTCTTAACCGAAACTCTCGGTTAAGCAAAAAAAATTTTTTAAAGACTTTTTTTTTTTTTACTATCACATTCCTTGTGTGCAAAATCCATTTTGAAAGTTTTCTTTTAAACTATTATATTCCTTCTATGCAAGCGGTCCTTTCCGAACTACGAGTACATATAAATATTTTCGATCCCTTTTCTTAGAGTTCCTTTGAATTTAACTTGAATTCCCGTAAGCTGCAGAGTGGAACGAAGAAAACAAACAAATAAGCAATTCTGAACCTTTTGAATGTTTTGAAAAAAGTTTGTCATGGCTGGAGCAGCAGACAGACTGTGATACTGGTGAATTAATAATATTAAAAAACTCCGTGGTAGAGCTTCAAAGCAAAGGCAAGCGAAACTGCGACAAACAAAACATTTTTTCAAACTCTTGTGATACATGTAAAAGGTACTTAATTTCAAAATTAAAATTCAGGATATTTATTCTAGTTTCTATTTTGCTATTGCTTTATTTTTATTAAGCACTTGTTACCATAATACGAAATATTGCATATATTTCTCCTTAATTTTAAAATTGAAGCATTCTCGATTATCCGAAAATTTCGATTTTCCGAAAGAGGGTCGGACCCAATTACTTCGGATAATCGAGGTTCTACTGTATATAGATTCGCGATTTTGAACCTTTTGTAATGGGTTGTTACGTAATTCCTCATTTTGAAGTTCCACTGGATTATTATTAACATCGTTAGTGATTAAAACAAGGAGTATTATTTTTTTTCCGAAAGTCGTGCCGGATTATCCAGCATGTTGGATCTTAGGATGCCGCATTAGAGGATATTAACTGTACTACTAAGTACTTATAACTTACATTTTTTTTTTAGCACGCACCTTTTTCCTTTCTATTGTTATCGAAATTTCGGGTAATCCGAATTTTTTACAATCCGAACATGCACCGGTCCCAATTAGTTCGGATTAGCGGGGGTTCTACTGTAATTACGAACGCACCTAAAAAGGGATAACTTTGTGATCCTGGAGCTCTTTATAAACACATTTTTTACAAACTTAAAAACTAAGTAGAAAGGGTTTTTTTTTTTTTTGGGGGGGGGGGGGTGTAAACGTGTTGGAAAAATTGTCATAACTCAATAAGTAGTAGTTCAATTACCACAAAATTCTTAAACTGTGTTTTAAATATATATTCAATGGGAGTAGACTATTTTTATGCTGCTTTATTGAAAAGTTTATGAGTTACTGAGTTTTAATTTATGAATTACCGCATTTTATGGAAGAAACGCCGCAACCGTCGTAAACGCCGCACTCCTCAAATTGGCCTAAATAAGCTTAAAAATATCGTAATCGCCGCACCCGTTGTAAACGCCGCATCCATCGGAACACTACTTTTGTCGACAGCGTCACATTGACCTAGCTTTAATCAAAGTTTTTTTTATCAGTGTAGGATGCCTCGTTTTCAATATCTTAAGATGTCTGGAGCTTTATTTAAAATATTTAAATCCGATTTTAAATATTTTTATGAATTTTTAAATTAAGGAAACTCAGCTGGTATTTAAAAAACATCGTAAACGCCGCACATGGCGTAAACGCCGCACTTGGAAAAAAATTAACTTTTTAACTCGTAAACGCTGCGGCGTTTCTTCCATAAAATACGGTACTTACGTTTTTCAGGAAGCGTTGTTTGTCATTTTTTAACTACAACTTTTAAAATAGTCATGTTATTATCAGAAAAATATTCTAGTTCCTATACAGGGCTTGAAATTCAATTTTTCATAGAAGGGGAGTCTCCCTACCAACATTTATAAATGGAGGGGAGTTGAGCTATTTGGGAGGGAGAAAAAAAAATATGAAACCCACAGTTATTTTACGTGCTTTTTAAAGATTTGCATTAATTATTTTGTCATGTCTGTATTAATACAGGCATGACAGAATACCATTGAAGCAATTTAAATCAACAACTCAGAATAAAGATGCAAAATGTTTTTTTTTATTTTAAAAGTAAGAAAGCGGGGCGATTCTGTGTTAAAAAAAAAAAAAAAATTCTGAAACTGACAGCAAATTTTCTGAAAGGTTACAACAGAGGGGATGAAGGCGGAGAGGGGGAGGAGAGAATCACTCCCAGCACTAGCTATGTGTTTTTCGTGCCCCTTTGACGAAATTTCCGTTTCTTGCGATCTTTTAGTGAAATTTGCCGTTATTTCGCGATCTTTTGACGAAATTTGCCGTTTTCCGCGATCTTCTGACGAAATTTGCCATTTTCCCGCGATCCTTTGACGAAATTCGGGTTTTTTTTCGTGATCCCTGGACGAAATTCGCCATTCTATGAAGAAATGAGCATTTTCCCGCAATCTTTTGACGAAATGCGCGTTTTTTTCGCGATCCTTTGACAAAATTCGTGTTTTTCCGCGATTCCTTGATGAGATTCGCGTTTTTTTCGCGATTCTTTGATGAAATTCGCGGTTTTTTCTCAGCGGCCGTTTGACTAAACACTAAATTCGTGCTTATTCCGCGATACTTTGACGAAATTCTCTTTTTCGCGATCCTTTGCCGAAACTCACATTTTTTCCGCGTTCCTTTGCTGAAATTTATGATTTTTTTGCTATCCTTTGATGTAATTTGCGTTTTTTTTTTTTGCGATCTTTTGATGATTTTCAAGTTTTTTTTTTTTTTTCGCGCAATCTGACGAAATTCACGTTTTTCCACGATCCTATAACAAAATTTGTGTTTTATTCGCAATCCTTTGCAACGAAATTGGCGATTTTTTCATTGAACGATTGACAAAACTGATTTTTTCGGCGATCATTTGTCGAAATTCAGGATATTTTTCTGTTGAACTGACGACCGATTTTTCACAATTTTCGGAAAATTCGTAACAGAATCACCTCTGAATTCGCCAATCGGTCGCGGACACTTGTCAATTAATCTCGAGAAAAAAATAATGAAATTTGTCTATCGGTCGCATCGAAAATTCGTGAGTTTCAACGATCTTTCGCGGTGAAAAAAAAAAACGCAAAATGTGTCAATTAGTAGCGCGAAAATGTCGGGAAATTTGCAAGGCGTTCGCGGGAGTTAATCGTAATGTCAAAATGCAAAATTTTCAGGAAAATGGCGAAATTTTTTGGACGGGAGTCTCCCGCCCACGATATTATTTTGGGCGGGATTTCAAACTTTTGGGCGCGAATCCCGCCATCCGCCCTGAAATTCAAGCCCTGCTATATAACATTATCATTATATTTATTATGAAATTCATAAATTGTAGTTATATTTAATAATTTGAGAAATTAGCAATAGTTTGAGAAATTTGCATTTTACATTTTTTTTTAATTAAAAAAAATACTTATTTGTATGTTTATGTCACATTTTAAATAATAATTAGCATTTTTAAACTTAAAATTTACAAAAATTAAAAAAAAAAAATGTTCTGAAGGAATACAGCTACGTTAATGGTGTACAGCGCTGTTTTATAACAATAAAGATAATAGTGTTGGAAATAAAAGCTGTATAATCACGTAGAAGTTACCATTAAAGTGCATTTTATAACTATTTATCTTGTATAAAGTAGAGAAAAAGGAAATATTAACGATCGAAAGCGTTACTCGAAAACCCCTTTTACTGCTGCTCTGCACGTTACACTTTTAAATTTGCCTTCGGGAAGTAATGATATTCCTTTCTGATAATATTTATCAACAAACTGTATCTTGAGGTTATGAACAGAAAAACGAGCAAAACATTGATATCGCTATCAAATTTTAAAGAGCATGTTTATGATTAAGGCGAAAAAAAAAATACTCTGCGGTATATTTACACGCATAACAGGGGTCGATGCAGGTCTTTTTTTTTTTCTTCTTGGGGTCCATTTTATGAAAGTGAAAATTATTTTGTGAAAAGTAACATTTTATAATGAAAGACAAAATTCTGCTACTCAAATTCGAACAAACTTTTTATCAATAACTTCTTCAAGTCCATCTGCTAGTTTTTTTTTTTTTTTTTTTTGGTAAATTTGTTTTATCTACAAATTACACATTTTAAAACCTAAAAAAATAAAAACAATTAATGAAGACTTGTGTTTTTTATGGAATGAGATTTTGTGAAGGTCCTATTTTATTAAGTGGATGTTTGTGAAGAGGCCTGTTTTATAAAGTGGATGTTTGTGAAGAGGCCTGTTTTATAAAGTGGATGTTTGTGAAGAGGCCTGTTTTATAAAGTGGATGTTTGTGAAGAGGCCTGTTTTATAAAGTGGATGTTTGTGAAGAGGCCTGTTTTATAAAGTGGATGTTTGTGAAGAGGCCTGTTTTATAAAGTGGATGTTTGTGAAGAGGCCTGTTTTATAAAGTGGATGTTTGTGAAGAGGCCTGTTTTATAAAGTGGATGTTTGTGAAGAGGCCTGTTTTATAAAGTGGATGTTTGTGAAGAGGCCTGTTTTATAAAGTGGATGTTTGTGAAGAGGCCTGTTTTATAAAGTGGATGTTTGTGAAGAGGCCTGTTTTATAAAGTGGATGTTTGTGAAGAGGCCTGTTTTATAAAGTGGATGTTTGTGAAGAGGCCTGTTTTATAAAGTGGATGTTTGTGAAGAGGCCTGTTTCATAAAGTGGATGTTTGTGAAGAGGCCTGTTTTATAAAGTGGATGTTTGTGAAGAGGCCTGTTTTATAAAGTGGATGTTTGTGAAGAGGCCTGTTTTATAAAGTGGATGTTTGTGAAGAGGCCTGTTTTATAAAGTGGATGTTTGTGAAGAGGCCTGTTTTATAAAGTGGATGTTTGTGAAGAGGCCTGTTTTATAAAGTGGATGTTTGTGAAGAGGCCTGTTTTAAAAAGTGGATGTTTGTGAAAAGGCCTGTTTTATAAAGTGGATGTTTGTGAAAAGGCCTGTTTTATAAAGTGGATTTTTGTGAAGGGACTTTAAACAGACTCCAAATTTTGTCTGGATCGACCCCTGGATAATTTTTGCACTAAGGAGTTTCGTACAATAAATTTATTAATTACTAACTACTATATATATATATATTTTTAAAAAATCGTTGCTAGAATAAGACTTCGTAAGAACTATTGAATTAATTGAATAATTGAATTCAGCTAGAATGAAAAAAGCTCACTACTTATTACTATGATTCGCGTTACATAAAACAAAGACCTTGTACAAAGTTTAAGCTTGGCATTGTGCCAAGCGTACTTCGAAGTAATGTCTCAAAGTTGCAATGCCGCCTTGATCCGTTTCGCGTTTTTTAACCGACTTCAAAAAGAAGGAGGTTATCAATTCGACCTGTATGTATGTTTTGCCCATGTTCACGCATAACTTTCTTAAATATGAACCGATTTTGATAATTTTTTTATTGTTTGAAAGTGTAAGTCCCCCATTTGGTCCTATTCCAATTTCATCAAAATCTGATGATTAGAATTTTTTTTTAAATAAAAACTTTAAAATCCAAATCCTTTTTGAAGCAGTCGCCCGATTATAAGCGCTCATCTTTGATACTGTTACTCTTACAGAGATACGAGATCTTTCAAAGTGCGAAAACTTAGCTGTAGAACGGCCGAGATCCAAATAGGTTTTTCGCTGGTAGTGAAACGAGATTGACAAATCAGCAGCCTGCAGTTTTGCGAACTTTTCGCTATTTGCAAAAATGCAGGCTTCTGATTGGTCGATCTCGTTTCGCTAAGAGCGAAAAATCTATCTGTATACCGGCCATTCTGTCACCCACCAAACCGGAAGGCCCACATAGACACAAACCAATATCGGAAATCGGTGTCGAAAACTTTAAAATCAACCTTTAAAGTTCCTTATGTATCAGAGCACATGTATAACGCCTAGAATAAACAATGTGGAAATCTGCTATCCAAACAGCACTACAAAATTGTATCCCTTAAATGTGCAATGATGCTGTAATCCAATGAGCCGATCGCAGCGACATCTGCATTATATTTTCAAATTTCAATGTAAACATTGTACTATAACAGCGTCTAGACCAAGTTGACTTGGAGTTTTAGAAAATATCCTCAGATGTCGCTCCGATCGACTTTTTGGATTTCAGCATCGTTTTACATTTAAGGGATACAATATTTTAGTACTTTCTAAGTACTACTGCTATAGCGCCTAGAATATAAAGTGTGGAAATCGGCTATCCCTGTAATACTTAAAAAAGCGCTAAAATATTGTATCCCTTAAATGTGCAATGATACTGCTGCAATATGCAGACCGCAGCGACATCTGCAGGATATTTTCTACAACTGCAAGAAATTGCTAGTCTGTGCAATGTAATACTAGTAATACGAAAATCCCGCAGATGTCGCTGCGATCGACACTTGAATTTTTAGCAGTATCGTCGCACATTTAAGGGATACAAATTTTTAGCACTGTTTGGATACCATATTTCCACACTAGGTACACTGCAAATAGAGGCGTCTTAAATTCAGACACATATGTGACTGAAAAAGAAATTCAGACACTTAAGTGTCTGAATATGAAATTTCAGACATCATAAGTGTCTGAATTTAAGACCCTTAAGTGTCTTACTGTGATCATGGTATAAATGAACTGAGAAAAATGTCTGAATAATGATCATGTGTCTGAAATTAAGACATGTAGAAATTCAGACACTTATATGTCTGAATATAATACAATTGTATCATATGTATGATGAAACGACGATTGTATATGAGGGCCCCTGCGGCCAAAGGATATAAGTGAAAAAATTTAGATTCGGAATAAATTGAATTTAACGATTAACATCAATAGTAAGTGACTGACTTAAAATATGAAGCTGTTGCTAATTTCATAGCGGTCTTTCAATTCTTATTTCAATAATTGTGGAAGGAAAGTGAAGTACAATATATTTTTTAAATTTTAAGTACAGATTAAAGAGGTTAAGTAGTTTATAGAGCTTAAGTAGTTGACCTCCGGAATGCAACACATAATTAGGAAATCTCTTATATTTTGCGTTTTAGTTTAGCAAACAAGGCAGGGGACTTCAGGCACATCTGTCCAACGTTTCCCCTCCCTACATTTTTCTTCTGAGAGCAATCATAAAAGAAATAGCCTGTATACTGATCTCAGTTTTTTCAATTTTGTCACTTATAGCCTTTCGCTTCTGGTGTCCTCATATGCAATTGTATCGCAATATATCTGGCAGCACCGTCAGAAAACGTTTTCGAATGGATGAAATGCTTTGCCATCCACTAAATTTGGTATTAGTGTATAAAATAAGCAACTTAATTTGACCATGGGGACGTCTGCCAAAATTGTAAATGCCCGTTTACTAACTTTCGAACTAAATTATTTTTAGTGTAAAAGTACAAGCTAAAGAAACTTTTCCCAAAATATAAATTTCTCAAAAACTACTTCCACTCATAGGTATGCTCATGGCTCACTCATAGGCCGTTCCCTAAATACAAAGAGATATGATTGCTCTTAGAAAAAAAATGTAGAAAGGGGAGAGGATGGACAGATGTGTCTGGAGTCCCCTACCTAGTTCGCCTAACTAAAACGCAAAATATAAATATGAAATAAGCTAAACCAAGAATCTTTTGTGAGAACACCTTGTACAAGATAATTTTTATATAAAAGGAATATAAAAAAATTAACAAGTAAGAAGTATTAAATATTAAATAGATATATAAAAATAAATTTCTAACAATATTTTTCAAAATGCAGAACATTTCTTTCCCTCTAGTGGAAAGTTTTGCCCTTCTGAACACCCCTCATCTAAGATAAATTTTAAATATACGAACGTCAAAAGGAAATATTTAAAAATTGATTTCTATTAGTGGTTTAGGAAGAGAGGGGGGGGGGGGGGCGGTGCTCCTCTTACGAAAATTTCTTAGTCCTTTTTTCTCTTAGTGTTCAATTATGTAATCATTTCGAAGAATAAATGTTATTTTTTTAACTAGCGTTACGACGAATTTTTAATTTATAATATGTTTTTTTACCCTCTTACTGAAAGAATAAAAACTGTAATAATTATATTCATATAATTTATAAGTGTAAACATTGCGAAAAACGCCAAATAAAGAAAATAAAATGCTTCTGATTTCTTCTTATACAACGTTCCACTTTTCCCGCTGATAAAAAATGTTTTAACAACTTATCATACTGTAACCCGTAGACTGACGTAATGAATAAAGCCATCTGTTTCCAATGGAAACGCTGACTCGCAGCTTTTTTTTTTTTTTCTTTGAGAAGCGAATCTGTGTTGTGAGTCCGGAGTCCGTTGTCATATTCAAATTTAAACGTTCTTCAACAGTTCGCATCTTTGACCGGTCCTGATTTTTTACTGTGAAAAATGTTGTCATTATGTTATTACTGCGGCTGCGTTATTAGTGGAAGCGTTATATTTAGAAGTTTCTTGCATTCTGGATGGCTGGAGGGATCTTATGTGCTTCATATATGGATATAACGACTGAAATTACATCCGGATAACTCTACAAATAGTCCCCAACAGAGACAGTATTACTTTTCATTGCTTTTCGTCAAGAATATAGTTATTCATCTCGTTAAACAAGAAAACTAACCCCAGACCTACAAACTAGTCCCGCGGGCTCTGTTTTCAGAATGGAAAATTTCCATTATTTTGACAGAGCTAGCAGGATATAGGAAGGGGTTTTCTTCAAAAAAGAAGCACGTTTTTGTCTCTCATTCACTATGACAGTTATTTTAAATCAAGTCATATCGATATCAGTAAGTGTTTTTGATATTTTGTTTATAGTACCACATAAAATGTTGCATGAAATATAACTTAGGTTTGAATGTGTTTGCGAAAAGAAAACAGCTAATTCTAGAAATATATATTTTTACATACTTGTAATTCTAGAACTGCAGCTCCAGAATTATATATCATATTTTTTGTGTGAGTGTAGGCTAATTTGATTATGTAAAAACATCAGTAATATTATGTAAAAAGTTGGTTAACTTAGAATGTCTATAAAAATAAAGCAAAAACGTAAAATTGTCGAAACTTTTGTTGAAGAAGAAATACTTTGTTTGGATTTAAAAGAAGTAAAAAAAAAAAAAGGTTGTTTTTTAAAAGGTTAATTTAGCGTTTTGATGAACATGTTGAATTCCTTGTAACGTTTTCTATCGCAGTTATAACCACATTTTATTTTAAACTTACTTTTAAATTAATTGTTTGTTCGCTATGAAGGATATGCAATTCACTCGAAGTTTAATATTTGATAAAAATTGGAAAATTAACAAACATCTATCGTGATTTATTTTTTATATAATTAGAGATGTATAATTTTCGAGGAAAACCTTTTTAGCCAAAAATCTGTTTTTGGCAAAATTGATTTGTGTTTTGAAATCCGATTTGTCAAGACTTTTTTGTGTCACCTTAAATATATATATAGATATATATTCTGCATGATATTATTTGGTTTCAAAGCAATTTTTAATTATATGGCACACCCGTATATTCTCTAAACTATACAGGTGAAAGGAAAAAAAATACTGCAATTTTGTGATTATTATATGTAAAATCAGTTTTCGAAATTTTCATTTTTTAATAGCACATTGTATAGAATATAAATTATTTACAGCTATAATTCCATTTCCTCAAAAAAAAAAAAAAAAAAAAAAAAAAAAAAAAATCATTATTTACTTTGATTTTTTTGTTCAAAATTTTTAATTTTGGATTTGCAAAACATGAGAAATTGAAAACTAAACTTATTTTATTTTAAGGCTGTTTGTTCTCAAATCCAAAAGGGCAACTTTATGACGCAAGTTTTAATTTATTTTTGTTGGGAAATGAATGAAACTGGCTGATGTTGTTGTTCAGAAAGTATGTTATCGAACTGTTTTCTCCGTTTTTTTTTTTTTTTTTTTTTTTTTTTTTTTTTTTTTTTTCAAACGCAAGAGGTCTTTTAGAAAATAGTGTCCAAGTGGGCGTTTTGAACCGAATTTCTGCGTGAAAGAAGAATAACCACTCAAGAAAGGGCGAAAAACGTGTTTGTCATGTGATCAAAATTGCTTATAACTCAATAGGTAATTTGTGGATCAAAAAATGGAAAACACAGTTCGATTCCATGCTCAGGCTTTCCAATTTTATACCTTTCCGTTAAAAAATGAATTTGTAAATGTGTCAAAACGTTTTGTGCTTGTTGAGCAGAGCAGTTGAGAACAGCTTTAAGTTAAAAGGTTATTACAAGTTTAAAATGGAAATTAGAAAACAGCTGAGTTTTGTATATTTCCATGCATAACTACATTTCGCACAAAAAATTGCGGTTTTCCTCAAAGTTCATTTATACAAACAAGGCCAAAAAAAATGTATATTTAGGCAAAATAGGTTTTGAAATTAGAAGTGACTTTTCCTGTATGTTATTATATATATGTGTGTGTGTGTGAACATGAAAACAAATCATAGAAGCATTAGAATGAAGCTATCGTGAAATTCTGAATATTTTATAATTAAATTCTCAACTTTTCTTATGGTAAATAAACCCCTCTTAAAAAAAAAAAAAAAAAAAAAATCGAATTTATTCTTTAAATGAAGAGTTTCATACTCATTTTTTTTTTTTTTAAATATTGGGTTCTCATATACTGCAAATTTGGGGGAATCTAGTATTAGATTTTATTTAACACGGAAATAAAAATGCAAAAAATGCTTAAACTCGGAATTGCACTGGGAATATGTTATTTAAATAGGAAAAAAATGAACTACAAAGCAGGGATGGAATTCTTTCTGAAGGAGTGAATTCTTTTTTATAAATGGGAATAATTTGTTACCATAAAGCGGAGCTGATTACAGCATGGGCAAACTGGGCTGTTTCTATGGGCCTTTAGCTTTACGGGCCCCTAAATTCTGTATGAAATTTCCATAAAGCTGATATTTTAAGTTTGTTTTGATCTTATACTTATTTTAATAAATATTTTGTACTTTTAGAACATGATTAGGTTAAAGAAAATGATATATTTATCCAAATATGTATTTGACGGCATCGAATAGGCTTATTTTTTTTTTTTTTTTTTGTAACAGTATACGAAGGCAGTGGGAGAAGGGGGCGAATGAATACTAGGTCTTCGGATTAGAATTAATCTGAAGTTCACTAAAAGTAATAAACATTTTTGATGCCGTAGGGCATATATATCACATAAATACATATTTATATATATATACATATAATTATCCTATTCTAAAACTACAAAATACTGATTACAATCCTCATAAGGTCAAAACTCATTTAAAATATCAGCTTTATGAAAATTTCATATCCAATTTGGGGTACCCTAAAATCAGGGGGTAGAGAAGCACCCCATTTTTCCCACGCTGCAATCAGCTCTGCTTTATGGTAACAAAGTATTCCCATTTATAAAAAATGATTCAATGTGGTCAAACATGGTTGCGTATATGGCTTAGAAAGAAAAGTGGTCAAAGATGGCTTCATATTGGCCAAAAAAAAGTGGGGGGGGGGTTCAAAGATGGCCGCAATTAAGACATTTGAAATGTCTGAAATTCAGACGTAAGAAGTGTCTGAAAAATTTAAGACATTTTAAAACGTCTTAAATTGAACACTCTTGTTTCAGACACTTAAGTGTCTGAAATTCAGACACAAGAAGTGTCTGAAAATTTTAAGACATTTTAAAACGTCTGAAAATTGAACACTGCGTTTCAGACACTTAAATGTCTGAATTTCAGACATTTTATTTTACAGTGTATTCTAGGCACTGTACTACTGCTACAGAGTCTAGAATATATAGTGTGGAAATCGGCTATCCCAGTAATACTTAAAGTGTTAAAATATTGGATCCCTTAAATGTCAAACGATGCTGAAATCCAATGAGTCGATCACAGCGACATCTGCAGGATATTTTCTATAACTCCAAGACGATTTGGTCTAGACGTTGTAGTAATAAGATGTGTTTACTTTGAAATTTGATAATATATCATAGATGTCGCTGAGATCGGCTCCCTGGATTTCAGCATCATTGCACATTTAAGGGGTATAACATTTTAGCGCTGTTTGAATAGTAGATTTCCACACTATGTATTCTAGGCGCTGTACTACTGCTATAGTAAGTCAGTATGTTCTGGATATCTGAATCTGGGGAAACAATGAGAAAGGTTCAGGATCGGAACTCAGTAGGCATTGTGAACATGCTTACAGCATCTAGAGTTGGACCAAGTTACAGCGTCTAGAATACATAGTGTGGAAATCTGCTATCCAAGCAGCGCTAAAAAGTTGTATTCCTTAAATGTGCAATGACGCTGAAATCAAGGGTGCCGATCGCAGCGACATCTGCGATATATTTTCAGATTTCAAAATAAACATCGTATTATTACAGCGTCTAGACCAAATCGTCTTGGAGTTTTAGAAAATATCCTGCAGATATCGCTGTAATAGACTCATTGGATTTCAGCATCGTTTGACAGTTAAGAAATCCAATATTTTAGCACTTTAAGTATTACGGAAATAACCGATTTCCACACTATATATTCTAGACGCTCTAGTTATATAATAGAAAATGCCTAAGTTTGCTATAGTTTGGACATAAGTTTCTCTGAAAGCAATTTGCCCCGCGCACTGATGTGTGTAAACTTTATTGATGGATTGTCAGCTTTTCCTCACCCAATTCCGTTGCCCGTAGGTATCGATGCGGACCTTATAGTTTACTGGATGCGGTAACTTTCCGAAGTGCGAGATCTTGTCTAAAAAAGATGCCCATTCAGAAAAACCCAAATATCTAAAACGATGCTAACCGTCATCAAAAGTGGAGATCAAAAAGCTTACAATTCAATAGGAAAGTGACCTTATACATCCGAGTTTAGCAAAGTGTTTCTATTAGTCGGTACACTGCAAAGTGCCTCCATATACAGTACACATAAAAGTGACTTCTTATGTGTTGCAGCACTGTCTTCGGTTATCAGATTCAGACTAAACACCTAATCATTGACGCTCATTTCTGATGTCTTTACTGCCTAAAGATGGGGAGTATTGGTATGAGAATGGTGACATACGGAAAAAAATTATTGATTGTTAGATTCTAGACAAAAGCTATCGCCATGAATCTTGAAGAGTTTGCCATTATTGCCAAACTAATGCTTGTTAAATTGTCCTCCACTCGTATAATCAAACTTGTTCAAGCGAAAATCGCCAAGTTCTAGAATAGAAAATGTCTAGTTTTGCCGTAGTGTAGGCAAACACGTATGTATAAACAGAGTCTGAGCATTGTATGTTACCACTCTCAAATAGAGGCACCTTACATGAGGAAACAATTGATGGAGATTACCGGAAAATAATAATGTAGAATTATGGACCACATGATTGGTTTATTGAATATATCTGACCTGTATGCTTGGCGTCAAGAGCCCGCTTATAAGTCATCGTCAATATACAGGAACGAGATAGCACAAGGAAATTTACAGCACCAGAGAATTAGATCCAGGAGCTCCACAAAGAGTGTACAACGGTTGGTTGGTTGATTTTTTGACGGCCGATTATCTACACTAGGGATATAGGCCCAAGGGGGGGGGGTGCCCTTCGTGGGGGTCTTTCTAATGGAACCTAACCCGTATTTACGCATGGAAATCCATGGCTCGAAGAAAACCACGAAAACTCCGAACGATTAGGCCGACGGGCGCGATTGGGATCGAACCCAGCACCTCCCGTCTACCAGCTTCGAGAGCAGAACCTCTCAGCCACTGGTGGGGCGAGTGTGCAACGGAGCCAGCGGGATTCGAACCCGCAGTCACCTACGCTCTCAAGCGATTAACAGTGTGATGCCTTGGCCACTCAGCCACGGTGGGCCCTGCACCGCATATTCACACCTGAGAAGTTTACAGCTTTTTGGATGCCAGTATTTTAGTACAGAAAATTTTGTTTTATTTGAGAGAAGAATTTTTGAAATTTAAAAAGACACACTCTATAAAAATTACAAGTTCGCAAAAAGGCAGGCTTATGATTGGTCAATCTCATTTCGTTAACAGCGAAAAATATATCTGGGTCCTGGTCAATACAAATATTACTAACTACATAGTCTGCATTTTTCTTCTTGACAACGGAGTCATACAAAAGAAGAATTTTTGAATGTAGACCGTGGATGAATGGTTAAGACACCACACCGCTAAGCGCTTGAGAGCGTAGTTGGGCTGCGGGTTCAAATCCCGCTGGCTCCGTTGGAGACACTCTTTGTGGAGCTCCCAGATGCAATTCTCTGGTGTTGTAAATTTCCATGTGCTATCTAGAACCCCCCCCCCCCCCCACACACACACACACACTTTATAGTCACTGTCGTAGTTGGATTGATGTGGCTGTATAGGAGTGATTCTAGTTACTGGTGGCTTATTCGGTGTAGTGCTGGTTTGTTAGGTTTCCGTCGTATCTTTCTCTGGTAGTTTATCTAGGAAGTGGATTAAGACAGCTATATAGGAATAGAAAGCTGCTCACCGGGCCCAATAGGATCAATACAACGACAACAACAAGAACCCCCCCCCCCCCACCTTCAAAGCTCAAAGTCCTTGTGCTATTTCGTCCTTGTATATTAACGATGACTTATAAGCGGGCCCCTTATGCCAAGCACACAAGTCAGGTGTATGTGATCAATAAATAAATGATTGTAGACTGTTGTGAATATAATGTACTTGTTTAAAAAATATCAGAAGTATTAAATGCTAATAAAGTCAATACCTTTAATGAAATTATAAAGAATTTATTAAAAACTATTTGTTTAATAAATAGTTTTTCTAAATTATAATTTTGTTGACAAATTATTTACTTATTCAGCAGATGTTAAAATCCGGATAATTATGTGTTACGGTATGAATAACTAAAAAGTAGGAAATAAAATAATCTTTTCAAAAAAATATATTAACCGACTTCAAAAAAAGCACTAAAAAGAATTAAATAATTCTTTAAACTTCTCTAATGACGAAGCGTTATCCAATAACCACACATCGGATATCATGTATCGGCATAAAAACGTTAAATTTAATGTATAGAATTTAATATCTACCAAACGTGGATTTTCTAGAGAATATTTTTTACAAATGATTAATTTACATATTTATGATTTAATTTACGAATATATACATATAAAAAGTAATCAATTACTTTTTGAAGTTGGTGCCAAACATTCACAATCGATAATGATTAAACAAATAATTTTCTGAAGAAATAGAGTATTTTTTAAATTTTGCATCATATTTTCCATCATTACTTTATTCATGGTAATAGCTACAATATATTCACAATTTTACTATACTTAAGATAGGTTGGCACCAACTTCAAAAAGTAATTGATTACTTTTTATATGTATATATTCGTAAATTAAATCATAAATATGTAAATTAATCTTTTGTAAAAAATATTCTCGAGAAAATCCATGTTTGGTAGATATTAAATTCTATACATTAAATTTAACGTTTTTATGCCGATACATGATATCCGATGTGTGGTTATTGGATAACGATTCGTCATTAGAGAAGTTTAAAGAATTATTTAATTCTTTTTAATGCTTTTTTTGAAGTCGGTTAATATATTTTTTTGAAAAGATTATTTTATCTAGCTAAGTTTTTAATTAATATCTTTGCTAATTATACACACTTTTTTTTTTTTTCGAAAACCATTATCAACAATCCTTGGATGATTCCGCGTCGATAAGGTACCTCGAGCACTACTCAACTTCCCCGCTGAACGCCTACAAAGTAAAGTTTGCATATGTAAGGGGGGAAATGCGACTTTCTCAAAAACTACGACCTAAAATAATCGCTATAGTTTTTCTGCAAAGTTTAAATAAACTCCTACAATCCCTATTTTTTCTATAATTTTAGTTTCAGTAAATTCCAAAATAACGGGAGGGGGCATTTTTTGCAGTACATTTAGATATCTCAGAAAATATGCCTAAAATTAAAACAAATATTTTTGAGTATAGTGTTGATATCGACGCTCCTTTCGGTGTTTGAAATGTTGTTTCGGTGTTGTTTGTTATCCGTGTTTCAATTTGCTGTTGATCGGTTGTAGGTATCGATCTTTTGAACGATACACAAAAAAGTTGAAGTAACTTAATTGGGCCCTAATTTTTTTTCTACATATGTATATATATATGTGTGTTAATGGCTATATAGTCTGTATATGTGTGGGTCAACAGCCTTTAAAACTCAAAGTTTGAACTTATCACGTTCCATAGTTTTCGAGAAAAATGGGTGTGACAGACGAACAGACACACACGAGTGATCTTATAATGGTTCCGTTTTTACTTTTAAGTTTATTATTCTTGCCCAATCAATTTCTAAAAAAAAAGTAACTTATGTGTTTTTAAAAAATCTATGCTTAAATAATGTGTGTGTGATTGAGGAGTTTTTTTTTTTTCTTTTTTTTCCGCAATTAGAAATTGTTGCTGGCGACCATATTTTATCCCAATGTGTAGAGTTAGAGCCCTGGTTAATAGTTAGAGCCCTGACCCGACCCAAGGTTTGGGTCGGGTTGACTCAATTTTTCAAAAGAAAGTCCTGAATGAAAAAACTACCATTTTGAGTATTAATCAGCGTGTGTCATTTTTTACACAAAAAAATAAAATTGATATTAGAGATAATCGTAGGCTATTTTTCCATAATTGCATTAAAATAAGAATTAATAATTTTTTTCAATTTCGAAGTTCGGAATGAATATTTTGGGTTCGCTTTCGGGTTAACTTAAGCAGAAACTTCGAGCTCAGGCCTGGTACAACCCGACCTCGACCGTGCAGGACTCTAATCCTGGTTACAAGACTCAAACATTTATAAGAATCAAAATTGTAATAACAAACGTGATTCTTATAAGCAGAATTTACAGAAATATTAATACTCGTCTTTTACAGATCAGATGAATGAGAATTAAAAAAAATAGCTTTCGTACGTTAATCAGCGTCATCAAAAAATAGTAATGTATGCATTTCGGATTATTAGAGGAGAGAGTGAGAAAAAGATATGCTATCTAGCATTTAAATCGAAATTGTGTAACCGATGTACTCGAAATCAGATATCGAGTTACTTACAGTTGTCCAAACAACTGTTTCAGCGTTACTCAAACACCTTCCGACAGGCATTTGTATCGAAAGTAGAAATTACCATAGCGAAGTATAAAATTCCCAATGCCATTACGTAAATAAAACCAAGCGTTAAGACAGGATGGTAAGGGTCGATCCAGGCAAAATTTGGGGCCTGTTTAGGACCCTTTCACAAAAATCTATTTAATAAAATAGGCCCCTTCACAAAAATAAATTCAATAAAATGGACCCCTTCATAAAAATAAATTCAATAAAATGAGCTCTTCACAAAATTCATTTTAATAAAATAGGCCCCTTCGTAAAAATCTTTTTCATAAAAACTTTTAAAATGTGTAATTTGTAAATAAAAGCAGGTCACGAAAAACAAAAACTTTAGCAAGGGGATTTAAAGAAATTTTTGTTAATAAACTCTTGGTTCGAATTTCAGGAGCTGGATTTCAACTTTCGTTACAAAATGTTATTTTTCACAAAATTATAATAAAATTAACAAAAATAACTTTTGCCTTTCACAAAATGGGCACCAAGAATAAAAACCTGCATCGACCCCTGGATGGATCTAGACGGACCCTAAGAAGGACTCTAGAATCTAGAGTCCTGCTTAGGGTCGGGTAACCCGATTTTACCCGAACCCGACACTTTTTTTCCTTATTATTTTTCTCCGTTGCGGGTTGGGATCGGGTGAGGTTGATTTTAAATGTTCCAGGGATGGATTTTAGTGGATTCGAAGTCGGTTTGAGTTTGGTTTCTTTCGCGTAGAGTTAGGGTTGACTATAATTCGGGACTTAAAGAAAGTCCCGAATATTCTTCAATTGAAAATAACTTTATTTGAATATTAATGAGTATATTCAGAGTTAGCTTAAATCAGGGCTGTTCAAACGCGGCGCCCGTGGGCGCCATGGCGTCCTTTGAAGGTTTTCTTGGTGCCCTTTTGAAGGTTTCCTGTTACTAGCATTATAAGAATCCCTTTGAAAGGATGCTTTATTTAAAATCTTTGATATTTGCTTGAAATATATTATTAAAAGCCCTGCAAGAGTATTTCACGCATCAAAAACTAAAACGTACTTTAAAAAATTAATCATATGTTATCGTGTTTCTTCACAAATTTATAATAATTTATAAAATATTGTCGAAATTATACCGATTGGAAATCGTAAAAGTTGGCAAAAACGTTTTCAGAAGTACAGTGTAGAAAAAAAGCGCCCCCCAACCACCAAAATTTAGCTTCCAATTTAGCCCCAGTGTTTTGAAACCTGGTGAATCATTTTGCTAACCACCCTGTATATTATCTATATTACATAAGACATAAAATTCATATATTGTATGTTAACTGTAGCTACATTTCCACAATCGTATTGAAAGATGAATCCCCCCCCCCCCCCCCCCCACACACACACCAATTTGGATTCAAATTTCGGTATTCAAATAACATTCTGCAAACAAAATTGAAAAAGTAAAAAAAGGGCAGATGTAGAGATCAATCCCAGCTATGCAATGCAAAAAAAGAATTGTTTAAAAATATTAAAATGCAAACGAGATATCTTAAAAAAAAATTCTTCAATAGGATTAGCATTAGCGAGTAAGCCTTTCCAGGTGACTGAAGTAACCCCTTAAGCAACTTTAAAGAATCACTCTTATACATAACATATTTGAAAGCGACATTAATTGTAAATACCTCTAATATTAAGTATTTTCGAAATTTTCTTTCAATTCTCTTTAGAGTCCTGGATCGGGCAGAGTAACCCGAATTTACCAGATCCCGACCACTAAGTAATGTTTCCCGTTGCGGATCAGGTCGGTTTGGTTTCGGATTTGACTCTTGTGGCTCTGGTTTAAGTTGACCAGATTTCTCAAAAAAGAATATTTTTTCACATAAAAAAAACCATGTATGCTTGACCGGGTTACAGATCACAGGTGAAAGTCCTCCCCACCCCACCCTTTTTTTCTTCATTGAAAAGTCTAATAGAATAAATGTATATAATTATTGGAAATTTTGTGTAGAAACTTTCTCACGTCTAGCATTAAATAATATTTTAAATTTTAATGGCTTAAAGGGCGTATAGCCAACTGAGTGAAAAAGTGTCGAAGCCGGTTCATCGATATAGCACACCGGACCGACATACTACCAACTGAACCACTTGGAATGATACCCAGCCCGGCACGTCTCACAATCATATGTTGGCAAAGCTACAACCGCAACACAAGATGGGATATTATTCCGTGAGCCACCGACTCTGAGGCAAACACGAAATTAAAGAGAATCCAGCATCGATGAAAACTGAATAAAAATTCCATAATTTTATGACGACTCGGGATTTTAACGATGACCCGGGTTCGAGTTCCGGCTTGGAAACTTTTTTACTCTGTTGGCTGTACCGTCGCCGTCACGAAACAACTTCCCTCTCTTACGAAGAAGACGTAGAGAAGAGTTATTTCGCGACGGCACCGGATGTACGCCTCTTAAGGGGGCTCAAGGCTTGAAAACTTTAAAAAAAAATCGATTTTTTTTTTAGTATCTATTTTGATTATTCAATTACTTCTGAACACAGTGCAAAAAACCGCATAAAAATATTTGCATTTTTAATGGAGTTATAAGCATTTATGTAATAATCACTTTCATAGCCGCACCCATTTAATTGCAACTTTAAGTCGCGTTTTCTCAAAACTTGATTTTTGTCGACTATCCGTAAGATTAAAAAAAAAACTATTCGATGGAATGGCTTAATTTTTTTTTTATTTATTTATTTATTTTTTTTTTATTTATTTTTTTTTTTTTTTGCATGTATATAACTTTATTATCTATAGAATGAATTAATATATTTTAGATAGCTTAATATTTTGAGTATTTTTAAGGGGAAAAAAACTTGTATTTTTGGGGGGTTTTTAACTTTTCAAATTTGAGAGTTTTTTTTTTTTTTTTTTTTTTTTTTTTTTTTTTTTTTTAAATAAGGTTTCCTTTGAGTGATAGTTATATCCTGAATTCATTCTATAGAGTAAAGTTTCCTGGTCATTTTAAAGCAAAAATTAGGTTCTTATGTCAATTCAACGTTAAGATATCTTACGGATGGTAATATGACACCTAATTTTTTTTTTTTTCAAAAATTGTGTTATACATTTTGCTATATTTTTTATTTTATTACATTGAAATACTTCATTTTATAAGACTACAAACATACCTTAAAAATATTAGAAAGTTTAAACGAGTTACATTGAATACTTCTTTTTTTTTTTTTTTTTTTTTTTTTTTTTTGGGATTCGAAGCGTGAGCTCTGTTTCCATGTTTTTCGGTATCAATCAAGCCCTGAGCCCCCTTAAGCAATTAAAATTTGAAATATTATTACAGGGTGTCTACAGAAATTCTAAAAAAAAGTTCCCTGATTTTTCCATGATTTCCCTGACTATTTTTATCAGACTTCCCTGATTTCCATTATTAACAATACACATACGGTATTTCTTCATGTATGCTGATTCCTCATATAACACACTTATCCAACTTGCTAAGAATTGGGAGAAAAAACAAGAAAAAAACATAAAAATTGCCTAATATTCATTAAGTATTGGTTGACAGTTTTATAAATCCGAACTCAACGAACTTCATAGCGTCGAACATCATATAGAAGCCAATGGATATAAGGTGACCAGACAGTTTCCTCATTTAATTATTATATTCAATTTAGTATTCAATTCTAAGACTTATCTAAATCTGATGGCATAACTAATTGGATTAAGCTGGGCACCTGGTCATGTTATGCTAATGTATCATTTAAAATTCTTTTAAAATGTGTAAATTGCCTTCAATATAAGTGCTATGTACAGAAAATCAGGACATCTGATCACCTTAATTTACGTTAAATATCAAAAACTCATACCATGCGCATCTTTTAAAAAATATTGGGAAAGATTAATCAGCATGGTGAAAAAATATGGTACATAAAATAGACGAATCAGTCTCATTGGCAAGGTGAAAATGCAAATATTTTCACAATATAGGCAAATTTCCCTGATTTTCCAGTATTTTTACAAAGTTCCCTGACATTTCCCTGATTTTTCCATGATTCTCTGGTTTCCATTTTCTGCAGACACCCTGTATTAAGTCTAATAGATTTATTTCATTTGACATATATTTTGATTGCTCTACTAACGGCACTCAGCACATGCAATTATACATGGAAATAAAGTTAAAAAATTTATTAAAAGCGATATTTTCGTGGAGCCGGAAACAAATGCTAAACTATTTATATTAACCTTTAACTGATGTTACCGGTCTCTCAGACCGCAGATTTTTTTTCAATTTTTATAGTTTAACTTGCAATTTTCAGTTTAACTACAAACACTACCGAAATTTTGTTCCGTTTGGAATTTTAGAACTATCACGAGATACTTTTGAATAAGATAATTTTAATTATAACAGTCCTGTACAAAAAGTTTAGTACAAAAATACAATCCTATGAGTTAATCGCGCCTTTTAATTCATCTTTCCGTGGAGCGGTCTCACAGGCCGCTTCACACTAGTTATGTGACAATTTCTGCGACATCAGTTAAAGGTTAATTTAAATGCAAACGGAATAATTTTTCATAATCGTCTGCACGCGATATATAAGATTTTTAAAAATATATCATGCGTTAAAATTATTTTAAAACCATAGAAAATGAATAAATTGCGATGCAGTTTTGAAACAAATTGCAAATGAATTTTTTTTCCTGTATTCGACGATGTAAAAATTTGCGAGGTTCAGAACTTTAAAATATGACATTTAAATTTCGCTTTTACCGTCTGCTGTTACCAATTTCAAAATGAGGTCAGCGTTACGCAGACAACGTTTGCCCTATAGGTACTAGTACAGTAAAACCTCCCTAAAGCGACCACGTTCCGTTCCAATAAAAATTGGTCGCTCCGAGATGTGGTCTTTTAATGGAGATCATGTTTAAATCTAGATTTTATTTGTGGAAAATGGTAACAATTAACGTTACTAAAATTTATTTTCCACATTAGGAAAAAATATAAAAACTTAAGTATCAAAACAAAAGTTAATTACATAAGTTAATTACTGCAGAGTTTAAAAAATGTTACATTGACATTTTCTTTGATTTTACGGTTTTATCACCAAGTAGGGATTGACCGAATACCGAATAGTTGATTCGGTATTCGGTGGTTCGGAGTGTAAACCGAATATTCGGCTTCGGCCGAATACTTTTAAGTATTCGGCCGAATAATTGCAGATAAGTTTTTTCTTGCTTAGAAGTAGAAGAATTCTCTTTTACTTAGCAGTAGAATAGGCTAAACAATGAGTTTCAATATTATTTGCATGAGTTCAGAGTTCAGCTGCACTACAAAAAACAAATGCCATTTTTAATTTTAAAAAACTTTTTCCTACCTAAAATAGTCTACATAGGTGTGAAATCAAAACAACTGTCTACAACAGAGAAAAAAAAGTAAGGAGGATGCGCATCTTTCCCTTATCATTTAATTTTATTTACTTCCACATTAGTTTTTTTTTTTTTTTTTTAATTTATTTAATGTGTATTTTCTTTAATATACAGATAAAATAAGTATATCAGAGTTCATATCTGTATATCTAAGGTGTATATTAAAGAAAATACACTCATCAAATAAGTATACCCTTATGCCTATCCTATAGCTTTTATAACCATTATATCAAAATCGATCAAATTTCTTTTCTTCATCATCACAATGTTAAAATATTAATCAAAATATAAATATTCTATCAATAATTTGACAGAAAATAAATAGTTAAATGTACTAATTGATATGATACCTTTTGTATTTTGAGAACATTTCTATTCCATATGTTTATAATTAGACTTAGACAATCAGTAAATCAGCTTTATGACAACATTGTTTCTTTGTATTAGAATGAACTTTTGTTTTTCTGACAATCCTTATCCTTAATAATACCCTGTATAGTTTTAATACTTTCATAGGTTATTTTTGGGTATTGACTAGTGATAAAATAATAAAAAATAAGTGATGGGTTAATGAATTTGTGAGTGGAAAGAAGTCATTAAATTTTTTTTGTGTAATTAGATTTATTTTAAGAATAAAAATGTAACTGAACGAAATTATTGATAATTTAATTTCAATTAAAGCTTATTAAAAAAGCTAATATATGCAAAAATGCGTATTAAAAAGTTTCAAGCATTCGGTTACCGAATACCGAAGCTTCGGTATGCACTTCGACCGAAGCTTCGGTATTCGGCAAAATTGCTGCTTCGGTCAATCCCTATTACCAAGTCCTTTCGAAGTTCAGTAAATAAATGTAATTCGTTTTGGATGGGAAAAAATAATAACGATTTCATTAATTTATCTATTTCTTTGACAGTTTCCTGGCAGAATAGGGCAGGGAAGTTTATTGACTGCCATTCTTAATTTGTCATCAGAATTCAATTCATTGCCTAAAAATGCACAAAGGGGTTTATAAATACTTCGAAGTTACCGGAATAAAAGAAAAAAAATCTAAACATAGTTTCGAAGTTTGATGAACAATGCGCTCTCCGGAATTATTTTTCTAATAAAACGACCTTCAAGCGACCAGGAAAAAAACGAAATTCGTTTAATTTTCTGCAAAGAAATGGGTCGCTCATGGAGGGAGTTCAACTGAGATGATCTCTTAATGGAGGTAAAATTAATATTGAGCCTATGAGAATAGATTTCGCTCCATGAAAAAATGGTCATCCAGGGAGGTGGTCGCACAGAGAGGTTTCACTGTATATGTGTGTGTGTTCATTTTTAAATATACGAAACAAAAATGGTTTTAGAGAAATAATTGTACACTATTTTTTTCCATAATTGTATAAAAATATGGATTAATTTTCTCCCATTTCGGATTCAAGTAGGGATGGCCCGTGCAGGACTCAAAAAAAGTTAACCTTTAACTGATGTCACGCGGTCTCCCAGACCCCGCGACTCCCAGCTGTAAACACTTTTACAGCTTTTTACTTTTCTGTACTGAAGTTAAATAATATGACTAAAATATTTTTTTTCATACAATTTAATTCGCATGCTCCTAAGAGAAATGCAACGATATTGTTAGGACAAAATTTAAGTAAATTCAACCATTCGAGGTATTTTTTTTATTCATTTTATTCGAGGAGTCTGAGAGACCGGATCACATCAGTTGTGTGACAAATTTTCGTCACATCAGTTAAAGGTTAATTTTATGTTCTGGCATAGAAGTATGCAAAAAAGTACTTACTAAGCACACTTGTCACTTTTATAAATTAAACTAGTTTTATGGAACCAATAACAATTGTATCGGTAATACAATTTTAATTTTACTGTCTAAAAAGGAATGCGGAAGCGTTTTCACGTGCCACAGTTAAAGTAACACGGTCAGACACCCGAAGGAAAAAAACGCTTTGCAACGTTACAGTATTTTTGCATCATTTCATATTTTAATGCGTTATTTTTCATTTCCCTCCCCTATGTTCAGAAACTCTTCGTAAATAAATATTTGTATGCCCTTTGCCAGGCGTTTGTAAATGAACTAGATATTAATGGTTACCGCTACGATAGGAATTAATGTGAGAAAGAAAAAAAAATCATTAAAATTATTTGCACCATAAAATATTTCATTTTCCGTAAACGTAAAAACAAAGTAAAACAATTGTTATTAATGCATTCTATCATGCGGGGTTATTTTTTTAAATAAAAATACCCCCCCCCCCCCCCCCTACGGTGTTAACACATTGACCCCAAAAGAAAAAGTGTCCTTTCTGTATGTAAAAGAACCTTTCTGATTATTATTTTAATTTAGTTTTGATCATCAAAGTTATTAAAAAAAATGAGAAATGTAAAAAAGATTAAAATAGGTTCAGTATATAAAATGAAGTACTTTTTGATCATCAACACAAGATTTCAAGGGAAGGTTGTCTAGGTTTTATGTACCAAAGTGAATACCGAAAAACTTTACGAGGAAAAATATGTTTACATTGTAATTTTAAATTTATCAATAAAACCAAATAGCAATTTTTTTTATCATAAAATACTTATTAAGTTCTTACTAAAGTAAGGGGGGGGGGGAATCATGTATGCATATTTGAACGAGATATGGGCTTTAAAAGATCAAGGGGGGTGAAAATCATATTTCTTTAAAATGAAAATTAAGAGCTTTAACATTTGATATATATTTTTTAGATATTTCACTAACAATAACCATTTTATATGAAAAATAACAATTATGTATTCAAATAAAATTTTAACATTTATTAAAAGCGATACTTTCGTATACTCGTGCCTGGAATTTACAATCGAAAAAATTGCTAAAGATCGCTAGCCTTTTTTATTCTGATAATTTCAGTGGTTCGATTACATTTGATAAAGTTTTAATTCCTTTACGGAATATAAGTCGGAAACGAATGCTGAACTACTTTATTCATATTAATTTAAGTGCAAACAGATTATCTTTTTTTCAAATGAAAATCAAATTTTCAAAGTAATTGCTTAAGAGGCGCAAAGGCCAACATAGTGAAAAAGATTCCAAGCCGGGACTCGAACCCGGGCCATCAGTATAGCGCACTGACGTTCTACCGACTAAACCACTTGGAACGATACACAGCTCGGAAAATTTCTCACTATTATATGTTGGCAAGGCTACAAACGCAGCACAAGATGGAATATTTATCGTGAGCCACCGACCTGGGGCTAACACGAAACATAATTAAATCCAACATCGATAGAAACTATATTAATACATGGAAAATATTCCAGAGAGAAACATTCGCCTTGGATACAATATTTCAAATGAAAATCAAATTTTCAAAGTAATTGCTTAAGGGTGTATTCCGATCCAAACTGCTTATTTTCTGATTAATTTTAAAATTCGTTTTTGCTCTCCAACGCATCAAATTGGGAAATTCTCTTATTTAGAAACTACATAATGTGCCGTGTTTCTCGATTTTTTGATAAATGCAGAAAATACTGTATTAAACGCTGTCAAAGTTGGCGTTTTGAACCGAATTTTCCGAAGCGGGCGATCTGGGAATGAAAAAAATGGTCATACTGAGAAAATAATTGTTTAAAAATCAAATTCTAATTAATTGAGCTGAAAATGAAATCACACGGCATGTTAAACATGTCTTCAAAAATCACCCCCAGCAAGTTTCATCTTTTTACTTTTAAAAATGAGTCTGAAAATGTCTCAGAAAATTTCGAGCTGTTGAGGGTGGAAAAATATTTTTTCGAATACACCCTTAAGAGGCGCAAAGGCCAACATAGTGAAAAGATTCCAAGCCGGGACTCGAACCCGGGCCATCAGTATAGCGCACTGACGTTCTACCGACTAAACCACTTGGAACGATACACAGCTCGGAAAATTTCTCACTATTCGCACTATTCTCACTATTCGAGACGACCCGGGTTCGAGTCCCGGCTTGGAAACTTTTTCACTATGTTGGCCTTTGCGCCTCTTAAGCAATTACTTTGAAAATTTGATTTTCATTTGAAATATTGTATCCAAGGCGAATGTTTCTCTCTGGAATATTTTCCATGTATTAATATAGATTATCTTTTGTAATCGTCTGCCTGTTTTAAAAAAAAATCTAACTTTAAAGTTATTTTTAAAACAATAAAAAATGCGTAATTGCGACACAGTTATCAAACAAATTACAATATAGTTTTCAAACAAATTACGATCGAAAGTACACTTTTTCTCTATTCGACGGTGTAAAAATTAAAAATATGCGCTATTTAGGAATTTAACAAATTGCAGTAAAAGTTAATAAAAGTTAAATTTAATCGTCTGCTGTTGCCACCGTCAAAATGGCGTCAGCGTTACGCACGAACACGTTTGTCCTTTATAATATAGATAGATAGCCTGAATTTCAAACTTATTAGGTGCGTTCATAATTATATAAATACGTCGTAGCACCTATACCCATCGTCTTGTCCGTCCGTCTGTATATAATAGCGCAAAAACTACCCAACCGAATACTTTAATAATTTAATATATAGAATCGTTGCAAAACTTTGTCGAGTCATTTCAAATTTTATGTAAATAGAATCGAAACTTAAAAAGATATTGTTAAAAGTCTTCTTCATTCTATTAAATCCTATCATACGTAATTCATTCAATGATATTCCATGACAGTTAATGGTTCTAGGTTGCCATGGTGATTATGTTCTATTTAAGATGGAGTCCTATTATTTCCGTATTACTGATTTTAATACATAGAATCGTAATAAATTTTGTATTCATGCATTTTCGTATAAGAGTTCAACAGCTATTGCACCAAGATCTAAATATCTATAAAACTAGTTATAGTACGAACGTGGAATCGAATAGCGTTTTCCCTTTTTGATAAATAAATTACTTATCGAGATATAAGAGATTCTTGTCACGTAACTTTAGGTTTTTCCCCTTTCCCGTGCTATCGTTTCCGGAAATTTCATTAAAAGCACCAACTTTGCCAGTATTTGTACCATGATCTGAATATTTATAAAACTAGTTATAGTACGAACGCACCTCATTTGCCACGTTTGACGTACAAAGTGATTTCAGACGTCCCAGTCCCCTTAACATAAAAGTATTTTTTCCGCCCAAAATTCAAAAATAAATCGAACCCTAAAGGGTTAAAACTCTACAGTTCGCAAAAAAAAGATGAATAAAAACCTTGCAGACTGACCCAATTATATTATTCAATGTCCTACGTTATTTTCCTTAAAGAAAAACCCTGACTTAAGAAATGGCTGCAAGTTCACACGGCGGACACTTAGCTACAATTAAATAGCTCACCTCTGAACCTTGGGACTAATTCGGATAAATAAATAAATGAAAAACCATCACACCAATTTACAAAAGGATTTGGAATGAGCAAACGCCCTAAAAATAAGTAACGTAATAAGTAACGCCTCGTAAACAAATTTGATTGTTGACAAAAATATGAGGAATCAAAAGCGCAGAATGAAAACCTGTTTAATCGAAAATAAAATCAAATTAGTTCTTCGTTGAATTGTTCTGAAAACAAATGGGCAATTACGAGCAGAGCAAATGCATAAAATAACAGATTCAAAATCACATAAAATGCTTAACCTTTAACTAATGTTACCGGTCTCTCAGACCGCGGCTTTTTTCAAATTTCATAGTTTAACTTGCAATTTTCAGTTTAACTACAAACACTACCGAAATTTTGTTCCGTTTGGAACTTTAGTACTATCACCAGATACTTTTGAATGGGTGAATTTTAATTATAACAGTCCTGTGCAAAAAGTTTAGTACAAAAAAAAAAAAAACATTCTATGAGTTAATCGTGCATTTTATTCATCTTTCGTTGCAGCGGTCTCACAGACCGCTTGGCTTCACACTAGTTATGTGACAATTTCTGTGACATCAGTTAACCCGGGATAACTCGCTGCATGAGATTTTCTCTCACAGTCGTACTTTTTTAAGACTCTTATTTAAATCATTTTACATTTTAATTAAAATTTTAAAATGTTTTTCAATTATTTTACCTATTTTGTGAATAAAAGTACTAAGCCAGCCAAAAAAAGTTGATATTATATGAATGTAAAGTAAAAGAAAAGCAATTGGGCATTCTCACTAGCGAGTTCTCCCGGGTTAAAAGTTAATGGAATGCTGGATAAACGAAAATGATGCATAAAAAAAAAATGGCATATATGTAATATTGTATTATTAACCCTTATTAATTGATATCATGGGTGCGTATATTAGAAAGTTTACGATTAGATGCATATATAAAATACGGAAAGATCATTATCAACTTAATGCGGTCCTCTAAAAAAATATTTTTCCCTGCTCAACAACGCAAAAGCTTGACACATTTTCGAATTCATTTTTAAACATAAAAGCATGATACTTGCTGGCATGATTTTTGAAATAATTTGTAACCATTTTTTTTCCCGGATAATTGAATTACATCTTGAATAATATGTTGTCTCAGGGTCTCTTCTTCCCCGTCTTTCTTATGATGCCGAGTCCAGAATTTCGGTTCAAAACGCCCATTTTAAAAATAAGTAACGCCTTGTAAACGAATTTGATTGACAAAAATATGATGAATCAAAAGCGCAGAACAAAAACCATGAAAATAAAATCAAATTAGTTCTTCGTTGAATTGTTCTGAAAACAAACGGCAATTACGAGCAGATCAAATGCATAAAATAACAGATTCCAAATCACGTAAAATGCTTAAAGGAATGCTGGATAAACGGAAATGATGCATTAAAAAAAAAAAGGTAGAAATATATGCAATATTGTATTATTAACCCTTATTAATTGATATCCTGCGTGCGTATATTAGAAAGTTTACGATTAGATGCATATATAAAATACGGAAAGATCATTATCAACTTAATGCGGTTCTCTAAAAAAATATTTTTCCTTGCTCAACAACGCAATGCTTGACACATTTTCGGGTTCATTTTTAAACATAAAAGCATGATACTTGCTGGCATGATTTTTGAAGTAATTTGTAACCATCCCCCCCCCCCCCCGGATAATTGAATTACATCTTGAATAATAAGTTGTCTCAGGGTCTCTTTCCCCCGTCTTTCTTATGATGCCGAGTCCAGAAATTCGGTTCAAAACGCCCATTTTAAAAATAAGTAACGCCTTGTAAACGAATGTGATTGTTGACAAAAATATGATGAATCAAAAGCGCAGAATAAAAACCATGAAAATAAAATCAAATTAGTTCTTCGTTGAATTGTTCTGAAAACAAATGGGCAATTACGAGCAGATCAAATGCATAAAATAGCAGATTCCAAATCACATAAAATGCTTAAAGGAATATTGGATAAACGAAAATGATGCATAAAAAATAATGGTAGAAATTAAGGGAAAGCGCGGAAACAAATATATTACTATGCGATACTTTATTATTAACACACTTATTAATTGATATCCTGCGTGTATAAGTTCAAAATATTCGGAATTTTAGAAAGTTTACGACTAGAGACATTAATAAAATATGGAAAAACCATATTAAACTTAAGGCAATTTTCAAAAAAATATTTTTCCACGTTCAACAGCGCGAAACCTTTATACATTTTCTAATTCATTTTTAAACATAAAACCATAATACTTGCTGGCAAGATTATTGAAGTGATTAATCAACGTTTTTTCATTTTCGGATAAATGAATTACATCTACTATTATAATCGATCGTTGTTTCAAGTGGGCAGATTTTTTCCTTTCCTGCGTTGTCGCGTCTAGAAATTTGGTTTAAAACCTCAACTTTTGAATGTCCCGACATCATTTTATTAAGGGTGTTTGTTCTCAAATCCAAAAGGGCAACTTTCTGGCATAATTTTTAATTTATTTTTGTTCGAAAATGCATGAAACTAGCTGGTGTTGTTGTTCAGAAACTATGTCATTGAGCTGTTTTCTCCTTTTTTTTTTTTTTTTTTTTTTTTTTTTTTCAAACACAATAGATCTTTCAGAAAATAGAGTCAAAGTGGGCGTTTTGAACCGAATTTCCGCGCGAAGGGAGAAGAGCACTCAAGAGTGGGCGAAAAACGCGTTTGTCACGTGATCGAATTCGCTTATAACTCAATAGGTAATTGATTGATCAAAAAATGGAAAAAAACAGTTCAATTCCAAATCGCTCCCATGGCCAGGCTTTTCAATTTTATATCTTTCCGTTAAAAAAATGAATTTGTAAATATGTCAAAACGTTTTGCGCTTGTTGAGCACAGCAGTTAAGAACAGCCTTAAGAATCATCTACTGTTACCGAAAAACTGAAAGCACAATTCGATTACATAGTTTTTTTCTCGTTTTTGTGGGTTAAAAATATATATATATATAATAATATAACAGCACCTGCCAGTCTGATAAGTTTGCGAACAAAAATGAATTTAAAAATGTGTCGGAAATTAGCCAGTTTGGATCTCAGAACAGCCTTAAAGGTCTTAAATAAACATATCGAATACGGATTATCATCAATTTAGAGGTCTCAAAAACACTGGAAATTACAAATAAATCTGTCAAGTGCCAGTTTTACTCGCGTACAAAGGGTTCCGTATGTTAACTATTTATCACTATGATTCGCATTATCTAAAACAAAGATCTTGTACAAAGGTTCAACTTGACATTGTGTGCCAAGCGCGCTTCGAAAGGAGGTTGCTACGGAACGCTTTTCTATTTAGGTTTTCAATTAATATCTCGACTAATAACCGACAAATCTTTTTGAAAATAATTTCCAACAAACCTTGGACGATTGCGCGATGATAGGTACCTCAAACGCCCTTTAACTCCCGCGATGAGAGTCAAAAAAGTAAAGTTTGCCTATAACGGAAAAATACAATTTTCTCGAAAGTGACCTAGGATAATTGCTATAGTTTTCCTGCAATGTTTAAATAAACTTCTACTACCCCAAATTTTATCATAATTTTAGTTTCAGTAGATTGGAAAATAGGGAGGGAATATTTTTTTGCTCTACATTTCCGGCGACATATCGAGGGAGAGAGAGGGGGCGAAATCCTAAAATTAAAATAAAATGTTGGTTATTGTCCTCGTCAGGGTAGGGAATCAAAAGCATATCTGAAGCGTTTTATTGGCTTAATTCGCATTTAATTCGTTTTCTGATTGGTCTATACACTAACCTTTACTTTAAACAGAGATGGATACTTCTGTTGCCACTAGGACAAAAAGGTAATAAAAACTACAAAAAAAATTAACTCAGAAATAAATTGAGATACAGCTTTCAAACAAATTGCATTCAAAAGTACATATTTTTTTTCTCTGTACGACGGTGTAAAAAGTAATATTGTGGGATGTTTAGAAGTTTAAGAATGAAATTTCATTTAAAATTGGTCTTCAGATTTCTTGGAAATCTGACGATGGAAAAGCCTTTTTCCGAACAGCCAATGAAATGCTTGGATAATACGTAAGTTTCAAGTGGATAATACGTAAGTTTCGGGAAATTTGACGAGTCGCAGGCGATTTCTGTCGCTTGCAATTTTTACGTGTAATAACACTATTAATGTTTAATTCATGGCATACCTAATGTATGATCAACTCCGTGCGATTTTTTATGTCTTAAATTTTAGTCTTTGAAAAAATCATTTTCCAAATGGTCGTTGTAATTTGTTAAATTGCATTTCTTTTTTTTTTTTTTATTCAGTGTTACGAGATCTTTCAAACGGTACCCCACACAACATACTTTTTTTTTTTTCAAGTACAGTGAAACCTCTCAGTGCGACCACCTCCATTAAGCAACCATTTGTTAATGGAACGAAATTTATTCCCATAGGCTCAATACCAATTTTACCTCCATTCAGAGACCACCCCAGCTGAACTCCATGAGAGACCCATTTCTTTGAAGAAAATGAAACAAATTCCGTTTTTTCCTGGTCGCTTGAAGAAGGTTTTATTAGAATAATAATTTCGAAGAGCGCATTATTCAAACTTCTAAACTAAGTTTAGATTTTTTATTATTATTATTATTATTATTATTCCGGTAACTTTTAAGTGTTTAAACCCCTTTGTGCCTTTTTAGGCAATGAATTTAACTCTGGCGACAAAACAAGGATGACGGTCAATAAACTCCCCTGCCCTATTCTGTCAGGAAACTCTCAAATAAATAGATTAATGAAATCTTCATAATTTTTTCCCGTCCAAAAGAAAATTGCATTTATTTACTGAACTTTGAAAGGACTCGGAAATAAAAGTTATAGAAGATAAAACCGTAAAATCAAATCAAACGTCAATGTATTCATTTTTTAAACTCTGCAGTAATTAACTTATGTGATTAACTTTTTGTTTTGATACTTAAATTTTCATATTTTTTCCTAATGTGAAAAATAAATTTTAGTAACATTAATTGTTACCCTTTTTCAACAATTAAAATCTAGATTTAAACATGACCTCCATTCTCAGAGCAACCAATTTTTAATGGAGCGTAGCGTGGTCGCTTTAGGCGGTTTTACGGTAATTTAACCACCTCCACCTCCCCCCCCCCCCCACCCCACACACACAGGTTTTTCCTAAATATATTTGTGAATGACTAATAATCTATAAATATGAGGGCCTGTTAATGTATTATGAGGATCCTTTATAACTCTTAAGTTTGATCCTTCAACATTGCATAGTTTTCGAGAAAAACGGCTGTGACAGACGGACAGACTGTCAAACGAGTGATTTTATAATGCGGTTCCGTTTCTACTTTTTAAATACGGAACCGTGAAAACGTAGAGTGTTGAGTAAATTATTTTAAAAAATCAATGTTAGCGAAAACTTAGAGTAGAGATCAGGGTTCGTACATATCATGATAATATCAAAAATATCCGATAGTTTGATATATATCCGATATTTTCGATATATATCCAATATTTTCAAAATAGTCAACTTACTGCTGATAATAAATATTTTCAAGCATAATATTAATTAGAAACTAAAACATATTGCACTTAAGATGAAAATTTAAACAATATTCTAAAAATACATTTTTGATTTGTTTTCTTTTTCTTTGACACTTAGAACAAAATTGAAAATCAACTATCGTATATACTCGCGTATAAGTCGACCTCTAACTTTCGAACGCAAATTCTGGAAAAAATTAAAAACCCGCGTATAAGTCGACCCCCTAACTTTTTACTTCAATTTTGCACAAAATTAAACCAAAGATTTCACTTGTCAATGCGAAAAGTTAGCAAGTAAACAAAAACAAATCATTTAAATTTTTTTAAATTATAAGTTATTATTATTTGTGTATTTTATATATTATTTTTTTATTCATACACGTAAAAAGGCCATAATTTTGCAGTTTTTTTTTTTTTTATTATTTATTTATTTTTTAACTGATTCGCGTATAAGTCGACCGCCCAATTTTGCTTACCGAAATTTGTCAGAAATTCCTCGACTTATACGCGGGTATATACGGTAATTGAAAACAAACAATTTGCTTAATGCACTTTTGTCTTATTTTTTATTCCCAAACATATATTACCTACAGTTTAAACTCAACTGAACAGAAAAAAAATCTTTTCTAATGAAGCTGTATATAGCTGATTATCTAAATTAGAGTTTATCTTCCAATGGCTATTTTGAATTAATTATATCCCACATAATTATTGGTTATGCATTAAAAAATAAAACCTTCAAGTCTATTGCTTGAAAAAGATATTTGTTGTTTTCTTCTTTTGGCTAAAAAAGTCACTGCTAGAGACAAGAGTTCTCTATCTACAGAATGACACAGCCAATTAACAGCTGAAAATTTCAGTTACACTTCTTTTCACAGAAAATATCAAAATTTCTTGCACAGTGATATTTTGAAAATAAATATCAAGTACACTGCTGGCCATCCAAAATGCAACACCAAGAAAGACAACAGATATTAAAGTCAAATTTATTTTAGAGATTACGCATAGTATCAGTGTTAATTGATTCCAAAGTCAACCTTCTTTGAAGTGAGGTAGACGGGAAAATGAGTAAGAACTGTTACCTCCACGTCTGTCATTAACCGCTGCTACTCGCTGCGGCATAGAGTGAAAGAGACTTTGGATATGTTGTTGGGAATGGCATTCCACGCTGCCTCCACACGTGGCCAAATTTCATCTTCTGTACTCGCGGGTGCGGCATTCCGGGATAGGCGTTCTCCAATCATTTACCAGACATGCTCGATGGGTCATAGATCTGATGAACAGGCAGGCCAGTGTAACAATGGAATATAGTGAGCTAAGAAGAAAGGTTGAACATTGCGTGCAACATGTGGTCGTGCATTGTCCTGTTGAAATGTGGTCTCAAGCAAGTCCTGAAGGAAAGGGGGGGGGGGGGACAGGCTGCAAAACCTCTAAGATATACCGCTGGCTGGTAAGCGTACGGTTAATGTGTACTGGGGGGGGGGGGGGGGGGTTGAATCCAATACCACCTCACACCATAACACCTGGTGCAGGAATAGTGTGATCATGCATGATACAGCAGTTGAGCAGCCTCTCCCCACGGTGTCTCCAAACTCTAATTCGACCATCGTGATATTGCAAGCAGAAGCGTGATTCATCCGAAAACACAATGCTATGCCATTCGGATGTCCATCTCGGCCGTTCAGCGGACCATTGTGAATGCAAACGCATGCGGTTTAATGCCAAATGTATGCGATGCAATGGACGCCTAGCGGACAATCCACTGTACTGAAAACGACTTCGAACTGTTCGTGCGGACACCCATTGTTGTGTTAGAGACGGCATTCGTTGTGTTATATTTGCGGATGTGGCAGTGCGTTCCATCAGTGCCATGCGCACAATATCCCTGTCTTCCAGCGGAGTGGTGTGACGAGGCGGCTGTAATCGCTCCTGACGGTCTGTTGTTCCCTCCTGCATCCGCTGATCCCATATTCTCATGACTGTTGCCTGGCTACGTCCAATACGATGACTAATTTCTTGGAAGGATAATCCACAATCTCTGTATGCAACGATTCTTCCGCGATCGAAATCAGAAACGTGTTCGAATGGTGCTCGTGTTTTTCTATTAGGCATACTGAATCTGTATACACAAAAAATCGCACGAGAAAACAATTCCCCTTCTTCAAAACGACAATCTTTCTTCCCTTTATATACAGATTGTAAGGGGCGCTGCAGTCGTCCAAGATGTGCGCGAGCGCTGAATTTGTAATCATTTGCATATCCTACCGAGGTGTATACTTGGTGTAAATTTTACGCTGTTTGGTTGGTCCCTTCTTGGTGTTGCATTTTGGATGGCCAGCAGTGTATATGAAAATATCAAAAATCTTGATATTTTGAAAATAAATATCGGATATATATCATGATATATATCCATTGATATATATCAACGAACCCTGGTAGAGATCGAAATAATGTATCACGAACATGAATGATAGATACCTAAGATAGGAATCGATCGTATGATCATTGGCTTTTTGTGCCAACTCTCTACCAACTGAACTATTTCCTATACGATTCTGGACTACACATTTCACTTATAAGATCGGTTAGCGTGATCACCAATTCTGCAAAGTGCTCATGTCATAAGTAAATAAAATTCCTGCCATGGAACTATGAAATACAACACGTGCAATAACGAAGTTTATGATTTCAATCAACGCTGGGGTATTTTAATCAAAAAAGTTCTCTAACCAATGTTGGTTGGAACGGAGATAATTAAAAAATGTTTGACTGTACATCAATAAAGTTAAACGATATCTCTAAAGGAAAAGCACATGTGGATAGAACGGTACTTTTTCAATATAGGGGCCTTGGCATTTTTTTAAAAGCTTGGCGAAATTCGGACTTTAGAAAGTAAGATTTGTTGCCAAATGATATAAACAAACAATTAGGAAAACAAACCTAATGAACGTTTAGGCTTGCTTATATATGAATTTAGATTTGAATAGTCCCATTTATATCTATATTATTGTTTTTTATACTAGGACACTCTGCCCCCTACCAGCTACGCTCGTCAACCCCCGTTCAGACACCGCAGACTAACAGCACGCTATCTTGATCGGCTTTATAAAGATTTCGGGAGATTGAATTATAATTTGAATCTGACAATTATAATCTGACGTAATTTTCACCAAACTTTTCTTTCTCTTTTTAATATTCACGTAAAAATACTTTTGTTAGAAATGAAATATTATGATCATCTTAAAATATCAAATAAATGTCTCGCGCAATTTTTAAATTTAAACTCTTTTGCAATATTGTTTTTTGTTCATTTTACGTAATAAGTGTAATGTAACGTAAATGTAACGTAAATTCTCCTATTTAAGACTTCTAACACATGTTAATGAATTTATTATTTTACAATATTATTTCTCTTTTAAAATTCACGTGTAAATATAGTTTTTATGACGTAATTTTCATAAAGCTCCTGCTTTTTATATTTTCTATTTATAATAGTCACGTGCAAAATAAATTTTTAATTTGAAGCAAGCATTATTTGCACTGTTTATACAGTTGGTAACAGTTTAAATTAATACAATTTTCTAAAATATGTAAAAAATATCTTTCGACATGTTGAAAATTTGAATTTAAAATAGAAATAAAACCTAAAAAACTAAATGCAGTCTGCACACCGGGAAATTCTGACGCATAAAATGATCTAAAAATGATTAAATTCTTATGTAAAGTTTTTGCTCCTATAAAACTTTTTTAATGGAACGACTTTGTCCAATTTTGGCATTAGATATATCCCTTTAAATAATTCTTCGATTTGAAAACTGTCTGCATCAGCGTGTTTATCAAACATTTCTCTATAATACTACCGATTTTCATATTTTTGTATACAACAGTTTTTTTTAATATTAACGAAGAAAGGCCATGCTTAAGCATTCAAACTGGATGCCGATCTGCCGGGAATATCTACGCAGATTTTCATTGGTCCATTTCGAAATCAAAACTTTTTTTTATATATAGAAGGATTCAATTTATTTCTGTTTGTATGCAAAACAGATAAATCGCTTCTTTATATTAAATAAGCTATAGAAAAGAAATATAGAAAAAATTGCTCGTGTATATGAAAGTGAATAGGTTGCCATAAAATATGTTGCCCAATTTTCTTCTCTCGCCAAGACCATTTTCTCTATCTCACCAAGGTTCCTATAGTGGAAAAGTACCAATAGAACTACTATGCACGATGAGAAAAGGTAAGGTCATAAAAAGTTTGTCTTCATTATCAAAAACGAATTACGACAAAATCTTTTTTTTTTTTTTTTTTTTGGTACAACATTATATAGAACTCTCACATCAGTCATACATTGAAGGTTTAAAGGCAGTTTTTTATTGAAGGCTTAAAGGCAGTTTTTTATTGAAGGCTTAAAGGCAGTATATTTCTCGGGGAATACATTCGGCAAAAGTCATCCAGAGATATTTATATCCCAAAATAGTGACCTGCAAAATTCCTCGAAAACCCTTGGGCGGTCTTTCTAAAGATTGAGTTCGAACAGTCGAACTAACAGGTATTGCAGAATACCATACGTCAATGTGAAATAATGATTAAAAAAATAAGATGCATTAAGATCTACTGTGCTAATAGAAACTAACAATAAATCGGTTACTTCATCCAATATAAATTAATCAAATTATAAGCAGCGCGCTAAATCTACTGTGCTAACAGGAATAACAATAAATATTAATGCATATACACTAATTAATCTTTATCTTAATTAGTTTCATTCCCAGTAGCACAATTCCAGAGATATTTATATCCCGGTAACAGTAACCTACAATATTCCTCAACAGCCCAAGGGGTGTCCTTAAGGCTCCTGTCCCTGCCGGCGAAACACTCACGAGTTAATGCTAATCCTATGGGGAGGGATTTATCTAATATCTCGTTTGCATTTCGACAATTTTTTTTGTTGTTGTTGTTGAATTGGATAGCCGAGGTCCGTCGCTATATCGCACCTTTTTTTACTTTTTCGATTTTGGTCACAGATATTTTTTTATAAAGTTGCTTTCACTTTCAAAAGCGGTTCTGAAAATGAAAATGTTCTAAGAAATATTTGCCACCAAAATCGAAAAAGTAAAAAAGGTGCGATGTAGAGACGGATCTCGGCTATCTGTATGCAATGCAAAAAAAAAAAATTAAATGTCGAAATGCAAACGAGATATTAGATAAATTCCTCCCCATAGGATTAGCATTAGATCGTGAGTTCCTTCGCCGGCAGGGACAGAACATAGACTTCTAATAGAACATAGACTTCTATATTCCTCCTCTAAGGGACAGAAGCCTTAAATCCTTGGGTACACATTTGTTTCATCTGGGCTGTCCCTGGCGCTTTTTTTATTCCATCTTGCACCACTTTCTCAAAACAAAAATCTTTCATATACACTTTGACAACATGTGCAAGAAGTATACTACATTTTTTTTTTCTTTAAATAGTGGTATGAATAGAATATAAAAAATGGGCGCCAAATGCATGATGAATCTCGGTCACCAAATGTACAAAAGGGGTTAAAGATTCCATCTGAATAGCCAAACTAACAGATATTACAAACTTTCCTTATGTCAATGTGTAATATGAAAAGATTAAACTATATACATTAATACGATCAACTTGCTTATAAAACTCGCAACAAATCTTAAAATAAAATTATTTATCTTAATTTTCATTTTGAACAACATTTCTTAGAGTTAGTCTCTATTTCATTAATTTCCAAATATTATGTTCGAGCGTTAAAACTTACTATATTTGAGGTGGCTAACATAATAAGAAAAATCCACAAATTATGATGGCCATTTCATTTAAAAGATATGCAGTTTATTTTTAATCTGAAGTTCTAAGCATTTTTAATCTAAAGCTTTCTTCTAAAATAGAAACACTAAAATACTAATACATATTATTAAACAGATTTTAAACTTGAGAGATAATAACTAATCAGGAGTCGATGCAGGATTCTTGGGGCCCATTTTGTGAAAAGTTTTATTTTTTTTTAATGAAAAATAGACTTTATAACGAAAGATGATAAATACAGTTACTCAAATTTGAATCAAGTATTAATAATAACGTCTGTAAGTCCTTCTGCTAAAGTTTTGCTTTCTGGGGAACTTGTTGGATGCACATTTTAAAATCTAACAATATAAAAGTAATTAATGAAGAGTATGTTTTTATGAAATGGAATTTTGTAAAGAGGTAGGTCTATTTTATTAAAAATAAGTTTGTGAAGGTTCCTATTTTATTAAATTGATTTTTGTGAAGACGCCTGTTTTATTAAATTGATTTTTTGTGAAGACGCCTGTTTCATTAAATTGATTTTTTGTGAAGACGCCTGTTTTATTAAATTGATTTTTGTGAAGACGCCTGTTTTATTAAATTGATTTTTGTGAAGACGCCTGTTTTATTAAATTTATTTTTTGTGAAGATGCCTGTTTTATTAAATTGATTTTTTGTGAAGACGCCTGTTTTACTAAATTGATTTTTGTGAAGGCCCTGTTTTATTAAATTGATTTTTGTGAAGACGCCTGTTTTACTAAATTGATTTTTGTGAAGACGCCTGTTTTACTAAATTGATTTTTGTGAAGACGCCTGTTTTACTAAATTGATTTTTGTGAAGACGCCTGTTTTACTAAATTGATTTTTGTGAAGACGCCTGTTTTACTAAACTGATTTTTGTGAAGGCCCTGTTTTATTAAATTGATTTTTGTGAAGGGGCCCGAAATAAGCCCAAAATTTTGCCTTGATCGACCCTTGCTAATATTTATATACATTTAAAATATTTGAATGAAAGACGGAAAAAAGGCCTATAGTCAAGCACCTGAAAAAATTACCCTCTAAATTGAACTGCACGACATGAAAAAGCGAGGTCATATAATAGCAGGTTTTATCAAGCTAAAAATATTTCATATTAAGTTATGTTATAAAATGCACCGAACTAGAAAATCAAAACAACTCAGTACAATCGCACATTAACGGATTAAATGCATTTTTTTCTTCTCATGCAGCTACAAATTCAACACAATCTCGAGATATGTATATCCCGGTAGTAATAATAATCAATAAAATTCCTCACCATCACTAGAGAATAGCCTTAAGGATAACAGACAGATATCGTAAACCTTCCTATGTCAATGTCTGTTCGCGGGGCCAACGAAAGAGACAGGCCACGATACTTCCACCACCCTTGGCTGTCACGTGATAAAAATAGGCTGATTTCCAGCAATTGCCAAACTGCTACGTGATCCCAGGTAGGCTGAAAAGCAGCCGAGATCGGGAAGTACCGAGGCATGTCTCTTCGCCTCTCTCTTCGCGTAATAAATGCTTAAGCTATATACAGTACTAATTTCTACTTGCTTATAACAACTCACAACAAGACTTAATTCTAATTCTTATTTATCTTATTTTCATTTTGAATAGCATTTCTTAGAATTATTCTCCATTTCATTTAATTATTATGTGAATATGTGTTAAAACTTATTGTATCTGGGAAGGTTATAAGCTAATCAGAAAAAAATATTTATAATGACCATTTCAATTTAAAAAGGTATGCCGTTATTTATTTTTAACCTAAAGCTCTTTTAGAAAAACTAATAGATCGCACAAGCCTGCGATGGTTGTGTTTTTTAACCTTTAGTAATCGATTTTTATGTATTTTTTATTACTGAATCCGAAAAAGACCATTTTTAAGCATACGTCAGAATTTTTGGCAAATCGTAAATTTCAAAGATAAAAAATCAAAAATAGCGAAAGTCTGATACTAAAAAAATAGAAAAGGTTGGTTGTGTTTTTTTAACTTTTGATAATTTATTCTTATGTATTTTTTAGTGGTGAGTCGTACATTTCAAATTTAAAAAGTTAAAAAGTAGCGAAAATCTGATGCAATAAAATAGATGCAAAAGTTTTTTTTTTATTCAATTTTATTTTATTCAATAATTTATTCCATTTTTAGGTTTCCGTACTTAAAAATTAAAAACAGAACCATTATAAGATCACTCCTGTGTCTGTCTGTCACAGCCATTTTACTCGTAAACTATGGAACGTAGAAAGTTCAAATTCGGGGAAGTAATAAAGACCATTGACCCACATATTTTCAGATTAATAAACATTCATAAATATTTTTAGTAAAAATATTTAACTAATTATGGTACTTGAAAAAAAAATATTTTCTTTGTATATCGCGTGGGGTATCGTGTGAAAGCTTTCGTAACGCTGAACTCAAAAATATATTCCTTTTAATTTTAGGTATTATATTTTCAAAGATATGTTCGAAAATGTAGCGCAAAAATATGCCCCCCCCCCCCCCATCTATCTAATTCCGAATCTACTGAAACTAAAATTATGAAAAAATTAGAGGGAGTAGACATTAATTTAAACCTTGTCGGAAAATTATAGCGATCACCATAGGTCACATGGTTTTTGAGAAAATCGCATTTTTCTGTTATACACAAATTTCGATTTACGGGAATTCAGAAAAATTGTTGAGCACCGCTGGATGTACTTATCGTAGCAGAAGTATAAAAGCATTGTTGATAATGAATTTCGAAAAAAATCATCGGTAATTAGCCGAGATATTAACCCTTAAAGATACGGCCAGTTTGGACATACACAATGACAGGGGCGGCGTACTCTATGCATAGTTAACAACTTTTAATGATATAGATGTGTAATGCGATGTCCAGTAACAGTATAAAAGCAATAAATGTCAAATTGTTAAAAACATTACTAATTTCAGGGGTCTCAGGACTCTAAAAATTGGGAAAAATTAAAAAAAAAAAAAAAAAAAAAGACTATTTTTAACATTTAATGTCTTAAAATGTATATGATTTTAAAACAATTTTAATTGGGATGAAAGATATAAGTATGTTCTTTCATTTAATGTATTTAAAAAATTGCAAGATGCAGAATTAGTATTTATAGGAGGCTCGAAACTGTTAGACATTTGTCGAACAGGAAATTGGCATAACAGTTTGCAGGATTAAAAAATAAATATTGTAACTAGAATGAAAATTTTAGGACTTACTTATACTTCAGATTGTAATAATTACCCTGAACTTAAATAAATTTGCATTTAAAGCATTTTTATATTTTTAATGCAATGTTGCATTTACATGGTTCATACACTCGAGAACAAATAAAATTCAAGCACTTTTCAAGCACTATTCCAGCACTATTCAAGGACTGTTTAGATACATGCATAAAAATGGCGTAGAATAACATATAAGGAAAATAGCCACCCCATTGATTATTTATTTCAAAGAAATCTTATCAAATCTTTTCATTTTTATAAAAGGCATTTTCAAGACATTATTAAAGAATTTTTAAAGAATAATGTGTTTTAACTTATTAAGGTGCCATGGGGAGAAATTTCATTATAATAAAAAGTTAAGTAAAAGGTATGGTATCACTACAAGAGCAGAAAACAGGAGTAAACCAGTTAAATTTTAAGAATTCTGAACACTCATCAGGAATCATATATTAGCATTTCTGAAGTTGTGAACAGACTTTACTTTTTAATAAATATTCTCTGAATTCTCAAACCTTACAGCATTTGTGGTTATCCATGCAAAAATAATTGAAATAAAGGTTAGATAATTTACTTTTACTTTTTTAATTTAAATACAAAAGATTTTTTTTAAATGGATTTATAAAAAGGAAATAATTTTTTTTATCAGTTACACTGTGAAAAATTTGGAATTAATATAACTCGGTGAAGTTTTAACACAGACTGACAATATTCACGATTTTTATAAATGACCGATTTTTTTTTAAAGTGACTGATTGACTAAGTTAGGAAGGAGCGAGTTTTTTGGTGGTAGTGGTGGTGTGTGTGTGTGGGGGGGGGGGGGGGGGGGGACAATATATGAAATCGGCATCAAACTGACGAATTTTGCGATTTTTTCGACAAACTAACGAGATTTGCATTTGTTATCGATGACCAATGGATGAATTTTGTGGTATTTTCCCCCGGAGGATTGTTAAAATTTGCAATTTTTGTTCAATGACAGATTGAAGAAATTCGTGATTTTTTTTCATCGTATAGTTGACGAAATTTTCAAGGGTGATTCTCAGTTTGAAAAATTCTAAAATTCACAGCAAATTTTCTGAAAGACTACAGCAGATAGCAGAAGGGGTAAATCCCCTCCCTGCACTGGCTATGCGTTTTTTTTTTCGAGGCCCTTTGATAAATTTAGTCTTTTTTCGTAACCTTTCGATGAAATTTCCCTTTTTTCTGCGATCCTTTGAGGAAATTAGTTTTTTCTACGATCTTTTAATGCAATTCACACCTTTTCCGCGATCCTTTGACGAATTTTGCGTTTTTTCGCGATCCTTTGAAGAAATTTGCGTTATTTCTGCGATCCTAGGGGTGATTCTGAATTTTTAAAAAATTCTGAAATTTACCTCAAATTTTCTGAAAAGTTACAGCAGAGGTTGAGAGGGGGGGATGTACTCTCGACACTAACTATGCATTTTTTCTGCAGCCCTTTGACGAAATTCGCGATATTTAGACGAAAATTGCCTTTTTTCGCGATCTTTCGACGAAATATGCCGTTTTCTCGCGATCTTGCGACGATATATGCCGTTTTCTCGCGATATTTTGACGAAATTTTCGGTTGCTTGTGATTTTTTTTACGAAATTTTCGGTTTTTAGCTATCCTTTGACGACATTTTCGGTTTTTCGCAAACTTTTGACGAAAATTTCAGTTTTTTTTCGCGATCTTTTAACGAAATTTTCGGGGTTTTTTGCGATCTTTCCACGAAATTTACAGTTTTTCCCGCGTTTCTTAGACGAAATTTGCGTTTTTTCCGTGATCCTTTGACGAATTTGCGTTTTTTCCGCGATCCTTTGGCGAAATCTGCGTTTTTTTCTGAAAACGATTGGCAAAATTTATTATTTTTCGCGACCGTTTGTCGAAATTCGCGATTTTTTATGGCCGAATTTTCGGATTGGTGACCGATTTTTTTTAATTTTCGGAAATGAATGCCTTAAATTTTCGGAAAATTCGGAACAGAATCACCCCTACACGATCCTTTGAAGAAATTCGCAATTTTTTGCGATATTTGTGTTTTTTTCATGATCTTTGACGAAATTTGCGCTTTTGGCGCGATTCTTTAATGAAAACACGCGTATTTTCGTGATCTTTTAATGCAATTCGCGATCCTCTGACGAAATTTGCATTTATTCGAGATTTCTTGTCGAAATTCGGGTTATTTCTCTAGTCTTTGACGAAATACGCGTTTTTTTCACCACCTTCCGATGAAATTCGCGTTTTTTCCGCGATCTTCAGACGAAATTCGCATTTTTAAAGCGATCCTTTGGCAAAATTACAGATTTTTTAATGCGAACGATTGTTGAAATTGATTGTTTTTCGGCAACAATTTGCCGAAGTTCGCGATATTTTCCAGCACTTTTCATTCCTTGAAAATGAATACTTTTTTTTCCAGCACTTTTCATTCCTTGAAAATGAATACTTTTTTTTCCAGCACTTTTTCTATTTTTTCCAAAGCGTACGAACCATGATTTAGCTAATACAAAATTTTGAAAATTTCAAAAGTATAATCACCTAAAAAATATATCTTTTTCAACAATAAAAAGGAAATTTTAGGTTCAGTTTATACAGACTAACATGAAATATATGTTTTGAAAATTTCATGAAAAATTATTCAGAATTTTTTGAGGTATCCTGCGCGTTATGCCCCAAAAACGACATTTGGAGAAAAATGTCTTCAAAGTTTCGGAAACGCCGCTTCAGCTATTGGGCGAGTATAATTCTAAAAGCCATAACTTCTGTTCTAATGAGAATTTCAAGGAAACAATTATATCAAAATGTTCAGAAAAGATAGGAGTTTAACATCTAAAAAAATTTAAACTTCTAAAATTTTGAAGCTTTAATAGTCCTGCGACCACTTAACCCTTTAAGGCACGGAGTAATTCTGTTTATAATCTTATGAAATAATGGACTGACACCAGAATTTATAAACGAATTTATTAGAAAATACGAACTTGCTTATTTTCACGTACATGATAAAAGGAAAATTTTAATTAAATATTCTTGGTGCCGTTTGTCTGTTTGAGAATTAAAATTAGGTGTCCTTTGTTTAAGGACGCCGCCCTCGAAAGGTTTAATTAGAATGAATCACATAAATACTGTGGGATTCGCGACTAGTTTGCATTGAGTGTATCTCTCAATACGCCTCGAGTGATTTAAAAGTTAATTAAAAAGCTATCTGGGAAAACGCGGCACTGACTAAGGCGGCATTGCAACTTTGCGACCTGCTTTCGAAGCGCGCTTAGCTCAATGCCAAATTTAAACTTTGAACAAAGGTTTTGTTTTAGCTACACTGTAGAAATAAAGGTTATTTGTAGGCTGAATTTAGTTTTATGAAATGCCAAATGAAGTTTAAATATCCACTGCTTTTATTGTCAGTACCTAATTAAGTTCATCATACACAGATTAGGATAGTATTAAAAAATGAGTTATACAGAATAGCTATATTTGATATTATTTAGGTTCCATATCTCTTATAACTTTCATGATATATCCATTTACACTTTTCTAATATATACTGTTATACCCAACCCTACATTGTATAGTTTTTTACAAAATCTTAGTATTATTTTAGCAACTTTTTTTTTTTTTTATAATACAATTACAAATTCATATATTTATTCTACGGAACCCTCTGTGCGCGAGTAATACTCGCACTTGACCGTTTATTTGACTTATACTGTGGATTCTTACAGCTAAACAGCTCAGGAGTCCGATGAGGGAAGGGGGGGGGGGGGAGGTACTTTTAACTTTAAACTTTTTAACTTTGAAATTTACGATTTGTAAAAATCCGGGCGTGTTGGTTAAAAATGAAAGTCACTTTCGGATTCAGCGATAAAAAATAAATAAAAATCATTTAGCAAAAGCTAAATAACAACACGAAAACCCATATTTTGCAGGCTAGTGTTATTAAACGGATTTTAAACTGAGTAAAATTCTAAATTAAATGTTTTTCAAAAGAATAATAATGATAATAATAATATTCGACCTTAAGGAAACAGAGGCCACATAACATCTCCATCGCAAAGCACCTGCAAAACGTACCTTCTAAAATGAACTGCACGGCATGAAAAAGCAAGGTCATAATATCAGGCTTTTATCAAGTTAAAAAGATTTCAGATTATGTTACATTATAAAATGTCCAAAACTAGAAAGTTAAGGTAACTCATTACACTCGCACATTAAAAGCTTAAATGCAATGTTTTTTTTTTTTTTTTCCCTTACGCAGCCACAAATTCAACACAATCTCGAGATGATATCCCAGTAGTAATAGCATTCTATAAAATTTCTTAAGAGCCCTAGAGATATCTTTAAAGATTTCAGGTGAATAGTCTAACAAACAGGCTGAAAACCTTTCAGTGTCTATGTACGGAACAGACAAAAGAGACAGGCCACACAATACTTCCATCACTCTTAGCTGTCACGTGATCAAGATAGGCTGATTTCCAAGAATTGTTAAACTACCCAGGTAAGCTGAAAAGCAGCCCAGATTGATGAAGTACCTAGGTCTGTCTCTTCGTGTAATAGATGATTAAGCTATGTACAACACCAAAATCTACTTGCTTATAAAACTCGTAACAAACCTCAAGAACTCAATCAAATTATTATTTGTCTCACTTTCATTTTGAATTCTTAGAATTATTCTCCATTTAATTTAATTTCTAATTATTATGCGAATATCTGTTAAAACTTATTGTATCCCAGAAGGTTATAACATCAGAAATATTCAAATATATTATATGATACAGCGGTAGAATTGATAAAAAAAAGTCACTGGTCCCAAGGACCAGCAAACATCAGAGTTTACAGGTCCGCAGACATCGTCACTGGCCTGCTACATAAAATTCTGTTAAGTGCCTTTAACCCTTTGAGTGACGCCCCCCCCCCCCCTCCTCCTCCTAGAATATAAACCAAACTTCCTTTCAGTTACCCAAAATTTTCGGCATAGTAAAATGTAAAATTATAATTTGCTAAAAATTAAATAAACAGTCCTACATAAACAAAAACTATAAAATTATTAATTATATATTTTATTTCCGATTATTTATTTCAACTGACTAAGTTTTAATGCAATTATTTATTTATTTATTTATTTTTTAAATAAAATAAAATTCTGTGGTTTGTGTTTTATTGCCGTTTTCTCAGGGACGGGAAAATTTAAGTTTACATATCAGAGAGGGAAAAAAAGTTACTGGTCCTGCGGACTACTAATTTTTTTAAATTAATGGTCCGATTGAATTTTTAGTGGTCTCGGACCAGCGGACCACCAAGGATTTCGAACACTGTCATATATATTATAATATAATATTATATATAATATGACCGTTTCAATTTAAAGGTATGGAGCTACTTATTTTTAACCTAAAGCTTTTTTAGAAATACTAATACGTTATTAAACACATTTAAAAACTTTAGTAAAATTCTAATTAAATGTTTTTCAAAATAAATTATTCGACCTTGCGGAAACAGAGGCCAAATAACATTTCTATAGCAAAGCACCTGCAAAACGTACCTTCTAAAATGAACTGCACGACATAAAAAAGCAAGGTCACATAATAACAGGTTTTATCAAGTTAAAAAGGTTTCAGATTATGTTACGTTATAAAATGTCCAAAACTAGAAAGTTAAGGCAACTCATTACAATCGCACATTAAAAGCTTAAATGCAATGTATTTTTTTTTTCTCACGCAGCCACAAATTCAACACAATCCCGAGATATTTATATCCCAGTAATAGTAACCTACAAAATTCCTCAACAGCCCTAGGGGGGTCTCCCTAAAGACTTTAAGAAGCGGACATAAAAAGTAGGTCGAAACATTTTCCTCAAAGTCAACAAAGTATTGGTTGTTTTACGTTCCAGATGAAAAGCAAATGAAAAAAACCTGAATGAAATCCTCTTGAATTTAGTTCCCTTCCAACATAATTTTAAAGATTTTATTTTATTTAATACTTCATGAAATTTCCGGAACATAAATTGTCCATGAGTAATTTTTAAATGAGAAGCAAGAATGATTAAGTATTAATGTCATATGCCTGGGGTCTGTGAAGACTTATCACTCACAGGGTCCTGCGTTTTGTGAAACGGTGGAAAAATTTTTATACTGTAATAAATTTAAAAAATCAAAACACCCGACTGCGTAAAAAGCGAACTAATTAATTATTTCTCATCAATGTGAAACTATTTTTTATATTACTTTCCTATTTTTTGTTATTTACTTATACTGGTGACTTAAGTTGTGTTTAATTGTTAGTTCCTATCTATAAACATTGTTCTGATTAGGCCTATAGATGTCTATGAAGGTTAGAGTTGCAGTAAAGCTATAGAGATCCCACCTACACAACTTCCAGGTTGTGTAATATTTAAACGGAGCTTCTGACTATGAAATAGTCAATGAAACATCGTCTTCATTTTGAAAGACCTATCCAATGATATGCCACTCCATAGGGTGCGTAAAAATTTGTTTTCGTCTCTACCGCCATTTTGTATTTTACGGCCGCTATTTTGAATTTATAAAAACAAAACCTAGCCTACAACCATCGGACGGTTAGGACGAATCGATAGAGACAGTCATTAAAATCCATCCAGCCGTTGGGATGTTTCGAGGGTATAAAGAAATCCACATACACAGATACGCGTGAAAAACATAACCCTTCTTGGCAGTCGGGTAAAAAATCTAATAGCAATGCAACATTTTAAGGTATCTGCACACCCTTCGGAGGTAATTTTTTGAAATTTCTTCTTTATCCTCTTCGCCCCTGAAGCTAAAAAATAATGCTACAAATACTCATTCATTGTTTTTTCATAAACAAAATGACATCATAGATGACAGAAAAAAGAAAATTTCTGAAATTGATCCTTTAGCGGACTTGTCATTTAGGTTCACAAATATGGATCTAAAATTACAAATTCCCTTAAAATATCAATTATCACTAATCTAAATTCAAAAACGAATGAAAGTATATTGGCATTCTGTAAATTGCATAATAAAGATAATAACTTTCTCTAGGATAAACTGTTCGCATTATAATAGCATCTGAAAAATTTGTAAAATTCGTTGCAACTTTGTCGCCTATACCACTGTAAATATAAAACAAATATACAGTCGTCTCTCTGTTTAAAGTCGCTCTACTTAACGACGATCTCTATTTAAGGGCGATATTTTAAGGTCCCGGCTCCTTTCAATAATAAAAAAAAAATCTATTTAAAGACGAAATTGTTTCTATTTAACAACGATTTTCACGTAGGTTTTTTTTTTTTTTTTTTTTTTTTTTTGTCCCGATCCTTTTAAATATGTTAAACGAGGGAACTTCGTCTGATAGAAAAACAAGGTTTTTACAATTCAGATTAAAGGAGAAGGGTGTAATTGTTGGAATGTGATGATTCGTTTTCTCCCTCCGCCCCAAATAAATTTTATCGATTTTGAAGAAGGCGTTTTAACAACCGACTTCAGAAATTTAGATCAAATTTATGAAGACACCGCAAACGAAAATGCAACTTCAGATGCAGAAGATGGTGATGAAGCTGATGATACAGAAAGCGAGACACCACCTCCTTCATACCCAGATGCGAATTCTACCCTGGATATTTTTCTCCGGTACATTGTTTTGTCAAATATGGAAGATGACACGTTCAACCTTCTTGAGAAGCTTGAAGTAAGAGTAGTAAAAATTAGACCACCATTGAAACAATCTACACTTTGATTTTTTAAAAACTTAATTTGCTTAATTAAATGTATTATAAATATTTTTATTGTACTCTAAGTAGCATTGTTTGTTGTTCTTGTATGCAGTATAGTTAATGCTTTTTTTTTTTTTTTTTTTTTTTTTTTTTTTTTTTTTTTTGGTGCAATAAAAATATGTAGTATTATATTTGTATCAATAAAAAGAAAGAAAGAAAGAAAACATAATATAAATTTAAATAAATATATAAAACATTTCTAATCACACCAATATATTGAGAAATGTATTGACAGTTCTCAGCCTGTAAAGTGTGAAGGGAAATATTTTTTAAATATTATTTTTCCACAAATTCTGTTTAAGGACTATCTCTATTTAAGGACGATTTTTCGAAGTTTCTTGAAAGTCGTTCAACAGAGAGCCAACTGTATTATCATTAGTGTAGTCTTATTCCCTCAATAAACGTTTGTAAAAATAGTATACAAAATTTTGAGGCATTTCATGCACAATTTTTTGCTATAGAATGTTTTGCGTATGTATAGTAAGAATTTCAAAAGCTTCAGTTTGAAAAAAAGCTAAATATAACTTTTCAATACAATTCAGAAGCTGTAATAACTAACTTTAAACAGCCGTAACTCTGATTCCAACTAATATACAGACAGAATGTAAGCATACTTCGAAAGTTAAAAGATTCGATTTCAATATTATTACAAAAATGAAAAATCGATACTTTGATCAAAAATGACGTTTCAAAGGTGTGTGGATACCTTAATGTATTTAGAACTTAATTATCAGTTAATAAATTAATTTTAAGGAATTAATTTTTCAATATTAAATGAAAGCTTGTTTTAATTGTGAATATTTTGACACATCGTTCCTAAGTAAATCTATACGGCAATTATATCGCGGGATATTGTAAATTTTGTTAATACACGCAGCGCAATTACCGACACAAAACTTTAAATGGCTTTTTCACCATGGTCATATTTTCTTCACTTTCCTGTTTTAAAAAGGCTAAGGAACTTAATTAAGGGTTTCAACTTTTTTGTACATGTTTTTTATTACATATGTGATAAATCTGCGCATGGAATGAGCCTTCAGATTTTTTGTTATTTAAAAAAAAAAAAAAAAAAAAGTACATGAAGATGTGTTAAATTTCATCGTTTTACACTATATATCAGTAAAAAAATTACCTTAAAAGTAATATCAGATTTATCTAAAAATCCATGCGCAGTCTTGTGTAATACACATTTGAAAACCTTTAAAAAAAAGGGGGGGGGGGGCAAAAATATCAATATTTAAAAAAGTAATTGGAATCTTAAATTCAATTTTTTAACTTTTTAAAAATTTTAAATATGTAGTTTTTATTTTTTCCAAAACGTACTTTTCGTTGAACATTGAAATGCAGCGAGTTCACCATTTGAAACATTTTTTAAAAATAAAAAACTCTTGAAAAGGTTAAACTGCCCCCTTAAGAATATAAAAAGTGCCTTTTTTTCAATAAGCAGCTCCCTGCCTCTTTTTAAACCTGGGGGAAACTCTGGGAAAATTACTGGGTGTTTAATTTTTCAGGATATTTAACCATGTATTGAGATTCGTCTTATGATTTTATTTAGTAAAAAGATATTTTTATTCTTTATTTAAAAAGTACAACAGCGGAATTCATTACAGTTAAATACATGATCACTCCCATAAGTTGCTTTATCCTTAGTTTTGTCCAGGAACCGATATATGCTGAAACAGAATAAATAACGAGAAATATTTCTCAATAACAAATACTAGCACAGCTTTACCATTTATGCAATAGCAGGTGCGTTTCTACAGCAGACTAATAAATACATCTGCAGAAGTTTTGTGAGGTTTCAATCACTGATCCTGATGGCGAAATGCAATGAAAATTTAGTCTCTCAGCGAAAATATTTTAAGCAATTTCCATTAAAAAATAAGCAAGAAAACAGAGAACAAAATTACTCAAGAAAAGAAAGCAAGAATACCGCTCCGGCTTTAAGACAGCATCTTCCCCCAAGTTTTCTGATGATGAAAACTAAGTTGGGGGAAGGGGGTATGCATTAAAATTTTTTAGACGAGATTAAAAAAAATAATAAATACAGTTCTCCAATAGAAATTATAACAGAAGTACTCCTTAATTAGGATAATCTCAGAGTATTTTAAAATACAAGTGAGTACATAATATTGCATTTATCTTACTTTTTAATTTCTGCCTTATTTTTTTACTTTATAGTAGCATTAAAATAAAATTATTTAAATCCCCCCCCCCCCCCGCGTTTGCCCCAAAATACACACAGTTTAAAATCTTTAAAATAATTCTACCTTCGTTTTTAATTTGTACCACAAAGATAATCAGCCATCTAAATTTCCAGCCAGTCCTTTTAGCCCCCTAACATAAGATCGAATTTTTAAGGTATACAGGGAATGAATAACATACCCCTTCCCCCTCTTAGTAGTATTATATTAGTTATTACTTTAAAATACTTTACGCTGTTGGTCAACTTCCGAATTCCTTTCGTTATTGTTAAACCTGCGGGGGTATAATGCATTCGTATATTTAAAATATCTCCTCAGCAAATTAAAATTTTTACTTTCTTCTATCTTTACAAGAAGAAAGTATTGGATCCATGAAAATTTTCGTATTCGGTTTTCAACGAATTTACACGTTTTAGGGTCAGAGATCCCGAAAAACGTGTTTTTAGAAAATGTCTGTGTGTGTGACACAAATTTTGTGGACGCTCTATCTCAAGAACAAATGCACGGAATTTAATAAAAATTTATATTTAGTTAGTCCCTGATATAAACTGGCGCTGATTAGTTTTTGGTGCAAATCGCTCAACAGGTGGCGCTGCTATGCTGCATTTTTTATAATTTCCGCAATGGCTCTATCTCAAGAACTAATGCACGGATTTTTATGAAACTTCAGATTCAGTTAGTCCTTGATATGGGTTGGTGTTTACTACGATTTGGTGCAAATCGCCCGACAGGTGGCGCGGCTATACAGCATTTTTCGCGATTTCCGGGAGGGCTCTATCTCAAAAACTAATAAATGGGTTTTCATCAAACTTCAGATTCAGTTAGTTCTTGATATGGGTCGGCGCTGACTACGTTTTGGTGTAAATCTCCCAACAGGTGACGCTGCTATGCTACGTTTTCTCCGATTCCCGCAACAGTTTTATCTCAAGAAGTAATGCACGGATTTTAATCAGGACTTCAGATTCGGTAACTTCGTTGACTTAAATTGTTGCTTATTAGGTTTTTGTATATATTGTCCGCCAGGTGACGCTGCTATGCAGAATTTTTTTACGATTTTCGCCATAGCTCTACTCAAAACTAATGCACGGATTTTCATCAAACTTCAGATTCAATTAGAAGTTGACATAAGTTGTTGCTGATTAGATTTTGTGTAAATCACCTACCCGGTGTTGCTGATAATGCTGCATTTTTCAGGAAGTATAAACATGTATGAGATAGAAGAAAGTTTTGGGATTGCCACATCCGGCTAGTTAATTTTTTCCGTGTACTCTTCTTAAGGGGTCTCAGGACTCTTAAAATTGGAAACAAGAAAAGAAAAAAAAAAACATTTTCAACACTTAATATCTTAAAATGTATATGATTTTAAAACAAAATTTTTATTGGGATGAAAGTATGTCCTTTCATTTCATGTATTTAAAAAATTGCAAGATGCAGAATTAGCATTTATAGGGGGGCTCCAAATTGTCAGACATTTGACAAGGAGAAAATAGGTATATAACAGCTTACGCGCAGGATTACAAAATAAATTTTGCTACTAGAATTAAAATTACGGTGCCGACTTATACAGGGTTCCAACACAATTCTCGTAAAAAAATTCCCTGACTTTTCCAAGTTTTCCCTAACCTTATTCAAAAATTTCCCTGACCTTTCTCAGTAAAAATTTGGCTTATATATTGCTGTAAAACCCTCCACAATGGACTTTAATCTAGATAAATGCTAGAAAAAAGTATGTGCTGTATGAATTTCTGCTTTTTTAATTATTTTTCCTATTGTTATATTGTTTGCAGAAATTTTATATAAAAATTTTAGTTTGGATAAATAATTAATTCAAAATTTCTTTATGTACGACGATAATAGAAATTCTGATGGAAGTAGTACATCAAAAATTCCCTGACCTTTTCAAATATTTAAAAAATTCCCTGACATTTCCCTGACTTTTCCCTGTTTTCCAGGTTTTCCCTGACCCGTAGGAACCCTGTTATACTTCAGATTGTAGTAATTACCCTAAACCTAAATAAAATTGCATTTAAAGCATTTTTGTATTTTTAATACAAAGTTGTATTTAGTTAATGCAAAATTTTGAAAATTTCAACAGTATAATCACCTAAAAAAATATTTTTTTGAACAATAAAAAGGAAAATTTAGGTTCAGTTTATACAGACAAATATGAAACGTATGTTACAACAACGTTATAATAATCTCTTATAAACAGATTAAGTTAAAAAATGCTATAAAAAGTGATAAAATATCTTTATTAAAATTGACGATCGTTTCATCGCACAAACGGCGACATTTTCAAAATCATTCACGATAGAAAATATTTTCACATAATTTGAAAACAATAACATAGTAAACAATGTCACGAGACATGATGCATAATGAAAAACATTGCAAACATAAAATTAAATTAAAATAGTTATTTGCGAGCGTGGATTAATTTTCACATAATTTAAAAACAATAACATGGTAAACAATGTCACGATACATCATGCATAATGAAAAACATTGCGAAACATAAAATAAAAATAAAATTAAATTGGCTATTTGCGAGCATGGATTAATTTTTACTATTGTTACTAAAATTACATAGCATCTCTTTCCAAATTTTAGATAAATCAAGGGCCACTGAATCATTGCAAATATACTCGTTGCGTAAAAATATCTCTATTGATTCTCGGATTATGATGGATGGTACATAAAATCTTGATGGATAAATTAATTTGCTATTTTTAAAATCGATCTGTAAAGGTTCTTTGCTGTATAATCTGGCCAAAACTGTGGTTCTTCTATTGTATTTGATGTCTGCAATATGTTTTTGGATTCTAGTTTTAAGTTTTCTGCTTGTCATACCTATATAAAACTGTTTTATTCCATCTTCTTTGGTGAAAGGTATTTCGTATGCTCCTGATATTAACATATAGCACACATCAAATACAACTGAAGAACCACAGCTTTGGCCAAATTATTGCAGCTTTGGCCAAGAACCTTTACAGATCGATTTTAAAAATAGCAAGTTAATTTATCCATCAATATTTTATTTACCATCCATAATCCGGGAATCAATAGGGATATTTTTACGCATCGAGGATATTTGCAATGATTCAGTGCCCCTTGATTTACCTAAAATTTGGAAAGAGATGCTATGTAATTTTAGTAACAATAGCAACAGTTAATCCACGCTCGCAAATAGTCAAGTTAATTTTATTTTTATTTTATGTTTTGCAATGTTTTTCATTATGCATGTCTCGTGACATTGTTTACCATGTTATTGTTTTTAAATTATGTGAATATTAATCCACGCTCGCAAATAGCTAATTTAATTTTAATTTAATTTTATGTTTGCAATGTTTAAAATTATGCATCATATCTCGTAAACTTTTTTACTGTATTATTGTTTTTAAATTATGTGAAAATATTTTCTATCGTGAATGATTTTGAAAATGTCGCCGTTTGCGCGATGAAACGATCGTCAATTTTAATAAAGATATTTTATCACTTTTTAAAGCATTTTTTAACTTAATATGAAACGTACGTTTTGAAAATTTTGTGAAAAAAATATTCAGAAGTTTGAGATATCCTGCGCGTTATGCCCAAAAACGTCATTTGGAGAAAACTAACTTCAAAGCTTCGGAAACGCCGCTTCAGCTATTGAGCCGCTGTAATTCTAAAAGCCATAACTTCTGTTCTAATGAGAATTTCAAGGAAACAATATCAAAATGTTCTGAAATGATAAGAGCTTAACGTCTAAAAAATTCGAAAATCTTGAAGATTCTTTATGTAAATGTTAAAATCTTACTCGCAGTTCGTCCGCTTTTAACATATAAAAAACTAAATTAAGCGTATACTTCCCACATATTTTAAAAACTAAGAAGAAAAAAAAAACGAGACTCCTTTAAGAAGAGTACACTGGAAAAAGAAGTTAAAAATTTTAATTTCCTGAAGAGATATTTTAAGTATACGAATGCATGCTATGTCCATTAGGTTTAACTTTAGCAAGGGGGATTCAGAAGATGACTGACTAATCTGCTTTAAGGTACATGCTTACATGAAACTGGCCGTTTTGGTGAATCATTTTTTTGTTTGTTTCATTTGAAATAGCAATCTTATGATCAGGGTTCGTAAATATGATATTTTCGGAAATATAAAAAATATCCGGTATTTTGTTATATATCCGGTATTTTCGATATATATCCGATATTTTCAAAACAGTCAACTTAATGCTGATAATAAATATTTTCAAGCATGATATAAATTAGAAATTAAAAGATACTGCACTTAACATGAAAACTTAAATCAAATAATAACCTCAAAATGCATTTTTCTTCTCTCCCCGCCCCCACCCCTTGAATAATATTGAAGATCAACAAATTGAAAACAGATACAATTTGCTTTATACACCTATATATTATATATATAAACTATAGGATTAATATTTTACTAATAATAATCTTGAGTTTGTGTATTAAGTAATAAAGAGCTAAACATAATATAAAGCGAAATAATGGATCGATAGAAAAATAACCTGCAAACGGGAAAAGAAAATCTGCGACGGCCGTCTCACGTCTCGAACTTTCTGCTACCGGGATTATCTATATTACACTTTATCTTTCAATGGCTGTTCTGAATTGATTGTCTCACATAATTATTACGACTACACTTAAAAATAAAAGTTTCAAACATAAAGCACATAAAGCTTGGAAAAGATTTTTTCTTCTTTGTCTAAAAAAGTCACTACCAGAGACAAAAGTTCTTATCTACAGAATGACGCAGTCAATAACATTTGAAAATTTCATTTACACTTGTTTTGACTGAAGAAAATATCAAAATTATCTTGCACAGTGATATTTTGAAAATAAATATCAAATATACAAAATATCAAAATATCTTGATATTTTGGAAATAAATTTAAAGAATTTGAAAATATCGAAAATATCAAAAATCTTGATATTATAAAAATAAATATCGGATATATATCAAGATATATATATCATGATATATATCAACGAATCCTGTTTATGATTCCAAATCTATTGTAATTTTATTCTTACGATTACTAGAACAGGAGTTACGGCTGATATAATAAATAGGAAGTGGCGTAAGAAGACCAGGAGAAATGTAAACAATGTTTCTATGCATGATTTTCTTACCTCCCCCCTTTTTTTTTACATAAAAACCTTACTTAAATGACATTTCAGAATGCTTTCCATATTACTCACTATACTAACCTAGAAACTGAGCTCTAATGTGATGATAATGTAATTATTTTATAGGTACTTGAATATTAAAAAAAAAAAAAAGAAAAAAAAGGTAATTTTTTTTTCCTATAAAAATTTTGTATTTTTTGACATATTTTGAAATATTTCAGTTAATTTTGAAGGTATTGTAAAACTCCTAGTTTTGTGTACAGGTAAATGTGATAATAGTATATAGTACAAAGGAAATTGAAATATGTTTAGTTGAATGGAAGTATGTCTGGTGTAAACATGAAATTTTGCTATAAAAAAGACAAAATACTAATTTTAAAAAAAGGTTATGAAGATATTGTTAGGATTTTATGCTTTTTAATCATTCTGTATTACAACTTAACTAAAAATATGTATATTTATTCAATACTGTACATAATAAAAATAAATTAAAAAAAATAGTGATCCGAATGTCGACATATATCGTAAGACTAAAACGGAGCTGAAGTTTTAAAGTAAGGTGAGGTTATTCAGCATTTTTTTCTACTTTCGACTTATTTATTTTCAACTTATTATTATTATTGAAAATCTAATGAATTATGCATCTGTTTTCCAAAATACGGATTTTCTAGCTCTAAAAAGATAACGGCAAACGTGTACAAAAATGCAGTAATCGCAGCCAGTTTAATACTTCTCACGGAATTAAGTCAAGCTTGTCAATTTTTGAGGCAATGTAGCAACCTTGACCACGATCTCATGTGAGACCACACACTAAGACTGAATGAGAGCAGTTTGATATAGCACAAAATTAGCACTCGCCACTCGCCAGGCGTCGAGTAACACTTAAAACGTGGCGATTAACTTTATTGTCCACGCTCGCCAAACTCAATGGGCACCACTCGCCAAACGCGATGGTTGAACGATCGATGCCAGGGAGATAAGGGGTGAAATTCGTTCGGAATTTACGGCGTCCAAATCGGCGATTCTCCCAAACGTAAGAATAAAAAGTAGCAGGGGTGATTCTGTCTCGAACTTTCCGAAAATTTAAGGCATTCGGTTCCGAAAAAATAAATAAATAAAAACGGTCATCAGTCCAAAAATTCGGACATAAAAATATCGCTAATTTCGATATGGCTGCCGAGAAAAACCAATTTTGTCAATCGTTCGCAGAAAAAAATCACCAATTCCGTCAATGAATCGCGAAAAAACGTGAATTTCGCCCAAGGACCACATAACAAACGCGAATTACGTCAAAACATCGCGGAAAAAACGCAAATTTTGTGAAAAGATCACGGAGAAAATGCAACTTTCGTAACAAGATCGTGGAAAAAAAGCAAATTTCGTCAAAAAATCGCAGAAAACACGAATTTCGTGAAAAGATCGCGGGAAAAACGCAAATTTCTTCAAAAAATCTTTAAAAAAAATGCAAATATTTTGAAAGAATGGCGAAAAAACCCACAAATTTCGTTAAAAGATTACAAAAAAAAAAAAAAAAAAAAAAAACGCAATTTTATGAAAAGATCGCGGAAAAAAATCACATTTCGTCAAAAGATCGCGAAAAAACGCAGATTTTGCAAAAAGTCACGAAAAAACATGAATTTTGTCAAAACATCGCGAAAATTCGTTAAATGGTCGCAGAAAAATGCATATTAGTTAGTGCCGAGGGGGGGGGGGGGGCGTCCCTCTGCTGTAACCTTTCTGAAAATTTCCTGTGAATTTATTTCATTGCAATTAATAGTAAAAATAAAATTTTTCAGTTGAGTGTAATCATATCGAATGGTAAGTAATATATATTAGTAAATTACAATGTAATAATTTACAATGTTGATAGTTAGAAAAAACACGGTGTCTTCAGAAATTTAAAGAAAAAGTTCCCTTCCTCTTCAACAATCGAAGTAACCCGATTGCCACCAATGTGAAGAAATTTCCTAAAAGACTTAAAATTAAAATATAAAAATAGTATTATTTAAAAAAATAGCGAGTGTGGGCATATCTCCAAATAAAATGCTTTCATTTAAAACAAGAAAGGAAAAATTATGCGTCAAACAGATTACGAAACACTTTCCAACACATCCAGAGTAATGTAACAAAACTGCACCGTTTAATAAGTTTAAACATTATGTCTATTCCAACCGTATGGAAACGCATAACACATTTGAAAACTCAATTTCAGCTGCCCCCATCTGCAATCGGAAAATTATCTGAATTTTTTCAGCAGCCCTGTATATGATATATAGATTTGTATCTATTAACTACATGCATGCCAAAATTTAGTTCACTTAAGAAATACATATACCTCAGTTGAAAATTCCCCTTCAGCAACTTCCTCTAATGAGGAGAATGGTGCGTAAATACTTTTGTGCAGCCCTGTATATGAGTTTATAGAATTTATGTATAACGAGTAACTTGCAAAAAATTACTTAAAGTGAAAAGCGTATACCGAATTTTAAAACGCACACTCCAGCAATTATTAATCAAAGACAGTACTGTAACCTATCTTTTGTGTGCCCCTGTAAATGTATAAAAATGCTATGAATGCCCTGTTCTAACGTAATCGTACTGAAATTCAGAGATTTTTATCTGTTTCAATACATTTGAAATAGCATGTCATAAAATACTCTGCAAAGGATTTTTCCCCCATATACCATAATGTAAAGGGATACTTTTGAGTGCCCCTGTAAATGAACGATTAATCCTACATACTTCATATACAATATCAAACAAGCTTTGGTGACCCTAAATAACCGTTATCAATTGCATGAAAATCCGAGTATATTTACGGGAGTTAGAGCGTGGACAGACGGCCAGACAAACCGAATGCATAAACACTTTTCAACTTTGTTGGAAAGTTAAAAAAAATAATAATTATCAAAATCGGTTCAGTAGAAAGCTCAGGCCAGATGACTACAAAAAAAAAAAAATAAATAAATAAATAAATAAATTAAAATAAATTAAAATTAAATCTTGTCTTTTAAATATATAGCTTTTCTCAATTTCTACTCCACTGTCGTTAGCCGTCGCTGTAAAAGACCGTGTTGGTAAAACTTAAGCAATTAAAGTGAAAAACGAAAGTATAGCCATTTAGTTAAGAAAATTGTAAAAGCATAAAAGTAACGCCGTGATTAACAGCGTAATTGACTTTCCTCCACCCATTTTTCTCCCCATGGGCAATTTGCTTAAGACATTTTGCCATGAGAATATCCAACACAGAGCATTTCTGTGCTCACTAGACCACCAAATTGCGCTTAAATAGCGAAAACGAAATTCAGCCTCAACAGGAGTGAGACAGGGAAAGTACGACCACCGTGTGACAACACACAAACAAAACATTCTTCTATTTTTAATTTATTTACTTCCTTTGCGCGAAGTGATTGTGAGAAATGCTGAACAATTTTCGCTTTTCCTGGGAAAAAAACACTTATACAGTAAGAGACTGCATGTTTACTTTTGCACGTAAGATCGTAAATTACTTAAAGGGTTATACCTATTTGAAGACTTTCAAAAAACACTTTTCTTTAATTGCGTTTTTTAAAGTATAATTAAAGAATATTCGGTATTTTTCCAGTATACGGGAAGGAGGGGGGGGGGGGGTCCTGGACCTTTTTTTATTTTAAGTTTGGCACAATTTGGAGTCAGAAAGTAAGATTTGTTGCCAAATGCACGACAATGGATGTTTACTTTTGCACGCAAGATTGTAAATTAACCGTTTATCTACTGACGGTACTTATAAGTACCTAAATACCATTAAAATAACTTGTTATAAAATTCATTTAATACATCGATTAGTTGTAATACAGTTTAGAATAAATTATAGATACATTACTTTATCATCTAGTTCCAAAAGCATTATTGGTCACACAAAACAAAAATATTTTTTAAAAGATGATTTCTTTTTCCTTTGCATCTGCTCAGCTTTCTTGGCGTTGGGAGGGGGGAGGGGGGGGGGGTCAATTCGGAAATATCTCTATATTTTTATTGTAAGAACATTATATTCATACATTTACTAATTCTACAAAATAGTAAGAAAAATATTTAAAATAAAAGATAGTAGAGTTATTGCACAAAATCCCAATAAATTCAAATTTAATTAATCCTTCCAAATCTTCAATCCTTCGAAAATTTATTAAATGATTATGTAAATCTTCTAATGTAGTTTAAACAATTCACGAAAAATGCTTTAGAAGATAAAATTTTCATGAATTCATAATTCAGTACATAAAGGGTTAAAAGAGTTATTATCTACCTGAAAACTTTCAAAAAACACTTCTTTTAAAAAATTGCGTTTATTTTTTTTTTCTTTCCTGTTGCCATACCTTAAAAAGGAAAAACTAACAAAAAGTTTTCTTTAATATATTCATTAGTTCGCGCTTTTCTATCAAGCGTAAATAAAAGGTTTCAATTTTCAATAATCGGATCTCACGCCAAATGAAAGTCATGTAACGGGAATTTTGTGAAATTGGGAGGGATTTTTAAGAATTTTTTTTTTTTTTTTTTTTTTTTTTTAAAGTTTAAGGACTATTATTTTTATTTTTAGATTAAAATCTGCTTTTAGATTTCTAATTCAATAAACTGTTTACTATAATAGCATGTAATATCCATTAAACAAATGGTGTCAAGTTAATAACATTTAAAAAAAGTTTAAAAAAATTAAAAATTTTAAACTTTGCTTTCAGCTATACATATGAAATATTTATATATATATATATATATATATATATATAAAATAACCATTATAGAATATTACAATTCATCATCAATTTCAAATATAATTTATAAATTGAGTATCAAGACGATGTATATTTCACCAATAAATAAAAATGCAAATACTACACTATAATTTTGGAAAGAAGGTGTATATCAACAATATTTATAACATTTAACTATAAAAATCCCAAAATTTTCAAATTTAAACCACACCGGTAAAGTGGGTGGACAGGACAGACTAATTCCATCCCCACTTTAAAAACTTGCAGGTTTCTAAACACACATCTATCCTGCACTCAAAACAACAGAAAAAAACAAAGTATTGTTATTTTAGATAAAATATTTAAAAGGTAAATAAACCATAGAATTTCTCCAGCGGCTTTGAAATTCTTAACAGGTGGAAATGCTTCACTTTTGAAAATAACGCAATTGAAATCACACATAAAACGCAAAGTTTTACAAAAATTTAGAATGTCGTTATAGAAGAGCAGTGACTTTTAGGTTAAAATAATATTTATTTGCGAGTTACGACTACCAATATATGATGCATTTTTTATTATAACTAATCTTTTAGATTTATTATAAATTAATAAATCAGTTCCTTCTTAAACATTTTCTTTCGTCAAAATTCGGCGGGTTCCACCTCATAATAATATTTTTTTTCCCTCATCAGGGCGACACTAAATTCTAAAAGAGCAGAATTCCTGCCTCATGCTTGTTATTAATACGAGGAGCGTATCAATAAGTTTTTGCCTTCACATAGAAATAATTGAATCAAATTTATGAAATTGCTACATTGTATTAGTCCTTTTCTATATAGTCACCGTACACAGTAACACATTTCTACAAACGGTATTTCGACCTCCATATGTGACATACTGTTGGAAAGGCATGTCATGCGCATCCTGAGCCCCCCGCCCCTTCCCAATTTGCACTCCGGGGGCACTTTTCTAAATTTTGCGGACACCATTCATGCACCCCCGGGGGGCAAATTTGGGGGAGGGGCTCGGGGGATGCATAACATGAATAAGTGGTCACAGGCCTTTCCAAAAAAATGTCACATGTGGGGGTCGGCAAAAATTAGAAAAATGCCCCCCTTGGGTCTACTAACGCACCTCTTGGAATATATCCCCCCCCCCCTCTTTTTGAAATACCGTTTGCAGAAATGTGTTACTGGTGCACGGTGACTATATAGAAAAGGTCTAATACAACGTAGCAATGTCAAATTTTACTCAATTATTTCTATATGAGGGCAAAAACTTATTGATACCCCCTCGCATTTTAATTATGGTAAAATTTTAGATCCATATTTGAAAATCTAAATTACCAATCCCTTAAGCATCAATTTCAGGAAAATGGCTTCTTTCTGTCATCTTGTTTGTGAAAAACAGTGATGGAAATTGGGAAATAAAAAGGTAGGAGTCAAATGATGACTGAAAATCTTAGGCGTCCAATTAAAAATTTTAGTTGCAATTTATAAGATTCATTTTTAGTATTACTGTAATATTGTATGCTACTTTTTAGAAAAGCACAAATACTTGTTTTTATTTAAAATTGTTGAAGTTCTTAATCTCCAAGGCTATAATAATTGAAGCAACTGTAAAACTGATGTAAAGCATTTTTAATTATTGCTATATTTAGAAAAGAAATTAATAGAAAAATGCACTTAATCATCTCTCTATTCTAAAAAAAAGTAACTACCGCTGTCACCGCCGCCGCCGCCGCCGCCGGTTTTGAATTTTTTGTGACCGGAGGTCTTTCTTCGTTAATATTAAAAAAACTGTTGCATACAAAAATATGAAAATCGGTAGTATTATAGAAAAATGTTTGATAAACACGCTGATGTAGACACTTTTCAAATCAAAGAATTATTTTGAGAGATATTTAATGCAAAAGTTGGACAAAATCATTCCACTAAAAAAGTTTTATAGGAGCAAAAACTGTACATAGGAATTTAATCATTTTTAGATCATTTTATGCGTCAGAATTTCCCGGTGTGCAGATTGCAGTTAGTTTTTTAATTTGAATAATTTTTCGAGGTTTTATTTCTATTTTAAATTCAAATTTTCAGCATTTCGAGAGATATTTTTTACAAATTTTAGAAAATTGTATTAATTTAAACTGTTGCCAACTGTATAAAAAGCGCAAAGAGTAATGTTTGCTTCAAATTAAAAATTTATTTTACACGTGACTATTATAAACAAAAAATATAAAAAGCAGGAACTCATTGAAAATTACGTCATAAAAACTATAGTTACACGTGAATTTTAAATGAAAAGAATATTGTAAAATAATAAATTCAGTAACATGCGTTAGAAGTCCTAAATAGGAGAATTTACGTCATATTACACTTATTACGTAAAATGAACAAAAAATAATATTGCAAAACAGTTTTAATTTAAAAATTGCGCGAGACATTTACTTGACATTTTAAGATGATCCTAATATTTCATTTCTAACAAAAGTATTTTGACGTGAATATTAAAAATAGAAAGAAAAGTTTGGTGAAAATTACGTCAGATTATAATTGTCAGATTCAAATTATAATTCAATCTTCCGAAATGTTTTTAAAGGCGGTCAAATTAGCGAGCTGTTAGAGTCTGCGGTGTTTGAACGGGGGTTGACGAGCGTAGCTCGTAGGGGGCAGAGCCCCCTAGTGTTAAAAAAAATAAAAAAAATAAACTTGATAACTTCTTAGTAAAACAAAAACAAAATTTTATCCAGTGTTGATAGTTACAATTTAATTTACTAAAAAAACATAATGCATCTACATTTGAATCTCGTAACATGAAATCAAAAGGTCGACTAATTTTTTTTGTGTGCGTGTTAACCATTAAAGTAATAGTTAATAAATATTTTTTTAAAAAAAGATACACGTCAAATTTGACACTAAAAAATAATTTTGTAGTCGTCAAATGCAATAATTTAGTTGCATTTGATGACTAGCGACTGCTAATTTCGAACACTGATGAAAAAGTAATGAATATGTATTTGTAGTATTATTTTAACTTCAGCTCTCAAGAGATTAAAACTATTTTTACACTCTTATCTAAACTATAGTTAATGTAACCAATTTTTGCAGTCTCTTTAAATTCATCCCAACGAAGTTAAAACTGTAATCAGACAAAACACATTGAAGCAAAAACTTAATGCGTGAGATATGCTATCTTTTAGGGTTTCAAAGGAATTAAGATATGATAATATACATGCATACAAAAAAAATGTTAAAGGAATATTTTCAATGAGGCATATTCTCATAATATCTAGACGCCGATAAGAAGCTATGAGGATAAGAATATTTAAAAGAATAACAGGCAAAAAAATAAAGATCAAATGAACACAAACATGCAACCTGTTGCTGACTAAATATACATAAATACTTTTTATAAAATCAAGATAAAGAAAAGAATATTTTGAAATTTTTTTTATGTAAAAATGCATATGGTTTTCACGGCGCAATAAAAGAGAAGAGTCAAACTTATTTCAAGGAAATATTCTCTTTAGAATTGGTACTTTATGCAAAGTTGATCTTATTTTCAACACCTGTGAACTTGGAGAGGAGGTAGAGGGCGGCAGGAAACGGCAGATTCCATATACCTTGGTTTTAATAATTCAGCTAATTTAAATCTAAAATGCGTGGAACGGAACCCAATTATAGCCGTCATTAGTGCATGTACGTCTGCGCGTGCATCAGTTTGTATGAATCTTAAAAATTGATTTAAAAATTCTATCTTTGCATACAAAAATCAGTTGAGTTAAATGAAAGATTAAGAATATAGATACATAAATTTCCAAGCATAATTTAACAAGTATTATTTTAAAACACTAATTCGCTTTGACGCCTTTGTCACAAGAGCACTTTATGCATGCTGCATGTATTCTGAGTACAGTTTAGATGAGGTTCATATCGTTAAGGCTGTTCTTAACTGCTCTGCTCAACAAGCGAAAACGTTTTGACACATTTACAAATTCATTTTTTAACGGAAACATATAAAATTGGAAAGCCTGCCCATGGAAGCGATTTGAAATCGAACTGTTTTTTCCATTTTTTGATCAATCAATTACCTACTGAATTATAAGCGATTTTGATCACGTGACACGGCATTTTTCTCCCTCTTGCTGACTGGATTTTCTTCTTTCGCTCGGAAATAGAGTTCAAAATGCCAACTTTGACAATATTTTCTGTAAGATCTATTGCGTAGAGCCGTACCGAGTACTCGGTAAATACTCGGTACTCGGCCAATTTGCCGAGTACTCGGTACTCGGTGAAATTTTGGCCGAGTACTCGGCCAATACCGAGTAGTTGTAAGAATTTCATTTTTTAAGCATATGAATTTAAAACTGATCTGTAAAAAGTTATTTGAATATCAATGTATAATATATGCAATAATTCATAAAACTATTTACTTGGTATTTAACAACATGTCTAGAAAATATAGAAAAAATTAAGAACAAAAACCTTCATAAAATAATTCCAGATTAAAATTTAGTATCACATTTATACAAATAAAAATAAGTTCTTTTTAAATATATAGGAAAACAGAAAAGATTATTATTTTGGATAAAGAAACTGAAAATACAACAAATGTAATAAAAAAATTAATAATTAAATTTATTATATTTCAAATTATGGTGCAAAAACACCAAACGTTCTGCATTATCAGTAGACAGGGCATTTCTTTTACTACTATAAATTTGGCCTGCCTCTGAAAATATACATTCAGAATAAACAGTGGTTGCAGGTGCACATAAGAATTTTTGGTACTTTTCGGTTAGCCTGGTGCCAGTGTTATATATGCATATTTATATACATATGTAAATATACATATATATCCATATATACATATTGTATATATATATGTAAATATATATGTATATATACATATATGTATGTATATAAATATGTATATATAACACTAGCGCCCAGCTAACCGAAAAGTACCGAATTTTTTTGCAAGGTTGTCCATAATCAGAAAAGTTCTTTTTTCTCCCCCCATGCAAATGGAGTGTCAGTTTTACATAAGTCTTCTGTTAAGAAAGTCTGTATTACTTTTTGTACCTCTCTTTTTATTTTTAATCAAAAGAAAATAAGGTACAGTTACAAAATAAATATGAAATGTTTTCCATTATTCAATGAATTGTTACAGTAACCAATAAACATTTTTATTTTTGACAGACAGATTTCAGGTATCGGAATAAATTAGAGGGAGTTGAGGAATGTTTTAATTTTATATTGGTTAATAATTGTACTTGTTATGTGTCAATTCTTTTTCTTTGCTACTGTTTTGAATTGTCAAAAATTGTCTTTAAAAGCTGCACAAATAAATTTCAAATTTAATTAGTTAATTTATATATATATATATATATATATATATATATATATATATATATATATGTACACAGGTATATTTATATATGTACACCTAAGCTCACATTATGTGCACATCAGCATTTTTTTTCTCTTATTACACAACTACTCGGTACTCGGTACTCGGCCGAGTAGTCAGTGGCCGAGTACTCGGTACTCGGCTACTCGGCCAAAGTACTACTCGGTACACCACTACTATTGCGTTTACAAGAAAACGGAAAAAAACAGCTCTATTACATAGTTTCTGAATAACAAAACCTAGAAATTATATTAATACATGGAAATTATTCCAGAGAGAAACATTCGCCTTGCATACAATATTTCAAATGAAAATCAAATTTCAAATTTCAGAGTAATTGCTTAAAAGGCGCAAAGGCCAACATTTGAAATATTGTATGCAAGGCGAATGTTTCTCTCTGGAATAATTTCCATGTATTAATATAATTTCTATCGATGCTGGATTTAATTGTGTTTCGTGTTTGTCCCTGGTCGGTGACTCACGATAAATATTCCATCTTGTGCTGCGTTTGTAGCCTTGCCAACATATAATAGTGAGAAATTTTCCGAGCTAGGTATCGTTCCAAGTGGTTTAGTCGGTAGAACGTCAGTGCGCTATACTGATGGCCCGGGTTCGAGTCCCGGCTTGGAATCTTTTTCACTATGTTGGCCTTTGCGCCTTTTAAGCAATTACTCTGAAATTTGATTTTCATTTGAAACAAAACCTAGTTCCATGCATTTCCGAACAAAAATTAATTAAAGCTTGTGTTAGAAAGTTGTTTCTTTGGATTTGAGAACATCCTTAAGGATTAATTTTTGATCAACAGGTCAGAGAGATCTCAACACTAGCAACTACACATTTCACTTACTAATGTTAAACCTATGGTAATGCATTCCCCCCTCCCCTCCTCCCCTCTCTCTCTCTTTGTGTGCGTGTGTTTTCTTAGTTGTTCAAACCTGGCTACTTTCTGGCACATTTTTTAATTACCTTTTTTTTTTCGGAAACACGTGAAATTTACAGGTGCTCTTATTCGAAAACTACGTAAACGAAAGGGTTATTTTATTTTCCCGGTAAAGACAGAGCATCTTTCAGAAATGCGATCAAAGCAGCGCAAGAGAGGAGAGAAAAAAAAAAAAAACTTCTCACAAGGCAACAATAACTCAAGATGCAATTCATAAATCGGAAAATTAAAAATGATTACAAATCACTTCAATAATCATGCCTGCAAGTGTCATGCTTTTATTTTTAAAAATGAGTCAGAAAATGTGTCAAAATTTCGCGCTGCCAAGCGGTATTGGTGTATGGTGACTTGCACAACATTAAAGTTCTGTAACTGTTTGGTTTGTGTTTCTGAAGTTTTTCTCTTGTTCTCTGTCTAGTGTTGACTCCAAGTCGTTTTAGCAGGGCGAAGCGCCCGGCGGCCCTTTTTAACACTTCCTATGCGCCCCATGGCCTTTAACAAAGTTTCACAATGCCCAGTTGCTCTTCTTTGATGTGATATCGAGAATTTCGAGCTTGGAATGTGAATTAATCGGGAATTTGTTCGGATTCGAATCTTTATACCGTGCAATTTTTACGCAAATTTACTTCAACTCTTCAGGCTTTGCGTGAACACTCTAGTGAGCGGTACGGTTCGCTCTAGGAAAAGGGATTTTTGCTCAAATGATCTCATGAAACACTGCAGTTGCCGATGCTGTTCCTTTAGATTCGAAGCTACCCCCCCCCCCCCCCACACACACACACACACAAAAAATCCAAGTTTTACATTTGAAGCTGAATTTTTTTAAGTAAAACCAATAATTCTGTGGGGCAATAATTATTGGCTGTCTGATATTTTTGAAAGCTTAGAATAGCCATTATAAACTAATTTAGATAATCAGTTATTTAATGATAAAAACAAAATGTCATTTGTGACTTAGAACACAAAAAATTGTCATTAGGATGTGTTTTATACGTATAGGTTATTATTAGATAGACCACTGAACGAAAATTCGCGAACTTCGATTAATACGCAAATTTTGATCGTATCTTTGATTCGCGTATTAACGGGGTTCGACTGTATTGTGAAATTCTTCAATTGGTAGAGGGATAAAAACGTTAAATTCAGCATTCAATCATGAGAAAAAATAGCTACATTCTTCAGTCGGTTGGAAAAAAAAGCGAAATTCGTCGATAAGTTGCCAAAAAAAAATCATGAAATTCGTCAGTTGATGAAGGTGTCTCTGTGTGTTAGGGGGGATGGGGGAGGGATCGCGAAATTCAATTGATCGCGGGAAAATATCGCAAATTCTATATTAGGGGGCTCCAAACAAACCAGTTCAAAATATTTTTTGTGAACAAGGTACAAATGTGCCCTTTTTGAAAAATTCCCGCCCAGCGGCCTTTTTTTTTTTTTTTTTTTTTTTTTTTTTATCTAGAGTCAACACTACTGTAATCGATCGTCAAAAGTTGGAATTATTTTTCTGTTTGGTCAAAGCATTACATCATGGTAAGGCATTTAATGCAAACCGCACACTCATACATCAATCACTTGATTATATATGCAATTTTAAAAAGGGCCACTTAATTTTCGGGAGATCTGTATATATACTGCAAGCAGGGTTGGCAGGGTTTTGGACACAACGGTAAAAACCACGGTAAAATCCATGGTTTAAACCGTACTGTCCAAAACCCTTCTGTCTAAAACTGTCTTAAACTGTCCAAAACTATATTTTGTAGTAAAATTGTATTTATCAGAACAATGCTAAAAGTTTAAGAAATTGGCAAAAAGATTACAATACAAAAATACCAATTTAGTATTAACAACCTAATTACCCTACGTTATACTACCTAACAATTTAGTAGTAACAACCTAATTGCCCTACGTAACAAAGTAATTACATTAAAAAGATATTAAATTTAATTACGTATCATAATTTGAATGTTATTCATTTAAATAATAGTAGTTAATAGAAGTACTAACAATTTTTATGAAGAATACATTCTGATTCTGTTACTGAAAGTCCCGAGAGTTGTTACTGGAAATAATTGATAAATGGAGTTCAGGTTCAGCATACTGATTAAACCAGCTTACTGCTGGCAACTTTGTATATGTGTATATTAAGAAATAATATAAAAATTATTGATTTTGTTTGATTATGAAACATTTAAATATTGAGTATTATTATAACACTATATTATATGACTTATTATAACAACACTATTTAACTTTTAAGAAATAGAATGTTCACCAGAATTAGATTAAATTCATAATGAAAATACATATTTTGGAAAATAACTTCTAGATTTTAAATTAAATATTTGTGTTTTCTTTCATTATCCTATAATCTAGAAAAGATAATTTACAATGAAACATTATTTAAAAGAAATTTCTTTGTAACATTTTCTTGCACAAAAATTGAAACAAAAGCACTAGAGTTAAGCAAATCTCCCCTCCCTATACTACATGTGTGGTATTATAAAGAATTTCTTATTATTATAACTCAATTTTAACAGAAACAGAACTTTTTATGTGACACAGATATTAGAAAAATTTGTTTTTCATTTACCAAAGAATTAAATGGAATGTTAGTAAAATATATTGTGAGATATTTATATTTATTCATATGTTTAATACAGTGGTTACATGTGGAATGCTGCTTTTTTTTAAGGTTTTGGACACTTTAGTACAATTTTGGACGCTTTAGTACAGTTTTGGACGCTTTAGTACAGATTTGGACGCTTTAGTAAAGTTTTGGACAGTAAAACCCACATGTCCTGTCCAAAACCCCAACTGCAAGTATCTCATCCAACTGCCCTACAGAATCAGAAATTCGGCCTTGATCTTGCTTATAATGATAACCTGTCTCTGCAATCCTCCCCACTAATCCTTTTAATATCGTCATACACTGTTTAAAAAACTTTCTTGAATGTCAGTACAATTTCCGTATTTTTACTGTATTACTTTCTCCGGTGATATGATTTCGTGAATGTCAGAAATTAACTAATATGAATTTAAGTATATCCTTGACATATAAGAGAGACAACTATCTAGTTAATTTGTCATTTTTGATAAAGCTTGGGGATTTTTTTTTTCTATTTTTACACTCTAAAAAAAAATTTGTATCTTGCCAGTAAAAATTCCAGATTTTTCTTCTTTTGCAGTGTAGTAAAAATAAATTCCACAGCTTTAGAGAAAATGAAAATTCAGCATTATCTGTCAAATATATTCTCAAATCCATACTTTGTGACACATGCACGAAATCACTTTCATCGGGGAAAACAAATTCCGTAGAAATATGGAAAATGTATTCGCAATCAGATTATTTCATTTTTTTCATTTATTTATTTTAAAGCGTACGAAGGCGTCACTGCATGTATGTTTTTAATTGTCGATTTAAGAAAGTCTCACTTAAACCAGGAAAGCCTGTTTTCTCGGAATCAACACTAATTTTAAACGTGAAATACAATGTAATACAGGGGAGGGGGTACGAATCAAATGCGTTCAATACTGACCTAACATCGATTTATCCCCGCATAACCTAATAAATGAATGAAAACGCTGACCTATACGTTCAGGTCAGTTTAACAAACGGGGAAAACGCCCAAAACACCGAACTCTAATGAAATACAGTTTTCCAACATACCAAACAAATAAAAAAAACAAAACAAATAGTTTTTGAATAACATCTATTTCCGGAAATGTTTACTCGGCTGTAAAACACAAATAGAAATTTTAAAATGACGTTTTGCACTGCGATCAAGCGAGATTCTGCTTCCCTAAAAAATTCAAAAGGAAGTATTGCTAGACTACAAGTTAGATTTCAACAGATAAATTGCGTTTCAGGATGTATTTATAACACTCATTAGAAACTAATCCTAATTATTGTGATAAGTTACATAGAAAAAGGTTTGTGGTAGAATTAAAATCTGAGAGTCAAATTAACTCTCCATCACTAGAATAAAAAGTGGATTTTTTAAAATAACAAGAAAGGAAACACTTCCCACTAATTAGCTAAATTTTGCAATTTTCCAAATTAGCGATATGTTAACATAATAGCAAGTTCTATACTAAAATGTCCTCAGTCTTATATATTTCTTAATTTTATAGAAGAAAAAATTATGGAAATGCATTGTAGTAATAGTAATTTAGCAGTTGCGTACATTTTTTCATAGCAATTTTCAATTGTAAGTTACATCTTGCTGGCTGGTAAAATAAATCCTTGGTTGACAAGATTCTCAAAATTCCCCACCACTGCATGCAGAGCAGACTACCGTCAACCGGGGCTACTTTGGTCCACTTTTTCCTGGTTCCACTAACATTTCCCAGGGGTCTGTCCAGACTTTTCTCTCAGGGTCCTGTTTTTTGTGAAATTGTGAAGTTTTGCTTATATTTGTGAAAATTCTAGCATAATTTTGTGAATTTTAAATTATCAATGTCTTCATGTTCTATCCTTCATATATAAAAAGCTAAGTAATATGCTCTTTGGTGAGTTCAACTGCTTACTTACAGGCCAGATTTTATTTTCAAATGACTAAATTTGTGAAAAGTTTAATTTGAAGGTGAAAAAATTCTGTGAAAGGTCTATTTAAGGGATAAATAATTTTGTGAAGGGTCCTGTTTTGGGATAAAATGTTTTGTGAAGGGTCCTGTTTGAGGATAAAAATTTTTATGAAGGGTCCTTTAAAGGACCTAAAATTTTCCTAAACATATCCCTGTAATTCCATTATTAAAAAATATTTTATATGATTTTTCAACGTTGAAACTGAATTGTAATCAATTAACAGGAAACAATGAAGCAAACTGTATGGGTTTTAAAGCGGCAATTTTTTATTTTTTAACTATTTTTAAAGATTTGGAACAAAGTAGCCCCTGCTGGCGTCTTCTTTGGTCCATTCACTTATTTTCATATAAAATGAGTATAATTCATAGATTTGAAATTTGATCAATTGAAATTTTTCAGATTTTTACTATACGCAAAACATTCTAAAACAAAAAATTATGCATGAAATGTCACGAAATTTTCTGTACTTCTTTTACAAATGTCTTTTGAGGGAACAGACTACTCTCATGGTAATACATTAAATAGTTTTATATTTACACTGGTATAAATGTCAAACTTAAGACAAATTTTGCATTACATTAGTACTTTAACTGCCATATCATCTGAAACACAGATAGTTATTCTGTTTATTATGCAACTTTAAAAATGTCAATACTTGTTTTATTTTTGAGTTATCACGTTTTGCGGATATGTCAATTTTTGATATAATTTTGACTATTTTTCTCTTTAAAAAATTTATTTCTGGGTAATTTCTAAAATTTTTATATTTTTTTTTCAAAATTTTAAAGTAAATGCCATTATAAACTAGTCGGATGTACCAATCCCAAAACTTTCTTCTATCCCATACATGTTAATACTTCAAAATTCGCTATCACACTACCAAAATTAAATGGCAATCTATGCATCTCATGAGGATTCTAAAGATATGAAATTCCGTGCATTAGTTCTTCAGATATGACTATCGCTGAAATTTATCTAAATCCAGCAAAATTCTGCCTAGCAGCGCCACCTATTGGGTGATTTATACCAAATCCTAATCAGCAACAATTTATGTCAACGTCTGACAGAATCTGAAGTTTGGAGAAAATCCGTGCATTAGTTTTTGAGATAGAGCTATAGCGAAAATCGTGAAAATTCCTGCATAGCAGCGCCACCTATTGGGTGATTAACACCAAAACCTAATTAACAACAACTTGTGTCAACATACAACTAAATCTGAAGTTAGATGAAAATTCGTCCATTAGTTCTATAGATAGAGCTATTGAGGCAATCGTGAAAAAGGCAGCACAGAAGCGCCACCTGTTGGGCGATTTACACCAACACAAGCAAGCTCAGTAGCAAGTCATATCAGGGACTAACTGAATCTGAAGTTTGATGAAAATCCGTGAGCTAGTTCTTAAGATAGAGCTATTGGGGAAATCGTATAATTCCTGCAAAATTCATCATAACAGCGCCACCTGTTGGGCGATTTACACCAAAACGTAATCAGCATCCATTCATATCAAGGACTAACTAAATCTGAAGTTTGATCAAAATCTGTGCATTAGTTCGTGAGATAGAGCTATTGCGAAAATCGTGAAAAATGTAGCATAGCAGGGCCACCTATAGAGCGATTTACACCAAAAACTAATAAGCATCAATTTGTATTAGGGACTCGCTGAATATAAGTTTTTATTAAATTCCGTGCATTAGTTCTTGAGATAGAGCGCCCACAAAATTTGTGTCACATACACACAGACAGACAGAGACTCACAGACAGACATTTTGTAAAAACATGCTTTTTGGAATCTCTGACCCCTAAAACGTCTAAATCCGTCGAAAACCGGAATTCGAAAATTTTCATGAATCCAACACTTTCTTGTAAAGATAGAAGAAAGTAAAAATGGATAACAAGAGAAAATTTCAAAAAATCACTTCCGAAGGTGTCCAGCCCATAGAAGAATGTCCCAGTTATAAATTTTGATAGTATCAACTATAAGCGTTGTAGAGTGTTGGTTCAAGGTCACACAAAGAGTAACTCATACAGTTGCAGACAAGCGCATGCGCGAGTGCTGCTTCGTTATTGACTTGCTTGCAGAGCCACATACGCAAAACGGTGACTCCTGAACGTAAAGCGTTATTGTTGGGCCGAAGATTTAAAAACGTACATTACCGAAGTATGCCGCGCGATTTTTTCCTTTAGGGCTATATATAAAAGATCGTGTCTACGTTCCGCTGCTACCTAATGATTTGCCCGAGATGAGACCAGGGTTCTCGGTGCCGCTCGTCATTGTGCCAAATTGCGATAAAATTCTTCATTTGGCGAGTGAACGAACAACCAGATTCGCCAAACTGCGAGTGCTCAATTTTTAGTAGCGGATGGGGGACAGCTTAATGCAACAATGTTAAAGAAGCGCCTGCGTAATACCAGAAGAGAGAAGAAAATCTCGTAGAGAATTTTCTAAACCTGGTTTGAAGCAAAGGGAAAAAATAAGCTTTTGCATTACTACTGGAGCCACCTTTCCAAAATATTTGAAAATAATAATAATAACGAAATCTTTAGATCATAATCTTTCCAACATTGCAGTAAGAAGTAAATAAATAAGTAAACAAATGTCTACAACTTTCACTGTTAAAATTTAAAAGCAATTCATCTTTTATGTCATAATAATGTTATTTAACATTTAACGCATTTCATATAAATGAATTGATTTTCTTGTATTTGTATGTGGCGTTTTAACAGCTTTAAGACTATAGCAAATTAGTCACCAAGGGATATAATAAAATTATTAGTTCTTATCTTAAGCTAAATCTTTTAACTTCGCTGTCAGTCAAGGCTTTATAAAACAATAAATATGATTTAACTAACATATACTTCTACAATTAAAATATACATAATTTTAAACTTGTCTCTTAAGTATAATTATGTATATGTAACGTATTCTTATATATAGTACATCAATGTGGCCCTTTTTTAAAAAAAAGATTTAAAAGCTATAACAATTTATTTTCTCTATATTCTTAATTTAAAATGTTTATTTGTTTTATAATAAAAAAATAAATCTCAATTTAGAGATCAGTTTTTTTTTTTAAATTGTTATTACATGGAACTAAACATATTTTAATTTTATGATTATTTCAGTTCATATTTTATAGAAAATGTATAATGAGAGCATCTCATAATCTTTTTAACATTAGAATATTAATAATTATAATGCATCAAGTATTACGATCTTAATTTATAATAATAACAGTAAAAGTAATAAAAGTAGGAAAAAATAAAATATAAACACACAACAAAATTTAAACACGTTGATAAGTACAGTCGTGGAAAAAAAAAAGTAAACACCCTCTACTAACTCCTGAACAAATTATCGTAAACAAAATTTACCGGTACCGAAAGATTGGAAATAAAGTCTACTTTTAAATGATGTATATAAAATTTTCTTAGGGGGCCATCTACATATTAAAACAAATCAAAACTTCATTTTTTTCAATGGCAATACCCAAATTTAACAAGATATTTCAAATCTTCGGTTCAAACTATGCCTAGACACCGAATTTCAAGCCATTTGAATGATAAGTTTTTGAATTATAAACATTCAAAATTAAGTGCTTGTAATGTTAAATTACATTTTCATATTTTTATTTATATCTCCTAAAATTATGCTCCTAATGTGCTAATTTTTTTTTGTAGTAATAATACTAATATACCCAAACATAAATACGCTGAATTTACAATTTTTATAATTTTGTGATATGAATTATGAAATTAATATTCGAAAAAATTATGAATTGCAACCTACAATTTTTTTGATGGATTTAGATTTATTAAGTCCTGCTTTATGGAAATCCAAAATTTCACATTTTTCTTCCAAGTAGTTTTCAAATTATGTTTAAAAAACGGCAAAATGATGGCTTAAGGGGCCATCTATGATAGAATTCTGCTGTCTTGTAATCTAACAGGCTTCATTGACTTCTTGAGTGGCGCTTAAGTTGCCTTGATCAAGAAGGCGGCTCTCTTGGTTAACAATCAAGCACGGAACTTCAATTTGGATACAGCCCTTAAACTACGCTCGTTTTAAAATAATTTCTCGAAAACTTATGGTGCAAATATCATAAAAATTTGTTTTAAGGCTAATTGAAGAGTGTAGAGTTCATTTATGCTGTCAGAATTGTGTACTTCAATTGAAAAAAACAAAGTTATGGTTCGTTTTAATATGTAAATGGCCCCCTAAGCAAATTTTATATACATCATTTAAAAGTAGACTTTATTTTCAATCGTTCGGTATCAGTAACTTCCTTTTGCGATAATTTGTTAAGGAGTTAGTAGGGGGTGTTTACTTTTTTTTTCCACGACTGTACCAAGTACAGATGAACATCAATACCAACAAAACAACATGCCGAAGCCGGCTAGGGATGTTTGATTTTTTCCCCATAGCTTAATGCAGTCAAAGTTTTAACATTGTTGCATTAAGCTGCCCCTATCCGCTACTTTAATTTCTGCTCTTTTTAAGCGGATGCCAGGACAGTCCACATTCCTATCTGCGTTACTGAACGATTGATGTCACTTTTCATGTTCAATAGCACAGCGCCATTTACATTACTCATTTATAGAGATACTGAATCAACACCAATTCAATCTAGTAGCAGCCAAAGATACAGAAAGGATTATGCGATAGGTATTTCCCTATTGCCAGTTGATCACTATCTATGTTATATATGCGCCGGTAAAAACACAAACAAAATTTCTTGCATCAAGCGCCAAATAGAGAAAAGTTTTGCTGGAATGCGGCTTTGAAATTAGCCATTTACCGTATTATTTATTAGTTGTGTGCAAAGTATCAGTGTCGGGTCAATCTTTTCTATCTCTTAGAGTAGAAATCTCACATCAATTTTTAGTGTATATTTTCATAACGGTAAATCAAAGATCGTCTCTGTTTTGAATTTTTATTTAGACTGCTAAAATAATATCTGAAACATTTACACATTGAGGAGACATTCATAATGTACTTATTTTTAATAGTTTCCGTAACGGATAGTCGAATTTCTCTTTTATAAGCAATTACAAAAAATTAGGTTGTTTCGGAACATAATGAAAAAAAAAAAAAAAAAAGAGATACAATAAGGGGTTAAAGATAGATTTTTCAGTGTTTCATGCCGAATCTTTTTTTGCTAACATTTTTATCATTTGGCTACTGTTTTTTATTTTTTATTCGCCAAATCGCGAATGTTGGTCAGAACCCAGCGAGAACACTGGATGAGACACAGTATTGAAGAAGCTATTACTTACATGACTCCGAACTTGTTAACCCCTTGAGGGGCACAGGTATATATTATATACCACCTACGATTAATGAAGTTTTACACCAGAAAATTTTTATTAAATTTTACTTTTCTAACTTTGGTGGAAAAAAGCCGTAAAATTGCTTTTACTTATTGGCTCCTCATTTTACATTTCTCTGCTAATAAGCAAAAATGTGCATGAGGCGTGACTTACGAAGGTATCCGATTAAAGCAGATAAGTTCCGAAAAACAGGACATTAACAATTAAAAATACAAACAGAAAGAAACAGAATTAGTTACGGATTTTATTTATTTTTTTATTTTTTTTCGTTTTCGAATAATTATCAAAATGACATCTACGATCTAAAGGATTTCAGTAAACCGATTCAATTTTAATTCTCATTCCCATGAACATTCTACTATATATTTTAAAATCTCTACAAAACTTCTGATAATCGAATGTATATAATGTATCTTTGTAAACCAAAAACAACTTTAGTGGCCAAAATATTAGGAACACACATCACTCAAATTTCCACTCGTCCACGCATCACGTGTAACGACGTAATAAATCGGATTTGCAGATGAAAAGGTTTCCCTTGATCAGAAGCACCAGTGAATGTAGCAATTTGCCTGCTCATGGAGAAAGCAAGAAAACTGACTTTGAACGTGGCATCAATTTGGACACGAAAAAGGTTGGTTCCAGTATCTCGTTAATTTTTTGGCTTTGCTCGTTCCACAGAATCCCGAGTTTGCAAAGAAAGGCAGATAAGTCAAAACACTTCGAGCAAACGCAGAATTTGAGCGGAAATTGCTTGTGAACGAGAGAGGTGCCGTGCAGCAACAGAAGAGCTACAACACAACAAATTGGAACTCAGGATCTTCTTAAGTTACGAGTATATCCGTATGCTCTAGAAAGACCCTTAAACACACTACAACAACGAAGTTCATCACAATATTGTTGTGCATATAACAGAATGTTTCTAACATTTTGGCCACTCAGCGCATATGTATATATAAAGAGTGAGTACAAATGATGGACCCAATTTCAAAAAATCATATTTTCGAAACTACTGCACATATTAGAATAAGTAATACATGGATTTAAAGAGAAACATACCAAGTTTTTTTCAGTTATAAATGTTCGATGTGTGACCCTCTTGTTACACGGCATTCGTCCAATCTGTAATTCAGTTCGTTCTAAACACCAAACGCCCTATCCACCTGTGTGGAAGCTCCTCGTTCAAGTAACTACCTAGAGTCGTGGGGGAAAAAAAGTAAACACCCCCTACTAACTCCTCAACAAATTATCCCAGAAGAAAGTTACTGGTACCGAACGATTGGAAATAAAGTCTACTTTTAAATGATGTATATAAAATTTGCTTAGGGGGCCGTCTACATATTAAAACGAATCCAAACTTCATTTTTGTCAATGACAATACCCAATTTTAACAAGATATTTCAAATCTTCAGTTCAAATTATGCCTAGACACCGAATTTCAAGTCATTAGAATGATAAGTTTTTGAATTACAAACATTCAAAATTGAGTGCTTCTGATGTTAAATTACATTTTTATATTTTTATTAATATCTCCAGAAATTATGCTCCTAATGTGCTAATTTTTTTTTTTTTTTTTTTTGTAACAATAATACTAATATACCCAAACATAAATACGCTGAATTTGCAATTTTTATAATTTTATGATATGAATTATGAAATTAATATTCGAAAAAATTATGAATTGCAACCTACATTTTTTTTAATGGATTTAGATTTATTAAGTCCTGCTTTATGTAAATCCAAAATTTCACATTTTTCTTCCAAGTAGTTTTCAAATTATGCTTAAAAAACGGCAAAATGATGGTTTAAGAGGCCGTCTATAATAGAAGTGACTAGATATTTTGAAATTTCTTCTGCTGTATTGTAATCTAGCAGGCTTCATTGACTTCTTAAGGTGTCTTGATCAAGATGGGGGCTCTCTGGGTTAATAATCGATTTCCGAACTTAAATTTGGATACAGCCCTTAAAATACGCTCGTTTTAAAATAATTAATTTCTCGGAAACTTGTGGTACGAATTGCATAAAAATTTGTTTTTGGGCTAATTGGAGGATGTAGAGTTCATTTATGATGTCAGAATTGTGTACTGCTATTAAAAAAAAAAAAAAAAAAGTTATGGTTCGTTTTAATATGAAGATGGCCCCCTAAGCAAATTTTATCTATATCATTTAAAAGTAGACTTTATTTCCAATCGTTCGGTACCAGTAACTTTCTTCTACGATAATTTGTTGAGAAGTTAGTGTGGGGGGTGTTTGCTTTTTTTTTTTTTTTTTTTTTTCACGACTGTACCTGCAAAGACTAATGAGGCAGGGCTCCATCCTGCTGAAACACAAAGTCTGCGCTGTTCTTAAGCAGGTGATGGTGATTTACCCTTAAATCACGTGGCCACCCAGTGTCTGATTTATAGCAGGGCATTAGGGGGACGGGCCCAGGGTTTGGGGGGAGGGGTCCAAATGCTGCTGAATGTTTTTAAATTATTGTCCAAAAACTGATGTAGTTTTAATATCTAATAGAATTTTACATTTCATTCTACATTCTATTGTGTTTGTATTATATTTTTATAACATCGTATATTTTGTCCGAAACAGGCATATTTAATTACTTTATTTAAATTAATTGATATTTTAAAGTAATTATTAAAGTCAATAGTAGTCATTTTATTAAGTACATTTTTCAATATATATATTTTCTTTTTTTACTCAGCCCCCCCCCGTAAGCATCGGTATAGGGGGGGTGGGGCGTGAGCGTCTGTGCCCCGGGGGCCCCCAAATTTGTAAATCGGTCCCTGTGGCCACCAAGATCCCAGACCTAACCCTCAGACCTAACACCATGTGATTTCTTTTTGCGTGGTTTTACATCAAAGACTTATGTACCACCAATGCCGAAAACACTGCCAGAATTTAAAGAACGCATTTGTGCAGCATTCTGAACCATTGACAGAGTGATGCTGCAAAATGTTTAGTTTGGAATGAACTGGATTACAGATTGGACGTATTACGTGTAACAAGAGGGTCACACATCGAACATTTGTAACTAAAAAAAAACTTGGTATATTTCTCTTTAAACTCATGTATCACTTTTTGTAATATGTGCAGTAGTTTCGAAAATATTTTTTTAAAATCAGGTCTATCATTTTTAGTCACCCTTTATATCTATGAATGAAACAGTGCATTAGTATTTTGAGATAGTGCAAATAAAAGTACTTACCCACACCGAGAGTATTTCAAGCAAAGTCAGAAATAATAATCCACTTACCTAAAAATAAACAATAAGTAAATTAAGTAAAACAAAAAATATAAATAAAAAATAAATTAACCCGGGAGAACTCGCTAGTGAGAATGCCCAATTGCTTTTCTTTTACTTTACATTCATATAATATCAACTTTTTTTTTGTTGGCTAAATACTTTTATTCACAAAATAGGTAAAATAATTGAAAAACATTTTGAAATTTTAATTAAAATGAAAAATGATTTAAATAAGAGTCTTAAAAAAGTACGACTGTGAGAGAAAATCTCATGCAGCGAGTTCTCCCGGGTTAACAAGCTAATTTCATTACAACTTCATCAAGCTAACTAACTCTCCACTCCACGAGGTTTTGATATTTGCATGGTTCTATTTGCATGGTCTAAAAAATTTAAAAATACGGTTTTTCGAAATTTATGTCTAAGTACAACCCTTGAAGAAAAAAAAAATGCCTTGAAAAGCCTTAAATTTCAAGACGTCAAAAAATGCATCTTTGACAAAATTAAAGTTATTAGAAAAATGCATTTAAACTATATGATTTTAATTCGTTCAGCGCATAGAGTAGAAAGTTAGAGTAAATTTTACCCAATTAGAATGAAAAGTTCAAACGGAAACGTGTGTGCGTACACATGTGAACATTATGCGTGCACGCGCGCTTAAAAAGGAATTAATTGAAATTACAGATCACGTACTATGATCATACGAAGAATCTGACCAATTTTATATCAAAATCTAACAAAGAAATGTAATTTTACTTTAAGTTTTTTTTTTCTTTTTTAACTTCATTACAAATAAGGATACACCGAATATTCGGTATCCGGTCTATTCGACCATGTTACCGAATATTCTGTTTGGCCGAATATCAAACTATTCGGTAAGCCAAATACTTAACCATATACGACTTCTGCGTTTAACAGTCAACTTATAAAAATATTCAGAATAATTAGAAACAGAATCATCTATTTATATAAAATCCAAGTCTCTGTGTGTCCCTCACTATTCCGGTAGGACCGCCTCATTGAAATGAGTAATTGTTGAAAAATATTAATGCAGGGTTACCACAGAAGCGCCAATTTTGGCGAAATTCCCATTTAAAACCATTAATTTTTCATAATGGAGGTCACCGAAATTTAATTTAAACTCCACTCTTTTAAGATATTTTTTCGAAATCTATGGGTGAGAATTTAAAGTACATCTTTACATCTTCCTCCCGATGCTACTAATAAAATAACCGCCAATAGACAACGGTGTACTGTGTGAGCTCCTAATTGCGCGATTTTAATGTGCTTTAGGTACTTTTCCAGTATAGGTGCCTTGGCAAAAAAGGAAATTTAGTAACATATTTTCCGGGAACCTATTCACTGTTTCATTTTATGTACACACGCATTTTTTCGATATTTATACGATTTATTTAACATAAAAAAGCCGTTTCTCTAATTTTATACAGAAACAGATGTAATTTGTACATAAAAACATCAATAATATACATATAAAACAAACAAAAACGCTCATCAAATTTGTTTTCATAGCTGTTTATATGATTTGACAACAAATCTCGATATTTTTCCGTTATACGGACACCATGCCAAAATGTATGCTAATGCGCCAATTATTTCAAAATGCTAAAAGATATTTGTAATTTTATGCCGGCAGTTTAATATGAGTTTTATTTTATTGCTTTATTTTATAGCAGTTATTTGTTCACTTATTTTAAGTATATATTTGTGATTTGATGAAATAGTTCGTAAAAGTCTGGAATTTTCAAATGTTATATTTTTTAAACGCTCACTTTAGTATCGACAATGGTTTTTCTTTTATTTTTCAAATGCTTCAATTCACGATTTTGCGCCAGCTATTACGCTTGGCGACAATGGTGTCCGCATAACGGAAAAGTACCAAATCTCACTTTCTGATGCCCAAATTACACCAAGCTTTTTTTAAAAAATGCCAAAGCCCCTACAGTGGAAAAGTACCAAACTAAGGAAATAAGTTAAACTGGTGTGAATGAATAAGAACAAAAAACTTCTTAAAACACCATCATTTTGATGGTGTTTTAAGAAGTTTTTTGTTCTTAAGTACCAAACTGTCTATTATTTTGCGGTATCCGTGTTATAGTTTGTACTATATGCAAGGGGAGTGGGGCGAAGAGTTTAAACATTAAATATTAAAGTTTCGGCACAGATGTCATATACGCCCCATATTAGCGCGATTTTTTTCTGACGCCAATGTCATATACACAACGGGTGCTTAACTGGCGCCAAAGTGTCGTAATTTTGCTTGATATGGTAAACCGGATGTTGTTTATGCTGTTGATATTTTCGCCAAATTGGCGTCGGAAAAAAATCGCGCCAATATATGATAACGTATATGACAACTGTGACAAAGTTTCTATAAAGCAGTATAAGACTAAAAAATTAAGAATAAAATAAATGCAAAATAAGACTAAAGAAGAAAGAAAAATCATGCGTTAAGCATAGAATATGAAACACTTCCCAACACATCCTGAATGCTTTAACAAAACTTCGTTATTTAGGGAAATAAGGTAAATAAGATAAGGTTACTTCTTAGATATCCCGTCGACCAATTTCGCCAAATTATGTCCTGTCGACCAGTTTCGCCAAACTATATAAATCGCCAAATCAATAGTAAAACATTAACAAAAATAGAAATAAAACGTCGAATTAATGGTTTTATTGACCATTATTGGCATTTAATCTTACAATTAATTAATTAATGGCAACCATTATTGGCAATTAATCTTACAATTTGGCGACAGTAATTTGGTAGACGTGATAACTAAGAAGTACCAAGATAACTAAGTAAACATTTTAGAAACCGCATAAAAAAATTAAAAAATTGATTTCAGCAGTTACCGTCCATAGCCAATAGTGCCGTTATTACATGCCACTATTTAGCTAAAATTTAATTTAAACTACTCTTAAAACTACTGAAATCACATTTCCAGATATTATCATCCATAGACGGTTATGTACCCAATTCTTTCCGTGACCATGTATATCATTTTATCTATATTCTACAAAGATTTCTTAGGAAACTAAATGCAGTTGAGCATAAAAATGCATAACTCCTTTAAAAACCACCTTTAAGCAATTTATTCTCATACTCAGTAACCCGGTACAGATGTCATATTCGCCCCATATTGGCACGATTTTTTTCGGTTGCCAATTTGGCGAAAACATCAACAGCATAAACAACATAATCCGGGTTACCACATCAAGCAAAATAACGACACTTTGGCACAGGTTAAGTACCTGTTGCCTATATGATATTGGCGACAGAAAAAAATCGCGCCAATATGGGGCGAATATGACATCTGTGCCAGTAACCCTTACGAATTCTTCTGTGTAGCCCTGCATATGAACTGCAGCATTTATACACACAGTATAGTATGCATAAATGTAGTGAAACATAAAAGCGCATATCATAATTAAAAATGCATTTCTAGCAATCATTGTTTATGTACAATACTTCGGAGAAAAGTTTCTTGGCGAGAAAGAAGTTTGCCAACGTATTTTCTGGCAACCTATTTACTGCTTCATACTCACAGGCATTTTTTTCCATATATATACAATTTGGCACAGATGTCATATACCGTCTATATTGGCGCGATTTTTTTCCGGCGCCATTTTGGCGAAAACATCAACAGCATAAACTACATTCGTGTTACCATTACAAGCAAAATAACGACACTTTGGCGCCAGTTAAGTACCCGGTGCGTATATGACATCGGGGTCAAAAAAAAATCGCGCCAATATGGGCGTATATGACATCTGTGCCGACAATTTAATATAAAAAAAGCTATTTACCCATTTTTATAAAGAAACAGAAGTAATTTTTGCACAGATGTCATATACGCATGGGGGTTGGCATGATTTTTCTATGACGCCAATTTGGCAGAAATCTCGCTTTCGAATACCAGTTACTGATATATTTTTCAATTATATGGTATCGTTTTGAAAAGGAAATAACTATAAATAAATAAAAGTTTGAATAATAACTATAGAACAAAGCAGTTTATATAATTAAAAAACAAAAAATAAAAGTAAATAAACAATTTATTAATAAATAAAAAACAATAGCCGTGTTACCATAGCAGGCAAAATAACACCATTTTGGCGCCAGTTGGGTATCCCGGTTCACATCTGAAATCTGTGCCGTAATTTGTATATAAAAAAAATTATATATATTTAGAAACGATTTTTTTATGTATATAAGTGCATATATAAACAAAGATAAAAGTTCATTAGATTTGTTTTCATAGCTGTTTATATATTTTCGCAACATATCTCACTTTCTGATGTCCGAATCGCGCCAAGCTTTTTTAAAAAATGCGCTATAATGGAAAAGTACTTAAATAAATAATTAACAGAAATAACAAATTATACAAACTAAAACTTTTTATTTCGAGATCAAAGCATTGTTTTTAATTTCGATTAAAAATACATATATCCTTGGATAATTTTCAATTGAAATTAGGTTCACAGCTTAATATCTCATTCCATAAACCGAAACAAACACAAGTGATTCATTCATCGTGAAACGTCAAAAATATTAAATCATTGAGGTAATCATTCACAAAGTAAGTTCTCCAACAATCAATGGACAATATTCTAATGACGTCATAGTAATAAAATGGTGGCGGTATCGTTTGTTTATGGTTTGTAATCACAAAGATTTAATTTTGCAATGTCTCTTAGTTACATTATTTTATTGTCATATTTATGAGCTCAGAACAAAAGCCTATTTTTTCATTATTTAGTTATTAAAGACGGAAAAAAAATCATAAATGCATGATTTGAAAATTTTAAATAATTTTCTTTCTTAATACTAAAAAATAACATCGGGAAGTAACAGCGCGTTTAAGTTAAATAAGTTTAACTGTTTAATTCTGTTGTAATATTCAAAATAACTGTATTTATTAGATTTCAGTACTCAACATCAGGGCCCGATTAAACTTTGAAGTTAGAGGAATTACAATGTCATTTCAGGACCTTTCTTTTGGAGAAGCTTTTCTAAATTCCATATATACATGGAAAATCTTCAGTGTTAGAAATATTATTCCTAGGACTGACATAACACGAGAACGGCCTGCAATTTTACACAAGTTTTTGAAAGCTACTTTATATCAGAAATTTTACTAAAAACTGGTTACTTTTTTGTTATAGCGGCCCACACTATTAGGATTATGACAAGTTGCAGCCAATTTCGGCAACGTCGTAACCAAGATCGTGAAGCACGCACATATAATACCATATGATACCATTTCATGAAATCGTATACGATAATTTAATAGTTTTTAACCTTACTTCAAGTGTGTTATTTATTTATTTTTAAGGCTCAAGAATCTAAACTGTCCACTATATGAATTTAAAAAAATGTAAACAAAGATTCAATAGGCATGACCGCAAAAAGCCTCAAATCTGCATAACACTTGGAACCAAACTGTGCAGATTAGTGGTCTTCTACTGTACACAGTTTTTCATAAATGTGTTTTTTTTCATCTATCACTGCGGAACAAGAGAGAAAACTCATATTCTTGCACATGAGATGTATATATCTTTATATCTAAATTTCCGTCATTTTTGACGGGCTACCATACTAGTATTTAAATAAAAGATAATGTTTTTACATTATTTATTTCCTGTTTGTTAAGTATTATTTAAGAAAATTAATCACGAGGATTTTCATAGGAATTAATTATATACAAATGCAAGTTCCTGAACATTGTCCAGTAAATAATCTGTTTCTTGCTAAGATTTTAAGAACAACGTTTAAAATCTCTGAAAATGATTGTCCACTCCCCAGACACCAATCTAGGATGTATATTTAAAAACTTCCTTGCTTAATCAAAGGGACAGTTATTCTTGCTAAATTGCCACCATATAAAATTTGAATAGATTGTATTATTTATTTAATTTTACTTTAATCTCTTCCTGACAAACAAATATATGATCCTATACATTTTTTTTTTTTTTTTTCAAATTTTTCACAATTTCTCTTTGATTTTAAAATATTTGCTTTAGGATTTAAGAAAATTTTATTCATTTGTTTTAATTATCAGAAGAAGCCGTGAAATTTAAAATTTTATAACTATCCTCTTCTTAAATAACTAAAAAGCTGATTTTTTTCGGCATCAAGTTTACTTGAAAAAAGCTCTTGTTTATTAGAATAAAAGTTTGTTTTAAATATTATGTAAAGTTGTTTTAAAATTTAACATTTTAATGCCTTTAAACTTTGAAATATAAAAGTATTCAACAAGCCGAATATTCGGTATTCAGCCAAATATTCGGTATTTGGTCTAGCAGTTACTATTTGGCTAGCCGAATATTCGGTATTCGGTTCGTCTGTAAGCCGAATATTCGGTATTCGGCCAAAATCACTATTCGGCGCATCCCTAATTACAAATAAAATTAAAAATCTTTAAAAAAAATTAAAGCCCATTTTAATAAATTTACATCAAATATCATTCTTTTCATTCTTTTACATGAATTACCAGAATATTTTTTTTTTAATTCTAATAAATACGGGATCGATATCTGAAATGACAATAGTGCTGAACTTTTGCTATTCAATAGCGTTCAATAAAATATCGGTAATCCGAGACAATAGTTTAAATTCAATGAAATAAAACAATTTTAGCATTGTTTTACAGTGGTTTACGTTTCGGGTCGTTAGTTACAGGTTTGAACACAGCTGTGGGGTCAACTAAAACTGCAAAATCAGGTTTGGTTGAGTGAAAACTGAGCGAACCACATACGACTACTAGTTAGTATATTTATTTTAGCAATGCACCGTATTCCGTTACTCTCAATTTTATAAACAAACAGCCTAATAAACACATTTCAAAATTCACAACTGTTATACATTTGCCTGAAAGTGCTACAATATACAAGATGTTAAAATTGGAAGCTCACGTGTAGTGGGTACTGTATTCATACACAGCGTGCGTAGTGCGTAGGGTGTTTAATCTGCTCACTAAAATTTCCAAATAACTATTTTCGCCTTATTTAATCACAAACAATTGTTATTCGACGATAAAATAAGTAATATTATACATTTCGTAAACTAATAATGACACATGTAAAACAGGCAAAATGTGGGGCCTATTTAGGGCCCTTTCACAAAAATCTTCTATTTAATAAAACAGGACCATTGACAAAAAATGAACATAATAAAACGGGCCCCTTCACAAAATTCCTTTGAATAAAATAAGCTCTTTTCGTAACATTCTTTTTCATAAAAACTGTTTTAAAATGTGTAATTTGTAAATAAAACCAGGTCACGAAAAACAAAAACTTTTGCAAAAGGATTTAAAGCAGTTCTTGTTAATAAATTCTTGGTTCGAATTTTAGTACTGGATTTCAACTTTCGTTATAAAATGTTACTTTTCACAAAAGTATTATAAAATTCACAAAAATAACTTACTTTTCACAAAATGGGCCCCAAGAATAAAAACCTGCATCGACCCCTGTAAAAACAATATGTATCCAGACGATGTCATACCAGTCATTACTAGTCCTTGAATGATGCTTTATTAAATTTTTATTCGTTCGTTTTTTATAAAATATACAGAGGATGTATATAAAGAACTTCTCATATTTATTTGTCTTACATTCAAATCATATGGAAAACAGTATCTTGTAAAATCATATTATTGTTGTTAATATTATAAAACAACATTACCAGCCTGCGCGCATGTATCCGAGGTTAATACCAAAAAAATGTATATGCAACCGAATCGATCTTATAAATAAAAGCATGTCCGTGAATAACGCTGACATCATATTGACAGTGGCAACACCTGACCAATAAATTTTTCCGATTCCAATTTTTTTTTAACTTAACCCCTTTGGGACGGGAGCCTTTTACGAAATTTTTAATCTTTTGTCACCGCTTTTTAAAAACAGAAATTTGTGTCTTCTTGAATCGAGAAAATGCGCTGATTAAATAAGGTAAATTTTACAGTAAAATTTTATTGGTGAGGAAAAACAAGGATTCTGAGCGCTTCATGCGGCACGTATACGTGTCGCTCGTCCCCAAGGGATTAAACATCACACAATTTCAACCCCTACAAAATACTCTATTGAAACACCTAATTTTCTACAGAAGTATCTATGGATATCTAGAGAATATTTAAAAATATATATATATATAAAATTATATAAAGTACTTATGAAATATTCTCGCGAGGCCGTGAGGGTTAGTTTGAAACTTTTCTACCAAGTTCCTAAAAATACTAGAAGATGTTTATAACTGAACTAAGTACCGTGTTTACTCGCGTAATAGTCGCAATTTTTTTTGCCAATTTTTCATTGTGAAAGTCTAGGTGCGACTATTATGCGGGGAAATCTACTACACAATACTGTACACTCTAATGCTAAAACAATACTGGTATAAAAAACACATAAAATTAGTAACCTACCAAATGTTTCAGATTATGCTCTATTTATTAAATACAATTTTTTATAGTAATATTTTTTTATAGACAAACTTTACAAATAATCTTTGGAAAATTTTGACAAAAAAAATCTCATAATAAATCACTTTCACTGAAGATATAAGTATCACTACAGTAATGTGAATCGGTGTCTGAGGAATCTCCGTCATTCCATAAAATGTCATCTTCGTTTCCGTCCAAACGTTGGCGATACCTGTCTTCTTAAAACATTTTGAAATTGTATCGCTTAAAGCTAATTTTGACAATTTTTTTCTGCTTCAAAACGGGGGCGCGACTATTACGCGAGTAAACACGGTACTTAAAACTTAACATGAAAGTGAGCTCAGAAATTAAGCTCCATGTGCTTAGAGCCCTGCATTTGGTCGGGTTACCCGTTTTTACCCGAACCCGACCTGCAGTTCGGGTTGGCGCTAAGTTTTTTAGATGCGGTCGGGTTGACTTTAAATGGTTCGGGTCGGCCTCAGGTTGACCGGCATTTCAAAAGGGAGTCCTAAATATTTTTAATGAAAAAAAAATTATCTATTTCAATATTAATGAGTGTGTTCATTTATATACAAAAAAAGATAAAATTGACATTAGAGATATATAATTGCAGACTAGTTTTTCATAATTGTTCGAAAATACGGTTTAATTAACTTTCACTTCGGGTTCAGCCTGTGTGTCGAGTTTCGAACTTTTCTTGTGTTCGGATCGGGTTGACTTTAAGGAGATTTTTCGGGTTCGAGGTCGAGTACAACCCGACACGTGCAGACTCTAGCCGGGAACGAGCTAAGTCTGATCGTTCCTACTATTCTTCGTTCCTAGTATTCAGTTCTGAAGAATATATAAAAAAAAATAACGTTAAAAATCTAAGCTTTGAAAATTCCTCACATTAATTTTTATCCATACAGGAAGACTAGATTAAACACCACTGTCATTTCTAGGCCATTAACTGTCACAGCTGAGTTGCAGACGGACTCTCGTAACAAATGCCGCCTACTTGATTCCAAGTTCGGGCGCGAGAGAAAATAGATACCCCAGACACTCTCAAAAGATATTTCGATGAATGGAATGAAGGGAAACAATGCTGTCTGCAGAAGGCGAAAAACAAGGATGCACAAAAGAAAGTTTACCAAGAAATAGAGCAGCTATCTTCCAAAGACGATACGCACCTTGTCGTGCGCATTGTACTCTCCTCACTTCCCTATTCTTGCCCTATAAAGATACCACCTCTGTGAGGGATTTAAATCAGAAATCTAATATGTGGTCACCAATTAAAGCAACTTGGTGATAATCATGCTGTTAAGGTCAAGTAGAAAATTAATTCAGTTGCTACATTAATCAGTAAACAAAAATTCCCCAACTTCCCAATTTGTTTCCCCCTGACAGCTAAAATTTTCATTTCAAAATCAAATTATTTTCAATCGCATTTTATTTAAAGCTAACACTATACCGAGGGGTAGAAAAACGCTTCTTTAATTATTCAAATTGTTTCATTGCCATAACATTTTTGAAATAGTAATATTCGCTTTATATACATCCATCCTTAAATAAGCGGAATATTTCTATTTCAAAAACGTAGTGGCAATATTTTAAAATAAATTTGTTTTTAAATTCTGACAGCATCATGTCAGCATTTTACGAATATAAGTACTTTGCCCCTAAAAGGATTAATTTTCTCAGACATTTTTTAAACGCTAACACTATACCTTTATTGTTACAGATGTACTACATAATAGACAGTTATTATAGTATATAGTATTAACAGTATAGCATAAAGATATGAATTTATTTATTATTATTAAATAATTTTACAACTTAAATTTGTATTGCACATTGAAATATATTTCTCGTTATTGAGTTTGACTAGCAAAATTAGTTTAAACACTAATACATAATCTATAATTAAATGATTTTTCGCAATTTTTGCACCTATAGTACGTGGATTAAACGTGTATGTTTCTGCGTATGTTTTTGTAGAGCAAGCACTTTTTTTTTTTTTGCCTCAAAAGCTTCGCATTGTTGCACGGGAAAGAAAAATGAAATTTGAGAACATTCTTACTTCAAATAAATTTGACGAATGCAATAAAACACATTTCTGAATGATGTATTTAACTTTAAAATATTAAAATTGCATTAAAAATAATAAAAATTACATGGGTTTTTAATACTTTAAAGTTAATACATGATTCAGCAATGTGTTTTACTGCATTCGTCAAGTTATTTGAATATATAACATTTTTAATATTTTTAATTTATTTGAATTCTCTAGGTTTTCCAAAGAATATTTCCGATTCGCAGGAACCGTGAAAACACAAGGATGCACAAAAGAAAGTTTACTAAAAAACTGAGAAGCTTAGACGAAATACACCTTGTCGTGCGCGTCGCTCACATTGTATTCTCCTTACTTCCCTATTCTTCCCCTACAACGATACTATCTCCGTGAGGAATTCAATCATAAATTTGGTACAGTGAAACCTCCTTGAACGGTCACCTCTAAACAACGACAACCTCCGAATATTGGCCACATATTGATGGAACCAATCACATTCTATAGCATTAACATTAATACGAACCTCTAAATAAGGAAATCCGAACAACGGCCGCTCAAAAGTCACGAGAAAATTTATTTTAACAGTTTCAGGTTACTCATATTTATTTGTAAACCAAAATCTGAAGCAGTTAAAAAAAAATTTACTTAATATGACAACAAAATGTTACTTAATCTCTTGAGCACTTGATCCTTTTCTAAAACTAGACACAGAAAATGAAGACAATGATAATGATGGAGAAAATTTAAATATTCTTGTCTGGACAAAGATTTGGCAGTGCTACATTTGATTCATACAGTAAATGGTGGAAAATAGGAGAGAGAAGTGATGCGGAAGCGGATATGGAAGAGATTATCGAATCACCAAAAATTTCCAGTATTAACACATACACCAATTTTTGACGAACCTTCGTGAAATAAAAAATTTTGCATTAAATCATAATGATGATGAGTTTTACAGCAAAACAACTCATACTATTATTTCTTTGGAGAAAGATATTTGCAGGAAAAAAAAAAAAAACTTGCAATTCACCGATTTTTTTAATGTATTAAACAATGAGGATTAATTAAAATGACTGTGTATTTCTATTTAAATTTATGTAATTATGATTTTTTTTTTTAATTGAAACCTCTGAATAACATCCACCTCTGAACAGCTGTCACTCTTCATCGGTCCTGCTGGTAACCGTTATTCAGAGGTTACACTGTATATGGTCACCAATTAAAGCAACTGGGGGATAATCAATATAATTAAAGTCAACTGGAAAACGGATTCATTTCCTACACTAATCTGCAAATAAAAATTCCACTTTCTTCCCCTCCTGATCCGAGAGCTAAAATTTTCATTTCAAAATCAATTTAATTTTATCAGAAATTTTTTAAAGGCCAACATTTATCGTTACAGATGTACATATTAGACAGTTATTATAGTATATAGTATTAACAATATAGCATAAAGATATTTATATATTTTTACATTAAATAATTTTAGAACTTTAAATAAAATCTATATGCATGTTGTAATATATTTTTTACTACTGAATTTGACTAGCAAAATGTGTTTAAACACGAATGTACATTGTGTAACTAACAAAACGGTTTTTCACAATTTCTCCATCTACAGTACGTGAATTATACATCTATCTTTATACATATATGTTTATACATATTTTTGTAGATTCTTACTTTTTTTTTTTTTTTTTTTTTTTTTTTTTTTTTTTTTTTTTTTTTTGCGGGGGGTGGGGGGTGGGGGGGGGGGGGTATTTCAATCAAATTTCAAATCACCAATTTTTTTAATGTGCCAGAAAGTTTAGAACTGTTGTGCATGAAAAATATAATTTAAGAACATTCTTAATATTTAATTTATTTGAATGCTCTAGATTTTTAAAAACAAAAATTTTTCCAACTCGTAGGAACCGTGAAAACATAAGGATGCACAAAAGAAAGTTTACTAAGAAACTGAGAAGCTTTTAGACGAAATACACCTTGTCGTGCGCGCCGCTCACGTTGTACTCCCCTTACTTCCCTATTCTTGCGCTACAACGATCTATCTCCGTGAGGCAGGGCCAAAACTAGGGGGGGGGGGGGGCAGAGGGGGCATGTGCCCCGGGCGCCAAATGAAAGATTATACCTTTGGAATCGATCATTTTCTTCTGATGGACTTGATGGCTTTCATTATTATGAAACAGCCATTATAAATGGAGTGTTAGGTGAAGATAAAAGAGCAGTCGTAAAAAGTTTGAACTCTGATTTTCTGGTCAGAATGGAAAAAAAAAAATGGCCATAATTTTTTTTTTTTTGCAAAAAAAAAAAAATTATGGCCATTTTTTTTTCCCATTCTGACCAGAAAATCAGAGTTCAAACTTTTTACGACTGCTCTTTCACCTAACACTCCATTTATAATGGCTGTTTCATAATAATGAAAGCCATCAGTCCATCAGAAGAAAATAACTCGGTTAAAGCGGAAACTCGGTTAATCGGAACTCGACTGTAAATAGCCGGTAATACATGGGAATTCTTTTATGTGAACGAACTATAATTGCAACAAACGTCACGTTCAATTTTTGTAGTTCAATATTACATATTTTAAATTTTAAAATAAGTCGGCCATTAGAAAATTAGTAAAATTCTCTTTGTAAATATACTTTGAGGAAGAAAGGGGGGGGGGGCGCCAAAATTCATGTTTGCCCCGGGCGCAAAAAAGGCTAGTTTCGGCCCTACCGTGAGGGATTCAATCATAAATTTGGTATGTGGTCACCAATTAAAGCAACTGGGGGATAACAAATATAATTAAAGTCAACTGGAAAATCGATTCAGTTCCTACACTAATCTGCAAATACAAATTCCACTTTTTTTTCCGTCCGGACCCGAGAGCTAAAATTTTCATTTCAAAATCAATTTAATTTCATCAGAAATTTTATAAAGGGCAACCTTTATGATTACAGATGTACATAATAGATAATTTTTATAGCATATAGAGGAAAAGGTCCAAATACCGGCTACCACTTTTGTTATTAATTTAGATCATACAATTTTCAAAATTAATAAAATAAAAAGTGACATTTTCTGCTTATAAAAAGCAAAATTCCGAAACTCTTCAAATTTTGAGTTTTGAAAATGGGATCTAAATACCGGCTATCTAAGTTTTTTCCCAAAAGATCACACAAATAGAGCTAATGACAATTATTAAGCAATAAGAATATTATTTTAATAAATTTTATTGATTAATAACATATCTTGCGCACAGAAAAAATACGCAATTTTTAATAAACAACTATTTTTGTCAAATTTATAAAATTCTTTACGACTATTTCTCACAGTTTTCTTCTCATTATGTTTCTAGTTTTGTTTTTTAACGTGTAAAACAAAAAAAAAAGTTTTCTGATTTAAATGAGAATTATTTTAACTGAAAAAAAAATCACAAACATAATATTACTCTCTGCATCGGGCAGTCCCTATCAGCACACATATTGCATTCTTAACACTGAACCCAGAATCCCCTACCCCATTCTTGTCCACAAAGAAAGCACCCATGCAGAAGACAAATTGCATCATCTTCCTCTGTTGGATATTTTCCTTTTTCACTTTTTTAACCCTCTCGCTGCGTAATTGTTTTATCAAAATAGCTTCAAAAATTGCGTATTTAAACCCTTCGCGACGAGCGTTTTTAAGAGTTTTTATTCTTTTGTCACCGGTTTTTCAAAACAAAACTTTTTGTATAATTTAATCGGGAAAATGCACCAATTAAATAACGCAAAATTTACAGTAAAAAAATAACTGGTGGGAATAATCAAAGAGGGTTAATTAGACGGAAAAAATGCATCCCCGAGGAAATCTCGGGTTGCTCAAGTTTTGATACCTTTACGTTGTCCTAGGAAATCTCGGGTTGCGCAGCGAGAGGGTTAAAATCAAATTTCTGTCTCTTTCGCCTGGTTTACTCCATCACTTTTTTTTTCTTTCTCTTCACATTTATTACAGGCAATTTTGGAGTGTCCAACAGCGCTTTTGGGGGAAGTGATCCGGTAACCAGTGTCGGCCCTGAAGAATTATGGCCACGGTTACTTTTTTCATATTGCGAAATGGGACAGGAACTATTTCTGAACCATTAAAATTATTTTTTTTTCCTCCCCTTCAAGCAGAGCAACCGAGAGAGGTCCAAATACCGGCTAGCCAGTATTTAGACCACTCTAGGTAGCCGGTATTCGGACCACTGCTATGTTTAAGTTAAAACCGCTGTTACTCATTCATATAATAAAATACCAATAGTGTGCGCATGGCAATTGAGAGCTAAATATGTCTAGAAAATAACTTAACCAACAATCCAAGCCAATATACGATCAGTATATTTAAAAAAAAAAAATGAGAAACACACATCTGAAAAGCTTTTGACATACCAGATTACGTCGATTTGACACTTTTGCCTTTACTATTTGTAAATGAGACAGACTTCAGCGACGTACTTTTCGTAACTTTCTTCTCTCAATTAAAGTTACAAACTCTGCCTATCACCGCTAGGCTGCTCTGCGCTCAGGTCTCTGAACACCTAGTAGCCGGTATTTGGACCATAGCCGGTATTCGGACCTTCTCCTCTAATAGTATTAACAATACAGCATAAAGATATTTATATATTTTTTATTATTAAATAATTTTACAACTTTTTTTTAACTGAATTTGACTAGCAAAATTTGTTCAAACACGAATGCATATTGTGTAACTAACAAACGATTTTTTGCAATTTCTCCATCTATAGTACGTAGATCATACATGTATTTTTATACATATGTTTATGCATAATTTTGTAGATTATTACTTTAGTTTAGAACTGTTGTGCGTGAAAAATATAATTTGAGAACATTCTTATATCGTCACCTTAGAGCAACAGTAGCACATCTAGTCATAATTAAAAATGAGATGTTTGACTTACTGCTATGAATAACTGTGTTTGCATCTAGTGGAACAACTTCTGAAACACAAATTTATGTTTAATACTCTATCTGAGATGTGTTTTATAAAAATTTCCTACTGTTCCACTAGAATCAGGCACAGTTTTTCATAGCAGCAAACTGCTGTAACGGTGAAACATTGTTTATAAAGATTATCAGGGTATCAATCTTTTGATTACTAGTAATAAACATTTGATGTAGCTTGGTGAATATAATATTCTTTTTCACAGATTCAAAAAATAAAACTTCAAATATTTCTTGGGGTTGACAATTTGAGTGACAATTCGGAGTCAACATTTTTGGTCATAAGATTCAGCAGATAACAGAAAAAAATATATATATAATATAGTTTGGTATTATTAAAATGCTACAACTAGCACCCAATTTTTGAATACTCTCTTATTCCACTTCATATTTTGACTCCATTTTTTAACTAGTATGTTGTGGCCATCACAAAACTTTCTTCTATATAAATCACGTCAATTAAATCGTTTAAATAGTACCAATTCATATCACAATACTATATCTGAATTTGAAGTTTGGTGAAAATTCGTGCATTAGTTCTTGTATAGAGCTATAGCGGAAATTCTGAAAAATGTAGTATAGCAGCGCCACCTGTTGAGCGATTTACACCAAAACATAAACAGCACTAATTGATATCAAGGTATACCTGAATTTGAAGTTTGATGAAAATTCATGCATTAGTTATTGAGATACAGCTGTGGCGGAAATTCTGAAAAATGCAGCATAGCAGCGCCATCTGTTGAGCGATTTGCACCAAAACATAAATAGCAGTAATTCATATCATGGTATACCTGAATCTGGAATTTGTTGAAAATCCAAGCATTAGTTCTTGAGATAGAGCTATTGCGGAAATTGCAAAAAATGCCCAATAGCAGTGCCACCTGTTGAGCGATTTACACCAATATCTATAAAATGTCTATTCATGTCAAGGACTAACTGAATCTGAAGTTTCATGAAAATCCGTGCATTAGTTCTTGAGATAGAGCCATTGCGGAAATCGTAAAAAATCCAGCATAGCAGCGCCACCTGTTGAGCGATTTACACCAACACGTAATCAGCATCAAGTCATATCAAGGACTAACTGACTCTGAAGTTTCATGAAAATCCGTGCATTAGTTCTTGAGATAGGGCCATTTCGGAAATCGTAAAAAAGGCAGCATAGCAGCGCCACCTGTAGAGCGATTTGCACCAAAATCTCTAAATTGTCTATTCATGTCAAGGACTAACTGAATCTGAAGTTTCATGAAAATCCGTGCATTAGTTCTTGAGATAGAGCCATTGCGGAAATCGTAAAAAAGTCAGCATAGCAGCGCCACCTGTTGAGCGATTTGCACCAAAAACTAATCAGCATCAGTTTGTATCAGGGACTAACTGAATATGAATTTTTGTTAAATTCCGTGCATTAGTTCTTGAGATAGAGCGCCCACAAAATTTGTGTCACACACAGACACACAGACAGAAAGACAGACATTTTGTAAGAACATCTTTTTTCGGGTTCTCTGACCCATAAAACGTGCAAATCCGTCAAAAAACGGAATTCGAAAATTTTCATGAATCCAATACTTTCTTCTTGTAAAGATAGAAGAAAGTAAAAATGAAAATATTTTACATTAAATATTGAATATTTTTAATCTATTTTATCTTTGAAAAATTCACATATTTTAAAAACTTTCCTTTAGAGCAATAGATATGTTCGTCAATATATACTAATTTTCATCCTATACATGTAAACATGACCTAGACCCACTATATCTAATGCTTATTGCTGAAATAAAGTGTTTAAAGTAGAAATTTTATATATCCGATAATTTGAAACATTTAAATTATAAAGAAAAAAGAGAAAATGTCATTAGACTTTTTTTTTTTTTTTTTTTTTTTTTTTGAGAAAAAAAACCAGTTGGTTTAAACCCTGCTCTGAAGTGACGATATTTTTAAGTTATTTGAATGTTCTAGATAAATATATATATATATATATATCCAATTCGTAGGAACCGTGAAAACATAAGGATGCACAAAATAAAGTTTACTGAGAAACTTTTAGACGAAATACACCTTTGTCGTGCGCGCCGCTCACATGTAGTCGCCTCACTTCCCTATTCTTGCCCTACAAAGATATACCTGCGTGAAGGAGGTAATCGCAAATTAGGCATGCGGTCACCAATTAAAACAGCTGGGAGATAATCATACTGTTAGACGATGGAAAGGTCAGCGGGAAAGTGGACCCAATTCTGAAAATAACAGGATTGGAAACAGCATCAAAATGTTAAAGCGGAACCGTGCCAAATTACGGTTATTATTTAGTGAAGTATCCACCAACCAGCACGATATATTCGAAAGAAAGGATGAGATCTAAAATTAAAAGTTCGATTTATATTTCGAACGGCATGGAGTCTTAGTCTGCGAATCATTCTATACTTTTTCACATTATTCTGAAGGATTAGAATATTTTTTTAATACTCATTCACCTTATTTTGAAGGACTGGAATATTTTTTATACTCATTCTATACTTTTTTTCCCCTTATTTTGATGGATTGGAATATTTTTTATACTCATTCTATACTTTTTTCCCCTTATTTTGATGGATTGGAATATTTTTTATACTCATTCTATACTTTTTTCCCCTTATTTTGATGGATTGGAATTTTTTTTTTTTTATACTCATTCTATACTTTTTCACTTATTTTGAAAGACCCGAATATTTTTTATACTCATTCTATACATTTTCACCTTACTTTGAAGGATTGGAATATATATACTTTTTTAATACTCATTTTCAGCATTTAACATTTTAATGCCTGATTTTTCAAAAATCATTGTAATAATGTTTCTCGGCTTTCATTTTTTAAATAAATCATAGGAAAAATACTTTTAAAAAAATCCTATTTTGTTTTAAGTATAGTTTACGGAGTTTGTTACTAATCGTCAATACTGGTGTTTAATTGAAAAAATAATTTCCCTTGATAAAATTCTATAATATTAAACGCACAAGAATTTTAGGAACTATAATAAGAAATAAATTTTACTTGCTCACTGCAGGTTAAAATAGGGTATTTCGCAAACTTCCAAACAAAACAAAAAGAACAAGTAGCAACATTTGAAAAAATAAATTTATCTTTATTCTTAAACAGCACAAGTGTTGCCATCTAAATGTTGAAAATCGATTTAATAATATTTTCAGAATGTATTTTATTGGCGACATTAGGCATTATAGCTTCAATATTATTCTAATAGTATTTTAGAGCCTAAATTGGGTATGTTGCGGAAAAGCAACACCAGGCATTTAAGGGTTAAGTCATTTTTTAAATTTTTATTTTGTTTTGGAAATAAATAATAGATATAAATTTATAAATAAGTCAAATAATTATAATTTTAGAATTTATGATATATAGGATATGGCTCAAAATATTTAACATCGTTCAAAAATTAATATCAAAATAAGTACATAAGAACATGAAACTCACAAGGGAGCCACTTTTGGTGTTGCTCGCAACTAGCATTGAGACCTGGTGCATTTTAAAGCCCTATATTATGAAGTTTGAGAATCGATAAAATTTTTCTGTTAAAATAATATTTCTTGATTATACAGCAGCATAACTTTCTGAAAATGCAATTTTTGAGACCACTTATCGGACTATTAGCATTGAATTTTTTTAAAGAAAAGCATTTAAAAATAAAAATTAGTTAATAAAAAGTATAAAATATTGAAAAAAGTTTGAAAATTCCTTCAAAAACCCACGAATTTTGATTTTGAAAAATTGCAACTTTATATTCATATTTTTGGCGGAGAAACAGTTAGCGTTTATTTTCAAAAGTAGAGCTTTCCGGCAACCCTAGCCAAATGTCATAGCTGAATTTGTAATAGCTAAAAATTGCAATGTCCGACTTATTTCGCCACAGTAATTTTTCTAAATTGTGTAAAAATATTAATTTACTTTATGATTACTTTTACCGAAGGACCATTTAAATACAGCAACATTTCATTTTAAACATTCGAAACTTTATTTCATTCGATTTCAAAAGAAAATAGGTTGCTTATTTTGTATTTCACTAAAAAATAGTTTTTAACGATCTTCGAAACTTTTATAGAATTATATTCTTTACTTACATATTTATCGTCTGCATAGAAAAAAAAAATAAAAACCTAATATTTGTTTATTATTAAAAAAAATCGCAATCGGATATGATTCTAGTAATACGTTCTGTACATTATCTCTTTGGATAAAGCGGACGGAAAAATTGTAGCGCTATATTTGGCGACTTAACTCAATTTTGGCGTGAAATAAACAAATAAATATGTAATAATAAAAAATTAAATGTATAAAAAAGTATATAAAATATTATTTTAACAGAGAAATTTTTTCGGTTCTCTTACTTTTATGTATAGGGCTACAAAACGCACCAGGTCTCGATGCTAGGTGCGAGCAACACCAAAAGTGGTTCCCTTGTCAGATTTGTTAGCTGATATGCCAGTAAAACACGCATAATACGAGACCGGTTAAATCGAGTTTTAAGTTATTTGGTTTACATTGCTCTTTAGTCTTAAGTGTATTTTTCCCCATCATTGCAAAGGAATTAAGGCTTACAAAATTAATGTCTATAATACACAGATCTAATGTTTCATTTCACATACCAAAATGTCAAACGCGCAATTCGATGGAGGAGGAGGGCCGTGGGCGGAGGTCTTATGAAGGAGTCTGACCTGTATTTACATTACCTCTGAAGAACTCTAAAGAGCCAAAAGACTTCACCTACGATTGATGACAAGGGAATTTTACAGGGTTGGTCTGCTACCGAAGTTCCGTTTTTAAAATTTAGAACAATGCTATTCAGATTTCCAAATACGACTCCATTATTCCATTAGTTATTGTAAGACATGGCGATACTTTAACCCTTTGCAGTGGTATTAAGTTTATACATAGGTGGTATACTGGTCGGAATTAATTTTCGTTGAGAGAACAAGTAATACATAATAGGCAAGACTATGAAGGAAAAACAAAATTTACCAATTCTTTTTTATACTTCCCATACACTCGGACTTCGTTATCCCGATACCCGGTTTTCACGTCACCCCGCTTATCACGTCAGTTTTTCAAAATACCGATTTTTTGTATATGATTTTAATGAAAATAAACTCCGGATTTTACGTTGTTGAATAATTTTCAACTTCGGATATCCCGACGGTTTAGGAAAATCGTCCCTTTTTCATAATCTATCTTATAAGCACGGAAATTAAGCGGTAAGAAATATATTAGCCAAACTTTTCACAAAAGTTTCTAAAATATACCCATTGACAATAGCGCCAATTTTTCAAAAGTATTGGGTGGGCTTTAAAAGATTTGATTAAAATAACGCATATAGGTTTTACCTCTTTAGTGTCTGTCTATGTGTGTGGAGTGAGAGAGGGAGGGGGGCGAATGACTAAAGATGATAATTCAAAATTAAATTACATTTTTTCTCAGCAAGTTTATTTTTTATAATTTAATTACAATTTTATAAATAATTTTATTAAGTTATATTCTTATAAATTCTGCATTATAAATACATTAATATTTCTTTCAAATAACATTGAAATTGCTAACTATTGAAAGGACAAAAAATTAAATGTCAAGAAAAGCATACATTTTAGTGACCTAAGTGCTTAATCAATTCAAGACATCAAAAACAGATGGCAAAATATGCAGGAAATTTGTTTGGTGAGAAATTTAACTATACATCCGCTGAAGTGAGTTTTCAGTGCTCCTATAAGTCTAAATGCTGTCCTTACTATTTTTCAACAAAATTTATTTTGAGAACGTTAAACTAAATTTCATTTCAGCGATTAAATAAAAAATTAATTACGAATTAAATCAATTGGAATTGTGTGGGTGGGTAGATCAATTTATTAGGTGGGCTCGCGCCCCATGGACCCATATATAAGTTGGCGCCATTGCCCATTGAGATAAATGAGAAATTTTACTTCAATCCTTTATCTGAATATATAAACCCAAACACTATGAATGACCGACCCCCTTAAGCTCCAGATAGACGAATCAGTCTACTTGCGATCTTTTTCTTCTGGTCAGACGGCGTTTTTCATCCGACTAAAACCAAAGCATTGCATTGAAACGATCAGAAATTATCGAAAATCCATTTCTGAAATAACGAATATCGATTACAATTCGTTGTATAATATGGAAAAAAAGAATTGTAGAAAGCACAGGTAGGGATAAACAAAACCAATTCATCAACATTTGATGTAAAAATAAATAACCAAGTCATCATAAATCGGTTGGTTGTTGGTTAGTTGTATTTATGACGGCCAATTATCTGCACGAGGGATATAGGCCCAGGGGGAGTGCCCTTCGTGGGGGTCTTTCTAAGGGAACCTAACCCGTATTAACGCTTGGAAATCCAAGGTTCGAAGAAAACCACGAAAACTCCGAACGATTAGGCCGACGGGCGCGATTGGGATCGAACCCAGCACCTCCCGTCTACCAGATTCGAGAGCAGAACTTCTCAGCCACTACATCATAAATCGGATTTTTATTCTTTTCAATTTTGTTTTTGTGTATATTTTGTTTAATAATGATGTTTTATTGCTTAAAACTGCAAGAACAGTTATGAACTTCAAATTGCCTTAAATAAATTAAAAATACAGCTTTTTATAAACATTTTTCTCCAACTCCGGTTACCGCGACACTCCGCTTATGACGACATTTTTTCTGGTCATTAGAGTGTCGGGTTAACGAAGTTCGACTGTACATGTAACAGAATGTCATTTTAATTTCATGTAAAAATTTTATTTTATACTTCTCCATCGTGTGGTATCTTTCAAAGCAGTCTCCAATACCCTTAATTTTTCTGTTTGAATATAAAGTACAATCTTTACTCTTTACATCTTATATCATCTTGCATCTTTTATTCTTTACATCTTATAATCTTTATCTTTTATAAACTGCTTTAAATTTCACGGTAGATTTCTTTCAGTCGCTTTCTTTTTGTATTTTAGACTATTATAGGGATACACCGAATATTCAGTATCTATACGTATTCGGCTTTATTTGACCATGTTACCGAATATTCGGTTTGGCCGAATGTCAAACTATTCGGTATGCCAAATATTTGGCTTGGCCGAATAGCAAACTATTCGGTATGCTGAATATTCGGCTTGACCGAATAGCAAACTATTCGGTCTGTCGAATATTCGGCCGAACCAAATACTTAAAAAAAAGACAAAACATATTTTTTAAAATCTTATACAACTTCTAAGTTTAATAATCAACTTAAAGATATTCAGAATAATTAGAAACAGAATCATATTTAAATAAAAGAGAATGTTTTACATTATTTATTTATTTGCTGTTTGTTAAGTATTATTTAAGAAAATTAACCAATCACGAGGATTTTCATAGGAATTAATTATGTACAAATACAAGTTCCTGAACATTGACCAGTAAATAATTTGTTTCTTGCTAAGATTTTAAGAACAACGTTTACAATCTCTGAAAAGGATTGCCCATTTCAAATACCGAAAACTTCCTTGCTTAATCAAAGGGAGTAGAACAGTTATTCTTGCTAAGTTGCCACCATATAAAATTTGAATAGATTGTATTATTTTACTTTTACTTTAGTCTATTCCTGACAAACAACTTATATATGATCCTGTGCAATTTTTCTTGCAATTTTTTCTAAATTTCTCTTTGATTTTACAATGTTTGTTTTAGAATTTAAAAAAAATATATTCATTTGTTTTAATTCTCAGAAGAAGCCATGAAATTTAAAATTTTATTAAAAATTTTTTTATAACTATCCTCTTTTTAAATAACTCACAGCAGATTTTTTTCAGCATAAAGTTTACTTGAAAAAAGCTCTTGTTTATTAGAATAAAAGTTTGTTTTAAATATTATGTAATATTGTTTTAAAATTTAACATTTTAATGCCTTTAAACTTTGTAACATAAAAGTATTCAACAAGCCGAGTATTCGGTATTCGGCCGATTAGTTACTATTCAGCAGGCCGAATATTCGGTATTCGGCCAAAATCACTATTCGGTGCATCCCTAGACTATTATTTAAAAAATATCTTGAGAAGCGAAAATGCCTAATGACACTTAAACACAATTTGTAAAATATTTCGAATTCTACGTATCTCCGAAGCTTGTAGACTTAATATAACGTAAGATCAGTATGGTTCTAATGCCGTGGTAGCTGAGAACATACATATGACTGGAACGGTAAAAAAAAAAAAGCTTTAGTAGCTGAGTTTAGACATACGACCAACAAAGTGTTAAAATAGGGCTTCCTTTTAGTTGTTTCTCAGCAATTTCCAGCCTTATTTAAACACTAAGTTTGTGTGATTGTAAAAGGCAAATTAGTATTAGATTCTTAAGTCGTGATCACTCTGAGACCGGCGAGTATGAGGTTGGGAACCCTTACTTAAAATTTACCTACATTCATTATTTCAATTCAAACTGTTTGAACATTTTAATTAAGGATCAACCGAAACAGGTTTTTAAGACCGAAATCGAATTTCGGTAATCTTCCTATTTTCGGCTGAAAACGAAAACGTTCAATTATTTAAAGTAATTAATACAAACATACATAAATATACATAATTATTAATTAATTATACGTGTTTATTAAAAATATACGTAAGTATTAACTAATTATACTTGCGTCCCAAGTAGACTCTCAATGCCGCTGACCTAAACTTTTTATTTTCATCTAAAATAAAATGTAATTAATCCATCAACGACACAGAAGGATTTTTTAATTATACGAATTTCATATAATTATAAAATGTTTTAGATATATATACCTCGATTTATCTTTTATAATAATTTTTGTAAATGATCATCTGTTACACTAGAACTTTCTCAAAAAGTATTCGAAACACTTCTGTGGTTACAAACTAAAAAATTTCTATTACTGTTAAATCTGCAGCTTTGAATGAGCACATGAAAAGAGTCTTCAAAATTTAACCATATAGGCATTACTTCCTTTATAATTGGCACTCACGTCTCGAGTCAGTCATGACTGATAATTATAAAAAGATAAGTTCATACTACTAAATAAAGAGTGATTTGAACCGATACATCTCAAATCAATGAGTATGTTGAAAATTTACGAAGGAAAAACGAGATTTTAGGAATACAGACAATTTCGTAATACAAAAAGATTCCAAAAGATATGAGACCCCTTAAACGTTTCGGGTTGATTTCAGGTTAGGCTTTGACTCTTCAGGTCGGGTTGACCGGATTTTTCCAAAAACAGTCTTATTTTTCAAAAGAAAAAACTACATTCGAATGTTAATGAATGTATGTTCATTTTTATACATAGGATTTTTATACATAATTGATATTAGAGATATCATTGTAGACTCCTTTTCTACAGTTGCAGTAAAATATAGATTAATTTTCATTCACTTCGGGTTCATGCTTGGCTATTTCGGATTCTCGTTGGTTTCGTTTAGAAGAAATTTTTTTTGTGGGTTTCGTGTCAGTTTTCGGGTTGACTTTAAGCAGAATTTTCGGGTTCGGATCGGGTACAGCCGCGCAGGTCTATATATAAATCCTTTTTATTCTACAGCTGCTAAACAGCAAAACATTCAGCATTACTGTTAGACATGACCGAAAAAAACTGAATTCAAGACAGTACAAAGTTTCAATTTACAAAACCTATTATTATCGGCGATAAATAGAATTTACTCGAACCTTAATTCAACTTTTCAGATTCTAATAATTTTTGTCTATCTATAGCAACTTGTCATACAATGAAACGTTTAGAAAAGAAAGGCACACTTTGTCAAATTCCCATCACACAACAATAGGGCTTGCGTTTATTTACAACGAATAATGCTAATCCTGTAATTGAACTTCCTCGTTTTAGCTTTTGTAAGCCTATTTATGAGTTTAAGGGAAAGTAATGTGAAACAAGATCGATTTGGTTGTAAATGAAAGATAGCGAAATTATAAAAAAGTATACTTTATATAATTATACATAATTGATGCTTTTACGTAAATGTATAATGTAAAGAGAAGGATGTAAAGATATCGAAATCTTTAAAAATTATTTTTTGACAGCGAAACCTCCCTGTGAGACCACCTTTATTAAGCGACCACCTCCCTGAACGACCATTTTTTTCCATGTAACGAAATTGATTCCCACAGGCTCAATACTAATTTTACCTCCATTCAGAGACCATCCCAGTTGAACTCCCTCCATGAGCGACCAAGTTCCTTGAAGAAAATTCCGTTTTTTCCTGGTCCTAAGTTTAGGTTTTTTTTTTATTTTTTATCCCGGTAACTTAACTGTTTAAACCCCTTTGTGCCTTTTTAGGCAATGAATTTAACTGGTGACAAATTAAGAATGACGGTCAATAAACTAGGCTGCCCTATTCTGTCGGGAAATTAAGAAATAGATAAATTAATGAAATCGTCATTATTTGTTCCCGTCCAAAAAAAAAAAAAAAATGCATTTATTTACTGAACTTCGAAAGGACTGGGAAATAAAGGCTATAAAAGATAAAACACTAAAATCAAAGAAAACGTCAATGTATTCATTTTTTAAACTATGTAATTAACTTTTGTTTTGATACTTAATTTTTTATTTTTTTCCTAACAGGAAAAATAAATTTTAGTAACATTAATTGCTACCTTTTTTCAACAATTAAAATCCAGATTTAAACATGACCTCCATTAAGAGACCACCTCTCGGTGCGACCCATTTTTATTGGAACGGTACGTGGTCGCTTTAGGGAGGTTTTACTGTATTATTATTATGCATTAATCCGATATCAACGCACCTTATTTTAACTTTTAACGGTCTACAGAAATTTAAAATTTAAAAAATCTATTTTATGTTCAGGCATTTAATGTTTAATATATTTTAAATATTAAACATGCAGGGCTTGAAATTCAATTTTTCATAGGAGGGAGTCTCCCTACCAACATTTATAAATGGGGGGGGGGGGAGTTGAGCTATTTGGGAGGGAGAAAAAAATCTGAAACCCACTGTTATTTTACGTGCTTTTTAAAGATTTGCATTAATTATTTTGTCATGTCTGTATTAATACAGGCATGAAAAAATACCATTGAAGTAATTAAAATCAATAACTCAGAATAATGATGCAAAATGTTTTTTTTATTTAAGACAGTAAGAAAGCAGGGGTGATTCTGACTAAAAAAAAATTTCTGAAACTGACAGCAAATTTTCTGAAAGGTTATAACAGAGGGGATGAAGGTTATAACAGAAGGGAATCACTCCCAGCACAAGCTATGCGTTTTTTCGTGCCCCTTTGACGAAATTTCAGTTTTTTGCTATCTTTTGACAAAATTTGACGTTTTTCCGCGAACTTTTGATGAAATTCAAGTTTTTAGCGCGATTCTTTGACGAAATTCGCGGGGCTTTTTTCGCGATACTTTGTCGAAATTCGCATTTTCCCGCAATCTTTTGACGAATTGCGCGTTTTTTTTTTCGCCCTCCTTTGACAAATTTCGTTTTTTTTTTCGCGATTCTTTGATGAGATTCGCATTTTTTTCGCGATTCTTTGATGAGATTCGCATTTTTTCTCAGCGGTCGTTTGACTGAACACTAAATTCGTGTTTATTCCGCGATCCTTTGACGAAATTAGTTTTTTCCGCGATGCTCTGACGAAATTCTCTTTTTTTCGCGATCCTTTGCCGAAATTCTCTTTTTTCCACTTTCCTTTGCCGAAATTTATTATTTTTTTGCTATCCTTTGATGTATTTTGCGTTTTTTTGCGATCCTTTGAGGAATTTCAAGTTTTTTCCCCGCAATCTGGCGAAATTCACGTTTTTTTCACGATCCTTTGACAAAATTTGTGTTTTATTCGCAATCCTTTGCGACGAAATTGGCGATTTTTTCCTCGAACGATTGACAAAATTGATTTTTTCGGCGATCATTTCAAAATTCGCGATATTTTTCTGTTGAACTGATGACCAATTTTTCACAATTTTCGGAACCTAATGCATTAAATTTTCGGAAAATTCATAACAGAATCACCCCTGAATTCGTCAATCGGTCGCGGACACTTGTCAATTGATGTCGAGAAAAAAAATGATGAAATTTGTCTATCGGTCGCATCGAAAATTCGTGAGTTTCACCGATCTTTCCCGGTAAAAAAAAAAAAAAAAAAAAAAAAACGTAAAATGTGTCAATTAGTCGCGCGAAAATACTGGGAAATTTGCAAGGCGTTCGCGGGAGTTAATCGTAATTTCAAAAGGCAAAATTTTCAGGAAAATGGTGAAATTTTTTGGACGGGAGTCTCCCTCCCACGATATTATTTTGGGCGGGATTTTAAAATTTTGGGCGCGAATCCCGCCATCCCGCCCTGAAATTCAAGCCCTGATATTTAGAAGAAATAATACAGTTTTAAAAAAATAGTAATAGTAAGCATAAATCTTTTAATTTAAAAATATTCAAAAGGCTTATTAATTACATTTTTGTTAAGCTATTGTACAATAAAAATGTATATATTTTTTAAGAACATATCTTATCGAGGACTATACACATTATTAAGGAATACGTGGATCACCTTAAAAAAAATAATTTAGCAGAAAAGTATTTTCTTTTCACACATTTTATGTTTTTATTTAAATAAATTAACAATAATGGTCATAAATCTTTTAATATAGAAATATTCAAAATGCTATTAACTGTTGCTGATAAGCATTACATAAAAAAGTACACATTTCTTCATGAACATTATTATTAAGGAATAAACACATAAGAAATACGTGGTATTTCCTTAAAAGAAAATTAATTTAGCTTAAAAAAAGTATTTTCTTTTTTGCATCATTTAATGCTTGTAATTATAAAAATCAGCAATAGTGGGCACATATCTTTAAATATAAAACTATTCAAAATGTCATTCATTAATTTTTTGTCAATAAGCTACTGTGTAAAAAAAACATTTCTTCATGAACATTATTATTGAAGAATAAACACATAATATACACATTAAGTAAAACGTGGTATTCCTTAAAAGAAAATTAATTTAGCAAAAAAAATTTTTTTGATAGATTTATATTTATTATGTCCTGTTTATGCGAATTCTCAATTTCACTTACAAGTAGTTTTCGAATTATGAATAAAAAACGTCAAAATAACGGGAATGAAAAAAATATATATATTACACTCATTTTAAAGAAACATTTGGGCTGGCAATAGTCGAAACATATTAAGGGGTCAGGTAACCTTTAAACCGTCCAAAAATTTATTATTTTTTAAATAACTTATAATTAAATATGATTCTTTAGGAACATTTAAAAACAAACCCCATACAAAAATTCGCATTAGAAGAGAAGTTATGTCTAAAACGCTTTGAGCTTTTGCTATATGATCAATGGGTAATTTAATCTTTAATGTCAATTTTCTCAAAACAGCGATTTTGATCATTGCGCATGCGCGCACGATTTCTGAAAAACGGTTACCTAGAATTTCACGAAATTTTCTGTGAATGTGTTAAACGTACAGAAGCACAAAATGATCTATTATTATGTTTCTAAAGTAAGAAGTTTAGAAACTTTTGTAATAACAAAATCTCGATATTTCGAATTTCTTTAAAATATATTTTTTTTTTTTTCTCGGGAACTACAAGTTTTATTTCTTTCATTGTAGTTCATTTTGAAAACATTTCATATCTGTACTCATTAAAAAAATTTTGGCTTGTTTCAGCCATTCAAATGGGAAAAATCATGCACGCAATGGATGCAAGAATAATTCTTTCGCGAAAATTGTATTATCTTTAAAAATAAATTTAAAAAATATGTATATTTATATACCTTTTTTTAACAACTTAAATGGATAAAATAAATCGTTCCTAACATGTGTTTTCAATTTTATAATAAAAAGTCCATTTGTTAAAGAGTGACTGCAATTCTTACAGAGGTCACTTTCCCATGTACTTTATTGATTCAAAGGGTGCTTCACCCCTTAAGCGAGTGAGATGTTTATATTGGCAAGATATCTACCCTATTAAAATCCGTGCGCGAAACTATTTAACCTCAAAAACCAGGGTGCAGGGCTACGGAATTTGGCATACGGGTCGCTCGTAGGGGACCCCATGAACGATTGGGGCAAAAGATTCGAAAATTTTAAAGAGATTTTTTTATTTTATGTTTTTGACGAATTTTTACCTTTTTTTATGTTCAACCCGCAAACGCGCGAGTTCTAATTCTAAATGTTAACTGCAATGTGAGATATACATATTACGTACGCCACGCTGCAATACTAAGAAACTGTAGCGGGTATTAGGATAACTCTTTTACCGCGCATGCAAATAATTAGAGATGCTTTAATTGCGCTTAATTAGTAAACCTTTTTTAAAAAATAAAGAAAAACATTTTATCACAAAAATCAACAATTTTTTATTCTATTTATTCCCTTATTCCAAAGATATCGTTTCATCGTCTGCTGTCATAGCAACATGATAAATTAAATTTCATAAAAACACAATAGTAGAAAAATATTTTTCAAAATCGAATAGTTATTGAACATGAACTCCCGTGCATAGAACGGGTTAAACAGCTAGTAATACATTAAAAGATGTGACAGTCGTTCTGCAGCATTTCAACAATCGGGTACCTAACTTCAATTTCGATACAGCCCCTAAAATATGCTCATTTTAAAATAATTTCTCTGAAACTAATCATACTAATTTCATGAAAATTTAGATTTAGGCTAATTGAGGATGTAGAATCTATTTATGGTGCCAAACTTGGGTATTGCTATTGAAAAAAAGTTTGGGTTGTTTTGATATGTAGATGACCCCCCCCCCCCCACACACACACACAAGCAAATTTTATATACATCATTTAAGACTATTTCAGATCGTTTGGTACCAGTAACTTTCTTCTACAATAATTTGTTGCAGAGTTAGTAGGGGGTGTTAACTCCCCCCCACCACGGCTGTACATTTTTGTTAACAAGTTCTGGTATAAAACACATTGTTTCACGAAAGATAGAATTCAAGTTCATCAAGACAGTATTGATATCAGAAACAGCTATAATAGGTGGAAGAAATTTTTTTATTGATTAGTTAAACTTTGTGTATCCTTTTTTCACGACTTTGCAAAATAATGCTGCTGCTTTAAAAGATTAAAAAGTTTTGAATTATATATAAAATTTCTTTAAAAAGAGCACGATTTATTAAATTTGGAATTAAATGTTAATTTTTAAAATACTGGGGGCTCTGCCCCGCCAACCTCCGTTCAGACTCTAAAAATCCGTTAATTTGATCTGCTTTAAAAAGATCACGGAAGATTGAATAAAAACAGCGGCGATCCCCCAGTAAATGGGTTTCCATGAATTTCCCTTTTACTGGGGGATTTTAAGACGAATAAGCTGCTGTTAATTGCGGTTTTTCTGTTTGATTAAATAAGATTAGTTAAGCATTTGAAAATTAGCTAATGTAAAATGAATTAAGTCAACAGAGTCTTTTCTTCCTTGTATTTTTTAACAACGCTATTAGAAAATGACTGTAAGTAAGAGATTTTAAATGTAACGTTTTAAATCTGACGTTTTTCACCAAGCTTTTTCTTTGTAATATTCAACTGAAAGTATTTTTATTGTTAGAAAGGTAATATTATTTGCGCTGCCTTAGAATTGGCAACAATAGTTAAAAAGATCATCTCAAATATGAAATAAATCTCTCAAATACGTGTAAAAATATTTTGTAATTTAAACTGTTTGGCAATGTTATTATTTGGACATTTGAAATAAGACCAGGGTTCGTTGATATATATCAATGGATATATATCATGATATATATCTTGATATATATCCGATATTTATTTTTAAAATATCAAGATTTTTGATATTTTCGATATTTTCAAATTCTTGATATTTATTTTCAAAATATCAAGATGTTTGATATTTTGTATATTTGATATTTATTTTCAAAATATCACCATGTGAGATAATTTTTATATTTTCCACATTCAAAGCAAGTGTAAATGAAATTTCCACATGTTATTGACTGTATCATTCTATAGATAATTTACTTTGCCTTTGGCAGTAACTTTTTTAGGAAAAGAAGAAAACAAATCTTTTCCAAGCTTTATATTTGAAACTTTTATTTTTAAATGTAAAACTAATAATTATGTTAGACAGTTAATTCAGAACAGCCATTGAAAGATAAAATGTAATTTTGATAATTCTTTATATATAGCCAGAGTTGTTGATATATATGTCAATGGATATATATCCAATATTTATTTTCAAAATATCAAGATTTTTGATATTTTCATATTACTTTATATTTATTTTCAATATATCAAGGTGTTTCATATTTTCTGCATTTGATATTTATTTTCAAAATATGAATGTGTTTAAGATATTTTTGATATTTTCAGTCGTAATTCGTAATATTTCAGTGTAAATGAAATAAATTTTCAACTGTTATTGACTATGAATCTGTAGATAAAGAACTTTTGTCTCTTCTGGATGTGACTTTTTAAGCCAAAAAAGAAAATAAATATATTTTTGAAGCTTTAGATTTGAAGCTTTTATTTTTAAAATGTTCAACTAATAATTATGTGGGACATAATTAATTCAGAACAACCATTGAAAGATGAACTGACTAACTTAAATAAGCAGTTATATACAGTTTCATTAGAAAGGAATCTTTTCTCATGTTTTGGTCCAGTTTAGTTTAAACTATACAACATGTTAGAAAATACGAAATAAGGTATTTTATACTTACATTTATGTTAAAATTTTTCAATTAAAAGAACTTTTTTGTATTTCAAATTTCTGATTTTTTTATACTTGATCTTGATACTGAATCCTATAGTTTATATATATATATATATATATATATTTAAAACCACAAACATATATATATATATATATATATCAGTGGCGTGGCGTGAAAATTTTCGGTGGTCATCGCAATTATTTAAGTTTGTGGTGAAAAATTATTAACTCTAAAATTCAATGGTTGAATGTTCAAAAAAGAAACTTTAAATCTTACCTTCACTTATACATGAACTCCAAATGTTACGCTAAAACTGGATCGTAGAGTTTTAAAAGCTTATTAAGAGTTTTAAAACATTGCTTGGTCATCGCCGCATCCAGCGATGACCGGACGCCACGCCACTGATATATATATATATATATAAAGCAAATAGTTATTGTTTTCAATTAGTTCATCTTCAATTTTGTTCTAAGTGAAAAAAAAAAAAAAAAAAAAAAAAAAAAAAAAACCCAGAAAATAAAAAAGAAAAATGCATTTTTAGAATATTCTTTGATTAAGTTTTCATGTTAAGTGCAATATATTTTAGTTTCTAATCTATACTATGCTTGAAAACATTTATTATCAGCGGTAAGTTGGCTGCTTTGAAAATATCGGATATATATCGAAAATATCGGATATATATCAAAATATCAGATATTTTTGATATTTTCGAAAATATCATGATATTTACGAACCCTGAATAGGACGTAATTTCCCCCATTTACTGCTTTAAACACATATTAAATAAATGATTTTATATACTTCCTTTTTTATTATGCTTGTGTAAAAACACTTTTTATGGCGTAATTTTCAATATTTTCCTGCTTTTAACATGTAATTATTTAATTCTAATTTGAAAGGGGTTTTTTTCTGTTTATATTGTCACGTGTGAATAAATTTTTAATTTAAAGGAAATATTATCTGCGCTGATTTAACAATTGGCAAATTTAAAATAATAACCTTTTCTAAAATAGCTAAAAAATATCTCTGAAATGCTGAAAATTTGAATTTAGAATTGAAATAAACCCTCAAAATATTAGTAAAATTAAAAAAAAAAAAAAAAAAAAATGCAGCCTGCAGTTTCATAGCATAACGAGTGGCGATAAAAGAGATACCTAACTTGTTACTATGTGCTCATCTGAATCCTCAGAAGTAAAGCAACTTTAATTTTTTTTTATCCACAAATTTAACCCGCTGGCCTGAGACGACCGTTTTAAAAATATACTTTCAATATAAATGTAATTACTGAGTCTGCTACAACCATTGAAATTTTCAGAACTTCCACTGAATTTTCGGATAACAAGACATTAATGCAAGTGAAAATAATTACACATATCTATAAATGACTAGCATAATGAGCGGCGATAAAATAGATATCTAGCCTGTTAATGTAATCCTCAGAAGTAAAACCACCTTTATTTTTTTTATCCACAAATTTAACCCGTTGGCTTGAGACGACCGTTTCAAAAATATATCAATATAAATGTAATTACCGAGTCTGCTACAAATAACATTGAAATTTTCAGAACTTCCACTGAATTTTCGGATAACAGGCATTAATGCAGTGAAAATAATTACACATTTCTATAAATGACTATGACTAGCATAACGAGCGGCGATAAAAGAGATCTGTTACTATCGGCACGATTGTTAAAAAACCATCAACAAAACAGTGAAATACAATGTCGTTGGTATACAATTATAAAGAGATAAACCGACCAATGCCCGAAAATGAATGCACTGATGTAGAAATATCATTTCTTTTGTCCGCGTCTTATGGCAAAGAATCGTGATTTGATGTAACGAAGCATGAACAACTGACCTCATATTTGTTACATGAATAAGACTGTATCAGAAGCTTGTTCGAGTTGTTTGATTCGAATAAAGGAAAGCGAAATTATGATCTACATTTATTGGATGTAAGCCGGCAAGGTGAGGCAGGGTACAGCCAAACAACGTTGAGTTCTCTACGTTCTTTGGTACAGCCACATAGGTTTGCAAGTTGGTACGTTTTCTCCGTATGCAGCGCTTGACTAATGCAGGGACATGCGGGGCAGCTGCCACGGGCCCCCTTTTAGGGTAACCCATGGGAACAATCAGGATTTTGATCAAAAGCACCAAATGGCTAAAAATGGACAAAAGTTATCTAAATTCCTATATTTTCAAACATTTAGCAACGGAGGGCGGCCCTCCTTCCGCTCTCTGCTTCACGTAACTCCTTTACCCACGCAAAAAACTATATCATTAGAAAATTAATGATTAAAATTTTATTACAGCAATTTAGTACTACATATATTGTTTTGAAAAAATTCTTTATTGAAGTTTACATCTTAACGAGGCAAGTTAAAACTCTTAAGGCTCCTGTCCCTCTCGGTGAAGGCACTCACGAGCTAATCCTATGGGAAGAGATTTTTTTAATATTTCGTTTGCATTTCGATATTTTTAAATAATTTCTTTTGCATTGGAAAGCCGAGATCCGTCTCTACATCGCACCTTTTTTTTTTTTTTTTTTTCGATTTGGGTTGCAGATATTTTTTAGAATGATACTTTCATTTTCAGAACCGGTTTTGAAAGTGAAAGTAACTTTATAAAAAATATTTGCGACCAAAATCGAAAAAGTAAAAAAGGTGCGATGTCGAGACGGATCTCGGCTTTCCAATGCAAAATAAATAAATAAAAATGTCGAAATGCAAACGAGATATTAGATAAATCCCTCCCCATAGGACAGGGACGGCGAACCTATGGCACGCGTGCCATAGGTGGCACGCTTTAGATTATTTTTGGCACAGCATAAATTCAGGTTCTACATCAAAATATAGAATTTCACAAAATGTATAATCTAGATGCTGTCCCTGATTATCTGAATTCGATTAGTTCACACATATTGAAGAAACTGAAATAAAACTTAATGTATCCCAATCTAGCTCAAAATTGGCTTACAAAATTTTAAGAATAAAAGAGAATTAAGATATTATCACACACACACACAAAAAAAAAGATTAAAAAGGTATTAATGCAAAAATGCTGATGGTAAAATTATAACAACTTGGAGCTCAATTTCAGACACTAAAAGCTGTAGATTCTGGTGCTAACTATTTTGATAATTTTTTCTGTGAGATATACTTTTCACAAATAAATATGAAAATTTCAAGCAAAATCCTCTTGTCACGTGAGTTCAATTCAACTTGCATTTTTTTTTTAAAACAAATAAGTACGAAGCTGATATAAATTACTTCGCATCTAAGATGAGACAACAGAAATACTAGTTTAAAAATAAATTTCTAAAGTATAATGTCAAATATTACCCGTATTTTTTTAATGCTAAAAATAAAATTTTAAGTAATTTTGATTCCCTATTATTTCATCCATTAAATTTTTTTATTGTTGGCACGTCATGATCACGTAAAATATATTTTTGGGAAAGTTTGGCACGTGGATGTGAAAAGGTTCGCCGTCCCCGCCATAGGATTAGCATTAGCCCGTGAGTGTCTTCGCCGGCAGGGACAGGAGCCTTAAGGTACATCTCAAATCCAAAAAGGCAACTTTATGACATAAGTTTTAATTTACCTTTGTTCGGAAATGCGTGAAACTAGCAGGTGTTGTTCAGAAACTATGTAATCGAACTGTTTTCCGGGGTTTTTTTTTTTTGACCAATTGGAGGATTTTTTTTCACACATCGTATAACATACGTAGATAAGCACGGTACAAGTTTGCAAGTAAATACTTCTGCATTAGTTGCATGTATTTGTTATTAGAGGCTCATGGGAAGTTGTTCTATTATTGATCAACACACTTGTTGCTGCTGTAAAAACCAAAGTTTGTTTTCAGTATCAAAAAGTTACTTTTCAAGGACATATTCTTTTTCTTCCATAACTGTAAGTATCAACTTTTGTTTTAAACTGATTATCACAAGTTGAAAAGCATGTTTCCATCTTCATTTATGTATGCTTGAAAATGGCTAACTCTTAACATATGAAGATATGGAAGCCATTTTGTAAAACACTTGCTTGTAGTGTACCTTGGAGGTAGCTAATGTTGTGTATCTTGCAGGTACCTCCAAGATACACACTTGCTAAATTTATTAATAATTAAGAGCAAAAGTTGTTAGAAAGTATTTCTTTACTCTTTAATAAGCAATGTGCTGGGAAAATAGACCTACGTCTAAATGTTAGGCTATTAAATTGCTGAAGTTGTAGGCCTAAATAAAAATTCAAAAGTTCCTGAAGATATTCATCCATATCCGAAAGCTGAACCACGAAAACAAACTAGATAGAGTCGCCCCAAGAAAAAATCATGCATTCTAACTTCTACACCCACGAAACTTCAAATCGAGAAAGATAAAGCTGAGAAGAAAAATGAGAATCCTATGACAGAAAAGAAAGCTTATAAGAAAGTACCCTTAATTAAAAAACTTAACATTGACTTGGAGTCAGAATCGGAGGAAAATGTAGATGAACCCTCTTACAAAGAGTCTAGTCAGTCAGAAGAAGAAGAATTTGATGATTTGGAAGATCCAGATTTTGAAACCATTAAAACTGGAGTTTTATTTTGGTACAACTAAGAGGTAAAACTACTGTGAAACACTTTGTAGCAGAGGTATTCGAAGTCGCTGACACATTTTTAAAAATTCAGTATTTAAAAAAGGACACAAACTCACAAAACTTCATGAGGGAAAATGAAAATCGTTTACGAGTTGGGTAAATCATATGTTGTCTTTAAGATGCCACATCCCATTGCCAAAAGAGGTTCTGCAAGACAGCTCGAAAAATTATCATTTGGCATCAACTTAGATCACCTGAATGTGGACTAGAACTAAAAGTGTTATATATAAAGAGGGGATGTTAAACAGTGGTTGTTTGTATTTGATTAAACTTTATTTTATGACTAAACTGTTCAAACTGTATTATTTCAGTTACATGAACGATTGTGTTTTTAAAATTGTAAATTCAAACTAATTAATTATATTAGCCTAAAGTAAGCCTTATAATAAATCTTATTACTGTAAACAAATAACAAACCAACTTTCTTTCATGCTGTGTAGTTCTTAATCTGTTAAAAACAAATACCTCCAAGGTACACCATACCTACTTCCAAGGTACACCACTGGTAGTGTACCTTGGCTGTATTGTAAGCTATTTTTTTAAAAAAATTATGAAGGAGTAAAGAAATATATTTGGACATTTCATAAAAAAATATGTAACAGCCAAGATCCTTACATTTTTTTTTTTTTTTAATGTTTTACAGATATTTTCCAAACACTTTTTTTGTAAAAAATCAAAGTTCGAAATTACCTCCGAGGTACACCACCTTCCCCTATGTCTTTTTATATTGATATCTAAAGATATTCTTGCACGGAGATTATAAAAATTCTTAGTTTAGCTGTGTATTTCATTGTTTATATTATTTATTTTTAAAAACCCGGTCAGGTTCGATCAAGCACATCTGTTCGAAATCGTACCCGTCCCTGGATTTCATTCTGCCGGCGCTCATGAATGTAAGCTTGGCGAAAGGAAAAGGAATATTGCGGAAAGGAGAGAATGGATGAATGAATGTAATACGGCAAGCAATTGAAAAGTAACTGACCTTGCGCCATAAAAAACGACCTTGTCTAATTTTCGTTCGAGTTGAGCTCTAAATAACTGTCTTGTCAAAATAACTATTTAATTATTTAAATTAAGCTTCTTAAACAAACAAGGGGAGAATTTAAAAGTGATTTTGTTGTTGTTGCGGCCAAAGAACTAACGAAGCCTTGACTTTGAGATCTACCGTGCATCAACTACACGAAACCTAGAACTTTCGTGCACCAATCGTACCATCTTTTTTTGTACTAAGAATTTCCGACAATACGAATGAGAACTTCCGCGTGCCAATCAACTGCGAACGAGCTGTAGATTTGTTCGCTGAAATTATTCATATTGAGATTCTTAAATAGATGAGACAAGAATCTAAAGTGATTTTGTTCTTATTGTGGCCAAAGAACTAATGAAGCTTCGACTTTCAGAACTTTCGAGTACCAACTTCACGAAACTGAGAACTTTAGTGTGCCAATCGTACTATTTTTTGCACTGAGAACTTTCAACAATACGAACGAGAACTTCCGCGTGCCAATCAACAACGAATAAGATGATGATTTGTTCCTTGAAATTATACTGAGATTCTTAAATAGATGAGACAAGAGTCTAAATGTGATTCCCCCCCCCCTTCCTTGTTGTAGCCAAAGAACTAACGAAGCCTTGACTTTGAGATAGGTGCACCAACTTCATAAAATTGAGAACTTCCGTGTACCAATCGTACCACTTTGTGGTACTGAGGAACTTCCGGCAATACGAATGAACTTTCGTATCCCAATCAACAGCGAACAAGCTGCTAATTTGTACGCCCGAATTCTTTATACTGGGATTATTAAATAGATGAGACAAGAATCTAAACGTGATTTTGTTCTTGTTTCTGAGAAAGAATTGACGAAACCTTGACTTTAAAAGCTTTAGTGTGCCAACTTCACGAAATTGAGAACTTTAGTGTAAAAATCGTACCATTTTTTGTACTGAGAACTTCCGCGTGCCAATGAACAGCTAAGAAGCTGCTGATTTGTTATCTGAAATTATTTATATTGAGATTCTCAAACAGATTTAAAAAATTATCTACTTAAGAGAGAATACTTTTTAGAAATTATGTAAAGGTTTAATAAAAACAATTTTCTCTAAAAAAGTTTAAAAATTAGAATTATTTTTTCCACAAAGTTTTAAAAAAGGTTTAATTTTAATCACCTAATTTAAAACGCACGAGTATTTTATATTTTAAAATTTTCACCTGATTTTTTTAGTGCATGTCGATGCCAGTAATGATACTTTGAACAGATTCATGCATAGGACTTTTTTTTAATAGCAATAGTTTGAGAAAATAACTACCGTCAACCGGGGCTACTTTGGTCCATCCCATAAAAAAAGTTTATTCTTTGTATTGAACAAACAATACAAGATAATTTGGAGTTTTTGCCCTTGAAAAATATTTTACTCCCTTCTACAGGGTATTTGAATAGTTTGGGAGTAATTTAATTTTTTTAGTGGCAACACTGGATGTGTTTCTAAGCAACTGTTTTCGTGTGTAAATTTTAACCCTCCAAACTTTCTATAGTGAAACAATCTGGATAAGAGCTACAAATAAGGTAAGTGCCAAAATATTATCTTTAGTAATCTGTAACCCATGTGTGATCATAGTTTTACCTTTAATTTTTTTTTTTTTTTTTTTGAGAGGAAATGTTTGCGCTTTAATAAAGCTAACATGAAAACTAGTATTTCGGGACTACTTTTTGCCAGACCTTTTTTGGTCTGAAAATAGCCCAAATTACTCTGAAATGCCTTTTATACAACCAAATCTCTTAAAACATGTTTTAAGTAACATTTTTTTTTTCAGATTTTACTGTAGCAAAATGTTACATCAATTGTTTTTGTTCCAGTTGCTGAGGATAACATGACGAAAACTGTTTCTCGTTTCTTTAATATTAACAATTGGTTTATCGTGTTTAAATGTTAAAACATTTGTTTATCGAGTTTGCAGTGTTAATTTATTAGCAAAAAGGGAGTTTCAATAAAAATATTCATTTACGTATGAAATATATTAATTTTATATAAAACTAAGTGAATGGACCAAAGAAGGCCCCAGCAGGGTCTACTTTGTTCAAAAACTTTAAAAATAGTTAAAAAATAAAATACAAAATTTTCCTCTTTAAAACCATACAATTTGGTTCATTGTTTCATGTTAATTGTTTACAACTCCATTTCGACGTTGAAAAATCACATATAATATATTTTAATGATGGAAATGTGAGTGGAACCAGGAAAAAGTGGTCCAAAGTAGCCCTGGTTGACGGTAGTTTTTGTACACATGAATTTTTTTGAAACAAAAGTTATCAAAATATTAAAAATCCGATCCTTTAAATTCTTAGATAGCGTATGATGTTCAATTAGAAAAAAAAAAAAAATTAAAGTCCATTCATTCATATCTAGAAAATCCCTTAGCATTTTGAAGACATGGAAAATCTGAAAAAAAAAAAAAAAAAACACGAACTGAGATAAATGAGTCAACTCTTAAATGTTGAATAGGATATTAGATGTTTGTTAAATCAGCCGTAACTGTGTTCTATCTGCAGAACCAGTCTAAATTTTTGTCGGGATGTAGTCAAAAGTATGTTGCGTGCGATAAGATAAAAATCTGAAAATTGAAAGTTTTACGAATTTTGATATTAGTAGGGTGCCGAGTCCCCTTAAGCTTCTTAACCAAATGAAGCAAGAATCGCATAAGTGGATTTTGTTCTAGTTATGGCCAAAGGTAACTTTCTGAGCTTTCATGTACCAACTTCCATAAACATGACAGCTTTCATGTACCAACTCCCACAAACAGGACAGCTTTCATGTACCAACTCCCACAAACAAGACAGCTTTCATGTACCAACTCCCACAAACAAGACAGCTTTCATGTACCAACTCCCATAAACATGACAGCTTTCATGTACCAACTTCCATAAACATGACAGCTTTCATGTACCAACTCCCATAAACATGACAGCTTTCATGTACCAACTTCCATAAACATGACAGCTTTCATGTACCAACTCCCATAAACATGACAGCTTTCATGTACCAACTTCCATAAACATGACAGCTTTCATGTACCAACTTCCATAAACATGACAGCTTTCATGTACCAACTTCCATAAACATGACAGCTTTCATGTACCAACTTCCATAAACATGAGAGCTTTCATGTACCCAACTTCCATAAACATGAGAGCTTTCACGTACGCAACCAGGGATATGTTTAGGAAAATTTTAGGTCCTTTAAAGGACCCTTCATAAAATAATTCATTTTAAAACAGGACCCTTCACAAAAATTTTTATCCCCAAACAGTACCCTTTACAAAATTATTTGTCTCTTAAATAGACCTTTCATAGAATTTTTTCACCTTCAAATTGAACTTTTTGCAAATTTAGTCATTTAAAAATAAAATCTGGCCTGTAAGTAAGCAGTTGAACTCACCAAAGAGTAAATTACTTAGCTTTTTATGTATGAAGAATAGAACATGAAGACATGGATAATTTAAAATTCACAAAATTATGACTAGAATTTTCACAAAAATAAGAAAAACTTAACAATTTCACAAAAACAAGACCCTGGGAGAAAAGTCTGGACAGACCCCTGCCAACTTCCATAAACATGAGAGCTTTCACGTACCCAACTTCCATAAACATGAGAGCTTTCACGTACCCAACTTCCATAAACATGAGAGCTTTCACGTACCCAACTTCCATAAACATGAGAGCTTTCACGTACCCAACTTCCATAAACATGAGAGCTTTCACGTACCCAACTTCCATAAACATGAGAGCTTTCACGTACCCAACTTCCATAAACATGAGCTTTCACGTACCCAACTTCCATAAACATGAGAGCTTTCACGTACCCAACTTCCATAAACATGAGAGCTTTCACGTACCCAACTTCTATAAACATGAGAGCTTTCACGTACCCAACTTCCATAAACATGAGAGCTTTCACGTACCCAACTTCCATAAACATGAGAGCTTTCACGTACCAAACTTCCATAAACATGAGAGCTTTTGCGTACCAAACTTCCATAAACATGAGAGCTTTCGCGTACCAAACTTCCATAAACATGAGAGCTTTCGCGTACCAAACTTCCATAAACATGAGAGCTTTCGCGTACCAAACTTCCATAAACATGAGAGCTTTCGCGTACCAAACTTCCATAAACATGAGAGCTTTCACAAACCAAACTTCCATAAACATGAGATCTTTCACGTACCCAACTTCCATAAACATGAGAGCTTTCACGTACCCAACTTCCATAAACATGAGCTTTCACGTACCCAACTTCCATAAACATGAGAGCTTTCACGTACCCAACTTCCATAAACATGAGAGCTTTCACGTACCCAACTTCTATAAACATGAGAGCTTTCACGTACCCAACTTCCATAAACATGAGAGCTTTCACGTACCCAACTTCCATAAACATGAGAGCTTTCACGTACCAAACTTCCATAAACATGAGAGCTTTTGCGTACCAAACTTCCATAAACATGAGAGCTTTCGCGTACCAAACTTCCATAAATATGAGAGCTTTCGCGTACCAAACTTCCATAAACATGAGAGCTTTCGCGTACCAAACTTCCATAAACATGAGAGCTTTCGCGTACCAAACTTCCATAAACATGAGAGCTTTCGCGTACCAAACTTCCATAAACATGAGAGCTTTCACAAACCAAACTTCCATAAACATGAGATCTTTCACGTACCCAACTTCCATAAACATGAGAGCTTTCACGTACCCAACTTCCATAAACATGAGAGCTTTCACGTACCCAACTTCTATAAACATGAGAGCTTTCACGTACCCAACTTCCATAAACATGAGAGCTTTCACGTACCCAACTTCCATAAACATGAGAGCTTTCACGTACCAAACTTCCATAAACATGAGAGCTTTTGTGTACCAAACTTCCATAAACATGAGAGCTTTCGCGTACCAAACTTCCATAAATATGAGAGCTTTCGCGTACCAAACTTCCATAAACATGAGAGCTTTCGCGTACCAAACTTCCATAAACATGAGAGCTTTCGCGTACCAAACTTCCATAAACATGAGAGCTTTCACGTACCAAACTTCCATAAACATGAGAGCTTTCACAAACCAAACTTCCATAAACATGAGATCTTTCACGTACCCAACTTCCATAAACATGAGAATTTCCAACACGAAATTGGGAACTTTTGTGTACCAATCAGCAACTTATTAAAGTTGTACGATTTTTTTCTGAACAAATCGAATAAAGGGAGAGCGAGATTTTGATCTAAATTTGTTGGATCTAAGCTTAATTGGCGAAAAGAAAGGGAACATAGCGGGGTAAAGAGATGAGTGTAATGCGGCAAGCAATTGAAAAGTAGCCGACCTTGCGCCATAAAAAAAACGACCTTGCCTAATTTTCGTTCGGGCTGAACCCTTAATCATTTTTTGTCTTGTCAAAATAACTATGAAATATATTTATATTAAGCTTCTACTTAAACAGACGAGACAAGAATCTAAAACTAGTTTTACTCTAGATGTGGCCAAAGAAGTAACGAAACCTTGACTTTGAGAGTTTTCGTGTACCAATTTAAAGGCATGAAATTAAAAAGATATATTGCAAATGAAAAAGATATATTGTTAATACCTTGAAAAGTACGTATATCTTAGTTACTTTGTAACATACTCAAAGCATTTTTATTTAAATATACAAGCTTGAATTGCATGACGAAATTTTTTAAGGCAAAAAAATAAAGCATCATGCTATTCGTACAAAATAATTAGCGTAAAAATAAAGGCGGGGGGGGGGGGGAGGTGAATTATCAATGAATTCAGTATTTTATATATATTTTTCCCTGTATGTTTGTCCATGTTTGGCATAATTTCATGAATTTTGAATTTTATTTTGAACAGTTTGATTTTTTTTTAACTCTTCCCAGATGAACTAACAAGGAAGGTCTCCATACTGGGCATACTCAGAATATTTTGAAAAAAATACCAATTAAACTACTTATGCATGTAATAAAGGATCAGTCAAATTTAGCGGCGGAATTACAGTAGAAAGTCTGTAAAAAAATAAAATACTTTCGAGTATTTGGCGCCAAAAGACGAAAGCGCCACGCGATTTGGCGAGCAGTACTATTCCTCGTCAAAAGCAAACGATTTTAATGCATCTGAAAATTGTTAATTGATTTTTAGAATGCGCGTAAAAAGTATTTAATGAATTTAAACATAAACAATGAGAGAGTTTAATAAATACATTTTTTCGTATTGCATATTTATGTTGCTTGTTACTTAATTTTATTACTCTAAAAACAATTTCATCTATAAAAAATACTTTCATATATTTAAGCGTATTCCAAAATAAAGGCAAGATTCATTTAGCAGTTATTCATTTCAAACCAAGGAATTCGTCGTTTCCATAGCAACAAAATTGAACCGACAGCGCTCAATTGGACTTAATTTTGAGATATTGAAACAATTTTAATTTTATTTTAATTCATAAAATTTGATATTTAACTTTCATTATAAATACATATGACAAAACTATACCTAAATCAAACTAAAACTGGCAAAACTACAGTTATTTAAGTTAAATTTATTTAAACAAGTTCAATATGAAATATTTTTATCTTAAAGAGTATTCGACATGAAAAAGTATTTTTCGAAATTTCATTTCATCGCCAACCGATGATAAATCGCCAAATAAACGAAAATTTCATTATTTTTTTTACGAACGTTCTATTGGGGTTCTGCCAAAAAATTTTTTATAAACATATATATCCACATGAGACGAACACTCTAATTTTTTCAGATTTTTCTGAATATGCCCGTATGGAGACCTTCCTTGTAAGGAAAAATTTACTAGGATTCATCGTTTGTCTGTCCATCCGCTACAAGCTGTAATTTTATTAAAAATTACAAATTTTAAATAAATATCAAGGAAGTGTATAAATAATATTTTCGTTTAAAAGATAACCAGGATAAAGCTTAAGAAATTTAAAATGGTACGAAAAACGCAAAGAATCGACATTGTTCAAAGATTACGCACATTTTATCGTTCATGAATCATACACACAGTATTTGAAGTCGAGACTTTTCTTAGTCATTCACTTATGTATAGCAAAGATGAGACGGGCTGCTCAACCCGAAACGGGTTCGATTTTTTTTACCAATCTTCGGCCTCGGACTCTAAGTGAAAATTTTATTTATCAACAAATAATCGGGTAAAACGTCGGGTATTTATTCAAAAATTTAAAAAGGGGGAAAAAAACTTGCTATTTTTAAACCAAGAATGCACTTAAAATTTCTTTTAAAGGATTTACAAACCTTTAAGGCTGTTCTCAAATCCAAAAGGGCAACTTTCTGACATAAGTTTGAATTTATTTTTGTTCGGAAATGCATGAAACTAGCAAGTGTTGTTGTTCAGAAACTATGCCATCGAGCTGTTTTTTCAGTTTTTCTGCAAACGCAATAGATCTTTCAGAAAATAGTGTCAAAGTGGGCGTTTTGAACCGAATTTCCGCGCGAAACAAGAATAAACACAAGAAAGATTGAAAAACGTGTTTGTCACGTGATCAAAATCGCTTATAACTCAATACGTAATTGATTGATCAAAAAATGGAAAACACAGTTCGATTCTAAATCGTTTACATGGTCAGGCTTTCCAATTTTATATCTTACCGTTAAAAAATGAATTTGTAAATGTGTCGAAACGTTTTGCGCTTGTTGAGCAGAGCAGTTAAGAACAGCCTTAACCCTCCGAGCATTTAGAGGGCTTTCCTGCATTTTCATAAAAATGATTATAAAAAATAAACTTAATTGAAATTTTCTTTTGCTCTTTGTTTTTCATGCCCCTTTATTTGACAAACGCTTTAAAATATAATTCTGTTTAAAATATGTTTTTATACAACACATTTAAGTTGTTTTTGTGTAACGGAAAAATACGGGCAAACCGCTCAGAGTGTTTTAAAAAAACAGTTTGAAAAGAGAACTTAGTTGTTATTGATGGGATTATAAAGAATCAATGATTTAAAACAAAAAAAAAATCAATTGATTTAAATCATGATTGAAATCAAGCTGATTTAAATCAAAGTCTGCTGATTTAAATCAGAGTCCTTATACTTCAGCGTAGTAAATCCGTTAACATAAACTGAAAATAAGTGAAGCATTCCTAGATTAAAGATAGCTAAAAATGTAGTCAAAATATGACATTAGGTTCACATTTTGATCAATATTTAAAATCGTTGCCAATCACGAGTATGAATCACGAGTTCTGACCCGCGAGCAGGGAAAAAAGTTAAAATTTTAGTTCAATAGCAAGGTTTTATCAGTCAGTCACAAACATGAGTAAGCGTGGGAAAGATATGCAAAAGTCAATTGTGCATTTATTTTAACTGATAATTTAGAAACATTGACAGGTATTATCAAAGAAACCTGAATACATTGAAATTATGATAATGATGGACTGATATTTCCATAGAAAATAAATCTATCTCCTTATTATTTATCGTTCTTGAAAAATTTACTTTGTTTGCCTTTCTAATCTATTTATGCACACATTTTTCTCAGCACCTAATTTCGGAAGACGTTTTTATATAAAAGTAATACAAAAATCTAATAATTTTCAATGAGATTACAGTACATTGTAAACTAGTCGAATGTGCTAATCCCAGAACTGTCTACTTACCTCATACAGCTTAATATTTTAAACATGAGAAATTGTAAAGAAAAAGTTTCCTGATTTTTCCCTGATTTCCCAGACTATCTTTATCAGATTCCCCTGACTATATCAGATTTCCATTATAAACGATATCCATACGGTATTTTTAAATGTATATTGCTTCCTCGTATAACACATTTATTATTATTATTCAGCTTGTTAATAATTCATTTGGAAGGGAAAATAAGATAAAAACATAAAAATTGTACACAATTCATATAGTATTGGTTGACAGCTTTATATATCCAAACTCAAAATTTAGTCTAACAACTTCATATAGTGGGCAATGGATATAGGGTGACCAGAAAATTTCATCTTTTTAACCATTTGGAAAAATGGTTATTGTTCTCGTCAGGATGGGAAATCAAAAGCATATCTGAAGGTTTTCATTGGTTTAATCTGCAATTTATTCGTTTTCTGATTGGTCTATACAGTGATCTGTATTTCCCTTTAATTTCAACAACGATGGATACTTTCTGTTGCCACTATAACCAAAAAGTAAAAAAAACTACAAAAAAAAAAAAAAATTAATAACTCAGAAACAAATTGAGATACAGCTTTCAAACAAATTGCATTTAAAAGTACATTTTTTTCTCTATCCGAAGGTGTAAAAAGTAATATTGACGGATGTTTAGAAGTTTAAGAATGAAATTTCATTTAAAATTGGCCGTCAGATTTTGTGGAAATCTGACGATGGAAAAGCCTTTTCCCCGAACAGCCAATGAAATGCTTGGATATTTACGTAAGTTTCAGGTAGATAATACGTAAGTTTCATGAAATCTAACGGGTCGCAGGCGATATTTTTGGCTTGCAATTTTTACGTGTAATAACACTATTAATGTTTAATTCATGGCGTACGTAATGCATGATCAACTCCGTGCGATATTTTATGTCTTAAATTTTAGTCTTCAAAAAAATTGTTTTCCAAATGGTCGTTGTAATTTGATAAATTGCTTTATTAAAACCCACCCGGGTTTTTTCGATTGTGCAAAATCATAACAACCCTGATAATACCCCTTAAGGGTCTTATTTTGAATAATTTGTATCTTCTGTAAGTTGGTGGCCTAACCGAATATTCGTTGGTATGGCCGAATACCAAATAGATACTGAATATTCGGTGCATCACACAAACACATTTCCATTAAAAGTAACTACATAAAGATTGCAGCAAATTTTTATAAAACGATATTTCTTTTTAATAAATACCTGCACCACATTTACTTAAAACGTGATAAATAACACATGAATAAAAGTATTCGACACATTATCTAAACTTTAAATGCAGAAAGCATGATAATATGCTTTTAAAAACACTTGATTTTCAATGTGAAACAAAAAAATATCTAAGTAATCAAGCTCAAAACAACGTGTTTGGGGGAAAAAAAAAATCTACAAGCAGTCTCCATAAATTTGATGCAATATTACTATTAAAGTTTTTTTTTTTTTTTTTTTTTACTTATCTCAGTAAAAAAAGTTCAGTGTAACGATCTGGAAATTTCTTTATATCAGACGCACGTTCGTATTAAATAGTTACTAAGTCGTAAATAGAAGTTTGGACAGTCTAAAAAGTGCATTTCAAACTCAAGGCACTTAACTACTTCAACTTTAAAAAAAAGAAAAATAAATAAATTAAAAAAAAATGCAATTTAACAAATTACAACGACCATTTGGAAAATGATTTTTTCAAAGACTAAAATTTAAGACATAAAAAATCGCATGGAGTTGATCCTACATTACGTACGCCATGAATTAAACATTAATAATGTTATTACACGTAAAAATTCCAAACGACAGAAATCGCCTGCAACTCGTACGTATTATTCACCTGAAAATTATGTATTATCCAAGCATTTCATTGGCTGTTCGGGAAAAGGCTTTTCCATCGTCAGATTTCCAAGAAATCTGACGGCCAATTTTAAATGAAATTTATTTCTTAAACTTCTAAACATCCCACAATATTACTTTTTATATCGTCGTATAGAGAAAAAAAATGTACTTTTAAATGCAATTTGTTTGAAAGCTGTATCTCAATTTGTTTCTGAGTTATTAATTTTTTTTTTTTTTTGTAGTTTTTATTACTTTTTTGTTATAGTGGAAACAGAAATAATCCATCTCTGTTGAAAGTAAAGGGAAATACATATTACTGTATAGACCAATCAGAACACGAATAAAATGCGGATTAAACCAATAAAAACCTTCAGCTATGCTTTTGATTTCCTACCCTGACGAGAACAATAACCGTTTTTCCAAATGGTTAAAAAAAGGAGGGGAAGGGGTGCTTTGCGTTAGCTTTAAATTCTCATTCGGTAAAATTAACCGGTTTTACTTAAGCTTTAGTCTGAATGGTATTTGAATGTTGTCAAAGTTTTAATTTCACAGTTTTTTAAAGTTTTGCATACAAGTGATGATAATGGACCGTGAGAAGGAAATTGGAAAAAAATGTTAGTCACGCGGTAAAAACAAGGAATAAATTGGAAAAATAAAGAATAATTACCAGAATTATAATCTATCAAATGCAATAGTACGTTACAAAATTGTGTAAATTTGCCTTATTTGAAAAAATTATAGTATTTTTATAACAGATTTTTGCAAAGACAAATATAAGAATAAGTGTTTTATAAAATCAGCAAGATTCTACGAAATTTTCCCTCAAAATTTTTGTATTTATTAAAGTATCACCAAAGAATATTCTAAAAGGACATGCAGCATAACTAAAGCGAATTAATGCTGCTTAAGTAAAAATTTTGCCAATAATATCTATAAATTCCAAAAAATAGCTTTTTTTTTGTTCTCATTAAAAAAAAAAATAATAATCGCATTTTCTTGTCCTTAAGCCAAAAAGTGGTGTCTTACTACAAAAATCAGTAAACATTTGCTTGAATATAGTAAAAACTGACTTGTTTCTTGATAAGAGTGGTCTGAACATTTAAATATTAAAGTGTCTTTAAAATCAATATAGTGCACTTAAGAATCTAAGGTACGCTTAAGAATATAACAAGTTGGAAATTGTTCGTCAAACGTAGTAAATGAGGTGCATTCGTACTGTAACTAGTTTTATAAATATTTTTTACACCGCATATTGTACTGAATGTATATTTTAGTGCACTTCATAAGTGCATATCAATTTCATTCTGTTCGAAAGGCTGTAACATCATTAAAATGTACTTGAAACAGTTTTTTCCCTATTGACCTTAATGTAACGGAAAACTTTTGACTGTCCCTGTCATTAAACTATACATCCGATTTTCATAAAATTTGAAATGGCTCAATAGAGTCAAAACACTGTTTTAAACACTAGTATCGTGAAGGAAATTTTCACCTTGTTATTAATAAACTTTATAATATAATTATAACTATGTAAAAGGTGACAAAAATATATAAAAATATTATTTAATGCAACCAGAGATCTTTCGAACACACACACGTTCATATTCAAAGGGAAAAAAGATGACTAACTGAATAGAAATACATTTTAAAAACAAAAACAAAACTAGTACGTTTGCGTTAGGAGTTCAGAACATTTCTCTGCTGAGGGGTGAAAAGATCAGTTCATATTATCAGGAGGTCTTGAAATATTTAGGATATTGTACCAAATTGCGAGAATATTATAGGAAAGGACATCGTTAAATAGGCTACAAACATTCCTATAATATTCCCGCAATTTGGTACAATATCCTAAGTATTTCAAGACCTCCTGATAATATGAACTGATCTTTTCACCCCTTAGCAGAGAAATGGACTGAACTCGCTTGCGCATGCGTACTATTTTTGTTTTTGTTTTTAAAATGTATTTCTATTGAGTCAGTCATATTTTTTTCCTTTGAAAATGAATGTGTGTGTGTTCGAAATATCTCGGGTTGCATTAAATAATATTTTTGTCACCTTTTAAGTAGTTATAAGTATATTATAAAGTTTGAAATGACTCGACAAAATTGTGCAACAGTTATATATTTAAGGGGACACAGTACCTTTTAAACTACTTTTTCAATTTTCAATAATACTGTAAAATACTTAAATATAATGTCACTACAGATATTAGATTAGGTATTATAAAGCAAATATAATTTCATATAATTTCAAAAAAAAAAAATCATGTAAAACAGCCTAACTAAAATTTAAATTTAAAAAAAAAATTAAAATCCCTACTACTTTTTTAAATATGAATATATTTGCTTCAAAATTTTTTTCCATATAATCTTAAATACAAACTACATAAAATTGTGCATGGATTTAACATTCAAGGTTAGTTTTTTTTTTTTCCCCAATTATTTTTCCTTGATTTTTTACTATACAAAAGAGAAAAAGATTGATATTAAATGTAATATCCCATATATTGAAAATCCATGCACAGTTTTGTGTAGTATAATCTAAGGAATATGGAAAAAAAATTGAAGCAAAAATATTCCTATTTAAAAAAGTAGTAGGGATTTTAAATTTATTTTTTTATTTTTTAACCATTTGGAAAAATGGTTATTGTTTGTTCTCTTCAGGGTAGGAAAATCAAAAGCATATCTGAACGTTTTCATTGGTTTAATCCGCAATTTATTCGTTATCTGATTGGTATATACAGTAATCTGTACTTCCCTTTGGTTTCAACAACGATGGACAACAGAGTGTTGCCACTATGACAAAAAAGTAATAAAAACTACAAAAAATGAGAAACAAATTGAGATACAGCTTTCAAACAAATTGCATTTAAAAGTACATTTTTTTTCTCTATCCGACGGTATAAAAAGTAATATTGTCGGATGTTTAGAAGTTTAAGAATGAAATTTTATTTAAAATTGGTCGTGAAATTTTTTGGAAATCTGATGATAGAAAAGCCTTTTCCCGAACAGCCAATGAAATGCTTGGCTATTACTTAAGCTTCATAGGAATTCTGACGAGTCGCAGGCGATATTTCTTGCTTGCAATTTTTACGTGTAATAACACTATTAATCTTTAATTCATGGCATACGTAATGTATGACAGCTCCGTAGAAGTTTAAAAATTTACAGTACCGAAAATTATAAAACTGAAATCTCTTTTAAAATTTGTTCATGATGGGTCCAGGAATGTTATCGTTTAATACATGGCGTACGTAATGTAGGATCAATTCCGTGCGATTTTTTATGTCTTAAATTTTAGTCTTTGAAAAAATCATTTTCCAAATGGTCGTTGTCATATGTTAAATTGCTTTTTTATCTTTTTTTTTTTTTTTTCAATTTAAATTTTAGTTAAATAGGCTGTTCTACAAGATTTTTTTTTTTTAATTATATTTGCTTTATAGTACCTAATATCTGTAGTGGCATTATATTTAAGTATATTACAGTATTATTCAAAATCGAAAAAGTAGTTTAAAAGGTACTGTGTCCCCTTAAAATTTCAGATGATTCCGTTGGGTAGTTTTTGCTCTGTTATATGCGGACGGACAGACAGACGGACAGACGGACTGAACGACGACTGTAAGTGCTACGTATTTATATAACTGCGAACGCACCTAAAAAGCACGCTTAAGATATTAACCCTTACGAGGGCGGTGTCCTTAAAAAAGGACATCTAATTTTAATTCCAAAACTGACAAACGGCACCAAAAATATTTAATTACAAATTTCCTTTTATAATGTACGTGAGAATAAGCAAGTTCGTATTTTCTGATAACTTCGTTTATACTTTGTGTCAGTCCATTATTTCATCAGTTTATAAATAGAATTACTCCGCGCCGGAAAGGGTTAAAAAAAACGCTTAACATTAAAGTTCAAATCCTTCACTTTTCAATGGATTCATTTGAAAATTAAATTATGTTGAAACATCCTTATACGCAATTAGTCAAATGTTCTTTTGACACGTAGTCAGTCCTATTTGCATTATGACGGTGTATATATTTATAAATCTTCAACTTTAATAATTTTTTTAATTGAATTCATTCTATATTTTTATATTTTAAAAAATATAAAGTTTTTTATGTTTAGAACTTCAGAAATTTTGCATTATTATATCACTACTTTTTATATTTATTATACAGTTAACATTGATTATATTAGTTTTGTTATATTGCTACACTAGCTAACTTGCCCGGCATTGCCCGGGTACGTCAAAAAACAGCACGAATTGCGAAAAAGCTCTGAAAATCACAATAAGATATCGCGAAAAAAATTTTAAATCGCTGCAAAAATTTCGAAGAGAGAAAAAAATATACATATTGTGTTCGAAGATTGCAAGTTGATTCCTTTCACTAATGTGGAAAAAGGGTAGCAAATCGCTAAAATACACTAAAAATCACATACGAAATTCTCGAAAAATTCGAAAATTGCTATACGAAATCCGAATAAACTGTATTGAAATGAGGGCAAAAATTACTTTAGTATTATAGGTCAAAGATGGAATGTCAAAAAATGGCAGCAGATCGCGAAGAAACGTAAAAATCGAATTAAACATCACAAAAAGTTCAAAAATCATGAAAGTCAAAATTTCCTATAATTGGATAAAAGTTTCAAATCTAATTCCTTTGACCTGCGGGCTCTCTTAAAATTTATGTTTGGGAAAGCATGCTAAGCATTGTATCATGTTACTTTTATTCATAATTTAATTTACTTTCATTCCCTTAAATATAATTAATATAACCCCTTAAGTTAATATTAGTTTTTGTTGCAATAAAATATCTCAATTTGTTCATTTTCTGTAAGCAAGTAATCCCTATTGGTTTACAATGGAAGTCTATGGGAATTTGGCGAAATATTAGCGATATCGTCAAGTTGGCGTCACTTTTGGCGACTAATTTTGGTCGCCAAATATGGCGATATTTCGCCAAGTTGACGACAGAATTGCCCCCCCCCCATGATAACCCCCTTATAGGTATGGAGATGTATTAAATGCTGTTTAATAATCGCATAAAAAATTCGCTAAAAATTCAAAATCGTTGTACGAATTTCGAATAAACTTTTTTGAAAAGAGAACAAAATTTACTATATTGAGTTAAACGAAAGAAACTATTATTTTCACTAATGTGGAAAAATCGCCTCGAAATTTAAACAAGTTGGAAATTGCTCATCAAAAGTGGTAAATGAGGTGCGTTCGTACTATAACTAGTTTTATAATTATTTTGTGCGCCCCATATTGTACTGAATGTATATATTTTTGCGCTTAATAAGCGCATAGTCTGTAACATCATTAAAATGCACTTGCAATATTTTTTCCCCATTCCCCGTAATGTAGCGGAAAAATTTTGACTGTCCCTGTAATTAAACTATACATCCGATTTTCATAAAATTGGAAATAGCTCGACAAACTTTTGAAACAATTATATATTTAAAATTCCAGACCATTCGAAAGGCTGTAACATTATTAAAATGCACTTGCAATAATTTTTCCCATTGGCCGTAATGTAAAGAAAAACTTTTGACTGTCCCTGTAATTAAACTATACATCCGATTTTCATAAAATTTGAAATGGCACGACGAAATTTTGCAACAATCATACATTTAAAATTTCAGACCATTCTGTTGGGTAGTTTTTGCTCTGTTATATGCGGACGGACAGACGGACTGAACGACGACTATAGGTGCTACGTATTTATATAATTACGAACGCACCTAAAAAGCGCTAAAAATCGCATAAAAAATTAAATTTAAAAAAGTCTAATCAAAAAATCGAAAATCGGGCTTCGAGGTGCAAAACTTCATACATAGACGTACCTTTTCCCCAAATTTTGTAGCTCTACGTGCAGCGGTCTCTTCAGAACACCGTCGACTCACTCAAACTCACACACAAATTTCTTTCGTTATTATTATAGATTATGCTTTAGTAGCAAATTGTTGCGTGTCAATCTGCAGCAAACCTAAATTTATCTGCGACCCAATAATGCCTACTATCAGAAGAAGCCTATCGCCAAACATCAAAAGAAAAAAAAAAAAAAAAAAAAAAAAAAAAAAATCGAAATTTGCATTGCAAACCAAATACAATAAAGATATACAATAAATCTAGGGTTATAGTAAATTTTTAATTGTTTCTTAACCCCAGTACTTCTTTTTAAGATGTTAGATTAATCTGCAAGATATGAAATAATCTGCAGAGCCTGCTACCGTGCTGCACTGTTTCTGGTACTGGAAACAAAATATTACTTTTGTTATCTCATTATTTTAATTACTTTTTATTTACATGATTACATAACCTTGAGGTGTTACGACCCAATTAACCCTTTCTGGCACAGGCAAATTTTGTTGTAAAATGATGAAATCATCGACTGACACCGGAATTTACATACGACTTTTTTAGAAATTAAAAAGTTGTTACTTTACGCTTTCATTGTTAATGCAAAATTTTATTAAAATATTCTTGGTGCCGTTTGTAAGTTTGGAATTAAAATTAGGTATCCCGACCAGGGCACATTGTGCCGGAAAGGGTTAAGGTGGCAAAAACATGCGTTTGCGACTGTAAATGTTCAATATGGCTTCACTAAACAAAATTCCAAAATCCGAAATACTGCCAATAAATAGAAAAGTGTTTAAAATATTATAAGTCAAAACAATTTATAAAAGTCAATCAGACAGCCACTAAGACCGAAATCAAACGATAAAACAAGCAATGGAGGGAAATGGGTATAGAAGAATTTAGGTCCAAAAGTAACAATTGGAGCTTTTTCAGTTATTTCTAGGTCATCGCAATAGCCTAGCACTACAGTGAGCGACACGAAAGTTTTTTTTTTTTGTTTTTTTTTTTTTTTTTTTTTTTTAATTACGTTAATCAGGAAATGCATTAAACGAAAATTCCAAAATGCATTAAACGAAAATTCCAAAATCTGAATTAATTATAACCTTGTTTGAAAAATAATTACAGCAATCATTCTGCTTCTCGTAAAAATTTTGCATTTATTTTTCTTCTAAATTATGAAGCATTAAACCAAAATTGTAGAAACGAAAACAAACGATATTTCGAAAGTAAAGAAGCCGGAAAGTAAGATTTCAAGCTTTTCAGTTATTACTGCGTCGTTTGCGATAATAGGCGTTCGGTAAATGATGAGTAAGTACTTTTAAAAATTATGGTAATCAGGAAATGCACCAAACGAAAATACCAAAATCTGAATTAATTATAACCTTGTATTTGAAAAACAGTTACAAGTGAATACAATATGCAAAATAGAAATGCAAACATTCTGCTAATCACAAAAAATTTGCATTATTTTTTTTTTTGTTTTTGTTTTTGTTTTTTCTTTTAAATTATGAAGCACTAAACCAAAATTGTAGAAACGAAAACAAACGATATTTCGAAAGTAAAGTCCGAAAGTAAGATTTCGAGCTTTTTCAGTTATTACTGCGTCGTAATAAAGCGTAATAGGCGTAATAGGCGTTCGGTAAGTGATGAGTAAGTACTTTTAAAAATTATGGTAATCGGGAAATGCACCAAACGTAAACACCAAAATCTGAATTAATTCTAACCTTGCATTTGAAAAACAGTTACAAGTGAAAAATGCAATACAAAATAGCAGACTTGCCAAGTTCTGAAAGCCAAAAATCAGGAGATTTCATTTCAGAAATCAGGAGATATTTTTGCCAATGAAAAAATTATTAAATGCAAACATGTTAAGTACTAGTTTAATTTTAAACAGGGATTGGTTGTTACAGAAGATTAAAAAGAAATACGTCACTGACTAAAATAAGGAAAATATGTACTTACAAGTAGAATGCATTTAAGAATATGACGTTTTAACATACTTTTAAATTAAACTACATATTGCAGGGAACTTCCCCCATAAACATATATAAAACTACAGTGAAGGTCTTAAATATGTCTTAATCGAGACAAATTATTAATAATCCAAAACATGCCCATAATAACATTACAAAAATCTTACAGATTCATCATTTATAATGAATCTGAATGTAGTTCAGACATAAAATACTACTGGTCAATCATACTAAAGAACAACTACACCTGTACTGGAGTTTTCAATCACTGAATCGCAGTACATTTGATTGTAAAATAATAGAATATTTAAAAGTACGTGAAAAAACAGGAAAATATGTCAAATCAGGAGTATGGAAAAACAGGTGAAAATCAGGAGACTTGGCAAGTCTGAAATAGCAATATAGACAATATGCAAAATAGAAAATGCAATCATTCTGCTTTTCGTAAAAATTTTGCATTATTATTATTATTTTCTAAATTATGCAGTACTAGACCGAAACTGTAGAAATGAAAAACGCTATTTTTGAAAGTAAAAAGTCCGAAAGTAAGAAGTTCAAGCTTTTTCAGTTATTTCTGCGTCGTTTGCGATAATAGGCGTTCGGTAAGTGATGCGCAAGTACTTTTAAAAATTGCGGTTATCAGGAAATGCACCAAACGAAAATACCAAAATATGAAAAAATTTAACCTTGTATTTGAAAAACACTTAGAAGTGCAATGCAAAATACAATATGCAAAATAGAAATGTAGCCATTCTGCTTCTCACAAAAATTTTGCATTATTATTATTTTTTTTTTTTTTTACCTAAATTAACCAACATTGTAGAAACGAAAACGAACGATATTTCTAAAGTAAGAATTCGAGATTTTCAGATATTTCTGCGTCGTTTGAGATAATAGTCGTTCGGTAAGTAATGCGCAAGTACTTCTAAAACATACGGTCAGGAAATGCACCAAACGAAAATACCAAAATCTGAAAAAATTCTAACCTTGTATTTGAAAAACAGTTACAAGTGAATAGAATATGCAAAATAGAAATGTAATAATTCTGCTGCTCATAAAAATTTTGCATTACTTTTTCTATATTATGCAGCACTAGGCCAGAACTGTAGAAGAGAAACAAACGATATTCCGAAAAAATAATCAATCGGAGAGCATGAAGGGCGGCGGGGAAGCGGTATAAGACAATTTAAGTCCGAAAATAAGAATTCGAGCTTTTTCAGTTATTACCGGGTCATTTGCAATAACAGCCGTTCGATGCGAAAATACTTTTAAAAATTGCCGGTAATCAGAAAATGCACTAAACGAAAATCCAAAAATACTAACCGTGCAAAAAGGTATATTAATACAATTTTCAAAATACAGTTAATACCTCAATTTACGTCAGCAATTCGTTTCAAGACTAGCTACGTAAGATTAAGACTAGCTACATTTAGATAAGCAAAAAAGGATAAGTAATAAAAATTATTCAAATTCTAGTGAACATATTCCATTGTATTTAGGTATTATTACGTTACATACATTTAACCAGGGTATGTGTAAATATATTTAATGTGTCCGATCTGGCTATCTAGGGTCGGGGGGGATTTTTGCCAACTGGGGAAATTCTGCAGAAAAAATATGCAATTGATTTCGATTTTAACAATGAATTACATACTTCTCTGAGATAGAAAAATTTTCTCTACAAATAAAAAGATCCGTATGGTGACCTTCACAAAATCGAACTCATATGTTCGCGTGTAAGTTGAGAAAGTTTTGGGGAAAAAAAATCTATACCTACGGTAATACAGAATTTATGTAAGCCTATAACATATCGTAAAATTTTGGGGAAATTTTCATATGGATTCGGGGAAATGTTCGGAGCGAAAACATTTTCTGCACCCCTGCATTTAACATTAGCAAAAAAAAAAATGCATTTGCAATACAAGAATTTGGAATAAATCAATAAGTTGCTAACTTACAATTTATTGTTCTGCACCGTTCGAGCTTTTGAGACAGTGAAAAAAATTTGCATAGAAGTTTTTTTACCGGTAATTTTTTTTTTTTTTTTTTTTTTTTTTTTTTCTGTTAGAAGCTCTTTGGACATAGCAGAGTGAGTTTTCTAAGCTTTTTCTAGTGACTTTTTCTTATTTGTTTGTCACTGTCACATGACTGTCGCAGGAAATTTTCCTTTGAAATAACCTAAAGTCTTCAAAGAATTTCAGAGTGCGTCTTAATTAGGGAAAATGTTTTTCCCAGGTCAGACGACGTAAATGTGGAGTAGCCTAAATCTAGGGGACGTAAGTGGGGGTACAGTCGGCCCCACTTAATCGGGTAACGGATAATTGCATACCCCGCTTATATGCATAGAATGCCGAGGAACAAAAACGCTCCCCATAAGGTTAATGTTAAATATACTCGTTTTATCGCATAACAATCCCCGGTTAATTGCATAAATATCTCCAATCTAGTAATCCGCATTTTATGAATTCCTGTTATAGTGATGAATGGGAAGAAAGGAAGAATTTTTTTTTGTTGTTGTTGTTGTTGTAACAATGGTTTGTTATATTTACGATCGAAGAACAGAAACCGTCGTGAAAGAAGACTTTACTATCTTAATTCTAGGAAGCACATAGGAGTGTTGAATTTGGACAATTATGTTTTTCTTTTAAAGCTTGTACTCAAGATGCTGGGGGTATTTTTTGGAAAATCCTGGAATCGGGGGAAAATACAATCTGGACGGTCAAGATAATAAAAGAACAATATTTAGCGCCGGAAGTGGAGAAATGCAGTGTCCCAGGTAGCAAAAAATAAATTTCCCTAAAGGATTTTTTATGTAGGCAACAACAACAACAAAAAAGTGATAAATTGGCAAATGATTGAAAAATAAAATTAATTTATGCAGAATTTATTTTCAAAGGTATGATATTTAAAACAAAAATTTGTTATTTTACTTTCATTTTAATTTTCACAAATCATAATGAAAAATTAACCATGTTACGTAAATAGTGTAATAATACATTATATCTTATTCCATATATTATTATATATAGAGTAATAAATTATTTATTGAAATTAATAGAATAACTTTTAAATTAATAGGTAAATAACATCCATGGTATATAATCAGATGATAACGTACACTGATAACATTAATTGCTATCCTCGCTTAAACGTATACCCCGCTTAAATGCATACAATTCAGTGGAACCAACTGTATGCAATTAAGCGGGGTCGACTGTACTACTGTACAATCATTCTGTTTCTTAGAAAATTTTTGGATCCCCACCCCATTTTAATAATCGAAATAAGAACATCAGAAATCCAAAACAAAAGACAATTCCAAAAATAAATAATGAGGGGATAGTGGTATCGGAGAATTAAATCCGAAAGTAACTATTCGATCTTTACCAAATGTAATATATTTTTTTTAATTAACTTTATTTAAAGTAATTATTCGATAAGTAGCCTTTTGGAAAGTGATAAGAAAAGACTTTTTAGAAATCAGAAAATATACTAAACAAAAGCACGAAAAAAAGCTTCAACAATAATCTTATCTTATAAAAATTATAAGTCAATACAATTTTAAAAACTACAATTATTTTACTTCAAAGAAATTTTTTGAATTACTTTGACGAAAGAAATCATAGTTGTGGATACAAACGACATTTCAAAAAATAAACAATGGGTGGTGGCGGGGGAAAGGGACTAAACATATATAACGTTATCAACATTTTGCAAATTTTGGACCCCCTGCCCGATGATATCGCTATCAATGCCTAAAAATCCTTTTAATTCTTACATTTTTTTTTCTTTCTTTTTATACGTTTGCAGTGATATACACATATGATTATTCATTTATTAGTCGCATAGTTTACGGATTCAAGAAGTCAATAAGATATAAATGGGTTATTCTCTGAAGAGTGGCTGTTTAAAAAAAAAAAAAAAAAAAAAAAAATCGGCCCAATAAAATTGCCTCAAAAATCTCAAAATTTAGCCTACAAGTACCTTATTGCTATATTTATCAAAAAATAATATGAATCAAACTGTATCTCATAGTTCTTCTGATATTTTAATTTCAAAGCACTTCCATTGCTAAAATGTTCAAATAAATGATTGGCACCGGAATTTAAGAACAAGTTTATTTGTAAATAAGAAAAATGCTATATTTCACATGCAGGTTAAATAGATAAAAGTTTATAAAAAGTCTGATGTTGTAGCGCTTAGGAATTAAAATTAAGTGGTTTCATAATCATACCACCGCCCTTGAAAGGGTTAAAAATGAAAAATTATAATTAGAAGTCATACTGTCAATATATTTTTACTCCATGTCAATTGAAAAAATAAAGATAAAGCATTAACATTTAGAAGAGCTAAGGTTTATTTGTATTAGTACAAAAAATTTATTTTATTAAATAAAAATATATTATCTTTACTTACGGTAATTAAAAGTCTTGAGTTTTTTAATGTGCATTTTATTGCATTAGATTTTCTTATTTTACTGTTTAGTACATACATAAATGGATTCAGATCATTCCCTCACAATTTAAATCATTCCCTCATATTAAAATTATGAAGCGATGATTGTGAGGGAATGACGAAATACTTCTGACAACTATGTTATACAAGTGATTAGTCTTAGGTATATTTTCAGTTACTAAATATCTTTTGAAACACATTTCTAATAATATAACATAAAAAGATATTTCATTAGTTTTTATTAAATTTATAATAGATGAGGGAATGACGCGTAATAAAAATACTTATTACTTCAGATCTAGTACTTCAAAGCCATATACTAACTATTCAAGAACGTTTTTGAGCAAACAACAAGATGGATACTTCACTTTACTCTTGTACAAACTGTCCTAGACATATATAAAGCATGTGCTGCTTTCTACTAAGTAAATAATAGCAAATTTATAGTTACGTGAGTGAATGATGACAAATGCTAGGGACATCATTAAAAAGTGCCCTAATTCATTCATTATATAAAATATAAATATAATTAAATGGCTAAACATGTATTAAAGTATGTTTAATGAATTGAGAAAAAAATAATTATAAATATACGTGCTGCAATGGCAGAGAAAGCATTTTCTTTCCTACATATGTGAATGGGGACATAGTGAGGGAATGATACTTGCATTAAAAAATACATTAAATTTATCAAATTTCAATTTCAATAAGCAAATAATTACAGTTTATATGTATAACTGATTAATATTGATAGTTTAAATCACTTTTTCTTTTTGTAATTTTAAAAATATGTCTTTAAGACCCCAACTCAAATACATGAAACAAATTTATATCAAATAACATCTAAAAGAGTTAGTTGCTATTTAAAAGTATTTAATAAAATCTTATTCTTACATAATGCATTCATCAATAATATTACCGTATTTTATGGAAGAAACGCCGCACTCCTCAAATTGGCCTGAATAAGCTTAAAAATATCGTAATCGCCGCATCCATCGGAACGCTACTTTTGTCGACAGCGTCACATTGACCTAACTTTAATCAAAGTTTTCTGAGCAGTGTAGGATGTCTCGTTTTTAATATCTTAAGATGTCTGATGTTTTATTTAAAATATTTAAATCCGATTTTAAATATTTTTATGAATTTTTAAATTAAGGAAACTCAGTTGGTATTTTTAAAAAATCGTAAACGCCGCACTTGGAAAAAAATTAACTTTTAAACTCGTAAACGCCGCGGCGTTTTTTTCCATAAAATACGGTATTTTCTTGCACCCGGGAAGAGTAAAAGCAGAACGTATCAACAAAACAGTGGATAACATTATTTCTCTTTCTTTACTGGTAAACGCAAGTATCATTTCCAACATATTACGCTCCTGGTTTCGCTAACAGCGAATTATATGTGCACACATGGCAGAAGAACGGGAATGTCAAACATTGGGGCATTGCAAATTTTGGGAATAAAATAATTTTATAAACATTTAATGGCTTTAATACTAAGCTTTGTATTTTCATAAAAACATACAAAAATAATACTAAATAAAAGGTAAGAGACTATTTGGATGTAAAGAAAAAAGTTACTCAAAAAAGAAAAGTTTCATTGGACCAAAAATGATAACGATATCAAAAAGCAACCCCCTAGAGATGTCTAACGATATCAAGTGCCAGCCCCCCCTCCCCCTAAAGTGATAACGTTACATGTGCACAGCCCCAAAGGGGTAATAATAACGCAGACATTTTAAATCTGAAAGCAATAATTCAATCTTTCATCTGCAATAACAGTCGGTCAATTGTTTCGGTCGTCCGATGAATAATACGAAGACATTTTAAAAAATTGTGGTCATCAGGAAATGCACTAAACGAAAATTCGAAATACTAATTCTAACGTTGCATTCGAAAAAAAATTGCATGTGAATACAATTTTCAAAATATAAATTTTGAGGCGATTATCAGTCCCAAGATAATTTATTCGAATTTTATCTAAAACAATCGAACTCCTGATATTATCTTTGTAATTTTCGTATTCGCTATAAGCTAACCATTCGTTCAATAATATTAGCGTAATTTTAAAAATTCCGGAAATCCTGAAACACATACTAAATGAAAATAGAAATAGGGGTGATACAACAAAGTAATTTTAACAACAATTAGAAGTCAATACAATTTTCAAAATACAAATGCAATCAGTCTAAGAAAAGTCCTAAGAAATTTATTTTAAATTATACATCACTATAAAAAGCCGAAATCTAGAAGCGAAAACAATATTTCGAAAAATAAACAATGGGGGGAAAGGGGTATCTGTGAATTTAAGTCCGAAAGTAACAATTCCAGCTTTTTTTCAGTTATTACTAGGTCATTTGCGATAGATAGTCGTTCAGCAAGCGATACGAACAAAAATCCCACAGGAAACTAGTTCTGCGAGAGAGAGAACTGGTTTCCCAGAGAGCAAAAAGAAGGAAAAAAACTACAAAAGTACTTCCAAACGCTTAATTTCTTTTTTCCAGTTTAGAAAACTTTCCAAAAAGCACTCTTCCCTGGCGTGATCTCGTTTTTCTGACCAGCAAATGTGTGCAACAAAACGCTTCAATTGAGATTGAAAAAGGAAAACCGATATGAGAATCACTTTGAATGATGAACAATAAAAATGAAAAGTGACATCGCAGAAATGAGTTCGGATAACCACGCAAGGAGAGTATTTAAGCTCAACTCGGGTTGTGTTTATTTTTGAGTGCACTCCAATTACGCAAGGCCTGAGGGACGAAAGGGGCTTTTGACAATGTTAAGAAAAGATAAAAGCAGGGCTTCTTAATTTTCTCAGGTGTAGGCTACGAGAAGCGAACAGTTATGCTGAAAGGAATGCGAAATATATCGTTAATTTTTTTTTTTAGAAGAATTCTGTGATTTAAAAAAAATGTTTAAGTTGAAAAGCGACATCGTAAAAATAAGCTCTGATAAGAACTCAAGGAAAGTAAGTGCGCCCAAACTGTGTTTACTTTTGAGTGCACTCCAATTACGCAAGGACGTGGGGGAAGGAGGGGGGGGGGGTAAGAAAGGATGGAGCAGGACTTAATTTTCTGAGGTGCAATAGCTAGAAGAGAATAGTTATACTGAAAAATGTGAAGTATCGTCGTAAAATTTTTCAGGTAAAAAAGGAATCGTTAAGAACAGTGTTTTTGATTGTTAAGGCTCCGCTCAGTCAGGCTGGAAATTATCCTCTCTAATGCTAAACCTATATATGGGCTTGGAATGTATTTCGTATTTTACAAATTTCTCCTCGTAAAATTAAAATTTTTACCTTCTGTTTTCTGTATGTTCTTCTTGAAGAATTTTTTTTTTTCTTTATTTGCCAAAATATTTTTAAAATACATTGTTAGTTTTATTTTAAAGTGCTAAATTCTTCCATACAACTCGCCTGCTTCAAAAGGAAAAACATTCTTCAAGAAGAGCACACAGAAAACAAAGTAAAAATTTACAGTCATTAGATAAGGGAATTTCTGCCCTGACTGATAACAAGCCTTGATACTTAATTGCTCTACAATAGACACCACTGAAAACCGATACGAGAACAACTTTCAACAATAAAAATGAGAAGTGACATCAAAGAAATGAGTTCGGATAACCACGCAAGGAGAGTATTTAAGCTCAACTCGGTTGTATTTATTTTTGAGTGCACTCCAATTACGCAAGGCCTGGGGGAGGAAAGGGACTTTTGACAATGTTAAGAAAAGATAAAAGCAGGGCTTCTTAATTTTCCCAGGTGTAAAATACGAGAAGCGAATAGTTACGCTGAAAGGAATGCGAAATATATCATTGAAATATTTTTTTTAGAGAATAGTTCAGAGATTTACAAAAAAATGTTTTTTAAACGTTGAAAAGTGACATCGCAAATATGAGCTCGGATAACAATGCAAGGAGAGTATAAGTGGCCTAAGTTATTTATTTTTGAGAGCACTCCAATTACCCAAGAACGTGTGTGTGTGTTGGGGGGTCACAATGTTAACCTTTAACTGATGTCACAGAAATTATCACGCAACTACTATGAAGTAATCTGTGAGACCGCTCCATCGAAAGATGAATAAAAGTCGCGATTAACTCATAGGCTAGTGTTTTTGCACTGGGATGTTATTAAAATTCACCTATTCAAAAGCCTCTAGTGGCAGTACTAAAGTTCCAAATGAAACAAAATTTCGGTAGTGTTTGTAGTTAAACTGAAAATTACAAGTTAAACGATAAAAATTTAAAAACGCGGCGGTCTGTGAGACCGGTAACATCAGTTAAAGGTTAAGAAATGATGGAGCAGAACTTAATTTTCTGAGGTGTAGCTGCGAGGAGCGAATAGTAATGCTGAAAAATGTGAAATATCAGTTTCCCCTGGACAGTTTCAGGAGGATGCTGCACCCCACCGGCCCTTTGATTTAAAAAATAGCACCCTTCTTGATACCCATTTCAAAAAATTGCACCCTTCTTGCCCTTTAGTCAAAAAATTGTGTCCTACTGCCTTTTGTATTAAAAAAGCTGCTTGCATAGTAAAACTGACTTAGTCTTGAAAAAGAGTGCCCCGACTTTAAAATATAAAACTGCCTTTAAATTTTAGAAGAATGCATTTAAAAATATGCACACAAGGCTGAAAAGTGCCCATAAGAATCTAAAAAATGCCCTCACGAATTTAAAAAGTTCTCTTCAAAATCTAAAAAGAGCCCTTTTCCCACCAGCAGCATCCTGTCCGTTTTTAAACATGGCGAAACTCTGGACATATTGTTGAAAAAATTCAGATAAAAAAAAAAGGAAATCGCTAAGAACAGTGTTTTTGATTGTTAATATTCAATGGATCTACTATAGACACCACTGAAAACCGATATGGGATTCACTTTGGGCAATAAAAATGAAAGGGACATCGCAGGAATGAGTTGGGATAACCACGCATTTAAGGGGATTCTTCGCGCACTTGAAAACACCCGCTCCGTAATGTTAATCCTATGGGCATGTTATTTTCGAATTTCTCGTTTCAATTTGAATATTTTTAAACTTTTTTTTTTTTTTCATAAGCTAGATGAGGTCGATCTTTAATATGACACTTTTTTACTTTTTCGATTTTGGTTACAGATTTTTTTTAAAAAAAAGGTGCTTTCAGTTTCCAAACTGGTTTCGAAACTGAAAGTGCCTTTTTTAAAAAAATCTGCAACCTTAATCGAAAAAGTAAAAAAGAGTCATTAAAGAAGGCTCAGCTATCCTATGCAAAAAAAAAAAAAAAAAAAAAATTGTTTAAAAATATTCAAATTGAAACGAGAAATTCGCAATTAACCTGCCCATAGGATTAACATTACGGAGCGGGTGTTTTCAAGCGCGCGAAGAATCCCCTTAACACCTTGAGGGGCGGTGGGATAAAATATATCTCACCTAATTTAAACAAGATTCTCAAAAGAAAATTAACTAAATTTTATATTTTTAACTTGAGGAAAATTGTTGAAAAGTTGCCTTTCCTTATTTAAAAATAAAATTTTTCGATTATTCCGGTGAGAATCCAATATTTAGAGACATTTTTGCTTGCCCCTCAAGGGGTTAAGCTCACTCGAGTTATGTTTATTTTTGGGTGAACTCCAATTACGCAATGCTCAAGGAAAGAAAGGGACTTTTGATAATGTTCGGAAAAGATGGAGCTTATTAATTTTCTGAGGTATAGCTGCGAGAATCGAATAGTTATTCTCAAGGAAATGTGAAATATATCCTTGAAATAATTTTTAGATAACGATTCTGAGATTTGAAAAAAAAAATGTTTTTTAAGCGTTTCTACCGCAGTTTCTCTGCTACGAACAAGGACAACCCTAAAAACTGATAGGAGAATGAATGATTAACAATAAAAATGTACAGTAACATCGCAGAAATGAATTCGGATAACCTCGCAAGGAGAGTATTTAAACTCACTCGAGTTATATTCATTTTTGAGTGCACTCCAATTACGCAAGGCCTTGGGGAGGAAAGTGATTTTTGACAATGTTAAAAAAACAAGCTTATTAATTTTCAGGGGGTGCAGCTGCAAAAAGCGAATAGTTTTTCTGGAGGAAATGTGAAATATATCGTTGAAATTTAAAAACGATTCCGGGATTTAAACAAAAAAAAAGTAAGTGTTTTTAACCGAAGTTTCTCTGCTATAGATAAGGACAACCCTAAAAAATGATAAGAGAATGATTAACAATAAAAATGAAATCGTACAAACAATTTCAGATAACCACGCATGGAGAACTCGGGGTATGTTTATTTTCGAGTGCACAGAAATAAGCTTCAAGATCTCATTAAGAGAAGATCGTGAAATCTTCCATTAAAAGCTTTGATGCATTTTTCCTCGAAACTCTATCACATCCATAAAACTGACAAATCCCCCCTTACCCCATACCACCGAGAAAACTTGGCAGTCCTAACTAACAATCGATTTTCCGAAAAACGCACGCGATCAGTAATGAAAATGTTTCTTCGTCACAAAATGAAAAGTGGCTTCAGAGAAATGAGCTTCAAGATCTCACTGAGAAAAGATCTTGGAATCTTCCATTAAAAGCTATGATAGATTTTTCCTGGAACGTCTATCAAATCCATAAAACTACACCAAATCCCCCCCCCCTTATCCCATATACCGTCAAGAAAACTTGGCAGTCCTAACTAAGAATCGATTTTCCAAAAAACCCACATGAACAGTAATGAAAATATTTCTTTACACAAAAATTCAGCAAAAATATTTAATTGATGATGAAAAAATAGCCTTACAGAAATGAGCTTTAAGATTTCATTGTGAAAAGATATTCTATTAAAAGCTTTGATAGTTTTTTTCTCTAACGTCTGTCATATCTGCAAAATTACAACAAATCCCCCCTTACCCCACCATTGGGAAAACTTGGCAGTCCTAACTAAGAATCGATTTTCCGAAAAACGCACATGAACAGTAATGAAAATGTTTCTTCTTCACAAAAAAAATTGTAATTGATGATGAAAAATGGCTTCGCAATAAGTTCCACGATCTAATTGAGAAAAGATCTTTGAATCTTCCAATAAAAGCTTTGATATATTTTTCCTTGAACGTCTATCATATCCATTAAACTACAACAAATCTCCCTTACCCCATACTATCGAGAAAACTTGGCAGTCCTAACTAAGAATCGATTTTCAGAAAAACGCACATGAACAACAGTAATAAAAAATGTTCCTTTACACAAAAATTCAGCAAAAATTTGTAATTGGTGATGAAAAGTTTCATCACAGAAATGAGCCCCTAGATCTCATTGAGAAAAGATCTTGGAATCGTCCATTAAAAGCTGTTTCCTCGAACGTCTATCATATCCATAAAGCTACACAAAATCCCCCTTATCATCGAGAAAACTTGGTAGTCCTAACTAAGAATCGATTTTCCGAAAAACGCACACGAACAGTACTGAAAATGTTTCGTCAAAAAAATAAATAAAAATTTGTAATTGATTATGAAAAGTGGCTTCAGATATGAGCTCCAAGATCTCATTGAGAAAAGATCTTTGAATCCTCAATTAAAGGCTTTGACCAGAGTTGGGCAGTATCGAAAATACATGTATTTGAAATACATTTTCAAAATACATTTGTATCTTGTATTTTGTATTTTAAACCGATAAGATCAACGTATTTTTGTAATGTATTTTCTGATGGTTTTACAATGTATTTTGTATTTTGAAAATACTCAAAATACATTTTTTCTAAATTTCAAACTGCCATATTTAAACCACACAGAGAAAAGCTGCGATTCATTTAAAGGAAATACACGACTATCTGTTTTGATTAGTTTTCAAATTTTGTTTTGGAAGTTAATATAAACACACTTTTCGACTATTGCTGAGACAAGGAGGTTGATGAATATGATGTTTTGATAGATACAGCAAACATATTCTTGCGGATTAGTTATAAAAATAACTTTTATATATCTTAATGTTGCTGTGGGAATTACAAGAAAAAAAAAACATGTATTGTGATAGACCGGAAGGATATTTCAGAGTTGCGCAGGTGCAGCGCTTTATTACCGACAGTTGCCCATTGACCACACATATGAAAAGCTCAATTTTTTTTTCTGGTCTTGTAGTTTTATTTAAAAATATCGAAAAAGGATTTCTTAAAAATTCGCATGTTTCATTCATTAATATAAATTTTGTTAGACAGCAACCGCAAGAAAATTGCTACAATGAACTTTTAAAGGAACGATTTGACTATGAAAAAATGAAATTTATGACTTTGCAAATTTTGCATTCGAATTATTCCTACTTTTTATGAATATTTTATAAGTGCTTTCTTTTTACGAATGTAAGAGCTTTCATATTTTTTCTGCTCTATATTAAAAGTTTCAAGACTTTGATAGTAAGTGCAAATGATTTCTTATTTCTTTGCGCTTATATATGTTTTGATATTTTATCTGAGTGTTTTAATTTTAAAACTACTTTATACGAAGAATTCGTACTTTTGTTAATAATAATAATTCAACTTGTGTTAAAAATTATCTAATTTTTATTTATGTTTTTGAATTCAGTAATACATATTTTAATTTCGCATGCATTATTTCTAAAATGCACGATAATCGAAAAGTTGTGCCCCAAATATTTTATTAGTGGAAGGCCTAAAAAATCTTGCGTAGTTGGGAGCTCTTATTAAACACATGCTCATTATATAAAAAGAAAAAAATACATTTAAACAGATTTAAACAATTTTATTAGGTGTCATTGTACATATAAGATTATTATAAAATATGTTCTTTTGTAGACATATACTAAGAAAGACTGATTGAAAAGACTGATACTAGACTACTAATTTGTTTTTACATTCTTCTAATAAATAAGAAGAAAGTATTGGAATCGAGAAAATTTTCGACTTTCGCCTTTTCCTTGATTTACACGTTTTGGAATGTCTTGAACGCGATTTAACTATTTTTGGAAAATGTGTGTATGTCTGTTAGTCTGTGAGACACAATTTTTGTGGCCCTTTAATCTCAAGAACTAATGCATGGAGTTAAATAATAATCAAACTTCAGATTAAGATAGACCAGGCATAACTTAGCTTTGGGTTTATATCGCCCAACAGGTGGCACTGCTATGCTTAATTATTCATGATAACTATATTGTAAGAACCAATATACAGAATTTCATTTAACTGCATAATAGACCTGAACAGAAATACTTGCTGATAAGCTTTTAGTGTCTATCGTCCAACAGGTGGCGCTGTTAGCTAGGTTTTTCATGATTTCCGCGATAATTATATCCAAAAAACTAATGGACAAAATTTAATTCAATTTCATATTATTTTAGATTTTCAAATAAATTAATGTTGATAACATTTCGAATGCATCGCTCAAGAGGTTATGCTATTTTTTTATGATTACCGTAACCATGTACGTAAAATTCTCGTTATGTATTTGTTTGTTTTCTTCCATGTCAAAATGATCATATTTGTAAATCAAATTTAAATGAAATAAGTACCACGTAGATTAAAGGTACCTGTTTAAAATAAATTTTCTGGTTCGTAGTGCTGATTTAAAAGAAAAATCTGAAGTTGGCAGGTGTGCCGTGAGAGCTATATCTCAAGACCTAAAGCACGGAATTTCATCAAACTTCATCATATTCAGTTAGTATGGATGACATTTTGGTGTATATCGTCCTACAGATGATTCTTTTTTTCTGTGCTGTGTTTTTTAGGATTTTCGAGATTTTTATATATCTGCACCTATTGAATAGAATTGCACCAAACTTTTTATGCTTTTTTCTGAAAATCAATACTGTCTCAGTTTTGGCTTAGAACACTCAGTAGCGGGCGATGCTATCCTATGCCTCGTGCAAGAGATTCCTTATCGGATCAACAATCTAAAGGTTTGCTCGGGTCGGAATTTCCAGGACCGGGTCCGGCCAAGCTCGCACAAAAACAATCTTGGCCCGGCCCGATGAAAAAATTAAAAGTTCGGCCCGAGCCCGGTCCGTTTATATTTTCACAGTTCACGGCCCGTCCCGTACAAAAATCAGTGAAAACAGGCCCGGCAAGTGGAAAAATCAATTAAATGAGATCTGACTCAATTTCTAAAAAAAAAAATTAGATTTCTCTAAACATTCAATTAAGATTCCTTTAAAGAATATTGCATACATATTTATGGGATAATTTTACAATATATTTTAAAATTACTATGCGTTCGCAAGACAGAAAATACACAATAGCAACATTAATGATTACTTAGAGTCTTAGACGTTTCCACATTCAAATAAAGATTCATTAAAAAATTAATGTAGTTTAAAATGAAAGAAAAAAGGAGGGTTAGAAACAGGATAATTTTTGAAGCTGTATAATAAAAAGCAGATTTGTGAAATTATTTTTTTTGCCATTTAACAAGGCTTTTCTCAAATCCAAAGGAGCTTTCTGATACATTTCTGAATTCATTTCTTTTCGGAAACGCATAAGATTGGCAGGTGTTCTTATTCAGAAACTATGTAATCGAATAACATTATCATTTTTTGATAAAGGCAATATATCTTTGAGAAAATACTGTCAAAGTTAAAGTTTTGAATCGAAATGCCAGAAGCGATAGCACGGGAAAGGAGAAAAACCTGCAGTCACGTGACAAGAATCTCTTATATCTCAATAAATAATTTAGGTACTTTTCGGTTAGCCGGGCGCCAGTGTTATATATACATATATATATATACACATATATTTACACACACATATATATATATGTATGTATATATATAATGTATGTGTGTGTACATATATATATGTAAATATGTGTGCGTATATATGTATATATGTATGTATATGTAACACTGGCGCCCGGCTAACCGAAAAGTACCATAATTTATTTATAAAAAAAAAAAAAAAAAAAAAAAAAAAAAAAAAAAAAAACGCTATTCGATTCCAAATCCCTTCAATAGTCAGGCCTGTCAATTTTAAGCCTTTACAGTAAAAAATTAGTCAGAAAATGTGTCAGGAAATTTGTCATTGTTGAGCAGTGAATTTGAGAACCACCTTGATGATTCCAAAGATTCCGTTGAGAGAAGTTCGTTATCGCTATTAATATTTTTACAAAACATATGCCTTCCCTACTCAACACATCTTGAGAACAATAAAGTTCAGTTCCGGCCCTGCTCGACTATGTAGAAAAAATGCAAGCCTGATCTTGGCCCGGCTCGAGTCTGCTGAAAAAATTAAGCCATGGCTCAGACACCATGTAACTGTCCGATGATGATCTCTACGCTGGACATGTTACATTTCTGTATTGATGTTGCCAAACTAGTATCGGCTCGTGACCAGAGTTGGGCAAAATACATTGAAAAACCATTTTCGATACAAAATACAAAATACATTGTTTTTTCAACTTAAAATACAAAATACAAAATACTTTCCAAATTTCAAAAATTCAAAATACAAAATACATGTATTTTGAAAATACATTTAAAATACAAAATACATTTAAAAAAAAAAAAAAAAACGATTGTGCATTAAACTGCACTAGTCAAATGCAAAGCTGGTTTTAAAAACTGATTAATTTTTTAGAAATTATAAATTTCCAAATAAAGAAGTAAAATCAATTAAGACTCAATGAAAGATAACAAAAACAAAACGGAAAGATTGTGCAACAATGTGCTTAAAAGTGTATTAAAGTTACAAGAATAACTCATAATGAATAAACTACCCTTTAAAGGTTACTCAGTAGGAATAACTGCATGAATTGATTGTGGTAGAGGTCTGCACGGACCCGGGCTTGGCCCGAGGTCCGTACCCGGCCCGGCCCGCGGTTTGATGAATTCAGAAATGTATCAGAAAGTAGCTCCTTTGGATTTGAGAAAAGCCTTATTAAATGGCAGAGAAATAGTTTCACAAATCTGCTTTTTCTTATGCAGCTTCAAAAATTATCCTGTTTTTAACCCTCCTTTTTTCTTTTATTCTAAATTACATTAATTTTTTAATGAATCTTTATTTGATTGTTGAAACGTCGAAGACTCTAAGTAACCATTAATGTTGCTATTGTGTATTTTCTGTCTTGTGAACACATAGCAATTTTAAAATATACTGTAAAATTATACCATAAATATGTATGCAGTATTCTTTAAAAGAATCTTAATTGTATGTTTAGAGAAATCTGATTTTTTTGTAAAAATTGAATCGGGCCTCATTTAATTGATTTTTCTACGGGTCGGGCCTGTTTTCACTGATTTTTGGGCTCGGGCCGAACTTTTAATTTTTTCATCGGGCCGGGACAAAATTACTTTCTACGGGCCGGGCCGGACCCGGGCCTGGAAATTCCAACTCGTGCAGACCTCTAGATTGTGGATTGATAAGGAATCTCTTTCACGAAGCATAAGATAGCACCGCCCGCTACTGAATGTTCGAAGCCAAAATTGAGACAGTATTGATTTTCAGAAAAAGCATAAAAAGTTTGGTGCAATTCTATTCAATAGCTGCAGACGCAGAGATCTAAAAATCTCAAAAATCGTAAAAAACACAGTACAGAAAAAAATCATCTGTAGGACGATATACACCAGAATGTCATCCATACTAACTGAATATGATGAAGTTTGATGAAATTCCGTGCTCTAGTTCTTGAGATATAGCTCTCAAGGCACACATGAAAACTTCAGATTTTTTAAAAATCAAATAAATGCCAGAAAATTTATTTTAAAAAGATACCTTTTATCTACGTAGTACTTATTTCATTTCAATCCGATTTACAAATATAACCATTTTGACATGATGGGGGGGGGGGGGGGGGGAGAGAGAAAAAAAAAAGAGTTTTGCATACATGTTATGGCAATGATAAAAACACAGCATAACAACGCCGCCTCTAACGATGCACCCCAAATGTTATCAGCATTAATTTATTTGAAGATTTAAAATAATATGAAATTGGATCAAATTTCGTCCATTAGTTTTTTGGATATAGTTATCGTGAAATCATGAAAAACCTAGCATAGCAGCACCACCTGTTAAGCGATATACGCTAAAAGCTAATCGGCAAGTATTTCCGTTCAGGTTTATATGCAGTTTGATGAAATTCTGTATATTGGTTCATACAATATGGCTATCATGGAATAAAATAGCAGTGCCGACTGTTCGGCGAAATAAACCCAAAGCTAAGTTATACCTAAGTCTATCTTAATCTGAAGTTTGATTATTATTAAACTCCATGCATTAGTTCTTGAGGTTGAAGGGCCACAAAAATTGTGTCTCACACAGACTATCAGACAGACAGACATTTCCCAAAAATAGTTAAATCGCGTTCAAGATATCCCGAAACGTGTAAATCAAGCAAAAAACGAAAGTCGAAAAATTTCACGCTTACAATACTTTCTTCTTATTTATTACAAGAATGTAAAAGCAAATTACTCTAGTATCAGTCTTTTCAATCTGTCTTTTTTAGTATATGTCTGCAAAATAACACATTTTATAATAATCTTATGTACAATGACATGAATAAAATTCTTTACAAAATGTATTTTTTTTCTTTTAATATAATGCGCATGTGCTTAATAAGGGCTCCCAACTACGCAAGATTTTTTAGGCCATCCACCAATAAAATATTTGGGGCCCAAGTTTTCGATTATGGCGCTTTTTAGAAATAATGCATACGAAATTTTAAATATGTATTATGTATTACTGAATGTAAAATATAAATGAAAAAAATAGATAATTTTTAACAAAAGTTGAATTATTATTATTAACAAAAGTACAAATTCTTCGTATAAAGCAGTTTTAAAATTAAAACACCAGGTAAAATATCAAATTATATATAAGCGCAAAGAAATAAGAAATCATTTGCACTTACTATTAAAGTCTTCAAACTGTTAATATAGAGCAGAAAAAATATGAAAGCTTTTACATTCATAAAAAGAAAGCACTTATAAAATATTCATAAAAAGTAGGAATGATTCTAATGCAAAATTTGCAAAGTCATACATTTCATTTTTTCAATTCAATCAATTTCAATCAATTGTTCCTTTAAAAGTTCATTGTAGAAATTTTCTTGCGGTTACTGTCTAATGTATAGTTTTACAAAATTTATATAATGAATGAAGCAGGTGAATTTTTAAGAAATCTTTTTCGATATTTTTAAATAAAATTACTAGACAACAAAAAAAAAATGAGTTCCTTATATGTGTGGTCAACGGGCAACTGTCGGTAATAGAGCGCTGCACCTGCGCAACTCTGAAAGATCCTTCCGGTCTAATTACAATACATGTTCTTTTTTCTGGTAATTCCCACAGCAATGTTAAGGTATATAAAAGTTATTTTTGCAATTAATCAGCAAGAATACGTTTCTGTATCAAAACAACATATTCATGAACCTCCTTATTTCAGTAGTTGAAAAGTATGTTTATATTAACTTCCATAACAGAATTTAAAAACTAATCAAAACAGACAGTCGTGTATTTCCTTTTAGTGAATCGCAGCTTTTCTCCGTGCGGTTTAAACATGGCATTTTGAAATTTGGAAAAAATGTATTTTGAGTATTTTCAAAATACAAAATACATTGTAAAACCATCAGAAAATACATTACAAAAATACTTTGATCTTATCGGTTTAAAATACAAAATACAAGATACAAATGTATTTTGAAAATGTATTTCAAATACATGTATTTTCGATACTGCCCAACTCTGCTCGTGACGCACATTTATACTTATTACTTACTCTCGCAAAAGTCACATTAATTGAAAATGGCTCATATTTTATCGGCTTCGATTAAAGTTTTATAGCGGGCCGGTAGGCACGGTTAATTTCTCTTATCGGCCCGGCCCGTTTATTTTGTTTCTCGGCCTGGCCCGTTGAAAACATTGTTCTAATTTTGCCGGCCCGGTCCGGCCCGTTTGAAAATTGGCCTTCATTTTGCCGGGCCGGCAAGTATAGGCTGCCGTAGTTTATTTATTATCAGTTATTCTAGCAACTATCATACATTTTTAAGCACGTTGCTGCTCCAATCTTTCAGTTTTGTTTTGTTATCTTTCGTTGCGTTTTAATTAATTTTGCTTCTTTATTTGGAAATTTATAATTTCTAAAAATTTAATCAGTTTTGCAAACCAGATTTGCATTTGACTAGTGCAATTTAATGCACAATCGTCTTTTTTTTTTCTTTCTTTTCTTTCTTTTTTTTAAAATGTATTTTGTATTTTAAATGTATTTTCAAAATACATGTATTTTGTATTTTGAATTTTTGAAATTTGGAAAGTATTTTGTATTTTAAGTTGAAAAAACAATGTATTTTGTATCGAAAATGGTTTTTCGATGTATTTTGCCCAACTCTGGCTTTGACACATTTTTCCTCGAACGTCTATCATATCCGTAAAAGTACACGAAATTCGCGTTACCGCCGAGAAAACTTGGTAGTCCTTCCTAACTTAGAATCGATTTTCCGAAAAACGCACATGAATAATAATGAAAATGTTTCTTCTTTACAAAAAACTTTTTTTTTTTTTTTTTAATTGATGACGAAAAATGGCTTCTCAGAAATGAGCTCCAAGATCTCATTGAGAAAAGATCTTGGAATCTTCCATTAAAAGCTGTTTCCTCGAACGTCTTTCATATCTATAAACTACACCAAATCTCCCTCACCTGATAATCATTGAGAAAACTTGGCGGTCCTATCGATTTTCCGAAAAACGCACATGAACAGTACAAATAAAAATATTTCTTCAAAAAAAAAAAAAAAAGAAAGAAAAGAAAAGAAAATTAATTGATGATGAAAAATGGCTTCACAGAAATGAGCTCCAAGATCTCACTGAGAAAAGATCTTGGAATCTACCATTAAAAGCTTTGATAGATTTTTCCTCGAACGTCTATCACATCCATAAAACTACACCAAATCCCCCTTACCGTTGAGAAAACTTGGTAGTCCTAACTAAGAATCGATTTTCCGAAAAACGCACACGAACAGTAATGAAAATGTTTCTATTTTTGGGTGCATATTCCCACTGAGAATCCTTATAAAGATCTAAAATAATTTTTTGAAACAAATTAAATTCTTGGAAACTTTGGAGATTTACAAGTTTATGCAAAGAATTTAAAAAGAAAGTTATAAATAGTACATCCGCACTGCATTGGAAAGTGACATAGAATGAGATACAGTTTAAAGAAATTAGAGCTTTTGCGAACTATAATAGAAACTTGGTAATAATCAGCAGCAACAGTTCAACTGAATATTCAGAACTCCCAAATGATTTTCGAAATTTTTGAAGCTATTAAAATAGGCAAGAAAACTAGAAATCTAACGAGAAATATTTTTCCGTCTTCGATGACGTAAGCAGAAAACACGTAAAATCAAAATTACTATAAAAAGAATTTAAATTGTAAGTGGGTTTTTTTTTAAGCAAATTTTTTTTCTGAATGCTATATCTTATATTTGTTTTTAATTCTTTTAAATATGCAAGTTTCCTGATTTTTTAAAAATGCATAACCCCCTCCACCAGTTTATGAATTTTTACTTTCCGTACACGAAGTGTAAAGAAAGCAATCGTGATATACACACACTATATGGTCATTAATGACCGGCAACTTTCAATTTTAGACATTTTGTCCAATATTTAGAAATATACTTGACATATTCTTCTGGAATTTCAGGATTAAAAAGAACAGGTATGACCTCATATTTAGCAATGTCGATTTGGTAAGGGGGGGGGGGGGCAAATTAGGGGGCCAACAAAAAATCAAAGAAAAAAATAATACTTGGGATGACCCTGTAAAATAAAATGCACGACATGATCTATCGCTACCGAATATAAATAAACAGACTATGTGCAATATATGTATTATTTTGTGTAAGAATAGCACGCATATTAATAGAAATATACGATTTATTTAAAAAAATTTAAAAATTCTTGAATGTTTTTTGCTTATAACATGCAGGGTTTTCAACCAAATTTAACGCCGGTTTCAGAAAAATTGACAAAATATAGTAGAAACAATATAGTGCAATTGGAATATAAATATATTAAATATTTTAGGAAATATGAGCAGTTGTATGAAATAATTTTTATCTGCGCATGCGCGAACGACAGCAAGGATCATTTTACGTAATTTAATAGTCTATGGAGCAACTTATTAAAAAAAAATCTAGTCAAATACCGTAAAAATACAGAAAGATATCGGCGTTAGAGTGAGCAAATTTTTAGTTCTCTAAAAGCAGCTGAATGATAAGGGATTTTACACAAATTGTCATTTTTTATTAACTGACTTTCAAAAAAAAGTTAGTATTTAGTGACTATCAACGAGTAAATTTGGAAAAAATGCTTAGATTTTGATACTTCTTTTGATCATGGTATAGACTCGTTCTGGTGGTTATCCAAGAACTAAAGCATCAATAAAAAATGAAAATTTAAAAAAAAATTAATTAAAAGACAATTTGTGGAAAATCCCTTATCATTCAGTTGCTTTTAGAGAACTAAAAATTTGCTCACTCTAACGCCGACATCTTTCTGAATTTGTACGATATTTGACTAGATTTTTTTTTTAATAAGTTGCTCCATAGAGTTGACTATTAAATTATGTAAAATGATCCTTGTTATCGTTCGCGCATGCGCAGATAAAAATTATTTCATACAACCGCTCATATTTCCTAAAATATTTAATATATTTATATTCCAATTGCACTATATTGTTTCTACTATATTTTGTCAATTTTTCTGAAACCGGAGTTATATTTGAATGAAAACCCTGCATGTTATAAGCAAAAAACATGCAAGAATTTTTATTTTTTTTAAATAAACCGCTATCTCTTATTAATATACGTGCTATTCTTACACAAAAGAATACACATATTGCACAATGTCTGTTTATTTATATTCGGTAGCGATAGATCATGTCGTGCATTTTATTTTACAGGGTGATCCCAAGTATTTCTTTTATTTTTTGTTACCCCCCTAATTGTCCCCCTTAACAAATCGACATTGCTAAATATGAGGTCATACCTGTTCTTTTTAATCCTGAAATTCCAGAAGAGTCTGTCAAGTATATTTCTAAATATTCGACAAAATATCTAAAATTGAAAGTTGCCGGTCATTAATGGCCATATAGTGTAAGTGTGCGTACAAGTTAGGGTTCATAAATATCATAATATTTTCGAAAGTATCAAAAATATCCAATGTATTGATATACAGGCATCCCCCGACTTACATAAGTAATGCGTTCCGTAAACTTTTACGTAACTTGAATTTTACGAAAGTCGAATTTGTAACTTGCATAGGTAAAATTTTGTAAGAAACTGCAATATTTATTATATATATAAAGTAGCGCTCAAAAGTATTTTGACAACCTTATATTCTCTCTTATTTTATTTAATATAAAAGTGTAAAAGAAAATATATTCCCTAAAATTGAGAACTATATGACTGCAGTTATTCAAATGTATCAAGTTTCAACTTGTTTGTTTACATTCGGCGCCACCGAAGAAATATGACTCATCCTTAGCTCAAAAGTATTTTGACAATTAGTTTGCATTTAATTGTTGAATGTGTCAGTGGCGCTATAGCTTCGATTAGTGTTTATATCGACTTATGGTGATTATTTTTAAATGTCGAAATGTAAAAAATATTGAAGTGATTCTAGAAAAACCGCAATAAATGCACTTAAGAAAGGTAGACTGCAAGCAGAATTAGCTCGTTCTTTTAACGGGTCTCGGCAACTTGTTATTACATGAAATAAAGTTTTTAATAAACAGAAATACATCGAAAATAAGCCTCAAAGTGGCCAACAGAAAAAAAAAAAAAAACTTTCAACGTTGACTGTATTATAAAAATGATATCTACAAGTAATTGCCGTAAGTCCGCTGTAATAATAAAAAATGAATTGAAAGAAAATTACGGCATAGACATACACGTTTCATCAGTCAAACGACGCCTAAACCTCTATGGTTTACATGGCAGAAGACCAGCAAAAACACGTTTGTAATCTACTAAGAATAGGAAGGCTAGAGTTGCATTTGTAAAACGGCATAACCCTTTTAGGGGCAAAACAATTCCATTGCTAAAGTATTGGAATTAATGATTGACACCAGAATTTTGGTTAAAAAAAAATTCGGTTTATTATGTGTGGGAAATATAACTTTTTCTTATTTACAAATAAATTTGTTTTCAAATTCCGGTGTCAATCATTTTTGCCATCAGAAATTCATGGAGAATAGGTCAAAGGAGCACTCTTTAATTATTTCTTATTTTTATAATCATTTGATGTAGATTCAAAATTGTTATAAATCAATTCATCAATGTTAGATTTATAAATCCCGTATTCCACAAGATATTTGAAAAGTGTTCTTTATTTTGTTTTTATATTTTTTCATACGTTTATAGTTTATATACGAGTAAATACTGTCGCATAATGCTTTATTTATAAAATAATATGGTGTAAATAATGCATATATGTGTATTATACAGTAGCGCTCAAAAGTATTTTGACAACCTTATATTCTCTCTTATTTTATTTAATATAAAAATGTAAAAGAAAATATATTCCCTATAATTGAGAACACTGACTGCAGTTATTCAAATGTATCAAGTTTCAATTTGTTTGTTTACATTCGGCGCCACCGAAGAAATGTGACTCCTCCTTAGCTCAAAAGTATTTTGACAATTAGTTTGCATTTAACTGTTGAAGGTGTCAGTGGCGCTATAGCTTCGATTAGTGTTTATATCGACTTATTGTGATTATTTTTAAATGCCGAAATGTAAAAAATATTGAAGTGATTCTAGAAAAGCCGCTGTAAATGCACTTAAGAAGGGTAGACTGCAAGCAGAACTAGCTCGTTCTTTTAACGGGTCTCGGCAACTTGTTATTAGATGGAATAAAGTTTTTAATAAACAGAAATACATCGAAAATAAGCCTCAAAGTGGCCAACAGAAAAAAAAAAAACTTTCAATGTTGACTGTATTATAAAAATGATATCTACAAGTAATTGCCGTAAGTCCGCTGTAATAATAAAAAATGAATTGAAAGAAAATTACGGCATAGACATACACGTTTCATCAGTCAAATGAATAGCACGCACAAAATAAATCCTTGATAAGCACAAACTGTATTTATTATGAATTAGATGACTGCTATGAATAACTAACAAAGATTACCAGGGTGTCTACAGAAATTCTAAAAAACAGTTCCCTGATTTTTCCATGATTTCACTGACTATTTTTATCAGACTTCCCTGATTTCCATTATTAACAATACACATACGGTATTTTTCATGTATGCCGATTCCTCGTATAACACACTTATTCAGCTTGCTAATATCTCATTTGGGAGGAAAAACATAAAAATTGCCTAATATTTGCCTCATAAAAATTGCCTCATTAAGACCGTTTTATAAATCCGAACTCAACTAACTCCATAGCGTCCAACTTCATTAGTCCAACATCATATAGAAGCCAATGGATATAGGGTTACCAGAAAGTTTCCTCATTTTCTGAAAAATATTCAATTCTAAGACTTATCTAAATCTGACGGGATAACTAATTGGATTAAGCTGGGCACCTGGTCAGGTTATGCTAATGTATTATTTAAAATTTTTAAAAATGTGTAAATTGCCTTCAATATAAGTGCTATGTTCAGAAAATCAGGACATCTGATCACCTTAATTTACGTTTAATATCAAAAACTCATACCATGCGCATCTTTTAAAAAATATTGGGAAAGATTAATCAGCATGTGAAAAAATATGGTACATAAAATAGACAAATCAGTCTCGTTGGCAAGGTGAAAATGCAAATATTTTCGCAATATAGACAAATTTCCCTGATTTTCCAGTATTTTTTACAAAGTTCCCCGACATTTCCCTGATTTTTCCCAGAGTGATAAACCTCCCTGATTTTTCCATGATTCCCTGATTTCTAGATTCTGTACACTGTTAAAAATTTTACAGCATTCTGGCAGGTCATTCAACCATTTTTTGAAAAAACGGTTTAAAAACCATAATTTAACTATATTCTGACCATAAAATAGCCAATAATATGGTCAGAATAGTGTTAAATTACGGTTGATGTAACCGTTTTCGGAAAAAACGGTCCAATGACCTGCCAGAATGCTGCAAATTTTTAACAGTGTAGACATCCTGATTAATTTGTTTTGTTATAAATTTGATAGTATATATCAATAAAAAAACTATCTAATATATAAACTATATTACGGCCGTGGTTTATATATCTTTATTTTGTTTATAAATTAAATATCAAAAGTATGCAACTGCGTATCGAACGCGCTAGTATATTCACAAACGTAATTTTCGAGATTTATTACGTAACTGCGAATTTACGTAAGTCGAGTATTACGCAAGTCAGGGGATGCCTGTATATCAGATAATTTGACAATAGTCAACTTACTGCTGATGATACTGTAAATATTTTCATAAATAATACAAATTAGAAATGACAACATATTGCATTTAACATGAAAACTAAATAAAACGATAAAAATGCCTTCATTTTACCTTAAGTAAATTTTTTTCAGAATACCGCATATCTTATATTAGGTTGAGCAAATAGTTTTGGGAATTTTTTTATCCAATAGTTACCAGAATTTGCATCGTATATAGGAGTACCAGTGGTACAGTCCTGACGTGGATGAAAGTAATTTTTCATTTAATTTTTATTTTTAATAAAATTTTATAGTAGTATTATACTATAGTGAGACTTTTTATCCCAATGGCTCATTCCTCAAAGCAGAATATGCTTAAAAGTGCGACGTACGTTGCAGAACAACAGACTTCTCTGCAAAGCATTTTAAATTATTATTTTCAAGAAAATTCACCATTCAATCGAAGGAAAAATCATGAAATTTGTCACTCAATGGCCGAAAAAAAAAAAAAAAAAAAAAAAAAATCACAAAATTCTTTAATTGTCCATTTAAAAAGATTGTGAAATTCATAAATTGGTCGCGAGAAACTCGTGCAATTCGTCAGTCAATCACGAAGAACAAATTGTGAAGTTCTTCAGCCTGCTGTGGAAAAATACACAAAATTCGATGTATAGTCAGAAAAAAAATCCCCGATTTTCACCAGTCGGTCGCAGGTAAAAGAACCCACGATTATCTCCTCTAATCTGTCACAAGAAAAAAACTCAAAATTTGCTTACGGTACAAGGAAATAATAGAGAAATTAGTCAGTGGATCGTCGGAACAAATTGCGAAAAAAACAACGGTTTTCTCTAATCGGTCGCAAGAAAGCGCCTCAAAATTTGCCTATGGTACAAGGAAAAATCGCGAAATTCATCAATGGATCATTAAAAGACATTCCCGCAGAACATTTTTGATCCGCTGAAGTTTGTTGCAGAACATTGCAACGTATTCTGCTTTGGGGGGCTCATTCATTTTAGACAATCATCAATAGACTGGGAGTAAAGTTGTAGACAACTCGGAAGCCCCTCAAAGTGCAAACACTGTTAAAGCCACTGTTAAGGGTCCATCCGATTATGGCCTTTTTCGATCAATGCAACACTGTTTCAAGGGCCCCGTCCATTTGAACCCTTCAATAAAGTTGAAGAAGCGTGTCAAGAGTTTTTCGATTCCAAGCAGCCGCCATGTGACTTCCAGCAAATCCGGAATCTGACAGAAAGATGGCAGAAAGTCGTGGACTATGATGGTCTCTACTTTGAAGAATAGTCCATGTTGCTTTTGTTGTTAATTTGCGCATAACAACGCAACTTTCACAAATTTCCCAGAACTTTTTGCTCAACCTTGTACTTGTTTTTATTTGTTTTAAAAATATGCAAGTTTCCAGTTTTCGTAAAAATATATAACCCCTCCGCCAGTTCATGGATTTTTGCTATTTGAAAAGTATTACATAAGAAAATTAACCAATAATGACGATTTTAGTCCCTTCCTGACAAATAAAAGATATATGACTGTAAAAATTTTCTTCCAATTCCTCTTTATTCGTTTGTTTTAATTAGAGAGGAATTTTACCAATTAAAGAAGCTTTAAAACTAACCTCTTCTTAAATAACAAATCAAAGCATAGGATTTTTTTTTTTAATTTGCTTGTAAAAAGATCTTGTTTATACATATGGAAGTATGTGTGTTAAATATTATGAAAAACTGTTTTAAAATTTAACTTTGTAATACTTAAATTCTGAAATTTAAAAGTATTCGGCAAGCCGAATATTCGTTATTAGGCCGAATTGTTACTATTCGGCTGGCCGAATATTTGGTATTCAGCTTGACAGTCACTATTCGGATGGCCGAATATTCGGTGTTCTACCAAAATCACTATTCGGTACATACCTAGTTAAGAGGATACTTCAGTCAAAGGAAAAGACCCGTTCGCTAATGCTAATCCTATGGAAGAAATTTATAAAGATATCTCGGTCGCATTTCAATATTTTTAAATAATTTCTTTTGCATTGAATAGTTGAGATTGATCTGTACAAAGGCCGTTGTTAACTTTGTCGATTTTGTTTACAGGTATTTCTTATGAGAACACTTTCATTTTCAGAACCGGTTTCGAAAGTAAAAGCATCCTCATAAACAATATCTGCAGTCAAAATCGAAAAAGTAAAAAACGGCCTGCACAAATCGATCTCAACTATTCAATGCAAAAGAAATCATATAAAAATATTGAAATCCGACCGAGATATCTTTATAAATTTCTTTCATAGGATTAGCATTAGCGAATGTGTCTTTTCATTTGACTGAAGTAGCCTCTTAAAATGGAATGACCAATGTGAAAATTTATAGCATAACGTTAAAGTATCATAAATACTATTCTGAATTATTATAAATCCTCACTCTTCCGTCTCTCTCGCTGAAAATATAGCACTTTTTAAGGTCATCCTCTTTTATCTGTAACAATTCCAAGTCCTTTTAATATTTGTTAATCCGGATTAACAATAATAATTATTATAAGTAAAAATTTCAAAAGACTTCACACTTCGATGAGAAGAACTTTCAATTCAAAATTACGCCGAGGCTAAACGGGGATAAAAAAAAAAAAAAAAGAAAAGAAAAATCAATGAATACGGCCTTCCTTTTTTTCTATAAGAAAGTTGAATTACGCCGAAGACGAATGCTTAAACAACAGGTGTGAGTAAAAAAATGAGTATTGTAAGAGATAAGTCAAAAGCGCTTTTAAAACTAAACGATGTCATTTGCGACGCGTATTCGTCACCAACGAGGCATTTTTATGCCCTATTTACCGCGAGTTTGCAAAGGTGAGCACCCATGTACGGAAAATAGAGGCGGCTCTTCCACTATTCATTACAAAAAGTGGTACATAAGTTCGCTAATAAAGTATGGGAGATACAGAGAAATAAGGAAAACTATAAGACAGTCATAAACTGAGAGTTTTAAAGTGTATCACATTTAAAAGTAAATAAATAAGCACTCTAATCGCAGAGCACCCTGAATGCCCCATTTTCTGAATACAGTAGAATCTGTTATGCAGAATGCTTGGGACCTGAGATATTTTGGATAAGAGATTTTTCATGAATTCGAAAAATTCTATAAGTAGTAAGTAATACAAAATAACAGTATGAAACGTATAAAATACGAATAATATTTGTAAATACATAATTACAAAATTGTTAATTTAATAACTTATTTGCACAAGATGAAAAAAACATTTTAAACTATAATTCAAATTAAAAAAAAAAATTACATTAATATATAAGATTTGAGAACAGAATTCTTTGATTTGAATTTTTTAAATATTTTTATTAAAATTGGTTTCTTATCATGTATCTCTTGCACTAATTACGTCTGTATCCTGATATGATTTGCTGATCATGGAAGCAACTTCTTTGTTGCATTCCACAAATCAGTTGTTCAATTGAAATATATTAGTAGCTCATTTGAAATTTTTTAACTCATCTCATTTGTCATTATGCCACAAATTTCACTGCTAGTCATCTGATGACTTACAGAGTATCATCATCAGCAATTAGACAATCCTCCACTGACTCTTAAACAACTGAGCTTCTGAACATAAAAATCTTTAGCTTAGTCCAGCATATCTGTAATAATTTCTTTCTCCTTGGGAATTTTAAAGTATTCAACTTCATGATCATTCACTTCACACCATAAAAAAATATTGTAGATGACCACAAAATATATCACCCAAGGATGCATATCTGTCTGCTGTATCTCGTGCTTGACGTAAAATACATCTTTAGTTTTTACGTTTTTGAAATGAAACAAATTATTTTTCGGTTACTAAAAAAAAAAAAAAAAAAAAAAAAAAAAATCGATCGATAGTTGTATTGAAGGAAAGAAGGGAATTTTTTTTTTAACTTTTTTTTTTTTTAACCCTGAACAAAATGATTCATATATGTTCTTAACTTTCAATAAAACATAATGAAACATATCATTTTTTATATCATTCTTTATTTTAATTAATAAATGAGTGATAAGCACGATTTCTTAGATTAATTTTCTAGATTTATTTCCTGTTTATATATTCAGAGTTTGTAAAAGAAAAAAAAATGCTAAGCTACCATTAGTAAATTAACCCTGGTATGGGGAATTATTGACGATTACCCGGTGTTAAAAATTGTAATTTCACAATATACAAGTTTGTTTACTTTAAAAGAAAACTAAAACTAAAAATAATATTACTTTTCCTTAACCACCTAACTTGCTTTTTATTAGTCGTCAATGCTCAGCATGGAAACAAATATGGAGGGTACTGTAAAAGCACTTATTTTCGCGAGGCTTTAATTTTCGCGAGCCCGTCATAATCGCGAAAATTTAAGCCTCACGAATTTTTTTTCGCCTCAAATAAAAAATCAGAAATTTTTCACTTATCCAAAATTTAATGATTACAGTTACTTAAATAAGAAATAAGTACAAAAATTTCTTGAATACGTACAACAACTATTTCTTGAATACTATACAACTATTTATCGAATAAAAAAAAATAATACAACTAATAGAATGCAGCTCATTCACTTTCAATATTTATACCAGCTTCTTTGAAGCCATTCAAAATTATATCATGTTTACCTTCAACACCGTTAAATGTGCGCACAATCCAAGAAGGGTGAATCGGTTTTAGTCGTGATATTCGCAGGTCCACAGGTTCTTTTTGCTCTAGAAATTTAAGTAAAAGGGGTTCTATTTAGGTAGTTTCGGTATTTTTCAACTTTCGGTTTTGTTCATATAAAATTCGCGAAATTTTCTGCTCGCGAAATTATTGATATCTTCATTTTCGCGAAAATTACGGTTCGCGAAAATAAGTGCTTTTACAGTAATTAAAATCGGAAGAGCCGCCTGCACTAGGTGCTCAGGTTATCGCTGATCAATGACATTTGCACTACGTGCTCAAGATATCGCTTAATCACTGATTCCACCCCCCCCCCCCCTCATTTCTAAAAAAAAAAATTAAATTTGTAATAAAAGCATTATACTTGTAGGCATGATTATTAAAGTGATCTGTAATCGAAAAGATTTTTTTTTCACTTCCCGGTAAATGAATTAAATCTTGAATTATAAACCGCTGTATTCTCAGGACGGATGTTCCCCCCCTCCCCCCCCCCTTTCTTGCACTGTCGCATCCGGGAAGAATATAAAGCATACTTTAACAGCACTTTCTGAAAAATCTTCTGCCTTTACCGAAGAACGGGGGAAAAAAACAGTTCGATTACATAGTTTCTAAATAAAAGCCCCTGCTAGTGTGGCACGTTCGCGAAAAAATGGAATTTAAAAATGCGTCAAAAAGAAGCCAGTTTGGATTTGAGAACGACCTTAAGGCGGTTCTCAAATTCCTTACTCGAAAACGCGAAACTTTGACACATTTTCTGACTCATTTTTAAACGTAAAGGCACAAACAATTGGAGGCCCTTACTATTAAACGGATTTAGAATCGAATTGAGTTTTCCAGTTTTTGTTAAATTACCTATTGAGTTATAGGCAATTATTGTCACATGACGACAGGTTTTTCTCCTTTCTTTCGCTGTCACGTCTGGAAATTCGGTTCAAAACGCCCCTTTTGACAGTATTTTCTGGAAAAACTTTTGCGTTTACCATAAAATGGAAAACGCAATTCGATAACATAGTTTTTGAATAACAACACCTGCCAATAGGATACGTTTGTGAACACAAAAAATAAATAAAAATGTATCAGAAAGAAGACAGTTTTGATTTAAGAACCGCCTTAAGCACGATATCGGTATAATAAATACTATACAATATCATAATACAGTTAAGAAAAAAGAAAAGCCAAAAATGGGATGAATTTATGACTCCCGGAAGAGGAGAAAGATAAAATCGTCGGCACATCGAAATGAAAATAACAGGAGGCAATTAGCAAAATCCGGAATGAAAAGCTCGCACGCGGTTTCGCCCCTACGAGGTTTGACCTACTACACTCGAGACGAAAAGAACTATGCGATTAGTCAAGTTCACACCTACAGCAAGGACCTCGCTTTACTGAATAGAATTAAAATAATGCTCTTAAAGGAATGTTGGGTTGTGTATTGTGTTTTATGTCTTCCGACAAAATTATGTTCCCTCCTTATTAAAGTAATTTTTTAATAATTTTATTTTTCAATAACTATTCAATAATCTAATTTTTCAATAACTATTAAAAAATGTCTAATTTTCCAATAATTTAAATTCAATAATTTTATTTTTCAATAACTATTAAAAATGCCTATTTTCCAATAATTTGAATTCAATAATTTTATTTTTCAATAACTATTCAACAATGTCTAATTTTCATTAATTTGAATTCAATAATTTTATTTTTCAATAACTATTCAACAATGTCTAATTTTCATTAATTTGAATTCAATAATTTTATTTTTCAATAACTATTCAACAATGTCTAATTTTCATTAATTTGAATTCAATAATTTTATTTTTCAATAACTATTCAATAATCTGCAATTTTCATTAATTTGAATTCAATAATTTTATTTTTCAATAACTATTCAATAATCTGCAATTTTCATTAATTTGAATTCAATAATTTTATTTTTCAATAACTATTCAATAATCTGCAATTTTCATTAATTTGAATTCAATAATTTTATTTTTCAATAACTATTTAATAATGTCTAATTTTCATTAATTTGAATCCAATAATTTTATTTTTCAATAATTATTCAATAATCTGTAAATAACTATTGAATTATCTAATTTTTCAATAACTGGAATTCAATAATTTTATTTTTCAATAATTATTCAATAATCTGTAAATAACTATTGAATTATCTAATTTTTCAATAACTGGAATTCAATAATTTTATTTTTCAATAATTATTCAATAATCTGTAAATAACTATTGAATTATCTAATTTTTCAATAACTGGAATTCAATAATTTTATTTTTCAATAATTATTCAATAATCTGTAAATAACTATTCAATTATCTAATTTTTCAATAACTGGAATTCAATAATTTTATTTTTCAATAATTATTCAATAATCTGTAAATAACTATTGAATTATCTAATTTTTCAATAACTGGAATTCAATAATTTTATTTTTCAATAATTATTCAATAATCTGTAAATAACTATTCAATTATCTAATTTTTCAATAACTGGATTTCAATAATTTTATTTTTCAATAACTATTCAATAATCTAATTGCTATTCAATAATTTTATTTTTCAATAATTTGAATTCTTCAATAACTTAATTGCTATTCAATAATTTTATTTTCCAATAATCTGAATTCAATAATTTTATTTTCCAATAATCTGAATTCAATAATTTTATTTTCCAATAATCTGAATTCAATAATTTTATTTTCCAATGACTATTTGATAATGGCCTTTTTTTTTTAAATTTATAATGCTTGACATCAAAAATTCCGTGCGAGGTTTGACCGATTGCATTGACTCTAGACAAAGCGAAAAGAAAATGTACACAATTGTTGGAATTCACACTCACTTGAAAATCTTTCTTTATGGAATTAAAGAGGGGGTCTTACAAATGAATTAGAAAAATCTGATGCGCAGCACTCAAAGTAAATATCAAACATTTAAATTTTAAGCTTGTAAGAAGGAGCACAAAAGAGTTACTATACATAGAAGACAAGATTTTTGTGTTTAAAACACTTACGAGCAAAAATTTCACGCGAAGTTTGACCTACTGCACTCTCTACACAAGGCGAAAAGTAATATGCGATTATTCAAGTTCTTAGCTACATTGAAAGAATATAGGTTTATTGAACTACTGAATAGAATTAAAGTCTTAATAAAGAAATATGGAGTCGTGCTTCAAGTTTTGTTTTGAAAATAAATTCCGCCAATAGTTAATGCAGTTGTTCAATAATTTGAATTCAATAAGTTTAATTTTCCAATTATCCAAGTTCTATTTTTACAACACCCTGCCGCCTTTCAGAGGCTACTTTAGTCACGCGAAAAGACCCGTTCGCTAATGCTATTCTATGGAAGAATTTTTTTTAAATATCACGTTTGAATTTCAATATTTTTAAAGGATTTTTTTTTATTATTATTCGCTAGCTGAGATCAATCTGTATAAAGGCCGTTTTTTACTTTTTCGATTTCGGAACTGGTTTCGAAAGTGAATGCACCCCCATAAAATCTGCAATAAACAAAAACAAAAAAGTAAAAAACTTTTTTTTTTTTTTTTTTTTTTTTTTTGTAGAGATTAATCTCAGCTGTACAATGCAAAAAAATAAAAATCATTCAAAAATATTGAAATGCAAACAAGATATCTTTAAAACGGACTGTACACTTACATATGTATGTACAATTACAGTATTTTTTCCAGTTGTTTTTATTACAAATAAATAATGCAAAATGCACAGGAAATTTTCTAATTTTAATTCGCTGAATTTTGTGGAGTGCACAAGAAATCAAATTTTGGGGTTACATACGCTCACCAGTTAAAGGTTTAATAAGATATCTGATACGTAGCACTGTTACAAGTATACAATATTTGAGAAGATATATACAAAGAGCACAGGAAGGTTTTATGGGTGGAAAATGTGTTTGTGTGTGGGTAATTCCACGAACACTTGTCGTGTAAGTCACATACTATGCTTGTTGGCCACCGTTATTTTATAAAAGTTTGCTTCGCTTTTTTCAATTAATGAGATATCTCCCGTAAAATAAGTCACATTTTTCCGTTCTAAAATACTGGTAGTCAAAAATCTAATATGTGACTTACACGACAAGTGCTCGTGGAAATGCCCGTGTATGTTTGTATGCACACACACGCGCGCACTTCATTCTTTTTTCGGTTAATAATATTTACCATGAACAAAAAAAATAAAATAAATAAAACTTGCGAAATCTAACCTACTGCACTCGAAACGCAAGGCGTAAAGAAATACGCGATGATTCAAGTTCATACCTACACTAAAAGGACACTGGTTTATTGTACAACTGGGCAGAATTAAATGCATACCTGCCAACATGTCAATTTCGAAATCCTTACAATTTTTATGACGTATTCTTGGGTGCTTAAAAATGCATAACATATGCACATGCAATGAAAAAAGTAATACTTCATAACATTTTCTATGCTATATTCATGTATAGTCTTTTTTTTTTCCAAAATAATAACGAAATACGCGTTCTTTTTCGCGATTCTTTGACAAAATTTGCTTTTTTTTCAAATATCTTTGATAAAATTCTTTTTTTCCCGCGATCTTTGACGATATTCGCGCTTTTTTCTCGCGAACTTTGATGAAATTAGAGTTCAATTTCCGATCCTTTGAACAAATTCGCGTTTTATCCCCACGATTTTTGACGAAATTCGCGTACTTTTCACAATCCCTTGTCGAAATTAGTGTTTTTTCCCGCGATCTTTGACGAAATTAGCGGGTTTTTTTTTTTTTCGAAAATTAGGGCTTTTTTCAAGATTCTTTGAGAAAATTGGCGTTTTTTCGCGATCCTTTGACAAAAGTAGTGTTTTTGAACGGATCTTTGATGAAATTAGCGTTTTTTCAAGCAATCTTTGACGAAAGTAGCGTTTTTTCACGCGATCTTTGACAAAATTCTCATTTTTCAGCGATTGTTTTTCCCGCGCGCAAAACCGCACAATCGTACTGTTCATCCGTACAACCGTACAATTAGAACAAAATCCGTACATTGTACGGCCAATCCGTACAAGTTGGCAGCTATGCTCATAATAAAAGAATGGCTAATCTATGTTTACAGTTATCGATAACTTTAATTTCAGCAATTTTTTAAACAGATAATTCAATAACTTTTTGATAATTTAAGTAAAAATAATTTCAATAATCCAATAGTTTTAGCGTCATAACATACGATCTCCGTAATCTAACTAAATGATGTTTGTATTGGTCGGTAAAAATCATTTTAAGGCTGTTCTCAAGTTCACTGCTCAACAAGAACGAAACTTTGACACAATCACGGACTCATTTTTAAAAGGTATAAAACTGGCAGGTCTGACTCTGGAAGCGATTTGGAATAGAAATGACTTTCCCATTTTTTGATAAATAAATTACCTATCGAGTTATAAACAATTTTGATTACGTGAGAAGACATTTTTCTCCTTTCTCTGACTGATTTTTCACAGTGTTGAATTCAGACACTTTTCTCCGAGAGGAATTTCTGTGGCTCCGGGGGGGGGGGGGGCATTATAGAGTTCCGTGTGGGAAATTTCACATTTTGACCATTGAAAACACAAAATCTAAAATCTTCCCGGGTGGGGGGGGGGGACATTTCATTGTGCCGATAATGTCCCCCCCGGGGCCACTCCCTGAATTCAACACTGGTTTTTCAACTTTCGTCCGGAAATTCGATTCAAAACGCCCCCTTTGACAGTATTTTCTGAAAGATCTATTGCGTTTACGAAAAAACAGAAAACGTCTTTCGATTACATAGTTTCTGATTAACAACACCTGTCAATTTCATGAGTTTCCGAACAATAGATTAAAACTTATATCATAAAGTTGTCCCTTTGGATTTGAGAACAGCCTTAAAATTCAGAGATAAGTACATAATGTATTTCATATGCAGAAATCTGATACATAGTAGCACTCTAATAAGTATGATACTATTTGAATTTTAATCGTATAAGAAAATACGGGAAACGTTATAACAGATTAAAGACGTGTTTTTTTTTTTTTTTTTTTTTTTTTTTCGTGTAGCAATACATATTTTAGCAGCAAAAAATCCTTATGATGTCTGACCTACTGCACTCGGGATAAGGCTAAAAGAATTGCACGCAAGAATTATTGAAGTTCATACTTCAGATCATAGTATTAACTAAACATGATTGAGGGGCTACTTCAGCCACGCGAAAAGACCAGCTCGCTAATGCTAATCCTATGGAAGAAATTTATAAATACAGTCGAGTCTCTCTATAACGAAACTCCATACATGGAATTTCTCTATATAACGAATTTTTAGTAGAAACGGTCCCTTTTTCCCTCCATGATCACATTAAAAACAGTCTCCATATAGCGAAATATCTATCTCCATATAACGAATTTTTTCATAAAATGTTCTTTATTTATTGTTTTAAAAAAGCTTCCAAATCACATGGAATCAATTTTCCATCACTGATTAGTGATTTATCGTTCACTGTTGAGTTTTTTTATCTTACTTTTCTAGCTTGAATCTCCTTGTTTTTTATGCCCGACGAATTCTCCTCCCACCCCCCTCCCCCACACCTTCCAACATACTTCTTAAAACAGTGTCATTTGGATTGTCACACATATAAAAGCGGGATCAGAGAGGTAATTGAAGTTTAAGGTGAATAAGAATTCAAATGTAGGAAAATGTTCCCGATACAATTTTGCATTCCTTTCTAAAATGTGAAATTTTTTTGAGAGTAACAATTTTGAAATCAAAACAGCGAAAAATTACAGATTTCTTCGTCTAAAATTAATGTAAGTTTTCCTTATGTGATTTTTATTATACTTTCAAATAAATGTCTGTTCTCTTTTTTGAAACTGTTTAAATAATTCAGAAATGCAATATTAGGTTAATATTTAAACATTTCAAATTCTTAATTAAACACCTCAAAAGTAATTTTTGTTCAAAATTTACACATTCAATAGGAATTTTTACTCATTCTCTATATAACGAATTTCTCTATATAACGAATTTTTTACTGGAACAATGGATTTCTTTATATAGAGACTCGACTGTATATCTATCTCGTTTGAATTTCAATATTTTTAATTTTTTCTTTTTAGAACAGCTTAAGGTCGATCTGTACAAAGGTCGTTTTTTACTTTTTCGATTTTGATTGTAGATTTTTTTTTTAGGTAGATTTCGTAAGAAATACTACCTATTGCAGTCGTTACCATGATGCGACTTTTGAAAAATTCCTTCATAACTTTTCATTATAGGACCCCAGGAACCAAAAACCACCCCCCCCCCCCCCCACCTAAAAAGTTCATATATGTACTAAATTTTGTCCGCACGATAAAAGTCGCAATTATGCACGGATAGTTTTCAAACTCGACAAACACATTGAGATGGCTAATATCTCGGCGGGGATTGCAAATGAGAAAAATCGGCCCAAGGCAGTAGAAATGGGGGAGGGTTACAAATCTTGAATACCGTCTTAACATGATTCTGTTAAAACCAGCTCTTACACAACAATGACAGGAAAAAATAAACATTTTTCGTTATAGAAATTGCCAACAATTAAAAAGGAAACAAAATTCTCACCACAACAATTACTTTTCTTTGCAAGATTTTCACGTGAAAAATTAAATAGTTTGACGAATTGAAAAAAAAACTTGAATATTACGTCATACGTTTTCTAGAGAAAGATTCCCGCATGAAAACTCAAAAGGAAATAAATAGTTTGACGAATAAAAAATATATGTATATATTGCGTCATATTGGAAATATAATGGACCTCAGCAGGTGAATATGTAACATCATGAGAGTTTGAAGAAACGTATTAAAACATGATAAAAACCAGACTATGGAAATATTAACATATTTTAACACTTTGAGGTTCTCTGAATTTGATTTAGCCATTTTTAAACATCTTCCATATACGTGCGTGTGTGTATTCGTGTATATTAGAATTTTCACAAAAAGTTTAGCTCCCTAGAGTAGACCTTGTTAAGTGAAGAAACTGGGTTTATATTTAATCCTGATTTAAGTTTTGTTGGTGAATTTAGTACTTCGAAATCTACCTCCGCCTGTAGGCCAAGCCGGCAGGGATATTAGTATTATTATTTTTTTTTTATGAGGATGCTTTTATTTTCGAAACCGGTTCCGAAAATGAAAGTGTCATTAAAAATACCTGTAAAAAAATCGAAAAAGTTAAAAAACGGCCTTTGTACAGATCGACATTAAGCTATCTAATGAAAAAAATATCATTTTAAAATATTGAAATACAAACGAGATATCTTTATAAATTTCTTCCATAGAATTAGCATTAGAAACGGAACAAACAGATCGATTACATAGTTTCTGAACAACTACAGAACTGCTAGTTTCATGCATTTACGAACAAAAATAAATTAAAACTTGTGTCATAAAGTTGCCCTTTTGGATTGGAGAACAGCCTTAATGTTTTAAATGGATGTTGAACCGTGTTTATATACAGTTCGACAATTAGTCCCAACAACAATTTATTGATACAACTCTGAATTCAATGTTCATTTTTCAAACGTTTTAATAAATATTCAGTATCTTTTCAATAATTTTGATGTGAAAACAGGAAAACTTACCTAAACGATAATTTGGTGAATTGAAAATATTTTAAATTAAGAGATAGGCAATAACTTTTACAGGAAGAAATGTCTCTGATACATATAATTCTATTAAGGCTCTTAAAGTTAACTTCCGAATTTCCCTCCCATTTTAATAATGTTACGGCTTTTCGAACAGAATGAAATAGATATGCACTTATGAAGTGCACTAAAATATACACTCGGTACAATATGCGGTGCAAAAATATTTATAAAATTAGTTATAGTACGAACACACCTCATTTGCCACGTTTGACGGGGAATTTCCTACTTGTTTTCACCTGTAGCACCTTGCCCTTTTTAAAATCTAAGGGAAAGTCTGCCTTATTAAAAGTCTTCTGCACTTTTCATTTTGCTGCAATTTAAAAATCTGGTACAACTCACACAACTCCCATACAATAAATAATCTTCCCAGAAAAGCTCGTTTCAAGAGTAAGTAGCTTTTTAAAAATACAAAACAAAAAAATTATGTGAACCTATTAAAAACTTCTCGAGCAACGTCACCGCAGCACGGGGGATTAAAGAAACAGGAGTTTATCTAGCATAAATGGAACAAGAATGCAGAAAACTTGATTCAATTCCTTCGACAACTACCTCAAATCGATTTTAGCTTCCAGCTACAACAAGTGTCACTGAATTGCAGCGATAAAGAGGACGGCTTGATTCCGTATAAAGAAAAAAAAAATACGTATACATCATTAACACTTAAAAAGAAAAAAAAAAGAAAGATCTGGAAAGATCTTAATAACCGACAAGATTCCTAAAAAAGTTTGGCATTTTGACGGCAAAATGGTATTTTTGCCAGGACAGTGAGAAAAGCTGGGAAAAACAGACTAAAATGGCAAAAACGGGAGGAAACAAACTAAAACGGCAAAAACTGGAAAAATGGCTGTATAAAATGCAAACAGTGAAACCTCCCTGTACGACCAACTCTATTAGGCGACCACCTCCCTCAACGACCATTTTTTCATGGAACGAAATTTATTCCCATAGGTTCAATACTAATTTGACCTCCATTCAGAGACCATCCCAGTTGAACCCCCTCCATGAGAGACCGATTTCTTTGAAGAAAATGAAATAAATTCCGTTTTTTCCTGGCCGCTTGAAGAAGGTTTTGTTAAAAAAATTATTTCTGAGAGTGCATTATTCATCAAACTTCTAAACTAAGTTTAGGTTTTTTTTTTTTTTTTATCCCGGTAACTTTTAAGTGTTTAAACCCCTTTTTGCCATTTTAGGCAATGAATTTAACTCTGATTACAAATTAAGACTGACGGTTAATAAACTCCTCTGCCCTGTTGTGTCGGAAAACTCTAAAAGAAATAGATAAAGTAATGAAATCGTCATTATGTGTTCCCGTCCACAAAAAAAATGCATTTATTATTGAACTTCGAAAGGACTTGGAAATAAAAATTATAAAATATAAAATTGTAAAATTAAAGCAAAGCTCAATGTGTTCATTTTTTAAACTCTGCAGTAATTAACTTATGTACTTAACTTTTATTTTGATACTTAAATTTTTATATTTTTTCCTAGTATTTCGATTTTTTCCTAGTATTCCTAGTTTTCCGAAAATCGTTAAAAATGAAATATTTTGCAGGGTTTTTTTTTTTTTTTGAGGGGGGGGGGGGATTTCTAAAAAAGTACTGAACCAATTTTGATGAAATTTAAATGGGACCGATTCAAGAGTATCCTCTTTCAATAAGAAAAAGAAAACAATCGGTCGCGTAGTTTTGGAGTAATTGGTGCATTAAAAAAATACATACGCATCGAATTGGAAAAACCTCCTTTTTTGAAATCCGTTAACAATTTAAAATAATTTTATTTGATGATAACATTTTAAAGGATATTTACATAAACATCTAGCTCCTAAATAAATTTATAAGTTTGATGAAGATAAAAACCATGTTTTTCTTCATTCCTAACTTGTAATAGAGTAATGCCTTTTTAAATATATATAGAATAAAACTTTTTGCAAAACACTAACTATTAAATCACAGAAAAATCGACAACAATACACAAATGATTTAATAATTATAATACAAAATAAAAATGCACATCCAATAATTACAATTACATACAGGCCCGCATTTTCGGTATGTGGCGCTCTATGCGATCATTTATTTTACGCCCTCCACCTCCTTTCCTCAGCTAAACTTATATATTTTGTAGAATGATTTACTTCAACTTTAAACTGTGTAAAACATTTAAAATAAACTGGATAACGTATAAAACAAGCATGCAAGTTAAAATTTTATTAAATTTCCTGCAGAGAAAAATAAGTGATAAATACAGTTAATTAGTTCCTTTATCCCTTTATGTCCCAAATTATGAATTCATGAAAATTTCATTGTCTAAAGCCTTTTTCATAAATTTTGGAAACTACATTAGAAGATTTACACAATCATTTAATAAATTTTAGAGGGAGTTTGACAATTAAAATGAATTAAATTTGAATTTATAGGGATTTTGTGCAATATTTATAACTCCACTCAAATCTTTTATTTAAAATATTTTTCTTAGAATCAGGTTACCAGACTGTACCCGAATCCAAGCCGACCACAGTGTTTCGGGTCGGATTAATGTTGAACTTTTTTTCGTTGCGAATCCGGTTGGCTAATTGTTTCGGTTTAACCTGATTTTTCAAAATAGTCGATTTTTTTTTCATATGAAAAAATCTATATTTTAACATTAATGAATATTTTTTTTAACATGAAATATAAAATTGATTTTAGAAACGTGATTGTAGACTTTCGGTTCGGGTTCCGTTCGAGTTGACTTTAAAGAGAATTTTCGGGTTCGAGTCTGGCATGACGTGACCCGCGCAGGACTCTAGTTACGATTGAAAAGGCGTTTCAAATTATAGTTATAAATATAGTTAAGTTATAGTTATTCATATTTAAAAGTGAGCTACGTCAAAATAGTTATTTTTTTTGTGAAGTGCGGAATGTAAATTTTTTTTTATACAATTCCAGGAACTTATAACTTGTAGGTATTTAAAAAAGCTTTATTCATGCTCCCGGAAATAAAATACAAATTTGTATTTGTACATCCAAATCTTATCGAGTTATGATGCTTCGAATTTTATAAATTTTAAACATTTTCTGGCAACAGAAACGGAAATTGTATTTTTAGTGCCAGAAATCTCTTAAAATTAACGATTTAAAACAACATATTGAGAAAAATCGAAATTTAAAGTATAATTTTTAACCACTGTTTACACAGAGAATATCAGATACATTTTTAGTCTAAACTAGCTTAATTATACGAACTAGCAGGGTTGGCGAACCTTTTTGTTGCCGCGTGTCAAATTTGATCAAAAAATATTTTACGTGACCATGACGTGCCAACTAAAAAACAAATTTAGTAGGTGGGAAAATAATGGCTTAAAATAACTTAAAGTTTTCTATTATGATTTAACAAATAGGAGGAATTACATACAGCTATTATACACTATAGCAGGGTCGGCGAACCTATGGCACGCGTGCCAAAGGTGGTACGCGAAACAGTAATTTTGGCACGGTGTTGCTTGTGGCTCTAAATTAATACACAGTATTTGATATTGCACAAAATATACAAACTTAGATGTCTTGACCATGTCAAAACTGGATTAATTGGAAATTGCGGAATTTTAATTGCAGCTATTTAAAATACCGTAAATTACCGCATTAGTAAAAATGCCAATGGTAAAATTATGGTAACTTAGAAATTAGCTTCAGAACTAAAGAATCTGATGTTTGACATTTTAATATTTTTTCCATATATGACCGGAAGACCATTATTCGTAAATAATGCAATAAATCAAATAAAAAGAAGTTGTCAAATAAATCCAGTTCAGTTTGCATTCTGTTCAAATTAACTGAGTATGAACCTGATATTAATGATTTTTCTTCTAACATGCAACAAGACAATCACATAATTTTTTTAAATAATCTCTAAAATGTAATTGTTTTTAAGATTACATTATAATACTCTTCTTTTTTTTTAAATCTTCATAAGACAGTTTTATGATTTTTTAATCCACTTAATTTGTTTATTAATTGGCACGCCAAGATCATGTAAAATATTTTTGTAAAACAATTGGCACGCGGCTATAAAAAGGTCCGCCAACCCTGCACTATAGTAATGAATATATATATAACCATTAATTAAATGAATATATATATATATATATATATATATATATATATAATGCGATGTAATTTCATTTCTGTTGTTGCATCTTAATACATCAAATTAATTTTAATGCAAACTGAACCGGATTTGTCTGATAAGTGCTTTCAGTTGAGTTTCGATATTATTCATTTGCGAAAACAGTGATTCGAAAGCATAGATAGGCAGAAAAACTATTAAAATGACAAACGTCAGTTCTTGGAATAGCTCTGAAATGAATTCCAAAATTGCCATAACTGTACCATCGGAATTTAGTAAAGTCTAATAACCAATTCTTGCCGATAGTTTTCAAATATCGTCTTTGTTTGAAAAAAATTTTGAGACCACAATTAATCACATTGTAATAGATGCTGTAATTAATTTTTTCAATTTCCATTTAATCGAATTCAGAAAAGATCAGTCGCGATTTCGTGCGGATATCTAATTTTTTTTAAGTAAAGTATTTTGTCAGCCATTAATATTTTTTTAATTATCAAAAGATTTTATATAACTTTGCTACTTTTGTTTTATGCAATGAGTCTTAAAAATATGTAAATATTTAAGTCTTTGGTACTAATTTATAATTATCTGATAAAACTAGTCTGTATATCTTATTAATTTCGAGCTAAAAGAAAAACCCTTCCCTAATTCATATTTTGCAGAAGAAGCGATTATTAAAGTCAGTGCATATAATTGGTGGAGAAGTATCGAAAAAGCTTGTGAGATTTCAAAAGACATTCATTTGTTGCACACCTTCAAATATGTCCAGCAAGTAGTGCTGCTATCGAAAGATTTTTCAAATTTTCCATTTGTGCAACTAAAATTCGAAATTAACTCAACAAATACTCTATCAGCTTGTGATGGAGATGGGAATTACTTGAAATTTAATAGTGTTCTGCTTTAAATATAATTTTATATTAAAAAATTGAATTTAGAATATAGTTGTTTATTTGAATTTCTATAAAAAATTTAATTTAGAATATAATTGTTTATTTGAATTTCTAACACATATAAACATAAATGCTTTACTCATTTAGAGCCTCCACAATTCTATTATGTGAATAATCATTAATAATACTAAAACTTCCTGAGACCTGATAATAAAATACATTATAAAACATCCATTTTAATGGATGACATCCATTTTGTCAGGTCTCAGGAGAATAAACATGAATAAATAATCAAGTTTTCTATTTATTTATTATAAAATTACTATTTTTTTTTCATTTATAATTTTGTTATAAAAGTTAGTATTCTTTCATAAAATGCATAATTATACTTATTTAACTTAAGAGTTCAAAAATAAATTTAGAATATTGATTTTTCAACTAAGTTTCTTTTTTCTTTCATAAAATATTTTTAAATCTTTTTCTGGGGGAAAAAAATTAAATGGACAACCTGTTTTTGCCACCACTTTGGCAAAAACCTATTTTTGCCGGGAAGGTTTTAACCAGGTTTTTTCCGCCTATGGCAAAAACTTACCAACCCTGCGCTAAAAAGAGGTGTCCGCTATGGATGCTTTACTGTATTTATAAAACTAGTTATAGTAGTAAGAACGCACCTCATTTGCCATTTGACGTACAATTTCCGACTTGTTTATTCTGATAATTGTAATGATTTAAGCACGTATGATTGATTAAATGTCTTAAATTTGTGCTTTAGTATTTATGTTATTTTTAGACAGAAACAAATGCTGAACTATTGATATTTTTAACAGCAAAACGGTTAATCTCTCGTTATTGGTGCGCACGCTATAGATACATTTTTTTTTTTTTAATCACAATTGAAAATCATTTTTAAAACCTTAAAAATCAGTGCGGTGGAACACAATTTTTAAACAAATTAAAAGTTTTTTTTTTTTTTTTTTTTTGGGGGGGGGGGGGGGGGTATTTGATGGTGTAAAAATTTAAATTGTGCTATGTTTAGAAGTTAACAGGAATCGCAGTAAAAGCGAAATTCATTGGTCAGGCATTGCCACCGTCAATATGACGTCAGCGTTATTTCATGACATGCTTTTGCTTCATAATAGATTTCGTTGAATGGTTTGTTTTAAAATGGTCAGAAAATATGTCTTATTTATTTTGTTCGAAAAATGGAACTTTTTGAAGGTTTAACAGTTTTATGCCTTTTTAAAATATACAAATTAACTGCATGAATGGATTTAAAAAATTCTGTTTTTAGTACATTTAGTGGCACCCGACTTCTTAACTATGCTATTCTGGCAGCCAATAATAAAATGAGATAACTACACTCTTGCCACAATCCATCAAAAACCTGTTAAACAATTCTCTAAAACAGTGTCATGAAAATATAGTGAGAAACTAGAAAAACATCCCAAGACATTTCGATTGTCTGAAACAAGTGAATAAATAATACTTCCTTATCAATTACAGACCACAATAAAAGCTCAAAACTGAAATAAGGACAGAGATATCGCGACTGAGCTATGAAATATTTATAAACTAGTCTTCAGTCAGAAAAATACGAAAAAGCAGGTAAGTACACACACCTTTTATGGAATGTAATAAGCGAAATGACATACAAGATTTACAATGGAGATGTTTGTTGACATGGACACAAACAGCTGAATATACAACAATAATTTTTTTTTTTATCTCCAAAGCAAATTGAAATTAACTATTCTGATAAAAAGATAGTTTGAACGTGGTGTAATTCCACGTTAAATTTAAATAACGCAATATGCGGTAACAGTCATTTTTTACGAGTACGATAACTTTTATACTTCCGTCTCATTAAAACTACGTTTGAAACAGATACACACAGACTAAAGGACAGCCTTTCACAAAATTTTAAAAAAGATATTGAAAAAAAAACCCTTAATACTTCGAAACATAGCTTTTTTTAAAAAAAAAAATAGAAGGGGGGAATCGGTAAAGGGGAGCCCGATGAAAGTTTAAAGCATTTTTCATTTGGATTTTGTGAATGGATTCCTATTAAGCAGAATTTTACGAAGGTGACTTATTTATTAAGCAGAATTTTACGAAGGAGACTTATTTATTAAGCAGAATTTTACGAAGGAGACTTATTTATTAAGCAGAATTTTACGAAGGAGACTTATTTATTAAGCAGAATTTTACGAAGGAGACTTATTTATTAAGCAGAATTTTACGAAGGAGACTTATTTATTAAGCAGAATTTTACGAAGGAGACTTATTTATTAAGCAGAATTTTACGAAGGAGACTTATTTATTAAGCAGAATTTTACGAAGGAGACTTATTTATTAAGCAGAATTTTACGAAGGAGACTTATTTATTAAGCAGAATTTTACGAAGGAGACTTATTTATTAAGCAGAATTTTACGAAGGAGACTTATTTATTAAGCAGAATTTTACGAAGGAGACTTATTTATTAAGCAGAATTTTACGAAGGAGACTTATTTATTAAGCAGAATTTTACGAAGGAGACTTATTTATTAAGCAGAATTTTACGAAGGAGACTTATTTATTAAGCAGAATTTTACGAAGGAGACTTATTTATTAAGCAGAATTTTACGAAGGAGACTTATTTATTAAGCAGAATTTTACGAAGGAGACTTATTTATTAAGCAGAATTTTACGAAGGAGACTTATTTATTAAGCAGAATTTTACGAAGGAGACTTATTTATTAAGCAGAATTTTACGAAGGAGACTTATTTATTAAGCAGAATTTTACGAAGGAGACTTATTTATTAAGCAGAATTTTACGAAGGAGACTTATTTATTAAGCAGAATTTTACGAAGGAGACTTATTTATTAAGCAGAATTTTACGAAGGAGATTTATTTATTAAGCAGAATTTTACGAAGGAGACTTATTTATTAAGCAGAATTTTACGAAGGAGACTTATTTATTAAGCAGAATTTTACGAAGGAGACTTATTTATTAAGCAGAATTTTACGAAGGAGACTTATTTATTAAGCAGAATTTTACGAAGGGGACTTATTTATTAAGGAGAAATTTACGAAGGGGACTTATTTATTAAGCAGAATTTTACGAAGGGGACTTATTTATTAAGCAGAATTTTACGAAGGAGATTTCGTTTCAATTTGTTCAGATTTAAAAGCTTAACCCTTACCGGAGCGGAGTAATTCTGTTCATAAACTGATGAAATAATAGATTGACACCGCAATTTATAAACGAATTTATTAGAAAATACGAACTTGCTTATTTTCATTCACATTATAATAGGAAAATTTTAGTTAAATATTCTTGGTGCCGTTTGTCAGTTTTGGAATTAAAATTAGGTGTCCTTTTTTAAGGACACCGCGCCGGAAAGGGTTAATACAAGATATGCAAGAGCCACCAAATGTGCGAAGAAAAAATAACAGAAAATTATACCTGCTAGGACGTAAACATGTCTAAAATGAAATTTCCTTATGTCCCATGCAATTTCATCTTAACGGTTTTACTGTCGTAAGAACTTCATTTATTACTGTGTAATAAAATTAATATATTTTTAAAAAGATAATGGGTAGGTAGTTTTGCTTGAAGAGGTTTTTATTAAGGATTGTGCTAATGCTCAATCAATTGTTTTTCATTTCCTTTTATTTATTTTTTTTTCTTTCCGAACCGATGATATAAGGAGAGTATTGCAATCACGATGTATGTGTGTATGAACACGATAATCCCCAAACGGTACTTCCGACCAGGATCGCATTTGGAGAATATGTTGGAAGCAACTGTCGGGAAACTGTATACATTTTTATACAAAACTGATCGACGGATAACGTATTTAATCCACATTCAGGGTTGTTATTTTTAACCAATTTAGTACGTATAGGGGAAAATCACCAAGGAAATGTGACAGAGCATAAGTGATAAATATTACGGCGATGTAATCAAGCATTAGTGCTGAAGACATTACGTTTCAGTCCCAAGGTCCAGCATTCGAATCCAGATGATTTCATTGTCAAAAATCAAATTTCCATTTTTCTCCTTTACTTTCCAGTCAAGTATTATCAATATTCGGAAATTTGAATGGAGGTAATCCAGGCTTTTAATTTAATTTTATTTGGTCTGTGGATTTGTTGAACAGATAATTCTTTAAACCATTGCCTATCAATAAGTTTATAAATTAAATTTATTCATACTTGCGTATGTTTGCATACGATTCAGCAGGATTTTGCATAAAATTTTAGGGCAAGTATTTGCAAAGAACTAAATATAAAAACGAAACCCTGAATACAATTCAATGCTTTCCTTAAAAAGAAAAATCAGTCAATAAATTTGCATGTATGATTAACATCTTATTAAAAGTATTCCAATTTAATCACAAAAACGCTCGCTTAGCAGCTAGTTGATATGACGTCACCGTCACCCCATTGCCAGTGAGGCATCGGAAATATAACGCTAGAAAAGGGTATATTTTTTCGCAGATAAGGCAACAAAAAACAGATAAGATCATTACGGCATTTATTGAAACTAAACGGTGATTGAACGAATCCAAAAACACTGCACGGAAGAGTGATTATTAAATAAACATCCGTGACGTCAAAACTTTAAACAGATGCGGGAATGACAAAGTTATAGATATTAGATGCACAAAAAACAACAGAATCTGATTAATTATTAATAAGGACAATTTACAGTAAGAGAAGGAATATATTCCCAATATGTTTTCATAATTAGAGACTACGTCAACCTCACAAAAAATATCCGCAGCTTGAAAACCGATAGTAGCAAAAAGTTACGATTGAATCTGCGACAGCAATTTAGTGGAATGAAAATTGGCAGCAGGAAGCATGTTTAAATTTTCTGATCTAAGTTACAAGTGATGAAATGAATAGGATTATTATTAATTAATATTATAAAAATAGAACTATATTTCAATTATAATGTAACATAAATGAGTAAATAGCAAAACTAATGTTTTCCGAAAAATGAAATAATAAATCTAAAGGGGTTCTGTAAGGTTGAAGTTAAATCTAAACCTATTTAAAATTACACTGAAATCTTTTTCTCATACAACCCGATAGACAAATTTCACGGGGTTTTTTTTCTTTTTTTTTTTCCTTCCTTCTTTTCTTTTTGACCGACAGGAGAATTTTGCGATTTTTTTTTTCCTGCAACCAAATGGCAAATTTCATGATTTTCTTTATAAAACTGATGGACGAATTTCGCGTTTTTTCCATACGACCGACTGAAAAATTTCGCTATTTTTTTTTCATATGATCGATTGACAAATTTCGCGATATGTTCCTGAGGCCGATTGACAAATTTCTCAATATTTGCTCCATGACAAAATGACAAAATTTGCTATTTTTCCCCCGCGATCGATTATCAAATTTCGCGATATTTTCCTGAATGATTGTTGAATTTGGCGTTTTCATCTTGCAGCAATTTGATAAAAATCACGTTTTATTTTTGGTTTTCTGTGTATGACTGAAAAATTATGCAATTTCTACAAGCGACCAACAGACGAATTTCTTTCATGCGACTGATTTACAAATTGCGCGATAATTTCCCACGACCGATTAACGAAATTTATAATTTTTTCCCCGCGACTGAAGGAAAATTTGTGATTTTTTTTTAACACGGCTCATTATTAAATTCCGTGATAGCTTCCGCGGTCGATTGGCGAATTCATCGGTTTCATCTGTCGACAGACTAACAAAATTCCCAACTTTTCCTCCCGTTTTTGACGGAAAATTTTCTTGATTTTTTTCACGCAATCGAGTGATTCAATTTTGCGATATTTTCTCACAACCCATCGGCGAATTTCGCGATTTTTCCCGGCAACCAATCGACGAATTTTTCGATTTTTTTCCCCGCCATAGATCAAGGAATTTCATGATTTTCCCCACCTATGGTCTATTAAATGTACTGTTCTCGATTTCTTTCCCGCGACTGAAAAAGACAACCTGCGCGCTGTGATGGCTGCAAGAGGCAAAACAAAAATCTGCGACGGACGTCTCGCATTTTCTGCTACCGGGCCGATAAGCATTGAGAAAAGTACTACTAAAGGATAATCAAGTACAGTAGAACCACGATTAATCGAGGTTTCTGTTAATCGAGACAATAACAAAGTCTTTTTGTGTGTGTGTGTGTGAATGAGCCTTGAAAAAGGCCACATTTTTTCCTGCACTAACAACTACCGTGAAATATTTGGAGCAAATAAGTGATATTACGCCGATAGATCTTCTGTTGTTCAAAAATTAGCGTGATCGGGCAGCCACTGATAGAAAATCTGGACTTTTTTTAAAGAAGGTAACAGACTTTTTTAAAAAATAATGTAAATTCAACAAATTAATGTAATTAAAATATATATTTTTTCTAGATATGTTTTATTTTTGAAAAGTGCATCTTTCAATATTTAGCTTAGTATAATCAAAAAATTTTCAATTTGCTTTTTAAAATTTACTACTAGTAGTTATTTCCTTTTCAAATTTGTTGAGCTGTGAAACATAGCTTTATATATGTTTATTTTTATGATCTAAAAAAACGTTCTATTGTTTTTTATTCTAAGAGAAATTAAATTCGGGAGCACGGCGAGTTTATTATAGACAATTTCTATTACCGAGATTTCAAATATCCGAGGTACTAGCGGTCAATTAGCTTGAATAATCGAGGTTGTACTGTATTATGTGCCTCATTATGTAGCACAGTTTCTTAAAGTCCACTATATGTAAAACTTATTTAGACCAAGTCAATTAGTAGTACCTATCAAACAAATTCACTATAAACACGAACGAAAAATCATGCGTCAAGCATAGATTATGAAACACGCTCCAACATTTCCAGAACACTAACAAAATTTCGCCGTTTAAAAAGGTGAAAGATGTTTAGTTTAAGTTAACAATTTTAAAAACTCATAACACATTCGAAAACCCAATTTCATGAATTATCCATCAATAGTCATAATAGAAATATCAGAATTCTTTTGTATAGCCCTGTATAGGCACGATCGAAACTAAGGCGGGCAGAAGGGGCATGTGCCCCGGGCACCAAATGAAAACTGTGTGTGTCGATATTTCTCGAGTGTATGTTTAACACGGTATTGTTAAAATCTTCCTGTCTGGGTTATGCCAAAGCATAGAAGAATTTAAGGATGATGTGCATAAGGATCCTGTATTAAGCGGAATTTTTTTCGATTCAGTTTACAAGATTTTAATGAATCAATATTTGACAGAGCAGATTACGTAGTTCAGTATTGCATATTTTATGATTACATACTTTAAATTAAGTCGGCTATTAGAAAATTAGTAAAATTCTTTTTCTAAATGTACTTTTTCTGAGGAGGGGGGGGGGGGGGGGCGCCAAAATTCATGTTTGCCAGGGTGCAAAAAACGCTAGTTTCGGCCCTGTGTATAGGATTATACTTGTATCATGATACATAGTATGCTAAATTTTAATTCCGTTAGGAAACGCATAGCACAATTTTAAATCCCATTTCAGCAATGACCGTCAATAAACTGGAAATGTACTCGAGATCTTTTGTGCTGCCCTGTATATCATCTATAGAATTTATACACACCAAGTAATAGGCAAAAATACGCGACCAATATATAGACCAATAAATAGGCATAAAAAGCGCAACCCAACTTAAAAAGCACTCCCAGCAATTTTGTTCTTTGCCAATATTGCAATTCTTTTATGCGTCCCTGTTAAATGCAAGATAAATACTATGCACACACTATTCTATATAATAAGCCTCCTGTATTGCATCTCAGTGATATATACAGGGATGAGATTTCCGACTTTTTGCATACCAGTATAATCTTAGAGAAAATGTTATTCACTGCGAAAAAAAAAAAGGGGGACTAAAAAACGAAATACTACTGGCAATCTAGACGCCAGTACTATTTCCCGTTTTTTTTTACGGGAATTTTTGCCCATAAATTACAGAAAAATTTCCGTTTTTATTCTGAAAAACGGAAATTTTTCTGTAATTTATGGATAAAAATTCCCGTAAAAAAAAAAAACGGAAATAGTACTGGCGTCTAGATTGCCAGTAGTATTTCTGTTTTTTAGTCTTTTTTTTACAGTGTTTCATTAAATCTGAACATTTTTGCGATTTAACAGAACATTTTCTCTAAGATTATACTGATATGCAAAAAGTCGGAAATCTCATCCCTGTATGTATAAATTTAAATGTACTTGAAACAATGTAACATCATTAAAATACACAGCAAACGATTTTTTCCTCATAAGCTGTAATGCAATGGAATTCTTTCGAGAGCCCCTGTAAATGAACTATAAACACTATATGTACTTCAATTTCAATACCGAACATGCTACAATAAACATCATTAACATATATCAATTGTAAGGCAATCCGAGCATATTTACACGAGTTAAAGCATGGACAGGCAGACAACCAAACCGAATTTATGAACTTTTCAAATATGTTGGAAAGTGTTAAAAATGCATTCACTTTAATTTGTTTATTATTGTTAGCTTTACAACATGAACTTAATTCCCACACATCAGCTAAATATTGTTTATTATTGTTAGCTTTACAACATGAATTTAATTCCAACATATCAGCTAAATATGTTTTAAATATGCCTTGAAATTATTTGTATCAGTCCACTGTTAATGAAATTTTACAGTGATGATATCAACAATACCGTGATAATTTAAATTTACATCAAAAATTGGTTTAGAGAAAATATTAAGTGCAGTGAAAATATACAAATTCAAAACAAAACTAATATATAGCAAATCTTTGAATCTTTAAATGCTCTGGTAGAGCAATTTTAAACTAGTATGCTGTAACCAACACAAAACTTCCTTCTGTATCATTCTAATATAAAATGAAGTAGTGGAGTATATATAATATGAAGTCTATATATTTGGATTTAACAAGGAGTAATAAACATTGCATAACAGGGTCTATATTAGATATTTAAAGCTAAAATTGGACCAATAAATATTTTTAATTAATAATCTTAAATACATAAATTTCTAACCAATAGAAATAGGGATACAGCTATAAAGTTCAGCACAGAAAGCATAGCATAACAGTGCCCCAGTTAGATTAAAACCAAAATTAAATCTGATTAGTTTCTTAATAAGCATCTTGCATATTAAGTGGTGAGATTCTAACTCATAGATGATGAGATACAGCCAGCCATCACACAAATAGTGAAAAACATGCATAACCAGGGATTTGTGTAGGAAGAAATTGGGTCCTTTAAAGGATTCTTCACAAAATTTTTCATATCAAAACAGGATCATTCACAAAAATTTATCTCAAAAAAGGACCCTTCACAAAACTTTTCACCTTAAAACAGGACTCTTCACAAAACTTTTCACCTTAAAACAGGACTCTTCACAAAACTTTTCACCTTAAAACAGGACTCTTCACAAAATTCTTTATCATAAACATAGGCTTTTTACAAAAATTTTCCATCTCTAAACTGAATATTTCACAAATTTAATCATTTAAGAGTAAAATCAGACCTGTCACTTTTACCTGTATAAAGAAAATGTGTATTTTTACATACATATTATCTTCTTAAAAATTTATAAACAAGAACTTTAATTTTCATACATTAGAAAGGCGACTTTTTTAATTTAAGTGTAGTCAAGTCTGTCTAATGTATGAAAATTAATTTAAAGATTTTAATTCAGATGTTAAAATGTATGTGTATCTTAAGAACTTTAATGTAACGATTATTTCAAATTCACAAAATCATGACTGGATTTTTCACAAATGTAGCGATATACACCAGAATCTAACCACTACCCTGTCACCCACTACAGAAGCGGGGATGCAAACGGGCACATGCCCCTCTGGAAATTTTCAGCAGGGGCGCTGCATCCTTTGAAATATACAATAAATAATGGGAGAGGGGGGGGGGCTGTTCTTTTATTTCACCAATTGACTTTTGCAATCTTTATGATTGACTGTCCCCCTCCCCGCATAATCTAAAATTTTTAAAGCTTCTGAATCAGCATCAATTTATTTTAAGGTATTTGGAGTTTCATGAAATTCAGTTAATTCTTGAGTGAAGGTGGCCATAAAATTTGTGAAAGCACAGAAATTTTTCAAAAATAATCTAATTGTAAAGAACATGCCCCTGTACATCAAAATTTTACAGGAATCCATTACTTGTATAAGAAGAAAGTAGTTAATTACCCACCATATTAAATATACATATATATATACTTTATAATACACACACAGATGTCACAGACATTTTCCAAAATCAGACGAACTGTATAAGTCATCCCAAAATGCATAAATCCCTCAAAAACTAGAAGTCGAAATTCATCAAAAACTAAAAGGTTAACATTTCACATATCCAATACTTTCTTATGTATATAGAAAGAAGTAATTATTAAAAAACAATACTTTTTTGTGTGTGCGTGTGTGTGGGGGGGGGGGGGGGGGTGTCATGACTATTATGAGTCTTTGACATGACTAATTTAAATTTAATTAACATATAATTAACATTTTTCACTCCAATCACAAGAGATTTTTCCTTTATACTTTTTAAATTAGATGAAATTCGGTGAATTAATTTTTGAGTGCCACAAAATTTACGTAAACACATACTTTCCAAAAATAGTCAAATTGTACAGAACATCAGCCAATGCATAAATACATCAAAAATAAAGTTGAAATTTTTTTTAAAAATCCAATACTCGTACAAAGAAGAAAGTAACTATCTACCCACCATATTAAAATATATATACATATATATATCTACTTTATAATACAAACACATTTTCCAAAACCAGTCAAACTGTATAAAATATCTCAAATTGCATAAATCCATCAAAAATTAGAAGTCAAATTTTCACAAATCCAGTGCTTTCTTATGAATATAGAATAGAAGGAAGTAATTATAATATATATATATGTATATATATATATATATATATATATATATATATATATATACACTTTGCCTTCGTACTAATTGTGCCAAAGAAAAGAGTCTTTGGCATGACTAATTTAAATTAACTTCACATTTTTCACTTCAATCACAGGAGATTCAATAGATTATTTTATATAAATATCTAAAAAAACATCAATTTATGAAAGGTTAAAGAAAACGAATATAAAACATACATTTAATGTCTGGGAAAATGTATCAAAACTAATTCAGCATTTAACTTTATTTAAAAGAAACAATGATCCTTGAAACAGAAGTCATTGCTTTATTTAACTGTCAAATTCAGAAAATTGAATACTCTATTAATCAAGGGCAAAGTGCATCATTTGACACTTCAATACAATCATTAAAACCTAAAACATCAAACAGCAATCATCAAAACCTAATGCAATAATCAATCATTTCAATGAAAATAGGTGTAATTTTCAGCATTGTATACAATACAATAACATTTTCTTCAGTTGTGTTAATCTGTTATATTAACAAATAATCAGAATGAAATGTAAATTTTTTATTGTGTCTATCTAATAATTCAACTTTAATGATTTCCTTTATTAATGATTTGTATTTTTTTTTTTTTTTTTTTTAATTTTCTTTTCATCTCTTTCTAAAATGTAAGATTGCTCATAATGATATTTGTTTTATAAAAATGTGTATGCCACAAAGTATGAAATCATTTAAAATAACTGAAAAGGATTTTTCATAAGGGGTATTTTTTCAACATAGTGTGCAATAAACTTTTCTTCAGTTGTGTTAATATGTAATGTTTTTCACAATGAGCTGAATGAAAGGAAGTATAAATTTGCTATTGTATCTAATAATTTAACTTTAATGATTTTCTTTATAGTGATTTGTAACTTTTTTATAAACATTTTCATTTCCATCTCTTTTTTTAAAATGTAAGATTGCTTCTTATGAGATTTGTTTTATAAAAATGTGCAATATCATGCCACAAAAAATGAAACCATTTATAATAGCAAAGTAAAACTTCATACTAAAAAGTTTGCTTATAATTTATAAAACAGTATAAATAAATTTAAGACCTTGAGTACCCCCCATATATATAAAAAATAAAGTTTCCTAAGGTGATATGTTTAGAAGTAGTTGGCAAGTTAATTCTGTTTGTAAAATGTTTAAATGATTGATTCGCACCAGAATTTACGAGTGATTTTGTTAGAAAATAAATGCTTGTTTTCACATATATTGTAAAAGGAAATTTATTAAGTTGGTGCCGTTAAACAGTTTGGAATTAAAATGTGTGCTGTGCAAACAGTGCCCTTGAAAGTTAACTAATAAGTTTAGTTATATTTACTATATGGATAGAAGGTGTTTGTGAAATATGTTTTACATTGTAATAATTCCTCTAAAATATTAGAATTTTTTTTTAAAGTATTAAAAAAATTGTTTTTTCTTGGTGCCACATATATACATTAATTTTCTTTACTATAGTGTTGCAGAAAATAATGGTTTCTGAATTTAGATATATGTGCCTGCCAGCAAGGATGTAGTGGAGGGTATACGGGGGTATATGCCGTATACCTTCCGGATTTTTTTAAGGAACATCGTATACCTTCTGTTTCTCAAGAAAGCTATAGTATGTACACCCTAGAGTATACCCTCTGTTTATTTTATGACTACACCACAGACTGCCAGCAGTACACACAGTACCCTAATAAAAATAAAGTTTGCACAGCCTGTGGTAAACATGGCACCCTAATAAAAGTAAATTGCACACAGCTGTTGGTGCACACAGTATCCTAATAAAAATAAAGTGTACACAGCCGATGGTACACTAGTGTTGACTCTAAAAAAAAAGGGCCGCCGGGCGGGAAATTTTCAAAAAGGGAACACCATTCTAAAAAAAGGGTACATTTTCCAAAAAGGGACTATTCTTTAAAAAAAGGTGCATTTGTTAAAAAAGAGAACACTATTCTAAAAAAGGGTACATTTTTTCAAAAAAAGCACACTTGTACCTTGTTCACAAAAAATATTTTGGACTGGTTTGTTTAGAGTTTCTAGAATTTGAGATATTATCCCGGGATCAGCTGAATTGCCACGGGGCGCATAGGAAGTGTTAGTTAAAAAGGGCAGCCGAGTGCATCGGAAGGGTTTAAAAGAGCCGCCGGGTGCAAAAAAGAAATAAAAAGGGCCGCCAAGCACTACGCCCTGCTAAAACGGCTTAGAGTCAATACCATACACACAGTATCATAATAAAAGTAAAGTGTGCACAGCTGATGGTACAGATGGTACTCAACATGTTAAAATAGCTGAAAGTGAAACTTCATACTATAAATAAATTTATCTATGTATAAACATAGTATACAGTCGATCCTCTGAAATCTGCACTGTATAATTCGCCATTCATAATGGGATGTAAACAGAGAAAATCATGCTTAAGAGTCATGTCTATAGAACAAATTTAAAATGGTAATGATTTTATCAAGTATTAATTTTTCAAAAGAGCTGAATTGTGTTTTAACTTTAAAAGCGGCTGGCATGTGTCCTTCTATAAATCATTAAAAGGGTTGTAAACAAAATATTTAACAAAATGATGTTTTGAAAAGTATATATTGAATGTAAGGATATGAAAGATAAAGCATTGAATAATGAATAAAAATATATATCCTGGGATTGCAAGCATTCTTATGAAAATACAGAAAAATCCCCAGATACTCATAGCATAATAATTTTGATGTATTTTACATATTGTGTATTTAAGTAATACTTTTTGATAAGCAAAAGGAACAACTAAATACAAATATTGAAAAGCAACAACAGTTTTAAGTTAATTATTAGTTGCACATTGGAGAAACAAGTTAACAATGACTGAATTAGTCTAAACAAAGTATTTATTTATAAAGTTCTAGCATTCGGTACATCTACAGATGATTTCATTTGCAGTTTATTTCAGATCCAGAAATAAATAGTTAAATGCAGATAAAGAAATTTCATCATAAACCAAAGCTTGAATTACCATTACTATCATGCCAGACAACGTTTAAAAACTGAATCTTAATGAAATTTACACAATTCTAAGTTACTTTTTTAAAAATATATTGCCTATACATCCTTTCTGTATTTTCATCCTCATCCAAATATTCCTACTTTATAATCTGACTAAGAAAAGATATGTAAACAAAGCAATGATCTATAAATCAATGAAATTTTACAAGCCAACACATTAGCCAATATATATATATATAATACATAAAACTTAAATTTTACAATAATGAGTATAAAAATTGTTATTTATAAAGTTTTATTTGAAACATGAAAAAAAAATTTGGTAGCATTTGTACCCATTTTAAAAACAATCGGGATTAAAATAATCGTTCACTACACATTTCACCAAAATTAAATTTTTATCGACATTTTTCAGATTTATTTGCATTTGGCAAGATGGTGAATGGTTAACATGGTCCCTGTCTTTTGTACTCGGATGCTGTAAGTGCTTAGAAATTTCAGAAGGTTTGTTGTAATTCCAGAATCAATCCTAAGTAAAGTTTAGACTAAATATTTCAATTAGTAAATATTTTTGTGGATATTAAAACTATAACTTTATTCTACCTTCACTTCCCTTTCATCAATATACAACACATTATGGACAGATTATGAACGGATACAAACAATCTAAAATTAAAAATATGAGACAGTTTGAAAAATGAAAAGTGTGTCTTCCTTTAGAATGTGCATAGACAAGTTGATAACCTAAAAATCTTTATTCATATAAGAAAGTTAAATACAGTCAACTCTGTGAAATCTGCTGATGTATAATCAACAAATGTCCATTATCCACACTACACATTGGAATGTAAACAATGAAAATTGCCATTAGCAGTTAAAATCATAAAGTTAAATTTGTTTTGTTTTATTTTTTCAGTTATAAATTTTGCAATAGTGTTGACTCTGGAAAAAAAGGGCTGCCGGGCAAGAATTTTTCAAAAAGGGAACACTATTCTAAAAAAAGGGCACTTTTTCTTTCAAAAAAGGGACACTTGTATCATATTCACAAAAAATATTTCGAACTGGTTTGTTTAGAGTCCCTAGAATTTACGATATTTTCCCGGGATCAACTGAATTGCCACAGGGTGCAAAGGAAGTGTTTAAAAGGGCAGCCGTGCCCATCGGAAGGGTTTAAAAGATCTGCCGGGCGCAGAAAAGAAGTAAAAAGGGCCGCCGGGCACTGCACCCTGCTAAAGAGGCTTAGAGTCAACACTATGCAATGAATAAATATTTAAATATAAACTGGATGTAAGTATTTAAATTTCCTTGAATAACAAAATTTTATCCTTGAGTAAGAATTAATGACAAAAATTATTGACAGCAAACCAAGACAAACTACCATTGTGGTGTTGCATCAGTGTTTAAAATAATGAATAATCAGTAAAATTTGTATTGTATATAATTTAAGTTTTCTCTAAATTAACTTAGTTATTAAAACATACTAAACCAATGTTTCATTTTTTTTTTTCTTCTCTATTTCAATTTTTGTGCAGTTGTTCCTAATTTACAGTCAGATTTAAAAAAAATAAAATGTAAACAAAGATATGATCTATAATCTGCAAAAATGTATAATCCATAAAACCCTTGGTCCCTAAGCGTGCAGATTTCCTAGAGTTGACTGTATTTGACATTGAAAAAAATAAGTTCCGTTTTTTGTTAATGTAAACAAAATAAAAATAGTTATTACTAAAAGGACTCATTACACTGTGTTACAATAAATAAAAATAAGAATGGCTAATCGGTGTATACAACATATTAAAAAATCTTCAATTAAAATAAACATACTACTCACAGTAATAAAATACAAATATATTCCAACAGTTTCGAACAATAAAAAACTTGTTCATCAGCAGGGAAATATCCAGGAGGAACCAACACATAATATCAACATTACACAATTTTCAAAAACGAATACTGACTTTCTTTAGCGGGAATTTCTTAAGGTTCATTTTTAAACACAATAGTTTTTTATTGTTTGAAACTGTTATTACTGTGTGTAGTAATTGTTATTTTAATTGAAGATTTTTTAATATATTGTATACACTGATTAGCCGTTCTTATTTTTATTTAAAATAAAACCATTCTCCCATAACAAAAAAAAAAAAAAAAAAAAAAAAAAAATGTAACATATTCAGCTGCCTGTTGAACATACAGTTTGCTGAAACAAGAGCTCTGGTACTGGAAAATTTAACAGTGCATCTCTGTATATAAGCTAACAGAATATATTTTAAACTCACTATTCCAGAAGTTGTAAGAATAAGATTTTTTTAAATATAAAAACGTTCAGTTTCCCCTCATCAAAATTCAAAGCAATTTTGTTTGTTTTTTACATGAAGGTAATTCAGAAATTACTTTTATTATTTTAATAAATTATAAACATAAGAATAAAAGATTTTCATATCCCTTTCATATTACTATGCCTGTTTTTTACATGAAGGTAATTCAGAAATTACTTTTATTATTTTAATAAATTATAAACATAAGAATAAAAGATTTCATATCCCTTTCATATTACTATGCCTGTTTTTTACATGAAGGTAATTCAGAAATTACTTTTATTATTTTAATAAATTATAAACATAAGAATAAAAGATTTTCATATCCCTTTCATATTACTATGCCTAACTTTTTTTTTTCAGTGATAAAATGCAATAGATCTTTTTAATAAGGATAAAAGAAGCAAGGTTATTTTTTTTAATTAAACATTTGTTTGCACACTGTCAAGGTTTTATTTATTTATTTTTTAGAAATTAAAAAAAAGTATATTAATTGTACTTTGTTGAAATTTATTATTTACAGATAAAATTTCATTACATTACAAGACAAAAACTATTGATGCAAAGAGTGATAAGAAAAATAACTTATTGATGGAGAAGGAAAAAAAAAAAAAAAAAAAGATTTATGGCAGAAATAAAATAAATCACATTTAACCTTTAAACAGGTATCATTAAAATAAGTTGCATAAGAAAATGAGCAGAAGTGGTGAAACTTTACCGCCGATAACCAACTTATTCATATAAGTCTTATGATTCTATAAATCACTTATATAGGCTTTAATTTTTATTGTTGTCAATTTGTTCAGCACTTCCTTTAACAGAGTATTTAATATTGTGTTAAATCTCCTTAATGCAAATTTATTTTAAATTTGGATTAATTCATATTTTCAAATACAAATATCAGTATGAAAAGGTATACAGTCCACTGCCTCTAATCTGCAAACGCTTATAATCCGCACTATATTTCGGATGTAAACAAACAGTTAAAATCTCCCTTTTTTAAGCAAGATAATGTACACTTTGACCATAATAAAAGCTAACTGCCCTGATGAATTTATTCAGAAATTTTTAATGCACTTACTTCTGCATTCATTAGACTGAAATGTATAAGTATCTTATAAATAACTATTAGACTTATATTTTGAACACATTCACTGGCTATATAAAAGATAAAATTTCTTTCAAAGTGGGGTTAGTATTAGTTATCTTGGGGATAAGTATTAGTTTGTTAGAAAAAAAAAAACTTGTTACTGATCAAGAAATCATGACTCTTAAAAGGCTTCAAGATTAAACTGCATAGCATAAATTTAAAACTATAAAGCAAACCTCTATCACTGCAGTGTTTGTTAGATTTAAAAGTAAATAGAAATGTTTTCCATTATTTTTGCATTATTAATATAATTTAAATGTATTCCTATTATTAAATATAGCTTTTTATGTATAAAAAAAAAACATTTTCTTTCATTTCTGTGTTATTTATTTGCAGTATAATTACTACATTTGTTGATTAATTCCAAATATTAGAATGTAAACAAAGAAATGACCTTAATCTGCAAAATTCTATAATCCTCAAAACTCTTGGTCCTGACCTGTGCGGATTAGAGGGAGTGTACTGTATTTACATGACACTTTAATTATAATAAGGTCTTAGAAAAACTACTTTGTAAAAATGAACAGAAAATGTCTTATTAGAGATATAGGCAGAAACGTATTTTAACTTAATTTGTTTACTAAATTTAAAACACATATCGAAAATAAGCATGAACATCAAATGTAACGAGTAAAAATATGAAAGATATTTACAAAATCTTACTACAAGAAAATATAAATTAGATATCAGAAATGAAGTCTGACACAATTTGTACAATCCATTTAAAAATCTTTACAACAGTAACCAAAAATTTTTTTATTTGTGTATCTCCCACTATAATTAAAATATTATGCATTAAAATTCAGTATTTTCTATAAGAAATTAGAAATATTTTTTTATAAAAATAGAAATCATTGTCTATATATTTCATTAAATTTCTGAAGGATTTTCAAGACAGTTTCGAATCACAACATTTAATAAAGTAATTTTTTCTACATTCTCACTACAATTGGTAGAAATCTAACCTACTAAAAATCTTACAGTAATCAACAAGTTGGTATTCAAACATTTTCCACTACAATTATAAAAATTAAATATCAAAATTTTGTATTTACAGCAAAAACAGGAAACTAATACATTGTACTATTTACAACCTTACTTTTAAATTTGTACAATTTTTAACTAATCCACTGAATTTCACAATGACTTTGAAAGCTAAATCTTAATCAACTTTTGGAAAATAATTCTTTCTACATATTCAATAATTTGTAGAATTCATAATAATATATAAAATTTAAAGATTTCTGATCAACAAGTTTATATTCATATATCTTCCATTATAACTTCAAAAATTAAACACCAAAATTAAGTTTTTTTTTTTTTTATATATATATAAACAAGTAATTAAAAACATTGTTTACTATTTTTATTTATAAAATTGCAGAGTTCGTAATAACTATTTCTTTCATTTAATACCCAAGATTGCATCAGCTGATGTGTTGCCAAGCTGATGACCAATGACTGTAAAAATTCTAGGTAATGTTTTGCAATTATGTGCTAGATAAGGACAAGCACTGATAAATTTGAAATGACCAAGCTCACACTCATCTCAGGGTCAAAATTTAATAAAAGGAAAAAAAATCTAAATGATTTCTGATTTGGATTAAAAAAAAAAAAAATCTAATTTCATAAACTGACCTACATATCTCTTAGCAAATAAAAGGAAATTTTTTAACTAAGTGATACAAAAACAATGCTTCAAAAAACTACAAGCATTTAAGCTGTATAAATAGAAATATAAATCAAAATTATACTTAATATAAAGCAAAAAGTCCCAGGTATTACAATGTGAAAAATGATATAATCTAACTCTGAAAAAGAAAACTTATGGAGCTTGATATCCATACTGATAATAAAAGAGTAACTTTGTAGGAGAATTATACTTTTTTCTTCTATTTTTCATTGTTTAAAATAGTTCATTGTTGCAGTTTTACAGCCAGTTGGCATATTTTAATAACCATGGTTAGGTACATAACTCCATTGTTGTTGTAACTCATACAGTTGTAACAATAAATATTTGGTGATTTATCACCTGTGCCTGACTAATGAAAAATTGCCTTAAAATAAATTTATTAATTTATAATTAAGTTCTAAACATATTAAAATTATGTATTGTCAAAAACAAATTACCTATGGAAAAAAAAATTTTATAATTCTAAAATATCAGGAAATGAATGAAAAATACAAAATACTTTCTTTACATAGATGAACCAATTTAAATAAGAGTAAAAATATAAAAAGGATCCATTTCTAAATTGATAATAAAATATTGAAATTTTGCTTTCAGTTTTTATAGTCAAGTTCAATCAAAACATAAAAAATTCAAAACTTACCCCATTGTTATTTTGGAACTGTATAGTTGGCTTGTATTTAGTATCCCCCTAAGAATAATTAAAAAAACATTCATAAATTCTAAATATAAAACACAGTATACTATAATCAAACACGTTTATCAATTTATTAGTACAATTTCTAATTCATGCAAAAAACCTTTAAAAAGAAGGGCAGGAAAAATAATGTAACCAAAACAATTTTTAAAAAGTAACAGAAGAAATTAAATTGGCAATATGTAAAAATGACATTTACGTTTTACATTTAAAATATCTTTCTGGCAGTTTGACGGGAAATTTTCTGATTTCAGACTATTAAAAAAGTTTAAATTTCATAATTGAATTTTTAAACTTTAAAGCACAAAAAGGATCTGTTATTAATTTCACAATTTAAATATTATACATATTTTATGTTTTCATTACATTTTCAGAATTTTAGCAAATAGCATTAATAGTTTCAACAACAAACAATAACTTTTTTCTTTATTGAATTAATTTAAAATTATTCTTACAGTATATATTTTACTTGGTATATCAAGAAAATACATCTATTTTAAATGGAGATTGGAATCTTACAATTCAGTGAAAGATTAAACTTTCATTATTTATAAAACAAATAATGCAACAGAAACAAAAAAATTGACAGAAACAATTTAAAAAATTGGTTTAATGGCGTTCTGGAAGAATTTTAATTATGCACTTATTTTACTTGGTATATCAAGAAAATACATCTATTTTAAATGAGATTGGAATCTTACAATTCAGTGAAAGATTAAACTTTCATTATTTATAAAACAAATAATGCAACAGAAACAAAAAAATTGACAGAAACAATTAAAAAAATTGGTTTAATGGCGCTCTGGAAGAATTTTAATTATGCGCTTACTGACCGTTCTACATATATCTAGGGACAAGTCATCTTTTACACATACAACAATCCTTTAAAAAATAAAGCAAATTTTTAAACAAAACTTCGTGTTAATTTCACAAAATATAAATATCATAAGTAAACACTCCATACAATATATTTTTGTTGTTAATACAAAAACTATAAAATGCACTTGCAGTTCACTATTTTGATAAAAAGTATTTTAAATCACAGTAAAATATTCAACATGCTACATTTACAAATGTAAACACAGGTATCTTTTTCAACAGTACCGTGGAATAACACCTATAGTGCAAATATTTCAAATATAACTGAAAAACTTTTAATTAGTTTAAAAAATTGACATTTTATAATAGTTTAACAAGTTTTACATTTTAAGCCCATTAAATAAAACAATAATTGAAATGTGTTTAAATTAAAACTTTTGCAACTACTGCCTATAATAAGCTTTTAAAATAATATTTCTATAAAATTAAAAATGGAAGTCTTGACATATACAGTGTCTTAAGTTTGAAATTTTATCAATCTCACTAAGCAGTTTTATTGTTTAAGTTATAAAAACATGAAGAAAAAACATTGGCAAACAACAGACAAATTTTGCCACAATGTAGAGTTTATTAAAAGAACTTTACATTAAATTATAAGATACGCTAAAATACTGACAGTAAATAGAAATTTCTAGAAACATTTGTGGAAGTAAGAAAACAATTTTATAAAATTTGTCATTGCACTTTAATATTTGTGCGTTATCCAAATGTTTAATCAAATGAAAAAAATACAAGAATCAAAGTTTTTAAACAATTATTTTATACACATATTTTGAAAACATTCATAAGTTCAAACCAGTTACAACTACATATCCACTGTATCGAGCAGATAACACATATAATGAATGATAAGGAAACCAATTGTATCTTTAAAACACATTTATATAGATTCGTCAATTTAAATTTTTTACTTAACTTCTCTAATAGATTTCAAATTAAAATAATATCATAAAACAAATTCAGGCATATTAGGTAAACAAGTAGAAAAAACGATTTTTACAAGGTAATTTTATAAGAAAATAAACCAAATAAAAACTTATTTTTACTTTCTTTTGAAATATTGTACATTTTTCTTTCTATTGTGAAATTATCAAACAGATGGTAAAATATTCCCAGCGTTGGCATGTTTTTGTGAAATATGAGACTATCAGTTGCTCAACACGTATACAGGATAATCCAGACAATATCTTCAAATGAATAGTTCTAAATCACTAAAATTTAGTTTCCAGTTAAAGACCACATTCACATCTTTGAAATCTGAAAGTTTTGTAAAGATACTAAGCAATTAAATAATTTATTTTAATTAGAACAGCCAACGACGTGTAAACATATTTCAGCAGACTGAGATAAAAATTAACGATTTTACATTGATTAACAGAATTAAAACATATACTTACTTTTGATTTAACAAATTCATCTATTGAACGTAATGCCGAATCAGTTAATTTAACAAATATTAAAGATTTATTACAATTAATTTTGTCCTGAGCGGATAGGCCATATTGTTGCCCTTCGACCAGAGCAGCCATTTTAGACCTTCTCAGGAATTATTTTGCTGTGCGTATCCTATACCCAGAAGGCATGAAACAAATCGCATGGCAAACCTGTCGCCAAATGCAGTTATCAACACTGATTGGATTGGTGGAAGATGACGTTCGTTATCAGCAGGACTTTAATTCTATTTTGAGGCACATAGAAATTGTATACCTTCTTTTTAAAAATACACATAGTAACAACATATAGTTCCGAATATAATCTAAAGAGGGCAGGGTCAGTTGTGAGAAAGTGTAAAAAAGGGCTGAAAATGCTAGAAATTTCAGGAATTTTCATATTTTTGAAAGTTATTTCTTTATTAAAAACACAATTTTTTCGTTAAAGGAATATCCGTAACTTTTAGTCTTACAATTAAAATTGTTGTTTAAATGTTATGGTTATGTAATCAACGTTTGATAGCTTTTTAAATAGTTATTGTAGCTGAAAATTTTTGGATTGTTTATTTTTATTCTTTCTTAGACATTATTACTAAAAAAAAATAAATAAACCAAAATACTCAGATGTTAGAAAGACTTAAAAATACATTAAGCACCCAATCATTTGCAAATAATTATTTAATTTTATTTCCAATAATTAAATAAATAAAATGTTTGCTACTGAGATATAATTATTATTAATTATTGTTTGAATTTTTAATGTTGAAATCTAGTTGATATTATTAGATTGTAAGTTTCTACTTGCCCAACATTTTCCTATTCAATATAATAATTTAAAATATTTTATAGTTCATTCATTAAGAGATTTTACCGAATATTAACATCCAATTAATTACGTAGGTTCTACAGGAGGTACCTAGGTCTCATTTTTGTTATTGTAATTATTATTTTCGTTATTAACAGAGAAATAAAATTAAAAAAAAAACGGCTTTTTAATTCATATGATTCAAGTTTTAAAAAATAGTAATAAAGTTTTTTCATATCACAATATCAACTCTTTTTTTTTTTTTTTTTTTTTTTTTTGTTTAGAACTGCAATTTGTAACACAGAAAATTTTTTGTATACTTTGATTTTGAATCTATCCTGACGTACAAACGACAGCGTTACAAGACTGCCATAATTATCACTCTCAACATTGAAAGTTTTTTCTTTTTTTTTTTTTTTTAAGAAGGATTTTACTAGAATTATAAATTATTTTGTGTGGCAAATGTTTAGAGGGCACGTTTTTGCTATTGGTGAAGTCCGTGTATTTGCTTCATGGAAACTTTTTACTTGGAAATAAATTATCTATGGCTGTTTAGTTTGGGATAGTGGGGAACTTTACTTCATTACTGCTATAACGCCTGGTCTTAATAATTTTCGAAAAGAATATCACTCTTGTCGACATAAATTGATTGTCATAAATATAGACATTATTATGATTGCAACAAGGTCTATAGTTAGTCGACGATTCTTTAATGGCCTTGTCTTAATTTTTACTTTGTAAATGGCCCTTAAAGATATTTGATGGAATTTAAAGACAGTGCAAGATTTTTCTCAGTAGAATACTGTTATATACTGAGTAGTGACAAAACAGTCCACAGAATTTTGGACAAAAACAGACTTGGTAATCTGGCCATTGCCAGAATAGTGTTTTTAAATTATTTAAGCATATTTAAATTCTATCTTTCGGGTCGTTAATTTGAAAAAAACTTCTATTATCTGAGTCGTATGATCTGAGTACTACCCTGCTCGTAGTCGCTGTTCTCTCATAAAAGTATTTTATATAGCATCAGATGGTTGTTAGAAAAATGGTGGTTTCTTGTTATACACTATCAAGAGCAAACTACACTGGAAATGGTGAAAGTACCAGAATGGTGAAAAACGAAAGAATATCCAGCAAAAGACAAGCATCTCTGAATAATATTGACCATCGATCATTCAGCTGTACCGTATATATTCAACGAACCTGCTCCGAATGATTCATATGACCATTCAAGATTCAACTAAGGAAATTACAGATGAGAGAGGTGACATACGATGCTCAGACTGTTTTTAGGTAGACGCATTTGTCCAAACTATGGAACTAGAACAAATCTAGGCATTTTCTATTCGAGAACTCGCCGGTACTCAGCTGGACGAGTTCGATTTAACAAGCATTAGTAAACAGTATTAGTATAGCACTTAGAATATTAGTGATTCAAGCGCTCGAATACGCTATCTGGTGGAGAAAACATATAACTTCTCGCTTCAGGATACTGCCGTGCAAGCACATTGCATTACATGTATTTTTAATTTGTTCAGAATGATTATTCTTTTGCACAATTTCAGATTTCATGTGATATTTGTATTTTGTCTTATAAGACAAAGTAAAAATTGTCGGTATTTGAATATCAAATTTTTTCAAATGCATTTACAATAAAGAATTATTTCAATGGCACTTTAGCATTATTTTAAAGGGAAATTAAAGGCACAATTTTCCTGTACCGAAGGATGCGAGCAGCGCCTCTATAGGCCGTTTTAATTCCAAATATAGTGTGGAAATTGGTTATACCAGTAATACTTAAAAAAGTGCTAAAATATTGGATCCTTTTAATGTCAAACTATGCTGTAGTCCAGAGAGTCGATTGCAGCGACATCTTCAGGATATTTTGTAAAACTCCAAGAAGATTTGTAGTAGGAGAGCTGTTGAACATTTTTGAGTAGGTATTTGAGGCACCCTGAAAATTTGTGCAGCACTTCCTTTGTAATGCCTGAATACAAAATCGAATGTCTGGCTGAAGGATGGTGGCCCAAAACCTGTGCCAGACACGCGTCAAGTGCCATTTTTTGACACTACCCAAAAAAAATATTTGAGGCACGCTGAGATTGAAACAGAATAATATTTATACTTAGAAAAAAAATATTTTGAAAATGACAGACACTTTAGTCGGCCCAAACACTGTGCCAGACACGTGTCAAGTGCCATTTTTTGACTATCCAAAAAAGGTATTTGAGGCACGCTGAGATTGAGGCACAATAATATTTATGCTTAGAAAAAAATATTTCGAAAATGACAGACACTTTAGTCGGCACAAAAACTGTGCCAGACACGTGTCAAGTGTCATTTTTTGTCTGGCACAGGTTTTGGGCCACGATCCTTCAGCCAGACATTCGATTTTGTATCCAGGCATTACAAAAGAAGTGTTGCACAAATTTTCAGGGTGCCTCAAATACCTTTCCTAAAATGTTTAACAGCTCTTGGACTATTGATCTAAGACGCTTTAATAATACGATGTTTACATTGAAATTTGAAAATATACCGCAGATGTCGCTGAGATCTGCTGATTGGATTTCAGCATCATTGCACATTTAAGGGATACAAATTTTTAGCGCTGTTTGGAAAGCAGATTTCCACACTATTTATTCTACACTGTTAAAAATATCGTGAAAAATTACCTCTATTTTTAAAGGCTATCTATTTTCTGACCAATGAGAATGTGCCATAATCGTTTATGAAGCGTTCTCATTCGTCAGAAAATAAATAGCCTTTAAAATCAGAGGTAATTTTTCACGATATTTTTAACAGTGAGGCACTGTAGTATTAGCTTGGAGATAAGGGCAGACTAGTCAAGATGATTGGCGATTTGTTTTTGTTCAGAATAATCTCAAACAATCAAATATTATACCTATAATGTCGCGTTTCTTATATCTAGGCTCCATAGATACAACCATGGATGTATAATTTACTGATACATCCAGGGATCCAACGGAAGAAGAAGCCCAGCCGGGCACTCGATTAATCATGGGTTTTTAAACTGTAGTCAACAGAGAAATTTTTGGGAGTTCCGTGAACCAGGGTGAGAAAAATTAAACCCTTAATATTTATGTATGGTCTTCTAGGACATTCCGTGGGTCAAAGTAGAGGGTTGATATCATTGTTTGATTGGCAAAGGGGACAGTGGGGCAAACATGTTTAAAAGCATCTGCATTATAAAGAAAAGGTAGATGACATCATTGTTGGAAAGATTACTGTGGGATACTTCTCCGTCTTTATGACTCCAACTGTACACAATCATTCAGGTTGCACACTGTTAAAAATCTGCAGCTTTAGCTGCATAGTCATTCCACTGCTTTTATAGAAAACGGTTACTTGACTATATTATGGAGCCTCTTCATTGGTCAAGATAGAGATATTCTATAAAAGTGGTAAAGTGACTATACAGCTGAAGCTGTCGATTTTTAACAGTATATCTTGTTGGCCTACAACTACGATTAACAGGTCTGTGGTATGATTGGTCTACTTGCCATGGCGATTCCTGGAATTATCGCTAAGGCAAAAATGTAGTAGTTAGATTAATTGGCAGAAATGTTTGTTTGTAAACATACCCTTTCCTTACATGGACTATACTGCGCTTCTTCCTCTTATGAACTTCATTAGGGCTTTCCGTGGCCGAATGGTTAAGAAAGACACATTCCGCTAATTTTTTGAGGAGTAGTAGAGGTACCGAGCTCGACTCCCGGAGGCTCCGTTGCACACTGTAGAGTTCCAGGAGTAATCTTCAGGTTTTTCTATTTTCTTACGTCTATCCCGTCCTTAAATATCGACGACGGCTTATAAGCGGGCAGTTGGTGTTTATCACACAAGTCGGATGTATGTGTTCAATAAATACTAAACTTCAGGAGCCGAATACCAACCAGAAATACCACTTCCCAGTGAATGTTACCATGTCCAATGACTTGCATGTGCCAAAAAACTCCATGACTGGACGATTGAAAGCGAATGGCATGGAGCTATAAGTCTCAATTCCGATGTTAGCACACTCATGGTAGCTTAAGAATGTGACAAATTTTTGACTGAATATGGCCGATGAAGGTAGGTTCAGATTGGATTTGTACAAGGACATAGCTGCTCATTTATAGTCTGGAATGTTTTCTTGTCAATATTTGGGGGTTTTGGTACTTGTATGAAACACTTTCTTTATATCTAAGTCAATAGAACTTTTGGTCGATCACTCCCATCCCTTCACTTTTTTTGTCGCCCGAATGTGAATGGAATGTGCCAGATAATCTGAACACCAGAAAAGAATTCATAGGGTGACCCCGGAACATCGAAATGTCCTTCCCCCTAGAATAATTGGGATTTTTTTCTTATTAATAATGTAGAAGTTCCATCTCGTCAAACTTTCGCAACCCGAAGAGAACGCTCCAAGCCTCTTTCTCTATACTCGTCCAAGCACGCTGAGCCCTTGATAATGTCTGACTGGCAAAAGCTATCGGCTTAAACTGACCCTTTTCATCTTTTTGAGTAAGACAACATCCTACTGCCAGGTCTGAAGCATCGGCGTGAAGCTAATATTCCAGGCCTACGGTAGGTGTAGCCAAACGCGTCACATTACATAACTCATCTTTTAGGGTATTAAATGCTTTTTCTGCCCTTTCATCCCATGGTACGGTATTTTTAACCTTTCCTTTAGTTAATTCAGTTAAAGGTGTGGCAATTTCAGCATGCTTTGGAATATAAGATCGGTAAAATCCCATTAATCCCAAAACAGATCTAACTTCCTTTTTAGTTTTCGGTCTCTTTAAATCCCTTAATGCTCCTATTTTCTCTTCATCCGGTGCATGCTTTCCACCCCCAATTACATGACCTAAAAACTTAGCAAACTTCTCTCCAGTTTTGCACTTATCCAGTCTAATCGTAAAATTTCTATTTTTAAGTTCTTCTATGACTGCTCTAACATGCTCACAATGCTCTTCCCAAGTGTCGGAGAAAATGACGACATCATCAATATATGCTTGTGCATACCTCCGATGAGCTTGAAGAACCTCATTCATATCCTTTTGGAAAGTATCAGACGCCCCTGATAAACCAAAAGGCATAGTACGCCACTGATAAGTCCCATTATGAGTTGTAAATGCTATCAAATGTTTACATTCCTCAGCCATTTTAATTTGCCAATAACCCCTCAATAAATCAATCGAAGATAAATATTTAGCTGTCCCCGCAGTGTACATGATTTCTTGCGAATCTTTCATAGGAAAGTTTGGAACCTGCGTTACTGAATTTAAAGCCCTATAATCTGTACAAAGTCTAACAGTTGCGTCTTTTTTCGCCACGCAAACAATTGGATGACTAATTTCTGCATTTGACACTTCGATTAGATTTAATTCTAATAACTCCTGGACCTGTTTATCTACTTCCTCTTTATAAGCAACAGGTACACTATATAATTTTGGCTTTTTCCTTACTACACCCGGTTTCAAATCAATACAGTGCTCCCCTACGTCCTCTGGTCGCACAGGACCCATAAATACCTCTTTATTTTCCCTCAAAATGGACTTTATATCCCTGACATGATTATTAGGTAACCCTTTTATTTCAAACCTTTCTATGTCCCGTTCTACCTCTTGTTCCCGGTTTAAAAGAGGAATTTCCCCCAACTTCTCCTAATTCTTCATCACCTTCAAAAACAATATTAACTATATTACTTTTAGCGATAAATTCTCTTATTTTATTTTGATGCACATGCTTTGTACTTCCATCGGCTAACTTAACTATAAACGAATGCTGGTTTCGTTTTTCGACAACAGTCGCCGGACCTTGCCACCTTGATTATAACTTATTAGTTGAATCGGGGATTAACAGTATCTAGACACACGGCAGTGTGTTAGCCAAGTTCGCCTGACATAGCCGTGTGTCATTTACACGAACCATTTCGAGCTGTTTTCGTCAAATTTCAATGTTCTACTACTGAAAATCTATGAGACCTACGTACTTGTTATACGAAATGTGTAATAAGGCCACCCCAATTACCTAAAATCCAAAATTTTATAAATAACGCATAATTAGTTTCCGAGATAATGACATTTGAAAATGTCTGATAATCAATAATTTTACCACTGACTGACTGACTCACTCACTCATCAAAAAGATCTCGTATATCTACCGCAGCTACAGACTTCAAATTTGGTGCGAAGTTCGTTTACACTATAAAACTAAGGAAAAAAATAAAAAAATTGTGAAAATCGATGAATTACCCACCTGGGGGTGCCCATTTTTACTTTAACATTACGTCTATTAGGAGAAATTTTAATTTGCCGTAGGAGGGGGCGCTGTTCTGTCGCCAAATACCGCCAAGTTTCTCGCCAACATGGCGATATATCGCCAAATTTGTCGACCAAAATTAGTCGCCAAAAGTGACGCCACCTTGGTGATATCTCTAATATTTCGCCAAATTCCCATAGACTTCCATTGTAAACCTATTCACTTACTGGGGATTTATCTGGGTTTACTTGCTTACAGAAAATCAACAAATTGAGATATTCTGTCCGTCACAGAGCCCGTTCTCAGAAATTATACATGTTGGAGAATTGAAATTTCGCATACTTATAGCTGAACACAACACATCATACGACAAATCATAAAATTTTGAAAAAGTCGTACATTTAACCCTTTGGACTCCCACATATGTATTTTAAACAATTCTTTCTATGTGAGCCTCTAACAAGGTTGGAGGCGTGAAATTTTGCATACTTATAGCTAAACACATTACATCAAATGACAAATCATAAAATTTTGAAAAAGTTGTAAATTTAACCCTTTGGTGTCTCACATGTGTATTTTAAACAATCCTTTCTAAGTGAGCCCCTAATTAAGTTTGAGGCATGAAATTGTACATACTTATAGCTGATCACCTCACATCAAACGATAATCTATAAAATTTTGAAAAAGTCGTACATTTAACATTTTGCGCTCCCACATATGTATTTTAAACAATTCTTTCTAAGTGAGCCCTAATTAGGTTGGAGGCGTGAAATTTTGCATACTTATAGCTGAACACCTCATATCAAATGAGAAATCATAAAATTTTGAAAAAGTCGTACATTTAACTCTTTGGGCTCCCACATATGTATTTAAAACAATTCTTTCAAAGTTAGCCCCTAATTAGGATCGATGCATGAAATTGTACATACTTATAGCTGAACACCTCACATCAAAAGACAAACGATAAAATTTTGAAAAAGTCGTACATTTAACCCTTTGGGCTCCCACATGTGTATTTTAAACAATTCTTTCTAAGTGAGACCCTAATTAGGTTGGAGGAATGAAATTTTGCATACTTATAGCTGAACACCTCACATCAAACGACAAATCATAAAATTTTGAAAAAGTCGTACATTTAACCCTTTGGGCTCCCCCATGTGTATTTTAAACAATTCTTTCTAAGTGAGCCCTAATTAGGTTGGAGGCGTGAAATTTTGCATACTTATAGCTGAACACCTCATATCAGATGAGAAATCATACAATTTTGAAAAAGTCGTACATTTAACCCTTTGGGCTCCCCCATGTGTATTTTAAACAATTCTTTCAAAGTGAGCCTCTAATTAGGTTGGAGGCGTGAAATTTTGCATACTTATAGCTGAACACCTCACATCAAAAGACAAACGATAAAATTTTGAAAAAATCGTACATTTAACCCTTTGGGCTCTCACATGTGTATTTTAAACAATATTTTCTAAGTGAGCCCCTAATTTGGTTGGAGGCGTGAAAATTTGCATACTTATAGCTGAACACACATCAAATGACAAACCATAAAATTTTGAAAAAGTCGTACATTTAACTCTTTGGGCTCCCACATGTGTATTTAAACAATTCTTTCTAAGTGAGCCCCTAATTAGGTTGGAGGCGTGAAATTTTGCATACTTATAGCTGAGCACCTCACATCAAACGACAAATCATAAAGTTTTGAAAAAGTCGTACATTTAACCTTTTGGGCTCCCACATGTGTATTTTAAACAATTCTTTCTAAGTGAGACCCTATTTAGGTTGGAGGCGTGAAATTCTGCATACTTATAGCTGAACACCATCATGCGACAAATCATAACATTTTGAAAAAGTCGTACATTTAACCCTTTGGGCTTCCACATGCGTATTTTAAGTAATTCTTTCTAACTGAGCCCCTTATTAAATTGCAGATTTGAAATTTTGCATACTTATAGCAGAACACCTGAGGCCAAACGACAAATCATAAAATCTTGAAAAAGTCTTATGCTTAACCGTTTGAGCTACCACATACGTATTTTAAGCAATTCTTTCTAAGGGAGTCCCTAATTAAGTTGGAGACATGACTTTTTGCATACGTATAGCTGAATACCTCAGACCACACGACAAATCATAAAATTTTCAAAAAGTCTTATATTATTTACTCCTCCGGGCTCTAACTTGTGTATTTTAAGCAATTTTTCTAACCTCCGCCCTTTTCACCCAGGGAGCACTTTTCCAACTTTTGCCGACACCCCTTTGACAATTCTTTCATATTATGCACCATAGCCTTACATATTTTAGTTCCAGTTTTTACCGCCAGGGGCGCCTACTTATACTGGGTGCTATAGGCTCAATGCCCTCGACTAATATATCTACGTATAGTATGTAAAACGGAGTTTCGTTCGGATAGAGGTTTGTTTAGAATAGAGTGCGCCCCTGGTTGCGAAATCTGGAACTAACAGATTTTTCAAAAGGATAAAGTGTCTTGAAAGGTATATTAAACGAAGCCGTCCGTGCGATCTGTGATCACACTTACCCACTTGTTATTTTCAAAATCATCAGAGAGAAAGATATTTAGTTAATTAAATTTGAAAATCCAGGGAGGGTCAATGTCCTTCCTCTTCACTGCCTCTTTGCTGGCACCCATGGATGAATGATACACAGTGTGGCATAAGCACATAACTTTATTTTTCACTTTCAGTGCAAAAAAGCAGGCCCAGTTATAGGATATTATTTGGAAATTTTAATATAGAAATTTAATAGGAATTGTTGTTTCAGAAACAATAAAAATTTCGAATCAATAAATTTCGTTTCAAAACATGCATTCATTGTAGCAGTATTAAAATATAGATTTCTGCCGCAAATTGACAGCCAAATATTTTGTTGTAGGAAATTTAAATTAAAATTGAATGTTGCTTGGTGAATAAAATAGTCACATGTAAACACATTAAAAATCATTAAGTAAAGTGTCTAAATATATTGTAACTTTACAAAAAGTAATGATATATAACAAAAACATAGCTGTGAAAAAAGGGAGCCAAGTTCTGCAAAGACAATGGCAAGAAAAGAAGTGATATCTAAGTGGGTGCCAAGTTCAAATAAAATTCACTCAAACTTACCTACTGAAGTATTATAGCATTTTTTATATTGTTTAGAAATAAAAAATTATTGATAGCCTATTAATAATAAATCTAGAACTTGGCAAGTTTTTGATAAATGTTATGCCTATCGATTTCATGTCTTAATAAAATGATGATGTTAATATTAACAACAATGTCATTATTATAAACAAATGACTCATGTTAAAGATTTGATAAACCAATAAATACACAAATACACTTCCGCTCGTCTTTGGTTATCACTCTAGCACCCACCCTTCGGAAACCTCAATGCAAACAGACTAAAAGGCCTGAGAAAGAGACAGATACCCTTACGCTTGTTCTTGGTCATCCCTCTAGACTCTAGAGACTGCACCCCTTTAACCCTTCAAGGGCAAAGAGCTTTTATTCGTGACATGCTGAAATGATTGAATCACACCAGAATTTAAAAACAAATTTATTTCAAAATGGGTAAAAGCTTCGTTTCACGTATTTAATAAAATTAAACTTTTTAGTCCTGAATTCTAGTGTCAATGTTGCATTTTGCAGTTAAAATTAGGTGGGATATATTTTATCCCACCACCCTTCAAGGGGAAGGAGCTCGCTCAAATGAAGGCTTCCAAACATGAAGTAACAAGTTTTGATATAACAATGTCATTAATAAAAATAAATGACTCGTAGGTAAAAACTTGCCAAGTTCTAGATTTATTATTAATATGCTATCAATAATTTTTATTTCTAAACAATTTTTAAAATGCTATAATACTTCAGTAGGTAAGTTTGAGTGAATTTTATTTGAACTTGGGACCCACTTAGATATCACTTCTTTTCTTGCCATTGTCTTTACAGAACTTGGCTCCCTTTTTTCACAGCTATGTTTTTGTTATATTACTTTATCGCCTATCTCAAATGTTTTTTCTTTCGACCTTAAGTTATAATGATATGCCATTTCTGCCTTGTTGCACCTCGGACGATAATTTTGCCTCATTTGCGGCTCTTTCTAAGCGTCCCCTAAGGTTATGTAAATACTCATGAATCGGCATAGTATCTAATTGTGTCCCCTTATTTTCTCCTGCGCAGGATGATTTCAGGACTGATAAAGGACTCTCCGGCGCTCTACCATATAATAATTGAAAAGGTGCGATTCCTGTCGTAGAATTTGGACCTTCCCTATACGCCCGTAATATAAATGGTATTTGTTCATGCCATCTTTTCCCTTCTTTTCTAATCGTATGATGAAACATACGTTTAAGCGTCTGATTAAAACGTTCCACGAGACCGTTAGACTGTGAGTACTGTGGAGTCGAAAATCGTGGGCTAGCACCTAACCTTTTTTCAAATTCTTTCGGCAGTGAAGTTGGTTCCGTTATCACAGGCGATTATATTTGGAATTCCTGCCCTCGTGAATATTTGAAGTAATGCATCACACGCTGTTTTAGCAGTTAAACTTTTTAGAGGTATCGCTACCGCCCACCTGGTATGCTGATCAATTAAAGTTAATACATATTGATGTCCTTGTGAACTTTTAGGATCAAGAGGCCCAATTAAATCACCATTGACTACCTGAAATGGAAGTTCTGGCCGCGATACTGGGAAAATAGGGGCTCTATCATTCACTTTAACCCTTCTAGTTAATTGGCACTCTAAACATGACTCACAAAATTTTTTAGTTTCTTTCGCCATCCCCTCCCAATAAAAATAATACCTGATTCTCTGTAACGTTTTCTTGGCTGCATGATGCCCTCTAAATACCAAAGTATGCGATAATTTTAGGATTTCTTCCCTTTTTACCTCGGGTACTACTAATTGCGCTATAGTTTCGCCTAACAATTTCTCCTAATGATACAATAAGCCATTTACAATATAATAATCTCCTTTATCCATTTTAGCTAATTCCCAAACTCTCTCTAAATTTTTACATTCCAATTGGGATCTTTTAAACATATCTGAATTACTAACGATAACTTTATTATTCTCACTTTCCTCTACTTCCGTTTTTCCCGTCCTGACTTTGTAAATTTCCCGATCTCGTTTCTATGGCGTAAATATTGCAATTATCGCTAGTCATATCTTCCTTTTCGCTCAAGTTATCAATACTAATTTCCGAATTTTCTAATTCTTGAGATTCTAGCAATGGCTCCTCGTGATTGACCCCTGACAACTCATTAATAACTTCGGAATGTAAAATTACTTGCTCATAAATATTATCGGTCACCGCGCAAAGTACTTCCTGATGAATTACATTAGTTTGTCCGAATTGCGGAATAGCTAATGGCAATTTAACCAACGGTGATTTAACTGCTTCACCAAATAGTCCTTATAAATAAATACTACCCGCTCCTTTTAATTTCTCTTGCGTTACCAAATCTTTATGAAGACACTTATTTCACATCCAGAATCAACCAACCCTTTCGCTTTCTGCCCATTTACACTAACTTCAATTTTCTCGGATTTATTTAATTTCTCCCCAATAACATTAGTTCTCTGTTCGGCCTTTGCCGATATCTTCACAACAATAGCTTCTTTAGGTAACTCTTTGTTTCCTTTCACGACAATCTTATTCACACCCGCTTTCTGTTCTCGACATTCGCTATTATTATTATTTCCCTCATTACTCACTTTATTACAAAAACGTTGGTAATGACCTCTTAAACCACATTTAAAGCATCTAGGAGCTGAATCATCACTAGGTTTCTTAGAATCAGTTTTCCTACCCGATAAAGAATTAATCTCATTACTCCCGTTTTGTCTCCAATTACCACTAAATTTACTATACTCCCTCGGTCTCACCTTTTCACTGTTTACATACCTATCTTTACCCTTAAAACATTTATACGTAACCGCATGAGATTTGTGTTTAGCGTCAAAATAATTGTCACATTCTTTAGCAATTTTAGAAGTTTCTAACCAATTACTCTGCTGAGTTAACCCAATATACGACGCGGTTTTCTCATCTAACGTATTTAATAACTTATCAGTAATTATTAACTGATCGACCTTTTCATATGAGTCCGCACTCCTAATCTTACAGTAATTTTCCCACATTGCTATTAAACGCGATACAAATAACTCATGAGTTTCATTTTGGTTTCTTCTAGCCTTTTTAAAACTTTCCAAACACGCCTTCGGTGTCAGCTCGTGTTCCCTTAGAACTAATTCCTTTAATTCCTCATAACTCTCAATTTGTTCCCTAGTGGTATAAATTAACAAATTATCCGCCTTATCTCCGAACACATTTAATAGAATTTCAGCCTGCTGGTTTTCCGGCACATTTTTAGTTTTGAATGCCCTTTCTAAACTGTTAAAAAACAAATTCCATCCCTCAGTCCCTTCCGGTACATTGATAGACAGAGTTTTAACACTTTTGATCAATTTTCTTTCATTATTAGGTTCCCTAGTCCCATTAGAGTTATTTGCCGCACCTTGAATCTTTAGCCTCTCCATTTCTAATTCATGTTCCATCCTAAATTTTTTCGCCCTCTCTTCTCTTTCTAACTTTCCGCGCTCTATCTTTTCCTGTTTTTCTAACTTTTCACGTTCTATCTTTTCCTGTTTTTCTAACTCACGCTTTTCCCGTTCTAAACGTTCCGTACCAATAGTGTTAGCTAATTCCATAAAGACCCCCTCCTCATAGTCATTGCTCTCCATTATCTTTTTCCTAAGCTGAATTCTGGTATCATCTTCCGTGAATTCAATTCCTAATTCTTCGGATATCATCTGAAGATCCGCCTTTTTTAGTTTTAGTAAGAAAGCCATACCTCTACCGATTACTATCCCCTCTACAATAATATTTAAACTTATTAACTCAATATTTCCTCAATTTCTACCTTAGTACAGTTACCCCCACTACTAATTAATACATTTCAACTAATCGATATATTATATTTCTAATTTAACATACTGTATAATCTGATTTTCCTCAAACATTGATACCACACAATTTACTTCCAATAAAAAAGCAAAATAATTTCAATTTGATTATTATGCAATACAGATTCCAATTTATACAATTAAATAATCATGTACAGTTTACATAATAATACTGGTACGTTGCAAATTGAATAAAAGTATTGATGCCACTCACTAAATAGAAATATCCACATTAAAAAAAATTGCATAAAATACATATATAAATTTCTAAGATTATCCTCAATAAAATATTTCCAAATTCAATACTGGTCCTCACATTTAAAACAAATAAAATCACAACCCTCTCTTTTTTTTTTTTTTCGCTGTGGGTCTTTTTTTTTTCGAAATTTATTTCTAGCCTCTAAAAATTCTAAGCAAATGTGCTTTGCTCGTTTGTTATCAGCTCTTCAAACTTAAAACAGTATTGTTTAATTTAAATATTACTTTAATAATAATTTAAATTTAAGTAAATTCAATTATTCCTTCCAACTATTAACACAATGCATTAATTTTATTCACTACCATTATCGGTTTAAAAAAAAAAAAAAAAATTAGGAAATCAATTTTAGCAGAAAGGTATTACAACCTTTTCTTAAAACAGTAGTAAATATGGCTGTTAATGTCTCATACCTATCTCAACACAATTATTTGATTGCACATAAATTATCAAAATGTACCCATAATTTATCTTAAATTGCCCTTAATTACACAAAAAAAACGCATTTGGTTCGAGAATGTCAGCAGTAAGGAATGATCAAAACACCTTACCTTATACTTTATCTGCTGGGATACTCTGCTGCTCACTAGTTCCACGATGAACTAAATATTTCGCACTTTGGAGTCACTTTGATGGAATAAATATTCAACACTCTGTAACAACACGACGATAGGGCACAAACACTTTAGTTCGGTTCGCTGTAACGACGATAGGGCACAAACACTTTAGTTCGGTTCACTGTAACATGATAGGACACAAACACTTTAGTTCGGTTCACTGTAATGACGATGGGGCACACACACTCTGTACTTCCACTCGACGCTCGGTTGTTAGCTCTCTAAAATTCCGCTCGATGATCTGGCATTACCAAGCAAAAATTCCACTGGGTGCTCCGGCACTAACGCACTGTCCGCTGGTCATTGGTCTCAGGCGATTCGATCCCACCGCTGCCACCAATTTGTCGGGTTTCCTCTAAGTCCATACAACTTTGAAGAAATCCTTTACTATTTATATGCTGCCACCCCCGATATGATTACGTGATATCAAACATGCTATGAGAGGATTGTTGAAAAGAAAATCAACTCTTTCAATTAAACTTAATTAACAGTTTATTTACACACTATTTACACTTAAGAACTCGGATATAGATGATCCGGTTCAACATTAAATTCAATACAGTAAATACCTGCTGTGTACTATTAAACTACTTTATATCCCTCTTACCCTACGTTAGTTAAATTAGATTTATCGGAGATCACTCTTAATCTCCCAGCACATTAGCTCTTACTCTAAAAGCTTCACTGCCTACTCAAGCTCTATCCACGAGCTATTCCTCAACGAACTCACATATTGAGTTCCAGGCAGCGATTCTGCTCTGCGAAAAAGCGACTACACACTTTCAGCTAAAACCCTTAACTGATCTCCCTTCACTGTATCATTCCTCTCCCAAAAACATAAACAGGGTTTCCTTTCTGACCCCAAGGTCAATTATTTCGCTCTCTGGTGAAATCCTTTTGTCCGTCTTATTTCAGGTATGCATTTGAATAGCAGGGAAATCCCTCTCTATTCATCGACTACATTCCTTTACCTACTCTGTATAACTCACTAGCCCGGATTAAGTTTTAGATAAGAAAAGAGTGTTACTTTAAAATTCCCAGTACACAGACAATATACAAGCAAGAAAAATAATATATAACCATAGGTCTAATAGTAGATGTTTCTCAGAACCTGACAGCGACGTTTAGCGATTTTTGGCGTTTCGCGTCGACTTTTCGTCTTTCATGAAAGATTTCGGATTACAATGTTTTACCTCATTATAGTAAATTTTTACCCCAGCAATTTTTGAATATTTAGCGGTTTTTCAAGTTCCGCAGCGATTTTTTGACATCCGGAAACAGAATTTGAAATTAAACTTTTTGCCTAATATAGTAGTAAATATTCTCCTCCTCGATTTTATGCATTTTTAGAGATTTAAATGCAAATTTTTGGGTATCACGGCGATTTTTTGACATTTGTAAAATTAATCCAGTTTCAAACTTTTAGACTAATATGAATTCTGTTTCAAACTTTTACCCTATCTATATTATAAAGGACAAACATATCTGTGCGTAACGCATACGTCATTTTTCGAATGGCAACACTTTGAAATTTGAAATAAAATTTTGGTTTTGCAATTTTCTCTACTGCAAATTTTTAAACTTCTAAACATCGCACATTTTAAAATTTTACACCGTCGTATAAGGAAAAAATGCTCTTTTAAATGCAATTTGTTTGAAAGCTGTATCTCAATTTATTTTTGAGATATTAAATTTTTTGTAGTTTTTAATACCATTTTTTTTATCGTGGCAACAAAAGTACCCCATTTCTATTGAAAGTCATTGAAAGTAAACGGAAAATAGTCGAAAATAGGAGATACTGTATCTTTTTGTTGCCATTTTCTCATAAAACCTAAAAAAAAAGTTGAAATTAAAATAGGGGCTGTGTCAAGAATATTGTCTGTTATTCCGTGATAATGACGTCATATGCATACTACTTTTCTATAGACGAAGTTTAAAACTGGATTGTAAAAGTGGATTGCTTTAGCGAATGCAAATGACGTCATTTTATAAAAAAGCGTATATTTTAATTCTTAAACCTGAATTAGATTTTGTGAAAGTGCGTCATTTTCACAGCATAGCTGCTTTGAAATTCTTCATAGGTGAAAATGCTTCGCTTTTGAAAATAATGTAATCGAAATCACACACTGATAAAACGCAATGTTTTACAAAAATTTAGAGTGTCTTTATAGAAATAAGGTGACATGCAAATAATAGCGATTTATATTACAGAAATTGATGATTATCGCCTTGATGGGTTTGCTTCGACGAGTTAGACAAGCAAATAAATAATTCGTGGTTTAAAATAATATGTTCCTGAAATTTTTGTCTAAAATTCTCTCGAATAATAAAATTTTAATGCTATTCTTTAGGACATTCTAGTATAATTTTACCAAAATAACATAATTTGCTTAATTTAATTTTTTCTAATTTTATATAATCTATATATTTAAAACACAAGTGTATTTTTTAGTCATCTGCCCTGATCTTTCTGCTGAATCAATTTTACTAATATACATATTTTTTCAAATAAAGCTCTTCAATTGTTAGATGTGATCGCACTATCTGTTTTTTTTAGTCATTTGCCCTGATCTTTCTGCAGAACCAATTTTATTAATATATTTTTTAAAAAATAAAGCTCTTCATTTGTAGATGTAATCGCACTATCTGTTTTTTTTTCTTTTTTTTAAATATCCCTACTTTTATATTTTAATTTAAAAAGCATTTTATGAAATTTCTTCAAAATGGTAAGAATTAGCTTTCATTATTGCAGACAAGAGAGAAATAATGAGGTATTTTTATCTTTATTCATGCTATTTTCTGATAAAAATTCAAATTTGTTGATAAAAATTGTTGTATAGGGTTTAGTGGCGCAAAATCCCATTAGGAGCAGATTATATTATATTAGAGGCATAATAACGGAAAATGACATACTGCTTTTGAAAACACGCATTTTTCCTCATAAATTTTCTATATTGTTTTTCGTTCTGCATGTGTACTGATACTAAATTTCAGACACTATGCGAAATGCTTATTTAAGTGAAAATGAAGTCATATTTAAAAGAAAACAACCATTTTCTTAGATAAAACTAAACATTTTAACACAAATGCGTCTAAAAAACATAAATTACGGAAATTTTTACCTCCGGAATTGAGATTAGAATCTCAAGTAAAGGGTGTGTCTGTTCACATAAAAGATGTTGCTGACAATCGTGACTTCAAGTTTTGAGTTAAAATGATTTTTAAATGATCAAACAAAATACAAATTTTTTTAAACTGATGAATATGGATATGAGAAGTGCGCATGCAAATTTTGAGAAGGTGAAAATTGCTGTTTTTCATTCCGGAATACCAAGTATAAGAGCCTCAATTGATAACCACATCCTAATAACTTATCTTTATTATATTTTACTGATTAAGTATCTATAATATAAAGAACAAAAGTATCTGCGCGTAAAGCTGACGTCATTTTGTGAATGGCAACACCTCACGATCAAATTTCGGTCTTGAAATTTTCGCTACTGCAAGTTTTTAATCTTCTGACCATCGTACATTTTCAATTTCTGTCGCATAGGGAAAAAATTTACTTTCAAATGCAATTTGTTTAAAAAACTGTATCTTAATTGACTGATGTATCATATTTTCTAAAATAATTTTTAAGCATGATTTTTTTTTAAAGTTTATCTTATCACGAGCCGGTTACAATATACATAATAATAATAAACATTTTGCACAAAAAGCAACAAACATTTTTCAGCGTTTGTTTCTGACTATTTTTGAAAAACGAAATTAATACTTCCTTTATAAAAAAATAAAAGAATAATATTTAAAAAAATCACCAATCTAACATATTTGTGAAAGACAAATTAACGAAATTAATACTTCTTTTATAAACAAATAAAAGAAAAATAGTGTAAAAACACAAATCTAACATATTTGTAATCGTACAATTCAAATTTTTAGATCACCAAATAGGATCTTTTTTTCAAATGGAATTTGTTTGCAAAGTTCATCTCAGTTTACTGATTGTCTGTGGTTTTAAAAACAATTTTAAAGCAAGAAATATTTTTTAATTTATCTATATCGCGCGGAGCTCGATTACGAAAGATTAATCCGTTTGCCCTTAAAACAAAATAAAGAGTTCATTTTCTTACGGTTAATATCCATTAACAAAAACTTCCTTATGAATAAATAAATAATATAATATAAATATAACACAAATTTAACAGACATGTATAAGCTCTGAAATTATCAGAATATAAAAGGATGCCATAAGTAGCAAAATCTTTGTCAAATAACTCTTAGCATGCGGCTAATAAGAAAATATCGCTTTTGATAAATTTCAAAAAATTATTTGATTGTATAAATTCGTATTTCCCATATGAAAAATGCTTTTTTAATGTAAGTGGGTAATCTAAAAAATTTATTACATATAAAAAAATTATTAGTTTTCAATTAAAAAAAATGTTTTCACCTATATTCTTTAACCCGGGAAGCCCGGGTACGATCCCCTAGTTATAGTAAATTTTCTCTTCCGCGATTTTTTAATTTTGGCGATTTTTAATGCGGCTTTCAGCGGATTTTTTTAAATCAAATTTCGGGGTGATTTTTTGACATTCGGAAAAGGATTTCGGTTTGAAACTTTTAGCTTAATATAATAAATTTTCCACTGCGTGATTTTGATTTTTTTAGGGCTATTTATAGCGTTTTTTCGCTTTTCACGACGATTTTTTAAAATTCGTAATGAATTAAATTTCAAACTTTTATTCTAATATAGTGAAATTTATCCTTCACGATTTTTCAAGTTTCCGATTTTTACTTTTTTTTTTTTTTTTTTTTTTTTTTTTTTTTGAGATCCGCGGAGTTTTTTTTATCTTTGTTTTTTTTTGAACTAATATAATAAATTCTGTCCTTTTTTTTCAATAAAGTTTATTGAGATTTCGTACAGCAATTCTCGAATTTTTCGTGAATTTTTTAGTTTTTTCGCGTTCTGCAAAGATTTTTTGACATTCGTAGAAGAAATCCAGTTTAATCTTTCAGCCAATAATAGTAATTTTTGTCCTCTACAACTTCTGATTATTTAGTGATTGAGCGATTCGTTGCGATTTTCCCACATTAGTAAAAGTAATCTGGTTTCAGTCTTCTTGATCAATTTAGTAACTTTTTTTTCTCTTCACAGTATATTCAGATGCGGAACAGCAATTTTTAAATTTTTCGCGATTTTTTATTGTATTTTTTAGAGTTTTTTCGCGTTGCGTGCTATTTTATTGCAGTGCCCGGGCGACGCCGGTAGAGGTCTACACGGGCCTGAATTTGCAGGCCCCGCCCGAACGAAAACTATCTTGGCCCGGATCGTTGCAAAAACTAAAAGTTCAGCCCAGGCCCGGCTCGTTTGTATTTTTGAGGTGCACGGCCCGGCCCGTGCAAAAATCAATGAAATCAGACCCGACTCAATTTACACACGCACAAAAAAAAAAAACGATTTTTCTTAACATACAATTAAGATAAAATTCTAGAATACTGCTTACATATTTATGGGAAATTTTAACATTATAGATTACTATATTATATATTTTAGGTTACTTTATGGTCGCAAGCCATAGACTGCAGAGCATCAGTACCGGCCCATGATGTAGGCCCAGTATGTAGAAAGAAAATGTAAGCCTGATCCTGGCGATCCTGGTCCGGACACCAAGAACACTAACAATGTCTGACCGGTCGATTCTCCACCAACCTTTAACTCGCGGTTCAACTCTCAGTTGAGAAACCTTCGATTGACAAATCTAACCGCCAGTTAATATTTCGAATTCATCGATAACTTTCAAGCCGCGATTAGTCGACCTGAGTTAGTCAACTCTTGGCTGCATCTGCGTAGTTGATTGGCCAAAGGAATTACATGACCTACCTAGTAATCATCTCTGCGAGTTCTGTCCTTCCTTGACACCATCTTAATCTGTTTCTTTTCAATAACGAAACTAAAGGCAGTATTGAAATTGCAAATGCATACTTATCATGTTTAATTTTTAAATAAAAAATTCTTATAAGTAAGTGTGCAATTACCATTTTGATTTCATGATTTTGTTCGTTTACAGAACAAAAGTTTCAATAAAATTCTTAACAATAAAATTCTTAAAAAACAGTTGATTAAAAAAAATCTTGATTAAAAAAAACATTTTCTTTAATGTAAGTTTAATAAACAATTATCTGATCAAACTAGTAGTATTAAGTAGAATAAAAGTAAATAATGCAATAGGTTTATTTATTTATTTTTTACAATGAATATTAGATATGAAGATATTTTCATATAATTATTTCTAATGCATATATATTTTATTTAACAAATGTCTGTACAGATTCAATTAAAATATCTTGGATAAAATAGCATGCCGGTAGCAAAAAAAAAAAAAAAAAAAAAAAAAGACGAGGACTTTTTAAAGAAAATCTTGTGTTGATTATTACACATTTTTTAGAGATCATGTTTAATAACTTTAGAAGATGGCCGAGAACATGTATTAATGTTCTTGATGTATTGCGAAATTAAAAAAAAAAAATCTTCTGAAAAAATGTTTCTTTAAAACAAAAATCATTATTTCAAACTTACTAAGTATGTAATAAAAAAAATAATTATTTATCTATTATGAACAATTGATCACATATATACAATTCGGTAGAAAATTCATGCTTTGAGCAACTATGAACGAGGGACTCAAATGGAAGAGAATTTGTTTTCTATTTTTTCATTATTATTAAAAAAGAGAGAGAGAAAGAAAGAGTTTTGAATCATATATTTTTACAAAATTGGTATTGAAAGAACATATTTCCATTTAGATTTGTTAGATGGCGCCACCAAAAAATACTTTGTAAATCAATAAATTTAAAGCTTCGTTTTCGACACACAAATTAGTATAATTTTGCATTCATAGAGCAAAAATATCCAAAAAAAAGGGGGGAAATGTAAGTGACACATTCTTTTATAATACCATCTTTAATAATTAATGCTTCGTTTAATTAGTAAATTCCAAAAAGCTTTGTTTTAAAAAAAGAAGCATCAGCGCACAATTTAAAACGACCGCCATCTTTCTTTCTACTAGGCATGCGCGGTTGACTAACCTACCTACCAGAGCTTGGTTGAGTAACAGTCAACCTCAGGTTAGTATTTACCTCGAATTTCGTCAGGTTGGGTAAACGGAGAATTGGATTTCGCATTCAACCGAGAGTTAAGCTCGAAGCACGAGTTTGAAGTTGATGGAGAATTACCGGGTGAGAGAAGCATCTTATGACAGGAGCGGCGTTCGAACGCAGGCTTCCTGTAGAGAACCAGGATTCCTCATTCTTCCCCACTCGGCGAGCTCAATTTCGCTCATTTAGTTTATAGACAGAAAAGAAATTTCAGTGCGCATGCTCAGATCAGTCGAAATCTACCTTAAGAGAAAGAGACCCGCTTTGGGTTTTAAATACACTCCCTGCCTAAAGTTAAACAGACAGAGAAAGCCACGTACGCTAATGGCGCCTGGTATGGCGCGCTAATGGCGCATGTAAAATCCGTCGTTGGTGCAAAGTCCTCCAAGTTACCTATGCATTACACCTCTGGAGGTGCCTTGCCAGGTGAAGGTCTTGTTACCTGATCAAGGTTCCAAATTATAAGATCAACTTGAGTAGCAATGTGCAAGTTCCAAACAACAAGGCATAAGTGTTAAGTAACTGGCATAACAACGTTCACAACTAATCAGTATTCACTGCCGATACGATCTAGGCGCTCATTAGGTTTTTTTGGTGCTACGCGGCCCGATACCAAGTATTAAACCCTTTCAAGTGCTACCTTCTACCCGGCAGGTAGGTAGGGGCCTGGTCATTGGTTAGGAAGAAAGAAAGCACGCAGAGAAAAATGTTAATTCCCGGAAGGTAATCTGAATTAGAGACGCTGAAATTCGCTGAGGACTTAGATAGAAGTTTTGGAGAAAGAGCTATTGCGGAATTCATGAAAAATGCGGCATAACAGCGCCACCTATTTGGATATTTACACCAGAAACGATTGAGCACATTTATACCAAGGACTAGCTGAATCTAAAGTTTTATTAAATTCAATGCATTAGTTCTTGAGGTAGAGCTATTGCGGAGATCGTGAAAAATGCAGCATAGCAGTGTCACCTGATGTGAATTTTTTACCAAACCATAATTAGCAACAACTTATGTCAACGGCTGACCGGATAGAGCTATTGCGGAATTCGTGAAAAATGCAGCATAATAGCACCACCTATTGGGCGATTTATACCAGAAACTAATAAGCACCAATCTATTAAGGTTTTATAAAATTCCGTGCATTAGTTCTTGAGATTGAATGCTCACAATTTTTTGTCGCATACAGACAGATAGACTTACAGACAGACATTTTCTAAAAACAGTCAAATCGTGTTCAAAACCTTCTAAAACGTATAGATCGGTCAAAAATCGGAAGTCGAAAAATTTCATGAATCTAAGACCGGGAGGTGTCAGCACAGGCAATCACATCATCGAGTTGGAGGCTGAAATTCCATAATTAGTTAAAACTCTATTCACATATTAAAACGTAGTTGGTCTGCCAAGTAATACGTTGGTGGAAAACTCCTGAAAACCCGATTTTAGCGGTTCCCTCGTAGGTTTACCATTGTGTTTTCCTACTCCCAATCGTCATGTTTTCATAACTTTGGGTACAGGGAAACACAATGATAAACCTACCAGTCAACCACTAAAATCGATCTCAAGGTGGTTTCCACCAAGATATGACTAGGCAGACCAGTTACATTTTAATATGCTAATCCAGTTCTGTCTAATCCTGGAATTTCAGCTTCCAACTCGATGAGGTGATTGTCTGTGCAGTCGCCTCATGGTATATAATACTTTCTTCTTGTCAAAGTAGAAGAAAGTAATACTACTAATAAAATAGTCCAGCCTTATTGCATGATTATATTTATGTGGCAAAGTAGTTAACATTTATAAATCAGGAATCGATGGGATTTTTTTTTTTTTTTTGAGGGGATTTTGCGAAAAAAAATTATTTATTTATTTATTTAATTTTTTTCTTTTGTTTTGAAAAATAAAATTAGAACGAAAAATTAAATCTTGTTACTCGAATACAAAAGAAACATTTATTAGCGCTAACTTTTTTAAAGTCCTCCTAATATTAGGTAGAGCAAAAAGTTCTGGGAAATTTTTAATCTAATAGTTACCAGAATTGGTATCGTAGTACTAGTGGTATATCTATATGAGTTCAGGAATTTTGGCTCCAAAATGCCTTTTAACAGTATGATTTGTATGATTTGCGTGTGTTGATTCGGTATTATTGGAAAAAAGGTCTAACGATTCTCAAAGCCGTCGTTGAGTTTGCACTGTTAGACGGCGTTGAAATTCTTCTACACCCCGCCTACAGTCCAGACGTGGCTCCATCCAATTATGGCCTCTTTCGATCAATGCAACACTTTTACAAGGGCCGTCGATTTCAATCCTTTAATGATGTTGAAGAAGCATGTCAAGAGTTTTTTGATTCCAAGGAGCCGCCATGATGGTCTCTACTTTGAAGAATAGTCCTTGTTGTTTTTGTTGTTAGCATAACAACGCAATTTTCACAAATTTCTCAGAACGTTTTGCTCAACCTATAAAAGTTTTCTTATCTGATGATTTTGTTTTACTTGCAAACTACACAAAATAACAGAAAAAGCCTCGCTTTTATGGAATCAAATCTTGTGAAATATAAATTTGCGAAGGGTTCTTCTTTTATTGAGAAGCATTTTTCGAAGAGAACCTTTTTATGAAATAGAATTTTGCGATGAGTCCCTTTTTATTAAAGGGAATTTTGTGAAAGTTACCTAAGCAGAACCCAATTTCTTGTCTGGATCGATCCCCGTAAATATTTTTAAATTTTGCTTTCCTCTATCTTTACAATAAGAAAGTATAGGATTCGTAAAAGAATTCGACTCCCGTTTTCGACGGATTTATACGTTTTAGAAGGTCCTGAATACGATTTGACTGTGTTTAGAAAATGTCTGTCTGTGATTCTATCTGTCTGTATGTGACAAAAATTTTGTGGCACTGTATCTCAAGAACTAATGCAGAGAATTTAATAAAACTTTAAATTCAGTCAGTCCCTGATATAAATTGGCGCTGATTAATTTTTATGAAATTCGCCCAACAGGTGGTGTTGCTATACAGAATTTTTCCATGATTTTCGTATTAGCTATATCTCAAGAACTAATGCACGGATTTTCATCAAACTTCAGATTTAGTTAGACATTCACATGAGTTGTTGCTGAATAAGTTTTTTGTAAATCTCCCAACAGGTGGCGCTGCTATATTTTTCACGATTTTCGCAAGCTCTATCTCAAGACCTAATGCACGGAATTTAATAAAACTTTAAATTCAGTTAGTCCCTGATGTAAATTGGTGCTGATTAGTTTTTATGTAAATCGTCCAACAGGTGGCGCTGCTATACAGAATTTTTCCACGATAGCTCTATCTCAAGAACTAATATACGGATTTTCATAAAACTTCAGATTTAGTTAGTTCCTGATATAACTTGGTGCTTATTAGTTTTTGTTGTAAATCGCCCAACAGGTGGAGCTGGTATGTAGATATTTTCACGATTTTCGTAATAGCTCTATCTCAAGAACTACTGCACGGATTTTCATCAAATTTCAGATTTAGTTAGAGATTCACAGGAGTTGTTGATGAATAAGTTTTGGTTTAAGTCCCCCAACAAGTGGCGCTGCTATATTTTTCACGATTTCTGCAAGTTCTATCTCAAAAACTAATGCACGGAATTTAATAAAACTTTAGATTCAGTTAGTCCCTGATATAAGTTGGTGCTCATTAGTTTTTATGTAGATCGCCCAACAGGTGGCGCTGCTCTACAGAATTTTTCACAATTTCCGCAACAGCCCTATCTCAAGAACTAATGCACGGATTTTCACGAAACTTCCGATTCAGTTAGACGTTGACATAAGTTGTTGCTGATTAAGTTTTGGTGTAAATCGCCCAACCGGTGGCGCTGCTATGCTGCATTTTTCCGGATTTGCACGATTTTAGCGATGGTCATATCTCAAAAACTAAAGCACAGAATTTCATCAAACCTGTTAGACCTGGGCATGAGTTGGTATTGATTAGGTTTTCGTGTAAATCATATAACCGATGGCGCTGCTATGCTGCACTTTTCACAACTTCTCCAATAGCTATATCTCAAAAATTAATGTACGGAATTTAATCAAGCGTCACATTCTATCTTCTGTTACACTTTAACATAAATAGATCTTTATTCGGTTTGGGTGTATACTTCGCAAAGTTGTCGTTTTTATGCTCTTTGTGTTGGGAATTTTGGTTGCTAACATCTAAGTGGCAAGTGTGTGGGTGCCGGGCCCGATTTATGCTATCGAGGGCCCCGGGGCAAGCATCATTCTGGAGAGACCCGTCTATCTATCTATAAGAATTGTTTGCGAATGGTGTGAAAGTGGCTAGTATTAAACTTCATACATATTGTATGTATGCCTAAATTTCGTACCCAGTACTGCTCACATCTTTGCTGCAACTTTTAATGAAAATCCTGATTACTCTCATGAGGTGCCTCCTAAAAAGGGGGGAACGGGGTAGCTGCCCGCATGCAGACCCTGATTATCGCATGGGCACCTGGGGCCCGTTCCTTTGGCACGAAATTTCTGAAGGGCACAAAATTTTTCATATTGTCATCTGAATTTCCATTAAAAAAAATATAATTGTGAAAAAAATGTGATATTTGAGATATTAATACGATGAAATGACAAAAATATATCTCAATATATGGTTAAAAGCCCATTTCAATAAATAATAGAAAAATTATTTCATTTTTATTCCTGGAACCGTATTTCAATTTTCCTCAAAACTTAATTTTTTGAGTTGACACTTTTCGAATATGTGTGTAATATGTACAAAAAACTGGTGTAAATCAACCAATCTAAGAGGGCACGAAAAATTGAAAGTGCCCTGGGCACAGAAACTTGCTAGTCGAGCCCTGACCGCATGCTCCTGCATTAGTCGAGCCCTAGGTGGGGGCCGAAATTCAATGATTTATTCGAAAGATGCGATACTTGTATCTCTTTTTTAAAAGCACACATTTCAACGAACCTATATCTTTTGAATCCTTAAGATGGGTGTAGATAATCATTTAATTTTAGCTCAGTGATAGCGAATTTTTAAGTATTAACATGTATGTATGAGATGAGATAGATGAAAGTTTTGGGATAGACACATCCGACTAGTTTCTATATTACCTTCAAGCTGAATCACTACATATTTGATAGTCCTATGTCTCTAATTAAGGCAATATTTTGGGGAAATAAATTTGAAAATTTCGTACCAAAATTGAATTTAGGGGCAGATTTTATTTATACATTTGAGTAATTCTTATTAAAGTTGATCTCAAATCCAATCGTTGTTTGATGTCAGTAGTAAGATAGTGGGGGTTCTACGACCACAGGGGAAGTCGGAGGGGAGCAATCAATGAACACTACTGAAATTATTACACCTTTCTCTTTACCATAAAAATTTTGGATCTCATTTTTTATGTCATTTGTCTAATTGATGTTAGACATAGATCTATGTACATGAACAAGTTTTTATAAGTATAAATCTGTTCTATTTTACTGAAAAAGGCTGTTTGTGTATATGTATGTATAGGTATGAACATGAACGTATGAGTATGCATATATCTCTATATAGTAGTACAATGTATTTGTATCTGGAATTTCACAAATAGATAGGAATAATCCACTATTGAGGTTCAAACTCAAACCTGTCCTTATCGCACTAGTTTTTATTATACATTATTTCATTCTGTTACTAGGTCCGATATTTTATTACAAAGCGATTATATATATATATATATATATATATACATTTTTCCGTTCTCACACCAGATGGCAGCACAGTTATGGGTTTCAGTCAGATGCTCAACTGTAGTTCACATGTTAAAATAGTCTTAACTATGTTTTCCATCCTGATATGCTGTAGTTTTGACTCCTAGTATGTAATTCAGGTATTGTGCTCTAATAATTTTTAATATCCTGCATGAGGTGTATCTTTCTTTAGATCTCTTAGATTTTTATTATCTATTTTCTGTAATGTTTGCGTTATAAGGAGCTAAATTTTGTCTAGGCTTAATGCCGACAAAATTGGATGAAATAACGCATCTTCTATGAATGAACTCACAAGCTCCTCTGACGATTCTGTGGGTCATTCATAGTTTCTTATTTCACGTACTGGTTTCCTATGTTCATTTCTAAATCATTTTTAGAACTTTACCAATTTCTTCATATATTTGTGATTTCAAATTTATTATATATATATATATATATATATATATATATATATTTGTGTGTGTGTGTGTATTCATAAGTTTTTAAGAAAGGTTTAGAAAATTTTCATTGCCTAAAAAAAGTTTTACAAAATTTACATATTATAATTTTTTTTTTAAAGCTTAATATATATATACATATATATATATATATATATATATATATATATATATATATATATATTAACAAAAGAAAAGTTTAAAAAAAATTTAAAAGCTAATAAAAAAAAGTTCTAAGGAATTCATATATTAATAAAATATTTTACAAATTTAAAAAAGTTCAAAAATAAATTTACTTGTTAGCAAATATATTTCTAATTTAACAAAATTTAGATATATATGTTTATATTGTGTGTGTATGTCCTTATATTCTATTTGTATATGTATATGTACACCTGTGTGAGCATGTAATTGAATAGGTATACATATTCCACAGTTTATTAGAAAGGTTTATGTATAAGTTTCAAATAAGTACTCACATATAAAATTAACAATTTTTTATTAAAACAAAAAATTTATAGAAAAAGTACATTCTAAAATTTGGAGGAGTGAAAAGTTTACTCTGTGAAAGAGTGACTTGCAAAATCACTCTTTTTGGAGTGAATTTTATAAAAACACACTCCTTAAAGAGTGGAATTTTCCTATCCCTAGAAAGGCGTGAGATATTTCACTCAATTGTCGAGAGTGAAAACCTGGCGTTATTCACTTTAAAAATAATTTCCGATCAACTTTGAACCAATATATGTAGTAAAATAAGTGACCAAAATATGTCACTTCTTAATTTTCAGAAAGTCCATTTCATAATGTAACCTTGGAAATTACGTACTAAAACGCACTCCTTTTCAAGAGTGAATAGTCCCTCCTCTGAAAGAGTGACTATTCACTCTAAGCAGGAGGGAGTATTGTACGGATACTAATAATCAGCCAATCAGAGCAGTCTTGTCTACAACGCTTTTTAAGATATGAGAAAGACGTCCGCCATTTTAGAATTAAAATATAGGGATATTATTAAAGTGATTATTTATGGAACTTTTTATCTTCATATAGAATAAAATGTAATTAATTCATAAAGGAAATGATAGAACTTTCTCAGAGCATTCGAAACGAAACACTTCTGCGGTTTCAACTATTACTGTTAAGTCTGCAATTTTTAACGAGCGTGTGGAAAAGTTTCTTCAAAGTTGAGTCATATGCATTGCTTGCTTTATAACTTTCTCTCCCGCCTTGAGTCTATTATGACGGATAATTATACACAGTGAAGTTCATAGTAATAAATAGTGTCTCATTTGAGCCGATACAACTCAAATCAACGGGTAATATTGAAAATTTACGAAGGAATAAATGAAATTTCTGGAATATAGATAGTTTCTGTCGAGTTTCAGTCCGGCCGAATTTTTAGCAGCATTTTCACCGAAAACGAATTTTCGGCGCAACTCAGATTTTAAGACGAAAAAGAAACCGAATTTTCTGTCGATCTCTCATTCTATGTATTCGTATTACTCATCAGCGAACCAGAACAGCAAGTTTACGACGCTTTTTTAAGATAAGAGAAAGGCGTCCGTCATTTTAGGATTAAAACATGTGGTTTTTATTAAAGGGATTATTTATAGAACGTAAAGGTAAGTTTTATTTATTTTAAACTTTTATTCTTGTAGTTTTGTATGTTATGATAATGAGTTAAATAGTTTTATTTTATATAGAAAAAGATTGAGTTCGAATTGTTTTCCTTTGAGTTTTGTTGAAAATGTGTTGAGATAGTGTGCTTCTAGATTTTTTTTTTTTTTTTTTTTTTTTTTTTTTTTTTTTTTTTTTTACTGTTTTCTGATAATAAATACTTACAGTATTTATCGTTATTATTGTTGTAGTTTAATAGTGCAATTAAAAAATACTAATTATTATTTTTAGTGTTTTTCAAATTGGTATATTTATTTTTTCAAATTGTATGTAAGCATTTTTCTGCTGTTTATGATTTTAATTATAACATTTAATTAAAGACATTCTGAATCAGTTATTAAATTTTTGCCTATTGTAAACTCATTCTCTACGTTTATGATACACGTAATTATTGGCACTAAAAAATAAAACATGATATTTAAGCATTGAAATAAAGTGTTTTTTTATGCCTGATAGGAAGTTTATAGATTAAACTGCTTTAGTATAATTTTTTAATAGTTTATATTTACTTACATAATATAGGACTGAATATTTTTTAATTAGAAATTAATAACTACTTTTTACAGTAAAATGTTTTTCAAACAATAAGAACAGTTCATATGCAGTCATTTATTTTATTTTTATATTTCCTTCTTTTTTTGCATTTCCTAGGTCAATCTTTTCCTATAAAACATAATCTATTTTGCTCACATTCACAAAATACAATATCTACGAGAATAAAAAATTTAAATGACTTATCGTGTCGTTTCATAAATAAGTATTGTATTAATTCCATTTTTCAGCAATAGCGGACGAAAATTAGAAATCATGATTAAGTTAAGGAATATGTTTAAAAGAAAAATATACATATTCCAGAGAACTTAAAATTTAGACATCCACCTATTAAAAAGTTATTAAATAAAACTTTAAAAGTAACTAAAATACAGTAAACAACAACGTTTAATTAGTTTTAAATTCATTAGGAATAGGTACTGAGATCTAAAGATCTAAAATTTGAATTATACATGGAGAAAAAAAGAACACAACTAACGTACATCACAGGAATTATTAAAACACTTAATACAACTTTATGGGTACCTGAAAAGAAAGAAATAATATTAATTGATAAATATTTTGTTTAATTACTTGCCCTTATGGGAATTTTAAAACTATCATATCTTTATAGAGCATGCAATAAAAGAAAACACAAAGGATAAGATTGGAATAAAATATTTTTGTTTATTTCTGTCAGTAATCTAATTTAATTCATATGTAACTTTAATTGAATTTTTCCTTAAAAGTTCAATTAGTGTTACAAACTATGAATTAAATAAATATTGCTAATAAAGTATTTTATTCCAATCTTTACCACGCTTGTATCTATTTTCATTGCATGCTGTAGAAGATGTGATTCTTTTAAAATGCCCATAAAAGCAAAATAAAAAAAGAATTGTCTCCATAAAAATGAACATTCACTCCTATGTCCTATGAGTGACTATTCACTCCTACCAAGGGTGAAAAAACGCACTCCTTTAGCATAGAGGATGACTGAAACTTTGATTATTTTAATTTTTTAATGTTTATTTAGTTTTAAATTTATTTTACATACACCATTAAGTAATTTTATGATTTTTATTTTCACGATAATATCGAACTTTTCAACTATGTTGGAAAGTGTTAAAAAAGGACTGAGTGGGAGCCTTGTACACGTGGGTGAATTTTATGAATCTCGGTGCAAAATTCACATATTTCCATACTTTTATTGAGTGAAATGTAATTAAACAATAAAACTCCACTTTTTAAAAATAAAATCAATTAAAAGCAGTTAACATTGCTCTACTGTTGTGTGTACAAATTTTTTGGCGCATTTTCATTTCAATAGAGAGGAATTTCAAACTAGTTTGAAAAAATATACATTTAAATGTGAACTTACTCATTCTTTGATGGATGAAGAAGAAATCTTCATATACAGTAGAACCCCGCTAATCCGAAATTCCAGTTAATCTGAACCGATTTTATTTTTGAAAATTATACTTGAAGAGATTAACTGAAAAGATTAACTTACGAAATTTTCCGTATTAAAAGATTAATGTTGGGAAAAACGCGAGTAGAAGTTAGAATTTAAAAAAAAAAAATGGCAGTAAAGTATGTTTTTATTCTTTAAACAGCTTGAATAGAATTAAAAAAAATACTCAATAATGTAAAAGTACAACACATGTACACGAATATAAAATGTAAACGTGCACTGTAGGCCTACTCATAGAAGCCATCTTCAAAAATCTCGAATGTCAGTTTGTTGGCCAGTCACTATAAAATTCTTTTCTAAAATGCAAAAAGTATTTAATTCAGATGATAAAAATTTATTTTTTCTTTAACAGTTTGATTTTACAAATTATCTACAGAAATGTTTTTTCTTCCCTCCTCGTCAACATGGTGACTGAACTAGTATTTATAGAAAATAAGTTAAAACTGGTGTGAATGAATAGTTTGTAATAGGTTGTTACGTAATTCCTGATTTTGAAGTTCCATTGGATTATTATAAACATCAGGAGTGATTAAACAAGAAATACTATTTTTTTCCCCGAAAGTCGTGCCGGATTGTCCAGCATGCCGGATATTAGGATGCCGGATTGTCCAGCATGCCGGATATTAGGATGCCGGATTAGAGGATGTTCATTGTACTACTGAGTACTTATAACTCGTATTTTTTTTAGCATTTATCTTTTTGTTTTCTATTTTTATCGGAATTTCGGATAATCCGAATTTTTTGTAATCCGGCGAACAGGCACCAGTCCCAATTAGTTCGAATTAGCGGGGTTCTACTGTACTTACAGTCAAATTGTGCTGATACAGCCTTTCGGAAACGCAAACTTTCTTGATATAGAGATAAGAGGGGCTCAACGGGAGCTCGAGGCCGGACCCGAAATGGGATTGGCCTCGATTTGTGTACCAGTTTTCGGGATCGGGCTCAAAGTAAAATTTTATTTATTTAAAAAAAAAAAAAAAAAAAAAAAAAAAAAATGTAATTTAATAGATTACAACTACCATTTGGAATTTTTTTACCCATTTGGAAAAATGGTTATTTTCCTCTGTCAGGGTAGGAAATCAAAAGCATATCTGAAGCGTTTTATTGGTTGAATCCGCATTTTATTCGTTTTCTGATTGGTCTACACAGTAATCTGTATTTTCCCGTTACTTTCAACAGAGATGGATACTTCTGTTGCCATTATGACAAAAAAGTAATAAAAACTACAAAAAAAAAATTAATAACTCAGAAACAAATTGAGATACAGCTTTCAAACAAATTGCATTTAAAAGTACATTTTTATTCTTTATACGACGGTGTAAAAAGTAATATTGTGGGATGTTTAGAAGTTTAAGAATGAAATTTCATTTAAAATGGGTCGTCAGATTTCTTGGAAATCTGACGATGGGAAAGCCTTTTCCCGTACAGCCAGTGAAAGGCTTGGATAATACGTAAGTTTCAGGCAATCTAACGAGTCGCAGGCAATTTTTGTCGCTTGCAATTTTTACGTGTAATAACGCTATTGATGTTTAATTCATGGCGTACGTAATGTATGATCAACTCCGTGCGATTTTTTATGTCTTAAATTTTAGTCTTTGGAAAAATCATTTTCCAAATGGTCGTTGTAATTTGTTAAATTGCCTTTTTTTTTTTTTTTTTTTTTTTTTTTTGACTTAATATTTACTTAGTTATTTTGGGGCAATTTCGACAAGAGAAACCGAGAAAGATAAGAGGTTAAAAATCGAATGCAGTTCCACCGAATCATCCACAGATCGTGACAAATCACCTTCGTAACAAAATTTAACCGAAAAATCTAAATTTCGTCCACCAAATTCTGTCGCATCCTCTTCAACAACAGATCGCAAAGACCAAACTTCAGACGACCAAAACCTTCACCGATAAACTCTCCAAGTCCCGTTTCGACAAGAAACACAGTTTACAAATCGAAAGCAGTTCCACAGATTGCGACAAATTACCTACGTTGAGCTCAATTTTTCCCGCTTAGAATCGACCGATTGTAAAACACCGTGGCTAGTGGATTGGAACCCCTCGAGACATGGCCTTTTACTATCAAGCGATTAAACATTAGATTGTTTCCTTTTTCGCGTTCGTCATTTATTCAGTAATCGATTTTCATGGCCTACATAATGAGTTGAAGACCTCGATTTTTGCTTTGCAAGACGATTTTCATTTCGGCGTCGCTCTTTGGCTTTGGATTTTTCCATATCTGATAATTTCCGCCTACCCATTTTGAAACTTTTTCAATTTTTAAGGATTTTATGCCTTTCGATTACCTACTCAAACAATTTTTAACAATTTTATGCCTTTCTATTACCTATTCAAATAAAAATTCTTCTAAAAGCAAAGAACATCGTTGAATTTCGTTAAAAAAAAAAAAAAAAAAATGCGAGCATCATTTGACCCCATCCTCAACCGAAAACAACAACCATTCGCAAATGGTTAAAAAAAAAAAAAAATGCTGTTTGAGAAACAAGAATGTAGTGTAAGTTAAGCGTTTTGCAATTCTTTAAAAATCAGTATGAAAAGCAGGGATGTACAAGGAGACGCGGGTCCCGGTTATAATTCCAATATGGGCCCTCCACAATAAGTATGGTACAATAAAAACTGATTAGATGGAAAGACAAAAGATCAGTGAAAAAGTCCGTTTTATACAGGTTGTTTTCATATTAGAGGTATACATACTTAATAATTTTGGAGGGTTGGACAGTGATTTTTTCCCGTTTATAGTAAGATTCCATTATAAACAGGCTTTACTCTGTTAGAAAGAAAATGAACTTGGTGGATAGCAGGCCTGTACAGAGAGGGATAGAGCTTCTAAGAAGGCCCGACTTCGGTCCTGTTTAAAAAAAAAAAAAAAAAAAGAAGTAGACTCGTACTTTTTTACGTTAAAATTTTAAATTAAAACAAATAAATTTCCAAAGTCAGAATTTACTAGAATGTCTTTACGGGCCTGGCTCAGGGCCCGTACTCTTGTGTATATCTAATATATAAAAATGAAAATTTGTCTGTCTGTAATTCTATACAAATCTACAGTTTGGAAGCTAGAATCGGGAAATGTTACGCACATCATGTATATTAAAACACGGCCGAGGCAACTAAAGTAATCCGGAATCGAAATAATTTATAGTTCATTTTTAATTAATAAATTATTATCATTTAGCAGCAATTCCAATCAAATTGAAACATTCTTCGTTATAGAGGTTGCTAACAATTAAAAATGCACAATAAAATTCTTACTGTAACAATTACTTTTCTATTACAAGATTTCTACGTGAAAAAGGAAATAAATAGTTTGACGAATTTAAATAAAAGTGAATATTGCGTCATAACTTTTCTATTTCAAGATTTCCACGTGAAAAATGAAAATTAAATAAATAGTTTGACGATTTTTAAAAAAGAGAATATTACGTCATATTGGAAATATAAAGGACGTGGTGAATATAGTATAACGTCATATGAGTGTGAAAAAACGTATTGAAGCATGATAAAAACCCAATTATGGAAATATTGACGTATTTTAACATTATTACTCCAATGATGAATTGAAATAAGTTCATTTATAGCTGTATTCTTTTGCGTCTGTTATATAAATTTATCCATTCTTACATTGGACTTTCATTTGGTTCATGTGTAAAGACTTCGACTGTTTTTATTATTATTATTATTATTGCCTGTTTTATGTTGTATGTTAAATTTTGAAATTGATTTTACAGAACAAACATTTTTCAAATTCCGAGCAATGCCGGACGATTTAGCTAATATGAAGTATTTGAAAGTTCATTTGATTTGATATCAAGAAAGTTTTGAATTGGCTTCCTTGTTTTAATGATGCGGGATGAGTCGCGAACAGGATAGGTAGAAAGTTGAATAAGGTCACAGGTTAAGGTTTCATTATATTTCTTTCGTACTTAAAATTTTTTCATTCAAAATTAATCGATGAATTCAATTAAAATTTAATTATATTTTGAATATTTAAAAATTTATTTAGAATCTTTAAATGAAAAAGTATTACAAATGCATCATATAAACTGTAATACTGTAAAAGAAATATAATAAAATTTTAAGCAAATGCTACATAGATTTTTTTAAATAAAGGTACTATCCTGCAGGGCCGCACAAAGGGACCGTGGGCCCTTTTAATAACTCCAATTCTCTCCCCCCCCCCCCCCACCATAAGTATGATACAATAAAATCTGCTTAGACAGAAACGTAAATGACCAGTAAAAATTTCCACACAAAGGGACCGCGGGCCTTGCTAATAACTCCAATTCTCCCCCCCCCCCCCCCAACACCATAAGTATGATACAATAAAATCTGTTTAGACAGAAACGTAAATGACCAGTGAAAATTTCCGTTTCATACAGCTCATTTTCATCTTAGAAGGTATAATTGCATAATATTTTTTGAGGGACTGGGTCTTGATTTTGTTTACCGTTTATTTCAGGATCCTGTTATAAACAGGCTTTACTCTACTAAAAAATAAATTTATTGGATAGCATCTTTAAAAAAAAATTATATAGTATTGCTTACAATTTTGTTATATTTCTTTTACAGTATTACAGTTTATGGTGCATTTGTAACACTTTTTAATCTAAATATTTTAAATATAAATTTAAAATATTGAAAACACAATTAAATTTTAATAGAATTCATTAATTGAATTTTAAAGGAATTCATCAATTAATTTTGAATAGAATTCATAAATTAATTTTTAATTGGATTCATCAATTGATTTTAAATAGAAAAGTTTAAAGTATGAAAGAAATAAAATTCGAAACCTTAACTTGTGACTTTACCCAACTTTCCACCTAATTCCTGTTCGCGCGTCTGAAATTAGCCACATCATTAAAACAGGTAAACAGGAGCACAATTTGAAAACTTCTTGATATCAAATGAACTGACAAATATTTGATACATACTCAGAAGTATGGACCCTGAGCCAGGGCCGAAACTAGGGGGGTGCAGAAGGGGCATGTGCCCCGGGTGCCAGAACGAAAGGCGAGGGGGTGCGTCAAATGAAGATTTCGTTTGTATATATATATATATATATATATATATATAGTGGTCGGTAATGTTTATTTAATGTTTATATATATATATATATATATATATATATATATATATATATATATATATATATATATATATATATATATATATAACCATTAAATAAACATTACCGACCACCAACAAAAAATATGATATTATGAATGAAATGACAATAATACAGTTTCCCCCAACTCACTTAACATGGATACCAAAAACATAGTATATACCAGCTGTTATGTATAAAATATAGTCCTTTTACTATATTACGAGTATTAATATGGAAGAAAAAAAAGAAAAAAATGGATACCGATAAAAATAATTGAAAAGCTTATATATTGAATTACGTTATCAAGAGTACAGAATTCAAATATATAACTAAAATAGTCGTTTTCTGTGAGAAAAAAAGCTAAAAGCTGAAATTCCACCCCCCCCCCCCGTACTCAAAAACTACATGACCAAAAGAATAGATTCAAGATGAAAACAGAATAATATTAAAAGCCATGAAATGGAAAAATCAATAAAACCTTTTAAATATTTAATTTATAGCAATGAAATATAGTAATATTACACAGCATACCTAATATAATCCCATTTTTATTTAATCCAAATACAATCCTGCTCATGGTATCCATTACCGCTATAACTTTATGAAATACAAAGAAACTATATATATATATATATAGATATAAAGTTACTTTTACTTTCACAAATTTGAAAAGAGCGCTTCCATAGGTTTAACATTAGCTTGCAAGTGCGAGTTTCTAAATTGCGAATTCAATCTCAGCTATTTTAAGCAAGAAAGAAAAAATCATTTAAAACTATTAATATGCAAGTGAGAAATTTAAAAAAGAACGCTTCCATAGTTTTAACATTAGCAACCCAGTTTCTTCGCGTGACTAATGCAGTCTCTTAACGCTCAAGCTAATGTTAATCCTATGGGAGCGTTGTTTACATATATTTCTTGCAAGCATTTTAATTATTATTAAATGACTTCTATTTTTTAAGGATTTTTTTTTTCGTATTTTGCATAGGGTACCTGCGGTCGATAATTTTTATTGTGCGTGAGGAGGAGGAGGGGGCACCAAAATCCATGTTTGTCCCGTGAGCAAGAAAGACTAGTTTCGGCCCTGCCGTGAACCCGACCCGAAAAGACATTCTATCAAACTCATACTTTTGAATTTTTTTTTTTTATTTGTTAGTTACTTTAATTTAAAATTTTGACGTAAAGAAGTACGACGAGTCTACTTCTCTGGTTTTCGTATAAAAAAAAAAAACTAGAAAACAGGAATTCTGCTTTTTCAGAATTTAATGTTGCCCCTGATGAAATAAATTTTATAAATTAATATAATAGCACAAAACATATTTCAGTTTTAAGACTTAAAATACGCGCTTTTATTTTATATAAAATGACGTCATTTGCACCCGCTGAAGACTTCCACATTTACGATCCCGTCTTAAACACCATCTATTGAAAAGTATGCATATGACGTCCCTATCGCGGAAGAATACACAACCCAGCAAAAAGCGAAGTCGTCATTCAAAAAAAAAAAAAAAAAAAAAAAAAAAAAAAAAAAATCGGGTATCTAATGATTCATATGCCTTCATTTGCTAATAACATTAATATGGATACTTAAAATTAAATATAGTTTATAATAGCTCCATGTTTTATCAGAAATCACTCATTTATTAGGGTTCCGTACTTAAAAAGTGAAAACGGAACCATTATAAGATCACTCCTGTGTCTGTCCGTCTGTCTGTCTGTCACAGCCATTTTACTCGTAAACTACATGACGTCGAAAGTTCAAATTGGGGGAAATAATAAAAACTATTGACCCAAATATTTCCAGAATATTAAACGTTTATAAATATATTTAGTAAAAATGTAGAGGGTCAAATTAAGTTACTTGAAAAAAAAAATATTTTCTTTGTGTATCGTGTGGGGTATCGTGTGAAAACTTTCGTAACGCTGAAATCAAAAATATATTTCATTTAATTTTAGGTGTTATATTTTCAAAGTTATGGTGGAAAATGTAGTGAAAAATATGTCCCCTCCCCCCATTTAATTCCGAATCTATTGAAACTAAAATTATGAAAAAATTAGAGGTAGTAGACATTAATTTAAACCTTGCAGGAAAGTTATAGTGATTACCCTAGGTCACATAGTTTTTGAGAAAATCGCATTTTTCCGTTACACTCAAATTTCGATTTACGGGCTTTAGCAAAAGTGTTGAGCAGCGCTAGAGGTACCTATCGTAGCAGAAGTAAAAAAGCATTGTTGATCATGAATTTTGGAAAAAATCGTCGGTAATTAGCCGAAATATAAACACTTAAAGACACGGACGGTTTGGACATACATAATCACAGGGACGGCGTATTCTATGCTCCACCGCCTTTTAAAGCCTAGATAACAAATTTTAAGGATATATTTGTGTAATGTAATGCCCAGTAGCTGTATAAAAGCAATAAACGTCAAATTGTTAAAAACAGACTTATTTAATGAAAATTAATCACTTAAATACTATGGTTTTCGCGACTAGTTTCCATTGAGTGGCTCTCTCAATACACTATTAAATGGAAAACACATATACAGAATAGCTATATTTGCTATTACAGTGGAACCCGGTTAAGACGCGTTTCAAGAGAGTGGTCAAAAGTCGCGTATTAAGCGGGATCGCGTATTAAACGTGATTTGTATAATGTTGCAGGAAATGGGCTTATTTACACAGATAATCGTCTAAATGAACTTCAGAGCTTTCATTTATACGTTTACGGTCGAAAATTGTGTCTTTTACATATCTTCCGAATGAAATTTAATTGTATTCCACTTTAACTCGTTATTTCTTTTTATAGGACAAACTGGAATAATAGCGGAAAATAAATATGGATTCCAACATGACTTTATTGTCGATTAATACGTTGCAACCAAAAATAATTTTCCTACTATACTCATTTTTTTAACAGAGAGAAAAAAATATTAATTTTTTTAAATTTTTGAAGCACAACCCAGTTTTTAAATTCATATTTAGTACTTGTAATAATGAGTATCATTATAATATGTTCTTCATTATTAATATAATAAGAAAAACTATCCTTATAAAATATTGTTATAGCTAAAAGTAAAGTATACATAAAAGAATTATCCAATCGGAGTCGTATTTAATCTTTACGAGATTCCTTTTTTGCTGTCTATAATATGCATTATAAAAGTAGCGATATAAAGTACATTTAAACTCTCTCTAACAATAGGTATGAACATCTCTAATCGCAATAATTTTTATGACGCATCTGAGTAATCTGAATTCGTCTATTTCTCTCTACTATAGAAAAGGCATACACGAAGCGAGAGACGAAGAATGCTAGGAGGTGGGATCAAAGAAGAATTGCAGTTTTGCTAATTTAGAGGGATTTTTTTAAATTCAAATGTCTACCACTATTTCCGTTTAGTAATTTTCGCCTTAATTAATCTGTTGTTAAATAAATTAAATACTATTAGAAAACAGTGTTTTTTTTTATCTGAATAATAAAAATCCGCTACATTGGTAACACTCGAGAAGAAAGAAGGAATTCGCATCTTGATCAAAGAATTCGCGTCTTAAGCGTGATTTTTTTCCCTCGAAGATGAGAAAATTTTTCGCGTATTAAGCGGGATCGCGTCATAACCGTTCGCGTATTAAATCTTTTTACATTATCCTTATGGGCGATGTTCAAGGGATCGGACAAAATCCGCGTATTAAGCGGGATCGCGTATTAACCGTGAGCGTCTTAACCGGGTTCGACTGTATTTAGGTTCCATATATCTTTTAACTTTCATGGTATATCCATTTATACTTTTCTAGTGCACAGGGTGGAAAGAAAGTCCCTTTAACCTGAAAATACTTGCGAACGGAGAGAGCTACAGCTATGCAAGTGAGGTAACAGTATAGTAAAGCGACTACGCCCGACTTAATGAAAACGACAGCAGCGCCCCTAGTGGCAAAATTTGGAAGATAGCCATTGCAAATCGAAAACGAAAAGAGATAGAGCAAAATTTCCAGTTAGAAAGTTTTAGAGCATCAATTAATTAGTAGAATACGACATTTACTTTACATGGATAAGATAAATCTTCGTCTGTTTACCCAAAAATGTCAGAAATCGATGCACTCCATTTTGCGTAAACGTTTGAATGGAATAGCCAGAAGTATGAAGAAATACGCACAATTTATGCTATAAATACGTACTTATCTCAATACATTTTGATAACATCACACACACAAAAAAAGACAAACTCTCTCACAGTGATAAAAAGTTAATATTCAGTATGTTCGAAAAGTTTGCCATTGCTCACGATACACGTTTGTATTCGTGAGAGTATTTCAACATGCACATTTCTCAGCCTGGAATTTCAAGCCTATTCAATACGATAATATAGATTTAACACTTTTAGGGGCGGTGGCTAGACGGTCTAGCCATCTAATTTTAATTCCAGAACTGACAAATGGCACCAAGAATATTTTAATAAAATTTTGCTCTTGTAATGAAAGTGCAAATTAGCGGGTTTTTGTTTCCTGAGAAATTCCTTTGAATATTCTGGTGTCAGTCAATTATTTCATCAGCTTACGAATATAATTCTTCTGCTTCTGAAAGGGTTAATCTAAAATTTTAAATGCATTTGTAAATTAAATTTTTACAGACATTACGGCACAGTACAACGTCACAATCTGCAATTGTGCACTGCTACATTTATGGAATATGAATAGGCAAAACAGAATCGTCGCTCATCGATTTCGGACATTTTTGGGTATGCAGGCGACGATTTGTCTTTTCCGTGTGAACCAAATGTCGCTTCGTACTAATTAATGGATGCTCTAAAACTTTCTAATTGGAAAATTTGCTCACCTCTTTTCGTTTTCGATTGGCAATGGTTATCTTCCGAATTTCTCCACTAGGGGTGCTGCTATCGTTTGCATTAGGTCGGGCGTAGTCGCTTTACTGTACCGTTTCCTCCCTTGTATAGCTGTAGCTCTCTCTGTTCGCAAGTATTTTCAGGTTAAAGGGACTTTCCTTTGCATTCTGTATACTATACAGCTATACCCAACCCTACGTTGTATAGTTTTTACAAAGTCTTAGTATTCTTTTAGCAACGGTATTTTTTTAATAATATACTTACTAATTCATATATTATTGTACGGAACCTCTGTGCGCGAGTAATACTCGCACTTGACCGTTTATATTTTTCAAAATAGCACTTACTTTCATTACGATTTTTTTTTTCATTTGTTATAAGAAAATGACAAAGAAAAGATATTGTAATCTGCTATTTTCCCTTTACTTTCTTCATACATGGAGTACTTTCATTTGCCACCATTACAGAAATGTCATTAAAACCTACAAAAGAAGAAAATGAATATTTCAAAAATAAATTGAGATGCAGTTTCCAAACAAATTTAAAACTACTTTTCCCCCCTATACGACGAACGGTGTAAAAATTGAAAATGGACGATGTTTAGAAGTTTAAAAAATTGCAGTAGGTTATCCAGTACTTTAATCGTACAATGATACAGCTCCTTCGTTTTACGGGTGGCTTATGGTTAAGGGGCTACTTCGGTCACGTGAAAAGACCCGCTCCCTAATGCTAATTCTATGGAAGAAATTTATTAAGATATCTCGTTTGCATTTCAATTTTTATTTTTATTTATTTTCTATTTATTGGACAGCTGAGATCAATCTGTACAAAGATCGATTTTTACTTTTTTTTATATTGTTTGCAGATTTTTTATTATGAGGATGCTTTCACTTTCGGAACCAGTTCCGGAAATGAAAGTGTCCTAAAAAAAATACTCGCCCTGCAAACAAAATCGAACAAGTAAAAAACAACCTTTGTACCGATCGATCTCATCTATCAAATGCAAAATTAATTAATTAATTAATAAAATAAAATAAAATAAAAAATATTGAAATGCAAACGAGATATCTTAATTAATTTCTTCCATAGGATTAGCATTAGCGAGCGGGACTTTTCGCATGACTGAAGTAGCCTCTTAAGGTGTAACTTTTTTTTGTGACGACATTTTAATTGTTGTCTGAAAGAAATAGCATATCGGGAGCTAAAAAGACCCAGGAACGAAGCCGGGCCCTGGTAATTTGTACCATCTCTACCCCCCCCCCCCCTCTCTATACGGGCCTGGCCGAGCTTGTATTAAACAAGATCGACTGTATACGACTAGAAATAATCTTGAAATTAATTATCCTTTTATCCTTTTTCAACTAGAAAACAAAAATTAAAGCGTTTTATTACACATCATTCGTTTAAATAAGTGCTACTATATATCATATGCTGCTTTGAATACAATGAGTCTATTCTCTAGAATATATCAAAATTCTATAGAAATGATTGATCAGAGATATTTATTTATTGCACTGACAAAGTAAATGAAATTCAGTCAATGATCATTTTATTTTTCGTAGACAATGGTACAATTTCTTTCTTTGACATTTGAGTTATTGCAAAAAATAAATAAAGGAAAGAATTTTAATACAAAGGGAATAATGATTAGATAGCATTTTGTAATTTTACTATTATTATTATTATTATTATTATTATTATTATTATTATTTGCCAAAGCTCAGGTAGTTAAGCAATATACAAATTCTACTTTATATGATTTAATTGCGTATGATAAAAAATAAAAAACTTGCATTTTAACATTTAAAATTCTCTTATTTAATAGCTTTATTCCGTTAAAGCTTCACCAAATTAAAAATCTCTGTTTCAACAAATAAATAAAAAAATAATTAAATATTTAATTGCAAATTTCAAAAATAAAGTAATAATAGTAAAATAAAATAAAGTTATTTTAAAATATTGTATTTTAATACTTGAAAGTTTTCTTTTTAGCTGAAATCAGATGCAAAATGATTATATCAATGAATTTCAAAATAATTAACCCATATAAAAATCATGTAATATAGGATTTAAACATTATTTAATTACATCTGACAAATAATAATAATAATAATAAAATAAATATTTATTTTAGCATTTAATTTAAAAATTTTCTTTTTAGTCACATATTTGAAATGATTATTTCAGCGAATGAATAGGAAATGTTATGGAAATAAATGTAAAAATTCTATAATGTAGGATTTAAATATTATTTAAATATAAATGACACTTAATAATAAAAAATAAATATTATAAGATTTAATTTAAAATTTTGTTTTTTAGTCACATATTCGAAATGATTACTTCAGCGAATGAATAGGAAAATGCTATGGGAATAAATGTAGAAATTTTACAATATAAGATTTAAATAATATTTAATAAAGGATGACACTTGATAATAAAAAAAATAAACATTATAACATTTAATTTAAAATTTTGCTTTTTAGTCGTATATTCGAAACGATTATTTCAGCGAATGATATGAAAACGCTACGGAAATATAAAATGTAAAAATTCTATAATGTAGGATTTAAATATTATTTAATTATAAATGACAACAATAAAAAAATAAATATTAGGTATACCATTTAATTAAAAATTTCGCGTTTTAGTCACATATTCAAAACGATTATTTCAGCGAATGAATAGGAAAATGCTAGAAAAATAAATGTAAAAATTCTATAATGTAGAATTTAAATATTATTTAATTATAAATGACACTTAATAATAAAAAATAAATATTATAACATTTAATTTTAAATTTTGCTTTTCAGTTACATGTCACATATTCAAAATGATTAGAGAATGAATAGGAAAATGCTATGTAAATAAATGTAAAAATTCTATAATACAGGATTTAAATATTATTTAATTATAAATTACACTTAACAATAAAAAAAATAAATATTATAACATTTAATTTAAAATTTTGCTTTTTAGTCACATGACACATATTCAAAATGATTATTTCAGAGAATAAATAGGAAAATGCTATGAAAATAAATGTAAAAATTCTATAATGAAGCATTTAAATATTATTTAATTATAGATGACACTTAATAATAAAAAATAAATATTATAGCATTTAATTTAAAATTTTGATTTTTACTCACATATTCGAAACGATTATTTCAGCGAATGAATAGGAAAATGCTACGGAAATAAATGTAAAAATTCTGTAATGTAGGATTTAAATATTACTTAATTATAAATGACACTTAATAATAAAAAAATAAATATTATAACATTTAATTTAAAATTTTGCTTTTAAGTCACATATTAGAAACGATTATTTCAGCGAGGGAATAGGAAAATGCTATGGAAATAAATGTAAAAATTCTATAATATAGGATTTAAATATTATTTAATTATAAATGAGACTAAATAATAAAAAACAAATATTATGACATTTAATTAAAAATTTTGCTTTTTACTCACATATTTGAAACGATTATTTCAGCGAAAGTATAGGAAAATGCTATGGAAATAAATGTAAAAATTCTATAACATAGGATTTAAATATTATTTAATTGAGGACGTGGGTTTCAAAAACTCGCCTTATGCAAAATTTAAAGTATCGTCTTTTTTCTATCAAACTAGTCAATTGGTAAGCCTGCTCGAAAAAAAAAAAAAAAACCCACATCAATCTGAAAATAAATAAAATAAACTTAGTTTTATCTTGTAATTCTGGCATTGTAAAATCTCGGTTTACAATGAAAATCAATGAACGCAGTTAGAGGTTTTTCGCGATTTCCTAAAATTTGATTTTCTGGATAAGGCGAGTTTTGAAACTCTAATAATAAAAAAATAAATATTATATTATTTAATTTAAATTTTTGCTTTTTAATCGCATATCCGAAACGGTTACTTAAACGAATAAATATAAAAATTTCATCTAAATAAATGTAAAAATTCTATAATCTAGGATTTAAATATTATTTAATAACGTATGGCAAATAATAATTAAAAAAGTTAAATTTGTATTTTAATATTTAAAATTTCTCCATTATTTATAAAAATTCCTTTTAGTCAAATCAGATTTTATATGATTGTTTAGCTGAACGAATATAAAATTAATTAATTCATACAAAAAAGTTAATGTTGGATTTAAATATTATTAAATTAGATATAACAAATAAATATATAACCAATTAAAATAGCAATTAAAGCCTTTGTGCAGGAATATTAAAAAGCAGAAAACCAACGTTTAAAAATGCACAAATGAAACGTGGTGCACTTTTAAACGTTGGTTTTCTGCTTTTTAATATATAAATAATTGCATTTTAAAGTTTAAGAGATCCTCATTAAAAAAGTTCCTTATTTAAAAGTTTTCTTTTTAGTCAAATCAGATTAAAAATTATTGTTTAGGTGAATGAATATAAAATTAATTAATTCATACAAAAACTTTAATGTAGGATTTAAATATTATTCAATTACATATAACAAATAACTATAAAAACAATTGTATTTTAAAGTTTAAGAGATCCTTATTTAAAAGATTTCTTTTTAGTCAAATCAGATTAGAAATTATTTTTTAGGTGAATGAATATAAAATTAATTAATTCATACAAAAACTTTAATCTAGGATTTAAATATTATTCGATTACATATAACAAATAATTATAAAAATGATTGTATTTTAACGTTTAAGAGATCCTTATTTAAAAGATTTCTTTTTAGTCAAATCAGATTAGAAATGATTTTTTAGGTGAATGAATATAAAATTAATTAATTCATACGAAAACTTTAATCTAGGATTTAAATATTATTCGATTACATATAACAAATAATTATAAAAATGATTGTATTTTAACGTTTAAGAGATCCTTATTTAAAAGATTTCTTTTTAGTCAAATCAGATTAGAAATGATTTTTTAGGTGAATGAATATAAAATTAATTAATTCATACGAAAACTTTAATGTAGGATTTTAATATTATTCAATTACATATAACAAATAACTATAAAAACAATTGTATTTTAACGTTTAAAAGCTCCTCATTTAAAAAGATATAAAAATAACATAAAAAACTTGTATCTTAATATTTAAAACTTCATCCTTTAAAAGATTTCTCATTTGAAAGTTTTCTTTTTAGCCAAATCATATTCGAAATGATTTCTACAGTTGAACGAATTTCAAAATAATTAATCCATATAAAAATTCTATGTCGCAGGATTTAAATATTATTTAATGGCAAATAATAATACAAAATAAAACACTGTATTTTAATATTAAAAGTTTCCTTTTTAGGGTAAATCAGATACGAAATGATTGTTTCAGCGAGAAAATATGAAAATAACTAATCTCTATAAATAAATCTATATACACATGAAAGGATTAAGATAAATTAAATAAGATTATTTAATCATACATGCCAAATAATAATATAAAACAAAATGTTGTATTTTAATATTTAAACGCTTTCTGTTTAAAAGTGCCATGGAAGTAGATGTAAAAATTCTATAATGTAGGATTTAAATATTATTTAATTATAAATGTCAATTATTAATAATTAATAAATGTTATAACATTTAATTTAAAATTTTGCCTTTTAGCCACATATTCGAAACGATTATTTCAGTGAATGTATCTATAAATGACATGTAAATAAATATAAGAACTCTATAATGTATGATTTAAATATTATTTAATTACACACAACAATTAATAATAAGAAATGAATATTATAACATTTAGTTTAAAGATTTGGTTTTTAGTCACATTTAATCAAAAGAATTATTTCAGCGAATGCATATGAAAATGCTATGGAAATAAATGAAAAAATTCTATAATTTAGGATTAATAACATATGACAAATAATAATAATAAAAATTCAACTTGTATTTTAATATTTAGAATTTCCCTAGTTAAAAGATTTCTTATTTATTTATTTTTTCCTTTTAGTCAAATCAGATTCAAAATGATTGTTTATGTAAACGAATATAAAATTAATTAATTCATACAAAAACTTTAATGTAAGATTTAAATGTTATTCAGTTAAATATAACAAATAATCATAAAAACAATTGTACTTTAACGTTTAAAAGCTCCTCATTTAAAAGTTTTCCTTTTAGCCAAATCAGATTCGAAATTATTGTTTTAGTGAATGAATATAAAAATATTAATCCGTGCAAACATTCAATAGTATAGAATTTAAATATTATTTAATAACATATGACAAATAATAATAAAAAATAAATAAAAGATTTCTCATTTGATAGCTTTCTTTTTAGCTAAATCATATTCGAAGTGATTTCTTCAGTGAACGAATTTCAAAATAATTAATCCATATAAAAATTCTATGTCATAGGATTTAAATGTTATTTAATGACAAATAAAAATACAAAATAAATTATTGTATTTTAATACTTAAAAGTTTCCTTTTCAAGGCAAATCAGATTCGAAATGATTGTTTCATTGAATGAATATGAAAATAACTAATCTTTATAAATAAATACAGGAAAAAAATTAAATTAAATTAAATAAGATTTATTTAATCATATATGCTAAATAATAATACAAAATTAAATATTGTATTTTAACATTTAAGTTTCCTTTTTAGGGCAAATCAGATTAGAAATGGCTGTTTCAGTAAATGAATACGGAAATAACTAATCTGTGTAAATAAATCTATAATAACGGATTAAATTAAATTAAATAACAGATATTATTTAACCACACATGACAAATAATAATACAAAATAAAATACTGTATTTTAACATTTAAAAGTTTCTGTTTCAAGGTAAATCAGATTCGAAATGAGTGTTTCAGTGAATGAATGTGAAAATAACTAATCTCTGTAAATAAATCTATAATACAGGAGTAAATTAAATAAAATAATATATTATTTATTCATATATGACAAATAATAATATACAATGAAATATTGTATTTAAACATTTAAAAGTTTCCTTTTTAGTGCAAATCCTTTTCAAAATGAATGAATATGAAAATAACTAATCTTTGTAAATAATCTATGATAGGGGCTATACATATATAATTAACGTTATCAACTTTTTGGTAATTTTAGACCCCCCCCCCCCCCCCGCGCCCTAATGATATCGTTATCAATGTCTAAAAATTCTTTTGATCCTTGCACATTTTTTTTTTCTTTTGTTTGCCGATATACAGATATGGTTATACATTTATTAGTTGCAAACTTTATTGATTCAAATGAAGAGAAGTCAATAAAATATCACTATTATATATGAAATAATTCAGATCAAAGAAATAGTTACTATTTAAAAACATTTAATAATACATTTTTGTTGCATAATGCATTCAACAGTAATAATTCTTTCTTGCACTTACAACCGCAAGGGGAGGGAGGGGGGGACTGCAGGCAGAACTTTTTATCAACAAAACAGATGCACAACGTTCTTTCTCTTTTCTTTACTGGTAAACACAAGTATCATTTCAAACAAACTTCGCACCTGGTTTCTCGAACAGCGGATTATATATGTATGCACATATGACAAAGGAATAGGTGCCAAACGTTGAGGTATTCCATATTTTGGAATTCAATAATTTTAAAATCCTTTAATGATTTTAATAATAGCTTTGTATTTTCATAAAAATAGATAACATACTAAAAAAGACTTTTTCGATGTAAAGAACAGGTTACAAGTAAAAAGAGAAAATTTTGAAGTGAAGAACAAATTACAAATAAAAAAAGATAATTTTGGTTGGATCAAAAATAATAATGATATCAAAAGACAACCCCGCCCTCCCCCTAGAAATATTTTACGATATCATGCGCCATCCACCCCCCCCCCCCCCCCTCTAAAGTGATAACGTTATATATGCACAGCCCCATATAGGAGTTACAAAATAACATATTGTATTTTAACATTTAAAAGTTTTCTTTTTAGTGCAAATCAGATTCGAAATGAGTGTTTCAGTAAATGAATATGAAAATAACTACAGTTATTTTCATATTAATTAATCTCTGTAAATAAATCTATAATACTGGAGTAAATTAAATTGAATAAAATAATATTATTTAACAACACATGACAAACAATAATACAAAAAATAAAATATTGTATTTTAACATTTAAAAGTTCCCTTTTTAGTACAAATCCTATTCGAAATTAATGTTTCAGTGAATGAATATGAGAATAACTGATCTCTGTAAATAAATTTATAATACAGAATTAAATTAAATTAAGTCATATTATTTAGTCATATATAAAAAACAATTTAAAAAAATGCAATTTAACAAATTACAACGACCATTTGGAAAATGATTTTTCAAAGACTAAAATTTAAGACATAAAAAATCGCACGGAGTTGATCATACATTACGTACGCCATGGATTACATTTTTCGGTGCTGTAAATTTTTAAACTTCTACGGAGCTGATCATACATTACGTACGCCGTGGATTAAACATTAATATTCCTGGACCAATTTTAAATGAAATTTCATTCTTAAACTTCTAAACATCCCACAATATTACTTTTTACACCGTCGTATAGGGAAAAAATTTACTTTTAAATGCAATTTGTTTGAAAGCTGTATCTCAATTTGTTTCTGAGTTTTTTTTTTTTTTTTTTTTTGTAGTTTTTATTACTTTTTGTCATAGTGGCAACAGAAGTATCCATCTCTGTTGAAAGTAAAGGGAAAATACAGATTACTGTATAGACCAATCAGAAAACGAATAAAATGCGGGATTCAACTAATAAAACGCTTCAGATATGTTTTTGATTTCCTACCCTGACAGAGGACAATAACCATTTTTCCAAATGGTTAAAAATATATAATATTGTACTTAACATTTAAATTTTCCTCATTTAAAAGTTGCCAAATCACATTCGAAATAATTATTTCAACGAATGAATATAAAAAAAATAAAAAATTATTCGGTATAAAAATTTTACAGGGAATTAAAAAATATATTTAATTACATTTGACAAACAGTAATAAGAATTTAAAAAATTTAGATTTCAACATTTGAAATTTCCTTACATCCTCCCCCCCCCCCCCCCCCCACACACACACACACAACCAATGCAATTCAAAATTATTGTTTCGCAAATGAGTATAAAAACTATTAATTCATACAAAAATCCCGTAATTTAGGATTAAAATGTTATTTAATTTAATTGCATATGTCGTAAGACAAATAACAATAAGAATTTTACATTTTACATTTCAACTTTTGAAATTTCCTTTATTAAAGCAATTTATTTCTCAAGACAATGGAGTACGAAAAGATTGTTTTAGAGGAAGAATATAAAATTTATTAATCTTCACAAAAGTTCTATAGTATGGGATTTAAATATTATTTAATTATAAATATCAAATGATAATAACTTAAAAATTTATATTTCAACACCTAAAATTTCGTCTTCTTCTTTCTTTCTTTTTTTTTTAATTAATGCAGATTTAAAAAGATTGTTTTAGTGGTTAAATATTACAAACGATGTTACTCATTATCACTTTTTAACCCTTTCGCGGGTGTTGCCCTTAAAGAGGGACACTTAATTTTTATTTTACTGCCATCCAGAATATTTATACTAAAATTTTCGTTTTATAAAGTATTTGAAAATAAGCAAGCTCGTATTTTCTAATAAATTCGCTTATAAGTTCTGGTGTCAGTGCATCATTTCATTTGTTTATAAATAGAATTACTCCGTGGCGGAAAGGATTAAAATCTTTTTACATTTAAATTCATAAATTAATATTGAATTGAATAATTAAATTTTAAATTAAAAAAAAAGAATCGGATACGTGAAATTTAATTTCTTAAACTAAACTAAGACGAAAACTAAAATAAAATTGCTAGCAAGAATGCGTAAAAGAAAAGCATAAGAAACTTGAAACACCGAAATGTGATGTTTATTTAAAGGTTTAGAATAAAATGAATATTTACCATTTCGTTTCAGAACCCGAAAAAGCGATAATATGCCAATATTGCAGCTGTTTTGTGTTTTCTCTGATCATTTCGCCAAATCTTTCTAAAGACGTCATAAAACATCTGACTTATTTGTCTTCTGATTGGTTAAGTTCTTGTTGTTTTCAGAGGTCTTTCTCAGGATTTAAAATTTCAGTTTGATTTCGTTTGTTTACGTTATTTTGCATCGTGATGGCTACTAAAATACTTTCCACTGTTTTAAAATTATCTAAATTTTCCAGCTCCTGTCCTTTGATTCTCAAAAGGGGTTTTAAAAGTGAATATTCTTTAGATAAAATTTATCCACAGAGTTCCTTGGACTTATCAAAACCTAAGGCAGTAAGTTCTAAGTACTTTTAGCATCGTGATCCAAAATGTTTATTTTTTGTAATCAACTTTTTTAATTCCAAAAGATAATATTAGAAACTAAATATTATGAATTAATTCTAAATATTTAATTATACCAGAGCCAAATTCGACTATTCGATATTTAAATAATCTGAACTGAATCACTTATTTTAAGTATTTTTAAGAACGAGTTATAGTACGTTGTTAAAAAATTATATAGGATATGAATATGATTGAGTAGTATGAAAAGTTTTGTCCATAATGAATGATTAAAAGTGCATTTACATATTTTGTTTCATATTTTGTTTATATATTTTGTTTCATTTTATACTTTTTATGTTTGTTAATTTGTAAGTATGTTTTTATAAACCATTGAATTTTATGTTAATAACTTGAATAATTAATTAATCAGTTGGGAAGAATTCCATATCCTGTTACGGTTTTATTGGCTGTAAATGTTTTGATGTGATTGTCTAATCTTCAGTTGGCTTTTTTACTACTGGAATGACCTTTATTTGTATTTTTTTTTGTGTTCATTTTGGCATTTAGCATATTTTTTCGAAAAGAATCATAAGTGTGTAATTGATTTTTATTTCTTTCTTTCCTGTTTTTTCAAGTATTATATGCAATTAAAAAAGTGTCAAATAAAAGTATTTGGGATGTTTAGTAATTATTTATAGTGTATGATAAAGGTCAAAATTAGCACTAGCCACCGGCCACAGGGCCAGTGAATGAAAAAAAGTGGCTAGTGAAAAATTGTCTGTCAGCGGCCACCTTCCGGCCACTTTTTTACAAGGAGATAATAAAATTTCCTTGCATTTCATCAAGGATTCTACTTTTTTTGGTTCCAATATATTTATATTAACATATTTATTTGGGCTGCTCAGTTTTAGATTAATAGTTATAGAAATTTTACTGTTTAGCATTTTGAAATAAAAAAGTGGCCGCTAGTTTAAAGAAAGTGGCCACTTAAAAAATTAGTCCTACCGGCCAGTGGCCGCTAATGAAATTTCCCAATTTTGACCTATAGTGTATGAGTGAAAAAAGTTTCTGAAAAGAATTATTTTAGAGCATATTATAAACTCAAAATGTTTCAGTGCTGTCTTATTATTTACTTTTATTATTTATAAATGAAATTATTTATGAAATTTATTTATTTTAGGAAATAAAAAGTTCCAGTGAGAAATTTTCTGGATATATTCCAATTGGTATGATGAAAAATTTATGTGTTTTCCTAATATGGTTCTTTATTTATACAAGTTTATTTTAAACTGAAATGTGTTATCATGATAAATTTGTTTGTTATGAGATTTTAAGTATGATTGCCTGGTAGTGTAAACTCTGGGAAAAAATGGCTGCCGTGCGGGAATTTTTCAAAAAGGGAAACACTATTCTAAAAAAATGGTACATTTTTCAAAAGGGAACACTATTCTAAAAAAAGGGTAAATTTTTTCAAAAAGCGAACAAACACTGTTCTAAAAAAAAGGGCACACTTGTACCTTGTTCACAAAAAATATTTTGAACTGGTTTGTTTAGAATACCTAGAATTTGCGATATTTTCCTGAGATCAATTGAATTGCCACAGGGCACATAGGAAGTATTAAAAAGGCCAGCCGGTGCATCAGAAGGGTTTAAAAGAGCCGCCAGGTGCAAAAAAGAAATAAAATGGGTGCTGTGCTTTGCTAAAGCGGCTTACAAGGAGAGGGTCCGAGGTTGGTCTCACGGAATCTAGCAACCCTTTGTACATTGATAGAGTATAGTCAATGCATAAACATATCAACAGGATAAAGTGCAATATTCAGGGGGGGGGGGGGGCGTAAAAAACAAGCCCCAAAATTGACCCATTATTGACTCTTTAGTATGTAATCGGATAAATTACACTCAATTGCGAGAGCCTCGATAGTACAGTTGGCAGCGTGCCAGTCTTTTAATTTTCTCTGTCTGTGATCTCTGCGGGTTCTATACTCCGACAGGGTACTTTTTTATTTCAAGGCAAAATAATGATCAGTTATTTTCGAACCACAATTAAAAATATATATCTAATTATTTAAATGTAAGACAAATATTCATAAAAACATGCTTCTGCACACACACACACACACACACATATATGAGGAGCAAACATTCAAACCGTGTTTTCTCACAAAAAAATAAAAAATGAGTTATTGTTTTTTTAATGAACTCTGTGTTAAATTGTACAGAAATAAACTGTATTTTTTACTAAAAAAAATTTTTCTCCGATTATAAATCAATTTTAAAACTCGACGTTTCAATCAAAGAGTGTTTCCTCCAAAGCCTGCATTCAATCAAACAGTGATTTCTCCAGTCTGCCAATCACAGTTGTCACTTAATGTGTACTTTCGAAACCTACCATACATATCATAATTAAAACGGATTGTTTTAGAGAAAAGTAAGAGAACTGTTAAGGTTAAAGGCTTCCAGAATTATAGATTTCAAGATCTAAGTGAAGAATATGATGTAAATCTTAAAAAGGGAGTTACTGTTGCCTTATTCAAAGGGTTGTTTTAGAATCTCTTCCTCTTAGACACGCCGTATCAGTTGAAAAGAAAAAAAATGTTGGCAAATTTTTTAAGGTAATGTATGGTGAACAGTGGCAAAATCAACCTGATGATGTCTTCAAATAGTACAACCACATTATCCATGATTTATAAGCCTGCAATAAAGAAGAGGGGATGTGTGTAACTGTCTAGATGAAGATATTGGTTTTAAAATTAGAAGTGGATTTCTTGCAAAACGAGTATTTATTTAGTAAATATTTAATGAATACTACTAGATACCATAATCTGTCATTTTATTTTATCAATAATCAACTGAAATTAGGTATTTATTCAAATAAAATAATGCTTTTGTATTATTTGTGAGTTAGAACTTATTTCATTCAAAAAGTGTTTTATCCACTTGTCAAACAATCAAAACATGTTTCCTCCTCTGAATTCGGTCAAAACGTGATTTCTCCAAATATTAAATGCATTTTATTAATTTGTTTTATGTTTAATATCTTAGGTATGCTTGCAATTTTTTCTAATAAACAGTAATAAAAATACACAATAAAAATGAGAATTAAATACAAGTTATTTTCTTATTTATCAGTTTTTTGTGTTTTTTGAAAATTTGTATCTAAAGGAGAAAGCATGGTTTGAATGTTTGCTCCACATATATGCTTATTTATTTACAGAGAGACTTCAGTTTTATGGATCTCAAATGGGGGGGGGGGGGGGGGGGAAGTAAAAAAACTGAATTATTCAGTCGACAAAATTTTAATTTTATTCACATTTATTTATAGACTTTTCTATGAATAAATCCCTGTTGTTCTCAGCGAAGTAAATTAAAATACGCTACATAAAATTAAAATATGCTATTTTATTTTTATCTTGTTAATTTAAAGGTTATAATTTTTCAAATTTTTTTCTTTTTTAATTTTTAAAACATAATTATTTTTTTTATCATGGGATCTCATATTTGGAATTAGAACAACTGTTTTCAGTTAAGAATCTTTTCAGGGACATTTTATTACGTAGATTTGCAGGTGGTTTTTAAGCAAAACAAGTACACTATAGAAAAAAACAGGGTGGGTTTTAAATGCTTACTCTTCTTATATTGAAGTTTCAGCAGCCATCTGCTGCAGAGCGAATGAGGACGGCATTTTGTTTTTAAAGTTTTGCGGTTATTAGACGTTGTTCTTTATTATAGTGTCATAATTAAAATGAAAAAAGTTATTTTGTAAAAAATGCCTAGTGAAGAAGCTTCTAAATTTACAAATATTGAAGAGCGAATTTCAGAAGACTCAATTCATAGCGAATCATCAAAATTGAGATTAAAAGATGCAGTTGTGTATTACGAAAAGTTACTCTCTGAAATCAATTTAATTACATCGGAGTCTTCAGCCACTATTTCTTATGAAGCCAAGATTATCGGGAATGAACTTTTTCACAATACTCTAGAACTACCTTGTGATAGAAAACTTATAGTTGAAGATGAGCTCATCCATATGAATGAAATATGTGAAGAAGTAAATTTTGAGGAGGTGGAAGATGATCAGTCAACAAATGAATATGAACCACCCCCTAAAAAAAGCAAAGATGCAGATTTCATTCCTTTGGATTATAAAATAAAAGCAGTCAATATGGCTAAAGAACATCCTACTTGGAGTCTGCAATCATTGCAAAAAAGAGGTTGTAGTCTCTTAAAAAGAAAACATCATTTATTGCAATGGGAAGAAGATGTTAAAAATGGTGGCAACAAATATGATACATTTTCTGTCATTGATTCTTGGACATATGACTGTTTTGTGGAAGCTCAACAGAACTATGAACAAGTAACAACAAAAAATTTGCAAGAATGGGCTTTGGCTGCTGCAAGGCAATATGAAGATTTCGAATTTAAAGTTTCTGACTCATGGGTGAAAAAATTTAAAAGAAGACATGGAATACGGCAGCAAAAAATCACAAAATTTGTGTCACAGAAAGAGGTAGTGTCAATTGAAGAAACGCTAGCATCTGCGGAAAATTTTTGTGTCCAGACTTTACACTTAATCCCCAATTTCGATGAAAATTATGTCATTAATATTGACCAGACAGGTATGTAAAATATTTTATTAATAAAATGCCCAAGTACTTTTTGTGTGATCAAAAAAAAAAAAAAAAAAATTGAAAAATATATTATAATATTTTGTAAAATAAATTGATTTTAATTTCAGGGTGCCAATACCAATCAGCATACAATAGAACTCCCGCCAAAAAAGGAATTAAAAGTGTATTTGTTAAAAAGCAAGATATGAATAAACTTTCTCATTCATATATGACACAGTATGGCATAACTTTGTCAGGAAAAGTGCTGCCTCGTGTCTTTTTGTGTTTACAGGAAGTAACAGATACATTTGGTCCTAAGATACAAATACTGATAAATCAATACGCAAAGAAATATACAAATGTATTTATCGAAATCTGGTAAACTTACCTCACATTTATACAGTGAATTTCTTAACAATTGTTTAATAAATTACGTTGGGCAAGAAAATTTTTTGTTGATTATCGACTCCTGGGCAGGACAAACACGACCAGAAATATATGACGAAACCTTCCAGGATAAAGATAAACTACCTGTACAATTAAAGTCATTCTTCCAAAATGCACAGCTTTGGTTCAACCATGCGACGTTTATTTTTATAGGCAGGTGAAAAATATGATTAAGCGGTTACAAAATTGTAATTGTTTAATTGAAAAGAAAAGAGAAATTAATTCTCGCGAGGATTGTATAAAAATACATTCAATTGTGTACCGTCAACTCTCTTCATCTATATTTTGTAACATGATAAAATACGCCTGGCATGCATCGAAACTTTTGCAAAAAAGAACCATATTTATGAATGTCAATGAAGTGTGTTTTCCAAACAAACTTCTTAAAACGCCTTGTTCCTGTAAAAACACTTCTTTTATTATTTGTGCACGTTGTCGCAAAAGTTTCTGTTTCATATGTTTTTGTGATAATTATCACCCCGGTTCCTGCCCGTAATCAGAACCTCAATTTTAATTGCACACATTTAATTTTTAAGTACATAGTATAGACATAAATGTAAAATAAATGTAAATAAGTGTAAAATAAGTGTACGTAATTGAAAATAGATGTAAGTAATTCTAAAATAAATATGATAATTCTAAAGAAAACTAAATATAAAATTTACAAAAATGTTTAATGTAAAAAAAAAAAAAAAATATGTATCTACTGCATAAGATTTTTGTTTTATTTTTTACTTTTCATTATATCCATAAGTTGCAATAAAACTCTCTCTCTCTCTGTAAATAAATAAATATGTGTGAATGCACCTATATTTATATTTGTCTTACATTTAAATAATTAGATATATATTTTTTAATAGTGGTTCGAAAATAACTGATCATCATTTTGTCTGGGGGGAAAAAAAAAAAAGCCTCGTCGGAGCATCAAACCCGCAGAGATCTGTGAAGGAGAAAATTAAAAGGCTGGCGCGCTGCCAACTGTACTATCGAGGCTCTCGCAATTGAGTGTAATTTATCCGATTATATACTAAAGAGTCAATAATGGGTCAACTTTGGGGCTCGTTTTTTATGACCCCCCTGAATATTGCACTTTATCTTGTTGATATGTTTATGTATTGACTATACTCTATCAATGCACAAAGGGTCGCTGGATTCCGTGAGACCAACCTCGGACCCTCTCCTTGTTAGAGTCAACCCTACTGCCTGGATGGTAGCACCTATATTATGAAAGATGAATGTGTCTATGCATAACACTGTTGTCATTTTAACGGTGTCAACATCAGACAATTAAATTTCGCTTTTATTATTTTTTATTGCAATTTTTTAAACATCTAAATACCATAGATTTTCAATTTTTACACTGTTGACTACAGAAAAAAATGCAATTTGTTTGAAAACTATGTCACAGTTTATTTAAAAACATTATCGAAATTTACTCAACTTTTATTGTTTTAAATTAGTTTACAAGCATGATTAAAAAAAAAAAAAAAATCTGTATCACGTGCAGACCAAGATGTAGTGGAGGGTATACGGGGGTATATGCCGTGTATCTTCCGGATTTTTAAAAGAAGTTCCATATACCCTCTGTTTCTCAAATAAAGCATTAGCGTATACCCTATTTAGGAATGTTCATGACGTCAATGTATACCCTCTGCCTATACCGTATACTCTCTGCTTTTAGACTGCAACACTGATGCAGACAATTACAAAAGATAAATCTATTTGCATTTAATTGATATAAATAGCTCATCATTTGTTTTCAGCTCATATTCCATAACGAAATTAAATTCATTTATCAGTCAATAAATAAAACTCAAATTTAATATGTTTAATCGATTTTCCGCTTAATCCACTGAAATTATCATAATGGAAAAAGGTTGATTGTAAATAGCAATCTTTGAAGATTTCTTCAACTGTTAAACTCCTGATGTGAGGCCAATATGAAAATATCGCTTTTAATATGTTTCAAAACTTTATTTAAGTGCATTATTGCTATTTTGTATAATAAATTTTATTTTTATTATTGTTAGTGGGAATTCTAAAAAATATATTTAATGTAAAAAAATCTATTAGAGTTATCATAAATAAAAAAAAGAGTGCGAGGTTTTCTCACCACAATCTTTGAGTATTTGCTGATATGTTTTCATCAATTTTTGATTAACTGCAATTCTTTTTATCAAACAACACGACAATATACCGGGTGTCCTAAAAAGGACTGACTGATTTTAAAATTCAATAATTTGCAAACGGTGACAGATATTTAAAAAATTCTTGCAGGAGGGTTATGCATGAGGTCAAAAGTTTTTTTACAGTGATTTTCGATTTTAGTTTGAATTACAAACAATAGATGGTGCTGCGATCAATAGACACTAAATTCAGGCTCGATATTTGGTACTTCGGGACCCACTCGATACATTTTAATCTCCTTTTTCCACATAGAAGAAGAGAAAGGCCAAACAATTGAGCCTGTATTTAGCGCCTATTGCTTACAGCGCCATCTATTGTTTGTAATTCGAACTAAAATCAAAAATCACTGTAAAAAAACTTTTGACCTCATGCATAACCCTCCTGCAAGAATTTTTTAAATATCTGTCACCGTATGCAAGTTATCGAATTTTAAAATCAGTCAGTCCTTTTTAGGACACTTGGTATAAGTATACTGTGTCAAATATCGCTTGCAGAACCTTTCAAAAAGTATGTCACTCATTGCTGTGCCTTTAGTATGTGAACAGGAAAAAGGGTATTAACATCAGAAATAATATATATGATGTTTTTCACCTATATTCTGTAACCCTGAAATCCCGAGTTTATCCCCTTATGTTAATAATGGGTAGGGGCCTGCTAAAAACCTTGCTCACTTGTAATATAGTAAAGCACCGATTATCCAGACCGGTCGTGACCGAGGGCGATCTGGTTAATGAAAAATCTGTATCATTGGACAACTTTAAAAAACCACTATGGCAATGCTTTTTTAGGTAACTTTCTTTCACACTTTTGCCAGGCTTAGGACCAGTGGTGTAGTCGTATACATTCTAAGCAGAGGGTATATGCTCAAAGTAGCGGGTATACCCTAATGTATAGGGTCACCCGGGGTAATTCCTGGTCAGCAAGTTTCTGGGGTAATTCCTGGTTTTTATGTTTTAAGAACGCTTCACCAAAATGAAAAAAATCATAGAGGTACTCTGAACTATCCTCATTGGAATTTATTACTTAATTATGAGTTTATTGTTTATTTATTTTGAAAAAAAAATCTTTTTGTAATGGCTTGTTAAATTTCTGTAAAACAACATTGGCCTTAGTCATGATACATTTTTACAAAGATCTTTGTCACAACTCAAATTTTAAATATTTTTCTTTTCTTTCTTTTTGGTTCAATTACCAACTACTTTAGCTATTAGAAAATAGTCTTGAAATTTTTCATACTATTTTAAATAATTTACAGAAGTTGGTCAAATATTGCCCCATGTATCTGGGGTAAATCTTGGTCACTGGGGTAATTCCTGGTCAATGTTTTTATCATCATTTAATTCCTTTTTATTGTGATATTTAGGGATTTTTATTTTCACAAACCCTTTGAGAATTAACTGCAACCACGGTGTTCACCACATTTTAGTTAATTGTGGTTCTTAATAAAGTAGAGTCACCCGTGGTAATTCCTGGTCACTGAGTTTCTGAGGTAATTCTTGATCATTTTCGCTTTTGTTATAAAAATAACAATTTATGAAACTGTAAAAAATCTCAAAGATACTTTGAATCCTTTGCTTTGAAATATATGCCTTAATTATTCATTTAGTTGAAATTAAATATTTTAAAAAAATTACGTTCAAAACTGCTACTCGAATTTCTGCAAAACATCCATCTTGATTGTTACACATTTTACAACAGATCATTGTTATTCTTGCAGTTTTAATTATTTTATTTCAACTAATCACATATCACAGTCTTTTAAAAAAGATTATAAAATTTTCCTCTACTATATTAAACACTTAAAAGCAGAAAACAGTAAGTGCTCAGAGAATAAGACACACTCTATGATTGAACAATTTAATTAGAAATACTATCTCATTGCAAAATGCCAAAATGGTGCATAAAAATATACATAATGCAATAGAGGAACCTAATTATTATGCTGTGTATTATATTAAAGGTCTGTATTGAAACTTTCTTGAAAGGGAGCCGAAAACTTCAGTTGGCCTAGAAGCAAAATAAAATTGATAACAAACATTCAGTTATATTTCCTATGGACCTATAAATTTGCAAGTTATAAATAAATCCAATTGACAATGGATACTAATGAAGTAATAAATACTGCTTATAAATGTTGTAAAAACGCATAAAAATTCTTTGGCTAATTAATGTTTTGTAAAATGTACAAGAGTCTTTTACACATCAAATAACTTAGTATTTATGCCCAAAACAAAATCTATGCTTTATTATTCCACAATTATGAGATGAACAAAACTTTTAGAAGGTTGATTCTACTTATTTTATTACTCAGTCATCAAAAAATTAACTGTACTACTTAATTTACATGAAAAAGGATGCTGACCGATAATTACCAAGAATACCAAGATACCAAGAATTACCCCAAGTCCGGGGTAATTCTTGGTCATTTAAAAATTATAATTATTTTAATTATAAGTGCATATATATTTAAGTAAGCATTTTATAATATAGCCATCAGAGGGGGCTTATTCCACAAAAAAATTGGGAACAATACCTTTAATAGTTTTTATAATAATTAGATGTTGATGGAATTACCCCGGGTGACCCTATATATTATAGCTTTCTTGAGAAACAGAGGGTATGCGGTGTTCCTTAAAAAAATCCAGAGGGTATACGGTGTATACCCCCGTATACCCTCCGCTACATCCCTGCTTAGGACTCGCAATTGTAGTAGTGCACATTTTAGTATATTGCAAATGGAGTGTTTAGAACTTATTTTTTTAAACTTTTATTTTCTACAAAATTGTCACAAAGTTATACATCAAAGTACACATAGAAATTATTGCATGTATATATGCATACACTGTAGGAACAAACACGAGAGGTGATGGGGGGGGGGGGGGTTCCTCTTTTACAGGATACCAAGGGACAAAAAAAGCAATTTTTCGACCTCCTTCAGAAATTTGAAAATAAAGAGGGATGTTGTGGGTAGGGATGCACCGGATATCAGATACCGGATATCCGAAGCTCCTTCGCCTGCCGGATTCGGATATCCGGCACTAGATGTGTTTTTAGGTATATGGTGAATTATTTCTTTATATAACGCCATCTCAGAACAATAAATTACAAGCATGTTTTACACATCATTAAAACATTTTAAATGTTTTGAAATATAATTTACAAAAACTATATCTCTTTAAGTATCTAACTACATCTCTTATATTTTTTGGGCTTGAAATTCAAGTTTTCCCCAGGAGGGGAGTTTCCCACCCAACATTTAAAAATGCGGGGAAGTTGAACTGTTAGAAAGGAAAAAATAAAATCTTTAAATTCCGTTATTTTTTATGTGCCACTTAAAGAATTACATTTATACAGACATGACAAAATACCATTAAAATAATTTAAATTAACAACTCAAGATAATTATCCAAAATGTTTATTTTTATTAAAACAAAGGAACAGAATTAAGTTTTATATATACCATGTCTATCTTTTAACTTTCACCTAATGTTATGGGCAATTAACAATTGGGTTCCTAAATGAATTTCTTAATTTGGATTTTATTCCATTTTGCTCTTCCATTAGCCTCTTTCACAAGTTACACTTTTGACAAACAGCACAGACCAACTTTTATAACTTTAGAAATTATCGGAAACGCATGGTTATGCTCTGTTAAAAAATTTTAGAAAACTTTGCAAAATCTGATGTGCATTAATTTTTAACAGCAAGTTAAAAATGCATGAATAATGCATATCGGTGATTCTATTGTCAATATCCTATGGAGATTGTATGTCACTTCTGAACAAACTTGTTTTATTATATCCTTAATGGAATTATAGTCAAAACTGTAGTCCCTGGTATTTTCGTTAATTGAACTATGTTCTATGCATTGAAATTTTAAATCCATATCCAAAGTTTGAAAAGGAAATAGTCATTGATTTTTTCTATTACACGATAAAAGGTTGATTTAAAAAAGTCATGTCCTAATCTGTGAATTGCAAGAATCAACTAGTTTGTTATTTCTAAACATGTTTTTTTAAGTTCAACTAAATTTTTTTTTTCTTCATGTGCACCACAAGTGTAATCTCATTGTGTTGAGTGCTGACTATTGGCCAATTTGGTAGGGCTGTCTCCGGTGGCCATTACTGCCCTTTTAGTTATTTGCTATTTTGGGCATAGGGGAAAAAAATCGCAAAATACATAAATCGGTCATTAAAAAAAAATATCGCCGATTTCGTTAATCATGGTGAAAATAAATAAAAAAATTTGTCGACAGGTCGCAAGAAGAAAACTGAAGTGCAGGGGAAATCGGCAGCGGGAAAATATCACAAAATTCGTTAATCGATCTGTCACGAGCAAATATCGTGAAATTCCTCAGCCAGTCGCAGAGAAAAAACGCGCAAATTTTCAGTCGGATGCAGAAAAACAATCGTTACTTTCATCAGTATGTCGCAAGAACAAACAGGGAAATTTGCCAATCGGTCACAGAATAAAGTTGCTATATTTATCAATTGATCTCGAGAAAAAAAATATATGGAATTCACCGATCGGTCTCCAGAAAAAATTGTGAAATTCGTCAGTCGGTCATGGAGAAAAAGTGCAAAATTTTTTAGTCAGATGCAGAAAAACAACCATGAATTTTGTCAATCTGTCGTAAGAAGAAACTGTGAAATCTGCCCATCGATAGTAGAAAATATCACGAAATTTGTCAGTTGGTCCTGAGACTTGCTCGTCGTTTTACAAAGAAACATTTTTGGAAAATGATTTTTTGGAAACAGGAGCCGTCCACTCACAATAGGGCATAATAAATAGAGCACGAATCCTGCCATCCCGCTTTGAAATTCAAGCCCTGTATCTGCCATTCAAACCCTGTAATGTATATTAATAATATTGCATAAAAAATGTAATTTAAACATTAAAATATTCTGTTTATTTGTACAATAAAATGCTGATAATTGCTACTGGATTTGAATATGGGATTGACTATATCGATAATTGCTAATAATTAATTTGTACAATGAAATGCTGATAATTTGTATAACAAATTTTAACCAATTAATATGTGTATAATTGTAGAGTATTTTCACAAAGAAATACTACATATTTTCTTTTTATAATTTAAACATAAAATATCTACTAATATACCCATGATTAAAGAGTTATTTTCTCCAAACATAGGTTTAGTTGATGCCCTTTTTCTGTTTTAATTATTTAATATTGTTTTTGCTCTAAGTCACGTTTAGTTTTATTTTAAGTTAAATTATTTTTATATTTAAAAGTAAAAAGAAAATTACTTTTAATTTTAAATATTTATAATGAAGTTACAAAAACAACTAGTTAGATTTGCCAATCCCAAAACTTTCTTCTACCTCATACATCTTAATATTTCAAAAAGTAGTTCCAAATGTTAATACTTCAATATTATTAGTTCAATATTATACCAACTTTGATTTTGGTCTAAAATTTCTGCTTCAGTCAATTAATCAGAATAAGTTAATCTCGATCATGATATTTATTAAAATCAAAAAATTTTTCGTTATTCTGTTGTACATCAGCTGTTTGTGAATAGCCAGCTTAGCAGGATGCGAAGTTCCCTTCGCTTCATGGGCTGCCAATATAGGGGAGAGTGTTGTACCTTGGGACAATTTTCACATTTTAATTTTTTACTTCAATGATTATAATCAGATTTAAAATTTAAAGGCAACATTTCAATACACCAACATATTTCTCTATAATATAATTTTAGAAATTCAGGCAGTTTGAAAATAAAAAAATGCCATTCATTTAAAGTAGGGAAGGCAAACTGTCCCAAGGTACAACAGGATGTTGTACCCAGTGGTGTAGTCGTAAAAAAACAGAGGGTATATGCTCTGTTTTGAGCGTATACCCTAGAGTGTATATACTATAGATTTCTTGAGAAACAGAGGGCATACGGTGTTCTTTAAAAAAATCCAGAGGGTATACGGCGTATATCCTCGTATACCCTCCACTACATCCCTGGTTGTACCTTGGGACATGCTGCATAATTCAGGGAATAGGCATATAACTCATCAATAATTTTGTACAATAACAATAACTAATTTTATGCCAACAAACAAAACCTTTTTTTTCTCCCAAGGAAATAGAAAATGAAACTCAAGTTCAAGATCGAAAATAAAGTTGAGTTGTTTTATTTATTGCATTTCACATGATTTATGAAATTTTCTGTAAAATAAGTAATAAAAATACTTTATCCAAATTATTACGAACCACGTATTTCTTGTACCATTGGACATGTCCCAAGGTACAACATATTTTACTGTCCCAAGGTACAATCACCACACGGTTTAAATAAAATCAAAATGGCAGTAAATCTAGAAGAACTATCATTATTTTCTCATACCCGAAACATTTAAAAATCTTCTCTTTTATAAAAAATAAATTGCAGTTGACTTGTTATAGAAATACATAGGAAAAAAATGAAGTTAGAATGGAGGAAAATATTTACTTTGGACTAATGAAATTTATTTTTTTCACCTAGCTGTTAAAATTCGATGCTTCTGATGTTGTCTGTTATTATGATGAGATCTGTTGGTTATAGGTCACTATTAGAAATACACAAAAGATAACTGTTGCCAATAGTTTTAATAGAAATTGTCAATGTCCCAAGGTACAAGCGTCCCAAGCAGTGGCGTGGCGTGGCGTCCGGTCATCGCTGGATGCGGCGATGACCAAGCAATATTTTAAAACTCTTAATAAGCTTTTAAAACTCTACGATCCAGTTTTAGCAGAACATTTGGAGTTCATGTATAAGTGAAGGTAAGATTTAAAGTTTCTTTTTTGAACATTCAACCATTGAATTTTAGAGTTAATAATTTTTCACCACAAACTTAAATAATTGCGATGACCACCGAAAATTTTCACGCCACGCCACTGGTCCCAAGGTACAACACTCTCCCATACAGTACAAAAAAAAAAAAAAACTGCGAAAAACGAGAAAATTTTACAAAAATCTCTGTTATAGTGCCACCTTCTGGCAGAATATTTCCAAATTCAAACAGAAACTGCTGGCCATAGTCAAAAATATACACCACAAAATTGATTCAATTCTATGCTTAACTTCATACACTTTTCAATGGTAAAATAATGAAAATAACACAAAAATCCGTATTACAGCGCCTCCTTCCAGCAGAATATTTTCAAATTGAAGGAGGACCTGCTGGCCATAGCCAAAAACATACCCCCCAAAAATTGGTTCAATTCTATACATAACTTCATACACTTTTCGATGGTACAAGAATGAAAGTGGCACAAAAATCACTTTTACAGTGTCCCCCCCCCCCCTTCCAGTGGAATGTTTCCATATTGAAGGAGGGCCGCCTGGCTATAGCCAAAAACATTCACAAAAAAATTGGTTCAATTCTATGCATAACTTCATTACGATGGCAAAAATCGCTATTATTGGAAATATCCCCATCCTGGCGGAATATTTCCAATTTAAGGAGAACCTGCTAGACATAGCCATAGCCAAAAACAAATGCAAAAAATTTTGTTCAATTATATGGATAACTTCATACACTTTTCGATGGTACAAAAATGAAAATGGCACAAAAATCGCGATTACCGTCAGGGCCTGTTTACCGAATAGGCCCATGAAGCCCGTGCTTACCCACTGAAATACAAGGGGGGAAGGGCCAAAATTACTTTTCAAAACTTATTTTTACAAAAAAAAAAAAAAAAAATCCACCAGGGTAAAAGATGCATTTTTTTCCTTACTAAACTTTATTTTTCTTACTATGCTGCAATTTTTAAGTCATAAAAGATATTTTGAAGTTCAAATATATTCTCAGCTGTAGTTCCATATTTGACATTTACAAAATTAATTGGTTAAAGGGCTATGTATCTAATTATGTATACAATAAAGTAAATTTCATATGTGTATAGGTAGTTTTAGTTTAACATTAAAAGTGTTATTTACTCGAAATTTTTATAATAAAATTTAAAAATATTTAGCATACAAAAAAGGGATTTAGTAAATGAAAAGTGATCGGTAGAGTAATAGAGGGGCCCCTGTGTGACGTCGGGCTTCCCCTACTTCTAAGTCTTAAGCAGGCCCTGATTACCGTGCCTCCTCCCCCCCCCCCCCCCTTCCAGTGGAATGTTTCCACATTGAATAGCCAAAAACATTCACAAAAAAAGGGTTCAATTCTATGCATAACTCCATTCACTTTTCGATGGTATGATGGCGACACACGGACAGACAGACATTTTGTATAAACAACTAGTTGGACATTTTGTATAAACATGTTTTGGAATATCTGACCCCTAAAACATCTAAATCCGTCGAAAACCAGAAATCGAAAAAAATTCTATTACAATACTTTCTTCTAAAAATAGGCCTGTTTAATTGTTAAACTTAAAAGAAAGAAAGAAAATTAATAAAGTCATACTTTAATAAACAACTTCAAATTTTGTTTTACACTCTGAAAGTAAAGGTACAATTTTCTAAAAGAAGTAAACGTAAATTCTTAAATTTATTATAAAGAGTTCAAATATAGGAAAACTGGCAGTTAGGAAAGCTGGCAATTCTTTATACTTTTGAGAATTACCTTTTACTCATGAATAGTGAACTTACTTTCATATTTTACATTATAAACAAAATTGTTCGGCATTGTTTAGGGTCAAACGATTTCTGTTATCCTTATATATTCGCTTTGCTGCACTCTGCCGGATATCCGGCAGAGAAGTCGGATATCCGACGGTATTTCGGATATTGAAAAATCAGCCGGATATGCCGGATATCGGATATTTGCCAGATATCCGTTGCATCCCTAGTTGTGGGGTAGAGGGGAGGAAATATGCATGGGACTCTCACGCGTTGGAAGTGAAACTTCTTATGTTCTAGAAACAGTTGAATGCATGCATTGCTGTCTTTGTATTTGTTGATAATCTTAATATTTCAAGATTAGGAAATGGTTATTTAATGGTTAATTTTCGTGACATCCAACCGAATTTACCCTACCATGCCTAAAGAAGTTTCACTTAAAAATTTTTGGAGAAGGCGGGAAAAAAACTTAATCAATCCGGTTAATCAGCATCCAGATAATTGATACTCTACTGTACTTGCATTTTATTTTAGCTTAATGTACATAATAGAAGAAAGTGGAGATAATCTATTCTGCATTCTGTACAGTAAAAGTATAATTGACTCAGCAGCTGATAGGAGCTTTTCCCTATTGTTGTTGTTGTTTAATCCGAAGCACAAAAATGCCAATTATGTTTCTTTTTAATGTATTTCTCTTGTTTTCTACTATAATGATGTCCATACAAGAAGACATATTTCCATATTCTTTCTTGTACATGCCTTATTTCTTCCTTGTTTAAAGTTTCCTCTAAAAATAATGTATTTATCAAGAAATGTTTTCAAAATTGATGTTTTAAATTAATTTTAAGGGTAAGAAAAGGATTAAATAAAAGTCTTATCTAACTTAGAAGAAGATGATGATGATGTCTTTTTGAGTTTTAAGAAAAATCTAATCTTGCATTTTGCAAAATACTTACTCTAATAGGCTGCTGACTTTTCAGAATTTCAGATGTCTTTGAAATTTTTTGGTTCTGTTAAAACCATTTTAAGAAATAAGCTCAAAATTTTAAAAAGGGCTTTAGCTTCATACATCCTTTAAATGTCCAAGCTGAAACCCTGAAATCTTCTTTGGCAATCCATAATAAATGCTGTTATTACTTAATATGTTTCATATTTTAATGCCTTTTATTAACCAAAAATGATAAGCAATTATTTTTCTCATTATCAGTTAAGTATATTTATCTTTGTCCTATCTTATTTGCCAATAAAATAAAATAAAAGTTAATAATACAGTAGACTCCCCCAAATCTGCAACTGTAAAATCCACAATCGCCTAAAATCCGCACATCATCACAGATGTAAACAATGAAACATTCAGTTCAGATGTAAGGTCAAAGTTACAAACTTTTTTAGTTTTATATCATTCTATATGTATTTTAATGTAATTATCGTTAATGTTACTTAACTTGTGCTTTTTCATGAAGGAAGAATAAATTTACATGAGATTCCACTTGGAGGAAGAAAGAAAAAGTCTATTTATAGCCTCCACTGTCATGGCGCAGGGTTCGCAAAGCTGGGCCCAGTTCGAAAAAACCCAGTGGGTTTTTTCAGAATGGGATCACTTGAAAAAGCCCACTGAAAAACCCATAAAGTGGGTTTTTTCAATTTTCAGATATAATTTAAAAATTTAAACAACATATACATTTAATGAATTTAAGTCATTTCAGTTAATTTTGAAAAAATATTAATATATAAAAGCCATTACATATACACATCTGAAATAAAATAAAAATGTATTTCAGCACACTGAAATACTTTACTAACACAGAGCCTAGTAGGCAAAATACATAGTACATAATTATAGGTATGTCTTTTTATAAAAAATTCAAATCAACTATATTCATTAAAATAAAAAGTATGTATTTTTACTTTCTTCTATCTTTACAAGAAGAAAGTATTGGATTCGTGAAAAATTTCTACTTCCAGTTCATGATGGATTTATACGTTTTAAAAAGGTCCTGAAGATAATTTGATAGTTTTTAGAAAATGACTGTCTGTATTGTGGGTATGTGTGCTCTGTATTGTGTAAAAAATTTTGTGGGTGCTCTATCTCAAGAACTAATGCACAGAATTTCACAAAACTTTAGATTGAGTTAGACCTTGATGTAAACTGGTGCTGATTAGTTTTTGGTGTATACTGCCCAACAGGTAGCGCTGCTATGCTGCATTTATCTCAGTTTTTGCAATAGCTTTATCTCAAGAACTAATGTACGGATTTTCATAAAACTTCAGATTCAGTTACAAGTTAAGTTGTTGCTTATTGAATTTTGGTGCATATCGCCCAACAGGCAGTGCTGCTATGCTGCATTTTTCGCGATTTCAGCAATAACTCTTATCTCAAGAACTAATGTACGGACTTGAATAAAAATTTAGATTCAGTTAAACCTTGATATAAACTGGTGCTGATTAGTTTTTGGTGTATATCGCCCAAGAGGCACTGTTATGCTGCCTTTATTTCACTTTTTGCAATAGCTTTATCTCAAGAACTAATAATGCATGGATTTTCATCAAAATTCAGGTTCAGTTAGATGTTGACGTAAATTGTTTACTGATCAGGTTTTGTTGTAAATTACACAACAGGTAATACTTATATCTCCTTGTTAAATGCATCCAATTCAACAAATCTATATTTTACAATCCTCATGACGGGCATAAATTGTCATTTAATTTTGGCACTGTGATAGTGAATTTTGAATTATTAACATGTATGAGATAGAAGTAACTTTTGGGATTGGCACATCCGACTAGTTTACCCCTTTTTTTCTTCCTACGTATATATTTTAAATTTTAATATTCTATTCATTATTTGATTTAAAGAAAATTAACAATTTTATATCTTCTATTATATTTAAAACTAATTTGTAAGAAACACTGACATTTAATTAATTTAAATTCATATAATTTATACAATTTATAACTTGAAAAATAGCATTACAATTATATTGTATATAAGAGAACAATGTATTTTTTTATGTATAGTGTATGTATATAATATATAGAAAATATAGTATACAATACAGTAATGTAATTACGCATGTATTATACTTTTGAAAAAACCCGATTTTCCCCGGGGAATATTTGGGTTGGGTTTTTTCAGAAAAACCCAGGTTTTTGCGAACCCTGTCACGGCGGCACCCGCAACTCATTAGTTTCATGATAAGGTCACTTCATACAGGAGCACATATATTATTGTAATGAAAAGGGGAGACATTCTCTATCTGTTTCCTTTGAATAAAAGAATTCAAGAGGTAGTAGTACAGTAAACATCCTCTAATATGGCACGTTCTGGACTTGAAGCATGCCGGATTATGAATTTTTTTGGATTACAGGATTAATGAAGGAAAAAACATGTAGAAGTTTGTGTTAAAAAAAAAATGGCAGTAAGGCATGTTTTTCATTCTTTAAACAGCTTGAATAGACTAAAGAAAAAAACCTCAAAAATTTATACGTACACGACTATAAAATGAAAACATGCAGTGTAAGCATACTCACAGACGCCATCTTAAAAAAAATCTCGAATATCAGTTTGTTTGCCAGTCGCTATAAAATTCTTTTCTAAAATTAAAAAAGTATTTAATTCAGATGGTAAAAATTTATTTTTACTTTCAACAGTTTGATTTTGAAAATTATCTACAGAAATGTTTTTTTCTTCCTACCTCGTTGACATGTTGTCTGAGCTATTTATAGATTCGCTATTTTGAACAGTTTGTAATGGGTTGTTACAAAATTCCTCATTCGGAAGTTCCATTGGATTCTTATAAACATCAGAAGTGATTAAACAAGGAATACTATTTTTTTCCAAAAGTCGTGCCGGATTATCCAGTATGCCGGACATTAGGATGCTGGATTAGAGGATGTTTACTGTATTATTGAGTACTTATAACTCACATTTTTTTTTTAGCACACATCTTTTTCTTTTTTATTTTTATCATAATTTCAAATGATCCACATTTTTTTGTAATCGGAAAAGGCAACGGTAGCAATTAGTTTGGATTAGCGGGTTCTACTGTAATAACAATTTGTAGTTTGATTTCTGATAAATTTATAATAATAATAAAATGTGCATAAGGAAGTTAAATCACAACCAGATTTTGAATACTGAAATTAAAGTATACCTATAATTAATCTAAACTAAAAAATAGTATAAGCTTAAAGCAAATAGTTTATGCATTTTAAAGTTTAATGTATGCCATTCAATAATTGTATTTTCTGTTTGTACATTTATGTATTTATTAATTTTTTAGATAAATTAGATATTACATACAGTAGAAGTAGTGGACCTGGAGGACAACATGTTAATAAAGGTAGTAAAAACATTTGTTTGCTTTTGGTATATCCTAAATGCCTTTTTTTTTCTCTCCTTACCCCCTCGTTTTTTAACTTTAATAATTGTTTTTACAACAATCATATTTTTTTGGATTATTTATTCATTGGGTACTACTCCAATATTCCATCGACCTTTTACCCTAAGAAACTATCGCCAGAGTATAATGCAAAGTAACAAATGGAAGAATGTTGTCATTAAAATCTCAAAAAAAAAAAAAAAAAAAAAAAAAAAGGAAAAGCAAAATACAAGAAATTCAGAAAAGTTCCACTCGCTGAAGTGTCAACTATCTGTAACTTTAATAACAATAAATTTTACAATATATTCATGAAAACAGATTTTTTTTATATGTATTTATTTACATTATTTTTCTTGATTATCCGTCTTGGCTGATGAATGTTTGCGACCTCAGTTGTAACTGATCTGCTGTACTGGATCTGCTATGCAGTCGCAACATTTTTTTCAGTGCTTTTCTCTTTTAATAGCATGGCATCGCCATTTAAGGACATAATTGTTATTTTAATTAACAAAATATCTAATAAAACATTATTAAAAATACTTATAAAAGTCTAAAAATTGATGTTAAATCTTAAAGTTTGGCAATTAAAAAAAAATTTTTTTATTGATTTATTTTATTTTATTTTATTTTTATGGAAATTGGTCGACAGGATAATGGAGAAGTAGATTCATTGTTTCTTTTTTCTGATCTTAACCCTTAACCGGAAACGTGAAAATCCTGTGCACAAATAGAACACTTAATAATTTAACAAATAGTGAACTTAAACATTTAATCTTTAATAGTAATGCATTAACAGGACCAATTTTTTAATATAACAGCATAAAAATAAGTTTAGAATGTCAGAGAGAGAAAATATTAAGGGCAGATATGTTGACTCAAACATCTCACAGATGTATGTTTCCGGTTAAGTGTTAATAAGCATAATCAATTTATTCACTAACACTTTAACTCATTACCATTGCAAAGTAATTTATGGTATTATGGTGATATTGTTTCTATTTTTTATGATGAAGATATTTTCTGGAATCTTGTATTGTTCACTTATAAATAGAAGAAAACAGTCATATTTTGGCTAATTTTTTGTTAAAATTTTTGTTTAGTTCTGAGTATCTGTTTATGGTCTTTGTTGGTAAATAAATGTTATTAGGTGCATTCGTAATTATATAAATACGAGCACCTATAGTCGTTGTCTGGTCCGCCCATCTGTTTGCATATAACAGTGCAAAAACTACCCTTCCAAATGGTTTGAATTTAATATATCTAACCATTACAGAACTTTGTTGAGTTATTTCAAATTTTATAAAAATCTAATCAAAACTTAAAATGATATTAATAAAAAATTTTTTCATTCTATTAAATCCTATCATACATACGTAATGAATTCAATGATTGCCATGATTCTAGGTTGCCATGGTGATTACATCCTATTTAAGATGGAGTCATATTATTTCCATATATTACTGAATTTCATATATAGAATCATAATAAATTTTGTATTCATGCATTTTTGCGTAAAAGTGCAATGGCTACTGCACCAAGATCTGAATATTTAAAAAACTGGTTATAGTACAAATGTACCTCATCTGCCATGTTTGACGTACAATTTCCGACTTTTTATTTTCATAGAATGCTGGGCTCTTTACTCAAGCATCTGATGTTATGAAATTATTAGACTTGAAATGTTTATTTAATTTTAATATATACAGCCTTGCTCTTGATTTAAAAATCTGCAAGTTGATTTGACTTGCTTGTTATCATTAAAATTGAGAATCCAATTTTTAAAAGTTTGAAGCTGTTTCAAAAGTCATATATTTTCTCTGAATATAGAAATAGGAGTGTAAGATGTTTTTGTTTATTGGGAACAGACCAAGCATATACTCTAGGGTGAGGAGGGCGGTCTTCTTCCTTCCCAATATGTTTAAGCAAAAGGTGCCATGGAAGGTTTAAGAGCACTGCCAGATGCCTGTAATTTTGATTATTAATGTACTATTCTTATATTATTTTTTCTTATACATAAAAAATATATAGAAATAACAGAAACATGATGGTTTAGAATATTTTTTTTAGTGTAAATTAAGTAACAAAATAAATAACTTAAATAAAAAAATGCATGAGATCTATTATATTTGAGACATTTTAGGATTGCTACCAGTCATCACCCCTATATGTTCAAGAAAAAGGGTGCTGCTGTAGGGTTTTTTTTTTTATTGGAAGTTCTTACTTTTCTTTTGAGAACAAAATAAGTTAAATGCAATAGGAAATTCTGAAAACAGGCTTTGTCCGATGATCTTTTGAAGAAAGCTCTCCCCTTACTCCAAAGTCCGTGGTGATTTTCCCTTAATCTCAACATCATTTACACTTGATTTGGTCATTCATTCCAAAAAAGGAGTTTGATGAGAAGTATTAATTTCTTTTGGAAAATTATATGTTTTTGCACCAACTATAAATGATCCAAGAGAAAGTAAGCGGATAAAAAAAAAATCAGTAAAAAATAAAAAAGAGCCAGGATCTTACTACAGTGAACAAAGCAAAAAGAGATTTTATGAAACAGAGAGAGGATCTAAATTAATGAAAAGTGCTTGAAAAATGATGATGCAGCCAAACGTAAGGGCATGTACATATACAGTTCTATCTTTAAGGCTGTTCTCAAATCTAAAGAGTCAACTTTCTGACATAAGTTTTAATTCATTTTTGTTTGGAAACGCATGAAACTAGAAAGTGTTGTTATTCAGAAACTATGTTATTGAACTGTTTTTTCTGTGTAAATGCAATAGATCTTTCAGAAAATACTGTCAAAGTTGGCATTTTGAACCGAACTTCCGAACGAAAGAAGAAAATCTAGTCAGTAAGGGGAGAAAAATGCCATGTCATGTGATCAAAATCGCTTATAACTCAATAGGTAATTGATTGATCAAAGAATGGAAAACACAGTTCGATCCAAATCGCTTCCCTGGTCAGGCTTTCCAATTTTATATCTTTCCGTTAAAAAATGAATTTGTAAATGCGTCAAAACGTTTTGCACTTGTTGAGCAGAGGAGTTGAGAACAGCCTTAAGTTAAGCATGTTCTGAATAAAATATTTTACCTTACTGACACTTTCACAAGCTCATTTTCTTAATTTGACTGTTTTCTTTGAGTGGGTTAAGCACAATAAATTTTTTCTATCACATGCTGTATACTATTTGCAATTTTTTAATGCATTTCATGTCAATTTTTGTTCTTGTACATTTTTTATGTTTTCTGCAATGATTTCTACTTGTGGAAAAAGCAGATACTGCATGAAAATTATTTTTCCTGCAGCTAATATGCTGTGCTAAAGATGAAAGAAATATTTCTTTAAAAAAAAAAAGCAAATATATTCTATAAGGGAATGCATTATCTGGCCTATGAAATAAACTGATTTGTTTTTGAAGGTGTAAATATTTTTGATAAATTATATTGCTTTTGGGCTATTTTTGTTAAGGTGAAACATAACTTTGCAGAATAATGAATTATTTTATATGTCATTAATTTACATTTTTAACCTTTTAGTAAATAGCAAAGTTGAAGTTCGCTTCCATTTACAAACTGCAGCTTGGATTCCAGAACAAACTAGAGAGAAATTGTCAAAACTAGTAAGTATTGTTTCGAATTTGAAAGTTTTTTCGGGAAATATTGATTTTGACTCAGATTGTTTCCTATTTTTTAATTATCCTATTAAATTCAGAATATTGATATGTTTAACACTTTGAGGTCTGAGCTATTTCAACGGTGTAATCTCCTTCTGGACTGAGAGTATTTGGTACTTTTTATGATTTTTAAAAAAATACTTGGATGATATGTATTTAAAAAAATATATATATATATAAACTTCAAACTGTTTTTATTCATAATCAAGGAACTATTTAAATGTACTAAAAATTAATATTTAATGAGAAATTGTTGAAAAAAGTATTTTTTATATATTTGTTAAAGTTCTGCATAAGAAAACATAATTTTTTAACATAAAATTTTACATCGACTTGAATAAAAACTTACCCAAATGTTGTACAAATATCAGAAAATAGGTTTTGTTTGTATATAAACATTATGTAGTAAAATTTGCTTTTGTGTGATACACGATACATTTCAAAGCACAAAGAGCAACATCACAAGGTTCATAATAAGTTCAAATTAAGCTCTGATTCTAGATATTTTCATATATTTACTTAGTGTTGCCACCTATATATTTTTTTCAGAATAAAAGATTCGTAGATATCTGAAAATGACCGTGGATGTATATAGTAAGCAGGGCCGAAACTAGCCTTTTTTGCACCCGGGGCAAACATGGATTTTAGCCCCCCCCCCCCCCTCGCAAAGTATATTTACAAAGAGAATTTAACTAATTTTCTAATAGCCGGCTAATTTTAAAATTTAAAATATGTATTCATAAAATATGTAATACTGAACTACGTAATCTACAATGGTGGATCCAAGGGGGAAGTCACGGGGGTCATAAGCCCGCCCCCACCTTTGAACACCAACAAAAATATTTTAAAGATCATTTTTAAAATATACAGTAGAGTCCCAATTATCCGAGTTATTTTCTTTTGATGGACTGGTGGCTTCTATCATTATGAAACAGCCATTATAAATGAAGTGTTAGGTGAAGATGAAAAAGTTAGAACTCTGATTTTTTGGTCAGAATGGGGGGAAAAAATGGCCATAATTAAAAAAAAAAAAAAAAAATTCTTCTTCTTCGCACATCTTCTAAGAACATTCAATTAGTTCCCAGAAAAATTACACAGAATTTTTTAGACTAGAAAGACTTACCATATATTTCTGTGTATAAGCCGAGAATTTTTTGGCTCCAAAGTGGGTGGTCGGCTTATACACAAGTCTAAAAAAATTTCAAAAATTGATATTCTAAAATAAAAAAAGATGGTAAATATAAAAAAACATACAAAATATTTGGAAATTAAAGAAAAAAATAGTTTAATACTCCATTCTTTTACAACAGAAGTGTCACCAATCATATTTCACTGTAACTAAGTCATTATCAGAATTTTTAAGCAACTCCTTAAAATCACTTTCTTTCATTGGTACATCAGGATGAATATCGCCAGTGTCTAATTCATCATCATCGCCGCCATCTTAAAAAATGGTATCATCCTCACTTCCATCCAGTTCATTACTGACGCAATATTTTTTGAAAGGTACACGGACAATCATTCCTTGTGTTAATTCAAGCCAAGATTCTTTCACTCATTTAAAGATAATGATGATGTCAACTTTTTTTAAATTAACGCAATTTGTGACACTGTATCCACAGATGACATACATTCAGTCAATTTCGAACAGAACTTGTCTTTAAATGGCTTATTTATACAAACTTCCAGCGGAAGCCAATTAAACAGATTTAGCAATGCGCTAAAACAGAATAGGAGAGATAAATAATTTCGGAGAGCGTATTTTTTTCTATTTAACGTGTCTATTAGTTTTCGGTCACTGAATTTTTCATCATCTTTTTTAACATCCGGTACTCTATATGCCAGAAGATACAACACATTTTTTTCCAATTATTCTCTAACATTTTCTTTCCTGTGGATGCTTTGATAACAAGAGGCATAAAAAGTAAATTTGATCTATATCTCAAAAACTAATCATTGAAATGAATGAGCTGTATACTTACATATATAATTTTTATTTTTACAATTGTTGTTCATTTTTGTGAAGATTAATTTGATCATAAATCATAAGTTTTCTAATTATGATTATCTTAATTTTCATAATTCAAAATTTACTTTTGAATTGAAAAAAAAATGAATGAAATATCTTTGGGGAATATAATAAGTAAAATTTTGTTATGCGAATTAACATTAGCATCCTCAAACTTAAAACTCATCTAAATCTACGAAGATTTAAGAAAAAGTGTACAATTAGTGCCATTTTCAATGTTCCCTTGATCAAAGAAACTAAAAAAATAGTGTCAAAAGTGGGTGTTACTATTGGGAAATTCAAAGTCGATACAATTTTTAACATGTAGTTGAATGCTATTTCAAAATTTATATTCAAATTCGAAAAGTAGACACAATTTCCAGTTGAACTGTACCTTTTACATCTCCAGAAAAAAAATAACCCAAACCGAGTACAAGTATCTGTCGGCAACAGATAACAAAAGTGCTCTTCAGGAGCTCAGTGGTAGAACATTCTGCCTAATGTCAATGACCATGGTTCGAATCTAGTTTTGGTCGTTTGGTTTTTCACTCTGTTGGTTTTATGCCTTTTAGCCAAGTCGAATAAAAATTCAGCAGTTAAGATTTCAAGTTATTGTAAATACTGGTTGTGGTTATATTTCTAATGCGTAAATCTGCAGCTCAGCGTCAGGTCTGTGAATCTTTCTTTCATTATTATTTTAAATTCATTTTATTTAATATTGGAAACTTTCAACCTGCAGTTTCTTTTTTTTTACATCAGTATTACTAAATAGTTTCAGGAAATTTAATTCTAAATACAATTACATGCATTAATATTCCAGTACTGCTTTTTTTGTGTGAAAACATTTTATTATCATGGGGGGAGTATGTCCCCTTGAACTCCCGTTGTCTTGTTAATTTTTATAATCTATGGAATTCATTATTGTAAATCTTGTATTTGAAATAATTCAAATAGCGATTTTGTAATAAAAGCATTAATGATTATTTTGAATGATTCATTATTCTCATAAATATTCCATTAATTACTAGCTGACCTGTACAGTTCATGGTAATAAACTTAAATATATCTAAAACCAGTGTTGAATAATTTTACATTTTTAAATGAAAATCTTTCAAATAAATCTAATGTTAGTGAAAAGGCAGCTTCCCTATTCCTTGTTTTTAAGAATTCAGCTAATTTTACTCAGATAAATAAAGGTAAAATACATGGAACCTGATTATAGAAGATTCCCAATTTTTATTCCTTGTTTTTAATAATTCAGCTAATTTTACTCAGATAAATAAAGGTAAAATGAATGGAACCTGATTATAGAAGATTCCAAATTTTTATTCCTTGTTTTTAAGAATTCAGCTAATTTTACTCAGATAAATAAAGGTAAAATACATGAAACCTGATTATAGAAGATTCCCAATTTTTATTCCTTGTTTTTAAGAATTCAGCTAATTTTACTCAGATAAATACAGGTAAAATGCATGGAACCTGATTATAGAAGATTCCAAATTTTTATTCCTTGTTTTTAAGAATTCAGCTAATTTTACTCAGATAAATAAAGGTAAAATGTATGGAACCCAATTATAGAAGATTCTCAATTTTTGTCAATACTGAATTTGTATGAAAATTTAGAAAAATCAGCTGAGCTTGGTGATATTTGGCAAAAAACTTCGCTAAATTTGGCAACAAAAATAGGTCACCATAAATGAAGGCAACTCGGAGCCATCCTAGAAATTCAAACTGCTATTAAATTCCAGTAATACATACAAGTGCTATTGCATGACAAAAATCAGATAATTTTTCAATGATATTCAGTGTTTTACTGTTTCTTAATTACTTATCTCAGCCATTTTTTTCTTAAGGTAAGAGCCAAAACAAAAATCTTCTGGAATCTTTGCATCAAGGCCAAACAACTATAGAAAAATGTTTTAGATTTAATTTTTTTTAACGTCTTTTTTAATTTGAAATTTTTAAGTGGCTGCCATTTTTAAGCAAGATGGCGGATGAAGCTAACCAACAAATTCTGTCGAGACCTTGGTATGTCCTGTACTCATCATCAGTCTTATCGAAATCCAGTAATACATACCAGTGCCATTGCGTGACAAAAATCATATAATATTTCAATGATATTCAGTGTTTTACTTTTTATTAATTCCTTATCTTGCTTATTACTATAAGTTATTTTTGGATATTTTCATAAAAGAATAAAAATTCAGTTTTGATTTTCCTTTTCTCATGTGTGAATGAAAAATTTGTGTTTATAGTAGATACATCTAGTTAACTAGATACATATGTAGAATACAATCAATATTTGTTGAAATCAATATTTGTACAAAGGGTGATTTTGGAGTATGGGTGTCAAGATCGGTGAAAATATATCAAAATTTTCTGGAATTGCTTACCTCTGGGTGGCTGTAATAGGTAACTCCTTACTTTTTGTAATAGAAACAACCTAAAAGGTCAGGGTACTAGTCCTAAGAAAAAAATAAACACTATACACTGTTAAAAATCTGTAGCGTTTGCTGCAAAGTCACTCCACTGCTTTTATAGAAAACGATTACTTGACTATTAGCCCAGTAGTTAGGGGGTTAAAGTCGGAATTAATTAGGGGAAAGCTGGAAATTGTTTTAATCCCTTCAGTTTAGGTCTAATGTTTTCCCCTCGTACTAGGTGAGTGTTAGGAAATATGTAAAGATTTATAGTAAAAAACATGTTTTTTAACATACCATTGCAGTATCTCCAAACAGCGAACTCTGTCAAAAACATTGTCAATACAAATGTTGTAGAGCTTAAAATTCTGAGTAAAATGAGTACCTACAGTTAATATTTTTGTTGAACATTAAGGTCACAATTCCACTTTAAAGTTTTAGACTCGTGGTCAGGGGGTTGAACTCTGAATTAATTAGGAGAAAACTGGAAATTGTTTTAATACCTTCCGTTTAGGTCTAAAATGAACACACTATGTTTTCTTCCTCATACTTGGGTGAATGTTAGAAAATATGTACATATTTGTTTTCAAAAAACACGTTTTTTTAATTACTTTAACAATATCTCAATACAGCTAACTCTATAAAAAACATTGTCAATACAAATGTTGTAGAGCTTAAAATTCTGAATAAAATGAGTACCATCATTAATATTTTTGTTCAACATTATAGTCGCACTTCTATTTCAAAATTTTTCAAATCAAGAGCTTGAAGCCAGGAGAGACCAAATTAACTTAACAATATCTCTAAATTGCAGCCTTAATATTGAACAAAAATATTAAGAGTAGGTACTGATTTTACTCAGAATTTTAAGCTCTACAACTTTTATGCTGACAATGTTTTTGATAGAGTTAGCTGTTTTGAGATATTGTTAAGTTAACTTGGTCTCTCCTGGCTTCAAGCTCTTGATTAGCAATTAAGGCAAAATTTTGAAATAGAATTGTGTGAGCAAAAACATTAATGATGGTACTCATTTTATTCAGAATTTTAAGCTCTACAACATTTGTATTGACAATGTTTCTTTATAGAATTAGCAGTTTTGATATATTGTTAAGGTAATTAAAAAAAACATGTTTTTCGAAAACAAATATGTACATATTTTCTAACATTCACCCCAGTACGAGAAAGGAAACATAGTACGCTCATTTTAGTCCTAAACTGAAGGGATTAAAATAATTTCCAGTTTTCCCCTAATTAATTCTGAGTTCAACCCCCTGACCACGGGTCTAAAACTTTAAAGTGGAATTGTGACCTTAATGTTCAACAAAAATATTAAGTGTAGGTACTCATTTTACTCAGAATTTTAAGCTCTACAACATTTGTATTGACAATGTTTTTGACAGAGTTCGCTGTTTGGAGATACTGTAATGGTATGTAAAAAAACGTGTTTTCTTACTATAAATCTTTACATATTTCCTAATGCTCACCTAGTATGAGGAGGAAAACATAGCATATTCATTCTAGACCTAAACTGAAGGGATTAAAACAATTTGCAGCTTTCCCCTAATTAATTCTGAATTCGGCCTTTTTTTGCTCCCCTACCACTGGCTAATACTATAGAGCCACGGTCGGCAACAAGCAGGCCGCGGTCCACATCCGGCCCGCGGAAGGTCGAAGCCTGGACTGCCAAAAATTTCCAATTTGAACAAATAACTTTTTAATATTTACATATAATAGATACGTTTGAGCGATAGCCTTTCTAAAACAATTTGAAGCAAGATTCCAAGACTTTGTAGAGAAAGGTAAGTTGTCTCAATTCTTTAAATCGCCTTATGAAGTTTCAACACCTGCAGAATGGACTGATGTGGCTGTGAAGTTGTTCATTCTTGAAAAACAGATAATTGACTTGCAAGACATTTCCTTGCAAATGTGTAAAACTGCATCCCCTGAAGAAGGTTGGGGTAAACACAGACCTGCCAACTGCTACGAAAAAATCGTAGTTTCTACGATTTGGACCTATAAACTACGATGCTACGAAAATCGGTCTTAAACTACGATTTTTTGCAAAAAACAAAAAAACGCATTTTTTGTTTCTAATTGCGATTTTTATCCCACGCAGCATAATTTTCAGGAATGATTCTGTTCCAAAATTTCAAAGTATTCATTTCCGAAAGTTTAAAAAAAATTGTCATTAATCCGAAAATTCGGACATTAAAATTTACTCATGGAAAAAAAAAAAATCTGGGCTGCAAAACAAACTTCTTAACATAAAACCCTCTTTATGTATATCAACCACAAGTGAATCGTGTTTCTGTAAATATTTATACAGGAATTCCCTTCGTTAGAAACAGGGATGCCATTTTAAGAATTTCTGGAGTGGGGGGGGATCTTTGAGGGGCAAGATTTGAAATAATGTGCAAAATCGCACGATTTGTACTATTTATTATTAAACATTTCAATTTTGTGTGGTAAAAAACACAAAATTCGTCAAAAGTTCATGGTAAAAAGTGCAGATTTCAACAAAGAATCGTGATAGAAAAATGTGAATTACGATTGTGCGGAAAAAATTGTGAATATCCTGAAATGGTGGCGGGAAAAAAATTCGAGAATTTCGTCAAAATTTACTGCACTGGGCTAAAAAATTGGAACCAAGCTTCTTTTACAAATGTAAAAAAAATGCTGCAAAACGAGAAGAAACTTTAAATATCGTATAAAAATTTTCAGAGGAAAAAGTTTACTATATTGAGTTGAAAGACGGAAACCTTATTCCTTTTACGAATGTCAAAAGATGACTCCGAAACACGAAAAACCAACCAACCAACTTCCAGATTAATTTCAATATTCTGTGCTACGGTTTCTCATTTTCAAAAGTTGGCAGGTCTGTAAACATATCTCAAAAAGGTTTGAAGATTGCAAAAAACTAGCTATTAATCTGGTTACTATGTTTGGTTCCACATACATATGTGAAACAACTTTCTCCAAAATAAATTTTTTGAAGAACAAATATCGTTTAAAATTAACGGATGCCCACCTTGAAGGCACTCTTCGCATTACCTGTTCTCCACGTGAACCAAACTATAAAAGACTGGCTCAAGACCGCAAGCGTAATATTTCGCATTAATTTTTCAACGAATGTCTGCTTTTTCTATTTTATAATGTGTATGTAAAAAATTTCAGAACGCATACGTATGTATGTAGTAATTTTTAAGAATGGATACCAGACTTTTCTATTATATGTATGTGTATGTAAAAATAAAAATTTTAAAGTAATATGTACTTATATTACTTATGTGTGTTTTTCTCTGGACCTCAATAATATTTTTCAAAAGTATTTGGACCCCACTTAAAATTACTTGCCGACCCCTGCTATAGAGCATTCTCATTGGTCAGAATAGAGATATTCTATAAAGGCGGTGGAGTGACTATGCAGTTAAAGCTGCAGATTTTTAACAATGTAGAAATAAAAAACAAGAACGGAAAATCATGCATGCGGAATAGATTATGAAACACTTTCCAACACATTCAGAATAAATAAAACTTCATAGTTTACTAAGATGAGTAATGATGCCTAAATGAACATTTTGGAAAACACATAATGCATTTGAAAACCCAATTTCTGCTTTTACTAGGAATAGTTGGGGGTAAATATGTGATTTTTTGTGCAGCCCTGTATATGATCTATAGATATGTATGTATACTACATAGTATACTTTACGTTAGTTCTGTTAAATGCATAGCACTGTTGAAAATTTCCATTCAGCAATTTCTGCCAATAAACTGATGTTGTCGAAAACTTTTGTGCAGCCCTGTATATGATCTATAGAACTTATACACAGCAAGTAATATTTAAAAAAAAATTAAATTTAAAAATGCATACCACAACTGAGATCAACTTCCAGCAATTATTATTTGTAGGCTTCAATAGTTCAATTATTGTTTGTTTCCTTCTGTAGACAAATTCTTTTGTGTGTCCTTGTAAATGAATGATAAATTCGATGCTCACCATGTTCTATATGAACCTTGCAGTACACTTCAGTGATATATATTCATTTCAGTATGTTTAAAATAGTGTGATATCATTAAAAAGCTCGTGAAAGGATTTCCCCCCGGAGACAGTAATGTAACGGAATTCTTTTGAGTGTCCCTGTAAATGAACCGTAACTGCTATACACCTCATTTTCAATACCGAACATGCCATAGTGATACCTAATAACATATATCTATTTCGTGGCAATCGGACTATATCTACGTAGTTAGAGCATGAACAGACAAACGGAATTCATAAACACTTTTCAACTACATTGGAAAGTGTTAAAAAAGCCACCAGTTGAGTAGAAAAAGGCATTACTGCAAGAGAAAATAGATTATTTGTTTTAGTAAAGATGTTAAAAAAAGGGGGAAAATACAGTAGATTCCCTAAAACCTGCAATCTTCCGAAATCTGTCTGTATTTCAAAATGTAAACAGTAAAAATAGCAGTTAAGAAGTATTCTTTATCATCTTTATTCTAAATATCAGTGAACGAAAATAAAGTTTTTTTTAACGTAAATTTATGAGAAAATAGTAATGACACAGGATATTTCAATAATTAAAAGCTTTTATGGATCAAGGTAAATGTCAGTACAAATCAATTTTGTTATAGCAGCATATTAATGCTGATTTGTAATTTGAAACAATAGAAGAGTTTTAAAAAATATTTAGCATAAAAGACTTTTATTGATGAATAGTGCTGTAAAAGTAACGACTAAATGAATACCCGTATGATGTCGTTACTTACGAACTCGCTACCCGTTAGAAAGTATTCGTTACTCGTTACTGTTCAAAAACTGGGTATTAACAATCATCGTATGTACTACAAACCTGCAGCAATAGCAAATCTAATTATATACCGCACATGAGTCTTTTGAAGAATTCGTTACTATTTTAACGTAGAATATGTGCTGCCATCTGTACGTTAAAAATACATTTAATTTTCTACGTTTTAATGAAAAAAAGGCAAACAAAATTAAAATACGATGCATAATCGAATATAACATGTCTAAATTGTATAATTTCTTACTTGTGAAATAAGGAATAATCGGAGAAATCAATTTAGGAAAAGTAAAAGTTCACCAAATTTATATGAAAACTATGAAATATAATTACACAGCCAAAATATTTTACAAACAAGTTTACTTATCAATTTTACACTAACAGTAATTATGTATTATGAAAATTTAACTTCTGGAATAATATGAAAATATTTAAATATATATATATATTTAATTTCTTACGTGATTATCCTAACAAATGACACTGTACTTCAGTCACATTATTATTTCTGAAATTATTGATTTATATTTAAAAATACCCTTTTTTCAAATATGAAATTTAAAACCATAGCAACAAAAATATTTGGCACAGATGTCATATACGCACCACACTAGCGTGATTTTTTTTCTGATGCCAATTTGGTGAAAACCCCGTTTTCGAATATAAGTTACACACATATATATATATATATTAAATAGGGAATAACAATAAATAAAAAATGTTTCATTGATAACTATAGAACAAAACAATTTACATAATTTAAAAAAAGAAAATAAAAGTAACTATACAATTTATTAACAAATAAACAACATCCGAGTTACCATATCAAGCAAAATAACGGCACTTTGGCGCCAGTTAAGTACGCCGGTGATTACATGACATTGGCCTCAGAAAAAAATTGCGCCAATATGGTGCGTATATGACATCTGTGCTAATTATTTTTACAAGCCAAACAGGAAAAAAAAAAAAAAGCAATTTAACAAATTACAACGACCATTTGGAAAATGATTTTTTCAAAGACTAAAATTTAAGACATAAAAAATCGCACGGAATTGATCATACATATTTCGTACGCCATGGATTAAACATTAACATTCTTGGACCAATTTTAAATGAAATTTCATTTTTAAATTTCTAAACATCCCACAATATTACTTTTTATATCGTCGTATAGAGAAAAAAAATACATTTTTAATTGCAATTTGTTTGAAAGCTGTATCTCAATTTGTTTCTGAGTTATTAATTTTTTTTGTAGTTTTTATTACTTTTTTGTCATAGTGGCAACAGAAGTATCCATCTCTGTTGAAAGTAAAGGGAAAATACAGATTACTGTATAGACCCATCAGGAAACGAATAAAATGCGGATTCAACCAATAAAAAGCTTCAGATATGTTTTTGATTGCCTACCCTGACAAAGGACAATAACCATTTTTCCAAATGGTTAAAAAAAATTAGAAAACAGTAATTCTGCTTTTTCAGAATTTAGTGTCATCCCCGATGAAAAAAAAAATATGTACATAAATATAGATAGTTCAGTTATAAGACTTAAAACACACACGTTTATTTTATATAAAATGACGTGATCCGCATCCGCTGAAGAATTTCTTTCGTTATTTAAGAAATTCGACAAAAAAAATGGCTATCTCATGATTCATATGCTTTCATTTGTTTGTAATATTAATGTAAATACTTAAAATTAAGTTCAGTTTATAAAAACTTCATGTTTTATCAGAAGTTATTAACTTATATTTTTTCGAAACAGCAGGTATTTTAATTACCTTTTTTTTTTTTTTTTTTTTTTCAGTTTTTATGAGAAAATGGCAACAAAAAGATATAATTGATACTTTCCAACTATTTTTCCTGTACTTTTACTTTCTACAGAAATGGAGTACTTGAGTTACAAAAATTAAACAAATGGCATTTAAAACTACAAAAAAAAAAAAAAAAAATAATAATAATATCTCAAAAATAAATCGAGATGCAGTTTTCAAACAAATTGCATTTAAAAGCACTTTTTTCCCCAATACGACGGTATAAAAATTGGAAATGTGCGATGTTTAGAATTTTAAAAAAATGCGGTAGAGATTATTCTGTTCAATGATACCCCTGCTTTGTTTTACGGCTGACTTATACAACGGGGCGTGTTTTTTTTTTTTTGGAGACCACACTTTATTAGCTTAGCTGGAAGAAAGAAATAGCATACCGGAGGTTAAAAAAATTAAATGTTATCATAAAAACATTTTTACAAGCAATCTAAAAACTCGTCTTTATCATAAAAATATATATATTTTTTTTTATTTAAAACATAAGTACACGTACAAAGATATTTTTATAGGATAAAGAATGCACTGAAAGCAAACCTGTAAATTTTAGAACAGAATTTCTTGAAAATTTTCAGAATATTTAAAAGAAATGCGTTTCACTTTAGACTTTATCATCTTATCAACCAACAGTTTACGTCAATCGCATTATTATTTTAGAAATCTTTGATTTATGTTTTAAAATAATATTTTTTCCATTCTTTTTCGTTTTAATGAAGCACGCCTTTCAGATAATATATAACCTGATTTTGAAAAAAAATTTTTTCAGATGGTACTACAAGCTCAGGGTATAAAATAGCTATGCTTCTTTTTCTTTCCATAATGAAGGAATCAACAAGCCCCTACGAAATCAAAATCGTTTGAGATTTGAGAATAAATGATACTAACAGAATGATACGCATACACTGATACGTAAACAACTAACGCTGAAATATCCGAGTCTGAATACAAATTCGCATCTTTTACCGCATCCGGCTATCTGCTCCATTCATGAATTAAACAAACGTAGGCAGCGTTTGAAGTTAGTTTCATTTTATTCGGCTGCGTATTGACGCAGTAACGACTAACGAGTCGTATTTCGAAGTACCGATTCGGTATTTCGTATCTTAGAGAATACCCGTTACTTAGTAACGAATATGTGCGGTTTGCTACAGCTCTATTGATGAAGCATGAACTTCTACTACAAAAGATCCTTTAATTGATGCATGGCATAAAATATGGTCTGGCTCTTTATTTATCGAAAATCAGGATGAAGATACACATTTTTCAGGTTTTCAGTTAACTTTACCTCAAGCTAAAGCATTTGAATTGTTGAATTATACAAAAAATTTCAAAACAGATTCATAAGAACTTTTTAAAGAAAAAGAAATAGTTGAATGGGTGAACATTGAAGATGAAATTTTGGTAAATCATGTTGCTAGTGAAGGAATTATTTCTTTAATAATGAATCCAGCTGAAGACAGTGAAACTGAGTCTGACAGGGACTGCGAAAAAAAAAAACAGTTTAAAGAAAGTTTGGTTTTTGGTGAGATTTCTTTTAAGTTCTTGGAGCAGCAGAGTTGTATAAATCAATAGGAAATAATGGCTGTTTACAAAATTCGAAAGAAACTTCATCAAGATAAAATGAAAGTTCTTAAACAAAGGACGGTACAAGAAAGGTTTAAAAGTAATAAAAATAATTTGGTGTATTAAAATGATAATGTGCAGGTAAATAAAAGGGATTCAAGTTTAATTTGCTTAAATTGAATTATTACATGCTGTTCTTGTTAATGGATACAGATAAGTTGAAAAAAATAAATCAGAATCTGCATAACTCTAAAATCTGCATAATTCTAAAATCCGCACAGGCTCTGGTCCCAAGCTGTGTGGATTTTTGAGATTCTACTGTACTTAATATTTAAGTATAATGAATAAAGTGAAATTAATTTTGTGTTAAAAAGTTAATTCCTATTATAAAGTATAGTTTAAACTATAATTTTCAGACATCATGTTCAACTTGATTATTAAATGAAAAATATACACTGGCCTCCAAAAGTTAAGGTACAGGGACTGGATGCTTTTGATTGTACATGGTTTGTCGAATATCTACCAACATTATTGGTGAATTGTTCTTGAACTTCTGGGTTGTAAAGAACATGTTTGATTTCATATTTCTCAGTGAAGATTTAGTCGGGGGGACAATTAGGGGGCTAATAATAAATTTAATAATAAAATATTTGCAATCACCTATGTTGGAAATGGATTGTTACTGTGTTAAATGACTATTTGGGTCCTTTTCATGCTTGTGTGCGTTTGTGTAAGCATAGCACTCATATTCGTGAAGATGTTATTTTGTATGTGAAAAATTCAAAAGTTTTTTGTTTATAGCATACATAGCTTTCAACTAAATTTAACACAACTTTCGAAAACCTGGCAAAGAACAGTAGCAACAGTATACTGCAATTTAAACATGAATATATTGAATATTTGATGAGATATGGGCACTTGTATGAAATAATTTTTAACTGCATATGTGCACATGCATGGAAGAATTCGAAATTTTTATTTCCTAATTTGGTAGTCAGCTATTTTGGGCAACTTCTGTAAAAAGTCTAGTCAAATATTGTGAAAACTCAGAAAAATATAGTGAGCTGATTGAAAAGTTGTGGAAAATCCCTTATAATAAAGCTACTTTTAGAAAGCAACTCACTATATCATCCCTATCTTTGGGAATTTTCATGATATTTGACAGGACATTTAGGTAAGTTGTCCTAAATAGCTGACTATCAAATTATGAAATAAAAATTTTTAAATCGTCCATGCATTGGCAGTTAAAAATTATTTCACACAAGTGCCCATATCTCATTAAATATTCAATATATTCATGTTTTAATTGTAGTATACTGTTGCTACTGTTCTTTTTCAGGTTTTCGGAAAGCTGTGATAAATTTAGTTGAAAACTCTGTATGCTATAAACAAAAAACTTTTGAATTTTTCACAGGCACAATAACATCTTCACGAATATGAGTGCTATGCTTACACAAATGCACACAAACATTGAACAGGACCCAAATAGTCATTTAACACAGTGACAAACCATTTCCAGCATTTTTTGTTACATAGGTGATCACAAATAATATTTTATTATTAGCCCCCTAATTGTCCCCCTGACATTATCCTTCACCGAGAAATATGAAATCAAACATGTTCTTTACATCCCAGAAGTTTTGTCAATAATGTTGGTAAGCACTTGGGTTTTAACATCATTTGATGGTTTTTATGTTCTAAAAACCTTTTTCACCTTTCTTTAAAATAAATCAGAAGTTTCAATTCGTATATTTTTCAGTTAATGTCTACTTTTCTGTCATTTTATAAGTGTGAAATATGTCTTAATTTTTTATTAGTAACAAACTTTAAGGTGACATGCACCATATGTTGCAATTAAAAAAAAAATGAAAGCTTTCAGAGGAATTTTTTTATGTGTATGCTTATTTTTGAAAATTTTTGAATTTAATATGTTTAATGTTGTTTAATTTGATGTGTAATAAGTTTGTTTACGAATTTGATTTTTACTTCCTCTTTTCCTTTTAGCATCATAACAGCATCACAAAAGAAGGCTTTATGGTAGTGAAATCTGATAAAACAAGAATGCAGACACTTAATCTTGCAGATTGTATGGACAAACTTAGGTGTTATATCCGAGAAGCAGAAAAGCCTCCACCAGAAGTTTTACCAGAAACATTAGCATTGATGAAAAAGAGGTATAATTGCATTTCTGTATTTTTAAAGTTGTAATTATTTCAATTTTTGTTTTCAATTATTTTTTGATGTTGTATTAAAATTCTCCATATACACTATATCCCCAATTTAACAATACTTGATTTCGGCGCCATATTTAGAAAAACAGTTCAGCAGGGGTTTAAGTTTTAAATTTTAATAGTAGATGCATCTTGAAATGTATATTTTTCTACATATAATTTATGCAACAAGATGTTAATCCACTCTTTCTCTTTGAGCAAAAACGTTCTTAAAAATGAAATAATTAATGTAAAAAAATATAAATAAGTATAGGTTTATAAAATTTTGGGATGGCGTTTGAACCCCATAATCCCCCAATTCTCTTAGCTAAACAATTATCTCAATTTATTGACTAGTTTTAATTGTCAGGATTAGGGATGCACCGAATATTCGCTATTCGGCCATGCTACCGAATATTTGGTTTGGCCGAACATTAAACTATTCGATATGCCAAATATCAAACTATTCGGTCTGCCGAATATTCAGTTTGGCCGAATATCAAAATATTCGGCTGAACCGAACACTTAAAAAATCTTTTAAAGCATATTTTAAAAAACCTTACACAAGTTCTACTTTTAACTGCCAACTTATAAAGAGTAATTAGAAACAGAATCATATTTTAAATAAAGGAGAATGTTTTTACATTATTTGCTGTTTATTAAGTATCTCTTAAGAAAAATAACAATTAATGAGAATTTTCATAGGAATTAAGGATGTACAAATGGAAGTTCCTGAACATTGTCTAGTAATTTGTTTCTTGCTTTTTACCAAAAAAAAAAAAGGTGTTTCTAAACAAAATAGAAAATCGTTCAGGGTTGAGAATAGACATCAAGACGGGCAATTTTTGTCGAAGGAAACATAACTGCAATCCACTTATTCATCCATAAATACAGTGTATCTCATCTCACTCGAGGTCAAACTTGGATTTTCATTCATTACTTTAACAATAATGAAGATGTAACTATATTTTCAACAGACTTGCTGTGATTTCGGTGAAATATGATATGATGAGAAGTGCTGGAAATTGCGACCATTGATATCTGAACAACTATGAGCTAGACATTCCTCTTTCAGAATGCAGTTGACAGTATTTATACGGTGTCACCAGCCAAAATTCAGTCATTTTCAATGATACTATCACATTTAATACAAGCAAAATCAATATGAAACAAATCTCGATAAAATATCTCCATTATTGATAAAGTTGTAGCTTGTAACGAAAATTCATTTTCAGCTTGCAGTTACACAACCAGTATTTTTGATTGAATGCATTGTAATTTTGATGGAATAAATGGACTGAGATGTTGTTTCTTGTTCAAAAAAATGTTTGTCTTGACCATATTATCCCTTCAAAAGTTTGTTGTAAGATTTTAAAAACTTTATGTTTACAATCTCTGAAAATGATCGCCCACTTCAGATGCTGATCTAGGATGCATTAAAAAACTTCCTTGTTAAGTCAAAGGAACAGAAAAGTTATTCTGTCTGAGTTTTATAACTATATCCTCTTCTTAAATAACTCAAAGCAGATTTTTTTCAGTATAAAGTTTACTTGTAAAAAGCTCTTATTTATCAAAATGTAAGTTTTTGTATTAAATGTTATGTAAAATATTTTTAAAATTTAACATTTTGATGCCTTTAAACTTTGAAATATAAAAGTATTAGGTCAGCCAAATATTCGGTATTCAGCTTAACAGTTACTATTTGGTTAGCCGAATATTCGGTATTCGGTTCACCTGTAGGTCGAATATTCGGTATTCGGCCAAAATCACTATTTGGTGCATCCCTAGTCAGGATATATCTGTCTTTATTTCTATGTTATTTGATCTCTGTTTTAATGATAGATTTCCTTATAGGATAGATATTTTTTATGACTTTCAAAAATTTTAAATCCATTTTCTGTCAGCAGAAACATAATTTTTCCTCTATGTTATTATTGAATGAATTAAAAATCCAATGAGCTATTTCCAGAATTATGGTATGTTCAGTGAGTACTTAATATGGATACATATATAGTACATATACCTACTTAAATATCTTTAGTTTAGAAAAATATTAATATTTACTATTTTAAAAAAAAATCTCAGATGTCGATTCACATTTATTTTCATCTTTTCCATTTTTTTCTCCTGTTTTAATCTCTGCCATCTCTTTTTTTCTGGATTAAAAAAAATGTATAATAATAAACCACGGATTTCAAGCATTTTTTATGTTCTAATGATATCTTAGTTTAAATAAGTATTAATATATTTTACTATTAAAAGAAGAAAAGAAAAATCTTGAAGTTTTTTAAGGATTTGGCAGGTTTTCTTCCTTTTTTTCTTAGTGCTTTTGAAAACATTGATTCCCCATATAAAAAAAAAAAAAAATGTGCTTTGTATATTATTTTGTGTTTGAAAAGAGAGAGTGGAATGTGTGCATTTTATATTTAGGTTTTCTCAGAATTAAGTCAGAAATTAAATCAGCAATCATTATAAGTTAGTTTGGAAAGATTTGCATTGAATGAATGTAAAAGCATACAAATTTGAGGCTCATTTGCAACAACAGACTGAAGCGTGCACATCCCATTCGATGTATGCTGATGAAAAAAGTAGGGTTTTCAAACTCTAGGTTCGTTTGGGTAGATTTTCGTTTAAAAGTATAAAATCAAAAGTGTATTCAAAGGCAGTGGGGGTAACAACATTAGATTCGGTGGGAAGATTTTTGTTTAAAAATATAAAGTCATTCAATATTGATTTTAGGTATACAGTCAGCGATCTGTGTAGGAAAAAATTGGGTCCTTTAAAGGACCCTTCACAAAATTTTTCATTTGAAAACAGGATCCTTCACAAAATGTTTCATCTCAAAACAGGACCCTTCACAAAACTTTTCACCTTAAAAAAGGACCCTTCACAAAATTATTTGACCTAAAAATAAGCTTTTACAACATTTTTTCCAGCTCTAAACTAAAATTTTCACAAATTTAATCATTTAAAAGTAAAATCTAACCTGTCACTTTTACATATATAAAGAAAATAGTATGTATTTTACATACATATATCTTTTTAAAAAGTGTATAAAAAAGAGCCTGAGTATAACGATCATTTCAATCCAAAATATAAAACTAGATTTTTCACAAATATAAAACATTGTCCACAATTTCACAAAAACAGGACCCTGAGAGAAAAGTCTGGACAGACCCATGGACACTAATCCCTTAACATTTGCGAGGGTTATGTTCTCGGTAACCTCTGCAAATGTTGAGACTGTCTTTCCATTCAGAAAAGGGGGTTAAGTTTCATGATTTTTTCAATTGGCAAAAAGCAACTGAAATGTAAAAATATACAGTGAAACCTCCTTGAATGGCCACCTCTAAACAACGACAACCTCCGAATACCGGCCACATACTGATGGAACCAAACACATTCCATAGCATTAGCATTAGTATGAACCTCTCTAACTAAGGAATTCTGAACAATGGCCGCTCAAAAGTAACAAGAAAATTTTTTTAAACAGTTTCTGGTACAATTTCATATTTATTTGCAAACCAAAATCTGAAGCAGTTCAAACAAAGTTTACTTAATATGTCAACAAAATGTAACTTAATCTCTTGAACACTCGATCCTTTTCCAAAACTAGACATAGACAATGAAGACAATAATGATGGGCAAAATTTAGATAATATTCTTAGAGCAGCAAGCATAACTAACACGAACGCCAGTAAGTTTGTGTTTCTGGACAAAGATTTGGCAGTTACTGCTACATTTGATTCATACAGCAAAGGATGGAAGATGGGAGAGAGGAAGAGAAAAGTGATGCGGAAGGGGGTATGGAAGAAATTATCGAATCACCTAAAATTTCCAGTATTAACACATATACCAAATTTTTTATGAACCTTCGTGAAATCAAAAATTTTGCATTAAATCATAATGATGATGAGTTGTACAGCAAAACAACACATACTATTATTTCTTTGAAGAAAGATATTTGCAGAAAGAAAAGTAATTGCAAATCACTGATTTTTTTAATGTATTAAAACAATGAGGTTTAATTAAAATGACTGTGTATTTCTATTTAAATTTATGTAATTATGATTTTTTTAAAATGAACTCTGGATAACACCCACCTCTGAATAGCGGTCACTTTTCATCGGTCCCACTAGTAACCGTTATTCAGAGGTTACACTGTATTTATTAAGCAAGAAAAAGTACATGCTGTAAATAAATTTGAATAATTATAAACATGTACAGAGTTTAGTTGCTAGTTGATGGCTGAAAAAACTTATTGATATATCATTGTTTGGAAGAACAGAACTTTTGTTTATGAAATTCCATGTAAATGAAAGACATAGTCTCGATTTCTCTTTTGAATTTAAGATTCCTCACCTGTGAAAGAATTGCCTTCTAGTGCTTTCTCAACAAGTTGTTGATGAAGCCATTACATAGAATTTTTGAAGAACTTGCTATAAAAATTTTGAATTTTAGAAAAAATTAGGAATTTTTTATTTTTAGTATAAAGTCAGATTTTGGGTTTCTCGGAATTACTGATCTATATTTTGCCTCAAATACAAGGGTTGAAATTCTTGGAACTTAGGCTATTTAGTACAATGCAGCTGTCCAGTGTCAAATAGTTTAAGGAATTGCCAAAACAAAGCAAGTTCACTTTGTAAAAAATATTCCTTATCAAAGAAAATTCGTGAATAACCAAGTTAAGTATTCGCGAATGTTGAAATGTTCTTCATTTTTTATTTCGCGAATAATCAAAACTTGCGAATGTTAATGGATTACTGTACCAGGGCTGAAACTAAGGGGGAGCAGAGGGGGCATGTGGCCCGGGCGCCAGAGGCAAGGGGCGCCAAATGAAAGATTATACCTTTGGAATTGATCATTTTCTTCTGATGGACTGATGACTTTCATTATTATGAAACAGCCATTATAAATGGAGTGTTAGGTGAAGATGAAAGAGCAGCCGTAAAAAGTTTGAACTCTGATTTTCCCATTCTGACCAGAAAAATCAGAGTTCAAACTTTTTACGACTGCTCTTTCATCTTCACCTAACACTCCATTTATAATGGCTGTTTCATAATAATGAAAGCCATCAGTCCACAGAAGAAAATAACTCGGTTAAGCGGGACTAGGATAATCAGAACTCTTCTGTATAAGCAAACACTGTAAATAGCCGGTAAATTTGCATGTATTAATATGCAAATTCTTTTATGTGAACAAACTATAATTGCAACAAACGTCACATTCAATTTTTGTAGTTCAATACTACATATTTTATGATTTCATATTTTAAAATAAGTCGGTCATTAGAAAATTAGTAAAATTCTCTTTGTAACAATACTTTGAGGAAGAAAGGGGAGGGGGGGGAGGCGCCGAAATTCATGTTTGCCCCGGGCACAAAAAAGGCTAGTTCCGGCCCTGTACTGTACAGTCAACTCTGAGAAATCTGCAAAATGTATAATCCACAAACTTCTATTATCTGTACTACATGATAGAATGTAAACAATGAAAATTGTTTTAACATTTAAGCTCATAGAGGAAGTTAAAGGATGTATTTTTTTCTTCACAAATTATCAATTTTTCAATGAAATAAACTGTTATTTAAGAAAATTAATATATTTTGTACTCTGCATTCGAAAATAATAATTTGAGCTAAGTAAAAGTTACAACCAAATTGAAATCGAAATTTTATTTTAAATAGGCATTGCTGTTTGGTTATGCATAATTCAAACCATTATACAAAGGTATGCTTTGCTCAAGCACCGATGAAACTGTAACAATAACTGACTTTATCTCAACATAGTTTTTGTTTATTTTACAATACACATGAATGTTTCCTTCAGTAAACTTTCTGCTAGTGTATTTCTATATACTTTTGCAGGCCATATGCAATTTTTCTAAGAAATTATATCTGAAATGACAAGAAATCGTGATTCATGTAGCATTTTCAATTCTTCAAAAGGTGGAAATGATCCAAAAATTGGATGCTAGTTCACCAGTGAATTTTCTTGGGAAAGAATTTGCCATAAGTCTGAGATGTGTGTTTATGAGATGAAAATAATATATCACAATATCATGCATATAATATATACATAGGGATTCAAATGCAGGAATAAATGAGTATAAATATTTAAATTTTCTTGAGCAACAAAATTTTATTTCGAAGCAAGAAACAATGGGTGTCCATAGGCTATTGAAAAAAATTACTGACAATGAACCGAAACTTAAACTACCATTGTGTTGTGTCAGTGTTTAAAAAAATTAATAACCAGTAAAATTTTTGTATATAATTTAATTTTTCTTTAAATTAATTTAGTTATTAAATATTAAACCAATTTTGCAAGTTTAAGGGAAAAAACAGTGCAATTGTCAATAAAAAGATTTTTTTTTCAAAGTGTGCATTTAATTAATTAAATGGAATACCTAATTAAATACTATTGGTACTGTCAACCAGGGTTACTTTAGGCTACTTATCCTGGTTCCGCTAGCATTTCCATTATTAAAAAATATTATATATGATTTTTCAATGTCAAAATTCAGTTGTAAATGACTTTAATTACTCACAATTAACAAGAAATGAAGCAAACCGTATGATTTTAAAGAGACATTTATTTATTTATTTATTTTTCAACTATTTTTAAAGTTTTGGAACAAAGTAGCCCCTGCTGGGGGCTTCTTTGGTCCATTCACATAGTTTCATATAAATTGAATACATTTCATATGTTGGGCTATTGAAACCCTCTTGCAATAGGATCTGCTAATGAATTAACACTGCAAACTCGATAAACAAATGTTTTTTTTTTTTTTTTTTTTTTACGTTTAAACACAATAAACCAATTGTAAATATTAAAGACACAAGAAACAGTTTTCGTCATGCTATCCTCAGCAATTGGAACAAAAACAATTAATGTAACATTTTTCTGCAGTAACATTTGAAAAAATGTTACTTAAAACATTTTTTAAGAGATTTGGTTGTATAAAAGGCATTTCTAAGTAACTGGGGCTACTTCGGACCAAACCAGGCCTGTCACAAAGTAGCCCTGAAAAACTAGTTTTCATGTTAGGTTTATGAAAACTTAAACATTTCCTGTCAAAATAAAAAGTTAAAGGAGAAACTATGATCACACATTGGTTATAGGTTACTAAAGGTAATATTTTGGCACTTACCTTATTTTTAGCTGTTATCCAGATTATTTCACTATAGAAAGTTTGGTGAGTAAAAATCTACGCATGAAAACAGTTGTTTACAAACACATCCAGCGTTGCCACTAACAAAAATTAAAATTACCCCAAACTATTCAAATATCCTATAGTAAGGTATAAAATATTTTTCAAAGGCAAAAACTCCAAGTTATCTTGTATTGTTTGTCCAATACAAAGAATAAACACTTTTTTTATGTGGTGGACCAAAGTAACCCTCGCAAGGACCAAAGTATTAGTTGATAGTAATTCAAATTTTCGAAATTTAATAACCAACTTTTGTGCATTGTTGATTTATCAAATGTGTTCCTTGATTTAAGGATATCTCTGATTTCACAATCGTTTTTAAGCAGTTTTATTCCCAGTCTTTAAATTTGGATAAAGCTTTTACATGTATGCTATTTGAATAATGACTTGTTTAAATTATTTTTTAGGCAGGAAAAAGCAGCTGCTAAAAGGTTATATGACAAGAGGTATAAACAAAGTATGAGAAGATATTTGCGTGAGGGAACTGAAAACGTAATGATTTAATGTAAACATATTTTGTAGGCTTTATAAATAAATTGTTTTATGTGTAGTAATATTTTTGTGTTTAATTCAGCCTATTTTATTCAATGTGTCCTTTATGTAAATAAATTGAAAAGCTGGTAAACTGCCATATTTAGTCATGTGTGATGCACAGCCCCTTTTCTGGATTGGGGGGAGGGGGGATTATGTTCATGTTATAAATTATGCGCTTTGTGTTTAATTCGGGCTATTTTATTCAATATATCCTTTTTGTAAATAAATTCATGAAAAGGTAAGCTGCCGTAGTTACTGATGTATGATGCACAACCCCTTTTTTGGATTGAAAAAAAAAAAAAAAAATGTGTTCATGTTATAAATTATGTACATTTTTGTGCTTAATTCATCCTGTTTTATTCAATGCGTCTTTTATGTAAATAAATTGAAAAACAGGTAAACTGCCATATTTGCTAATGTATGGTGCACAAGCCCTTTTCTTGAATGGGAGAAAAAAAAGGAAAATTATGTGAATTTTTGTGTTTAATTCAGGCTACTTTATTCAATGTGTCCTTTATGTAAATAAATTAAAGAACTGGTAAACTGCCGCATATACTTGTGTATGATGCACAACCCCTTTTCTCGACCCTGGAAATACACAAAACAAATTATGTTTCTTGTGATAAAACAGACCACAGTATTTTAACAGAAAATCCAGGAATTGAAGAAAATTCTGTAAAAAAATTGGCGTGCAGAAAAAAAACTAGAACACAAGTTTCTGTATTTACTCTTGTATATTTACCATACAATAAAATACTATGAGATTAAGGTTTCTGTAATGTATATTTCTCTCATAATTAGAGCAATTTGATAAAGTATGGTAGACAGCAAAACATTCTAGTCATCAGTAAAAATATCCCCCACCATCATTGATTTTCAAAAAGCACAAATGATGTTTTATGAAGTAATTGAGAGAAAAATAATCACAATCATAGTTTAGAATTATTAGTTACATAGTTTAGAATAGTACACAATTTAGAAGGTTAATCTAAACTAAGTTTCATATTGTAAAGTTTAAATTAACTGGCATGTTTGGGAAATACTTATACTGGATTCTTCAAATATCCGGGTGGTTTAGTGCTACAAAAAATTGATACCTGATGATATTCTTTTGCATGGTATCCAATTTTAGATGCCACAAAGGCTAGATTAACACTGTTTCTTACTGTTTTATTGAAACCTGCCCCATCCCCCTCTCCACCCACACACATTTTAATTACATGACATGTGATCTCGCTGGAGTGGAAAATAATTTAACTTGGTACTTCTGTTACATATACAAGAGAAGAGGAATACTTGCCATGCACTATACTCCTTTTCACTAACAGAGGCGCATGCCTTTCATTGACCTCTACAAGTTGAAACCATGTTTCTGCAATAACGCGGGGTAGAGAGACGGTACCATGTGTGATTTTCATGTCAGTTGGCAAAGGAGAGTGTGAAGGTCATGCGCTTCTGTTCGTGAAAAGGAGTATAATAGGGGTGGGGGGAGAGACAAAATGCTGTTTGTGCTGAATCTTAATTCAAATTTTACACAAAAAACAAACAAACAATAGTTATTCTGAAACAAAAAAAATGCCAGATTAAATAATTTGGTCGCCAGATGTAAAAAACTCTGTTGCCAATGGTGACTTGACGACCATATTTGTCAAGTCCTGCTCATAATAGAAACTTTGTTTTAAAATATTTATTAAAAAGTTGTAATGTTTTACCGTTATTACATATATTGATCACTCTTAGAGCCTTTAGAAAATTTTGTGCTTTTTCAGAAAAACTTAGTATGACAAACTTTATTCTACTGGAAAAGTCTGTCATACCTGTATTAAGAGGCGGCCAGTGATAAAATTTCACACTTATTTTGCTTTGAATTTTTACCAGTGGCATCTTTATTTCACGTCTTGATGCTGACCAACTGTCAGTTTTCCGCAATAACAGTAAATCATTATAACTTTTTAATAATAATTAATTTTAACATATTTTTGGCTTTTCAAGCCTAGTCATACCTAACTCATTTTGTTTGTATGATTTTTTACTATCAATTTACATAAAAAGTTTTCAATTCCGTAATCATGGGGCTTTCCATGCCACCGGCTCGCGGATTGTAAGGAGAAATATTCTATCTGACTCTGAAGCCATTGCACAGTCAGTGTTAGCAACATAAAGAAGCTGTTGGATATCTCCTTGTCTATTCTTGCATTCTGTTTGAAGTCCTTTTGCAGATTTACTGGAAAACAGAACATGCATCTTTGTGCCATAATTGTGATTTTAAAAGGATAAGAATGATGACTTTTACAAATTTCTGCCAGTGGTTGAGTATAAATTTCAAATTTGCTTTTTTAAACAGGTTTTCAGGCGTATGAAAATCACAAAAACTTTTCATGGCGGAGTATTTAGGATTAATAATGATTTCTATGTAAGAAGAGATTTTTAAAGGAGAAAATTAATCTTTTTAAACTGTTATTGACAATTTCCTTCTTCATACTTTCAAGAGCTAGTAACATAAAATTTATCAGACATGGGCTCTAAAACAAAATCTGAATTCATCTCTATTATACATAATTAAATACGATATATTTAACTAGGTGAAAGCTATAAAATATGATGGGTAAATAAATAACATTAAATAATTTTTTCCAGGTTTCCAAAAGTGCTTATTAAGTACTTTTTTTACTTTTCATTTCTAAGGACTCTTATAAATATTTAATTTTTACCATTAGTAGTCCTTAAAATGTCTGTAATTTTCCTTGCAAACAGAATGCAATTTCCTTGTAAGGTTATAATTTAGATGAATGGTTATTTACTTATTGTTACTAGAGAGCAGCAAGTAGTACAAATTTTTTTTTTAAATTGTTTTAAAGATTTAATTTTTTTGGTGTAGAAGTAAGGGTGGGAGCAAATATTTTGCAGGCAAAGTGATAGTTTAAATGTTTGATTATTTATTTATTGGTACTAGAAAGCAACAAATAGAGTATAGCTTTTAATAAACAGTTCTAAAGATTTTAAACATTGTATGCAAGGGGAAAGCATAAATATTGAAGGAATGGGGATTGTAATTTAGATGATTGAGATTATTTGCTTATTGTTACTTGAATGAAACAAATAGGGCAGAATTTTTTTAAAGATTCTCAAGGTTTTATACATTTTGTGCTTCAGGGCAGTGGGGGTAGCAGAGAAGTGAATCAGAGATTTCCTTCAGAAGGGGAATTTCATTGAAATTATTAAAAATATATGTATAGAAATTCATCAATATTGCTTAAAAGTCGGAGAAGGCATACAGTCGAGAATTTACCGTGTATGTTTGTTTGTGATGTGCGTATACTGTTTTTATAAATAAAAGGCAAATTTTTGTGACAGCTTGCTCTTTCGCAAGCAATGATTATACAAAAGCCGCTATGTTCTAGAGACAAGTCACTCTTTTATTCAGAGCCTGAGCCTGCCCGAACCCCAAAAATTTTGTGTCATCGGAGCAGGGTGTCTAGTTACCTGGTCAGGAAGTTTCTAGTTAAAAGTCAGGGAAATCTATATGGACTGGAAAAGAATGTCAGGAAAATTTGAAAATTCTGAAAAAGAAGTCAGAGAAATTTGACACTTCCGAGAAAAATTCAGGAAAATTTTTGTGAATATAAAACTAAAGATTTGAAATTGCAGCAACAGGAAAATCCAACTTTGCACTTTTTAAGTATTGTGAAAAGTATACCTTTCATGCAATTCATTTTGTCCACCTCCTTTCAGTGCTTCTTTGTAACTCGGAGATTTTAAATTCCAGCTTCACTGAATCTTTGTATTGAATGTTGTAGGATTTATTAGATGATTCAGTCTTCTTTATCTTTGTTTGGTAACTAAACACTTGTTAGCTTAATTTTTTTAATATGTATAATACTTAAATTGGAGCAAATAGGACATTCTCGCAATCTTTTGACTTTCATGTCCCTGAATAATAATTTCTTATTTAATGCACTTTTTTGTGTTTTTTTTTGTTTCATATACTTGGGAACATCCCATTGCATGATTGCACAACAATATTAATGAGATAAATAAGTTTTGAACGATGTTGGCGGTCCAAACACCTGGAAAACTCCTATACCGTCCCGTGTCCCTGATGCTGATTTTTAAGTTTGGAGCTGTCTGGATAAAATTGTTTCAATAAAAATAATTCGATGTAATTTTTTTCTGAAACTAGAACTATTGTTTTATATAAATAAGTAGCTAAAAATTACCCTGCACACATTTTTAGGGTTATTATTTTTAAACTCTGTCCCTAGGTTTTAGATTTTTTACCATCCCTCTTCTAAAATTCTACAGAAAATCACTTCAGATGTAGGCATAGAATTTTTTTCAAGTTTTTTATCATGCAGAAGTATGCTAGAGAAATAATGTCTAAAATTCTTTGGCAGGAAATTTATTGTAGAATTTAAATCTGCATTTAAATATCAATTTCAAGCATCTTGGCTTTATTGGTAGTCTCACCGTCCCCAATGTTTATTCCTGCACTTTTCGAGGTAAATTAAAAAAAAAAAAATATTTAATCCAATGTTAACAACTGTTTCTAAAAATCAATGAACATTGTGACTATTACTTAGTCTTAACATGATTTTCCTAAAAATAGGTGGTAATTTTCCTTACCGTTCCATCCTTCCCATCCCTTTTTTTCCCCCTTACCGTCCCTTTTTACCTTTATCTTCCCCTTTTCTTATCTTACCGTCCCTTCTTTAACACCCCTTTAAGACAATGTTATACAAAAATTCTGTATTAAAAGTACTACATTGTTATTATTTCTTATTTGAATGTCCTGTGGGTACTATGCAAATTCATTATAAATAAAAATTTAGAAGAAAATAAAAAGTTATAGGGGTAAAATGGTAAGGAAAATTAAACTCACAAGTTTAACTTAAACCTCAGTTAAATAAAAAAAATTTCACTGCTGACCCTTTTTTCTTTTATCAGATTAAAATGTTATTTTAGCAAGTTTAATTTTCTCAGATTTTTTTTTTCCCCAAAAGTCAAAAGATTGTGAGAATGCCCCAAATATATTACTTATAAAGATTTTTTTAATTTATTTTTTTGTAATAAAATATGTCAAAGCAATGTATACACATTAATTGTGACTGATGTGATTAAGAATTTCATGCTGATTGGACAAAATGGGTAGAACCTGATGCTAGAACTGTGTATGATCTACAAAATGTTTAGTATGCAAAAAAAACTCATTAGGAAAAGTTTATGCATCAAGCTATCATTAAAAACGGAATAAATATCTTGATGTTAATCAATTTGTAAATTTTGCAAAAATTCGTTTAAAAAATCAGTAGTTTGTGCTTCAGAATCAGTTGTGAAAATTCCACTGTCAAATTCGCAAATTTGAAGATTTTTTGTGTGTAACATCATGAAATCTGCATACCTGGTTTTTTTTTTTTTTTTTTTTGATGATATAGAAAACCTGAGAAAGCCAGAAAAATTTGTAGCTGGAGCTGTGCTAGACACCCTAATACAAGATATAAATACAGTCGGACCTCTATTTAACGAACCTCTATTTTGCGAACTTTTCCTTGGAACTAAGAACACTTTGCGAATTTCTTCGTAAAATAACCTCCAAATAGCGAAGTTCATTCTCTATTTAACGAACTTTTTCTTGTGATCAAAAATTTTTTTTCTCCCCATTTCTCAACATATTTCTGGACATTTCAAACTTATTCTTTCTTTAAACTCATTTTATGATGTTCAATGCTCTTGAACAGGTTTTACAGGCGCCTTCTTTGTCAGCAGTGATAATTTGGTAACTACGGAGGACAAAGACGATAATCCCTTAGAGCAACTTAAAAAAATGTGGATACAGTGAAAAAAAAAAAAAAAAGAAATTAACCATGATGTGCTGATTGATGATTGTATTTCACTTAATTCTGAAATTGACACCTCGGAAACACAATCCGAATTGGATATTTTCGACAGTGTGAAAAATAACAATACAGCAATGAATTGCGATGAAGACGAATATGATGATGATGATGGAAATGATCATTATGCAAGAATTAACAAAACTTCGTATGATGAAATGCTAAAATCATTTGAAACAACCGACGCGGATTATAGTTAGAAGAAAATACGTATGAAGGGGCTTTTGGTGTATTTCAAAGATGCAAGACGTATTATGAGAAAAAGCACTTTTTTAAATAAAGAACTCAGGCAAAATTAACAGAGTTTTTCAGAAATTAAATTTAAGGACGCATATGTTAATGTATAGTTAAAATTATTTGTTATAATAATAATAAATGTGATAATGTCATTAAAATTCGTTAATTTTAATGTAAAACTATTTACTTTAAACAGAAAATACAATCTTTCCCGGACAATGTTTTGTTTTCCTTGCCGATTTCAAAGATTTAAACACATAGTAAAAATGAATTGATGATGGATATTGGTGTGTAAAAATAAAATAAAACAAATCTATATAATTAATTAAAAAATGTGATTAATTACTTTTAGTAAAAATATTTAGTGTTTATGAATTTAAAATCTATTTTATGTAGTTTAAAATATTTTAAAAGGTGAATCTCTATTTAACGAATTTTCCATATAACGAACTTTTTTCCGGGATTTAGCGACTTCGTTAAATAGAGGTTCGACTGTATTTTGTAACTTTTAATATTTTTTCATGTAACTCATCAAAAGTTATTTGGAAATTTTACATTATTGGTGTGGAAAAGTCAGAGAAATTTGTGACTGAGTTAGAATAGACACCCTTTCAGAGCCCAACATCAAAAGTGAGCAACAGAAAAAAAAATTGCATAATATTTAAAAATTGTTTCAAAAGTAATATTTCATTTTTAAACAACTTCTTACATAGAAATATGGCACAGATGTCATATACGCATCACATTGGCAAGATTTTTTCTGACGCCAATTTGGCGAAAACCTCGTTTTTGAATACCAGTTACATATTTTTTTTAAAAAAGGGAATAACAACAAATAGAAAAAAAGTTTAATTAAAAACTACAGAACAAAACAATTTATATCATTTTAAAAAAGAAATTAAAAGTACTAAATAAACAATTTATTAATAAATAAACAACATCCGGGTTACTATATCAAGCAAAATAATGACACTTTTGTGCCAGTTAAGTACCCCAGTGTGTATATGACATTGGCGTCAGAAAAAAATCATGCCAATGTGGTGCATATATGACATCTGTGCCAGAAATAACTTAATTTTGAGCACGCAATTAATTTTATGAAAATTTGCATTTGATGTTATCAAAAGAGAAGTTTGGTATCAAATGAAAATGTACTTTATACTTAAAGCGATTCTTCACACACTTGAAAACACACACTTCGTAATGTTAATCCTATGGGCAGGTTATTTTCGAATTTCTCGTTTCAATTTAAATATTTTTAAACGATTTTTTTTTTTTTTTTTTTTTTTTTTTTGCATAGCATAGCTGAGCTCAATCTTTAATATGACTCTTTTTTACTTTTTCTATTTTGGTTGCAGTTTTTTTCTTAAAAGGTACTTTCAGTTTCAAAACTGGTTTCGAAACTTAAAGTACCTTTTTAAAAAAAAAACTGCAACCAAAATCGAAAAAGTAAAAAAGAGTCATATTAAAGATTGAGCTCAGCTACCCTATGCAAAAAAAAAAAAAAAAAAAAAAAAAAATAGCTTAAAAATATTTAAATTGAAACAAGAAATTCGAAAATAACCTGCCCATAGGATTGACATTATGAAGCATGTGTTTTCAAGTGCTTGAAGAATCCCCTTAAGAGGATTCTCATTTTTTCTCCCTCAATAAGCAAATCTGGTGGACACATTAACAAAGTTCATTTTATGAATTAATGTATGAAATTTGCAAAAAAAAAAAACTATATATATGCTAAAGAATTTAACAATGTTTTTCAATTTCATATAAAAGTTCATCTTAAATTATAATCAATTTCTTCCTCATAACAATCTTTCATAATTATTGTGTTCTGTAAATCAAGTTAAAAATTTGACACTATCTGAAAAAATCGATATCTTTATAAGAAAAGAGGAAATGCTGCTCGATTGCTTTCTACCTGAATAATGTCAATTAAATCTGCTTACAAATAAAAGTGATTTTGTAGTGCAGAGCAGAGTTCATGATAAAAAATACATATAGGAAACACAAACGTGTTTTCATCTAAAGAGTGGTTATTATTCATACACAATAGAAATCTAAAAATTTGCAAACCTCAAGCTAATTAATAAATAAATTGAAGGACTATTGCATCTTGAAATTAACAGCACAAATATAATTAAAAAGATTTACTAAAAGACGTGTACTACACATAAAAGTTAACACTTTCAAAACATTAAATAAAATTTCAAAAGTCTAAAACCGATAGTATTTTTCTCTCTTGTACTGAAGTAACACCCTGATGATGGCCACAGGGTGCCTGAAACTTGTCAGTTTTAAATTTTATTTAATGTTTTGAAAGTGTTAACTTTTATGTGTAGTATACATCTTTTAGTAAATCTTTTTAATTATATTTGTGCTCTCAAGCTAATTAGTTGACTAAATACGGATAATACTCTTTTCACATAAGTTCTTCATATATATATTCACATATATTCTTTTTAGATCTTTTCACATTCTTTTCTAAATAAAAAAAAAAAATAAAGTAACCAATCCAATTGAAAAAATGCCCAGCTGTTTATTTGTCACAAATGAAAATCGAATTTAAATCAAACAAGTGGACCTATTCTGATTGGTGCCATGTCAACAGATCGCTGTCATCAATGTAAGACATAAATTTGCAAATATCACAAATAGTTTTTTTAAATAGAATTCTAATACCAGAATAAAAAAACCTGATTACTGTTTTCCATTTATTCTGATTGAAATGGCATTAAAAGGATATGAAATGGAATAAGTAATTTGCAAGGGGGAAAAAAGTTGTTTTTGTTTTTTCTATACAAAAAAAAAATAAAATAAAATAAAAAAAAAATTAAAATAATATTTGTAGTTTCAGAAAGAATGAGCTTGAGCCCAAGTCCGTCAGGCTCTGGTTGAGCACATCTCACTTCTACTATACATATATTAGGTACGTTTTGAAAAATTGCCAATCTTTAAAGTGGACCAGTGGAGACAATCCACATTTTAAAAAACTAGCTTGCCAGTTCTGAGACGTCACCCTTAGCATGGCCAGACCTGATTCAGGGAATAGAATGTTTCGCTGTGCCCTTAGAATCTCAATCTTTAAAGGGGTCTGCAGAGTAGAGTTTAAGAACCACTTTGTTAGACAATGAAAAAAGTTTTCTTAAATATAACTTATGGGACACGGTGACCATATTATAAAAATTTTAATTTGTAGCTTTTTAAGAAATATATTTTTTTTTACCATAAAGATATAATTTAAAGATAAAGATAAAAAAAAAGATAATTGGTGAACAAAATTTGAAACTAACTTAAAATTTCAAAAGGGAGTTAAATAAAACTCCAAGTTTTAAAATTAATGAAATAGAATTTTTATTTTTGTTACTATCCTGGTTACTAATAATATTTTGTGGTCATGCTGCTTGGGAAATTTAGTCCAGACTTCTCATGATAAAGAAAGTTCGATTTATTAATATTTTTCATAACGAAAACTATTTAAAATTCTAATTTAAAAAATAAAAATAACTATATACAGAAATTTATATTTAAAAAAAAATCTGATTCGGTTCACAGACACAAATAAATGAACATGAAAATACAACAAGGGTCAAGTGACAAATTAAGTTGCTGAACGTGAATGAAGCGAAAAATTTAATTCCCTGATTCTGATTTTTTAAAAAAGATCAGTCAATCGATGCTACATGAATAAAAATAAAATTTTATCTTCTGAATTGTTTCAATATTCTATAAGGATTCTTATATAAACTACAGGCAACAATCCCCGTGTACCCATGGTGTAGTGGTTATCACATCTGCCTAACACGCAGAAGGTCCCAGGTTCGAAACCTGGTGGGTACAAGTCGAATTTTTTTCGTTTTGTCTCCCTTACCTCTGAAAACTGGAAAGAACTTTTTAATTAATCGAATCAAAGGAATGTATTGCTATATTTATTCTACAATAAATAAAAATTTTAAATTTCTGAAGTTGTTTAAACTACATATCTATTATTCATTATTTGCCTAATATATTTCATATCGTTAATTAACAAATATCCTAGCTTCTTTTGTTTTAGAATTTCGGTAGAATGAAAAATAAATATGTTTATTAATAGAATAAATACATTTTAGCATACTAATTACTTAATTTAAATATGTAACATTTTGTTACATTTATTTCTTTTTTTATCTATAGGTTTTTACTTTTGAATGAAAAACTACTGAACCCTTTAGTCACCCTGATCCTCATATGAGGCTCTTACTTTGAATTGCAATATTTGAAAGGAAAAAATTATTTTTGTTAATTCCAGCACCTAATAGTGATAGCATATGTCGATACACTTGCTATTATGACTTGACTTATGTTTCAGTATTTAATAATAATAATATTAACAAAAGTTTTATTAATTATTACTAAACCGTTGGCGTTTCTTTTAATTCAAACATATGTTTCACTCTTTAAATTTAAATTAGGGACTCCTTTTCCGAATTAGTAATTTGTGGTAAAAGATAAAAAATACTACTATTTTTTTTATGTTTGTTTAATGTGCTTGTAATACGACATTTTCCAAACGTCTTAAAAAAATTCTTTATTAGACTATTTTTATATGAAAAACACGCAACATAACTACATTCGTTAGGCTTCTGTTAAGAACACATTCGTTAAATTTCAGTAAACTGTAACTTCTGTGATTTCAATAGCCATTTTTAATTTTGTTAGCGCAAAAGTAATTTTTCCCAAAATTAGAAAAAAATTCAGTGCCGAGAGGGTTAATAAAAGTTTAAAGAAAGAAAAAAAAGTTTAAAGAAAATAATAAAGAAAGAAAAAAAAGTATTAAAGAAAGCAAAAAAAAGTAACAACTCTAACCTAAAGTTGTATTATTATCAATGTGTTATTGCGTACTATTTCAATTGTTACTTATTGTTTTATTATTTCCCAGTGCTATATTTTTCCGTTTGTTTTATTTTCAGTAGTATATCTATATTTACTGAAAAATATTTAAGAGATTAATATGAATTTGTTTTCGAATATACTGCTATTTAATTAAAGGAATTTCTTTTTTCTGATGATTTTTGAAAGAGAAAAGATTTTTTTTCTTCTTCTTTTAACGGGATTTAAAATAATTATGCACTATGAGTAAAAAGAACTAAGAATTTTTCAGCCCCTGAATACATTCTTAGTTCTGTCTTTCATTTAGCGTTCATGTGTTTAAGATTTGTGTTTAAAGGTAGGTTCAAGGAGGGGGTGGGGGTGGGGGGGGGCTACTGACGAAAGAAAAGAAAACTTTCAAATCTCAATTTTTAAAAAATCTGTTAGAATCTTACTTTTTGATATTTATTCTTTGTTAAATTTGTGCATTGCTTTTTATGCTGATACGTTTACAAATTGTTTTGAACAAACGGTTCGTTCTTAGAAAATATTCTCAGTTTAACCCTTTATATCCAAAATTATGAGTTCATCAAAATTTCATCTTCTGATGCATTTTTTGTGAATTTTCGAAACTACATTAGAAGATTTACACAATAATTTAATAAATTTGAGAAGGATTTTGCCTATTAAAATCAATTAATTAAATTTGAATTTATAGGGATTTTGTGCAATATTTATAACTCCACACTCAAATCTTTTATTTAAAATACTTTTGTATTTTATAGAATTAGGAAATGTACAAATATAATGTTCTTACTATAGAAATATTTCCGAAATGAAAGTTTTCCCCCTCAGTCTTTCAACATCTAGAAAACTGAAAAGATGCAAAGGCAAAAGAAATCAACATTTATTTCAATTCATCATTCATTCATTTTCAATTCATTTTATTCATCACATATTATCATCATCATTTTAAAATTTATTTAAAATGTACTTACCTTTTATTTATTACAGGATTACACTTTCTTAAAAATTACTTAAAACATTGTAATTTTTTCAGCTTTCAGTGTCCGTCACCGTGACACTCAACGTGTTAATAGATACTGAAAAAAAGGTAACACAAACCAGAAAAATCAAAGTTTTGAGAAAAAGTCAATTAAAGCTGTAAAGTAATGTTGCAAGTGGGCTAATTTTTTAAAATTCTGATTTCTTGAGAAATCATCCTTTTAAAAATATTTTTGTTTTGTGCAACCAATAATGCTTTTGGAACAAGATAAAGTAGTAAAGTATCTGTAACTCATTCTAAACTGTATTATTACTAATCGATGTATTAAATTAATTTTATGACAAGTTATTTTAATGGTGCTTTAAAGTACCGTCGGGGGATAAAGGGTTAACTTATTTCATGTTTGCCTTTTCCATTTTTAAAAGCGTGGCCTAATCTGCGGACCACAAAGCACATATCACCCACCCGCAACAAAAGCGACACATCTCGCAAAAATTTATTTTGAGTTTTATTCCACTAGTAGGTCTGGCCTAGATGCGTCTTGCTATACAAAAAGTTTCGTAAGCGTAGTTATACGGAAAATCACTTTTTTACGCTATATGTCCATTCGTGACCACAGAAGTGGGGTGGATTGTGTGGGGAGGTTAAATTATCTAACTCTCCAAGTATCATTCTACGTCTTCATTCTTAAGAGGCTACTTCAGCCAAATGGAAAGACCCGTTCGCTAATGTTAATCCTATGGAAGAAATTTATAAAGATATCTCGGTCGCATTTCAATATTTTAAAATGATTTCTTTTGCATTGAATAGTTGAGATCGATCTGTATGCAGGCCGTTTTTTACTTTTTCGATTTTGCTTACAGGTATTTCTTATGAGGACACTTTCATTTTCGGAACCGGTTTTGAAAGTAAAAGCATCCTCATAAAAATATCTACAATCAAAATCGAAAAAGTAAACAACGGCCTGCATACAGATCGATCTCAATTATTCACTGCAAAAGAAATCATTTTAAAATATTGAAATGCGACCGAGATATCTTTATAAATTTCTCCCATAGGAATAGCATTAGCGAACGGGTCTTTCCATTTGACTGAAGTAGGGCCTTAACGGTTTTACGCACTTTTTTACTCCTGCGTGCAGAGCTAAGTGTTATAATTTCATGTTACAGTAAAATCTTGCAAATTTTCTTTTGCCTCTCCTTGTGAAATTTACGTTTGTCGAGATGTGTCACTTTTCTTGCAGATGAGCGATATGTTCCAAATTTTATCACTCCTTGCATTTAGTTCAGCCGGCGCCCATGTGCTGTACTTCAATAATAGAGAAATATGATAATGTTTTCGAAAACCGAATATGTTTCAGAAATTTCTAATTATATAATCAGAATGTTTTATACAGGTAGACATTAAAATCCAATATAGAAGCGGTGTAGTTATTATAATGAAAACTAGGGTAAGGAAGGACGGGTAAACTAGCAAATAGATATTCTTGTCATCATATCATAAAATTACATAATGCCGGTAAACAAACATATTGTTTATTGTTTGGGAGGGAGGGGGAAGAGAAAAGAAAAGAAAAGGCCAGAAAAACAAGACATCCTAAGGGTGTATTCGAAAAAATATTTTTCCACCATCAACAGCTCAAAATTTTCCGAGACATTTCCAGACTCATTTTTAAAAGTAAAAACATGAAACTTGCTGAGGTGATTTTTGAATAGATGTATAAGAGGCCGTTTGATTTTATTTTTCGCTCAATCAATTAGAATTTGATATAAACATATAGAAAATAATTGTTTAAACAATTATTTTCTCAGTATGACCATTTTTTTCATTCCCAGATCTCCCACTTCGGAAAATTCGGTTCAAAACGCCAACTTTGACAGCATTATTTGCAATATTTTTTGCATTTATCAAAAAATCGACAAACACGGCACATTATGTAGTTTCTAAATAGGAGAATTTGCCAGTTCGATGCGTTTGAGAGCAAAAATGAATTTAAAAATAAATCAGAAAATAAGCAGTTTGGATTGGAATACACCCTTAACCCCTTGGGGACGAGCGACCGGTATTCGTGCCGCGTAAGGTGCTCAGAATCGCGGATTATTCTCACCAGTAAATTTTTATTGTAAATTTTGTCTTGTTTATCCGAGCATTTTTCCGATTGAATTAGGCAAAAATTTCTGTTTTCAAAAACCGGTGATAAAAAATTAATATTCTGTGAAAGGCACTCGTCCCGAAGGGGTTAATTGGAAATTTTATTTACGTGCTGGAGATCTTAAGATTAACCCTTTATGCTCTGACGGTACTTGTAAGTACCATTAAAAAAATGCAATATAAAATTTATTTAATTTGTCTACTAATAAAAGTATATTGTACTTTTTATAGAAAATACTTTTCTCGATCACATTTAGAAAGCACACTGAAACAGTCGAAGCTAAGTATTTTTTAATGTGTTTATTTTCTCTACCATTTATATAGGTGTAGCTTTTATCCTATTAAAAAATGTTATACGAAACATTTGTAACCGCAAAACACTTTTCAATTACAGATAGGATCACAATACACTTATTTACACTGTTCTTATAAGAATTGTGAGATTTCCATAACAGCATTTTTAGTTTATTAATCCAATTATTCTTGTGAATATTTCACAAAAAGAGCTCTAACTGTTGATTTATTAAATCAGTCTTAAATTAAAAAAAAAATAAAATCTAAAAATCAAATTATTACTATATAAGTTGTTTTGGATATCTTCAGACATTAACGGAGATAATTATTGAGGCGGAGCAATTTCTTGATTCATAATATGGGACATAAAATATATTTTAATTTTTAAATTACGTTCCCTATTTCACTCTTACTACTTACATAGGTATTATATATTTGAAATGCATATTTACCAACTTTCAACACATGTAATAGATATAACAACATATTTTCCACAAAATCATAATAATAGTGACTAATTGGGATTTTTCATAATTCTTATCTACATTCCTACAATCAATAACTACATCGTTTAAAAGAAGAAAAGGAGGCTAAAAATATTTTAATTAATACTTTAATTTAAAAACAGATGGCAGCACTAAATCTTTTGCAATCGTTTTACAAAATATGAAGTTCCAAAGTTATTCTCCTTGGAAGAATGGGGGGGGGGGGGGGGTAAAGGTCCTGATACATATACACATTAGTGTTTTGAAAAAGAAAATAATAATTAGTATATAAAAATTTAAAAATAAAAACCAGAAAAAGCTTATAGAAATGAAATGCATCTGGTAAAAATATAAAATCTTTTACAACGATTTAAAACTTTACGTTGATAATAGATGGCAGCATCAAACTTTTATTCAAACGAAGTTTTTCCGGATATGGCTTGATACGGTATTTTTTTTTTTTTTTTTTTAGCTTTGAAATTGAATTTATCGTACTTAAATCGTACGTAAATATTACCATATAAAAAAGGTTGATATTTTAATCGATCAAAATCTCTTCAAAGTTCACCACACACATCGTGCACAGTAAATCGGTAAAACGGTAAAAGTGACTGCACTATTAATAATCATCTGTTACGTAACATAAAATAAATAAAATAAAAACACGAATATTTAAAATATATTAAATTAGTTGAAGACCAGACACAAAATTTCACCAAATGGCGGCTGTTTGAAGTTTGAGGTCGATTTTTAGCTTTAATTTTTCATTTTCGAGGCTGTTTTTAAAAAATCGAAATTGCAAAAGATTTTAATCTTTTGAAGTTTGCTTTCCAATCTAAAAAATCTAGTTTAATTTAAGAAATAAAAATTAAAAAAAAAAAAAAAAAACGTTCATAGCTTGAATGGTTTAAGTTGAACTTGCAGGTTGTACATAATTAAAGTTCACCTACTCAGAACTATCTGTAGAAGAAACTAACCATAAGAAAAATATGAAATTCGAAATGCCTCTAAATGAAGGGATGCGAAAGACATTTAGTAGCAACAAGTTGGAAATTGCACGTCAAACGTGGCAAAGGGGGTGCAACTAGTTTTATAAATATTCGGATTTTGGTGGCCCCACCAGTGGCTGAGAGGTTCTGTTATCGAAACTAGTAGACGGGAGCAGTGGCGCAGCCAGAATTCGGTTCTAGGGGGGGTTTTGAGTTTTTTGATAAAGGTGTTCGCCGGTTATTTGAATCATCGGTTAATATAATCTGTCTTTTTAATGAATCAAATCATAATGCTTTTTAACCCGTAGTTACATTGGTTGTGTTTCATTTAAACAGCATTTACAGTATTAGAGTTGGAAAACATAAAATGCACCAATGAAATAACCCCAAACTAGGTTAGATTTATATAAAGTGCTTAAAGATGGTGAGGCAAACTTTAAGAGTTGTAAGTGTACAGTGCAGCAAATAATTTTTGCATAGAAAATAACAGAATTCCAATCCGCTTGTTCAACCAAAAATACACAGGATTTCATTTCAAGACAATCTCGAATTCTTGCTTGTAACTTTAATAATAATGAAGCTGTAGTATTTCTCTAATAATTAAATTTCTCTAATACATTTATTTTCATGCGCGTGCATCTTACAATCTTATCGCTCCATGGATGAAGCAAACGATATTTTTAAAAGTTGAGAATTTATACCAGTTGCATGGCAACAAACGATATCGGATGCTGATATTTATTATTCTTCATGTTCTATTTGTTCGTCTTGTGAGTGTTTTATTAAATGTTGTGGTGTGACTCAAAAATGGCTTATTTATTCAATATAAATACGCAGACAAGCGCCAAATTGGTGACCCGTACTGGAGCACGTTAAAAGAACTCTGTAATAAGTGAGTAATATTTCATTTTATTTTGGAGAATGACAGAAATTAGCGCTGTTCGTATTCCACCGTATAACTTTAATGATGTCGGTCTTTGGTTCGCAATGTGTGAACATTCATTTGAATTAGCTCATCCAAAGGCCATAACAGAAAGTCGAACTAAATTTAATTATATTTCGGCTAACTTACCTCCAAATGCCGCATCTGTTGTACGGGATTTAATTATCAAACCGTCCGATAATACACCATACGAGGATTTAAAAATGGAATTAATAAAACGGACAAGCGACTCGTCAAAATCTGAAATAAGGAAATTGTTAGCTGGTGAACAGCTCGGTGATAGTAAACCCAGTGATCTTTTAAGAGTAATGCAAAGAAGAGCTGAGTCCCACAATGTATCCGATGAATTGATGTTGGAATTATTTATTTCGCATTTACCGTCATATGTACAGAGCATTTTAGCATCTATCTCACCGCTGTCACTTGATAAAGCAGCCGAAATTGCTGACCGAATTTTGGAATATAATCCCACCGCAATAAATGCTGTTTCAGTACCATCAAATGCTAATTCAGAAATTTTATGTGAAATAAAAAAACTGAATGATCGAATTAAACAACTGGAATTACGTAGGCCACGAAGCCCTTTTCGTCGGCGTTCCTTTGGGAGGAATCGTAGCATTTCAAAAGATTCCAGACAGCAATGTTGGTATCACGAAAAATTTGGCGAAAGGGCCAAGAAATGCTCCGAACCTTGTTCATTTTCAAAAAAACACAGACGGCGAGGTGTAGCGGCGACAGCCACCTTGCATAAAATATCTCGTCGCCTCTTTTTAAAGGATCGAAAGACCAATATAAATTATTTATGCGACACAGGCTCCGACATCAGTATTATTCCAGCGTCATTTTCCCACAAGAAAAATACCCCTTTTATGACCCTAACTGCTGCGAATACCTCAAGAATCAATGTTTATGGAGAAAAACTTTTGACACTTGATTTCAATCTCAGAAAAACTTTTCGCTTTCCCTTTTTAATAGGTGATGTAAGCACTCCAATTATCGGCGCAGATTTCCTATATCATTTTAATCTAATTCCAGATCTTCGTAATAAAAAGTTAGTGGATAATGTTACAAATTTAGCTACTCCCGGTCATATACATACAGCATCTGTTCATTCTATCAAAACTGTTTCGGGAAATAGTATTTATCATAAATTACTACTTAAATTTCCAGATATAACTAAACCTCCTCGTGCTGATCAACAAATAAAGCATTCAATATTTCACCATATAGAAACTACCGGATCTCCTGTCCACGCCAAACCAAGAAGATTAGCTCCAGACAGATTAAAAACAGCCAAAGCCGAATTTCAGCAAATGCTTGATCTTGGTCACATTCGGCCATCCAAAAGCAATTACGCTTCACCACTTCATATGGTTCCTAAAAAACATTCTACAGATTGGAGACCTGTCGGAGATTACCGAGCACTTAATGCACAAACAGTAAAAGATAATTATAGCATTCCAAATATTTTAGACTTTACTTCGAACCTTCATGGTACAAAAATATACTCCCACCTTGATCTCATAAAAGCTTACCACCAAATACCAATTCATCCAGATGATGTACATAAAAGTGCCATTATTACACCGTTTGGCTTATTTGAGAGTACAAGAATGCAATTCGGCCTTTGCAACGCATCTGCTACATTTCAACGGTTCATGGATCAAATTACACGAGATCTTCCATTTTTGTATGTTTTCATTGATGACATCCTGGTAGCATCTCGCACACCAGAAGAACATCTCGAGCATCTGAAAATCATATTTCAGCGCTTGCAAGAATACGGATTAAGCTTAAAACCATCAAAATGCATTTTCGGCGTATCATCCATAGATTTTCTAGGTTATAAGGTATCTGAATTTGGCATTGAGCCCCTACCAGATCGTGTTGATTGCATTTTAAAATTCCCTCAACCTACTACTCTTACACAGTTAAGACGATTTCTTGGGTTATTTAATTATTACCGTCGATGTATATCAAAAGCTGCTCACATATTGGCTCCATTAAATAAATTCTTGGAAGGAATAAAGAATTCAAAAAAGTCTAGAAGACGCTCTGAAAAAAATTCACACGACTCAATTCAATGGACTGTGGAGGCTGAGCAGGCTTTTAATGACGCCAAACAAGCTTTAGCCAATGCAACTCTCCTACGACATCCCATTCCCGGCGCAAAGTTAAGCCTTTGGATTGACGCAAGCGACAAAGCCGTTGGCGGTTCTCTTATGCAGCTTAATAAAAAGTATTGGGAACCCATTGCTTTTTTATCAATCAAGCTTTCAAAAAGTCAGCAGAAATGGTCTACATACGACAGAGAACTCTTGGCAATGTATACATCAGTAAAGCGTTTTCGACACATGCTCGAAGGAAGAAACTTTATCATATATACAGACCAAAAGCCTCTCATATATGCCTTCAAACAAAATCCAGACAAATGCAGCCCGCGCCAATGGCGGCATCTAGATTACATATCTCAGTTTAGTACAGATGTACGTCATGTAAGCGGCGCCAACAATACAGTTGCTGATGCTTTATCTCGAATTGAAGTAGATCAAATCTCCAGCTCATTTTTAGACTTTGAGGAGTTTGCAAAAGCTCAAGAAGATGATGTAGATCTACGCAATTTGCAAAATGATAACAAATCTTCTCTTGTGTTTAAAAGCATGCCATCTCCAATGTCTGCCACAGAACTGATTTGTGATGTATCAACAGGTTCTCCGAGACCATTCGTACCAGCGAATTTTCGTAGAACGGTATTTGAACATTTCCATAATTTAGCTCATCCTGGTGTTGCAGCATCCTTAAATCTTATTGCATCACGATATGTATGGCCCAATATGCAGCAAAATGTGAAAGAATGGGTCAATAGTTGTAGTGCTTGCCAACGTTCTAAAGTACACAGACACACGAAAACAAGCCTAGGTACTTTCGCATTACCCGATGCAAGATTTTCACACATTCACATAGATTTGATAGGTCCATTACCTCCATCAGACGGAAATGTATACTGCTTAACAATAATAGATCGATTTACAAGATGGCCAGAGGTGATACCTTTAAAAGATATAACTGCAGAATCAGTTTGCCGTGCCATTTTTGACGGATGGATATCTAGATTTGGTTGCCCCATTATAATAACAACCGACCAAGGTAGACAATTTGAGTCAAATCTGTTCAAAGAACTGACAAGATTTCTGGGCACAAACCGCATACGAACGACAGCATTTCATCCTCAAGCAAATGGTTTAGTTGAACGATTCCACAGAGTCTTAAAGAGCGCATTAAAGGCTCATGAGCATAGTAAGTGGACCGAGAGTTTACCTGCAGTTCTACTTGGTATACGAGCTGCTGTGAAACCAGATATAAAAGCTTCAAGTGCTGAGTTAGTTTATGGCATTTCACTCACACTACCAGCTGAAATGTGTTCAGAAATCCCATCTTTGGTATCTTGCGACAATAATTTCGTCCAACAATTGAAAGAGAGAATGAATAGTTTAAAACCTTCATATACATCTGCTCACGGACACTCAAAAATTTTTGTTCACCCTAAATTGAAGGATTGCACGCATGTGTTTCTCCGATTAGATAAAGTCCTTCCATCCTTATCTCAACCTTATTCTGGCCCTCATGAAGTTCTATCGAGAAATGACAAGCACATAACCATAATCCTAAATGGAAAGAAAAGTTGTATTTCACTTGATAGAGTTAAACCTGCATTTGTATTCAGTGATTTACCAAGTAATACAGATATTCCTGAAACTAAAAGTTTTCCAGTAGATAGCCAGCCAGTAAAATCAGAAGAACCAACTACCAAATCAGGTAGACGAGTAAGATTTCCTAAAAGACTGATAACTGAAATAAACTATACTTCATACAATTGATTTTTTTTTTATAAATATATGTATTGTGTTATTTACATGCATCTTGTATTTTCACATTGTTTCTTTTGTTGTATCGTTCCTTCGTCACTGGGGGGATACTCATGTAGTATTTCTCTAATAATTAAATTTCTCTAATACATTTATTTTCATGCGCGTGCATCTTACAATCTTATCGCTCCATGGATGAAGCAAACGATATTTTTAAAAGTTGAGAATTTATACCAGTTGCATGGCAACAAACGATATCGGATGCTGATATTTATTATTCTTCATGTTCTATTTGTTCGTCTTGTGAGTGTTTTATTAAATGTTGTGGTGTGACTCAAAAATGGCTTATTTATTCAATATAAATACGCAGACAAGCGCCAAAAAGCCATTTTAACAAAATTTTCAATATACTTACCGTGCTTTTGTCAAATGTAACAACATCACGAAAATTGGTGGAATTTATCATCATTTACGTCAAATTAGTGCTCAGTTAGGTAATCCATATTTTGGAATGTAGTTGATATTAAACATGGTATTTTAATGTTTTTTTTTTATTGTGCACTTCCAGTACTTTACATGACATCGAATTTGCCATTAAGTAACGTAAATCTGTTGAAAATTTCGTTAAAATATCTTTATTATTGTCAAAGTTCTCTAAAAATATCCGGGTTCAAACTGAAGTCTTACCTGTACTAATATTAATAAAGAAGTAACCTTTTTTTGTAGGGGTACTTTTGGTACTACCAAACGGATTTAAAAAGATAATCGGTCGTGTGCGACCTTAACTCGCATACAAAGGGTTCCATACAAAATATCAGAACTGTTCAAAGATAATATTTACTTGCGTACATATAACAATACCACATGCCATAATTTAATTCTACTGGAATGAAAACCAATGAATATTTCTCCCTCTAAAACACAGAATTTTTACAAAGTTTAAACTTGGTAGAGAACCAACCACGCTTCGGAAAGAGGTTGCAGAGATTCTCACGAAAAGTCACTTGTAAATCATATTTCATGTAATAGTGGACAATTTTAAAGGAATAAAAAAAGTACGCTTAATAACGTGAAACTTTTCTACTCATTTTTAAAAATAAAAGCATATTCAGACATATTTATTGAAAGGATTTCTAATCGAAAAGTTTTTTTCCTTATAAATGAATTATAAGCAATTTTTGTCTCAAAATTACTGACATTTAATGTCTTGAAATTATTAAATGAATTATCTTTTTAATATTTGCCTTCAATAATTGAATTCAGTTGGAATAAAAAGTGCTTATCACTATGTTTCACCTTACCTAAAACAAAGATCTTATACAAAGTTTAAACTTGACACTGTGCCAAGCACTCTTCGAAAGGAGGTCACAAAGTAGCAACACTGTTTTGATCCGTACCGTTGTTTTCTACATGGGTTTTTAATTAATATTTCGGCAAATTACAGACACATTTTTTCGAAAATCATTACCGACAATCCTGGGAAGATTCTACGTCGCTTAGGTACACCCAGTGCCCTCAACTCCCCCGCTGACCGCCAGAAAAATAAGACGCACGAATGATCTTATAATAATTTCGATTTTACTTTTTAAGCGTAGAGTGGAACCTTAATAATAATGGCAAAATGATGGTGACTATCTCCGTTTCAACATAAGCTATATTTTACATCGGTAAAACAACGGATAGAAACATGGAATTTGGCATGGTTGTTAATTTAGAGACTTAAATGCATGCCCTGAGCAGTTTTTAAAAAATTCGAAATTTTAAAGAGTGCAAGAGCAAAAAAAAAAGCTTTCTAAAATTGCGATTTGTGTGATACATTCTGTATAGAAGGTTAGAATCTGGCATGGTGATAACTTTTGGGATGTATAAATGCTCAAGAACGGTTCCTTAAAAAAAAATTCAATTTAAAAAGGATGAAATGAGCGGAAAACGGTCTGAAAACGATCTAAGGATGGTCTCTTTTTGCACGCTTTTTACCCGAATGAAAAGAAGGGTTTTGTGTTTCACGCGTATCTGTGTAAGTGGATTTCTTTATACCCTCGAAACATCCCAACAGCTGGATGGATTTTAATGAATGAGGTCTCTATCAATTCGTCTTAACGGCCCGATGGTTATAGGCTAGGTTTTGTTTTTATAAATTCAAAATGGCGGCCGTAAAATACAAAATGGTGGTAGGCACGAAAGAAATTTTTTACGCACCCTATTGAGTGGCATATCATTGGATAGGTCTTTCAAAATGAAGACGATGTTTCATTGACTATTTTACAGTCAGAAGCTCCGTTAACATATTATACAGCCTGGAAGTTATGTAGGTAGGATCTCTAGCTTTACTGCAACTCTAACCATCATAGACATCTATAGACCTCATCAAAACAGTGTTTATAAATAGGAACTAACAATTAAACACAACTTAAAAGTCATCAATACAAGTAAATAATAAAAAAAATAGGTAAGTAATATAATAATAATAAAAAAAATTAAGTCAATTCCTACTGAGGTCAATAAGAGAATTTTTTTCTCACATTCTTTTTTCCTCTTGAGTGGCGCTTAATATGCCTTGATCAAGAAGAGCACTCTCTCCGTCTTAAAATACCTTGTTCAAGAAGAGGGCTCTCTCGATTATTGAAAATTAATGAATTTATATTTAAAAAAAACTTGATTAACATCAAGTGTCATCCACTACAAGTTTAAAAAATTTTATTAGAGCTTGATTGGATGAATAATAAGTATTTTATTAACGATTGAAAATTTGAACAAGATATATACAGCGAGAGTGTGAGCTAATAGTAGGAATTGAAAAAAATAGTTTCACATTGATGAGAAATAATTAATTAGTTCGCTTTTTACGCAGTCGGGTTTTTTGATTTTTTATATTTAATTGTTTATTTACTTACGTATTATCCCTACACAATGCTAGCAGCATTATATAGCCTTAATTATGATTTATTAGGAATTGTTCGAGCTAGATACATTAAGTTTGGCATGACTGTTACTCTAGAAACGTAAATAATCACCAAGAACAATTTTCCAAAAAAATTCGAAATTAAAATAATGCAAGAGCAAAAAAAGTTCTAAAACTGCGGTTTGTGCGATATACACTATATGGCCAAAGGTGACCGGTCACTTGCGATTTTAGACGTTTTGTTAAATATCTAGAAAAATGCATGAGGAATTAACATGAAACTGTAGGTGTGTAAACAGTATAGTATAGTATAGTTCATATATTTCCGCTAAGATTTTTTTTCCCGAAACCCCATAGGGGACCGTCAACAAATTGAAAAGGAACTAATATCTTTTGGATAACCCTGTAAAAACTAATGTAGCAAAAACCTTCAAACTCGAGATTATTAATAAATGGCTTATTGTAATATACTGTGTTCATTTTTATGAGGATAGCATGTATACTCGTAGAGAAATTAAGGTTTTTATAAAAACAATCCCATATTTCGCCAAGTTTTTTGCTTATAATTTGCAGAGTTCCTAATATAAAAAAAAGTTATTTTCAGAAAATATGACAAACAACATTGTACATAATACTCTGCAATCAGAATTAAAAACTAATAAAAATTAGATGACAAAATGAGGAGGTTTATTAAAAAATGTTTCACTGCGCATGCGCGAATGCAATCAAAACATAATGTGCATAATGTATTAGCTAATTATATAGAGTAAGTTTTGTGATAGTCTCAAAATCATAGAATGAAAATTCTGAAAATTATCGTCGATAGAATAAGCTCGAAATCCGTTGTTCCCAAAAAGATGAGGGGTTGTATCAAATATCTGTTGATTAGTGCCAAGATAGCGTGCACAATATTGCACGTACTACTATATTTGGATACAACCCCTCATCTTTTTGCTTCCTTTTGGGAACAACGGATTTCGAGTTTATTCTATTGATGATAATTTTCAGAATTTTCAAGCTATGATTTTGAGACTTTCACAAAACTTGCTCTATATAATTAGCTAATACATTATGCATATTATATTTTGATTGAATTCGCGCATGCGCAGTGAAACATTTTAGTAAACCTACTCATTTTTCATTCAATTTTTATTATTTTTAATTCTGATTGCAGGGTATTATGTACAATGCTGTTTGTCATATTTTCTGAAAAGAACTTTTTTTATAATAAGAACTCTACACATTATAAGCAAAAAACTTGTTGAAGTTTGGGACTGTTTTTATAAAAACCTTAATTTCTCTACGAGTATACATGCTATCCTCATAAAAATGAACACAGTATATTACAATAAGCCACTTATTAATAATCTCGAGTTTGAACGCTTTTGCTACATTAGTTTTTACAGGGTCATCCAAAAGATATTCGTTCTTTTTCAATTTATTGACGGTCCCCTATGGGGTTTCGGAAAAAAAATCTTCGCGGAAATATATGACCTATACTATACTATTTACGCACCTGCAGTTTCAGGTTAATTACGCATGTATTTTTTTAGATATTTAACAATTAGTCTAAAATTGCAAGTGACCGGTCACCTTCGGCCATATGGTGTAGTTGGTATAAAAGCTTGGTTTTTGGCATGGTGGTTACTTTTAAGGTATAATGAGAATGAGAATAATAAAAAATAATGAGAGTATTCCATAATATATTCAAGTAACCGTTTTCTATAATAGCGAGTGACTATAAAGCTAAAACTGCAGGTTTTCAAAATGTGGTTATTAATTTAAATTAATGCATGATTAGCATAAAATTGTGTATAATTATATTTTATACAGTCTAAGAAAATGTTTTACATTTAACCCCTCTCTTTTCAAAATTCATACTCACAGACATATTATCTATAACTCAATGAAATTACATTTAATGCTTTTTTCCTACGTGACACGGGTGTCAATGCTTTTCCGAGAGCAAGTTGTTGTACTCGTTGCTACATTACTAATGGAATACATTCTTTAAATTTGTGTACTACTCCTCTAGAACAAATGGTTCGAAAGACACACTGATTGTGATAATTTGTTCAATCACAATCAGAAACAGCATTTTACAACTTTATAGTTACTAATTTAATTCTTATTTTACAAAGATTTTTACTTGGGTCGTAAAAAGCTTGGTCTTAGATATAATTGGGAGCAAAAAACGTAAAACAGGGCGTTTGAAACTGAAAGAGATCTGCAAAGTGTATGTTTCATGTTTTTTTCTGAAATTCGATGGTCTATTATTGTTTCGAACATGGAACAAAGACAGAAGTGAAATTAAGAAATGGCCCATTGTATAATACTTAAACTCAAAACGTCTCTGTGGCAGGAAATGACCATTCTTTTAGCATAAGACGTCTCGAAAAAGTGACTTAGTCCAAATAACCAATTTTCACAAAACCAATGCATGTAATATGCGCTTTCACGGTTTTAAGTAGAATTTTCGCCGTTTAATTGAATCACTTTGTTGAATAGAGTTTGATTTCTCAAAACAGCGGATTTCGAAAAACTCCAAAACGTTTAAATATCAATTTTGGTTTTGATTCATATAAGAGGCAATTATAGTAATTTTTCTTAGCTCTGGGGAGTGTTTTAACCCCCAAACCCCTCCCGTGGCTGCGCCACAGGACGGGAGGTGCTGCGTTCAAACCCAATCGCGCCCGTCGGCCTAATCGTTCGGAGTTTTCGTGGTTTTCTTCGAGCCATGGATTTCCATGCATAAATACGGGTTAGGTTCCCTTAGAAAGACCCCCACGAAGGGCACTCCCCCCCTCGGGCCTATATCCCAAGAGTAGATAATCGGCCGTCAAAAATCAACCAACCAATCGGATCTTGGTGCAACAGCTTATCCAAAAATGCATGAATACAAAATTTATTACGATTATATATATTAAATTAAGTAATACGGAAATGATAGGACGTCATCAACATGGAAACATAGAATCATGACCTATCATGGGATATCACTGAATTGATTACTTATGATAGGATTTAATAGAATGAAGAAAACTTTTATTAATATCTTTTTAAGTTTTGATTCGATTTTTAAAAAAATTGAAATGACTTCGACAAATTCTGCAACGATTATATACAGTATGACTTGAAAAATCCGGCATCATCCGGACCGAGGCTATGCCGGATTTTTAAAGGACTATCAAAACTAGTAATTAGGAATATCAAAAGCAGTTTTATATTCTTAATGGTGCCTTTAGCCATAATTTAATTTATTATTAAGTGATAATTATGTAAGAAAAAAAGAGAAAATTAAATATTAAAAAAACTTACTTTAATTGATATTTTCTATGCTACAGAAAAAAAAAAAATGTAATAAAGAGGAACAATTTTCTTCTCTTATAATTTCGGAAACATTGATGTCAACTTTGTTTGCTTCAATTTTTTTTACCGTTCTTTAACAATTTTTTTTTTTTTTTTTTTTTTTTTTTTTTGTTTTTTATACAAATGAAGAATGTTGGAAATACAGTCTGGTTTCTTTAAAACATATATTAATTCTCTAATCAAATTTATGCATTTTTCTAGTGACTAATTTTTTCCTGACGGTTGTTCATCCTTGTCTTATGAGCTGTATCTAGCAGTATCGGCGATTCTAACTAGCACAGCATCAGTAATTTTGCCGTACGTTAAATTTTTCGTTGTTGATGCATTTTAATCAAAGCTTAACGAATCATCTATATCCCTATTTTCGACACTTATTGCATTTTCATATTTTGCGTGTTCAATCAGCTCATAAATTGCAGGCTTTTCACGACAAATTTAAAAGTCTGAAAAATTTTCCTCATCATTGAAGTTGCCGGTGCCGAAAATTCGTCCCGGCCGTACATTGTGCCATGCATTCGCCAAAGTTGTCCCAGTTGCTAAGCAACAGTGCAGCTCCCAGAAAATTTGTTTATAAAATAATCGCCTCTGACAAGGGAAAAAAAAGTCAAATATTCTTTTTTTGAACTTTTACCTTCGATCTTGAAGTTTTTAATTCATAAAGAATTGCGATTTTTCTTCTCCCATAACTTAGAAGTGTAGAAGAAAAAGTTAGGGAAAAGATGGTTTTGATGCCGGATTTTTGAAGTCATACTATATTATAATATTTCAAACCATTCGGCTGGGTATTTTTTGCGCTGTTATTTGCGGACAGACGGACGGATCAGACGACGACTATGGGCGCTACGTATTTATATAATTACGAATGTACCAAAAAAAGGTTAAAAATAAATAAAAAATGACCGCCAAGAGACGTATTCTGATAAAATTCCGATAAATTATATGCAAATTTTAGAGACCACGTGATATATCTGAGCACAGTGGAAATGTTAAATAAAAAGACGCAATGAATATCTTGTCAATAGCATGTCTTTTCCATGGCAAATGTGGAGCAGTTTACAGCCCCGAGCTTTTCTGGCGAAACTTTTTTGTCAAAATGGTGATTCCACACCAAAAGCTTTACGAAGCTTTCGAGTTTAACCCGGGAGAACTCGCTGAGATTTTCTCTCACAGTCGTACTTTTTTAAGACTCTTATTTAAATCATTTTTCAGTTTAATTAAAATTTCAAAATGTTTTTCAATTATTTTACCTATTTTGTGAATAAAAGTACTAAGCCAACCAAAAAAAGTTGATATTATATGAATGTAAAGTAAAAGAAAAGCAATTGGGCATTCTCACTAGCGAGTTCTCCCGGGTTAACATTTCCAAGAATTTATTTCGCGAGACTATTGATCATGCATTTTGCGATTTCAAATGGTGCTTGACAGTAATGCTCAACATGTAAAAATTTGTAAAGATCGACCGAACCATGTTTTTAAGGCCGAAACCGAATTTCGATGATTTTCCCATTTTCGGCCGTAAACGAAAAAGTTCATTTTAACGCATTAAAGCCGGTTGGCAAGAAAACTTGCCATGTAAGGCTAAGGCAAATAAAACTTTTAAATTAGAATACCAGTATTTTAGTTTGGAAATTTTCACATTATCTAATCTCAGATTTTGAGCGATTCAATAAATCAAAATTATAATGTGGAAAAATCCGGTGTCGAAGAATTAAAAGAAATGTAAAAGAGCCTCGTCCTTAATGGGTTAAAGTAATTAATACACTCCTAAACATACATAATTATTAATTAATTATACGTGTAATTATAAGTGTGGCCCAAGTTGGCTGTCCGTGCCACTGACCAAAACTTTTTATTTTCATATAAGATAAAATGTAATTAATTCATCAAGGACACAAAATGATTTTCTAGTTATGCGAATTTCATATAATTAAAAAATGTTTTATGTATACATACCGCGATTTATCTTTTATAATGATTTTTGTAAAGGACCATATGTTATACTATAACTTTATCAAAGAGTATTCAAAACACTTCTGCGGTTTCAAACTAAACGTTTCCCAATACTGTTAAGTCTGCAGCTTTTAAGGAGCACGTGAAAAGCGTCTTCAAAGTTTAATCATATATGCATTTATTGCTTTATAATTTACACTCACGTTTTGAGTCAGTCATGACTGATAATTATAAAGAGTGGAGTTCATAGCAATAAATTAAGAGTTTCTCATTGGAGCCGATACAGCTCAAATCAATGAGTAATGTTGAAAAGTGCCGAAGGAAGAAACGAGATTTTTGGAATACAGATAGTTTCAGCCGAATTTTCGGAAGCATTTTCACCGGAAACGAATTTTCGGCGAAGTTAAGATTTTGAGCCGAAAACGAAACCGAATTTTCGGTCGATCTCTAATTATTTGTCTTAATAAACCAATTCAATGGTGTATAAGCTTGCACTATGTTAAATTATTCGACTTTTAAAGGTTCATCTTAGGGGCTGTGCATATATAACGTTATGAACTTTTTGATAATTTTGTAACCCCTTCCCCCCCTTTCCGATATCATTCGTTATCATCCCTCGACCCCCCCTCCCCCGTAATAATATCTTTATCAATGTCTAAATTTTTTTTTAGAGTTTAAGAATTTATTTCTTTTGTTTGAAGTGTTATACAAAAATGGTTACATTTATTTTTCGCATACTTTATTGATATAAATGAAGAAAAGCCAATAAAATATAACTTTATATCAAATAACACTCAAAAGAAATAGTTACTATTTAAAGGTATTTTATAATAGCTTTTTGTTATACAATAACAGTAATAATGTCTTCTTGCAGTTGCCTCGCACGAAGGATGAGGGGGGGGGGGGGGACAGTGTTGATTTCAGGGGGTGGCTCGGGGGATATTCCCCCCGGAGCAATGAGATGCCCCCCGTGGAAGATTTGAGAATTTGTGTTTTCAATGGTCAAAAAGTGCAATTCCCTCCCCCCCCGGACTATAATGTTCCTCCGCAGAGCTACAGAAATCCCACCCGGAGAAAAGTGACTGAATTCAACACTTGGGGGGGGGGGGAGGGCAGATAGAAATTCTTATCAACAAAACAAGTAAAGAACATTCTTTCTCTTTTATTTATTAGTAAAAACAAGTTTCATTTTAAATATATTTCGCATATGGTTTCTCGAACAGCTATTATATATGCATACACCTTTTTAGAAGAATAGGAATGTCAAACATTGGGTATTCCACATTTTGGAATTAAATAATTTTATAATAGTTATAATAATTTTATAATATTTAGTGATTTTAATTATAATTTTGTATTTTCATAAAAATAGATAAGACTAAAAAAAGATAACATACTATTTTAATGTAAAGATCACGTTACAAACAGAAAGAGAAAATTTTGGTTAGATCCAAAATGATATTGATATCAAAAGACAACCCCCTTCTCCCCCTAGAGATATCTTAATATATTGTGTGCCAGACCTCCCCAATCCCCCCCCCAAAAAAAAATAACGTTATATATGCACAGCCCCTTAGAGAATTCAACTGTGATGAGGCTTGTTCAGTAGCTTTACAATTTTTTATTGCTTTATCTAACGTTACCTCATCTTCCGCTAGTATTTTCTCACGATCGGAATTACTATAAATACCGATTGCAATTCCAACAGCCACGAAACTATCCTCATAAGTACCAAACTGACAAGATTTATCTTTGCTGTGAAATTCCGTAGGAAAATCGTGAAATTTTTCATTTTCATTTTGAACTACCTTATGGTACAGACGTGGGGGGGGGGGGGGGGGGAGTAAACACCCGCTAATAACTTTGCAACAAATTATAATAGAAAAACTCTACAGATACCAAACGATTGGAAATAAAGTCTACTTTTAAATGATGTATATAAAATTTGCTTAGGGTGGTCATCTACAAATCAAAACCAAGCCAAACTTTTTTTTTCAATGGCAGCACCCAATTTTGGCAATATATTTTAAACCTTCGGTTCAAACTATGCCTAGAAATGAAATTTCAAGTTATTTGGATGATAAGTTTTTAAATTATAAATATTCAAAATTTAGAGTTTCTAATGATTGTATTTTCATATTTTTATTAATTTCTCTTGAAATTTATAATCCCAATGTGATAATTTTTATAATACTAAAAAACCCAAACATAAATACACAGAATTTGTAATTTTAAAAATTTTATAATATGAATTATGAAATTAATATTCGAAAAAAATATTAATTGCAACCTACATATATATATATTTAATGTATTTATATTTATTACGTCTTGCTTTATGCAAATTCTCAATTTCAAATTTTTCTTCCAAGTAATTTTCGAATTACATGTAAAAAACGTCAAAATGACGGTTTAAGGGTCCTTTTATGATGTCCAGAAAAGCATAATTTGAAAAAAAATATATTTTACTCTTTTTAATGAAACATTTGGGCTGGCAATAGTCGAAACATATTTAGCAAGTGAGCTGTTCATATTAGAAAGAAATAATACATTAACAGAAGTCGCATAGTCATTCTGTAACATTTCAACAATCAAGTGCCGAACTTCAATTTGGATACAGCCCCTAAAATAGGCTCATTTTAAAATAATTAATTTCTCGGAAACTAATCATACGAATTTCATGAAAATTTGGAATTAGGCTAATTGAAGGGCGTAGAACGTTTTGATGACAGTAAATTACCGTACCATTTAAACTGTTGCTACTGATCTATACTCTTGCTAAACTATACTCTTGCTGGGGAATATTGCCCTTACCGAGATTGAACGGAAGCGGCAGCACAAACCATCACCTCATCAAGTTGGCGGCTGAAATTCCATGATTAGTTAAAACCCGATTCGCATATTAAAACGCAACTGGTCTGCCAAGTCATATCTTGGTGGAAAACACCTGAAAATCCGATTTTAGTGGTTGACTGGTAGGTTTACCATTGTGTTTTCCTGCTCGCAGTCCTCCATGTTTTCATACCTAGGAAAACATAATGATAAACCCAGGAGTGATTCTAAGTAAAAAAAAAAAAAAAAATTCTGAAATTCACGGCAAATTTTCTGAAAGGTTACAACAAAGGAAGAAAAAGGAAGGGGTGAGAATTCACTCCCGGCACTAACTATGTGTTTTTTTCCCGCGATCTTTTAACGAAATTGGCGTTTTTTTCGCGATCTTATACCAAAATGTACCTTTTTTTGCGATCTTTCCATGAAATTTTCCGTTTTCCGCGATCTTTTGATGAAATTTGCCGTTTTTTCGTTATTTTATGGCGAAATTTACCATTTTTTCGCGAACTTTAACAAAATTTGCCATTTTTTCACGATTTCTTGACGAAATTTGTCGTTTTCCCGCGATGTTTTGGCGAAATTTGCGTTTTTTAGCATTCTTAGACGAAATTTGCGTTTTTTCGTGATTCCTGGATGAAATTTCGCGTTTTTTCGCCATCCTTTGATGAAATTTACGTTTCTTTCGCGATCCCTTGATGGTGGTTGGTTGAATGAGGCTTTATGGCGCAAAGTCCCTATAGAGACATACTGCGCCAAGTCAAGGTCAAAATGAGAACAGAAAGTATGAGTGAAAAATAACTAAGAACAGGATGAAAAGAGCAACGTAATTAAATGAAAAACAGTAATGACATATATAATTAAAATCAAATAAAACAGTCCAAAGATCTTAATTAAAAGACGCAAATTATGATAATTAAAAACTGTAAAAGTTATAAAGTAATAAATGTTAAAATATAAATGAAGTATAAGACGATGTACAAATACTACATGAAAACAAGTTTAAAAATCACAAAATTAAAAACGTAAAATCAATTAGGCACATACTCTTCAAAAACAGTATTCTCCTCGTCTGCTCTCGAGTCATAAGATGATGACTCCATGGTCTCTTTCACGTAATTATGCAACTGTTTGGGATCTTTCAAATAAGTAACGGATGGGCTATCGCATGATTTTCTCTGCTTTTTCTTCACAGTTTTTCACTGTGAAGAGACTTGTGTTGAAGAATTTCCGGATATTTTATGCTGTACATATGATTTTTGGTTTACTTTTTGTGTTGGGGAAACATTAGGTTTTTGCATCTTACCCGCAGAATTCAATTTTCGCTCAGGTTTCTGTTCGCTTGGCTTCTGAGTTGGACAAACAATAGGTTTCACCAATTTGCTTTTACCTGAAACTGACGTTTGTTTAGTTTCATGTTCGGTTGATATTTTAGATTGAACTGAGGATTTTTGTGACCGACTATGAATGTGTTCAATTTTCACAGGTTCTAATGATGATGGCCAGAGTTCCAATTTTGGCATAAGTCTTGTACTAGCGGTAGAGTATACATCACGGGTTTTTTTAGAGTGCTAGATGATGGGTTCTCAGGTGAACAGCTTGGTGAAAAGGAGGTTTCAGTTTGGGTGCTTATGTATCTTACAGATTTTGATTTATGCTTGAATAAGCTACAGTAAGAAACTCCAACAGATGGGTTTCTGGTCTCAACAAGCTTCCAAGCATCAGAGTAAGAAAGTGTTTGAGTAATTTTCACAGTAAGAATTTCTTTTTCATGGATCCATTTAGGACAAGTGCGAGAGTATGCTGTATGATCCCCTTTACAGTTTGCGCGGCGTTCGGGTTTTTCACATGATTTATTGTCATGGTCGACTTCTGTACAACGTGCGCAGGTAACGGATACACGACACGTAGTGTTAGTATGGCCATAACACTGGCATTTATAACAACGGAGAGGGTTTGGGATTTATGGCCGGACTGGACAGCTCAGATAGCCAGCTTTAATTCTAGTTGATAAAATAGGGCTATTTAATGTTAGAATAATGTGCTTTGTCGGAAGCACTTGCCCATTCTGGCGGATAGTAATACGGTGCACATCTATGATATTTTGTTCTTTTAAATTTGTTAGAAGTTCTTCCTTTGTAGTGAATAGAAGTTCTGGTTCTGATATTACTCCACGGATTGTATTTAATGTTTGATGTGCTTGAATAGAAACTGAAAAGGAACCAATAGCTGTGCAATTCAAGAGAAATTTTGAATTTTTGGCTGAAATGACCTCCACCAGCAAATCCCCAGAATGCATCTTTTTAAGTTTACAATAATCTCCGAATACAGAGTGGAATGTTTTAGCAATTAGAAAAGACGAAGTTCTTTTAAAAGAATTATCAGATAAACTACCAGTGCGTTTCATTATAAAGAAACGTGTAAGTAATTCATTCTGTACTGTTTGTTGCTCTCCACAAGAGAGAGAGATAAAAGGAAGTGGTGTTTTTTCATCCATATTAGGAAAAATAAGATCTCAGAAGATTTCAGACCCCGGCCGCACCACAAACTACCGAGTCCAACAAGGGGATGCACATTCGTGCGGGTACACGACATTTCGGTCCCGCCATTTCGGTCCCGCCGTTTCGGTCCCTAGACATTTCGGTCCTGAGACATTTCGGTCCCTGGCCATTTCGGTCCCGAGACATTTCGGTCCCTGGCCATTTCGGTCCTGAGACATTTCGGTCCTGAGACATTTCGGTCCGGAGACATTTCGGTCCCTGGCCATTTCGGTCCGGAGACATTTCGGTCCCTGGCCATTTCGGTCCCGAGACATTTCGGTCCCTGGCCATTTCGGTCCCGAGACATTTCGGTCCCTGGCCATTTCGGTCCCCAGCCATTTCGGTACCTGGCCATTTCGGTCCTTAGCCATTTCAGTCCCTTGTCATTTCGGTGCCCACCACCTTATAACTCGTATTCTAATTGTCGTGGGCCGCCAAACGCTGCAATTTAAACATTATTTGGGACCTTTTTAAATTTTTTTAACACCCCCCCCCCACCTCCCAAATTAAAAAAAAGCTGAATATAACAGTCCGATAAATTTAAAGTTTTATAACTCGTGATAATGAAATCACAGCGAGCTGAAAATTTGTTTGATTGAACAATGTGATATAATTTTACAGGGGACATTGTCTTTTTATTATTATTATTATTTAAGAAAATGGATTTTTTAAGCTGTATTATTTGTTATTAATATTAGGTATTTTATCTATACTATAAACTGCCATAGGTGATTTTTTGGTTGTTTTCATACGTTTTTTAGAACCTTTAAATTATCATCATTAATTAAATAATTTATTATTTTTTCTCCTTCTTACAATTAGATTAATAATAAATGTCTTCAATAATTCAATTGGACACTTATAAGCTATTGTAGGCAGGGGCGGATTTATTAAGTGAGGGGCCCTTCTCATTGGAACTTTTTGGGGCCCTTCCATCTTGAAAAATTGGGTATATTTATAATGTATACTAATAAAAGACAATTTCGCTCTGTGTTTGTGTATTCGCTATGGCAAGCAAAATCTACTGCACGTACAAAGCGGAAAATGTTTGTGAGGGTAATCCAAGGCCTCTCCTGATACACCTGAGACTCAGAATTCTAAAATATCTACTCATAAGCTGAGTTATTCATTAACAATCGCAACGCACTCTCATTAAAAACTCATCTCGTTCAACGAGAGGGAAAAAGGCAAGCCTTATATACGCATCATGAGAAAATGAACATCAAAAAGAAGGAATTTCGGGGGGTGGGGTGGTGGTGGTGGGGGTGTTAATCTTGTCATATTAACTTACATCGGCCAAACCGCTTACTAAAGTTAAAAACGGAAGACAAGTTCTAAAAGATCGTACCCTTATGTCTCAAATTCCGTAATCAATTTAAAAATATATATCGCGGTTAACCCTTTGAAAAAGAAAATTCAAAGACGGTCGTTTTTTACAAAAAAAAAAAAAAAAAGCTTTTTTCCCTTATGGCAACGCCTTTCCAGGGTACAATTTTAGAGGTACCGACAAATCAAAAATATGTTCTTAAAGATAAAATTTTCTTCTAATCGATGGTGCAATCGGTTTTTAAAAATATGAATTTTAACCCTTTCAAATAACCGGCGAACTCGGGTCACTTCGCGCCTCACGGAGACGATATTTTTTGTATGCTAAAAGTAACTAAACATCCGTATGTATTTTAACACAGTCTTCTTAGAGAATATCAATAGACTAGATTTAGATCACCTACAAAAATTATGAAACGTTCGGACGAGTAGAAATATTTTTTACAAATAAAATGGTGTGAAAATTTTGGCGAAATCTGTAGAAACTTTAGTCTTTCGTCACGGTTTTGCCCGTCCAGGGCGCAATTTTAGAAGTACCGACGAAGCAAAAATATGTTCTTAAAGCTGAAACCTTCTTCTAATCGGTAAAAATAAAATGTGTGAAAAGTTCGACGAAATCAGTAAAAACCTGAGTGTTTCGTCGCGGTTTCGCTAGCTTTCGTTAAGCATAGACCTCCAAAAAATCTAATTACGCAGAAAATAAAATACCAAATAGTATGTACTTTTAATTCAATATTTTTTCATTTAAAAATATAAATTCAGACAAAATGGAGTTAAAGATATAAAGTAATACAAATTTGAGGTTCATTTAAGAGTCATTCATCACGGGTCCGGGCAATGCCGGGCAGGTCAGCCAGTTTAAAAATAATAGCTATTCAAAACTTAATTGCAATAATTACTAACAAATAAATTAAAATGTATTCAAATCGTTAACGATTAATTATACGAAATTCATTTCATATTCAAATTACAGCAGATTATTTTACACAAACTTAGATACTGTGATGGATAAAAGTGCTAAAATTGTGTATCTTATTTTTCTTTCAATTTTTTAAGAACATAAAATGATAATTCCAACCAAAATTAATCAGAAACAAAGGAGACAATATTTTAGCATCGGCTGAGCCTTAACTCAAAACCTCTTTTCGCTGCTTTTCGTTTTCGGCTCATTTATTTCACGAAATAAGATATAAATGCATGGAGTTTTAATGCATGGGGCTGCAGCGGTCTGCACTGCATAACATTATCTTGCTTGCAGTTTTAATTTCATGTTTTAATAAAACAATTTCAGAAATCAAATAAATTCATCAACTATAACCAAATTAAATTATATTTTTCTCCTTTTCGTTACACAGCTGGGCTCAAAGAAGGGCAAATGCTTTACGGATATAAAAAGGATTCGAAGCACCTCGAGTTGTTTTTATAAACATCTGCACAGCATTTTTATATAAATACTAGGGGGTCTGCCATTGCAAACGTATAATATTCACGTGTAAATAATTTTTTAATTGAAATGAAATATTGTTCTTTGCGCTGTTTTTTAAATTGGCAACAATATAAAATACCTTTATAAAATAATATAAAATTGTAACAAATATTTAAAGACTGCTACACTAGATGTCAGCACACGACAGTCCCTAACCAGGCGGGCTGCCAAATAGGTTTTACCCATGATTCCATGCGGGTTAGCTTTCCCGCAGAGGGAATTCTGAGACTCGCAATGGACAGGTTTCGAAATGCAAGCTGTCTTGCTTTTTAATTCCCCCGGAGATTTTATGAGAGGCGGGAAATGATAAAATGTTTTCAGATCAGCGGATTTCTTCTGAGCTTTGCGATGTAAATATGTACATTAATCCTGTAAATAATATGTTTTGTAGTACAGAGATTCATTAAACATTACTTTGTACTAAAGTATAGAGTGGCGTTTCCTATTTGAAGTGATGAGTCCAGTTTTAAAGAGTGTGGAGCCTATTTTCATGGAAATCGGGTAGCTATAAAATAATTTATAAAATAATATACCTTTTCTAAAATAGGAAAAAATATATCTTGAAATGAGAAAAATTTGATTAAAATAAATAAATAAAGTATTATTTATTTAATCGTATTATTATTATTATTTAATGAATAATTTTTTTCAAATTTTCCTGAAAAACATTGCACACATATTAAAAATATTATCACAATATTGTCTTCACTTTCGATTGAAATAAAAGATAATTTCAATTTGAATTTGAAAATGACTAAAAAGAAAATAAATCTAATAATCCTTATATTTTTCCCTTTCCTCCCTTTTCCCCACAAAAATGGAGTCATTTAGGTACCATCATTAAAAAAATTTTGTAACAATTAGAAAAAAAAAATTAATACCTCGAAAACTAAATCAAATTTGAAAATTCTAATACCATTTTTGACATACACGACATATGGACAATTGGTGCTAATTTCACCGCCAAGGATTTCATATTTTAGAAATAATAGCTGTGAAATAAAATCAGTCGTTTCATAAAATGGTTTCATAAATTTGTTTTATTAGGATTATATATATATATATATATATGATAGATATTTTTTAAACACCAATTTAATCAGCTAATCTGCATATAAGTTTGTAATTGTGTGTGTCTTAATAGCGAATGCCATAAAAAATGGTCCCAAAAATGTAAAAGTGCCACTTTCATAACTGCGATTAGCAACACATCTTCTAAAATGGAAAAAAAATCATACTGGGGAAAACTATGGGGGGGGGGGGGGACATTGTCTTTGACAGTCATGATATATTTTATTGTCGTGTCATTTTTGATCTGGATGTGGAGAATTTTATGTGAGGGAAAAAGTATGAACACTTACGACTTACATAATAAACTTCTGCAATAATAAAATATTTATTACTAGCTGACCAGTCCGGCGTTGACCGGGCCCGTTATAATAACCTTAAACAAAATTCAAGTTTGTATGATTTTATATCTTCGGAAAATCGGTGCCCCAATGCCTTCGGCATCATTTCAAATGAACTTAATCAAATCGTTTTTTAAATGAACTTAATTTTTCCGGGGCCCCAATGGCTTCGGCAGCGTCGAGTGTGTTCCCAACAAACCTCTTTCCATTGGCGTAGCCAGGGTGGGTGTCCAAATGCTCTGGATAGCAGTGATTTTGTAAAGTTCAGTTCGCGTTCGCCTTACCTAATTGGAGATTTTTCTGCTATTAATCAAGACGAAGAAAACTTTAAAATATTACTGGTATCTAGAGCATTTGGACCCCCTCCCTAGTTATGCTACTGCCTTTTTCTGAACGAACCTGTGACCTGGGTTAACGCTGTGTGAGGCAGCGTATACCCGAAGTGCTCCGTACCGCCGAAGACAATCGAAAATCAAGTTGCATGACCCAAACCCCGTAGTTATCGGGCCCATAGAACCCGAGATTAGAATTCTTCCCCCTAGCGGGGGGGGGATATGGAACTAAAATCTGTATAACAACCTTAAGCTAAATTGAATGAACTAATTTTCGATGAAATCGAGCCATAGAAACCGAGAAAAGAATATGTCGTTAACGTTGAAAATGGTGGTAACAAAAGTTCAAGATAAACTTTCATAATGCAGAAAGTAGCTTAATTATAATCTCAGTTGAATAAACCAATTGCCATTGAAATCGTGTCGATAAAACCCGAGAAAAGAATGTGGAAGGTGCCCCCTCCATCTATAAATTTATCACAGTCCCTTTAACATTAACCCAATATTTAATTTACGGATGAAATACCACCACCTCTCTAAAGTTAACCACTTACCTTTAACAGTAGCGTTATTTTTAATTTACGACTGTAGTTAGTAAAAGTAAGTTGATGCCGAAAAGAAGATTAATATTCGAAAAAGTTGGTAGCAAGGGTATAAGGAAATTTTTAGTAGTAGTTTATAAAGTGGCAGGAGGTCCCTAGAACTATATTAAAGAAAATTGCAAGAGAATCGGATCAAGGGCCTCAAGTAGGCGATTAATATTCAAGATTGGTAGTAGCTGAAGGCTGAGAAATTTTTTTGTCGTTCAGCTGAAAAAACTAACAAGTTGTTAGAAAAGAAAGAGCTAGTGAATCGGACTATTTTTAAGGGAGTTATAATAGAGGGATCAAAGGTGCCAAGGTGATAGTTGAGAGCAGGGTCCTAAGATGAAAACATGTTAAAAGGTCCTAGTATTTAGCTCTTTAGATCTCCAATTAGTCGGAATTAAACATAACGTACAAATTAATCATTAGAATAAAATTTTAAATAAATGCGCTAAAAAATAAGGGGAAATACTTGAAAAGGGCCTTAAGGCCACAATAAAAATATGAGGGGTAGGTAGAAATCATAAAAAGTTGTTAGAAAAAAAGCTAATGAATCAGACCATTTTTAAGGGCGCGATAATAAGGGACCCAAAATGGGTCAACTGATAGCTGAGAGCAGGGCCCTTAGATAAAAACATGTTAAAAGGTTCTAGTAGTCATTTTAGGTCTTTAATTAGTCGAAATTACGCATAGGGTATAAATCATTTGAATAAAAATTTAAAGAAATGCTCAAAAAATGAGGGGGGGGGACGGGAGAGATGCTTAAAAAAGGGCCCTAGTGCTCCAATAAAAATATGAGGGTGTTGACCTGGGGACAGGAGTACAAGACTCAATTTTAAATTTATGCATTGAGAGTGACAGAATTGGGGGTGAAAATGCGTGGCGCACAAAAAGTTCAAGAGGCTCCGGACCGGGCCCTGGGAGCCAGAGCCTTAACTGGAATATAGAAATGGGGGAATAACTAAAAATGTAAAATAATAATAAATGGAAAAGTTCCTTTTAACAAAGATCGGATTAAAAGGGGGCAATTATTAACAATTGAGGGCACAAAAACTTCAAGGGATCCTGTACCACGTCCCAGGGGACTACAATCTTAACTCGAATGTAGTTGGGTATAAGGAAATTTTTGAGTAGTTTATAAAGTAGCTAGAGGAGCCAAGAACTATGCAAAAGAGAATTGCAAGAGAATTGGATTATTTTTAAAGAAGGGCCCCAAGAAAGACATTAGTATTCAGAATTGGTGGTAGCTGAAGTCTAAGAAAAACTTTTCTAGTTCATGTAGTAGTTGGAGAACCTAAGAAGTTGTCAGAAAAAAAAAAGCTAGTGTATAGGACCATTTTTAAGGAATCTATAATAGGAGATGCAAATGAATGAGGGCAAGAATAAAAATATGAGGGTGTTGATCTAGTAAGAAGAGTCCAAGACTCAACTTTAAAATTATGTACTGAGAAGGTGAGGAAATCAGGGGGTGAAAAATTCTTGGCGTACAAAAAGTTCAAGGGGCCCTGGACCGGATCCTACGGCGCCATAGAGGCCCCAGGATCTAAACTGGAATGTAGAAATGTGAGACTAACTAAATAGAAAAAGGATATCAAAAATGAAGATCGGATTAAAAGGAAGCAATTTATTAATCTTTTATTTGCACAAAAACTTGAAGGGGCCCTGTATCGAGCCACAAGGCGTCAGGGTCTTATTTGGAGAGTAGAAAGGCGAGAATAACTAAATGGAGAAAGGTCCCCAAAAACAAAGAAGACTGGATAAAAAGGGGGCAAGTTATTAACAATTTAGTGCATAAAAACTTAAAATAGCCCAGGGGCCCCGGCCTTTAAAAAATTAAAAATCTGAGCCACAGGTGCATTAGGACCTGTCTTGGACTATTCTCACCTAAATTTTCTGACTTCTATGTGCGGTAGATTTTCCTAGCCATTCGCACACAGACAGAGCGAAACTTTGCTTTATTAGTATAGATCAGAGATTCCCAAACTGTGCTCCGCGGAGCCCTAGGGGCTCCTCGTGAACTTTCCAGGGGCTCCGCCGCGCTTTAGGAAAATAATGTAAATTTGAATGTAACCAACACATTTAAGGCGATATTTTTTTTTTTCAAAAATGGGAACAGATCATTTTATTACAAGGGTATTTATGCATTGATGACCCTTGTCTTCAATAATCTGAAATTCTTTTAATTAACTAAATTATATTTTCTGAAATATCTTCCGGTGCAAATATGAATTTACGATCTATTTTTAAGTTTTCCAATCATTTATCGCAAAAAATGAGATAAATGGAGAAACAAATGTACAAGGGGTGATCAAATGAAAAGGTACGAAACAACGTAAAAACGTAACAGTTAAATATTTGCATATTCCGCCATGGGAGAATGTAGCCAGACATCTCGGGATGCAATTGGGGTCTCTGACTGGGATCGGAGCATGCGCGGGTGCCCGCAGTAGAGAGCAGAGGCTCTTATCAAAAGCGGCATCCAAATGATGCGGCAGTCCGTATGCGGACAGGATGGCGTTCACGTTGCAAAATTCGACGATTGAGGAGCAGAGAGGTGTTATCCGATTTCTGACAGCGGAAGGTGAGAAACCGACAGCTATTCATCGCTGGATGATGACAGTTTACGGGGAGAAATGTGTCTCTGACAAGTCTGTCAGAAAATGGAGGGCCCATTTTCGTGCAGGCCGTGAGAGTCTGGGTGATGACCCGAGACCAGTTCAAGTGGGAGACGTTGGACCATTCTCCCTACAGTCCGGACATGTCGACTGCGATTTCCATGTGTTTGGTCCACTGAAGAAATACCTGAAAGGAAACCCCTTCAACTCGGACGACGTACTCAAGGACGCTGTGAAGGACTGGGTCTCGTCACGGTCACAGGAATTCTAGGAACAAGGAATCCTGCGGCTTGTTCATCAGTGGGATCGTTGTGCTCAGGCCTATGGTGAATATTTTGAATAAAGTCTACATTTGTACCCACCATGTCGTTTCGTACCTTTTCATTTGATCACCCCTTGTATATTTACTGTAAGAAAACCAGAAATTTTATTCTGAAGGAAGATTTCGATATTTGAATTTCTCAAGTCCTCCTCTCAGTGTGACTTGAGGTGAAGCGTTATCCAATGACTCCACGTCCCATTCTCAACTACGTCACCATTCCGAAAGAAATCAGTCTGATTTGAAAAATAAACCACCTGATTTTTTTCAATATGAAGGGCAAAGTAATGTATGCATGCTTCAAAAGAAAATGTCACAACACTTGTTAAAACAAATATGAAATGTCCTGGATATAGGTGCAGACTTCACGGGTGCGACATAGGCAATAAGATGTACTTCTACAACTATTTTAAATGTTTCCTTTTGCCCTGTTTAATCACTGTGATTAATTAGAATAAAAATAATGTTCTGTAAAAAGTGATAGAAATTTACCTTGTTAGACCCTGTCGCCCCTGTTAAGTCTGCGCTTACCCGATATTTGAACGTGTTGCTTGAGTTTGTGAAGATCATATAATTGCATAGACTCTTACTCAATAAACCTCGTAAAATTAATATTGTCATGAATTTGCTTTATGAAAAAGTTGTTAATTTAGTGTCAATATTTCCTTGTCAAATAAATCATTTTTAAAAAATTAATTCTGTAGCAGGTGACGTAAAAGAACACCTAACAGCATCTTCAGATGTACAAAATTTGCACTACAAATGAATGAATCTACTGACGTCACTGGATTAGCAGTTTTGTTAGTATTTTTCAGTTACATATACTAATATCCCTTTCAGACCAGGGAAGTTAAGAGCCTTAACTGACTTTTTTGAAACGGGCACCAGGAACTTAACTTGACTTTAAGGTATTTGAAAATATTAGCTTGATTAAAATTAAGCATCATGGGTGTAAGAAGTATAGCCAAGCCAAGACAGAAAACTTTACTCAGTATTAGAAATAATCAAATGAGAATGGGCTTTCATTATGGATAAATTTTGATATCTTACAATAAAAGAAAGTGATTAAAAATGTTATTATTTAAGTATGTAAAGTAGAATTTACCATCAGCCAAAAATATCTTCAAGACTGAAATCAGTCCTGAGGCTGAAGGTCTTGCACCCATGTTAAGCACCTTACTAACGCCAGTCTGAAAGAAGCTTTATAAAACTATCAGGGTCATATTTTTTCTAGATCACTACAAATCAACGCACTAAGGGACGAAATAATTTTTGATTAATACATAGAAAAACACGTATGAACATGAATGCACAGATGATGCGAAAGCAATGATGGGTCACAATGTCATTGCAAAAATTAAAGAGAATATAAAGCACTGTAGCACAATCTATTGCGTTCTTTATAGATGCACGCTATCCCCGGGAAATTGTCTTCTGAAATTATGAAAAGGTTAAATGTTGCCATTAAAATAATAAACTAAAAGCAAACTTTTTAATCTTATGTATGAAGTTATTGGATGCCGGCATCCGCCCCTCCTACTACGTATCGAAATAAGATGGTTTTGTCCCGTATCGAAGTAGAAATAAGATGCGTATCGAAATAAGATGGTGAAGAGCGTTTACACGATTGTTGCAACTGAAGAGGTGATATTAGAAGAATCAGGACTCTAAACTGACAAAACTTTTAACTAACGAAGATTGTGAATTCTTATTGCATATTTTCCCGATATGTTTAGCAAAATGAAATAAATGTATCTATCATTGCAATGAAAATCTGTCACAATTTCCGATTCATTTACCAAACTTTTCTTTTAAGATGAAACGTGTATTGGTCGGATTCTGTGTCAAACAATGATATCTATTACATCCCTTTTGTTAAAAAGGAATGCAAACAACACCAGATAAAAAAATATACTAATGAATAAACATTCAGGGGCATCCTACAGCTTTAAAAAACTCTTTCAAACGACATTTTTCAACAGCTGAATAGAAAAGGCTTTGGACGACCCTAAATGTGTTCAGCGTTATCAAAGAAATATCCAGCTTAAACTCGGTGAAACATAGAGATCCTCGTTGATTTGACATTCCATAGTAAGTCACACTAAATATACCAACAACAACCGCAATAATGAAAATATTTCGATTTGAACCAAAAAATTTTCATAAAATAAATAAATATAAATCAAACAGAACTAAGTTAAATAAAAGAGTTAAATAGTTTTAAATAAAAATTATTGGTCTGAAATATTTTTATAAAACTTGAGTAAAATTCCTAGTATATGTAGCAGTGTTAAAGATCTTACTTTAAAACCAAATCGAAATGCAGAAGTCTTTTGAATGCAGAATCAAACATTCGCCTGCAATTACTATCAACTGGACCTGAATTCAGACATTTGTGCAAAACCATCCAATCACATTAAGCGTTTATGCGTTATTGTTCGTCATTCTAATAATGTAAAATTTAATGTAAAACAATTGTTACGATTGCTTGAGTTTTGGAGATTCTTTAACTGTAGGTTTGTAAACTTTTGACAGTTCCATCTGCATTGATGATAATTGAAAATAAATTCAGTATTGCAGTAACAGTTTCAAAATATAATTTTATTTCTGGGACAATTCATGATTGTTTAGATTACTATTCATTCCCTCTTCCTGTGCTCAGTAGCAATGCACCTAAAAAAAGGTTACCTTTAACATAGGGTATGGTAGGCTTCAAGGGCTCCGCCATAGAAATTCATTCTAAAAAGGGCTCCGCCAGTCAAAAAGTTTGGGAACCACTGGTATAGATAATCAGCAACAAAGTAAAAATTCACTTAAAATATCAGCTTTATGAAAACTGCATACCAAATGTGGGGCCTCAGGTTGACGGCCCGTGATTTAATTAGTCCCTCAATCTAATCTATAATTAAATCGTCATAGAATGTCTCTAACAGTGCTCCTTTCGGCTCTGAACCAAGTTTCCTTTGAATCTCACCCTATCCGTCCACAAACGGTCATAGTCCTGATAATTCATAAAGGAAAAAAAAGATGAGGGAAAACTAAAACATTTCTGGTAGTAGCAAATGATAGAAAAAATTATATTTATTACATGAAAATGATATTGTAATAATAACTGAAAAATTAAAAAAAGAACTCTAAGAAAATCCTTTCATCAAAACGTCACATTTCTCTTTGAACTCAAAAGAAGATTTGGGGGCCCCTTGGGATGCGGGGCCCCTCGCGATTGCGACCATCGCGACCCCTTAAATCCGCCCCTGATTGTAGGTAAATATTTCCTCAAATCATTCTTCTACATCCTCTCCTTTAATAAATCAGAAATGAGATATATTTATTGAAGCAAAAATATTTAATTTTTCTTATTACTTTTATAATGCAAAGTTATAATTTTGTTTTCATAAGTTACTTTACCATTATAAACATTGGGAAAACAATAGTGATTTGGTAATTAGGTGTGCCAGGAAAAATATTTTGTTGTCAGAAAACTCCACCCACCGCTTCATTTTTTTAAAAAATAATTATTGGTTGCATTTTTAATAGTCTTCTCACCCATTGCAGACGATTTTTGTGAACTAATTTTATTGAAACTGGGCCTATTTCTTTGTAATAAGATGATTATTTTTTATTTTATGTAATAGTGTAAGTATTATTTTAATTAATTTTATTTCCAATTTTTAACTGACAAAACTAAGGTTTTTAGGTGCGTTCGTAATTATATAAACGAGTTGCAACCCGTCGAAATTCGACGAACTAAAATGTTAGAAAGGAACTTCAGATCGAATTTATAATAAACCTACAAAAATAATTACAATTAAAAATTCATCTAACATTGGTTGTCTCACTCTTTCTTAAAACAAATAATATTTTTTACCTAAAATTACCAAAATATTATTTCCACAAACTTCAACTGCTTAAATTATTGAAAAATTAAACTCTATTATAATACGTAATCAAAATGAGTAATTATGATGAATTTATCGATTGAGGCTCTTATGTTTGTTTTTACGGGATGAAAAATCAGTAAAAAGTATTTCGCTTTGTCACATCATAAAATTTCCCCCCATAAAATCTAAACTGTACGTTATTTTCACATTATCATAATTTACATACGCACCACTCAAATTCACAATTTGAAAGTATTTTAACGCGCAATAGATTATTAATGAATGTATTTCCAAACTTAAAGTCACGTTTGTCCGATGCAACTTTTCATGTGAACTTTAAGTTCTAGTCTCAATACCCGCGAGAAAAAAAAAATCAGAAATTTGTCTTTAATTGTCATATTGACCATTTAGTATCGGTCAAATATTTAGTTTTATCAAAATAAATGATCGCATTGTTTTAAATATGACATAATTTCTACTCACGGAATCATTTTACCTAGCGTCTCAAACTCAGTATCAGCGTAATGTAAAAATATTGAAATGTAACTGATTTATGAACAAAAATTCGTGTTCTTTTTTAATGTCTGACATCATTTGCTGTTCAAAAATTATAAAAAAGTTACTTTTATTTGTAATGTGAAAATGGCATCAATAAGGATATAATCAATAAAAATAATAAACCATGACTATTTTCCCTTTACTTTCAATATAAATGGAGTACTTCAGTTGCCACGATTACAAAATTTGTATTAAAAACTACAAAAAAATTAATATCTCAAAAACAAATTGAGATACAGCTTTCAAGTAAATTGCGTTTAAAAGAGTATTTTTTTCCTTACACGACAGTGTTAAAATTTAAAATATGCGATGTTTAGAAGTTTAAAAATTTGCCGTATATATAATTGCAAAACCTAAATTTTATTTCCTATTTCAAATTGTTGCCATTCGCAAAATGACGTATGCGTTACGCACAGATATGTTTGTCCTTTATAATATAGATACGTAGCACCTATAGTCGTCGTTCAGTCCGTCCGTCTGCCCGTCTGTCTCCGCATATAACAGAGCAAAAACAATCCAACCGAATGGTCTGAAATTTTAAATATACGATTGTTGCATAATTTTGTCGAGCCATTTCAAATTTTATGGATATCGGATGCATAGTTTAATTACAGGGACTGTCAAAAGTTTTTCTTTACATTACGGCCAATGGGAAAAAATTATTGCAAGTGCATTTTAATGATGTTACAGCCTTCCGAGTGGTCTGAAATTTTAAATATATAATTGTTACAAAATTTTGTCGAGCCATTTGAAATTTTATGAAAATCGGTGTATAGTTTAATTACAGAGACAGTCAAAAGTTTTGCGTTACATTATGGGGAATGGGAAAAAATTATTGCAAATGCATTTTAATGATGTCACAGGCTATGCACTCATGAAGTGCAAAAAAAAATTATACATTCAGTACAATATGGGGTGCAAAAAATAATCATAAAACTAGTTATAGTACGAACGCACCTCATTTGCCACGTTTGACGAGCAATTTCCAACTTGTTTGTATTTGTCGTTTATTTATTGATTTTTCATATTACCCTTTTCCTCCCACTTTCCCAGAAAAAAAATATATAATTTTTTATTTTAGTTTTATTATTAATTATATTAATAGTTTTAAATTTCGGTGACTTTAAATATAAAATAAATAAACATGTAAAAGATAAATTTCAGTTTATAACTACTATATGATAAATTGAATATAAAATGTATTATGTATTGAGTTTATTTTAAAGTAAAAAAATGTAATGTATATTAATAATGTTATTAATTTAATTAATTAAGGATACATTAAATTAAAAATATATTTAATAAAATATTAATTTAATTTTTATACTAAAATTCCTGACTTTTTTGAGAATGAATTAATAGCAATTATTAGTAGCAATTATTAATGCATTTAAAGTTTTTATTCAAAAGTTTTAATTTATAATTTCCAAAAAATAATATAGGAATTTTTTGAAAAATCAGTCAAAAACATAAAGTCTAAGTAATAATTAATTAATTAATTAAACATAATAATAATAATAATAATAATAATAATAATAATAATAATAATGCAACATTGTGCAAATACGTAAAAATACCTTTTAACAGTCTTAGGTGATATTATGCAGATTTTAATTTTTTAAGTACAGTTATAATTTACAATTCGCAAAAAGTAAGAAATTATTAATTAATTATAATTAAAGAGAAAAAATAATATTATAAGCTAACTAATAAATGAATAAACAACATGTTTATCTCCAGAACCCTTATCACTTTTATACATCCTAATGAAGTTAATAACGTTATAATAACCGAAAATTAAAAAAATATACATTTGCATTTACCCTATAAAAACTATTATATAGTCCATGTAATAGTTTTTAAACAAGCAATTGATAAATTAGTTATCTAAACAATTAATAATTAAAATAATTTTGAATTGATAAATACGTTTAATAAAAACAATTCAATTTTTGAATTTTTTTTTTACTTAACAATATAACTATGAGTGTTTTCAACTTGTCGTGCAAGTTAAATTCATGCTGTATCAAATTTATTGCAAACTAACGGCAAACAAGTAATCAAAAATACTGCAAACGTACTGCAAAGTAGTAATCTTTCCATATCACACTATAAGTTTAACCTCTTCGAAGGGGTCAATAGACCTGATCAGGTCTATTGATGCGAAAGCGCCGTCAGAAGGCGCATGCATAGGTTTTATCACCATAAACAAGTTTAGGTAATATTTGTACTTTTCATTTCGAGCATTTTTTAGTATTTAATAAGTATAGCGTTTAGAAAAAACGGTACCTACGGAATAAAATTTCTGCAATTTCTGCGTATGTGCTGATTCTCATTGTTGTTGAGTCTCTCAACAGAGAGATTTTTTGCTTTCGTGAATTAAAGACAGTCTTGCCATCAGTTTCACAACAAACTACTCATGCAAGTGGGTGATGGTATACCTTGCGGGAGATTTGCTGCGAATTTCTCAATTCAAATTTGTCACGGCAAGATAATATCAGAAAAAATCAAACTTTCTGCTAATGTTCATGCTATCTGGGTTACCTCAAAAATTTCCATGGGGAGCGCGGCGGATCGCATGAACGGCTCATGCGATTGACACTTATGTGAAATCATATTCAATATCTATTACAGCACAAATTCTTAATTCAATGGCAAGAAATTAAACATGAAAATTGCTGTTTTACACTTAACCACTTGGCCCTAACTTTATTGTAGGCAAATGTTATGTAATATGAAACTTGATTTAACCCATTCGCTGCCAAAACTAAGAATTTTCAAATTTTTTGTTGAAGGTCGGTTGCCAGCACAAATTCAGAAAGATAAATTTCGCTTTACTAATACAGCGAAATTTCTGCCAATAAATGAGGCATTTTTTTTTTTTAATTCTAAAATAGTGGTGACAAAGTAATCAATAAATTAAAGCCACGAGTATACTCGTGAATGACAGCGAATGGGTTAATTAAATTTAACTCTTCAGTATGCGCTCAGATTTTTACATCATAAGTTAATCTTTTTCACTGGTAAATATTAATGTAACTTGAATGCATTATTAGTTGCAGTTATAGAGATTGGCCTTATATTTTTTATCCATGCTTTTTTTTTTTAATTAAGAAGTTAAATAAGGATATACCTAAATTCTTAAAGTTACTCGAAATACTTCTATCATATATACACAGTCAAGACAAGATTCCAAGGACTGGTAAAAAGCTCCATTTTAGACAGGCTTCCATGTAAAGAAGTGTAATTAATTATACTTCTAAGATACACTACCTCAATAAGATCTATTGTTCGTTTCGCAGGGATTCTGAAACTCTTCCGTTTGAGACAGGATTCCGTTATAGAAAGATTCCGCTTTCACAGGTTTCACTATGCTTCACTAAAGAAGGGTGAAAATCCCCTTTTCAGACAGGTTTTCAGCAAATTTAATTGTATCGCAATTCATATTAAGACCATGTAACGCTTACGTTAAAGACAGGATTCTGTTATAGACAATTACTATTTTGACAAGTTTTATTCTATTCATATGATATAAATAAGTATATTTATATAAATACACAAAACTTTAAAAAATGGAACCTGCCTATAACGGAGTTCTGTCTTAAACATAAATGTTCCATAGTGCTACGGAAAAGAATACTATACAAATACACCAAATAACACGGAAACTTGTGTAAAACGGAATTTTTCACCAATATTTACAATTTCATCTTGACAGGTTTTACTATATATATAACATGAAGGGAAAATTCTGCCCCCCCCCCCACCCGAAACGAAATCCTGGCTACGCCACTGCATGTCGTCCCGGTTTTTTTAAGCCATTAAAGATGAGAAATGCCGTGTGGCCACAAAAAAGCGCCGGCTGACTAGAACAAAGAGAGCGCGAGTAGAATAATTCTTCTATCTGGATCTTTATTTAGCATAATCAAATGGGGGGAAGCCAGGACATCTACACTTGACATATATATATATACATGTATAATATTCTTTTGAATGAATAACATATAGATATCAAGAAAAGCCAAATATGTTTTCTAAATTTCCAAATTTCTTCATTGTGATATATTTATAAAATTTCTTAATTTAAAATGAAATTTTACGTAAAAGTGATTCACTATACATTATTATTTTGAGATTTTATGTTATTTTTTTTGTATTTTCATTTTTATTTTTTATTTGTCATATTAAAACATGTAGGCTGCTTTAATTCTAAGTATATAAGTCAAATAAATAACAAAGAAATATTTGAAATACAGAATTAATTTTAAATACGAAAAGAATATTTTATGACAATAGAAATTTTGAAATTTTGATTTATGTTTATTATGCTCGTAGTTTTTGAATGTAATAAGCATATAAAAGTCTTAAATATATTAAAAAGGATTTGTAATTGTTGCAAACCACTTCACCGTCGACAGGTATGGGGAAAAAGTGCTTTTATCCCCGAGTTATCTCGGGGGAAACGGTGAAGTGGTTCAAAATTAAAAATATTTTAAAACTTGTCATTCGACACCGGTAGAAATAGCGGTAATATTATTGTTACATGTAAAAAGATTAATGCAAACTTTTAAATAGTTTTTCAAAAAATAGTAAATTAAAATAACTATTAAAATAAAATAGAAAGTTCTAGTCTGTTCCGGTGCAGAATTTAAAAAATAATGTGTCTTTATCACAATTCCATGTTAAGAACCCCTTTTTTAAAAAATATGTAAAATGCAATACATTTAAAATTGATGCGCCGTTAAATAATAGGATAAAATAAAGATTTGTAAAAATATTTGCAGATTTTTTCATTATTAATCACATAGTGTGCAAATTATATACAATTGAATATATGCATTTTGGCATGGGCATTTGCATATGAAAATTAAAGCTCGACTTATAAATATTTTTAAATTGTCTGGACTTTATATTTATGATAGACTAAAATATGAGGAGCTCCTATAAAGAATCCACAGAACTCTCCCTTCCCCCACTCCTGAAAACGATTACTTCTACCATATAAAATTTGCCTGGGGTGCTACAATTTGATTGCGAGTTATAAGTATGAAGGCCTGGTTCGGTATTCCACGATATTGGTGAAGAAAGAACACATTGAAGAGATTAAATGCTCCAATTAAATACATTTAATATTTACATTAGACGAACACAATTACAGCACACACACACAATATATATATATATATTTAGATAATACGCTTCCCGATTACATATCTCACGAGCGTCTTTCCGAACACCTCCAAAGAACTACATCGTCTCTCTCTCCTCTTCTGGCTGTTGCCATTCCGAGTTTCCTAAAGTCTTTCGACCACGGAGTATAGGCGACTTTCACACCTTCCCTCCAGTTTCTACATGTTGGACGATGTCCCACACTGTGAAACTACTCTTTAAAGTCTTAACACAAGTCTTACTTAAAAAGTCCTATCAAAAGTCCTAATTAAAAAGTTCTATTTAAAAAGTCCTTCACCTGTCCCATCGAGAGCATTTACTTAAACTACTTAAGATATATAAATTCTTATACACTATATATTAAAAATACACATATTACAAATACACATTATACAATATATAATAATGAAATAATACAAAATATATATATACAGATTTTTTTTTCCTACTCATAAATGCGAGATAAAGCATCTGCCACTACATTAGAACTTCCTGGTTTATGAGCAATAGAAACCTGATAGCGAGATAGTGCCAACGACCATCTCTGTAATCGAGCGTTCTTAGGAGTTCCCTCTGTTAAGTATTTTAGAGGATTATGATCCGTATGCAATATTATGGTGGTTCCATAAGTCCACATTTCGAATCTCCCAAGCGCCCAAATTACAGCATATGCTTCTCTTTCAATTGTGCTCCACTTTGATTGAGTTGGAGTAAGCTTTTGACTGGCAAAGGTTATGGGCTTTAACATGCCGTCTTTGTCCCTTTGCATTAAACAGGCACCAATACCCGATATGGAAGCATCGGTGTTTATTTCGAACGGTTTGGACATGTCTGGGGTATAAAGGTTTGTAACTTCACATAAGCTTTCCTTTAACTTATTGAACGACTTTTCAGCATCTTCCGACCATGGAATATCATTTGGAACAGTTTTTCTGGTCAGATCTGTCAAAGGCTTTGCAAGGTTAGCATAATGCGGGACATATTCTCTGTAATAGTTAAATAGACCTAATATGGATCTCAGTCCTTTCTTCGTTTTGGGAGCTTTGAGATGTTTTATTACTTCTAGCTTCTCGGGAATAGGTCCATGTTTGCCTGAACCCACGATATGTCCTAAATATCTGACTTCAGATGCTGCAAAGGAGCATTTTGTCAAGTTAGCTGAAAAATTCAGAGATTTTAAAGTTTCCAAAATTTTTCTTATATGTTGCAAATGTTCTTCCCAGTTAGAAGAGAAAATTATAATATCATCAAGAAAACTTTCTGCATAATCACTATGCGGTCTCAAGGTCTGATTCATTGTTCTTTGAAAAGTAGCCGGAGCTCCAGACAATCCGAAAGGCATTACTTTCCATTGGTACTGGCCTTTTGGTGACACAAAACTGGTCAATTCTCGACTACTCTCTTCGAGTGGGATTTCCCAATATCCCTTTAAAATATCTAGCGAGGTCAAATATTTCGCCGAACCAGCTTTAAATTTTAGGTTGTCGGAATTCTGCATAGGAAAAGGGGAGATCTTGGTGGCGGCGTTTAACTCTCTATAATCTACACACAGTCTGATTGTTCCGTCCTTTTTAGCTACGCACACCAGTGGATACACTATTTCCGCAGAAGAAGGTTCTATAAGATCTTTCCTTAGTAATTCCTGTATTTGGTTTTCTACATTAGCTTTCAAAGTTTCTGGTACTTTATAAAGATGTGGTTGTTTTCTTACAACACCAGGTTTTAAATTTATGCTATGTGAACCAACTTTGGCTCTCTTCAGTTCTCCATCAAAAACCACTCTATATTCTTGGATAAGTGCTATTAGTTCCTTTTGTTGTTCTGGTGATAAATTGCCTGAATTAATATTTTTCTGCAGTTCTTCGTCAACGACACTGTATTGTTCTATCGGAGCATGTTGTACTTCTCCAAACTCTTCATCCACTTCGTAAATAACACCAATAGCTCTAATCGGTTGAATATATTTTCGTAATTTGTTCTGATGTAGATGTCGAATACTTCCGTCAGGTAGTTTGACTGCATAGGAATGCACCGATTTTTTTTGAACTATCTCTCCTGGTCCCTTCCATTTTGAACACAGTTTATTTGTGGAATCGGGGATTAGTACTACTACTTCATCTCCGACGGAGAATGTTGTATCTTTCGACCTTAAATTGTGATGATGAACGTATCGCTGTTGCTGGGTTTCAGCCACGGTCTTTGAATATTCTGCCGCGTCTTTTAAACGTTCCCGGAGTTTCTGCATATAATCTGCTACAGACTCTCCAATTCCTTGGGGAAGTATCACTTCATCTTCCCAACTTGATTTCAATATAGCTAATGGTCCTACAGGTGGACGACCGTACACCAACAAGAATGGTGCAACACCAGTAGTGGCATTGGGGACTTCTCGGTATGCCCATAACAGAAATGGTAGTTGTTTGTCCCAACCTCTACCATGAGAGTTTATGGCATGATGTAGCATTGATTTCATTGTTCCCACCCATCGTTCAACCAATCCATTTGATTGTGGGTAACCTGGAGTAGAAAACTTAGGGACACACCCCAATCGTTTCAAAAGTTCTTTTGTCAGTTTTGAAGCAAAATTTCCTCCATTGTCCATGGCAATCATTCTAGGAATCCCAGTTCTAACAAAAACTTCAATAAACGCTTCGCAAGCTGCTTTTGCTGTCAACGATTTAATAGGGACTGCTTCAGGCCAACGACTATGTTGATCCATAATAGCCAGAACATACCGATGACCTCGAGAAGACTTCGGCTCAATTGGTCCTAAAATATCTGCATTTACTACTTGAAATGGGAGTTCTGGTCTTCCGACCGCTTCAATAGGTGTTCTGTCTGTTACTTTTGTTTTTCTGCGCATTTGACAATCATGGCAAGCTGCGCATAACTGTTTTACTTCTTTTGGCATTCCTTCCCACCAAAACGACATAGCAATTCTATCTCTTGTTTTCTTAGCAGCTAAATGCCCACCAGTTGGTGTTTCATGTGCTAATTTCAAAATTTCCTGTCTTCTACAGGCAGGTACTACAAGTTGAACATAATTTTGTCCTCCAACTTTGCCTCTATGATACAACAAATCGGATTCTACCCAATAATTATTTTTCTGCCGTTTTGCATCTTCAAAGCATTTTTCTAATGTAGAACAAGCCAATTGCTCCTTTTTCAACAATTGCGCTTGTGAAACGGAACAACTTTCCTTTTGGTCCTCGTTACTAACATTTTCGGGCAAAACAGTTGCCTCGACCGGAGTAGGAATCAGTTCCAAATCTGAAGCTTCTTTGTCTTCATCTTCATTATTTAGATTTGTTTCCAGGTTTCCTTCTGGACACCTTCCCTCCACATTGAATACAGATTTTTGTTTATTTTCTTCAACCGGGGTGATATCTACCTCATCCCCTAAATACAACTTCCGCTGTTCTTTTAACAGAGCGAAAACCTTGGGAGTGATCAAAGCTTCTTCGTGTAATCCTTCCACTACCGCAACCTGTACTCGTACATACGGAATAACCTCATCTTCTGTCCGAAGAGTGAGCGGAACGGAAACAAGCTTTGCTTCTACAGGACTCCCTATTGCGGGTCTCAAGAATACTTTTCCACATGACTGTAAATACTCTTCCGGGACCACCGACCTCCGCAGCACTGTAATCTCCGCACCACTATCGATGATTCCCTGAAACTTCTGGTTACCGATTCCTAGATCTACCTTAAGGAGTCTCCCATCTGTTTCTTCCACCGGAATATTCACATTCAAACAAATTGCATTTAGACCCCTTTTCTCAAGATCGCTTTTGGAAGTTTTTCCTCCATCTTGTTTTGCTGTATTCAATTTGGAACAATACTTCTTTACATGCCCTTCCTTACCACATGCGAAACAGGTATATTTTGCGCGAAATTCTCTCTTTTCTCGTTGCACTCCGAAAGATGCTTCAGTCTTGGGTTCAAATTTCGGTTTACCATCTCTCATATCTTTTTTTGATTCCGAACTGTAATTATTCCAACTTTGATTTCGAGAGTTAGATAAATTTTTCTTTGGAAATTCTTTTCTTTTAAAACTGTCGGTAATGCTCTCGTAATCATCAAGTTTTTCTGCCAATTCTAACGGCGTGGTAAATGTGAGCCAATTTTCTAAGAAATGTTCTCTTATTTCTACAGGCACACGGAATTTTAGTTGTTCGGTTACTATTAAGTCTTTTAATTGCTGGAAAGTGTTAATATTTAATTCTGTGATCCATTCGGTAAAATAACTCAAAAGCTCTTGTGTATAATTTCTCCATGATTTTTCATGTGTTTTGTGATGTTTGTAAAAACATTGTTTTAATTTTTCACTGTTTAACTTGTATCGCTTTAAGATAAGAGTTTTTACAAAATCGTAATTAATTGCATCTTCCGGGGGTTCTCTAGCTAGCATATTCGCAATTTCCACCGGTAAAACTGCCAATAGGTAAGCTACCCAGTCTTTCTTCGGTACTTGTGCCATTTCCGCTCTTCTTTCAAAATTTATCAAAAATAATCCCATCTCATCACGTTTTTCATCAAACTTCGGGACAATCTGTGCTAATTGAATTTTTGGCGCTATCTCAATTTTCGACTCATTTCTTTGTTCCGGAAATTTCTGCAATTGTTCCAGTTTTTTCATTTCCAATTCATGTTCTTTTGCTTCCCTGGCAATTCGCTCCTCCCTCTCTTCTTGTCGTATTTTTTCTTCCCTTTCTTCCTGACGTCTCGCTTCTTGACGTATTCTTTCTTCCCTCTCCATTTCTTCTTTCTTTTTCCTTTCTTCAATTACAGAACTCAAAAATCCCTTAATAAATTCTTCTTCGTAGTCTTCGACTTCTAGTATAGCTTTTTTTTAGATCTATAATTTTTAAATTTTCGACATCCTGAACTCCAAGTTCAATCGCTACTTTTTGTAAATCTTCTTTTCTACTACCTTTGCTTAAAAACGCCATATTTGAAAAATAAATTGGAAGCAATCAGCAATATTCAAACAGTGTTTCTACCCTAATTGGAACTTTCCCTAAGAACGCATTAAACCAAATTTAATTTAAACCTGAACATTCTTTTGTAAATAACCCCTAAAATTGAATGAAATTTATTTTATTTAAATACTTATATTAGTATTACTGACTAAATTAAAACACATTTGCGCAATAATAACAAAAAATATATATATATAGAAAACAATTTTTGCAATAATTAAAATATACTTTTACCAATATGTCAAGTTAAAAAAAAAATAAAATATTTGCGTTCTCACAAAATAAGAATTTGTCAATGCCCTGCGTATTAATTTTTAAATACATCCTTCAAAAATACATAATACATTAACAATTTTCTTTTTAACACTTCAATCTCTTACTAAATTATATTTCAAAACGAACCAAATATTTATAAATCTCAATATTAAATTAACACCTTTTAATTAAATTAAATTCCATCCAAGATATGAAAATCTTTTTCTTTATCTTGATTTAAAACTCAAATTAAATCTCTATATTTCCTTTCAATTGGTAAATCGAAAATAAGCAACAACAAAAACAAAACAAACAAATGCTTAATATTCTGCCACAATTAAAAATAAATAAATAAACAACCCAATCCGTAATAATCAAATTTATACATCTCAGTTTCACTGAACAAAGATTACACAACTTTTATTTCATATTTCGATCAGAAGTTTCAAAGGATTCCAGAATAATACGCAACAAAAAAAATAATAAATAAAAACACTTCCTCTACATACTTTGAAATAGCACCTTTTTATCTTAATCCCAAAGATAAAAGAATAAATAAAAAACATTTGAAATAAATCTGTTTTTCCTTTTTTTTTTTTTTTTTTTCTGCAAACGATAATTTACTTAGGTAACACTTTTAGTTATTCTAGTGCAAAGTTTATTCTTAGAGAATAAATAGCTTCATAGACAGGCGTGTTATGAACTTTTAAAATGGCAATTTTAACTCATTTTTATGTTTCTTTTTCTTTTCTTTTCTTTTTTTTTTTTTTTTTTAAACACAATAACTAGAAAATATTTATTCAAATAACCGAATTTAAACTTTCATGCTAAACATAGTTATTTTTAAACACCATCCTATCTGAACATTCGATCAATTTAACAATCATGATACATAATTCTGCATTCATATTATGAAATATACCATAAAATATAATTCTTAAGTATACTTTTCAAACTTAATTACTGATAAAATACCATGTTTATTCCATTAATTGAATAAATATTAACCCGTTGTTTCGAAACATAATATAAAACATATACACATTAAATAACTATATTTTACTAACATATATTTAAAATATGCTCTCGATAGGAAGAAAAAAAAATACCTTTATGATAGCTAGGCCTGTCATTGAACTCTCGTTGCTGTCAATCAAATATTATCGACGCAATATTATTCACTTAGATTAGGCACAACTTTCTTTGCTTTCACCACAATATCATGCGATGACATTTTTTCTTGCTGGAGTAACACCGCTTATAATTTTTAAAAGCTGGGGATCACCATCCTAGTCGTCTGCGCCATTATGAAGGCCTGGTTCGGTATTCCACGATATTGGTGAAGAAAGAACACATTGAAGAGATTAAATGCTCCAATTAAATACATTTAATATTTACATTAGACGAACACAATTACAGCACACACACACAATATATATATATATATTTAGATAATACGCTTCCCGATTACATATCTCACGAGCGTCTTTCCGAACACCTCCAAAGAACTACATCGTCTCTCTCTCCTCTTCTGGCTGTTGCCATTCCGAGTTTCCTAAAGTCTTTCGACCACGGAGTATAGGCGACTTTCACAATAAGTGTTTGCGGTTTTCGGGCCCTTATATTCGGTTATACTAAAATTTCAAGGGTTCAGTTAAAAAATCTTATAATGTACCTCCTTTTTTAAAGATTACGTTTACCATACAAAATATGAGTGTGATTACGATAATTACAGAGAGAGTTATAAATGTTTTAATTTATCAGGACCTTATACTTAAGATACACTAAAATATATAAAAAGCCAACAGAGCCCCCCCCCCTGCCTTATAAAACGATTATGATTATCATAGGAAATTTGTGTGGGCTGCGACAATTTTGATCTGTGTTATAAGTGTTTGCGTTTTCGAGTCCTTATATTCGAGTTATACTAAAATTTAGGGAGTTCAGTTAAAAAATTGGATAATGTCCCTCCTTTTATAAAGATTACGTTTACCATACAAAATATGAGTGTTTTGCGATAATTATAGATCGAGTTATAAATGTCTTAATTTATCAGACCCTTATACTTATGATACACTAAAATATAGAAAATGTCAATCCCCCCCCCCTTGTTTTTTAAAATGATTACCATACGAAATTTGTGTGTGTTTACTAAAATTTTAAGGCCTTTATTTTAAAAACTCTACAATGTCCCCTATAAAATTGTCACCTATTTCAAGTGCACAAAATTTCAGCTTGCTGGAGAAGGGACCGAAATATCTCGGGACTGAAATGTCTTCGGACTGAATTGTCTCGGGACCGAAATGTCTTGGGACCGAATTGTCTCGGGACCGAAATGTCTTGGGACCGAAATGTCTCGGGACCGAAATGCCTTGGGACCGAATTGTCTCGGGACGGAAATGTCTCGGGACCGAATTGTCTCGGGACCGAAATGTCTTGGGACCGAAATGTCTCGGGACCGAAATGTCTTGGGACCGAAATGTCTCGGGACCGAAATGTCTTGGGACCAAAATGTCTCGGGACCGAAATGTCTTGGGACCGAAACGGCGGGACCGAAATGGCGGGACCGAAACGTCCTGCTTCCCATTCGTGCACCAGTGCTAACCAGGGCCCATACGTTCACAAGACAATCCTATGTCAGCCTCCACTTTTAACGAGATTAATAGTAATTGACCGCTCACTTGATCCCGTAGCCTGTGACAAGTCAGCTGACCAGCCGATTAATGCATACGGGACCAATGTGCACCTCCCGTCTACCTGAAGCAGAGGCCAAAGAAGCGTTTTGGTTTCCTTCAACTGCCAGGATCCCCTTTCCAGCGACACGGGTCGCTACGCACGGCAAACACGTAGGTGGTTTGCAATTCTCCATGAGTCGATATACAGGATAATGTCGGCTCATACAGAATTGCCCTCACCTCCAAAGAGGAAAGAAAGACAAAAGAAATAAGAGGAAAAAAGGAAAAGAGAAAGATCGCTGAGGTTCACGGGGTTGCGAAGCCCGTGAATACCTAAAGAAGGTATCCCCTGGGGGTCAATCCCTTGATGAAATTGGCGATTTTTCTTTGAACGATGACGGATTTTTTTTTGCGACCATTTGTCGAAATTCGCGATATAATTTATGTCCGAATTTCCGGATTTATGACCGATTTTTTTTAATTTTCGGAAAAAACTGCCTTAATTTTTCGGAATTTTTGAAATATTCTGAACAGAATCACCCCTAGATAAACCTACCGATCAACCCCTGAAATCGGGTTTACAGGTGGTTTCCATCAAGGTATGACTTGGCAGACCAGTTGCATTTTAATATGGTAATCGAGTTCTATCTAATCCTGGAGTTTCTACTCGATGAGGTGATTATCTGCGCAACCGCCTGCCGGTCTATAACTGTCAGTTCCGTATTTTGACAAGTATGGTATCGTTCGAAAGCTCTTGTCACGAGGATCAAGAAATGTATAGGAACTATACTCCCGAATGCAATTGGCGATTCAAGTAGAGATCCTACATTAGAGAGAAGTTGGACATTGCGACACCGGCAGATTCGCAAATGGCAGACGGTGCATTAATGGACCTTATCAGGTCTATGAACGCCTTCGAAGGTGTTAAACTTATAGTGTGGCATGGAAAGAGTATTACTTTTCAGTAAGTTTGCAGTATTTTTGATTACTTGTTTGCCATTAATTTGCAATAAATTTGATACAACATGAATTTAACTTGCACGACAAGTTAGCTGCAAGTTCAAAATGTGGTGACTTCGGTGTTTGCGTTATCTTGCTGCAGTCTTGTTATGAACTTTCAGTCTTTTCATGCTAAGCTTACTGCAACTTTGCAGGTTTTCAAAGCAAGACTGTTGAAAATTTTCTGCAAACTAAAAATGCTATGTGGGAAGAAGCTTAGTATTTTTATCTTGCAAAGAAGAAACTAGTAGTACTGTTATACGATCAATCTTTCCTGTGCTTTTTGATGACAAATCGGCTAACAGTACGCCCCAATGAACAACTGACTTTGATCGTTTAATTGTTCAGCGGTTTCAGTGGCGTACCCAGGATTTTATTTCGGGGGGGGGGGGGCTGACTTAAATTTCCATAATGTTCTAAATCTTACGAAACACGTTGAATTGTGTTATAAACAGAAATCATTTTTGCCTATTATAAGGCCGTAGCCAGGGGGCGGAGGAAAGGGGGAGGGACAGGGGTGACTTTGTTCCCAATTTTCCGAAAATTCGGATTTAAAAAATATCGCGATTTTTGACATGGTCGCCGAAAAAACGATTTCACCAATCGTTCGCAGAAAAAAATCTCCATTTTTTTAAAGGATCCAAAAAGGAAAAAACTGAAATTTTGTCATAGGACCACAGATAAAAGGCGAAGTTTGTCAAAGGATTGCGAAAAAAAAGTCAAATTTCGTCAAATGATTAGGGAGAAAATGCGAATTACGTCAAATGCTCGCGGAGGAAACGCTAATTTCGTCAAATGAGCACAGAAAAAACCCGAATTTCGTCATAAGGCCGCAGAAAAAACGCGAATTTGATCAAAAGTTTCCGGGAAAATGCGATTTTTTTAAAAAAAGATCGCTAAAAATACGCATTCCATCAAAGGGCTGGGAAAAAAAACTAATTTCGTAAAGGATCGCAAAAAGCTTATTTCGTCAAACGGACACGGAAAAATGTAAATTTCGTCAAAAGGGCGCAGAAAAGCGCAAATTTCATCAAAAAGGCGAAAAAAAAACGCTAATTTTGTCAAAAAGCCGCGGAAAAAAACGCGAATTTCGTCAAATGGCCACCGAAAAAGCGCGAATTTCGTCAAATGACCACAGAAAAAATGCGAATTTTGTCAAAGGGCCGCAGAAAAAACGCAAATTTCGACAAAGGATCGCTAAAAAATACGCATTCCGTCAAAGGGAAGCGGAAAAAACGCGAATTTCGTCAAGGGGACACAGAAAAAACGTGAATTTCGTCAAAAGGCCGCAGAAAAACGCAAATTTCATCAAAAAGACGAGAAAAAAAGCAAATTTTGTCAAAAAGCCGCGGAAACAACGTAAATTTCGACGAAGGATTGCCTAAAAAACGTAAATTTCGACAAAGGAATGCCTAAAAAACCCGAATTTCGGCAAATGACCACGGAAAAAACGCGAATTTCGAAAAAAAAGATCTCTTAAAACACGCATTCCGTCAAAGGGCTGCGAGAAAAAAGATAATTTCGTCAAAAATCCGCAAATTTCGACAAAGAATTGCGTAAAAAAACGCGAATTTCGGCAAATGACCTCCGAAAAAACGCGAATTTCGTCAGAGGACCACAGAAAAAATGCAAATTTTGACAAAGAATCGCTAAAATAACGTGCATTCCTTCAAAAGAAAGCTGAAAAAGCGCGAATTTCGTCAAAGGGACAGAAAAAAACGCAAATTTTATCAAAAAGACGAGAGAAAAATTGCAAATTTCGTCAAACAGCCGCGGACAAAATGCAAATTTCGACGAAGGATTCCATAAAAAAACGCTAATTTCAGCAAATGACCACAGAAAAAACGCGAATTTCGTCAAAGGGCCCCAGAAAAAACGCAAATTTCGACAAATGATCGCTAAAAAAACACGCATTCCGTCAAAGGGGCAGAAAAAACGCGAATTTCGTTAAAGTATCGCAAAAAGAAGAAAAAGCAGGGTAACAAAGAAGGGCCACAGAAAAACGTGAATTTCGTCAGAAAGCCGTGGAAAAAAGACAATTTCGACAAAGGATCTCGAAAAAAACGCAAATGTTGCCAAAAGCGCCGCCGAAAAAACGCGAATTTCATCAAAAGGTCGCGGAAAAAACGAGAATTTCGAAAAAAAGATCGCTTAAAACACGCATTCCGTCAAAGGACTGTGAAAAAAATGCTAATTTAGTAAAGGATTGCATAAAAATGTGAATTTCATCAAAAAGACGAGAAAAAAATGCAAATTTCGACGGAATGCGTAAAAAAAACTCGTATTTCGGCAAATGACCTCGGAAAAAACGCGAATTCCGTCAAATGGCCGCAGAAAAGGCGCAAATTTCGATAAAGTACCGCTAAAAAACACGCATTCCGTCAAAGGGAAACGGAAAAAATGCGAATTTCGTCAAAGGATCGCATTAAAGAAAAAGCAGGGTCACAAAGAAGGGCCACAGAAAAACGTGAATTTTGTTAAAAGACGGCGGAAAAAAAGCTAATTTCGTCAAACAGCCGCAAAAAACGCTACTTTCGTCAAAGAAAACGCGAATTTCGTCAAAGAGCCGCAGAAAAAAAAGCGAATTTCATCAAAATGACGAGAAAAACGCGAATTTCATCAGAAAAACCACGGAAAAAAGCAAATTTCGACGAAGGATTTCGTAAAAAAAAAAAAAAACGCGAATTTCGGCAAAAATCCGCGAAAAAAACTTGAATTTCATCAAAAACTCGACGAAAAACGCGGAAAAACACAAATTTCGACGAAGGAGTGTGCAAAAAAACCGTGAATTTCGGCAAAAAGCCGCAGAAAATGCTAATTTTTTCAAAGGACTGCTGAGGGAACGCAAATTTTGTCATAAAACCGTGGAAAAAACACAAATTTTTGGCATGGAGATGCGACCGAAAAATGAAAGTTAATAAGCTACTTTTACAGTCACTCTTCCGCAGCTCCGGTTTTCCGATTTACCCGAAATCGACTTGTGATTAGCTGTAGTGTTACTGTGCATTAACATACTTCCGCATTGACAATCTTGGTGCCCGCCGGCTATGAGAGAAATTAAAAATCTCCTTAAATTAAACTACTTTTAGATTTGTCGAATTTACTTGTAGGTCTCTTGAACTGACCATATCCCAGATAGCAATTTTAGTTTGCAGAAAAATTTCAGCAATCTTACTTTGCAGATTTGCAATGTTGCAGCAAGCTCAACATGACAAGTCTGAAAGTTCATAACAAGACTGCAACAAGATTATGCAAACTCCGAAGTCACCATACTTTGAACTTGCAGCTAAGTTGTCGTGCAAGTTGCAATCTTGTTGCATCAATCTTACTGCAAACTCATAGCAAACTAGTAATATTGCGATGTCAGACTATTTGCAAACGCATTGTAAATTTGCAATATTGTCATGTCAGAACATCTGCAAATGAATTGCAAACTCGGAATCATGTCATGACAAGTATAGCTGCAAATATGTAGTAATTTCATTGAAATGTTGTCAATTCTCTGAATTTTGCGTGTACAAGGTAAAATAGGATTTTTTGAGACAACAGATGCCCATTCACCCAAATTTGGGAAGAACTTCGTTTTGATACTAAAAATGAAGATCCAATGAGTACTAAAAAAATAAAGTTGTTTTATCATGTTTTTTGCGCAAAAGGGGGCATTGTTAGCTCAGAAAGGGGGTAACTAAAAATAAATAAATAAGTAGGTGAAATGGGATATTGTTTATTATGTTTTGTATAATTCCGAATCAGGTGAAATCATCAGCAAGTCAATACGATCATTTCTTACAAAGTTACGGCAGGTTTTATTAATACAAAGTCTTTTGCAGGTAAAATAGGTTTTTACAGTAACAAGTGATTGCTATTTACGAAAGCTTGAGACAAACCTCGTTTTGGCACTACAAATTAAGATCCGATAAGTCTCCAAAATGTAAAGTTGTTTTACTGTGTTTTTTTTTTTTGGGGGGGGGGGGGGGCATTTTAGCTCGAGGGGGGAAAATTCAACTTTTTTTAAATAGGTCAAGTGGGATATCGTTTCGTATGTATTTGAATAACATTGTCGGCAAGTCGATACGAACATCTATAAGAAAGTTACAGAAAAGATTTTATCAATGCAAAGTGGAAAATTATATTTTATTTTTTACATAGTTTTGTCACATTTATTTTACGTTTAAAAAGAGTTTTTTATATCATATTAAGCAGGGCTCCCAAATGGTCCGCCAACTGAATACCAATAAATCTTAACAGAAAAATTTATGGTAGGTTTGCGCTAGAATTAACTTTCAAATGTGTTTCCAGGGCGGTTTGTAAGAAAAATCTAAAAAGAAATTTTTTCTAAAATAATATTGGTATTCAGTTGGCGGACCATTTGGGAGCCCTGTATTAAGTCATCTCAAAACTATTAAATGTCTTCAAAATAGCAATATTTTGAGTTTATTTCAAAGTAATTAAATTTACCAAAATCCACTACTTATAATCTGGCCTAACTTTGTAAACAATGATCTTATCGGCTTGCTTGCGATATCATTTGATTCAAAATAAAAAAATTCACAACAAATGATACCCCATTTGACATTTTAAAAATAAGTTCTGTTCGCCCATGCGTTTTAAAGTCCCCCCCCCCCTCCTCAAAAAGAACCCCACGATGATTCAACTTTATTTTGGGGGAACAAATCGTATCTACATTTCTAGTGCCAAAATGAAGTTCTTACCAGATAAATTTTCTTGAATGGCTATCAGTTGCTGCTGTAAAAACCTACGGTACCTGCACCAAATTATAGTTTTCGACTTCGTATTCATAAAACTTGTCGTAACTATGTAACAAATGATCGTATCAATTTTCAAATGGTAATCATTCCATTAAATAATAATAATAAACGATACCTGTCTCTTAACATACCTAAAAAAAAATTTAGTTTGCCCCTCCCGCTCCCTGAGTTAAAAATGCCCCCAAAACATGATAAAAGAACTTTTATTTTTTAAGGACTCATCGAATATTCATTTTTAGTATCAAAATGAAATTCTTCCCAAACTTTGGTGAATGGTCACTAGTTGCCGCATTTCTACTCAAGTTTTGATTGTATATTTTTTATCTGTACGCTAATAGTCGTACTTTTGAAGGTTGTGCGAGTTTTGTGCAGGATTCCATATAATCGGAGGTTTGTCAAATGCTTGACATTTTTATGCTACATAGACCGAGTAAACAAGGACTTATAGTTTAAAGTAGATTCCAAATCACCACAAATATACTACCACAACCGCAGGAATTAAACCCGACATAGTTGAATCGGAGGCCACAGGGCTAACCATTCAACTACCTGGTAAGCCCCAATAACTTCCAATAATATACCTTAATTTGTTTAGAAGTTTTATTAGACTCTCCAATTCTCAATTAGTTGCTTATTCCCTTCTAATTCTTAGAAGGTAATTAAAAACATTATCTAAAAATAAGTGGTCCATGTACATAACCAATGCAAAGCAAACCTAGATGAGTATAAACACACACCCTCAATTTTAATTTCATATATAATTTTATTAAAGAAAATATAATTTATTTTCATTTCTTTTTGGCCAGAGTGGAATATATTGCTAAAACATTAACTTCCAGAAGGAAAAAAAAAACTCATTTTAAAATTAAAATTTCCCTATGAGGCGATCCATAAATGATGTCACACTTTTTTTCAACATTTTTAACCCCCCTCCTCCCCTTTGTCACAAAATGTCACTCTTCACCATACCTCCTCCCCTCCCCTTGTCACATGTCACGCTATATTACGTAAATTATACGTATACGTCTTTGCATCCTAAAAGAGAAAAACAATAGAGTGCATTTTAAAAATTACAAGTTAAATTTTCACTGTTTTCAAGAATCCTGCTTAGATTTAGTTCTAAAGGTGATCACAAATTATAACTCTTCAGGCAAAATGACCGAATCGCTAATGTTAATCCAACGAGATATATTTTTAAAAATATCTCGTCTGTATTTTTATATTTTAAAAAGGCTTTTTCTTTTGCATTGGATAGCTGAGGTAAATTTCTGCAATTGCGGTTTTTACTTTATTTTAAGTTCGTTAACTAAACTTGCAGCTCAGAAACAAAGCACTATGTTATAGGTCATATTTCAAATTTTATTTCTGAACTTTAACTATGTGTTTTAATGACATTTGTGAGCATAACAATAAAACTGATTCGTGTATTTATTTTATATGAAATAAGATTACGGTTTACAACAAAAAACATAATATACAATAATAATAAAATATTAATATGAAAGAACAATTGAAAACAGTAGTATTTTAGAATTTGAAATGGAATTTAATATATTTGGTTTTTAAATCCTATATTTACTTTATGAACACAAAATACTTTAAAACAGATTGATTTTGAAGAAGAAGCCTCAATATTAGTTTTACTTAAATAGGAGAAAATATATGCTCGTCCATAGAGTACACAGGCATTTTGGCATCGCACTCATCCTCGGGAATAGTAAGTCCTCTAATATCTATGCAATGTTAGTAAGACCTCTAATGTTTAACCAAAATGTGTGATGTCAGACTTCTTCTTACCCCCTCCCACCCCCTTGTCACAAACTGCCACAATTTCACGAACCCCTCCTCCCCCCCTCCAAGCGTGACATCATTTCTGGATGGCCCCTATTCACAAATCTGATTAAATATAATTCCACAAAAACAAAATATTTGAAAAGTTTCAAGAATTTAAAAGAACAAAGTTATAATAAAACAATACAGTCTATTAAATTACAAAGTTTATTTTCACACAGCTACAAATAATAGTTTCTAATACAAAGTATTAACATAATATTTACCAAATTAACATACAATTATTTAACATTCTTCTATATATTATTTCCGTGTCTTTGCATCCTAAAAGAGAAAAACAATAGAGTGCATTTTAAAAATTACAAGTTAAATTTTCACTGTTTTCAAGAATCCTGCTTAGATTTAGTTCTAAAGGTGATCACAAATTATAACTCTTCAGGCAAAATGACCGAATCGCTAATGTTAATCCAACGAGATATATTTTTAAAAATATCTCGTCTGTATTTTTATATTTTAAAAAGGCTTTTTCTTTTGCATTGGATAGCTGAGGTAAATTTCTGCAATTGCGGTTTTTACTTTATTTTAAGTTCGTTGAAGTTTCTATTTAATTTTCTTTCTTTCTTTTTCTTTTCTTTTTTTTTTTTTGTGCGGACACTTTCGCTTTTTTCACTGTTTATACCGGCTCGAAAGGTGAAAGTATATAAAAAAAATCATTTAAAAATATTGAAATGCAACCGAGTTACCTTAAAAAAATTCTCTTATTGGATTAACATTGGCGAATTGGTGTTTCCGCTTGACTGAAGTAGCCTCTTAATCCTTTAAGCCCTGACCCACACAATTGTACGGGCGATTACTAAAGTAAAAGAGAATGACTACCTCCTGTTTTTGTGCGATTTAAAACCAAATCCGCACATTTATATGAGTTAATTGGCTTTAGATGTTTTGATAAGACACAACTAGGGGGTACCATCTACAATACAGGGTTATATTTTCTGCTTTTAAAAAGACTATATCACCTGACAGCAATAGACAAAAAGTATGAACTGTCGTAATTTCATTTAAATATGATTTATAATGTTTGCTTGGATTTAATATTTCTTTTCATATAGTTTATTCATGATTTTAATTGATTTTGTCTTTGATAAATTTAATTAGGCTTCACAAAAGTTGAAAATCAAATGAACCACACAATTGTGCGGCTCCGGCATTTACCATTTCCAAAATAGATACAATTCCTAATATATATATAAAAAAAAATTAAGTGATTTTTTTAAACTTATGTTTTTAGCAATATATTTTTTATTAATTACATTTTTAAAGCTGACCAATTTTAAATCAATAGGTTTGTACTATTCATGATTTCTATTTAAAATGGATAGTATTAGATATATAATATGCACATGTAACGAACTGTATGTTTCTGCTCTGAGTTATAGATGCCATATATGATTTATAAGTTTTATATGAGTTATATGCATACCACGAGATTGATTTTTAAGTTTGATAAATTCATTCCATTTTGTCGACACAGCAAGTAAACCACCAGGAATAAATAATAAATTATAGAAAGTTCAGCAAATGCTCGACAGATTCCGTAGTGTCTGCTTGAATTTACCAGGAGATCAGGGAAAATTTTCCATAGATGAGCAGACGATTCCTTTTTTTAGGACGTGCCTCGGTAAAGCAGTATATAAAAAACAAACCACACTCTGTTGCAACAGCATCATCTGGGATAGTTTTAAATTTTTATTATACCAGTGGGAAAGTACAGACCTGGTCCACAAGGATCTAGGATTAGGACCTGCTGTCAGGGCGAAACTAAGGGGGGGGGGGGCAGAGGGGGCATGTGCCCCGGGCGCCAGAACGAAGGGGCGCCAAATGAAGGATTATACCTTTGGAAATGGAAAGGATTATTTTCTTCTGATGGACTGATGGCTTCCATTATAATGAAACAGCCATTATAAATGAAATGTTAGGTGAAGATGAAATAGCAGTCGTAAAAAACTCTGATCGTTAGAACTCTGATTTTCTGGTCAGAATGGGAAAAAAAATGGCCATAATTTTTTTTGAAAAAAAAAATAATAGGTATAGGAAAACAGGGACGAAATGGGAAAAAAAGGGACTGTAAGGATGGAACGGTAAGGAAAATTATCACCTATTTTTAGGAAAATCATGTTAAGACTAAGTGATAGCCACAATGTTCATTGATTTCTAGAAACAGTTGTTAACATTGGATTAAATAATCTTTTTTTCTTAATTTACCTCGAAAAGTGCAGAAATAAACCTTGGGGACGGTAAGACTACCAATAAAGCCACGATCTTGAAATTGATATTTAAATGCTGATTTAAATTTTGCAGTAAATTTCCTGTCAAAGAGTTTTAGACATTATTTCTCTAGCATACTTCTCCATGAGAAAAAACTTGAAAAAAAATTCTGTGGCTGCATCTGAAGTGATTTTCTGTATAAGTTTAGCAAGAGGGACGGTAAGGATGAAAAACCCAGGGACAGAGTTAAAAAAATAATATCAACCGTAAAAATGTGTGCAGGTTAATTTTTTGCACAATATTTATATTAAACAATTGTCCCAGTTTCGGAAAAAAATTACATCGAATTACTTTTATTGAAACAATTTTATACAGACAGCTCCAAATTTAAAAATCAGCATCAGGGACGGGACGGTATAGGAGTTTTCCTGGTATTTGGACCCCCAACATCGTCCAAAACTTATTTATCTCGTTAATATTGTTATATGCAATCATGCAATGGAATGTTCTCCAGTATATGAAATAAAAAAAAAAACACAAAAAAATGAATTAAAATAAAAATTATTATTCAGGGACATAAAAGTCAAAAGATTGTGAGAATTCCCCATATATTGTTGTGCTTTTGTACTTTTTCGGTTTTGGTTACAGTTTTCATTTATATGAGTACAGTTTCACTTTCAGAACAGGTTTCAAAATTGAAAGTATCTGCATATAAAAAATTGCATAAAAGCTCGAAAAGCTACGATTGCACAACTATATATATCAACCAGGTGTATCCTATGCAAAAAATAATATTAAAAAATATTAAAATGTGAGCCTAAAATATGCAAAGAACTGTCCATAGAATTAACATTAGCTTGAATGTTAAATTTTACTTCGGGTGACTAGTATCGGTTTTTAAGAATTACATTTTATTAAAGATTGTTATCATAGAAGAAAATAATAAATAAAGATGCAGTTGAACACTATTTTACATGTGAAAAAGGATTCAAAACGAAACATCTTTAATAATAACACAAATAAATAGTCTTCGAATCTGACATTAACAATATAACAATGGAATTAAGGTTTTAAGGTCCAAAGTTTTAATTATCAAAAAAAAAAATATTTTGTAACTATTATAATAATATTTTGGTGCTATGGTATCCGAGGTTTTAAGTATCACACAAAGCTATTTTATAACTTTTTTTTTGGGGGGGGGGTGGGGGGAGAAGAGTTTAAGTAATTAGTCAATGCATTTTAGTTATTTAGCTCTAATTCATTGCAAAATTTCTGGATTTTTTTAGAAAGCTCCGTATACTCCCGGTTTCTCGAATAAATCTATATCGTACATACTCTAGACATGACGTACATGACTTTAGCGTACACCCTCTGATTTTTTTTACGATTACAACACTGCAAACCAGATCAATATTTGTCATAATTTTACGAACCGGAATATTGTTCCGATTTGCTCTGCGCATTTCAAGCCCAGGTTTGCTGTCGCGAAAAATTAACAATTTCAAAATATTCGTATTTAAAATTTAAGAAAAAATAGGAAATAAAACGACTTATACACATCCGATTAACAAGCAGTTATGTCAAAAGAAAAGAGAAATTTTTAAAGAATTAAATAAAACTGACGCCGGAAGGAAATACTGTTAATAACTTTAATAAAAATTAGAAAACAGCGATACAATAGAAGTCCATGATAAGAAGCATGGAGAATAGCACACTAAGAAACTGTTTAAAATACTTGATATTTATATACAGAAAGGGGTTTAATGGCCATGAAAAGATAATTTAAATTTAAAAATACATTTGAACGCACTGCTGAATTCAAGAGGAGGGGATTCCCCCGGAAGGTTTGATATTTTATGCTTTTTAATAAGCAATTTCCACACCGAATCTCTAAAATGTCCCCCCCCCCTCCTCCAGAGCCGCAGAAATTAATCCCGGAGAAAAATATCTGAATTCAACACTGCTCGATCGGCGTGAGCAAGAAAAAAGGCAAATATTAATTAAAACGATATCTTGGAAATTCCCCTTAAAGTTGAGAAAAATTCATTTAAAAATTAAAATTTTCAATAATGTCTTAACATGGACCAAAACCAAACTATTTAAAAAATGTAAGCATTCCTCAGTAAATAAACATAACTTTTTAATTTATTAAAATTTCTGTACGAAATAAGTTGTAGTTTGTACAGAGAAAATACAAAAATATCCGAATCACATTTGAATAATTAAAATAATAAATACCTTTATACCTGGGTTCTTTACTTGAACGCTAATCCAATGGCGCTGCTTCATGGAATTCAATAAAGAAGTGTTGTAATTTTGTCTTTGTAAAATTTCCGCGCATGCGCGTTTATATCTGTTCTCCTTCCAACAAAAGGAATTTTTCGCTTACGTCGTTATTTTATGACAGTGTTGTATCAGGTTTAGAGCAAAGTTGCGTTGCAAGAAAGCGATTGATTATATTCCGTCTACCTAGTAATGTCCTTGCGGCAATATTATTACTTCAAATTTTTCGTGACAAGAAAATATCAAGAAAAAATTAATCTTGCTGCAATTGTTCATGCTATCTGGGATACGTTTTCATTTATCCCATAAAACAGGCATGGAGCTATTTCTCAGTCATTTGAAAATTGATTTTGTGGTTTCAAGTAAATTTGGTCGCAGGACTGAGGAGGATTTTGGATTAACACGAAAAACAATTTCGTGACATGCCAGAAAATAAAACAAATTTATCTGAAAAAGAAGGAATATCAGCCCTTTTTTCATTTCACTGCGATCTCTTCGGAAGTGGAATGGAGCTGTACTCTCATAACCCCCGTCGCCAGCGACTTCTTTGGGTGTATGCTGGGGCATCACTGTGCACTAGTATATGGGACTAACCAGAATAGCTGCGTTGCACAAAAAATATTTAAACTTATCTCAAAAGAAAAAAAGAAAAGTTTTTTTTTTAATTTTTCATTACTTCGAAAGGGGGCTCTATAAACCCATCAGCCTCCTTCTCCTCATTGGGTATACAGTCGTGTAACCGTGCGCTGATATGACATTAGCCAGAAAGTCTAGTTCGTTGTATTGCAGAAAACAATTGCATTACAAATTTATCTCAAACAAAAAGAAAAAAAAAATCACCACTTTTTTCATTTCATTTTCAACTATTTTGGGAGAGGTCTATAAGCCCATCACCCCCTTTCTACTTCTTTGTGTATAATGTGGTGTCACTGTGCACAAATATGGAACTAAACAGAAGAGTGTGGCTAGTCTGTTGAATAATAGGAGAAAAAAATGTAAATTTATCTCAAACAGAAAGAAAAAAAGCAATATTTTTTTCAACTATAACGGGAGGAGGGGGCTGTAAGCTCATCAGCCGCCTCCCCTTCTTTCAGTATGCTGTGATGTCAATGTGGACTAATATGGATTTAACGAGAATGGCTATTTTGCTGTATGGCAGAAGAAAAATTACACATTTATCTGAAACAAGAAGAAAAAAATCAGCCTTTTTTTTCATTTCATTTTCGACTATTAAGGAATGGGGCACCCCCATTAGCCCCTTTCACCTGTTTGGGTATAATGTGGGCCCACTGTGCACAAGTATGGAACTAAAGAGAAGAGAGCAGCCAGTCTGTTGAATGATAGGGGAAAAATACAAATTTATCTCAAACAAAAAGAAAAATATCAGCACTTATCCATTTCATGTTCGACTTTTTGGGGAGAGGGCTGTAACCCCATTTAGCCCCCTTCTACCTTTTTGGGTATAACGTGGCGTCACTGTACACTAATATGGAACTACAGCGAAGGGAGCGGCTAGTCTGTTGAATGATAGGAGAGAAAATGCAAATTTATCTCAAACAGACAGAAAAAAAATTCAGCACTATTTTTTCATTTCATTTTCTACTATTTTGAGAGGAGGAGGGCTGTAATTCCAACAGCCCCCTCCCCATCTTTGGGTGTGCTGTGATGCCAATGTGGACTAATATGGAGTTAACGAGAATGGCTATTTTGCTGTATGACAGAAGAAAAAATTACAGATTTACCTTAAAAAAGTAAGAAAAAATTACTTTTTCATTTCATTTTTCGACTATTTCGGGAGGAGGGGGGGGGCTGTAACCCCGTCTACCCCCTTTCTCTTCTTTCTTGTCAATGTGGACTAATATGGGACTAATGAAAATAGCTAGTCTGCTGTATGATTGAAAAAAATTAAAAAATTTTCCAAAAAAGAAAGACGAAAAATATCACTTTCGAAAATTTCGGTGGGGTGGCGGGGGGGGGGGGGCTGTAGCCCTATCATGTATCAAATTTATTGCAAATTAACGGCAAACAAGTAATCAAAAATACTGCAAACTTACTGCAAAGTAGTAATCTTTCCATGCCACATTAACTGTTTACAACTGTTACACTATAAGTTTAACCCCTTCGAAGGGGTCCATAGACTTGATCAGATCTATTGATGCATACATTAAGGTACATGCATCGTTTTTACCACTATAAACAAGTTCGGGTAATATTTGTGCTTTTCAGTACGAGCCTTTTTTGGGTGATAAGTACTATAGCGTTTAAAAAAAGCGGTGCCAACCGAATAAAATTTCTGCAATTTCTGGGCATCTGCAGATTGTCTATTCTCTCAGCAGACGGATTTTTTGCTTTCGTCACTTTCGTGAATTAAAGACAGTCTTGCCATCAGTTTCACAACAAAATAGTCATGCAAGTGGGTGATGGTATATCTTGCGAGAGATTTGCTGGGAATTTCTCAATTCAAATTTGTCATGGCAAGATAATATCAGAAAAACTCAAACTTGCTGTTAATGTTCATGCTATCTGGGTACCCTACCCAGATAGCATTTTTAATTAGCAGAAAAATTGTAGCAATCTTGCTTTGAAAATCTGCAAAGTTGCAGCACGCTCAGCATAACAAGACTGCATCAAGATAACGCAAACGCCGAAGTCACCACACTTTGAACATGCAGCTAACTTGTCGTGCAAGATAAATTCATGCTGTATCAAATTTATTGCAAATTAACAGCAATCAAAAATGCTGCAAACTTACTGCAAAGTAATAATCTTTCCATGTCATACTATTCGTTTACAACTGTTACACTATAAGTTTAATCCCTTCGGAGGGGTCCATAGACCTGATCAGGTCTATTGAAGGGAACACGCCGTCAGAAGATGCATGCATCGTTTTCATCACCATAAACATGTCAAGGTAATGCTTGTACGTTTCAATACGAGAGTTTTTTGGTATTTGATAAGTATAGCGTTTAGAAAAGCGGTGCCAACCAAATAAAATTTCTGCGTATGTGCTGATTGTCTATTCTCTCAACAGAGGGATTTTTTGCTTTCGTCACTTTCGTGAATTAAAGACAGTCTTGTCATCAGTTTCACAACAAACTACTCATGAAAGTGGGGGATGGTATACCTTGCGGGAAATTTGCTTCGGATTTCTCAATTCAAATTTGTCACGTCAAGATTATGTCAGAAAAAATCAATCTTGATGCTAATGTTCATGCTATCTGTGTATCTAGTTTATGGTGGTAAAAACGATGCATGCACCTTAACATTGCGTATGCATCAATAGACCTGATCAGGTCTATGGACCCCTTCGAAGGGGTTAAACTTATAGTGTAACAGTTGTAAACAGTTAATGTGGCATGGAAAGATTACTACTTTGCAGTAAGTTTGCAGTATTTTTGATTACTTGTTTGCCGTTAATTTGCAATAAATTTGATACAGCATGAATTTAATTTGGACGATAAGTTAGCTGCAAGTTCAAAGTGTGGTGACTTCGGCGTTTACGTTATATTGCTGCCGTGTTGTTATGAACTTTCAGTCTTGTCATGCTGAGTTTGCTGCAACTTTGCAGGCTGTCAAAGCAAGACTTCTGCAAACTAAAAATGATATGTGGGTATCGACTACTTTCCAGAAAATCTGGGACTTTACAGTGAAGAGCACGGTGAACGCTTTCACCAGGATATCAAAGGGATGGAGAATAAGTACCGGGGAAGATGGAATGTAAATATGATGGCAGACTACGGTTGGATGTTGAAGAGGGATATAAATGATGAAGGAGGTTCTGCAAGAAAGACAAAAAGAAGAAAGTTTTGTTTAATTAAACACTGTTTGCTTTTCGTTTTATTAAAGAAATATCATTAACTTATAAGGGAATTTTTTACAGTATTTTTAACATGTTTAATGAAATACTTTGTATGAAATTTTGATAAAGTTTAATTGAATTAATTAAATATCGAAAACAAAACTTCTTATTTTTTGTAAAATCCTGACGTGATAGACAAAAATCGAAGACATTTCCAGAATCAGCATAAAAAATGTATTCAGAAAAACTTGATCATAAGAAATCATCTGACAAAAAGTTTAAAAATGCAGACTGGTGTTATCATTGTGAACCTTCTAATGCGGGTGTTAGTCAGGGCACTACCCCCTACATACTACGTATGTGTGTAGGGGGTAGTGGTCAGGGCCGTAACCAGCTATTAATGCCAGGGGGGGGGGGGGCTCTGAAAATTTTTTGTGGGGCTGGGCTAACATCTTTTAAAAATCCATATGTCTTATGTAAACTAAATACAACGAAGCCTGTTAAAACAAATCTCTTTATAAGCAGTTTTTATTTGCTTTTTTTCAAACCCCTCTTACGAAAACCATAAAAATATCAACTGACCTTTCTTTTCCAACTGTTCTGCAGTCAACAAAATAAAGGGGAGTCTCAATAATGGAAAAAGATGGAGAGGGATCTTGTCGGACCGATTTCCGGATCCTACTACATCTTAGGAAAATCTAATTTAATAATGTAGCACATGAAAAGCACTGCCTGACCACTTAAAAGCTTCCACTGTCAACGGACGCTGTCTGTTTGGATTTTAAAGGTCCCAATAGACGCATCTTACAAATGGCGCTGTCTTAGTTAAGCAGTGCTTTTCATGTTTTATTACCTTTGTACGATCTGAATCGGATCCAAAATCTTTCCGACGAATCTGTTTCTGCCTCTTTCCATTGCTGAGATCTGTTTTTCTTGATAATCACAGAACAGTTGATAAAGAAAGGCCAGTTGACATTTTTATTGCTTATGTTGGACAGGGGAGGACTTTTTTCATTTTGCACTGACCTTAAAAGAACTTATCTGTAACGTAATCTATTTATAACGGAACTTAGTATAACGAAATTCTTAAACGGACAAAAAAATTCGTACTCTGGAGAAAGAAATACAAAAAAATTAGGGTTGTGTGCCTACTAAGAAGAAAACCCATCTAAAGTAGAATATGTATCTACAATAGAATGTAATAGGAAAAAGTCCTTCCGGCCAGTGCCGGGAGGAAGAGGTAGCTTTCATAATCTTTATTTTAAAAAAGCCAACTTATATCATGCAAACACACGAAGCTCAATTTAGTGGAAACAGAATATAGGAGATTCAATACTAATTTTTATCAATATAATGAATGAGAATTTCGCGAAATTAGTCAGCTTTATCCAAGCTGCTTTTCTTTAAAGTAACTTATATTTGGCTGCCAAATTCGGCAATTTCTTAAAGTGCCTGTCATTTTAAGACAACATGGTGGATGAGGCTAAGCAGTGAACTTGGTCGAGACCTTAGTAATTGCTGTGCACATGCTCACTCACATCGGAATCGGTTAATATATAGGAGTGCTGTCGCATGCAAAAAATCAGATTTTTCAAAATGTCACCCACAATAGAAATTGAAACTGCTATATCTGAGCCATTTTTTAAGGTAAAGACAAACAAAAAATGCTCCTGAATCCTTATATCAAGATCAAATACTTAAGAAAGAAACCTTTTTCAATTTCTAATTTTTTTGCACCTCACTTTAAATATATATATATTTTTTAATTTAATGGCCGCCATTTTGAAACAAGATGGCTGATGAATCTGGCCAGCGAACTTGGTCGAGGTGTTCATGTATACTATCCACATGCCTTCTTACATCGAAATAGGCGAATACGTGTGTTATCGCGTGACAAATACAAGATCGTTTCAAAATGTTAGCCATGCTAGAAATTCAAAGTGCTATAAATCAACCATTTTTTAAGATATCAACAAAAGAACAAATTTTCAGAAACAAAAACTGCTCCGGAATCTTTGTATCAAGGCCAAACACATAAAAAAAAATCTTTTTCATTTTCCAATTTTTTAATACCTCATTTTGAATTTTAAAATTAATTTTTTTTAATGGCAACCCTTTTGAAACAAGATGGCGAATGAAGCTGGCCAACGAACTCGGTCCATACATTGGTATGTACTATGTACAGACCAAGTTACATCCAAATAGGTTCATAAATACGCCTGTTATCGGGTGACAAAAATCAGGTCGTTTTAAAATGTCAGCCACAAGAGAAATTCAAAATGCTATTACTCAGCCATTTTTTTTTAGATATAGACGAAAGAAAAACTGTTCCGGAATCTTTGTATTAAGGTCAAACACATACAAAAAAAATCTTTTTCATTTTCCAATTTTTTGGTATCTCATTTCAATTTTTTAATTTTTTAATTTTTTTAAATGGCCGCCATTTTGAAACAAGATGGCGGATGAAGCTGGCCAACGAACTCGGTCGAGATATTTGTATGTACTATGTACACACCAAGGTACATCCAAGTCGGTTCATAAATACGCCTGTTATTACGTGAGAAAAATCAGGACGTTTCAAAATGTCCGCCACGCTAGAAATTCAAAATGCTATAACTCAGCCATTTCTTAAGATATAGACGAAACAAAAACTGCTCCCGAATCTTTTTATCAAGGTCAAACACATAAGAAGAAAATATTTTTTCAATTTTCAATTTTTGGTACCACATTTCAAATTTAAATTTTTCTTAAAAATTTAAATGGCCGCCATTTTTAAACAAGATGGCGGGTGAAGCTGGACAACGAACCCGGTCGAGACATTGGTATGTACTATGTATAAACGAAGTTACATCCAAATCGGTTCATAAATACGCCTTTTATCGCGTGACAAAATTCAGAACGTTTCAAAATGTCAGCCACGCTAGAAATTCAAAATGCTATAACTCAGCCATTTTTTAAGATATAGACGAAACAAAAACTGCTCCGAAATCTTTGTATAAAGGTCAAATACATAAGAAAAAAATATTTTTCCATTTTCAATTTTTTGGTACCACATTTCAAATTTTAAATTTTTTAAAAAATTTTAAATGGCCGCCATTTTGAAACAAAATGGCGGATGAAGCTGGCCAACGAACTCGGTCGAGACATTGGTATGTACTATGTACACACCGAATTACATCCAAATCGGTTCATAAATACGCCTTTTATCGCGTGACAAAATTCAGGACGTTTCAAAATGTCAGCCACGCTAGAAATTTAAAATGCTATAACTCAGCCGTTTTTACTTTCTTCTATCTCTACAAGAAGAAAGTATTGGATTCATGAAAATTTTCGAATTCCGGTTTTCGACGGATTTACACGTTTTAGGGGTCAGAGATTCCAAAAAACATGTGTTTACAAAATGTCTGTCTGTGACTCTATGAGTCTGTCTGTCTGTCTGTCTGTCTGTGTGTATGTGACACAAATTTTGTGGGCGCTCTATCTCAAGAACTAATGCACGGAATTTAATAAAAATTGATATTCTGTTAGTGCCTAATACAAATTGATGCTGATTAGTTTTTGGTGCAAATCGCTCAACAGGTGGCGCTGCAATGCTGCATTTTTCACGATTTTCGCAATAGCTCTATCTCAAGAACTAATGCACGGATTTTGATCAAACTTCAGATTTAGTTAGTCCTTGATATGAATTGATGATGATTACGTTTTGGTGTAAATTGCCCAACAGGTGGCGCTGTTATGATGAATTTTGCTGGATTTACGGATTTACACGATTTCCCCAATAGCTCTATCTTAAGAACTAACGCACGGATTTTCATCAAACTTCAGATTAAGTTAGCCCTTGATATGACTTGCTACTGATTAGGTGTTGGTGTAAATCGACCAACAGGTGGCGCTTCTCTGCTGCCTTTTCCACGATTGCCTCAATAGCTCTATCAATAGAACTAATGGACCAATTTTCATCTAACTTCAGATTTAGTTGTATGTTGACACAAGTTGTTGTTAATTAGGTTTTGGTGTTAATCACCCAATAGGTGGCGCTGCTATGCAGAAATTTTCACGATTTTCGCTATTGCTCTATCTCAAAAACAAATGTACGGATTTTCTCCAAGCTTCAGATTCAGTCAGACGTTGACATAAATTGTTGCTGATTAAAATTTGGTATAAATCACCCAATAGGTGGCGCTGCTAGGCAGCATTTTGCTGAATTTAGACGATTTCAGCGATAGTCATATCTCAAGAACTAATGCACTGAATTTCATATCGTTAGAATCCTCATGAGATGCATAGATTGCCATTTAATTTTGGCGGTGTGGTAGCGAATTTTGAAGTATTAACATGTATGAGATAGAAGAAAGTTTTGGGATTGGTACGTCCGACTAGTTTAAGATATAGAAGAAACAAAAACTGCTCCGGAATCTTTGTATAAAGGTCAAATACATAAGAAAAAAATATTTTTCCATTTTAAATTTTTTGGTACCACATTTCAAGTTTTAAATTTTTTTAAAATTTTTAAATGGCCGCCATTTTGAAACAAAACGGCGGATGAAGCTGGCCAACGAACTCGGTCGAGACATTGGTATGTACTATGTACACACCGAATTACATCGAAATCGGTTCATAATTACGGGAGTTACAGTGTGACATAGGTCAGATATATATATATATATATATATATATATATATCAATTTTGAACGGAGGGTGGTTTCGGGGTCTGGGGGTCATGATCGATGAAAATATACCAAAATTTTTTGAAATCGTTTTCCTCCGAACGGCTGCAATAGGTAGCTTTTTTGTAAAGAAAGCTACCTAAATGTACTTTAGTATCTTGTTCTAATTAAAATATACATTAAGTAGGAATAAAGTTTGAAAATAAAAGATCTAGCGTGCATCTCATTGAATTATCATAAAGCCATTTTTATTTTTCTTCAAGTTAGAATACATACAGTCAGATTGATAAATTGAAGTTAATTACACGTTTTGAAGCTATATGTTATGAAATGTTAAAAATGCTTTTAGGAAGAAAAAGGTGAAAAAATATAGATTTGCAAATTTTGAAAATAAATAATTTAATAAAATAATCTTGAAGATAACTTAAATAATGTTTTAACTATAAATATTTTGTGTTATGGTTGATATTTTAGGAGCGCAGCAAGATCAATGAAAATATTATTAGTTCACATAATAAAAAATAAGAATGCAAAATACTCCAGGGTAAATTTTTAAATTTAAAAATTAAACTTACCTATTTCTCGTTCTTTTGTTTCACTGATTGAAATAATATTTAAAAATATATATATATCAAAATGTAGGGATATGCACAATAATGCTTAAAATATCCGTTTACATTTGTTATTCAATTTAAGTTGAGACTTCTATTTTACATGAGTGAAAGGTTTTTCACAAAATTAAAGTTCAAATACTTTACTTTTAACTGATAATGCTATTTTTCATGGCAAAAAGCGCCCTCTTGATCAGTCGTTATTCCTTTTTCCTATTCATTCTTATTCTTACTCTACTTGTTTCTCGCAAACGGTCATTAACAAAACGATCATTCAAGATGTACAGTGTTAACAACCATGGCACAGGTGACAGGTAAGTAAAATTCTAAACCATATGTCTAATGGCAGCCGTAAGTCGTTAGTATACTGATAGTAGAAAAATCTCTGTAGGATCTATGTACTTATTCATACTTGTTCTGAAACTTTTCTTCTCCCACTTTCACATAGCGAATCTTTCTGCACTCTCACAAAATCCATTTTTATCGATTCAAAAGATTGGAATTTAAAGAAGTTACTACTTGAAGGGTTCGGAATCGAACACCGTTTTTCATTTTCTTCAAATAAATTAAATTTTGAGTTATAACCGAATGCTGTCAGATAAAATCATGTAATATTTTAAGCTACTATTGTGTCTAATTTCGCCTCTTATCCATCAAGACGCCAACACATTCAAATAACACGAGAAACTTTCAATCCCCTACCGTGACATCCCCCCTCCTCCCTATACATTAAAGATACATTTTAAAAAATTGAGAAAAAGATTTCAGAATCCATAGGATACATATCGGACACTTATACTTTTGACACACAATTAGCCATAAAATTTGGTTCGTCTTCCGGTTCAAAAAACAAGTAACGAAATCAAGTTAAAAATGTCATGGAATCGGACAACCGAAAGTAAAGATATATTCATTTAGGTGGTTCTCAAATTCCCTATTCAAGAATGCGGAACTTTCCGACACATTTTCTGATTCATTTTTAAACGTAAAGGTCTGGCTATTGAAGCGGTATGGAATCGAATAGCTTTTTCCATTTTTTGATAAAAAAATATCAAGTTACATAAATAATTCTTGTCACGTGACAAGTTTTCTCCGTTGTCGCCTTCGGAATTCGAGACAAAATGCCCACTTTGACAGTATTTTCTGAAAGATCTTCTGTCTTTACCAAAAATGGAAAACTACATTCGATGACATAGGGTATGAATAACAACACCTAAAAGTTTCAACGAATTAAAACTTATGTCATAAAGTTGAGCCTTTGGATTTGAGACAGCCTACGCTTTGTTTTAAACACGGCCAGTTTTTTCATTAAATGACAGAACTGGGGGAGGCTAAAGGGTGACAGAATAATACTTGATTAACGAATTCATCCGAGATGCTAGCAAGATCAATACACTGTCCCAATTAGGTTTGAATTTTGTACGAGATTTCGGACATTATCATGTTGACAAGTTTTGCATGTTTGCCTTTTTGTGTTTCTGTAAACAAACTATAACATCTACATACTTGATTAACGAACTCATCCACGATACTTGCAAGAGTCATAGCCAATTGCTACCAGACTGACCAACATTCCGTCGTTGTCAAGTCATAAAAATCAGCCTAAAGCGTCGAATTTATCGTCATTGTCAGATAGATTGTTTACTGTTATACGAAAACGTAATACGCTGTTCGATTCCTTACATCCCTATTACTTGTAAATTTTATGCCTTTATATAAAAAAATTCTGGAATATGTCAGAAAGTAGCTGGCTTAGATATGAAAACAGCCTAATAAAATGTAAAACGCTGTTAAATTCTTAGTCTGAATAACCATAGCTGCAAATTTTATTCCATTGTCAAAAAAAAAAAAAAAAAAAAAAAAAAATTGCAAACATGTCAAAAAATAGCGAACACACTTAACCTTAATCATACTTTTTCACTTAATGGTTTATACTTATAAGACAAACTGACGAAAGCTGTTTTTCAAAGTCATGAAACACAAGCAGAAAAAACAGATAAAAGTTCAAAAAACATGCTCCGACCATGTTTTCATATATACCTTTGTTTGCCAACACCCATGGCATAAAACAATATCGTTCAAACAATGATTTTTCTCATTTGATTTGTATAAATTGACAATCCTTTTTAGCTTTTTTTCTTTCTCAGCTAAACACATATGTCAGCCTGGTTCACCGTTGAAATTTAGAAACCTGCTTTCATTGATTAGCTTGAAGAAGTTCAGGCGTTACTTCACTAATTACCTATCAGGATGAATAACATATGTCTATTTCCGTTCCACCCTGCGCAGATTATCGAGTATAAATTGTTCTCGACCATTTACTATTTACCAAAACATATGGTGACAGATTTGTACATCTGGGGTAAACTTTTTTCAGAAGAAGGAAATGTCCCTATCGTACTCCTATCGTATTTCGCTTGCATGTTGAGAATTGTACCGCAAAATAATACATCGCAATTAATATCCTTCTGACTGTACCCAGATAGCATGAGCAATTGCAGCAAGATTAATTTTTTCTTGATATTTTCTTGTCACGACAAATTTGAAGTAATAATATTGCCGCAAGGACACTACTAGGTAGACGGAATATAATCAATCGCTCCCTTGCAACGCAAATTTGCTCTAAAACTGATACAACACTGTCATAAAATAACGACGTAAGCGAAAAATTCCTTTTGTTGGAAGGAGAACAGATATAAACGCGCATGCACGGAAATTTGACAAAGACAAAATTACAACACTTCTTTATTTTCATGATTAGCAGCGCCATTGGATTAGCGTTCAAGTAAAGAACCCAGATATAAAGGTATTTATTATTTTAATTATTCAAATGTGATTTACAAACTACAACTTATTTTGTACAGAAATTCTAATAAATTAAAAAGTTATGTCTATTTACTGAGGAATGCTTACATTTTTAAAATAGTTTGGTTTTGGCATTTGGTTAAGGCATTATTGAAAATTTTCATTTTTAAAGGAATTTTTCTCAACTTTAAGGGGAATTTCTAAGATATCGTTTTAATTAATATTTGCTTTTTTTTCCTTTCCATTCACGCCGATCGAGCAGTGTTGAATTCAGATATTTTTTTCCGGGAGCAATTTCTGCGGCTCTGGAGGGGGTGGGGGGGACATTTTAGAGATTCGGTGTGGAAATTGCTTATTAAAAAGCATAAAATCTCAAAACTTCCAGGGGGAATGCCCCTCCTCTTGAATTCAGCAGTGCGTTCGAATGTATTTTTAAATTTAAATTATCTTTTCATGACCATTAAACCCTTTTCTCTACATAAATATTAAGTATTTTAAACAGTTTCTTAGTGTAATATTCTCCATGCTTCTTATCATGCACTTCTATTGTATCGCTATTTTCTAATTTTTATTAAAGTTATTAACAGCATTTCCTTCCGTCGTCAGTTTTATTTAATACTTTAAAAAATTCTCTTTTCTTTTGACATAACTGCTTGTTAATCGGATGTGTATAAGTCTTTTTATTTCCTATTTTTCTTAAATTTTAAATACGAATATTTTGAAATTGTTAATTTTTCGCGTCAGCAAACCTGGGCTTGAAATGTGCCGGAGCAAATCGGAATAATATGCCTGTTCGTAAAATTATGCCAAATATTGATCTGGTTTGCAGTGTTGTAATCGTAAAAAAATCAGAGGGTGTACGCTAAAGTCATGAACGTCATGTCTAGAGTATATACGATATAGCTTTATTCGAGAAATCGGGGGTATACGGAGCTTTTTTAAAAAATCCAGAAGGTGTACGGCGTATACCTCCGTATACCCTTCTATACACTCCGGTTGGTTTGTGAAATTATGGTAAATATCGTTCCGATTCGTTAAAACATATTATTATTATAGTTTTATACATATAGCTTTTATTGTGCAGACTATAACTTTTTTGATTATTTTGAATTTTGAATGTATTTTTTAAAATTGATTTTTATTGTTAGGCATAAATTTGCCTAAAACTTAAAAAAAAAATTGTCAAACTTTGAAAAATAGATTTCCGGCTCGTGAATTTTTTCATTTCGAGTCCTGCCGCAAAACAATTGTACTGAAACTTGATTGGTAAGTTTTTTGTAATGCATTAGAGGTAAATAACTAAAATGCATCGAATAATCACTTAAACCCTCCCCCCTCCCACCCCCCAAAAAAAGTTATAAAATAGTTTTGTGTGATACTTAAAACCTCGGATACCATAGAACTAAAATATTATTTTAATAGTTACAAAATAGTTTTTTGTGATAATTAAAAGTTTGGACCATAAAACCTTAATTCCATTGTTATATTGTTAATGTCACATTCGAAGACTATTTATTTGTGTTATTATTAAAGATGTTTCGTTTTGAATCCTTTTTCACATGTAAAATAGTGTTCAACTGCATCTTTATTTGTTATTTTCTTCTATGATAACAATCTTTAATAAAATGTAATTCTTAAGAACCGACACTAATCACCCGAAGTAAAATTTAACATTCAAGCTAATGTTAATTCTATGGACAGTTCTTTGCATAAGGGCTCACATTTTTAGGTCACCGTGGGTCAAACTAAGTTTATCTAGATAACGGCTCTAACGATTTTGACGAAATTTTGCACCCTACTGTTTTCGGGCACGAAAAGACCATTAGAATGGGTCTCGTGTTCGAGAAAATTCGATAAGTGGGTCACTGTGGGTCAAGCAATTTTTATCTGAAAAATGGCTCTAACAATTTTCACTAAACTCTATATTCTACAGTTTTGGATTAGAAGAAGACCATTGGGCTAAGTCACATGTTCGAGAAAATTTGATTAGTGGATCATTTTTAGGTCACCGTGGGTCAAACTAAGTTTATCTAGATAACGGCTCTAACGATTTTGACGAAATTTTGCACCCTACTGTTTTCGGGCACAAAAAGACCATTAGAATGGGTCTCGTGTTCGAGAAAATCGGATTAGTGGGTCATTTGGGGTCATAATGGGTCAGGGTCAAGCTAATTATATCTAGAGAACGGCTCAATAGAATTTGACTAAATTTTGTATCTAACCATTTTTGGTCACGTAAAGACCATTGGGATGTGTAACGTGTTCAAGAAAATTCGATTAGTGGGTCTTTTTGGGTCACCGTGGGTCCAGTAAGTTTATCTAGATAACGGCTCAACGATTTTGACGAAATTCTGCAATCTACCGTTTTCGGGCACGAAAAGACCATTGGGATGGGTCACGTCTTCGAGAAAATTCGATTAGTGGATCATTGTGGGTCATTATGGGTCAGAGTCAAGCTAAATATATCTAAAAAACGGCTGAAGACTGTGATAGAGACCTACACACACAGCTTGGTATTCAATTAAACCATTATGCAAAACAAATAATAAATAGTATTTTGCTATATATTTCTTTTATAAAATAAATGTAAATTAATTTGAAACAAAAAATCGTAAGAGCAAAGGATAAAGAAAAGCCATTAAATTGTAATTATGAATGAATATATATGTTTTTAGTATCATTTAATTTGTAAAAATATATGTTTTGTGAATATGTTAGGTATTTCGAAAAATGGCCAATAATTAAAAATTTTGTATTATTTTATATGCTAATTAACTGTGTGATAAAAACTCACATATGCTTCAGACGAAAATAGGGCAATAAAAACTTAAAGTAGGACACACGGACGCCATAGAAAACATGAAAAGAATGAAGCCAGTCAAAAATATTTATGAGGCTTTCAGGACTGACAGGCTAATATTTATGGGTATCATCGTGTGTGGCAAAGGGGTCCGAAGTTCACAAGTGACGTAAATCCTCGGAATTGAAGACGAAAATTAACTATGCGCCGGGAAAGGATGAACACGCCCATAAGAAGGGTACGAGCAGCGAACCGCAGCAAAGAGAGAAGATGCACCAGTAATTGAGAAGTACCACTCGACGAATAAAAAAATACCATAATCTACTAAATAAAATACGCCCATTTTTACTTATGGAGGAATTTTTTTGAAGAGAAGAGGGACACTTGGATTTTGAGTTCCATCTTGATCTCTCGCTCGGAAAAGATGCTCTAGGATGAGTCCTGCGACTAAGAGATATCTCTTCGTCATCCTGTGCAGAACATGAAAAGGAATCCTGATCTTGGAGGTCGCAAACTTTTCTTAGGAAACCTGATCTTGGAGGTCACAAACTTTTCTTATTTGCCAATGGTGGATAAATCCTTCATCACCTGTAGTATATGTGGACTGAAGTCTGACTGAGAAATACGACTTCATTGTTCTATCACCATCAGCTGATGAAATGGAATGACACACCGAAAAGCGCACCAGCTTCAGTCAAACGAATATTCCTGTTTTCCCGTGATTGTGTATATACGCTCTGCCCAAAAGACACTATATGAACTCGAATGTGCTCAGTTAAAGAGACTTTTACAATTTGAAATGTGCTAACAATATCATCATAGTGATAGGAACAATCCATGATGTACAGAGTGCTTTCGCCCCTTTTGTCTGAGGTGTATGGTGAGAAAACTTTTAATTACTAAAATATTTTGGCCAAAAAATTATTTTGTATTGATGATATATGTGTATAGGGATTTTTGTGTTTAAATATGTTGCAGGCAAAATTTTTAGTGAAAATATGAGTGAAACATCATTATTATGGACTAAACAAAATATAAATGGTAATGTGTCCATAACTTGGCTGAGAAGCCCATCTATTTTGTGCTGTGGAAAATTCTGTCATAATCAGTATGAAGTTTATAATAATTATACTTTGCTATAAGAAATTTATAGGCCTGAAATAATAAAATTTGATTCTTTATGTGATTTCCTATCCTTTTCTTTGAATCACTATTCTTATTCTTTCTTTTCAGATGCTTAATAAATTCAGGAGTTTTAAGAGTTAATTTTATAAAATATAAAATCGTATAAATTACTACCCACTGAATCCTGAATATAATTTTGTACGTTAAATAAGTTGAGCATGAGTTATTGACGTATTTATTTTAGTATTCAAAATTTAACCACCTCTCATTCTCTTAATTCAATATTACTCTCTTTTGATCTTCTCACAATGCGGATCGAGTAATATTTCTATTAATTGTGCTAAGCACTTTATTGTCGCGTGACCAAGTGTGTTGGTGAAGGATCGTCACAACATACTAAAATTTAATGGTGCTAATACCAGGTGTTATAAATTTGTATTTAGGATCTAAATTTAATATTTGTAGTAATTGATTAGAAAATATTTAATATTATATAAAAAAAAAAAAAAAAAAATTTCTTCTCTTCCATCGTTTCTCCTTTCTTACTAACAAAAATCATTTTCGCATATTGGGTATAAAAGCATGAAATATGATATTTTGAATTATTCATACAGAATAAATAAAAATAAATATATTTATGAAAGATAAGTAGGATAATTATATATATGTATAATAAAAAAAAGAGTAGTTCAGCTCACAGCACATAATTTAGTATGAACATAACGAGTGTTTATTATAATTAATATCTCTCTATTCTAAAAAAAAGTAACTACCGCTGTCACCGCCGCCGCCGCCGCCGGTTTTGAATTTTTTGTGACCGGAGGTCTTTTTTCGTTAATATTAAGAAAAATAATGCATACAAAAATATGAAAATCGGTAGTATTATACAGAAATGTTTGATAAACACGCTGATGCAGACAGTTTTCAGATCTAAGAATTATTTTAAGAGATATTTAATGCTAAAGTTGGACAAAATCGTTCCACTAAAAAAGTTTTATAGGAGCAAAAACTGTTCATAGGAATTTAATCATTTTTAGATCATTTTATGCGTTAGAATTTGCCGGAGTGCAGATTGCATTAATTTTTTTATTTTGACTAATTTTTTGGGGTTTTATTTCTATTTTAAATTCAGATTTTCAGCATTTCTAGAGATATTTTTAACAGATTTTAGAAAGTGATATTAATTTAAACTGTTGCCAACTGTATAAACAGCGGAAGCAATAATGTTTGCTTCAAAAAAAAAAATTTATACGTGTAAATAAATTAAAAATTTATTTACACGTGACTATTATAAACAGAAAAAAACATTTGGAATTAGAATTAAATAATTATGTACAAAAAGCATGAACTTATTAAAAATTATGCCATAAAAACTATAATTACACGTGAATTTTAAGAGAGAAAGGAATTTGTGAAGCAATAAATTCATTAACATGCGTTAGAAGCCTTAAATAGGAGAAATTACGTCATATTTACGTCACATTGCAGTTATTACATAAAATGAACACAAAATAATATTGCAAAACGGTTTAAATTTAGAAATTGCGCTAGACATTTATTTGATATTTTAAGAGGATACTTTTCAACTATTTTTGTTAGGAAAGCGCAAATAATATTTAATTTCTAACACAAGTATTTTTACGTGAATATTAAAAAGAGAAAGAATAGTTTGGTCAAAATTACGTCAGATTAAAAACGATTAATTTAAAATGTCTCATTTAAAAGAACTTTCTTTTCACTTTGTAAAAAATACCAGGAGACAAAGACTCTGTTTACTTAATTCCTTTTATATAAGCTTATTTTGAAATGTTGTTTTATTTGTATTTTTATTAATGTTGTACTAATTTATTTGTTTTTTCGTTATTTAAAATAAAAATTATGTCAATTTGTATAATTTGGCGAAATTGGTCGACGGGATAATCAAGTAGTATCGCAACGGATTTGGCGTTAAAATTCCCCAATCAAAGAGAAATGAATAGAAATCCGTTTATAGAGAGATCGCCACTGTTTTTTAAATTATAATTCAATCTTTCGAAATCTTTTTAAAGCCGATCAAATTAGCGTGCATTTAGAGTCTACGGTGTCTGGACGGGGGTTGGCGAGCGTAGCTCGTAGGGGGCCGAGCCCCCTAGTTTATGAAAAAGAAGTAATGGTGAAAATTTCATATTGTGTTTTATTTATGTGCATGCATGCAAAATATTCAGTGTTATTTCAGTAGAATTTATGCGAAAATATTATTTTACAAATTAGTATGATTTTTGAAAATATAGATAGAAAATTATATTCTAAAATTGAAAAGATAATAATTTGCAGTGTAGGAAATTTCTGAGAAACTAGAATAGAAGCAAAACAAAATAGAAATTATTCTATTATATATTTTGAGAATTGCAGTCGCTAGAAATTTAAAGCATAAACATTAAATCATGACAGGCGGCAGTGGCAGACAACTTTCTCCCGAAAGGGAAACATTTACGATAGGAGTAGATACTTTAATTAATTCTTTACAAAATTTTGAAGATAAACCAGACCAAGAAATTATACAATTTTTCGAGGAATTTGAAGAATTAGCCGCTGCTGCACAATTTTCCGATGATATCAAATTAGTACTTGCAAAATCAAAATTTAAAGGGCAAGCAAGGGAAATTATGAAAAATACAACAGAACTTCATAAGGCAAACGACTACAAAACATTCAAAGAAAATTCAATAAAGCAGTTTCAAAAAGAAAAATCTTTCGCAAAAGCGCAATTGCAGTTCATTAATGCGAAACAAACAGCCAATCAAACGATTGAGGAATTTACAAAAAAATTCACTATTGAGGCACAAAAATATCTAGCTTTATCGGGACACAAAAAAAATGGAGCGAAAGAACTGCTTGAAACGATGAAATTAACAAAATACCTTGAGGCGTTAAGACCAGATATTTCTTTTGAATAAAAAAAATATCCTCCAACAAAATTCGAAGATGCAGTCAAAAGGGCAAAAAACATCGAGATAGCAATAAATAGTAAATGTGCAGGGGAAGTGAATAATTTAACGCAAACGAGCGAAAACAAATTATATGAAGCGCTAATAAACATGTCACAAGATCAGAAGGCAGAAATTAAAGAATTGAAAGAAAAGATAAATAATTTAAAACTTGACACACAAGAAACAGAACAAAATAAGGTTGAAATAAATCACATTATGCAACAATTTTGTCACATATGTAACAAACCAAACCACTTAACGCAAAATTGTTACCTTAACAAAAAAAGTGCAAATTTTATTAACCCTAGAGGAGCACAACAGAACAGAGTTAGGCCAAGATTTCAGAGAAATTATTATCAAAATTACAATTATGGGAATTTTCAAAGACTCCCAATGCTTTCAGACCACAGTACTACCAATTTAGACCTAATTATGGTTACAATGAGATGCCCAATTATCCAAACGGATATCAGCAACAAATAGGAACTAATGGAATGCATCAGGGAAATTATAATATGCAAAACACTGTCCCGATACAAAATACTGGCTTTACACAAGGGCAAAATCCACAAATAGAATATACAGGGCAACATCAAGGTGGCATAAATATGCAAAATAGTCAAAATAATTGTTATCAAAATAATCACGCAAATATTGAAACACAACCCACAGTAACTTTCCCAAGAGAAAACAATAGCAGAAGATGAAGACAGAATAACAGAGGTAGAAGAGGACACAATCGTTTAAACCGGTAAGGGGATCTGAAAATCTAGCACAAAGGCAAACCCGCAGATCCCATATTCTAGAAAAAAAAAACAGGTTTACAATATAAAAACAAAATTTAACAAAAAATTGAAAAAAAAGAAACATGAACATGAGAAAAAAAGTGATTGAGGCTAAGGAAAATCAAAATTCAAAGGTTAAAGAAAAATTGATAGCAAGTTGCAATTCAGGAAGGAACAATGAATTACCAATATGGAATTTAAAGATAAAAAAGGAACTAATTATACCCAGTTTAGTGGATGGCGGAGCAAGTATTAGCTTATTGTCACCAGGAATTTTTGAAAAAATAAAACAGACAGATATAAAAATTAAATATTTAGCCAATTCAATTAAAATTACAACTTTGTCAAATAGAACGATTCCGTTCAAAAACTGCGTAAAATTTAAATTTAAAAATGAGAATAATTTCCTAAATGGGACATTTTATGTCACAAAAGAAGAATTTGACCGAGATTACAAGATTATTTTAGGATACGATTTTTTAAAAAATAGCAAAATAATTATGGACTTGGAAAACAACATTTTAAAATTTAACAATACGGTAATAAAATTAAATTCCAATGAAAATCAATTTGCAGAAGCTAACAGGATTAAAGAAACACAACAAAACGACAATTTTCAAACTGTACCTAAACAAATTAATTCTAATGATCAATATATTTCAAAAAATAACATAAGGGCATTTGTAGAAAATAAAATTACTCTAAGACCTAAAGAATCGAAATTAGTAAATTTAATTTTCGACGGAGTTTTAGAAAAAGACCAACAATTTCTTTTTCAACCCAAATACAATAATAAAAAATTAGCAATTCAGAATTCTGTTCATAAAAATAAAGAATCCGATAATGATTCATTTCAAATTATAGTACAGAATCTCTCCAAGAAATATTTAAAATTATATAAGGATCAAGAAATGGGGAAGATTACAACTGATTTTTCTATTAAAGAACAAAATGAAACAAATACTGGCAGTATTTATGAAGTTAACAATTTAAATATAACACAAATTAGAGAATTGCGAAGAAAGGAACAGTCGAGAGAGGATTTCAAAGTAGATCATTTACCACCGAAGGTGCAAAAGGAAGCTTTGGATATTGTAATGAGACATGCGACACCGTTCAGTAAATCCTATAAAACGTTAGGAGCGACGGATGTAATTAAACCTAATTTTAAATTACAACATAATTTTCCTATTCAGACTAAACCTTTTAAATTATCACATGATATAAAGGAAAGCACGGAGAAGGAAATTAAAGACCTATTAGACGCCGGTATTATAGAACCTACTAATTCTAGCTATGCATTTCCAGTAATTTTTTAAAAAAGAATTCGACGTTTAAAACCAATGATAAAAACTTAATTAAGGTAAGACTTGCCTTGGACTTTAGAGCACTTAACGATATATTGGAAAGCGATCCATATCCTGTGCCAAATACAAAAAAAAAATTTACAAAGCATGGCAGGAAAGAAAATATACACGGTGTTAGATCTACACTCAGCGTTTTTCCAAATCAAGCTGAGAGAGGAAGACAAGCATAAACTAGCATTTATAACGGAAAATAATCATTATCAAATAACGAGATAACCATTAGACTAAGTCATATGTTCGAGAAAATTCTATTAGCGGGTCATTTTGGGTCACAATTGGCCAGGGTCAAGCAAATTGAATCTAAAAACATGCTCAAAACATTTTGACCAAATTTTATATTATACCGTTTCTGGGCATGAGAAGAGAATTGGGCTAGGTCACATGTCCGAGAAAATCCTATTAGTGGGTCATTTGGGTCACAACGGATCAGAGTCCAGCTAATTGTATCTAAAAAACGGCTTACACGATTTTGACTAAATTTTGTATAGGGCATTTTGGTATGACGTCAAAAACATGGACACCAAAATCTCCTATCTGCGCAATCTACTGCCCATCTTGTGAGCATCTTTTTAGTGTATTTCTGTTTACCATATTGGCTTCTTTATCTCACTTGATATCATTGCCAAAAGTGTGCTATAATTTATCCACATTTTACGCAGGCTTAAAATTGTCTTGTCATTTTTATATTGTCAGCGTTTTTAGTAAATATCGCGTTTCTCGACTCCTTTCAAGGCAGATGTGGAAGACTATTCAAGAGTTATGAAATTCGGATAAGTATTCGGTTAAACAATGGTAAGGTATTGTAAAGTTGTTGGGTGTACTAATAATGATAACACTGAAAATAATGTTTTTTTTGCTTTTCCTGGGATTAGAAAAAGTCACTATGAAATAACGTACAGCAGACATTCAAAGTGGTTGGCTGCCTTGAAAATAGATGCTTTAACAGAATCAAAAAGAAAAAATTTCTGGATATGCAAAGATCATTTTATTTCTGGTTTGTTTTAATCTTTTGTTAGTATTTAATGTGTTATGAAGATACTAAATTGCTGTTGTGCTTAAACGACGACAATTGTCATTAATTTATCATGTGTTACACATTAAAGTGGAACACTTTTTTGAAGATCACCATAAAAAAAATTAGAACACTATGGACCGTTTTGTATTATGTAAAATTGATCATTGATACATTTTCTCCGTATCTTCAAATTCCCGCATTGTTTTTAGTTTTATAAATATTCCTTGTGCTTTTTTGAATAATTGTTTGAGTTTTTTCCCCCTCTTAAATTTTTTTATGATCTATCGCCAGTAAAATGGTGTGAAAGAAACAACAACTCTTAATAGTTTGACCAGTTTTTTATTCTTGAAAAAATTTAATGTGTTCAATCCTTCTCTGTACACTGCACTATTATTTAGCTTTCGTGTTATGCTAACTTAAATAAAATATTAAGGCCAAAAATAAATAAAACAATTTTTTAATGTGTTTGATTTTATAATTTTTATTGCAATGTAAAATTGATGGAAAAATTCATTACTATAACTCTCACTTTGATCAGATTCAGGAACTTCTTCAGTGTGCTTACCAGCAGTGAGTAGTTTTTCTAAAAAGGCTGGTGGAATTTTACATAACCTTTATAAAACTGCAGGGTATAGCAGTAAACAGAAGAAAATTGTTCATTTCCATGTTTTCCATTTTAAAAATGTAACCATGGCTTTAAGTTCTATATTAAACTTTCCTTTGCTGTATAATGTATAGCTATCAATCTTAATTTTTTATTAAAATGTTTCCCTGAAAATGCGTTGTAGTAAATGAATTATATTTACTGTTAGGGTTGGCACATTAATCAGGCAAAAAGGGTGGTTGCCCAGGGCCCTGTGCCTATTGGAGTCTTGTTAGGGGCATCAAATAATGTTTCATCTGTGTAAAATAATAGTTTTGCTCTAAATTTGCTTTTCTTCTAAATTTGCTCTAAAAATCTTTCTTCATCGGAAAAAAGTGAGTATTAACTTTTATTCTTACAGTCAAAGTTGATTTTATTGACGAGAAATGTATCAATTTGATTATTCTAAAATTAACCGTGAGTTATTTAATTAGAAATGCAGATGTTATTAAATAATGAGACATTAAATAAATAAATGTGTAATCCTCCCCCCCCCCCCCAAAAAAAAAGAGATATAAAATTTAACTTCTGTTAAAATGAACAAACCTGTTTTTTAAATAAACAGTTTTTACTATTAGTTATTATTAGGTACTATTAAAAAACCCCTTATTCTTTTTAAAAATTTGAGATGCTATTTTTCTGAAATTTTCTTTAATAATTGTTCAGTAGTAGTATAATTAAAACTGTAAAATCTAGAATATGAATTTTTTTCACCCCTCCCCGCCTTTTTCCAGACCAAGGGTGGCTTAAATTGGAAAAATTCATAATTTTTTTTTTTTTTCAGAATGAGTTTGAAAAACTTTCAAAATCCATAAAAGTTTTAATACAGAGTGTCTGGAGAATCTGCTGGTGTCAGAATAATGCACATTTTACGATGTTTTTTGCTCTCAGGGGAACACAGGTGTGTAGTTCTGCATAATAAGCGACTACCATTTGTGGTCTTCTGCAAGAAAGTGGAATTTCTTCCAATGCCCTTCAACTATGTGCTATTTTTGAAACTCGTCAATCAGGAACAGTGGTAAATGTTTACTCGACCAGTAAGTATTAACTTATTATGACTGACTGTAAGTATGTAATTTTTTAATACATTTTCTGTTCCCTAAGAAAAGGGAATTTTAAAATGCATTCTACATTGTTTATGTTGTTTTAATCAGTTTATTATGATTCTTATAATTTATTTATTTAAATTATAGAATGTTTTCAATAGGACTTTTTCAAGAATTATGCGTATGCTTGTTGATTACTACCTGTTGACCCCGCTTTCACTTTTGTAAATATCCTGTTAAGGGACTTTTTCATGCTTGTTTTTGATGATATGAGTTTTCAGTAATAGGTACTTGTAAGTTACTTTTCTAAACACTACATTGTATATTTATAAATGTTGTTTTAAATAAAGTCATGTTGTTTTATATAGTCATTTTTCCCATAAAATGGATCTGCATCTTAGAGAATCACTTAAAGGTATGTCAATTTGTAACACAATAATTATAATTTATTATAATTAATTTTTTAACCAAGGTTTCTTTCGCATTAGCTTTCAGATTTATAAAATTGTGTTAAATGATCATTTTTTTAAGCGTGTAGTTATGTATAAGCAAGCTATATTTTATAAAAACATTAAGTGTCAAGGTCAAAATTAGCACTAGCTACTGGCCACAGGGCCAGTGAATGAGAAAAAGTGGCTATTAAAAAATCGGCTGTCATTGGCCACCTTATGGCCACTTTCCTACAAGGAGAGAGTAAAATTTTTTTTTAATTTCATCATGTTATTATATTTTTTCTGGTTGCAGTATGTTTATATTAGCATATTTATTTGTGCTATTCAATTTTAGATTAATACTAATAAAAATTTTAACAAAAGGTTACTGTTTTTTATTTTTAAATAAAAAGTGGCCGCTAGTTTAAAGAAAGTGGCCACTTATAAAACTGGTACTACTGGCCACTGGCCAGTAATGAAATTTCCCAGTTTTGACCTTTAATTAAGTGTATGAGTATCATATTAGAGAGGAGCAGTTAATCTCTTCTCTCCCCCTTCCCTCCCCGTGCACACACACACTTTTCAAGGAATTTGATGTTTCAAAAAATGTCATTCAAGCTATAAAAAAATATTCTGAAATTACACTAAAGCTAAAATAAATTATATCAGATTTGTTTAAAATAAGATCATAGCATTAAATAAGAAGTTTAAGGTTCATAAAATTATTTGATAAACCCTTGATATAACAATATTCTGAAAATCGGGTACTTTTATCATCTAATGACTGCTTTGACTAGTTAAAAAAATATATTTGAATATAATTATGTAGATTGCTTCTTAGTTGTATACTATAACATTAAATTATAACACTCCCCATTTCAATGAAACTTTTGAAATGGTGTCCCTGGATAATTATAAATTATAATTTAATATAAGCTTAGTAATTATCTGACTGCATATATATATAATCATTTAATATTACTAATATTGAAATGTATTATGATTATATCAAGGTTATAATTTCATTTGCTTAATAATTATTAAGCTGCATATATTAGTCTATTTAATATGAAATAATCTAAAATGTATTATCTGTATTATTAACATTATAACTTCATTTGCTTAATAATTATTAAGCTGCATATGTACCTAATAATGTATTTGATTTAATATTTACTAATGTTGAAATAATCTAAAATGTATTGCCATTATTATCAAGGTTATAATTTAGGTTGTTTATTTACAATTTTTTAAAGTGAGATGAATTATTTATTTAATTAGCATAAGTTATTGAAATTATCAGAAGCATATGTGTATTTTAGAATTCTGTTAAAATGCATCAATATCAATATAGTAATTAATTTTTAAAGATCTCTGAGCTAGAAAATAAAATTTAGTGACATTGTTTTGCTCAGTCAATGTTTGCAATTTACTTTTCAATTTCTCCCCAAATTAGAATTAATATACATATCCAGCAGTGGCGCATCCAGGATTATGCTTTGGAGGGGGCTACGAATATTTTAGAGGCCTATATGTGCCCAGATTTGGCCTGGCCTGCTGCCGAGCTCTTTCTTTCATTTGATTTGATGAGCCGTGCCAGATGAGGTCCTGACTTAAATTTTTTCTGCTGACTTGAGCAGAGTCAGATAAAGCTCTGGAAAGTTTTGGTGGGGCTAATTCTGAATGCTTTTAACATATTACATAATGAAATAACTGTACTAAAATATATCTTAGTTTTTATGATTTTTATGTGTGTTTCTGCATCTGAATAGTTTTACATTGTGTTTGCAATCAAACAATTTAAAGTTTTATTATTAATTATCAAAATATTATGAAGGTTAAAGATAGCAATAAGATGCATGGGGTATTAAATTTGGTACTTCTTAGTTATCCCGTCGACCAAATTACTGTCGCCAAATTGTAAGATTAAATGCCAATAATGGCCATTAAAACCATTAATTCGATGCTTTATTTGTATTTTTATTAATGTTTTACTAATTTATTTGTTCTTTCGTTATTTAAAATAAAATTTATGTCAATGTGTGTAATTTTGGCGAGTGGTTTGCCGATTTATATAATTTGGCAAAATTGGTCGACGGGATGATTAAGAAGTACCTTAAATTTTTAAGTAAATTTTAAACATGCTAATATTTTGAATTTCATAATAAATAAAAGAGAAAAAAATTGTGTGACAAAATGAATATCTTTTCAAAAATTCTAATTTTTTAAGGACCTATTAAAAAAATAATAGTAATTCTTTCATAATAAAAAAAAAAAATTAAATGTCTAGTCTGGGAGGCGTTTCAGCTCTCTCGTGGGTGCACCAATGATATCCAGTTGCATAAAAGGCTATAGTTTGAAAAGAGTCTTCTAAATTTTTGCATCACTGAATTCTTTAAAATTCATTACAGAAAAATTCAATGAAATTGGAAGCCATGCTTTTAGATTTAGCTTACTGAATTTATATTTTCCCTATAATATATTTTGCAAGTAAAGGGTAACTTCATACTTTATTTTAAATATATGAATTAACTAAGAAATTTTAAGTATATCACATGACGTTTTTTTTAGCTCAGAAGATTAATTTTGAGATGTTAATGCTAATAGCTATTGAATCAGAATTTAGTTCAAAAGTGTGTGGAAAAATTTAAGTGACCATAGTTGCCACCAGGGGGTGTAAAAATTTTTTGAAAATCTAGGAGCCAGCTCAAAAATCTAGGAGCCAGTTACTATCGGTAACAAATTTGTAAAATGAAATTACAGTATAAGTTAATAATAGTACATACAAGTTACTCTTTTTAATTAAATATATCTGACACATGACATAAATTTTTCTTGTATAAAAAAGTAATGTTACATAAAATTATAAATATTGATCTAAAAAAATTGGAAGTGCTGTTGTAAAATACAAATAATAATCATTAAAAACTTCTTTAAACACCTCAAAAGTACAAATATGCAATTCACTTCAAGGACTATAATATATGCCATAAATCAATACTGTTAACTTATTGTTTGTCCTCATTTGCTTTAAAATTTTTATGATGTTTATGACCGCTCATGTGTCTTGTTGTTTTTTATGTAAAGTACCAGCTTTCAACTGCTTTTGTAGGATCAAATGCTTCTACAGAAGGTCCATTTAAATTTATTAATAATAAATCATTTAAATTTTGTGATGTCTAAGTAGAGCGAAACTTGTTCTTGATAAAATTCCTTGTGCTGAATCGCTCACAGGATGCAGGTGCCACAGATGTTACACATACAATTTGCAGTAACTTTGATAAAATTGGAAATTTAGAATCATTTTTCATTGATTTGATCAAAAGCTCACTAAATTTCATGTCTTTGCATAGTGTCTTAAACTTGTACCATTCGTCGAGCAATACTTTCAGTTGTTTCCAAATCAACATTCAATGTGACAAAATATTTCTGGAAATGATTTAATAATAGAAAATGATTTAATAATAATTTTAATAAGTCCAGTTCAGTGAAAGAGAACTTCATTTATTTTTTTTTCTTTGCGCATGGAACAAAAAGAAAAAAAAAATCCATAAATAATCAAGGTTATAAATATGAATTATTTTTCATTTCCTAAGACATATCTAAGCGCTAGTGTCGAAAATTTAGTCGACCTGGCGCCCGGTATTTATACACCCCTGGTTGCCACAGATATCATTCATCTAGTTTGGTTATTTTCTTAAGTTCTAATTAGTATACAGTTTATAAGCTAAGTTCAGCATAGAAAATAATTATTCTTATTTGTAACACATATTGCACATCAGCTGTATTATCTCTTCCTACTCCTTAAAATAATAATAATAATAATAATAACCTTTATAAATAATTGCATTTTATTCAAGCCTTCCATTTGTGGAAAGCATATTCTCATATTTTTTTCAATTTAAGTTATTCTACAATGACTATTATATTCATGCTGGCTGAACTATTTAATGCTTATTAACAACTTTAGAGTATTTTTGGTACTTTTATGTTAGTCATGCACAAATCTTGCCAATAACAGCTTTTTTTTACTAAATTAGAAACAATATTTTGATGATAATTTTATGATATTTCTTTTTCTCTGTATTTTAAATGAATTGAGTGAATGACTTATATTTAAAATTAAATCGATGCAATGCGAATGATGCTAGTTATGCAACGATGCTCGCAAACTAATATTAAACCAATGGCAACTTTCTTTATAAATTTTTTGTTTATATTTCAATATTTTAAAATGATTTTTGTTTTGCATGGGATATTTGAGGTCAATGTCTAATTTGGTATCTTTTTACTCTTTATTTCAGGTACAGTTTTTCAGAGGAAAATTTCAGTTTCAGATCCTGTTCCAAAATTAAAAGTGCCCCCCGAGAAAAAAAACTGCACATAAAAAAAAGTAAAGATATTTGATTAGATATTAGCCTCAGGTAACCTACCCTCATAGCATGCATAGTCACAGTGACGTCGTTGTGACGTCACTGTGGTCACGTCACATCTGTGACCGAAATGCCACCACTCAGTGATGTCACATTGTGAATGAGATGTGAACTTCTTAGAAAACTTTAAAAAATTACAAAAAATCTTCAAAACATGTTGTTACTGTAAAATTTTATTTTTCTGGCAATAAAAAAGAATTGTTATGTCACTGCATGTAACGTAGGTCACGACACACTCACAAAAAAAAATCCCCCCATATTGTAAGTCACAGTGTGAGAAGAATACGAACTTCAAAAATCTTTGAAAATGAAGAGAAATGTTTTAAAAAGGCCCGAGTTACAGCGGCATAAGGAATGAAAATATATTAGTGGGTAGCAAGTAGTAAATTCAGACACGAAAAGATGGTGGGGGGGGGGGGGGGGCATATAAAGGAAAATGCACGGTACAAGTATCAACAAACTAGATTTTCATGCTATATTTTATCAATTTGATATCTAAGAGTGTGAAAGTATACTTTTTTCCTGATTTCAATTTTATCTAGTATTGCAATTTAATATAATAATCCTTCTCTTATTCTTATTATTATAAAAGTGTTTCTCGGAAAAATGGTACGTGCTGGAGCAATTTGGATAACATATTTAGAATTAGGACTATTAAATATATACACTTTACATATTTAGTTTGCAGGAAGGAAAATTTTTAATTTATTTTTACCGGCCACTGGTATTCGAAACATTTTTGTGGCTTCAAACTAAAAAATTTCTATTGTAGTTAAGTCTGCAGCTTTTAATGAGCACGTAGAAAGGGTCTTCAGAGTTTAGTCATACATACATTTCTTGCTTTATAATTTGCATTCAAGTCATATTTTTTCCTGTTAGTGTACCTATTTTAAGTAACTATTTTTTTTTTAAAATTCTACTTCTTTCAGTCTTTTAAAATAAAATTAGCATTTTCCGAATAAAAAAAAATGATACAAAATTTATGCAAAACCCATGATATAATTTATTATTCGTATTTCAAATTTGTGTTTTAGAGATATGACTCTAAAAAAAAGTTATTTTACGAGTTGTTTTATTCTACAGGAAATTAACATGAAAAGAATGACGATTGACAAAGAAATTTTTTTTATCCTCGATATTTATTTATATCTTTTTATTTTTTAGGAAGATATTTTGTATTTATTATGTGTGAAACAATCTTTACTTAGAAAAAGGGAGGGGGGGGGTTAAAACTGATAAAAAGAAAAGGTAAAATACATTGGAAAACTCTTCAAATACAAAAATTTAAATACAGACAGTCTCATAAAATGATTGCACATATAAGTTCCATATATGTTTATATAAAAGGAAATAAATTAACACCTGCCCCAAATCGTCTGCCACGATACCGCAGGGTAAACAGAGAACTTTTTGTTCTAACAGATGCGGTAAGTTACTAGTCTAAAATGTAAGCTTTTGCGTGTGCTTTTTTTAATGGAAGAAAAAGACGTCGCCATTTTCGGATACACAGGGATATTAATAATTAATTTATGGAGCTCAAAAAGTAAGTCTTATTTAATTTAAATTGTTTATTCCTGTTTTGTATATTTGGTAAGATGAGTTAAATAGTTTTATATTATACCTATAGAAAGAGACTGATCTGGGATTGTTTTTCAGATTAGAAATTAACATTATACTGAATGGGAAATGCCGTTTTACATACTATAGTAGTGAAACTTTTGAAAGACTTTTTTTCATTGCTAATAATATTTTAAATTATTATTTAAAATCCTAAATCTTCATATCAATGTTTTCAGATTTAACATTTGCCAAAATTATAAAATAATAGGAATTCCTTGTAACATATGGAGAGATTTTTGAGAAATTGTTAAATCTAACAATACATTTAATTCATCTATTGTACTTTGTTGTTGTTTAATAGTACAATTATAAATACTAATTATATAGTGTTTTTCAAAATGGTATATTTATTTTTTTAAATTGTATGTAAGCACGTTTTTGCTGTTCTTGATTTTAATCAAACATTTAATTGTAGACATTCAGAATCAGTTATTAAATTTTCTGCGATTGTAAACTCATTTTCTACTTTTTTTATACACGTTCGATATTTCGCATTAAAAAATAAAATATGACAATTAAGCATTGAAATAAAGTGTTTTTCATGCCTGATAACAAGTTTATAGATTAAACTGCTTTACTATACTTTTTAAAATTTGATATTTATAATATTTATAAAAAAATATTTATAATTTATGATATTTATAAAAGTTGATATTGTACTGTTCATTAGCGATAATTGCTGGAAATGCATTTTTAATTATAATATGCGCTTTTATGATTCACTATATTTATGCATAGTATATGGTGTATATAAAAGCTATAATTCATATACAAGGCTACACAAAAGTATACGTAAGAGTTAAGGGGTATGGGCGCAAATTGCTTAAAGGTGTTTTTTAGATGAGTTATGGATTTTTATGTTGAACTGCATTTAATTTACTAAGAAATGTTTGTAGAATATGGATAAAATGATACACAGGGTCACGCAAGGAAATGGATATATGGCCGTCTATAAATTATAATTTCTGGAAATGTGATTTCAGCAGTTTTAAGAGTGTTTTAATTTGAATTAAATTTTAACTAAATAGTGGCGTGTAATAAAGATTCTAAGTAAACTACAGGGTTGTACAAAAGTATTCAAGTATGTTTTCATATATTAGTATAAATTGCTGAATGAGAATTTCAACATGTTATGCGTTTTCTTGCTAAACTAAATTTTCACATTATATACTAGTATATATCAAGCTACAGATTAAATACAGGGCTATTCAAAAGAATTGGAAAACATATTTGGCTAAGGACGGTAACTGCTGAAATCAGTTTTTCAAATGTTTTATGCGTTTTCTAAAATATTTACTTAGTTATCTTATTTACGTTATTTCCTTAAATTACGATGTCTAGTTAAAGCATTCAGGAAGCGTTGGAAAGTGCTTTATAATCTATGCTTAACGCATGATTTTTCTTACTTTTTTTTTCTATTTCCCAGATCAGTCATTTCCTATAAATCATACCAAATCTATTTAGCTCATATTAACAAAATGCAATATACACGGGAATAAAAAATTTAAATAAATATGGCTTATCTTATTCTTCTTTAAATAGGAAATGTATTAATATCCGTTAGACTCCATGTTCGTATTTAATAAAATAATAACAAATCACAACACATAAAAACTTACACATTCTTAATATAAAGCTTGAACTCAAGATCAAGCTTAGAACTTAATAAAAAAGGATGCCAGTTGATAAGCATTGTATTTTTCAGTGAAAAAATTAAAAGTATTTTAGAAGAATAGGACTCCAAAATAGCGATACATTGCTAAAAAGTACAGTAAAAAGATAATATTGTATATTTCAAACAAAACTTTATTTTAAAATTCATCACAGTGTTTATAACAAGAATCATCACAGTATTAATGCTTGGAAATTTTTCCAGAGAGAAACATTCGCCTTGCAAACAATATTTCAAATGGAAATCAAATTTCAAATTGATCGCTTAAAAGGCGCAATAGCCAACATAGTGAAAAAAATCCATAACGGTACTTGAATCCGGGCCATCAGTATAGCGCACTGACATTCTACCGACTAAACCACATGGAACGAGACCCAGCCTGGAAAATGTCTTACTATTACATGTTGGCAAGGCTACAAACGCAGCTCAAGATGGAATATTTATCATGAGCCACCGACATGGGGCAAACACTAAACTTAATTAAATCCACCAGCGATTCAAACTATATGAATACTTGGAAATTTTTCCAGAGAGAAACATTCGCCTTGCATACAATATTTCAAATGAAAATCAAATTTCAAATTAAAATTGCATTTTAAGCAATTAATTTGAAATTTGATTTTCATTTGAAATATTGTATGCAAGGCGAATGGATCTCTATGGAAAAATTTCCAAGTATTTATATAGTTTGAATCGATGCTGGATTTAATTAAGTTTCGTGTTTACCCGATGTTGGCGGCTCACGATAAATATTCCATCTTGTGCTGTGTTTGTAGCCTTGCCAACATGTACTAGTAAGAAATTTTCCAGGCTGGGTCTCGCTCCATGTGGTTTAGTCGGTAGAATGTCAGTGCGCTACACTGATGGCCCGGATTCGAGTCCCGGCTTGGAATCTTTTTCTCTATGTTGGCCTTTGCCCTTTTAAGCAATTAATTTGAAATTTGATTTTCATTTGAAATCATCACATTGTTTATGACAAGTTCGTCACAAATGGCACATTTCACAAATTAGTCACAGTGTGACGTCAAAGCATTGTCGCTGTCGTCACAGGTTCGTCACAAAGTTAATGGCAAAATAGTCACAAATGACACACTTTTCACAAATTTGTCACACCGTGACTTCACAGAGTGGTCACAATGTGACGTCACAAACGATCTCTAAAACGGCCATAACGACCTCGCATTCTAGTCACTATGACGTCACATCAACGTCGCGTGACGTCACATCGACGGTCACAAAATCACAGTGTGACTTCACAACGACGTCGCCGTGACGTCACCATGCCTTACGGGTAGGCCTAAAAAAAAAAAAAAAAAAAATTCAAAGTATCGAAATGCAGATAAGAATTTTGAAAAGAATACTGCCGTTGGTTTAACATTTAGTTTGTGTTCTCCCGTTACTACTATCATAGGCTCTTATTGTGAGGCGACTCATAGCCATTTTAACATGAAAACTAGCCTCACTTATGATTTTTCTTATTTGCATTACATTGTTTATTCAGATGTAGCCCTCTTTTTATTCATGATCTCCCCCTGCCTGAAAAAAAAGTAAGTTGTACCCGTTAATACTTTTAAATAATTTTTACTTTTTATATGTACTTATTTGTAATTTTTACTGTTTATTTGTACTTTATAATAATTTTCTGTTTACAATAAATGAGAGTCTGTGTTCTTAATTTTGCTTTAAAAAGTTGCAATATGCATTTAAACAATGTTCTGGGGGCAAATGTAAGACATTTACTTCTATCTTTCTTCTTATTTTTTTAAAAATGTCTTCAGGTTATATTACACTTTCAAATATATCATACTTTTTTGTTATCTCTCGGCATGTGACATAATGAGATATCATCATCATCAACAACAACAACCGTTTTCAATCCACTGCTGGATGTAGGTCTTCCCTAGATTTTTCCAATGTTTCCTCTTTCCTGTGTAGTGCCTTAGTCATCCAATTTACACCGGCTACTTTTCTGATTTCATCACTCCATCTTACTTGAGTAAATACAGATACTGAATAATTTTAAGCTCTGTTTAGATGTGTTTGTAATTATATAAATATTTAGCACCAATAGTCCAAAAGCTATTTTGTCTTGCCTATATTCTGCCCACACAGTAAGTTTCTCTTATTTATGAGTAGTAAATACAGTATTCTAAATGTATTATTGTAATGTTTTTAGAAATTTTGATGTGTAAACCACAAAGGTTTTCTTTTTAATAGAACAGGAGTGTAAATCACTTGCATTTCTGATGTCTTCAAATCTGCTGATATTCTTAGCAGTTTGAATGAGGCTTATTTCATTTTGTCTCACTAAATATTATTTACCAATTATTGTTTATTTCAATTGATCAACTGAAATTTTCTTTCTTTCCTCTTTTTTTTTTTTTTTTTTTTTTTTTTTTGTTTAAGTATGTCAAGAAACATGCTTTTTAATTTTGATGTACTATTTATTACTTTTTAATTATTATACGAACTGAAAATTATTAATTGATTATCCCACTTCTTTATAAAATAAAACCTGTCTTAATAGTTCACAATTTCGCTAGTTATACAGTCTATTTGGTACTTAATGCACCAATTATTTCTATCCTGATCTTTGATCAATGAAATGTTTACTGCAATGCTAAAAGATATTTTTAATTTTATATCAGTAGTTTAATATGAGTTTTATTTTATTACTTTATTGTATAACAGTTGTTTGTTCATTTATTTTAAGTATATATTGGTGATTTAATAAAATAGTTCTTAAAAGTCTGTAATTTTCAAATGTTATATTTTTAAAAAAGCCCACTTTACTATTGACAATGTTTTTTCTTTTATTTTTCAAATGTTTCAATTTACGTGATTTTCATTTTGTGTCAACTATTATGCTTGGCAACAATGGTGTCCATATAACAAAAGTACCGTCTATTTTTACTCAATTTTTACAAATGCTTTATTTTTCTTTTAAATTAAAATATAAATATCTGTTTCTGCAGATCAATAAAGTTTTCTGCAAAGCATTGTGTCAATGTTATTTTATTTATTATACGTAGTAATCATTATATTCAATAATAAATTTTGCTATGTAATAATATTTATAATATAAAGAAGCTTTATTTTGTTTCTGTAACTTGTACTGCCAAATAAAAGAAATTTATTAAAAATTTGTTGTTTTCATTTGACTATATGATTTTATTATAAATGGTATTTCAAGTATTTACTTGCTTTGTTTATCATGCAAGAAATAGTTTTAATTATCTATTTATTTTTAATAACAAAATGGCTAAGATATAAAACAATGAGAAAATATTCTCATTTTTAACACTTTCAACATGGTTGAAAAGTGTTTATTCAATAAGTTGAATAGTTTTGGTTTGTCTATTTTCCCACTTTCTAACTCTCATAAATATACTGGGATCGCCATGTAATTATTTAATGTTAATGAGGCCCATTGTGTGCTATTTAAATGCAAAATTCAATAAATATAATGCATCAAAAAGTGTTATGGGACCAACAAGTGCTGAAAATGGATTTTTACTCAGTTATGTTTTTTTAAATGGCTCATTAATATATTTCATTTCATTGTATGAAAAAAATAAAGTTCTTATTAGCTATTGTTGGTGAGAATTTCATAATCTATGCCTAATTTTTCATAATTATTATTTGTGTGTATATTCCTTATACCAGTGGTGCAGCCAATATACTTATTTGGAAGGGGTTTTGGAGAATTGTTACTCCTTGCATGATACAATATCTGACAAATAAAAACCAATGTGGGCTATTTCGAAAATAAATATGTGCATATTTTCTAACATTCACCCAAGTACGAGGAAGAAAACATAGTACGTTCATTTTAGACCTAAACTGAAGGAATTAAAACAATTTCCAGTTTTCTCCTATTTAATTCTGAGTTCAACCCCCTGACCACAGGTCTAAAACTTTAAACTGAAATTGTGACCTTAATGTTCAACAAAAATATTAAGTGTAGGTACTCATTTTACTCAGAATTTTAAGCTCTACAACATTTGTATTGACAATGTTTTTGACAGAGTTAGTTGTTTGGAGATACTGTTATGGTATGTAAAAAAATGTGTTTTTTGACTGTAAATCTAGACATATTTCCTAACGCTCACCTAGTACGAGGGGGAAAACATAGCATATTCATTCTAGACCTAAACTGAAGGGATTAAAATTAATTTCCAGCCTTCTTCTAATTAATTCCGAATTCAACCCCCTAACCACTGGACTAAAAGAAGAAACAAACAAAATAAGTTTAGCATTAATGTGTTTAAAGGCTTCATAGAAAAGCCGCTGTAATCTTCAAAGAGCAAAAAAAAAAAAAAAAAGAGTGGGAAAGAACAATAGTAGTAACATATACAAATAAAAAGGATTTTTAAACATTGATAATGATATCATTATGGAGGGGGGGGTGGGGTGAGGAATGATAACATATGATACTGTAAGTGAGGGGGAAGGGGCTAAAATTACCTAAATATTGCTAACATTATACATGTACAACACATTAAGGTACCATTTGATTATCCCGTCCACCAAAAAATTGTCATCAAACTATAAGATTAAATGCCAATAATGGATGATCGTAAATGTCATATTCACTGGATATTAAACATGATACAAGTGTTTGTTATGTCATCAAGTGATTTTTAATTCTACTTTTTTTGTTTTTTATTAATGTTTTACTAATTTATTTTTTCTTTCGTTATTTAAAATAAAATTATGTAAATTTGTATAATTTGGTGAAATTGGTCGACGGGATAATCAAGTAGTACCTACATTAATAACACACTGATAATTACTCTTCACATTAGCCATATTGCTCTTAACTTTTTCTTTCATTAAATTTGTGTTGAAATATAGATTCCTTTTATAAAGCTTTGAAACAAATGACAAACGTTTTGTGCTACGTATGCTTTTCTTTACATTGGTTTTTACGTATTTTTATTGTAACATAAGGTATTTTTAATACATCTTATCAGTTTTTTAAATACTCTGGGAGAAATTTTAATTTTGAAATACAACCTCCTTTTGCTGCTGCAGTGTTTATACAAATCTACATTTTTTGGCTGATTTGCATGATATAACTTGATATAAGGGTTGTGCATATGTAATCATTTTAAGTTGGGGGAGAAGTCTGACACTTGGTTGTCATAAGATATTTCTGGGGAAAAGGGTATTGTTTTTTGAAATTGTTATTTATTTATCCAAACAATATATTTTTTTGTTATTTATTTATTTTTTTCTTTACATCAAAGTAGTCATACCATTTAAATAGCAACTATCTCTTTTAGATGTTAATTGATATAAAGTTATTTAAATGTAAAATCATATCTGTATATCGCCGCAAACATACAAAAGTAAAAAGAACCCCCACGTTTAAAGTAATTGTTGAACACTTAAATCAAAAAGAAAAATCGTCTCTGCCCTCCTGGACACCCGTTTAAGGTAATTTTTGCACACAAAAAGAAAAAGCAAATTTTATTTTATTTAAATAACTGTTATACAAAATAGAAACATTTGATAGAATTTAGGCTTCATATCTCTTTGAACATCTACAATATACCCATTCATACTTTTCTAGTATATATACAGCTATACCAAACCCTATGTTGTATAGTTTTTTACAAAGCTTTATTTTTCTTTTAGTAATGATTTTTTTAATAATAGAGTTAATAATTCATAGATTTATTGTACAGAATCATCTGAGCGCGAGTAGTACTCGCACTTGATCGTTTATTTTTGAATAAAATAAGTGAAAGATTTATATTTTAAATGAAATGAATGCAGTACAAATGATTGTGACGAGAACACTATTTGTCAATTTATCAACTGTGCCTAACTAACAAAAAATACAGTTTTTCTCAAAGAACTATTATTATAGTAATAAAATACAGTCAAGGATCTATAATCCACAATTTTCTATAATTCGCATTGCTTAATGAATGTAAACAAATTTACAAATTCTGGGTCCAAAAATGATTTTTTAAAAGAAATATCTAAAAATTTCAATATAAAAGTAAATAACAATCAATTTTTTAATAAAAGAATTTGAAAAATGCATTTTTTGAGATAGCATATTAAATTAATTATTATATTTCCCATTTTTATTTTCATGTTATACTGAATATGGAATTAAAACAGTGCCCAGAAAACAGAAAATGATATGTACCGTATTTTCGGGAATACCCGCCTCACCCATCGTAAGCGTCGCAGCGCCGCACCCAAGGAACTGATATTTGTACAATCTAAATTCTGGAATCGTTTCGGCCGCGGCTTTTCCGGATTTTAGAGGTCTTGAAATATCGTATAGAGACACTTAGAGGTCTGCACAGGCCGAAATTTCCGGGCCCGGCCTGAAATTTCTAGGTTGGGACTCCTAGAACTCGTAGCCGACTCGTAGAAAAAAATTCGGCCCGGGACTGCCGACTCGCAGAAAAAATTCAGCACGGGCCAGCCCGATACAAAAATTAAAAGTTCGATCTGGCCCGTACAAAATAAATATTGGCCCGACCCGGTAAAAAATCTAAAAGTTCGGCCCAGCCCGATATAACAGCTGAAAGTTCGGCCCAAGACTGGCTCGGAAAAGTTAAAATCTCGGCTCAGCCCGACTGAATTTCTACAAAACATTCATGAAGTGCCGTAGGCTGTGATATTTATTTTTTTAATGAATCTCTATTTCTTGTATGTAAATGTTTCAGTTATCATCACTTTTGTTAATCCATATTCTATGTATTGAAGTGTTAAAAATCTGAAAAATGTTATACAGTAAAATCTGCTAAGACGGAATTGTATAAAGTAAAAAAAAAGCGTTATAGACAAGATCCTCAACACGTTGTTCAGTTTAAAACAGGATTCCGTCATAGGCAGGTTCTTTTCACTCGTTTTACTATATTTTAATTTAGCTATATTTTAATAAGCGTATGAAATCTACTACTCTTTAAAAATAATATAAATTTTAATCTTTAATTGTAGAATAATGGCGATTTAAAAATGTATGCATTTTTACAAACATTTTTGGTCCAGGCCTAATTTTACTGACCTTTGAACGGACCAGACAATGATTTTCATACGGGCTTTGTCAAAACTAGGACTGAAAATTTTGGATCGTGAAGACTAGGAATGAAACCAGTCCGGGCTCTGTACAGAAAAAATAAGTTAGGTCCAGCCCGATCTTTCAGGAAAAAAGTAATGCCTTAACCCGGCCCCGACAGAGCCTTCAGAAAAGAGTATGGCCCGGGCCGAAAAGCCGACCCGTGCAGATCTCACACTGCCGAAAACACTTTAGGATAACTAGAAACGCTCCTTTTTTCTTTCTTTCTTTTTTTTTTTAGCAGTTCACCTATTGATGTTTCATTGATTCTGTTTGTGGCAGATTTTATTTTTTATTTGCTACAATATGCATCTTTTCTTGTTCATTTTTTAAAAAAAAAATTCTAAGTTTTAAAAATATTTCTTGCTCAGAATTTAGACTTTCATTTTCATCGTAAGTTATTATGATGATAATTATTATGAAGATATATATCATAAGTTTAAGGAAAGGGAAGAAAATTCACGAATCCACTTTGCATTAAAAAAATCTCTTATCTCGTTACCTCTTTTTTCTACTGCATTCAAAGTTCTTTTCAAAGAAACGAAACAGAAACTGTTAGCCAACTACACGTCAAGGTCATAGGGTAATGTGTCAGAACGTCCGGTCCGAGGAGCGAGGAGATGGAGTGAATTTGAAATCAAGTGTGTTTATCTTTTTGTTGCGTCAAGAGATAACAAAATTACGTTTGTTTATTAGTTATAAATGAGTACTTGAGTGATTTTATTAGGCGCTTCTTTAAAAATAAAGATTATAAACATAAAAAAAAGATAAAATAAGTATTTTTGTTGAGAACTCTTCGTACGAAACAATTTTTAACCATATCAGCGTAAAAATCAATGTTTTGAAGAAATTCAGTCGGATCGGGCTGAGATTTTAAATGCTTTCCGGGCCAGGCCAAACTTTTAGCTTTTATGCCTGACCATTAATAAATTAATTAATTTATTTTTTGTACGGGCCGGGCCGATTTTTTTCCCCTATGGATCGGCTACTTCACTCAAGGGTAAACGGCCGTTCGCTAATGTTAATCCTATGGAAGAATTTTTTTTTCAATACATGGTTCGCATTTCAATATGCTTAAATGATTTTTTTTTTTTTTTTTTTTTTTTTTTTTTGCGTCGAATAGCTGAGGTCGATCTCGACCCTTTTTCGATTTTGTTTACAGATGTTTTTTCGTAGTATACTTTGATTTTCGGAATCAGTTTCGTAAGTGAAAGTATTCTAGTAAAAAAAAACTATAAACACAATCGAAAAAGTAAAAATAACTCTTTGTAGAGACCGACCTCAGCTATCCAATGCAAAAAAGATCATTTAAAAATAATGGAATGCGAACGACATACTTTTAAAAAAATATCTTCCTTAGGATTTACATTAATGAGCCGGTGTTTTTGAGTGAGCAAAATGGCCCAATATTTATGTCGCGGAAGTCGTCCCACTTAATTTGTTATGTTGGTCAGGACCGTTTATTTTGTTTATCGCTCGAACCAGCTCATCAAAAAAACTGTACTAATTCTGCTGACCCGGCCGGTTTCAAAGTTTGGATTCATTTTGTCTGGTCGAGTCGGGTACGGCCTCTATTTTAGGGGCCGAGTTTATAGAGTCCGGTACTAAAAAAAAAAAAAAAAAAAAAAAAAAAAAAAAAAAAAAAAAAAATCTTGCTCTCCAGTGTTTTTATTGTGTATTAGGAGACCCATTCTACAAAAGTTCTATGCCTTGATTTGAGATTTCTCTAGTTAGAGACCAGTAATTTCACTGAGTGAGCACTCTATGAGCAGTTTTGCTTTGCAAGAGGAAGGAAAGGGGATTTATTAGAAGAAAAGTTTGTGACAGCTGTACATTCCAGTATCCGGGGGGTAAAGTAATTATTGACGGATGGGCGGAAAATGTAATCATTTTTAACTTGAGAACCGGTGAGATAAACGTTATTCATCCCTCTGATTGTTTAAAAATAAACAAAACAAATAACATTTCTCGGACATCTGCGGTTGAGGGACATTTTCTAATATTTTGGTACCAATTCGAGAACATGAAACTATTGATCAAAGGGAGGAAAGTGGCGTCATAAAATATCGGTTTGACCAAAAAAAAAAATGCCATAAGACATTTCTGTAAAAGAAAAAAAAATCACCGTATCCGCCGCCCTAGCGTAAGAGCCGCACTTAGAATATTTTATACTTTCAAACTCGTATGCGCCGCGGCTCATACGCCGAAAATATGGTAATCTATAATACTATATAATTTGCACAACCCTTGGTCCCAACTTGTGCAGATTAAAGAACTTTGTCTGTACAGTAATGTCTCATCAGAAGGAAGTGCTAGGGATTTTTAAAAAGTTCTGCTTTAGACAGATGTTAATTTAAGCATACTTAATGCTATGGTATTATTTTCGTTGGGGTTTGTGATATTCTTTCATTAGTGCAGGATTTTGGTAAAGACAGTCTTTTCATTACACACAAAAATTTCATGGCTCTGGTGAAAGAAATGCCATATAATTATATTTGCTGAGTGAAATCTATCTAAAATGAAAATTTCCCTTCGTCTCTAGCGATTTTGTCTTAACAAGTTTTAGTACATTAGTTTTCTATTAACTTAACAATTAATAATGAACTTTAAAGTAAAATAAATCTGTGAAAACACAACAAACATAATCAGTAAAAACTTTCAAAACATTTTTCAGAGTTTCAAATGTGCCATCAGATTTATTTTAAGAAACATCTACAGCACACATTCAATTTGTCAATGTTAATTAAAATTAAAAGAATGCTTAATTTTTTAGAGCAGATAAGTGCTGTAAGGGAAAAGCTAAAAAGCTGACATTTTATAACTTGTGAATATTGCTAATGAATATTAATATATACTAAATTTCTTGAATTATATCATTTATTTTAAGTATTGATTTTACATTAGTATTTAATTAGTTTTGTAATTTGATAAATTCTAATACAGTAAAATAAAGAAATAACAAGAAATTTAAATACAATACAATTTCTGTGTGTCATGCTTTTATTATTATTAATAAAAAAAAATGCATCCTGGTTTGACATTACAGCCTAGTATATTAAAATACGGTTATATATATATATATATAATACATATATACAATAGGCGTTACGACTGAAACATTTAATAAATATGGAAGTTTACGTTCGCAATATGTCAATCAATCGTTATATTTTTTGTAACTACAAATTTTCATTTACTTCATAATAAATAATCTTGAGTGAAAAATCATTTTTTTATTATATGATTATAGCTGCTAATGGAACCTTTTTATCCACTGTATATTTAATAAATATTCAGGTGATAATTTGTAACACTGATTTTATTAATATTCTTAAATATATCATCTTATATAATGGTTTTTATAAGTTATTATCCTGGTTAATAGCTTCTTGTTTACAATTTTAGTATGTCAACAAAAGTATACGAGGTTGCCAAAAAATCGCCAAGAAAATCACCAAATCTCCCGCTCCATTAGCGGTGATGATGTCAAAAACATGGAAAAATATGGACATCACGTGATTCGTTGCCACCTAACGAGTTGGTCTATTCTATCGTTTTCGGGCTCGAGAAGACCATTGGGCTAGGTCGCATCTGCAAGAAAATTCGATTAATGAGTCATTTTGGGTCACAATGGGTCAGGGTCAGCCTAATTGTATTTAAAAAGCGCTTCAAAACATTTTGACAAAATTTTGTATAATACCGTTTCCGGGCATAAGAACATTGGGCAGGGTCTCATGTTCAAGAAAATTCAATTAATGGGTCATTTTGTGTCCTAATGGATCAGGATCAAGCTAACTGTATCTAAAAAACGGCTCAAAAGATTTTGACAAAACTTTGTACTACACCATTTCTGGACAAGATAAAACCATTGTCACATGCTCAAGAAAATTCTATTAGTGGGTCATTTTGATGGGTGGGGGTCAAGCTAACGGCATCTCAAAAAGGTTCAAACAATTTTGTTTTTTGTTATACCGTTTCACAGTACAAAAAGACCATTGAAATCAGGGTTGTAAAAAACCCGGGTTTTTTTTTATAAAAAACAAAGCTCGGGCGGGTTTTATTAAAAAACCCGGGTTTTTTGGGTAGAAAACCTGGGTTTTTTGGGTAAAATGGGGAAAAAAATATTCTTTTTTGCAAAGTAACAATATGTAAGACATGTATATATATGTTTATATCTTTTATTATGCTTGAAGATACATTGTTTAATAAACATGAAACATTATTTAATTAATTAATATAATTATTCTGCTTGAAATTGAGGGTTTTCAAATATTTGTATATACCATCAGAAAGCAATTGTGTTTGAATTTTAAGTATGGAAACAGAAAAAACAAGACAGCTTGAGGATATAGGTACTAATAAATTTGAAGAAAAATTAGTATTTTATTAAATTATTAACTAAATTATTATTAATCCTTTTAATCTTCAAATAAAAGTCATTAATAAAATTATATGTAATGTACTAAAATACACAAATGTAAGTTTGTTGTTTGTTATCTTTTCTTATTAGAGAGGGTTTTCTTTTTGGTAATCTTTCTTTCTTGTATTCATAAAATTAAGCTTTTAATTTGAGGAATTTATTCTGTTAACTAATTTTATAATATACTCTTTCATTTAGATATCAAAAGAATGATACAGACAAATTAAATAGGTACTCTCAAAACATACTACAAAAATATTGGTATTGGTTTGGTTTTAAATTTCTAAACCTAAACTTTCCATAACAACAGAAATAAGATATAATGTAACTACAACTTTAACTTCTTCAAATCCAAACCAAAACTGTTCTTATCTAAAAAGTTTTGGTTTGGATTCTAAGCTTCTAAACTCTAAACTAGGGATTGACCGAATACCAAATAGTCGATTCCCTATTCGGTATGTAAACCGAATATTTGGCTTCGGCCGAATACTTAAAAGTATTCAGCCGGATAAGTATTTTCTTAGAAGTAGAAGAATTCTCTTTTACTCAGAAGTAGAATAGGCTAAACGATGAGTTTCAATATTTTGAGCATGAGTTCAGAGTTCAGCTGCACTACAAAAAACAAATAAAAGGCCATTTTAATTTTAAATAGAAACTTTTTCCTACCTAAAATAGTCTACATAGGGGTGAAATCAAAACAACGGTCTGCAATAGAGAAAAACTAGTCGGATATACCAATCCCAAAACTTTCTTCTATCTCATGCATATTAATACTTGAAAATTCGCTATCACACTACCAAAATTAAACGTCATCTATGCCCATCATGAGAATTCTATAGATATGAAATTCCGTGCATTAGTTCTTGAGATATGGCTATCTACGAAATCGTGTAAATGCAGCAAAATTCAGCCTAGCAGCCCCACCTATTGGGTGCTTTACACCAAAACCTATGTTAAACAAAACTACCAAGCAACCACTTACGTCGAAGTCTAACTGAATCTGAGGTTTGGGGGAAATCCGTGCATTAGTTTTTGAGATAGAGTTATTGCGAAAATCATGAAAATGCCAGCATAGCAGCACCACCTATTAGACGATTAACACCAAAACCTAATCAGCAACAACTTGTGTTAACATCTAACTAAATCTGAAGTTAGATGAAAATTCGTGCATTAGTTTTTGAGATAGAGCTATTGCAGGAATCGTGCAAAATGCAGCACAGCAGCGCCACCTGTTGAGCAATTTACACCAACATGTAATCCGCATCAAGTCATATCAAGGACTAACTAAATCTGAAGTTTGATGAAAATCCGTGCATTAGTTCTTGAGATAGAGCCATTGCGGAAATCGTAAAAAAGGCAGCATAGCAACGCCACCTGATGAGCGATTTACACCAACACGTAATCAGCATCAAGTCATATCAAGGACTAACTGAATCTGAAGTTTTATGAAAATCCATGCAATAGTCCTTGAGATAGAGCCATTGCGGAAATCCAAGAAAAGGCAGCATAGCAGCGCCACCTGTTGAGCGATTTACACCAACACCTAATCAGCATCAAGTCATATCAAGGACTAACTGAATCTGAAGTTTCATGAAAATCCGTGCATTAGTTCTTGAGATAGAGCCATTTCAGAAATCATAAAAAATGCGGCATAGCAGCGCAACCTGTTGAGCGATTTGCATCAAAAACTAATCAGCATCAATTTGTATCAGGGACTAACTGAATATGAATTTTTATTAAATTCTGTGCATTAGTTCTTGAGATAGAGCGCCCACAAAATGTTGTGTCTTACCACAACCACTCAAGATATATAAAAAGAGAAAATTAACTAATATAAATTACAAGGATAAAACTTAAATTAACTTTAACTATTAATGAATTAAATTAATAATGTCATATTAGATGAAGCGAAAAATTTCCTGCAATTTACTTTAAACCTTTAATAATTGAACACAGATTGCACTTAAGTTAAGAGTCATGAATTAAAATTTAAATAAGACATTGCAGTTCATTCCAAAAATAATCAAAGTAAATGGAGGTGCGTTGTGTTCTGGCCCCCAATTAAGTAAAATTTAATTAAATAATAACCCAGGACAAGTGAATCAAAATAAGAAAAATAACTATGAAAAATTCCCGAATCATGCACTTCGCATAATTCCTTGAATTCCTTTACCAATTATATTAATGTTCCCGAATCAAACACTTCGTATGATTCCTTAAAATTCCCTTCCCTATTTAACCAACCTCTTAAAAATTTAATCAAACTATAGAATTTTATTAGATTGCTGAAGAAGATCAGACACAGTCAAATTCAATGAAAAACAAGGTTGTCTACACAAAATTTACATATTAAAATTTACTAACAAAAGTCATGATTACTAAATTCAACTAATTTAATGATTAAATAATTGACTGTCTCTGATCGATTCCTGAAAATAAAATTTTCTAAATGAAAAATAGGCACTGCAGAAATGAATATACAATGTTAGGATGAACTATTACATTTATTATTACCATTATATTGAAAATCAAGAGTTATTATACATAACAAGTCCTAATGGACTAACATTATCTGTTCAACTAAAAAAAACTTCCATCATTACATAGTTATATCAGATTATTTAACAATTAACTGATCCTTAATATTCATCATAATTTGATTATGAATGCTTTTGCACATCTTTTAACTAATTGTGGTTACAACAAGTAATTCAACCATTAATTTTAAGAAACATGAGTAATATAATATTATAATGTCATCCTAATTGTTTTAGTTTATTAGCTTAATATTTGAAATGTGGAGCTACTGGATCATCTTTAGAATACTTAATTCACTAGGCATTAAGCCAATGTGAATTTATGGTATTAAAACCATAAAAAATTTTAAAAATAAAAAAACAGAAGTCATGCAATTAATTAGAAAAGAAGAGAAAAGAAAAAAAAATTACTCATCATACCCAATCGAGGGGGGGCCCCCATCACATCTCCGTGCATAACTTGCACTCCTAAAAAAAATACGTCGTTATCTTCACGATGCCAGCTACCAGAATGATCTCCCCGCCAAAAAACTTCAGACTTCACATCTCACTCCAAACTCCTGTTGACACCTCCGCTTCAAAAACATAGTGCGTAGGAAAAAACTGTAATGTGAAAAAAATGCCTATCCCATTGATGCCAGGCACATGGATGCAAGCACAATTATGAGCAGATTTAAAGTTGGAACATGAATGCTTGCCTTCTTGAAAGATATTTATTTGTTGAAATTTAAAAAATTCGGAGATATTCCTACGCAGGGCTGTGATGTCACACTTTCTCGAACCTTCTCTTGTCACCTGACGACGCTATCTTTTTGGCGGGGAAACGATACATTTGTCGTTGTTGCCAACATCAATAAAAATAGAAAAAGATGAAAAATGGAAAGAAGTTACACAAAATTAGAAAGGTAAAAAAAAATTGTTAATAAAGAAAATTATCTTATTTAATTCTCCAGTAGCTTCCAAAAATTTATTAAAACACCAGTAGCTCCAATTATTGTTTATACTCAAAAACTTATTTAAACTTCAGTGACTGTAAATATTACTTAAACACATTTTCAAAAATTAAACACTAAAATTATCGTACACAATAAATTTAATTGAAATTAATAATTTTCAAAATTAACAGTTGACAAAAGAAAGGCGCGCTACTTCCATCTGACAAATGTCAATAATTCAACCATCATTCCAACCAACCCATTGTTACAATACAAAAAAAAACAAGCTATTTTCTATTAAATGAAAATCAGATTTGGTGGACAGTAAGCAATTTTTACCATTAATTAAAACAAAAATTCTGTGCCAAGAAACTTAATGCTAGAATTTACAATATTTACCAATTTACTCACTATTGAAGTTAACCCTAAAAATGTAAACAAACAGATCGCTACGATAGTAAACAAAACTAAGATCGCGATTTGAAAACAAATTAGCCCCAAAATTAAGATTAATGTTTTAAATATTGTTTAGATTAAGTTAATTTAAAATTTAGATATTCGCGACACAACATTTGTGTCACACATAGACACACAGACAGACGGACAGACAGACTCACAGACAGACATTTTGTAAAAACATGTTTTTCGGGTTCTCTGACCTCTAAAACGTGTAAATCCGTCGAAAACCGGATTTCGAAAATTTTCATGAATCCAATACTTTCTTCTTGTAAAGATAGAAGAAAGTAAAAAGTAAGGAAGATGGGCATCTTTCCCTTATCATTTAATTTTAATTATATTTTTACATTAGTTTTTTTAACTTAAATTTATTTAATCTGCATTTTCTTTAATATACACATCAAATAAGTATATCAGAGTTCATCTCTCTTATATCTTATTAAAGGAAATACACACATCAAATAAGTACACCCCTATAGCCTATACCTATCCTATAACTTTTATAACCATGAAATTAAAATTGCTCACATTTGTTATCTTCACCATCACAATGTTAAAATATTAATCAAAATATAAATATGTATCAATAATTTGACAGAAAATAACTAGTAAATCTGCAGATGAAGAGCCTCAACGTCATCTCTGCAACTCATTGTTTTTATCAAACTTTGCGTAATATTAATCTTTCTACAAAAACAAAATTTAAACTATTTAAATTACACAAACATTTATAAAAGGAAAAAAATATTTCGATGGTTTCAGACATTAAAAGCGTTAAATTAAACCCGTTGTTATGTAAGGATATTCTGAAATTCTCACGAGCTACTTATTCTTGTAATTTTTATATAATAAAGCAAATTTCTTCAGGGGGGCTCTGCCCCCCTGAACCCCCCGTTGTGTAATTTATTTTGCATTTGTAATTTTCTACTGATTGAGTTAATGATTACCCTATATCTTAGATTTCTTTTTACACTGCGATTTATAAGGATAAGCAATAATTCGGTCAAGCATTTTACGTTATCCTAATATCCATACAGCAGTATATACTTGCCTGCTAACCACAAATACCTGTATCTAATGGATAAAGAACTTTTGGAAATGTAAACTGAAACATCTAATTTAGAAATCTAATACCTTTATAAATTTTGTTTATAAAAAAATAATTTTGATTACCATTCTGCAATATTTATATCTAAAATCTAATCTAAATATAAAAAAATGTACTCGATAGCATTAACTTACTAAAATCACCCTAAAGTAGGGGGGCTTCTAAACCTAACAGTTAATAATTCATCATCGTTAAATAGATAAACATGATTTGGCGCCTTTAAGTATTTTTTGTGATTTTCTTTTAATAGTATCTACATTTAATTTAAAATCGTGATGTTACAAATACCGTTGAAATTTGACGCAAACCTATGTTCAGGTCAAATTACGAAAGGTTAACTAACATTTCATTTCCCTTAGCCGGACTTTCTGTTTCATTTTTCGTAATAAGGATTATTTTAATAATTTAATTTATTTTACACTCTACAAGCTGTTACACGGACGTTGTTCACGTAGCATTAAAATAGAGATAAATGCATTAAGTAAAACATTTCACTCCCCACCAGACATACCAAGTCTCAAGCTTTTTGCACATCACTATTATCTTAGAGAAAATGTTCTTTTAAATCGCGCAAATGTTTCAATTAAATAAAGTAACATTTTCTGTATTAAAATACTGGTATCCAGAACGCCGGAGGCTTGGCAGCTCTGCTCCTCTTAATAAAAACATATATGATTAACCAACACTTTATCACATTTTATAGGAGATAATACGGAATTTCTTATTTGTATGGCCTTACATATATCTCAGTCATAAAAATGTAAAATTTTGTGCCAATTAATGCACGCAATTGCGAAAATGAAATCGCAAAGAATGAGAAAAGGAAGGCCAAGTAAAATCGTGTAAATCGAGGAATCTTTCTTCGTAGTGCTGGGAAAATACTGCTACAAAAACTATTTTAGGTGGTATTTGGTGTGAAATGTTTATATGTATTCATTCCTGTCCTATATATCCTTTTTTTTATTTTTTATTTGCTTATTCCATTTTTCTTTTGCACGTGAAAATCTTACAAATTAAAATTAACTCTTTGGGAGAAATGGTTATTCATTTTTTTTTTGGCAACAATAAAGTTTATGAAATTTAACAGAATAATGTCAGTTTATTCTGTATGAAAATAACGAACTTTTTCATTTATAATCAAATAGTTGAATAAATAAATGAAAATATTATTCTATATAGTATATAAATACTATTTTCATTTCTGCGTTTAAATAAATCTATATGCAAATATCTATACAAAGGCATTCATTAATTCATTCCTTTTGCTTTGATTTGACTTCAAAAAACCATACATACTTTCACATTTATGATATTTTTAGATGAGATGCTGTTGCTACGCAACGGTTAAAAGAGAAAATGAAATATAAGTAAATTCATAAAATAAAATGTTTTATATTATTCGAACACATGTATAAAATTCTATCATAAGTTATACACCTAATTTAAAAGCTCTGACAAATGTTTTGACAAAATTGCAAACTAATAAGAATAATTTAATACTCTTATTTAAAAATTTCAGCATCCAAAATTTACCATTTAAATCTATTATAAATATGAGCGATTTCTTTCAACAAATGAAAATTTGAAAATCGTCTGACTTCCCATAGAAAAGCATTATATCACAAAATAAAATGTTCTGTATATTCCGAACGAATGAACCAAATTTAACCCAAAACTATACAGCTAAATCCGGGGAGCTCATCAACATGCCCAGGGAATTTCAAGCCGATCGGATGCTTTTTGCGGTAGTTATCGCGGAACAGACAGACAGACTAACAGACAGACAGACTAACAGACAGACAGACTAACGGAAACCAAAACTTTTCGTGTCTCCACAGTAAGCCTTCACTGACGTTTCGGCAATTAAATGTACAAATTGATATGATTGATTGAAATTGATATTGTATTTGAGAACATTCCTTCCTATTCAATATGTTTATAAATTAGACTTAGAGAATCAGTAAATCAGCTTAATGACAACATTGTTTCCCTTTATTTGAATGAACTTTTGTTTTTCTGACAATCCCTATCCTTAATAATAGCCTGTATAGTTTAATACTTTCATATGTTATTTTGGATATTGACTAGTGATAAAATAATAAAAAGTAAGTGATGGGTTAATGAATTTGTAAGTCGAAAGATGTCATTAAATTTTTTTACTTTCTTCTATCTTTACAAGAAGAAAGTATTGGATTCATGAAAATTTTCGAATTCCGGTTTTCGACGGATTTACACGTTTTAGAGGTCAGAGAACCCGAAAAACATGTTTTTACAAAATGTCTGTCTGTGACTCTGCGAGTCTGTCTGTGTGTATGTGACACAAATTTTGTGGGCGCTCTATCTCAAGAACTAATGCACGGAATTTAATAAAAATTGATATTCAGTTAGTCCCTAATACAAATTGATGCTGATTAGTTTTTGGTGCAAATCGCTCAACAGGTGGCGCTGCTATGCTGCATTTTGTATGATTTCCGAAATGGCTCTATCTCAAGAACTAATGCACGGATTTTCATGAAACTTCAGATTCTGTTAGTCCTTGATATGACTTGATGCTGATTACGTGTTGGTGCAAATCGCTCAACAGGTGGCGCTGCTATGCTGCATTTTTATGATTTCCGCAATAGCTCTATCTCAAGAACTAAAGCACGGATTTTCATGAAACTTCAGATTCAGTTAGTACTTGATAAGACTTGATGCTGATTACATGTTGGTGCAAATCGCTCAACAGGTGGCGCTGCTATGCTGCATTTTTTACAATTCCCGCAGTGGCTCTATCTCAAGAATTAATGCACGGATTTTCATCAAACTTCAGATTCAGTTAATCCTTGACATGAGTTGAAGTTTTGTACAGTTTGGTGTAAATCGCTCAACAGGTGGCGCTGCTATACTGCATTTTTTACAATTTCCGCAATAGCTCTATCTCAACAACTAATGCTTGGATTTTCAACAAACTTCAGATTCATGTATACTTTGATATGAATTAGTGCTGTTTGTGTTTTGGTGCAAATCGCTCAACAGGTGGCGCTGCTATGCTGCACTTTTCAGAATTTCCATTATAGTGGTATCTGAAGAACTAATGCAACAATTTTCACTAAACTTCAGAATCAGTTAATCCTTGATATGAATTGACATTTTGTACATTTTGGTGTAAATCGCTCAACAGGTGGCGCTGCTATAGAGCATTTTTCACGGTTTCTTCAATCGCTGTATCTCAAGAACTAATGGACATATTTTCATCAAACTTCAGATTCAGTTACTCTTTGATATGAAATGATGCTGACTACGTGTTGGTGAATATTGCCCAATAGGTGGCGCTGCTATGCTGCATTTTGCACTATTTCCTCAATAGCTCTATCTCAAGAACTAATGCACGAATTTTCATCAAACTTCAGATTCAAGTACACCTTGATAAATGTTGATACTGATTATGTGGTTGTATAAATCGCTCAACAGGTGGCGCTGTTATGCTGCATTTGTCATGATTTGCGCAATAGCTCTATCTTAGGAACTAATGCACGGATTTTCCCCAAACTTCATATTCAGTTAGACATTGACACATGTGGATGATAATTAGGGTCTGGTGTAAATCACCCAATAGGTGGCGCTACTATGCTGCATTTTGATGGATTTACACGATTTCATGGACAGTTAATATCTCAAGAACTAATGCACGGAATTTCATCTTTTTAGAATCCTCATGATGAGCATAGATGCACTGTGATAATGAATTTTGAAGTATTGACAAGTATGAGATAGAAGAAAGTTTTGTGATGGCCACAACATTCTAGTTGTGTAATTAGATTTAAGAATAAAAAAAGAACGAAATTAAATTATTAAAAATTTAATTTTAATTAAAGTTTATTAAAAAAGCTAATATATGCAAAAATGTGTATTATAAATTTTTAAGTATTCGGTTGACGAATACCGAATATTCGGTATACACTTTGACCGAAGCTTCGGTATTCGGCAAAATTGCTGCTTCGGTCAATCCCTACTCTAAACTAGAGTGCTTCTTTTTGGCCACCTGCTTTATTTAATTATAAAAGTATCTTATTTTTTCATATTTAATTTCAAGATATGTGTTTTCGTATATGTTAAATATATTTTTCTTTTTTACTTTGTACAGTTATTTTCTTTTTACAATTAATTATATGACTAATTTTTTTTCCTTGGTCTGTCAACTTCAAGTTAAAGAATACTCGCTGTATATGAAAATAATAAATCTAATAAATATTGGATGATAGTTGATAGACAAGATTTTGTGCATGTATGTTTATATATAAAGAAACATTTCCCTGTTGTATTTTTCCCTTTAAAAATTTACTTAATATTACAAAATGTTGTTTTATTTGATAAAAATTCATTTTCCCCAAAAAACCCGGGTTTTTTAAGCTAAAAAACCCAGCCCGGTGGGGAAAATGGGTACCTACCCGGGCAGCAAATATGACAACCCGGATTCAAATAGCTCACATGTTCGTTAAATTTCGGTTAGTGGGCTTTTTAATCAACTTGGGTCAAGCTTATTTTATCTAGAAAACGACCAACGATTTTCACTAAATTTTGCATTCCATCGTTTTCAGGCTCGAGAAGAGCATTGTGTTATGTCACATGTTCGAAAAAATTCGATTAGGGGGTCATTTTGGGTCACTATCTAAAGCAGCAAGAATGATTCAGTGGGAATAATATATCCAGATAAACACAAAGCTAATTTTGACCGAGCTTAGCTCGGTCATTCCTGCTAGTGTAGTGTTTCTTTGGTGTTATGAGACTAATTCAGTTACGCGAAAACACGCCGTTCGCTAATATTAACCCATTAATGCCGGTTGGTACGAAAGTCTGCCATTTAAGTAACACGAAAATCTTAAATATGAAAACCAGTTTTTTAGTAAGGAAATATTCATATTACTTTATCTCAAACTTTGAGCAATCAAATAAGTTAAAATTGCAATATGGGAAAACTGGTGGCAACTGGTACCTAGGTATTAAAAATGTGTAAAAGAAACTCGGCATTAATGGGTTAATACAATGGGAGAATTTTTTAAAGGTATTTTCGTTTGCATTTTAATATATATATATATTTTTTTTTTTTTTTTTTTTTTTTTTGAAAGCTGAGGTGGATCTGTACAAAGATCCTTTTGCACTTTTTTTATTTTGATTACAAGTATCTTTAATTAGAACACTTTCACTTTCGGAATCGGTTTCGAAAGTGAAAGCATCCTCATAAAAAAATCCTGCAAACAAAACCGAAAAAGTGAAAAACGGTCTTTTTTAAGATCGACCTCAGCTGTCATATGCGAAAAAAATACAAGTTGGAAATTGCTCGTCAAACGTGGCAAATGAGGTGCGTTCTAACTATAACTAGTTTTATAAATATTTTTTGCACCACATATTCTACTGAATGTATATTTTAGTGCACTTCATAAGTGCATATAAATTTCATTCTCTTCGAAAGGCTGTAACATCATTAAAATGCACTTACAATAATTTTTTCCCATTGGCCGTAATGTAACGGAAAACTTTTGACTGTCCCTGTAATACCTAAGCTATACATCCGATTTTCATAAAATTGAAAATTACTCAACAAAATTTTACAACAATTATATATTTAAAATTTCAGACTATTCGGAAGGCTGTAACATCATTAAAATGCACTTGCAATAATTTTCCCCATTGGCCGTAATTTAACGGAAAACTTTTGAATGTCCCTGTAATTAAACTATACATCCGATTTTCACAAAATTTGAAATAACTTGACAAAATTTTGCAACAATTATATATTTAAAATTTCAGACTATTCGGTTGGGTAGTTTTTTCTCTGTTATATGCGGGCGGACGGACTGACAGACGGGCCGAACAACGACTATAGGTGTTACGTATTTATATAATTACGAACGCACCTAAAAATCATTTAAAAATAATCAAATGAAAACGAGATATTTTTAAAAATTTCTCCCACATAATTAACATTACCGAACAAGTGTTTTCACGTGACTGAAATAGCCTCTTACACTAGTCATGTGGAGAAATTCTAACGCTAATGTTAATCCTATGGAAGGATTCTTTACAGATTTCTCGCTTGCATTTTAATATTTTTAAAAGAGTTTTTGCATAGGGTACCCCGTGTCGATAACTTTTATCGTGCATTTGTACTTTTTCGAATTTGGTTGCAGTTTTTTATATAAGTACAGTTTCATTTTCAGCACCGATTCTAACCGGTTTCAAAAGTGAAACTATCTTGATATGAAAAACTGTAACCAAAATCGAAAAAGTACAAACGCACGATAAAAGTTATCGACCTCACGTACCCTATACCAAAAATCTTTTAAAAATATTAAAATGTAAGCGAGAAATCTGAAAAGATTTTTCCCACAGGTTTAACATTAGCGTTAAAATTTCTTCGCGTTACTAGTTTTAAACCTTTACGCGGAAAAACTCGAACTCTAACGTTAAACCTATGAGACAATGTCCCATTCTGCTCACATTTTAATATGTTTTTAAGTGATTTTTTTCGGATGGCATGCCCGATGTCGAAATTAATTGTTGTGCGTTTGTTCTTTTTACTTTCTTCTATCTTTACAAGAAGAAAGTATTGGATTCGTGAAAAATTTCGACTTCCAGTTTTCGACGGATTTATACGTTTTAGAATGCCCAGAACACGATTTGATGGTTTTTAGAAAATGTCTGTCTGTGAGTCTGTCTGTCACTCTGTCTGTGAGTCTGTATGTGACAAAAATTTTGTGGGCGCTCTATCTCAAGAACTAATGCACGGAATTTCATAAAACTTCATATTTAGTTAGACCTTGAAATAAACTAGACCTGATTAGTTTTTGGTGAAAATTGCCCAACAGGTGGCGCTGCTATGCGGCATTTTTGACGATTTCTGCAATAGCTATATCTCAAGAACTACTGCACGGATTCTCATAAAACTTCAGATTCAGTTAGTCCAAAATATAGTTTGGTGCTGATTACTTTTTTGTGAAAATAACCCAACAGGTGGCGCTGGTATGCTGCATTGTTCACGATTATTGCAATAGCTCTAACTCAAGAAAAAATGCACAAATTTTCAACAAACTTCAGATTCAGTTAGTCCCTAATATAAATTAGTGCTGTTTAATGTTTGGTGTAAATCACCCAACAGGTGGCGCTGCTATGCTGCATTTTTCACGATTTCCACAAGAGCTGTATCTCAAGAACTATTGCACGGATTTTCATCAAACTTCAGATTTAGTTAGTCCTTGACATGAATTGACGTATAAATTAGTGCTGTTTAATTTTTGGTGTAAATCGCTCAACAGGTGGCGCTGCTATGCTGTATTTTTTGCGATTTCCGCAATAGCTTTATCTCAAGAACTAATGCTTGGATTTTCAACAAACTTCAGATTCAGGTATACCTTGATATCGTTTAGTGCTGTTTACTTTTGGTGTAAATCGCTCAACAGGTGGCGCTGCTATGCTACACTTTTTCAGAATTTCCGCTATAGCTCTATCTCAAGAATTAATGCACGAATTTTCATCTACACTGTTAAAAATAAAGGTTTAACTTTTCTCCAAAAAACTGGATTAAGCAGGAGGTTTCACCATGTTTTTCGTTCAAGTAAAAATGTCTGGAAAAGATAATTACATGCCGGATGCACTATATCCGAAATTATGGTTCAACATTTGTTATCGTTGAGTGGCAACACTCGATAAACTTTAATGGCGTCTTCCGTTCTGCCGATGCCGAATCAAAACTTGGATATCTCAAGCAGAAACGTGGATACTAGTATCCAGGTTTAGTTTTTCGCCATGTCAATCCATGAAATACTGGAAGTAAGTGCACAAGTGATTGTTTATTTTACTGTTATACACATAATAATGTCTTACTGTAACTCTCGTAAACAAAATTTCGTATCAACGTATTTCTTTTACCGGCAAATGCTGAATATTTTGCTTAAGCCTAAAGTATTTCCGATCTGCTTTATATCCGAAGCGAAATTCGTTTGAATTATTGTTTTAATGTGTGGTATAAATTCTATTTTGTGAGTGAAATAGTGCATTCCTTGAATGAATAGAGTGTCTTAATTCAATTTTATAAACATTTGATCATGAATAATAACATTCTCTCATAAAAATTCAAATTCATAAAACGAAGAGTATCGCCTTTTCTAAAAATGCAACTTATTATTTTTAAAAACTTATAATATATATCTCTATCAGTATCGTAAACATTAGTTACCATGTTTAAAGAAATTTATACAAACAAAATAATAATAAAAAAAAGAGATTTATATGATTTTTAAGCATTGTTTTTAAAAAGTTACATGTATCCAGATTTTTTTTTTCTATTATTGTCTTTATATTTGATGTAACATCATTTACATTCATGATAATTTTGTTTTGTGAGGGAATTACTGCATTCCTTGAATGAATAGAGGGCCTTATTCAATTTTATAAACATTTGACCATAAATAATCACATTCTCTCATAAAAATTCAAATTCATAAAACGAAGAGTATCGCCTTTTCTAAAAATGCAACTTATTACTTTTAAAAACTTATAATATATATCTCTATCAGTATCTTAAACATTAGTTACCATGTTGAAAGCAATTTATACAAACAGAATAATAATAAAAAAAGAGATTTATATGATTTTTAAGCATTGTTTTTAAAAAGTTACATGTATCCAGATTTTTTTTTCTATTATTGTATTTATATTTGATATAACATCATTTACATTCATGATAATTTTGTTTTGTGAGGGAATTACTGCATTCCATGAATGAATTTAGTGTCATAATTCAATTTTATAAACATTTGACGAGGAATAATAACATTCGCTCATAAAAATTCAAATTCATAAAACGAAGAGTATCGCCTTTTCTAAAAATGCAACTTATTACTTTTAAAAACTTATATATCTCTATCAGTATCTTAAACATTAGTTACCATGTTTAAAGCAATTTATACAAACAAAATAATAAAAAAAAGAGAGATTTATATGATTTTTAAGCATAGTTTTTAAAAAGTTACATGTATCCAGATTTTTTTTTCTATTATTGTCTTTATATTTGATATAACATCATTTACATTAATGATAATTTTGTTTTGTGAGGGAATTACTGCATTCCTTGAATGAATAGAGTGCCTTATTCAATTTTATAAACATTTGACCATAAATAATCACATTCTCTCATAAAAATTCAAATTCATAAAACGAAGAGTATCGCCTTTTCTAAAAATGCAACTTTTTACTTTTAAAAACTTATAATATATATCTCTATCAGTATCGTAAACATTAGTTACCATGTTTAAAGCAATTTATACAAACAAAATAATAATAATAAAAAAAGAGATCCTGCTGACTACTAAAATTTTCAAATTAGTGGTCCAATGTCCAATATCATTTTTGGTTTTCTCTGACCAGTGGACCATCAATGATTTCGAACACTGATTGATTTTTCAAATGCTGGAGATTTCCTTGTAAAAGAGATTTGAATTATATGCTGTTTAATTTTTTGATTATTTCCCCTGTGTGAAATTTGACTTTTATTGTTATGTCTGCACAAGAAACAATTTTATGTCTTAAAATATTTACTCTTTCATTTAAAACAGGTGGAGAAATTAACCTGATGCTTGGATCTCTTCCATTTTACCTGACTGAAATCCTGATTCAGAATATACTAAGCTTCAAGAATTTAAATATTTGATGACCTGAATGGTCAGACAGAGTGCAGCACCCTCCTAAAACTGTCTGAGAGAAACTCTATGTAAAATGATATTATATTACAATAAATATTAGTCTGACATACTATACATATAATCTAATGATTATATAATTTGTATTTTCAATAAATGGAGCGGCATACCGCAAACCAACTTAAATGTGTTGCTATTTAATTGTGCCTGTAATCATTTCTTTTTTCAGCTATTGCAAGGCTGCTGTTGGTGAATATTTTTCTTCTCTACGAGTATTTAATTGTGCCTGTAATCATGGAAGACGGTAGTATTTCGAGTGACGCAGCCTTAAGCCTAAAATCGTATCGTATCGTATCATAGAATTCGTAGATGGCGGAACTCATATATACAGCTAACTCGACATCAAAGAAAATGCGAAAAGCCGACTTTTAATAACTCAGCAGATATACGTCTTATTGTTCTGAATTTTCTAGAACAGTCTTATATCTGCAGTCTAATCGTATACTGAAATTTTTACATTTCTACGTGCAGTATATTTTGAGATCTAAATAGTCATTTTTAAAGTGAAAACGTTGGTATAATATCGAGGAAGTTCCTAATTTGAAAATCTCGAAAACGGTTCTAACGATTATTTTTAAATTGATACATAATATAAATGTGATTAAGGCGAGGTGAATAACACTTTTCTTTTTTCTGGGAAAACTCTCGTTCGTTAAATAATTCGATTTTTTTTTTCTCTCGAAAATGACACGGGCGATTTTTTAAAAATCAAATAAATATGTTTCAGATGAACCAAATAACAATTTACTTGTTTCCAGCAAGACTCTTGTTCGTTTTATAATGCGCATGAAAAATCGGACTATATTTCTTCGCCATTCTATGGAAATTTCACCGAAAATGCATGACACTGTATTCATACACATGCTTTCTTTTTAACCACTTTTGGGGAGAAAAATTTTGTCTTCCCACGGCTGAGTGGTTGAGGGCCATCGTCTACTGATCTTAACATAGGCAGTTCGATACTCGCTGCTGCGTGTGAAGTTATTTTTTTTTTATTTTTTTTTTAAGTCTGTTAGTTGACCATTATTCTCAGTTCCTTTGTAATTTTTTAATTGCTATTAAGTTAAATAAAATTACAAATATAATGACGCCAATTTGATGATGATTATTTCTTGGCAATTTTTCAACAATAAAAATATTACCATAAATTTTATAAATATATTTAATTTCAATCACTTTACAAAAAATATACATTAATACAGTAAACTCTGTGTAAGGCGGAATCGATCGGGACCAAGAAAATTTTCCGCAATAGACAATATTCCGCCTTAGACAAATTTTACTCTATGTCTATGGATTCGTAGGGACTTGAAATTCTTTCCGAGTTAGACAGATTTCCGTCTTACACAGAGTCCGCCTTACAGAGAGTTTACTGTAATTATTATTTGAATATAAATCACATGATCAGAAACGTAAAAAAAATAATTCATTTCAGCTCTTCTTTTTATAATATCATTTTTTATTATTATGACGGTCAATCAATATATAATCACTGACATCCATAATATTATTATTATTATAATTATTATTTTCCTTGCATAAAAACTATTGTGATGTAATAATTATTTTATAATAAATAATTTAGTTGAAATGTTTTATTTATAAATAACAATGAAGTTTTACATAATAAGCATATCAGAATTCTGGTGTCGCCATCTTTTGACGCAATTGCGTACCACATAGTACATTTTGTCTCTTATTCGGAAAAAAAAGAAAAAATTAACGCTTTTCACCGCTTTGAAAGAATCTCTTGTGACTAGAGGTCTATTTCGCAAATATTAAGAAAATTACTGCATACAAAAATATTAAAATGGGTAGTATTATAGAGAAATGTTTGATAAAAACGTTGAAGTAGACAGTTTTTAAATCGAAGAATTATTTTAAGAGATATTTAATGTTAAATCTGGATAAAATTGTCTCATTAAAGAAGTCTCATAGGAAAAAAAAATATACATGGGAATTTAATCATTTTTATTCAATTTAATCATTCAATAGAAACTCGAAGTTTGCAGAGTGCATTTATTATTTTTAACTTGCCTAATTTTTTGACGGTTTATTTCAATTTTAAATTAAAATTTTCAGAATTTCCAGAGATATTTTTTACATATTTTAGAAAAGGTTATTTTAAATTGTTGCCAATTGTTAAAACAGCGCAAAGAATAATATATCCTTTAAATTAAAAATTTATTCACACGTGACTATTATAAACAGAAAAAAATCCTTTTAAATTAGAATTAAATGATAACGTGTTAAAAGCAGGAAAATATTAAACATTACGTCATAGAAATTGTTTTTACACATGCTTACTTAAAATGAAAGAAAATTATAAAATAATCAATTATTTTCAAATTAGAATTAAATGATTACGCATTAAAAGCAGGAAAACATTGAAAATTACGTCATAAAAATTATATTTACACGTGAATATTAAAAGAAAAAGAAAATTTTTAAATAATAAATTCATTGATATGTGTTAAAAGTCGTAAATGGAGGAAATTACGTCATATTGGCCAAAGTGACCAAATAATAATATTGCAAAACAGTTTAAATTAAAAAATATATTTATATGAGAGATTTATTTCAAATTTCGAGATGATATTTTTAACTATAGTTGCCAATTTTAAGGTAGCGCAAATAATAATATTATATTTCTAATAATAAAAATATTTTCAGTTGAATGTTACAAGAGAAAGGAAAGTTTGGTGAAAATTATGTCAGATTTAAAACGTTACATTTAAAATCTCTTATTTAAAATCATTTTCTTATAGCGTTGTTAAAAAATACCATAAAGCAAACACTCTGTTGACTTAGTTCCTTTTATATTTGGTAATTTTTAAATGTTTAACTAATCTTATTTAATCAAGCACGGAAACAGCAACTAACATCAGCTGATTCGGTCTTGAAATCCCTCAGTAAAAGGGAAAACCGTTTACAGTAAGATCGCCATTGATTTTTTAATTATACAGAGCAGCCTCGATTATCCGAGCTAATTGGGACTGTTACTAAATCGGAATCGGAAATCTCGGTTTATAGAAACTGTGTGTAAAAACTCGCCGTGCTTGCGAATTTAACATCTCTTTTAAAAAAATATATAGAACGTTTTTTAAATAATAAAAATAAATATATGTAAAGTTCTGTTTCACAGCTTAACAAATTTAAAAAGAAAATCAACTACCAGTAGTAAATTTTAAAATGCAAATTGAAAAATTTACGAAAGTTCACACAGCCACTGGAAACAAAGCATTGTTCGCTATTGACTTCTCAGGGTCCAGTGTTTCTTTGGAGTTGAGTGCTTTTGGGGGCAGAAGGCCTGTATAGCACGGACAGTGAGCTAAAGAGTGTGGTTATTTTTAAGGCTCATTCAAAAGGAAAAAAAAATCAGACTTTGTTATAGGCTCGGTTAACAGAAACCTCGATTAATCGAAGCTCGGTTAATCCAGGTTCTACTATAATTCAATCTTCCGTAATCTTTTTAAAGCAGATCAAATTAATGGACTTTAGCACAAAGTCACATAGCTGATAACTGCCATGCTTGTTGGCCACCTTTTTTTCAAAAAGTTTGCTTCACCTTATTCAATTAATGAGATATCTCCGATAAAATAAGTCACATTTTCCCGTTCTAAAATACTGGTATCCAAAAATCGTAGCATGTAACTGACACTACAAGTACTCATGGAACCAGACTATTTTAAGTCTGATTTTTATTATAGACTATATAAAATTATTAAAAATATATATTATGATAGGAACTAGCGGGCTTCGTCCGCTATTTACGTTACGGATATAAAAATCATGTTTTTTTTTTTTTTTAGGGAAAAAGAAATAAAAACCTATTTGACGATAGGTTTATAAAGACACATTTTGTATTTGTTATATTTCCGGGGATGAGGAGGGGGGGGGGGACTATTTTGATTAAATATCGCAATTAGTCCACATGGCAGATATAATTATGATAGACACTAGTGGGCTTCGCCTCTCTATGGTGCCTTATGGGTCCAGCTTCCATAACTCAGAAACCACCTTTCGGACATCAATGCAACAGATTCCAAACGTTATAATTAACTTAATAATCACCCTATATAGCATTAAAGTAAATTTATGAGTACTGCATACTATTTTTTTATCCTAATTTCTGAAGAGAAAAAATTATTTCGGTTCCATTCTTAGGTACTGGTCTGAAAAATTTTGAAAAAGGGGGGAAGGAGGGGACATGAGACTGCTGTTTGTGAAACAACACAACGGGGTCTGGCTTATTCAACTTGGTTTTTGGTGACTTCAATTGGAAGGTGGTTTGTTTAAAAGAATGCGTTCCCTGCCCCATGAAAATTGGAACTATTGGTGCACCATCTATGTAAGGATTTAATAATTATAAATTAACATTTTGGATTTATTAATTTAAGGACAAAGTGTTTTTAAAGGAATATCAAATGAAACCCTCTGTGCGATCAGCGATTATACTTACCCACTTGTTTTTATATACAAACTGCTATAAGGAAAATTGTAATAAAATAGTAAAAATTAAATCTGCATTAAATTCCATAAGTATCTTTTTTTTAATAATTTTATCACTAACCTCAAAAAAGTAATGATATCAATGCAAAAACCCTTGACGGGTTAAAAGTTTCTGACGCAGCAATTTATCTTATGCTCTAAGAATTTTAAATATGGAACTTAAAAATACTGATATCAAATTTTGAGTGACGTTATGCTATTTCTTAAAAAATATATTTGTATTTATTTCATCATTTTATTTTTGTTTTATTTATAATCGCATGTGCAAAAGTTATGTTCAACATGAAAAGCTGCATAAAATTTTATTCGCTGTTGCTTTATCATTTACATCTCTCATAAATTCAAAATATGAGTTTTAAAAGATATGATATAAAATTTAAGTGACGCCTTGATGTGACTTTAAAAGGTTTGTTTTAAAATTCAATTTAAATTATTTTTGACTTGGTTAAAATATTTTTTTACATCTACACAATACTTTTAATTTTCCAATTCACTGTTAAATATATCACTTTCATTGAATCTATACTATGCATTGAAATGTATTTATGTCAATAAATTGATTTATCTTTTGTGTCACGCTATTCAAAATTGTGAGTAAGATTTATGTAAATGGTTTCTTTGCGTCAAACTATCCTTTTTCATACATTTCATGTAGTTTGGACACAATGACGCAAAGAAACCATTTACATAAATCTTACTCACAATTTTGAATAGCGTGACACAAAAGATAAATCATTTTATTGAAATAAATACATTTCAATGCATAGTATAGATTCAATGAAAGTGATATATTTAACAGTGAATTGGAAAATTAAAAGTATTGTGTAGATGTAAAAAAATATTTTAACCAAGTCAAAAATAATTTAAATTGAATTTTAAAACAAACCTTTTAAAGTCACATCAAGGCGTCACTTAAATTTTATATCATATCTTTTAAAACTCATATTTTGAATTTATGAGAGATGTAAATGATAAAGCAACAGCGAATAAAATTTTATGCAGCTTTTCATGTTGAACATAACTTTTGCACATGCGATTATAAATAAAACAAAAATAAAATGATGAAATAAATACAAATATATTTTTTAAGAAATAGCATAACGTCACTCAAAATTTGATATCAGTATTTTTAAGTTCCATATTTAAAATTCTTAGAGCATAAGATAAATTGCTGCGTCAGAAACTTTTAACCCGTCAAGGGTTTTTGCATTGATCATTTCTTTTTTCAGCTATTGCAAGGCTGCTGTTGGTGAATATTTTTCTTCTCTACGAGTATTGTTAAAAAATAAATTAAATGTCATCATAGATTATAATTTAGGAATACTGAAAAAATATATATGTAACAATAATTAGTCGCTTGGTGGCGACACTGCTGTTATTAAATTAACCCTTCAAAGTAAGTATTTAATATACTATGGATGTACATTGTGTATTTAAAAAAAGCTTTAAAATTTAAAGTAATACTTTTGTATTAGCTGATATTAGAGGTTAAATGGATTCTGCTACTTATAGCTGCCTTTTTCATGCTGATTATTTCAGTGTTTACACATATACTTTGATTATGTATCCGTTATGTTTTGCCTTTATTTATTGAAAAGTGTTATATTCATTATTGAATGTTAAACAAAAACAAATTCTGAGTTTTTTTTTTTGTTGTTGTTGTTTTTATATCCAAATGAGCTAATTTTGCATAATCGAGCTGTGTGCAGTATAAATTTTTAAAAGAATCGTGATTGAAAATTATTTTTAAAACTATGAAAAATTAGTAAATTGAAATACAGATTTAATTTAATTGCATTTCAAATTGCAACCCCCCCCCCTTTTAACGACGTAAAAATGAAAATTATGTGACAATAATTCAATTTGAGGAAAAGGGGAAGTGGATTGCTTAGATTGTTACTGTCGATATATGTCAGCAACAGTAGAAAAATTAATTTTTTTTTTAGTCAATTTTACTGTTCAAAAATAGTACTATTAAAAATTATGTAACTTAAAATAGTGAAAATATGTGAAATTTTCATATGTGTAACAATTGTACCTTTATATTAAGTATATGCAGAAATGTCTATAAATATTTTTTGATAATTAAAATACTTTTATTTTTTGTTTTGTGAAAAGAAGGTAAAAATTTGAGAACTGTATAATATAAAAATTTCAGCATCTGGGCGATTCCATGTGGAGGGTCACACACGTAACGCAGGCTTTAATTTGCATTTATTCAATTATTTATTATATTTTAATGTTAATTCTGATTTTAGGTGGTATGGTAAATAAGTTATTAACATATTTTTTAGTTTAAATGTGTGTAAGTAAAACTCACAGAAATATATAATTTAATTTCATACTCAAACTGTGCTTTTTTTCTGAAGTAGAAAAAAAGCACATTTTGAGTAATGAAATTAAATGATATACTTCTGTGAGTTTTATTGCCACACATTTAAATTAAAAAATATATCAGTAACTTATTTACCATACCACTTAAAATAAATCAGAATTAACATTAAAATTTAATAAATAATTGAATAAATGCAAATTAAAGCCTGCGTTATGTGTGTGAAACTCTCCATGGAATCGCCCATCTATAGATTCACAACAATTAAAAAAAAAAAACAATTACAGATCATGAAAGCAGCAGCTAACTGCGTTGTGGGAAAAACTTTTTCAAACCTGTGCAAAAATTAATATTGGTTGAAGAAATTCATTCAGCCATTGTTTAAATTAAAATATAATGAAAACTGGGTATGCATTTAAATCTAAGAAAATTATTATTTTTTTTTTTAATATTTTTTTGTTAATAAGCAAGCACTAAATGGACTAAGTGTAAGTGAGTGCAGAGAAATATTCCAAAAAGTACAATGACAGAATGGTAATATTTGTGAGAAGAAAAAAAAATGCAGTTTTTTCGTGAAATCAGATTAGATCAAACTGGTTTACATTTGTTTTTTAAATATGTTTCAAAGACAATCGAATCAATAATTAAAAATTTAATAATGTTCGGTTTAATGAAAAAATATATATATGCTTTCCCTACTGCAATATAATCTCGCATAATCTGAAATTGTGTTTATTATTATACCATAAAATGATAAATTGAAAACCAAAGTGAGGGAAAAAAAATGAAAACTACAATCCGGTGTAACCTTTCCTCATAAAGATGAGAGAAAATCCTGAATCGTGGTTCAACCTTTTACCGAAAAATTGGAATAGAGAAAACCTTGAATTATGATTTAACATTTCACCAGAAAATGTTATTTAAAAAAACTCTGAATCATGGTTAAACCTTTCACCAGAAAATTGGATTTAAAAACAATCCTGATTTGTGGTTCAACCTTTTACCAGAAAATTCGATTTAAAAAAAAAACTGAATTATGGTTCAAACTTTTACCAGAAAATTGGATTTTAAAAAACCCTGATTTATGGTTCAACCTTTCACTATAAAATTGGATTTATAAAAAACCTGAATCGTGGTTTAACATTTCACTAATATAATGGTATTTATGAAAGCACCAATAAACTGGTGAAACTTATCACCTATATCTTGGTTGCAGCTAAATTTCAGCGACTTTTAACCATTTTCTTGGTGAAACATCGCACTTTATTTTTAACAGTGTAACTTCAAATTCAGATATACTTTGATACGAATTGGTGCTTAATCGTTGTTATTTCTTGTACTATTTAAAGGATTTAATTGACGTGATTTATATAGAAGAAAGTTTTGTGATGGCCACAACATACTAGTTTGCTTTTGGTAACAGTTTTTCAATATGCGGACACTTTCACATTCGGAAGAGGTTGGAACCTGTTCAGAAAGTGAAACTATTTTCGTATAAAAAAAACTGTAACCAAAATCGAAAAAGTACACAAACGCTAACATTAGATATCGACCTCAGGTATCCTGGAAAAAAAATCGTGTAAAAATATTAAAACGCAAGCTATAAATTTGAAAAGATTTTAACCATAGGTTGAACATTTGTGATCAAATTTCTTCGCGTGACTAGCGTAGTCCCTTTACGCGAAAAAATTCAAGTTAAATCTATGAAAAAAATCCTTACAGATTTCTCACTCGGATTTTAATAATTTTAAATAATTTTCATTAAACAGGATACCTGAGGTCGATATCTATTGTTGTGAGTTTGTACTTTTCTATTTTGTTTGCATTTGTTTCTTTATATGAGGATAGTTTCACTTTCACAACGCGTTCCAACCAGTTCCAGTAGTGAAAATGTCCGCATAAAAAAAAAAAAAAAAAAAAAAACTGAACAAAATCGAAAAATTACAAACGCACAACTATATATATATCGACCTCAGGTATCCTATGCATATATTTCTCTCTCATTTAAGCTGTATAGCTTTATCGCTGTGAAGATTTCTCCCACATACTTAACATTACGGTTCGAGTTTCTTCGCATGACTAATTTAAATTCTTAACCCCTTAATTCTCGCTCCCGTTATATTCTCGGGCTGTGTCTTTTACTCAAATTGTTTAATTCCCACCAGTTTTATAAAATAGTTAAATTGGCTATATTTTAGTATCGTTTTTACTGTCATTAAATAAGGTGAATATTTCTTTTTCATAAAAGTGGTGCCAATAAGCAATTTGAATTATTCAACCGTAATTTAATTCGAGCGTTAAGGGGTTAAGAACTCTCTTCAGTCACGGGGAAAAGGAAAAACGCTGATGCTAAGTCTATGGGAACGTTATTTTCAAATATCTCGCTCAAATTTTAATATTTTTGAATAATTTTTTTTTTTATTTTATTTATTTATTTATTTATTTTTTTGCATAGGACAGCTGAAGACGATCTACAACCTGGCTAGTTTTTACTTTTCCGATTTCGGTTTCAGATTCTTTAAAAAAAGAAAATACAATTGCTTTCGGAACCGGTTCCAAAATTGAAACTATCCTATTATAGAAGAAATAAGAAATTAATCAAAACCGTAAAAGTAAAAACTAGTCCGGTTGTAGATCATCCTCAACTATTCTATGCAAAAAAAAAAAAAAAAAATTAAAATTTCAGCGAGAAATATGAAAATAACGCTCCCATAGACTTACCATTAGCGTTCGACTTTTCCAAGTGACTAATATGGACTCTTAACCCTTTAAGACCGGGAGTTTTTTTGGTAAAAATTGAAAGTTTGGGTGGTTTCCCCCCATCGATAGGATCGTATTTGATTGAAAAAAAAAAAAACCGATGTCAGGTTATGACAAGAGAGGACCCGCACAATTGTGTGGGTTCGGCCTTAATGCAGCCGTTTTTGGGCTAAATCTACACAGTTGTGTAGTTTGGGATTATGTGTGCAAATATCTAAAAGTTTAAGCAAAAAAAGTTGTTGTTTATTGAGATAACTTTCATCAGCCACAATGAAAATATTTGAAACAATTTTTGTTTTTGGGCAGACCACTACAATTTCATTTTCTGAGACGTGCTCAATGCTCGCACCCCTCTTAAGAGCCTTTGACAAATGGTATGCCATTTCACTTCGTTTGGATTGTGGTGCCTGATCTTTCAAATTTCTTTTTTTTTTTTTTAGTTTTTCCAGCAGCGGTATTTTGTTGAAATACCGATCGAAGTACATAAAACTAGGTCTCAACTTGAGTAAGGACCGCAGCAGGCCCTAAGCCTAGATCCTTGTGGATCATGTCTGTACTTTCCCACTGGTATAATACAAAATTTAAAACTATCCCAGATGATGCTGTTACAACAGAGTGTGGTTTGTTTTTTATATACTGCTTTACTGAGGTACGTCCTAAAAAAGGGAATCGTCTGCTCATCTATGGAAAAATTTTCCTGATCTCCTGGTAAATTCAAGCAGACACTACAGAATCTGTCGAGCATTTGCTGAACTTTCCATAATTTATTATTTATTCCTGGTGGTTTACTTGCTATGTCGACAAAATGGAATGAATTTATCAAACTTAAAAATCAATCTCATGGTATGCATATAACTCATATAAAACTTATAAAGCATATATGGCAGACTCAGAGCAGAAACATACAGTTCGTTACATGTGCATATTATATATCTAATACTATCCATTTTAAATAGAAATCATGAATAGTACAAACCTATTAATTTTAAATTGGTCAGCTTTAAAAATGTAATTAATAAAAAATAAATTGCTAAAAACATAAGTTTAAAAAAATCACTTAAAAATAAAAATTTTATATATTAGGAATTGTATCTATTTTGGAAATGGAGAATGCCGGACCCGCACAATTGTGTGGCTCATTTTTTTTCAACTTTTGTGAAGCCTAATTAAATTTATCAAAGACAAAATCGATTAAAATCATGAATAAACTATATTAAAAGAAATATTAAATCTAAGCAAACACTATAAATCATATTTAAAAGAAATTTACGACAGTACATACTTTTTGTCTATTGCTGTCAGATGATATAGTCTTTATAAAAGCAGAAAATCTAACCCTGTATTGCAGTTGGTACCCCCTAGTTGTGTTTTATCAAAACATCTAAAGCATATAAATGTGCAGATTTGGTTTTAAATCGCACAAAAACAGGAAATAGTCATTCTCTTTTACTTTAGTATCGCCCGCACAATTGTGTGGGTCAGGGCTTAAAGGGTTAAGAGGCTACTTCAGTCAAGCGGAAACATCCATTCGCCAATGTTAATCCAATAAGAGAATTTTTTTAAGGTAACTCCGTTGCATTTCAATATTTTTAAATGATTTTTTTTTATATACTTTCACTTTTGGAGCTGGTATAAACAGTGAAAAGAGTGAAAGTGTCCGCACAAAAAAAATAAAATAAAAATAAAGAAATAAAATAAAATAAAAACTTCAACGAACTTAAAATAAAGTAAAAAACCACAATTGTAGAAATTTGCCTATGCTATCCAATGCAAAAGAAAAAGTCTTTAAAATATAAAAATACAAACGAGATATTTAAAAAATATATATCTCTTTGGATTAACATTAGTGATTCGGTCATTTTGCCTGAAGAGTTATAATTTGTGATAATCTTTAGAACTAATTCTAAGCAGGATTTTTGAAAACAGTAAAAATTTAACTTGTAACTTTTAAAATGCACTCTGTTGTTTCTCTCTTTTAGGATGCAAAGACACGGAAATAATATAGAGAAGAATGTTAAATAATTGTCTGCTAATTTGGTAAATATTATGTTAATACTCTAATGTTATGTTAATACTTATGTCTTATGTTAATACTAATAATAGTTCACTGTGTTAGAAACTATTATTTGTAACTGTGTGAAAATAAACTTTGTAATTTTATAGACTGTATTGTTTTATTATAACTTTGTTCTTTTTAAATTCTTGAAACTTTTCAAATATTTTGTTTTTGTGGAATTATATTTATTCGGATTTAAGAATAGGGAAATTTCAATTTTAAAATGAGTTTTTTTTTTCCTTCTGAAAGTTAATAAGTTTTAGCAATATATTCCACTCTGGCCAAAAAGAAATGAAAATAAATTATATTTTCTTTAATAAAATTATATATGAAATCAAAATTGAGGGTGTGTGTTTATACTCATCTAGGTTTGTTTTTCATTGGTTATGTACATGGACCACTTATTTTTAGATAATGGTTTTTATTACCTTCTAAGAATTAGAAGAGAATAAGCAACTAATTGAGAATTGGCGAGTCTAATAAAACTTCTAAACAAATTAAGGTATATTATTGGAAGTTATTGGGGCTTACCTGGTCGTTGAATGGTTAGCCCTGTGGCCTCCGATTAAACTATGTCGGGTTTAATTCCTGCGGGTGTGGTAGCGTATTTGTGGTGATTTGGAATCTACTTTAAACTTTAAGTCGTTGTTTACTCGGTCTATATAGCATAAAAATGTCAAGCATTTGACAAACCTCCGATTATATGGAATCCTGCACAAAACTCGCACAACCTTCAAAAGTACGACTATTAGCGTACAGATAAAAAATATACAATCAAAAATTGAGTAGAAATGCGGCAACTAGTGACCATTCACCAAAGTTTGGGAAGAATTTCATTTTGATACTAAATATGAATATTCGATGAGTTCTTAAAAAAGAAAGTTCTTTTATCATATTTCAAATGAAAATCAAATTTCAAATTATATTTGCTTAAAAGGCGCAAAGACCAACTTAGTGAAAAAGATTCCATGCCGGGAATCGAACCCGGGCCATCAGTATAGCGCACTGACGTTCTACCGCTAAACCACATGGAACGATACCCAGCCTGGAACTTCTCACTATTACAAGTTGGCAAGGCTACAAACGCAGCACAAGATGGAATATTTTCCGTGAGCCACCAACATGGGGTAAACACAGACACTTAATTAAATCCAGCATCGAATGAATGTATATTAATATTTGGAAATTTTTCCAGAGAGAAACATTCGCCTTGAATACAATATTTCAAATGAAAATCAAATTTCAAATTATTTTTGCTTAAAAGGCGCAAAGACCAACTTAGTGAAAAAGATTCCATGCCGGGAATCGAACCCGGGCCATCAGTATAGCGCACTGACGTTCTACCGCTAAACCACATGGAACGATACCCTGCCTGGAACTTCTCACTATTACAAGTTGGCAAGGCTACAAACGCAGCACAAGATTCCCGGCATGGAATCTTTTTCACTAAGTTGGTCTTTGCGCCTTTTAAGCAAAAATAATTTGAAATTTGATTTTCATTTGAAATATTGTATTCAAGGCGAATGTTTCTCTCTGGAAAAATTTCCAAATATTAATATACATTCATTCGATGCTGGATTTAATTAAGTGTCTGTGTTTGCCCCATGTTGGTGGCTCACGGAAAATATTCCATCTTGTGCTGCGTTTGTAGCCTTGCCAACTTGTAATAGTGAGAAGTTCCAGGCTGGGTATCGTTCCATGTGGTTTAGCGGTAGAACGTCAGTGCGCTATACTGATGGCCCGGGTTCGATTCCCGGCATGGAATCTTTTTCACTAAGTTGGTCTTTGCGCCTTTTAAGCAAAAATAATTTGAAATTTGATTTTCATTTGAAATATTGTATTCAAGGCGAATGTTTCTCTCTGGAAAAATTTCCAAATATTAATATTCTTTTATCATGTTTTGGGGGCATTTTTAACTCAGGGAGCGGGAGGGGCAAACTAAAAATGTTTTAAGTATGTTAAGAGACAGGTATCGTTTATTATGTTTTTTTTTTTTTTTAAATCGAATGATTACCATTTTCAAATTGATACGATCATTTGTTACATAGTTACGACAAGTTCTATGAATACGAAGTCGAAAACTATAATTTGGTGCAGGTACCGTAGGTTTTTACAGCAGCAACTGATAGCCATACAAGAAAATTTATCTGGTAAGAACTTCATTTTGGCACTAGAAATGAAGATACGATGAGTCCCCCCAAAATAAAGTGGCTTCATCGTGTGGTTCTTTTTGAGGAGGGGGGGGGACATTAACACGCCATTGGCGAACAGAACTTATTTTTTAAATGTCAAATGGGGTATCGTTTGTCATGAATTTTTTTATTCTGAATACAATGATATCGCACGCAAGCCGATACGACCATTGTTTACAAAGTTAGGCCAGGTTATAAGTAGTGGATTTTGGTAAATTTAATGACTGTGAAATAAACTCAAAATTATTCTGATTTTGATTATTGATATTTTGAAGTCATTTAATAGTTTTGAGATGACTTAATATGATATAAAAAACTCTTTTTAAACGTAAAATAAATGTGACAAAGCTATGCTAATATATATATATATATATAACTTTCCACTTTGCATTGATAAAATCTTTTCTGTAACTTTCTTGTAAATGTTCGTATCGAGTTGCCGATAATGTTATTCAAATACATACGAAACGATATCCCACTTGACCTATTTAAAAAAAGTTGAATTTTGCCCCCTCGAGCTAAAATGCCCATCCCCCCCCCCCCCCCGAAAAAAAAGCACGGTAAAACAACTTTCCATTTTGGAGACTCATCGGATCTTAATTTGTAGTGCCAAAATGAGATTTGACTCAAGCTTTCGTGAATAGCAATCACTTGTTACTGTAAAAACCTATTTTACCTGCAAAAGACTTTGTATCAATAAAACCTGCCGTAACTTTGTAAGAAATGATCGTATTGACTTGCTGATGATTTCACCTGATTCAGAATTATAAAAAACATGATAAACAATATCCCATTTCACCTACTTATTTATTTATTTTTAGTTACCCCCCCCCCCCTCCCTGAGCTAACAATGCCCCCTTTTGCGCACAAAACATGATAAAACAACTTTATTTTTTTAGTACTCATTGGATCTTCCTTTTTAGTATCAAAACGAAGTTCTACCCAAATTTGGGTGAATGGCCATCTGTTGTCTCAAAAAATCCTATTTTACCTGTGTTCTACACGCAAAATTCAGAGAATTGACAACATTTCAATGAAATTAGTGTGTATTTGCAGCTATACTTGTCATGACAAGATTCCGAGTTTGCAATTCATTTGCAGATATTCTGACATGACAATATTGCAAATTTACAATGCGTTTGCAAATAGTCTGACATCGCAATATTACTAGTTTGCTATGAGTTTGCAGTAGGCTTGATGCCACAAGATTGCAACTTGCACGACAACTTAGCTGCAAGTTCAAAGTATGGTGACTTCGGAGTTTGCATAATCTTGTTGCAGTCTTGTTATGAACTTTCAGACTTGTCATGCTGAGCTTGCTGCAACATTGCAAGTCTGCAAAGTAAGATTGCTGAAAATTTTCTGCAAACTAAAATTGCTATCTGGGTAAAATCTTTGGCATTTTCCGTTGCTGAAAGATCTAAATGGTTTTCTTGCAAATATTGTTTTTTCCCCCTTCAGATTAGTATTAGTTAAAATATACATTTTATTGAAAAAAAGTGAAATGTCTAGAGGGGGCTCAAGAGGAAGCTAGGGGGGATCAGCCCCCTCTGCCCCCATCTGGTTACGGGCCTGGTGTTAGCTCAATCTAAAACAGCAGCAACTCTTGGAGTAATTATGGATCTGCGACTGCATAGCTTAGATTTATTACTTTTGAGTTTTGTATCATCATCTGAATGTATTTTTACTAAAAATTCTTCACCAGAGCTTTCTTCGGAAGATTTGTTGGCTTCATCGATATCCAAAACCATAGACTGATAAATAACCAATTAAATGTTTCTTTAACACCTGCTGGAGTGCCATAATATTAGAAATTAGAAGAATTGTAGTACATGATATTATTTTAATGAAATCCAGCAGATTAATAAAAATTGAAGAGCATAAGAAGAGTAACAATCAGAAAAATAAAATATGGTAATCAGATAGATTTATATAAAAAGATTTATATCAGATAGATTTATGACTTTAATTTTTTTTTTTTTTTTTTTTTTTTTTTTTTGTAATATCATATTATGTCAGAAATAACATTTTTGAAAGGTGAGACTTGGCATTTTCAAACTTTTTATTTTTTTTACCTCTCCTGAGACATCCTATTAGATATTCAATTTACAATTTGGAAACCAGGTTCTTTTCATCAAGCTCGCTGGATGGCAAAATCATTTATTCTTTGAACACGGAGTTATTGTTTAATGGGAATGAAACCACAAAAGTGTTAACTGCTCGAGAGTTTGAATTATAGTGCCTAGAATATATGTGTGGAAATCGGCTATCCCTGTAATACTTAAAAAAGCGCTGAAATATTGTATCCCTTAAATGTATAACGATGCTGCTGAAATATGAAGATCGCAGCGACATCTGAAGGATATTTTCTACAACCGCAAGATATTGCTAGTCTATACAATGTAATACTAGTAATACGAAAATCCCGCAGATGTCGCTGCGATCGACACTTGGGATATAGCGCCTAGAATATATAGTGTTGAAATCGACTATCCCTGTAATACTTAAAAAAGCGCTAAAATATTGTATCCCTTAAATGTGCAATGATGCTGCTGCAATATGCAGATCGCAGCGACATCTGCAGGATATTTTCTACAACTGCAAGAAATTGCTAGTCTATACAATGTAATACTAGTAATACGAAAATCCCGTAGATGTCGCTGCGATCGACACTTGAAATTTTAGCAGTATCGTCGCATATTTAAGGGATACAAATTTTTAGCACTGTTTGGATAGCATATTTCCACACTAGGTATTCTAGGCGCTGTACTTGGGATTTTAGCAGCATCGTTGCACATTTAAGGAATACAAATTTTTAGCACTATTTAGATAGCATATTTCCACACTAGGTATTCTAGACGCTGTAGTTTGAATGTATACAGCGATTTAATCGGTTTGTTGTGTGTTTATTTTTATAGCCTTAGTTTACTTGCCAATCTGCTGTTGATGCTCCTCCTAATGATGTTATACTGATTGAAAAAATATGATGACAAACAAATAATCAATATACACTGTTAAATATATAGTGAAAAAACATCTCCGTTTTTAAAGATTATCTATTTTCTGACCAATGAGGACGCTTCATATGCGTTTATATAGCGTTCTCATTTGTCAAAAAATAGATAGTCTTTAAAAGCAGAGGTAATTTTTCACGAAATTTTTAACAGTGTCGGTATAGCGCCTAGAATATATAGTGTGGAAATCGGCTATCCCTGTAATACTTAAAAAAGCGCTAAAATATTGTATCCCTTAAATGTGCAATGATGCTGCTGCAATATGCAGATTGCAGCGACAAATTTTTAGCACTATTTAGATAGCATATTTCCACACTAGGTATTCTAGACGCTGTAGTTTGAATGTATACAGCGATTTAATCGGTTTGTTGTGTGTTTATTTTTATAGCCTTAGTTTACTTGCCAATCTGCTGTTGATGCTCCTCCTAATGATGTTATACTGATTGAAAATATATGATGACAAACAAATAATCAGGCTATTTTCTACAGGATATTTTCTACAACTGCAAGAAATTGCTAGTCTATACAATGTAATATTAGTAATACGAAAATCCATCGGATGTCGCTGCGATCGACACTTGAAATTTTAGCAATATCGTCGGATATTTAAGGGATACAAATTTTTAGCACTGTTTGGATAGCATATTTCCACACTAGGTATTCTAGGAGTTGTAGTGTAGGTACGCTGTTAAAAATATCGTGAAAAATTACCTCTGTTTTTAAAGGCTATCTATTTTCTGACCAATGAGAACGCTCCATAGGTATTCATGTAGCGTTCTCATTGGTCAGAAAATAGATAGCCTTTAAAAACAGAGGTAATTTTTCACGATATTTTTAACAGTGTACACAACATCTGCGGGATTTTCGTATTACATTGTATAGACTAGCAATATCTTACAGTTGTAGAAAATATCCTGCAGATGTCGCTGCGATCTTCATATATTTTTCAGCATCGTTGCACATTTAAGGAATACAATATTTTAGCGCTTTTTTAAGTATTACAGGGATAGCCGATTTCCACACTATATATTCTAGGCGCTATAGTGTAAGTATAGTGACTAGAATACACAGTGTGGAAATCGGCTATCCCTTATACTTAAAAAAGCGATAAAATATTGCATCCCTTAAATGTGCAATGATGCTGAGATCGCAGCGACATCTGCAGGATATTTTCTAAGACTGCAAGATATTGCTACTCTATACAATGTAATACGAAAATTTCGCAGATGTCTCTGTGATCGACTCTTTGTATTTCAGCAGTATCGTCGCACATTTAAGGGATACAAATTTTTAGCATTGTTTGGATAGCATATTTCCACACTATGTATTCTAGACGCTGTAGTGTAGGATTAAGAATTATGTTACTCATTCATGGTATTTGAGTAATGAACTTGCCATACGTAGCTTGTTTTCATATCTTGTTTCAAACAATCAAAAATTAGAGCTAGTTTTTAACGTGAAAAAAGAAAGGAGTTCACATCTATTAGAAATACTTCTCAAATTGGATGATTTGTTTATTTCTATTAGTTTCTTTGAAACGACTAAAATTGAAGATAGTTTCCTCAGTATACCAGTTTAGATTGGCACGAAACGGAATCCTATAAAAAAGTTACAATATTTACTGAAAACTTGTCTTATCTAAATGACGTTGCTGAATAAGCTGTTGCATTGATACAAGACTAGTTGTTCAACAGTGAACGAAGAGCAAAAACAGTTTTTGTTACATGTTGTAGAGATAGAGATGCACAGAAGGAAATTTATAAAGTGCAATCGCCAAAATCTTTTTGAAATGCAGTTGATAAAAAATGTGTGATTGTGTAAATAAAAATGTGATTGTTTAAAAACATTCTTCTTCACTGCTTTTATTTACCAATTGTAAGATAATTGTTTACCTAAGTTCACTTTTTGTGCATAATTATACTGAAGGTGGAAATGTCTGCAAAATCATATTTTTTCTTGATTTCACTAATATTTTATGTCTCTTCCTACCCAGAGCAAAAAGATAATTTATACAAAATTTGTTTGAAACAATAAATAAGAAGCTTTCATAAATATAAAAAATGTCATTTGAACATTAATAGTTTTTAATGTAGCTAATAAAAAAATGCCGCATTTCATATTATTTTGGCCATTTTTATGTAAATTCAATGATCTTGGGAGACTTCTAAATATTTTTTTAAAATTCTGAAACAATTCAAGGTGTTTTATATTCACAGGAAGAACATTTTTGGAGGGTGTGAGTTCACAATTTTAAAAGTTTATTTTTTGGGGCATTCTAACACACACGTATATATATGGAATAGATTTAAAAATGGAGAAAAGAAATTCAGAGAACCTCAAAATGTTAAAATATGCCACTATTTCCATAATGGACATTACAGATGTCATATAACGTCACGATGGATTCCAGCTAATCAGCTTCTCGATTTTTCCACAAGTGCTCACCAAAAGCCAATCAAGTACCCCCAATGCTTGTGGGAAACATTGCGAGCTCCACCCAGTGCATGTGGTAAATTGGGTTTTTATCATGTTTTAATACGTTTTTTCAAACTCATATGACGTTATATATTTACCTGCTGACGTCCATTATATTTCCAACATCACATAATATTAACTTTTTTAAAAATTCGTCAAACTATTTATTTCATTTTCATGTTCTTCTTGCAATGGACTTTACCCATGTGACGTCAGCCGCGGGTAAACAGAAGAAAAACACCAATAGGCTTGAAGAACATTTCAATACTGTTTCCCCTTCGCCCAATGGAGATATTCCATCTCCGTTTTGATCACGTGGCCAAGGTAAAAACTTCTAGCGTAAAGGAAGGCTCCGTAGACGTGTAATGTAAATCCGCGCTAGCCAATGAAACAGTTCATGAGGCAAAGCAGTAGTATCTTCCCTTCTTATCAGTTAGAAGTTCCTTGGGTAAATTACCGGTATCACGTGACTTTTTTCAGCCTCGAACCCATATTTGGAATATCCTTTATTGGGAATTAAAACGGCCTACAGACGCGCTGCTCGCAGCCTTCGGTATAAGAAAATTGTCTTTTTAACTAATGGTAAAATCCCATTGAAATAATTTTTTATTGTACTAGGGGGCTCTGCCCCCTACGAGCTACGCTCGTCAACCCCCCGTCCAGACACCGCAGACTCTAACAGCACGATAATTTAATCGGCTTTAAAAAGATTTCGGAAGATTGAATTATAATTTGAATCTGAGAATCTAACGTAATTTTGATCATCTTAAAATATCAAATAAATGTCTCAAGCAATTTTTAAAGTTTTACAATATTATTTTTTGTTCATTTTATATAATAAGTGTAATGTGACGTAAATTTTCCTATTTAAGACTTCTAACGCATGTTTATGAATTTATTATTTTACAATATTCTGTCTCTTTTAAAATTCACGTGTAATTATAATTTTTATAATGAGTTCCTGCTTTTTATATTTTCTGTTTATAATAGTCACGTGTAAAATAAATTTTTAATTTGAAGTAAACATTATTGTTTGCGCTGTTCATACAACTGGCAACAGTTTAAGTTAATAACATTTTCTAAAATTTGTAAAAAATATCTCTCGAAATGCTGAAAATTTGAATTTAAAATTGAAATAAAACCTCAAAAAAATGACTCAAATAAGAAAAATAAATACAATCTGCACACCGGGAACTTATAACGTATAAAAGGTCTAAAAATGATTAAACTCTCCTGTATAGTTTTTGCTTCAATAAAACTTTTTTAATGGAACTATTTTGTCCAAATTTAGCATTAAATATCTCTTAAAATAATTCTTCGATTTGAAAACTGTCTGCATCAGCGTATTTATCAAACATTTCTCTACAATACCACCGATTTTCATATTTTTGTATGCAACAGTTTTTTTAATATTAACAATGAAAGGCCATGCTTAAGCATTCAAATTGGATGTGGATCTACCCGGAATATCTACGCAGATTTTCATTGGTCCATTTCCAAATCAAAACTTTTTTTTATATATAGAAGGAAATGCAATTGAAAAATTTTTATATTCAAATTCTGATAATTTTTACTTTGTAATATAAGACAGAACACAAATGTCACAGGAAATCTGAAATTATGCAAAAGAATAATCATTCTGAACAAATTTAAAATACATGTAATGCAATCCACCAGATGGCGTATTCGAGTACTTGAATCGCCAATAAACAGTCTTTTTCGGAGGTAAAATTCCCGCAGAGGCGTTGCTGTTGCCATTCATGGGTAAGTCCATAGAAAAGTATTTGTTATGGTAAGAATTTTATTGTGAATTTTTTATTCTTCGCAACTACTATAGCGAAAAATGTTTAAATTTGGAAGGAAATGGACTTTACCCATGTGACGTCAGCCGCGGGTAAACAGAAGTAAAACACCAATAGAGTATTTCGACACACGGCAACGAGTCACGTGACGTCCACCTTTTTCTACCTTTTTGACGTCATCACCGCTAATGGGAGGGAGTTTTGGTGTTTTTCTTGGCGATTTTCTGGCAACCTCGTATTACGGCAGTTTGTAAACAAAAAAATTAACATCAGTCTTACAATTTATAATAAATACTATATAATTTAATATATTGAAGAATATTAATAAAATCAGAATTACAGGTTATCGCCGAAATGTTTATTAAATATATGGTGGATGAAAAAGGTTTCATCAAATTGAATCTCTTTTATTGTATAGATATATTTTATTTAAATTATCACACAGCTGAAAAGTGTTTTAAAACTTTTTACCCTTGTTCATGTGTAGTGTGTTTAATTGAATCCCTTTTGTAGGTATGTTATTTAAAGTATCACATAACTGAAAAGTGTTTTAAATCTTTTTACACTTTTTCTATTATGTGTAATGCGTTTTACTTTGAAGTTCATCATTAATTTTTTTAATTAATAGAAAACTAATATACTAAAATCTGCCGAGACAGTATCGCAAGGAACCAAGAAAAAGTTCCGTTTTAAACAGATTTCATTTTTAGCTGTTTGATTTTAAAAAAAACTGGAGACCTAATAATTTGGAATACTAACAACTTTAGTTGTACCCCCCACCCCCTTCACCAGCATATAGTATTTTATACATTATTTGCAATAATTAAGCATTTTTTTCTTTAGTAAAAAGAAATAATTAATATAATATTTTAAATATATCTATCCATATACAGTGGCGCACCCAGGATTTTTTTATGGGAGGTGCCGAGCATTGGTGGCGAAACAAAATAAAATTAGTGAGGGAAAAATTTCTCTGCTTATGATTACAATAGGTAATTACAAGGAGACACTAATTAATCATCAAATTACCATAATTAATTCAGTATTTAATAATAATTTATTTATTTTAATGAAAATTATTATATTTAAAATTTAATTAAATTAATAATTTAAAAGTACACTAATTTTTGAATGTGCAGAAGTTAAATACTTGAAGAGCCCTTAAACAAACATTTAAGAACGTGAAGAACATTTTAACACTGCTTCCCCTTCGTCCAATAAACAGTTTTTTCGGAGGTTATCTAACTGCATAGGCGTGACTATTGCCATTCGTGGGTAAAGTCAATTGAGGTTAAATTGGTGGTTTTTCATTAATTAAAAAATAACTATAAATTATTTAGATTCCGGATTACTTTATTTGACTCGGTCATGTTTTAATACACATGTACGTAACATTTCATAATTCTGGCTTCTAAACTGTGGATTTGTATAGAATTACAGACAGACAGACAAATTTTCATTTTATATATTAGATTTTTCGTCTAAATTTTATGTAAGATAAATAAAATTTAAGCGAAGTAAACCAATAAAATTTAGTGGCGCGAGAGACTGCCCGTTGGCTCCTAAATTTTTACACCCCTGAATAACGGAATCTATTTCAAAAATCTACACTTTTCTGAATATTTCAGTTTTAAAAAATTTTTATTGCTATTAAATGATATATTTTTCACTTTTTTATAAAATTCAAAAGAGCTTCCTTTAATACATTTTATTTTTTATTTATTTGCTTTGTAAGATAAAAAATAAATACCCACGCTACATAAAATTACACTTGCAGCATTTCTTGTGTTATGCACCAAACGATTTCAATGGCACTTTAACATTAGTTAAAGGGGCAATGGACTTTATTCCAAATCTGGGTTCGAGGCTGAAAAAAGTCACGTGATACCGGTAATTTATCCAAAGAACTTCTAACTGATAAGATGGGAGGCTACTACTGCTTTCCGCATGAACTGTTTCACTATAGGGCCTAGAATATATAGTGTGGAAATCGACTATCCCTGTAATACTTAAAAAAGCGCTAAAATATTGTATCCTTAAATGTGCAATGATGCTGCTGCAATATGCAGATCGCAGCGACATCTGCAGGATATTTTCTACAACTGCAAGAAATTGCTAGACTATACAATGTAATACTAGTAATGCGAAAATCCCGTAGATGTCGCTGCGATCGACATTTGAAATTTTTGCCGTATCGTCGCATATTTAAGGGATACAAATTTTTAGCACTGTTTGGATAGCATATTCCCACCACTAGGTATTCTAGGAGCTGTAGTTTCACTGGCTGGCGAGGGTTTTTCATTAGTCTTTCCTTCTTTATGCTAGAAGTTTTTACCTTGATCACGTGATCAAAACGTAGATGGAATAGCGAAATTTGACTTTCCATAAGACTTTTAGCATTAGTGTGAAATCCTGCAATTTCACTGGCTGACGCTTCACCGATAGCCAATGAAATTGAACGGAACTTCTTTCCCTGAAAGGACAAGTACAAGAGTAAAATACTGTGTAAAGCCGGCACATGGTATTGGGAATTAAAACGGCCTATAGAGGCGCTGTTCACAGCCTTCGGTACAGAAAATCGCCCCTTTAACTAATGCTAAAGTGCCATTGAAATAATTCTTTATTGTAAATGCATTTGAAAGTTTTTGATATTCAAATTTGGATAATTTTTACTTTGTCATATAAGACAAAACACAAATGTCACAGGGAATCTGAAATTGTGCAAAGGAATAATCATTCTGAACAAATTTAAAATACATGTAATGCAATGCGCTTGCACTGCACTATCCTGAAGCAAGAAGTTACATTTTCTCTCCACCAGTTGGCGTATTCGAGCGCTTGAATTGCCAATTTTGGTATCTCAAATGTATGAATGATCTAGCCCAGTGGTTAAGACTAGGGCTGGTTAAGATTTTGCATTTGTAATACTAAAGTTGTGTGTTCTGTCCTTTCGCTGGCGTTTTCATTTTTTTAGAGTTTTGTTTTGATTTTTATTAAGTCAGTTAGTTAAAATCAGTCGATCTTTATTACCAGTTCTTTTGTAAATTTTTTTAGCAATTAGATTTTTTAAAATAAATTAAATAATTAAATTTAAAAAATCAGTTAATCTATTTTTTAATAATTAAAGTAAACATTTATTAAAATGCAATAATAAATTTCCTAGGATTACATTAAAAGTATTTTCATGTTAGAACTTTATAAAGTTCTGATCATTTTAAATTTGTCTGTTACTATATAGTAACAGATAAATGCAAAATTATCAGAATTAATATATTAAAGGTTTTTTATTTTAAAATTATCCTTGACACATAAAAATCTTTATTAATTTATGATAGGTTACTTTATAATTTTTTATTTTAAATATTACACAAATATTTAAATTAAATTTTAAAATTCATAGGACTTATAGGGTATTTTTCAAATAAAGAAATTCTTTAATAATTAAAGTGTAAAAATAATATTTTCTTAAGTCAGTTAGTTAAAATCAGTTGATCTTCATTACGAGTTCCATTGTATTTTTTTTTGTCAATTAGATTTTTTTAAATAAATTTAAATAATTAAATTAAAAAATTCATTTAATCTATTTTTTAATAATTAAAGTAAACATTTATTAAAATGCAATAATAAATCTCCTAGGCTTACATTAAAAGTATTTTCATGTTAGATTTTTATAAAGTTCTGAACATTTTAAATTTATCTGTTATTTAGATTACTGTTTTTTTTTATTGTAAATGTTATACAGATAAATGAATTAAATTTTAAAATTCATATGACTTATACGGTATTTTTCTAATAAATAAATTTCTTTAATAATTAACGAGTAATAATAATATTTTCTTAAGGCTGTTCTTAACAGTGCTCAACAAGCGCAAAACGTTTTGACACATTTACAAATTCCTTTTTTAACGAAAAGGTATAAAATTGGAAAGCCTGGCCATGGAAGCGATTTGGAATTGAACTGTTTTTCCATTTTTTGATCAATCAATTACCTATTGAGTTATAAGCGATTTTGATCACGTGACAAACACGTTTTTCGCCCGCTCTTCAGTGCTCTTTCTTTCGCGCGGAAATTCGGTTCAAAATGTCCACTTTGACACTATTTTCTAAAAGATCTATTGCGTTTGCAAAAAAAAAGAAAAAAAAAACAGCTAAATTACGTAGTTTCTGAACAACAACACCAGCTACTTTCATGCATTTTCGAACAAAAATAAATTAAAACTTATGTCAGAAAGTTGCCTTTTTGGATTTGAGAACACCCTTAAGTCAGTTAGTTAAAATCAGTTGATCTTTATCACCAGTTCCTTTGAAAAAAAAATTGTTAATTAGATTTTTTTAAATAAATTTAAATAATTAAATTAAAAAATTCATTTAATCTATTTTTTAATAATAATGTAATAATAATATATTCTTACCTTACATTAAAAATATTTTTTGTTGGAACTTTAGTAAGTTATATATATATGTATATAATTAGCAGTAGTAATTTATTAAAGTGTTCATTTCTCAAAATTAAGTATTATCTTTCATATATAAAAATATTATCAATTTATCAGCTGCTTTCTAATTTTTTTTTTATTGTATATTCAATACTACTAAATTCTTATCATATATAAACTGTATGTTTAAAATGAATATTTATTAAAATTTAATTTTAATATCTTCTAAACTTTCATGAAAAGTACTTTTATGCGAGAACTCCAGTAACATATAAATAGTAATTAACAGAATTAAATTATTAAATTATTCATCCTTAAAAATTTATTATTTATCCTTTATATATAAATTACATTAATAATATATATTTCAATGATAATTTAACCATTGAAGACAGTAAATTACTCTACTTTAAATAATTGAATGTATGGTAAAAATGCAACAAAAACAAATATATATATATATATCTGTGATTTAATAATTATTCGCAAAAAATTTTATTTTATATATACAGTGAAACCTCCTACAACGGTCACTCCGAACAACGGTAACCTCCGAATACCGGCCATGTTTTAGTATTACCGGATCTCTTCCATAGAAATAACATTACACTAAACCTCCGAACAACGAATTCCGAATAACGGCCACCCCACAGCTTTTTTTTTTTTTTTTTTTATAACTATAACTGACATTGAAAAGAATGTGGATGTAGATTTTCTTATTTGACGTCCTTACAATTTCCTTACTAATCTACTAGTGGCTGCTTAGAAAAATCTCGTTTGTAAATAGATGTGGCGAGAGGGGGTGAAGGTGACGAAATTTAAGTTTATGTGTGAAAAAGCAGTAGTCAAATGACTACTGTCAAATGTACTCTTTTTGAATCGCGTGATATTTCTTGTCTATGTGTAGCAAGTGTTTTTCACTAAAAGAAAGAGTTAAAAAAAAATCAACTTTAAGTGATAAGTTGAAAGTTATCCAGGACAGCAAAAAAGGTGTAAGTGCAGGAAAATTAGCTGAAATGACATTTGCGGAAGGACCCAAACAGATGACATTTTGAAGAAAAGTGAATTTTATTTAGAAAAAACATTTCAAGGTGTAAATTTGGAATCTAAAACTAAGCGTCAAAGAACTAGTTATGATGAGATTGATAAGTTGCTTTTGGAATGGTTTTCGAGCTCTTGAAAGAAAAATCTCCCAATTTCTGTACTATTTTGTTGCATGAAAGTGCCCCAGACATTGCAGAGAAACTGGGAAATTAAAAATTTTGTACTCACTCAAAATGATAACGAATTCTACAACAAATCTGTGGAAATGATTATGCATTTAGAGAAAAGGATACGCTTTAAAAAAATAAATAAAAAAAGTGCGAATAACTAGAGTAAAACCTTCCTAAAGCGACCATGTTCCGTTCCAATAAAAATGGGTCGCTCCGAGAGGTGGTCTCTTAATGGAGGTCATGTTTAAATCTAGATTTTAATTGTTGAAAAAGGCTAACAATTAATGTTGCTAAAATTTATTTTCCATGTTAGGAAAAAATATGAAAATTTAAGTATCCGAACAAAAGTTAATTAGATAAGTTAATTATTGTAGAATTTAAAAAACTGACATTTGCTTTGATTTTACGGTTTTATTTCCAAGTCCTTTCGAAGTTCATTAAATAAATGCAATTTTTTTTGGACGGGAACAAATAATGACGGCTTCATTAATTTATCTATTTCTTTGAGAGTTTTCTGACAGAATAGGGCAGGGGAGTTTATTGACCGTCATCCTTACTTTGTCATCAGAGTTAAATTCATTGCATAAAAATGCACAAAGGGGTTTAAAATTTTAAAGTTACCGGAATAAATAAAAATTCTAAACTTAGTTTAGAAGTTTGATGAATAATGTGCTCTCCGGAATTATTATTCTAATAAAACCTTCTTCAAGCGACCAGGAAAAAATGGAATTTGTTTCATTTTCTTCAAAGAAATGGGTCGCTCATGGAGGGAGATCAACTGGGGTGGTCTCTGAATAGGGGTAAAATTAGTGTTGAGCTTATGGGAATAAATTTCGTTCTTTGAAAAAATGGTCATTCAGGGAGGTGGTCGCACAGGGAGGTTTCACTGGGATTTCTTAAGTGTAAAATAATGGTATGTATTTTTTAACTGTAAAAATAAAATAATTTTGGTCAGTTATTGTTATTTTAATGTAATGTAATTTTGAGGTTTTAAAATGTGGAACCTCTGAATAACGGAAACCTCCGAAGTACGGTCACTTTACCGTGCTCCCAGTGGTGGCCGCTATTCGGAGGTTTTACTGTATATGTTGCAATAAAAATGTAATATACATCAAACATGAACAATGAAAAATATTTTGCTATTAGTTGCAATATATATATGTTTGAAATTATTATTATTATGGAGATTTTTGTTTTTATCTTTATTTATTAATTTATTATCAGTAGCTTTAAAATTTTATTCGAAATATAATATTGTGATTAAATTTTACTACATAATACCACTTAGGAGCTAATGTTATATAATTAAAATAAAATATCTATTTAAATGTAATAATAGTATCTTTTAAACTGACATAGAAAAATATTTTTATGTATCTAGATGGAACTTCAATTACTTATTTTTAGTTAAGCTGTTAGAACTTTAATACTGATTGCAAACATCTGAGTAAAAAAAAAAAAGTTCTAAGCAGCTTATAATAACAATCTCATTATTTTATCGTAATTTAACTAAGTCAATGTTGTTTTAGAATTGTTAATAATTTTCTTACTGGAAAATTATATCAAATTTAATAATTAATTATATATTATGTTATTAACTGTATAACAATTGATTCCGTACTCAGTATGAGAAATACATAAGCTTTTTTTAATGCATCAAGTTATTATTTTCAAGAAATACATTTGATGAAATGAGTAGCAGCGCTGTTTGGATTTCTTCCTTTCAGGAAAGAAGTTCGGTTCACCGACAGCCAATGAAATTGTCGTATTCACCAATAGGCGTGAAGAACGTTTTAACACTTTTCCCCGCAGAGGCGTGTCTGCTGTGTCTGCTCCACCAGATAGTGCGTTCGAGGGCTTGGGGATTGCGAAAGATTTCACATTCGCAACTCGATGCGTAAGCAGTTGGATGCCTTTCTAATTTATAAAAAAGTGAATAAAATTCGGTTTTGTAAAGCGGCAACGTAGCAACGATTTACTAATTCCGTGCTGTTCGTCAATCGTCAATTTCATATTTCATAATCTTATAATATTTTCTTTTTAATATAAAATTATCTCTTTATTTATTATACAGTTACTGTATATCTTTACTCTTTTTAAACAAAACCGTTTGTTTATTGCACTTTGTACGATGGTATTTTTTTTTTCATTTTTCAATTTAATGGTTCTTTATGTAACCTTTCATTTTCCCAATATTGTCTTGTTTGAATTTTCATTGTTTATTTTTTTAATTATGATAAAGTACGTAGGAATTTTAAATGCTTTTGTAACTTTTTAATTGCTGCTGACACAGAATTATTTTTTATCTGTTTGATAAACAAGCTTGAAATAGAATTGATCCTTTGATTTACCTAGACTAGATCAGTTATTTTATTGTTTTCGTCGTTCTTAAACTAAATCGCGATGAAAGAACGTGGACTTTATTTTTCTGTGGCAAGCCTTACAATTGCATGTATCTCTTTCTGTGTTAGCATGATTTCGTCTTTACATTCCATTATTCTAATTTTTTGAATTAACGATGAAGAGTGTTCTTTTCAGTGTCTGATAAATCCAACCCAATTTTCCTTTACTTGCACAAAAAATTAACCAGGTTGAAAAAAGAAATGCGCTTTTAAAGTAAATATAGTGCATTTTAAAGAACATGTAGGGGAGGGGGGGGGGGGAGCCCACATTTGGACGCTTTTTGTTTTATGCACAAATCTCGCCTTTATCACTTTTTTTTTTTTCAATTTTTCTTTACTAACCATAAAATTTAAAAACAGACAAAAATTGTCCACATGTGCCCCTACATTGGGTACATTTGGACATGCTTGGGGCACATTTGGACAAAGAGATGTAACGTTATTAACAATTTAAAATAACAAAGGCAAATGACATGAATTAACATAAATTGGAAGTATCAGATGTAAATTTCCAACTGGGTGAAAAATGTCCGGACCAGGATTCGAACCAGGGATCTCCTGGCTGAAGCCGCCTGATATGATTTATTTACCAATTGGAATAATTGTGTTAAAATTATTCTAGTATAAATTGGAAGTGTTCACTAGGAACAATATTTTTGTTGCTATAAATAAGGATAGTAAGGTATTTTAATTATATTTTATAATCTTAAAAAAAAAAAAAAAATGAATCTTAAAGAAAATTTATATTTCTAGTAATGTTCTATGATCTTCATGGTTTGAGTCACATTTTTTTACCTAATCAAAAAGAAATTTGCTTTAAATATTGTGAACATTTTAATAATTGAAACAAATAAAGGCAAAATAATCAAATACATATTAAGTTTTATGGGGAAAAAAAAACTTTATTCCTACTCCACTTTATGAGACTCTAAATTGACCGTAAATGTTAAGTTTGCTGCTCCACGTTCAGTTCTTCCTATTATAATTTGAGGTGGAAGTCTTCTATATCCCTTTACTCAATGGTTGACTTGCATGTCTTATCTGGAAAATTAAAAATATTTTGCTTTCCAACTTTCTTTCGTAAATGTTTGACCCCATACTCATAAAAAACTGAAGTTTTTTTTAATTCATCCAATGTAGTAAACTGCTTTTGACTTTCTATTGAATCTTACTAGAACAAAGTCATTTACATCAATGGGCTCATGATTTGACAGCAGCTTGAACTCCTCAAGATCATCATTTGATTTAGATTCCACTCCATCATCTGATTCAGAATGTGATTGGATTTTTAATTGACCATGTAGCTGTTCCACCGTACCATTATTATTTTTTTTAATCCTCTAAATCAAACTTTCTTTTTCCTCCAAATGCTTTTCTTTCTTCGTTAACTCTTTCTCCACTTTTGCTGAAGTGATTTGTTCAATTTTTTCCTTTTCTGGTGTATCCGTGTATATTCTAGACTTTCCTTCTCGTGTAGATTGCTTTATTTTGGTGGGGCTTTAGGAAAAGGTCTTATAACTTCTGGACTTAATAGAACCTGGATTTTCAACTCAAATTTTAAGTTCTCATGGTCAAAAGTAGATGAAGTTGAAGGCTTGGGCTCATTAGAAGGAAAACCTGAATGCCCAATTTCTACATCTTCAGATATTTCGACGGGGTTTAGTCGAATGGTGACAAATACTGGAAGAAAGTCTTAATCACTGAAAACTAATCTGTTGGCCATATTCCATTCATGAACGAACTGGTGATATTTTTTGGAGTGAAAGAATAATAATATAGGCATTAGATGACAGTTCTGCTATTTCATATATGGTAATGGTCTTTCCTGGATTAGAAGCCGTCCAATCATTAAAAGCTATTTTTACTTTAATAAACACAAACATCTAGGGGCTGCATACGATGTGAACAATGAGGGGGAAATAATAAAAAACAATTTTGTTTTCTTTTGCATAGATGGTAGCTTCTAATGATATGTGGGTATCATGATTGTCCAGCAGTAAGAGTATTGGGTTTTCCTTCGTTCTTTGTGTATGCTTTTGAATATGCTTCAAAGCTCCTACAAATAGTTTTTGTCATGCAGCCTGATTTAGAAGACGAGCCTAAGCTTCCACTAGGTCCACCTTTCAAAACGTTATCCTTATATTGCGGGGAAATATGTACACAGGTGGAATTGTGTTACCTGTGGAAATATTAATCCCACAAAAAATAACAAACTCTCCCCATTCTCATAAAATCGCTTGACCAACTTGTGTTTTGCTGCTTTTAGAAATTACTTTTGGACTGGGTAAGACTGTTGTGATTCCACATTCATCAATATTTAGAATTCTGCTTGGAATGAACTTGTACCATGCCATAACATCTAAATAATTAAAAAAAAATGCATTAACGTTTTATGCAATAAAGGCAATAACCCTGGCTAAACTTATAGAATTAGGCTTACTGCTTGACCAGCTTTTAAAGACCGGCCTTGGCATATTGCCAAAATAATGGACCTTTCCGAAGGTAGGGAAGCATTAGGAGGAGACGAAATTCAGGTTTCTCTTTCTTAACCCGTCTGACCGGACAGCTGACCGTATGTCATTCCCACACTGGCTGTTGTACTATTAACGTTATTTCTTACTCGCCTTATTCTGTTTTCTATTTTCAGAAAAGAAGCTTTTTCCTTTTGATTTTGTATTTGCTCCCATAGGTTTAACATTAGCGATCCAGTTTCTTATCGAGACTAGTGTAGGGCTCTTAACCCTCCGACTGTCTTGGAAAAGGGCAAAATTGTAATGTTGTTTTCTCTGAGTTTTGTTTTAATTGCTAAAAAAATGATTATTTGAACATTTTATAAAAAAACTTAATAACGAATATGAATGCAATCCTTGGAAGTATTAATCATTGTTCAATGTATTAAAAATACATAAAATCAATAGAATTATATTACTTTAAATATTGCTTGTATTGCAATGAAACCTGGAGCTTAGTGAACGTATTAACACGGGCTTGTCAGTGAGGGGGTTAACGCTCAAGCTAATGTTAATCCTATGGGAGCATTGTTTACGTATTTCTTGTTAGCATTTTAGTTATTATTAAACGATTTTTATCTTTTAATGATTTTTCTTTCTTTTTTTGCATGCTGTACCTGCTGTCGATAGCTTTTATTGTGTGTGAGAATGTGGGGGGGGGGGGGGGGGGGCAAAAACCATGTTTGCCCCGGGTGCAAAAATGACTAGTTTCGGCCCTGCAAATAAGAAAGACTGCAATTTCCCCTTATTCATGGACAAAAATGTCTCCGTATAGGTATAAGGAAATTGAATTTGAAAACAGATAAAAAAAATATTTCAGTGTATACATATTTAATAAGAAATTTATACTTATAAGTGTATCCTTTAACTTTAAGGAATAGATATTTAAAATATTAATTTATTTAAGAAAAAAATAAGTTACAATGACATATGTAAAAATACAGTAAATATGACAGTTTATTTACTTAACGTTATTTTTTAAAATAAGTTATTTATATAACTGAAAACTCCGTCCTTATTTATTTTTTTTTAATGCACCTTAAAGAATAATTGAAACATTTCTTTCATGGCGGTGTTTATACCATTTAAAAATGTTTCATATTTTATAAATAAAAATAATAATGTTTATATATCTAAATTATTCTAACGTGTTTCTTTAGATTGAAGATATCGTCTTCATTGAAAAGAAAATAAGAAGAAAAATACTTTTTATAATCTTGGAGACAAGTGAATACGAAACTAGTAATAGTAGTATTTATTCTCCCCATTCCCCACAAAAGCAATACTAGGGGAAACTCCCTTTTCATTGCTCTCATTCCTATTTTGAAGAATAGAATCGCCCGTCTTAGACCTGTTACTCACATGACCGGTCTTTAATGCTTGGCTCAGCAGTAACTACACTAGCAAAGATTAAAAGCTACAGTCTTTGTTATTTAAAAAATTATTTTATGCACCTTATTTCTTTAATTTTGTGTTATAACTTCCAAATATAAAACCTTAGGGGCACATTTGGACAGTCCACATGTGCCCCAAAACAGTGTCCAAATGTGCCCCATAGTCCAGGCATGAAAGAGTTCCTCCTAAAGGAGGAATTCCACCTTTTTTAAAGCAATTTTGGACATTCTGTGGATTGATGCAAAAATGCAGAGAAAATACTGGAAGCATATAGGGGGAGGGGGGGGGGAGGCTAGAAAATTTAATAATCATTTTGTTTACTCAAATCTTTGGAATTTGTTTCTGAATTACTGAGCAAAAAAGCCATCAAATCAAAGGTGAACAAGCATCTGAAAGTCATGTAAATTGTTTCTAAAATGTCTTTCCAGTGATTTTTTTTTTTTTTTTTTAGGCTAAAGGTAAAGGAAGTTTCTATAGGTGTCTTTTGGAATAGAACACAGCATGGAGATTTTTCTTCTTTTATTGAAAGGAGGGGAAAAATCTTAAACAGACAAACCTTCTAAAATAATATTTATTTTTAAAAATTAATCATTGTACGTCACATAAATTCATCGGATATTTATGGTTTTACATCTTTAGCAAACTGTCTTCAATTTCCTATTTTGATTTTTAAAAAACTGTTTAATTGGTAGTTTAAATTTGTTCTTAATAAATTTTAAATTATTAAAAGAAAATAATCATACATACAGTAATATTTCATTTTATTGTATGAATAACAGTTAAAATGTGTTTAAATTGTACGAGTTTGATAGAAAATATTTTCCACTTTTTTTTCTATTTCCCACTTTCATGCCTGATGGTCATATGTTTAGAATTTTGTTAAGCCTAGCTAAGCAGAAATTTTTTTTGGCAAATATTAACAAATCATTATGTTCACCAAACAAGCTATTTAATTTTATATAATTAATTTTCATAATGCAATATAAATATGTATAATTAAGATTGAAACAAATCCAGCACAACTTTTAAGCTTCAAAATTGCTTGGTTGCCATAACTCAAAAAAATTTATTGCCAATTGCTTCAAATTTTCCTGGGAAATGGATCATAGTGTTGTCAACTAAATATAATTATTTCATACTTTTTTAAGTTAGGGAAAATTGAGTAGTTCCATATGTGCCCCCCTCTCCCCTATCAAGATTAAAAACTAGAACATGTTAACTGTTTTTAAAATATTTTCATCTGTACTAATTAATGAAAATTTAATAAAAAGAAAACAGTTACAAACAAAATATATACACATTACAAAATGATGTAAACAATTTCGCAATCTGGTGGTAGTCAAGTATTGCTGTAATATCTTATAGTTGCTACTTTGAAGGAGTGTGTTGTAAGACTTTTGTCAGAAGTCCCCCCCCCCCCCCTCTTTTCTTTAAAAGCCAAATCTTCTGTATTTTTTGCTTGCAGCCAGTTGGATCCTTTACATGTAGCACGTGAGATGTCTTTCGACAACATACTGGATTTGGTGACTTTTTCCATTGCCACACTTTCTTACTCCACAGCAAACTACTGTTTTCTAATATACATCTTTGAATAATGGGAAATACATTATTTATAAATAACAACATATTAAACACAAAGACTTGTTTTACAAAACCATCAAAATAAAGTAAAAATACCTTTTTTTCCTACATAAATTTAATGGGAAATGAGTTACTAGTGTCATTTCAAGCTTTTAAAATATCTTCATATATAAGAGTAGGCATTAAATAGTACAAATCCATATTTGTCACAAATTTTGAAGTAAAATCAGCACATTTTAATGTTTTAAAGTGATATTTTACCGATTAAACATTAATCCTGCAAGGAGCTTCCTAGTATTAAACTATTTTATTTATCCAAATAAACAAGTTGCACATGCACTTTCCCTCGGATGGCATGCGTTATGGCAGACGTGCATATGCATGCCAACCCAGCTTTCGGCATCCTAGAACTTCTTGCCAATCACAATGCCTGCATGTAATTTGCTGCTTACAAAGTTCCAAAGATGATTCTTTTCATAAAGTAAACATTCTACAAAACAGTTTACAATTACTAGACTTTTACCCCCAAATTTTTTCTATTTTTACAAACACTTCACTCAGGATTTTTCTATTTTTACAAAGTTTTTGCTCTAGATTTTCTTATTTTAAAAAATTCTTTCACAAGGAAAACAACAAAGAATGTACAAGCTCTATATGCACCAGTTTTTAAAACACAAAATGCAATACTCATCAAATAAACCAATAAAAATTTCCCTTAACTACTACTCTTTAACCCTTTATCTACTGACGATACTTATAAGTACCTCTCACTTTAAACTTTTATCTCATAGTGAATATTACTAATATTCTAATGGTGCTTTGCAAAAACACTCTTTGAACTCCACTTTATCCGGATACATGGCAGCAGTAGTTCTAGGTTTGTTATTTTAGCAAGGAAAGTGGCTATCTTTGACACAGACGATGGGTTTTGTGCCGACATTTTGTGCAGATTGTCACGCTCGTCTTTTTATTGTTGCAAACACAGTAAAGGATATAAGATAAGTGTTGGATTTTTTTATGTGTTCATTATGATCTTAGAATACAGTTTGACTAGCTACTTTAGGTGAACGGTGTATGTATTTGATTTAACAGTTGAATTACTCGGTGGTACTTATAAGTACCGTCAGTACACTGGGTGTTGGAGAAAAACTTCTTGTTTACATTTCGTCTGTGTAGCTATCCATCGTTTTCATCTGCTTTAAAATGTAATTACTAAAATGTAGCGTAGTAATGATTTCCCTGGTATTTTTTTTTTTGTTTCATTGTTATTTTTTATAGGAAATTGAAAAATTTGTTGCACTGGCTCGTTTTTGCTATGCTAGAAATAGCATATGTAAATTCATATATTGCATATGTGGAGATGAGAGAGAACATGTTGTCCCTGGAATATAGATGTCGCATAACTAAAGGACTGCTAACAAGATCGAAACCTAAAAAAGTTTTTTTTAACCCTTTCAGGGGCAAAGCATTTTCAATTCTAAAGTGTTGAAATAAATGATTCGCACCGGAATTTGCCAAAGGTTTATTTATAAATATGAAAAAGTCTATATTTTACATACTTATTAAATTGAACATTTTCTGGTGCCATTTGAAATACTTTGTGGGTTTTCTGTTACGATATTTTAGTCATGGTGTACTGTGACAGTGCTTTAAAGTACCACTTTAATTAATTACCTCTAAATAATTAAATTTCTCATGGGTGAGCTTTTTTTTTTTATGTTTATCCTTTAATTTTCATTGTAGTAACTGAAAAAAAAATTACATGAAATAAATTGCAGTAGATTACAATGCCGTAGATAAAGGGTTAACAGACATTTAATTCTGCAAAGAGGTTCTAGTACTAATCTAAAAACAAATCTCAAGTTGCAAACATCAAATCTTAAAAATCTTGTGCACACACACACAAAAAAAATTCTTTCTCCGTGCTAGATGGCGTGCGCTACGGCAGATGATTTAAAAATTACAGAATTTCAAAGCTTTTCTTAAATTCAGCGTGTCACTTTGATCTTATAAAATGCCCTTCTACATGATATTTCTTTGTCCCTAAAAGTCAGCGTAAAAGAACTACTTACCCATTATAAATATTACAAGAAGAGAATTTAAAAAGCACATTTCATATATTTGTACGAAATTATTTTGTGGGACTTTTTTTTATTCATATATTTTACAGATATCCTTTATTTCAATAAATAGTAGTGTGCACTTATCAAATATTTGTACCCTGCGGCAAACAAATATAAAGAGTACTAACGCTTTTCTCGGAAGTAAACATTCAATCATTCAAATTATGTTTTACCAATAACTTTTAAAATATTGATCTGATGTCATAAGGTTATTTTTCCAGTAAGATTCAATTGTATTAGTACAAGCGGCAGTCACAGGATCTTTGAAATAACCACTCGAATGGCTTCCAACAATCTAAATTAACAAAGTTTTCAGGTTTGATCCACATCTTAATAAGGTCTAGAAGAGTGTGCTGTTCTGTCAGGTACAGCAACAATAAAACAGCATCCAGAATCGTGCTCTACACCTCCAAAAACCCATTGTCCCTCTATGAAATGACCCCTATTAAACTTTCTTTTCCCAATTTTAGACTCATCAATTTCAACAATTCACCCATGCCCACAAATCTTCTCTGTTTTTGTCTCAATATATTCGGCCAAAACGTTGGTGGCAAATCAGTGACAACATGCTGAAATGTATAGATACTTATGGTTAGAATCAAAAGTGGAACCCTGAAAAATTTCGAATGACATGAGAATGGTGGTAATTCGTAGGTGAATGCCAGTAAGATAAGAGTTATGTAGACTTTGAACCCTCACATCTATTCAAATGACCCCACAATAACATCTAACCCGTCTAAAACAGCTCTTTTTGAAAGAATCATACTCATGTTTTCCCCACATTGCTCACACTTTATTGAAGAAGCAATCCAGAAAAAAATAATAAAATTTTGTTGACCCTGTTTCTTTTTCAAAAAAAAAAAAAAAAAACTCTTGGGAATGCCAGGAGGGCCGAAACTATTTCCCAATAGATCCTTAATGTCTGCTTCCTCAAGAAAACTTAACTGGTACTTGCGTAATATTTCAATCATTGACATTCCGCTCATATTTACTACACTGACAAACAAACTCAGCATGGGAAATCAATAAGAATAACAAAATTCAAACTTTCCACTAACAATCACTGCACATACTCTATGTAATAAATCACATGACAATTAAAAACCAATCAACAATAAAGTATTAACTCAACGATTATGCAAATTTTTTCTCTCTCCATATATGGTTCCATAATACATCATTCTACAGCCAAACACTGTCAGTCGAATCTTCTCAATATTTAATTATCACTGACGTAATATACGCATGCACAATCATTTGCCTTATCCTCCACCAAAATACATAAACAAGGATTTGCAATATCAAGAACTTAATACAAGCGTAATATAGCCAGGTTATCATTGAAATAAAAACCTCCCAAAGTTTGGCGACTTTTTTCTTTTCTTTTAATCGATAAAGCGGTGCGTGAGGGTATAGCATCATATCTGAATTTTCACTATGTTGTCGATAAATTATTTAAAAGCATGATCTTGTGTTGAATGGTTATCGTGATGTTTTGTCCACAAATATTCAAACCGATTTGTGAATCGCCTTGATTGTTATGCATCATGTTCTGTAAGTCAGGGATGAGATTCTCCGACTTTTATCGGAATTTCCGACTTTTCGTAAATTTTTGAGAATTTTTAATTTTTATCTGAAAAAAAAAAAAAATTTACGTTTTTTTTCTTTCTGGCAGAAGAAAAATGTGGCAAACAAGACATATCGCGCCAGAATTACATCGCATCTTCTCCGCGATTCTTTGACGAAATTCACGTTTTTTTTTCGCGATCTTTTGACAGAATTCGCGTATTTTCCTCAATCTTTTGACGAAAATCGCGTTTTTTCTGCTTTCCTTTGACGAAATTTCGCGTTTTTTCCACGATCCTTTGACGAGATTGGCGTTTTTTTTTTCGCGATCCTTTGACGAGATTGGTGTTTTTTTTTCGCGATCCTTTGACGAAATTCGCTTTTGGAGCCGTTTGCCGATTCACGTTTTTTTCTCTATCCTTTAACAAAATTCGTGTTTTTTCAGTGGCTCTTTCACGAAATTTACGTTTTTCCGCGATCCTTTGCCGAAATTCGTATTTTTTCTTAGCGATATTTTGTTAAATTTCGCGTTTTTTCTGCGATCTTTTGACGAAATTCGCTTTTTTGCAGCCTTTTGACGATTTACGTTTTTTTCTCTATCCTTTAATTAAATTCATGTTTTTTCAGCGGCTCTTTCACGAAATTTGCGTTTTTCCGTGATCCTTTGCCGAATTTCGTTTTTTTTCTTCCCAATCTTTTGACGAAATTTGCGTTTTTTCTGCAATCTTTTGACGAAATTCACGTTTTTGCGCGATCCTTTGACGAAATTCGCGTTTTTTGCGCGATCCTTTGACGAAATTCGCGTTTTTTGCGCAATCCTTTGACGAAATTCGCGTTTTTTGCAGCCTTTTGACGATTCACGTTTTTTTCCCTATCCTTTAACTAAATTCTTGTTTTTTTCAGCGGTTCTGTTGGAAATATTTAATTCTTTTAAGTTATTTTTAGCATACCAACTGCTTATTTTAAGTTTTAAAACCCCATTTCACTCTCTTGTCGTCCACCCTGCAGAGAACACGTTTTCCCGGCGACTGTCGAGATGTTTACGTTCTCAATCGGCGAGTTGAGTTATCTCACGGTTGCTCTTTGGAAGGAAACTTCCATTTTTCAGGCTCTATAGATGGCGCTGTCGTTCCGGAGATGCACGACGCTTCGTCTTTAGTTGACGTTTGCTAGGCTGTGATTCGTCCAGGTAATTAACTGTCCGTTTCGCGGTATTTTATGCAAATGTCTTATTTTTGAGGTGTATATATACCTGTACAAATTTCAGAGATGTGTGCTTGCTCTCACATGCAAGTATCAGTTCGTTCTCATCTTGAACGAACATTAGATTGTAATGGGTATTCTTTTGAAACAATGTTCTTAGCTCTAGTAGAGCTCTGTCTAAAGTTAATGTCTCTTTTAGTTTCTAATAAATGTGTTTGCTTTTAAAATCTTTGTCATTAATCAACACCATCTCACCTTTCATACTTTACATTTTTCAGATAATTTATGAGTAGAAAGAGTATGTTTTTCCATATTTTTGGAAACATCGGTTATGGGCCACTCTTTTTGCCCATATTAAGTATTTAATTTAGAGATGGTGTTAAAGTTAAAAGTTCTAAAAGCTTAAAGATAGGGGGGCTCTAAAAACTAAAGATGGAAATAGATAAACTTAACAATTATAACTATGCCACCTGGAAAGATGATGTGACAGCACTTTTAATGGACAAAGGGGCATATGAACATGTTAGTAATAAAGATTTAAAAGTTAAAGAAGATGCAACTCCTAAAGAGAAACGCGATTTTGAAATTAAAAAGAATCAGGCCTATAGTACAATATATTTAAATATTAGTAAAGATTTAAAGCCACTGATTCGTGATACTAAGGTTGCGTCAGAAGCCTGGGAAAGACTTAAAGTTCACTTCCAGCCAGCAACGCGGGGAAGATCTATTGGTATTTTGGATGCCTACTTTAATTGTACTTATGATCCCAACGAAGCGATAGGGCTGTATGGAGCAAGACTTAAAGAAATTTTAGAAAGTATGGGGGATACGGAAATAGAATTACCCGAAATTGTCAAAACTTACCAGCTGATTAGATTCCTTCCAGACACTTTTTCTGGTATCGTGCAAGCCATTTATAGATGGGATAAAAAGGACTTTACCTTTAACAAGGTATTAGATGAGTTAATATTAGAAGAGGACCGTTTAAAGCAAAGTAGGAAAGATTCGCTTAAAGGGGAAAAATCGGCATTAGAAATAAAGTTAATAAAACCCAAAGAAGTCCGAAAAAGAGATAAACACCAAAATCAGAATTGTTTCAAATGTGGCAAACCAGGTCATAGGGCTGTTAATTGTAGAAGTAACCCTAAAAATGCAAAACGAAAAAGTTATGTGACAGAAGCTAATTTTGGTCAGAATAACAACTTTCAAGATAAATTCAATTGGGTGTTTGACACCGGTGCGTCAAGTCATTTTTGTAACAACAAAGACTTGTTTGTAACATACAAACCGGTTAACAATACTAAAATGACTCTCGCTGTAGGCGAAGTAACTAGTCCTATTGAAGGAATGGGAAGCGTAGATGTAAATTTCAGAGTAAATGGAAGAGTTAATGAAATACGATTACATAATGTAATGTACTCTCCAAAGTTAAGAAGAAACTTAATTTCAGGTGCAGTATGTGAGAAGAAGGGTTCTAAATTTGTAGGAAAGAATGGCAAAATAACCTTATTTGATGAAAAAGGTGAAGAAATGTTTTCAGCGTATAGAAAAAATGGACTGTACAGCGTAAAGCCTACATACACACAATCTGCCACTTATGTCGAAAATAATGCTATAACTTCGAATGCAACAGAACTAGATAAATGGCATCAGAGATACTGCCACATAAATAACCAGTACATTGTCAATACATCTCAGCATGAAAAGGTAAAAGGATTACCGAAGTTGAAATATCAGGAATTAGGCTGCGAATCGTGCAAAATTGCCAAAACAAGAAGAGTATCTTTCCAATCTCAAGAAGGAGGAAGAACAAACAAACCGTTGCAATTACTACATATGGACGTCTGTGGACCAATGCCAACATATTCACTCGGAGGATCTGAATATTTTCTAACGATTATAGATGATTACTCAAAGAAGGTGACTGCTTATCCTATTCAACATAAAAGTGAAGCATTTGATTGTTTCTTAAAATTTCAGAAAAGGAATGAGAGGTTTTTAGGGAAGAAAGTAATAGCTATAAGGACTGACAATGGTAAAGAATTTGTCAACGATAAGTTTAAAGTTCATTTAGAAAAAGAGGGCATACAACACCAGAAGACTAATCCATATACACCAGAACAAAACGGACTCGCAGAACGATTTAATTACACAGCAGTAGATGCTATAAAAGCCATGCTGAAAAGTAGCAAAATGGACGAAAAATTTTGGGCAGAAGCACTTTGCTGTTTTGTATATGTATGGAACCGAGTAGCCAGAAAAGGTCAAGAGAAAACCCCATTTGAATATTTTTGTGGAAGAAAACCATCAGTGAGCCATTTAAAGAAGTTTGGAAGCATTGCATATGTTGGAATACCAAAACAACAAAGAAAAAAGTTTGACATGAGAACGAAGAAAGGATTTTTAGTTGGGTATGCCCATCAAACTAAAGGCTATAGAATATGGATTCCAGAGTTGGGTCGAGTCATCGAAACAATAAATGTATCTTTTGATGAGGAGTTTGGTATAAGAGAAGAGAAGAAACAAAGCTCAAACAGTAGAAGGAAAGAAGCAAAGCTCCGAAGTGGAGCGAAGCTGGACCCAAAGGTAAAAAGTAACGAAGGTAAAGGTGAGATTAACCATGGAGGAAGCCGCAGAGCAATTGAACATGTAGAAACTCCAGAAGTACCATCAAAATCTGAAGTAGATTCAGAAGTCGAGACCATGAATCAATATCAAAATAACGAAGAATCAAGTACTGATTCTGAAGATGATCAAATTCCGTGTAAAAGTATAAAGTGGATCAGAGAAGCGAAGGAAAGAAGAGATTGTTCAAGAACAGACATCTACTACAAAATTGAAGGTAAAAATGTAATTCTTAGATCACATCCAGATGTGAAGAGGTACTGCTTGAAGAACAATATAAGATATGATCCGAATTTCTTTAGTTTTTCTGGAAAAGATAAATATTCAGGACCCGAACCAAGAGCTGAACCTATAACTGAAAACAAATTGTCTGACATTAGTGAAGAATCTGACACAGATTTAGAAGCCAATTGCATAGAAGTGGAAATTCCTAGATCATTTAAAGAAGCTGTCGAGTCTAACCAAAAGGAAGAATGGATGAAGGCCATGCAAGAAGAAATCAAAATGATGGAGCAGCGAAAAGTATGGGAATTAATTCCAAGGAAAGATGGTGAGAAGATTATACATAATCGATGGGTGTATACTATCAAGAAAAACGAAGAAGAAAAAATTATAAGATATAAAGCAAGATTGGTTGCGAAAGGCTTTAGCCAGAAAAAAGGAGAATCCTATGAAGAAGTATATAGCCCTGTAGTAAATTTCGCCATCATTAGATTGTTTTTCACTATTCTAGTTGGACTTTTTGGTTGGCTCCACCAACAACTAGACATCAAATGTGCATATCTTTATGCAAAATTGCAAGAAAGAATAGTCATGTATCAACCAAAGGGATTTCAAAGCCAAAAGTATCCAGATTATGTTTGTCTCTTGAAAAAAGCTATCTATGGACTCCACCAAAGTGGGAGGCAATGGTACTTTGAGATCCAAGATGTTTTAGAAGAATTAGCCTTCACCAGGTTAGAATGGACAAATTGTGTATTTATTTTTAAGAGAAGAATCTTACTACTCCTATATGTAGACGACATAATTATATTTGGAAAGACAGCTGAACATATAAAGGAAATTATAGAACTCCTGAAAACAAAGTTTGACCTTAAACTCCTAGGAAAAACCAAGAGACTGCTTGGCGTTGAATTTGAAGATGAAAATAAGAAATTATATATCCATCAGAAAGAATACATTGAAAAAATTTGTAAAATTTACTCAAAGTATAAAATTCCAATAATATCGTTACCTATTGCAAAAGGCATAATTTATTCAAAGACAGACTGTCCTAAAACTGGAGAAGAAATAACTGAGATGGAGAAATACCCCTACAGAAATTTAGTAGGATGTTTAGCTTTTTTAGCAAGTCGGACAAGGCCGGATATTGCTTTTGCAATAAATCTTTTCAGCCAATTTCAAGAAAACCCAAGCATGATCCATTGGCTAGGTCTACTTAAACTTCTAGGCTATGTGCAAGCCACTAAAAATTTCAAATTAAATTTATCAAATGTGACATCTCTAAAAGTGACGTGCTATAGTGATGCTGACTATGCCTCTAACAGAGATGACAGAGTATCCATGAGTGGAGTTATGATGTTTGTCGACAAAGCTCCAATCATTTGGCGAAGTTTCAAGCAAAAATGCATATCGTTATCTACGATGGAAGCGGAATACATCTCATTAAGTGAAGCAGCAAAGGAAATGATTTGGATAAGAAGAGTTCTGGAAGAAACTATCAAATCAAAATTAATCAACCAAGACTGTACTGAATATACATTACTGTGTGATAATAAAGCTGCTATCGACTTTTCAAAATCACCTATCGAAAATGCTCGAACAAAGCATATAGATATACGCTACCATTTTCTAAGAAATCTAGTGTTCGACAATATGTTCGAGTTGAAATATGTGCAATCTTCACAGAATTTAGCTGATTGTTTAACAAAGCCAGTAACGAAAATCTCTTTGAAAGCTTTCACTACTAAACTGTTTATCGATGAGTGACTGCTGTCCAATGGACATTTAAGACTGTTTCAAGTGAATCAGGACTTAATATGAACTTTTATTTTTATGTATTAAACTGTTTGCAAATGTGTTTATACAATTTTAAGATATTTGCATAAATGCTAAGTTTTTTTTAATCTTTCAATTGAAATTTAATAACTTTAAATTTAGTGTTAAAATCGTAATGCATTATCATCTTTAAAAGTTTACAAGTTTAAAGTGTTTTCTTTTAGGCTTCGGCAACTTGCCGATTTTTTTTTTCTCAAACTTAAATCGTTAATGTATGTATTATAAGTAAAATGTTTAAATTTTCATTAAACTGTTTTTGTAAGTTTGTATTTAAAGAAATTTTATGTCAAAATTCAAAATTTACGTTTGGCATAACTTACCCTTTTGAAAGTTTTTTTTAGACTGTTCTCTGTCAGAGTGTACGAAGGGGGGCAATGTTGGAAATATTTAATTCTTTTAAGTTATTTTTAGCATACCAACTGCTTATTTTAAGTTTTAAAACCCCATTTCACTCTCTTGTCGTCCACCCTGCAGAGAACACGTTTTCCCGGCGACTGTCGAGATGTTTACGTTCTCAATCGGCGAGTTGAGTTATCTCACGGTTGCTCTTTGGAAGGAAACTTCCATTTTTCAGGCTCTATAGATGGCGCTGTCGTTCCGGAGATGCACGACGCTTCGTCTTTAGTTGACGTTTGCTAGGCTGTGATTCGTCCAGGTAATTAACTGTCCGTTTCGCGGTATTTTATGCAAATGTCTTATTTTTGAGGTGTATATATACCTGTACAAATTTCAGAGATGTGTGCTTGCTCTCACATGCAAGTATCAGTTCGTTCTCATCTTGAACGAACATTAGATTGTAATGGGTATTCTTTTGAAACAATGTTCTTAGCTCTAGTAGAGCTCTGTCTAAAGTTAATGTCTCTTTTAGTTTCTAATAAATGTGTTTGCTTTTAAAATCTTTGTCATTAATCAACACCATCTCACCTTTCATACTTTACATTTTTCAGATAATTTATGAGTAGAAAGAGTATGTTTTTCCATATTTTTGGAAACAGGTTCTTTCTTTTTCGCGATCCTTTGCCGAAATTCGTTTTTTTTTCTTTACGATCTTTTGACGAATTCACGTTTTTCCCGCAATCTTTTGACGAAATTCGCGTTTTTTCCGCGATCTTTTGACGAAATTCGCGTTTTTTTTGCAATCTTTTGACGAAATTCGCATTTTTTCCGCAATCTTTTGACGAAATTTGCATTTTTCCGCAATCTTTTGACGAAATTCGCATTTTTTCCGCGAATCTTTTGACGAAATTCGCGTTTTTTTCCGCGATCTTTTGATGAAATTCGCGTTTTTTTCCGCGATCTTTTGACAAAATTCGCGTTTTTTTCTGCGATCTTTTGACGAAATTCGCATTTTTTCCCGCGATCTTTTGACGAAATTCGCGTTTTTTCCGTGATCTTTTGACGAAATTCGCATTTTTTCCGCGATCTATTCACAAAATTCGCGTTTTTTCCGAGATCTTTTGACGAAATGCGTGCTTCTCATGCTTTTTAGATGAAATTCGCGTTTTCCCGCGATCTTTTGACGAAATTTGTTTTTTCCACGATCTTTTGACGAAATTTGTTTTTTCCGCGATCTTTTGACGAAATTTGTTTTTTCCGCGATCTTTTGACGAAATTTGTTTTTTCCGCGCTCTTTTGACGAAATTTGTTTTTTCCGCGATCTTTTGACGAAATTTGTTTTTTCCGCGATCTTTTGACAAAGTTCACGTTTTTTCCGCGATCTTTTGACAAAGTTCGCGTTTTTTCCGTGATCTTTTGACAAAGTTCGCGTTTTTTCCGCTTTCTTTTGACAAAGTTCGCGTTTTTTCCGCGATCTTTTGATGGAATTCGTGTTTTTTCAGCAACCATTTGACGAAATCCACATTTTTTTCAAGCCCTTTGACAAAAGTTGTGTTTTTTGCCTGTTTTGTGCAAAATATGATTTTGCACGGTCTTTTAGTTTTTTACCAAATTTTAGCTTACGCGTATTTTCAAACTTTTTGTTCTTTACCCACTCTCATGCCTGGTAAGTAGAGTTTAACCTATAAAAAAGACATTAGTAGCTTTTTGGCTAATTATAGCCCCTAGCCAAATAAAAACAGTTTTAGCAAAGAAAAAAAAAAAAAAAAAAGAAACATTTCATTTATACAAAATTTGGTGCGATTGCAGTTTACTCTCCTTCTTGACGTGATTTTCTAAAATCGCCAAATTGGCACGTATTTGTGCCTTGTCTCCCGGAGCAACTTGCTCCATTAGCCACTACGCAAAATCGCACATTTCAAGATGACGGCAATGAAAATAAACAAAATGTACATTAATTAAAAATTCAAACTTTTCTAAATACACTATTTAAAGGAATACATTTTTTCAAAAATAACAAAAAGCAGAATTTTAACTTACCCAAAGCCGATGTTTTGTTCTTATCAGGGGGGGGGGGGGGGGGGGTGCACACCCTTGAACCTCCGCTTTTTTAAAAAACGAACTACTAATTTTGCTTGGGGGTGGGTCCTTTTCCCAAGGCGTGTAGACCTTTATAATATCCTTGAGGAACTCCTGGAAAGTCGCATCGCTCATCGAGTGGTTGTGTTTCCTCCTCCACATATACACAAACAATTAGGAATCAAAATAGTCGGTTTTATGCAGGGTATTTCTCAACCTATGTTTGATTGCCGACCAGGTGTCCTCTATGGAATTTGTTTGGGGGTCCAGTCTCGGGGTGCATGTAATACAGACTGTGGTTGACCTTTCATGCTGAAATCCTTCGCCTTCCAGATAATCATAGGCCTTCCAACAATCTGAAATTATGCTCCCTGGCAACACCCAATCCTCAATCATGAGAAGCAAATGCTCTTATTCTCGCTTTGGAACAACCTCCCAAAAAATCTATTCATCCCTCTTTCAACACCTCCAAAACCCATATTCCTTTCACATGCCTTCCTCTTCCATGCTTCATTTTTCCAAACTTGCATTCATCAATCTCTACAGTCACTACTACGCCACCTATATGCACACTTTCCTCCAGATTCACTGTCTGACACACTTCCTTACAGAAACTATACCAGTCAGCCATGCCGGAAAGTAGCGGCTGGTATTAGCCGCTACTTTCACATCAGCCATGCAAATTTTTTCCCAAGCATTCACCAAACCACATATGCATCACTCTCAATATCTTACATAAACTATCCATCCTGCTTAATGAAAATCACATGCCCTTCCTTACACTCGTAGTTATTTCGTGGTTATTAACTTGAGATTGCACTCTGCAACACCATTCATAACCATCATTCAGTTTACTATTAATCATCAGCTTTATATCACTTCCACATCTTGGACATTCATATTTGAAGGCAATCAACCCCTCACTCATACACCAATCGATCATATATTTCTTCCCACAAACTTTCAAAAGAGCAAAGTATGCACTAGAATACTTTACCTCATCCATCAAACATGCTTGCAAATTCATTCGAAAATACACAGCTGCCATAGCGGAACTGAACGGTACCTGTTGAAATATATAAGAAAAGAATACAAATAATCAAACTCACTTGACAAGTGCAATGCAACGAAGTATACAGCGTTATTTCCAAAACGGGAATCATGCGCTTTCAAAAATTTAAACAGTTCTTCGGTTCTCCTCTTATGTCCAATAAGAAAGCTTTAATGAAATAAAAGCATCCAATCAGAGAACTGTTTACAAAGCAAGGATTTTAAATAGAGCTAGCTCTCATATTAGGGCTGCCATATTGGGAGAAGCCCGAGAGGCAGTCCGAAATACTGGGATTGGCACATTGGTGAAGTTATCATGCCAAAAAAAATTTCTTTGCCGAAGGAGAGTAAACTGCGATTTAACCCAAAAATTTTTTATGCATGAGTATTATATTTTCAATTATTCAATATACAAACAATACGTCACTCTGTGAGATTGACCCTTAAAGGTTTGGCCATACACCATACATCAAATGCTTTTCTAGATGCAGATTCTTTAGAAACTCCCCCTTCCAAATTAATCATCATTAAGTTACTTATATTTTTGATTGTCAGTTTATTCTCAAGTCAGTTTTTGTTATGTTCATGAGACTGAATCCTCTTTCACAGCTGTAGACATCGGAAGTGTTGCTACAAATTCATACAAAGAAGTAACTTTTGGAAACATGTTAGTAATGCCATTTTTATAGAAAAAAAGGATACAATCAGCCAGTTTCATTTCTTTACACCTTGTAGCCAGAACTCGCCTGAACAACATCCATTCATTTCGGTTTCATTTCCAAACTTCAGATTAAAAATAAAGACTCTTTTCACTGTAGTTAGGGATAAAAAAAAATATATATATATTTATTTTCTAATTTGTTATATTCAAAGTAAAGCAAATTTATAAAATACAAAGCAAATAAGTCGTACTTTATTTTCGTATTTTTCAAAGATGGTATAAATATTTTTTGCCGAAATACGCAAACGAACTGTGAAACTGCAACAACCAAATATTTTATAGTAAAAGGTTAAAAAATACAAATAAACAATAAAAAGTATTTTTTATTTTAAAATCCTCCGTAATCTGAAAATTAAATAATTTTAAAATACAATGTTTTCTTATTGTAAGACTTTCTGCAAGCTTGAATTTAATTCCCATTATCCCACGTATGGAATCAGAAAATCAGACAGAATTCTAAAGTATTTTTTCGTATTTATGCCGTTTAATAAGTTTGGGGTGTGCTGACACCCCATGCCCATTCTCGTGTTACTTTTAGTGGTGCCCGTCCTTGCGGGTTAAGGGATTTTGTGACATTAAACATCATTCAACCAACCAACCAGGATATTTTGAAATTGTTTAATATGTATACATACCTTGCAGAGGGGGATGAAAAGGACTTTCAGCTCTGGAGGAGGGTGAGCCGGCAGGTGTCCAGGGGATTGCAGGATACCCGTGTCTCTTACGATAAACCTTAGAATAAGGAGGAATAGGCAATTTCCGCCGCTGCCAGTAACCTGGTTCCCATGGCATAGACCTTCCAGAGGGGGTTGAAAAGGACTTTAAGCTCTGGATGAGGGTGAGCCGGCAGGTGTCCAGGGGATTGCAGGATAACCATGGCTCCTAATGTATTCCTTAGAATAAGGAGGAATAGGGAATTTCCGCCGCTGCCAGTACCCTGTTTCCCATGGCAGAGACCTTGCAGAGGGGGTTGAAAAGGACTTTCAGCTCTGGAGGAGGGTGAGCCGGCAGGTGTCCAGGAGATTGCAGGATACCCGTGTCTCCGATGATACGCCTTAGAATAAGGAAGAATAGGCGATTTCCGCCGCTGCCAGTAACCTGGTTCCCATGGCAGAGGGCGACCTGGTAAAATATATTAATGTAAGAAGTGTCATTAATCCTTAACTGCAAATCTGTAAAATATCATTAGAAATACAGTTAAATATTTTTCGTAACTGCTGTTTTATCCCGATATTTCTCCTGCTTCTCTGAAACTGCAATCAAGTTTTCGTGCACACTGGAGTAAATTTTCTGCATATTTACTTACACATTTAGCGTAACATAACATCCCAGTCAAGCTGGTTTTCATTGACAATATGCTCAAGAGCATATATTAACGTGTGGTGTGCAAGTACAATTTTCCCATTTCCTGAAGGGTGAAACGGGGTTGTTCTGGCTAATGTTTAATGTAATGTTTAATACTAAATTTAGCATAAACTGACTCCATGCATCTGATAAAAAGTTCTTTCCCTGATCAGTAATAATTTTGTTGCGATACCCATGCCTAGAAATAAAATCAGCCAAAGTATTTGCTACCAATTCAGAATTTATAGATTGAACTGGGTATGCCCTAATCCACTTAGTAAAAGAATCAATATAAGTGATATTGAATTGTTGCCATTCATAGTGGGTGGCATGAGAACTACACAATCACAATGAACAACAGAAAATGAGCTGGAAGGTGTTGTCATTCTCTGCTAAGGTGTCAAGTGTTTTGATTTGTGTGCCCTCCTTTGCTGACAACTGATGCACGATTCAACAAGATTTTTCACATGTGCAGTCATCCCTCGCCAATAAAAAATACTCCCTAATTCTCTCGATGGTTTTGTTGTACCTTTGGTGACATCCCGCCAAAGAATCATGAGTTAATTTGAAGATATCAAGAACTATCTCCAAAGGTACCACTAACTTCCGACTCTTATTGAGTAGTACTAAATCCCTGGTATCCTCACAACGAAGTATATCCAAATCAAAATAAAACCTAAGGTAAGCCGGAGCAATATTTACATTCTTATCCAGCTTATCAGCAATTTCAGAGCACTTTCTGTCATTTTTCTGTGCCTTACACACCTTTTCAATCAAGTCACTTTGTGGTTCAAAAAGTTTTAAATTATCATTATTTACACAATGTATAATCTCTACGACATAAAAAATCAGCCACACTGTTAAATATTCCCCATATGTATTCAATCGAGTATTTATAATCTGACAGGGTGCATATGCATCTCGCGATTCTCGAAGTAGTGTCCCTAGTCTTTAATATGAAAGTAAGTGGTGCATGATCAGTATATATTTTGAAATGGGTATTAGCTAAATAGCACTTAAAGTGGGCAGCAGCCCAAACCAATACCAGAAGTTCCCGCTCAGTCGCAGAATATATCTCGTCAAAGCATCCTTGAGCTTTTTAAAAAAAAGAAAGTCACCGGATGTAGTAAATTGTCATCATCGCAAATGTTTCGTATCCATTGGGTTCTTAATTCCTCGGATTTTGGTAGTGAAAATGTGCTGACAGAATTCTGTTTGTCATAAATGGATTTTCATCCAAAACTGAACAATGATGGGGCTTTTTGTAGAACTAGCATATACCTACCATAAATTATAAAAAAATTCTTGTAACACATAAAGCAGGCTTTCACTTACTGATTATACACAAAGAACATTAATACATTTTCTTAAAAAATTTGAACAATACTACAAGCATTAATAAAAAATATATATACATGAAACTTTGATTATAAGTGCTATTTTCTAATACCACCCAACGATTTTCTCTATCTTGTCATATCCTCCTATGCTAGAAAAGTACCAAAATTTGTTATTAGAGTAAAAAAAGAAAAATAAATACATTTTAATGATTGCAATAATATTTTTTATTTTAAAATACAATGTTTTCTTATTGTAAGACTTTCTGCAAGCTTGAATTTAATTCCCTTTTTCCCACGTATGGAATCAGAAAATCAGACAGAATTCTAAAGTATTTTTTCGTATTTATGCCGTTTAATATGTTTGGGGTGTGCTGACACCCCATGCCCGTTCTCGTGTTACTTTTAGTGGTGCCCGTCCTCGCTAGTTAAGGGATTTTGTGACATTAAACATCATTCAACCAACCAACCAGGATATTTTGAAATTGATTAATATGTATACATACCTTGCAGAGGGGGTTGAAAAGGACTTTCAGCTCTGGAGGAGGGTGAGCCGGCAGGTGTCCAGGGGATTGCAGGGTAACCATGGCTCTTCATATAATGCCTTAGAATAAGGAGGAATGGGCAATTTTCGGCCGCTGCCATTAACCTGGTTCCCATGGTAGAGACCTTCCAGAGGGGGTTGAATAGGACTTTCAGCTCTGGAGGAGGGTGAGCCGGCAGGTGTCCAGGGGATTGCAGGGTAACCATGGCTCTTCATATAATGCCTTAGAATAAGGAGGAATAGGCAATTTCTGCCGCTGCCAGTAACCTGGTTCCCATGGCAGAGACCTTGCAGAGGGGGTGAAAAGGACTTTTAGCTCTGGAGGAGGGTGAGCCGGCAGGTGTCCAGGAGATTGCAGGATACCCGTGTCTCCGACGATATGCCTTAGAATAAGGAAGAATAGGCGATTTCCGCCGCTGCCAGTAACCTGGTTCCCATGGCAGAGGGCGACCTGGTAAAATATATTAATGTAAGAAGTGTAATTAATCCTTAACTGCAAATCTGTAAAATATCATTAGAAATAGTTAAATATTTTTCGTAACTGCTGTTTTATCCCGATATTTCTCCTGCTTTTCTGAAACTGCAATCAAGTTTTCGTGCACACTGGAGTAAATTTTCTGCATATCAGGAATAAGTAAATCACAAAATGATGGAGTGTCTGCATATTTACTTACACATTTAGCGTAACATAACATCCCAGTCAAGCTGGTTTTCATTGACAATATGCTCAAGAGCATATATTAACGTGTGGTGTGCAAGTACAATTTTCCCATTACCTGAAGAGTGAAACGGAGTTGTTCTGGCTAATGTTTAATCTAAATTTAGCCTAAACTGACTCCAATGCATCTGATAAAAAGTTCTTTACCTGATCAGTAATAATTTTGTTGCGATACCCATGCCTAGAAATGAAATCAGCCAAAGTATTTGCTACCAATTCAGAATTTATAGATTGAACTGGGTATGCCCTAATCCACTTACTAAAAGAATCAATATAAGTGATAATGAATCTGTTGCCATTCATAGTGGGTGGCATGGGACCTACACAATCACAATGAACAACAGAAAATGAGCTGGAAGGTGTTGTCATTCTCTGCTAAGGTGTCAAGTGTTTTGATTTGTGTGCCCTCCTTTGCTGACAACTGATGCACGATTCAACAAAATTTTTCACATATGCAGTCATCCCTCGCCAATAAAAAATACTCCCTAATTCTCTCGATGGTTTTGTTGTACCTTTGGTGACATCCCGCCAAAGAATCATGAGTTAATTTGAAGATATCAAGAACTATCTCCAAAGGTACCACTAACTTCCGACTCTTATTGAGTAGTACTGAATCCCTGGTATCCTCACAAAGAAGTATATCCAAATCAAAATAAAACCTAAGGTAAGCCGGAGCAATATTTACATTCTTATCCAGCTTATCAGCAATTTCAGAGCACTTTCTGTCATTTTTCTGTGCCTTACGCACCTTTTCAATCAAGTCACTTTGTGGTTCAAAAAGTTTTAAATTATCATTATTTACACAATTTATCATCTCTACGACATAAAAAATCAGCCACACTGTTAAATATTCCCCATATGTGTTCAATCGAGTATTTATAATCTGACAGGGTGCATATGCATCTCGCGATTCTCGAAGTGTTGTCCCTAATCTTTAATATGAAAGTAAGTGGTGCATGATCAGTATATATTTTGAAATGGGTATTAGCTAAATAGCACTTAAAGTGGGCAGTAGCACAAACCAATGCCAGAAGTTCCCGCTCAGTCGCAGAATATATCTCGTCAAAGCATCCTTGAGCTTTTTACTCGCAAAAGTCACCGGATGTAGTAAATTGTCACCATCGCAAATGTTTCGTATCTATTGGGTTCTTAATTCCTCGGATTTTGGTAGTGAAAATGTGCTGACAGAATTCTGTTTGTCATAAATGGATTTTCATCCAAAACTGAACAATGATGGGGCTTTTTGTAGAACTAGCATATACCTACCATAAATTATAAAAAAATTCTTGTAACACATAAAGCAGGCTTTCACTTACTGATTATACACAAAGAACATTAATACATTTTCTTAAAAAATTTGAACAATACTACAAGCATTAATAAAAAATATATATACATGAAACTTTGATTATAAGTGCTATTTTCTAATACCACCCAGGCGATTTTCTCTATCTTGTAATATCCTCCTATGCTAGAAAAGTACCAAAATTTGTTATTAGAGTAAAAAAAGAAAAATAAATACATTTTAATGATTGCAATAATATTTTTTATTTTAAAATACAATGTTTTCTTATTGTAAGACTTTCTGCAAGCTTGAATTTAATTCCCATTATCCCACGTATGGAATCAGAAAATCAGACAGAATTCTAAAGTATTTTTTCGTATTTATGCCGTTTAATATGTTTGGGGTGTGCTGACACCCCATGCCCATTCTCGTGTTACTTTTAGTGGTGCCCGTCCTCGCTGGTTAAGGGATTTTGTGACATTAAACATTATTCAACCAACCAACCAGGATATTTAGAAATTGTTTAATATGTATAGATACCTTGCAGAGGGGGTTGAAAAGGACTTTCAGCTCTGGAGGAGGGTGAGCCGGCAGGTGTCCAGGGGATTGCAGGATACCCGTGTCCCCTACGATAAGCCTTAGAATAAGGAGGAATGGGCAATTTCCGCCGCTGCCAGTAACCTGGTTCCCATGGCAGAGACCTTCCAGAGGGGGTTGAAAAGGACTTTCACATCTGGAGGAGGGTGAGCCGGCAGGTGTCCAGGGGATTGCAGGGTAACCATGGCTCTTTATATAATGCCTTAGAATAAGGAGGAATAGGCAATTTCCGCCGCTGCCATTAACCTGGTTCCCATGGTAGAGACCTTCCAGAGGGGGTTGAATAGGACTTTCAGCTCTGGAGGAGGGTGAGCCGGCAGGTGTCCAGGGGATTGCAGGGTAACCATGGCTCTTTATATAATGCCTTAGAATAAGGAGGAATAGGCAATTTCTGCCGCTGCCAGTAACCTGGTTCCCATGGCAGAGACCTTGCAGAGGGGGTGAAAAGGACTTTCAGCTCTGGAGGAGGGTGAGCCGGCAGGTGTCCAGGAGATTGCAGGATACCCGTGTCTCCGACGATACGCCTTAGAATAAGGAAGAATAGGCGATTTCCGCCGCTGCCAGTAACCTGGTTCCCATGGCAGAGGGCGACCTGGTAAAATATATTAATGTAAGAAGTGTAATTAATCCTTAACTGCAAATCTGTAAAATATCATTAGAAATAGTTAAATATTTTTCGTAACTGCTGTTTTATCCCGATATTTCTCCTGCTTTTCTGAAACTGCAATCAAGTTTTCGTGCACACTGGAGTAAATTTTCTGCATATCAGGAATAAGTAAATCACAAAATGATGGAGTGTCTGCATATTTACTTACACATTTAGCGTAACATAACATCCCAGTCAAGCTGGTTTTCATTGACAATATGCTCAAGAGCATATATTAACGTGTGGTGTGCAAGTACAATTTTCCCATTTCCTGAAGGGTGAAACGGAGTTGTTCTGGCTAATGTTTAATCTAAATTTAGCATAAACTGACTCCAATGCATCTGATAAAAAGTTCTTTACCTGATCAGTAATAATTTTGTTGCGATACCCATGCCTAGAAATGAAATCAGCCAAAGTATTTGCTACCAATTCAGAATTTATAGATTGAACTGGGTATGCCCTAATCCACTTACTAAAAGAATCAATATAAGTGATAATGAATCTGTTGCCATTCATAGTGGGTGGCATGGGACCTACACAATCACAATGAACAACAGAAAATGAGCTGGAAGGTGTTGTCATTCTCTGCTAAGGTGTCAAGTGTTTTGATTTGTGTGCCCTCCTTTGCTGACAACTGATGCACGATTCAACAAAATTTTTCACATATGCAGTCATCCCTCGCCAATAAAAAATACTCCCTAATACTCTCGATGGTTTTGTTGTACCTTTGGTGACATCCCGCCAAAGAATCATGAGTTAATTTGAAGATATCAAGAACTATCTCCAAAGGTACCACTAACTTCCGACTCTTATTGAGTAGTACTGAATCCCTGGTATCCTCACAAAGAAGTATATCCAAATCAAAATAAAACCTAAGGTAAACCGGAGCAATATTTACATTCTTATCCAGCTTATCAGCAATTTCAGAGCACTTTCTGTCATTTTTCTGTGCCTTACGCACCTTTTCAATCAAGTCACTTTGTGGTTCAAAAAGTTTTAAATTATCATTATTTACACAATTTATCATCTCTACGACATAAAAAATCAGCCACACTGTTAAATATTCCCCATATGTGTTCAATCGAGTATTTATAATCTGACAGGGTGCATATGCATCTCGCGATTCTCGAAGTAGTGTCCCTACTCTTTATTATGAAAGTAAGTGGTGCATGATCAGTATATATTTTGAAATGGGTATTAGCTAAATAGCACTTAAAGTGGGCAGTAGCACAAACCAATGCCAGAAGTTCACGCTCAGTCGCAGAATATATCTCGTCAAAGCATCCTTGAGCTTTTTACTCGCAAAAGTCACCGGATGTAGTAAATTGTCACCATCGCAAATGTTTCGTATCTATTGGGTTCTTAATTCCTCGGATTTTGGTAGTGAAAATGTGCTGACAGAATTCTGTTTGTCATAAATGGATTTTCATCCAAAACTGAACAATGATGGGGCTTTTTGTAGAACTAGCATATACCTACCATAAATTATAAAAAAATTCTTGTAACACATAAAGCAGGCTTTCACTTACTGATTATACACAAAGAACATTAATACATTTTCTTAAAAAATTTGAACAATACTACAAGCATTAATAAAAAATATATATACACGAAACTTTGATTATAAGTGCTATTTTCTAATACCACCCAGGCGATTTTCTCTATCTTGTCATATCCTCCTATGCTAGAAAAGTACCAAAATTTGTTATTAGAGAAAAAAAGAAAAATAAATACATTTTAATGATTGCAATAATATTTTTTATTTTAAAATACAATGTTTTCTTATTGTAAGACTTTCTGCAAGCTTGAATTTAATTCCCATTATCCCACGTATGGAATCAGAAAATCAGACAGAATTCTAAAGTATTTTTTCGTATTTATGCCGTTTAATATGTTTGGGGTGTGCTGACACCCCATGCCCATTCTCGTGTTACTTTTAGTGGTGCCCGTCCTCGCTGGTTAAGGGATTTTGTGACATTAAACATTATTCAACCAACCAACCAGGATATTTAGAAATTGTTTAATATGTATACATACCTTGCAGAGGGGGTTGAGGAGGACTTTCAGCTCTGGAGGAGGGTGAGCCGGCAGGTGTCCAGGGGATTGCAGGATACCCGTGTCTCCGACGAATAAGGAGGCCTTAGAATAAGGAGGAATGGGCAATTTCCGCCGCTGCCAGTAACCTGGTTCCCATGGTAGAGACCTTCCAGAGGGGGTTGAAAAGGACTTTCACCTCTGGAGGAGGGTGAGCCGGCAGGTGTCCAGGGGATTGCAGGGTAACCATGGCTCTTTATATAATGCCTTAGAATAAGGAGGAATAGGCAATTTCCGCCGCTGCCATTAACCTGGTTCCCATGGTAGAGACCTTCCAGAGGGGGTTGAATAGGACTTTCAGCTCTGGAGGAGGGTGAGCCGGCAGGTGTCCAGGGGATTGCAGGGTAACCATGGCTCTTTATATAATGCCTTAGAATAAGGAGGAATAGGCAATTTCTGCCGCTGCCAGTAACCTGGTTCCCATGGCAGAGCTTGCAGAGGGGGTGAAAAGGACTTTCAGCTCTGGAGGAGGGTGAGCCGGCAGGTGTCCAGGAGATTGCAGGATACCCGTGTCTCCGGCGATACGCCTTAGAATAAGGAAGAATAGGCGATTTCCGCCGCTGCCAGTAACCTGGTTCCCATGGTAGAGGGCGACCTGGTAAAATATATTAATGTAAGAAGTGTAATTAATCCTTAACTGCAAATCTGTAAAATATCATTAGAAATAGTTAAATATTTTTCGTAACTGCTGTTTTATCCCAATATTTCTCCTAATTTCTGAAACTGCAATCAAGTTTTCGTGCACACTGGAGTAAATTTTCTGCATATCAAGAATAAGTAAATCACAAAATGATGGAGTGTCTGCATATTTACTTACACATTTAGCGTAACATAACATCCCAGTCAAGCTGGTTTTCATTGACAATATGCTCAAGAGCATATATTAACGTGTGGTGTGCAAGTACAATTTTCCCATTTCCTGAAGGGTGAAACGGAGTTGTTCTGGCTAATGTTTAATCAAATTTAGCATAAACTGACTCCAATGCATCTGATAAAAAGTTCTTTACCTGATCAGTAATAATTTTGTTGCGATACCCATGCCTAGAAATAAAATCAGCCAAAGTATTTGCTACCAATTCAGAATTTATAGATTGAACTGGGTATGCCCTTATCCACTTTCTAAAAGAATCAATATAAGTGATAATGAATCTGTTGCCATTCTTAGTGGGTGGCATGGGACCTACACAATCACAATGAACAACAGAAAATGAGCTGGAAGGTGTTGTCATTCTCTGCTAAGGTGTCAAGTGTTTTGATTTGTGTGCCCTCCTTTGCTGACAACTGATGCACGATTCAACAAAATTTTTCACATGTGCAGTCGTCCCTCGCCAATAAAAAATACTCCCTAATACTCTCGATGGTTTTGTTGTACCTTTGGTGACATCCCGCCAAAGAATCATGAGTTAAATTGAAGTAATCAAGAACTATCTCCAAAGGTACCACTAACTTCCGACTCTTATTGAGTAGTACTGAATCCCTGGTATCCTCACAAAGAAGTATATCCAAATCAAAATAAAACCTAAGGTAAGCCGGAGCAATATTTACATTCTTATCCAGCTTATCAGCAATTTCAGAGCACTTTCTGTCATTTTTCTGTGCCTTACGCACCTTTTCAATCAAGTCACTTTGTGGTTCAAAAAGTTTTAAATTATCATTATTTACACAATTTATCATCTCTACGACATAAAAAATCAGCCACACTGTTAAATATTCCCCCATATGTGTTCAATCGAGTATTTATAATCTGACAGGGTGCATATGCATCTCGCGATTCTCGAAGTAGTGTCCCTAATCTTTAATATGAAAGTAAGTGGTGCATGATCAGTATATATTTTGAAATGGGTATTAGCTAAATAGCACTTAAAGTGGGCAGTAGCACAAACCAATGCCAGAAGTTCCCGCTCAGTCGCAGAATATATCTCGTCAAAGCATCCTTGAGCTTTTTACTCGCAAAAGTCACCGGATGTAGTAAATTGTCACCATCGCAAATGTTTCGTATCTATTGGGTTCTTAATTCCTCGGATTTTGGTAGTGAAAATGTGCTGACAGAATTCTGTTTGTCATAAATGGATTTTCATCCAAAACTGAACAATGATGGGCTTTTTGTAGAACTAGCATATACCTACCATAAATTATAAAAAAATTCTTGTAACTCATAAAGCAGGCTTTCACTTACTGATTATACACAAAGAACATTAATACATTTTCTTAAAAAATTTGAACAATACTACAAGCATTAATAAAAAATATATATACATGAAACTTTGATTATAAGTGCTATTTTCTAATACCACCCAGGCGATTTTCTCTATCTTGTCATATCCTCCTATGCTAGAAAAGTACCAAAATTTGTTATTAGAGTAAAAAAAGAAAAATAAATACATTTTAATGATTGCAATAATATTTTTTATTTTAAAATACAATGTTTTCTTATTGTAAGACTTTCTGCAAGCTTGAATTTAATTCCCATTATCCCACGTATGGAATCAGAAAATCAGACAGAATTCTAAAGTATTTTTTCGTATTTATGCCGTTTAATATGTTTGGGGTGTGCTGACACCCCATGCCCATTCTCGTGTTACTTTTAGTGGTGCCCGTCCTCGCTGGTTAAGGGATTTTGTGACATTAAACATTATTCAACCAACCAACCAGGATATTTAGAAATTGTTTAATATGTATACATACCTTGCAGAGGGGGTTGAAAAGGACTTTCAGCTCTGGAGGAGGGTGAGCCGGCAGGTGTCCAGGGGATTGCAGGGTAACCATGGCTCTTTATATAATGCCTTAGAATAAGGAGGAATAGGCAATTTCCGCCGCTGCCAGTAACCTGGTTCCCATGGTAGAGACCTTCCAGAGGGGGTTGAAAAGGACTTTCACCTCTGGAGGAGGGTGAGCCGGCAGGTGTCCAGGGGATTGCAGGGTAACCATGGCTCTTTATATAATGCCTTAGAATAAGGAGGAATAGGCAATTTCCGCCGCTGCCATTAACCTGGTCCCATGGTAGAGACCTTCCAGAGGGGGTTGAATAGGACTTTCAGCTCTGGAGGAGGGTGAGCCGGCAGGTGTCCAGGGGATTGCAGGGTAACCATGGCTCTTTATATAATGCCTTAGAATAAGGAGGAATAGGCAATTTCTGCCGCTGCCAGTAACCTGGTTCCCATGGCAGAGCTTGCAGAGGGGGTGAAAAGGACTTTCAGCTCTGGAGGAGGGTGAGCCGGCAGGTGTCCAGGGGATTGCAGGATACCCGTGTCCCCTACGATAAGCCTTGGAATAAGGAGGAATGGGCAATTTCCGCCGCTGCCAGTAACCTGGTTCCCATGGTAGAGACCTTCCAGAGGGGGTTGAAAAGGACTTTCACCTCTGGAGGAGGGTGAGCCGGCAGGTGTCCAGGGGATTGCAGGGTAACCATGGCTCTTTATATAATGCCTTAGAATAAGGAGGAATAGGCAATTTCCGCCGCTGCCATTAACCTGGTCCCATGGTAGAGACCTTCCAGAGGGGGTTGAATAGGACTTTCAGCTCTGGAGGAGGGTGAGCCGGCAGGTGTCCAGGGGATTGCAGGGTAACCATGGCTCTTTATATAATGCCTTAGAATAAGGAGGAATAGGCAATTTCTGCCGCTGCCAGTAACCTGGTTCCCATGGCAGAGCTTGCAGAGGGGGTGAAAAGGACTTTCAGCTCTGGAGGAGGGTGAGCCGGCAGGTGTCCAGGGGATTGCAGGATACCCGTGTCCCCTACGATAAGCCTTGGAATAAGGAGGAATGGGCAATTTCCGCCGCTGCCAGTAACCTGGTTCCCATGGTAGAGACCTTCCAGAGGGGGTTGAAAAGGACTTTCAGCTCTGGAGGAGGGTGAGCCGGCAGGTGTCCAGGGGATTGCAGGGTAACCATGGCTCTTTATATAATGCCTTAGAATAAGGAGGAATAGGCAATTTCCGCCGCTGCCAGTAACCTGGTTCCCATGGCAGAGACCTTGCAGAGGGGGTGAAAAGGACTTTCAGCTCTGGAGGAGGGTGAGCCGGCAGGTGTCCAGGAGATTGCAGGATACCCGTGTCTCTGACGATACGCCTTAGAATAAGGAAGAATAGGCGATTTCCGCCGCTGCCAGTAACCTGGTTCCCATGGCAGAGGGCGACCAGGTAAAATATATTAATGTAAGAAGTGTAATTAATCCTTAACTGCAAATCTGTAAAATATCATTAGAAATAGTTAAATATTTTTCGTAAGTGCTGTTTTATCCCGATATTTCTCCTGCTTTTCTGAAACTGCAATCAAGTTTTCGTGCACACTGGAGTAAATTTTCTGCATATCAGGAATAAGTAAATCACAAAATGATGGAGTGTCTGCATATTTACTTACACATTTAGCGTAACATAACATCCCAGTCAAGCTGGTTTTCATTGACAATATGCTCAAGAGCATATATTAACATGTGGTGTGCAAGTACAATTTTCCCATTTCCTGAAGGGTGAAACGGAGTTGTTCTGGCTAATGTTTAATCTAAATTTAGCATAAACTGACTCCAATGCATCTGATAAAAAGTTCTTTACCTGATCAGTAATAATTTTGTTGCGATACCCATGCCTAGAAATGAAATCAGCCAAAGTATTTGCTACCAATTCAGAATTTATAGATTGAACTGGGTATGCCCTAATCCACTTACTAAAAGAATCAATATAAGTGATAATGAATCTGTTGCCATTCATAGTGGGTGGCATGGGACCTACACAATCACAATGAACAACAGAAATGAGCTGGAAGGTGTTGTCATTCTCTGCTAAGGTGTCAAGTGTTTTGATTTGTGTGCCCTCCTTTGCTGACAACTGATGCACGATTCAACAAAATTTTTCACATATGCAGTCATACCTCGCCAATAAAAAATACTCCCTAATTCTCTCGATGGTTTTGTTGTACCTTTGGTGACATCCCGCCAAAGAATCATGAGTTAATTTGAAGATATCAAGAACTATCTCCAAAGGTACCACTAACTTCCGACTCTTATTGAGTAGTACTGAATCCCTGGTATCCTCACAAAGAAGTATATCCAAATCAAAATAAAACCTAAGGTAAGCCGGAGCAATATTTACATTCTTATCCAGCTTATCAGCAATTTCAGAGCACTTTCTGTCATTTTTCTGTGCCTTACGCACCTTTTCAATCAAGTCACTTTGTGGTTCAAAAAGTTTTAAATTATCATTATTTACACAATTTATCATCTCTACGACATAAAAAATCAGCCACACTGTTAAATATTCCCCATATGTGTTCAATCGAGTATTTATAATCTGACAGGGTGCATATGCATCTCGCGATTCTCGAAGTAGTGTCCCTAATCTTTAATATGAAAGTAAGTGGTGCATGATCAGTATATATTTTGAAATGGGTATTAGCTAAATAGCACTTAAAGTGGGCAGTAGCACAAACCAATGCCAGAAGTTCCCGCTCAGTCGCAGAATATATCTCGTCAAAGCATCCTTGAGCTTTTTACTCGCAAAAGTCACCGGATGTAGTAAATTGTCATCATCGCAAATGTTTCGTATCTATTGGGTTCTTAATTCCTCGGATTTTGGTAGTGAAAATGTGCTGACAGAATTCTGTTTGTCATAAATGGATTTTCATCCAAAACTGAACAATGATGGGGCTTTTTGTAGAACTAGCATATACCTACCATAAATTATAAAAAAATTCTTGTAACACATAAAGCAGGCTTTCACTTACTGATTATACACAAAGAACATTAATACATTTTCTTAAAAAATTTGAACAATACTACAAGCATTAATAAAAAATATATATACACGAAACTTTGATTATAAGTGCTATTTTCTAATACCACCCAGGCGATTTTCTCTATCTTGTCATATCCTCCTATGCTAGAAAAGTACCAAAATTTGTTATTAGAGAAAAAAAGAAAAATAAATACATTTTAATGATTGCAATAATATTTTTTATTTTAAAATACAATGTTTTCTTATTGTAAGACTTTCTGCAAGCTTGAATTTAATTCCCATTATCCCACGTATGGAATCAGAAAATCAGACAGAATTCTAAAGTATTTTTTCGTATTTATGCCGTTTAATATGTTTGGGGTGTGCTGACACCCCATGCCCATTCTCGTGTTACTTTTAGTGGTGCCCGTCCTCGCTGGTTAAGGGATTTTGTGACATTAAACATTATTCAACCAACCAACCAGGATATTTAGAAATTGTTTAATATGTATACATACCTTGCAGAGGGGGTTGAAAAGGACTTTCAGCTCTGGAGGAGGGTGAGCCGGCAGGTGTCCAGGGGATTGCAGGATACCCGTGTCCCCTACGATAAGCCTTAGAATAAGGAGGAATGGGCAATTTCCGCCGCTGCCATTAACCTGGTTCCCATGTTAGAGACCTTCCAGAGGGGGTTGAAAAGGACTTTCAGCTCTGGTGGAGGGTGAGCCGGCAGGTGTCCAGGGGATTGCAGGGTAACCATGGCTCTTTATATAATGCCTTAGAATAAGGAGGAATAGGCAATTTCCGCCGCTGCCATTAACCTGGTTCCCATGGTAGAGACCTTCCAGAGGGGGTTGAATAGGACTTTCAGCTCTGGAGGAGGGTGAGCCGGCAGGTGTCCAGGGGATTGCAGGGTAACCATGGCTCTTTATATAATGCCTTAGAATAAGGAGGAATAGGCAATTTCTGCCGCTGCCAGTAACCTGGTTCCCATGGCAGAGACCTTGCAGAGGGGGTGAAAAGGACTTTCAGCTCTGGAGGAGGGTGAGCCGGCAGGTGTCCAGGAGATTGCAGGATACCCGTGTCTCTGACGATACGCCTTAGAATAAGGAAGAACAGGCGATTTCCGCCGCTGCCAGTAACCTGGTTCCCATGGCAGAGGGCGACCTGGTAAAATATATTAATAATGTAAGAAGTGTAATTAATCCTTAACTGCAAATCTGTAAAATATCATTAGAAATATTTTTCGTAACTGCTGTTTTATCCCGATATTTCTCGTGCTTTTCTGAAACTGCAATCAAGTTTTCGTGCACACTGGAGTAAATTTTCTGCATATCAGGAATAAGTAAATCACAAAATGATGGAGTGTCTGCATATTTACTTACACATTTAGCGTAACATAACATCCCAGTCAAGCTGATTTTCATTGACAATATGCTCAAGAGCATTTATTAACCCTTTCAGGGGCACCGTTTGCAGACTGCAAACGCATTTTCAGGATTTTTTTACTTTTAAAGGCGTAAAAATACTTTTACTTCTTCAAATTGATAAGAGATGGCAGCGCCAGACATTATATGATCATTTACACTGAGAGAAAGGAGCCTAATCTAAGGTTGTTTCATACATCGCTCTATTTTTAATTATTTTTAGGATTAAAAATGTAAATTTCTGTAATTCTTTACATTAAATTTTATAAATAGACCTCAATGACTGTTGATACGTCCTTCATTCTTTAAAAAAATATTTTATTCTTTTGTATTTTTGCGTTTAAATATAGCGTTTGCAGTCTGCAAACGGTGCCCGCTTAGGGCTTTTAAAATGCAGACGTCTCGGGACGAATGAAACACAGCACTTTTATTTGTTGCAAAAGTATTTGTTTTCTCCCATAGACGATTGCTTCTTGGGGGTGTGAAAGGGATTAGAAAGTCAATGACCCTCTGAAGTTGAGGGTGTTTTCAAGAAAGGGAGGCCTTGTTTTTTTTTTTTTTTTTCTTACTGGGCTTCACAATGCGTTCTGAAAATATTTCACTCTGCTTTTGCTGTGTTTACAGATCAGTTGCTTTCTTAGATTTGTTGCGCTAATAGTAGTATTATTTAAGTATTCTGTTGTACATTTACATATTTTTTCATTCATTTTATAGATATCTAAAATTGTTTTAATTGTTAAAATTAGTTTTGTTTCTATTTAGTAAATAATTTAGTTAAATTTTTATATATTTATATTCATAAAGCCCAGCTAGAGGAACTTCCCTCAGATCAGGAATCTGTGATCTCAGGTGATAGCAGTGATGATGAGGACTGTTCTCCACCTAAATCTCTAGCTGAAATTCACCTGAGGATTCTGATGAAGACATTTCTGATGAAGCAGAAGAGGATATTCACTTACTGGGCCCTTCAGAACCTGTAAACGTCACTTGGAAGAAAAAGCAGAATATAAATCGTCAAAATCCAGATTTTAAAGAGAAATCGGGTCTTGATGACGAAATAATGGATATGGAAGATCCATCCCCAATAGGACTGTTCCTTTCATTATTTTCCGTAATATTTATGGAAAGTATGGTTTTCCAAACGAACTTATATGCCACACAGTCTGGAAAGAGTCATTCTCAAGTGACTTTACAAGAATTCTTCATATTTCTGGCAATCAACATTTTGATGGTAGTAAAGAAACTTCCAAGTTACAGAGATTTTTGGTCGAGCAATGAACTTCTCAATGACAACTATATATCAAGTCAAATGCCAGTGAAGAGGTTCTCATGGATTTTATCTCATCTTCATCTGAATGATAACTCATTGCAACTCCGTAGAGACGAAGAGGGTTTGATAAATTATACAAGATTCGTCCTTTATTATCGCATCTGTCAGAGAGGTATGAAAGTGTTTTTAGGCCCGGTAAGTGTCAAGCAATTGACAAATCAATGATTAAATTCAAAGGTTGTAGCTCACTAAAGCAGTACATGCCTAAAAAGCCTATTAAGCGAGGCTACAAAGTATGGATGCGCTGCGACGAAAGTGGTTTTGCTTGCCAGTTTGAGATTTACACGGGCAAACTAAAAGAAGTGGAATAAAATTTAGGAGAAAGAGTAGTGAAAACACTGACTGAAAAACTTTACGGGAAAAACCATAGACTCTATATGGATAATTTTTTTACATCAAACCAGTTGTTTCACTTCTTAGAAACTCAAAATGTCTAATCCTCAGGTATAGTTAATCTTTCAAGGAAAAACCTTCCCAAAAATCTGACAGAAGACAGGAAAATGAAAAGGGGAGAATTCGATTGGGCGGTGAGCAGCGATAACATAGTATGTGTCAAATGGAAAGACAAAAGATGTGTGTCATTGCTTTCCACCCAAGAAAGCCCAGTGGAAACTATTTCTGTTGAAAGGACAGAAAGAAACGGGAAAAAGATCAATGTGACTTGCCCAAAAGTTGTTGCGAATTATAACAAAAACATGGGCTTCGTTGACCACTTCGATCACCTAAAAAGTCTGTATGCGATAGATCGAAAGAGCAAAAAGTGGTGGCACCGCATTTTCTTTCATTTTCTAGACACTGCCATTGTGAACGCTATTTACAAAATGCTGCCGAATTCTGACAAAGAACTGAAAAATTTCAGGTTAGAAATCGTCAGAAGCTTGATGACAATGGGAAAAGAAGGAGAACCAAAAAAACGGCCATCAAAAGGTGCAACGCCTGTAGTTATTAAAAAACATAAACTTCATGTTCCTGATGAAAAGCGCTATCAAGATGTGAAACAAATCGCTATAAGATGCAAACCAAGGAGATGTGCCTTTTGCAGCACCACTCAAAAACCACACACGACCCGGTGGATGTGTGAAACATGCAACGTCAGACTATGCATGTTTCAAAAAGACATTACATGTTTCCAAAAGTTTCATCAAAAATAAGGACAAATGATGTCTTAAATTTTCTTTTATAAATTTTTACATTTCTCTAATATACTATTTCTTACATTTTGCTGATATTTTTTGAATTTTTCTTATACTTTAAAAATTCCTCATATTTAAAAAAAAAATATTATCACTTTTTAAATTTTAAGTGTATATTTAAAATACATGTTAGCTGAAAATTGATTGCTATTGATTGATAAAATAATTATTATTATAATTATTATAAATATATAAATATTTTTTTTCTGCTATATAAACATATAATTTTCTGAAATTTTGTTTTTACATTTTTCTTATATTTTAAAAATTTTAAATAAATGATTAAAATATTTGTTTTCTTAAAATTGTTTCATAGAAGCATTATTATTATTATAATGCTATGAGTTCAGTTATTTTTATATTTTTAAAATTTTAATATATACATTTAAAGTTTTTAAATTTTTATTATGTAATTGAAATTTTTGTTTATTGAAAATTATTTCGTAAAATATTCATCATTATAACATTATAAGCTCAGTTATTTTTATATTTGCTCGTTTAAAGCAAGGTAAGTAAGTGTTCGAATTTAAATGACCTAGGCGATCACCCGTTTGCAGTCTGCAAACGGCCCCCTTTCTGTAACGGGGACCCCTAAATTTTTTTAATTCATATTTCTTTTATCTGTAGGACCATTATATCACGTTTTGCATGTTTTTTCAGAAATATTTCATGATTTTAACATTGCGCCCCTCAAAGGGTTAACGTGCGGTGTGCAAGTACAATTTTCCCATTTCCTGAAGGGTGAAACGGAGTTGTTCTGCTATGTTTAATACTAAATTTAGCATAAACTGACTCCAATGCATCTGATAAAAAGTTCTTTCCCTGATCAGTAATAATTTTGTTGCGATACCCATGCCTAGAAATGAAATCAGCCAAAGTATTTGCTACCAATTCAGAATTTATAGATTGAACTGGGTATGCCCTAATCCACTTACTAAAAGCATCAATATAAGTGATAATCAATCTGTTGCCATTCATAGTGGGTGGCATGGGACCTTCACAATCACAATGAACAACAGAAAATGAGCTGGAAGGTGTTGTCATTCTCTGCTAAGGTGTCAAGTGTTTTGATTTGTGTGCCCTCCTTTGCTGACAACTGATGCACGATTTAACAAGATTTTTCACATGTGCAGTCATCCCTCGCCAATAAAAATACTCCCTAATTCTCTCTATGGTTTTGTTGTACCTTTGGTGACATCCCGCCAAAGAATCATGAGTTAATTTGAAGATATCAAGAACTATCTCCAAAGGTACCACTAATTCCGACTCTTATTGAGTAGTACTGAATCCCTGGTATCCTCGCAAAGAAGTATATCCAAATCAAAATAAAACCTAAGGTAAGCCGGAGCAATATTTACATTCTTATCCAGCTTATCAGCAATTTCAGAGCACTTTCTGTCATTTTTCTGTGCCTTACGCACCTTTTCAATCAAGTCACTTTGTGGTTCAAAAAGTTTTAAATTATCATTATTTACACTATTAACATTTTGTACACAATTTATCATCTCTAATACATAAAAAATCAGCCACACTGTTAAATATTCCCCATATGTATTCAATCGAGTATTTATAATCTGACAGGGTGCATATCCATCTCGCGATTCCCGAAGTAGTGTCCCTAATCTTTAATATGAAAGTAAGTGGTGCATGATCAGCATATATTTTGAAATGGGTATTAGCTAAATAGCACTTGAAGTGGGCAGTAGCCCAAACCAACGCCAGAAGTTCCCGCTCAGTCGCAGAATATCTCTCGTCAAAGCATCCTTGAGCTTTTTACTCGCAAAAGTCACCGGATGTAGTAAATTGTCATCATCGCAAATGTTTCGTATCCATTGGGTTCTTAATTCCTCAGATTTTGGTAGTGAAAATGTGCTGACAGAATTCTGTTTGTCATAAATGGATTTGCATCCAAAACTGAACAATGATGGGGCTTTTGTAGAACTAGCATATACCTACCATAAATTATAAAAAAATTCTTGTAACAGATAAAGCAGGCTTTCACTTACTGATTATACACAAAGATCATTAATACATTATTTAAAAAAATGTGAACAATGTTACAAGCATTAATAAAAAATATATATACAGTCCACTCCCTCTAATCCACAACTCTATAATCCGCAAACGCCTATAATCTGCATTATATTTCAGGTGTAAACAAACATGTAAATAAAGAGTTAAAATCTTTTTTTAAGCAAGATAACTCACATTTTGACTGTAATAAATATTGACTAATCTGATGAAATTATTAAGAATTTTAATTAATTAATTTTAAATGCACTAAAATTTTTTAATGCATTTCTGCATTAGTTAGAAAGAAATATTCTGTGTATCTTATAAATAACTATTAGACTGCTATATTCTGAACGCATTTGTTGACTATATAAAAGATAAAATTACTTTCAAAGAGGGGTTAGCTCTTTTGGATAAATGTCTTTATCTTTTAGAAAAACAAACTTTTGTTATTTATCAAGAAATCCTGACTCTTGTAAAAGGCTTCAAGATTAAATTGCTGAGTATAAATTAAAAGCTCTAAAGCAAACCATTATTACTGTGATGTTGGAGATCTAAAAATAAGTAGAAATGTTTCTATTAATTGTGCATTAATATATTATTTAAATGTATTTCTAATATTGGGTATAGTTTATATATATATATATAAAAGCAGTTTCTTTTATTTCTGTGTTATTTATTTACAATGTGGTTACTATATTTGTTGATAAATTCCAAATATTACAATGTAAACAAAAAAAATGACCTATAATCTGCAAAATTCTATAATCCACAAAACCCTTGGTCCCAACCTGTGCGGATTAGAGGGAGTGTACTGTACATGAAACTTTGATTATAAGTGCTTATAATAAAATTCAAAGAAAAAAAATAAGTATAATTTTTCATGCAAAGAAAATTTTCTAATACCACCCAGGCGATTTTCTCTATCTTCTCATATCCTCCTATGCTAGAAAAGTACCAAAATTTGTTATTAAAGTAAAAAAAAAAAAAATAGATACATTTTAATGATTGCAATAATATTTTTATTTTAAAATCCTTCGTAATCTGAAAATTAAATAATTTTAAATTACAATGTTTTCTTATTGTAAGGACACTCTGCAAGCTTGAATTTAATTCCCATTATGCTACGTATGGAATCAGAAAATCAGACAGAATTCTAAAGTATTTTTTCGTATTTATGCCGTTTAATATGTTTGGGGGGTGTGCTGACACCCCATGCCCATTCTCGTGTTACTTTTAGTGGTGCCCGTCCTCGCGGGTTAAGGGATTTTATGACAATAAACATCATTCAACCAACCAACCAACCAGGATATTTTGAAATTGTTTAATATGTATACATACCTTGCAGAGGGTGTTGAAAAGGACTTTCAGCTCTGGAGGAGGGTGAGCCGGCAGGTGTCCAGGGGATTGCAGGATAACCATGGCTCTTCATATAATGCCTTAGAATAAGGAGGAATAGGCAATTTCTGCCGCTGCCAGTACCCTGGTTCCCATGGCAGAGACCTTGCAGAGGGGGTTGAAAAGGACTTTCAGCTCTGGAGGAGGGTGAGCCGGCAGGTGTCCAGGAGATTGCAGGATACCCGTGTCTCCGATGATACGCCTTAGAATAAGGAGGAATAGGCGATTTCTGCCGCTGCCAGTAACCTGGTTCCCATGGCAGAGGGCGACCTGGTAAAATATATTAATGTAAGAAGTGTCATTAATCCTTAACTGCAAATCTGTAAAATATCATTAGAAATACAGTTAAACGTCGAATTAAAAATCATTTGATAACATAACAAACACGTGGAACGTATCTACCATCAAGTGAATGGGATGACACGATCATGCAATTTTAGTGTTCACTCCTACAGTTTGGTGACAGTTTTTATTTTTATTTTATTATTATTTTTTTTTGTTATGGAAAGTGATCAACGAGAAGCACCTTTTGATTAATAAATTTATTAATTGATAATTAATTTCGGAAAATATTGCACCGCTATCCCCAATGCATATTTCTAAAAGTTTTTTATTCTTTGAAATGTGTTAGAATAGTGTTTCAAGGTATAAAATTCTGTAAAGATTGCAAGTGTCACTTAGCACAATCTACAGTTGTACAGCTTAATGTATCTAAATTAATGTTCTTTTTTAACATTGCCATTAGGATTCTGTACTACTTGATGAATGCTCTGTGATACTGTTAGATCTTTCACATTCATATTGACAAATCTACTTCCCATTCAAATCAAAGATTAGACTAACTCCTTAAAGCCTTCTCCTTTAATAATATTGAAAGGTCTCTGTTCCCAACATACAAATTTTGAAATTTTTTCAATGAAAATTTCTTTTTTTGTCTTGAGATGGTCAATGTGTGACATCGACGTATGCATCCTCGGTAGCAAATGTGTTTACTGAGACAATACTTACATCTTTATAAGATGATAGAACTGAAGATATGAAAGTGTGAGCAGTTTTTGCAACAGTGGATGGATGGATTATTTTCAGAACCCTCCATACCACCTTTTAAATTGAACATTTTCTGAATATATATTTCATCTAGCAAAATATTTACAATAAATTCATGTTCTTTAAGAAATGGCTTTTTCCTTTCTAAATGACCAATGCTTCCCTCTAAAATTAGCTTTGATAAAGAATAATTACTCATAAATATTATGTAGTTCACGAATACTAGGTAAGAATAAATAACCACATTTCAATAAGGCGTGTGTTGATGCGGATTGCACAATTAATGTAATGCTAAAATTAATGTGTAACTACTATAATGTCTGCTATTTTTGGCCATTTTTGAGAATGCTAATGTTCAATTATAAATAAAAAGATGAGGATTATCTCTATCACAGGGGTAGTACTTGTCCTGATATTCCTTAAATTCCTGAAAAATGAAAAAAATGTCCTGAAATATGGTAACATGTCCTGAAATTCCGGAAATTTCGCGAGTTTTGTATTATAGCACAAACAGTCATGATTTTTCCGTGTATATACATATATTTGTTTTTTCGTTTTTTTGAGGAATTGCACAAAATCGGTACTTTGGAATTAATAGGTGCTTTAGAGTCAGAAAATAGTGAAACTTTTTGTTATCTGATGATGTTTGGATGATGTTTATCTGATGATGGCTTGAGTTTTGGCAAACGATCGCAGAAAAAAAATCTTGAACTTTGGCTAGTGATGGCAGAAAAAATCTCGAACTTCGGCAAACGATCGTGGAAAAAGTAGTATGCCTGGTAAATGTGTCCTGAAGTATTGGAAAAAGTATGTCCTGAAATATCACCTAGGACTTCTACTACCCCTGTATCAGAATCACTATCAACAGATTTTAATGACTAATTTTTCACCATTTTCAATTAATTTCTCTAATACATGAACTTTATTAACTAAAGGAAACTTAGAAAAAGTGATGCTATTCAATTTTTCATTACTGACATATACTTCAAACTTAAGCCACTCTTCACAACAATACTGCCTAAAATATTTGGGCATACATTAGGAGCTTCATAAAAACAAATCCTAATGTTAGTCACCTTCTAAACAAAAGAGTTTTTCTTTTGATTTAGAGATTATCTGTTGAATATAATCTATAACGTCTTACAAACATTTAAATGAATTTTTTTCTAAACATATTCTCTGCTCAAGAAGAATTTCTTGAATAGCCTGCAAAATAATATCCTCTTCTACCTCAGCGATTCAGGCTTGTTTACATTTAAATAGGATGAAACATTTGGAAAAATGCAGGCACAGCACCTTCTTTAAGTTTTGGTATTTTCCTATTATATTCCCCTTTATAAACAGCACAATCCTTTCTTATAATTTGTGCTTCGTTAAAATATTTTATACATATTACAGGGTGTTTCAGTTTAGACATATCAGTGGGAATGTTTCGTATCCATTGGGTTCTTAATTCCTCGGATTTTGGCAATGAAAATGTGCTGACAGAATTCTGTTTGTCATAAATGGATTTGCATCCAAAACTGAACAATGATGGGGCTTTTTGTAGATTAGCACATACTTACCATAAATTATAAAAAATTTCTTGTAACAGATAAAGCAGGCTTGCACTTACTGATTATACACAGAGAACATAATACATTTTTTTAAAAAATTTGAACGCCTATTTCTAGATACTAAATACTGCATGCATTAATAAAAAATATATATATACAGGAAACTTTGATTATAAGTGCTTATAAAAACACATTTTAACATAGCTATAAAATTCAAAGAAAAAAAATAATTATAAATTCATATTTCCTCCAATAATACCACAACCGTTAGGCGTAAACTGTTGAGCTTTTTGTCAAGAAATAAAGAATTAATTCACTACAAATGTATCCTTACATGATGTGATTTGTGATCAACAGTTCACTAATATTTTAATTTAGTATTTAAAATATATACTTTCAAAATTTAATATGAACTAAATACACATTCATATATCAACAGAGACAGAGTAAGCTGGCTATGGACAGAGCACAGCAAGATACTAGGAACTAGACTAGCATTGTGTGATGCAACCATCTATCCAGATCATGTGACTTTTTTCTTTCAAGTCATTGTAACTTCAGCTATGTACAGCACTGAAAAACATTTCAATCTGGTCCTGGGACACCTTATATCTCAGCAAAAACTTTAAAATATTAGTTGAAATTAAATTGTCATACAAACATTTAACACTGTAAATGCAAGTTAAAAAAAACTCCAAGAAGCAAACTTTGCGATTGCTTCTTAAAATAGATGGGCCATTATTTGAAATTATTGATCCCTTTATATACAATTCTGCATAATTTAGAAATTCATGTCTCACATATTTGTTACTAATTTGAACAGGATTGTGTTTATTCTTACTTAAAAGATTACGGCTATTTAATATATCAAATAAATTGCTAAAGCATTTAAAAAACTTATGCAGTCGCTTTGCAGCCCTTGAAGGGTATAAAATCTATGTCACTGGGATCATCATTTGCAGCATCGTTTCGACGATGTTGATCACCTAAAGCTACAACTTCTACACCTGTTTTTGAATGGATGTTGAGCTTTCACTAATTAAGCTAGTTTGCTCTTTAGCACTCAACCCATTTATTAAAAAATGTCCAACAGGACCTTTCCAACTGCCATTGAGACAATTTATTATGGAAGTTAAAGGGTTTTTTTGGCAACAGGTAAATCATAATTGTTTATATCTGTGACATAATCTACATACCCACTGAATCTATTCATATCCCATTCCACATGTCTATAATAGAACTTCTTAATGAACTGAAAAATTGTGGATTGAACATTAAAGTTTGTTTGGTACCAGGACACATGGGAATAAATGTCAATGAAAATGCAGATTTGGCAGCGAAGCAAGCATCAGTTCTCATTAACTGTAAGACACCATTCTCTGACATTAAAAAGGAAATAAAACATGTGATTATAAATAAGTGGAAAGAATCTTGGGATACAGAACTTTGTAATAAGTTGCATGCAATAAAACCAGTAATATCGATCTGACCCTCCAATTAATTCATCAAGGAAAAAGGATGTTCTTTTCACTCGTCTCTGTATAGGCCACTCAAAAATCACGCACAAACATATATTTTTTTACGAGATCCAGCTCCCATGTGCCCACATTGTTAATTTACTGAACTTACCATTCACCACATTTTAACAAATTGCCCTGCACTTTGAAATAGTCCCTGTACAAATGTCTAAGTGTCATCATCTCATTTGGTCAACCTCATTGGAATAAAACCCAATGAGAATATTTTTGTTTTTAAAGCATGCAGGATTTTATCATATTTTCTTTTTTTTACATCTCACTTTTATCAACAAAATTATTTTATTTTTACTTAAAAATTCATTTACTTCTCAATATCTAATGTGGCTCTTTAGTTATTAATCTGGATGGGTACCCCATCCACATGTTTGTTTATTCTATAATAGACTTGGTATATTGTTTTTTTAAATTTTGTTTGGCGCAGCATGTCCAAATGTGGACTTTGTGCCAGTAAACCCAACCAACCAACAAACCCATTTCACATGATGCCTAATGGCTATTCCGTCAATTGTAAGTGTACATGTAATTTCCTTTTCAGAATTCTCTGTTGCTATTTCCTTCAAAAGTTTTAGAGATGCCTTTATGAAAACGAGGCTTCCATCAATACATCAGTACCATTTTCTCTGGGTGGAAGATGTCAAAAGTCTCTCTTACGAAGTGTTATGCTCTTGTTGAATAAAAATGTAATGTTAATGCAAAGAAATGAACTTTCAGTGGATACTTCTCATTTGTATTAATTTTGCAGCTGGACCATGTAAGACAAATTGGAAAAAAAATTAAGACTTTAGAATTAAGTATTTCTAAAATAAGAATTAAAAAAGCATTTAAATTTCAAATCAATTCTTTTTTTAATTATTTTTCATATGTAAGTTGTGTTTCTAATACACAGTCCAAACTAATGAGAAAGATTAAAATACAATAAAACCCCTGAATAATGGACACTCTTGAAAAATCTAAATGATCATTATTTTTAGTAAAAAAGTGTCCTTTCTTTTTTGAAATGAATGAAGGGTTTTAATGCAGTTTATTATATTTACATATAAAGAATTAGGATTTCAGTAAACTACTTCTTGATTCTTTATTTTCTCTCTAGCAGATAAAAAGATAAATATGCATACTAAAAAGAAACAAAGTATACAAATTGGCATGTAGTATACACAGTAAGAATCTTCATCTGGGACTGTTACTCATAAAATAAACAATTTTGTTTTTGTGACAAAATAATCCTTTCACAATAAAAGCAAAAATTCATAATAAATTTATCTTTTATGTTTTAAGAGGTTTTATAAAAGAGTATCTTCTTTAATCTTCAGAGAAAAAAAAGGAGAGAATGAGCAATAACTAACGATATAGTTGTTAAAAAAACCAGAGTGGATATGCTATCAGCAAAGGTATACATTAAAGAATAAATGCTATAGCTACGGAGAGTACACAGTTTCTTAAATTCCCCCCCCCCCCCCCCTCCCCAATCTTAAATGAAATATGATAAACCAAAACATATAATTTCAATATCAAAACATTGTTTCTGCTTTAAACTCGTGACAAAATAAAAGATCCTATTGGCGAGTAAAAAATGGTATTCAGTAAAATTTGCACATGGATAATGTAAAAGTACCGATTTATGTAACATGTAACACTTCAGTATAAATTTCGATTTTCTGTAAAATAATGTTTATTGTATATGTAAAAAATTGATTTGTAATACCTTTCATACAAAGAAAATTGATGTCTTTAACAAGACTCTCTGCCCCCCCCCCCCCTCCCAAAAAAAAAAAAAAAAAAAAAAAAAAAACAACCCAAAAGAAATATCATGAACCAAAACATCTTATTTCAACATCAAAGCATTGCTTCTAACTTAGACTCGTAAAAAAAAAAAAAAAAAAAAAAAAACTATGTTGCGGGCCCACCATGGCTGAATAGTTAAGGCATCACACCGCTAATTGCTTGAGAGCGTAGGTGGGCTACTACGGTTTCAACTCCCGTTGGCTCTGTTGTACACATTTTGTGGAGCTTCCGGATGTAATTCTCTGGTGTAAATTTCCTTGTGCTATCTCGTCACTGTATATTAACAAGGCGGGTCCTGATGTCACACATACAAGTCAAATGTATGTTTTAATAAATAAATAAGCTGTGTTGTGTCTTTAACGCACATAAAAGGAAATTTAAAAGACAAAGATCCTGCTTTCATTCAAATGAGGCCTAAACGAGAACCTACGAATGAGGCCTGCCTTCATTTATGAGAATTTTCTCGGACTTTTTGCAAAAACAGGCAAAATGACTGCTAAACACAAAGATATAGATGGATAGATATTGATAATACATAGATTTAGAATGAAAGGGAAAAATATTAAAATAAATTAATATTGGAAAAAAAAATCCAAAAATAAAAATACTTTAAAATAATTTGCAGGTTAATTTAGAAAATTTTATTTGAGCTGCAATTTGAAAAATAAAATTTTAAATCTGATTTGTGTGTTAAAAACTATATTCTAATTAGTCAAAATTTAGCCCCCCAGGGGGATACCTTCTTTAGGTATTCACGGGCTTCGCAACCCCGGGTTCCTGAGCGATCTTTCTCTTTTCCTTTTCCTCTTATTTCTCTTGTCTTTCTTTCCTCTATGTTTCACTCTCGTTGTGGTTTCCTCTTCGGAGGTGAGGGCAATTCTGTATGAGCCGATATCATCCTGTATATCGACTTGTGGAGAATTGTAAACCACCCACGTGTTTGCCGTGCGTGGCGACCCGTGTCCCTGGAAAGGGGGATCCTGGTAGTTGAGGGTAACCAACACACTGCTTTGGCCTCTGCTTCAGGTAGACGGGAGGTGCATATTGGTCCCGTATGCATCAATCGGCTGGTCAGCTGACTTGTGTCACTGGCTGGGGATCAAGTGAGCGAGTACTTACTAGCCATCTCGCTAAGCGTGGAGACTGGCATAGGAGTGTCTTGTGACCGTATGGGCCCTGGCTAGCACTGGTGCACAAATGTGCATCCCCTTGTTGGGCTCGGTAGTGGGTGGTGCAGCCGGGGTCTGAATTCTTTTTCTTTTTTTCAATTATGGATGGAAAAACTAACATTCCTTCTATTTCTCTCCCAAGTGGCGAGCAACAAACTGTACAGACGTTATTCACTCGTTTTTTTGTAATTAAACGCACTGATAGTCTCTCAGATAGTTCTTTCAAAAAAACTTCACCTTTTCTAATAGCAAAAACATTTCAGTCTGTTTTGGGTGATGGTCACTCGCTCAAAAAATTGCAGTCTGGGGACTTACTGGTTGAGGTTTCTTCAGCCAGGCAGTCACAACTTCTGTCAAATTGCGATACTATAGGTACTTTTTCTGTCTCTGTTAAAGCACATCAAACTCTTAATACTTGCCGTGGTGTCATATCTGAACCAGATCTTTTATTTTCTACAAAAGAAGAACTTCTAGCTAATTTAAGTGATCAAAATATCATAGATGTACGCCGTATCACTATCCGTCGAAATGGGCAAATGCTTCCTACTAAACACATTATTCTAACTTTCAATAGCCATATTTTACCTTCTACAATTAAAGCTGGTTATTTAAACTGTCCAGTTAGGCCTTATATCCCTAATCCTCTGCGTTGTTTTAAGTGCCAGCGGTATGGGCATACTAATACTACCTGTCGTGGATCTGCTACTTGTCCACGTTGTGCAGAAGTCGGCCATGACGGTAAAACTTGCGAAAAACCAGAACGCTGCACTAATTGTAAAGGTGACCATACATCGTACTCTCGCTCTTGCCCTAACTGGATCCGTGAAAAGGAAATTCTTGCAGTTAAGATTACTCAAAAACTTTCCTACCCTGAAGCCCGTAAACTTGTTGAATCTAGGACCCCCTCTGTTGGGGTATCTTACTCCAGTATACTCAAACAACAACCAAAATCCGTAAGGCACATCAGTACCCAGACCGACTGCTCTTTTCCACCAAATAATACATCTATGACACATTCAACCAATACTTCACTTAAAAAAACCCGGGACGTCTCTCTTGGTAGTAAATGCTATGGTACCCCATTATTGGAACGTTGGCTACCATCCTCAGAACCAGTTACAATAGAGTATCAACTTACTCATTCACAGAAATCTCCAGTTGGATCCAAAAAGTCATCTAATCATCAGACTGAAACTAAGGTTGCTTCATCTCCAGTTCTATCATTACAGAAACCTAATTCTCCCCAAACATCATCAGTTAAATCAAAAATATCAACCGAACATAAGACAAAAAAAACGCCAGCTACAGATAAAAGCAAATTAGTGAAACCTATTGTTTGTCCAACTCCGAAAGCAAATGAAAAAACTTTCACGCAAAAGAAAGAAAGAAACCTCCAACTCAAATCTCTTCACAGTGGAAAACTGTGAAGAGAAAAAGCAATAAATCATGTCTTAGCCCAGCAATAACTAATATTAAAGATCACAAACAGCTGCTCAACTATGCAGAAGAGGCTATGGACTCTTGTAGTTATGACTCTGATAACGATGACAATAATACAGTTTTTGAAGTTATTCATCCTACGTAGCTTTATATCGTTTTAAAATTTTGAATTATAACTTCGTTCTTAAAGCAGTATTATATAACATTTTATGCTTTATTTCTTGAACATACAACTTTTCATAACTTTAGAGATTTTAGAATTTTTTAATTTAAATATTCTAGTGTTTTAACTATTTTTTGTCATTAAAACCTTGTGTATTGTCGCTTTCATTGTGTATTATTTTTTATTACTTGTATCATCACATTGCTTTCTTCATTTTGTTTTGTTTTTTCACTTTTATATCTCTGACAATCTTTTAATGTAACTTTTAATTTTTAACTATGTTTTACTCCTTAACTTTTTCTTGGCGCAGCATGTCCCTATGAGGACTTTGTGCCATAAAACTCTAACCAACCAACCAACCAACCTAGTCAAAATTTAGTTTAAACCCTAGACTGCCTTGGTATAAATTAATTTAAAATTGGTATTATTTAACTTTTCACTGAATACATTTAAAATTACATTAATTGGTAAATTGTAATTGAATATCATTTATTCTTCACAGCTAAAAATTGCTGAACTGAATTGCGTGCTTATTTCAATCCTGGATGATCCAGTTACACCAAAAAGAAAAAAAAAAGTATCCAATTCATCCACCTAAGTATATAACATTTGAACAGAAAATATTTTTCATAAGCTTTTCATAGCTCAGGCCAAATCTAAATATTACAATTTACTTGTATATATTTTTTTTGTTAAAATGATTTGTAAATTTGTGCCAGAATGTAAAAGAAAACGCTGCTTTAATCAATAAATAATCAATATAACTGGCAATTAAAAAGATAATTTGCAAACATGTTAAAATATCTCAATTTTAGAGAGACATCTGCTATTGGCGAGTAAAAAAGAAAATCAAGCTCACTCGTCCTTCAAGAAAAGAGGGGTGCAGAATTGATTTTCTGAAATTTTTTTTAGTACGAAATGCTTTTACTGAATAATCATCATCTTCATAGTTTGTCTGAGATGTTTTAAATCAAGATTATTTTTCAATACAGAGTTGTTTAATTCTTGGAGATGGATCAACAAGTATAATTTCCTGATTATTTCTGTTATTTTATTTTTGATAATATTCCTATGCTTAGTACATGTACAAATATTTATGAAATTAGCAGGGATGCAAGTGCTGCGCATATCTGCGCAGAAATACAATTGCTGCGCATGTCTGCACCGAAATAGCGTTTTTCCTTAAATTTGCGCCAAAACGTAGTTAAGTACCAAAATGAAATTTAGCACAATTTCGTCGATCCGAGAAACAAAAACAAATTCCATTTTTAACTTTTTCCAGGTGGTAAATTTCCCCCTAGAAATACATTAAAATCCGGGCCTTTATGTGATTTTTTTCTTCCTCTCTTCGGCAAAAAGTTGGTGGCGGATTTGCTTGGCGTACTCTCGGTATGGAAGAGTCGGTCGCACCCGCAGACTTCCCGATTTTTCTCCCGCTAAAATCTCGGAACTTCACTCCGGATGAGAGAAAGAAATCTGAAAGTTGCCAATTAAGCGATCGCCGCCAAAAAACGACACCCTCTTGACGGTGAAAAAGGAAACGTGTTGGAATTGTCTTCTGCCGGAAAGAACAATGGGATTCTCTCTACGTATCCGACGTCACACTTCTTGGCGGCGCATGTGTGGAATCCTACTAATCTTAGTCGAACAATGAGATTCTATCTGTGATAAAAACCAAAACCGAAGCTGCAATGTCTCTACATGGCAAGCAATCAGGTAAGTCTAATTATTTTTACAGCAAATTTAATAGTTTTATGATGTGAGTTATTAGAAAACTTAAAATAAAATGTTCAGAGCAAGCTTAATATAATAATTATTCAATATAATATGTAAAATAGGAGTTTGGTTAGGCTGAGAATAATATGGCAAAATAAGAATTTTACAGTATTTTCAGAAAAATAATTCACTTTAACAATAAAAAAGAAAACACCGTTCGATTTCTTTTCCTCTGCATGAAAATTCTTGCAGATTTTTATTATTTAGTCGCCGTACGCGTTGGTGTTCTGTTTTTGAGATATTCTTTTCATACTTCAGATGTTCTTTTTATTCATTTAACATAACTGTTTTCTATATTATTTTATAATTTACTGTTCGCAAAGCGTATGTACATCGTGAGCGTCCATAAATAGTTAATACGGCGATTGTTATAAAGTGGCGCGATCATAATACATACGGGACCCTGAACCCTTCGCGCTCATACGGATGGTGATCTTTCGGGGGAAAAAAAAAAAAAAAAAGCCTTGCTACGTTTATATATATATATTATGTAGGAAAATTATTCCCAAGCATTTTTCATTTCTATTTTTTCATTAAACAATTTGTAAAGTCTACCTGAACTCGACAGCACGATATTTTCTTTTGCCGCCTTTCGGCGTTTGTTTACGTTTTTACCGCCACGGTTGGATGGTTGCGTATCGCGTTTCGGTCGTGGACCGTATACAGCAATTTTACTTGCGATCGCATTCGCTAGTATTCATTTTTTTAAGATAAGTATTTAAATTTAATTAACATGTAAAATCATCTTTTTAAGTCATTTTTATATTAAAGTAATTTTTCTAAAGTCATCGTCATATTTATTAAATGTTATTCAAATTATAAGTAAATGTTAAATATCTTCCTACTTATGCAAATTGCATAGTCGATTCTGATTGGTCGATAGGTTTTCGTCCTGATTTAAAGGGACAGCGATTTCATGTTTTCTGCAGAGATGTGTGAGGTGTGCGATGTTTGAAGGCTGACTTATGGTATTATTTGGTATGTTTTATGAAGTGTCAGCGAATATGTATGGTATATGACTGAATACCGAAATAATTGTGAGAATTTATTAAGCATAATGGTTTTGTTTGAAGACGTTTCATCGAAAAATTGTTAATTAAATCGGCGATAGAGTTGTGGATAATATATTTCAAGTTACTTATGTCGTCGAATGATGCAGTGTTCTCGAGTTCGGGTAGACTATCGTCGCAAGTGTCCATTAATTTAATCCAAGAACGAAGTCAAGTTCATGTACTACAAGCACCAATAAATGAATCCTTTTTCTGTTCATCATTTTGGCTCATTACTGTAAGTACATTTTACACTTACCTTATCCCTGAAACATCAAAGAATATATATAGGATTCATGAAGTTGCATATACTTCAACATATTCTTATTCAAAGTTATTATTTTAACTATATTTTCAAAGTTTCATATATAACTTAAACTAATTTGTCAAGTCACTCTGCTGAATTTTAACGTGGGAGGGGCAAGCAACAAACACACGACACCACCCCCCCCACAGAGGTTATGGGCCCAGAAGCACTTCCACTGCGGCAAACTAGAGAAAAGTATTTTAAAATGAAAATGTTGAAGCTAATAATGAAGTGTTTTTTTCAAGTATATAGTGTATGAAATATTTTAATGTTTATATATGTGCATGCAAGTTTTAGTACCATTTCTATTTATATTTTATATCTATTTAATGTTTTAAGTAAAAGTAAGTAAAATGGCTACTGCACCAGATATAGTAGTATTAAGTAGGGATAACTATCAAAGTTGGACTCGTTTTATAAAATGCACATTGCAAACTGAAGGTTTGTATACCTGGGTGAATAAAACTGAATGGCCAGATTATACAGATTTGAAGCCCCTTGATAAGTTTAAGCTAAATCAGTCAAAGCAAAGGGCAGCCGGAATTATCAAAACGTATGTCAGTCCTGAAATTGGGTTAACAATAGGTCATTTGGATGATCCGTCGGAAATATGGGAAACACTAAAGTTAAATCTGGAAATCCCAGGAAGAGCATTAAAATCGTTTCATGTAAATGAATTTAGGAATTTAAAAATTAATGTAGATGAAGATATCCCAACTTATATTGCTAGGTTTGAAGAAGCTTATCGTCGCGTAGTTGATTCCGGGGAGGAAGTTGCAGAAAAGCATCGTTGTTACCAATTAATAGAAAGCCTACCAGAAAATTATGATTATTTAATTAGGGAATTAGACCGTTTGCCAGAAAAAGATTTTAAGGATGTTAAAGAGGAGATTCTAAAGGAATGTTCAAGGAGGGATTTGAGAGAAAGATTAAGAAATGAAACCCTCATGGCTGATAGAACCACTCAAATGTCTGAAAAAGTTTCCCCTAAGTCTCATTCTCGAAATAAAATAAATTTAAAGTGTGAAGTTTGTGGTAAATATGGCCATTGGGATAAAAATTGTAGGAAACAGAAAAGTGGTGATAAAAGGGATGAAGTAAATTTAGATTCATACGTCGCAGAATTAAAATGTAAAAGTAATGATTTGTGCAATGTTTCCCCCCCTTGCTGGGAATTTACATTGGATTCAGCGTCCACATCTCATGTCTGCCAAAATAAGCATTTCTTTACTTATCTAAGTGAGCCACCAGAGGGTGCAGTTGTTAGGATGGGAACAACACCTCATAAAGTTAGAGGAATAGGAAAAGTAAGTTTTAAATTAAAGGAAAAGGATAAAGTATCTATTGTAAATTTACATAATGTGTTGTATGTTCCTACCATTCATAAAAATTTAATTTCCATGTCAAAGATGGATAAAGCTGGTCTCCATGCCACAATGGACAATGGGTTTAAAGTATTTGATAAGCATTGGAAGTACTTATATACTGCCACTCTAAAAGATAATTTCCCCCCAGGGGGATACCTTCTTTAGGTATTCACGGGCTTCGCAACCCCGGGTTCCTGAGCGATCTTTCTCTTTTCTTTTTCCTCTTTTTTCTCTTGCCTTTCTTTCCTCTTTGTTTCACTCTCATTGTGGTTTCCTCTTAGGAGGTGAGGGCAATTCTGCATGAGCCGATATCATCCTGTATATCGACTCATGGAGAATTGTAAACCACCCACGTGTTTGCCGTGCGTGGCGTCCCGTGTCCCTGGAAAGGGGGATCCTGGCAGTTGATGGAAACACACACACTGCTTTGGCCTCTGCTTCAGGTAGACGGGAGGTGCATATTGGTCCCGTATGAATCAATCAGCTGGTCAGCTGACTTGTCACTGGCTGGGGATCAAGTGAGCGAGCATTTACTAGCCATCTTGTTAAGGGTGGAGACTGGCATAGGAATGTCTTGTGACCGTATGGGCCCTGGTTAGCACTGGTGCACGATTGTGTATCCCCTTGTTGGGCTCGGTAGTGGGTGGTGCGGCCGGGGTCTGAATCATTATTTTTTTTCTAACATGGATGGAAAAAATTCATTTCCTTCTAACTCTCTCCCATGTGGAGAGCAGCAAAATGAACCGAATTCTTCATTCACTCGTTTTTTTGTAATTAAACGCACTGATAGCCTCTCTGATAGTTCTTTTAAGAGAACTTCACCTTTTCTTATTGCAAAAACATTTCATTCTGTATTTGGTGACAACTGTTCACTTAAAAAACTGCATTCTGGAGATTTGCTTGTTGAGGTCTCTTCAGCCAGCCAATCTCAGCTTCTTTCAAATGCTAATACAATAGGACCTTTCTATGTGTCTGTTACAGCGCATCAAACTCTGGATACTTGCCGTGGTGTAATATCGGAACCTGACCTTTTACTGTCTACAAAAGAAGAACTTTTAGAAAATTTAAAAGACCAAAATGTCATCGATGTACGCCGTATAACAATTCGTCAGAATGAGAAAGTGCTTCCCACAAAGCACATCATTCTGACTTTCAATACTCCTAATTTACCTACTAGAATTAAAGCAGCCTACCTAAGCTGTCCTGTCCAGCCTTATATTCCAAATCCTCTCCGTTGTTTCAAATGTCAACGATATGGTCATACCAACACTACTTGTCGTGGTACTGTTACCTGCCCTCGTTGTGCAGAAGTAGGCCACGACGGTAAATCTTGTAAAAAATCCGAACGCTGCATAAATTGTAAGTGTGATCATCCAGCATACTCCCGTTCTTGTCCTAACTGGATCCGTGAAAAAGAAATAATTGCTATTAAAATTACTCAAAAAATTTCCTATCCCGAAGCTCATAAACTTGTTGAGTCTAGAACCCCGACTATCGGGGTTTCTTACTCTAGTATACTCAAACAACAACCAAAATCCGTAAGGCACATCAGTACCCAGACCGAATGCTCTTTTCCACCAAATAATACATCTATGACACATTCAACCAATACTTCACCTAAAAAAACCCGGGACATCTCTCTTGGTAGTAAATGCTATGGTACCCCATTATTGGAACGTTGGCTACCATCCTCAGAACCAGTTACAATAGAATATCAACTTACTCAGTCACAGAAATCTCCAGTTGGATCCAAAAAGTCATCTAATCATCAGACTGAAACTAAGGCTGCTTCATCTCCAATACCATTACAGAACCCTAATTCTCTCCGAACATCATCAGTTCAATCAAAAATATCAACCGAACATAAAACTAAACAAACGCCAGCTCCAGATAAAAGAAAATTGGTGAAACCAATTCACCTAACTCAGAAAGCTAATGAAAAAACTTGAGCGCAAATAGAAAGGAAGAAACCTCCAACGCAAGTCTCTTCACATTGGAAAACTGTGAAGAGAAAAGACAAGAAATCATGCCTGAGCCCAGCAATCACAAATGTAGTGGATACCAAACAGTTACTGAACTATGCAGAAGAGGCTATGGACTCTTACAGTTATGACTCTGATGACGATGAAAATGTTGTTTTCGAAAAATTTAATCCTACATGATTTTTTATTGAGTTTTTTAAATTTTGAATTATAACTTTGTTTTTAGGCAGTATTACTATACTGTGTTATGCTTTGATTTTTGGATTAATTTTAACTTTTCATAACCTTAGAGCTTTTAGAGATTTTTAATTTAAATATATGCTTTGTCTTTTAATTACATTTTGGATTTTTAAACCTTGTGTATTGTCACTTTCATTGTACATTATTTTTATTACATGTATCATCACATTTCTTTCTTCAGTTTACTTTGTTTATAACTTATATATCTCATACAGTCTTTTAATGTAACTTTTAAATTTTAACCATGTTTTACACCTTACTTTTCTCTTGGCGCAGCATGTCCCTGAAGGGACCTTGTGCCATAAAACTCCAAACAACCAACCAACCAACCTAAAAGATAATTTTTATGTTCTTAAAGCCATTAAAAGTTATGACAAAACTAAATCTAATGTTAAGAACCAATATTTAGAGCTTGCTGATCAACCATCTCTTTCTGATAAGAATAAATTAAAAGTTTTTACTTGTACTAAATCCTTAAATCAAGTCTATAACACTAATTCAAGAAGTGCTCATGTATTAAAAGATAATGTCAGGGAAGTAACTAATATACAAGAGTCAAATCAAAATTACAATGTTACATTTGCCAGTGAGCGTAACAACATCATGCTATGGCATGAAAGGCTAGGACATAGTAATGTTGATATAATTAAGAAAATGTTTCGTGAAAATTTAGTTCAAAATTGTGGACAATTACAGGGAAAAGAGACTCCGTGTGAACCGTGTATTCTAGCTAAAAATACTAGGTCAACATATCCTAGATTAAAGAAAGTTCGCTCAAAAGAAATGTTAGAATTGATACATAGCGATGTATGGGGCCCGGCTCCAGTTACATCAAGGAATGGGCAACGGTACATACTTACTTTTATTGACGATTTTAGTCGAAGAGCCTTTTGCTACCCGCTACGCTCTAAAGATGAAGTTTTCCTGAAATTAAAGCACTTCATCACGTTTGTGGAACGCCAAACTAACAGAAAAGTCAAAGTCATGAGAACTGATAACGGGTTAGAATATTGCAATAAGCAAATAAGAGATATGTTAGAAAAGATGGGAATCAAGCATGAGAGGACCACAATATATAGTCCCCAGATGAACGGCGTGGCCGAGCGATATAACAGAGTTTTATTTGAAGGAACTAGAACGTTTATGCAAGCAGCTAATCTGCCGCCTAATCTATGGGTTGAGGCAGTTATGGCAGTAAATTACATTCGCAACCGAATATTTCACACAGGCATAGAAGCAATACCGTTTCAACGATGGTACGGAGCTAAACCATCCATTCGTCATCTAAAACGTTATGGATGCATTGCGTATGTACATCAACCTAAAGAAAAACGAAATAAGTTTCAATCAAGAGCAAAAAAAGGAGTTTTTGTAGGATATGGTATAGGATCCTGTGGATATCGCATTTATTTCCCTAAAGAAAATAAAGTAATTGAGTCAAAGCATGTGACATTTGACGAAGCTCAACTGAACGGTTCTCCTGAACGGAAAATAATACATCGCACGTTTGTTGATTTTTCAAATGATGATAATGAATTCTTTACAGGTCCTAACAATTCACCGACAATGGAAGATGATTTGACTGTCCATCAACCGAGTAGCTCTACAACTCTGACAGAAGTTGAGAAAGTAATGCAGCAAGATGAATCTAGATCCGAAGAGAAAATGGAAGATGATGTATCAACATCTGAAGATGAATTAGAAGAGAATATTCTGAAGGAACAGGAAGAAGCAGAAGCAACATTTTATCGATTTATGAAGAAAAGAAAGAAAGGAAGAACTAAAGGTAAAATTGATGTTTATATCTTATCTCCTACTGGTTCCAGATTAAGATCGCAACAAGATTTACGTGAATATTGTAAAATGCATAAAATCATATTAGATGATACTTTGGCAAATTTTTCATTAGGGAATACATATGAAGGCCCAATCAAGCTAGATAAGGAACTAGAGAGTGAATTAACTGAAGAAGCGCTCCTAACTGAAATAATTGTACCACAAAATGCGACACAAGCAAAACAACTTCCAGAGGCACAAAAATGGAAGGAAGTAATGGATCAAGAGATCCAAACCATGTTAGATAGACACGTTTGGACACCTGTCCCAAAAGTTGATCAAAAAGTTATAGGAACCAAATGGGTTTATACTGTAAAAGAAAATAGTGAAGGAAAGAATTGCATATTTAAAGCGCGTTTAGTTGCACTAGGTAATAATCAGAGAGAAGGTTTAGATTACAACGACACATTTAGTCCAGTAATAAATTTTACACTCATTCGTCTTTTCATAGCTTTTTTTATTAGAATATTGAATTGGGTGCATTGTCTTCTTGATGTTAAATGTGCATACTTATATGGGGATATTGATAAAGAAATTTGCATCAAACAACCCGAAGATTATACAATTCCAGGGAAAGAACACTGTGTTTTGAAGTTAAAGAAAGCAATCTATGGGCTCCACCAAGCTGGAAGATGTTGGTACCATGATTTGCATAATAAGTTAATTGCAAATGGATTCAGTGAAGTACAAGGGTTAACTTGTGTATACTCTTATAAAAGTGAAGCAATAGTTATAGTGTATGTGGATGATTTGCCTATTTTTGCGAAGAATGGTGAAGTTTTAAAAGAGGTAGTACAGTTAATTGAATCCATTTATGAAGTTAAAAATTTAGGTCCTATTTCAATGTTACTAGGTATCAATTTTAAAAGAAAAGAGGATGCAATAGTTAATGTTAACTGTGAACATTATATTGAAAAGTGTTTAAAGAAGTTTGATGTCCCTGATTTTACTAATATATCTCTTCCTTCTCCTCCTGTATATAATCCTGTTCCAGTTGCTGAAGATGACGAATTTCCCGAGAACCTGCCGTACCGAAACTTACTGGGATGTCTACAGTACATTGCTCATCGATGCCGTCCAGACATTGCTTGGCCTGTTGCTGCACTTTCACAATTTACAGAGAGCCACAACCTGTTGCACTACAAGGCACTCCTGCGAATCCTGATGTATCTCTCTTCGACAAAATCCTTGGGATTGAAGTTGGCACAATCTGACCCTCCAATCCAGCTAGCTGTCTACGTCGACGCTTCTTGGGCAAGTGACACTACTGATCGAAAATCCTGGAGCGGCTACATTGCTCTATTAAATAATATTCCAGTAACCTGGAGAGTAACTAAACAAAATTGCGTAGCCTTTAGTCCAATGGAAGCAGAAATAATAGCAGCGACAGAAGCTGTAAAAGATCTAAAATTCTTAAACATGTCTCTAATTGAAATTCAGAAAAGTCTTAACTTGGACATCATTACTATTCAACATCCAATGCTCTTTTGTGATAATACTGCCGCCATTTCCTTCACCAAACAGAAAGCTGATATTGATTTAAAATACAAGTTTATAAGAGACTGGTATAACAATGGCCTCTTCGACATAAAGCATGTTATGTCAAAAGAGAACTATGCAGATATTTTGACTAAATCCCTCGTAAAGGACTCCTTTCTTAGATTCAGAGACGTTTTCTTATGGTAATGAACTTTCCACGAAAAAAAAAAAAAAAACTTTCTTTTGATCCTGCCATTATTACAAAAACTTTTGTAAGGAACTTTATTGCAGAAAATCAAAATGAATGGGAAAGAGGGGCATTCTGTAGGAAAATTATTCCCAAGCATTTTTCATTTCTATTTTTTCATTAAACAATTTGTAAAGTCTACCTGAACTCGACAGCACGATATTTTCTTTTCTTTTGCCGCCTTTCGGCGTTTGTTTACATTTTTACCGCCACGGTTGGATGGTTGCGTATCGCGTTTCGGTCGTGGACCGTATACAGCAATTTTACTTGCGATCGCATTCGCTAGTATTCATTTTTTTAAGATAAGTATTTAAATTTAATTAACATGTAAAATCATCTTTTTAAGTCATTTTTATATTAAAGTAATTTTTCTAAAGTCATCGTCATATTTATTAAATGTTATTCAAATTATAAGTAAATGTTAAATATCTTCCGACTTATGCAAATTGCATAGTCGATTCTGATTGGTCGATAGGTTTTCGTCCTGATTTAAAGGGACAGCGATTTCATGTTTTCTGTGCAGAGATGTGTGAGGTGTGCGATGTTTGAAGGCTGACTTATGGTATTATTTGGTATGTTTTATGAAGTGTCAGCGAATATGTATGGTATATGACTGAATACCGAAATAATTGTGAGAATTTATTAAGCATAATGGTTTCGTTTGAAGACGCTTCATCGAAAAATTGTTAATTAAATCGGCGATAGAGTTGTGGATAATATATTTCAAGTTACTTATGTCGTCGAATGATGCAGTGTTCTCGAGTTCGGGTAGACTATCGTCGCAAGTGTCCATTAATTTAATCCAAGAACGAAGTCAAGTTCATGTACTACAAGCACCAATAAATGAATCCTTTTTCTGTTCATCATTTTGGCTCATTACTGTAAGTACATTTTACACTTACCTTATCCCTGAAACATCAAAGAATATATATAGGATTCATGAAGTTGCATATACTTCAACATATTCTTATTCAAAGTTATTATTTTAACTATATTTTCAAAGTTTCATATATAACTTAAACTAATTTGTCAAGTCACTCTGCTGAATTTTAACGTGGGAGGGGCAAGCAACAAACACACGACACCACCCCCCCACATATTAAAAATCTGCATGAGGGTCATCCGCGTATTCGCGATTTTACAACTTTTTCATTTTTCTGCGCCGTTTTCATTCGAAAATTTGATGCAGTTTAATCTCTAAATGTGTTAAAATGAAAGTATAATTTTGTAAAAATGTTAAATATTTGACAAAAACAACATTCATTTGTAGTGTTGGTGGCGACGGAAGGGGGGCTTGCGCTTTCTTCCGAGGATCCACTATTTTTCTCTTTTTTCCGATTTTTTGTCGTTTGTTTCTCGCAGGGGTGATTTGTTCCAAAAATTCAAAAATCGGTCTGAAAATTCGACATAAAAAAAATACTAATTTCACAAAATGGCCGCCGAAAAAAAAATTCGTCAATCGTTCGCAAAAATAGTCAATTTCGAAAAGGATCGCAGAAAAAAAGCAAATTTCGTTAAAGTATCGCAAAAGAAACGTAAATTTCTTCAAAGGGCTGCGAAACAATGCAAATTTCGTCAAAGAATCACGGAAAAACTCCGAATTTCTTCAAAAGATCGCTGAAAAACTGCGAATTCTGTCAAAGGATCATGAGTGTAAAATGCGAATTTCATCAAAAGATCGCTGAAAAACTGCGAATTCTGTCAAAGGATCATGAGTGTAAAATGTGAATTTCGTCAAAGGATCGTGGAAAAACTCCGAATTTCTTCAAAAGATCGTGAAAAAGCCGCGAATTTCGTCAAAAGTTTGCGGGAAAACGCGAATTCTGTCAAAGGATCATGAGAGTGAAGTGCGAATTTCGTCAAAAGGTCACAGAAAAACGTGAATTTCTTCAAAGGATCGCGGAAAAACTCCGAATTTCTTATCGAGGAAAAACCGCGAATTTCGTCAAAAGTTTGTGGGAAAACGCGAATTCTGTCAAAGGATCATGAGGGTAAAGTGCGAATTTCGTCAAAAGGTCACAGAAAAAGGTGAATTTCTTCAAAGGATCGCGGAAAAACTCCGAAATTTTTTAAAAGATCGCGGTAAAACCGAGAATTTCGTCAAAAGTTTGCGGGAAAACGCCAATTCTGTCAAAGGATCGTGAGGGTAAAATGCGAATTTCGTCAAAAGATCACAGAAAAATGCGAATTTCGTCAAAGGATCGCGAAAAAAACACTAATTTCGTCAAAGGATCGCGAAAAAAACACTTTCGTCAAAGGATCGCGAAAAAAACACTAATTTCGTCAAAGGATAGCTAAAAAACGCGAATTTCGTCAAAGGATAGCTAAAAAAACGCGAATTTAGTCAAAGGAGCGCGAAAAAATTTGGTGCAACATTATTTTTCACCAGCTTTTCTTTTGCTGAATAGCAGGTTAAACATTAGCTAGCCATGTTTATTAAGTGATAGTTTGAGTGAAAGCATGTTAAAATTTGAATTGGACAACTAGCTAAGATTGCTGTGTAAAACATTGCACATCAGAATTATGAACTAAAAATAAAAATTTTCATTTCAGAATTATAGTATTTGTATAAATTATTAATTTGATTCTCCCCGCCCCCCCCCCCCCCCCAAATAAAGCAGCATTTAAACAAAAAGTATTGTCTATTTTATTGCAAATAAAATAATCGTATTAATTCAATTGTCTTATAGGTGCGCTATTTTAAATAATTTCTCATTTTCCCATTTCATGTGCCTTTTCTTATTTTATCTTTTTGCAATCTCATGCCTGTCCTCTTAAAGAATCTATCTGAAAATGCAGTAAAATTGTTTTGAACAAATTTTCGGGATATGATGATCGCTGGTTATTCAGTAGCAATCTAATACAACTCAAAATCTATCAAATTAATAGAAAAATAAAAGAAATACTATTAGATTCTTAGACTTTTGGATTAAATATAAATTTTTTCTGAAATTTCCACCTTCTCCTCCCATTGATCAAACCATAAACTTTTTTATTTCTAAAGATATTTCTGACCTGTCATCCTGCAATACCCCCCCCCCCCCCCTAAAATTCCTTACCCCCGCCCAATTACAAGGCTATAGTCAAGGGGGATTTGGTGGTTCACCCTGCCCCAGAAATTTTGACTGACTTTATTGCTTATATAATTTTAACTTTTAAATTTAGAGTTTCTTTGGAGGGGAAGGCTGTAAACCCCAAACATGTTGGTTGCACTGGACTGCTGAATATTGTTTATGTATTGACTCTTCAAAGGTAGATTTGGTTGCTTACCCCCCCCCCCCCCCCCAACCACTGCCTCTTACATCTATCATTGCTTAGAGTAGTATTTTCCATTTATCTGACAGCATGCTTATTGTTTTTTTTTCTTTCCAGAAAGATGCACTCACTTTAATCCAGATATTTTAAAGCAGCGAGATTGCAACAATGATCTAATATCTGATTGGTGTACATCTGGTTTCAAACCAGAAGAAGGGTTATGCACTATATGTGACATGATAATAAAGTGCAACCAACATGGTATGAGTGCTATTAAACGCCATGCTGAATTAAAAAAACATGTGGAAAACTGTAATAAAATTAGAGATAGTTCTGGGCAAAAAAAAAAAAAAAAAACTGTCCAGAAAAGATTGGATTTAATGCAAAAGAACTGCCAGCAGCTCACTGAGCAAGATAAGGTTGCTGTAGCAGAGACACTGTTTACTTTAGCAGTTGCAAAATGCAACATTCCATTTTCCTTCAGTAACACTGCTAGTGAAATATTTCCTAAAATGTTTCCAGATTCAAAACTCGCAAGTGAATTTTCAGTTTCCAGGACTAAGCTATCATATATTATTTCAGATGGGATTGGATCATTTCTTAAAGAAAAGTTGATTGAAGAAGTTAATAAATGTGGTTCTTTTTATTCGATTCAAGTCGATGAGACCCCTGTGCATGAAAAAAGAGTACAACAATTTGATGTTCTAATACGTTTTTGCAGCGAAGTGCACAAAAAAGTATTAAATAAACATCTAGAATCATTCCATTTAGGGCATGCAACTAGTGATATTCTTTTTGACAGTATTAAGAAGTCACTACATGAATTATCTTCACAAAAAATGGTTAGTTTCTACAGTGATGGACCTAATACAATGAAATTATTGAAGAAAAAATTGCTGGCATTGAACAACAATTTAGTGGATGCAAGCGAGTGCTCACTGCACAAAATCCATAATGCTCTTTCAGAAGGATTGAATGCTTTTGGCACTGATATTAAAAGTATTCTAATTGATATTTATCACTTTTTCAAGAATTCAGCTGTACAGAGCTGTGATTTCATAGAGTTGCAGAAACAAATGTATTTGCCAGAACACATTTTCATTAGGCATGTGTCAAGTCGTTGGCTTACAATTGAAACTTTGCTGGAAAGGTTTATTGAGCAATTTTCAGCTCTAAAGAATTTTTTTGGATTATCACCACCAGGACGGCAATCAATTCGCCACCAGAAGATTCAGAAAGTTATGAATGATAAAAGCTTATTTGCACAAGCTTTGTTTTTGCAAAATGTTTGCCCACTTTTCACCAACTTTTTAAGGGTATTTCAGAGTAAAGATCCTTTGATTCCAGTGCTTTATGATGAAATGGTGAATTTGGTTGGTTTTGATCTTAAAAACTTCGATGTGAATAAAGGTTGTCACTGGAAAAGGCCAGAAGTTGGTTCAGATACTGAAAAGGAATTAAAGCTTTTAGACGAACAGGGAAGAAAATAATTCATTATGGGTGCACGATCCTTTTATATTTCCTCGGTGAAATATCTTTTAAGAGTTTTACCCCTTGAGAATAAATTTTTAGAACGTCTAAAATGTATTCATCCTGCGTTTGTAAAAGAAGATTCCTCGGTTTCATGTATAAAAAAAATTGCTAAAGAGTTGCCCAATGTAATTCCGATATCAATTTCTTCTTTGGCCGATGAATGGATTATACTCCTAAGTGAAAATATTTCTAGTGAAGGATCATCAACTGAAGGCTCAGACATTCAATGTTTCTGGAACTCAGTATTTTCGGTGACAAAACCAGATGGCAGTGCTAAATTCCAGCACATTCAAACTCTTATAAAAGCATTATTGTCTATACCTCATGGTAACTCTGATTGCGAAAGAGGTTTCAGTGTAAATAATCGACTATTGAGCAACCGAAGTAATCTATCTCTTCACACAATCAATGGATTGAGAAATGTGAAATCTCATCTCGAGGGCTATGATAGTGTCACTCATGTTGATTTATCGAATGATCTATTACGATCAGTTAAAAATGCTTACAAGAATTATAATCGTCGTTTAGAGACAGAGAGACAGGAAAAAGTATGAGATGAACAGAAAAAAAAAAAAGAAAATAATGAAATTAAACTGAAAGAAGAAAAAGAGCTTAACTGCAGACTGGAAGCTTCCCAAAAGATGCTTGAGAATGCAGAAAATTTGATCAAAAATGGACTGAAAAGAAAGAATTTTTCCGATATAGAATCTGGGCAAGTTTTATTAAATGAATCCTCAAGCAAGATTAAATGTATTCTTGAAGATTTAGAAAAAAATAGACAGGAGCAAGGGGCTCTCTCCAAGAAGAAGAAAATTTAATGCTTTCCAACTTACTTGGAAAGCAATTGGGGGAGGGGGCAGGGGATTTTTTCTTTCATCATTTTCTTTTTGGTTTTTAAATTTCTCATTTTGTCTATATTTTATTGTGAATTCAACATTGGTTTTAAGTGTGCTAAATTTGTGCCTTCATGAAATAGTTTCAGTAAAAATATTCAGTTGATATTTTGGTCCAAATTTTTATTTTAATGTAAAATTTAATATTTCATAATTATATTTATCAAAATTATTTTCACTGAGCTAAAATCTCATTTTTTTAATGATATAAATTGTTGTTTTATTGGTTTTAATGCTCAGTATTTTTAAATATCTGAATTAAAAACTTGGCTTTAAATAAATGAAAGGTAAAAAAGGGTGAAACATCCATATGATTACTTTTTCGTGTAATAAAAAGTTTGTCACAAACTTGTATATTGATCCATCCATCCATTCATTCATTTAAAAGTCGCAATTTATTTGAGAATTGTAAAGGGGAGGGAACTTTATATTGACTTATGTCATGAAATTCTTATTTGTAATTATGCTTTTCTGTGTATGAAGGAAGATTATTCACTGCATTGTATTTTAAATAAATTTAAATCTTACTGAGCAAGTTGTCCTTCCATTTTTGTTAGTTTAATTTTGAAAGTAGAAATCTGAATAATAGTGGATAATACATTCTAAAAAGGATTGGTCTGCAGTATGTTTTTAATTCAGGTTAGTTATGTTTTATTCATATACGTTTCTTTGATTAGTTAAAATTGCTCTAAAATAATATTTTTTAAACCCAAGTAAACATTCTTTTTCTTCTTGCTGCTAATTTTTCATTATTATTGTAATCAGTACCCAACTGTCGTTTAGAATGTTCAGAGTTAGCAAAAAGTGTGAAGAAATTTTATCCGAGTAATTATCTCAGATGTCAAAATATTCTCAAGATAGCAATCATTTTAATTTTTAGAAGTTTGTTAGCATTAGAGTTTAGATCTGCTCCAAAAACAGCTGTAAATGCTAGAAAATTAGATTTTTACTGCTCCAAAAATCGAATTTACTGCTCCAAAATCGGATGTTTGCTGCTCCAAAAATGGATTTTACTGCTCCAAAATCAGGTTTTTGCTGCTCCAAAAATGGATTTTACTGCTCCAAAATCAAATTTTTGCTGCTCCAAAGCTGCTCCAAAATCGCTTTAGTGCACTTTCATCCCTGAATTAGCCTTTTCTTCAAAAGCGTACCTAATTATGCGAGGGACATTATATAGTATGCCACAGAAGAACTCATCACATCAAAAGACTAGAAACATGTGTTTCAAGAATTATTTCAGACCATATTCAATGTCCAAGTGCAAATATTGTTTGAAATATATAAATATTGTTGAATCTGTTAACAACTTCTTGTACCCTCTTGCTGACATACCTAGCATAATATGCTATGACATTTTCCTCTAAAATCAAAATTAACTTCTGCTTAATCCATTTTTCATTCTAAATTCATTAATATTTCGAACACTTCATCCGTTAGTATAATTTTTTCTTCAGATAGTGTTTTGATAAGTTTAATCAGGAAGCTATGTCGTCATCGTGACCATCCCTTTTTTTTTTTTTTTTTTTTTTTACACTTGTCCTTCAAAATTGCATGCGTAAACACCATGACAAGTGAAATTCATAAGTTGTGGGGTTGCAGTTGTGCCCTCCTAATGAACGTATCTGGCTGAAGTAATTTTCAATATAATCGGACTTCTGACTGTTTCTCGAGGCGCCTGGGACCTATGTCCCTCATCCCCGATCATAATAGACTGGAAGCACTAATTTGGAATTCGATTCATGGCAGTAACGGAAAAAATGACTTAAACGGGTGAAGATAATGTAGTTTTAGACGGTTAGTCATGTACTAGAGGGTTCGCCTGCAAGTGGTGCCACTCCTTTTTATGAGCCTCCAATATATCGGGGCCTCTAATAATATGAAATCTCGAAGTGGAGGAACCTTGAACTTGCTGTCCTGCTGCCTACAGCGCCGTATAGCAGGCGTGCTGCACACTCACTGCCAATTGCTTACATTGGGGTACTTGAAGACATATTACATCTAGAAAAGAACAAACCTCAAACCGGGTCCCTGTTGCCTATGGCATCGTAAAGCAGGCATGCTGTGCATGCATGACAAAATCTTGTAAAAAATTATATCTCACTCGAAAGAACCTCGAACCGAATCCCCGCTGCCTACGGCACTGTATAACAAGAGTGCTGAGCACGCACTTTAAAATATTGTTTAAAAGGCATTCTCGCTTGAACAAGCCTCGAACTGGGTACCCTCTGCCTATGGCATTTTAACAATATTGCAGATAATACTGTAAAATTCAGAATTGAATGCATGCAGCATATATACAGTAGAAGATCTTTAACGCAATTCTCCATATAATGCACAACTTCTCAGACGTAAACAATGAATTTTGCAGTTAAAAAGTACTTGCATTTTCACATCGTAAAAAAATGCTACTCTCTAGAGGACTTATTTGATACATTAGTTCAACTTTATCTCCTGACCATTTTACTGAAAAAAATGCTATTATTACAATAAACATTTTTGAAAATGTCTAATATAAGGGATGACTTGGTCAGTTACATTTTGGATCATTTTATAAAGTAAATTTAACAATGTCTGACCTATATTATGCAAAAAAATTATAATTTGGATAACTCTTGGTAACAAGGAATGCAGTATAAAGATATTCTAATGTATTTTGATATTTTTCAGACATATTTGGTCATGTTTATAAAGTATATTTAATGATATGATCCATATAATGCAAATTCTATATAACACACAACCTTGCGTTACAAAGATCTTCTACAGTATAACGGGAAAATAAACTTAAATACTGAGTGCAGCCAACTTGCAGATTACACTGATCCTGCACACCGCTATAATCCGCGATATGCTGGGTGAGCAGTCAATACAAATTTTAATTTGTTTCGCCACGTTGTGTTATCAAACAGTGCATTCAAAGTATTGAAATTGACTTTTGTCGAAAGGTGTGATCTTTAGCTGGATGTGACCTAGGGTCAAAACTTCCACCCAGGAATCGCCGTGTGGAGGCAGATCACGTGATTCCCATCACACACGTTCACACACACAATTTGAATTAGTATTACTCTTTGGATAAATGTGACAAAACTCAATGTATGGTGCCTAAGTGACCGCAATGAAGTTTTAGAACCACTAATGTGACGAAAGTATGCAGTTTGAATGCACGCAGCATATATATATATAAAATGGGGAATAAAATTTGAATACTGAGCGTAGCCAAGTTGCAGATTACACTGATCCTGTTTGTTTATCCACCTTCCGTTTTCAAATAGTGCATTCAGAATATGAAAAACCCGAAGACAGAGTGCGCCTGGATTGGATGCTTTTATGAAAAGGTACAAAAATCCTTTTAATTCAGCATATAAGTCAATCAATATTCAATCTATTTTTCCTTTACTTGATCCATGTTGCAAGTAGAGACAAAACAACTGCTTTTTATATCTTCCTATGTATCTGCCCAGAACTGTAATCAGATGCAGCACAATATTTTGTACCAGCTGGAAGATATTTTCTGTTGCCATTGCACAAATCAAATGAGCCATTAATCATACATACAAAATAAGCAGTTGCTGCATATTGTGTGATAGAAAATCTCCTGAAATCAGTACACTCATTCCAGCATACACATTGTTGCTGAAAGTTTCTAAAGTCATCATTAATAAGGGTTTCGAGCACTGAGTTAAGTACTATAACATGGGGTAATAAATTTTATTTTGAAGCAGCTAACCAAGTCCATTAGTAGCAAATGGAATATTTTTATGATAGTAACAGCTTGGAAAGATAGTTCAGCAAACAAAAAAGACATTACTTTAAGAACCTAGCTGCACAGTACTGCTTAATATATAGAAATAAATAAAAACATGCATACAAAACTTCGTACTTTAATAAAAAAAATATTTGTAAACATTTATATTTTGTTGCTCAGTCAAGATATAATTGCTACAGATGTTTTGGAAAGTCTGCATAGGGGTGGGGTAATTATGACCAAGAGGGTAATTCTGGCCGCTGTCATATTGGAGAAAACTGTGTATGGTAAAAATTTGTTTAGAGCTTAGATATTAACTTCATAAAGATGATTCTTTATTATTAGTGTGAAGCTTTTTGAGATCCGAATAGCAATTTGAAACCAAGTGTATAAAATTTTTGATAAACGGATTTGTCACTTCAGAGTTCAAAGTGGCCACAATTACCAATAGAAGTAACAATAACTGGAAGGAAGGCAAGCATATCTTTGCATTGTATCTTCCCTGCCCGCTGTTTGCCACCGAATTTTTCTGTTTCTTTAATACCCATGAGCATTTGCGGGAAAAAGGGGATAGTAAGGTGAATTTATCGCTTGTTTGGCGCGTGTCTCTCTCTGTATCTTTTTATTTTATGTATTTTATTGACTGTTTCGCGATCGTCGGTGTGGGAGATATTCAACGCGTGCAATCGATTCCCACAGAACTTAGTTTATTTATCTTTGTTGTTATTATCACTATGAAGAATTGTGATTGTTTTAAAAATAACAATAATGGGTTGTTTTTATAACTATTATTCAACTTGTTTTTTTTTCAATTCGTATTTCGTTAATTCATATGCTTTATTTTTTTTTGACAGTAAAAGACCTTTAAATAACCAATAAAAAAGACTTTAAGAATCTATTTAAACGTAATATATTTTTTAATTTTATTAATAAAATGCTTACGAATAAATAGAGACATGATATTCATCCCCTCCCGCATCCGTGTTCTCAACTAAAAATTGATTGCATTATTTAAAAATACCCCCCCAGGGGAATACCTTCTTTAGGTATTTACGGGTTTTGCGATCCTGGGTTCCCGAGCGATCTTTCTCCTTTCCTGTTTTCTTCTCTTTTTAGTTGTCTATCCTTTTCCTTTGTTTCACACTTTTTAATCTTCTTTTTTCAGTTTCTTATCCCTCTTTGTTCTTGTTCATGTTTTTTACTGACCATTTTGTTCAAATTGTTATTTGTTCTACTAACATTGTTCGTGTTCTTTTGTTTAAAAAAAAAAAAAAAAAAAAAGAAAAAAAGTTTAAAATATTGAAAAAAGACAAAAAATACACCTTGTTTCTAAGTTCTCACCCACATCACTTTTTCTTTTTTACAATAGTGGATTTTTTTATTTTCACGTGAGACACTCTGGGTGTTGAGGTTTTTTAATCTCATCGCCTCGTTTCTACCTCTTTAGGCTGATCTCGAGTCCCAGAGTGCAGGGCATCTCCGAATTCCGGTTCCGTGATCGGTGGTTGCCATACTTGTATGGCGGTGGTTAGGAATGCACTGGGCGACTGGTGTCCTTTCGACGTAAGGGCGATGTAGGTTGGACAGAGCTGTAAAGGCTTACCTTCGACAACCGAGTTCCACTGTGAAAGAACTAGAGTTTGGAGATGCTATCGAGTTTAATCCAACGTTCGAAAAACGTGGAAGTTTGTTGATAGTTTTCACCCTTTTGAGACCTGCGCCTAAAGTAACGGTAAGAAGAAGGGTCGGTGACCAGGCCCGATGCCTGGCGTTTTTTCAATCCTTTCTAAATATGGCTACAATCTCAGAAAATAAATCATGCGAAGTGGAAGCCCCACACCCAAAGAGAGTACATGCGAAGTGGAAGCCCCACAACAAAAAGAGAGTACTAATGCGTTGAGTTCTTGCTCAAAAGCTGGTTCTGACCAGGGCCAAAAAAATTCGTGGGGTGATACAGTTGAGGATTCTTCTTCCAATACGGAATGTAAGAATGTCAACTCTAATTCATGTAATGTTGAAGAGAGATTTTTTGTAGTGAAACGGGTAGAAGGGAGTTTTGACAAAACATCCCCCTTCCTAATTAATAAATCTATCCAAGGTTTGGTTGGTGAACCAAAAACAATAAAAAAACTCCGGACAGGTGAACTATTAATTGAAGTAAGCAATAGTCAACAAGCAGCCAACTTAAAAAAATGTACTCAGTTTGCAAACATTGCAGTCTCCATATCTAAACATAGAACTTTAAAGACATCTCGCGGTGTGATCTCTGAATCTGACCTCTTGCATGTCACTGAAGATGAAGTTGTAGAGAATTTAAAAGAACAAAATGTCATTGAAGCTAGAAGAATAAAAATCTACCGTCGAGACGAGCAAATACCAGCTAATCAAATACAAATTCCTACCAAGCACATTATTCTCACATTCAACTCACCGAACCTACCCAAATCAATAAAAGCCGGATATCTGTCATGTTCTGTAAGGCCTTACATCCCAAACCCACTGTGTTGTTTTAAATGTCAACGCTTTGGGCATTCAAAAACCTCATGCCGTGGTAAAATCACCTGTGGTCGGTGCAGTGCAGTAGGCCACGAAAGTGAACACTGCAATGCCCAACCATGTTGTGTAAATTGTAAAAAAGACCACCCATCTTATGCTAAATCATGTGAACAATGGAAAATAGAAAAAGAAATACAAACAATACGCACTAAAGAAAATATATCATACCCTGAAGCCAGAAAAATAGTAGAATCCAGGACACCCAAAGTTGGTGTATCATATGCTGCAGCCCTATTAAAAACCGCCCAAAAAACTCATAAAACTATTGCAACACAAACCGAATTCCCCACTGAAACTAATTGCCAACCTAATCAAAACCAAAACAACCTGTCTAATAATTCTGATAAGACAAGCAGATCAACGCAGTTTGCTGCTCCTAAGTCACCTAAATCTGTTCCTCCTAGCTAGCCAAGATCTGTTCCTCCTAAATCATCAACAAATCCTACTTTAAAATCATCACAGTCTCTTATTTCTAAACTTCCACTCCATAAAAGAGGTTCTCAAAATACAACTAAAACACCATCCGTGAAACCAAACCGTAAATCTGATGCAGAAAAATTTAACCTACCAATAATTAAAGCCACAGTCTCATCTGAAAATACACCCAAGAAGAAAAAGAGTAAAAGATCTAAAAATGAAACATAATCAAAACAGAACGATAAAATGGAAGAGGATGATGCCCTTGCTCTTCACCGAGAACCGGATGAACAATTTAACGATGGAGATAGTATGTCTACTATCTCTGATTAATAATATAACGCAGATAATTTTCATCTAGGAAAAAATAGTAAAATCGATCATGACTAATATTATTTCATGGAACTGTCGAGGCTTTCATAATAAATATGACTAAATTCGAAGTATTCTTCATGACCATCAACCACTATGTTTAGCTTTACAAGAAACCCATCTTTTAAAATTAATGACAAAGCTAAATTGCGCACCTTCGCCACATACAGAAAAGATTTTACAGGTAGTGATAGGGCCACTGGTGGAGTGGCTCTTTTCATCTCTTGCAATTTACCCCATACTCATATTAACCTAAACACAAACTTACAAGCCGTTGTAGTCAGTGTACATATAAAACGTCTCATTACAGTCTGTACCATTTATTTACCACCCCTCCAAATTATTCAGTCAGCACTCCTTGATGATCTCTTTCTTCAACTCACCACTCCTTTCATCATCGTTGGGGATTTTAATGCTCATAGCCAACTGTGGGGGGAATTCTGACACTAATCAACGTGGTGATATCATTGAAAAATTAATTTCTGACAATGACTTATGCCTACTCAATAATGGTGATCATACATTTTCATGAACCGACACGCACCTTTCATGCCATAGATCTCACTATCTGCTCTCCATCTATCTATCCATATTGGAATTTCTGGATTTCAAGTGACCTGCACGGGAGTGATCATTTTCCCACTTTCATTTCACAGACCACTCCTGACAGGGATTCTAATTATTATTTTAAATAGAAAACTATGACAGAGCCAATTGGCCAACTTTCACAAATCATGCTAAAATCACAAATCATATGGTAGAAAGTGACAGACGATGCAGTTGATAATATCACCCAGTGTATTATCAATGCTGCAGATATTAGCATACCTAACTCATCATCTACAATGAGACACCGGAAGCCATGGTGGAACAGTGACTGTCATGCTGCAAAAAAAAAAAATCAACAGAAAGCCGAGGGTATCTTTCGACGTTATCCCAATAACACTAACTATATTATCTGAGCGAAATATGCTGGCTGGTTGTCGGCCCAGTTAGCTTAAACGGAAAAGCATTGGCCTTGTAAGCCAAAGATCTGGGTTCGATTCCCGGCCTGGGCATTTTTTCGCTCAGTTGGAAATATTCAATTCGTATACTAACTATATTGCCTACAAAAAAGCAAAGGCTGAAGCTAGAAGAGCGCGCCGTAAAAGCCAACGTGAATCCTGGATTCAATATGTATCTAATATTAACCCAAATACCTCTATTAAAGTCCTCTGGAAAAAAGTAAAAAATTGTATGGGTCTTTATTCTGACAACCACATCACAATCTTAATTCATAACGGACAAACAATAGCTTCTCCTAAGAATATTGCTGAAACCATAGCAAATACGCTTGCATCTAACTCTGACCCGGAACCTTTTTTATCATACAAAAGACAAACAGAAACTACCCAACTCAATTTTAATTCCCGTAACTCTTATGACTATAATCTCCCTTTTACTCTCTCAGAGCTCATAAAATGTTTGCAAAATAGCCATCTATCAGCTCCAGGTCACGATGGCATCACCTATACCATGCTTAAACATCTCTGCACAACCTCTCTCAATAATTTACTTGCATTTTATAACAGAATTTGGATAGAACAGGTCTTTCCTCAAGCCTGGTGTAACTCTATTATCATTCCTTTTCCTAAACCAGGGAAAGATGGTAGCAATCCCAATAATTACAGGCCAATCGCACTCTCTAGCAGTCTTTGCAAATTACTTGAAAAAATGATCAATTGTCATCTTGTGCATATTTTAGAAAATAACAATTGCCTTGCTGCATTTCAAAGTGGATTTCGACGAGGTAGGTCAACTATCGATAACCTGATCAATCTTGAAAATCACATACGGACAGCCTTTCTAAAACGCAACCATTTGGTGTCAGTATTTTTTGACATGGCAAAAGACTACGACAGAACATGGCGATACGGGATCCTTCGTGATCTTTTAAACCTAGGCTTTTGTGGGAACTCCCTATTTTTATTAAGAACTTCCTCGCCATTCGACTTTTTCAAGTCCGAATCGGTGGGGTACTCTCTAGTTTTTATGTACAAGAAGAGGGTGTACCCCAGGGCAGTGTCCTGAGTGTCACCCTCTTTGCTATAAAAATAAATGACATTCTTAGTCAACTGCCCCCTCCTGTAAAAGGTGATTTATATGTTGACGACTTCCGAATTATGTGTATGGGACAGGATATTCGTTTTATTGAAAGACAGTTGCAAATTGCAATCACCCATATTCTTAATTGGACTAATAAGAATGGATTTATAATTTCTCATGACAAAACTTCTTGTGTTCACTTCTGTAGACGTAGGAATCTGCATCCAGATCCTGAAATTTTTATTGGACCAACTCAAATTCCTGTTGTGGACATTGTCCGTTTTCTCAGCCTCCAATTTGATAGTAAGCTAACCTTTTTGCCACATATTTTACAATTACGGACAAAATGTGAAAAATCGCTTAACTTACTAAAGGTGCTTTCAAATACTTCCTGGGGAGCAGACCGTACTTCTCTCCTTAAAATCTATCCAGCCGTCATCCGTTCCAAAATTGACTATGCCTGCCAGGTCTATGGTTTTAACAAACTTGACACTGTGCACCATAGTGCACTCCGTGTTTGCTTGGTGCATTTCGTACCTCTCCAGTTTTTAGCCTTTATGTTGACTGCAATGAACCAGCATTACACCACATTCGTGAAAAACTTTCTTTAGAACTTTATTACCGTATCCTTCACATCCTGGCCATCCTCTTCATTCATACATTCTAAATACAGACAACGATATGCTCTATCAGCATCGACCATCTTGCATCCCACCTTTTGGTGTCAGAATAAGGAACATTACTGATAATAGCCCACTGAGTAGTATCGAGGTGAGTCCATGTCCATTGCATGTACTCCCTCCTTGGAAACCTCCTAGCATTACATCGCTCCATCCTTTTAAAGGATATGATAGAAACACCTTAGCTCCTGTTGTTTTTCAACAGATATTTGCTGCACACAGATCAAACTTTAATGATTACACTGACATTTACACAGATGGCTCTAAGAGTGGAGATACTGTTGGGTGTGGGATATTTTGTGAAAACAACTCTTTAAGCTATCGTCTTCATTCATCTACTTCTGTCTTTATAGCCGAACTGATTGCAATAGAGAGAGCCATGTTCTACATCTCTCATCATCATAGCTCATCCTTTATCATTTATACCGACTCAAATAGCTCTATTGATGCAATTAAATCATTTAAAAAGCATCCTTATGTTTCATTAATCCTTGATTTTTATAATAAATTGAAAAGACGTGGCTATAATATTTTATTTTGCTGGGTACCTGGACACATGGGTATTCCTGGTAATGAGAAAGCGGATGAGGCGGCGAAACGTGCCCTTAATCAGTTGTGGCATAAAGTTCCATTCTCAGACGTAAAACTACTTATAAACGCTTTATTCATTATAAATGGCGAGAAAGTTGGAATTTAGAATGCAATAATAAACTGCACCACATCAAACCTACCATCATGACCTGGCCTCCGTGTTATCCAACTGATTGCAATAGAGAGAGCCATGTTCTCTCACAAACAGGAAACTGACAGGAAAACCGATGTTCTTCTGACCCGTCTGAGAATTGGACATTCTAGAATCACTCATAAACATCTTTTACTTCGGGAGGATGCTCCCATGTGCCCACATAGCCATTTTGATTACCTGACCATTCATCATGTTTTAACTGACTGTCCGGGTCTCCGGCACTTATACAGAATCTATTTTAACTCATCATCACCAATCTTGACAAACCTCATTGGGGAAACACCTCATGGGGCACTCTTCACTTTTTTAAAACATGCTGGATTTTACTTTGAAATATGATTTTTGCATCTTTCTTTGGTTTAACAACAACTTGAATTCTTCTTTTAATTTTTTCTGACATCTGGATGGGAGCCCCATCCAGACTGCACTTCTGCACTTTTTACCTAAAATCTTTTATAGTCCGCTTGTTTTGTTTTTAATTTTCTTCCCTATCTACACTTTTCTGACTGCATCTGGTGCTTTTCTGATGCTCTTTATTTTTATGTTTTTAGTCTATTCTTAATTGGCGCAGCATGTCATGTATGGGATTTTGTGCCATTAAACAATATACAACCAACCAACCAACAGAATATATAAAATGTTTGAATTAAGAGTATTGATTGATTAAAATATCAACAATCACACTTTTATTCAAAAATACAGTTTGGATGAGAAAAAAATAATAACCAAACTCTCCCCCTAACAGAAACAAAAAATGTTCATTCAACTGCAAATTATGTCTTCTTTGAAACACTAGTGAAATAATCTACAACTTTACATTTCCATATTTGAAACATCTGTGAATCTAATTCTGTCAAAAATTCATGGATTCATATTTTTTTAAAATAATAATATTAATTGCAAACTATTCATTTTTATGACAGTAGTACACTTATAGAAGCATAAATTATGAAAATACAAAATTGTAGCTCATTCTGGCACATGTTTTGCTTATATATATACAATTTGTTTTGAAACAATTATATATATATATATATATATATATATATATATATATATATATATATATAGTTTTTTTTAGTTATTTTGTTGTTGTCAATTGGTTTAGTTTATTTATTGTTGAATTAGTTTTGAATTTTTGGTTTGGTTTTTGGATATATATATATATACAATTTGTTTTGAAACAATTAGAATTGAATCTTAAGTCAAAATTTACTGAAAAAGCTGAAAATATTAGTGTTAATAATGAAAATTGAGAGTTTTGTAAAATTTCTCTACGAAGCAAATACCATACACACTTTGAGACAATTTCACCGTTACATTTTAAAATACCTCCAATAAGATGCAAATAATAGGGAAAATTATATTTCACAACTCACCATAGATATATCAATTGCATCCTTCGCTGTGTCCAACGAAATAATACAGTAGTCTCCCTCAATTCCGCACACCATCACAGACATAAACAATGAAACTTTCTGTTCAGATGCAAGGACAAAATTACAGAAATTTTTAGTTTTATATCATTCTGTATGAATTTTAATATGCAATTCTTGATAATAAGACTGAACTGAAGGTTTCCCATGAAGAAAGTATAAATTTATTTCTGAAAAAAATCAAGATATTGCTGATATCACTGGTAATCCCAATCTTTTTACCAAATATATTTACGTGTTAATCAAGCTTTTATAGTTAAGTCTGGCTAAACCTTAAATAAAACTTCCTTATTTTATGAATTTGATGTGAATTAATAGGGTACTTTTAAGAGGAAAGTTTCATTGAATAATTTTAAAGAAATGTATCTTATCTTTAGTATACAAATTTAATTATGCATTATTTACTTGAACGCAAAATTCTAAAATCAGCACAACCTCTGCAGATTTGAATGAGTCTACTGTACTTGTGGTTTAAATTCTTATGTTTTTAGATACTTCATATTGTTTAAAGTTTGCTAGATTGTTGTGGGATGAAGGGTTTGTTTTTAAGTTATTTTAATTGTTGTCATTTTGTTCTTATATTTTTATTTTGTATCAGTTCAGTGGTTTTGTATATTTTGGTATAGTTTTTGGATATATATATATACATGCATTCATACATATATATACAGTAGAAGATCTTTATAACGCAATTCTATATAACGCAATTCTCCATATAACGCACAACTTCTCAGATGTAAACAATGATTTCTGCAGTTAAAAAGCACCTGCATTTTCACTTTGTAAAATATTGTTACTCTCTAGAGGGCTAAATTTGATACATTAGCTCAACTTTATCTTCCAATTTAAGACCTTTTTACTAAAAAAAAAATGCTTCTATTACAATAAACATTTTTGAAAATGTTTAATCTAAGGGATGTTTTTGTCAGTTATTTGGATCATGTTTATAAATAAATTTAACAATGCCTGACCTATATTATGCAAAAATTTATAATTTGGATAACTCTTGGTAATAAGGAATGCAGTATAAAGATATTCTAATGTATTTTTATGTTTCAGACATATTTGGCCATGTTTACAAGGGGAATTTAATGATGTGATCCATATAATGAAAAATTCTATATAACGCACAACCTTGCGTTTTTAGGTTTGCGTTATAAAGATCTTCTACTGTATATAACACTGGCACCCAGCTAAACGGAAACTACTGAATTTTTTCGTGAAAAAAAAAATCTTATGACATATACATAAACCATATCATGAGAACCTATTTAGAAACATACAGATGTTGGCAGCTGTTATATACATAAGCATTTTTCAAGAATTCATTTCAAGAATAGATTTTAAATACTTTTCTAAGTAATAGTGGATATTATATTTCACAACTCACCATTAGCACATCAGTTGAAAGATTCTTTGATGGCATTGTATCATCTGTCAAATATGTTCAGAAAGGTGAACTTCTGACAATTTGGGCTTCTCTAAAATGCTTTGAGCAGACAAATGCTGCCCTGTGCGGGGTCCAGTTTTGAAGTCCAACTGCAGAAATCCACGCAGTTTTCCTAGTTTCATTTTTTGGAAACCTATAAATAGTAAAAATTTCATTTGTAAAAGTCAAACCGTTAAAAAAAGAAAAAACTTTATAAAGATATGCTAATTTATTAAATAAATATATATATATATGTACGGTAAATTCCGCATATAAGAATCTTAGTGTTGAATTCTGTTGCATTTTCCTTATTTAAACTTAATAATTTCTTTTGAATTATTTTCCTATTTAAATTCAATAATTATGAACAAAAACAGTTTTTAAAAACATCTTAATTAAATCACTAAAAAGCATTTAAATCATTTATATTCTGTTTATAAATAAATATTAATTTTGAATTCATTGAAATATACATTAAAATATGTAATTAAATATCATTTTAATAATGTAAAGATCTTTTAAAATATAAACATTACGGATTATCTTACGAAAGTATCTTCCAATAACATTTCTAATATGGGCTAACTTCTGAAAATAAATTAAAAAAAGTTATTTAATATTAATTATTTCAATCCCAAACCATATTTATTGGATTCTACATTTTAATTCCAAACAAATTCATACACTTTTCTCTGTGAGGGATTTCTGTGGCCCCAGAGTGGGGGGGGGGGGGGGGATGTCCCTTCCGGATTCAAACAAAGCCCCTTTTGTTACTAGAGAAGAAAGGGAAGCACATGATTATACATACCCCTAAACATTTTATGACATACATTTATTCGCAACATAGCAACAAAAAATCTTTAAAATTTTTGAATTTCTTTAACTTTAAAGGTATTGTGGATATTTATGTTATGTTCTGAGCATGTTTTGCTAACATCAATTTTTATAATCAAAGTAATAATATCTTATCAGTTACATCTATTGAATCATTAATATACACAGATTAAATATAATTATGAGAAAGAGAATCAAATCTTCAGTGCACATTAAATTCATATTAGCATTAACACTTTGTACGCTTAATTGGTATTCAATGCTTTGAATAAAAAAATAAAAAAAAAGTTTTGCTATTCTTTCAATTTTAAATATAATACACATTTCCTTTTTACTGAACCTGAGTAAAACCCAGAGAAAAATTCATTGTTTTAAAAAAGGTACATTTATTAAATAATTATTATTTAACAAGGCTAATCTTGTAATTAAATTTAGCAAACTGTTTACCAACCAGATTTTCAAAATAAAGAGATATTAAATTAAATATAAAAAATCAGAATCTTTTAAATTTCCTTAAGGTCATTTAGTATGCAGTATGTACTATACTTTAAACTTTTCCTTGATTAGATTATAAATTTTAAATCAAAATTAATCGCTGTCAAGTATGATTAGAAAAAAAAAAAAAAAAAAGAGCAGCTGAGAGAAATTTTTTATTGAATAATGAACAGCTGAGTGAAATCTTTTATAGAAAATCAAACCATGCACGTGTAAAGTTTAACCATTAAAATTTATAAAAGATGAGTTTAAAATAAATAAATAAATACTTACGAATGAAAAGTTATTCCTGGTTCCTTCTTATACTTTGCACTGTCGCAGTCACTAAAAGCACACGACATTATGATAAATCAAAAGCAAATTAACAAACGAAAATTAAAAAGAAAGAAAGCAAAAACGTAAATAAAGTTTGACAGTCACGATGACAATGACATAAGCGAAAATGGAGAAGAGATCAAGCCAAGACCGTCTATGGTGCCAAGTTTTCGCCAACAGCATTAGGGTTGCAAGCAGTTCTGTTTCTTTAAATCCCGTTACCCCCTGCGTGCTTTGGAACTAATCTGGTTTCTTGTCTTCCTGCTAGTTATTGTTACTTCTATGCAATTACCCCAAACAAATGTGTATTGGCAAGTATAAAGAGAAAATATAGTGGTCATAATTTCCCCACTAGTGGTCTTAATTACCCCAAACTTATGTGATTGTGAGTTTTTGGTGGTGTAATTATAACCATCCTTTTAACTTTAAAAAACAAACAGCTATGAGAATTAAAACTTAAAAGGTGTTCTTAAAGGATCAAAGTTACTTCCTATGTACTAAAAACACCACTTTTCCAAATAGAAATAAGCAATAAAAATAACAATGTTGAAAATGTAAAAAGTGGTCATAATTACCTCTCCTGACTATATGATAAATAATCTGATTATCTATTTTTCACTGTATTAAAAAACAAACAAACAACAACAAAAAAAAAATCTGTGGTACATTATTGGATGTAAGGATTAAAAAAACCAGTACTCTATAAATAGTGTCATTTTTGAGTTAATGCTTTGAACTTTTGTCTGCTACAGGATTGATTTCATTACTAATTTTGTTTGGTGGAAATAGATTTATACGAAAATAGCGGTTGCATGTGCACTAGCCACCCAACGTTCTAGACAAAGAGGTGAAGAAAAAAAACTTAACAATTAAAAATTCTACAGTTGTTCAAATCATCTCAATTCACTTGACTAGAGGTTTTGGCTTACTACTGAAAGAATCTAAAACACTTTTCATAATCTTCAGATACAGCTTTGTTACTTCTATTCAGTCAGTGATGGCTTCAATTACACTTGTAAAACATAAGCACTGCAGCTGCGTAGTTTGTCTTTCCTTTCCAAGTCTGTGGGTTTCAAGCAAATGCATTACCTTCTGATGAAGAATGGGTCTGCACATGATTTACATCACACGAGAATCTTCCCATTTTGAGAATGATTTCTGGCCTCAGAAGTTTGCATCTCAACTTAGCACCTATATGCACAGTACTCGTATCTTGAAACACAAAAGGCATCTGGACATTTTTACAAATGAATCCCTTTAAGTTTTCACACTTTTCAAGCTGGTTTTTCATTTCGCAGTTACATATACTAGTTGTGCTCAGTGTTGGAAAAGCGAATAACCCATTAGCGAGCATCATAGTGTGGGAATCAAACTGTTGATGCTAAAGAAAGCTAAACAGCAGCTGGGAACATGTTGTAGTGGCTGGGCCATCAAGGCATACATAAGTTACTTACTGTTTTCCTGCAGTTTCAAAGGATTGCTTTTGCTGATTCAAAACTAGTAAAACGATAAGTGTCAGTTATTGGTATGCCACCTCCATCACAAGGACCTACCAAACCAATGAGGGTGTTATGTTCTCGGTCATAATCAACTTTTGCAATAATCCTTGTTTCATCTTCTGATATTGCAACTGCATGTACACTGACATCATATAGCTCGAGATGATGTTGCAGTCCATCAAAATAGTATTCACCTTCTCTAGTAGCAATACTCTTGAGCAAGTAACGACGGTAAGGTTTGACTCCTGAAAGTCAGGTTCATGTTGGCCTGATTTTTCAACAGAATATTCAAAATATTTATTATTAGTTTATTTCTATAGAAAGTGGTGGACAGGAAAGTCGACAAGTGCTTATAATATTTTATCTTATTAGGAATATAGTATTATGTTTCATAACAAGTTCTTACAATGCTTCATAAGAATAACAACTTTTTTATATTGTGCCTTACATTATAAATCATATTTCTGAAATTGTTCTCAATGATATGTAAAAAAAAAAAAAAATCTTCCTTAGCATTTTCACCTCATTGCCATTAGCCATTCTTTCAACATTTATATTCAATATTCATTGTTGATCAGCAAAATGTACTAATTGTAGCTGATCTGTCTCATTCGATTTTTTCTTCCAAAACTCGCATAACAGAACTTTTGCTGCTAAATTGACCTGACCTTTTCAAATTTGCCAATCGATTGACCTTTTTTGTTTTTTTGCACCAAAATTTTTTAATCGAAATGAACACAGTTTTTAATAATTTTACACTTTATATAATGACAATCTGGAATCTTCACAGTTACAATGTTGTTTCATCAGTAATGAATTTTTCCAGCACACATTCGTAGCAGTTGTTGCAATTCATTAGATATGTTGATAAACACCAAAAAAAGAATTTCCATAGGACGAAATAAGGAAAAATCCTTCTCTACATAAAAAAAGGCATCTTGCTTTGTATTCTTTCAATGATACCAATTTTGAATAAACAGCATCTTCTTTTTCTTTGGATGCAATAAAGGAAAACATGTCAAACTGTGTTGGATGTGAAGATACCATGCATATAATATATGCAGCTATATTGTACAGTTATAGGATCCGTTATCCAGAATGCTTGGGACCTGAGATATTCTGGATAAGGGTTTTTTCCGTAATTCGGAACACTTTATTATAATAGTATATTAAAAAATAAGAATAGTATAAAATAACGGCATGAAATGTATAAAATATGAATAATATAGGAAAATACATAATTATAAATTAGTTAATTTAATAAATTATTTACACAAAATAAAGAACCCTTCTAAATTACAATTCAAATTAGTATACAAGAAGAGAGCAGAATCCTTTTATTTGGGTTTTTTTAGAACATTTTTATTAAGATTGGTTGCTTATAGTGTGTCTTTTGCACTAACTGCTTCTGTATACTGCTATGATTTGCTGTTTATGGGAGTAGCTTCTTTGTTGCATTCCACAAATCAGTTGTTCAGTTGAAAACATTAATAGCTCATTTGAAATCTTTTTACCACCTTATTCTCCTTGCTCATCTTCACTTCCATTAGAAATATTCCTTGGCATTATGTCACAAATCTCACTGCCAGTCATCTGATCACTTACAGGAGTATCATCATCAGCAATTAGACAATCTTCTACTGGTTTTTGATCCAACAATTGAGTTTCCGAACATGAAAGTTCTTTAGCTTAGTCCAGCAGATCTGTAATAATTTCCTTCTCTTTTTAAATTTTAAAGTCTTCAACTTCATGCACATTCACATCATTAAAAAATATTGCAGGTTTTTACGTTTTTGAAAGGAAAAATTATTTTTCAGTTATCATTTTGCATTCTGGATACGGGGTTTCCAGATAATGGGTCCCATACTGTACAATGAACTATGACATGGTGCTATTTGAACAAATACAAGATGAACACGTTTGTTTGAAACTGATAAATTAAAATATGGACATGTTTTATTTTAAATAAATTTTCTGAAAACTTACGCGTAGTTTCCATTTAAAATGATTACTTTCAGAAAAGCAGTAACATTTCTATAAATATGAACAGTAAAAACAACCAATTAAAAAATGACATTTTTTTTTTTTAAATTTGCAACACACATTTACACTAAAAATTTAAATCTTCCATTTGGATGAAAAATTCTTTGTTATTGATGAGTTTAGGCTTTTGGGTGGATGTCAACTCTCTTTCCAAATTCCTTTTCCATTTTGACACCTTTGGATTGCGGGTTAATCCCAAACAATGCTCTATAAAGAAAATACAATGAGGGGGGGGGGGGAAGGCTTGAATAAATAAAACAGAATTAAAGACAAACAAATGCATACTATTACACACACAGTCTTAAATTGTTTTGTATGCAACTTTCTTTAAGGATGAGATTCATGAAAACTTTCAGAATTGTTTATGGAAAAATAATTTTAACTAGTATGTTACACTTAAAAGATTACAACATACTGTCCAATCCCCATAAAAGAAATTATATTCCCAAATTTTATATATCGGATTCATTTTAAGAAAAGCAGGAAATGTGAGAATCAGCTTTAATTATTCAAGATACTGAAATAAAGGTTAATACAAATGTTCCAGTGATAAATACAGAAAATTTCTATAATAGAATTAATCTAGTCAGTTAAAATAATCTCTAAACCTACTTCTATACACTAACTTAACTTCCTTGAAGCATTTCATATTTATAAAAATTTAAAAAATATTGTTAATTGTGAATTCGCTATTCCCCCATTATCAGATTGTTGGAAATATTACATAAAAACTAAAAACTCCAGTCTCTTAATTTCCCCCCCCCCCCCGCCCCCCAACACTACCATTTCCCATCTATTTTCTTTCCTATTGGCTGTTACCTGCAATCCTCTGTTTTCCTATTGGTCAATAAACCATTTGCATTCTGGATAACGGGTCCCATACTGTATATTGAATTTTCTTCAGTATTATTTAAGTTTACTGAAGTTTCATTCCAGCCTTTGGGTAATAGAATTGTAGTGATTTTGAAATTTTTTTCAGCTATTAAATTTGTAAGATTCAAAGAGCTTTTATCATTGGAATCATAACTTCCCATTGAAATTTTTTTTTGAATACTGTCCTATGGTAATATATTTTAAATTATTTTTAAATTGCAATGCTATGGGTATATAATTTGCTTTGACTATTATTCCAAATAAATTTTCTAAAGCATCTTGAGAAAATCTTGAAGTAAAAAAGAAATACAGATATTAGTTTAAATCTCCTCTTGTAAGTTTAAAATTGATCCAGTTTGAGTGGGTTTCCATGACTTTTTTCTTTTTGAGTATAAATTTCTAGATTTTGATAAAGGTCAATCATTTCTTGTAAAAACGTTATTGTTTCATTATACACTGTTAAATTGAATTTACTGAGAGCCGTGGCTTGATGCCTGAAAGTCATTAATTTAAACCATTTGTTTACATCAGCTATGAAACATGTAGTTGTTAAATAAGAGGGCTCTTGCTTTTCATCTGACAACAGTTATTTTAGACCCATGCTTGCATCATGGGAAAAAAGATGTGCTGCTTGAGAAACTTTCATCTTATTGAAATGATTTTCTTTAAACATATCTGACATATCTTGGTCGCAAATTTAATTCAAAGTCACCTTGGTAATCACATAAATTTTCAGTATTATTAGATAAAAGTACAAGCCTTGATAAATTATATTTATGAATGATGTAGGACTTTAAAATATTTACTATTTAACAAAGATGTTCTGATATTTTTTAGCAAATGTGGAACATCTGCAATAATATGGATTTGCCTTGATTAATCACATAAATGAATTATAGATGATTTTATTTTGTAATATTAATATTCCAAAAGATTTCCACTTTGCTTGATTGCAGCTACTCATGTCTGATGTTATGCTGAGTGTGCTCATGCTCTTCTGCTTTTTTTTTAAAATATATATTTCAGTTATTTATTTAAGAGCTGCACCATGTGATAGGCCATTAGTGAAATAATATGCCATTACCCCCTTCCAACAGATTGAAACACCAACCAGCATTAAAACAAGTGCATGGTTACCACTTTGGCTAGTACACAAGGTTACAATTCCAAAATAAGGTTTTGAGTTCAAGTTAAACTCCATTGCTTCCTTAATAGCCATTTCATCTAAAAATAGTGTCCAATATTTCTGCTGTGAGGTGAAATTTTCAACTTTGATTTTTAACAATTCAAAAACTTAGTCCACTTTCAAATGTGGTATGCTATATTCTTCTTTCAAGTGTCCACATAGATGGAAATGGCATATTAAGGGACAGAAGACTTTCCAGAATATTAAGGGCCAGAAAAACAGAATACTGAGTGCAGCCAAGTTTCAGATTCCACTAACCATGTTTGTTGCGCTACCTTGCGTTTTCAAATAGTGCATTCAAAATATGAAAAACCTGAAGGCAGCGCAATTGGTAGCCTTTATGAAAAGGTACAATTTAGCAAGATGATGATATTCCAGCAAGCCATAATTATTTATCTTGTAGGTTGAAAAAGAAAGAACATCATGATGAAAGTATGCAATTTGAATGCATGCAGCATATATATATACATATCCTTCTATATATAAAAAAAAAGTAATGCTTTGGAAATGGACCAATGAAAATCTGCATAGATATAGTGAAATGCATCTGATTGGTCAGAGCTTTATGACACTATAAGGGAGGTTACCAAGTGGGGACCCGTCTCTCTGTCGCCAAAAGTGATGCCAACTTGGCACTATTTCCAGTATTTCGCCAAAATTAAGGGTACTTTTCCGTTATATGGACAGCATGCCAAAATGTATGCTAATGTGCCAATTATTTCAACCCTGATCGTGAAAAGGATTTTTATTGTAAACCATGCGAAACATTGTGATTTGTTATTTATGAAACGGGAATTACGTGAATGATTATTACTTAACCTTGGAAAGCTTTTTACTTTGCTATATTCGAATTAAAAATGCTTTTTTTTTATATAAAGTTATAATTTAATTTTACTGCTGACGCTGAGATGGATTTTACCATTTGGCAATTACCAGATGATGAGAAAGTTGCGATAAAACTGTTTCATGAATTTGCAATTCTGCATAATAAAAGGTTGTGTTCAAACAACCATGAAATGAAATTATGGATGAGTTCTGAAAATCAGAAATGGAGATGTTGCTTACGATCATGCGAAGAAAGCGTAGGAATACGACAAAAAACATGGTTTGTAGGATCGCGGTTGTCTTTTCATAATGCTTTGAGGTTTATATATTTATGGTGCCAAGAGTTGACATCGATTGAGTTTTGAGAGCTTCAACTTGATATGAACCACAACACAACAGTGGGCTGGAATACTTATTTTAGAGAAGTTTGTGCAAATGCTTTATGTTCACGACCAAATAGAAAAATCGGTGGATCTAATAAAATTATAGAAGTAGATGAAAGTCTTTTTACCAGAAGAAAAAGCAACGTAGGGCGTGATCTTCCTCCTCAATGGGTGTTAGGTGGTTTATGCCGTGAAACACTGGGATGTTTCCTTACTCCTATTCCCGATCGTACAGCTGAAACTTTAATGGCGGCAATAGAAAACAATGTAGCTGATAGAAGTATTATTTATACAGATTACTGGAAAGGAAAAAAAAAACAGATGAACTGCGAAGTGCTGGTTATGATCATTTCACGGTAAATCACAAATACAATTTTGTCGACCCTAATACTGGATGCCATACCTCAAAATGTTGAGATATTATGGGGCATAGCAAAATGGCACAACAAAAGGCATCGGGGAACTGTTTGTCATCATTTAGAGTTATATCTCATAGTTTATGGGCGACATTTTCATTCAAAAAAATGAAATGTTTACTTGAATGCTAAAAGATATTTGTAATTTTATGGCAGCAGTTTAATATGATTTTTTATTTTATTACTTTATTTTATAACAGTTATTTGTTCATTTACTTTAAGTATATATTTGTAGTTTAATAAAATAGTTCGTAAAATTCTGTAATTTTCAAATGTTCTATTTTTAAAATGCTCACTTTACTATCGACAATGTTTTTTCTTGGTACTTGTTAGTTATCCCGTGGACCAAATTATTGTTGCCAAATTGTAAGATTAAATGCCAATAATGGTTGCCATTAATTAATCAATTGTAAGATTAAATGGCAATAATGGCCAATAAAACCATTAATTCGACATTTTATTTGTATTTTTATTAATGTTTTACTAATTTATATGTTATTTCGTTATTTAAAATAAAAATTATGTCAATGTGTATAATTGGCAAGTGGTTTGGTGATTTATATAATTTGGCAAAATTGGTCGACGGGATAACTAACAAGTACCTTTTCCTTTTATTTTTCAAATGTTTCAATTCACATGATTTTCATTTTGCAACTATTGCGCTTGGCGACAATGATGTCCGTGTAACGGAAAAGTACCAAAAAAAGTAATGCTTTTGAAATGTACCAATGAAAATCTGCATAGATAATGTGAAATGCATCTGATTGGTCAGAACTTTATGATGATATAAGGGAGGTTAACAAGGGGGGACCCATCTCTCTGTTGCCAAAAGTGACGCCATCTTGGCGCTATTTCCAGTATTTCGCCAAATTTCCATAGACTCCCATTGAAATACAATAGGGTTTACTTGCATGCAGGAAATCAACAAATTGAGATATTTCAATGCAACGAAAACTAATATTATCTTATGAATAGAGCTTAATTGAACTATTTACATTATTTTTAAGCACAAACAATAATCTGGGGTTGGCTAGAAAATAGGAATTGCTTTGCGATACCGAATGGAATAGCTAAGTCATTACGCGGGGGGTTGGTGAGCGTAGCGAGCAGGGGGGGGGGTGCCCCCCTAGTAATGGAAAAAAAACTTAAATACTGAGCGCACCCAGGTTGCAGATTACATTGAATCTGTTTGTTTCGCCACCTTGAGTTTTCAAACAGTGCATTCAAAATATGAAAAACCCGAAGACAGAGTGCACCTGGATGCCTTTATGAAAAAATACAAATATACTTTTAATTCAGCATATAAGTCAGTCGACATTCAATCTATTTTTCCTTTACTTGATCCATGTTGCAAAAGAGACAAAACAACTGCTTTTATTTCTTCCTATGTATCTGCCCAGAACTGTAAATGGGAGAGAACTATCAAATGCAACAAGATATTTTCTGTTGCCATTGCACAAATCAAATATGTCATTAATCATACTTACAAAATAAGCAGTTGTTGCAGATTGTGCTGAAAGAAAATATCCTGAAATCAGTAAACTCATTCCAGCACAGACATTGTTGCTGAAAGTTTCTAAAGTCATCATTAATAAGGGTTTCGGGCACTGAGTTAAGTACTATAACATGGGGTAATAAATTTTATTTTGAAGCAGCTGACCAAGTCCATTAGTAGCAAATGGAATAATTTTACGATAGTAACAGCTTGAAAAGATAGTTCAGCAAAGAAGTGCAGCTTCAGAAGTTGGCATCTCAACTTAGCACGTATATGCACAGTACTCGTATCTTGAAACACAAAAGGCATCTGGACATTTTTACGAATGAATGCATTTAAGTTTTCACACTTTTCAAGCTGGTTTTTCATTTGACAGTTACATATACTAGTTGTGCTCAGTGTTGGAGAAGCGAATAACCCATTCACGAGCACCATAGTGTTTAACACTTTAGGATCACTATCTGCAGCAAAATAAATAACTATTACATTTCTTTGGTTACATTCTGCTGTAATGAGCTACCATCCGCACAAATCCTTTTCAGAATCAAATTGTTGATGCTAAACAAAGCTAAACAGCAGTTGGTAACATGTTGTAGTGGCTGGGCCATCAAGGCATATATAAGTTTCGCTTTTTCTGCAGTTTCAAGGATTGCTTTTACTGATGCAAAGCTAGTAAAACGATATGTGTCCGTTATTGGTATGCCATCTCCATCATAAGGACCTACGAAACCAATGATGGTGTTATGTTCTCGGTCATAATCAACCTTTGCAATAATCCTTGTTTCATCTTCTGATATTGCAACTGCATGTACACTGACATCATATAGCTTGAGATGACGTTGCAGCCCATCAAAATAGTATTCACCTTCTCTAGTTGCAGTATTCTTGAGCAAGTAACGACGGTAAGGTTTGACTCTTGAAAGTCAGGTTTGTGTTGACCCGACTTTTCAACAGAATATTCAAAATATTTATTATTAGTTTATTTCTATAGAAAGTGGTGGACGGGAAAGTCGACAAGTGCTATAATATTTTATCTTATTAGGAATATTATGTTTCATAACAGGTTCTTACAATGCTTCATCAGAATAACAACTTTTTTATATTGTGCCTTACATTATAAATCATATTTCTGAAATTGCTTTCAGTGATATGTAAAAAAAAAAATTCTTAGCATTTTCGCCTCATAAAATTCTATAAGACTTGATTGAAGGTGATAACTTGCTTTTCATTATGCCATTAGCGATTCTTTCAACATTTATATTCAATATTCATTGTTGATCAACAAAATGCACTTATTGTAGCTGATCTGTCTCATTCGATTTTTTTTTTCCAAAACTCGCATAACAGAACTTTTACTGTTGAATTGACCTGACCTTTTCAAATTTGCCAATCGATTGACCTTTTTTGTTTTTTTGCACCAAAATTTTTTAATCGAAATGAACACAGTTTTTAATAATTTTACACTTTATATAATGACAATCTGGAATCTTCACAGTTACAATGTTGTTTCATCAGTAATGAATTTTTCCAGCACACATTCGTAGCAGTTGTTGCAATTCATTAGATATGTTGATAAACACCAAAAAAAGAATTTCCATAGGACGAAATAAGGAAAAATCCTTCTCTACATAAAAAAAGGCATCTTGCTTTGTATTCTTTCAATGATACCAATTTTGAATAAACAGCATCTTCTTTTTCTTTGGATGCAATAAAGGAAAACATGTCAAACTGTGTTGGATGTGAAGATACCATGCATATAATATATGCAGCTATATTGTACAGTTATAGGATCCGTTATCCAGAATGCTTGGGACCTGAGATATTCTGGATAAGGGTTTTTTCCGTAATTCGGAACACTTTACTATAATAGTATATTAAAAAATAAGAATAGTATAAAATAACGGCATGAAATGTATAAAATATGAATAATATAGGAAAATACATAATTATAAATTAGTTAATTTAATAAATTATTTACACAAAATAAAGAACCCTTCTAAATTACAATTCAAATTAGTATACAAGAAGAGAGCAGAATCCTTTTATTTGGGTTTTTTTAGAACATTTTTACTAAGATTGGTTGCTTATAGTGTGTCTTTTGCACTAACTGCTTCTGTATACTGCTATGATTTGCTGTTTATGGGAGTAGCTTCTTTGTTGCATTCCACAAATCAGTTGTTCAGTTGAAAACATTAATAGCTCATTTGAAATCTTTTTACCACCTTATTCTCCTTGCTCATCTTCACTTCCATTAGAAATATTCCTTGGCATTATGTCACAAATCTCACTGCCAGTCATCTGATCACTTACAGGAGTATCATCATCAGCAATTAGACAATCTTCTACTGGTTTTTGATCCAACAATTGAGTTTCCGAACATGAAAGTTCTTTAGCTTAGTCCAGCAGATCTGTAATAATTTCCTTCTCTTTTTAAATTTTAAAGTCTTCAACTTCATGCACATTCACATCATTAAAAAATATTGCAGGTTTTTACGTTTTTGAAAGGAAAAATTATTTTTCAGTTATCATTTTGCATTCTGGATACGGGGTTTCCAGATAATGGGTCCCATACTGTACAATGAACTATGACATGGTGCTATTTGAACAAATACAAGATGAACACGTTTGTTTGAAACTGATAAATTAAAATATGGACATGTTTTATTTTAAATAAATTTTCTGAAAACTTACGCGTAGTTTCCATTTAAAATGATTACTTTCAGAAAAGCAGTAACATTTCTATAAATATGAACAGTAAAAACAACCAATTAAAAAATGACATTTTTTTTTTTTAAATTTGCAACACACATTTACACTAAAAATTTAAATCTTCCATTTGGATGAAAAATTCTTTGTTATTGATGAGTTTAGGCTTTTGGGTGGATGTCAACTCTCTTTCCAAATTCCTTTTCCATTTTGACACCTTTGGATTGCGGGTTAATCCCAAACAATGCTCTATAAAGAAAATACAATGAGGGGGGGGGGGGAAGGCTTGAATAAATAAAACAGAATTAAAGACAAACAAATGCATACTATTACACACACAGTCTTAAATTGTTTTGTATGCAACTTTCTTTAAGGATGAGATTCATGAAAACTTTCAGAATTGTTTATGGAAAAATAATTTTAACTAGTATGTTACACTTAAAAGATTACAACATACTGTCCAATCCCCATAAAAGAAATTATATTCCCAAATTTTATATATCGGATTCATTTTAAGAAAAGCAGGAAATGTGAGAATCAGCTTTAATTATTCAAGATACTGAAATAAAGGTTAATACAAATGTTCCAGTGATAAATACAGAAAATTTCTATAATAGAATTAATCTAGTCAGTTAAAATAATCTCTAAACCTACTTCTATACACTAACTTAACTTCCTTGAAGCATTTCATATTTATAAAAATTTAAAAAATATTGTTAATTGTGAATTCGCTATTCCCCCATTATCAGATTGTTGGAAATATTACATAAAAACTAAAAACTCCAGTCTCTTAATTTCCCCCCCCCCCAACACTACCATTTCCCATCTATTTTCTTTCCTATTGGCTGTTACCTGCAATCCTCTGTTTTCCTATTGGTCAATAAACCATTTGCATTCTGGATAACGGGTCCCATACTGTATATTGAATTTTCTTCAGTATTATTTAAGTTTACTGAAGTTTCATTCCAGCCTTTGGGTAATAGAATTGTAGTGATTTTGAAATTTTTTTCAGCTATTAAATTTGTAAGATTCAAAGAGCTTTTATCATTGGAATCATAACTTCCCATTGAAATTTTTTTTTGAATACTGTCCTATGGTAATATATTTTAAATTATTTTTAAATTGCAATGCTATGGGTATATAATTTGCTTTGACTATTATTCCAAATAAATTTTCTAAAGCATCTTGAGAAAATCTTGAAGTAAAAAAGAAATACAGATATTAGTTTAAATCTCCTCTTGTAAGTTTAAAATTGATCCAGTTTGAGTGGGTTTCCATGACTTTTTTCTTTTTGAGTATAAATTTCTAGATTTTGATAAAGGTCAATCATTTCTTGTAAAAACGTTATTGTTTCATTATACACTGTTAAATTGAATTTACTGAGAGCCGTGGCTTGATGCCTGAAAGTCATTAATTTAAACCATTTGTTTACATCAGCTATGAAACATGTAGTTGTTAAATAGGAGGGCTCTTGCTTTTCATCTGACAACAGTTATTTTAGACCCATGCTTGCATCATGGGAAAAAAGATGTGCTGCTTGAGAAACTTTCATCTTATTGAAATGATTTTCTTTAAACATATCTGACATATCTTGGTCGCAAATTTAATTCAAAGTCACCTTGGTAATCACATAAATTTTCAGTATTATTAGATAAAAGTACAAGCCTTGATAAATTATATTTATGAATGATGTAGGACTTTAAAATATTTACTATTTAACAAAGATGTTCTGATATTTTTTAGCAAATGTGGAACATCTGCAATAATATGGATTTGCCTTGATTAATCACATAAATGAATTATAGATGATTTTATTTTGTAATATTAATATTCCAAAAGATTTCCACTTTGCTTGATTGCAGCTACTCATGTCTGATGTTATGCTGAGTGTGCTCATGCTCTTCTGCTTTTTTTTTAAAATATATATTTCAGTTATTTATTTAAGAGCTGCACCATGTGATAGGCCATTAGTGAAATAATATGCCATTACCCCCTTCCAACAGATTGAAACACCAACCAGCATTAAAACAAGTGCATGGTTACCACTTTGGCTAGTACACAAGGTTACAATTCCAAAATAAGGTTTTGAGTTCAAGTTAAACTCCATTGCTTCCTTAATAGCCATTTCATCTAAAAATAGTGTCCAATATTTCTGCTGTGAGGTGAAATTTTCAACTTTGATTTTTAACAATTCAAAAACTTAGTCCACTTTCAAATGTGGTATGCTATATTCTTCTTTCAAGTGTCCACATAGATGGAAATGGCATATTAAGGGACAGAAGACTTTCCAGAATATTAAGGGCCAGAAAAACAGAATACTGAGTGCAGCCAAGTTTCAGATTCCACTAACCATGTTTGTTGCGCTACCTTGCGTTTTCAAATAGTGCATTCAAAATATGAAAAACCTGAAGGCAGCGCATTTGGATGCCTTTATGAAAAGGTACAATTTAGCAAGATGATGATATTCCAGCAAGCCATAATTATTTATCTTGTAGGTTGAAAAAGAAAGAACATCATGATGAAAGTATGCAATTTGAATGCATGCAGCATATATATATACATATCCTTCTATATATAAAAAAAAAGTAATGCTTTGGAAATGGACCAATGAAAATCTGCATAGATATAGTGAAATGCATCTGATTGGTCAGAGCTTTATGACACTATAAGGGAGGTTACCAAGTGGGGACCCGTCTCTCTGTCGCCAAAAGTGATGCCAACTTGGCACTATTTCCAGTATTTCGCCAAAATTAAGGGTACTTTTCCGTTATATGGACAGCATGCCAAAATGTATGCTAATGTGCCAATTATTTCAACCCTGATCGTGAAAAGGATTTTTATTGTAAACCATGCGAAACATTGTGATTTGTTATTTATGAAACGGGAATTACGTGAATGATTATTACTTAACCTTGGAAAGCTTTTTACTTTGCTATATTCGAATTAAAAATGCTTTTTTTTATATAAAGTTATAATTTAATTTTACTGCTGACGCTGAGATGGATTTTACCATTTGGCAATTACCAGATGATGAGAAAGTTGCGATAAAACTGTTTCATGAATTTGCAATTCTGCATAATAAAAGGTTGTGTTCAAACAACCATGAAATGAAATTATGGATGAGTTCTGAAAATCAGAAATGGAGATGTTGCTTACGATCATGCGAAGAAAGCGTAGGAATACGACAAAAAACATGGTTTGTAGGATCGCGGTTGTCTTTTCATAATGCTTTGAGGTTTATATATTTATGGTGCCAAGAGTTGACATCGATTGAGTTTTGAGAGCTTCAACTTGATATGAACCACAACACAACAGTGGGCTGGAATACTTATTTTAGAGAAGTTTGTGCAAATGCTTTATGTTCACGACCAAATAGAAAAATCGGTGGATCTAATAAAATTATAGAAGTAGATGAAAGTCTTTTTACCAGAAGAAAAAGCAACGTAGGGCGTGTTCTTCCTCCTCAATGGGTGTTAGGTGGTTTATGCCGTGAAACACTGGGATGTTTCCTTACTCCTATTCCCGATCGTACAGCTGAAACTTTAATGGCGGCAATAGAAAACAATGTAGCTGATAGAAGTATTATTTATACAGATTACTGGAAAGGAAAAAAAAAACAGATGAACTGCGAAGTGCTGGTTATGATCATTTCACGGTAAATCACAAATACAATTTTGTCGACCCTAATACTGGATGCCATACCTCAAAATGTTGAGATATTATGGGGCATAGCAAAATGGCACAACAAAAGGCATCGGGGAACTGTTTGTCATCATTTTGAGTTATATCTCATAGTTTATGGGCGACATTTTCATTCAAAAAAATGAAATGTTTACTGGAATGCTAAAAGATATTTGTAATTTTATGGCAGCAGTTTAATATGATTTTTTATTTTATTACTTTATTTTATAACAGTTATTTGTTCATTTACTTTAAGTATATATTTGTAGTTTAATAAAATAGTTCGTAAAATTCTGTAATTTTCAAATGTTCTATTTTTAAAATGCTCACTTTACTATCGACAATGTTTTTTCTTGGTACTTGTTAGTTATCCCGTGGACCAAATTATTGTTGCCAAATTGTAAGATTAAATGCCAATAATGGTTGCCATTAATTAATCAATTGTAAGATTAAATGGCAATAATGGCCAATAAAACCATTAATTCGACATTTTATTTGTATTTTTATTAATGTTTTACTAATTTATATGTTATTTCGTTATTTAAAATAAAAATTATGTCAATGTGTATAATTGGCAAGTGGTTTGGTGATTTATATAATTTGGCAAAATTGGTCGACGGGATAACTAACAAGTACCTTTTCCTTTTATTTTTCAAATGTTTCAATTCACATGATTTTCATTTTGCAACTATTGCGCTTGGCGACAATGATGTCCGTGTAACGGAAAAGTACCAAAAAAAGTAATGCTTTTGAAATGTACCAATGAAAATCTGCATAGATAATGTGAAATGCATCTGATTGGTCAGAACTTTATGATGATATAAGGGAGGTTAACAAGGGGGGACCCATCTCTCTGTTGCCAAAAGTGACGCCATCTTGGCGCTATTTCCAGTATTTCGCCAAATTTCCATAGAGTCCCATTGAAATACAATAGGGTTTTTGCATGCAGGAAATCAACAAATTGAGATATTTCAATGCAACGAAAACTAATATTATCTTATGAATAGAGCTTAATTGAACTATTTACATTATTTTTAAGCACAAACAATAATCTGGGGTTGGCTAGAAAATAGGAATTGCTTTGCGATACCGAATGGAATAGCTAAGTCATTACGCGGGGGGTTGGTGAGCGTAGCGAGCAGGGGGGGGGGTGCCCCCCTAGTAATGGAAAAAAAACTTAAATACTGAGCGCACCCAGGTTGCAGATTACATTGAATCTGTTTGTTTCGCCACCTTGAGTTTTCAAACAGTGCATTCAAAATATGAAAAACCCGAAGACAGAGTGCACCTGGATGCCTTTATGAAAAAATACAAATATACTTTTAATTCAGCATATAAGTCAGTCGACATTCAATCTATTTTTCCTTTACTTGATCCATGTTGCAAAAGAGACAAAACAACTGCTTTTATTTCTTCCTATGTATCTGCCCAGAACTGTAAATGGGAGAGAACTATCAAATGCAACAAGATATTTTCTGTTGCCATTGCACAAATCAAATATGTCATTAATCATACTTACAAAATAAGCAGTTGTTGCAGATTGTGCTGAAAGAAAATATCCTGAAATCAGTAAACTCATTCCAGCACAGACATTGTTGCTGAAAGTTTCTAAAGTCATCATTAATAAGGGTTTCGGGCACTGAGTTAAGTACTATAACATGGGGTAATAAATTTTATTTTGAAGCAGCTGACCAAGTCCATTAGTAGCAAATGGAATAATTTTACGATAGTAACAGCTTGAAAAGATAGTTCAGCAAAGAAGTGCAGCTTCAGAAGTTGGCATCTCAACTTAGCACGTATATGCACAGTACTCGTATCTTGAAACACAAAAGGCATCTGGACATTTTTACGAATGAATGCATTTAAGTTTTCACACTTTTCAAGCTGGTTTTTCATTTGACAGTTACATATACTAGTTGTGCTCAGTGTTGGAGAAGCGAATAACCCATTCACGAGCATCATAGTGTTTAACACTTTAGGATCACTATCTGCAGCAAAATAAATAACTATTACATTTCTTTGGTTACATTCTGCTGTAATGAGCTACCATCCGCACAAATCCTTTTCAGAATCAAATTGTTGATGCTAAACAAAGCTAAACAGCAGTTGGTAACATGTTGTAGTGGCTGGGCCATCAAGGCATATATAAGTTTCGCTTTTTCTGCAGTTTCAAGGATTGCTTTTACTGATGCAAAGCTAGTAAAACGATATGTGTCCGTTATTGGTATGCCATCTCCATCATAAGGACCTACGAAACCAATGATGGTGTTATGTTCTCGGTCATAATCAACCTTTGCAATAATCCTTGTTTCATCTTCTGATATTGCAACTGCATGTACACTGACATCATATAGCTTGAGATGACGTTGCAGCCCATCAAAATAGTATTCACCTTCTCTAGTTGCAGTATTCTTGAGCAAGTAACGACGGTAAGGTTTGACTCTTGAAAGTCAGGTTTGTGTTGACCCGACTTTTCAACAGAATATTCAAAATATTTATTATTAGTTTATTTCTATAGAAAGTGGTGGACGGGAAAGTCGACAAGTGCTATAATATTTTATCTTATTAGGAATATTATGTTTCATAACAGGTTCTTACAATGCTTCATCAGAATAACAACTTTTTTATATTGTGCCTTACATTATAAATCATATTTCTGAAATTGCTTTCAGTGATATGTAAAAAAAAAAATTCTTAGCATTTTCGCCTCATAAAATTCTATAAGACTTGATTGAAGGTGATAACTTGCTTTTCATTATGCCATTAGCGATTCTTTCAACATTTATATTCAATATTCATTGTTGATCAACAAAATGCACTTATTGTAGCTGATCTGTCTCATTCGATTTTTTTTTTCCAAAACTCGCATAACAGAACTTTTACTGTTGAATTGACCTGACCTTTTCAAATTTGCCAATCGATTGACCTTTTTTGTTTTTTTGCACCAAAATTTTTTAATCGAAATGAACACAGTTTTTAATAATTTTACACTTTATATAATGACAATCTGGAATCTTCACAGTTACAATGTTGTTTCATCAGTAATGAATTTTTCCAGCACACTTTCGTAACAGTTGTTACAATTCATTAGATATGCTTAACACTAAAAAAGAATTTCCATAGGACGAAATAAGAAAAAAAATCCTTCTCTACATAAAAAAAGGCATCTTGCTTTGTATTCTTTCAATTCAAATATTTCGATTCAAATCGCAATTTTCTTTCTAAAATAATTTAAATATGTTCCACAGAGAAATAAGTTAAATAATTTGAAATAAAAATTGTGATCTAAAATATTTTATAATACTTGGGCAAAATTTATGGCCATTCTGTCGTTAATATATTACAATTGGTGCATGAATAACCTGGCAGGAGGCGTGCCGTGAAATGTAACACGAGAACTGGCATGGGGTGTCAGCACACCCCAAACATATTAAATGGCATAAATATGAAAAAAAAACTTTAGAATTCTATCTGTTAGTGAAATTCGTGATAATTACACTCTTTCTCGTGAAAAAGAATAACTGAAATGTTGAATTATCATTAATTTTAAAAACTAATAAACAATAAATTAAAAGTACTCACCGACAGTAAACGAATATTTTCGGACTTGGGGTGCCAAAACTCCCCGCGCCTGTCCTGCCGGGATAAATATGTAATATTAAAAATATGACTATCAAAAGCAGAAAACAGACATTACTTCAAATATGTGTAATAAACTTAACAAATGCATGTAAAGAACCACAAAATAAAATATAAAGTAACTATAAAAATAAGCTAGCTACATAATTAATAAATTAAACTTGCCCTAACTTTTAGATCAGATTCAACAATGATTTTTTTCATGCAAATGTATGTTTTAGTCCACCTAGAAAAAAATATGAATTCTTTTGTTACTGTTATGCCCCACAAAATGTACAGGAATTAATACCGATGTTACGTTATTCAATAGTTCTTCGAATGTTGATACTGTCTGATGATTAGTCACTGGATAGTTTGCAGAAACATCTGTCAATGGTTTGTGTCATCTGTCAATGTAAAATCAAAGTTGGTAGCTTCATCCATGGGTTTTTCTTCTGTACCATTTACTTCCATTGTATCATCGCCTGTCTGCTCTTCTGAAGTTATCTTTTGCCATTTTTCTCTTTTGTTCTGGTTCATCTATATCATTGAAGATAGATGGAATAGCCCCAAATTTTATGGCTATTTTTCCTTGTTCAGTTTTACTTATTTCACCATTTGGTAAATGTGTGATGTAAAACTTTTCTAATTCATCTTCTTTAAAATGGAGGTTACATATTTTGTCCTTTTTTGTAAGGACAAAATTGCAAAATGGACTTTTTGCCATTTTTCCTATAAATCAGTAGCTTCAGTAATTCTCTTTTTGTTTTTCTACTCTTTCTCGCCTCTTCTAGATTTTCATTTTGTATTGCTCATACGTACTCTCATTCTTCAGCTTCTGACGTTCAGCTGATGTCATAGGCTTATGAATATTTTTAGACTCCATTTTCCTAAATCTGAAATCAGAACATAAAAAATATAGGTCTTGAATATATATAAAAAAGGTTTTCTAAGCAACTCTCTTAATAGCCGTATTTAAAAAATAAAATACAGTATTAACTTTTTTTTAAAAGTAACTCTCATTACATGTGTGTGACGCATGTTACATTTGACCCACATTACCAAATGATTTAATGTTTGTTCTGTATAGTTAAAGCTTATAATTTATTTTTAGGGTTTTTTACATATCAATTGTTAGTTAGCACATCACAGAAGGAAAGTGTGAAATTATACAGTTTCACAATATTTAAAATAAACACATTAAATATAAATATAATAATAAAGAAAAAAGATATGAAAAAGAATTAAATGACATATTCATTTGGCATAGATTAAGCACTATTCTGAATTTTTACTTAAAACATACATTAAATAATACATTTTAATATTAGAACTGCCATAGCGGTAATTTTGAATGGCACCACATAAAAATATTTCGATTCAAATCGCAATTTTCTTTCTAAAATAATTTAAATATGTTCCACAGAGAAATAAGTTAAATAATTTTTATAACACTTGGGTAAAATTTATGGCTATTCTATCGTTAATATATTACAATTGGTGCATGAATAACCCGGCAGGAGGCGTGCCGTGAAATGTAACACGAGAACGGGCATGGGGTGTCAGCACACCCCGAACATATTAAATGGCATAAATATGAAAAAAAAATTTAGAATTCTATCTGTTAGTGAAATTCGTGATAATTATACTCTTTCTCGTAAAAAATAACTACTGAAATGTTGAATTATCATTAATTTTAAAAACTAATAAACAATAAATTAAAAGTACTCACCGACAGTAGACGAATATTTTCGGACTGGGGGGTGTCAAAACACTCTGCGCCCGTCCTGCCAGGACTAATATGTAATATTAAAAATATGACTATCAAAAGCAGAAAACAGACATTACTTCAAATATGTGTGATAAACTTAACAGAATACATGTAAAGAACCACAAAATGAAATATAAAGTAACTATAAAAATAAGCTAGCTACATAATTAATAAATTAAACTTGCCCTAACTTTTAGATCAGATTCAACAATGATTTTTTTCATGCAAATGTATGTTTTAGTCCACCTAGAAAAAAATATGAATTCTTTTGTTACTGTTATGCCCCACAAATGTACAGGAATTTAGTTCTTCGAATGTTGATACTGTCTGATGATTAGTAACTGGATAGGTTGCAGAAACATCTGTCAGTGGTTTGTGTCATCTGTCAGTGTAAAATCAAAGTTGGTAGCTTCATCCATGGGGTTTTCTTCTGTGCCATTTACTTCCATTGTATCATTGCCTGCCTGTTCTTCTGAAGTTATCTTTTGCCATTTTCCTCTTTTGTTCTGGTTCATCTATATCATTGAAGGTAGATGGAATAGCCCCAAATTTTATGGCTATTTTTCCTCGTTCAGTTTTACTAATTTCAGATGTAAAACTTTTCTAATTCATCTTCTTTAAAATGGAGGTTACATATTTTGTCCTTTTTTGTAAGGACAAAATTGCAAAATGGACTTTTTGCCATTTTTCCAATAAATCAACATTCTAAAATGATAGTGTTAAAAAATTAGTTTACAGTGATTTATGTACCATACGTGAAAAAATGATCTTGAGTACATGAGAAGTAAAATAAAATTTTAGAGAGACTGTTTCAGAAAAATAAAAGTTTGATTTAAAATAATAATAGAATTGAAATGAAAGATGAAACACTCTGACATTTATATCACTTATTCTTTAAATTAATGCAGAAAGCATTAGAAATTCTGTCAATATTTACCCAAATTTTTTGTAATTTTAAAAGTAACATGATAGATGTTAAGATTAGAGATTGACCGAATACTGAATAGTCAATTCGGTATTCAGTGATTTGGCATGTAAACAGAATATTAAGTATTCGGTCAAATTTTCCAAATAATTAATTTATGAAAAGTAATGAATATGTAAAGTATTACTAGTTGTAAAAATACATGACCAGTGCTCATTTGATGTTATTTTAATATTCTTCAGTTACCACTGTCAAAATAATATCTACCAATTAATAATCATCAGTATACAATTTTAGCACCAGAAAAGAAAAACAAAATGATGAATATGGTGACATTATTGTTCACATGCAAAACAGTTAATTTATCAGGGGCATAAATATCTTTCAGCAAAGAATATGATATAAAAAAAATTTGTTTAAATAAGTATACTAGTATTAATTGCTACCATAAAAGTCATAATTACTATTAAACCACAAAAAATTTATATTATTCAAGTTGATTTTCCAGACAAAGTTCACATGCAAAAGAGGTCCAATTTTTGCAATTGACGACAAAATTCTAAATTAGGAGTGAATATAATAAAATTTTAATTGAAGGAAAATATATATATATTATAGTATTAATTGTTAAGAAATGGAAGATTAAGAAAGATTTTAAACAATCACGCTTGGCAGTTTAAACCATGACATATTTCTTCCTTCAGTTTTAGCTTTTTTGTCTTTCCACCCATTTCTAGTTTAAAAAAAATATGCACATCTATTAATACTAAATTAAAATAATTAACAATATAATAATAAAATTCGCATGAATACCTCCGAGACTTTATGATTGTCTGTGTCAAGCAGATGGAACCGATAGAACCGTCCTACATAGGTGCCACCTATTTGAAACATTTTCCGCGGAACAGCTCTGTTCTTCCAAAGGCTATTTCGTGAGAAGTCCTTCCCTATTCTATTTATGTTCATGATGGAAATATAAACTTTAACATTTTTGTTGCCATAAAAAAGTAATAAGTGCACATTCATAAATATTAATTTTTTTCAACATAGGTCTATGATTTCATGGATTAGCCCTATAATATATGCAGCATTAACTGATTTTTCCTTATTTATAGATTTCCAACAATATTACCACCTTTAAGATCAGAATAAGGCTTTAAATGGATTTCATCTATCATTAAAGATATAAAAATTTCATTTGCTTTAAACGCTGAAATTTATTTTTGCCATACAATAAGAAATTTTCTTTAGATTGTCCTGTCTTTGGATCTAAATGGAAAAAAGAACAGTGTTTCAATTGTCGATGGATGTGGTAATATTAATTGATTTGAATCTCTAACAATCTTATAACCATGGGGAGAAATTTAATTGGACAAATTACGGAATATTAGTACAGAACTTACAAATACCATAACAAATTCTTTGTAACAACAATAAGGAAATCTACTCAGCAAGAAAATCAATACATTAATTCTATTACTAGGCACATGCTCTCTCAGTGAAATTAGCAACTGATGTAATAAATTTACAATTTCATGACAGTTATTTTTATCAGCGTTACTTTGGTATGATTCAAGTTCACATAACAACTCACCTAGTTCATTAACAGATGTTAAGCTGAATCGAAAATTAAATATGTCAACATTTCTTAGTTTTATATATTTTTGAAAACTTCAACTTATAAAGTATGACTACTGCGAATCAGTGTATGTAATATATTTTTAAAACTCATAAATAAAATCGCATAAATTACAATACAATTATTCCTACAATTTCGGGACAATTAAAAATATGTCCATCCTCAGAGATAGCATCGGAGAAACTAACGCTGTCTTATCTGTACGATATATACATTATCAGTTTCAAAACAGTGTCATTTTCCTAGGGGGAGTTTTCTAAAGTATATTTATAAAAAAGGCACTGGCATTGTCTATTGCATAAAATTCAATTTTTTTTCAAAGTGAAACATGTTTTATTAGTAAACTCATGTACCATGTAAAAAGAATCAGTGTTCATACCTTTTAATAATTTTCCAAATTCCTCATAATCACTGAAAAAATGATTTTTCTTGTATCTGTTTCTTGTAATGATGAATACATCGTTTGATTTCAAACTTTCTTTGATGGCAGCCTTTAAAATTCATATCTCAACACTTTAATTTCTCATCATGCATCTACACATGGTGTTCATTGTCATATAACTTGGACATCCATCAAAGATTTCAGGTACAGCTCCACATAAATTGCAATACAATTATATTCCTACAATTTCGGGACAATTTAAAACATGCCCATCCTCAGAGATAGCATCCGGAGAAACTAACACTGTCTTATCTGTACGATATCTACATTATCAGTTTCAAAACAAACAGTGACATTTACCTAGGGTGAGACTCCCAAAGTATATTTATCAAAACCGGTAGTGGCATCGTCTATTGCATAAAGTTCAATTTTTTTCAAAGTGAAACATGTTTTATTAGTAAGCTCATGTACAAACCAAAAAGAATGAATGTTCATACCTTTTAATAATTTTCCAAATTCCTTATAGTCACTGAAAAAATGATTTTTCTTGTATTCATCGTTTGATTTTAAACTTTCTTTGATGGCAATATTTAAAATTCATATCTCAACACTTTAATTTCTCATCATGCATATCTCTACACATGGTGTTCTTTGTCATATAACTTGGACATCCATCAAAGATTTCAGGTACAGCTCCACATAAATTGCAATACAATAATATTCCTACAATTTCGGGATAATTAAAAATATGCCCATCCTCAGAGATAGCATCCGGAGAAACTAACACTGTCTTATCTGTATGATATCTACAGTAACATTTTCCTAGGCGGAGATTCCCAAAGTATATTTATAGAAACGGTAGTTGCATCGTCTATTGCATAAAATTAGTGAAACGGGTTTTATTAGTAAGCTCATGTACAAACCGAAAAGAATCTATGTTCATGCTTTTTAATAATTTTCTAAATTCCTCATAGTCACTGAGAAAATGATTTTTCTTGTATTCATCGTTCAATTTTAAACTTATCACGCATATCTCTACACATGGTGTTCTTTGTCATATAACTTGGACATCCATCAAAATTTTCAGGTACAGCTCCTTCTTTCAGTTTATAATGAGACAAAGGGCTTTTTATTACATTTCCAGTAGCCCAATCTATAAATGAAAATCTAAGACAAAATAAAATTAAGCAGCTACGCAATATGAAGCGTGAAGAATCTAGATATGCAAATTAAGTAGATGGAGTTAAAGAGTCAAAAATGGCTGGAAAAGAAATTGCAAGAAATGTGTGCGTGCTTTAAAAGTATTAAAAAGTTCAATGAATACAAAGTGGTTAAAAACAAATAAACTTTATTAAAACATAACATTTGTAAAATAGAAATAGATGAACTTTATCACAGACGATTGGATATTAACTAATCCATATTTCTGAACTTTATTATGTAGAACATCACCGGAACTCATCGGGTGAAAGTAAATTTAGGCTGGCATTTAAAGTTAAGTTTTAAATACATAAATAGAGCATTTACTTTTAAACTTTGCATTTTTATAAGCTATAACAAACCTCGCTAATATTATTGTTATTTAATTTAAACATCGTTAAACACGAGGTTGTTAACATTTAAACACATCTCCTTAAAATTTTACCAATTAAATAGCTTTTAGTAATATTAAAAATACTTAACTTTACATTTACAAATTACTAACTATTACATAACTTCTTAAACTTCAGTATAATACAAAACATGAAACAATCAAATGCAAAAGAGAAATATTATCAAATTATGTTTCATGCAAGAACGATAAAGAAGTTAAGTTTATATAGGAAGCAGAGGAAAAGTAGAAGAGATGCAACTCCAGTCTAATGTCATTAACCATCATGACGTGTCCCGCTACGTGAATGCTATAAAACTTTATTAAACAAAACCTGTTGCACTATTGACTTCCGAGGAGACAACTCAGGGACTAACTCTACCTGATAACAACTCATTCCTCAAAAAAAAAAAAAAAACACTTTCGTCAATAAACAGCAACAACTATTACATTCACGGAAACTCAAAAGAATTTTATAAATCTTACTTTAAACCAGGGACAGTGATTAAAAAAAAAAAAAACAACAAACCGACCCCGCACATCCATCATGGCGAAAAAGTTCAGACGCCGTCCATTGCTTTTGAAGTAGGTATTACTCCGGCCTTTAAAGAATAGAACTACTATTTAAAAAAAATGTCGCCTTCATGATGAAACTACCGAGCATATAAGCCCGCATATAAACTGGTTCTAAAAAGAACCTTTGTTCTATAATTCTACGCCATCACAGCACAGGCAAGACAAAACAAGAAGAAGCCGAGAGCAAACGAAGTCACCAGCTATTCATCCTTCACCTCCTCATTGATATTCCGACGGCAGCCACGCAGAAACAATCTCTGCTGCACTACGCTCTCAGTGACGTCGTAATGACGACTGTCTGGACACCTCACGCCATCTGTTGGCAGGTTCGAGTAAAACGCCGATAATATGAATGAACAGGAAATGATAAATAAGTAAAAATGTCTTAAAAGATATTAGCAGGTGATGATTAAAAATAGATAATGCAGGTCGGAATGAATTAAACTTTAAAAGATTTTGATGTAAAGCCATAAGAAACTCACAAAGTTTAAAATTTGGGACAACATGAAATTGTTAGCCCTATATTTTTTCCTTGACGTTTATACATTGTTATTTAAAAGCTTTATTTCAATCATTTCACATTTTTACTTTTCAAATAAGTTTGTTCTAACGTTATATTTACGTTCGTTACTTTTGTTTCCTTCATTCAAATATTCATTTGTATTTCACTTCTTGTTTTCTTTTCTGCCGTAAACGTGGTTTGCTTATTAGTTTCACGATTCGATCGAGAATCTATCCACGTCATCCAACTATTTCTTTTCCGATCGTATCTCTGTTTTTCACTTGGTTCATTCACGCAACTCCAGTGCATTGCGATCGCATTTCCCGTTCCGGAGTCAAAAAATTGTTTCTTCCGTAGAGCAGTACGCATTCTACTCAACTCTGCCGAACGTGGTAGGCTTTTGCCGATACACGGCTTGTGTTTTGGATGATATTTAAAGGGACGTTCGTCTCTGCTTTTTGTCTGTGTGCGGCAGCAGTTTAAGCTGTGTAAAGACGGCACTTAAGCAGAAGGTGAAGGCAAGTTGGAAATGTTTTAGTAAAAGTTGAAAGCAGTAATAGTAATGTTTTAGATAATGTTATTTTAGTTGTGTTGTTACGAAGAGAGCGTTGCTGGCTGGTATAGCTCGCTCATTATATGAAGATATGTGTGTTTACTTGCATATTAATTTTCGTTAGTTTTTCGTCTGTTTATTCATCGTTTCAATTTATTATGACTGTGATATCTTTTAGCAGCATCTTAATATGGCTTCGATAAAATTTTGAATCAATTGTTTAAAGAAGTATTATGCCAGTTATTGAGTTTAAATATTTGAGCGTTCAAGTCATCTTTAAAACAACGGTCTCCTCAAATATGAGAGAGTTGTCTTTGAACTTAATCTATGAAATATCAGTAACCTTTTGCTGAATATATTGTGAATTTATTTTTTTGAAGACTTTATGCAATTTCTACATTGATGTGATGAGTTGTCTCAAGAATTACGCGAGTTAATTTTATTTTTATTGCAAATTTAACTACTGTACAATATGGTACACTTACTGCAGTATAAAGGCAACATCCTGAACTATGTTGTCATTGTCATTTAATATATCTTTAAACTTTAATTTTGATTTTACTTTTGACATATGTATTTGTTTATTCTTTATTTCTGATAAATAAACGTTAGTTTTTATGAAACTTAAATACAGTTTCTTATCTGTTCTCATCTACCATTACACACCTTGTCATTTACTTTTAGTTTTAGGTCTATGCCATACTTTGCCCAGCTTTAGCTTTTACTCTGCTACTTAATTTTAGACCTGTTTCAGACCCTGGTTCGATATATATATGGACCAGGACAAACACGTTTTGGGAAAATATTTTGGGGTCGTAGAAACATGGTGCAACAGAAATAAATATTAGCAGAATGTCAAAAAAATCCAACGAAAAAATATCTTTTACTAAAAAATACAAATAATTTGAAAGAAAAGCTTACCGATGTCATTTTAGAAAATACACCTTTTACTGTATCCATACGAGATACGGCGTGCTCCGATACCTATCTCTGTCAGCTTATATTCCCACAATTACTCGTGAAAATATTCATCGTTTTGCATATCCAGGCGAATAAAAATACATGTCGTTTGAAAACTACAAGCTTCAGCTTGAAATAGCTGGCGATGCAAAGAGATTACTCGACTCGATCAAACACTCACTCTGCGATTCATGATTGATGCGTATTCGGCACGAGGTCACCAGTGTTATGTTTTGTAGATGCTGGACACTCACATAACTTTCTACTTGATTATTTTAATACTTAAAAGTTACAAAAAATATAGATAATTAAATAAAGGATCAGCTAGATGTAAGTTACATGCTAACGCGAGAGATCAAGACACGACATGTGAAGCCGGAGGAAAAGTCTGCGACAACAAGCTACTCGCTGTTGCCACTAAAGTTCATCTAAAAGTTTTTTACTGTACTGATGCCACACAAATACAAATAAGTTTTTTAAATGTTCACTGACATCTGGTGGATGATAGAGCGATTCACCACAGGTTCTTCCCAAACGCCAAGAGTGCATATCACGTAACAACAAAAAATAATGCAATAAACCATGAAAAATACAATATTTAGAATCAATTGGCGACCAATTTAGAGATATAATGTAGAGATCCACTGACTACTTGCAATGGTCTATATACCAGTTTTTAAATGCCGTCACTTCAGCGATCAGGCAATGCAAATCTTTATTTTTGTGATACTTGCAGGACAAAGCTTTGAACTTCTTGGTGTCCATGTCGTCGTATCTTGGACAACTAAGATCTTCTAAATTCTTGAAGTGAATTCCTAAAAATTCTAGGAGTTCTTTTTCGCACTCTGCACCTTTGAAAGCAACCACATTATTTGCTTTTGTCTTAACCGTATTGTAAAATTCTAATACATGACTATCTAAATCATTTATGTCAAACACTTCCGTCTGTGGTGGAGGTACACTTTTATGAAGTTTTTTTCTCGGTAGAGGTTTTGCAAATGCTAGCGTAAAAGGATTATAGTCAAAAACTTCACCTTTAGCTTTTTTTATATATCTTCCTAGTCCAATGTATCCAATTTCATGGACTAAAAATATTCTGTTATGCGTACTACCGGCAAGATCGAGTATGCCACTGAAAGTGTTTTTCAAAAGCATTATTTATTTCGGAAAATATTTCCCTGATGGAAGCTAATTTATCTGATGCATGTCTTTCCTTTCAGCTGGTCTTGTAATCAAATCATAAGCATTTCAATAAAAATCTAAATCTTCGTAAAGGCGTTGTTGTTAAAAAACATCGACGCCCATGCCATCATCGTTCCATAAATAAGTTAAATTTTGATGGGATAATTTTATACCACCAGCAATATAAAGCAGTCTTAATACTGCTTTTAGTTCTGTTAGGGAAGTGAATTTACTGTCCCTTTCTCTTCAAAAAATTTGGTTGAGTTTTTATATAATTATAATTTACAATTTTCTCTAGAACATAATCGTTAAAAAATAATTTCCAAGCATTAAAACTGTCAATACATTTTTTGAACCATCGCACACTCCTGGTGTTTCAAATATTATGTTGTCTCCATCGTACATTTGATCTTCGAGGATTCTTTTTCCATTTTGTAACATTATCCTTACCAATAAAAAAATTGGACAGCAATACTAGGCATCCATTTTCCAATTCTTCATTTTCACTTTCCTCATCTTTGTTAAGAACTAAATTATTGTCTTCCTCTGATGAACTGTCTTCATCACTAATATGATCCTCTTCTAAATTATCAAAAAGTTATGAAGCTTCTTGAACAGTTAAAAACGTTTTACGAGACATTGTAAAAATAATCAAACACTCTATGAGCAAAATAGCAGAAAAAGGAGAGACAGAGAGAGAAAATGAGAGAGAAAACATCTTTTGATTACATAACTTCTGAATAACAACATCTATCAATTTCATGTATTTCCAAACTAAAATGAATTAAAAAATGTAACAAAGCTGTTCCTTTGGATTTAAGAACAGCCTTAACTACTTGTAAATATGAGTATTTCGAGTCTAGTAGAATAAACCAATTTCTTATCAGATTCATGAAGATGCATTTTAATGATAAGCTTTGATGCATCAAAGACAAGATTGGATTTTATAGTAGTTTCATGCTGAGTATATAGTTAATAAAATTTAAAAGTGGGGTATGAGATAAAAAAATTCTGTAGATATTAGATTAATATCTGGAGCTGACAAGCAGTTTGGTAGAGATTTTTCAGATATTGCCATGCTAGTAGCAATATATCACAGCAAGTTCTCAGATGGGTATTTTAGATCAAATCTCCTCTGCTGTTATACTTCTAAAATACTGATACATGGTATCGAGTAACATTACTTTAGATTTACCAAAGCCTACAAACAAACTACAATCATTTGTGAGAACGCTTTGAGAAAGATAACCTAATAAATACGCACACGTGTTCTTTTCCATAAAGTCCAATGCATCAATATCTGGATGGGTGTCTCATCCAAATAGCTTTTCTATTTCCATTTTAACTCGTTTAATTATTTTTTCTTAATGTCACATGCTTAACTCACTTTTTTTGCAGCACGTCCCTAAAGGGATTTTGCGGCATAAAACCCAATCCAACCAACCAACTAACTAACCAATACATGAATACAAGTAGTATTCAGGTGTTAATCATCAGAATCGGTTGTGGTTATGCTTGGGTGGTTGGAGATGGCATATCTTGCACTTCTGTGACATTTTGAGAACTTGGCGGTAGCAAATAAAACAAATTTATCTTCATCAGGCTTGCAATTTGAAAGCTGTGAAGTTAAGCAAGTATTTACAGATGCTAATTTACCTCCTAGGGGAATGCATTCTTTAGGTATTGATGGGCTTCATGACCCCAGGCATCTGAGTGATCTTTCTCTATTTCATTTTCCCACTATTTTGAAAAACGAAAGAGAGAAATTCTATCAGATAAAGAGTTTTCTTACAACTTTGAAAACTGCATCTATTAGATGGGAAATTTTTTGCCATTTTTACATATATTTTAGTTCTAAAACGATTAAAAATTAAACTACAATAAATAAATAAAATAATCACAAAAGAATATTCTATATTTTCGACAATTAAATACTACAAACAAATGAAATTGCAATGTTTGCGCTAGCACAGTAGTTACACTAATATGTGAACTACTAGATCACACACATATGGGGGGGGGGGGGGGAATGAAAAATGTGATAAAGAGTATGAATTATGTCATTTTAAATCAAAACAGTACTGTGTATGTAACATAACTCAATTTTATGCTGATTGGGTTATTCTTTTCAAAATTTATAAATCAGATGGACAGGTCACAAAAACATGTCCCCCCTTTTTTTTTTCAAAAAAATTTAAATGGAATAATCAACAAAAAAATAAGATAAATTTCCTAGAAATAGAACATGAGGGTATTCATTCAAAAATTATGTCACATAACTATTATAAACATTTCGTTAAATTGTATAATAATAAATCAACCTTTTGTCAGTTTATAAAGAAGTCTTTTCAAAGGACTCTTTTGTAGCTCTGCCTTTAAGCTGTTTCCCGTTAAGGAAAACTATTCCGTAACATCATCGGTAAATAATTTTCTCAGCATGCTAGCAACCATGGCTTTAGGATCTTTTCCAGGAGATGCCATTAGGATTTGTAACTAAAAAATACAAAATAAAATAATGACAGCCAAGAAAGATACTTCAACCCCCTTTCACAAACCTCTCGTATCTATATTTTGTAGTATTAAAATATGTCAGAGTTATCTACTAAAAAACAATTTATCCATTTGTCTCTCTGTATCAAAAACTCCACCAAGACCACAGAGAATAAACACAGTCTAGATTGGCACCGTGTAACACAGAAAAATACAGGAAAATTACTCTTTCTATGTACTAAGGAATCTAATCAATTAATCAAGGTATTAATTTTAAACCAGCATAGTGTGCAAAACCTGCTAGGTAACTTTTAATTTTTGAGCACTAGTTCCGAATAGTAATATTTTTCATATTTAATAGTTATTATTAAATAAATTAAAACTTAGATATACAGTAGAAGATCTATATAACGCAATTCTCCATATAACGCACAACTTTTCAGATGTAAACAATGAATTTAGCAGTTAAAAAGCACCTGCATTTTCACATCATAAAAAATTGCTATTCTTTAGAGGACTAAATTTGATGCATTAGTTCAACTTTATCTCCTAATTTAAGACCTTTTTACTGAAAAAAATACCATTATTAGAATGAACATTTTTGAAAATGTATAATATAAGGGATGATTTTGTCAGTTTTATGTGGATCATGTTTATAAAGTAAATTTAACAATGTCTGACCTATAGTATGCTAAAATTTATAATTTGGATAACTCTTGGTAACAAGGGATGCAGTATAAAGATATTCTAATGTATTTTGATATGTTTCAGACATATTTGGCTATGTTTACAAGGTAAATTTAATGATGTGATCCATATAACGCAAAATTCCATATAACACACAACCTTGTGTTTTTAGGTTTGCGTTATAAAGATCTTCAACTGTAGTATAAAATCATTGACTGTGTGCATAACCTATACCACTCATCTCTTGTCATAAAGAGCTTAATATTTCAACAAAAGTCTATGCATTGTGCATACTTCATGCAATTTCAATTGCAACTTAAGATTAATGATATAGAGTATGAATAAAGAAATATTGTGAATGACAACTGATAAGCATTGATATTCAAATAACTGAAACATATTTTTAAAAATTGTAATCATCCGTTACTAAAGTAAAGTATATTTTACTTTTGCCTTTCCAGAAAGCAGAAAACAGCAAACATAGATTAACCCTTCCGACTCTTAGAAAATAATCGTTTCAAAACAGCTATCACTAACTTGCTACCATTTTTCTATACTATAATGTACAATACTAATACTATATTTACATTCTTATTACAAATGTTATAGAAATATATTACAAAGATAATTTTGTTACTAGAATTTAAACTACTATTTAACATTTTGCATAAAAACAAAAATTATAGAACATTCAGAACTTTTGCCTACAAAAATACATGATAACCTGTTAATATTTTCACCAATATACTTTATAAACAAATAACTGCTACAAAGGTACATACAAGACTTCACCTGAAAGAAATATTTCTTTTGATGTTTTCAGTTAAATTTTCAAAATCCTCCACTTTAATAGGGAATAAGTTGAGCATGCTTTGAAGTTCTTCAGTTCCAGATCCCTCTTTGTTGTTATTTTGAAATTGCTCTAGTTTTTAAATAATGGAGTCTAGTTTCTCGCTATTTGACTTTGCTATTTCTGTAAGTTGCTCAAGGGCACTCCACATTTCAATTCGGTTTGCCTTTATTTTTTAAATTTCTCCATCTTTTTAATTATCTTTCATAATAAATAAAATTGAAAAGGAGAGGAAAAGGAATACAAGATGAAAAATTTCACCAAATTCACCGTTTTAATAACATACTTTCATGAACAAAAGGCTTTGAGGGAGGCTGACTCTCACTCAAAAAATCTGCAGTTACTATATGAATGTTAGGTTTAGGTGAAGGTGGTATAGGAGGAGCACACAAATTCCTCAAAACATGCCTAGATAGATTTTTTATTTTGACTAATTTTTGAGAAGTAGTAGCAGCTTTCTCATTGCCACTACTACTGGACTCTTCCCCGGGCAGACGAATGATTCGATGTTTTCTTTTACGAACCTTTGTTTCTTTATTTTGGCAATCTTCCGATTCCATGTGTGAAGTGTATTCTGCCTTTGATAAAGCACTTTTAGCTTCAGTGTAATTTGGTAAAACAAGAAAAAGTAACTTATAAATGTTTTTTTTTTCTTCCAATAAAACAAGCTCAATGAATATACATTTAAAAAAAAAAGTATTTTTGTTTCTTTATAAAGAAATTTTCAGAAGTGCCAAAATATTTGAAATTGCCAAGAAAACTATATTATCCACTGGTGTTAAATTTTCAAAATTCAGCAAAGTTTAGTTTTTTTCAGTTAGATGAAACAGAAAACTCAATATTGTTTCAACAGTCAGCTGCAAAATCAGAATTTAATAAAAGCTGTCCTGATCAAATTAATTTACATATTTCACTTTACAATTAAATCACAGACTAAGACCCTCCCCCCACAAAAAATAACAAAACATGCAAAAAGGCTGATTGTAAATGGCGATCTTTTGCGATTTCTTCGGCTGTTAACTCCTGATGCGAGGTCAGATATTTTTTACCTGCATTTCAACCGAATATCCTGTATGGTATACATTCATTAGAGGCTTTAATTCTTTGCATAACAATCGAGTGTCCTCTTTTGATAATCTCAGACATTTGAAATCATCTTACTGGATCCTAACATTTCCTAGATATTATTAATTAAATACTCATAAAATAAAATGGTGACATAGTTTCTCCTGCGGGCTTACTTATATACAATAAACACAAATTCATGCATGGTACACATAATACTTTTAGAAGTCGTACCTGGGAACTCAGAATGAGATGCAGGGTCCTCATAGGCTGCATAGAGGTGGCTATGTCGTGTCATTCTGAAGACACAATATTAATATTCTGTATCTACTTATAATATGGTCCAACATGACCGAGAAAATACTCCCATTTTCTTTTTGACATTTTTTACTTCGGTACATTTATGTCCTAACTTTTTGAAGGCTTCTGATAGAATGCCTCCCACATGAGATCCTTCTCTCCAAGCCAGCCTATCTCCATACTTCTGTCCAAAGATTTGCATAGAGCCTGTGAGTGGTCGGCCCGAATTAGCATATGGCGCATAATTTAGGCCCTGGCCACTCATGAAAAAAAAGGCACGTTCCAGCTGGACAGAGGGGCCTCTATGCACTAACCCACTATTTTGCTGACAACCGCAAGTGGGTCACTTCACGGAAAAATCACGTGACTTCTTTCTCATTGAAACAATCACACATACCGGGTGTCCCAAAAAGGACTGACTGATTTTAAAATTCAATAACTTCCAAACGGTGACAGATATTAAAAAAATTCTTGCAGGAGGGTTATGCATAAAGTCAAAAGTTTTATTACAGTGATTTTCGATTTTAGTTTGAATTACAAACAATAGATGGCGCTATAAGCAATAGTCGCTAAATACAGGCTCGATTTTTGGTCCTTTCTGTTGTTCCATGCAGAAAAAGGAGATGGAAATGTATTATCCAGGCCACGAAGTACCAAAAATCGAGACTGAATTTAGCCTCTATTGATCGCAGCGCCATCTATTGTTTGTAATTCGAACTAAAATCAAAAATCACTGTAATAAAACTTTTGACTTTATGCATAACCCTCCTGCAAGAATTTTTTAAATATCTGTCACCGTTTGGAAGTTATTGAATTTTAAAATCAGTCAGTCCTTTTTGGGACACCCGGTATATAGTTTGACCCCTGATCTCTCATAAATCGTAAAGTCCATAAAAATATCAGCTGACACATATATATACATAAATAAATATATACAAATTAAAAGAATAATGTCAATGTTAAGAGTTTGGCTATGTATACAAACATATAATTTTCATAATTGTATTTTATATTAATGATTGAAAATACAATTAATGATTAACCCCTTGGGGACGAGTGACCAGTATTGGTGCCCCGTAAAATGCTCAGAATCGGGGATTATTCTCACCAGTAAATTTTTATTGTAAATTTTGCCTTATTTAATCCGAGCATTTTCCTGATTGAATTAATCAAAATTTTCTGTTTTAAAAAACCGGTGATTAAAGATAAAAATTTTGTAAAAGACACTCCTCCCGAAGGGGTTAAACAATAAAAATAGTGGAATTACGCCACCAATACTCAAGTACAGCTGAGTGAGAAATGCAGTGGCATAATCCATTTAAAATGTTTACATTTCTAGCTGACCCAGTTATATGCCTTACAGCCATAGCTAATGACAAATGTTTTGGAGTCTGTTTTCGACCTGCAGACGATATATATATATACTATATTAAATCCTGTGCAACTGAAAAAAGTTTACGCTTCATATTTTCAGAAGTGCTGACAAATATAAGAGTTTCCAATTCATCAGTTTCACCGACACACCAAGCAAAAAGTTAATATAGATGGAATCTTTTTGTACTGACTTTATTCAAATCTTCAGCAGTTGGTGGGCATTCACTCTGATGTAGTGGGTTATTTTTCAAAATCAATGCAGCTTTATAAATAATTTCTTTTGTTTCACTATCATAATTGGCTGGAATTTTTGCTGGTAGTTCAGTGGTTCTTCATTTTCATTTGTGTCAGTTTCAGTTGAAGGAAAATTATGGTCAATCAAGATAGTTTGAGGAGTAAAGTTGCACAAAACAAGTTCAAAGAGATTTCTTTATTTGGGTTTCACAAACACAATTTGCAGAAAATCTCTTTGCATCCACCTTTTTAACTGACGATTACAAAGTATGAATATGTGTGTTGTATTTAAATTTTGCAAAGTGCTATATTTCAGACAGTTTGAGAGAATTTCAGAGTTTTTTTTACTATTCTCTTATTCACTATGTCAAAAAACTCAGAATAAGATGCATAGGCATTGTGTTGTGTAGATAAAAGTTTTTCTTTTGTATATGTCTTATAACAACTCTTGTGATATATTACTTCTTTGGCGATACTATCAGTGCCTTGTAATTTGCACAGTAATCTTTCATCTGCCTTTTTGATGGCTCTGTCTAGCAACGTTCTACTTGCTGTGAAAGTTTGGCATAATGTAAGTTTTTCTTTTTGAAGAATGCTTTTTGGAAAGGGAATTTTCTTTCAAACAAGTTATGAACAGCTATGAGGAAAGATGCCTGTACAATTGCTCTATATTCGTTTTGTTGTGCGAATCATGGCTGTGTTGACATCAACTGGTTGAATTTCTTCCATTCTTTTCTTTGCTCTTAGGATTTTTTTGTCCATAAATCGCATATAGCATTTTCTATGATAAGCATAGTTACTCTCATCCCATTTTCCCATGTTGCCATCATTACCGAAACCATTTGTGGTACTCAAGTATTTAGATATTTCTTTTTCTTTTCCACCGAGAAACAGCTATTCTTTCTTGCATGCACTGCCTTATTTTTTCAAAGCATTTAGATGACAAGGATAATAAATTGTCATTTAAATCCTCAATTACATGAATGCAATAAATGAACAGCAGTATCACCCAAGTTTAATGAGTTATATTCAAACGGAAAGTTTGCGACAGTATTGCATTCAGACAATTAAAACATAAACAGACTGCGGAAGAATACAAAACGTGCACAGCCAGATAAATAAATTCAAAAGTAAACATTAAGTGTATTTAACATTAATACTTTGAATAAAATAAAAAGGCAATAATTGCGATTAAAAAGCTGTTTTTTAAATTTTAAATTGTGTTTTGACTGCGCCATCTAATGGCAAACCTACAAATGGCTAAAAACATGACAATAAACAATGTTTGCAATATAATTGTTATTTTATAAATAATGTGCACATTTAAGTGGGGAACTTTGAGATTTCAGATGAAATTAAATAATTAGAATAGTTTAATAAAAGAATTTTATAGTCTCAAAACATGGCAAACGAACTTGAACGATATCAATGTTCATACCACAGACTAAAGACCTTCATTCAAAAATCTATTAGGGGAAAGTAGGGGAATAGCGCTCACTTAAGGGAAAACATGAATAGCTAGTCAAATTTAGACAAAAAAATCAATATTTTATTAACGAAGTATCACTCCAAAGCATAAGGAACAGTTTGCAATCAACTAATTTGCATAAAAGTGTAAGGAATTTTTTTAAAATAACCATCGATTGAGCGATAATGCCGACATGGTAGGGTAATTGCGCTCAGAGTTTGAATACAACATTTAAGTAAGACAAAATTCACATATGTAGTTGTGTGGGCTCTTCACACCACTGCAGACTTTTTGCGACTGATAGGTTAACTATTCTGGTTTCCTGCATCCAAAGTATGGAAACATGGAGGAATAGGTGCAGGAAAACACGATGGAAAATCCACCAATCAACCACTAACATCGGTCTGTATTTGGTTTCCACAAAGATATGACTTGGAATACCAGTAACATTTTAATATGCTAATCGTGTTTATATAATCCTAAAATTTCAGCCGTCAACTCGATGAGATGATGGCCTGTGCAGACGCCTCCCAGTCTTTAATAAAATTTGTTTTAAGGAAGTAAATGATAGACAGAAAAACTGAAAGATTTGCCTTATCAAGATTTTTGTAAATATAATAGAAAAAAAAGAATATGAAAATTCATTCAGCTTGAAATCATGTAACACCTTTATAAGTCATGCTAATTTTCTGTAATCCGGTTTGGCAACTAAAATATCTTTATCTTGTCTATAATCTTTGTTTTACATATTTAAAATTAATAATAAATTAACAGTAAGTATGCGCTAATAATGCAATATAATAATATTAGCAGTGGTCTTTGGATGCTGCATCCGTCGCACATCATTAAAGACAGTTTTATTAGTTACACATTTCATTTACACACAATTAAAAGATTTTAAAATTTTCATATGAGAATTCGGATATTTTTCCACTATAGGAGCCTTGGCATTCTTTAAAAAATTTTGCGCGATTTGCACTTCAGAAAGTGTGAAGATATGTTGCCAAATGATATAAACAACTATCAAAAGAAACCTGATAAACTTTTATTGTGTTTATATATGCATTTATAAATATAAACATTTTATTTATACATGTGTAAAATATTGTTTTTTTTTTTTTAATACAAATTTTTTCTGTTTGTGCATAAAAATAAATAAATGGGTTCCTTACATTAAATAAATTATGGAAAAAATTGCTTGTGTCAAGTGATTTTTATTTTGACGTTTTACTTGTATTTTTATTAATGTTATGCTAATTTACTTGTTCTTTCGTTATTTATAATAAGAATTATGTCAATTTGTATAATTTCTTAGCGAAATTGGTCAATGGGATAACTAGCAAGTACCTTTTTTTCTTTCTTTTGTAATCTTGAGACTTGGGGTGACAAAAAGGAAGAGATTATATGAACATAAGTATATTTGATGAAATGGAAAAAAAAATACAAAAATAATTTTCTCATCTCTGTGCTTGGAACTGATGTGCAATTATATCTCGTATCGAGAATGAACTTGAAAATCATCATTAGAATCTGAATCAGAATTATCATCATGAAATTCAGAATCATCTGATTGAATATTTGTGGGTTCTTGTAACCTACACTTAATGCAAATATTATGCAAAACTGCACACGTCATAACAATTTTACAAATTCTGGTTCTGATATTACTCCATGGATTGTATTTAATGTTTGATGTGCTTGAACAGAAACTGAAAAGGAACCTATAGTTGTGAAATTTAAGAGAGATTCTGAATTTTTGGCTGAAGTGATCTCCACCAGCAACCCCCCCCCCCCCCCCCATTGCAGGGACACGGGTCGCCACACACGGCAAACACGTGGCTGGTTTACAATTCTCCAGGAGTCGACATACACAGGATGATATCGGCTCATGCAGAATTGCCCTCACCCGAAGAGAAAACCACAACGAGAGTGAAACAACCTAAAGAAGGTATCCCCCGTGTGGGTGGAGCATAGCATAGTATCCCACCTAACTTGTCAATAATCCTGTATCTAGACTTGAAAAGGCCAAAACACCTTTCTATGACATTGCGACACTTTATGTGGTTTTGGTTGAAAATGTCTTCTGCTGGAGAAGTATGGTTCAGTTATGGTGCCGATAACCAAGGCTCCAAAGGATAACCAGTATCCCCCAACAGAAATGATTCTCTGTTCTGATTAGTTGTCGCAGAGAGCTATTCTTCCAAATGAAAGAATCATGACTGTTCCCTGACCATCTTGGCACAACATCGATGAACTGCATTTTTGAATTGCAAACTTGAAAAAAAAAAAAATATATATACAATTTTCAATTAAAATACGTAATTTGCCTGATGTGAGATTTTTCAATTCGTCGAAAAGTTTAAAAGTATATACAGTGGAACCCGGTTAAGACGTTCACAGTTAATACGAGATCCCGCTTTAATATGCAGATTTTTTCCGATCCCTTGAACATCGCCCATAAGACTAATGCAAAAATATAATGTTTAAGACGCGAACGGTTATTACGCGATCCCGCTTAATATGCGATAGATTTCCGGTCCTTTGTGGCAAAAAATCACGTTTAAGACACGAATTCATTGGTGAAAATGCGAATTCTTCCTCTCTTCTCCAGTGTTTCCAGTTTAGCGGATTTTTTTATCCAGATAAAAAACACTTTCTGTATTCTAATATTTACTTTATTTAATAACAATTAATATTTACTTTATTTAATAATTATAATTATTTTAATTAAATAATTATAATTATTTAATTAAAGCGAACATTACGAATCGAAAATAGTGGTAGATATCTGAATTAAAACACCACTTCTAAATTAGCAACACTGCAATTCTTCTTTGATCCTGTGTCTTAACGTTCTTTGTCTCTCGCTTTGAGTATATTTTATTGTAGTAGAGAGAGAGATACATAGAGGAATTCACGGTGCTCAGGTACGTCATAAAATTATTATGATTAAAGATGATTATACCTGTTAGTGAATTTTTAAATGTACGTTATATCTCTACTATGTTTTATAATGCATGTTATAGAAAAAATAAAAAGAAACTCTCAAAGATTAAACAAGTACGACTGTGGTTGCTTAATTCTTTTATGATTTCTTTACTTTAGTATGCTAACAATATTTGTTACACAAATATTAATAAGGATAGTTTTTTCTTACATTAAAAAAGACAGATTATATTGGTATTCATTATCACAAGTACTAAATATGATTTTAACAACTGGATTGTGCTTCAAAATTTAATTATTTTATTCTTTCTGTAGAAAAAAAAAAAAAAATTAGTCTAGCAGAAAAATTATTTTTGCTGTTTTATCTTTGGTTGTCACATATTAACGACAATAAAGCCATGTTTGAATCCATATTTATTTTCAGTTATTATTCCAATCGGTCCTATAAAAAGATACATTGAGTAAAGTTGGATACAATTAAATTTAAATCTAAATATACATATAAGACACAATTTTCGACTATAAACCTATAAATGAAAGCTCTAAAGTTCATTTAGACGATTAGATGTTTAAATAAGCCCAGTTCCAGGAACATTATCCAAATCACGTTTAATACGCGATCTCGCTTAATACGCAACTTTGGTCCACTCGCTTGAGACACGTCTTAACCGGGTTCGGCTGTAGTACATTTTGAAAATATCAGTAGTATTAATTTTTTTATATGCATAGAAATCATATTTGCCATGTAAATTAAATATAAGTTATGTAAAATAAATTTTAAAATTTCCAGATTTTGAAACAACTATAGTCCTATGCCTCTATAGAAAATGGTCCCACAGTAGAGGTCTGATTGGGCCAAAATTTCTTGGTTTGGGCTCCACCTGACCCATTTATAAAGTTATCAGTGAAATCAGGCTCGGCACAGTCCAACTCAATTTCTACAAAAAATTCAGATTTTTATTAGCATACAATTAAAATTGTTTTAATGAATAATGCATGTATATTTATGAGAATTTTTCACATTATAGTTTAGATTACTATATGTTTTTGAACATATAGTAATCTAAAATATAACAGAATAACAACATTAATGATCTCTTAGACTATTACCAAAAAAAAAGTACTTTAGAATAAAAGATTGTTAAAGTATCAGAACTTTTGAAGCTGTATAATAAAAATTACATTTTTGAAAATTCGCCTTTAACCCTTTGAGGGGCAAGCAATTGTATTCATGTAATGTTGAATTCACACCGGAAAGTTCAAAAAATTATGTTTCTAAATAAAGAAAAACAATTTTGTGAATTTTTCCACCAAAGTTAGAAAAGTGAAATTTAATATAATTTTTCTGGTGTAAATCTTAATCTAGCGTTGGTGGGATAAAATATATCCCACCGTCCCTCAAGGGGATAAGCCGAGTCCGTGCAAACCTCTACTCTACAGACAGTAAAAGTTTATTGTGCAAGAAACTTGACAACGCTTGGTGTTATTGATGTTATTGCCAAGCTATATTTGTTTAATTGTTTAACCTCCCCCGGCGGAATACCTTCTTTTGGTATTTATGGGTTTCGTGACCCCGGATTTCTGAGCGATCTTTCTCCTTTACTATTTTCTTCTCTTTTTTGGTGTCTATCATTTCCTCTATATTTCACGCTTTTTAATCTTCTCTTTTCAGTAAGTTATCCCTCTTTGCTCTAGTTCATGTTTCAGTTTTTTACTAACTTTTTTGTTCAAATCGTTCTTTGTTCTACTAACATTCTTCTCGTTCTGTTGGTATAAAAAAGAAAGGAAAAAAAGTAAGTCTAAAAAGTTTAAAAAAGACAAAAAATTAGGGATGCACCGAATATTGATTTTGCCGGATATCGGATACCGGATATCCGAAGCTCCTTTTCCTGCCGGATTCGGATATCCGGCCGGATATCCGATCGGATATCCGGCACTAGATATGTTTTTAGTTATATGGTGAATTATTTCTTTATATAACGCAATCTAAGAACAATAAATTACAAACATGTTTCATACATCATTAAAACACTTTAAATGTATTGAAATATAATTTACAAAAACTATATCTCTTTGAACATCAGGGCTTGAAATTCAAGTTTTCCCCAGAAGGGGAGTTTCCCAGCCAACATTTAAAAATACAGGGGAGTTGAACTATTAGAAAGGAAAAAAAAATATCTTTAAACCCCGTTTTATTTTATGTGCCACTTAAAGAATTACATTTATACAGACATGACAAAATACCTTTGAAATAATTTAAATTAACAACTCAAGATAATTTATTATCAAAAATGTTTATTTTTATTAAAACAAAGGAACGGAATCAAGTTTTATATATACCATGTCTATTTTTCAACTTTCACCTAATGTTATGGGCAATTAACAATTGGGTTGCTAAATTTCTTAATTTAGAATTTATTCCATTTTGCATGTTTTAGCCTCTTTCACAAGTTACACTTTTGACAAACAGCACAGACCAACTTTTATAACTTTAGAAATTATCGGAAACGCATGGTTATGCTCTGTTAAAAAATTTAGAAAACTTTGCAAAATTTGATGTGCATTATTTTTTAACTTACTTGCATGAATAATGCATATCGGTGATTCTATTGTCAATATCCTATGGTGTTTACGTATGTCACTTCTGAACAAACTTGTTTTATTATATCCTTAATAGAATAGTCAAAACTCTAATCACTGGTATTTTCGTTAAAATTGAACTATGGAATTTTAAATGCATTCAACATGTCCAAAAACACTTCAGTGTATATATATTGTCATCATTTCTGTCCACAATTCCAATGACATCAGTTTCTGTCGACTGCAACTGTGCTTCAAAGACTAGCAACTGAACCTTAGGCCATAACTTATGTAAAAAAGTTACTAACGTTTTAATTTTAATTCACTTTCATTCACTCCCATCAAGAATCTAACCAGTAGTCAACTTTCTTCATATCCACAAGTTTTAAGTTTTCAACAACTTCTGCTCCATCAGTCAGTCCTTCAATCAAAAACTGTATCAAGCTTTTCCTGTAATGTCTCTTAATTTTCTCAAAGAGCCGTTCTCTACTCCAGAAGCTAGTGTGTAGCTTGGCAATATTTCATTATTCAAATCTGTTTCATTGCAATTATAGATTGGGGGGGGGGAGGGGAGGAGGAGGGGAGAAGGCTGAGTAGTGGCATCTGGTAGGGTAAATAAGAAAGCTTCCCATTTATCTGAAAATTCTTATGGAACCCCTGTCAACAAAAATATTTTGGTCCCTTGCTTTTCAGATAACCGGAGTTTTACTGTACTTGAAAGATTAATGAATTATGTGTTATGCTTATATTGAAATTTTTTCAATCTATTGAGTATGAATTAATAATATTAAATAAACTCCTTGTGAATCCTTCCTATTTATTTATTTATTTTTGTTAAGAAATACTTTATTTTTGTAAGATTTTAAGAAACATTTATTTCCTCAAAGTAATTTCTTTTGTTAAGGGGACATTCCAGTGAAACTGGTTTTCCCTTCTCAAATCATGAAATTCTATATTAACCCATGGGAAATTTTAGCAAGCACAAAAAATCCCACATTAGTCATACATTATAAAACACTTTCTAACACTATCATAATATTGTTACCAAATTTAATTTTTTTTTCATTCACATCACACAGTTAAACACTTAAGGAGACCCTTCACTAACTTGAAAATGGCCATTCCGTAATGTTAAACCAATGGGCAGGTTTTTTTTTTTAATTGTTTAAATTTGAAAAGTTTTAAAAGATTCTTTTTGCATAAGATAGCTGAGCTCGATCTTTCATACGGCTGTTTTTTACTTTTTTGATTTCTGTTGCAGATTTTTTTGCATGGAATTGCAAATGCATTGGAATTTTAAATCCATATCCAAAGTTTGAAAAGGAAATAATCAATTGATTTCTTCTATTATACGATAAAAGGTTGATTTTAAAAGGCATGTCCTAATTTCCTTGAATTGCAAAAATCAACTAGTTTGTTATTTCTAAACATGTTTTTTTAAGTTCACCAATTTTTTTTTCTTCATGTGTGCCACAAGTGTAATCTCATTTTGTTTAGTGCTGACTATTGGCCAATTTGGCAGGGTTCAGTCTCCGGTGGCCATTACTGCCTTTTTAGTTATTTCCTATTTTGGGCACAGGGAAAAAACATCGCAAAATACATAAATCGGCCATAAAAAAAATATCGCCGATTTCGTCAATTATGATGAAAATAAATAACAAAATTTGTCGACCGGTCGCAAGAAGAAAACTGAAGTTCATGGGAAATCGGCAGCGGGAAAATATCACAAAATTCGTCAATCGATCATGGAAAAATATCGTGAAATTTACCAGTCCGTCACGAGTAAATATCGTGAAATTCCTCAGCCGGTCGCAGAGAAATGACGAGAAAATTTTCAATCGGATGCAAAAAAACAATCATTTTCATCAGTATGTCGCAAGAACAAACAGGGAAATTTGCCAATCGGTCACAGAATAAAATTGCTATATTTTGTCAATTGATCTTGAGAAAAAAAATTATGAAATTCACCGATCGGTCTCTAGAAAAAATCGTGGAATTCGTCAGTCGGTCGTGGAGAAAAAGCACAAAATTTTTCAGTCAGATGCAGAAAAACAACTATGAATTTTGTCAATTTGTCGTAAGAAGAACCTGTGAAATCTGCTAATTGATAGTAGAAAATATCACGAAATTTGTCGGTCAGTCCTAAGACTTGATCGTTGTTTTACAAAGAAACACTTTCGGAAAATGATTTTTTGGAAGCAGGAGCCGCCCGCCCACAAGAGGGCATAATAAATAGGACACAATAATAGTCTTTAGGGCACGAATCCTGCCATCCCGTCTCGAAATTCAAGCCCTGTATCTGCCATTCAAGCCCTGTAATGTATATTAATAATATTGCATAAAAAAGTAATTTAAACATTAAAATATTCTGTTTATTTGTACAATGAAATACTGCTAATTGCTACTGGATTTGGATATGGGATTGACTATATTGATAATTGCTAATAATTAATTAATTTGTACAATGAAATGCTGATAATTTGTATAGTAAATTTTAACCAATTAATATGCATATAATTGTAGAGTATTTTCACAAAGAAACACTACATACTTTCTTTTTATAATTTAAACATAAAATATCTACTAATATACCCATGATTAAAGAGTTATTTTCTCCAAACATAGGTTTAATTGATGCCCTTTTTCTGTTTTAATTATTTAATATTGTTTTTGCTCTAAGTCACGTTTAGTTTTATTTTAAGTTAATTTTTTTTTATAAGTAAAAAGAAAATTACTTTTAATTTTAAATATTTATAAGGAAGATACAAAAATAACTAGTTGGATTTGCCAATCCCAAAACTTTCTTCTATCTCATACATCTTAATATTTCAAAAAGTACAGTAGAGGATCTTTATAACGCAATTTTATATAATGCAATTCTCCATATAACGCACAACTTCTCAGATGTAAACAATGAATTTTGCAGTTAAAAAGCACCTGCATTTTTACACTGTAAACTATTGCTACTCTCTAGAGGACTAAATTTAATACATTAGTTCAACTTTATCGTCTAATTTAAGACCTTTTTACTGAAAAAAATGCTATTATCACAATAAACATTTTTGAAAATGTCTAATATAAGGGATGGTTGTGTCAGTTATATTTGGATCATGTTTATAAAGTAGTTAACAATGTCTGACCTATATTATGCAAAAATTTATAATTTGGATAACTCTTGATAACTAGGAATGCAGTATAAAGATATTCTAATGTATTTTGATATGTTTCAGACTTATTTGGCCATGTTTACAAGGTGAATTTAACGATGTGATCCATATAACGCACAACCTTACGTTTTTAGGTTTGCGTTGTAAAGATCTTCTACTGTAGTTCCAAATGTTACCGTACTTTAATATTATTAGTTCAATATTATACCAACTTTGATTTTGATCTAAAATTTCTGCTCCAGTCAATTAATCAGAATAAGTTAATCTCGATCATGATATTTATTAACACGTTCACGCCAGCGCGGTGGGTCACACTCGACTGACTCAGAGCTGGCAAGTCTCTGGCCTTTTGGATACCAGTATTTTAATACAGAAAATGCTGTTTTATTCAATTAGAACAATTGGGCGATTTAAAGGAACGACATTTTCTCTAAAATAACAGTGGTATGCAAAAAGCCGGAGACTTGACAACTCTGAGACAGTCGAGTGTGATCCACCGCGCCGACGTGAACATGTTAAAATCAATAATTTTTTCGTTATTCTGTTGTACATCAGCTGTTTGTGAATAGTCAGCTTAGCAGGATGCGAAGTTCCCTTCACTTCATGAGCCGCCAATATACAGCAAAAAAAAAAAAAAAAAAAAAAAAAATTGAGAAAATTTTACAAAAATCTCTGTTACAGTGCCACCTTCTGGCGGAATATTTCCAAATGCAAGGAGAAACTGCTGGCCATAGCTAAAAATATACACACAAAATTGGTTCAATTCTATGCTTAGCTTCATACACTTTTCAATGGTAAAATAATGAAAATAACACGAAAATCCGTATTATAGCGCCCCCTTCCAGCAGAATATTTTCAAATTGAAGGAAGACCTGCTGGCCATAGCCAAAAATATACCCCCAAAAATTGGTTCAATTCTATGCATAACTTCATACACGTTTCGATGGTACAAGAATGAAAGTGGCACAAAAATCGCTATTATGGCACCCCATTTTGGCAGAATATTTCGAATTTAAAGGAGAACCTGCTGGACATAGCCGAAAACAAATACAAAAAATTTTGTTCAATTATATGGATAACTTCATACACTTTTCGGTGGTACAATAATGAAAATGGCACAAAAATCGCGATTACATGGCCCCCTCCTTCCAGTGGAACATATTGAAGGAGGCTGACCTCTAAAACATCTAAATCCCTCGAAAACCAGAAATCTAAAAAATTTCTATTAAAATACTTTCTTCTAAAAATTGGCCTGTTTAATTGTTAAACTTAAAAAAAAAGAAAGAAAATTAATAAAGTCATACTTTAATAAAGAACTTCAAATTTTATTTTGCATTCTGAAAGTAAAGGTACAATTTTCTGAAAGAAGTAAACATAATTTCTTAAATTTATTATAAAGAGTTCAAATATCAATGTTAGGAAAGCTGGCAATTCTTTAAACTTTTGAGAATTACCTTTTACTCATGTATAGTGAACTTACTTTCATATTTTGCATCTCTCCATTCTAAAAAAAAGTAACTACCGCTGTCACCGCCGCCGGTTTTGAATTTTTTGTGACCGGAGGTCTTTCTTCGTTAATATTAAGAAAAATAATGCATACAAAAATATGAAAATCGGTAGTATTATACAGAAATGTTTGATAAACACGCTGATGCAGACAGTTTTCAAATCGAAGAATTATTTTTAGAGATATTTAATGCCAAAGTTGGACAAAATCGTTCCATTAAAAAAGTTTTATAGGAGCAAAAACTGTACATAGGAATTTAATCATTTTTAGATCATTTTATACGTTTGAAGTTCCCGGTGTGCAGACTGTTTTCTTTTTTTTAATTTGGCTAATTTTTTGAGGTTTTATTTCTATTTTAAATTCAAATTTTCAGGATTTCTAGAGATATTTTTTACAGATTTTAGAAAGTGATATTAATTTAAACTGTTGCCAACTGTATAAACAGCGGAAACAATAATGTTTGCTAAAAAAAAAAAAAATATTTATACGCGTAATAAATTAAAAATTTATTTACACTTGACTATTATAAACAAAAAACAAAACATTTGGAATTAGAATTTAATAATTATGTACAAAAAGCAGGAACTTATTAAAAATTACGTCATAAAAACTATAATTACACGTGAATTTTAAGAGAGAAAGGAATTTGTAAAATAATAAATTTATTAACATGCGTTACAAGTCTTAAATAGGAGAAATTACGTCATATTTACGTTACATTACAGTTATTACATAAAATGAACACCAAATAATATTGCAAAACGGTTTAAATTTAGAAATTGCGCTAGACATTTATTTGATATTTTGAGAGGATACTTTTCAACTATTTTTGTTAGGAAAGCGCAAATAATATTTCATTTCTAACACAAATATTTTCACGTGAATATTAAAAAGAGAAAGAATAGTTTGGTCAAAATTACGTCAGATTAAAAACGATTAATTTAAAATGTCTTATTTAAAAGAACTTTCTTTTCGCTTTGTTAAAAAATACCGGGAGACAAAGATTCTGTTTACTTAATTCCTTTTATATTAGCTTATTTTGAAATGTTTATCTTATTTTACTTAATCAAAGACGAAAACAGCGATTGACATATGTATTTTTGGTACTACTTAGTTATCCCGTCGACCAAAGATCTATCATTCGCCAAACTATAAGATTAAATGTCAATAATAGTTGATAGTAAATGTCACATTAACTTGACTTTAAGCAAGTTACACGTGTCTACGTCATCAAGTTATTTTTATTTCTACATTTTATTTGTATTTTTATTAATGTTGCACTAATTTATTTGTTCTTTCGTTATTTAAAATAAAAATGATGTCAATTTGTATAATTTGGCGAGTGCTTTGGCGATTTATATAATTTGGCGAAATTGGTCGACGGGTTAATCAAGTAGTACCGCAGCGGATTTGGCCTTAAAATTCCCCAGTCAAAGAGAAATGAATAGAAATCCATTTATAGGGAGATCGCCATTATTTTTTAAATTATAATTCAATCTTCCGAAATCTTTTTAAAGCCGATCAAATTAGCGTACTTTTAGAGTCTGCGATGTCTGAACGGGTGGTGACGAGCGTAGCTCGTAGGGGGCAGAGCCCCCTAGTTATAAACAAAATTGTTCGGCATTGTTTGGTGTCAAACTATTTCTGTTATCCTTATATATTCACTTCGCTGCGCTCTGCCGGATATCCGGCAGAGAAGTCGGATATCCGGTGATTGTGATCCGGATATCCGACGGTATTTCGGATATTGAAAAATCAGCCAGATATGCCGGATATCGGATATTTGCCGGATATCCGTTGCATCCCTACAAAAAATACACCTTTTTTCTAAGTTCACTCTCACATTACTTTTTCTTTTTTACAATAGTGGATTTTTAAATTTCACGTGAGACACTCTGGGAGTTGAGGTTTTTTAATTTCATAGATTCGTTTCTACCTCTTTAGGCTGATCTGGAGCCTCAGAGTGCAGGGCATTCCCGAACTCTGGTTCCGTGATCGGTGGACGTCATACTTGTATGGCGGTGGTTAGGACATCTACCGGGAGACTGCTGCCTTTCGGCGTAAGGGGTTGTAGGTTGAACAGAGCTGTAAAGGCTTACCTACGACTACAGAGTTCCACCTTGAAAGAACTAGAGACTAGGAAATGCTATCGAGTTTAATTTAATGTTTGAAAAATGTGGAAGTTTGTTTAGATAGTTTTCACCCTTTTGAGACCTGCGCCTAAAGTAATGGTAAGAAGAAGGGTCGTTGACCAGGCCCGATGCCTGGCATTTTTGAATTTCTATCTCTATTATGGCTACAAAATCAGGGAATAAAACATGCGATGTGGAGGCCCCACAACCAAATAAAGAGAATAAAATTGCATTTAGCTCAAAAGATACTGTTAATCAGGACAAAAAAGAATCATGGGGTGAGAGAGTGGAGGATTTTGCCTCCAATAATGAAAGTAAAACTGTAGAAAGATTCTTTGTTGTGAAACGCCAAGAAGGGAGTATCGACAAAACATCGCCTTTTTTAATTAATAAAGCAATTCAAGGATTGGTTGGTGAACCAAAAACAATAAAAAAAATTCTGGACAGGTGAACTGTTAATTGAGGTAAACAATAGCCAACAAGCAGCTAACTTAAAAAAATGTACACACTTTTCCAATATTGCTGTCACTGTATCACCATACAGAACTTTAAACACATCTTGCAGAGTCCCCTCCCCAGGGGAATACCTTCTTTAGGTATTTACAGGTTTCGTGACCCCGGATTCCTGAGCGATCTTTCTCCTTTTCTATCCTTTTTTCTTTGTTTCACACTTTTTAATCTTCTCTTTTTAGTTTGTTATCCCTCTTTGTTCTTGTTCATGTTTGATTTTTTACTAACCATTTTATTCAAATTGTTCTTTGTTCTACTAACGTTGTTCTGGTTCATTTGTTTAAAAAAAAGAAAAGAAAAAAACAGTTTAAAATGTTGTTGAAAAAAGAAAAAAAATACACCTTGTTTCTAAGTTTTCACCCACATTACTTTTTCTTTTAACAATAGTGGTTTCTTTTATTTTCACATGAGACACTCTGTGTGTTGAGGTTTTTTAATCTCATCGCCTCGTTTCTACCTTTTTAGGCTGATCTCGAGTACCAGAGTGCAGGGCATCTCCGAATTCCGGTTCCGTGATCGGTGGACGCCATACTTGTATGGTGGCGATTAGGAATTCACTGGGCGACTGGTACCTTTCGGCGTAAGGTCGTTGTAGGTTGGACAGAGCTGTAAAGGCTTACCTACGACAACCGAGACCCACTGTGAAAGAACTAGAGTTTGGAGATGCTATCGAGTTTAATCCAACGTTCGAAAAACGTGGAAGTTTGTTGATAGTTTTCACCCTTTTGAGACCTGCGCCTAAAGAACGGTAAGAAGAAGGGTCGGTGACCAGCCCGATGTCTGGTGTTTCATAAAATCTCTCTCGAATATGGTGACAACTCAAGAAAATAAGACGTGATGTGGAGGCCCCACAACCTAAAGGTTAAAATTCTCGGTCACCACCGGCCACAGGGCGACTAAATGTAAAAAATTGGTGACTTTATGATGTGCATATTATCGCCAAAGTGACGATCTTTATTTTTCATGTAATAGTACATGTCAGAAATGCCACTTTTCCGTTTTTTTTATTTTTTTTAATCGATCAGCGATTTTCGCGGAATTGTAAAAGAAAAAGAAAATCGCGTTGATGTTCACATTGAAGGCATTTTGTTCCAAAAATTAAAAAAAATCGGCATAAAAATATCGCGAATATCGACAAATGGTCGCCGAAAGATATCAATTTCGTCAATCGTTCGCAATAAAATCATCAAAGAATCACGGGAAAAACGAGAATTTCATAAGAATCTCGAAAAATGACGCGATTTCTGTCAAAGAATCGCGGAAAAAACGCAAATTTCGTGAAAGGAATGCGTAAAAATCGTAAATTTCACCAAAAGATCACGAAAACCCCTTAAATTTCGCCGATAGGGGAAAAACCGCAAATTTCATCAAAAGATCGCGAAGAAACGGTAAATTTCGTCAAAAGATCGCAAAAAGACCATAAATTTCGTCAAAAAATCATGAAAAACCGCAAATTTTGTCAAAAGATCGCAAAAAAACCCCGCAAATTTCGTTAAAAGAATATGAAAAACAATAAATTTCGTCAAAAGATCGCGAACAAAATTTCAAATTTCGTCAAAAAAATGCGAAAAAACCACAAATTTTGTTTAAAGATTCCGAAATAACGTAAATTTCCACGAAAAACCACAAATTTTGTCAAAAGATCGCGAAAATCCCCGCAATTTTCGTTAAAAGAACGCGAAAAAAACTGTAAATTTCCTCAAAAGATCGCGAAAAAAATCTCAAATTTCATCTAAAGATCGCGAAATAATGTAAATTTCGTCAAAGGATCTCGAAAAACCGCAAATTTTGTCAAAAGTCGCGAAAAAACCGCAAATTTCGTCAAGAGTCCTCGAAAAAACGGGAATTTCGTCAATCAGGTGCAAAAAAAACAGAGCTCTGATAAACACTATAAAAAGATATATAGTGTTTAGGGGTTAAGTTGGGTAGCAGAGTGCGTTAGTGATCAATGAAAGCCCTAATGCTGATTTAAAACCCCGAAAGAAAAATGACTATTAAATATTATATTAAAACTAAACTCCATAAACTATAACATCTGAAAAGTAAATTAGTTTTAATAAGTGGCGGAAAATAAAGACAACTGTATTAAAAACGTAATTAAATTTATTAAACTTAAATGACACATAAAAGTAAAATACAATATCTCTCAACTATCAGCTCATTTTAAATAACAAATGTATAATAGCAAAACAACTTATCTGATACTTTAATATCTTTGAAAAACATCATAATAGCGGATCGAAAACAATTACTTTCAAACATGACAAAGTGAAAAGTCATTTCAGCTCCGGCATCCATAAAACTCCAGTAGTGCTGTAGGGCTCGAAAACACGAGTAAGTCTTAAACTTCCTAAGACGTGACATAGTCAGTTACACTTGATAGAGAAATGTTTCAATTCGTAAAAGAAGAAACCATCAAAACATATCAAAGTCATCTTAGAGGATGCAGACATTACTTAGCTAAAAATACCCAAGCATTACAACCGGCTAACACAGCAGATGGGAGTTAACTTCACCGCTTCACATAAGATGGTATCACGACAGGATAAGAGTCTCACTTCCGGAAACACAGCCACGTGGATAAGAAGTCTCATCAGAAACAATCTTAACTTTAAAAAGGGTTGCAACAATCAGTCTCTCGTGCGAGCACTCACAATAATTCAAACGGCCATCTGTCATAAATTAACACGATAATGTAACTGCAGGAATTCAGAGACGAGTGAATAATTATTAACAACGAGCGAAGCCATAATGAAGAATAACGAAACTATCTGTTCACCTTCCTGGTACAGAGAACAACTACAACTGGCAAAGATAACTGTAAAGCATCGCGATTTATACCAAAAGGATATACCGAAATACGGCATCCACGCATGTCACTCCAACCGGGTTCCAGAAAGAACCACGTGAAGTTGGTAACTATGACGATGATTGCAAACACTCCGGACACACAACGCCATCTAGTAGACAACAACGGCAAAACAGCAACTCGAAGCTGTTTCTGCCGGGATGGAAAGTGAAACGAGCGATGTTAGCTGAATTCAAGAGATATTGAAAGGAAATTTAATAAAGAAATAACTGGGGATTTAAAAAGATAGAAACATAAAAAGATATCTTAAAAAAGAAAGCAAGTTTATTTCAACATATTAAATTGAATAAAAATGGATTTAAGTAAAGTAAACGAAACTGAATAAAGTAAAAAGGTAAGTATATATTTAACTAAAATAAAGTACTTTACTAACGTAAATAAAGAAATTAAGTGAAAGTAGGGAAAGAAGTGGACAGTGATGAGAAAAGAGGGTTTTGTATATCAAATGCCCCCCCCTCTCATTAACTGTACACGAAGGGTTATGCCCGAAGAAAATACTCAGCAGCTCCAAAAAAAAAACCACACACACAGACACTAAAAGTCTGAAAATTTCCAAGGACTAACAAACACCTTCATGAGATCTCGAATGAAATTCAAAAAGTACCTACCCACAATCACAACAAATTAAATAAGTAAAAGAAATTTTAAAAAGGATTAAAGAAACGAAACACGATGATATGAGCCCCAGATCACTAAAGGATTAAACAAAAATTAAAAATTTAAAAACATAATAATAGTACAACACACAAGTATATCATCCAATATATCTCAAATAACACCTCAAATTCTTACAAATCCACAAGTACCGTTTGCTACTCTTAAAAGACTATGCATGACATGTTGCACTACATTAAAACAAGTCCACAACTTTAAATACCTAAGTTCTGATCAAATCAGATAACTATTCAGGTTTAGATGCAAAAGCAGATGCAGATTTAACCACAAAAATTCACCCATCGTAAAAGATTACCTTTCCCATTATAAGTTTACAATTAAATATACAAGTTACAAATTAGATATAGTATAATTTGTTACTACTAACCCATGATAAAATGTAAAACATAACCACATATGATTCAACATTAAATATAAAATAGACATAAATAATTCAACAATCCAAAAATTAAATTAATAACATAAGTACATCAGATCTATTTCACATAACCAAATATCACATTATCATATTATAGCAATAGAGGTACAACATTAAAAAAAAAACACTCAAAAGACATAATTTTCATTCAGTAATTTAATCTCCATAACACAATCATATTCAATAATTATATCCGATCAGGTGAATTCAAAAATATGACAATTAACAATGATGGTATTCCATAATTACTACAAAAGTACTCCTCCCTCCTCCAAACCAAACAAAACAGCATAACTTGGCATCATTAAGCAATCCACAAATGACCAAGAGAACACATACTATAGCCCCCTGGATAACAGTTACACATATAGAAAAGAACTTCCATTTTATCAACTTTATCCTCGCTGCAACAACATCTAAGAATCCTGACAAGCGGGACAACACCAAAATAAATATAAGTTCCCAACACTTGAGGAAAAACAAAATAAAAGGAAGTATTATTGGAACATCACACTCATACAAATACTGAAATCCCAGGATCAAGAGCAACTTCTGCCATGCAAACTGTCAATCCAGGGATACCGGCATTCCACTTAGCATTAAAGCATACTAAAGTCTTTCACACCATTCTCTCACAATAAAACATATACATAGATGTAGACAGCATAGAAAAATGATTCTTAAACCATTCCATAATCAACAAGGGACCTAATACAGTTCCCCAAACTAGTCAAAAGAAATTGCAGCTAAAAGTCAAAAACATTTCAATACCTATAAATAGGCATAAAGACAGCTATCTAGGTTCAGAGGATATCAGACAAGTTTCAACAATGGACGGGCCCTATCCTTCTTGAAACTTGATTTATTAAAATGTTCTATATCCACAAATTTAAAAACGGATATATATACACAAACTCTCCTCTCCTTTTCAAATTCAGTCAACAGAAACCACCAATGTTTGCCAAAAATTCACCAAATACCTAATCAGATACTTTAATACAGGGAGATAAATTCAACTTGAGAAAGAAACAGCTTACAAGAAACAGAGATCTCTATAAATCTTCATCTTCAATTCATATACCCCATTTCAAGAAAAAACAAGTTACAAACATAGATTTTCTATGCATTTTACCCAAGGTATACTTAAACTACAAAGGCCATATGGGTCAAAAAGGGTTAGACATCTTTTACCAAGCAAAGATTCCATGCTGGATTCTAACAAGCCAACTTTAACTTAACCCTAAAAAAAAATTCTGGTCAAGTATGACTCCAAATCTTCCAACAACTTTCAAAAATTTAACCAACCATTAATCCAACAACTGTAAGCCGTTCAAACCTTTAGTTAAACACTGCTGTTTCATCTCAATACCTCAACCTCTTAACTGGAAAAACATCATTAAAACTTTAAATTAATTTTAAAAAGCAGATGTACCAGACATCCTAATTCAACAACTTTAAAAACTTTTTCCTTTAAAAACTGCAGAGCAAATATCCAAAAACTGTCTGGTCATTTGATGAAGTATGAAGTTTAAACTTTTACATATTAAGCATATATAAAATTATAAACATATATATATAGAAACATAGTAAATGCAAAAACAGAAATATAACATTTTATCTGGTATATCATAAAATAATGCTCAATCAATTAGAAGCAAAGGACCCTTACATATTAACTTCATTAACCAACAGTAGTAAAGATCAAAACTCTCACTTAAGATCATATTAAACTGTAGAGTATTTCAAAAACAGGTAGCCAGATAAAGTTTTCCCTCCTTAAAAAAAACACTTAAAGTGAACAACTATACAAATGTACAGCCAAGTATGAGAGAAACTAAACATGAGAAAAACCCATAAACACTTAAACTGGCTTAAACCTCATTGAAAAACATTAAGGCATAATGAGCAATACAGGTAAACCCTTTATTATTTTATTTTTAAATAAATCATAAAAGAATAAATATTATGTTTAAATCCTCAGAGTTCATCAAAAAGGAGAAACAGTTGCAGCCAGGCAAGTAACGCATCTTAAATTCATTAAAAATTGATGCTACTACTACTCTCAAAGCATTAAAACAATTATCCAAAAATTGAACTCCTCAGAATAAAAAAAAAAATTCACTTTCAAATACAGATAATTTCAATACAATGATATATAAAAAAAAATTGTTTGGCCACAAGAATATCTGAAGAAAATTAAGCATATCTAAAAACAGATTCATTTATATAAATCTACACATAAATATGCATACTGGAGCAATGGGAGAGATTCACTAGACAAACTGTGTCTAATTCTGACAAAGGCTTTAAAAATATTGGTTAAAAATTAACCTGAAAATTTCATTAATATTTTAACATTATCAAAAAAATTAAATTCAGTAATTCAATGAAATTCAAATCATTTTAACCCATTTAAATAGCTAAACTGAGTAAACACATTCTTCTAAATTCAATCATATAAACCCAAAACAGGTCTCCAGATAAAAACTCCACAGCCTTTTATCTATTAAATACATTCAAGTATATTAAACATATTCAAAATATCACTTGAAAACTTCAATTATTAAACATATGTAAATAGAACAGATATATAGGAAATAGATACACAGGAAAATATCAAATGATGGGCAATGGTTAAAAATCTGAAAAACATATATATAGTAGCACAATTTTAAAAACGATGATTGGATGATAACTTTGTAAAAATGTCCGGGAAAGCGCCATTAGACTAAAGATAGTTTCATTCTTAAAATTGTGAAAGTCAGCATTCTATACTCAAAAAGTCAAAAAAATTTTGAAAGTTCACAGACAATCAAGTTTCTCTAACCATAAAGAGGAGGGCTCCAGCACCGCTCCCACTACACATAAAAAAAAAAAAAAAAAAACTCATCAAAACATGGGTGCACAGGCTTAAACACATGCCACTCTTAACTTTCCAATGACCTTACAGTAAAATGCTGACTATAATATCATTAAACTTCATCATAGATCACAAATTTACATAATTTAACTGATTTAACTTCAAAAAGAGCTTTTCAAGCATTCAAAGAAGAAAGCTTAAGATTCAAAAAAAAATTTCAAAGATTCAAAAATGCATTGAAAAATTACTAAATTGCTATAAATATTGAGCTTAAACAATTCATTATGGTTTAATTTACATCATTTATCATAATCAAAAACTTAAACCATTTCAGGTAAAGCATAATGTAATGCATTCAAACCAAATAGGCATTATCAAAATATCCCCCCCCCCCCCCCCCGCCCCCGACGAAAACATCGGGATGAACCAAAAAAAAAAATTCCACCACAAGAAAATATTTAAGTTTTAAAATTCCTAATTTATATTACATTAACATTACTTATCATAACATTAAACTATAAAATTTATAAATCTAAATTAAATTTTGAAACATATCAGCACGTTCCATGCCAACTCTGCAAAAAATTTTTTAGATAAAAATAAAAGATTTATATTTCTCTACAAAAAAAAAATTATATCGAAGCCCATAACCTTTTGATAAACACTATAAAAAGATATATAGTGTTTAGGGGTTCAGTTGGGTAGCAGAGTGCGTTAGTGAGCAATGGAAGCGCTAATGCTGATTAAAACCCCGAAAGAAAAATGACTATTAAATATTATATTAAAACTAAACTCCATAAACTATAACATCTGAAAAGTAAATTAGTTTTAATAAGTGGTGGAAAATAAAGATAACTGTATTAAAAACGTAATTAAATTTATTAAACTTAAATGACACATAAAAGCATAAAAGTAAAATACAATATCTCTCAACTATCAGCTCATTTTAAATAACAAATGTATAATAGCAAAACAACTTATCTGATACTTTAATATCTTTGAAAAACATCATAATAGCAGATCGAAAACAATTACTTTCAAACATGACAAAGTGAAAAGTCATTTCAGCTCCGGCATCCATAAAACTCCAGTAGTGCTGTAGGGCTCGAAAACGCGAGTAAGTCTTAAACTTCCTAAGACGTGACATAGTCAGTTACACTTGATAGAGAAATGTTTCAATTCGTAAAAGAAGAAACCATCAAAACATATCAAAGTCATCTTAGAGGATGCAGACATTACTTAGCTAAAAATACCCAAGCATTACAACCGGCTAACACAGCAGATGGGAGTTAACTTCACCGCTTCACATAAGATGGTATCACGACAGGATAAGAGTCTCACTTCCGGAAACACAGCCACGTGGATAAGAAGTCTCATCAGAAACAATCTTAACTTTAAAAAGGGTTGCAACAATCAGTCTCTCGTGCGAGCACTCACAATAATTCAAACGGCCATCTGTCATAAATTAACACGATAATGTAACTGCAGGAATTCAGAGACGAGTGAATAATTATTAACAACGAGCGAAGCCATAATGAAGAATAACGAAACTATCTGTTCACCTTCCCGGTACAGAGAACAACTACAACTGGCAAAGATAACTCTAAAGCCTCGCGATTTATACCAAAAGGATATACCGAAATACGGCATCCACGCATGTCACTCCAACCGGGTTCCAGAAAGAACCACGTGAAGTTCGTAACTATGACGATGATTGCAAACACTCCGGACACACAACGCCATCTAGTAGACATAACAGCAAAACAGCGAGAAACTCGAAGCTGTTTCTGCCGGGATGGAAAGTGAAATGAGCGATGTTAGCTGAATTCAAGAGATATTGAAAGGAAATTTAATAAAGAAATAACTGGGGATTTAAAAAGATAGAAACATAAAAAGATATCTTAAAAAAGAAAGCAAGTTTATTTCAACATATTAAATTGAATAAAAATGGATTTAAGTAAAGTAAACGAAACTGAATAAAGTAAAAAGGTAAGTATATATTTAACTAAAATAAAGTACTTTACTAATGTAAATAAAGAAATAAAGTAAAAGTAGGGAAATAAGTGGACAGTGATGAGAAAAGAGGGTTTTGTATATCAAGCTCCACCCTTCTGTAACCTTTCAGAAAATTTGTTGTGAATTTCAGAAACGCGAAAAAAAAAACGCGATTTCCATCAAAAAATTGCTGAAAAAACGCAAATTTCGTGAAAGGATCGCGTAAAAACCACAAATTTCATTTAAAGATCGCGAAAACTCTGCAATTTTCGTCAAAAGATCGCGAAAACCTAGTAAATTTCGCCGGAGGATCGCGAAAAAAACTACACATTTCGTCAAATATCGCGAAAAAAAAACGCAAATTTCGTCAAAAGATCGCGAAAAAAACGCAAGCTTCATCAAAAGATCGCGAAAAAAACGCAAGCTTCGTCAAAAGATCGCGAAAAAAACGCAAGCTTCGGCAAAAGATCGCGAAAAAAATGCAAGCTTCGGCAAAAGATCGCAAAAAAATCGCAAACTTCGTCAAAAGATCGCGAAAAAAAAAAACAAATTTCGTCAAAAGATTGCAAAAAAACGTAAATTTCGTCAAACGATAGCGGAATAAATAAATACAGACAATACGCACAAAAAAAAAAAAATATCGTACCCTGAAGCAAGAAAAATAGTTGAATCCAGGACACCTAAAGTTGGTGTTTCATATGCTGCTGCCTTAACTAAAACTGCCCATAAAACTTATCAAAGTATTGGAACCCAAACCGATTTCCCTACTGAAAATAATTGCCAACCAAAACAAAAGGGAATCAACCCGTCTAATAATTCTGGTAAGGTAAATAGTTCAACGCAATCTGTTTTTCCTAAGCCACCGAAATCAGTTTCTTCTAATCCATCGAATACTGTTCCTCCTAAATCACCGCAACCAGAAACTGTCACTTCTAAGTTTGCACAACCTAATTTTTCAAAAATTCCATTCCATAAAAGAGGCTCTCAAAATACCACTAAAACAACACCTTTAAAACCGGGCCATAGAACTGATGCAGAAAAACAAACTACCAATAGTTAAATCCAGTGTCTCATCTGATAATACTACCAAAAAGAAAAAAAATAAAACTTCCCAAAATCAAACCCATACAAAACAACATGATAAAATGGAAGAGGATGATGCTTTAGCTCTTCATCCAGAACCGGATGAAGACTTTAATGATGGGGATAGTATGTCCACTTTCTCCGAGTAAAATAACGCAGGTAAATTTATATAAGAAAGGAAAAAAAAATGACTAATATTATTTCGTGGAACTGCCGTGGATATCATAATAAACATGACGAGATCCGTAATTATCTCTCTGACCATCATCCATTAGGTTTAGCTCTACAGAAACCCATTTAAAACCCAATGACAATGCAAAATTACGTAATTATGCTAGCTACCGTAAAGATTTTACTGGAAATGAAAGGGCCACTGGTTTTTGGCTCTTTTCATCCTTCGCAATTAACTGATGGCATTGAGCTCACAGACTATTCACACTAATTGTATATTATACTCGTATTTCAAAGAATAATGCCCTTGAAAATTAAGTTAAGGAGGAAACCCTGGATTGGTGGGCGGCATAACCCCATTCCCTCGGTCTCCCCTTCTCATGATTCTTGTTGAGAACACAAATATTGTTTTCATTTAAATAAATAATGTAATTTTTATCACTTAAAATTTTTGTGATACCAAATTCCCTGAATTTATATGGGCACTTCACTTCAATGATGGAATTTTCATTTTCAACTAATCCATCATGGCCAGCTCCCAAAACTCCACTTTCATGGAGCCATAGCCCCGTGGTTAGAACATTCTTTTTTGTGTTTTCCATAAAAGATGATACTCCTGCGTTTTCATGATCTCTGCCAACAATATACTTTTTACACCGTTTACTTTGTATTCTTCACAAAGCTGATTGAATAAAGAAATTGGATACTTATTTTTATGAAATGCACTTAGCACCTTTCCAAAATTTCTAGCTGTAATCCTGCATTTTCTAATAACCCCCTATTTTTCATTATAAATTTGTCCAACAGTTTCTTCACAAATTAATTTAATTTCACTTTCTTTCACTATCATGAAGACAGGTCTTTAAATAAAATTAAATGGTAGATATCGTTAAATCATTTGCAATAGCAGTCTTTTTTAAAGTCGAGAAATAAATCAAGGTTGAAGTAATACTTGGTGATCGTAATTCAATTTGCGTTGGTGGATTGAAAGAAAATAAATAAAAAGAAATACATTTTCTCTTTAATAAAACAAACAGACAAAGATTATGATTCCAAATTTGATCTTTAATTTGTTTCCTTATTTCAGTAAGGTGGATGTCCGTCTGCAGTGGACAACAGCATAATTCTGAAAAATTTAATTTTACGTACATATACAATAGCACATTTATATATATATATATATATATATATATAACAATATTATAATATATCACAGTGCAGCTTGATTACCAGAAAAATCATGTTCCTGTAGGAAAATTTGTTCACGTACAAAAGTATACAAAACTTGTTTATATATAAATGAAAAAATATCTCTGAAATTAGAAAACACAAAATTTAATTTCTCTCTCTGTGTATTCTAAAAGAATGTCAAAATTAAAATTTGACAAAATATACAAAAAACATGAAATGAGGAACTATCATTAATAACGACTTAAAATATTGAAAATTTTAGATATTTCTAGTTCTAAGGATTCAAGAAGCTTAAAAAAAAATATGATAGCGACACTATCATAATATGAAACATCATTTATAGTCGGAAAAGACTATGTGATGCTAACCACAACTAAATGAAAAGAAGTTAAAAAAAAATGAATCAAAATGTCAGCACAATAGGAATGAAACATCCAAAACACTGCAACCATATCGGAACAAACAAAAGTTACTCTATTATAGTTAAAAATTAAATTTAGGAAATTGTAATCTGAAAGTAATTAACATAAAGTATCTAAACTTGAAAATATTTAAGATTGTTGACATTCACAAAATCGTGTAATATGAGAAAATGTACATTACGTTAATCCGCCAGCAGCCTTGTAGAGTACATGGTAGCTACACTTTTTACTCACGCAACATCTCTAGAACGGGACTGGGCTGAAAAGGAATTAAAACAGTTATTAGAAATATGACATTTTTTCTATTTTTACGATTGTCCTTGGATTTAGAAAGTTCAGAATTAAGTTGAACAGGAACAACAGGTGAATGGTTAGTTTATGCATGTATCAACAATCTGTTGTGAAATGGATAAATCTGACATGGAAGAGGTCTGCACAGGAGTATCGCTGGATGCAGGATTTGACTGTGCATGGAAAATATCAACGACTGGTGGAGTTGAACTAACATCATCACACACTGGATCCCTTGTCAAGCCTGATGATGAAGGCTCTGGGATGAGGTACTGTTTACGGGGTGGAGAGATCCACAATCTATCGATGTGAATCTTAAATTCCTTAGAAGAGGGATTATTGGCTCGCTGAACAATGGCATTCACAGGACTGCATTTCTGGATGACTGTGAAAGTGTCAGTAAATCTAGGTTTGAAGGTATGTGAACTTTTAATGTAGACTATATCACCAATATTAAGATCACGAAGTTTGGCATATTTCTGCTGGGTTTGATTTTTATTGAAAGTAGGTTCTATTATTATCTGTTGCTAGTAATGGCTGGAAAGGCATAGTTTTGTCATATAGAGTAGAAAGTTCCTGACCAAAATGGACAAAATTAGGAGAAAACTTCCTAGATGATTGAATGGATGCATTATACATCATTTCATGTATTTTAATGGCAAAAAAAAAATTATATCCATCTCCTAAAGCAAGAATAGTGGCTTTAATTGATTAATGCGTTCTGAAATTGTATTTGTTTGCGGATGGGTTGGAGACAAATAGGTCAATTGACGCCAAACTTAATACAAAAATCGTTAAATATTTCAGCAGTGAACTGTTTACCTAGATGATCCGAATGGATTAAAGAAAGACGTCCATGACGTGCATTTAAATAATATTTTGACTAGAAATGGGTCTTATAGGGTATAATAGAAGATGTCTAGAGAAACAGTCGATGACCTGATGAATGGGATTCTTTTGAAAAGGAGCTTGAGGCATTCTGTGAGATTTTGATGTAATACAAGTAGTACACGATCGAACAAAATTCGCAGTATCAGCATAAATACCTTTCCAATAATATTTATCAGATAAACTTTTAAAGGTTTTGTGAATTCCATAATGAGATACATGAGCTATTGTAAGGGCTTTTTCACGAAGTGAATTAGGCATGGCAATCTTCGGAGAAACTTCTTGAACTGCTGACTTTGGATCCTGGATGAAAAATAGAATTTTTGAAGTAGGAAAAATGCAGAAAATTTTTGTATCATTTGTCTCTTTCTTGTTTAAAATCTTGAAAGGTTACAGTCAATTAATTGCTCTTTAAGGATAGTTTTATCAGAAATTTCATAAGGAGGGTCTACAGGTAGATTATTTAGTGTTTCTAAAATTTGAACTGAAAGCGGAGCAGATATTGAATTGCCAGAAGACGTAGATGCATGAGCTGCATTCACAGACTCAATGTCTACGGGAAGTACTTGTTCGGAGTTTACTAATTCAGGATTATTATTAAGATCTTCAGTATCTGGAAACGGTGTATGGGAGAAGAAATCTCAGTACATTTTCTTTACCAGGAAGATATTCGAACGATAAATCAAACTCTCCAAGAGTGAGTAACCATCTTGATGTAATGTATGCTGGTGATACAACTTTAGATTAATGTTTCAATGGTTTGCTGTCAGACAAAATGTAAAAATGACGCCCCCGAAGATACTTCTATCAAGATGATAATACTCAAAAGCACAGACTCCTTTAACTATGGGCATTAATTCAAGTTGAATAGCTGGATATTGAGATTCTGAATTCTTCAACATTTTGCTGAAGTAAGAAATGGGTAAGAGGTCTTCCCCATGTTTCTGCATTAATATGGCAGAAATTGCAAAGGACTTGCATCCGTATTGAGATAAAACTTTTCATTAAAATTGGGTTGAATTAGAAACGGTTTTTTGAAGAAATTAGATTGAAGCTGTGCAAAGGCTTGCTGCTGAACAGAGTTCCATTGAAAAGGGACTTTAGAAGTGGTTAATTTTACTAGTGGAGCAGAAATTTTGGCAAAAGTTGGGATGAGATACCTGTAATATCGACATACACCAAGATAGCGTTTAACATGGTTTTTTGATTTAGGCTCAGGGAAAGAATTTATTTTAGAAATATTCGATGCAATAGGATAGACCTTATGATGTTCAATCTCAAATCCAAGATATTTAACATTTGTCTGGCAAGATGAACATTTTTTAGGATTTAGAGTTATGTTTCTGAAATACTTAAAGTATTTTCTTCAGTTCTCTGCACATGTCTTCAAAATTTTTGCTTCCAATCATAAAGTCATCTTGATAAGCAAAGAGACCACCTTCGGCAACTTCTTCAATGATGGAATCAGTCATTGACTGGAGATATTGTGCTGCTGTCTTAAGACCAAACAAAAGCCTGAGATATTTATATGTGGAGTAGCAAAACTCAACTGATCCTGATATTCTTCAGGTACTTGAATTTGATGATATGCATTGGCATGTCGAGAGAAGTAAAAGAGGAAAATTCAGTTAGATTAGAGATGAGATTTTGAATTCGCGGTAAAGGATAACTGGAGCTTTTAATTATTGTATTTATTAGACGAAGATCCAGGGCTAATCTATAGGATTGTTTTGACTTAGTGTCAGGCGCTTTCTTCACTAAAATCATGGAACAAGCTCAATTAGTTAATTTTTTTTCTACGATTCCATCATAATGAGATCTTGCTGTTGCTGCTTAGCTTCTGCCTGCAAAGCCTGAAGAATCGGGAAGGGAATGCATTTAATAGTACAATTAGACGTAAATTTTATGTCAGGTTTTATAAGATCAGTGTAGCCAAGGGTTTTGAAAGATGAAGAAAATGCAACATAATTTTCTCTTAAAATATTAGAACTTTTCTTTCTCTAGTGGTGGTAAAGGCTCAATATTAAAATCATTTATGTCAAATTCTGCTAATCTCTGTTCTAGTATTTCTTTAGTAGGTTGAATTAAATTAACAGATTCAGGAGTTAGTTGTTTTTCATTTGCCGGAGAGGATGAATTGGATGGAAGCTTAAAGTCCTCAACAGGGGAAATGAATCCAATATACTAATTTTTCTTAAGTTAGAGAGCTTAAGAGAAGAATTTTCGACAAAAATATGAAAAGAAAACTCGACTTCATTCATATTGGCATCAGGAGAATTTGAAGAATTCTTCTGACTTATCTCAGGAATGTTGTTAATGAAAACATGCATTTAAGAGGCTTACTTTTTTCTTTAGATGAAAATACAAAGTTACCTAAGCATGAATTTTTTAAATGACTTTAATGTATTGTTTATCACATCGCTCTATAGTAGCATTTTTTGCAATCAACATTCTGCAATTACCTTTATCTTTTAATTTCTGAGATATAAAATTATGTGTGCTATTTTCATGTTGACAAGAACTGGACGGGTTAGATAAATCAGCAATTCCTTTATGAAGAAGATAACTAGTAGAATTATACACTGACAATGATAAAAGGTTATTTCAAATACTTGTATCACGAGATTGTTCATTAACAAATGGAACAGAGATACCATCAATCGTACAACCTTTGTAATTTGAATCTATCTTTACTCTGAATTTTCTGAGAAAGTCATATCCAAATATGGCACTGAACATGGAATCTTCAGCCATATCTATCGCATAAAATGGATGTTTGAACGTTTTAGATGTATTTTAAATGAAAATTCAACACAAAACGAAAAATTGACAGAAGAGTTTACAGTTGTGATTTTTACTTGACGGGACAGATATCTGACTTTAATGGAATGTTTGAGCTGATTAAATAAAGTTTTGCTCATAATAGATACGGATGAGCCTGTATCTAAAAGAATTTGAAAATCAAAGTTCGCAATAGTGATATTAATTAACAGAAGAATAGGTCCACTCTGAAGCACATTGGCAATAATGTGTGTAGGGACATTGTATGGTGATTCGGAAGTCTCCTCGATAGTCGTTTGGGTGGATGCATTTGAAGTGTCAATGGAAGGAGGAAGTGACGCATCCTTGCAAATCCTCATTACCAGTTTGGGTGCTGAATGATAAAAGGTGTGGCATTCGGATTTAATTCCGAATTAATATTATTAGACAGGCACACTTGGAGGCAGAGGGAGCGAAAGAAAATGCTAAACTTCAGATACAGTAGAATTTCTAAGCACAAAGTAATTTTTAAAGGATGGGCAGATTGACACGAATGTCCATGAAACCCACAAAACTGGCAAATGGTTTCTGATGAAGTTGATTCATGAGTATGTGTAGAATTATGCGATTTTCCATAAGAATGGTAATTGCCACGCCTTTGGAAAGAGTGTGTTAAAAATCCTGGGGTTTCTGAAATTTCTAAAATTTTGATTTTCTCTACACAGAGTTTACTTTTTTATTTTTAGAAAATTTCTTTGACAGTACATTGTTTTTGTGAGATGGCTTCTAATTAAAATGGGTGATAGACTCTTTTAACTCGTTAATCTGCGATCTGAGGTCCTGTAATAGAGTGCTCAGGGATGTTTGACATATGAGTTCATTATTAACTTCACACTCCTGTAGTGTTCTGAGTGTCACCCACTTTGCAATCAAAATAAATGACATACTTAACCAACTTCCCCCTTCTGTGAAAGGGGATTTATATGTTGACGATTTCCAAATTATGTGTATGGGACAGGATATGCATTTTATTGAGAGACAACTGCAAATTGCAATAAAAAATATTCTTAACTGGACAAATAAAAATGGTTTTATAATTTCTCATGACAAAATTTCCTGTGTGCATTTGTGTAGATGTAGGGGTCTGCATCCAGATCCTGAAATCGATATTGGTTCATCTGAAATTCCTGTTGTGGACAATGTTCGTTACCTTGGCCTTTATTTGGATAATACACTGACCATGTTTAACAACTACGGACAAAACGTGAAAAATTTCTTAATTTACTTAAAGAGCTGTCAAACACTTCTGGGAGAGCAGATCGTACATCTCTCCTTAAGATATATCGTGCTGTAATCCGTTCCAAAATTGACTATGTCTGCCAAGTCCACGGTTCTGCATGTAATTCCCATAGCGCACTTCGTGTCTGCTCTGGTGCACTTCGTACATCTCCAGTTTTAAGCTTGTATGTTGAATGTAATGAATCGTCACTATACCATGAGAAAAACTCTCCTTGATTCTTTATTACCATCTCCTTTCCAATCATGGTCATCCACTTCATTCCTACATTTTAAATAAAGACAATGACACTCTTTATCAGCATCGTCCATCTTGCATCCCATCTTTTGGAGTCAGAATCAGAAACATAATTGACAATTACCTCTGAGTAATATCGAGGTAAGTCCATGTACCTCACATGTTCACCATCCTTGGAAACCTCATAATATTACTTCTCTCCATCCTTTTAAAGGATATGATAAAAATAACTTGCCTCCTGCTATTTTTCAACAATTGTTTGCTGCACATATATCAATTTTCAATACTTACACTGACATTTATACAGATGGTTCTAAAGTGGAAATATTTAGTTGGGGGTTTTTTTGTTAAAACACTTCTCAGCTATCAGCTTCATTCATCTACTTCTGTGTTTGCAGCTGAACTGATCGCGATAGAGAGAGCCATGTTGCACATTTCTCATCATCATAACACATCCTTTATCATTTATACTGACTCAAATAGTTCTATTGACACAATAAAATCTTTTAAAAAGCATCCTTTTGTGTCATCCATCTTAGAATTTTATAATAAATTGACTATGTGGCTATAATATTTTATTCTGCTGGGTACCTGGGCACATGGATATTCCTGGTAATGAGAAAGCAGATCAGGCGGCAAAACGTGCTCTTAATCCATTACACCAAAGAGTTCCTTTCTCAGACGTTAAACATAAATAATTTTATTCAGAATAAATGGCAAGAAAGTTGGGATTTGGAAAACAATAACAAACTGCATCATGTAAAACCAATAATCATGACATGGCCTCCGATTTATCCAAGAAAAAACTATGTTATTCTGACTCGTCTGAGAATTGGACATTCTAGAGTCATCCACAAGCATCTTTTACTTCGGCAGGATGCACCCATGTGACCTTACTGTTATTTTGATATCCTGACCATCCATCATAGTTTAACTGACTGTTCGGGTTTCCGGCATTTGTATAGAATTTATTTTAATTCATCATCACCACTATTGACAAACCTCATTGGGGAAATACCTCATGGGCACTCTTTACTTTTTTAAAACATACAGGATTTTATTTTGAAATATAACTTTTTGTATCTTTCTTTGGTTTAACGAGTCAGTTTTCAGTTTTATACTTTCGTGATATCTGGATGGGAACCCCATCCAGACTGCAATTTTTATTGACTTACTTTTATTTTTTTAGTCTACTGATTTATTTAAAATTTAGCTTTTTCTACACTTGTTTGACTACATTTGGATGGGATACCCCATCCACATTGCTTTTGTCATTGTTTTATTCTCACCTTTTTGTTGGTTTAGTCTACTTTTTTGGCACAGCATGTCCCTTAAGGGATTTTGTGCCATAAAACCCCATACAACCAACCAATCATCCATCACAGTCCTGTAAAAGAGTGGCTTTGTCAAGAGCATCATCACCATATGTTTGTATATTGTTTTATAAAATATGAACAGTGTAATTACTAGGTATAATGGAAATGAATTGTTTAAACTTTATGGCGTTCTGTGCATTTGCATCTTTTATAGTGTTGTGAGCCTTTAGGGCTAACGAGTTCAACCTACGGGCAAGATTGCTAATAGATTTGTCTGGTAACATTATCATGGCATTGTACTCTCAAAATGTTTTAGATACATTTTGTTTTTTGAACTGTGTACGAAGTACGTTTAATAGTTCTGTAGTAGTATTAATAGTGTGGTATTCTAGTTTTTGCACGATAAAAGTGCAAGCAGGGCCATCTAACTTTGATTTAGCGAATTTCAGTGCTTGTTTGTCTAACCAGCGATTGCTGGCAGAGACATCCTTAACCTGATATGAAAAACTCCAACAAATCAGGGTCTCCCCAAAATGGAGAAATATGAATATTAAAAAAGATCGAAAGTTTGAAGACTGCGTACTATTAGAAGACTGTGTACTAGTATTGTCTAACACTGACTGAGTAAAATGTTTGGTGGGTCACATGATTGAATTAATTTATGCAGAAAAAATGAGAAATATATGTATAACAGATAAATGAAGAATGTTCATTAGATCAGTCACACATTAAATTACTAACTTCATATTGTCTTCATACTTTGAATATTTTCAAACTAATTCTTAGATGCACAGAAAAGTATATATATATATTGAAAAAATGCTTGAAATTACTTGAAATAGTTTATATTCATAATTAAATTTTCTTATGACAATAAAAGGTGCTTAGATGAACTATAACACTTTCGATATTGCCCATTCAAAAGTAATGTGCGAAACATACACATGTTTTTATCCAAATGCAACTTCATAAAATTTCAAAATTTTTATAATTGTCAGTTAAAATGTTCATATTTCTTTTTGTAAATTATTATTTCTTTTGATGATAAGCATTTTCTGCAAAATTTAATACATCGTAACTACGTGCAAACACGTGGTTCATATGAGAAAACAGATTAAATTATATGCACTTTATGTGCACTGGTGTGAGGCACCAAATTTATCATGGAGACTGGTTCTTTAACCTTCAACCGGAAACGTGAAAATTCCGTGCACAGACAGAACACTTAATAATTTACCAAATAGTGAATTTAAACATTTAATCTTTAACAGTAATGCATAAACAGGATCAATTTTTTAATATAACTGGATAAAAATAAGTTTGAATGTCTGAGAGAGAAAATATTAAGGGTAGATATGTAGACGCAACCATCTCACAAATTCCGAGGCAGATCCCCCGTTTCCCTTCATCCTAAGTCATAATGTCATATATCTCATTTGTTGGAAATTTTGTCTACTTTCTGAATTTCTAGATACTTTTTCTCTAAAACAATAAAAAAATTGATTTTTCTAATAAAAACCTTTTTTGGGGGGCTTTTTACCAAAATTTGGGCAGGTTGCCGGGGGAAATTTTGGTGGGAAGATACAAATTCGGATTCAGCAACCCAAAAAACATCCAGAAAGCCGATTTGCAGTACTACCATTAATTTTGCTAGGTAAAATTCCCTATTGCCTGGACTATAAGGTGGATGTCCGTCTGCAGTTTTCAGTGAGAGATGCACGTTCCCTTAAGTTTATGGTCTTCTTTAGTACACCAAAAGTTATTTAAAAATAAAGAGGAATAATAATTTAAAGTATTTAAAAATGTAAAAAGGAAAATTGTGCTACGCTCCAAGGAAATGTGTGCCGTACCATGCCCAGTGCAGGGAACCGGTGCGAGATGCGAGGAAAACGCATTCAACAGGTACGAACTCAAAACGTCGACTGCCGGTAAAAAGCAAATGCTGATCCATTAAAAAAATCGAACAGTAACGCAAACCTAAAAACACAAGGCTTTGCGTTATATGGATCACCTTTCATAAATCATCAAATTTACCTTGTAAACATGGCCAAATAAGTCTGAAACATGTCGAAATACATTAGAGTATTTTTATACCACATTCCTTGGTACCAGGAATGTTGCATATTATAAAGTTTTGCATAATGTATATCATTCCACAAATTGCTAGATTTACTTTATAAACATGGTCCAAATATGCTTGGATCAAATCATTCATTATATTAATCATTTTTAAAACTCCCGTATTGTAATAATAGCATTTTTTTCTATTAAAAAGGTACTAAAGATAAAGTTGAACTAATGTATCAAATTTAATCCTCTGGAGAGTTGCAATTTTTTTTCAATGTGGGAATGCAGGTGCTTCTTTAACTGCAAAATTCATTGTTTACATCTGACAAGTTGTGCGTTATATTGAAAATTGTGTTATATAGAATTGCGTTATAACGATCTTTTACTGTATTTTATTTTACGCAACAATATTACCATATGAATGTGAAGTAAATGTTAAAAAGCAGAAAAAACAACGTTTAAAAATGCACAAATAACACATGAAAAGCAGCAAACAGCTGTTTCGAATCTACTAGCGAGATTCTTCTTCAGTGCAAGATAGGGAAAAAGAAACAGAGTGCTAGAAAAAGCAAGGCTGAGCCAGCTGAGCTTCTAGCACGCTGTTCCTTTTTCCCTATCTTGCACTGAAGAAGAATCTCGCTAGTAGATTCGAAACAGCTGTTTGCTGCTTGTCATGTATTATTTGTGCATTTTTAAACGTTTTTTCTGCTTTTTAATACTGTTGCACAAAGGCTTTATTTGCTATTTTTATATGAAGTAAATGGTAGTTAATATTTTGTAGCATCCCCTTAGCTTTCATAACAGCATACAATCGATCTCGCATACTATATACAAGGTGTTTACAAACATTTCTATCAATATTAGCCTAAATAGACTTTATATGTGTCACTAACTCAGTTTTACTTGAATGAGGATTTTCTTGGAGTTTTTTCTTTATTATACACCATAAGTTTTCGATGGGATTAAGGTCTGGTGAGTTTGGTCAAGGAAGTACCTTAATGTTGCTTTGGCGGAACGATTTCTTAGTTGACACCAAGGTATGCAGTGATACTAAACCTTGTTAAAAGATCAAATCATCTTCAAATAAATCTTTTGATGATGGAATCATGTAATATTCCAAAATTTCTTGTCAGCAAATTTTACGGAATGTTTAAGGCATTTTTTATCAAATGCTTCTTGCTTCATTCTCCAAACTCAAATACCTTGATTACCATATGAAACACAAAACAAACTTTCATCACTAAATAATATATTTCTCCAATCTTCTTCGCTCCATTAATGTCTTGGTTTACACTAATTCAATCTTATACACTTTTTTTTTGCAGTCATGAGAGGTCTTGTTTTCGGTACACGAAATTCAAACTTAAATTTTTGGAAACGTCTTACTGTTGTCGTTGTAGAAATTTCAACTCCTTCTTCTTTCCATTTTTGGTGCAAGAATTGCAAACTTTTTAAACGGTTCTTCTTAACTATATGCTTCATTTTCCTGTCATCTCTAGCAGATGTTTTTGGTTTTAGTCGCCATTTCAGCAATTATTTTGAAATTTTCCATTTTTTGAATATTGTGTTAGTATTTTACTAACGCTTGATTGCAAACAATGTAAATAATTCGCTATGAAACACTGGTTTTTACTGTGCCCATACAAATCAACCATACGAAGTTTAATAGATTCAGGAATATCACTCACACGGCCCATTTTAAGACAAAGAAAAACAAACTGCAAAAAGAATACTGATTTTAAATAAAATCGTCTGAATTTAATCAATTTTGCCACTAGTTATGAATTGGTGATAATTAAAAGAGAATTAATATGAAATATTCTAATATTTTGAACCACTTTAATAAATATTCTAATATTTTGACTTTTCATAATAGTTTTTTTCAATTAATCTTTTCAAAAATAATATTAATTTTACAATAATAAATAATAAGTTCTTAATAAAAATATCGTTTGCATATTTGCATTAAAAGGCAGTAAATTACTAAATGATATTTTCAATTTGTAAAAAAAAAAAAAATTATTCTAATATTTTGAATATGAGGTGTAGTTGTGGCTTATGGATTTTTGCCGTAGTAGCCCGTTAGAAGCAATCGAGCCAAGAGAGCGCCGATGATGCAAACGCACGCCAACTGCTGCACGCCAAAGAGAGAGATTGACGCCCTGTATTATTCACTACTAACGTAATGAATATAGGGATTTGATAAATAGCAGAGGATAAAAAGCAAGAAGAAGCGTTATAACCGATTTTGTAAACCCCAAATAAAAATGATTACTATTGCTAAAAATGCTAAGAATGATAACCTAGGAAAAAGATAGCATTGAAATAACTTTAATAAATGTGGTGGTTTCTAATAAATAAAGATGACATATTTAATAGTACACAATAGTTTATTAACAATTTAAAAGATCAACATATAAATAAAAATATACTTTAAATTAAAATAAACTTTAAATAAAAATGTTAAAACCTAATTCACTTCTATTAAACATTACTTATTTGAATAAAACATCAGAACATCATGGCATGACGGCTTATCTGCATAATAGCCCACTTCATTATAAACTTCACATAACATCGTAAAAGATGACTAGTCGCTCCAGAACTCAAATATGCTATACTACAGGATCAATTTTATCCAAGTCAAAGAAGATACAAATGCCCATTTTAAATAGACACGCTTTACTTTCAAACTTAGCTAGACACGGGAAACAATAGCATAACTCCACAACTGAGGAAACACGAAAAACTACCGACGAAGCAACCCGTTACTTGAACAAATTCTTGAAGATATCATGACAGTAAGTTCAGCAACATTACGGGAGATTAAACCCTCGTCCCCACACAGAACCTCCAGGAAAACATACTCAACACAGCTCCAAAGTACTTCAGGTCAGAACAACCATCCTTAAACTCCGAGATAAAACAGTTCAGTGACTAGATTGCTTTTAAAACAAAATTGATATTAAAGTGTTTAATATTTAATAACCTCACAGGAAGAATAACGCAGAATATTTCATTTAAAAAAAAAAAAAAGAAAGCATTTTGTCAACTGCATAACTAAAGAAACGAAGTCAAAGACTCAAGGAATACATGTGCACTACTAAGCTATCAGAACTTCCCAGCTATTCTATTTATCTGCCGTTGATGTCCGAAAACGAACCTCTACGTATGTCGGAACTTCATTCCACTGGCTTCCGGAACACCGTATGCAAAACTAAGCAGGATGACGTGAATCGCGTAGCGATCTATGCTTACGTCATATTACAACGCCATCTGTTAGCACCATCGGGAGTTAATCAAATAAACATGCGATTCCAGACTGGAAATGTATACGTAAAGTTCAATATATAACCGGTAGTTATAATAAATAAAGTAAATAAATATAAATGTATAAATTACTTTAAGCTGAAATAGATTAAGGAGAACTAATAAAAGAATGACTTAAGGAGAAAGGTAAGTATGTTTATTTTAATAAAGTTGCACTATATAGTAAACTATTGAAACAAAATAAATAGTGAATGTAGTAACAGAAATGATAGATTAAATGCAGGAAATATATGCTAAAGCAATTATGCTAATGTAAGCCACTGCAAACAGCCAATTAATATTTTCATATGAGGTTTGTATAAAGTTAGTGCCAGGACAATAAGTTAGTGTTAAATATTTCTATCATGGAGATCGGACAAGAGTGCAATCTTGAAGTGTTGGCAAACAGCCAAAAACAAAAAGATTTTAGATTGAAGCAGAGGAAAGTGAATCGTTAGCTATGGAATTGTAAATGAGTAATAAAAGAAAGGGAATTATGATTTTAGATAAAGCTAATTAATAGACAGCTTTTAAAATGAAATGGGTGAATATACTGGAATTAATAAGCTGAAAAATAGAATTTAAAAGATGGGATATTGAATATAAATATTTCACAACGTGATATTCATTTTCAACTTATTTTCAAGATATGTTTTTTATTTTCCTCTTTAGCGAAATCTTCAGAAAATAAAATTTTTGCAACATCATATGTTACATTCTCTTCCACAACTGGCTTTGGAGACAAAAACCATGCAATACCAGTAGGCTTTATTTTTGAAATTTTTTCGTAGATGCTACTCTTAAACAATCAGAATCGGATATATTTACACAAATATAGTCCTCCTATGTCGAAGGAACAGAATACATCTTATCTTTTGTTTTAATAGATGTGTCTTTTCCTTTCTTCGGAATCGACCATTGGCATTCCGTGTCTGTCACTGATATGTTGTGAGGGCAGCATATCAAAAGAGTTGCCATGTGATGGCATCTAGACCGTCCTCTAGGAGACGTGCATTCTGCACTCTGTACTGCTCCATTCTTTTGTAGTACAATCTGAAATTAATTAAAAAATTGATTACTAACAGATGATTTGATATTTAGTTTTTTGGGAAAAAAAACCCAGCTTAAAATATGTTTAAATTGAAGTTAAAAAATAATTCTTACACATGTCTTGATATCGCATTGAAAAAGTTTCAGCAATCCTTCATCTAATAGTTCTCTATTCCCTTCATTTTCCCCATCTCTGTGTAAAAATTCACTTTCACTTCAATTTCAGGAATGATTCCAGCTTTTGCAAATCTGTATTTTATACTTTGGATTGGCACATCTTGCCAGGCTTTAGAAACTCATTGAGCTACTTCTTCGTACGTGTCCTTCATTTTTCCTCTCTTGGTGTAGGAATGCAGGCCATCCCTCATCCAGTTTTCCGATTTTGACCTTTGAATGATTTATTAACTGTAACAGTTTGGACAATCTTAGTCTTCCAGGAATTACATCAAGTGAGGCTGAGGATTTTTTTGCTTCTGTTTTAACGGATTCCATTAAATGTGGTCGCATCGAATCCATATTGAAAAAACCATTCGGTTGGAAAATGCACCTTTTATTCTACGCCAAACTTCCTCAAGCAATTCTAGCATTACTTCTTCTCAAATCCAGCCTTTCTTTTTGCGCTCCACTACATAATCAGCTGGAAATTTTCCTTGGGGAAAGTCTTTCGCTTAAAAATAAGCATAGATTTTAGTCTTCTGCGTTCACTGCAGAGGCAAGAATTCAGGTGAAGGAAGTTATTTCATTCCCTGTGGTACAAATGGAGTCGCTCTTCTTTCCGATATTTTCAACCGTTTGGTTAATCAAATGTTAATGGAACTTCGTCCATGTTCATTATTTGCTGATTTTCGTTTTTTACAAACTCCAAAAGCGATTTTTTCTTTTCTTGCCATTCGTTCGGCAACTGTTGTCCGACAGTTGTGCGAGAACGCACTGACAATTTCTTTCTTGCCATAAATCTATGGCTATCTAATGGTATTGCATTCCCGTTAAAATTCGATAGTCTCAAATTTACTGTGATGCGTTGAGCCTGCATACGGATCTTAACAGTAGAAATTGGAAGTCCTCCACTCCTTTGTTCCAAAATCCATTTCTCCACCATTTTTCCACCACTCTGAGCATGCTTTGCTTTTGGAAGATCTTCAATTGTTGATTTTTTGCTTTTCCAACGGCAAATACAGCGTTCATCTATGCTTAATTCACGTCCTTCTGCACAATTTCCAATAGCTTCAGCCCTCTGAATAACACTGAGTTTAAAAGCTGCAGTGTAACTCATGTCTCTTATGAGCCATTTTCAACTTCAAAAACAAACATGAGCGAAGAAAAAACTAGACAAAGTGGAAATAACTTTATGCAAAAGCAGTAAGAGATATGAATTTAGAAGAATGAGATTTTAGTTAGTACATAGTTTTTGTAATTTTCATTATCTGTGCAAGTAACATTAAGACTATGCATTAATGCATCAAATGGGCACTAGTTATTATTAATGGGCACTAGCTAGCTGGTATTAGCTATATCATATGAATATTTACCTATTTTAAGTGGCTCCAAATAATTTCAATTTACAATAATGGGAGATTTTCGTTTTTTTTTACAGTGCATGCAAGGTGTATTTTATGTTGGGACAAATGATAAGTAAGTGTTTCTCTTCTTCTTATTTTTTGTCATTTCATTTTTCAGATTTTCTGATTCTAGTTAATAATTGCTCTCAGAATTCTTTTTGGTATAGTTTTCATAGCAAAACTCCTTCTGGTCAGAAGATAATTTATTTTCTGAGAAATTGACTTTTTGTTTATTTATATTTCTGTTTTCCCTTGACTCCTCTTCTTATTCTCCTGGAATATTTTTGTCTTTGTTTTAGATGTTGGTTGATGTTTGTTCTTTTACGGAAGCTGTGATTATGTTAACGTTTTCAGAAATAGATTTTAGGTGACAAGCAATAAATCCAATGATTCGTAATGTTCTTTTATTATGTTCCATAATTATTTGCTTTAATATAAAGATGTAGCATTTTACAATGGCTGACGAAACCCTTTCGTTCGGTGATTGGAATATGTCCTTCATAAGTGAAATCCATAATGGAGTATAATGTAATATTTTCATTATACTTTTTTCAAATTGTGGGCAGAAATATGAATTTGGTTCGATGCCTATATCTCCTGCAGCTACATCCAATTGTTCAACTATATTCTTAATCCAAATAACTGTATTTGGAATTTCCAAGCTATCATCTATCTGTATGTTATGCTTTTCAGACTCTGAAAATGTTTCCGGAATTAAAGAATCTGGTTGACCGATCTAAATGTACCGACCTATCTTTGCCTTCTCAAAGTTAGTAATTTCTCCAGTATTTTTGGTATTTCTGCATGTGACACTTTTACAAAGTGTTAGGGTGTTAAGAATAATTTTCTCAATTTCTTAACCAAACTAGGCTTACTTTCAAAACATTTCCACCTATTGACAAATTTTATTTAATGAGCGACATCAATTGGTAAATAACGAGGTTTTTCCACTGGATTTCCTTGCAAAATAGAAATTGTTTTATTTAAATAACTTTTAATGCTACATTCATTAAAAGATTTGCATGAGGCCCCTACTAAAGATAAGGAAAAATCTGTTATTGATTCTTGTGGAACTTTTTTTGACGTATTTAATTCTTTAATCCATTTGTTCAACCAGTATTAGATAGTTGATGTATCGTGTGCTTCGCGTATCATCTGAGATATACTAACTGCTTTATTGTCAAGATTAATGACAATCGCAAAAAGGAAAATATGATTACAAATCTGCTGGTCATCTTTAAGTTTTTTCACTAAACTGCCAGTTGCATCACTAAACTGCCAGTACCATACAATAATTTTCAGAATTTGCATAAAATTTATGAATATGATTTTGGGATTTTGTCCAATAATGCGTGAAAAAATTATCATAAGTGTTGTAATTTGTTCCGATACGCACTAGATGCCTTCAGTGCCGGCAAAATGTTATCTGGATGTGATCGGCAATTCAGCAGCAGGGTTGCCGGATTGGCTTTTTTTAGGCCAAATCTAAAAAAATCTGGCCTTTTTTTCAAACTCGGTTGGCTTAAAAAATCGTTTAGCTTTTTGGTATTTTTCTTGCCTTTTTTCTGTCTTTTGGCATTTTGCAGTATTTTTGACATTTTTTCACTTTTAAGTAGATAACAGTTAGTGACCTTTTGCACAAATTATTTCACCACGGTTTTTATTTTTGCCTACCATCAGCAATCAGGTAGCCTGGGAATCCTGGGATGGGAACAAAAGTGAAATGAAGTCTCATCGCAAGTTTTGCGATACTGCAAGTCTGCTTGCACGTTTTCTTCTACTTTTATAAACATCATCAGTCTTTCAGTCAGATTGTTTCCATATTTTATGATTTGAACCAATTTATACATCATGGGGAAGTGGAAATCTTTATATGACAATCGTAAATACAACAAAGATTGAGAAAAACCATAACTTGGCTGAAGCAAGCAAGTGATGGCATGGAATATGCATATTGCAAACTATGTTGATGCACTGTTTTGCCCAAACTTTCTAACATTTCCAACCACGACTCTTCAAGTAAGCATTTACAAAATGCCCCATCCACATCAAAATCAGACTCAACTGAAGGTGCTCATAACAAGCAGAAAACTGGATGATAAAGTGAAAGTTGCAGTACTAAAACTTGCGGCATCTATTACATGCCATCTATAACATGCATCTGTTACATGCTATATGCACTATTGATCATCTAAGTGAGATACTTGTGGCACATGGACAAGGTAGCCCATTTGGCGATATTAAGTTGCACAGGACAAAGTGCATAGCTATAATAAAAAATATCATTTCGCCTGCTATGAAATCTGAGCTCATTGAAGGTCTCAAAAACGAAAAGTATTGACGATTTCACTGATATATTGACCCAAAATTATTTGTGTACTTTGGTGAGATTCTTCTGTGAGCAAAAAAATGAACTTACCACGGGATTCATAGGGCTAATTCCCATTCAAGAAGCCACTGGAGAAAATATTTTCTATTTAATAATAGCATTGGTTTTGCATCAGATAGGACTTCTAACATGGTTGGGTGCAACAATTCTGTTTGGACCAGAATGAGAGAAGTTTTTCTATTTGTTTGCAATTAAAGTGCATTTTCCATTCATTGGCATTATGTATTAAATACACCGTGTCAAAGCTGCCTTCCAATATTGGTTTCTCACTTGTTGAAATATCCAACTAGTTTCAACACAGCAACATAAGAAGGGAAGCCTACAAAGACTTGTTCAAAGTTATGGACTCGCGCACCACACTGGAAGAAACTAGACATGTGCCCTTACCATTCAAAACATCCTATACTCGCTGGCTTGTACGTAGTAAAGTGATGTACAACATTCTTGTGAACTGGGAGGAACTTGAATCTTATTTTTTTCAGCGGAAATAGCTGAAATGAAATTTCAAACAAAATTTAAATTTCGAATGATCAAAGAAATGCTGCTGGATATGAAGAGTTTTCTTTACTTTCACTTTGCAACTCCTATCGTACAAGAATTTGAAAGGGTAAATAGACTTTTTCAAAAAGTAAGGCTGACCCCCCAAGAGTAGAATGATGAACTATATTTACATTATAGGAGCCTGAAAAGTAGGCTTTATGATGTAAATCAGGATAAAAAATCTATTACTCATGTTGATCTTGGAGCAAAGTTTCTGTCAGATTTAATTATTTTCTATGATGTAGAAACAATCACATAGAGAGGCAACAAGAAATTGTAGCTGTCAAGAAAAGATGCCCTGGTATGCTTGAAGAGGCGCTTCTGCAGGTAAAGAGAAGACTTCCTTCATGAAGGACTATATTTCAAGATTGGCAAAATTAAGTCCTGGATTTATTTTGAACCATTTAATAGGCCTTTATTATCTGAATTGCCAAACACCTGACAGATCCCCCCAGGCATATTGCAATTATTGAAGAGCAGTACAGAAAGTTGCCCTTTGTAGATTGGAAGGAAGAAGTCAAAGATGGGCTAAAGATGAGTCAAATGTGAGACTATGACAAAAAAATAAATCTAATATCCAAGTTTCGGATAAAGAAAAAAGCAAACAAATCGTCATGGACATCCATTATGTCCAGAATTGGAAGAAGAAATTAATCGATGGAGTTTGGCTGAAAGAAGAAATGGAGCTGCAGTATCTAAAACAAAAATTAGATGAAAGTTCGTCTGTTGGCTCAAGAAAAAAAAATATTGATAATTTTCAAGGTGGCCCTGCATGGTGTAACCGTTTTATGTTGAGAAAGGGTCTTGCCTTAAGAAATTGCACAACAGTTGGTCAAAAATTGCCATCTGACTGGCAAACGAAAGCTGAAGATTTTTGTAATTATTGCAAGAAAATCATAGATGACAATAAATTATCTTTGGAACATGTCATGAACATGGATGAAGTTCCGATGTGCTTTGACTGTCCGCCAACTCGAACTGTTAATTCTTGAGGGAGAAAATCTATCTCAATAATTACAACCGGCCATGAAAAGACTGCCTTTACAGTTATTCTAAGTTATCCAGCAAATGGGATGAAACTTCTCCCAAATGGTTACATTTAAATGAAATACGATTCCCAGCGAGAATTTCCCAAAAGGTGTCAAAGTAAGAGCGAATATGAAAGACTGGATGAATGAGGATGAGATGATTGTATGGTTATATTCTGTGTGAAGAAAAGTGTTTTTAAACCCAAAGCTTTGCTTATAATGGACTCTATGAAAGCCCATATAACAGAAAGGGTACTAAGTGCACTTAAAGCAGCATTTGCTTAGTCCCTATAATCCCAAACAAAAAAATTTTGACCCTTAGATATAGGAATTAACAGATCTTTTAAGAGTAAAGTCACAAATATCTTGGAAAAATGGATGACATATAGAGATCAGTTTTACAAAAACTGGTATAATTTGCCGAGCTTCGTATATAGAAGTATGCGAATAAGTCAAGAAGGCATGGGATGACGTCACGGTAGAAACTACAGTGAAACTCATTTAAGATACGAATCAAGAGACGGAGAGCATTTCGTATCTTATCCGGATTTCATAGATTCTTGAGTAATATTCATTTTAACATAATCCATGAACAATTTCTGTGAATATATAGAAGCGGGCCCATGGAATGATAGAGAGTCTAAGTCGATGTAGGTTATAAAACCAACTCACAATTCATGCTTATTTTTAAGAAAATGTAGTATTTTAATTTGCAAAAAGAATGCAAAGTTAAAATTGAATTTACTTTGCAGAATTTTACAAGAAAATGCTTATTTCAGTTATGCAATTTATACTGAAAATGACTTTATAAATGTGTCAGAAAAGTAGACCATATGGATTAGAGAAAAAATTGCAAAAAATTCTTATCCTGAAGTTACTTGGCATGATATATTGCAATAATCGGCTCGATATCTCAAGATATTCAGCTGAAGCAGTCTGCCAATAAGCCTTCAATATTCGGCAAAAGGGCTGCATATTCCTCCCATCCCTAATGCTTAATGCAATATTAAGAGAATTTACAATTCCATACTTAACAATTTAAATTGAGTTTTATTTTAATACCTTATTGCATTATATTTATTTGTTCTTTTATTTGTATTGATTTAATAAAATAATTCGTAAAAATCTAATTTTCAAATGTCACTTTTTAAATGCACATCTTATGCCATCTATTACTCATGGTGACAATAGTGTTGGTATAACAGAAAAGTACCTTCTATTGTATTATATAATGCTATTTATAATAATTATGAAAGAGTACAGTATGTCTATAAATTGTGTTTGTTTTTTGTTTTAGGTGAGGCATTCTCAGCTTATGGCAGAAAAACCAGCACAGCCATGGCTTATTGTTACCCATGATGGTAATATTGAGTCTGCACATTGCATCTGCATGGCAGGCCTTGGGGAAACACGTTTCATGTACAAGATTTGTTGATGAAAAAAGGCAAAACATCAGTTACCTCTGTGGCTCCTTATTGGGGACAACCAAAGAAAGCTGTTCTTTTTTTCAGAAGTGGGTAACAAGAATTGTTCATCGGATAAAAATACGAAAAAGAATATTTCTCCTCATGGGTGCAAGTCTTCAGTCTCAGGACTGATTTCAATCTTGGAGAGATATTTGATTAATATTAAGTTCTGTTTTATATGCTTAAAAAATAGCAAATTTACTATCAAGAACTTTTAATCACTTTCTTTTATTTTTATTGTAAGAGAGCAATTTTTAGCTAATATGCAAGACATAGAAATCTTCTAGTCCATTTCCATTTGGTTATTCCTAATACTCAGAAAAAATTTCAGTCTTGGATGGTCTTCTTGCACCCATGTTTCTCCTATACCACCAGTTATTCCCAGAATAGGATGATTTGGAATTAAAAAATGGTTACCAGAAACTGAAAGGAGGAAAGTGTAACAGTGCCCTCTTAAATGTGGTAAAGGGCTTTAGCGATCCAGAGTCGAACAGACTATATCAAAGTAATTTAACAAAAATTTGTTGAAAATGACATTACGAGAGCTACAGGATTAAGTTTCATTTATTGATTTAGATTTCAATTTAATAGAAGCAGATGAGATCAGCAAAGAGTAATATAAATTCTTAAATTATAAATATTCTTAATATAAAACCAGAAAATAGTTTCTATATAGAGCTGTACGAATTACTTTTTCCACTGTAAAATATGTTTGCTCAAAGGATATAAATTCTTCAGCCATAACTACCATAAAAAGGGTTTGTTACCCATCAATGGCTGTATTTAATAGGTTGGTTGGTTGTATTGGGTTTTATGGCGCAAAATCCTTTTAGGGACATGCTGCACCAAACAAAGAGTAAAATGCAAAAAAAGTGAGTTAAGCAAATGACATCAAGAAAAAATAATGAAATGAGGTAAAATGGAAATAGAAAAGCTATCTGGATGGGGTATCCATCCAGATGTAGTCGTCAAACAAGGGTACAAAACAATGTGAAATAGAAATCCAAAAACGGCAAGGAAAAAAGGACATCTGGATGGGCTTTCCATCCAGATGTCAATAAGAGAGTCAAACTTATGAAGCATATAAAAACTATATCTAAAAATAAAAACCAGCGTGTTTTAAAAAAGTAAAGAGTGCCCCCATGAGGTGTTTCTCCAATGAGGTTTGTCAAGATTGGTGATGATGTGTTAAAATCTATACAAGTGCCGGAGGCCCGGGCAGTCAGTTAAAACGTGATGAATGGTGAGGTAATGACAATGTGGACCCATGGGTGCATCTTCCCGAAGTAAAAGGTGTTTATGAGTGATTCTTGAATGTCCAATTCTCAGACGAGTCTGAATAACATCAGTTTTTCTTGGATAAATCGAAAACCAGTCATGATTGTTGGTTTAATATGGTGCAGCTTATTATTGTTTTCTAAATCCGAACTTTCTTACCCCCCCCCCCCCAGGGGGATACCTTTAGGTATTCACGGGCTTCGCAACCCCGGGTTCCTGAGCGATCTTTCTCTTTTCCTTTTCCTCTTATTCCTCTTGTCTTTCTTTCCTCTTTGTTTGACTCTCATTGTGGTTTCCTCTTCGGAGGTGAGGGCAATTCTGCATGAGCCGATATCATCCTGCATATCGACTCATGGGGAATTGTAAACCACCCACGTGTTTGCCGTGCGTGGTGACCCGTGTCCCTGGAAAGGGGGATCCTGGCAGTTGAGGGAAACCAACACACTGCTTTGGCCTCTGCTTCAGGTAGACGGGAGGTGCATATTGGTCCCGTATGCATCAATCGGCTGGTCAGCTGACTTCTGTCACTGGTTGGGGATCAAGTGAGCGAGTACTTACTAGCCATCTCGTTAAGGGTGGAGACTGGCATAGGAGTGTCTTGTGACCGTATGGGCCCTGGTTAGCACTGGTGCACGAATGTGCATCCCCTTGTTGGGCTCGGTAGTGGCTGGTGCGGCCGGGGTCTGAATTGATTTTTTTCCCAACATGGATGGAAATACTTCACTTCCTTCAAATCCTCTCCCATGTGGAGAGCAACAAACTGTACAGAGCAATCTTTTCACTCGCTTCTTTGTAATCAAACGTACTGATAGCCTGTCCGATAGTTCATTTAAGAAAACTTCACCTTTCCTTATTGCAAAAACATTTCAGTCTGTTTTCGGTGATGGTCATAATCTCAAAAAACTGCAGTCTGGGGATTTATTGGTTGAGGTTACTTCAGCCAGCCAGTCTGAAATTCTATCAAATTGTAATAAAATAGGTCCATTCTCTGTTTCTGTTAAAGCACATCAAACTCTAAATACAAGCCGTGGTGTAATATCCGAACCAGATCTTTTATTTCTACCAAGGATGAACTTTTACAAAATTTAAATGATCAAAATGTCATAGATGCACGACGTATTACACTCCGTCAGAATGGACGAGTGCTTCCCACAAAGCACATCATTCTGACTTTCAATAGCCCTACCTTACCAAAAAGAATTAAAGCTGGTTACCTTAATTGTCCTGTCCGTCCCTACATTCCTAATCCTCTACGTTGCTTTAATTGCCAGCGTTATGGCCACACTACTACTAACTGCCGGGGTTCCACCACCTGTGCACGTTGTGCAGAAGTTGGCCATGACAATAAATCATGTGAAAATCCTGAACGCTGCATAAATTGCAAGGGTAATCATACTGCATACTCCCGTTCTTGTCTTACCTGGATGCGTGAAAAAGAAATCATTTCTGTTAAAGTAACTAAAAATCTCTCCTATCCTGAAGCCCGCAAAGTTGTTGAATCCAGGACTCCGTTAGTCGGAGTCTCCTACTCTAGTCTACTCAAACAACAACCAAAATCTGTAAGGCACATAAGCACCCAGACCGAACCTTCCGTTCGACTAAATAACTCACCTATGACAGTACCACTCAGCACCACAAAGATACAAACTCGTGATGTCTGCTGTGGTTCTAAATGTTATGCAACCCCATTATTAGAACGTTGGCTACCATCCTCAGAACCTGTTACGATAGTATATCAAACTAGTCAATCACAAAAACCTGCAGTTCAATCGAAAAAGTCATCCGACCCAGTTCAATCGAAAAAGTCATCCGACCCAGTTCAATCGAAAAAGTCATCTGACCCAGTTCAATCGAAAAAGTCATCCGACCCAGTTCAATCCAAAAAGTCATCCGACACAGTTCAATCCAAAAAGTCATCTGAACTCCAGACTGATACTAAGGCTGTTAAATCTAAAAAAAACATCACAGAAACCTGATACTCAAACAGTGAAACCAAGCAAAAAAATTTGCCTTCAGAAAGAGAGAAAAACAATTGGGGGCTCTTCACAGTGGAACACTGTGAAGAAAAAGAACAAGAACAGCTGTTTAAATCCGTCTGGCTTTAACTTAAAGGACCCAAAACAACTGCAGCACTATGCCGATGAAGCAATGGAATCCGACTCTTATGAATCAAGTGGTGATGAAGGAAATACAGTTTTAGAGGAATTTTTACCTAATTGATTTTACATTGTTTTTTACTCATGTGATTTTAACCTTGTTTTCATGTAGTATTTGTACATCCTTTTAAACTTTGTGTATTTTAACAGTTATTAATTTAATAACTCCACAGTTTTTAATTATAATACGCTTGACTTTTAACTATGAATCTTTTGATTCTTTTAAACGGTTTTAGATATACATATTACTGTTTTCATTCATTTTTTTGTTTTTATCACCGTTTTGTTATTCTTCTTTTAATCGTTTTTTGGATATATACATTTTTACATTTTGACTTTGTCTTGGCGCAGCATGTCCCTACTGGGACTTTGCGCCATAAAACCCCATACAACCGACCAACCAACCAACTTTCTTACCATTTATTCTGAATAAAATGATTTATAAGTAGTTTAACATCTGAGAAAGGAATTTCAGAGTGTAATGGATTAAGAGCACGTTTTGCCACCTCATCTGCTTTTTCGTTTCCCGGAATACCCATGTGGCCAGGTACCCAGCAAAATAAAATATTATAACCACATCTTGCGAGTTTATTATAAAAATCTAGGATTGATGAAACAAAAGGATGCTTTAAAAAAAAATTTAATGCATCAATAGAGCTATTTGAGTCTGTAGCTGTATTTAATAGCAAAATGACATTGTGGGGTTGCCGATATGAAAAAGCAGCACAGAAACGGTATATAGTTATATATATATAAAAAATCTTCCCACTCTACAAACATCATCCTGTGGTTTGCTGTAGATCCAGATTAACCGTACCCTGAAGAAACCCTAGATGCACTTATTTGGTGTGAATGTTGTGGTCTTGGCTGCATAGAAGTAAAGTGTCCATATTGTTTGAGAAAAGAGCGGGACACATTAAAAGACCACAAGTGTTTAGATAACATTGATGGAAAAACCATGCTTTCTAAAAAGCATTCATATTATTGTCAGGTTCAATGTCAATTATTCATTTCCAAAAGATCATATTGTGATTTTGTCTTATGGAAAGATAATAAAATGTATATAGTTGGTTGCATGGGGTTTTATGGTGCAAAGTCCCTTTAGGGACATGCTGCGCCAAGGCAAAGTCAAATTGAAGTAAAAAAGCATGAGCAAAAAATGATGTATTTAACCCCTTAACTGGTCTGGACGTATATGTACGGCTGTAGAAAATACATATATCTATTAAAGAAATGGTGAATTCCAATTATAGCGAGGCAATTTTGACCACCTGGGCCATTATATATATAACAGTATAAACATGTGCATTTTCTTACTGTTATTTCAAAAAACTGATATACACCTTCCTTAATTGCAGAAATATGCGAATTTGTAAGGCACTGGAGATCGTGTAAAATTCCGTCGTCAGTTAAGGTGTTAATGAATAATAATGATAAAAATCATATAATTAAAATCGAATAAAAGAGACCAAAGATCTTAATTAAAAGACACAAATTATTATAATGAAAACTGTAAAAGTTATAAAGTAATAATTGTTAAAATATAAACAAAGTATAAAAAGATGTACAAAATAAAAGTTTAAAAATCACAGAGAATTAAAAGAAGTAAAATTAATCAGGCTAAAACTCTTCAAAAACAGTATTTTCTTCATCTGCACTGAGTCATAGGATTCTGACTCCATAGCCTCTTCTACATAATTATTGAACTGTTTGGGATCTTTCAAATTATTAACAGATGGGCTATGACATGATTTTCTCTGTTATTTCTTCAGTTTTTCACAGTGAAGAGGCTTGTGTTGAGGAATTTCCGGATATTTTATTCTGTACATATGATTTTTGGATTGCTTTTCGTGTTGGGGAAACATTGTTTTTGCATCTTAAACGCAGAATTCAATTTTTGCTCAGGTTTTCGTTCGCTTAGATTCTGAGTTGGACAAACAATAGGTTTCACCAATTTGCTTTTTACCTGAAAACTTCATTTGTTTAGTCTTATGTTCGGTTGGTATTTCAGATTGAACAGATGATTTTTGTAACCGACTACGAAGGTGTTCTGATGATGGTGGCCAGAGTTCCAATTTTGGCATAAGTCTTGTACTAGCGGGTAGAGTATACATCACAGGTTTTTCTTTTTAGTGTGCTAGATGATGGTTTCTCAGGTGAAAAACTTGGTGGAAAGGAGGATTCAGTTTGGGTGCATATGTGTCTAACGGATTTTGATTTATGCTTGAATAAGCTAGAGTAACAAACTCTTAACAGATGGGGTTCTGGTTTCAACAAGTTTCCGAACATCAGGGTAAGAAAGTTTTTGAGTAATTTTACAGTAAGAATTTCTTTTTCACAGATCCATTTAGGACAAGTCAGAGTATGCTAAATGATCACTTCACAGTTTGCGCAGCATTCGGGTTTTTCACAGGATTTATCGTCATGGCCGACTTCTGCACAACTTGTGCAGGTAAAAGATTCACCACACGCAGTGTTATTATGGCCATAATGCTGGCATTTATAACAATGGAGAGGGTTTTGGATACATATAATGCCGGAATGTGGACAGCTTAGATAGCCAGCTTTAATTCCAGTTGGTAAAATAGGGCTATTGAATGTTAGAATAATGTGCTTTGCCGGAAGCACTTGTCCATTCCGGCAGATAGTAATACGGCACACATCTATGATATTTTGTTCTTTTAAATTTGTTAGAAGTTCTTCCTTTGTAATGAATAGAAATTCTGGTTCTAATATTACTCCACGGATTGTATTTAATGTTTGATGTGCTTGAACAGAAACTGAAAAGGAACCTATAGTTGTGAAATTTAAGAGAGATTCTGAATTTTTGGCTGAAGTGATCTCCACCAGCAACGCCCCCCCCCCCAATTGCAGGGACACGGGTCGCCACACACGGCAAACACGTGGCTGGTTTACAATTCTTCAGGAGTCGACATACACAGGATGATATCGGCTCATGCAGAATTGCCCTCACCTGAAGAGAAAACCACAACGAGAGTGAAACAACCTAAAGAAGGTATCCCCCGTGTGTGTGGGGGTGGAGCATAGCATAGTATCCCACCTGACTGGTCAATAATCCTGAATCTAGACTTGAAAAGGCCAAAACATCTTTCTATTACATTGCGACACTTTATGTGTTTATGGTTGAAAATGTCTTCTGCTGGAGAAGATGGGTCAAATTTGGTGTCAATATCTAAGGCTCCAAAGGATACTCACTATCCCCCAACAGAAAATTATTCTCCGGGACTCTCGTTCTGATTAGTTGTCGCAGAGAACTATTCTTCCAAATGAAAGAATCATGACTGTTCCCTGATCACCTTGGCACAACATCGATGAACTGCATTTTTGAATTTCAATCCTGATAAAAATATATACAATTTTCAATTAAAATACATAATTTGCCTGGTGTGAGATTTTTTAATTCTTCGAAAAGTTCACAAGTACATACATTTTGAAAATAATCAGTAGTATTAATTTTCTTATGCGCATATAAATCATATTTGACATGTAATTTAAATAAAAATTATAAAAAATAAATTTTCAAAATTTCATGGTTTTGAAACAATTATAGTCAAATGCCTCTATAGAAAATGGTCCCACAGTAGATGTCTGATTGGGCCGAAATTTCTAGGTTTGGGCCCCACCTGGCCCATTTATAAGGTTGCAGTTCATGACACGGTCCCTTAAAAAATCACTGAAATCAAACTCTGCACAACCCAACACAATTTCTACAAAAATTCAGATTTTTCTTAGTATACAATTAAATTTCTTTTAATGAATAATGCATATATATTTGAGAATTTTTCATATTATATTTTAGATTATTATATGTTCAAAGCCACAGACTACAGAATAACAACATTAGTTATCTCTTAGACTATTACAATAAGAAAAGATTGTTAAAATATCAGAACTTTTGAAGCTGTATAATAAAAATTACATTTTTGAAAATTCGTCTATATGCCAGCCAGGCTTGCAAACCTCTACTGTACAGACAGTAAAGGCTATTGTGCAAGAACACTCGTGTTGTTGATGTTATTGCCAAGTTATATTTGTTCAATCGTTTAACTTGCCAAAATGACCTGGTCCAATCTTTTATCTTGGACCAGGTAAAAGATTTCTTTTCAAAATCTTACCGAACATGCTAAATCTTTCTTTTTCTGTGGTATTGGTTGTTATAATTTAGAGAAAACGTCTGATCAAATTTTCTAGGAATCGTGAAATGCAAACTGACAATCAGGCTTTAATATAATAGATATTACACCTTTCACTAAGATTGATCCCTGTGGAAGAGAAATAGTTTTACTGTCAATTGTTAAATTAATTTTGGTTTATATGCACTTTAAAAAGATTATAAATATATTTCATTTAGAGCATTTATGAGGTCTTCTGTCTTTTTAAAAAGAAATACATGTAAAAATTAGTTAGGCAGATGAATTGATTTTGTGATAGTTGATTTTTACATTCAGATGACATTTGGATAAACCAAATTTTTTTAACAGAATTATAAATTCATGTTTTTTGACAGTTGCATTATTTAATGTTTATGTTTTTACCATGTGTTATTAATGCTGTGAATTAAAAAATCTTTAAGCTATTCAAATGTACTATTTGATATCCACTTTAAAAATGTCTTAAGAATGTGCATAAAGATGCTAATGACGCTGATTATATTTGGGGAAAAAATAAGTAGCCGGAGAAAAGTACTGAAATACCAAGAAAAATAAATGAAATAAAGCTAATTCCCAACATATGTATGACTGAAAAACGAATACCAAAACTTATGCACATACTAGACTTATTCAATTTAGTACTACTAATTAAAATTAACTGTTAAATAAATAATCAGTTCATACCATTTGTATATTAAGCGAGAAATGTGATGTTCTGTCAATATATATCACCCAATCTCGGCAGACAGGCCTCTTTATCGGAATGTGGTTGCAATCTATTGCACCCTCTATGTTAGGAAAACCTAAATCTGTAAAAAAAATCATATTTTGTCTGTCTTAAATCTTCGGTGGTAACTGGAAATTGTACGTATCTTGGAAATATGTTGTGAAATCCATCTAAGATTTGATTAATGTCTCTCGATAACGATGGCTGGGACATTTTGCTGCAGCTATCTTTCACAACCATTCACCCCCCAGGGGGATACCTTCTTTAAGTAATCACGGGCTTCGCAACCCCGGATTCCTGAACGATCTTTCTTTTTTCCTTTTCCTCTTACTTCTCTTATCTTTCTTTCCTCTATGTTTCAGTTTCGTTGTGGTTTCCTATTCGGAGGTGAGGGCAATTCTGTATGAGCCAATGTCATCCTGTATATAGACTCATAGGGAATTGTAAACCACCCACGTGTTTGCCGTGCGTGGCTACCCTTGTCCCTGGAAAGGGGGATCCTGGCAGTTGAGGGAAACCAACATTCTTAAAGATCTTTTTCCAAAATTTACCTAATTAAATTTTCCCAAAATTGAAAGTCCCAAAAGTAATTTATGCTACTCAACAGGTAGTAAACACAAATATTTCCCACATGTGTCAGTCGAGTGAGGGGGAAAGAATACTCATGATGTCGGATGATATCAGATATGCTTGTGGTCCATTCTTTCGTGCAGTACTCCTACATGCGCGACAGGGGGATACCTTCTTTAGGTATTCACGGGCTTCGCAACCCCGGGCACCTGAGCGATCTTTCTCTTTTCCTTTTCCTCTTTTTTCTCTTAACTTTCTTTTCTCTTTGTTTCACTCTCGTTGTGGTTTCCTTTTCGAAGGTGAGGGCAATTCTGCATGAGCCGATATCATCCTGTATATCGACTCATGGGGAATTGTAAACCACCCACGTGTTTGCCGTGCGTGGCGACCCGTGTCCCTGGAAAGGGGGATCCTGGCAGTTGAGGGACACCAACACACTGCTTTGGCCTCTGCTTCAGGTAGATGGGAGGTGCATATTGGTCCCATATGCATCAATCGGCTGGTCAGCTGACTTGTCACTGGCTGGGGATCAAGTGAGCGAGTACTTACTAGCCATCTCGTTAAGGGTGGAGACTGGCATAGGAGTGTCTTGTGACCATATGGGCCCTGGCTAGCACTGGTGCACGAATGTGCATCCCCTTGTTGGGCTCAGTAGTGGGTGGTGCGGCAGGGGTCTGAACTATTTTTTTTTCAAATATGGATGGAAATACTAATGTTCCTTCTACTTCTCTTCCATGTGGAGAGCAACAAAGTGTACAGTCTTTATTTACTCGTTTTTTTGTTATTAAACGCACTGATAGTCTCTCTGATAGTTCTTTCAAAAAAACTTCACCATTTCTTGTAGCAAAAACTTTCCAGTCTCTCTTGGGGGATGGTCATTGTCTAAAAAAATTACAATCTGGAGATTTACTGGTTGAGGTTTCTTCAGCCAGGCAGTCTGAACTTTTGTCAAATTCCAATGATATGGGTACTTTTTCTGTTTCTGTTAAAGCACATCAAACTCTGAATACTTGCCGTGGTGTAATATCTGAACCAGATCTTTTATTTTCCACTAAAGAAGAACTTCTATCTAATTTAAGCGATCAAAACATAATAGATGTTCGTCGTATCACTATCCGTCGAAATGGGCAAATTCTTCCTACAAAACACATTATTCTCACCTTCAACAGCCATATTTTACCTACTAGAATCAAAGCTGGCTATCTAAACTGTCCAGTCAGACCTTATATACCTAATCCTCTCCGCTGTTTCAAATGCCAACGTTATGGCCATACTAATACAACCTGTCGTAGCAATGTTACCTGTGCACGCTGTGCTGAGGTCGGGCATGATGGTAAAACTTGTGAAAAACCCGAACGCTGTGCAAACTGCAAGGGTGATCACACATCATATTCTCGCTCTTGTCCTAATTGGATCCGTGAAAAGGAAATTCTTGCTGTTAAAATAACCCAAAATCTCTCCTACCCTGAAGCTCGTAAACGTGTTGAAATCAGGACCCCATCTGTTGGGGCATCATACTCCAGTATACTCAAACAACCAAAATCCGTAAGGCACATCAGTACCCAGACCGACTGCTCTTTTCCACCAAATAATACATCTATGACACATTCAACCAATACTTCACCTAAAAAAACCCGGGACGTCTCTCTTGGTAGTAAATGCTATGGTACCCCATTATTGGAACGTTGGCTACCATCCTCAGAACCAGTTACAATAGAATATCAACTTGCTCAGTCACAGAAATCTCCAGTTGGATCCAAAAAGTCATCTAATCAACAGACTGAAACTAAGGCTGCTTCATCTCCAGTTCTATCATTACAGAAACCTAATTCTCCCCGAACATCATCAGTTAAATCAAAAATATCAACCGAACATAAGACAAAAAAAACGCCAGCTACAGATAAAAGCAAATTAGTGAAACCTATTGTTTGTCCAACTCCGAAAGCAAATGAAAAAACTTTCGCGCAATAGAAAGAAAGAAACCTCCAACTCAAATCTCTTCACAGTGGAAAACTGTGAAGAGAAAAGGCAATAAATCATGTCTTAGCCCAGAAATCAGTAATATAAAAGATCACAAACAGCTCCTCAACTATGCAGAAGAGGCTATGGACTCTTGTAGCTATGACTCTGATAATGACGACAATAATACTGTTTTCGAAGTTATTAATCCTACGTGACTTTATATCATTTTTAAATTTTGAATTCTAACTTTGTTTTTAAAGCAGTATTATATAACATTTTATGCTTTAATTTTGTTTTTGACTAATTATAATTTTCATAACTTTAGAGATTTTAGAATTTTTTAATTTAAATATTCTAGTGTTTAACTATTTTTTGTCTTTATAACCTTGTGTATTGTCGCTTTCATTGTGCATTATTTTTAATTACTTCTATCATCACATTGCTTTCTTCATTTTGTTTTGTTTTTTCACTTTTATATCTCTGACAATCTTTTAATGTAACTTTTAATCTTTAACTATGTTTTACTCCTTAACTTTTTCTTGGCGCAGCATGTCCCTATGGGGACTTTGTGCCATAAAACTATAATCAACCAACCAACCTACATGCGCGACATGGCTGTTTCACAACAGCAGAAAATCCTTCTTTGAAACCACCAATAATATGGCAAGCAAATGAAATCGCCAGTATAAGCCAAAAGGCAACCATGAAACTTGCAAATACTTTCAGGTATGGTTAAAAATAAACCTTCATTTTCAAGAATATGTAATGTTTCAAAAAAGTTGTTTAATAAAACAGATTTGGCTTCTGCTGTTTTCACAAAACTGGCTTGTACTACAGCTAAAAGATGAATATGAGCAGTGCTGATATTGGAAAAAAATATTTGTGGGAACTGTCTTTTCTGTAAAGTAGATGTTGATGCTACCGGATTTTTGCTATGTCAAAAGTAGCCTTTTAAAAATTAATAGTTATTATTTATGGTTCGTACCAGGATTGTCAATTCTTAGCCAGGTCAAAAAAAAAGCAAGCTTTTCAAATTTATATTACATTTACTTTTATAATTCAGCTGACATATTTATAATTCTGACTACAAATCACTAGCAGCACCATCTATGTGTTATTCCAGCATTAATATCTTCGTTGTTGATAAACCGAGTTAATCACTTGAGGTAATTCCTGGTAAAAAATCAATACCATCAAATTATTATAAAAACTATTAAAAATGTTCTAAAATATTTTGCAGAATAAGCACCATTTGATTTTTATATAGTACACCATTTAATGTATATGCATTTATAACTGAAACATTTTTTTTTTAAAGACTAGGAATTACCTCACAATTAGTTTGACTTGCTTATATGAAAGTACTTGGTATAGTATAAGAAAATTTTATAATCACTTTTAAAAATTTTGGTATGTCATAATTGAACTGAAATGAAAATAAATTAATTCATACTTTAAGAATGACATAGATCTTTCTAAAGTGTAAAAATCAAGATCAATGTTTAGCAGAAATTTCAGTAGCAATTTTGTATGACAATTAAATCATAAAAGTAATACTAGATGGCAGCACCACAATTTGTGTGTTTTTTTTTTTTTTCGATAAGTTCTAGATTTACTTATTCCAGCTACATTTCAGTTATAATTTACTACACCAGGGGGAATTTTTAGCTAAATTTTGACGATATTGTTTAACGTTTTTTAATTAATTTAATAGTGCATTTTAATTATGTAATTACTTTCTATTTATATTATTTTATATTATATTAAAAGTTATTTAACATTTATTTCAATATGTATTAACTGCATCCTATGGTATCAATTACTGTGATTTCTTAACTGTTTTATTAACCTTAATCTTTACGATATGGGTGCCATGTGCGCGTGGATTTATTCTAAAATATTAATCGGTATGGTGTTTATTATTTCATTTTATATCCTATAAATATTTAAATAGGTTTTATTGTTTTTTCCATTTCATATTATTTGTTTCTATTCTGTTTTCATTTTTAATCAATTCACTTGATTTTAGTGGTTGTTTGGGCACAGGGGAAAATAACTTTTAGCTTTAGCTTATTTTTCCCACAGAAAACAACCATTTTGCTTATATCATTGAATTCTGTGCCCTTGAAAACGTAATTCAATATATAAGCATTTCCATTATTTGTCGGTGTCCACTTTCTTATTTTTCTTCCATCATAATTCTTATAATTAATTTAATCTTTTTATATATATATATATATACATATATATAAATATATACTTACAGCTTTAATTCATAATATTACGGTTTTTGATGGTGGTAGGTTATGTTTAATTATTGGTTATATATATATATATATATTCAAAATTAACTTTTAACTAAAGAAATAATTAAGGTAAAGTACATTTCAAAGCAGAGGGTTCAAAGTATCCTTTGAGATTTTTTACAGTTACTTTATATATATATATATATAATATATAACAATAAAAATTACCAATAACTCCCTAGAAACTCAGTGACCAAGAATTACTCCATATGACTCATATTCCAAGTCAATTGACTGTCATTAAAATTAATTAAAAGACATTTCAAACTATGCAGTTTATAATTAAAATGCTTTACTGAATAAAAGCCAATTATGGACAAAAAAAGGCTAATTTTATCCCCTTCCATCAATAAAAAATAAAGTTAAAATAAATAATAATCAATAATAAAATAAACAGATAAAATTAATAAAAGTCACTGACGTGGCTTTTTTTTTTTTTTTTTGTAACCTTGGTTCATACTCGATTTGAATAACAAAATCTGTAACTTTTCTAAGTTCTCCAAACCCTACTTTATACCAGAGTTGGCATGGTTTAAACCAAATGATTTTTTTCTCAAAAAAAAAAAAAAAAAAAAAATTTTTTTTAGAAGAAATTAATGACATTTTCTCATTTTTCTTTATAATTTAAGCATTTCAAATTATTGGATATAAATAATTTCTACTTTTAAAACTTTATTTCAGCAATAAGCATTAGATAAAAAAATGACCTAGACCCATTATATGTATAGGATGAAAATTAGTATGCGTAGAAAGAGCTTAAAACATGTGAATTTAGCAAAGATAATAGAATTCAAAATTTAATATAAAATATTATCATTTTAAAAAATGCAAATTATTTAAAGCTATCTATTTAACATGTATGGTGATTTTGAATATGGAGCCACATAACTGCACATAATGATTTTTAAGATTTTAGTCAAGCTGTAAAAAAATTTCTTGATTGGGGAAGATTATCTTGAAGTATTAAAATCAAAATATGAAGTTGAATAAGTGCACTTAAAAAATGAGTGCTAGTTATAACATTTTAATATTATTTTATTTTTTCTGTTCTGTTGATGAATCTAATGACCAAAATGACTTCAAATTGTCACTCGAAACTCAAAAACTCAAGAAGCATTTCAAATTTATTTTTTAAATAACTATGGAAAAGAATATTATATACATCAAATGTTTACTATTAGTAATCATTCAAAAGATTGATTAAAACAATTTTCAAGGTTTCAATGTTTCACCATGTAGAGCAGTTTATTCTTTGAATATAAGACTGTTTACTAATACTGTTTACATTAAAACATGAACTTTTTCAATTTTCTACATAAATTGGCTGTAATTATTTAATTTAAATTATTTTCAAATGAAGTTATACTGCTTATACAGTATAGGATCTGTTATCCAGAATGCTTGGTACCTGAGATATTCTGGATAAGGGGTTTTTCCGTAATTCGGAACACTTTACTATAAATGTTAGGAATAGTATAAAATAACGGTATGAAATGTATAAATATGAATAATATGTGAAAATACATAAATATAAATTAGTTAATTTAATAACTTATTTACACAAAATAAAAGACCTAAATTACAATTCAAATAAAAAAGAAAATTACATTTGCATATAAGAAGAGAGCAGAATCCTTTGATTTGGTTTCTTAGAACATTTTTATTAAGATTGGTTGCTTATAGTGTGTCTTTTGCACCAATTGCTTCTGTATACTGACATGATCTGCTGTTTGTGGGACTAGTTTGTTTGTTGCATTCCACAAATCAGTTGTTCAATTGAAAAACATTCATAGCTTATTTGAAATCTTTTTACCACCTCATTCGGCTTGTCATCATCTTCACTTCCATCAGACATATCCCTTTATATGTCACAAATCTCACTGCCAGCCATCTGCTCATTCAACTTCCTGCTCATTCATACCATTAAAAAATATTGCAAAATTTTGTGTTTTTGAAATGAAACAAATTATTTTTCAGTTATCATTCTGCATTCCGGATTTCGGAGCATTCCGGATAACGGGTCCCACACTGTATATCCAACAATGTCATTTTCATCAATAAATATGTATGAATATGTAATAAAAAAGTGTTTTAAAAAAAAGTTTTTTTGGGAGGGGTTGGGGGGGGGGGGGTGGGGGGTTAAAAAAAACTGATTTCTTGCCAACCCTGCTTTATACAATTCCCTGATCATAATTTGCAACATTCTTAGAAACACAAATTAAAAATCTAGATCTTAATGATTAAATTTATAAAGCAATGAAGAATACATTGATACATTAATAAGAATAAAATGTAAACTTACCTCTGGAAATGAGACCAACTTATAAAGTTGAAATTAAAACACCATTTCATTTGATATTTAAAATGTAAAAAATGATAAAAACAAAAGCTGAAGTGGATTCAAAGTAACTTTTTACTTATGAAATTGAATTTGCAGATATAAAAAATAATGATAAAAAGTCGTTTTTTTTTTCAGGTTTAGAAATTTTTTTTTCTGACTTTTTGAGCATGTGTCATCTTTCCTGTGAAGTAACTTATAACATTTTTAATTATGAGGCAAAATTTGATTATAAAAATATATATTATTTGCTGGCACATCTATTTTAAAAGTTTCCATAATGATTGGTAATGAGTCATTTTCTGTGACCTCTAATTTTTTACAAGCTGTCTCGTCTGTCAAACTTCTTCCAGATCGCAACCAAGATTTAACGTATGTTTCAGGGCAAAATTCTTTTAATGGAGGTCCTACACGGCTCAGAAATATCAATGAACTTGCTCTTTCAACACAGAGGGAATTCCTTGCATCTGTCATGATATTGTTCATACTGCTAAATTCTCTTTCGCATTCAGATGTTGAAATTGGTATCGTTTTCACTGTTTGGAGAAGAGGATTTAATTCTGTAGGCTCATTTCCAGTATCAATAAACTCTCGGAAAGCATTTATAAATTTCCTTTTTTCGGGGATATTAAATAAGGTGCACAAATTAGAGATACTTTCTTCCCCATATCTGATTCCCACATCTGTCGGCCAATTTTTCTTGAACAGTACATTTATATCATGCATAAAAGTATCACATTCTGCTTTATTAGATATATTGGTACTCTCATGTGATGATCGGCTTGTGTTCTCAATTAATCTGTTGTTCAAGTTTGACACAAGACTTCTGAAAAACAGACGGATTTATCTGTACAACTTTTGGGTAATTTTGCAATTCAGTATTTTGAAATTGCTTATTGTCAATAGCTTTAGATGCCTCTTTTACATATTCAGCTGGCAAATCACACATAGATTCTAAGACTTTGATTGTACGTCGAATTTTAGCATCTGCATTAGGCAAAGTCATATCTTGGCGTTGAAGTAATAAAGACAGTTCACTTAATTCGGTGAGTGTATCATGCATGATTCCTAAATTCATAATAAACTGAAATGACGTAAAATGTCGTAAAAAATTAACGTCTATACATCCCTTCATATTTCGCTTGTTCTCGGGAATCTCGCAGTTTATCAGCCTTCACGACACTGAAATGGGTTGCCAAAGCTGTGTAACTGTCCCAAACAGCTTTAACAGTTCTTAGACTTGATGAAACCCATCTTATGGTGAAAATTTTCCCAACCTTTTTCAATTTTTTATCTAACACAGCAGAGCATGTCATTAGTTCTCTCTGTTTTTTAGGCAAAAGGCTGTATAGAGGATACAACTTATCAAAAAACATATGAAAATGATGACACCTTGTACTTCATTTCTGGTATCACTAACAGCTAATTGTAGCCTGTGATTTGAGCAGTGCCAAATAAACAAAGCAAGAAATAATTTTTTTAATTCTGTTGCCACTCCTGCTTTTCTACCCAACATACAGATGCTCCATCACAAGCAAAAGAAATGAAACATTTTTTTAAAAAGGCTTCATTCATACCATAAGTTTTTAAATTGTCTAAGCAGGCATTTGTAATGGCTTGTGCTGTGGTGGCTTCCAGTTCAATTAAATCCCAAAAGAAGGACACAGGTTCATCATTTGCAGAAAAAGGACATCGTAAACACATTACTAAAGCTGATTTTCTACTAACAGTTGTAGATTCATCAATCATGATGCTTATTTTTCGGTTGTTTTCTATTATAGTTTCAGAAATTTTTCTTTTCATTTCTTTGGCAATGTGGTCGAGAATATTAGCACAGCTGAATTTTGAGTGCAATACTCTACCCATATGTATACCATTAAGTTCTTGAAGTTCCACATCAGCAGGAAAGTCAGTATATGGCCTATTCTGTTTTGCAATTTTATATGCAGTGCGAAAAATTTTAACAGTAGTTTCAAGTTTTTCGCATTCATTGCATCAACAGTTGTTTCAATTTTTCATTTTTTAGATTCAACTTTTATAGACTCTGCAGTGTTATGAGAAATTGATGTTTTATGTACATAGGGAAGATGGGGGCACATGTGAACATCGCAATTTTTCGATAGTTATTATAAGTTTTTTTATTTGAAAAAAATTACTAAAGATCATAGCACCTGTAGACATATGGTAAAAAATTTTTGAAGGTCTATGACATTTTGTTTGTTCTCTTTAGTCAAAACACTGTTTTTAGAACTCAAAAGTAAAATCTTTGTTCCAAGTTGATAAGCGAATAACTTTATTTTTTTATTCATTTATTTGAATTTGAATGTTTTAACATATACTATGAATACTAATAAACATTTTTGATACAGTTCTTTTTCTTCTAAAATTGAAAAATGTTAATTATTTATCAATTTAACAAAAGTAGCAATGTGGGGCACTTGTGAACAGACTAGTTGGGGCAGATATGAACAGTTCATAAGTGCACCAATAATCATTCTGTGATTCTGTTTTTTTCAGTTAACTTAATGAGAAATAATGTAAGTTCCATTATCTACAATTTTCCTGAAATAGAAGATATTTTCCTCACACAAAGTTTATTTTGTATTGAAACTTCCACAAACACATCTTTCAGCAAATACATAAAGAGCAACAAGCTTGTTTACGTTCAATTGTACTTTAAATAAATTTAATGTTTTCTAAAATGCAATAAGTGTTATATATTATTTTACTGAATGGTTTACAACAATATTTTTAATGCATTGTTAATACAAAAGTATTACCTTGAACAACTTTGCAAATTTTTCTGTTACATTTGTTCTAACCCTGCAATGATGGCTTACTTCCATCTCTAAAACAGTTATATATATGATGCTTTGAATGGAGCTATCCATTCAAAATACCATATCCATAAATACCAGTAATATTTTAAGAAAGTAAAATTTTTAAACTGATAACTACTGTAAAATTCCGATTGTAGCCTCCCCCCCCCTCTTTCAAAAGCAAAAGAAGCTGGGGGGGGGGGGGGCGGTTATAATCGAGATTTTTTTTAATCATTAAAAACCCTTCTTTATCTATAATTTACAAGTAAATAAGGCAAATACAGGAGTGAGAATCTTTCATATTTCGGCAGATTTCCGCTAAATAATATGTAAAGGCCCCTCCCTAAAATTTCCCCCAAACAAAAACCCCTAAGCAAAATTTAAAAGTTTTAATTTCTTTTTTAAAATTGCTTCTTTATTTTTTTTATTTTATTGCAACAATATTTAATGAATTATCCAAGCCTCTCCCCTCCAAATCTACTTATTTTCATTTTATAATCTTTTGCTTAAACATATCACCCAGAAACTAGAGAAATTCTATATCTATATTTTTCTTTATGGTGAATTTAAAAGGTAATATAACTAATGATTACGATGACAAATGAATAACAGAATAAAAAGCATGTTAAAGGATATTTTTTCCTTGTGTTCACATGTGCCCCGCGTGTGTTCACAACTACCCCGCTGATGGGGCACATGTGAACAATTTTTTGAATTTATAAAACTATTAAAAAATGTAAGAAAAACTATACAGGTGATTTAAAAAAATTACCATGTGTAAAAGAAAGTTCTGTTTACTATATTAAGTAGTTTTTGTTTATAGAAATTAATCCAGTCATGAGAAAAAGCTATATTTATGCGAACTGTTCACATGTGCCCCCATCTCCCCTATATCTTTTTCCTCAAACTTGTTTGTTCTTTGGCTTTATTGTCTCCATTGCTGCCTACTTTACATTCAACCCATTCCTTTGAAAATTTGATTCCAGCACCTCTCTGTGAGCCCAAGCCACTTGAGCTAATTTCACGACAAACACGACACCCTAATAATTTGTTTTCTACTTCCAACCATGCATTTTCTGAAAAAAAATATTTATATTGTTCTTCAGACCAACAATCTGGAAAAATTACAGAAGCTTCAGCATTCAAATTAAATCCTTCGGTATAAACATCAGGCAGGTCACACTTCACTTTAGTTGATGGTTACTCTGTTTTACTATTTTCAGTATTATTGCTGAAGTTAACATCAGTTCGCTGTTTGTTACCATTCAGATTACTTATCTCTGTTGTTTGACTACTTTCACCATTATTGTTGGAGTTAATAACAGTTCATTGCTTTTTAACGATTGGATTATTTGTCGCATCTTCACTTGAAGATGGTCTTTTAAAAAATTTCCACATTTTCACACGTTGCTAAGTTCATAAATATTACAAAAAATAGTAAAATAAAAAGCTCAATATCTAAACTATACAATATAAATAATCTTAATTCAATTTCATTCATGATCAGAAATTAAAAAAATCGACCACTACTTTTCTAAACACAAGAATAGCAAGCGTATATAGAAGAAAATAACGTGTCAATGTCAAAGTAATCAATGCACGATTCCATGTGATAAATAAAATAGGATTGAATAGCGTTGAGTTGTTTTGCAGCTAATATCATTGAGTACAAATTACAGCAAAACTTCAAATCAAAACCCGGAAAATAAAGTAGCACTGCTACGTGTAGCTATGTGAAAAAAACGCGTTTGTTTTCGTCGAATAAAGGTGAGGCAGCTGACGTCACGGACGGAATGGTGGTTTCAAGCGATCTGATTGGTCGAAATATCCCCTTTCTTGATAAGTGGAAACTGAATGGAGTAGAGTAAAAGCGATAATCCAGATAGATTTTCGCTGTTAGCGAAAAGATATTGACCAATCAGAAGCCTGTTTTTTTGAAGGCCTTTCTGTGTTTACTTCAAACTGCAAAAAGTACGCAAAAAAGCACGCTTCTTATTGGTAAGTCTCAAAATACATATGGATGCCGGCCAATATTTCGTTTCGCGGGGAATTTAACGGAAAAAAAAAAAAAATGTAGTGGTTTTGAGTTTTTATGAGATTTTATTTTTTTACAGTAACAAACCAAATATTTCTGGGAACGGTGTTCCCACGCGTTCCCCCCCAACCTCAGCACTGAATATGAGCCAATTGGGGACGATGGTGCGTTGGAATATTCAAAAACACAATGTAAAACATCGTTAATTTTCCCTTTCGAGAATGTTTCATACCCAGTGGGTTGGCAATTTCTATGTCATCGTGGTACAACATCATAATAAAAACATATTTTGGATGCTTTTAAATCACAGGATGATTGGAATGCCTTATTCCACTAAATAAATGTAATAAAACTCCAATGTCTACATTACTGTTTCCTCTATATGGTTTGCAAAAATATTTGTTGTAATCAGGGCTCTTTAACAAATTTGAAAACAGAGCTTTCAGAGGAACATAACCTTTTTTTGGCAGAATTGCCATTTTCCAATAGACAATCTTCTGGCTTTATATACACTACTAATTTAGCATATATTTTTTTGCATGAATAGTTTGACGTCATTTCGTCAAGAGATAAATTTGATCCACACTCATCCAGAAGATCTTGCACTTTTGATACTATGGTTATGGTATCAATTAATACTTTAGAAGCCCTGTGTTTACCCTCTAGCTCTATATAAAGATCAGTCACTATATCAAGTGGTTTGTTCTCATTAGATTCCCTAGGGGGACTTAGTGCCATTAAACTTAAACGAACCAACCTAAAGCGGTATCATAATCTTTTTTTCAATCAACACTCATTTCATCTATGATTAGAACGCATAGTTTTTCAAACTTCATTAACGTTTTTGTTGAATTTGATAAAATAAAAAACAATTCTTTCAATATTCCCAGCGAAAATGTCATTTCAGACACCCATCTTTTCAACGTACTCAAACTTGACTAAGGAATCTTCATCTCATTCTTCACAAAAATGTATGATCTTTTGGAGAGACCTTGGAGAGAGAAAGCTGTCAGTAACTTCTAAGCATTGCACATTTTCAATTTTTTATATCGTCGTATTGGAAAAAAAAAGTTTAAATGCAATTTGTTTGAAAATTGCATCTCGATTTATTTTTAAGACAATTTTTTGTAGTTTTTAGCAGCATTTGTTTAATTTTGATAACTTAAGTACTCCCTTTCTGTAGAAAGTAAAGGGAAAATAGTTGAAAAAAAACAATTATATCTTTTTGTTGCCATTTTCTCATAAAAACTGGAAAAGAAAAATGTAATTAAAATACGTGCTATTTTGAAAAAATATAAAGGAATGATTTCCAATAAAACATGGAGCTATTATAAACTAAATTTAATTTTAAGTATCATATTAATTATTACAAACGAATGAAGGCATATGAATCATGAGATAGCAGATTTTTTTTTTGCCAGTTTCTTGAAGGACGAAATCTTTTTTTGGATTTGCGTATTATTCAGCGATATCCTATGCATATTTTACTGTTGATGCTGTTTAAGACTTGATCATAAATGAGGAATTCTTTAGCGGATGCAGGTGACGTAATTTTATATAAAATAAAGCCCATGTTTGGAGTCTTAAAACTGAACTACCTATATTTATATACATATACAGTAGACTCCCTCAAATCCGCACAGCTTGGGACCAGAGGTTGTGCAGATTTTAGAATTTTGCGGATTTCTGGTCATTGATTTGTTTACATTTTTGAAACATTAATTTGATTGGTAGTTAAGCAAGGGAAATTATAATGAATGCTTACAATAAAGTGAAACATTAAAATAAGTAAAATATTAAAATAATTTATTAGTTTAAAAGTAAGTAATTATTAAAATAATTATGTAAAATAAAAATATTACGAATGAAATCGATTCCAAAAGTCCTATGCTGCCATCTAGTGATAGCAAGGAGAACAGTGTTAATGCTATTATCAGTATATATAGCTTATTGCGCTCACTGTAACTTTTTTCATTGTTATTTAGAGTCCTGAATACTTTTCTTATACTGCTTTGTATGTTTAGAAATAAATTTGTCTATAATTTAAAAAAAAAAAAAAATCTGCGAACAATAATTTTAAAATAGCGTTCCGGTTTGTGGATTTTTCCATTTCGAACCCTGGAATTTTTGATATAGATATGCTAATTTATATCAAAATCAAAAGTAGTGTAAATTTATTTAGTAATAAATCAGCTGTAATAGCAAAAGAGAATGATTAACAAAAAATTTAGTAAAAAAAAACATTGCGGTAGTCGCCAATTTCGGCGCCGTCTTGAATTTTGTTCCTGCAACTTAACTGTAAATTCATTGTTTACATCTGAAAAAAATATGCGGATTTTAGGCGTTCGCGGATTTTAGGGTCGCGGATTTGAGGGAGTCTACTGTATATATTTTTTCATCGGGTGTGACACTAAATTCTGAAAAGCAGAATTCCTGTTTTCTAGTTCCTTTTTTTTTTTTTTCTCTACAACTTTATTATGATAGCACAAAGATGAAATTTTTCTTGAAGAATAATAATAATAAGAGGATTTTTTTTGTAAATACTTATATCCTTCATTGGGTTTCTTTAATTCTTTCTCAAAATGAGAAATTTTCTCTTTCAAATGACAAATTTCCTTATTTTTTTCATTTGTTATTTCCTTACAAGTATCACAAATTTGTAAATTTTGAATATTGTCATTTTCACAAACTTTCAAATTTGGCATATTTTCAGCATCCAATAGCTTCTGTTTTTTTATGGCTCTTCATTTTTGCAAATTTCTGTCAAATATTGCTTTAATTCTCATTTTCTGGATCTTGCAGCTCTTTCTTCAGATTTTTGTGCTTCATTAGGATACTGTTTCGAAAACAATATTGTTGGGATATTAAAACGAGGAATTGCGCCAGCAATCAATCATTTCTTTGATGGCATCCCGAATTCATATTTTAAATCTTTCAGGAAATCTTCACTATTGAAATGAGTTGAACAGATTCTAGCTGAATTTACTGAGAAGTGATCTTTTCTTTTACGGGCTTCAACCCGTGCACATTTCAGCTTTTTATTTTTTAGAATGCAATGGAAAGAAATACCTGTAGTGTTTTCATAATTTGTGTAATTAGCGACAGCACACCAAATCATGTTGCTAAAAATAAAAAATTAAGTAAAGAGCTAGCACATAATAACAAAGTAGCATACTCGACAATGATAGTCGCGGAGCACATCACACCAATGACGTCACATCCCACACCCCAGCTCCCATTAAGTAGATTATCCCTATCGTATGGGCCTATAATCGCTCTTCTAACTATTGTGGTCTATTCCCAGTTTCGCTGCTTCATGATCCAATCTTTTACAAAAAGTTACCCCAGATTTTTGCTTTAATTTTCTTAATTTATAGAGGTCATTCTGAAAATATGCTTCAATTGCTGACAGATCAATGTTTTACTTTCTGAAAATTAAATTCAAATTTGAAAGCACAGCTGACACATCACACATAAAATGAAGGAATTAAAAATTCTTAAATGTTCACTAGCACTTGGACCAGAAATTTTGGATGATTCTCCCTCAGCCACAGCATTTTCCAGGTCTGTTAGATTGGAATGGGAAAGCAATTGCATGTATCCCACGTGTTTCAGTGGATGCCCTTTCATTTTCCAAAAACTGCTTGTGTGTTGATCGGGCTATTTGTTCTTCAAGAGCTGTTTTAATAGTATTTCTAAGTGCTAATAAGAACTTCTAACTTGAAAAATGTAAAGCAACTTTATGATTTAAGCAGTGGTTGCCAATTAGATTCTTCTGATTTTCTTTTAATTTCGTCACAACTCCTATATTTTTCATATCACTGCATTTCCACCATCACGAGTGAAACCAGACAATTTTTTAAAGCTCTTGTGTGTTTCTACAATGAGGATAAGCTGTGTGTAAATAGTTCCTGCTTTCCCATCTTGAATAAAACAGTCTTTTAAAAAGGTAATATTCAGTGTTGTGCCTTTGAAATATTTTATAGTAACATCTGTAGTTTTGTCTGTGAAAACAGAAAAATGAGGACTTGTGAAATGTTCCCCATAATTGTTTTTGCCTTATCTTTGGCCAGGAATCAACAAATTCAGTTATCTCACAACTTTTGTAACCGACATTCTTTTTCTTTGTTTAATGGTGCTGAACCAGGACTTTGCAAATCCTTTACACAAAATTTGACAAAAGGTCTATACAGTGTAGTTATCATTGTTGTCAATCAATTGATTGACTCATATAACATTCAAATTACTGTTTAAAAATGTAAATAAAGCAATGACCAGAAATCCACACAGTCTCTGGTGCCAAGTTGTGCAGATATGAGTCTACTGTATTTGTATTATTCCAGAATAATGTATGTCACCAATTATTCATTTTCCAAAATTAGAACTTCTTTTGACAAGTTTTGGGTGGAGACATTTCACACAGCATTGCCTATAAATGAGTTAATGAATATGCCTAAAGACAACAAGTTTCTATTTGAGAACTTCTTTAATAAATTTATAATTGAATTCATCAGTTACACCTTTTTGTTTTTAAAGTACCAAATTTCAATTTCTACAATTTTCAGTTGGCAATGAAAATGGGGTTTTTGATTTAGCTATTGGTCAATGATAAGAAAATATATCCTCCTGTTAATGTATATTTATTAGTAAGGATCTTTTTTATGATAAATTCTTTCACCTGAAAAAAAAAAAAAATTGCAACAAACCACAGAAAAAAAATCAAATATATACATTTAATTTTTTTCCCCACAAAATTATTATTATAATGAAAGTATATCAGAAATTTTAATTTCATTGCATTCTGACTTCGCATTCAGGGATTGATACAATTTCAATTGTTAGTTGTATATTTTCATCTTAATTTAGTGTTCTTTTTTTGTTGTATATTCAACCAACCAACCATCTTTGAGCAATTTTCTTTTAAATTTCTATTTGTTCAGGTAGAACATTTCCTGTTTTAGCTGCATCAGATCCTTTTCTATTTCTGTTTTGAGAGCTTGGTGTATTTTCTTTGTTGTTCGAAGAGCACTTTCTACTAGTGATGGGCGATAACGAGATGTTTTTCTCGATTTTCTCGATTGTGTGGACATCTCGATATTTTCGATTGTGTAAATTTTTTCTCGATGACTACAGTTCGCAAATTTCTTTTATAAATCATATATTATGTATTATATACGTCATACATTTATCAAGAATCATCTGCGGGTGAACAGGAATGAGTCAATGTTAATAAAGACTAGGTGACTTCGACCGCTAGCGGGCCCTTCCTTTAATCGGGGCCCCTAATTTATACGTAATCTTGTAATATGAAATCACGAACAGGTTACCCGCTATATACGGCACTGATATATGATAGCAGGCGGGTGTGGTGTGCACGCACTACAAAATCTTGTAAAAAATATAATATCGAAACGAATGAACGTCTGACCAGATCTCTTGGGGGAGGGGTCAAAGCGAGCGGAGGGGCACAGCAGCTGCATAATATGATTAAGTCGTCACAGGTCTTTAGGCCTTTCGAACCACATGTCACATGAAAAGTCTGAATCTGAATTTATAAAAATGCCCTCCCCGTGGGGGCAAAGGGGGGGAGGGGTGCGGGAGGTGGATAACATGAGTAAGTGGTCATAAGCCTTTCCAGCAATATGTCACATGAGGGGTCTCGGCTAAATTTAGAAAAACACACCCGTGGGGGAAAAGTGGGGGGGGGGGCGGTCACCGGAGGTGCATTACATCAATAAGTAGTCACATACCTTTCCAACGATATCTCACATGTGGGGTCTTGGCTAAATTTGGAAAAGTGTCCCCCGGGGGGTGAAAAATGGGGGGATGGGCACCGGAGGAGCATAACATCAATAAGTAGTCACAGGCCTTTCCAACGATATCTCACATGAGGGGTCTTGGCTAAATTTGAAAAAGTGTCCCCCGGGAGGGGCAAATTGGGGGAGACTGTCACCAGAGGTGCATAACATCAATAAATAGTCACAGACCTTTCCAACGATATCTCACATGAGGGGTCTTGGCTAAATTTGGAAAAGGCCCCCCCCCGGGGGGGGGGGCAAAGTGGTGGTGGGGACACCGTAGGTACATAACATCAATAAGTAGTCACAGACCTTTCCAATGATATCTCACAAGAGGGGTCTTGACTAAATTTGAAAAAGTGTCCCCCGGGGGGGGGGAGCAAAGAGTGGGGGGGGGACTGTCACCGGAAGTGCATAACATCAATAAGTAGTCACAGACCTTTTCAACGCTATCTCACAAGAGGGGTCTTGGCTAAATTTGGAAAAGTGTCCTGAAATTTCATATATTATAAATAATATTTAGCGGAGGGCTCCGTAAAAAAATCCGATCTAAAATGATAAAAGCGGAAAAAAACTACCCTCGCAGTGGGGGCCAAATTGGGGAGGGGAGGAAGAAAGTCTCATAATATGAAAGCGTCATCCGAGAGCTTACCGATGACATATCACATGACTGGTCCAAAAAAAGTTTGAAAATTGCCCCCCTCTCTCCCCCCGTGGGCCCACTCTTTCGCCACGGAATTCACACAGCCGCCACTTTAAAATTTTTATGTTTAATAAATAATATTTACCGGAAGACTGCATAAAAAACCCACATCTAAAGTGATATTTAAATTTATTATAGAAATCGGCTACGGTTTTAAAAATTTGTTCGCCCCTTCCCCACCCCCATTTGGGCGAAGAAAGGTTCATAGTTTGAAAGAGTGGTCAAAGGGCTTTTCGATTATATGCCACAGGAAGGGTTCGGTAAAATTTTTAAAATTGCACACCGCATGAGTCCACTCTCACGTCCTCCTCCCTCGAAATCACCCGATCCACCTTCCTCTTTGAAAATTTTACATTTAATAAATAATTTTTATCGGAGGGTTCCAGGTATGTGACATCTCGGTAGGGCTAAAATAAGAGAAACTTTGAAAATTAGGGCTTCATTTCACAGCTCATTGTCATGCCTTTTTGTCTATCTCGTCCCTTGGTACTCTCAATAAATTTTCTTACTTTTCTTCTCTGCCGAGGACGAGAGAAATCTTCGAAATGCTTCTCATAGCGAAATGTTGAAAAGCGCGAGAGAAATCCTCGAAAGGCTTTTCCTTGGGAGATTTCGAAAAGGACGAGAGAAACCAGCGAGAGGCTTCCCATCGGGAAAGGTTGAAAAGGGCGAGATAAACTCTCGAGAGACTTCCCATCCCGAAAGGTTTAAAACCACGAGAGAACCAACCATCGAGCAGCGTCCCATCTGGAAGCGTCGAAATGCTGGAAAAATCATCGAGATGAGATTTGCCGAAATGCGAGATGGAAATGAAGCTTTCAGAGTCAAACTTACCGCATTTCTGGTTTAAGTCACAATTTCTCAAAGGAGTCCATCTGCTTATCCAATCTCTTTTTAGTTCACAAGCTATCTAAGCCTGAGAGCTAATGTACCCGTCGGTTCTGTGTGTATGCATGTACGTAACGCGATAACTCTTGATTAAAATGTACGAGTTTCTTCAATTTTTTTATGTTCATTCTGATAAGGCGTTCTGCTGATTAGTTTTGACGGTTCATTGGTTAAGGATAAAGGGAGAGAAGGGGGGCTGGTCCCCCTCCCCTCCTTAAATTAGATAAATAGATTTTTCATGCAGAATTATTCGATTTGCTCCAAATTTCGTATACCGATTTATTATGTTAAGGAGCTTCCCTGATTAAACTTGGAGGTTCATTAGTTAAGTATGAAGGGGGGAAAGGGGGGGGGGGTAGACCCCCTCCTTAATTTAGATAAATGGGTTTTTCATGCAGAATTATTCGATTTGTTCCAAATTTGGTATACCGGTACATTATGTTAAGAAGTTGCCTTGATTAGATTTGGAGGTTTACGGGTTAAGTATAAAGGGGAAGAAGGGGGCTGGACCCCCTCCTTAATTTAGATAAATGGGCTTTTCATGCAGAATTATTCGATTTGCTCCAAATTTGGTACACCGGTTTATTATGTTAAGGAGCTTCCCTGCTTAAACTTGGAAGTTCATTGGTTAAGGATAAAGGGGGAGAAGGGGGGCTGGTCCGCCCTCCCTTAATTTAGATAAATGTGTTTTTCATGCAGAATTACTCGATTTGCTCCAAATTTGGTATACCGGTTATTATGTTAAGGAACTTCCCTGATTAAACTTGGAGGTTCGTTAGTTAAGTATAAAGGGGGGCAAGGGGGTAGACCCCCTCCTTAATTTAGATAAATGGGTTTTTCATGCAGAATTATTCGATTTGCTCCAAATTTGGGATACCGGTTTATTATGTTAAGAAGCTGCCTTGATTAGATTTGGAGGTTTATGGGTTGAGTATACAAGGGCGAAAAGGGGGCAAGTCCCCTCCCCTTAATTTAGATAAATGGATTTTCATGGAGAATTATTCCATTTACTTTAATTTTTTTTTTCTATGTTCGTTCTGATAAGGAGCTTTCCTGATTAGATTTGGAGGTTCATTAGTTAAGTATAAAAGGGTTAAAGGGGTTAAACCACCCTTAATTTAGCGATATGTTTCTTTTTTTCATGCAGAATTATCTGATTTGCTTCAAATTTGATATACTGATTTATTATAGTTAAGGAGTTTCCCTGATTAGATTTGGAGGTTCGTTGGTTAAGTTTAAAAGGGGAAAACGGGGGATATTTCCCTTCATTTATTTTTTGAGGGACATTATTCTTTGAAATAAGAGTATAATATACAGTTAGTGTTAATAACCTGTGAGCTCAATGCCATCAGTTTAACTGGCACTTATCTTTTTATTGCTATTAACCGATGTGGGTTATGAACCATAGTGGTTTATGTATTCAGTTCTGTATAGTCCTAGTTTCAAACTTTGCTGTTAAATTTAGTGTCATTTTGCCCCGAATTTTCAATGTTTCTCTTATTTTAGCTCTGCGAAGCTGCCCCATACCTGGAGACTCAGATAAATACTATTTATTAAATATAAAAAGTTAAAAGAGGAAGGTGAGTGAATTCTGGGGGGCGCGAGAGTGCACAAGGGGGGGGGGGGTTATTTTCAAACTTTTACCAAACCTCTCCTTGACATATCATCGGAAAGTCCTTTCACCACTCTTTCATATTATGAACCTTTCTCCTCCCAGAGTTGAATTCCGGAAGGAGGGGGGGAGCGGTGCAGGGGTGAATTTCTTTTTTTAATTGTAGAGATTTCTACAATAAATATCATTAAAGGGGTTTTTTTTAATGGAGCTCTCCGATAAATGTTATTTATTAAATATAAAATTTTAAAAGTGGGGCTGCGTGATTTCCGGCTATATTCTGGGATAAAAGAGGCAACCCACGTGGGAGGGGTAGATTTCAAGCTTTTTTTGGACCAGTCATTTTATATATAATCGGAAAGTTTTCAGTTATCATCGGAAAGTTACTCTTTCATATTATGAACCTTTCTTCTTCGCTCCCTAGTTTGGCGCCCCGAGAGAGGCACTTTTCGAACTTTTTTGAAATCGTAGCGTTTTTAAACATTTTAGATCGGATTTTTTTTACGGAGCCCTCCGATAAGTAATTTTTAATATATGAAAATTTCAAAGAGATGGATGGGCAGGGTATATTTCGGGGGGGGGGGGGGGGGCACGATAATTGGAATCCTGGGAGTTGGGACTCTTTTCTATCTTTTGCTGACACCTTTCATGTGATATATCATTGGAAAGCTCTGTGACTACTATTTTATTTTATATACCGCCCGCGGCCCTCCCCTTACTTTGCCCCGCGCGGGGGCACTTTTCTAAATTTAGCCGACACCCCTCATGTGCCATATCGTTGGAAAGTCCTGTGACCACTTATTCATATTATGCACTTCCGTTGCCCCTCCCCCCTACTTTGCTCCCCGCGGGAGTTCGTTTAATGTATTCCAGTCGAAGACTTTCTAAAAATGGGGAAATTAAAGATCCAATCTCAAATGACATAGAAAAATCAATAAAAAATTTTGATCCCTTTTATCATCCTTTAGTTCATATTTTTGCCACTAGGAGGTGCTTTTGATTCTTATTTCTTTGGCCATTTTGGTGCTAATTGCCGAAAAATTCTAATTTTTGATACTTAAACTCCCCTTACCGCTTCATAGCTACTCGCGTTTTTTCAGCTTTTTTCAACCAGGGGGCACCCTTACAAGACTTTTCCAGTCTTATGGCTCCTTTATAGCTACCCTTTGGTTTGTTGTTTTTTTATTCTATCTGTTTTCAGTTACCCTATATTTAATAAAATCTGCCTTATATATATGTAAAAACAATGATTTCAATAATCGATTCTAGAACATCTCCTTTGTAGATTCTCGAAAGTAATCGATGACTGTATCGATTGTGTATTTTACGATAACGATTTTTTTCGATTGGTAAATTTTCGAGAATCGCCCATCACTAAGCCCTATCACTACTATAAAATTGTCGGCCAGAATAATAGCTAAGTTTTCTAATAACTGTTTTTAACTTTTCTCGTTATAATCGATTGTAAAACATCTCGATTGTAGATTCTAGGAATTAATCGATGGTTGTATCGATTGTGATTTTTTACGATGACGATTTTTCTCGATTGTCGAATTCTCGAGAATCGCCCATCACTACTTTCTACTAACACTTGTTGTAGTAACTTTATGTGCAGAATTGCCAAACCAGTGACGACCAGATACTAATAAGTCTAAACTGTTTTCAGTACTAAATATTAATATACTCTCATGTGATGAATAACCATTGTCTTTTAGAAGAAATTTTTATTCATCACATGTTACAATTATGGCACAGCTGGATGAAAATCTTCAAGAGTAAGAGTATTACTTCTATGGCTATGTACTTAATTGCAACATCTCTGAAAGATGCATTTCATGAAGGTTTAGTTTGGAGATGAAAAAGTTTTGAGAAAAGTCTATTTTTTTAAGACACAGAATTTTAACCTGTCACCGGAGTGACAGATATTGTCGCATAACTACCGTGAGCGGTCTGTCAGACCGCTTAATCTAATGATGGATAAGATGCTACATTAACTCTCAAAATGCCATTTCTGTACTAAACTTCAGTTAAAAGACTATTATATTTAAAATTCAGCTATTCAAAAGTCTCTAGTAAAAGTAAAAGGACTCCCAATAAAGAAAATGTAACCAGAAAATTTGTGAAAATTGAAAAATGATGAGGTCTGTGAGACCGCTAACAGCAGTTACTGGTTATGAAGGGTCGTGTTTTAAAAACATCATTTCTTCTTAAACAAGCTATGTCTATATATTGAATTATTTTCATGCATAATGATCCTTGTCAGACAATTATGCTTCATTAGCAGTCTCCATTTTAAATTCATTCTATTAAATCATAAGCTCCTTATAAAATCCTGGAACAGAAATAACTGATTGGCCCCCAATATGTATAAATCTTGTTCTGCACCCTTTTTTGAAAAAATTAAGATATAATATGTAAAATATTCAGTAGAACACACATAATGAAAATTTGAAGTAATTGTAACATAAAAAATGAAAGGTAAAAATTTCAATAGAGAAACAAAATCATTCAAAATTTTCTGAGGAAATTCATTTTTCACCTAGCTAAATTGCATATTTTCTGAGAATTTAGTATGAACAAGTTTTTCTCATCAAAAAAATTATTTATATTATGAATAATCCTCCTTTGAAAATGCAGAATAAATTTGTTTAGAAGATTTGAAAATGAGATATTAAGCCACTTTTTAAGTATAAGGGTTAACATAATGTTTGCAGGAAATAAAAAAAAAAAATTAAAAAGAGTTAAGTATTTTTTTGTTTTGTTTTTTAAGTTAACAGTTGCCAATGCAGAAAGTAAAATATATGAAATGAATGTGACATACATAAATTACAAATTATTTATTTGCTATAAATTAGTAAGGTTAAATTATAGACAATTTAGAAATCGGCAAAAGTGATTCATATGGATGATTCCTGTATTTCACTGTGTCATGTATCTCTTTATTAAAGAGGATGAATGGAAACCGGAATCGTTACTGTGCTTGCCTTTATATTACTTTAGATTAAGAACTTGAAATAAACGACTGAAAATGATATCAGAAAATACCATATTTAACTAAGAAAGACTGATGTAGCAAGCTTTGAAAACTATGTTAAAAGCAAGTAAAATTTATTTCTGATAGTAACACTTAAAACTGCATTATACTTTGAAATGTTCTCTCTATATATGACTGAACATTTTTTCAAGAAAAACAAAAAGTAAACATGGAGAATTCAAGCAGAGAGATAGCTTGAATATAATAAAAAATATAAACAATTATTTACAATTTCAGATTTCTTTTACATTTCTTAAATATACATTAAAATAAAAACTTTTAATTTTGCATAAATATCTTGCCACAATTTTTTGTCGAATTAAATGTTCTGTGCAAATGGCTCTTTCATATCATGAAAGTGATATGCATATCATTCATATCATGCTTTTTTTCATATCATGAAAAATAATAATAAGCATGTAGTGAAATTACACACTGCCATCTAGCTCTGTACTTGATAATAGAATTTGTGTTTCTTTTACAGAGTACTTACCAGCATAATTTTTTAAGTAAAAATTTGAATTTTCGCATGAATCAGATGAACTAAGTAACATGGGATTTTCTCCACACAAAGACGAGGCTCCCAAGTAAGGAAAGAGAGGATTTATAACAAGTCCTACATTTCTAAAGTGGTACTCAGAGTACATCTAAGGCCGTCTAGCGAGGCTCCCAAGTAAGGAAAGAGAGGATTTATAACGAGACCTACATTTCTAAAGTGGTACTCAGAGTACATCTTAGCTATAATCGTTTTCCCCTCTTTCTAAAACTGTTTACCATGTGCCATAGCAGGTATGTTAGATAAATCTAACTGTTTCAACAGGGCTCTGCTTGTATCATCAATGTTAGTGGATTTGCAAACCTTATGAAAATTGGAAGCAGTCACACATACTCTGATTTTTCCAGAACTCATCATTTTGCATCATTGTTCTGCATTCGATGTCATAGCATTCAGCAAAGTTTTTTTTTTTAATATTTTCATTTAAGAAAAATAAATCAGAAGCACTCAAATTTAATGGATAAATATTATACTTTTCAATTAATACTACAGATGGCAGTAGAATAGATTTTTTCATTATAACATTCACATAATTAAAACGAGTATCACTGGACACCAATTTTTTTTGTTATTAATCAGGAAGCATATCCAATGCATCAAAATTAACTGTGGTATCATACTAGTGAGTGGCACTTCTACTTGGAAATAAATCTTCAATTCTCTCAGCTTTAAATTTTCCTTTTTTTCATAGAGAAGGCGACTTCTGAATAATTTCTGTGGGTGCATCATGTAATTCTTTCATGCAGTACTCCTGCAATAAGGAAGCACTGCAAAAACATGCTTGCATTCTAATGGCATAACACTACCAGCACATTCACACGATGCACTCAAGATTTATAAAAGTAACAATATTAAATAACTAATTTCTTTTTTCTTTGTGTGTATGTGTGTGTGCATGTAGAGAATATAAAATATGGTAAAATTCTAAGTTTTTGAAGAAAAAGTATTTAGTTCAGTTAAAGAAAATATGTATTTCAGTAATTAGAAGGAAAATATATATTAACGCTGTAACAGGAAATTACTATAGCAAAAACCAGTTTGAATAAAAAATTAAAGTTATGTAAAGTAGTAAATTTCTAATGAATACAAAAAAAAAAAAGTAACAATTAGTCCTTTAAATGAAAAATGACCAAATCCACCAATATAAAGTTTAAGACCTTAATTACGATTTTCAGTTGTTTCTCTGTTGCTATCATCTAATTATTCTACTGTAATTGTATCATTCCTAAATCTTAATTTTCTTGGTGCAACAAAAACTTTGTCATCAAATTTTCATTACAAGTGTACATAAGCTCTTTGCAAAATGCAATACTTGTTGCAAACAGTTACAAATGCCTCTTAAAAACTTGAAAAAAAATATTTGTATCCTGATTAAACAAAGAGAAGGAATACAGAAATTTCTTTTATTGTAGCAAAACAAATGCCACTAAGTTTTCCAAAAATTAGTTTCCAAAGACTGTAAAGTTTGTAATTTTAATGAGTTATGTCACATATATGTTTAAATGTTTCCCAATTGAAAAGAAAATTATTTAGATCATAAAAGATTATAATAATAATACTAATAAAAGGTTCAATGTTATGAAAATATTTACAAAGGTATTACACAAAGATGTTGCAAAGATAAAACTTCTTCAACAATCAAGACTGTTATTGACAAAACATTGATGCAAGATATAAATGACAAAATAGAAGATACAACAATTGTATGAACAGGTTATAAATTTATTAATTATTATCAGCATTATAAATTTTACAAGAAAATATTTACAAAGAATGAAGATCTTATTAGACAATAGGAAATGTGAGAACAACAGACTGCTCAAAGATATTGCAGATTCCACTTTTTTACACTGCTATGGTATTATACAGTCAAAAGACTACTGTAGAAGAACCAATGATGCAAGGTACATACTGTGTTACATGAAAATGTTTATGCAAGGAAATGAATGTTGTATAAGATAAAATAACAATACATTTTTTAAAGATAACAAATTAAAAGTAAAATACAGATTACAATGCAGCTTTTAAATAAGAGCATTAGGTAAAATTTTTATTTGAAGGAACTCCATAACAGCAACCACACAAAATGTTGTAGCAAATTTTCAAAAAAATTAAAAGACAGGTGTTCAGAAAATCTTATGCAAGATAAAAAGATAAATAAGAGAAATACTTAGTTTATTATAATAGTTATCTATTTATATAAAATCCAAGTCTCTGTGTGTCCCTCACGATTCCGGTAGGACCACCTCATTGAAATGAGTAATTGTTGAAAAATACTAATGCAGGGTTACCACAGTAGCGCCAAATGTTGGCCAACTTGGCAATAGCTGGCTGATTTGGTGAAATTCCCATTTATAACTATTAATCTTTCATAAAGGATGTCACCAAAATTTAATTTAAACTCCGCTCTTTTAAGATATTTTTTCAAAATCTATGGGTGAGAATTTAAAGTACATCTTTACATCTTCCTCCCGATGCTACTAATAAAATAACCGCCAAACAGATGTAATTTGTACATAAAAACATGAATAATATACATATAAAATAAGCATATAAAGAAAAAACACTCATCAAGTTTATTTTCATAGCTGTTTATATGATTTGACAACAATTCTCAATATTTTTCCGTTATACGGACACCATGCCAAAATGTATGCGGTACTTTTCCATTATACGGACAGCATTGTCGCCAAGCGCAATAGTTGGCGTAAAATGAAAATAAGGTGAATTGAAACATTTGAAAAATAAAAGAAAAAACATTCTCGATAGTAAAGTGGGCATTTTAAAAATATAACATTTGAAAATTACAAACTTTTACGAACTATTTTATTAAATCACAAATATATACTTAAAATAAATGAACAAATAACTGTTATACTATAAAGTAATAAAATAAAAAATCATATTAAACTGCTGCCATAAAATTATAAATATCTTTCAGCATTGCAGTAAACATTTCATTTTTTGAATGAAGGCGTAGCCACATAAAATCTATGAGATACGACTCTAAATGATGACGAACAGCTTCCCGATGTCTTTTGTTGCGCCATTTTGCGATGCCCCATAATCTTTCAACATTTGGAGTATGACATCCAGTATTAGGGTCGACAAAATTGTATTTGTGATTTACTGTGAAATGATCATAACCAGCACTTAGCAGTTCATCTGTTTTATATCCTTTCCAACAATCTGTATAAATAATACATGACTTTCATCTACTTCTATAATTTTATTAGGTGCACCGATTTTTCTATTTGGTCGAGAACATAAAGCATTTGCACAAACTTCTCTCGAATAACTATTCCATTCCACTGTTGTGTTGTGGTTCATATCAAGTTGCAGCTCACAAAACTCAATCGATGTCAACTCTTTGCACGATAAATATATAAACCTCAAAGCATTAAGAAAAGTCACCCGCGATCCTTTAAACCAAGTTTTTTGTCGTATTTCTACGCTTTCTTCGCATGATCGTAAGCTACAACTCAATTTCGGATTTCCAGAACTCATCCATAATTTCATTTCATGATTTTTCGAACACAATCTTTTATTATGCAGAATTCCAAATTCCTGAAACAGTTTTATCACAATTTTCTCATCATCTGGTAATTGCCAAAGGATAAAATCCATCTCAGCATCAGCAGTAAAAGTAAACTACAACTTTATTAAAAAAAAAGCATTTTTAATTTGATTAATAGCAGATTAAAAAGCTTTCCAAGATTAAGGTTAAACAATAATCATTCACGTGATTCACGTTTCATAAATAACAAATCACAATGTTTCGCATGGTTTACAATAAAAATCTACGATCAAGGTTGAAATAATTGGCGCATTAGCATACATTTTAGCATGCTGTCCGTATAAAGGAAAAGTACCATGTATGCTAATGCGCCAATTATTTCAAAATGCTAAAAGATATTTGTAATTTTATGCCAGCAGTTTAATATGAGTTTTATTTTATTGCTTTATTTTATAACAGTTATTTGTTCAATTATTTTAAGTATATATTTGTGATTTAATGAAATAGTTTGTAAAAGTCTGGAATTTTCAAACGTTATATTTTTTAAATGCTCACTTTAGTACGACAATATTTTTTCTTTTATTTTTCAAATGCCTTAATTCACGTGACTTTCATTTTGCGCCAACTATTACGCTTGGCGACAATGGTATCCGCATAACGGAAAAGTACCCAAATCTCACTTTCTGATGCCCAAATTACACCAAACTTTTTTTTAAAAAATGCCAAAGCCCCTACAGTGGAAAAGTATCAAACTGTCTATTATTTTGCGCTATCTGTGTTATAGTTTATACTATATGCAAGGTGAGTGGAGCGAAGAGTTTAAACATTAAATATTAAAGTTTCGGCACAGATGTCATATACACAACGGGTACTTAACTGTCATCAAAGTGTCGTTATTTTGCTTGATATGGTAACCCGGATGTTGTTGTTTATGCTGTTGATGTTTTCGCCAAATTGGCGTCGGAAAAAATCGCTCCAATATGGGGTATATATGACAACTGTGCCAAAGTTTCTATAAAGCAGTATAAGACTAAAAATTAAGAATAAAATAAATGCAAAATAAGACTAAAGAAGAAAGAAAAATCATGCGTTAAGCATAGAATATGAAACACTTTCCAATACATCCTGAATGCTTTAACAAAACTTCTTTATTTAGGGAAATAAGGTAAATAAGATAACTAAGTAAAAATTTTAGAAAACGCATAATTTTTTTAAAAAATTGATTTCAGCAGTTACCGTCCATAGCAATAGTACCGTTATTACATGCCACTATTTAGCTAAAATTTAATTTAAGCTACTCTTAAAGCTACTGAAATCATATTTCCAGATATTATCATCCATTGACGGTTATGTATCCAATTCTTTGCGTGACCCTGTATATCATTTTATCTATATTCTACAAACATTTCTTAGTAATCTAAATGCAGTTCAGCGTAAAACTGAATAACTCCTTTAAAAACCACTTTTAAGCAATTTATTCTCATACTCAGGAACCCTTACGAATTATTTTGTGTAGCCCTGCATATGAACTGTAGCATTTATACACACGGTATAGTATGCATAAATGTAGTGAAACATAAAAGCGCATATCATAATTAAAAATGCATTTCTAGCAATCATTACTTATGTACGTACAATACTTCGGAGAAAAGTTTCTTGGCGAGAAAGAAGTTAGCCAACGTATTTTCTGACAATCTATTTACTGCTTCATACTCACAAGCAATTTTTTGCATATGTATACAATTTATTTAATGTAAATAAAACTATTTATCCATTTTTATAAAGAAACAGAAGTATTTTTTGCACAGATGTCATATACGCATCGGAGTTGGCGTGATTTTTCTCTGACGCCAATTCGGCAGAAATCTCGCTTTCGAATACCAGTTACTTATATATTTTTAAATTATTTGCTATCATTTTGAAAAGGAAATAACTATAAATAAATAAAAGTTTGAATAATAACTATAGAACAAAACAGTTTATATAATTTAAAAACAGAAAATAAAAGTAAATAAACAATGGCACAGATGTCATATTCGCCCCATATTGGCGCGATTTTTTTCTGACGCCAATGTCATATACGCAATGTATACTTAACCGGCGCCAAAGTGTCGTTATTTTGCTTGATATGGTAACCCGGATGTTGTTGCTTATGCTGTTGATGTTTTCGCCAAATCGGCGTCGGAAAAAATCGCGCCAATATGGGGCGAATATGACATCTGTGCCTAAACAATTTATTAATAAATAAAAAACAATAGCCGGCAAAATAACACCATTTTGGCGACATAGGTATCCCGGTTCATATCTGAAATCTGTGCCGTAATTTGTATATAAAAAATATTATATATATTTAGAAACGATTTTTTTATGTATATAAGTGCATATATAAACAAAAATAAAAGTTCATTAGATTTGTTTTTATAGCTGTATATTTTGGCAACATATCTCACTTTCTGATGCCCGAATTACGCCAAGCTTTTTTTTAAAAATGCGTTATAATGGAAAAGTACCTAAATAAATAATTAACAGAAATAACCAATTATACAAACTAAAATATTTTATTTCGAGATTAAAGCATTGTTTTTAATTTCGATTAAAAATACATATATCTTTGGATAACTTTAATTGAAATTGGGTTCACGGCTTAATATCTCATTCCATAAACCTAAACAAACACAAGTGATTCATTCATCGTGAACCGTAAAAAATATTAAATCATTGAGGTAATCATTCACAAAGTAAGTTCTCCAACAATCAATGGACAATATTCTAATGACGTCATAGTATGTAAAATGGTGGCGGTATCATTTGTTTATGGTTTGAAATCACAAAGATTTAATTTTGCTATGTCTCTTAGTTACATTATTTTATTGTCGTATTTATGAGATCAGAACAAAAGCATATTTTTTTCATTATTTAGTTATTAAAGACGAAAAAAAATTATAAATGTGCATGATTTGAAAAATTTAAATAATTTTCCTTCTTAATACTAAAAAATAACATCGGGAAGTAACAGCGAGTTTAAGTTAAATAAGTTTAGCTGTTTAATTCTTTTGTAATATTCAAAATAACTGTATTTATTAGATTTCAGTAAACAACATCAGGGCCCGATTAAACTTTGAAGTTAAAGGAATTACAATGTCATTTCAGGACCTTTCTTTTGGAGAAGCTTTTCTAAATTCCACATATACATGGAAACTCTTCAGTGTTAGAAATATTATTCCCAGGACTGGCATAACATGAGAACGGCCTGCAATTTTACACAAGTTTTTGAAAACTACTTTATATCAGAAATTTTACTAAAAACTGGTTACTTTTTTGTTATAGAGGCCCACACTATTAGAATTATGACAAGTTGCAGCCAATTTCGCCAAAGTCGTAACCAAGATCGTGAAGCACACACATATAATACCATATAATACCATTTTATGAAATCGTATACGATAATTTAATAGTTTTTACCTTACTTCAAGTGTGTAATTTATTTATTTTTAAGGCTTAATAATCTAAATTGTTCAATATATGAATTTAAAAAATAATGTAAACAAAGACTGAATAGACATGACCGCAAAAATCTGCAGAAAACTTGGAATTGTGCAGATTAGTGGTCTTCTACTGTACACAGTTTTTCATAAATGTGTTTCGTTCTTAAAATGTGTTATTTTCATCTATCACTGCGGAACAAATGAGAAAACTCATATTCTTGCACATGAGTTGTATATATCTTTATATCTAAATTTCCGTCATTTTTGACGGGCTACCTTTCTAGTATGGTATAATATTTGTATCGAAAAATTATGATTACATTAGATAAATATATTAAAAAGCAAAATAAATCTGTATTACTTTAATTTTTCACTTCTTTGTTATCCCTTTTTGAATCAGCAACCTGCTGAGACACATTTCACTTTATTATAATAGCATCATTTTAGTGTATAATTACACTAACTGTGACAAACAGTTTGAGCCATGGTCTTCACAACTGAACCAGTTGTGCTCAATTCTCAGGAGGTTTGCTGTGATACGTTGCGTAATTCTAGGTTTACTCGAAAAATTTTTGAACATAACGCTGAATGCTTGGCCAAATTGAACCAACAGCTTTAATGAGATTTTCCGATGGATTAGATTACAGACCCAACTTAGAAAATTGAAATTTTTTAACTCTAAGAATACGGTTGGATTTGTTAATTTCTTTTCTTGTGCAACAAGATTTTTGCAGGTCTCGCAGTCTTTACTACCACCTTTTGGATGTTTAATTAAAAACCTTGCAAGATAACCTCAAACAGCAGCAGGGTTTTCGACGAATGGCTGATCTTCTTCCAGAATATCTGTTTTCATCTACATGTCATATATATCGATGAAACCAGATTCATCGATAATCAAATATGCGACATCGATTGATGACAATGAGGATGTTGTTGAACCGTGTGCATTTAATAATTTTGTAGGTACCAAAGGTTAAGCACCGTTGTTCTCGCAATTTGGATCTGTACAAAATTTGATAATTCCTTCTGCAAGCAATAATCTACTGCGGAACAAGAAATCCGAAGATGATGGGTGGTCAATGTTTGTGTTGTATCAATTAAAAATGGAGAAGTTTCTTCACCAAGCTGAACTTGAATAACAGGGATGGCAGGTGGCTGCAATGTTTACATTAGCTATTATTTCTTCACAAATTTTTCATGCTGGATTTGGATTACTGTATGAATAATATTCTGGAGATTGTGAGGTATAAGAACTTTGCTCCTCATGGTTCAAAGACTTGATTAGTAGTTTGGGTGAGTTATTGCCGGAGATGAATTGTAATTAAGGGATTGAAAGTTCATGACTGGAGCTATTCTGCATTCACGGGCGGAGTGCAAACATAAGCATAGTCGGCACATAACATTATTTTCCTGTGGTGCTACTTGAGTGTTACGCGAGTTGTTGTAATTTCTGTAATTATTTCTATATGGATGGTGAAAGTTGCACCGATTCCCGCGACTGTGTTTAAAATGATCCTTCTAAAATTACCTCTTCTGCCGTGAAAGTTGATATGTTGTAGCCTTTTATTTTGAAAATTGAAACTAAACCGAGTATTGTTTTCAGATTTTTCATTTACAGGTTCGTTGTTTTCAGGTTTCTCACTAAATTTGTTTATGGTTGTTTGCAAACCGTTTACTTGTTCTGATAATTCAGAAAAACGATCTTTTACAGCCACTGCAGGAGTGTTAGATAATGCTGAATTTTGTATTTCACAGTCCTGTGCTAACTTTGCTTTTTCTACCGCAAGTTTATATATTGAAATGTTGTTATGGAGAATAAGTAACCGATAATTTGGAGGAATGATTTGCAAAAACTTAACATACTTAATTTTATCTAATGCTTGTGGATCAGTTACTCTGTTGTAAATTTTATGTTCTAAAATTTCTAGTCTGTGACTAAGGTTACTTATGGTTTCTTGTGGCAGCATTTTCAACTTGTCATATTATACCATGTGGGATGCAGCTGGTGTTTGTGTGAAGTGTGATTAAGTTCATCAAAAAGGTGATCAGATGGCTCAAACTGGCTGAAATCCAGTTTTTGTGAGATTAACTGCCAAGCCTTGCCTCCTAAACGAGACTTAGTATATGCTAATACAATGTCATCTGACCATTTATAGATATGTGCAATATCTTTAATTTGGTTGATGAAAAAATTAAGCTCATTGAAGTTGCCATCAAAAACTTGAATTTGGATATTGGGAACATTAATTTTATTATTGTTAGCTGTTGATTGAGGGGGTAGCACCTGGGAAGTTAAAATCGGCATGGTTGAATTCGATGTTACACTACTGCCAACATCATTCTTAGCGTCAGTCCTAGCTCTAGCTTTAGGCCTTTTTGGAAGCATAATTTTATGAATTAACACTTATAATAGATTAAAAAATATATATATACACAGATGAAGTTTTCAAACTTGTACCAGTAATTCTATACTTCTTTAATTTATCTTGTCATTATAAAGCACAATTATACATACTCATTTTACACATAATCAATTATTTCTATTATAACTATTTCACAAAAAAATGTTTATGCTGGATTTTCTTAAGTCAAATTTTGCTGATTTTAAAACTATCTATAATAATTATAATATTTTTCGTTACTCTCAATTATTATCAATAATTACCAATTATACATGATATGACTCTGCTTTCATTTTATTTACTACTTCATTACTTCGAAAAGATCGTAAAAAGATCAATGTATTACTTATATTTTACAAATTTTAAGAAGGGAAAAAAAATTATAGTTCTTTACTTTAACAGAAAAATCAGTTGTGTAACATCATGCAAAATGGGTAATCACCATCTGTCACATTCACTTTTTGAAAGACTAAAAATTTTCCTAAATATAAAGAAACCGATGTAACGTAAAGAGTTTTTTGCATGTGGTCTTGTGTGCGGAGACTCCCAGGTTCATTACAATAGAAAGTTGGGGAAAAGTTACTCACAACTTAAATAATAAATCAAAATATTCTTCATACCTGGATTTTCTTGAGAATAGAAATAACAAAACATCGTGATTATAGTGAGAAGTAGAGATCATGTCTCCCAATGAAGATGTCACTAGATGTTGCAGGTACAAAAATGGTTTTATTAGGGCAAAGCCCCTTTCTTTTTATTATAAAGTAAGGAGGGATCAAAATATCATAGATGCACGTCGTATCACAATCCGTCAAAATGGTCAAGTGCTTCCTACAAAGCACATTATTCTTACTTTTAATAGCCCAAATTTACCAACCAGAATTAAAGCTGCTTATTTGAGCTGTCCAGTATGGCCTTATATACCTAACCCCCTCCATTGCTTTAAATGCCAGCGTTATGCCCATACAAATACCAACTGTCGTGGTTCAGTTACTTGTGCACAAGTCGGCCACGACAGTAAATCTTGCAATAATCCTGAACGCTGTGTAAACTGTAAGGGTGACCGTACAGCATACTCTTGTTCTTGTTCAAACTGGATCCGAGAAAATGAAATACTCTTGGTTAAAATCGCTCAAAAGCTTTCTTACCCTGAATCTCGCAAGGTTGTTGAGTCTAGAACTCCATCTGTTGGAGTTTCTTACTCCAGTTTACCCAGGAAACAATCAAAACCCATAAGGCACATAAGTACCCAGACAGACTCCTTTTTTCCACCAAGAAATTCGGCTATAACAATATCACCCAGCACTCCAAATATAAAATCCTGTGATGTCAGTTGTGGTTCTAAATGTTATGCGACCCCAAAATTAGAACGTTGGCTACCATCCTCAGATCCTGTTGTAATAGAATACCAAACTAGTCAGTCACAAAAATCTGCTGGTCTATACAAAAAGTTACCCGATCGTCATATTGAGCAAACTCCTGTTCCATCTGCATGTAATCTTCAAAAACCTAATACTAGTCAAAATCAGAAAGTAAACCAAAAATCTTGTGTGCAGAAACAGAAAAGGAAAGCTCCAACTCAAGTTTCTTCCCAGTGGAAGACTAAAGAGGAAAGGCAAGAAATCCATTCTTAGCCCATCTCTTACAAATACGAAGGATCCCAGACATTTACAAAGGTATGTGGAAGAGGCTATGGATTCTGAATCCTATGATTCAAATTCAGATGATGCTGATACTGTTCTCGAAAGATACGATCCTACATGATTTGACATTGTTTAAAAAAAAAAATCTTTATTCTGTAAATGTGTCTTTAAAAAAAAAATATTTTGACATTTTTACCCTTTGTTTTCTGAACGGTCATTGCTTCATACCTTTTACATATTTTTAACTATAATTATTTTTGATTGTTTTTCTATCTTGCTATCGTGTAGTTTTTATACATTTTAAAATTTGCATTTTATCTCATTGCTTTTACATTAAATTCAATTTTTCACTCGCTGTTTTTATCAAAAGTTTTAATGTGGTTTTTTGAACTTTGGTTCTGACTTCTTTTTTCTAACCTGCTCTTGTTGCCGTGGCTATAGGTTTTTAACTTCTGATTTTATTTATACATTTTATCATTATATTTTTCCAATCATCTTGTTCTGTAACATTCTTTGTACTTGAGGTTTTAAACTTTAATTATTTAATTATTTTTTTCCTGACCTTTTTCTTGGCGCAGCATGTCCCGAATGGGATGACCCAATCAACCAACCAACTTATATATTTTAACTTCGCATAATTTTAACAACTGTTTCTATCCATTTACCAGAAAATTATTAAATCGTACATCCAATTGTATAAATACGAATACTATCTTTACAGTTTTTAATGACACAGACTATACATGAACACAAACTTAATTTTTTTTTTTTTTTTCAAAAAATTTCATATTTCAAACCAAACTATCTGAAATTTTCACTGTATAAGATCAAATATTGCTTAGATCTTTTCACTATTACCTTCTAAAAACAGTAGACATCAACTTTTGTGTTAATTTTCAAGAACTATAACTGAAAATACGCCAACTTCTTATAGAAAATCCTGTTTTCACACAATTTCTTGGAAATCAACAACAAATTGATTTTACCGCAATACTCACCTACATCAAACTCAATCCTTGCTCCTATATATTCTAAAATTACATAATTTTAATGACTGTTTTTATCAATTTATTAGAAAATGATTAATTTACGCTTCAAATTTTCACCTCTCGTGCTTATCATTCTAGTAATTCTCAGATATATTCATCAGAAATATTACTATCATATGAAACAGTAATTAATATATATTTAACATTTAATACCCTCATACATGAAATTACTACAATACTAACAATCAATAAAATGAACTGTTGAATGAAAAATGATACAATTACAGAAAATTAAAATGTTTTTCTGCAAAGTTAAAAAATTAACATAGAAAAGTAATTAACATAGAATGACAAGTTAGAGAAAAAAAATTTTTTAAAGTTCCGAAATTATTTGCAAATTTACTAAAAACCATACTTTTTCAGATTGCAAAACCATAATTTCTTGAAAATTTATCATCGAATTCGTAAGATTTTAACTCAAATTAATTTTAATCTTATCATTTACTGGAAATTTCCCATTTTTAAAATATTTGTATAATTGTGCACGTAAAAATATGAGTTTACAAACTAATTTCTATAATTTTATCACCTCGCCAGTAGTCGAGAGATTCTGCTGTCGAAGCTAATAGATGTGAGGTGCTAGGTTCGAGCTCAATCGCACCCGTCGATCTAATTGTTCGGAGTTTTCATGGTTTTCTTCGAATCTTGGATTTTCATGCGTAAATACGTGTTAAGATCCCTTAGAAAAGACCTTCACGAAGGGCACACTCCCTCAGGCCTATATCCCTCGAGTAGATAATCAACCCAACCATAATTTTATTACATTCAAACTTAATTTTTTATACACGAAGTATTATTTAATCAAATTCCATACTTTCAGATTCATTGAAAATCAGCGATTTTCCACTTTTAAACCAATGTTATGAGTTAATAATATATATATTTTATTATATAATATAAATTTTATATATATATATATTTAACCATTATATAATTACAATTCATCATCTATTTCCAATTATTAAAATTAAATTAATAAATTTAGCTATAATACATAACACTAACATAATAAAGATGGAACCTATAACTGATAATACAAAATCAAGCACAATACCACTAATTCACTAGCAGATTGTTCCACCAAATGCTCACCACAAAAATTTGATACAATAACCTATTAAAGACAAAAGATACAAATAACCAGCAAAATATTGTTGAACTCTTAAAAGACGTATCGTAAACAAATAATAGATCAATTAGATGGATGTGTCATGAAGCTTATATAGCATTTTACTTCTTCAGGGGTACATGAAATACAAATGTAAGCAAAAACATAGTCGATTTCTGTAATAGAATCCAGCAATACGCTAAAAATTTAATTCCATTATGTACCCGATAGGCTATACATCAAAAAGTATGAATTTACCATACCATATAAATTGAATTAAATAAATAATTAATCAAGTTAAGATATATATACAGTCAACTCTGTGAAATCCGCACACTTAGGAACCGGGGGTTTTGTGGATTATACATTTTTGTGGATTATAGATCATTATATATCCAACGGATTATAGATCCAACTCGTTTTTACAAAGTCTGTCTTAACTAATAATTTCCTATATTCACGAGACATCTCGTGAGAAGTTTTATAATTATGATAAATACCCCAACTCTCTTTAAACAAAGTAGGTCATAACTAATCATTTCAGTTGTCAATTAGTTTATATTTCAAAATCAATCTATTTGAAATTTTTGCTTTAATATTTATCATTATTCTAATGATAATAATATTAAAATTCTTTGAAAAAATTTTTATTCAAAATCTGTTCAAAGACTTTTCCTGAAAAGATGATTTTTTCCTGAAAGAGAATTTTTCCCTGAAAGAGAAATTTTTTTTTTCCTGAAAAAGATTTTTTTTTTAATCATTTCAGTTGTCAATTAGTTTATATTTGAAAATCAATCTATTTGAAATTTTCGCTTTAATATTTATCATTATTCTAATGGTAATAATATTAAAATTCTTTGAAAAAATTTTTATTCAAAATCTCTTCAAAGACCTTTTTAATCATTTCAGTTGTCAATTAGTTTATATTTCAAAATCAATCTATTTGAAATTTTCGCTTTAATATTTATCATTATTCTAATGATAATAATATTAAAATTCTTTGAAAAAATTTTTATTCAAAATCTGTTCAAAGACTTTTCCTGAAAAGATGATTTTTTTCCTGAAAAGATGATTTTTTTCCTGAAAGAGAATTTTTCCCTGAAAGAGAAATTTTTTTTCTTTCCTGAAAAAGATTTTTTCCTGAAAGAGAATTTTTTTTTTTTCCTGAAAAAGATTTTTTTTTTTTTCCTCTGAAAAAAGAAAGCGATGAAAAGAAAAAAAAAAAAAATGTATTCAATAAAAACAGACACAAAAATATAATAAAATTATATAATTAAAAAATTAATTGAGAATGTACAGTTGCATTAAATAAAATAAAATAAAATAAATAAATAAATAAATAAATAAACATTAAAAGGGTATATAGGAAATATTAAATAAAAAAAAAATGAAACATTAAAAGGATATATATATATATATATATATATATATATATATATAGGATATGATAAATACAATAAAAGAAACTAAACATTAAAATAATATGCAATTCACAAATTTAGGGATATGTGGGTGCCTTCAGAGGACAATTTTTGTATATCGGCAATTTTTCACCGCTATCATATTCCCATTTAAATTGCCAGATTAAATCTGCATTTAATTTGTTTTGCAAAAATGACGTAAAAACAAAAGTTTCCACGAGGGGACAGTGAATGTTTTTTTTTATCCGCATTGTGTGCTCCGCAGGAGGAGCATAAGTTATATCCTTCTTCTATAATAAGTTCGTCAAACTTTGGACATCCAAATTGTTCGATATTAATGTGCGGAATATCCAACTCCTCCAAAAGTTCTTTTTCCACATTACCACCTTTGTATCCCATCACCTTTCGTGTTAGAGACTTGCTATTTTCATAGCAATCTTTGATGAAGGTCTTCAAATTTTCTATACTCGTTGTTTTTTCCTCATCCTTCGGAAAAAAACTCAATCCGTGTATGTTTCTTGTAACATACTTTATTGTTTGATGTTCTTTTTTGACGCCGAATTGAAGAGTTTTCTATCCAATTTAATTAGAATATTTCGGTGAATTTTTTTGTTTAACGAGCAAAACGCCACTTCTCTTGCATAGAATTTTCCACCTACGGTGAAGCCATCCAAATCTAATACACCGACAATGTTGTTCATTTTTTTATTCGAAAACACTGATAGAAAATTAAGAAATTATTGTAGTAAAGTAAAACTCCAGCAAGAAACTGTAGCAACTTTCAAAACTGAAAATGAATTTATGTCATACAACTAAATACTAAGATACACCCTTAAAATATTTTCAACGTATTAAAACGTTTTCAGAGTGTCGAAGGCGTAAACATATACATATTTTCTTATTTTCAGCGTATTAAAATTTTTCGGTGGGGATGAAGGCGTAAACATATACATACATTTTCTTATTTTCATCATATTAAAATTTTTCGGTGGGGTTGAAGACGTAAACATATATTTTCTTTCTAACTTAAGGTTTTTAACCTATGAAAAATATTTTTTTTTCTTTTTTCAGATGCAATAGATTAATACACAGACTGAATTCTATTCATATGAAATTATAAAGGATGTTACAACATTATACAAATTCTCGAAAAATCTTAACTACAATAGATATATTTTCTGTATAGTACACAATATTAGGTGGGTATGTTTGTATGGAGGTTTGAGTTGAAGCACAAACCATTCATTGATGTTTTTAGATTTGTATACATTTAATGAAAAATATAGGAAAGAGTGAAAGATTTTATCACCCGTTTTTCTTAGAGTATTCTTAAAAGCATTTCATACAAATTGAATGTATGTGGTGTAGCCCCTTCTCCTATTGTACGTTAAAAGTCATAAAATATAATCAGAGAAAGGTTTCACTTTCAACACTCTAAGGAAGAAACTTTGAATTTATTACATTTTTGCATCAACTGAAAGTATTGAAGGGTTTTGAGATTCACTTTCAATCACCAATTGTAATCCATTCATAAAACTGTAAACTTATTTCTTAGATTTATGCGGTGTTGAAGAAAAAGCATATTTCCGTAATCCAAATTCAACTTATTTATTAGTGTATTGTGTTAAGTTAAGGGAACATCTAAGAAAAGATATTACTATCCCCCAAATATGAAATCCTCCAAAAATATTTTTTCTTTTAATATTTATTTCTCAAGCAAATTCTTATCACCTGATAGTTGTTGCATTTGACAAAAGAAAGTCGTAAATATTTCCCCAGAAAACAGCACGACTTCAGGTTTTTATCTTCAATTGATAGCGTTAAAGTGAGGGAAGTTGTGGTATTTCCCCTTTGTTAACGATAAAGTTAAGAGACTTTTCCACACCCTAAGCCTATCCCAAGGACAGTTGTATTCAACATTCAACTCCAATACATGTAACTAAATTATGAGACGTGTGTGTGTGGTGAGGAATTTATTTTAACTCATCATCACCAATCTTGACAAACCTCATTGGGCACTCTTCACTTTTTAAAACATGCTGGATTTTATTTTGAAATATAATTTTTATATCTTTCTTTGGTTTCAAAACAACTTGAAATGTTCTTTTACACTTTTCTGACATTTGGATGGGAACCGCATCCAGACTGCACTTTTTATCTAAAATCTTTTATAGTCTGATTGTTTAGTTTTTAAATTTTCTTATTCATCTATACTTGTCTGACTGCATCTGGATGGGTGTTTTTCTCATGCTCTTTAATTTTATGTTTTTAGTCTATTCTTGTTTGGCGGAGCATGTCCCTTAAGGGATTTTGCACCATTAAACAATATACAACCAACCAACCTTTAAAAAAAGAGGAAAGACTACAGAAGTTACTTTTAACGTAACTAAGAAAAACTGTGCACAAGCTCTGATATGCCGCTCGCCGATTACGAATGGGAAAGACTCTTTAAAAAACAAAACAAAAAAAACCCCTACTGTGCTGTACTCTGGAACGCTACTGATTAGAGACGGCACGAAGATCGCGAGGAGAAAAATTTCCGAGAGGAACTGTGCCAATGGAAGAAAAACGCACCCACAAATGAGCGCGGCAGAAACGTGTGCCAAATGGGACATCAGCACATCACGCCTATGTGTTGTCCCTGAGTATATCGGGGCCAGAGTTATGGTTTCTAAAAGCAGGGCCCATAATCCGTAACGTCCCGATATATGGCATAAGTAACAGGGGATCTTAAAATAAAGCAGCAGAATTTCCGAAAAATGCAAGTTGGAAACATATCTAAGACTTAAAGATTTAGCGATTCTAAAAAAGACTTGGACTGACCCATTAAAAGGTAATGTGCAAAAAAAATGTGTGGTAAACGATGACAAAAAGGAGATAAAAATAGGCTTATTTAACCATTAAAATAAATAACAATTGTATATAAGATAACTGGAATAAATATTCTCAGGTCATATTACAGTTATATTGCAACTGAAAGTTAATTAAATTGTAACATATTTATATGAGTTCGTATCATTTAACAATTGCTGATTTCGGCTAAACCTGACGCTGGAATGCGGAGGGTTAATAGAAAGTATAACAGTTAAAAGCTCCAAAGAAAACTATTGAATAAACTTTATATTAATTTAAAACAATAAAGAAATTTAAACAATTAAAAGGTCTAAGCATTAATTAAGTGACCCGGAAATTCATTTAGAATTCCATACTGAAATTTCCACTTATTATATTAACTCTGACCTACCGCTTAAATATTTAACCTTTCAATAAAAATAGTATGAGCTTTTAAGAAGTAATTTAACTTTAAATATTTTAATACATTACTTAAATAATTTAACAAATTACTTTAAACTTACGAACTTTAATATTTAACTTTACTTTTATGAACTTTCAATAATTAAACAACTTAAATGAAATTAAATTTACAACATTATATTAAGTTTAATTAACATTTATAAAAAGACTAAATGAAATTAAACTTCATTAAAAGAGAAAAAAAATCCTTTCCAGCTTATCGTTAAATGAAAGACAATCTTTCTGACCTGTTGTTCAACTGGAAACTAACACTTAAAAAGACTTCCATTAAATACTCTCTGAATTATATCCTGTAGTTGATTATTCCGTATCCAAAACATTTATCTCAACCTAAGTAATCTTAATTTAACCACCAGAGAACCTTGTAAAGATTATGTTAGTGTTAAAACACTTTGCTGACTCAAACCACTTCAACACAGTCTTAAACGTCATGAGAGAAACATCGACCTTTGACACAAGATGCATTACGTTTAAAAGAAGAACCAAAACATATTACCATTTAAGTAGCTATCGACTCCGGAAAAAAGAACTTATTCCCATTCCGTCACCGTGCAGCAACGTTTGTTATTTAAACTATAAGGCCATCTGGTCATTATGTAACTTGACTTTATTTGAAGAAACATTGTAAATAAAGACACCAGCTTTTTAATTCCGCTTCTTTGCTGATCTCTCTTCTTTTATAATACATAGCCACTAACAATATGTGTCGCGGTACTTAGCGAACAACTTAAAATAAATTCACCATTGATGACTACATTATGTCTTTCTGTTTCATAATCATCTAATTTACTTACTAATACCTCAGCATTTTTAATTTTGGAAGATCATCGATAAAATGTTCTTTCATTCCTATCGGTAATTTTTGCTTGATTTGATATACTACTATTAATTTTCAAGGCTTCAAAATTAGATACATCAAGACCGCTGAGCCATTCTTCCAAATAATTTCTTAACTGAAATGCTAGATCATGTCAAGTGGCTGAATATTCTTTCTTATGCGACATTAATTTTTGCCTAAACTCTTTTGGCATCATTTTGAATCTTTTAAGAAGCAAATTTTTTACGTAATCGTAGTCATTTGTTAATGTTCTGGTTCTCTAGCTATAACATTGGCAATTTCTAACAGAATTAAACCTAATAAATGCATTACCCAATTTTCTTTTACTGCAGTCCCTGGCCCAAATTATTAGACGCACCATAAGATTTTATACAAAACGTTAATTATCAGGTGATACTGTACAGCTGTATTGTTTTTTACGAGGTACAATGTATATTTACTATATTATTAATCACATAAGTATCTGTAACACTAATAAAACATCGTCATTAAAGGAAAAATATGTATTTATTAACTCTTGAACAAAAATGAAGAAAATGTAATGAAAAGTTAATATTTTGTTGATCCACCTTTACCCGCTATGAGAGCTTTAATGAATTTTGTTTGTAATCACAACAATAGCCACTTCTCTTTTCATGAGTTCCCACACGTTTTCAATTGGGTTCATATTAGGGCTATTACCCGGCCAATCCAACAGAGGGATGCTTTAACAGGCCATGCTGTGTGGCAGGGAGCTCCATCTTGCATGAAAGTGAATGGTTCCCTGTTTGGAAACCATACTTTGAGCTGCGGAATCAACCGATTTTGTAAGATGTCTTTGTACTGATCTTGCCTCATTGTACCTTTTACCACGTAAAGACGTCCAGTACTCTTGCTGCTGATGACTGACCAAATCATGATTTTTGTAGGGTGCTTAACAAACTGAACGAACAGTCAGGATGGAACTTTTCGCCAGGACGACGACACACAAACTGAGCTTTATTCTGTAAAATTACAAATGTGTTTTCATCACTGAAGCAAACCTGTCAAAAACAGAAAAAAAATACAAACATCTCTGCGGATCTTGCGTCTTTGCATAGAAAATGATATTGAATGTATGACTAGTGATGAAATTATAATAACTTACCGATCTCCAGAAGTCCACATCTTTATCACGCCACTATTTGGCCCACTTCAGATGCTTTGCTTTCATTGCAGCTGTTAACTTGGGCTTCCTGGTGGGGCAGCAGGCTTTAAAACCTATTTCTGTAATTTTCTGCGAACACTGCGCTCAAAAACATTCACTTTAGCATCTTAAAGTTATGATTTTATAATTTTTGTGGTAACCCATCTGTTTTCCACACAAATTTTCTTTAAACATCTCTCTGACCTTGTGGCAGAAAGCTCATTTTCACTCCATCTTTGCTTTTGTTTTGGGCTCAAATCATTCCATGCCTCAATTTTTTTCTTTATGCATCGTACACTAGCTTCAGAAACCTTTAATCTTTGTGATATTTCGCGGTTTGAAAAACTTTTAGCATCCACGAGGGCCTTCACTTCAGCTTTTTTTTCGAGGTGACAGATCACCTGTTTTACCCATGCTGAAAATGTTCCACGTGCTTATTTAAACACTGCACACACAAAAAACAACTAACTAGGTAGCTTACAACTTTGAAACAAATAAACCAAGTGCATAACGCCACAGAAACACGTCCTCAACTAACACACTAGTGAACACCGGTTTGAACTGGCTGCAACCGGTCACCACTTGTTTACATCCGTGTATCCATTGGTTCACATTGTGTTTCCATATGTTAAAACTAAATACCAATAGGAAGTATATAACATATCTCCTGAATAAAAATTCATTAAATCTATGTTTAAATATAACACAATTGCGTATAAACTTCGTCGAAAACATGTATTTCGTAAAAAAGAACGGTGCGTCTAATAATTTGGCCAGGGACTTTATATTCATCCTAGAAATTTGTCTCTCCAATAAAGCTAAATAGATACTCATTTCACCCTTCCCGTCAAAATGTGACATTAATTTAAACAAATCTGGTTGCTTACCTGAACCAGCTACTGCCGAACCGTCGCTTATACTTATCAGATTGCCTTGAAATTCAATTTTTCTTACTCCATTCATACTCCATTTGCAATTTCTTTTCTTCCTCTTTCCGCCTCCTTTTCTTGCTTTCTGACTCCATTGCTAATTTCCTTTCCTCTAATCTTCTTTCTGCTTCTAGCCTTTCTTTCTTTTCTGCTGTCTCAGCAGCAATGATTTAAAGTCGAACTTTAAACAAATTTTTCTTCATAATCCTCTGATTCAGTCACTAACTTTATCAAATCAATAATTCTTGAACTCTGAGGCACAACTATACATAGGTCATCACATAATATATTTCTAGCTTTTTTCAGAACGGACATTATTCAATTTTTGACACTTCAAGAGAACAAAATATTACACTACATCATAAATTTGATTATGGATGATCTCTAATCATTATACCTCAGAAACACAGTTCATTTTTTTATATTATAAATTTCAGTTTTAAAAAAACTTTTCTTTTTCGACTCAAGTACAAAATAGCTCAGTTATTCGAATTTAAATTTAAATCCAAATCCCGGTCCAAACCCCCAAAACTGAGATTTATGCGAATATGTATAAAAAAGGTTAGACCATCAAACATACAACTTAACATTCAAATAACATTGTATAACTGAGTAATAGTTACCACAAATCTTTCCGGAGCCTTCTGTTAAAAAATCCCCAGCCATCTCTGTAGCTGAAATCTATAGAACAATAACATCTCGCTCTCTTCTTTTCACTTCTTTTTTACGAATCTCGCTTAACATATCACGTTCATTGAACCATTGAGTATATTATCTTTTATTGTTCCACACTTTATCTTTTGTTCCCACATATATTGCACTTAACATGAAAATTTATAAAACAATATTATAAAAGTATTTTTTGCCCACTTTAAAAGTAATTGATCTTCAGCTTTGTTGCAACTTATTTTTATTATTATTGTTATTATTATTATTATTACTTTTTTTTTCTCTTCAAAATTTGAACACAAAAACACAAATGTGATTTTTTTTTGCTTTTATATTCACTAATTTGTTGTGCCGTTAACTAAGCTTAAACTAAAACCAGAAAATATTCTATCTAATAAAACTATTTTTTTTAGGGGGAGGGGGGGGGGGGGGGGGGGGGGGGAGTTGTTATAAAAAAAAAAGTTGCTGGCAGTTTTTTCATTATTGATTATTTTTGATAATGTAATATCGGAAATAACTGTTTTATCAGCCAAGGTATCTGCGTTATATTAACATTATTCAGCAAAATCAGCTGAACATATGTATTTAGTAGAACCCCACTAATCCAAACAAATTGGAACCAGTGCCAGTTCAGATAACCCGAAATTCTGATAAAAATAGAAAAGATAAAGATGCGTGCTATAAAAATTGTAAGTTATAAGTACTCAGTAGTATAGTAAACATCCTGTGATCCGGCATCCTAACTTGCGGCATGTTGGATAATCCGGCATGACTTTCGGAAAAAAATAGTATTCCTCTATTATTATATCTATAATAGTATTCCTCCTGGTGTTCATAATAATCCTATGGAACTTCAGAATATGAATACATAGCAACCCATTACAAAGGGTTCAAAATAGCGAATCTATAAATAGCTCAATCACCACATAAACAAGGGGTAAAGAAAAAAACATTTCCGTAATTAATTTGCGAAATCAAATTGTTTAAAGGAAAAATAAATTTCTATCTTCTGAATTAAATACTTGTTGCATTCTAGAAAAGCGTTTTATAGTGACTGGCAAACAAACAGATATTCAAGATTTTTTAAAGATGGCTTCTACGAGTGGGCCTATAGTGCACAATTTCATTTTATATTCACGTAAATATATTGTACTTTATTTTTTTTATTCTTTTTTTTAATCTGTTCGAACAGATTTTATTTTCGAAAATTATACTTGGATTAACAGCAATTTCAGATCAGCGTAGGTTCTGCTGTACATATAAAACTATATAAAATCAGAAACAAAAATATTTGTAAGCAAACAATAGCTGGTTAAAGAGTTACTTTAAAAGTACAACCACAAATAATTACATAAAAATTAGAACATAACAAAAAGTAAGGCTGTTAGTCGGTTAACTCCCCAGCTCTCCTTAATTGATACTTTTTGGTTAGCCGGGTGCCATTGTTATATAATACATATATTGTACATATTACACACACACATATGTATATATACGTATATATAACACTGGCCTTATTTATATAAACCTTTGAGCAGAGAATGCATTTGTATATTTAAAATCTTCCCAGGGAACTAATATTTTTAACTACTTTTTTGTGTACTCTTCTCAGTATACAGGAAAAATAGTAATTTCTTGAAGAGAGAATGCATTCCATACTCATTAGATCTAACATTAGTGAGGGAATTGGAGAGTTGACCAACTAACAGCAATAAAAATGTTTGTTTTTTCAGGATGTAGCAAAATATAAATTTTTGTTTTCTCGAACCAAAGGCACAAACTTGGATTATTACAGTCGTAAATCTAAAATAAACTTTAGGTACACACTTTGTTAATTGAAAGACTTTAATCCTTCTTATTGCTCTTTCGACATGTATTCTTGCTTTTGCAATATTTTTTGTCTCCTCAATTTCAGTCGGAGTAAACTGGGGGGAAAAAAGAAAGAGGGAGTATTTACATTTACCCTTTGGGAACTAATTCTGATATTAAAAACCCTTTATCAGCTAAAATTAGATTGCCATGCTTCTAATTTCTGAGGGTATAAATGTTACTGTTTTTAAAAATATCTTTGTCTGATACAGAATGATATACCCTATATGACCTGGATATAGCTCGCTCGCTAACATTAGTTATTACACCGTTAAGTGCTATTCCAATTAGTACTTTCATAGTATTTCGGTATTTGTAATTACTATAAAATAATCTTTGATGGTCCATACGTTTTGGGATGTTTGTATTGATTTTTTCTTTTGTTCACAGATGGAATTTCATTCATCATTTGAACGAAAAATATTTCATGTAGGACATGAATCCATGTTAACACAATGTTGCTAACTCCCAAGACTGACGCAAAACCTTGTACTTAAGTCTATGTGACCAGAATTTAATTTTAGTTTTATAAGGGCCATTAAAATTTAGTCTTCTTTACATAACCCTTCCACATTCCAACCAGCATAATAATTGATGGGGTTTTTTGAACAAATATTCAAAATTAAATCGAAAAGTTCTTTATCTTGAATACCTGTGTAATACTGAATTAGTTTATAATTTCCAGATATTAGTTTAAAGGAGAAAGGGTGTTTTTCCAGCTGCTTAATTCTATCTTTCAGTTCCATATTTTCTTTTTTAACTACATATTTTTCAAATGCAATCGCAGAATCATTTTTAAGCGCCACGTCAGCCACCGGTGGTTGACACTGAACTTTCCGTTTAAAACACGTCATTCACTGATGGCTGACCTTTAAAATATGATATAAAACTAAAAAATTATATATTGTTTTAAGTAATTACTGAACATTTATTTAAAATTTACCTACCTTTTATTTATTACAGGATTATACTTTCTTAAAAATTACTTAAAACATAGTAAATTTTCCAGTGCTTTAGTGTCAGTCACCGTGGCACTTAACGTGTTAATGAAATGTTACATTCGGATAAATTAAAATTTGAAGGTGTTATATTAGGGTGGTCACAAGCAACATGGGAAACATTTTTTTTTAACGTTTTCTTCCGGGGGACCCCTCTAAAAGTTGCCAATCAGTTAGAAAATGAGATTAGCAAAGTTTCAGCTATATTGAATAATATTAACCCGTACCTCATCGAGGTTGAATTCTTGAAAATTTGCGATTTTTGGCAAAAAACTGTAGTTTTTCTTTCATCAATTGAAAACTATTTGTCTTAGAAACCTGATTCTTATCTTATTTCATAGAAATTGTTGTTGCCTTGAACTTTTACTCTCATCAAAACTTATATTTAATGACATTTAGTGTTTTTCAAGTCAGTTTATGAACCGTACACTCAAATTCTGCATTTTTTAAAAATAAGTGAAAAATGAGATATGAATAATTTTTATTAAATTTGATATTATTATTTTTATTATTTGCATTAAAAGGCAAAAGAAATTAGACATTTTTTGTAATTTTAAAATTAATATTTGAAAAAGAAAATGATGTTGATGATAGGAATGTAAGAACAACAATTGGTTTCAAGCAAGTGGATTATTTATTGAACAAATAAGTTGATGTTTTTGTTTAATATCAAGCTGATGTTTTTTATTAGATTGTATATTAATATACAATTTCTAAATACTGATCCCGATGTATGATGTGAAAATAACCATCATTTGAAATCACGAAAAATACTGGATGATTTTAAGGTAACACAGCTGAAAAGTGAATAAAATTAATCCATGATTTCAATTCCTGTTTAACAAAAGACGAAGAACAAAAATGTTTCTGCTAAAAGTTGTATTTGAATGTAGAAAAACATTTCAAGACAGACCTTATCTACCTTACCACCTTAACATGACAACGGGGTATATGATGTGTAAGAGATAGTAATTTCTTTTCTCTATAATTCTTCCTTTCTTGTACCACAACTTAAATAATAAAATGCATTTAAAATTTTTGTTCCCATTTTTATACTTTCTTTGCCCGTTTTTCTTTTAAATCTTTCAGTTTAAACTTCAATTTTTATCATAATTAAACCCTTTATTATATACAAAATGAAAAAAAAAACAAACAAACAAAGAAAAACAAAATGTTGAAAGCAGATGAAAGGGAATGTTACATTGTTTTTTCGCATTTTCATAAAAAGTCAATTTTTAGGATTGGGATCAAGTATGGACCTGAAATTGTGCATATGTTTAAATCTATACATTTTTACAAAAATGTAGCGAGTGGTTTTTCAAAGCAAAAATATTTTTTATGAAATGAGATCAGCATTGTTTCTAGGTTTAAATGCATTAATTTCATGAAGAATAAAACAGCATTTTTTGCAAAAAATCACGTTTTTTCCGAACTTTGACATCAATGAGGCACGGGTTAATGTTATCCAAATCAGCTGAAACTTTTCCAATCTCATTTGGCCTTTGCTTCAGGTAGACGGGAGGTGCATATTGGTCCCGTATGCATCAATCGGCTGGTCAGTTGACTTGTTACTGGCTGGGGATCAAGCGAGCGAGTACTTACTAGCCTACTCGTTAAGGGTGGAGACTGGCATAGGAGTGTCTTGTGACCGTATGGGCCCTGGTTAGCACTAGTGTAAGAATGTGCAGCCTCTTGTTGGGCTCGGTAGTGGGTGTTGCGGCCAGGGTCTGAATTCTATTATTTCTATTATGGATGGAAAAAATTCAATTCCTTCTATATCTCTCCCTTGTGGAGAGCAACAAATTGTACAGAATACTTTTACTCGCTTCTTTGTTATTAAATGTACTGATAGCCTCTCTGATAGTTCTTTTAAGAGAACTTCTCCTTTCCTTATTGCGAAAACATTCCAGTCTGTTTTGGGAGATGGCCATTCACTCAAAAAATTGCAATCTGGAGATTTAATTGTTGAGATCTCTACAGCCAAACAATCACAGCTAATCTCGAATTGCTCTACAATAGGCACCTTTTCAGTTTTGTTCAGGCACATAAAACCTTAAATACAACCCGTGATGTTATATCTGAACCAGACCTTCTGTTCACTACAAAAGAAGAACTTTTAACAAATTTAAAAGAACAAGATATCGTAGATGTACGCCGTATTACTATTCGTCGGAATGGGCAAGTGCTTCTGACAAAGCACATTATACTAACATTCAATAGCCCTAATTTACCAACCAGAATTAAAGCTGGATACTTATGTTGTCCAGTCCGGCCTTATATCCCTAATCCTCTCCGTTTTTTTAAATGCCAGCGTTACAGCCATACTAACACTGCGTGTCGTGGATCTGTTACCTGTGCACATTGTGCAGAAGTCGGCCATGACGATAAATCTTGTGAAAAACCTGAACACTGCGCAAATTGTAAAGGGGATCATACAGCATACTCTCGCTCTAGCCCTAATTGGATCCGGGAAAAAGAAATTGTTACTGTTAAAATTACTCAGAAACTTTCATACCCTGATGCTCGGGAACTAGTTGATACCAGAAGCCCATCTGTTGGAGTTTCTTACTCTAGCGTACTAAGCAATCTTCAAAACCAGTAAGACATATAAGCACCCAAACTGAATTATCCTCTCCACCAAGTTGTTCACCTGAGAATCCATCATCTAGCACTCTAAAAAGAAAAACCTGTGATGTACACTCTACCGCTAGTACAAGACAAATGCCAAAATTAGAACTCTGGCCATCATTTACAGAACCTGTGAAAATTGAATACATCCATAGTCTGTCACAAAAAAAATCAGCCCAATCTAAAATACCAACCGAACATAAAACTAAACAAACGTCAGTTACAGATAAAAGGAAATTGGTAAAGCCTATTGTTTGTCCAACTCAGAAAGCAAACGAAAAATCTTGTGCGCAAAAAGAACGAAAGAAACCTCCAACTCAAGTCTCTTCACAGTGGGAAAACTGTGAAGAGAAAAGACAAGAAATCATGCCTGAGCCCAGCAATCACAGATGTAAAGAATACCAAACAGTTGCTTAATTATGTAGAAAGAGGCTATGGAATATCACAGTTATGACTCTGGTGACGACGAAAATACTGTTTTCGAAGAATTTCATCCTACATGATTTTTTGACTTTTTTAAATTTTGAATTATAACTTTGTTTTTAGGCAGTATTACTATAAGATGTTATGCTTTGTTTTTTGGATTAATTATAACTTTTCATAACTTAGAGCTTTTAGAGATTTTTAATTTAAATATTTGCTTTGTCTTTTAATTACATTTTGGCTTTTAAAACCTTCTGTATTGTCACTTTCATTGTACATTATTTTAATTACATGTATCATCACATTTCTTTCTTCAGTTTACTTTAACTTATATATCTCGTACAGTCTTTTAATGTAACTTTTAACTATGTTTTACACTTTTCTTGGTATAGCATGTCCCTAATGGGACCTTGTGCCATAAAACTCCAATGAACTAACCAACTGAACCTTCCGTTCCACTAAATAACTCATCTATGACAGTACCACTCAGCACCACAAAGATAAAAACTCGTGATGTCTGCTGTGGTTCTAAATGTTATGCAACCCCATTATTAGAATGTTGGCTACCATCCTCAGAACCTGTTACTATAGTACATAAAAGTCAGTCACAAAAACCTGCAGTTCAATCCAAAAAGTCATCCGACCCAGTTCAATCCAAAAAGTCATCTTAACTCCAGACTGATACTAAGGCTGTTAAATCTAAAAAAAACATCACAGAAACCTGATACTAGTCAAACAGTGAAACAAGCAAAAAAATTTGCGTTCAGAAAGAGAGAAAAAGAATCGGGGGGGCTCTTCACAGTAGAACACTGTGAAGAAAACAACAACTGGCTAAATCCACCTGTCTCTAACTTAAAGGATCCGAAGCAGCTGCAGAACTATGTGGATGAAGCAATGGAAGGTATGAGTCAAGTGCTGATGAAGAAAATACAGTTTTCGAGGAATTTTTACCTAACTGATTTTACATTGTTTTCTACTCATGTGTTTTTTAAACTTGTGTTTATGTAGTATTTGTTAGCCATATACCCATATTTTCTTATCACCTATGTTCCTGGTTTTATTTTTAAACTGCAATATTTCTAAACTATTTATTTATTGAAAGTCTTTTATTTCTACTTACTATCTTTTCCTGGCTTCTTTATTTTAAAAGTTTAACCATCTTTGCCGTTTTGTATTTTTCGTACATCGAAAATCCTTTCAGCCGACTTTGACAACAATCTTTCTTAGACTGATTCGTAGGTCAAACTTTGCCACGCAATGACGTTTTCTGCCCGCAGGATCGCTCTTTCGCTTTAGCGCATACGATCGGCATAACTTCCTCTGACGTTGTCTGGAGTAGGGGGAGTTTCCTACTTCCGTTTTCACGGCACGTGTCGATCCTCCCGTGAACTATAAATAGATTCATGGCAGTTTCAAAGCTTGGCTTCGTTTGGTGCTCCTGTCTGATTCACCCCACAATGTAGTTTGTTTTTCTTTTTACAGCGGTTAATGGATGGATGGATTTCCTCGGCGAAGTTTCGTTTCGGTAATTGATACGTTTATTTTCCTGACTGATTATTTTGATATAGTTTACGGAACTTTCATTTCTTAAAGTGACTCACTTATTTTTCGACATGTTTAATCTATCTTTAAGTATACGAGTATGTTTATTCAAATGTTCTTCAATCAAACAGAAAGTTTAAGTCAAGATGTTTGGTTGTATTTTAATGAACGTTTACATTTTTTTTTTAATAAGCTCCTGAGTAATAAAGGTTTTCTTAGTCTACAGTTTAAGAAATGAAATATTATTTGAGAAATACGAATGTGTGTGTTAAATGCAATATAGATATTTTACATTAATGATTTTTTAATAAAGCTGGTATTTTATCTTAAACCTTTTGTGATCATTTAGTTTTCCACCTACTGCATTACATAGTCATTTCTTATATACAAATAAAAGATCGTTTATTCTGCTGATGCTTCCAATTGCGTGGAATGAAAATTCACTCTGCTTAGTAAAAGTGTGTATCAGAAATTATGCAAATGAGGAATGCTTTTTTATTGAAGTAGAATTAATCTCTTCACGGTACTTATTTATATGAGTAGTCTCATATAACAGTATTTGTACCTCTTTTTAAACTTTGTATCTTTTAACAGTTATTACTTTATAACTCCACAGTTATAATTATAATACACTTGCCTTTTAACTATGGACTTTTAATATTTTCAATGGCTTTAATTATACATCTTACTGTTTTCATTAATTTTTTTGTTTTTCTCATCTTTTTGTTATTCTTTTCTTACTCAAATTTTTGGGTTTTTTATGTTTTTCCATTCTGACTTTGTGTTTGCGCAGCATGTCCCTATAGGGATCTTGCGCCATAAAACACCAACCAACCAACGACTCAAGGAGAATTGTAAACCACCCACATGTTTGCCGTGCATGGTGACCCGTGTCGCTGGAAAGGGGGATCCTGGTAGTTGAGGGAAACCAATACACTGCTTTGGCCTCCTCGTCAGGTAGACGTGAGGTGCATATTGGTCCCGTATGCATCAATCAGCTGGTCAGCTGACTTCTGTCACTGGCTGGGGATCAAGTGATCGGACACTTGCTGGCCATCTTGTTAAGGGTGGAGACTGGCATAGGAGTGTTTAGTGACCGTATAGGTCCTGGTTAGCACTGGTGCACAACTGTGCATCCCCTTGTTGGGCTCGGTAGTGGGTGGTGTGGCCGGGGTCTGAATTCTTATTATTTTTTTTTCTAATATGGATAGAAATAATTCACTTAATTCCATTTCTCTCCCGTGTGGAGAGCAACAAATTGCACAGAATTCCTCATACCCTTGTTTTTTTGTCATTAAGCGTATTGATAGTCTCTGTGATAGCTCTTTCAAAAGAACTTCACCATTTCTCATTGCAAAAACATTCCAGTCTGCCTTGGGGGATGGTCATTCTCTCAAAAAATTACAATCTGGGGATTTGCTTGTTGAGGTTTCTTCAGCCAAACAATCACATCTTCTCTCAAATTGCTCTACAATAGGCTCTTTTTCAGTTGCTGTTCAAATATATAAAACTCTAAATACAAGCCGTGGTGTAATATCCGAGCCAGATCTTTTATTCTTTACTAAAGATGAACTTTTACAAAATTTAAAGACCAAGATATCATAGATGTGCGCCGTATAACTATTCGTTAGAATGGGCAGGTACTTTCTAAGAAGCACATCATTCTGACTTTTAATAGTCCTAATTTACCATCGAGAATTAAAGCTGCTTACTTGAACTGTCCTGTCCGTCCTTACATTCCTAATCCCCTTTGTTGCTTTAAATGCCAGCGTTATAGTCACACCACAATTACCTGTCGAGGTTCTGTTACCTGTGCACGCTGTGCAGAAGAGGGCCACGACGGTAATTCATGTCAAAACTCTGAACGCTGCATAAACTGCAAGGGTGATCATACAGCATATTCCCGTTCTTATCCAAACTGGATACGTGAGAAGGAAATCCTTGCTGTTAAAGTAACTCAAAATCTCTCCTACCCTGAAGCCCGCAAAGTTGTTGAATCCAGGACTCCGTCAGTCGGAGTCTCTTACTCTAGTCTACTCAAGCAACAACAAAATTGTGTAAGGCACATAAGCCACCAGACCGAATCTGTCGTTCCACCGAATAACTCACCTATGACAGTACCACTCAGCACCACAAAGATAAAAACTTGCGTGCTTGCTGTGGTTCTAAATGTTATGCGACTCCAAAATTGGAACGCTGGCAACCCCCCTCAGAATACCAAATCAATCAGTCTCAAAAATCGCCAAGTCAATCCAAAAAGTCACCTGGACTTCAGACTAAGGCTGTTATATCTGCAAAAACGTCACATAGACCTGATACTAGTCAATCTGACAAACCAAGCAAAAAATCTTGTATACAGATAGAGAAAAAGACAATCCGGGATTCTTCACAGTTTTCCACTGTGATGAAAAAGAACAATAACAAAAGCCTAAACCCATCAGTTAGTAATTTAAAGGATCGGAAGCAACTCCAAAACTTGGATGAAGAAATGGAATCGGATTCATATGAATAAAGTGCTGATGAGGAAAATGCAGTTGAGGAATTTTTACCTAATTAATTTTATGTTTGTTATTTATTTCTGTGATTTTAAATTTGTTTTTAGGTAGTATTTGTACGTCATTGGACTTTGTTTATATTTTAACGGTTATTGCTTTTTAACTTCAGTTTTTAATCATAATACTTTGGTCTTTTAATTATCAACCTTTGACTCTTTTAAATGGGTTTAAATATACATATTAGTGTTTTCATTTATTGTTTTTCTCGGCTTTTTTTTGCTCAAATTTTTGGGTAATATATAATTTTTACATTTTGACTTTGCCTTGGTGCAGCATGTCCCTAAAGGGACTTTGTGCCATAAAATCCCAATCAACCAACCACAACCATTCGTTGAAAGATGCCACTTCCAAGTGTAGCAAGAGTACTCAAAAACTAAAATAAAAAGAAAAGTGTGCCCAGTTAAACTGATGGCATTGAGCTCACAGGCTATATATACTAATTGTATATTATACTCTTATTTCAAAGAATAATGCGCTCGAAAATTATCTTAAGGGGGGAAAGTTTTAATTTTGGAATAGGTATGGTATCAGCAGTCAATTTCACACTACGGGGGGTTTTATATTTATAGTGATGAATTGTGTCTCAGGTGAATTATTTGGTAGAAATGAGGGTTCAGTTTGGGTGTTTATGTACCTTACAGGTTTTAATTGTTGTTTTAGTATATTAGAGTAAGATACCCCAACAGATGGGGTCCTGGCAACAAGTTTACGAGATTCCGGGTAAGAAAGTTTGTGTTATTTTACAAGAAGAATTTCTTTTTCATGGATCCAGTTTGGCCAAGAGCGAGAGTATGCTGTATGGTTCTAAAAGTTCTCTTTTGTAGACAGTAAAAGGTCAGGTTCGAAAATTACACCACGGCAAGTATTTAGAGTTTGATGTGCCTTAACAGACAAAGAGAAAAACCGACCCCATTGTATTGCAATTTGAAAGAAGTTGTGATTGGCTGGCTGGAGAGACGAGAACTCAACAAGCAAATTCCAGAATGTAGTTTTTTAAGTGCAGGTCATCAAATACAGAATGAAATGCTTTTACAATAAGAAAAGGTGAAATTCTCTTAAAAGAACTATCAGAGAGATTGTCAGAACATTTAATTATGAAAAAACGAGTGTATGAAATATTCTGTACATTTTGTTGTTCTCCACATGGGAGAGAGTTAGAAGGAAACGAAGTTTTTCCATCCATAATAGAAAAAAAAAAAATTAAGACCCCGGCCACACCACCCACTATCGAGCCCATCAAGGGGATGCACATTCGTGCATCAGTGCTAACCAGGGCCCATACGGTCACAAGGCACTCCTATGCCAGTCTCTACCCTTAACAAGATGGCTAGTAAATGCTCGCTCACTTGATCCTCAGCCAGTGACAAGTCAGCTGACCAGCCGATTGATGCATACAGGACCAATATGCACCTAACATCTATTTGAAGCAGATGCCAAAGCAGTGTGATGGTTTCCCTCAACTGCCAGGATCCCACTTTCCAGGAACACGGGTCACCACACACGGCAATCACGTGGTGGTTTACAATTCTCCATGAGTCGACACAGACAGGATGATATCGACTCATGCAGAATTGCCCTCACCTCCAAAGAGGAAGCCACAACGAGAGAGAAACAAAGATTAATAAAGACGAGGAAAGGAAAAGAGAAAAGACATTTCAGGTGCCCAGGGTTGTGAAGCCTGTGAATACCTAAAGACTGTATCCCCCCGTGGGTAAAATGTATATAGAAAGAATTGTGCCTGATAAAGTATTTTGGGAAGTTGTTTCAAATAAAGCTGAAATTTTCTATAAAAAGTAATATTGCCAGAAATGATAGGGAAAGTTTTCATTCAACCTTGTTTCCTGATGGAACAGAGATAGGAAGTTGGCCACTGACAAGTAAAGTTTCTATAGTTTATATAACATATAAAAATTTGCAATTTTTTAATTTTATTTTGCAATTTTCTAAACATTTACAAAGTGGGCCATATTGAGAATGGGTGTTCCCAATATGGCCCATATGACACTTTTTACATTTCAGCTTATATAACTTTTAAGAGTATAATTACAAGTATAAAGTATTTTCTTTTATTACCACATTAATCCCTCTAAGCAACAGGATAAATAGTTTCTAGGAAAAATAATATTAACATGATGACCAAAAAAAAAAAAAAAAAAAAAAAAAAAAAACCACCTTAGGTGGACCATAATGGGGCCAGGTACCTCATTTGTGGTACATCAACTTCAGATATATCATTTATTTGTGAAAATGCATAGTGAGAACTACCACTTTGCTTGGCTAATTTTACAATGTAGGCATCATTAATTTGTGAAAGTATGTTATTACCAATAAGGTTTTCTGAGCGAAATATGCTGGCTGGTTGTCGGCCCAGTTAGCTTAAATGGAAAAGCATTGGCCTTGTAAGCCAAGGATCTGGGTTCGATTCCCAGCCTGGGCATTTTTTCGCTCAGTTGGAAATATTCAATTCGTATGATGCCATGACTTATTTTCTTTGTTTTTTCTCCAAAAACTGTACTTGCACCCATTTCCTAACTTTTAAAGAAGGGCCATTATCAATCTGCTCTGAAACAGAGCATGTTTTATTTTCTTCTGAAGAAAAGTTGGCATTTTTCTTTTGTTTCTTTAGAGCCATCGTAGTAGTTTTATTTTCCCTGTGGACTTTTTCAGCAGGAAGTCTATCGAGTGTTGTTGCAATTGAGAGAATTTCACTAGTTTTTCTTTGCATAAGAGTTCTTTTTCTTTGGGCATTCTTCACTGCATCTTTACAAGATGTTGATTGTGCTGGTGATAATGTGTGTATGATTGCAGCTTCTGTGTGTTTAAAAGGAGAATATGTGTTTAAAATTACATATAATAGATACATAAAGATCGTAAAATATTTAATAGTCATCAAATTTTCAGGATGTTTAATAGTCGTTAAATGCTTCAGGATCAAGAGCAAGTTGTTTGTCTTTAGAAATTAACATTTCATAAGCCATTACCAATTTTTTAGCAGTTTGTAATCCAAGCGTATTTCTAAGTTGTTTTGAATCTTCTGGAAATCGTAGAAAATACGTTCAATGCTTGTTGATGAGGCTACGATATGAAAAAGATAGCATGCAAAATTTGAATTTTTTTCTAAGTCACTGTATCTTTTCTTTTCAGTGATTCCCAACATTCTGCTGGTATAGGTTATTTATTATTGCATCAGAAAAATATGTAATAGGAAACAGAGATGCCTTAATGGAAAATTTAACAATCAATGCCAAAAAATTTTGATCAATGTCATTCACCCATTTCCTTGCTATTTCTTTTTCGTCATTAATAAGTCCCTCACCCATGTATTTTGGATGCATCATGTATGATGAAATTTATCATCTGATTCTATGCTTGAATATCCAAAAATTGCCTTAAAATGCAAAAAGTCACATTGAAAATTCTGTAAAAAATTTAAAATTGTGGAGGGCAAAACTTCCTATATTAAGATCCAAGTTTGAAACTGGATACCTTTAAAAAATAACAGAAATATTTTTCAAGCCAGAATGTAACTGTTTCTATTTTACACAATGCTGCTAAGTTACGGTGAAACAGAGTATAATGAGTACCCCCCCCCCCCCCCCCCAGATCTTGCCCATACCTTCTATTTGCCCCGTAGGGCTAGTTGAGGAGTTAGTTCCTAAAACTTACACAACTTTAATGTCTTGGTGACTCGATGTAGGTGATTAATCTGTTACTGAAATTTGCACAGTAAATTGAAATATGCTCATTAAGTCTTATAGCTAATTTAAAAGAAAACCGAAAACATACATGCATGATCTAGAGTTGTATATAAAATAATTTCTAAGTTAATTATTAGGCAATTTTTTTTAATTGACTTTCTAAAATAATGAATTGTAAATAAGATTAAAAATAAGATAAAAAAAAATAAAAAAAATAAGATAAAGATTATTTATAACACATAAATAATCTTTAATATTTACTCTAAATAAATCATTCGTCATATCTCATACAAACTGTCTATGAAATAAATAATCTTGTAATTCTGGAAAATATGAAGTTTTGTATCTTGTAAATCTATTTAATTTTTCTGTAAAAAAAATTTTTAATGAATAAATTATTAAATTGAACATTTTCCAATTAAAATTTCTCAATATTTACAAATTCATCAGAATTTACACAGCAATGATTTCTGGAATAACTACTCAGGAAGTTTGAATTGAATTCCTAAAATAATGCATTGTGAAGAAGAATATATATTCACATAACAGAAATTTTAATATAACTTCTAAGTAGTTTTTAAGTTATATTCTTTTGAACATCTGCCTTTTCTTTTCTTTACCTGTGATCCTAGACAAGATCCCCAAATGGTTGCTTACACAGGGACCAGGTGATACTTTGTTTTTTTTTATAGAGAGATCTTATTCTCCGTCTTTATTACATAGCTATTCGAATGTAAATCTATTTAATTTTCCTGTAAAAAAATTTTTTAATGAATAAATTATTAAATTAAAAAATTTCCAGTCCTATTCGAATGGTATAATGGAAAGCATAAGATTAACGAGTGCGCAGCAAACTCTGACAATTTGATCAACAGTTGCAGGAGTATATTCGTTTGTTTTTTAAATCAAAGTCATTGGCATTACATCACTCAGAATTCTATATCCCTGCCGCAATTGGGCTATCACTCGTTCAACATGAATTCTTGCATTTGTTATTTTTCTAGTATCTTCAACGTCAGGTCCATCTATCTGTTTTTTCCCTCTAATGAATGCAGGCAGTTTTAGCTTTGCATATAAAAATTCTACTTATTGTATAGTGAATCCTCTACCTGACAAAGCAAGATCACCTGGTGAAAACTTATCAAGAGAGCCACTCTTTTATATAGTGTACTAGCAGATATACCCGGTTCGCTCGTGTCAATAATAATGGTCTACCCGGATAAAATACATTAAAATGGAATAATACGGCAGTGACAATAACTGAGATTGGTGCATTACCGTCCACGAATCGTTAAAAGACCGATAAGAAATACAAGTAAAATAGTTTTAATTGCGTCTACTATTAACTATACCATAATAATGTATATTCCAAACAAATGTCATAACATATATTAAAGTACAATTATTTGCTTAAAAAGTGTCATTTAAATAATAAAAAATATTAAAAATTTACATGTTTCGACTCTTTCATTGAGTCATCTTCAGAATATATATATATATAAAAACTACAAACACAATGCCAATTGTGACATTATACTGATGACGGCAATGACCTAACCCATAAATTTTGCCTTTACTAAAATTTTTTTAACTTATGATCATTATACAATTTCGTTTTTCATACTGTCGAATAGAAAAAGCTTCTGTCAAATGAAATTTATTTGAAAATTGTATCTCAATTTTTTCATGTGAATGGATTTTAAAGTAATTTTCAATCATGGATATTTTTGATTTGCATGCAGCCAGGGATAAGATTTCTGCATTTTTTCACACCAGTATTTTGTTAGAGTAAATGATATTTCATTTAATCGGGACACTCTCTTGATTTAACAGAACAACATTTTCTTTAAGAATATACCGGTGTGCAAAAACGTGGAAATCTCATCCCTACATGCAGCCCAATTACGAAAGATATACCTGTTTGCTCTTAATTCAATATTATAAAGTAAAGACATTGATGAACTATGAGTAACTCTAGCATCATATTGTTGGTGGCAATAACCTAACTCAACCATAAATTTAACTTTTACTGCAATGTAACCTTTAAACATCGCACATTTGTTATTCCAAAATCTAATAGAATACAAAAAGTACTTTCAGTAATTTTTTTTGAAAAGCTTATCTCAATTTACGGATTGTTTATTCATTTTAAATTAATTTTCAATCACGGATATATTTTTAAATATACCTGTAACCCAATTCAGAAAGATATATCCGTTTGCTATTAATGCAATATTATGAAGAAAAGACATATCTATGAGTAACGCCTAGCACCATATTGTTGGTGGCAACAACCTAACCGTACCATAAATTACGCTTTTACTGCAATTTGATCTCTAAACATCATGCATACCATTATTTCAACGTCTAACAAAAAAGTCTGTCAGTCATGAAATTTTGTTTAAAAAAGAAAAAAAGCTTACCCTAAAAAATAGTAGCTATAATTTCTATTTAATATAAATCATACAAAAATCGTATTTTATGTAACCGTATTCGATACAAATCGTAGAATGTTATCACTGCATTTCAGGTATTAAAACATTTATCTAAATGATATAATTAAAGATTACAAAGAAATAGGGAATAAATTGTTGCATCCAGTTTTTAGAGCCAGTTTGAAATTATATTGATGACATTGACGTCATATCTAGCAAACGATTTTTTTTTTTTTACTATTATCATTTTCCTTATTTGATTCTTGATATTGAAACGACTTCATTAAAATAGATTTTTTAACATTCAACTAAAGTACTTCTAAGGTCATTTTAAAACATGCTTAGTTAAAGTTTTTACATAAATATATAAAAATGTGCATTTTCTGATTAGAATGACGTCGATTTCAAAAATGTAAAAATATAGCAGTCGAGACTGAATTTTTATTGGCTAATAAAACAAAGTACTTAAGTTAACAATTTTTTTTAATTATTGAGCCATTTTTTAGATGTGTTGGCAACAGGAAAGAAGCTATTGAATTTGAAAATTTAAAATGAGATATTTCTATAATGTTAAATTATGAAAGATAATAGAAAAAAGGGATAAATATTGGTCTGATGATTTTTTAAAGGTGACAGGGATCTATTCCACGTTCTAAAGCCTATGTACAGCAAGTTTCGTGCAAATCGGTCAAAAATTAAAGATTTGTATAAAGGACATACACACAGAGAACGGCTTTTATATATACTAGGGAATCGTTCCCGGGTTAAAGAATATAGGTGAAAACATTTTTTTGTTAATTAAAAAAATTAATATCTCAAAAATAAATTGAGATACAGCTTTCAAACAGATTGCATTTAAAAGAGCATTTTTTTCCTTATACAACGGTGTAAAAATTTAAAATGTGCGATGTTTAGAAGTTTAAAAATTTGCAGTAGAGAAAATTGCAAAACCAAAATTTTATTTCAAATTTAAATTTCGAAGTGTTGCCATTGGCAAAATGACGTATGCGTTACGCACAGATATGTTTGTCCTTTATAATATAGATAGTGTATTTAGCTATTGTTCGTCCTGTGTATCCTCTAGATACGAAGATTATTGCCCCTTGAGGTGATATTACAATTGAATACTTAACAGTAGGATTGTGTTTAAATGTGAGTAACGTTGTGCAACAGCTAATAAATCTGTTGGTTTTTCTGTTTTAATTTTAAAACAGTCTATGACTATCATTGCTTTCCTTCTATATGACTCTAAAAATGTTAATAGAACTTTCATAAAAAAATTCTTCTCTATCTGGCCAACATACTATTGAGTATAGCATTTATATATAAGCAATCAGAAAAAGCTCTTGAGGCAGTAGGTGTCGCAATTCCAATTCTATATCCTAATTCAGTAAAGTCAATATTTACACGTAGGGGCATCATTTTAAGAATCAATTTTTGAAATCTTGTTAGTAATGACAAGTGTGTTTCTGTAATATATTGTTCAGTTATATCAAACTCAATTGATAGAGTTAAAGCCAGGTAGTCTAGTGTAAAAGAGTCAAGGATCCATAATCCGCACACCCATAATCTGCAATTTTCTATAATTTGCATTGTTTAATGAATGTAAACAAGTGAACAAATTAACAAATTCTTGATACAAAAATAATTTTTTAAAAGAAATATCGGAAAAAATTATATCTAAAAGTAAATATAATCAATTTTTAAATACAAGAATTTGAAAAATGCATTTTTTGAGATAGCATATTATACTAATTATTATATTTCATATTTTTCTTTTCATGTTATATTGAATATGAAATTAAAATAGTGTCCAGAAATAAGAAAATGACATGTAATCCATAGTATTCCATAATCTGCACAACCTTTGGTCCCAACTTGTGCAGATTAAAGAACTTTGCCAGTAGTTAACTTTTTCGTCATCATCTTCTAAAGAATTTCTTTCTAGAGCTATTTTATATATTTGTTATTGACACCAGCTAACTCAGTTTGGAGATCTTGAGACACTTTAATGAATCAATGTCCTTCATTGTTATGTCGGTTTGTATAGAAATAGATGTTTTCTTAGGAATTTTACTATTATGGGCTCATCATTCATTGGATCACCAACAATTTCACTAGATGACAATGAATCATCATCAGTTCCATGGAGTGGTATTGTGTCTACAGTAGTTTAACTAATTCTGAGGATATCTTGAGAAGTATCATTAACTGAAAGTGAATTATCCAAATCACTGTCAAATGAATCAATTATCGGCTGTTTTCTTTTTTTTTCCCCTTTCATATCGTTTTAGTGCTGAACAATTTAAATTTGTATCATAGCCGATATTTTGAGATGATATCAAATCTGGATGATCAGTATCCTCTAAACCTAATTAAAAAAAAATAAAGGCTCAAATGAGTGAAAATTTAAATCAACAGAAAGTTTCTAAGGTTTTTTTCTAATGACACTAAATCATCCCAAAAATTAAAAGATATTTTAAAATAATAACAATAAAAGTTATTCACCCTTTTAAAATATAAACAAGACTTGAATAAACTTCCATTGAAAATTTTAAAATTTTGGACTAATATTTATTTTTAAAATTACAAAATAAGAATATTTTTTTGTATCCAATGAAGAACCATGGTTCCTCCAATAAAACTTTTAAAAATATTAATATATACAACTTGAAATACTAAGAGACGTGGGTTTGTAAGTTTTTGCCAAAAGCATAAAAATAGACTTGTGCCACTTTCTGCCTAAGTGGCAAATGTCGGTATGTGTTTGTTTTACAGAAATGTAACTAAGCTGTTTTAATTTTTGCTATTTTAACTCTTAACAAAATATAACTTTTAAATTTTTAACTAAAAACATTCAATACATTATTAAACACTTTTAAATTTGCATTGTTTTTAGTAAATAACTTTTTTTTTAGTTTGTATATTTTTCATTTAAAATATACATAAAAAATAGGATATCATAAATCAAAAACATTTGGACATCAAAGTGCTATTTCTGATTTACACATTAAAAAAAAAAAAAAATAAATAAATAAATAAATAAAAAGTTAAGACTTTTAATATCAAAATAATAAAGTATGGAACTATTAGTTATATCTTAAAATGAACTGCAGATTTCAAAAACTCAATCTTTTGGAATGTCATTAAGAAATGTTTTACAAGGATAAATTGTAGAAATAACAATAAATAACTAAGTGTTATACAGAAACAATTTTACTAAACTTTATAGAAACAACTATTCACTAACAATTTAGAATCCACCTCTGGCTAACAAAATATTACAGTTGTTTTGTCCATATACAAGGTAATCTAATTTATTTAATATAAGTCCTTGGTTAATGGATACATTTTGTAACACATTTAACAACTTTTCTTGATTATCTAGTTGTTTTTTCTGCAATACTTTTTATTGCAAGAAGACAATTTTTTATCTCCTCTTGCGTTTCAACGACTTTCACTTTGGTGTCACATTCCTCAAAAGTTTTTCTCTTTCTATACCTTGAATTTCTTTTTCTCTCTGTTTTAGATGATTCTGCAAAGTAAATCTCATTCACAAAATGAATATCATATCAAAACACATAATGCCACTTATGATGTCTAAATAAACAATTTAGGAAATGCACCTTGAATATCAAAACGAAATTTCTGCAATTCAAATCAATAGCTAGTAAAGTATGCGAATTTTTTTTTTATACAGCTTTGCATATGATCTTTAAACTTGTCTATATATGTTACGGTCAATATGATTAATCGGTTACTATTAATAATTACCAAAAAATATCCAAACAAACCGAATATAAAAATAATAAAGTATGGAACCATTAGTTATATCTTAAAATGAATTGCAGATATCAGAAAGTCAATCTTTTGGAATGTCATTAAGAAATGTTTTACAAGGATACATTGTAGAAATAACAACAAATAACTAGGTGTTATACAGAAACAACTTTACTAAACTTTACAGAAACAACTGTTCATTAACAATTTGGAATCTACTAATGGCTTTTAACAAAATATTATGGTTGTTTTGTCCATGTACAAGGTAATCTAATTTATTCAATATAAGTCCTTATTTAATGAATACATTTTGTAACGTGTGTTGTTTTTCTGCAATACTTTTTATTGCAAGAAGACAATTTTTGATCTCATCTTGCATTTCAGTGACTTTCACTTCGGTGTCACGTTCCTCAAAAATTTTTTTCTTTCTAACCCTTGAATTCCTTTTTCTCTCTGTTCCAGATGATTCTGCATAGTAAATCATATTCACAAAATCAATTTCCTATCAAAATACATAATGTAAGACATGATGTGTAAATAAACAATTTAGGAAATGCACAATGAATATGAAAACAAAATTTCTGCAATTCAAATCAATAGCTGGTATAGTATGTGAATTTTTTTATACAGCTTTGTGTATGATCTTTAAGTTTGTATATATACTACATAGTATGCTAAGAGTTTGATCAATTAAACACATTAGTACAGTTGAAAATTCCCATTCAGCAATTTCCATCAATAAATGGAAGTGTATTTCAGATCTTCCACGTAGTCTTGTATACCATCTATAGAATGTACACACACCAAGTAAAATGAAAAAAAGAATGAAAAACAAAGTGATCTAATTTAATATAAGTCCTTGGTTAACAGATACATTTTGTAACACATTTCTTGGTTATCTACTTGTTTTTCTGCAATATTGTATATTGCAAGAAAACAATTTTTGATCTCATGTGTTTTAATGACTTTCACCTCGGTGTCACTTTCTTCAAAAAATTTTCTCTTTCTACCCATTGAATTCCCTTTTCTCTCTGTTGCAGATGATTCTATAAAATAAATCATATTTACAAAATGAATTTCATATCAAAACATATAACGTCATAATAAACAATTTAGGAAATGCACAATGACTATGAAAACAAAATTTCTGCAATTCAAATCAATAGCTGGTAAAGTATGTGAAATTTTTTTAATACAACTTTGTACACTCTTCAAAACAATTAGGGGAGCACATGGTTTAAACAAAATTACGCAAATCTTTACACTGATAAGTAACATAAAATGAAACATCCATAATTTAAAGCGTAATAGAAAACAGTTAAAGAAAACTTCACATGCAAATTAAAGTTTATGACGTCAAAAAGTAGAAAAAGGAGATAAGTGCAGAAATCGGGATTTTGCAGAAATGTCTGTTTCACTGTCTCAGTTGTAAAATTCAATTGCTCAGCTTGTGTTTTGAGAAAAGGTGACTTGAAATTGTCACAACAATGTGATTTAACGAAATCCATGGCTTGGCGTGTTATCGGGACAGTTGAATCTGGGGAAACACAACGAAGTGTAGCGAATGCTGTGGGCGTCGCAAGAAGTGTCAATGCAAGACTGTGGAATCGATTCTAAGATACATGGAATGGTAGACATGGACAAGGGCAACGTTGGCTATGTGCTACCACAGGAACTAATGAATGATATATTCTCTTAACAGCTCATCAAGACGGAACGGGAAATGCTACTCTGCTGCAAACACAGTTGTTCTTGGCTACAGGACGAAGGGTGTCCAGCCAAACATTCCGAAATAGGCTTCCATCAGGATAGTCTCTATGCACATATGCCAAGGGTCTGTATTCCATTGATCTCAAGCAAACTGTGCAGCCCAAAGAGGGTGGGCAACTGAACATCGAGTTAGGAGGCAACGTTGTTGGAGTAGAATTCTGTTTAAAGAAGACTTCCGACTCAGTCTGGTTGTGACATCTGATGTGTTTTGACATTAGAAAGAGGCACTCAAAATAATCCTACATTCGTTCGTGAAAGATCACATTACAGATGACGTGGGTTGATGCTATGGGCTGGAATCAGCATAGGTGGACGTATGGGCCTGCATATTATTCTGAATGGCACTTTGCCAGCCCAAAGTTATACAGACGAGATACTGAGACCTCATGTCATATTTTATGTTGCAGCAATTAGTGATTTCTTTTTTTCCATGCATGATAATGTCAGACCTCATATAGTTCGTCTTGTGGAAAACATGCTTGAAGCTAAAACAATACAGCATATGGAGTGAACAGCATGTTCTCCTGACCTAAATGCGATCGGGCATGTTTGAGACATACTCGGACAACACATTGCGCGAGACCAAGGCCTCATTTTACTGTCCAGGACTTGGAGATTGCAACTCTTGAGCAGTGGAACAGTATTCCCCAAAGTCTTATCGATAACCTCATCGCATTGATGGAAAAGAGGTGTGCAGTAGTCTTAGCTGTTCGAGGAGACCACATGCCATATTAAAAATCTTGCATCATTTCTAAACAATACTTTTTTAAATCATTTACATGAAACCAAATTGTTGCCCCAAACCATTTTTTCAAAGAATAAAAGCTCCCTTATAAATTTTTTTTCGTCTTTTTTTCTGTATTGCGCATTGATACATGTGTACTATCCATTTTATGTCCATACATAGCTGTCTTGCACTGTTCTCTTCTGTTTTTTGCATTCTCCCCTAACTTTTTTGAGCAGTATATATGATCTTTAAGTTTGTATATATACTACATAGTATATATACAAACTTATAGTTATGATAACTTATACTTATACTTATGATAGTTTATCTGATAGTTCTTTTAGAAGAACTTCGGCTTTTCTAATTGCTAAAACATTCCAATCTGTATTCGGAGATGATTGTAAACTTAAAAAGATGCAGTCTGGGGATTTGCTGGTGGAGGTCTCCTCTGCTAAAAATTCAGGATTTCTCTTAAATTGCACAACTATAGGTTCCTTTTTAGTTTCTGTTCAAGTACATCAAACATTAAATACAATCTGTGGAGTAATATCAGAACCAGAACTTCTATTCACTACAAAGGGAGAACTTCTAGCAAATTTAAAAGAACAAAATATCATAGATGTGCGCCGTATTACTATTTGGCAGAATGGACAAGTGCTTCCGCAAAGCACATTATTCTAACGTCCAGTAGCCCTATCTTACCTACTAGAATTTAAAGCTGGCTATCTAAACTGTCCAGTCTGACGTTATATCTCAAACCCTCTCTGTTGTTATTAATGCCTGCGGTATGGACATACTAATACTAAGTGTCATGGACCTGTTACCTGCACACGTTGTGCAGAAATCGGCCCTGACGATAAATCCTGTGCAAAACCCGAAGACTGCACAAACTGTAAAGGTGATCATACAGCTTACTCTCGCACTTGTCCTAAATGGATCCATGAAAAAGAAATCCTTATTGTGAAAATTACTCAAACTTTCTTATCTTGATGCTCGGAAACTTGTTGAAACCAGAACCCCATCTGTTGGTGTTTCTTACTCTAGCTTATTCAACCATACATCAAAATCCGTAAGACACATAAGTACCCAGACTGAAAACTCCTTTCCACCAAATTGTTCACCTGAGAACCCATCATGTAGTACTCTAAAAAGAAAAACCCGTGATGCATACTCTACCGCTAGTACAAGATTTAAGCCTAAATTGGAACTCTGACCACCATCATGAGAACCTGTGAAAATTTAACACACTCATAGTCGGTCTCAAAAACCATCAGCTCAATCTGAAACATCAACCGAACATGAGACTACTGTTAAAAGCAAATTGGTGAAATCTGTTGTTTGTCCAACTCAAAAGCCAAGCGAACGAAAACAGGACCAAAAATCGAATTCTGCGAGAAAGATGCAAAAACCTAATGTTTCTCCAACACAAAAATCAAATGTACAGAATAAAATATCTGGAAATTCCTCAACACAAGCCTCTTAGCAGTGGAAAACTGTGAAGAAAAAACAGAGAAAATCATGCCGTAGCCCATCTGTTAGTTATTTAAAAGATCCGAAACAGTTGCATAATCACGTTGAAGAGGCCATGAAGTCAGCATCTTATGACTCGGGTACAGGCGACGAGAACACTGTTTTTGAAGAGTTTGCGCCTAATTGATTTTAAGTTTTTAATTTCGTGATTTTTAAACTGGTTTTTATGTAGTACTTTTACATCATCTTATACTTTGTTTATATTTTACCATTTATTGCTTTAAACTTTTACAGTTTTTAATTATAATAATTTGTCTTTTAATTAAGATCTTAAGACTGTTTTATTTGTTTTTAATTATATATGTCATTGCTGTTTTTCATTTAATTGCGTTGTTCCCTTCAACCTGTTCTTAGTCATTCTTTACTGTTACTTTTTGTTTCCATTTTGACCTTGTCTTGGCGCAGCATGTCCCTATAAGGACTTAGTGCCATAAAACCTCACTCACTCAACCAACCAATCCAATGATGCCTCATCTTTACAACGAGCATTAGGCATGTTTGCCCCCTACTCTCGCTGGATTCCTAGCTTCTCTGACAAAATCCACCCTTTCTTGACTAAAGGGCATGTTCCACTTGCGGACGAGGCTGTAAAGGCATTTAACTCTCTTAAAGCTGATATTTTCAATGCTTCTTTAGCTGCCATTTACGACAACATTCCATTTAGAGTTGAAACTGATGCCTCCGAGTTTGCAATAAGAGCTATTCTTAGTCAGGCTGAGTGCCCTATAGCTTTCTTCTCTGAAACACTAAATGCATCTGAAAGGAAACATGTCTCTATTGAAAAAGAAGCCTATGCAATCATTGAATCTCTGAGACACTGGCGACAATACTTAATCGGTAGACACTTTAAAGTTTTTACATATCAAAGATCAGTTGCATTCATGTTTGATCAATATCACAGCAGCAAAATGAAAAGATCATGCACTGTAGGTTAAGCTAGCATGTTTTGAATATGATATAATTTATCGACCAGGCAATAGAAATGCAACAGCTGATGCCCTCTCAAGGATCAATGCAGCATATCATTCTAGGTCTCACCAAATTCGAGCCTACCCACCAGATCAAGATAAAATTGCATTTGTCTGCCATTTTGGAATCATTTTTTAAAGATGCCTTTTGGTTTAAAAATGCTCCTGCCTTGTTTCAAAGATTGATAGATCAACTTAGAAAGGGTCTTAAGGATGTCCTTGTTTATCGTACCTAGACGACATCATCGTTTTCTGAGAAACGTTTGAGAAACATCGCTCGAATCTTACAGCCAGTGTTGGCATTAATCGATTACTTTTTTAATCGATTGATTAGTCGATTAAAGATTCAATCATACGAAATTGACGTCTAATTCAATTTATCATGATTGAAATTGAAAAAGTAATTGCTCTTTAAAAAGTTTTTTATGATTTTTTCAATCTGCATGAATTCAATCTTGATTAATTTAATCGTGATTAATTTAATCATTAATTACATAGATAAAAATTAAATACGACTGCCCTGTTTACTTTCTTAAAATCGCTTTCATTGCTACGAAATTCTTTTTAAGAGTCACTGTACGATTTTCCTTATTGATTATACAGTGTCACACAAAATTATTCATATAAACCGATGTCAATATGTTTAAATTATTTAGGGGGGATTAGGAGCAATTGAAACCCGCTTAATAAAACTGATATATTCTTTTATAATTATTTTAGGCAAATAGGAGCAATAATATCAATCATTTGATAGTCACAAATCGATGGCGATAGGCCCTGCTCCCTCATAGACTGTACTTCATGTCGGTGCCACTACCTTCAATGGATGCAGAAGAGAAAAGTTTTGAAATTGCGAATTTTATTATATCGATGGGGAGAGAAACTTGAAATTTTCGTGATAGCATTTAAAACTTTTAAGTAATTACCATGTAAGTACAGTTTCTAAAAAAATCAAAAATTAAAACGGTGAAATCAGCAAAAAGTGTTCTAAAAACGTCCTAAATTATGATTTCAATAGAATTGTTAAGGATAGAAAATTTTAATTTGATGTGGACGTTACTTTTAAGACTAGTCTCACAGAACAGGTAAAAAGTTTAGATATTTTAAAGGTTGAAATAAATTACGAAAAGCGTTAAAAAAAAAGTTTAAAATTACGATATTTGTGGAAATGTTAATGATACAAACTTGAAATTATACACGGTTACTACTTTTAAGACAAAAATATATGCGCCTTACACTTTCTTAAATTGAAATATAAAAAGCTGTGGGAGAAAAAGTGCCTTTTAACAGGAAATATAAGAAAATTTCATAAAAATGTGTTTTTTGTTCCTTCTTGAATGGTAGTAATTTTCAAGTTAAAAATAGAAAAGATTCAACTGAACTTTTTTATAAGTTTCTAGTGTAGAAACTCCTAACGGAAAAGTAAAAAATATATCTATATTTAACCATACTTAATGACCCCCCCCCCCCCACACACACACACACACACACCTGCAGCGATGACATGTCAACTCCCGGAAGATTTGAAATTTTGTATTTACAATGGTCAAAAAGTGACCCCCCCCCTTCTCCTCCGGAGCCACAAAAATCCCTCCCGGAGAAAAGTGCCTGAATTAAACACTGTTAATGAATAAAATAAAATCTTAAGATTTGTGTACCAAGTGTATTTCCCTTAATTGCAACTCATTTAAACTTTGAAAAAAAAAAAAAAAAAAAAAAAAAAAAAAAGATACATATATATATTTTTTTTTGTTGGAATTTTAATCTAATTAAATATAAAGAAATGATCTATAAGTATTATTTATTAAGCTTAGAAATATTTTTACAGTGCACATTTACATATGTTTAGACAATTTTTAAACAGTTTGAAGAATTGAAATGGAAAAAAAAAAGATTCTGTATCAGATAACTGATTTGCAGCTGCAAATTGCGTTTAATAAACGTACTAAATTATGCTAAACATTCGACATTACGGTAACATACAAAATTATGCTTATATCATAAAAATAAACTTGCAGCAAACTGATAAAGAAAGTGTATCGTAAAAGCAAAATGAAACAGTTTGATGTCAGCTTCACATCATAAAAGTGTAAGAATAAATCAAAGGGGATGCTTTGCATCTCCCCCCATTCTCGCCAAAGTAATATTGAATTAACCTTTAACTGACGTCACATAAATTGTCACATAACTACTGTGAAGTGGTCTGTGAGACCGCTCTATCGAAAGATAAGTAAAGACTCGATTAAATTTCAGGATAGTGTTTTTATACTAAACTTTTTGTGCAGTACTGTTACAATTAAAATTCCCTTATTCAAAAGTCTCTGGTGACAGTATTAAAGTTCCAAACGAAGCAAAATTTCGGTGATATTTGTAGTTAAACTGAAAGTCACAAGTTAAACTATAAAAATTGAAAAAAAGCAGTGGTCTGTGAAACCGGTAACATGAGTTAAAGGTTAATATTTTCCTGTCTTTTTTTTAGTTTTTTGTACTCCTTTGTGTAGGGGAGACCGGGGGAATGCCGCCACTCGGGGTTATGCCGCCACCCCGTCTAGTTTAAAAACTAACGGCAGTTTGAGATGGTGATTGCACCTGCACTGTAGCCACCAACAATAGAAACAGTGCCTAGAGTGAGAATGGTTTTGTTGTACGTCGTTAACTTGTTCTAGTCAAAAATTTCGTTTTCATCTAGTTGTTTCTTATTTTGGAGCTTCAAATGAATAGAGGTAAACACCTTTTATTGAAAAATTAGATACTTAAGATAATATTATCTGTAATCTACATGCATTCGCCGACATTTTGATGCAATTTGTTGAACAAGTTTGGTTCTTCTTTCGGCTTTGCTGGGGGTTTTCCACTGTATTGTCCTCTGGGGGTAATGCCGCCACCATGGCAAAGGGTGACTTTTCCAATTTGAGTTAAATTGTAAGCTTAGCACATTAATAAATCTGGCTTAAAGAACATTGTAATTATACATTATTTTCATAAATTATTGTTTTTCTAAAATTTTTTAGTAGGTTATGTGTTTCCTAGTATCCATTTTATGTATTTACTAGGTCATTATAGAGTGGCATCATTACCCCGATACAGTGGCGGAATTATCCCTGTGTCCTGGGTAATCCCGCCACTATACAGAGGTTAAAAGAAAATTTTTTTATGTGCGCTTACTTTACAGTATGATTACGGTTAAATGTATGCAGATACTAAAGTTAATGATTCAGCTTCAGAATTTTTACTATTAAAAAATAAATATTTTTTGAGGTGAAAAAAATTAAATTCCCTTAAGGGGTCGCCATTCCCCCGGTCTCCCCTACTCTTGGAATATGGAATGTTGGATAAGGTCAAAAACTTAAATTTAAGAAGTTTTTATTACTTATTATTTTTTCTGTTTTTAATCAATGCTTAGTATTTAATTATTAATCATCTTGTATTATTTAGATAAAATTTACTCCAAATTGTAAGTATCAACTGTTATAGAGCGGGTGTCGAGAATAAAAGTGACTCAGTCATAGAATTTCGAGAAAAAATTATGATGTAGGACAACATTATAAAGACTAAATAAAATAATGACTGGCCTGCCTTAGCTTCATTGTATTTATATACAGATTTTTTCATTTGAAAAATATTCAGAACTTAAAAAAAGAAATCAAGTCATACCGAGCCCGACCAGAAAGAATCAAAACCTACTCGAAACCGAAACAAATCCAAAATATTTAAAGAGAACCCTATCCAAGAAAATACCCGATGCAAGACCTTAGCAATGATCAAGAGTGATTAAACCAGAAGAAGCTTGAAAAAAAAGATAAAATGAAGGCCCCAAAGCCAGAACAATACGGAAAGATTTCAATCATAAATCCATCATTACATTGACTAATTAGATTGACTATTTAGATTAAGAATTGATTTAATCGTAAAAAAGCAAACAATTACAACCAAATAATCATTGGTCATTAGTCTATGAGTAGGATTGAATTGATTTAATCGTAATCAAAGCATTGATTACATTAAAATAATCCCTGATCGTTAGTCTATGAGTTGGATTGAAACTAAACTTAATCGGTCAATCTTTAATCATGATTAAAAAAATAATCGTTAACTTTCAATCGTTAATCTAATTAAAATTTTGCACAACCCTGCTTACAGCTGTGTTAGAGAGACTCGTTGAACTTGAGTTAGATGCCAAACATGAAAAATGTCATTTCTCTTATGAGAAAGTCACTTACCTTGGACACAGGATAACCCCAATGGTCTAGAAGTAGATACAGACAAGGTATAGTAGATCTTTATAACGCAATTCTATATAATGCAATTCTCCATATAACGCACAACTTCTCGGATGTAAACAATGATTTTTGCAGTTAAAAAGCCCCTGCATTTTCACATTGTAAAATATTGCTATTCTCTAGAGGACTAAGTTTGATATATTAGTTCAACTTTATCTTCTAATTTAAGACCTTTTTACTGAAAAAATGCTATTATTACAATAAACGTTTTTGAAAATGTCTAATATAAGGGATGGTTGTGTCAGTTATGTTTGGATCATGTTTATAAAGTAAATTTAACAATGTCTGGCCTATATTATGCAAAAATTTATAATTTGGATAACTCTTGGTAACAAGGAATGCAGTATAAAGATATTCTAATGTATTTTGATATGTTTCAGACATATGTGGTCATGTTTACAAGGTGAATTTAATGATGTGATCCATATAACGCACAACCTTGCGTTTTTAGGTTTGCGTTATAAAGATTTTCTACTGTATTTGCAATTAAAGCGATATCTCCACCTAAAAATGTTAAAGATATTCAGTCTCTTACAAACCTGTTCTTGGCACAGAAGATTTATATCACATTTAGCTGATATCTCAAGACCCCTTAGCAATCTTACGAAAATAAAATGACTTGGAAATGGGGAAAATAAGAGGAATAGCCTTTGAAACTTTAAAATAATGTCTCATGATACCTCCAGTGCTGAATAAAGCTGATGGCTAACTGTTATTCTGCATACTGATGCTAGCAACTATGCTCTTGGTGCTGTACTTTTAAGCTGCTGTCAGATTCACTAACTTTTCGAGCAACTTTTGAGCCAACACTTGATTTCCGCCAATTTTCCTCAAGAAATCGTCCCAAAACCCTGTGTGATAGCAAACCACAATATCCCCAACTTTTTTACTACAGTTCTAAAAAAAGTCTAAGCTAACCACGCCTTTTCATCCAACTTCGAACATTTCAGCCAATCGGAGATAAACGGGTTTCAACGTCATCAGGACAATATGGCTGACGCTTCGCTTAGAAAAAATCTGAAATGGACAGATGAACAAGAAAGAGTTTTGATTGAAAATGTTCAAGAAAAACCACATTTATGGGACATTAAGCACCCCCATTATATAAATAGAACTTTAAAAAGATGTTCCTATAAAGAGATTGTGCTAACTCTGATTGCAAAATTTCCAGAAAACGAAAAGCTTTTCACTGTTGGTAAACTTTACATATCCTGTAGTATAATAATTAATTACATATTTATATTATTTTCTGTTAATAATATTTTCATAAATATATATTAATAATATGTGCTTTTGTACATATGCAATAGTTATGTATATTAAAAAAAATACTGATTGCCTCATATTGCCTCATACGCTATGAATCGAAGATTGGCGTGATTTGGCTTGCACATTTTGATCGCCAATGTTTGTAAATATTAAAGGAATAGCAGAATATGTTCATTTGTTGCCCAGTGGCACGGTCGGTAGCGAATAGAAGTGCCTTGTCCGTGAAAGGGTTAAACGCATATTAATGTATTTATTATTTTAAAGTTTCCTTTCCCTTTTAACATTCACATGTAAATACAATTTTCAGGACATAATTTTCAATATTTTTCTGCCTTTAACACGTACTCATTTAATAGTAATTTTAAAGTTGTTTTTTTTTTCTGTTTTTAATAGTCACGTGAAAATAAATTTTTAATCGTTATGAAATATTATTCTTTGCGCTGTATTTAAAATTGAAAAAAAAATCTCTATAATAGCCTAAGTCATGTGACTATCATCAACAGCTCCAGGCGGATCCCTTCGCTTTTTATATTCCAGGTGGCAGTTTTGGTCAGCCATATTTAATGTTAGCCAGCCACAGGTGTGATAAGTCGCCGAATATTATTCTATCCCCATTATTTCGTTTATATTATAATAGTCCAAGTCATGTAACTGCCATAAACAACAGGCTGATTCCTTCGCTATTCATAAGAAAGATTTCCATTTTTATTAAAGAATCAAAATTATTTTTTTGAATGAAACTACATAAAAGTTGCCATGATCACAAAGAATTCCTGGTACTTTTATGTTAGCCGGGGGAAAATCTCGCCAATAGCTTTTTTTTTTAACTCGCCAGTTAGCATTTTTTTATTTTTCGAGTGGTAAATTAAAACGGTGCTACTTGGTTATCCCATCGACAAAAAATCTGCCGCCAAACTATAAGATTAAATGCCAATAATGGTTGATCGTAAATGTCACATTCACTTGACTTTAAGGAAGTTACACATGTTCACGCCATCAAGTGATTTTTATTTGACGTTTTATTTGTATTTTTATTAATGTTATACTAATTTATTTGTTCTTTTGTTATTTAAAAAAAAAAAAAAAAATGTCAATTTGTATAATTTGGCGAAATTGGTCGATGGGAGAAGTAATAACATTAAAACGTTGCTTTGAAGTGGAAATTAAATCTCATGATTTGTTGCATTGTCACATATGCACCGGGTTTGGCGTGATTTTTTTTACGACAATTTGGCGAAAACCTCATTTTCAAATACCTGTTACATATGTATTTTTAAATTATTCTCTGTTATCTTTAAAATGAAATGGCAATAAATAAAAAAAAAATAATTAATAACATTTTTTGTAAATAAAAAGGAAATAAATTCAAATAAACATTTATTAATAAATAAGCAACAATAGCCAGGTTACCATGTCAGGCAAAATAACACCATTTTGGCGCCAATTAGGTACCCCGTTGTGTATATGACATCTGTGCCTAATATTTTTCTTTTCGTTTTGTTTAAAAAAAAGAATGAAGTAAAAGCCATTTATTTTAAAGGTTTCAATTTTAAATGAAAGTTTTGTATTAAATAAAATAATAATGAAATACAAATTGAATTCTGAATAAAAGTAACATGATGCATTTCTTAGCATACATTTAAGGGAGGCCAAACTCGTCGCCAAATTAATTTAAAATAACCTTTTCTAAAATATGAAAAAAAAAATTCTGTTATGATTAAAATTTGAGTTGCCATCATTAGAAAAAAAGTAAAAAAATTAATATTTCGAAAACTAATTCTAATTTTAAAATTCTAATACCAGTTTTGAGATCTGTGGATCAATACGGATTTTTGGTGTTAATTTCAACGCAAAGTATTGCATATTTTAGGAGAAATTGCCGTGCAACGTAATCAGTTGTTTAATCAGTCGTTTCACAGAATTGTTACATAAATTCGTTTCAATTCGATTCATTAGGATTTTATATATATAGGGTAGATAAATTTCTTTAAGTTCTATACTTCCTCTTGGATTTGTACAGGAAATTGAACCCTTTAAGTGTGGCATTAAAAAACAAGGAACTTGTCATTTCATCTGGAAATAAAAATTGAACATTGCATCTCAGTTCTGACAGATCTCGAATCTAGAGTTGGACCAAACAAACAGGAGTTTTGGGACCAACTATCTATATCAGGGATAATCGAGGTTGTACAGCTAGAAAATATTAAAAATGAGGAGCGAGAATTTCAGACTTTAAGAGGGAGATTAATTAAATATGCAAAGATATATTTCACAGAGAGACTATATGACAGAGTTGTTAACACATATATGTCAACAGATGTGTTAACATCTCTGCATGTTTTTGACACTTTGTGTTGGCTTCCCAAAGAAAAAATACTTGAATTTGGGTTAGGAGAAATAAAAAAGCTCTTCATGTATTTCAACCCAGTCTCTTTAATGAAAAAGTGGATATTGTATTAGTAGAGTGGGCAGAATTAAAATTTATGTTCTCTTCACTAATACTGAAAGATATGCTGGAAAAGTTTTACAGTGAAAAATACTCAGCAAGATTCCCCAATTCACTCCAGATTCTAACAATTTGTGAATGTTCTACCAGTGAGCATAGTTTCGTGCGGGAGATTTCAGCTGTCACAACAGATTCAATACTGCATACAGGAAATCTCTGAAGACTGAGACACTGGATGGTTTACTCAGAATTTCTATTAATGGACCCACCCTGACAGATTTTGATCCTACAGCTGCGATTGACAAGTGCAGAAAGGCAAGTCTACACAAATATGGAGTTCTAAAAGTAGAGGAACTTTTTCTTTCATGACTTTTTAGTGGTATGTGACAATTTCTGTAACCACTGAAACCTTATAGCAACCTTATTTTCAGTTATTTTTTTTTCTTTTGCAATAAATATGTTTCGATTTTATATTTCTGCATTTTTTATGATTTCAGTCCTCAGAAAGATCTTCATACTACATCTGTTAACACTTTAAAAATTGTTCATATTTCTCATTAATGTAAAATATTCCTGATTTAACAGACAGCTCCTTCTAAAGTCAATTTAAATTCATTTGTCATATATAGTTCATTTTCTGGGCAAGGGTAGTGACCGACGTTGCTGTCTGAATGAATGTAAATTAATTGCGAGCAAAAGTTTTAGTCTGCCGAGCACCGTTTGAACTGAAATTTCATGCCCTGGTATATAGAGCTCTCTTCCCCATCTGTTTTGCTGCTAAATAGACTTAGAAAAAATGAAAATAGCAATTCAATTAACAATTATGTCTTCTTCAAAGATGTTTAAAAAATTAGCTTATCGCATATTTAAATTGCAACAAACTTTGAAATTTTCGATATGAATGCAAAATTTACTGATGAATCCAGACATTGTGCCACATTTGATATTTTTATTGAAGTTTGTTATAATTTCACCATTTAGATTATCCTTTAATTTATTTCACTTTCACTAGAATGGCTACTTATATTTGTCTCTACCAAGTGGGGGGGGGGGGGGGTAGTTTCTTTAAATTGTTTGAATGACTACACTTATAGTTTTGGTAGGTGTCTACAAACCTAAATAGTTTTCTCGTTCCTTAATATGTTGAATTCTTAGAGAAATCCCTCTCAAGCCACGCCCGTTGCTTAGAAACGCTGGTATTGCAGTATAGCAATGCAAAGCACTACTAACAGATTGAAATTAATAAATAAAAATTAAGTAAATTTTAAATAAGTTTTCAGTAATTACTTAAAACTATATAATTTTTTTAGTTTTATTACATTATCAGTCACTAGTCATTGGTGACTGATGCGGCCTAAATGGAAAGTTCTGTGTCACTCACAATGATTGACGCGGCCCTCAACGTGTTGAGTCAGTTCTCAAATACCCTTCTCAGCAACACAATTTTTCTGACCAGGACTGCATGTGGTTGAACTGGTAAAAATTACTGAGACCTGACTGATCCTGGTTTTTTAATTAAAATTATTATTAATATCGCCCCCATTCAAATTGTTACTGGGACCCGCATTTTCTCTTTGAGGCATAAAATTGGCAGACCTGAGTACTGAATCTATTTGGAAAGATAAATTTTTCATTTTTTAAAAAATAAATTATTTATTGAATTATGAACGATTGTATATGTGGTCACGTGACAACTAGCTTTTCTCATGCCTCACGGTGTCACATGTGAAAATTCGATTCGAAATGCCCACTTTAACAGTATTCTATGGAAGATCTTTTACGTTTCACAAAAAATGGAAAAATCTGTCAATTACATAGTTTCTGAATAACAATACCTGTTGATTTCATTTGTTTAAAAAATGATGTCTATATATTTGATGATGTATATACATTATTTATACTTTCTGACCATTATCAAGATTATATATTGCACTCTTGCTATGAAAGTGTCAACTAAAAATTAAGCTTTTTTGAGTTATGGTTGCCATTCTACGTAATTTTTATTCCTCTGACAATTATCTAAAGTAAAAGATAGAGCACTGAAAATCCATGTAGCAGTTGTGTTTACAACATGTCCATTGAGCATTCCGTTTCCTGAAAAACTTAGTTATGACACTTTTGAAGCAAGAGTGAGATATGTGTGTCTGTCAGAAAGAAAAATTTGCCATTCATTTCTGTGAATGGCAAAAAATGTTTTTTCAAACAATAAAATTGAAAGAAAGAAAGATATTCATATAGGAACCATAAAAGAAATTACTTTGGTATCAATGGTTTAATATTTAAAAAAAAATTCAAGCAATAAAAATATGTACATTATAAATTGTTAGCTGCATCAAATTAAAAAAATTAGGCTTTTAGAGAATGAGACTGATAAAAATAAAAATCCTGAAAACTTTATTAGTAGTGTAATTAAAAAATAAAAATAGATTGCTAAAAAAAAAAAAAAAAAGAAGAGACTGTAGTAAGTAAAAATAAATGCTTTACTCAATTTTTTTAGTTAAATTTCAGATAAAAAGAGAGCATAATTGGTTGTAAATTATAAACTTAAAATTCTTTCACTTCATTGAATAGGTTAGACTGACAGCACCATCTATCGCCTTAAAGCAATAGGAATCACTTATCTAATATAGAAATTGTCATGATTTCAATAATTAATTTAAAAGCAATTACCGTAATTTCGCACGTATCCGTCACACCTCAGATAACTCGATTTCCTACCAGAATTTATTTTAAATAAAATGTGACTTATTTCTGCTTAGCACTTATTTGATAAAATATCCGGATTGAAAAAGACTTAACTAAGCCGTGTGGTGTATACGTGGAAAATTATGGGAATTAAAAGTTCAAGAATTTAATCTAACGAAACATTCCAGTTATTTACTGTCAAATCTTGACAAGTGCTATCTAGTATTAGGTAGCTTTCATTGCAAAAAGCTACCTATTGCAGCCGTTCGGAGGAAAGCGATTTCAAAAAATTTTGGTATATTTTCATCGTTCATGACCCCCAGACCCCGAAACCACCCTCCGTTCAAAAGTTATATATATATATATATACATATATATATACAGGGTGATTCAGCTCGTCGGTGACAAACTTTAAGGATCGATAGAGCACACCTAGACGAACATTTTTGAATAGGGAATGTAGGGTCCCTGACGCGATGGTAAGGCGCTAGGCGCTTTCGAAAATTTGGGTGCCGAAATTCGAAACGTCATAAAAACTAGGGAAATGGTTAGATTTTCTTGCTTGTTGCGTCGAAATGATTCTGTTTGTTTAGACTTTCTTCAGTACCAATTTGATAAGCGTATCTCTTAAAACATGGATAGGGGGCGCTGCAGACTTTGGAGAGCTAGACAACAACTTTAAGCCCGTTATTTTGATAATTTAACACATGCTCGCCAAAGTTTATACTCTAACTTAAAGTTTGAACCCAAAAGTAGAGCCCTGCAAAAAGCGTAAGAGCCGGAATAAAATGTCAAAGTACAGGGTGGTCGAAACTCGAAGGCTCCTAAGAGATAAACAAACAGATTTCTTGACTTATGGCATGCATTTTCATGATTCTGTTTGCTGGGGCTCTCTGAAACTCAGTTGAACGGTACAAAAAGAAACATCGATAGGGGGCGCTTTGGGCAAAAAACATAATTCGTTGACATTTCGGACGCTAACTGGAAACGGGGCGCTACGATCAGTTAGTAATAATGAAAACACATTTTCTACCTCTGCTCAACACTTCTGAATAAATTTAGACCAAAAACATCAATGATACTGGAAATTTATTTACAAAAAATAACACTACAGAAGATGCTCGAAATTTCGACCTTGGGCCATGATGCAGGCTTCGCACCTCCGTCGCATTGAGGAGTGTGTGTTTCCAACAATGCCAGGAGTATCTCTGATCTGCCCTGCAGCTGCCACAATGCGCGCCACAAGTTCTTCAGCACTGCTGACAGGTGTATGGTATACCTCGGCCTTCAGGTAACCCCAAAGGAAGAAATCCAAGCAGGTGAGGTCTGGTGATCGGGCAGGCCAGTGAACTGGACCCCCACGCCCGATCCACCGCTGGCCATACCTTGCGTTTAGATGGAGACGCACGTCGTTCGTGTAATGGGCCGGAGCTCCATCGTGCTGGAACCACATCTGGCGACGCGAACCTTCGGGTACGTGCGCCTCATCCAGAAGCTGCGGCAGCACTTGATCCAGGAAAATCAGGTAATTTCCACCTGTCAGCCGTTCAGGTAACAAATAAGGGCCAATGAGGCAATCCCCCAGAATGCCGGCCCACACATTTACTGAGAAACGCTCCTGGGCTGCTCGGCTTCTGGTTTCATGTGGATTTTCATCACACCACACATGACTGTTGTGGGCGTTCCACATTCCCTCCCGGCTGAAGGTGGACTCGTCCGTAAACAAAATGCTGTTTACAAAACGGGGATCCCTGGATCTCATCGCCAAGTACCATCTTGAGAATTCCACTCGAGGGCCAAAATCCTGCTCTCTGAGCAACTGCACCCGCTGGATGTGGTAGGGGTGCAGATTCCGGGAACGTAAGATGCGCCACGCAGTTGCTTGCGAAATGCCAACATGTCTGGCGATATCTCTCGTGCTAAGACCTGGGTTGTCCTCAACCAGGTTAAGCACAGCCTCTTCGTTGTCGGGGGTGCTCACTGATCGCTCCCGTTCAGGCCTGCCTCCGTCGAAAGATCCCGTTGTGGACAACCTCTGGTGTACTCGAGCGAAGAAGGCATGGCAGGGGATTTGCCTGTTGGGGTAACGCTCGGCGTACAACCGCTGAGCGGCTCGTCCATTACAACCAGCAGCGCCATACGCCAAATGCATGTCAGCCAATTCAGAGTTTGTGTACCGTTCCATCCTACTACCAATCTGCAGACAAGTAACCCGAAGCTTAAGTAGGTACCGCACGTTCAAAAGACGTGTCTGCGCATACAACTACGTCATCTCGCGTTGTCGTCTACGCATTACGTATCTTTTGCATATCGATATGGTACGATATCTTTTGCATAAATCAGCAAAAAGCACCTTATGTAAATTTTATTGCGCGCATTGTGCATGATTGAAACCAGCTATGTTTGTTAAAAAAAACAAACAAACTGCAGTTTTAATAGCTTCTTATGATAAGTAAATTACTCTCTTGTTTTGTTTCTAACTGATCGTAGCGCCCCGTTTCCAGTTAGCGTCCGAAATGTCAACGAATTATGTTTTTTGCCCAAAGCGCCCCCTATCGATGTTTCTTTTTGTACCGTTCAACTGAGTTTCAGAGAGCCCCAGCAAACAGAATCATGAAAATGCATGCCATAAGTCAAGAAATCTGTTTGTTTATCTCCTAGGAGCCTTCGAGTTTCGACCACCCTGTACTTTGACATTTTATTCCGGCTCTTACGCTTTTTGCAGGGCTCTACTTTTGGGTTCAAACTTTAAGTTAGAGTATAAACTTTGGCGAGTATGTGTTAAATTATCAAAATAACGGGCTTAAAGTTGTTGTCTAGCTCTCCAAAGTCTGCAGCGCCCCCTATCCATGTTTTAAGAGATACGCTTATCAAATTGGTACTGAAGAAAGTCTAAACAAACAGAATCATTTCGACGCAACAAGCAAGAAAATCTAACCATTTCCCTAGTTTTTATGACGTTTCGAATTTCGGCACCCAAATTTTCGAAAGCGCCTAGCGCCTTACCATCGCGTCAGGGACCCTACATTCCCTATTCAAAAATGTTCGTCTAGGTGTGCTCTATCGATCCTTAAAGTTTGTCACCGACGAGCTGAATCACCCTGTATATATATCTCCATATATATATATATCTGACCTTTGTCATACTCTAACTATCGAATTTATGAACCGATTTGGATGTAATTCGGTATGTACATAGTACATACCAATGTCTCGACCGAGTTCGTTGGCCAGCTTCATCCGCCATTTTGTTTCAAAATGGCGGCCATTTAAAATTTTTTTAAAAATTTTAAATTTGAAATGTGGTACCAAAGAATTGAAAATGGAAAAATATTTTCTTCTTATGTATTTGACCTTTATACAAAGACTCCGTAGCAGTTTTTGTTTCGTCTATATCTTAAAAAATGGCTGAGTTATAGCATTTTGAATTTCTAGCGTGGCTGACATTTTGAAACGTCCTGAATTTTGTCACGCGATAACAGGCGTATTTATGAACCGATTTGGATGTACCTTGGAGTGTACATAGTACATACAAATATCTCGACAGAGTTCGTTGGCCAAGTTCATCCGCCATCTTGTTTCAAAATGGCGGCCATTTAAAAAAATTAAAAAAAATTAAAATTAAAAATGAGATACCAAAAAATTGGAAAATGAAAAAGATTTTTTTCGTATGTGTTTGACCTTAATACAAAGATTCCGGAACAGTTCTTGTTTCGTCTATATCTAAGAAAATGGCTGAGTTATAGCATTTTAGGTAGCTTTCTTTACAAAAGCTACCTATTGCAGCCGTTCGGAGGAAAGCGATTTCAAAAAATTTTGGTATATTTTCATCAATCATGACCCCCAGACCCCGAAACCACCCTCCGTTCAAAATTGATATATATATATATATATATATATATATATCAATATATATATATATATAGATATATATATATATATCAGACCTATGTCACACTGTAACTCTCGTTTTTATGAACCGATTTGGATGTAATTCGGTGTGTACATAGTGCATACCAATGTCTCGACCGAGTTCGTTGGCCAGCTTCATCCGCCATTTTGTTTCAAAATGGCGGCCATTTAAAAATTTAAAAAAAAATTAAAATTTGAAATGTGGTACCAATAAATTGAAAATGGAAAAATATTTTTTTCTTATGTATTTGACCTTTATACAAAGACTCCGTAGCAGTTTTTGTTTCGTCTATATCTTAAAAAATGGCTAAGTTATAGCATTTTGAATTTCTAGCGAAGCTGACATTTTGAAACGTACTGAATTTTGTCACGCGATAAAAGGCGTATTTATAAGCCGATTTGGATGTAACTTCGTTTATACATAGTACAGACCAATGTCTCGACCGAGTTCGTTGGCCAGCTTCATCCGCCATTTTGTTTACAAATGGCGGCCATTTAAAATTTTAAGAAAAATTTAAATTTGAAATGTGGTACCAAAAAATTGAAAATTGAAAAAATATTTTTTTCTTATGTGTTTGACCTCGATAAAAAGATTCGGGAGCAGTTTTTGTTTCGCCTATATCTGAAAAAATGGCTGAGTTATAGCATTTTGAATTTCTAGTGTGGCTGACATTTTGAAACGCCCTGATTTTTGCCACGTGATAACAGACATATTTATGAACCGATTTGGGTGTACCTTGGTGTGTACATAGTACATACAAATAACTCAACCGAGTTCGTTGGCCAGCTTCATCCGCCATTTTGTTTAAAAATGGCGGCCATTTAAAAAAATTAAAAAAAAAGTAAATTTTAAATGAGATACCAAAAAATTGGAAAATGAAAAAGAGTTTTTTTGTATGTGTTTGACCTTAATACAAAGATTCCGGAACAGGTTTTGTTTCGTCTATATCTAAAAAAATGGCTGAGTTATAACATTTTGAATTTCTATTGTGGCTGACATTTTAAAACGACCTGATTTTTGTCACGCGATAACAGGCGTATTTATGAACCGATTTGAATGTAACTTGGTCTGTACATAGTACATACCAATGTCTCGACCGAGTTCGTTGGCCAGCTTCATTCACCATCTTGTTTCAAAAGGGTTGCCATTTAAAAAAAAAATGTAATTTAAAATTTAAAATGAGGTATTAAAAAATTGGAAAATGAAAAAGATTTTTTTTATGTGTTTGGCCTTGATACAAAGATTCTGGAGCAGTTTTTTTTTTCTGAAAATTTGTTCTTTTGTTTATATCTTAAAAAGTGGTTGAATTATAGCGCTTTGAATTTCTATCATGGCTAACACTTTGAAACGATCTTGTATTTGTCTCGCGATACCACACGTATTCGCCTATTTCGATGGAAGAAGGCATGTGGATAGTATGCATCAATATCTCGACCAAGCTCGCTGGCCAGCTTCATCAGCCATCTTGTTTCAAAATGGCGGCCATTAAATTAAAAAATATATATATTTAAAGTGAGGTGCAAAAAAATTAGAAATTGAAAAAGGTTTCTTTCTTAAGTATTTGACCTTGATATAAGGATTCAGGATCATTTTTTGTTTGTCTTTATCTTAAAAAATGGCTCAGATATAGCAGTTTCAATTTCTAACGTGGGTGACATTTTGAAAAATCTGATTTTTTGCCTGCGACAGCACTCGTATATATCAACCGATTCCGATGTGAGTGAGCATGTGCACAGCAATTACTAAGGTCTCGACCAAGTTCACTGGCTAGCCTCATCCACCATGTTGTTTTAAAATGGCAGGCACTCGCCGAATCGAAAGAAATCGCCGAATTTGGCAGCCAAATATAAGTTACTTTAAATAAAAGCAGCTTGGATAAAGCTGACTAATTTCGCAAAATTCTCATTCATAATGATTTAGTATTGATAAAAATTAGTATTGAATCTCCTACATTCGGTTTCCACTTAATTGAGCTTCGTGTGTTTGAATAATATAAGTTGGCTTTTTAAAAATAAGGAATATGAAAGCTACCTCTTCCTCCCGGCACTGGCCGGAAGGACTTTTTTAATTTATAATAGTAAAGATGAAGCATATTGAAAGAAAATATTTTATTTCAATTTAATGCAAATTGCACACATAGTCTTGCCATTACACGGATCCAATTAAATTGAAGTACTGTAAAAATCTTTGTCTAACTTTTGCTATTTCTGAGGAATTTGTTGCATTATTTCGTGGTAAATCGGTTAAATTTCGACTATCCACATTCCTCCAGTCACCTTGACGAATGACATGGTTGACAAGATCTTCTTTAGGCTGCCTAGAGAAATATATCCTCTGTTTGTTTGTAAAAAATTGTGTAGTACACATGTGACTAATACAATTTTTTTATATTTGTCACTGTTGTTGCTATTGGTGATCTGAAAATTTGAAATCTTGCTGCAAGTATCCCAAAAGCATTTTCAACTACTCTTCTTGCTCTGGACAAATGATAATTGAAAATCCGTTGATTTTTTTGTAAACTTCTTCCTGCAAAAGGTTTCATGATGTATTCACCAAGAGGGAAAGCATCATCTGCCAGTAAAACATACGGCACTAAAATATTTGTGCCAGGTAAATTTTCTGGAGTGGGAATGTTCAAATCATTCCTGTCCATAGCTTTTTTTAACTCCGATTTTGTCCAAACACCACCATCACTAATTCGGCCATTCGTTCCAACATCAACATAACAAAATTTCAACTGTGCATCTACAAGTGCGAGTAAAACCACACTGAAATCCTGTTTGTAATTATAATACATAGAGCCAGAGCCAGGAGGTGGGACAATTTCTACATGTTTTCCATCCATTGCTCCTAAACATATAGAAAAATTTCACTTTTCATGGAAGGTTTTCGCAATTTTCTTCCATTCAGTATTTGAGTGAGGAATATTGAGGTACTCTGCTTTTAAGCAATTGTAAATGGCATCACAAACCTCAGGTATAATCGACAATATAGTATTTTGTGCTACTCTAAATTTGTGTTTCACCTACAAAAAATAAAATAGAATAACAATTATATAGTTACATCAAAATAAAATAAACATTAAACAATATTTAATCACTTGAAAAATGAAAGAAACTTATTTCACAGCTTATAGATTATGCAGTTTTCTATTGAAATTTTTAAACTGCTTAGGGTGACCGAACCAGTAGTTGATCAAATAAAGTCGGTGCTACGGGGTTTTTATTATATTTCTTTCAAGTTTTAGAAGTAAACCAACATTATTGCTACAACCCTTAATGAATGTCCTATAATGGCTGAAAATGAAATCTGCTGAAATTAAATAGCAACAAAATTGTAAATAAACAGTTTCTTTAATTGCCATTTTCCCAGTAGTTGATCAATTGAAGAAATCAGTCGAAAATTCAAAAATTAATCTTTAAAATATCATGCTTAAGTTGCAATTAACTATAATTTGTATAAAACTATTATTTGAAATAAGCAGGATCGAAATGGATTATTTTTACTTACCATAATTGTTTCGAACTAACCAAAAATTAAATTTTTACGTTTTCTAATAAAAAAAAATCATAAAATTGCTTCTCTTACATCAAGCAGCTGACAACAATGTGACAAAAGGTGCTCCAACATTGAAACAAAAATATTATGTCTAGTGCCATGTGTAAAACTCATTTCCGCCTAAAATGGAAAAATATATTTAAAAAATTTGATCAACTACTGGTGCGGTCACCCTATCAGTTTGAAAATGTTACTTAAAAACAATTTTATTGTAAAAATTTAATGAAGCTTTCTCTTGTTTTATCCAATTTTAATTAAGGTAGTGAAATTTACATTTTGGTTAGTGGATAGAGTAAATGATTTTTTTTTTTTTTGGATAAACAGTGCCAAACTGGTCTGTAAATCACTTGAGTCTATCCTGCGTTAAATAAAGGATTAACATTTAGTCAGATGATTATACATAAAATTAAGATATAAAATGGGGAGGGGGGGGGGTTATTACAATCGAATTTTTTATTTTACATAGAATTTTTTACCATGCATTATGATACAGAATACCTACCAAAAATTTTAGTTTCAAAAACAAATTTGATTCTTAATTTATTCTACATTTTAAAGCTTTAATAAATAAAATTATAATTATGAGCTATGTAAAAACTGTATTCATTTTCATCAGTTTAGCATGTAATGTTATGTATAGCAATATTTTGTAATAATTACATAAAGGTTATTATATATATATTACTAATATTTACATTTATTAAAAATATTTATTTTTTAACACTGCTTAAACATTTATGAAACAATTAACTCTCTAATTAGGAAAATAATGTATATTTTTATGCATTAATCACTAAAATTATAATTAATACTTATCTAAGAAAGAAAAAGGGGGCAAGCTGCTAGTACCCCCAAAATATTCCAATTTTGCAGAAAAGGCCATTATTTCTTGAGGAAATGTGTTAGCAGTGTATTTAGAAATTAGATAAGGAAAAAAAGTATAATTTTTTAATATGATAAATAAAGTGACTGTTTTTAATGATTTTGTCAATTACAATTTAAAAAATACAATTAAATTACAACATGATTTCATAATACCCTGTTTTTTCGAAAGAAATGCTGTTCTATAATTGCCGAAACGTCAGTGAAGGCTTACTGTGAAGACCCGAAAAGTTTTTGGTTTCCGTCTGTTAGTTAGTCTCTCTGTCTGTCTCGCGATAACTGCCGTAAAAACCATCCGATTAGCTTGAAATTAAGGATGCATGTTGGTGAGGTCTCCGGATTTAGCTGTATAGTTTTTGGTTAAATTTGGTTCATTCGTTCGGAATGTATAGAACATTTTATTTTTTGCCTTAATGCTTTCCTATAGCAATTCAGACGATCTTTCCATTTTTATTTGTTGAAAGGAAATGGCTCATATGATTGAAAGATTTAAATGATAAATTATGGACGATGGAATTTCCTAATTAGAACCATACATTATTCATATTAGTTTGAAATTTTGTGTATACATTTGTCAGAGTTTTTAAATTCGGTGTATAACTTATGGAGGTATTTTATATATGTATTCCAATAACATAAAATATTTTCTTTTATAAATTAACTTTTTTTTTAATGCACATTTGTCATTGTCTTAATTTTCTTTTAACTGTTGCCTAGCAACGGAACTACACCTAAAAATATCAGAAATGTGAAAGTATGTGTAATTGTTTGAAGTCAAATCAACGTCGAAAGAATGAATTAATGCTTTTGTGTCTTCGATCCCGGAATAATAATTTATCCTAAACTGTTAATTTTGATTTGAAAGATTTTCATGTGCAAGAGGAAAATGAAATAAAAAAATAGACATGAATGCGTTTGCATATTGGAAATAAAACAAAAATACGAAAAGAAGGTGAATTTGATCTTATATATCAAAAATAAAATGAATACGATTTGAGGTTGAAATAAAAGGGCTGGTGTTATGATATTAATTCTTATTACAGTAGAAGATCTTTATAACGCAATTCTATATAACGCAATTCTCCATATAACGCACAACTTCTCAGATGTAAACAATGATTTTTGCAGTTAAAAAGCACCTGCATTTTCACATTGTAAAATATTGCTACTCTCTAGGGGACTAAATTTGATACATTAGTTCAACTTTATCTTCTAACTTAAGACCTTTTTACTGAAAAAAAGCTATTATTACAATAAACATTTTCGAAAATGTCTAATATAAGGGATGGTTGTGTCAGTTATATTTGGATCATGTTTATAAAGTAAATTTAACAATGTCTGACCTATATCATGCAAAAACTTATAATTTGGATAACTCTTGGTAACAAGAATGCAGTATAAAGATATTCTAATGTATTTTGATGTGTTTCAGACATATTTGGCCATGTTTACAAGGTGAATTTAATGATGTGACCCATATAATGCAAAATTCTATATAACGCACAACCTTGCGTTTTTAGGTTTGCGTTATAAAGATCTTCTACTGTATTAAAAAAAATGTTACTAATATCTCATGGTTTATCGTCTGCACAGAGCCAACAGAAATGTTTAATTTTTAATCGTAAATTTCAATGAAAAAAAAAAAAACTTTTGAAAAGCAAATTGATAGTAAACGTCAAAATTATGCACCGCAAAATTGTCGCTGACAAAAATGACGTCATTGTATCGGGAAATAAATATTTTCATTCTTAAAAACCAAACATTAAGTAGATTGCCTGAAAAAAAGTTTTTTGACAAGTGTTACTTCTTAATGCCGCCTCATTTCAGAAAATATTAATGAAAATTATTTTATTTTTAAAAGGAAATTACATTTTTGTTCATAAAACTTAAACTTTTAATATAATTGCGTCAATGCAAATCATTTACTGTCCACCAGTATTGAACAATAAGGTTCGGAAGTGTAAAAAGAAATCTAAGATTTACGATAACTATTAATGCAATCAATAAAAAGTTACATATGTAAATGAATGATACCACGGGGTTTCAGGGGGCGGAGCCCCCTGAAAACTTTATTATTTAAAAAAATACCAAAATTAGTAGCTCATGAAAATTTCAAAATATCCTTCCATAATAACGTTTTTAATTTAACACTTCTAATGTCTGAAAACTTCGTTTTTAATCTTATAATTAATGACATAATTTGAAAACTTTAAAAAACGGTTTGCAAGAAATTGAATATTACCAGAGTGTGTCTAAAAACAATGACTTGCAGAGCTGACGTTGAGGCTCCTGATCTGCAGATTTACTAGTTTTTAAAGTCTTGATCACATGGACTTAGAAATCCTTGGTATGGGAAGTTCTTTACAAGCAAACTCTAGGTAAAACTAAAGGTGAATTTCACTATTTTTTAAGAAGGCAGGGTTAGATTTTGTCAATTCTACAAAGAGCAGGATGCTGTGTCTTTAAAATATGGCCTAGGTTATAATAGTAATTACAAAATTAATATTACAGAAAATAAGTACATTTCCATTAGTGTAATTTCAAAAATCATCTCATTAAATCCTTAACATCCTAATTACACTAAACAAAATATTGGAAATTTCTAATATAAATGAAAAAAAAAAGTGTGCAAGTTTTATAGTTTTTAACATCTGTAGTGAATTTATTTATGAAATAAGGTGATATTTATATATACAAAAGGTAAAATATATTCATAGGCTAATAATATATTCACATTTTTTGGAGGAACTAATTCCAAACAGAATAAACTAATAAAACATAGGGTTATATGGAGCAGAGTGCAATGTAGATTTTAATATTTTAAGCTGCTTTATTATCATTTTAGAGTTGACCCTCTGTCTATCAGACGGGTCTAATGTACCTGAAATACATTCAAAATAATTTTTCTCATTAAAGAAAAAAAAAAAAAAAGATTGAAAATTCTGTGAATATGTAACTTTTTCTGGAATGTTCTACTATAGAATAAAACATTCCAGAAAAAATCCATTATTTACAGAATTTTGTCCTTTTTTATCCCCTTTGAGTGTCTGTTGGTTGTCTATCTGGTATGCGGTGGGTTAACCCTTAACTGGAAACGTGAAAATCCCGTGCACAAACAGAACACTTAATAATTTACCAAATAGTGAACTTAAACATTTAATCTTTAATAGTAATGTATTAACAGGACCAATTTTTTAATATAACAGCATAAAAATAAGTTTGGAATGTCGGAGAGAGAAAATATTAAGGGCAGATATGACGCAAACATCTCACAGACGTACGTTTCCGGTTAAGGGGTTAAAATGAATTTTAAAAATAATAAATTTAATGTTGGTGTAAAAAAAAAAGGTATGTGGAATAAAAAATCACCTGTAGTCAAATGTCAGAGTGTCGGTGCAAGACGCTTTGCAGAGGAAATGCTTTCTCGCATTCTGGTATTTTTTTTTTTCATGATGAATGGTGTCACCAATTTCAGCAAATATTGAAAACTTGCAGTGTCCATTCTAATCCATCTGTGATAGGATTCTGTGTCCTAGAAATAACATTCTATTTTTCATTAAAGGTTTCATACACTGTAAAAATTCAAATCAATCAAAGCACTGTATTTTTGAAAATAATGGTGTATTTTTTTACCTTTACAATTTGCTAAAAAGAAAAGAACAGCCAGTTGCAAAGTGTTTGGTTTGTTCTTGGGCAAATTTAAACTTTTGTGAGGTAAAAAAAGAACATTTCTGAGAAAAATGCATGTGCTAAAACAAAAGAATTATGTTAATGAAATACATTATTCTAAACCTTTATCAATATTGTAGATTACATAGGGTAATGCCAGTGGTATTTTTTTTTTAAGTTCTTGATTTTTTAATCATTATTTGTAATTATATTCTATTTTTTAATATTTATTATATTATTCAATCAACAATATTTAACCATTGTCAGTCGCGTTTGCTATTATGGATGAAATTTTAATTGCAATAACACAGATAAATGAAACCATCCCAAATTCCATTATTTCACAAAAAATAATGGAGAATTGTTAATGACTATTTAAAATTAGAACATAATGAAACAAAATAGTCATTGTGCAATTAGTTTAGTAATAAAATATTTATGAGAATAATAATTATTATTTTTAATTAATTATTGTCTTTATCACAAGATCCACATTTTAATTATTTTAGATAGAAGATTTAAAATACTGGATTTCAGAGAATTATAGTTATCAACTTTGTATTGTCAGATATTTAGGAGCTGCATAAAAAAGGGAACAGGAAAAAATGTCTTTTGAGTATCAGTGCAAGGAATCTTACTGAGTTAAATTTCTTGAAATTACTTAATATAATACTTGTATTAATTATTAATAAAAATATGAAAGAAATGAAGCCAGGGGTTGATTGTTTTAAACCCAATGAAATATTTCAACATAAAACTACAGAAGAACTGATTTTTTAGGCCTCTGACATTCAGATTTACAGCTTCATTTGCTAGTATAAAAGTAATTAATACTTAGTTTTTTTTTAGTTTCAAATTTTATCAAAAATAAATAATCAAACATTGAAGGCAGAAAAAAAAAGAAAAAGGAGATACACATCAAGTAAAAACGGAACTAACTACTTGTGAATTCGCCCGGAGTCTGCCATCTTGTTTCTTTGTTGGTCATTTATAACCACTTTATGCTTAATTTAACAACATAAACAACAACAGACATAACATACACAACAACAAAAATAAATAAATAAATCCAAATAATGAAATTTGAAATTGGCGATGATCAACAAAGAAACAAGATGGCGGACTCCGGGCGAATCTGCAAGTAGTACCGTAAAAACCTCAGTTTGCTCAGTAAAATTATCAATAAAGATAATAGAACTAGAAAACTTTATTTTCAACTTCCTGACTAGTTTGATCAAGAGAACTAACTGTATACACTAAAAAAACCATATTATAAAACATGCAAGGGGGAATTAAGAAAAAAGTATTAAAAACTTAATTTTTATTATTTTTTTTATAAACTAAAAATTTTGCAGTGTGTTCCTGGCACAATTTACCTTATATTTGATATAGCATAAGTTACATAAAAAATATTTTATTTCATGCAATAAAATAAAATATACAGAAATTATTGCATTTTTATTTTCATGTATTTCCAAATAAGGATATTTTTATAGTTAGTTTTAAAAGAAAGAAAAAGTACTAACCTCTAAAGCGAGTTCTTGCAGTAGATTATGATAACAGCCTTGTTGTTTTCTTCTTAATAACCAACTTCTAATCCAAGTTTCTCTTTTATGTTTCTTCTTCCGATCATCATCTAATAATACAATTGCTAAACACAGCTTTTTTAAAATCCTTCAACGATAAAAATTTGCTATTTACCATATTGTCGATTCGAAGGGAAACAACAGTTTGAAGCAGACTGAGACACATTTTTCAGCGAGCGCAGAAATACCAACCGATTTATTTGTGCCAACGGAAAGAGTGATAAATAGGAGCAATCGATTTACAGTAGTACCGGTTTATCCTCCAACTTTATCAACGACAAATGCAACCTTTTTTTTCACTTTGTATGCGGAAAAGTTTGAGAAAAGTGTTGGCTGAAAAGTTGGTTGCTCGAAAAACCGGTGAATCTGATAGCAGCTTTACAGTGTACTTGACGAGGCCTCTGAGTGCCACATAGGATATGCTAACCGTCTTCTTACAAGTGCAGAAAGAAATTATTCCACTACAGAACACGAGGATTTGTTCTGTTGTCTAGGCCTTGGGAAAATTTCGTGGCTATGTGGAAGACCAAGATATGGTTGTAACAATGAATCGCCAACCTTTAAAATGGCTTTTGAGCCTTAAGTCACCACCAGGGAGATTCGCCCGTTGGACACTACAATTACAATTGTTCTTATTGAAAATAGAATATGACCCTGGAAAATCTAATGTTGTGGCTGACATGCTGTCACGCCCTGTGTGTAATAATCAAACTGCTTTCTGAGAGACATGCAACTTTGCCATGCCAACAAGAAGCCTAAAAGATATTAGAAAAGTGCAGTTGCAAGATGAAAATCAGAAAAAGATTATAGATTGTTTTGAAGACAAACAGGAAAGCGAAGATTTCGCCAATTGGACTGATAGAGGATTCCTGATGAATCAAGGTGTGTTTTATTGTTATGCTCCTGAATCAGATCCCGAGGAAGCACAACTCGTCATTCCAGTAGAAGAGACAAAATATTTTGAAACTTCATTATGACGACCCTTAGCCGGGCATTATGATGAAGCAGGAACTTATCAGATAATTGCTATTATTGGACATGCATGAGAGCATACATTTCTGAATGTATGAAGAAGTGCCCAGAGTGCGCCCGTTATAAAGCAACAAATCAGAAACCAGCTGTTTTATTATGAACACCTGCTTATGCTCAGCGATTTGAGACCCTCAGCATTGATCTCTTTGGACCATTGCCTCCTTGTAAAGATGGGTGACGATGGATTTTTATGGTAGAAGATTGTGTCACTAAATGGGTAAAACTATTTGCCTTAACAACTGCCATTGCTCAAGAATGTGCGACTACTCTGATTGAAGACATCTTCCTTCAAATGGTATCAGAAGAAGACTCATAAGTGATTATGGCTCTGAGTTTGTGCGTGCTGTTCTACAAGTTTGTTACATTCTTGGAATAAACCAATCATTGACACCTTTAAACCATACTCAAGCCAATCTGGTCAAATGCAAAAATCGAGACTTAAAACATCGAATAGCAATCCTTGTTGGGGATGAACACAGTTCCTGGTTTGATAAACTTCCTTTTATTAGATTTACTATGAAGTCTGCCAAATCTGATACAACAGGCCAAACTGCCGCTTATCTGCAATTTGATCAAGAACTAAGAGCAAACGATGATGTGGTGAACGATTTCAAAGCTGTTGTGGGAAAACAACAATTTTGTTCCAGAAATAACCCCATATCTTAAACGTCTTACAAATATTTAAAAAGTGTGAAAAAGCATGTTGAAATGGAACAATATCAGCAGAAGAAATATTATGTTAAAAATCGTAAACGAGTGTATTTCACACCCCATGAAAAAGTATAGGCTACCCTACACCCTGTGAGCAAGGCAAGTAACAATAAAACAACAAAATTTATGCCTAAGAGAGATGGGCCATACATAGTTTTGATTCAAAATCACTTATGACATTGCTAGCCTAGACAATAGGGTGGAACTTAAAATATATACTTTTTTATATAACCCTTAAAAAATATATACTTTTTTGTTTTAATGTTTAACCCTCCGAGCGTCTTGCAAAAGGGTAAAATTGTGATGTTGTTTTCTGTGCATTTTGTTTTAAATGCTAAGAAAATATTCTTTCAACATTATAAAAAAAAAACTCAATTACAAATATGAATGTAATCCTTGAGAGTATTAATCATTCTTCGATGTATTTAAAATTCATTAAATCTATAGAATTATATTATCTTAAATATTGCTTGTATTGCTGTGAAACCTGCAGATTAGTGAACGGAATATTACGCCCCAAACACTTAGAGGGTTAATAGTGAAACAATTTTTTCTTTTTTGATGTCTTAAACTATCGGCTTAAAAGGTTTTTTAAAATTAACTTGTTTTCGGGTTCCTCAAGGACATCTGTTGAGAATTTCTTGGATCACGTGACCAAGGGCGGAGTTTGACTACATCATAATCCCGAACTGGTGAGAAAACTATTGTTTTTCTTTCAGATGGAATAAATTGATCTCGAAATATGGAGCTTTGCTTGATATGCTCCCATGGAATTTCTTAAAGGTTATATTTAAGTGTTAAATATTTTTTAATTGTTGTGTTTTCTGTTAAGTTTGCTGTTAATAAAATTAAGAAAGGCATCAGGACTTTAATTTGAATAATCTCAACACGGCACATGAATATAGAAATATTCTTCTATTATTTTGGAATTCACGAACACCCTTTGTTTCTGTTTTATATTTTCGTTTTATTGGTGCCGAAACCCCGAGAACTCAAGGGAATATTTAGTTATAATGAATCAAATACTCATGGACGGGCTCACCCTGTAGGATAATTTCGAACAGTAAGTTCGAATAAAAGGTTGTACACTTTTTATTATTATTATCATTATTGTAAAATGGAATTGATTGATAAGTTAAAAGCAAAGAGGAAGCTTGTTCGATCGGCATGTACAAAATTAATCACACTATTGACACTTTTATATTGACTATTGATATTCAAAGTACAGTTGATAAAAGTAAACTATCTGAATATTTATTAAATTTGCAAGAAAAACAGGATGATCTTAAAATGCTAAATGAAAAATTGAGGAACTGATTTCCGATGCAACACAATTCGAAACGGAAATTCAAAAATCACTTGAGTATGACGAATCAATATCGGATTCAAAAGCTACTAACAGAATTAAATTGAAACAATTTAAGGTCGAGCAGTTCCAAGTACTAACGTTTCTAGTTTTATTACTGCTTCACAGTCACAAATTTCAATTAATTTGCCAAAACTTAATATAACCCCATTTAATGGTGATCCAAGTAAATTTTTGGAATTTTTTAACGGTTTTGAAAGCGCTATTGATTCAAATGAATCTTTAAGTACTGTTGATAAATTTTTATATTTGAAGTCTTTCTTAACTGGTGAAGCTTATAAAACAATTGCTGGGTTTGCTTTGAGAGAAGAAAATTATAAGTTGTTTAACCTTATTAAAAGAAAGATATGGAAAACAAGATCAATTAATTAGTTGTTTTGCCAATAAACTCTTAGAACTTGAACCTGTTAAATTTTTTTCAAATATTAAAGGGCTTAGGAGTCTTTATGACGAAAGTGAAGTCAGTATTAGAAATTTACAAGCTATGGGTATTGATTCAGAAAAATTTGGGTATTTGTTAATCCCTATATTGTTGAAACAATTGCCGCATAATCTTGTTGTAGAATTCCACAGGGAAAAAAACCCCAACAAAGCGGGTGATATTAACAAATTAATGAAATTTATCAAATTTGAAATTGAATCTAGGGAAGCTGTAAATTCTATTTCAGGACTTTCTGTCAAAAGTCAGGAAACATTTCGTTCGAAAGTTGAATATTCTAAAAGCAAATTAAAAATTAAAAATAATTTTTCATCAGCGGCTGCATTGAATAGAATTGTTAAAAATGCTTGTATTTTTTGTGGTTCTAATTCGCATACTGAATTAGAATGTAAAACCCTAACAAACGAACAAAAGAGATACAAATTAAAGAAAGAGGGCAGGTGTTATTGGTGTTTTTTTAAACATCTACCGTCAGCTTGTAAAGTTAAAATTCAAAACTATAAAACATGTGATAGTTCTCAACATAACTACCTGTTTTGCCCCTCAACAAAATCTAAAAAACTAGTCCAAAATCAAGATTCTGACTTAAGAGAAGTTAATAGAGTTCAGGAAAATGACACCGCTATGTCATCGGTCCACGAGTCAGAAAATTTGAGGAAAAATTATACCACTTTGCTTCAAACTGCGTGTGTTCAAGTTGAAAGTAGATCTAAAAAACTAATCGCTAGAATATTATATGATTCGGCCTCCACCAAGACATTTATTCGAAACGATTTAGCAAAAGCGTTAAATGCAAAAATCTCAAGAAAGGAAAAACTTTTCATTTACACATTTTCTAATAGAAAAATCCCACTGAATCCAAAACCCCCAGGGGGATACCTTCTTTAGGTATTCACGGGCTTCGCAACCCCGGGTTCCTGAACGATCTTTCTCTTTTCTTTTTCCTCTTTTTTCTCTTGCCTTTCTTTCCTCTTTGTTTCACTCTCATTGTGGTTTCCTCTTAGGAGGTGAGGGCAATTCTGCATGAGCCGATATCATCCTGTATATCGACTCATGGAGCCCCCCAGGGGAATACCTTCTTTAGGTATTTACGGGTTTCGCGACCCCGGGTTCCCGAGCGATCTTTCTCCTTTCCTGTTTTCTTCTCTTTTTAGTTGTCTATCCTTTTTTCTTTGTTTCACACTTTTTAATCTTCTTTTTTCAGTTTCTTATCCCTCTTTGTTCTTGTTCATGTTTTTTACTGACCATTTTGTTCAACTTGTTATTTGTTCTACTAACATTGTTCTTGTTCTTTTGTTTAAAAAAAAAAAAAAAAAAGGAAAAAAGTTTAAAAAATTGAAAAAAGACAAAAAATACACCTTGTTTCTAAGTTCTCACCCACATCACTTTTTCTTTTTTACAATAGTGGATTTTTTTATTTTCACGTGAGACACTCTGGGTGTTGAGGTTTTTTAATCTCATCGCCTCGTTTCTACCTTTTTAGGCTGATCTCGAGTCCCAGAGTGCAGGGCATCTCCGAATTCCGGTTCCGTGATCGGTGGGCGCCGTACTTGTATGGCGGTGGTTAGGAATGCACTGGGCGACTGGTGTCCTTTCGACGTAAGGGCGATGTAGGTTGGACAGAGCTGTAAAGGCTTACCTACGACAACCGAGTTCCACTGTGAAAGAACTAGAGTTTGGAGATGCTATCGTGTTTAATCCAACGTTCGAAAAACGTGGAAGTTTGTTGATAGTTTTCACCCTTTTGAGACCTGCGCCTAAAGTAACGGTAAGAAGAAGGGTCGGTGACCAGGCCCGATGCCTGGCGTTTTTTCAATTCTATCTTTAATATGGCTACAATATCAGGAAATCAAATATGCGATGTGGAAGCCCCACAAGCTAATAATGACAATAATAATGCTTTGAGCTCTGCCTCAAACGCTACTGTTAATCACGGCAAAAAAGAATCATGGGGTGAGAGAGTAGAGGATTCTGTTTCCAATACAGAACCTAAAAATCCCAAATCTGATGAAAGTAAAACTGAAGAAAGATTTTTCGTCGTCAAACGTCAAGAAGGGAGTTTTGATAAAACATCCCCCTTTCTGATTAATAAATCTATCCAAGGACTGGTTGGCGAACCTAAAACAATAAAAAAACTCCGTACAGGTGAACTGCTAATTGAAGTAATCAATAACCAACAAGCACTGAACTTAAAAAAATGTACTCACTTTGCAAACATTGCTGTCACCATATCGCCACATAGAACCTTAAACTCATCTCGCGGAGTGATCTCAGAATCTGACCTCTTGCATGTAACCGAAGATGAAATAGTGGAAAACTTAAGGGAACAAAATGTCATAGCAGCTAGACGTATAAAAATAAACCGCAAAGATGAACAAATTCCAGCTAATCAAGTACAAATACCTACCAAGCATATTATTCTGACGTTTAATACTCCCAACTTACCCAAATATATAAAAGCTGGATATCTATCATGCTCTGTCAGACCGTACATCCCAAACCCACTGCGTTGCTTTAACTGTCAGCGCTTTGGGCACTCAAAAACATCATGCCGAGGTAAAGAAACCTGTGGTCGGTGCAGTGCAATTGGCCACGAAAGTGGGCAATGCAATGCTCAACCTTGTTGCGTCAACTGCAAAAAAGATCATCCATCCTATGCCAAATCGTGTGAAATGTGGAAAATAGAAAAAGAAATACAGACAATACGCACAAGACAAAATATATCATACCCTGAAGCCAGAAAAATAGTCGAATCCAGAACGCCCAAAGTTGGTGTATCATATGCTGCTGCCTTAACAAAAACCGTTCATAAAACTTATAAAACTATCGCAACTCAAACTGAATTCCCAACTAGACCTAATTGCCAACCTAATCAAAAAGAAGATGACCTGTCTATTAATTCTGGTAAAACAAATAGATCGACGCAGTTTGCTCCTCCTAAGTCACCTAAATCTGTTCCTCCTAATTCACAAAAATCTGTTCTTCCTAAATCATCTACAAATGCTTCTTCAAAATCATCACAATCTTTTATTTCTAAACTTCCATTCCATAGTAGAGGTTCTCAAAATACAACTAAAACAACCTCTGTGAAACCAAACCATAAATCCGATGTAGAAAAATTTAACTTGCCAACAGTTAAAGCCTCTGTGTCATCTGAAAATACAGCCAAAAGGAAAAAGAGTAAAACATCCAAAAATAAAACCCAATCAATACAGAACGATAAAATGGAAGAAGATGATGCTTTAGCTCTTCACCCAGAACCGGGAGAAGAATTTAACGAGGAAGATAGTATGTCCACTATCTCCGGATAACATAAAGCTGATAAATTACAAAAAAAAAATCATTCATGTCTAATATTATCTCATGGAACTGCCGTGGTTATCACAATAAACTTGATGAAATCCGTAATATTCTAACAGACCATCAGCCTTTATGCTTAGCTCTGCAGGAAACCCATCTAAAACCCACTGACAAAGCGAAATTACGCAACTATGCTACCTATAGAAAAGATTTTACAGGCAATGAAAGAGCTACTGGTGGAGTGGCTCTTTTCATTTCTCGCAGTTCACCTCATTCTCATATTTTATTAAACACAAGCTTGCAAGCTGTTGCCGTCCGTGTACATGCAAAACGTCTCATTACAATATGTACTATTTATTTACCACCCCACCAAATTATTCAGTCAGCACTACTTGATGATCTCCTTCTCCAACTCCCCACTCCTTTAGTCATTGTTGGGGATTTTAACGCTCATAGCCAACTGTGGGGTAATTCTGACTCTAATCAACGTGGTGATACAATAGAGAAACTAATTTCTGACAATGGCTTATGCCTACTTAATAACGGTGATCATACGTATTTTCATGAACCAACACGCACCTTTCATGCCATAGATCTCACTATCTGCTCTCCATCTATCTATCCGTATTGGAACTTTTGGGTCTCCAATAACCTGCACGGCAGTGACCATTTTCCCACATTTATTTCACAGACAACTCCTGACGGGGATTGTAATAAATATTTTAAACGCTATATCTACGACAGAGCAAATTGGCCAACTTTTACAGATCTGGCTAAAATTACAAGCGATATGATAGAAGGTGATATTGACAATGCGCTTGATAATATCACACAGTGTATTATCAATGCTGCAGACCTTAGCATTCCTAAATCATTTTCTACACCGCGACACAGGAAACCTTGGTGGAATGATGAATGCAAAAGGACAAAAAAAATTCAACAGAAGGCTTGGGGCATTTTCCGACGCTACCCGACTAATACTAATTATATTGCTTACAAAAAAGCAAGGGCTGATGCTAGAAGAGTGCGACGTAAAAGCCAACGTGAATCCTGGATGCAGTACATTTCCAACATAAACTCCAATACATCAAGTAAAGATCTCTGGAAAAAAGTGAAAAATTGTATGGGACTTTAATCAGAAAACCATATCTCAATCCTCAATCACAATGGACAAACAATAGCCTCACCCAAAAATATTGCTGAAACAATAGCAAATACACTTGCATCTAATTCTAGCTCCGACTCATACCCGGAACCGTTTTTATCATACAAAAGACATATGGAAACTACCAGCATAAATTTTAACTCTCGCCACTCTTATGATTATAATTTACCTTTTACAATTCAGGAACTCTCAAGATGTTCGCAAAAAAGCCGTTTATCTGCTCCAGGTCACGATGGCATCACATATACCATGCTTAATCATCTTTCCAGTGCCTCTCTCAGTAATTTACTTGCTTTCTTTAACAGAGTTTGGATGGAACAACTTTTTCCTCAAGCCTGGTGCAAGGCTGTCATTATCCCTTTCCCTAAACCAGGAAAGGATTCCAGTGACCCAAATAACTACAGGCCTATCGCACTCTCTAGCAGCCTTTGCAAACTCCTTGAAAAGATGATCAATTTCCGCCTTGTACATGTGTTAGAATCTAACAATTGCCTTGCCGCATTTCAAAGTGGATTCCGACAGGGTAGGTCTACTATCGATAACCTGATCCATCTAGAACATTACATTCGGACAGCCTTTCTTAAACGCAACCATTTGGTGTCAGTATTTTTTGACATGGCGAAAGCCTATGACAGAACATGGCGATATGGGATACTTCGCGATCTTTTTAACCTCAACTTCCGTGGGAATCTCCCTATTTTTATCAAAAACTTTCTCAATATTAGACTTTTCCAAGTACGGATTGGAGGAATTTTATCTGGTTTTTATGTACAAGAAGAGGGTGTACCTCAGGGCAGTGTCCTGAGTGTCACCCTCTTTGCAATCAAAATAAACAACATTCTTAGCCAACTACCCCCTTCAGTTAAAGGAGATCTATATGTTGACGACTTTCGAATTATGTGTATGGGACAGGATATCCGTTTTATTGAAAGACAGTTGCAAATTGCAATTACCCATATTCTTAATTGGACTAATAAAAATGGTTTTATAATTTCCCGAGACAAAACATCTTGTGTGCATTTTTGCAGACGTAGGGATCTGCATCCAGATCCTGAAATTTTTATTGGATCGACTCAAATTCCTGTTGTGGACAGCGTCCGTTTTCTTGGCCTTCAATTTGATAGCAAGTTAACCTTTTTACCTCATATTTTACAATTAAGGACAAAATGTGAAAAATCACTTAACTTACTTAAGGTGCTTTCAAATACTTCCTGGGGAGCAGACCGTACTTCTCTCCTTAAAATATATCGAGCTGTGATCCGTTCTAAAATTGACTATGCCTGCCAAGTCTATGGTTCAGCGCGTAATTCTGCTCTTAAAAAACTTGACACTGTGCACCATAGTGCACTTCGTGTGTGCTCTGGTGCATTTCGTACCTCTCCAGTTTTAAGTCTGTATGTTAACTGCAATGAACAAGCACTACACCACATTCGTGAAAAACTCTCTTTAGAACTTTATTACCGTATCCTTTCACATCCTAGACATCCTCTTCATACACACATTCTAAATACAGACAATGATATTCTTTATCAGCATCGACCATCTTGCATACCATCTTTTGGTGTCAGAATCAGGAATATTATAGACAATAGCCCTCTGAGCAATATTGAGGTGAGTCCATGTCCATTGCATTATCTCCCTCCTTGGAAATCTCTTAATATTACCTCACTCCATCCATTTAAAGGATACGATAAAAACACCTTGGCTCCTGCAGTTTTCCAACAGCTATTTGCTGCACACCGTGCAACTTTTAATACATATACTGAAATTTATACGGATGGTTCTAAGAGTGGGAATAGTGTTGGCTGTGGGGTTTTTATAAATAACACTAGTTTTAGTTATCGGCTTCACGCATCAATATCTATATTTACAGCTGAGTTGATTGCGATAGAGAGAGCCATGTTGCACATCTCTCATCACCATAATACATCCTTCATCATTTATACCGACTCAAATAGTTCTATTGACGCAATAAAATCTTTTAAAAAGCATCCTTATGTTTCAGCCATCCTGGATTTTTACAATAAATTGACAAGACGCGGTTATCAAATTTTATTTTGCTGGGTACCTGGACACATGGGTATTCATGGAAATGAGAAAGCGGATGAGGCGGCAAAACTGGCTCTTAATCCTTTTTACCATAGAATTCCATTCTCAGACGTTAAACTATTTATCAAACACTTTATTTATAATAAATGGCAAGAAGGTTGGAATTTAGAATGCAATAATAAACTTCACCAAATCAAACCTACCATCATGACCTGGCCTGCAAGTTATCCAAGGAAAACAGATGTTCTTCTGACTCGTCTGAGAATCGGACATTCAAGAATCACTCATAAACATCTCTTGCTTCGGGAGGATGTACCCATGTGTCCACATTGTCATTTTGATTACCTCACCATTCATCATGTTTTAACTGACTGTCCAGGTCTCCGACATCTGTATAGGATTTACTTTAATTCATCATCACCAGTCTTGACAAACCTCATTGGGGAAATACCTCATGGGGCTCTCTTTACTTTTTTAAAACATGCAGGATTTTATTTTGAAATATAATTTTTCGTTTTTCTCTGTTCTAATGGCTCAGTTTTATTCTTTAAACTTTGGTGACATCTGGATGGGATCCCATCCAGAATGCACTTTTCATTGAATTACTCTTATGTTTTAACTCTCGTTTTCAGGATTTTAAATTTTGTATTTCTACATTGTTTGGCTACATCTGGATGGGTACCCCATCCAGATTGTTTCTCTCATTGCTCTTTTATTTTGACACTGTTTCTTTTTTACCTTTCTGATGTTTTCGTCTACTGGTTTGGCGCAGCATGTCCCTTAAGGGATTTTGCACCATAAAACCCTATACAACCAACCAACCATCGACTCATGGAGAATTGTAAACCACCCACGTGTTTGCCGTGCGTGGCGTCCCGTGTCCCTGGAAAGGGGGATCCTGGCAGTTGAGGGAAACCAACACACTGCTTTGGCCTCTGCTTCAGGTAGACGGGAGGTGCATATTGGTCCCGTATGCATCAATCGGCTGGTCAGCTGACTTGTCACTGGCTGGGGATCAAGTGAGCGAGCATTTACTAGCCATCTTGTTAAGGGTGGAGACTGGCATAGGAATGTCTTGTGACCGTATGGGCCCTGGTTAGCACTGGTGCACAATTGTGTATCCCCTTGTTGGGCTCGGTAGTGGGTGGTGTGGCCGGGGTCTGAATCATTATTTTTTTCTAACATGGATGGAAAAAATTCATTTCCTTCTCTCTCCCATGTGGAGAGCAGCAAAATGAACCGAATTCTTCATTCACTCGTTTTTTTTGTAATTAAACGCACTGATAGCCTCTCTGATAGTTCTTTTAAGAGAACTTCACCTTTTCTTATTGCAAAAACATTTCATTCTGTATTTGGTGACAACTGTTCACTTAAAAAACTGCATTCTGGAGATTTGCTTGTTGAGGTTTCTTTAGCCAGCCAATCTCAGCTTCTTTCAAATGCTAATACAATAGGACCTTTCTATGTGTCTGTTACAGCGCATCAAACTCTGAATACTTGCCGTGGTGTAATATCGGAACCTGACCTTTTACTGTCTACAAAAGAAGAACTTTTAGAAAATTTAAAAGACCAAAATGTCATCGATGTACGCCGTATAACAATTCGTCGGAATGAGAAAGTGCTTCCCACAAAGCACATCATTCTGACTTTCAATAGTCCTAATTTACCTACTAGAATTAAAGCAGCCTACCTAAGCTGTCCTGTCCAGCCTTATATTCCAAATCCTCTCCGTTGTTTCAAATGTCAACGATATGGTCATACCAACACTACTTGTCGTGGTACTGTTACCTGCCCTCGTTGTGCAGAAGTAGGCCACGACGGTAAATCTTGTAAAAAATCCGAACGCTGCATAAATTGTAAGGGTGATCATCCAGCATACTCCCGTTCTTGTCCTAACTGGATCCGTGAAAAAGAAATAATTGCTATTAAAATAACTGAAAAAATTTCCTATCCCGAAGCTCGTAAACTTGTTGAGTCTAGAACCCCGACTATCGGGGTTTCTTACTCTAGTATACTCAAACAACAACCAAAATCCTTAAGGCACATCAGTACCCAGACCGACTGCTCTTTTCCACCAAATAATACATCTATGACACATTCAACCAATACTTCACCTAAAAAAACCCGGGACGTCTCTCTTGGTAGTAAATGCTATGGTACCCCATTATTGGAACGTTGGCTACCATCCTCAGAACCAGTTACAATAGAATATCAACTTACTCAGTCACAGAAATCTCCAGTTGGATCCAAAAAGTCATCTAATCATCAGACTGAAACTAAGGCTGCTTCATCTCCAATACCATTGCAGAAACCTAATTCTCTCCGAACATCATCAGTTCAATCAAAAATATCAACCGAACATAAGACTAAACAAACGCCAGCTCCAGATAAAAGAAAATTGGTGAAACCAATTCACCCAACTCAGAAAGCTAATGAAAAAACTTGTGCGCAAAAAGAAAGGAAGAAACCTCCAACGCAAGTCTCTTTACAGTGGAAAACTGTGATGAGAAAAGACAAGAAATCATGCCTGAGCCCAGCAATCACAAATGTAGTGGCTACCAAACAGTTACTGAACTATGCAGAAGAGGCTATGGACTCTTACAGTTATGACTCTGATGACGATGAAAATGTTGTTTTCGAAAAATTTAATCCTACATGATTTTTTATTGAGTTTTTTAAATTTTGAATTATAACTTTGTTTTTAGGCAGTATTACTATACTGTGTTATGCTTTGATTTTTGGATTAATTTTAACTTTTCATAACTTAGAGCTTTTAGAGATTTTTAATTTAAATATATGCTTTGTCTTTTAATTACATTTTGGATTTTTAAATCTTGTGTATTGTCACTTTCATTGTACATTATTTTTATTACATGTATCATCACATTTCTTTCTTCAGTTTACTTTGTTTATAACTTATATATCTCATACAGTCTTTTAATGTAACTTTTAAATTTTAACCATGTTTTACACCTTACTTTTTTCTTGGCGCAGCATGTCCCTGAAGGGACCTTGTGCCATAAAACTCCAAACAACCGACCAACCAACCCACTGAATCCAAATTTGAATGCGTAAAAATAACTTTAAAAAGTAGATTTTTTCCTTACAAGTCTATTAATGTTGAAGCTTTTATTAACGATGAAATATGCAGTACTCATTTGTGTCAAAATGTAAATCCACATATAAAAAATATTATCTCTAAAGAATATAAATGGGCTGATACATTTGAAATAGAATATCCAATTCAAATTCTTTTAGGCGCCAATTATATTTATCAAACTTTGTCTGGATTGCTTACAAAAATAAACAAGCAATTATATTTTCAAAGATCAATTTTCGGCAAAACGCTAGTTGGACAGGTGCCTTATAATCAAATTAACAATTCTGTTCAGTGTTTAAATGTCTATTGCTCATCTAAAGAAAAAGATTTGACTTGTTTATGGGAAACAGAATCATTTCTGTGTAATAAAGAAATAAAACTAGCCTCGGATAATTTAAATGTTTTCCAAAACAATTTACGATTTGTAAATGGCAGATATGAGTCGCCACTAATGTGGAAGTCGAAAGATATGCAAAATAATTTAAGAATAATTTTAATATTGCAAAGACAAGATTTATGTATTTAGAAAAAAGATTTCATAGGGATGAATCATTATTTGAAAGATATAATGATGTAATGAAAGAGCAATTGAAAGAAGAGATAATTCAAATGTGTGACAAGAATTGTGAAAATAAATATACGATGCCCCATAGAGAAGTATTTAGGGAATGTTCTCATAGTTCTAAAACTAGAGTTATTTTTGATGCAAGTAGTAAACAAGGAACTAATTACAGTTTAAATGAATGTCTTCTTTCGGGGGAAAATTTAAACGCAGACTTAGTTAATGTTATTTTGAAATTTCGAGAATATAAAATAGGTTTTTGTGGTGACATAGCCAGGGCTTTTTTACAAATACAGGTTTTCGAATGTGACAGAAATTATTTATGTTTTTTATACTATAAAAACTGTGATAAATCTCAACCCGTAGTAATGTATCATTTCAATAGACATTGTTTTGGCATAATCAGTTCGCCCTATGTTTTGGCAGCGACTATCAAAACCCATCTTAAGGGATATAAAATTACACATCCTCTTGCATATGAAATGTTAAATAAATCGCTGTATGTGGACGACCTTTTTTATGGAAGTTCCACTGTTCAAGAAGCATTTAAATTATCTACTGATGCTGTTTCTATTTTGAAAGACGCGAACATGACTATGAGAAAATTTGACACAAACTCTGAAGAGTTAAAAAATTTGTGAAAAAACTCCAATCCCAAAATTGAAATAAATGAACATTCTGATAAATCTTTGAAAGTGCTAGGTCTTAGTTGGTGTAATGTGGAAGACACATTGTGCCTGAATTTAATATCAGTGTTTTCAAATTTAAATGAATTTAAATGTACCAAAAGAAATGTTCTTCATGTAGCTGCAAAAATATTTGATCCTTCTGGATTTGTTTCTCCTTTTTTAATTCAAATAAAGTGCCTCTTACAAGAATTGTGGCAGCTAGGTTTGGAATGGGATGAAGAGTTTTCAGGAGAAATTAAGGGCAGGTGGCTAATGTGTTGTAACGAAATTAAGGAACTACAAAAAATCAACATTCCTAGATATTACTTTCCCGATTTTGTGGATGGAGATAATATACAGTTGCATGTAACACTGTGAAGAAAAAGAACAAGAACGGGCTAAATACATCTGTTAATATAAAAGATCTGAAGCAGTTGCAGAAATATGTGGATGAATCAATGGAAATGGAATCATATGACTCAAGTGTTGATGATGAAAACACAGTTTTCGAGGAATTTTTACCAAAGTGATTTTACATTGTACTCATGTGATTTTTAAACTCTTCTTTGTATGTAGTATTTGTACATCATTTTAAACTTTGTGTATATTTTAAGTTATTACTTTATAACGCCACAGTTTTTAATTATAATACACTTGTCTTTTAACTATAAACTTTTGATTCTTTTAAATCGTTTTATTTATGCATGTTACTATTTCCATTGATTTTGTTTTGCTCACCTTTTTTTTAATTGTTTTTTTACTCAAATTTTTGAGTTTTATATATATTTTTTCATTATAAATTTGTCTTGGCGCAGCATATCCCTAATGGGACTTTGTGCCATAAAACCCAACACAACCAACCAACCAACCAGTTGCATGCATTCTCAAACGCTTCATTAAAAGCCTTGGAGCAGTGGCGTATTTTAGGTATAAAACATCACATGACACTTTTAACACTAGTTTTGTCTTTTCTAAGGCACGGGTAGCACCGCTTAAAAGTTAACATTGCCTAGATTAGAGTTATTGGGTGCTGTAATAGCTGCAAGACTTGTTAAACACTTGAAGGAAATTTTTAAGTGGATTGGAAAAATTATTTTGTGGTGTGATTCTACTATAGTGCTACATTGGATAAGAGGCACACCGTCCAAACGGAAGCAGTTTGTCTCCAATCGAGTCACCGAAATACAGGAAATCACAGATCCCAGTACTTGGAAACATTGCATAGGCAAACACAATCCGGCAGATTTGTTGACCAGGGGGTTATCTAGTAAAGATTTAATTAACTCAAAAAAATGGTGGCATGGCCCTGAATGGTTGACTGAGCCAGAAAACATTTGACCTACGGTAAAAGCATTTGAATTTCATCCCACTGACAAAGATGTTAAATCCGAGTATAAGTCTAAGGTTATAGTTAGCTCAGCAATAACTTATGAAAAAATTATTGATCCTGGCAGATTTAACAACTTTATTAAGGGTCACTGCTTGGGTACTACGCTTTGTAGATATACTTAAAAGAAAACAGGATTACAAAGGTACTCTTACGTCTGACGAATTAAATAATGCTGAACAGTTTTGGATAAAAGTTGAGCAAAATGCATTTTATTTTAATGAAATTACATGTTTAAAGAATGCCAAACCTATCCCAAAGGACTCCAATTTGTTGTGTTTAAATCCCTTTCTAGATGACCAAAATATATTGCGAGTTTCGGGAAGATTACAAAAATCCCAATTGACAGCGGATGAAAAGCATCCTGTTATACTCCCTTCTAAATCTGAATTGACTAAATTATTAATCTGGAATTCTCACGAAAAAGTATTTCATTCAAGTGTATCTCATATGTTAGTACAGTTAAGAGAAAAATATTGGATCATAAGAGCCAGACAAACTATAAAATCACTTCTCAAAAATTGCGTTATTTGCAGAAAAATCAACTTCTCCAGGAAAACAGAGGATTGCCCCCACTACCTGCTGATCGAGTGGAACAAGCAGCTCTGTTTTCAGTCATTGGAGCTGATTTTGATGGACCATCATTTGTGAAATATGATGATACCAAACATTATATTCTACTAATAACATGTGCAGTGACTAGAGGTATTCATCTTGAATTTGTCAGCAATTTATCTACAGAAACCTTTCTTCTTGGTTTTCGACACTTCATTGCATGACGTGGCTTGCCTTCTGTGGTGTTTTCAGATAATGCACGTACCTTTAAATGTGCCGATCTGGAATTAAAACAACTGTGGTCTATTGTGAATCATCAAGATGTAAAAAATTACTGTGCTTCAAACTCAATCAAATGGAAGTATATTGTTGAACGAGCTGCCTGGTGGGGGGGATTTTACGAATGTATGGTTCGTACTGTAAAGGTTGCTCTGCGAAAAACTCTAGGAAAGTCCTCTCTGACTGTGGATCAGTTACATACTGTTCTTCTCGAAATTAAGGGAATGATAAATTCTCGCCCAATTACTTACGTTGGAAGTGATGCTGAAGAGCCAACTGCTTTAACTCCTGCACATTTTCTTTTAGGATCTTCACTACCTCCAGTAAGACTTCACCTTGATTCAAATTTCTCTTCTAGGAAAATTTTTATAAAGGCTTTTAATTATGGAGAAAAGTTAATGAGATCCTTTTGTCTAGATGGAAAAATGGGTATTTGTTAAATTTGAGATCAGCTTATTCTAGTTCGGTTAATACTAACACCCACTCCTTTAAAGTTAACAATGTAGTTTTGATCAAAGATGATCATTTACCTAGAAATTTTTGGAAATTAGGAAGAATTCTAGAGTTATTTCCTGGAAGAGATGGCAAGGTGAGGGCTTGCAAGTTAAAAACTGAATTGTCAATTATTAAACGACCTGTACAATTATTGTACAATTTGGAGCTCCAGAACTGAAAGTAAAACATTTTTTTCCCCCAGTAACAGAACATTCTAGAACATTATTATGATGTATATTCAATGTTTAAGCAATATAATGTGTTTTTTAATATTATTTACAGGAATATATCTTGAGTAAGTATCACTGACATGTATATGTATATATTTTATATTTGCATTATTTCTTGAACTTTTGTATTTGCATTATTTCTTGAATTTTATACTTGCATTATTTCTTGAATTTTATATTTGCAATTTTCTTGTCTTCTTGATTTAAATTTGATGGTTAAATATTCTATTAGGTTTGTATTCATTCTCGGACTAAGTATATAGAATATTGTTATCAAAGTAGCATGATTAATCTAGATAGAATATCGAACAATATTGGAGTGTTTTTAAAATGTTTACTTTACTCACTTGGTTTCACTCTTGAATATTTATTATCTTGGATATATTATTGTTTCTTTATAATTTAATTTTAATTTTGTACTTGGAATATATACTATATTGATCTTGAATACTATTATATTAAATTGTGTGCTTGAATAACTTAACATTAATTTAAAATTTATGTAAGAATTGGAATTTCTGAGAAATATGAAGTATTATTTGTTAAATGAAAACCAGGTTACTTGTATTGAAGTTATTTATGTATGATATACTTTCTTGAAAAATTTTGATGGAACCCCCATGTTGTTCCTGGTGAAGAAGGATGTTGAGAATTTTTTGGATCACGTGACCCAGGGTGGAGTTTGACTACGTCATAATCCCGAACTGGTGAGAAAACTATTGTTTTTCTTTCAGATGGAATAAATTGATCTCGAAAAATGGAGCTTTGCTTGATATGCTCCCATGGAATTTCTTAAAGGTTATATTTAAGTGTTAAATATTTTTTAATTGTTGTGTTTTCTGTTAAGTTTGCTGTTAATAAAATGAAGAAAGGCATCAGGACTTTATTTTGAATAATCTCAACACGGCACATGAATATAGAAATATTCTTCTATTACTTTGGAATTCACGAACACCCTTTGTTTCTGTTTTATATTTTCGTTTTAACGTCAAAGTTTCACCATTTCAGTATAAAATAACTTATAGTGAAAGACAAAGCTCTTAGACCCAGAAGTCACCACGAGGAAGTGGCTGTGTATAGAATTCCACCCTCCTCCCCTCCCTTTGTTATATTAACTACTCAACCTTATGGCTTATTTGTGTCAAACTTTGGCATTATATTGCAGGACTTCAACTTTACCAAGATCTTTTAGCCAAGATCTTTAGCCAAGATCTTACCAAGCCATCTTTTGCTTCATATCTAGACACAGTAAACGCAGCTTCCGTAACAATTTTGATACACCTTTCCAGTGTTTGTGTATGACAGGGAAAACCTAGAAAATCCCGTTTCTACTGTATTTTTAAGTTCTTTATCCAATAAATCCGTAAAGACAAGAGGTTCCGTTAGCTTACACTGGTTTAAATTAATTAAATCAATGTATTCAGAAGCATAACAGTTAAGAAAAGAAACTGCAAAATCCTTGACACATTTATTAGGCTTGGATCTAGATGTTATTATCCTCCTAAATCCTTATATGTTTAGTTAACATTGCTGAAAGTATATTTTCATGATTCCCAAAGTAGGCATTTCTCAGAATGACTGGATCAATGATGTTGTATGCTGTTTTTAGAGGTAGCTGGAACATTTAATCATTTCCCACAAATGAACAGATCCATTCTTACAAGAAAATTTTAATTTGATGTTGAACCACATATGACTATAAACTTTAAGATATTCAGCAAGAACCTTTAAATTTTCAGAAGGAGTCTTACAGGACACATATAAACGAAAAATTCTGTTAGCTGTTGTTAACCAGTGAGAACAATGAAGCTTTCCAGGGTTTCTTTTCACTAAATCTTGAGGTTGGTTTTATGTCGCAAAATCCCTTAAGGGAGTTCTGTGCCAAAATAAGTATATTAAAATACCAAAAAGTATGAAAAGCAATCTGGATGGGCAGATGCAATCAGACAAGTGTTTAGAAAAACAAAAAAAAACCCCCAAAAATAGTATAGTATAAAAGTAAAAGCAATTCAATAAAGAATGAGATCTGGAAGGGGTTTCCATCCAGATGTCATAAAAGTGTGAAAACAAATTCTGAGTTTTTGCCAATGATACAGATAAAAAAAATATATTTCAAAATGAAATCGTGCATGTTTTAAAAAAGTAAAGAGGGCCCATGGGGTGTATCCCGAATGAGGTTTGTCAAGACAGGTGATGGTCAGGACAGGAGAATCTTGAGGTTGGTTTTATGTCGCAAAATCCCTTAAGGGAGTGCTGTGCCAAAATAAGTATATTAAAATACCAAAAAGTATGAAAAGCAATCTGGATGGGCAGATGCAATCAGACAAGTGTTAAAAAAAAAAAAGAAAAAAAAAAAACCCAAAAAATAGTATAGCATAAAAGTAAAAGCAATTCAATAAAGAATGAGATCTGGGGGGTTTCCATCCAGGATGTCATAAAAGTGTGAAAGCAAATTCTGAGTTGTTGACCAATGATGCAGATAAAAAAATTATATTTCAAAATGAAATCGTGCATGTTTTAAAAAAGTAAAGAGGGCCCATGGGGTGTATCCCGAATGAGGTTTGTCAAGACAGGTGATGATGAATTAAAATACATTCTATACAAGTGCTGGAGGCCCAGACATTCCATTAAAATATGATGTATGGTCAGGATATGAAAATGACAGCGAGGACACATGGGTGCATCCTGCTGAAGTAAAAGATGTTTGTGGGTGATTCTAGATTGTCCAATTCTCAGACGAGTCAGAATAACAATAGTTTTCCTTGGATAAATTGGAAGCCAGGTCATGATTGTTGGTTTAATATGCTGCAGTTTATTATTATTTCTAAATCCCAACTTTCTTGCCATTTATTCTGAATAAAAGTATTTATAAGTAGTTTAGCGTCTGAGAAAGGAACGTTATGGTGTAAGGGATTAAGAGCACATTTTGCCACTTCATCTGCTTTCTCATTGCCAGGAATACCCATGTGTCCAGCTACCCAGCAGAATAAAATATTATAACCACATCTTGTCAATTTGTTATAAAAATCTAGGATGGATGAGACAAAAGGATGCTTTTTAAAAGATTTAATTGCGTCAATAGAACTATTTGACTCTGTATATATATAATGAAGGATAAGCTATGATGATGAGATATGTGCAACATGGATCTCTCTATTGCAATCAGTTCAGCTGTAAAGACGGAAATAGAAGGATGAAGACGATAGCTTAATGAATAGAAACGCCACAACCAACAGTATTACCACTCTTAGAGTTATATGTATAAATGTCAGTATAACCATAAAATTTGCTCGGTGTGCAGCAAATAACTGTTGAAAAACTGCAGGGCCAAGTTGTTTTTATCATATCCTTTAAAAGATGGAGAGAGGTAATAAACCAGAAGCCAGATCATGATTGCTGGTTTAATATGATGCAGTTTATTATTGTTTTCTAAATCCCAACTTTTTTGCCAATTATTCTGAATAAAATTATTTATAAGTAGCTTAACGTCTGAGAATGGAATTTTATGGTATAATGGATTAAGAGTGTTTTGCCGCCTCATTAGCTTTTTTATTACCAGGAATACACATGTGTCCAGGTAGCCAGCAAAATAAAATCTTGTAACCACATCTAGTCAGTTTTTTATAAATGTCCAGGATCGCTGATACATAGAGATGCTTATTAAAAGATTTTACTGCATCAATAAAACTATTATATTCACTATAAATGATGAAGGATGAGCTATGATGATGAGATATGTGCAACATGGCTCTCTCTATTGCAATCAACTCGGCCGTAAACACAGAAATTGAAGAATGAAGCCGATAACCAAAACTGGTATATCATAGAAAAACCTGCTGCCAACAACATCGCTACTCTTTGATCCATCTGTATAAATGTATGTATAGTTATTGAAATTTGAACGATGTGCAGCAAATAATTTCTGAAACACAGTAGGTGCTAAGTTCTTTTTGTCATAGCCATTAAAAGGATGCAGGGTGGTACTAAATCTTGAGGAAATATACCGCTTGATAAATTTTAAACAAGTACTTCTGGTGCACATTTAAATCCTCAAAATTAATTTGTGGCAGCCGTGATTCAATTTTTTTTACAGCTTATAATTTCCATATCTTAGCATTTTTCAAGTTGCTTTCCTATTGGTCCAGAAAATGCTTTAGGACCTGCAGTTTTGCCATCGAGATGTTGAAACAATTGTCTAAATGGAAGCTCATTTGCATGTAGTAAACAAGTTATCCATTGTAAAGGTTTAGTTAGTCTTGCTTCCAATGTTTTAATAATTCCAGATTTGCGTCTTGTATTAATGGCGGTTACGTTGCATCCAATAAGCTTCAAATTTGAAATGTCCATATTATTATTATTTTGAAAACAAACCAAAGTTCCATTGGCTATATTATTAGCAGAGGAAGCTGTCAATGAAATATGACCGATATATTTTTATCCTGGTTTTTGAACTAAGACCATGTGCTCTTCTTTCGTGATTTTTCGGTATACACTTTTTCCCCCCATTTGCTTCTGCCATCAAAATACAAACCTTCTAAAACTCATTTCATCATTTTTGTTCTTTCAAATTCTTCCTTTGCTTTTCTCTTTGTCTTATTAAAGTCATTCTGTCAATTACCTTTTCTTTATTATCATCAGAAATAAGACCATATCTTTTAAGGTGGCATTTGCAATAAGACTTGCTGTTCTGTCTGATACCCGGTTCTTTCAACTGTAAGGGCAAGTACAGGCAGGTGGAATTTTTGAGATCGTTTTTTTCTTTTTTTTTCACTTCTACTGCAATTTGAGGTAGATATTCATTGTCAAATTCAGGGTCAGCAGAACTGCCATAACCTTCTGAACTATCTTCTTCAGTTGATGAGTCATTCATCAAAACATCACTTTTTCGTTTTAAAATAACTTTTTATTTCCTTGATATATCTTTTTCCAGTCTTGCTACGCTGCACATCATCTTCTTTGCAGTTTTTATATCTATTGATCTTATTGCCATCACCCTTTCCATCCTTGGGTCTTTGAGAAAGTTATGTTCTTTTTCTGGTACATGACAATATTTAGTGCATTTACACAAAGAAAATTCTTTGCATTTACACAAGCTTACATCAAAAAGTTTTTTCGCTGATTGCATAAAATTTTGCAATTTTATATTGAATGTCAGATTATTCTTCCTACTCTTAATATCTTTCTTTAAATTTTGACATTTCTCATGATAATCTCTAATCATTATTATGAATTGTGTATCAGAATCCGTTAGAATTGAAACTCTCATCCATGCACTTTTAATTGTATCAGCAACAGCGTTTTATATTGCAGAAACAGTGGGATCTAGATCGCAGTTGTCAGATTTTAAGTTAAACTGAACCCATAAATAATGTTTCATGACATCTTCATAGTTGGCAATAGACGACAGTCTAAGGTTATTTGTTTTGGTTCACCAAATTCAGGACAATTTAACAGATTTCTAGTTTTACGCACGTTAGTAGACATTGCCATATTTGATACTGACCGTTTATTAAAAAATAATCAACTAAACTAGTAACATACAAACACCACTTGTTGCTAACCTGGAGTAACTTGTCATGACTCACAGCCAAGTTAAAACGGAGACAATGAAAGAAAACGCCCTTATGCTGGCTTCAATTAAGGTCATATAAAGTGTGCCATCTTTTCCATAACATTAAAACTAAATTATTCTCTACATTACAGAGAAAATAACTTCAAAAGTAACTGCAGAAGTAAAATAACTTCATTATTTTACTTTTAAAAAATATAAATTTAATAATAACCTTGAAATATTTTTAATGCAATTATTGGGTTTTATTTGTTTTCGAAGAAAATCAGTCGGTTTGAGGAACCAGTACATATAATTTTAAAATTTAAAGAAAAATATTATTTATTTATGGAGTTAAAAAGGAAAAAAATTCAAAACTTCATTTTTTAGTTCTACTGGACAATCCTACTAAGCGAATTGGGTCTTACCACTATTCCGCCTTGTCAGCTTTCCAAGAATCTGAAACTATTCCAGTTGCACCCTTGAGATGAAGAGGAAGACCCAGAAAGCATCCTGTTTCCTGTCTTGAGATATAAATCGGAAACAGAGGGTGAGGCTGTAACGCAACCCATTCTAAATAATAAACTTTACTGGCATCACGTGACCGGCTTGCGTGAGCTTCGCCAAATAGAAGTGCTGTTCGTTCTGTTCTGTTTTGAGGTATGCTAAATGAAGAAAGTAAAAATTTATATTAGCACCATTGTTATGTATAAGTGTTTATGTCATGTTCTATTAGTTATGTTCTGTCTTACTAAGAAAAAATAAAAATATTTAAAAAGTTATCGCCTGAGAAATTGATATTTTAAAATAATATGTGAAATTTGTGTGAATTTATAATGCGAGTGAGCAGACAGAACTTAAAAAACTAGGGATGAATACCCCTATCACCTCTGACCTACTGATCTTTAAATTAATCAGAACAGACATCGAGAAAATTTCGTACTCGCAGACATCAGGAATATATAAAATCAATTTGAAGGAAAATGAAGGAATGACTAAAAGGAAACTTGAAGACAGAATAAAAGAACATAATCGAGATATACACCTGAATAAATCCTCTACTGCCATGCAAGACTAAATAATAAATCCCCTATCACAATAGATTTTAAAAATATCGAAAAATTAGAAAACTACAATAAAGAGAAGCCATTGAAATAATCACAGCAAAATCTGAAACCTGTAATGATATAGTTCACGCAACAATTGACAATAGAAGGTGACACATCTTTAAAATATGGAAAAATTACAGGGAAAATTTAGAAAGCAATGACTAGTGAGAGAGAGACAGAAACATCAGTAACTGAAGGTGTGAAAATATTTTTAAACCATTTTACATTTATGTTTTAGAGTGTATATATATATATTTTAAACTTTCGACATTACACTATTTTTTTGGCGTATGTTAAATTGCGATGTCTTAGTGTGTTTTAATGCCTGTAAATAAATTGGTAGAACAAAGGAATATTATGATTAATGACATTATAAAAGAATTATGCTTTTTTGATCAGATTATATACTATCCAGTATTATATACTATCAGTATATCTGGTATTAAATTGGTTTTATTGATCTCCCCCCCCCCTTTTTTTTTGTAAAGGGTGAATGAATTCCATACGGCCTGGTCAGGAGGTGGCAAAATATTTTCTCTGTTTATTTCTAATGTTTGAATGATAAGCCATGCATTGATCAGTCTTGTCCACACTGCCCATACCCATATTGTAAACCACGACAACTTTTGGTTTAAGGACAGGATTGTTTTAAGGCTTTTTAAGAACTACAGCTATCATTTCATTATTGTGAATTGCGCTCATCAGGCAGACTGTTTTTTATCTTACTACCTCATGAGGCACATTTTCCCTTTTTGGAATGCAATCATTTTTCCTTTTGCCACTTTTTCATATTTAAAAGTTGGTGACAATTTTTTTCGTGTCTGTCGAATTGTGCCGCAAACATAGGTTTTTCTTGCTATTAGCAATTCCTCCAATTCAGGATACACAAAAATTGTCTACAAACAAACAATATTTAATAAATCCTTTGCTAACATCGTGACACATGTCGCCATGCTGAATTAGAAAATTCACCTTCAAAAAGAGTGTCTTTACCTGTGTAAATGATCATATTCCAGATGTAGCCACAGTTGGATTCGCACAGTTAAAAAATTTTGGTGCCAAAGCAAGCTCTTTTTGTTGGAATATACTGTTTGAATCCTAATTTTCCTTTGTAAGGCATTAGCGATTCACCTGCTGCTATGCATTTTGTGGCATGTGCTCTGGAATTTATAGCAGAGCAGTTTGAACACTTCATAGATTTTTTAAAATTTTGGCTGAGGATGTTTTCTTTCATCATAGGAATCATTATTGCTAAAATGCAAAATTTCATTATTAATTGAAATCTTTTTTGAAGCATTGGGTCACTTATAAATGAAGCACATATGCTGCTCCTCCTGGGGGCAATACCACTCTTCTACTGGCTTTTGCACTCAGGGGCGTGCCGAAGGCTGTTTTAGTGTGTGTGGGGGGGGGGGTGAACTGAATTTTGCCGACTGGAAGATTGGGGGTGAGAAAGTGTGATCCCCCCACCCCTCTCTCAGCGACGGAGTCAACTGTTCTACAATACTTTGAATTTATAAAAATCACTAAAAGTCTTGAGTGTTGACCTGCATTCTCCTTAACCACAGTCAAAATTAAATGTTGTTATTCAGTATGTGTAATTTTTTTTTAATTATTTTACTATATAAGTAGAGTTGAGAATCCTGTTATTAATTAGGATTCTGCTTACGATTTAAAAGAAAATGTGTACAGATGTACCGTACATTAACCAGTTCTCAAAAGTAACAGTTTAAGAATGTTGAAGTACTTCAGAATTTATGTTTCTGTAAATAAAACCGCATGCTGTTGTGTAATGTAAGTGTATAAATTTTAAAATACATAAAAAAAAATCTTGCTTGCTAAAAATAAGATATTCATTAGTATAAGAGACTAAAAATTATCCTTCAACATTTTTAAATTATCACCCGCCTATCCTTCAGAATAGCCCATTTTCCAGCTACACTGTCTAAATCCAACATGTCAGTTATGTATGTTTCACAGGTTAATAGCATTAGTTCGTCCAGTCGCTCTTCCGACATGGTGGTACGCAAGTAATTTTTTACTAACTTTAACCTGCTGAAACTTCTTTCATTACTTGCCACAGTTACTGGAATAATTAAGGCCAACTTGTAGGCCAAAGAAGGGTTAGGATACAAATGAGCCTTCCCCACAATTTCTGCGCTGCTGCGCCAATTGTATCCGATTCAGAACTAGCTATTTCTGTGGACATGAGATCAATTTCACATTCCAAGTTATCTACATCTTTGAGATCATCAGGGAATAATTGACATAGTTTGGAAATGTCCTCGGTAGAGCTATACTTGATCCTAGATGGAAGGATACAGGGCAGTGGTTTAACTTTCTTAAATACCAACTTACGAATGTCTCCAAATGCAGTTGTAAGCCGATCTACCACCTTCAAAATTTCTGCTTTAAAATAATTCTCTCGTGAAAAATGGAACTGCAGTTTTAGGATTTTCGTCGATCTTCGATAGAGGCCTCCGTCGCCTGTGCTGCAAATTGAACTCATAATCTTGATTTATTCCATGTGTCTCGCAGATGTTGTCAGCTTCCTTAATGATGTTCATTATTGCCGCCGCGTCATCATTCCAGAGTTTCTGAATGCTTGCGTAAGTTTTCTGCATTATGTCGGTTCCCTCTAAATTGTCCAGGTCTTCACGTTGCAACTGCTCTGTTGCTAACTTGGTCTTAAACATAATTGTTTTCATTGCAAGTAAAGAAACAATGAAATCGTATGACATCATCTTGCTTCTTAACCCTGCCGCCTTAGCTCGAGCATCCTTGTCAACCTTCATGTCTTCAGAAATAATTTGCAGGGTATGGATGAGGGCATCATAGGATGATAAAATAGCTGTGACTTTTTCCGCTCACATAGTCCATCTTGTCTTCGACAAAGATTTCAAGGTAAGACTCTTCTGAAGAACTTCCATTTTCTCTCTCAGTATGCCAAATCGCTTTGTACTCAGTGAAAAGAAGTTATAGAGATCCTGAATACTGTCGTAGAGCAATTTTATTAAATTGCTTTCTTCGCACGCATGTTCAACACATAAATTCACTTTATGCGCGAGGCAGGGTATGTATAAAATAGATCTACCAGCTATTTCTGAAAGTTTTGATTGACAGCCTAAAATGCGGCCGGACATAGATGACGTGGTGTCGTAAGACTGCGTGCGAGCTTGGTAAAGCGATATTCCAACTGACTGTAGAATTTCAGAAATAAGCTTAGCCATTCCTTTGCCTGTTTTATCCAGATAATCTTTTAGTTTTAACAACCTTTCTCCTGGCTGAAACTTTGGGGTCATGTATCGGATTACAATTGAGAGCTGGTCAAGATGAGAGAGATCGGATGTGCTATCAGCCATAATGCTAAAAATTCCACAATTTTTGACATTTGCAACTATTTTTTCACGGACACATGATCCAAGAGCCCCAATAAAGTCGCTTTGCAACTTATTACTAAGATAGTTGGCATGGTATGGGCGAAGATGATTATCATTAATCCAGTTTTTTAAAGTTGGAATCCACCTGACCATTAATCTAATGAGCTGAATGTAGTTACCGATGTCACTTTCTCGTCTCCGAAATGCAAGTGCTTGACGACTTAGATATCTGGTGCAGTCTAGAAGTATATTAATAATCTCTCTGTTTCTTAGACGAATTTTCTCTGCGTTAGCTGCTACCTCTCTACGTTGACTAGATAGAAAGTTGTCAACGTGCTTACTTTAGGGCCAAATTATCTAATTTATACACTGCAGCTCTATGAGCATTGCTCGTAAAATGAGCCATGAACTTGCCTTTACGGTTTTTTTCCTCGGCCTTTCATCTTATGCCATACACGAATACCAACACTGATCCAAGCTTCTTCTGCGTTTTCAGTCCCGGTCCATCAGAGCAAAGTGAACAAGCAAAATAAAAGGCGGCATCCAGTTGGTCACTGTATTCTAAATATGGATATTCTTTATACCAGCAGGAGCTAAAATTATTCTGCTTCTTTGGATCTATGTCATGATTCACAGGGTATAATGATATCTGAGGTTGATAAGGTCCACGAGACAGGATGAAAAGTTTCTGGTTTTCGGTTAAATTCTTTCCAGTACGATCGGCTGGATCACAACTGTTAGAAAAATCGAAGTATCTTCCTTTTCAGAAACATTGGGAGCAATTAAAGATGCTACATGGGAAAACTTACAATAGAGATTGCTACAACCTGCCCCCCCCCCCTCTCTTCCTTCCTTTCACGAAAGTCTCAAATTCTCAGAAACGCGATTCTCTCTCTGCAGCTATCACCTCCGCTCTCTGACAACCCCTCCCTCCCACACACAATCATACACAATCTTCCGTGAGAAGCTCTGTCTTTTCCCCTTTAAAGACGGACAACAGAGAATTGAAATGATACTGACGACGAGAGAGAGGACTTTTTGCAGGGTGTGTTCTTAACTTTCCAACTATTCTAAATTTTACCAACTCTTCCAAATAAGTGGGGGGGTGTTACACCCCCAACACTCCCCACTAGGCACGCCCCTGTTTGCACTATCTCCTCATATAAAAGGATAGCGAGGAACACTCTCATTCCATTCGAATTTGTTTCCCGCCAGTCCTGAATTCTGGAACTTGGAGTCAATTCGGTTTTATCTAAAAACTGGTCTGCAAATCTGTTGGTTTGAGTGATATTATAATTGACGATTTCGTAATATAAAATATAATGAAAAATAGTCAATTGGTTCCTTTGAACCGGTGATAGTAAATTTTAAACCAGGACTTCTAGTGAGAGGGAAGGCAGGAGGAGCAGGTTGGTGAACAGCATCATCAGAATGATTCCAAACGGATGAATTATCAGAGAGAAAATCATCATTTTCACTATCCATTTTATTGTTTAAAGGATAATATAGATATCTAAATAAGTTAATAGCTACAAAAGAAAAAAAATTAAGAGAAGTTAAAAAAAAAAAAAATAGGAAACGATCACTAAAAATGCTAGCTTGTATCTATCTGAAGGCATAAATGTTAAATCTATTGTCCATGTTTATTATTTACTTTTTATTATCCTCTCATCTTTATTCTTGTGATACCTTTTATATATGATGTAACGTGAATCAGAAATTGTTTTTTTTATTTGTTGTTTTGAATATTTTTATGGAAGGAGGTAAAAAGCTTTACCAGTAAATAAATTATTTGTGTTTTAACCCCTTGGGGACGAGCGACACGTATACGTGCCACATGAAGCGCTCACAATCCTTGCTTTTCCTCACCAGTAAAATTTTACCATAAAATTTGCCTTATTTAATCAGCGCATTTAATCAATTCAAGAAGACACAAATTTCTGTTTTTAAAAAACGGTGACAAAAGATTAAAAATTTCGTAAAAGGCTCCTGTCCCGAAGGGGTTAAGAGGTTAATTGAATTCTTTATGTGCATTTTAAGTTCACAAATCCATAATTTAGCGTCCGCATTATATTCTGAAAGCTGGGTTGTTAAAATAACATCTTTTTTGAACGCATTAATTAACATTGTGACGTCCGGCGCGACAGGACATTTTACAAGATTTATTTGAAGCAAAATGTTTCAAGCCGTTAAAAATTTAAAAAAGGTAGACTTAAAGTTCGTGGTAGAAGAACTTGGCGAAACAGTTCCGCAAGATTATACGATCGGGGCACTAAAGGAAATTATTTTGAATAGTAATGAATATAAACAGGATCCCGCTTTTGTACAAGAAATTTTATCCAACGCTGTTGCTGAGAGAAAGGAAAAAGAAAACGAGGCTAAGAAGTTAGAAAAGGAGAAGTCGGATCAAGAATTTAAAAAGCTAGAATTGGATCAAGAAGTAGTTTAAAAAATTGGAATTAAATCATCAATTAGAATTAGCAAAAATCCAGTCACAGGGACAAATTCAAGGTGAGTACATTTCCAATGATTACGAAACTAATAATTCTAAAAAGAAATTTACGTTTATTAATGAAGATAATCGTTATGAAGTTTCTTTGCCATGGTCAGAAGATACACTACCTTTACCTGATAATTTGAGTTTAGCCAAGAAAAGATTGAGTAACATTACAAACAAGTTGCTTTCCGATAACATTTATCAAAAGTATGAAAAAGTGCTTTTAGGGTGGCTTGATGATCAAATTATAGAGGAAATTCCACAGGCTGAAATGAACCTTTATGGAAATTATTTACCTCATCGACCAGTAATAAAAGAGAGCAGTACAACTCCCATTCGTCCAGTGTTTGACACATCAGCTAGAATGCAGAACCAGCCATCTTTGAATCAATGTTTGCATTATGGGCCAAATCTTATTGAATTGATTCCTGACATTCTCTTACAATTTAGAAAAAATAAATTTGGTGTTGTAGCTGATATCAAGAAAGCATTTTTACAAATAGCTGTTCATAAAGAAGATCGGGACTATTTGCGATTCTTGTGGTGGAGTGATCCAGAAGAAAGAAATATTAGAATGTTTAAACATACTAGAGTGGTGTTTGGAGTCAAAAGCTCTCCCTTTCTTCTCGGTTCCGTCATAGAATATCACATTAAAAACGATGAAGAATACGACCCCAATCTTAAACAGCAATTGCTGAGAAGCTTTTATGTTGACAATGTCGTTGCTAGTGTCCACACACAGGAAGAATTAGAAAGGTTTATAACTGATTCTAAATATCTTATGGCTAAAGGTGATTTGATTTGAGAGGATGGGAACAGACAGAAGAAAGAAACAATATCGAAAATAGCGAAGAAACTGCTGTACTGGGATTACAATGGAACAGACTTCTAGACGTTTTAAAAGTTAACGTAAGCTGGACGAAAGATATAAATATAGAAAAAATAACAAAAAGAATCATGCTATCAGTTGCACATAAAGTTTTTGATCCAATTGGTTTTACTGCTCCAGTTATGATATGTCCCAAGATGATGTTACAGAAAACATGGAAAAGGAATCACGTGGGATGAAGAAGTTACTAGTGATATAAAAAATGAATTCATTGAATGGTTTCATGAATTAAATTGTTTACAAGATATTCAGATTCCTAGATATATTCAGTTCACCCCAGATAATTTAAAGGGTTGTACTCTTCATACATTTTGTGATGCAAGTCAGTATGCATTTGCTGCTGTTATATTTTTGAGGATAGCAACTAAAGATCGAGTAGAGTTATTCCTTCTTGCTGCGAAATCCCGAATAGGTCCTTTAAAATGTGGAACTATACCTAGAATGGAACATTTAGCTGCTTTGATTGGTGCTAGATTGGCTAAATCAGTAACTGACGCTATGGGCTGGGAAGATATGGAAAGATATTTTTGCAGCGATTCCACAACAGTGCTTGCATGGATATCCAGGAAAGAAAACTGGTCTGCTTTTGTTAGAAACAGAGTTCAAGAAATAAAAAAAAATGACTGATCCTGTTTTATGGAAACATATACCTGGTGAAATGAATCCAGCAGATCTGCCATCTAGAGGATGTAAAGCAAGACAGCTGGTATCTCTCAAATGGTGGGAGGGTCCATATTGGCTTAAAGATTCTAAAGAATATTATAAATATATGGATTTCAAGTGCCAAGACATAAACGAAGAAGAAATTGAAAAAGAAAAATTGAAGTCTACAAAATTACTGGTAAATGTTGATGAAAGTCCAGAAAAAAGCTGGTACTACCAGTATTTTTCTAGTTATTTATGTTGAGAATTCACTGAAACAAGGACTGTATATTGCTGGTTCTTAAATAACACTAATTAATGACAATCGTTGTGCTGTTTTTCTATTTAATATTACAACCTCTATTTGAATATTTCACAAATTTTGTCGGACACACATATCCGAACGAAAGTTTCACACACACTCGAAAGGAATTTTTTTTCCTGCTCACAAGGATAAATTTCGAGGCGATGCAGTGCCTCTCTCTATATTACATTGGTAACTAAATTAATATTTTAAGAATATAAGGATTAAACATATCGCCCCCCTTGAAGCCTCAAGGAGGGTTCAAAAAACTAAATAATAACATGCAGAATAATAATTACATTGAGAGTAAATACACCTTATTCTCTTTACGTGTCCATATTTAGTCTTTATTGTCACAACACGAACTTTTTTGTCAAGTCCAGGAATAAGTTCGGTAATACGTCCAAGTGTCCATTGCAGTGGTGCCGAATTGTTCATGTGCACAAGTACCAAATCTCCAATCTTGAGATTAGGTATCGATTTCCACCACTTGGAACGCGGTTGCAATTGATGTAAATACTCTTTGGACCAACGGTCCCAGAATTATTGACGAAGTTTTTGAATGAGACGCCACCTTTCACTAAGACACAAGTTTTTCGTTGGTTGCACTGGTTCAGGAAATTGGTGAATAGGACCGCCAACCAGGAAATGCGCTGGCGTCAACACGTTCAAATCACTGGGATCAGACGATAATGCAGTGAGAGGTCTGGAATTTAAACAAGCCTCTATTTGAAGAAGGGTGTAAACCTCTTCGAAACTAAGGAGTGCAGAGTTGGATACTTTCGTTAACATTTGTTTAGCACTTTTAACTGCTGCTTCCCACAAACCTTCAAAATGTGGTGTATATGGAGGAATGAAGGACCACTCAATGCCTTTCATAGAGCAGAAATCCTGTACCTTTTCTTCTCGACACAATAGAGCTAGTTCTTTAAGGTGCTTGGCAGCTCCCTTAAAATTAGAACCGTTATCGAAGATTATCTTACTCGGACAGCCTCTTCGAGAGATGAAGCGGCGTAATACAGCAAGGAAACATGCAGTAGAAAGCTCAGACACCAATTCAAGGTGTATGGCCTTTGTAGCTGTGCAGATAAAGAGACAAATATACGACTTGAATTTGGCTTGAAAATGTACGACTTGAATCTTTTATGAACACATTTAGTATAGATAGGACCAGCATAATCCAATCCCACGATGTCAAAAACACGAATCTGCATAATCCGAGTAGATGGTAGATCTCCCATCAATTGAGGAGAAGCCCTTAAATTCCATTGAAGGCATTTTATGCAATTTCTAATTTGCTTGCGAACTGTAGAACGACCATCTACGAACCAAAACTTTTGTCGTATTAATGACAGTGTAAGCTGTGGACCAGCATGAAGGTTAGTGACATGATAATATAATATGAGCTTAGTTGTAAATTTGTTGTTTTTTGGCAACATTATGGGATGCTTTTGGTCATAGTTTAAATTTGAATGATTTGCTAGTCTGCCACCTACACGAATTATACTATTGCTATCCAAAAACACATTCAAAAGGTAGCAATTTGCTCTCCCTAGGCAATGGTTTTCCTTCAATTCCGATGAAAACTCAAACCTTTGGATTAAATTCACTATACGGATAATTGCTCTATCAAGTTCTTTTGATGTTAACCAACCTGAAATTCTTGACGCACCTGGACGGCTATTGCTTAGAAATCGTAAAATCCAAGCACACACACGGATTAATTTTGAAAAAGAAGATATTTTAGCTATAAATTCAGGCAATGACACCATTTTTGTAGCACATGTAGTTGCAGTAAATTTCCTTTCTTCCTTTCGGAAATTTCTGGTAGTGATGAGGCATCATTTATGTCAAACTCGGCTTGTTCCTTTAAGGGCTGACTTAGCCAATCAGCACCATGGAGCCACAAGTCATTATTTACAAGTTGAGATGGTAATAGACCCCTTGTGCCAAGATCGGCTGGATTGCAAGTTCCGGGAACATGATACCATTTCACTGAGGGGATGGTTGTTTGTATTTTAGACACCTTGTTAGCCACAAATGGTTGCCATCGATACGGTTTGGTTAACAACCACGCTAACGTTATAGTGGAATCTATCCAAGCCAGAGAATTTTGGATTGGTAAATGGATATCTCTCAAAACCACTTGCAAAACATCAGCAAGTAATAATGCTGCACATAACTCCAGATGAGGCAAGGATTGTGTCTTCAAGGAAGCAACTCTCGTTTTGGAGGTAAGTAACGAAACACAAATGTCTGAATTAGACAGAATACAACGCAAGTAAACTACAGCACAATATGCCTTTTCAGAGTCATCGCAGAATGCGTGCAACTCGATATTAACGTACATAGGGTTTAGGACACATCTTGGTATTTTGATTTGGTTGATAATGATAAGCACTATAAAATAGTGCTTAGGGGTTAAAGTGGGTAGCAGAGAATATTAAATATGCAATGGAGCATAATGCTGGTTTAAACCCCAAAGAAAAATGATTATTAAGAGTTACGTTAAGCTAGATAAACTTTAACATCTGAAAAGTAAAATATAATTCCAAAAATAATGTGGTGGAGAATAATGACAGATATTTTAAAAACACAAATAATTTATTAAAACTTAAAAGACATATTAATGTAGAAACAAATTATACCATCTCATAAATATCAGCTTGTCAACAAATGTAAAAATGGAAAACACTTATCTGAGACTTGAATTGCAAACATCACGGCAAACAGTAAAGGCATTTACCTTGAAATATAACATGACTACATGACATAAATTACGACATCCTTATATTCCCAATAGTGTAGCGAGGGCTTGAAAAACATAAGTATGTCCTTTTGAAGACTCGACACAAAAAGTCAATTCGTATTCGACAAATAAACGTCTCTATTCTCTTTCGAAGAAACCATTGAAAAACAGTCGAACATATTCTGAAAAGGGTTGACACTACTTAACTTTAAAAATGCCCGAGCTTCACGATGAAAAACATTTATTCCGAGGACAACATCATCAAAAAGGTAGAAAGGTAATTTCAGGAAAAACTGCTACGTTAACATTGTGTCTTGTATACTACAAAGACAACTTTAAACGAAACGCCATTTCAGTCTTCCGAAAAAAAAAAAAACAAACATTCAAAACAAGATGACTCTCCTCTAAAGTAAGTTACAGTTGAAGAAGGATTATCGTAATCGTGAAAGCAGATGAGCAAAACTATTTAAACAGATGATAATATGATGAAGGATTGTAAAAACGATTTCCACCTTTCCAGAACAGAGAAAATACAACTGGCCAAGAATGACTTCAGAGCATGGCAATTTATTCGAAATGGATGAACTGAAATACGGCAACCACGCATGTCTGTTAGACTCCCAACCGGCTTCCAGGAAGAAGCACGTGACGGCGTAACCATGGCAACGATTGCCGATGCTCTGGACATACGATGCCATCTGATGTTCTCTACGAGGACTATGGCAAAACTGCGAGAACTCGAAGCTGTTTTGCACGAATGAAAAAAGGGAAAAAGTATGAAGTCGGAAACTGAATTTAAGAGACTTTAAAGAAAGAAAGGTAAGAATATTTTAATAAAATAAAGTATTTTGTTAAAATAAATAAAGAGATAAAATAAAGATGAAAGTAGGGTAAAGCATAATAAAAAGGTGACAATGATGAGAACAGAGGCTTTGTAAAGGCATCAGATAAGGTGAAGCTCTTTTCTAAATGAGATCCACAACTTGTTCAGATCTTCCGGGATTGGCTCATCCCATGTAAGCTTGTGCTTCCATAATTCTTGAAGTAATATTTTCATAAATACTACGCATGGAGATATCAATCCCAATGGATCAAACATACAAGAAACTTCAGATATTTCTCTTTTGCTATTCTCTTTTTTCTCTTCCATTGGTAATACTGAGAAACTAAAGCTATCTATTTTTGGATTCCTACTGATACCTAGGATCTTCACATCATCTTCAGAATCGACAGGGATCATTTGTTGTTCATCTGATAATTCTTCAACAATTGTAGAAATATTCGACCTCCATTTTCTCAGATTAAATCCTCCCTTTTTCATCATTTTCTTAAGTTGTTCAACAAGCTCAACTGCTTCTTCTTCTGATGCAGTTCCAGATAAAAGATCATCAACGTAGAAGTCATTCAAAGTAGCATGAGAGGCTAAAGGATAATTTGCGTTTCTCATCTAACGCCAGCTGTTGCATCGCCCTTGTAGAGAGAAATGAAGCGCAAGCTGTTCCATAAGTGACTGTGAGCAGTTTGAATTCAAGTACTGGATCTTCAGAAGCGTTTCTCCAAAGAATTCGCTGCCAATCTATATCATCCCGGTGTACCTTAACTTGGCGAAACATTTTCTCTACGTCAGCACATACTGCAACTAGAAAAGTTCTAAATCGAATAAGGATTGGATATATATCTTACTGTACTCGTGGGCCTATCATCAGTAAATCGTTGAGAGAAATTCCAGAGGATGAAGGACATGACGCGTCAAAAACGACACGTAGTTTTGTAGTGCTACTAGATTCTCTCAAAACAGCGTGATGAGGTAAGTAGTACGCTTCCCTTTTAGCGTAGTCTGATTGAGGAACAAGTTCCATATGTCCCAATTCTAGATAGTCCTTCATAAGTTTTCTATACTGTTCATATTTCACGGTCTTAGAAGCTAATGATTTTTCTAATTAATTTAATCTACGAAGGGCTCACTGTCTAGAATCACCTAATTGGGACGGTGAGGAATGGAAAGGCAATTTCACAATGTACCTTCCAGTTTCATCTCTGGTGTGAGTTTTAACAAAGTGTTCCTCACATGCCTTTTCGGCAGTTGTTAGTAAATTTGCGGCAGGAACGGTGTCCAGCTCCCAAAATTTCTGTATTATCTTATTCACTAATTGAATATTATTTACATTGATTACAGGCGCTTCCTCGGGTGCATTAGCATTTCCCGCGATGATCCACCCAAGGTCTGAACGAACGGCAAAGGGTTTTTCCTTCACCAGAAGAAAGCATCTGACCCTTCAACATTGGTAAGGCAATATTTACACCAAGAAAAATGTCAACAGCAGCACTTTTATAAAAAGTAGGATCAGCTAATTTTAAATCGCTAAACGGTTCAGACCAAGAAGAATCTAAAACTAACATGAGGAAGTTTACCAACAATTTTATGAACAACATAAACAGATGTAGAAAAATAGGAATTGGATGGAAAATGAGGAGAAAAGGTAATTTGTGAAACACCATTTGTATAGGTGTCTGCAGAACCTAAACAAGAAATTAGAACATTTGCTCTCTTTTTCGGTAGTCCAGCCTTTTAAGACAATCATTTGTGATTAAACCGGCTTGACTTCCAGGATCTAGAAGAGCCCGGCACAATTGAACTTTTCCTTCAGAATCATTCACGCTTACGATTGCTGTACAGAGCAGCACTTGGGCATCCGAGCCAAAATCAGAACAACATGAAGTAATACTAGAGTTTCTGCCAACTTCACTAACTGAATTAGAATCTCTATTAGAACCAAGAGAAACAGCAGGTTGAAAAATCTTAGCTGCAGCAGATAAACTAGCATTAGCTGAATTTGTCACTAATTGATCACGATCAGATCTTGACTCGACGTTATTATCAAAATGTAGTAAAGTATGATGAGATTGTTTGCATTTCTGACACCTAGCCATACTTTTACAGTTTGATTTACGATGAAATGGAGTTAAACAATTAAAACAAACATTATTGGACCTCACAAAATTCACACGTTTATTTACAGATAACTTTAAGAATGAATCGCATTTATTTAGTGTATGAGCTCCCTTGCAAAAAATACATTGAGTTTGAAATCCTGAACCCAACAATGTCACATTTTTAGAAAAATTCTTTTTTACTCCCTGATTACCTGAAACAATCGATCTAGCATGATTTGAAAGAAATTCTAGCAGTTCGTTTAACTTTGGAATTCGATCTTTCTTTAAGGATCTTTCCCACCAACTTCTAGTAGCTGGATCTAACTTAAATTGCACAATAAATAAAAGCATCGTGTCTGCTGTCTCGTCTATTTTTAAATCCAAAGTTTCGAGTAATCTGACATATTCTTTAGTAGAATCAACTAAATTTAAAATTTGAGAATGCGACTCATTATTTAACTGGGACATATTTAACAATTTTTTCATCAAAGAACCCAAAATTTCACGTTTATGAAAATATCTTTCTGTTAAAAGGTCCATGCTATTTTGAAATTATCATCAGTGATCGAAAGGGATTGCACTATTTTTGTGCATCATTCTTTAAAACTCCCTTAAGATATTGCAGTTTCTGAGCCCCTGATAGTTTTTGATTGTCTATAACAGCAGCTTTAAACAAATCCGAAACTGTTAACCACTCATCTACAGTACCCAAAAAAATCGGAAGGGATAGTGTAGGTAGTTTAATCTCATTATAATTAGAATTGACATTGTTTATTTCATCCTTTTTTTCATTTCCCTTCATATTTATTCTATCAATAGTAGCTAACATTTCATCTAAAGTTTCAAAAAGCTCTTCGCGTTCATTACTATATTTTTCAATCTTATCTTTGCATAAACCGAAAATATTACTAAAAATAGCTTTTAATTCCTCTCCAATATCGCTAAATCTGTTTCGAATTACGTTTAATTTAGCTGAATCTAAAGTATCTAATTCGTCTGTAGTTTGATTTTTTAATCGGTTAAAGCCGTTTTTGCAACCTTTTTTTGATTTAAATATGCCTGTATATCCATTATGAAAAACAAATAAGATACAGAAATACAGTTATAACTCCAGAAATGAAAATCAAAGTATATTCCCTAACTGAACTAATGAATAAACAATGAAAAACACAATAGGATTCTGATAAAAAACAATAACAAAATAAAGAATCGAAACCACTCACTTAGTTATTTTGAAGTACTATCCAAGTGAAGAAAAATAAATTTTTTGAGCAGCAAAAGGAAATTATGTACTTCTTTTCATAACAACAAACACATATTGCATAATCAGTAGAATATCACAGAACGATTTCACAAAGCATTTGAAACGAAACTAAACTAATTTCCAAACTCCGTATCGTCGGACCATTTTATTTATGTTGAGAATTCACTGAAACAAGGACTGTATATTGCTGGTTCTTAAATAACACTAATTAATGACAATCGTTGTGCTGTTTTTCCATTTAATATTACAACCTCTATTTGAATATTTCAAATTTTGTCGGACCCACATATCCGAACGAAAGTTTCACACACACTCGAAGGGAATTTTTTTTCCTGCTCACAAGGATAAATTTCGAGGCGACGCAGCGCCCTCTCTATATTACATTGGTAACTAAATTAATATTTTAAGAATATAAGGATTAAACAATGAGAAAATCGTACGTCTTGTTGGTTGGATACTTCGTTTCAGATATAATTCTTCTAATCCAAAGGAACAGATCAAAGGAGAATTCATGAATCTTGAATTTAAGAGAGCAGAAACGAAGATAATTTGGATGATACAAAAGGAATGCTTTTCCCATGAAAGTGTGGGGAGATTGAAAACTCTGGAGACGTTTAAGGATGAACAAGACATAATACTTGTAAAGACTAAGATTATGTATAGACAAAACAGTATGGATTTCCTTACACCTATGGTTGTTCCTTCAAATCATGAAGTTGTCAAACGATTAATTTTACATTACCACCACAAAAATTGTCATGCAGATCTTCAGATTCTTCTAAATTTGCTTAGAGAAAAATACTGGATTTTGAATGGAAGAACAGTGAGCTCTGTTCTATCAAAATGTACCATTTGTAAAAGATTTAATTCGAAGAATTTAGAATCTTCTCCAGTTTTTCTGCCCGAAAATCGAGTGAAAGATGCAGCAGTATTTCAGATTATCGGCATTGATCTGGCTGGCCCTCTGTTTCTTAAAAATAAACAGAAGAGTTGGGTTATCTTATTTACATGTGCCATCTACAGAGCTGTGCATTTGGAGCTTGTGACGTCAGCTTCTACAGAGTCATTTTTAATGGCTTTGCGAAGATCTGTATCTCGTAGAGGAAGATGTTCTGTTATATATTGCGACAACGGTTCCAATTTTGTTGCTGCATCCAATTTTTTAAAAAGATTGAACTGGAATCACATACAGAAGTATGGAGCAATAAATCCTTTCAAATGGAAATTCAACCCTCTGACTGCTGCTTGGTGGGGCGGATGGTGGGAGAGGCTCATCAGATTGATGAAAGATCTATTAAAAAGAGTCTTAGGAAAAGCCTGTTTGAACTATGAAGAGATGATAACTGTATTAACTGACTGCGAAAGTATTATAAATTCGCGACCACTAACTTACATGTCTGAGAAAGAGTCCATCAAACCTATATCACCGGACATGTTTCTGAAAGATATTCATGAATGTGGTTTACCAGACATTGATGCGGTTGAGGAATGTTCTCTCACTAGAAGACTTAAATATAGGCAAGAACTGCAAAAAGAGCTCAGAAATCGATTTAGATTAGAATATTTGGGTATCCTTATCTAACGACCAAATGGGAGAAGATTGCAATGTTCAATTGCTATAGGAGATATAGTCTTGGTGGGAGCAGATAACAAGAAAAGAATCAATTGGCCCTTAGGACGGGTTACAGAGCTCATTCAGGTCAAAGACGGAAAAGTTCGTCTTTTGAAGTTACAAACGTCTCATTCGCAGATGATTCGGCCTATTCAAAGAATTTACCCTCTGAAAGTGTCATCAGAGGATTTTACTGAAAACAATTTTCCTAAACCAACTTTGAATGAAAATTAGGTTGAGCCTCCAAAAGACTGGTCGCAAAATAAAATGACGAGATCTGGTAGAATGATAAAGATTCCAGAAAGACTCGATTTATAATGTTTATGTAAATGAAGTATTTATTTAATGTGAAGTTTTGATAATAATATATAATCAAAAGGTGGGAGGATGTTAAATCTATTGTCCATGTTTATTATTTATTTTTTATTATCCTCTCATCTTTTATTCTAGTGATACTTTTTATATATTTTGAATATTTTTTATGGAAGGAGGTAAAAAGCTTTACCAGTAAATAAATTATTTGTGTTTTAAGAGGTTAATTGAATTCTTTATGTGCATTTTAAGTTCATAAATTCATAATTTGGCATCCACATTATATTCTGAAAGCTGGGTTGTTAAAATAATATCCTTTTTAAACGCTTTAATTAACAATAAAGCCCTTTATTTATGTAGTTAAGAAGTCCAGATCAGAACCACATTCAATACGTGATATTGCTATGTGAATATCATATAAATATTTTTGATTATTGCTGAGAACCATTCTATCTATGGTATGTGGCATATTCTTCACACTTCAGAAAAGTAAGCTACTCTCCTACAGGTAGATTTCTGTACGAATTGGCCCACAGAAGGCTGTAGAATCAATTGTTGCACCATTTGAAAAATTTTGTAAATGTCGTAAAGGCAACTCATTTCTATGAAGCAAGCGAACAAACACATCATTGTAAGGGTAGATGAAGTTCCAGCTCAAAGTTTCAGCTCAATCAGGCATATAACTCCTCCTTTGTGCCTAATATTTACATTTGTTCCGTCGCATCCAATTAATGCAAGTCTATATAATTGTATGTTATTTGATTTAAAAAAATTTGCTTCTTATGGATTTAGCTTCTGTTGCCACTGTAACGTGTCCAATATACAGAGAGTCAGGTTCCTTTACCAGAGTACACGTTTCCTTCTTTGCGGTTTTTGTGTAATACTTTGTGCACTTTTGTGTTTTCTTTTCTATATAGTATAAAAAGTAATTCTATATATTTAATAATAAACGATTCTTCATCCTATGGCTCTACTTTTTTACAAATGATTCTTTAACTCTTATTTTTGCCTATAATTTTTAGTTCAAAATTTGCATAAAAATTTGAACTTTTGTCTTGGGGCATCGGAAGAAATTTATCGAATTTGAAAATTTTTGCATGTATGCTAAAAAGACAACTTTCACACCCTGCACCAAATGTAATTTAATAAAAAAACAAAAATTATAAATTTTCATAAAAATTTCAATTTTTCACTATTTTTGGGGTACCGGAAAATATCAATGGAATTCAATTAAAAAAAATATGCAAACTAATATACATAAAACACAACTTTTGCAGCCTGCGCCAAAAGCAATTTAAAAAAAAAGTATAAGTTTATATAAAAATTTTAATTTTTAAGTATTTTCGGCGATGCTTGGGGCACTGGAAGATATGAATAGATTTTAATAAAACACATATAAACTAATAATACATAAAAAACAACTTTTGCATGCTGAGACAGATTCGATTTTCCACCTTTCGATTTTTCCATCCACTCTCTTCATGGCACACAACAGAGAAAAAGAGGAGATAAAGCATGTGATCTGGGGGAACAGAGCATACAATGGGACTGCCATACCCAATCCAATTGTTTCCAAATGGTCACTTACGCACCTTGAATAATGAGATGATGCTTCACCATATTGAAACCACATTCCGCGTCGAACTTGTGCAGGGACATCATTAAGCATGTCCGGAAGAACCTGAATAAAGATGAGATACTTCTGAGCATCCAGTTGAGGTGCTAAGATGTATGGTCCAACTAAACTGTCTGCCATGATACCCATCCACACATTAACAGTGAAGCATTGCTTTGCAGCTTAGCTAATATAGTTAGTAGCTGTTTTCCATTAGGATATAATTCTTCATGAAAGCAATTCAGTAGGGGAGACCGGGGCTAGTAGGTACAGTTTTTAGTTTTTGATTTTTATAATTTTTTTATTTAAGTTTTTTAACAAACTTTAACTGCACTTTTAAAGAACAGACATTTGGCTATAAATACCTGGAGTTTTGAGTTTGTAGCTTTTGTAGTTTATGTTTAGCGGAAGCCTAAAGTAAAAGGAAAATTATGCGCCAACCTACCCCATCACGGGGCAAGTTGCCTATACCTATGGGGTAAGTTGGCACACGTTTTATAAAAATTTAAATGAAGCTCAAATAAGACACTCAGTTAAGCGAAATCAATTTCATTATTACCAGTACGTTTAGACTAAGGCATTATAGTCGTACAGTGTAAATTCTAAATTATACAGACATAAAAATAATGAATAAAACATTAACATTGAGTAACTTCTATCCTACTCTATATCATCATCAGAGTTACAGTTGCCACAAATAAAAAATCGAGTGTCTCCGTTTGGGTAAGCCACTTGTGCCCAAAATCTTGCATTGCAACCACTTTTCTCGTTGTTTGCTGATTTTCAAGCTACCAGTGCACACCAAACACTGAGCCAACTTGCCCCGTGTTCAATGCGCCTACTTGCCCCATAATAAATTTCTTCACAAAAGGGACACGTAATCCTCTAACCAGAAATATTCCACGTAAATCACATATGGGGTAGGTACAGTTAATCATACACTAAGAAAAACTGCACAAGTTAAATCGTAGGTATTAAGATAAGTATTAGAAATTGGAAAAAGAATGAAGCAACAAAAAATTACTCATAAGTGCAAAAAACAGAAAAATCGTAATACATGTCCACTGCACGTAGGTAACGATGCAAACTACATTGAGGATTGTAAAAAGCAAGAAAAAAGGTACTCTGTGACTGGTTGTGCAAGCTATCCACAAACAGGCTATTTATGAGGACTGCGCCTACTTACCCCTGTAGCCAACTAGCCCCGGTCTCCCCTAACTGTTTTGCTTTCTGGATTGAAATTCACATTAGTTTTCTTTTCTTCCATCCTTTTGTATTTCCACATTATTATTTCTCCAATGAAAATTTCTTCTGTATTATTTTTTATGATCTTGAATAGCAAATTGTAATAAAATTTCCATACACATGTAAGTACTGTACGAATTTTGGCTTCATCAATTGAAATCTCATGGAGAAAAAGACATAAGTGAAACACATTTTGTGTTTCAGGTGGAAAAACTGTTTTAATATTTGTTATGAGTGTGTCAATATAAGGGATAAATATACTTAAGCAAATATATTCATCTGAAGAAGCAGGATAAATGTGTCTGATCTTGTCTTAGAATTCCATTTTTAAATTCAATTCATTTGTTACTTCACAAACCATTTGCCAATTTTTCTGAAATTCTTTGTAGCTCTCACTCTGATTTTTTCCAAGCACTTAAAGTACTTTGGATCTATCTATTGCTACATGCAGATCCATAGTTTTTTTTTGTAAAAGCCTACTTAATGGGAGTCAGAGAGAAAAAGTGTACCGTTGAATTTAAAGACATTAAAAATTCAATAAATAAGAGAAATTTTTCCGCTTATTTGCTTTTGATGAAGCTATAACGTATACAGTTTATTTCTTCGAAGGTGTCAATTATTAATTTAAAATTTGTCTGGAACTCAAATATTGTTTTATATTTCTCAACACATTGGGTATTAAAAGAAAGATTTTAATATTTTGTCTAAAATACTTTCAAAGTAAAATTTTGTTTTGAAAACATGAAAAAATTCAATCAAGCAGGTTCTCTCATCGTGCCTAAACTACGTTTAACAGTTTGAACGTCTTGACTCTTGCAAAGGGAAACATTAAGACATTAGTTTTTGCATGGCACCCACACTGCAGATTTTGGATTAACAACACTAAAACTTCTCCTTTTTTTTGGAAGACATCACACTGTAATTATCTGCGCTAATGCGAACACAATGTCATGTTAATTCCATTTTCTTTTAGTACTTTTAGTACGGACTTGTCGAATTTTTCTCCAGTTAGTACTGGCTAGCAGAATGTATGCAAGGAATATCATAGTCTCATTAAATGTAACAGAAAAATATTTGGAAATATACATTGCTTGTCAAAAAGCCATTTTAAGTGAGATTTTAATACTTCATCCCAGCTGAGAATCTTGAATTAAAAAAAATTTCTAAAATTTCCTTCATGCTTGAGATGCTTTTTCCATTATAAGGTACACTGAGAAGTGCGCCTATGTCCTCTAAGAGAGATATTTTGCTTTTCTAAGAGTATTATCATTTGAATTATTGCTTTTAACCCTCCTCTGTTTTCCCTGATTTGCTTATCATATTCCCTTTTCTTGCTTATTATATAAAACTGAAAAATATTTAGCAGCTTCTACAGTTTTTTTGTGACTGTTGTGTGACTCAAGATGACCAGTACTAGCCCGAAGTATTGACTAAGATGTTAATGCACATTGGACAAACAATGGGATGTTATTTGGGATTTTGTTGCACCATTTTCTGATGATGAAAAAGAACACAGTATTTGCAAAACAGCTTTTTCTTACTTGGAGTATATACCAGCCACATATAATCATCTAAAAGAAATTGGTTGAAATATCTTACGATTTTACCATTTTACGAATGTTGAGAATAGGGAAACTGTAATCCCTTTGGTGTTCAAATGGGTCTTTTTTTCTTGAGTCATTTAAGCTTTCTTTTGTCAATGTATAAACCTAAATCATTCGATTCAATTTCAAATGATTCAATTGATGTTTGATCTAACTGAGTTTGAGTGAATCCAGCGCCCTCATATTCAGATGATGATGTTGATCTGATCTTTAAATGCTCCGAGTTCGGAGAAATCCACCCTTCTTCAGATTGAGATGATGTTTGATCTAATTTTAAATACTCTGCGTTTGGGATAGTACAACCCCTTTCAAAAATATTTTGTGATCTTTTTCTGTATCATATTCTGCAATTAAATAATATGGTTAATAGTAAAATGATTAACACATTGATTGGGTCATTTGAATCTTAATCCAGTTTGAGTCACTCAAACGCTCTATATCTGGAATGTGCAAACTGATTTTAGGGAGGTGAAAAATCAGTAGCTCTCTTCAGGGCCGGACTGGCATAGTTTAGTCTACCATGCTAGACTTGCGCATTGGCCCACAATCAAGCCAGGAATTGTCTTTTATGAACAAGTCATGTCCTGTAAATCGTGCATTCAGCTGTTGAATAGCTGTGTCTAAGATGACATTATAAACATTTACCTTATATTCCCGCCAAAGAAGTCCTTTTGAGGCAGTTTGCCATAATAAACTGTAGAGAGATGAAATTTGGTATAGTTGTTCATTGATGGCTACTGATGACTACATAAAACGTCCTGATGTTGGAGGTGAGCGGGGAAGGGAGGGAAATTAGGCACCATTTTTAGGTTTTTGCAACTGTCTCAAACTATAGGTTTTCATGCAAAAAGTTACTTGGATATAAATTAAAGAGCATAAAATTCTTTATAAATGACAGGTATATACAGCAGAACCTCGGTTATCCATCAGACTTGGAGTCTTGATGAATTTTCTGCAAAAAAAAAAAAAAAAATCAATTTCTTCTCAAATTTATTACATATTGTCAAAAAAAAAAAAAAAAAAGCTCAATTTCTGATTACCTACATACTACATTAACGAGTGGTGAATAATCTCGCTGGAGTCATTGTTTATGATCAATAGGAAGACAAAAATAAATGACAGCATGCGATTTTTGTATAGCAGGTGGCGTTTCTCCACGATCAGAACTCTTCCTCTACACACTTTATTTTTCTATCTGTGGTCCTTTCATGTATTCATAATAGTTCACATTTATACTAGTTAACAACTTTTGCACTCATGTCAACAGATATGTGTTTCATTTGTGACAAGTGTTGATGAGTCAAGTGATGGTGTAGTGCGAGTGGGCGAAAAGGGGATCGCAAATTTAAAAAGGGAAGTATTCCAGCACAGGACTAAAAATTTTAGCAGCTAGAAAATATCACATTTCTGAAAGTGCACGCTGAATGCCATAAAATTACAGTCTCTGAATGCTGCTTTGCTCAATAACACTTATTAGTTAGTCCCAAATGTCCTTTGCATCATTGTACGTCATTACTAAATTGGCAACATATGGACTTAATGTACTTGCAATGGCTGCGGCTGCTTTAGCATTATCATGCTGTCATTCAAACACCTTTTTATTAAAATCGGCATAGTCATTTATAGCGACTGCAGACATACGAGTTTTTTCAATAATCTAAGTGAGATCATAGTGTTCAAAGTGCATTTTCATTTGCCACTTCCACCAATTTTCAGCACTTTCCAGTTTATCAATTTGTACATTCAATTAGGCCTAAGTCACTAAAGTTTGTTAGCTTTTCAAAAATGCAGATTTAAACCATGCTAAGCAGATTTAAACCACCTGTTACAGTTAACAACAGATTCTTAATGGGCTGAAACAAAAAGATAATTATATGCACAAAGCAATTCAAAAGGGCAACAGCAGTGTTAATTTTTAATGATGTTTCGACTACAAGCAACATAACATAATAGCAAATGTGTAAAAGATAGAGTTGAGATGTTACAACTCAACCCTTATAGCATACAAGTAACTCACCACAACAAGAAATAGTAGCTAGTAATAAGGATTATGCTGTAGGTTCAATTTGTTTGGTCACATATTATGGAGTATAAAAGTAAACAACAACCTTGCACAAGCAAATGTTGCAGAAAACAATTCAGAAATGGAAGTGCTGAACATGAGGAAACCAGACAATAAAGGACTTGTGTTTACATATCCAGAGAAAAAAGATGTATAATTAATAAAACAGATTCGATTCTTCTATATATTCAGTCGACATTTCAAATAGTAGATAATCGTGCTTGATATGTTTCTGAAAAAGCTATCACATGTGAATAGTCATATAATGTAATTTCTTATGATCATTCTGGATAATTAAAAAATAAGAAATTTATTAGTTTAGTTGATTTTCTTTTAATAAATATTTAAGAAACTTTCAGTCATTCTTTCACGTCAAATGACAGTTAATACTTCAACCCGGTACCGAGACAGGTAGGTTGCTCTAAATTATAATTTTATATTGCTTATACATCATATTTAAGAAATGTATTAATTTAAAAATTGAACGGCTTCTTAATTCACAAGGGTTTCTAGTTTTAAGCATCAAGGTAGAGTCATGTGAACAAAAATGTCATTCTGTCACACAATAAGAAATTACTCAAAAGTGAAAGGTTGGTTGGTTGATTGGAGTTTTATGGCACAAGGTCCCTTCAGGGACATGCTGCGCCAAGAAAAAAGTAAGGTTTAAAACATAGTTAAAATTTAAAAGTTACATTAAAAGACTGTATGAGATATATAAATTAAAAACAATGTAAACTGAAGAAAGAAATGTGATGATACATGTAATTAAAATAATGTACAATGAAAGTGATCATACACAAGGTTTTAAAAACCAAAATGTAATTAAAAGACAAAGCAAATATTTAAATTAAAAAACTCTAAGGTTATGAAAAGTTATAATCAATCCAAAAAACAAAGCATAACATCTTATAATTCAAAATTTAAAAAAGTCAATAAAAAATCATGCAGGATTAAAGTCCTCGAAATCAGCATTTTTATCGTCATTAGAGTTATAACTATAAGAGTCCATAGCCTCTTCTGCATAGTTAAGTAACTGTTTGGTATCCTTTACATTTGTGATTGCTGGACTCAGGCATGATTTCTTGTCTTTTCTCTTCACAGTTTTCCACTGTGAAGAGACTTGAGTTGGAGGTTTTTTCTTTCTTTTTGTGCACAAGATTTTTCGTTTGCTTTCTGAGTTGGACAAATAGTTGGTTTTACCAATTTGCTTTTATCTGTAACTGACATTTGTTTAGTTTTATATTCGGTTGGTATTTTAGACTGGACTGATGATTTTTGTGACAGACTATGGATGTATTTTATTTTCACAGGTTCTGATGATTATGGCCAGAGTTCCATTTTTGGCATAAATCTTGTGCTAGCGCTAGAGTATACGGTTGGTTGGTTGGTTGATTGGAGTTTTATGGCACAAGGTCCCTTCAGGGACATGCTGCGCCAAGAAAAAAGTAAGGTGTAAAACATGGTTAAAATTTAAAAGTTACATTAAAAGACTGTATGAAATATATAAGTTATAAACAAAGTAAACTGAAGAAAGAAATGTGATGATACTTGTAATTAAAATAATGTACAATGAAAGTGACAATACACAAGGTTTAAAAATCCAAAATGTAATTAAAAGACAAAGCAAATATTTAAATTAAAAATCTCTAAAAGCTCTAAGGTTATGAAAAGTTAAAAATTAATCCAAAAAACAAAGCATAAATTCTTATAGTAATACTGGCTAAAAACAAAGTTATTGTGAAAGTCACCTATACTCCGTGTTCGAAAGACTTTAGGAAACTCGGAATGGCAACAGCCAGAGGAGAGAGAGACGAGGGACTTTTCTTGAATGGTTGTGTTCGAACTCTCTCTTGTAAAATATGTAATTCGAATATTATTATTATGTTATATTATGTTATATTATGTGTGCGTGTGTTGTAACTGTGTAGTCTTATGTAAATAGTAAACTTAGTTAATCATATCCCGGCTTAGACCTCTCTGGTTTGATTATATCTTGTGTTCTTTCTTCATCAATATCGTGGAATACCGAACCGGGCCATCATCATTTTCCTTTCCTTAAAAGGAAAAAGGAAGAAAGGCAAAATACAGTTCCGATTAAAAGTTTAAAATTCTGTAAAGTTAATTACATCCCAAGGTTTTTCGAGAGTATGAGGCATTCCCTCCTCAAGTTTGGTATTATATTAATCGCAGTCCCTCCCCCGAAATTAAAGGATTTGTTAAATACGAAAATTGACCCTATCAGAGCCATCAATAGATCGGGAGTATATATTATACCCTTCAAGAAAGATAGAGATTTTATGTACATAGGTATGACACTGCAGAAATTTCGTGACAGAATTAGGGAACATGAAGCAGATCTAAGATTGAATAGACCCCACACTGCATTATCAAGATTAGCACAAATTCAACCTATAAAAGTAGATTTCAATAGAGCCAAAATTATTTTCCATACAAGTAACCACCAAGAAGCTATCATAAGAGAATCTCTGGAAATATCAAATAAAGAAATAGTTTGTAACGATATATTATCATATGATATCCATGCAGCCTGGAAAGAATTAGTAAATAGTTAATAAATCTGTACTTTTCGATAAAAGAATAACATTTATGCCGCCGCCCCCCCCCCCCCTTATTTTCCAATCCACCCTTGGGGTGAAATGGTGTGTTCCAAACAGGGCTGGAGACGCGGAGACAGAGCAACTGCTGGTTTTTCACTGAGGATGACCGAGTAAGTGTCGGTCGAAAACGTTATGAATTTTAAATGACTTTAATGTTTTTAAAGGATTTTATCATACTTGACACCTGTAAGCAATATATTTACATTTTGTGTATCTTATATATGTTAATTATAAATCAAGGTGAATTGTGCACTAAAATTTTAACTTTCTATTGACATGCATTTGAAATTACTTTGTTCAAGCACTTTTACTTAAATATAAATTCTCAGGTGTATTTAACTTTCTCTATATTTTTCATATGCACATTATATTAAATAAATTTTTCAAAGAAAATGTAAATTTCCCGAGCAAAATTTTGTTAAAGAGAATTTTTATACTTATTAAGAAATACACCTGCTTTTATAACTTAAAAAAAAAAACATTTTTAGTTTCTAATTTCTTAAACTTGCTAGCACTGTGTGTCTCAAGTCTTAACAAAATGTTTTGGTTTAGTTTTATAACATAGGTCAGATAAAAAAATAAAATAAAAATCAGCTGCATGGGATATTTTTGGTTAATTGTAAGTTTTTTACGGTGCTGAATCCAAAAATGAGCTCCATTTCTCTCCATCACATACAATATCGTTGAAAAACAAGGGGAGATTACATTAGAAAAGCACAGTTGCAATGAAAAAAATCAATATTTTATTATAGGTAACTGTGCTCCAAATTATTTTTCCCCTTGCTTAAAAACATTTTGTATTTCAGTAGTAATGTGAATCGTAGTAGAAGCTTATGTCTGTGTGTAACTGTTTTTGTTCGTTCCTCATTTTTCATGCATTTTCTATTTGTAGAGTTATGTTTTGTAGTTCATATCTCTTGAGTGTCACTGAAAGAAATATGGAATCATTATTGGATATGGTTTTCTACTTGAGAATAGGATACCAGATTTAATGTTAAAAAGAGAAATTTTACACTTTACTTAAACTAAAGACATAAGTTTGGCAAGGAAAACTGGTGTGATGGAATTTTTTAAAAATCCTAAGCAGTTTTTTTATTTGCAGACCTGTGTAATCCAAACATAAACTTAGCTTTAACTTTAGACTGTAAAACTAAACCAGAACTTTCTTATACTTGGTTTGAGTTTAAAAAACAAAGCTATACCAAAAATAATGTATATTTTGACTGGAAATTAAAAGTATAATGTGAGAAAAAAAAATGTAATATTGCAAAAATTATTATTTTTTTAACAATTGAAGATTTGAATACTGATATGTATAATAATAACAGAACTGCAACAATTTTTTTCTTCAAAGTAGCATCATTTAAATACTTAAAAATCAATACTATGTAGATGGGATGTATAATACATTTGATTTCAAACTGCAGGGGTATTGGCTGAAAATTGAGGTTTTTAGAATAGCTCTACTGGTAATTAAACAAATGTAATTGAAAAAATCATTTTAACAGGGACATTATATAATAAACAACAACATTAAATAAAGCGTGAATGTAACTGAAAATTCTGAGACTGAAAAATTTATTATAAGCAGACCTTGCCCTTTTTTCTCTTTTGTAATATAGTCATATAAAGTGAAAATAATTTTGTTTTAGTGTGGATAAATAAAAAAAAATGCTTATTATTTAATATTTTCTAGGAAAATATAATTTATTTGGGAGAAACATTTGTAATAAATTAATTTTTCCAACTTTCCCAATTTTTTCTGGAAAAAAAACTTTCTGCCTCTTCAATTTTTCAGGAAAATTTACATCTCTAAACCTGATTATGGAAGATTAATCGAATATATTATCCTAAAATTTAAATATTTGACTCCACTTTTATAATATTAACTGTTATTTATATAATTTACATTTGAATTAGGGATTAGCCGAATAGTTGATTTGATATGTAAACCGAATATTTAGCTTCAGTCGAATACTTAAGCATATAATATGTAAGTAACAAAGTAGTTTAATACTTTCATAGGATATTTTGGGTATTGACCAGTGATAAAATAAATAATAAGGGATGAATTAATAAATTTGTGAGTTCAAAGAAGTCATTAAATTTTTTTGTGTAAATTAGCTTTAAGAATAAAAATTTAACTGAATTAAATTATTACGAATTTAATTTTAATAAAAGTTTATTAAAAAAGCTAATATATGCAAAAATGTTCAAAATTTTTAAGCATTTGGTTGCCGAATACTGAATATTCGGTATACATTTTGACCAAAGCTTTGGTATTCAGCAAAATTCCTGCTTTGGTCAATCCCTAATTTGAATATAAAAAATTACTCCAAAAATGCTGTATTACACTTGAAAAATCGCCTATAATATAATAATATCCACCAATATGTCAACAAATGAGTAATTTTTTAAGCCCTTTAAGTCACTCTATATTGTTGACAAACAAATTTAAAAAATGGCATAGATATTGCAAGATGGCATGCTTATTTAAGAAATTCTAATACATATATCAGCAATAAATAGAGACACACATGAAAATAAAAAACTGTAACATGTTTTATTGAAAATATGAAAAGAAAACATTTGTATGAGAAACTATAACATAAGACAAGAAGATTTAATATGGAAAAAAAAAAAAACCTATTACATAAGCATTAGTACAAATATATATTTCATATGGCAGAAATACAATGAAGAACTATGGATTCAGCAGTTAGAAAATATTATAGAGAGTTCATACTCAAATTTGCAGAGAAAAAAATTCCTCGAGTTTTCCAATATGCATTTGAACATAGAAAATTCATAAACTCAGAAGAAGTAGTACTGATATGGTCATTTTCTTCAACCTTATCATGCATATTTTTCTTGGGTAACGGCAATATATGTTGCAACAATTTTTATATTGAAGAAGTATGAAAATTTATATGTAATTACTTATCAGAAAAGAATTCGAAGTAAATTTAGAACTATATCATAAGAAATATGAAATGTTATGTTACAACAATTAACTTAATAAATATGCAATTACCAGTACCATGGTACACGTTCACTGCCAAAGCTGAGATTTTTATGCTTTTAAATTATTTTCTGTTTTATCATTCAAATAATATATATAACAGCAACAAATAAATCCACTTTCTGTGTGCCAAATACCAAAGAATTGCATGTATTTTCTATAGCATTAATTATGTAATTGCTGAATTAGACAAGAAGATCAATAACGAGTTAACTCGTAGCTGGCAAGGAAATCCAGTTTGCCAACTACGAATATTCTCATACATGGCAGCGAACATGTAAAGGGTCCCCGAGAATATAAAATCATTTGACTCTCTATTATCCACTCAATGGTGAGTGTATCATGCCTTACCAAGACACTCATTGTTGCCCTTTTTAGGTAACAGTTTTTATACAACACTTTTTATATTAAATAAATAGGAAAATTTAAATGCAATTACTTATTAGAAACATTTCGAAGTTAATTTAGAACTATATCATAAGAAATATTATGTTACAACAATTAACTTAATAAATATGAAATTACCAGTACCATGGTACGCGTTCACTGCCAAAGCTGAGATGGTGCATCTGTTCTCACACCCCAAGATCATACCTGCATTTTTATGCTTTTAAATTATTTTCTGTTTTATTATTCAAATAATACAAATAAATCCACCTCCTGTGTGCCAAATACCAAAAAATTGCATGTATTTTCTATAGCATTAATTGTAATCGGTGAATTAGACAAGGAGATCAATAACAAGTTAACTCATAGTTGGCAAGGAAATCCAGTTTGCCAACTACGAATATTCTCGTACATGGCATCGAAAATGTAAAGGGTCCCCAAGAATATAAAATCATTTGAATCTCTATTATCCACTCAATGGTGGGGGTATCATGCTTTACCAAGACACTCACTGTGGCCCTTTTTAGGTAACAGTTTTTATACAGCAATTTTTATCTATATATATAAAAGAAAGTCTGGATTTTGTATTAATCAACTCGCAGCCAAAACTACTGAACCTAAAATCTTGAAATTTGGGCTAAAAATACTTCTTATGGTATTGAGTGCCGCTAAGAAAGGATTTTCTAAAATTCCACCCCTAAGGGGGGTAAAAAATAGAATAAACTTTTAAAAAATTGCTTAAAAATCTGATTTTATAGTTATTTTTCAACTGATAACATATTTTAGTTTATTTTTGTATGCTGAATCGAATGGTACTAACCAAATTATTTTAAGTCTAATAGTTCATGAGATATTTCATATTTTTCTAATTTGGCGATCTCTTTGGCGCCAAATCCTCGAAATATCTAACATTAGAAGTGATAATTCATCCATATTCATTCATATTGTAAATCCGTTACTGTAGCAACGGAAAAGATTCAAAGTAAATCTTTTTGTTAATTCGTTTGGTTAAAGAAATAAACCGCTATATGAGTTTGAAAAAAAAAAATTCAAACGCCTTGAAAAAAAGATATTGAATTTATTGAAAATACAAGGAAGCAATCCACCGAGAAATTAACTTTATAAAACGAAAATATTTAAAAATGAAAGCAATGTTTGTAGAAATAAAAAAAAAAAAAAACTTTTGGTACTTACATCCGGGCAATGTCAATACAATTGCGCCAATTACACTAATTACAGCAACCCTTATTTTTTATCCAACTGATAGTTTATTATAGTTTTAAATTTATTTTATTATTATAGTTTTTTTTTAAATTATGGTTTTTAGTATGTAGTTTTATGTTATATATTTTATTTATTTATTTTAAACAATTTGCTATTTTTAACAAGGTTATGTATTTAAGAATGTTAAATTACTGTTTTAAATGTAGTTGGCAAACGATAAACAATATTGGCAATTGTCAACAATTTTGGGCGATCTATTTCATGGCCCGCATAATACGTAAGTACCGCTTTTTCAATGGAAGAAATTGGAATTGAAATAATACATCGCGATTTATCATTTGTTCCTGGATAAAAAGAAAAAATAGGTACTTTTATGTCAGCCGTGTGTAAATCTCGCCATTAGCATTTTAAAAATTGCCAATAGCAGTAGTTACATTTCGCTTATGTAAATTAAAAACAATTCTTTGTTTTAAGTTATGGCATTATTTCCTATTATTGTTTTACTTTTCAGTTTTTTCAATGAAATTAGTGTATGGTATGTATTTTAAATGTACGTATTTTAAATGAAATGAGTGAAACGTTTATATTTTGAATGAAAATAATAAAATAAGAATAAGGTATGGAAACAATCTTTGTTGATTTATTGCATGTGCCCGGCTGACATAAAAGTATCACAAAAACCATATATACACCTTTCTTTTGGTAGTTGTTCATGGGATACCTGGTTTTTCTTGCATAATCGGATACCTCGCCAATCGGTGTATTAGCTACAATGTTGAAAGCGTCGTTTACGTATGAAGTGAAAACTTCACGATGAATTCTATTACAGATAATCGTATCATCATCATCTACTACATATTTAAAACGGAAATTTGCATTTCATTCCGATTGTTTATAATATTTTCATAGGATATGCCACTATTAGTTAAGTAACATTTTTGGAACGGTTTTTGTGTATTCAGTTCATTGACTTCAGCTACCACCAATTTTGAATATTAATCACCTTCTTAGGGCCCTTTATGATCATTCTTTAAGAATGATTGGATGTGCTTGCAATTTTTTTAACACATTTCTAGCATCCCTTGACTATTTTAAAAACTACTAAAAAGTACCTTTATGTGCAACTACGTGCCACCTAAGTCCTTGGTCTCGTTGGGCCCGGTACAGTGCCCCTTAAAGTTTTTGCACCATAAATTGTTAATAAAGTGCCTCCTCTTAATCCGATTTTCATTTTTGGAACCCCTTTTCCGTTTAGTTATTCTCCCATTTCTTTATTCCTGCTAAAATCCTGAGGGCATCCTAGGGTTCCATAGAACCCGATCCGGAGCCCCTTGAACTTTTTGTGCGGCATGCATTTTTCACCACCTAATTTTCTCGCATTATCAATGCAAAATTTTAAAATTGAGTCTTGCACTCTTCTCCCCGAACCAACACCCTCTTATTATTACTGGACCCTAGGGTCCTGCTTTAAGGATCCCTCCCCGCATTTTTAGCATTTCTTTAAATTTTTATTCTAATGATTAATTCATACCCTATGCTTAATTTTGACTAATTGAAGATTTAAAGTGCTAGAACTTGCACCTTTTAACAAGTTTTCATGTTAGGATCCTGCTCTTTACTATCAGTCGGCCCTCTTCGGTCCTTTGTTATAGGTTTCTTAAAAGCGGTCCGGTTCCCTACCTTTCTTTTAGCAACTTCTTAAGTCTTCCTGCTATGCATGAATGACAAAAAAATTTCTCAAAATTCAGCTACCACCAATTTTGAATATTAATCTCCTTCTTGGTCTTTCTTAACATAGTTTCAGCATCCTCCAGCAAACTTAAAACTACTAAAAAATTTTCTTATACCCAACTACAATCCAGTTAAGACCCTGGCACCCAGGGCCCAGTCTTTCTTTATACCTCAGCTACCATTTTTTTCCAACATTAATCTCCTTTTTCAGCATCAACTTATGCTTACTCACTACAGCCGTAAATTAAAAATCGCGTTAATTTAAAGGTAACTTTAAATAATGGATTTCATCAGCTTATTAAATATCGTGTTAATGTTAAAAGTAATATATGAAATTTACAACGGGAAAAGTCATCTTCCAGCGCTTGTGGGCGCATTCTTTCCTCCGATTCTAAGGACTTAATTTCAACGGGATTTGTTTCATTCAACTTACACTACGATTCAGCTTTTTTCTGTATTATGAAATTTTATCTTAGTCTTCAGTTACTATGTTACCAACATTTTCTAACATTAATAATGCATTCTTTTTTTGGATTCTATGGGCTTGATTACTACGAGGTTTGGCTCAGCCAATTTGGTTTTCAATTGTCTCCAGCACTTTGGTTTTCAATTGTCCGGAGAACTTCCGGTACATGCTGCCTTAGGTGGCGTGGACCCGGATTATAGGTTTGTTCGGAAAGAAGTTTGTTGGGAAACACGCTAGACGCTGCGGAGGGCAATGGGTGCCTCCAAAATTAGGTTAATTCAAAAGAATTTCAAAAGATATAAAATCATACAAACTTCAGTTTTGTTTAAGGTTATTATTTACGGACCCCGGGCAACGCCGGGCGGGTCTGCTAGTATTAAATAAATATGAAAATTTAAATGCAATTACTTATTAGAAAGAATTCGAAGTAAGTTTAGAACTATATCATAAGAAATATGAAATGTTATGGTACAACAATTAACTTAATAAATATAAAATTACCAGTACCATGGTACACGTTCACTGCCAAAACTGAGATTTTTATGCTTTTAAATTATTTTCTGTTTTATCATTCAAATAATATATATAACAGTTAGCAACAAATAAATCGACTTCCTGTTCCCCAAATACCAAAAAATAGCATGTATTTTCTATAGCATTAATTGTAATCGGTGAATTAGACAAAGAAATCAACAACGAGTTAACTCATAGCTGGCAAGGAAATCCAGTTTGTCAACTACGAATATTCTCGTACATGGCAGCGAACGTGTAAAGGGTCCCCGAGAATATAAAATCAATTGACTCTCTATTATCCACTCGATGGTGGGGGTATCATGCCTTACCAAGACACTCACTGTGGCCCTTTTTAGGTATAAAACAGTTTGAATATTAAATAAGTATGAAAATTTAAAGGCAATTACTTATTAGAAAAAATTCCCAGTAAATTTAGAACTACATCATAAAAAAATAGAAAATATATGAAACATGTTAAAGGAAAGCATTTAATTAATCATGAAATTCTATTGGAGAATTTACAAGAAAAATATATATATATATGTGAAATAGTTATATTAAAACAAAGAATTTAACAAGATTCAAAAATACTAACTTGTTGGAAAAGAATTATTAGTACGTTTAGAGGTATATTATATTTTAGCCATTAGTGTCGAGCATAATCATATGAACATTATATTTAAAAAAAAAAAAGTAAATGACAATATAAAATAAACAATCTTGTTTTAAAACATCATATTTTTAAAAAAATAAATAAAAATAATACTCTTCCCTTCAGCAAAAAAGTTGAAATGGGAAAATATGAAAATTTAAATTTATTATACATTTGAAAAGAATTATCAGTAAATTTGGAACTATATTTTAAATAAAAAGAAAAAAAAAATGAAAAAACAATGAAAAAAATTCATGAAAACTATGATAGAGAAAATTTAAAAGAAAGATTAGATTTACTAGTAGAATAGAACTATATCTCAAAAAAAGAACAAATTTAAAAAAAAAAAAAAAAAAAAAATATATATATATATTATTTGAATTATAAAAAAAGTGGAACAACTTGTTCAAAAAAAAAATTTTGTAGGATAACCTTATTGGTTTCCCAATATAAGTCATCTCTACTTATTCGTGTGATAAGGATACCTTTTGTGGTCCATACCACAAAATCGCAATACTCAACATCTGTAATGGCCATTTGCCCCTGTATTTGAGCAAAATGCAGATGTGATTTTTTCAAAGTTCCATTTGAATCCAAATAAAAACTTGAATCCTCACTAGGGATTGCAGCAGGATTTAATTCCCTAAATTTATACGGACACTTCACTTCGACAACTCCTTTCCCACAGCAGTCACACGATACAACAGCATCAGGAGAAGTAGCAAGGTACGGGTCAGAATGTGAAATGAAGAGCCCTGCCTCTTCAAATTTGAAACTGGAATGATTTGATTCTATTTCAGCAAAATATGCCTCGAGCCATTTTTTCTTTTTCTTTCCCCCACTTTAGAGCAGGAGCTTGCAATTCTTTTGAGGCTGTGAGGAAAGTTGCTGCAAATTTCTCATATCTTTTTTTTTTTTTCCTGAAAATGTAACCGAAATTGGAATATGTTAATCTTCCAATCCTTTGGTCCTTCCACAGAGAATTATTCTGCCCTTTTGTTAAAATTTCAATCCTTGAAAAATCAGTAAATTGAAAAATTTGTAAAGAATTTCATGTTCTTTCTTTTTTTAACTAACTATGGTACACAAAAATTTTATAATTTTCGAATTCTAGACAAAAAACTGAAAAAGTCCGAAAATTTCATGGTATTTTGGCTCCACAAAATTTAGCCTCGAGATATTTTGTTGGAAAACAGTTAAATCCTGTTATTAGCATCCCCATAAACACTTAAAAAACAAAATCTTCTAGCAGAATTTTTGCATCTATCAGCCCTATTTTCTGACTACTTGACAGAAACTCAAAAAAAAAAAAAAAAAAACTCTTCCAGGCCTGGGATGGCTAATCCTTTATCCAAAAAAGGTTGCTGCTCTGAAATTCCCTGAAGAAACATGCCGAACTGGTGATTCCATAAAAATTTTTAAACATGGATCAAGTGAGTCTCATCCTTTTTTTTTTTAACATCTCTTAGTAAAGTTTCAAAGCTAATTGGGTATGTTAATTTAGAATTTAAGTGTTGTTAATTTAGAATTTAAGTATTGTGATATTGAGATTTATTCAGGTTTTATTTGTTTTGAAATATAAAAAATCTAGCAGTCTTCGCCTGCTACGCTGGTCGGGTTTTCTAAACAAACTTTTATCATATAAAGTCACATATTTTTTTAGATTAATTAAAGTAACGATCTGTTAACAGACATATATTTTTTTATTCTACAGGAACAGTGGTTTTGTCCTGGTGTTAAGGATGCACCTGCCACTGGTTTTTTGCTGACCGATTTAAAAATTTTAGAAGAAGGAATACGTGAAGTGCTGAAAAAGAAGAATTGGGTGTATATCACTGTAAAACTAACAAAGAAAATGTACCACATTATCTTGGGGAAAAAGATACATCTGTCGAATTTTGCCAAAAGAAACAGTGGCTCAAGGAGAATTCTGCTCCTTTAGACAAAGTTCTCCAGTTTATGGAAGAGACGTTTTTGGGAAGGAGGTTTGAAATTATCAAAAATGCTCCTAACATTAGTTTTTGACCAAGAATTTTGAACCTGCATGTAGTAAGTAACTGAAATATTATACTAGTTGTATTTATATATTTTCTTCTCATAGTGTACAAAGCTAAAAAATATCCACTGGCCTGTTGCTACTAGGGAACTGAATTTGGTTAATTGGCAGTTAAAAAATATAGAGAAAAAATTCCAAATGTGATATTTAAACATGTCTGGTTCACTGTATGGCCAAAATTCTGTAATTATAAATTTTTAACTAAAGTTTGGTGTAATATTTATCGGTCAGAAATTTTGCCATTTTCAGACAAAATATTTTAAGAGTTATTTATAAAATATTTGCATGTAAAGTTACAGAAGATAAATTTTAGTCCCTCCTAGTGTAAGTCTTTACTATTGTTGAAGGTGATGCATGAAAGCTTTTTTACCATCATAATATGCCATAAATATCAAGTACATTTATGTACTTAGCAACTAAATGTACTCCCATTGGTTAGTAACTAGTTACTGAAGAATCTCTAGCTAACAGCCAACAGCTTCAACACAAAGTTCCCAATTTTAAGGTTTAATATTGTATGTTGCTTTGATTAGTCATATGCATGGTAAGCCATTCTCAAGGAGGAAACAAATAAATATCTATTGAGGTTGGTTGATTGAGGTTTTATGGTACAAAATCCCTTAAGGGATATGCTGCGCCAAAATAAAAACTAGAAACACAATGTATGTAAAAATGAAAAGAGCAATGAGAAAACCAATCTGGATAACATGTACTGAGGAAACACCTACATTTTTTTTTTTTTTTGACGAAGTTCCCTAGCATTGTGCTTTTTTCCACTGGTTTCCTCCTTGGCAGTGGCTGAACTTTAGTCAAAAGCAGTCCGAGAGCTTAATATACTTTTAATAACCTATTTTGTATTTATTTCTTCAACACTTATTTTAGTGATAAATTTTAGTGAATCATTTTTATGAATGCCACTCAAAAGAAATTGCCACTTTACACCGAAAAACTGCTTTAGTGGACAATCTTAGTAATATCCCTTCATTCAGCGGAGAAACTAATTCAGTAGAAGAATTGCAGATCTTAGCAGACACTCGAGTCCGATGCCTTGGCAATGCAATTCCTAATTTTATTATGGAATTTTGTTTTAATTACGCTGGATAGTATGGAGTTTAGCTAATTAAGAGTCTACAGGGTTGCACCAAAGGATATGCACTGACACATATGAATGATGATTCCAGGAAAGATGTTTACAGCTGAATTAGATTGCAATACACTATGTAGTACATAAATGTATGAAAATCTATAGATCATAACACAGAGCTTCACAGAAGAACCTTTATATGTTATGATCTATAGCCAGTGTTTGATGAAAATACGTTTCTAGCTGTGCAACATTTTTTCTAAATTTTGTTTAGATGTCTTCTTTAATTGTATTAAAAAATGTAATTTTAAAATGTTAAAAAAAGTTAAAAATGGTCTTTTTAAAAATGCAAAATAAGTTATTTTGTTTTTTAGACCTTGTACCTTACTATTTGACTCTGTCTTAAATGAAAGGCCATAACATAAAGAAATTATTAATCTACTGCAAAAGTAAGTTTACTGTGCATTACTTGTGGCTAATTTTTTTTTTTGCTATACTATGATTTTTCTTGATGAAGGTTTTATTTAAAAAATTTTTAATATTTAAAATCCGCTGTTGCTTCCTTTTAGTTCATGAAAATTCAATATTTTACGAAATCAAACTAAAAATATAATTTTGAGGGGGGGAAAAAAATCCAGGCATGGTTAAAGTAATAATTTAAAATTAAACTTGGTCTATCCCTTAAATTTTACACATTTGCAAGAAACAGGATGTTTCATACAGAAAGTAACGAGTTGATTTTTGAAAACTGGATGCAGTACGATTTACATAAAACTATTATTTAGCTTCTTTACAATTTTGGTAAATTTTGTTTCCTTACCTTATAAAACTTTATTTTAATCAGATCAATCAGTATACACTCTTGATGAAAATCTTCTGCAGATGTATAGATTTTTTATGCTTAGTGCAGGAGAAGACAACTAATCCGCATAGTCTTCCAGAAGTTTTGAAACTAGAATGGATTTAGATAAATAATAATAAAATACCTCTCATTAATATGACAATACAAAAATGCAAGGAACTTGTTAATTGTAAACATTGAGACAAATCAATTCAAAATGCTCAAAAGTACAGAAGTTTTTTAAATAATAATGTAAATTTTATGCAGTGTCGCCATCTGTTGTGTAGTATAAGAAACAGTAACCATACGATTTTTTTATTACGATTTCTGATTTATAAAAGCTCATTAAATAATACAGATAACAAGAATAACAGAAATATCATGAAAAATATTGCAACTATTCTCAAAATGAAAAAAAATATAGAGAGAAATTTAAATAAGGCTTACAATTAATTTTAAAAATAACTTTATAATTACATTAGCATATTTAAAATAGTGATATATATTTCTAAGGTTATAAGAAATTAAATATATAGTACAGTAGAAGATTTTTTTAACGCAAGTCTCCATATAACGCACAACATCTCAGATGTAAACAATGATTTTTGCAGTTAAAGAGCACCTGCATTTTCACATTGTAAAATATTGCTACTCTCTAGAGGACTAAATTTGATACATAAGTTCAACTTTATCTTTTAATTTAAGACCTTTTTACTGAAAAAATGCTATTATTACAATAAACATTTTTGAAAATATCTAATATAAGGGACGGTTGTGTCAGTTATATTTGGATCATGTTTATAAAGTAAATTAACAATGTCCGACCTATATTATGCTAAAATTTATAATTTGGATAACTCTTGGTAACAAGGAATGTAGTATAAAAATATTCTAATGTATATTGATATGTTTCAGACATATCTGGCCATGTTTACCAGGTGAATTTAATGACGTGATCCATATAACGCAAAATTCTATATAACGTACAACTTTGCATTTTTAGGTTTGTGTTATAAAGATCTTCTACTGTACTTACAAATATCGAAGTAAGTCACAAGCTAAATAATTAAAAGAAATAATAAAAATAAAATCCGATTTTGTGATATTTTGATGCCATCTTTGTAGAGAAATAAATAGTAAAATTAACATTAATTCAGAATTTTTTACAACTTAATATTAAAAAATGACATCTATATTTTAATTGCATATGTAATTAAGAAAGCTCTCACAATTTAAAAAAATAGTAGTAAATTAGGTAGTTTTTTTTAAATTTTTCTTAATCATTTTCTTAAATTCATTCATGTATGAGCTATGGCACCATCTATGATCTTTAATTGAAAATAGAAATGAATAAGCGGGCCGTAAAGTCTGGATTACAGAAGTTTCCGGATTAAAGATGTTATACTGTATATATAATTTCTTTTTAACATTGCATCAATGGTTGTCTGTTTCAAGACAACTGGTTTATGTTGATGAATTCTATCTGGCAGTCTATAAATAGAACAAAATTACAGAGTAATAAATAATATTTTCGTATTCTTGTGGGATTAGCTTTAAATATGCATTGATGGATATGGCTACAGTGAAGTTGGGGATCAAACTTCGCTTTTTTACCAATTGGGCTTTTAAAACTGTTTTTTTTTATACAAGGTATCTCTTATTATTGTTTACCAATAGTTAATAACTGTTAGTTTTAGAGGTGTAGTTCCAATTACAAAAATCTTTTACATTTTGTTCTGCATTATATAACAATCGATTCATGTTAAAAATAATTTTTAAATAGTTAAGAAATTCCAAATTTTACACAACACCTGGGTCCCATCATAAGTTTTATTTAGAAAATGTTCCTCTATGTTCTAACAAGTAAAACAGAAAAAATTGATTCTTATATGACCAAAACGTACTGAGTTATGATACTTTGACTTTTAGGAATTTTCAACGTTTTAATCACAGTAAATGGAAAAATGTGTTTTCAGTACCCAAAAACGCTGCAAATGCATGAAATTCATAAGGGTCATAATTAGGTAAATTTTTGTCTGGCAGAATTTAAGTTTTCAACCACACACTAATTAGTGGCGTAGGTTCATTTCAATGAAAAACAGTGTCTATACTCACGTCCCAAAAGTATTTCAATTCAAGCATTTTGTTTGAAAACATCCGTTGACATAATACACAGCGATTAGTTATATGTTACAAAAATAACAGGTTGTTGGAACCTGTTACCTGTGCAAGAATGAAACAATAGAACCTGTTAATCAAAATTAAGTATATTTCCCATCTCTATAAATGAGGCGCCATTATATATTGTTATGTAAATTAATAGTTGACAGTACTTTTTAATGTATTTTTCACTGTTTATTTTCTGTTAAATTTTATTTGCTTAAAACATAATTTTAACATATTTACATATATTTTGTTGATCTTCAAAGATACTTGCAAGGAGAACGGTTTTCAAAAAAGCATTCAAGCAGAAGTTTCAGATCCTTAAAAGGCATTGTGATGAAATGTCAGAGACAGACAAACGCAACAATTGTGGCCTATACCTTCTGAAACACGCAGAGAGTTTCTTCGAGTCAATTAAAAAAGTAAATACAAACCTCAATGTTAGTTTTTTTTTTTTTTTTTTAAATAGTCGCATTCATTTTTCAAATTCTTTTAAATTATTTATTTCACACCTTTTTTTGAATTGCATCTTGTTGATAACATTAAAACTATGTCTCAGTTTAACTTTCAAAGTAAAAAAAGTGAATAAATTGAATTAAAATTATACTTATTTTCTTCTGTTCTTTGACAGAATTTTTTAATGCTTTCAATAAAATATCCGAATTTTGCTTAAGTTTAATTAAATATATATATCAATAAAAAAAGTTACATTTCTAAATAAATTATGTTGCATTTGTTTTTAATTTTTTAGGAAGAATACAGTTTTTGGGATAAAAGAGGCGTTCAATAATGGTGTCCTAAAACAAAAATAGACCAAAAAAGACAAGAATTAAAAGACCTAATTTTCCATTTAAAGGCAAATAACAGGTGTTAGTTTAAGGTATCTGTACACCTTCAGAACATTTTATTTTATTTTTTGAAATGTAATAGATTTTAAGCTTTAAAATGCTTATTATCATTAAAAATGTGACAAATGTATGAATAATAATTATTTTAAAGGCATAAATTAACCGAAAAATTGCTATTTTCTTAAAATTATTTAAAATTGATAAATAAATACATTTTACGAATTCCATAATACAAAAACAATGTTATACAGGAACTAGACTATTTTTATGATAATAGCATGAATATTTTTAAAGTTATAGGTAAAAAAAAGACATGGTTAAAAATTCCTGAAAAACATTGATAATTTATAAAATAAAACTAACTGAAAATCTTTAATAAATCAATAATAGAATAGTCTACTTCCTTTGAATATCGATTCAAAAAATAAACATACATGATAATATTTCAAATTATCATTGCATTATCTGTTCTTGCATGTCATGTAGTTGCAGGGACAATTCACAGTATTTGTGACTTAAGTGTGTTCAAAACAAAACTTAAAATTTAAAAATTATTATATATATATCGAAGAAGCATATTTTAAAGGACATGAATATCACATTTTTCTTTGTATTATAATTGTGCTCAAAAGATCAAATATGTAGTTTTTATTGTTGCCGACTCTACATTGAATTTTTGTCTAATAATGACTTGAATGGGTTTTTAAACCAAAACTTGTGCTTAGGACAATTAAAGTTCAAGCACATCTCTAATATGGCTGATATATTTAAATAAAAATGAGTTCTGTAAAAAAGTAGGAGCTTGTGAAAATGATCATTCTATAGTCCTTAAAAAAATTGGACCAAAAGTTTCGTAGAAATTTTAAATTATAATTTTATGTTTACTGAAATTTATATTTTCTAATTCCAGCTATAGTATCATAATATTCTAAAATAAGTTTGATTATTATTCAAATCTGTTATTTTTTATTAATTTTATAAATTTGATTTCAGACTCTACAGCAACACATTTTTAAGTGCTTTTTAACATGTTAAGCACCATGTCAGTCACCAGTGACAGACACTGAACTTTCCGTTTAGAATGAGTCATTCACAGATGACTGACGGTCTAAAATACGATATAAAACTAAAAATATATATATTGTTTTAAGTAATTACTGAAAATTCATTTAAAATTTAATTACCTTTTATTTTCTACAGGATTATACTTTCTTAACAATTTCTTAAAACATTGTAAATTTTTCAGCTTTGGTTCAGTCACCGTGGCACTCAACGTGTTAGTTTTAATGACATTTAATTGACTTAGAATTTAATAAATAAACCAATTTCTCAATAATGAAGACATTAATATTTGATTGGTTGGTTGGTGTTATATTGTTTAATGGCACAAAATCCCATAAGGGACATGCTGCGCCAAACAAGAATAGACTAAAAACATAAAAATAAAGACCATCAGAAAAGCAATCTGGATGGGGGTCCCATCTAAAAGTGTAGATAGGGAAGAAAATTAAAAACTAAACAAACGGACTATAAAAGATTTTAGGTAAAAAGTGCAGAAGTGCAGTCTGGATGGGGCTCCCATCCAGATGTCAGAAAAAATTAAAAGAACAATTCAAGTTGTTGTTAAACCAAAGAAAGATGTAAAAATCATATTTCAAAGTAAAAACCAGCATGTTTTAAAAAAGTGAAGAGTGCCCCATGAGGTGTTTCCCCAATGAGGTTTGTCAAGATTGGTGATGATCAGTTAAAATAGATTCTGTATAAGTGCCGGAGACCCGGACAGTCAGTTATAACATGATGAATGGTCAGGTAATCAAAATGGCAATGTGGACACATGGGAGCATCCTCCCGAAGTAAAAGATGTTTATGAGTGATTCTAGAATGTCCAATTCTCAGACAGGTCAGAAGAACATCGGTTTTCCTTGGATAACACGGAGGCCAGATCATGATGGTAGGTTTGATGTGGTGCAGTTTATTATTGCATTCTAAATTTCAACTTTCTTGCCATTTATAATGAATAAAGCGTTTGATAAGTAGTTTTACGTCTGAGAATGGAACTTTATGGCACAACGGATAAAGGGCACGTTTCGCCGCCTCATCCGCTTTCTCATTACCAGGAATACCCATGTGTCCAGGTACCCAGCAAAATAAAATGTTATAGCCGCTTCTTTTCAATTTATTATAAAAATCAAGGATTAATGAACCATAAGGATGCTTTTTAAATGATTTAATTGCGTCAATAGAGCTATTAGAGTCAGTATAAATGATGAAGGATGAGCTATGAAGATGAGAGATGTAGAACATGGCTCTCTCTATTGCAATCAGTTCGGCTGTAAAGACAGAGAATGAAGGCGATAGCTTAAAGATTTGTTTTCACGAAATATCCCACACCCAACAGTATCTCCACACTTAGAGTCATCTGTGTAAATGTCAGTGTAATCATTAAAGTTTGATCTGTGTGCAGCAAATATCTGTTGAAAAACAACAGGAGCTAAGGTGTTTCTATCGTATCCTTTAAAAGGATGGAGCGATGTAATACTAGGAAGTTTCCAAGGAGGGAGTACATGCAATGGACATGGACTCACCTCAATATTACTCAGTGGGCTATTATCAGTAATGTTCCTTATTCTGACACCAAAAGGTGGGATGCAAGATGGTCGATGCTGATAAAGCATATCGTTGTCTGTATTTAGAATGTATGAATGAAGAGGATGGCCTGGATGTGAAAGGATACGGTAATAAAGTTCTAAAGAAAGTTTTTCACGAATGTGGTGTAATGCTGGTTCATTGCAGTCAACATAAAGGCTTAAAACTGGAGAGGTACGAAATGCACCAGAGCAAACACTGAGTGCGCTATGGTGCACAGTGTCAAGTTTTTTAAGAACAGAATTACGTGCGGAACCATAGACCTGGCAGGCGTAGTCAATTTTGAAACGGATGACAGCTCGATAGATTTTAAGGAGAGAAGTACGGTCTGCTCCCCAGGAAGTATTTGAAAGCACCTTTAGTAAGTTAAGCGATTTTTCACATTTTGTCCGTAATTGTAAAATATGTGGTAAAAAGGTTAGCTTACTATCAAATTGGAGGCCAAGAAAACTGACACTGTCCACAACAAGAATTTGAGTTGGTCCAATAAAAATTTCAGGTTGGTTGGTTGGTTGTATATGGTTTTATGGCACAAAGTCCCATGAGGGACATGCTGCGCCAAAAAAATAATTATAGACTAAAAAAGGATGAAGTTAAATAAAGTAGCGAAAATATAGGTAAATATGAAAGAAAATAAATAACGTAGAAAAGGTATCTGGATGGGGTATCCCATCCAGATGTTAAAACCAAAAATCAGTCATAAAACCAACGAAATAAATAAAAGATTAGATATCAAAATAAAATCCTGCGTGTTTTAAAAACGTAAAGAGTGCCCCATGAGGTGTTTCCCCGATGAGGTTTGTCATTGCTGGTAATGAAGTGTTAAAATAAATTCTATATAAGTGCCGGAGGCCCGGACAGTCAGTTAAAACATGATGAATGGTCAGATAATCATAATGACAATGTGGACACATGGGTGCATCCTCCCGAAGTAAAAGATGTTTATGAGTGATCCTAGAATGACCAATTCTCAGACGAGTCAGAAGGACATCTGTTTTCCTTGGATAGTTTGGAGGCCACGTTATGATTGTAGGTTTGATATGGTGCAATTTATTATTGTATTCTAAATCCCAACTTTCTTGCCATTTATTATGAATAAAATGGTTTATAAGTAGTTTAACGTCTGAGAATGGTATTCTATGGTGTAAGGGATTAAGAGCCAGCTTTGCCGCCTCATCTGCTTTTTCATTGCCAGGGATACCCATGTGTCCAGGTACCCAGCAAAATAAGATATTATAGCCACGTCTTGTCAATTTATTATAAAACTCTAAGATGGACGAAACAAAGGGATGCTTTTTAAGTGATTTTATAGCGTCAATAGAACTATTTGAGTCAGTATAAATGATGAAGGGTGAGATATGATGATGAGAGATGTGCGACATGGCTCTCTCTATTGCAATCAATTCGGATGTAAAGACAGAAATTGAAGGGTGCAGACGATAACTCAAGGTAGTGTCATTACAAAAAATCCCGCAGCCAACAAAAAGTTTTCCTATACCCAATACTAAGCACGCTACGGCTTTTTGAAAACAATACTTTTTTTCAAGTTTACAGAAAGTGACCTATTTTTCTCTTCCCATTTCCCCAAAAATTTCTTTTCATGACTAACTGGGGAAATGAAATGTACCTATTCACGTTGTGAGGAGAGAAATTTTCAAGAAGGGTGTTCAGAAGGTAAGGGTGGCAAATTGTGCATTTTTTTTCGTAAATTGTAAGATTTTTAGTACTTTTTAGGTATTAGGTGTACATTTAAATGTGTCCTTACGACGATTATTTCTGTTATTCTACCACATCTTACTTTTGATAGTTTAAAAAGAAATCTTTTCCAGTTTGCTTTAAAATTTCACCTTTTGCCAAAAATAAGCTATACAGATGCACATCAAATGTAAAAACGGCTTGTTTCAGATCAGTAATACAAAAAACATGGAAAAGTTGTGTAATATTAACTGCACATTTGCTGTAGCATGAAATTATGTGAACTTGACCTTATTATAGATTATAAATATCCACATTATAAGATTTTAAATTTAGTATAACTGTATCTTAAGTTTAGACATTTTGTTTGATTTATTATCACCCTTAATCATCGAGCCAATACAATTACGGACAATTTGTCCGTGATTGTATCGGGTGTGACGATTGCAGTGTTAAATAAAAATAATTTATTTTTGCAGGTTGTCCATTACTGAAATTTTCATGATCATCATTGAATTGTAGATGGTCTGATTTATCTTTATTCTGACAATTCTATTAATTTTTCATTCATAATGGGATATGACTGCAAAATTGGTTATAAAATATTAACAGAATAATGTAATACAAATATAGTTGGATAATAACGATTAAATCAATTAACTATAATAACCACTTTTTAAATATTTGTTAATGAAAACAGTGACACATTCATCATAGTTTAGCATAGTATGAAAAAGGACGGTAATGCGATAAAAGAAAAATTAACTAGTGTCAATCAAAATCTTCCGTCACCACAAATTTCTAACAAACACAGATACAAGAATCGCTTCATTTCACTGCTTAAAACAGAGTTTCAAAATAACAGAATTCAAGCATTCAGAAGAAGACGCTGATGTCATGATTGTTAACTCCGCCCTCATGCAATCAGAGGATGCGATATAACATTTGTTCTTTTTGGGCAAGGAAATTCAAAGTTTTGTAGCACTTTGAAAAATCATGATCAGCTTAAGGAAATAGTCTGTTTGTTCAGTAAAGCAGAGTCATCCCATCAAGAAATCATCAAGGCTTGAGAAAAATTATTGCACTATACAGTGGCTGCATAGACACCACACAGACATTGGATACCTTGAGGTTCCAGCTATTTGCTAAATCTGCCACTAAAAGCGAACTTCATCTTACAATGTTGCCACCAATGCAAGAGGCCGTGCATGATCATTTTGTCCGATGTTATTGTAGGGCCGTGGATCACTGTGCTATAAGAATAACCATCATGTCTCTTCTCTGGTGTATAAAGTCACATGTTAAAACAAAAGTTTTAAAAGAAGTAATATATTTATTCTTCAGATGTTAGTATAACTTGAGGTAAAATTTATTAGTAGTAACAACAGGTAGAGTACAACAACAACAATATAATCATGGCTTCTAAGAGCAAACTTTCCATGGGTTCACTAGCCTCATGCATGGATAATAAAACTCAAATTAGCATAGCTGTACCAGGCAGCATTAGAAAAACAGCACAAGCCAATATCAACAACCTGCCAAAGCATGACATCAGTTACAGTAATAGCTCATTGCATCTTCAACTGCACACCTCCAAGCAAAAACACGAGCCGTTAATTCCCAAATTGGCTCATCCGATCTCAGCAATCTGATCCTTCGTTAATATTAATATTTTGGATTACTTTACTGTGATTTAGATCAAATTTAACAAAATAAATCAATTTAAGTCATTATAATTGCATTGTATTTTACATTACACTACTTCATAAGAAAAGAAATATAATTTTCTACTATATCAGTTTTAGCCAATCAGATTGCTGGGCTCTGTTGAGCCAATTTGGGAATTAACGGCTCGTAGCAAAAACACCTGGCTTAAATACTAAATGAAAAAGAGGTTAAAGCACACAGTTAAAAAATAATATGCAAATGTGAAGCAGCAAAACCAACTAACTGCAGGTTAAATGACATGAAATGGTTTCCCTGCCACACACCCATCTAACCATGAAGCCACCCAACCATAGTTATAATGTAAACAGTTTTTGTGGCAAATAGGCCAGTGAAAGTACACACTCAGTACAACTTCAAAATAAAGTTCATGGCATCTATTAAGTAAGTAAGTAATATTCAAGAATAATAAACTGATATCTTACACACAATTAAATGAACTTGAAAATATTTAAAACATTTTTAAACAAGTCATTGAAACTTTACTGTTTCTTTGAAAAGACATTAAGTGTTATTGGTTGAGCAGAGAAAGTGGGAAAACTAATTGGGAAAATATAGAAATGCATTTTTATTTTAATAAACTTAACTTTACAGAAACATGATGTATTTGAACTTAAGCCAACAGTTATCATCGGGTGCAAGCTTGGCTAGGAAACAACATTCCCCCTGAAGAATGGGATTGGGTTCGCAGGTCTGACGGTCTCTTTCAGCCAGTTTTTTTTTTTTTTTTTTTTTTTACATCAAAATTTGTTTTAACTGTCAAAAACATAACACACTCTAAAACAATATTTTAACAATAGGTGTGTAATTAAATAATTTGTAATGATTTATGAAATCTTTTATTAAAAATTACAGTAAATTAATAATTGCAATTTTTTAAATATTATTCATAATAAAATAACTTTTTTTTTTCTTTGAATACTTAAATCAAAAGAAAATCATTGTACAATTAAAAAGTTAATAGTACTTCTAAATTTTAAGTTGGGAGAAAAAATGTGCTGCTGATCACTTTTAAATCCTATTACTTTAGAAAAAAGCACAATTTTCTGAAAAATTTCTTCAAGTTAAAAACTACACTAAATATTTTACTAAATATTAATCATCAATATACAGCAATAATGACATTTTAAGCATTGTATGTAATACATAACATATTGGTGACATTTAAAATAAAATTTTACATTCCAATTTAGTACATATTGGATTGCTGACATGACTGTTTAAACTGTCAAAAACCTGACAACCCTGATACATTACACAACTTAACATATATTGTGTCAGTATAAAATTTGTAGAATGGATAAGTCAGAACTACGAGTAAAAATAAAAATGCAAAAGTTAAAATTCTGTGTTTGTTCATGCTTAAGAATAGTAATGTTACTCACAAAGCCTTCACCTTCTGATCCTTTTAAAAATTGAAAGGTAGGCAATATCATAAGCCAGGTTTTGTTTGTCATTGGTCGATGGCCTACAATCATATTTCTTGATATGAGTTCACAAGCACTCGATTCTAGAATATTTATGTTTGCAGGATCACCCTTTTCCAATTTCTCAAAGATATCTGGGAACTTGTTCCTGATTATTTTTTGTACATAAATATTCGCTGGTTGATAGAAAAGAACATAAGGCTGATTTAGAATGCATAGAATTGGTTAAAGAAGGTGAATTATTAAACAAAGGGGAACAGTTTAAAGGTACCTTGAAATGCAGCAAGTAAATCTGCATTACAGGAAATAACATGCTTTTCAAGGATTGAAATCATACTGGGGAAAAATTCTTCTCCGGCATTTTCTTCATCAGATTCAGTCTCACTCTCATCATCACTGTTTGATGAGTATACTGTAAAAAATGCAGCATCAGGAACAATGGACTTCAACCTTCTAAACTGATCTTTGTCAATCGGGGAAACCACCCTTGGTGTAATGACTGACAATTTTTTTGGTTTTACTTCTATGCTAGCTTTAGAAAGATCAATATCTTTCATGGGGGTTGGTTTGACCTACAAAAAATAAAATATACCAGAAAATTTTCTGTATTAAAAATAGTTATTAACACAGTAATATAGAAAACTAACAAAATAGCCCCCTGTATATATCATTGAGAATCAACGGAGATTTTTCCAATAAAATTTAGCATTTTTTCTTCATTGTTGCAAATAATTCAAAAGCTGTAATAATAATTTGTCTATTTTCAGTTAAATAATTTTCACATGATAAATGGAACTGATATATATATATTTTAAGAATTAAAAAGAAGATGAATATTCTGTCATGGTGGAAATAAAAATGGCATTATCAAACAGACCTTTTTATGTTCAGATTGGAAGTTTTTTGTCGAAACTACAGCATTACTGAAACATTGTGAATACATACATAAATTGCATCTCAAATTGTGATGCAATACTGCATAAATCAAAGCTGGTACATACATTAATTTTGAAATGTGTTCGTCTGAATGCAATAGTTATTGTAAAACTTGACACATTAAACAAAAACCAAATTTACAGAAGAAATTAAATAAACAAAAGAAATTTCTTACATTGTTTAAGGCCAAGAAGGGACAGATATTAAGATATTTCATTCAATTCGTTTTTCATTTAATGTTACAGTTTTTTAGCAAAACAGTTAAACCAGTTGAACATTAAAAAGTAAAATTCATACACTATGATATTTTAAACGCCCTAAAAACTTTGATTCCACTCAAATGAAATCGAAATAAATCTTAGACTTTATTAAACTTTTGTATATATATTAATTAAATTGAGATAAAGTAATCAATAAACTTTGGATAAAAAATAATTACCGTTTTAGTAAAACGAATTCCATTCACACTTTTTTTCAGTGCAGGCAGAAGTAATTCCAGCAACAATTGCAAACTGTATCTTGTACAGCAATGCGCTAACATGGCTGCATACTTCTCCTAAACTGAAAAATAACAACATTTTAAGAACTGAAAATAAAAATTACTCCTCTAGTAAGAAAATTAGGTACTAAGTTATCCCATCGACCAATTTCACCAAATTATACAAATTGACATAATTTTTATTTTAAGCAACGAAAGAACAAATATAAATTAGTATAACATTAATAAAAATACAAATAAAACATCGACAAATCACTTGATGGCGTTAACAGGCCTAACTTGCTTAAAGTCAAGTTAATGTGACATTTACGATCGACCATTATTGGCATTTAATCTTGTATTTTGGCGTTAGATTTTTGGTCGATGGGATAACTAAGTAGCACCAAAATTTAGAGAATTAATGGTCTCAGATTTCCTATAGAATAAGAAATGAGAATTTCTTTCATTACTATAATTTTTAATCACTTCATGATACTGTGCGAGTATCATCTTTCATGAACAACAAAATAATATTAGTACTGGAATCACAGAAAAACATTTACTTACCCTCCTATGCATGTGCAATCGGCAGCTTTAATATTATCATTTTCTGTAATAACCCATGGTTGGTAAGGCTTGTTGTTGCACTTCATAGATGGCATGACGAGTGCAGATAGCATTTTTAGGTTTGGGAAAATCTGTGGCACATATATTAATACATCCTGCACCTTTCCTATAATATACCTTTCAATTAATTAACATAGACATTATAAGATTTTCTTCTTGTTTAGAAGAAATATTAATGAGGGATATATATCAGGGGTCTGAAGTAATTTCTTGTACTATACTATCAAACTACAATATCTTTATAAGAAATAAATTTAAAAAGGGAGAAAATAATTATATTCAAAATTCAGTGCTGAAAAACAGAACTGGGCAAAAGAAATCTGCAGTCCCGCTAAAATGATAAAGTTTAAACATAATAATATTATTTCATTCAGGATAAATAGACTTAATATTGAACCATAAAATCTAAAATTATTAATTTTATTTCCCATTAAAGGTTTTATGCACAAATATATTGAACTTAAGTTGTAGACTTTTAATTTCAACTGCTAAATCAGGCTTTTATTTACTTTTAATTTGATCCTTTAAATTAGAATTTTAAACAGACCCTTTAAATTATACTTTAAAACTGACCCTTTAAATTAGAATTTTAAACAGACCCTTTAAATTATACTTTAAAACTGACCCTTTAAATTATACTTTAAAACTGACCCTTTAAATTATACTTTAAAACTGACCCTTTAAATTATACTTTTAATCTGACCCTTTAAATTATACTTTTAATCTGACCCTTTAAATTAGACTTTTAAAATGACCCTTTAAATCATGAGACTTTTAAAATGACCCTTTAAATCATGAGACTTTTAAAATGACCCTTTAACTCATGAGACTTTTAAAATGACCCTTTAACTCATGAGACTTTTAAAATGACCCTTTAACTCATGAGACTTTTAAAATGACCCTTAACTCATGAGACTTTTAAACTGAACTTTTTGACTAAATTTCAAACTGTGTTTTAAACAGCACCACTTTTGTATTTTAATATTGCAATTTTAAGCTTTATTTTTAACAGTGAGATTAAAAAGAAATCTTCAATGCAGACATTTTACCAGATCCAATATCTATTACAAAATGTTTTATTTACATGCTAGTAATAGGTAAAAAACAAAAGAAAATTTATAAAATCTTTACTAACCTGATACGACAAAATCGTAAGCATCCAAAGATTTTTTATTCAAACCGGGGCATTTTGTCAAATAGTTGGTTATTTTGGCCACAGAAATGTTTGGCCAAGCAGACAGGTCATTCTGCCAGTCTGTTTTCTTCATTCCATACGGATCTGGAAGATAAAAAATACTCCCATCCGGCTGCATAATTGTTAATTTTTATATGTACCTCTCCTTAGATACATCATCTAATTTTTCTGCGTAAGCAGACAAAATGAGAGGCAATTTATAATAAGTATGACCATCAAGCGCCATTGCTTTCAATGTAAAGAATACACTGGTTCCGTCTGGTTTCTGCCTACCACAGGAAGTAGAAAGTGGAAGTTGAGTTGTTTGTTGATGCTTGAGGAAATGGTCTATAATTTCATCAGGATTGTATTATAAAATTCAGAAGGATATTCAATGCAACGCACCATGTGCTAACAAAACAAGCTTTTGTTGATGAGTTGAGATGTTCTCATACTGAACATCTTAGAAAGAAAAAAAATATTTAACTTGAAAGTTGAGATGTTTTATTACTGAGTAAAATGTAAAAAAATTAGTATTTATAATTTAATTTAACATTGCAAAGTATAAGTTAATATGATTTTACACTTCACATTTTTAATTTTTATGTTTTAAAGCTTTAAAAAAGAATGCAAATGCATTTAAAAAGAACAAAAAGACATTATAATCATTATGGTTAATAACTTAAATGGCTTTGAATTTCTTTGCTTTAAAATAAATTAGCTAAACATTACAAAACATTTTGAAAAATCTTGGTGTCGGACGTAACTATTTTTTTTACGTCCGACACCATTATTTAAAAAAAAACTACTTTGAAATAATTTAATTTGAATTGGTATTTATATAGAGATATAAAATCATGATTTACTAAAAAAATATATTGTTAAATACTCCAAGCAATCTTGAGCAGTACAAACTTTTCAAGAAATTTGGTGTCGGACATAAATTTTTAAAAATGCTTGTTTAAAATTTTCTTTAAAAAATAATGTTTTATTTAGGCACAATATCTAGTTATTAAATTATCATATAACATTTTGACATAAATCTAAACAGGCTATAACTTAGAAATACTAATTTTTTATTACAAATAAGGAATTTTTAGATTTCATGCCAAAAATGTCTCTCTATTCTAAAAAAAAGTAACTACCGCTGTCACCGCCGCCGCCGCCGGTTTTGAATTTTTTGTGACCGGAGCTCTTTCTTCGTTAATATTAAAAAAACTGTTGCATACAAAAATATGAAAATCGGTAGTATTTTAGAAAAATGTCTGATAAACACGCTGATGCAGACTGTTTTCAAATCGAAGAATTATTTTAAGAGATATTTAATGCCAAAGTTGGACAAAATCGTTCCATTAAAAAAGTTTTATAGGAGCAAAAACTGTACATAGGAATTTAATCATTTTTAGATCATTTTATGTGTCAGAATTTTCCGGTGTGCAGATTGCAGTAATTGTTTTAATTTGAATAATTTTTCGAGGTTTTATTTCTATTTTAAATTCAAATTTTCAGCATTTCGAGAGATATTTTTTACAAATTTTAGAAAATTGTATTAATTGTAAACTGTTGCCAACTGTATAAACAGCGCAACCAGAAATGTTTGCTTCAAATTAAAAATTTATTTTACACGTGACTATTATAAACAAAAAATATAAAAAGCAGGAACTCATTGAAAATTACGTCATAAAAACTATAGTTACACGTGAATTTTAAATGAGAAAGAATATTGTAAAATAATAAATTCAGTAACATGCATTAGAAGTCCTAAATAGGAGAATTTACGTCATATTACACTTATTACGTAAAATGAACAAAAAATAATATTGCAAAAGAGTTTTAATTTAAAAATTGCGCGAGACATTTACTTGACATTTTAAGATGATCATAATATTTCATTTCTAACAAAAGTATTTTGGCGTGAATATTAAAAAGAGAAAGAAAAGTTTGGTGAAAATTATGTCAGATTATAATTATCAGATTCAAATTATAATTCAATCTTCCGAAATCTTTTTAAAGGCGATCAAATTAGCGTGCTGTTAGAGTCTGCGGTGTCTGAACGGGGGTTGACGAGCGTAGCTCGTAGGAGGCAGAGCCCCCTAGTGTCGTAAAAAAATCCATTACACATCCTTATTCAATTGCTTCAAATTGGACAGATTGTGTTTTGATTAAAATCATTATTACTTTCTTGTCCTCTGGTTTCTGACCTTTAAAATGATACCTTATTTGATAAAAAATATTGATTTTAAAAAGTTGACCATCTGTTCCCTAATTCTGTGGAATTGCCCCAAAGCAGAAGGGTTTGTGACTGTCTCTATAGACTTTCGTGTCCGGAAGATACTGGTAGAGCAATAGCTTTCTGGGAAACCAGTGGTTAAGGCCGAGGGCCCAGCATTCCTATGAGCGTCCGATACACCCGACGTTCCTAGAGGATTTGGAGGTGTGATCCCCAAACTACATGACCTAATCCTTGAGTACATGGGTTCTTATCATAGTGACCATAACATTCAATGGTGCATTGGGTGTCAAGCTGAGTGCTGGAGCCTTGGTCGACAGTAAGGGTCATGGTGAATTCACGCAATTAAAAGTCCGCCCGGCCTGTCTGACTTTCTATGACTATGTCAACGGACAAAGGCTTACTGGCAAGAGCTAGTTTTATCATTTTGTTTACCTTCAAAACACTGTTTAATCATCACTTTCAGTAAGGATTTTGAGATTAGATTAATTTTATTTGGTGTTGTGTTATTTTTCATTTGATTTTTGCAAAAATTCATTTTCTTTCTCTAGCAAGTTTTGCTTGATTTCATTTTCTTTCTTTTGGTTTCAACTCTCAAATTGATGAGCCAGGTGTTACATTATTACTGGCAATTTCATTTTTTGCTCTTTGCTGTTTTTTTAACTTTACGCCATTTTTTCTTGTGGGCTCTTTCTGTTCTTTCACTTAATGCATGAATAAGCTTCTTCTCAATTGTCCAGTCATTTGGTAAAAAATAGAAGAAAGTTTTGGTGTAGTTTTGATATATGGTGCCTTTATGTTTTTTGGGTCGCTGAACATGAATCTGAAGTTTGCCAACAAAATTTATCCCAGGAAAAAATTTTTTTGGCAAAAAACGTGCAAAAAAAGGATTTTCTTTGTTTTTTCAAAATAACTTCAAAGTTATGCATTTTACGTAAACGTCCTCAATAATCAAATTAAAGAGGATAAAATTTCCTACATTTCATGCATTAAAAGTTTCTTTCTCTGATCAATGGTTTAGCCGTGACAGCGGCGCAAAAATCTGTGTGAAAATCAAAAAATTCTGAAAAAACGGGAATTACGGCACTTTACGTAGATTTAACATGAAAACTGACCATTTTACGCAAACTTTGACCATTAATGATACTAATATTATTGACTACATTTGACGGATCTGAGGTTCATTTTTCCCTTCATAACTAAAACATAAGCATACCTGTGATCAAAATCTTCATTTGCTATTACAAAATAATAATAATAATAATAAAGCATTTAATTTGACTTTTAAAAATAAATAAAATAACTAAAACAGACTTTCGCTGATAAAAGCTGACTCTGACTCCTGTTCCTAAAGTTTCACTTTTAACCTAAACAGACCATTTGGGTGGGGGTGGGGGGATCTCATCATTTGACACAGAGGAAAGTTACGGTGATCTTTGTCCTTGAAACACAGCTGTACGAATCCCATCTACATTCTCCCCTTGGTTGAAGTTGGTGTGAAATAGCCCCTGACAAGCACACTGGGTACAAAGTACCCACCCCAAAATTTTATTGTGTAATTATTCTCTGTAGGTATTTAACAAAGGGCTTTCCCTCTTCCGGATATTTTGTTGAGACCTTGAGGGAGCATGTTCAGTAGCCTTTGGTGAGATTCAGTTGTTACGATGCAGTGAGCGCGGAGCTTTGTGGGTACTTTAAACTCAGTTTGCAGGTTAAGTGTAGTCAGTCAAGTGCTCAAGATTTTTTTCTTGTATCATGTGACAGTTTTTTTCTTTTATTTGAAGTAAGTAATAAACTATAATTATAATCAACACAAAGGTGGAACAGATTCATTCAACCAAGCTTGCAAATTATATACAGTTGCACGTTGGACTTGAAGGTGGCCATTAAAAGTTTTTTATGGAATGTTAAACGTGGCTAATGTTAATTCAACAATTTTATACAATTTAAATCATGTAGAGGAAAAGAAGACCAGATTGACTTTCATGAAAGATTTGTAATTTGAACTAATAAAGCCTTTACCAACTAGGCGGTATGGGATTCCACAGCTACGAACAAATATTAAAAGTGCAATAGCTCAACTTCTTAACTACGATACACCTGCTGTTAATTATTCTCAAGTCATACAAATACCCAAAACAAGATGTTCTTTTGTCATTATTCATTAGGAATTAAAACTACGATAATCCTACATCTACGATGTCCGCAGTGTGAAAAACCAATGTGCAAAAGACATCGATGCCCTATGTGTGTAGTGTGTTGTAATAAAAAATCTACTTAAAATATGTGTTGTGTTTATTTGTATTTTTTGAGCTATAAAATAAAAATTACAATGAATAATAGATCTCTGATTTCTTTAAGAACCTGTCCTTTACCTACTTTTAAGAATTCGCGACTTCAATGCATTCAAGTTGTAAAATAACTGTACTTTTTAAAGTGGATAAAAAAACGGATTTCACCATCATTTAGAGCACTTTTTAAGCTTTCCAAAACACTATAATTTTTTATATCTTAGCCAATTAGAATCATAGGTACGGCATGAAAACAAAAAATCTCAAAAATGCACTTTTTTCAACTTTGATGACATTTTTACCTATTTCAATTAACATCAATCAATTTAACATTGTATCTGTTTTACGCACAATTGTTTAAGCTTTAATTAAAAAAAAATATATTCTTCTACTTTACAGGGACGAAGATACAGTATAGGATCCGTTTTCCGGAATCCTTGGGACCTGGGGCATTCCAGATAAGGGGTTTTTCCGTAATTCGGAACACTATTACAAATATTTTCTAATGTACATAAATATGAAATACAGGTTAGCATAAATAATATTAAAAATACTGTATTACACATTTGTTGAATTAATTCAATAAAACCCAATTAAGGAAAAGTTTAATTAATTTTTATTTACAAAAAAAAAAAAAAAGTTAAGTAATAATTTTAAATTATAATAAAACTTACAAATGAACAAGATCAAAAATAAAATTTAGTTTGGGAATTAGTTTTTTGGAAAAATCCTTTTAAAGTTGGCTGCTTGTAACGTTTTTCTTTTACAAGCTGGTCTTAAATTTTATATAAGGACATTATTTGTTGTTCATGGAAATAACTTCTTTGTTCCATGCCTGGAATTAATTGTTGAGTGTAAAATATTATTTGTTCATTAGATATTTTTTCTACCCCCTCATTCTTGTCATCATCATCACTACTATCATCAGATGCATCTTTAGTCATCATTTCACAAATTTCACTGTATGTCATCTGATGACTAAGTGGAGCATTATTGTCTAGGGGAGACCGGGGGAATGGCGACACCTTAAGAGAATTTAAATTTTTTCACCTCGAAAATATGTTTATTTTTTAATAGTAAAACTTCTAAAGCTGAATCATGATCTTTAGTATCTGTATATATTTAACCGTAATCATAACTGTAAAGTAAGCATACATACAAAAATATTTTTTAAACCTCTGCACAGTGGCGGGATTACCCAGGACACAAGTCAGTAATGATAGGATGCTTAGTTGGCTGCACTGTATAAAATGATCTCCATATACCAGTGCACAGTGTGTTATTTCACTGCCGTGGAGAAAGAGATCATCGGCAGGAAAATCATACTGTCCGGATAACCTGTTATTATAATCAGCTTGATCCTAAATGGTGAAAAAAAACAGAATTACAAATCATAATTCCAGAATTGACAATTATTGATTTCATATTGCTGCTCTTTTAATTATTATTAAATTCTTAAATAACAAATTATGGAAGTTTTTGACATTTATGAATAAACTTACCAAGACAACTTCAACAATCGGTGCTGATTTTTCACCCTTAGCACAAAAAATCCCACACTTTTTCTCGAACCATAACCAGTTTGACAACATGACATCACCCTAAATAAAAACAGAGTAATTAGCAATTACATAATTATAAATAGGAGAGACCATGGGAATGGCGACTCCTTAAGGGAATTTAAATTTATTCACCTCAAAAAAATGTTTATCTTTTAATAGTAAAAATTCTAAAGCTGAATCATGATCTGTAGTATCTGTATAAATTTAACCGTAATCATAACTGTAAAGTAAGCATACATAAAAAAATATTTTTTAAACCTCTGCACAGTGGCGGGATTACCCACGATACTGGGGTAATTCCGCCACTGTACCGGTGTAATGCCGCCACTCTTTAATGACCTAGTACATGCATCAAATGGATACTAGGAAACACACAACCTACTGAAAATAGTTAGAAAGCAATGTAATTGAGCAGAATAATGGTTAAGCTTACAATTTACTTCATATTGCAAAAGTCACTCTGCTGAATCGGCTCCACTTCATTAAAATGAGGCCATTTCTCACCCCATTTGCATGGCGGCGGCATTACCCCGAGAGGACAATATGGCGGAAATCCCCAAGCAAAGCCGAAAGAAGAACCGAACTTGTTTAATGTGGTGCGCCTCCTCTCACTAATTAATATTTTAAAAATATCTGAGAAGAAGTGGGGCAAGTTCGGGGCTTTGGACTTCCGTCATTATGTCGATTTAAAAATGACACCCCTCGGTTGTTTGTAACTAAAGCAATATATATACTGTCTAACTTGTGTATAAGATCCATGTAAGATGAGATGGCTTCATTAAAAACCCATAAATGAACAACACAAAGTTTATTACTTGAAAATTGACACATAATTAGAAATATACTGACTAACTGTCAGTAAAATCATAAAAATAAAACAATCAATATGCATAATCAGATTGAAAGTTTCTCACCAATCAGAGACAACTCACTACTAATAGAATAGCATGATACTTCCATATTTAACAGGCCTTTTCAGCGTATTTAAATGAGCCAAGAACTTCCATACTAAAGGTCTTCCTCTGCATATGAGCGGTGAGCCAAGAAACACATGAGCATATCCAAAGAAGAAAAACTCTGGTATTTATTTGCCAGTGGATTAGAAAAAGGGTTGCCAAAAACTAAAAGGAAACTTAGCGATTGCGAGAATCGGCCTCTGATTGGTTACGAGTTGATGGAGAAGACTTCACAATCTCTGAAGTCCACCCATCCATTACCTTCGAAAATCTCCGCGCAGGGAGACACAGTCACATTTTACGTCCGTCATAGCAGACGATCTTTCTGAATAACTTCCATGTGACAACCAACCAATCATCCGAGTTTGCGGATGACGATAAAAGTAAACAAAGCCTGAATAAAACGTAAGTTAAAGGAAACAGTTTACTTACATAATAAATGATAAATTTTTTTTTAATCTAATAATATAGTTAATAGACTTACGTTTATTATTTAAAAAAAAGGAGAAAGTTTGAATTTGAAAATATTGGCAAAAGGAGGGACAATTACGTTAAAATTTACCTACATTTAACACATTGCATCAAAATGTCGGCAAATGCATGTAGATTACGGGTCATATTATCTTAAATACCTAATGTTACATTAAAAGGTGCTTATCTCTACTCATTTGAAGTTCCAAAATAACAAGCAACTAGATGAAAACTACATTTTTTACTAGAACAAACGAACGACGTACAGCAAAGTCACTCTCACTTTAGGCACTGTTTATATTGTTGGCCACTATAGTGCAGGCACATTCACTAATTCAAACTGCCCTTAGTTTTTAAACCAGGTGGGGTGGTGGCATAACCCGGGTTGGCAGCATTCCCCCGATCTCCCCTATATTGAAACAAGCTTGAACTGCATCTTCATCCAATAATTGGGGAGGGAGGGAGGGGAATATATTGAAAGTTGACTTTTTGTTTAGTTTATGAATTTATTGCATGGAAAGCGGACAGAAAAATACAAGAGGCAAAATTATCAACACTTAAAATGCAGATTTCCGCAAATTCGCGGAGATAAAGAAATGCATAATTAATGTAATATTCCATTAACCCACCCTCCCCTATATGGTAAACAAATTTGATATTTAAAAAAAAATCCTGCGAAAGCACCCTCCCACCCCTCTTCCCAAACAAACAAACAAACAAAAAAAAAATCTCGTCAAGCGCCGTATCACCTTTCTGTCTTATCCGATCTCTGCTTTTCTAATGTTCCATGGATGGACGCAGCAACTGATCACGGTAAAGCGAACGTTTCTCTCATTCTCATAATTGGCCGAATTGTGAGTGCGCCTTTAGATGACATCAAAGGTCGGAGCTTGCCAACAGATTTTCGATCGCAGAAAACACGTTCAAATTCTAAGTGATGTTTTGGAAAATAATTTTTTTCAAAAGGTTAAAATTAAAATTTTTTATAATGGATTTTAGCGTTTGAAACAGAAAAATACGAAATTTAAGAATATGTAGTTTTCCCATATTTCTAAAGGTTACGGAGATGCGAAGTCATAAAATGATCGAAAAGAGAACTTATGTCCGATGATTGCGTACATTCAATTCCTATCTTTCACGGGAGCGTCATAAGTGGGATCGCAGGGAGAGCGCGCTTTTAAGTTCACGCTTTTTAAGTTATGTTTTTTAATTATCTCGGTTAACAATAAAAGAAAAATCTGAATATCAGGGGAGGCTTCGGACTATTCTTATAAACATTTTCGGGTTTCAACATGCGGTAGATTTCGATAGCCACTTTTAATCCCTGTAAGCGGCCTCTCCGATTACTTTACGATTTTTTGCTGTGTTTGGGGGGAGATGAGATTAATGGGATATTACGATACCTTGAGGTGTATGAGAAAAAGTTTAAAATATTCAAAATACCGATTTATAAAGCATGTTAACTCTTCAATAAAATAATAATTAAAAAAAAAAAAAAAACTGCAAATTTTTATGAAATGAAAGTTTTCACTAAGTTTCGGTTTTGGATCGTTTAGCGTTCCGGTTTTTAGAGCGTTCCAGATATCGGGACACCGGATAATAGATCCTATACTGTATTTAAAAATGAATCGTGGGGGGTACTTTTCACCCTCAATACCTAAAGAGGTATACCGTTTAGATGTGTGCTTGTCAGGGGTTAGCGTTGGTCAAGCGTACACCCCCACATCCTGCAGCCCACGTTTAATGGCATAATCTACCCCTCCCTTCCTCACCCCAGCTAGAGATTATGTAACACAGGGCACTAGCTTATCAGGAGGACACATTTCTCTCAGTTTCCATATTCACTGTTTGTGTCTCTGCGTATCGAATCCTTTCCCGTACCTACACACAAAAGATCGTAAGCATCGATCAAACAACTTCTCAACCACAATCGACCTCACACAAATTTAACCGAAAATTCTAAATTTCCTGCATCAATTTTGTGGAAAAATATTCCCAAGCATTTTTTATTTCTATTTTTTTTTCATTAAGCAATTTGTAAAGTCTACCTGAACTCAACAACACGATATTTTCTTTTCATTGCCGCCTTTCGGCATTTGTTTACGTTTTTACCGCCACGGTTGGATGGTTGCATATTGCGTTTCGGTCGCGGACCGTATACGGCAATTTTATTTGCAATCTCATTCGCTCATATTCATTTTTTTTAAAGATAAGTATTTAAATTTAATTAACATGTAAAATCATCTTTTTAAGTGATTTTTATATTAAAGTAATTTTTCTAAAGTCATCGCAATATTTATTAAATGTTATTCAAATTAGAAGTAAATGTTAAGTATCTTCCGACTTATGCAAATTGCGTAGTCGATTCTGATTGGCCGATAGGTTTTCGTCCTGATTTAAAGGGACAGCGATTTCATGTTTGCAAGTGTGCGATGTCTGATAGCTGACTTATGGTACTGTCCGGTATATTTTTATGAAGTTTCAGCGAATATAGAAAGGTATATGGCTAAATACCGATATAATTGTAAGAACTTAAAGTTTATTAAGCATAATGGTTTAGTATGAAGACGTTTAAGCAGAAAATTGTTAAATTAAATGGGCGATAGAGTTGTGTATAATATACTTCAAGTTGCTAATCACTTAAAGATTACTTATGTCGTCGAATAACGAAGTGCTCTCGAGTTCAGGTAGACTATCGTCGCAAGTGTCCATTAATTTAATCCTGGAACGAAGTAACGTTCATGTATCTTAAGCTCCAATAAAGGAAACCTTCTTCTGTTCATCATTTTGGCACATTACTGTAAGTACATTTTACACTTACCTTATCACTGAAACATAATATTATATATATATATATATAGGATTCATGAAGTTGCATATATTTTAACATATTTTTATTCAAAGTTATTATTTCAACAATATTTTCAAAGTTTCATATATAACTTAAACTAATTTGTCAAGTCACTCTGCTGAATTTGTACGTGGGTTTAAACCCTTCTTGTGACAAAGATAGAGGGGCAAACAACCTACACCCCCACAAAGGTTATGGTACCCAGAAGCACTTCAACTGGGGTAAAGCTAGAGAAAAGTATTTTAAAATGAAAATGTTGAAGCTACTTAATGAAGTGTGTTTTTTTCAAGTATCTAGTGTATGAAATATTTTAATGTTTATATATGTGCATGCAAGTTTAATTACCATTATTATTTATATTTTATATCTATATTTATTGTTTTAAGTAAAAGTATATAAATGGCTACTGCACCAGATATAGTAGTATTAAGTAGGTATAACTATCAAAGTTGGACTCGTTTTATAAAATGCACATTGCAAACTGAAGGTTTGTATACCTGGGTGAATAAAACTGAATGGCCTGATTATACAGATTTGAAGCCCCTCAATAAGTTTAAGCTAAATCAGTCAAAGCAAAGAGCAGCCAGAATTATCAAAACGTATGTTAGTCCTGAAATTGGGCTAACAATAGGTCATTTGGATGATCCGTCGGAAATATGTGAAACACTAAAATTAAATCTGGAAATCCCAGGAAGAGCATTAAAATTGTTTCATGTACCGTAATTTCGGGAGTAAGCGCCGCACCCGCAATATTCCTTCTAAAAAAAAAAAAATTGCCGTACGCGCCGCACCTGGCGTAAGCGCCGCACTAAATGTAGATTAAAGGCCTAAACTTAGACATTTTAAAAAAAGAACAATTAATAACGCAATTAAAATTAATTTAATATTTTAAAGGATTTTTAAAACATAAAATGACCTCCCGAGAATCCACTAAAAGAAACAAGATAAACTGTATGAATCTTCATTACTACTCATCTACCATCTTCCTGCCATTCGTTAAACGCACACTAGGTTAGTAGGTCAAAGAAGGGAAGGCGATATAACTATCTACTGACCGCACTTTATATCATCTGGAGAAACGAAAACAATACAACTGACAGCTTCAAACACGTGCAAAGATGACGACATCATTATGTGGTAGCTGTTAGGATTACGTCATCAGGTACTTAGTGGAGTTTTTCAAGAGACAGAAGAAAGTAAACATAGGAAAAGTACGATACGTACGTTAGGAAAGTAGATAAAGCAACGTTATTTAAGAAGAGAAAGAAGGAAATAAAGTTAATTTATTTTAATGCATTGTGTATTACTGTAAATAAAAGTACTTTAATAAAAGAAATAATGTGAATAAGGATAAATAGGTTTGTCATTAGAGGTAAACACGTACGGTGACAAGAACAAGTATATTGCTATCAGGTTTAACTTTTTTCGACATTCTTTATAAAAACTTTAAAAAAAAAAAAAAAAAAATCGTAAGCGCCGCACACGTTAGAAGCGCCGCATCGGCAATTTATTAACTTTTAAAGTCATAAGCGCCGCGGCGCTTACTCCCGAAATTACGGTAAATGAATTTAGGAATTTAAAAATTAATGTAGATGAAGATATCCCAACTTATATTGCTAGGTTTGAAGAAGCTTATCGTCGCGTAGTTGATTCCGGGGAGGAAGTTGCAGAAAAGCATCGTTGTTACCAATTAATAGAAAGCCTATCAGAAAATTATGATTACTTAATTAGGGAATTAGACCGTTTGCCAGAAAAAGATTTTAAATTTAAGGATGTTAAAGAGGAGATTCTAAAGGAATGTTCAAGGAGGGATTTGAGAGAAAGATTACGAAATGAAACCCTCATGGCTGATAGAACCACTCAAATGTCTAAAAAAGTTTCCCCTAAGTCTCATTCTTGAAATAAAATAAATTTAAAGTGTGAAGTTTGTGGTAAATATGGCCATTGGGATAAAAATTGTAGGAAACAGAAAAGTGGTGATAAAAGGGACGAAGTAAATTTAGATTCATACGTCGCAGAATTAAAATGTAAAAGTAATGATATGTGCAATGTTTCCCCCCCTTGCTGGGAATGGACATTGGATTCAGCGTCCACATCTCATGTCTGCCAAAATAAGCATTTCTTTACTTATCTAAGTGAGCCACGAAAGGGTGCAGTTGTTAGGATGGGAACAACACCTCATAAAGTTAGAGGAATAGGAAAAGTAAGTTTTAAATTGAAGGAAAAAGATAAAGTATCTATTGTAAATTTACATAATGTGTTGTATGTTCCTACCATTCAAAAAAATTTAATTTCCATGTCAAAGATGGATAAAGCTGGTCTCCATGCCACAATGGACAATGGGTTTAAAGTATTTGATAAGCATTGGAAGTACTTATATACTGCCACTCTAAAAGATAATTTTTACATTCTTAAAGCCATTAAAAGTTAAGACAAAACTAAACCTAATGTTAAGAACCAATATTTAGAGCTTGCTGATCAACCATCTTTTTCTGATAAGAGTAAATTAAAAGTTTCTACTTGTACTAAATCCTTAAATCAAGCCTATAACAATAATTCAAGAAGTGCTCATGTAATACAAGATAATGTCAAGGAGGTAACTAATATACAAGAGTCAAATCAAAATTACAATGTTACATTTGCCAGTGAGCGTAACAACATCATGCTCTGGCATGAAAGGCTAGGACATAGTAATGTTGATATAATTAAGAAAATGTTTCGTGAAAATTTAGTTCAAAATTGTGGACAATTACAGGGAAAAGAGACTCCCTGTGAACCATGTATTCTAGCTAAAAATACTAGGTCAACATATCCTAGATTAAAGAAAGTTCGCTCAAAAGAAATGTTAGAATTGATACATAGCGATGTATGGGGCCCGGCTCCAGTTACATCAAGGAATGGGCAACGGTACATACTTACTTTTATTGACGATTTTAGTCGAAGAGCTTTTTGCTACATGCTACGCTCTAAAGATGAAGTTTTCCTGAAATTAAAGCACTTCATCACGTTTGTGGAACGCCAAACTAACAGAAAAGTCAAAGTCATGAGAACTGATAACGGGTTAGAAAATTGCAATAAGCAAATAAAAGATATGTTAGAAAAGATGGGAATCAAGCATGAGAGGACCACAATATATAGTCCCCAGATGAATGGCGTTGTCGAGCGATATAACAGAGTTTTATTTGAAGGAACTAGAACGTTTATGCAAGCAGCTAATCTGCCGCCTAATCTATAGGTTGAGGCAGTTATGGCAATACCGTTTCAACGATGGTACGGAGCTAAACCATCCATTCGTCATTTGAAACGTTATGGATGCATTGCGTATGTACATCAACCTAAAGAAAAACGAAATAAATTTCAATCAAGAGCAAAAAGAGGAGTTTTTGTAGGATATTGTATAGGATCCTGTGGATATCGCATTTATTTCCCTAAAGAAAATAAAGTAGTTGAGTCAAAGCATGTGACATTTGATGAAGCTCAACTGAACGGTTCTCCTGAACGGAAAATAATACATCGCACGTTTGTTGATTTTTCAAATGATGATAATGAATTCTTTACAGGTCCTAACAATTCACCGACAATGGAAGATGACTTGATTGTCCATCAACCGAGTAGCTCTACAACTCCGACAGAAGTTGAGAAAGTAATGCAGCAAGATGAATCTGGATCCGAAGAGAAAATGGAAGATGATGTATCAACATCTGAAGATGAATTAGAAGAGAATATTCTGAAGGAACAGGAAGAAGCAGAAGCAACATTTTACTGATTTATGAAGAAAAGAAAGAAAGGAAGAACTAAAGGTAAAATTGATATTTATATCTTATCTCCAACTGGTTCCAGATTAAGATCGCAACAAGATTTACGTGAATATTGTAAAATGCATAAAATCATATTGAATGATACTGTGGCAAATTTTTCATTAGGGAATACATATGAAGGCCCAATTAAGCTAGATAAGGAACTTGAGAGAATTAGCTGAAGAAGTGCTCCTAACTGAAATAATTGTACCACAAAATGTGACACAAGCAAAACAACTTCCAGAGGCACAAAAATGGAAGGAGGCAATGGATCAAGAGATCCAAACCATGTTAGATAGACACGTTTGGACACCTGTCCCAAAAGTTGACCAAAAGTTATAGGAACCAAATGGGTTTATACTGTAAAAGAAAATAGTGAAGGGAAGAATTGCATATTTAAAGCATGTTTATTGCACTAGGTAATAATCAGAGAGAAGGTTTAGATTACAACGACACATTTAGTCCAGTAATAAATTTTACACTCATTCGTCTTTTCATAGCTTTTTTCATTAGAATATTGAATTGGGTGCATTGTCTTCTTGATGTTAAATGTGCATACTTATATGGGGATATTGATAAAGAAATTTGCATCAAACAACCCGAAGATTATACAATTCCAGGGAAAGAACACTGTGTTTTAAAGTTAAAGAAAGCAATCTATGGGCTTCACCAAGCTGGAAGATGTTGGTACCATGATTTGCATAATAAGTTAATTGCAAATGGATTCAGTGAAGTACAAGGGTTAACTTGTGTATACTCTTATAAAAGTGAAGCAATAATTATAGTGTATGTGGATGATTTGCCTATTTTTGTGAAGAATGCTGAAGTTTTAAAAGAGGTAGTACAGTTAATTGAATCCATTTATGAAGTTAAATATTTAGGTCCTATTTCAATGTTACTAGGTATCAATTTTAAAAGAGAAGAGGATGCAATAGTTAATATTAACTGTGAACATTATATTGAAAAGTGTTTAAAAAGTTTGATGTCCCTGATTTTACTAATATATCTCTTCCTTCTCCTCCTGGATACAATCCTGTTCCAGTTGCTGAAGATGACGAATTTCCCGAGAACCTGCCGTACCGAAACCTACTGGGATGTCTACGGTACATTGCTCATCGATGTCGTCCAGACATTGCTTGGCCTGTTGCTGCACTTTCACAATTTACTGAGAGCCACAACCTGTTGCACTACAAAGCACTCCTGCGAATCCTGATGTATCTCTCTTCGACAAAATCTTTAGGATTGAAGTTGGCACAATCTGACCCTCCAATCCAGCTAGCTGTCTACGTCGACGCTTCTTGGGCAAGTGAGACTACTGATCGAAAATCATGGAGTGGCTACATTGTTTTCTTAAATCATATTCCAATAACCTGGAGAGTAACTAAACAAAATTGAGTAGCCTTGAGTCCAATGGAAGCAGAAACAATAGCAGCAACAGAAGCTGTAAAAGATCTGAAATTCTTAAACATGTCTCTAATTGAAATTCAGAAAAGTCTTAACTTGGACATTATTACTATTCAATGTCCAATGCTCTTTTGTGATAATACTGCTGCCATTTCCTTCACCAAACATAAAGCTGATATCATAAAGAATCGTTATATTGATTTAAAATACAAGTTTATAAGAGACTGGTATAACAATAGCCTCTTCGATATTAAGCATGTTATGTCAAAAGAGAACTATGCAGATATTTTGACTAAATCCCTCGTAAAGGACTCCTTTCTTAGATTCAGAGAAGTTTTTTTTATGGTGATGAACTTTCCACGAAAAAAAAAAAACTTTTCTTTTGATCCTGCCATTATTACAAGAACTTTTGTAATGAACTTTATTGCAGAAAATCAAAATGAATGGGAAAGAGGGGCATTCTGTGGAAAAATATTCCCAAGCATTTTTTATTTCTATTTTTTTTTCATTAAGCAATTTGTAAAGTCTACCTGAACTAGACAACACGATATTTTCTTTTCATTGCCGCCTTTCGGCGTTTGTTTACGTTTTTACCGCCACGGTTGGATGGTTGCATATCGCGTTTCGGTCGCGGACCGTATACGGCAATTTTACTTGCCTTACCATTACTTTAGGTGCAGGTCTCAAAAGGGTGAAAACTATTCACAACAAACTTCCACATTGTTCTTAATAAAGAAAGTGCTTTTAATAAAAGTAAAAGTTATATTTCATATTATATGAAATGTAAATAAAGCAGAACGATCTTTTAATAAAATGTAATTACTGGGATGAATGAAAGAATGAAATTAATGAAATATAATGGAATGTAAATGAAGTTAATAAATATATAGCTATGAATAGGTTAGGTTCTAAAGGGTGTAAACATGCTTGACATGAGCACCAGTAGGTACACAAATTACACAAAGTAAAGGCTGGCAAAGATATGTACAGGAACAAGAACTAAGGGTATACCTATCAAGCACTAGTTTCCAGTTAACACACTCTTCTTTTTTTGAAGCATAATCCTTGATGTTGTGGCCTTTGCCATATTTAGCGCAGGCCTCTGAATTATGGCAAACTCTTGCCGTATGCCCTATTTGCTGACAGTGAAAACACCTTTGAATGAACACATACCGTCTAACCGTGCACCGGTTAAATCCTATGCACAATTTTCCTGCCATTGTTGCAGTGCGTCACTCTCCAGTAGCTGCAACACCAAGTGGAAGGTTTCCTCGCCCTCTCTTCCTTTCAATACTCTTATCAGATTATATTGCACCTTCTTCCTCAGAGCCCTTTCCAAAAACGGATAGAGTACTTGTTTTTAATATAATTCTTGTTGCTCTTCTAAGTTGTCCTATGAACTGTCTGCTTCTCTTTCGACGTTTTTCCGTGTGACTACTGGGGCCTCTGGGGCTCCAAAAACTATCACTCGGGCTGTTTTCGGGTTTGGTTCCTTAATATCCAATTTTTCTGCCATATCTTCTAAAAATATACCGGACAGTACCATAAGTCAGCTATCAGACATCGCACACTTGTAAACATGAAATCGCTGTCCCTTTAAATCAGGACGAAAACCTATCGGCCAATTAGAATCGACTACGCAATTTGCATAAGTCGGAAGATACTTAACATTTACTTCTACTTTGAATAACATTTAATAAATATTACGATGACTTTAGAAAAATTACTTTAATATAAAAATGACTTAAAAAGATGATTTTACATGTTAATTAAATTTAAATACTTATCTTTAAAAAAAATGAATACGAGCGTATCTATAACTCATTCTAAACTGTATTACTAATAACACTGATCTGCATATTGAAACTTTTTTTTTGATGATTAAAAATGAATAGGTGATTTTAGATCAATTTTTTAAGCTGATTTCAAAAGTAAAGTCGAAATTTGCGTATCACGTCAGGATTTTTTACAAATTAACAATTTGTAAATTTATAAAAACATATGATTTTTTAACTTTCACTTATATAAATTTATAAAAAAAAATTATTATTCAAAGGTAAATAATTAATACAGACTAGGATATGTATTAAAAAATTAATGTATGAAAAATTAAAGTATAGACATAATAATTATACTTACAATATATTTAAATATGGACAAATTTGATTAATATTAAAAAAATCAATTAGTTTGAGAAAAATTCCTTTTAGTTGCTTTTCGTCCACTAGCACAAAGATCTCTCTTTAACATCCAGCAGTAATCTGCCATCATATTTTTATTCCACTTGCCTTGGTACCGTTTTTCCATATCTTTGATGTCTTGGTGAAACCTTTCACCGTGTTCCTCACTCACTGCTCCGAGATTTTCGGGAAAGAATTCGATATGTGCATGTAAAAAGTGTATTTTTATACTCATGTTGCAACCAAGTAATCTCAATTTTTCTAACATATCTGCAACTATAATTTTGTAATTTGGGTCTTTCTTATTTCCTAAAAAGTTCTCCACTACACATTTAAAGCTCAGCCATGCTTCCTTTTCACAATCATTCATTGTTTTTTCAAATTCACTATCTGTCAGTAATTTTCGTATCTGAGGCCCAACAAAAATACCTTCTTTAAGCTTAGCATCAGTAATAGAAGGGAATTTGCTGCAAATATATTTAAAACATTCATTTTCTTTATTTAGGGCTTTCACAAATTGTTTCATTATCCCTAATTTGATATGCAGAGGTGGAAGCAAAACATTTTTAGGATTGACTAAGGGATCTTTAATTACATTTTTTGTTCCAGGGGATAATGATATTCTTGATGGCCAATCTTTCTTTTCCCAATGATTTTTTTTATCCCGGCTGTCCCACTCACACAGAAAACATGGGAATTTTGTGTATCCTGATTGTTGTCTAAGTAGCATTCCAATCACTTTTAAATCACCACATAACAACCATTCATGATCTTTATATTTGACCTGGTCTAGCAAAAGTTCAAGATTTTCATATGTTTCCTTTAAATGAACTGAGTAGGCTATAGGTATTGATGCATATTGGTTTCCATTATGCAACAAAACCCCTTTTAAACTTGTCTTGGAGGAATCAATAAAAAATCTCCATTCTGATGCATTATAAAGGATACCGTAAAAATTCATTATTTCCTTTATGTTATTGCAATATACTAAATTATCCTTTTCAGAAAAGTATGGAACAAGTTCTTTTTCACGATGCCTGTACCAAGAGAATTGTGTCTCTGGTAATAATAAGTTCTTAAATTTAAGCCGAGAACCAAGAAGTTCAGCTTTTATTTTTGGCAAATTTAAATCGCGCACCAAATCATTGAGTTCATGCTGATTAAATAAAATTGGAGCTTTATCATTTACTTCTAGTTTATAGACATCTTGTTCTTGATTTTCATCATCTTCTGAATTATTTGGTTCATTTATGCTTTCCAAATTGGTTGGAGGAGAAGGAACAGGAAGACTTTCATTATGCAATATAGGTCTTATTGCAGAAGGCAAGTTAGGATATATAATTCCTTTTTTATTTTTCGAACTATACCCATGAACATTAGCTAAGCAAAAATAACAATCGTCATGATGATTTCTAGGTTCTCTCCATACCATGGGAATAGCAAAAGGCATACATTTCTTTTTGCCTTTCAACCAAAGTCGTAATCCTTCAACACATGTTCTACACACTTTATGAGGGGCCCATGTCTTATCTTGGTCACCCAGTCTCACACCAAAATAAGCATAATAAGCATTTTTAACAAAATCTGTAATATCCTGCCTTTGTTTTACTACAGTATAATTTCCACAAATGTAACAAAATATATCTGTATCATTTACACATTTACGTGAAGCCATTATTCAATTAAAGAAGATGTGAAATATATCACATATTTCAAATCGAAAGAAACAGACGTGAATAAACAAAGAAATTTATTGTTGTTAAAACCTATGCATTAGATCAAACATTGTTTGGTGCTGCCACCTAGCAAGTATTAATTTAGATATTTTTTACAAAATTAAATTTATGGATTTCGCTTTTTCTTTTTAATTTTACATAAATAATTTTTTTTATTATTATTAAATCATATTAATAAATAATTTCAGCTTCCTAAATACAGTTTCTCATTTATTTAAATTAATGTAATGTATATACATATGGAATCAATTCCTAAAAAATTTGGTGGCGCCATCTAGTATTACTATTATAAAGTAATTTATGATTTAAGAATAAAATTAATTAAAATAATATTTGTAAAAAAAGTGTACGTGGTGTGCAAAAATGCTTTACATTTTTGAAATCAGCATAAAAAACACTTTCAGAAAAATATATATTTATATGATCATCAAAATGCATGCTGATCAGTGTAATCGATGTATCAAATGAATTTTATAAGAAGTTATTTTAATAGCACTTATAAGCACTGTCGGTGCATAAGGTGTTAAGGAGATTTAAAAAAATATATTTTTTTTTTTCCCTGCTCAAAATTATGAAATTTTCTGTGATATTTATAAATTTATGTTTTCGAGAAAAATTACGAAATTTCAGCCATGGCTCTTAAATGGTTCTGATTTTTTCTTCGTTTTTTTTTTTTTTTTTTTTTTTTCGATAAATGCATTATATCTTGAATTATAATCGACTGTTGTCTCATGACGACTTTTCTATGGCTTCCCATTGAATATTTTTTGTTCAAAACGTCAATTTTGACAGTATTTTCAGAAAAAAACTTGTTCTTGTATAGAAAAAAGGAAAAAGCTATTTGCTTGTTTAGTTTCTGAATGTAAACATTTCATGTGCTTAAGTTTAAAAATGACTTCATGAGGGGGGATAGCTATTTAGAATTTGAGAATAGTCCTAATAAATATTATTTAATAAGCAATATTAAAACAGTTCTCAAATCCAAACTGCTATTTTTTTTTTTTTTTTTTTTTTACTTGTTCATGGTGTTATTTAGAATATAATGCAGCATTCTCTGTTAAAAAAAGAAAGAATTAGTGTTTTCCATTTGCTTGTACAGACAAAAGCATTTGCTGGAATACAGTGACAGAAATCGTGGTTTAAGTCGATTTTTGTGACATTACAGTTTAAAAAAAAATCATTGATGAAAAAAATATCAAACTATTATATTCCAATATGTAACCCATTTTCGGGAATATAAAAGCCATTATTCGCTTCATAGATATTTGAATAATAATGTTTTCAAATTTCATTATTATTAATTTTTTTAAAATCAAAAATAGGTTATCTTACTGTTAGAATATTTCACGCTTTTGATAAGGGGGGGGGATCTCTAATTACAAAGCATTTAGCATTCGAATCTAAGTTGTTGATAACCTTTATTTTGCTTGTTATGATTTTTCCTGCAAATACCTTAAAAATAAACAAATACTATACTGAAATATGAAACAATGTTATTTTTATTTTTATAATTTTATTAATACATAAGGTCTTGAAACAGCTGTATGATAAATGTTATTTCAACTGTTTATGCTTTTTATTACATTGGCACAATTTTCTGCCATTATATCACTTATAATTTCTTCATCCGAATCATGATCATTAATAAAAGAACAATTTAAATTTGCATCTATGGGCCATCCATCATCTTTGCTTTCTGTCACTATCACTACCATCTGATCCAAATAAGATTTCATCAATTTCTAATTAGGTGAGAGGTTTTTTTTTCTTTTACACATTTTAAATTAAACTGTAAGTAAATATCTCAATACTAGCAGTTAAAAATCTATACAAACAACGATATCGTTCTCTTGAAATAAGAAACTAAGATGGAAAAAAAAAACCCCGGCTCGTCTGAATAGAATCTCTTTAGCTTTTAACCTGCAAGCAATTACAAAGTATTCCATCACTGTCATCGGACAACGTGATTGGCGGAAATAAAGACGAACCCCTCAGCACAGGGAGAAAGGAATCTCTTTCTATACCTATCACCCCTTATTTTGCTATTAACGGCCGAATTAGGACTTAGCTCACAAAGCCGTATAGGTGTTTCAGGTGTTAAAAAGGTTAAAAATTGCAAAAAAATTAATATCTCAAAATTAAATTGAGGTACAGCTTTCAAAGAAATTGCATTTAAAAGAGCATTTTTTTCCTTATACGATGGTGTAAAAAATTTAAAATGTGCGATGTTCAGAAGTTTAAAAATTTGCAGTAGAAAAAATTGCAAAACCAAAATATTTGAAATTTGAAAGTGTTGTCATTCGCAAAATGACGTATGCGTTACGCACAGATATGTTTGTCCTTTATAATATAGACTAGTGTAAATGCCTGTCCTAGGACAGTGGGTAAAAATTGTGTTTTTCACTTAAAACTTGAAAAACTGATTAAAAAAAATAATTGACAATATGGAAGCGTTTAGATTAGCAAAGTTCAGGTAGTTTATGTTCTAATAAACACACAATTAGCATTTACAATATTTCTGGGTAAACCTGTTTTTCTGGCTAATATACTACTATAACAAAATTAAGATTTCTTAATAAAACAAAAATTTAATAAATATGCAATAAAAGTGCATAATTAAAACAGTCTGCTGCCACTATTGAAATAACACTATTTTTTTTTTTATAACACTTTGAAATTGTATTTTATCGTTTACTCCCCCCCTCCAAATTTTTTTAAAATATGTATATTGATTAATAAATAAGTATCTCGGGTTGAATCCCAACCGTCTAATCCCCTAAGCTTCTGTCCTTTTGATGCAAAGCTATAAATCAAAAATTATTAATTTTACTTTTCGTATAAACATTAATTTTTTACTTTTAAAATATGGGATATATATATATATTTTTTTTTTTAATTTAAATTTACATACACCTGTATATAGAAAAGGAAAATATAAGTAATGTTTAATTTAAAAATAAGTTACAAAATAATAAGCCTAAAATATTTAAATTGATTACTTTTTTAAAAGGAAGTCAGTTTTATCAATTTTTTGCAGGAAAAAAAAGGATATTTTTAAAAATACCATATCATTGTTTTCCGTAAATCACTTTATATGAGAAATAAATTAAAATTCCTTGCATGTCGCAAAGAAAATTTTATATGATTGCAACTTAATACTTGAAATAATCTCAAGTGACACTTGGCGATTTATTTTGGTGGTTTAATGTGATGTGTCTTGCACTGATTTGTTAGGAAGAAGTGTCTACTACTGCTCAATTATCAGGACTTGTAACCTTGAGAAGCAATCGCGGGATTCTTGTTTCTTGTCAACCAATGGGAGAATGGATCCTTTTCCTCTTGAGTCTCTTCCTGGGAGACTGGTAAGATTGATGGATTTGCACCGCCCAGCGTTACACTGGCTTTTATTATATAGAGATTGGGAGATTTCCCCTAAAGTTCATATTAAAAAGGTCATAGAGGATTTCATACCTCCAAGTCTTATCATAGGATTTTTCAATATCAAAAAATATTGAGACTAAATGTTAACGTTTTAAAAAAGCATTGCGGATATGTGTTTCCAAGTCAAGTAAATTATCTACAGTAGAACGCCCATGCCGGAAACCACTTTGGAAGGCAGCAAGGTATGGATTTGATTCTAGCTCATGCACAAGTCTCGCATTAACCATTTTTTCAAGTAATTTGCACAGACAACTATACGGTGCAATAGGGCGGTAGTTATTGGGATTCCTAGTATCTTTACCTGGTTTCGCAAAGGGAGTAATAATTGCCTTGTTCCAAGCAGAAGGGAAAACTTGTTCTTCCCAAATCCTGTTATAAAATTTCAAGAGGTTGGAAAGTGAAAATGGACTAAGATGTTTTAGCATAATGTAAGTAATTTTATCAGGACTGGGAGCAGATAAATAAGTAGTACGTAAGCAGTTTTCAAGTTCAGTATTAGTAAATGGGATATTGTAATTATAAGAAGTACAAGTATTAAAGTTTATATCTGATCTTTCTTTTTGTTTTTTAAATGATAAAAAGGGTTCAGGATATGCATCAGACGTTGAAATGAAACAAGGGCTTTCCCTATTGCTTCACTTATACCTTTTGCAGATGTGATTGTCTGACTGTTATGTTTTATAATTGAGATTGCATGTTCCTTGTAAAGGCCCATGCAACTTTTATCTTTTTTCCATATTTGTTTGCTAGATGTATTTAAGGTGATACTTGATGTGCAATTTACCCAACATTGACGCTGATATTTCCGCCGCACTTTTCTAAATTCTGCCTTGGTTTTTTTAAATGAAATATGATTTTCACTTGTGGGATATCTCCTAAAAACACTCAAAGCTTTTTGCTGCTTTTTCTTACTTTTCTGGCATTTGTCGTTCCACCAAGGTCTCCATCGTTTCTGAGCAGGGGATGTTTTAGGGATGCTATAATCAGCTGTATTAATAATGCAGCTGGTTATATTGTCAGTCACTTCGTCTATTTCCCCTTCAATCATATCAACAGTAATAGTAGCTTGTGTCTTAAAAGTCTGCCAATCAGCTCTGCCGTAAACATATTTACGGTGTTGAGAGTTAAAATGTGAATTTGTGTCAGCATAGGTTAAAAAAATGGGAAAGTGATCACTGCCATGAATATCTTCCCAAACCCAAAAATTCCAAAAAGGATAAGTAACAGGTGAGCAAATGACCAGGTCAATTGCATGAAATGTTTTTGATGGTTCATGAAAATAAGTTTTGTCACCATTGTTGAGCAAGCATAAGCTATTGTCAGTAATTAAATTGTCAATTTGACGTCCGCATGGACTTGTGTCATTATTTCCCCATAAAGGACTGTGTGCATTAAAATCACCCAGAATCATGAATGGATGTGGGAGTTACTCAATCAGATTATCAATCTCGTGTGATTGAATAATCCGATTGGGTGGTAGGTAAATGCAACATATTGTAATAAGGTGGTTGATATGGGTCTGTATTGCAACTGCTTAAAGAGAAGTATTAAGAGTGATGGGAGTATGAGGATAATTATGAGAAATGAAAAGAGCTACACCACCTGCTGCTCTGTCATTACTGATAAAGTCGTTTTTAAAACATTTATATCCACGCAATTTGATTTTGTCATCAGACTTAATATATGTTTCTTGCAAGGCGAGACAAGCTGCATTATGATCATGCAGTATGTCACGTATTTCATCGCATTTATTCTGATAGCCGCGGCAATTTCATGATATAATATTTGACATTATGTGTGGGGGTTTTTTTTAGGTTGAAATATCAACCACAATTTTCCTCTATTTCAGAAGTAGCAGACATTGTCTCCTTATCAGATGGATGAATTTTAAGTTCAGGCTCTATATAAGATTTTTCTTTTTTTGCTGGTATAGACTGTTTTGGTATTTTTGTGTTGGTTTCATTTTTACCTGGCATAGTACTGTTTACTGAGCTTTTTTTTCTTGTTTTACTGCTAACATTTGATTTGACTGATGACTTATAAATTTCATCTGCTGAGCAACGGATTTTTCCAGGTGGCAGAAAAATTCTTTTCAGAACTATCAGCCCAGGAAGCAGACATATTCTGAGATTCGACAGTCTCAGAATGGTTGTTGGTTGAGGAAAAGCGACTTAAGTCACAAAGAGAATTCGCACCAGAAAGCATAGTCGAATTCCCTTTAGTTGCCGCCATAATACTTTTAAATAAATATAAAATGACAGGCATCGGCCTGGTCATGGACCCTTCTTATTATTGGTTACAAAATAAATAAATAAATAAATAAATAAAAAAATAAATAAATAAAATAAACGGATGATTTCTTTTGCCTTTGCATCCAATGTCGGATTCAAAGGGGAGTTCACGGGGGTCGAAGAAAATTTAAAAAATGAAACATAAATTCTTTCAGATTCATCCCTTGCTCAACTATGAGAATCTTTCTGTCTCTTTTAAAGCTGTACTTAAATCCAAAGTAGGTAATTTCTGATACATCCATGATGTCATTTTTAATCTCAGATGCAAGAAATTTGCAAGTGTGCATTATTTACTCAAAACAAATCTGATTGATTAGCGTTTTCCATTTTTCCGATAAAGGCAAAGCATCTTTCGGGAAATCTCCTTAAACTGTGGGATTTAAAACTGAATTTCAGGCGGCGACAGACAATTGCTCCCTCATGACGGCATTTTGTCACTGTCAAGTTATAAAAATTTATATATAATGCTCAATTTGTTAAAGATTCTTTGCATTTATAAGAAAATGGGAATTCTTGAATTTCTGGGTATCTGAATAAAATGTGTATATTTTATATTTTTTACGAATATTAATGCGAATATATAATTACGAATATTAATTTTTTGGTATTTACAAATGAAAATAACTTTCCAAATGTATCAGAAATTTAGCCATTTTGGATGTGGGAACAACCTTCAATATAAAAATTGCTTATTAAGAGATGTGCCCCCCCCCCCCCCCCCCAAGAAAAAAAAGGAGACATGACCACCTTCTACATGGAGGGCTGCATCAGCTCTTGTTTTCATCTTTTCAGCTTTATTGACCTTGAAAGATTGTGTGTGTGTGTGTGTGTAGGGGGGGGGGGGGGTTCAGTTCGGAAATACTTCCATATTTCTATTGTAAGGACATTATATTTGTACATTTCCTAATTCTACAAAATGCTAACAAAAGTATTTTAAATAAAAGATTGGAGTGGAGTAATAAATATTGTACAAAATCCCTATAAATTCAAATTTAATTAATTAATTGTAATTGACAAAATCCTTTTAAAATTTATTAAAAGATTGCGTCAATCTTCTGATGTAGTTTCGAAAATTCACGAGAAATGCTTCAGAAGATAAAATTTTCATTAATTCATAATTCAGTACATAACAGGTTAATAAGGGTTTTTTCTTTTTTTTTTTTTTTTTGCACATATAGCATATTTGCCGAATTTTAACTTCTAATTGTAATTTTATAGGATATGATGTTTTCTGTAGCATTCTTAAAATTGTTTGTTGTTCTGTGATTATTACCATTTTTATTATATGCATACATAATTTGCTGTTATGAGGAGGGTCATGGAAAATTCTTTTTGCTCAAAGGTGCTTGTCAAAGAACAATATCAGTAGCCTTTCTTCCAAGTCTTATAATTTATAAACACACATTTCCGATAAAATATATGGAGTAACAATGCAGTGTAAATACTTCTTACTACAGGTGAAAGAGATAATGTTTCCTCATTCTGTTTAGAATTAACATCCCAAACAAATAACAGATCAACAAGCAAAAGTATGTGGGGAAGGAGGAGAGTAAACATACATCAAGATGACATTTCAACCATGCCTCTCCTATAGAGACTCAAATGCGGTAAAAGCAGGAGTCCCCAAAATGTTCCTTTCACAGACTAGGATTTAGATGTAGTAATTTTTTCGCCTTTCTCGGCGTTAAAGAGTTAATACCCTTTTTCTTATTGTGGCAACAAAAGTACCTCATTTCTATTGAAAGTCTTTGAAAGTAAAAGGAAAATAGTAAAAAATAGGAGATACTGTATCTTTTTGTTGCCATTTTCTCATAAAACCTGAAAAAAAAAGTTGAAATTAAAATATAGGCTACGTCTAGACTATTGTCTGTTATTCCGTGATAATGATGTCATAAGCACACTTTTCTATAGATGAAGTTTAAGATTGGATTGCAAAAGTGGATTGCTTTTGCGGATACAAATGACGTCATTTTATAAAAATGCGTGTATTTTAATTCTTAAAGCTGAATTATGTTTTATAGAAGTATGTCATTTTCACAGCACAGCTGCTTTGAAATTCTTCAAAGGTGAAGAACTTCACTTTTAAAAATAATGTAATCGAAATCACACAATGATAAAACGCAATGTTTTACAAAAATTTAGAGTGTCTTTATAAAAGAGAGGTGACATGCAAATAATAGCGATTTATATTACAGAAATTGATGATTCTCGCCTGGATGAATTTGCTTCGCCGTGTTAGACAAGCAAAGAAATAATTCGAGGTTTAAAATAATATCGTGTTCTTGAAGTTTTTGTCGAAAACTCTCTCAAATAATAAAATTTTAATGCTATTCTTTAGGACATTCCACTATAATTTTATCAAAATAGCATAGTTTGCTTAATTTAACTTTTCCTAATTTTATATAATCTATATATTTAAAACACAAGTGTGTGTTTTAGTAATCTGCCCTAATCTTTCTGCTGAACCAGTTTTACTAATATATATCTATATCTATATCTATATATATTTAACTGAAAGCTTCTCCTTTGTAGATGTGATCACACTATTTTTTTTTTTTTTAAATATCCCCACGTTTATATTTTAATATTAAAAGCATTTTATGAAATTTCTTCAAAATGATGAATATTAGATAGCTTTCATTATTGCAGAGAAGACAGAAATAATGAGGTATTTTTAACTTTATTCATGCTATTTTCTGATAAAAGTTCAAATATGTTGACAAAAATTGTTTTATAGGGTTTAGTGGCACAAAATCCCATTAGGAGCAGAATATTATATTAGGGGCATAATAACGAAAAATGACATACTGCTTTTGAAAACATGCATTTTTACTCATAAATTTTCTATACTGTTTTTTCTTCTGCATGTGTACTGATACTAAGTTTCAGACACTAGGCGAAATGCTTATTTAAGTGAAAATGAAGTCATATTTAAAAGAAAACGATTATTTTCTTAGATAAAACTAAACATTTTAACACAAATGCGTCTTAAAAACATAATTTACGGAAATTTTTACTTTCTGGAATTGAGATTAGAATATCAAGTAAAGAGTGCGTCTGTTCACATAAAAGATGTTGCTCACATTCGTGACTTCAAGTTTGAGTTAAAATGATTTTTAAATGATCAAACAAAATACAAATTTTTTAAAAATGATGAACATGGATATGAGAAGTGCATATGCAAATTTTGAGAAGGTGAAAATTGCTGTTTACATACCTTTTAATCCAAGCATAGGAGCCTCAATTGATAACCACATCCTAATAATTGATCTTTATTATATTTTACTGATTAAGTGTCTATGTTATAAAGGACAAACGTATCTGTGCGTAACACTGACGTCATTTTGCGAATGGCAACACTTCACGATGAAATTTCGGTCTTGAAATTTTCGCTACTGTAATTTTTTAATCTTCTGACCATCGTACATTTTGAACTTTTGTCGCATAGGGAAAAAAATTTACTTTCAAATGCAATCTGTTTAAAAACAGTATTCATTGACTGATGCATTATATTTTCTAAAATAATTTTTAAGCATGATTTTTTTTAAGTGTTATCTTATCACGAGGCGGTTTCAATACATAATAATAATAAACATTTTGCACATAAAGCAACAAACATGTTTCAGCATTTGTTTCTGACTATTTTTGCATAACGAAATTAATACTTCCTTTATAAACAAGTAAAAGAATATAAAAAAACTTCAATCTAACATATTTGTGAAAGACAAATTAGCAAAATTAATACTTCTTTTATAAACAAATAAAAGAATAATATTAAAAAAAAAAACACATCTAACATATTTGTAATCATACAATTTAAATTTTTGATCACCAAATAGGATTTTTTTTTCAAATGGAATTTGTTTGTGAAGTTCATCTCAGTTTACTGATTGTCTATGGTTTTAAAAACAATTTTAAAGCATGAAATATTTTTTAAATTTATCTATATCATGCGGAGCTCGATTACGAAAGATTAATCCATTTGCCCTTAAAACAAAATAAAGAGTTCATCATTTTCTTACGACTAATATCCATTAAAAAAAACTTCCCTATGAATAAATGATTAAAATAATATAAATAAAACACAAATTTACTAGGCATGTATAATAGGGTGGGCCGAAAATGCACTTTTGCACAAACTTTCGAAATCGATGAGGCTTGGGGGCAGAAAAGTTGTGTATTGGGTTGCTCAGTAACCAAGTAAAAATTTTTTGAAATCGAACAATATCTTCAGGTGGCGCCGGCGCCTTAAAAATTTGAAATTTTGACTAAAACAGACCTTTTTCTTCTAAAAACACGATTTTTTGCATTTTCGAAATAGATTATGCTCTAGTGCGGAAAAGTTGTGTATTGGGTTGCTCAGTAAACATGTAAAATTTTTTTGAAATCGAACAATATCTTCAGGTGGCGCCGGCGCCTTAAAAATTTGAAATTTTGACTAAAACAGACCTTTTTTTCTAAAAACACGATTTTTTGCATTTTCGAAATAGATAACGCTCTAGTGCAGAAATGTTTAGTATTGAGTTGCTAAGTAGCCGTGTAAGTTTTTTTTAAAAATCAAACAATATCTTCAGGTGGAGCCTGAGCCTTTAAAATTCGGTTTGTTCAGCAGAAAAAAGGAAACGTCAATAAACACATAAATAATAATTGAATTCATCTTTTACTGCTGTCATGTGTGCCAAGTAAGCAAACAAACATGAAGCAATGCAGCTCTTTGCTTATCTCAGAGGAAATTCACTGAGATAACCCAGAACTCACCACGAGGAGGTGGCTGCATATCGAGTTCCACCCGTGCCCTCCCAACCACCCAACCATATAATGGACACTGAGATTTTATTAAATATTTCACTTTTCTGTTGCCTGATCTACTTGGCCTTTTTTGTATTTCGTCTTGCTTTCAAATGAAGGAATTATTCTTTGTGATTCTAATTTCGCCCTTATAAGGCCATCCCTTTCGATTTGTCCCACCACAGAAGCTGAAGCATCTGTCACTATTTTTATTGCCCTCTCCACTGCTTGGCTGTGGCATGGAAACTCTTTTCTTTCTAGTAAAGATATTTTCTCCTTTAGAATATTTCGGAAATCTTCATTGCTGACTGCACGAAGCATTGGTGGCTCCATAACAACTGATTGGTGCCAATCAATTAGGTCCGTATAATCTTTTGCTTCGAATTTTATTACAGGAACAGTGAACCGCCGGATACCTTCTTGTTTATTTTCCCTGGCTTTTAAAATTCTTCGTATTGCAAGCAGTCGGATGTAATGTCGTTCATCCATAAGCATCGAAAGAAGAATATTTTCAGGATGCGCAAAAAAAGCATTTCGGCTTATTACGCCATCCACGACATTCTTCAAGTCATCTGGGAGATAACGTGACAAGCTAATTATCTTCCATAAGTGTCTAGCACCATCTTTGCAATGCGGTTTGGATTTTATATCAAACCACATCGGCACATACACTTTAATTATAAACTCTCCTAAGGTTTTCAGTTCTGCTGAAACATTTGTAACTGAAATGTACAGGCGCAAAACTCGACATGCTGCCGTTAGCCAACGGTAGTGCGCTAGCTTTCCTGGTTTTTTCTCTGCTAGGGCAACAGAGCAGTAACCTGATGTTACAGCTTCATAAATTTGCAGCATGTATCGTTGATCTGTACTCAGATCTTTTCGAAGCTCTTCTGATATTGCTTCTAACTCTACGACATCAACCTTTTTGAAATTGACTACCGGTTTCAGCTCACAGGTTTCGAGATCTTTTCCTATTGGACCAGAAAAGGTTTCAGGACCACTTGTTTGACCGTCTAGCTTTTTTAGAAGATGCCGCAACGGTAACTCATTTGCGTGTAACATGCATATGAGCCATTAAAGAGGTCTACCAACATCTTCTTCTATGAGACGTATAACTCCAGTCTTGCAACCTGTGTTAACGGGTGTCCCATCGCAGCCAACTGCCAAAAGATTTTCAGTGTTGATATCATTCTGTAAAAGATATTCAGCGATGCTGCTCTTAATAGATTTTGCAGAACCACTAGCTGGAGAAACATGGCCGATATTCAGATCCAGGTTCTTGTATTAAAACTACATGTTCTTCAATAACCGTTGTCCTGTGCTTTTTGTTTCCCTTGATTTGATCTGCTAAAGTTTTATCTTTTCGTCCGTCAAAAAAGAGGGCTTGAAGCTCTTCTGGTTTTCCTTTACATTGTAGTTCCCTTCGTTTTCTCTTTCTCTCTCTTCTTATTTTATTTTTATCTGTAACTTTGGAACGATTATTATCAGAAATCATTCCGACATCTTCAAGAACTGCAGAAATAATTTTCGCTGCAGGCCTGTCTCCAATCCCTGCACTATCGCAGGCGAGTGCTGTGGTTGGCAGTTTTATCCTCATCTGGCTGATTACCTTGGTCTCTCTTTTCGTTTTTCTGGAATGGTTCTCTCTGGATCTAGGAGGAGTGTATTCTTCATCATTATACGCGTTTCATATTCAAATTCTTCGTTCTCACAATCCTCGAACTCAGGCGACTCGAACATAGACTTTGGTGTTTGGAACTGCTGTTCACTTGTAGCAGCTTTCAATACTGTCTTGGATTGCCTATTTTGCTTTCGGAGCAGCTTCTCAGTTACTTTTAAATCAATGCCCCCGATAATCATTTTTCTGACGGTTCGTTGATCAATCAAAAATGGTTGTTCTAAATGTGGCACTTTTCTATCCTTTTCACAGCAGCATGCTTTAAAGGAATGACATTTGCATGTGGCAATGTCAAAGAGAGTTTTCTCGGCGTCTTCCAAAAATTCCTTTACTTTGTTCCTATAGGATTCCGTAGACTTGTTTTTACTTTTCAGGATATTTTTATACTTAGCATGATATGATTTAAGGATGCGCACAATTCTGCAATGAGAAATAGTAGGAATCGAGGACTTCTTCCACAAATCAGCTACCCTCTCAGCAACAACATTGGCAATGTCAGTAAAAGCTGGATCTTTGCCGTGATTTGAAGATTTCATTTGTTCTCTTATAAGGAAGTAAAATTTCATAACTTGACTGTAAGTTGGTAAGACGTTAGGTTTCAGCTCTTCTGGCAAACCAAAAACAAAACAGTCTGTAACTTTTCTAGTTGAATGACAACCGGCCATTGTGACAAAAGTATAACTATAACTAACTAGTTAATGACATTTAAATATCTAAAGAGACTGCTCTTCGATGAACAAACGACATAAAGTAAGCTTATTGATTGCTTCTGTACTAGACTGAACTAAACGATAACTGTGTATTGCATATTATCACACTGACTGTCACGTGGACTGCAGGTGCGAGAGCATTTCATTTAGTAGAAGAAGGGGAGGTGGAATAGAAAACTGATAAGGAATGTAAGAGACAATCCTGTACCACTGAGGGTCACGTGGACTGCAGGTGCGAGAGCATTTCATTTAGTAGAAGAAGGGGGGTGAAATAGAAAACCGATAAGGAATTCTCTTTTCATGAAAATATATGTCTGTTTTGAATAAAATCTCCGATTTTAAGGAGCCGGCGACACCTGAAGATATTGTTTGATTTAAAAAAAAATTTACATGTTTACTGAGCAACCCAATACACAACTTTTCCGCACTAGAGCGTAATCTATTTCGAAAATGCAAAAAATCGTGTTTTTAGAAGAAAAAGGTCTGTTTTAGTCAAAATTTCAAATTTTTAAGGCACCGGCGCCACCTGATTTATTGTTCGATTTCAAAAAAATTTTACATGTTTACTGAGCAACCCAATACACAACTTTTCCGCACTAGAGCGTAATCTATTTTGAAAATGCCAAAAATCGTGTTTTTAGAAGAAAAAGGTCTGTTTTAGTCAAAATTTCAAATTTTTAAGGCGCCGGCGCCACCTGAAGATATTGTTCGATTTCAAAAAATGTTTACATGGTTACTGAGCAACCCAATACACAACTTTTCCGCCCCCAAGCCTCATCGATTTCGAAAGTTTGTGCAAAAGTGCATTTTCGGCCCACCCTAATGTATAAGCTCTGAAATTATCAGAATATAAAAGAGTGCCATAAATAACAAAATTGGGCAAAATACTCTCAGCATGCGTCTAATAAGAAAATATCGCTTTTGATAAATTTCAAAAATTTATTTGATTGTATAATTCGTATTTTCCATATGAAAAATGCTTTTTTAATGTAAGTGGTCAATCTAAAAAAATTCATTGCATATAAAAAAAAATTATTAGTTTTCAATTTAATGTTTCTCCCATATTCTTTAACCCGGGAGGCTCGGGTACGATTCCCTAGTTTTTATAAAGAACTTTTTAGCCATCCATATCTTTCAAGTCCGCGTTGGAAATTTTTTGTCAGATTTTTTTTTTCCAAGAAGGTGTCCCTCAAGGTAGTGTCCTGAATGTGACACTGTTTGCAATAAAAATAAATGACATTTTAAATCAGCTTCCCCCTTCTGTAGATGGTAGCTTGTATGTGGATGACTTTAAGATTTCATGCCATGGACATGACATACGGTTCATTGAACGGCAGTTACAAATAACTACTAACTCTGTCATTAGATGGACAAATCTAAATGGGTTTAATTTTTCCCCTGATAAAACTATGCGTGTACATTTTTGTAAATGACGGAATCTCCATCCTGATCCTGAAATTTTTATCAACAAGACAAAAATTGCTGTTGTTGACAATGCCCGTTTTTTAGCTGCTTATTTTGACAAGAAACTAACTTTCAAACCTCATATTTTATACCTGCAAACGAAATGTGAAAAGCAGTTAAATTTGTTAAAGGTTTTATCAAATACCAGGTGGGGAGGTGATAAGACATCCCTTTTAAGAATTTACCACTCTGTTATACGTTCAAAACTTGACTATGGCTGCCCAATTTATGGATCAGCCCGTAAAACTATTTTAAAGAAACTGGGCACTGTACACCACAGTGCACTTCGTATATGTTCTGGAGCTTTTAGGACCTCTCCAGTCAAAGCTTACATGTTGATTGCTTTGAACCATCATTACCTAACATTCGTCAAAAACTCTCTCTTGAATTGTACTATCGGATTCTTTCACATTCTGATCATCCCCTTCATGATCATTTATTAAACACAGACAATGATAAACTCTATCAGCACCGTCCTTCTTCCATTCTATCATTTGGTTTTAGAATGAGAGAAACAATCTGTGGTTCCTCCCTTGAGGGTATTGAAATCAAATCTTGCCATCGTTATCACTTACCACCTTGGACTATATCAGATGTTATTTGCCTCAATCCTTTTGGTAATTTTGTTAAAAATAATGCGAATCCTATTATATTTCAACAAATTTTTGCCTCTCATCGAGCCGACTATTCCGATTATGTTGAAGTGTATACTGACGGCTCAAAATCTGCTGGATGTGCTTTTGTTGACAACCATAATTCCTTTAGTTTCCGTTTATCCTCACTCATCTCTGTGTTTACAGCTGAGCTCATTACCATTGAAAAGGCTGTCATCCACATTTCTCATCAGCATCGTGTTTTTATCGTTTATACAGACTCTAAAAGCTCTCTTGATGCACTACAGGCTTGTTCTAGGGATAACCCTTACATTTCATCAATAATAGATCTTAATGAACAGAAAAATCGTAGATTTAACGTTAAATTTTGCTGGGTACTGGGACACATGGGAATAAATGTCAATGAAAAAGCAGATTTGGCAGCGAAGCAAGCATCAGTTCTCATTAACTGTAAGACACCATTCTCTGACATTAAAAAGGAAATAAAACATGTGATTATAAACAAGTGGAAAGAATCTTGGGACACAAAACTTTGTATTAAGTTGCACACGATAAAACCAGTAATATCGATATGGCCCACAAATTCATCAAGGAAAAAGGATGTTCTTCTCACTCGTCTCCGTATAGGCCACTCAAGAATCATGCACAGACATCTTTTTTTATGAGATTCAGCTCCCATGTGTCCACATTGTTACTTTACTGAACTTACTATTCACCACATTTTAACAAATTGCCCTGCACTTAGACATTTGTACAGGGACTACTTCAAAGTGTCATCACCTGATTTGGTCAAGCTTATTGGAGAAAAACCCAATGAAAATATTTTTATGTTTTTAAAACATGCAGGATTTTATCATCATATTTAGCATTTATTTACATTTCTCTTTTATCAACAAAATTATTTTACTTAAAATTTTAGTTACTTTTTAATATCTAGTGTGGCTCTTTAGTTATTAATCTGGATGGGTACCCCATCCAGATAAGTTTGTTTATTCTATTGTGACTTTGTATGTTGTGTCTACGCTTGTTACCTTCTTTTACTTTGTTTGGCGCAGCATGTCCAAATGTGGACTTTGTGCCAGTAAACCCAACCAACCAACCAACCTGGTTCATCAGTTCCCAAGTATTGTTTTTCTTTAGCAACCTAATATCTTCATTCGCGGCCTCAATCCATTCGTTTTTAATTTTAGCGTCTCTGATGTTGTTTACGTCTTCCCAGTTTTTCGAATCTTGTACTTTACAGATATTCGCGCTTATCCCAAAGCGGTCAGGGGGGACACACCTCTGTTATTTCATAATGATCTGTGCGGTTCAGCGGTGTTTTGCTGCAGAGTATTGTTTTGATTTTGTTCATCATTATTTAGCTCAATCTCTACGGTTTCAGTAGGTATCTTGGCGTCATATTTGCTTTCATCAATTTCGTTTACTCTGTTCTCAAAGAATTTTACAATTTGTGATATTATTACCTTGTTTCTGCCCTGTGTGTACTCTGTACCCTTTGCTTCGGTTATCATATCCCAATAGAACACCTTCAACGGCCTTTTTGTGAAATTTGGATCTCTTCGATATAAGCATATGCTTACATTCGAAGGTCCGTATGTTAGATAAACTAGGTTTGCTGTTATTCCACAGCTCGTAAAGCGATCTATTGTTTTCGTTTCCCTTGGTGGGCAACCGATTTATCAGGTATGTCACTGTAAGTACGGCCTCGTTCCAAAAGTGGTTTGGTAAATTCGCATCAGATAACATGATGCGCGCCATCTCGACTATGGTTCTATTTCTACGCGCCGCAACGCCGTTCTGCTGGCTACAATACAGGACACTTAACTGATGTTTTATGCCGTTTTCTGTGAGGTAATTCTCAAAGCTATCTCCTAGATATTCCTTTGCATTATCGGATCTGACCGCTTTTATAATTTTTCCAAATTTGTTCTTCGTTAGGGCTACGAATTCTTTAAGTTTTGTTATTGCCTCTTGATGTCATTAAATTAATGGCAAGGATTTAAATTAGCAGAGATTAATTAAAAGCACAATGAAAGCTTACGCTAAGAGTCCCGATAAAGTATTAAATAGTTATAAAAAGAAACGTATGGTGGTGAAATAAAAACAAAGTAAGTTTAAAAACAAACTAAACGTTTATTAACTAAAATATAAAATAAGTTTAAAATATAGTTCAAACAATAAATCAAATCTTTAAATTCAATAAATACATTTAAGCTGTCAAATTATATATAAATACATATCCAAAAAACCATTTGACAATAAAAGGAAAACTGACCTCACAGCAATAAAGAAATCAAAATAATCACAGAGTGACCGGCCCACCTCAAAGTTCCGTGTTGTTCACAAACATCTAACATGCTGATGAATTTAACTGAAATATCATGAATCATCTATCTGTACTGAAACAACACCGGGAAAACATTTCTTTATAGATGACCATTAGGAAAATCGTCAAACAGCTGGATGTCGTTAAAAATTAGCGAATAAATTAATCTTGAGCTTCATCATAACAAATGCCGTTCTTGACTCACACATCAGTGTTTCCTTGTAAACACGATATACGCAGAGTCCACATTCAGAGTCGAAGTCATATTTATCGAACTCATATCAATAAAACTTTGTAAAACGGCCGACATACGATAAAGCAGGAAGCTAATAAAAATATCAATCAACTAAAAGCACACAACATTCCAAGAAGACATCTCCCTCCATTATATAGCACTCCTGAAAATCCGTGAAAACGAACGCTGTTAGTAATGGACGAGACGAAGTACGTAGACAAACACAGAGGGTAAAGAAGGAAGAGAACGTATTTCAATTTATATCAGCCGGGCGTTCGAATAACGCCTCGTTACACAATTCAAGGAGCAACAGTAGACAATTCCAGAATGAAATCATCATGATGAAAGAACGCCGAGCCGATGCATCGTAGACTCAAACGAGCGACGCCATCTGGCGGCAGTCGTAAAACTATAATCTATGATGGTCATTCAAATGAAATGTGTGCTCTTGTTTGCATGGAAGCAGACAGCTGAAAAACGAGATTACGAACAGGTAAAAAAGATAAACATCGTAAAAAGGAAATTAAAGACAGAATAATAGAAATGAATAAAAAGGTAAGTGAAATGACTTTATATATTGTTAATAAACAAAATATTTTAATAAAGGAAATATTTTAATAAAAGAAATATTTTAATAAAAGAAATACTATTAAAGAAATAATGAAATGTAGAGGAGATATAATTCTGGACAGTGTCAAGACAGGAAATAAGGTAATTATGCGAAATCAGATATATCATAGTAAATCGGCTATAGTCATCGGTAAAGGTTATAAAATATTTTTTCCCACTGAATGTTTGCGTCCGCATTGGCCTGCACAGATCTGAATGAATCAGGTTTAATGTTTCCTTGGATCTGCTAGTGGCGGATTTGTACACCATTATATTTGAAATCCGTTCAGTACTTCCTTAGGTTGCATAGAAATCACAATTTCGAATGTTTTTTTAAAATGCTCTTCGTGAATTTTCACCCTTTTTAAATTTTGATTTTTTTTTAAAATGTTCTTAGAGATCATTGATATCTTAAAAGTAACTACCATTCCAAATTGCATGATTCTAGGCCCTTCCATAACACAAAACTGCAATTTAGAACATTTTTTTCTCCTGCAACCCCAAGGTAGTAGTGATACAAACATAAAACAGAGCCATGTTAGAGCAAGGTCTGTCACCATCAATTTACAACCATTACTTTTGAAATCGATTTGATACTTTCCAAAATTGAGTAGAAATCATCATTTTAGAATGTTTTTTAGAACTCTCTTCATGCATTATCAGCCCTTTTAAATTTCTAATTTTTAAGAACTATTCTTAGAAATCCTTTATATCTAACAAGTAACTAATATTTCAAATTTCATATTTCTAGGTCCTTCAGTAACGTAAAAATTGCATTTCTAGAACCTTTTTTGCTCCTGCACACCCTTTGGGGTAGTGGCACCGACATGAAATATAGCCTATCTTGGAGCAAGGGTTGTCTTCATCATTTTGACATTATTTTTTAAATAGGTTTGGTATTTCCTGAGATTGTGTAGAAACCCCCATTTAGAACGTTTTTCGCACATTTTCACCCCTTTTAAATTACGAATTTTTTAAGAACAGTTCTTAGAAATCCTTTATATCTAATAAGTAATATTTCATGGCCCTTCAGTAACACAAAAACTGTAATTTAGAACATTTTTTGATGCCACCCCCTTTAGGGTAGTGGCATCGACATAAAATATAGCCTATCTTGGAGCAAGGGTTGTCACCATCATTTTGACGCCATTATTTTTTAAATCAGTTTGGTAATTCCTGAGATTGTGTAGAAACCACCATTTAGAACCATTTTTGTGCATTTTCACCCCTTTTAAATTTTGAATTGTTTAGAAAATGTTCTTAGATATCATTTATATCTTATAAGTAACTATCATTCCAAATTTCATTATTCTAGGCTCTTCCATAACACAAAAATTGCATTTTTAGAACGTTTTTTGCTCCTGCACCCCCTTTGGGGTAGTGGCACAAACATAAAATATAGCCTATGTTCTAAGTTGGACTAACACCATGATTATCATACCATTATTTTTGAAATCGGTTTGGTAGCTCCAGAGATAACCTCTAACAAAGAAACAATTTTTACTTCTTTATAATATTAGTATAGGTAGATTAATAATGCAAGATGATTCAAAATTAATGTGGATTGCTTGCCTTTTTGTCCCATTCATTTTTTAATAATTTTTTTTTATAATTTAAAGTAAGTTTAATTAATTTACAATTATTTAAATTGTATAATTAAGTTAATAATTAAATTATTAATAATTTATATAATAAATTATATTTAATAGTATAATTTATTATATTTTGTAAATATTATTAAATTTTATTAATTTTAATAATACAGGGTGATACAAAATTAATGGGCATTGCTTGCCTTTTTCCATTCATTATTATTATAATTAATAATTAAATTTTTAATAAAGTAAATTTAAATAATTTACAATTATTTAAATTAATGATTAAATGAAATTATTAATATATTAGAAATTATTAATAATTTATATAATAAATTATAATTAATATTTATATTATTAAATATATATACATATCATTATTGTATTAATTAATATAATTTATTATAATATTATATAAATATTACTAAATTATAATGATTTTAATAATACAGGGTGATTCAGCCTTTTTGTCCCATTCATTTTTATTATAATTAATAATTAAATTTTTAATAATTTAAAGTAAATTTAACATTATTAATTTTTATTATTGATTAAATTAATAATTAAATAATCATATCAATATATGATAATTTATATAATAAATTATCATTAATATTTATATTATTAAATATATATGCATATTAGTTATTGTATTAATTAATGTTAAATTATAATAATAATACAGGGTGAAGCAAAATGAATGGCGATTGCTTGTCTTTTTGCCACATTCATTTTTAATCACCCTGTAGTAGGATTAAATATTAATATTAGCCATTTAACTTAAGAGCTATATTAAAATATAAAGTCTTTAGAAAGTAGTTAGCATTGAGGGGGGGTGGGATGAAGATTTGCAAGAGATCTTAAAATTGTAATTTAAAATTTTTTAAATAATATAAAGCTTTATTGTGGGATCCCATTTTCCAAATCCCTCAGCGCCAGCTTACAAAAGCGCCGCCAGGAATCTATCTCACTACTCCGCAGTAAAGCCACTCTAGTGATGCTGACAGCGGCAACGCATGCGTGCAACAATTGACTGTCGGGAACAGACACGCTGCGAGAGATAAAGTGAAGTGACTGGAAGAACTTTAGAATTTGAGTGTAGGTGCTGGAATGAGGTATATACGGAACAATATAGAAAAAGACGTAGACAGTTTTAACGACGATAAATTAAGAGTTAAGATGTATTTGTATGAGTGATGTCTCCATGTACATAATTTGTAAATAAGTTTTACAATATAATTATTTTTAAGAGAAAGTCGTTATTATTTATGTTACTAAAGCTGCATTTTATTCTCTAATCAAAGTGACACTTCCATAATTTTTGGAGCCAGAAGTGGTACGAATGTTTTAATATTTTGACGTCGCTGCCCACAAATATGATGAGTGCAATAAAATCGCTGATGGTGAAATAAAAATAAAATTACAGAATTCTGGATTGAAGTGGATATTGTTCTTAGTGGTGAGTACTGTATACAATTCATTTTTTATTCCATGATGAAATTGATTGATATCACTGAACTGGAACTTGCCATTAAAAATGAAAAAACAAGTAAAATAAGGCTTTTGTGCAAGTTTCTTTTCGATGCTGAAGGTGACAGATGAAATAGAAAAAGAATCAAAGAATTTTCAGGTTTCGTTATCAAACCGATAGTCCCGAATTTAAAAGCAAAGTAACAAAAAGTCAAGCGGATTTCTCTCTGAATGATTTAATTATAATTTGTAATGTACTTTGCATTTCGAATGAAGGATCTTTAGTTGATCTTACGATGCGATTAGTTACTTATTTGTCAGACTTGAGCTTGCTACAAGCTAATGTTCAGAATGACAGTGATACGGATTTGGAATACAATGGTTGGTTGGTTGTATAGGTTTTAATGGCACAAATCCCATAGGGGATATGCTGCGCCAAAAAAAGAAACAAAAGATTACAAGAAGTTAGGAACAAACAATGTCATTAAAAAAAGAGAGTAAAGATAAAAGAAATCTGGATAGGATAACCCATCCAGATGTAGTCACGTAAGAGGAAACGACTAAAGAATGTTAATTCCAAAAACAGGAAAAGTATACAAGTATAAAAGACAAAAATTTCAATAAAAAGTGTACTCTGGATGGGGTTCCCCATCCAGATGTCATAAAAGTGTAAAGTAATAACCATAAGAGTCAAACAGTGAAGCAAATAAACATTTAAATCTCAGAATAAAAGCCGGCATGTTTTAAAAAATTAAATAGTGCCCCATGAGATGTTTCCCCACCGAGGTTTGTCAAGGTTGGTGATGATGAATTAAAGTAGATTCTGTACAAGTGCCGGAGGCACGGACAACCAGTTAAAAGATGATGTATGGTTAGGAAATCAAAAAAACAGTGTGGGCACATGGGTGCATCCTCCCGAAATAATAGATGTCTATGAGTGATTCTGGAGTGACCGATCCTAAGACGGGTAAGTAGAACATCAGTTTTCCTCAGGTAATTAATGGACCAAATTGTTATTGTAGGTTTAACAAAGTGTAATTTGTTGTTTATTGCAGTGTCACAGCTTTTTTGCCATTTACTATAAATATGACTTTTGATGATATCTTTAGCATCTGCAAAAGGAATCTGATGATGTAATGAATTGAGAGGACGTTTTGCTGCTTTGTCTGCTTTCTCATTACTTGGGATACCCATGTGCTCGGGGACCCAGCAAGAGAATATTAAATCCACGCCTTGAAAGTTGGTTAAAAGGTTTTAAAATTGATGAAATAATGGGATGGTGTTTAGCAGACTTAATAGTATCTGTAGAACTTTTGGAGTCTGTATAAATGATAAAAGATGCACAGTAACGATGTGATATAAATAACTTAGCTTTTTCTATTGCCATTAATTCTGAAGTAAACACCGAGACAGATAAGTGTAAGCAATAACTAAAGACATTATCCTCGCAAACAATTCCACAACCAGCAGTATCTCCAGATTTTGAACCATCTGTATAAATATCTATATAGTTTTTGTAATGTGCACGGTGCGCAGCAAAGAGTTGTTGAAATACAACAGGAGCCAAACTGTTCCTGTCAAAAGTATTTAAAGGATGGAGGGAGATGATATTATAAGATTCCCAAGGGGATATAAGTGCTTAGGGCATGGGCATACTTCAATGTTGCTAAGAGAGCTATTCTCAATAATATGTCTCATTCTAGTCCCAAAAAGTGAAATGAATGATGGGCGGTGCTGATAAAGAAGATCATTGTCAGTATCTAGTAAATGGAAATGTAGAGGATGGCCAGAATGTGAAATGATACGATAGTATAACTCCAGGGAAAGTCTTTCCCGGAATTGGTGCAATGTAGGTTCGTTGCAATCAACATAGAGGCTAATTACTGGGAAGTAAGAAATGCACCAGAGCAGACACGAAGTGCGCTATGGTGCACAATGTCCAACTTTTTCAAAACTGAGTTAGGCAGGCATAGTCAATTTTGGAACGGATCATAGTGCGATAAATTTTAAAAAGAGATCCCCGGTCTGCTCCCCAAGAAGTGTTCGAAAGCACCTTGACTAAGTTAAGTGACTGCTCACATTTTTTACGTAATTGTAAAACATGTGGTAAGAAAGTGAGTTTTTTGTCAAAATACAAGCCCAAAAAGCGGACAGTGTCGACAACAGAAATTTGAGATGCTTCGATGAAGATTTCAGGATCTGGATGCAGACCCTACGTCTACAGAAATGCACACAAGAAGTTTTTTCCTGAAAAATAATAAAGCCATTTTTATTTGTCCATTGATTAATATGGTTAATAGCAATTTGCAATTGTCTCTCAATAAAATGCATATCTTTTCCTTTACATAAAATTTTGAAGTCATCCACATATAAAGTACCATGCACACACGGAAGCAATTGGTGTTAAGAATATCATTAATTTTAATAGCAAACAGAGTCACACTCAGGACACTACCCTGAGGTACTCCCTCTCCTTGACTATAAAAGTTAGACAAAGCTCCACCAATACGAACTTGAAAGATGCGGATGGCAAGGAAGTTCTTAATAACAGTCGAGAGGTTTCCACGAAAGATCAAATTAAAAAGATCGCGAAGGATGCCATACCTCCAAGTCTTGTCATACGCTTTCATCATATCAAAAATACCGCGACCAGGTGGTTACGCTTTAAAAAAGCAGTCCGTATATGTGTTTCTAAAAGAATGAGGTTATCAATAGTAGACCTACCACGTCGAAATCCACTTTGGAAAGCTGCAAGGCAATTATTTGTCTCTAAAACATGCACCAAGCGGCAGTTAATCATTTTTTCTAAGAGTTTGCAGAGGCTACTAGAGAGTGCGATTGGCCTGTAATTATTCGGATCGCTGGGATCCTTTCCTGGTTTAGAAAACGGAATAACAATTGCTTTACACCAGGCTTTGGGAAAAGTTTGTTCCATCCATATCCTATTAAAATATGCAAGAAGGTTATTTAGAGAAGTCCTGCAGAGATGTTTCAGCATGGCATAAGTGATGCCATCGTGACCTGAAACAGATAAACAACTTTTTTGTAAACATTTTAACAGCACTGAATTAGTAAATGGCAGATTATAATCATATGATTGGCGGGCGTTAAAATTGATGCTGGTAGTTTCCATTTGTCTTTTGCATGAAAGAAAAGGTTCTGGGTAAGAGTCAGAACTGGAATTAAATGCGAGTGTACTAGCTATTGTTTCAGCAATGTTTTTGGGAGATGCTATAGTGTGGCCATTGTGTTTTAATATAGAGATGTGATTTTCAGAATATATCCCCATACAATTTTTCACTTTTTTCCAAACCCCCAGGGGGATACCTTCTTTAGGTATTCACGGGCTTCGCAACCCCGGGTTCCTGAGCGATCTGTCTCTTTTCCTTTTCCTTTTATTTCTCTCGTTTCTTTCCTCTTTGTTTCTCTCTCGTTGTGGTTTCCTCTTCGAAGGTGAGGGCAATTCTGTATGAGCCGATATCATCCTGTATATCGACTCATAGAGAATTGTAAACCACCCACGTGTTAGCCGTGCGTGGCGACCCGTGTCCCTGGAAAGGGGGATCCTGGCAGTTGAGGGTAACCAACACACTGCTTTGGCCTCTGCATCAGGTAGACGGGAGGTGCATATTGGTCCCGTATGCATCAATCGGCTGGTCAGCTGACTTGTCACTGGCTGGGGATCAAGTGAGCGAGTACTTACTAGCCATCTCGTTAAGGGTGGAGACTGGCATAGGAGTGTCTTGTGACCGTATGGGCCCTGGTTAGCACTGGTGCACAAATGTGCATCCCCTTGTTGGGCTCGGTAGTGGGTGGTGCGGCCGGGGTCTGAATTCTATTTTTTTCAATTATGGATGGACATACTAAAGTTCCTTCTACTTCTCTCCCATGTGGAGAGCAACAAGATGTACAGTCCTTATTTACTCGTTTTTTTGTTATTAAACGCACTGATAGTCTCTCTGATAGTTCTTTCAAAAAAACTTCACCATTTCTTATAGCAAAAACTTTCCAGTCTGTCTTGGGGGATGGTCATTCTCTAAAAAAATTACAATCTGGTGATTTACTGGTTGAGGTTTCTGCAGCCAGGCAGTCTGAACTTTTGTCAAATCCCAATAATATAAGTACTTTTTCTGTTTCTGTTGAAGCACATCATACTCTGAATACATGCCGTGGTGTAATATCTGAACCAGATCTTTTATTTTCCACAAAAGAAGAACTTCTATCTAATTTAAGCGATCAAAATATAATAGATGTTCGTCGTATCACTATCCGTAGAAATGGGCAAATTCTTCCTACAAAACACATTACTCACATTCAATACCCATAGTTTACCTACTAGAATTAAAGCCGGCTATCTAAACTGTCCAGTCAGGCCTTATATACCTAATCCTCTCCGCTGTTTTAAATGCCAACATTATGGCCATACTAATACAACCTGTCGTAGCAATGTTACCTGTGCACGTTGTGCAGAGGTCGGACATGATGGTAAAACTTGTGAAAAACCCGAACGCTGTGCAAACTGTAAGGGTGATCACACATCATATTCTCGCTCTTCTCCGAATTGGATCCGTGAAAAGGAAATTCTTGCTGTTAAAATAACCCAAAAAATCTCCTACCCTGAAGCTCGTAAACTTGTTGAAATCAGGACCCCATCTGTTGGGGCATCATACTCCAGTATACTCAAACAAAAATCAAAATCCGTAAGGCACATAAGTACCCAGACCGACTGCTCTTTTCCACCAAATAATTCAAGTATTATACAATCAACTAAAGAAACCTGTGACGTGTCTCTTGGTAGTAAATGCTATGGTACCCCATTATTGGAACGTTGGCTACCATCCTCAGAACCAGTTACAATAGAATATCAACTTACTCAGTCACAGAAATCTCCAGTTGGATCCAAAAAGTCATCTAATCATCAGACTGAAACTAAGGCTGCCTCATCTCCAATACCATTACATAAACCTAATTCCCTCTGAACATCATCAGTTCAATCAAAAATATCAACCGAACACAAGACTAAACAAACGCCAGCTCCAGATAAAAGTAAATTGGTGAAACCAATTCGCCCAACTCAGAGCTAATGAAAAAACTTGTGCGCAAAAAGAAAGGAAGAAACCTCCAACGCAAGTCTCTTCACAGTGGAAAACTGTGAAGAGAAAAGACAAGAAATCATGCCTGAGCCCAGCAATCACAAATGTATTGGATACCAAACAGTTACTGAACTATGCAGAAGAGGCTATGGAATCTTACAGTTATGACTCTGATGACGATGAAAATGTTGTTTTCGAAAAATTTAATCCTACATGATTTTTTATTGAGTTTTTTAAATTTTGAATTATAACTTTTTTTTTAGGCAGTATTACTATACTGTGTTATGCTTTGTTTTTTGGATTAATTTTAACTTTTCATAACCTTGGAGCTTTTAGAGATTTTTAATTTAAATATATGCTTTGTCTTTTAATTACATTTTGGATTTTTAAACCTTGTGTATTGTGACTTTCATTGTACATTATTTTAATTACAAGTATCATCACATTTCTTTCTTCAGTTTACTTTGTTTATAACTTATATATCTCATACAGTCTTTTAATGTAACTTTTAAATTTTAACTCTGTTTTACACCTTACTTTTTTCTTGGCGCAGCATGTCCCTGAAGGGACCTTGTGCCATAAAACTCCAACCAACCAACCACTTTTTTCCAAAGAGTTCTACTTGAAGTATTAGAGTCAATGTTAGAGGTGTATTGCATCCAGGATTCATGTTGGCTTTTACGTCGCACTCTTCTAGCATCAGCCTTTGCTTTTTTGTATGCAATATAATTAGTATTATTCGGGTAGTGTCGGAAAATGCTGCAAGCCTTCTGTTGAATTTTTTTTACATTTTTGCATTCATCATTCCACCAAGGTTTCCTGTGTCGCGGTGTATGCAGTATTGATAATACACTGTGTGATATTATCAAGAGCATCGTCAATATCACCTTCTATCATATTGCGTGTAATTTTAGCAAGGTCTGTAAAAGTTGCCCAATTGGCTCTGTCATAGATATAGCGTTTAAGATAATTATTAGAATCCCTGTCAGGAGTAGTCTGTGAAATAAATGTGGGTTGGTTAGTTGATTGGAGTTTTATGGCACAAAGTCCTCATAGGGACATGCTGCGCCAAGAAAAAGTTAAGGAGTAAAACATAGTTAAAAATTAAAAGTAACATTAAAAGATTGTAAGAGATATAAAAGTGAAAAAACAAAGCAAAATGAAGAAAGCAATGTGATGATACAAGTAATTAAAAATAATGCACAATGAAAGCGAGAATACACAAGGTTTTAAAAGACAAAAATAGTTTAAAAGACAAGAATATTTAAATTAAAAAATTTTAAATTCTAAAATCTCTAAAGTTATGAAAATTATAATTAGTCAAAAAAAAAAAAAAAAATAAAGCATATTATGTTATATAATACTGCTTTAAAAACAAAGTTAGAATTCAAAATTTAAAAATGATATAAAGTCACGTAGGATTAATAACTTCGAAAACAGTATTACTGTCGTCATTATCAGAGTCATAGCTACAAGAGTCCATAGCCACTTCTGCACAGTTGAGGAGCTGTTTGTGATCTTTTATATTACTGATTGCTGGGCTAAGACACGATTTATTGCCTTTTCTCTTCACAGTTTTCCACTGTGAAGAGATTTGAGTTGGAGGTTTCTTTCTTTTTTTTGCACACAAGTTTTTTCATTTACTTTCTGAGTTGGACAAACAATAGGTTTCACCAATTTGCTTTTATCTGGAGCTGGCATTTATTTAGTCTTATGTTCGGTTGATATTTTTGATTTAATTGATGATGCTCAGGGAGAATTAGGTCTCTGTAGTGGTAGAACTGGAGTTGAAGCAGCCTTAGTTTCAGTCTGATTATTAGATGACTTTTTGAATCCAACTGGAGATTTCTGTGACTCAGTAAGTCTATATTCTATTGTAACTGGTTCTGAAGATGGTAGCCAACGTTTTAATAATGGGGTAGCATAGCATTTACTACCACAACAGATATCACGGGTTTCTCAATGAAGTGCTGATTGATTGTGTAGTAGAGGAGTTAGTTGGCGGAAAAGGAGAGTGTCTGGGTGCTTATGTGCCTTATGGATTTCGATTGTTGTCTCAGTAAACTAGAGTAAGAAACAATGACAGACGGGGTTCTAGACTCAACAAGTTTACGAGCTTCAGGATAAGAAATTTTTTGGGTTATTTTAATAGCGAGTATTTCTTTTTCACAGATCCAGTTTGGACATGAACGGGAGTATGTTGGATGATCACCACTACATTTATGCAGCGTTCAGATTTTTCACAGGATTTACCGTCGTGGCCGACTTCTGCACAACGAGGGCAGGTAGCAGAACCACGACAAGTAGTATTGGTATGTCCATATCGTTGACATTTGAAACAGCGGAGAGGATTTGGGATATAAGGCTGGACAGGACAGTTCAGGTAAGCTGCTTTAATTCTAGTAGGTAGAGTAGAACTATTGAAAGTCAGAATGATGTGCTTTGTGGGAAGCACTTTCTCAATCCGACGAATTGTTATACGGCATACATCGATAACATTTTGATCTTTTAAATTTTCTAAAAGTTCTTTTTTGTAGACAGTAAAAGGTCAGATTCCGATATTACACCGCTGCAGGTATTCAGAGTTTCATGTGCTTTAACAGAAACATAGAAAGATCCTATTGTTTTAGAGCTTGAAAGAAGTTGAGATTGGCTGGCTGAAGAGACCTCAACAAGAAAATCTCCAGAATGCAGTTTTTTAAGTGAACAATTGTCACCAAATACAGAATGAAATGTTTTTGCAATAAGAAAAGGTAAAGTTCCCTTAAAAGAACTATCAGAGAGGCTATCAGTATGCTTAATAATAAAAAATCGATTGAATGAAATATTCTGTACATTTGGTTGCTCTCCACATGGGAGAGAGTTAGAAGGAAATGAAATTTTTCCATCCGTATTAGAAAATATAAACCCCGGCCGCACCACCCACTATCAAACCCAACAAGAGGTTGGTTGGTTGGTTGATTGATGTGTTGGTTGATTAGGGTTTTATGGTGCAAATTCTCTTCAGGGACATGCTGCGCCAAAACAGTCATAATGTAAAATTATAAGTTACCCAAAAATTTGAGCAAAACTAACAAAAAGATGAGAAAAACCATAAACGAGAGCACTAATATGTATATTTAAAACCATTTAAGAGAGTCACAGGTTGATAATTAAAAGACCAAAGTATTTTGATAATAAACTGCGTAGTTAAAAAGCAATAACCGTTAAAATATAAACAAAGTGCAAGATGACTTACAAATACTACCTAAAAACAAATTTAAAATCATAGAAATAAATAACAAACATAAAATTAATTAGGTACAAATTCCTCATCAGCACTTGATTCCGATTCCATTTCTTCATCCAAGTTTTGCAGTTGTTTCCCATCCTTTAAATTACTAACTGATGGGTTTAGGCTTTTGTTATTGTTCTTTTTCTTCACAGTGGAAAACTGTGAAGAACCGCGGATTGTCTTTTTCTGTATACAAGATTTTTTGCTTGGTTTGTCAGTTTTACTAGTATCATGTCTATGTGATGGGTTTGCAGATGTTACTGCCTTAGTCTGAAGTCAGGTGACTTTTTGGATTGACTTGGGGATTTCTGAGACTGATTGATTTGGTATACTATTTTAACAGGTTCTGAGGAAGGTTGCCAGCATTTTAATAGTGGGGTTCCATAGCATTTACTACCACAACTAACATCACAGGTTTCTTTACTTGAAGTACATGTTGATTGTGCTTTAGCTGAGTTACTTGGTGGAAAGGAGTTGTCGGTCTGGGTGCTTATATGCCTTACAGAATTTTGTTGTTGCTTGAGTAGACTACAGTAGGAGACTCAGACTGACAGAGTCCTCGATTCAACAACTTTGCGGACTTTAGGGCAGGAGAGATTTTGAGTTACTTTAACAGCAAGGATTTCCTTCTCACGTAACCAGTTTGAACAGGAACGGGAATATGCTGTATGATCACCTTTGCAGTTTAGGCAGCGTTCAGAGTTTTGACATGTATTACCATCGTGGCCAACTTCTGCGCAGCGTGCACAGGTAACGGAACCTCGACAGGTAGTTGTGGTGTGACCATAACACTGGCAATTAAAGCAACGGAGGACATTAGGAATGTAAGGACGGACAGGACAATTCAAGTAAGCAGCTTTTATTCTTGATGGTAATTTAGGTCTATTAAAAGTCAGAATGGTGTGCTTCGTAGGAAGCAGCTGCCCATTCTGACGGATAGTTATACGACGTACATCTATGATATCTTGATCTTTTAAATTTTGTAAAAGTTCGTCTTTAGTAGAGAATAAAAGATCTGTCTCGGATATTACACAACGACTTGTATTTAGAGTTTTATGTACTTGAGCAGAAACTGAAAAAGAGCCTATTGTAGAGCAATTTGAGAGAAGATGTGATTGTTTGACTGAAGAAACCTCAACAAGCAAATCCCCAGATTGTAATTTTTTGAGAGAATGACCATCCCCGAAGACAGACTGGAATGTTTTTGCAAGGAGAAATGGTGAAGTTTTTTTGAAAGAGCTATCAGAGAGACTATCAGTACGTTTAATGACAAAAAAACGAGTGTATGAGGAATTCTGTGTAATTTGTTGCTCTCTATGTGGGAGAGAAATGGAAGTAAGTGAATTATTTGCATCCATATTAGAAAAAAATAAGAATTCAGATTCCGGCCGCACCACTCACTACCGAGCCCAACAAGGGGATGCACAGTTGTGCACCAGTGCTAACCAGGGCCTATATGGTCACAAAACACTCCTATGCCAGTCTCCACCCTTAACAGGCTAGTAAGTGTCCGATCACTTGATCCCAACCAGTGACAGAAGTCAGCTGAACAGCCGATTGATGCATACGGGACCAATATGCACCTCCTGTCTACCTGAAGCAGCGTGTTGGTTTCCCTCAACTGCCAGGATCCCCCTTTCCAGGGACATGGGTCGCCACACATGGCAAACACGTTGGTGGTTTACAATTCTCCATGAGTCGACATACAGGATGATATCGGCTCATACAGAATTGCCCTCACCTCCGAAGAGGAAACCATAACGAGATTGAAACAAAGAGGAAAGAAAGAGAAGAGAAATTAGAGGAAGAAGGAAAAGAGAAAGATCGCTCAGAAGCCCGGGGTTGTGAAGCCCGTGAATACCTAAAGAAGGTATCCCCCTGGGGGAGAAATAAATGTGGGAAAATGATCACTGCCATGCAGGTCATTGGAGACCCAAAAGTTCCAATACGGATAGATAGATGGAGAGCAGATAGTGAGATCTATGGCATGAAAGGTGCGTGTCGGTTCATGAAAATATGTATGATCACCATTATTGAGTAGGCATAGGTCATGGTCAGAAATTAGTTTTTCTATTATATCACCATGTTGATTAGTGTCAGAATTACCCCACAGTTGGCTGTGAGCATTAAAATCCCCAACGATGATGAAAGGAATCGGGAGTTGAAGAAGGAGATCATCAAGTAGTGCTGACTGAAAAATTTGGTGGGGTGGTAAATAAATAGTGCAGATTGTAATGAGACGTTTTACATGTACACGGACTGCAACAGCTTGTAAGTTTGTGTTTAATAAAATATGAGAATGGGGGAAACTGCGAGAGATGAAAAGAGCCACTCCACCTGTGGCTCTATCACTCCTGTATAATCTTTTCGCTAGATAGCATAGTTGCGTAATTTTGCTTTGTCAGTGGGTTTTAGATGGGTTTCCTGCAGAGCTAAACATAAAGGTTGATTATCAGATAGAATATTACGGATTTCGTCATGTTTATTGTAATAACCATGGCAGTTCCAAGAGATAATATTAGACATGAATGATTTTTTTTTTTTTTTTAATTTACCTGCGCAAATTTATTCAGAGATGGTAGTCATACTATCTCCATCGTTAAATTCTTCATCCGGTTCTGGGTGAAGAGCTAAAGCATCATCCTCCTCCATTTTATCATGTTGAGATTGAAGAAGGCTTACAGAAATTTACCTCTTTTGTCACTCATGAAAGACAGTACGAATTTTTAAAGTGTCCATTCGGGCTGTCCAATAGCGTGTCCTAGTGTTTTTCAAAAAATATATTTATAACATATTTCGAAACCTATTAAAAGATCACACTGTAGTCATTTATATGGATGACCTAATAATACCCGCCAAAAACGAAGCTGAAGGTCTAGAAAAATTAAAACTTGTTCTTGAAACTGCATCGGAGTACGGGTTGGAATTAAATCCTAAAAAATGCAACTTTTTGAAGCGTGAGATTGATTTTTTAGGGTATAGAATCATAAATGGTAAATTGTATCCCTCCCCACTGAAAACAAAAGCAGTAATAAATTTTCCCAAACCAAAGTGTACCAAAGATATTCAAAGTTATTTAGGATTGACAGGATACTTTTGAAAGTTTATAAGAAATTATTCGGTTATAGCTAAACCGTTGAGTGACCTGTTAAGAAAAGATTCTAAATTTAAGTTTGATGTAGAAGAACAGAAAGCTTTTAACAAACGCAATGCATTTTGTCATCAGAACCAGTACTTTCAATTTACAATCCCAAAAGCGGAACCGAAATCCATTGTGATGTCAGTATAGATGGCTATGGACCTGTGTTAATACAACAATCGTCAGTAGATAATCAATTTCATCCAGTTTATTTCACCAGTAAAAAAACAACCGAAGCTGAACGAAAGTATACTAGCTATGAATTAGAAGTCTTAGCTGTAATTGAAGCCTTAAAAAAGTTTAGAGTATATGTGCTAGGCATTCCATTTAAAATTGTAACCGACTGTAATGCATTTAAAATGACTATGGATAAGAAAGAAATGAGTACAAAAATAGCTAGATGTGCAATTATGTTATCTGATTTCGATTATACTATTGAGCATAGACATGGTACTAGTATGAGGCATGTTGATGCATTAAGCAGATATCCTATTTGTATGGTAATCCAAGATAGCTTAACTTTAAAAATTATCCAAGTTCAAGAAACTGACAAGCATATTAAAATCATAAAAGAAATTCTAGAAGTAAAATCTTATGATGATTATTTAGTTAAAAATGATGTTCTTTATAAATAAATGTGTTAATGGTATTGATTTATTAGTTGTACCAGATGAAATGCAAATGAATATAATTAAGGCCGCTCACGAAAAAGGTCATTACACAGTCGCACGGACAGAAAAAAAGTTAAAGAATGATTTTTACATCCTCAAAGTTAGACAAAAAATTGAGAAATGTATATCAAATTGTGTTCCTTGTATTTTAATAAATCGAAAATCTGGTAACAAGGTTTGCTACACCCGATAGAAAAAGAAGAAACTCCGTTACATACGTACCATGTTGATCATTTAGGTCCATTGGAGAGCACTAATAAAAATTACAAACATATTTTTTTGGTCATTCAAAATTTGTGTGGTTGTATTCCACAAAATCTACCGACACTGCAGAAGTAATTTCTAAATTAGAAATCCAAAAACTGTATTTGGAAGTCCATTTCGCATAATCTCAGATAAAGGTCCTGCCTTTTACCTCCAAGGCTTTTGAAGATTATTGCGTCAGAGAAAATATTAAACATATCCCGATTACCACAGGGTTACCAAGAGCTAACGGCCAAGTCGAACGTATTCGGTCATAATATCTGTTCTGTCTAAATTATCTGTAGATAATCCTACGAAGTGGTATACATGATAAGCGATGTCCAACAAGTAATAAATTCGACCTTTCAGAGAAGTATTAACACAACCCCTTTCCAGCTAATGTTTGGTACTAAAATGAAGTTCAAAAATAACATCGAGATTACTAGCCTTTTGAACACTGAAATGCAATCAGATTTATTAATAATCGTGAAGAATGGGGAAATTGCACGTTTTTCGGTTTCATTTGCATTTGATAGAGGGCAAAAAAATAAGCATTTTTATACCATTTTTACATATAAATGGGAATCTTATAATTCTTTAAATTAATTTTAAAATCTTAGTTTTGCTTTCAGCGGGAAAACAGCGCGTCACGTGACGAAAGTGCTAGTGACGTCACTACACATGTAAACAACTTCTCGCTGCGTTGCTATACAGTGTTTGACGAGTGTTTACCTATTAAAATCCTGCTTTTTCTTTTATTTCGGTCAGTTTTAATTAAAAAATGAATAAGAAATCATCATACAAGTATTCTATAGTCCCTTGCTGCAGTAGTTCGACTTCCAATACAAGCGAAAAATTGTTTTTTCATGTTCCGAAAGATCCTGTCAAACGGAAAGCCTGGACAAATGTCATGAAACGGGATGACAAATTAAATAGCAAACTGTCATCCATGTCTACACTTTGGTGCTGTGAAGATCGTTTTTCGGTAAGTAAATATCTTTTCAATTCATCTTTATCTTGTTTATAAATCCATAGATCATGACAAATGGCACATAAATATTTTAAATGATGGGTTTATGATAGTAAAAAGTAAATATGTTATCTAAATAAAATAATGATCTTTATGTTCCCTTTAAATTACCAAAACAATCAATTGTAAATAATCTGTAAAACGAAAATATAAGATTCATGGAAAGTTTTATTCAAAGTTATTTTTTAAAGTAACCATAAATATTTAAGGGCTTTTGTTTATAATCCTGGTAATTTCACACTTGAATTTCCTAATACCTGTAGTGTCAATGTCTAACATTGTACTTTGCATTTGGAAAGAAATGAAATATTATTTTTGATATGTTTCATTATTGTACAAGATAATATTTCTAAAGTTGCTTTAAACTTTTGCTTTAATATGTCCATGATTATGTGTATTTTTATAAACTGATTTTGAGAAAAGGGAGACTATTTGTTTACTTTCTTATTTGTTTACTGATTAGGCTTTTAACAAAGTTAAATGAGAAAATGGATAGTTGGTTTTAGCATGCATCAATGTATAGTTGGCATTTCTAATCTTATCTTACCAAAAGCATTAATCAAAATGTGAAAATTTGCATTTAATTCAGTTTTTTTGTTTTTACGCATAAAGAAATTGCATTAAATAAAGTTTGTATTTTGCTAAGAATGCTTTGCTAATTTTTTTCTTTTTTTTTTGTGTGTGTGTATGTTATGGGAATTATGAATGTGCTAAAATTATATGGGAATTATGAATGTGCTAAAATTAAGTAACTGCAAAAATTAACAGATTGATATTTGTAATAAATTTTCCTAACTTCATCGATACTCTGTCTCACCATAACTTGGAAGCACTGTGAAAGAAATTGTAACATTCTGCCATGAAAAATAGTTCTTGGTTACTATGGCATCTTAAATGTCTAAAATGCATAGAAATTTGTAAAATAATGTTTATAAATTATAGAAATTCAGGTTTTGAAATGTATATTTAAGGTAATTCATGTATTAAAAATATTTCACTTAAAAATATAATTTGCATCTTAATGCGAAAAAATAAAGCAAAATCAGTGATATGAAGAATTCTCTTTTGCCAATGAACTGATCTTCAAAGCTAAATATTTGGTGTGCGTTTTTAAAATCTTGTGCACCAATTATAGCACACGTTCAACTATTCCACATCCACTCACTTTGCTTTTTAATGTGTTTAATATTCTTTATTTTTACTGTAAATAGTTAATAACTGTTATTATTAATGTTCATTTTGAAAATCGCATATTTAAATTTCTGATTCCAGTTCTAGTCCAAAAATTTCAAAGTTATGTTGACGTTGACAATACAAAATTTTTTTTAACTTAATTATAAATTAAATTATTTTTGAGGCACTTTTCTGTTAGCTAGCCACAGGTCATAAGTCAACATTCTTTATGTTTACAGTTGTATACAGGGTTGCAAAAAAGCCAGCTAAAATTAAAAAAAGCCAGGCCGGTGGCTTTTATTGGTTTTAACTGGCTTTTTTTGGCCAAATTTGGCCATAATTGGCTTTTATACAATGAAGCATTGTAATTATAAACTACACATTTTAAAGTGTTTTTAATTTGTTTTAATGACATTTAATTGATTTAGAGTTTAATAAGTAACCCAATTTCTCAATAATGAGGACATTAATTCTGGAATAAAACTTAGATGGTTTTGCTAGTGATTTGTAGTCAGAATTGCAAATATGTCAGCTAAATTTTAAAAGGGCCATACCAACTGCCAATTGTTTCATTTTTACTGCTTTACAAAATTAAAGAGCACAATGGTTACTTAGTTACATGTTTTACTTAATTTTAAGAGCTATTAATATACAAGTCTTATTTTATTTCTAGTAAACATTTAAAATTATACTTAGTCATATTAATAAAAACACCATTTCTCACTATTAAAAACATTGCGAACAACAGCATATGCATAAATATGCTTAACAACAAGCTTTTCAAAATTTTATTTAGAGAATTTTTTCTTCTTGTTTAAATGCTATATTTTTTATACTCTTATGTACCACTCTCCTCTCTCCTCAAATATTATATCCTTCCTAATTTCTCTTAACATTTATAACATAATCTCTCCATATGGACACACAAGAATGTTTCCATTTTTATGTGCTACATTTTGTCATTAATTAAATATAATCTTTAAAATGTGTAGTGTATGTGGAGCTGTGAAATATAGAATTTCAAAATACCAGTTTGGAGCCCAACTTATATTATTTTCAATGTTTATATATATAGGGGAGAGGGGGGCACATGTGAACAATTTTTACATTTTTGACTATTTCTCAAAATTGTTATGAGCTATTGAACCAAAAGTTGATTTATATGAATATTTAGAAATTGTTTGTTCTATTGGTGAAAATTTTGGATGCATTTATCAAGAATTTCTAACTTATATCATCATTCTAAAAATTGTCTAAATTTGTTCACATCAGACTTAGATAAAATGTAAAACTGTCTGCGAACTCAAATAATTTCTTTAAAATTTTCTGCAAAAAAACGCCGCGCTCTTCCCGAGTCCTATATTGCCGCCAACAGCAAAAATGAAAAGTTATAAACAAGCACATAAACATTCGCTAAAATTTCCAACCAAATAAACTTTATTTAAAAAGATATCAACATTTAACATTTATTTTTTAACACAAAATTTATTTTTAATCTGTTAAATTAATCTGCAAAACCTAACATAATCTGCAGCACCCGCGTCGATGCTGCACTGTTTCTGCTACCAGCCCTGGCAGGAGGGGTAAAAAAAAAAAAAAGGAATTGTACCTGCCGTTCCGGCATAAAAACTTAAAAATATTGTAAGTACGGTGCTTAACTCATATGAGCCGCGGCGCTTCTTCCAAAAAATACTGTACTATGGTACATGGCAAATACTTTCTAGCAAACTTTTTTTTTTTCTCCAATTGAAAAATAGTCTACAGACCTTGTCAATAGTCTGCAACGTGTGTTACACCGATTCTCCACCTGGGGTCTTGTTGATTTCTTTTTTTAAATAAAGAAACTTGTAAAAATACCCCATCAAAACTGTCTGCAAACTTTGAAAATTTTCTGTGAACGGTTTTCGCGTGTTCGTCTATATTATCTGACTCTGGTTCACATGTGTCCCGGTAGAGGGGTACTTGTGAACATCGCTGGGGTACATGTGAACACATGCATAAATAAGACAAAAATAATTTTTTGTGAATAAAAACTGTGATAAAAACTAATTAGATGCCCTTTTTCTAGCTGTGTGAATAAATCAATAAATGTTTCCTAACTTCCAAAAAATTAAAACTGTGAAGCAATCCTAAAAACATTGAATATATAGGTCAGTGTTTGACAAGGGTGATTAAATTTTAAACTAAAAAAAAAATAATGTATTCACAGACTTAAAAAATACACTTGTGAACTGTTCACATCTGCCCCCATATGTTCTGTTCACAAGTGCCCCATCTACCAACTTCAGCCTAACTTAAAAAAAAAAAAAGATATTTTTAATTGAAATAAGGAAACAAAACTTTTTGTAGACTTACCTAATTAATGCCACTATAGAATGCAATGCTGATATTCTTCTTTAAAAAATGTCTTGAATGAATTTTTACTTCAAAAACTTAGAACACTTTTTTACTTCACACGTTCTAAAACAAACAAAATTACAAGACCAAAAATGAAAATGGCCTATTGTTCTGAAAATTCAGTCAAAAGATGGTACCAGTACTACCATCAATTGGTAATTTTTTGAATTTTTTTTATTTCAAATTAACCGAGTGAAATATGTACTGTTCACATGTGCCCCCCTCTCCCCTATATATATATATATATATTTTTTTTTTTTTTTTCAGACATAATGCCTTCACATTTGTATTCTAGAAGTTATAGGCTTATTTATTTGACAAAATTTAATAGAAATCTATAATTTTTTTAGTAGAAAATATTTATAAGTGTATTAAAAATTAATTGATCCAAATTTAAAACAAAGTAACTGTAAACCAACTTTTAAAAATAAAAGCCGGCTTTTTTTAAGTGGTTAAAACCAAAAAAAGATGGCCGGCTTTTTTTGGCCTGGCTAAAGCCAGCAACTCTGGTTGTATACGAGTTACAACAACAATGGATTTAATGTTGTGCCAAATCTCAATCAACAAAATAGTCCAACTGGCTGTGTAACTGCAATAATGAAAGTTAAAAAAAATGTAAATATGTAATATTGAACTATGTAAATATTGATTTATTAAAATGTGTGGAAATGGAATTGAAAGGAACTGTATAAAATTATGCTTTATACAGGTTTACATCTTAAGCAGGTATAACTAGTGTTGACTCTAAACCGCTTTAGCAGGGCGCAGTGCCCAGGGCCCTTTTTATTTGTTTTTTGAGCCTGGCGGCTCTTTTAAACCCTTCCGATGTGCCCGGCTGCCCTTTTTAACACTTCTTATGCGCCCTACGGCAATTTAATTGATCCCGGAAAAATATGACAAATTCTAGAGACTCTAAACAAACCAGTTCAAAATATTTTTAGTGAACAAGGTTCAAGTGTGCCCTTTTTTTAGAATAGTGTTCCCTTTTTGAAAAAATGTACTCTTTTTCAGAATCGTGTTCCCTTTTTGAAAAATGTATCCTTTTTTTTTTAGAATAGATACCCTTTTTAAAAAATTAGGCCCAGCGGCTCTTTTTTTCTAGAGTCAACACTATATAACTGTTTATATTTCTTCTGTTGGACAATTGAATTTTTTAATTTTAAACAAGATTCGATTACAGAAAATATCAAATCAAATTATATTTATGTATTAATCAAGCGTCTTTGGTTATTAAGACTGGCTAAACCTGAAATAAAACTTTCTTATTTTGTGATTTTTGTGTGAATTAATAGTGTACCTTTATGGGGAAAGTTTCATTGAATAATTCAAGAAAAATGTATCTTATCTTTATTATGCATATTTAATTATACATTATTATTTACTTGACTTTTTCATTTAATAATTTTTAAAATTATCTTAATTTTTATGATTTTAGTTTATTATTTTACTTAATTATTTTAATAAATTGTAAGCATTCATTATAATTTTGATTGCATTATTACAAAAAAAAATGTAAACAAAGTAATGACCAGAAATCCGCACAAACTCTGATCCCAATCTGTGCACATTTGAGAGAGTCTACTGTATATGTATATCGTATCAAACAAAATCTTCGTGTGGCGCCCTCTTTGTCTTTTGTTATGCTACCTGGGGCACATGCCCCCTGTTAGTTTCAGCCCTGGCAACAGAACGTCTGTCTTCTAAACGTTATGCATTTTCCGTTTTCCTATGTAAAAGAAAAACAGAGGGCATAGAAAAAATGCTGAGAAAAGAGGCAAGACACCTTTTCTAGTCTTAAGGAGATTCTTCACTCACTTGAAAACACCCGCTCTGTAATGTTAAACGCTCTGCAACGATTTTTTTTTTTTTTTTTTTTTTTTTTTTGCATAGGATAGCTGAGTTTAATCTTTAATTTGACAAATGATTAATATGACCTATTTGAAAAATGTTGAGCAGGAACACTAGTTTAGTATAACAGTCTTTTGAAGAAATTTTTGCTTGTTTCACCTAATGTGCCCTTCTTTTTAAAGGAATACTTTTCAGTTATTGACAGTTTGAATGCAATTTCCTGAAACAGTTGTTAGTTGCTATGATTATAAATGTAAAGTTATACTTTTTCATGAATGCTTATACAGTGGACTCCCTCAAATCCGCACAGCTTGGGACCAGAGGTTGTGCAAATTTTTGAATTTTACAGATTTCTGGTCATTGTTTTGTTCACATTTTTTGAACTGTAATTTGAATGTAATAATGCAATCAAAATTCTAATGAATGCTTGCAATTTAGTAAAATATTAAAATAATTAAGTAAAATGATAAAAAGTAAGATAATTATTAAAATGATTAAATTATTAAAAGTAAACGTGAAGTAAATAATAATGTATAATAAAATATGTATAATAACGATGAGATTCATTTTCTTTGAATTATTCAATGAAACTTTCCTAATAAAGGTATCTTATTAATTCACATCTAATCATAAAGTAATTTTTAAAAAAAGCTTGATTAATACATAAATTTGGTAAAAATATTGTGATTACCAGTGATATCAGCATATCTTGAGTTTTTTCAGAAATAAATTTATATTTCTTTCATGAAAACCGTAAGTTCAGTCATATTATTGAGAGTTACATATTAAAATACATATAGAATGATATAAAACTAAAAAATTCTGTAATTTTGTCCCTACATCTGAACTGAAAGTTTCGTTGTTTACATCTATAATGATGTGCGGATTTGATGGAGTCTACTGTATTACAATGTACCATAAAGGTTGAATGCCTATCCTTTCTGTCTGACTCCATATTTCTTTTATTTTTTTATTTATTACATAAATGTGATTGCTTTGGAAGTCTTAGAGTTATGTTTAAATCATTAAAATATCTGTTTGCATATTTATGGTTTATTCTTGAGATTTCATGATAAACAATTTATATCAGGGACTCTTAAATAATTTCAGCAAACGTTTTAGCTGTACAATTATACAGTTTAATAAAAAAAAGGGGGGGGGGGGGTTCAAACCCTACAATCAGGGCTGCGGAGTCGGAAGTCGGGCCTATTTTTGAGAGAAAGAGTCTGATCTGTTGAAATTTCCGGAGTCGGAGTCGTCTGTTTTACAAGCAGGTCTGCGTTGTCAGAGTCGGGCTATTTTTGACAGAAAGAGTTGGAGTCAGATCTGTTAAAATTCCCAGATTCGAGTCGAGTCATCCATTTTTTCCACTGACTCCGCAGCCCTGCCTACAATTTGCAGGCATGATTAGAAATTGAAAAGCATGTTCCTTTTTTTGTTACACCTTTATTTTAAAATATCTCTGCTGAAAATTTTAAATTCATTCAATCATGAGAAAATATAGCAAAATTCTTCGGTCGGTTGCAAAAAAAAAAAAAAAAAACTTGTCGATAAGTTGAGCATGAAATTCATCAGTTGTTGGGGGGGGGGGGGGGGGGGAATGCGAAATTCAGTTAATCCTGGGGAAAATAGCGCAAATTCTATTAGGGGATTCTAAACAAACCAGTTCAAAATATTTTTTGTAAACAAGGTACTTAAGTATACAAGAATAGTGTGCCCTTTTTGAAAAATCCTACCTGGCAGCTCTTTTTTTCTAGAGTCAACACTACATACCATATTTTATGGAAGAAACGCCGTGGCGTTTACGAGTTTGAAAGTTAATTTTTTTGCAAGTGCGCCGTTTACGATTTAAAAAAAAATACCAACTGAGTTTCCTTAATTTAAAAATTCATAAAAATATTTAAAATCGAATTTAAATATTTTAAATAAAACTTAAGATAGCTTAAGATATTATAAAAATGAGCAATCCTACACTGCCCAGAAAACTTTGATTAAAGTTAGGTCAATGTGACGTTGTCGACAAAAGTAGCATTCTGACGGATGTGGCGTGTACAACGGGTGCGGCGATTACGATATTTTTAAGCTTATTCAGGCCAATTTGAGGAGTGTGGCATTTCTTCCATAAAATACGGTACCACAGCTAAATATATGTCAATAAATGTAAAACATATTCATAAGAATATCTGTAAAAGTTTTGAAATATAGGCTGAAAATTACTGCAGATTAAATTTAACGTTCTTCAGAAAATTTATTAAAGTTTTGAGAAATCTTATATCTGACTATCTTATTTAATAAGCCTGATGAATCTTAAATCAGTTTGTTTCATTTCTGATAGGTCTGTATTTGTTGGTTGAGAGAAAATTTTGTTTTCTTAGCATGTTTATTTATTTGTTTCTTATGAGTACCCATGAAATTGCTGCTGTTGGCTACTAGCTATTAATTAGTTTTCCCCTTTATATCTGCATATTTTGAATTTTCTGATGAATCAAATCTTTATGTGTAGCAATTAGCTGTTAACTATAATACACTGACAGAAAAAAAAAATCCCAACACCAAGAAAGACTTGTGTTAGATAAACAAAATTTGGTAGGCGTGTTTATACATCTGAAAGATGACATCGATTGAAATTTCGCGTTTCGAGCATAAGTGTGGTGCTAGTAGCGCCACTCAGAACTTGCAGATCAGGTTTACTTTAAATGCGTGCTGTAAAGTTTGTGGGCATTAGTTATTTAGCTTCGAAATGTGACGTATTGAGTTGATGTTAGCCAAGAATGTCTTTAACAAGACGAAGAAGCCACTGTCCAACAGCTCACCGAGTTGGAACGAGGTCGCATATTCGGGCTACGAGAAGATTGATTTTCTATCCGTGATATTGCAGAAAGACTTGGCTGGAATGTATCCAATGGGCATGATTGTTGAAAGCAGTCGTCAAGAGATAGTACTGCCTCAAGAAGACCAGGTTCCAAGCGGCCACATGGCACTCTTGAGATGGAAGATCGCCATATTCGGCGTACAACTGTGGCGCATCGTATTGCGTCTGCAGCAGAAATTCGAGCTGCAGTTGGTACCACAGTGACACAACGAACTGTTAGAAATCAGTTACTTCAAGGACAGCTCCGAGCTAGGCAACCTATAGCTGAAAAAGAAACTGATGAAAAAGAAACACAACAGATCTCCACTCCACCCACCCACCAATGAGCTCTGGCTTGACACGAATGGCGTTGCAAACGGCAATGGCTTGGAGTCAGTAAAATGCACGCTACTGGGCGCTTGGCAAGGAGCTGTCCTTGAAGTAATCGATTTCTAACAGTTTGTTGTGTCACTGTGGTACCAACTGCAGCTCGAATTTCTGCCGCGGACGCAGTACGATGCGCCACAGTCGTACGCCGAATACGGCGATCTTCCCTCTCAGGAGTGCCATGTGGCCGTCTGGAACCTGGTCTTCTTGAGGTAGTACCATCCCTTGACCACTGCTTCCAACAATCATGCACAGTGGATAAATTCCAACCAAGTCTTTCTGCAATATCGCAGAAAGAAAATCCACCTTCTCGTAGCCCGAATATGCGACCTCGTTCCAACTCGGTGAGCTGTTGACAGTGGCTTCTTCGTCTTGTTAAAGGCATTCTTGGCTAATATGAACTCAATACGTCACATTTCGAAAGTAAATAACACCTACGAACTTTACACCACACATTTAAAGTAAACCTGATCTGCAAGTTCTGAGTGGCACTATTAGCGCCACACTTATGCACGAAATTTCAATCGATGTCATCTTTCAGATGTATAAACACACCTACCAAATTTCGTTTATCTAACAAAAGTCTTTCTTGCTGTTGGGATTTTTTTTCCATCAGTGTATTTAATCTTATTATAATACAGGTTATACTACTTAGACTATTGTTTTGCATTCAAAGAGTTATCTACCATATATATATGTTCTTTTAAATAATTGTTCCAGCATCGTGTACCTTTCAACGTTTTTCTTTTTTCTTGCTACTACTGTTTTGCATTCAAAGAGTTATCTACCATATATATATGTTCTTTTAAATAATTGTTCTAGCATCGTGTACCTTTCAACATTTTTCTTTTTTCTTGCTACTACTGTTTTCCATTCAGAGAGTTATCTACCATGTATATATGTTCTTTTAAATAATTGTTCTAGCATCGTGTACCTTTCAACGTTTTTATTTTTTCTTGCTACTACTGTTTCACATTCAAAGAGTTATCTACCATATATATATGTTCTTTTAAATAATTGTTCCAGCATCGTGTACCTTTCAATGTTTTTCTTTTTTCTTGCTACTACTGTTTTCCATTCAAAGAGTTATCTACCATGTATATATGTTCTTTTAAATAATTGTTCTAGCATCGTGTACCTTTCAACGTTTTTATTTTTTCTTGCTACTACTGTTTCGCATTCAAAGAGTTATCTACCATGTAAATCTGGCTGTTTTCATTATTATTAGTAAAGTTGAATTTTATCGCACTACAAAGATTGTTAAAATCGTATCTGTATTTATGAAAACCTGCCTGAAAACCTAAAGCTGGAAATTTTCTTTATAGTTTGTGTAGTACATAAATTTTGCTGTAAATATTTTTTCCATTTTATTTTCAAGTTTCAAATTTATCACACAACTATGCTTGTTGAAATTGTATCTGTATATTATGAAAACCTGCCTGAAGAGGAAAATTTTCGTTATTGCGGTGCTCGTGTATATAGATATTGCCCTTTAACATTTTTTCGATGATTTTTATCACACAACAAAGCTTGTTAAAATTGTAAAGCTGCCTCAAGCTGAAAATTTTCTTTATAGCTTGTGTCCAAAAATTTTGCTGTAAATATTTTTTCCGTTTTATTTTCAAAGTTGAATTTTATCTTTTACTGATAAATAAAAAATATGTTTATTTAATCTTCTGTCATTGAGTTAAATCAAACTGTCCATTGTCCACTCATTTATTTTAAACTATTAAAAATAGCTTGTCAAAATTTATGCGAGTTGCTACATAAAACCAAGGAAGCATCTCATGACTATGATTTTATGTCAAATTTATCCATAACAGTGGTAGAATTGATATAAAAAAGTCACTGGTCCCAAGGACCAGTAACCATAAGAATTTACTGGTCCACAGTCATCATCACTGGCCTGCTACATAAAATTCTATTTTGTCCCTTTAACCCTTTGAGTGCCCCCCCCCCCCCTTCCTCCTAGAATATAAACCAAACTTTCTTCTGCAGTTATACAAAATTTTCAGTATAATAAAATATAAAGTTATCATTTACTAAAAATTGAATAGTATATAAAGAAAAACTATAAAATTATTTATTTATTAAATATTTTATTTCAGGTTATTTCAACTGACTAAGATTTAATGGAATTTTTTTTATTTTTTTAAATAAAATAAAATTATGTGATTTGTGTTTGATTGCGGTTTTCTCAGGGACAGGAAAGTTTGCGTTTACCTGTCAGAAAGGGGTGGAAAGGTTACTGGTCTTATGAATCACTAAATTTTTCAAATTAGTTGTCCGATTGAATTTTTGGTTGTTTCGGTCCAGCGGACCACCAAGGATTTCAAACGCTGCATAATTAATATTAAGTAAACAAGTACAGACATCTCCCGACTTATGTAAAGTCGTAGTTACAAAATAAATCCTGAAAATTACATTTATGAACATATCATTTATGAACATATTAGCATGTTTGATAAATATTTGTATACTTTTATGCATAATATATAATTTTATATAAAGAGAGCATTGTATTTTTATTGGTGATATACAACATGTTTATGAAACACATTACTTAGGTAAATAGGGAGATGTCTGTATTAAAAATACACAAGTTACTCAAAGCGCAGTAGGTTCTTGAAAATATGCTCATTCTCTTTATAATGTAAATAGTTTATTTGCAATGCTTCCAAAAATAAATAAAACCATAATATGAAATTTCAATTATTATGATTAAAAAAGTTTTGAAATAATTAATGAAATTTTAATTTTAGTATATTTTTCAATTAGAGTAATTTTTTAAGTTATGTAATATCTGCAAGATTCAAATGGTATTGAAGTCATATTGAGTTTTTTTATATTTTTTTTTTGAGAGAATCTACTGCATTAAATTAAAAAAAAAAATTATTTAGGCAAAAATATATATAGAGAGAGAAATAGTGTAAATTGGCTATTATTGTGAGCTACATAAAATTAAGCTGCTTCCTACTTGCAAAAGATTTTGTATAGTGTCTCTTCAGAAAGTAATATCATAGGGCTGCCACAGGTGACTATGTTTTAATTTTACCTTGCACCACTTTCTCAAAACAAAAATATTTTACATACAGTTTGACAACATTTGTAAAAGAAATGTACTACAAAATTTATTTTCTTTTAAATAGTAGTGCAAATAAAATAGGAAAATAGTCGCCTGTGGCAGCTCTGTATCAATATTTATTCAAATTCATTTATGTCACAGATAGAAATAAAAATTAATTTTAAAATTTGAGTACATATTGAGAAATTTCTGAATCATTTCTTATTTATTTACATTTCTTATACATAAAAAAATTTCTGTTTTTTTTTTTTCCTTATAGCATTATGAACTGTATTTTTTTCATTAAAAAAATTGAAGGTAATGAGAAGATATTGAAGAAAAAAAAAATATTTATTATATTGTTCTAGCAGTGGATAGATAGCTTTCTTCCAAAAATTTGTACATTTTTCAGACAAATCTGTGCAATAATTTGCATCATAATCTACTAAAATGATAAAAATTTCCTTTGAGGATTCAAAATTATGATTTGCAACACAAAATAATCCTTTTTGTTTCTTTGCAAGGTGCATTAGTACTTGGGCATTGAACTTCTGTGTAATGGTACCATTGGATATATAGTTTTTTATTGTTTTCTCAGAATTTGGGCAAATTCTCAATAATATGTTCATCTGAGATACCATCTGGTGAAGCTCCCAGTATTGAATAGTCTGGGGAGGTATAAAATCCACATGGTTGGATCTTAATTCCTACCTTTTTCTCCACCAGATGTCTCACTTCATTTTCTAATTTTTTTCCCCGTTTCATTGCATGGGTATCTTTTAAGGTTTTAGCTCCTAAAACACTTTCTACTAGAGAGCCATCCATAGTGTGGCAATGGGCACTCTCATATGCCCTTGAGGCTGTTATGCGGTCATAACATAACTCGTGTCACAATTTATTCTTGTCTTGCGATACTGTTTTTCTTGTTGCCTCATCACACACAGCTTCTGTCATCTGTGACGGACAGTACCACAAGAAATCTGTGGCAGTCCTAGAATCTTCTTGCAGATGGAAGAAATTTAGGACCAACTGATGAATAGACATTGTCTCTTCTGCAGAAAATTCTTCTGAGTGTTTTGTCCGAACTGTATTGGTTCTTCCCATCTCTTTACTCATTTGCAACACGTCAGATAGGAATGAACCATTTTTTTCACTTAGTTTGAAGATCTTCTTTTCTCCAAGATCCTTCGCTTTTATAAATTTCAATGACTTGCCCACAGTTGACAATTTTGATTTTTTCCAGTAACAAGTAACTTCTGTTACTGATGGCTCCTCACTTCGCCGATGAAGCCACGCAAGCAAGGCAATGGCATGCTTGCAGCCTCCTGTAATAATATAGGAGATTATATCAGTTTTGTTATGTAATAAAGCAATTTTTTAATTGACTTATATAACAGATTAACACCTTCTAATAATATAAACAGTAAAATAGACTTATTTGACTGTTTGCATATTTTGACTTTACCTGAGTTATTTTCAAAACAAATAGGTTTATCTGACTTTTTACATGTTTCGACTCTATCCAAGTCTTTTTCAAAACAAATTTTAGAATATTTTTATTTATTTGTTTTGAAAATGACTCGGGTAGAGTTGAAGCATATAAACAGTCAAATAAATCTATTTATACTGTTTTTAAAGTTTTAATTTACACCTTTTAGCAATTAAAATTATTATAAGCAAGGATTTTTTTGAGAAATTTTTGAAAAGGAAATTAGTTTTTAAACACTCTAAGTATAAATTGAAATATAAGCTGTTTGTTAATGTTAAGTTTTATTCAAAACATATACTAATCATGTATATTTGAAACAATGGAAATTGCAGGAGCTGAATACTTTGATGTTTTTATAGAATATACTAAAATAGTTTTAATCGGAGAGAGGGGAGCAATGCTATTATACTCACCTAAAGAGGCTGCACAGCTATCACACAGAGCAGAGAGTACTACTTCATCTGTCTCGTTACAAGTTACAGTAACTTCATATCCTTTTTTGGATATTTTATGTTCCGATGTTACTGTAGCTTTCACAGTGCATATTGAATTCTCCCGTTTAACTTGCACATATCCTATGGCATTATCACCATAACTTTCATGGCCTGATCTGAATATAGAAATAGAATAACATAAATAAATAATTCAGTTTCACATAGATCTATGTCATATACAATGTATTGGCTTAAACTTTATTTATGTAACATTGAAATAAATATCAATTTATATAAATGGGTATTTGCATTGTATTTGAAACTAAATTTTTGGGCTATCATTATTCAAATAATGAATAAAAAGTATGAGATTTTGATTTTTCAGACAATAGTTCAATGTAGATTAGGAAAAATTTATCAACTGAATAAATTTCACAAATACTATATATTGTTTTAGAAATTTTATATAAATTACATATCAATACATATTTCATATACTTTCTAGAAATAAAAATTTTAATAAGAAAGTGAATGGAAATTTTCCTTGAAAAGCAAGTACATTTAAAATTATTGAAAATTTTAAAATGCGATAGTGATAAGTTCTTTCCTTTTTATAATTTTACAAAAAATAAAAAAAAAATGCAGAATTTTTATTGTACAATGGAAGTTTTTTCATTGAATTCATATTACATATTCACAGTTTTTCTAAGTTACATGTTAGTGATTTAATTTTCTAATTACTTAAATTATTACCATTATAAATTAATAACAAAGGAAATACCTAGGTATTCTTAAGAATTATAAAATAGTGCATTTTGAGAGTAGCAATTATTTTTATTATAAAAATATTTATTATTTTTTACAAAGCAATTTTTTTTTTATTACCATGCTGTACAGGGTATTAATGACTATTTATGAAAAGCCTAAAAGTTGTATAAAATTTAAAAAAAATGAAAAAAAGGGGAAAATTTTGGTTAAATTTTCAATATTTAATAAAGATAAACATTTAAGAACGTTTTTCAGGTAACAAAATTTTAGAAAATATTTTAATTATAATAAAAATTTAAAACAAAAACATTATTATTTTTTTAATGAACAATTTCTAAGGAAATGCTTTTTAAAAAATTCTGGAATTTATATACAACAATACAGAAAGTAAAGTAAAAATAACGAAATTTTTATATATAAGCACTTCGAAATTATTTAAATATTTAAATTATTTAAGTATATAGAAAAGCAAATATTTACCTTTTAGCTTTAACTCCTCGTAATTCTGCTCCTGTGAAATCAGGATTTCTCCCCAAAAAAGAAAACATAGATATTATTGCATCTATTTTCGGAAGGTTATCCGACTGTCCCTTGACAAAACCGGCTAATATCGGCATTTTCCAAATTAAAATGTTATAAATAATGAAAACGAATGCTATAATATGGTGATATAGAGTTTTAACTATACCTTTTAAAAAGTAAAAGTTAAAAAAATGAGAATAATTATAAAATAGAGATGATAATAGATAGTAACTATGAAAAGCAATGGAAAAAAGCGCAAGCGAAAATGTAAACATTCGGACTTCATGTGTAGTAACGTCACAGCCAATCACGACGCGTTTTGAGGTCACGTGGTTTTGTTTTGGTTATTAGCTGTTTTAAAACATTAATTAAAAATTGTTTTCAATTATTTTTATGATTCTGAGTGGAATTTTGAAGAATACATCATTAATTTTATCAGTTACACATAAAAGAAAGTGTATTCCTCCCGAGTGCAACTTCCCTGTTTCTGTGTGTGTTTATAGTAGATTAACACTAGATGTAAATAAAACTATATTAAGAATTGACATGTTACAATTTCTTGCATGTGCACAGGAAAGAGAGCTTGCAGTTTACAAGGACCGGGGATTTTGTTACCCGGCTGCGAAAATTGCGAAATCACAGCTAGAAAGATGAGCTGTTGCGTACAGTGTGAATGCTCGAGTTCAACTGCCTCTTCAAATGTACAATCACTCAAACCAGGAAGTGTCCTTGATTCCTTGATCAACAACCATAAATCACAATAATTATTTTTAAACAACTGAGGAGATGAAAGTATCTTGATATGATAAACAAAATTGGATATAACACCATTTCAGATGATTCATGGTTAATTGCTAAAGAGATAATATCAATAAAGGTTTTCTTAAATAAAAGTTATAACAATAAATCACTCTAAAGTGATTTTAGTTGAAGTAAATGGGTTCTCATAAATCTAAATTGATAAAATGTATGTTCACTGAACATGCTCCCCCCCTTATCAGGGCTTTAGTCCTGATACTGAGGGAGTAATGCCAACTTGTGCACCGGGCGTTTGAAGAATGAAGACCCGCGTTGCACAGTCACCACTCAGTTGAGTCCATCACTGCCTGGGTGGACCTCCGTAATACGACCCAACGACCAAGTTCCAAGCGGTTGATTTGCGTCCGTTAATAACACTACCTGGCCCACCTCGATGTTAGGCGTGGCGATCTTCCACTTAGCTCTGGGTTGCAGCGAGGCCAAGTATTCTCTGGTCCAACGTTTGGAGAAGCCGGCTTTCATGTTTTGGAGCAGCTCCCATCATTTCTTTGGATTGGTTGTAGTGGTTGCTGACTCATCGGGCATAGAATCCAAAACATCCCCTGTAAGAAAATGTGAGGGAGTGAGAACATTTATTGAGTCAGTATCATTATCGTTTAAATGTATAAGCGGCCGCGAGTTGAGCAAGGCTTCTATCTGGGTGAGTAACGTGGTTAGCTCTTCGAAAGTGAGCAATCTCTCGAAAGTGATAGTTTGTTGATTTTATCGCAGCCTCCCAAATCCCACCAAAATGAGAGGCAGAAGGAGGGATGAAATGCCATTCTAGAGAGTTTTCAGCTTGATAGTGGGACATTATTTCATTATCTGTAAATGAACGCCACAATTCATAAATTTTGTCCAATTTCTGGATGCACCAACAAAATTGGTGCCATTGTCACTGTAAAGATGCCGTGGGGTGCCTCGCTTTGCACTAAAACGTCGAAGGGCGGCGATAAATGCCTTAGCTGTCATATTACTCACAGCTTCAATATGCACCGCTTTTGTAGCCAAACAAATAAACAAAGCTATAATAGCCCTTAGTTGTTTTTGCACCCCGACCTTTACTAAATTTAATAGATATAGGGCCTGCGTAATCAACACCGCTGGAAAAAAATGGACGTTCCAGGGTTACTCGATGCTGTGGCAAATTCCCCATTAGTTGAGGGGTTGCAATGGACCTTTTATATCTGTAGCATTTTAAACATCTATTGATGCATTTGTTAATGATCTTTTTTCCACCAACTATGCAATAAGATTGTCTGATGATGTGGGATAGCAGTGAAGGCCCAGCATGTAAATGGGCAATGTGTTGTTGCTGTATTGATAACTCAGCCATTTTATGCTGTGAGGGCAAGATTAAAGGATGTTTGTGATTAAAGGATAATTGTGAATGTTATAAGCGTCCTCCCACCCGTAACAGCCCCTTATCATCAATAAACGGGTAGAGGGATTGTAACGTACTTTTCTTTGGTAAAACTTTCTGTTCTTGGATACATTTAAATTCTTCCTGAAAGTAAGAATTCTGAATCCAACGAACAATATTTTCTTCAGCAGCTTTTGTTTCTTTGTAGGTAAGATGTGGTGAAAAAATTTCTGTTTTGTTAGACTTCTTGCATTTTTTGATAAATCTTTGGCAATATGCCAAAATGCAAATAATTTTTGCAAGTGAAGAGTGCTTTTGAAACAAATTATCAAATAGATCATTTGATGTGTGGGCGTGAAAGGAAAAAATTGGATCAGACCTTTGTTCGGCTTTGATTTGATCATCAAATTCCTCAACATTTGAGTCGTCTTTGGGCCAATTGGATGGGTCTAAAATATGGGTACTACTTAGTTATCCCGTCGACCGAAACTGTATCGCTAAACTATATGATTAAATGCCAATAATGGTTGATTGTAAATGTAGCCGGCTTATTTTTAAATTTAAAATATGGGTACTACTTAGTTATCCCGTCGACCAAAACTGTATCGCTACACTATATGATTAAATGCCAATAATGGTTGATCGTAAATGTCACATTCACTTGACTTTAAGCAAGTTACACGTGCTTATGTCATCAACTGATTTTTATTTCAACGTTTTATTTGTATATATATTAATGTTATACTAATTTATCTCTTTTTTTCATTGTTTAAAATAAAAATTACGTCAATTTGTATAATTTGCCGAGTGATTTGGGGATTTATGTAATTCGGCGAAATGGGTCGACGGGATAACTAAGTAGTGCCAAAATATGTAATATACGTAAATCAGCTTTGTCAAATATTGATTCAGCAAAACCGAAAATTATTCCGAGAAACATGTTTTTACCAAATGTCTGTCTGTGACTCTGTATGTATGTGACACAATGATACTTTATGTTTAGCACCATTTCTATTTTGTAAGTATATTAAAAAATATATATATATATTTTTCACATAAAAACACACATCTTTTATTTTTAAATAATTTATAAAACGCAAAGTTTAAATTTGCCATGGAGTTAACTTTGAAAGAATGCACATGCTGCCCTTTTTTACTTTCTTCTATCTTTACAAGAAGAAAGTATTGGATTCATGAAAATTTTTGAAATCCGATTTTCGATAGATTTACACATTTTAGGGGTCAGATAACCCGAAAACCATGTTTCTACAAAATGTCTGTCTGTGTGTGACACAAATTTTGTGGACGGACGCTCTATCTCAAGAATTAATGCACAGATTTTAATAAAAAAATTTATTCACTTAGCCCCTGATATAGATTGGTGCTGATTAGTTTTTGGTGTATCTTTTTATCAAACTTCAGATTCAGTTACTCCATGGTTAGTCCTTGACATGAATTGACGATTTATACATTTCGGTGTAAATCGCTCAACAGGTGGCGCTGCTATGCAGCATTTTTTGCGAAATCCGCAATAGCTCTATCTCAAAAACTAATGCTTGGATTTTTAACAAACTTCAGATTCAGGTATATCTGCATATGAAAGTGCAGTTTGTTTTGGTTTATATCGCTCGACAGGGGGCGCTGTTCTGCAGCATTTTTCATGATTTCTACAATAGCTCTGTCTCTGGAACTAATGCGCAGATTTTCTTCAAACTTCAGATTCAGTTAGTCTTTGGCATGAATTGACGTTTTATACATTTTGGTATAAATCGCTCAACAGGTGGCACTGCTATGCTGCATTTTTTTGCGACTTCTGCAATAGCTCTATCTCAAACTAATGCTTGGAATTTTAATAAACTTCAGATTCAGGTATACCTTGATATCAATTAGTGGTGTTTGTTTCGGTGTAAATCACCTAATAGGTGGCACTGATGCTACATTTTCCAGAATTTCCACTATAACTCTATCTCAAGAACTAATGCATGAATTTTCATCAAACTTTAAATTCAGATAATAAAATTCAGAATACTTTAAATTCAGATATACTTTGATATTTATTGATACTAAATTGATGTAATTTATTGTACTATTTAAATGATTTAATTGACGTGATTTATATGAGTATATGGTGATGTGTACATCCTCCCTGGTGTGTTCAACAAGTGACGCTATAAGCACAGTAAAAACACTTCTACTTCCACTTCTAGTTGCTGTTATGATTCAGAAGTGTGGTGCTGCTGTAACCTGCGTCTGCTATACTGTAAGCCGTGCAACAAAGGATCGGCACTCTTTTCGTTAAGTTTTATTTATTAAATTGTTATTGTTGATTAATTGGAGTCTTTCTTCAAGTAAATGAACATTTTACAACATCTTTAACTGCACAACTCACCATGTTGGTGACTCCCAGACAAGAACTTGTAGTCTCGTTTTTCCTTTGTTTCCAGTTTCGATTCATCATGGCTGAAGTAGCTGCGATAACAATCCCTATTTTTATTCAAACTGATCCTGCTTTGTGGTTTACTATGGTTGGATCCACATTTGAACTAGCAGTACCGAAACCAACAACAGATTCAAAAACCAAATATAATTATTGTGTTTCACATCTACCAGCAAACATAGCGATGATAGTTTGTGACGTCATCCTCTCTCCCGATCCTTTCAAGAATCTAAAAGATGAAATCCTATTGCGTTGTGGGGAAACTAAATCGCAAGAAATTTGCCGATTATTAGCTGGTGAGCAACTTGGCGATCGCAAACCTTCTGAGCTTCTTCGTGTTATGCAACGTAGAGCTGAAAACCACAAAGTGTCTGACACACTTTTATTGGAATTGTTTTTGTCACAATTGCCTTCTAATGCGCAGTCTATTTTAGCATCCATCCAAGAACTTACACCAGTAAAAGCTGCAGAAATTGCTGACAAAATTCTGGATATCTCAGGCCCTCTACAGGTAAGCAGTGTTACAACCAGCCCCTCCCAAGTAGATTCAGAATTGTTAAAGGAACTGAAACTTTTACGTGAAGAGGTGAGTTCTTTGCGACGTTCGAGGAGTCAATCACGATCCGACCTCGACCTCATTATTGGCAGAAAAGCCCCGCTTTTAAAAACTTTTGCTGGAATAAGAAATTCGACTCAAAAGCCAAAAAGTGTGTACTACCATGTACCTTTTCGTCAGGAAACGACAATGGACAGTCGTAGCGGCAACATACGCCTCGCCTACCACTTCTTGTCGTCTATTTGTGCGCGACTGCAAAAGTAATTTACGATTTTTGGTGGACACTGGAAGCGATTGTTCCCTAATACCAGCAACGAAACCAGACAAAATGACTCCGCCAATTCAAACGTTTGTTGCTGCAAATGGCACATTAATTAATGTGTACAAGCGTAAGTTATTATCTATAGATCTGGGTTTAAGGAAGCAATTTGTTTATCCCTTTTATGTGTGTAATGTTTCCACCCCCATTATAGGTGCTGATTTTTTACATTATTTTAACTTAAAGCCAGATCTTAGAAAACATTCTTTATTTGATAATAATACTACTTTAAATTCGCATTGTGTTGTACATACTTCAGATATATTTTCTGTTAAATCTATTATAAATGATTATATATTTTCTAAAATTTTAAGTGCATACCCAAACATCATTAAATCTCCTTGCCCAAACCAAATTGTTAAACATTCAGTTATGCATCATATTGATACTTTTGGCCCTCCGGTATATACTAAACCACGTTGTCTTGCTCCTGATCGCCTAAAAATAGCGAAAATGAAATTCCAGCACATGTTAGATTTAGGACACATGCTCCCATCCAACAGTAATTACGCTTCGCCACTGCACATGGTTCCAAAGAAAAACAGTGATGACTGGCGTCCAGTTGGTGACTTTAGAGCACTAAATGCCCAAACTAAAAAAGATATATCCCATTCCCAGCATCGTTGATTTTACTAGTGAATTGCATGGAACCACAATATTTTCCCATTTAGATTTGGTTAAAGCCTTTCATCAAATTCCAGTTGCTCCCGAGGATATTCGTAAAACGGCTATCTGTACACCTTTCAGACTCTTCAAGAGCACTCGGATGCAATTTGATTTGTGCAATGCTTCGAGCACATTTCAGAGATTTAATGATGAAGTAATTCGGAATTTGCCAGGTGTTTATGCTTTTGTTGATGATATTTTAATTGCATCAAAATCTCTTGAAGAGCACATTGAACATCTTTAGGCACTATTTTCTAGACTCGATAGTTATGGTCTGACGATTAAGCCTTCTAAATGCACATTTGGCGTTCCCTCATTGGAATTTTTAGGCTTTAAAATATCTCAAGTTGGTTTTTCACCTCTGTCTGATCGTGTTGAAGCCATTTTAAAATTTCCAAGACTTGCAACTCTTACCCATAGAAGTAAGACAAATAACCGGATTAGTTCTGACGCGCGCAGGGGCTGACTGGATTTAAAGCAACAGAACTGCTTGCAACCCTAACACTGTTGGCGAAACTTGGCACCATAGACGGTCTTGGCTTGATTTTTGCTCCATATTCGCTTATGTCATTGTCATCGTGACTGTCAAACTGTATTTACGTTTTCGCTTTCTTTCTTTTTAATTTTCGTTGTTAATTTGCTTTTTATTATTTATCATAATGTCGTGTTCTTTTAGTGACTGCGACAGTGCAAAGTATAAGAAGGAACCAGGAATAACTTTTCATTCGTAAGTATTTATTTATTTATTTTATTTAAACTCATCTTTTATAAATTTTAAGGATTAAACTTTACATGTACATAGTTTCATTTTCTATAAAAAATTTCGCTCAGATGTTCATTATTCTTTTTTTTAATCATACTTGACAGCGATTAATTTTGATTTAAAATTTATAATCTAATCAAGGAAAAGTTTAAAGTGTAGTACATAGACTGCACACTAAATGAGCTTAAGGAAATTTAAAAGATTCTGATTTTTTATATTTAATTTAATATCTCTTTCTCTTTATTTTGAAATCTGGTTGATAAAGCAGTTTGCTAAATTTAATTACAAGATTAGCCTTGTTAAATAATAATTATTATTTAATAACTGTACCTTTTTTAAAAACAATGAATTTTTCTCTGGGTTTTACTCAGATTCAGTAAAATGGAAATGTGTATTATATTTAAAATTGAAAGAATAGCAAAACTTTTTATTATTTTTTTTATTCAAAGCATTGAATACCAATTAAGCGTACAAAGTGTTAATGCTAATATCAATTTAATGTGCACTGAAGATATGACTCTCATTCTCATAATTATATTTAATCTGCATATATTAATGATTCAACAGATGTAACTGATAAGATATTATTACTTAACTCGTCAATAATTTAAATTTATATGATTATAATGATTTTTTTTAAGTTCCAGGTATGTAATGATATCTGGGAATTTGGCTCTTTTGCTGAATTTATATATATATATATATATATATATATATATAGGGTAGATGTGCCAGTAATGGACACCCTTAAGGAATTTCTTTAAAAATAATTTTTTTTTTATTAATAGTTATAATTATTATATTCCAATTTTTACAATATTATATTAATCTATCAACAATATTTAACCATTCTTATAGCCTCATTTCCCATATGAATAGAAATTTAATTTTAAATAACAGAAATATATCAAAACACCCAAAAGCCCAGTAATGGACACCCTCTGGCCCAGTAGAGGACACCCTCTGTTCCAATAATGGACACCCCATAAAAAGTAATAAATATAATTGTTTTTATGACTGTATTTAGAACCAGAATTTAATGAATACATAGTAATGCAACAAAATAGTTATTTTTAAATAAATTTAACAATTAGGATACCAGTAATTAATAAAAAATTTGTGATAATCATTTACTGTTTGCATCAATTATTGTAATTATCAGAAGATCGATGTTTTAATTATTTTAGATGGATAGTTTAAAATACTAAATATCAGACAATTACAGCTATCAAATTATTGAAACAGTAATGGATTTAAAGGGTAAAAAAAAAAAGTTTTGGAATATTAATGTTTAGTTTTGTGTCACTATTTTTAACAATCTTCCAGAGATTACTTGATGTATCATTTATAATAATTAATATTACAAATACAAAAAAATGATATTGTGAGTTGAATATCTTAAATACTAAATAAATAATTTCAAAATAAAACTGTAGAATTGATGTTTGAGGCCACTGATCTGCAGATTTACTAGTTTCATGAATATTACCTATAACTTTCATTAATAGTATTACATTTTTTTTTTTTTTTTTATAAGAAAACATTTAAGACAGAAAATGGATTTTTAATAGTAGCTTCTGTAACTCAATTGTTTTTATTTAAACAGAGAGGGATTAATGAGCCCCTCTTTGACTGTGCTCTTAAACAGTATTTTCTGCTTCCTGGCTGGTTTGATTGGCAGATTATAAAATATGTGAGGTATATATATGTACTACATAAAAAAAATAAATAAAATAAAATATCAAAATTTTATTAATCACATAAAATAACTTAAAAGCAGCTATTTATAAAAGTTTTGGTGTTATTACATTTTGGTAAGTATAATTTAAAAATTAAATTTGATTATTTAGGTTTGCAGTTAAGCCAAAGTATTTTATGCACTAGAAATATTACTAAAATTGCATTTTTAGCAATGTCTACATGGGGTGTCCATTACTGGAAAATGACTAATTAACCATCCCAGTAATGGACACCCCCTCTTAAAATCTTAAAAAGAAATGAAATTTTGTAAATAGCCATTAGTATATAGAATTCAAAGTTTTCTATTGCTACTCAAACAAAAACATTCAAATTTTGCAAGAAAATAAATAATATATAAATTAATTAAATGAAGCCAGCTCTTAACCTCTTCATTAAGATTTTCACAGAAAAACAGCAAAACTTTGAAACATTATTTTCTGCTTCCTGATTGGTTTGATTAAAAGTGTCAACAATAACATAGTTTTATAAAACATACAAGGGAGAATTATAAAAAAAAAATAATTAAAGCTAAATATTTATTAGTTATTTTTTTATGAACCAAAAACATCAAGGGGTGTCCATTACTGTCACATCTACCTTATATTTCTATTTTGAAAAAAAAAAAAAAAAAAAAAAGATATCCTAATCACTATTCATCCCTACAAAGTCATAATATAAACATACTCGCCTTGTCAACACAGGATATAAAGATATTTTTTTTACAATTATGATTTATGAAGACAAAAGAAAGACATCTTTATCAATGAAACGATTATGAAAGTAATCTGCTCTAACAATCGATTCAATGTTGTAAAATTATCTATTTTTAAAACAATGCTTATCAGGATTTTGATTATAAAAATTGATGTTAGCAAAAAATGCTCAGAATATAACAACATATATATCCACAATACCTTTAAAGTTACAGAAATTAAAAAATTTTAAAGATTTTTTGTTATTTTTTTAAAGATATACGAATAAATGTATAAGTCATAAAATGTTTAGGGTATGTATAATCATGTGCTTCCCTTTCCCCTCTAGTAACAAAAGGGGCTTTGTTTGAATCCGGAAGGGACATCCCCCCCCCCCTCCTCTGGGGGCCACAGAAATCCCTCACGGAGAAAAGTGTCTGAATTTGTTTGGAATTAAATTGTTTTTTATAAATAAATATTAATTTTGAATTTATTAACAGAATATAAATGATTTAAAATGCTTTTTAGTGATTTAATTAAGACGTTTTTAAAAATTGTTTTTGTTCATAATTATTGAATTTAAATAAGAAAATAATTCAAAAGACAAATTATTAAGTTTAAATAAGGAAAATGCAACAGAATTCAACACTAAGATTCTTATATGCAGAATTTACTGTACATATATATATTTATTTAATGAATTAGCACATCTTTATAAAGTTTTTTCTTTTTAAACGGTTGACTTTTACAAATGAAATTTTTACTATTTAAAGGTTTCCAAAAAATGAAACTAGGAAAACTGCATGGATTTCTGCAATTGGATTTCAAAACTGGACCCCGCACAAGGCAGCATTTGTCTGCTCAAAGCATTTTAGAGAAGCCCAAATTGTCAGAAGTTCACCTTTCCGAACATATTTGACAGATGATGCAGTGCCCTCAAAGAATCTTTCAACTGATGTGCTAATGGTGAGTTGTGAAATATAATATCCACTACAGTATAGGATCCGTTATCCGGAATCCTTGGGACCTGAGGCATTCCGGATAAGGGGTTTTTCCGTAATTCGGAACACTACCACAAATATTTTCTAATGTACATAAATATGAAATACTGGTTAGCATAAATAATATTAAAAATACTGTATTACACATTTGTTGAATTAATTCAATAAAACACAATTAAGGAAAAGTTTAATTTTTATTTACAAAAAAAAAAAAAAAAAAAAAAAAAAAAAAAAAAGTTAAGTAATAATTTTAAATTATAATAAAACTTACAAATGAACAAGATCAAAAATAAAATTTAGTTTTGGGTTCAGATGCAGATGCTTGGGAATTAGTTTTTTGGAAAAATCCTTTTAAAGTTGGCTGCTTGTAACGTTTCTCTTTTACAATCTGGTCTTGAATTTTATATAAGGACATTATTTGTTGTTCATGGAAATTACTTATTTTGTTCCATGCCTTGAATTTATTGTTGAGTGTAAAATATCATTTGTTCATTAGATATTTTTTCTACCTCCTCATTCTTGTCATCATCATCACTACGATCATCAGATGCATCTTTAGTCATCATTTCACAAATTTCACTGTATGTCATCTGATGACTAAGTGGAGCATTATTATCTATATTGAAACAAACTTGAACTGCATCTTCATCCAATAATTGGGGAGGGAGGGACGGGAATATATTGAAAGTTGACTTTTTATTTATTTTTGTTTTGTTTATGAATTTATCGCATGGAAAGCGGACAGAAAAATATAAGAGGCAAAATTATCAACACTTTAAATGCAGATTTCCGCAAATTCGCGGAGATAAAGAAATGCATAATTACTGTAATATTCCATTAACCCACCCTCCCCTATTTTGTAAACAAATTTGATATTTAAAAAAAATCCCACGAAAGCCCCCTCCCTTTCCAAAAAAAAATAAATAAATATCGCACGAAGCGCCGTACCACCTTTCTGTCTTATCCGATTCCGAATCTCTGCTTTTCTACTGTTCGATGGACGCAGCTGAAAACGGTAAAACGAACGTTTCTCTCATTCTCCTAATTGGCCGAATTGTAGGCGCGCCTTTAGATGACGTCAAAGGTCGGAGCTTGCTAACAGTTTTCGACCGCGGAAAACGCATTCAAATTCTAAGTGATGTTTCGAAAATATTTTTTTTTCAAAAGGTTAAAATTAAATTTTTTTATAATGGATTTTAGCGTTTGAAGCAGAATATACGAAATTTAAGAATATGTAGTTAGTTCTCCCATATTTCTGAAGGTTACGCCGATGCGAAGTCATAAAAATGACCAAAAAGAAAACTTATGTCCGATGATTGCGTACATTCAATTCTTATCTTTCACGGGGTCATACACCCGTATTCTCGCTTCGTCCGAATGCGAAAATTTGGCGGAACGCCCCCCTTCGCGTCATCACTTTGACGTCATCGTGGCATAGAAAAGGGAAAACTGTATTCTGGAGCACTTCTTTTCGTATTTGGCAAAAAGTTAGATGCGAAAATTTATTTCGAATGTTTACATTTTTTCGGCTGCTCTTTTCGCCATCTCAAAGTAGGTGAAAAGCATGTGAAAAGCCCATTTCGGACGCAACTTTTATGATTGTTTACAAACGATAGGACATTTAAATAAGTAAGTTTCTAGTATTTTTCAATGCTAGGACTTTTTTATTACATTTATGAAGAATATAATAGTGTATTTAGTTAAAAGTTCGCTTAAAAAATGAGTATTTATTCATTTATTTGATGTGTGGAGGTTTTGTTGATATTTTGCTTGCAAAATTATCTGACGTTTGGTAAAACAAAATTTTTGTTTATTTATTTTAAAATAAATTATGTACATTATAAAAAATACTTTTATTAAAAAAAAAAAACTGATGTTTGGAGATGATTTTAAAGTTGTAGAATTTTTTTTAAAATGAAGATAGATCATGGATTGAAATGCATAGTATATATTTATAAAATAAAAATTGTGTGTGTGTGTTTATAGACAATTGCTTGAAAATAATAAAGTTTCGTTATATATTTACGGGAGATAAATATGAATTGAAAGAGTTATATAGAGTTGAAAAGTTATTCATTAAAATATAGAATATATCTTCATGGATTATTTTTAGCAAGGAAAAGATTACATGAATGTCATAAATCGGTCATGATCATTTGAAAATCTCATGTTACTTACAGTTCTATAATACGTTAGATTAATTACTATAGAACGGTCATTTTTTTCACCAGATTCAATTTAATTTTGTGAAATATTAGTATACAATACAATTGAAATATTTATTAATCTATAGGAAAATGCTTAGTAATTAGATAATAGTTTTTACAAATGTGCTACTTGTTAAATAATATGAAGAATCCGAGATGTTCTGATAGCATTGGTACTGTCTAATCAAAATCCAAGAGGGGGGGGGGGATTTTTCAACAAATTGATGATAATTATTATAATAAACAAAAGCACTTTGCTTGCAATTATAACTGCTTTATCTATATTTAATTATTTTAAGTCAAATGGGTAAAATAAATTTTAATATATTTTTTAATAATTTAAAAAAAAATAAACTTCAAGGGTTTGGCAGTAGATGCTCTCCAATAAATACAGCTTTACAAAGAGTTTAATAACTTAATTGTTATGTGCTACATAGTTTTAAACATAATAGGTACTTATCTCAAGAAATACATGCTATTAATATCTGATTTTATTTATTTATTTTACATATAACCTTAGGTTTTGATGAATGCTTAGCTGAAAATGTTTTCTATGGTATACCACTTACTTTGAAGTTGCCAAGAATATGAAATAATCTGCATTGAGGTGTACATCAAACTGGCTGAAATATTATTTAATATTAATATAATTTTTGAAATTGTTATATCTATGTGTAAGAAAAACATGTACTGTTGCTTTCTTGTATTTTTGAAAAATGGTGAAGAATAAATGTTTTTTTTAAACTTCATTTTATTTATGTATTACAATTATTTTTTCATTAATTATACTTTTTTTTATCAAATTAATCGGAAACTCAGTCAAAAAGAAGCTTTGTTACTGATTAATAGTGTATTAATTTGAATTCAATAGATAATGTCTATAAATTCTAAGAAAATCTAACCCAAAGATTAGCAGAGTTATGCCATGGCCATTGTTTTGAAATAGTTGTGATCATCATAACATAATAAAAACAAGGTTCTACTTTGTTATCCTGTCGACCAAAAATCTATCGCCAAACTATAAAATTAAATGCCAATAACGGTTGATCGTAAATGTCACATTCACTTGATTTTAAACAAGTTACACGTGTTTGCGTCATCAAGTGATTTTTATTTTGGTGTGTTATTTGTATTTTTATTTCGGTGTGTTATTTGTATTTTTATTGATGTTATACTAATTTATTTGTTCTTTCGCTATTTAAAATAAAAATTATTTTAATTTGTATAATTTGGCGAAATTGGTCGACGGGATAACTAAGTAGTACCAAAAATAGATGGCAGTGCTGTGTAAATGATGTTGGAGAATTGTTTTCTTTATTTTTAAATCCCCAACCATGCATCTATTGCTGTCTTACACAACTTCTGCTTTTTTTTCCACCCATGAAATCATCTTTTCAAATATAGTAGCAATTTGGTACTGCTATTACTAAATATGAATGGCTTTGTTACTAAATATTTATGTATTTCCAATAATATTAAAATAGCAAGGCTAAAACTGCTTCCCCCCCCCCCCCCCCCATGAAATCATCTTTTCAAATATAGTAGCAATTTGGTACTGCTATTACTAAATTTGAATGGCTTTGTTACTAAATATTTATGCATTTCCAATAATATTAAAATAGCAAGGCTAAAACTGAATAATAAATACATGGTAGAATTTAATTATTGAAGTTTTTTTTAAATACTGTATATTATATACTTACAATAATGTAAAAGTTAAAATACCAGTGAAAAGATACCCAAAAACATAATTTTCATTGTAATCTTTACTATAGTTACAAAATGAATTTCATACCTACATGAATAAAATTTTCAGACAAAAAAATACCTATAAGTGTTATATAAGCCTCTTTGATTAAAGTTGGTTGCTAGCTGATTAACTTCATTTTTTGTGGTTTATAGATTTTTCTTTGAAAATTGCTTTTATGAAAGTTTTTTTTATTCCCTTTTTGGAAGAAATTTTTCAAAATGTTTATTTATTAGAAATGTGAAACTTTTATTCATGTGTTTTATACATTAATCACACACATATAAATATACAAGACAATATTTCTAAAAGTAGAAAGTTTGAACTTTAAGACAGTCTTTAAAAAAATAATAACAATAATTCTTGATTTTATAGAAATTGTTATAGAAATTTCAAGTAATATCAAAAGCATAGAAATGACTTACTTGCATGTATAAACTGCATAGTAAATGTGAAACAGACAAGTAAAGTTCAATGAGAGTTTTGAGACAGCCTTTATTTAATTTGTTTACAGTTGAAAATGTGCTTTTTACATTATATATATATATTTATTTTAAGAAGGTATTAATTTTTTGAAAAGAATATGTTTCACTTTTTTAAATTTCCAATCACTATTTTAATAGGATACATGATAAATAAATATTAATTGATGTTCCTGTAAAAATACGAGAAAAAAGGAATGTAAGTTATAGTGTGTTGCTATACTGAAATAGTGATTGAAAGCTTTGAAAATTAAACTTGTAGGCATTTTATTTCATGAAGATATATTTAAGAAGATTTAGATTTTTCTTTACTCTTGATGTTTCCTAGAAATCTTAAAAAAATAGGAAAAAGAATTTTATTTTCACTAGTGTTGAAAAATAAACTTTATTATTATTTTCTTTTGAAAATAAATATAAAGAAAAAGAAAAGTGCCCAGTTAAACTGATGGCATTGAGCTCACAGGCTATTCACACTAATTGTATATTATACTTTTATTTAAAAAAAATAATGCATCTCAAAAAATAAATGAAGGGGGATTAGCCCCTATTTCCCCCCCCCCCCTCCTTTATACTAAACCAATGAATCTCCAAATCTAATCAGGGAAGCTCCTTAACATAATAAACCGGTATACCAAATTTGAAGCAAATCAGATAATTCTGCATAAAAAAACCATTTCGCTAAGTTAAGGGGGGGGGGGGGGCTAACACCCCTTTATACTTAATTAATGAACGTCCAAATCTAATAAGGAAAGCTCCTTATCAGAATGAACATAGAAAAAAAAAAGCAAATTCTGCATGAAAATCCATTTATCTAAAGTAAGGGGAGGGAACTTGCCCCCTTTTATACTTAAACCAATGAACCTCCAAATCTAATGAAGGAAGCGCCATATCAGAATAAACTGGTACATCAAATTTGAAGCAAATCGAATAATTCTGCACGAAAAACCCATTTATCTGAATTAGGGAGAGGGACTAGCCCCCGCCACCCCTTTATGTTTAACCAATAAACCTCCAAATTTAATCAAGACAGCTCCTTAACATAATAAACCGGTATACCAAATTTGGAGCAAATTGAATAACTCTGCGTGAAAAGCCCATTTGTCTAAATTAAGGGGGGGGGGGGGGTAGACCTCCTTTGTATTTAACCAATGAACCCCAAAACTAATCACGGAAGTGCCTTATCAGAATGAAACTAGAAAAAAAAATTTTAAGCAAATCGGATGTTTCTATCAATAGTTAATGCATAAATGCATTACATACATACACATAGGTGCCAACCTCAAACTAATCTTCCATAATACGTGCGTTAATTTAACCCTGGTTTATTACGTTTCGAACCAGAAATTTTTTGAAGAAATGAAATTAAATAGGTTCCACGTAGAAACCTTGAATTAAATAAATAAAGATTCAGTAAATAAATTTTCTGGTTCGAAAGTGGTTAACCTGGGCCAAATTAATCCAGATATTACGGAAGATTAGTGGAAGGTTGGCAGCTATGCATACAGAACCGGCGGGCACATTAGCTCTCAGGCTTTGATAACCTGTGAGCTAAAAATGAAATGCATTTCTTTATTATCTTTAAAAAAGGAAGCATTTGAAATGTATTTTTTACAAAGAATTGATTTCAAATGTTTCTTTTTTGAGAGAAGGGTGGGTTGGAAGGGAAGGATGTGATTTACATTTAGTTTCTCCTTTATTTATTTACTGGTTTTGAAAACATGTAGCAAATTACTTAGTCAATACTTTGTTTAAACATCGTTTAAACAACTGTTTATATTATCAGTCTTACCTTAATGCTATGAATAGTTTTTTTCTTTAGTCTTTCTTAAAGTATTTACATTAAATATCTCAATATATCAATTGCACTATTGAATCTGCACTTGTTTACATTCCTGCCATCCATTTACAATAAACAAATTTTATCCTCAAGCAATGTGATGTAACACCAATAACATATATGATAAGCATGTTCAATCAACTGTATCACTGCATTTCACACACAACATAAACATACATATTTCATTTTTATTTATTTTGTGGATCAGTTTAGCTTTTATAATGAAGCATATGTTACTTGAAATTTTTTTATAAATAATGACATGAAATTTATTAAAATGAAAGGATATAAAATAAAAAAAATCATAAAAGCGTGAACTGTTGCAAAATATTGTATATTTTTCTTATGAAAGATAACATAAAAATTATCTTATCCATGAAAACAAGTAATACCATTGAAGGCTTCTGCCGATTATCTCTGCATAAAGGTAAACAGCTTTGCTACTTTATATAAAGTTGAATTTTTTGGAGGTTTTATTAAAGCCTTTAGCAGGAGGAAATATGCCCTTCTATTAGAGTTATATATATAATATAAAGTAAATAATAAGTTGCATTAATGAGTCTTTTGACTTTCAGAACTATCAATCACTATTTTAATAAGATGAAAAGGGCTGATAAGCATTTATTTACATGTAATATAATGTTAGGCTGGTAGGGGGGGGGGGGGGGGGGGTTGTTGATGTGCTGTAATATTGAAATAGTGATTGAAAGCTTTCTAGAAAACCATTTTGCAAGCATTTTCTATCTTACAAATGTATTCAGTGCATTATTTCTTGATTTTTTACAGAAATCAAGATTTTTTACATAATTTGTATTTTCATCACAAGGTTAAGCGAAAAAAAGAGGACAACTTTATTCATTTATGAAAATAAGCATTATAAATTAAATACATTTCTTTATTGTCTGTTTTTAAAATGCAAATTTAAGAAATGAAATTTAAAAAAAGAGAAAGAAAAGAAAGAGAACTAACTTATGTGATTTATTTTTTAGAGAGAATAGATTTCAAAAGCTTTTATTTATTTTTTTTTTTTTTTTGGGGGGGGGGAGAGGTGGGCGGGGGGCTGTATTTAATTTACAAATTTAATCACATTAGAAGAAATACAGTAATAGTAGAAATGTCACTTTTTTTTTTAGTTTTTCCTAACGAAATATTTAAGACTCAGAATTAGATTTTTTACTCCCTGTAAAGGTTTTTCTTCTTTATCAGTATGACTAATATATTTAAATTCATAAAGTTTATTTTTACTCTCTAAGCAGGGTTTGTGATTTTTTTTTAAATCAAAATTTTAAAGTAAAATATCCTTTACTAAATCATTAAAACTAAATTAATAATTAGAAAAACTTATTTAAATTAATCTGAAAAAAAAAAAAAAAAAACCATTCACTTAGTACTAAAACTACTTAAACTTGGTAAAAAAACTAATTCACTTTTAAGCATATAAAGATTAAATATAATAAAAAAAATAGAGCAATATTAACAGGGATTTGAAATAGCAATTCGCTTTTACTTTTGAAAGCATAAAATAAATAAAACATTGTGCTGTGTTGTATGAACACCCTCACTTATACTAGCTGTAATTTAACAAATATCCTTTACTATATAAAATAACCTATATTTAATATAAAGTAGCTTTGTAGATAACTATGATCATTTGTAATATTATGTTTATAATTCACACATTCCATATTTCTGTCTAAACTGCAAAAAATACTCTTATTTACAACGGTAAAATTAAAAATTTCTCTTATAACTGTATACCATTTTTCAGCTTTCAAATAAATAATAAAAATGAATATTGCTGGTTTCCTACCTATTAAGGTCTGTATAATTCTAGAACAAGTGCTGCTTGTAGTGCTGCATAGAACAATTTTATAATTATCTTGTTCCTGGGGCTGGAGGGTGGAGGATCATTTGTAGAAATAACTGAATCATTATTGCCAAAGTATGTGGCGTTTGATCAACACATACATGAGGCAATATTCATTCAGTCAAAAGTTTTATATGGCAAGAAAGTAAGCACAAGTAACACACTACACTTCAATAGTTAGTATGCAGACATTCTGGAACAAGCTTTTCATCATAAAAGGAATTTCTTTACCATTCAAATTATCTTATACGGCAAAAATTATCCTCGCCAAATGAATTACAAACACTAGCTAGCAAGCTGCCATTGAAACGAAAGTTCTACGTTTGTTTAGGATGAAACTACGATACGATAATGATTATTTCGATTAATGTGTGATGGATTGCCATTGGCTATATCATAATATCGCTCATCGTAATCTGTAAAATTGACGTAAATTTGGGAGGAGTTATCCCCGCCTTTTCGAATGGCATCCTGCATCCATAATCACTTTCGAACGTACAGAAAGCTGATCCCAGAATAGCACTTTTCGCCAGATGCGAAATGGCATAGGGTGCGAAAGAGTGTTTTCGCCTGACGTCACAATTCGCCGCAAATTCGTTTCGTAACTTGCAAGAATACGGGTGATAGTGGGATCGTAGGGAGAGAGTACGCTTTTAAGTTCGCGCTTTTTAAGTTCTGTTTTTTAATTATCTCTGTTAACAAAAAAAAAAAAAAAGAAAAATCTGAATATCAGGGCAGCTTTGGACTATTCTTATAAACATTTTCGGATTTCAACAGGCGGTAGATTTTGATAGCCACTTTTAATCCGTGTAAGCGGCCTCTCCGATTACTTTACGATTTTTTTGCCGCGTTTGGAGGGGGGGGGGAAGGAAATTAAGGGGATATTACGGTACCTGAGGTGTATGAGAAAAAGTTTAAAATATTTAAAATATCGATTTATAAAGCATGTTAACTCTTCAATAAAACATGAAAAAAAAAAACTGCAATTTTTTATGAAATGAAAGTTTTCACTAAGTTTCGGTTTTGGATCGTTTACCGTTCCAGTTTTTAGAGCGTTCCGGATATCGGGACGCCGGATAATAGATCCTATACTGTATTACTTACTTAGAAAAGTATTTAAAATCTTTTCTTGAAATGAATTCTTGAAAAATGTTTATGTATATAACAGCTGCCAACATATGAATGTTTTTAAATAGGTTCTCATGATATGGTTTATGTATATGTCATAAGATTTTTTTTTTCATGAAAAAATTCAGTACTTTTCGTTTAGCTGGGTGCCATTGTTTATATGTATGAATGCATTTATATATATATATATATCCAAAACATACAAAACCACTGAACTGATACAAAATAAAAATAACTGAACAAAATGACAACTATTAAAATAACTTAAAAACAAACCTTTCATCCCACAGCAATCTAGCAAACTTTAAACAATATGAAGTATCCAAAAACATAAGAATTTAAACCGCAAGTACAGTAGACACACTCAAATCTGCAGAGGTTGTGCGGATTTTAGAATTCTGCGTTCAATTAAATAATGCATAATTAAATTTGTATACCAAAGATAAGATACATTTCTTTAAAATTATTCAACGAAACTTTCCTCTTAAAGGTACCCTATTAATTCACATCCAATTCATAAAGTAAGGAAGTTTTATTTCAGGTTTAGCCAGACTTAATAACTATAAAAGCTTGATTAATACATAAATATATTTGGTAAAAGGATTGTGATTACCAGTGATATCAGCAATATCTTGATTTTTTCTCAGAAATAAATTTTTACTTTCTTCATGGGAAACCTTCAGTTCAGTCTTATTATCCAGAATTGCATATTAAAAATAGTCTTATATCATACAGAATGATATAAGACTAAAAATTTCTGTAATTTTGTCCTTGCATCTAAACAGAAAGTTTCTTTGTTTATGTCTGTGATGGTGTGTGGATTTGAGGGAGACTACTGTATTATTTCGTTGGACACATAGCCAGCGAAGAATGCAATTGATATATCTATGGTGAGTTGTGAAATATAATTTTCCCTATTATTTGCATCTTATTGTAGGTATTTTAAAATGTATCGGTGAAATTGTCTCAAAGTGTGTATGGTATTTGCTTCGTAGAGAAATTTTACAAAACTCTCAATTTTCATTATTAACATCTAATATTTTCAGTTTTTTCAGTAAATTTTGACATAAGATTTAAAAAAAAAAATCAATTCTAATTGTTTCAAAGCAAATTATAAACATATATTTATATACATATATAAATTTTTTTTTAAAGCAAAACACATGCCAGAATGAGCTACAATTTTGTTTTTTCATAATTTATGCTTCCATAAGTGGACTACTGTCATAAAAATGAATAGTTTGCAATTGATATTATTATTTAAAAAAATATATGAACCATGAATCTGTGAATTTTTGACAGAATTAGATTCACAGATGCTTCAAATATGGAAATGTAAAGTTGTAGATTATTTCACTAGTGTTTCAAAGAAGACATAATTTGCAGTTGAATGAACATTTTTCGTTTCTCTTAGGGGGAGAGTTTATTATTTTTTTATGTTTTTCTCATCCAAACTGTATTTTTGAATAAAAGTGTGATTGTTGATATTTTAATCAATCAATGCTTTTAATTCAAACATTTTATATATTCTGTTGGAGTTTCGAATATCAAGAATCTTTTATGGTTAATCTATCTTAATGTGAAACTAAATGTGGTGACAATAACAAAATGCTTAATTAATGTATCAAATCTTATTTTTTTTTTTAAGTAACTGTGTTATTAATCCTTTCATTTGTCTTTCACAGGAAAACTCAAGTATTCCTTTGGACACAATGCCAGGAAAGCATGCAGTTGATATATCAATGGTAAGTTGTGGAATATAATTTCCCCTGTTGTTTGCATCTTATTGGAGGTATTTTAAAATGTATCTGTGAAATTGTCTCAAAGTGTATATGGCATCAGCATCGTAGAGAAATTTTACAAAATTTTCAATTTTCATTATTAACATCTAATATTTTCAGCTTTTTCAGTAAATTTTGGCATAGAATTAAAAAAAAAAAATTCAATTCTAATTGTTTCAAAAGAAATTGTATATATATATATATGTATATATATATATATATATAAGCAAAACACGTGCCAAAATGAACCACAATTTTGTATTTTCATAATTTATGCTTCTATAAGTGGACTATTGTCATAAAAATGAATAGGTTGCAATTAATACAGTAGACTCCCTCAAATCCGCACAGCTTGGGACCAGAGGTTGTGCGGATTTTAGAATTTTGCGGATTTCTGGTCATTTATTTGTTTACATTTTTGAACATTAATTTGATTGGTAGTTGAGCAATGGAAATTATAATGAATGGTTACAATAAAGTGAAACATTAAAATAATTAAGTAAAATATTAAAATAATTTATTAGTTTAAAAGTCAGTAATTATTAAATAAAATAATTATGCAAAATAAAAAATTTAGAAAAATATTAAAAATTAAGTCATGTAAATAATAATTAAGATGCAATACTAAATGCACATATAAATATACATATAAATAACACTAAATACAAACATACAATACTAAATATACATAATAATGAGGAAAAATAAATTTTTCTTATTTTTTTTTTTACAAACTTTACTTATTTTTTTATTTTATATTTTTGAAACATGGATAAAATGGTTGTTTGCTTTAATTTTTTGTTTCGTTCTTTTGTTATTGCATCCTGAAGCTGCTGATGATTCATTATCTGTTGCTCAGATATAAAGCTCTGCTGCTTCAGGAAGCTAACGATCGCGATCGCCGATGATATTAGCGCCATCTTTATTTATTTCGGAAATAAATGCATATTTTCTTTATGAAAAAACTTGTTCAGTCATATTAATCAGAATTACCTATTAAAATACGTACGTAAAATTAAAAATAAATAAATAAAAATCATTAGATTAAAACCAGTGTTGAATTCAGGAGGTGGACTGGGGGGGGGGACATTCCTCCCCAGAGCAATGAGATGCTCCCCCTCGGAAGATTTGAGATTGTGTTTTCAATGGTCAAAAAGTGCAATCCTCCCCCCCTCCCCGGAGCCACAGAAATCCCTCCCAGAAAAAAGTGTCTGAATTCAACATTGATGAAAACTGATGTAGATACCTCTTTCACGATGCGATCTCAAAACGAAACAAACTTATTTGCCATGTTCCGCTGCTTCGCGCATTCGCTCCGCGCATTTCCTCTTTCTCAAGATTTTTCTCAGTCGCCTATACGCACAGATAAGCGCTTTACTGTATATACAAAACAGGGCCATTAGATTTTTTTTCGGAAGTAAATTCATATTTTTCTTCATAAAAAAGCTTGCATTTAGTCGTATTAATCAGAATTACATATTAAAATGCGTACGTAATATTGAAAAAAATAATAAATATCGAAACACGAGGAAACGAACGGAAGAAAAGTAAACAATTCCACTACAGTTTACACTTGATACTAATATTCTACAGAAAATACAATAAAGGGAAATTTTTCAAGGCTCGAAATGTACTGGAACAAATTGGAGCGATATTCCGGTTCTTGAAATTATGATAAATAAAGTTCCGATTCGTAAAATTATGGTAAATATCGTTCCGTTTCATACTTTTATTGAAACATTGTTACTGTTTAATATAGCTTATTGCGCTCTCTGTTAATGTTTTCATTGTTATTTAGAGTCTTGAATGTTTTTTTTAATATTGCTTTGTATGTTTAGAAATAAATTTGTCTATACTTAAAAAAAAAAAAATATCGGCAAAAATAATTTTCAAATAACGTTCTGTTTCGTAGATTTTTCCATTTCGAGCCCTGGAATTTTTGATATAGATATGCTAATTTATATAAAAATCAAAAGTAATATAAATTTATTTAGTAATAAATCAGCTGTAATAGCCAAAAGAGAATAATTAACAAAAAATTGAGTAAAAAAAACATGGCGGTAGTCGCTGATTTCGGCGCAATCTTGAATTTTGTGCCTGCACCTTAACTGTAAATTTCATTGTTTACATCTGAAAAATTACGCGGATTTTAGGCGTTCGCGGATTTTATGGTCGCGGACTGGAGGGAGTCTACTGTATTATTATTTCAAAATGTTATGCATCAATTGTTTATTTAAACATTCAGTAAAGTTTAACTTGAATGATAAAGCTTCAAAGTATTTACTTCCTATTGATGCTCGTTTATTTTTCACCCTCTCTTGTTCTTGTTTACATCCGAAACGACCGGCATTTTCATTCATGCGTATTAGCTTTTGAGGCAAGTGCCGTTACTGAGTAACTGTCAGTAACAGTGATTTCGGTATCTCATCTTTCGCCGTGAACGGCTGACTTGTGACATCATAGTTTGCAGCCAATGGCGTTTAAGTTGCGTTCGTATGATCGGAGTTTCGGATGTATTCTGAGTAAGTTTGTATCTATCGATTGGCAACAGTTTTTATGCAAAACAATTGCTGTTACCGGGTGTATAAAGGTCTGGACTGATTTTTGATTAGTAGCTTCGTGAATTATTGTACGTTTGTATAACTTGTCATAATGTAGAATCATTAGATATTAGTTTATTTTTATATTATGATTTGACGGCGAAGTAAAGCTGTTATATTGTAAATAATCATATCATCTTGCTTCAAATAAAATGAATTTGTTTTAGAACTGGTGTCTTAAGTCTTCCACACTATCCACAGCAACTCTGTTTGGCCAATGTTTTAATTGGTCAACAGGTTATGGGCCCAGTGGCCCTGTGGAAGTGAAGATAATGTTTTTTTTTTCTGCTAAGCGCTGATGAACTTTTCCTGTTTCTTAAAAGATGTACCTCTTTGCTGGAGTTCAGATGTTTCTGAATGACGTTTTTTGGCGACGTTTGTTATGAATTTTTTCGACGTCTCCCATGGACTTTCATAGTGTTTTTCGTCAATTCTTCGGATGTTTTTTTTTGTGAACCTTACCAACATTGTTGAAGTGTGTTTACAATTGCTTCGACGGAGGCCGTGTTAAAGATGGAATTATCTAACATTGCTCTTTTGACCTCCACGAATTGGGAAACATGGAAGATAGAAGTGAAAGTCCTGTTAATGCATTTTGGAGCATGGAACTACATTGAGAATCCTGATCCAGAGAATGAGGTGAAAGAAACGGGGGAATCGTCGGAACCGAAAACAGGGAAAGATGATAAAACAGTTCCTGTAACAGACCAGTTGACTTGGAGAGAAAGAAGTGAGATGACTTTACGTAAAGCTAGGTCGTATACAATAATCTATCAGACCTTATCGCCTGAGTTTAAGCTTTTAATCGCTGGTACAACTAGTGGAGCTGCTGCCTGGTTTAAAAGATCATTTTGAACCAACTACAAGAGCCCGACTGATACATCTGCTGGATGAATTTTTTAGTGTCCGATATAATTCGAGTGAGAATCTTGGCCTTTTCCTCTGTTGAGTGAAGCAAGCTGCCGAATGCCTTCGGGAAGTTGGACATACTTTACAGCCTCTGTATTTGGGTTATCAGATGATCCGGAGTTTACCAGAGGAGTTCCAATCAACAGTACAAGCGATTTATCGTTGGCCAGATACCGAATTTGTTCCAGACAAGATTGAATCTGAATTGCTGCTAGAGGAGAACCGCCTGAAATTAGCAAAGAGAGACCTTGCAGATAATGTTGCTTTTTCTGGTGAAATAGCTGAATGTAAAGCAGGTAAATCTTCTTATAAATCTGACAATTATGTAAATCAAAGTAAATTTTCTAAAAATAAGAATGTTAAGCAAAGTAAATTAATAGGTCCTTGTTATTGTTGTAAATCATATGGTCACTTAATTGCTAATTGTAAATTTAAAGGTCAATCTAAAAATTATCAACCTAAAGGCTCTCATTCTAGAAATTCTCAATTTAAAAATAAATTTTCAGAAACTAGTAATATTGAATTAAAATGTAGTAATGTAAAATGTAGTAAAGTAAATTGTGATAAAGTAAAATGTAATAATGTAAAATGTACTTTCTCTGAACAAGAGGCTAGTTTAATTGAAATTTCTCCATATGAAGCTAATTCATCTGACTTTGGCCAAAGTGGTAGCTGGGTCTTTGACACAGCTGCTACGGCTCATTTTTGCAATAACAAAAATTTGTTTTTGGATTTTGAACCTGTTTCAAATAAGCAGATGTCACTTGCTGTTGGAGAAAAAGAAAGTCCTGTTCTGGGAAAGGGTACTGTAAATTTTTTTGTAAAATGTAAAGATGGCAGTTTTAATCAGATTATTTTAAAAAATGTTTTATATAATCCAAATTTACGAAGGAATCTCTTGTCTGGCAGTAAACTTGAAAAGTTAGGATCAAATTTTGTAGGTAGTAAAAGTAAACTTGTAGTATATGACAAAGAATGGAATTGGTTATTTTATGCAGTTAGAAAAAATGATTTGTATTTTTTAAAACCTTCTCATTATAATTCCATGTGTAAAGGAGAAAGCAACTCGGCTGACATTTCAGCTAATCATTCTGAAAAAATTAATTTGAATGAATTATGGCACGAAAGATTTTGCCATGTAAATAATAAATACTTAATTAACACATGTAAAAATGAAAGTGTTAAAGGACTTCCAAAGCTGTCAAAGTTGGCCGAGGATTGCATCTCCTGTAAACTTGCAAAATCTAAAAGAACATCATTTAGGGCAATAAATAAAGTAAGGTCTAAAACTGCTCTGGAGCTCTTACACATGGATTTGTGCGGGCCCTTACAAGTGGCATCGCATGGGGGGAGTAGATATTTTTTTACCATCATTGATGATTTTTCTCGTTTTGTTACTGTGTACACCATCAGGAATAAGTCTGATGTATTTCAGACGTTTTTGAAATTCCAGAGTAGGGCCGAAAGGTACTTAAATAAGAAAATAATTTCTATCAGAACTGATGGTGGCATGGAGTTTTGTAACAAAGATTTTGAGAATTTTTTAGAAAAGCAGGGAATTGGTCACGAGAAAACGAATCCGTATAGCCCAGAAATGAATGGCATTGCGGAGCGTTTCAATTTAACTGCTCTTGATGGTATAAAAACTCTCCTCAATGCTAGTGGCTTGTGTCAAAAATTTTGGGCTGAAGCCTTACATTGTTTTTCATATACCTGGAATAGGGTTTGTCACAAACAAAATAAACAGACCCCTTTTGAGGTGTATTCAGGCAGAAAACCCTCGGTTTCTCACTTTAAAAAGTTCGGTTGTGTAGCATATGTTGGAGTGCCCAGGCAGGTCAGAAGGAAGCTTGATATGCGAGCTAAACTAGGGATCATGTGTGGGTATGCTCATACAACAAAAGGCTACCGAATTTGGTTAATAGAGGAAAATAAAGTTGTTGAAACTATTAACGTTAAGTTTGATGAAACTAAAAAGGGGGTAGATATCGTTTCAAAACTAAGAGAACAAAAATTTAATTTTTCACTTTTTGACTTTCCAGAAGATGGAGATATTTTTGATGAACCTGAGAATACACCTCAATTGGGGAATGACATTGAAAGAGTTAGTGTGTCAGATCAAGACCAGAATTCAGAGCGGTTTAGTTTAAAACCTTGTAGATCTATTCCATGGACCCGTAAGGCAGTAACACGTAAAACAGGAAGGGATAAAACAGACATTTATTATGGCATAGAAGGAACAAATACTAGAATTAGATCTTTTAATGAATTAATAGATTATTGTAAAACAAATAAAATAGAATGTGATAAAAACTTGTTTGATTTTAGCAGTAAAAATAAAGAATCTGGTAAAGTAACTAATCTTTTAAATATAGGTGAGGCCAACTTAACTGAAATTAAAATTCCTCAAACCTACAATCAAGCCATTAAAACACCTGAAGCATCAAATTGGAGGGACGCAATGAACCAAGAGTTAAATGTTATGCATGAGCGTAATGTATGGGATCTTGTGATACCACCAAAAGATGCTAAGATTCTTGGTAACCGTTGGGTGTATACCTTAAAAAGGAACGAGAAAAATGAAATAGTTAGGTATAAGGCTAGATTGGTAGCAAAAGGTTTCAACCAAGTTAAAGGAGAAAATTATGAGGAAGTTTTCAGTCCAGTCATAAGTTTTTCACTAGTTAGATTATTCTTTGCCATATTTTCATGTCTGTTAAAATGGGTTAATGTCCAGGTAGATGTCAACAACGCTTATTTTTATGCTAATCTGGATGAGACTGTATACATGCACCAACCTGAGGGTTTTATTAAAGAAAGAAATAAAGTTTGTAAGTTGAATAAGGCCATTTATGGTCTGCATCAATCTGGCAGACAGTGGTTCTTTGAAGTGGATGATGTTTTATCCAAATTAGATTTTCATAAACTCGATTGGTGTAATTGTGTATACATGTTTCAGTCCAGATTGATTCTTTTACTTTATGTTGACGATATGGTTCTTTTTGGTAAAACTCAAGATGATTTGGATTATGGGTTAAATTTGCTGCAAAAACATTTTAATTTGAAGATTATGGGGACAACCAGAAAGCTATTGGGCATAGAGTTTGAAGAGATAGGAAATCACCTGTACATTCATCAAACCTCGTATATTGAAAAAGTTTGTGAAATGTTTGTAGAATTTAAATTTCCTGTAAGCTCTGTACCTATTCCGGGCTTGGTTTTGTCAAAGCAAGATTCACCTTCCACTAAGGAAGAAATAGAAATTATGTCTAGGATTCCATACAGAAATCTTATAGGATGTTTGTCTTTTATAGCTGGGAGAACTAGACCTGATATAATGTATGCAGTTAATTTATTATCCCAATTTCAATCAAATCCTGGAATTACTCACTGGAATAGTTTACTAAAATTGTTAGGTTATTTAAAATATACTAAAGAATATAAACTTGAGTTATCCAGAGTCAGTCAATTAAATCTTTCATGTTATTCAGATTCAGATTTTGCAGCAAACAGAGACGATCGTGTTTCTATGGGTGGGTATATTTTGTTTCTGGATGAAACGCCCATATCATGGAAGACTTTTAAACAAAAATGTATAAGTCTTTCTACCATGGAAGCCGAATATGTCAGTTTAACTGAAGCTGCAAAAGAATTAATTTGGGTCAAAAATGTTTTGCTAAATGAGGTGCTTAACTTGAACTTGAGGGATTGTACTCTGTTCTGTGATAACCAAGCTGCGATAGCCTTTTCTAATTCTCCTTTTGAAAATCAGAAAACCAAACATATTCATATAAAGCATCTTTTTCTTAGAAATCTAGTTTTTGATAAAGTATTCAAACTTAGATATATTGCTAGTAAATTTAATCTTGCAGACAGCTTCACAAAGCCACAGATTAAAGAGCAGTTGTTGAAATTTTGTAAAAGTATTTTTGATATTTAAAGTTTTATTGGGGGGGGGGGGTTATAGTTTTTCACTACAATGTTCTTCACTCTGGTCAATGCCTTGCCAATAAAGTCTTATATGACCTGACATTGATCAGATTGTTGTTTTTGAATTTAAAGTGTAACCTTTTTGTTGTTGAACTTTTTGAAGTTTTACATTTTTGAATTTTTCATGTATTTGTAATTTTTTGTACCTATATGACCTTTTCCATATTTTTGTAAAGCTCAAGAGATGGTGAAAAAGGAGGCCGATTGTTATGCATCAATTGTTTATTTAAACATTCAGTAAAGTTTAACTTGAATGATAAAGCTTTAAAGTATTTACTTCCTATTGATGCACGTTTATTTTTCACCCTCTCTTGTTCTTGTTTACATCCGAAACGACCGGCATTTTCATTCATGCATATTAGCTTTTGAGGCAAGTGCCGTTACTGAGTAACTGTCAGTAACAGTGATTTCGGTATCTCATCTTTCGCCGTGAACGGCTGACTTGTGACGTCATAGTTTGCAGCCAATGGCGTTTAAGTTGCGTTCGTATGATCGGAGTTTCGGATGTATTCTGAGTAAGTTTGTATCTATCGATTGGCAACAGTTTTTATGCAAAACAATTGCTGTTACCGGGTGTATAAAGGTCTGGACTGATTTTTTGATTAGTAGCTTCGTGAATTATTGTACGTTTGTATAACTTGTCATAATGTAGAATCATTAGATATTAGTTTATTTTTATATTATGATTTGACGGCGAAGTAAAGCTGTTATATTGTAAATAATCCTATCATCTTGCTTCAAATAAAATGAATTTGTTTTAGAACTGGTGTCTTAAGTCTTCCACACTAACCACAGCAACTCTGTTTGGCCAATGTTTTAATTGGTCAACAGTATATATATGAACAGTCAATATATGAACCATGAATCCATAAATTTTTGACAGAAGTAGATTGAGAGATGCTTCAAAAATGGAAATGCAAAGTTGTAGATTATTTCACTAGTGATACCAAATTATGTGATATCAAATGTGGTGACAATAACAAAATGCTGAATTAATGTATCAAATCTTATTTTTTTAAGTAACTGTGTTATTAATCCTTTCATTTGCCTTTCAGAGGAAAATTCAAGTATTATTTCCTTGGACCCAATGCCAGGAAAGCATGCAGTTGATATATCAATGGTGAGTTGTGGAATATAATTTTCTCTATTGTTTGCATCTTATTGGAGGTATTTTAAAATGTATCGGTGAAATTGTCTCAAAGTGTATATGGTATTAGCATCGTAGAGAAATTTTACAAAATTTTCCATTTTCATTATTAACATCTAATATTTTCAGCTTTTTCAGTAAATTTTGACATAGAATTAAAAAAAAAATTCAATTCTAATTGTTTCAAAAGAAATTGTATATATATATATACACATATACATATATATATACATATACATATATATATATATTTAAGCAAAACACGTTCCAGAATGAGCCACAATTTTGTATTTTCATAATTTATGCTTCTATAAGTGGGCTATTGTCATAAAAATGAATAGGTTGCAATTAATATTATTATTTCAAAAAATATATGAACCATGAATTTTTGACAGAAGTAGATTGACAGATGCTTCAAATATGGAAATGTAAAGTTGCAGATTATTTCACTAGTGTTTCAAAGAAGACATAATTTGCAGTTGAATGAACATTTTTTCTTTCTGTTAGGGGGAGAGTTTGATTATTATTTTTATTTTTTTTTCTCATCCAAACTGTATTTTTGAATAAAAGTGTGATTGTTGATATTTTAATCAATCAGTACTCTTAATTCAAACATTTTATATATTCTGTTGGAGTTTTGAATATTAAGAATCTTTTATGGTTAATCTATCTTAATGTGATACTAAATGTGGTGACAATAACAAAATGCTTAATTAATGTATCAAATCTTATTTTTTTTTTAAGTAACTGTATTATTAATCCTTTCATTTGTCTTTCACAGGAAAATTCAAGTATTATTTCCTTGGACCCAATGCCAGGAAAGCATGCAGTTGATATATCAGTGGTGAGTTGTGGACAGTGTTGGGTACGAACGCGTTCAGTGAACGTAAGTTCACGAGTTTAGCTCACTTTCTGTGAACTTTGAGTTGAACTTGATTCACTTTTTGATAAACGAGCGTGAACTGAACGAAAGCTCAAAAAATCCACGAGTTTGAACGAAATTTACAACTCAAACTCAATTTTTTTCACAACGTATTTTTAAAATTTTCCAGCCGTTAAGAACACGTTTTTCCCATTCAAATGCCATTTAGAGGCCTAAACCGACTCGGTACGGGTCGAGTCTGATCATCAGTTTTTCTGGGTCGTGCTCAGGCCTTGCTTTCAATGGAGGCTCGGGCCGGGCCGAATCGAACTTATTTCTGGACTTGTGCTTTATTCTTCCTAGAAGTCTGCACCGCCAGAAATTTTCTGGCCCGGTCGTTCGCTTGTATGAAAATTATTGCACCGACCCAGTATGACTCGTGGAAAAATATGTTTAAGGAACAACCTACCTTGGGTCAACAATTTTTTCCGAAAAAATATATTTTTTTAAATTACTATTATTCTCCAATTAAAATTCTCTTTAAAGAATAGTACTACATATACATTTCTAGGAGGCGGGAGATACAGTATTTAAAAACCTGTTATAAGAATCTGTGTCTGACGAGATCCTGTTTTAAACGGAAAATTTTTTTGATAGGTGGATCTGAATCTTCAAAATGGATATAATAATCCGCTTAAAAATAAATACTACATTTGCAAGAGACGACATACTTGGTAAAAAAGGAACTTAGAAGAGAAAAAAAATAGTTATAGCTATGTAATTCCGTCTTAGAAGGTTTTTCGATATAGAATTTTTCAGATTTTTAAGTTTTTAAGCCGTGTAAATAGATTAATGGTATTAATAATAATGGAGATGTTTACATACAAATAAAGGTCGATTAAAAATCAGTATAATAGCTTACAATAGGATATATAGAAAGAAATGTAGTAGAAACAGTATTTTGGAGCGGAGGCCTCAGTACTATGCAATCTACAATAGAGGGCTGCACGGGCCGAAATTTCAAGGCCCGGCCCGATACATAGAAGACAAATTCGGCACGGGACGCTATAAACATTAAAAGTTCGGCCCGGGCCCGGCCCGTAGAGAAAAAATTATTGGCCAGGTATAACAGCTAAAAGTTCGATCCGAGACCGGTCCGTCCCGAATGAATTTCTACAAAACATTGATTTTTATGTCGATTTGTTTAAAAATTTGTCTCGAACGAGGAGTTCTAACCAAAAATACTTATATTTGCTTTTTATTGTCATGTTTATAGATTTCATTTTTATAGAAGTTATTGCAACATTTATTATTTTAATGAATCGCTATTTGTGGTATGTAAATGTTTCAGTTATAATTAATATAGTTAATCCATATTCAAAATATTGGAGATTTAAAAATCTGAAGAATGTAATATAGTTCAATCTTCTAAGACGGAATTGCATATGGAAGGGAAAAAATGCATTATAGACAAGTTCCCTTTTTAGCAGGTGTAAATGTATTATATTTTCTTTTGTTACGTATTAGTACATTCATTTTGCATGGATCAACATATTTTTCGCGTTAAGAGAGGATTCCGCCATAGGCAGGTTCTTTTTCACACATATTACTATATTTTAATTTTAACAATTACTACATTTTAATAAGCCTAGAAATGTACTATTCTTTATAAAGAATAAAATTAAATGTTTATTTGTAGAACAATGACGATTTAAAAATGTATGCACTTTTTGCAAAAAATTTTCTGCCAGGCCAAATTTTACTGATCTTTGAATGGACAAGGCCACGCCGAAACTATAATTTTCATACGAGGCTGGGTCGAAACCGGGACTGAAAATTTAGGCCCGTGAAGACTAGGAAGAATGATACCATACCAGTCTCGGTTCGGTACAGAGAAAATAAAGAGAGGCCCTACCCGGTCCTTCAGGTAAAAAGGCCTGGGCCCGGCCCGGAAAGCGTAGTGACTAGGCCCCTCCCGGCCCCAACCTTCAGAAAAAAGTACGACCCGGGCCCGGCCCGATTGCTGTGACTGAAAATAAGCCCGTGCAGACCTCTGGTTTGTAGCACTTTTATTTAAAATGAACAGTATAAACATGAAAAAGAGACTGAAATAATTATTTTTACTTTCTTCTATCTTTACATGAAGAAAGTATTGGATTCGTGAAAATTTTCGAATCCAGTTTTCGATGGATTTATACGTTTTAGGGGTCAGAGATCACGAAAAACATGTTTTTACAAAATGCCTGTCTGTAAGTCTGTCTGTCTGTGTGTGACACAAATTTTATGAGCGCTCTATCTCAAGAACTAATGAACGGAATTTAATGAAACTTTAGATTCAGTTAGTCCCTGATTTAAAGGTTGCCGATTACTTTTTGGTGTAAATCGTTCAACAAGTGGCGCTACTATGCGGCATTTTTCACGATTTACGTATCTCCCAGGACTAATGCATGAATTTTTATCAAACTTTAGATTCAGTTAGTTCCTGATATAATTTGATCTTGATAAGTTTTTCGTGTAAATTGCCGAACTGATGCCACTGCTATGCAGAACTTTCCACTATTTCCGCAATAGCTCTATCTCAAAAACTAATGAACGGATGTTCATCAAACTTCAAATCCAGTTAGAAGTTCACGTAAGTTGTTAGTGTAAATCACCTAAACGTTGCAGTGCTGTACTGCATTCAGGGCTTAATTTGCGCCGGAGCCCAGCTGCGGTAACTTCTCTGGTTTTAGTAAAATTTTAAATATTGCTCACCGGATTATTCACCGGAGCTTATAAATATAGGGCTCCAGAGCCCAATGCAATAGTGCTTCCGAAAAACCGAAGTCTAAATTATCCTTTCTTTCCCTTCCCATCTCCAAGCTTTTGCATTCTTTTTTATCAAAACATTTATATTTGACGTAATGTGTCGCACACGCAGGATATGGAGATAAAACGGACTCAAATTTTATATCAGTTTTGGGGCTTGGACTGACTCGAGATTAATCTGTCTTACGTTCAAAATTTTAATTTTAATGCTATTTTGATCAGAATGAAGGGAAAATAGAAATTCTGTTTTTCTATTTCAAATTTATTATATTCAAATTTATGTTGGCGACTTGTTGATACAGCGCCATTCAAGAGACTGAACAATGAATTTGGTTTCAGTTCTATTTTCTTTTGTAACAGTAGGATAATTTTCAATTGGCTGTTTTTTTATTTTATTATTATTTAGATACCTAACCTGAAAAGCATATTTTCTGTTTTTAGCCAACGAGCATCAGCTTGAAGTTTTGTTTGTTTGAGGTTTTTTCTCTTCTATTGCGCACGAGTATTAAAATAACGTTACTGATTTTTCTATTTATGTTGTACCATGAACGCTGCCCATGCTAATGCTCTGCTTTGCATATTTATGAAGTCACTTTCATTTTAAGTAGATATAATTGCCATGCATTGTTATTCTGATAGAAATGCAATCGAAAGGTGTTCCCCCTTTTTCTATAAAAGCATAGAATCTTTCCAATAACGATGTCAAAATTTTAATTTAATCTGATTTTCAGGGACTTGCCACAAAAAGATTGTTATGCGGAAAGAATCGATTATAGTTTAAGATATGTACCTTTTATAGGAAATTAAAAATATTTGTTCCATTCTTCAGCATATAAATATTAATTTCTGTAAATTTCATTAATTTTTTCTTAAAAATGCATAGCTGCGAACTATTCCTTTCTTGTGTTACCTCTATTTCCAAATCATAATCCTTACCAGATTTAATCGCGGAATTGTGACATTAATTAACATTAAAATTAGACAAAGATTACCATTCAGAAGGAGTGATAACTAAAAAGTGGAATAGTTGACAGCTAAATACAAGTATAAGCTGATAAATATACTATTTAAAATTTTTATTTTTCTAAAGGAAAAAAACGCTTTACATTTTGCAAATAATGTACGAAATATAAATATGGAGATTGGGGTGACAAGGGGAGGCAGGGAGAGAGAACGGAACAACTGTTAGTACCGCTATCGCAGAATATTAGAGCTCCGGTACTTCTTTTCTTAGAAATTAAGCCCTGGCTGCATTTATCAGGATGTATTAAAATGTATGAGACAGAAGAAAGTTTTGGGATTGCCATATCCGGCTAGTTTTTTTTTTTTTTTTTTTTTTTTTTTGCCAGAACTCTTTCGCACAAGACCAAATTTTAAACATATGGACGTAAAAATAAATATCTTTACAGAAGAATGAAGACTATATAGGTTGCTGATTCAGTTTATGCAACATTTATAAAAACTATGATTAAGAAATTCCAAATTCTTCCCAGAAAGTTTGAATAGTTATTTTTTATTATTATAAGTATAAATATTTCGTAAATAAAATAAAGGAAAATTAGTATTGAAAATTTTATTCTAAATGTAAAAAAAAAAAAAAAAAAAAAAAAAAAAACATAATTAAAAATTGTCAACAAATGTTCTATCTAAAACTTGTACTTCCTTTATCTACTTTTTGTAACTGAAACTATGCTTCTATCATCATGTATGTAAAATATAATCGAGCATATATGTATTTGGAATTAACCGGTGTGGTGTCTAAGATTAGTTTTAAGCTTTTTAATTTTTTTTTTTTTAAAGAATGAATTTACAGTAAAAAATACTTTCAAATTAATGTAGTATTTTCATATAAACATTTATGTATCTAACTTCAAAAGAACTTTCTTAGTTTAACAATGAATTTTACAAGTGTAAAATTCGCTGTTCTCAAATACAAAGAAACTACTCTCTGACACATTTCCGAATTTATTTTTGTTCCGAAACGCTCGTATGTTCTTATTCAAAAACTATGTAATCGAATGGCGTTTTTCATTTTTCGGTAAAGGCAGAAGAATTTTCAGAAAATACTGTCAAATTTGACGTTTTGAAACCGAATTTGCGGACGCGACACCGTGAGAAAGGAGAAACCGGCTATAACTCGATAAATAATTATTTATTTATAGATAGTTGAAAAATGACATTCGATCTCAAACCGCTTCAATATTCCGGCTTGCCAATTTTATAGTTTACGTTTGATAATAAATAAGAAAATGTGTCAAAAATTTCGGTTGTTGACCAGAGAATTTGAGAACTGCTTTAACTGCAACTCTGCTTTATTGCAGATTATTGCTGGCATTTTTAATTTTCTCTCCCTTACCTTTCAGTGGAACATTTTAGTATATATATAAAAAGAAGTTTGCTTTGCGCTAAAACACAAAATGTTTCCTTCTTGGTTATATTTCAGAAAGTGAATCATCGAACACCTCAGGGTACTTTTTGGTTACAACTTTTTCAACTTTCTGTACATTCATATAAAAAAGATGGGATAGAAATCTAAAGAAACTGCATACAGATTTGCATTCCACAAGGCTATTGTTTATTTGTATCAAGTAATTATCTAAAATCCACATATAACAATTTATTTAGAAATTATTAAAATGTGTGAATTTGTGTGTGTGTGTGTGTGGGGGGGGGGGGGTCAGTATTTTCATTATAGCATATTGTTTTACGTTTTCTTTGTTCTTTATATGATGTAGTGCCAGATTGTGAAATTTCTTCTACTTCAAAATCCTGAAAAGAAATATTAAATCAAAGATCTGATGAGTATTTATGTAAAGATCTAAGAATTTTATCCCTACATTTAAATCAAGTTGCGGATTCTTAAATTTTAGACCTATTTCAATAATTCGCTTTAATATTGAATTGCAAATGATACAAAATATCGCACACCTCAGGAATTCCATTTTATTTCGAGAACTTCTTCCTCATGACATGAATTACCTTTTTATCTGGATTACCAGCAAAATCTAATAAGTATTAGCGTCTAATCACTAATCATTTGACTAGGTCTAACAAAATATAAAGTTTCTATGAATTTTGTGGAATAGTTCTTGCATTATAGTAGCACTCAAACTTTTAACACAGAGACAGAAATCTTTCTAACAGGCAGTCAAAATCATATTTAGGATATACCGAAACGTGTAAACCCAGGACTGGCATTTAAAAAGGGCGGGGGGTCGTGTTCAAGCGACTGAACAGGGTGTTAAAAACTAAGGGGCGAAAATATATTCAAAATGCTTGATTAAAACTTAGAAGCTTTTTTAAAAGATATCATTCATTACGTTGCTTACAAAATCTTGCATTGGCTGCCGCTGATCTCCGGAAATCTATCCCTAATTGGAAACCGAAACAGTTCAAGCCTTTTTATGGAAATAGAAAAAATTAAAATGGAGTAATGTTCGGAATACAATCTGCGTGTTAATAACTTGCAAAATTTTATAAATGAGTGCAATAAAGAATATTGCACATCATATCTCTATTTCATTATATATTAGCCCAATATAAAAATAAAACCCGAAAGAAAGTCTTAATTTCGGGGCCCCTTTTCCCCCGAGCCCCTAGGCTTCAGTCTACTCAGCCTAATGGGTAATCCGCCTCTGCCCGTGGGAAAATAAATAGTGTTATTTTTTCGGTTATAAAGGTTTCTTTTAAAAGAAAAAGGAAAATTTGTGGAACAGATAATATCTTTGTCCCAGGTCCCAGACTACTATAAGAAAAGAATAGAGAAGAGAAAGCACACAAAGGCAAACCCCACATTGTGCAAGGACAGTGTCATGTTCGTTTAATTTATATAAGCAACACCGTGTTACTCTTACAATACGAGGCGCCAGTGAAGCTTGTTTTGGTTTGGTGCATTGTTGCACAGACTATTATAAGTAATTGGTAAGTATTCTTATATCCATTTTAAAACGTTGGACGAAAAGAAAAAAAAAAAGCCTACTGCTGCTGAGTATCTTTTGAAATAAAACGCTGCTAATCTTGCGTCTGTTTAGTTACCTAATCGTCTATCCATAATTGTTATAGTATGAATAAAAAAATCTTTTCTATTGAATGCAAGGTTGCGGAAAAAAAGAAAGTAAAGGAAGACATTTCCCAAAACTGCCGCCAAGAAAGATAACGATAACGCACCTCACCAGCTGATACTGGGAAATTCACCCAAATTTCGTTATACGAGAAGGGTAAGGCCTTCAGTCAATTTGACAATTATTGGAATGGCAGTTTCTAATCTACGTTTCAACTTTTTTTCAAGCAAACTTCGCCTAAATTACAGGGATTTTTTTTTTTTTTTTTTTTACGATAGAAAAATTATTTGAGCTTTAAATTTTAGGATGTATCACAAATCATTACATATACAATAATTTCTTAATTGTTTGATCTTTCTAAAATCAATGTATGTATTTATTAGAATAAGAAATCTGTATTTTTAAATATAAATATAGTTAATACATGTTTTTTTTTATGTATAACGCGATGACAATTGATTAATGAAAGGTTTTACTTCATGACCATTCTCTATACGTTGAAAGTGATTTTTCCATTAAAAAAGGTTTTTCACATTTAAAATTGACACAGACATTTAAACAAAACCACACATCATATATATAAAGATAATTTTCCAACAAATGGGAAATTATACATTATAATTTATTAAATTTTAAATTATTTTTAAAAGATAGACAGCTTTCGAAGAAGGTTTTTTTTTTTTTTTGGGGGGGGGGGGGGGGAGATGAACCATATTTTGGGAAAAGCCAATTTTATTTTTGCGAAATGTATTACATTATTATGAAAAATAGCATTTTGCAACGAAAGATGAAATTCACTTACTCAAATATAAAATTCGAACAAAACAACCATTAATTTTCTTAGTTTAATCTGATAAAGTGAGAGGTCACGAGAGTCATCAGCTTTCCCCCCTCCCCGTTCTGAACAAAGAAAATTTCTAAGGAACATTTAAAAAATGAAATGTATATTAAATTCTTTAAAAATTTCCTCTTGCTTTAGGATGCGAATCTTTCTAAATTTTAAAGCTGTACTCAAATCCAAAGTAGATAAATTTTAACACATGTAATGAAGTCATTTTTAATCTTAGATGCAAGCAAGCCATTTACAAGTACACTTATTCAGAAGTTATGCGATTGAAATAGCGTTTCCCATGTTTCGATAAAAGTAAAGAATCTTTTGAGAAATCTTCGTAAAATTTGGGGTTTTAAACTGAATTTCAGAATGCGACAGCCAATACTCTCTTAGTCTTATGATGGCACTTCTGTAACTGTTAAGACTGTTCTTAACTGCGCTGCTCAACAAGCGCAAAACGTTTTGACACATTTACAAATTCATTTTTTAACAGAAAGGTATAAAATTGGAAAGCCGGGCTATGGAAGCGATTTGGAATTGAACGTTTTTTCCATTTTTTGATCAATCAATTACCTATTGAGTTATAAGCCATTTTGATCACGTGACAAACAGGTTTTTTGCCCACTCTTGAGTGTTCTTTCTTCCTTCGCGCCGAAATTCGGTTCAAAACGCCCACTTTGGCACTATTTTCTGAAAGATGTATTGCGTTTGCAAAAAAATTGAAAAACAGATCAATTACAGTTTCTGAACAACAACACCAGCTAGTTTCAGGCATTTTCGAGCAAAAATAAATTAAAACTTAAGTCAGAAAGTTGCCCTTTTGGATTTGAGAACAGCCTTAAGTCCTAAAACTTGGCTTAAATGTTCATTTTCTGAACGATTCTTTGCCTTTCTAACACAATGGGAAATTCAATTTTTTGGTGTCTGAATAAAATTTGTAAATTGTATATTTTTACGAATATTATTGCAGTCTTTTCTGTATTCCCGAATGAAAATGACGTAAGAAAAGTAGCCATTTTAGCTATGCGAAGAGCTTTTAATGTAAAAACTGCTTTTTAAGAGATGAGATGTCACCCCCCCCCCCCCCCCACACACACACACACACACACAAAAAAAGAATAAGAGCCATGACCCTTTTCTAAATGGAGGGCTGGATCCGCTCTTGTATATTACAGAAAATCACATTTGTTCAACAAGTGTAAAAAATACGTACTGCAATTTATTAAATTTTAGGACAAATAAACTCTTTGTGTACATTAATGTTAACAACATTGGTTTTTAATCTACAACCTATTTGTACATAACAGAGTATTCAACTCTCGGTTTCCAAGCATCCACGATTTTAAATGAATGCCGTTTACATAAATTTTTAATTTTTAAATCTTTTAAAACAAATGTAGTTCTGACAAATACACACACACACACACACATATATATATATATATAAATCTATCCTATATGTATAAAATCCTAATGAAACGAATTTATGAAACTACTGATTATGTTTCACAGCTATTTCTCGTAAAATGTGGAACGCTTGTCTGTGAAATTAACACTAATTATCACGTATTCCCCCAAGTAATAACACGTATTCATCCACGAGTGTCAAAAGTTGTATTAGAGTTATAAAATTTAATTAGTTTTCGAGATATTAATTTTATTTCTCATTTCAATTACAATTCTGTAATGATGGCAACTAAATTACTCGATTTTTGTAGAAAAAAATGGATTGAGTTGAGTTGGGTTGATTGTTGACGGCCAATTATCTACACGAGGGATATGGGCCCTAGGGGGAGTGCCTTCCGTGGAGGTCTTTATAAGGGAACCTAATCCGTATTAACGCATGGAAATACACGGTTCGAAGAAAACCACGAAAACTCCGAACGATTAGGCCGACGGGCGCGATTGGGTTCGAATCCAGCACCTCCCGTCTACAAGCTTCGAGAGCAGAACCTCTCAGCCACTGGTGGGGCGTAAAAAAAAAAAAAAAAAAGACAGGGATTATTAGATTTCTTCTTTTTTCCCTAGGTATCCTGAAAAAGGAATTTTTGTTATTCTTTCTCTGTTCTCTGTGTGTTTAATTATTTTAGGTTACTTAGGATGCATAAAGTTTACCGTTTTTTAACAAATTAGAGACGAAAAAAAATTAACTTAATTTCAAGATACAGCTGGCAGATATATACCTTCCGAGACGGTGTATCTATACTTATTTGTATATGTAAAATAGTCAATGAAAACTAATGATATAATAGTAATTCCCAATCACCTTTTTGTATAAATGAAAAAGTATAAAAAACAAAATAATAAAAATAAATTTTTATTACCATTGAACGATTGAAAATATATCTTTCATGTTCGTTAGATTTAAACTTTATTTTTCTTTCTTTTTATATACAATTATTTCATAAAATTTTAATTTTTAAAGAAAAAACACGCCAAGTCAGGGCCGAAACTAAGGGGGGGGGGGGGGGGGGGCAGAGGAGGCAACCGCCCCGGGCGCCAGAGCGAAGGGGTGCCAAATGAAGGATTATACCTTTGGAATGGATCATTTTCGTCTGATGGACTGATGGCTTCTATTATTATGAAACAGCCATTATAAATGAAGTGTTAGGTGAAGATGAAAGAGCAGTCGTAAAAAGTTAGAACTCTGATTTTCTGGTCAGAATGGGAAAAAAGAATGGCCATAATTTTTTTTTGAAAAAAAAAATTATGCCAATTTTTTTCTTCCCATGCTGACCAGAAAATCAGAGTTCTGACTTTTTTTTACGACTGCTCTTTCATCTTCACCTAACACTTCATTTATAATGGCTGTTTCATAATAATAGAAGCCATCAGCCCATCAGAAGAAAATAACTCGGTTAAGCAGGACTCGGATAATCGGGACTAACTGTATATTTCAATTTTAAAATGATCTTTAGAATATTTTTGTTGGTGTTCAGAGGAGAGTCATGACCCCCGTGACCTCCCCCTTGGATCCGCCATTGAAGATTACGTAGTTCAGTATTATATATTTTAAATTTTAAAATAAGTCGGCTATTAGAAAATTAGTAAAATTCGCTTTGTAAATATACCTTGCGGAAGGGGGAGGGGAGCAAAAACCCATGCTTGCCCCGAGCGCAAAAAAGGCTAGTTTCGGCCCTGCGCCAAGTTATAATACGGATGCGATGCAGGAAAACAAAAACATTGAATTAGAGGTATGCACGGGACGAAATTTTCATGCCGAGCGCGACCAAGACAATCAGCAGGCAATTTTACTTTTGGCCAGGTAAAAAAGTTCCAAGTTTGGCCAGAACTGCTCCGAGCACAACTCCGCCCGTTGAAAAAAGTTATTGGCCAAGTCCGGTATAAAAATTAAAACTTCGGCTCCGTCTCCACAAAACATTAATTGACTCTGCTAGGCCCGACCAAGCTGAACATAGATTTTTACGCCTGTAGGGTCAAAAGTGTCTTGCACGAGAAGGCCTAAATAAAAATACTTATTTTACCTTTTTAAATCATGTTTATATTCTTCATTTTTAAAAAAGTGTTCTGAGATGTGCTATTTATTTTTTAAATGCATCTGATTATATGTAAATACAGTCAAGGATCTATAATCCGCACACCCATAATCCGCAATTTTCTATAATTCGCATTGCTTAATGAATGTAAACAATTAAACAAATTTACAAATTCTTGATCCAAAAATGATTTTTTAAAAGCAATATCTGAAAATTTTAAATATAAAAGTGAATAGAATCAATTTTTTAATACGAGAATTTGAAAAATGCATTTTTTGAGATAGCATATTAAATAAATTATTATATTTCACATTTTTCTTTTCATGTTACACTGAATATAGAATTAAAATAGTGTCCAGGAAAATTAATTATTATATATTTCACATTTTTCTTTTCATGTTATACTGAATATGGAATTAAAATAGTGTCCGGAAATAAGAAAATGACATATAATCCATAATACTCCATAATCCGCAATATTCCATAATCTGCACAACCTTTGGTCCCAACTTGTGCGGATTAAAGATCTTTGCCTGTATCACAATTACCATTAATATCGTTAATCCACATTCTTTGGCTTGGAGATTTAAATTTTTTAAAATTCTATACAATAAAATCTTCTATGACGGAATTGCATAGGAAAGAAGAAAAATCCGCCATGGGCTGATTCCCCTATGAGCAAGTTCATCGTATGTTGTAAGTAGATTACATTCTTTTCACAAGTATTTTTATCCTCATTTTACATACATCACCATTTTGTTTTGTTAAACACGGGTTTCTTCCATAGGCAGGATCTTTTGTCTCAGATTTTACCGTATTTTAATTTTATTGCCTAGAAATGCATCTACTCATCTTAAAAAAATAATAAAAATAATAAATATATCAATTTTAAGTGTGGAATAATGGCGATTTAAATATACGTGCATTTTTTTAACCAAAAAAATTGGGCCGGGCCAAATTTTACTGATATTTTTACTGGACAGGCCAGAGCTGTGCCGGTCCAATGATTTTCATGGGAGCTGGGACCGAAAATTTCTGCCTGTTCAGACCTCAAGAAGAATGCAGTCCAGCCCCGACGTAGGTCGGAAAACAAATCTAGTGCCGGCTCATCTGGGTCCGAACCTCTAGAAAAAAGTAATCCCTAAACCAAGTTCGAGCAGAGTGCCGGGAAGGAAAATTGGACCGGACGCATGAAGATCCTTACATCGAATAACCAAAAGATTAGGTCACAAAAATAAGTTCTAATATAGAGGTCTGCACGGGCCGAAATTTCCAGGCCCGGGCCTGGCCTGACCCATAGGAAAAAAAATTTTGACCCGGCCCGTAGAAAAATATATTGGCCCGGCCCGGTAGAAAAGTTAAAAGTTCGGCCCCGAGCTTGGCCCGGAAAAAGTTAAAATCTCGGCCCGGCCCGAGTGAATTGCTACAAAACATTGATTTTTACGTCGATTTGTTTAAAAATTTGACTCTTACGAGGAGTTCTAATCAAAAATATTTATCTTAACTTTTTTTTCATGTTTCTAAACTTCATTTTTATAAAAGTGCCGCAGGCTGCGATAGTTATTTTTTAATGAATCGCTATTTCTTCTATGCAAATGTTTGAGATATCATTAACATTTTTAATCCATATTCCATGCATTATGAATTGTTAAAAATCTGAAAAATGCTATACAGAAAAATCTTCTAAGACTCAATTACATAGAAAAGAAAAAAAAATTCGTTACAGACAGGTTCCCTTCTTAGCAAATGTAAATGTATTATATATTATTTTCTTACGTATTAGTATATTAATTTTGCAGGGATCAACAGGTTTTTCAGTTTAAAACAGGATTCCGTCATAGGCAGGTTCCTTTTCACACGTTTTACTACAATTTAATTAGCGCAGAAATTTACTATTCTTCAAAAAGAATAAATGTTAATGTTTAATTGTAGAATAATGGCAATTCAAAAAGGTATGCACATTTTGCAAAAAACATTGGGCCAGGCTTAATTTTACTGACCTTTGAACGGACAGGTCACGCCGAGATAATGATTTTCATACGGCTGGCTCAAAACTAGGGCTTAAAATTTTGGGCCGTGAAGACTAGAAAAGAAACCAGTCCCGGCTCTGTACAGAAAAAATAAGTTAGGCCCGGCCCGGCCCGATTCTTCCGGAAAAAAGTAAGGCCCGAACCCGGCCCGGCCCGTAAAGAGTAGTCACTAGGCTCGGCCCGACCCGAGCCTTTAGAAAAAAGTATGGCCCGGCCCGAGTGCCGCAAATGAAAATAGGCCCATGCCCGGCCCGTGCAGATCTCTATTCTAATATATTAAAAAAAAAAAAAAAAAACGAGTTTTTAGTGAACTTTGTTCACTTTCATAGATGAGTTTGAGTTGAACGAGTTCGTTTCAAAAATTTTGAATTTGAACGTGAACTTGACTCATTTTTGAAAAATTGAACTTGAGTTTGAATTAGTTCGTTTATTTTGTGAGCGTACCCAACACTGGTTGTGGAATATAATTTTCCCTATTGTCTGCATCTTATTGGAGGTATTTTAAAATGTATCGGTGAAATTGTCTCAAAGTGTGTATGGTATTTGTTTCGTAGAGAAATTTTACAAAACTCTCAATTTTCATGATTAACATCTAATATTTTCAGCATTTTCAGTAAATTTTGACATAAGATTCAAACAAAAATTCAATTCTAATTGTTTCAAAACAAATTGTATATATATATATATATATATATTAAGCAAAACACGTGCCAGAATGAGCTACAATTTTGTATTTTCATAATTTATGCTTTTATAAGCGGACTACTGTCATAAAAATGAATAGGTTGAAATTAATATTATTATTTCAAAAAACATATGAACCATGAATCCACGAATTTTTGACAGAAGTAGATCTCCAGATGCTTCAAAAATGGAAATGCAAAGTTGTAGATTATTTCACTAGTGATACCAAATAATTGATATCAAATGTGGTGACAATAACAAAATGCTTAATTAATGTATCAAATCTTTTTTTTTTTTTAAGTAACTGTATTATTAATCCTTTCATTTGTCTTTCACAGGAAAATTCAAGTATTATTTCCTTGGACCCAATGCCAGGAAAGCATGCAGTTGATATATCAGTGGTGAGTTGTGGAATATAATTTTCTCTATTGTTTGCATCTTATTGGAGGTATTTTAAAATGTATTGTCTGAAAGTGTGTGTGGGGTGGTATTTACTTCATAGAAAAATTTTACAAAACTCTGAATTTTCATTATTAACATCTAATATTTTTGCTCTTTTCAGTAAATTTTGACATAAGATTCAATTAAAAGTTCAATTCTAAATGTTGCGAAACATATTGTATAGCATGTTTTTTTTTAACAGAACACATGGCAGAATGAGCTACAATTTTGTATTTTTATAAGTGGACTACTGTCATAAAAACGAATAGATTGCAATTAATATTATTTCAAAAAATATATGAACTGTAATCCAAGAATTTTTGACAGAAGTAGATCTCCAGATGCTTCAAATATAGAAGTGCAAAGTTCTAGATTATTTCACTACTGTTTCAAAGAAGACATAATTTGCTGATGAATGAACATTTTCTGTTTTTGTTAGAGGGAGTGGGGGAGTTTGATTATTATCTTTATTTATTTTTTCTTACCCAAACTGTATTTTTGAATAAGTGAGTGATTGTTGATGTTTTAATCGATCAATAGTCTTAATTCAAACATTTTATATATTCTGTTGGATTTTCGAATATCAAGAATTTTTTATGGTTAATTTATTTTAATGCGATACCAAATGTGATGACAATAATAAAATGCTTATTTAATGCATCAAATCTTATTTTTTTAAGTAACTGTGTTATTAATCCTTTCATTTGTCTTTCACAGGAAAACTCAAGTTATATGTCTTTGGACACAATGCCAACAAAGCATGCAACTGATATATCAATGGTGAGTTGTGGAATATAAATTTACCTATTATTTGCATCTTATTGAAGGTAATTAAAAATGTATTGTTGAAATTGTCTGAAAGTGTGTGTGGGGTGGTATTTACTTCGTAGAGAAATTTTACAAAATTCTGAATTTTCATTATTATTATCTAATATTTTTGGTCTTCTCAGTAAATTTTGGCACAAGACTAGAACAAAAATTAATTTATAATTGTTGCAAAACAGGCTGTATTATATGTATTTTTTTTTTTTATATAAAACTGGATTTTTACTATTGTCATCTACTATTTTTATCTTTGGCTTCTCAGTAAATTGAAGAGCTAAGTGGAAGAACATGTTACATAACAAAAATTACATTTAAAGAAATTTGAGGTGAAAGTTTTTGCTGTAAATTTTAATGATTTATTTTCTGTTTGATACCATGTTTTTAAAATATTAGCAGGTATGGTATTAAACTCTCTTAGAAAAACTTATTCATATCTAATTTTCAAATATTATACAATATGAATATTACTGATATTATTAAATATTAAAGAATAATCTCTTAAATCTTCAAGACTAAATAGAATCTCAGTATTTCAGCTTCGCCATGCGATAGGATACCTCATATCATCCAAAAGATTAAAAAAAAAAAAAAAAAAAAAAAAAAAAAAAATAGAAAATGTAGCATAACATGTTCATCCACTCAGGTCTTCAATTTTGGCATAAGATGCAAAGAGAAAGCATTTGGCAGAAGGGGCTGGACACATATGTAGGTGTAAGTGTATGAATTTTCACTACAGTTGGTGAATGTTTCACTGTGGTTCTGTTTAATTATGTGAATCACTTTGGTGACATTTAGAACATGCTTAATTAACATATCAAATCTTACTGCATTATTAATCTTTTCATTTCTCCTTTATAGGAAAAATCCTCAACCATTTCGGATACTGAAATCATTAAAAGGTCGGTTTTATTATCTATTGAGAATATAAATCTGAAAAGGAAATTAGAAAGAACGTCCAACGAAATGGCTGAAGCAAAAAAGAAAATAAAAAAACAGGAAGAGATTACAAAAAAAGCAGGAGAACAAAATAAAAGAATTGACTTCATTCATGGACAGTATGAAAAAAGAGAGATTTGCGGATCAATTTGCTGTTGATCAGTTAAATTCAGTAGCAGGAGCAAATAAAGAATTTCTTTTGAGACAACTATGTACTGTTACTGATCTTACACCACCAAAAGAATACTCGCCTGATTTAAGAGCTTTTGCTTTAACTTTGCATTATTATTCGCCAGCAGCATATGAGTACATCAGAAAAACATTCAATAAAGCTATTCCTCATCAGAAGACCATAGCAGAATGGTATAAGCAAATTGATGCATTGCCTGGTTTCACAAATGAGGCTTTTATTTTATTGGAACATGCTGCTAAAAACACTCCATATACCACTGTTTGCTCCTTAACAATGGATGAAATGGCCATTTGTCCTCATACTGAATGGGATGGACAGAAGCATCATGGATATGTTGATGTTGGAATTGGTGTAGAGGATGACAATCTTCCCATTGCAAAAAATGCATTTGTTTTTATGGTTGTCAGTATCAACTGTAGCTGGAAAGTACCTGTTGGTTATTTTTTTATTGATGGGCTTAATACAGTACAAAGGTGTAATCTCATAAGACAGTGTCTTACACTTCTGCATGATACCAAGATCAAAGTTGTCTCTTTGGCTTGCGATGGACTATCATCAAATTTAAGCACAGCAAGGGAATTGGGATGTGTTTTTGATGTTGACAACATGAAAACAACTTTCAAGCATCCTGCGTCAGGTGCTGATGATGTTGCATTTATGTTTGATACTTGCCACATACTGAAACTTGTGCGAAATACTATAGGAGAAAAAAAATCTGCTGTAGATCAAAACAATAATTTCATATTGTGGGAGTACGTGACAAAATTACAAGAAGAACAGGTAATTGCAGATTTAAGATTAGGAAATAAATTGACACAACAGCATGTTAATTTTTACGCACAAAAAATGAAAGTTAAATTAGCATCGCAATTGTTTAGTTCATCTGTTGCAGATGCTATTGAAATATGCCAAGAAGCAGGTATTGATGGATTTGAAGAATCAGAAGCAACTGTTGAATTTATTAGAAATATCAATGATGCCTTCGACATATTGAATTCTAGAAACCTGGGCAATCAAGGTATTTATAAACGTCCTTTAAGTGAAGATAATGAAGACGTAATCATTCCACGTTTGAACCAGATATATAATTATATAGCAGGCTTAAAAGTTGCAAGAAATGGTGAATCAATATTGAACTCAGCAAGAAAAACTGGTTTCTTAGGCTTCTTAATTTGCATCAAAAGCATGTTGCATTTGTATACGACATTAGTTAAAAGTGAAGTTCCACTATTAAAATATTTACCAATGTACAAATTCAACCAAGATCATTTGGAAATTTTCTTCTCTTGCATAAGAAGGAATTGTGGGCATAACACTAATCCAACAGCTAGGCAGTTTACATCTGCATATAGGAAAATCCTAGTGAAATCTGAAATAAAACATTCTGAAAAATCTAATTGTATAGTTCTTGAAGATATTACAAATTTGAGCGTAAGTAGCAGAGATTCCATAAAAGTTATAAATTCTTCTTCTGATAGGAGACTTCTTGATGATGCAAACTTTCTCATTCCAGATCCAATCATGGAAACTGGTCCTGACTATATACAGTGTCCTGAGAATTTAAGTGAATTTGCTTCTACGGCTGTCGAATATATTGCTGGATTCATTGTTAGGCAATTGGCTGAAAGCATAAAATGCATTCACTGTGTTGCAGTGCTTTCAAGTAATACATCAGTTCGCCAATTTTCTCTCATTGCTAAAAAGGATAGAGGTGGTTTGAAATATCCTTCAATAGATGTTTTCAGAATATGCAAAAGATGTGAACAAATCTTCAAAATTGCTGTAAATAAAGAGACAAATAGAACAAAAATTTCAAGACAAGTTTTATTAGTAGTCGCTTTAAGAAGCTTTGAAAATGAAAATCTATTTCACTGCCTTAGACGTACACATGCATGATACATCATCACTTGAGAACCACACAGTTCATTTGATTCGGGCTGTTGCTGATAAATATTTTAATATCCGCTTATTTTCCCACAGTAAAAACTTAAATCAAACAAAATCTTATCTTAAAAGTGCTGCTGATAAATTAAAGAAAAATAAAAAATTAAACCAATTAATGGGAAAGTAATATTTTAACTTATATTAATATTCTCTGAAAAGTTCATAATCTTCAAATTTTTGCATGTCTCTAAACTTTTTATAATTTAAATGCCTTAATGTTTTGAATTTTTTTTTCAATCTTATTTTATAGAAACATTTTAAGTGATCATCTAAATCCTCTTCAATTAATTTGTCTACTTTTCCTCATTTAATTTTTTTTTATGTATAATAAACACATTTGATAAATAATTTAAATAAACTTTAATGTTTTGTAATTGAATCTTAAATTTCGCAAATATTTTGCAAAAAATCCTAAATTTTTACACAGTTACCTCCTCTCTGCTAGTACAAGTAGTTTTCATAACGATAAAACTGTTATAATAAGGTTTTTAAATGTAAATAAGAGATTTAAAATCTGCAAAATGAGAAATCTGTTACGTCTTCATCACAGACTGTGCATGTTTTTGAAAGTAGCATATATTCTAGTAAATTTGATTAAAATAATAAATTTACTGATTTAAAAATTCGTTTATAAACATTGCAATCATCTAAGTTTAACATTGAATTATTGGTATTTAAATTTTGCTTTTCTGAGATAAATTAAAATTTCTGTAAAACAAAATTTTATGTATAAACAGTGGTGAAATGGTTAATTTTTACTGCTACTGAGTTTAAACTGTCTTCAACATCTTTTTTTCCCTTTTAATGTCTTGGATACCAAATTTCTTTTTCTGCCAAATTGTATTTTCTCTCCACTGATCAAAAGGGACAAAAGTTGATTTCATTATTTACTGTATATGAAAGTATTTGAAAACATTTATTTAATTGTTGCTGTGAAATTGTAAAATTGAATTTTCCAGCAAAATGTTGCATTCCTTTTATATGAATCTTTTCTAAATATTTATAGAAAGTTCCCTTATTTATAAATATGTAAACATACATATTAATTTCACAAGTGTTGTCAACACTGTTGTTAATGTCACAAGATATGCATATTTTTGGAAGCACCATGTGTTTTTTTAAAGTTATATTTAAATCAATAAACATACTGTTTTAAAAACTTGTTTATAACCATTGAAATTATTTATATTTAAATTTTGCATTTCTGGGGTATGTCTAAACTGTGAAAAAAAAATTATGTGTCAACAGTTGTGAAATGGTAAAATTTAACTGCTATGTTTCCTTTAATGGATGGATTTAAGAATTGGATACCAAATTTATTATTCTGTCACATTGTATTTCCTTTACACCCATCCTTAGGCAAAAGAAACAAAAGTTAATTTGCTTATTTACTTTATATGAAAGTATTTGAAATCTTCTAATCATTTGTCTTGTTTAATCGTGGCTGTGAAATTGTAAAATTGTTTTTTTTTGTTTTTTTTTTTCTGCAAAATGTTGTGTTTCTTTCACATGATGTTTTTCTAAATGTTTATATAATAAAGTCTTTCATGCCATTATTTAGTTTCCTCATTTGTGTACATATATATTTCACAAATATTTCTTACTTTTATCAAATAGAACAATTTCTTGTATAAATTCTATTACTTTTTACCAAGAATATGCGGCAATGAAGTAACCTGCAGAAATAGAATATCTGTATTGACATCTAGCAGTGGAACAGCCAGGAGTTGGCGTTAGTTTTGAGTTGTTGATAATGGTGGTTGTCAGTTACTTGAATCACACTAGCAATTGAATCCATTCATTTTAATGAACGAAATAATTCTTTTTTTCCGGATATTAGAATCAGAAGCTATGTTGGTTATGATTAAGTTAAACAGCGTTTATAGCAGTGGTTCCCAATGTTTTGTTATTGAATTTAAAAATATTTCCAGGCAAAAATTTAAAATACAAATAACAGCATGCATGAAAAATCTTTTGAATTATTTTGATATATTTTCATGGTATTAAAAATCTCTATGATTTCTCTTGTTATTATTGCATTTTACAATTTTTCATAAAGCTTCAGATTCTTTACTGAATGAGCTTTCTACTTCTATTCATTCTGCTATATGCCAGACAAAGAATTTTGTGAACTACATATGAAACTACTTAAAAGTATATATAAATCTGGTTTGTTGAACATATTGAACCTAAAAAATATATGAAACATCTGAACGCTGTGCTTCTAACTTTACAAAAATTATAAATCTTAAAAAGCATTAGAAAAAAAAGAAATAGATAGATAGGCTATATTGCAGGCATCATACACAGTAATTAAATTTAAATGATGACATGTATATTTTTAATTTTAAAATCAGATAGTGCAAGGAACACAATTAATGATATTGGGAAAGGAAAAACGGAGAAAATGTGTTGTTTTGGGGAATGATGGCTATTTAATATTAATAAAGATGAGAATCTTGAAATGCTTTTTGTATATTACGTTATCCATAGAAAGAAAATTTAGTACCCATTTTTTCTACCAATTCTTATTATGTTACAAAAATGAATTATAAAATTTGTCAATGTTATAAATTTTAATGCAAAATGTAAGACTCTCTTCAAGATATTTTGTGAAGATAAAAATACAGACAGTATAACAATTATCTTTAGCATTGAGGTAAGTTGGAAAAGTAGTAGTACAAAACTCTTTTTGGCTCATCCATAGGCGAAGATGTATAGAGCTTCATTGCATTTATAGAATTATATCAAAAACATTTTTGTAGCAGAAGATTCACCCTTTTGATAAGTTAAAAATTATGAAATGAATAATTGTAAAATCTCATGCTTTTCCATGCAGGGTTGGCAAGGTTTTTCCCACCCCTGGTAAATACCATGGTAAAAACCGGTATTTACCGTCCTGGGAAATACTATGTTTTTCCCAGATGGGAAAAACTGATTATTAAAAACATAAATATACCGTAATTTCCGGCCTATAATCCGCGGATTATCTGTTAAAAAACCTCAAAAATTTTAAGTGCGGATTATCTGTTGAAAATTTTTTAAGCAGAAGTTCACATCAGACATCCAGATTCTACCGCACGATTGTCGACTGCCGACCGTTTGCGGAGTTGTTCCAGATTGGTTCACATATGACGTGCATGCTAGTGGGAGTGGCTTCCGATTTTTATGTTATTTTTTTAGCCTTATGGCAAAATGTTTCGATGATGAACAAAGCGTTTCTCAACTCATCTCTTTCAAAATTTTCAATCTCAATCATTTATGAAATATTGTATTGTTATGACGTTGAAAGTTATAATAATGTCTAAGAGAAAACGTGTTATTTAAAACTACAGAATTTAAACTGAACGTTATTTAAAAAGCGGAAGGTGATTTCGATATAGGTATCGATTATTAGCATAAATCTATAGCCAAATCGATATAGGTATCGGAATTAGGATAAACATAGAGCCAAATCGATATAGGTATCGCAATTAGCATAAATCTATAGTTAAATCGAAATAGGTACCGATTATTACCATAAATATATAGCCAAATTGATATAGGCATCGGGTTGGGTTGGGTTGATTTTTGACGGCCAGTTATCTACAAGAGGGATATAGGCCCGGGGGGAGTGCCCTCCGTGGGGGTCTTTCTAAGGGAACCTAATCCGTATTAACGCATGGAAGATCCACGGCTCGAAGAAAACCACGAAAACTCCGAACGATTAGGCCGACGGGCGCGATTGGGATCGAACCCAGCACCTCCCGTCTACCAGCTTCGGGAGCAGAACCTCTCGGCCACATATATATAGGCATCGGAATTAGCATAAATCTATTGTCAAATATGAAAAAGCTTTTTAAACTGTAACGCGCTGAAGGTTACGATATACAATCACAGTAAAAAATAAACGATATTATTTTTAAAATCAGTTGTTTTTTGTTTGCTTCAATGGGTCAATTTTTGTGAAATACTTTTCAAAATAACTTGTTAACGTTGTGTTAATAATCTTTTAGATTACATATTCAATAAGAATTTAATCCGACACAATATATGTAATAACATAAAAGCATTATTTTAGATACTAACGTGCTATTGGGGATTAAAAAATATAAAATTAAAAATAGTATAATATAATAATATACCACATTAATCATATCCAACGAAAACAACTAATATTCAATGATTCGATTACAAATATCGATTGAAGCTCGATTATTCTGGAATGATTTAGATTTTGTTTGAGTCAATATAGACATGTATTCCCTCGTGTAAGCTTATTACAAGAGTCATTGTTTGGAAAGATAAGAAGATTCAGTCATTGGTTTCAGCTGTTTTGAACCATACCATAAAATTACAAAATAATCAAGCATAAAGCTATAGTCTAATCGATATAGGTGTCGATTATTGTCATAAATCTACAGCCAAATCGACCACAAGACATTCTACGTTTTAGATATGAGATTCAATGGAAATTTTTTTTGTATTTTTTTAACTTGTAATTATTTTACTGTTATTTTTTTTCAATTATTTTAATACAATTATCATTTAAGTAGAGCAACTAAATAAATAGGGAGGTAATTTATTAGTGGTACATTCGAATGTTGAAAAAAAAGAGTAATCCCCGTATAGTCCGGCGTATAATCCGCGGATTATACACCGATGCAGATTATCTGCTGAAATTTTTTTATAAGGGCTAAAAATTGCGACTGCGGATTATACGCCGGCGCGGATTATAGGCCGGAAATTACGGTAAATTCAAAACAACCTTTAAAAATGTCAAAATTGGGTTCCAAAAAATAGCTTGAAAGGTAAAAAAAAAAAAAAGAAAAGGAAGATCTACAAAAACAGACAATGGAGTGCATTTATTTAAATATTCACACACTAGTATACAGATTCCCAAACATTTATCAATCATACTCCTATTCATATTCTTTGTCTTCCACATAGGATTCTAGCATCATATAACAAAATACTAATTTAGAGACTTTTTGTAAACCCAGTCTATTTCTAATCTTGTTTTGGACGAAAGAAAATTTAGAAAAAAAACGCTCCAAAGATGCTGATGATGCAGGACATCCCTGAAGATGTTTTATGCAATAATTCTTATTTATTTATACAGTAGAAGATCTTTATTGTTAATTATTATTATGAATTTGTTACATTAGTTCAACTTTATCCCCTTAATTTAGAACTTTAATGAAAAGAAAAGTGGTATTATTACAATATATTACTCATTTTCAAAAATGTTTAATGAATGAATTGGTCCAGGTATAGTTGACCATGTTTATAAAGTATATTTAACAATATGTGGAATAATCAATGTTATTAAAAAGTTCATAATCTGGAAAACTCCTGTGGACAAGCAATGCAGTATAAAGATACTCTAATATATTTTCATATATGTTTCAGACATATTTTGCCTTATTTCTAACCCTTTAAGACCGGACCCGCATGATCGTGCGGATTAGGCAATAACTAAAATTCTATCTTCCTGGGTTATCTATTCCATAAATGCCGGAATCGAGTGATTGTGCTGGTTAACAGAAATTATATTATATGAATTTTATCAACAGATAGTAAATTATCAGTTACATTATTGTTTAAAAAAAAAAAAAAAACACAAAAAGCTGCCTGGTCTAAAAGGGATAAGGTAAATTTAATGATGTGCGAAATGTGACCCATATAATGCACAAGCTTGCATTTTTAGGTTTTCGCTATACAGATCTACTGTATTCCTTTCTTACAGAATAATTTTAAACCTAAAGGAAATTTGTAATAATTACGTATTTCCAACTTTCATTTTACACATCAGATTCAAAAAACCAGAATATTTCTTACATATTGTCATTTGGAAGTTTTTTCCAGTATTTACCACTTTTTCCCGGTATTTACCACTTTATCCCGGTATTTACCAGTTTTTCCCAGTGGGATGGGAAAAACAAGTTTATGACGGGAAAAAGCCAACCCTGTTTCCATGTGAATAAATTCACTTAGAACAAAAAAAAAACAAAGTGAGGGGGTATTGTAATTAGAAATATATGTTATATAGATATTGTAATTAACATACTATGTTAGACTTATATAAAGTGTTAAAAAAAAAAAAAAAAAAGACAAGCTTTGAGAGGTCGAAGGATGTAGAACAATCAGTACAAGCAATTTTTATATAGGCATCCAGGATCGCAATCATTGTTCAGTCAAAAATATATCTCAACTCCAAGACTATCTTGAATTCTTTTTTCCTAACTTTAATAATGATGAAGTGATTTTAGCAAATTAGCTTAATACTGTTTCATGTCAAACATAACAATATCATGAAAACTGATGGAAGTTAAAATCATGCACATTTAAAAAGCACGGATTTCAGTACTACATATTTTACACTGGCCATATTTTAGACCTACAGAGGAGTGCAGGACTAAAGAATATATCTATCTTATTTCTAGTCCTGTAAAGAGCATGTGTTTTATGTTTGATAAATAGCTTGTTTCCATTTGAGAACAGCCTTAATTTATAAGATCAATAAATAAAAACCATCTAGATCCTTTTCTGCAATACCCAATTCTCTTCAAAACAGAGTCCAATCAAGCTGAAGTTGCCCCCCCACCCCCTACCTCCCCATTCCCAGCAACATTTTCAGAAAAAAAAAGTAGGTTTATTTGATGAGTTTACAAAGTTATTTGGGTGAAAGTTTCAAGTTTATAAAAAATTAACTTACAAGAATAATCAAGAAAATGAATAACCGTCCACTTTCTCAAATAAGCATTTGTATAATTCACAAACATCTACGATCCACAGTTTATGTTGCAGAATAAATGAGGACATCCTTTTCAAAACTCACCTTATCCAAAATCCTAAAAATTGTGTTTTCCCTAACAGTCTAGTAATCATTTTAAACTATAATTCTGACATTGTAAAATCCTTGTTTATATTGAAACCAATAGACACAGTATACAGTTTTTGGCATTTTCCCCAAATTTGATTTTCTGGACACGGCAAGTTTTGAAAACTATAGGTACTCTCAAATTGAAAAGGACTTTTACAGAAAAATTAAATATGGAGGTTTTTTTATTACAGTAAAAAGTTTATTTTTACATCAAGGACCAAAATATAAAATGCAAACAGTGGAAAAACTTAAATTGTGAGAAAATACACAAATTTGTGGGCCCCTGAAATTGGTGGGTCGAGGGCCGTGCATTAATCAGGCCATGCTTCAAAACATAATATATTTGAAAAATCAGAAAATTTGTTTTCGAAAATTTTGTTACTTTGTTATATGAAAATCATCATCGTAATTTTCACCACACAAATTAAAAAATTTTAAAATGCTTTAATATATTTTTTCTTACATTTTCTATAATATTTCTTACTATTTATTTTCTGTTGTGTACTTTCTGTTTATTTCTTTGTCGTTGCATTGTTCAAAAGGGAAAAGATGCTGTAAAATCAAATCCTCATTAAAGTTTCTCTTTTATAATAAATATAATTTTTGTTATATATAACAGTGTTTTATTAAATGTACCATATACACTAAAATATCGTAATTCATAATTGTCTGTAAAATGTAAAATATTTCTAATATTGTTCTTAATTTTTTTTTTTTTTTTACAAAATTTACTTACTCTCCCTGAATTAAACTAAATATATTGATTTTAATCACGAGCTAATATTGATTGCAGCATCTTTTTTTATTATTATTCCATTTAACTAAAAAAGTATTTTCTCTTGCATTTAATTTTTAAGTCATCTGTGAAAAATTAATTTTACTATTTTCTCTCTCTCTTTTTTAAAAAAATCCAAAATCGTTGAAAGAAAAGGGTATTTACAAATATAAATTCTGAAATCAAGTAAGGACAGAATCCCCCCCCCCCCCGCCTTATTCGTAAGTATTTTATTAATAAAATTTAAAAATATCTACGTTTAAATAGATTCTTAGTCTTTTTTATGGATTATTTAGAGGTCTTTTATTGTCAAAAAAATAAAGCATATGAATTAACGAAATACGAATTGAAAAAAACGAGTTGAATATTAGTTATAAAAACAACCAATTATTGTTATTTTTAAAACAATCACAATTCTTCATAGCGATAATAACAAAGATAAATAAACAAAGTTCTGTGTGAATCAATTGCACGTGTTGCATATCTCCCACACCGACGATCGCGAAGCAGTCAATAAAATACATAAAATAAAAACATACAGAGAGAGACACGCGCCAAACAAGCGATAAATTCACCTTACTATCCCCCTTTTCCCGCAAGTGCTAATGGGTATTAAAGAAACAAAAAAAATTCGGTGGCAAACAGCAGGCAGGGAAGATACAATGCAAAGATATACTTGCCTTCCTTCTAGTTCTTCTTACTTCTATGCTCTTACCCAGCTGCGTAGATACTTAGGCATATTCAACTTTTATAGGCGATTTATTCCCAGAGCTGCTGACATTTTAGCACCCCTTGTCAAATTTCTAGAAAGCCACAAAAATAAAAAGAAACATCCTCGTTCCAAGGTTTCCATTGACCCATTACAATGGGACGAGGAAGCGAATCTTGCATTTAAGGCATCTAAAGAAGCGATTTCTCGGGCAACGCTTCTACGACATCCTATTCCTGGTGCTCAATTAAGTTTATGGGTTGATGCATCAAATGCCGCAGTTGGTGACTCTGTCATGCAAATGTCTCACAATCAATGGGAACCTATAGCATTTTATTCAGGCAAACTAAATAAATCTCAGAAAAATTGGTCAACGTATGAGCGCGAATTATATGCCATATAAACCAGTATAAGAAAATTTCAACACCTGCTTGAAGGCAGAAATTTCATAATTTATACTGATCAGAAACCCTTAATTTATGCCTTTTAAACAAAATCTTGAAAAATGCAGTCCTCAACAACCACGACACCTAGATTATATATTGCAATTTTCTATCGATATCCGGTATACAAAAGGTTCAGAAATCCTGTTGCCGATGCACTATCTCGCATCGAAATTAATCAAATTTCTCTGGCTGTACTTGATTTTAAAGAATTTGTTTCAGCTCAATCAACTGACGAGGAACTTCAAAAACTTTTGCAATCTAATACTATATTCATAAAATTAGAAAAACATTACTTTCCTCTTGAGGATATCTCTTTATACTGTGACATATCTCAAGAACATCCCCGTCCATTGATTCGTATGGCCTGAAATGCATAAGGATATTAAATCCATGGTTCATAGCTGTGATAATTGCCAAAGAGCCAAAATAACACAGCACACAAAATCTCCTATTGGTACATTCACCCTACCTGATTTCCCCATCTGATGGTAATCAATATTGTTTAACTATCATTGATCGATTTACCAGATGGCCTGAAGTTATTCTGACAATTGATATACTGCGGAAACCACTGCTCGCACTTTATTAAAGGGTTGGATCTCCAGATTTGGATGCCCAGTCACTATCACCACAGATCAAGGCCGTAATTTTGAATCCACCTTGCTTCAGGAACTTCTGCACATCATAGGTTGCAATTGAATTCAAACTTTGCCATATCATCCCCAGGCAAATGGAATTTTGGAACTTATCACAGACATTTAAAAGATGCTCTTAAGGCACACAATAACACTAAATGGACTGACATTCTTCCAATTGTTCTCCTAGGTTTACGATCAGCTCTCAAAAATGACATTAATGCAACGCCTGCGCAATTAGTATATGGTACAACATTAAGATTACCCTCGAACAAATTGATCGACCGATTGATCCCTGATAGAGATACAAACACTGTATTTCTCATTGCCTCTTATCATCTCCTGTCATAAAACCTCATTTCACATACCTCATTTTATTTTTAAGTTCATAGTCATTCATTTACTTTTATTTCTTAAATAATGACAGTAATAAATATTCCTTAAACTTTTACTTACCCTCTCTATTGATTCTAGACAATATCCAGCTGTAATAAAAGTTTTCTGACTTCTTTAACATCCGTAGTAATTTATACCATTTTGCCGTTTCTATTTTTATTTCATTACCATGCTTCACCGGCAAAATCTTTCCTTCGACTACGTTTCAACTCACATAACGATATTTCTCCCGCCAGATGGCGACTTAGGATATCGTTTTCAAATCGAATCTTTTCATCGATTCGATGCCGTTCTCCGATTGGTTCGTTTGCCTGAAACGACGTTTTCAATCCGTTCCTTTTTATATAAATATGCGATTCCAACTTTAATTAGACGCACTTTTATCTTCCTTTAATGGAAGAAGTTTGTCAAGTAACTGAATGTTGGCTGGTCCACGTTCTGGAGTATTTGTTTAAGTTTTACCTGTGTTTTTATGTTTTATCCTGAAGCCTAAAGCTGTGATACCATCAAACAAAATGTCCGTTCTGAATGTGAAACATCGTCATCATGTTCTCCAATATGTCTGTTCAAATGAGCGATATTTATTACTGATGTCAAGCATGTGTTTTTGGAAGTAAAATAAACTGTCTTTTATTTAATTCAACCTGCATATGTTTTACTCTGCACTTATAAAGATCAAACTACACTTCTACATCTCTACATCTTCAATTTCAGGATAATCTGTTAGGGAAATATGTTTTGGTTAAATTTTTTGATGTTTTTGTCCACTAGATGGCAGGATATCTTTTCCCACCAGATGGCAGGATAGTTTGTCCTCCAGATGGCAGGGTTGTTGCACTGGATGGCTGGAGTATGTTTTTTGGAAGTGGTCTCTGGTTGACTGTTGGGTTTTTGATGGTTGGACTGCTCTGGGTAGTTGGTATTTGAGAGATGTGGAGCATTATGATTATTATGTTTTCCTATGCTGTGTTTTGTTCATTTTAGTTTGTCTTGTCAAGTAGGCAAGCAAATAAAGTTATTTTCAGCTGACTTGATAGTGATTAATTATGAGTTTGTTTATTCTTGACTGACCTCTGTTACATGGTAGCAGAGCGGCGTGGTTGGGTGTTTGTTGCTTATTTAGTGAAGATTGAAATGTTTACATTTTTCAGTTAGGCTTAACGAAAGCATGCTATTAGGCTTAGTAATGTTTATTTGATATGACAGTATGCTTTATCATGAATTCAACAACAATTATTTAGTATGTGATAAAAATTAAATATAGGAAATTGTTTTCAAGAAACTTTTGTTTACCTTTTGAAGTTTTAAATTATTCATTTCTGGGACTTTGTTTTTTTTTTAATGACAACATGGCTGCTGACTCTGAAGATTGTCTTGGTCAAATAGGTCATAAAACTATTCCTGTGCTTTCTAATGCAAATTATCACTCATGGAAAGATAGATTAGAGTCTTTATTACAATTAACTGGTTGTAAGAAATTTATTGTTGATCCAGAACCAGTATTATCAGCTGATGCTACAGAAGCAGATAAAGATAGATTTGAATCTAGAAAGGACAGAGCTTTAGGTCTAATGAAAATTTATATGGATAGTAGCCAGGTTGCTATTTTAGATGGTATAGAGTCTCCATTAAAAGCTTGACAAAAGATAAGAGACACATATTGTCCCAAGTCTCGTGCAAGAATAGCTGAACTTAGAAGAAAATTTATTTTATTAAAGCCGGAAGAGGGAGAGCATATTGGTGTTTTTATTGCTAGAGTGAGAAAAGTGGTCAAAGATTTAGCTGATGCTGGGAAAATTGTTGATGATGCTGAAATAGCATTTCAGTTAATTGCTTTTCTTCCTGAAACTTACGAAAATGTAGTAACTAAGCTGTATGCTTTAGAAGATAAGAAATTTACTTCAGCGGAAGTGGAAACAGAATTATTAACTGAATATGGACGTTTAGAAAGCAAAAAGAAATTGGAAGAGTTTAGTCGACTGGATAAAACATTTTTGGTACAGGGAGCAAGAAGAAATGAATTAACTAATCTTAGGAAGCAAAATAAGCAGAGAGAACCAAAATAATTTGTTATCGATGTAACAATACTGGTCATATTGCTAGAAATTGTAAAGTTAATTTAAATAAAGAGCAAAAGCAGCGAAAGTTTGGAAATTATAAGAAGAATGAGAAATCCCAATCTCAAAAACAGTCATTATTTTATGTTTCAGAAATGGAAACTGCTCATGAAGCTAATGTTGAAGAGAATCGAGATATTTTCACTTGGGATTCAGCTGCAACTTGTCATGTTCTAAATTCAAAGAAATTTTTCCAATCATATAAGCCTTTAGAGAAAACACTTATTAAGTTTGGACCTCACCCTACTGAAGTTATAGGAATTGGAGATGCTGTTGTGAATGTTTATTCTAATAAGGTGTTGCATGTTATCACTCTGAAAAATGCTCTTCATGTTCCATCAGTCCAAAGAAATTTAGTATCGGGAAAGAAGATGGATGATGCTGGTTTTACATTTAGAGGAGGACATGGAATGATAAAATTTTATTATCCTGATGGAGCACCATTTATAACAGCTAAGAAAGAGAAAAACTTCTTCATTTTTCATGGTTATTGTGCAAATTCATTGGACTGCAATGGCATCTACGAAACTCATAGTCAATTAGATATGAACCATGAACGTGTTGGTCATTTTAGTAACCGAATGTTACGAAAGATGATTGTTGAAAACAAGGTTACTGGTGTTAAGAATACTAACTTTAAAGAAGTTGTTGATTGTGAAAGCTGTAGTCTGTCAAAGTCAAAGAGAGCAAGTCACTTGCCTATGGATAAAGTTAGGTCAACTGAAATTTTACAGTTGGTTCACTCTGATTTGTGGGGGCCTGCAAAAATATGGTCAATAGGAAATGCTTTATATTTTCTTACATTTATTGATGATTTTAGTAGAAGGGTGTTTATCTATCTGTTGAAGGATAAAAAGAGTGTTTACGAAACCTTTGTGCGATTTAAAGCAATGGCAGAACGCCAAACAGGGGAAAAAGTTGAGTGCCCTTAGAACGGACAATGGCTTGGAATACTTATCAAATGTCTTTCAAAATGCATTGGAAAAAGAAGGAATATGTCATGAGAGAACAAATGTTTTTACCCCTGAAATGAACGGAGTTTCGGAACATTATAATAGAACGATTATGGAAGGTGTTTTAGCTTATTTGCATAGTGCGAAACTACCGTCAAAGATGTGGGCTGAATTAGTAATGACAGTAAATCATTTGGAAAATAGAGTGCTGCATTCAACTACCAATGAAATCCCTTACTTTCGATGGTTTGGTAGAAAACCGAATGTTAGCTATTTTAAAAGAATTGGATGTACTGCTTATGTAAATATTCCCAAACAGAAAAGACACAAGTTACAACCCAAAGCAAAAATTGGTGTCTTAGTAGGATATGCTGTCTATACAAGGGGTTACCGTATTTGGTACCCGGAGGAAGGAAGAATTGAAGAAACTAAAAATGTGAAGTTCAATGAGAAACTACTGGAGATGGATAGAAGATCAGTGAACAAGGTAGATAATCAAATGTTTGAGTGGTTGAAATTAGTTTTATCTGATGAAAATTTCTCAGAAGAAAAGAGCTGTCCCCTAAACAAATCACATAGAGTGGAGAATCCTGAAGAATTGCAGAATCTTGAGAAACAACAGGTCAAATCTCCTGTGAAAGAAATAGCAAGAATGTTTGAAAAAATTAATCTGGATGCATCAAAGCCAATAACATTGACTAGGAAAGAAGTTATTCGTAAATCTGGAATGTCCAAAGGAAGAACTGATGTTTATTATTATCCTTCTACAGGAGAGCCAAAAATTAGGAGCAAAAATGAAATGGAAAAATATTGCAAGGAAAAATCATTAACTTATGATCCAAAAGATTTTAATTGGAAACCGAGTCAAGGAACAGATGTTAGAGATACTGAAGTTTCAGCAGCTTCAGATGAAGATAGTGGGTCTTCAAACGCAGATAGTTCGAAAGAGAAGGAACATTCTATAAATATTTTAAGAGATGGGTGATTTTCAAGTTTTCCTTACTGATGATATTGAAATTCCTCAGCACTATTATCATGCACAAATTTCGCCTCAGAAGAAAGAGTGGGATCGGGCAATGAATGAAGAGATCAAATCATTTGAGCAGAGAAAAGTGTGGAAGTTAGTTCCTTCCCCTGAAGATGGGAAGATTATAATAGGTACAAAGTGGGTTTATAATATTAAGAGATACTTCTGGTAAGATTAAAAGGTTTAAGGCTATACTAGAGATTTTGGGTAACTACCAACGACCAGGTTATGATTTTGAAGATGTATTCAGTCCAGTGGTAAGTTTCACTGTTATTAGAGCTTTTGTTATGTATTTAGTTGTTATTCATAAATGGTTAGTTTTTCAACTTGATGCTAACAGTGCTTATCTCTATGGTAAATTAAAAGAAGAAATTTATGTATGACAACCTGTTGGTTTCATTGATAAAGAGAAGAAAAATCATGTTTATAAATTATTACGTGCAGTATATGGACTTCACCAGTCAGGACGCATGTGGTTCTTAGAAATGGATGAAAAATTTGTAAGTGTAGGTTTTTCTAAGTTTAAAAGTACTAACTGTGTGTATAATTATGGAAATGATGCTATAATTTTAGTGTATGTTGATGATTTGTTTATATTTGCCAAGACCCAATTAGTATTAGATAAAGTAAAAGCGTTAATTGATCATTGTTTGAAGTTAAAGAACTAGGTCAATTAAATATGGTGTTAGGAGTACAATTTGATATGAATGATAATGGTATTAGAATGCATCAACAAAATTATATTGATAGAGTAGTAAATCTTTTTAAACCAAATTTGCTGGTCAAACCTTCCATACCATTATCCCCTAGTTATGAAATAGGAGATAAAGATTGTACAAACAACTGAAAAGGACAAAAGTGTTATGGAAAGAATTCCTTTTAAAAACTTGCTTGGTTCTTTGATGTTTATTGCAACACGGTCTAGACCAGACATAAGTTATTCATTGTGTAAATTGTCTCAGTTTAATCAAAATCCTGGTATTAAACACTGGAAAGCTTTATTACAAGTTTTGAAATATGTGGCTGTTACAAAGGGCTCAGTCGTCGAATATGAAAATGATGAGACTTTAAATGGATTGATAGGATATTCCGATAGTGACTTTGCAAATTGTAAAGATACTAGAAAGAGTGTAACTGGTTTTATTATTTACTTGAATGGTGTACCAGTATCATGGAAATCAAAGAAACAAGGTTGTGTTGCTAAATCTGCCATGGAGGCAGAGTATATTGCTATGGCTGAATTGTGTAGTGAGACAGATGGTTAGACAGAATTCTGAGAGAATGTGACTTTGCCAGCTTGCCAACTCCTGTAATATATTGTGACTCAAAGTGCTATTGACTATTCAAAGAACAATATTGAAAATAGTGCAAATAAACATATCGATGTTAAATATCATTTTGTAAAAGATCACATTTTGAAAGGTCATGTGACTGTATTACGAGTAGATTCATATTCTAACGTTGCTGACATCTTTACAAAGCCATTACCCAAGAGTACATTTTTGAAATTTCGGGATTCAATTCTAAGTTAATTTCTCTTTGTAAATTCTTGTCTTTAGACAATTTAACCAAAATGGGAGAGCATTGTTAGGGAAATATGTTTTGGTTAAATTTTTTGATGTTTTTGTCCACTAGATGGCAGGATATCTTTTCCCACCAGATGGCAGGATAGTTTGTCCTCCAGATGGCAGGGTTGTTGCACTGGATGGCTGGAGTATGTTTTTTGGAAGTGGTCTCTGGTTGACTGTTGGGTTTTTGATGGTTGGACTGCTTTGGGTAGTTGGTATTTGAGAGATGTGGAGCATTATGATTATTATGTTTTCCTATGCTGTGTTTTGTTCATTTTAGTTTGTCTTGTCAATTAGGCAAGCAAATAAAGTTATTTTCAGCTGACTTGATAGTGATTAATTATGAGTTTGTTTATTCTTACCTGACCTCTGTTACATAATCCTTCCCAGCAAATGTTTTCACGTGCGTTATCTGCTTCATTTGATTAGATTTTAACGTGTATAATCATTTTAGATTATATCAACGTACATTAATCCCAACTATGTGTCTAACTTAGTCGAAACAATGCAGCGATTAAATCCTACTGCCACTTCCTCACATGGCACTTCAAAAATTTTTGTAAATCCCTCATTGTCAACTTGCACACATGTATTTTTAAGATCAGACAAAATACTCCATCCTCTAACACCACCATACACTGTACTTCACCTTGTCATTAATAGAACTCCCAACAACCTTATTATTGACATTAATGGCAGAAAAACAACAATTTCGATTGATCACTTTAAACCCGCCTATCGATTGTCAGACACTGTTGTTACAGATAATTCTTTTCCTGTTCCAGAGGTACCAACTGAACCGACACCCGTTGATAAACAACCTACTACTCGTTGTGGACGAAAAGTCACCTTTCCTAAACATTTGGTTACTGAATATGTGATATAACACATTTGTACATAATATTTTATATAGTTCTATTATTGTATTGAATATTGATTTTGTATTTGTTTTGCATTATTTCTATATTATTACATTGTATCAAGCATTTATAATATTTCATATATTGTATTACTCTTTTGCATTTTATCGTTCACCTTGTTCACTGGGGGGATACTCTATGGTGATGTGTCCTTCCTCCCTGGTGTGTTCAACAAGTGGCGCTACAAGCACAGTAAAAACACTTCTACTTCCACTTCTAGTTGCTGTTATGATTCAGAAGTGTGGCGCTGCTGTAACTGCTGCTATACTGTAAGCCGTCGGCACTCTTTTTGTTAAGTTTTATTTATTAAATTGTTGTTGTTGATTAATTGGAGTCTTTCTTCAAGTAAATGAACATTTTACAACATCTTTAACTGTGCAACTCACCACAAGTATAAGAAAGTTTTGTGATGGCTACAACATACTAGTGTGTTATTATGTGTCTATTAATGTTTGTGCACATTTATTTTAGACATGGACTGACTACAAATCGGAAATTAAAGGAAAATATGCGGATATTTTAAAGGAGAAGAGGAAAACTGGAAATAATGGCAAAGAATTTGCCCCATTACCATCACTGTATGAAAAAGTCTTGGGACTAATAGATGACATATTAATCATGTGTGATGAGAATGTTCCTGAAACAGGATGAAATGTGGTAAGATGTTTAATTTTATATGCAAGTTTGAAAAATTTTATTCTTCGTAAGTTTGTATTTATTTATTTTTTTTTTAATTATTAGTTAAAGGATGCAAGTTCTTTATGCTTTATTTGTATGCTGGTAATACCTATTTTATTTTTTCATTTGTGAAAAGTATACAGCTGTATTGATAAAACAACTTATTAAACCACCCAATTTTTTAATTTTTTTTTTAATATAAAAAAAAATTGTTTTATGCAGTAACAGTTGTTATTGAACCCCCCCCCCCCTCTTTAAAAAACTGATTTTTGATTACAAGAAAAGTGAATTTCATGATGGACAGTGATCTTGTGGTTTGTGTGAAATATATATATATATTTCACATGATAAAAATTATAATTTTCAATAATTGACTGACTATCTGGTTTCACTCGCTAGTGGGCCTCAAATTACATCGGGGTCCCTTCATATGAAATTTTCCCCAAAAACAAATCTCAAACTGAACAAAGCTCCATTTCAGGTATTTATTTCCATGCCTATAGTCAGGGCTTCATTTGTGCCGCAGCTCAACTTTGGTACTACTCTTGTTTTTAAAAAAAATTAAATATTGGTTGGAATTCACTGGAGCTCATAAATACAGGGCTCCGGAGCCCAGGGCTACAGCGCTCCGAAAAACAAAAGCCTAAATTACTTGTGGGGGGGGGGGGGGGGGGGGGTACACACTATGGTTTTAGTACTGCAAAATATTAGGGCTCCGGTACTTTTTTGGTTAGAGATTAAGCCTTGCCTATAAGCACCATACACGCACCTTAAAATTGATTTATGATCAAGGAAAAAATCGTGAAGTTCAGTGCAACAGAATCATCAGGAATTTCATTTGTAAGCTCAAATTTCTTTTAAACTAAAATAAACTCTATTTATGTATTTTTTAACATTTTTGTTATTGTAAATTTTTTTTTTTTTTTTTTTGTTAGTTTTTATAACAAACTTTAGCATAGTAAAGTAATTAATAAAAAAATCAGTGGTATTTTTTTAAACATTTCTTTCTTTCTTTTTAAAGACAGGGCAATAATTGATGTGCACATAAATTTGCTGAATTTAAATATTTAACATATATATATATATTAATTATACAGAATTCAATTTCTTTTATTTGTTTATTTACTCTTTCTTTTAAAACGAATTTAATTTCATGCATCGTCCTGGTCCATCTACAGAAAGGTCGATAGAAGAAAATGATCTTGTGGCCACAGAAGATAATGATACTACTAATAATGTGACTGTTTCTGATGAGGGCCTTCTTACTACACCAAGTAACAGTAAGGATTCTTTTAATTATTTCTGTTACCGATATTCAATTGATCAAAATGTATTTCCAATCAAGTTTTGATCACCTTTAAATGTTTACTGTACGTTTTCGAAAGCCAAAACTAGCACTCTGAGACGATTCTACTATCCAAAGTGTTGTCACAGCGAGATGAGTAGTTTCCCAAGTTTTACTTTGGCATTCACTTGTATGTTGTCACTAAGGTTGGTGCTCGGCCAAACACAACTAAACAAAATCTGCTATTTCCTATTTTGATAAAATAAAAGCAGACCTGACATGTGTGCAAAAGTGCAGGTTTTTGCTTTCTGAAAACAAACAATAACTATCGCAGAGATGATTCTGTTCATATAATATACCTGAATTCAGGTATTCATTTCATTTTCAATACTGGAATTCTGGTTTTTGTGATAATTAAACTCATAAAATGAAACTAAAATATGAATTTAACATGATTGCTAAACATAACTAAAATTAAGTTTTCCTAATGAGAGGATTGGACCTCCCTGCAATAAATTATGTTCTATCACCGTATGGAAAATTTTCTTGTTAAAATATTGGGGTTATTTGATGAATCACATTCATATCTGTTATTGTTAAAATGCTGTTGTAAAAATCACCATTCAATTGGTAATGTCGCTTATATTAAAGATATGTTGTAAAGGGAGAAAGGTTAGAGTGTAATCTTTATGCAAAAATTGTACCCAATGTCAAAGCGAACATTCAATTTTGACAACAAATTTAGTACAGTACGGGACCCGTTATCCGGAAACCCCATATCCAGAATGCTCCGGAATGCAGAATGATAACTGAAAAATAATTTGTTTCATTTCAAAAACGTAAAATTGTGCAATATTTTTTAATGGTGTGAATGAGCATGAAGTTGGAGACTTTAAAATTTAAAAAGAGAAAGAAATTATTACAGATTTGCTGGACTAAGCTAGATAACTTTCATGTTCATAAGCTCAATTGTTGGATCAAGAACCAGTAGAAAATTGTCTAATTGTTGATGTCAATACTCCTGTAAGTGATCAGATGACTGGCAGTGAGATTTGTGACATAATGCCTAGGGATATATCTAATGGAAGTGAAGATGATGACAAGCAGAATGAGATGGTAAAAAGATTTCAAATGAGCTATTAATATTTTTCAATTGGACAGATGATTTGTGTCATGTAACAAACAAGCTACTCCCACAAACAGCAAATCGTGTCAGTATACCGAAGCAATTAGGCAAAAGACACACTATAAACAACCAATCTTAATAAAAATGTTCTAAAAAACCAAATCAAAGGATTCTGCTCTTTTCTTATATGCTAATGTAATTTTCTTTTTTATTTGAATTGTAATTTAGAAGGTTTTTTTATTTTGTGTAAATAAGTTATTAAATTAACTAATTTATAATTATGTATTTTCATATATTATTTTATATTTTATACATTTCATACCTTTTTTTTATACTGTTCTTAACATTTATTGTAAAATGCTGCGAATTACGGAAAAACCCCTCATCCGGAATATCTCGGGTCGCAAGCATTCAGGATAACGGATCCTATACTGTATTTTCGGCTCATTTTATCATGAGATACCAAAGAGCAAATCATTCAGACATTTCATGGTAAAATGAGCCAGGGATAAAAAAAAAAATACTTATCAAAATTGGGCATTTATATTTCACAATTTGGATACAACTTTTCCATCATAACCCTCAAGCCTTTTTCTTTAAAACTTTAACAAATTTTCCAATTGAATGTCTATTTTCATTATGTGCTATATCAATTTACCAAGAAAATTAACTTTTTTTTTTTTGTAAACCTACCATACTTAAAAAAAAAGTGATTATTCCAAACTGTTGCATGATCACCAAATATTTGTTTCTTTAATAATCGAATCAAGCACATCTGCATGTAGCATAAATTAATAAGCATCATAATGTTATAAACAATCAGATTTAATAACATGCCATTTAATATTTTTTAATTTGTAATTAATAAATATAATTAAAACAGATTAGTAAAAATAGCAAGTAGTGCTATAATTTGAAATAAACTTACAACAAAATGCTCTTTCTAAACTCGTTTATTGTTGTGTTATGTTAAAACAGCTAAACTTTGGTTGTAATGGAGATATTGCTTAATTAGTTGAAATTTAAGTGTTCTGCCTTAAATATAATTTGATATTTAAAGTATTAATGTTTATGTGAATTTCTTACACATATAAACGTTTTATCCATTATTAGTATTCTTTCATAACTTTTCTTTTTAACTTGAGTTAAAAAATAAATTTAGAATATATTTTTTTAAACTAAGTATTAAATTTCTTTTTCATTTGGGGAAAAAAAATAAATTGATATAGCCTATTTTTGCCACTACTTTGACAAAGTATATTTTTTGAGAAAATTAAAACTTATTGTATTAATTCAAAAGTGTAATTTCTAATAGTTTTTGTTTGAATAATCCAAAAGTAATTGTGAGTGAAGCATAATTAAAACATTTTAAGTGTAACATTAATTTTTTTAAAACAGAAACCAATTTCTTGAAGCTTTTGTCTATGTGAATCTAAAATTTTGTTTCTTACTTCCTTTAACACCTGAAACCTTTTTTCTTCTTTATTTTAGCTTTCATGCAAGCACGAAAGCATCGGAAGGTTGGCAATGATAGTAGCATACAAAGTAACAGGCAGCCTGGCGTTTCTAGGAAAAACTTCAGTCATTTAGTTGAGACAGAAAAAACAAATGCCCTACTTCAAATCAGCACAGCAGTGGAAAGAGGCAATTCTTTAAAAGAAAAAGAACTTGAATTATTGGAAAGAAGAAATGAGATAGAACAACAGAGAAATGGTTTATTAGCAACATTCACGGATAATATTGTTATAGTTTCGCAGCAATTTAAAAAAATTTTTAACAATAAATAACTTAATTAGAAATATTGTTTTTTGCCTATTTTTGAGATAATTTCTTTGTTATTATTTACAGTTGGGCTTCTCAAGTTGATACAATAACAGTTATCAATATTATATATTAATTTTAAAATTGAATAAATGATAGTTTGTGTTTAAATAGGGAAAATATTTCAGTTGAATTTTATTACTTCTCATTGACACATGTTGAGAACTCTTGATTTACAGGATATTCAATTTTACTATGACTTGATAATTTGCTGATTTTCAATATTTTCTTTAACCAAACGCAAAGAAATTCTGTTGTTTTCGATTTTAGGAGGGAGGGTGTAAGAAAATAAAAAAGGGGATATTAAATATTTTTATACAGTATAACTCAGGGTTGCAAAAAAGCCGGCTAAAATTTGGTTTTAACCGGCTTATTTATTTTTTATTTATTTATTTTTATTTATTTTTGCAAAAATTGGCTTTTATACAGTGAAGCTTTTAATTATAAATGACACATTTTTATGTGCTTTTTAATTAGTTTTAAAGATATTTAATTGAGGTAGAAATCAATATAACCCAATTTTTCAATAATGAAGATTTTGATATTGGAATAAAAGGTCATACCAATTGTTTTCTCTGGTTTACACCGATCTTAACACCCTTTTTACTGCTTTGTATAATTAAAAAGGACAATGGTTGTTTAGTTATATATTTTATTAACTAATTTTAAGGGATATTAATAATACAAGTCTTATTTTATTTCTCATAAACATTTATTTAAAATCACACAAAGTCATTTAATAAAAACATTTGTACAAGGTTCATATGGGTATTTTCCTTGTTTTATTTCAAAAAATAGGATTTTTCTACCAAAAATTTTCAACACTGATTTTGATGGCTGACATTCTGTTATTAAAGCAAACAAAATTTTCCTAACAGAAATTTAGATAGGCACTTTTTGGAATAATAAAAGAAAGCACTCTTATCAATTCTATAGAAGATTATTCGTTCCAAGTTTGTTCATTTTATTCTTTTGCAAAAAAAAAATAATAATATATTTTGGAACAATTATGGTAAAATGTGATGTATTTGAATTTATTGTTGAGTGATGCAAAAAATATTACATTTCAACTTTTGTTTAATTTTTTGGTGGCACCCACATTTCCTTATGCTGTATCATGGTTTTTTTTTTTTTTTTTTTTTTTTTTTTACAAAATGTATATACTTGTCACAAACAAAAATAATTGTCGGTGAAATGGACATCTTCATAAACACAAAATTTTTATTCTGGAATTTTAAGTATCCCAAATTTGAATCAGTTGTGATTTTTCCATGAATATATTTCTTTAATTTTGTCAAATTCCATGAATCATTCATTCTTTTTGGGTTTTTTCCTTAAAAAAATCACGAATTTTGCCAATCACCCATGTAAAGAATCTCAAATTTTTTTCAATCCTACACAAAAGCATAAATTTCTTCAATTTGTTGTGGAATTGAAAACTTCACCATTCGATTGCGAAAAATAATCTAATTTCGTCAATTGGTTGTAAAATAAAATCATGATTTTTGTCAATGTATTGCAGATTTTTTTTTTTTTTTTTTTTAATTTTGCCAATCGGTCATTAAAAAAGGTGTACGTTGTGAATCGGTAAATCGGTCATTTCTCTGTCTTCATACACAAGAGCAGCGTACAGGCGCGCCATTTTAAACCGACACAGCGAAGGTTTTCCGGGCTGCCTAAGCAGTCGGATGAATTACGACCAAAACAACCCCGCAACTTCGGAACTCATTCCGAGACGACAGGGGCAAAATGCGAAATCACCATTTCATCGGCGAATTACGAGAACGTCTTCCATTCCGATTAGGACAGAATACGTGCACAGGTCGGGTATAACCTGACCCGTGAAGGACTCTAGTTCATTTGCTAAAATTCTGTAAAACATTGAATATGGTTAAATAAAATAAATGATTGATTTTTGTATTTTATTATTACTTTTATTTAAGTCAATTATTATCTTTGCCAAAATACTTTTGAGCGCTGCTGTACAATACAATGTAAGACCCAATGTACAAATGCAGTAGACTACCTAAAATCTGCACATCATCACAGATGTTAACAATGAAACTTTCAGATCATATGTACAGGCATAATTGCAGACATTTTTTAGCATTATATCTTTTATATGTATTACAAAATGTAATTTTCAATAATATGACTGAACTCTTGATTTTCATGAAGGAAGTATAAATTTATTTGTGAAAAAAATGAAGATATTGCTGATTTCACTGGTAATTAATCTTTTTACCAAATATATTTATGCATTAATTAAGCTTTTTTGGTTATTAAGACTGCCTAAACCTGAAATAAAACTTCCTTACTTTATGATTTTTATTATCAATTAATAGGTTACCTTTATGAGGAAATTTTATTAAATAATTAAAGGAAAATTCGTCTCATCTTTATTATGGATATTTAATTATACATTATTATTTACTTGACCTTCACTTTTAATAAATTTTAAAATTATCTTACCCTTTATCATCATAGTTTATTACATTACTTAATTATTTTAATATTTTACTATATTGCAAGCATTCATTATAATTTTGATTGCATGATTACATTCAAATTACAGTTTAAAAAATATAAACATAGCAATGACCAGAAATCTGCAAAATTCTAAAATCCACACAACCTCTGGTCCCAAGCTGTGCGGATTTAAAGGAGTCTACTGTACCTATATTTTCTAAATAAATAAATAAGAAATGTGCAAAAATAATCCACGTTCTGAAAAAAATTATTTTGATACAAGTTGAGTGCTGCAAATTGATTTAAAAAAAAGTCTTGTTTATTCTGTTTGTATTTTGAAACATGTACATATATTTTAAATATTTCTTATATACTTCTATATCATAACTGTTCAGAATTCAAATATTTCTTATATACTTCTATATCATAACTGTTCAGAATTCAAATATTTCTTATATACTTCTATATCATAACTGTTCAGAATTCAAATATTTCTTAGATACTTCTATATCATAACTGTTCAGAATTCAAATATTTCTTATATACTTCTATATCATAACTGTTCAGAATTCAAATATTTCATTTTATAATTTTTTCTGTTATATTTTCCAAACATAATGAAATCTGATTATTATAATTTTTCCATTTACCTATATACTTCATTGTCAGTACCTCTAATATGTTTAAAATTAACCGACAGTTGTCCACACTCTACTTTATGTAACTATATTTTCTGTCCAAAGTATGATATAAAAATAATTGATGTTCTAAAAAATTATCCTGACTTGAGTAGTATTTTATATTTTTGAAAAAGTTGTGCTTTTTTTTTTACACTTTTACTACATTCTAATAAAAATTAATCAAGATTTTTGTATGTAACGATGGAATTTTGTAATCGATTTTTAACCTTCTTTCTGATGTGCTAAAATTATAAATATTGGTTTCACAGGTGTATTTTCGATAGCAGTACAACATTTCAGTGTTTCTAGAACTTAATTGTAAATTAACACATTAATTTTAAGGCATTTTTCTGTTAGCCAGCCACAAGTAATAAATTGCCTTGTATAAGTGTTCTTTGCATTTCATACAATTGTATATGAGTTGAAACAACAATAGATTTAATGATGCAATAAGCGCTTGCCAAAATTGTCTAAATAGCTGTGAAACCACAACAATGAAACATTTTAAAGCCTAAAAAAAAGAAAATAAATTATAAATAAAAGATAAACAGTGTAATTTTTTTTTTATAAAAAAATAGGCATTTAAGTAACGTTTCATCTTTTCTTTCCCATTGGCTTATCTTACAAAAGAAAGCGAGCAAAAATGTTATTTATTTTTTAATTATAAATATATTATAATAATATTTTTTATTGTTATAATAAACTCGCTTTCACTTTCTACGAAGCATAAAAAAACAGAGAATTTTTCATAATCGAGTTCAGTGCCCATGCCAAATTAATTAATTATAATAGAAATTTTTGAGGTTTTCGGTAAAAACAGGAATTACAGTTAGGTTAGGTGTGATTTTTAAGATGAACATTGAATGCATACAAAAGAGTGTTTAAAAAGTTATTTTTCCGTTACACTTATTAGTGTTGTGAAACTAGTAAAAATTATTTTTAGATTTTTTACTGTGTATTTTACGTTCAGAATTCTCAATGTTTCAAGTAATCAAGAATTTAAATATGTGTAATTAATTTACAGTATTTGCATGTAAAATATTTCTAATTACTTAAAAACATTGTATCTATTTATGTTATATCTAAATCTTTCAGTTTTCCCATTTGTAGTATAAAAAACGCTGAGGTAAAACATATATATTATATATATATATTTTATAATGCATATATTGGCGTGTTTCTTATGTATAAAAAAGTGACATTTACTAAGCAATATTTACAGTGGGTATTCATGCCATCTACCGGTGAAGTAGCACTTTAATGATTCTGAAACTAAGGGGTGATTGTGAAGGCCGTAACAAGAATCGAGTTCAGCCGTGATGATACATATGCATCATATATAAGATTAAAGGTGGGATTGGGGGGGGGGGGGGGGTCAACTAAAATATCGTTGTCAATAAGATATTATTTCTTAAGAATTAAACATTTCTTTGTTTACATTCATTTATACTAGCCATACTCAACCTGTGGTCTGTGGACCGCATGCAGCCAGCAACATTTTATAAAATTAATAATAATTGCACAAGAAATATTTAAATCTTTCACTGTTATTTTATATCATTTTCTTAAGAAGACAAAATCTGTCTTGTTGTTTATAATTAATTAAAATTTATGTTATGTTTATCTTGCATTCTTATCTTAGTGAAAAGTTTCATTTACATATAATGATCTTTGTGAAACAGTTGTATATACATTTCTTAATCTTCAACACTAATAAAAAAAGTATTCAAAGTTAATTAATTTAACTTGCACCATTATAGTTCTACAATTAAAGGTTTTTGTATTTAATAAAAGACTTGATTTTTTAGTGAAAGTTTCTGGTCAAAGTTTATTGTTTGAATTGTTTTGTAAAGTTTTTTGGCAACATTTCTTCCACAACAAACATTCAATTCTACTGATACTATTAACTGTGTTACATAAATATTGCTTATGTTACCATACAATTTCAATTACTCACTTTTAAGTGTGTTTTGGCCTGCCTAGTGTTCCTGCGGCCCATAAGAAGAAAAAATTAAGTATGGTTGATTTATACAATGCAGATTACAGGTGTTTTCTGAATTACAAGTTTGCAGAACTCTACTGTATTTATATACTTATAATTGATTTATTACTATATATTAATGATATGCTAATTTATATATTTTTAGCAGAACTGTTTTTCATACACTAGCACCAAGGATTGTGTGCAATATAGAATTTTGTGAATTTTAGAGCATATTGTTGCTAACATTTTTTTGTAAAATTATTTTGCATTTAGATGTAAATAAATATTCAAAATGAAACTTATTGTAATAAATATTTTGTCACTGTAAATGTTACGAAAATTAAGGCAACTGCCTCTGTTATGAGCACCTTTTTTACAGTATAATTTAGATAAAATTCACATATTTTCAGTTGAATAATGATATACGGTTAAGATTTTTGAAACATTTTAAGAAATTGATGGTTTTGAAAAAAAAAAAAATGTTTATGCAAAGCCTTCTACATGAATTTGAACTTAATATATTATACTATAAATTCCTCCAATACTGTGCAATTAAATAAAAGATTTGAAATATTTCAAAAAAAGGCTGACATAGTGCAGATTATACATATATATTATATATGAATAAAACAAAATGTGCACTGAAAAAACTCATTATTTTACTTTCAAACATTTCTAAAACATAGATTTTAGTACTTACTTAGTGCTAAACTTTTAATACCAAACACAGCTTGTAATAAATTCATTGTAGTAAAATTTAACAGCAATACCTGTGATACTTTTTGAACAATTAAATTTAACATAACCTAAAAGATTTTTTTTAGATCACTTGTTTCTAAAAATGCTTCAAAAATATGATTAAATATTTATTTTATTTTATATCTCTATGCAACTAAAAATATGAAATTTATCTAAAATGCACTTTGTGAAAAAAAAAAATCTAAAAAGTTCGTTTTTAGTGATGTTGTGTGAATATAAAAATATTTTATCCGACAAAGAAAACTTCATCTGCCATTCTAAACAACAAGTTGTTCTAATGTATGATTTAATAAACGAGAATTTTAAGCAGTGTACAAACTAAAAATTGAAGATTCCCATAAGTTTGCTTTCGGCACTTTTTAATTGCCCAAAATAAATGACCATGTGGGCTATTTTCCATTCCAGTTATTTTTTAATCCTTAATAATTTTTTCTTTTTTTTACATATTTATGCTAACAAAAAAATAACACTTAATATAGAAAGCTTTCTATTGCACTGATGCCATCTTTCAATTTTTATTTTATTAAAACAAATCTATAGGTTTGTGGATGATAACTTATGATACCGTAAGTGGGGAGGGGGTCCAAAATTACCAAAAAGTTGATAATGTTATATATGTACAGCCCCTATACATGATTTATTAAATTCAAAATTTAAAAACAAGCATAAAAGGTTCTAAATTTCCATTTATTTAGAATTGTTAGGGCTAGAAAATTTTTTGCATGGCTGTTACTTAAGAGATGTAAATGCCCACCCAGAACAGTTTTCCAAAAATTTGAAATTTATAATGGTGCAGGAGTGAAAAACATGACAAAATTGAACGATACGACTTAAATAACAAGAACCTGGATCAATGTGGCTCTTGACCAATGCTGGAATGTTTGAACTAGAAAAAAAGCAGAATTTTTTTATTATTGTTCCTAAATAGTAGTCATCAAGAGTTGCAGACATCATATCAATGCTTAGTTGGTAACCATAGTTGCTTAGTTGGTAACCTTAGTTGGCTTGGGAAGGATGTCAAAAAAAGGTCCCATTGAAATCGAATCATAATTAAGAAAATTATATGATTTAAGGAGAAAGGGAGAGGGTCGAACTTAAAAAATACAACTTAAAACTAGTAACCCAAATAACTGGGCTTCTAAACTAAAAATTTAACCTAAAAAGAAAAAGGTCCTTATATGAAATTTGACAACTTTGTCACTAAAATAATAAGAATAAATAAATATTGCTATGAAATTAATGCCAGAAATATTGATCTATCTCCATTAGCACGTAATGGGGATAGACCAAAATGAATTATACTATCCACATAGAGGTATCGACGAGAATAGCGATTTAAAGGAAAATGGGCGATACTGACGATTTGAAGAAAAATAAAAGTGAACAATTCTACTACTAAAGACATCGATAAAATGTAGTTGACCATACTATCACTAAAAAGTATCGACATTGCTCATCACTAATTGCGATTTATATGATACAGTGAGGATAGAAGCTTAGAATTTTGTATGGTGACTACTTTTAAAATGTAAATGGTTGCTAAGAGCAGTTAAAAAAAAAAATCCAAATTTAAAAAGATGAAACAAACGGAAAACATTCTAAATTAGGATTGAGTTGGATTTGTTTGTGTTAGAAATGCACGATAATAACAGTTGATTAAAAATTATAAATGGATTTGTTTGGATTAGAAATTTTAAACTTTGTGGTTATTTAAAAACCCAGTACCTGCTGATGTTGCGTTCACGCAACAGAAAAATAAATGCCCATGCTTAAATTTATTATGATGATACCACTATTTATAATTTTTAAAAAATGACTTATTTAACAAAAGAGACTTGATGCCTTCATCATTAAATAAAATGAAGATTTTCTTTCAAAATTTGTGGTGGAAAATGTTTTTCTGCAAAAAAGTTGAAGATCTCTATGTTATAGTTTTGGCGGTTAATGAGCTAAGATAGAAATTCATGATAACACTTGATTAAAAATTATCAATTTAAATCAGTGAAAAATAATCTAAATTTTGGCTTATTTAGAATTGTTACAGATAAATACTTAAAATTTTACATGTCTGTTATTTTTTAAGATGTAAATGGTCACACAGAACATTGTTTTTAAAAATTAAAAAAAAAGGTGCAGAAGCAAAAGCTGTTCTGAAATTTGGATTTTTGAAATGCTGATGATCTAGAAATATGAAATTTGGCATGGAGGTTATATTTAAGTGTTTGTTAAGAATGATTTTAAAAAAAAATCAAAATTTAAAAGGGTATGTCTGAAATAGTTAGCGATGGAGACTTGAAATTTGACATGTCGATTGCTTTAGAGACATAAATACAACCACAGAACATTTACTAAAAATTTTAAAAATTTAGAGCCAATGCAATAACAAAAAGCATTATGAAATTGAGATTTCTTTAATATACAATAAAACCTCTTTCAAGCGACCACGTTCTGTTCAAATAAAAATTGGTCGCTTCAAAAGGTGGTCTCTTAATGGAGGTCATGTTTAAATCTAGATTTTAATTCTTCAAAAAAATGTAACAATGTTATTAAAATTTATTTTTCACATTAGAAAAGAATATAAAAATTTAAGTATCAAAACAAAAGTAAATTACGTAAGTTAATTACTGCAGAGTTTAAAAAATTAATATATTGATGTTTGCTTTGAAAGTACGGTTTTATCTTTTATGACGTTTATTTCCAAATCCTTTTGAAGTTCAGTAAATAAGTGCAATTTTTTTTTTTTGGACGAGAACAAATAATGACGATTTCACTAAGTGTTTTCTAACAGAATAGGGCAGGGGAGTTTATTGACCATCATTCTTAATTCGTCATCAGAGTTAAATTCATTGCCTTAAAAAGGCACAAAGTGGTTTAACACATAAGTTTATATATATATTTTATTCCGGTAATTTTTAAGTTTAGAAGTTTGATGAACAATGCACCCTCCAAAATTATTTTTCTAATAAAACCTTCTTCAAGTGACCCGGAAAAAATGGAATTTGTTTCATTTTCTTCAAAAGAAACTAGTCGCTCAAGAGGGAGTTGAACTGGGATGGTCTCTGAATGGAGGCATTATTATATGGAGGCATTATTGAATGGAGGCATTATTATAGAGCCTTATGGGAATAAATTTTGTTCCATGAAAAAATGATCGTTCGGGCAGGTTTCACTGTAGTTGTAACAGAAACTTTAGAATTTGGCATGGTGGTTACTTTTAAGATGACTTCTAAGATTGGTTTCTAAAATAATCTAAACTTCAGATGAAAAATGAAACGAGCACAAAATTATCAAAATGCATTCTAAATTACCATTTATTTTGAATTAATTTTAGTTCTTTACATTAATTTAATCATGTTCGCCTAGTGCAGTATAAGAAGAAAGTTCAGTTAAATTGTGGCTTAATTAGTAATTTTTGAATTATCCATAGCAGTTCACAAAAATAAGCACACAAATACCATTTGGCATATTTCAACAACTATGCAAGCAAAGCTGCAAGTTTTGGTGATACTATATAATTTTAGAAATAATTTAACACAATTTCTTCATATTTAAATTTTTACAATTGTTATAGTTACACAGACATATTACAATATATTTTTAATCCTAATGTTTACGTAATGCATAATTTCATGCCAAAACGTTTTTTATGCATCTTTAAAAATATGAAACAAAAAAGACATTTTCGTTTTCCAACGTAAGCTTATGGCCTCACAGATGTAGCTGATAAAAAAATGCACATTTAGTATAATTTTACACAAATAAGCAATGGTTGCATGAATCGCAAAATATTATAGTCATACAAAAAAGAACAGTTAAAATTACTTTACCTAAGAAGCAAACATGATATTTCTTGAAGATAGCAGAATGATTCGTATTGCATTCATTGTTAAAATGTCTATTTTCATTTAAAATTGATTATTATAACCACTGAACTAGCAAGTATGCACTTGGAGACTGAAACGAACTATGCACTTTGCAGCCTCCAAGGACATTCCAGCTGGATTTTTTTTTATATAGTATAGTATTATTCACAAAAAATCTGCAAACACCTAAAGAAATCCTCAAGGTTGTGCTACTAGAGGAAAAAGCGTGTAGGAGTGTTAGTGCTAACCCTTTCTACAATTTCCAAAGTGAAGTTAGTACTCCTTTTGCATCTCAGAGTATACAACAAAATGTAGCATGTGCTGCCGTGCATTCCAAAAGTGAGTCCAAACAATCGCAGCAGGAGATAAACTACGAGAAGAAGTGGAATTACTATCAGCAAAAATTGACACTTTGGTTCAAATAAATGATAAACGGAGTGAGATGCAGAGCCAGGAAAGGACAAATTTGCAAAATTTCTCGTTATATATGTTCTGAGGTAGGATACTATGCGCATATTGCCCGCAGGCTAGGTACGTTAACAACTATGGTAAGGGCAGGTATAGTAACTATAGGGGCCGTGGGGGCTATGGCAACAATTATCGAGGGCATCCAGGCCAACCTTATAATACTTATTATAGAGAAAATAGAGATAAAAACGATTATAATAATAGAGGAAATAGGGATAGACAGGATTATAACTATAGGGGAAGTAGGGGTAGAAATGATTATAGTGAGAGGGATAGGGATGATTATAATAATAGGGATACAGGTAATTATGATAATAAGGGAAATAGTAGTAGGGATCAAGCTGATAACGTAAATGTAAGCCAACCAAACAGTGATAGCAGTACACAGGGTGCTCCTAAAGTGCCTTTAAACTAAATAGGGCTGGATCTTTGATGGTCGGATTGATCCCCTCAGAAGCCGAATGACTCCACCCCAGTGTATAGTGTTTTTTCACCACATTTATATAGTCTTCCAGTTACGAGTATGATTGTAAATAATAAAAGTATTACTGCATTGTGTGATTCTGGGTCTGCTATCAATCTTTTGAGTATCGCTAACCTCATTTTTTTTTTTAGAGTACCATAGAGGAGAGTTGCACACCTATTGTGACAGTAACTGGCGAGAAAGTGCATCTTAATCAATGTGTAATGGCATCTTTTAGAATTAATGATGTTCTGTGCAGTGCTAAATTTTTTATTGTTCCAGGTAAGCTGGCGGATGAATTTTCTGCCATTTTAAGAATGCCTTTTTTGAAACAATATAGAGTTGTTATTGATTGTTCAAATAATGCTGTCACTCTTAGTAGCTCTGAACAGGTAAACAAATAATCAAAGATCAGGATCATTACAAATTAAAGGGAAACAAGGGTTGCCATAGTCTTAGCACAGTGACTGAGTATGTGGAAAACAGTAAAAATAGTACCTAACAATGTCAGAACTTTGTACATAATGTAGATAATTTAGTAAATAATTCTAGTAAGTGTAATTGTAAATGTAATGAAGCAAAAATGTGTACTAATTGTGATAAATATACTCATAAAAATTACCAGTGCAAATGTGTAAATGAAAATGAATAGAAAGTAGTCTGTGGTAGTCATATAAAGGCAGTTCAGGGTACCATAAATAATGAGAAGGAAGATTTGGGTAGTAGAGGGCAAAAGAAGTTGCTAAATGAAAGTAATAGTGACTTACAAAATGAGAAAGTCACCGAGAAAGTTGAGAGTACCATAGATAATCACAGTATGCCACAGACTACTCATGTTTACCAAATAAACCATATTTCAAAAGACACAGGCAGGGTACAACAAGAAGAATGCGAGGGAAAACCTGATGCGGTGCATATTGCTGATATTGAGGAGGATTTAAATGTTGACAGTGAAAATAGTGAAAGTAAAAATAAAGTTAATGAAAATGAGAATAATGACAAGACCAATCATGGGCATAGCCACATTATGTGACAAAATTACAATCCCTTCCCAAACTAAAATTTTGATAAATGTTAAGTCTAATAAAGAATTAGATGTAATTGTAAATGATCCTATAATGTTAGAACCCCTTGCTAGAAATTTGCATCAAGGCCTTCTTATTTCCAGAACCATTTGCACACAAGAGCATGGCTTGTTTTTATCTTTTGCAAATTTTTCAGACAATTTTATTCACTTAAATAAAGGAACTTTTGTAGCTAAAATTCTTAAATGTACAGATAACTTAAATTTAACTCCAGATAAATGTAATTCAACTCCAAATAAATGTAATTCGACTCCAGATAAATGTAACTTAACCTGTAATGTAAATTTTGACACCCCGATTGCAGACTTTGATCATGCTTTAAAATGGAACTCAGAAATTAATTTAGATCACTTAACACCACCTTTAAAAACTCAAATGCAAGAATTTTTAAATAAAAATAAGGATGTGTTCGCAGCCTCTGTACTAGATCTACCTGGCTGTGAAACAATTCCCCATACGATAAACTTAACTTCTGATAAACTGGTTCGTTGCAAAGCTTATAGAATTCCCTACAAACTGCACCAGGAAATGGAGGATCAATTGAATATTTTGTTAGAGGCGAATATTTTGTCACCTTCAATGTCGGAATTTGCCTCTCCTGTCATCCTAGTGGAAAAAGCAGATGGTACTTATCGTTTAGCTGTCGATTTTCGGCGGCTTAACAAGAACTTAGTAAAAGATGCATACCCTATTCCTAATATCACAGACTCTGTAGATTCTTTGTCAGGTGCTAATTATTTTTCTACTCTTGACCTAACGAGTGGATTTTTTCAGCAAGTTATTAGGCCTGAAGACAAACATAAAACAGCCATTATAATGCATAAAGAATTATTTGAATGGTCTCGCAACTGTTTCAGATTGGCCAATTCAGGTAATTCCTTTCAAAGACTGATGAATGCCATATTTGGGATCTGGGAAACTTAGGGATTTGGTTTACATCGATGATATAGCGGTCTCATCTAAAGACATTGAATCTCATATCAACAAACTCAACTTAGTATTTGAAAGGCTTTGCCAAAACAACCTAAAACTTAAACCTAGCAAGTGTAAATTCTTAACAGATAAAATTCAATACCTTGGTTTTGAGATCCATGGTGGCCAAGTGTCTCCCATTAATAAAAATATTGAAATTATAGAGAACTTACAACCTCCTACTACTCGTAAAGGTGTCAGATCTTTTATTGGCACACTTTCTTTTTACAGGCATTTTATCTCAGATTTTACTAAGAGAGCAATTAATTTAATAGATTTAACTAAAGAAACTGGGCCTTTTGTCGGGAGTGAGGCAGCCCAACAGGAATTTGAGGATCTTAAGAAAGCACTTATCTCAAAACCATGTTTAACCTTACCATATTTTAACAGGGAATTCATTATATATAGTGATGCAAGTAGTGAATCTCTAAGAGCAGTCCTTTCACAACTTGACGATAACAAAATGATAAACCCTGTTGCCTTTGCAAGCAGGAGACTTAAGGATGCTGAGTCAAGATATTTCGCCACTGAGAGAGAGCTGCTAGCCCTTGTCTGGGCCACTGCCCATTTTAAATGTTACATAGCCAATACTCATTTCACCATTTATATGTTGGCTTAAGTTCAAGTATATGTTTTTGTAAAGTTAAGTTTATTAAAATAAAAATACATTTCTATATTTTCCCAATTAGTTTTCCCAGTTTCTCTGCTCAACCAATAACAATGTTTTTTCAAAGAAACAGTAAAGTTTCAATTACTTGTTTAAAAATGTTTAAGTTCATTTAAATGTCTGTAAGATATCAGTTTACTATTTTTGAATATTAATTACTTACTTGGAAGATGCTATGAACTTTATTTTACAGTTGTACAAAGTGTGTACTTTCACTGGCCTACTTGCCACATCACAACCTTGTTTACATGTGACTATGGTTGGTTGGCTTCATGGTTGACTGGGTGTGTGGCAGGGAAACCATCTCATGTCAGTTAACCTGCAGTTAATTGGTTTCACTGCTTCACACTTGCAGTTTAAATTTGCATATTAACTTTTAACTGTGTGCTTTAACCTCCTTTTCTTTTAGTATTTAAGCCAGTTGTTTTGCTTGGAGGTGGGCAGTGGCTGGTGCAGTTGCAGGTGCAGTTGAACACGGCGGTTTTTGAAGCTGTCTGGTACAGCAATACAAATTTGAATTTTACTACTTAGGCATGTGGCCAGCCAAGCCATGGAAAAGTTATATGGTTGTTATTGCATTTTTCCTGTTGTTATACTAACAAGTTTTTACTTCAAATTACACTAACCTCTGAAAAATAAAATATGTTACTTCTTTTAAAAACTGTTTTTACTGATGGTTTTCTACACCAATGAAGATAGATATAATTTTGATAACATAGTGATCCACGGCCCAACAGAATGGTAGCAGAGCGTGGTTAGTCCCGCTCTGCTCTATAAAGTAAAAATGGCTACTGTCAGTGAAATGAACTATTCGTCTTTTGCATTTCCAAAACTAAACAGAGAGAACTTTAAATCGTGGAAATTTAATGTAAATTTGTACTTAATTAGTCAAAATTTGGCTGAATTTACTTCTGAGAAAGTAGAAAGTGAAGTTCCAAATGAATCTGCTACAAAAGATGATGTGGCAAAGGATGCTGCTACTGTGGTGAAGGAGAACAAGGCCTTAGCTATATTATGCCTCAGTGTAGAAGAAAATCTCAAAAATATAATATATGATGCAAAATCACCATCGGAAGTCTGGTTGTTACTAAAGAATACTTTTGAGCCTTGTAGTCGTGCCAGGATAGCAACATTAAGAAGAAATTTCATGAATATTAAGTATAAGGCAATGGAGTCTATGGCTACATATATCAACAGGATACTAGAAAGTGCAAAGGATTTGCAAGCTGCTGGTAAAGAAGTCCCTCCTGATGAAGTTACCTACCAAATATTGGAACATTTACCTGAAAGCTATGAAAATTTAGTTATTCAGCTATATCGCCTGCCCGACAAGGAGTTTACGGTGGAAGAGGTGCGTAAGCAGCTACTAGCAGAATATGATCGTCAAAAATGTAAACTTACTGAGGCTCCAAGGAATGAAGTTTTCTTATCAGTGCATTGAAACAAGCAAAGACGCTGTTACTCATGTGGAAGGACGGGACACTTACGAAAGGACTGTAGAATGAATTCCAGACCCCAAAGTATTTCCCAATCTAGACAGAGAAACAGTCAAGCCCACTTTGCCGCAGCGATGATAAGTGAGAACTTGGACTTGGAGTTTGTACTCGACTCGGCAGCTACTGATCACTTTTGTAAGGAAAGGACGGTTTTTCAAGACTTTCGAGAATTTAAGAGTCAAGCAGTCACTGCCAAGGGTACTGCCAAAATAGCTGGTATTGGTAACATTGTTTTAATGATTAATTCAGGTACTGTTCCATTTAATCTAGTTCTTAAGAATGTTTATTATGCTCCAGATATGTGTCGTAATTTAATCTCTGTTCGATGTCTATGTCTTCAAAACTTAAATGTTAATTTTAGTAGTAATCAAGCTATAATCAGTAATGAAACAAATGATCAAATTTTAACTGTACCTTTGCAAAATAAGTTTTATTCTATTTATGCTAATTGTAAAAGTGAATCAGCTGGTGCACACATGGTTAAAAATAATGTAACTAATTGGCACTTACGTTATGGGCACCAAAACTGTAAAGCTCTATTAGAATTTGCTAAATCGGGAAATGTTTTTGGTTTAGAAAAACTATCGGGCGAGGTAAAAGAATGTGAATCATGCAACTATTCAAAAAGTAAGCGGGCAAGTTTTCAGGAAAGGGAAATAAATACATCAGAAATTCTTGAACTTTGCCATTCAGACATATGGGGGCCTGCTCCAGTTCAATCCCTGGGTGGTGCTAGGTATTTCTTGACCATAATAGATGATTTCTCGAGGTATGCATTTGTGTATTTTTTGAGCCATAAAAGCCAAGCGTTTAGACAATTTAGAAATTTTAAGGTCTTTGTTGAAAAGCAAACGGGGAAAAGGATAAAAAGAATTAGAACTGATCGTGGGGGTGAATTTAGCTCTAATGAGTTTGAGAATTTCCTGAGAGCAGAAGGTATTAAACGTGAATTCACAAATGCATATTCTCCGGAAATGAACGGCGTTTCTGAACGCTACAACAGAAGCATTATGGAAGGGGTTAGGTCACAAATAGAACAAGGAAATTTACCTCCGGAATTGTGGGCAGAATTAGTGAATACGCAAAATTATCTAAAAAATAGATTCCCCCATAGTAAGTTGAAGGGGAGAGCCCCACTGAATGTTTGGAGAGGTAAACCTTTTTCAGTTAGACACTTTAAAACTGTTGGTAGCACAGCTTATGTCAATATACCTAGCAGATACAGAAATAAATTAGAAAGGAGGGCTAGGAAAGGAGTTATGGTGGGATATGCTTCAAGCACTTTAGGCTATAGAATATGGTATCCCGGGACTACATTAGTTGATGAAACCAAACATGTTAGAATTGATGAGGGAAGACCTTATTTTAAATTTGAGGATAAAGACAGTAAAAATTTGGTAAATGTTAAAATTTTGGGAAATTTTTCCGAGGGTATTGGAGAAAGTGAGAACCTATCCCCCTCATCTACTGCTGACTGGAAAAGGGAAGAGGTAACTAGAAAAACAGGGACATCTGCAGGTAGGATAGATGTTTATTATTATCCAAAAGTTGGAGTAAGGTTGCGAAGTAAAAATGATGTGGAAAGGTATTGTAAAGAAAAGAAATTGACCTGTAACTTAGATGAATTTGATTTTAAACCTTCTTCTGAAAATAAAAATGTAAATTTAACCCAAAGTCCAGGTAATAGTGAGGGGGAGGATTCTGAATTGGAAGCTTGTTGTGTGGAAGTAAAAATTCCATCTTCCTACAAGGAGTCCCAGAAATTGCCCGAAAGGGATAACTGGTTAGAAGCCATGAAAGATGAATTAAGTACCCTCCAAGAAAGAGAAGTGTATGATTTAGTACCCAAACCAGAAAAAGTAAAAGTGTTAGGTAGTAGATGGGTTTATGCCACTAAAAGGGATGAAAATGGAAAGATAAAAAGTTTTAAGGCCAGATTTGTGGAAAAGGGATTTAGGCAAGTAGAGGATATAGATTATTTTGATACTTTTTCTCCAGTTATATCTTTTTCGTTGGTAAGGTTTTTCTTTGTAATGTTAGTTATAATAAAGGGCTGGGAACATCAACACTTGGATATCAAATGTGCTTATTTATATGCTAAATTGAAGGAAGTAATCTATGTAGATCAACCAGAGGGTTTTGTTCAAATGGGAAAGGAAAATTATGTGATGAGATTAAGGAAAGCTTTATATGGCTTGCACCAAGCCGGGCGTGAGTGGTACTTTGAATTAGATAATACGTTTATTAAATTGGGATTTGAGAAAATTGACTGTTGTAACTGTATTTATACCTACAAATCAGAAGTGATAATACTAGTATATGTTGATGATTTGGCCATATTTGCTAAAAATAAAAGTAGATTAAAAGAGGTAATAGAATTAGTGAAATCAAAATTTGAAATTAAAGTACTAGGCAAAATTAAAAACTTTTTAGGAGTTGAATTTGAAGCAATCAATAATGAAATTCATATGCATCAGAAAAAATATATTAGAACATTAAGTGAAACGTTTAAAGATATTCCTAGAATAAAATGTAAATTGCCACCAGTTTTATTTAAGAAGGCGTTATCTTAAATAAAACTTTTGAGGGGGAAGAAGCCAAGGATATCCCATATAGAGAATTAATTGGAAGTCTTATTTCTTGCATCCAGGACTAGACCTGACATTATGTTTTCAGTAATAGCCCTTTCTCAATTTTCAAGTAATCCCTCATGGTCACATTGGAAAAATTTATGTCAAATATTGCAGTATGTTTTCAATACAAATAACTTTTCAATAAACCTTTCTAGAAGCCTTGATAATAATTTAATTGTATATACTGATGCTAGCTGGGCATCAGATATAGTAGACAGAAAATCTGTAAGTGGTTTTGTCATGTTCATAGATCAGGTCCCGATAATATGGAATTCTGCTAAACAGAAGTGTACTGCCTTATCTAGCATGGAAGCAGAATATATTGCTTTGTCAGATTCTATAAAAGAACTGAATTGGATTTTGAAAATAAGAGAATGTTTTTCATTTCTCGGTTTAAATCTAAATAAACCTGATGTATTCTGTGACAACCAAAGTGCAATATGTTTTTCTAAGAATTGTATTGAAAATAATAGAACAAAATATATAGATACTAGGTTTTATTTTGTAAAAGATAATTTAAGTAAATTTAATCTCAAATTTGTATCAGGAAAAGCCAATGTGGCTGATATATTCACAAAGGCTTTGCCAAGTGAAAAGTTTGTGTTTTATTGTAACTGGTTATTTGGCTGAGCTAGAGACTCTGGGAAAAGGGGGCATTTGTTGGCTTAAGTTCAAGTATATGTTTTTGTAAAGTTAAGTTTATTAAAATAAAAATACATTTCTATATTTTCCCAATTAGTTTTCCCAGTTTCTCTGCTCAACCAATAACAATGTTTTTTCAAAGAAACAGTAAAGTTTCAATTACTTGTTTAAAAATGTTTAAGTTCATTTAAATGTCTGTAAGATATCAGTTTACTATTTTTGAATATTAATTACTTACTTGGAAGATGCTATGAACTTTATTTTACAGTTGTACAAAGTGTGTACTTTCACTGGCCTACTTGCCACATCACAACCTTGTTTACATGTGACTATGGTTGGTTGGCTTCATGGTTGACTGGGTGTGTGGCAGGGAAACCATCTCATGTCAGTTAACCTGCAGTTAATTGGTTTCACTGCTTCACACTTGCAGTTTAAATTTGCATATTAACTTTTAACTGTGTGCTTTAACCTCCTTTTCTTTTAGTATTTAAGCCAGTTGTTTTGCTTGGTGGTGGGCAGTGGCTGGTGCAGTTGCAGGTGCAGTTGAACATGGCGGTTTTTGAAGCTGTCTGGTACAGCAATACAAATTTGAATTTTACTACTTAGGCATGAGGCCAGCCAAGCCATGGAAAAGTTATATGGTTGTTATTGCATTTTTCCTGTTGTTATACTAACAAGTTTTTACTTCAAATTACACTAACCTCTGAAAAATAAAATATGTTACTTCTTTTAAAAACTGTTTTTACTGATGGTTTTCTACACCAATGAAGATAGATATAATTTTGATAACATAGTGATCCGCGGCCCAACATTATACAGATCATTCACCACTAACTTTCATGTTGAAGATTCAGGACCCAACGTCACGGATGGTGAAATGGATTTGCACCCTGTCAGACTACAATTTTACTATAAATTATGTCCGTGGTAAATGCAATAGTGTGGCAGACTTTTTATCCTGTTTTGCTAAGGTAGACGAGCCTACATGTGCAGTCAAGTTGCTAAAGAGTTCAAGTTGCTAAAGAAATATCCTTTGAACCATACTCAAACCTTATGGAAAAAATTTGTGAATTCCAAAAAGTGGACAAGAAGTGCTGTGAAATTGTAAAGAAATTAGAGCAGGGTTTGGAAATTTCACCTAAATACATGAAAATTTTTTTAGAGACGATATCCTTGTATGTGAGGATACTAGAGATTCTTTAATTGTAAATAACCCCATCAAATTAGTTGTTCCTAAAGCGTTAATTTTACAAGTGTTCACTCTAACACACACGACTCTAGCTGCCTGTCATCAAGGGTTCCAAAAAACGAGTGACCGCATCAGAGAGCATTTTTACTGGCCAGGGATGTTCATCAGATATCAAGCACCTAGTAGAATTGTGTATTAGTTGTCAAGAAAAAAGAGCCCATAAGGCAAACCATCTTGCACCCCTGCAGCGTCTCCCACCCCCCAATTCCCTCTTAATAAAGTGCATTTAGATATCATAGGCGTCTTGCCGCAGACCTTTTCAGAAAATATATATAATTACTTACATAGACTCATTTACAAAATGGCCAGAAGCATATGCTGTCAGTTCGATCACATCTCATGTGATAGCAGACACTTTGGCGGATTTCATATCTCGGTATGGAGCACCGTGTTATCACAACAGACAATGGTAGACACTTAATATCAGAAGCGATTGAGCATGTGTACAGTATGTTTGGCATAAAACACATTAGAACAACTTCCTATCACGCATCTAGCAATGGCCAGGTCGAACGCCAAAATCGTACCTTAAAAAATGCACTTTCTCATATTGTGAACGAAAATCAATCAGACTGGGATACTAAGCTTAAATTTGCACTTCACGCAATGCGTACTGCTGTACATTCATCAACAAAAATAACTCCGGCAGCTGTAATGTATGGAAAAAACTTAAATCTTCCCTATAATTTATTTTTACAACCACCTAGACTTAATTACAACGATGCACCATCTTTTTGTGAACTTATAATCCCCGCCCTTCAAAAAGTGTATGCTGAAGTCCACAACAATCTTATTTCAGTAGCTGAAAAGCAAGAAAAGTACAGAGAAAAAACAGCGCTTTGTAAAAATCTAAAAGTGGGTGATCTAGTGTGGGTTTAAACCTTAAATTGAGCCAGGACATACGAAAAAATTAAGTTAAATAATGGGCCTTTTACTATAATAGAACAGTTAAATGATGTTAATTTTAAAATTGCGCTAGTTGCTAACCTGAAAAATACTCAAGTTGTGCATATTGACAGGCTTACCTTATTCAACATTTGACATTTGAAGTCCACCGAAGTGGAGAATGCTTTGGGGCCTATAGCTACAATGGCTGTCGCCTCTAATGATCCTTATTATACATAGAAACAACAACAAGTTACAACAATTTTTATTTTTCCGTTACATATATTATATAACTACAATGGGACATTCACTATTACATCCATGTCTTACCCAGGGAATCGAACCCGGGCCCTCGGGGTGACAGCAGCCTCCGCTTACTGACCCCGCCATCGGCTACCTTATTCAAAAACAGAACGATAACAGACCAAAACAAACAATCCACAACAACAACAAACGACTAATGAGGATTCGGTTCATAGTCCCCCCATCGATGAAACAGAAGCGATTACGAGTAGCGAGCAAACAACCCACCCCCGCACTAGTAGACATAGGAGATGCTATGCATGGGTACCACCCCCGTAGTACAATGTAATGTGAGTGAGAGCAGCAGGGAAAACAAAACTATTGAAAATGAATGCAGTACTCCCGATGATGCAGGTAGTGATTCAACGGAAATTGTTGCTCTTTCCCCACAACCACAGGAAGCTCCGGGAGTAGAATCACAACCACATAATTAGTTCATTACATCCATAACAAATGTCGATACTGATTTTTTTTTTTTTCCGCGCCAAAGTTCGATTTATCGCTTTATCAGCTACATGTGATTTTTGCTGAATTAAAATTTGATATACAGGAGTTAAAAAAGTTTCCAGACGTCTACAAGTATATTGTTTTCAAAGGTGAGTTTAAATTCTTTATTTAAAGACCATTTTTGAGCTAGGAAATTTATAATCTGTATAAGATAACCGTAAACTATTGATTGTTGCAGATCTGCTACAACACGCCATATCTTTACCGTATTTTCCGAGAATAAAGCCGCACCGAGTATAACGCTGCAGTTACTTAACAAACAAAACAAAAAAAAACCTAGTTTAACGCCGCACCCAGTATAACGCTGCACCAAGTATATCGCCGCGCAGTGCATAACATCACATACATTATAAAAATATACCAAGTGCAATTAATTAAAATTATTAATTGGCAGACATAAAATTAAACATTTTGAACTTAAATAATTTATCTTTTAATTAATTGAACAATTAATTCCATTATCAACGTTATTTATTTTAACAAACAGAAAAAAATAATAATACAGTAGCAATGAATAATTGATGTTATACATTTGAAAACCCATCAAAATCTTTGTCCTCAGTATCACTCTGGAATAATTTTTAAATTTCAGGCGAGAAACTGTGATTGATGTCTATGAAATCATCTGCATCATTCATGTCACTATCAAAAAACGAGCTGGCAGATCGCATCTCGTTTGTTTTGGATCGGGCTTGCACGCTTGATTGTGTTTAAGATTAATCGAGCTGTTGCCAAACGAAATGCTGAAAGTAATTATGAACATAGAGCAAAATAGTTTTCCTGTAGTTTTATCGGCTCTGGCAAAGAATGAACGAGGGAGAAAGTGGGAGGAGTTATTCCTTATATGGCATGCAAGATGCCATGTGAACTTGAGGAGGATCATTGTGATTGGATGCTATGCCCGGGCAAAGTGCAATTTTTTGCTCATGAAAATTGCATTGTTTGTAAACATGTTGATACCTTCCCGCCGTGCAAGACATTGTTTTTTCTTTTCAGAAGTACAACATAAGATCATGGATTTTTTTTTTTTTCTAACCAGATTTAAAATTTTTAAATAATGATTGGCAGTAAATTTGGTACTATTTACAAGCCGCACCTAGTTATTGGCCGCATTTTTGTTTTCAAACCAGAAAAATCTAGTTTAACGCCGCGGCGTTATTCCCGGAAAATACGGTACTTGTAATGGATTTTTTTTTAAATATCAAAAAAGCATCAGAAATATCTTCTAATAATTATTTAAGTTGCATTTCTCTAAGACGAGCATAATTATTGAAAAGGAGGAACATTAGTCTGTTTTTATATTATTTAATTGCTATAGGGTAAGTTAGGGATCCCCTCCCCTCCCCCCCCCCCCCTCTGTAATTTAACTTCAAGTCCAAAGCTTGCAAAAAAGGAAAGGTCTCATAGAAAATAGAATTCAAAAGATAAAGCATAGAGCGCCTACTCAACACATTCCACCAAAACAAGTGCACCTAGACAAAATTACGCAGTGGCTATATTGGGCAGAAAAAAGAATACGTTGTAAATACCCTGATTGTAAAAACTTTAATCAAACCGTTTGTGAGAAATGTGGTGTGGGACTTTGCTACAGCAAAACTAACAATTGTTTCAAAACTTTTCGTGCAAATTAAAATTTTAAATATTTTCAGTTTTTGTGCCATTTGGCAAGATGTTGCACATGTGCAACAAACCCTAGAAATTAAAATTACGTGGAAAATGATTTTCAACACCTGAAAAAGGCGGTTGATGCATTCAAAATGCATGTTTTGGAGTTACCTCCATCAGAGTCAAAGCAATGCTTCAAACACATGCAAAAGTGTATTGATCTTCATGGAGAATAATTTGAAAAACAATAAATCCAATGTCAATCATTTTTTTTTTTTTTTTCATTACTAGGCCAGAACTATAAATAACAACCCTCCTATTATACCAAACAGTGCTATAGTTATAATGGCTGGACGAGCAAAAACATCTGTTGAATATTCACTGATCCGATGTAAATGTATCAAGGATATATTTATAATTATGTAATTGCTAATTACTTTGTTTTTATTTAGGGTGATATTATGCTGTCTGATTGGTTGTGGTTTGCAAAAAAGTGTGGAATTTTTTGCACTAAAAATGAAAACTCAGCACCAATAGTTCAAGTTGCCTTGGTAAGTTTATTCATAAATGTCAAAAACTTCCATAATTTGTTATTTAAAAACTTAATAATTATTAAAAGGGCAGCAATATGAAATCAATAATTGTCAATTCTGGAATTATGATTTGTAATTTTGTTTCTTTTTTTCACCATTTAGGATCATGCTGATTATCATAACAGATTATCCAGACAATATGATTTTCCTTCTCGTGTTCTGTATCTCCACGGCAGTGAAATAACACACTGTGCACTGGTATATGGAAATCATTTTATACAGTGCACCCAATTGAGCATTCTATCGTTATTGACTTTACTTTTGGCATTATATTATGTCTTGGAAATAAACTGTCCTAAACGCCATATGCAAGTTGGTTGGTTGGTTGGTTGGTTGGGATTTTATGGCGCAAAGTCCCTTTAGGGACATGCTGCGCCAAGACAATGTCCAAATGTAAAAATTATATATTACCCAAAATTTTGAGCAAAACTAACAAAAAGGTGAGAAAAACAATAAATGAGAACACTGATATGTATAGTTAAAACCATTTAAGAGAGTCAAAGGTTGATAATTAAAAGACCAAAGTATTCCGATTTAAAAACTGTGTAGTTAAAAAGCAATAACCGTTAAAATATAAACAAAGTCCAAGATGACGTACAAATACTACCTAAAAACAAATTTAAAATCACAGAAATATATAACAAACAAAAAATTAAGTAGGAAGAAATTCCTCAAAAGCTACATTTTCCTAATCGGCACTTGATTCCGATTCCATTTCTTCATCAAAGTTTTGCAGTTGTTTACGATCCTTTACATTACTAACTGATGGGTTTTGGCTTTTGTTATTGTTCTTTTTCTTCACAGTGGAAAACTGTGAAGAACCTCGGATTGTTTTTTTCTCTTTCTGTATACAAGATTTTTTGCTTGGTTTGTCAGTTTTACTAGTATCAGGTCTATGTGGTGTTTTTGCAGATGTAACAGACTTAGTCTGAAGTTCAGGTGACGTTTTGGATTGACTTGGGGATTTTTGAGACTGATTAATTTGGTATACTATTTTAACAGGTTCTGAGGAAGGTTGCCAGCGTTCTAATAGTGGGGTTGCATAGCATTTACTACCACAACTAACATCACGGGTTTCTCTATTTGAAGAGGTTGTTGATTGTGCTTTAGCTGAGTTACTTGGTGGAAAGGAGGTGTCGGTCTGGGTGCTTATGTGCCTTACAGAATTTTGTTGTTGCTTGAGTAGACTAGAGTAGGAGACACCGACTGACGGAGTTCTGGATTCAACAATTTTGCGGGCTTCAGGGTAGGAGAGATTTTGAGTTACTTTAATTGCAAGGATTTCCTTCTCACGTATCCAGTTTGGACAGGAACGGGAATATGCTGTATGATCACCCTTGCAGTTTATGCAGCGTTCAGAGTTTTGACATGAAATACCGTCGTGGCCAACTTCTGCACAGCGTGCACAAGTAACGGAACCTCGACAGGTAGTTGTGGTGTGACCATAACGCTGGCATTTAAAGCAACGGAGGGGATTAGGTATGTAAGGACGGACAGGACAGTTCAAGTAAGCAGCTTTAATTTTTGATGGTAAATTAGGGCTATTAAAAGTCAGAATGATGTGCTTCGTAGGAAGCACCTGCCCATTCCGACGGATAGTTATACGACGTACATCTATGATATCTTGGTCTTTTAAATTTTGTAAGAGTTCGTCTTTAGTAGAGAATAAAAGGTCTGGCTCGGATATTACACCACAGCTTGTATTTAGAGTTTTATGTACTTGAGTAGAAACTGAGAAAGAGCCTATTGTAGAGCAATTCGAGAGAAGATGTGATTGTTTGGCTGAAGAAACCTCAACAAGCAAATCACCAGATTGTAATTTTTTGAGAGAATGACCATCCCCCAAGACAGACTGGAATGTTTTTGCAATGAGAAATGGTGAAGTTTTTTTGAAAGAGCTATCAGAGAGACTATCAGTACGTTTAATGACAAAAAAACGAGTGTATGAGGAATTCTGTGCAATTTGTTGCTCTCCACGTAGGAGAGAAATGGAAGTAAGTGAAGTATTTGCATCCATATTAGAAATAAAAATAAGAATTCAGACCCCGGCTGCACCACCCACTACCGAGCCCAACAAGGGGATGCACATCGTGCACCAGTGCTAACCAGGGCCTATACGGTCACAAAACACTCCTATGCCAGTCTCCACCCTTAATAAGATGGCTAGTAAGTGTCCGATCACTTGATCCCCAGCCAGTGACAGAAGTCAGCTGACCAGCCGATTGATGCATACGGGACCAATATGCACCTCCCGTCTACCTGAAGCAGAGGCCAAAGCAGTGTGTTGGTTTCCCTCAACAGCCAGGATCCCCCTTTCCAGGGACACGGGTTGCCACGCACGGCAAACACGTGGGTGGTTTACAATTCTGCATGAGTCGATATGCAGGATGATATCGGCTCATACAGAATTGCCCTCACCTCCGAAGAGGAAACCACAACGAGAGTGAAACATAGAGAAAAGAAGGAGAAGAGAAAAAGGAAAAAAGAAAGATCGCTCAGGAACCCGGGGTTGCGAAGCCCGTGAATACCTAAAAGAAGGTATCCCCCTGGGGGGCGCCATATGCAAGCGATGGGGGCATTAGCCAGTTTAATACTCAATCATGAGTATTACAAATTAGGACAGCGTGAAGTGGATATGATAAGATTATTAAAATAACTATTTCTGAATTTTTTTATCTTCTGCAATAATTGCAATATTCTAAATTGCTATAAATAAAATGCTTTTATGTGAATATTATTTACCTAAAATAAATGTGGAAAAGGGACCAAACTTTCTCGCATCTTCAGTACAAAAATCTTTAAATTATTCAGCCAAGGAATGGAGTGAAATCTAACAGTGTCAACTTTCACAATGCCTTTCCAAATAATTTACCAAACCAAATCTCTTGAGTTGCTAGTAAAAAAGATATTTTTTAACAGATCAAGAAAATTGAGTTTTACAAAAAATCTGATACAACAAAATACCTATTGTTCCTCAGCAAGCCATTTACATAATATATGTTTTATTGCTATATAATACAATTATCGACTTATGATTTTTCTTTAGAATGAAAGAAAAGTGATCTAAATAAGAGCGAGAAAAAAAAATGCTTTGTTGCTCAAATTATTTTGTTGATTGAATGACAGCTCCTTTTATTGGAAGAAATTGCCAGACACCCCTCCCCTATTATGGTTAAAATGGAGGTTTATTCTTGATATAGAGAAGGGGGAGAGGAGAGAATGGCTTTTTGGCAGTTAGCACAGCTGTGGTATATGCCTATCAAAGTTTTTATGGTTAGAAAAAGTTACAAAAAAATAAATAAATAAAAAATGGAACTAATGTTAAATGTGGTTGCAAAAACATCTACATTTGATTCAAGCTAATCAGTAGAAGTTTAGATTCAGACAATTGACCAACTAGATAGGCATTGAAAGATTTAATCAGTTTATTTTGTCACACGAAACTGTAAATGGCATTCTTGCAGAATTCATTTTCACATTCCATGAGTACCCTCAGTTTAAAGACAGATATATTTTTTTTTTTACTAATAATAAAAGGATCTAGCATAATAATATATACTGAAAATAATGAGATGTATGTATTGGGATTATTTCATTACTGAAATTTTGTTATGAAAATACCGTACTGTGAAGTACTTTTTTGATCCCACGAAGTTTGTTCTAATGGGATTTTGCTGTCTTCTCAGTATTATACTATTTTTTTTTCACACCTTTTTCTTAAGAAGCATTATATTGTAATATCACTGCTTGCAAAAATAATGCCTAATACTATTTAACATACATTAATACACTAAAACATTAAACTCAGCACTTTTATTTCTGTGTTTTAAAAAAATCTGATTTCAAAAAGTGTTAATATAGTGTTCTATTTATTGTGTTGTAAATTGTGTGGGATGCTTGAAATGTGTTGTTAATTTGGGGACAAAGTGTTGCACTGCAGTGTTTCTCACAACACTATTTTTAGAACACATTTCAGAATAGCAACACTTTTCATACATATTCAGAACACTTGTGCAACACAATAAAGTGTTGAATTTGTGTTTCTTACAAAGTGTTCTGTCTGACAACACCATCAAGTGTTGTTAATTTGAGGACAAATATGTTGTTTAATGTGTTTATTTTTGTGCGTGAGCATTTGCAGTGTATACATACATACATATATAAATATACTTTTTAGATCTTAAAATTAAAATAAAAGAAAACAAGAACTGATCTATATGATAAACATAAAAATTTAAATTCAAAGTTAATACATTTACTCATTTTAAATTGTGTCTTCATAATTCTCTATATCGTGATATAATCCTTAATCATCTATATAATAAAAGCCCAATTCATGTGATTGTTTCACCCCTCAAGGGGATACCTTCTTTAGGTATTCACGGGCTTCGCAACCCCGGGCCCCTGAGTGATATTTCTCTTTTCCTCTCATTTCTCTTGTCTTTCTTTCCTCTTTGTTTTGCTCTCATTGTGGTTGGTTGGTTGATTGAGGTTTTATGGTGCACCTGGCAAACACGTGGGTGGTTTACAAATTCCCACGAGTCGATATACAGGATGATATCGGCTCATACAGAATTGCCCTCATCTCCGAAGAGGAAACCACAAAGAGGAAAGAAAGACAAGAGAAATAAGAGGAAAAGGAAAAGATCTCTCAGGTGCCTGAGGTTGCGAAGCCCGTGAATACCTGAAGAAGGTATCCTCCTGGGGGGCGCTCTCATTGTGGTTTTCTCTTCGGAGGTGAGGACAATTCTGTGTGAGCCGATATCATCCTGTTTATATAGACTCGTAGAGAATTGTAAACCACCCACGTGTTTGCTGTGCGTGGCGACCCATGTCCCTGGAAAGGGGGATCCTGGCAGTTGAGGGAAACCAATACACTGCTTTGGCCTCTGCTTCAGGTAGACGGGAGGTGCATATTGGTCCCGTATGCATCAATCGGCTGGTCAACTGACTTGTCACTGGCTGGGGGATCAAGTGATCAGGCACTTACTAGCAATCTCGTTAAGGGTGGAGACTGGCATAGGAGTGTTTTGTGACCGTATAGGCCCTGGTTAGCACTAATGCACGAATGTGCATCCCCTTGTTGGGCTCGGTAGTGGGTGGTGCGGCCGGGGTCTGAATTCTATTTTTACTCTATTATGGATGGAAATACTTCAATTACTTCCATTTCTCTCCCATGTGGAGAACAATAAAATGTACCGAATTCCTCTTTCACTCATTTTTTTTATAATTAAACGTACTGACAGTCTCTCTGATAGTTATTTTAAGAGAACTTCACCTTTTCTTATTGCAAAAACATTTCATTCTGTATTTGGTGATAACTGTTCACTTAAAAAACTGCATTCTGGAGATTTGCTGGTTGAGGTGTCTTCAGCAAGCCAATCTAAACTTCTTTCAAACAGTAATACAATTGGAAATTTCTGTGTTTCTGTTAAGGCACATCAAACTCTAAATACTTGCCGTGGTGTAACATCCGAACCTGACTTTTTACTGTCTACAAAAGAAGAACTTTTAGAAAATTTAAAAGATCAGAATATCATAGATGTACACCGTATAACAATTCGTCAGAATGAGAAAGTGCTTCCCACAAAGCTCATCATTCTGACTTTCAATAGTTCTACTCTACCTACTAGAATTAAAGCAGCCTACCTAAACTGTCCTGTCTGGCCTTATATCCCAAATCCTCTCTGCTGTTTCAAATGTCAACGATATGGTCATACCAACACTACTTGTCGTGGTTATGTTACCTGTCCTCGTTATGCAGAAGTCGGCCACGACAGTAAATCCTGTGAAAAATCTGAACGCTGCATAAATTGTAAGGGTGATCATCCAGCATACTTCCGTTCTTGTCCAAACTGGAATCGTGAAAAAGAAATACTTGCTATTAAAATAACCCAAAAGATTCCTTATCCTGAAAGCTCGTAAACTTGTTGAGTCTAGAACCCCGTCTGTCGGGGTGTCTTACTCTAGTTTACTCAAACAACAATTGAAATCCGTAAGGCACATTAGCACCCAGACTGAATCCTCTATTCCACCTATGACAGTATCACCCAGCACCCCAAAGAAAAAAACCCGTGATGTTTGTTGTGGTAGTAAATGCTATGCTACCCCAAAATTAGAATGCTGGCAACCATCCTCTGAACCAGTTATAATAGAATACAAACTTACACAGTCACAGAAATCTCCAGTTGAATCCAAAAAGTCATCTGAACGTCAGACTGTAACTAAGGCTGCTTCACCTCCAATTCTAATACAGAAACCTGATTCTCCTCGAATGGGGAAAGTAAAGCAAAAATCTTGTGCACAAACAGACATAAGGCGATCATCAACCACAACCTCTTCACAGTGGAAGACTGTGAACAGAAGAAAGAAGAAATCAGCTCTGAGCTCATGCATCACCAATGTCAAGGACCGAAAACAGTTGCAGCAGTACATGGAAGAGACCATGGAATCAGAGTCATACAGTAATGACTCGGATGTAAATGAGGGAAATACTATGTTTGAGGAATATGTCCCTCATTAATTTTGTTTTTTAATTATCTGTGCTTTACTTATTTTTGATTTTATCTTGTATTGGAAATTATCTACTTCGCTCTATTGACTTGTTTCTTATAAAACATACACATTTTAGCTCTTAATATTTTCTTTGTCTCATTGACTGGTTTTGTGTTTTTTCATCACATTGCTTTATTTGCCTTGCTGCTTTTACAGGTTTTACACGTATCCTTGTATTTTTAGCTAAGATAATTAGACTCTTTTAATAGGTGTTTTTAACTCCTATCGTATCACCACTGTTTTTCACTCTTTGTTGTTTTTCTTATTATATTGTTTTGACCATTTTTTAACTTTTTAAATTAAATATCTGTGTTTTGTTTTCAACCTTTTCTTGGCACAGCATGTCCCTAAAGGGACTTTGCGCCTTAAAACCCCAATCAATCAACCATGTGACTGTTTCAACAGTCCTTGGTTGACCGCTCTGCTTTTTTATGCAAGGTGACCAATTTGGAAATTTAATGTTAGCGAGAATGCAGCTGATAAATCACCAAATATTGTTCCATCACCATCATGTATCAGTATTATAATAGTTCGTTTCATGCGACTGACTATAATTAAGTCGCATCATAATCGCATTAAATCATAAGCAATTTTTCACATGGTAAATTAAAACAAAGCTTTGATGTTGAAATTAAATTTCACAATTTTTTATATTTATTACTTTTCTTTTCTTTTCTTTTTTTAAAAAAATAATTGAGGATAATAAATTTTAAATATTTCAGTTTTAAATTAAAGTTAAGTGTTTTTAATTAATTTTTCAACTAAGTGAGAAATGCCAAGCTGGACATTTCTCCTTGTGTCCTTGTGGTTTAGTCCTTGTGGTTTAGTGGTAGAGCACTGGAGATCTATTCCAGGGATCCGGGTTCGATTCCCGGCTTGGACAGTTTTCACTAAGTTGGTTTATGCTTTGTTAGCAGTGTGATAATTCACATCATTAATATTCAATAAAGTTAAGTGTTTTCAATAAAATGAGTGAAAGTATTATATTTTTAATGAAATACGAATACACACAATGTTTGGCAATTTATCACCTGCGCATGGTAAAATAAAAATATCGAGTTCATTATTTCTGTATCAGAATCTTCCAATTTCGTGAAGGACTAAGTAAATTAAATTATTAATAAAAGTAACATTGATGTACGGGTCATCCACCGTACAGCCCTGATTTAGCAACTAATGACTTTTTTTTATTCCCACACATCAAAAATAAATTATGTGGACAACGATTTTCGACACTTGAAGAAGCAGTTGATGCATTCAAAATACACGTTTTGGAGTTGCCTCCATTGGAGTCGAAACAGTGCTTCGAAAATTGGTTCAAACATATGTAAAAGTGCATTGCTCTTCATGGAGAAATCTTTGAAAAACAACAAATCCAATGTTGATCATAAATGTTTTTTTTTTCATTACTAGGCCAGAAATTTAAATAGCAACCCTCGTATTATACCAAACAGCACTATAGTAGTAATGGCTGGATGAGCAATGTTGAATATTTACTGATCCGATGTAAATGTATTAATGATATATTTATGTGACGGGAAAAAGGAGACTCATGCTCCAATAATAACACTTGCTAACTTTAAGAATTAAATATATTAAATGAACTATTTACACTATATACAATTACAATTAAGTAGAACATTTATGAAATTAAACACTCATTCGTCTTAATGCGTCTTAATGAAACGTCGTTGAGAGCTCTGTGTTTTGCAACCACCTCTTTTACCTTCTTTTCCCGCGTCTGTCGAATGTTCTAAAAAGGTATTCTTCTACGCGACTCGTGGCGCTGCCGTCGTCTCATACAGACTGTTGCCACAGGTCACACTCGTGCATCCTGATACGCACGACCTCGTGCGCACCATACACTTAAACACAAACTTTTAAAAAAATACCATATCTTTAAAAAAAAAAATACACAGAATAAAACAGAAGAAAAAAAATAAAGAGAGAAAAAATGAAAATCGTCGTCAATGCCAGTTGGCATTTCGTCTTCCACTCGTCTTAAATGGTACTCGTCTTAAATCGTACCCGTCTTTACTTCGTACTCGTCTTTACTTCATACTCGTCTTAAATAAAAAAAATATATATATATATACCCACCTATATACGTCTTAAAAACAGAAAGGAAAAAAAAACACAAATCGGCATCTTCTAATCGTCTTCTTCCTTTTTTTTAAAAAAAAAAAATTGAAACTTCATGCAGAAAAAAAAATTAGAGTCTGTAATCAAATAAAGTCACAGAATGTTCATATAACAAAAAGAAATGGAGCTGTCCACAGTTCTAAAGTTCTTTATGCAAAGCACGAAAAAGTAAAAAAAAAATGTCTTTGTAGTTCACAGAAAAAAAAACCCCACAATACTTTACGGAACACACTTTTCAGCAGCAGCATTGAAGAAAACAAAAAAAAATGACATCTCGGGGATAGTTGAATCACAATATTTCACAAACAAAATTTTAACTTTTTCTTAAAATTATTCTTGATGTAAACACAGGTGATGAAAAAAAGAAGAAACACACAAAAGAAAATATTTTGTAGAAAGACGAATTCTTGAATTTTTTTTTTTTTTTTTTTTCTCATATTCTTGAAGCACCACACTATATGTACAATAACGGAAAGGAAGAAAAGAAGAAGAAAAACATTTGAATGTCAAATTTTACGTGGTTGACCACGGCTTCATCATATCGACTGCAGTGGATGTTCTGTTTGGACCCTCATGGTGTCCAACCTTTTCCACTTCATATCTGTCGTTAGCTTTGACAGATGTAACCTTGCAAGGGCCAAAATATTTTATTCTAAGTTTCAGTCCAGGTCCGAATTGAGTACGCTGGATCGCGACCAAATCACCAATTTGATATATTCTTGGTGGTTTTCGACGTTTATCATATTGGAGCTTACTTTGTTGTTGGTGTTGGAGAATGTTATTTTTAGCAATCTCTCGCAGCTCGTTTTTGTCATGCATTACTAAATTGGTATGTTCTTCTTCTAACAATTGTTTTATGCGAATGTCATCCTTAGTTTTCATTTTAACACCAACCATTAATTCAAAAGGGGAAAATTTAGTGGTATCTGATTTGGTACTGTTGATGATTTTTTGAACAGCGGGGACATGTTTTACCATTTGGTAGGATCGTCTAAGGATAGTTTAGATGGTTGGTTGGTTGGTTGGTTGTATAGGGTTTTATGGTGCAAAATCCCTTAAGGGACATGCTGCGCCAAACCAGTAGACTAAAACATCAGAAAGGTAAAAAAGAAAGTGTCAAAATAAAAGAGCAATGAGAGAAACAATCTGGATGGGGTACCCATCCAGACAAACCCGCCAAAGTAGACAAACAATGTAGAAATACAAAATTTAAAATCCTAAAAACGAGAGTTAAAACATAAAAGTAATTCAATGAAAAGTGCATTCTGGATGGGATCCCATCCAGATGTCACCAAAGTTTAAAGAATAAAACTGAGTCATTAGAACAGAGAAAAACGAAAAATTATATTTCAAAATAAAATCCTGCATGTTTTAAAAAAGTAAAGAGAGCCCCATGAGGTATTTCCCCAATGAGGTTTGTCAAGACTGGTGATGATGAATTAAAGTAAATCCTATACAGATGCCGGAGACCTGGACAGTCAGTTAAAACATGATGAATGGTGAGGTAATCAAAATGACAATGTGGACACATGGGTACATCCTCCCGAAGCAAGAGATGTTTATGAGTGATTCTTGAATGTCCGATTCTCAGACGAGTCAGAAGAACATCTGTTTTCCTTGGATAACTTGCAGGCCAGGTCATGATGGTAGGTTTGATTTGGTGTAGTTTATTATTGCATTCTAAATTCCAACCTTCTTGCCATTTATAAATAAAGTGTTTGATAAATAGTTTAACGTCTGAGAATGGAATTCTATGGTAAAAAGGATTAAGAGCCAGTTTTGCCGCCTCATACGCTTTCTCATTTCCACGAATACCCATGTGTCCAGGTACCCTGCAAAATAAAATTTGATAACCGCGTCTTGTCAATTTATTGTAAAAATCCAGGATGGCTGAAACATAAGGATGCTTTTTAAAAGATTTTATTGCGTCAATAGAACTATTTGAGTCGGTATAAATGATGAAGGATGTATTATGGTGATGAGAGATGTGCAACATGGCTCTCTCTATCGCAATCAACTCAGCTGTAAATATAGATATTGATGCGTGAAGCCGATAACTAAAACTAGTGTTATTTATAAAAACCCCACAGCCAACACTATTCCCACTCTTAGAACCATCCGTATAAATTTCAGTATATGTATTAAAAGTTGCACGATGTGCAGCAAATAGCTGTTGGAAAACTGCAGGAGCCAAGGTGTTTATATCGTATCCTTTAAATGGATGGAGTGAGGTAATATTAAGAGATTTCCAAGGAGGGAGATAATGCAATGGACATGGACTCACCTCAATATTGCTCAGAGGGCTATTGTCTATAATATTCCTGATTCTGACACCAAAAGATGGTATGCAAGATGGTCGATGCTGATAAAGAATATCATTGTCTGTATTTAGAATGTGTGTATGAAGAGGATGTCTAGGATATGAAAGGATACGGTAATAAAATTCCAAAGAGAGTTTTTCACGAATGTGGTGTAGTGCTTGTTCATTGCAGTCAACATACAGACTTAAAACTGGAGAGGTACGAAATGCACCAGAGCACACACGAAGTGCACTATGGTGCACAGTGTCAAGTTTTTTAAGAGCAGAATTACGCGCTGAACCATAGACTTGGCAGGCATAGTCAATTTTAGAACGGATCACAGCTCGATATATTTTAAGGAGAGAAGTACGGTCTGCTCCCCAGGAAGTATTTGAAAGCACCTTAAGTAAGTTAAGTGATTTTTCACATTTTGTTCTTAATTGTAAAATATGAGGTAAAAAGGTTAACTTGCTATCAAATTGAAGGCCAAGAAAACGGACGCTGTCCACAACAGGAATTTGAGTCGATCCAATAAAAATTTCAGGATCTGGATGCAGATCCCTACGTCTGCAAAAATGCACACAACATGTTTTGTCTTGGGAAATTATAAAACCATTTTTATTAGTCCAATTAAGAATATGGGTAATTGCAATTTGCAACTGTCTTTCAATAAATCGGATATCCTGTCCCATACACATAATTCGAAAGTCGTCAACATATAGATCTCCTTTAACTGAAGGGGGTAGTTGGCTAAGAATGTTGTTTATTTTGATTGCAAAGAGGGTGACACTCAGGACACTACCCTGAGGTACACCCTCTTCTTGTACATAAAAACCAGATAAAATTCCTCCAATCCGTACTTGGAAAAGTCTAATATTGAGAAAGTTTTTGATAAAAATAGGGAGATTCCCACGGAAGTTGAGGTTAAAAAGATCGCGAAGTATCCCATATCGCCATGTTCTGTCATAGGCTTTCGCCATGTCAAAAAATACTGACACCAAATGGTTGCGTTTAAGAAAGGCTGTCCCGAATGTAATTTTCTAGATGGATCAGGTTATCGATAGTAGACCTACCCTGTTGGAATCCACTTTGAAATGCGGCAAGGCAATTGTTAGATTCTAACACATGTACAGGGCGGAAATTGATCATCTTTTCAAGGAGTTTGCAAAGGCTGCTAGAGAGTGCGATAGGCCTGTAGTTATTTGGGTCACTGGAATCCTTTCCTGGTTTAGGAAAAGGGATAATGACAGCCTTGCACCAGGCTTGAGGAAATAGTTGTTCCATCCAAACTCTGTTAAAGAAAGCAAGTAAATTACTGAGAGAGGCACTGGAAAGATGATTTAGCATGGTATATGTGATGCCATCGTGACCTGGAGCAGATAAACAGCTTTTTTGCGAACATCTTGAAAGTTCCTGAATTGTAAAAGGTAAATTATAATCATAAGAGTGGCGAGAGTTAAAATTTATGCTGGTAGTTTCCATATGTCTTTTGTATGATAAAAACGGTTCCGGGTATGAGTCGGAGCTAGAATTAGATGCAAGTGTATTTGCTATTGTTTCAGCAATATTTTTGGGTGAAGCTATTGTTTGTCCATTGTGATTGAGGATTGAGATATGGTTTTCTGAGTAAAGTCCCATACAATTTTTCACTTTTTTCCAGAGATCTTTACTTGATGTATTAGAGTTTATGTTGGAAATGTACTGCATCCAGGATTCACGTTGGATTTTACGTCGCACTCTTCTAGCATCAGCCCTTGCTTTTTTGTAAGCAATATAATTAGTATTAGTCGGGTAGCGTCGGAAAATGCCCCAAGCCTTCTGTTGAATTTTTTTTGTCCTTTTGCATTCATCATTCCACCAAGGTTTCCTGTGTTGCGGTGTAGGAAATGATTTAGGAATGCTAAGATCTGCAGCATTGATAATACACTGTGTGATATTATCAAGCGCATCGTCAATATCACCTTCTATCATATCGCTTGTAATTTTAGCCAGATCTGTAAAAGTTGGCCAATTGGCTCTGTCGTAGATATAGCGTTTAAAATATTTATTAGAATCCCCGTCAGAAGTTGTCTGTGAAATAAATGTGGGAAAATGGTCACTGCCGTGCAGGTTATTGGAGACCCAAAAGTTCCAATACGGATAGATAGATGGAGAGCAGATAGTGATATCTATGGCATGAAAGGTGCGTGTTGGTTCATGAAAATACGTATGATCACCGTTATTAAGTAGGCATAAGCCATTGTCAGAAATTAGTTTCTCTATTGTATCACCACGTTGATTAGAGTCAGAATTACCCCACAGTTGGCTATGAGCGTTAAAATCCCCAACAATGACTAAAGGAGTGGGGAGTTGGAGAAGGAGATCATCAAGTAGTGCTGACTGAATAATTTGGTGGGGTGGTAAATAAATAGTACATATTGTAATGAGACGTTTTGCATGTACACGGACGGCAACAGCTTGCAAGCTTGTGTTTAATAAAATATGAGAATGAGGTGAACTGCGAGAAATGAAAAGAGCCACTCCACCAGTAGCTCTTTCATTGCCTGTAAAATCTTTTCTATAGGTAGCATAGTTGCGTAATTTCGCTTTGTCAGTGGGTTTTAGATGGGTTTCCTGCAGAGCTAAGCATAAAGGCTGATGGTCTGCTAGAATATTACGGATTTCATCAAGTTTATTGTGATAACCACGGCAGTTCCATGAGATAATATTAGACATGAATGATTTTTTTTTTTTTTGTAATTTATCAGCATTATTTTATCCGGAGATAGTGGACATACTATCTTCCTCGTTAAATTCTTCTCCCGGTTCTGGGTGAAGAGCTAAAGCATCATCTTCTTCCATTTTATCATTCTGTATTGATTGGGTTTTATTTTTGGATGTTTTACTCTTTTTCCTTTTGGCTGTATTTTCAGATGACACAGAGGCTTTAACTGTTGGTAAGTTAAATTTTTCTACATCGGATTTATGGTTTGGTTTCACTGAGGTTGTTTCAGTTGTATTTTGAGAACCTCTACTATGGAATGGAAGTTTAGAAATAAAAGATAGTGATGATTTTGAAGAAGCATTTGTAGATGATTTAGGAAGAACAGATTTTTGTGAATTAGGAGGAACAGATTTAGGTGACTTAGGAGGAGCAGACTGCGTCGATCTATTTGTCTTGCCAGAATTAATAGACAGGTCATTTTCTTTTTGATTAGGTTGGCAATTAGGTCTAGTTGGGAATTCAGTTTGAGTTGCGATAGTTTTATAAGTTTTATGAACGGTTTTTGTTAAGGCAGCAGCATATGATACACCAACTTTGGGCGTTCTGGATTCGACTATTTTTCTGGCTTCAGGGTATGATATATTTTGTCTTGTGCGTATTGTCTGTATTTCTTTTTCTATTTTCCACATTTCACACGATTTGGCATAGGATGGATGATCTTTTTTGCAGTTGACGCAACGAGGTTGAGCATTGCATTGCCCACTTTCGTGGCCAATTGCACTGCACCGACCACAGGTTTCTTTACCTCGGCATGATGTTTTTGAGTGCCCAAAGCGCTGACAGTTAAAGCAACGCAGTGGGTTTGGGATGTACGGTCTGACAGAGCATGATAGATATCCAGCTTTTATATATTTGGGTAAGTTGGGAGTATTAAACGTCAGAATAATATGCTTGGTAGGTATTTGTACTTGGTTAGCTGGAATTTGTTCAACTTTGCGGTTTATTTTTATACGTCTAGCTGCTATGACTTTTTGTTCCCTTAAGTTTTCCACTATTTCATCTTCGGTTACATGCAAGAGGTCAGATTCTGATATCACTCCGCGAGATGAGTTTAAGGTTCTATGTGGCGATATGATAACAGCAATGTTTGCAAAGTGAGTACATTTTTTTAAGTTTAATGCTTGTTGGTTATTGCTTACTTCAATTAGGAGTTCACCTGTACGGAGTTTTTTTATTGTTTTGGGTTCGCCAACCAGTCCTTGGATAGATTTATTAATTAGAAAGGGTGATGTTTTATCAAAACTCCCTTCTTGGCGTTTGACGACAAAGAATCTTTCTTCAGTTTTATTTTCATGAGAGTTGGGATTGTTAGATTCCGTTGTGGAAACATAATCCTCGACTCTCTCACTCCATGATAATTTATTGCCTTGATTGACAGTAGCCTTTGAGCTAGAGCTCGATGCATCAAAATTCTCTTTATTAGCTTGTGGGGCCTCCACATCGCTTGTCTTATTGTCTGATATTGTAGCCATATTTGAGAGAATGTTTAAAACGCCAGGCATCGGGCCTGGTCACCGACCCTTCTTACCGTTACTTTAGGCGCAGGTCTCAAAAGGGTGAAAACTATCAACAAACTTCCACGTTTTTCGAACGTTGGATTAAACTCGATAGCATCTCCAAACTCTAGTTCTTTCACAGTGGAACTCGGTTGTCGTAGGTAAGCCTTTACAGCTCTGTCCAACATACATCGCCCTTACGTCGAAAGGACACCAGTCGCCCAGTGCATTCCTAATCACCGCCATACAAGTACGGCGCCCACCAATCACGGAACCAGAATTCGGAGATGTCCTGCACTCTGGGACTCGAGATCAGCCTAAAAAGGTAGAAACGGGGCAATGAGATTAAAAAACCTCAACACCCAGAGTGTCTCACGTGAAAATAAAAAAAATCCACTATTGTAAAAAAGAAAAAGTGATGTGAGTGAGAACTTAGAAACAAGGTGTATTTTTTGTCTTTTTTCCATTTTTTAAACTTTTTTCCTTTTTTTTTTTTTTTTTTTTTTTAAGCAAAAGAACAAGAACAATGTTAGTAGAACAAATAACAAGTTGAACAAAATGGTCAGTAAAAAACATGATCAAGAACAAAGAGGGATAAGAAACTGAAAAAAGAAGATTAAAAAGTGTGAAACAAAGAAAAAAGGATAGACAACTAAAAAGAGAAGAAAACAGGAAAGGAGAAAGATCGCTCGGGAACCCGGGGTCGCGAAACCCGTAAATACCTAAAGAAGGTATTCCCCTGGGGGAAAGGATAGTTTAGAACCGGAATTAAAGTGGAATGAAATCTTTCAATTTGCCTATTTCCACATGGCACCCCAGTAGCAATTGGAACATGCTCTATTTGTTCTTGTTCACAAAAGGTTTGAAAATCAGCTGATGTAAAAGCAGGACCTTTATCGGAAATAATGCGGCGTGGATTGCCGAACACCGTCTGTTGGAGTTTTAACTTGTCTAAAGCATCACGGGCAGACGCTGATTTAACAGGATAAATCCACACAAACTTTGTGAATGCGTCTATAACGGTAAGAAGATTATTATAGTTTTTATTCGTGGAAGGTAGTGGTCCTAGAAAATCGACGTGATAAGTGTCAAGGGGAGTATCGCCTTTAGGGATTGGATTAAGGAATCCTTCGGGCTTTCGTGACTTCTTAGAGGACAAAATGCATGGTACACAATTCGCAATGACAGTCTGTACTAACTTATGGAGATTGGGAATGTAATAATCTCTTTTAATGAGATCCTCAGTTTTTTGTACCGAAAAACTGCCTTTAGAATGCGCGTCTTGAATTATTTGAGTATACATGGCTTGAGGGACAACTAATAATTCATGGCCCTGGAGAAGCTTATATAATACACTATTTTTTAAGAAAAAATCATCAATTGGGGAATGTTCAACCGCTTGTTTCATGCTATTTATAAAATCATCAGTTGCTTGGGCTGCGATAATTTTTTGCATAATTTCATTGTGTGTTATTAACATTACTGGATATCGACTGAGAGCATCAACGTGTTGCATTTGTTTAGCAGGTCTATGAGCGACAACAAAATCAAAATCTTGGAGAAAAAGAGCCCACCTTGCAATTTTTGCGCTAAGTTCAGCTTTATCCATAGTTTTTTGAAAGGCCTCACAATCAGTGACAAGTTTAAATTTAGTTCCATGCAAATAAACTCTAAATTTTTTTAGTGCCTCAATGACCGCGAGAACTTCCAATTCATTACTGTGTAATTTCTCTTCTTGGGGGGATGTTTTCTTACTCATGTATAACACTGGGTAAAATTTACCGTCGGTTGATTTTTGTAAAAGAATTGTGCCAAAACCATACTTAGACGCATCTGTATGTATTTCTAATTCGGAACCAGGGACAAAAAGTTGGAGCACTGGTTCTTTAGTAAGCAGCTGTTTTAGAGTGGCAAATGCAGCTTGTTGTTCTGGGCCAAAATGAAATATTGACGAATTTCTAAGGAGGTCAGTCAGTGGTTTCGCAATTGTTGCATATCCAGAGATGTACTTGCGAAAATAACTAGCTAAACCTAAAAAAGATTGTAAATGTTTAATATTTTTGGGTTTGGGAAAATTCTGCACTGCTTTAATTTTCGAGGGCGATGGTGAGATTGTGTTATTTTCAATAACGTGTCCTAAGAATTCAACTTTATGGACAAGAAATTGACATTTTTTGAAATTAATGTTTAACCATAATTTGATGCCACTTGTAGGACTCGTTTCAATTTTACAAGACCTTCTTCTTTGGTCTCTGCTGGTATGATAAAATCATCCATGTATAAAATTAATGTGCCGTCAGCTAACAAGTGACGAAAAAGACAAGCTAAATATCTATTGAAAGCAGCTGGGCTAATGTTTAATCCAAATGGGGCCTTCAAAAATTCCCATTGTCCATTATGAGTGATAAAAGCAGAGTACTTAGTACAGTTAGGATCAATATCCACATGAAAAAAACCATTTTTTAGATCAATTGATGTAAAGACTTTGGCATTTTGTAATTGATCTAAAACATCATCGATACGAGGTAGAGGGTAATTATCTTTAATAATTTTCTTGTTTAACTTTCTGTAATCGACACATAAACGCGTAGAACCATCTTTCTTTCGTGCAAGAACTATCAGGCTAGCATAATCGCTACAGGATGGTTTAATGATCCCTTCTTCGATCCACTGCTCAATTTGAGCAGACACAATTTGTTTTTCATGTAATGACATTCGACGTGGTCGTTGCGAAACAGGGATATCATCTTTTAATATAATGGACATTTTTAAATCAGTAGTATGTGTTTTAACAGGTTTGTAATTACGGATCAGATTATGTACTTCTTGTTGGCATGTTTTGTTACGAATATGACTTAAATCTACATCAAGAGGATCTTCGATTGAATTAACTAAGTATACAAACAAATTATCATCAGATGTTGGTTTACTAAGGGAAATACCATTTTTATTATAAAGCAAAGTACCTTGTGTAATTATATCAGTATCAATAATAAGAGGAACATTCATATGATGTTTACTAATTATATAAATATTTGTTGAAAAATGTTCTCATCTATATTTATATCACCCTGAAATGAGCCAAGTGGTGTGGTACTACCACTACCAAAACCAGTTAATGTTAAACCGACCGGTGTTAACGTAGGCAAATTCATCTGTGAATATTTATCTCCACGAAGCAAAGTAAGATTACTACCTGTATCGATAAGAGCATCAATTTCGACACCCGAAATTTTAACTAATTTATGCATTTCTTGTCGAGAATTTTTCTCGGAATCCAAATTATTTACTTGTATTTTAGGGTTACGTGCCTCAGTAGAACACTTATTATCAGAGGCTTTATGCCCAAAAGAATTACATCTAAAACATCTAAATTCCTTGTTCTTGTGAGAACAATACTTAGAAATGTGGTCTTTTTCCCCACAATTAAAACAGATTTTAGTGTTCTGATTTCTTGAATTATTAGAATGAAATGCTGGTTTTTCAGCATCCGCATGTTTTGATTTAAATTTAGGAACATTCTCGTGAACAAATTTGTCAAAGTTCTGTTTCGATTTCATATTTTGACAATGATTTATATTTTTACCAAATCATTTTTTCAGTGGTGTGTAATCTCTTCGTAAATTTTCAACTTTTGTTTAAATTCATGCAAATCAGAACAATCGTAAAGTATGCACTTATTTTGAGGAGAGTCAGGAATGCCATTGATTATGTAACGTATAAGTGACTGATCATCAATATTGGCCCGTCCAGCCATTTCTTTCATAATTAAGAAATACTCAAAAAAAGATTCCTTTTGTCTAATATGCCGATGACTAAGTATTTCGTGTATTTCAGCCGAATTAATCTGCGAACCAAATTCGGTAACTAAGGCATGTTTCAATTCAGGAAAAGAACGAATGTTGCTTTCACTCTTAGCGAATAAAGAAGCAATGCCTCCGAGCGCTCTTTGCGCAAAAATGAATTTTTGCATTTCGCCTAAATTAAAAGAGGAAGAAAAGGATTCGAATTTTTGCAACCATAAATGAACATTTTCATACTTATCTCCATTGAATGTAGGTAACAGCGATTCAACATCGCGAAAATTTACTGATGGCATAAACATAGAATCCTGAGCAATGTTTGAAGCATTAATAGCACATTTATTGGTAAATTCAGAAATTTTAATATTCGACTTATCGTTTGGCACTGGCGAATTGTTGAAAATTTCTTCCGATTCGCCATCTGTATCAACATTAGTTTCAATATGTTTTTGGACGGATTCCAAATTAGTTAAAAATGAAATTATGCGTTTAGATAACTCAGTTTCTGTGCCATCTATTTCAATGCGTAAAATAGTGGCAATAGTTATAAGTTCAAGTAAAGAAAAATTTTTAGCGGTTTCCTCCACTTTACTCGTAAATTCATCATCGGTTTCACAGAATGGAAATCCCGTAAATGCTCTTATTCGCGATCGATTTAAACGATCGTCTTCAGATGAAAACAAAAGTTTATGTAATAATTATATTCGATTCGTCTTTTCGTTTTTCAATGCAAAAGCGATGACTGGAATGTCATTTAAAATCATGATGAAAAGAAAAAAAAAAAAAACAGTAAACAGTACTCATCCACTAATTTCTGTCGTTGAAAAAAGATGAATCAATGTATTTCCAGTTTGGAATAATATATTGCTGCAGTTATTTCAAAATAACTGAAGAGTTGGCCAGTCGCCAAGGCTGCAGAAAAAAAAATTGTATTCTTCGCACACGACATGATATTTATAAATTTACAGCTCCAGCTTACTTTCTGAAAGAATTTTGGCGTCATTATAAAAATGATACTTGTCTTGTCTAGGGTAGAGAATTGAAAACAAAAATAATCCAATCCCGGCTCAAGCCCTCATGTGACGGGGAAAAGGAGACTCATACTCGAATAATAACACTTGCTAACTTTAAGAATTAAATATATTAAATGAACTATTTACACTATATACAATTACAATTAAGTAGAACATTAATGAAATTAAACACTCATTCGTCTTAATGAAACGTCGTTGAGAGCTCGGTGTTTTGCAACCACTTCTTTTACCTTCTTTTCCCGCGTCTGTCGAATGTTCTAAAAAGGTATTCTTCTACGCCGACTCGTGGCGCTGCCGTCGTCTCTTACAGACTGTTGCCACAGGTCATATTTATAATTATGTAATTGCTAATTACTCTGTTTAGTGGCCCACCCTTGAGCCACAATGAGACATTATGAGGGGAAAGTAGGGGAATGATGCTCATTGTTGAAATATATTATTTCTTCAAAGAAGTAAAGGGAGAGGGGGGCAATTTTTTATTTTTTAAAAGCATTAATTAAAATTCACAGGCATGTGATACTTCTGTGAATAGTTTTTAATTTTTGGGGAAGTCTGCAGTATTTTTTGTTTCACATAATTTCGCAAAATCAGTTCTTTAATCAGTTGAAGTAAAAATTTCTTCATATTATCGTGGAAAAATATTATCCTGAATTACATTAAACATCTCATAAAAAAAAAAAAAAGTCAGAGTGACCTTCAGAGTCAGGTTGGCTTACCTGGCCTATTCAGAACTAAGTCAGATATGTTTCTCCGAGAAGAATTTATGTAGATCTGTGAATGGTGGAGAATTCCTTCCATCCAGCAGGAATCTTTCAGATAATTTGATGGAAAGTTCTAAAATTATTTTACAATTGTCAGATGTCATATTTTATACCCAGTATATACACCAATCTCTGAATTTTCTTAGTGTTTTGGCAGTTTAATAAAGTAGGCTTGTATACTGAAAAATACAGTGTATATATATATTTATTTGAAGCAACTTTTTAATGTGTTTCAGATTGAATGTTAGTTTTCCAGCGCCACCAGAACCTTCAAAGTTGGATATTGCCATAAAAACTGCATGTAATTACGTACCAGTCTTGCTTGAAAAGAACGCAAAGCTAGAAAGTAAAATTCTAGAGCTATTAGAACAGATGAAAACAAAGCATCTTTATGTGGCTAATATTTCATCAACCCATTGTAAAAATATAACAGGCTTTGATTGTGATACATTCAATTGTATCTATGAATTCCTAGATCTTGAAAGTGAAGAAATTTTACAAAGAAATCATTTGCTTGTGAAACAACAATTTTTCTTATATTTAGTAAGAATGAGAACTGGTTGGACAGAGGAATTTTTATTGTAAAGTATCAAATTTAGATTTCCGAAATTCAGATTTATCCAAAATTCAGACATTTTCCCAAGTGGCTCCCATTTTTTTCACATGCAAAATTGCATTGATCTTCATGGAGAAATCTATTAAAAACAACATATCCAATGTCGATCATAAATGTTTTTTTTTTCATTACTATGCGAGAAATTTAAATAAAAACCCTTGTATTATATCAAACAGCGCTATAGTTGTAATGGCTGGATGAGCAAAAATGTCTGTTGAATATTTACTGATCCGATGTAAATGTATTAATGATATTTTTATAATTATGTAATTGCTAATTACTCTGTTTTTATTTAGGGTGATGTCATGTTGTCAAATTGGTTATGGTTCGAGAAAAAGTGTGGGATATTTTGTACTAAAGAGTGAAAAATCAGCACCGATTGTTGAAGTTGTCTTGGTAAGTTTATTCATAAATATCAAAAACTTCCGTAATTTGTTATTTAAGAATTTAATAATAATTAAAAGGGCAGCAATATATAATTAATAATTGTCAATTCTGGAATTATGATTTGTAATTCTGTTTCCTTTTTTCACCATTTAAGGATCAAGCTGATTATAATAACATGTTATCCGGACAGTATGATTTTCTGGCCGGTGTTCTCTTTCTCCATGGCAGTGAGATAAAAGATTGTGCATTGGTGTATGGAAGCCATTTTATACAGTGCAGCCAACTAGGCATCCTATCAATATTGACTTTGCTTGTTGCTTTATATTATGTATTAGAAATACATTATCCAAAAACCATGTGCAGGCGATGGGGCATTAACTAATATAATATTCAATCTTAAGTATTATAAATTAGGACAATGCGCTGTACAAATGATAAGATTATTGAAATAACAATTTTGTAATTTTTTTTGTTCTGCAATATTCTAAATATGATATATTCTATAAATAAAATGTTTTTATGTGAATTGTGTTTGTGAATATTATTATTTACCTTAAATAAATGTGAAAAAGGGAAGCAGTTGAATCCTGAAGACGAATTTCAAATGGGCCTAAAATATTAAAAGTAGATTGATATTTACTGAGGCAGAAGAAAATCTTTAGCAGAATATATGATAGAATGCTCTAAAATGTGCTATGGGAAATCTACTAAGGATTTTAGAGAATTGGCATATGAAATGACAAAAGTAAATAATAAGAAAATGCAAGCTTTTTGGGAATCAAATTTAAAAGCAGGTATTGACTGGATGCAGCGATTTATAAAGCGTCATCCTGAAATCAGCATACGACAGCTAGAAAGTTGCAGTACTTCTCGTGCTGCATCATTCAATAAGAAAAATGTCTATGTTTTTTGATAACATAGAAAATGCTTACAGTAGGTCTGTAAAATTTGCAGATAGCAGCCGGATATACAATTTAGACGAAACTGGAACAACAACAGTACAGAGACCAAAAAAAGTTTTAGTGTCAAAGGGTGCACAAGTTAGCCAGTGCCCAAGTGGTGAGTGAGGTGAGTTGGTCACAACATGCTGTTTCATAAGTGCATCTGGAATCACTTTATCACCAGCAATGATATTTCCACGCAAAAAGTTTCAAGCTCACATGACAAATGGTGCACCGACAGGAACTCTGGGACTTGCCACAAGTTCAGGGTGGATGACAGGTGAAATTTTTCCTGCAGTAATGAAACATTTCTTTTTTCACAGTGGATCTAATAGTATTAATCCAACCATTTTGATTTTAGACAATCACAACAGCCATTTGACTATAGAAACTTTAAATATGGTTAAAGAAAATGGCGTTATTATAAATTTACCTCCACACTTTAGTCATAAGCTTCAGCAATTAGATGTGTTTTTCAATCTTTTAAAGCTCACTATAACGCTCCTGTAGATTCATGGTTACTTCATAATCCTGGTATTCCAATGACTATTTACCAAATTGCTAGTTGAGTCGGAACAGCACATGAATGTGCAATGACACCATCAAACATAGTGGCTGGTTTAAAAAAAAGTGGAATATATTCATTCAACAGAAATGTGTTTAATGATGATGATTTTCAAACTAGTTACATTACTGACCATGCATATAATAAAGATTGTGACGATTTGGATGTATTACACAGATTGAATCACAAGATTACAATAGTGATTCAGCGCCTGATGACAGTGTAGAAGTGTGTGAGGAACCCAAAATGGACTCTTCTTTAGAGACATTAGATGTCAATAATTTTGATTTTGTTCAGTTTTCTACAAAAAAGACAAAAATTTACTATGTTGCCAACATTGAAAAAGTGAATCAGGCGGAGCATCTGTTAAATTTATGAGAAAACAAACTAACGATACTTTTATATTTCCAGAAATTAATGACATTTCAATGGTAGATATCGATGATATTATTCTTGAATTTCCTCAGTCATCCATTTCCGGGGTTTACTTTTCGAGCAGCAAGCTCATTCTACTTTCAGGTAAAAAAATTTCATCAATACAATATCCGCTAAGTGTTTATTCAACCTGACAACTTTTATTTATTTTTAACTTATATGTGAATCACTTATTTCTAAATGCATTAGATATTGCATTAATGATTATACTTACTACTAATATATTTAAAACCAATAATTTTTTATGAATTTAGCACAAAATTTTAACTTGGGAGAACCCGCTAGTGAGAATGCCCAATTGTTTTTCTTTTACTTTACATTCTATAATATCAACTTTTTTTAGTTGGCTTAGTACTTTTATTCACAAAATAGGTAAAATAATTGAAAAACATTTTGAAATTTTAATTAAAATGAAAAATGATTTAAATAAGAGTCTTAAAAAAGTGCGACTGTGAGAGAAAATCTCATGCAGCGAGTTTCCTGGGTTAAGATTATTTAACTGTGTCATTGTGGCCCACAGAGTGTCTAATAGTGGCCCATCCTTGAGCCACAATGAGACATGGGGAATGACGCTCACTGTTGAAATATATTATTTCTTTAAAGAAATAAAAGGGAGAGGGGGGCAATTTTTTATTTTTTTAAAGCATTAATTAAAATTCATAGGCATGTGATACTTCTGTGAATAGTTTTTAATTTTTGTGGAAGTCTGCAGTATTTTTTGTTTCACATACTTTTGCAAAATCAGTTTTTTAATCAGTTGAAGTAAAAATTTCTTCATATTATCGTGGAAAAATATCCTGAATTACATTAAACATCTCATAAAAAAAACTGTCGGCGTGACCTTCAGAGTTAGGTTGGCTTACCTGGCCTGGTTCAGAACTAATTCAGATATTTTTCTCCAAGTAGAATTTATGTAGATCTGTGAATGGTGGAGAATTCTCCCCATCCGCATGGAATCTTTCAGAAAATTTGATGGAAAGTTCTAAAATTATTTTATAATTGTCAGAACCCTTCATTATGAAAACAAAGCCTCTTTATGTGGCTAATATTTCATCAAACCATTGTAAAATTATAACAGGCTTTGATTGTGATACGTTCAATTGTATCTATGAATTCCTAGATCTTAAAAGTGAAGAAATTTTACAAAGAAATCATTTGCTTGTGAAACAACAATTTTTCTTATATTTAGTAAGAATGAGAACTGGTGTGACAGAGGAATTTTTATTGCAAAGTATCAAATCCAGATTTCCAAAATTCAGATTTATCCAAAATTCAGACATTTTCCCAAGTGGCTCCCATTTTTTTCTTTTCTGTTCTTTTTTGAAATACCACAACAAAAGGCAAAAATATATGTACACTGGTCATCAAAAATAAAGGTTAATCAGAAAAAATATGCTCACTAAGTTAAGGTTGTAACCAATGCCCAATGCTGCAATTATTTATGTTAATTATATACTATTGAACACAAAATTGCACTTCCGCGCATACGTTAGTATTGGAAATGTACAAATTCGGTGATTGACAATGTAGTGAGCAATAGATGCATGTTGGAATTCCGATATGCAGTGTTGTTTAAAGTGAATGTATTGTCTGAGAGTGATCTATATTCATTAGTTACGGTTTAAAGGCATCATTTAAGTGAAGGTCAAAAGTGACGAACAATTGGTAAAATCGAGGGATGTCATTAATGTTTTTGTTCAATTAGATTTGAGAATAAAAATGTAACTGAATTAAATTAAAGAATTTAATTTTAATGAAAGTTTATTAAAGCTAATACATAAATAAAATATTTTGTATTCGGTAAAATTATCAATCCCTAATTACTGACCAATTAAATGTCTATAACCTTGGCATCTAGTGCTAGGATACTATTTACGTATACAACTCCTGTAGCAGCTATGAAAAATTGTCAGAAGAATTTAAATACTAAATGGAATATACGTGATTTTTAATATCAATGTTTTTGGTATTAAACAATATTCTTATTAGCCACTTGTGGGTGTGAAGCCCAGTTAATCTCAAGTGAATGCCTGGATTGAATTTTACATTGTATTACTTGAAGTTATTTTTATGCATATTTGCACCAGTTAATTCTTTTTACCCACCAAATATAGAAAACAATTCTGGCATTTGCTTAAAAAAAAAATCTTTTAAAATTTGGTCTGCTATGACAAAAGTTTGGCCACTCCTGCTTTGTAGCATTCTGTTGATATTCTATTCTACAAAATTGCATGAGTAAAGCTCAATTTAAATGCTAATTTTTTTTTTTTGGTTGTTTTTTTCTTGTAGGGGCTTGATGGGACTTCCTCCTGATTCTTCAACTAGTAAGCGAGGAACAAATAAAATTGTAAAACTTGTAAAGGATTTGGCAAACTATAAATACATGTGGACAATCACAGAGTGATTTAAGTTGCTGAAGAATTAAGAAAAACACTATTTTCTATATCTTCCTGTGATCTTTATTGAAATTCATGTTTATCTATAATAATATGTGGTTGTAATTTGTAGATGGGAGATAAATGTCATCAAGTAGATGTTTAATGCAAGTTTTGCAGGGTCAATGTTTTTGGTATTAAACAACGTTCTTATTACCACTTGTGGGTGAGAAGCCCACTTAATCAAGAGAATGCCTGGATTGAATTTTACATTGTATTTACTTGATGTAATTTTTATGCATATTTGCACCAGATAATTCTTTTTACCCACCAAATAATAATTTAAAAAAAATATATGAAGTTTGCTAAATTAAAAATCTTTTACAATTTGGTCTGTCATGACAAAAGTTTGGCCCCTCCTGCTCTGTAGTTTTCTGTTGATATTGTATTTCACAAAATTAGAATGGTTAAAGTTCAATTTAAATGCTATTTTTTTTTCCCTTGTAGGGGCTTGATGGGAATTCCTCCCGATTCGTCAACTAGCAAGCGAGGAACAAATAAAACTGTAAAACTTGTAAAGGATTTGGCAAACTATAAAAACATGTGGACAATCACAGAGTGATTTAAGTTGCTGAAGAATTAAGAATAAAACTATTTTCTATATCTTCCTGTGATTTTTATTGAAATTCATGTTTATCTATAATAATATGTGGTTGCAATTTGTGGATGGGGGATAAATGTCATCAGTTAGATGTTTAATGCAAGTTTTGCAGGGTCAATGTTTTTTCCATTAAACAACGTTCTTATTACCACTTTTGGGCGAGAAGCCCACTTAATCAAGAGAATGCCTGGATTGAATTTTACATTGTATTTACTTGATGTAATTTTTATGCATATTTGCATCAGATAATTCTTTTTACCCACAAAATATATATGTGTATATATATATATATAAAACTTTTAAAATTTGGTCAGCCATGATAAAAGTTTGGTCACTCCTGCGCTGTAGCTTTCTGTTGATATTGTATTCCACAAAATTGAATGGGTAAAGTTCAATTTAAATGTTGTTGTTTTTTTTTTCTTGTAGGGGCTTGATGGGAATTTCTCCTGATTCGTCAACTAGCAAGCGAGGAACAAATAAAACTGTCAAACTTGTAAAGGATTTGGCAAACTATAAAAACATGTGGACAATCACAGAGTGATTTAAGTTGCGGAAGAATTAAGAATAAAACTATTTTCTATATCTTCCTGTGATTTTTATTGAAATTCATGTTTATCTATAATAATATGTGGTTGCAATTTGTGGATGGGGATAAATGTCATCAGATAGATGTTTAATGCAAGTTTTGCAGTGTCAAGGTTTTTGGTATTAAACAATGTTCTTATTAGCCACTTGTGGGTGAGAAGCCCAGCTAATCTCAAGAGAATGCTGGGATTGAATTTTACATTGTTTTAACTTGATGTAATTTTTATGCATATTTGCACCAGATAATTCTTTTTACCCACAAAATATTTAAAAAAAATTCTGAAGTTTGCTAAATTTAAAAAAAAAAGAAAAAGAAAAAAAGAAAGAAATCTTTTAAAATTTGGTCTGCCACGACAAAAGTTTGGCTACTCCTACTCTGTAGCTTTCTGTTGATATTGTATTCCACAAAATTGAATGGGTAAAGTTCAATTTAAATGTTTTTTTTTTGTTTTTTTTTTGTACGGGCTTGATGGGACTTCCTCCTGATTCGTTAACTAGCAAGCGAGGAACAAATAAAACTGTCAAACTTGCAAAGGATTCGGCAAACTATAAAAACATGTGGACAATCACAGAGTAATTAAAGTTGCTGAATAATTAAGAATAAAACTATTTTCTATATCTTCCTGTGATTTTTATTGATATTCATGTTTATCTATAATAATATGTGGTTGCAATTTGTGGATGGGGGATAAATGTCATTGCAAGTTTGCAGGGTGTCTGCAGAATCTGGAAATCAGTTACTCGTAGAAAATCGGGGATGTTTATCAGTCAAAAATCAGTGAATTTTGTAAAAATACTCGAAAATCAGAGAAATTTGTCAACATGCAAAAAATTTTTTATTTTCGCCTTGCCAACGAGACTGACTCGTTTATTTAAATATCATATTTTTTCGTATGCTGATTAGTTGCTCTCAGTATTTTTTTAAAAAATGTGCATGGTACGAATTTTTAATAAACACAAATTAAGGTCTTCATATGTCCTCATTTTCTATGGGTAGCTCTTATATTGAAGATAACTTACCCATTTTTTACAGTGTGGCTGCAACTGGCATTACACAGGGTAATATTTCTAGATATATGACGAAAATAGTCTGTATTGTATACGCAAAACTGAAAAGTGTTAACATATGGCAAAGTAAGAGCCAAATTCAAGAATAAATGCAGGAGTTGATTAAAAAAGCCTATCCTCAAGTTGTGATAATTATTGATAGCACAGAATTCAAAATTCAAAGGCCATCAAGTCCATTCTGTCAACAGCTAACATTTAGTTTCCACAAAAACAGCAACACATTAAAAGGTCTAACTGGAATTGCTCCAAGCGGAGCTATAACGTTTATTTTAGATTTGTGGGACAGTTCCATTTACGATAAAGAATTATTTATGAAATCCGACATTTTAGATGTCTAGAATTGTTTAAAAAAAAGCCTATCCTCATGTTGTGATAATTATTGATAGCACAAAATTCAAAGGCCATCAAGTCCATCCTGTCAACAACTACCATTTAGTTTCCACAATACCTGCAATTCATTAAAAGGTCTAACTGGAATTGCTCCAGGCGGAGATATAACGTTTATTTTAGATTTGTGGGATGGTTCCATTCCCGATAAAGAATTATTCATGAAATCTGGCATTTTAGATATGCTGAACTGTGGTGATTCAGTTATGGCAGATAAGGATTTTCAATAAAAAATGTATTAGCTGAAAAAAATGTGTACTTGTACAACCTGTTTTTATGAATGACAAAATACAATTTACTGTAGTAGAAAAAACTAACAGCAGTAAAATTTCGAGATTGCAGGTACACATAGAAAGAGCCATAGGCAGAATAAAACATTTTAAATATTTTTCTTTTTCATGCAATGTAAGTTTGCATAATGCTAATGAAAATTTCTATATTATATGTTTTCTTATTATGTTCCAAGAAAGTTTGATTTCATATTGATAGAATTATAATAAATGTATTTTTTAAATGGCATTTTTGTTTTTATTGTATTTCACTCAAACTATTTATTTGTCTAAGTAGATAAGTAATAATGTAAATTGATTTAACAGAATATTTAAAAAATTATTTTGGTTTATCATTAATAATTATTTTTTTAAATTACAACTTTTATTCCGTATTATATAGTTTGCGAACATTTTGCATAACGTATGTATGAAGACATACTTTAAAAGCTTTATCAAAACATTTAACTTTTGTTAAGTTACTAATGATATTCAAATTTATACAATTATTCAAAGTTTTAAAGTTGGTTTAAGTGTTTGCATTTTCTGAGAATGTAATGTTATGGAGTTTAATCTTGTTGTCATCAGGGTGATGAGAGGTTGAGTTTTTCTTTTGGTTATCAATTAGATAACTGTTAAGAAAATTGCATTTGGCAATTGATTTCTTTTAATGTTAATTTTTTATATAAAAATAGATCCACCCATATAATTCCTTTTAGGATGCAAATTTTTGTATGTTTAATCATTAAAGCTTGAAATAGTGTTTTGTTCAGTTGAATTATTGAATCTAAGTTATGGAAATTCAGTTTAAAACTTTTGATTTTATGTAGCAATTTAAAGTTTAGATATGTTAAGACTTCTATTAGTCTTTTGTCAGACCTAAATATTCTTTGACATATTTGATGGTCTTTGAGATGAGATAGTGAGAGGGGGGCTTTGTTATCTGTTTAAACAAGCTTTTAACCCATTTGTCTCATTGCCTCATTAAAGTCTTTCAATATATCTTACAACAAACATCTTTTATTTTATTCAAATATCTTTTAAAGTAAAATTACCTTTCTTAATCAGGTTCCGTTTTTAATTTATCTTAGGTTTCATCTGTTCTTTAACTCAAATTATTGAACTGCTGTTTGCGATAGACTTTTAAAACGATCCTATCTATGCAAATAGACTTTGTCTTATGACATAGTACATTTGATACGCTCATAGATGCCGTTGTGAGCATGTCGTTTTGTCACAGATCGCGTCACTCTCATCATCCCTTTTTCTAAAATGGACTATTCCTGATTGTTCTAGAAAGGGGGCATTGTCATAACACGTGTATGATCTTTGAGAGTATAAATAGTCCGAGATTTCATTTAGTCTTTTCCTTGTTTTACAAGATTTTAACCCGAAATCTCATGAAATGGAAAAGTTTCCATGCTTTCCAAAATGTTTTAATAAAGTAGAATCATCATTAAACCCTCTTTGATCCGTTATGAAGTTTTTTTTGGTGAATGTTTTTAGTTCTGAATTAAATAAGTTATTTAAATGAAGTTTCAAAAAGGAGTAGCATAACAGTTAGCTTTTTCTATCCTACAAATACATTTTAATGCCATAGTGTCTGGACATGAATATTATATAAAAGAGTACATAGAATATTTTGTTTAAAAGAAAATGCTGTTTTTTTACCTTTTTATTTGCAAGAATCTTTGAATTTAATAAATGCTGGATTTTTATAAATCTTTGTCATCTTTTATCAAGAAGTGAACAGTTTATTTTTACAGTACCTTTTTCATCTACATGCTGTATATTTCTTGCTTTACATAAGGCTGGCCTTTATTAGCAAAAAGTAAAAGTTTTCGACATGCGTTTAATCTGCTAATGTGTTACCAGGTGTTGGCAATAATATGGGTTACATAAGCTATCCATATTATATTAGGCAGGGACGTCGGAAGGACATGCGGAACAACGTGTTCCGCAGGGGCACCATTTGCGGGGGTGCCCCCCCCCCCCCCCAAGGAATTAGACATTTCTGAACGCAACCCGTGTTAAAAGTAAAAAAAAAAAAAAAAAAAAAAACCTTCTGGAAGAAAACATGTGAGATTAATGAAGATATTATATGACTATCAAAGATATAATAGACAATCTGGGAAATTTTGAGGGACTTGGCGGAGTGTAGCATTCATTACGAATTTAAGAGTAATGGGGTAAAATAACGTGTGTGATTAATGGAGATGTATTATTGAATGACTAACAAAGGCGTAATATAGACAATAGACACATAAATCGCATATTTCAAATTCAAATAGCCCCAAAACATGTAAAATAACTCAAAAGATTTTTGTTCTCAAATCCAAACTTGTAGCTTTCTTACACATATTTAAAAAACCATTTAATCTTAGACGCATGAACTTGATTACTGATGTTATTAAAAACTATGAAGTCGCTTTCCCATTTTCCGATAAAGGTGAAAGATATCTCAATACTTGTAAAGAATTTCCTTACGATATAGTCCGAGAAAGGTCGTTATGATACAGTAATCGCTTATAACTCAAGACGTGATACATTTATTGGAAAATGTAAAACGCTATTCGATTCCAAATCACCTCAATAATTATGCCGAAGAATTTATTGCTTTTAGGTTTAGAAGTAAGTCCAGGAATGTATCAAAAAATTTCGCATTCTTGAGAAGAAAAACATATTTTGAAGAACTTCTTTTAAATAACACGTATTCATTATATGAAAACTTTTCAGTAATTGCGGATTGTGCAAATACTTAAATAACTTGTCACATTTGATTAAGATAGAAACATTAACATCAAACAGACACTTAAAACACTATATGATTCATCATCGAAGTTGAATTTTCTCCATCGCATAAAAGGTAGGCAATTTTTAAGAAAAAAAACACTTCAAGGGATTGTTTCTCAGCTTCGTGGGTTTTTTTCCCCCTTTATTGTTATTCACGCATTGAAGCCATTGAAGTCCTGCACAACTTGAAAATTCCATTTAAATTAATCAGAAACTCAGTCAAAATCTCAAAACAATTATTTATTGATCAGAAACACCGAAATCTGACCCCAATTTTGGTACACTTTAACCCGAAACAAATCAAAATTAATCAATATTTTAATGTGTGGAACAGTACACTGTAAATATCAGTTTTATAAAGCAAAAACATGTCCGTAAGTAACGTTGAGGGCATGCGAACGGTGGCAACACCTGACGTGCAAATTTCGCTTTTGCTACGATTTTCAGTTCTAAACATCGCACAATTTCAATTTTCATACCTTCGAATAGGAAAAAGATGCTTTTTGAAAAGCAATTTGTTTAAAAACTGTATCTCAATTGACTGATTTTTTATGGGTTAAAAAATAATTTTCAAGCATGTTTTCTTTTTAAATCTTTCTCTGTAGCGTGCTGCCCGATTGCGAAAGATTAACATGCTTGCACTTAAAACAATATAAATAGTTCAGCATTTGTTTCCATAACGAGAACCATCCTAATATTCCAAAACGAGTTAAAATTCCTTTAATTAAATAAAATGGTAAAAGAATATAAATAAAACACAAATTTAAGAGACACGTAATTAAACTACGCGCTTAAAGGCAACAGAGCGACTTCTATGGTGATTTCTTTGCTTATTAAATCCTGGCATGCGGCTAATATGAAAGAATCGCTTTTAATAAATTTGTAAATTTCACTTGACTACGTAATTGATATTTTTTATTCAAAAATGCTTTTCAGTGTTGTTCGTGGGCAATTAAAAATATATATTAAATGTAAAAATCTATCTAAGTTTTCAAATTAAAAAATTGGATTTCACCTATGTTCTTTAACTTAAGAACCCCTGGCTGGCTCCCCTAGTATCCCTACCACCAACTTTATCTGCAATAGCTCCCCCCCCCCAAGGAATTAGATATTTCTGAACGCAACCTGTGTTAAAAGTAAAAAAAAAAAAAAAAAAAAAAACCTTCTGGAAGAAAACATGTGAGATTAATGAAGATATTATATGACTATCAAAGATATAATAGACAATCTGGGAAATTTTGAGGGACTTGGTGGAGTGTAGCATTCATTACGAATTTAAGAGTAATGGGGTAAAATAACGTGTGTGATTAATGGAGATGTATTATTGAATGACTAACAAAGGCGTAATATAGACAATAGACACGTAAATCGCATATTTCAAATTCAAATAGCCCCAAAACATGTAAAATAACTCAAAAGATTTTTGTTCTCAAATCCAAACTTGTAGCTTTCTTACACATATTTAAAAAACCATTTAATCTTAGACGCATGAACTTGATTACTGATGTTATTAAAAACTATGAAGTCGCTTTCCCATTTTCCGATAAAGGTGAAAGATATCTCAATACTTGTAAAGAATTTCCTTACGATATAGTCCGAGAAAGGTCGTTATGATACAGTAATCGCTTATAACTCAAGACGTGATACATTTATTGGAAAATGTAAAACGCTATTCGATTCCAAATCGCCTCAATAATTATGCCGAAGAATTTATTGCTTTTAGGTTTAGAAGTAAGTCCAGGAATGTATCAAAAAATTTCGCATTCTTGAGAAGAAAAACATATTTTGAAGAACTTCTTTTAAATAACACGTATTCATTATATGAAAACTTTTCAGTAATTGCGGATTGTGCAAATACTTAAATAACTTGTCACATTTGATTAAGATAGAAACATTAACATCAAACAGACACTTAAAACACTATATGATTCATCATCGAAGTTGAATTTTCTCCATCGCATAAAAGGTAGGCAATTTTTAAGAAAAAAAACACTTCAAGGGATTGTTTCTCAGCTTCGTGGGTTTTTTTCCCCCTTTATTGTTATTCACGCATTGAAGCCATTGAAGTCCTGCACAACTTGAAAATTCCATTTAAATTAATCAGAAACTCGGTCAAAATCTCAAAACAATTATTTATTGATCAGAAACACCGAAATCTGACCCCAATTTTGGTACACTTTAACCCGAAACAAATCAAAATTAATCAATATTTTAATGTGTGGAACAGTACACTGTAAATATCAGTTTTATAAAGCAAAAACATGTCCGTAAGTAACGTTGAGGGCATGCGAACGGTGGCAACACCTGACGTGCAAATTTCGCTTTTGCTACGATTTTCAGTTCTAAACATCGCACAATTTCAATTTTCATACCTTCGAATAGGAAAAAGATGTTTTTTGAAAAGCAATTTGTTTAAAAACTGTATCTCAATTGACTGATTTTTTATGGGTTAAAAAATAATTTTCAAGCATGTTTTCTTTTTAAATCTTTCTCTGTAGCGTGCTGCCCGATTGCGAAAGATTAACATGCTTGCACTTAAAACAATATAAATAGTTCAGCATTTGTTTCCATAACGAGAACCATCCTAATATTCCAAAACGAGTTAAAATTCCTTTAATTAAATAAAATGGTAAAAGAATATAAATAAAACACAAATTTAAGAGACACGTAATTAAACTACGCGCTTAAAGGCAACAGAGCGACTTCTATGGTGATTTCTTTGCTTATTAAATCCTGGCATGCGGCTAATATGAAAGAATCGCTTTTAATAAATTTGTAAATTTCACTTGACTACGTAATTGATATTTTTTATTCAAAAATGCTTTTCAGTGTTGTTCGTGGGCAATTAAAAATATATATTAAATGTAAAAATCTATCTAAGTTTTCAAATTAAAAAATTGGATTTCACCTATGTTCTTTAACTTAAGAACCCCTGGCTGGCTCCCCTAGTATCCCTACCACCAACTTTATCCTTTATGTAGACGAATGAACATATAAATATACTCATTTACATTCAAATATATAAGTTTTTACGCCTAAGGAAATATTGCGGTTTTATCTTTTGAAAAACGAATTACCAAACACGAAACTGAGCCGAATCTGAAACAATTAGAGACATGCAGGGCAAAAAACAAAGAATTTGTATTGATTTTACGGAGTGTAAAAAAGTGTTCCAAGAAAAAAGATCAGTTTTACATTAAGAAATAGCAGAAACTTTATACATAAATCCTGATCCTGATTCAGGCATGTGCTCAAACCCCATGGGATCAAAATTTGGGAGCCGGCAAAAGTTTGGATACAACAAATTAAATTTTAAGTATATATTAAATTTTGAGTATATTTTTTAATTTTGAAAATATAGACAAAAGTTAGAAATTAATTTTTCCAGCATATAAGTATATCAGGTGAAATTATCGAAAGATACAAATTCATCATTGATTTAAACGAACAAAATCGGTTTGCAGACTTTATTTAGTATTCGCATTTTTCCCCTGAAAAACAAAATAGTGCTTTCTATTTAATTTCATTTTGCTGGGGAATAAATCATATCCTCCAATGTCACCAGACAGTCTGTCTGCATCATGCTTACACAATGAAAATAATTATCTGTTATTTTAAAGTGATATCTATATATTATGACTGTTTTGCAGTTTATACTCATTTTAAGAAAAAATAATCAATATTTGGTGTTCAGTGGCGCCAACTTTTGAAAAATATTGGGTAGGTCTTAAAATTTTTAAGCAAAATGGCACAGCCTGTTTTATTATTTGTTTATGTTATTCGTGAAATGTTTCTGCTAAAAGCATCAATATTTATTATACCATAAATTTTATTACAAATAAAAAATGCAAGAACATCTCAGTCACTTAAGAGTTTTATGAATATCAGGGTCATGGCAAAATGGATAATTTTCACTCACTGCTTTATGATCACTGATCAAATATACAGTAAATTTATCTTTTAAGAAATAATTATGCATATACATGGACACATTTAGTGCTATTGCATGTCTGTAACGGCTGTCACTACTATTTTTTAAACAAAATTACGTTTTGAACGTCAGTAAAAGAAATTTTGTTTCAGAGAATTCAAAATATAAATAAATGTATTGTGAAAAAAAAAAAAAAAAAGAAAAGAAAAGGAAACAAAGGAAATTAATGGGACTAGAAGAGCAAATTATTGAGTGGGCCCATGGGCGCCACTATTTGCGTTGGGGAGAGGGGGGGAGGGGAAAGAAATATATTATTTTTATCCCTTTCTAAATAAACCGTAGTATAAATATTTGTATAAATTCGTTTAATTGACAGATTTTTAAGCTATCGGCGATAAATTCTGCTAACACTGGAAATTTCGAATATAGCCAATCAGGATAACAGGGTTACCATTTAGGGTAGAATCAGGGGATAAAAATTGCCAAAAGGTTTATTATTTAAAACGACGCTTTTGTATGATGATGTAGTTGAAACTCTGAAAAGATCTTTATTCTATGTGTACTTGGAATTTTTTCGCTTTAGTGTCCTTAAACATTTAAAAATGAAACGACAAAAAGTTCAAAAATCGTTAGAAGATTTATTTGAGAAACCTAAAAGCAAAGAAGTTGATTTAAATGTCAGAGAAACTGGACTTCACGAAAATGAAACTTTCGCTGAAAATTCAGCTTCCAGTTCCAGGTTGTTGGAAGATCAAGAAAATTCACAAAATATAGCATCGATGCTAGACAAACCTCATTTAAGCAAAATGAAAACTGATTCACCTTTACAACCGGCACTTGAAAATTATCCTTTAACAAAAGGGCGCAGATTTTCTCCTAATTGGTATAAGCAACATGAGTAGATTGAATATTCGGAAAAAGAAGATACTGTTTATTGTTTCGCTTGTCGTCATTTTTCAGAAAACCTTTTGCTGAAAGGTGAAAAAATGGGATGTCGTACTTTTATTGACAAAGGATTCAAAAAATGGAAAGATGCTAAAGCTTTGCTCTTCCAACATTCTCAAAGTGAGAGACATTTATCATCTATGACTGCCTGGAGTAATTTTAAAAGTATGTCTGATAATAAAACTTTATCTATTGCTTCTCAGCTGTGCACCACACGATCGACAGAAATTTCAGAAAATTGCGAGCACATCAAAACATTATTTAGAGTTGCAAGTCTCTTAGGACGACAAGGATTGTCATTTAGAGGACACAATGAGTCGACAGAAAGCAGCAACAGGGGGAATTTCATCGAATTTCTTGAAACAATGTCTGAAGAAAATGAAAATTTGAAAGCCAAAATGTCACGGCGCTATGGTCAATATACATCACATGAATATCAAAATGATATAATAACAGTTTTTGGACAAAAAATTAAGGAAACAATAATATCAGAAGTAAAGCAAGCGGGATACTTTTCACTGTTAGTGGACGAAACGAAAGATTGCTCTAAGAAGGAGCAAATGGCTTTAATTCTTAGATATGTTCATAATGGTTGCATTAGAGAGCGCGCGGTGGGTGCATATCATATGAAAGATTTAAGTGCAGAATCATTGAGCAACTTTATAATTGAATTATTAACAAGCTATGGCCTTGATTTTAATTTTTGTGTGGGACAATGCTACGATGGAGCAAGCGTTATGAGTGGATGGGCTAATGGGGTGCAGGCTAAAATAAAAGAAGTGGCTCCAAATTCATGCTACATTCATTGTTATGCTCACAGACTTAACTTAGTTATAATCGACACAATAAGCAACATAGTGGACTTAAAAGAATTCTTTGCTATTATACAGAATTTGTATAACTTTATATGCAATAGCAACCCTAGGTATCAACTCTTCATCGAATGCCAAAAAGAACTTGGATTCCAAACTATTTTAACTTTAGAAAGAAACGCAGTGACTCGTTGGTTTTATTGGCATCGTTCTATCACAAACAGTGTTGATTTCAGGGGGTGGCCCGGGGGGGGAATGTCCCCCCCGGGATTAAAAAATGTCCCCCCCGGAGGAAATTTTTGACCTTCTCCTTATTTTTCCAAGTGGTGATATTTTCCTTCGAATCCTCCCGAAAAACCTGTTAAGATGGAATCGCAAAGTACCGTTAAAAAATGCTGTCTTAAACTAGATGTACTTGCATAGCATTTTTCTCGCCAATTACAAGGAAATGTTCCTTCTAAGGTATTAATCCGTTATAGAAAGGTTCAGTTTTTACGACATATAACAGCTTTGTATAAGTAACTCTTACAAGCTATTCGAAAAATCGAACAAGTTAAAAAAAATTACGAAATTAATGTTTATTCTGTTTATTAATATTTAACCTTTCAGCTAACTTTTTGCACAATAGGTGCGTGTCATATTTTTGTGTACAATAGCAGTTACAAGATTTAAAAAAAAAAAAAGAAGAAGAAACAAATTACATAATTATTAATTAGCATACCGCTAATACTTGCATAATATTTATTTAAAGCATACCGGTAGTAAAACTTAAATTTTAATTTTGGTGCCATATATGAGATTAAACTGTAAGAAATTGTTGTTAAATAATTCCATTTTTTTTTTTTTTTAGTAAAATTATAAAATAACTGGTATAAATTTATTTCATTAACATTTTCGAAAAAATTAAATGTGGTAAAGTCTGGGAAACAGAACCTGTCTATAGCGGAATGCGGAATCCTCTCTTAAACGAAAAAAAAATATGGTTCCAGCAAAAGCAGTGCACTGCGTGATACTTTCTAGGACGGAAATGTGTCTGTAACGGAATTTTTCTTCCACCTCTTTCAATTTTATATTTGCAGCTTTTAATATACTAGAATTGTTTTCATTGGGACCGTAAAAGTTTTCTGGTTAGGAGAAGATTCCATTATTGACAGGTGCAATGTCAAATCACATATTTTTGGCTTATTTACTCTAATTGCATCAATTATTAAATTATTTAGATATTTTTAATTAGACTCTCAATTTCTCTAAAATGTATTTAAATTATACCATAAAATATATTTTTTTGCTTAATATCCATTATTCAATCTTAACAATAAACATAATAATTCATTGAATGTATCATATCACGATAATAATTTATCTAAATAAGCTTTTCCTATCCAGTGAAATATTATTCATTATATTTTTGAGTTATAATATTAATTTCATGTATCATAAATAAAACTTTTTCTGTTACAAAGTTCTAGCCCATAAAATAAATATTATTACTTCCTTATTATGAAATTCTAAATTTGTGCGTTTCTTAATTAAAATATGATATATTGTTATTATTCCGTTACTCATAAAATATCTTGAAAGTTAATCCTTTCAGTAATAATCCATTTGTTTATCCCGTATTACATAAATAACTGCTTTATCTAAATGTAATTTTCTCTTGGAAAAACCAAATTCATTTATTGAATGATAAATTGATTATGCTGTCAAAAATATTATTATAATGGAGTTTGAGTGGGTATGGACAACTGAATTAAAGGCACAGAAATGTTTTCATACTTGATAGTTTAAAAAAGATTTAGTTACTGAAAATGTCTAAATATTTCTATGCAAACTTTATAAATTACATCCGGTATTTACTTGTTCGCTAACATAAAATATTTTATTTTTCTTATTTTATTGTAGAATGCTAGGGAAATTTCATTTTCAAAGACTACCAATAAGCAATTAGGTGACGCTAGTTCTAGACGACACTGTGTCAGGTTAATCTATTGCGCTTTTCTGTCTTGATTGTTACAGATAAAAATCACAGCTTAAATTGAATATTGGATAGGAATTATTTTTGATATTGAATTATGTCAAAACAGTCGAAATTATTTTCTGTTATCCAAATTAAAAAAAGAAGACGTAGTGAAGAACCTTTAGTACAGTCATCTGTTGAAAATCAAAATAATAATTCTCAACTAATTTTGAATGAAAGTTAAACCTGTAATGTGATAGTTCCACCCGCGATACCTTCGTGTAGTACTGTTAGTGGACAACCTCAACCGGAAGATAAAAATGTTGGACGCAAGTTCAAATATCAAAAACAGTGGGTAACTAAATGTGAATGGCTGTATTTTGATCGAACTCGTGGTGGTGCATTTTGCAAGCTGTGTGAAAAGCATTTAAAAATGATGTAGAGGTATTCCAAAAAACAAGTGGAGTATTCATATCAGTACCCTTCACAAATTTTAGGAAAGCAACTGGCACTACAGGAAAACTTGAAAAACACTCAAAATCAGACAAACACTGTAAATCTGTTTTTATGGAACATGAAAGATTACAGAATTTAAATGCTCCTATACACACACAAATAATCCAATACAGCGAAGACGAAAGGGATAAAAATAGACAAGTTTTATCTTCTTTAATTAGAAGTGTGTATTTTTTAGCTAAAGAGGAGATACCCCACACTACAAAATATGAATCCTTAGTTCAAAGAATTTTAATGAGAGAAAATGAAACTCTTCGCGACTGGGTTAAGTCTCAAAGTAAAAGATCGACTTACATAAGTAAATCAACTGCTTCTGAAATATTAAGCTCAATAAGCACAATCTTAGACAAAGCAGATGACAAAATACTTAATGGTAAATATTATTCTATAATGGGAGATGAATCGACGAACATAAACAATCAAAGTGAGTTATCACTAATGGTGCGGCACGTCGTCCATGATCCAGTTTGCGAAGTAAGAGAAACATTTTTGTGCATAATATACTTAGAAAGAACTGATGCTGAATCAATATTTTTAACTATAGATAATGCTTTAAAAAAACGAAATATGTCATATGATAAATTGGTTTCTTGTTCTTTTGATGGTGCAGCGAACTTCAGTGGTAGTATAACTGGTGTTCGTGCTCGCATTTCAGAAGCTAAACAATGCGAAGTGCCTTACATTCATTGCAGATCCCATATTCTATCATTAGCTGTCACTAATTCAAGAAACAAGACTATAATGATTAAACGATTTTTTCACACAGTTAGAGATATTTATAAACTTTTTCATAGTTCTCCTAAGAGAGGAAACATTTTGCACGAAATACAGAAAGCTTTAGAAGAACCCGTTCAAATCATACCTGAGGCAACGGATATATGCTGGCTTAGCAATTACCGTACTGTTCATGCTGTATTTTTATCCTTTAAATCGATTATGATTACATGCGAACACATACACAAGGATGGTGCTGATTTAGCAAGTTTAGCTGGTGGTATTCTCTTGGAAATGATAATATTAGTTTTATAATCAGTTTAGTCGTTATGGATAAAACACTTAATGCTGTATCGAATTTAAGCAAAATTCTTTAAAAGAAAACTCTTAGCATTTCATTTCTTCCCCAACTTGTTTCTGGGACAGTTGATCACTTGCAAGAAATTGCCAATTTTTGTGATACTGACAATGATAATAATGAATTGCACATTAAAATTAAAGATCTCGAGAGTGATGTATCAGAAATTAAGAGCATAAATTTTAATTACACGAAAAAAAATTGCTTAAAAGTGCAAAAACTTTTATAGAAAAAATGATTCATCAAATTAAAGAAAGATTTAATGATAAAGCACTGCGCTTTATAGAACTATGTGCATTTTCTCGAAGCTTTGGAGAATTTGTAAAAATAAATGAAAATCAGTGTAAGGAGCTGTGCCATCTTTTTGGAATTCAGGAAGAGGATGCAGCAGTGGCAGATCTCCGTTCTTTTAAGTACGTTGCACACAGTAATTTAGATGATACCAGTTCAGATGTCGCTTCTTTCATTTTAAAAGCTGATATTGGATACGAAGTTTTGAAAAAAGTTGCCGAGTGTGTATTGTGTGTACCAATTTCAACAGCGAGCGTAGAAAGGTCATTTAGCACAATGAATAGAATTATGACAAAACTTAGAAATCACATGGGGCAGGATACTTTACAATCGTGTATTAAAGTATCTATCGAAGGTGATGAGGAGCCAACAGATGAATTCATCGATGCAGTGATCACACATTATGCATCTTCGAAACTAAGACGCATTCGCTTAGTTTAAAGGTGAGCAATTACAAATTTAATACTGAACTTATGCAATTTATCAAAAACAGTGCTTTATAAGAAATAAGGACTAGTTTTATAAGGTAGATTTGATGGTTTTACATATAGAATATTATAATTACTATTTAGTACTTTACAGTAACTGAATGTTATACACATTATGTGGTATTATTTATTTAAATTGCTATTAATATTTTAAAAAATTAAAGTATTTAAAAAAAGAGTGAAATCTCTATTTCTTTAATGGACATGATTGTTACGGAAGATTTGTTTTTATTAATATTAAGAAGTTATACTTAAACATAGACGCAGATAGAAGTATACAAATGGGGGTTCAATTTTAAATTTTGAAATGTTACATAACTTTTATCTTTCATAAGTTTGAAAATATTGCGGACGTTACAAAATAATTAAAAAATTAAGAGAAAAAAATATATATATTTCATCTACAGTAAAAGGTTTTAACATAGTAGGGCGTCGCCCAACCATATTCTCCCCCCACGAAAAAAGGGAGAAAAATCTCCCTATTCCATTTAATACTGTCAGCGTCTATGTCTGAAAGCATTATTATTAAATAATAAGTAAATATCAAACAATAAAAATTTGTTATTGTATTATTATGTAAACTTTGTTTTTGTGGTAACGAAGTTTTATAATTTAATTGTGATTTATTGCCATTTTTCGGTGCTGTTTCATGAATAACTGTATATTAATAGAAATATTTCAGTGGTAAATCGTAGCAATGTTGATTCAAAACTTTTATAAAATGGGATATTCAAATCCTGTATGGCAAGTTAAACTGTAAGATATAACGAGATTAAATGAAAAACAAATGACCATAACTTATATAAGTTATATTTAGGAGTGACAGTAACCTAAGAATGCCACACTTATTTTTATTCAATAATGGTTTAGACACAAAAAAGTACAAGAGTATCTTAAATTAAATAGAATTTTAAAAAGTTTTTTAAATTTTAAATTAAAAAATAGAAACTTATATATAGCATGATCTATGGAAACAGAAGATTTTCAAAATCCCGACTGCAGAGATACTTGTTAAGACGGAAACTTTTTCTGATCGTCGGCGATTCCGCTTTAGCAGGTTTTAGTATATTAATGAAATCAGAGAAAATTTCATGTTGGAGTACTAGTGTCCCCCCCAGGGATCAAAATTTCCCCCCCGGAGGTAACGGTCTGGATTCAACACTGATCACAAAGATTATAAATACATATGAAGCTATAGTAATGGTTTTGGATTTAATTTCTGATTCTCACACTGAAGCATCTGCAGAAGCTATCGGCTTAAAAACAAAATTGGAATCCCATAAATACATCGTTTATCTCTACATACTAGAAAACATTTTAGGTGTAACATATAATCTTTCAGAACAACTGCAATCAGAAAATATAAATTTGTCTAAAGCAGCAAGTCATATATGTTGTGAGAGAGGAATTAAATAACTCTCGCTCTGATGAGGAATGGAGTAAACTTTTCAAGAAATCTGAGGACTTTGCTCAGAAACATAATGTCAGTTTCGAGGATTCTGCATGTGTTAAAAGAAAAAAGAAAATTCCATCAAAACTGCAATCTTATCTTTTTACTGAAAGTATTTCTGAACAATACAATAAAAATTTGTCTTTTGAAACCGAAATGAAAAGAAGATATTTTATTCTTGTTGACAGAATTCTAGCTGAATTTGACAAAAGGTTTACTAACAATCAAAAACTTTTGCAAGCTCTTGAAGTATTAGATCCAGAAAATGAATTTTTCTTAGAAACTGAAAAAGTAACGATATTTCTAGAGCTTTATCCTAATTATTTTGACGATATTGTTGCTTTATGTATTTTCACGAGAATGCAAAATTTACTTAATTCATTTAAAATTATGTTGACATCTTAATTGCCGTTTTTATAGACAGAGAAATCTTTTTATATGTAGTCCTATCTGTGTTACAATGGTATACATTTCTTTATGTTCAACAGTAACCAAACACTATTTCAAGTTAATTAAATTTATACTGTATATTTGTACAATTAACAAGAGAAGTTTTTGCATTGAGCAAAAGACTGATTTAATAGAGAAAATCTCTCTCTCTCTTCTTCTTTTTTTTTTTTTTTTTTTTTTTTTTTTTAAAAATATATAACTTGGAAATTCTGTATTGTTATATTATTTTCGTTTTATATTTATTAGAGCTCTAAAACTGCTTTTTGGGGTTGAACGTTTGCCGTGCAAAAAATTGGCACAGAAAATAAAAAATTAACGCCACTATTTTTAAAAACAATCTTTGTGGTCCTTTTTCTACAATATTTGCAATAAAAATCTATCACGAAGTTTATTTTTTGGAAATAGTGGTGTTAAACTTTTATAGCAACATTTCCTCTGCGACAAACGTTAAATCCCACTGGTAATATTAACTTTGCTATGTTGTTTTGTTAAACTAGATGTTATTTTATTATTTGTATTACTCATTTTAACACTTTCCAACATAGCTGAAAAGTGTTTATGAATTCAGTTTGTCTGTCGGTCCGGGCTCTAACTCGCGTCAATAGAGTCTGATTACCATGAAATGGATATATGTTATTGGTGTTTACTATGGCATGTTCGGTATTGAAAATGACGCATGTAGCATTTATGGTTCATCTACAGGAGCACATTCAGTTACATGACGGTCTATAGAGAAAAATCGTTTGCAGTGTATTTTAATAATTTACACTATTTTAAACATACTGGAATTGATATATGTATCACTGAGGTGTACTACCAGGTTCTTATGGTGAGCATAGGATTTATCGTTCGTTTACAGGGACACATCCATAGATCATATACAGGGCTGCACAAAAAAATCGTATATTTTCTTTGGCTTTTCATGACAGTAGCAGCAATTGGTTATTCAAATATGTTACAGCTAAGCGTTTTCCAAATTGTTCATTTAGACATCATCTTTCACCTTAGTAAAATGTGAAGTTTTGTTATATTATTGTGAATGTTTTGGAAAGTGTTTCATAATCTATGCTATACGCATGATTTTTCGTTCTTCTTTAAGTATGTTGTGGGTAACAAACATGTATTTGCTTCTCGCGAGATAAAAAGGTTGAGTATGGCTGTATCTAAGTGAACATAATTAAATTGTGTTTCCATTAAATCTGCAATCTGATTATTTTTATAAATGTGTAAAGCAGGCCTTGATATATATGTTTTACTTTTGTAGATATTTTAATTATACACCAATAGGTTTTAAAAAAAGTACTTGCATTAATGTCCACTACCGTATCGGCCCCCCAGGGGGATACCTTCTTTAGGTATTCACGGGCTTCGCAACCCCGGGTTCCTGAGCGATCTTTCTCTTTTCTTTTTCCTCTTTTTTCTCTTGCCTTTCTTTCCTCTTTGTTTCACTCTCATTGTGGTTTCCTCTTAGGAGGTGAGGGCAATTCTGCATGAGCCGATATCATCCTGTATATCGACTCATGGAGAATTGTAAACCACCCACGTGTTTGCCGTGCGTGGCGTCCCGTGTCCCTGGAAAGGGGGATCCTGGCAGTTGAGGGAAACCAACACACTGCTTTGGCCTCTGCTTCAGGTAGACGGGAGGTGCATATTGGTCCCGTATGCATCAATCGGCTGGTCAGCTGACTTGTCACTGGCTGGGGATCAAGTGAGCGAGCATTTACTAGCCATCTTGTTAAGGGTGGAGACTGGCATAGGAATGTCTTGTGACCGTATGGGCCCTGGTTAGCACTGGTGCACAATTGTGTATCCCCTTGTTGGGCTCGGTAGTGGGTGGTGCGGCCGGGGTCTGAATCATTATTTTTTTCTAACATGGATGGAAAAAACTCATTTTCTTCTAACTCTCTCCCATGTGGAGAGCAGCAAAATGAACCGAATTCTTCATTCACTCGTTTTTTTGTAATTAAACGCACTGATAGCCTCTCTGATAGTTCTTTTAAGAGAACTTCACCTTTTCTTATTGCAAAAACATTTCATTCTGTATTTGGTGACAACTGTTCACTTAAAAAATTGCATTCTGGAGATTTGCTTGTTGAGGTCTCTTCAGCCAGCCAGTCAATCTCAGCTTCTTTCAAATGCTAATACAATAGGACCTTTCTATGTTTCTGTTACAGCGCATCAAACTCTGAATACTTGCCGTGGTGTAATATCGGAACCTGACCTTTTACTGTCTACAAAAGAAGAACTTTTAGAAAATTTAAAAGACCAAAATGTCATCGATGTACGCCGTATAACAATTCGTCGGAATGAGAAAGTGCTTCCCACAAAGCACATCATTCTGACTTTCAATAGTCCTAATTTACCTACTAGAATTAAAGCAGCCTACCTAAGCTGTCCTGTCCAGCCTTATATTCCAAATCCTCTCCGTTGTTTCAAATGTCAACGATATGACCATACCAACACTACTTGCCGTGGTACTGTTACCTGCCCTCGTTGTGCAGAAGTAGGCCATGACGGTAAATCTTGTAAAAAATCTGAACGCTGCATAAATTGTAAGGGTGATCATCCAGCATACTCCCGTACTTGTCCTAACTGGATCCGTGAAAAAGAAATAATTGCTATTAAAATAACTGAAAAAATTTCCTATCCCGAAGCTCGTAAACTTGTTGAGTCTAGAACCCCGACTATCGGGGTTTCTTACTCTAGTATACTCAAACAACAACCAAAATCCGTAAGGCACATCAGTACCCAGACCGACTGCTCTTTTCCACCAAATAATACATCTATGACACATTCAACCAATGCTTCAACCTAAAAAAACCCGGGACGTCTCTCTTGGTAGTAAATGCTATGGTACCCCATTATTGGAACGTTGGCTACCATCCTCAGAACCAGTTACAATAGAATATCAACTTGCTCAGTCACAGAAATCTCCAGTTGGATCCAAAAAGTCATCTAATCAACAGACTGAAACTAAGGCTGCTTCATCTCCAGTTCTATCATTACAGAAACCTAATTCTCCCCGAACATCATCAGTTAAATCTAAAATATCCGCCGAACATAAGACTAAACAAACGCCAGCTCCAGATAAAAGCAAATCTGTGAAACCTATTGTTAGTCCAACTCCGAAAGCAAATGAAAAAACTTGTGCGCAAAAAGAAAGAAAGAAACCTCCAACTCAAATCTCTTCACAGTGGAAAACTGTGAAGAGAAAAGGCAATAAATCATGTCTTAGCCCAGCAATAACTAATATTAAAGATCACAAACAGCTGCTCAACTATGCAGAAGAGGCTATGGACTCTTGTAGTTATGACTCTGATAACGATGACAATAATACAGTTTTTGAAGTTATTCATCCTACGTAGCTTTATATCGTTTTAAAATTTTGAATTATAACTTCGTTCTTAAAGCAGTATTATATAACATTTTATGCTTTATTCCTTGAACATATAACTTTTCATAACTTTAGAGCTTTTAGAATTTTTTAATTTGAATATTCTTGTCTTTTAACTGTGTTTTAACTTTTAAAACCTTGTGTATTGTCGCTTTCCTTGTGCATTATTTTAATTACATGTATCATCACATTGCTTTCTTCATTTTACTTTGTTTTTTCACTTTTATATTTCTGACAGTATTTTGCTGTAACTTTTAATTTTTAACTATGTTTTACTCAACTTTTTCTTGGCGCAGCATGTCCCTACAGGGACTTTGTGCCATAAAACTCCAACCAACCAACCACTACCGTATCGTTTCCTCAAAAAAGTTTTGCAATGGTGCCCCTTGTCTTTCGCTGTATGTGTTGGCAGCATGGAAGTCGGTATTAAAGAATTTTTATGATTTATTCTAGTTGCAGTAAGATCTATGAAAATAGAAATGCTAAAAACTGGAAGCAAATTCCTTCTTAACATGTAATTACCTACTTGTATGATTAGTTTTTTGTTATCGGACCATGAAATGTTTTCGTTTAATAGTTGAGTCTGTTTTGACAGGTTTTAGCGTTTATAGTAAAACCTCTTAAAGAAGGAATTGTAAGGGACGGGAAAAAGTTTCTTTTAAGTCTTAGCAAGTACAATTATCTGGTGATTTTTTCGTCCAAAGTTCACTTTTTTTCTGTTTGAGAAAAAAATCGGTTATAGATGAGATTTTGCTTTCTCAAGTTTTACAATGATATATTTATGCTCTCCGGAGGTGTATTAGAGTGCATGCTTTAACAGGGAATACCTCAGAAACGAACCTGCCTATAATGGGATATTCCCAACGTAATGAATAGCTTGAACCTACTAAAATAAAAAAAAACTGTCTAAAACGGAATTTTTCATCTGGGCTTTGTGATTTCATATTCGAAATTTTTACTCTTTTTGCATCCATGATTCAGTAAAATTTTCCAGTTTGAGGGGCATGGAGAGGAGGGAGGGGGAGGGGGGGGGGGGGGAGGGCGTTAAAGACTACCCGGACTCCACGCTTGGCTATACCACAGCCATCAAAGAAATCTTTGCCCCCCCCCCCCCCAAGAAAATTCTGAAATGGCGCCCCTGGTGTTCCGGGAATCCAGCGGCCATCTTCCAGTCCACCCACCCCCAAGACAAATAATGAGCTTTAAGCTGCTGCAGTCATCCATAGCTTCAGTGCCCCAAATCCAACCCATCCTTATATTATAATATAACCTATACTGTGAATCGCTTATCATATTTACATTCATAAACAAACTAAGAGTGTAATTTAGTGTGTACTTTAAAGAAATTGTTGCTAATAAGCCAATGCAACAATTAAAGATCTCTTTGTACAAATTGAGAGAGCAACCGCGGATGCATGCAGTGTTTACCAGCGGACAGTACAAAGGATTTGTGCCGAGGCTAAGACTATTGATGGGCAGGGCGTTAACGGTAGTCTACCAATCGTTAAGCCTTCCTTTGAATCAACCAAGAAGAAATTCCGCGTTTGAAACCTGTAACAAGAATTGATGATTTTACTAAAAATATTGTGCGTCGCAGTGTACAAGAATTTTATGATTGTGGAGAATACCCGACATGTGAAGAATTAAAAGAAATTCTAGCACAAAAAAATTGGATTTTCTGGCAGCATTACATATTTATGAAAAATTTTGAAAAACTTCAGATTCAATATAGAAAAAATAATGACAGGCAGAAATTTTTGATGGAAAGAAATGATATTGTGGCTGCACGGTTTAGTTTACTTGGGAAAATGCACATCATTCGCAAAGAATCTTCTCCACGCCCTATTATTTATCTTGATGAAATGTAGGTGAATCAAAATCATTGCAAAAAATACATTTGGCAAGATTTTACGAGACAAGGTGGTCTTAAAGTTCCTATTAGAAAAGGTTCATGATTAATAATTTGTCATGCAGGATCTGCCCAACATGATTTCATTGAAGGGGCACAACTTGTATTCCAATAAAATGTAGCAGTGATTACCAACTACAAATTAGAGTATGGTTTTTAGATTTATTGAGGGGATTGTTATAGTGATGTGTAACGCAAGCTATTCCTCATGTCTGAAAGAAAAAATTCCATATACAAAAACAAGAAAGGCTAATATTTTAGCATGACTACAGAAACAAAATATAATTCATAATCCAACAAATACAATTCCTGAACTGCTGAATGTTGTTAGACAACAGAAAGAAAAATATAAACGTTATGAATTATATTTTGTAGCCAACGAAATGAGGCATGGAGTGGTGAGATTACCGACTTTGGGTGCAGGTAAAACATGAAGTAGTCTCACGAAACAATACATTCAAAACAAATGACGTCAGAAGTCTTCTCGAAGCTCTCAAACGAGTGACTGTTGATGACTGGAGAGGAGAAAATAAGTGAAGCATTCTGAAACACTACAAGAAGACTATTTCGTTAAAGAAGGTATAAGGGACAAAAAGATCCAGCTAGTCATAATTAATTTGAAGGATGGCAGTGATTGCACACATGAAAGTGAAAATGAGGAAGAAATAATTTAAATTTATTTTCCTGTTTTTATGACTAAAAAAAACCCAAGTTCTTTCACAGGACTAAGGTCTATCCAGGGCTAAAAAAAATCGCAAAACAATTATTACACTCCACATGTTCTTTACTTTTCTAAATTATTTATTTTCAAAATTTCTGTATAATCCTCCAATATTTTAGGGGCCAATATATTAGGAGGGGGGGCATAGTAGTGACTTAACAGATGTTTTGGTGGGTGTGGCCAATAAAAGGTTGGGAACCACTAGTCTAGAATCAACATCAGCAATAATTACACTTATCTGTTGAACATAATAAACTTACCTCGCCTTCCGGCTTCAGTTTGTGGTTACCATAAGATACTAAGAAAATTTTAGTTTCACTTAAATTAGAACATTCGTATAATTTAAAATTATTAAATACACATAAACATAATATATTAGCTTCTGCTCCAGTATCTAATTTAAAGTTAATAAATTTATTGTGAACTGAAAATTTTTAAGACGTACAGTCTCGCAGAGTTTTCCTTACTTATTGATACGGAGTCTATATATAAACTCAAAAATTCTTGTGTGCACTCTGTAACATGCTGAATCTCATCAACTTTTCAGTGTTTGCTTTTACTGCTAAACTTTTTCTTTGTTTTACTGCACATTGCTGTAAAATGATGGTTTCCCTAGCATAGGTTACATAACTTATTAAAAGCTGGACATCGCGTTTTTTATGAGATGTGCTACAAATCGAACAATGAAATACATCACCACCCTCTGCAAACTGAAAAACGCGAGCACCACTCTGGTAGCTATTTCTTTTAATTCTTACAGCATCTGCTTCAGATTTGTATCTATAATGGATTTAATTTGTTCCTTGCCCGAATAAACTCAGTAGCCCTTTGAAGGGAATGTTAAGGCTCTCTGAGAAGTCTTCACTGTAGGGATTTATCTTGTGTTCCAAGGGCCATTCTGTCCCAGATGAGAGAGTCTTCCTGCTCTCCAAACTTGCAGGAGGAACCCAGCGTCTTCAATTGAATCAAATAAACATACAAAGTTTGACCCTCTAACTGCATACAACTGAAAAATTTGTAGCATTTAAATATGTTGTTTTTCTTTCTTGGTACACAATGATCCTCCATTTTTTTTATTACTGGATCAAATTTCTTCTTGTCACCCTCTTCATCAAATTTGAAGGTGTTGAAAATAGACACCATGACTACCAAGAAGATGTAAAAGAACAGCGAATTCATCTCATCATCTTTACTAGATTTTTCAGAAGCGATCATAAAGTTCGTGAATTTCTGGAACATTACTACTAGAGAAATTCATTTCTCCTGGAGGTTTAAAAATCTCCATGATTTCCGCTGATATGTGAACACTAAGTTCTACATTGTAAGAGAACACGTTAGTTCTGTTCCAGTCAGTTACTGACAATCATTATTCCATTGGCGTGATTATTGACCTTTTCACACCATGTAGCTATTTGGTTGGTTGAATGGAATTCTATGGCGCAAAGTCACTTTAGGGACATGCTGTGCCAAGTCAAAATAAAAAAAATATATATAACCCAAAATTTGAAAAAGACTAATGAAAAGAGATGAGAAAACAGACAACAATAAATGAAAACACTAATATGTATATTTAAAACCATTTAAAAGAGTCAAAAGTTGATAGTTAAAACACCAAAGTATTATAATTAAAAACTGTGAAATTAAAAAGTAATATTGTTAAAATACAAACAAAGTTTAAGATGATGATGTACAAATACTACCTAAAAACAAGTTTAAAAATCACAGAAATAAAAAACAATGTAAAGTTAATTAGGTACAAATTCTTCGAAAACTGCATTTTCTTCACCAGCACTTGATTCATATGATTCCGATTCCATTGCTTCATCCATACAGTTTTGCAGTTGTTTTGGATCCTTTATACTAGTAACTGATGGGTTTAGACATTTGTTCTTGTTCTTCACAGTTTTCCACTATAAAGAATCCTGAATTGTCCTTTTCTCTTTCTGTATGCAAGTTTTTTTGCTTGGTTTGTTAGTTTGACTAGTATCAGGTCTATGTGATGTTTTTGCAGATGTAACAGCCTTAGTCTCAGTCTGGAGTTCGGGTGACTTTTTGGATTAAACTGAGATTTTTTGTGACCGACTAGTTTGGTATTCTATTGTAACAGGTTCTGAGGATGGTAGCGAATGTTCTAATTTTGGGGTCACATAACATTTAGAACCCCAGCAGATATCACAAGTTTTTATCTTTGTGATGCTGAGTGGTACTGTCATAGGTGAATTATTTGGTGGAACAGAGGTATCGGTCTGGGTGCTTATGTGGCTTACAGATTTTGGTTGTTTGAGTAGACTGGAATAGGAGACTCCGACAGATGGAGTCCAGGATTCAACAACTTTATGGGCTTCAGGGTAGGAGAGATTGAGTTATTTTAACAGCAAGGATTTCTTTCTCACATATCCAGTTTGGACAGGAACGGGAATATACTGTATGATCACCCTTGCAGTTCATGCAGCGTTCAGAGTTTTCACATGAATTAATGTCATGGCCAACTTCTACACAATGTGCACAGGTAATGGAACGATAACAGGTAGTTGTGGTGGGCCATAACGCTGGCAGTTAAAGCAATGGAGAGGATTAGGAATATAAGGATGGACAGGACAGTTCAAGTAAGCAGCTTTAATTCTTGATGGTAAATTAGGGCTATTGAAAGTCAGAATGATGTGCTTCGTAAGAAGCACTTGCCCATTCTGACGAATAGTAATACGACGTATATCTATGATATTTTCGTCATTTAATTTTTGTAAAAGTTCGTCTTTAGTAGAGAATAAAAGATCCGGCTTGGATATTACACCACGCCTTGTATACACCATGTAGCATTTTGAATTATATTAGATCACTCGAGTTCATCATAGCTAAAGTTATTTATTAAAATATATAAGAAATTAAAGTAGTAGATAAATAGTCAACACTGGGTCCAAGAAGCAACATCTGAGGCTACATTTTACGAATGTCAACACACACTGTTGTTGCCACTTAGACATAATCATAATCATGTCCATTATTTTGTTAACAGTTAATACAAGGCGGCTGAAAAGTATTGGCGCGCAGAAAAACACTATTTATTTCAAAAATACATGCTATCTAATGACATTTTTTATTCTAACAAAATTAAAATATAACAAATAACAATATTTAGACAACTTGTTCAAAATGTCTGCCATTCGCTTTTATGCAGGGTTTCAAACGAGGTACCATAGATTTGACGGTACGCCGCAGATAACTCTCATCTAAATCATCCCAAGCCTTGATAAATTTGAATTGCAGAGATTCCAAATTGGATATTTTTACCCTTTTACATTTCTTCACAGGAAATGGGTCGTGCCACTCAGTACCTTCATTTGACCTTGGCTACTACACTTAAAGATATTCCTTCTCCCCGAAATATTTGTGCACGTGGTGTTTTTTGAACAATATTAGTCTCGCAGATGAATGGTTAGCAGTAACGTTCGCATTTGTGAATCTTAGTTTTTTGTGTGCTTGCTGTGACAGGTTAAAATGTTTTCTCAGAGAAAAATTTTTTGGGTTTGACTTCAGGCTATCCGGGAACTATTAAAAGAACTAAGAATTGAAGAAAATTCTATTTCTGGGAATGAATAAAAAAAATGAAGATTTTATTGAAGTTGAAAATGACGAAATCACAGATAGCGTTAGATGAAAATGATGAATTATCCTTTGACGATACAGATGAAGAAATAACAATGCTTGAAAAACAAATCCAGGAGGATGAAAATATGAAGTTAAATTTTTAAGCTAAAACTGTAAACTGCGGTGTAGCAAATCAAAGAAAATGGGTTGGAAAGATTCCTGAATTTTTTCAATCATGTGACAAGTCTATTATTATTCTATTATACAAAACTAAATAAGTGTTATTTTTCTGATTATTCTATTCCATGAAAATCCGAACGTTAATCAAGAAAGTAGAACACTGGAAATGGTAGAATTTTATAATTCTACAAAAGAAGCCATAGACACATGGATCAAATGTGTAATAACATGTCATATAGTAAAAAAACATATTAATGGCCTCTTTGTGCATTTTATAGCATGATAAAAAGCACTTTAGTGAATGCACATGTTATATAAATGCATAACATGGTTCAACAATCTGAAAAAGCATTATCCAGAAAAAAGCTTGTGATAAAGCTAATTAAGGATTTTCTTGCTCCATAGAAGAAAAACAATATCAACTTTGGATCAATCAACAAGGATAATTGTAAGTGAACTTTTGAAATTTGATATGAACATTCAACAACCCGGACAATCTGAATGTAAAAAAAGGAAATTTGTGCATTTTACCCATACAGTTTGCACAGAATGCCACGCAACTTTCGTCTAATGTGTTCCAGAGCAACGTGTGGTGAACATCGCATTAATATAGGTAAAGACTGCTTTTAAAATAAACAAATCATGCTTGTCTAATTGGAGATCGAGGGTGATACAGTCATCTGCAGTTAGTATACTTTTGTTCTAATTAGCTTTTAAAACTTATCTTAAACACACTTACATTTCGTCTGGCAGACGAATGGTTATCATTCCCGTAAGTTTTTCGAAGGGTAGGTAACATTCTAGGGTTCACAATCAAAATGTTATATGTACCCCACTGCCAGTGATTAGTGTATATTAGGGTGGAGCATAAACTTTTTTTTTCAAAATTCTTTTCGCGCTTGCGAAAAAAGGTTGTGGAATGGTCTCAGAAATGTACGCAGAAAATTAAAAAAAAATCTATAAATAGCTTCCAGTTCCACTTTGGGTTCTAAATATGAAAAATTAGCCGAAAATGATGTGAATTTTCACATTTTGGAGATTTTTTTAATTTCGAATTTTCTATTTCCGTTAGCATGGAAAATATACAGGAGACATAAGTGCAAAATTTTAGACTAATTAATAAATATCTTCTGGTTCCACTTTGAGGTCTAGAAAAGTCAAAATGTCCAAAAATTATGTAAATTTCCACATTTCAGTGATTTTTTTTTTCACGATTTTCTCTTCCCGCTGGTGCGGAAGTTGGAACATGTACACGGATAACGGTCATGAACAACCTGCCCTACGTAGAGCATGCAACAGAATGAATGTGTTCAACAGAACTGCGGCATCATTAGCAAGAGCTCTTCTTGAAGACTTAGGAGTTGTGACACATGACGACATGCCCAATGACATGCATGGCTTTCTGTACCCAAAGTCCAATATAAATGAAGATACAGAAATTTTGAAGTGTTGTAGAGATTTACATTAGGCATTAAGTGATGGAAAACATAGTGACATAGATGGAATCCAGCTCTACCACGAATTAAAAATGCTTAAAAGCATTTTCTCAGGTAATAGCAAAAAGAAAATAAAAGTCCCTTTGTACTTTTAAATTTTATTACTGAAAATGGCTACATTGAAAATTTTCCAAATATTACCGTGGCATTGAGGATACCTCTCACTCTTCCTGTGTCCGTAGCAACAGGGGAATGGAGTTTTTCAAAATTAAAAATTATAAAAAACTATCGCAAATCATCAATGTCTCAAGAACGATTAGTGAATCTTTCCTTAATGTCCATAGAATTTTCTGTTCTCGAAGAAATAGACATTGAATCTATTATAACAGAGTTTGCGATATTTATTCTGTTCATAACTGTGTTATGTTTCATTATGTGACGGACTCACATAACTGTGTGTAACTGTGTTATGTTTCACTATGTGATGGACGGGAAATATACAAACAGGGGTGTAGTGGAGGATATACGCAGGTATACGCCGTATACCTTCTGGATTTTTTTTTAAAAGATCCGTATACCTTCTGTTTCTCAAATAAAGCTATAGCGTAAACCCTAAACATGAATGCTTATGGCTCTAGCGTATACCCTCTGCCTATAGCGTATACTCTCGGCTGCTTTTACGACTACAACACTGTATACAAATCATTACTATAGGCATGATCTAAGTTTTATGGCTGCTTGTAAAGGTTGCAGCTATCAGCCTACAAGTTGGACAGCGTGGAGAAGCATCATACGAGATGAGAAAGGATAGAAGATGATAATGATAATAATGTCGTTAATGAAGATTCTGTTTCTAAATCTGATGACAATTTTGAGTCTCATTCTGGACAGCCAGCTGAAAATAATTCATTTGACTTCGTCCTTGCAACAATTCCTTTTAACCCTTAACCGGAAACGTACCGTCTCTGAGATGGTTGCGTCTACATATCTGCCCTTGATAATTTCTCTCTCCGACATTCAAAACTTATTTGTATGTTGTTATACTAAAGAATTAGCCCTGTTAATGCATTACTATTAAAGATTAAATGTTTAAGTTCACTGTTTGGTAAATTATTAAGTGTTCTGTTTGTGCACGGGATTTTCACATTTCCGGTTAAAGGTTAAACTTGGAAGCAAAGCATGGGCTATCACAAATTTCTGCCAACATTATTGTGGAAGAATTGGAGGCCCTGTTCTCCGATGTAAAGGATAAAATTTCAAAGAAATTTGACAAAATATTAAGAGAAAAAAAGGTCAGAAATGTTGACAGAATGCTTGTAAAGGTTGCAGCTATCAGTCTACAAGTTGGACAGCCTGGAGAAGCATCATACGAGATGAGAAAGGATAGAAGATGATAATGATAATATGTCATTAATGAAGATTCTGCTTCTAAATCTGATGATTTTGAGCCTCATTCTGGACAGTCAGCTGAAAATAATTCATTGACTTCGTCCTTGCATCATCCTTTTTAAAGCAAAGCATGGGCATCACAAAATTCTGTCAGCATTATTGTAGAAGAATTGGTGGCCCTGTTCGCCGATGTAAAGGATAAAAAAGGAGAAATTTGACAAAATATTAAGAGAAGTCAGAAATGTTCATACAGCAGAATTGTTTACCCAGTTCAATGTTGATAACATTTCAAATAAATTTGGTTCTGCTAATTAAAGGAAAAAGTTTTATGAGGACAATTTCAAACAACTATATCACAATCTACATTTATTAATACACAAGTAAAAGGTGTTAATAACAGAATGACTCGTATAAACAACTATGGATATTACATTCCATTTTTACCTAGTATTCAAACATCATTGGAAATGCAGAAGTGTCGTATTGGATGATGGATGACCATAAAAGTAGTGACAACACATTTAAGGAATGATGCGATAGTGAATTATTCAGAAAAGAAAGTGTAATTCATACATTGCTAATTATTTTAAACATTGATGATATTGACAGCATTAACCCCATTGATATGTGAAAAAGAATTCATAAATTGACTGCTGTGATCTATGAAATAGCAAATATACCAGCTCAGTTTCGCTCTGCTCTTCATACTAAACAGCTTATTGCCATTTGTAGGTCAAATTAATTAGAGTGGCTTGAAAAATCTTCTGTTGGTTGGTTGGTTAGTTGGGTGGGTTTTATGGCACAAAATCCCATAGAGTACATGCAAATTTTGTGTTGGACTTTGTGCAAAGAATGAATATAAAGGGAAGCTGTGTGTTAAAAGTCAATCGGAAAATGGATCATTTAAAGCTGTATTAGTTGCAACACCTGCTGATACCCCCACTGCAAATCAACTGTGGGGGTTCAAGGAAGAGGTTGTGGAAGCTTACAGATGCTGTAGAACCTGTGATGGGGTAAGGCCTAACATTTTTACCCACTTTACAGAAGATTAATTTTCCATTAGAAGCATAGATGAAAATTTAGAGAGATGCGATATAATCAATGAAGTTTGTTCGGCAGTTGTCGAAGCTAATCTCTGTTAAAAAAATATGGAATCAACAGTAGATTGTTTTATTTGACATCAGTGGAGTAAAACTTGATGCAGCTATAATGATCCAATGCATGTATTGCTACTTGCTAGAAGGAGTTACATTATTAGAACTTAAAGCTGTGCTTAATTATTTCATATTTACTGAAAAATTGTTTAATCGTAAATGGTTAAATTCAGAAATTTTAATTTTTCGAATTAACCTCCTGTATTTCAAATAGAAAGTCTGAAAGATAAAAGAAAAGTAACATTAACACTAACTGCTTCACTGTTGTGGTACTCTATGAGTAGTTTTGCCTTTTATACTGTCCAAAAAAGTTTGTTAAAAATGCAAAATTTCTGAATTTTCTTAGTGCTGGCGTGAAATCTCATTGTTTTCCAAAAGTAAGTAAATATTTTTTTTTTTTTTTTTTACTTTGCGTAAAAGTTGCAAAAAGCAGCTTTTAACAGAGCATGTACTACGTTCTAACTATCGCAGAAACATGAACAAGGTGTAATAATGTTGTACATATGAAGTTGTACATAATATATTAATCTAGTAATTTTTCTATGCTTTTCTGAATTTTTAAATATTAATTTTATAGTGTCTCATAGACTTCCAATATAAATGTTATTTCCAGCTTTCAACTTTATTGCGAACTGGAGTCTTAGTGTCGGGGCGATTGCAATGGGGCTGGCATTTTTATGAACTAGGAAATATTACAGGTCAGAGGTGAAGTTTTGGGTGGTCTTGCTAATGGCGCTTCAAGGACCTAGGGCAGATCACATGTCCTAAGCGAGCTACACCTCTGATGACCAATCAAAGTGCATGCTTTCGATGCTAATGCAAGGGTGTTTTCTGTATCCACTGACAAACCATTTCGATATAAGGGGGGGGAATGGCCCTGATTTCTTATTTTAATTTTGAGGAAAAAATCACCAAGATTCAGGGAAAATAAACTCCCTAATTTTTAGCTTTCAGAAGGGGAGAGGGGGAAATTTGGCAGCTGCTTGTTTGTTAAAAAAAAAGTACCATGTAAATTTGTCATAGGCATTGCTCAATTTGAAGATAAAATATTATGTTCATTTTTCACACTCTTTATAAAAAACGCCTGAGATTAACTTATTATTTATTGAAATCAGTGGCGTGGCATCCGGTCATCGCTGGATGCGGCGATGACCAAGCAATATTTTAAAACTCTTAATAAGCTTTTAAAACTCTACGATCCAGTTTTAGCAGAACATTTGGAGTTCATGTATAAGTGAAGGTAAGATTTAAAGTTTCTTTTTTGAACATTCAACCATTGAATTTTAGAGTTAATAATTTTTCACCACAAACTTAAATAATTGCGATGACCACCGAAAATTTTCACGCCACGCCACTGATTGAAATGTATATAAGTGTTATATGAAATGTGTAGTATGTTTCAAAAATATTTTTCTTTTCCTTATTAATTGATTCTTCCATCCATTTCTTCTTCTTTACAAATTTTCTAGCAATGTTTATTATTTAAATAGATGCCAACTCTGATATGAATTCTTGATATTTGTTTGATTTCTACCGACAAATTTTTTGCTGTTAGATAAATTTAATATTTTCAATTTACCTACTGTTGAAAGCTGTGTTGTAAACTACTCTGTTCAGTTCTTCTCAAGTATCTTAAACGTATTAAATATTGGGAAAAAAAAAAAAAAAAAAAAATGTTCTTGTTGGGGGGGAGGGGGGGGATAACACGATGTTTTAATTTTTCATATGAAAAGAAGTAAAAGCATGCTTTAGGATTTTTATGCTACACTTTATATTGTTTTCTATTTTGATGTGTTGCACTGGCACCCTCACAAAATGCCATTCCATAAAAATAAAAACATGCTCTTCATTAATTTATTTTATTTGGTTTTAAAATGTATAATTTGTAAACAAAATTTGACCAGAAAGGAAAACTTTTGCAGAAGGATTTTAATAAAGTTATTATTAGTAAATACTTGATTCGAAATTGAGTAACTGGATTTCAACTTTCATTAAAAAATATTTTCACAAGATGGGCCTCAAGAAAAAACTTGCATTGACCCCTGGTATTTCAAAACTGACATTTAGAACCTGCCATATATATATTTTTTTTAGTTTATATTATTTCATGTTTATATTCTCCATTTAAAAAAAACCTTTTTGAAATATATTAAAATATGCCAAACCTTCATAATAGTAAGAAACTTTATCCACAACCAACCAACAGTGATGTTTTGTAAAAACATAATTATTTAAAGAATATTGTGTATGTTTAAAATCATGTTTCATCTTAACTATTTGTAACTCATATTCAAATCACTGTGATATTAATTTTAATTTTGAAATTTAAACTAGTAAAGGGATCATGAAATTTAACTTAAATATGAAAAAATTGTTTTTTGCGTATTTATTTTTTTTTCTTATGTACAAATTGTAGGATTCTAAAAAGGTTGAAATGTGAATAAAGGGAGATTAAAAATATATTGCAGACAATATATGCATCGTAGAATGAAAAAAGCTGTGCATTCTCAACTCTTGACTTTAGATCATCCTGGCCAAAGATTTGTTATGGAAGTTGGTGTATCAAGACAGTCTTCCATCAATAAATCTGAAAAACTATGAATATAGCTTCAAGTATTGTTTCTCTACACATAGCCTCAAATTCAGTTGATGACGCATTTGTTGAAACAGACTCGGATGCCTCTTCATATTCTGATATTGATTCAGAGGTAGAAATAGAAACTCCTAATGAGAAATTGCATGAAAGAAATGCTTTTGGTGAAGATATAAGGCAGTGGGCTGTAATGCATCAAATTTCAAAAGATGCTGTAACTAATCTATCATAAACTTCATATATTAAAAAATCACAACATTGATAATTTGCCAAAGGGTGGACGGACACTTTTGAATACTCCACATTCAGCAGAGGTGTTTAACGTTAGTGGAGGAAATATTATCCACTTTAACATAACTGAAAGAATATGTGAATTTAAAAAAAAAATGATTCTCCTTTGTATGACAACATATACATTCAAGTAAATGTTGATGGTTTATCTCTAGCAAAGAGTGCTAAGTCAGAATTGTGGCCAATTTTAATTGGAGATAGCAGGTAATAATTTCATTGTTCCAATAGCCATTTATCATGGTACAGAAAAACCAAAAACACTAGAATTTTTAACAAAGTTTGTCAATGATGTGAAAGACGGTATTGTGCTTGATCATAAACACTTTCTGCTTCATTTTGACAGGTTTCATTTGTGATGCACCTGCAAGGGCATTTTATTATGTGCACAAAAAATCATAATGGGTACTTAGGTTGTGCAAAATGTATTATAGAGTTAGATTACCTTAGGAACAGAATGAATTTCATTGAAACAGGTCGTCCTTTAAGAGATAATAATAGTTTCAGACAACGTCTGCAGCCTGAACACCATACTGAAGTCTCTCCACTTGAGGAAATTACTGGCCTAAATATGATAGACTCATTTCCACTTGATTACATGCATCTGATATGCTTAAGTGTAGTACTCAAGTTAATATATTTGTAGATACCGAAACATGGTAATCTAAGCTACCATTTGCCTTCTAGAAAAAGAAGAGTTATCAGCTCCTTTGGAATCCCTAAAACCATATATTCCAAAGGAATTTGTAAGGTAACCAAGATCTCTAAATGAAGTTGATAAATGGAAGGCAACAGAGCTCAGGCAATACTTATCATATGCAAAGTCAGTAATTTAAAACAATTCTCAAGTCTGATTATTTCTTACATTTTCTTATTTTACATTGTGCAACAAGCATTTTATCAAATGAAATACTTTGTTATGATTACAATGATTATGCTGAAAACCTTCTAAAATGCTTTGTGGAATCTTTTGCAAAACACAAAGCTAATTTTAACCATGTGTATCTCGGTCTTTACCGCTGTAATTATTTCTAGAAAAAGGAGTTATCAGTTTCTTTGGAATCCCTAAAACCATATATTCTAAAGGAATTTGTAAAGCAACCAAGATCTCTAAATGAAGTTGGCAACGGAGTTTAGGCAATTCTTATTATATACAAGGCCAGTACTTTTGAAAACAATTCTCAAGAGTGATAATTTCTTACAATTACTTATTTTACACCGTGCAACAAGCATTTTATCAAATGAAAAACTTTGTTATGATTACAATGATTATGCTGAAAACCTTCTAAAAGGCTTTGTGGAATCTTTTGCAAAACACAAAGCTAATTTTAACCATGCTTAGGTCAATCTTCACTGCTGTAATTAACCCGATTTAAAGAAATTATCAAAAGTTGAAAATTTCCTTATTCAGTCTAATTAAAAGGTTGGCCTGGGGTGTGTGTGTGTGTGTGGGGGGGGGGGGCATTTGAAATCTATTGCTTTTTAATGGACAAAAGTGAAATATCCCCAGCAGATCTCTGAAATATATCGTCCCCCCCCCCCCCTCTCCATGCAGAAATTCCTCACAAAGAAAAAAAGTTTAAACTCAACACTTTCCAAACTCAAAATAACTCATGCATTCACAATAAAAAAAACTTTGAATTTTAATCAGGGTTTACAAATTATTTATTCCAGATGCTGTTCAGAAGGAAAACAACATATCAAGGGCAAAAGTTGAAGAAGCTTTGAAATCGTGGTTACGCCATGCAAAAGAATGCAGACGCTATGCAAAGAAATCTAAAATTGTTCAATAAAGTGCTAAATGTGCATGTTATTATCGTTATTTTACAGTATTTATTTATCTAACAATATTTCAATTTATATGCTTCAGAAATTCAATTCAATTATGTAAAACTTAAAATCAGTGCCTTCTAAAGCAGTAAGAAATATCACTTTGTAATATCCATATTGGCATAAGATGATAAATAAATTTAAGGAAGTTCTTAAAGTGGTTGCCAAAGCGAAACTGGAATATTTCATGAAGAACTTACATTGTGAAAGGACATAATATTTTTCATACATTTATTATAAAAAATGATTAAAGAATTCTGTAGAATTTCATGACTAGTAATTTGGAACTAATTTTATGCATAAAAGAAAGCTATATATATATATAATATATAATATATATATATGATCTATAAGATACTGATATAACTATTTAGAACTCTTAAGATCTTGTGTGCTTCAAACTATTGAAATTTAAAAAGAAAGAAAAATATACCCAATGAACAAATATGCCACATTGGTGGATATTAAAGTTAACAAAATAATGAGAGAACACAATAGTCTCATTTGATTGTATAAACCAGTTAGTGAAAACTTAAAAAGACTACCCTAAAATTGAAAATGAAGAATTTATTTTGGGCATCATGAATGATACTAAAGCTAAGCTGCTTGAGATGAATAGTGGAAATTGTATAATGACGGATTCCACTCGCGGTGAACTAACAACTATGATGGTACACGATGAAAATCCTGAAGGATACCCAGTTGCTGTATTTTATTCTTACCGAACAGCTTGTGAGACATTTGTGCCGCTCTTTTGAAATAAAGAGTAGGCTACCAAATTTACAAACAAAACTTTTCAGGAGCAATGAATGACACAAATTCTTATTACAATGCATAGAAAAAAGTTTTTGGTGACGATTCTAAACATCTTTTGTGTGCTTGGCATGTAAAAAATAAAATTGGTTTTTAAATTTGAATGCAAAAGTCAAAGATCTGAATCAGAGAGAATTGATGAAGGCAGACTTAAATGTACTTTTGCATGAAGTGAATATTACAACTTTTGAGAAATTGATAGAAAATGGTTTCTTCAAATATGAAAGTAAAGAAAAGTTTCTGAAATATTTTCAGAAAGAGTATGTTGCTCACAAAGAAATGTTGGCCTATTGTTATAGAACTGGTTTGGTGTCAACACTAACATGAAGTTAGAAAGATGGCATCGCCATATTAAGTATGAAGAAGCTGGTGGTCGCATTATAAAGCGATTAGATAAATCATTATCATTTGTGCTTAGTGCTATCGCAAAAAAGCAAATAGATCAGCTAATTTCAATAGAAAGATCAAAATTGACTGCAAGAGTACCCTTGATACGAAAAAGACATAAATCAAGTTCTATTCTTGCAGAAAATTACAGTCTTGGAGATGATGAATGTAAAGGTTGGTTGGTTGTATAGGATTTTTTAGCACAAAATCCCTTAAGGTATATTCTGCGCCAAAAGGATAAACAAAATCTTACAAAAAGTGAGGATAAAACATTGCCATTAAAATATAAAGCATAAAATATAGAAAAGAGTAATCATAAAAGAAATCTGGATTGGGTAAATGAAGATCGATTTCAGCTGTGGGATAAGATGTGATGGGTGTAATATTTGCATCCATGAACTTACTTCCTCATGTGTTCACTTTTGCATCAGATTTCAAATATGCATGCACGTTCATTATGTATGTCAAAATTTTGACATTAAGATACCTTGCGACACTCAGGCTTCCAGTAGTGAAGGAATGCTGGCTATTGATGTTTCTGAGGCAGCTTGAAAGGCCAAGATGAAAAAGAAGCCATTGTAAAAGAGATGTCAAAGACAAAACCGTCCAATAGAGAGTATCGCAAGTCTACTCTTACTGCACAGCTACAAGAACTGCAGCCTAAAGTGCTACAAATGCAATCAAATGATCATTTAAGGTTTATAGAACATAGTATTAAGAACATTAATGCATATATAGCTACTGAGCCATCTTGTAGATTACCAACTGTTTCCGAAAACTTAGAAAAAGCTCCATCCAACAAGTATGTAGAACCACAAAAACATTTACCATTTAAACTCTAGCCCAAGAAGAAGATTCTTAAAAAAGATAACTAATGTGTGCAGATTGTTTAATATCAATAATTCGGTAAGTAATGTATATTTAAAATGTGATTTTATATTTTGTCTTGTCAATTAAAATGAAAAGAAAGGAGATATGTTTGATAAAAATGCATGCACAATAGTTATTTTGAAAGCAATTTTTTGTGTATTTTACATTTATTGTATTATTAATTTTAATACTTCATTGGACATCCTTTGGGAATATTCTTTCCTCAAGCATGATTTCCTCAAGCCCCCTTTCCCCTTAAACTGCAAAATTACCTCCTAAAGAAAGTACTTTGCATCAATAACTTTTTGAAATTTCAAAATGTATTTTGTATTTTAAATGTATTTTGAAAATACGCGTATTTTCTATTTGGAATTTAATTACGAAAAGTATTTTGTAATTTGTATTTTAGGCTCTAAAACCAATGTATTTTGTATCGAAAATGATTTTTCGATGTATTTTGCTCAACCCTGGTCATGTTTAGGTAAAATTTCATTCTCTATTCTATAGCAAAGAAAATACGTTAGTGAGTTTTCATTGCTAAGCATATTGTCAGATTAGTTTTATTAAACATACATGTATTAAAAAAGTATGCATTTTAAAGGCACATTTTAAAAAATAATTCATTTGCAGCTATACACTGGTATGGTATTTTTTCTTTCAAAAGTGTCCCGATGTCCTACGATAGTTTTCTATTATTTTGCCTCAGATTCATTTCTTTACAAACACCTGAAATTGAGCAATTTTCTTCCCAATACTTATAGATTAAATTAAATATAGACTGGTATGGTGTTTTCTTTTTCTTTTGAACATTTTTTTCCCATACTAATGATTAAATTAAATATAAATTGAACAAATAAAAATTCAAAGTTAGTATTTTAAAAGTTTTATTAATTATGAAATCTACAGTTTTTATATTTTATGTTGAAAACGAATTCTAATCCTCATTTCATGTTACTTTTTTTTTCTACCACATTTGCTGAAAATTGTTGTGACCTTTTTATAACCAGTATCCACTATGTGCAAACCATTGTATTAATTATTACTTTTTATCTAGTGAAGGCATGTTGGAAAAAAGACGAGACTATGACCTGGCAGAGAAGAAAAAGTAGAACTTGAATTTATTGAAACCCAAGTTCTTAATATAGAAAAGTCTAACGCATAACTAAGTTATCAACTAACCAGATGAAGCTGGAAATGAGATGATGGATCCGAAAATTGCATCAATGGAAAAAGATTTACTACATAAAAGGTGCAAGTTCATTCAAGAGAAGAAGGACATCAAGGTCAAGTGACAAGAACGGGAGAGAGAAGATAAAATCAGAGAGAGGCAAAATCAGGAACGTGAAAGAAGCTTTAGCACCGACTTAATAACAAAGCAGCAAACACAATCAACCAAGGAAATGCTATTCTGCGAAGATACTGGAGACTTTTTTCTAATCATCATGAATAAATTTTCAAGCGTTTTTAAGCATTTTCATATCACAGGTTGCAACAATAGACATTCTGACAACCACATGCCTCCACCCTCTGCATCCTCCTCAGCTGCCAACTCAATACACGAAACGCAAGCTCAGGACCCTAATGATGACCATGCTGATCTTGCTGGCCTCGGTGATGAGGATGATGCCCTCGATAATGACGAAGAAGGAGAATACCATCTACAGAATGTTCTCATCGTCAACCCTGACGCTGACAATCCATCAAAACTCTACCAGACTAACTTCACTAATATATACAAAAATTTTTCCTCCGATAAGTGCAGACCTGCCAACCTTTGAAAATGAGAAATCGTCGCACACAAAATTTAAATTAATCTGGAGGTTGGTTGGTTGGTTTTTCATGTTACACAGCCATCTTTTGACATTCGTAAAAGGAATAAGGCAACAACTCAATATAGTTATTTCAACTCAATATAGTAAATTTTTTCCTTTGAAAATTTTTATACGATTTTTAGAGTTTGTTTTCGTTTCGCAGCGTTTTTTTTTACATTTGTAAAAGGAGCCTGGTTCCAGTTTTATAGCCCAGTGCAGTAAATTTTGACGAAATTAGAGATTTTTTTTCCTGCGATCATTGCAGGATATTCACAATTTTTCCGCAATCGTAATTCACATTTTTCTATCACGATTCTTTGTTGAAATCCGCACTTTTTACCATTAACTTTTGACTAATTTCGCATTTTTTACCATGATCCTTTGATGAATTTTTCATTTTTTTTCGTGATCCTTTTGACGAAATTAGTGTTTTCTTTCTGCGATATTTTGACAAAATTCACACCATTGAAAGCACAAAATCTCAAATCTTCCAGGGGGGACATTCCCCCACTGCCACCCCCTGAAATCAACACTGCGTTTTTACCACGATCCTTTCACGAAATTGATTTTCTTCTGTGATCAATTGACGAAATTGATTTTTTTATACGGTCATTTGACGAGATTCAGGGTAGTTTATCGCAAATCGTGGATTTTGCACACTATTTAAAACCTTGCCCCTCAAAGAACTATCCCCCCCCCCCCTCCTTTCCAGAAATTCTTAAAATGGCACCTTGTTTCTAAGGGAGAGAATTCCTGTATAAATATTTACAGAAACACGATTCACTCGTGGTTAATATACATAAAGAGAGTGGTTTTATGTTAAGAAGTTTGTTTTGAAGCCCGAATTTTTTTTTTCCATGAACATTTTTTAATGTCCGAATTTTCGACTAATGACCAGTTTTTAAAACTTTCGGAAATGAATACTTTGAAATTTTGGCAACAGAATCACTACTGAAAAATATGCTGTTCGGGATAAAAATCGCAACTAGAAACAAAAAATGAGTTTGTGTTTGTTGCAAAAAATCGTAGTTTAAGACCGTTTTTCGTAGCATCGTAGTTTATAGGTCCAAATCGTAGCAACTACGTTTTTTTCGTAGCAGTTGGCAGGTCTGTAAGTGGGACGAATTCGAGGAAATTCTACTACAATTCATCGACTTTGCACAAGTAAAAGTCGGTCTTAAGAAATTTCCTCCCGGCATGCGGTCTACCAAAAAATTCAACAATAAAGATCCTGCCGCCATGCAGAGGCTGTATAGAAGAAATAGACGGCGTGCAGCACGCGAAGCCCTAAACATCCCAACTTCGCAATGCCATGTCCCTGCAAAAGACTTACAGGACAAGTTCTTCAAGGAGAACAACAATTTATATGACCCTTCAATCTTTACAATGTGCACCGAAGAAACAGAACCACCTGACACCTCACTTTTTACACCAATTGAAATCAAAAACAAACTTGGAAAATGTGAAAATACTGCACCCAGCCCGGACAGATTGACATATCAGCATTTGAAGAAAGTTGATCCAGACTGTAAAACAATAGCCTCCATATTCAACATCTGTCTCAAGGCAAGGCGCATCCCTCAGTCCTGGAAGGACTCTACTAAGATTTTTATTCCCAAGAGTGGCGAACCCTCAGACCTGGGAAACTGGATGCCCATTGCCCTCTCTAATACCCTCTACAAGCTGTTTACGAGCCTAATCGCAAAGCGCATTTCATCTTCGATCGAAAACAACAACCTCCTGTCCCCAGATCAGAAAGGTTTCGTCCCTTCGACGGCACCGTAGAGAATAATTTCATGCTTGAGTATCGCCTCCGTGTCGCCAAGAAACTTAAAAAAGAAATTTGCATCCTTCTTGTCGACATCAAAAATACATTTGGCTCCATCAACCACAAAGCCATTGTGGACGCCTTAAGAGCCCTTGGTGTGGGTGATCTTATCTGCGATATTGTCACTGACATATATACCAATGCAAAAACATGTCTGCTTACATCAGAAGGTATATCTGAAGCAATTGATGTTCTCCGCGGTGTCAAGCAGGGATGCACCCTTAGTTCCATTCTATTCATTATTATTATCGATCCAATTCTGAATGCCATACAACGCGGCCGTGACGGCCTTCACAACCTTTCTTATACTAACGACAAAGCAGTCATTGAAGACAGCGTCAAAGACCTTAACACCTCAATTGACATACTCGTCAATACAGCTGCAAAGTTTGGTCTGTCACTTAATCTGAAAAAATGCTTCAGCCTGCATATCCGCTCTTACCATCAGTCCTGCCTTCCAACGCAGTTCAACATTAGTGGCGAGCCAGTTGCTATACTCATGAACTATGACGTCACATCCTATCTTGGAAAGCCATTTGGTTTTCGAATCGTTCATGACTCAGCCAGAATTGATGATTACATTTCCACAGGAAAAGAAATTCTTAACTCCAACCTTGCCCCTTGGCAAAAAATCGATGCATTAAAAACTTTCTTATATCCGTCTTTTCATTATGCCATGAGGACAAATCAATTCCAAAAACAAGACTGGTCTCGCCTCGATCTCGCCCTCAGACCTCTCATCAAATCAACCCTTGGTCTCCCCTCGTGCGCATCGAATGAGTACCTATATGGAGATACTGAATCTGGCTATTCGGCATTCCACACTCTGTTGACGATTGCGATATTGCCAGAGTCGACACAGCATTCAAGCTTCTAACATCTCCTGACACTAGGGTGTGTGAAAACGCTTGGACAGACCTTACTCAAGTTGTAAAGACGAGGGCGAGATGCGAAGTCAATCTCAGCGTAATTGAAGATTACCTCTCTAACTGTGACTTCGATGGTCGGAGTGATGACTGCTCAAGTACATGGTCTTCTGCCCGGCATGCGTCAGGCACTCTCAACATCAGGTGGAACACCACCACTGCTCCTGACATCTCAATTACAATTGGGGATACTACCATCACAATTGCCGCACAATTTTCAGGGATGTCAGGGATGTTCATCTCATTGTTGAATTGCAATTCAACTTACATCAAGGTTATATCAAGGAAAAAGAGAGACTTGTTACAATCTATCCTTAAGGAAACATTCTTTCAAAGAAAACATGGCTTTGGAATATTAATAAAGCTCTGAGATACAATCAAAGGTGAAAAAGCTGCACAAAAAATGTTTTAAAGGTTGTCATTAAGCTTAATGATAACCTTAATGATAATTCTTTTGTATTCTAAACGTTATTCTTTTACAAACTAACGTTTGATATTTATTCATATAATTTTTTTTTATTTTCAGTAATGACAAGTTAGAATTAAATAAGAATGTGGAGGAAAAAAAAGGCATCTCAGAAGGAAATAATTAATACAAGAAAACATCATAACTAGTTTCCTATTAATTAAATATTTAAATGCAAAAAAAGAATATAAATTACATTTTTTCCTCCCTTTTTTTTCCCTTGAAAATTTATATAAATACATAGTAAAATGACTTGAAGATTACTATTTTTTTTGGAGTTCCAAAGGTAATACTTCTGATATGTCGCATTTAATGAGATTTAAAATTTTCAACAAATTCATATACGTGTTAAAAAAAAAAAAAAAAAAAAAAGAAATATTTTTTAAGATGGCGGAACTTTCAAAGTTGCTGGGATATGGTAGAGCAACTAACGCAATAAGAAGATCTAAAACTCCTTTTTATAATTTTAAACTCAGAGAATTAAACTTCAAATCTAAATTTGTACAACCCCACACCCTATTTTCAACTATTTATGGGGTTGTACACATCACTAAGCAAGCCAGAAAATCTGATAGATTTAAAACAATGATGTTGGAAAAAATTCATAATATCAGCCTCTACATTGAATATAAATTTATGGAAGAGAAGTCCACCTCAAGTATCCATTGGCACCATGAGAAATCATCCATTAAAAACGAAGAAATATCACCAATGGCAATAGACTCTCTGTTTAGAGAGATAGTGCCATTGGTGGCACCTCAGTCTACAAGGATTGTAGACTTTACTAAAACATCAAAAGCATGTCAAACAGAAAAAGTGTTTACTGTGGACAAGGGTGTACAAGTTTCATCTAATTAGCAGCGTTTAAAAAATTTTCTAAAAAACTATCACCAATGGCAATAGACTCTCTATTTACAGAGATAGTGCCACCAATGGCACCTCAGTCTACAAGGATTGTAGACTTTACTAAAACATCAAAAGCATGTCAAACAGAAAAAGTGAACAAAAAACTTTAAAGAATAAATAAATCATATTAAAATTTATCTAATTTCATATTTAATTATATTTAATTCTGAGAAAAGGAATATTTTAAAGAATTTCAAAGGGGAAAAAATGCATAATTGTTATTGATGGTAAATGCATTTATTTTTATACATAAACATTTGATATATGAAATGAATTGTAATCATTAGCTGAATTATTACAGCTAAAACATTAGTACTGAAGACATTTCCATCTTTTTTACTGTAAATGAATATATGCGTGGTGGCACTCATGTTTTTTTTCTTCATTTGTAACTAGTAATTTGTTACTTTTTGTAGTAATTGTAATTTGTATTTTAATATTTTTAAATTTATGTATAAGTTTAGCAATATATTTTTAGGAATAGATGAAGCACAAAAAAAAAATAATTTTGGAAACCTACCATCCTAGGTTGTCTTTCAATATTTTAATATAGGAAAGTATTCATAAAAATCCAAATTAAATAAACAAAATTAGATTATTTTGATTTAAAAAAATGATTTTTTTTCACAGCCTGCTTAAAAATATACATTATTAAAAATCACAAATTTATATTAATATGAAACAATGAAAAAAAAAAGATAAAACTACTTTTAGTTAGAAAATTTCATTTTCTCTTTTCTTTCAGTATTTTGCAAGTCTGCATTAAATATTACTGAACAAAATGTCGCAGCAAAAGAAAAATATATCAATTAAACGCGCTGTGTCCTGTCATATGACTTCACTGAAAACAAAAGAAAATCATAAAAAGAGCAAAATACTTCTGGGTTCATTAGTATGTGAAAATGTTCTCAGTAATCCTGAATTTGGCCTAGTAACTGATGCTGGTACAATTTTTACAATAACCTTCCCTACAAAATAAAAAGAATACCAGCAAAAAAAATTCTGTCCTGATACTTATTCTGACTCTGAATGTAGTATACTCAGTGACCCTGAATGTGGCACATTGAATGATGCTGGTACAATTCCCAAAACTGCAATTGAAAAAGAATACCAGTGGAAAAATTTTGACCCTGATTATTATTCTGATTCTGAGTGTAGTACTCAGTGACTCTGATTTTCCTACAACAAACAAGCTTCCTGGGATCTAAATTAGAAAATATCAATGACATTTCAATCAATCATAAAATTGCATCCTGGGCATTAGATTACAACATAACACACCACTTTAAACAGGTTATTAAAAATATTGAAACCTCCTCATCCCACATTACCTTTGGATTCCAGAACATTACTAAATACTTCTAGAAAATCAGAAAACATAATTATTAAAGATATAAATGATAGATCTGGTGAGTTCAAATACTTCGGAATAACTGACAAGTTAGTAAAATTTTTAGACAATTTTAAACAATTTAATGATGATATTTACCTTACGTTTAATGTTGATGGTATCTCGATACATAAAAGCACAAGTAAACAATTTTGGCCAATTTTATGCACAATAAAATTATTAAACTGTGCTGAAAGTAAACCTTTAGTTATTGCCTTATTCGCAGGAACATCCAAGCCAAATCTTGAAGATTATCTTCATGACTTCATTAAAGAAGTTAGCCATTTGATGTCAAATGGTCTGTCAATAGGCTCTAAAAATTATAATGTAAAGATTCAAGCCATTATTGCTGATACTCCTGCACGCAGCTATTTAAAATGTGTTAAGGGGCATAATGGCTATTACTACTGTGAAAAATGTGAAGTTAAAGGAAAGCAATTTTTGAACTGGATGACATTCGCAGATCTTACTGCCCCTAACAGAACAGACCTTTCTTCACTCACAAAAAGAAAATCACATGGGAACTTCTCCACTACAGAACTTAAATTTGGGGATGATTACATTATTTCCTTTAGACTATATGCACTTAATATGCCTTGGAGTTACCAAAAAATTACTCATTACTTGGTTGACTGGAAAAAGCTTTGTCAAATTGACATGCAAAGCTTCAGACAATACAAGTGCTTTTCTCATCAAATTGCGAAGCTGGGCTCCAAATGAATTTTCCAAAAAACCAAGATCATTAAATGACATAGATAGGTGGAAAGTCACTGAATTTTGGCAGTTTCTACTGTACACAGGCCCTGTAGTTCTGCAAAATGTATTTTAATATGCCTTGGAGTTACCAAAAAATTACTCATTACTTGGTTGACTGGAAAAAGCTTTGTCAAATTGACATGCAAAGCTTCAGACAATACAAGTGCTTTTCTCATCAATTTGCGAAGCTGGGCTCCAAATGAATTTTCCAAAAAACCAAGATCATTAAATGACATAGATAGGTGGAAAGCCACTGAATTTCGGCAGTTTCTACTGTACACAGGCCCTGTAGTTCTGCAAAATGTATTTTAATATGCCTTGGAGTTACCAAAAAATTACTCATTACTTGGTTGACTGGAAAAGCTTTGTCAAATTGACATGCAAAGCTTCAAACAATACAAGTGCTTTTCTCATCAAATTGCGAAGCTGGGCTCCAAATGAATTTTCCAAAAAACCAAGATCATTAAATGACATAGATAGGTGGAAAGCCACTGAATTTCGGCAGTTTCTACTGTACACAGGCCCTGTAGTTCTGCAAAATGTATTGGCAACACACTTATATGAGCATTTTTTGCTGTTGCATGTATCAATATATATGCTATGTTCTTCTACCTTTTGCAGAGAATATGATTATGTATATAAATTACTATACATCTTCATTCAAAAGGCAAAACAAATTTATGAGGCACATTTCATCATATCAAATGTCCACAATTTAATTCATTTGACTGATTCTGTAAAAATGTTTGGAGTTCTGGATAATTTCAGTGCCTTTGAATTTGAAAGTTATTTAGGACAAATCAAAAATGTGAAGGACTCCAAACAAACCCCTTGCCCAAATCTGCAACAGGCTGTCTGAAAGAGATGGAATAATTTTTCATGCATTGAAGATGCAATTTTAATAGATGAATCACAAAAAGAAATCCTTCAGGGCATTGAACACTATAAAGAAATCAAAACTAAAAAAATATTTCATATCCAGCAAATCAAAAAGAAATAGTATAATGTGTAATAAAGAAAATATTCTTAAAATTAAGTATATCACTAAAACTTGGTCTCACACAGCAAAGTGCACATCAATATGTTTTCATATATGGGGATATAGTTTTTAAAATTAAAGTTCATTTTATAACTATCCATTAAACTCAGAGCTCATTGGAATTTATAAAGTCAGTAACCTGTCAAAAAAAATTAAAACATGGCCTCTTAAAGAATTAAAATAATGCTATTGTATTCCATTAAAAGAAAATATAGATAATGAAATTATTGTGATTCCTCTTTTGCACAATGAAGGCGATGTAATGTGCAATGAATAATTTAAAATAAAATCTCACCCATCGCAAAACAACTGAATTCATCAAAGAATCTATTACACAGCCCAATATGTCTTTTGATGACAGATTTTTAAGCTGAAGATCTATAACATATTCCTTGTATAACATACAATGCAGTTATAAAATACAACATGTCTCTACCCATAATACATAACTCATACGACCATGCTACAGGAGTAACTGCAGCCCCCCCCCCCCCCCCCGCAGATAAACATTTAAAAGATAATCTTGCATGAAAACACAAAAGCATCTGTCACACAGTGCAACATGTGTTTAGATGCCAAATACTTTTTCAAATGATAACTTTTTCTTCAAAATCATGAAAAAAAAAAAAAAACTACAATGGAATAGATATTAGCCCAGGAAGCTTCTTTTGTGAGACATTCTCCAATGGACAATTGTTATCTGAGTGTCTTTGCAAGTTCCAGCAGTAATTTACTATCATGGTGTAAGGGATGGCATTGTGGTTAGTACACAGCAATGGGATAAATTATTTGACTCATCAGATGACCACATTTATAAGTACAGAGATGTGTAGAAGAGGAAAGTAGTTCATCTAAGAAATTTTGTACATATTTTGCTAGATGTATTTTTTTTTTTTTTATCAGAAGAAAAATTTCACCTGAAATCAGTGAATCTATTACAAAGTGCAACATGTGTTTTGATGCCAACAATTTTTAAACTGATTTTCTGGATATTTTTTTCATATTCAGTTCGTATAATACAATTTTTGCCTATCGACTCTACTTTTTAAGGTAAACATCATCTGACAGCTGTTACTCTACTTCATATTTGGACTGTGATTCACATAATAGAACACAAAACGCCAAGAAGTCTAATTTGATTTTCCTGCTTTAAAATAATAATAATAATAATGAATAAAATATAGTAACATTGCAATACCACTATAGCAACTCAAGCAAGAATTTTTTTCATCAAGATCATGAAGAAAAAAAAAATTAGAATGGAATAGATATCAGCCCAGGAAGCTTCTTTTGAGAGACATTCTCCAATGGACAATTGTTAGCTGAGTGTCTTTGTAAGTTCCAGCAGTAATCTAATATCATATGCACAACCAATTTTCATGTTAGCAATCTTCCTTTTTTTTTTAATTTTCTTGAGAAATTATACACTTTTTTCTTTTCTTATACGTCCAAAATACTCTGAAAAACTGTGCAAGTGACTGTGAAAGTAACCAGGATGAATGATGTTCACTCTAGAGAAAACTGTTTTCCTTATTTTAAATTGGCATGGCCACAATAACTGAACATTCAAAGCACCAAACAGATTTTTGTTGTTGTATAGCTGTTTTACATAAGTATATACACAAACTTCACAATTTCTTTTTTTGGTCAGTAAGTATTTTATCGATCTTCTATTATCTTTTACATTATAATTCAGGTTTCTTGGAGCTTAAAAAAATTATAAGAGATTTATAAAAGATAGTATTTAATCTAAGTACACTACTTATATATACACAACATACAATGAACTCTGTGAAATCCAAAAAGCTTCAGACTGAATCTTTGATGAATTATATATATTTTTTTAAATTATAGATCATTATTTTGTTATATATATTTCCATTCAGTTTCAGAATATATTAGCAATTTTTACATGGAAATATAGTAGAAAAGTAGCTTTTTGAAAACCTACCCTTTTTCAAAATCTTCAGTCGTCATTGGATCCGAATCTTAATCCGATCTAATAATCATTTTTTAATTGAATACACAACAAAATAAAACATAAAAATACATCAAAGGGGAATTAATTTTAAAGTTCAATGACACAATTTAAAAGTCTGCATAATAAATTCATTTAAAAACATAAAAATTTGCAATAAAAAAGAAAAGTAATGAAAAAAGAAGTCTGTAAAGATTTAAAAGCAAGTCTATTTCATCTTAATGTTAGAACAAAAGATTAAAACCTCAAAATATTAAAAATTCAAAATGATAATACATTGCAAGTTATGGCTCCAAATGTTGTTACTAATACTAGTTAAAGAAATTATGGTTTTTACTAAGCAACTATTTTTATGTTTAGCATTTAAATATTTATGTATTATATATCAGTGCAGTAATTAAAATTAAGAAATACAGTAGATTCCCTCAAATCCATACAACTTGGGACCAGAGGTTGTGTGGATTTTAGAATTTTGAGGATTTTTGGTTATTGTTTTGTTTACATTTTTTAAACAGTAATTTGAATGTAATAATGCAATTGAAATTATAATGAATGCTTGCAATATAGTAAAATAATTAAGTAAAGTAATAAACTAAAGTGATAAAAAGTAAGATAATTTTTTAAATGATTAATTTATTAAAAGTAAAAGTCAAGTAAATAATTAACAATCTTTAATTATAAACTATAATAAAGGTGAGATAGATTTTTCTTGAATTATTCAATGAAACTTCCTCATAAAGTACTCTATTAATTTACATCAAAATCATAAAGTAAGGAAGTTTTATCTTAGGTTTAGCCAGTCTTAATAATGAAAAAAGCTTGATTAATTCATAAATATATTTGGCAAAAAGATTGGATGATTAACAGTGATATCAGCAGTATCTTGATTTTTTTCAGAAATAAATTTATACTTCCTTCATGAAAAACCAAGAGTTCAGTTATATTATCGAGAATTACATATTTAAATACTATTTAAGTATTTAAATACTTATGGAATGATATAAAATTAAAACATTCTGTAATTTTAGCCCTGCATGTGAACTGAAAGTTTCACCATTTACATTTGTAATGATGTGCAGATTTTAGGCTTTTGCAGATTTGAAGGAGTCTACTGTATAAATATTTTTATGGAATATAAAAAAAGAGCTTTTGATGTATATGACTAATAAATAAAGTATGTCATTAAGTAATTTTTATTCAGAATTGAAATACATTAAATGTTTGAAAATGTTTAGTTATGAATTTCAATGTAAACTGTTTAAAAAAATTATTCCTCATCAGTTGCTTATGCATATTTTTAACAAACATAGAAAGAAAAATGAAGCTATTTGTCATCGTTAAGTTCCAAGAAAAGAATGGGGATGAAATAGTTGAAGCGATTCCTTCAGCTTGGCTTACCCCAAAAAGAAAAATGCCTGGTGGCCACACTATGAAAAGAGTAAATTAGATAAAGCCCTTGCAGGAAAATACAACACAGCAGAAATATCAACATGGAGAAAATATCCAATAAAAATAATGAAATATGCAAGTAAGTTATTACTTTAATGTAGTGTACTGAATTATATACAAAAAATCTTGAATTTTTCATCTACATCTTAACTGTAAGTTTCACTACTTCAGGGTTCTCAGCGTCATGGAAAGTCAGGAATTTCAAAGTAATTGGGGAAAGTCAGGGAATTTTTAAAATATATAGGAAAAGTCTGGAAATTTAATATCAAATATTTTCTAAAACGCCACGGAAAAGTATGACAAACAAAATGAAAAACCATGCAAAATTTGTCAAATGTTCTCTCCGGGGGGGGGGGAGATGATCTATTTACAGGCACTTCACAAACCAAAGTAAAGCATGCCCAAATTACTTCCAACCTTGACACTTCTGATTCGGAATGCGAAATTCATCGGCGCAAAAGGTGAGCAAATGAACAATTGGAATTCCCTCCTTTCCCTAGTTCAGCAGGTAATGATTTATTTTTATTTATTTATTTTTAAATTCATACGTTTTAAATTATCTGTTTTAATTTTTGGAGGTGTGAAATTTGTTAGAAATGAATATTTAGAAATAAGGGGGGGGGGGGGGGTATAAAATCTGAAAATTTTGTCAAACGACTAATTTAAAAAAAAAATTACTAATTTTGTCGAACAATTGTGGAAATAAATAGCAAATTTCGTTGCATGCTTGTTTGGTCATGAAATTTTTTGACATTTGGTCAGGGAAATTGCCAAACATGTTTTGCTGGGAACTCTATACTTACATCTGTAATAATGTGTGGCTTTTAGGAATTTGGCAGATTTTAGTCTCATAGATTTGATGAAGTCTGCTGTATATATAATTTTTTCCATAAATATCTATTTACAGGCACATACAGAAGTTCACAAACCAAAGTAAAGGATGCCCAAAATACTTCCAACCTTGACACTTCTGACTCGGAATGCGAAATTCATCGGCACAAAAGGTGAGCAAATGAACAATTGGAATTACCTCCTTTCCCTAGTTCAGCAGGTAATGATTTATTTTTATTTATTTATTTTTAAATTCATAAGTTTTAAATTATCTGTTGTAATTTTTGGAGGTGTGAAATTTGTTAGAAATGAATATTTAGGAAGGGGAGGGGGGGTATAAAATCTCAAAATTTTGTCAAACGACTAATTAAAAAAAAAATTACTAATTTTGTCGAACAATTGTGGAAATAAATAGCAAATTTCATTGCATGCCTGTTTGGTCATGAAATTTTTTGAAATTTGGTCAGGGAAATTGCCAAACATGTTTTGCTGGGAACTCTATACTTACATCTGTAATAATGTGTGGCTTTTAGGAATTTGGCAGATTTTAGTCTCATAGATTTGATGAAGTCTGCTCAATATATAATTTTTTTCCATAAATATCTATTTACAGGCACATACAGAAGTTCACAAACCAAAGTAAAGGATGCCCAAAATACTTCCAACCTTGACACTTCTGGCTCGGAATGCGAAACTCATCGGCGCAAAAGGCGAGCAAATGAACAATTGGAATTACCCCCTTTCCCTAGTTCAGCAGGTAATGATTTATTTTTATTTATTTATTTTTAAATTCATAAGTTTTAAATTATCTGTTGTGATTTTTGGAGGTGTGAAATTTGTTAGAAATGAATATTTAGAAATAAAGAATTACTTTAAGGAATAAATAAATCATTAAATTTTATCTAATTATATATTTAATTATATTTATTTCTGAAAAAAGGGCTATTTTTAAGAATTTCAAAGGGAAAAAATGCACAATTGTTATTGATGGTAAATGCATTTATTTTTTATATATAAACATCTGATATATGAAATGAATTGTAATCATTAGCTGAATTATTACACCCATGCAGGCCTCAAATGAGGTTTTATTATGTGCTAGTTGGATTTAAAAGTGATTGATGAAAGTCTATGTACCTGTTTTGTCCAAAATCTTCTTGTCCAGATGGAAGTAGACATTTTTGGGCTTTAATAAATAATTCCAGGTATCTAGAGCCAGATTTGTGGAATATTATTGACGTTGTGATCGTAAGAAACAATTATTTCGCTCATGAAGAAACATCTTGTCATGTTAACGGATGATAGGAAGCACATTAGATAACTCGCATTTAGATGCATAAAAGCAGCAAAAGACGAGAACCAGCAGCAAAGACTGCTACAAAAAAGGAATGAAAGGATGGGGTTCCAAAAATTAATTTTGCAGCAGACTAAGTCAAAACACAAATGGAGACTCCAATTACTACAATATTGGCGATAGAAATAATTGATGAGGTTCAAGAATGGTGCACTAAGTGCAGGCACTGAAACTCTTTTATACCTGTTGCAATTGCCATGTCGCACACAAGTAAATGAGAAAACTATAAAATTAGTAACAGAGGCCTGTGAAACAGTTTAAGATATGAAAGAATGGATGGATGGATACATTAGACTAAAATTGAATTAGATTCCCGGATGAAGACTTTTGATATAAAATGCAATTACAAAGTACAAAATGGAAAGCATTTAAAAACTCTTATTACTCTTACCTATTACAATTATTAAGTGCTTATTAAAACTAAGGAGTTAAATGTAAACATGCAAAAGGAATATATATCATATTGTAGTAGAAAATAATAAAAATTATAAACATTTGTGCATATCATGATTTTTATTATATAGCAATATCTTCCAGTAAACCTTAAATAAGCGAAATTTTGTCAGATTTCATAATGTTTTAAGTCGTTCTGGGTGCATAAAGATGATGCTGAAGAGATTTGAAACTTTTACATATGATAAAGGGACATAATAGCATTGTATCCCCAATGGGTCAATAACAAATTAAATTTGTTAATTTAGCTAATTTTCGTGAATTTTTATAGAAAGTTTGGGTATTTTAAAAGATAATGAAAAAGTAAGCAATCTTTCAGACACTGATTATGAACCAGATGATTTTTTTTAAGTACAAATGAAGACATTGCAAAACTAAATGAAAGCTGTGAATTGATGGTATGTTCCCCCATTAAAGTCAGAAAATGAAAATTGATGAAAGAGCTACTTATTTGGAAAATAAAGGTGACCGAATTGCAAACAGATTCCACAATATGGCAAGAAAAGCTCTGAACATTGAATCTTCATCAAAAAACAAAGAAAGCGAGAACAAACAGAAGTGCAATGATTGTGCTAATCTCATGTGTAAATTAAAAGAAAAAATTGAAAAGAGTAAAATAGATGACCAAATTCAAATATTGACTCTTGTTCCTGAGTCAAGGAGTATCTTACAAACAGTCAACTTTTTTTAAACCTCTGCGTACTTAGTGAAAAAAGCTAGGAAACTATTGAAAGAAGGCGGCATTTTATATAAATGTAAAAAAAGAAAGGCCATACTCTAAGCGATGAAGTTATTCAAAAAGTAAAGGATTTTTATTATGATGACGAGATAAGTAGAGTTTCATCTATAAAAGTGATTGTATTTCTGTACCAACAAAACATGGCAAAAGAGAATTGATAACTAAAAGATTAAATTTGCATAACTTAAAAGATGTCTACTTATCATTCAAAGAGAAGAATCCAACTGAAAAGATAGGTTTTACCAAGTTTTGTGAATTACGTCCACAAGAATGTGTAACTGTAAATAGTCGAGGGATTCATTCAGTGTGTGTTTGTGCATATCATCAAAATTTTAAACTTATGATGCAGTGTATACATTTAAAACTATCATATCAAGAACTCCTTCTAAAACTGGTGTGTAACGTGGAATCAGAGGAATGCATGCTTTACCGTTGTCCTAAATGTCCCGGTGAACTGTACATCTAAGAAATTCTTTTGGGGTTAGAATATTTTGAAACTAAAGAAACTGTTACATTTAAGCAGTGGCTTCAAACAGTTCGAGCATTCCTTGAAACTTTAGTAAAATCAGTGGATGATTTTGCTGATTTGCCAGTTTCAAAATTAGTAAACTTAACAAAACATCACGTTACAGCCAAATTACAGAGTCAATGCTTAAAACAAACAAAAGCAGACTTGGATGATGAAAGTTGTATAATTTTAACAGATTTTGCAGAAAATTAGACCTGCATCTTGCAAGCTGCTGCTCAAGGCTTCCACTGGCATAACATTCAGGTTACACTACACCCATTTGTAATCTGTTACAAGTGTAACACTGAACGTAAATGTAAGTCAATATGCTTTATTAGTGACTGCCTTAATCATAACGCAACATTTTTTTTCTTTCCAGAAGTCATTTCTACAGCATCTGAGAAAAGAACTACCACATTTAAAAAACGTTATATATTTCAGTGATGGTAGTTCAGCTCAATATAAGAACTGCAAAAACTTTATAAATTTATGACATCATGAAGAAGACTATGGCATGACTGCTGAATGGCATTTCTTTGCCACTAGCCTTGGCAAAAATGCATGTGATGGAGTAGGAGGTACGATAAACTGTCTTGCCACAAGAGCAAGTCTTCAAAGAACTGTTGAGGGGCAGATTTAAATGCCCATGATTTGTTTGAATTTTCCTCCAAAAACATTAAAGAGATTCAGATGTTTTTCGCACATTCATCAGAGGTAGCAGCAAATGAAGAATTTTTGGAAAAAAGATACGGAAACTCAATACCAATAGTAGGTACCAGAGAAAGTCACTTCTTCAAACCACTAGACAAAAGAAAAATTTTGGTGAAGAAGGTTTCAATTTCTGAAAAATCTTTTATGGCCACTGTTGATAGCAGAACAAGAGAAGTAGTAAATATCATTCCTGAAAAGTTGTATGCAGTCATCTATGACTATAAATGGTCGATTGGCAAGGTATTCGTCAAATGTGAAGAAGGAAGAGATGCAAAAGTTCAATTCATGCATCTACCAGGTCCTTCAGGGAATTATATTTGGGCATCAAAAACTGACTGCTGCTGGGTGCCCTAAAAAGGGTACTCCATGAAATTCCAGTTCCTTTAACATCGTCTGTATCAGGAAGACATACAAAATAGATGAAAAGGTTGACAAACAACTGCAGAAATTTACAAAAACTATGATGTGACTTTTCACAATAAAAATCAGGTAATAGTGAATAATCTAAAATTAATGTCAAATGTCCTTGTAATATAATAGGTTACAAATTTAATGGTTGTAACAAATGTGTGAGTTACTTTGGGTTCAGATAAACTTTAAATTTACATTTTAAGAAGTTGACATTTAAGTAAAATTTTTCCTAAAAAAATTATTTTTTATTTCATAACCACACAAAACACATTTTATTTTTTTATCATTACAGAAAAAAATTATGATACATGTGGTAATTGTGATTTGTGAGGTATGACTTATTTTTTATACTTTTTTCAATAGATAGGTTTAATAACTTAGCATGATGAGTGGTATCACTCTGTTGCCCACAGTATCACTTTTATAGCTTATTTTGAAAGAGAAAAGCATTAGCTTTAATTTGATACCAAGAACAGCTGGACTGGTTGAAAAATAAGTAAAACACGAAAGTTTTTCAAAACTAATATCAGAATTACAATAGGCAAAATCATGCAAAAAACAAAAATTTCAAAAATTCCCCCAAGTTCAATTTTTGATCAAAAAATCTGACAAAATTGATTTCATATTATTTCATACATGTCTATTCATAAAAAAATTTTGAAAAATATCTGAGGCATGATGGCACATAGCACTGGGTGATTTGACATGAAATGACCCAACTACAGTTAGTCACTTCTTTAACTTCTTCATCATTAATCCAAGTTGTTATTAAATATAGTCATAAAAATCTACGAAATTAGAAGAGACCGGGGGAATGGCGCCATCCCGCAGTTTAAAAACTAACGGCAGTTTGAGATAGTGAATGCGCCTGCACTATAGCGGCCAACAATAGAAACAGTGCCTTAAGTGAGAATGATTTTGTCATGCGTAGTTCGCTTGTTCTAGTGCAAAATATAGTTTTCATCTAGTTGCTTCTTATTTTGCAGCTTCAAATGAGTAGAGGTAAATACCTTTTATTGTAACATTAGGTATTTAAGATAATATTACCCGTAATCTACATGCATTCGCCGACATTTTGATGCAATTTGTTGAAGAAGTTCAGTTCTTCTTTCGGCTTTGCTGGGGAATTTCCGCTCTATTGTCCTCTCGGGGTAATGCCGCCACCATGGCAAAGGCTGACTTTTCCAGTTTCAGTTAAATTGTAAGCTTAGTACATTAATAAATCTAACTTAAGAAACATTGTAATTATTCATTATTTTGATAAATTACTGCTTTCTGAATATTTTCAGTAGGTTATGTGTTTCCTAGTATCCATTTTATGTATTTACTAGGTCATTAAAGAGTGGCGTCATTACCCCGATACAATGGCAGAATTATCCCAGTGTCCTGGGTAATCCCGCCACTGTACATTTTTTGTGGTCTTACTTTACAGTTATGATTACGGTTAAATTTATATAGATACTAAAGATCATGATTCAGCTTTAGAATTTTTACTATTAAAAAATAAACATTTCTTTTGAGGTGAAAAAAAATAAATTCCCTTAAGGTGTCGCCATTCCCCCAGTCTCCCTTACCTCTGCCAACCATGTCCGGAGTCTCATTAGATACGGACGCTTCTATCAAGACACCGCCTCTGTTAAGATGCAGTACGAGAGGCTGCTCGTCCTTCAGGCAGGCTGTTGATGTTCCGATCTCTGACTTGGTGGAAAGGGCAACAAAACTCTTAAAGAAGATCAAAAATGACAAACCCATCAAATGGAACTCTGGGCCAATGACCACATCAAAAACATAATAACATTATTAAATAAAATACAGGACAGGGCTCATAGATGAAAACACAGCCTGGAACTGAGTTTTGAAAAACTTAAGGAAGAAAACACTTGTCTAAAACTTCCAAATGAATGTTCCATTCAGCATCTGCACATGGCAAATATACCCAGTCCAGAAGCTATTTGCGAAGCAGTTTCCAAAGCTTTTAAAGAACATGCGGAGGTCCTCAGACAGGCAACTCAAACAAATGAGGCACTGAGTACAGAGCTCCTAGCATCAGTCCCATGTGAAGGCATACAAAATGGTAACTCCGGCATGGAATCTTGATGGTGTTAAGACAGAGGATACCATGACTGAGGAGACATTGGAAGCTTCGACAAGGACTAAGAACTGTATAATAAATGGTAGAAGATATTGTAAATTTTTTTTATAGAATTCCCAAGAGAGATAGACGTTTTGTAGGTTGTGATCATGCAAAACTTATTGATAAAAATAAGAATATGAATGCTTATTTAGAAGAACTGTTGGGTAAAGCATATAGGCATGTGCCTACTATTTTATATGATTGTTCTGATGAATTTATGAAGTATTTACATATAAATTACGTTATGCATGATGGCAAAGCTGGTACTAAGTTGCATGACCCCCCCAATTAGATTGGGAATGTATGTAAAATATGTTGGTATTACATTTAAACTTTGCTTGATATGCGATTTTTGCTTAAATAAATTTGCCATGTTTTTTAGCATGGTCTTGTATATTGCGTTTTTATTGAGTTATAGACATATCCTTCGACACACGGTGCTCATATCTGTTATCTATCTTTGAATTGCACTTTTTTATTTGATAGAAGGATTGGAAGACGAAATAGCACTCTTATCGGGTCAGGATCTTATATTATTTCCTGATCCCGTCCCAGGCCACATTGATTTGAGAGTTAGAGCAGGAAATTTAGTTTGTTAAAAGTATTTGTTATGAACAGTCGTGGAAAGTATTGATGTCATGTATATTGAAACTGCAAAAGTCCCTCTACAGGCCTTTGCCGATATTTACGAATACCTTATATACGGTCGTGAGACTTGCCTGGAGAGTGGTCGCGTTCACCTCCAAGGCTTTGTGGTTTTTAAGATTCGAACCAAATTTAGCACGGTTAAGAACAGATTACCAAATGCTCACATTGAAAAAATGCGTGGTACAGTCGAGGAAGCTGTTAAAGGAATCAATGTTTGGTAAAGGACGAGGAAGCAAGAGTTAAGCTTCACTACTAAATCCATCCAGCTGTTCAAGATGATCCTTCTGGGTGTTCCGGATGGAGTGTACTTTCCCTATATACTGGAATGCCTGAAGCTATCCCCTATATCCTATAAATGATGTGTATAAAATTTGCTCAGGGGGCCATCTACATATTAAAATGAACCATACTTTGTTTTTTTCAACAACAGTATAAATGAACTGTACACCCTTCATTTAGCCTAAAAACAATTTTTTATGCAATTCATATAAGTTTCTGAGATATTAATTATTTTAAAACGAGCATATTTTAGATGCTGTATCCAAATTGAAGTTCGGTACTCGATTGTTGACTGAGAGAGCCCCCTCTTGATCTAGACATCTTAAGCTCCACTCCAGCAGTCATTGATAACTGCAAGATTACAGGATAGCATAAGAAATTTCAAGTCACTTCTATCATAGACGACCCCTTAAACCATCATTTTCTGTTTTTTAAGCATAATTTGAAAACTACTTGGAAGAAAAATGTGAAATTTGGGATTTCCAAAAAGCAGGACATAATAAATCCATCAAGAAAATTGTAGGTGGCAGTTCATAATTTTTTCGAATATTAATTTCATAATTCATAACATAAAATTATAAAAATTTCAAATGCAATGTATTTATGTTTGGGTATTTTTGTATTATTGCAAAATAAAAAAATTAGAACATTAGGAGTATAATTTCAGGAGATACTGATAAAAATATGAAAATGTAATTTAACATTTAAGCACTAAATTTTGAATGTTAATAATTCAAAAACTTATCATTCAAATGACTTGAAATTTGGTGTCTAGGCAAAGTTTGAATCAGAGAGTTCAAATTTCTTATTAAAATTGGGTATTGCCATTGAAAAAAATGAAGTTTGGTTTCGTTTTAATATGCAGATGGCACCCTAAGCAAGTTTTATAAACAACATTTAAAAGTAGACTTCACTTCCAATCGCTCTGTACCAGTAACTTTCTTCTATGATAATTTGTTGAGGAGTTAGTAGGGGGTGTTTACTTTTTTTTTTTCCACGACTGTACATACTCTGTACAACTGCAAAATAAAGTGCATAGTTTCATTTAAGTAAGTAATTAACATTAAAAAAGAATAAACTTACACACATTAAAATGAACTTAAAACATTTTAACCATTTTTTAAACAAGTCATAGAAACTTTACTGTTTCTTTGAAAAGACATTACATGTTATCAGTCGAGCAGAAAAACTGGGAAAAATATAGTTATTCAACAGTTACACCCCTGCCGAATGTCTCACAATCATCACTGATGACTCCTGTACAGATACCGGCGTGGCTGCAGCCTTCTGAGTCACGGAAGGAGATATGGTGACCTATCAGTTGGCCTGTATTCTAGATGACCAGACAGAGTTATTTGCTATATTAGCCACTCTAGACTGGATCATTCATCATCTTAACTCCCATGTCCACATTTACAGTGACCTACAGGTTATACACGAACCTAGAACAAGCAATCACTTAGTGCTACAGGTAAAAATTAAACTCAAAGAGCTATTATACAAGGTCAGTCTTGGTCATGTTTCTGCACACAACAGCGTATTTGAGAACGAACGTGTGGATCAATTGGCCAAGCAAGCCACAACCAACACCACAGTTGATCAACACTCTTTTATTAAGAAGATTTTGAAGGCCAGGATCGTATCTGAATGGCAAGGATATTGGAATGCATCAAGGAATGGCAGGCACACATATGACATAATCCCCAAAGTCTCTCATAACTTGCTTACACTCACACCATATACATCTAGTTTTCTCACAGGCCATGGCTCCTTTAACACCTATCTGCACAAATTCAAATGTGCCAGTTCCCCTCCCTGTGAGTGTGGGGAATTGGGTACCTGATATATATATGTTATTGCTGTGGCAACACTACTTTTACGAATACCGATTTGGCAACCAGACTGTATGTTTTCGTATGCTCTGTTCTATGCTGATTAAAGCCTAAGTTATCTTTTAAGGTTTATAATGTTTCATATACTTTTATTCCATTACAGTACCGCTACCTATTTGTTCCATCACTGCACACTCATGCAGCACAGGCACATCATTCACCCCTTCACACGCACAATACTACTACCAAAGCTCAAAAACATTCACAAATTTTTCCGTGACTTTTCTAACTTAACTAATTAGTCGCCTGGGCTATGCCCTGTTTCTTTATCATGTGGTGCTGCCCAGTGTTGTGATTAGAGGTTGTTCAGGCGGCACAATTATGACCTGACTGTCCAGTGTCGCGGAGGAAATCTGTTTTCCGGAAGTGAGGAAATTTTTTGCACATTTTATTTTCACCATTTACTTTTATGACCCACCTCGCCCCGTGTCGCATTTGGGTTTCACCAGGCAGGCTGGAGCCCTCTTTTTTTTTTATCCCGCCCCTTGTTGAGGTTTTGGTAGGATGTCATTGTGAGATGACTCGCTAATCAATGTAATTTTTAAGTCCTTAATAAAGGAATCCGGGAGGGACATTATGCTCTACAGATTTGGCTTCTATGTCTGAGCAGTCCCTCTTAGGCTATCAAATCAAATTGCCAGGATCCCCATTTTCAGGTACTCAGGTCACTATGCACAGCAAACATATGGGTGATATTGGCTTATGGAAAATTGCCCTCACCTCAAAAGAGGAAACCACAGCAAAAGTGAAACAAAGAAAAAAGTATAGACAAGAAAAGGAAAAGAGAAAGTTCACTCAGGTGGCCAGGTTTGTGAGCCTGTGAATACCTAAAGAAGGTATCCCCCTGGGGGGAATTACAGGTACTGGATCCTCAATAAATTAATAAAAAGCCACTACAGCCATGGTTCATCACAGAACAAATTGAGTACTGTGAAATTTGCTCATTGCACTTGCATGGCAGGCTGGGTGAAGCACATTTGCACATTGAAGCACTTCTATTTCATATAGAGCACTATGTCCGAAACACTGTCATCTGTACCTGCATATTGAATGTATCCAGGGCACCAAGTCCGTACAATATGCTGAAGTTAAAGAAAATCTTTCCTCTGCAACAAGAAAAAAATTATTGAAAATTTAGTGAAACTCTAAGAAGGTTACATGAAGCTGTGGTTATTCAGCAGTTTTGAATTTGGCGAGATCTTACAATAAAAATAATGAATCAAATTCATCAAAATCTTTACTGAATTCTATCAGGAAGGTCTTTTAAAATAACCAATGCAGACAGATATATCACATGCAGAACACATGGCGGTAGAGGAAAATACCAAGTTGCTGTCAAAATCAAATCTGTGGCTCCAGTACCGTATAATGCTGGATGCATAACGGCATCCAATATAAAAGCTGCATTTATTTACCAAATTAGAAGCTCTTGCGATAAGTCAAAAGCTATAAGTTACCCAGCCAAAAAAAATAAGTAAGAGTAAAGCCATTGCTTGGGGATGCAGACATGAAAATGAGGCTAGAAAGATGGTTGGTTGGTTGATTGGAGTTTTATGGCACAAAGTTCCTATAGGGACATGCTGTGCCAAAAAAAGTTAAGGAGTAAAACATAGTTAAAATTAAAAGTTACACTAAAAGACTGTCAGAGATATAAAAGTGAAAAAACAAAGTAAAATGAAGAAAGCAATGTGATGATACATAATTAAAATAATGCACAAGGAAAGCGACAACACACAAGGTTTTAAAAGCCAAAAAATAGTTCAAAGACATGAATATTTAAATTAAAACATTTTAAAAGCTCTAAAGTTATGAAAAGTTATAATTAGTCCAAGAAGTAAAGCATAAAATGTTATATAACACTGTTATAATTCAAAGTTATAATTCAAAATTTTAAAACGATATAAAGTCACGTAGGATGAATAACTTCGAAAACAGTATTATTGTCATCATTATCTGAGTCATAACTACAAGAGTCCATTGCCTCTTCCACATAGTTGAGCAGCTGTTTGTGATCTTTCAGATTACTGATTGCTGGGCTAACATATGATTTATTGCCTTTTCCCTTCACAGATTTCCACTGTGAAGAGATTTGAGTTGGAGGTTTCTTTCTTTCTTTTTGCGCACAAGTTTTTTCATTTACTTTCTGAGTTGGACAAACAATAGGTTTCATTAATTTGCTTTTATCTGGAGCTGGCGTTTGTTTAGTCTTATGTTCGGTTGATATTTTTGATTGAACTGATGATGTTCGGGGAGAATTAGGTTTCTGTAATGGTATTGGAGATGAAGAAGCCTTAGTTTCAGTCTGATGATAAGATGACTTTTTGGATCCAACTGGAGATTTCTGTGACTCAGTAAGTCGATATTCTATTGTAACTGATTCTTAGGATGGTAGCCAACATTCTAATATTGGGGTAGCATAGCATTTACTATCACAACAGATATCACAGGTTTCTCTATATGAAGTGCTGATTGATTGTGAGTAGCGGAAATAATTGGCAGAAAAGGAGAGTCTGTCTGGGTGCTTATGTGCCTTATGGATTTCAATTGTTGTCTCAGTAAACTAGAGTAAGAAACTCCGACAGATGGGGTTCTAGACTCAACAAGTTTACGAGCTTCAGGATAGGAATTTTTTTGGGTTATTTTAATAGCAAGTATTTCTTTTTCACAGATCCAGTTTGGACAAGAACGGGAGTATGCTGGATGATCACCCTTACAATTTATGCAGCATTCAGATTTTTCACAGGACTTACCATCGTGGCCGACTTCTGCACAACAACGCAGGTAACAGAACGACGACAAGTAGTATTGGTATGTCTGTATCGTTGACATTTGAAACAGCGGAGAAGATTTGGGATAAGGCTGGACAGGACAGCTTAGGTAAGCTGCTTTAATTCTAGTAGGTAGAGTAGAACTATTGAAAGTCAGAATGATGTGCTTTGTGGGAAGCACTTTCTCATTCCGACGAATTGTTATACGGCGTACATTGATGACATTTTGATCTTTTAAATTTTCTAAAAGTTCTTCTTTTGTAGACAGTAAAAGGTCAGGTTCTGATATTACACCACGGCAAGTATTCAGAGTTTGATGTGCTTTAACAGAAACATAGAAAGGTTATACAGGGTGATTCAGCTCGTCGGTGACAAACTTTAAGGATCGATAGAGCACACCTAGACGAACATTTTTGAATAGGGAATGTAGGGTCCCTGACGCGATGGTAAGGTGCTAGGCGCTTTCGAAAATTTGGGTGCCGAAATTCGAAACGTCATAAAAACTAGGGAAATGGTTAGATTTTCTTGCTTGTTGCGTCGAAATGATTCTGTTTGTTTAGACTTTCTTCAGTACCAATTTGATAAGCGTATCTCTTAAAACATGGATAGGGGGCGCTGCAGACTTTGGAGAGCTAGACAACAACTTTAAGCCCGTTATTTTGATAATTTAACACATGCTCGCCAAAGTTTATACTCTAACTTAAAGTTTGAACCCAAAAGTAGAGCCCTGCAAAAAGCGTAAGAGCCGGAATAAAATGACAAAGTACAGGGTGGTCGAAACTCGAAGGCTCCTAGGAGATAAACAAACAGATTTCTTGACTTATGGCATGCATTTTCATGATTCTGTTTGCTGGGGCTCTCTGAAACTCAGTTGAACGGTACAAAAAGAAACATCGATAGGGGGCGCTTTGGGCAAAAAACATAATTCGTTGACATTTCTGTTAGGAAATATTAACAAGCTCATTTCCCAGTTCTCAATGCCTCTAATTATATTCAATAGTACATTAACCCTGGTAGTATAATTTACAGTTCGTTATTTATAAATCTTTATTTTTATTAAGATCATTTCATTTAAATAGTATAAGTATAAAGTATTCTGTATTTAAAAGTATTCTGAAATTAAACTCACCTTTTATCTTGCGTTCATTCTTTTAATCCTTTAGTTATTTATTCAGCTTTACGTTTCTTTAGTTACAGTTCATTGATAATGCCGTATCTTTATTTTTACAACTGCAGATGTTTACGTTTTCCACGCGACATAGTAGAATTTACGAGAGCGTATGACGTGGTGTATTTTTCTCCCGACAGATGGCGGGAACGGATTTATGAATGAATTAGTTGACGTAGTTCGTCACCGGCAAATCACCATCTCGTAGATCATTCTGGAGAGTGGGCGTGTCGACACGTGCCGTTCCAGCTGCTGTATTTAAAGGGGTTATTTGGAAGGAAATGTTACTTACTTGTTTTTATCTACCAATGCTCTCGATACGAGAATTGCTTTAAGCGTTCTCGGGATGCTGTATTTGATCTTGTGGTAAACATTTAAAATCATGCGGCTTATTTTTATTTTTCGTTCTGTTTTTAAAATCATCTTTTAAAGTTACGATATTTAAGCTTTTCTGTTCTTCATGGCTTCTGAGTTAAAGTGTTTAAAATGGCTGTTTTGATTTAAAGTGATTCATTGTTTATTCATCAATATTTGGTTTATTTTTAAAGACTGTTTTTATCAAGATATTTTACTGTGAACTTTGGATCTTAATAAAAGAAGTTTAAGCCTGGAGCTTTATCTCATCTGTCAATTTACTTCATCCACTTTTTAACATTTCTTCATTCAACGTACTTCATAATTTTTTTTTCTCATTTGCATATTTTTAGAAATCCATCCTCCGATCTACTTCCACTGTTGAACTCTGCTTTATCAACATAATTTTTAATCAGTGTTACAAGTGTAAGATGTTGGGGAATTGGTATTAGTGCTAATCCCTAACAGTTTAGGTTATGGGCTGATAAGTCCAGATTTGAAGATATGGATTAATGGAGAGGATTGAATTTGATAATCTTCAGTTGGCCCTTTACCCTTTATAGAGGTCTATGAGAAATATTTAAGTTATAAAAAGAATGACGCAGCGTGATTAAAAAGAGGGGGGGGCCGAAGATTTAGTACGTGTCTGAAAAAAAAAAAAAAAAAAATTTTTTTTTGAAGAAGATTATGAAGAAAGTTTTATATTTTTAAATTCTAGTTTTATCATTCATCTTCATTTATTTATTTTTTTTTGTTGTTGAAAAATGGCCGGTAACACAATAGAAAAGCTGAACTCCACGAATTATGCTGGATGGAGTATTGACATGAAATATGTCCTAATTGACAAAGGACTATGGGACATTATAGAATCTGGTAAAGAGGAGCTGGTCCCGAGTAGTACAGTAACTGAATCAGATGCAAGCATTTTTAAACAGCGTTCAAGGCAAGCTCTTTCGGCAATATTTTTGAATATTGAGGGAGAATTTAAGCGTGTAATTGCTGAATGTACAAATGCTGTTCAAGCTTGGAACAAAATTAGGTTACATTTCCATCCCGACTCTAGGTCATTTTTGATGAAGTCATTTAGTGAATTGATAGAATGCAGAAAGAAGGAGAGCGAGTCGATAAGTATCTTTGCAACTAGATTAAGGAGGCTTATGAGTATAATTAAAGAACAAGATAAAGGGTTTAACGAGATTTATTTAAGTTTTCAATTAATACGGTATTTACCACGGAAATATGATGGTATTGTGCAGAGTATCTTGAGGTGGTCCGAAGACGAGTTTAAGTTTGAAAAGATAGTTTTAGAATTAGTGTCTGAAGAGACCAGATTGACTGTTTGTGATCAAGATAGTTCTAAGTACGTGCCATCAGCTAATAGTGTAAAATGTAAGAAGAAACCTCGTTTTTATAAGAAATGTTGGCATTGTGCGGTTTCTGGTCACGTTCGAAGCAAGTGTCGCAAGTATCTGAACTCTCGTTATAATCCTGATCGACAGAGCCATCCAACTTATGCAGAATCTTCACCAAAATCCAGGAGTTCTTCTGATTTTTCTCCGACTGTTCCCAGAGGTAGAGGATCTCACCGACGTGATTATCGTGACTCATCGACTGATTCCACTACTGGCAGGAGTTTTTCTCGTGATTCCAGACAGTATCCTAGATCTCCATCGCCCAGGCCTTACAGAAGATCCCGTAATTTTGGAAAGAATCATGTATCCAGACAACAGCCCAGAAAGCATGGAGCAGATATAGAGGACTTTCCTGACAGCTCACGTAAGTCAACTTATGTTGTATCTCAAGCCAGTTTATGTAATGCATCGGATGTTGACACCTGGATCTTTGATTCAGGTGCTTCACATCATTTCTGTTCTAATCGTAGTTTATTTGTTAAATTTTGTAATATTTCAGATGAACAAATGAATGTGGCTGTTAAGGATATATCTTTTCCGATTGAGGGTAAGGGAGAGGTAAAATTACGCTTTGGACAAAGAGTGTTCACCTTTACGGAGGTGATGTACTCGAGCCAACTAAGACGTAATCTAATCTCTGGCCCTCAGTTGGATAAGAGAGGCTTAACATTTCTGGGTGGTGGAGGCGTAATTGACATCATGAGGGGAGACATCATTTTATTCAATGCATTTTTGAAAAATGGGTTTTATCAGCTTTTCCCTAGGGCTCCTAAACCTTTGAAAAATGTGTCTTTTGAATCTAATTCTGCGAGTAATGCTAAACGTATTAGTAAAATGCAATTATGGCACCGCCGATGTGGGCATATTAGTCCCTCTGTTTTGATTCATACATGTAAGGAAAATGGGGTCCGGGGATTGGTTGATCTGAAAGATAACGATTTTCATTGTGAAGTCTGTAAGTTGAATAAGTTTATAAGACCTTCATTTAAACCCATTGGCAGCATTCGTTCTGAACATCCCTTAGAACTTTTATTTGCGGATGTTTGGGGACCTTGTAGAACTGTTGGGAGAAATGGGGAAAGTTATTTTCTTTCAATTATGGACGACTACTCCCGTAGGGTTTCAGTATACCCAATGAGATTAAAATCGGATGTTTTTGATATTGTCAAATCTCATATTACTCGTGCAGAAAATTTCTTGGGTAGAAAAGTGAAGAATTTTAAGTCTGATAACGGGGGTGAGTTCGTCAATGATAATTTTGAAATATATTTTGATGAAAAGGGAATACATCACGAGTTGACAAATCCATTTTCTCCCCAACAGAATGGGGTCATTGAGAGGTTTATGCAGACAGCTGTCAATGGAGTCCGTACTATTTTGGCTGAAAGTAAATTGAATCCCAGGTTTTGGCCAGAGGCCTTAAAATATTTTTGTTATACCTGGAACCGGGTCTGTCCTAAGTCTTTAACGAAGACTCCTTTTGAATTGTATGGGGGCCGAAAACCATCTGTGAGGCATCTTAAACCTTTTGGGACAACTGCTTACGTGGGAATTCCTCACCAGAAACGTAATTCAAAGTTAGATCCAAAAGCAAAAAAGGGCTATCTTGTGGGTTATGCTTTTAATACCAAGGGTTACCGGATTTGGATACCTGAAAATGATCAAATTGTTGAAACTATTAGTGTTACATTTAGAGAGATTCCTGAGGATGTTCCTGGAGGCAGTGGATTCGTGATGGGCCCGGGATCTTGTGATCCTTTCTCCATTGACTCCGGTGATAATCAGGGTGAAGATGCTGGAGGAGTAGATTCTTGGGGACCCTTGAATCCTCCCGGCATACCACCGGATTCCCGGGTTAATGGGGAGGGGGTTGCGGATTCCGAGTCTGATTCCGAAGCTGAAGACGTTAAGACCCCTATTTCCTCCAAGCGAGAAGTTAGGTGGTTACGTAAACCCGTAGAGCGATCTTCCAGGGACAGAACAGATATTTAGTATTTTGAGGAAGGTAAAACTAATAGATTAAGATCACCTGCAGAAGTTGAGAGGTATTGTAATGTAAATGGTATTAAGTATGATCCAAATCTTTTTGATTTCAGTGGCTCAAATACGTATGCTGGTTTAGTCCCTATACATTCTGAATCTGATGACGAGAACTCTGATAATCCTGAATCTTCAAATATATCTGCATGACTAGACAATATAATAATTCCAAACTCTTTTAAGCAGGCACAGAAATCTCCGCAGCGTGCGATGTGGTTTGATGCAATGCGGAAGGAAATCGGGGTTATGAACGAACGGTCGGTTTGGCATTTGGAGAATTTACCAGGAAACGTGACCCCAGTGGGCTGTCGGTGGGTATACACGGTCAAGAGGGACGAAAGAGGACGAATCGCTCGTTTTAAGGCCCGTTTGGTGGCCCAGGGATTTAAACAAGTGAAGGGCGAATCGTATGAGGAGTCCTTCAGCCCTGTTGTAAACTTTGGAGTGATTCGATTTTTCTTTTCCCTCTTAGTATCGTGTTGCGGATGGTCACACGTTCAGTGTGACGTAACAAGCGCCTACCTATACGCCCCGCTACGGGAGTCTGTTTTTATGTCACAACCGCCCGGTTTCGTTATCCCCGGTAAAGAGCATATGTATTGCAAACTGGATCGAGCGCTGTATGGGCTGCATCAAAGTGGCCGGGAGTGGTATTATGAGATCCATAAAGTTTTATTAAAGATTGGTTTTAGGAAATTTGAGTCATGTAACTGTACTTACCTTTTTGATTCTGATATAGTTCTGCTACTATACGTTGATGACTTCGTAGTTTTTGGAAAATTTAAGAAGAAGATTGACATAATCCTGGATTTGCTTGGAAAGAATTTTGACATCAAGCTTTTAGGAAGAACACGTAAACTTTTAGGGGTCGAATTTGTTGAAAAGGGGAATTCATTATGTATACACCAGTCTAGTTATATTGATGAGGTGTGTGATAAATTTAAGAATTTTCGAATTCCTATTTCATCTCTCCCTATTAGTAAGGGTGTTATATTATCTAAAGTTAATTGTCCTTCTTCTGATTCCGAAAAGGGGTACATGGCTCGTTTTCCTTACAGAAGCTTACTGGGTTGTTTATCATTCATTGCCAGTAGAACCAGGCCAGATATTAGTTATGCGGTTAATATATATAGTCAGTTTCAGTCTAATCCGGGTACTTCACATTGGGACGGGTTATTACGGGTGCTTGGTTATTTAAAGTATACTCGACACTACCATCTCCGGTTACGGTGTAACGAGGAGAAGTTGGTTGCCTTTTCTGACGCTGATTTTGCGGCGAATCGGGATGACCGAACATCGGTTGGTGGGCAAATAGTCATGGTTGGCAGTTCCCCCGTGGACTGGCGTACCTTTAAAGAAAGGTGCGTCAGTTTATCCACAATGGAGTCGGAATTTGTCGCCATGACTGAGGCCTCCAAAAACCTGGTTTGGTTTGACCGGATCCTGCAGGAGTGTCGGGATAGAGCAATCATACGCGATTTAGGTATCAAGTCGAAGCTTTATGCAGATAACCAGGCGGCCATTAATTTTGTAAAATCACCTATAGAAAACTATAAATCTCGTCATATAGATGTCAAGTTATTTTTTATTAGGGATTTAATTTACAGTGAAGCTTTTGATTTAGAATATATTCCTAGTAAGTCAAACCTCAGTGATGTCTTTACGAAGCCTCAGACCAAACACGATTTGTTAATTTTTGTTAGAACTGTATTTGATACAGGTTTTTAATGTTTAAATAGTTTTTCAGATTGTTTTTAGATTTCTGTTTGAAGTTTTTAGAAATCATACTGCGTACCACCATTTTTCTTCAGTATAAGATTTACGTGTATTAAGATGTATAAAGTTTGTAATCCTGTGTACGTGGTGAGTGGCCATAGCCATTTACATGGTTTAAGCAAACGATGTTTAGCAAGTTTTTATCTAGCTTTTTATGAAGTCTCTTGATCACAATTGTTTTTCATTACCTTTTTCATCTAGCTGTTAAGCATTTAATTCCCATCCAATGGTGGAAATGGTGCCTCTTACCATTCTATTCTTGGGGGTTCGAGCAGCCCACAGTACCGTTTCGGGTGGGTGGTCCCTTGGGAGACAAATGCCAGAGAACTTTCTGAGGTAGTTTGTGTGAGAGGTAACCGCCACTGGCGGATCTGCTGCGGGCATTGTATTTTTGATTTTGTGAGTCCCTAGTTTTTATATATGAGAATGTCACTAGTCCCCGTTTATCAGCTGGTTGAGAGAAGTATATGTAATTTAATTTTTAAAATTTTTGGATATATCTATTTAATAGTTTAAAGTTTCTGATTAATCTGTTTGAAGTTTAAATATATATTAAATTAAAGTTAAAGTAATAGAAATTAAGAATATGAATTTTTTGTTTAGGAAATCCAGTTTCTCTCCTTTGTAGCAATAGTTTTTTTTTGAGGTTTTATGTTTTTAAAGTTGTTATACCTTTGTTAAGTCTTAAGTTGGATTTAGTACTGTTATATTTATATAGAAGTTTTGTTACAGGAATATATCTTATGATAATGGACTATTTTTGTATTGATTATGTTGTTTCTAATAGATCTTTTTATTTGCAGGCATCTGATATCTTCAATGTGAATATTTGTGCGAATGTAGGTAGAGAAAATGGATATTGCTGTAAGATGTTGTCTGTAGATGGATAAGTGTACAGCTATTTATTGTTATGTCTTATTAATCAGATGCCAAGTTATTACTTAAGTTTGTCATTTTTTACTGGATTTTGAAAGCTACTGGGAGAGACTGATGAAGTTACTCTAGTTAATTTTTCTATCTTTGTTCTTGTTAAATAAAAGTTATTTAAGTTCTGTATAAATTTGCATATTTAGCTGTGGTCAAGATGACGGAGTTGGCTAGTATGTATAGTTTCAAATTGAAGCGTTACGTTTATAAGTTGGTGCGTATGTTGATTTTTCATTGTGATATTTTTCAATTTGTTAAATGTTTGAATTGTGTTTATATTGTTAGAAATTTAAATTTTGAATTTTTGTAAAGAGGCCATGAATGGATTTAGGCGAGTTTTTATGCTGGATCTTTTGGCTTTTGACTTAAATGTTTTTGATGGTTAATTGGTGGGATTTCGTTTGGAAATTTTTGTTGGGCATTTCTCGGTTTTTAATGTTAGTTGTTAAATTTAAAGCATTGGGAGTTTATTAATGCTTAAATCTTGTTAGTTGTTAGCCGTTATCAGGCATTTCGCATGTTAAGTGTTAGGATTAATATTTTTCTTTTAGTTTTGTTCGTTGTTTTTAACCGTTTTTATAGAAAGAAGGTGTTCCATGGTCAGTGAAGATTTTTAGATCTTTTATTTATCGATTGAGACATTGAGAGGGGGGGCACTTGTTAGGAAATATTAACAAGCTCATTTCCCAGTTCTCAATGCCTCTAATTATATTCAATAGTACATTAACCCTGGTAGTATAATTTACAGTTCGTTATTTATAAATCTTTATTTTTATTAAGATCATTTCATTTAAATAGTATAAGTATAAAGTATTCTGTATTTAAAAGTATTCTGAAATTAAACTCACCTTTTATCTTGCGTTCATTCTTTTAATCCTTTAGTTATTTATTCAGCTTTACGTTTCTTTAGTTACAGTTCATTGATAATGCCGTATCTTTATTTTTACAACTGCAGATGTTTACGTTTTCCACGCGACATAGTAGAATTTACGAGAGCGTATGACGTGGTGTATTTTTCTCCCGACAGATGGCGGGAACGGATTTATGAATGAATTAGTTGACGTAGTTCGTCACCGGCAAATCACCATCTCGTAGATCATTCTGGAGAGTGGGCGTGTCGACACGTGCCGTTCCAGCTGCTGTATTTAAAGGGGTTATTTGGAAGGAAATGTTACTTACTTGTTTTTATCTACCAATGCTCTCGATACGAGAATTGCTTTAAGCGTTCTCGGGATGCTGTATTTGATCTTGTGGTAAACATTTAAAATCATGCGGCTTATTTTTATTTTTCGTTCTGTTTTTAAAATCATCTTTTAAAGTTACGATATTTAAGCTTTTCTGTTCTTCATGGCTTCTGAGTTAAAGTGTTTAAAATGGCTGTTTTGATTTAAAGTGATTCATTGTTTATTCATCAATATTTGGTTTATTTTTAAAGACTGTTTTTATCAAGATATTTTACTGTGAACTTTGGATCTTAATAAAAGAAGTTTAAGCCTGGAGCTTTATCTCATCTGTCAATTTACTTCATCCACTTTTTAACATTTCTTCATTCAACGTACTTCATAATTTTTTTTTCTCATTTGCATATTTTTAGAAATCCATCCTCCGATCTACTTCCACTGTTGAACTCTGCTTTATCAACATAATTTTTAATCAGTGTTACAAGTGTAAGATGTTGGGGAATTGGTATTAGTGCTAATCCCTAACAATTTCGGACGCTAACTGGAAACGGGGCGCTACGATCAGTTAGAAACAAAACAAGAGAGTAATTTACTTATCATAAGAAGCTATTAAAACTGCAGTTTGTTTGTTTTTTTTAACAAACATAGCTGGTTTCAATCATGCACAATGCGCGCAATAAAATTTACATAAGGTGCTTTTTGCTGATTTATGCAAAAGATATCGTACCATATCGATATGCAAAAGATACGTAATGCGTAGACGACAACGCGAGATGACGTAGTTGTATGCGCAGACACGTCTTTTGAACGTGCGGTACCTACTTAAGCTTCGGGTTACTTGTCTGCAGATCGGTAGTAGGATGGAACGGTACACAAACTCTGAATTGGCTGACATGCATTTGGCGTATGGCGCTGCTGGTTGTAATGGACGAGCCGCTCAGCGGTTGTACGCCGAGCGTTACCCCAACAGGCAAATCCCCTGCCATGCCTTCTTCGCTCGAGTACACCAGAGGTTGTCCACAACGGGATCTTTCGACGGAGGCAGGCCTGAACGGGAGCGATCAGTGAGCACCCCCGACAACGAAGAGGCTGTGCTTAACCTGGTTGAGGACAACCCAGGTCTTAGCACGAGAGATATCGCCAGACATGTTGGCATTTCGCAAGCAACTGCGTGGCGCATCTTACGTTCCCGGAATCTGCACCCCTACCACATCCAGCGGGTGAAGTTGCTCAGAGAGCAGGATTTTGGCCCTCGAGTGGAATTCTCAAGATGGTACTTGGCGATGAGATCCAGGGATCCCCGTTTTGTAAACAGCATTTTGTTTACGGACGAGTCCACCTTCAGCCGGGAGGGAATGTGGAACGCCCACAACAGTCATGTGTGGTGTGATGAAAATCCACATGAAACCAGAAGCCGAGCAGCCCAGGAGCGTTTCTCAGTAAATGTGTGGGCCGGCATTCTGGGGGATTGCCTCATTGGCCCTTATTTGTTACCTGAACGGCTGACAGGTGGAAATTACCTCATTTTCCTGGATCAAGTGCTGCCGCAGCTTCTGGATGAGGCGCACGTACCCGAAGGTTCGCGTCGCCAGATGTGGTTCCAGCACGATGGAGCTCCGGCCCATTACACGAACGACGTGCGTCTCCATCTAAACGCAAGGTATGGCCAGCGGTGGATCGGGCGTGGGGGTCCAGTTCACTGGCCTGCCCGATCACCAGACCTCACCTGCTTGGATTTCTTCCTTTGGGGTTACCTGAAGGCAGAGGTATACCATACACCTGTCAGCAGTGCTGAAGAACTTGTGGCGCGCATTGTGGCAGCTGCAGGGCAGATCAGAGATACTCCTGGCATTGTTGGAAACACACACTCCTCAATGCAACGGAGGTGCGAAGCCTGCATCATGGCCCAAGGTCGAAATTTCGAGCATCTTCTGTAGTGTTATTTTTTGTAAATAAATTTCCAGTATCATTGATGTTTTTGGTCTAAATTTATTCAGAAGTGTTGAGCAGAGGTAGAAAATGTGTTTTCATTATTACTAACTGATCGTAGCGCCCCGTTTCCAGTTAGCGTCCGAAATGTCAACGAATTATGTTTTTTGCCCAAAGCGCCCCCTATCGATGTTTCTTTTTGTACCGTTCAACTGAGTTTCAGAGAGCCCCAGCAAACAGAATCATGAAAATGCATGCCATAAGTCAAGAAATCTGTTTGTTTATCTCTTAGGAGCCTTCGAGTTTCGACCACCCTGTACTTTGACATTTTATTCCGGCTCTTACGCTTTTTGCAGGGCTCTACTTTTGGGTTCAAACTTTAAGTTAGAGTATAAACTTTGGCGAGCATGTGTTAAATTATCAAAATAACGGGCTTAAAGTTGTTGTCTAGCTCTCCAAAGTCTGCAGCGCCCCCTATCCATGTTTTAAGAGATACGCTTATCAAATTGGTACTGAAGAAAGTCTAAACAAACAGAATCATTTCGACGCAACAAGCAAGAAAATCTAACCATTTCCCTAGTTTTTATGACGTTTCGAATTTCGGCACCCAAATTTTCGAAAGCGCCTAGCGCCTTACCATCGCGTCAGGGACCCTACATTCCCTATTCAAAAATGTTCGTCTAGGTGTGCTCTATCGATCCTTAAAGTTTGTCACCGACGAGCTGAATCACCCTGTATTATATTAGAGCTTGAAAGAAGTTGAGATTGGCTGGCTGAAGAGACCTCAACAAGCAAATCTCCAGAATGCAGTTTTTTAAGTGAACAATTGCCACCAAATACAGAATGAAATGCTTTTGCAATAAGAAAAGGTGAAGTTCTCTTAAAAGAACTATCAGAGAGGCTGTCAGTATGTTTAATGATAAAAAATCGATTGAATGAAACAATGTGTACATTTTGTTGCTCCCCACATGGGAGATAAATAGAAGGAAATGAAGTTTTTCCATCCATATTAGAAAATATATAAATTCAGACCCGGCCGCACCACCCACTACCGAGCCCAACAAGGGGATGCACAATTGTGCACCAGTGCTAACCAGGGCCCATACGGTCACAAGACATTCCTATGCCAGTCTCCACCCTTAACAAGATGGCTAGTAATTGCTCGCTCACTTGATCTCTTAGCCAGTGACAAGTCAGCTGACCAGCCGATTGATCCATACGGGACGAATATGCACCTCCCGTCTACCTGAAGCAGAGGCCAAAGCAGTGTGTTGGTTTCCCTCAACTGCCAGGATCCCCCTTTCCAGGGACACGGGTCGCCACGTACGGCAAACACGTGGGTGGTTTACAATTCTTCATGAGTCGATATACAGGATGATATCGGCTCATAGAGAATTGCCCTCACCTCCAAAAAGGAAACCACAATGAGAGTGAAACAAAGAGGAAAGAAAGAGAAGAGAAACAAGAGGAAGAAAGAAAAGAGAAAGATCGCTCAGGTGCCCGGGGTTGCGAAGCCCGTGAATACCTAAAGAAGGTATCTCCTGGTGGAGAGGCTAGAAAGAGCTATGTACATGTTGTTGCCATAAAACACGAGAATTTCACTTGTAAGAAATCTGGTTTTCATAGGTTGTATATGGTTTTATGGCACAAAATCCCTTAAGGGATATGCTGCACCCAAAAAATGGCACAGAAACACAAAAAGAATGTCAAAGACTAAAACAAAGTTAAACTAAATTATTGTAATTAAAATATAGGTAATAAACCAAAGAAATCTAGTTTTATTATAAATCCACAATTAACTCATTTAGGTGCATCTCCTGATGGATTAATTTTGTGGAACTGCTGTGGAGATGGATTTCTTGAAATTAAGTGCCCTTACTGCTGAAACATTCATCAGATGCTTTATTGTCACATAGTTGTTTAACTGAAGAAAATCATGAAGTTGTGCTGTTTAAAAGACACTCTTATCAGGTACAAATACAGTTGTTTTTGTCTAAACAAAAGAACTGCAATTTTGTTTTGTGGAATAAATCTGGCATGCAAATTATAAGAATAAGCCAGATAATGTGTTTTAGATCAATCAGTCAAAAAAATGACAATGAGTCATGTTACCAAGAACCATGGGGAACTGGTCATTTTTTACCAGACTTTGTGGCAATGGCTGTCTCAAAAGATATTTAATGATAGCTGTTACTGAGTTAGTCATCCAAAATGTTTTGAAAAGATCCTTTTTTCCTTTAAAAGCTGAATTTATTTTCTTTTTGTATTGTATTGCCTATCCTGCTGTATCTATGAATGATTTGCTTTGTAAAATCTAGGAACATGAATGTATTCTGCACATTATCAATCTTGTAATTTTATGCAATAAAATGCTTTTTTTCCTACATTTTTCTGTTAAATATTATGGTGTGTGTAAGTCATTTATAAATTTTATTTTTTAACATTTTACTCGATTGCTTAGAAGAACTCCTTCAAAACAACAGCTGCATACACGAATCTTAAATAGGTACATAAGTTACACGTTTAATGAGTACCATGAATTCTGAGAATTATTTGCCTGATTTAATTTCAAAGTTTGTTTATAAATAAGTGAAAATTGCTATATTTAAAAAGAAAAACTGCGCAAACCAATAAAATAAATATATGTGATACTAATCCCAAATGGATTAAAGATATTCTTTTCTTTATTATTGATTTGTAAACAAATTTTCAGCAACAGCTTTAATTTGTTTAGTAGGATCCTTCAACATTGAGATAAAATCTAGGGCTTTGTGCAATTTTTCTTTTTTAATAAAAATAGAAAACAATTTGTACATTTCCCTATTAATATGATGTTGTGTATAAATAATTTTCTTCAAGAAAAGCGTTAATTTTTTTAAAACTATAATCTAAACAGGGTGCTTAAAAATGCTTATATTTGAAAGCAAGTTTGTGAGGTGCTTACAAGATGCTTCTTTTTTCTGAATTACTTCAGTCTTTTTTGGACCACAATCAGAATGATGAACCATTTGTTCCACTTTCTGAATTTGATGGGCATGAATTAGTGAAACGACTTTTGCATAACTTCAAATATTAAAAGAAGAAACACAAGTAAGAGAACTTTATCACTGAAATATTTATGTAATTTAAATTTTCTGGAAAAACAAACCTATTGTGAAATAAGCAAAATTAATTTGGGTTTTAGAGCCGAGAAACTGCTGCAAGAACTATATGCTAAGAAAGCACTAGCAGATAAAACTTACTTAAATCTTAAGCAAGAGGCACAGATTTTTGTTTTGAAGTAACTTAAAAAACTTCTGGAAAAATATCCAGTACATTATTCTCTAATAAGAAATACTGCTTGCATGGACTCAAAATATTTGGTACTAAACAGTGCAAAAGCCGAAATTAAAATAAAAATCTATTATTGTATCTCTCACAGAAAGGACATATGTCTGAAGAAGAATATGATAACATTCTTTTGGAATATACAGATTTCATTGAAAATGTTGCTCAGGTAACTTTTTTAAAAATTATGACTAAAGAAAACAGAGGCTAGATACCTTTCTGCACTCATTTATTGATAAACAATAGGTCAAGTTATGGGAAATATCCAAGATTGTACTCATACTTTCCCATGGCCAAACATCACTGGAACGAGGGTTTAGCATAAACAAAAACATTTAAGTAGAAAACTTAAGTGAAAAGTTAAAAAAAAAAAAAAGTGGCTCAGTGTATAATTTGTGATGTTGTTAAGCATGCTGGTGGAGTTAATTATGTACTCATTACAAAAGAGATGAGGAGCAGTGGCATATCTAGGGGGTGGGCTGATGGGGCTTCAGCACCCTCCGAAATTTGTAGAAAATAAAGTTTAGCAAAATGTAATGAAACTTGCTAAGATAAAATTCAAAATGAACCAGGAAATATATTCTGTTTTAGACAGGTTTGCTTCGTAGAAAGTGTGTTATTTCACAAATGCCGTGCATGTATATGTTCCAAAATGAATCCAAGGATGTGTTGAGGGAGGTGGGTAGATTGAGATTGCTTTTATATAATAAATGTGCTGTTTATTTCAGTTTTATTTTCTATTCATTAAATACCTTGTAGTAGATAATTTTCAGTATTCCATTTTAAAAAATGCTGTATAACAATGTAATTATACTTGTGAAGACAAAAGCCTGCTACGACATTTTCCCCTGTCCCATGCGATTTTATTTTAACAGATTTCACTGTATAATAGATGCGTTACCTGCTAATAAGTTAAAAACCTGTTTAAAGCGAAAAATTTCCAGTTTCTTGCGATTCCTTCTTAGAAGCTTTTATTGTATCTCAGCCCCCTCCGAAATTATAAGTCTAGATACGCCACTGGGTGACAGTTAGAATAATAATAAAAAAAAACTGTTGAATATAACAAAGCCTAATCATCAGAGTATATTTCACTTAGAAAAAAAATCTTTATTAGAAACAAATAAAAGATATGCAAAGGAACTTTCTGAAAAAGCAGATACCATAAAAGACTTTCCTTTGTTACAAAGATCTAATGAGTTATTAAAAGCTGTGTTAGAAAAACAATCTCTTTTAAAAGAACTTGATTGTAGTATTAGCGAAATGATGCCAATAAAAAGAATTAAACGTTAACATTTCATGAACTAATAACTATAAAATCTTTTATGTTTCATAAAGACTTATCTACTTGCCAAGTCACCTACTTTCACTTATTTTCTTGCATTTCTACTGTTTGTTTTTAAATGTTCTGATATTTTATTCTGAAAAATACTGTCATTGGCAGGTAAAAACTGCAAAAATGAAAAATCTCCTATAATGATTGTTGTGGTTACTTACAACCACTGCCATATAATTATTTAATTTTATTTAGAAAGTATTTTTATATTCATTTAATTTTAATTGCGTTCTAAAATTATTTTAATTCCTCTTTTTTCAAACTTCCCCTGTAAGCTTTTCTTTCTGGCGTAACATTTTGTTTATTTAAAAATGATAAACATGGTTTTGAAATCTGTACTTCCGGTAAATAAATTATCTGGAAAATTCCATAACTTTCTATTTCTGAAGTCATTTCCTTTTGTAGCTCTGCCTCTTAGCCAATAATATTTAAATCAATTTAATACATAATTTCAAAATTTGTAACACTTTACTACTGTTTGGCATCTTATCTTAGTGAAATCTATAAAGTTTCCTCTAATTTAAAGCAGTTTTTATATGCTTTAGCATCGCAATTTATACCAATGCAAGGCTCTTGTATGTTTGTTCTGCCAAATTGGCATCTTTTATTTATTATGGCAACCCTTTTCTCCCTTTTACATCACAGTACGTTTTGCGCAGTCAGTTGAGTTCGAATTGCAAGGCAGAATGGTTTCCCTTTGCCACTCTGTGAAAATTCCTGTACGTGCCAGTATGATAGGTCTGACAACTAACGCAGAAATGGGATGCTGCTTCTCGCCCTTCTGCAAAAATAAACGGACCTTGTACATCCAGCAAAAATGATAAAAGTAAAAGAATAATTTTTTAAGAATTATGTGATCGGCTGCACAGTTTCTTCTTTTTTTGTGGCAAGATCTTTGATCAGTTTCTTGTAATGTGGATTCTTCAGTAATATATGGATTAAAATCATGCTGCTGGCTGTATTAATTTTTTTTTATTCAAATGGTGCTTTCGTGAGGAGTCGTAGAATTCAATTGCTGAAAATTCATATAAAATCCTTAAGGGTGCTGATCACTTACAATCCCGTTTTCCGTTCTCCATGTAAACCTATGGGAATATTTTTTCTCACTTTTCTAAGGATATCTCATGAAAAAATTAAGATTTTCGAATTTTGTTTTCTGTATTCAATTCTTAAAACTTGTCACTTTTCATCCTAGTTTTCATTTTATATTAAAAATAATTTTAAATATTTGATTTTACGTGAAATACTCGGAGCATGACCAAAATAATTTCTACCTCTCATTAAATTGTAAATTATGGCAGTTCTATTAGGTCGTTTGGAAATTAAAAAAAACACGAAAAAATGTACAGTTTCCAATTTATCCATTGATATAAAAATATTTCATTGAAATTAATTAGGGAGGGAGCTATAATTAAAACAAAACGCATATATTTCTATTCTGATGATTTCAGTGTCTTCCCCCTCGATATAATCCATCACTCCATGGGGAGCGACACCCCGTTGCGTTTGCTCGGACTCCGGAGTAATAAAAGTTGGGACGGGGGAATAGTTAGAGGGGATAGAAATAGCTGAGAGAAGTTTTCAAAGTCAATTTAGCAGGCCTTGATAACTGAACAGGCACGTTTAGGTTTTGCTTCTTTCAGAAAATTTTGAAGGGACTCGAAATTGAGAAAACATGACTCGAAATTGAGAAAACATGACTCGAAACTGAGAAAACAGGAGGCCCCAAATGTTATATTAAATTGATTCCATTCAAAAATTGTATATATGTGTGTGTTTGTGTGTGTATTTATAAGAGTTTTATGAAAATGTCTTTCATAACACATTAATTTTTCATGTACATAATACACCAGTAGTTTAAACCACATGATCACAATTCTTCAGTTTGTCCATTATTTCAGATGTATGTTTATTTTATATATTGAATTTGACTTGTATGCACAACATAAAATATTAGTAACTTAAACTACTGCTAAAATTGAAAGAAGTATTTCAAAATATTGAGCATACATGCTGAATTCAACATTTTTATGTCAATACTATGCAAAATTATTTTTCCATATTTTTCTTGATTACGTCCAATTTTCCTGTTCATAGTATATATAAGAGAACATAAAAAGTTGTTTTATTAGCTATATGTGTTTAATTTTAATTTAAACCTTTTATGGCCATATGTGAACTCAAATAAGCCACTCTTTTGAGTAATATGAAGCTGTGCTTTCCATAGCTTCAGAGGTCGGGCCCTGCTTAGAAGTGCATTTAATTTTCAGGAATCGTAATTTTATAACTAAAAGTTCTTTCCATGCTTTTAAGTTGATTATTTTAAATTTTTATGTAGTTCATTTCAATAATTTTCCAATAAGTTCTATTATAGTTTTTCATAATTGTTCACGTTTTAAATTCTTATATTCGATTTTAGATTGTATTTATATTAGCTATGTAGCTAAGTTATTATAACGGAAAAATACATCAAATTGCATTTAACAATTTAAAAAAAAATCTTAATTCTCATTACTCTTATTTTTAGAGTAATAATTTTAATTTAAACCGTTTGTTTTTTTTTTCACAAAATATTTTTTTAAAAGGTGAATTAAAGTTTTTCACCTATGTCAAAATATTCATTTACGGTTAGTATTCGTTTCTTTAAATATAAATCAAAGAGTTTCAAGGATCAAAACAAAATATATATATATATATTTATTTAAATACCTATAAACTATTGAATTATAATAGGCCTTTTTTTTAACCCTTTCGAGACTGAATCCCTTGCACAAATTTTATTTCGATGGCACCGCTTTTTTTAAATCGTTCCCTTTACTTGTAAAATACCAAACAAAACTGTAATTAAAAAAGACAAAAAAATAATTTATTAATGGTTCAAAAAACAGATTCCACATGAATCTTTTGACGATGCATATATGCTCACCCGTCCCGAAAGGGTTAGTATAGAGTATCAATTTCTTAAATACAGTATTTACACATTCAAATGGCGAGGGGTTTCGGCATGTGGCAGTAGATTTTTAGAAAATTATATACAATTAGGTATTACAAAATAATATAGTACCGTATTTTATGGAAGAAACGCCGCGGCGTTTACGATTTTTCTTAAATACCAACTGAGTTTCCTTAATTTAAAAATTCATAAAAATATTTAAAATCTAATTTGAATATTTTAAATAAAACTTCAGACATCTTAAGATATTAAAAACGAGGCATCCTAATACACTGCTAAGAAAACTTTGATTAAAGTTAGGTCAATGTGAGGCTGTCGACAAAAGTAGCGTTCCGTTGGATGCGACGTTTACAACGGGTGCGGCGATTACGATATTTTTAAGCTTATTCAGGCCAATTTGAGGAGTGCGGTGTTTCTTCCATAAAATACGGTATTTCAAACTCAGTGGGCAGGAAGAAAAGGAAAGGAAGGGTAGGGAGGTAATGGGAGAGTAGAAAAATAAATAAATAAATAAAAATGAGGAGTGAAGAGTTTTAAGAGTGTTTTTGCCTGAATTAAACTTCAACTTTTTATATTACGTGCATAAAAATGTATATGTAATATACAGGGCTGTACAAAAGAATTCAAGTACGTTTCTGCCTATTGGTAGTGAATTTTTAACTGTGTTATGTGTTTTCTTATTATACTAAATTTTAGCAGACTGTGTAGAATATGTACAAATATATAGATCATATACAGAGCTGCAGATACGAATTAAAGTACCTTTTCGACTGTGGACGGTAATTACTGACATCCGATTTTCAAATGCGCTATTTCTAAAATGTTTTCTTGGGTATCTTATTTACATTATTAAACGGCGAAGTCTTGATAAAGCATTTTGGAAGTGTTTGAAAGTGTTTTATAATCTATGCTTGGTGCATGATTTTTCTTTCTTATTATTTAAATATATATATATATACTTTTTTACGTATTAAAATTATACTCAGATATTTATTTTTTAATTGAATATATATATATAAAGTGTGTGTGATTTAAAGAAATAAATTATGATTAATTATTACGTATTCACTGACCCGCCAGTTGTTGCCTTGGGCCATGATAATTATTTCAAACATGCCAAAATCAGTGTTGAAGGATTTTATATTTTAAAACGAAAATCTTTACAAACGATCATCATGTTGGAGGACCCAGTGCCTTCGGCTGCGTACACGGGAGGTGCTGTACAGCTCGCCGATAGTCAGCACACTGTATATGCTGCGTCAGGCTATCACAGTCAACTTTTTTCTTTTTTGTTTCCTTTTTGAGCATTTTAAAATTTTATGAAAGATGCAATATGTATGATTAAGTTATCAACTTATGTAAATAAGAAAAAAAATGTAATTTTTATGTATAATCAAAATGTATATGATATATGTAGATTTTTTCAATGAGTTTAGTGTTCAAAGCATACATTTTTCATCTGTTACGCTCCATATATTTCCTTCTATATTTTGTTTTTTTTATTTTCTATCTGAAATTCTGCTGTTATATCATCGAGAAGTAAAAAAAAATACGTAAATATCTTAGGGGCTGTACATATATAACGATATCACTTTAGAGGGAGGGGGACTCTGACATTTGATATCGTAATGTATCTGTAGGAGGAGGTGTCTTTTGATAATCTTTATCATTTTTTATCTAAGCATATTTTTTTTCATCAAAATAGTCTTTTAACTTTTTGCTTAGTCTGCTATCTATTTTTATGAAAGTACAAAGTTGTTACTAAAACCATTAAATAATTATAAAATAATTTTATTCTAAAATATGGAATATCCCAACGTTTGGCATTCCTATTTTTCTGCCATATGAGCATAGAATGCGTTGTTAGAGTAACCAGGTTCGAAATTATACTTGTTTTTTAACTCGTAAAAAAATGGGAAGAATATTGGCCACCTGTTTTGTTGATAAGAACTTATTTCTGTTTACTCTTTTCCCATACAGGGGGCAAGTGCAGGAAAATGCATTATGTAACAAAAAGCTATTATTAAACACTTTTATATAATATTTCCTTAAAATGTTTCTTGGTATAAAGCTATTTCATGTTTAATAGTATTTTATTGACTTTTCTTCATTGAAATCAGTAAAATATGTGAATAATAAATGTATAATATCGCTGCAAACGTATGAAAGCTCGGAGCCAAGCACAAAGTCCATTATGGATGGAAGAGCGTCGAAAGTTACTAACAGCGTCAAATTTTGGCGCAGTATGCAATAAATTACCACATACAAGCTGCAAAAGTATCATAAAACGGACTTTATATTCCAATATAAATACGCGGGTAATGCAGTATGGTAAAATGCATGAAAGAGATGCAAAAGCAAACATTGAAACATCAGAAAACATCAAAATATTAGAATGCGGATTATTTGTCGATGAAGAACTTCATTTTTTAGGTGCAACACCTGATGGTATTATCGAAAACAGTGATTGCAGAAATAAAATGTCCATTATCGTGTGAAAATTTATATCCCAATGAGGCTATTCTAAAGCGAAATTTACCTTTTGGAAAATTAATATAGAACAGCGATCACAAAAGTAAATAAGAAACACCAGTATTTTTTTCAGATACAAGAACAGTTACATATAACAAAAAAAAATGCATTGTCTTTTCGTGTTTTGGACCCCGAAGGGTATGAGAATAGAAAAAAATCGAAAGGGATGATGAATTTTGGAAAAAAGAAATGGAGAATAAACTTAAAGACTTTTATTTTAGCTGTCTTTTGCCATAACTAATAGATCCCCGCTACACGAGAACCATGCCAATAAGAGAATCAAAATGCATTTTAGATGCAATGGAAGCATATAAAAAGAAGAAAAAGAAATTCGAAGAAATATAAAAAAAAAGTGGCTATTCCAAATTCAATTATACATGGTTCCACTCTCAACGATGTCCAATGGCTGATTCCTAAACCGTTAGTCATAAACATATAGTTCCAATTACAAAAATGTTTTAAATGATGTAAAGAAGCAAGCGATCTGGGTCAATAAAAATATTTCTTAAAAAATTTCGAAATATATATACGTTCTATAAGTGATATTTAGTAAAAACTTCCTGTTACACTAAAAATAAAGTCAAAATAACTCATGAAACTCAACAAAAATATATGTTCACCTAACACTGAAATTGACCGAGTTATGAAACTTTGGAATTCATGACTTTTATGCTATTATGATTTGTAAAAAATCTTTACGTGGTGGTAAAAAAGGGAGAGTCAATTCCGGTTTCTTCGCTACAAAATACATACAGTCAATTATCAAAAGCTAAGGAACATAACACAACTCAAATTTTGCAACCTAATAGCATTTTGTAATATGTATAATTTTGTAAAGAAATGAAGCTGTTGCTGTTCATAATCTTATTTAACAAAAATTTAGTTATTTTTCCCCTTTTATTTGTTTAGTACAAATTGTATATTTTGCATTAATATGTCGGAATGATTATAGATTTCAAATTTATATTGCAATTTTACTCTCAACTATTTTTTTTAATACAGATGACGATATTTCTACTAAATTTGTGAATGACCGCTATTTCGCAGCAAAAATTATGCTCCAACTTTAAACAGATATTCGGTCAGTTTTAATCGTGGAATAATGGCTTTTTTTTTTTTTTTTTTTTTTCTGTCTTACTTGTTTTTTTTTTTTGTTTTTTTTTCTGTCTTACTTGTCAGTGTAATATTGGAAAATTTTACTAAATATTACTTATAGGACCCGGGGCATGAGACAGTATAAAAAATAAAATTTCCTATTTAAAAAAAAAAAATCTTTTTATTGACCGAAATCGCTTTTAAAATACTTCTTTACTTCATTTAAAACATTTTTGTAATTGGAACTATATGTCTATGACTAACGGTTTACGAATCAGCCATTGGACACCGTTGAGAGTGAACAACCTGTATACGCTGCGTCACGCTATCACAGTAAACTTTTTCTTTTTGGTTTCCTTTTTGAGCATTTTAAACACACACACATTTTACAATCACATAATTTAAAAAATGAATATTAATTGAAAATTTAAATATGCAGCGCAAACATATTATGTTTCTTGTTTTCACTTTTAGTTAATATTGTTATGGATATTTTTGGTGGAAGTAAGTCGAGGGATGGGTGGGAACTCAGCATGCACATTACACATTTTCATTCAATGATTTTTTTTGTCTCACTTGTACAATGTATTAATATTATACTCTGGCATTTTGTTTTTGTGAATCATATATATGTTGCTGCAGCTTTATTGCATTTATATTGAATATTGTATCCTTTAATTAAATAGATGACAATGCCAGAATTAACTGAAAATTAATTATATGTATTGAGCTTAGCAATTTTGGATATTTGTTAATAATGTCAATTTTATTAAAAAATGATCAGAAAAAGAAAAAAAAGAAAAGAAAAGAAATTGTTAAAATGTGTGGAAGATAGCTGTGAACCTTCCTAATGCATGAGAAAACTACTATGGTATATTTTGGGTAATTAATGTTTGTTAAATAATTTTCAGTGCTAAGTTTTAATCTACATAAAGGAAAAATAAAATGTGCTTTATTTAAATACTCTGTAAGAAAAAAGAAAGTTCGGGTAATATTTAAATTCGGATGTAACTATATAAATACAGAAAATATCGTTAGTTTCTTTATTTAATATAACAAAATTCTTATAAACTCAATGCAAGGTTAACAAAGTTTTGGGGGAAAATATAAAAATAATAATTTTTTGAGGAAGCATTCCACATCTTTAATTAAAATTTACAATCACATAATTTAAAAAAAACTAATATTATTTGAAAATTTAAATATGCAGAGCAAACATATTATGTTTTTACTTTCCTTTCAGTTAATATTGTTAGATATTTTGGTGGGAGCAAGGTTGAGTAGGAGGGGGGGGGGGGTGTACTTAGCATGCGCAATACTAATATTCATTTAATGATTTTTTTCCCTCATATCTATACATATTAATATTATACTTTGATATTTTGCCTTTGTGAATCGTATATACATTGATGTATGTTGGATCTATATTTAATATTGTATCCTTTGATTGAATAGAGAATTAAAGAAGATATCGTTACATGTATTGAAATTCGCAATTTTCAATATTCTTTAACAATGTTAATTTTATTAAAAGATGATCAAAATTAAATGAAATAACTTTCAAAATTCGAATTTATGGCCGTAAATTTGAGTTATTGGAAATCTTATATTATGCTTTTGTCAAATAAAGCTGTATTAAAAAACACTACTTGGAGTATTTTTTGTATAATTTATGTTCATTTTGCACTGTAGTTTAATTTCATTATATAAATACTTAAATACGTGCCAATAAATTGGATAACTTCAGTAATCGGAGATATTTTGATAAAATTCTCTTACAACCTTTTATTTTTTTTCGCTTTTAGGTGGAGAGGGGGTGGGGGTTACTACATTGAGAATTCAGCTTCTTTGTCTTACCCAGTGAGAAATACCGATGGCAGTATCTATTATCGTTTATAAAAATAGGTCCAAAATCTCAACAAAACATCGAATTTTAAAGTGTTCAATAAATTTGTGAAATATTTTTAAATGTATCATATTGAAGAATGAATGTGTAACTCAGACTAAAATCTTCACTCTGTCCATATTTTCTTTACCTGATGATTTATAATAATATTTTTATCTATAAACAAACATTTAAAAAAAAAAAAATACATATTACAGTAATTAATTATAATCAATTGTGCTTTGATTTTTCAGTAGTAAATTAATGTTGCTTTACATAAACAAAGGAAAAAAATCACAAACACTGAATATTACGTAATTAAATTATGAAAACAAGTTATAGACAAGTTGATTTAATAATTATTTGTTTAAAATTTAGGATGGTTAAATTTGAAGGTAAACATGAACATATAATAAACATAATATAAAGTAAGGTGAAACATCAAAATCATTTTAGACAGGAGAATTACATTGAATCAATTTTTATTGTCATATTTAAATTTTTATCAAACCTTTTCTAAAATTTAGGCATTTATAAAAGTCGAAATTATTCAATTGAAACTTATTCCTTGATGGAATTCCCGGTTGCGTTGCTGTAATAATAATAATAATAATAATAACAGTAAAATTGTTCAATGTGATCTCGTGTATTTTAAAAAGTGCAAAAGAAATTGTAGTATTTCCCTACTAACAAAAATAGCTGCTATGGGAGAACTTTCCGCTCCTACTGACTCGTAAATTTTGTCAACAGATAGCCGATAATATCTCCTGGACTTCACGGCTATTAAAAGTACACGCCTCTCTGACAGCTCGTAGGGGGGGTAGGAACAGTCTACTATACGAGCTGAACGCGATATTTTCCGCCAGTGACCAGCGCCCTTAAGCTTTTTTAAAATGTTTCTCCTCACTCCCCAGGAAAAAATAGATTATATTTGTCTCATATAAGTGCTCATAAATAGATCGATTTGTGTATTCTTCCTCATAAAAAAAAAGGTACGGCTAAAAACAAGAGTTGTCCTTTATAAAAATGCTCCTTTAGTTCCAAGACAGTTTCATCAAAAATAAAGATATTTTCGTTGATGATTATCGTCTCTGCATTTCATTCTAATGCATCTATTACTGTTTCTTTTGTTTCAAGTCAGTACCGGTAATGCTTTTGCTTTTATTTTTGTTCTTAATTATCAAATATATGAGAAGTAAATATAGAATTATTTTAATTAATGACTGTTATGTCAAAGTGTTCTTTTGTGGCCACAGCACAATGTTATGACACTATACAATTGATCACACACACACAAAAAAAAAAATGATTTCTGGATTATTAATTGGAATTTCAATATTTAAAAATAACTTAAAAGATATTATTCTTTCACCTCCTATCATACATTTCACAACAATGATGGTTTAATTTAATTTTATTATGCTATTTAATTTAAGTCCTATTTGAGCTCATTTTGTATTGCCAGCAGATAGTTCTGGGCAGATAATAAATGAAAATATTGCTATTTGCAAACTCTGTACAATAGCTGCATTTGCAATGGGTGAGGCAACATCAAATTAAATAAGCCATCCAATGTTCCATCACCCTTCCCATTATAAGTATATGCCTTCAATTTCAAAACAGTCTGTCAATGGATGTCTCTGTCACTGCATTCAGGGCCATGCAAAGTGGGGGGGGGGGGGGGGGGGGCGAAGGGGGCAGTCGCCCCCGGGCGCTAAAATTGAAGGAGCGCCAAATTTATACTACAAACCTCTCTTTTTCTTCTCTTTTGTTAAAGAAAATATATATTTAATACATATTGGGAATTCTTTTCCCAGTGAAATACGTGCATTTTTCGTTTCAAAGTTATTGCATTGTCCTTTACCCCACATCGAAATACAAATTTATGAATAAGGACTTCTTTCTTTTCAAAACATGTTTTAGGTCTTTGTCTTAATCTCTTTAGTTAACCTTCTCTTTTCCGAGTTTTGTGACAAAAACATATACAGTAGACTCTCTCAAATCCGCACAGCATGGGACCAGAGTTTGTGCGGATTTTAGAATTTTGCACAGTAGACTCTCTCAAATCCGCACAGCATGGGACCAGAGTTTGTGCGGATTTTAGAATTTTGCGGATTTCTGGTCATTTATTTGTTTACATTTTTGAAACATTAATTTGATTGGTAGTTAAGCAAGGGAAATTATAATGAATGCTTACAATAAAGTGAAACATTCAAATAAGTAAAATATTAAAATAATTTGTTAGTAAGTAAGTAATTATTAAAATAATTATGTAAAATAAAAATTTAGAGAAATATTAAATTATTACGAATGAAATCGATTCAATTCGATTCTAAAAGTCCTATGCTGCCATCTAGTGGCGGCAAAGAGAACAGTGTCCCAGTAGCAGAAAGTTGTGGTTGTGTCTGCGACAGCAATTTAGTGGGTTCAAAATTGTCTGTGGGAGTAGCGTGTTACATTTTCTTATGTACGAAAATTATAAGTGTTAAAATAAATAGCGTTCTTACTGATTAATAACCAGTGGTGATTCTGAGTAAAAGAAAAAAAAAAAAAAAAAATCGAAAATTCACAGCAAATTTTCCAAAAGGTTACAACAGAGGGGGGGGAGCGAAAATCCACTACCGGCACTAGCTATGTGTTTTTCTTCGCGCGTTTTTGATGAAATTTGCAATTTTGCGATCTTTTGACGAAATTTGTTGTTTTTTTCGCGATCTTTTGACGAAATTTGCCGTTTTTTCGCATTTTTTTGACGAAATCGGTTGTTTTTCTCGCGATCTTTTGACGAAATTTGCCGTATTTTCCGCGATCTTTTGACGAAATCTGTTGTTTCTTCGCGATCTTATGAGGAAATTTCTCGTTTTTTTCGCGATCTTTTGACGAAATTTGCCGTGTTTTTGCGATCTTTTGACGAAATCTGCTGTTTTTTCGCGATCTTATGAGGAAATTTCTCTGTTTTTTTCGTGATCTTTTGAAGAATTTTGCCGTTTTTTCGCGATCCTTTGACAAAAATGAGCTTTTTTTCGCGATCCTTTACGAAATTTGCATTTTTTCCTCGATTCTTTGACAAACTTCGTGTTTTTCCGCGATTCTGTGACAGAAATTTGCGTTTTTTCGGCGCCCCTGGGACGAAATTCACGTTTTTCCCGGGGTCTTTTGACAAAATTCGCATTTTTTGACAGTAATCTGCATTTTTTCGCGATCGTTTAACAGAAATTTGCATTTTTCCACGATTGTCTGACTAAATTCGTGTTTTTTTCCTCGATCCTTTGATGAAATTAAAGTTTCTTCTGCGATTTTGTGACAGAAATTTACGTTCTTCATGCGCCCTTGGAACGGAATTCACGTTTTCTTTCGGAATTTTTGGATAAAATTCAAGTTTGTACAGCGATCTTTTGGCAGAAATTTACGTTTTTCGAGATCTTTGGATTCAATTCCGCGTTCTTTCTGCAATCCTTTGACGTAAATTTGTGTTTTTTCGCGATCGTTTACTAAATTTGCGTTTTTCCCACAATCGTTTGACTAAATTCGCGTTCTTTCCCCGATCCTTTACTAAATTCGCATTCTTTCCACGATCCTTTGACGAAATTCGTGTTTTTTCCGCGATCCTGTGACAAAATTTGCATTTTTACCACAACCCTGAGACGAAATTCATGTTTTTTTCGTGGCTCTTTTGACGAAATTCGCGTTTTGACGAAATTAGCGACCCTTTGGCTATAAATTACCGATTTTTTATGCGAACGATTGTCGAAATTGATATTTTTCAGCAACCATTTGTCGAATTCACGATATTTTTTGCCAGAATTTGTTTTTTTTTTTCTTTAAGGAAATACTTTTTTTCCCCCCTCAAGTTGGCAAATTTATCTGCAAGGTCCAAAATAAATCTGCGACGCGCGTTGCGCACTTTCTGCTACCGGGAACAGTGTTAATGCTATTATCAGTATATATAGCTTATTGTGCTCACTGTAACTGTTTTCATTATTATTTAGAGTCTTTAATGCTTTTCTTGTACTGCTTTGTATGTTTAGAAATAAATTTGTCTATAATTTAAAAAAAAAATTCCGCGAACAATAATTTTAAAATAGAGTTCCGGTTCGTGGATTTTTCCATTTCGAACCCTGGAATTTTTGATATAGATATGCTAATTTATATCAAAATCAAAAGTAATGTAAATTTATTTAGCAATAAATCAGCTGTAATAGCCAAAAGAGAATGATTAACAAAAAATTTAGTAAGAAAAACATTGCGATAGTCGCTGATTTCGGCGCCATCTTGAATTTTGTTCCTGCAACTTAACTGCAAATTTCATTATTTACATCTGTAAAAAATACGCAGATTTTAGACGTTCGCGGATTTAAGGGAGTCTACCTTACTACTCTCAAAATAGCATGGGTTTTCTTTCTTCGAATATAAAAGGGTTCCAAGCTGTTATACTGTACTGTTAGATACATTTTTTTCTACACTCATTTTCCAGATCCCCTTTGTTAAAATATAAGTGCAATTTTTTCTTATGTTATTTAGTTGTTTTTTAAAATTAAATCTAAAGTTTCAAAATAAAAGCAAAATATGTATTCAGTGAAATTTGTTTCTGTACTTTTCAATTTTGTGACACCTGTCACAAAGAAAAGTTTGGAAAGTGTGTGTGAGTGTGTGGAGGGGGGGTGGGGGGTGGGGGGGCAAATTGAAACTTTGGCCCGGGCGTAGTTTCCTCTTTGCAGGATGCTGACTGCATTACAAGTAATCAGTGTGGATAATTTCAGTACTGGTGTGATTCCTGCTGGATCTGATTAGGCATCCTGTTTGCAAAAATCAGGGAACTATGTTTGATTTCCAGCCATTAAACTCAAGTACATCAAATACTTGTACATTATAAGTAACGAAGTTCCTTGACAACTATGAAGCCTTATAATTTAGTTAAACATAAAAATTTCATTGATATGTTGACTACATTAAACCCTAAGTACATACTGACTAGCAGAAAATATTTTTCAAATAATAGCATTCTTAAACTGTATAATGATACGGTAGATAAAATAAAATATGAGCTTGCTATAGTAAAAACATCAAAAGTGTCAATAACTACTGACTGTTGGACATCAATTTTGGACACACCCTATGCCATTTTATTGATGGAGTGTGGAGATTGAAATCCATCTGTTTAAGATGTGCACATTTAAAAAAAATCATACATCAGACAATATTGCAGAAGTATTACAGAAGACAAGTATTTTGTCTGAACAGGGTTTTAACACTAGAACGCCCGAAAGTTGTCGATCCGACTCCGACCATATGATTAAATATCAACTGGAACCAGAAATTCTTTTACAAAATAAGTTAAATTTAAACTACGAACATTTACATTAAATAAATCAGTCAAATAATTTTAAATAAAAATTCTGGTGTCAAATATTTTTATGAAATTTGAGTAATATTTCCAGGCATGCTAGTGTTAATGTAAAAGAGAGAAGAGGTCCACATCACTATGAAGATTATGATTAATATATGACATTATAAAAGAATACGATTATAAAACTATAAAAAAGAGAGAAAAGGCTACACCTGCAATTTTCATGACATAGAACCACATAGCTGCCAATTTGTACGGTTTTGTTAATTCTGAAATTGAATAAAAATTTTTGCCATATTTAATTGTTGACAATTGTTAGATTTCGGCGATTGAATTATGCAAAATTTACTGCTAAGTTTCAGAGGCAAGAAAAAAATCTTAGAAATTGGTAGCTATGCAGTAACGTAATACTGCAGAAGAGAAAAAAAATTGTAGCAAAATTGACATTCAACAAACAAAAAACTAGCAAGGGCTTTTTCAAATAAACAATTTCATTCCTCCGTATTTCTTAAAAGTAACGGAAATGTACATCAAAGAAAAGTTACTAGTACCATAAAAATGAATGAATTAAGTGAAAATTTATATTTCATCTCCTTAGTGGGTGATGATTTGTGTAAATCTGGTTTATCCAAGTTTTTTTCTTATCCGAGGTGAGCTTGGTCCATATTAACTCAGATAATCGGGACTTTACAGTATAGCAATTTTATATTTAACCATAGAAAAACCAATTTTAAAAAATGCATTCAAGATTCGCCATGATTAAATATTTACTGACAAATGGATTTCAGTATGTTTTTACCCAAAAAGTTACATTAGATGACATAGAAATGTTATTTACTTATGTGATATGTCTCTCTGACTGCAATGATCAAACATTGTATGCTATACACTCACTGCATAAAATTTTGATCACTGGAATCATTTTAAAATTACTAACAGAAAATATTGAGCATGATGATAATGCAGACTAGATGTCTGGAAATTTTTCATCACAGTCAAAAGAACAAGGTAAGTTAAAAAAATATATTAAAGCATGATTTATCTGTTGATCTGTAACTTAACCGTTCTTGAATATTTTTGATACAAAATCATGAAATGAAATTTATAGTGTCTTAAATATTTGAGGTATTACCAGCAATAACTCACACCTGTTCTTATAGGAGGCTGCACATTACTTTCAGTAAAATAAGCATTATAAACAAATCTCACCAGGGTACTATTCCACTACATAGGCCATGGTATTTTTTTTTTATTTTTTTTTTTAGCGTGGCACAAATCAGGCTTTAGAATGTGACATTTTGTTCTGAAAAATATGACCTTATATGTGGTGTAATCAGAAATTTTACTTTAAACAATAAAATATTATTAATAGGTTTATTATATTAGTAAAATAATGTATAAAGAAGCTATGAAGATGTAATTTGTAAAAGAAGAGGTATGAAAAAGAATTGCTTTAGAATTAAATTTTCGAATTGATGTGTATATTTGAAGTATTATAAATAATCTTTTATGCAGGTTTGTTTTATATTGTAGTTATTAACCCCTTGAAGGGCAGTGGTTCATTTTCAGGCCACCTTATCTTAAAACATAAATGCCATATTGACACCAGAATTAAAAAATCAGAGTTTTCCTTTTATTAAGAATGCAAAGAAAAGTTTTTACTTATTTTCAAATAAATTTGGTTGTAAATACTAGTGTCAATCAATCATTTCAGCATTTTACAAGTAGAAGTGCTTTATCCCTAAAAAGGTTAAAACTACTTTTTCTTATTCATAGAGAGTTTTAAAATATTCCTCTGTGCCTTTGGGATAGATAAAAAAACATCTGACGATATTTAGTGCCTTGAGAGCTTCTGCTCGCATTGTTGGTTCAGTTTCGGATTTACTGTCGTTGTCATCGTTTCCATCAGTGTTTATATTTAAAACTTCCGAAACTATTTCTGGTATGGAAGCTTCACCATGCACCCATGTCACGTTACCTGTGGGTATCTAGAAGAAAAACACCACTAAGCATAAAAAACATTTTAATACAGCTTCCCCTTCGTCCAATAAACAGTTTTTTTAGGAGGGTACATACATACCCAGAGAGGCGCGACTATTGCCACTCGTGTCTAATGTTCATTAGTAGCGACCTCATTGTCATCAACTGATTATGTCAGTTAGACTTCTATTGTGCAACAGCATTCTGTAGCTTTTGTGCAACTTCAAGTAGGGATGCATAATCATCATTGTCGTCGTCTTCGAACGATAATTCTTCATATTCTGGAAGCCAAGCATGTTTAAAACAATTTTTAATGGTCTTCTCTGATACCATATTCGAACTCTTGTCTACACTGCAAATACGTGAAACACTTTTGCTACACTAAATGAACATAATAATAAACACTTCTAACCAAAAGTGTTTAGATTGTGTTGCGAATGTGTTACGATTGTGTTTTACTAAGAAATAAAGTGTTCTGTAAAGTGTTGTTGAAAACTACATGGGCAGAAAATGTGTTTAGATAGTGTTTCAATCAAAATTTAACAATTTATTCAGATTCTAATGCATTTTAGACCATTTTGAAAACACCTGAACCTTTGATGTCACAACAGTTTCGAAACACTTTTTAAACACTATCTCATTGCATGAAGGTAAAATGTTGCAGAAGAGAGTTCTTCATGAGATCGGGTTACTGCTTTTACCCGAACATGACCGACCCACGGTTTGAGTCGGGTCGGCACTATATTTTCCCACTGTGGGTCGGGTTGACTTAAACTTTTTTGTTGCGGGTCGGGTTAACAAAAAAGTTGAAGTCAACCCGACCGACCAACGGTTTGGGCCGGCGTTAAATTTTCCCATTTCGGGTCGGGTTGACTTTTTGTTGCGGGTCAGGTTGGCCTTCATTGTTTTGGGTTCGGACTGGCTTTTTCGGACCCGCGGTTTGGGTTGGCACTATATTTTTCAGTTGTGGGTCAGGTTGACTTCAACTTTTTTGTTGCGGGTCGGGTTGGCCTTCATTGTTTCGGGTTCGGGTCAGTTTCGGACCTGCAGTTGGGGTCGGGTTGGGTTGGCGCTATATTTCCCAGTTGCGGATCGGGTTGACTTCAACTCTTTTGTCACAGGTTGGGTTAACAAAAAAGTTGAAGTCAACCCAAAACCGACCGACCAGCGGTTTGGGTCAGCGTTATATTTTCCCGTTGCGGGTTGGGTTGGCATTCATTGTTTCGGGTTCGTTTCAGACTGGCTTTTTCGGATCCGCAGTTTGGGTCGGGTTGGCGTCATATTTTCCTGTTGCGGGTCGGGTTAGCTTTCATTGTTTCGGGTTCGTTCAGACTGGCTTTTCGACACTTGCGGGTCGAATTCGGGTTGACCTGATTCTTTAAAAAAATGTCTAAAGGTTTTTTTGACGTTAAAGTCTATATAAACCGCAGATCAAATTTAACAAACACAAAATGCATGCCTGTCTGTTTTATCTAACTTCTTATGCACTGCTGAAACATTTTTGCTAAATAGTTACAAGTTTAATGTTCTAGTGTTGATGCCTCTAACTTTGTTGTGATGTTTCTTTTAGTAAGCGTTGCAAAATTTCTTAAATATTTTGATTATTTTAAAATTTAAAATAGCAATTCAAATTGATATTATAAATATTATAATAGTTCTGTTAATTTACTATCCCCTGTTTAAAGGCATTACTATATTTCAATATTAAATACAGTAGAAGATCTTTATAACGCAATTCTATATAACGCAATACTTCATATAACGCACAACTCCTCAGATGTAAACAATGATTTTAGCAGTTAAAAAGCACCTGCATTTTCACATTGTAAAATATTGCTACTCTCTAGAGGACTAAATTTGATACATTAGTTCAATTTTATCTTCTAATTTAAGACCTTTTTACTGAAAAAAATGCTATTATTACAATAAACATTTTTGAAAATGTCTAATATAAGGGATGGTTGTGCCAGCTATATTTGGATTATGTTTATAAAGTAAATTTAACAATGTCTGACCTATATTATGCAAAAATTTATAATTTGGATAATTCTTGGTAACAAAGAATGCAGTATAAAGATATTCTAATGTATTTTGATATGTTTCAGACATATTTGGCCATGTTTACAAAGTGAATTTAATGATGTGATCCATATAACGCAAAATTCTATATAACGCACAACCTTGCGTTTTTAGGTTTGCGTTATAAAGATCTTCTACTGTAATATAGATTTGTTCAATCTGCTATGTAAATATAAAAATGGAATTAGAGGTGCAATTGAAGATTATTTTTCGCAAGTGCTTTCCTATCATTGCGGATTGAAATATTGCAGCAGGTTCAGATCAGGTGCGGAATGGAATTCGTCGGGTTCGGGCTGGGTTGCAAGTCGCTTAAAATTATGTTTGCAGGTTCGTGTCAGTTTGTGGATTTTTTTTTTTTTTTTTGTCGGATTTGGGTGGGGTCACAGGTTGACTTAAAATAAAATTTGTGAATTCGAGGACTCTAGTGTAGACTTAGTTAATGTGCAAAACAGTGGTGCATCTAGGTCGTAGATTGAGAGAGCTGCACAAGAGGTATGCATAAGCTGAAATTTTCACGTCCAGGCCTGACCTGGCCTGGCCCAATCTATATAAAAGATTTGATGACCCGACCCATCCTGGTATGAAAGCTTAAAGTTTGGCTCGAATCCAGCCCAAATAAAACAAGTTATTGCTCTGACTCGGCCTGATATAAAAACAGATAGCCCGAAACTGGCTGAAATTTCCCAGACCCGTTACCATCCCGATCCATACAAAAAATTAATAGCCCGACCCAGCCCAGTACGAAAGATTGAAGTTCAGACCGAGCCTGGTCCATAAATCTCAGAATTTTGCAGAATCTAAAGTATGGATATTTTTTGTTCCATTTTTATCCAGCTTACAGGGATTGTTGGAAATGCCTGAAGTGTTATACTGGGTGATGCATGACCATACAAGTACTGATGACACATTTAGAGATTGGTGTGACGGGGAAATGTTGAAAAAAGTAAAGTTAACTAACACATTGTTAATTATTTTAAATGTCGATGACATTGAAACTGTTAACCCCATTGGCATGTCGAAAACAAAACATAAATTGACCGTTATCAGCTAGCAAACATTCCAGCACAATTTCACTCATCTCTTCATACAAAACAGCTTATTGCCATTTGCAAATCCAAATTTGTTAGGAAGAGTGGCTTTAAAAATCTCTTGTTAGACTTTGTTCAAAGTATGAATGTATTAAAAGATGAATATGTATTCAAAGTCAATGGGGAAGATGTATCCTTTAAAGCGAAATTAGTTGCTACACCTGCTGATACTCCTGCATCAAATCAACTGTGGGGTTTCAAGGAAGGTGTTGCAAGAGCTCACAAATACTGCAGAACATGTGATGGTATAAGGCCGGACATTTTCAATCAATTTACAGAGAATTTCGTTACCATTAGAAACACAGATGAACATCTAGAAGGATGTGAATTAATTGAAGAAGTTAATTCAGCAGTTATAAAAGCCGATCTTTGTAAAAGATATGGCATTAACAGCAGATCTGTGTTATTTGATATCAGTGGAGTAAGTCTTGATGCAGCTATACATGATCCGATGCATGTATTGCTGGAAGGTGTTGTATTGCTAGAACTCAAAGTTCTATTTCATCATTTCATATTTACTGAAAAATTATTCAGTCATGAATGGCTGAACACAGAAATTTTGTGCTGGGATTACTCAGATATGTCAAATAAGCCTCCTGCATTTCAGATAAAAAGTTTGAAGGATAAAAGAAATGGAAAAATAACACTAAATGCTTCAACGGTTATGGTATTGATACTAATTTTACCTTTTATTTTGTCTAAAAAAGTATCCGTTAGCAATGCAAAATTTCTCAATTTTCTTAGGATAGTGAAAATAACACACATTTGCACATCACCATATGCAGACTTGGTAACCGTATCAGAGTTAGCTTCACTGATATCCAAACATCATGAAGTTTTCATACAAGAATATCCGATGTTTCAGTAATGCCAAAATTTCATTATTTGATTCATTTCCCAAGGCAACTTCAAAACTTTGGTCCTTAACATCATCAGTGGTGCATGCGCTGGGAAGCACACTTTTCTGTATTTAAAGGCAAAAAATGGAGAGTTTCAAGAACATAGCTTTCAGTATGGCATGGCATCACCAAAAATGGATGTGCCATCATCAGCTTGGTGTAATGGGCCAAAGAAACGAAAACTATCTATATAAAGGCCATATCTCAGTGCTTACTGAAAAGATAGATGTTGTTTCTTTTACCCCAGCTGAGCAAAGCTCTATAGGTACTTTTGTAAATATACAAAAAGATTTATGGAGAGCCAAATAAGTCAGTTATCATGGTTGTACATACAAACCTGGTTCCGTACTTTCTGAAGGTAATGGCTTCTTTCTTATTGATCTAATTCTTGTGCAAGATGAAACTATATATTTTTTGGTAAAAACATCCATTTCTTCATCGGCGTAACTAGTGGGGGCGTCGGGTGGGCCGGGCCCACCCCAGGTAGTTCCCGTGCCCACCCCAGAATTTCAAATTCAAGTGAGACTGTTATGACTGCGATATAGTCAAAATTTTAATTGTTAAATGTTTGAATGATTACACAAACAAATGTATTTCTGAACTAATGTAATCAAGGCGTATCACGTGCATGCCTAATGTGTGTGTGAGGGGAGGGGGTGTCAAAGGTGCAACAGCTATGTAGCCCGGAGCTAATAGAGAAATATATTATCTGAAGGCTCATATGAGCCAGCTAGAGTTTTCTTTTTTATCACGAGGGGATGGGGAAAAGTCTAAGCATGTGCTGTGGTCAGAGCCGGTAAGAAGAGGAGGGAGGGGGGTGGCACAGGAGCTCAAGCTGCAACTTTTCTCTTACAAAATAACAACAAACTTTTTATCGCTACTCTTCAGGTACGGAAATGACCATGGGAATTCTAAGAAGTGATAACTAACACCTTTCAGGCAAACCAGATGTCAACTTATTTTTTCATTAATTGTCCAGGAGATCTTGGTAGGGATTTCCTTTCAGATTTTTCGCAAGTTCTCTGTGACTGTGTGTGTGTGTGTGCCGGTGGGATAACTTTCAGTTTTTATGCCTAATTATCAGTGCGCAATAAATCCTGTTCTTTAAAGTACGGGAAGTGTTACTGTCATATGGCCCTTCCCTTCGAATTCCAGACTGTATTTTTTGTGAGTAGAATTTTCCTAATCAAATTCTTTGATATTTTGTATAAATAGAGGTACAGTCGTGGAAAAAAAAAAGTAAACACCCCCTACTAACTCCTCAACAAATTATTGTAGACGAAAGTTACTGGTACCGAACGATTGGAAATAAAGCCTACTTTTAAATGGGGTGTACAAAATTTGCTTAAGGGCCATATACATATTAAAACAAATCCAAACTTCACTTTTTTCAATGGCAATACCCAAATTTAACGAGATATTTCAAATCTTCGATTCAAAATATGCCTAGAAACCAAATTTCAAGTCATTCGAATGATAAGTTTATGAATTATAGACATTCAAAATTTAGTACTTCTAATGTTAAACTAACATTTTCATATTTTTATTTATGTCTCCTGAAATTATGCTCCTAATGAGCTATTTTTTTGTGTAGTAATAATACTAATATACCCAAACATAAATACGTTGAATTTGCAATTTTTATAATTTTATGATATGAATTATGAAATTAATATTCGAAAAAATTATGAATTGCAACATACAATTTTTTTTATGGATTTAGATTTATTAAGTCCTGCTTTATGGAAATCCAAAATTTCACATTTTTCATCCAAGTAGTTTTCAAATTAAGCTTAAAAAACGGCAAAATGATGGTTTAAGGGGCCGTCTATGATAGAAGTGAGTAAATTTTTGAAATTTATTCTGCTATCCTGTAATATCACAAGTTTCATTGACGCTTAAACGTGCCTTGATCAAGAAGGCGGCTCTCTCGGTCAACAATCGAGTTCGGAATTTCAATTTGGATACAGCCCTTAAAACACGCTTGTTTTAAAATAATTAATTTCTCGGAAACTTATGGCACGAATTGCGTACAAATTTGTTTATAGGCTAATTGAAAGGTGTAGAGTTCATTTATGCTGTCAGAATTGTGTACTGTTATTGAAAAAAAACAAAGTTATGGTTCGTTTTAATATGTAAATGGCCCCTTAAACAAATTTTATATACATCATTTAAAAGTAGACTTTATTTCCAATCGTTAGGTACCAGTAACTTTCTTCTACGATAATTTGTTGAGAAGTTAGTAGGGGGTGTTTCCTTTTTTTTTTCCATGACTGTACTTAGAGGAAAAGGTACTATGTAACCAAATTGAGAAGAGAGCTTTTTGTTGTAAATTTTATTGTTGTTTTAAACACATTTCAACATAGCTGTAAAGTATTTATGAGTTCGGTTTGTCTGTCTGTCCGTATCCGTGCTGTAACCGGAGTTTGATTTACTGGAGGGGCCCGGGCCCCTGATTTTAGATGATCCTCAAGTTACATTATTCCAAAAAATAATAAATATATTTAAAATTTCAAAAATTATTATGCTTGTATGCATTAGTTTTGCACTTAAAATGTTATAGGTGGCAGCTAATATGTTTGTGCCCAGGACCACAAAAATCGAATCACAGGAAAAAGGGCATTCCGCCTACCCTTAAATTCTGTAACTCGATCCCCGACTAACTCTCGTAAATATACTCGGATTGTCATGCAATTAATATATGTTACTGAGGTTTACTATGGCATGTTTGGTATTGAAAATGAAGTGTATAGCATTTATAGTTCGTCTACAAAGACACTCAAAAGAATTACGTTATATTACGGTCTATGGAGAGAAATTGTTTGTGTTGTATTTTAATGATGTTACACCATTTCAAACGTATCGAAATTGATACATGTCACTGAAGTGCACCAAAAGAGGCTTACTATAGAATATGGCGTGCATAGCATTCATAGTTCATTTACAAGGATATACAAAAAATTCTGCTACTATGCTGTCTATTAATAATAATTGCTGGAAGTGTGTTTCCAGTTCTACTAAACTCTAGGTGTAATTAAACTCCAGAAAAACTTATCGACATTTAATTTTCAAATATAAAAATTATTAATAATATTTAAATTACTAGGGGGCTCTGCCCCCTGCGAGCTATGCTCGCCCCTCGCCTCGTCACCCCCCTTCGCAGCTTTTAAAAGCATGGTAATGTGCCTTGTTTTACAAATATTATCAAGTTATGGAAGATTGAATGATATTATTATGAATGGAGATTATCTTCTGCAATCGGGTTGCCATGCTTTTCCGTTTGAATAGGGCCGTATGAATATTCTGTTTGAATTTTTCGTTTACCATGGCCTCATCCACCGCTGTCACGACAGCTGACAGGTGTTTTGAGGATTTATAATTCAGATCAATTACTCATTTGAAAATCAGCTTCCACAAAAGGGTTAGGTTAAAAATCCTGTTGCCTCTCGGATTTTTATAATGACGCTATAGAAAATATTCTTCCTGTGGGTCCAAGGTTAGAAAACTCCATCTGGTTAGGAATAACATTTAGAACCACGGTATTGAAAAGCATTGTGTTTTAAAATTGTATGCCGATATATTAATTTTATCTTTTGATCGAGTTTTAGATATTTTCAGGAACAGGTATAGCTTATCCATAAAATGTTTTATTTTATTGCACCATCATGCATATTTTCATGTTATTTTTTAAATGTAAATTGTTTATTTTTATTAATGTATATACGGATTTTCTAATATGTATTTATTGAACAGTAATTCATACAAAATTAATTGAAAGTATTTTGTGAATGATTTACCTTTGTTTATGCTGCATCAAGTAATGAAATATATAAACAAATTCGCTCGCGCTTTTTTTATACCGTGTGATTCCAATGTGACGTCACATTAATATTGTCCAAAAAGAAAATCATTTTAAATGCATAGTTTTATTATATGAAGTAATTTTTACTATTAATGCGTTTCACATGTAATGTTTTAATTATTTAAAGTTTTTTTGGTGTGTGTGTGTGTCTTTTAATATTATTCAATTTAAAAATGTTTGGGAATATTATTTGGGCTTTTTTTTTAAATGACCACATTTTAACCACTAATAGTTTTTTAGGCGTAATAATTTAATTGTTTTAGGCATTTTACATATGGCGATATTTAATATTTCGGCAATTTACATATGATGTAATTTTCCCTATTAAATGCGTTTCTCGTGTAATAATTAAATTATTTTCAAATTTTCTTACTTTTTCATAATTCACGAGTAAATACAATTTTTATGACATAATTTTCCCTATTTTCTACTTTTAACAGGTGATCATTTAATTATTATTTAAATATTTCCTTTCTCTTTTTAATAGTCATGTGTAAATAATTTTTTTATTTGAGAGAAAGTGTAATTATTTGCGTTGTTTTAACAGTTGGCAGCAGTATAAAAAATTTACCTTTTCTAAATATGAAAAATATATCGCTTGGAATGATGGAAATTTGAATAGAAATCTGAAAAGAAAAATCTAAAAAAATTACTCAAAAAAAATAAATGCAGTCTGCACACCGCGAGTTTGTAATGTATATCCTCAGAAAAAATTATTAAATTCCTATGTATAGTTTTTTTCCTATAAAATCCTATAGTTTTCCTATAGTTATTTTCCTATTTAATATTTCGGCAATTTACATATGATGTAATTTTCCCTATTAAATGCGTTTCTCGTGTAATAATTAAATTATTTTCAAATTTTCTTACTTTTTCATAATTCACGAGTAAATACAATTTTTATGACATAATTTTCCCTATTTTCTACTTTTAACAGGTGATCATTTAATTATTATTTAAATATTTCCTTTCTCTTTTTAATAGTCATGTGTAAATAATTTTTTTATTTGAGAGAAAGTGTAATTATTTGCGTTGTTTTAACAGTTGGCAGCAGTATAAAAAATTTACCTTTTCTAAATATGAAAAATATATCGCTTGGAATGATGGAAATTTGAATAGAAATCTGAAAAGAAAAAATCTAAAAAAATTACTCAAAAAAAATAAATGCAGTCTGCACACCGCGAGTTTGTAATGTATATCCTCAGAAAAAATTATTAAATTCCTATGTATAGTTTTTTTCCTATAAAACTTTTTTAATAGAAGGATTTTGACCAAATTTAACGTTAAAAAAGCTTAAAATAATTCTTTGATTTAAAAATTGCCTGCTTCAGCGTGCTTATCAAACATTTTTCTGTAATACTACAAATTGTTATATTTTTATATGCAGTAGTTTTCTTAACTCTTTCCGGCACAGGCAATTTTTGTTGTAAAATGATGAAATGATCGACTGACACCGGAATTTAAAAACGACTTTTTCAGAAATGAAAAACATGTTACTTTAACTATTCATTGTAAAATCAAAATTTTACTAAAATATTCTTGGTGCCGTCCGTAAGTTTGGTATTAAAATTATGTATCCCGACCCGGGCACAGTGTGCCGGAAAGGGTTAATATGAGCGAAGAAAGACCTCCGGTCACAAAAAATTCATTTACGGTGGCGGCGGTTAGTTACGTTTTTTTAGAATAGAGAGATTTGATAGTAAAATATTAAATGTTAATAAATAATTGATCAGATCTTAGATTAATTAGAATCTTGGTATTTTAGCTCTATCATATGATAAAGTATCTCATTGCACCTTCATCGAAAAAATAATAAAGCTCTTTAATTAATGTCATTTGTTGTAAATAAAAATTGATGGAGGCAGAAATTAGTCAAATTTAGCTTCTTTTATTTAAATTTATTTAGTTTTTATATTGCTGTAGTACCTATCATTGTGAAAAGAATACATGCTTAATGATGAACACAACATATCATGCTTAAATCGCCATATAGAATCTTTCATTAGAAAGTTGAATTTTAATTAATGAACAGTAGCAATTCAGTCCGTATTTCAGTATGGTGAAATACAAATATATTTTTTAACAATCTGTGAGGCCTGTTTCTTAGTTTTAATATCTTCTCCATATTAAAACCCGATCTGGTTTGTTAACTAAGACTGGATGAAATTTCTCAATCAAACGTATATTTTGTTTGCAAGTTTTATTGAATTTAAAACTTATGTTTTGAATAGAAAAACACCTTTCAGCTAATTACTTCTAAAAGAATATATTTATGAATTTTTGTAAACATTTTTTTTAAAACAGGTGGATTTATTTATAATAAACATTATAACACATTTTAATGGCCACTTTTACGTGTGAACGTTTCATTCCTCTACCTTTAAAATTAAGGACGCACCGAATATTCCGTATTTGGTCTATTTGATCATACTACTGAATATTCGGCCAAACTGAAAATATTGTAACGATATATTTTCCACACTAATTTGGGTTTCTGTGAAATATGGTGACATGGCGAGAAATGCTGGAAATTGTCAAAATTCACATTCTCACAGTAAGCTAGACATTGCATATCTCCCCTTTCATGGTAAATGGAGATTTTATCTTGATTTAGATACGAGTTGGAAGGCAGGGAGTAGAAAATGGCTTTTTTTCCTTTGTTAGTACAGTTGTCATATGAATATATTCTAGGTGTTTATACTTCAAAAATAGAATGTATATTAATAAACATGCATGGTTAAAAAATATTATAAATTTCAAAAAATGGAAACAATATAGAACATGTGGGTGCAAAAACACCCATATAGTTAATTCAAAGTTAACCAGTAGAAATTTAGATTCAGACAGTCGATCATACACTGGCATTAAACAATTTTTTCAGTTTATTTTATCACAAAAAATTGTATGTGACTGGCATTTTTGCACAATTTAATTTCTCATTCCATGAGCATCTCCTAGTTCAAAGAAAGCTTTTTTGCTAACAATACTATGATTTAACATAAAAAATAAAATCTGAAAAAAATAATAAGCTGTATGTATTGTGATTATGCTAAATACACAGGTTTGTATTCATTTTGTGTTTCATTATTTCTCATCTTTTACCATTAAATAAGTAATTGCACATTTTGTAATAAAAGTTTAAATAAAAAAAATTTTAGTTTTAGAAGAATAACAAAATTAATAGAAATTTTGTACCTATATGAATATATAATATGAAATTCTTTATAAAATTCATTACTGAGATTGTAATCTCAGTAACAAATTTTATAAAGAATTTCATTTCAAAGAATTTGTATACATTATAAAAATCTTATGTGAAGTTATTTTCATGATTTCAGGAAGTTTATTCTAATGGAATTTCGCTGTCTTTTCAGTATTACACTATTAACAAATTGGAACATTAATTCATTATTTCTGTGTTTAAAAAAATCTTATTTTAGAAAGTATGTTAAATGTGTTAATATAGTGTTCTATTTATAGTGTTCTAAATTGTGTATGATGCTTAATATAGTGTTCTATTTATATTGTTCTAAATTGTGCGTGATGCTTGAAAAGTGTTTTTAATTTGGGCACAATGCGTTGTACATAAGAACACATTTTAACACAACACTATTTACAACACTATTTTTAGAACACATTTCTGGATCGCAACACATTTCAGAACACTATCACAACACAATAAAGTGTTGTTTATAAAGTTTTCTAACTGACAACACTATAAAGTGTTCTTAATTTAGGACAAATTGTGTTCTTAAATGCGTTTTTTTTTTTTTTTGTTTATTTTTGTGTATGAGCTTTTGCAGTGTACGTAACACATGGCACATAACGCAGACATGCAAGACTTTTTTTTTTTTATCAATTGCAGGAATAACTTTATTTTGCAGATTATAAACTCTCTATAAAAACACAGACGATATGCCCAAAATTTATACAGGATGAAATCTTAGTCAAAGGATGTTACTAGTGCGCCATTCTTGCTAGACTCACTTTTATGGCCCTCAGCACTTGTGACTCTGGTGTAGTAAGTGTTCATTTCCAAGACATAAATGTGCATATGAAAGCCATTAGACCGACCACGGAAGTTTAAAAATTTAACATTCAATTTTTTGCAGTGTCAAGGTGTTACACTGCAAAACTATGTTTGAGATCTACAACATTAGTGCAGTGTCAGATTTTAAAGTTCTGTTTGGACGAACCTAGTGTTGAGCTAATGCAACTGAATATGAATTACACAAAAACTATAAACAGTGCATCAAGCCTCCTTTCGCGTTGTAGGCCCTACCTGCCACCTTCCTGTTTCTATTTGTTTTTTGCCTTCAAAATTCACTGTTTCGAGCGTGGGTTCAAAATATCTGTCCGGCATATCTATTTTCACTATCTTTATTTTTATTTTTACCTTTGCAATCTCACCTTCTTTCGGAATTTTTCTGTTAAAATTTGTTAGGCCCCTTGGCTAGGTTTACTGTCGTTATATCTGCATTATATATTCTATTTCATAAAATCTGGCCATCTGGTAATTCTACATTGCCATTTTGCATCGCACTATATAATTCTTGCCTCTACAAGTTAAATTCAAAGTCCTGCGGCAAGTGCTCCGTCGATACGCATCTGGCTGATATACACCACGACAACATGCGTCCAACCTACCACACGATAGCACTTAGCGTAGATACGCCTCTTGGTTCCACCGCCCGCTCGTTCTTCGTTCCTCGGCCCACCACGGTAGAGGGTCTTTGGGCAGTTACTTAAGCCCACCCTCTTTACCGGTTTTTCATCGTTCAAACGCATTTTACGCTCTACTCCAATGGTTGTGTCACCTGTGCACATATTTTACGAAGAATTTCTCAATTAAATAAATAAATAATTGTTATCAGCAAGATAAGTGAGGAATAAGAAGGAATTAGCAATTTAATTGTCACGTTGGAAATAAGATTTAACCAAAAAACGATTAAGTAGTGATTGAAAGCTAGAATATTAAACATAATAATAAAAGAAAAATTCAGAACTGTGAATTTATTATTAGCATTATTATCTCTCATTCTTTGGATAGACTCCATTAATCCATGTAAATAATTATTATCTGTATCAAGCACACAAATAGTTTATATCCATATTATACCTATTATTTTGCATATTAGAATTTTTACTGCTTGCACTCAAATATTATATCTAATCATTTACTGCCTTAACAATTGCGATCGGAAGTAAACAGCAATTGCTTACACTTGGACCCTACCACTAGTAGTGCAATATAAACAAGTAGTAGCTCTGCCCAAATTGATTAGACTCTACCATCAGTAATACAATAAATTTGAAAGACTATCACCAGTAATGCTACTTCAGAAAAATATATTGTAGCTCCGCCCACTTATCATCTAAAGGAATAATATCACCAATAATACATTAGTCACAAAAAATCAGCTGTGATGTAAAAAATGGATAAAAATTCGACATGATACACATTCCCCTTGATGTTGACTCCGGCATACCCATCAAGTATAGACTTGAGCTTACCACCCACAGTGGCGAGCTATTATGCTGGATGTTCAACACCAAGGAAGAAGGCCTGCAGCAACTTTACATGGTATCAACGCAGTATAGCCAATCATTTAAAGACATCTGCCTTCAACCAGTGCTCGTTGCTGACCGAAAATCAAATCTGGCTATCAAAGAATTACTACGCAACATCACGGAAGCAATCGAAAATAAGGAACTCGAACCGTCCACGAAGAACCTAAACCCTGATTGCACGAAAGCCCAACTATTAGGGCTCACAGATCTGGCATTAATAAAAGCGTTTAACGACATAACGGAACTGCAAACAGCCGCACCAAATGCAAAAATTGATCTGAATATTAAAGCTCCACAAAGACAGATCAGCAATAATGTACAGAATACAAAACCTAATTCCACCTCCGCACCAGCAACCATCGCTAAAACCAAACCAAAAATAAAATTTGTCCCTGTGAACTCCAGCAATTCGTGCAACATAGTAAATGGTCGCTACGTACCCCTCGTAGATATGGGAAACATCTTCAGCAAAAATATTGCCAACACGAAAATGAAAGAAAATAAGAACCTACCGACAGTCACGAGCCTCAAAAATCAGGACACAAATGACACCCAAAATAATGAGAGTCCCCAAGTCATTAATACTCTCCCGAGTGAGACTGACAAGACAGGTACAAACACAGCAGAAGTAACAAACTTAACTCCGCCCACATTGGAAAAAAGTCCAAAGTCAAACAAAACCTCAACTTTCAATTACAAAAGTGGAGACTTACCGAAGAATAGAAGTATTTTTACGACTGCTGGATCAAAAACAAGTATCCTGAAGGGAACAGAAGGTGACAAACAGCCTGACATTAAACAGATAGTTACAAGGAAAAAAGTAGTTTACAATAACAAGACAGAAGACGGTAAACAGCCTGACACTAAAAACAAGATCATTAAGAAGATCAAGACTACACTACCGAAGAATCACATACCATCTATAGCAGGTCCTTCCGTGCAGACAATTAATAAAAATGCTGCTGTCCTCACCCACTTACAGGATGACGATGATGACAGAGGATTCACCCAAAGAGAAGACTCACAAGACAGAGTTCCAATAAGTCAGACAAAGGAAAATAGAACAGCACCACAGGCGATGAAACCTCCTGTAAATAAGCTCTTTACGGGATCCTCTCTAAAGGGCGCCTTGCCACCAAGAGAATCACCTATCAGAACAAGAAGACACAAGCTTTCTTTCCATGGCTTTAAAAGCCCTCCCCCATTCAGAAAAGCAAAACAGAAAAAATCAGAAGTTCAGAAAGCAAAAAGTAATGAAAATACTGATAGTTCTCGTAGTGAAGCAAATGTGCCGGACGTGGGAACGAACACCACCAATGACCCTCTACAAGAACCTAAGGAAAGCGAACAGCACCCAGATCTTGAAAAAGATAATAATGGAAATGCCATTCTTCCCGAGTTGCGTACAAATCAAGGGTGATTGTGATTCAGAGTGAAAAACCCTGAAAATTAACTGATACAAAGTGAAAAACCCTGAAAATTATCAATGCAAAATATACCAATACATAGCAACAGCATGACAATCAAATGACATATTTCTGCTATTGTTTTTTGAAATATACATTTGCAGAAAAACATAATTTAGTAAACTTACATTAATTTCACTGAAAGCTAAATGTAGGGGGTGATTCTGTGCAAAAAAAAAAAAAAAATCTGAAATCCACAGCAAACTTTCTGAAAGGTTACAACAGAGGGGGAGGGGGAAGGGAATCCACTACGGCACTAACTACGTGTTTTTTTCGTGCCCCTTTGGCGAAATTTGCCATTTTTTCGCGATCTTTTGACGAAATTTGCCGTTTTTTCGCGATCTTCTGACAAAATTTGTCATTTTTTTTCGTGATCTTCTGACAAAATTTGCCGTTTTTTCGCGATCTTCTGATAACAAATTTGAGCTTTTCTATTCTTTTCCCTGTACATATGAATATCCATTTTCCATCTCATTCTATTAGTTCCTGTTTTAGCTCACTTACTTATAAATAAAAACATCTTTTTATTTCTTTTCTCTTATCTAGGTTTCTATTAATATAATTCTGTTTATTTCTATTATCTCTCTTTTAGTTACAATATTGATTTCATTTACAATATTGTTTATATTACTTTCTGCCATTCGATCTTTACGTGGTTTTTCCAACTGCCACTAGATGGCGTGAGTCGTCTAGCATTGTCAGGTGTCGCTATGGTTACGTCTTCAGTAATTATTCATAGCTGACCGTTGGGCGTGTCCGGAGCTGCATACTAGCACTGTTATCGTGGCTGGCTGTGATATAAATATCCTTCAGCCGTGAACATCCAACAGTTTCGAGTTTTTAAACGTGTTTGTCGTCTGGCGTTTAGTGCCGACATTTACTTTTCTTAAAGGCGTCTGTTATGTTTTTCTGTTAGCTTTTAAATTCAGCTATATGAAGTCTACACTTAATGGAAATATCTTTTAATTAGTGTCTGGTATCAGCGTTAAAGAAATATGTTTGAATATTTGGCCGGACTTTAGACTTTTATTTACTTCAAGTTAGCTTTATATTTGAGAGCAAGTAGTTCGAGATGATACGATGTTCTTAAGTAATTGTCCTTGGAAAATGTAAATGGTTTTTCCTGGAGGGATATATTGCTGAAAGTGTCCGAGCTTTACGTTTGAGTTAATTTCGTTCTCTGCTTGCTTACCTCGTGTCATTGACCTTGAAGTGAAGTTCTACGATCGACCATGTGTTTTACAGTCATGTTTAATTGAAAACAATAGTTTTTCATCCGATTGTTTTTCTCGAGATGCTTTTACGCTAAATGCCATGAGTTCTTATACATATTTTGTCAAAGTAGATAAGTTTGTTGTTTCATAATCATTTAGTATTAATTAACTGTTTAAATTTAATGTTTCATTTTTATTTTATTATTTGTTTTTATCTTTTGTTTTAATCAATAAATATTAAGTTACTTTTAAATCTGTTATCTTTCTTTCGTCCACCATTTACGTTGTAATTCATTTTTCTTTTTCAGCTTTAATAAGTACTTATAGTTTTATTTAAATTAAGTTTCAAGTTTATTATGGGGTTTCTAAATCAGCTATACGCTTCTTACTGCAATTTGCCACTCTGCTATAATTTTTCAACCCCGTTAGATATTACATTAAGTAATTATCTAACAAATAAGGTTATGGGCCACTTTTTAACTTACAGTTAAGCCCTTCCTAGTTTAAAAGTCATTATTTTTATAAAGGTATATTTTTGTAGTTCCTAATTCTGATATAAAATGATAGAATTAATATAAGTTTTTGTTTTAATTAAATTTTTTAATAGTTAAAGTCGCGAATTTTATATATTTGTCTTATAAATTCATTTAATTTCAAAGATTAACGTTTTTGACCGTAATAGGTCTTGTATTTTTGCATGGTGGATTTAGTTTTCGGCACCCATAGCAGTTTAGCAAAGGTTTTCGACGGGGGGGCCGATGTTTTGTAATCTTATTAAAGTAAAAGTTTAAATTTTTTTTTGAAGTCATGGCATAATTTATCACAAATGAAGCATGGATTTAAATATAAAGAAGCGATCTTTGATTAGAATAATAGAAGTTTTGAAGCAATGTCTAGAAGTTAATGAAGTTTTGAAATTTTTTTGAAGAAATGGCTGTGGTTCAAGTTTATTTCGTGAAATTTAGTAAAGATATATAAATTTTTGAATATTAATGAAGATGCTATTGTGTGATATTGCGGCGAATTTTTCTTTTGAACTTTATCTACTACTTTTAACAGTTAACTAAAGGTGTCAAGTTAATGAATAGTGCTTCTGAAGGTTTGTTAGTGCCAGTGTTCTCCTATTTCATAACAGCGCATTGTAGGAATGTGTGCTGGTCTCATTGTTGAGTCCATTTTTATAAGGTGTTAAACTTTTCTACATTGTGATGATAGACATTCGTTTTGACTTTTCCTAAAGGAAGACTCTTGCTGATTAAATGAATACTTTAGTTATGGAGGCTGACGAAAGTTGACGGACGCCATTTATGGTCTCCAGTTCATAGGATTTTTAACTGTATTGTCTTGAATTGAAATTTTTCCTGTATTTCATCTGTACTATACATTTTTATGCATGTCTACATTTGTTTTTCAGATATTCTAATTGAGTATTTTTGTATACCGTAATTTTCGGAAGAAACGCCGCGGCGTTTACGTGCTTTAAATTAAAATTTCAAGCGATGCGGCGTTTACGCGCATTTTTTTTTTTTTTTTCACTCCCAAAGATGAGAAATCTCATATTAATGAAATTTTAAAATAATGTGGACGAACCGAAATTATCAGACCCAGACGAACGAAATATATTGGCCCTGCCTGAGCATTTTTCTCAATGCTTTTTCACTGAACATGTCCGTTATTTTGCGCTGCTTCATCAATTAAGATTTTTCGACAATAACCTTCTCCTGCATTTCATAAACGGACACCAGTTCCTCTCCTGTAACGAGGTTCCGCTGTTCCAATCCTTTGTTAACATCATCTAATAAACTAACTTTGTTAACATCATCTAATAAACTAACTTTGTTAACATCATCTAATAATAATTTCTCTCCAATTTCCCCCTTTTCTTTTTCTCCACACTCTCCAATTTTCAACAAATTTCATTTTTCAAGAAAGTTTCGTTATTGATTTTCTAAGCTTTTTAAATTAAAATATAAACGTCTTATTTTGGATATTATGCTTTTGTATTTTGTACTTTTTTTTTTAATCTTTAGTTAAAAAGGGAAAAAATCTATTCGCGGTTTCTTTTTGCATAGCAAAACATAATCCACCCAACGTTGATGATCCGATTGTGTAAACATTGATTCTGATTTCACCGAGCGAAGTGAATAAATGAAAACAAACCGCAAATGTTACTTTTTCTGCCGTTCTAACTTTCTAATAACTGATTATATTTTAATAAACATTTGTTACACAGCCTAATTTACTATTATTTCAACTTGCTGAAAATTTGAAAGAAATCGGTCAATTTACATAGGAGATAAGGATTATTATTTTTTTTTTTTTTTTCTTTTCTAACAGTAAGGATTATAAGAGTTTCGGTTTTCATTCTTTTTCTTTTTTATTTGCTTGGATCTCAATATTTTTTTTTCTGTACTTAAGCAACGCAAACTTGTTGACACATTCAATAAGTCCTTTTTATATTTAAAAGAATGGAATTTGAATAGTTTTTTCTCGTGCAAAAATGAGAAAAAAAATAATAGTTTTGAGTCATCAGGGCTTTTTAAAAAGCCATCTGGAAAAGCATTATGGAAAAAGAGATCGCAAGATCATTTTGCTTTGCCGAAACTAGGGGAATGAAAAGAGTATGAATATCTTTGTTCTTTAAAAAATGTTAGAAGAGTGGAGAGGTTTTCGATCCGGTTTTAAGAATTCCAAATTTATAATACTTTTATTTTTATAAAAATTAAAAAAAGAAGTTGGTTAGCAAAACGTCCGGATTTTGGAGAATTTCAGATGTCCGGATTTTAGACTTTGTACTGTATCTTGTATTTAAGAAACAGCACAGTGCTGGTAAGTATATATTTTTTTCCTTTTTAGTTATCATTTCGTGTGTCTTTTAAAACAAAATCTTCTAATTGAAATCTATATTTATTCCCTTGAGTTTGTGACAGCTAAAATGTTCCAGACAGAGCAATAGAAGAAGGTAGGGAGGGAAGAAGATAGTTTTAGGACCGCACGTGATGTCTTTTCGTAGCAGTTAGCATAATGTTTATAATCCTTATCGTTCCACGTGCAGAGAAATAATAAAAGTAGGCCGTCATGAAATTTCTTGCAGATAGACCGATAGGAATTAAATAAAAATTTTGTTTTTGAGAACTTTATTTTTATTATAAAAGACGCATACAAACATAAATAACGGCTGCATTCATTATAAATCGTTTTTAATTTTAGTAGCATAAAATTATTGGTGCATTTATTAATTTTTTACTAAACCGAATAGCGTTTTCCAGTTTTTGATAAGGAAAAAAAAAAACATTTAGAAAATGATAAAAGTTGATTCTTCGAGCTGAATTTCCGGATGAGACAGCTCGGGGAAGGTCATCATCAAATAGCAATAGCTTATAACTTAAGCTACAATACATTTATCAAAAACGGAAAAACGTATTCGATTTCAAATCACTTTGATAGATATGCCAGCAGATTCCACGCTTTTCCGTTTTAAATTACCGGACCTCGATGAATTATTTATTGAACGAGTTTGCTTTTTAATTCCCTTTTTTTTTTTTTTTTTTTTTTTTGAAAAAAAGAAAAAAAACCCGCCTCCATTCCTGATCTACAGATTCTTTTAGAAATGATTAAAAAGATAAATTTTATATCTTATTCAATTGATGAAATAGGGTGTGATAACGTTATTTTATTTGTACGTAGTGGTAAATATTAAAATTAATACGTTTATTATCTATTTGTAAATAATTTTAATATATGGCACGTGAAAATAAATGTGATTTTATTCCATTCAAACACGCTTTTTAAGATACTTGAGTTAAAGTTGAGTCTGCTAAAACCCTATCTTAAGATTTTCGACTTAGGAATGTTCTCGTTCATATAACGCTTTTCAATGTATAGAAAAGTTCCAAGACAAATTCCGGTTCGTCCCATTCAATGGCTTTTAGGAAATTTATTTGGCAACACTAGTGAATAATTTCGGAGAGTGAACTGCCGTATTTTCTTATTCTTACTTTGTGCACTCGGGAGATTTTGTTACCACGTGAAAGGAAAATGGCACCTAAACGTCATAGAAGTTATACATCAAGTTTTAAACTTAATGTTGTTTCCCGTGCTGAAGAAATAGGCAACAGAGCTGCAGGACGTGAATATGAAATAGATGAACGATGTGTTCGCCGTTGGAGAGCGGAAAAAAAGGAATTAGAAAAAATGCCGCAGCAGAAACGTGCTAGAAGAAGTGGGACTGTAAGATGGCCCGTTTTGGAAAAAGATCTTTTGGAATGGATAAAAGAGCAAAGAAAAAAGGGACTCTCTGTTTCAACAATAAAGATTCGACTTCAGGCGAAATTAATGGCCCGTGAAATGAACATTGAGGATTTTAAAGGAGGGCCTTGCTGGTGCTATAGATTTATGAAACGCAGCAAAATATCTGTAAGAACAAAAACAACCGTTGGGCAAGAGCTACCATTAGACTGGCAAAAGAAAAAAGAAAGTTTCTTAAAATATATAAGAGACATTATTGGTCAAAGGAAATTTCTTTTGTCACAGATAATCAATATGGATGAGACTCCATTAACTTTTGACTGTCCTCCAAACAGAACAGTTGATCAAGTCGGTGCAAGAACTGTTTCTGTGATAACGACAGGACATGAAAAAATGTCTTTTACATGTGTTCTGGCTTGTGCAGCAAATGGAGATAAATTAAAACCTATGCTGATTTTCAAAAGAAAAACGGTCCCAAAAGGAAAATTTCCCTCCGATATCGTTGTTTGCGCTAATGAAAACGGATGGATGTGCGAAAATATGATGTTCCAATGGATAGAAAAAGTGTGGCAACAACGTAAAGGATCTTTTTTTGATAGAAAAGGACTTTTGATTTTAGATTCATTGCGTTCCCATTTATTGGATTCGGTTAAAAATCGTTTAAAAAAATTATCCACCGATTTAGCAGCGATTCCGGGAGGTTTAACGAGATTATTGCAGCCGTTAGATCTCTCAGTAAACAAGTGTTTTAAAGCAGAGATTCGTAAGCAGTGGGAACTCTGGATGAGTGAAGGACTGCACTCGTATACGAAAAGTGGGAAAATGCGTAGAGCGTCGTATGAAGACGTTGCTAAATGGGTTGATGCTGCATGGAAGTCTGTAAAAAAAGCTACAATAATAGCAGGATTTAAAGAAGCGGAAATATTAACACCGCAAAATGAACTTTCCACTGCGGTAGCGAACAATGATGATGAGGAGGAGGAGGAGGAGGACGATGACATAGATTTAGACAGCAGTGTAAATGAGGACATTCTAAACCTTTTTAATTCCGACAGTGATGAATCAGATTTTGATGGTTTAAATTAATTAAATTCGTAATGTAAAAATAAAATCTGTATTTCACTATTTTAATATCTTTTTAGGGTTTTTTTTCTGTTAAATTCTGTATTTATTATTTATAACAAATTAATAATTTCATGTTTCTATTTTTATGTTTCCTAAACTCAGTTTAATGATAGTGTTTCTGTTGGTATATTATTTGCGATTAGAGTTAACGGGATTTTTTCATTTAAATATTAATACAAAGTGAAATAATAATTTTGAATATCGTACTTATATTATTTATAGTAAATTAATAATTTTGAATATCTTACTTAAATTAGTTATATCAAATTAATAATTTCATATTTTGTGGTTTCTAAAATTCAGTTTAATTAATTTATTTCCCTTGCTATATCATTCACGATATACCAAAGTAATATTGCCATATGTCTCCAGCCCCATATGCCAGAATTTAAGCTGCAGATATTACGCAATTTTAATGTATTTTTCGTACTTATATTATTTAAATAATTTCGAATTTTGTATTAAATATTATTTATTTCTAATTAATAATTTCATTTTAATGATTTCTTAATTCAACTTATTAATGTATTTCTGTTTAGTATGTCAATCGCGATTACCGCGGAAATTTCACCTGCGGCGTTTACGACCATTTCTTTATTTTTTTTGTGGGAATTTTTGCGATGCGGCGTTTACGCTGCTGCGGCGTTTCTTCCAGAAATTACGGTAAATATGGAAGTTAATAGAAATTTAAGGAGTGCCATCGGGAGATTGGTTTTCTCAAATGATATAAATAAATGATTTAAATTTTGAGAACTAAAGCCTTTACCTTGCATTTAAGATCAATTTCTTTCTTAAATTGAAATTAAGGTTTTTGATAGGTCTTACCCTGGGTCAATTGGTCTTGATTTGGACTTATATGAAGTATGTTAATGTTACTAGTAAAAGCCATAACTGGTTGTTAATAAGAGGGGGAGTCATTTTTAAGTGATAAATTAAGATTTTATAATAGTTTTTTTAAATATTTAATAGTTTTCAAATTAATATATATAATGTTTTAATGGATAATTACTTTTTAAATAAAGGATTAATTGGTTTAAAGAACTTTTTGTTATAGAAATATTTAAAATTTGATAATGTTTATGAATGACTCCTGAGGTAAATTTTGATAATTGAACCGGTGTTAAGTGATAGTCAAGGCTTTTTGTTCTTGTTTAAATCAGGTTTTGTCAGGTGTTCTTGTTTAAATTATGGTTATAGAATTTCAATATATATATTTTTTTTACTACCATAACTTGCGATGGAAGTACGTATTTTCCTGGGTTTTTCCACGTTTACCCATCGTTTGGGTTATGGTAGATTCAATTTTTTTTGGATACTTGCTTAACTTGGAAATTTTTACAGCTTAAATTTTATTTGAAAGATGATCCTGGCCTTTGAATAATGAATTTATTATCCTTTTAAGTTATTTTTAGTTTTGTTTAATTTAATTATTCAGTTAGTTTGAAAATACAGGTTCTAAACTTTATAAAATTAAATGTTTTTAAATTAGTAAATTTATTTTAATTGGGTTATATTAAGATTATCGTAATGTTTTATGCAGTTCACATTTTTAGTATGGGAGTTTTCCTTGGCCAAATTTTAATGTTTAATGGTTAAGAGATTAAACCCTGGATGCTAAGTGTGTTCTAGCATTTATAACCTAACGTTTTTTTTTTTTTGTTAATTTCATTTTTATGTTTAAACTATTTAAAATTAAGTGAAAAGTGTTGGGATTTAATCCATATCTCTAGGTATATTTGGGTCATTCAGTAAATTATACATCGTTGTTAAATGTTCGTTTTAAAAGTAATTTAAAGATAGTTATGATAGTTTAATATTGAATCTTGGGATTGAGTATTGGTTTTCGATGATCCACTTGATTAATTATTTTAGATGTTATATGGATCATGTTAATTGCGTTTGAAATTGTGCAATTGCCTGTTTAAAAGTTGTGCTTAATCCTATATTATGATTCATTGTCTTAACTTTCATTTATGTCTTTATATAATGTTGATCTCCTTGTCTTACATTGCATTTAAACCCAGTTTTTGGCAATGTAAACTATGTATATTTGAGTTATTTAATTGAGAATAAGTCTCTTATGTTCAGCAATTAAATGAACACATGTAATTGTATTGGCATTTAAATTAGTCTTTTATGCTGATATAGTCATTTAATATATTTTTAAGACATGATTGTGAACCTTTATTGTATCAGTTAGAGGAAATCTTTTGTCATAGTGCTACTTTTGTCCAATGAAGTCATTTTTTTTCCTTCATGAATTCTTGTGTAAAGTCAGCATCAATTTTAATTTTTAAGATGTAGTGACTGTATATTTGCATATACCCAATATTTTTGAGGATTTGGATGGATTTCGATGGCTGGACAATGTGGTGATTTAGACATAGTACTTAGATTTTTAGTATAACAATTGGTTATACCATTGTAGGTTTTTGGTCTGTAGAGATATAGTCTGAGGTTCCGTTCATTGAGCTATATACATTGAGGGACTAGAAGTGGTTCGTTGCTAGAATGTTTTAAAGCACTGGATGGAAGATTGTTTCCTATTGATGGCCCAGGTGAAATTTGTTTTTGAGAAGGAATTTTTCTGATGGTTCTCCAAATGGTTTAGTAATCAGTTTTGATCGATAAATTACAGAGTGGGATAAATACGTTGGACAACTTTTTTTTTTTTCAGCAGATTTTTCTGGGAGGTATTGAAGGAATCAGTAGCATGTCAAAACTGCAAGTTGTATGTGGAAAACTGGATGTAGGTTAGTCATGTTGGTCATATATGGATCAAGTTTAAAGGCTTAACCGTTTATATATCCTTAAAGAGATTTTTAAGAGTGCTAAGTTAAATTGGCAGTCTTTTGATAGTGAGCCTATCCTGGAAGTTTAAATGGTTTTTTTTTTTTGCTTTCTGGGGGGGGGGCAGATAATTTATTTTTAACGGCTTGTAGTCATGTTTGTGTCAGTAGCATTCTTATCCTTTTCATTTTAGAACAATTATCGGAAAAGTGTGATTTGAATTTTTAAATGCTTTTCCTGAATATTAAATGAAAAGAGATGGAATTCTTCACTTGGTTTTTAGCTGTTTTCATTCAACTCATTCCCAGTATTCTGTCAAACTAGAAATGGATGAAGAATAAGATGAGGTGGCTTTCAATAAGTTATGGCATAGTTGATCAATGGATATGGCATGGTTTGATAAAAGAGGGGTGGAACCAAAATGTTATTGTTCCTGCATAGAAATTTTAGATTTCGAATGGTTGTCTTTTTAAGTAGATAACGTAGTTTTTGAAATAGCACCCTCTAGGTCTAGATGAAGACTGTTGTTCTGGTTCTGAATAATGGCTGTTTGACGTCCATGTTTGCAAGTTCCTTGATTGGCTCTGGAAACTGTTTGGGGCTGTTTAATTCTGTTGTTTAAAGTTTTGTATATGGATCCCTCAATTGATCTTTCATTATCTGTGTCATCGTTTGCCTAGGTCTCTTTTTGTTGAGAGTTTGTTAGTATGAAGTCTTGAGGCCTCGAGCAAATGTAAAGTTGCAAATGTTCAGAGTGAATATTCCGAAAGAATGTTTTTGTGAGCAAATATAAGCGAGAGGGAAGTGGAAGAATGCAAAAGGTGTTTTTTTTTTTTGAGCGTGGATGTTATGTACCATGATACCTTTGCCCAGTTACCGTTCTTTAGGTAAACTGGTGACTTAATCTATTATGATATATTTAAATATACAGTGGCATGGAACATGTGGCCCTATATACTAGTTTGGGTTAACTTGTTTTCATGATGTACTTGGTTTTGCATTTTGGATGTTGTGCAAGTTTATTTGATGGACCAGTCAAAAGGTTTTCTAGTGTTTTAGATTTTTTTTTTATTGTGCCATTGTTTGAAGTCATATGCCAAACTTTATAAGTTTTTTTTATATATAATGCCATCTTGAGTCATATTTGTTATCATAAATTATAAAAATGGTTGTTTTATCCTATATTTAATTATTCCTAAAAATTAATGTTTGTATGTACTGGTATTTAATTATTCTTGAAAATTAATGTGTATGTGCTGATGTTGAATACTATAGAGAAGTTTAAGGAGTTATTGGAAAAAAAAGGAGGAAAGATGGTGAAGGATTGTTGTATCACAATACAGTGATGTGATGATTTTTATCTATGAACTGGATAGTTATAGCTTTGTGTTATGTGTTGTATTTATGTGTATTATAACTAAATATTTTTTATCTTTGTATTTGCAGGCTTTTAATGCGTCGGGACTCTATACTTAATGCTGTTATCACTTGCTTTTTACTATGGTTATTTACTTGTTTTTGGTGATGCTTGGATTGCTGTGGATGGAGTCTTGGATTGTGGATAGTTTTTCTTTTAAAGATAGAGTTGTGAGTTCTGTGAATGCTCTTGTTAAGGGATAATTCTTTGAGATTATGTACTTGTTTTTGAGCATCTACCTCAAGTTGTACAGTGGACAAGAGGGGGGGCATTTGATAACAAATTTGAGCTTTTCTATTCTTGTCCCTGTACATATGAATATCCATTTTCCATCTCATTCTATTAGTTCCTGTTTTAGCTCACTTACTTATAAATAAAAACATCTTTTTATTTCTTTTCTCTTATCTAAGTTTCTATTAATATAATTCTGTTTATTTCTATTATCTCTCTTTTAGTTACAATATTGATTTCATTTACAATATTGTTTATATTACTTTCTGCCATTCGATCTTTACATGGTTTTTCCAACTGCCACTAGATGGCGTGAGTCGTCTAGCGTTGTCAGGTGTCGCTATGGTTACGTCTTCAGTAATTATTCATAGCTGACTGTTGGGCGTGTCCGGAGCTGCGTACTAGCACTGTTATCGTGGCTGGCTGTGATATAAATATCCTTCAACCGTGAACATCCAACAGTTTCGAGTTTTTAAACGTGTTTGTCATCTGGCGTTTAGTGCCGACATTTACTTTTCTTAAAGGCGTCTGTTATGTTTTTCTGTCAGCTTTTAAATTCAGCTATATGAAGTCTACACTTAATAGAAATATCTTTTAATTAGTGTCTGGTATCAGCGTTAAAGAAATATGTTTGAATATTTGGCCGGACTTTAGACTTTTATTTACTTCAAGTTAGCTTTATATTTGAGAGCAAGTAGTTCGAGATGATACGATGTTCTTAAGTAATTGTCCTTGGAAAATGTAAATGGTTTTTCCTGGAGGGATATATTGCTGAAAGTGTCCGAGCTTTACGTTTGAGTTAATTTCGTTCTCCGCTTGCTTACCTCGTGTCATTGACCTTGAAGTGAAGTTCTACAATCGACCATGTGTTTTACATAGTTCGTATTTTTAAAGTGAAATTGTTTATCGTCCGGTTAATATATTGAAGCAAGTTATTATTGAGAAGCTGTTGTGCTTTTAATAAATGGAGTCCTGGTGCATTGAAAGTCATGTTTAATTGAAAACAATAGTTTTTCATCTGATTGTTTTTCTCGAGATACTTTTACGCTAAATGCCATGAGTTCTTATACATATTTTGTCAAAGTAGATAAGTTTGTTGTTTTATAATCATTTAGTATTAATTAACTGTTTAAATTTAATGTTTCATTTTTATTTTATTATTTGTTTTTATCTTTTGTTTTAATCAATAAATATTAAGTTACTTTTAAATCTGTTATCTTTCTTTCGTCCACCATTTACGTTGTAATTCATTTTTCTTTTTCAGCTTCATTAAGTACTTATAGTTTTATTTAAATTAAGTTTCAAGTTTATTATGGGGTTTCTAAATCAGCTATACGCTTCTTACTGCAATTTGCCACTCTGCTATAATTTTTCAACCCCGTTAGATATTACATTAAGTAATTATCTAACAAATAAGTCGCGTTTTCGCGATCTTCTGACGAAATTTGTCGCGTTTTCGCGATCTTCTGACGAAATTTGCCGTTTTTTCGCGATCTTCTGACGAAATGTGTCTTTTTTTGCGATCTTCTGACGAAATTTGTCGTTTTATCGCGATCTTTTGACGAAATTTGATGTTTTTCACGATCTTCTGACGAAATTTGTCGTTTTTTCACGATCTTTTGACAAAAATTGAAGTTTTTTCACGACCCTTTACGAAATTTGCGTTTTTTCCGCGATTCTTTGACGAAATTAGCTTTTTTTCGTGATCCCTGGAAGAAATTCGCGTTTTCCCGCAATCCTTTGACGAAATTGCCGATTTTTCTTCGCACGATTGGCGAATTTGATCCTTTTCAGCGATCATTTGTCAAAATTCGCGATATCTTTTATGCCCGAATTTTCGGATTTACGACCGATTTTTTTTTTTTTTTTTTTTAAATTTTCGGAAATGACTGCCTTAATTTAGCGGAATAGAATCACCCCTGGCTAAATTACTTCATCAAATGGAGAGTGCAATTTATTTTGCTAAATCTGCAAAGTTCGAATTCTATAATCAGTAAATAAATTTATTCCAAGTACTCATGAAACAAGCACAAATTAACTGTTAAGAGTAGGATATTTTTTTAGTAGATTTAATGCAAGTCATATATATGACACCTAGATATTTGAAAGCAGTGAAAAATGTCAAAACCAATCCAATTTTACTTCAAAGTGGCTAAGTAAAAGAAAAAGAAATAAATAAAAAGATTTTTTTTTTTTTTTTTTTTAGCTTTGCTTTTACACAAGGTAAATTTCTTTTTCCTGGGTATTACACATTACACTTATGAAATTTTTGTACTGAGATTGAGATGGATGACACAATACCAGGAGGGGGTGATTCTGAGTAAAATAAATGTAGTATCTGAAATTCACAGCAACTTGTATGAAAGGTTACAGCAGAAGGGTGGGGGGGGGCAGATCACTCCTGATTCTAATTATGTGTTTTTTCTGCGATCCTTTCATGAAATTCGCTTACTTTCCGCGAAATTTGCGTTCTTTTCACGATTCTTTAAATAAATCCATGTTTTTTCCCGTGATCCTTTAACAAAATTGGCGTTTTTCTGCAATCATTTGGCGATATCTCCCTTTTTCCATCGTTCCTTTGACGAAAATCGCGTTTTTCCTGCGATCATTTGACGATATTTCCGTTTTTCCATGAAACGACGAAAAGCGCATTTTTCCCGCGATTAACGGGTGGTGGTGGTGGGTGATCCCTCCCGGTTTTAATTATGCGTTTTTTCTGAGGTCGTTTGATGAAATTCGTAATTTTTTCGCGATTCTTTAAAGAAATTGTTTTTTTTTTCGTGATTTTTTGACGAAATTTGTGTTTATTTCGCGATCATTAGATGAAATTTGTTTTATTTTGAGATTCTTTGACAAAATTAGTGTTTTTTCGTGATTTTTAAAAGAAATACACGTTTTTTCCGTGATTCTTTAACGATATTTCTGTTTATTTCAGCGATCCTTTGACGAAAATCGCGTTTTTTCCGCGATGTGGAAAATCCTTCCCGGTTCTAATTATGTACTTTTTCTGCCGATATTTGACGAAATTCACGTTTTTGAGCGATTCTTTAAAGGAATTCATGGTTTTTTTTTTTTTTTGTGATCCTTTAACGAAATTTGCATTTTTCCCGCAATCCTTTGACGATATTTCAGTTTTTCCCACGCTCCTTTGATGAAAATCTTGCTTTTTCGTGATCTTTTCGAAATTTGCGCTTTGTTTCGCATTCCTTTGATGTAATTTGTGTTTATTTTGCGATTAGTTGACGTAATTTGTGCTTATCTTGAGATTTTGACGAAATTGTAGATTTTTTTTCACCGAACGATTGAGGAGTTGATTTTTTTCTGCGACCATGTGTCGAAATTCGCAATATTTTTTTAATGTCCAAATTTTCCACTAAACATATTGATCTCATAAACCCGGAAAGATCGATCGAAAAACCTGGAAATCCGGGCTACACCCAGAACACAATCACCCCTGACAAATGTGCAAGATGTCACCTTCTCTGATGATGACTCGATATATTCTCCAGTGGACGATTCTGATGATGATCTCATATACATCCCAGAGCAAAACAAACACGACCACGAGTCCACAGACGGAAGTGCAGACATTGATGATACAGATAGCGCAAACGAGGAAGTTCTCCAAGTCCCATCATCATCAGCATGCCCAGTTGACCACTGCAGGGATGGATCATTCATTAAACTACTACTACCCATAAAAGACGCTGTCTATTGCACAGAAAAGAACACGCTATGTGGATACTCCACCGATCAAGATACGTATTCTAAAATTTATGGAAATATGAAAAAACACCTGTGGAGGAAACACAAAATAACAATAACAAAGCTTGAAAAATGGTGTAGCAAGTGCAAAATCGAAATAATGAAAAAACACGGAACCTTACACCCATGCATCAAAGATCACACTACCTCCTCGGTGCAAGAAGGAAATACAATGTGATAAATGTGATCGCTCGTACCACAATAGAAGGCAGTTTAACAACCACAGAGAGCAACACAAAAAAGATGAAGCGAAGACTAGATTAGAGGCTGAAAGAACAGCCCGAAGACAACGCCGCACTCCCCCGAGGGGGAATGACACGCCCTCCAATGCAACTGTTCACATTGATGATCCACTACCTGATCCCAGTCAGGAACTTAGCACACAAGGAGCTAATGACACCTCCCATATCTTTGAAATAGACGACGGTGAACTCGAAGTTGTTGATGAAATTTTAGGAAGGACGTACAAAATGAGGAGGAATCTGAAAATAACATTAATATTGACCCAGAAATTACCTCTCCTTCTGATAAGTTACTTGACACATTCAAAGGTCTGCTTAATAATTTCTCTGAAGATAGCTGGCTGCTCTCCGAATCCATGATGGAGGAATTCATCAAAGATATCCAGGAAACTTACAAAATTAAAATTAAATCCTCTAATAGACAAGCCCCACAACAGAATCCGCATGATCCCACATTCATACAAAGGCTCTACCGAAGAAATAGAAGAAGTGCAATCAGGAAAGTACTTGAACAGAACTCTGCGCAATGCAACATCCCACACGAAATATTAAAAGAAAAATTCTTCACACCCATGAATAAAAAACCCGACATTTCAATCTATAGCAATAAAGAAAAAGCACCTAACCCACCATCCTACGCACCCTTCACAGTAGATGAAGTCAGGCAGAAGCTCAAGGCGTCAGAAAGCACAGCCCCCGGTGCTGACAGAGTGACATATAACCACCTGAAGCAATACGACGCTGAAGCTAAAGTCCTAACGACCATCTTCAACATTTGTCTAAAAGCTCATAAAATTCCCGAAACATGGGAGACAAGTAGTACCATCTTTATCCCAAAAGCGGGTAATCCCTCAGAAGCCGCAAACTTGCAACCTATTTCACTAACCTGCACATCTTACAAGCTTTTTGCAAGCTTAATTGCCCGCCGCCTTGGTGACTGGATAGAAGGCAATAAAATCTTATCTCCAAACCAGAAAGGCTATAGACCGTTCGACGGCACAATAGAAAACAATTTCGTGCTGGAACAAAAAATCCTACACTCCAGACGGCGAAAAAGAGAATTTCGTGCTACTAGTCGACATCAAGAACGCCTTTGGCAGCATATCACACGAAGCAATCTTTGCTGCACTTGAGGCCGCAGGAGCTGAGCCAAAATTCATAACCCTACTCAGAAACATGAGCTCTAACAACAGAACAAGGTTGCTCACTGCACAAGGATTGTCAGATGAAATACCCGTAGAAGAAGGTGTTAAACAAGGTTGCCCCATGAGTGGTCACCTTTTCAATCTCGGCATTGACCCAATTTTTTGGTTGATACAAGCATTGCGAGCAACGATCCACTGCCTTGGATACGCTGACGACATTGTCGTCGTAGAAGACTCTGCTGAAGCACTTGTCGAAGCGATCAAAAAGATTAATGAGTTCACAAAAAAGCTTGGCCTTGAACTCAACGTAAGAAAATGCAGAACAGTCCACATCAATCCTTCCAACAATACTTGCAAACCAACACAGTTCTACATCGGCCAAGATCCCATCCAGAATTCGAACCAGCCATGTACCTAGGTAAGCCTTTTGGCTTTCATCTATTTGAAAACCGAAGCAACATTGATGAATTCATCGAGACTGGTACAGACATCTTATCATCCGAACTAGCTCCATGGCAGAAGCTGGACGCCATTAAGAGCTTCTTCTTCCCTTCTTTAAACTATGCCATGAGAACTGCACAACACCAAAAAACCGAATGGGCCAGAGTTGACGACGCAATGAGACCAATAATCAAAAATATATTAGACCTGCCACAGCAAAGTACAATTACATACCTGTATGGCAACACAAGTGACGGTCTCTTTGGAATCCCTCTAGTAGCGGAAGATTCTGACATAGCGCATGTGGATACAGCATTCAAGCTCCTCTCTTCCGAGGATGAGAATGTAAAATACCTTGCGTGGGAAGATTTAAAAACTGCTACCAGTGATCGCATACGTAACCCTACAAGGCAGGACATGCAAGAGTACCTATCCGGGAAAGACCACAGAGACAACGATAATAGACTTTCCTCACTGTGGACAAAGGCACGTTGCGCTTCCCGTCGCCTTGGAGCCGTATGGCAGCTGTCCTCTGACAAAAAAGTCACTGTAGTTTGCAGCACCGTACCTATCACTGATAAACGTTGGCTGGACTTTTTTACTTTGCCAAACTTTTCAAATTCTTTTTTCATTTTAAAATTCATTAGCTCTGCATTATTTATTATATGTATTCTTATAACAATATTTTTTACAATTTAAACGTACTGTTGTCGTTCTAAATGAATTTGATGATATCTTCTACTGAACAGGAAATATACTAACATTTTTTTTTGTTCGTGTAAACAGTAATTTAACTTTATTCTCTCATAATCATTTATGAAATTTTCTTTCTTGCATGATTTATATTTCTTGGTTAGTCATTACTGTGTATTGGTATATAAATTTTATATCATTCCTTTTAGTATTTCAATTTTAATTGTTTTATATAAACATTGTTCAGTATTATAGTGAAATTTATGTATTTTGTGTTATTGCCAAGGCTTGCCTATAGTTTACCGGAACTCAGAGCATTTTTCTTTTTCTTTTTTTCGCAGCAATGGATATCTTTTTTTTGAAGCAATTGATATATTTATTGGACTGCTAGCAGGGTTCCAGCAGAGGAAATTTGGTAAAAATATAAAACGGAAAAAATGGGCAAAAAGAAAGATATGTTTTGTGCAGGTGAGAAAAGAAATTAAGGTAGAAGTTATATAATAAAAGAAGGTCATTATAAAACAGGAAATAATGCAAAAAGAAAATGCTAGCATTTAAAAAGAAAAATGCTAGCAAGGTGTTCACATAGAAAATTTAGTGAAAGTATAAATGAAAAATAGTGGGTAAAAGAATGATACATTTTGCACAGGTGAGAGAAGGGAATTTAAGGTAGGTTTTTACAGAATAAAAATGTCATGCAATGAATAATAAGAAAAGAATGTGGAGATGAATGCTGAACAAAAAAAAGTAAGGGAACGGTAGTGAATGAATGCAGAGATGCCTTGTTAAAATTCCCAGGTGCTTTTTTCAGGTATAACCGAACATTAAAGTCATACTCAACCAGAGAAAGGAGTTATTCATGGATGTGTGAATGATCTCCCTTTTACTTTAAAGAATGGCGGGCTAAAGGTGTATGCATAGGAGGAAGAAAAGAAGGCAATTAAAAGACAAGACAATACTAAAACTTCAAATTTCTATCACGAAGCTATTCAGGAAAATATTAATGATGTGAATGGCATGAAAACATCAATTTATGGAACTTTATTGTATTGCTCGTCAGCGGACTTTTTGCCCAAACACTCAAAGTGCCCCACTGGTCCCGAATCCTGGTGCTTTTTTCAAAGAGCACAATATAAATTAAAAAACATTGTTTAAAAAACATTGCCAGTGTATCAAAGACTGGCAAGTACAGAACTTTTGTCAAGGTGTGCCAAGGGAAAAACTTAGAATGCAAATGAAAGTTTGTACAGCTTAATTTGGAAAAATTGCTCCAAAGAAACATTTGTTTCAAGGAAAAGACTTGAAATCGCTGTTGTAGCAGTTATTGGAGAATTTAACTTTGGTTGTGTGAATACACTAAAATTGGATCAGGAAGCGGCAAATTCCTTTTCATTATTAATCGCCCAGAAGTGTGATCAACGATGTCCAAACCAGAGTCGTAAAAGAAGTTTCATTGAATGGAAAAAAATGCAGAAATGCTAAAAAATTCTCAAAAACAATAAAAAATAATGCAAAAATTAGAAAAGAAGGCTACACTTATGTTGTTGGAGAATTTTAATTCTCTATAAAAGTCAGATTCAATTATTAACTATTATATTATTATATTCAATTATTCCTACCACAGATTCAATTATTTATGAATAACTGCGAGATGAAATGCGTCAGTATTTTTTCCCCGATTCTGAACAGCCATATATTTCTTGCAACAGCCATAAATTTTCTTTACACAACGTAAGGTAGCCAGATCATTTTACATATATATATGCTAAACATTACTTTATGGAGAATATTTATAGTAAATTGAAGATTTTATAATGAAATGTTTGTGGAATGTTACACAAATCGGTACTTTTATGATAGCCACGTGCAAATTTTGAAAATAGCAGTTTTTAGCGATGCTAAATTAGATACAGTGCCTTTGATGCTGAAGTAATTTTATTTCTTTCAAAAAAATTTTTTTTTTTTTTGGGGGGGGGGGGGGGTGTGGGGAAGGTGTATGTGTAAAAGTCCTATCTCCCTATTTCGATCGGCAAGTCAAGTAAAAGTACTAGGTAGTCATTTCTCTTCCTGCTTCACTTCATTGAAGTACGGATGTCAACTTTACGTTCTAAGAATTTCACCATTCCGTTTTGTTATCCTTTAGTGTTGGTGATTTGATTAGCAGTTTTTTTTTTTGTTTTTTTTTTTTTTCTGTTAAGATTTAATAGCTCCTAAACATCATACACAGCTGCTTTCAAAATTTAAGTGATTACGAGAGCAGAATGCATCGGTAATTGTGCAGCAGGATGCGAGTTCAGCATTCATGAACGATGTATTTCGATATTGGAGGGCTGAGAAACCAGCGACTGAAAATATCCCCCAAAACAAAATGTGCACAATGAGGAGGAAATGTGGTATGGAAGGATTTGGAAGACAAATTAGAAAAAATGGATAATTCAACAGTGTGAAAAAGGACTACCTGTGTCTACTGTTCAGATCAGACATCAAGCTAAACAGATAGCAATAGTTACTGGAATCACCAACTTCAATGGTAATCCCAATTGGCGTCATTATTTTATGAAACGAGAAATTAAAGCAGCTGTCTGTCCGAAGTCGGAACACAGTCGACCAAAAACTTTCTGTTGATTAGGAAGAAAAAGTCTTATTTTTGGAATTTTGTCAAAAAATGATCGATAACAGCCAAATCAACAACATGAATGAAGCCTCCCCCATGTGTTTTGATTGTCCACCCAACAAGACAATAAACAAAAGTGGAGAGATGTTCTTTTCTATGACTACCACAGACAATGAAGAAACTTCTTTCACTTGTGTAATTGTCTGTGCTGCCAATGGCCAGAAGTTGTGCCAATGCTTATTTTTTAAGTAAAAGACCTATCATATAACCTTACTTATATGCCTATGAAAAAGGACTTAGCGCCCACAATACAGAGAAACCTTAATAGTTTAATTTCTGAATTATCCAAATCAAATAAACTTTCTGAACCCATTGCTAAATATCTACGTTGCTATACAGGAACTGTTACTAATTTTTATGGGCTACCTAAAATACACAAAGATGGCATTCCTTTGAGGCCGATTATTGATTTTACACGTTCATCGGTATATAAGCTCTTAAAATATCTTGCGTCCCTATTAAAACAATTGTCTTTAACTTCTTCTTACAGTTTGAATTCTCCCCTCACTTTTCTTGATGACATTAAAAATTTTGAGTTCCCTGCTGATTGTGTGATGGCCTCGTTTGATGTTGTTAGCCTTTTTACATCCATTCCAATAGACTATGCTGGTTCAGTTATTGATGAAATCTGGCCTGTTGACAACTTAAGTTTAAATTCAGCTATTGATAAAAAACATTTTTAACCCTCTTTAATTTAGTATGTCATCCAATTGTTTTATTTTCAACGAAAAATATTTCAAACAGTTAAACGGTACTCCAATGGGGTCACTTATCTATTATTGCCGAAATAGTTATGCAATATATTGAAACAAAGATTTTTCATAATACTGGATACCTAATTAAATTCTGGCGTAGATATGTTGATGATGTCTTTGTAGTTGCTGAACACCATAACCTTCCTATTATTTTAAACCATGCAAATTCAAAGTGTTCTATTCAGTTTATAATTGAACATGAAACTGACCAGCAAATTCCGTTTTTGGATATTCTTATTCATAGATGCATGGGCCAGGGGTGATTGTGACTCAGAGTGAAAAACCCTGAAAATTAATTGATACAAAGTGAAAAACCCTGAAAATTATCGATGCGAAATATATCAATATCAATTTCATAACAACTGATACTGCAACAACATGACAACAAATGATATATTTCTGCTATTGCTTGAAATATACAATTGCAGAAAAACATAATTTGGTAAACTTACATTAATTTCACTGAAAGTTAAATGACTTCATCAAATGGAGAGTGCAATTTATCTTGCTAAATATGCAAAGTTCGAATTTTATAATCAGTAAATAAATTTATTCCAAGTACTCATGAAACAAGTACAAATTATGTGTTAAGAGTGGGATCTCTTAGTAGATTTAATGCAAGTCATACATGAGACACCTAGTTATTTGGAAACAGTAAAAGAATGTCAAAACCAATCCAATTTTACTTCTAAGTGGCTAAGGTTAGTGAAAGAAAGAGAAATAAATAAATAAATAAAAATAGAAATTTTGTTTGTTTTTTTTTAGCTTTGCTCTTACACAAGGTAAATTTCTTTTTCCTGCTTTCTTCCTGGGTATTATACATTACAGATATGCAATTCTGGACATTTTTTTTTTGGGGGGGGGGGGGGGAAACCCACTCCTGTTACTATTTTCTTTTCGGGCCCCTTTGACGAAATTTGCGGTTTATTCGCGATCATTTGACTAAATTTGCGTTTTTTTCGCGATCTTCTGACGAAATTTGCGGTTTTTTCGCGATCTTTTGGGGGAAGTTTGCCGTTTTTTCGCAATCTTTTGACGAAATCTGCCATTTTTTCGCGATCTTTTGACGAAATTGCCGTCTTTTTCGCGATTCTCTGACCAAATTCGTGTTTTTTTCCCGCGATCTTTTGACGAATTTTTTTCCGTTATTCTTTAAAGAATTTTTTTTTTCGTGATCCTTTAACGAAATTTGCATTTTAACCGCGATATTTTGACGACATTTCTGTTTTTATCGCAATCTTTGGACGAAACTCGCGTTTTTTCCCCGCGATCTTTTGACGAAAATCTTTTTTTTTTTCGCGGTCCTTTGCGAATTTTGTGCTTTTTTTGCAATCCTTTGACGAAATATGTGTTTATTTCGTGATCATTAGACGAAATTTGTTTTATTTCGAGATTCTGTGACGGAATTCACGTTTTTCCGCGATCCTTTGGTGAAATTTGCGGTTTTTTTCGCGATTCTTTAAAGAAATTCGTGTTTTTTCCGTGATTCTTTAACGACATTTGTGCATTTTCCGCCAACCTTTGACGATATCTCCGTTTTTACCGCGATCTTTTGACGAAAATCGTGTTTTCTCCACGATTCCGGAATGGGGAAAATTCTTCCCGGTTCTAATTATGTATTTTTTCTGCGTCTTTTACCGAAATTTGCGTTTTTCCAGCGATCCTTTGACGATCCGTTTTACCGCGATCTTTTGATGAAAATCTTGATTTTCCGCGATCCTCTGCGAAATTTGTTTTTATTTCGCAATCATTTGACGAAATTTGTGTCTATTTCGAGATTCTTTGTCAAAATTCGCGTTTTTTTTCTGCAATCCTTTGACGAAATTGTCGATTTTTTTTCAGTGAACGATTGAGGAATTGATTTTTTTCGGCAACCATTTGTCGAAATTCGCGATATTTTTTAATGTCCGAATTTTGCATTAAACGTAATGATCTCATAAACCCGGAAGGATCGATTGAAAAACCCGGAAATCCGGGGTACACCCGGAACACAATCACCCCTGATGGGCTCCACTTCGCAAACCCTTGAAACTTCAGTTTACAGAAAAACAACGTTCTCTGGACAATATCTCAATTTTAATTCCGAATCTCCTAAATCCCATAAGATGGCAGTTGTGAAGACTTTATTTACCAGAGCTATACGATATTGCAGCACAGAAGAGCTTTTTAATATAGAAATACAAAAAACTTTATATGATTTAAAGTTGAATAGTTACCCTGAAAGGTTGTTTCACATTTTTATGGAACTTCGTGCACACGCGGATACTCCTCCACCTTTCCAACGTATGAAAGTTAATAAATTCGCAAGCATTCCGTATTACAAAGGTTCAGAGAAGATTTCGCATTTTTTGAAACCACTTGGCATTCACACATCCTTCATCCCACAAAAACCACTTAAGCATCTCTTAAGCAATCTTAAGCATCGATATTCAATCTCACAGTTTAAAGATGTTATTTATGGAATTCCGTGCAAACAGTGTAATGCAGTCTACATAGGTGAAACCAGCCGTACACTTGAAACTAGACTTAAGGAGCATAAACATGCTTTTAGAAATAAAAATTTAAATTCAAAAATTGTTGACCACGCCATGAAAACCGATCATTTTCCGAGTTTTGAGAATGCTTACATAATTAGATCAGACTGCAGCATTTATGCAAGTCGTATGTTTTTGGAAGCTTGGTACATGAGAACTGCTGATAAAGCAATTAACGAGGCTGCATCTCTACCAATAGAGTATTCAGTTTTGTTTTAACTATAATTTTTTGGCAACTTTATGTAATGTTTTTCTATTTGTTGAACTTTAAAACCTAGTATGACTTTTACGTTAGGAATTAGCTGATGAGGGATTCAGAATGAATCCGAAACGTCTTTTTATATTGTTTTTAGTGTTTTTATCTTGTAATGTATGTAATGTCTGTTACAGTAGACTCCCTCAAATCCGCACAGCTTGGGACCAGAGGTTGTGCGGATTTTAGAATTTTGCGGATTTCTGGTCATTGATTTGTTTACATTTTTGACACATTAATTGGATTGGTAGTAAGCAAGGGAAATTTTAATGAATGCTTACAATAAAGTGAAACATTCAAATAAGTAAAATATTAAAATAATTTATTAGTTCAAAAGTAAGTAATTATTTAAATAATTATGTAAAATAAAAATTTAGAAAAATATTAAAATATTATGAATGAAATCGATTCCAAAAGTCCTATGCTGCCATCTAGTGGTGGCAAGGAGAACAGTGTTAATGCTATTATCAGTATCTATAGCTTATTGTGCTCACTGTAACTTTTTTCATTGTTATTTAGAGTCTTGAATGCTTTTCTGATACTGCTTTGTATGTTTAGAAATAAATTTGTCTATAATTTAAAGAAAAAGTTCCGCGAACAAAGTTCGTGGATTTTTCCATTTCGAACCCTGGAATTTTTTATATAGATATGCTAATTTATATCAAAATCAAAAGTAATGTAAATTTATTTAGTAATAAATCAGCTGTAATTGCCAAAAGAGAATGATTAACAAAAAATTTAGTAAAAAAACATTGCAGTAGTCGCTGATTTCGGCGCCATCTTGAATTTTGTTCCTGCAACTTAACTGTAAATTTCATTGTTTACATCTGAAAAAATACGCGGATTTTAGGCGTTCGCAGATTTTAGGGTCGCGGATTTAAGAGAGTCTACTGTATTTTGAAAAGTTTTTATAAACATTATACTAGACTGGCTTTGTGAAGTTTCTAAAAACAGGAAGGAGCTTTCTTTAAGTCAAATGGCAGTTTAGTGATTCCATTAAGTCATATCTAATGGACTATCTGGGAGGAAAAGAAAAAAGTCTAAAAAGTCTGGCTACAACTAGCTATTATACCAGTAGGTCTAAATCAGATACTCCAGCCCTTGGATCAATCAGTTTTAAAACCCATGTCCGACAGCAATGGGAGAAATGGATGCCGATGCCCTGCATTCTTTTACCAAAAAGGATAATATGAAAAAGGCCACATATGAAGAGGTAGCAAAATGTATATCACAGGCTTGGAAAGATATGCCTGTTTCTTCAATAAAATCCAGTTTTTCACAGGCTGGTGCTGGGTTCAAACCCAATCGCACCCATCGGACTAACCGCTTGAGTTTTCATGGTTTTCTTCGAAACCTTGGATTTCCATGCGTAAATACGGGTTAGGTTCCCTTAGAAAGATCCCCCACGAAGGGCACTCCCCGTAAGGCCTATATCCCAAGAGTAGGTATCGGCCGTCAAAATCAACCAACCAACCTTTTTGTATTTACTTAATGAAAGTCCTTCTAGGTGATTTGAATAGAAAATGCCGCTCTACTGTCACTCACCATTCACTGTTTGGTTTACCATTTTTCGCTGTCTTTCTACCGCTTGTAGAGAAGCTATGGAAACAGACCTGGGTCTCAGTAACAAATGTTAACCTTGATGGACTAATAATGAGTAGATTATGAAGAAATATCAAACCGCTTAGATGACACATTGACTTTTCAAGGATGTTAAACCCCCTTGAGATTTTTATTCAGTCCCTTTTTTGAAGAAACCGATAAGATAAATAATTATCAGAGTAAAAGAGTAAAAATGAAAAGAATAAAAATAAGACATTTAATAAATAAATTCTATGGTAACATTTTTAATTTTTCGACACAATAAGTAACAAATCACCGCCTGGAGCACAGTTGGGTTCAAAAGAAGCACAGTTTTCAAAGCGGTCAGACAAACAATACGATAAAGGCTTTATTCGAAAAATTTGAACGAACAAGGAACGTCAATGATGACCGTATTGGAAATGTCGGCTGGCGTCGCATTGCAGTTACAGAATCGAATGAAGCTGTACAGCAGGTCATCGTACAGCGACTTCGGACTTCCGTCTGCCGCTCGCGCTGAACTCCGAAGAATGACCACGCACTGTATCATGCATCACAGTCTTCACATGTTTCTGTACAAGATCCCGACTCGCCAACCCCTGGGTGAATATGCCATTCTTGCACGCTGGAAATTCACGAAAACTATGCTGCAGATTTTGGATGAGGATGAAATCGATATTGGAAATACATGGTTCTCTGACTATGCATAATTTCACCTCGATGGCTCTGTCAACAAGCAGGGGCAACATTTGGGGAACTGAAAATCCTCATGTTGCGGTACCGTCAACCCTGCATCCCCAAAAACTAATGGTTTGGGCCACGATATCCTCCAAAGGAATAATTGGCCCATTTTTTCGAGAGTGAACAAGGAATGCAGCAAAATATCTTGAATTTCTGGCGATTCATAATGATTCGGAGGACCGACCAAATGCTTTAAGGTTCATGCAAGATGGTGCTCGTCCACATCGAACACCTGCAATATTTGATTTCCTCAGTGAGCATTTCAATGATCGTGTAATTGCCTTGATTACGACATGCATACAGGAAGTAGCATAGCATGGCCTCCTTATTCTCCGGATTTGACACCATGTGACTTTTTCTTTGGGAGTACCTGAAAGGCCTGGTATGCTGTCAAACTCCACAAACAATTGCAGAGCTGGAACAACACATCTATACTGCATGTAAGATAATTCCGTAACTGACGTGTTTGCACGGGTGTCCAGAAAGTTTTTACTCAGACTGCGCGACATTGTTACTGCAAAGGTTGGTTGGTTGATTGGAGTTTTATGGCACAAAGTTCCTACAGGGAAATGCTGCGCCAAGAAAAAGTCAAGGAGTAAAACAAAGTTAAAAGTTACATTAAAAGACTGTCAGAGATATAAAAGTGAAAAAACAAAGTTAAATGAAGATAGCAATGTGATGATACATGTAATTAAAATAATGCACAAGGAAAGCAACAATACACAAGGTTTTAAAGCCAAAAAATAGTTAAAAGACAAGAATATTTAAATTACAAAATTCTAAAATCTCTAATGTTATGATAAGTTATAATTAGTCCAAAAAATAAAGCATAAAAAAGTATATAATACTGCCTTAAAAACAAAGTTATAATTCAAAATTTAAAAATGATATAAAGTCACGTAGGATGAATAACTTCGAAAACAGTATTATTGTCATCATTATCAGAGTCATAACTACAAGAGTCCATAGCCTCTTCTGCATAATTGAGCAGCTGTTTGTGATATTTTATATTAGTGATTGCTGGGCTAACACATGATTTATTGCCTTTTCTCTTCACAGTTTTCCACTGTGAAGAGATTTGAGTTGGAGGTTTCTTTCTTTCTTTTTGCGCACAAGTTTTTTCATTTGCTTTCTGAGTTGGACGAACAATAGGTTTCATTAATTTGCTTTTATCTGGAGCTGGCGTTTGTTTAGTCTTATGTTTGGTTGATATTTAAGATTGAACTGATGATGTTCGGGGAGAATTAGGTTTCTGTAATGGTATTGGAGATGAAGCAGCCTTAGTTTCAGTCTGATGATTAGATGATTTTTGGATGCAACTGGAGATTTCTGTGACTGAGTAAGTCGATATTCTATTGTAACTGGATCTGAAGATGGTAGCCAACGTTCTAATATTAGGGTGGCATAGCATTTACTATCACAACAGACAGCACAGGTTTCTCTATATGAAGTGCTGATTGATTGGGAGTAGCGGAATTAATTGGCGGAAAAGGAAAGTCTGTCTAGGTGCTTATGTGCCTTATGGATTTCGACTGTTGTCTCGGTAAACTAGAGTAAGAAACCCCGACAGACAGAGTTCCAGACTCAACAAGTTTAAGAGCTTCCAGATAGGAGAATTTATGGGTTACTTTAATAGCAAGTATTTCTTTTTCACAGATCCAGTTTGGACAAGAATGGGAGTATGCCAGATGATCACCCTTACAATTTATGCAGCGTTCAGATTTTTCACAGGATTTACCGTCGTGGCCGACTTCTGCACAACGAGGGCAGGTAACAGAACCACGACAAGTAGAATTGGTATGACCATATCGTTGACATTTAAACAGCGGAGAGGATTTGGGATATAAGGCGAGACAGGACAGTTTAGGTAGGCTGCTTTAATTCTAGTAGGTAGAGTACAGCTATTGAAAGTCAGAATGATGTGCTTTGTGGGAAGCACTTCCTCATTCCGACGAACTGTTATACGTCATACATCGATGACATTTTGATCTTTTAAATTTTCCAGAAGTTATCTTTTGTAGACAGTAAAAGGTCAAGTTCCGATATCACACCACGGCAAGTATTTAGAGTTCGATGTGCTTTAACAGAAACATAGAAAGATCCTATTGTATTAGAGTTTGAAAGAAGTTGAGATTGGCTGGCTGAAGAGACCTCAACAAGCAAATCTCCAGAATGCAGTTTTTTAAGTGAACAATTGCCAGCAAATACAGAATGAAATGTTTTTGCAATAAGAAAAGGTGAAGTTCTCTTAAAAGAACTATCTGAGAGACTATCAGTGTATTTAATTACAAAAAAACAAGTGAATAAAGACTGTACACTATGTTGCTCTCCACATGGAAGAAAAATAAAAGGAACATTAGTATTTCCATCCATATAAAAAAAAATATCTGTAATTCAGATTCTGGCCGCATCACCCACTACCGAGCCCAAGAAGGGGATGCACAATCGTACACCAGTGCTAACCAGGGCCCATACGGTCACAAGACATCCCTATGCCAGTTTCCACCCTTAGCGAGATGGCTAATGAATGCTCGCTCACTTGATCTCCAGCCAGTGACATGTCAGCTGACCAGCCGATTGATGCATATGGGACCAATATGCACCTCTACGTCTACCTGAAGCAGTTGCCAAAGCAGTGTGTTGGTTTCCCTCAACTGCCAGGATCCTCTTTTCCAGGGACATGGGTCGCCACGCATGGCAAACACATGGGTGGTTTACAATTCCCCATGAGTCGATATACAGGATGATATTGGCTCATACAGAACTGCCCTCACCTCCGAAGAGGAAACCACAACGAGAGTGAAACAAAGAGAAAAGAAAGATAAGAGAAAGGGGGGGAAAGGAAAAGAGAAAGATCGCTCAGGTGCCTGGGGTTGCAAAGCCTGTGAATACCTAAAGAAGGTATCCCCCTGGGTTGTTGTTACTGCAAATTGTGGTTATTTTGAAAACATCGTTATTTAACTTTTTGCAACACTTTTATAACTGTTTTTATTTTTCCTATTTTGTAGTGCCACACTTCGGCGAAAATATCAACTACATTTGTAAATTGGTGAAAAAATATAATGTAATATTTTAACGATCATCACATAAGTTTAGACTAATGTGTTGATCAAAAATTGAAATTTATGAAAAGTGTGTATCTTTACCCCCATCTACCTTATGCATTGCTAAAATAAACCACTCTACTGTTCTGGATTAGAGGATTATGCAATCTGAATTAGCAACTTGCTGTGGAAAAGGCTTATTTTGATACAACTTTCTAAGGATTGATTTAACCTTTAACTGATGTTACCGGTCTCACAGACCGGAGCCTTTTCCATTTTTTACAGTTTAACTTAAACTTTAAGTTTAACTACAAACACTACCAAAATTTGTTTCGTTTCGAACTTTAGTACTAACACCAGACACTTTTGAATAGGTGAAATTTAGTTATAACAGCCGTGTGCAAAAAGTTTAGTACAAAAACACCATCCTGTGAGTTAATCGTGCTTTTTATTCATCTTTCGACTAAGCGGTCTCACAGGCCACTTCACACTAGTTATGTAACAATTTCTGTCACATCAGTTAAATACAACAGTTAATACATCATCAGTTAATACATACATCAGTTAATACAACAATCAAATCGCTAAGGATAAATACCCCTCCCCTCCAAAAAAAATGTCCTTCTGAAGTGCAGTGGAATTTGTTTTCCAATTACTATAGACGATAATTCAAACACTAAACATGTATTATTATAAAATATTCTTCAGTAAATAAAGTGACTATTGTAATATTAAAAATTCTCTCTCTCAATCCCTCCTCCCCCCCGGACCACTACTACCAAATGAAGTTTACCTACATGACGTCAGCCGTGAGTAAACAGAAGAAAAACACCAATAGCCGTGAAGAACATTTTAACACTGCTCCTTCTTGCAGAGCTGCCAACCTTAGCAAGAGAAAAAGCAGGAGATTCTCCGCAATTTAAAGAGAGAAAAAGGGAGATTTTTAAAAAAGTGAATTTACGAAAAATAAAGTTATTTTATAATTCATTTAAAACAGATTAATGATTTAATCAATAACATAAATATAAATAACATACATATATACACAGGGTCATTCATAATTCCCCCCGGGGTTTCGAAACGTTATAGTAAAAAAACGAAGATGAATATGAAAAAAAGAAACATATGAAATTATTCCGAAACTATTCAAGTTTTAATTTAATTAGTTTCCGGTAGATGGCAGTAACATCTGTATTGAAGTCAGTTGTAGTAAAGAAAAATGGCGTTTACAGGCGAAGAGAAAGCTTTTTGTGTGTTGGAGTTTGCAAAATCTGAATCAGTGGTGTCAGTTCAACGGGCCTTTCGTAATAAATATCGAAAACAGGGACCAACTGACAAAACAATTCATGTGTGGTATCGGAAATTTAAAGAAACGGGATGCCTATGTGACAGTAAACGAAGTGGTCGGCCTGGTCCATCTGCAGACACCGTAGATCGTGTACGGGAAACGTTTTTAAGGAGTCCGACGAAATCAACCGTTAGCGGAAGCCAAGAATTGGGGATCTCTCAACCAACAGTGTGGCGAATTCTGCGTAAACGTCTTTGTTTGAAGCCGTACAGATTGGGACTGGTGCAAGCGTTGACCCCAGCAGATTGCATTTCTCGTTTCACGTTTTGCATTGATGTCCATGAACGTGAAACACTAATGTCGAAATTGATTTTTAGTGATGAAAGCACATTTCACATGTGTGGCACTGTCAACCGCCACAACGTACGCATTTGGGGCACTGGAAATCCCCATTCTGTAGTGGAACACTATCGGGATTCCCCAAAAGTTAACGTGTTTTGCGCTATGTCCTCCTCACGTGTTTATGGGCCATTCTTTTTTACAGAGAAGACCATTACCGGTGTAGTGTACCTGGATATGTTGCAGCTGTGGCTAATGCCGCAGTTAGAGGAACATGAGGATGATTTCGTATTTCAACAAGACGGTGCTCCTCCCCATTTTTTGTGTGATGTGCGTGAATACCTGAACACACACTTACCTCATCGATGGATTGGACGAGCTTCTGAAGATGACGTACCTCTTCTAAAGTGGCCTCCACGGTCACCGGATTTAACACCGTGTGACTTTTTCTTGTGGGGGTATGTGAAAGACCAGGTTTTTGTACAACCTATGCCACGTGATTTAGCTGACCTGCGTGAAAGGATAACACGTGCTATCAATAACATAGGCAGTACCATGTTGAGTAGAGTATGGCAGGAACTGGACTATCGCATTGATGTATGCCGTGTGACCAAGAGTTCACACACAGAACACCTGTAATGTATGTAAGTAAAACTTGAATAGTTTCGGAATAATTTCATATGTTTCTTTTTTTCATATTCGTCTTCGTTTTTTTACTATAACGTTTCGAAACCCCGGAGGGAATTATGAATGACCCTGTATATATATGTATATATATATATATATAAAAATTTGAAAAATAACACTTTCATATAATTTAAATAAATTACACAAAAAACCTTAAGGTATCAAGAAATGAAACAAACTTTTTTCAAATAAAATTCAAATTAATTTATGATATTCTAGCATTTAAGTTTGAAGAAATTGCAGATTTTGCCCTGTTTAAAAATTCTACATTAAATTCTGTCGTTGGTCGCGGTTCAGCTATGTGGATGTCAACGGATACAAGTACACTTATACCCCTTGGGCTCCAAGCGTTTCACGGTTTCGGGAAAGAGGTTAAGTAATTGACCCTGGAACGCAGCGTATAATTAAAAAATCCCTTATATCTCTTTATCTACAAACAAAGAGACTTATTTCCAGATAGCTTGTGCACTTAACTAAATTTTTTTAATTTTGTCACTTATACCCCTTGGCTTCTGGGGTCCTCATATATTTTTTTTAAATATGGGAATATCAATCGACCTGAATAAGTCGTCAACTGAGTTTTTTCATAATAATTGTATAATTATTACTATTACTTTATCTTAACTAAAAATGTTTAACTATAATTGATACACTGTATAAATTTAAACATGTATGAGTAATTTTTTAGGGAAATTCACATAAAATCGGCATTTATATTTGAAACTTTTTTTGCCCTAATTACTTGATAATTCCCAAATTTTATTGCATTTTAATTGCTAGATTATGGAATCATTATATACTTTTTAAAAAGCAAAAACATTATGCTGAATGCATTTGAAAATAATGATATATATATATATATTTTTATTTTTTTTTTAAATATGGGAATATCAATCGACCTGAATAAGTCAACTGAGTTTTTTCATAATTGTATAATTATTACTATTATTTTATCTTAACTATAAATGTTTAACTATAATTGATGCATTGTATAAATTTAAACGAGTAATTTTCTTAGTGATATCTAAATAAATAGTAATTTTATAGGGAAATTCACATAAAATCGGCATTTATGTTTAAAACATTTTTTGCCCTAATTACTTGATAATTCCCAAATTTTATTGCATTTTATTTGCTAGATTAAGGAATCATTATATACTTTTTAAAAAAACAAAAACATTAGGCTGAATATGTTTAAAAATAGTGATATATAAAACTTTTAATGTTGTTTTTTTAATATGAGAAATATCTGGCAAGAGTTTTCTTTTTTATAATTGCATAATTATTACTATTATTTTATCTTAACTATAAATGTTCATCTATAATTGATTCATTGTATACATTTAAATAACATAAGAGTAATTTTCATAATATTTAAACAATTTATAATTTTACAGGAAAATTCATATGAAATCGACATTTATGTTTGAAACTTTTACAGCCCTAATTACTTGGTTCTACTTAATTTTTTATTGAATTTGAATTGTTATACTCGAAAAAAAAAAAAAAAAAAGGAAAAAAAAAAAGAAAAGAAAGAGTTATTTTGAAAGTGTTTAAAATTTTTAATTTACACTTAAAATTTTAAATCCAGTTTTCTCAAATTGAGAATTTTCACCGACTGAGTAAGTTAAAAATGCTCCATGCATCTTAATTTTATACCAATTTTCATAATACTTGGTTGTTGTTGATATATTTTATTACAAAACTTGCTATTAATGTGTACATTATTTCATGTAAAGGTATAAAAAAAAAAAGTAATATTTTATCATTGAATTTTATCTGAAATGATCAATATTATATGTTTATAATTTTTTTCTGCCAAGATACTTAGTAAATTTTAAAATGTATACCAATTTTTGATATATCATAAAGCTATCCTAAAAAAATTACAAGTTTCTAAAACAAAACTTAATGTGCATGGAGCATTTTTAATTTGTATCACTAGTTAGCATATTATTAATTATTCATTTGCATATTAATATTTTTTAATGAAATTAAGAAATCTTAATTATTGCCCAAATTATGTGTATTAAATTTCAAAACAATTGAGCAAAAACTGTAGAAAATGATTTTGAACACCCATTGTCATCTTAAAGAATAAAAAACATGAATAACGGTCATTGCGTGTTGAATTCTAACTTCTACACATTTTTTCCTGACATTCATCCTATAATCTGGAAAATTTCGTAATCCGGTATGCTTCAAGTCCCGAATGTGCCAGATTAGAGGATGTTTTACAGTACTTAAAAACTATTCCTCAGCTCTTGGTCTATAAGGATTATTATTATTTCTTTTTTTACAAAATAAAAATAATTGCTTTGATGTGTATGAGGCTTATGCACTGTCATTGACTAATGTATAAATTCACAGCCATCGGTTGGTTATATATGGTTTTATGGCACAAAATCCCTTTAAGGACATGCTGCGCCAAGAAGACTAAGAAGAGATCAGAAACAAAAAAAGAAGACTAGGTGCATAAAATGTGAAACTAAAACATTGTAGTTAAAATATAGGTAAATACGATAAATAGAACAAGCAGTGAGGAAAGCTACCCCATCCAGATTTAGCCATACAAATGTAGAAAACTAAAATTCACAGCTATCAAGAGATTCAGAAGAGATAGTACATTTTAGATGAAAAAGGAGAGACAGAAGCTGTTTAAATAAATAGCAGAGACAGATTTCAGACTGGAATATTCATATCTACCACTAAGACTCAAAATCCAATTACGCTCAAAGAAAAGATTGCTATTATTAAAAAACTGATAGCATGTAAAACAGTCACAAGATTAAGACAAAAAGAGGAAATCATCTAGCATATATGGAAGAAATGGCAACTATGGAAGATTTTCATAAAGAAAAAAGATGACTAAAGCATGGATGCAAAAAGTCTATCCAAGCCAAGACTAAAAAACTTTTCCAAGTATTGGTATAACAAAATGGAAACAGGCTAGACGATTTCTAGGTCTAGCATTAATGGCTAAAAACTGCTGCTTTGTAATAAAAGAAAGTGATTTAAAATTCTTGATAGTAAAATTATTGTTATTACAAATACATAAAGTAGAATTTACTATCAGTAAAACATATCTAAAAGACTGAAGGAGTTACACCCTTAGGTAAAGGTTTGTATTTTTTGCTGATTATGGTCATGAAAATTTAAATCTTATTTTTTTTTTTTATCTTTTACAGCTGAAGGTTTTACATTTAGATAACACATATATGAAAAGCGGTAAAAAAATATTATCAGGTCTTCAAATCGTGTTTTTATATTTCTTGCAAGTAAACTTTAATAGGAGAAAAAGATCGCTCGGGGCCCCGGGTTCGCGACACCCGTAACACCTAAAGAAGGTGTTCCCCTGAGGGAAATGAGAAGACTATCTAAAATTTACTATACAGAGAGTGTTACTTTTAAAAATATGTTTCAATTGCTCTTCACCACATCAACAGCTATTTATGAAAAGTTAGTTTTTTAGTAATGACTTTAATTTTCCCTGTGTCTTATAATTTATGTTTAGAAAAACTTTCTCCATACTCAAATAATAAAAAGACCCATTTTTCTACAATCAAAGCGTTCAATGTTATGATAGTTTGAATTTTCAGCATTTTCTGGAATCAGAAAAATGCCTTTTCAGCGCCAAAAAACCCCCTGAAAATTCATAAAACTCAAACTACCATAACTGCAGTGTGAAAAATTTGTATGTATAATATATTTTCTGCAACTGGAGAAGTAGACAAATGAACTTTTCTTATTAATGCAATTAAATAAAAAAATTTAAAAAGAAAATGGTAGAAGACAGAAGAAACTTAATGAATGAACACAACCCAAATAAGTTTAACTATACAGATACTTTTATTAAATCAGTTTCACCTTGAACATTTTTGTTTACATATAACATCAATGTACACAAGTATGAATCACATTTACACTAGTATAACATTTACATTCATATGATAAAATATTTAGTAAAAACAATATTAGAGTGTATTAAATACAATATTTAATTTTAAAAAGAGGAAAGAAATTTATAAAAAATTTCATAATTTTAAATGTGACACACACAAGCTCATGACAAATATTTAGGTTTAACCCTTTTGCTCACTTTTTTTCCCACACAAATGATTTATTTATGAATAGGCATAATTAAATACTTATTGAAGACTAAAAACAAATTATTTGTGCCATATATGAGACAAGACTAAGAGATATGACTCAAAAAAGTATTTAGTCTAAAGCAGATTTCAAAACACTGCTTTTATCATTTAATTTAAATATGCCTCATATGAGGCTGAAGTAAGCAAGAGCGATAAAGTTTGACATTCAAAGTAAATGACTACGGAAGGTAAGTAATGAAAATAAATTACAAAAATTTGTTGTTTTTAAGTAAAGATAATTAATCCCAATTATTTTGTTATACTCTGAATATCTGAAATTGCTGCCATATTAATCAATAAGCAGTTACCCCCACTGAGCTCTACAATACGGAGAGCCAACTCACCGATCTACTTCCTACCGCGACCGCATCACACTTTCAATGCGCGCAAGTAATGAGTGCTGCACTTTTCTTAATATTACAAGCATTTTTTCAAACTTTTTCGCATATTTTTTATCAATTTTGTTGTTTTCTACATCTTTTTGATATTTTTATGAGCAATACTTAATTTGTTTTTCAATTCTTTTCGTTGAGCTTACCTAAAACTTCATTTTAAACTAATATCAAACTAAAAAATTGCGATTAATTTAAATAAAATCTATAGTTTTTTCAATAAAAAATATGAGTGAAAATTCTAGCAACTTCAACAAAATTTTAAAAGAAAATCCAATTTGAAAATATCTACCACATACTACTCTATGGGAGGAAATCTACGTTTTGCCAAAAATTTTCATCGGAAAATCTTTGGCATTGTATTCATGGGCAGACCGCTGGATTCAATGTATCAGAATGGGGAGTTAGCCCTCCGTTCTATTGTCGAGCTCAGTGGTTACCCCAGTAGCAGAAAATTTTCCAAGTTTCTGCAGCAGGTTTTCAGGGGCAGAAAATAATCTGCAGATAAAATATTTTATAACTGAAGCGTTAATTAATCAAACAATCAGAAAAAATTACCTGTAACGTCTTTATGCATTTTATACATTATTTTGATTAAAAATGAATAAAATAATCTCAAGTTTTTGTATTAAGTAAGTACTAAAAAGCTAAACATAATATAAAGCAAAATAAAGGTTCTATGGAAAAAGAATCTGCAAAAGAGAAAAGAAAATCTGCGATGCCTATCACCAGTCTTGAACTTTCTGCTACTGGGGCAGTTACACATATTATATTAAACCTATTTAAAGAACATTTTTAACTGTGAAATAAAGAAACTTGTTTCCAGATGACTATTTCAATTTTTTTTTCTTTTTGAATGTGTGTCTTTGAAGATATTCATATGACAGAAAATTACAAATAAATGATTATAACAGATTTAAAATGATATACTGCAGAAATATGGTATGGAAAGGCATCTAAATTGTATTCTTGCCCATATGACAGAAAATCTACATCTTGCTATGTCAGTCAAAAATTGTAAAAACTGTGAGGGAGTATGAATATTTTACCTATTATTTTATATTGTGATTTTAGGAATTTAAATGTTCAGATTTATTTTGAAACTAAAACGTTATATTAAATATTAAATTTAAGCATTCAACTTCCTTTTTTCTTTCTTTTACCAATTTAGATACGTACATACTTATTCTTTTTGGCAAAAATATGTGGTGTTGTATGCGTATTAAATGATTTAAATGTTCAACTTCTTTTTAAGGAAAAATAGAGGTAAGTGCTTAACTATTCATTCATTTATTTTTGTTTGTTTATTTGTTATATGTATGTATATATATGTATGTATGTATGTATAATCAGGGCCGAAACTAGCTTTTTTGCATCAGGGGCAAACATGGATTTTGGCACCCCCACTCCCCTTCCACAAAGTATATTTACAAAGAGAATTTTACTAATTTTCTAAGTCACCTCATTTTAAATTTTAAATATGTAATCGTAAAATATGTAATACTGAACTACTACATGATCCCCCTCTGAACACCAACAAAAACATTCGAAAGATCATTTATAAAATGAAATATACACTAGAGTCCCGATTATCCAAGTTTCCGCTTTAATCGAGTTATTTTCTGCTGGTGGACTGGTGGCTTCCATTATTATGAAACAACCATTATAAATGGAGTGTTAAGTGAAGATGAAAGAGCAGTCGTAAAAAGTTAGAGCTCTGATTTTCTGGTCAGAATGGAAAAAAAAAAAATGGCCATAATTAAAAAAAATTATGGCAATTTTTTTTCCCCCATTCTGACCAGAAAAATCAGAGTTCTAGCTTTTTACAGCTGCTCTTTCATCTTCACCTAACACTTCATTTATAATGTTTTTTCATAATAATGGAAGCCATCAGTCCATCAGAAGAAAAGGATCCATTCCAAAGGTATAATCCTTCATTTGACGCCCAGGGTACATGCCCCCTCTCCTCTGACCCCCCCTTAGTTTCGGCCCTGTGTATAATTAAACCAAATATTTATTTTAAAATAACTTTAATTTCCTTCAAAATTTTAATGGAATAGTGAATGGGAGGGTTTTGATTTAATTATTGCCAGTTTTAACTTCCTCATTAGTTACTTATTTTTAAATGTACAGGAAACATATTTTGCATTCTTTCTTATTTTACTAGGAAAAATAAATTTAATATAAATTTTACAGGGCTGAACATATATTTGCATTATATAAGTGTGTTTCAAAATAATGAATTAATTGAACTTTTTTAAAGCATCCCTCTTAAGGCTCCTGTACCCGACAGACAAAGTGCTCGCGAGCTAATGCTAAACCTATGGAGAGGTTATTTGCTAATATCTCATTTACATTTTGATATTTTTAAATAATTTTTTTTTGCATTGGATAGCTGAGGTGCATCTCTACATCGCCCCACTTTTACCTTTTCAATTTTGGTTGCAGATTTTTTTATAATGACACTATCATTTTTAGAATCAGTTTCAAAAGTGAAAGTAACTTTATAAAAAATATTTGCAACCAAAATAAAAAAAGGGGCGATGTAAAGATAGACCCATCTATCCAATGCAAAAAAAAAATTCAAAATGTCGAAATGCAAACGAGATATTAGGAAATAACCTCCACATACGTTTAGCATTAGCTAGCAAGCACTTCGCCTGATGGGGACAGGAGCCTTAAATCTAGGAGCTAGTTTTAAATTTACATTATTTCACATTTTCACAAAATAGAATTAAGTATAACTGTTACATGTTACTAACAGCTTAGGTTTGAGAAAACTATTCTTTTTTGCATCAGCCAAGTTATTTTTTAAAATATTACAATAAAGTAATAATGTGATATAAGCGTAATCTGACCACAAATACATTTAATAAAAATAAATAAAAAATAAAAATCTGTTTATTAAATTCATATGTGTGGTGTTTATTCTCTAACTTATGGTATATAGTGCTCAAAAATTAATTGCAATCATTATTTCTTAGGCACCACGATGACCTGGCATCCCAGGATTCATCGAGGCCTGTTTTAAAGAATTTTATGTTTCAATAAATTTAGTTTAAAAATGTGATCCAGATATTTTCTGATATGAGAGAAAAATGCTCATTTCACAAGAATATCTTTAAATTTATAGGTGCAGATTCATGGTCGCCAGTCGCCATACAGCGACTAAATTTTTTGCTGTGGCCACTAACTTTTGATGTCTAAGTAACCATGTGATTATTTTTTTTATTTATTTATTTATTTATTTTTTTAGATAATTTTTCTTACAGAATAAACAAATGATTGAAGTGTATTTTGATTTATACAGTTCAAAATAATCTCACACAGTCACTTTTTTTTAATATATACTTTTGCAGGACAAAATCAAAATAAGAAATATTATCTTCCTAATATTTGCCATTATCATGATTGTTTAGCTTATACATATATATATATATATTTTATGTATCTTGCCCAAATCTATTTTCTGATTTACATAGTTTAAGATTTATACAATACTTAACCATTCACATTTCAAGAATTTTATGATTAAAATAAATATACACATTTGATGTAATTAGTCTGTTTTATTGTATGTGTGTATATATATTTAAAAAAAATTTCACTCTGAATTCCCAAGTTGTTTAGTTTTTTCCCAAAAACTAAAAGCTATTGTTTTTATACATTTATTTCACAATATGGCCATCAGATCTTTTGGGTTTAGGAACAACGGGCTCCTTCCAGATTTTGGTAAAAAAAATAAAGAGGTGTTAATTTACACTGCAATTGTAAATTTTGAAAAATATTTTATCAAATTGCCATCACATTTTTAAAGTTTTGTTTTTAAAGTCAGCAGTAATACAATAAAAATTTTATGTCATGATACAAGGAAGACTGTCCAAATACAGTACAGTGGAAACACAATTACTATTTTCAGGACATTTACATTTACCATTTAAATTTACCACAAGCAAAAAACTTTTATATTCTCTAATTTTTTATCATATAAAAGATGATTAAAATCACTAAAAAAGAAAACATTTGATACTTACATACTATATGGACTATTAATTTCCATAACATATTCACCAACCAACTTTTATCAAGACCAATTTTTTAAGTAGTTATGCCAAATTTAGCAATGAAAATTTGCAGTCTGTATAATAAGAAATAAATTTTAATTAAGTATAATTGATTTTATATAATTTTTTCTTCATAATTTTATGTGTAATATGTAAATAAGTTTTAATTAAATATAGTGAAATGAAATCACATCAAATTTTATGAATTTGTATAATACATAAGTTTGAAATCTTTAATTACGATTCCTAAATTTCCATTCCTAAATTTTGCAAAAAATCAAATTTTTAAGAAAGTGCTAGAGGATTCTGTAAACATTAATAAGTCATAATAAAAATACAAGTACACAAATAGAATATTTTTAGATTATCTGCATTCATTGTATTATTTGGTTAGCCATACAAGAAATAGTAAGATTCCACTATATATACAACTCTCAAATAACAATACTTGAAATTTCACACGTATGTCTTTAGCATTTAAAATACCCGTAATAAATAATTTAATAAAAATAACAAAATATAAAATGGAAACTTAAGAAGATAATTATTTTCATGATTATTTTTGTTTTGATCAAATAATACTAACTTATATAATTAAAGCTTTTACATTTTATCATTAAGTAAATTACACAATTCAAGCAGATAATACAGCAGATTACAGAAAACATGAATTTAGTATATATAAATACAGATAAAACTACTCATATAAAAACATGTAAAAAGAATTTATAATATTTCTAGCAGTAACAACAAAGAAAAGATTCTTTAAACTAATAAAAGTATTAAAAATTTATATGATTACAAATGAATAACAGAAGTTAAATTTCAAAGCATTCTAATCTCAATCCTTTTTTAAATATTTAAAGATTCATCAGGTCTTAAATATTTAAAGGATTCAGAAGGTCAATTATAATTTAATGGTTAAGGGTGTTTTAAAAATTTTTATCTTCCCACTCAGCAACATGAAACTTTCTCGTAAAATTAACAAATTCATTTTTTCACATAAATGTGCAAAGTTTGGGACATTTCTAATTAAATGCCTTAAAAGTCTACACTAATCACAGAAAGAAACGTTCAAACTAATGTTAATCCTATGGGACCGTTTACAGATTTCTTGCTCTCATTTTAATATATTTATTTACCAGTTACAGCCAGTTAAGAAAGTGAAACTATCCTCATATAAAAAAAATTGTAACCAAAATTGAAAAAATACAAACGCACAATAAAAGTTATCTAACCTCAGGTACCCTATGCGAAAAAAAAAAAAAATCATTTAAAAATATTAAAATGTGAGCGAGTAATCTGTTAACAACGATCCCATAGGATGAACATTAGTTGGATCTTTTCTTTCTGTGACTAGTGTAGGCTCTTAAGACCTGAATAACATTTCTTTTTTCCCCTATAAATGGCAACTATCTTGAATTAGAATCATAATCCATTCTTCCTTAACCACTTTACTGGTGATAGATATGGGGAAACAGTGCTTTTACCCCCCACTTATCTTGGGGCAAACAGTAAAGTGGTTAATGATAACTTTTCCCAAACTGTAAACATTTAGAATATTGGATTAAAATACAGACTTTCAAGCATTTTTGGAAAGATCCTCTGCTTTTACAGAACAGAAAACGCCATTCGATTTTGAATCTGAATAAAAATATCTGCAAATTTTATGAATTTGCTTCTGAAAATATCTTTGTGAATGTGTTAAAAAATAGGATACTTTCTTTTTTGTATATAGGAGCCTCAGCACAATAGGCAAATCGGCAAGACTTAATTTGGCAACTAAAGCAAAACTTTAAAAAGCACTTTCTAAAATAACAATTAATGTATCAAATGCACAAGCAATTTATTGAGTATACTACCTAAATAGACCAAATAGAAATTGTTTCACTAGTCATTGTTTATAATATTTGCAAGAAATCACACTTTCTTTTAATACCGAGTTATTTATACCAAAGTATCCATGTAAAAAGGAAGTATAAAAAATAACCTGCATGAATTTGAAAACAGATTTAAACATATCAACATTGATACACTGTCAAATTATTAGATAACAGAGAGTAATTCTTTAAGTAATTGGACTTTGATTTTCTCAAGTACAATACAAATTATAAATATCAGAATAAACTTAACAAATTACAACTAAATTACTTTTCCTGATTAACAATCATCTGCAATTAACTATTATTTTTCTAATTCAGTTACAAAATAAAGAAAATTAAAGACACATTAAATGTCAAATCATATTTTACAAAGATCTAGAAATTTGCTTTCAAATATTTAATATTAGAAAATATGAGTCGACCTATATACTCAAAACTATTTCATTGTCATCTTCTTATATAGTTGATAGCTTATGTATATTTTGCTTTCTGTTAAACCAAAATCTGTTTATCAAAAATATCAGTCAAAACAACAATAGGCTTTTTTTTGGTAGATTTCAAATGTGAAGCTGAGACTGATTTTATATCAGCATCATTACTATGATTTTCATCAATTTCTTCTAATTCACAACATTGTACTGAATTATTTTGTATATTCTTTACTGTTCCTTCTATTATGGATGCATCATTTTGGGTTTCAAATTTTCCCTTCTTATCGTTTACCATAGTTTCATCATCAAATACCAGTTTTTCTCCATTTTCTTCTTGAACAACTATTTTAAAGGATTGGAATTTCATAAAAGCTTCTGGTGGAAATAATTTACTGCCTTCTAGATGAAGTTTTAAATGACTTTGTAAAGAGCCTCTTTGCATAGAACTATAATCGCAATGTGGGCATTCATAACCTTGTTTTAACCAATGACTACGCTGATGACTTTGCACCGCACTTCTATTTCCACTGTAATATGGGCAACGATCACAAATAAATAATTTCTTCTCATTAATGTTTGAAAGAGAAAGGGGTTCCACTAGAACAGGTTCTTGAGCATTATCAACAGTTTCATTTAAATTTTCCGGATAAATAGGATCTTGAAGTTCTGAGTTTCTGTTATGAATTTGTTCATGCTTTTTAATATTTACAGCATTCTGAACTGAAAAATCACAATGGCTACAAGTAAATCTGTAGTTTTTACCATGGAGTTCTAAATGGCGCTCATACCTTTCCTGGCTGGCAAACAAAGTTGGGCATTTGGGGCATCGAAATGACTTAGAAAAACTATGTATATATTTCTTTTTAATATACTGCAGCTTTTTAGGTTTTATTATATTTAAATTCCCTTCAACAGAAGAACCACACTGATTATTGTAGTTCCTATTGTGGAATTTCATATGTCTTAAATACCTGTGTCTTAAACTGAAAGAAGCTGGACAGACAGGACATGCAAATGACTTAAGGGACTTAGAGCAACCAGGTAATTCTACATTTATTTTCATTTCATGAAGTCTCTTGTGTTTTATTAAATTTACGGCAACTGGAACAGAATAATCACAGATATCACATTTATATCGATAATTTTTACCATGAAGTTCCAAATGTCTACTAAATCTGTCGTTTTGACTAAATCGGGCAGGGCATATAGAACATGCAAGTGACCTTTTACGAAAGAATTTGTTTGGTGATTTTTTAACAGATACTGAGCTTCCAAATTCTTGAACACAATTATTATTTACTTGTGAATATCCTGCTGCATTAAGAGTCATAGCAAAAGTGTTGTGTAGCTTTTTATGGTTAATAAGAGTTTTTGCAAACTTAACAAAATAAGGACATTCGTCACATTTATAATTTGCATTCTCTCTGCGTCTATGCTGTTTCTTATGAAAGTCAAAATGATATTTTTTATTTGTTGAATATGGGCAAATACGGCAGCTAAAAGCATGTTGGACTACCAATTCAGGATGTTCATACCTCATATCAGTGCTTTCAAAATTAGACTTCCGACACAAAACAAATCCCTCTTGAGTAAAATTTACCTTTTGTGCAATAACATCATTATGTCCAATATGAAGAGTTTTCATATGCCTGAGTACAGCAAATTTCCAATTAGATTTAAAATCACAAACACTGCACTGAAATGGTTTTATACCAGCATGAGAGGATAGATGATTAATAACAATTTGTTTACTAACACTTTTAAAACTGCATTCTTTACAGTAGTAGTAATTAATTTCTTTTGAAGAATCAGGTGCATTACTTGATAATAAATTAGGAATAGTAGCAGTTTCAAATGAAGAATCCACAACATTTGAGCCATCAATAGATAAAATGTTGCTATTGAATGAATTTGCCGATTGAAAAAAGGTGCTGTGATTTCTTTGTATTGCATTTAGTTGTGGTGTATTTAACTGATAATTAACAAGATATTTTTTATACAACTTGAAACTATTTAAGTCAACCAATTCATTATTTGTTAAGACAGAAGCATTAAAATGATTTCTTTCATTGCGAACTTTTGACCATATATGTTTCACAACAGTCCACTTCCAGCTGGAATGATAATCACAATCTGAACACCTGAATTGCAGATTTTTCATGTGTTGAATAAAATGAACATGAAATCTGGAAACAGATCTAATACTGAACGGACAATATGGACACTTATACTTCAGACTTGAAAGTTTAGAACCAAGAACATTTCTGACTTTTCTCAAAATTGGTGATTTTGTAACTTTAGGAATTACTGAAGCATTATGAGCTTTACCAACATTATCAAATATATCACATTTTTTACCTTTATAAGACTTTAAATCAAAATCAGAAATGGATGAAGTTGAATGAGCTTGCATATGTTCTCTAAGTTCTAGCTTTCCTTTGAATTTTTGGTAACAAATATTGCATTTTACAGTATGATCTATAAGTGATGTTCCAGCAGACATTTCTTTATGATTATCAGACATAGTCTGTGCAGAGATAGCAGAAAATAAACCAAAGTCCTCTAACCTCATTTGACCAGATTTTGAGACAGAGGATGAAACACGTAATTTTGTTCGGTTTTCTAAGATGTTGTTGCTACTTTCATGGATTTCCAGTCCAGCATAATTAGGCCTTTTTCTACGTTTTTTCTTTTCATATCCAGCAGCTAAAGCTTCAGCTCGTGTATTTTCACGATGATTGTTCCTTAAATGCCTTATCAACCAAGAAATATACCTGATGTTCATTTTACACAATGGACACTTGAGGGTTCTTTGTGTATGAGAGCTTAAATCGCCTGTTACTGCAAGTCTTTCATCACTGGAATGAAAAACAGATTTATCTTCTATTCCAATTTCATCATACTCAGTAGAATATTTCTTGCCATTTACTTCTGTAATGTCCCTATTTTCTTCTTTGACTGTTTGATTATGACAAGTAACATGAACACCGAGTATTCGTTTAGATGTAGTATTGAAGCTGCATAAATTGCACTGAAATTTCCCGGAACTTTTTAATTTTGCCCTTTTTTGAACACGAGAGCGAAATTTTGATAATGTTTTGCTAGATACTAGATTCCTCTCAATCTTTTCTGCATGAATTACATAACAGTGTCGTTCCAAATTTTTAATATGTTTGGAAGCATATTCACAGTTTTTACACTCATGAATATTAAATTCTTCATTATGATCATCTCTAAGATGATGCAAATATTCCCTAGAGTTCCTAGTGGCAAGTCCACAATGATTGCACTTATAGTTTCTGATTTGAATTTTCCCAAAAACTTTATCACTTGTTTTACTAGTTAATGAAGTGTTCCCATCACTTTTAGCAGGACTACAGAAAACTTTTTCACCCAAATCGTTACTTAATTGTTCATTCACAGAATTTGAACAATTTTCGTTATTCTCTTCCTCTGTATCTGGTAAAATTCCAAAGTGGCCAATATCTAAAACTTCAATTTCAAGGTCTCTTTCATTTGTACATTTTTCTGATGACACCAACTCTGAATTACCAGGAAAATCAGCAGATTCAATCTCAACAGGTGTATATACATCCAATTTGTGTCTTTCCATAGTGACAGCAGGTATGGTATTGAATGGGCAAAGTGTAGATTTTACAGATGTTCTAACATGATTAGAGATTTTATTACTATTCAAAATGCAAGGAGTGCTGGCAATATATTGGTCTAGTTCACATCGTTTTAAGGCAGGCATGGTGAATATGATGTGATCCACATACTTATTTCGACACAGACAAAACAGGTAATCCTGTAAAATAAAAGAAAAATCAGACAATGTATGCTTACACTTTATTATTTTAACACAATCATACAGATTGGTAAAGTTACCATTCAAGTTGATTTTTTTTTCAACTTAGTGAAAAAGTGTCCAGACCAGAAAATCAAGCCCAGAACTTTTGGCTTAAATTTCCAGTGCTTTTCCAATTGAGGAACCTGAAATGGCAAACAGCCTACATAATTCATTCATACAACCTTTTAGCTATAGCAACTGGTCTGCGATGTAGACAGGTCAACAGAATAAGCTGCAGGTAAAGAAACTATTAAACGATGGAAATGTAGATAAACAATAAAATGCATCTTCATTTTAACACAATCATATTGATTGGTAAAGTTATCATAAAAGTTGATTTTTTTCCACCTAAATGATATAGAAAAATGAAATCAACCTGTATGGTAAACTTTACCAATTAGTACCATTGTGTTAAAATAATAAAGTAGATCTACATTTCCATCATTTAATGTAGTTCCTTTACCTGCATCTTATTCTGTTAAGCTGTTTCTACATCAAATCAGATGTTATAGCCAAAAAGTTGCCAGAGTGAATTGTTTTGGCTGGTAGTCATTCCAGGTATCTTAAGTGGCAAAGCATTGGCAATTTAAGCCACAGGTTCTTGGTTCGATTCCCAGACTGTACATTTTTTCACTCAGTTGGTAAAAAATAATAAATCATTCACTCAGTTGGTAAAAAATAATAAATCAATTGAGTGCATGCTTAATTAAAATTATGCAAAAATCTGCTTTATAATTTTTTTTCACAAACTTCATTCAACTGGATATTTTTTTTTTAATGTATGTCATATAATTTTCTCTTCCCCCTACCAAAAAATGTACTTTAAAAGTCAGTATGCATGTGATTCATGGGAATTTAGAAGCTTATTAAGAAGATCTTGATGTACACATCAATCATCTATCAAAAATAGTCTTTAAAACTACACAGAGTGGGTGGTAATTGCTGTCTACAACACAAAGCTCAATGGAAAGGTGAAAAAGAAAACCTGGATTCCTTATATGAGAATGAAAGCGAAATATAACAGCATGAAAGCATTATTTACAGGATGTCCCACAGGGTACGCAGCGTCTGATTTGTACAAATTTGGATAGAGCACGTTAATATGAGTATTTTGAATGGTAACATGTGAAGTCCCTGAATACAGCATGATTTCTTGGTTTTTTTCTCATTTCTTGTGTTTTTCATATGACAAGCTTCACACCTTACTTACACTATCATGCTATATTCGGAGACCCCACATGTTACCATTCAAAATACTAATATTGACGTGCTCTATTCGAATCTGTACATATCAGACGCTGCGTACCTTGTGGGACACCCTGTATAAGATCTGATGTTCCACTAGTAAAGTGACAATGACAGTGAAAGATGATCCATACTTGAAATATATTCTAACTTTTATTATTTATGCTTAAAAAACTACCTTCATAATTTCTAAGCTATTTGACCAAATGACTTTCCCTATTTGCCAATAAAAAATTAAAAAGATCAAAAGCCCGACTGTGTAAAGCTAACTAAAAAGAGGGAAACAAGATGACATAGGAAAATAGTAAAGTGTGTAATGGAAATGTTTTTTTTTTTTTTTTTTTTTTTTTATAACTTAAGTAATTACAGTCGGAGGCATCAGATTCATGTTTAGGTATGTACTGCAGCTCCTACCTACATGTTTGCCTCCAACTGCAATTACTTAAGTAAAAAAAAAGGATTTCCTTTACACACTCTACTATTTTCCTATGTCATCTTGTTTCCCTCTTTTTAGTTTGCTTTTTACAGAGCCGGGAGTTTTGATTTTTTTAATTTAATCTTTTATTGACAAATTTTTAGTTTATATTACTTACCAATTTTTTTTTTTTTACTTGTATTGATGACTTAAGTTACGTTTAAATGTTAGTTCCTATTTATAGACGCTGTTTTGATGAGGCCTATGGATGTCTATAAAGGTTAGAGTTACAGTACACAGTGATGCCGCTGTACTTGAAAAATCCCTGCCGGCCCAGCCTACAGGCAGAGGTAGATTTCGAAGTTAAGTATACTAATTTCACCAACAAAAACTAAATCATTATTAGATATAAATCCACTTTAACAGTTTTGTCTGTCTGCTTTTGACGAGTTTTTATTTCCTTTTTATATAATATCTGATTTTATCAGAATCATATTAAGGCGGTATTAAAAAAAAAATACTTTTCCATGCTCAACAACTCGAAATTTTCTGGCACATTTTCAGATTCATTTTTAGTTTTAAAAAATATATATATGAAACATGCTGACGTGATTTTTTAAAAGATTTATAAGCGACCTGTGTTTTTATTTTTCCAATTAATTAAAACTTGATTAATAAACTATTATTTTTTCAGTAGGGCAATATTTTTCGTTTCTAACACAATCGTTTCGGGAAATTCTGTTCAAAATGCCCACTTTGACATCATTTTTTTAAATATATTTTGCCTCTATCAAAAAATTGATCATTACTGTACATTATATAGTTTCTGAATAAGAGAATCTAGCAATTAGATGCGTTTGAGAGCAAAAAGGAATTTAAAAATGAGAAAGAAAATAGACAGTTTGGATTTGAATGCAAACTTAATAAGATTTTTTTTCCTCAACTGCTATGTATTTTTAATTTGTTTTTGCTGTAAGAATTGGCCCTATCAAAAACTTGCCTATATAAATGTTAAAGACAATATTAAGAAGAATATCTTGTGAATTGACGGAGTTATGAAAATTCTTCTTCTTCAACCCCCCCTTTTTTGTTTTCGTTTTTATTTTATTTATTTATTTTTATTTTTTTTTTTTTTGCGGTACGAATTGGTCCTATCAAAAACTTGTGAATATAAAAGTTGTAGATAATATTAAGGAGATGTATAATAAAATTAATTGGATTTGATATCTTAAGAATTGACGAAGTAAGGAATTTTTTTCTCCCAAAAACCCTATTTTTTGCGCCTCTTGAGCCTATTTTAATTTTATCAAAAATCTGTGATGCATGAATTTTTGGCGCTATTTTTAGAAGTAATAAAAACTTTAAACTGATTTGATATGTACAAAAATTAAGAAGTTATGGGGTTTTTTCAGTTTTCACAAAACCCCTCCCTATTTCCATCCCCTTTGTCCGCTTTTGCCCATTAACGAACTTGACCGAGATTTTATGTATCAATTTGGAAGAGATTTGTGCAGAATTGTGGAAGTTATCGTGTCCAGAAGAAAGTGATAACACAATTTGCTTCGGGAAATTCCGTTCAAAATGCCCATTTTGAGATCATTTTTTGAAATATATTCTGCTTCTATCAAAAAATCGATCATTGCGGTACATTATATAATTTCTGAATAAGCAAATCTACCAATTAAATGCGTTTGAGAGCAAAAATGAATTTAAAAATGAGTCAGAAAATAAGCAGTTTGGATTTGAGTGCATCCTTAATGCAATGATTTTTCCAACACAATCCGCTTCGGGAAATTCGGTTCAAAATGCCCACTTTAACAGCATTTTTTAAAATATATTCTGCCTCTATCAAAATATCGACCATTACGGTACATTATATAGTTTCTGAGTAAGAAAACGTACCAATTGGAAGCCTTTGAGAGCAAAAATGAATTGTAAAATGAGTCAGAAAATAAGCAGTTTGGATTTGAATACACCCTTACTTAGATGATTTTTTTCTTCAACCGCTATGTATTTTTAATTTGTTTTTGCTGTAAGAATTGGTCCTATCCAAAACTTGTCTATATAGATGTTGTAGACAATATTAAGAAGATATATGATAAATTCATGGGGATTTTATATCTCTTGAATTGACGGAGTTATGGATTTTTTACTTCTTCAAACCCTCTTTTTGTTTTCGTTTTTGCGGTACGAATTGGTCCTATCAAAAACTTGTGAATATAAAAGTCCCGGGATTAGGAAAATTAGAATTTCTGTAATATCATCAATTTTTACAATAGCTAAATATCATAATATTATAGAAAAGGCAAAGCAAAATTAGTCTAATTTACATATGAAAATATACCAAATTAAAAAAATTACCTTCAATTAATTATCAAAACTTATAGGATAAATTAGAACAAATGATAATTAAAAGAAATACGCTGTTGATGTTTGAAAATGAAAAAAAAAAAAACATGAAATGTCTATGCTTCATCTTCTAGATAATTTCTTTTATTTCCTGTTAAACAAGTTTTTGAATAGTTTAATATTTACAATATTAAAAACTAATTAATATCACGAATTAAATTATGAATTATTCTCATACCCACGTAATTAAAGTTTATAATTCTAGGATATTGCAAATGCAAGGTTTTCCCTAACATGAAGATTTTTTTCTTGAAATAAAAGAACTTAGCACACACACACACATAGAATAAAATAATACATAGATGTATAGTTTAAATTTCTAAATAGCAATAGCTGTTAAAATTCGAAAACGTTGCATAACTTAAAAAATTATTACGTATTTGGTGAAAAAAAAAAAGATTATTTTGAACAGTTCACTGTTTCCTAACTAATCGGTATTCCTTTGAAAATATGTTCTAAGAAATATGACGGCATCTAAAGTTTCATCTCCAAATCCCAGTTGTAAGATTGTCTGTTTTTAGTGAAATGTCATATTGGTTTAAGCGCTCTGTTAGCATTTCACTGCACTTTTTTGCTGTAAAAGATCCACATATGCGCATAAGGCCTAAATTCCTGAATTTGTTCAAATTTAAATTTCTTGAATGGGCATTAATATTCATAAATCGCTTGTTTGCAGTAAATGTCCATTCGTCAAAACTCAAACTAATTTTTTTCCTGAATTTTTAAAAGTTTGTATTTCACTTGTAATTAACTCTTTTATTATAGTTCAGTACACGATTTCGAATTGATACTGCAGATTTTGGCAAATCATTATAACCTTCAGCTATCAGTAAGTTTCTTAAATCAGTTAATGTTAATCAGTTGAAAGTTAAATGAAAAACAGTCTTTAGCTGTCATTCGCAATAAAATTAAATCCAGTGATTCCTTATCACTACTAAAATAATCTTCTATTTTCTGCTTTTTAGAAAGCAATGCAACTTCTATGCAATCTTGAGTGTGGAAGGAAGAGATGATGTATTAAATTCTTTCTAAACTTTAGTACCATGTTTCGTCGATAAATGTGCATGCAACCCTTAGTCGATCCACCTAATGTTTTAAGCACTTGGCTACATCTTTTACGTTTAGCGATTTTTTCATCTTTTGACTTTAAATAGCAGGGCCATACTGAAGATGTATCATTATCTTTCCTATGAGCTACAAAATCCTTTTCATTAGACATCTTTAAAGTAAAATAAGTATAAACGCCCGAAAAGCAAAGAAGTTAGCACATAATAATGACCATGAAACTCAAATGCGACGCTTATGAGTAAATTCTAATTCAAAATTTTGTGATTCCTGGTTGCTGAAACTACCGGCTTTCTAAACGCAGCAAAATTGAAATAAACAAATGCTTTCATTGTTCCCGAATAATAGCCGAGCGGGTTACATCTGTTTGCAAGTCAAAAGGTTTCCATGTTAAACGATTTAATCGCTTTGAAATATGCAAAAAATACTTGAAATATGTATATTTTTTCAAGGATATATAAATTTCAATTCTTTTTCTTTCCAAAAGAAAAAGTCTATAAATATATTTTTTTTATTTCAGCTGAATATTGTCCCATTTAAAAAAAAGGACAATCCCAAAAATCCCGAGATTTGGCAGACAAGATCCCGGGATTAAAAATGATGCGGGATCCCGGGATTGTAATCCCTACCTATACTACGTATGATGGGTAAGTAAAAAGGAAAAGCGGTATTACTTTTGTCCTCAATTAACCACAGTAAAGAAATCGACTCTGAAACACAAAAAACAGAAATTATTGCGTTTTATAACAGGACAAAGGATGGAGTTGATTCTTTAGATGAAAAGTGTTCTGTATATTCTTGTAGACGAACGAGGCAATAGCCTATGGCTATTTTTTATAGGTTACTTGATATGTCAACTGTAAATGCATTCATTTTACATCAAAGTTCAAAAGATCCAATCATGAATAGAATGCAATTTCTAAAGGAACTGGTTACTCCTGATATGCAAAGCAGACTTGAAACCCAGAGTATTCATTGCAAACGTTAATAAAGCAAATTTTAGGATTTGATAAAGAAAACAAATCTCAAGACATATCAGTGGAATGTGAGGAAAAATTAAAGAAAAGGAAAACGTCATTTGTGCCCTCCAGTAAAAAGTAGAGAAACAGCATATTTATGCATTTGCTGTCAAAAACCTGTGTGCTTAGAATGCACATGAAAATTATGTCATGACTGTAGTAAGAATTTTCAAAAATAACTTCAGTATTGTATCAAACGTGAGTACTTTTTTTTTTATTGCACCAATTTCACACTCAATTGTAGTTGTGTCATTTTTTATGCAATTCACCAAACCTTTAATGTTTTGCTATTAATTCATTCATCATACATAGTAACAAGATAACTTATAAAAGTAAAATAAGATATTTTTTATTCATTACGTACATAGTTCATTTCAAGTGGTTTTTTATCAAAAATTTGTAATATTGATTTAAATTCTACTATACTGCAACTATATTTTTATAAACGTTATAAATTTAACTTGTATTGAAAATAGGCATTCTCAAAAATATATAGATCATATTTTATTGTACATATCTCAATTATAACATTCAAAAACAAAACAAAATAAAGCGCAGTCTGGTAGACATGCCGTACCAAAATTTCACCGTACATGTTACGGGTTAAGCAACATAATGAAATAACGTTACAACAAAGAATTATTCCTATTATATTGGAGTTCCTATTAGAATTATTATATTAGTTAATCCTAAATCTTTTACAGATGCCTAGAGTTAGAGGGGAAAAGAAAAACCTGACATAACAGATTTCTGATGAAGCATTGAAAGCTGCAATTAATAATGACATGAGAACATTTCCATAAAATCAGAAGCTGAAATGTACAACATTGAAAAATCAACTTTGTTTAGATACATAGCAACTGCAAAGAATTTAAATTCTACAGGAAATAGTAGGAACTTTTAAAACCAAGGTGTGTGGCAAATTAAGTTTTCACAATTGAGCATTTCCTTGGTAAATTACCTGCTTTGAGCTTCAAAAACGCATTATGGCCTAATGACAGTTGAAGCTAGAAAACTGGCCTACCTGTATGCAAAATGCATTAACAACTGGAGCAATAACTCACAAGCAGGAAGTGGTTGATTTTATGAAGCATCCCTCATCTCTTTCAATTCAAACATCTGAAGCTACTAGTTTTGCTCATTCAACAAGTTTCAATAAAGCAAATGTTGACACTTTTTACAAAAAGCTGTCTAATTTGTAAGAACATTACATTTGAGTCTTACTGAATTTTCAATTGTGAAGAAACAGACTTTACAACTGTAAATAAGCCGCTTATGTTATTGCCCAAAAGGGATTTAAACAAGTAGGAAAGGTTACTTCTGCAGAGTGAGGTAAAATGTGTTACAGTGTGCAGTTTTGTAAGCGCTTCAGGAGCAACTCTACCACATGCATATTTGTGTTTCCTTCAGTAAAAGTTCCCAATTTTCTCTTGTTGAAGCACCACAAGAAAATATTGCTTTAGCACGCAACACCAGATAGATGACCAAAGAAAATTTCTATTAAGTGATATATAGGGAAACATATCAATGCTTTACAGAACCTGTACCAGAAAAACCTTTCTGTTTCGCCTCATAAAAGCCATGTTACTGCAGAGCAGGGTTGCAAAAGACCCAACTATCCCAAAAGAAAATCCGGGGTTTTTTTATTTAGTAAAACCCACGTCAAAGCAGGTTTTATATAATCCATGATATTTTTATTCAATATTCAGGAAGTTTTATATTAGTTTTTTAACCCTTACTTAAATGCCTGATTTTTCAAAAATCATTGTATTAATGTTTTTCAGCTTTCATTTTTTAAATAAATCACGGGAAAAATACTTTAAAAAATCATATTTTGTTTTAAGTATAGTTTACGGCTAAAAAACAGTTTGTTACTAATCGGCAATACTGGTGTTTAATTGAAAAAATAATTTCCCTTGATAAAATTCTATAATATTAAACACACAAGAATTTTAGGAACTATAATAAGAAATAAATTTTACTTGCTCACAGCAGGTCAAAATAGGGTATTTCGCAAGCTTCCAAACAAAACAAAAAGAACAAGTAGCAACAATTGAAAAAATAAATATCTTTATTCTTAAACAGCACATGTGTTGCCATATACAGGTTGAAAATCGATTTAATAATATCTTCAGAATGTATTTTATTGGCAACATTAGGCATTATAGCTTCAAGATTATTTTAATAGTATTTTAGAGCCTAAATTGGGTATGTTGCCGAAAAGCAACACCAGGCATTTAAGGGTTAAAGAGTCACACTATCCTATTAAATATTGTGGGTGTACTGCCAAATCCAAATGTGACAAAGTCAAAATGAAATAATGTGCTTAAGTCTTTTAAAAGCCTGTTAATATTATTTTTAGAAAAGCCAAAATCAATAGGGGAAGACTGGGTACAATGAAACAAAATTTACTAATTATTTTTTCCTATCCACAATTTTGCATGCACAAAAATATAATTAATGCATATTTTTAACCTTGTATAACCCCATCTAAATAAATTTTGGAACAGATGTGTTATTATCCCACCCTCCGCCATCTTGGATTTTTTTTGGCGAGAAAACCCCTTTTCCACCAAGTAGTAAATGTCGCCAAGCACCCGTTTATACGCATGTTTGGCTCAACGAAAATAAAATGTAAATAATAAACAAAATTCGCTAAACTGGCAAATCAGTAATCCTTGTATGAGCGCTTCGCGCACATTTTACGGAAAAAAAACATCGCCGAATTCAACATTTCTCCCGATATAGCATTCTCAAAATTCAGCAGTTCTCGTCTTGTAGCAATCTCAAAATGTAAAAAACTCTTAAAACAGCAAAATATACCTAAAAAACGAGACTCGCTAAAGTGGCAATCAGCAATAGTTGTATGAGCGCTTCGCGCTCATTTTCCGAAAAAAAAAACATCGCCGAATTCAGCATTTTTCGCAATATAGCATTCTCAAAATTCAGTAGTTCTCGTTTTGTAGCAATCTCAAAATGTAAAAAACTCTTAAAGCAACAAAATATACATAAAATTATCAACATACCTTAACAGACATCTGCTTTCTTGAAACCTACAGCACAAAATATAACACCGCCGTCATTTTCCAAAATAGGCTTAATATACATTGACACCCTATAAACAAACCCCCTTTCATGTCAAAATTTCCTCATATTTCTTAATTACTTCAGCAAGAGCGTTTAAACGGACTACAGAAACTATAGTCAATGAAATACATCCAATAAATTTAACATAAAAATAAAAAGACAGCCATAGAACACGATATCAAAGAGTATCTGGTACAAGAGTCAACCAACCGTCAGCAACGACACCCGGCAGTGAAATGAATGTTCACGCTCATGTCGTAAAAAAGGGGGTTGCCATAATAAGTTACTAAACGCCAAACGCCGGGGTTGCCAGAGCGATAAAAATAGCCAAATACTCAACATCGCGGAGGGTGGGATAATAACACATCTTAGCCCAAGTACTTCACATTTGACTTCATTTATGTATGATTTCTCCAACGGTATATATTTCCTTATGTTTCCATTTATACGGATACTGCTTATACCATACATGTTGTGTGGGGATATCTCATTCTTAGTACCTCGATGACCAGCTGGGACTGGAAAAAAAATCTGGATCATCATCAGAGTCTGTAGCAGGCAGAGTTTGTTTTCAAAACAATCCCTTCTTAGCTTTTTTTTCTCTTTCTATTTTTTAATTGCTTAACAAGAGCATTTTTTACTGACCTGGTTAGAACAAAACTCTTTTTTTTTTTTCTGTTTTCCTACTCTTACTTCTAATATATTCTATTTACTATTTTTATTACTGTAATAAAACATGTTTCATTGTACCCCGTCTGCAAGTGTTTCATTGTACCCCGCACTGAGGTTACTAAATAAAAATTTATTTTCAAACTTCTAATATTTATTTTTTTTAGTTTGGTTTTGGAGGTATGAAGACAACACAAAGATAACAATGTATAGAAAAAATAATTATTACATATAAAAACAAGGAAAAAGAAACAAAATTACTTTTAGTAAAGAAAGTTACTTTCAATGATGCAAAAGCAATAGTCTTCTATTGCTACTGTTGTAGAAGCGTGAATGTATCCAAATCACATCAGTAATTGGAACATATAGTTGTATAACATATATATAAACTGCAACTCTGTATGACAAATTTGATTGATTTTACAAGTAATGTTTCATTGTACCCCTTGTTTCATTGTACCCCGTCTTCCCCTATACATAGCTAATCCTAACATTTTTGCATAGATAAAAAATGACAAGGTTATATTATGAAGTTTTATATTGTTATATCAAGATTTAACAATATAAAACTTCATAATATAAGTTCCCAACTGGATACAAATTTGACTTATTCACTTTTTGCCAGGGTTGACTGAAAAAAAAAAAAAAAAAAAAAAAAAGACTTTTTCAAAAAACCCAAATAAACTGGTTTGTTTGTTTGTTTGTTTAAACCTGGGTTTTTTACATATCACTTCCTACTACCTACAGATGCATGTTTGTTGATAATCTTGAAAATGATTAATAAATAATAAGATTAAAGATTTGTTTTAAGAATGTGTTCTTAGTGGGAGAATTATTAAAGTAACTTTTAAGTTTAATTTTCAATTGCTTTTGTATGTTAATACACTGAAAATGTTATTGAAATTTATTGTAATTTAAAAACTATGAGGAAATTTCGGCATAGAAACTGATCATAATTACGAAACTACAAGGAAATTTTCTTTTCAAATATGGTGATCATTTTTAGAACTTTAAAACATTAACTTTTTTAAGTGCCAATAAAATAAAATCTCTAGTTTTGATAGTAACTATCATATTGGTTTTCTCGTAGTTTTAGATTGACAATTACCTTCAAATAATGGCATTTTGGTATGTTTTGAGAAAAAATTGTTGAGTTCATTCTGCAGACCACTAACACATTTGTTCCCTTTTATTGCAGGTAAAAGAGATAGTGGTGGTGATTTGGGAGAGAGCACAATAACTTTGATATTTCAGAAGCAGGGAAAAGAAAATGGCCCACAATTATAAAATTTGTGAGGGATGTTTAATGAATTTTCAGATTCAAGCATAAAATGACAATGCAAGCAAATGCTTGTTGACTAAATAAAAACTTAAAACTTATTTTTTTATATTAAATATTCAAAATAAAACAATTTTTTTAAAAAACACTCATTTTATTGTCTTCTAACTCATGAACAATATTACTCTGAAATATATCTTCAATTAAATCGTAAAATTATAGGGTAGATGAGCCAGTAATGGACACCCCTTGATGTTTTTGGTTCATAAAAATTTAACTGATGGCTGAATCCATATCAACTCAGGCAGGGGGGTTACCTTCATAGTCTCAGAAGTTTTTGAATTGAACATTTGTTAAAATTTAAGAAAAAGTAAGATACTTGTATATTTTCAATTTGCCCAAAAAAATTCCTGACCTGAGATACAGGCCGCCAAAGATGACATCCCCGGCATCCTTTCTCATTCGCGATTTTCAATAAAAATTTTAAAGTGCTCTATCTCTAGAACAGTACAAGATATTTTGTTGCGGTTTATTTTATTTTAAAGATAATATTCTTCTGTTTAAAATGATATACCCAATTTTGAAAAATGTATTCAACTTTTCTTGTGGCAGCCTTTTGAAAAAAAAAAAATTTTTTTTTTCAAAAAAAATTTTTTTTTTGGAAATGCCAATTTTAAAAATTTTGATTTTTTTGCTGTTGATCAATACCATTGTGAACTACCTTCACTATAAAGGAGAACTTCCACTTTTGAGTTTAACAAATTTTAGAAACGTTTAAAAAATTCAGAGAAGTTTACAGGAACTGTATATATACAGTTCCAGTAAAAGTCACTGAATTTTTGCTTATTTGTATCATATTTGTAAGGATAAGCCTACTATATATCCTAAACAAGTTAGAAATTGCAATACCAAATGCGGCAAATGAGGTGCGTGCATACTATAAGTTTTATAAATATTCAGATCTTGGTGCACTAAGTTACACTCTTGGGCAAAAAGGGCATGAATACAAAATTTATTATGATTCTACATATTAAATTCAGTAATACGGAAGTAATATGAATTCACCTTAAAAGGACTTAATCGCCATGGCAACCTAGAATCATTACCTATCATGGTAGGTATATCATTGAATCAATTATGTATTATAGGATTTTTAAATAGAATGAAGAAAACTTTTATTAATGTCTTTTAATGTTTTAATTTGATTGAAGACTTTCAACTATGTTGGAAATTGGGAAAAGCACATAAATAGGTCGGAATTTGACTTTTAGAAATTTATGTCAATAGACGGAAGCATACTTGAATACTTTCATAGAATCCTGTATTTTACCTATTATCTTTATATACATGCCACTATTTAGTTAATATTTAATTAAGATTAAAACATCCTTAAAACCAGTGAAATCACACTTCCAGAGATTATCATCCATAGACGGCCATGTATCTAATTCTTTGTGTGGACCTGTATATCATTTTATCTATATTCTCCAAACATATCTTAGTATACTAAATGTAGTTCAGTGTAAAAATGCATAACTCATTTAAAAATCACCTTTAAGCTACTCTCATTCATACTCAGTAAACCGTTAAGATTTCTTTTGTGTAGCCCTGTATATGATCTACAGCATTTATGCACACAACGTAATATGGAAAAATTTAGTTAAACTTAAAAACTCATATCGCAACTAAAAATGCACCTCTAGCAATCATTGCTAATGTACAGTATTTCCAATAAGGTAAGGTATCCGAAATCTTTTGTGTGTCCCTGTAAACACTATGCACTTTCTATGACACAGGAAGTAATTTTTTGTAAACCTCTGCAATAAAGTATGTATCACTTCAAATGCTATGAAAATCAAATTAAAACATAAAAGACATTAATAAAAATTTTCTTCATTCTATTTAAAAATCCTATAATACATAATTGATTCAATGATATACCATGATAGGCAATGATTCTAGGCTGCCATGGCGATTAAGTCCTTTTAAGATGGATTCATATTACTTCCGTATTACTGAATTTAATATATGGAATTACAGTAAATTTTGTATTCATGCCTTTTTGCCCAAGAGTGTAACACTTATTGCACCAAGATCTGAATATTTATAAAACTAGTTAATACTACAGGGTGGCTACTAAATACTGATACACTTCAAAAAATAAGAATTAATTTTAATCGTTTGGTAAAATAATTTATTTCTGTATTTCAGCGTTTGGCAATTTTCTATTAGTGCAGACGATTTTTGTAAAAATCAAATATTTAGAATTATTTTTAAAATGGAAGCTAAAAGAATGATGATTAAACAGCTCTTTGATCGCGGGCTTTCCGCAGGTCAAATATTTAAGCAATTGAAATGCCTTGGTTTTAATAGATTATTTATATATAGAACTATAAATCGATTATTGGATACTAATAGCTGTAAAGATCGACCTAGGTCTGGTCGCCCACGATCAGTTCGCACAAAAGAGCGCATCAAAAGAATTCGTGAAAAGATACGAAGAAATCCACAACGCTCTGCAAATAAAATGGCTGCAGAAGAGAACGTGAGTCGCAGAACTATGCAAGTTATTATAAATGAAGACCTGGGTTTTCGTCCTTATCGGAAAAGAAAAGTTCAAGGTTTGACTGATGCCCAAAAGATAAAAAGATTACAAAGATGCAAGAAATTGCTGAAGCGGCACGGTAAGAAAAATATTGACAGAATGATATTTTCTGATGAGAAGCTATTTTGCACTGAACAGTGTTATAATGCTAAAAATGATGTCGTATATTCAGCAACGTTTGAGGATATACCTGAAACTCTCCGAACTGTTAAACGCTTTCAGAACAAGAATTCTGTTATGGTTTGGGCTGCAGTGTCAAACAATGGGAAATTGCCTTTGAAATTCATAGATAAAGGGGTAAAAATCAATGCGGAATATTACAAACAGAACATATTGGCTGCACATTTATTGCCACATGCTGACAGGTTGTATCCAAAAAAGAATTGGATATTTCAGCAAGATTCTGCACCTTCACACCGAGCTAAATCAACACAAGCTCTCCAGGTCAATTGTCCGAATTTTATCATGCACGAAGATTGGCCACCTTCTTCACCGGATCTAAATCCTTTAGATTATTGTGTCTGGGGGATTTTAGAGGCTAAAGTAAATAGCAAACAACACAGAAGTTTGGACTCTCTCAAAGCTTCCATATTGCGTGAATGGGACAAATTACCTCTTAAAATGATTCGTGCCGCCCTCGGACAATGGCATAAGAGATTATCTTTGGTAATTGATAAAGATGGCGGTCGATTTGAGTGAATTTGTTTACAGGTAAACTTTCATGTATGATGTTCATCATATTAATGTAATTATTTTTTTCTATTTTATATTTGTAAAATAAAATGTCTAAATATTTGTATCAGTATTTAGTAGCCACCCTGTATGCACGCACCTCATTTGCCACATTTGATATTGCAATTTCTAACTTGTTTAGGATATATAGTAGGCTTATCCTTACAAAAATGATACAAATAAGCAAAAATTCAGTGACTTTTACTGGAATTGTATACATACAGTTCCTGTAAAAATCTCTGAATTTTTTAAATGTTTCTAGAATTTGTTAAACTCAAAAGTGGAAGTTCTCCTTTACAGTGAAGATAGTTCCCAATGGTATTGATCAACAGCAAAAAAATCAAAATTTTTAGGATTGGCATTTTCAAAAAAAAAATTTTTTTTTTCAAAAGGTTGCCACAAGAAAAGTTGAATACATTTTTCAAAATTTGGTATATCATTTTAAACAGAAGAATATTATATTCAGGGTTGTAAAAAACCCAGCCCGGGCGGGTAGCTGGATGGGTACCCGGGCAGCTACCCACTACAACCCTTATAGTTGTAAAAAACCCAGCCCGGGTGGGTAGCTGGGCGGGTACCCGGGCAGCTACCCACTACAACCCTGATTATATTTAAAATAAAAAAACTGCAACAAAATATCTTGCACCGTTCTAGAGATAGAGCACTTTAAAATTTTTATCGAAAATGGCGAATTGGAAATTGTGCCCGGGATGCCATCTTTGGCAGCCTGCATCTCGGGCCAGGAATTTTTTGGGGCAAAACCAAAATATACAGTTATCTTATTTTTTATTGAATTTTAACATATGTTCAATTCAAAAACTTCTGAGACTATGAAGGTAAGATTTTTTCTTTGGCTGCCTGAATTGACATGGATCATACCTGATAAATATTTAGCTTTCATTATTTTTTTTTATAATTCTCCCTTGCATGTTTTATAAAACTGGGTTATTGTTGACACTTTTAATCAAACCAATCAGGAAGCAGAAAATAATGTTTCAAAGTTTTGCTGTTTTTCTGTGAAAATCTCAATGAAGAGGCTAAGAGCTGGCTTCCTTTAATTAATTTATATATTATTTATTTTCTTGCAAAATTTGAATGTTTTTGTTTCAATAGCAATAGAAAACTTGGAATTTTATATACTAACGACCATTTACAAAATTTCATTTATTTTTAAAGTTTTAAGAGCAGTGATGCCGCTGTACTTGAAAAAACCTGGGTCCCCGGGACCCAGGATTTCCAAAAATCTGGGTCCCTTTTTTACAAAAGCGGGTCCCCATCAATAATAATTTATATTTTAAAGGAATAAATGAAAGTTGTTTATTAAGATAAATGAAATGCATTAATTATTGTTTTAACAATAATTAAATAATGAATTAAAACCAGCATTATTTGCACTCAAATAAGATATTTTTAAAAAATATTAAGAGAAATTTTCTTTACTTTTTTTAAAAGTAAAAATGCAATTTTAATTGTAAAATAATGTTTATTTGAGAGTAGAAGATACCAAGTTCCACTAACAAGTATCACTAATGTTTGCATTCTTTTAAAAAGAGGCAAGGCGGGTTTATTGAAAAAGATATTTTTGCTGAAAAAAAGAACACTTATGTTAAGTAAAGGTGTACTTTTCATTGAATGAATGGGTGCTTTCATTATTATACTTCCCATTGAATTATTTGTCAGCATAGATCTGTGTTGGAATCAGACATTTTCCTTGGAAGGGAAATTTATATCTAAATCACTAATAAGCATCAAATCTTAAATGTTCTGAAGGCAGGAGACATTTCAATGCAGTAAGAACGAGGGGGGGGGGGGGGGGGGGGGGATTTTTACTGGTCCACCTAATGAATATAAATATTATCAAAGTACACTGAAATCATGCTGTATTTTTAAGAATCTCATAAAAAAGAAATTAAATCCCATTTTATGAATTTTCTACCTAAAAGTTTAGTTTGCACATCTTTTTTGGTGCTTTGACTAAATTCACGTTTTTTCCACGTTACTTTGACGAAATTCGCGTTCCTTTTGTTGAAATTCGCTATTTTTTCGCGAGTCTGTCACGAAAATAGTGTTTTTTTCCATGATACTTTGACAAAATTCGGCTTTATTCCGCGATTTTTTGACGAAATTTGCTATTTTTTCGCAATTTTTTGTCGAAATACACTATTTTGTCTCAGCCCTTTTACGAAAATAGCGTTTTTTCCGCTATATTTTCACGAAATTTGTGCTTTTTTTCGTGATCCTTTGACGAAAATCGGCTTTTTTACGTTATTTTTTGACGACATTTGCTATTTTTGGGGGATCCTTTGATGAAAAACAACTATTTTTTCGCGATCCTTTGACAAAATTTGGCTTTTTCCGCGATTTTTTGACGAAATACGCTAATTTGTCGTGGCCCTTTTATGAAAATCGCGTTTTTCGCAATATTTTGATGAAATTTGCGCTTATTTCAGCGATATTTTCATGAAATTTGCACTTATTTCTGCGATTTTTTGACGAAATTCACTTTTTATTTCTCGATGCTTTGACGAAATATGCTATTTTTTTCGCGGCCCTTTTACGAAAATCGCTGCTTTTGTGTGATATTTTGATGAGATTTACGCTTTTTTCGTGATTCTTTGACGAAAATAGTCTGTTTTCCGCGATTTTTTCACAAAATTACGCGTCCCACGGGACGCGTAAGAGCTATTTTTTGCGTCCCGTATCCGATTTTTCACGTAATTTACGCGCTATAGCGCGTCCGCGTCATCCCTGAAGAGGGTGTGTCCATTACTGGGTTGGTTAATTAGTCATTTTCCTTTCCAGTAATGGACACCCCATATAGACATTGCTAAAAATGCAATTTCAGTAATGTTTATAGTGCATAAAATATTTTGGCTTAACTGCAAACCTAAATAATCAAATTTAATTTTTAAATTATATTTACCAAAATGTAATAACACCAAAAATTTTATAAATACCTGCTTTTAAGTTATTTTATGTGATTAATAAAATTTCAATATTTTATTCTTTTTTTATTATTATTATTTTTTTTTAATGCATGCATATTTTATAATCTAGCAATCAAACCAGCCAGGAAGCAGAAAATATTGTTTAAGACCACGGTCAAAGAGGGGCTCATAGGGCTTAATCCCTCTTCGTTTAAATAAAAACAAGTTACAGAAGTTATTAAAAATCTATTTTCTGTCTTAAATGCTTCCTTATTCACCTCTGACAAAAAGAAAATAAATAAATAAATAAATAAAATGTAATATTATTAATTAAAGTCATGAGTAATATTCAATTCATGAAACTAGTAAATCTGCAGAATCCTCAAACATCACTTCTACAGTTTTATTTTGACATTATTTTATTTAGTAGTATTTAAAATATTCAACTCACACTCACAATATCATTTTTTTTCATATTTGTAATATTAATTATCAGGGGTCTGTCCAGACTTTTCTCACAGGGCCCTGTTTTTGTGAAATTGTGAAGTCTTTTTTTATTTTGTGAAAATTCTAGTCATAATTTTGTGAATTTTAAATTATCGATGTCTTCATGTTCTATCATTCATATATAAAAAGCTAAGTAATATGCTTTTTGGTGAGTTAAACTGCTTACTTACAGGCCAGATTTTATTTTTAAATGACTAAATTTGGGAAAAGTTCAATTTAAAGGTGAAAACATTCTGAGAAAGGTCTATTTAAGAGACAAATAATTTTGTGAAGGGTCCTGTTTTGGAATAAAATGTTTTGTGAAGGGTCCTGTTTGTGGATAAAAAATTTTGTGAAGGGTCCTGTTTTAAGATAAATTATTTTGTGAAGGGTCCTTTAAAGGACCTAAAATTTTCCTAAACACATCCCTGATTATTATAAATGATATATCAAGTAGTCTCTGGAACATTAATTGTTAAAAATAGTGAGACAAAACTAAACACTAATAATTCCAAAACTTTTTTTTTTATTATTACCTTTTAAATCCCCACTGTTTCAATAATTTGATAGCTGTATTTGCCTGATATTTAGTATTTTAAACTATTCATCTAAAAGAATTAAAACATCAATCTTCTGATAATTACAATAATTGATGCAAGCAGTAAATGATTATCACAAATATTTTATTAATTACCGGTATCCTAATTGTTAAATTTATTTGAAAATAACTATTTTGTTTCATTAGTATGTATTCACTAAATTCTGGTTCTAAATACAGTCATAAAAACAATTATATTTATTATTTTTTATGGGGTGTCCATTACTGGAACAGAGGGTGTCCATTACTGGGCTTTTGTGTGTTTTGATATATTTCTGTTATTTAAAATTAAATTTTGATTCATATTGGGAAATGAGACTATAAGAATGGTTAAATATTGCTGATAGGTTAATATATTATTGAAAAAAGTGGAATATAATAATTATAACTATAAATAAAAAAATAATTTTATAAGAAATTCTTTAAGGGTGTTCATTACTGGCACATCTACCCTATATTGAATACTTTTGTTTTGCAGGATTCAATGCAATATAAATAGAATTGAAAAGAGGAAAGCATACAATGTCTGACATTAATGGAATGAAAAAAACGTGCTAAGGTAGCAGAATATTCGAATAAATGCCAATACACATGACTGTGTATCATAAACAATTTGATAAAATAAATGGAAACTTTAGGCTTATGTCAGCAATTCAATATGATTCTAACAATTAACTGTATTTCAATACAATAAATTAAAATGTATTTCAAGCACAGAACTTCTGAATTACAGTAATTAATAGGGATTAAATAATAACATGACATATGAGTGAAAATGTTATAAATCAAAAATCTGATTCTTCTGAATATTTTGATTAGAGACACTTTTGTTATTGAATAACGATAATCTGAAAAAAGGTGTTTTTTCTAATAAAAGTTATAAGGCATTTTATTAATAATAAAATTCCAAACTAAAGTTACATTAATTATTAAGTAGGTTCACTTTTCAGAACTAACAAACCTTAACAATTGATAAATGAGAACACAATCATCTCACCTAAAAATTGAATGATATTCAATGTCAGGCATTTTGAAAAATGCGACTAAAAAATAATTTGAAAATTGTTCAGAAGTTAATTTGAACTATAAATTTTTAGAAAGTATAACTAAAATTGAGTATTATTATTATTTTTTAAATTTAAGTGACATGAGATAGCGGCATTTCGAATGTTCCAAACACTTGGCCAAAGGTTGGTTGGTTCGCGTTGAAGAAGGAAGACCCATGGAGGAAAGATATAGATGGAGATGCAGTAAGGTGGCTGGGGTGGGAAGGGGGTGACGCCAAAAAAAGTAGCCCTAAAATCACAGTTACAGTCGGCCCAAACACAAGCACGTTCTTTTACGAAAAAAAAGAAAACTTTTAATAATACAGTTTTTAGTTCATAATACAATGGAATGTTGCTTTAGAATGCTTAAAAATAAGCAGATCACTTACATTTAGAGAAAAAAAATGCACAGGTGAGAGGTGATATGAAAGAATGGAGGATATTCCAAATATGGGTTCGAGGCTGAAAAAAATCACGTGATACCGGTAGTTTACCCAAGGAACTTCTAACTGATAAGAAGGGAAGATGCTACTGCTTTACCTGATTTACATTGCATGTCTACGAAGCCTTCCCTTCTTTACTCTAGACCAGTGGTTCCCAACGTGGGGCGTACGCCCCACAGGGGGGCAATTTGAGACTTCTGCGAAATTCGGACATCCGCTCTTATGATCCTGAAGTACTATTTTATTTTATTTTATTTCTTTTCAAGGAGTCAAATCAAAAGTAAGAAATAAATTTACAAATCCTTTTACATAATAAATTTTCTGGTTTGAAACATTTTTCTATTTTAATTGTTTTAACTTTCCATTATGGGTCATGCAGCCAATGATAGTTTACATATCGTCTGATGTTCAATATCAAAAGAAATCTCTGAAATTCAAAACGATGAGTCAGTTAGAACCTTATGCAGTAAAATAGGAACTATGGCATGGTTTTGAGCTGAGACAAAAACTAAGTATCCGAATTCAACAAAATTTGCAAGAAAAATATTGTTGCTATTTAGTTGAATGTGGTTTTAGTGCAGTAAATGATTTACTATTGAAGAAAAGAAACCGACTGGACATCACTAAACGAGGAGATAAGATTAAAGTTGACAAAATTGGTGCCTGATATAAAATCTCTCTGCAGACAGCATGAAGCACAATGATCTCATTAATTTTATTCTATTCATTTCAAATCTTATAATTTGTATTTATTGTATTATACATTTATTTATTTTAATTTTGTTTTAATGTCAGCAATTAAAATGATTGAAGCACCATCGAAAAAGCTTCAATTACAGTTATTTTTATGTATCTCAATTCGCTATTAAATATTTAAAAATCTAATTTGTTTTTTACCATTGCTGCAAATTATTATTATTATTATTAACGATTTCTTCCTGAATACATTTCTTTCGCTTATGCTCGTTTTTTTCACGACATTTTTTTTAGTTGTGTATGTTTCTTTTTCATTGGATTTTTTAAATGTCTTTTTGGACTTTAAAGGGAATAAGGCCCACTTTTTATATAATAAGAATTATTTGTCACAGAGAAGGGAGGGGGGGGGCATGAAGGTTTTAGAGATGATTTGATGGGGCATGGCCTAAAAAAGGTTGGGAAACACGGCTCCAGACGTTTTTGCCTTGATCACGTGATCAAAACGCAGATGGAATATCCTCCATTAGGTCTCTGTTCCAGGTGCTTGTTTTGTTTGAGCCTAGTGAGAGCATTTAAAGTTGAACGATAACGCGCAACATAATGTAAACCGTTCTTATGACATACTGCATCTCCATCTATCTCTTTCCTCGAGGGGGATGACGCCAAAAAAGTAACCTTAAAATCAGCTACAGTCGGCCCAAACACAAGCACTTTCTTTCACGAAAAAAAGAAGAAAACTTTTAGTAATACAGTTTTTAATTCATAATACAATGGAATGCTGATTTAGAATGCTTAAAAATAAGCAGATCACTTTTATTTAGAGAAAAAAATGCACGGGTGATGTCAAAGAATTCGTTCCCTGTTCCAGGTACTTGGTTTGTTTGGACTTAAATTTGAGCGATAACGGGCATCATATTACAAACCATTTTTACGGCATACTGCATCTCTATCTATCACTTTCCTCCATGAGGAAGACTACTGTTTCCTATTTTGGTTCCATGTTAACGAGATTCGGAGGTTTCAAAAGTTCGTCAAGATTCGTCAATCCGGGAGCTCTCGAGAAAAAGGGTTCTAAATGTGGAATAGAGCAGTTCACATCATGTGACTTTTACCGGAGAACAATGAAAAAGCTGTAGGACGCACAAATAGAAAAAACATTGATAAATGTAGCGACTTCTGTCCTACAGCATAAGCAAAAACCTGTTCGTGACGTCATTTTGCAGAGCTCTGAGGCTAACGAAAAAGACAGGCTACCGCGCTGGGTCCGATTCTTCTTTTTTTTACAGACTGCTGGAGTCACGAGATGCTCGAATGCACCAATGAAGGTGTGCGAAAAGAGCATCACGTGACTCCAGCGGTCTGTAAAAAAAGAAGAATCGGACCCACCGCGGTAGCCTATCTTACTCGTTAGCCTCGGCAGAGCTCTATACACTGTTAAAAATATCGTGAAAAGTTACCTCTGTTTTTCAAGGCTATCTATTTTCTGACCAATGAGAACGCTTCATAGGTGTTTATGTAGCGTTCGCATTGGTCAGAAAATAGAGAGCCTTTAAAATCAGAGGTAATATTTCACGATATTTTTAACAGTGTAGGGCAGTTGCAATTGACGTCATGCTGGATGTCACACACTACAAATAGGCAATTCTGATTGGTGGAACTACCCTGACCTTCACTTGAAATACATTGGCTATCAGCTGTTTTCAACTTCCCTATAACCTACAGGAAAGGGCAGATAACAGAAGCAAGAAGGCGTAATCACGAGGCTAACGAAAAAGACAGGCTACCGCGATGCATTCCACGTGTCTTTTTTTACAGACCGCTAGAGTGACGTGATGCTCTTTTCGCACACCTTCATTGGTATATTCGAGCCTCACGTGACTCCAGCGCTCTGTATCACCGCGGTAGCCTGTCTTTCTCGTTAGCCTGGGTGTAGTCACGAGGCTAATGAAAAAGGCAGGCTACTGCGGTGCATCCCAATGGAAGATATTCCAAATATGGGTTCGAGGCTGAAAAAAGTCACGTGATACCGGTAATTTACCCAAGGAACTTCTAACTGATAAGAAGGAAAGATATTACTGCTTGGCCTCATGAACTGTTTCATTGGCTAGCGGGGATTTACATTACACGTCTACGGAGCCTTCCCTTCTTTACGCTAGAAGTTTTTACCTTGACCACGTGATCAAAACGGAGATGGAATATCCTACATTGTCTTTTTCTACAGACCGCTAGTACAGCGCCTAGAAGATACAGTGTGGAAAACGGCTATTCCTATAATGCTTTAAAAAGTGCTAAAAACTTGTATCCCATAAACCTCCAACAATGCTCAGCGGCAATATGCTGATACGAGCGCCATCTCGTAACTCTTTTCAATATAAACCCTGTGTTTTCAAAAATTATAGAATGTTAAATATCAGAAACTATAAATATAAGATATTTTAGTCTGTTATAAGCTAATTTAGTTAAGGAATGACGTGAAATAGGTTAAAGAGTCTCTTTTAGAATGACTATCATTTGTAAATCACTACGATGGCGCTACGATCGACTTCTTGTTATTCAGCATCGTTGTACATTTATGGGATTCAATTTTTTAGCACTATTTTGTAGCCGTTTTCCACACTGTATCTTCTAGGCGCTGTACCGCTAGAGTGACGTGATGCTCTTTTTGTACACCTGCATTGGTGCCTTCGAGCATCACGTGACTCCATCAGTCTGTAGAAAAGATACGTGGAATGCACCGCGGTAGCCTGCCTTTTTCGTTAGCCTCGTGTAGTCATAAATGACGTCACTTGAAGCCTTTACTCGTTTTTGGCTTCGGGCAGGCAGGGTTAAAATTCTGTTCTCTTGGAATTTATTCTTCCTAGATGTCTTTACGTGAAGGAATTTTCAGGCGCGGCCCAAAAATTTTTGCAAAAAATGCATATTTTAATAGCGCCACTGTTCTACGATTAAATTTCAAGTTTATTATTTTTAAAGAATAGTCAGCAGATACATTTCTAGGTAATAAAATTAAAGTACAGTAAAACCTGTGAGATGGAACCTGCCTATGATCGTTACTATGCCCAGGCACGTACAGAGGCGGGGGGAGGGTTAAAAGTACAGCAACGTCACCTAGAGACAATGCAGATGAGTTCGACTACGACGTTAAGGCAGCGGATCCTTCATTAGACCCTATTCTTGTGAATTTTACACGTCAGAAGAAACGTAGTCCAATAGAGCAGTTCACATCACGTGACTTTTACCGGAGAACAATGAAAAAAGCTGTAGGACACACAAATAGAAAAAGCATTGATAAAGGTAGCGATAGCTGTCCTACAGCAGCAGCCAAAACCTGTTTGTGACGTCACCTTGCACAGCTCTATGAATGATCGACTGAAGGCCGATCTGCCGTGATGTTGAAATCGAGATCGTCGACATTGTCTCTAGGTGGCGTTGGGTAAAGTCGGAACAAATTAGCAGAATACGGTTCTTCAAGGAGTCCGGCTTCGGTCCTGGTTTTTTTAAAAATGCCAGAAAAGGTAGGCTGGGTGGTGCATAAATGCAACTCTAGGCACTAACATGATCAAGTTTAAAAAGAAAAACATAAAAATTATCATCTTTACAGTTTTGCAATTATAATTTACTTTTATGTATGGAATGGATAAAAAAAAATTCTCAAATGCCAACATTACGTTTTACGCACATTGTCTGTATAACAGATTTGCAATATCCGATACAGCCTTGTGATTTACTCTTAGAGAATGGACTTTCCCTACGAATGGCAACAACCACGCCTCCGCGGGAATATACCCTCCGAAAAAGACTGTTTATTGGACGCAGGCCCTGATTACCGAATAGGCACGAGAAGCACGTTCTTCCCTTAGAAAATTTTGAAGGGGCCCGAAATTGAGAAAACAGGGCAACCCAAATTTTATATTGAGCCAATACCATTCCAAAATTCTAATTTCTTTTCAAATTATTAATTCATTTATATATTTTTTCTCTTAAGTATTTCTTACAAATACCTTTAAAAAAATAACTTTTCAGACGATAAACCAGTTTCAACTACATTATCACAATTCCTCAATTTGTCCGATCAGCCAAAGTCTTCAATTTATCAGGCATTACTATCATCGAATCAAATCAAAATCGAGAAAATAAATAATATAATATTTTTATTAATTTGAATAATATATGTAGCATTGGTGAGTTTCCGGATATGTCGAAATTAAGAAACTCTTCTCGAATGAAAGGGCCCCCGAAATGACACTGCGCTTCCCATAGCTTTAGAGGTTAATCGGCTCCAAATTGGACGAAGGGGAAGCAGTGTTGAAATGTTCTTTACGCCTATTTGTGTTTTCCTTCTGTTTACCCGTGGCTGACGTCCCATGGTAAAGTCCATAGATCAGTTTCAACCACGTGACCACATGCTCACCAGTTTTCCATCAAACAATCAAAATCATCGATCTTTTTGCGCTCAACCAATGAAAGTAGAGAAACCCGGAAAAATTGGAAGGAGAACAAAAAACATTCACGATGTTTGGTTGGTTGCTGTTGTATGAAGCTTGGATTCATTGACGAAGAGACTTCTTCATATGAAACATAGTTTATTAATAACATGAGTTTAAATTTAGTAGCATATTATCTGGACTAATATCACGGCATGCATCGTGATTACAAGAGAGAAGTGAGCGTACTGTCAGCTCCAAGCACATAGCATCATAATACTACATTCGTGTTGCCATTCAGCTGTATAAAATATAGTGTTGCCATTACATACCAAAAACTTTAATATTTAATGGGTGTTGCCACAAGTATACATATATCACACCCTTCCTTTTAATTTTAATGAGACATGGATTATACAATACATTATAATTATAAATAACTTAATACAATCATTACACTACACAAATACAATTATTACAATATACAAATACAATTATTACTGCAGATACTTAATAGCAAACATAATCATTTAAATGTTTCGGACGTTTTATCACGCGACCACATGAAGTTATAAATGGAGCATTATTTGCAATACTTTGTGGTAGAATGTGATGCGATGGGGCTGAATTTGAAACATTCATTTGTTCAGTCTTGACATCTGGTAAAGTGTCAAGCATATCATCACTATAGCCAGAATGTGATGTTTTGGATGTTCTTAGGAATTTTCTATTCCTTATAAATATTCTGCCACTTGCAGTTCTAATTTTATATGATCTTGGATTTCTAGTTTTAGAAATAACTGTTGCTGGCTCCCACACTTTAGTTTTAAAATTTTGAACAGTGATTTTGTCACCTGGCCCTAACTCATTTAACATTTTTGATGACCTATCATAATAGTGCTTTTGAATTTGTTGACGTCTTAACAACTTAGTGTTTACATTGTCAAATATCTCTGGATTAAGCATTTTATTGCTTATAGGTAATTTAGTTCGTAGTCGTCTACCGAACATCATTTGGGCTGGAGATAAACCTAAGCCCGCAATAGGAGTGTTCCTATATTCAAGTAACCCTATTGCAGGTCTTCGGTTGTCCTCAAAGGCTTTTTTGAAAATGGCTTTAGTAATGCCAACTGCCTTTTCTACCATCCCATTACTTTGTGGAAAATTTGGACTAGTGAAGGAAATTTCTATGTCCCATTCCCTCCCAAAGTTTTTAAATTTGTAACTATTGAACGGATTGTTGTCACAAATTATTGTTTCAGGGATACCAAATCTTGAGAAAATAACCTCTAGTTTAAATATAATTTCCTCGCTGGTCTTATTATCAACTTTTACTACCTCTATCCACTTGGAAAAATAGTCAACTACTACTAGGTAATCTGTGTTATGTAAATACATGAGATCAATACCTATTTTTTCAAAAGGCCTATTTGGAATATCATGAGGTTCTAGCGGTTCTTTAGTCTGCGTTTTTTGAAATTTTTCACATACACTACATTTACTGATTAATTCTTCAATATCTCTGGTGATGCCTGGCCAGTACATTATTTCTCGAGCCCTGCTTTTACATTTTGTTATGCCTAAGTGTGATTCATGAATAAGAAATAACATGTCCTGCCTGAGTGCATTTGGGACCACAATTTTATCTTCTAAAAATACTAGTCCATCAGCAACATATATACTGTTTTTAACTTTATAATAGCAAAGAAGATTTTTAGGAATTAATTTTTTACTTTTAGGCCAACCCTCCTTAAAAAATTTGGAAATTAATTTAAGTTCCTCATCTTCAGCAGTTAACTTTTGGAACTGTTTGAATTTGTTTTCACTCATCGGCAAGAGTTTTGCAACAGAGTGTACCACATTTAGCATTTCGGGGTCTTCTTCACCCACATCTTTTAAACTTGCTCTTGACAAAGTGTCAGCAAGGTACATTTTACTACCTGGGACATATTTTATAGTAAAATCATACTTAAGCAATTTAAGCAACATACGTTGCAAGCGAGTGGTAATTTTGCCAATGGGCTTGTGCACAATTGATGTTAGAGGTTTATGATCACTTTCAACTAATATTTTGTGGCCATACAATAAATTATGATATTTTCCGAATGCAAATACAATTGCGAGCAATTCCTTCTCAATTTGAGCATAATTTGTTTCACACTCGCTCAAACTTCTAGATGCAAATGACACTGGGTGTCCCTCTTGTAAGAGACAGGCACCTAGCCCACCTTGTGAACTGTCACACTGAACAGTTATAGGTAATGAGGGATTAAAGACTTTTAAAACAGGAGCTGAACTTATTAGTTTTTTGATATTTTCAAAACTAGTCTCTTGTTCATGGTTCCACTGGAACTCTACATTATTTTTTAACAATTCTCTCATTGGGGCGGTTACAGCTGATACATTGGGTAAAAATTTACTCAAGAAATTAACCATGCCCAATAGCCTTTTGATATCACGTTTACACGATGGCTTCTCAAGCTCATTAATTGCCTTAACATGGCTAGGATCAGCTTTAATCCCATCCTTAGAAATAATTAAACCCATATATTTAACTTCATTTACTCTGAACTGAAATTTGTCAGGATTAAACTTTATGTTATTTGATTGTGCTCTCTCTAAAACTTTCAAAAGAATTTGGTCATGTTCCTCTCTAGTTCTACCTCCTATAATTAAATCATCGAAATATATTTCAACACCCTGTATATCACCAAACAATTTAAAATTAGTTTTTTGGAACACCTCTGGTGCAGAGCAGATTCCGAAAGGTAATCTATGAAAGCGGTAACGCCCAAAAGGAGAATTAAAAGTACACAATTTCGAGCTAGCTTCATCTAACACAATTTGCCAGAATCCCTCCTTTAAGTCGAGCACTGAAAAATACTGTTTTCCTTCAAGTTTACTAATGATTTCATCAGCAGAAGGAATAACATAGTGCTCCCTTTTAATGGCTTTATTTAAGTTTCTAGGGTCAAGACAAATTCTCAACTTGCCGTTTGGCTTTTCAACCACTACCAGGCTACTGACCCAATCTGTTGGTTCATTTACAGGGGATATAATGCCTAACTTTGTCAATTCATCAAGAGTTTTGCCTAGCTCTTTATGAAGGGACTGGGGTACCCTTCGCGGTGGATTTATAATGGGTTTCACATCACTTTTCACTTCAATGTGATGTGGCTTGCCAGGAAATTTACCTAAACCCTCAAAGACATTTTGATACTTACTAATTACATTTAATTTAGAATCTAAATTAATTTCATCTATCAACTGTATCAGCTGTAACTCTTGGCATGCCTGTAAACCCAATAAAGGCTTAGCCTTAACATCCACAACAACAAAATTTAACTTTACATTACAACATTTATCAGTATTACATGTTAGCGTAATGCACCCTTCAGGTTTCAGCTTATGATTACCATATGATAATAAAACAATATCAGTAGGGATCAAATTATTTTTAAACTTTAAATCAAAAGATTGAAAAACTGACACAGGAAGAATATTAACTTGAGCACCTGTGTCTAGTTTAAAATTTACTTGCTGATCTCCAACTGTTACTGTTTTATACCATTCTTTCTCAGTTGAATTTACAGTATCAACATCAATTAAAACATTATCAATATACAAACAATTAATATCAGAGCTATTTACCTCATTAACTTTTTGAAAATTATTTCTATGGTGGCTTACCTTATTTGAATTCTTGCAAACAGCTGCAAAATGATGCTTTTTCTTACAAAGATTACACAGTTTGTTGTATGCTGGACATTGTCCTTTCACATGTTTTCTTCCACATGATTTACAGTCAATACAGTTTTTAAAGTTCATGGCTTTTTTCTTTTGATTAACTACGTTAATTTCACTGCATTTAGGGTCATTAATGGTCTTCATCTGTTCTCTACTGACTTCACAGGCTCGAATGCTGTCCACAGCTTTCTTCAGCGTCAGATCAGATTCCCGAAGTAGTCTTTCCTGTAAGCTCTTGTCCCGGATTCCAAGTACGATTCGATCTCGCAGAAGACTCGATTCTTGTTCGCCAAACCCACATGATGAGGCTAATGTCTTTAATTCCGTCAGATATACATCTACGGCTTGTCCGTCTTTCTGAGAGCAGGAAAAGAATTTGAAGCGTTCAAATACCTCGTTACTTTGCGGCAGGCAGTGGTTTTCAAATTTCTTAATGACGTCGTCAAATTTTTCTTTGCTTTCTCCACCTTCAAAGCGAAAAGTGTTGAACACGCTGACTCCTTCATCACCAATAACGTTCAGTAGAATGGCTATTTTGATTTGATCATCTTTTCCATTCTTTTCAGAGGCCAACATGAAGTTGTCAAACTTTTGTTTCCACTTCAACCAGTTGTCGGACAAATTTGGCGCACTGAACGTCAATTCACCAGGGGGCTTGAAACTATCCATAATTATTTAGAACACGAGAGTTCACTGTTATTTACAACGTGATTATAGAACACAAAAGTTCCATTTAAAGCAGTTTCAACCTCCTTCGCCGTCCTTCGCATAACAGCATGATCGCTCAACGTCTTAGAAATCTGTTTCCATCCAAGTCAAAAACGAACTGACACCATGTATGAAGCTTGGATTCATTGACGAAGAGACTTCTTCATATGAAACATAGTTTATTAATAACATGAGTTTAAATTTAGTAGCATATTATCTGGAATAATATCACGGCATGCATCGTGATTACAAGAGAGAAGAGCGCGTACTGTCAGCTCCAAGCACATAGCATCATAATACTACATTCGTGTTGCCATTGAGCTATATAAAATATAGTGTTGCCATTACATACCAAAAACTTTAATATTTAATGGGTGTTGCCACAAGTATACATATATCACAGCTGTGAAGACAGGCTACCGCGGTGCATACCAAGTGCCTTTTTTTACAGACCACTAGAGTGACGTGATGCTCTTTTGGCACATCTGCATTCAGTGACGCCAAATTATATGGGCCCGTTGTGCTCGATCCCACCCAATAATTGGCTCTTCCAGTCCATCCAATTTTCATTATTCTATTTTCGTGCTTATTTATTTTTCATTCGCTGAAAAGAAATTATTTCCGTGACGCTCACAAAATTATTTGCTTGAAAATACGGTGAATATATAGCAATAACAAAATGACAGAAGCCTAAAACACAACCTGCGCCCTACCCCTTAATCCTTTCAGACGTACAATAAATTTTCTCCCAAAAAAGAAATTTCCAGCATATTTTTGAATTAAGTTTTTTTCCTAAATGAACTAAATTTTAAGTTGTTGTTATTCAGAATTTTCCATTTTTGGGGTTAAAGGATTTTTCAGAAAATTCTGCCAAAGAGTTCAAGACAATTTTCCGCAAGCGTATGAACTATTTTAGTTATTTTAGTGAAACTTGAACAGGAATTTCAAGGTGCACCAGGATGAAAATATTTTTTTCCCTCATTTTAATAAAATAGTTAAGTATATAAATGTTGAAATCCTCTACCCACGAAAAAGACTGAAATTATTATTATTATTACTACTACTATTATTATTATTATTATTATTTTGCATTCCATTATTTCAGATAGCATGAACATTAGCAGCAAGTTTGATTTTTCTGGCATTATCTTGCCGTTACAAATTTGAATTGAGAAATTCGCAGCAAATTTCCTGCAAGGTATACCATCCCCCACTTGCATGAGGTGTTTGTTGTGTGAAACTGATGGCAAGATTGAGTTAATTCACGAAAGTGACGAAAGCAAAAATCCCTCTGGTGAGAGAACGGACAATTAGCACATACGCGGAAATTGCAGAAATTTTATTCGGTTTGCACCGCTTTTTCTAAACGCTATACTTATCAAACACCAAAAATGGTTCGTGTTAAAAAGTGCAAATATTGCCTTAACTTGTTTATGATAATGAAAACGATGCATGCTCCTTCTGACGGTGCGTTCGCATCAATAGACCGATCTGGTCTATGGACCCCTCCGAAGGGGTTAAGCGTATAGTGGGGCGTGGGAAGATTACTACTTTGCAGTAAGTTTGCAATATTTTTTATTACTTGCCTGCCGCTAATTTGCAATAAATTTAATACAACCTGAATTTAACTTTCAGGACAAATTAGCTGCAAGTTCAATGAGTGGTGACTTCGGCGTTTGCGTTATCTTGTTGCAGTCTTGCTATGAACTTTCAGTCTTGTCATGCTGTGCTTGCTGCAACTTTGCAGGTTTTCAAAGCAAGACTGCTGCAAATTTTCTGCAAATTAAAAATGTTATCTGGGATAGTCCAAGAGCCGGCAGCACAAAAAACTATGTTATCAAGCACAAAAAAAACCTTTATTTTATGGAAGAGTAGAAGTAGGGGAATCTAATGAGCCATGTCTGCCGGAAGTGAAGTGTTGTATAAACCAAAATGAATACCACCAGTGGTTGACTCGTAGGTTTATCATTGTGTTTTTCTGCTCCCAGTCCTCCATGTTTTCATATCTTTGTTTGTAGGATTTACACAATGATAAACCTATGAGTCAACCACTAGTGGTATCCATTTTTGGCTTATGCACCACTTCATTTCCGGCAGACATGGATCATTAGATTCCCCTACTTCTACTCTCCCATAAAATAAAGGTTTTTTTCTTGTGCTTGATAACATAGGTTTTTGTGCTGTCGGCTCTTGAACTATTATTTCTAAGAAAAGGCTTAATCAAATTGTTATTTCAAACTCGAGTATGGACGCCGAAGACAATTCGTTTTAGTGGATGCTTGTGGTGCATTTATTGGAAGATGTGCAGTTAGGCGATCATATCTGTAACATGCCGTGCTACATGCTACATAAAAGATGGATTAATTTTATTAAAAGAATCGTTAAGTACTTGCACCGGTTATCCCAAAAATGACTGATGGATTTTAATATTGAATAACTTACAAACGGTGACAGATATCTCAAAAATTTTTGCAGGAAGGTTATGTAAGATGTCAGGAGTTTTTATGCTGCGCTTCTCAGTTTTAGTTACAAACAGGAGTGATAGATGGCATTGCAAGCAATAGGCGCTAAATCCAGGCTATATTTTTCGGCCTCTATCTTGCCCCATGCGAAAAAAGGAGTTTAAAATGTTTTGAATGGATCCCGAAGTACCAAAATCGGGTCTGGAATTAGCACCTATTTCTCGCAGTGCCATCTATTGTTAGAAATTCGAACTAAAATCAAGAATCACAGTAAGAAAATTCCTGACATCATACACAACCCTCCTGCAAGAATTTTTTAAATATCTGTCACCGTTTACAAGTTATTGAATTTTAAAATCCATCTGTCATTTTTGGGACACCCGGTATATAAGAAAGGCATGTTTTTAACGACAGAAAACACTGAAAATGCATAAAATTAAAAAATTCACAATGTTTTGTCTTTAAAAGATTATTTTTCTTATTGTCCTTATCAGGACTTAGTTGTAATGTAATTCTTGTTCTAAATATGCGTTATACGAAAAGGAAGCCGTATGAAAATTAAATGTCTTATTTTAATGTGCTTGCAGCCTTTTTTTTTAATAAATGCCATATTTGTACGATCTGCGTGATTTGTATACTTTTGTAATTGAAAGTATCTTCAATTTCTTGAACCGCTGTTAATGGAATCTTTCTTTAATCATCCGTATAGCTTAAGTAAACAACACTGTTAACACAGACATTCAGTGCATTTACATTAAATGCCCATTTTTAAAATTGTTTAGTCCTTTACGTTTTAATTTGTATTCAAATTCATGGTACAATAGTAAATAGTAGAATCCATAAAATGAAGATCCCATAAAAATATAATTAAATAAAATCGCAACTTTATATTCTATTCAGAAAAATTCTAACATCATAACTTGAAATATCATCTATTCCCAAACTTTCAAAGAAATCAAAATCGAATACTACATTTCGCTCCGGCTGCTTATGATTTGAGGTCTGCTGAATGGATTTTGATAGAATTTAAACTGGTAGTTAGATAATTTTTCAGGGAAAGTTTTAGTACATGATATATCGCTCTATGATACTTAATTATAGAATTATGGAGGGAAATTATATAATTAGACGGACACGATTATGAATGATTAGCCATTTTAGAAAGATTCTGCTGAATGAATTTCAATGGAACTTGCACTGTTAGTTAGACATTTTTTCAGAGAAGATGTTAGTATGTAGCATAACTTTCTACATTGCTTAGTTTTATAATATGTGGGAAAGTTCTATAATCAGGTGAATCCGATTATGAACGATTAGTCACTTAAAAAATTCTCCTGGACTAATTTATGATCAGAATTGCATTGTTCGTTAAGCACATTTCAGGAATTGTTTTAGTATATTGCATGTCGTTATATCATTATTCACAAAATTTTACTGTAAAAGATCAACTAAAAGAGTTGTTTCTTAACAGCTAAAATTTTGTCGGATACATTGGAAAATATAATATTGCAATAGCGTTCGTTTCGGTTTCATGGATGCGGAAGGATATTATGGGTAAAGATCGATATTGCTTTAAAACCAAAGGTCAAATTCATCGATAAATTTCTTTTGATTCTAGGTTCGTTTGAAGAAACTGACCTGCGTATCGGGCAAAGCCTGTTAGCTTTACCCAAATGTGGTTTTGAGCCCACTCACTCAATATTTTTCAAAAGTTGGCGCCACTGTCTGCATTAGTGCATTCGAAAATCACGTGACTCCAGCGGCCAGTAAAAAAGATACGTGAAATGCACCGTGGTAGCCTGTCTTTTTTGTTATCCTCGGTTGCTAGGGTGTGACGTGTGACATCAGTTGAAACTGAACTATTTTATTATTAGATGATTGACAGAGGCAAATCTCATTAAACATAGAATTCTGTCAGAAATAGAATGCTGATAGAATTCAGAATTCTATCAGTACTTTCGTTTGAAAACGAGTGGCCTTCAAGAACATTTAGAAACCGTTTAAGACGTGTCAAATAAGTTTTCGCAACCTCTTTTTTGAAGAACATTTAGTTTATCTTTTTACCACGAAGTTTCGGCAAATTTTAGATTAGAAGTTGCTACCTCTACTAGCTACGTATATATAGGTCAATACCATTATTTGCTACGTAAACTGATTTTGTATTTATTGATATTTTCATCCATCAAATCAGTACCTCTCATTAACTTGTTAAAAGCTCCAATCAGATTTTGGATTTGAATATTCATTACTTTATTACTAGTTTTTGAAAACATGTGATTTTTCATGAATTGATTTCGTTTTATAAGACTTCAGAGGGAATTTTGCCGACTCTAAAAGAAACACGGGGTGACATGTTGAATCGGTACTAATAACAAGGTCGTGATTACCGAATAGGCACGATAAGCATACGCTTCAATTACAAATTTTTGAAGGACCCGAAATTGAGAAAAAAGCGGGCTCCCTATTTTGTATTGAATTAATTCCATGTCAAAATTCTATCTAATTTCTTTTCAAATTATTAACTCATTTATACATATATTTAAAGTATTGCATAAAAAAATACCTTTCATAATAAATTAATTTTTTAAGTATTAGATCACAGTTCTTCATTTTGTTCATTATTTTAAACGTATGTTTATTTTACATGTTGAATTTGAATGTTATTGAATATGGCTTGTATGCACATCATACATTAATTAATTAAACTATTGCCAAAATTGAAAGTAGTATTTCAAAACAACGATATTTTATGTTGTGCGTACATGCTGAATCTAGACTTTTTATCCAACTTACATTTTTATGATAACACTATCCAAAATCATTTTTGTATATTTTTCTTTATTGTATTCAATTTTTGTGTGTGTATATAGGGGAACATAAAAAAAGTTGTTTAATGGAATGTGTGAACTCGGCGAAGCTACTCTTTGGAATGATATTTGTAGCACTGGTGAGTTTTCGGGTATGTCGAATTTAGAAAACCGTTCTTGAATGAAAGGGCCCCCGAAATGACATTGACCCATAACTTCAGAAGTTAATGGGGTGCTGGTGACAACTGCGTTGTTCATAATAAATTAATTTTTTAAGTATTACATCACAGTTCTTCATTTTGTTCATTATTTTAAATGTATGTTTATTTTACATGTTGAATTTGAATATAATTGAATATGGTTTGTATGCACATCATAAAATATTAATAAATTAAACTATTGCCAAAATTGAAAGTAGTATTTAAAAACAACGATATTTTATGTTGTGCGTACATGCTGAATCCAAACTTTTTATTGAACTTACATTTTTTGTAACACTATCTAACATCATTTTTGTATATTTTTCTTGATTGTATTCAGTTTTGTGTGTGTATATATAAGTGAACATAAAACAAAGTTGTTAAATGAAATATGTGAACTCAGCGGAGCTAATCTTTGGAATGATATTTGTAGCATTGGTGAGTTTTCGGATATGTCGAATTTAGAAAACTCTTCTTGGATGAAAGAGGGCCCCGAAATGACATTGTGCTTCCCAAAAACTTCAGACGCTAATGGGGCGCTGGTGACAACTGCGTTGTTACGTCATCACGTTATGAGAATTCCATCATATGATGAAACATATTCAAAACTTCCTCTATCTTTTGTTTTCATCGTTTCAGATTTTTACCCGTCCTTTGGTATGTTTTCTTATAGTTCCAATTCCACCATACTCTAGATATTTCAAGTGCTCTAACAACGGAATTCTAGTGCATAAATTATCTACATCAGTCAAATTATTTTGTTTTGGTGGTATTATGTATATTGAATCGACAATCGACGTCTACATTATTATCATATTTGAAAAGCAAATCTTGATATTTACTCAATGTCAGGCCACTTGAAATTAACAAAATTAGTTATTATTACAGTAATGCTTTGATAAACTTTGTGCCTATGAAAACACGGTTCTTCCTTGCTGTAGCGCTCCCTCCCCCCCCCCCCCCCCGATGAAGCACCAAGCAACCAGGACATTTCGCCAAGCAACCAGGACATTTCGCCAAGCAACCAGGACTTATCGCCAAGCGACCAGAATTTATCACTGAGTTATATGACATAGGACGTATATGACCGATTACAATGACGAATGATGTATATATACAACACGTGTATAAGACATCTAGGACGTATGTATAACATATTAGACATAAATTTACGGTATATGTTACTTGTGTATGACATATATATGACATACCTGGCGTATGGAGGACGTATATATGGCATATATATGAGCGTTTGATTTATATGCATCTATATTGCACGTATATAGCATATACAGTCGAACCTCGTTATCCCGACACTCTAAGGTCCAGAAAAAAGTGTCGTCATAAGCGGAGTGTCGTGGTAACCGAAGTTGGAAAAAAATATGCTTATAAAAAGGTACATTTTTAATTAATTTAAGACAGTTTTAAATTCATAACTGATTTTGCAGTTTTAAGCAATAAAACATTATTATTCAACAAAATAAACACTAAACAAAATTGAAAAAATAAAAATCAGATTAATGATTATTTGTTTTTTTATTGATACATTAAATATTGATGAATTAAGGTTTGCTTATCTCTAGATGTACCTACAGTTCTTTTTTCAGTGTTATACAATGTATTGTAATCAATATTCGTTGCTTCAGAAATGAATGGTACATAATTTCTGATCGTTTCAATGCACTGCAATGCTTCGGTTTTGGTCGGATTAAAAACGCCATGTAACCACAAGAAAACGCCACCTGACCTGAACAAAAAGACCGCGAGTAGACTGATGCGTCTATCTGGCGCTTAAGTGGATCATTCACAGTGTCTGTGGGTTTATTTATTCAGATAAAGGATTAAAGTAAAATTTCTCATTTATCTCAATGGATATTTTAGACACTTTTATGAAAAGCTTGGCTGAGACATTTCTTACCGTTTAATTTCTGTGCTTATAAGATAGATTATGAAAAATGGACAATTTTCCTAAACCGTCGGGATATCCGGAGTTGAAAATTATTCAACGACGTAAAAAATTCAGAGTTTATTTACATTAAAACCATATACATAAAATCGGGACTTTGAAAAAGTGACGTGATAAGCAGAGTGACGTGAAAACCGGGTGTCGGAAAAACGAGGTCCAACTGTATATAATGTATATACGTGGGTGGTTCAATAATTATTGTCCCTAGTGTATATAAAATATTTGTAGTGCGATGGTTGTTGTGGAATATCGAAACCTAATGTATTAGATGCCTATATGTTCAATTTCAGAACCCTAGCTGCTATATTCCCATAGTTTTTGAGGGAGGCGTGAAAGGGGGGAGTGGGGGTGAAAGGCTGATTTTTACCTTATGGGGCTAGATTTGTGACAGTGGATTAGACGTAACTACTGTCGTTTGGACTCGGGATCTTAGTGATGTAGCCACATCTCTTCCACTGTCACAAATGTAACCTCAAAACTCCAAACCAACATTTCACCCTCACCCCTCCTTAAAAACTCCCCCAAAAAATAGATCTTTAAGACTTCACCCCTTCCTCCAAAACTATGTTAATATAGCAGCTACGGTTCTAAAATTGAGCATATAGGCATTTAAGACATTAGGTTTCGATATTCCACATCAACCATCGCAGTACAAATATTTAATATACATTAGGGACAATAATTACTGAACCACCCACGTATAAGCTTGGCGACAGCCGTATGGAAATCACAACTGTAACCTTGACGTAATCATAATTGTAGAGGTCTCTATAACAAAGGTATAGCAAAAACACATAAATAGGGCCTTAAAATATATGGAAATATTCCGTAATATGTAATGCAATATGTTACTTTAATGTAACACATGATTAATGGACTTTACCCATGTCATGTCAGCTGTGGGTATCTAGAAGAAAAACACCAGCAGGCGTGAAGAACATTTTAACACAGCCTCCTCTTTGTCCATTAAACGGTCTTTTTCGGAGGGTAGACATACCCGTAGATGCGTGATTGTTGCCACTCGAGGGTAAAGTCCATATTGGTTAAATTGGAGATGGTAAATTATATTTTTGTGTGTTGTTGTATCCAATCAATACTGAATTCGGATCATCCTTATCAGAAAAGGTGCTTATAATCCAACACTGTTAAAAATTTGCAGCATTTGCTGCATAGTCACTCCGCCGCTTTTACAGAATATTTCTATTTTGACCAATGAGAATGCTCCATAATATAGTCAAGTAACCGTTTTCAATAAAAGCCGTGGAGTGACTATGCAGCAAATGCCCAGATTTTTAACAGTGAAGAGCCCACAGAACAAAAACCTATGTTATCAAGCACAAGAAAAAACCCTTTATTTTATGCGAGAGTAGGGGTAGGGGAATCTAATGATCCATGTCTGCCGGAAGTGAAGTGGTGCATAAGCTAAAAATTAATACCACCAGTGGTTCACTCGTAGGTTTATCATTGTGTTTCCCTGCTCCCAGTGCTGCCTTTGTTTGTAGGACAAATCAATGATAAACCTTCTAGTGAACCACTGGTGGTATTCATTTTTGGCTTATGCACCACTTCACTTCCGGCATACATGGATCATTAGATTCCCCTACATCTACTCTTCCATAAAATAAAGGGGTTTTTTTTGTGCTTGATAACATAGGTTTTTGTGCTTTCGGCTCTTGGACTATTACTTGAGGCTCGATATTATCATAGATTAGCATTCAAGATGGGACATTTCCATAGAGCGTAATGGTAATGCGATTGCGAAGGTAGCGCCTTTAGTGACAATGGGGAAGAAACTCCTCATCTTTGTAAAATTTTTATCATTGAGCATCTACCTTATTGTGATCTTTCTTTTTTTAATGTTTCATGTTTACGTTTTCAATAGATTCTTACACCGATACATGAACACAGAATAGATATTCTATTTTATATATCTAATATCTATTCTATATTCATGCACGGATATATGCTTTTTTTTTTACATGGGGAGTGAACGATATTAGTGCAACGAAAAACGGGGTAAAAATTTCATCTTGAATGCTATATATGAAGTAAATATGATACAATTGGATTTAAAGCTACATAAAGTAATGATGTAACATAAAAATATACGAAGCATTGCACTTTACAAATCTCAGAAAATTTCATAAATATTCCCATTCAGACTAGCGGCTCTTTCGAAGAGTGGCTCACTACGGAGCGGACTAGTCCATTTAGAAATCCCAATATAGAAGGTGGGGAAATAGAAAGAGAGGAAACCAGGAGGGGCGAATTAACCAAGCCTCACTTATCTTTGCTCCTGACCACGGCACGTGTTTTCCTCCGTGTGTTATTTATCTTTGAGTTGTCAGTTCTAGTAGGTTAGTTATCTTTTGCGTATGGCTTATTTTTTTCTAATGATTTACTGGTACTTGTTAGTTATCCCGTCGACCATTTTCGCCAAATTATATAAATCGCCAAACCACTCGCCAAATTATACAAATTGACATAATTTTTATTTTAAATAACGGAAAAACAAATAAATTAGTATAACATTAATAAAAATACAAATAAAACGGCAAAATAAAAATCACTTGATGACGTAAACACGTGTTGTCAAGTGAATGTGACATTTACGATCAACCATTCTTGGTATTTAATCTTACAATTTGGCGACAGTAATTTGGCCGACGGGATAACTAACAAGTACCGATTTACTTGATGACGACTTGGACCGGAATATGGCCAATGTTTCTTCAGATCTCGGAATTACTAACAATATTTCTGATTGCTGTTTACCTGAAAACGACTTCGAACGGGATATGGCTAATGTTTCTTCAGATCCTGCATTAACTCAAAATATTTCTGATTGCTGTTTACCCGATGACGACTTGGAACGGAATATAGCTAATGTTTCTTCAGATCCCGGATTAACTCACAATATTTCTGATTGCTGCTTACTTGATGATGACTCGGACCGGACCATGGCTAATGTATCTTTAGATCTCGGAATAACTACTATTTCTGATAGCTGCTTACCTGATAACGACCCGGACCGGATCCATGCTAATATTTCAGCATCCACAAGTTCAAGTGAACCTAAAGAGCCATCAAAAATTATTTGCTCTGAATGAAATGTAAGTTTTTCTGCAAAAAATAATTTGTATAGGCATCAGAGGAACTTGCACTCTAAAAGTGAAATTTCCATACTTGCCAATAAAATTTGCCCCATTTGTGATACAAAAGTAAGAACGATTGGGGATCTACAACAGAAAATCATAAAGGATATAAATTTAAAATTTCAAACGGAAATTTTTTATACTGATGATGAGTTTCAAGAGTGGAAATGTGCTATTGAAAAGGAATCTGCTTCCTATTTTCCTATAAAAGGTAAATATGAAGAAGATGGGGCTTTTATTTCATATTATGAATGTAATAGAAGGGGTGCACCCATTCTCAAAGCTTCAAAGAGAGAGAGGCGCTTCAAGAGTGGCGTTTCTATTAAAATTGGCAAAACTTGCCCTGCTACCATGAAAATGACAAAACAGGTTTTGCATGAAGCTACAGAAATTGTTGTAGAATACCAACTGATTCATGTGGGTCATGAACAGGAGCCGGTAAAAATAAGATTAACCCGTCAAGAAAGAATGGAGCTGGCTGGAATGCTGTATAACGGGATTCCAACAAGCACTGTTTTAGATAAAGTTTGTCGTAGACCAATACTATCCTACCAAGAGACTTCAATCAACTGTCAGAAAAGATGTGGACAATATACGGAGGATTTCCTTATAGACAAGCCAGCGCATTCTGAAGATGCTATATCTATGGATATAATGGTGCATAAAATGATGGCAGAAGATGATTCTCTATTTCTATACAAGCCAATAGGTGAAAACCTTGATGGTTATCATAATATTGAGGCTAATGAATTTTTACTTGGATTTGCCAATAAAGCACAAATACAGTTATTATAATTGTATGGACAAGAGTGTATAATGATAGATTCCACACATGGAATGAACCAATATAGGTTTCAGCTGACTACCCTAATGGTTAATGATGAAAACCTGGAAGGTATGCCAATAGCTACATTTTTTCCCTCCAGAGTAGCTTATGAAATTTTTGAACCATTTTTCCAAGCTATCAAAAACAAGCTTCCAGATTTTAAAACAAAGTTACTGTTGACTGATGATACAAACTCATATTGTAATGCCTGGGAAAATATTTTCCAAGACGATTCAAAACATATACTGTGTGCATGGCATGTTTTGCGAAGCTGGAATACCAATTTAAAATAAGTGAAAGGTGAAGCTGTAAGACTTGAAATGAAAAAAAGATATGGAACAGTTTTTACATGAACTAGATGCTATTACATTTCAGAAATATCTGAATGATTTTCTGATCAAATATAAAGAAGAAACTGCCTTCATTAAGTATTTTGAAGAACACTATTGTAACCGCATACCAAAGTGCGCATATTGTCACCTAGCTCAACTGGGAGCAAATACCAATATGAAGCTAGAAAGGTGGTATAGGCAGTTGAAGTATGAAGAAGCTGGGGGGACTATCATAAAGAGATTAGACAAATCTATCCAAATTGTTTTGAAGGCAGTTAAAAAAACTTATTGGAAGAATTATAGCCATTGAGCGTGGCAAAGTCACTTACCGAGTTCGTCTGATTCGCCAAGAACATCTTAATAGTGAAAAATTAGATGAAAATATCTACTCAGTTCAAGAGATGAAAGAAGAAAAAGAGTGGACAGTATGTAAAATCAAAGGATCTTCCATAGTAGCGTATGACATTAAGCTAAACAACAAAACCTGCCAATGTCAAGTAATGTGTGTTGATTGTGGAGTTTGTTTGCATACATTAACTTGTACGTGTCTTCGATACCAGATAGGGTATGTTATATGCAAACATATTCATTTCTGTTGTCAAAAATATAATTTTTCCCGCAACAGAAATGAACTTTTTTCAAATCAAATTCAAAATGATTGTGAGGGAGAACTTGTCATTGATGTAGATTAATACAAAGAACGGCAGTCTTTGGAAATGGCTGCAATAGTCAACAGAGTTACAAAAAAAAAAAACAAGTTGGAAATTGCTCGTCAAACGTGGCAAATGAGGTGCGTTCGTACTATAACTAGTTTTATAATTATGTTTTGCACCCCATATTGTACTGAATGTATATTTTTTGCGCTTCATAAGTGCATAGTCTGTAACATCATTAAAATACAATAATTTTTTCCCCATTCCCCGTAATGTAACGGAAAACTTTTGACTGTTCCTGTAATTAAACTATACATTCGATTTTCATAAAATTTGAAATGGCTCGACAAAATTTTGCAGCAATTATATATTTAAAATTTCAGACCATTCGGAAGGCTGTAAAATCATTAAAATGCATTTGCAATAATTTTTTCCCATTGGCCATAATGTAACGGAAAAATTTGGGGTGTCCCTGTAATTAAACTATACATCCGATTTTCATAAAATTGGAAATGGCTCAACAAAATTTTGCAGCAATTATATATTAAAACTTTCAGACCATTCGGAAGGCTGTAAAATCATTAAAATGCATTTGCTATAATTTTTTCCCATTGGCCGTAATGTAACGGAAAACTTTTGGGTGTGCCTGTAATTAAACTATACATCCGATTTTCATAAAATTGGAAATGGCTCGACAAAATTTTGCAGCAATTATATATTAAAAATTTCAGACCATTCGGAAGTCTGTAACATCATTAAAATTCACTTGCAATAATTTTCCCCATTGGCCGTAATGTAAAGAAAAACTTTTGACTGTCCCTGTAATTAAACTATACATCCGATTTTCATAAAATTGGAAATGGCTCGACAAAATTTTGCAGCAATTATATATTAAAAATTTCAGATCATTCGGTCGGGTAGTTTTTGCTCTGTTATATGCGGACGGACAGACAGACGGACGGACAGACGGACGGACAGACAGACGGACTGAACGACGACTATAGGTGCTACGTATTTATATAATTACGAACGCACCTAAAAAGCCAAGAATAGATTTTGATGCTGCAAAAGCTTCATTAACTTTGAGATTACAATCTATCAGTGATCAGATACAAACACTAGAGACCCCAGAAGACTTGGATGGTGTGGCTGAACACGTTAAAAATTTAGAAATGTTTTTAGCCAAAACTACGTCCAAGCCATGTTTACCAATTGTATCTGATGAACTAAAATATCTCAGCTAATAAAACAGTTGTTCAACAAAGAAAATTTAAAAAAAATGCAAATAGGAAATAGGAAATAGGAAATACAACTTTTGGCCATATATGTAGATACAACAAGCACAGGCTGGTTGTTTTGGTGAATATTCTATTGTGAAATATTTGTTCTTAAATGTGTAAGTGAATTAACTATTAAAGAAACTAGTCGCCTCTGGCGACCAGTTTGGTCGCCCTTAAATGTATGTTAAGAATTGCAACATGTTACTTTTATTTATAATTTAATTTATTTACTTAATCTTTCGTCAAAACGGAAGATTCTCACCGAGAAATGAAAAATTCTTTAAGATCGTGGCAGCATTTTGTAATTTTTTGATGTTATAATTTCATCTTTCTTGTCAAAAAACAATTAACACATTTAGGCATTTTATTTTATGTTCGTCTGCATATCAATTGTAATACGTTCACTAAGGCGGATATTTTAACATATTAAGTAATCTTCCATAATTGAGTCATCTGCCTTATTGGCGTATTTCAGCTAATACGACACCAAAGGGATCCAGCGTCATGGTCAACAAAACTACTGTGAATTTATCATTTAAATCTCAAAATTTTACTGAGAAATGTTCGTAGCCTGCATCTCAAAGAAACTATTTGGCACAGATGTCATATTCGCCCCATATTGGCGCGTTTTTTCCGGACGCCAATGTCATATACGCCACGGGTACTTAACTGGCGCCAAAGTGTCGTATTTGACTGTAACCGCGACTAGCGCGGAATAAAAATAGAATGTTTTTGTGCTTAAGCGGCAATTGTATGCTATGCCGAATCTGTGTTTCCTGTGATCGTCTGCTGTAAAATGTGTTCGTGATTAAATACTTGTTTAAGCAAGATGTATATATTATTCTTGTAGATATATCTCTCCACGCAATGATATTTAAGTCCATAAAAATATGCGACAGCTGGCGACGAGGTGTTTGTAACTAAAAGTTTCAAAGTCATTACGACCACGGACAACGCCGATGGATAATTAGCTGCTGAAGACTGCCCAAGGTAAAAAAAAAAAAAAAAATTCTTTTGTATTTATCTTTTAAAGAAGGATAAAAATGGAGCAGCTCGTTCAAAGTTTAATCGAACAGAATAAAGCCTTAATGGAAACTTTAGCCACTTTTGCCGGTCCGAAAACCCACGAACCTAAAGTTTCGGTTCAGTTTGAAAAGTTCGATGATACAAATGAAGCTTTTGATGCTTTTATAGAACGCTTCGAAGCATTCATGGACATTCAAAATGTTCCGGATGGCAAACGTGGGAAAGTTTTTATTTCTAGTTTGTCAGCAAAATTATACAATTTGTTGAAAAACCTGCTAGCTCCTGACAGTCCTTCCGATAAAGATTTCCTTACCCTAAAAAATACGTTAAAAGCTCACCTCACTCCGACGCCGCTTATAATTCCTAGTAGGCATGTATTTCTAAATCGTAAGCAACGAGAGGGGGAAAGTGTCAGTGCTTTTATGGCTGAACTTCGCTCCTTAGCAATTCCTTGTCAGTATAAACAAGAAATGTTAAATACGATGTTAAGGGATGTTTTTGTAAGCGGGTTAAGGGATAGAGCAATATTAGATAGACTTTTCGAGGAAGATGATATAGATATCGAGAATACCTTAAAAATTGCTTTAGCTATGGAGAAAGCTATGAAAGGGGCAAATGAGATAATGGGGAAATCTTTAGAAATTAAGGAATTTAGCGTGGAAAAAAATAAAGAGCAGTCAAAGTGTGTTTCGCAAAGGAAAAACCTTGGAAAACAAAATCATTCGGGAAAGAAGGAAAAGACAAATTGCACACGGTGTACGGCAACTAATCACGATAAGCATTCCTGCAGATTTAAATTAGCTAAGTGTCATTTTTGTCAAAAAATTGGGCACATTCAAAAAGCCTGTTTTGCCGCAAACAAAGGGTTAAAAGCAAACACGGTAAAACAAAAGCAGGTAGATACTCTGTATTCTAGTGAAAATGTTATCCCAATGTATTCTTTTGATTTGAACTCGCTAAAAGAGGAGGAGCAAAGAAAACCTCCTATTATGTTAACACTAATTGTTGAAAATAAACCTGTAAGTATGGAACTGGATACTGGAGGGGCCGTCTCGGTAATGAGCGTTAAAAAATTTCGTGAGATTTCGAAGAAAAAAATTAAGCCCTCAAAAGTAGTTTTTAAAACATATAAAGGTGAAATAATTGTACCTTTGGGATTTGTTACTGTTGATGTTGAATACAAAAATCAAAAATTCAAATTAAATTTGTACATTGTTAAGGAAAATTTGGATACAATTTTTGGCCGTGAATGGCTATATAGTATCAATTTGGATTGGAATTCTATCAAAGCAGTGAGAACATCTTGTGAATATGATTTGAATAAATTGTTAGAAGAGTATAAAGAACTTTTCGACGATCAGTTAGGTGAAATTAATAATTATGAAGTAAAGTTGGAACTTAAATCCGATGTAATACCAAAATTTTGTAGAGCCAGACCTGTACCTTTTTCGTTAAAAGATAGGGTTGAAGAAGAAATTGATAGGCTTGAAAGGGAAGGTATCATAGAGAGGGTAGAATCCTCGGATTGGGCAACACCAGTTGTCCCGGTTGAAAAAACTGATGGGTCAATACGCCTATGTGCAGATTACTCTGTTACCGTAAACCAAAATATAATGATACAACAACATCCTTTACCAAAATTAGAGGAAATATTTTCAAGCTTAAATGGGGGTAAACATTTTTCAAAAATTGATTTTAAGCATGCATATTTGCAAATGAAAGTGCATCCCGATAGTCAAAAACTCTTAACTATAAATACTCATAAAGGGTTATATGTATGTAAAAGACTTATGTATGGTTTAAATTCTGCCCCAGCTATTTGGCAAAGATATATTGATGGTCTTTTCCAGGGGATGAAAGGTATTAAAGTTTTTATGGATGATGTTAGAGTGACTGGATCAGATGATAATTTACATTTAGAGGCCTTAAGAAAATTTTTTCAGAAATGTAAAGATCATGGGCTGAAATTAAATTTGGGTAAGAGTAAATTTTTTCAAAAAGAAATAAAATTTTTAGGGCACAAAATTGATGAAAACGGTTTACATAAAACTGATGAGAAGATTTCTGCGATTTCGAAAGCTCCTAGACCTACAAACGTACAAGAAGTACAGAGTTTTTTAGGGCTTGTTAACTTTTATGGAAAATTTTGCCCTAATTTGGCTACAATAGCGAATCCTTTGTATAAATTAACACAGAAGGATGTTAAATGGGTTTGGTCAAAGGATTGTCAGGAAGCTTTTGAAAAAATTAAAAATGAAATTTGTTCTCCGCGTGTCCTAATGCATTATGATCCATCACTGCCATTGGTATTGGCAACTGACGCATCTCCTGTTGGGGTAGGGGCGGTACTTTCCCACTCTTTACCTGACGGAACGGAAAGACCAATAGTTTTTGCCTCCAGAACTCTCACAAAAACTGAGCAAAAATACGCTCAGATTGATAAAGAAGCACTCGCAATTGTATGGGGTGTCAAGAAATTTTATCTTTACCTAAAAGGGAGACGATTCACATTATTAACTGACCACCAACCTTTAGTGGCCATCTTCGGATCGAAGAAAGGTCTCCCAATTCTGGCAGCGACAAGATTGTTACATTATTCTTTAGTATTACAATCTTTCCAGTTTGACATAAAGTATCGTCATACAAAAAACCATGGTAATGCTGACTGTTTGTCTAGGCTGCCGTCCACTTCCGAACAGCTAGACGTTAAAGATGAAATTTCTCTATTTCAGTTAGCACAAATAGAAACTCTTCCTGTTACAGCTAGTGACTTAGCCAAAGAAACTCTTTTGGATGCAGACCTCGCTCCAATACTTCATGTGTTACAGAGTGGAGGAGTTTTAAGGGGAAGAGAAGCAGAATATAGTCTACAAGATGGTTGCATACTGTTAGGTCAGCGGGTGTGCGTCCCTAAACGGTATCAGGCTCAGGTGCTTGAAGAGTTGCATCATGGCCATCTAGGTGCTGTAAAAATGAAATCTATCGCGAGATCGTACGTTTACTGGAAAAACATCGATAAGGACATAGAAAACACGGCCAAGAACTGTGTAGACTGTGCTCGATATAAAACCGACCCACAAAAAGTGAAGGTGCATTACTGGGAGTATCCTAGTACACCTTGGCAACGTATCCACATAGATTTTGCTGGACCTATCTTTGAACATATGTTCCTGATTATAGTAGATGCTCATTCAAAGTGGTTGGAAGCTTATCCAATGAGATTCACCACAACAACCAAAACGATTGAATGCTTAAGAGACTGTTTCGCACGATTTGGATTGCCACTTATGCTTGTAAGTGACAACGGTCCACAGTTCACATCGTTCGAATTTGACATGTTTATGCGTAATAACGGCATTAAACACAGAACCACTGCGCCCTTTAGGCCATCTAGCAATGGGCAGGCCGAAAGATACGTATTTACAGTGAAGCAATCTTTAAGAGCTATGCAAAATTATGGCGGAACGATACAACAAAAATTAAATACGTTCCTTATGCAATACAGAAAAGCTCCGAACCTCACTACACTCCATAGTCCAGCCATGCTCATGTTGAAGAGAGAGATTCGGACGAGAATCGACCTGCTGCGTCCTGATCTTAAGAGCAGAGTGGAAGAAAAAGTTCGTAAAGGAACTTATGAATTCTCAGATAGAGGGTTCCGAATTGGCGACAATGTCGCTGTACGAAATTACCGGCAAGGAGACAAGAGATGGAGGTTTGGAAGAGTCGTTAGTAAAGATGGGCAACTACATTACACTGTGGATGTAAATGGCCAATTGTGGCGTAGACATGTAGATCAAATAAGGGATGGAGGAGACATAGAGGAAAAAGAATGCGAGCTCCGACGACAGTCTGCAAAACCTGCCATTCCTGTGCAAGATGCTGAGGCTCCGACGTCCAGTGTTGAGTCAACACCATCACCGACATGTAGGGAGACGGAGACGACTGATGCAACGCCAGTCTCAATTCCTACACCAGAGCATGCTCCACTCATAGCCCAGGGTTCAACTCCGACACCACAACCAGTTCGCCGATCCACTAGAGTCCGGAAACCTCCAAAGCGATTAGATCTATAGAAGAAGTTTTGGAAGGGAGGAGATGTGGTGTATTTGACTGTAACCGCGACTAGCGCGGAATAAAAATAGAATGTTTTTGTGCTTAAGCGGCAATTGTATGCTATGCCGAATCTGTGTTTCCTGTGATCGTCTGCTGTAAAATGTGTTCGTGATTAAATACTTGTTTAAGCAAGATGTATATATTATTCTTGTAGATATATCTCTCCACGCAATGATATTTAAGTCCATAAAAATATGCGACAGCCTGCATCTCAAAGAAACTATTTGGCACAGATGTCATATTCGCCCCATATTGGCGCGTTTTTTCCGGACGCCAATGTCATATACGCCACGGGTACTTAACTGGCGCCAAAGTGTCGTTATTTTGCTTGATATGATAACCCGGATATAGATGATACGGTAACAAGTTTTTTGCCAATTGGCGTCGGAAAAAATCGCGCCAATATGGGGCGTATATGACATCTGTGCCTAATTTTTATTTTTTAAATAACGAAAGAACAAATAAATTAGTATAACATTAATAAAAATACTAATAAAACGTCGAAATAAAAATCAGTTGATGACGTAAATACGTATAACTTGCTTAAAGTCAAGTGAATGTGACATTTACTATCAACCATTATTGGCATTTAATCTTATAGTTTGGCGATAGATTTTTGGTCGACGGAATAACCAAGTAGTAGTAATTTGAACGATCTTTCGAAAAATTTAACATTTGTGCAGTTTTATTGGAAAAAATAATTTTGACTAAAATTGGCTGCTTATCATATGGAAATTGAAGCTGTTAGCCCGTATTTAGATATAACAGTGGCACAGATGTCATATATCATACAGATGCCATATTGGTGCGATTTTTTTCTGACGCCAATGTCATATGCGCAACGGGTACTTAACTGGCGCCAAAGTGTCGTTATTTTGTTTGATATGGTAACCCGAATGTTGTTGTTTATGCTGTTGATGTTTTCGCTAAATTGGAGTCGGGAAAAAATCGCGATATGACATCTGTGCCATAACAGTCACATTAGTTAATTTTTTATTATTAGGGATGAAAGAAATGTAGTTTAAATTAGTTTGATATATGTGTTTTGAATGAAAGTTATGTATTTTAAATGAAATGAGTGATAAATTTATATTTTAAATGAAATGATGGCGATGGAACAATATTTGGCGATTTATCACCTGCGTCCTTTTAACATGAAAGTACCGAAATGGCCGTTTGGCGGTCATCCCGGAACTATTGATGACAGTCAAATGCTTTGCGCTTTTATTATATAGATTTACTATTATTAATGGTGGGGGGAAAAGTTTTAAGCGCGAGTTTTGTTTACAATTAAATTGACTAAATTTTAATAGTTCTAATGAAATGCATAAAACCCAGTAGAAAAAAAAAAGTATTTTTTAATATATAACAATAGTTTAAATTTTTTATAATAAAATTTCTTATTTTAATATGAGTGTGCAAATGATAATGAAAAATGCATCAAATAATATATATATTTCTTTTTTTAAATACGAAACATCAATACGTCAATCCCTGCTTAAAAAAGTGGAATCTTCCCAAGCATGCGCAGTTGTACATTTCCATAGTGAGCCACTCTCCGAAAGAGCCGCTAGTCCCATTCAGTAGGAAAATTTTTATAGCCTATGCTTTATTAATTTATGAAGTTTAACGTATTAAACAATCGTTACAATAATCTTTTAAAATTTACGCATTTTCACTTTCTTACAGATAAAATAAAAATATTGTTTTCAATGTAAATAACGTACTATCAATTCAATAATATTTATAATATTAACATATAAGAAATAATAATAAAATTACAGATGGGGAAAAATTCCTTTAGATAAATTTTTAGAATTATATAAATCTAACAGTTAAAAATAAATAGTGGTAGTGACATTACACTCAATAAAGTTTTACTCGATATGAATAAATTAACACAATAACTGAATTTGATTTTTTACAATTTAATCTCATAAACTTACATATTTACGTTATTAACAGAATTTTCTAGGGTTTTCTTTTATATTATTACTCTAATTATCATTTTGTAAATTAAAAATGAACGATACAAGTACGAAAAAAAGAAAAAGCAACAAAGCAGTAAAGCAGCTAAATAAAATAAAGCATAAATAGAATATCGTCTGCCCCTACTTCGTTTTAGGAAAGAAAGAGCGTGTTCAGATGTGCACTTCGCGCCGCGCGCGCGCTCAGAAGTTTATGCCATGGAGTAGGTTTTATCTAAGAAAGGAATTTTAACATAATTCAATTATTTCATTATTTTTATGGTTCAAAAAAGGTAAAACCAACGACTATATTTCTTTATTCTTCCAAAACATGGTTTTCGTAACAGGGATACATGCCTATGTTCACTCAGATAAAATCTAAAATAGTCGGGAAAAACATCACGTGACCTTCTTTATCTACTTTAGCCCATTTGGCATTTAAAATTAGTTAACCAACCGCACACAAACTCCGCGCGACTCAAAAAAATTGTGTGGGCGATTTGATCACGTGATTGTGCGTTTTCTGCTTATGTGTTATTGGTTGTGCTTTGTTTGGTAGGTTGATTGATACAATTTAAGAATTCAACTGGTGATCTAAAAATTTTAACTTCTTAACAATTTTCTTTTTATTTATTTAAAAATGATTTATCAGTTGATTTATATCTTCCGTGATAAATAAAATGCTGTTAGTAAACCAAGATTGTGATATCAACATATGAGATTTGTTTGTAATCTACTATACTGGATGGATTTCAATGGAATTTGCACTGTTAGTTAGACAGTTTTTCAGAGAAGGTTTCAATATATATATTTCTTATTTTATGATTGCATATTTCAATACCGTGTGGATAGCAGACCAAAATACATCATAAAACATGAGAAATAAATGGCATTCAAAATTCTGTTAGTATAAGCAAAATACTTATTTATACTTTCAGTAGAAAATTTATAAACATTCTAATCATACTTTATTCACTACAAAACTAGACAGCAGACCTATATATTTTATCTCTTTAAAAAATATATGTACTGATATTTTTAGTTAAAATAATCTACAACTATTACATTTTATTTTTATAATGTTCAAAGTAAAATATGATTTCCAGCCTAGTCTCGATAAAAATTCACTCGTAAAGTACTCAAAAAAAAAAAAAAAAAAAAAAAAAAAAAAAAAATCAAGGAATTATCCTACGTGCGATATATATTATTTTTTCATTTGGATTTGCTTAATGTTTATATCATTATACATATACATACTTAGAAACGAAACTTTGAATATTTAAAAGGTGTTCAGATGTAAAACTTTCATCTCGAAATACCGCATTTTCTCACATTTAAATAAGTATTTTATTATTATAATAACAATACACGTGCCTCTGTATAATAAAAATAAAAAATATATCTTCATCAAAAATATCTTATTCATTATGAAAAATATAAAACAACCAATAAACAAACAAAAAAAAAAAATGTGACACAATGTGGGATCGGAAGGATTCGAACCCAGAATCCCTAGTCTCGGATTCACTGCCTTATCCATTCGGCCACCTAACACTTATTGCTTCTGTATCAAAATATCTTTATAATTAGCACCTTAATTAATCAAATCTATGATCTGTTCCTGAACACACTACATCCATGATATAGACCCACTCCATGTTCCTGACTCCTGAGGTCGCCCGCGCAGCGCGCGTGCTTCTTGAACACACTCAAAGATATTCAAAACATAGAGCGTAAACATATTTCTTCAACATAGGTAAATTTCGGAGGCTTGTTAATTCTTCCCACTTGTCGGCAGTGACGCTAGTACTGTTGCCATTACAGATTTTGCCGTAAATGTCCTATCTTGGTTCTTAATTTATGGATGTTATAGGCTTCTGCTTCAAAATTTCACGTCCTTAAATTATATCGTCTAGAATATATAGTGTGGAAATCGGCTATCCTAGTTATATTTAATAAAGTTCTAAAATATTGGATCCCTTAAATGTCAAAGGATGCTGAAATCCAATGGGTCAACCACAGCGACATCTGCAAGATATTTTCTAAAACCCCAAGACAATTTGGTCTAGACGCTGTAACAATACGATGTTTACTTTGAAATTTGAAAATATATCCGAGATGTCGCCGCGATCAGCTCCCTGGATTTCAGCTTCATTGCACATTTAAGGGATATAACTTTTTAGCGCTATTTGGATACCAGATTTCCACACATATATTCTAGATGCTGTACTTAAACCCTCTAATGCCTATTGTAGCATATCTGTTACCATACGTTCAGCTTTAATTTCATAAATAACGTATATTTTATGTCATTACAACAATAATTGGACCTTTATGTAATATTAGCTATGAATTTTTAATGCAGACGGAGTACTAAATAAGAAAAAAATTAATAAGAAACAACATGTCTGACAAACAAGACAAAATTGCATTGACAGTGGTATGTTTTTGCTCAAATTTTCAAATATTTTATTGAAATAAAACCAAATACTTATGATATATAGATATAAAAAGAGTTACTTGTATTCACTGCACAAAAATATTCAATATAAGTTTGTTTTTATTAACACTTTCCAACAAAGTTGCAAGTGTTTATGACTTCGGTTTGTCTGTCCGTATGGCCGTCTGTCCGTCTATCTGCGCTCTAACTCCCGTAAATATACTCGGATTGTCCTGAAATTTTTGGTGGTTACTGACGTTTACCATAGCACGTTCCCTATTTCAAATGATGTTTGTAGCATGTTTAGTTGATTTACAGGGACAGTCAAAAGTTTTCCGTTACATTAGGGCATATGGGAAGAAATCGTTTAAAAGGATTTTTAATGATGTTACACGCGTCCAAACATACCAAAATTGATATGCATTTATGGATTGTACTAAAACATGCATTCTGTATAATATGCGGGGCAAAGAATAGTTATTATTTTACAGGGCCACACAAAAGAATTCCGTTACATAATGATATTGAGAGGGGGGAACTGTTTGCGGCGTATTTTAATTATGTTAAACTATTTCACATATAATGAAATTGATATAAGTAGCTGAGGTTTATAATAAGTTATTTCATGTATATTATGAAGTGCACAGCCTTTACAGGGACATACAAGCGTTTTCAGATAGTATATTGTATCAGGAGTACTGTACATTAGCGGTGATTGCTGGAAATACATTTTTAATTATGATATGCGCATTTATGTTCCACTATATTTATGCATACTATATGGTGTGTATAAATTCTATAATTCATATACAGGGCTACACAAAATAATTCGTAAGGGTTACTGGGTATTAGCGCAAATTGGTTAAAGGTGGTTTTTAAATGAGTTATGCATTTTTACGCTAAACTGAATTTAATTTATTAAAAAGAGTTTGTAGAATATAGATAAAATGATATACAGGGTCACGCAAAGAATTGGATACATATAGTCAATGGATGATAATTTCTGGAAATGTGGCTTCAGTATTTTTAAGAGTGTTTTAGTTTGAATTAAATTTTAGCTAAATAGTGGCGTGTAATAAAGGTACAAGGTAAATTACAGGGCTGTACAAAAGTATTCAAGTATTTTTTCAAATAATTGTATAAATTGCTGAAAGAGAAATTTCAACCTGTTTTACGTTTTCTTGCTAAACTAAATTTTCCCATTATATGGAATATATATCAACATACAGACCAAATAAGGGCTGTTCAAAAGAACTAGAATACATATTTGGCTATGGGCGGTAATTACTGGAATCAGATTTTTAAATGTTTACTTAGTTATCTTATTTACCTTATTTCCCCCAAGTAACGAAGTTTCGTTAAAACTTTCAGGGAGTGTTGAAAAGTGTTTCATAATCTATGCTGTACGCATGATTATTCTTACTTGTTTAATGATAAACCCGGTAATTAAAATCAAGGTAGAAGATCTGCTACCACGGGCGTTAGTGCTCATGAGCCCATGGTAGCATTTTTGCTACCTTATTATTTTCACAGGAAATTTGTACTTCTTAGTGTTAGCTTTGTACCTAAGATACCTGTTTTACTTTTAATTTACAAGCTGTTATTAAATAAATCCGAAATAAATTACTTGTAATTTATAATTTCCATATACAATAAAAGGAACTTGTTTTTTTTTTTTTTTTTTTTTTTTTTTTTTTTTTTTTTTTTTTTTACATTTTTGAACAAATATAAGCAAACTTTTTTATTGAGCCGTATCACTCCAATATTTAAGTATTGCGGGGCAGCGCAATACTTCTTTATTTCCAGTGTCACTTCTCAATGTTAATTTAACATAGAAAAGCCTATGGAGATGATAACTTTTTCATTTTTTCTTCCCACCTTACCTTTTTGTCCCTGATGCCACTCATTTTTAATTCTTTGCTAATTCTAATAATATTATAAATTCAAAGTGTAAAAACATTTGCCTGACGTCAGGGTGAAAACGGATCATAAAATGCCTTTGCATATAGGTGGTGTTAGGAATTGAAGTGAAATGAAACTAGTGGCACGCGCTGTGCGTGATATTGTAATGTAAATTTGTTGATGATGCGTAGTTAATAGGAGTATTCCATGAATGTATGTGTAGCCGTCTGCTATTTCTCTCTCTCTCGCACGCGAGGAGCCAGCCAATAGCAATGAGGCGCATTTCCTCCCCCCGCGTTTTTTCTGCGGAGAGCTTTTGAAGTCACGTGACGCAGTAACATTCGAACTCTGCAGAGAGCGGCAGATATTCTTTCAGTGACGATGGCGAATATTTGACTATGTGTTGTTGTGTTAATAAAGTTTATTTTTCTACAAAACCTTCTGATTATTTGAGTCACCGAGATATTTTTATCATCTCCCTTCAATGCATTCTCTAAAATGGTGACCGCGGATTTTTGAACCTTCAACTATTTCATAGACCGTCGAACTATTCAACTGTTTCATGGAACGTTTTGTTTAACTAGCAAAATGGCAACTGCTGAAACATCTGCCGTAGTCATTCCACCCTATATCTCTGTGGACCCTACATTATGGTTTCATATGCTGGACAGCACGTTCGAATTAGCTACTCCTAAAGCTATCACTGAGTCGAAAACAAAATATAATTATGTTGTAGCGCATCTACCGCCTGCTACTGCTACTATGGTTCGAGATGTGATAATGAGTCCTGATCCAACTGATCCTTATCAGATTTTGAAAGCAAAAGTTATCGAACGTTGCGGAGAAAGTCGTACTTTAGAAATTCGGAAACTGCTAGCTGGAGAAAGCCTGGGTGACAGAAAACCAACTGAATTACTTCGATTAATGAAAAGACGGGCTGAAAGCCATAATATTAGTAACGATCTTCTTCTAGAACTGTTTACTCAACAAATGCCAACCACTGTGCAAACGATTCTAGCTTCCATTGAAAAAATTACTCCAGATAAAGCGGCGGATATTGCTGATAGAATAATTGAATTAACGCCTTCCAACATTAGTTCTGTTTCGATTCGAACACCAACAACTGAATCTCAGACACCACCAGCCATTGATATGCTCGTAAAAGAAATCCAAGCATTACGCCAAGAGGTCGCTCATCTTCGTCGTTCAAGAAGTGTATCTAGAAGTGATAACCATCAGCGTAATCGTTCTCAGTCCCGCCATAGGGATGCAACATTGTGTTGGTATCACCGAAAATATCAAGAAAAAGCAAAAAAGTGCCTAGCGCCTTGTTCTTATTCGGAAAACCAGAAGCGGGAAGAGTAGCGGCGACGGACTTCTCCCCAGCACCTTCTCGTCGCCTTTTCGTTAGAGACAGGAATACAGGTATGTGTTTTCTCGTCGATTCTGGATCTGATGCCTCACTTGTGGCCGCGAATAAAAATGACAAAACTAAGCCTGTTCTTCAAACCTTTCGTGCTGCTAATGGCACAAAAATTAATGTGTATGGTCGTAAATGTATTAATATCAACTTAGGCCTACGCCGAAATTTTACATATTCTTTTTATATTTGTGATGTTTCATGTGCTATTTTAGGAGCTGATTTTTTGCATAATTTTAATTTAAAACTTGATTTACGGAATCGTCGTCTTATTGATTCCACTACTAATTTAAAAGCTCCTGCTATATTAAGTACTTGTAATATATTTTCTGTGAAACCCAATGTTGTAAATGATATATATGGTAAATTATTATTTAAATTTCCTGAAATCACGAAATTACCGGATCCTAACCAACCGGTTAAGCATAATACTGTGCATTATATAAACACTAAGGGGCCTCCAGTCGCTGCTAAGCCTAGACGGCTAGCTCCAGATCGGTTAAAAATTGCCAAAGCTGAATTTCAGCACATGTTACAACTCGGTCATATGAGACCTTCTAAAAGTAATTACTCTTCGCCTTTGCACCTGGTGCCGAAGAAAGGATCTGTCGATTGGAGACCTGTTGGTGATTATCGTGCTCTAAATGCACAAACTGTTAAAGAAAAATATCCTATCCCTTGTATCGCAGATTTCACTGCTGAATTACATGGTAAACAAATCTTCAGTCACATTGATCTTGTAAAAGCCTACCATCAAATTCCCATAAATCCTGATGATGTACATAAAACTGCGATTTGCACTCCATTTGGACTTTTCGAAAGCACTCGTATGCAATTCGGCCTTTGTAACGCTTCCTCAACTTTTCAACGATTTATTGATGACGTAATTCGTGACTTAGGATTTGTTTACGCATTTCTTGATGATTTTCTAATTGCATCAAATAATGAAACTGAACATTTAGAACACCTTGAGTTGTTGTTTTCTAGACTTAAAGAGTATGGCCTGTGTATTAATGTTGATAAATGTAAATTTGGCCAATCCACTATCGATTTTTTAGGATTCAAACTTTCAGCTGAAGGAATTGAACCCTTACCTGATCGTGTAAAATGCATCCTAGATTTCCCCCAGCCCCCTACCTTAACTCAACTAAGACGCTACTTAGGTCTTTTCAATTTTTATCGACGGTGCATTCCCAAAGCTGCCGATATTTTAGCTCCACTCGTTAAATTCTTAGAAGGACACAAAAATACGAAAAAACATCCCAGTTCCAATGCTAACAAAACTGAGCAATTACAATGGAACGATGAAGCCATTCTTTCCTTCACTGCTTCAAAAGAAGCTATAGCTCGAGCTACATTATTACGACATCCAATTCCTGGCGCCCAGCTAAGCTTATGGGTCGATGCCAGCAATGTCGCAATTGGTGGATCTTTAATGCAACTCTCCGAAAACCAATGGGAACCAATAGCATTTTATTCCTGTAAATTAAATAAATCTCAAAGAAATTGGTCTACTTATGATCGTGAATTATTTGCTATTTATTGTTCTATTAAAAAATTCAGACACATGCTAGAAGGTCGAAATTTCATTATTTATACAGACCAAAAACCCCTTACATTCGCATTTCAACAAAACCCTGATAAATGTAGCCCACGTCAATTGAGACATTTAGACTATATTTCACAGTTTTCTACTGATATTAGATATACTAAAGGCTCTGACAACATTGTGGCCGATGCATTATCTCGAATTGAGATAGATTCAATTTCTCCTAATGTGTTAGATTTTAAAGAGTTTGCCACTGCTCAGACAAATGATGAAGAGCTAAAACAACTTCTCGAATTTGACACCACTTCATTAAAATTAGAAAAACATTATTTTCCACTCGAAGATGTACATTTATATTGCGATATGTCACAAAAACATCCTCGACCATTTGTTCCTAAAAGTATGCGACAATCAGTTTTTTCAACCTTACATTATTTCTCGCATCCTGGTATCTCAGCTTCATTAGATTTAATTTCCAAACGATTTGTATGGCCTGGCATGCGTAAGGACATAAAATCTATGGTTCGCAGCTGTACGAAATGTCAAAAAGCTAAAATCTTTCAACACACCAAATCACCAATTGGTACATTCTCTGAACCTGATGCTCGTTTTGCCCATATTCATATTGATTTTATCGGACCCTTACCATCATCCGATGGCAATCAGTATTGCATGACCATAATTGATAGGTTCACGAGATGGCCCGAAGTTATACCCACATCTGATATGACTGCAGAAACAACTGCTCGTACATTGATACACAGTTGGATCTCCAGATTTGGAACCCCTGTTACCATCACTACTGATCAGGGTAGAAATTTTGAGTCCACTCTTTTCAAAGAGCTTACAGATAGATTAGGATGTAAACGCATCAGAACTACAGCATACCATCCACAGTCTAACGGTTTTATTGAAAGATTCCATCGCCATCTTAAGAGCTCTCTTAAAGCTCACAATCAAATTCAATGGACTGAAATCCTCCCCATTGTCTTACTTGGTTTACGCACTGCTCTTAAAAATGATATCCAAGCGACCTGTGCTCAACTTGTTTATGGCACAAATATCAGACTACCCTCTGATCTCATAAACACTGAAACTATAAATCAACCACCTACTCTTACATACGTCACTGAGTTAACTGAAAAAATGAGAAAGTTAAATCCCATTGCCACTGCAATGCACGGCAATCCTAAAATTTATGTCAATCCCTCATTAAAAACCTGTTCACACGTGTTTCTTAGATCAGATAAAGTCAATCCTCCCTTATCACCCCCTTATACAGGACCTCATCGAGTGATTGACAGGTCTGAGAAAACGTTTGACTTGGAATTAAACGGGAAGCGCTGTACTGTATCTATTGATCGCATTAAACCTGCATATCAGTTAGCAGATTATATTTCACCTTCCCAACCTCAAAAACAAAATGAGCCCATAAATATTCCAACTACTCCTGTCGAACACCCTACCACCAAATCTGGTCGTAAAGTTCGTTTTCCGAAACATCTCGTTACGGATTATATTGTTTAAAACATTTGATGTTTATAGTGTGCATATTATTTCCTTCTCAAAAGTATTGTTTTTCATGTAATGCATAATATATTTTCTATTTTTTTTTGCATCATATGTACTTTAATTTTACTCAAGACCTTTCTTATGTATCTTATTAATTGCTACCTTTTTGTAATCGCGACTTCGTCACTGGGGGCATACTCTGTAGCCGTCTGCTATTTCTCTCTCTCTCGCACGCGAGGAGCCAGCCAATAGCAATGAGGCGCATTTCCTCCCCCCGCGTTTTTTCTGCGGAGAGCTTTTGAAGTCACGTGACGCAGTAACATTCGAACTCTGCAGAGAGCGGCAGATATTCTTTCAGTGACGATGGCGAATATTTGACTATGTGTTGTTGTGTTAATAAAGTTTATTTTTCTACAAAACCTTCTGATTATTTGAGTCACCGAGATATTTTTATCATCTCCCTTCAATGCATTCTCTAAATATGTGAACTGTTGAATTCTCTTGAAGTAAAATGAAATATGTTTTTATTGTCGGAATTAAATGATTATTTTATACTATAAATGATTCTTTGTATGAGTTTGAACCCAGATTCTAATTCATTAACGCCCAGCATCGTGTAGATGCAACTCGCAAAAAGAATATCAGAAGGTTAGTATTACATATTATGCTAAGCCTATCTTTAGAACTCTTAACATATTGGTACCCTCGGCGGGACGGGCATTTTTGAATTTTGAATTTATATGAATGAAGAAATGAATTTGAATAATTTAAAAACGCAAAGAAAAGGACTAAGAACTACTTTTACCGTCACAGTTAATAAAATTGAGGCTGAATTATCTAAAGAGATAAATGAATTCAAAGATTTCTCAATTTTAAAAACTCAACTCATGGACAAGTTTCAGAGGTTAGACACATGTCAAAGTCAAATTTCGGAAATGTTGTTGCAAGAGGAAGACGAAAAATTGTTCACGGAAGACTTTGAAAGTGCAGAAGCATATAGAGAGAAATATATAGAAGTATGCTCGCACATTGATGAGAAAATTCAATTATCTTCCTCTCCTAGTGAAAGTGAAAGAAGAAAATTTAAACTACCGAAAATCGAGCTGAAAAGATTTAATGGCGAACCAAAAGAATATTTATCTTTCTGGAGTCAGTTCAAAAAAATAAACGAAGATGCCTCTATTGCTGATGAGGATAAAATGCAATATTTATTGCAATGTATGGAACCGCAATCAAAGGCAGAGCGATTAGTGCCGGCAACTGCTGAAAACTATCCAAAAGCTATTGAACAATTAAAAGAAAGATTTGGCCGAGATGACCTACTTGTTCAGATTTACGTAAGAGAACTGTTATCCCTCGTAATGAGAAATGCTACAGCTGGAAAAATGAAAGTTGATTTGGCTGCTTTATATGATGAATTGGAAAGTAAACTCCGAGCCTTGGAAAGCCTTGGTCGAACACAAGAGAAATACGGAGATTTCCTGACACCTTTAGCTGAAAGTTGTTTGCCTGAAGAAATTCTTTTAACTTGGGAAAGAAGCCGAAGTCACAATGCAGCTGCCAGTAAGAATTCCCGAACCTTAGAGGAACTGATGGACTTTCTTCGCCAAGAAGTTCAGGGAAATGAAATCGTTTCTCTAGCAAGGAAAGGTTTCGGACAAATGAATGTCGGCAAAAGAGACCCTATATCTGAAAGTGTAAAGAGATCTGATTTAGCTACCGCATCGGCGTTAGTGAGTATGGAAAATATAGGTAAAAAAAATAATTGTATCTTTTGTGAAAAAATTCATCAAAGTGAAAAGTGCTTTAGCGCTAAAAAAATGTCTTTAGGTGATAAACAACAATTATTGTTAAAAAAAGGTGCCTGTTTTTCCTGCTTACAAAAAGTTGGTCATTTAAGTAGAAATTGTAATACTAAATCTAAGTTAAAGTGTACCCTTTGTAATAAACCTCATTTTGAAATAATGTGCCCACAGCAATCTAGAAGAAATGATCAAAATGAAATTCTTAAGTCAGAGAATTCTCTTTCTAATTGTAATAGTAATGAAGTTGTTTTTATGCAGACACTTGGCGTGCGTATTCGGTCGCACGGTCGCCAAAGGGTTGTACGCGCACTTTTAGATACTGCGAGCCAAAGTAGCTATGTTAGCGAAAGAGTAACGAAATTATTAAAAATGCGTCCTCTGAGAAAGGAAACAATTATTCACGAATTGTTCGGGGGGAATGAAACCAAGCCCAAACCACATGATGTGTTTTCCGTAGAAATTAGTGAACTAGAAGGAGATAACGCGTTTAGTTGCGAAGTATTTTCCGAAAGAAAGATTTGCGGATTGGTCCCTAAAATTAAAGATTGTAGGATTTTAAATGAGCTGAAAAAAAGACAGATTAATCTAACTGATCACTTTTGTAAGGAAACCGAAATTGATGTTTTGATAGGGGCAGATTTGATAGGGAGATTATTAACAGGTAATTTAATTCAATTGAATTGCGATTTGACTGCCATAGAAACCAAGCTGGGTTGGACTGTAATGGGAAAACAAATTTCTAGTAAGAAACATAATATTTTGACAACATTGCCTATGCATGTTAGAAATGTTCCTTTGAATGAATTATGGGAACTTGAAACAATAGGAATTTCTGACCCCATTCCGAGTTTTGAAAGGAAAGAAAATTTTGATTTAAGCGATTTTGGAAATAAAATGAAAATTCTTCCCGATGGCAGATATGAAGTAGAGCTTCCATGGAAGTGTAATTCTGAGAACTTGTCAGATAACAAAATTTTAGCTTGGAAGAGACATGAAAAAATGATTAATAAATTGAAATGCGGGGGATTTTTCGCTGAATATCAAGAAGTATTTAGGGAATGGGAAAAATTAAATATTATTAAGCGTGTCCCAGAAAATGAATTAAGTAATAAATGTCATTATTTACCGCATAGGCCCGTAATCAGGTTAGATAAGAAAACTACAAAGGTACGCCCTGTATTTGACGCGTCTGCTTCTGAAAGAGGAAAACCCTCCTTAAATGAATGTCTATATAAAGGAATTAATCTCATTGAAGTAATACCTGATATTCTTGACCGTTTTAGAACATATCCTATCGGTATAACTGCAGATATAGAAAAAGCTTATTTAATGTTATCTGTTATGCCTAGAGATAGAGATTTTCTTAGATTTTATTTCCCATGTAATGAAGGGCAATTGATTTATAGACATTGTAGAGTTGTATTTGGTGTATCTTCCAGCTCTTATTTATTAAGTGCATCCATAATGCATCTATTAGAAAATAGTCCCCCTGAATATGAAGAAACTGCTGAAAAATTGAAATGTTCTTTTATGTAGATAATTGTGTATCAGGTGTTTTTAACATTGATGAAGCTGAAACATTTATTGAAGATGCAAAATTGTTAATGTCTAAAGGGTGTTTTAATATGCGTTGTTTTGAAAGCAATGTAGCTTGCAAGAATGTCGATAAGAGTTCTGGGGATACTTCTATTTTAGGGATTATTTGGAATTTAAATAATGATTCTTTAAAATGTTGTTTAGATTTAGAAGCAGTAACGTGCGAAAGGAAAATTACTAAGAGGTTAATCTTGAGCATTGTACAAAGGATTTTTGATCCTATCGGCTTATTGTCACCAACTACATTGCTTCCAAAACTATTATTGCAAGATTCATGGAAACAGAAAATTCCATGGGATCATGAATTGCCTTGTAATATTGTAAATGTATTTTTGAAACGGCTAAAGAATATCGATGTGTTAAAGGAAGTAGCTATACCTCGCTACTTGGAGATTAATACTTCATCTGAAATCCATGTTTTTGTTGATGCTAGCAAAAAGGCATATGCAGCGTGCGTCTTCGCTAGATCAATAATTGGTTCTGAAGTAAAGGTTATACTTGTTAGAGCGAAGTCTACGGTTGCTCCTCTCAAAACTTTGAGTATGCCGCGTTTAGAACTAATGGCTTGTTGTATAGGTGCTCGACTCGAGAATTCTGCCATCAAAGCGATCAATATGCCAAATCTGAAAATAACATTTTGGTCAGATTCTACTACTGCACTTTGGTGGATAAAAAAAACATGGAAATTGGTCGATTTTTGTGAGCAACAGAGTTAAAGAGATTCGGCAATTGACCAGAACGGAATCATGGAAGCACGTTCCTGGAAGTTTAAACGTAGCTGATATACTATCGCGTGGGTGCTCTCCACAACGAATGCTTAGTTCGAGTTGGTGGGAAGGCCCTAAGTGGTTAAAGGAAAATCCTGGGTGTTGGCCAATGGGCGCGATTGACTGTCAACCTAAAGAAGTAGATTTAGAAAAAAAGAAAGTTAAAATTATGAATGTTGATCTAGCTAAAGACGCACCGCTTTCGCTCTTAAATAATATATCTAATTATTACAAAATGATAAGAGTATTTGCTTATGTCTTGAGATTTGTAAATAATTGGCGTAAGGTTTCTGATAAATGTGAAGATTTGAATCTTTCTCAAAATGAAATTCAGAATTCGGAAAATCACCTAATCAGTTTAGTCCAAAGGTATTATTTGTACAATAAAATGTCTGTGCATCATATTGTTACATTCGTAGATAATAATGGAGTTTTAAGGGTAAAAACTAAAATAACTGAAAGAAATGATCAAGAATCATTTTTGTATCCAATGTTGTTGCCAGATAAGTGTGAATTTACTAAACTGTTGATTAGGTCTGTACACCAGAAGAATTGTCATGCGGGAATAAGAATAATGCAGTCTTTAATAAGAGAAAGATTTTGGATTATTAGAGCTAGAAGAGCCATCAAAAATGTGTTATTTGATTGTATTCCATGCAAACGCTTTAAAGCAAAATCCTTGTCAAGCGAACCGACGCCTTTACCACCAGATCGCGTGACGGATTGCGCTGTATTTGAAATTATAGGAGTGGACTTAGCAGGGCCTCTATTCCTGAAAACAGGCGAGAAAGTTTGGATAGCATTATTTACTTGTGCAGTTTATCGTGCACTTCACCTTGAACTAGTCAACTCGTTATCTTCTAATGCATTTCTTCTAGCCCTGAGGCGTTTTATAGCTAGACGCGGAAGACCTAATACTATTTATTGTGATAATGGAACGAATTTTAAGGGAGCTTCCAATGAACTTTCGAAATTAAATTGGGATACAATTTTACGAGAAACTATGACGCATAAAATTGTTTGGAAATTTATATCTCCCACCGCAGCTTGGTGGGGAGGCTGGTGGGAAAGGTTGGTTCGTATTGTAAAAGAATTGTTAATACGTACTCTTGGTAGATCAGTATTGACTTATGAAGAACTGAATACATTTGTATGTGATTGTGAATCTGTAATTAATTGTAGACCTCTAACCTATATCTCTGAGGACCCACTAGAGCTAGTTCCTCTTACACCCGCTATGTTTCTTACTGAAAACAGATGTTTTAGCAACTCAGATATTATCGAATTAGATTCTCGAAGTTTAAGGAGAAGGGCGAATTATAGAGCTAAACTTCTTACCGATTTTAGGCAACGCTTTAGAAAGGAATACCTCAGTGAATTAGTCCAAAAACATACTGAAAAACACACACGTGAGCCTCGATTGGGGGAAGTAGTCTTGATTGGGGATGATAATAAAAAGCGTTTATTTTGGCCTTTAGGGAAAGTGATTCAGTTGATTCCTGGACGGGATAGTAAAATCCGTACTGTTAGGTTAAAAACGCAGCACGGCACGCTTTTACGTCCGGTGCAGCGCATCTTCCCTTTGGAAATATATTCGAATGATACGAATGAAATCGCATTTAAAAAGTTGGGTGAAGAGGAATCTAGTTCTAGTGAGTGTATTAATGATAAAAATGTATCTTCTCCTGATAGTGTCATAATTAAGAAATATACCTCTTCTGGAAGATGTGTAAGAGCTCCGAAAAAATTAGATCTTTTTAATAACAATTGTTATGTATTTGAAACTCTCCCCAAGTTTCAAAGGGGGGAGGATGTTAGGAATTGAAGTGAAATGAAACTAGTGGCACGCGCTGTGCGTGATTTTGTAATGTAAATTTGTTGATGATACGTAGTTAATAGGAGTATTCCATGAATGTATGTGAACTGTTGAATTCTCTTGAAGTAAAATGAAATATGTTTTTATTGTCGGAATTAAATGATTATTTTATACTATAAATGATTCTTTGTATGAGTTTGAACCAAGATTCTAATTCATTAACGCCCAGCATCGTGTAGATGCAACTCGCAAGAAGAATATCAGAAGGTTAGTATTACATATTATGCTAAGCCTATCTTTAGAACTCTTAACAGGTGGATTATAATCTAGAGAATAACATGGGCTAATTTTTATTTACATTATTCAAATATTTTTCTTAATAATTCCAAATTTCGCTTTTTTCATTGAGAATCAACGGACATTTTCAAATAAAATTTAACTTTTTTCCCTTCATTGTTGTAAATAATTCAAAAGCCGTAATAATAATTTGCCTATATTTAGTTGAATGATTTTCACGTGAAACATGAAACTGAAGAAACTGAAATAGTTTTTTTTTTTTTAAGAATTAAAAAGAAGATGAATATGGCGTCATTGTGGAAATAAAAATAACATTTTCAAGCAGATTTTTTTCAATTCCTACTATTAGCTCACACTCTCCCTATATTTATTTATTTATAAATTTATCTTGTTCAAATTTTCAATCGTTAATAAAATACTCGTTATTCATCCTATCAAGTTGAAATAAATTTTTTTTTAACTTGTACTGGATGACAATTGATGTTAATACAGTTTTTTCAAATATTAATTAATTAATTAAATTTTAATTAATTAATTTTAGTTTTGCATGGGAAACAAAATGGCGGCCATGGGTTATTGAAGATGAATGAAAGTATTTTCAATAAGGGGTTACCATAGGGGGGACCCTGTTCTGTCGCCAAATACCGCCAAGTTTGTCGCCAACTTGGCAATATATCGCCAAATTTGGCGGCTAAAATGAGTCGCCAAAAGTGACGCCAACTTGGCGATATCTCTAATATTTCGCCAAATTCCCATAGAGTTCCATTGTAAACCTACTTGCTTATAGAAAATCAACAAATTGAGATATTTTAATGCAACAAAAACTAATATTAGCTTAAGGGATTATATTAAATTTTTCTTTGATGGTCTAAGTAGGAATTCACTTAATATATATATATATATATATATATTACTTGTTTAAGTTCAGATTGTAATTTTTTTGACCAAACTGCAGCAACCTGCATTACTGCACTGGTAAAACTTTTTGAATTATACATAGGTAAATTGCACCACAAATTGTGATGCGATATCGCACAAATCAAAGCCTGGTGATGATATACCTTCCATTAATTTTGAAATGTGTTCGTCTGAATTCAGTAGTTATTAAAAAACTTGACATATTAAACAAAAACCTAATTTGCAGAACAAATTAAAAAAACAAAATTTATTTCCTAAATTGTTTAAGCCCGAGAAGGGGCAGATATTAAGATATTTGATTCAATTCGTTCTACATTTAATGTTAAATTTTTGTAACAAATAAGTTAAACCAATTGAACATTAAAAAATAAAAATGAAATTCATACAATATAATACTTTAAAAACCTATATACTTAGATTCCGTTCAAATGAAATCGAAATAAATCTTAGACTTTTCCATTTTTAAGTTGTAAATATTTGTACTGCAGATTTTGCATTATGTTTATGACGATTGTACATAATATGATAAGATACATGCAAAATACAAAACTTTAAAAAAGTCTAAGATTTATTTCGATTTCATTTGAACGGAATCTAAGTATATAGGTGTTTAAAGTATTATATTGTATGAATTTCATTTTTATTTTTTAATGTTCAATTGGTTTAACTTATTTGTTACAAAAATTTAACATTAAATGTATAACGAATTGAATGAAATATCTTAATATCTGCCCCTTCTCGGGCTTAAACAATTTAGGAAATAAATTTTGTTTTTTTAATTTGTTCTGCAAATTAGGTTTTTGTTTAATTATTATATATACTCGTATATTATATTTATTATATTTGTACTAAATTGTATATAGCTATACTAGCTATTTATACTAGCTGAAACCTCGCAGTTAAGTTAACCTGAGCTGTAGTTTACGATACTTTGAATGAATAGTTGTGTTTCTTGTGCATTAAATTTCCTTATAGGAAATAGCTTTTATCTGGGAGCACGGCAGTGCGTCCGCCAAGTTCGCACAAGCCGTAAGCTACCTTTTCCTGAACCATTTCGGCATACTTTTCACCCCCTCATAACGTCGTTTTAGGGAGAGATATAGAAATTTCTCTTTTATACACATGTTCGTATGGTCAAACTGAACTAAGGTTCCACAATTTCATGTTTCTATATTTAGTAGTTTTCGAAATATTAAATTCCGAAAAAGCGCTTTTTTGTCACTGACTCACTTCGCATCATCAAATAACTAAGGTACTTTTAAAAGTAGTAGAATCATGAAATTTCACAAGTGAGTCGGGTTTGCAGCACAATTAACCAGAAAAATCTGAAAACACAGAATTTCCGCCTCTAAACGCTTCATACAGGGGGTGTTCATTTGGCCGTAAACAGTTCCTACGCATTCAATTGTGCCAATGTTGGTCGCCAAAACTCTATTACAGAGCTTTGAAGGCGGTCACGTGATTTCAAGCAGAATAACATTTTATATATATGCTTTTCCAAAGACGTTTTTTAAATAGAAAAAATGAATATACCTAAAAAATTTAATCAGTTCAGGTTATGATATATTTACGATATTAAAACAATAAAACATTTAACAAAATATAACCGCAATTCGGTATGTTTCCGATATAGTAGCCTTGGCGAAATACAGAAAATAGCCTTGACGAGAAAAGAGATTTGATAATAACGCATTTTCTGGCAACCTATTTACTGTGTCATATACACAAGCAATTTTTTCCATATGTATACAATTTATTTAATGTAAGGAACCCGTTTATTTATTTTTATATACCAACATAAATAATCTGTATATAAAAAATATTTTATACATGTATAAATAAAATGTTTATATGTATATAAATACATATAAATAACATAAAAGTTCAATAGGTTTGTTTTTACATAGTTGTTTATATCATTTGGCAACATCTCAGTTTCTGAAGTCCGAATTGCGCCAAGATTTAAAAAAAATTCCAAGGTCCCTATAGTGGAAAAATATCCCAATTCCATACGAAAGTTTAAAAATCTCCTTTTAATCAAATGAAATTTGTAACTAATAAACTATCTTTAACGATGTGCGACAGATGCGGCGTCCGAAGTCCGCTGCTAATGTTATTATATTGTATTATTAGCCTACTTACTGTTAATTTATTGTTAATTTTAAATTTGTAAAAGAAAGATTATAGTTATAGATAAGATATGTTGGTCGCCAAAACCCGATTACAGAAAATTAGCCTGAGTTATAAAGGTGTTACATGATTTCAAGCTGAATGAATTTTTACATCTCTCTATTCTAAAAAAAAGTAACTCCCGCTGTCACCGCCGCCGCCGCCGCCGCCGGTTTTGAATTTTTTGTGACCGGAGGTCTTTCTTCGTTAATATTAAGAAAAATAATGCATACAAAAATATGAAAATTGGTAGTATTATACAGAAATGTTTGATAAACACGCTGATGTAGACAGTTTTCAAATCGAAGAGTTATTTTAAGAGATATTTAATGCTAAAGTTGGACAAAATCGTTCCATTAAAAAAGTTTTATAGGAGCAAAAACTATACATCGGAATTTAATACTTTTTAGATCATTTTATACTTTATAATTTCCCGGTGTGCAGAATTAATTTATTTTTTTAATTTGACTCATTTTTCGAGGTTTCATTTCTATTTTAAATTCAAATTTTCAGCATTTCGAGAGATATTTTTTTACTTATTTCAGAAAATTGTACTAATTTAACCTGTTGCCAAACTGTATAAACAACGGAAACAATAATGTTTGCTTCAAATTAAAAATTTATTTACACGTGACTATTATAAACAGAAAAGAAAAACTTTCAAATTAGAATTAAATAATTACGTATAAAAAGCAGGAACTTATTGAAAATTACTTCATCTATAATTACACGTGAATTTTAACAGAGAAAGGATATTGTAAAGTAATAAATTCATTAACATGCGTTAGAAGTCTTAAATAGGAGAAATTACATCACATTTACGTCACATTACACTTATTACGTAAAATGAACAAAAAATAATATTGCAAAATAGTAGTTTAAATTTAAAAATAGCGCGAGACATTTACTTGATATTTTGAGATGAACTTTTCAACTATTTTTTTTTTTTTTTTTTTTTTTTTGGACAGCGCAAATAATATTTCATTTCTAATAAAAGCATTTTCACGTGAATATTAAAAAGGGAAAGAAAAGTTTGGTGAAAATTACGTCAGATTAAAAACGATATATTTAAAATGTTTTATTTAAAAGGACTTTTTTTTCGCTTTGTTAAAAAATACCGGGAGACAAAGACTCTGTTTACTTAATTCATTTTATATTAGATGATTTTGAAATGCCATTGTAACTTTTAAGAGCAACTGATTTTTCCGTAAAATTCCCCAATCAAAGAGAAATGAATAGAAACCCGTTTATAGGGAGATCGCCTTTGTTTTTTTAATTATACTTCAATCTTCCAAAAAAATTCAATTAAAGCCGATCAAATTAGCGTGCTTTTAGAGACTGCAGTGTCTGAACGGGGGGTTGGCGAGCGTAGCTCGTAGGGGGCCGAGCCCCCTAGTGCTTTTACAAAAATCTTAATAAGGCAAATCTTTCAGTTTATCTATCCATCTTTCTATCTTTTACTTCCTTAAAACAAATTTTATTAAAGACCGGGAGGCGTCTGAACAGATCATCACCTCATCGAGTTGACGGCTGAAATTTTAGGATTAGTTAAATATCGATTAGCGTATTGAAATGTAACTGGTCTGCCATATCTTTGTGGAAACCACCTACAAACCCGATTTTACGGGTTAATTGGTGGATTTTCCATTGTGTTTTCCTGCACCCATTCCTCCATGTTTCCAAACTTTTGGATGCAGGAAAATACAATAGTAAACCTATCCAGTTAACCACTAAAATTAGGTCTTCAGGTGGTTTCTACCAAGATATGACTTAACAGACCAGTTGCATTTAAATATGCTAATCTATTTTAATACATGGAAAATATTCCAGAGAGAAACATTCGCCTTGCATACAATATTTCAAATGAAAATCAAATTTCAAAGTCATTGCTTAAAAGGCGCAAAGGCCAACATAGTGAAAAAGATTCCAAGCCGGGACTCGAACCCGGGCCATCAGTATAGCGCACTGACGTTCTACCGACTAAACCACTTGGAACGATACCTAGCTCGGAAAATTTCTCACTATTATATGTTGGCAAGGCTACAAACGTAGCACAAGATGGAATATTCATCGTGAACCACCGACCTGGGGCGAGCACGAAACATAATTAAATCCAGCATCGATAGAAACTATTTTAATACATGGAACACACGTTTGTAGCCTTGTCAACATATAATAGTGAGAAATTTTCCGAGCTAGGTATCGTTCCAAGTGGTTTAGTCGGTAGAACGTCAGTGCGCTATACTGATGGCCCGGGTTCGAGTCCCGGCTTGGAATCTTTTTCACTATGTTGGCCTTTGCGCCTTTTAAGCAATGACTTTGAAATTTGATTTTCATTTGAAATATGCTAATCTAGTTTTAACCAATCCTAAAATTTCAGCTGTAAACTCGATGAGGTGTTGGTGTGTACAGACGTCTATTATAAATGTCGGTATTCTAATCTCAATAGCACTCAGGTCAATCTGGCAATTATCCCTACTATTTATGAAACACTATTCCTTTAAGTGCGTTTTAGTGATGTTAATGAACTTATGCATATGCATCATACATATTATACATATGCATATAATACGTAATACATTTGCATCATACATATTATAGGTATATGTATAATACATAATACATATGCATCATTATGACGTCAGAATAAACAAAACATTTTTGTCGCCAAATTTGAGAATTGACATGATGTATTACCAAATTTGGCGAAACTTTGCTAAATGTCGCCAAGCTTGGCGAATATTTGACGCTAGTGGCTATTTTTCAATGAATTATTAATGCGAACCATCTATTTTTATTTTTCCGCATATCATCTGAATAGTTAAATGATATAACGTACTAATATTTCCAAAGTGCTAATAGTTTCGTCACTGCCCAAAACCTCTGCTATTGTTATTATATTGTACTGTTATTATACTTACTGTGACTATGTTGTTAACCTTTACACCGCTAAAACTTCTGTATTATATAAAGAGAATTTACGGAAACTATTAAAGCATTGAAACTGCCAGTTCTCCTTATAATTATTATAATTCTATGATATGTAACCTGTTAATCGATATGTACGTTAGAATGAATCTTCTATAATCCGGTTCCTCGCATTTTCGTTTTCAGGTTTCGAGTAAAATTAGCTAAAATCTTAAAACCATGGCACATTGACTAATTCTTCAACACGATCAGATGAGAAGAATGATAGATTTTCAAATGGATCATAGCAGTGAGCCGGTAGACCTTCTATTCTTCCGTAATCGAGTCTATTGAAAAGGTTAAAGTGAAACAAAAAGATATTAGCATCAATATGGTTTAATGCAAATACAGATGTTGTCAAAGGATTTCATAAGAACCATTTCACTTGTACCCAGTCGTTCAGTTAAAATACAACAAGTGAGCCCAATTAGAAAAGATACTTAATAGGATTAAAAATTCCCGCATTAGAGAACGAATCGTAACTGCTAAGGAAGCATGCATAAGTGAGTTAAGAGATATTTGTCACGAAAGATGAAATACATAACACAAAATATATGATGTGCTTCCATGATCGTAAAGAGTTCTTGATTTCTCTATGAAAAGCTTCCGAATTGGCGGAAGAATGGGCAAGTAAATTAAATTATGAATCACAGTAACATGATGCAACGTTTAACATGGAAGTAATACGGTAAATACTGCTTGCTAGAGGCGGCTAGTACTTTAATATAAAAAGAAATAAAGTATAAATTTGTAAAGCTCAATAAAATAAATTTGAGTATTTTTATGTTAGCCGGGCGCAAGTGGCAAATCGCCAAATACTGTTCCCAACTCCATTGCTCATATTGCATTCATTTCATTTAAAGATATATACTTTTCAGTCATCTCATTTAAAATAGATGCATTTACCTCATTTTATTTAATAGAATATTTAACATAGAAATAAAGAAATAACATAAACCAAAATATTTTATTTGAAAATCAAAGCATTGTTTCTAATTTACACATGTGAAAAATGAAAACTGCTATTGGCGAAAAAACAAAAGGCTAATGAGGAGATTTGCTCCCGGCTAACATAAAAGTACCGAAATTTAAGTTTTTTCATATTAATATAGTTTAGAATAACAAACATGAAAAAACATACAAAAAGTAGTGATATCCCAACAAAAAGTTTTCGGTAAAAAAAAAAAAAGCGCCAAGTTCTCCTTAATGTTTCGGCCAGAAAAAGTAGTGATATCTGATGATCGCACAAGTTAAAAGCCAAACATCCCAAATCTTTCATTGAAAATGGCTTCCTGCGACTTGGCCGTTAATGCCTTCGTGAGAGTTTTTCAAATTTAAAAATATGTACAAATGAGCTACATGCCAACTACATTTGATTATTTTAGGCATTTTGTGACACAGAATACAGAAATAAAATACGCATTTGAAAAAAGCATTTAAACAACTTCAGTCTATTTAAATGCTTAGAAGTTAAAAATAACAAAATATATGTATTCAGGAGATAATATCTCTAATTGCTAAAACATAATATCAACTTTTAACAGTTTATAAATCGAATACCTCTTAATGTTTGCAAACTATAATAAATGTTCAAACGAAAAAAATCTCTTTCGCCAATACACAAGATTTCAATATTATACAATACAATATAATGTAACATATTGTGAGGTATGAAGTAAGTAAATTTTGTTTTATTTCTTGGGTTTTACGTTAATGACTTTAGCTTTAGACCGTACAAAATGGCAATTAAACCGCAAGTGGACTAAATGATCTGTAATCAAAACTAATGTTTGTTGAAACTGAATGGTAGTTATCAGAAATCTTTTACTTATAATGTCTTTATGTGAATTTGCCTCTTTGCATTCTAATATTACTTTTAATATTTAAATAATTCATAAATGCGTAATTTCCAATCATTAATTTTGAAATGCTGTAGAAGGCTTTAACGGCCAAGTCGCAGGAAGCCATTTTCAATGAAAGATTTGGGATGTTTGGCTTTTAACTTGTGCGAACATCAGATATCACTACTTTTTCTGGCCGAAACATTAAGGAGAACTTGGCGCTTTTTTTTTTTTAACCGTAAACTTTTTGTTGGGATCTTGTTTTTTTGTTAATTAAAAATGAACTATAGTTTAAAACACCAAACAAAATAAATGAAGACAGACTTGATCGCAGATAAAAAATAAAATTTATAAAAAATATACTTAAAAACAATTAAAAACACAGCGAAACAGCACCGAAAACTGGCGATATGAAGCAATTAAAATAATAAAACTTTGTAAAAAATCACCATAAAATTAAAACAAAACACAGAACGCGTTTCGAGCTAAAAACATAACAGCTCGTCATCAGCTAGTGACAGCTAGCTCTCGTAACAGCTCGTCGTAGCTGATGACGAGCTGTTATGTTTTTAGCTCGAAACGCGTCCTGTGTTTTGTTTTAATTTTATGGTGATTTTTTACAAAGTTTTATTATTTTAATTAAAAACACAATTTGTAAACGTTTCACCAAGTGACACGCGAGGCATTATCAGTACAAAATATCCACTGCATAGCAAACGACGGAACAAATCTGCTTGTCCCGCTTATAAGTCATCGTCGATATACAGGGACGAGGTAGCACAATGAAATTTACAACACAGAGAATTTTTACATCCGGGAGCTCCACAAAGAGTGTGCAGTGGAGCCAGCGGGAGTCGAACCCTACAAGCCTCCTACGCTGTAAAGCGATTAGCAGCGTGGTGTCTTAACCACTCGGCCACGAAGGCCCCTTATTGAAAGTAAACGGAAAATAGTCGAAAATAGGTGATACTGTATCTTTTTGTTGCCATTTTCTCATAAAATCTTAAAAAAAGTTGAAATTAAAATATGGGCTATGTCAAGGATATGGTCTGTTATTCCGTGATAATGACGTCATATACATACTTTTCGAGGCTAACGAGAAAGACAGGCTACCGTGGTGCATTCCACGTATCATTTTTTACAGACCGCTGGAGTCACGTGATGCTTGAATGCACCAATGAAGGTATGCGAAGAGAGCATCACGTCACTCTAGCGGTCTGTAAAAAAAGGCACATGGGATGCACCGCGGTAGCCTGTCTTTTTCATTAGCCTTGCATACTTTTCTATAGACGAAGTTTAAGACTGGATTGCAAAAGTGGATTGCTTTAGCGGATGCAAATGACGTCATTTTATAAAAAAGCGTGTATTTTAATTCTTAAACCTGAATTATGTTTTGCAGAAGTGCGTCATTTTCACAGCCCAGCTGCTTTGAAATTCTTCTCAGGTGAAAATGCTTCACTTTTGAAATAATGTAATCGAAATCACACACTGATAAAACGCAATGTTTTACAAAAATTTAAAGTGTCTTTATAAAAGAGAGGTGACATGCAAATAATAGCTATTTATATTACAGAAATTGATGATTCTCGCCTGGATGGATTTGCTTCGCCGAGTTAGGCAAGCAAACAGATAATTTGTGGTTTAAAATAATATTATGTTCCTGAAGTTTTTGTCCGAAATTCTCTCGAATAATAAAATTTTAATGCTATTCTTTAGGACATTCTACTGTAATTTTATCAAAATAACATAATTTGCTTAATTTAATTTTTCCTAATTTTATATAATCTATGTATTTAAAACACAAGTGTGTTTTTTAGTCATCTGCCCTGATCTTTCTTCAGAACCAATTTTACTAATTTTTTTTTTTTAAACTGAAAGATCTTCATTTGTACATGTGATTGCATCATCTGTTTTTTTTAAAATATCCCCACTTTTATATTTTAATTTTAAAACATTTTATGAAATTTCTTCAAAATGGTGAAAATTAGATAGCTTTCATTATTGCAGACAAGAGAGAAATAATGAGCTATTTTTATCTTTATTCATGCAATTTTCTGATAAAAATTCAAAATTGTTGATAAAAATTGTTGTATAGGGTTTAGTGTTGCAAAATCCCATTAGGAGCAGAATAATATATTAGGGGCATAATAACGGAAAATGACATACTGCTTTTGAAACACGCATTTTACCTCATAAATTTTCTATATTGTTTTTCCTTCTGCATTTGTACTGATACTAGGTTTCAGACACTTGGCGAAATGCTTATTTAAGTGAAAATGAAGTCATATTTAAAAGAAAACGATAATTTCCTTAGATAAAACTAAACATTTTAACACAAATGCGTCTAAAAAACATAAATTACGGAAATTTTTACTCACCGGAATTGAGATTAGAATCTCAAGTAAAAATTGCGTCTGTTCACATAAAAGATGTTGCTGACAATCGTAACTTCAAGTTTTCAGTTAAAATGATATTTAAATGATCAAACAAAATACAAATTTTTAAAAAATGATGAATATGGATATGAGAAGTGCATATGCAAATTTTGAGAAGGTGAAAATTGCTGTTTTTCATTTCGGAATACTAAGCATAAGAGCCTCAATTGATAACAATATCCTAATAACTGATCTTTATTATATTTTACTGATTAAGTATCGATATTATAAAGAACAAACGTATCCGTGCGTAACGCTGATGTCATTTTGCGAATGGCAACACTTCACGATCAAATTTCGGTCTTGAAATTTTCGCTACTGCAATTTTTTAATCTTCTGACCATCGTACATTTTCAATTTTCGTCGCATAGGGAAAAAAATTTACTTTCAAATGCAATTTGTTTAAAAACTGTATCTTAATTGACTGATGTATTATATTTTCTAAAATAATTTTTAAGCATCATTTTATTTTAAGTTTAGCTTATCACGTGCCAATTTCAATACATAATAATAATAAACATTTTGCACATAAAGCAACAAACATTTTTCAGCATTTGTTTCTGACTATTTTTGCATAACGAAATCAATATTTCTTTTATAAACAAATAAAAGAATAATCTTAAAAAAACCACCAATCTAACATATTTCTGAAAGACAAATTAACGAAATTAATACTTCTTTTATAAACAAATAAAAGAATAATATTATAAAAACACAAATCTTACATATTTGTAATCGGACAATATAAATTTTTAGATCACCAAATAAGATTTTTTTTTTTTCAAATGGAATTTGTGTGCAAAGTTCATCTCAGTTTACTGATTGTCTATGGTTTTAAAAACAATTTTAAAGCATCAAATATTTTTTAATTTATCTATATCGCGCGGAGCTCGATCATGAAAGATTAATCCATTTGCCCTTAAAACAAAATAAAGAGTTCATCATTTTTTTACGGCTAATATCCATTAAAAAAACTTCCCTATGAATAAATAAATAAAATAATATAAATAAAACACAAATTTAACAGACATGTATAAGCTCTGAAATTATCAGAATATAAAAGTATGCCATAAGTAGCAAAATCTTGGTCAAATAATTCTTAGAATGCGGCTAATAAGAAAATATCGCTTTTGATAAATTTCAAAATTTATTTGATTGTATAATTCGTATTTTCCATATGAAAAATGCTTTTTTAATGTAAGTGGGCAATCTAAAAAATTTATTGCACATAAAAAAATATTAGTTTTCAATTAAAAAAAGTGTTTTCACCTATATTCTTTAACCTGGGAAGGCCGGGTGCGATCCCCTAGTTATCTTTAAAGGTCTGAAAAAAGGCACAAAAACTTATTTAGAAAAATTTAACCCTTTATGTACTGAATTATGAATTCATGAAAATTTTATCTTCTAAAGCATTCTTCGTGAATTGTTTAAACTACATTAGAAGATTTATATAATCATTTCGTAAATTTTAGAAGGATTGAAGGATTTAGAAGGATTAATTAAATTTGAATTTATAGGGATTTTGTCGAAAATTTTTAAAACCCCACTGAAATCTTTTATTTTAAATAATTTTCTTAGCATTTTATAGAATTAGGAAATGTTCAAATATAACGTTCTTACAATAGAAATATTTCCGAAATGAAAATCCCCCCCCCCCTCCCCCGACGCCAAGAAAGCTGAAAAGATGCAAAGGCAAAAGAAATCATCCATTTAATTTTTTTTTTTTTTTTTTTTGTTCAACCAATAATTCTTTTGGAACAAGATAAAGTAATGCATCTATAACTCATTCTAAACTGTATTACTACTAATCGGTGTATTAAATGAATTTTATAACAAGTTATTTTAATGGTACTTATAAGTACCATCAGTAGATAAAGGCATAAACTATAAAGTAGAACAACCATAAAAGTACTGTTTAAGGTTATGTTTGAAAGGGTTTATAGTGAATTCAATTTACAAATACAAGTTTGGTAATTAAAATTATTAAACGTATAAATTTATGATGAAATTATCTTAAGTATAAATAGAGGTTTATAAACTTATCTTTAATCTCACACTTTATTAAAATATGTGATCCAAAACTTTACTAAAACATAGAACTGATGGCGGGAAAGTTAACTGTTAAACTCAGAACAGTGTTGCTAAAATCAGAGTCCGAAATTTACCTAGCAAAATGGCTTTTGTTATCCCCCAGTGGCTAGTGGCTTAAGTAACCACGGATGACGGTATCTAGTTTCATTGTTCCGGTAATAAAAGGAGAGGTATTTATATCTTTTAACTATTTCTAATAAGTATTCTGTAAAATATTGACATTTTAATGGTGTTATGAATTTTTTTCTGTGGGACCTTTAATTTTTGACGAGTACTGTCTAATTTTAGAGTAAAATAAAGTAGAAAGCAAAACAAATATGCACTCACATTTTTCATTTGTCTCAGGCTGTTTAAAGGATTAATTATCTTGACTCTTGATAAAAACATGTTCTAAACAGTGGTGTAGTCGTACAAAAAACAGAGGGCATACGTTCTAAGCAGAGGGTATACCCTAGTGTATATGTCGTAGGCTAATTGCGAAATCCGGCTCTTTGCAAACAGCCTAGGCTCTTTGCAAAGAGCCGGGCTAATTGGAGAATCCAATCCCCTTTTCCAATTGGCCTGATATTTTTCAGGCTTATTGCAAAGAGCCTAAAAAGCGTTAGGCTAATTGAAAAATGACCACTTATTATCCCATCAGGTTGATATTTTTAGCTCACCGGCCTGAGAGCTTATGTGCCCGCCGATTCTGTATGTACGTGTGTACGTGCGTACGTACGTATGTACGTAACACGATAACTCTTGATAGAAATATCCGATTTGCTTCAAATTTTTTTTTCTAGGTTCATTCTGATAAGGTGCTTCCCTGATTAGTTTTGGGGTTCATTGGTTAAGGATAAAGGGGGAAAAGGGGGCTAGACCCCCTCCCTTAATTTATATAAATGGGTTTTTCATGCAGAAATATTCGATTTGCTCCAAATTTGGTATACCGGTTTATTGTGTTAAGGAGCTTCCCTGATTAGATTTGGAAGCTCATTATTTAAGTATAAAGGGGGGAAAGGGGTTCCATCCCCTTAATTTACATAAATCGATTTTTCATGATGAATTATTCGATTTGCTCCAAATTTGGTATACCGGTTTATTAAGTTAAGGAGTTGCATTCATTAGATTTGGAGGTTCATTAGTTACATATAAAGGGAAGAAAGGGGGAGCTATCCCCCTCCCCCCCCCGTAATTTAGATAAATGTGTTTTTCATGCAGAAATATGCGATTTGCAATAAATTTGGTATACCGGTTAATTATGTTAAGTAGCTTCCCTGATTACATTTGGAAGATCATTATTATGTATAAAGGGGGAAAGGGGGCAATTGCCTCTCCCCTTAATTTAGATAAATGCGTTTTTCATGTAGAATTATTCGATTAGCTCAAATTTGGTATACTGGTTTATTATGTTAAGGAGATGGCTTGATTAGATTTGGAGGTTCATTAGTTAAATATAAAGGGAGGAAAGGGGGGATAGACCCCCACCCTTAATTTAGATAAATGGGTTTTTCATGCAGAGTTATTCGATCTGCTCCAAATTTCGTATACCGGTTTATTATGTTAAGGAGCTTCCCTGATTAGATTTGGAGGTTCATTAGTTAAGTATAAAGGGAGGAAAGGGGGGCTAGATCCCCCCTCTTAATTTAGATAAATGGGTTTTTCATGCAGAGTTATTCGATTTGCTCCAAATTTCGTACGTCGGTTTATTATGCTAAGGAGCTGCCTTGATTAGATTTGGAGATTTATTGGTTAAGTATAAAGGAGGGACAGGGGCTAGTGTCCCCTTAATTTAGATAAATGGGTTTTCCATAAAGAATTATTCGATTTGCTTCAAATTTGATATACCAGTTTATTACGATATGGCTTCCTTCATTTGATTTGGAGGTTCATGGGTTAAGTATAAAAGTGGGAAAGGGGGCAATTGCCCTTCCCCTTAATTTAGATAAATGGGTTTTCATGCAGAATTATCTGATTTAGTTTATATTTTTTTCAACCAGATCCGAACTTGAAGCTTCCATTTGAAGTCAACCCGAAAACCGACCACAACCAGGTTTCGGATTGAGTTCAATTAGAAATTTCAGGTTCGGACCGGGTTGCCGGTGGACGGAGATTATTTTGTCTGGCTTGCATCGGGTTATTGTTCTTTGGAATATTTTTGTCGGTTAAGATTTGGTTCGGGACGGGTTTCAGGTTGACTTTGAATGGAATTTTTAGGTTCTGGTAGCGTTGCGTGTCCACTGAAACTAATTTGTCTTGTTCGGATCCGGTTATGGATCTTTGGAATATTTTTGTCGGTTATCAGATTTGGTTCGGGATTTCATGTTTTTTCAAATGGAACTCTCAGGTTCGGGTCGGCTTGCATGTAGACTGAAATTATTTTGTCTTGCTCGGATCGGGGTACGGTCTGTTGTAATTTATTTTTCGGGTTTGGGTATGGTTATGCGTTAATAAACCTAATTAAAAAAAAATCGCCCAGTTAAACTGATGGCATTAAGCTCACAGGCTATTCACACTAATTGTATATTATACTCTTATTTCAAAGAATAATGCCCCCCGAAAAATAAATAGAGGTATTAGTCCCCGTTGCCCCCCCCCCTTCTACTTAACCAAAGAACCTCCAAATCTAATCAGGGAAGCTACTTAACATAATAAACTGGTATACCAAATTTGAAGCAAATCAGATAATTATGCATGAAAAACCATTTCACTAAATTAAGGGGGGTGGTGTATTAGCTCCCCCATTTCTCCCTTTATGCTGAATCAATGAACTTTCAAATCTAATCAGAAACGCTCCTTATTAGAATGAACATAGAAAAAAAAATTAAACTAAATTAGATAATTCTGCATGAAAACACATTTATCTAAATTAAGGGGAATGGCAATTGCCACCTTTCCCCCCTTTTATACTTAACCAATGATCCTCCAAATTAAATGAAAGAAGCCATATCGTAATAAACTGGTATACAAAATTTGAAGCAAATCGAATAATTCTGTATGAAAAACCCATTTATCTAAATTAAGGGCACACTAGCCCCTGTCCCTCCTTTATACATAATCAATAAATCTACAAATCTAATCAAGGCAGCTCCTTAACATAATAAACCGGTATACGAAATTCGGAGCAAATCGAATAACTCTGCATGAAAAACCCATTTATCTAAATTAAGGGGGGGGGGGTCTAGCCCCCCTTTCCTCCCTTTATACTTAACTAATGAACCTCCAAATCTAATCAGGAGCTCCTTAACATAATAAACCGGTATACGAAATTTGGAGCAAATCGAATAACTCTGCATGAAAAACCCATTTATCTAAATTAAGGGGGGGGGTCTAGCCCCCCTTTCCTTTCTTAACTAATGAACCTATAAATCTAATCAGGGAAGCTCCTTAACATAATAAACCGGTATACCAAATTTGGGGCAAATCGAATAATTTTGCATTAAAAACCCATTTACCTAAATTAAGGGGGGGGGGGGGTGGCCCACCCCTTTCCTCCCTTTATACTTAACTAATGAACCTCCAAATCTAATCAAGCCATCTCCTTAACATAATAAACCAGTATACCAAATTTGAGCTAATTGAATAATTCTACATGAAAAACGCATTTATCTAAATTATGGGGAGAGGCAATTGCCCCCCCCCCTTTCCCCCCTTTATACATAATAATGATCTTCCAAATGTAATCCGGGAAGCTGCGTAACATAATTAACCGGTATACCAAATTTATAGCAAATCGCATATTTCTGCATGAAAAACCCATTTATCTAAATTACGGGGGGGATAGCCCCCCCCCTTTCCTCCCTTTATATGTAACTAATGAACCTCCGAATCTAATCAAGGCAGCTCCTTAACTTAATAAACCGGTATACCAAATTTGGAGCAAATCGAATATTTCTGCATGAAAAACCCATTTATATAATTTAAGGGGGGGGGGGACTAGCCCCCTTTTCCCCCTTTATCCTTAACCAATGAACCCCAAAAAATAATCAGGGAAGCACCTTATCAGAATGAACCTAGAAAAAAAAAATGAAGCAAATCGGATATTTCTATGAAGAGTTATCGTGTTACGTACATACGTACGTACGTAAGTACACACGTACATACAGAATCGGCGGGCACATAAGCTCTCAGGCTTTGATAGCCTGTGAGCTAAAAATATCACCCTGATCGGATAATAAGTGGTCATTTTTCAATTAGCCTAACGCTTTCTAGGCTCTTCGCAATAAGCCTGAAAAATATCAGGCTAATTGGAAAAAGGGAGATGGATTCTCCAATTAGCCCGGCTCTTTGCAAAGAGCCTAGGCTGTTTGCAAAGAGCCGGATTTCTCAATTAGCCTACAACATATATATACTATAGCTTTCTTGAGAAACAGAGGGTATACGGTGTTCCTTAAAAAAACCCAGAGGGTATACGGCGTATACCCTCCACTACATCCCTGGTTCTAAATAACAGTTTATATCATTTGTATCAGTTTGCGGTTGGTTGATATGTAGACGTTTTGAAAACCAGGCTTCCTCTTTCTGCCGATTTAGACCTTTCAACCATCTCGACTTCAATCAACATTCCTCTGAAACTAAGAAGTTCCCACTTTGTTTCGCGCCAGATAAACATTCTGAATCGGTCTAAAGAATATAGCTTTGAATTTTAAATATGAATAATTAAAAAATAATAACAAAACAGAATCTTCAATTTTTTTTTTCTTAAATCATTATACTATTATTTACTTATGCACGCCATTTGGCATTTTTTTTTTTTTTTTTTTTTTTTTTTTTTAATGGATGGATTTTCAAAATAATTATTATTCTGATTGTACATAAATTTACTTATATTTAGATCTGAAAAAAAAAAATCTTCACATTTATATCGGAAAAATATTTTTTTAAATGTAAAAAAAAAAAAAAAAAAAAAAACAAAAAAAACCTCCTTATATTTTATGAAAATGTTGAAAACCCAGATTCCATATTTATTAGTCGTCATTTCGTTCAATGAGTCATCTTCCATATTTGACAAAATAATGTAATGGTGAAGAATAAACCAGGGCAGAATTTGCATCTGACAAGGGAACCACTTTTGGTGTTGCTCGCACCTAGCATTGAGACCTGTTGCATTTTAAAGCCCTATATTATGAAGTTTGAGAATCGATAAAATTTTTCTGTTAAAATAATATTTCTTGATTATACAGCAGCATAACTTTCTGAAAATGCAATTTTCGAGACCACTTATCGGACTATTAACATTGAATATTTTAAAGAAAAGCATTTAAAAATAAAAATTAGTTAATAATAAGTATAAAATATTGAAAAAAGTTGGAAAATTCCTTCAAAAACCCACGAATTTGATTTTGAAAAATTGCAACTTTATATTCATATTTTTGGCGGGGAAACAGTTGGCGTTTATTTTCAAAAGTAGAGCTTTCCGGCAACCCTAGCCAAATGTCATAGCTGAATTTGTAATAGATAGAAATTGCAATGTCCGACTTATTTCGCCACAGTAATTTTTCTAAATTGTGTAAAAATATTAATTTACTTTATGATTACTTTTACCGAAGGACCATTTAATACAGCAACATTTCATTTTAAACATTCGAAACTTTATTTCATTCGATTTCAAAAGAAAATAGTTTGCTTATTTTGTATTTCATCAAAAAATAGTTTTCTATGATCTTCGAGGCTTTTATAGAATTATATTTATTACTTACATATTTATCGTCTGCATAGAAAAATAATAAAAACCTAATATTTGTTTCTTATGTTATCAATTATTTAAAAAAAATCGCAATCTGATATATTTCTAGTAATATGTTCTGTGCATTTTCTCTTTGGATAAAGCGGGCGGAAAAATTGTAGCGCCCTATTTGGCGACTTAACTCACTTTTGGCGTGAAATAAACAAATAAATATGTAATAATAAAAAATTAAAAGTATAAAAAAGTATATAAAATATTATTTTAACAGAGAAATTTTTTCGGTTCTCTAACTTTTATGTATAGGGCTACAAAACGCACCAGGTCTCGATGCTAGTTGCGAGCAACACCAAAAGTGGTTCCCTTGTGAGTAAGAAGGAGGTGGTGTCTCGCTTTCTGTATCATCAGCTTCATCACCATCTTCTGCATCTGAAGTTGCATTTTCATTTGCGGTATCTTCATAAATTTGATCTAAATTTATGAAGTCTGTTGTTAAAACGTCTTCGTCAAGATCGATAACATTTTTTAGGGGCGGAGGGAGAAAACAAATAATCACATTCCAACAATTACACCCTTCTTTTTTATCTGTACCCATCTGAAATGTAAGAAACCTTGTTTTTCTATCAGAGGAAGCTCCCTCGTTTAACATGTTTAAAGGGATCGAGAAAAAAAAAAAACTGCGTGAAAATTGTCGTTAAATAGGAACAATTTCGTCTTTAAATAGAGATTTTTTTACTTAAAGGAGACGGGACCGCAAAATATCGTCTTTAAATAGAGATCGTCGTTAAGTAGAGCGACGTTAAACAGAGAGACGACTGTATATCACTGATCTGAACTAGAAAACGCTTACTGTAGAACCTTTTGTGCACACAATTTATCGTTCATTTACAGAGAAACCCAAAAGTATTTGGCTGCAGTACTGCCTACGAAGAATAAATGCTGGAAATGCCTTTTCAATTATGATACGCGTTTTAAAATTTAACTATGCTTTGCATATAACTTGGTGTATATAAATCCTATAGATCATATACAGGGCTACATAAAAGATCTCAAGTGCATTTCCGTTAAGTGACGGAAATTTCTGAATGAGAAATTTCAGGTGTGCTATGCGCTTAATTGAACTAAGTTTTAGTATGCTGTGTAATATACATACGAATCTATGGGTCGTATACAGGGCTGAACAAAAAAATTCGGATATTTTTCGTACTATTCATGCTAATTGCAGAATTTTTCTAAATTGTTAATTTAGATATATTTCACCTTAATAAATTCTAAAGTTTTGTTACATTATTCTGAATGTGTTGGAAAGTGTTTCAAAATCTTTTCTTGACGCATGATTTTTGTTTTTGTTTTCTATAAAGCTTATAGACCGGGAGGCGCCAACAGAGACAATCGAGTTCAGTACTGAAATTCCGAAATTAGTTAAATCTCGATTCGCATATTAAAACATAATCGGTCTGCCAAGTCATATCTTGGTGGAAAACACCTGAAAACCCGATTTTAGCGGTTGACTCGTAGGTTTACCACTGTGTTTTACTGCACCCAAAGGAATGAAAAGATGGAGAACTGGGAGCAGGAAAACACAATGGTAAACCTACAAGTCAACCACTAAAATCGGGTTTTCAGGTATTTCCAACCAAGATATATATTATTTGGCAGACTGATTGCATTTTAATATGCGAATCAAGTTTTAACTAATTCTGGAATTTCAGTCCTGAACTCGATGAGGTGATTGTCTGTGCTGGTGCCTCCCGGTATATTATTAAGTTGGTTCTAGATTATACCTAAAATAAATAAATAAAAATAAAATAAAATAAAATAAAATGAAAATTTCAAAATCCATAAGAAATGACGATATTTTTTGAAAAAAGTACTTGAAAAAAGTACTTGTATGCTTGAAAAGTAAATTCTTTATTTTTACCCGACTGAAAAGAAGGGTTATGTGTTTCACGCGTATCTGGGTATGTGGATTTCTTTATACCCTCGAAACATCCCAATGGTTAGATGGATTTTAATGAATGAGGTCTCTATAAATTCGTCTTAATCGCCGATGGTTATAGGCTAGGTTTTGTTTTTATAAATTCAAAATAGCGGCCGTAAAATACAAAATGGCGGTAGAGACTAAAAAAAATTTACGCATCATATTGAGTGGCATATCATTGGATATGTCTTTCAAAATGAAGACGGTGTTTCATTGACTATTTTACAGTCAGAAGCTCCGTTTAAGTATGACACAACCTGGAAGTTGTGTAGGTAGGATCCCTAGCTTTACTGCAACTCTAACCATCATACACATCTATAGTCTCTTAAAACAGTGTTTATAGATAGGAACTAACAATTAAACGCAACTTAAAAGTCATCAATACAAGTAAATAAAAAAAAAATAGGTATGTAATATAAAAAAAAAAAATAGTTTCACATTGATGAGAAATAATTAATTAGTTCGCTTTTTACGTAGTCGGGTTTTTTGGTTTTTAAATTTAATTTTTATTCAGTTACAATTTTGTAGATAGTTTAATTTTATTTCTTTATTTCTTTTTTAGAAACATGTAAATTCTTTAACTTTTCCGAAAGTTACTATTACAAAACTGTTAAAAAACAACGTTGATTAATAATAGTCAATAATTAAGTTTAAAGATTTGCCTTCTTAGATATCGCACGCCTAAACGGCTCAACGTCAACAGCTCATGTGACAATAAAGGAATTTTTCTATCTCACCAACGGTTGGACTTTCTTAAAGGTACATACATTAAATTATAATATTTTTTTTCTTCTTCATTTCATTTCTTACTGGCTCTTTAAACGCAAAAGAATAAAAGTCACAGGTTCAAATAAAATAAAAAAATATTAGAGAAATGCAGTATTATTTCTAATAAGAAAAGTAAATAATAGCTAAAATATTAAGGAGAGACTTTTCTTTTAACCTATTATGGAAATTTTCGAAACAATTACTTCAATAAAAACACATAAAGTAGACAAAATAAAAATGCATCAGAAAACATAATAAATCTTGATATTTGCATGATAAAATATTATTATGTCTCCTACAGACGAATAAATTTCCATTCTTAAAGACGAAATAGTTTCTATACTATTTCGAAGAAAATAAAATAAATCAGAGGTAGGTTGCTTCTCTCCAAACCAATAACAAAGTAACATCTCAACTAAAGAAAAAGGATGGATTATTTTATAGTCATTTTAAGAATTTTCAAAACAATTATTTTCCTGAAAATGGATAAATTTATTTGTACGTTGAACTGAAGACTTAGCAAATCTTGATATTTTCAGGATAAAATATTTTTTGTGGATCACCTAGACGAATAAATTTCCATTCTTAGAGACGAAATAGTTTCTAGTATTTTAGAAGAAAAGAAAAAAAAATCAAACGAGGTTTGTTTCTCTCCAAACAGATAACCGAATAATGGCTCAACTGAAGAATAAGGATTGATTCCTTTTTAGTTATTTTAGGCGTTTTCTACACAATTATTTTACTGAAAATACATAAATTTAAATTATACATTGAATTGAAAACTTAGCAAACCTTGATATTTGTATGATAAAATATTATTATGGCTCGCACAGTCGAATAAATTTCCATTCTTAGAGGCGAAATAGTTTCTAGTATTTTAGAAGAAAAGAAAAAAAGAAAAATCAAAAGAGGTTGTTTCTCTACAAACAGATAACCAAATAATGCCTCAACTGAAGAATAAGGATTGATTCCTTTTGAGTTATTTTAAGTGTTTTCCATACAATTATTTTACTGAAAATGCATAAATTTAAATTATACATTGAATTGAAAACTTAGCAAACCTTGATATTTGTATGATAAAATATTATTATGGCTCGCACAGTCGAATAAATTTTCCCTCTTTAGAGTCGAAATAGTTTCTAGTATTTTAGAAGAAAAGAAAAAAAGAAAATCAAAAGTAGTTGTTTCTCTACAAACAGATAACCAAATAATGCCTCAACTGAAGAATAAGGATTGATTCCTTTTTAGTTATTTTAGGCGTTATCTACACAATTATTTTACTGAAAATACATAAATTTAAACTATACATTGAATTGAAAACTGGTAAACCTTGATATTTGCATGATAAAATATTATTATGGCTCGCACAGTCAAATAAATTTCCATTGATAGAGATGAAATAGTTCTAATATTTAGAACAAAAGAAAAAAAAAATCAAAGGTGCGTTGTTTCTCTCCAAAAAGCCAAATAATGTCTCAACTGAAGAATCCGTATTGATTCCTTTTCGGTTATTTTAGGAGTTTTCAACGCAATCCTTTCCCCTGCAAATACATAAATTTATTTATACATTAAAATGAAAAATTAGCAAATCTTGATATTTGTATGATAAATTATTATTGAGGATCACACAGACGAATACATTTCTGCTGACAGAAACGAAATATTTTCTAATATTTCTAAGGTAGAAAATCAAAATTTGATTTGTTCTATATAACCGATAACCCAATAATGTCTAAACAAAAGAATAATGGTGGATTCCTTTTTATTTATATTAGGAGTTTTCAACGCAATTTCTTTTCCTGAAAATACACAAATTTATTTATACATTGTAATGAAAACTTAGCAAATCTTGATAGTTGCATGATAAAATATTATTATGTCTTACACAGACGAATGAATTTTCATTCATAAAGACTAAATAGTTTCTAGTATTTCGAAGAAAAGTAAAAAAAAATCATTAGTAGCTTGCTTCTCTTCAAACCTATAACCAAATAATGTCTAAATTTAAGAATAAGGATGCATTCTTTTTTAGTTATTAAGAAGTTTTCAATGCAATTTTTTCCCCTGAAAATACATAAATTTATTTATTCATTGACGTCAAAACTTAGCAAACCTTGATAGTTGCATGATAAAATATTATTATGGCTCACACATACGAATGAATTTCCATTCAAAAAATTTTAAATAGTTTCAAGTATTTCGAAAAAAAAGGGAAAAAAAATCATTGTAGTTTGCTTCTCTTCAAACCTATAACCAAATAACGTCTAAACTAAAGAATAAGGATGGATTCCTTTTTAGTTATTTAGGAGTTTTCAACGCAAATTTTTATTTGTACGTTGAACTGAAAACTTAGTAAATTTTGATAGTTGCGTGACAAAATATTATTTTGTCTCGGACAGTCGAATACTTATTACTTATCTGAGAAAATATTATGGCACATTCAGGCAAATAACATTTTTTTTAATAATAATAAAAACATTAGAGGCAGGAAGATAAAAATCTTGATATTAATCTGAGAAGAGACTATTAGGGGCTCACTCAGGCGAATAATATTTTATTAAAAATTTACATTGTAAAGAATTAAAAAGAAAAAAAAAATCACAGACACGAAAGACGAATAATATTTTATTAATACAAACCAAAACAAAATTTACACATTAAATAATAATAATAAAAAATTTCAAATTCAAATTTAAAAAAATCGGAGACAGGACGATAAAAATCTTGATATTAACATGAGAAGATTTTATGTCTCACTCGGGCTGATAAAATTTTATTAATACAAAAGATAACAAAAATTTACATTTCTAAAAATTTGAAAAAAGAAGACGAAATCGGAGGCAGGAAGATAAAAATCTTGATACTTATCCGAAAAGAAACTATTAGAGGCTCACTCAGGCAAATAAATTTTATTAAAAACTTGCATTTCAAAGAATTAAAAAGAAAAACAATCACAGACAGGAAAATAAGAATATTGATACTTACGTGAGAAGATATTATTATGGCTCACTCAGACGAATAAAATTTTACTAATACAAACAAAAACAAAATTTACATTTTAAAGAATAAAGAAAAAAAGACAGGACGATAAAATCTTGATATTTACGACTCACTTAGGTTGATAAAATTTTATTAATAGAAACAATAACAAAGAAAAAGAAATCGAAGGCGGGAAGATAAAAATCTTGATACTTAAAATACATAATGTGAACATTAAAAATTCCACAATTTTACTTAAAAGGTGACTAATGTAATGAAAAAGATGTTATAAGTTTAAAATATACATTTTATTTAAAAACTTCTTAGTACTTTCAAACCTTCCAGGTTCATCATCAGAGAATATCTTGATAACTAAATGTTGTTTATTTATACAAATTATATTACAAAGATATTCTCTGATGATGAACCTGGAAGGTGTGAAAGTACAAAGAAGTTTTTAAATAAAATGTATATTTTAAACTTATAACATCTTTTTCATTACATTAGTCGCCTTTTAAGTAAAATTGTGGAATTTTTAATGTTCACATTAAATATTTTATGTTGAATCAAGGTGAAAAATTGAGTTTCGTCTTATGATATTATCTTGATACTTATTCGAAAAGAAATTATTAGAAGCTCACTCAGGCGAATAAATTTTATTAAAAACTTGCATTTCAAAGAATTAAAAAGAAAAACAATCACAGTCAGGAAAAATCTTGATACATACGTGAGAAGATATTAATATGGCACGTAAATTTTATTGTTACCAAAAAAAAAAAAAAAACTTACATTGTAAAGACTTAAAAAGAAAAAACAAAGATCAGAGGCAGGACGATAAAAATCTTGATATTTACGCGAGAAGATTTTATGGCTCACTAGGGCAAATACAATTTTATTAATAAAAACAGTAAAAAAAATTTACATTGTAAAGAATTAAAAAGAAAAAAAAAAGAAAAAATCAGAGACGGAAAGAAAAAAAATCTTGATACTTATACTTAATACACATGAGAAGATATTATTGTGGCTCACTCAGGCAAATAAAATGTTTATCAAAACTATTAATAACAAAAAAAAAAAAAAAAAAGAGGCAGGAGATGAAAATCTTGATACTTATCTGAGAAGATACTATTAGAGGCTCATTCAGGCGAATAATATTTTATTAAAAATTTACGTTGCAAAGAATTAAAAAGAATAAAAACACAGGCAGGAAAATAAGTATATTGATACTTACATGAGAAGATATTATTATGGCTCACTCAGACGAATTAAATTTTATGAATACAAACAAAAACAAAATTTACATTAAAAAAAAAAGATTCAGATACAGGACGATAAAAATCTTTATAGTTACGAAAAAAAATTTCATGGCTCCATCGGGCTGTTAGAATTTTGTTAAAACAAACAATAACAAAAATTTGCATTGAAACGAATTTAAAAAAAGGAAAAAAAATCAGAGACTGGAAAAAATAATTTTGATACTTATTATTTACATGAGAAGATATTACAATGGTTCACTCAGGCAAATAAAATTATTATCAATAATTAAAAAAAAAAAAGAAAAAAAATAGAGGCAGGAAGATAAAAGTCTTGATACGTATCTGAGAAGAAACTATTAGAGGCTCACTCATGCGAATATTTTATTAAAAATTTACATTGCAAAGAATTATAAAGAAAAAAAATCACAGGCAGGAAAATAAGAATATTGATACTTACATGAGAATATAGTATTATAGCTCAAAAAAGACGAATAAATTGTTTTTAATACAAACAAAACAAAAAATTACATAAAAAAAAAAGAATCAGGGGCAGGACGATAAAAATCTTTATATTTACGTAAAAAGATTTTATGGCTCACTCGGGGTGATAGAATTTTGTTAAAACAAACAATAATCAAAATAAACATCAAAATTTCACATTACAAAAAACTGAAAAAAAAAAGAAAAAAATCAGAGATAGAAAGATAAAAATCTTGATATTTACGTGAGAAGATTTTATGGTTTACTCAAGCTGATAAAATTTTATTAATACAAACAGTAATAAAAATTCACATTACAAAGAATAAAAAAAGAACAAAAATCAGAGATAGGAAGATAAAAATCTTCATACTTTCGTGAGAAAATAGTATTATGGCTCACTCAGGTAAATAAAATTATTATTATTAGTAATTTAAAAAAAAAAAAAATAGAGGCAGGGAGATACAAATTTTTATACTTATCTGAGAAGGACCTATTAGAGGCTCACTCAGGCAAGCAAAATTTTATTGAAAATTAAATGAGAGATTGAGAAAAAAAAAATATATATATATCTGAGGCAGGAAGATTTTTTTTCTCTGAAGAAGATGAGCAAATAATATCTACAGGATTAGGAATCGAGATTTCTTTTTTATTATTGTGAGAATTTTCAGAACTATTTTTTTTCCTGAAAATACTTGAGTTTATTTATACGCAGCACAGAAAAAACAAACTGAGAGAATATTGCAGCTGCTAGCTCAAGAGAATAAAATTTCAAACAGAATAAAAGTACAAAACAATTCAAACGGAATGAAAGTACAAACTGTAGGTGCAGATTCCCAAAATCTGGAATGAGCCAGTGGCTCCTAAACCCGAAATATTAGGTTGTCACACAACGAAACAAACGCATAAAAACAACGACTTTTATATTGGAAAAAACTTAAGAAAAAAAAAAATCAGTAATTCAAAGGGAAAAATAATTATTTTACATTAACACATGTCCAACAAAACGCACACTAATTATATCAGATGTGTATATTTAATTTAATCATAAATTTCTTGAAATTTTAATATTAATTATGTGTAATATAAATCTTAAACTATGTACAGACAGATGACAAAGTTGGGCACAATATACAGTTAAAAAAATGTATAAGCTAAGGAATCATGGTAGTGGAAATATTAGGAAAACAATACTTCTTATTTTGATTTTGTCACACAAAAGTACATATGAAAAAAAATATGAATGTTCAGTGGCGTATCTAGACTTATAATTTCGGAGGAGGCTGAGATGTAGTAAAAGTTTCTAAGAAGGAATCGCAAGAAACGGGAAAATTCCGCTTTAAACAGGTTTTTATCTTATTAGAAAATAACACATCTATTATACAATAAAACCTGCTAAGATGAAATTGCATGGGACTGGGAAAAAAGCAGATTTTCGTCTTAACAAGTATAATTCTATGGTTATACCGCATTTTTTAAAATTGAATACTAAAAATTATCTACTAACAGGTATCTCAATAAATAGTATAAATAAAACCGAAGTAAACAGCAAATTTAAAATTATTTAAGAGCGTTCTCACTCTACCCCACCTCGCTCGACACATTCTCAGACTCATTTTGGAGCATACATGCGCCACATTCATAAATAGAATACATTTGATACCTAAAATGCAAAACTGAGGCTGTGTATAACGAAAATTTGTTTGAAATGGAAAATTTCGAGATCTCCGTGAAATAATACACTTTAAATAGGAAATCTGTCTAAAATGAAATATTTTTTCTGGTTCCTTCTGAATTTTATCTTAGCAGGTTTCATCACATATTATTAAACTTTCGTAATTAAATTTGACATTTTCTACAAATTTTGGATGGAGCTGCATCCCCATCAGCCCATCCCCTGAATACGCCACTGTGAATGTTTTAAGATTATTTTTCTCAATAAAAATCAAAATTAACTTCAAACATTTGTTTTTCTATAAGAAAAATTATCTTATAAAAAAAAAAAAAGAAAAAGAAAAAAAAAAAACAGATGGCGACTTAGATATCGAAAGCTAGCGGCCACGGCAAAAAAATTTGTCGCCCGTGGTGACTAGCGATCGTGAATCTGCATCTATAGTACAAAAGATAAAAAAGAAAAATACAATTTCATCGAAAAAAGCTGCTTGCCACTGATTAAAAGAATCAGAGGCAAGCAGCTTTTTTTTTTCTGTTTCCAAAAGAAGATGAGCAAATAACAAATAAAAGATTAAACATTGATAGTTTCTATTAAGCTATCGTGGGAGTTTAGGGATCAATTACTTTCCTATCTCAAACTAATAAAACATCATTAACACGCACGAAAAAAAAAAAAAAAAAAAAAAAAAAAGAAAAGAAAAGAAAAGAAACGACTGAAAAAAGTTAATGAAAAAACTTCTGTGAAACCTAAAAACACCTATGAAATAAATCTTATTTCATAGAAAGAGTATTATAATAACATAAAATCTTTACTTTTCACTTACGAAAAGATTTTCCTAATAAAAGGAAAGTATTAAAATATAAAAATTCGAAAATTGGCAAAAAATGTTTGAAAGTTATAGAAAAAAGGTAGAAAAATTTAGCATAAAAAGTTTTAATCAGGGAGATTTTAACAGTAATATTTTCAAAACTATCCAAGTTACTGTACGTAACACATGCGAAAAATTCTTAAAAAACGGAATTCTGTACAAAGAAGGAAAAAAAAAAAAGGTTGTGATAAAAAAAAAAAATGTAGATTGCAAGTCACAGATAGAGAAAGTACCACTATAATAGTTGTTTACAGACGTGAAAATTCTTTGAATAATAAGAGGTGGAAAATCGAAAATCTCGGGAGAAAAATAGAGATAATATACAGAAAATTGATAGAAAGAAATTAATGGGAATTCTTGGAAGGAGAGATAATTTCCAGGTGAAATATTAAAATTTACTAAAGTTACTTTAATTAATACATGTGAGAGATTTTCAAACGGTAAAGTTAAGTACAGAATTAAAGTTTGAGAAGAAATCTGGAAATTCAACTCCTAGAAAGATAAATTACCTTGCTAGAAATATTTTAATACGGAGAAAGCAATTTAATAACGTATCGTTTTCAGAAATATAATTAAATAACGTAAAATTTAGATATTTGTTAGAAATCTCTGCATACAAAAAATTCATTGAAGCTGCCGCGACAGATTGTGGTGGAAGCAACAGGGATGAATTCATAAGATCTCGATTACAATCAAGAGCCATTATGTCACATTTCGAGATTAAGTCGGATATTAAGGTTACAAAACTCTAACAGGACCAGTAATAAACACCAAGCCGAAACATTTCGTATACAGTCGAACCTCGTTATCCCGAAACTCTAATGACCAGAAAAATGTGTCGTCATAAGCGGAGTGCGCGGTAACCGGAGTTGGAGAAAAATATGTTTATAAAAAGCTGTATTTTTAACTAATTTAAGATAATTTTTAATTCATAACTGTTCTTGCAGTTTTAAGCAATAAAAAATTATTATTAAAACAAATAAACACAAAAACAAAATTGAAAAGAATAAAAATCAGATTTATGATTACTTTTTTCTTATTGTTACATGAAATATCGATGAATTTAGGTTTGCTTATCCCTAGATGTGCTTCCTAGTGTTCTTTTTTCAATATTATATAATGAATTGTGATCAATATTCGCTGTTTTAGAAATGGATGTTAGATAATTTCGATCGTTTCAATGCAATGCATTGCTTCGGTTTAGTCTGATGTAAAACGTCGTTTAATCACAAGAAAGAGCCACCTGACCAGATCAAAAAGACCGCAAGTAGACTGTTACATCTATCTGGAGCTTAAGTGGGTCTTTCATAGCGTGTGAATTTATTTATTCAGATAAAGCTTTGAAGAAAAAATTCTCATTTATCTCAATGTTTATTTTAGACACTTTTGTGAAAAGTTTGGCTTAGACATTTCTTACCGCTTAATTTCCGTGCTTATAAGATGGATTATTAAAAATGGGCAATTTTCCTAAACCGTCGGGATATCCGGAGTTGAAAATTATTCAACGAAGTAAAATCAGGAGTTTATTTACATTAAAATCATATACAGAAAATCGGAACTTTGAAAAACTGCCGCGATAAGCGGAGTGACGTGAAAACCGGGTGTCTGGATAACGAGGTCCGACTGTATTTAGATTTTTGGTTTGAAGAGCACGAACCGATTTAATTGAACTTTTTTTGGATACTTTTAACATATTTAAATGTTTGTTTTTCATTCTTGAACTTTAAATGTTTGTGTAGACAAAATGTTTTTTATTGCACTCTTGCTTCTTGTGTGATGTATTCTATTATACATGTACAGCAGATAAAAGGGAATTTACGGCAATTTTTAAAAAATTTCGAATGGCCGGGTTCCTGGAAGATATGTGATTTTGAAAAAACTGCTCAGGCATATTACTACGTACCATTCACAATTTTTCCGCGGTATGACATTTTTATTTTCCAACTTTATGTTTATTTCGATTTATAAATTTTACAAGGCATTTCTGATGAATTTCGCAAAAATTGGCGAGACCGGTGGCACTGGAAGATAAAACTTGATTTTGGAAAAACTGTGCAGGCATATTACTACGTACCATGCACAACTTTTCCGCGGTATGGCATTTTTATTTTCCAGCTTTAACTTTATTTTCGATTTATAACTCCTACAAGGCGGTTTTGACGAGTTTGTCGAAAATTCGGGGGGCCCGGGGCACCCGAAGGTAAAATTTGATTTCGAAAAAACTGTTCAGTTTTATTACTGAGGACCATACACAACTTTTGCGTGGTATTATATTTTGCTTTTCCGATTTTTCGTTTTTTTCACTCCACCCTAATGTACATCTCTTAAGGAAATAATACTGTTAAATATCTTTGTGAAAAGACAATACCTTATTAAATTTGAGGCAATAATTATCAAATTTCAATTCTTAATATAAACTTTCATATTGGAGCAAATCAGCAACATTAGCCACATTGACTTTTAAACTGCATTTTGTTTTATTCATTCAATTTAATTTATACATTCAATAATAAATAATCTTTTTTAACATAGTTGAAGATTTTTTCTTTTATGATTATCCCATTAGGATCACCTATTACTTTTCTCATTATCTGTTTGTATGAGGCTTACTTTTTCGTGGGACAGATACTGAAAAAAAAAAAAAAAAGAAAAAGAAAAAGAAGAAAACCTCTGTACATTTATATACATGGATCGTGAAATTTTTTCGAACATTAAAATAGATTGTACAATAATAAAATTGGGAACTAAAAAAAAACAAGTTTAAGAAGAATGTTCCAGAATGTATATAGAAAGAAAAATTGTCAGGATAAAAAGATTTTAATAAAGAGATTTTGATATAGAGAACTGAATAACGTACGACTTATTTCACACAACTAGTTTATTTCAAATGAAGCGAGTGTGCTACAGAAATTTTGGAGGAATTTAAACGCTTTATAATTTTTATTTGATTTTTTCTGATTGTTTACTTCACAAACATTTTTACCAATTAATACATGTCTTTTTTTTTTTTTTTTTTTTTTTTTTTTTTTTTACAACATTACTAGAAACGAAACCGCATAAAGAAGGAAGTAAATCGCCGGCTAGCGACTTTCTCGAAAACAGATACCGCTACTTCACGTGATGAAAATCGTTGAAAATGAAATATTTTTATTTATTTTTATGAATTTCTAAAAAAGTACTCAACCAATTTGATGAAATTTTAATGGGACCACATCGAGAATATCATCCTTCAATAATATTTAAAAAAAAATCACATGAATCGGTTGCGTAGTTTCGGAGCAGTCGATGAACATACCTAATAATAATAATACTAAAAACATTATGCGTCTAATTGAGAACCTCCTCCTTTTTTTTTAAGTCGGTTAAAAAGTAGGCTCCGAAGCATTCAAAATTCAAGTTTTTAAAAGAAAATTACAAGCAAAACTATTGGGATTCCTTCTTAAGTGATTCTTTAAGGCTGGAACATATGTGCAAAATTTATATCTAAAATTTATCTTTGACTATTATGGTATATGTTGAGTAAAAATAAAAACCCTTAAGGGGGCTGGTCACTCAACTTCGGAATTCTCCTCCGTAATGTTAAGTCTATGGACTTTCGACGCATTCGTATATTTAAAATATCTTCTCGGGAAATTCACATTTTTAACATCCTTTTTCTGTGTACTCTTCTTAAAGGATGTCTCTATTTTTCTTAGTTTTCAAAATATTTCTAAAATCTATGCTGAATTTAATATTTCATGTGTTAAAATCAGGCAAACTGTGAGTAAGATTTTAACATTTCATATAAAATTAAGTTTATACTTTAGAAATATTTTGTGAACTAAGAAGAAAAGTGGCAGCTTTTAGGAAGTGTACGCAAAAAATAAAAGTTAAAAATATTACTTTCCCAAGGAGAGATTTTAAATATACACCTGCATCAGATGCCCATAGACTTTACATTAGTGAGGGGAAATCGGAAGCTGAGTGACCAGCCCCCTAAATAACCAGTGTTTACAACCGAGTACTTCAAATATTCAAACGTATCAAATTTGTTGCATTCGGTATGTCTGAAAGAGTTTTAAATAATAATGTCATTTAAAGCATTAAATATTGAGAAAAATGTTGCAGATTGTATAACTCATAGAAAATCAAATTGCAAGAATAGAATGATTTTAATATGTAGAATTTCATAGAGATTCCGATGTAGGATTCATTCATTAAAAAGAATCTAATAACGAAAAGTTTGGGAATTTTTTAGTACTCTACGGCTACGCATACAAAAAACTTAGGAAGAATATTACAGACAACATAGTTTGTAGAAACTTTGTAAAAATAATTTAATTGATATATGAAAGAATATCAAAGTTGTTGTAAGCAACACATATGAAAGACTCTTAAGTAACATAATTGAGTAAAAAATAAAGTTTAGAATGAAAATTACAAATAGTAATAGACGCAGAAAATTAATAGAAAGAATTTAATAACGTTCTTTTGAGTATTTGTTAGTTTCCTAGACATACGAAAACTTTGAAATAATGGTAGAGTGTAAAAGAAAAAAGTTACAGACAATATAAATTATAAAAGATGATAGAAAGAAAGATATAATGAACCTTCAAGGAAAGAAACAGAGTTGAATAATGAAATAATCGAATGTATCGAATGAATTAAAATATTTCTAAGTCTTGAGTACGCAACACATATGAAAAATTATGAAAGAATAGAGTTGAGTAAAGTAAAAGTGGAGGAAGAAAGTTATAGGCTGGAAATCACAGAGAGCAAAATTACCAGGATCTTCTCGGTAGCTGAAGATTTCTCAAAATCATCCAGTGCCACTCAGATCACGGCGATCGCGTCATAGCATTTCTGGTTATACACCACATTAGCATATTATTTTCCACCACATGCACCTATACAATCAAGGAGGCTGTTTTTTTCTCCTAAGAAATTCCAGTTCCTGCATATGACTATGAGATATGCGCAGAATTTTTGATCGAATTATTGATAAAGGTGTTCAGTGTCTTGCGAATGTGTCACGAAATTACTGGCAGATTTGCAAGACAAACGGAAAAACAAGGCTAAATAAACAACAAGGCAGCTGTTGTAAATACTGGAAAAACATATCCATATTTTCTACGCAGCAAAAAATGATGATGTTTTTAAAAATAGAATCCAGTATCACTTCGAGAAACTTCTAAAAAAATCATACGTAAAATACAATATTTTATTATAAGCCAGCCGCATTTTTTATAATTATATTCTGATTAACATTTTTGACGCAGTATTTATCCTCTAATTTTAAATGCAAATTTCGATATTTTAAAAAATCACAATTAAGGGGACATGTACCTTTAAAACGACCAAAAAATGGATGTTTTTTTTTTTTTTTTTTTAACCATTTTGAAAAATGATTATTCTTCTCTGTCAGGGTAGGAAATCAAAAGCAAATCTGAGACGTTTTATTGGTTGAATCCGCATTTTATTCGTTTTCTGATTGGTCTATACAGTAATCTGTATTTCTTTTTACTTTCAACAGAGATGGATACTTCTGTTGCCACTATGACAAAAAAGTAATAAAAACTACAAAAAAAATGAATAACTCAGAAACAAATTGAGATACAGCTTTCAAACAAATTGCATTTAAAAGTACATTTTTTTCTCTATACGACGGTGTAAAAAGTAATATTATGGAATGTTCAGAAGTTTAAGAACGAAATTTCATTTAAAATGGGTCGTCAGATTTCTTGGAAATCTGACGACAGAAAAGCCTTTTTCCGAACAGCCAATGAAATGCTTGAATAATACGTAAGTTTCAGGTGGATAATGCGTAAGTTTCAGGAAATCTGACCAGTCGCAGGCGATTTTGTCGCTTGCAATTTTTACGTGTAATAACACTTTTAATGTTTAATTCATGGCGTGCGCAATGTATGATCAACTCCGTGCGATTTTTTATGTCTTAAATTTTAGTCTTTGAAAAAATCATTTTCCAAATGGTCGTTGTAATTTGTTAAATTGCTTTTTTTATTTTTTTTTTTTTTTTGTGCTAGACAATTAAGTGGACAGGTACCTCACTATGTTAAAAATACAGGGCTTTTTTTTAAAATTCTGTTTCGCCTCAAATAAATCGTTAAGCGAGTTATTTATAGCCATGAACGATGTGTCTATGTACTGGGTGAGCCAAAAGTTCATTAAAACTTTTAAAACTCGTGAAAAAGGAAGAAATTATGATAAAGGAGCGCGGTTTGCAAGAAAGGGCTCACAAGTAAGTCGGATTTTTTTTAGCAGAAAAAAAGGTTAAAAAATCACATGTAGAGGGCACTGACGACTCGAGACACAATGAAAGGACAACAATAGTGTCGTAGAATGTTCTGGAGGTGATGTTGAACATTTGTTATTGGAAGAAAAAATGAATGGAGCGTATTGTTGTCCTGTTCACTAATTTTCGAGTCGTCAGCTTCTTCTACATGTGATTTTTTAACTAATTTTTTTTTCTTGCTGCTAAAAGAAATCCGACTACCCTGTGAGCCCTTTCTTGCAAACCGCACTCCTTTATCATAATTTCTTTTTAGGTAGATTTCGTATGAAATACTACCTATTGGGATCGTTCCTATGTTGGAATTTCTAAAAAATTTTTGCAGATCTACACCGATCATGACCCCTAGAACCCAAAACCACCCTCAGTAAAAAACTTTATCTATCTATCTATCTATCTATCTATCTATCTATCTATCTATCTATATCACTTTCTTCTGGACACGATAACTTTCGTAATTCTGCACCAATCTCTTCCAAACTGATACATAATATCAATGGGCATAAAATCTCGGTCAAGTTCGTTAATGGGCAAAATCGGACCAAGGGGAGGGAAATAGGGAGGGGTTTTGTGAAAACCGAAAAAACCCCATAACTTCTTAAATTTTGTACATATCGAATCAGTTTAAATTTTTTATTACTTCTAAAAATAGGGCCAAAAATTTATGTATCACAGATTTTTGATAAATTTAAAAATGGACTCAAGGGGCGCAAAAAATTGTGTTTTTGGGAGAAAAAAAATCATAACTTCGTCAATTCTCAAGATATCAAATTCAATTAATTTTATTATAAATCTCCTTAACATTATCTAAAACTTTTATATTCACAAGTTTTTGATAGGAGCAATTCTTACCGCAAAAAAAAAAAAAATTAAAAACGAAAACAAAAAGGGCGTTTGAAGAAGAAAAAAATCCATAACTTCGTCAATTCTCAAGATATAATATCCAATTAATTTTATCATGAATCTCCTTAACATTATCTACAACTTTTATATTCACAAGTTTTTGATAGGACCAATTCGTACTGCAAAAAAAAAAATTAAAAACGAAAACAAAAAGGGGGTTTGAAGAAGAAAAAAATCCATAACATTCAAAAGATATAAAATCCCCATGAATTTATCATATATCTTCTTAATATTGTCTACAACATCTATATAGACAAGTTTTGGATAGGACCAATTCTTAGAGCAAAAACAAATTAAAAATACATAGCGGTTGAAGAAAAAAATCATCTTAGTAAGGGTGTATTCAAATCCAAACTGCTTATTTTCTGACTCATTTTACAATTCATTTTTGCTCTCAAAGGCTTCCAATTGGTACGTTTTCTTACTCAGAAACTGTATAATGTACCGTAATGGTCGATTTTCTGATAGGGGCAGAATATATTTTTTTAAATGCTGTTAAAAAGGGCATTTTGAACCGAATTTAACGAAGCGGATCGTGTTGGAAAAATCATTGTATTAAGGATGCGCTTAAATCCAAACTGCTTATTTTCGGACTGGTTTTTAAATCCATTTTTGCTCTCAAACGCATTTAATTGGTAGATTCGCTTATTCAGAAACTATATAATGTACCGTAATAATCGATTTTTAGATAGAGGCAGAATATATTTCAAAAAATGATGTCAAAGTGGGCATTTTGAACGGAATTTCCCGAAGCGATTGTGTTAGAAACGAAAAATATTGTCCTTCTGAGAAAATAATTGTTTATGTATCAAGTTTTAATTAATTGAACAAAAAATAAAAACACCGGCCGCTTATAAATCTCTTCAAAAATCAAGTCAGCATGTTTCATATTTTTCTTTTATTAAAAATGAATCTGGAATTATGGCAGAAAATTTCGAGTTGTTGAGCATGGAAAAGTATTTTTTTTTTGAATGCCGCCCTAACATGATTCTGATAAAACCAGCTATTATATGAAAATGAAATAAAAAATCGTCAAGAGCGGCCAGATAAAATTGTTAAAGTGGATTTATCTCTAATCATGATTTAGTTTTTGTTTGTGAAATTAGTAGATTTGACTTCGAAATCTACCTCTGCCTGTAGGCCGGGCCGGCAGTGATTATTTTTTTTATGAGTTTTTAAAGTTTTAACGAACTTTTGGCTCACCCGTATATTAGGTACATCAAAAAGTGCGTTTACATACATTACAACACGATTACATACGTGGTAGCGCCCCCCCTAGTACCAAATTTCGGTGTTAGCATTCCTATCTCGAAAATGACAGGAAATACGACAAAAAAAAAAAAAAAAAAAAAAAGAGACAATTACAAAATTGAAAACTTAGTATGAAATGATGTCCTAACTTTAAAAAAAGTTGGCATCCTAAATGAAGTTTCCTAAAAAGTAACTTAATTAAAACATTTCAAGCTTCAGAAGCTTCTACAAAAATCATACGTGGTGTATAATATTTTATTATAAGCCAGCTGAAGTTTTATAATTATATTCTGATTAACATGTTTGACGCAGTATATATCCTCTAATTTAAGTAAAAATTTCGATTTTTTCTCCCAGACAATTAAGAGAACAGATACTTTCAAATAAATTAAAAAAACATGTTTTTTTTTTCCTCGTATTAAAATTTATTTAACTTGTAATATTTTAAACAAGACCGCATTTAAATTTTATATTAGAAAAGAATATACGACCAAACATGCTCCAGTTATCTCCAATTAATAGCCTACACTTGCAGCATTCGACATTCGCAAGCTAATGTTAAATCAATGGAAGCGTTCTTGTTCTTTATGCACTTCGCTTTTTCATGTGAATGTTTTTAAATGATTATTTTTGCATTAGGATACCTGAGGTCGTACATAGGGCATTCTCACAATCTTTTGACTTTTCTATATTTTTCTGTCTCTGAATAATAATTTTTATTTTAGTACATATTCTTTTTTTTTTTTTTTTTTTTTTTTTTTTTTTTTTTTTTTTTCTGACACTGGGTAACATCCCATTGCATGACTGCATAACAATATTAATGAGATAAATAAGTTTTGGACGATGTTGGGGGTCCAAATATACCAAGAAATTTTTGTATCGTCCCGTGTCCCTGATGCTGCTTTTTAAGTTTGGAGCTGTCTGTATAAAATTGTTTCAATAAAAGTAATTCAATGTATTTTTTTTTCCGAAACTGGGACTACTGTTTTATATAAATATGTAGCAAAAAATTAACCTGCGCACATTTTTACAGTTGTTATTATTTTTTGAATTCTGTCCCTGGGTTTTAGATTCCTTACCATCCTTCTTGCTAAATTTATACAGAAAATCATTTCAAATGCAGCCACAGATTTTTTTTTTCAACTTTTTTCTCGTGCGGAAGTATGCTAGAGAAAGAATGGCTAAAACGTTTTGACAGGAAATTTACTTCAGAATTTAAATATAAATTTCAAACATCGTGGCCTTATTGGTGGCCTTACCATGCCCCAAGGTTTATTCCTGTGTATTAGAGGTAATTTTTTTTTATTAATCCAATGTAAATAACTGTTTCTGAAAATTAATGAACATTGTGGCTATCACTTAGTTTTAATATGATTTGCCTAAAAGTAGGGGGTAACTTTCCTTACCATCCCTTTTTCCCCTTACCATCCCCCTTTTTTCGTTCCGTCCCTTCTTTAACACCCCTTTAAGACAATGTTATACCAAAATTTTGTACTAAAAATATTGCATTGTTATTATTTCTGATTTGAATATCCTGTGGGTACTATGCATATTCATTATAAGTAAAAATTTAGAAGAAAATAAAAAGTTATAGCGGTAAAATGGTAAGTAAAATTAAACTCGCAAGTTTAACTTAAACCTCAGTTAAATACAAAATTTTTTCGCTGCTGACAATTTTTTCCTTTATTTTGAATCATTCATCATTCGTCTATAAGTTTAAAATATTATTTTAGTAAGTTTAATTTCATCAGATTTTTATTCCTGAAAAGACAAAATAGTGTGAGAATGCCCCACATACTTTTTGTAGACCTTAAAAATTTTTCTGAATTAGCAAGGCCAAAAAGGAAACAATACTTCAACCCTCACCAGTTTCGAAATTAAAAGTGTCTGCAGATTGAAATTGCAATCGAAATCGAAAAAGTACAAAACCTTCACGTTAGCGTTCAACCATACAAAGAAATCATTTTAAAATGTTGAGATACAAACGAGATATTCGTAGAAAACTCTTTCATTGATTTCTTTCTTAAGATTAGCTTATGCGTGGTCTTTTACTAGGACTGTAGTCTCCTAAAGTGAAAAGTAATTCCATTCAAAACAATATTTGCAGGTTTCGTATACGATTTTTGGTTAATCGCTTGTTAAATTTTCATGAAATTTTAATATCTTGCGTAATAAATGAATATATATGAACATTACATTACCCTAAATGTTGATCCCCCCAATGTGAAAAAGACAGTGTGTTTTCTCAAATTCGTTTCGCCTCAAATGAATCTTTAAGCGAGTTATCTACAACCATGAACGAGGTGTCTATGCCTATGAATAATAAAACCTGTGAGAAAGTGTTACCACAACACGATGAGATACGTGGTGGTGCCCCCTAGCGCTGAATTTTGGTGTTAGTTTTCCTATCTCGAAAATGGTACGAGATACGATAAAAAAGATAACTACAAAATTGCAGAGTATGAAATGATATCTTAACTTTTATATGGCAGATACATGTGACGTTTTGACGGCAAGTAGTTTGTATTGTCGAAAAAAAAAATGAGGGTTTCCATTCCTACACAACACAGGTAGCAGCCGATTGGTTTTAAAATACTAAAGAAAAATGAAGAATTAACATAAGGCAGTCGCTTGGAACATTATTCACTTTATTTCCACACTCTCGATTAAATCTAGGGAAGACGCTCTCTCCTTCCATGGTAAAAAGAATAAAGTCTATTCTTCCTGTCACAATTAGTTTAAAATCACTCCATCTCTTGACTGCGTTCTAGTCTTTAATCCGTTAATATCTAACATCTATCACCCATTACGATACCGTTGCTTCCTCATTCTACTCACATAATAAACAGTATTCATCCAACATTTTACTACCTCCATCGAGCAATCACATTGAATATCCAGTTTGCTACGACTGCAATCCACCACGTTCACCTCTACATGCTAAAAACGAAAAAGCTTCTAAACTCACAGCTCCTCTACTATATGCTATATCCCTCTCTCTGGTTCCCGCCATTCGTATTTATACTCTGCTGAAAAGATTGTTCTAGAAAATTCTTATATCCTCGCACCAGCTATCTAAAGCATAAACAAATGTTAAAATCTGTAGTCGAGATTATGCAAAAATAACCCCCTTTTCCCTCTTCAGACGATAAAAGAAATGACTTTATGTCTGCGAAGTTTTAATCTTTGAAATATTTTAATTACACCTGGATATTTTAAATAAAAGAATAAATTGAAATAAGTAGGTTTTTTCTTTAAGACAGAATAATATTTTAGCAGTTAAATAAAGATTTAAGGGGAATATGATATACCGGGATTTAATAGCGGAATTTAATAGGAATTTAAATAATAAAAGTTTTATTAAAGAAATATAAATAATCGAGCCATTTTTAGATTTACGCAAGTTGGAATAAATATGAATTAAGATCTTAGAGATTAATAGACTTGGGTTTTAATTTAATAATCCGGTATAATATACGGAATATTACTGAAAAAGGAAAAATTTACATAAAATACTTTAAATTTGGCGCAAAAATTTAAATTTTGTAATATTATCCCCCCTCCCCAAAGACTTTGTATGAAATTTGTGGTTAATTAACTACAATTTCAGACAACAGATTTGTAATAAATTTGGAAGTTGATTTTTGAATATTGAAAATTTTAGAGACGTCCGCGAAGAGATGGAAAAGTAAAATTTAGCAATGCAAGAGAAAAAAAAAATACTAAGAGCATTTAAATTTAGCTGAGAGCATTTCCCCTGTAAAAGAATACAAATAATGGTTACAACATCACTTATCATTTGTAAGTGCATAGGAAAATATAAACACACTAATAAATAAAGAATAAGTATAAATACAATAAGAAATAAATAATAAGAAATAATAAAACTATAGTAATAAATAACAACAAATTCTTTTATCTTATGGAATTTTAGCGTATTTCCATTTCTCTTATCACAAACATATTTCCAATCCATTAATGCTTAACACTTTATTTACTTCAAGTAAAATTTTAAGTCCCATTGGCTTAATCAGTTCGTAGATCATAAAAGTCCTTTAGCAAAAATAGTGATACAGTCCTTAAGTAAAAAGTTCAGCTGCAATAAATATTTTTTACTAAATTTGTTTCGACTACTCTACTTACTAAACTCTTTACATTATGTTTAAATACTATTTGTCATCACAATAGTAGTTTTATTTTAATAAACAAATTCCTAGTAGTTATTCAACTACCTTTTAACATTTGTTTATCAACTACTTTTTTGAGCTCCTTTTCCCATTTTAATTGGGACTCACCATCTTTTAAAACTTCTCACTTGTTTTAGTAAATATCATAACTTTTCACTTATAAGTTATGTTCTCTTTTTCTTTAATAAATAATGAATCTTTCAATAAATAATATAATACTTTCAATTCATAATCATAATAATAAAATTCTCAAAAGTATACTTGAATAATAGCAATAATAATACTTAATAACAATATTATATTCTAAGAAAATATCACAGATTGTTTACTTATTGACACGGAAAATAATGGTTGAGGATAAAAATAATACATAGCAATTAAATTATTTTCTTATTTTTTATTTGTATAAGAAAGTATTTTTGGCAGTCGAAACATTAAAAAAAAAAAAAAATAATAATAATAATAATTCCAAAGTCCAAATAAATTTAACTCTAAATATTTAGAAAGTGGACTCTCAACCAGTATTTCTTTACAATAATCTATCTCTCTGATACTCTTGATGAATAGACGTGCATTTGATAAACTTAGAATGGTAAAATAAAAAAAATAAATAGGAATAAAAGATAATTTGTTTATGTACTTAATTTTCTATTACTACACAATCACTACAAAATCTCATCACAATCATCAATTTTCTATGTTTATACAATTATAATAATATTATCAATTCTTACTATTTTTGTAAACAATTGGTAAAGAAAATGGAATAAAATAAATATAGTTTATTTTGATATAAACTGGATATAGAATTAAAGATATTTATTTTTATTTTTCAACATCAATCTGAAAATTCCCAAAATCAAATACACGTCCTATGCCTGCATAGAGTGTCTAGCTAATCCCAAAAGCTTCCAAACACAAGTAATATCCCCGTGGCGCCCCAAAGTCATACTTGGTAATGTTGAAAACTATTGATGAAAGAAAAAAAAAATCTAAAAAATTAGAATAAAAAACATTGCGAAAATTTTTTGAGGAATTGCGAACTTTCCATAATCCGGTTGCACATTACAATCATTTCTATCATTCTCAAAAAAGTCCTGAGTAGTCATATAATTTTCACAACTAGATGGTAATTCGTTATCATTCTTACATAAATTCAAAGTTTCACTACTCTCATTACCGGTTATTACATTATCATCATTATATAAATTCAAATTCTCATCATAATCAACTGTTACCAAATCATTCTCTTGTTGCACTTTATTCATATCTACAGTATGAAAATGAAGAGATTTCTCATTATGTATTGATATACTCTTATTTATAATTTTCCTTCCTTGTTTTACAGTACAATTTCTACAATCTATAGTTAAATTAAATTTAGAACATTCCCTTAACCCCAAAATAGCATACTTTAAATTAGTATTACACACTAAAAAGTTAACACATTTGGTAATTTTACCCACTTTTAGAGAAATTTTACATTTTTGATTTAATTTTAACATCCCTTTTGCCTGACCAATAATAACTGTAGGTATAGTTTCAATTTTAGCATTTAGTTCTTTAACAAATTTGAGGGGTAATATTGCCGTAGTGGATCTAGTGTCCACTATACATGGTAAATTATAACTATTGGTAAATCCATACACAATTAGTTGTCAAATATTAGGAATAGTAGGTGGTGAATTACTAGGAAGAGTATCAGAGGATGTTGCATCATTTCTAAATAAACACTCTTGTTCCCAATGATATGCATTATTTACACCTTTATTTGTACATATTCTACATGGTCTAGAAGAATATGGTTTCTGAAAGTAATTATTTTGAAAATTTCTAGACCCCTGATTTTGATACTGTCTTTGTGGAATCCAATTCCTAGGTGCATTATTGGACCTATTTGGCTGAAAATTAGGTCTACTTGGTTGAGTCCAAGGCTTAGGTCTTGGCCGGGATTTAATAGCGGAATTTAATAGGAATTTAAATAATAAAAGTTTTATTAAAGAAATATAAATAATAGAGCCATTTTTAGATTTACGCAAGTTGGAATAAATATGAATTAAGATCTTAGAGATTAATAGACTTGGGTTTTAATTTAATAAGCCGGTATAATATACGGAATATTACTGAAAAAGGAAAATTTACATAAAATACTTTAAATTTGGCGCAAAAATTTAAATTTTGTAATATACATATTTAGTAATAAAACTAACACATTTAAGAAAGAGACATTTTTTAAAAATTAAGAATATAATGTTAAGTATACTGAATGGTGCCTAACATCGGCAAAAATGCATCAGCGCATTCTGGATGTGTGATTTCTATGGTAGGCTCATTCAAAATACTTAACATGATTTTCATATTAAAATAAATTATATCATACTGAAATGTGTTCGTTTGATTAGTAAATGCGTTTTCGTATACGGTTCAGGTTTCGTATACGATCTTTTGCTAATAGCTTGTCAAAATTTCATGAAATTTTAACATCTTGCATAATAAATGAGTATATATGAATATGCCCTAAAATGTTGATCCTTCACAAGGTTAAACTACTCATTGGGGGTCACCGTAACACTTACCCATCATAGATATGCATAATATAAAATAGGAAAATAAAACAGGTGTAAACTATTTATAAAATGCATATCCAGGGATAACTCAGGTCACTGAAATTTATAGACTTTGTCGCAACTATTACTCCTAAGTACATAAAACTTTTCAAACCTCTATCTCAATTTCTTCGGTAGATAGAGTGTTTAAAATCGTGGCTTGATGACGTCATAAACTTTAAATTCTCTATTACTGAATTGCGTAAAAGAAACATCCTTATAACTCCAAACATAATAATCATATTAACTAACAGTTTACTGCGTCGGATTAAGCGTCTTATTTCCAATTAAAATACATCTTTGAATTTAAATTTGAATGAAATACAAGGCAATGAAAAATCGAAGAGTATGAAAAATAGGCTTACAATATCTCGGCAACTAATTATCCGATTGACTTCATTCTTTATGCAAAATTTATGTTTTTTATTGTCTTTTACATTCACTCCTTAAAATAAACAATTTCGAAAATTTTAAGATACCTTTTATCAGAACAAACATTTCGAGAGTCCAAAAAAAAATAGTTACAGACAATCGAGGTTAATGAAATTCAATAAGCTTCTTTTCTTTCTTACTTACTAATTACACACCAAATTCCAAGTCTCTCTCTTAATTTGTTCGGGGGATAGAGCGTTTACAGACACACAACCGGTCAGCCGGACGGCAATTTTTTTTTCTAAAAATATGCCTTTAGAAATCTCCCGTGTCTGAAACGTGTAAATCCGTCAATTTTCTTTTTCAATTTTTAAAACTATTACAAGACTTACCCTATACTACGTATGATGGGTAAGTAAAATACAGGGTGTTTTCTTAATTTCTTTTCATTTCAAATAAATCGTTAAGCGAGTTACCTACAGCTATGCCAGTCTGTGTCTAGATATAACAAAATGTGTATGCGCTATACGATGAGGTACATGGCAGCAAGGCCTAACGGCAAACTTCCAAGTTAGCGTTCCTATCTCGAAAACAACACAAAGTACGAGAAAGAAAGTCAATTACAAAGTTGTAGAGCATATTTGACTTAGTATTAAAGGAAGTCTTACATGTAAAAATAACTTTATTAGTAGCTCTGAAATGTAATTTTTTTATATGCAATCACAAGGCTTAATAAACCATACTGAAGCGTAGCATTATAAGACAAATAGACACTGTATACTAATATTTTAAAGAAATAACGTTTGTTTGTATGCGGTAATCTCTGGAACTACCGAACCGATTTCAAAAGTAATCGTGGCAAACTGATGTCGGTGCCACTGCCTTTAGGGGATACAAGAGCAAAAAACTTTCAACAATTGCGAATGTTTTTGTTTTTTACGGAAAAGGCTAGAAACTTGAAATTCGACATGACAGTTACTTATAAGATGAAAATGCTCTCTAAGGACGGTTTCTAAAAAATCGAAATTTAAAAGGGTGAAATGAGCGAAAAGAGTTCAAAACGTTCTAAATTACGATTTCTATGGAATTGTTCAGGATAGAAACGTGAAATTTGAGCATAGCTGACACACTATTAAGACACGAATGCATCCGCAGAGCAGTTTTTAGAAAATTCGAAATTTAAAAGGATGCAAGATAATTTTTTTTTTCTAAACTGACGATATTTATTATACTGAAGGAAGTAGAAACTAGAAATTTGGCACAAGGTTTACTTTTGAGGTACAAGTGCTCGCTAAGAGCGGTTTCTAAAAAAATAATAATAATAACCGGTCAAGTGCAAGTATTACTCGCGTACAGAGGGTTCCGTACAATAAATAAATGAATTAGTAACTGGGAATTGCCTTTCACAAATATATCGTTAAAAGTTGTTATCTAGAATTTAAAAACCGTCGGCTTATTGAGTACGCCGACCGTGACTTTATGTATGTCCAAACCTTCCGGGTTTTAAGGGTTAATATTTCGGCTAATTACCGACAATTTTTTTCGAAAATCATTATCAACAATCCTTTTATACTTCTGCGACGATAAGTATCCCCGACGCTCCTCAACTCCTTTGCTGAACGCCCCCAAATCGAAATTTATGTGTATGAAAAAATGCGATTTTTTTCAAAAACTATGCCACCTTTAGGTAATAAGTATAGGTTTCCTGCAAGGTGTAAATTAACTTCTGCTACCCCTAATTTTTTTCATAATGTTATTTTCAGTAGATTCGGAAATAGACGGAGGAGGAGAGACATATTTTTTTTTTATTACATTTTCGACGGTATCTCTGACACTATAATACCTAAAATTAAAAGAAATGAATTTTTGAGTTCGGCGTTACAAAAGCTTTCACACGATACACGAAGAAAAGTTTATTTTTTAAAGTAACTTAGTTAGCCCCTGTACATTTTCACTGAATGTATTTCTGAATGGTTAATAATGTATAAATATGTGGGTCAATTAGCTTTTATTACTTCAGCCAATTTGAACTTTCACGTTCCATAGTTTACGAGTAAAATGGCTGTGACAGACGGACAGACAGACACAGGAGGGATGTTATAATGGCTGCGTTTTTTCTTTTTAAGTATGGAACCCTAAAAAAATCGAAATTTAAAAGGGTGGAAGGAATGGAAAACGACCGAAAAACTTTCTAAATCATGATTTTTATGAAATTTTACATAATATTTGTTAATTAATTAATTATTCCACATGCATTTCAAAAGCACACGAATACCACTTAGCATATTTCAACAAATACGCGTGTAAAGTCGAGGGTTCTGCTAGTTATTTATAAAATTAAAACGTTTAAGAAAAACACATTTTATTTTATTTAGAAAGTAGTTAATTATACTCAATGTCTGTCAAAAATCAGCAACAATGCATCATGCATTCTGCATGCGTGGTCTCGGTGCTGGATATATTGAGAAAACTTAACTTGATTTTTTTATTAAAATAAATTGTATCATTCTGAAAAGTGTTAATTTTATCAGTAAATAAGCATATGTCATATATTGCCACACTTCAGCCTACAATTAGTGGTAAGCTTAAGCTGGTGATTGGATTAAAAAAAAAATAGATTTCAAGGCTCTTAATAACTTCATATTTACATGTAAGACGTCATTTTCATTTTATACCAAACTTTCGTTTCACACTTACTAAGGAGGCACGAATAAGTACTTCCTAGTGTATTGCATATTCGTTTTACTAGACACCGCGTTCATGGGCGTAAGTACCTGCGTAAAATATCAATATTTCATAACATCGAAAAATTAGAAACTTGTAAAAACATAAAAATACAGGGTGTTTCCTCAGGTACAATACTTTTAGTGTCCTAATAGGGTACAAATTTTTAAAAACATAAAAATACAGGTGTTTCCTTAATTCCATTTTGCCTCAAACAACTCGTGAAAGGGAGCTCTGCCCCTGCAAGCTACGCTCGCCAACCCCTTTTCAGACACTGCAGAATCTAAAAACATGCTAATTTGATCGGTTTCAAAAAGATTAGAGAAAGTTGAATTATAATGAAAAAACCTGGGGCTATCTTCCTTTAAACGGGTTTCCGTTCAACTCCCATTGATTGCGAAAATGTAAGGCTGAGTCAGTTGCTGTTAAGACATACAAATACAATGGTTGTTTTCGTGTTTGATTAACGAATATCAGTTAAACATTTGAAAGAAGCTAAAGTAAAATGAATCAAGTAAACAGAGTCTTTCCCTCCCGGTATTTTTTAACAGCGTTATAAAACGATTAACATAATACAATGCAGACATTTTAATGTATCGTTTTAAATATGAACTAAATTTCACTAAAGTTTTCTTTCTCTTTTAGCATTCACATGAAAATACTTTTGTTTTTAGACAGGAAATATTATTATTCGCGGTATCTTAGAATTTGAAACATTAATTAAAAAGAACCTCACGAAATATGAAATTAATGTCCCGCATAGATATATTTAAACTGTTTGGCGGAATTATTATTTGGCCATTTTAAAGACGTAATTACTACAATTTACTGCTTTAAACGCACATTAATGTATTTAATATTTTAAAGTTTTCTTTCTCTTTTAATATTCACGTGTAAATACAATTTTCATGACATATTTTTCAATATATTCCTGCTTTTAACACGTACTCATTTAATAGTAATTTTAAAGTTTTTTTTCCGTTTTTAATAGTTACGTGTAAATAAATTTTTAATCGTAAAGAAGTATTATTCTTTGAGCTGTTTTTACAATTGAAAACACTATCTATAATAAAGCCTAAGTCATGTGACTATCATCAATAGTTCCGGGAGGACAACTTCGCTTTTTATATTCCATGTGCCATTTTGGCACAGGTCGGCAGGAACAGCCAGACACAGGTGATGAGTCACCAAATATTACTTCATCGCCATCATTTCATCTATATTATACTTGTCCAAGTCATGTAACTGCCATAAACAATTACGGGCTGTTCCCTTCGCTTTCCTTATGAAAGGTTTCCATTTTGATTTAAAAAAAAAAAAAGAATAAAACTACATAAAAGTTGCTATGATCGGAAAGAATTCTTGGTACTTTTATGATAGCCGGGTGTAAATCTTGCCAATAGTTCTTTTTTTTAAATCGTCAGTTAGCATTTTCTTTTTATTTTTCGAGTGGTAAATTAAAACACTGCTTTGAAGTTGAAATTATATGTCATGGTTTATTGCATTGTTTAATATTTGGCACAGATGTTATATACGCACTGGGTTTGACGTGACTTTTTTTTTACGACAACTTGGCGAAAACCTCGTTTTCGAATACCAGTTACATATGCATTTTTAAATTATTTTCTATTATCTCTCTATTCTAAAAAAAAAGTTACTTACGCTGTCACCACCGCCGCCGGTTTTGAATTTTTTGTGACTGGAGGTCTTTCTCCGTTAATATTAAGAAAAATATTGCATACAAAAATATGAAAATCGGCGGTATTATAGAGAAATGTTTGATAAACACGCTGATGCAGACAGTTTTCAAATCAAAGAATTATTTTAAGAAATATTTAATGCTAAAGTTGGACAAAGTCGTTCCATTAAAAAAGTTTTACCTAAAACTATACACCGGAATTTAATCATTTTTAGATCATTTTATACGTTATAATTTCCCGGTGTGCAGAATACATTTATTTTTTTAATTTGACTCATTTTTTGACCTTTTATTTCTATTTTAAATTCAAATTTTCGATATTTCGAGAGATATTTTTTATTTATTTTAGAAAATTGTTCTAATTTAACCTGTTGTCAACTGTATATACAGTGCAAACAATAATGTTTGCTTCAAATTAAAAATTTATTTACACGTGACTATTATAAACAGAAAAAACACCTTTCAAATTAGAATTAAATAATTACGTATAAAAAGCAGGAACTTATTGAAAATTACTTCATAAAAACTATATTTACGCGTGAATATTAACAGAGAAAGTATATTGTAAAATAATAAATTCATTAACATGCGTTAGAAGCCTTAAATAGGAGAAATTACGTCACATTACACATTACGTAAAATGAACAAAAAAAATATTGCAAAACTGTTTAAATTTAAAAATTGCGCGATACATTTATTTGATATTTCGAGATGAACTTTTCAACTATTTTTGTTGGGACAGCGCAAATAATATTTCATTTCTAAGAAAATTATTTTCACGTGAATATTAAAAAGAGAAATAAAAGTTTGGTGAAAATTGCGTGAGATTAAAAACGATACATTTAAAACGCCTTTCATTTATTTATTTATTTATTGAACAATAAACATACGACTTGTGTGCTTGACATGAGAGCCAGCTTAAAATGTCTTGTTTAAAAGAACTTTCTTTTCGCTTTGTTAAAAAATAGCGGGAGACAAAGACTTTGTTTACTTAATTCATTTTATATTAGCTTATTTTGAAATGTTTAACTGGTTTTATTTAATCAAAGAGGCAAACAGCCATAGTATCTTTTAACAGCAGCTGATTTTTCCTTAAAATTCCCCAATCAAAGAGAAATGAATAGAAACCCGTTTATAGGGAGATCGTCACTGTTTTTTAAATTATAATTCAATTTTTCAAAATCTTTTTAAAGCCGATCAAATTAGCGTGCTTTTAGAAACTGCGGTGTCTGAACGGGGGTTGGCGAGCGTAGCTCGTAGGGGTTCCGAGCCCCCTAGTTTTTTAAAAGGAAATAACAATAAATAAAAATAATAATTAATAAGTATAGAACAAAACAATTTATACAATTTTAAAAAAGAAAATAAAAGTAAATAAACACTTATTAATAAATAAACAACAATAGCCGGATCACAATGTCAAGCAAAATATTGGCGCCAATTAGGTACCCAGGTGACATCTGTGCCTAATATTTTTCTTTTCGTTTCGTTAAAAAAAAAAAAAAAGAAAAAAAAAGAAAAGAAAGAATTGAAAGCCATTAATTTTAAATGTTTCAGTTTTAAATGAAAGTTTTGTATTTTAAATAAAATGAATGAAAGGATGAATGAAACTGATGAAAAAAAAAAAAATGCGACAGGAAAAATGTTTGGCAATTTATCACCTGCGTCCTGCTAACATAAAAATACAGAGTTCTGGATTTCTCTATCAGAATCTACCGATTTGGCGAAAGATTGTTCAAGTAAACTGACTTATGAATAAAAGTAACATGATACATTTCTTAGCATACATTTAAGCAGGGTTCGTACGGGTCAGTGAATTTTCCGGGAGAGATATCAGTATTTTTTTTTTTTTTATGGAAACATAAATCAAGGTTAAACGTGCGAAATTTCGCCTTCCTTTAAGGAGCTAATTTCTATAAGAAAATGCTGGTGCCAACGATTTTAATGGTCTGTAAAATTCCAGGAGCCGTACGAACCCTGCATTTAAGGGGAACCAAACTCGGCGCCAAATTAGTTTAAAATAATAACCTTTTCTAAAATGAATATATATATATATATGTTTTGATTAAAATTTCAGTTTCCACCATTAGAGTAAAGTGTTTTAAGTTAAAAAAAATAATATCTCGAAAACTAATTCAAATTTTAAAATTCTAATAACAGTTTTGAAAGCTGCATATCAATACGGATTTTTGTTATTAATTTCATCGCAGAATATTCCATATTTTAGGAGAAATCGCCATGAAACCTAATCAATCGTTTCATAAAATCGTTTCATAAAGTCGTTTCATTAGGATTTTATATATATTTAGGATAGATATTAAAGGAATAGATGTTTTTTCTCGATAGTAAAGTCACATTAATTAGACAGTATTTGTCATAGATGGATCCTACAGTACAATATTAAACCCTGTGCTTAATAAATATGAAGATTACATGTGTCAAAATGTAGTGTGAAGTGGGAGACTTCAGGATCTTATGCCTGCGTGTCTACGTTAGACACTTACGAATTTCTTTCTATTGGAATACACAGAGAAAAGGATATGGTGCCAGAAACAAAATACAAAAATAATACATATATAGAAACATACAATACAATAATTTAAGTAGCAAAGGGATTATTCTATTAAATCCTATCATACGTAGTTAATTCAGTGATATCCCATAATAGCTAAAGATAAAAGGTTGCCATGGTGGTGACGTGCTATTTAACCCTTTATGCACTGAATTATGAATTCGTGAAAATTTTACCTTCTAAAGCATTTTTCGTGAATTGTTCAAACTACATTATAAGATTTACATAATCATTTAATAAATTTTAGAAGGATTGAAGGATTTAAAAGGATTAATTAAATTTGAATTTATAGGGATTTTGTGCAATATTTATAACCCAATCAAATCTTTTATTTTAAAAATTTTTTTTAGTATTTTGTAGAATTAGAAAATGTACAAATATAATGTTCTTACAATAGAAAAATAGAAATATTTCCGAACTGAAAAATCCCCCACCCTTCAACGCCAACAAAACTGAAAAGATGCAAAGGCAAAAGTAATCATCCTTTTAAAAATATTCTTGTTTTATGTAACCAATAATGCTTTTCGAACAAGACAAGTTACTTTTTTTCGAACAGAGAGATACACTTAAAGAGAGAAATTCTCTGTGCATTTACATGTACAGAGATGTTATAAATATTGCGCAAAACTCTTATAAATTCAAATTTAATTAATCCTTCTAAATCCCCCAATCCTTCTAAATCCTTCAATCCTTCTAAAATCCTTTTAAAATTTATTAAATGATTGTGTAAATCTTCTAATGTACTTGATTCATTCAATCCAGATTCACAATAATTAATTCACACATTTTAGGTAGATATCGTAAGAAATACTACCTATTAGACCAGGAGGCTGCAGCATAGATAATCACCTCATCGAGTTCACGGCTGAAATTCAATAATTAGTTAAAACTCGAATCGCATATTAAAACGCAATCGGTCTGCCAAGTCCTATCTTGGTGGAAAACAACTGAAAATCCAATTTTAACGATTGACTCGTAGGTTTACCATTGTGCTTTCCTGTATCCAAAGGTGCGAAAACATGGAGGACTGGGAGCAGAAAAACATACTGGTAAACCTACGAGTGAAGCGCTAAAATCGGGTTTTCAAGTGTTTTTCACCAAGATATGACTTTGCAGGCCGATTGCGTTTTAATAAAAAGAATCGAGCTTTAACTAATTCTGGAATTTCAGCCGAGAACTCAATGAGGTGATTGTCTGTACTGCTGCCTTCAGGTCTATATTACATTCTCCTCTATGTTAGAATTTCCGAAACATTTTTGCAGATCTACGCCGATAATGATCCCGAAAACCCAAAACCACACCCAGTTCGAAATTTTATCAATCTATCTATCTCTCTCTATATATATATCACTTTTTTATGGACACGATAACTTCCACAATTCTGCACAAATCTCTTCAAAACTGATACATAAAATCAAAGGGCAGAAAATGTTGGTCATGTTCGTTAATGGACAAAATCGGAGCAAGGGTTTTTGGAGGGTTTTTGTGGAAAAAAAAAACCCATAACTTCTTAAATATAATACATATCAAATCAGTTTAAAGTCATTATTACTTCTAAGAAAAGGGCAAAAAAAATTATGTATGACAGATTTTTTATATCATTAAAAATGGGCTCAAGGGGCGAAAAAAATAGGGTTTTAAGAAGAAAAAAAAATCATAATTTTGCCAATTCACGAGATATAAAATGCACTTAGATTTATCATAAATCCTCTTAGTGGCTGAGAGGTTCTGCTCTCGAATCTGGTAGAAGGGAGGTGCTGGGTTCGATCCCAATCGCGCCCGTCGGCCTAATCGTTCGGAGTTTTCGTGGTTTTCTTCGAACCGTGGATTTCCATGCGTTAATACGGATTAGGTTCCCTTAGAAAGACCTCCACGGAAGGCACTCCTCCTAGGGCCTATATCCCTCGTGTAGATAATTGGCCGTCAAAAATCAACCCAACCCAACCCATAAATCTTCTTAATCTTATCTAGAACTTTTAAATTGACAAGTTTTTGATAGGACCAACTCTTGCAGCAAAGAAAAAAAAAGGGAAGGGGATGAAGAAGAAAAAAAAATCATAACTTCTTCAATTCATGAGAAATAAAATCCGCTTAAATTTATTATAAATCTTTTTAATATTATCTACAACTTTTATATTGTTAAATTTTTGATAGCACCAACTCTTACAGCAGAGAAAAGAAAAATAAATTGGGGTAGAAGAAAAAAAAAATATCGTATTAACATGAGTCTGATAAAACCAGCTCTTACAGAAAAATGAAATTAAAAACTCGCCAAAAGGGGTCAGATAAAATTGTTAAACTGGCTTTATTTCAAAATTTTATTTTTGTTGGATACTTAACTTCGAAATCTACATGTGCCTGTAGGGATTTTTTTTTTTACACATTGATGAAAAAAAGAAAGCAATGAATAAGTCGCAGCTGTCGACCGACGTATTTAACACCCTTGCACGTTCGAAACAGTGGTCGATGGCTGAAACTTTTTGAATTTGGCTTTTAGATTTTCCAGTGAGATCTGTGATTGGGCCTACTGCTAACGTTCCGAAAGAAAATTAGTACCCGCGACGTAGATTTTGTTCAGAAGAAAACTGGAGGTTTTCATTCATTATAATTCTCATTTATGTAGAAGCGGCCTAGAGGTGGAAAGGGCAAACAAGGAAACTAGTCGGAGTGCTATAACTAGAAGGATGCCAAATTGGATCTGTGATTAATGCATTTTAGGTTTACAACGGAATCGGTGTCTCCTAATTAAATTTAATCATTTTTTTTAAATTTTTTCTCTTTATAAATCTTTTATAAGTAGTCACTTGATCTGTATCGATAAAATAAAGCATATATGGGCATTCTCACGATCTTTTTGACTTTTCAGGAATAAAAATCTGATGAAATAAAACTTATTAAAATAACATTTTAAACTTATAGACGAATACCTTAATGATTCAAAATAAAGAAAAAATGGTCAAAAGCGAAATTTTTTTTATTTAACTGAAGTTTAAGTTAAACTTACAAATTTAATTTTCCTTACCGTTTTATCTCTTTAACTCTTTATTTTCTTCTAAATTTTTACTTATAATGAATTTGCATAGCACCCACAAGATATTCAAATAAGAAATAATAACAATGCAGTATTTTTAGTACAAAATTTTGGTATAACATTGTCTTAAAGGGGTATTGAAGAAGGGATGGCAAGGAAAAAAAGGGGGACGATATAGGAAAAAAGGGGCAGTAAGAGAAAAAAAGGGATGATGGGGATAGGCGGTAAGGAAATTTACTACCCATTTTTAGACAAATCGTGTTAAGAATAAGTGATAGCGACAATGTTCATTGGTTTTTTAGAAACTGTTATTTACATTAGATTAAATTAAAAAAAAAATTAATTTACCTCGAAAAGTCTGGGAATAAACCTTGGGGACTGTGAAACTACCAATAAAGTTACGATGCTTGGAATTGATATTTAACCCGGCAGGACGCGCGCCGTGAAATCTAACACGAGAACGGGCATGGGGTTTCAGCACACCCCAAACATATTAAATGGCATGACATGACATGACATCGCGGTGCTTAAGGAGTGCCAACGCGGCGTGAAACGCCGCCGCGCGTAACCTCCAACTAAAAATGAGAAAGGGAACTAGAGATGAATTTCGAAACAATGCACGGCCTAAAAGTATAATTTGGATACTCTGGAGGAGTCCCGAGGGCCATTCCAGAGTTGGAAGCACGGGGTTAAATATAACCACCAAAAGGGGGGCGCATAAGGCATCCAAATGAATTTGGTTGCCCTACACTTCGATGTCATTTCACTTACTGGCGTAGGTAAAGATCGGAGAATGCAAAGACAGTAGGGTACCAACGAGCACAGAAAAATCATAGCATAAGGTAGCCAAGCCTAACTAACTCTAAAACCTATAAAAAAAAAGGCGGGCCATATAGCTCACTAATTTTGAGTGTCAGGCCTGGTGCGCATCACATTTCGTGGGTCTCCCAGCTGCAAACTCTTCAGCAGTTTCCCTGACAGCCTAGTGCTAGCATCTCATCACGGTTCAAAACGCATTCCTCATGCACCAACGGTAAAGCCTTGAAAAAGGCCTGGATTTAGATCCCCGTGAGAGAATACTAACATTTCGGACAGCCAGTTCGGCTACGTCTGAGCAAGAGTGAAAAACACCGCTAGTGCAATTAACACTTCGGCACTGACAAAGGTCGAAAATGGGGACAAGTTAAAAATTTAAAAAGCTGAAAACAACTAATAAAAATATAACTATAAACTGGGAAATGAAATTTTGCGACCGGGTAAATTTTTTTTTTTTTTTTTCCAACTCCTGGTCGAAAAGTCCAAACATGGGGTAAAATGAATAAAATTGGCCGGGGTGCAGTGAGCAAACACCCCAAGGCCGGACTGGAGCGAGGAAGGCAAGCCTAACCTCGCCCAAGATGGAGTATCGTAACATCACAAAGAAATAAAACTGAAATTTTGCAACAGGATAGTAAGCACCCAAGTACAAAAATGCATGAAGGAAGGGAAGTTCCAAAATTATAATAAAATGATAAAATTAAAATAAAACAGAAAATTAGGGAAGTTGACATACGCGGCTGTTATCAATAAACAGTTTGCTGCATGACGTCAAAGGGGAAATGCCAATTCTAGATGAAAATTTCTTTCAATCTAGGGGAAATAAAATTTTTCCCGGGGAATCCTGCGTTTAAGTGACAGCAGAAGGATTTCTTCTGGAAGTTTTAGAGGGTGGGACGAAGTTATCGTCCCGAGTGAGAATAGCGAGTGGCCGTTTCCGGTTTCTCCCCACTCTTGCATCATAATGTTGAATGGCATTTAACGCAGGATTCCGCACAGCTGGGATTGACCTGTGAAACTTCATCGCAAGTTTTCTGATTTCAGCAAAAATAGGTTTAATTTTAAGGTCACGATGAATGACGTCATTTCGGACATAGCGGGTCGCTCTCACAAACCTACGCAGAAGTTTATTTTGAAAGACTTGAATTTTATCAAGTCTAGTTTTAGCAGCACATCCATAGATTGCAGAACCATAAGTTATAATGGGTCGAATCATAGATTTGTACAGTAACAATTTGTTCTTGATTGACAGGGGGCTATTCCAAGCCAAGAGGGGGTTAAGGGAGCCCACGGCACGATCAGCACGATGCAGGATTTCCGTGATGTGCTGTTGCCATGATAATTTGGAATCCAGGTGAATGCCTAGGTACTTATAATCTGTCTTCCAGGGAATATTTTCATTGTTCAATTTAAAGTTTAAATTAGCAACGGGGTTGGTACGTTGATTGGTGAAGAAGATGGCGGCACTTTTGGCACTGTTCACTTTAATTTTCCATTTTCTAAACCAGGCCGAAAGAATATTAAGATAATTTTGAAGTTTAGAGAACACTGATAGTGCATGTTTGTGTTTGTGAAGCATGGCAGTGTCGTCGGCAAAGATTGCTAAGTCGACATCAGGCATTTTTGGAATATCGTTAACATAGATGTTGAAGAGGGTGGGACCGCTAAGAGAGCCCTGGAGCACAGAGCTAGAGATAGGATGAGAGTTAGAGTAGGAATTTCCAACTCTAACGACAAAAGATCTAAGTTTAAAGTAGTCATTATAGATTTTAATAAGTTGGCTAGGAACGCCGAGAGCAATTAATTTAAAGATGAGAGCGATGTGCCAGACCTTGTCAAAGGCCTTTTGCACATCAAGAAAGATTGCTCCTGTCACACCGCCGGATTTAATGCCATCGTGAAGAAGTTCAGAAACTCTCCACAACTGATGAGTTGTTGAATGACGTGCCCGAAAACCGAATTGCTCCGGTATAAGCACGTCATTAGAATTTAAGAACTCCTTAAGGCGGTTGACAAGAACATATTCATAAACTTTAGATAGACTTGATAATAAAGAAATAGGGCGAAAGCTGGAAGGGTCATGACTATCAGCCGCCCCACTCTTGGGAATGGGGACAACAATAGCCTTCTTCCAGCAATCAGGAAAAATTTTTAAAGTTAACATGCAATTAATTAGAATGACAAGATAGAGAATAAAGTTATGGGGTAAGTTAATAAGCATATTAGTAGAGATGCGGTCTTCACCCGGAGACTTGTCCTTTTTTAAGCCTGAGATGTACTCCCGAACCTCAGAAGGTGTGGTCGGGGATAGTGTGTTAGGTGTGTCAGTGTTTAAAAAATTTTGAACTGTGGTCTCCAACACAGTGGCAACCCTAGGGTTGTCCATACCAGAATTAGGTGTAAACTGACTTCTAAGACTTTCAGCGATAGCTTCAGCCTTTTCAGTGTTAGTATATGCCATGCCCGTGCCATTTGGGCAGTTAGGGCTAGTAATAGCCGGAATGTGTGTTCGTGTCCTACGAATGCGGGAAGCAGCCTTCCAAATTGTGTTGTCTTGTGTTGACAATGACTCAACAAATGTGTTCCAGCGTTCACTTCTAAACTTGGAGATAGCAGCCTTGACTCTCCTGTGCAACTGATTTAAATGGGTCCTAAAATACTGAGTACGATAGACCTGCCACATCCTACGAGCACGATTTCGTTCAGTTATCAATTGCCTGATTTCCAACGGTAGACGGAGTGTGTCGGCAGTATTGGTTCTCGGTTGAGAACACTGCTCATACACCTCTCTGAGAACATCCCCGAGTTGACTGATGGCTTCCTCCGCCTCCTCTTTTGTCTCTGGGACAATGTTCGGAGTCTCCCGCTGTTCAAGCAGGAAGGTGAAGTCTTCCCACCTTGTGCGGAGAAGCCTACCTAAGTCTAGGTTGTAAGTGTCAACTCGGTATCGAAGGATCACTGGCAAATGATCTGAACTTAGATCGTTCAGCGTTTGAATGCTGTAAGGATAAGGGAAGTTGCGGGTGATTGCAAAGTCCAGATAATTATTAGAAGGTGGATATGTGGGTGAAGGGGGCGCAATAGTTTGCGCATAATTTTGATTCACCCACTTCCTGAGTTTGGTTCCAAACCCATTAGTTGATCTACAGTGCCAAGAGGGATGAGTAGCATTAAAATCACCCGCAAGAATAAAATTTGGAAAATCATTAGTGAGCCGGGATAATTCTTGCTCCAGCAGGTTTCTATCATTTAAAGGAGGTACATAAATGGCTGCTATGAGAAGATTTGGAATATTGGGAAAGTCCAGAACAACAGAAGTAACTTCGATGCAATTTTGAGGGGGAAGATTGATGAAAGTCGCATTAAACCCTCTTTTAACATAAATAGCAGTGCCGCCCCAACTGTGGCCATTGGTGCCCCTACGAGCCCTGTCTACATTGAATAACTCGTAGTTGGCAACCTTGGAGATATTTCCCTGGGAAAAATGGGTCTCGCTGACCAAAACGATGTCTAAATTGTTACTGTAAACCCAAGCTTGAAATTCAGTTTCCTGACGTTTTAGTCCATTGGCATTAAATATACCAATGGCGAAAGAGTCCAAATTACTAGTAGCTGGGAACATGATGGGGAACAAAAACAGAACTAAAAATGGGGAAAAAATGCACATCCGCAGATGTAATTACCTAACCAATTTTGGATAAGTTAACAATTTTGGAATAAAGAATAAAAATCCGGTCAATCTCCGTGGATGCCAAACGGAGGGCCGGAAGGGATTCCGAAAATGCTTTGCAGACAACGTCTGCACTGTAGTTAGATTCAAATTTCATCAAATTTTCAATGAACTCGGCAGCCGAAAAGACATCCTTAGCTGGGGCCGAATTTTTTGAATTTTGAGGGTTGGAGGGGGGGGGGGGAGGTGATGCGACCTTACGTCCAATTGCAGCTTCCCTAAATGATTGGGAAGAATCAACTTTCCTGTTGGTGAAAGTCCTATTTGACTTTACATTTACAACATTAGGTTTGCTATTACTATTAGATTTTAAAATTTTGCCTCTCTTAGGGGGGTTAGTTTTGGGAAACTTCGGGCAGTTCCTGAAATTCGCGGGGTGGTCGAGTCCGCAGTGGCAACACCGACAGGGCTCATCAAAACTCTTCGGACATTCCTTTGTAATGTGACCTCCGGAGCACTTAAGGCACACTGGAGGTAGGTTACACGAGAGAGATGAGTGAAAAAATCCCTGACAGTTATGACACTGTGATGGACCCTTCCTCCCCCGGTATTTCTCAAAACTGACCTCAGTTTGCATGAATTCCGTTATCTCAAAGATGCTGTCAACACCTTCTTGCTGAGGGATCGAACAATAGAAAAGGGGCATTAATCTTTTATTGCTCACGGGACCCCTATACATCTGGGTCACCGTGATGCCCGGGAAATCAATGTCCAGGATCTCTTGGATTTCCGGGACAGAGGTGTTGACTGGAAGTCCCCGAAGAACCACTCTAATTGGCTTTGCATCTTCGAGAACGTAACTGTGAAATTTAATATTGCTTTTAAGCAAAGTAGCTTGAACAGTCCTGTAGTCCTCGACAGTATCAAAAGATAAGCTAAGGTACTTTCCCTTAGCTTTGGAACGGGTAGAGGGTGCCATTCTTTTAAGGCCATCTAAAAGAGCAGACCACCTCTCAGGTGGTATAATTTTGATGGGGGGGATCCTGGTTTTCTTAATTTTAACCGTCGTATCAGATATCTCCATCTCACTAACATTGTCAGTATTATCAGAATTTTCTTTTTTTTTGCTCTTTTTTGAGCTGACAGTTTGAAAATTTTCCTCATCATTGGGGCTAAAATTTTCAGAGCCCGCTGAAGACTCCAACCTTCTCTTATTCGAAGAAGGAGTTTGGTTTGCATCCGCTACAGCAGATGGCGCCACCTCCCCTACCGAACTTGAGTTGGCCGGCGTCTCAACGGACTGGGCATTTTCCGAAATTGGGTCTGGATTTTTAACTTTACTTTCGTTGGCATACTGGAAAACTAGGAAGTTTAATCCAGTGTTAGTCTGCAAGGTCATAATGTCTGTCCACAAGACATTTTGTAATTCCTTACAAGCAGTAAGCTGTTTCTCTTCATCATCGAAAGAGACTCCATTACGCTTCTTTTCAGCAAGAACTTTCATAATTGCCCTCGCTCTACATTGCTCTGATGCATAGTCAGCATGAATTTTCCAACCCAGGCACTCTGCATCCTCAGATGACAGAGCCCTCACATCTGTACAACCCCTACGTGATAAAATGGAAAACATATTACCAGAGACGACGAACCCCTTCTCTAGAACCTCTGGGATTAGCTGCCCAGGCGCTGTGGTCATCAGATACGTCACTACGACGTCACTGGCACACAACCAATACGAAAGTAGCGCGATACTAAGCTCCGCCTTCAAGCGGGAGCAGACAACACACACGTCCTTACACGACGGTGTCTAAACCAGAACCAGAATTCCGGTGTCTAAATGGCATACATACAAAAAAAAAAAACTTTAGAATTCTGTCTGTTAGTGAAATTCATGATAATTACACTCTTTCTCGTGAAAAATGATAACTGAAATGTTAAATTATCGTTATTTTTAAAAATGAATAAACAATAAATTAAAAGCACTCACCGACAGCAGACGAATATTTTCGGGCGTGGGGTGTCAAAACACTCCGCGCCCGTCCTGCCGGGTTAAATGCTGATTTAAATTCTGCAGTAAGTTTCTTGTCAAAAAATTTTATCCATTCTTTCTCTAGCATATTCTGAACAAGAAAAAAAATGAAAAATTCTGTGGCTACATCTGAAGTGAGTTTCTGTATAAGTTTAGCAAGAGGGGCGGTAAGGAATCTAAAACAAAGGGACAGAGATAAAAAAATAATAACAACCCTAAAAATGTGTGCAAGTTATTTTTTTGCTACATATTTATATAAAACAATAGTCTCAGTTTCGGGAAAAAAATTATATTGAATTACTTTTATTGAAAAAATTTTATACAGACAGCTCCAAACTTAAAAATCAGCATCAGGGACACGGGGCGGTATAGGAATTCCGTGGTATATTTGGATCCCCAACATCAACCAAAACTTATTTATCTCGTTAATATTGCTATGCAGTCATGCAATGGGATATTCCCCAGTATAGGAAATAAAAAACTCCCAAGAATATGTACTAAAATAAAATTATTATTCAGGAACAGAAAAATATAGAAAAGTCAGAAGATTGTCAGAACGCCTCATATCACAATTTAAATCACATTCAAACGCAAAAAATATCATAACCTAATATTTGGATTCTAAAACATTCGAATTGATTTTACTTTCTAGCGTGCTTCATGTACTTAACCTTTTGCACTCCACTTACACGTATATACGGTGACATTGTGGTTAAAGTTACATGGCTACTACAGGTAATTATTTTTCTATTCTATTCGCACCGCTATTTAAAAAAAACAGATTTTATAGTATATTTTTCCTGCAAATCTTCTCGAACAGTATGTCAATAATTTTTATTTTGAAAAAGTGGTGCGAAGTAGTATTAAAATATAGTTGCCTGTGACAGTCCTGAACTTACTATGTCGCAGTATCCTCTTCAGTTCCGAAGCTAAAATAATAATGCAAATGCTTATTCATTGGTTTTTTCAAAACAAAATGACATCGTAAATGGCAGTAAAAATATCTTTTCTGAAATTAATCCTTTAGGCGATTAGTAATTTAGGTTCAAAAATATGGATCTAAAACTATAAAACCCCTTAAAACATCAATTTAATAACCATTAACGTAAATTAACGGAATCACAAATTTAAGAGCTTTAAACAAGTAAATAATCGACAAATACTCAATTTTTTTTATTGAAAAGATTTAAGTTAAATACTTATGAAAATTTCTCACTTTCTTGGTTATACTGTCTTTTGGGTATTTTTAGGCATTTTGCAAACTCAGATGGAAATAACACTTATTTTATGTGGGTTGGTTGGTTGTGTTTATGACGGCCAATTATCAACACGAGGGATATAAGCACTAAGGGGGGGGGGGTGTGGAGTGCCCTCCGTGGGGCTCTTTCTAAGGGAACCTAACCCGTATTAATGCAAGGAAATCCAAGTTTCGAAGAAAACCACGGAAAACGCCGAACGATTAGGCCGACGGGTGCGATTGATTTCGAACCCAGCACCTCCCGTCTACCAGCTTCGAGAGCAGAACCTCTCGGCTACTGGTGGGGCTATTTTATGTGGGAATCAGCTTAGATGTTGCCATTTATTCGTTTGCTTTGAACGCAAAAATCATTCAGCTATTAAGAAGTGATGTCAAAATGTAAAAAAATCGAACATTTTAATTTTAATAAGGAAAAGAACAGAAGTCCCCGTATGGGGACCCATGGACCGAAGGGGGTATAGGTGTCAGTGGAGTGGAAAAGGTTAAACAAAGTGTCTACTGACAAAACATGATTAATGTTAGTTGGTAGATGGACCTAGTTAGGAGCGACGAAGAGGATGGGGTGGGTCAGCGAAATAGATTTGCCCTATTGAAAAATCTACCTAGGACCGCTTTCTACTACTGTGTTTTCGATTTATTGCTAAATTTTGTAACAATAAATTTCCCTTTTTTTTTTTTTTTTTTTTTTTTTTTTTTTTTTGCAAAAATTGATAGCATACAGCGTGTTATAATTTGATTTTTACCTGCAAAACCAGAACCATCTTGCTTTATATGCATATAAATTTACTGAGTGTTGAATATTTTTTACAGATGTAAAGATACAGAGTCTACTGTAAGTTTGCAGAATAGGCTTTTTTTTTTTTTTTTTTTTTTTTTTTTTTTTTTTTTTTTTTTAACAGAATTTAGGTTTTTAGTTTTCTGTAAATTTACAAAGGATTTAAAATATAGCATAACCTATAGAATCTCCGTAGATTCACATACGGGAAAGTAGGGGAATGGCGCTCACTTAAGGGAAAAAAATGAATAGCTAGTCAAATTTAGCCAAAAAAAATCAATATTTTATTAACGAAGTATGACTCCAAAGTATAAGGAACAGTTTGCAATCAACTAATTTGCATAAAAGTTTAAGGAATTTTTTTTATCGTTTTATTTAAATAACCATCGATTGAGCGGTAATGCCCGACATGGTAGGGTAATTGCGCTCAGAGTTTGAATACAACATTTAAGTAAGACAAAAGTCACATATGTAGTTGTGTGGGCTGGTCACACCACTGCAGACTTTTTGCAAACACTTTACACATATTGTGTTACACATATAGTGGGTAACTTTTTTTAAATTTTGGTTTTTTGATTTTCACCACTTTTTTGAAATCGTAAAATTCTCCTTGTTTAATGACATATTAATTAGGGCGAAAACAGGGGCTCACTTAAGGGAAAAAATGAATAGCTAGTCAAATTTAGACATAAAAATCAATATTTTATTAACGAAGTATAACTCCAAAGTATAAGGAACAGTTTGTAATCAACTAATTTGCATAAAAGTTTAAGGAATTTTTTTATCGTTTTATTTAAATAACCATCGATTGAGCGGTTATGCTCGACATGGTAGGGTAATTGCGCTGAGAGTTTGAATACAACATTTAAGTAAGACATAAGTCACATATGTAGTTGTGCGGGCTGTTCACACCACTGTAGACTTTTCGCAATCACTTTACACATATTGTGTTAGGGGAAAGTAGGGGAATGGCGCTGGGCACTCAGCTTCGGAATTATCTGCCGTAATGTTAAGTCTATGGACTTTTGATGCAATCGTATATTTAAAATATCTCCTCCGGAAAATCATACTTTTAACATCTTTTTTCTGTGTCTCTTCTTAAAGAATGTCTCTTTTTTTCGTAGTTTTCAAAATATTTCTAAAATCTATGCTGTATTTAATATTTTATGTGTTAAAAGCGGGAGAAGTGTGAGTAAGATTTTAACATTTCCTATAAAATTAAGTCTGTACTTCAGAGATATTTCGAGAACTAACAAAAAAAAAGAGACATCATTTAGGAAGTGTACACAAAAAATAGAAGTTAAAAATATTAATTTCTCGGGGAGTTATTTAAAATATACGAATGCATCAAATGCCCATAGACTTTAGATTAGTGAGGGGAAATCGGAAGCTGAGTGACCAGCCCCCTTAAGGGAAAACATGAATAGCTAGTCAAATTTAGACAAAAAAATCAATATTTTACTAACGAAGTATACCTCCAAAGCATAAGGAACAGTTTGAAATCAACTAATTTCCATAAAAGTTTAAGGATTTTTTTTTTATCGTTTTATTTAAATAAACATCGATTGAGCGGTCATGCCCGACATGGTAGGGTAATTGCGCTCAGAGTTCGAATACAACATTTAAGTAAGACAGAAGTCACATATGTAGTTTTGTGGGCTGTTCACACCACTGCAGACTTTTTGCGACCACTTCACACATATTGTGTTACACATATAGTGGGATACTCTTTTTTAATTTAGGTTTTTGATTTTCATCACTTTTTTGAAAACGTAAAATTCTCCTTGTTTAATCACATATTAATTAAGGCAAAAACAGGGAAATTTTACCATTTTAAAAAAGTGGTGTTAATCAATAAATTTTAATTTAAAAAAGTTGCCCAATGGCAACACTTATTCTGGAATTCCACGCGAGCGCCATTACCCGTGATCGTCATGTTGTGTTTTAATACATTATAATTGGCGTAACAACGCACTACAAAAATAAATAAAAGCATAAAAATACAGCTGAATGTATATATTTTGTAGACATAATGAGTAAATTAATATTTGAAAATAAGAGTTTAGATGTTGTAGAATTTTATAATAAAACAACTGCAAACTAATAACGTGAGGACGCAAAAATATTTTCCTTCCGACGGTCACTATATCCTTACTGGGAACTTACGATGAAGTTCTCTACGTGTCGGTACCGATCACACGTTGTCAATTCTATTCTGTTTAGAGATATTGGGTGAGCGGAATTACCCTTCTGAGCGTCATTAAACTACTTTCCCCAACACATATAGTGGGTTACTTTTTTTAAATTTAGTTTTTTTGATTTTCACCACTTTTTTGAAATCGTAAAATTCTTCTTGTTTAATGACATATTAAATAGGGCGAAAACAGGGGAATTTTACCATTTCAAAAAAGTGGTGTCAATCAACAAATTTGAATTTTAAAAAAGTAGTCCACTGGCAACACCTCTGGAATTCCACGAGAGCGCCATTACCCGTTATCGCCACGTTGGATTTTAATGCATAATAGTTGGCGTAACAACGCACTACAAAAATAAATAAAAGCATGAAAGTACAGCTAAATGTATATATTTTGTAGACATCCTGAATAAATTAATATTTGAAAATAAGAATGTACACTTACCTTCAAGTTAGATGTTGTAGAATTTTATAATGAAACAACTGCAAACTAATAATGTGAGGACACAAAAATGCATCCCTTCCGACGGTCACTATATCCTTACTGGGAACTTACGATGAAGTTCGCTAGGTGCCGGTAGCGATCGCACGTTTTCAATTCTATTCTCTTTAGAGATAATGGGTGAGTGGGATCACCCTTCTGAGCGTCATTACCCTACTTTCCCCTAAATTGTTTTTATTGTAAACTAGCAAGCACGCCCAGCTTTAACCCCTTGGGGACGAGCGACATGTATACGTGCCCCATAAAGTGCTCAGAATCCTTGATTATTCCCACCAGTTATTTTTAGGGTTCCGTACTTAAAAAGTAAAAACGGAACCATTAAGATCGCTCCTGTGCCTGTCTGTCACAGGCATTTTACTGGTAAATTATGGAACGTGGAAATTTCAAATTCGGGGAAGTAATAAAGACTATTGACCCACATATTTTCAGATCATTAAACATTCACAAATATATTTAGTAAAAATGCATTGGGGCTAACTAAGCTACTTGAAAAAAAGAAAAAAACTATTTTCTTTTTATATTGTGTGGGGTATCATGTGAAAGCTTTCGTAACGCTGAATTCAAAAATACATTCTTTTTAATTTTCGGTATTATATTTTCAAAGATATGGTCGAAAATATAGCGCAAAAATATGTCCCCCCCCCCCCCTCTAATTCCGAATCTACTGAAACTAAAATTATGAAAAAATTAGAGGTAGTAGACACTAACTTAAACCTTGAAGGAAAATTATAGCGATTACCCAGGTCACATAGTTTTTGAGAAAATCGCATTTTTCTGTTACAGAGAAATTTCGATTTACGGGCATTCAGCAAATGTGTTGAGCAGCGCTGGAGGTACCTATCGTAACAGAAGTATAAAAGCATTGTTGATAATAATTTTTTAAACAAATTGTCAGTAACTAGCCAAGATATCAACCCTTAAAGATACGGACAGTTTGGACATACATAATGACAGGGGCGGCGTACTCTATGCCTAATTAACAACTTTTAATGATATATAAGAGTGATGTAATGTCCAGTAGTAGTCTAAAAGCAATAAACGTCAAATTGTTAAAAACAGACTAATTTAAGGGGTCTCGGGTTTCTTAAAATTGGAAAAAATGAAAAAACAAAGATCATTTGCAACGTTTAATGTCTTAAAATGCATATGATTTAAAAACACAATTTTTATTGGGATGAAAGATATAAATATGTTCTTTCATTTCATGTATTTTAAAAAAATGCACAATGCAGAATTAGTATTTATAGGGGGCTCGAAATTGTTAGACATTTGTCGAGCAGGAAATTGGCATAAGATCTTACACGCAGGATTACAAAATAAATATTGCAACTAGAATAAAAATTTTGGTGCCTGCTTTATACTTCAGATTGTAATAATTACCCTGAACTTAAATACATTTGTATTTAAAACTTTTTTATATTTTTAATGCAAAGTTGTAGTTAGCTAATACAAAATTTTGAAAATTTCAAGAGTATAATGACCTAAAAAAATATTTTTTTGAACAATAAAAAGGAAATTTTAGGTTCAGTTTATACAGACTAACATGAAATATATGTTTCGAAAATTTCATGAAAAAATATTTAAAAGTTTTTGATGTACCTTGCGCTTTATGCCTAAAAACTTGTTTTGCAGAAAAATGACTTCAAAGTTTCGGAAACGCCGCTTTAGCTATTGTGTGGGTATAATTCTAAAAGCCATAACTTCTGTTCTAATGGGACTTTCAAGAAAACAATGATATAAAAATGTTCAGAAAAGATAGGAGTTTAACATCTAATAAAATTAAAATTTCTAATATTTTGAAGAGTCCCCTGAGATCACTTAATTAGAATGAATCACATAAATTCTATGGGATTCGCGACTAGTTTGCATTGAGTGGCTCTCTACATACGTCTCGAGTGACTTTAAAAGTTAATTAAAAACCTATCTGGAAAACGCGACACGGACCAAAGCGTCATTGCAACTTTGCGACCTCCTTTTGAAGCGCGCTTAGCACAATGCCAAATTTAAGCTACGAACAAATGTTGTGTTTTAGCTACATTGTAGAAAGAAGGGTTATTACTACGCTGAATTTAGTTTTATGAAATGCCAAATGAAGTTTAAATATGCACTGCTTTTATTGTGAGTGCCGAATTAAGCTCATCATAAACAGATTAGGATAATATTAAAAAATAAGTTGTACAGAATAGCTATATTTAATATTATTTAGGTTCCATATCTCTTTGAACTTTCAAGGTACTAGTATATACAGTTATACCCAACACTACGCTGTATAGTTTTTTACAAAGTCTTAGTATTCTTTTAGCAACAAATACAAATTCATATATTTATTCTACGGAACCCTCTGTGCGCGAGCAATACTCGCACTTGACTGTTTATTTATTTTAAATTTTGTCTTATTAATTAGGTAAAAAATTGTATTTTGAAAAACCGGTGATAAAAGATTAAAAATTCTGTAAAAGACGCTCCTCGCGAAGGGGTTAAGTTTAGTACAATACTAACTCACCAGAAATTTTTAAATACAGTGATTTCTACTGCTGAGTTTCAAGTTACAGGTATATGTTTAATACGCATATAAATTTACTGAGTGTTGAATATTTTTCATAGATATAAAGATACAGAGTCTACTGTAAATTTAAAGAATAGGTTCTTTTTTTTTTTTTTTAAACAGAATTTAGGTTTTCAGTTTCGTGTAAATTTACGTAAGACTTAAAATAAAGAATTACCTGTAGAATCTCCGTAGATTCACACAAATGTTTTTATTGTAAAATAGCAAGCACGCCCGGTATATGTACCAGTAATGTTTAGTAGGGGAGACTGGGGGAATAGCGCCACCCGGGGTTATGCCTTCCCCCCCCCCCGCCTAGTTTAAAAACTAAGGGCAGTTTGAGATAGTGAATGCGCCTGCACTATAGCGGCCAACAATAGAAACAGTGCCTAGAGTGCGAGTAATTTTGCTGCACGTCGTTCGTTTGTTCCAATGAAAATTTTAGTTTTCATGTAGTTTCTTCTTATTTTGGAGCTTCAATTGAGTAGAGATAAGCAAATTTTATTGTAACATTAGGTATTTAAGATAATATAATCGTAATCTACATGCATTTGCCGACATTTTGATGCAATGTGTTGAACAAATTCGGTTCTTCTTTCGGCTTTGTTTGGGGATTTCGACCATATAGTCCTCTCGGGGTAATGCCACCACAATGCAAATCGGGTGAGAAATGGCCTCATTTGAATGTAGTGGAGCCGATTCAGCAGAAATTTATGTTTGTGACTTTTTCAATTTGAGTTAAATTGTAACTGATAAATTACTTTTGCTTTCTAAATATTTTCATTAGGTTATGTGTTTCCTAGTATCAATTTGATGTATTTACTAGGTCATTAAAGAGTAGCGTCATTACCCCGATATAGTGGCGGAATTACCCCGGTATTCTGGGTAATCCCGCTATTGTGCAGAGGTTGAAAGAAGTTTTCTTTATGGGTGCTCATGTTACAGTTATAATTACGGTTAAATTTATATAGATACTAAATATCATGATTCAGCTTTAGAAATGTTTTTGTTTAAAAATAAATATTTTTTAGAGGTGAAAAAATTTAAATTCCCTTAAGGTGTCGCCATTCCCCCGGTCTCCCCTATAATATTAATTCACCAGAAATTTATAAATACAGTCAGTACCGGCTATATGGTCACCCGCTTATAAGGTCACCCCGCTTATAAGGTCACTTTTCGTAAGTCCGTACTGACTGGATAGGTATTACGTGTTAAAATAACCCGCCTATATGATCAGATTCCAATGGCTACTATCTGATATATGGTCACTTTCTGTCGCCCTTTTTGTTGAAAAAATCCTATAGTTTTATGCTTTTTCATTTCTCTTTTAAGGGTGTAAAGGTCAGAATAGGCATATCATTAAACTATTTTCAACTGTTGGCGGCTTTTTTGTGGTCACGTGGTGATTTTAATCTTTAATAGCTTTATAAGAAAACAGACAGACATTCTGAAGGAAGAAAATCTTTCCGTCAAGTCCATCTAATCTTCTAATCGTCTTTCCACTGCTGAATCTCTCCATCCTTTTGTGAATAACTGCAAACAGATAGAAGAATGGGTGTTAATAGCGTTTCCTGGACACGTTTTGAAAGAAGGCAAAACAAACGTCCAAACTCAGGCTTAGAGATTGTGATAATATTGAATACCACGTGACTAGATGCGCACATACAGGCTGGGGTGAAAGAAGGCGCAGTACACCATTGGCCGAATAAGATCTACTATTGCGAGTTGCAGCCAAGAAGGTTCCAAAAGATGGCGCAGTCATAAATGACGTCACTTGATGCAGTTCCGAGGCTAACGAAAAAGACAGGCTACCGCGGTGGGTCCGATTCTTCTTTTTTTACAGACCGCTGGAGTCACGTGATGCTCGAATGCACCAATGAACGTGTGCGGAAAGAGCATCACGTGACTCCAGCGGTCTGTAAAAAAAGAAGAATCGGACCTACCGCGGTAGCCTGCCTTTCTCGTTAGCCTCGATGCAGTTCCTATGCCTGTCCTCCCGCGTCTGCCATATTTAGCCCAGTTTTGCACTAGAGACTGCTGATTGGACTGCTATCGGTCGAAGTCAAACATGGTGGACGCAGGAGAGGGTCGGGGGAGAACGCGTTTTTCCGCATCAAAGTTTTCCACGGTCGAAGATTGATAATGCGTATTCCTGTTGCTGGAGATAAGAGAAACTCTTCCCGACAGGAAAGAGTTTCAAAACATCTGGGGATTTCTCCTTCAACCATCGGTTTATATACCAATTCTTGGAAAGCATGCCATCACCCCTTGTGACCGAATGAGAATTATCCACCGCGCATACAAACGGAAAATTAAGTGTTTCAAGGTTTTTGCGTTGTTCATTACTTTTCGCTGTCGTATAAAGTGCTCTTTTTTTGTTAATTGTCATTTTTGAATACAACATATCAGCAAAACGAAAAAAAATTGACAATAGCAAAAAAAAACAGAAATTGATAGAAAATTTTGAAAAAATCGAATCTGTCAAAAGCAACTGCAACGAAGACTCGTGGAATAGCGAGAACGACACTAAATAACATTGGGTCCAAATCTTCTTACATAGAATATGTTATGAATCAAAAGAGAAACCGACAACGTGTTTCAAAATTTGAGTGGGTAAAATATGCCAGATCGCACAATGTACCAATATCATGGATTATTTTAAAAGAAAAGTCTTTGGAAATTGCTGCTGAACTAGAAAAACGAAATTTTACTTCCAGCAACGGGTGGTCACTAAAGTTTTTACGGCACAATCTTACTTTTAAAAAAATGTGTGGTGAAGCTGCTGATGTTTATGATAGTGTACAAGTAAAAGCATGGAAGGAATCGGAATAAAGTGACATTCTCAATAGGTACAAACCTTGTGATATTTTAAACTTTGATGAATGCGGGCTACTTTTTCTTGTTTTGACGGATAAAACTGTTATCTTTAAGATCGAAAAATGTAGTGGTGAGGAGAAAAGAAAGGAGAGATGGAGTCTTTTATTAGAAGTGAATGTGATGGCTCAGTGAAATTGACTCCATTAGTTATTGGTAAATTTCTAATGCCTCGTTTTTGAAAACTGCAAATCTTGCTGAAAAACTGCCTGTATCTTACGATGTGAAATGAATGGCCTGGATGACAACAATTATTTGGGAAAAAGAAATTCTATGTCTAGAAAAATTTGGACAGAAATAACAGAAAAGTGGCTATCATCGCAGACAACTATATTGGCCATTGCATGATTACCAATTTAAATTTGATTGAACTCGTTTTCTCGCTACCAAACTGAACTAGTGCTGCACAACCCTTAGATCGAGGAATTATTCAAAATTTTAAGATAAATATAGGAAAGCTGCTTCTAAAAGACTTTATTGCTGCAGTAGTTCAAAAAGAGAAGTTTCACGTGTCTGTGTTAGATGCGTGTTACACAGAAAAGAGTTGAAATATGGTATCAAAGAAAACCATTGAAAAATGTTTTAAACACGCTTACTTTCCAGAATGTGAAGAATTATCGTTCGATGACGACGAGAATGATGATGAGGATGATGATAATGATGTGCCCCTATTTGAAATTGCTCAAAAAATACGGAATTCCGGCGGCACAATACATGACAAACTGACATATGCAGCTATTGACAATGAGGTCACTACTAATGATGAAGATTCCATACTATAAATCGTTTCGGAAGTTTTAAATATAAACACTGATGGAAGCGACGATAAAGACAGCGAATCTGAAGCTGAACCGACAACGGAGCAGAAGCTTTCAAAATATTAAATATCCTGAGATGTTTTTTAACCTCTTTCGAAGGTACAGAGGAACATTTTAAATACGTTCGTCAATTAGAAAAAGTAGTTTTAAAAACGACGATACTAAGCAAACAAACATGCATGAAAGATTATTTTAAATAAAGAAGTAAGTTTTACTACTATACTATACTCATCAATTCGAAATTTAAGTGTAAAGAAATTCTTGTTTATACCTCCTCTTTTATAAATTGGCAATTACACGGTCATGACTTCTTTGTACATTATTTCACTAATACAACTAACATATTAATAATATTGTATTGGCTAATGTAATATTCCTGTTTACACCGCATATAAGGTCACCCCGCTTATAAGGTCATTATTTTTCAGGACCGCATGGGTGACCATATATCCGATACTGACTGTACAGTGATTTCCACTACTGAGTTTCAACTTACAGGTATATAGTTAATGTAAATAACAGTTTATAAAAAAGGTAACATTTCAACTGTATAGTATAAAAATTCAAAACTGACGAATTTTGAGTTATGACAACATTGCACTTAATATGCGTGCAATATTTCTACTTAAAAAAATTTTTGAGTATCTTATTGGTGTCTGGTTTTCACATTAAATATAGGTATTTTCCAAATATGGTTATTTTAAATTTTCACTATATAATAGAAGTTTATTTATTGGCCATGTTTTTCAATTTAATTATAGTTAGGGAAGACCGGGAGAATGGCGACACCTTAAGGGAATTTAAATTTTTATTTCTAAAAAAAAATGTTTATTTTTTAATAGTAAAAATTCTAAAGCTGAATCATTATCTTTAGTATCTGCATAAATTTAACCGTAATCATAACTGTAAAGTAATCACACATAAAAAAAAAAAAATTCAACCTCTGTACAGTGGCGGAATTACCCAGGATACTGGGGTAATTCCGCCACTGTTTCGGGGTAATGACGCCACTCTTTAATGACCTAGTAAATACATAAAATGGATACTAGGAAACACATAACCTACTGAAAATAGTTAGAAAGCAATTTAATTTAGCAGAATAATGAATAATTACAATGTTCCTTAAGTTAGATTTATGCAAAAGTCACCCTTTGCCATGGTGGCGGCATTACCCCGAAAGGACAATATAGCGGAAATCCCCCAGCAAAGCCGTAAGAAGAACCAAACTTGTTCAACAAATCGCATCAAAATGTTGGCGAATGCATGTGGATTACGGGTAATATTATATTAAGTAGCTAATGTTACAATAAAAGGTGTTTACTTCTACTCATTTGAAGCTCCAAAATAAGAAGCAACTAGACGAAAACTAAATTTTTCACTAGAACAAACGAACGATGATAACAAAATTACTCTCACTTTAGCCACTGTTTCTATTGTTAGCCGCTGTAGTGTAAGTGCATTCACTATCTCAAACTGCCGTTTGTTTTTAAACTAGGCGGGTTGGCGGCATAACCCCGAGTGGCGCCATTCCTCCGGTCTCTCCTAATTCTGAGATGCGTTTACGTAAAAATACATACATATCTGCGTGTTACGTTTATTTTAAAGAATGGCATTATTAGATTTATGTGGACTTCAGGTAAACTTGAATAATATGTTGAAATTTCTTTAAAAAAGACTTTCATCTCGAACCGATATTTATACTTTAACTTTTAATACAGTCTTCAATATTTCAATACTGAAACTGTCTTTAAAGTTTTAAAACAACTTATACTTGAATGTACTATTGAATAAAAATTATTACTTAATAAAAAAAATAACGTTAAGAAAATGCTAATCTAAAATTTGGTAAGAAAAAACCTGATGTTTGTCAAAGTCGAAAGAAGGACATACGTGGGCAGCATGCGATCCAGGTGTTGTTGATTCAGCTTAGATAGAGATTTCGTCACCAATTGACGACAACCGAGAGGGTCGTATGATTTTTCTGCGTATCTCAGATGCGCAGAGAACAACAAATATTGAACAAGCTGTAAGAAAGTCACGACAAATTGTATATAAAAGGACATACGATTCATCCAGAAAGTACACAGGGTCGAAGTATCCTAACCTAGCAACATGGGCTCCACAACTACTCACTTTGCGATTCCTTTAGTACTCTTTGTACTAAGCACTATTTCAAGTATTTCATACGTACAAGGACAAGCAACACCATGGTCGAATCCTCAATTGGCAGAAAACTTCATGAGCAATTTTATCTATTCTGTGGCTCAATCGGGAGCTTTCTCTCGAGACGCGGTGTCAGATATGAGCGCTATTGCTGACACCATGAAGACATCGATGGACAAAATGGTTCGATCAGGTAAAAGTTCGAGTTCGATGGTTAAAGCTCTAAATATGGCATTCGCCTCTTCTATCGCAGAAATTGCCGTGAGTGAAGGAGGAGGAGGTCGAACGACTGACGCAATTGCAAATTCAATGACAGACGCTTTCATGCAGACAACAGGCTCCGTTAACAATGCTTTTATCAATGAAATCCGAGAACTCATAAGTATGTTTTCACAACTTAATGATGTTGAAGGTGGATCAGCTGGTGCAGGAGCTGCGGCCGGAGCTGGTGCAGGAGCAAGGGCAAGCGCTGGTGCAGGAGCGGGTTCAGGAGCTAGCGCAAACTATGTCCAAGGGCAAAGTTCTAGTCAAGGATTTGGACAGAGTACACGTTCCTCAGTATCAACTGCTTTTACTACAGGATATGCAGCTGGAGGCCAGTCATATGGAGGAGGTGCAGGTGCTGGAGCTGGAGGAGGTGCAGGTGCTGGAGCTGCAGCAGGTAGTGGCGCAGGATCAGGAGCAGGATACGGTCGAGGAACAGGTGCAGGATATGGCGCAGGTAATAAAATGATTTTCTACTTTCAAGCGATAACTAACTATCGTCAATTTTCCATATCATACGTATTAAACGACCAAGCAATTTTCCCGATTAGGGATGACATTGTAAATGGCTGGTATGATTTTAACGAAACTTGCCTCCGATACTAAATCGAGCATTTGAGAACGATTTAGCTAGGTTCTGAGTTCAAGAAAATTCGTTTTGACAAGTTAAAACAAACTCAGCGTTAAAAATTCTGCTTGGTAAAATCGAAAAATGCTCTTGCGATTTACTCGAAACTTGTCTCTTATTCGAGCATGAGAAAACAAACTAGCTAAGTCCCGAATTTGAGAAAATTCGTTTTGGTTGGTTAAAACAAACTCAGCACTGAAAATGCTGCTATATATCGAAAACGGCTCTAACAATTTTCACAAAACTTGGCTCCTATAATAATTCGAGTATGAAAAAACAATATAGCTACATTTTCAATTCGTGAAAATTCGTTTTATTTGGTTAAAACAAACCCGGTTTAAAATGGTATAAAGCAAGAAAAATTCTGGCGATTATTATGAAATAAGCCTTATTCGAATACAAAAAAATTCTCCAAGTAAGTCTCAATTTCGGAAAAATTTATTTTAGTAAGTTTAAGCAATTTTTCTATATTTAATCTTCCGTACTCGGAATTCTCGCGGTTAATATTAGTCATTGATCATCAACACCATAAAACATGTAGAGTTGCAAAAAACCCGCAGATTTTGAGGGACGGGAATAAGCCCGGGAATTTCGGGGAATAAACCCGGAATTTGAATGAATATTGGGAATTTTGAAGGAGTTTTGAAGATAAACAAAACCTTATTTATTTTCCAATGTGAAATTTTTATTTTAAAGAAATTTGAGGGAAGAATGTTCCAAAAAGATAGATTTTACATTATCAATTCATAACAATAGCGACTGTAAATAGGTGAGGATTTGAATGTTTCTTTATTTTTTTTTATTTTTTTTTTTTTTTTTTAGTTTCTGTTGCCTTGCATATCTTGAATTTAGGCATACTTTATACTTATTTTCTAACGAGTTGCTTTGTATTTTTGTATTGATTTCATTTAATTCGTTCATTTTCTTTTTGTTTACATTCGTTGATTCGAAGAACAGAGGTGAAGTTTATATTCATGCCAGGGAAGATGGATCTCTCATCTGCCTCTTGCACTTCTTACTTGTTGACCATAAAAAATCAAATTTTTTAATTTCTCTTCCTTAATATTTCTGCAGCTTAAGACTGTATTTCGTTAATTTTCGTGTAAACCGTGCCATTTGTTTTTATATTTTATGTTATTAGTTTTGCTTACATTGATAAAAATTTAAATCAATAAAAATAATTGAAAATAATAAATTAAACTTTTCAAGCTTAAAACTTTCTGAAAACTCCCGGAAATTTTTAAAATTTCCTTCCCCAAAACCCGGTTTATTTCCGGGAATAAACCCGGTTTTTTCCATCCTTTGCAACTTTAAAAACATGATGTCGAAGCGGCGCTAATGGTTTTCATTCTATACTAAATCGAAGAGGAGATAACACCACATCGAAGTCACGAATACAGCAAAATTCGTTTTAACTGGCTAGAAGAAATAAAATTAATTGATTTTACGAAATGTTGATTTAGCAAGTTTAAATATTTTCATAATCAGTCTCTAAATATTGTTAAGATTTCTTGATACGTAACTGCACTTATACTTTTGCTATATTTAAAACCATTACCACGTTATAGTTTGATAACATGGTGATAAACCAAGCGTAAAATAAGTAGCTATTTTAAAAGCAAGAACATTTTTCTGTAACTTCTAAGCGACTTTTTCGGAATCCTAAAAGCACCTTGCTGTTTCTATTTATTTATAGATTTTTTAGCGCATAAGGGTTACATTGAGTAAATCTCTATTCATTAAAATTAAGTATTATATTGAGTGAACCTCTTTATAATAAGGTGAGTTTAAATTTATTATTGAAAGAATGCATTCAATGGATTTTTTATATTATACTGATCAGATAAAAAATCATAGCAACCCTTGTCAGTACAAATAAGTGAATCCACTTTAAATATATTTCCGCGTAAGAAGTTAGAAACGGAATTTAAAAGATACTTGTGATATAAAACTCTATTTTGTACAACCAGTGTAAGTCTGACTGGAAAGGCGTAAATTGTATTTTGAACGCCCGTTTGTAGCAATCTGGCCGCTCAAAAATATTGTAATTCAAATTTCAGATCAGAGAATTCACAAAATCCCCTAATAAAATAAAGAACTGGAGTCAATTATCTGTATTATAAAAGACAAACGTGTCCGTGCGTAACGCTGACGTCATTTTGATGGTGGCAACAGCAAACGATTAAATTTGAATTTTACTAACTTTTATTGCAATTTTTTAAGCTCCTAAATGCTGCACATTTTCCATTTTTAGACCGTCGAATAGTAAAATAAAAAGAAAAGTGCCCGGTTCAACTGATGGCATTGAGCTCACAGGCTATTCACACTAATTGTATATTATACTCTTATTTCAAAGAATAATGCCCCTCTAAAAATAAATTAAGGGGGGGGGGTTAGACCACCCCCTTGTTTCACATCTTTATAATACACCAGTGAGCCTCCAAATCTCATCAGGAAAGCACCTTGTCAGAATAAACCGGTATACCAAATTTGAAGCAAATCGGATAGAAAAACCCATTTATCTAAACTATGGGGGCGGGGGTATTAGCCCCCCAATCCCCTTTTATACTTAACCAATCAACCTCCAAATCTACTCAGGGAAGCACCTTATCAGAATAAACCGGTATACCAAATTTGAAGCAAATCGGATAGAAAACCCATTTATCAAAATTAGGGGGGGGGGGGTATTAGCCCCCATTTCCCCTTTATACTTAAACAATGAACCTCCAAATCTAATCAGGGAGACCTTATCAGACCTTATCAGAATTAATCGGTATACCAACTTTGAAGGAAATCTGATAATTATACATGAAAAATGCATTAATCTAATTTAAGGGGGAGATTAGCCCGCCGTACCCCACTTTATACTTAACAAATGAACCCCAAAACTAATCAGGGTAGCACCTTATCAGAATGAACCTAGAAAGTTTTTTTTGAAGCAAATTGGATATTTATATCAAGAGTTGTCGCTTTAGGTACATACAGAACCTGCGGCACATTAGCTCCTGAGGCTTTTATAGCCTGTGAGCTAAAAAAAAATGTTCTTTCAAATGTAATTTGTTTGAAAATTATATATCGCAATTTACTCAATTTTTATTGTTTTTAAATTAATTTTCAAACAATGTATTTTTTTTTAAATCTATCTTTATCGCGCGCAGACGATTACAAAAGATAAATCCGTTTGCAATTAAATGAATATAAATAGCCATTTGATTCCAGCTTATATACCATAGCGAAATTAAAATATTTATCAATCAATGAATAAAATAATAAAATAAAAATAATTTTACAAATTACAACGACCATTTGGAAAATGATTTTTTCAAAGACTAAAATTTAAGACACTAGGGGGCTCTGCCCCCTACGAGCTACGCTCGTCAACCCCCGTTCAGACACCGCAGACTCTAAAAATATGCTAATTTGATCGGCTTTAAAAAGATTTCGGAAGATTGAATTATAATTTAAAAAACAATGGCGATCTCCCTATAAACGGATTTCTATTCATTTCTCTTTGACTGGGGAATTTTAAGGCCAAATCCGCTGCGGTACTACTTGATTAACCCGTCTTGATTATATAAATCGCAAAAGCACTCGCCAAATTATAAAATTGACATCATTTTTATTTTAAATAACGAAAGAACAAATAAATTAGTGCAACATTAATAAAAATACAAATAAAACGTCGAAATAAAAAAAACTTGATGACGTAGACACGTGTAACTTGCTTAAAGTCAAGTTAATGTGACATTTACGATCAACCATTATTGGCATTTAATCTTATAGTTTGGCGAATGATAGATTTTTGGTCGACGGGATAACTAAGTAGTACCAAAAATACATATGTCAATCGCTGTTTTCATCTTTGATTAAGTAAAATAAGATAAACATTTCAAGGAATTAAGTAAACAGAATCTTTGTCTCCCGGTATTTTTTAACAAAGCGAAAAGAAAGTTCTTTTAAATAAGACATTTTAAATTAATCGTTTTTAATCTGACGTAATTTTGACCAAACTATTCTTTCTCTTTTTAATATTCACGTGAAAATACTTGTGTTAGAAATGAAATATTATTTGTGCTTTCCTAACAAAAATAGTTGAAAAGTATCCTCTCAAAATATCAAATAAATGTCTAGCGCAATTTCTAAATTTAAACCGTTTTGCAATATTATTTTGTGTTCATTTTATGTAATAACTGTAATGGGACGTAAATATGACGTAATTTCTCCTATTTAAGACTTCTAACGCATGTTAATAAATTTATTATTTTACAAATTCCTTTCTCTCTTAAAATTCACGTGTAATTATAGTTTTTATGATGTAATTTTTAATAAGTTCCTGCTTTTTGTACATAATTATTTAATTCTAATTCCAAATGTTTTTTTCTGTTTGTAATAGTCACGTGTAAATAAATTTTTAATTTATTACACGTATAATTTTTTTTTTTTGAAGCAAACATTATTGTTTCCGCTGTTTAAACAGTTGGCAACAGGTTAAATTAATATCACTTTCTAAAATCTGTAAAATATATCTCTAGAAATGCTGAAAATTTGAATTTAAAATGGAAATAAAACCTCAAAAAATTAGCCAAATTAAAGAAAGAAATACAATCTGCACACCGGGAACTTCAAACGTATAAAATGATCTAAAAATGATTGAATTCCGATGTATAGTTTTTGCTCCTATAAAACTTTTTTAGTGGAACGATTTTGTCCAAATTTAGCATTAAATATCTCTTAAAATAATTCTTCGATTTGAAAACTGTCTACATCAGCGTGTTTATCAAACATTTCTGTATAATACTACCGATTTTCATATTTTTGTATGCATTATTTTTCTTAATATTAACGAAGAAAGACCTCCGGTCACAAAAAATTCAAAACCGGCGGCGGCGGCGGTGGTTACTTTTTTTTAGAATAGAGAGATAAAAAATCGCACGGAGTTCATCATACATTACGTACGCCATGAATTAAACATTAATAGTGTTATTACACGTAAAAATTCCAAGCGACAGAAATCGCCTGCAACTCGTATTTGGTGTGAAATATTTATATGTATTCATTCCTGTCCTATTTATCTTTTTTGTTATTTTTAATTGGCTTATTCCATCTTTCTTTTGCACGTGAAAGTCTTACAAATTAAAATTAACTCTTTGGCAGAAATTGTTATTCATTTTCTTTCATTTTCATTAGTTATTATCCACCTGAAACTTACGTGTTATCCAAGCATTTCATTGTCTGTTCGGGAAAAGGCTTTTCCGTCGTCAGATTTCCAAGAAATCTGATGACACATTTTAAATGAAATTTCATTCTTAAACTTCTAAACATCCGACAATATTACTTTTTACACCGTCGTATAGAGAAAAAAAAATGTACTTTTAAATGCATTTTGTTTGAAAGCTGTATCTCAATTTGTTTCTGAGTTATTAATTTTTTTGTAGTTTTTATTACTTTTTTGTCATAGTGACAACAGTCTGTTGTCCATCTCTGTTGAAACTAAAGGGAAATACAGATTACTATATAGACCATCACAAAACGAATAAAATGCGGATTAAACCAATAAAAAACTTCAGATATGCTTTTGATCTCCTACCCTGACGAGAACAATAACCATTTTTCCAAATGGTTAATAAATGAAATACAAATTGAAGACATGTAATCGAATTTCCCACATAATCCACTGAAAAAACAGAAAGAAAAAACTTGATTGTAAATAGCGATGTTTGGAGATTTCTTCAGCTCTTAACTACAGGCGTGAGGCCAATATGAAAATATCGCTTTTAATACGTTCCTTTATATATGATGTTTAGTATTTTTAATTGGCATTCTAAAAAATATATTAAATGTTACAAATCTATTACATTACATACAAAAGAAAAAAACAGCAGACCCGTGCGTGGGCTTATCGCCGCAATTTTTGATATTATTTGCTGATACATTTTTTCATTAATTTTTGATTATTTCCAATTATTTTCATCAGAAACGTGTTTTAACGATACATAAGTATACTATGCAAAAATCCGCTTGCAAAACCTTTCGAAAAATATTTCCTTTATCGCTGTGCCTTTACCATGTGAAGAGACAAAAGGTGGTTTTCACCTATATTCTGTAACACGTGAAGACCGGGTTTATCCCGTTGAATTATTAATGTGGGAATAAGAATGAACAGCAACTTTCATACGAAAACTATCAACTCAATGAACTGTAACAGTCACGGTTGTGATAAAATCATGAATGAATACGAGTTGACGATACATGAGGATGGAATCGAGGAACTCGCATCAATACTCGCATCCAGAAAAACAAATTTTGGAAAATCGCGAAACACCTGTAATTGCGTCCATTGGTTTTCATTGTAAACCAAAATTTTACGATGTCAGAATTACAGGATAAAACTAGTTCTTTTGAAGATTATAGTATTTTTTGTGGTCTAGGTTTACCAATAGAATTGATTAATAGAGAAAACACAATTTTTTAAATTTTGGATAAGGTGAGTTTTGAAACTCATGTCCTCAATTGTATAATGAGTAGTAAAGAGGACAACGACAGAGATCGGTTGGAAAAAGATGGAACGCAATGTTTAAAAAGTTTGCAAAGTTTAATTATAGAAAAGAGAAGCAAAAGTGCACTTTTCATATACAGAAAAACCTCCCTAAAGCGACCATGTTCCGTCCCAATAAAAAGTGGTCGCTCCCCAGGTGGCCTCTTAATGGAGGTCATGTTTAAATCTAGATTTTAATTGTTGAAAAAAGGTAACAATTAATGTTTCTAAAATTTATTTTTCACATTTAGAAAAAATATAAATATGTAAGTATCCAAACAAAAGTTAATTACATAAGTTAATTTCTGAAGAGTTTAAAAAATGAATATATGGACGTTTGCTTTGATTTTAAGGTTTTATCTTTTATAACTTTTATTTCCAAGTCCTTTCGAAGCTCAGTAAATAAATGCAATTTTCTTTTGGACGGGAACAAATAATGACGATTTCATTAATTTATCTATTTCTTTGAGAGTTTCCTGACAGAATAGGGCAGGGGAGTTTATCGACCGTCATTCTTAATTTATCAGCAGAGTTAAATTCATTGCCTAAAAAAGTTACAAAAGGATTTAAACACTTAAGATTTACCGGAATAAAAAAAAATCTAAACAATTTAGAAGTTTAATGAATAATGCGGTCTCTGGAAATTTTTTTCTGATAAAATCTTCTTCAAGCGACCAGAAAAAACGGAAATTGTTTAATTTTCTTCAAAGAAATGGGTCGCTCATGGAGGGAGTTCAAATGGGATGGTCTCTGAATGGAGGAAAATTAGTATTGAGCCTATGGGAATAAATATAGTTCCATGAAAAAAAATGGTCGTTCAGGGTGGCGGTCGCTTAATGGGGGTGGTCGCACAGGGAGGTTTCACTGTATTGCTTAATGAATCGGCAAAAGCCGTTATTATCTTGCACCTATTTATGAACTCGTATCTATATAATGGAAGTCTCATTAAACGTTTGTGTTTGCCTTGATATTGACACTTGTTGTGATAAAATTTTAACTAATCACATCAATCTTTATCAATCTTAACTTCACATTAATATTTAATGAAATATTGCTTTGAACACTTATTGAACACATTTAGTTGTATTCCACATCTTTGGTCTAGAATTCTAGATGAACCAAATTTTAATCCATAAAATTTGAAAACAAGTCAAACGGATATGTTTTTGCAAGTTAAAAAAAACGTAACTATTTCTTTTAAGAGGATCGAACAGTGATGGCATCTATTTTTGCATGTACATGCCAACGATATTCTAACATGATACGAATTTAGAAACATTAAATGAAGGAAGAATATGCATAGAATTAAATTTTCACTTATAATAAGATTGATCCTTCAAATATTGCTGTAAAAGCGTAATATAAAATTTACTCACTCAAATGCCTATTAATGTTATACAATATTTATGCTAACTAAATCCAAATATAATATTTTGATGGAGACTAAATATTTAAATAATAAACTGTTATATATATATGATTATGTATGGAGAAAATAAATCGTTATAGGAGCAGGAGCAGGAGCAGGCGCGGGAGCTGCTGGTGGTTCAGGAGCTGGATATGGTGCAGGCTACGGTTCAGGAGTAGGAGCACGTGCTGGTGCAGGATCTGGCTCAGGTAGCTAAACTAATTCTTATTGATAAATTCTTTAATTTTATACAATTTTTAAAATAGTCCACCAATTCGACAGACTAAATTGCACAACAGGCTTTCTTACATACAGAAATAAATTTTCGCTTATTGTAAGTTTGATTCTTAACATATTACAGTCTAAATTTAATGAAAAATTAACGTCGCACCAAATATTGTAGAATAATAAAGCTCATAAATATTTAATAACAAACTGTTTTATATTTGATAATGTACAAACAAAATATATTGTTATAGGAGCGGGTGCAGGATCTGGAGCAGGAGCAGGCGCAGGATACGGTTCAGGCGCAGGAGCAGGAGCTGGGGCAGGATCTGGATCAGGAGCAGGCGCAGGATACGGTTCAGGCGCAGGAGCAGGAGCTGGTGCAGGATCTGGCTCAGGTATTTAAACAAATTCTTTAATTTTATACAATTTTTAAAATAGTCCACAAATTCGACAGACTAAATTGCAAAACAGGCTTTCTTACTTACAGAAATAAATTTTCGCTTATTATAAATTTGATTCTAAACATATTACTGCCTAAATTTAATGGAAAATTAACGTCACACTAAATATTATAGAATAATCAAGCGCATAAAAAAGTTAAAACAAACTGTTATATATTTGATAATGTACAAACAAAACATATCGTTATAGGAGCGGGTGCAGGATCAGGATCAGGAGCTGGTGCAGGTTATGGCCAAGGTGCTGGAGCTGGATATGGTGCCAGTGCAGGAGCTGGTGCAGGTTATGGCCAAGGTGCAGGAGCTGGATATGGTTCCGGTGCAGGTGCTGGTGCAGGAGCTGGTGCAGGTTATGGCCAAGGTGCAGGAGCAGTTGCTGGTTATGGCCAAGGCGTAGGAGCTGGCTCAGGATCAGGTAAAGTGTAAAATCCTTGTTATTAAAAATTTTAATTTTATAGCATGTTCAAAATAGTTTACTTCTTTGTGTTACTGAAACCTAAAATAAACTTTCTTACTACAAATAATTCTTTATTTTGTATCATGTATTTGTTTTCAATAATCAGAAAAATCGAGAAGTAGAAGATACAGTTCAAACGTTTTACGCTTTTACAACGAAATATTAAAGGTGACAAGACACTTTTGATCGAATCGAACAGATATGTTATCGAATTTGCATGTGTAAGCGAACAATATTCTTACGTGCAAGGATTTTCCATATTTAGTAATTCCACATTCCATATTTAGTAATTATGAACAAAAAAGGAATATTACAGAATTTTTCTCTTATACTAAATTTGATTATTAACATATTCCTGTAAAAACTCTAAAACAAATTAATATCTCCTTCAAATGCATCCCAAGTAGCTCAGTTTATAGGCCAATCGTCGGCGCTTTGTGAATACTCTAAGAAAATTGTACGATTGGGAATGTGGGGGGGGGGGGGGGGGGGTGGCAAAGGTTGGGAAATGGTAGATGTAGAGATACTTTTAATTTGGAGCGCGTATGACAGGATTCTCTCAAATGCGAGTGGTTGGAACAGTGTTGGGTCTTTATTGGCAGATGCTTCGTTGCCTATTGATGTGGCAAAGTGGACTTTTCCCACTGTAGGCCCACGTGAACCGATAATTATGCAATTAGTCAACATTGGCTCTACCATTTTGTGCTACATCAAGTTTTAATGTTATAGAATACTTAAGATGAATAAGTCTAAGGATAATACGTTAATAATCAAATAAAATATTTCAGTTATCAAATATATTTCAAAAAATTATATACTTTTATATACGTTAAAATACACGGGCAAAATATATTTTTGTAGGAGCAGGTGCAGGATCTGGATCAGGAACAGGTTACGGCCAAGGTGCCGGAGCTGGTGCTGGAGCTGGTTCAGGAGCTGGATATGGTGCCGGTGCAGGATATGGTTCAGGAGCAGGAGCTGGATCAGGCGCAGGTAACTTTTTAAATTCTTCTGCACAAAGGCTATAAGTTTCTAATTTTAAATTAGACCATGTCTTATCAGCTTTAATCATAGATATTTTTACGATATTGACGCAATTCTGCGATATATTTTTCGTCTAAAACAGTGTTTTCCAACCTTTTGTGCTATGCACCACCAAAGCATCTGTAAAGTCACTATGCCTCCCTCCTCCCTAACACACACACACACAATCTGTAAATGATGTCTGTTATTTTAAAAGTGAACTTTATTCGCACTGTGGAAGGGTAATAGAGCCTTGACAATAACTATTCATTTCACATTTTTAACCTTATCAAGGAGGTTTATCTTATGTCACAAATGGGTTTTTAACACAATTCTATTAATGCAATGAGATTATACATCTTCGAAATTGTGACAAAAAGAGTTTTGTTGTACTTTTACAACTTAACTCAATATTTTTAAAAAAGGGCTATATGGTCTGCATTTTTATCTTTACAAAATATCTTGAAGAGAGACTTACATTTAACGTTAAAACTGATAACATTCATACATTTTATAATTCATTTTCGTAACTTATTAAAAATTGGTGAAAAGCTTTGGACACTAAATTTCCTTTCTACTCTTAACGCAATATGCAAGAAGCATTTCAAGTTTCTAATGTTTATCAAATTAAAGTAGCCATTATTGCCAACCACAATACATTTTCTCTGTTTTCCTTTTCCCAATAAAGTTAATTGTCTTCCATGTATTATCTGATTTTAAAATTTAAAATGTGTGTGTCATCATGTAAATTTATTCACTGTGCAGGATGCCTCCACTAGAGCCATAGATTTTTATTATCTCCCCACTTCCTTTTCTAATGATATTTAAGATTAGTAAGTTTTATGGTAGTACCTTGTTCAGATATTTCATATAGTATTTTTTTTTTATGTTAACTAAGTTCAAGACCGCCAAATTTTTACATACCTTTTAAGTAGTTCCACTTGTAAAAGAATCTTCATGTGACGTAAAGCAGAGCGAATAGAAGTAAAAAGCTTATTTAATAAATAATCGAATGCGTTAACATAAATTGTAAATTACAGTCTCAGAAAAATTATAGTGAGATTTATTATTACGAAAAGGAGTCAAAATATTTAAAAAAAAAGTATTCGCATAATTATTCGGGTATGAATTTATTTTAAACTGTACATTGGGAGCATTTTTAAAATACAATAAAAAAATGATTTTTTAAATTTTGCTTGTATTCCATTTATTTTTAGCCTACAACATTACTTTTGAAATAAACAAGTTGGAAATTGCTCGTCAAACGTGGCAAATGAGGTGCGTTCATACTATAACTAGTTTTATAAACATTTTTCGCAGCGCATATTGTACTAAATGTATATTTTAGTACACTTCATAGGTGCATATCAATTTCATTCTGTTCGAAAGTCTGTAATATCATTAAAATGCACTTGAAATAATTTTTTCTTATTGGTCTTAATGTAATAGAAAACTTTTGACTGTCCCTGTAAATAAACTATACATCCGATTTTCATAAAATTTGAAATGACTCCATAAAATTTTGCAAAAATTATATATTTAAAATTTCAGATCATCCGGAAGGCTGTAACATCCTTAAAATGCACTTGAAATATTTTTTTCCCCTTTGACCGTAATGTAACGGAAAATTTTTAACTGTCCCTGTAATTAAACTACACATCCGATTTTTATAAAATTTGAAATGACCCGACAAAATTATGCAACAATTATATATTTTAAATTTCAAACGATTCGGTCGGGTAGTTTTTGCGCTGTTATATGCGGACGGACAGACGGACTGAACGACGACTATAGGTGCTACGTATTTATATAATTACGAACGCACCTAAAAATCGGTAAAAGAGCTGATGGAGAATAAGTGGGTGACAAATTTGGAATTTCCCCAACCTAGAAAGTCAAATTGCCCCCCCCCCCCAATGGGGCGTGCGCCCCATGTTGGGAACCACTGGTCTAAAAGAACCAGATTTTATTCCATAAATTTAGTATACCTTTTAGAATTCAAACGTATGAGCTTTTAGAACGAAATAATAAATGTGACCAGTTACTTTTAAACGGACTGAACAGTAAAGTACATTTTACATGTACCCGCTAACGGTATTCTAACGTGATAGAAACATTCTAGTTAAAAAAATTAAGAACTATTTTTCGCAGAATAAAATTTTCACTTATCATAAGTTTGATATTTTACATAACGACGTATAAACTAAGTAAACAATTCCTGATGCAATCAAATGGCTATTAATGTTATAGAATATTTATGCTGAATAAATCAAAATATAATATTTGAATAAAGACAAATTTTTAATATAATATACTCTTATACTATATATGATTAAGTATGAGCAAGATATATGGTCGTAGGAGTAGGTGCAGGTTATTGTGCAGGATTCGGTGCATCCACAAGAGCTGGTGCTGGAAGTCAAATTTGATAACTTTTTTTTTTATGTTGAATCCTTGATTTTTCCCCTTGAATGATACATTACTTTTGTTTCTACAACAAGGGAAAAAAATAAGTAATTCAGTTTGTTTACATTATGCATAAACATTACATACGTAAAATTTAAACTCCATTTTATCAAAATGTTGTTTTTTAGACTTCGATGTAGCTTTTTATAAAAACTACTACATATTATTATTTGCAATCTTGCCAGAATGCTTCACACGTATTCCTAATCAATCTGAAGTGAGCTTTTGTTTCAAACATCCGTACAACTTTTTTTTTTTTTTTTAGTTTTTCTTTGGAAAAATGCGATTTTTTTGTTTTTTTAAAGTGGTTTTTATTCCAGATTAAAAATAAATAAATAAATAAAGAATATCGATTTATAAAGTTGACTTCACTTTATTAGGTGTTATTCATATTATGTATATAAAAAATTGTAAGTGAATATCTTTGGTAGTTCCTGAGAAAAGATACATTAATGTAACATGGTAGGTATGCGGACTTACAACCGCCTTTAACACCTTGAGGGGCGGTAGGATATATTATATCCCACCTAATTTTAATGAAGATTCGCACCAAAATATTTTAATTAAATTTTACTTTTTTAAATTTGGTGGAAAAAAGTTTTAAAATTGCTTTTCCTCCTCTTGAGGTTTTTTTTTTCTTTTTGGAAATTGCGGTGTAAGATCCACATTACACAAACACAATTGCTTTCCCCTGAAAAGGGTTAAGTTGGATAAATCAAAGTATAATATTTCAATGGAGGATAACTTTTTAATTAGTATACTGCTATATATGAAATAATGTGTGAACAAAATATGTCGTTATAGGAGCGGGTGCAGGTTCTGGAGCAGGCGCAGGTTATGGTCAAGGTGCAGGTTACAGCGTAGGAGCTAGTTCAGCGTCTGGCGCAGGCTACGGGCAGACTGAAACAACAGAAGTAATTACAAGAGTTTCTCAAATCGATTATTCAGGAGCAGGATACGGTGCAGGTGCTGGAGCTGGTTCGGGAGCAGGTGCAGGTTATGGTGCCGGAGCTGGATATGGACAAGGAGCAGGTGCAGGATATGGCGCAGGTAATAAGATAATATATATTCAAGAGATAACCAATTATCAACAAAATCCCATGTATAAGAAGTAAAATTATCTTGAGTTATTTACAACTCTTTGTATGACAATAAACACCTTTGCTCTCTGGAAACCCGGAGAGAACAAACTTCTTCGGAAATTTGAATTCGACCAGACCTTAACAAAATGTTAAAATATCCTTACTACTCCCAGTATAATCTGATAGTTTTTAGAAAGTATCAGCTCTCTAAATTTGACTGGAAGGGGTGTTGAGCCAACGCAGGTATAAAGAAGCCTCGTTTCTTCAAAAATCTTTTTTACATGGAAGACAGTTTTGGGTTACAGATATATCCATTTACTGAAACAGGAGTTGAGCAAAATGTAACAGCTTACGGAATAAAAAAACTAGTTTTCTACATTTTGCAATATTTAATACATTTTCAAGATTCAATTATACATGAATAAAATATATTGTTGTAGGAGCGGGTGCAGGAGCTGGTACAGGCGCAGGTGCAGGAGCAGGTTATGGCCAAGGTGTAGGTTCAGGTGCAGGAGCTGGCTCAGGGGCAGGTGCAGGAGCAGGCGCAGGCGCAGGAGCTGGTTACGGCCAAGGTGCAGGAGCCGGATATGGTGCAGGTTCAGGCACAGGTGCAGGATCTGGAGCCGGCGCAGGAGCAGGTTATGGTCAAGGTGCAGGAGCAGGATATGGTGCCGGTTCAGGCGCTGGAGCAGGAGCAGGTTACGGTCAAGGTGCAGGTTCAGGTGCAGGAACTGGCTCAGGGGCAGGTGCAGGAGCAGGCGCAGGTGCAGGAGCTGGTTACGGCCAAGGTGCAGGAGCCGGATATGGTGCAGGTTCAGGCGCAGGTGCAGGATCTGGAGCCGGCGCAGGAGCAGGTTATGGACAAGGTGCAGGAGCAGGATATGGTGCCGGTTCAGGCGCTGGAGCTGGAGCAGGAGCAGGTTACGGTCAAGGTGCAGGTTCAGGCGCAGGAGCTGGTTCAGGAGCAGGTGCAGGATCTGGAGCCGGCGCAGGAAGAGGTTACGGTCAAGGTGCAGGAGCTGGATATGGTGCCGGAGCAGGATATGGCTCTGGTGCAGGAGCTGGATCAGGAGCAGGTAATAATTTCTTGTTAAAAATGTTTCAAATTTATAGCATTTTAAAAATAAATTATTACTTCGTAAAATTAAGTCCTAAAAGAGTCTTTAACACTCTATTTGCTTTGAACTTACTAGAACGTATCTATAACACACAAACTTAAATAACAAATGATAAAAACCCAATCTTTTTGAGAAAATAAGCTTTTGATCTGGTTCATCTATTAAAATATTAGGATTCATGCCTAATTCTGGAGATTTATCAATTTACTGTAACAGGAGTTGAGCAAAATTTAACAGCTTATGAAATGAAAATCTTGTTTTCTACAATTTGCAATATTTAAAACATAATACGCAATTATACATGAATTAAATATATTTTTGCAGGATCTGGATATGGTACCGGTTCAGGCGCAGGTGCAGGTTATGGCCAAGGTGCAGGAGCAAGTGCAGGATCTGGAGCCGGTGCAGGAGCAGGTTACGGCCAAGGTGCAGGAACCGGGTATGGTGCCGGTTCAGGCGCAGGAGCTGGCTCAGGAGCAGGCGCAGGATCTGGCTCCGGTGCAGGAGCAGGTTACGGTCAAGGTGCAGGAGCCGGTTACGGTTTTGGTTCAGGCGCAGGAGCTGGCTCAGGAGCAGGTGCAGGGTCAGGAGCAGGTTATGGCCAGGGTGCAGGAGCTGGCTCAGGATCAGGTAATTAAAATTTTCTGGTAAAAATATGTTTCAAATTTATTACTTCCTAAAACTAAATCCCAAAAAAGTCTTTAATGTTCCATTTGCTTAGGACTTCGTAGTACGTATCTATTTTCACTATTCAGTATAGTGTATCTTTCATTTATACGAACCACATATGAATCCTTAAAATAAGAAGATACTATTCTAGCGTATTAAGCTTTAACAACGAAAAAGTCAAGATTAGCAGATACGTTTGAGCGGATCCATTTTGCCTGAAATGACATTCTAGTGTGTAAGAAACGTTCGTATTTAGAAAAAAATATATAAAGAAATGATTTTCATAGAAAAAATGAATTTTATTTTTAATTTACTGCCGTAGAAATTTTAAAACAAATCCATATTGCACTCAAATGCGCTTTAATAATATTGAATACTTACAGTAAATAAATTGAAATGTAATATTTCTATTAATTATAAACAGTTATATATGTGATGACATATGGATAAAATATAATTTTGTAGGAGCAGGATCAGGTAATTTCGAAAATTCTTGTTAATAAAAGTATGAAATTTATAGCTTTATCAAAGTAGATTACTACTTCGCTGAACTAAATTCTGAGAGAAGCTTTAATGCTCAATATATTTATGGTCTTTCTAACTTATATTTTTTCATAATAAGGAGAAAATATGTAGGTCTGTCGTATCTAGGAGCCACATTTTAACTCTAAAAAAAATATCTGAATACAAAACAAACGGCTTACGATGTTACAAACGAAATAGTAATGATGACCAGATACTTTTGATAGCATTCCACAGTGATGACGTTAATTTAGTGATGATAATAAAAAAAAAATATTGCTAATAAAAGTTTCAAATTTAAAGCCTTTTAAAAATAGAATACTACTTCTTAAAACTAAATCATAAATGGGTATTTAATACTCCATATACTTATCCATGTTCCAGTATGCATTTCTTTTCAATATTGAAAAAACGTGCAGGTCTCTGGTATACCTTTCGTCAATTCGAGCCACATTTTAACTCTAAAATTATAATCTAAATACAAATCAAACGCCTTATGCTTTTACAAACGAAAGAGTGATGATGACTAGATAATTTTGATTGTATCCCACAGTGATGACATCCATTTTGAATGTGCAAAACAACGACATCTAGTGTATTAGGAATATCCCTATTTAGAAATAATTCTATAATGATTTTTGCAGAAATAATTTTTTTTAACTCTAAGTTTGATTATTAACATATTGCTATATAAACATCATAACAAATCCATATTGCACTTAAATGCGTATTAATATTTTAGATTACTTAAACTGAATAAACCGAAATGTAATATTTCAATACATTATAAACTGTTATGTATGCGATAATGTATGGACAAAATATATTTTTGTAGGTGCAGGTGCAGGTTACGGCGCAGGAGCTGGTTCAGGTGCAGGTAATTAAAAAGATTCTTGTTAATAAATGTTTTAAATATATGGCCTCTTCAAAATAAAGGAATACTTCATACAACTAGAAATCTACATAACACAGGCCTCAACGTCAGATTTGAATTCGCATGTTTTTTTAATCTTTTTTTTTTTTTTTTTAATGTTTCTTGTCTTTATCCTGCAGTTTATTTTATTTTTTTTTTCAATTATGTTTATTTAAATTGCATTACTGCTATTGCGAGTAATATTTCACGTAGCTATGGTAGATTTAATTCTTAAAAATAACAGCAACAGCAACAACAACAAAAAACAATTATGAGCTCTAATACCCCAGGGCTGTATAATTTTATAAAAATATTTACTAGTAAATCTGCAGATTAGAAGCCTCAACGTCATCTTTGCAAGTCATTGTTTTTTAACACACCTTGTGTAATATTCAACTTCATACAGGTAATTTCAGCGAATTTCCTTTTTATTTCAAGTATGACGCCATATTAATTTTTTTATTCTTAATTTTTCTTATTAGCTCCCAGTACGATATGCTATTTCTTTCTCCCAGCTTATTTTGTGTATTCCAAAAAATAACGTTACCTTACAGAAGCCAGCCGTAAAACAAAGCAGTACGATTAAATACTCTATAGCAATTTTTTAAACTTCTAAACATCGCACATTTTCGTTTTTATACCGTCGTATTGGAAAAAAAAAGTTCTTTTAAATGCATTTTGTTTGAAAACTGTATCTCCATTTATTTTTGAAATATTAATTTTTTTGTAGTTTTTAGAGCCATTTGCTTAACACGGAACGGAAGTACTCCATTTCTGTAGAAAGTAAAGAAAAAATAGTTCTAAAATAGTAATTAAATATTTTTGTTGCCATTTTCTCATAACAACCGAAAGAAAATGCAATTAAAATAGTGCTATTTTGAAAAAAAATATATAAACGAATGATTTCTGTTAAAACAATGGAGCTATTATAAACTATATTTAATTTTAAGTATCTATGAATTATTAGATAGCTTTTTTTTGTCGATTTTCTTGAATGACGGATCTTTTTGCTGCATTTGTGCATTATTTCGCGATAGTGATGTGCTATGCATGCTTTACTGTAGGTGTTTAAGCGTAGATCGTAAATGTGGAATTCTTAAGCGGATGCGAATGACGTCATTTTACATAAAATAAAACGTGTGCTTTAAGTCTTAAAATTGAAATATAAATTTTGTACTGCAGTAGAGCCCGCTTAACCGAGTTATTTTCTTCTGATGGATTGGTGGCGTCTATTATTATGAAACAGCCATTATAAATGAAGCGTTAGGTGAAGATGAAAAAGCAGCTGTAAAAAGTTAGAACTCTGATTTTCTTGTCAGAATGGGGGGGGGGGGGGATAGCCATTGCAAAAAGAATTATAGCCATTTTTCCCCCTATTTGGAACACAATTGATGTTTTTACATCCGTAGCATTTTTTAATCTTCACCTAACTCTTCATTTATAATGGCTGTCCCATAATAATAGAAGCCATCAATCCATCAGAAGAAAATGAAGTAATGGAAATGCCGGGGGTGACACTAAATTCTGAAAAAGCAGAATTCCTGTTCTCTAGTTTCATTTTCCCTTATCACGCGAAAATCTTTTAATTGAAAATTAATTGCTTAAGAGAAAATATTATTCCGGGTTTTGATTTTCTTAGCAACGATTAAAGAAACATTGTTAAATTTTATTTTAAAATAGGTCAATTTATTCTCTATGAAAATAATGAACTTTTGAATTTTTAAGTAAAATATCTGAATAAAATAAGTAAAATATTGCCTATTTTCATTTCTGTGTTAAAATCCATCTCTATGCAAAGATACAAATGCATTAATTCATCCGTTTGACCTTGGCTTTACTCAAACATTATACACACACACATTCACAATTATAATAATATTATTCGGATCATATATGTTGCTAGGTAACTAATGAAAGAAAAGGAAAAAAAATGAAATATTTTACCAAAAGACATACCCCTAATTTAAAAAAATCTTACAAATGTATTGACAAAATTTCGAAATAATAGGAATAATTTAATACCATTATTGGGAAATTTCCGCATTCTGTAATTTACCTTTTAAATTCATTAGTCGAATGAACCATTTTCTTTCGAACAACGGAAATTTGAAAATCGTCTGAATTGCCATAGAAAACATTATGATGCAAAATAAAATTTTCCATGTTTTCCGAACAAATGGGCCAAATGTAATAAAAAACTATAGAGATAATTGTAACCTCACCAACATGCTTATCGGATTTGAAGCTCATCGGATGAATTTTTGCGGAAGTTATCGCGGAACAGACGGACAGACTAACAGACAAACAGACGGAAGCCAAAAACTTTTCGTGTCTCCACAGTAAGCCTTCACTGACGTTTTGGCAAATATTTATAAGAATAAAAAAAATACTTAAAATGTTTCAAAATTTGAAGCGTTAAATTAATCACGTTGTTATGCAATTATATTCTAAAATTCTTATGAACTGCATATTATGGTAAATTTTTAGTTACTAAAGTAGATTTCTTGACATGAACCTCCCGTTGTCTCATTAAATTTACATTCGTAATTTTCGTTACTACTTGATTATCCCATCGACCAAAAAACTATCGTCAAACTATAAGATTAAATGCCAATTATGGATGATCGTAAATGTCACATTCACTTGGCGGTAAATACGTTATACCCGTTTGTTACTTCATCAAGTGATTTTGAATTCGACGTTTTAATTGTATTTTTATTAATGCTTTACTAATTTATTTGTTCTTTCATAATTTAAAATAAAAATATATCAGTTTGCATAATTTAGCGAATAGTTTGGCGATTTGTATAACTTGGAAAAATTGGTCGACGGGATAATCAAGTTGTACCTAATTCTCTATTAATTGTACGAATGGTTAAATTTTATCTTAGATTTCATTTTTTACAGAGATTTATAAGGATAAGCAACACATTTGGACAAGCATTTTATATTATACTAATATCCAAATAGCAGTATTGAGTATTTACTTATCTAACAACTACAAAGTCCTGCATTTAATGTATAAGGAACTTATGGAAATGTAAACGGAGTTATCTGAATTAGAAATCTAATGTTTTTACAATTTTTGTTTCCCCAAAAATACCTTTTATTGCCGTTCTATAATATTTAGATCTAAGATCTTATCTAAATATTAATCCTAATCTATTTGATAGCATTAGCTCATAAAATTCTCCCCAAAATAAGCATGTTTGGAGATTTTTAAACCTAATGGGTAAGCATTTATCAGCGTGTCCATAGCTAATTGTCTAAATAGCAAACGTGCGAACATGATTATTCAGGCAATCTTGTTGTTTTTTTTAGATTTTAAGAATGACAACAATTATTTCCTGCTAATCATGACGTCATTTTGGACATTGATATCTATGCGGTGCATATTATTGACATTTACTATCCACTTGCTTTACAAAAGTTTTTCTTTTCTTTTAAATAAAAAATTAAATCTTTATGTTAACTGTGCGCAGACGATAAACAGCAAAATATTGATAACAATTTTATTTAAACAAAAAGAATTACTATCATAACCCAAGACCTTTTTATTTCAACATGAAAGCGGATTCGTTTTATTTTCATGACGTTATATTAGCTTGCTTTCCATGCTTACTCAAATCAATTTACTTTATTATTCAGACATAGATTCGTTTTACTTTTAATATGACGTCATGATCATATTTTTTAGCCCCAGGTATGCTATTTCTTTCTCCCAGCTTATTTTGTCTCCAATAAATAACGTCACCTTGTGTACGCTAGCCGTAAAACAAAATCCGATGTTTCATTGTGCGATTAATTAATTACTCTACAGCATTTAAAAATCTTCTAAGCATCGCACATTTTCAAAGTTTATACCGTCGTACTGGGGGAAAAAAGTACTTTTTAATGCAATTTGTTTGAAAACTGCATCTTCGTTTGTTTTTGAAATATTAATTTTTTTTTTTTGTAGTTTTTAGTGAAAGTAAAGAAAAAATTGTTGAAAAATAGCAATTATATCTTTTTGTTGCCATTTTCTCATAAAAATTGAAAAAAAGAATTAATTAAAATACGTGCTATTTTGAGAAAAATATAAATGAAGGATTTATGATAAAACATGGAGCTATTAAAAACTATATTTAATTTTAAGTATCTATATTAATGCAAATGACACCATTTTGCATAAAACAAAAGCGTGTGCTTTAAGTCATAAAATTGAAATATGTTTTGCAGTAGAGTCCCGATTATCCGAGTCCCGCATAACCGAGTTATTTACTTCTGATGGACTGGTGGCTTCTATTATTATGAAACAGCAATTATAAATGAAGCGTTGGGTGAAGATGAAAGAGCAGCCGTAAAATGTTAGAACTCTGATTTTCTGGTCAGAATAAAAAAAAAAAAAAAAAGGCCTTTTTTTTTTTTTTTTTTTTTAAATTATGGCTTTTTTTTTCCGATTCTGACCAGAAAATCAGAGTTCTAACTTTTTACGACTGCTCTTTCATCTTCACCTAACGCTTCATTTATAATGGCTGTTTCATAATAATAGAAGCCACCAGTCCAACAGAAGAAAATGAAGTAATGGAAATGCCGGGGGCGACACTAAATTATGAAGATGCAGAATTCCTATTGTTCTCTAGTTTTTTACTTTTAACTTTTTTATTACATTATCTCTTTTTCACGTGAAACTCTTTCCATTGAAAATTTATTTTTTAGGAGAAATTATTATTCCGGGTTTTGATTTTCTTGGAAACGAAAGAAATATTGATTAATTTTACAGAAAAATATTAATTGAATCTTTATGAAAATAGTGAGCTTTTGAATATATAAGCGAAATATTTGAATAAAATAAGTAAAACACACCCTAAATTCATTTCTAGGTTAAAATCTGTCTATACTGCGGAGGAAAGATATAGATGGAGAGGCAGTAAAGTGGCTGGGGTGGGGGGTGACGCCAAAAAAGTAACCCTAAAATCAGTTGCAGTCGGCCCAAACACAAGCACGTTATTTTACGTAAAAAAAAAAAAAAAAAAAAAAAAAAAAAAAAAAAACTTTTAATAATACAGTTTTTAATTCATAATACTATGGAATAATGCTTTAGAATGCTTAAAAATAAGCAGGTCACTTTCATTTAGAGAAAAAACGCACGGGTGATGTCAAAGAATTCGGTCTCTGTTCCAGGTGCTTGTTTTGTTTGGGCCGAGTGAGATCATTTAAATTTAAGCAATAACGCGCATCATATTAACGCAAAGATACAAAGACATTAATTCTTCCGTTTTGACGTTGGTTTGATTCAAACATTAAACACAGGCATTATGCACGTTTATAATGTTATTAGGATGAATTGCTGTTGCTATGGTAACTGATAAAATAAAAATAAAAAATGAAATATGTACATTTCAAATAAGTAAATTTATAAAACAAAATGTTTTATATAATTGGAATACATGTATAAAAATCCGTCAAAATTTACACAAATAATTTAAAAAAATCTGCCAAATGAATTGACAAAATTTCAAACTAATAGGAATAATTTAAGGCCCGTAATGGGAAATTTCAGTTTCCATAATTTACCGTTTAATTCCATCAATCAAATGAGCCATTTTCTTTAAAGAAATAAAAATTTGAAAATCGTCTGAAATGCCACGGAAAAGCATTATGATGCAAAATAAAATGTTCATTATTTTCGAAACATATGAGCCAAATGTAAAGAAAAACTATAGAGCCACTTCCGGTTACCTCACCAACATGCTTACTTAATTTCAAGCTAATCGGATGCTTTTTGTGGCAGTTATTGCGGAACACACAGACTAACTAACAAACAAACTGAAACCAAAAACTTTTCGTGTCTCCACAGTAAGCTTTCACTGACGTTTCGGCAACTAGTAAATCTGCAGATCAGGAGCCTCAACGTCAGATCTTAAAGTGATTGCCTTTTAATCTCACATTGCATAATATTCAACATCCTACACTCTGCATTTTACTAAATTTTTAATAATATAAATATTTAGCAACATATAAATTTCCTGGAAGGTTTCGAAGATTAGAAGCATTAAATTTTACGCGGTGTGTCAAAAATGGTCTGAAATTCTGATGAATTGCTTATTCTGGTAATTTTTTAGATTATTTAGGTAATTTGTTAGGTAATTTTTTATTATTATGTAAACATAATTGTTGAAAACACAAAACATTCATCTGCAAATTGTTGCACCACACAGTTTAGATTATGATCCGATTGCATTTTTTTAATTAAACAAGATTTGACACTTACTTTTTCACTCCAAAGTTGTAATTAAATTTTGAACGTTTCCATTCAGTTATGGTGTTTTATTACTGCTAAATATCAGATACGGATATACAATTTACTTTTGCTGGATTACGAGATTACAAACAATCTTTAAAACCAGCAGATAGAAAGAAATGTGTTTTGTGAAATTACGGCTGAGATCTACCTCGTCTTATTATGATTTTAGTATTCATGCCTGATTCTCGATACTTAATCATTTACTGCAATATTAGTTTTATTTATCATCTAATGAAATCAAAATTACATTTTATAGCTTATGCTATATCTAAAATTCTTTCAAAATGTAATAATAAATGAACAAAATAAATTGTTGTAGGAGCAGGAGCAGGAGCTGGATATGGTGCTGGCACAGGAGCAGGTGCAGGAGCTGGAGCAGGAGCAGGTTACGGCCAAGGTGCTGGAGCTGGTGCAGGTTCCGGAGCCGGTGCTGGTTATGGACAAGGTGCAGGCGCAGGAGCAGGTTCAGGATCTGGAGCTGGAGCAGGTTACGGCCAAGGTGCTGGAGCTGGATATGGTGCTGGCTCAGGAGCAGGCGCAGGAGCTGGAGCAGGAGCAGGTTACGGCCAAGGTGCTGGAGCTGGTGCAGGTTCCGGAGCCGGTGCTGGTTATGGACAAGGTGCAGGCGCAGGAGCAGGTTCAGGATCTGGAGCTGGAGCAGGTTACGGCCAAGGTGCTGGAGCTGGATATGGTGCTGGCTCAGGAGCAGGCGCAGGAGCTGGAGCAGGAGCAGGTTACGGCCAAGGTGCTGGAGCTGGTTATGGTGCTGGTGCAGGTTCCGGAGCAGGTGCTGGTTATGGCCAAGGTGCAGGCGCAGGAGCAGGCTCAGGAGCAGGTTCAGGATCTGGAGCAGGAGCAGGTTACGGCCAAGGTGCTGGAGCTGGATATGGTGCTGGCTCGGGAGCAGGTGCAGGAGCTGGAGCAGGAACAGGTTACGGCCAAGGTGCTGGAGCCAGTTATGGTGCTGGTGCAGGCTCCGGAGCAGGTGCTGGTGCAGGTTCTGGAGCAGGTGCTGGTTATGGCCGAGGTGCAGGCGTCGGAGCAGGAACAGGCGCAGGTTCAGGATCTGGAGCAGGAGCAGGTTACGGCCAAGGTGCTGGAGCTGGATATGGTGCTGGCTCGGGAGCGGGTGCAGGAGCTGGAGCAGGATCAGGTTACGGCCAAGGTGCTGGAGCCGGTTATGGTGCTGGTGCAGGTTCCGGAGCAGGTGCTGGAGCAGGTTCTGGAGCAGGTGCTGGTTATGGCCGAGGTGCAGGCGCTGGAGCAGGCGCAGGTTACGGTCAAGGTGCTGGTTCAGGAGCAGGTAATTTTCTAAATTCGTATTAATAATTACTTCGTTTTTACAGCATTTTTAAAATGGACCAATATTTTGTCAGAATAAATAATAAAAGAAACTTTCTAGCTCCAGTAATTACATATTGACTTTTTAGCACGTAATAGTTTAATTATTGAGAAAACCTCTACGATGCAACATTTGTATATACGAAACACCTATTAATCCTCAAAATTAGAAGGAACAAGTTAAACGCATTCATATTTATAAAGAAATGACAAAGGTGGCGGCAGTTACTTTTAATACTAAAAAGCTAGGATGTGATCAATCGAAAAAAAGACCCAGAATTCATTATTTTTTACCGACAGTCTATCGAGTTTCAACCGGAATTTTTTTTATACACACATATGTACTCATAAGAAGCATGTTCTGTAATTTTTTTTTAATTTTACTTGAGTACGCGCTTATGGAGGCCTTCGTTTTCAGTTGGCTTCTCATATTAATATCTATCAACCCTATTGAGAATATGTAGGATAAACTAAAACACTGGATTTTAGGCTTATCCTACAACTATCGCTTGGTAAATAAATGCGACATTTAACGCAATTAGGACAATTTGCTTCTGTTTATTTCCAATACGTCCATAAATCCATTTCAAGGCGCGTAACAGCTGTTTTTCAAATTAAAACAACAAACTAATAGTTATGTCCAAAATAATGTTCTTTAAGTTTATAATAGTTCAAACAGACTAAATTTTTTAATAATAACTGATTCATATTTAAAAATTTATGGAAAAATTTAATGTATCAGGAGCGGGTGCAGGCTACGGGCAAGGTGCAGGAGCAGGTTCTGGATATGGTGCCGGTGCTGGTTCTGGAGCTGGATCAGGCTCAGGCGCAGGCTCTGGAGCAGGTACTGGATCTGAAGCAGGTTATGGAACAAGATACAGCTACGGCCAAGGTGCAAGTACAAGCTCCCTAACTTCCAGTTCTTCGTCTAGTGTGTCTTCCCAATTTGGTAGCTCGTATGGTCAAGCATTTGGTCAAGGTGCAGGTAATTATTTTTAATGCTTTGTTCATCAGAGAATGAGAAATTTAAAGAAAATGAAAAACTTAAATTTCTTAATTTAACAGCCATAAGAATTATTTTTTCATTCATAATATGCTCTTACCTCAGTAACTCAAACATAAATAAGTCACATTTCAAATATTCGAGTGGCAGATCATTGCTTTAATAACCTGTAGTTTTCTTTGTTTTATATGTCTCAGTCCAAACTTTTTAATAAACGTGTTTTCAGATTTAAAATGCAATTGACGTATGCAGAAATAGATACTGCACGAATTTAAAAAATTTGAGTTTTGAATTACTTTGTATAGCTTTCTATTAGTTTTGTAACGTTAGCATAACTCTGTGATTGAAAAAATGACATAATATGTTCACGGAAAAAAGTGGGATTTAAAATTAAAGAAAGTCGCAGTAACTGTGTTTTAAAGCTAATTTAAAAAGCTCACTTTAGGTATGTATTGAATTAATTGCAGGAACTACAATAATTTTTGTATGACTCTTTGAGTTCATAAAATTTGGAAGAACCACATTCAGATATAATAATGTTTATTGTTAGAAGTTAGAATCTACATTTGTTAATTCATAGTCTCAGGGACAGAGAAAATTTCCAGTAATCCAGTTCTTACAAATTGAATTTTCACGCTATAGCTCAAATTTGAGATTTTCTAGACTTTATGGTTAGTTATTTCGAGCGATTTTAATGCATGTTGTGTGGAAAAATATATTAAGATGGAAAGGAATTTACCTTAAATTTCTTTTACTTTTCACAAACATCTTTCAAATAAATCTAAAGAGACACTTTTTGTGATGAGAAATTATAATTTTTGAATTTATAAGGTTAAATTCGTTCATTTCTATTCTAATTCCGAGATTTATTTAAGTACTCTTAAGTTAAGACTATTGGCAAAAGAAAGGAAAATGTACAATAACAGCTCAAATATCTATGTGAACAATTGACTGTGTTTGTAAATAGCAATTACAACTGTTTCTTATTAGATCTCTACCAATCACCAAAGATTTAAAACGGATTACTGATTACTGACTGAAAATCAATGATAATTAGCATTAAGTTAGACATTCAAAAGGCAGAATTCTATAATTGCCTAATATTTTATTTATGTTACAAAAAATCATTCATCTGCAAATTGTGGAACCAAACTTTTAGAATATGATCCGATTGTATATTTTTAATTAAACAAGGTTTGACACTTACATTTTTCTACAAAGTTGTACTTAATTTTTGAACGTCTGCATTAATTAATGGTGTTCTAATACTGCTAAATGTCGGATACGGATATAACAATTTATTTTTATTGGTTGACAAAGAATACACAAAAACTTATAAACCAGAAGATAGAAAGATATGTCTTTTTGTGAAATTACGTGAAATTTTAGTATTCATGCCTGATTCTCGATATTTAACCATTTACTGCAACATTAGTTTTGAAAAACTTATATTTATAATCTAATGTAATCAAAATTACTTTTATAGCTTATGCTGTATGTAAAAATCTTTCAAAGTGTAATAATAAATTAAAAAAATAAATTGTTGTAGGAGCAGGTGCGGGTGCAGGTTCAGGAGCTGGTGCTGGAGCTGGATATGGTGCTGGTTCAGGAGCAGGTGCAGGAGCAGGTTACGGCCAAGGTGCTGGTGCAGGTTCCGGAGCAGGTGCTGGTTATGGCCAAGGTGTAGGCGCAGGAGCAGGTTCAGGATCTGGAGCAGGAGCAGGTTACGGCCAAGGTTCTGGAGCTGGATATGGTGCTGGCTCAGGAGCAGGTGCAGGAGCAGGTTACGGCCAAGGTGCTGGTGCAGGTGCTGGTGCAGGTGCTGGTTATGGCCAAGGTGCAGGCGCAGGAGCAGGATCTGGAGCAGGAGCAGGTTACGGCCAAGGTTCTGGAGCTGGATATGGTGCTGGCTCAGGAGCAGGTTCCGGAGCAGGTTATGGCCAAGGTGCTGGTGCAGGTTCCGGAGCAGGTGCTGGTTATGCCCGAGGTGCAGGCGCAGGAGCAGGCTCAGGATCTGGAGCAGGGGCAGGTTACGGCCAAGGTTCTGGAGCTGGATATGGTGCTGGCTCAGGAGCAGGTGCAGGTTACGGCCAAGGTGCTGGAGCTGGTTATGGTGCTGGTGCAGGTTCCGGAGCAGGTGCTGGTTATGGACAAGGGGCAGGTGCAGGAGCAGGTTCTGGAGCTAGTGCAGATTACGGCCAAGGTGCGGGAGCTGGATATGGTGCTGGCTCAGGAGCAGGTGCAGGAGCTGGAGCAGGAGCAGGTTACGGATATGGTGCTGGTGCAGGTTCAGGAGCGGGTGCTGGTTATGGCCAAGGTACAGGTACAGGAGCAGGTGCAGGAGCAGGTTCTGGAGCTGGAGCAGGTTCCGGAGCAGGTGCTGGTTATGGCCAAGGTGCAGGCGCAGGTGCAGGAGCAGGTAATTTTGAAAATTCTTGTTAATAAATGTTGCAAACTTATAGCTTGTTTAAAATAGACTGTGAATTTGTCAGACTAAATCAGAAAAAAGTATTTATATATCCGTTTACTCGTAGATTTTTTTAGCGCGTCAGAGTTTAAAATATTGAGAAAACCTCCAGGATATACTTTTACAAAAATAAATTTTCTCTTATTCTAAGTTTGAGTCTTAGCATATTGTTGTATAAACTTTAACACAAATTCATACTGAACTTACATGCGCAATAACTTTATAGAATTCTTATTATAAATAAATAGAAATTTAATATTTCAATAAATTTTTAACTTTCGTATATGTCACAATTTATGCAGAAAATTAATTTTTTTAGGAGCAGGTGCAGGTGCTGGTTCTGGATCAGGTGCAGGTGCAGGTTATGGCCAAGGTGCAGCATCTGGATATGGTGCAGGCACTGGTTCAGGAGCAGGTAATTTTCTAAATTCGTGCTAAAAATTATTTCATATTTACAGCATTATTGAAATGGACCAAGATTTTGTATAGAATAAATAATAAAAGAGACTTTCTAGATCCAGTAATTACATATACACTTTTTAGCACGTAATGGTTTAATTATTGAGAAAACCACTACATCATTTGTTTATATGAGATACATATTAATCCTCAAAATTAGAAAGAACAAGTTAAACGTATAAATATTTTATAAAGAATTCATAAAGTTGGCAGTTACTTTTAATATTAAAAAGGTGGGATGGCATATTGTTTTGCATGGGTATAGTAACGACTTGCTAGCGAGTCAAAAAAATTCAAATTTAGGAAATATTAAATAAAGAAATAGTTTTTGACCTTTCCAAATCTCTATCCTAAAATCCTTTCGATTATGGACTGTTGAGGACGGGAAGCTTGTTATCATTTTGTTGCCTGAAATTTCCAAATTTTTCCTGAAGAGAGAAATATACGTGTGTTGCAAACATTTTACAAAAGAAGGATTCATCGAGCTAGATGGTCCCTTGGGTACATTTGACGACTGAGACTCATCATGCATTTTTTTTTTTTTTTTTGTCTAAGTTGCGATCACGTGTTTATTTTCATTATATGTACACAAACACATTTTAGGAACAATTCCCTCATCAACACTTACTTCACAAGTCAAAAACACATCGACTACCAAAAACTTGTCTTCCTTGACACTTTTCGTTTCCCGTGTATCTAAAACATCCACCATCGATATGATAACGAACCCAGTTTGACGCAAGAAAAAGGACTCCTATTCAGGAGCAAGTCCTACTTTCGTATCTTACGGAGTATCCAGAGTGTATTTGGGGTTTCGCACCTGACGGAATATCACGAGATCCAAGGTCCTTACAATGGTAATAGTAATCTGTATCAGTTATCAGAGGACGTTTTTTTCCAGTGCTTCAGTGAACCTTGTTTGTGATAGACTGCCCCAAATGTAAGAAATAAGCAATATATTGACATCACGTGATTTAACGGACAACATCTTTCCTCGAGATATGCGAGAGATGTAAATACATTTGGAAATTGCTTATTAAGCGAGTGTTTAAATTCGCAACACTCAATGAAATGAGTATTAAACAGTGAAATAGTTTATTTTTTGTTCTATAAGATTATATAATAAATACAAGTTGCGTGTTGCTGACGTTATTTTGTTTTACACGGTTTCACAGGTTGGATACCTTTTAAGTGTATTTTAAATGTAACAGCCTGATTAAGAACTCTGTCGTTAAACATTTCGATATGGAAGAAGTCGTAGTTTCCATGACAAGAAAATTTTTCTCTTGTTGTCTCCAAAAGTAACAACATCCAAGTAAAATTTTCTGTGCTCAGAATCGGAACTTAATTTTGAGTTTGAAACAGTTATAATCAATTCAAATTATGTTCTAAACCGTATAATTACGATTGTTAAATTTCTTTATACACAGATATAAATGTATATGTCAAAAGTTTAGTTATAAAAATGCAAGTTAAATTTACTTAAACTAATTTCATATTAAAGAGTAGAACATATTTTTATCTTGAAGAGTTATCATAAAAGTTCATTGTTCATAGTTTCATTGTATCGCCAACAAGTTAATTATTTTTTACGGACGTTCTATGGAGTTTCCAACGGAATTTTTTTTTCTACACACATATGTACTCATAAGAAGAATATTCTTTAATTTTTTAAAATATTTCTTGAGTATGCGCTTATGGAGACCTTCCTTGTCAGTTCGCTTCCCATATTAACAGCTATCAACCCCATTGAGAATATGTAGGATAAACATGAACACGCGATTTTAGCCATATCCTACAACTATCGCTTGGTAAATGCGTGCGACATTTAACGTAATTAGGATAATTTGCTTCTGTTTATTTCCAATACGTCCTTCAATCCATTTCAAGGCGTATAACAGCTGTTATTCAAATGAAAACAACAAACTCCTAGTCATGCCCAAAATAATGCTATTTAAGTTTACAGTAGTTCAATGCAGACTAAATTTTTAAATAATTAACTGATTCATATTTAACAATATATGGAAAAATTTAATATTGTAGGAGCAGGTGCAGGTGCAGGCTCAGGTGCAGGTGCAGGCTACGGACAAGGTGCAGGAGCAGGTTCTGGAGCTGGATCAGGCTCCGGCGCAGGTGCTGGATCTGGAGCAGGTTATGGAACAAGATACAGCTACGGCCAAGGTGCAAGTGCAAGCTCCCAAACTTCCAGTTCTTCATCTAGTGTGTCTTCCCAATTTGGTAGCTCGTATGGTCAAGGATTTGGTCTTGGTGCAGGTAATTATTTTTAATGCTTTGTTCGTCAGAGAATGCGAAATTTAAAGAAAATGAAAAACTTAAATTTCTTAATTTAACAGCTATAAGAATTTTTTCTTCATTCATAATATGCTCTTACCTCAGTAACTCAACTATAAATAAATCGCATTTTAAATATTCGAGTGGTATATCATTGCTTTAATTAATCCTCTAGTTTTCTTTGTGTTATACGTCTCATCACAAACGTTTTAATAAACGTGTTTTTAAGCTTTTAAATGCAATTGACATATGCAGAAATAGATACCGCACGAAGTTAAAATGTTTGAGTTTTTAATTACTTTGTATAGCTTTCAATTAACTTCGTAACGTTAGTATAACTCTCATATTGAAAAAAATGTCACAATATGTTTACGGACAAAAGGGGATTAAACAAAAAAAAGTCGCTATGACTGTGTTTTAAAGCACGTTTAAAGGCCTCACATTAGGTATGTATTGAATTAATTGCAGGAACTGTAATAATTTTTCTATGGCTTTTTTTAAATATTTCTGTTTGTGTTCATAAAATTTTAATTTTTTTTCTTTTTGGGTTCATAATATTTGGAAGAACCTCATTCAGATATAATAATCTTTATTGTTAAAAGATAGAATCTATGTTTGTTAATTCATAGTCTCAGGGACAGAGAAAATTTCCAGTAATCTAATTCTAAGAAATTGAATTTTCATGCTATAGCTCAAATGTGGGATTTTCCAGACTTTATGGTTACTTATCTAGAGCGACTTTAATGCATGTTGTGTGGAAAGAATAGTTAAATGGAAAGGAATTTACCTTACATTTCTTTTACTTTTCTCAAACATTTTTCAAATAAATCTAGAGAGACACTTTTTGTGACTAGAAATTATAATTTTCAAATTTATAAGGTTAAATTTGTTAATTTTTATTATAATTCCGAAATTTATTTCAATATTATTGGAATCTTGACAAACTAAAAGAAAAGGTACATAACAGGTCCAGGATCTAAGTCAACAACTGACTGTTGTTCGAAATAATAATTACAACTCTTTCTTATTCAATCTATACCAGTCACAAAAGATTTAAAACGGTTTAAATAGACTGAAAACTGAAAATTATGATAATTAAAATTAAGTTAGACATTCAATAGGCAGAATTGTATAATTGCGTAATATTTTAATTATATTAACATAATTGTTGAAAACAAAAAATCATTAACCTGCAAATATTTGCACGAAACATTTTTAGAATATGATCCGATTGTATTTTTTAAATTAAACAAGGTTTTACACTTACTTTTTCATGACAAAAATGTACCTAATTTTTGAACGTTTGCAGTCATTAATGGTCTTCTAATACTGTTAAATATCAGATACGGTATAACAATTTACCTTTATTGGTTGATGAAGATTACACACAAACTTAAAAACCAGAAGGTAGAAAGAAATCTGTTTTTGTGAAATTACGTCTGTGATCTACCTTGTCTTAATATGCTTTTGGTTTCTTGCGTGATTCTCGATATTTATCCATTTAGTGCAACATTAGTTTAGCAAAACTTATATTTATCATCTAATGTAATCAAAATTACTTTTATAGCTTATGCTATATGTAAAACACTTTCAAAATGTAACAATAAATGAACAAAATAAATTGTTGTAGGAGCAGGAGCCGGCGCAGGTTCAGGAGCTGGTGCAGGATCTGGAGCAGGCGCAGCTTACGGCCAAGGTGCTGGAGCTGGATATGGTGCTGGCTCAGGAGTAGGTGCTGGAGCAGGTGCAGGAGCTGGAGCAGGAGCAGGATACGGCCAAGGTGCTGGTTATGGTGCTGGTGCAGGATCCGGAGCAGGTGCTGGTTATGGCCAAGGTGCAGGCGCAGGATCTGGAACAGGAGCAGGCGCAGGTTACGGCCAAGGTGCTGGAGCTGGAAATGGTGCTGGCTCAGGAACAGGTGCAGGAGCTGGTGCAGGTGCAGGAGCTGGAGCTGGAGCAGGATACGGTCAAGGTGCTGGTGCAGGATACGGAGCAGGTGCTGGTTATGGCCAAGGTGCAGGCGCAGGATTTGGCTCAGGAGCAGGAGCGGGCTCGGGCGCAGGTGCAGGTTATGGCCAGGGTGCAGGAGCTGGATATGGTGTCGGTGCAGGTTCTGGATCAGGAGCAGGTTACGGCCAAGGTGCTGGCTCAGGAGCTGGTTCAGGAGCAGGTAATTTTGAAAATTCTTGTTAATATAAGTTGCAAATCTATAGCCTTTTTAAAATAGACCTTGAATTTCTCAGACTAAATCAGAAAAAAGGATTTATATCTCCATTTACGTGTAGATTTTTTTTGGCGCGTGAGAGTTTAAAATATTGGGCATTAGCATATTGTTTTACAGAAATAAATTTTCTCCTTTTTACTTTCTCCTATCTTTTATAGAAGAAAGTATTGTAATCGAAATTTTTTTCGACTTCCGGTTTTGGACGGATTTACACGGTTTAGGGGTCAGAGATCCCAAAATCATGTTTATAGAAAATGTCCGTGTGTCCGTCTGTCTGTCGCCATTGTACCATCCAAAAGTGTATGAAGTTATGCACAGAATTGAACCAAATTTTTATTTTAAGTTTTTGGCTATGACAAGCAAGTCCTTCCTGAATTAGAAAAAATTCGCCGGTAGGGGCGCTGTAATAGCGATTTTTGTGCTATTTTGAATATTGTACCATCAAAAAGTGTAAGAAGTTATGCATAGAATTGAACCAAATTTTTGTTTTAAGTTTTTGGCTATAGCAAGCAGGTCTCCCCTGAATTTGGAAAAAATTCGCAGTTAGGGGCTGCAATCGTGATGTTTGGGATATTTTGAATATTGTACCTTCCAAAAGTGTATGAAGCTATGCATAGAATTGAACAACATTTTTATTTTAAGTTTTGGACTATGGCAAGCAGGTCCTCCCTGAATTTAGAAAAAAATCGCCGGTAGAGGGCGTTGTAATAGCGATTTTTCTGCCATTTCTAATATTGTACCATCGAAAAGTGTATGATGTTATGCTTAGAATTGAACCAAATTTTTTATGTATGCTTCTGGCTATGGAAAGCAAGTCCTCCATGAACTTAAAAAAATTCCGCCCTAAGGGGGCGCTATAATTGCGATCTCTGTGCCATTTTCATTATTATACCATCGAAAAGTGTATGAAGTTATGCATAGAATTGAACCAAATTTTTTGTGTATGTTTCTGGTATGGCAAGAAAGTCCTCCCTGAATTTGAAAAAAATCTGCCGGAAGAGGGCGCTGTAATAGCGGTGTTTGTGCCATTTTCTGTATTGTACCATCGAAAAGTGTTTCAAATTATGCATACAATTGAACCAAATTTGTTGTGCATATTTTTGGCTTTGGCCGACAGATCCTCCTTGAATTTGGAAATATTGCCCGATAAAGGGGCTCTGTGATAGCGATTTTTGTATACTTTTCTTGATTTTTCGTAGTTGTATTGTCCATCGGTGGCTCGTGCAGCGGCGGGAACTCGCTTCCTGCTAAGCCGGCTATTCGAAAATAGCTGATAACAACAGAATAAGGAAAAACTATTAATTTTAACAAATATAATGACATAGGTTAACTCTTTTTTAGTCCGTTTAGTTGACTGAAGCAGAAATTTAAAATGAAAATCAAAGTTGGTATAGTATTGAACTAATAATATTGAAGTATTAACATGTGTAACTAGTTTTTGAAATATTAAGATGTTTAAGATAGAAGAAAGTTTTGGGTATGGCTCATCCAGCTAGTTTAAGTTTGATTCTTAGCATATTGCTGTGTAAAATTTAACCCGGCAGATCGCATGCACACCCAGGGAATAAATGATTTTTACTTTGTCACCAATAAATACAAATAATAATCGTCACCTTATTTAATCGGAGACAATTTTATGATAAAAGAAGTTGAAAACTACTTTTAAAAAGATAGAGGTGGAAATTGTAAAAATTGTACACAATCCGAGACTATGAGGCCCGGCGCGCGTCCTCCCGGGTTAACACAAATGCATACTGCATTCACATGCGCAATAATTTTATAAATTCTTCAGCTAAATAAATAGAAATACAATCTATACTTTAAAGAGAAGTAAAGTTTGTTTCTTTGTTGCTTATTTTGAGGTTCTCTGGAACTACCGAATTGATTTCAAAGTAATGGTACCAAAATGATGGTGTTAGTCCCATTTTTAACATAGGCTATATCTTATGTCCCTGCCATTACCACCTGGGGGTTGCAGGAGCAAAAAACGTTCTAAATTTCAATTTTTGTGTCACAGAAAGACCTAGAATCATGAAATTTGGTATGATAGTTACTTATTAGATATAAATGATCTCTAATAACATTTCTTAAAAAAAAAAAATAAATAAATAAATAAATAAATTTAAAAGAGGTGAAAATGCGCGAAAAGTGTTCTAAAAAAGTTCTAATTATCGATTTCTAAGCAATCACAGGAAGTACCGAACTGACTTAAAAAACATTGGAGTGAAAATGATGGTGGTAGCCTTGCTCCCAGATCGGCTATATTTTATGTCTGTGCCAATACCCCAAAGGTGGTGCAAGAGCGAAAAACGTTCCAAAATGTGCTTTTTGTGTTTCTGAAAGCGGAAATTCGGCAGGGTAGTTATTTATTTGATATAAATGAATCTCTAAGAGCATTTCTAAGAAATTCGAAATTTAAAAGGGGTAAAAATGGGCGAAAACGTTCTAAAAAGTTCTAAATTGCGATTTCTACTGAATTTCAAGAATTATCAAATCAATTTCAAAAGTAATGGTTACAAATTGATAGTGGTAGTCCCTGCTCCAACAATAGGTTATACTTTATGTTGTTGTCACTACCACCTGGAGGTTGCAGTAGCAAAAAAAAAAAAAAAAAAAACTAAATTTAGTAAATTGCGTTTTTTGTGATACTGAAGGATCTATCATTTTGAAATGTGGCACTTAAAAGATACAAATGCTTTTCTAAGAACCACCTAAAGTAATTCCAAATTTAAAGGATGAAGTGAGCGAATAGCGTTCTAGACGTTCTAAATTGCGATTTTTATGCAATCTTAACAAATACAAAACTGATTTAAAAAATAATGGTTGCAAATTGGTGATGATAAAACCTGCTCAAACTTAAGCTAATTTTGTGTAGGTGCCAGTATCATGTGGGGGTTTCAGTAGTAAAAAACTTTCTAATTTGCGATTTCTGTGATACTGAAAGGGCTGGAAACTTTAAATATAGCATGGTAGATAATTATAAAATATAAATGCCCGCAAAGAACTGTCGAAAGTAAATTTGAAATTTAAAAGGGGTGAATGGAAGAGAAGGAGCGAATAGCATTCTAAAAATGTCCTAAATTACATTTTCTAAGCAATCTGAGGAAATAATAAAACCGATTACAAAAGTAATAGTTGCGAATCAACAGTGACAGTCCCTGATCCTACACAGGCTATATTTTATGCCGGCGCGACTACCACCTTAAGTTGGCAACAACAACAAAGCCTTTAGAAACTTTCTAAATTACGTTTTCAATGGAATATTATGAAATACTAAACCGATTTCAAAAATAATGGTAGAAAATTAACGGTGATAATCTCTGTTTCAACATAGGCATTTTATGTTAGTGCTACAACCACCAAAGAGGTGGTAGACCGTTAGACGCGAAGCTTGGAATTTGACACAATGGTTAATTTAAGATTTAAATGCGTACTAAGAACGGTTTCTAAAAAATTCAAAACTTAAAATGAATACAGAAATGAGCGGATGAAATAAGCATAAAAGCTTCAAAATACTTTCTAAATTATCATTTATTTAGAATTAGTTTTAGTTCTTATTAATTATACTCCCATTTCTGCCTAATGCAGTTTATTAAGGAACATTAGTTAAACTGTGGCTTAATTAGCAATTTAAGAATTATTCTTAAAAGTATAATATCTTTCAATAGAACTTAGACATACAAATATCACTTGACCTATTTCAACTATTAAGCGAGCAAAGCCGCGGGTTTTGCTAGTGTTTCAATAAATTTTAAACTTTCAAATATGGCACATTTTATGGAGAAAATTTAATTTTGTAGGAGCAGGTGCAGGTGCAGGTGCAGGTTCTGGATCAGGAACAGGTGCAGGTTATGGCCAAGGTGGAGGAGCTGGATATGGTGCAGGCGCTGGTTCAGGAGCAGGTAATTTTTAAAATTCTTGTTAATAAGTACTTCATATTTACTGCATTTTAAAATGGACCACAATTTTGTCAGGTTGGTTGGTTGAATGGAGTGTTATCGAGCAAAGTCCCTTTAGGGATATACGCACACGATTTTGTCAGAGTAAATAATAAAAGAAACTTATTAGCTCCAATAATTACATATTGACTTTTTCGCACGTTATAGTTTAATTATTGAGAAAACTTCTACGGTGCATAATTTGACTATGTCAAGCACATATTAATCCTCAAAATTAGAAGGAATAAGTTAAATAAAGAAATGGCAAAGGTGACTGTTACTTTTAATACTATAAAGTTATGATGGCATACCGTTCTGCATGTGCATAGGCAACGACTTGCTAGAGAGTTAGAAACATTCGAATTTAGGAAATATTAAATAAAGAAATAACTGACTTATCCCAAATCTCTATCCTAAAATCACTTATCCTAAAATCTTTTCGATTCTCGACTGTTGAGATTGGAAGCGTGTTACCTGTTTTGTTGCCTGAAATTTCAAATTTATTCCTGCAGAGAGAAAAGTACGAGTGTTGCAAAAATTTCACGAAGAATGGATTCATCGAACCAGATGCTAACGCTTTTGGTAAATTTGACGACTGAGACTCGTCATGCACTTGTTTTGTCTAAGTTGCGATCACGTGTTTATTTTCATTATATGACACAAACACTTTTTAGAAACAATTCCACCCTCAACTCTTATTTCATAAGTCAAAAAGACATCGGCTACCAAAAAACTCGTCTTCCTAATTTCCCTTCGTTCTCCGTGTATCGAAAACATCCACCTTTGATACGAAAACGAAGCCAGTTAGACGCAAGAAAAAAGACTCCAATTCAGGAGTTGTTCAGTTTCATATTTACAGCATTATTGAAATGGACCAAGATTTTGTATAGAATAAATAATAAAAGAGACTTTCTAGATCCAGTAATTACATATTCACTTTTTAGCACGTAATGGTTTAATTATTGAGAAAACCACTACATCATTTGTTTATATGAGATACATATTAATCCTCAAAATTAGAAGGAACAAGTTAAACGTATAAATATTTTATAAAGAATTCACAAAGTTGGCAGTTACTTTTAATATTAAAAAGGTGGGATGGCATATTGTTTTGCATGGGTATAGTAACGACTTGCTAGCGAGTCAAAAAAATTCGAATTTAGGAAATATTAAATAAAGAAATAGTTCTTGACCTATCGCAAATCTCTATACTAAAATCCTTTCGATTATGGACTGTTGAGGACGGGAAGCTTGTTATCTATTTTGTTGCCTGAAATTTCAAAATTTTTCCTGAAGAGAGAAATATACGTGTGTTGCAAACATTTTACGAAAGAAGGATTCATCGAGCTAGATGGTCCCTTGGGTACATTTGACGACTGAGACTCGTCATGCATTTTTTTTGTCTAAGTTGCGATCACGTGTTTATTTTCCTTATATGTACACAGACACATTTTAGGAACAATTCCCTCTTCAACACTTACTTCACAAGTCAAAAACACATCGACTACCAAAAACTTGTCTTCCTTGACACTTTTCGTTTCCCGTGTATCTAAAACATCCACCATCGATATGATAACGAAGCCAGTTTGACGCAAGAAAAATGACTCCTATTCAGGAGCAAGTCCTACTTTCGTATCTTACGGAGTATCCAAAGTTTATTTGGGGTTTCGTTGGTATCCTTAAACATTTCCATATTGAATAAGTCGTCATTTCCATGACAACACTATTTTTTTCTTCTTGTCACCAAAACTATGAATAATGAAGTCAAATTGCCCGTGCTCAGAATCGGACCTTAATTTTGAGTTTGAAACACTTTTAATCAATTCAAATTTTGTTCTAAACCGTATAATTACGATCATTAAATTTCATTATATAGAGATATAAAACAGTATGACAAAAGTTTAGTTTTAAAAAATCAAGTTAAATTTACTTAAACTAGTTTCATATTAAAGAGTAGATCATTGCCCGGATCCAGATAGGTTTTTCGCTATTAACAAAACGAGATTGACCAATCAGAAGCCTGCATTTTTTGTAAACAGCTAAAAGTTCGCAAAAAAGCAGGCTTCTAATTGGTGTAACTTGTTTCACTAACAGCGAAAAATATATCTGCATATTATCTTAAATAGTATTTATCATAAAAGTGTGTTTTTTATAATTTTATTGTGTCGCCAACAAGCGATAAATCGAAAAAAAACCCGAATTTTTCAGTATTTTTTACGAACTCTCTATAGAGGTTCCACCCGAAGTTTTTCTTATACACGCATATACAGTCATCAGAAGAATATTCTGTAATTTTTAAAAATTTTTCTTGAGTACGCGCTTATAGATACTCTCCTTTCAGTTGGCTTTTCATATTAACAGCTATCAACCGTATTGAGTATACGTAGGATAAACTAGAACACTCCATTTTAGGCTTACACTACAAATACCGCTTGGCAAATGCATGCGATATTTAAAGTAATTAGGAAAATTTGCTTCATTTTATTTACAAGACGTCCTTAAATGCATTCCAAGGCGTATAACTGCTGTTATTCAAATGCAAACTGCAAGCTACTCGTCATGTCCAAACTATTGTTCTTCAAGTTTATAACAGTTCAATACAGACTTAATTTTTAATTAACTGACTATTATTTAAAAATATATGAAAAAAATTAATGCTGTAGGAGCGGGTGCAGGCTCAGGAGCAAATGCAGGCTACGGCCAAGGTGCAGGAGCAGGTTCTGGATATGGTGCCGGTGCTGGTTCTGGAGCTGGATCAGGCTCAGGCGCAGGTGCTGGATCTGGTGCAGGCTATGGACTAGGATACAGCTACGGCCAAGATGCAAGTGCAAGCTCCCAAGTTTCCAGTTCTTCATCTAGTGTGTCTTCCCAATTTGGTAGCGCATATGTTCAAGGTAATTATTTTCATTGTTTTGTTCGTGAGAGGATGAGAAATTTAAAGAAAATGAAAACTTAAATTTCTTAATTTAACTGCCAAATTTTTACCTTACCTTAGTAACTCTTACCTTAGTAACTCAAACATAAATAAATCACATTTTAAATATTCGAGTGGCATCTCATTGCTTTAATAATCCTCCAGTTTTTTTGTTTTTGTTTTATACGTCTCATTCTAAACTTTTTAACCCGGGAGGAGTTTTGTAGGGGTGTGACATACCCAGGGTGCATACGGCTTTTTACAATTACCACCAATATTTTTCAAAATGTAATCTTCAACATACTTTAAGGCATAATTTTTAACAATCGTCTCCCACTAAATAAGGTGACGATTATTATTTGCATTTATTGGTGGAAACTGCAAACCGATCATACCCTGTTTTTGCGCGACTTCCCCCTGGTTAATAAATTTGTTTTTAAGCTTTTAAATGCAATTGACCAATACAGAAATGGAAACTGCGCGAAGTTAAAAATGTTTGAGTTTATAATTACTTTGTATAGCTTTCTAGTAATTTTGTAATGTTAGTATAACTCCCTTATTAAAAAAATGGTATAATATGTTTACGGAAAGAAGGGGGATTTAAAAATAGAATGTCGCAATGATTGTGTTTTAAAGCTACTTGCAGTATCTTACTTTAGGTATGTAGTGAATTAATTGCAGGAACTACAATAATTTTTGTATAACATTTTTTGATAGCTTTTGCTCTTTGAGTTCATAAAATTTGCAAGACACTCATTCAGATATAATAATGCTTATTGTTAGTCTTATTTTTAGTAATGTTAAGTTACAATTGACGTTTAAGTCATACTCTCAGGGACAGAGAAAATGTCCAATAATCTAATTCTAAGAAAAGGAATTTTCGTGTTATAGCTGAAATGTGAGATTTTTCAAACTTTATGTTTAGTTTCAATTATGTCAAATGACTTTGATGCATATTGTTTGGAAAACATATTTAGATAGAAAGGAATTTACCTTTCATATAAGGGTGAATTCGTTCATTTTTATTATAATTCCGAGATTTTTAAGTATTAGTTGACTCGTGACAAAACAAAGGAAAATGTATATAACAGGTCAAGCATCTACACTGTTAAAAATTTGCAGCATTCTGGCAGGTCATTTGGCCGTTTTTTTTCCGAAAACGGTTACACAATTGTAATTTTAGCACTATTCTGACCATATTATTGGCTATTTTATGGCCAGAATATAGTTAAATTATGGTTATGACCGTTTTTTCAAAAAACGGTCGAATAACCTGCCAGAATGCTGGAAAATTTTTAACAGTGTACATCAACAATTGTCTGCTGTTCTAAATAGTAATTACAACTTTTTCTTATTCAATCTCTACCAGTCACTATTGATTTAAAACGAATTAAATAGACTGAAAATGAATGATAATTAAAATTAAGTTAGACATTGAGTAGGCTGAATTACTATAATTGCTTAATATTTTAATTGCGTTAACATAATTGTTGAAAACAAAGAATCATTCGTTTGCAAATAGTTGCACCAAACTTTTTAGAATGTGATCCGATTGTATTTTTTTTAATTGTCAAGGTTTGACAATTACTTTTTCTTTTCAAATTTGTACTTAATGTTTGAACGTTTCCATTCATTAATGCTGTTCTAATACTTTTAAATATAAGATACGGATATAACAATTTATTTTTATTGGGCTAAGAAGACTACAAACAATCTTTAAATCTAGCAGGTAGAAAGCAATGTGTTTTTGTGAAATTACGTCTGTGATCTACCTCGTCTTATTATCATTTATTGTGATCTACCTCGTCTTATAATTAGTATTCGTGCTTGATTCTCGATTTTAGTCCATTTGCAGCAACTTTAGTTTAGAAAAACCTACATTTATTGTCTAGTGAAATCATTAAATTAGTCTTACAGCTATATTTAAAATACTTACAAAATGTAACACTACATGAACGAAAAAATTTGTTGTAGGAGCAGGATCGGGTGCAGGTTCCGGCGCTGGGGTAGGATCTGGAGCAGGCGCAGGTTACGGTCAAGGTGCTGGAACTGGATATGGCGCTGGTGCAGGTTCCGGAGGAGGTGTTGGTTATGGCCAAGGTGCAGGCGCAGGAGCTGGCTCAGGAGCAGGTGCAGGATCTGGAGCAGGATCAGGTTACGGTCAAGGTGCTGGTTCAGGAGCTGGATCGGGTGCAGGTGCAGGTTATGGACAGGGTGCAGGAGCTGGATATGGTGTCGGCGCAGGTTCTGGAGCCGGTGCAGGATCTGGATCAGGAGCAGGTTACGGTCAAGGTGCTGGTTCAGGAGCAGGTAATTTTGAAAAAACTTGTTAATAAAAGTTGCAAATATATAGCCTGTTTAAAATAGAGCGTCAATTTGTCAGAACGAATCAGAAATAAGGATTTATATCTCCGTATACTTATATATCTTTTTTTGCGCGTAAGAGTTTAGAATACTGAGGCAACCTCTATGGTATCTTTTTCGTCTACATGAACCACAGTCTGTCCTTTAAATTAGAACATACAAATCACGCGGCTTAAACATTTGCAAAATAGTTATACAAATGATAAAATACCGTTGATGGTTTAAAATATTCAGAAAACGTCTACTACAGTTATGGCAAAATTTTGTGTAACCGGCATGAAATGCGTTATTATTATTCTAAAACAACATTCAAACGTGCCATGACCATTTTAACCCAGAAAATACTTTAATAAATAATTAATTTTAAAGAATTTGCAGAAGAATATTTTTTTCCCCTTTAAGTTATCTATTATGCTGTATTAATTCAATAACTTACTGTTGCCACATAGAAATCTATGTTAATAATTCAAAAATCAAAAATTTTCGCCATTGCTTTCGTCTATTGCGGATCATAATCATATTCAGTTACTAGAATGTATTATCAGGTTCATTTCGTATTTTTTAATTTAAACTATCCTTTAAAATTTAATTAAAAATCCTTTTGAATGTTACAAAGAAGAAATATGATTAGGCAAATTTACATCTACAATTATGTGGTGAGAAAATGGTGCTACAGAGCTTAGAGTGAGATTTTTAAAATGTTAATTCATTCAGAAATTAACCATTTTTTAATAGTTTGTGCAACCCCTCCCCCAATATTACAGTTCTATTAAAAACATACATTGATTTTTTCCTATAAATTGGTAATTATGTAAAATTTTTCGCATAAAAAAAATTCTGGGCAGATTTGTGGCTTAGTTTTACCACCTTTTCGCTAGTGTCTAGCTTTCGGCTATAGAAACGTAATTATTATTCTTAAATCTAGATGATAGAAGCCGAACGCCCCAAGCTTTCACTACGAAACAATAAAGTTGATCAGATTATTTTAATCGCATAGCGCAGTGATTACATCTCTATTTGCACGTCCAAGTCACAGATATTCTGACGTGTCTAATGTATTCTGACAAAATATTGTTCTAGGAGCTGGTGCAGGAGCAGGTGCAGGATCAGGTTACGGTCAAGGCGCAGGATCTGGCTCAGGTGCAGGTTATGGCCAAGGTGCAGGATCTGGTGCTGGAGCAGGTAATTTTGAATATTCTTGTTATTAAGAGTTAAACATTTTCAATATTTACTAAATTGACCACAGGATTTCGATTAGGTGAATCAGAGAAAGGATTTCCATCATCATTATACTTTGGAGTTTTTATCACCCCATTGTTTACAACATTGGAAAAATCTCTAATGTGTACCTTCTGTTTATGCGAAAAAATTTTAATCTTTAAAATTAGAAGATACAAGTAGTCAAGTGCATTAAGGTTTGGAAACTAAATAATAAATATGATCCGATAATTTAGACGGCAGTGATAGCATGCCTTTTTTTTCCATGTGCGTGCAGATTACATTCTAACGTTTTAGAACATTTAGAAATATTCTAATTTACAAAAAATTATATACATATTTTTTTATAAAAAAGTTAAAAAGACATTTTTATTTATCATAAGATTAACTTTTAAGATTGATTTACATATTCAATAACAAATACATTTTACACTGAAATAAATATTAATGCTATTAAATATTGTAGCTAAATACTTCGAAAAACAAACTTCAATACATATAAAAATTTTAAACAATGAATTGCTACATATGGGAAATTGTATGGACAAAATATTGTTGCAGGATCTGGAGCAGGTGCAGGAGCAGGTTACGGTCAAGGCGCAGGCGCTGGATCAGGTGCAGGATACGGTCAAGGTGCAGGAGCTGGTGCTGGAGCAGGATCCGCATATGGTTCAGGTGCAGGAGCTGGTGCAGGAGCAGCAGCTGGATATGGTTCCGGTGCAGGAGCAGGTGCTGGAGCAGGAGCTGGATATGGTTCAGGTGCAGGATACGGTGCAGGAGCTGGTGCTGGAGCAGGTATTTTGAATATTCTTGCAATAAGTAGTTAAACGTTTACAACATTTACTAAATTGACCACGATTTCGATAAGGTAAATTAGAAAAATAATTTCCATCATCATTGTACGTTGGAGCTTTTAGCACTTCATTGTTTACAACGTTGAGAAAACCTATAATGTGTATCTTTTGTCAACGCGAAAAAAAATTAATCTTTGAAATTAGAAGATACAAGTCAAATGCATTAAAGCTTTGAAACGAAATAATAAAGATGATGAGATATTTTAGACGTCAGTTTTATGTCTGTGTTTTTGCACGTGCGTGCAGATCACATTCTAACGTTTAAGAACAGGAATAGTTTCAGATATAATCTAATTCAGAAAAATTATACGAAAATATAATGCAAAAAAAAAGAAATTTTACTTATCATAAGATTAACTTTTAAGTTTTGTTTTACAAATTTAATAATAAATACATTTTACTCTGGAAAACGGATTAATGTTATTAAATATTGAATCTAAATACTTCGAAGTAAAAGTTCAATACAGCTAAAATTTTTAAACAATAAACTAATACATATGAAAACTGAATGGACAAAATATAATGTTGTAGGAGCTGGTGCAGGTTCAGGATCTGGAGCAGGTGCAGGATCAGGAGCAGGATCTGGAGCAGGTTATGGTCAAGGCGCAGGAGCTGGCTCAGGTGCAGGAACTGGGTCAGGAGCAGGATCTGGATATGGTTCAGGTGCAGGAGCTGGCGCTGGAGCAGGTAATTTTGAGTATTTTTGTTATTAAGAGTTAAACCTTTACAACCTTTACTAAATGGACCACGATTTCGATAAGTTAAATCAGAGAAAGGATTTTCATTATCATCATTATACTTTGGAATTTTTTAGTACCTAATTGTTTACAACATTAAAAACGTCTAATGTGCATCTTTTGTCTTTGCGAAAAAATTTTAATATTTAAAATTAGAAGATACAAGTCAAATGCATTAAGGCTTTGAAATGGAATAATAAAGAGATCAGACGTTTTAGACGGCAGTTATATTATGCCTTTCTTTGCATGCGGGTGCGGACCACATTCTAACGTTTTAGAACATTTAAGAATATTTGAATTTAGAAAAAAATATATAAAAAATAATTTTTATAAAAAAAATTAAAAATAAATATTTATTATCATACATTTGTTTTTAAAGTTTTGCTTTACATACTCCATAACTAATCCATTATACACTGAAATACGCATTAATATTATAGAATATTGTAGCTGAATACTTCGAAAAATAAAAAGTTCAATACAGGTAAAAATTTTAAATGCTAATCTGTAGAAATATGCATATAGAAAAAGTTATGGAAAAATATATTATTGTAGGAGCTGGTGCGGGAGCAGGTTACGGTCAAGGCGCAGGAGCCGGCTCTGGTGCAGGTGCAGGTTATGGCCAAGGTGCAGGAGCAGGTAATTTTGAATATTCTTGTTATTAAGATTTAAACATTTATAAAGTTTGCTAAATAGTCTTCGATTTCGAAAATGCAAATCAGAGAAGGACATTTCCGTCATCATTATACTTTGGAGTTTTTAACACCTCATTGTATACAATATTTAGAAAATTTAATGTGCATTTTTTGTCTGTGCAAACAAAATTTTTATCTTTAAAATTAGAAGATACAAGTCAAACGCATTAAGGTTTTTCAAAGCAAAATAATAAAGATGATCAGATATTTCAGACAATAGTGATGGCATGCCCTTTCTTTGCATGTGCGTCTCGATCACATCCTAGCGTATTAGAATAGTTAGGAGCATTGTTATTTTGAAAATATAAAATGTATAAATGATTTTTATAAAATGTATACAGAAATAAGTTTTTGCCTATCCTAATATTAATTCTTTAAATTTTTATTATTACTTACTCAGTATAAATCATTGTCACAGTGGCATACTTATTAATGTTATAAAATTCTGCAGCTAAATAGTTCGAAACATAAAAGTTTAATGCAGATAATTCTTTAAATAATAAACTACTACATAATGGATAATATATGGTTAAGCATGTTGAGTTAGTAGCGGGTAAAGGATTTCTAGCAGGAGCAGGAGCAGTCGAGTGCTACGGCAGGAGCTGATGGTGGTTCAGGAGCTGAATATGGTATCGATGCAGATGGTGCTGGTTCAGAATTGGGTAATTAAAATAATAATATGGGTTAAATTATGAATCGACCAAAACACCATCTTACTAAACCATAAAATCCCCACAATATAATCCTGTTAATGAGAAGATAAATACTATTCAAACGAAGCAGATTCTTTTGACGCTGATAAACATTGTTGGTGCTCATTTTGCTGTTAGCCTCCCCCACAACATTCTAACGTTTGAGAAACATTTTAATTTAAAAATAGTAAAAGAATAAATGATTTTTATATAATATTTTACTTATCCTGTGTCATCCCTAACATATTGCCGTATATATTAATAATCAATCTATGCACACTGAAATGCGTGTTGAAGTTATAAAATACTTTAGCTAAATAATTTGAAATTCACTAGTTGAATGCAGACTAAATTTTGCAGATTTTTTTTTATCATAATTTATTATACATGAGATAATGTACGGGTAAATATATTGAGACAGTATTTGTTGACGGATCTGGGGCAAGAGGAAGCGAATGTTACGGCCAAGTTGTGGAGCTCGATATAGTACTGATGTAGAATACGGTGCAGGCTAAAGATCAAGTATTAAAAAATATATATAGTTTATATTTTTATAATATTCACAAAATTGGAAACAGCAGAGTCTTACCAAATCATAAAATTACCACATTTTAATCCTTTAAATTCGAAGATAGCAGTCAAACGTATTAAGGTTTTATAGCAAAATCATAAAGGTGAACAGATTTTTTAATTTCTTCTATCTTTAGAAGAAGAAAGTATTGGTTTCATGAAAATTTTCGAATTCCAGTTTTTGACGGATTTACACTTTTTATGGGTCAGAGATTCCAAAAAACATGTTTTTACAAAATGTCTGTCAGTGAGTCTGTGATTCTGTCCGTCTGTCTCTCTGTCTGTATGAGACACAAATTTTGTGGGCAATCTATCTCAAGAACTAATGCACGGAATTTAATAAAAATTTATATTCAGGTAGTACCTGATATAGATTAGTGCTGATTAGTTTTTGGTGTAAATCGCTCAGCAGGTGGCGCTGCTATGTAGCATTTTGCAGGATTTCCGCAAAAGCTCTATCTCAAGAACTAATGCACGGATTTTTATAAAACTTCAGATTCCGTTAGTCCTTGACATGAATGGATGCTGTTTACGTTTTTGTGTAAATCGCCTACCAGGTTGCGCTGCTATGCTGCATTTTGCAGGATTTACACTATTTTTGAAGTAGCTATATCTCAACAACTAATGCACACACTTTCATCAAACTTCGGATTTAGTTAGTCCTTCATATGAAATGATGCTGACTACGTGTTGGTGTAAATCGCCTAATAGGTGGCGCTGCTGTGGTGCATTTTGAACTATTTCTTTAATAGCTCTATCTCAAGAACTAATGCACGAATTTTCATCAAACTTCAGATTTAAGTATAACTTGATTAATATTGCAGCTGATTATGTGTTGTTGCAAATCGCTCAACAGGTAATGCTTCTATGCTGCATTTGTCATGATTTGCGCAATACCTCTATCTCAAGAACTAATGCACGAATTTTCCTCAAACTTCATATTCAGTTAGACGTAGACATAAATTGGTGATAATTAGGTTCTGGTGTAAATAACCCAATAGGTGGCGCTGCTATGCTGCATTTTGCTGGATTTACACGATTTCAGTGACAGTCATACCTCGAGAACTAATTTTTAGAATTCTCATGATGAACACAGATTGCCATTTTATTTGGCACTGAGATAGTGAATTTTGAAGTATTGACATGTAAAAGATAGAAGAAAGTTTTGTGATGGCCACAACATACTAGTTTTTTATAGTATTAAGCAATTTTGGCGCCCATTTTGTCGTTAGCCTCCCAAAGACATTCGTACGTATTAGAAACATTTTAATTAAAAAATATAAAACGAATAAAGGGCTTTTATAGAATTTTTACTTACCTTGTGTCATTTCATATTTATTGCCGTATAAATTAATAATATATCCACGCACACTGAAATATGCATTAAAGTTACATAATACTTTAGCTAAATAATTTGATATTCACAAGTTGAATGCAGACTAAATTTTGCAGATATATTTTTTTAATAATAAACTAGTATGTATGGGATAATGTATGGGTAAATACATTGAGTTAGTAATGAATGTTGGATCTGAGGCAGGAGCAGGCGAAGGTTACGGCAAAGGTTGTGGAGCTGGTGGTGGTTCAGGAGCTGGATATGGTAGGGTAGAACGGGTCTTGTTGGTCCATTTTTTCTAAAATATATTTTTTCCTTAGTTTGTACAATTACCTCACCTTAAAGCTTAAGCATATATGAGAACATTTGAAAATATTAATTAATATTTTCTATATGAAGCTCAGAACGACATAAAGTCATTGGGCCAATCTGCCAATCGAACGGGATAGGTTGTCCCTCTAAAATAATTTGATTTTCGGATTACTAACGGAAATAAAAAAAAAACACATAAAATATCGAATGTAACTTAAATTTGGTATCTAAAATATACAAAATATATACGAAAGGATCTTTTGTTAAACTTAACTATTGCCATTGTGAAATCTTTCTCATCATCACAGTGAATGCAAATATTAAATATCCTGTCCCCAGTGACACATGATTCGTGTTCCCAACGTTACCACCTGGTACATTGAATCCACTCTTATCTTATTTGCCTTTTAGTTAATACCGCCCTGACAAGTAACACACATACATCTGCAATTTCATTGACTATTTATACTGATAAATGTAGAAAACCAACTCTTGAACCGCGGGCCAACAGGATTAATTGGGCCAACTTGCACCATGTCGCCATTTTGTTTTTTGATCATCGTATCAAAATATTCTGTTAATATATTTTTTAATCAGTAAGTAGAAAATAAGTTCTGAACAACGGTCCTTTACACTGCTATTAACCAAAGTGAAACTTTAATTTAGAAACAAATCAGAAACGATTATTCATAAGTACAAAAAAGAAACTTACTAGTGAAAATTTGGCTTCCGTTTGACTGCCCTTTCACTACTGACGTTATTGCTGGTGTCAGAAGACGTGATTACACACGTGTCGCTCAACTAGTAATGCCATTTACCGGATAAATTGAAAAATATCGCGGATGGCACAACTTGCGCCTATGGTTAACATGCCCCCGGTCTACCCTACTGATGTAGAATACGGTTCAGTCTCAGGATCGAGTAATTAAAAAATATGGGCTACATTTTGATAATATTCACAAAATTGACTGCAACAAAATCTTACTAAATCATAAAATCAGTACATTTTAATCCTTTAAATTAGAATATACTAGTTAAACGAATGAAGGTTTTATAACAAAATAACAAAGGTGGCCAGATTCTTTTGATAGTATTAAACAATTTTGGCGTCCTTTTTGCCGTTAGCGTCCCCCAGCTACATTCTAACATGTCAGGAACATTTTAATTTAAAAATTTTAAAAGAGATATATGGCTTTTATAGAATTTATACCTATACCGTGTGATTCCTAACTTATTGCCGTATAAATGAATAATAAATCAACGCACACTTAAATACGTGTTACTATTATAGCATACTTTAGCTGAATAATTCACAATACATTAGTTGAATGCAGAGTAAATTTAAAAAAAATAAATTATTATACCTGTAATAATGCATGGAGAAAATATGTTTTTGTATGAGCAGGTGCAGGTTCTGGAGCTGGAGGAGGATCTGGAGCAGGTGCAGGTTATGGCCAGGGTGCAGGAGCGGGAGCCGGTGCAGGATCAGGTAATTTTCACAAAATTTAATAATGAAAGATTCAAATGTATACCTTTTTAAAAATAAATGGACCATTGTCAGTCTAAATCATAAATTAGGACTTACATGAATTCTAAAAGTGTTGATGTCTTTGAGGGTTACAAACAAGCCTATGCTTTTCCTGTCGATAGCGTTTTTACACAATGGAAAAACCTACGGGGTCGGTTATTTGTTTGGCACCAGTGTTTATTTTTATTTATTTTAGTGCGCAATCGTTTACGAAATTAAGACAATCGCAAAGGTATACCTATCGTCTATATGAACCACATTTTAATCCTTAGTATTGAATTAATAAAGACGAACAATTAAATCTGATCCTAAAAATTAGTGATGAGACCTCTTTTTGTAAGCGCATGCCAACTATATTCTAACGTGATAGGAACATTCTAATTTCGAAAATAATAAATAAAGAAATAATTTTTTTACGAAACATTTTTTTTATTTATCTTAAATTTGATATTACATACTTGTCCCACTGTAATACGTATAGAATAAAATATTTCAGCTGAATGCTTCAAAATATAATAGATCAACTCTGATTAAATTTTCAAATAATAAATTACTACCTAAATATGTAATAATGTGTTAACAAAATATACTTTTTAGGAGCTGGATATGGCCAAGGTGCAAGTTATGGGCAAGGTGCTGGTGCAGGAGCTGGTTCCGGATCTGGTGCAGGCTCGGGATATGGCCAATCATATACAACGGGAAGTACTACAAGCACAGTATCTAACAGCGTTTCAAGATTATCTTCAACTGCAGCAACATCTCGAGTTTCGTCTGCTGTTTCAACTTTGGCAAGTGCTGGAGTCAATGTCAATTCTCTTTCCAATGCTATCTCTAATATTTCAGCAGGTGTTGCCAGTGCACATCCCGGACTCTCTGGATGTGAAGTTCTTGTTCAAACACTTTTGGAAGTAGTTTCTGCATTGGTTCACATTTTGAGTTCCGCAAACGTGGGCTATGTTGACCCTAACGCTGCTGGTGCAAGTGCGAACACAGTTTCTCAATCAGTATCTAGTTTATATAGGTGAAGTATCCGAAAACATTGAAGAGAACGTATTTACTTTCTGAAATACGTCATGTATCAAAAATATTTGAAATAAATATTTAGATTGAACTATTCTATTTATCTGCATTTTTTTCTCTTTGAAATGTATATTTTATTCCATTAGGCTGTCATATACTATTGGAATTGATCGTTCAAGAAAGTAGTTAGAAAAATATAAAAATATTTTTTAATAATAAATTGCTTATTAACTGAAAATCCATCTATTAATAATCCTGACTGACTTATGTTGCCTGTGATAAAAGTCTAGAATATTTAATGATTCCACTTAATAGAAAGAATTAAACAAAATGGATCCCACCTATATCAATCTATTTCAACCGACACTTAGTATTTTAGAATAAGGAACTACAATACAATACGCAAAACTAAGTCAATTGGGATTATTAATCGACCCAATCACTTCGATGAATTTTTCAACTATCACACTATTTCAAAGACAAGGAATTTAATTCAAACATTTCTTAAAATGAACTTTCACCTTCACGATTAAAAGTAGAAAGAAAAGAAGGCGCATCACTTATAATAGTTATGATAATCAAAGGCTTATAAAAGTGTCATTTGACCGTATATAAAGTTAGCTAACTTTTCATTTGTAAAATGCGCATTGTACTTATTCTATTTATTTATTTATTAAAATAATTAACATTCTACGAACTCTTGAAATCTTAATTATTAATCAAATTTGTCGATGATTTTCAAAATTTATAACGCCATAAAAATATTTAAGTATATTACCCACACAGCACAAATTGGTAAATGTGACATCCATATAACGTAAAGTATATCCATATACCATGTCCATAATTCATCCAAGGAATTCCATATTACATAGTATCTACGTAGATATTACCATCAGATGTCTCTCCGAATACATCCATATAGCGTTTGTTGGACATCCAGATCTGACATAAATCTATGTAAAACGGATGTCTATGTCCATATAGATCATACCCTAGACATAATATGTATGTATATATACATCATATCTATGTAATATGTACGTATATATAATGCACATATCTATGTAATATGTACGTATTTAAACTACACATATCTATGTAATATGTACATATATATACATCATATCTATGTAATGTTTACATATATATATGTAATATGGAACAGTATGCGTATACCCAGACTCTTCTGCATCTTACTTTTGTAAATTACAAGAAAACGTTATTCATGAAAAGTTTACGATTAAAAAAAAATATTTTAAAGTATCAAAATTTTTGGCAAAAAGCACAAATTATTAGCAATATTAGCTAAACTGTAATAACTGTATTTTAAGTCATACCAACTGTATCGTGTAACTGCTTTGATGACAATAAATATAATTAACATAAGCAAATATCAGGGAAAAAATACTTTTTATTATGTTAAAACAACATAAATGCTTTATTTTTTAAAAATGTATTTTTTTTTTATTATTTTACTTTTCAAAAACAGAAACTTTTATTGTATAACAACATCATATCCCCCCCCCCTTTTTTTATCTTTTAAAATCAAACCAAATAGTGTAATTACTCTGATAACTAACAAGGTGGGAGTATACGTAGGGTTGTCCCACACTATTATTTTTACTTAGCGGCAGATTTTATTTATGCCCCAGACTGACATATATAAATGTTTATTTCACATTATATTTACAATTTTACTTTATTATTGTTAGAAAAACTAATCTCTTTCAGAATTGGATAAACACCATCAATCATGCTAGAAAAACTAATCTCTTTCAAAATTACATAAACTTATCATTAATCAAGATAAACTGTTTTTTCCTGTCATTCAAAAACACTTTAGCTGTCATAAATAAACACTTGTTTATTACTTTACAAGATTACTTCCTGTTTGTGAGATATGTGGATAAGAAACAAATAAACACTCAAATTAAATGACTGCTATTGTGACTTATATAAGAACTATTTACACAATTTATGACTTTAAGTATTTTATTCATATCTATGATTAAGATTCATTTTATTTGTTATTTTAATCATTTATCAATAATCCTTTTGTGTATGTTATAATTTCTTCAGTGTGTTTTCTGCAATGTAATGAGAAGGGAGCAAATATGTATGCTCCAGTTTGTATTTATAAGCGTAGATAAAATACAGTTTAAAACCAGAATCTTCACAATATTCCTGAAATATATATCACCCAAAAAGGATACACAATCTTTTAATAAAATAAATTCACCAGTTCTTATAGGTGACACATCGCTGAATATTTCAGTTTTATCTTGGATTTAATCATCTTCTTTTCATTGGATATGTTGAAGAAACTTACCGGCTTCGAAGTGGACGATCTACAATTAAAAGGTAAGGAGCTTTACCGTATCTTTATTTTGTGATTGAATGTGAATATTGTTATTTACCTTCAGTCTCATTTTTAGGGTTTCGTTCATCTCACGAAACCCTATTCGTCTCGCTCCTTTGTCTGTCTGTCTGTCCGTCTGTCCGTCACAGAGCCCGTTCTCAGAAACTATACATGTTAGAGATTTGAAATTTTGGGTACTTATAGCTGAACACCTCACATCAAACAACAAATCATAAAATTTTGAAAAAGTTGGTAATTAACCGAATTACGGGCTAATTAACTTCTAAAATTAACCAATCCACCTTTTTAACGCAAATTCAAACGGACTTTATCGAAATCATCCGTGTTTCTCCTAAGGGTTGCCAGTAAAATCAGCCGAATGCACGGTTACCACGGAGGAAATTAAGCCGAAAAATGAAGTGGAGATTTTAAAGCGAAATCGTATATCAGAAAATATTGGTCCGAGAAATTTGTAAATGGAATAGACAGACGCAGAAAAAAATCTACTCTCATTTGGTATAAATTTCACATTTCTGCGATGCGTATAAGTTAAAATATCCACTAAAAATCGATCGATAAAAATTTAATTTATTTAATTGGAAAGACAAGGAAATAAAAAGATTTCAATTCGGCGGGAAAGCAGGTAGACATGACGACGCTGCGGTTTTCCATAATAGCATATTTTAATACGAAATTTTAACTTTTTAAATATTAAATTTTTTGATTAAATTTTTTGGCATCCCGATGTCAAATTTCTCGCTGATTTCATTGATACCCATATCTAAGTCCTATCTTAATTACAAGCTGAAATATTAATTATTATTTAATTAATCGGTTTATTCCTATCAAATGCGTCGATTAAAATGAAGAGACGCGCTTATTTAACCACGAATTAACTTAAATTAGGAAATCTAATAATTTGCCTGGGCTTTTTCAACAGCGATATGAGATAAGTATAACTCATTCATCATCAGAAAGTTTACTTCATACCACTATTTTCTAATAGTAATTTCAGGAAATATTTTGAATTATTGGTTAAGACCGCCACTCAGTCTGTTTGAAACTTTAAGATAGTTTATAACACATAGAAAAAAGTGTAAAAAAGAATGGAGTGTGATATTTCGAGGAGAGGGGGGGGGGGGGAGCTAGAATTATTTTTAAAATCTTAGCGTTTGTTACCGCAGGAAATATTTTAAATTCTTGTTTAAGACCGCCACCATCCCGACCCATCTATCTACGGAAAGATTGCGTAAAGGAGTTTCGTTCAGATATGCTTTTGTTAAGAATAGAGTGCATTCCCTGGTGGTGGAATGGGGAACTAACATAACGCGATTTTGTTAAAATTAGGAAATCTAACAAGTCGATCTGTTTGAAACTTTAAGATATTTTATAACACATAAGATAAAGTGTAAGAAAGAATGATACGCGAAATTCCGGGGAGGGGGCGCTAGATTTCTATTTAAAAAATTAGCGTTTCTGACCGCTTTAGGTGACTTTTTGAGGGAGTCCTGAGATATATGCTACTTATTTAATATAAAATTGCCTAAAGTTTAGTTACCACTATTTCCTAATAGTAATTTCAGCAAATATCTTAATTTCTTATTAAGACCGCCACCACCTCGAGTAACATATTTACTAATAGGTTGTTTAACGGAGTTTCCTTCCGATACAGTTTTTTTAAGAATAGAGTGCGCTCCCTGGTGGTGGAATGTGGAACTAACATTTTTGTTAAAATTAGGAAATATAACAAGGCGATCTGTTTGAAATTTTACGATAGTTTATAACACATTAGAAAAAGTTTATAAAAAATGGCGCGTGAAATTTCGGGAGGGTGGGGAGAGGGGTAGGGGCAAAATATTTCTTTTTTGTTTCATACCGTTTCAGGTGAGTTTTTTGATGGAGTCCTCAGATACATGCTACTTATACTTATTAAATATAAATATGTCAAAAGTTAAATTACCACTATTTCCGAATAGTAATTTCAACAATTACCTTAAATTCTTGCTGAAGACCGCCACCCCCCTCGAGTAACATATCTACTAATGGGTTGTGTAAAGGAGTTTCGTTCAGATACGCTTTTGTTAAGAATACAGTGTGCTCCCTGGTGGTGGAATGTGGAATTAACAGACCGCGATTTCATTTAAAGTAGGAAATCTAACAATTCCATCTGTTTTAAACTTTAAGATACTTTATAACACACGATAATAAATTATAAAGAAGAAGGGCGCGTCGCATTTCGAGGAGAGGGGGGGGGGTTGAGGGAGGTGCGCGAACAAAATTAGGAAATATAACTGGACGATCTGTTTGAAACTTTAATATGGCTTATAAAACATAACATAAATTTTTAAAATCAGGCCGCGTCAAAAATCATGGTGACCATCTGCCCACTCCCCCCCCCCCCAAGGGGGGCACTTTTCTAAATTTGGCAGATACCCGTCATGTGATATATCGTAGCATTTTGTGGGGGTGGGGGGCGAACAAAATTAGGAAATATAACAAGGCGAATATGTTTGAAACTTTAACATAGCTTAGAATGTGTTTGCCAAAATTTAGAAGGTATTCCATGGCGATAAATGTACTGGACGTTTTGAAAGAAAGTGTTTTGAAAGGAATATTAAACGAAACCCTTTGTGCGATGTATGATCACACTTACCCACTTGTTTAATCTAACAATGATTATGAGACTGGCGAGCTGCCTTCATTAAATATTACATATTAGTATATGATAATTTAAAGGGTTTATTTGAAAATTAAAAGGTGGTAATAGAAGTCAAACATGACGACACCAAAAGATGCACAGATAATAGAGAAGCTTAATTCGAATAATTATAATGTATGGAAATTTAAAATCGAGATGCTTCTCATTAAAGAAGATCTTTTTGCGATCATTACTGATGAACCACCAAACCCAATTACGACCGATTGGTCCAAAAAGGACCGGAAGGCAAGGGCTATAATTAACCTCAGCATTGAGGATAGCCAGATCGTCAACGTAAAAAATATTAACAATGCTAGAGATACCTGGAACACATTAAAGGCAATTCATGAACGCAGCAATTTATCAAGTAAGCTATACCTTTTACGCAAGTTGTATAGCACAAAATTACCTGAAGGTGGTGACATGGTAAAGCATATCACAAACATACTAGAATTAATTGATAAATTATCTGCAATCGGAGAAACAATAAAGGACAATCATATTTCAGCGCTGTTACTGTGTAGCTTACCAGCTTCGTATGATACATTAATTACCGCATTAGAGTCCCGTAATGAAGAAGAGTTGACACCTAGTTTCATTAAAAGTAAATTGATTGATGAATATAATCGCAGAAGCGATAGTTCAGAACCCTCTGAAAACACCTCAAGAGCATTTAAAACTACAAAGAAATTTAACAATACGGGTTACAAATTCAATAATGCCGGATACAAGAAGGAACAAAAATACTGTTCAAATTGTAAATTAAAAAACCATAACACTAAAGATTGCTGGCATAATTACAACTATAAAAATAAACAAAACAATACTTCACATAATACGAACTATAAACAAAACTACAAAAGAAATTTTAATTCTTCGCTTGTTTTCCAAAAGGATGATAAATCTGTAAAAAATGATTATGTATCAAATTCGGATAAAAATGCCAATTGCAATGAATCTGAAAGTCATCAAGGTAATAAACATTGTGCATTTATCATAAAACCGCGCAATAACAAACCGTGGATAGTTGACAGTGGCAGTTCCAGTCATATAACAAATAATCAACATTTATTTACAGAAATTAAATCAAATGAAAAAACTAATGTTGTTAATTGCAAACGGAAACAAATTAGTTTCTTATGGATCAGGAAATACATTAATAAAAACTGTAACTTCAAACGGTGAAATACACAACATAACACTAAAAGACTAAAAGATGTGTTATTTGTTCCAGATATTGAATCAAACTTATTTTCTGTTAGTAAAGCTACAGAAAATGGATGCGAGATTTTATTTAAAAATGATAAATGTAAGTTAACGTATAATGGAATAACTCGCCTGGAAGCGGTAAAGAAAAATAACTTATATGAAATTCAAACAGCAAATGAAAGCGCAAACATAAACTATGTAAATAAGACTTACATTTGTAAGGATAATAATTGCATAGAATTATGGCACAGAAGGTTTGGCCATAAAAATTTTGCATCTATCAAACAAATCGAAGAAAAACACCTAGCAATAGGAATACAAATAAATAAGTGTATACATGACACAACTTGTGAAACTTGTATCAAAACAAAGCTAACAGATGCACCTTACCCAAAATTAGCAGATTATAGAGCCACTAAACGATTAGCGTTGATACACTCTGATGTATGTGGGCCTTTCCAAGTACCAACAATAGGGGGAAAAACATATTTCTTAACATTTATAGATGATTACTCAAGATTTACAATTCTGTATTTATTATCAAAGAAATCAGAAGTTTAAGAAAAACTTAAGGAATTTGTTGCCTTAGTTAGTAATAAATTTGGCGAAAATCCAAAAAGTATAAGAACAGACAATGGAGGGGAATTTAACAATGATTTAGTGGATAACTATCTCATAAAAAACGGCATAAAGCACCAACACACTGTTCCGTACTCTCCGAGCCAAAATGGCGTAGCCGAACGCAAAAATAGAACTTTAATTGAAATGACGAGAGCTTTGCTTAGCGAAGCAAACTTGCCTCAAAAATTCTGGGGTGAAGCTATCTGTACGGCGAATCACCTGCAAAACCGCTTGCCAACGAAAGCTAATGAAAAGTCCCCGTTTGAGCTTTGGAATGAACGACCGCCAAATTTACATTATCTTAAAGTGTTCGGCTGTAAAGCCTTTGCATATATTAACAAAAATAAACGACAAAAATTAGATGATAAGGCAGTTGAAGGTATTTTTGTCGGTTACAACAATTACTCCAAAGGGTACCGCATCTACACAAGTGGTAAAGAAATAATAATCGCAAGAACTGTTAAATTTCTAGAAAACAAAAATACAGAAGAAAAGGTAGAAACACAGTTAAATTTGAGAGAAAAACAACCCGATGAAAATGACAAATCACATAACAAAAACTTCGTAGAAATTGAAGTGACAAACACTGAAGACACACCAAGTGAGTCAAAACAATTAACACCGGAACCAAGACGGTCAGATAGATCAAATAAAGGAATCCCTCCAGACAGATTCGTTTACATGACAACACAAGAACATATAAAAGAACCAGAAAATTTTAATGACATAATAAATATTGAAAACCTAGAAGAAAAACAACACTGGTTAAATGCGACACAAGAAGAAATAAATTCTCTTAATAAAAACAAAACATGGACACTAGTCGATCCCCCACAAGGTAAAAAAATAATTGGATCCAGATGGATTTTCAAAACTAAATATGATGATCAAGGGAGAATACAGAAATACAAAGCGAGATTAGTGGCAAAGGGATATTACCAAAAATATGGCGTAGATTACGAAGAAACTTTTGCCCCTGTTGTTTCATATACGACACTTAGATCATTCATAGCAGCGGCAGCTTACCACAAATTAAAAATTAATCATATCGATATCAAGACGGCTTTCTTGTATGGAAACATAGATGAGGAAATTTACATAACTCAGCCAGAAGGCTATATTATTCCAAATCAGGAAAACAAAGTATGCCGATTAAATAAATCTATTTATGGCTTGAAGCAAGCAGCCAGGGCATGGCACACAAAGATAACAAAATCATTAAATGATTTAAATTTTAAACAGTCTAATTCAGACACATGTTTATATATTAGAAATGAAGGAGAAAGCAAAACGTATATTATTGTTTACGTCGATGATATCCTGATTGCGGGACAAGATGACGAAATTAATGATATAATAGAAAAACTTAAGGGAGAATATGAATTAAAAAATCTAGGAGAACTAAGTTATTATTTAGGAATCAAAATAGAAAAAACAGCAAAAGTTTACGAATTAAATCAAAAGGCTAAAATCGAAGAACTAGTAAAAAAGTTTAATTTAGAGGTGCTAAACCAGTCGGTACACCGATGGAACCTAATTTTAATAGATTAGAAGATAATGACAATTTATTGCCAAATAATGTTAAATACAGACAGGCAATAGGTTCATTACTTTATATCGCATCTGTCAGTAGACCTGACATTTCTGCTGCTGTGAATATATTGAGTAGAAGAAATGAATCCCCACGTCAAAAAGACTGGATGGCAGCTAAAAGAATAATACGATATTTAAACTGTACTAAAGAATTAAACTTGCGCATTGACACAAAAGCAGAACCGATTTTAAAGGCTTTCGTGGATGGTGACTGGGCAGGAGATACCAGTACAAGAAAATCAACCAGCGGCAATCTTTTTACCTTGGGTAATAATCCAATTCAATGGATTACAAAAAAAAACAGTCATGCATTGTTCTTTCTTCAGCAGAGGCTGAATATGTATCAGCCGCAAGTGCAGGGCAAGAAATTATTTATTTATTGAAACTCCTGGAAGATTTAGACTTAGCACAAACAAAACCTATTTGCTTATATGAAGACAATCAGAGTTGTATTAAAATGGTTGAAAGTGAGAAGTTTTTAAAAAAAACTAAACATATTGACATTCGTTTCCATGCCATAAAACAACTCAAAGAAGATGGAATAATTGAATTAAAGTACTGTCCATCGAAATATATGATTGCTGATGCACTAACTAAACCAGTCTCCAAACCTGAATTAGTGAATCACAGAAATTCAATGAACTTGTTTGCCTCATCAATCTGAAGAGATTAAGGGGGCATGTTAGAAAAACTAATCTCTTTCAGAATTGGATAAACACCATCAATCATGCTAGAAAAACTAATATCTTTCAAAATTACATAAACTTATCATTAATCAAGATAAACTGTTTTTTCCTGTCATTCAAAAACACTTTAGCTGTGATAAATAAACACTTGTTTATTACTTTACAAGATTACTTCCTGTTTGTGAGATATGTGGATAAGAAACAAATAAACACTCAAATTAAATGACTGCTATTGTGAACTATTTACACAATTTATGACTTTAAGTATTTTATTCATATATATAATTAAGATTCATTTTATTTGTTATTTTAATCATTTATCAATAATCCTTTTGTGTATGTTATAATTTCTTCAGTGTGTTTTCTGCAATGTAATGAGAAGGGAGCAAATATGTATCCTCCAGTTTGTATTTATAAGCGTAGATAAAATATAGTTTAAAACCAGAATCTTCACAATGTTCCTCAAATATATATCACATAAAAAAGATACACAATCTTTTAATAAAATATATTCACCAGTTCTTATAGGTAACACATCGCTGAATATTTCAGTTTTATCTTGGATTTAATCATCTTCTTTTCATTGGATATGTTGAAGAAACTTGCCTGCTTCGAAGTGGACGATCTACAATTAAAAGGTAAGGAGTTTTACCTTATCTTTATTTTGTGATTGAATGTGAATATTGTTATTTACCATCAGTCTCATTTTTTAATCTAACAATTATTACATGGGCATTTAAAAATATTTTCAGCTAAATAATTCTTGTACTTACTTTTCTTATTGTGTACTCATAGTTTGTAGCGTAACATACAATTTTTGCAAAATATAAGTTAGCGAGTAATGTGATTAAAAAAACTAGTTCGTAGGGAGCGCCAATATTATTATTGAGGTTACTTTAATAAACTTACTTTGTTATCTCCTTTTTTGAAAGAAATGGGAGTCCTACATAGTCACAGAATTTTTTAAATCTTCGATGCTGAATCCATAATCCTTGCAAAATAGCATACCGTCAAGGGACACCAGACAAATTCCAGTTGCTTGCAGAAGATCACTAATGGTAGTTACTTATTTTATAATAAAACTACACACCTGTGATTTTCTGAGAGCATTCAAATTTGAAGATCTATCCCGGCACCAGCTGATCCACCAGACGCATTTTTAATTTAATAGATAATTACATTTAAACTGAGGACCTATGCTATAAGAAAAATCTATAGTAGCTATACTTGTAAAAGAAATGCACCTAAATATCAATTTAAATAAAATTTTGTAAATATGTATTTCAAATGGAGAACCCCTATTATTTCGGTATCAATGCTTTTTCAATAAATGTAAATAATCATTCCATCGTTAACAAGACATGCAGATTTAACTTAAAATACATTGAATAGATAAAATTAAATATATGAAAATAAACTTTTGAGATTAAGAAACATTTTTATGAAACAATAAATTTTTAATAACGTAATTTAACAACATAATAAAGTGATAAGTTATTCTCAATGCTAAAAAAATATTTATTATTATTAGGCAAGCTGTTAACTTACCCTTGTTTTCATTGGATCTAATTTGTTAGCATTATTTTCTTTTATTCAAGACAAATTCACCATTTGAAAGTTTTTATTGATAATAAACATTATCTTTTTTTTTTTTTTTTTTTGCCAAAACAGACTGTTGACCCCAAAAAAGTGTTTGCACTATAATTATACAATTTTATATTGTTCGCATTAGATAAAGTTTCTGGGGTATGGGAGAAGGAGTATAAGAAATTAAATAAATCCAAACTTTGTAAAGTTTTATATACAAAATTAAGATTCACTGAAAAATCAAAACATTTTAAATGTAAAACCGGTGAGTAACCATGTAAGTCAAGTATAGAGATTACTATGATCAGTCAATTATATGATAGGGATAGAAAAGATTATAAAATTAGAGGAGTTAATCAAAAATTTATATGGCTAATTTCTTTGTAGTTTTTTAAAGATAAGGTTAAAAATCGTAAATGCTACAAAAAGCACCAATATAGAATAGCAAATAAAAACCTGAAAAAAAAGAAATCAAAGGACTTACTTACATATAATCCTGCTTGATATTTAATCCAAATCTCAAACAACACCATGCACAACCTAAAGTAAATTAAACATTACTTCTATTATTAGATTCAGTGGTTGTTGTAAATGCTAACTGTTTGATACAACTAAAAATTTATAAAATTAAAAACCAAGTTGAACTTTGATGGTCTAAATTAAACCAGCCAAAAAATGCATAAACATCTGCATACCATAATGGCGTCGCGTCTGGCGTGTTTACAAAACAACAGAAAGCTCATGTTGCCACACGAAAAAGTGTATCGGAAGTAAGATATTTGACTCTTTTAGCGCTCTTTATAGAGGGCGCTGTGTCTACCTCCATAAAGTGTTGGTATATAAACGTCATGTTGACGTAGTTTCTTTGACAATCCAGTTTATATTTTAGAATGAACGTTAAGTCCACCTCCATATTATGTTGGTCCATAGATTGTTGGGATATGAATGTTATATGAATATAATGTGTTCAACCATCCAGCTTATGGTTTTGAATGAACATCATTTTGATGTACATGTATGTATTCTAGATGTAAACCGCTCTAAATAAACGAAATATCTACATGTGTGCTGTGTGGGTTACATTAGATTATACCCATGTTAATATTTTTATTACTTGCTGAAGAATAATTCTTTTACTAAATGTTGATACTATCCAATAACATTTGGTGGATTTTCTTTTATCATAGATCATCTATAAATTATTATTCTCAGATAAAAGGTATTAAAATTAACATCTAAAACTTCAGGATGCAGCGAAGCATTCCCACCACATTTTCAGTTATATTTATAGCTTTTCAAGACAAGTATTAATCTTACCCACAGCTTCAAAGCACGTGACATATCATAAAGGGTATATCCAGATAAGCACAGCAAAATGGCCCCCAAATCCGATGTTTGAAATTGTGGGTAATAAGGTTGGCGCTAAATCGCACAACGCTCCGGGATAAACGAAGTGAAGGCTCCTCCCACACTAGAAACGATCGTCATTTACTGGCTAATCCTCTAAAGATAACATCCTGAAGAGTTTTTTTTTAAAATTAATTTTACATTTCTTTTTCCGTCTTAACAATGAATTAAATAAATCTTCGTTGTATTCTTAAAATAATAATAATAATAATAATAATAATAATAATAATATATTCTTTCTGTTACTACCCATAAAATTTTCATTTTATGATATGCCATTATAAGCTAGTAAATTTGAAATAAAATTTCTTTAAAGTAAAATTAAAAAAAGAGAGAGGGGTGTGATATATTTTAATAAATATTTAATTTATATGCTTTAACATTGAAGTTATATATAAGTATACGTGTGTATCATAACTTAGGACTAGCATCTGTTAATGTTTTATCTATTTCTTTTATTTATTTTTTTTTAACTTTAAAGAAAATTTATTTCAGATTTACAAGTTTATGATGCCATGCAGAAAATTGAAATATTTACGGATACTCATAGAAAAATCATATTTAATTATTATTATTACTTAAGAATTCAAGAAGAGTTTTTTTTTTTAATTCATTATTTTTGCATCTTGTTAAGAAAGAAGAAAAGTTTAATTCAAAGAACCTCCTAGGATGTTATTTTTCATAATAATATTTTGAATTTATACTTCTTTAGAAACTTTTTTTTGAATTGTTAAATAATAATAATAATTAAATATGATTTTTCTGAATAGCCGTGATTTTTTCAATTTACTGTATGACATTATAAACTAGTAAATCTCAAAGGGAAAGGCAGTTAAAAAATAATGATATTAACAACTACTTTCTAATAATTTTAGCTAACAGTTACTTTCCAATGCCTTTAACTAAATCTTACCTAACTAAATAATAAATTTTCATAAATAAAAAACACAAATTTATACAAAAGAATTCCTATAGTCATTCATAAGTTTTAATAATTTCATAGTGAAATGAAATTATTTTTATGTAAAAAACAACAACAAAAGAGGCATGATTTATTTAAGTTATGTTTGATAAATAAATATTTAAGAGTGCTTTACATAAAAGAAAACAACATACTCTTACATTTGGGCTGAAAAAAATAGTAATAAGTTTTTTTAAACATATTTAAAAATTTATATCCAAATGTTTTGCATATACAACTTTTAAAAAATCTTATGAATTAATTCGTTAAATTTAATTCAGTAAGTATAGTACAAGATTTAAGTAAGATTTAGCTAAATGTATTGGAAAGTAATTGATAGCCAAAATTATTACAAAGTAATTGTTAATATTATTAATATATATATAATATATATATATACATTTATCAAGTATAAATTCAAAATATTATTATGAAAAATAAAATCCTTGGTTGTTCTTCGAATGAAACTTTTCTTGATTCTTACAAGATGCAAAAATAATGAATTAAAGAAAACCTGTTTTATGAATTGTTAAATAATAATAATAATGAAATACGACTTTTCTATGAATAGTCGTATTTTTTTCAATTTACTGCATATCATTATAAATTAGTAAATCTAAAATAAATTTTCTTTAAGGTAAAAGAATAAAAGAAATAAATAACAAATAAATAAAACATGTTAATATTAACAGATGCTAGTCTTAAGTCAAGATCAGTACAAAAACCCTTAACGGGTTAAAAGTTTGTGACGCAGCACTTTATCTTATTATCTCCATTAAACATTCAAGAAAAATTCTTGAATGTTTAATGGTTATACTTAGTTTATATATGGTGCAGGATTCTGGGTCTCACAGGCGCATTTAAGACATAATGTGCTATATATAATCTGTGTGGTTATATGCAGCTGTAGCGCTTATCGCATGGATTTTATTTTTATTTTTATATTTTATTTTTAGTTTTACTTTTAACCTTTTTGAGCTTATATATATATATATATATATGATATAATTTACTGTCACTTTTTGTGACATTCCGACGACTCTCGATATTTCGAAGATAATGCAGTTTTTTAATTAATACAAGTAGTTTTGCCAACCCTCCGTTATCATATGACAACCGGAGTGCAGTCGTGGTGGCCTAATTGTAGACAGGTTCAAGAAAAACACTGGAGAAATTTCCCCTTCAAGAATAATAGAGGCATCATGAGTTGAACGTGGTTTATTTGATAGAAATATATCGTAAACAATTCCAGTAACATATTCACCAGCTCTCGACGATATCGTTGATCCACTTCTTAATAAATTTAAGATGTTAAAATAGTAGTTTCTCCACATTACAAGTCTAACTACCAAGTGACGAGGATTATTTAGACAAACGAAAAAGCGTACAAATTATGAGCTCCTAGTCTTTGCAACGCTATAAATACCCAGAAAAACAGGACGCGAATGAATACATTAACAGTGGAGAACCACTCCAGAAGCGAGGTGGAGAGGAATGGGACAGGAGACAAGCCACGATTCGATGGAAAGGCGTGACGTCGAATGATCTCTTTCGAACCGGCGTCAGAAAAACTGCGTAAACAAACTGTTGGCGGGAATCTGATGGAACAAATAGAATAATAGTGCAAACGATATTTAAAACATTCGAAATAAAAACAATTTAGCATCAGAAATAAACTGAAAAAGTATTTTAATGGGTTTTGACGAATAGATTTAAGGTTTTTAGAATAATAAAAGAATACGCATTTAAAGCATAGGAAAAAATAAGAGATATTTAAGATAGTATTAAAGCAAGTAAAAAAGGTAGCTATTAAGAATTTGGAATAATTTTACTAAGAATAAAGGGTGAAAATTTTTATTATTACACATCCCCCCACTCAAAAAGACTGGATGAACTGGTAGGTCCTAAGACCTGCAAGTTCATAGAAGGGAAATGTTACATAGACTTGGATTACAATTTCGTCACTTGGAGTAAACCCTAAAGAATAAACTTTCTAAAAATATATAAATGCTAAGTTAAATTTAAAATTTAGAAATTATAACGCGAACTACTGGAATTGTTAATTACATACAAGGACAAGATATTAATCTTGTTTACAATTTACAATGATATAAAATAAAAAGTTAATATAAGAAAGGAGAATAATTATTTAACATAGTTTTAGTATTTACATAATACATTTATGGCTATTCATGGCTCATATTCACGTGCAAAGCATTCATGAACTCAGTTGTAAAGACTTGAACGTAGTATTTTATAATATAAATATGCTAATGAAATTCTGAAAAATGTCTTCAAAATATAAGTTCAAAATTAGATTCGTAAATATAATGTTCATTTGAATCTACTTATCCTTACATTAGCAACTCAGTTTTTCCAATCTAAGTTCATTTTTAGTTCAATAAATGAAATTAATATATTACAATAAATAAATAATAATAAAATTCATAATATCAATAATAATAAATTTTTTTTTAAATAAACCTATTTACAGTATCTTTGAAGTGTATTGACACACATACATCGATGGTATTGGTGGTTTCATTGAGATGATCCATCTCTTTGCGGGTACCCTTTTACTATTTATTATTATTTACTATTTACCACATGGTATTTACCTATTACAGTCATCATAGTTTTCAGAAACTTCTTTGGAATTCCTCTAAGTTGAAAAAATTTTAATAATCTAAAATTTCTAACTCATAAATTAATTACTCATAATTAATAAACTCTCTAACTCATAACAATTAAAACCATTTAAATCAGAGATTCTCATAAACTAACAAAAACTCTTAAAATCTAAAACTTCTTTTTTTTTATCTCATATTCTGTCCATTAATTAGTTACACGGTAATTATCTTTCAATTATCTAATAATAAGCATATTATATCTTATAATATCAATTTCTAGGACTAACTTACAATGAGTAATTGAAATTCATACTAATCGGGTTATCACAACTCATAGCAAAAATACTCTCTCAAATAAGTCTCCCATGCTATGTATTATCATCTCACTTATTATAGTAATCAATATTCATTAGGATCTTTTTCTCTTAATATCAATAATGCATAGTATAATAAATAATAATAACAACTACATTCAACAACACAGTCAATAGTATTCAAAAGTATCAAATAAATTTCTTTAACTAATCCTTAAAGTATCTAATTGATATCTCATCCATATACAGCGAATGAGGTATGACAATATACTCAAATATTAGGCATAACATAAAGTAACAAAAATAAATAAGAAATGTTGTGAAATAACTATCAATTCACATGATTATGCAATGATTTTGTTTTCAATCAAACAAGAAACTATAGTTGCTGAATGAAAATGAAAATTTGTAGCATACTTAAGAAAAGTTGATAAAAGATCCACATTATTGAATTATAGTAATTAACTTTAATCCTAGATTCAAATTCAATTTCAATTTAATTCTAATCCAGTTAATTTTATTTATTTAGTTAATTTAGTTTAAGTTATTAATATAATTCAATTAATTTCAATATAAGAAATTCTCAACCTAAATCGACCAATTTACGCCAGCATAAATAGTTAACTCAAGTAAAAATCTCAGCAGTAATATTCCTGTCGCGATTCAAGAACACACTGTTGTACAGAAAATAATTGTTTACTAACTTATAAATGTATTTATTTAATTTAGTTAAATTAATTATTATTATAAAATTAAGACGCGGCTATGGATTTAACATTAGTTTGCTGGGGTTTTTCATGGGATAACTTTAATTGATCTGGAGAATAATATTTTCGTAATTTAGCTACATGGACGATCTCCGTATTTCGGTTTTGAATTTTCCTAAGTTAACATCAGATAATTTATTAATGATTCGATATGGGCCACTAAAAACTTGGGATAGCTTCCTAGTATTTGGACATTGGAACTCCTCATAAATTACAAGATCTCCTATCTCAAATTTAGGTTCTACATAATTTCGATCATAATATTTTTTACTTCGCCAATAAAATTCATCAGTGCGTTTTTTAGCAATTTTGCGGGCCTCTTGAATTGGAGGGTAATAATCTTATTGAAGGGGGGAATCATAGGGTAATTGGCCAAAAAGTAAATAAGCAGGGGGGAATTTGGTTATGGAATGGGGAGTATTGTTATACTCAGTAACTACTTCTGTCAAAAGTTTTGTCCAAGGAACTTTAGAATTGGTAGAATTAACTATACACTTTAATCTTGTAACTGTTGTCTGATTCAATCGCTTTTACCATTCGTTTGAGGATGATGTGCCGAGGTTAAACGTTGCTTTATATTATGATTCCGAAGAAATTTTTTAAATCTAGATGAAGTAAAAGCTACATTTCTATCACTGAGTACTTTTTGGGGAACCTGTACATTAAGAATTTTATTGAAACAGTATAAATGTTGGGGAGTTTGAATATTAAATACTTGATTTAGACAGTTGGTATAAGTTTCTGTGGTAACACTTTTTGAGGGGAAAGCCCAAACATATCTTGTAGAATGGTCTATTATTATATGCAAATATTTTTTGGTGGAGTTATAGTAATTAAATCCTCCCACAGTATCAACAGAAAGACATTCAAATGGTTGATCTGTGGTTGGCATAGCTTGTAATAAGCCAAATTTTTTCTGTCTGGGTTTTTTATTTTTTTGACATATATCACAATGTTTTACAAATTTAGTTATATCTTGAGTCATATCAGGCCAATAATAATTAGGGGATATTAAATTTAACATTTTTTGAATACCAGGGTGACCAAATTTCTCATGAGCAACATTTAGTAATTTTCTTCTTAAGGACATGGGTACTACTATTTTTCTAAAACCTTTCTTTTTCACTATCATAAGTCCATTTTGATTTACATAGTTTTTTCCACAAACATTATCCTTTTCCTGCATCTCTATAACTTCTCTAACATCCAAAAGGAAAGTAACTGGTTGAATAAAATACGTAGTAGGATTTCTAGACAACATGTCAGCTTCGACATTTGTTGAACCCTTTTCATAGACAATATCATTTTCAAACATAGATAGTTTTAATGACCATCTGAATAATCTTCCCCTTAGATGTTTAACATTTTTTAACCATACAAGAGATGCATGGTCTGTGTGTATAGTAAATTTAACACCGTGAAAGTAGTGGTAATATTTATCTAATGTGCCAATGATGGTAAGACATTCTAATTCGGTAATAAATTAGTTCTTTTCATAACTTCTCAATCCCCTTGAATAGTATGCAATTGGATGTAAAAAATTATTACTATCTGGCTGTTTAAGGACTGCACCTACCGCCACCTAAGAGGCATCAACAAACATATGGAGGGGTAATTTAGGGTCATAAATTTTCAAAACAGGTTTAGCAATTAGGGCATCTTTTAGTTTTTGGAAGGAATTTTGACAATCTAAATTCCATTCCCATATGGTATTTTTCTTAAGTAACTTATTGAGGGGATGTCTGATTTCTGCATATTTATCAATAAATTTATGATAGACATTAATGGATCCTGGGAATCTTTGGAGTTCTTTAACATTTGAGGGGGGTTTTAATTTTTTGATAGCTTCTATATTATTATTAGCTGGAGTTAAGGTACCATTTCTTATTTCATAACCTAAGACATTAATTTTATTTTGGACAAGGTTACATTTAGATAATTTAAGTTTGATATTTTCCAATCTACATAATTCAAATATTTTGGTAAGATGTTGTAGATGTTCTTCCAAAGTTGAAGAGAAAATAATTATGTCATCAAAATAATAGCAGGCAAAGTCGGTTTTATATTTAGTTAGGATTCTTCTAATGGTTCTATTGAAAACTGGGGGCCCAACTTTGACACCGAATGGAAGAACATTCTATTCAAAAAGTCCACAGTTGGTAGTAAAAGCCAATTTTTCAGTGTCTGCTGGATGTATGGGTATGTGCCAGTAGCCAGAGGCTAAGTCCAAGGTGGAAAAATACTGAGCACTACTCAATTTATCTAAAATTCCGTCAATACGGGGTAATGGTTCAGCATCATTTTTCATAATTGAATTTATTTTCCTCTAGTCTACACATAATCTAGTTTTTTTTACCTTCATCGCGTTTTTCTACCAAAGTAACAGGGGAGGAATAAGGGCTATAACTTTCTTTAATTAATGACGCAGCTAATAAAGATTGAATCTGTTCTGAAATTTCCTTTTCTTCGACTATTGAAGTACGGTAAGGCCTCATAGATATAGGTAGTTCAGAATTGAGAAAAATGCGCTGTGGCTCAATATTAATTTTTCCTACATCATATTTATTTTTTGAAAAAATAATCAAATAATCCCTCAAAATATCCCTTAAAGTTTTGTTTTTTACAGAATTTATTTCCCCAATTGAATTATAATCATTAATATTAGGCTGCGCGAAGGATTGAGGAGTCATAAACTTTCCATAATCAGGTTGCATTTCATCATATTTGTTATTCACATTAAAGTGAAGAGATCTTATTACATTTCTGGATATGCATTGTTTTACTATAGTCCTTCCTTGCATAATTTTACAATTTGCACAATCTATAGTTAATTGAAAGAGTGCACAGGTTGGCAATCCTATTATTGCATACTCAAGATCAGTCTCACATACTAAAAATTTTACATTCTGTTTAATTTTACCAACTTTAATAAATAAATTACATGATTGATTAACTTGAATAGCCCTTTAGCTTGTCCAATAATTATAGGAGAAATATTTTTAACTTTAGCATGTAATAAATTCACCAATTTAATAGGTAAAATTGAAATAGTGGATCCCGAATCAATAACACAAGGAATCTCTTTTTGTTTTGCATACCCAGATACTACCAATTGTCATATATTATTATTAGAATTTTGTTGTTGATTATTAGGAGCATATGATGGTAAAGGGTTAACATTAAATACACATTCTCGTTCCCAGTGATAGGCATTAAGTACTCCTTTGTTAAGACAAATCCTGCAAGGTCTAGTGGGGTATCGTTGTTGGAAATAAGTATTTTGCATTCTAGGAGTTGTAAATCGAGGATTATTTGTATTTAAATTAGGATTCTCCTGATGAATCCAATGTCTGGGTGCATTGTAATGAGGCTGAAAAGGCCTAACATTTTGTGAATTATTCCTAACAGCATTTACAGGAGAAGTTGGAATTATTACTAGTTGTTTTGCCATCCGATACCAGTCAGTGGTATTACTTGGAGGATTTACTATCAAAAAATTCTGGTATTCGGGCTTTAGCCCATCTGTGAGTCCCTGCACAATTATTGTTTCACATAATTGTAACTTCCTACCCACTTCAACCTTTTTATGAAAATATTGTTCTAATTCATTTAAGTCATTTAACTTTAAAGCTGCAAATTCAGAAAATCTTGGAACATAAACACTAATAAATTTTTCAGTGAGAAGCTCAGAAATTTTTTCAAAACTAGTGCATTCCAGACAATCATGGCCCCACCAGTGGCCGAGAGGTTCTGCTCTCGAAGCTGGTAGACGGGAGGTGCTGGGTTCGATCCCAATCGCGACCGTCGGACTAATCGTTCGGAGTTTTCGTGGTTTTCTTCGAACCTTGGTTCTCCAAGCGTTAATACGGGTTAGGTTTCCCTAGAAAGACCTCCACGGAAGGCACTCCCCCCCTTAGGGCCTATATCCCACGTGCAGATAATTGGCCGACATAAATACAACCAACCAACCAACCAACCAACCAGACAATCATTTATATAAACCTTCGATGCCTCTCCTTTCAAATATTTAGAAATATTATTTATTTTCCAATTTTCATCTTTTTTTCTCGGTAATGCAAGATTTCTCAAAATGCATTAACCAAGGTTGCATTTTCAGCATTATAGAATTATTTGGAACTGCCATCTATTATGTGAATTAAAAAATAAAAATTATTTTATGCTCCATCAATGAATGTAAATTTAATATAGTTTGTTCTATTCTCTTAGCTACCATTTATTTAGCACAATTTCCAATATAAAAAAAGTACAATAAATAAAAAAATAAACTAATTTTTAGTAATTTACTTCATTTGAAATTATTATTTATAATAATTTTATCCAAATTTATAATTAGTAATATTCATTTAACTGTCTAATTAATATATAAATATATGTAAGTTGTATTGAATAACGATTATTTATCCTTATTAATTTAATTCCTTAATCAGAAAATGAAAATAATTAATTAAAAATAAAAATAAAGATAAGAAAAAAATATAAAAATAATAAAGAAACTGATGATAATATTGATGTACATATTCACATAGATTTTCATATTATTAAAATAGAAGCAGAATAATTATTTTATTGCGGCCAAATGCACATAATTTAAAGAGATGCCTTACATAACATATCTAGGAAAATCATAATAAATAAATATTACTGATAATAAATAGTATTAGTAATAAAAATATTAAAATAAATATATATGTAATTAAATTATTAAAATTATTAATGTTAAGTTGAGATGTATCATAAAAATATAAATACGATTGTCCATAATGAAATTTAACCATAAAGATGTATTTTCAATTTATTAAAACATAAGTAGCATAGTTATTTATTGCAGCCAATGCACACAATATATTCTGCTACCGTATTCAATAAATCTGTATGGAGAATTAAAATAAATATATAACAATGATAATAATAATCTATATATATATTACGCTAACGTACGTGGCACAGAAATCGCAACTATTTGTTATTGTCTAATGGCAACGCCCGAGAAACGCATCTCATTGGTTATTGTGGAAAGTCCTTTGGCAGGATTTAGGGCGATCGGTTTTATTTACATTTCGCCGTAGAGGAAAGAGTTCCATGATGTTTCCCTCTTTCGCTGCAATTATAGAGCTTCAAAATATCATTTGAAATGCCCGTAAAAGATCTCGGCGAATGCTTGAAAGTGAAGAAGAAGCCGAATTAAGAACAGAAAATCGAAATAGATTGAATCGGGAATAAAGTTAAACACAGAGCATAAGCGATCGCTAAAATAGGCTTAATAACCGCAGAGTGCACGCGTTGCTTCTGAAATCCCAAATTATTGATTTAAACGTTCCGGGGTGGGCATAACTGTGGAACTTTGAGTAAAACGTGCAATTTCTGCAAAGCACTATATTGGAAATGCGAATTAATCAGCAGCGAGAAATTTAAAAATGTTGTCATGACGTTAAGTAATTTTGTTTGTACTGATCTGCGATGCGAATTCCAGATTCATTTAAGAATGTTATTACGGGCCCACCAGAAGTAAGATACGATAAAACCTGCTTAGACGGAAATGACCAGTGATAAATTCCGTTTTATGCAGGTTATTTAAATTGAACAAAGCATAATAACATTTTTGGGGAGAGAGGGAAGCTGGAACTTTTTTTTTTGTTGTTTATTGCAGGATTCCATTAGAAGCTTTACTCTATTAGAAAATAAATTTGCTGGATGGTACTTTTTAAAATATTCTATATAGTAATATTTGCTTACAATTTTATTATTTCTTTTTCAATTATTACAGTTTATGTTGTATTTGTAATTGCTTTTTCATCCAAAGATTTTAATTAAAAAATTAAATTATTGAAAATATAATTAAATTTTAATTGAATTCATCAATTAATTTGAAATAAAAAGAGCATGAGACATAAAAATGAAAAAACTTAACCTGTGAATTTACACAACTTTGGAACTGAACAAGAGTCGGGCCCTGGAATTTGCACTGTCTTCACCCCCACTCCCCTCTGTACGCACTTGCGATAAAAATTTCAGATTAATTTAAGAATATTATTAAGGCCCGGGCAACGCCGGGCGGGTCAGCTAGTAAGTAGTAATATACAAAAACATATAAAATAAATATAATATCAACCAAAACTTTTTTGATAGTATTGAACTTATAATGAGATGTATCGTAACATCTATAATTACAGATATACAAATGCAAGTTACATTATATATTTAAGATAGATTTAACCAGAAATGTTGGATACCCATATTTGAGTGCTTGTTGATGTACCAGTTTTAAATTTTGAGATTTAAATTTTATTTGAACAAAGATTATCTATTCTGTGAGCAAAGTTTAGTAAAATATTGATATATACTGATTTATGTAGACAAGAATAATAATTAGTAAATAAATTTACATGAAATGTACAATCATTACGTTTGTCACATATGTCGAATAGAAATATTTTATTATCACAAAGAATTATTTTTAGATCAAGGAAATTAATTTCATTATTTATCATATCATTAAAACTATAATTTAAATTTTTATGATATTTTATTGGTAATAAATAATTTGATTTACTTTGAAAGAGAAGACAATTATATCATCTAAATAACGGTACATTTTACAGTCTGCTATAGGTGTTTTACTTTCATAATAATATAGGTATAATTCGGCCAGAATAGATGAGACGATTACGCCCTGTGGTAGATCGCCTTTCTGTTGATATATGGTATCATTAAAGATAATATAATTCAAATAAAGAATAAATCTATTTAATGTTTTAAAGTAAGATAAAGAAATATTATTTATTAAATTTAGAGAATTCCTATATTCTTTGAATAATAGATTGATAATTCTGAACATATCTGTGATGTTAATGTTATTAAATAAATCATATTATTAAAGTCATACGTTTTTATATATTTTATGCTATTTAAATTTCTTATATTATTTAATAGTTGAAAACTATTTTTTATGCTACATAAATTATCGCTTTGTTTTGTTAGATCAAGTAGTTTATTGAGAATGGTTAATAGATAGTTACCATATATATATATATATATATATACATATATATATATTATTTATTTCGTCATTTTATTTTTGTTTTATTTATAATTGTATGTGTAAGAATTGTGTTAAATTTAAAAGAATGTATAAAAACTTATTCACTGATGCTTTATCATTCACATCTTTCATATATTCAAAATATGAGTTTTAAAAGATATGATATCAGAATTTAAGTGACGCCTTGATGTAGCTTTAGACAATTTGTTTTAAAATTCAATTTTAATTATTTTCGGTTTGGCTAAATATATTTACGCATCTAACCAAAACTTTTAATTTTCCAATACACTGTTAAAAATATCACTCTCACTGAACATATACAATGCACTGAAATGTATTTATATGAATAAATTGATTTATCTTTTGTGCCACGCTATCCAAAATCAAAAGTAAAATTTATATAAATGATTTCTTTGCGTAATATTATCCATTTGCATACATTTCGCTTAGTATGGATACAATGATGCAAAGAAATCATTTACATAAATTTTACTTTTACTTGGATAGCGTGGTACAAAAGATAAATCAATTTATTCATATAAATACAATTCAGTGCGTTGTATAGGTTCAGTGATATTTTTAACAATGTATTGGAAAATTAAAAGTTTTAGTTAGATGTGTAAATATATTTAGCCAAACCGAAAACAATTAAAATTGAATTTTAAAACAAATTGTTTAAAGCTACATCAAGGCGTCACTTAAATTTTGATATCTTATCTTTTAAATCTCATATTTTGAATTTATGAAAGATGTGAATGATAAAGCATTAATGAATAAATTTTTATACATCTTTTTAATTTAACATAATTCTTACACATGCAATTATAAATAAAACAAAAATAAAATGATGAAATAAATAATATATTTCCCTCACTTTTAATTTTCATAAGGTATTTTATTGGACTATACAATTTAACTAATATTTGGTTTCTGATGTGTTTATTATTGATTTCATAATTACTGGTCATTTTTATTTGTTTCAATGGTATAATTGTACGGAAAGTTTTATATAATATATATATACCCATTAATTAATAGCAGAGCGTCACTTAAAATTTGATATCATTATTTTTAAGTTCCATATTTAAAATTTTTATAGCAATAAGATAAAGTGCTGCGCCACAAACTTTTAACCCGTTAAGTGTTTTTGTTTTGATATCATTACTTTTTTTTACGTTAATAATAAAAAGATAAAAAAAAAAAAAAAAAAGACGAATGATATGAAGTTAGTTATAGAATATTATAGAATATTTAAGTTTAACTTTTAAAGATGAATTAAGCATTTCTATTTATTTATTTACCAATGATATGAACTCATAATCATGATTTCCACTCACTTTTAATTCCCTGCCCCCCCCCCCTTTCCTCAAAAAAGCATACCCGGTACTTCAACTTAAAAGAGTATTGTGCTATTTGATTTTTTAAGAACTTTTTAGTAAGATATGGAAGTAATATACAAAATGTTTTTTTTTTTTTTCTTTTAATAATGGTTTGTTTCACGGATATAGAAAGCTTTGTTAAATTTCACTATGTAAAAAATTTACTTTCTTAAGAAAAATATCAAGAAATATTACTCTTAAACATTTTTATTTGAAATACAATAATTGCTCACTAATAAAAGTAAGTAAATCTATATAAATCAAATTCTAACCTACAAATTTTTATTTCTCTCCCCCCCCCCCCTCCGAATCCCGAGTGCATACAAAGAAATATAAAATATTCTAAATTCTTTAATTTTATATAAAATAATCTTCCACTCTCCCTATTTAATGCTCTTTACTGGCAATAAATAATAAAATAATCCCTTAACTCCCAAATTTCCTCTTCCCTCGTTACAACCATCTCTCCAGCTTACAGAAATTAAAATCTTTTCAACTGTAGTACGAAAATAAAATCTGCAACATTCATTACTCACTAATATAAATAGACAAATTAATCACTAAATTACCAAATTTACACTCCCCCCCTTCCTACCCACTCCTCAGCATAAAAAATTTAAATCTTTATCTGTATCTAAAAAACTACTATGTCTTGTTTAAAACTCAGTAGTAACAATACAAAAACATTAATGTTAATTGAAGAGCTGAGTGGATGAACATGTTATGCTACATTTTCTAATTTTTTTTTTTTTTTTAATCTTTTGGATGCAAGCGTTATGAGGTATCCTATCACATGGTGAAGCTGAAATACTTAGATTATATTTAGTCTTGAAGATTTAAGAGATTATTCATTAATATTTTAATATTTAATAATGTCAATAATATTAATAATTTTAAATATTTGAAAATTAAATATGAATAAGTTTTTTTGAGAGAGTTTAGTACCATACCTGTTAATATTTTAAACACATGGTTTCAAACAGAAAATAAATCCTTAAAATTTACAGCAAAAACTTTCACCTCAAATTTCTTGAAATGTAATTTTTGTTACTTAACATGTACTTCCACTTAGCTCTTCAATTATCCCCTTGTTCAACAAAATTGCCACTTCTGCTCTTCACCATAAAGGTTTAAATGGTTTTTAGAAAGATTAATCTGCAAGGTTCATTCCTTACTAATAAAATATAATAAATAACCATAGTACTTTAATTATTTTTCACACAATAAACTGATGTCATAACCAAATGGTTGTTTTGAGACAATATTCTGTTGTTTGATGAGTCGCCCAGATAGTTCAACTGGAAGAGCACTGGGTAATAAAGCCCAAGATTCTGACTATACATTTTCGCTCGGATGGAAAAATTACTATTTGTTTGAAATCATGATCCAAATTATCACTATAACCTCCTAAATTTATTCTTCATAGATGTTTTACACCCCCTCCTAACATACAAAGAATTTAAAACATTTAAATTCTTTATATTTATATAAAAAATTTCTTTTGGCCCATTTATTGCTCTTTAGCAACAATAAATAATGAATAATACAAATTATTTCTTCCAGATTCTGTAAAGTAAATAGATGGAAATGGTGCTTCTTCGGCTTCATATGAAATTAAAAGCGAAATGCTGTCAGGATATTTCTCAATTAGACATGAACGAGCACTTTCTTTTTGTATATTTGGCAAGCCTTCTCCTTTGTATTTGGGATTTAAAAAATATGCTAGGAAATGAAATGGTTGCATGGCCTGAGCCATTCTTTTTTAAATATCTGTTACGCGCGGCTCTAAACTCTCTTCATTAAGAAATGTTAGCCATACATGGCATGCATCATCAATTGTAGCATTGTCACTTTGCAAGCGGTTTAATGATTCAGCAATTGGTTTAATTGCAACATTGTATCTTTGGAGTGCTTGTACAGATGAAAGTTATTTATAAGATTGGATATATCTCTGTCTACATGTTGTTAATTTTCTTCAGTTATTTTTTGATATGCTTGTCTACTGCGCTGAAAACTTTCAATGCAAGCTACTTGGCTATTCCATGTTGTATCTCTAGGTAACTGGGGTTTAATTGAATTTGGAATATCTTTCAATAATGCATTAGGTATATGGTGGTTGCGGAAAATTTTCTGAACTTTAACAATATTCTGTAGCACTTGAGTTGGTGTTATATCTTTTCCTAATAGATTTAAGTAATGGGCATTGCATCCATATACTATTAAATCATTATCCTCTTCATACAGGAGTTCCTTTGCTTTCTACATAACTCTAGCATTATCAGTGGCAACAGCTTTTACATCACAATTAAATGTTTCTTTTGTTTTTGTAATAGGTTGTTGAAAAATACTTTGAAAAGGTGCATTTTTTGTATGTGTACCTGCTTCCACAGAATCCAAAGAATAAGATTTTTCTTAACTGTCGATCCATGTTGCAATAACTGGATCGTAGTGAATATTACTACAGCCATCTTCTACAGGAGTGACTTGTTTGTCTCCAACATTTTTCTTCGTTTGATATATGATTTCGGTTGACACTTTATCTAAAAGGTCTCCTGCTAGTGCTTTGCAACTTATTGGAGTATATCCTGGGCGCAAGGCTGAAACTAATTCTTTAAAGGTATGATGTTCTACTGCTTTAAAAGCAATATTATTAGCATAAAAATATTTTGCAACAAGTAAATTCAATTTTTTTGCAACACTCTTGCTTGTTTTAACAATATTGGAATCTAAACAATGTTGATATTAAAATTTCATCTTTTTTGGTGACACAACCATTGATCCGTTTTCAGTATCACAATATACAATTTTTGAATTATTGCATATCTTTTGTGACTGGCACGACAAAATGTGTTTTTTTTCATTCTTTCAACTTTTCCAAGTTGAATAAGCCCACAATGTTTACATTTTGCATATTTATTTCCTGATTTTTCATTATTTCCCACTCTGAGAAAATGTTCCCACACAGTATCTGCTGGCCTACCTCCTCTATTCATTTTCAGTTTAAAATTTCAGATTATTTTAAAACTAAAATAAGTATTTTTTTAGGCAAATGAAAACTACACAGCAAAATGGCTGAAACACTGTTGCTTTGCTGCAATAAACCACAAGATTAAGAGACAGAGAACAAATAAGATAAGAATGTCCTTTTCAAGGCTGCAGCCACATGTTTGAAAAGCAGGACTTCCACTTCATCCACCATGAGCTAATCCCACTCCCTTTTAACTATAGCCTATAGAAAGTTTCTACCAATGATATTTAAAATCACACAGTTTCTAGTAGAAACTATGTGACATTACATATCATTGGTCAGTCTATTTTTGAGGGTGTGTTATCTATACATGATCTGACACTGATTTATCACCATTCTGCCCTAGAAAAATGGAGATACTTTTCAACACATTAAAGTCACTTATTTTATTTAGTGTTTTTGTATTTGCACATTCATAATAAAAATGCATATATAAAAAATAACTTCTAGATTTTAAATTAGATATTTGTGTTTCCTTTTATTATCCTATAATATAGGAAAGATAATTTACAATGAAACATTATTTAAAAGAAATTTCTTTGTAACATTTTCTTGCACAAAAATTGAAAGAAAAGCGCTAGCGTTAAGCGAATCCCCCCTCCCTATACTACATGTGTGGTATTATAAAGAATTTCTTTTTATTATAACACAATTTTAACAGAAACAGGACTTTTTGTTACACAGATATTAGAAAAGTTTGAACTTTTTTTCATTTACCAAAGAATTAAATGTTAATTGCCAAAAGATGGAACCAAAGAATGGAATGTTAGTAAAATATATTGTGATATATTTATATTTATTCATATGTTTAATAAGTGTGCAGTGGTTACATGTGGAATGTTGCTTTTTTTAAGGTTTTGGACACTTTAGTACAGTTTTGGACAGTAAAACCCATATATCCTGTACAAAACTAGTTTTGGGCGTCCAAAATCCCAACCCTGATTCAAACCTTTAAAATTCTTTTGAGAATACCAACTTTAATTTCAAAATAACTTCAAAATTTAATCTGCTGATTTTTAATGCTTTTATTTTAACCAAAATGTGTGATGTCACACTTCTTCTTACCCCCCTCCCCCCTTGTCACAATTTCACGAACACCTCCCCCTCCAAGCGTGACATCATTTGTGGACGGCCCCTAAACGAGAATCGCTGAACAAAGTAGTATTTAGTGCTGCCATCTACTTCTTATAATAGCTATCATATATTTCTCTTGTTTTATAGATTGTAAAAATCAAATATTTGAAAGACCGGGTGGTCTTTTTTCATTTTCTAAAATACTTTTTTAAGAAAACAATGTCTTTACATTTTCAACAAATTATAATAAATCAAGGAACAGATGTGTTATTATCCCACCCTCCGCCATCTTGGATTTTTTTGGCGAGAAAACCCCTTTTTCGCCAAGTAGAAAATGTCGCCAAGTACCGCTATATGTGTATGTTAGGCTTAACGAAAAAAAATGTAAATAATGAAGAAAACATGCGCATGTTAGGCTTAACAAAAACAATGTAAATTTGTCTAATTTACATTTTTTTTTCGTTAAGCCTAACATGCGCATGTTTTATTCATTATTTTCATTTTTTTTCGTTAAGCCTAACATACACATAAATCACTAAAAAACACATTAAAGAAAATGTAACCAAAATTAATTCCATTAAAATTAACCCAAAATTAATTCCCCTCAAAATTAAAAGCAATATTTCCGAAAAAAATACAAAAATGACATTAGATTCTCTGTAATAAAACCAATATTTCAGGAAAAATACACATAAAAATATTAGATTTTCAAGATTACTTACCTTTTTGGTTTTTTTTTTAACACTTGAAATACACACTTTAAATAAACAAATTCCGAAAAAATTAAAAAATAAAATTCTGGATTATAATAAATTATATTTCCGACTTGAAATACACACTTTAAATAAACAAATTCCGAAAAAATGAAAATTCTGGATTATAATAAGTTATATTTCCGATACCAGGTTGTATCTCCCGATTACTTAAAATATGAAAAAATATCTGACTTACTCTCAATATATTCCAACACCTGCTCGTTGATAAACTGCCTCCAATCGGCCATAGTATGACTATTAAACTTATACTGCGATACAATTTGATTTGTCTTTGTCCCAATAACAATTTCAAACGTTAGCAATAAAATCTCCTCAATCGCCAATTTACTACAACCACTAAACCAGGAACCATATCTAAAAGACATTTCAGTGTTACACTTTTTATTCTGACCATCCACAACTTTCCTATTACGACAAACCCACGTGCAACAGTCAGAGAATCGCGTTCTTTTTCTAATTTTCATATCGCCGCTACATTTATTACAACACATGCTAGATTTCAATAAGCCAATCTCTTTTAAAAAACTAAAAAACAATTCTCTGTCGCGTATCCTCAAAAATCCACAAAATAAAATGAAAAAAAAAAAAAAGATACAACCTGGTACAAGAGTCAAACAACCGTCAGCAACGACACCCGGCAGTGAAATGAATGTTCACGCAAAAAGCACGCTCTCGCATCGTAAAAAGGGGGTTGCCATAATAAGTTACTAGACGCCAATTGCCTGGTTGCCAGAGCGATAAAAATCGCCAAATACTCAACATCGCGGAGGGTGGGATAATAACACATCTTAGCCTAAATCAAAAAGTAATCTATTATTTTAATCCTTAATTTATGCTAATAATTAGAATAAATAGCGCTGCTTAATTATTTTTAGTGTCGCCATCTGTTAGTGAAACTTGCAAATTTGTGAAAATAACTCGGAATTTTATAATTTTTTTAAATTTATTTATTAGATCCAGAAATGGATAAAAAATTATACGGATTGCGTTTCATTAAACCTTTAGTGTGTCCTGTCATTTGGAATTTAAATATTATACTAGCTATCTAGTACAATTTCTTTTAAATAACTACTGAACAGATAAAGCTATAAGTGTGGGACAAGTGTCTACGTATAGTAAAACAACTATGCGTTATCATGTGAGAGTGATTGCTTCCATATTTCGCCACTAGGTTAACAAATCTAGTGGCGATATATGAACGTTATCACGTATTTGCTTCAGAAGTGTGATATTATGATGCAAATGCACATTTATTAATGAAATAACACATGTAAACAAGGTACATTTAAAAAAAACCCAAGTAGAGTATGCTCATTGCTTCGACCATCCGAACATATGCAGAATGAATTGCTGGCGGTTGCAGACACATTCAGCATATTTAATTTTTTTATTATCAAAACAAATTGTACGTTGCTTACATGTGGTATTTTATTTTAATAAAGTCACTCGTCTGCACGCAATTAGCTACGTATTTAAACAAGTACTTGGATATCTAAAAATTAACATTTCTGGACTTCTAATAAAGTATTTTTTACATGTAAGACGTCATTTCACCTTATATTGAGAAGGGTCGACGATTTTACAATACATAGTTGCCAACCTCCCGATTTTTTTTATACCAATATTTTTATTCAAAAATACTTGCTTTATGCAATCGCACAATTTACGCAATTAAATAAAGCGAACATTATTGTAAGATTTTAGTGGTATCCAAGAAATCGTGTGGTTCGCAACTATGACTGTATTATTATATTATAATAAACGTTCATTTTAATAATAAAAAATAGCTTAAATAAATTTTAAAATTTTACTATTGAAATTTATTTTAAATGAAGTTTTATTTTATTTAGCTTAGTTATAATTGTAATTTAATTTTGTTTAACTTAATAACAAAAAAAAAATTATTAAAATTTTATTTAATGAATTAATTGGCAATAAAAAATTACAAAGAACTCATAATAATGGTCAAATATTTTTTATTAACTGACTTAAAAAAAGATCAAAATAAACATGTGAAAATAAACATAAAAGCACCACTGCGTATTGAACCGAGATCTCGGGTCTATGAGACCAACGCCTTTAACAGCTCGGCAAGTGTTTTGACAGCTACCTTTCCCTAAAAGGGAAGGAAAAGAAAGCATGTTCAGGAATACATTAGTGACTTGTTGCGCATTTGAGGTAAATTCTCATAGAATGGCGAAAAAGCATAGTTCCATTTTTCATATGGATTATATAACAGAAAAGAGTTTTCCTGGAAATAAGTGATATCTTATTCGCTTCATCTAAAACAGATTCATATTATGTACTAGGACTTCCCTCAGAGGGATTAGTCTGAGCGATATTGCTGAGAACATAGATTTAATAATAACATGTGGAAGCAAAGAAAATGAGATGTTATCTTTAATTGTCCATATACTGCGATAAATTGAAATGATGAAAATAAACGAATCGCAGAATTACAAAATCCTATATATAAATTCGTATATACTGTTTAAAAAAATGGGAAATCAAACCATGCAAGACAGCCATGCATGGATATAAAATTGAAAGTACGCAATATATTTAAAGTAAAATAGAAAATGAAACACTAAGTTATCTTATATCGGAATTTTAACTGTATAAAATGATGTCAAGAGCATAATCAGACGCCCCGCACCAATTTAAGTAACTTTAAATGACAAATATATGATGTGTAAAAAGAATGGGCTATACTTTATATGATGTGTGCTCCCCCGGAATAGTTAATATTGTACAATATCTGTTTTCCACGAATGCAATGAGGTTGTCGATAACAGTTAAGGAATTCTCTCCTCAAAATCTGATATATTATTAAAGTAACGAATACATCAACAGTGGCATGCAATGCTTCGTTAGAGTGTGTTTTAGATATGCTCGATCGGATTTAAATGATGAGTGTATGCTGGCCACTATATACGTTGTATTGATTTCAAACATATTCTGCACAAGTTGAGCTGTATTTAGCATGTATTAAATAAAAGAAATCGGCAATGATTGCAAAATAAAGTATGACACAAGATCTGAATATATCGTCTGCATAACTTTTGAGCTGTCAAAGTGTCATTTGAAGTAATTTACAAATCCATACATATTTATTCAGCAAATCATGCAAGCTAGCATACGCCAATATGAACCCGATTATGAAATTTCACCAAAATAAGTTAATATATAAAAAATCTACTAACGATAATTGAGAATATGACCTTATGATAAAATGTCTAGAAAAATGAATCAGATAAAAAATTCATATCACATTTAAAACGGCACTTCCCTCTGTTAATGGCCTTGGCGAGAGAGAGAAAAGCCTAGAGAAGGAACACTTTAACAAGTACTTTCGGGCAACCTACTCATTGTTTCATACAGGTCTTTATTCAATATTTACACAATTTATTTAATGCTAAGTGGGTATCTATCAGTTTTGTTGCATTTAAATTGCATGTTTTGCGGAGGAAATGCAGCATTATGAAATATTTAAAGTTGCTATACCTAATAATTCCAAATTAATGGTAGTTGAGATCGCTTTCCGTTAATTTCATCTTTTTAAATTTTAATTTTTTTAGAAACCATTCATAGAGGCAATTGTATATTTTAAAACTAACCCGAAGCAAAATTTCAAGATTTTGGGCTTAGCAGTAACACAGACATAGAAAATTTTCGAAAGTATTTTGTTTCTGCACTGTTTTAGATAGCGAAATTTTTAGAAATTGTTCTATTGCGAGAATTTACGTCATGATAAATACAACCATGTCAATTTCATGTTTATATTCCTAACAATTCCATGTACTTCGTTACTTAGATCATCTTTAGATCTTTTTCTGCTTTGTTTAGTCTTTTGATTTTTTAGAATTCGTTCTATAACAAGCATTTACATCTTATAAATTACTACCATGCCAAAGTTCTAGTTTCTAACCCCAACAGTATCCCAAAAATTTCAGTATTCCAAATAAATCATAGTTTAGAACCTTTCTAGAAATTTTTACGTTTATCCGTCAAATTGAACCTTTTAGAAAGCGTTCATTACGAGTATTTACATCTTAAAAGTAACTACCACACCAAATGTAAAGTTTCTAACCCAATCAATATCGCAGAAATCGCAATTTTAGACCTTTTTTGCTCCTGCAGCGATGTAGGTTCTTACACTGACATAAAATACAGTCTTTTTTTCAGAGCAGAGATGGCCACCAACATTTTTTTAAGTTGGCTATGTAGTTTCAGAGATAACACCTCACAAACGCAGAAGCTTTAATAATATTATACACTTTATAATATTATAACGCTTTATAATATTAGCATTAGACGTACAGATACAAAAGCCATTTATCTGTTACAAACTAAAGTGCCCGACGTTTCCAGAATTTGAAGGATGTTTGTTCTGAAAAATCAATTTCAAAATTTAACATACAACACAAACAAACATTAAAAAAAGCAGTCGAAATGTTGTAGTGAATGAGTCATATGAAAACGCTATATAAAAATGTACAAATGTATATAACATACGCAAAAGAATACAGCTATAAATGAACTTATTTCAATTTATCATTGGAGCAATAATGTTAAAATTCGCCAATATTTCCCTAATCGGGTTTTTATCATGCTTCAATACATTTTTCACACCCATATGACGTTATACTATATCCACTACGTCCTTTATATTTCCAATATGACGTAATATTTTCCTCTTTCACGTGGAAACCTTGAAATAGAAAAGTTATGAAGTTATACTCTCTTTCATTTAAATTCGTCAAACTTTTATTTATTTCATTTATTTATTTCATTTTCATTTTTCACGTGAATATCTAGCAATAAAAAAGTTATGATGTAATATTCACCTTTTTTTTAAATGCGGCAAACTATTTATTTCATTTTAATTTTCCACGTGGAAATCTTGCAGTAGAAAATTAATTGTTGTAGAAATAATTTTATTGTGTATTTTAATTGTTGGCAACTGCTATGACGAAAAATGTTTAAATTTGATAAGAAATTGCTGTTAAATTTGTGGCTTTTTATTCATTAAAAATTAATTATAAATTATTTCGATTCCGGATTACTTTAGTTGCCTCGGCCATGTTTTAATACACATGTACTTATCTTTTCACAATTTTGGCTTCCAAATTGTGATTTTTATAGAATTACAAACAGACAGATAGACAAGTTTTCATTTTTATATATCTCTCTATTCTAAAAAATGTAACTAACGCTGCCACCGCGGGTTTTGAATTTTTTGTGACCGGAGGTCTTTCTTCGTTAATATTTAGAAAACTATTGCATACAATGGTATTATAGAGAAATGTTTGATCAAAACGCTGATGCATACAGTTTTTAAATCGAAGAATTATTTGAAGAGATATTTAATGCTAAAATTGGACAAAATCGTTCCATTAAAAAAGTTTTATAGGAGCAAAAACTATACATGGGAATCATTTTTAGATCATTTTATTCAATAGAAGATACCGGTGTGCAGATTCCATTAATTATTTTAATTTGACTCGTTTTTTGAGGTTTTATTTCTATTTTAAATTCAAATATTCAGCATTTCGACAGATATTTTACACATTTTAGAAAATGGTATTAATTTAAACTGTTGCCAACTGTAAAAACAGCGCAATTAATAATGTTTGCTTCAAATAAAGAAAAATATTCACACGTTACTATTATAAACAGAAAAAACCCTTGAAATTAGAATTAAATAATTAGGTATAGAAAGCAGGTACTTATTGGAAATTACGCCATAAAAACTATATTTACATGTGAATTTTAAAAGAAAAGGGATATTGTAAAATAAATACATTAACATGCGTTAAAAGTCTTAAATAGAAGAAATTACGTCACATTACACTTATTATGCAAAATGAACAAAAAATAATATTGCAAAACAGTTTAAATTTAAAAATTGCGCGAGACAAAATATTAGAAGTTAAATATTAGACTTTTTCAAAATTTTATTATTTGTCATTTCATGTGGGGTGTTCAGCTATAAGTATGTAAAATTTCATGTCTCCAACTTAATTAGGGGCTGAGTTAGAAAAATTGTTTAAGATACACGAGTTAGAGTCCAGAGGGTTAAATATTAGACTTTTTCAAAATTTTATTATTTGTCGTTTGATGTGAGTTGTTCAGCTATGAGTATGCAAAATTTCATGACTTCAACTTATTTAGGGGCTGAGTTAGAAAAATTTCTTAAAATACAGAAGTTAGAGACTGGAGGGTTAAATATGATTTTTTCAAAATTTTATGATTTATCGTGTTATCGCAAGCGTTCAGCTATAAGTATGCAAACTTTCAAGTCTCCAACTTAATTAGGGGATGGGTTAGAAAAATTGCTTAAAATACATAAGTTAGAGCCCAGAGGGTTAAATATTAGACCTTTTTCAAAATTTTATTATTTGTTGTTTGATGTGAGGTGTTCAGCTATAAGTATGCAAAATTTCATGTCTCCGACATATATAATTTTTGAGAACGGGCTCTGTGACAGACGGACAGTCAGACAGACAAAGGAGTGAGACAGGCTGCGAATGACTGTAATAACATCCTAAAATTACATTACCATCAGCGATCTACCAATCCCAAATTTAGTTTATATTCGTTTCATATATTCTTATTCTTTTGTGCGGCCTGTAAAATAACTATCAATAATATATACAGTAAAACCTCTGAATAGCGGACACCTCGAGAATGCAGAATTTGTCCTCTATTTGGAGGTGTCCGCTACTGAGAGTAAAAAATGTACAGTTATTTAAGGGTTGGTAATCGAAAAAATGCCCGCTAAATAGAAGTGTCCACTACTGAGAGTAAAAAAATGTACAGTTATTTAAAGGTTGGTAATCGGAAAAATGCCCTCTAAATAGAGGTGTCCACTAATCGGGTGTGTCCGTTATGGAGGTTTTACTGCATAATAATATCATCCTTTACAAGAAAATTGCATGCTGTATGATAGACAGACAGACATCCAGAGAATGATAACCTCCCGGAGCAATAAACACTCATGTCTTCTGTTTTAATCATCCACAATCGTTTCTAAATTTCGTTATACGAGTATTAAAAAAATCTGTTAATTTCCAGTCGATAGACTGACAACTATCTTTTAGCCTGAGTTTTTAGCCGGATTTAGCCTATTGTATGACATACAAAATGCCAGATTTTATACAACAGGCTAAAAACGGTCACAGTGGTACGGAGTACTGCATTATTATTTGTTTGCCCACCAAAACTGATTACCACGGGTTGTTGCAAGGTTTGTGATCACGTGGTTGAAACTGATCTATTCAATATTACTGCGTGCGTTTTTTTTTTTTAAATTATTATTTGCTCCATGTTTTCAAACCAGTTGTCTACGAAAACATCCACCGATGAAAGTGACGCACACCAAATTTATGTGACGTATGCAGATAAATTGTGCTTTTTTGTCAGTTTTTTAAATATAATTTTTAAACGGTTTGGAACTTATTTTTCATAGTAGGTGCATTCAGTAGGTGGCCCTCATAGGTACCTTCTGGTGCAATCAGAAACGAAATCCGACAAATATTTTTTGAGTTATGCTTGACGAAAGGTTTTTATTAGGCTCTTTTTTTAGTAGGACATGGTGTTAATATCCATCGTAGCTGTAATGTGTCCGGACAGTAATATCTCGCTGAGTATTAGCCTTCGCTTCGCTCAGACAATTAATTTTAATAAAATCGCGCAGGTCATTTTTGAGGGGGAGGGGGTGCGGATTATATAAGAAACAAGAGTTTTCCTGGAAACAAGTGATCTCTTATTCCGTTCATCGAAAACAGATTGATGTTATATATCAATTTAAAGAAAATCACCCAGTCCATTTTCGAGAACAAGAAATGACGAATTGCACCATCGGAATTACTTTAAAAATGGGTATCGAGATCTCAAAATATACTGCACATAGAAATGTAAAAATTTCAGAAAACGATTAGACTGCAGATATAAGACTGTTTTTAAAAAAATCCGAATAATATGAGCTGTATTTACTAAGTTATGAAATGGCGGCTTTTCGCGTTTCCTTTGATCTCGAGTTAGGTGTATATATGAGTTCCGCCATTCTTACGATTTTAGGCTTAAGGCTGCGTCACTCCAGAATATTATTGTCTTCCATGATAAAGTGTAAAGGTTTTTTTTACAGGTTTTCAGGAAAGAAATTATTCATGCATATATATTGCAGTACACGTGCACGCATATATTGAAATATAACTTCAATGTTAAAGCATATAAATTAAATATTTGGTATTAAAATATATCATCCCCTCCCTCTCTCCCCTTTTCTTAAATTTTACTTTAAAGAATTTTTATTTCAATTTCAGTAGCTATGATGTCATATCATAAAATGAAAAATTTATGGGTGGTCACACATATTTCTTTTATTATTATTATTATTATTATTATTATTTTAAGAATACTATGAAGAATGTTTTTAATTCCTTTTTAAGACGAAAAAAGAAAAGTAAAATTAATTTTGAACACGCTCTAGGATCTTATTTTAAGAGGATTAACCAGCAGATGGCGCTCGTTTCTATTGTGGGAGGAGCGTTCAGTTTGCTTATCCCGGAAGGTTGTGCGATTTAGCGCCGACCGGGGTAATAAGGCTTACCATGAGAATGCAATATAGAGTGTTTAGCCCCTGACCTTAAAATGTCCGCTAGATTATCGGGGAAGTATGCACCTGTGTCACTATTTTTATTCATTTTGGAAATGATTGTTGTTTTCGGTCGAGGATGAGGCCAAATGCTGCTCGCATTTTATTTTTTTTTTAACGAAATTCAACGATGTTCTTTAATTTTAGAAGAATTTTTATTTGAATAGGTAATCGAAAGGCATAAAATCGTTAAAAATTGAAAAAGTAACAAAATGGGTAGGCGCAAATTATCAGATTGGGAAAAATCCAAAGCCAAAGAGCAACGCCGAAATAAAAATCGTCTTGAAAAGCAAAAATCAAGGTCTTCAACTCATTATGTAGGCCATGAAAATCGATGTCTTCAACTGATTATGCAGCCCATGAAAATCGATTACAGAATAAAAAACGAACGCGAAAAAGGAAAAAAATCCAATGTTTAATCGATTGATAGTAAAAGGCTATGTCTCGAGGGACTCCAATCCACTAGCCACGGCATTTTACATTCGGTCTATTCTAACCGGGAAAAATTCCAAATGGTCGTATAATCTATTAAACTACAATTTTTTAAATCCGTTTTTCTCAAAAAGTATACAAGTTAAAAAAAATAAAACCAGCGCCAATTATTAAAAAATACATTATTTCATATTATATATCGTTGCCTTAGAGCAGGCATGTCAAGCTCGTTTACTACCACGGGCCAAATTAAGTATTGTATACGAAGCCGTGGGCCACATTAAGAAAAAACAATAAGGAGATTAATTTTATTACTATCGCACAAAATGAAATCTCTATATTAAAAATAAAACTTTGATAAAATAAAAAAAAATGCTTGCAAAATTTTAAAGCTACTTGTTGGAAAAATTAAAATATGCACCAGAAAAATTTTAAATATATTTATTAAGTAAAATTTAATCAATTTTAAAATTCCAAACCCTTTTTATTCTGTAAAAATAAAAGTAGCAAGTATTTCGTACAGAGTGCGCTGCCAAACATAAAGAAAAATATGTTAAAATTAAAATATAAATATACTTAATTTTATATTGCCATATAAAAATTTAAATGGCAAAGTTATACAAAAATATATTATTAAGTTTATAATCCTGATGTTTGCATTTTTCTTTTAAGTTGTAATTGCTACTTTTTATAAAACCAAACATTGCAAGAACACAATTGTTTGCAATATAAATTTATGAAATAACAAAATTTTCCTAATTGAGTAAAATTTATCAGCTATGGTGTTTGTACGGGGCATAGGAATAATTTCATGACTCTCTTCACTTGTTTTAAACACAAGAAATAAAAACTGCATTTCAAAGCAATTTATTTATTTTGATTTTTTTTTTCATCATTAATTAGCATTATATTTTAATAACTTTGAATGCATTTTTAGTACCGTACAAATACTGCATATTATTTTGTAATGTCATGTAAATCAAATACAGCAGTAGAATAACTTATTAATTCCAAACATTACTATAAGTCTTTTAAAAATGTTTAAATTTTCAGTTTCAAAATTTGCTCTATTTGACTTTCCTGCTGATTTTTTTTGCATCCCCAATCTTTTGGAGCTGAAATTTTAAAATGAGTTAAATTTGACCAATTTCATATAATATACTTTCTGATATTTACATGTCCTAAAGCCAGGGCATTGTTGCCAGATTGTGGAATATTTTCCACCAAAATAGCTATCAATATTTTTTCCAGTAATCTTTTCGTTGTTTAATCACTGAATTTTTATCATTAAATATAGTGAAGATAAATATTCTGAAAGAGTGGTAAATAATTTGAATAAAAACTTTCTTCAACTTGGCAACGCTGCAACATTTGCAAGTGTGTTCGTGCGAATTTTATTTTCTGCATCAACCAAGAACTGAATCAAACATGGGGAAAATGCCAAAGGCTTGGCGGGCCACAGGGAACTTGCTGGCGGGCCACGTGTTTGACATGCCTGCCTTAGAGCAATAGTTGGACATCTAGTAATAATCGAAAATGAGATGTCTGACTTTCTGCTATGAAAAACTGTGTCTGCATCTAGTGGAATAGTAGGGAATTTTTATAAAACACATCTGAGATATAGTATTAAACATAACTTTGTGTTTCAGAAGTTGTTCTACTAGATGCAAACGCAGTTATAAAATAGCAGCAAGTCACACATCTCATTTTTTATTATTAATAGATGTCCTACTGTTGCTCTGAGGCGACGAGATATTTTTCAGATTTTTACACACTTTTTAACGTAGAAAAATATACAAAAATATATTTTTTTAAAATTACTAACATAGTAATGTTATATTTACATCAACCAAACTATTACTCAATAACGCACAAGGTAGGGTCAGGAGGGGGAATTATGACCAAGGGGTAATTGTGACCGCCACCATATTTGAAAAAACTGTATATGGTAAAATTTTGTTTCACACTTAGATATTAACCTCATAATGTATATTTCATTTTAGATATTCTTTGTCACTAGTCTGAAGCCTTTTGAGATTCGAATATGAATTTGAAACTAAATCAAAATTTTTTATAAACGGATTTGTCACTTTGGAGTTCAAAATGTGCCCCCCCCCCCCCAAACACACGTGTATAGGCAAGTATAAAGAGAAAATATAGTGGTCATAATTTCCCCACTAGCGGTCTTAATTACCCCAAACTTTTGTGATTGTGAGTTTTTGATGGAGTAATTATAACAATCCCTTTAACTTAAAGAAAAAGCTATGGCAATTTAAACTTTTATAAGGTGTTCTTAAAGGGTGAAAGTTACTTCTTATGTTCTAAAAACACCACTTTTCCAAATAGAAAAAAAAAATAGCAATGTTGAAAGTATAAAAAGTTGTCATACTTACCCTCCTTACCTTATGTACTTTTAGAAAAAAAAATTCGTTAAAATCGAAGGTGTGCTTTTTGAGGTATAATTACTGTTGCCAGGTGTCCAAGCAAAGCGGGGCTCCAAAAGCTCTGGACACCAGTATTTTAAAGTAATTTTCTTTCCATATCTAATGGCAGAATTATCTGCGATTAAAGATGGTGGAATAAACTGTAAGAAATTATTGGTGTCCAGAGCATTTGGAGCCCTCATTTATGCCGGACACCTGGCAACACTAGTTATAACAAAAATAATGCTAACAACTTGTTAGAATGTTCCTATCTTTTCTTGTTTGAATTTGTACAATTACGCGCCTATTACTGTTACTGCATTAAAAGTAGAATAAGTGGATTCAAACAGAGTAAAAACTTCTGGAGTTGAAGCATTGGCGTTATATGGGAATAGTCGATACTTTGCACACAAAACATCACCAATCAAAATTGTATTTTTAGTGCGGACACTATACTGCTTGCTTCTTTTCCAGATTAGGTAATTTTTATTTTGCCACTCATAGATCGGGAGCCGGCAGCATAGACAATCACCTCATCGAGTTCTTGGCTGAAATTCCAGAATTAGTTAAAACACGACTCGTATAGTAAAACGCAAACGGTCTGCCAAGTCATATCTTGGTGGAAAACATCTAAAAACCCTATTTTAGCGGTTGACTCGTAGGTTTATCATTGTGTTTTCCTGCACCCAGTCCTCCATGTTTACATACTTTTGGGTGCAGGAAAGCACAATGGTAAACCAACGAGTCAACCGCTAAAATAGGGTTTTCAGGCGTTTTCCATCAGATATGACTGGGCAGCCCAATTGCGTTTTAATATGTGAATCGACTTTTAACTAATTCTGGAATTTTAGTCGTGAACTCGATGAGGTGATTGCCTGTGCTGCCGGCTCCCGGTCTGTCAATCCGAGAACAAATTTTTAACAATTTTTACAATACAGAAGCATTATTATGATATATTTTTGAAACGTACTTACTATTACAGAGGGTAGAGTGCGCTCTGATAACGTTTCCACAAAAATAAACTAAACAACATGCGACAACACTCATTTAACCAAACTTTTAGTTCTCAGTTTAACCCTTTCAGGGGCAAGGTACTTCTTTTCGTAAAATGCTAAAATGAGTGAAAGACACCAGAATTCACAAACAAAATTATTTCAAATTAAGCAAAAGATTTTGTTCACTTACTTAATAAAAGGAAAATTTTCATTCCAATATTCTGGTGCCAATGAAGCATTTAGGAATTTAAATTAGGTGGTCCAAAAATGAGCCACCGGCCTTGAAAGGGTTAAATGCATATGATTCATATCTGCACCACTTCTTATTTAACTCTTAGCAACCACTATATTTATATAGAAATATTAATCATGTAAAAATTACAAAAATATGCTACTAAATAAAGTTAAAAATCTATCTTGTCTAATCTTTAATATAATAATAAAAAACACAATTTTAAATGAATAAATTATGCGTTTAAGGATTAAGTTTTACAAAATAAAAATTATATAAAATAATGTATTTAGATTCATGCTTATTAAAATATTTACTAATTTGCAATATTTTAGTTATAGCGGTTGTTTTTACTTGTATTGCAGATGTGCAACACAAGAAAAGGTTGACGTATTATACGAAAAATGTAACTCTGATTTTTTTCGCTATTTTTCCTATGTAATAAACCTTTCTGAGAATCATATATAATCTTTTCGAAACAAAATAAAAAAAATCATGCTTTTATGTGTTAAACCGCGAGTAAATCTTAAATGCATAATTACTCAAAACTTCGTTTCTTCCAAGAGAATTTCTAAGGTCTTGTAAATTCGAGGTTTAAACTCAGAAATAACAGTTTTGTGTGTTTGAATATGACTGTGAATGTACCCTACTTATATTTACTACACCAAAATCATGTCAAAATGCTTAAGAATGTATGGATGAGGCATTTCGCTACATCTTTAATTTTTTTAGTGTGAGTGCCTGGTGAAAACTTTCCTACGCAAATAAAATAAAGTTTTCGTTATTGTAAATTCTCAGTAGTACAAATAGCGCCCTTAAGAAGCCAAAAAACAGTAGCGTAGCGTTAGGGGGTGGGGGTGGGGGTCGATCATTTTATTACCAGCACTATTATATAGAAAATTCGGCTTTATTTAATTATTGAACCAAATACGGTTAAACAAAGCAGAATTTACCATACTTTAATATTGGTAGTAAAATGATTGACCCCCCCCCCTTCAACTGTACGTCAATGTCAAGAGAGATTCGCTAGTAAAGAAGACCTTTTGGTCTAGTCCAAGGCATGAAATTTCAGTTCGAAAGGTGCTCGCCAGACAAACTTTTCCTCGCCATTATTTTACATTCATTCAGACAGCAACGTCGGTCACCACACTTGCCCAATAAATGTACTATTTACGACAAACTGAATTAAAATTGACAGTTCTTAGAAGGACCTGTCTGTAAAATCAGGAATATTTTACATTCATGAGAAATATGAACAATTTTTAAAATGTTAACATATGTAGTATGAAGTACTTTCTGGTGACCGAAATCGTAAAAGAATGCAGAAATTGAAAAATCGAAACATATTTACTGCAAAAGGAAAAAAAATATATTAACTCAAAATAAGGTTGCCATAAGGTTTCAATGGTTACATAAATTGTCACATACCAATAAGAAGTCATGTAAGAAAAAGTTCCTGTACTTTTAGAACTTCATGTTTGTGTAGCGTTGCCCTTCTGCACTGAAATACCACTTGTCAATCGCAGCTGTAGAGTCAATATCTGTCAGGGTGGATCGATTAATAGAAATTCTGAGTAAATCATCCACTGTCTCAATCTTCAGAGCGTTCCTGTATGCAGTCTTAAGTCTGTTGTGACAGCTGAAGCTTCTCTTGTGAAGCTATGCTCACTCGTAGAACAGCACAAATTGTTAGAATATGGAGCGAATTGGGGAATCTGGCTGAGTACTTTTCATTGTAAAACTTCTCCAGCATATCTTTCAGTGTTAGTTAAGGGAACATAAACTTGAATTCTGCTCGATCTACCAATACAATATCCACTTTTTCATTAAAGAGATTTGGGTTCAAATACATGACGAGATTTTTTATTTCTTCTAACCCAAATTCAAGATTTTTTTCTTTCAGAGGCTAACCCAAAGTGTCAAAAACATGCAGATATGTTAACACGTCTGTTGACATAGATTATAGTGTTTCTGTGATGTATGTATTTGCATGTTTAATTAATCTCCCTCCTAAAGTCGGAAACTCTCGCTCCCCATTTTTAATATTTGTCAGCTGTACAACCTTGATTATCACTGAGATGGTTAGTTGATCCAAAAACTCCTGTTCGTTTGGTCCAACACTAGATTCGAGATCTGACAGAACTGAGATGCAATGTTCAATTTTTATTTCCAGATGAAATGACAAGTTCCTTGTTTTTTAATGCCACGCTTAAAGGGTTCAATTTCCTGTAGAAATCCAAGAGTAAGTACAGAACTTAAAAAAATTTATAATCCTTCCTTCTTTTCAGCAAACCCTTAGCTTTAACACTATCATTGTCTTTTCCGTGGGCCCCCTGTTCAAGATTGCAAAGAGCTTTCACAGTACATTCTTTAATGGATAATCATCTAATAGTCTGAATATCATTCAGTCATATTTTCACTTTCCAAGAAAAACGTCACGACTGAAAGCGTTTAATAAAAAAAATTGAATATGCAATCATAATGGAAATTAAATGGAAACTTTTAAGTATTTCTCAATAATACAAGATGCATAAATATGAGTAAGTGTGTGAAGCATGTGAATATAACGCATACATGGAAAATAAAATGGATATACTGATGTTGAAAGAAAGTGCTAATTGGGTTACAGCATTAATTCTTATTATTTAAAGAAGATTATTATCAATACTTGATGGTTTATCGTCTGCGCATGGATAATGTAAAGATTTAATTTTTTATTTAAAATGGAAAAAGCGTTAAAAAATAAACGTTTGGAAAGAAAATGGATAGTAAATGTCAATAATATGTACCATGAAAATAACCATGTGAAAAATGACGCCATGATTAGCATCAAATCACGGAATAAAAATTTCTTCTCAAAAATTTATTTTTTATTGAAAGATTTTGACGTCAAAAAGGAAAAAGAAATAAAAAAATTAAGAATAAGAAAAGATGAATATATCGTCATATTGGAGATGTAACAGAACTGTTCAAGTACACTATGACGCAAAAGTTTAGACAATGAAGAAATTCTTACATACTTTGAAAAATATTTATTCAATTTTCAAATCACTGCTTGAAATTAATGTGCTGTACATATAAACAATATTTATAACAAAGAAAAGTGGAATTGTGCATATTGCAATAAATTAAATGGTAACAAAAATAAACTGCTGTCTCAAAAGTTTAGACACAAATTAAATAAAATCGAAATAAACAATTTTTAAAACCTGGTTGCGCATCCATGCTTATGTATTACGTCATATACACGAGATTGCATGGAAGAAACTAAATCTTGCATAGTTTGTGGATCGATATCGTACCATGCATTCTCAATAGATGTCTTAAGTTCCTTTTCAGAAGAGTATTGTCTAGCGTTGCTATAAACTTTGCGACACATGATGCTCCAAAGGTTTTCTATAGGGTTAAGATCTGGACTACATGCTGGCCAGTCGAGAACTCTTATATTATGGGAATTAAACCAAGATTTTGAATGTTTTGCAGTGTGAATTGAAGCATTGTCTTGCTGAAATTCCCACTGAGGACCCCCTAGAAGCTCAGCAAATGGCAGTAGGTTTTCTTCTAATGTCTGTGTATAATGCTGTGAAGTTTGACGACCACTGGTGAAGGTCAGAGATACTTGTCCATTATAGCAAAAGGCTGCCCAAACCATCACCGAGCCCTCTCCTTGTCTGCGACTAAAAAAACGTCGAGGTTCCTTCCGCAAGTCATGCCAATACGATAAACAACCATCTGGACCATCCAGATTCCACTTTTTTTCATCGCTAAATATGACTGACTGCCATTTCTCTCCATATGACATATGCTTTCGAGCCCACATAAGTCTTTGTAACTTATGATATGGTTTCAGAGCTGGTTTCTTCTGCATTTTGCTATAAACGATTGTTCCTTTTTCCAAAATTCGTCTACGAATCGTATCCTTTGATACAGAGAGTCCCGATGAGCTTTGAACTCCACGTACGCTCATTTGTTGAGTACTCGCTAGTCTTTGTATCAGGCGATCCTCTCGTACATTTGTCACACGTGGCCTCCCAGACCGACATTTTGCTTTATATTCGGAACCACTCGATAAAACTCGATAAATAGATTTTTTTGACCTATTAATAATAGCAGAAATTTCAGAAACGCTCTTCCCTTCACCTTTCAACTGCCAAATCCTTGAAACCTCATTCACTTGAATTTCTTTAGCTCTCGGCATGTCGACTATGAAGCGCAATCGTTTGCAGAACTTAAGTACTCCAAATTTGTGACATCATCGATTCTAAATTTGCATATGCCAGCGAATATTCAAAGAAATTTAGAATAGTGTCTAAACTTTTGCGACAAGCACATTTGAATTTTTATGAAAAAAATTAGTATTATAGCAAATAAAACGACTGTCTTTTTTACATAGCATTTTAAATCAGTTTTTGAATATATTTACAGGTTTTTGTAATTCTGACGTCATAATTCTACATTTTAAAGCTGAATGACGTCATTGTCTAAACTTTTGCGTCATAGTGTATTTCTTAATAATATAAGCTGAATGAATTTGAGTTAGTACGAATATGACGACATGGAAAATAAAGCTGATATGCTTCACGTTAAAAGAAAATGGTCTTGGATTATAGTATTAAATCTCATTATTTAAAAAATCTATCTATATTATAAAGGACAAACATATCTGTGCGTAACGCATACGTCATTCTGCGAATGGCAACACTTTGAAATTTGAAATGAAATTTCGCTTTTGCAATTCTCGCTACTGCAAATTTTTAAACTTCTAAACATCCCTTATTTTAAATGCACCGTCATGTGCAGAAAAAAAATGCGCTTTTAAATGCAATTTGTTTGAAAGCTGTGTCTCAATTTATTTTTGAGATATTAATTTTTTTTATAGTTTTTAATACCAATTTTCTAATCGTGGCAACTGAAGTACTTCATTTCTATTAAAAGTGGATTAGTTATCTTTATTGATTATATTCTTACTGATGCCATTTTCTCATTACAATTAAAAATATATTTTTAAAAATTTGAACAGAAAATGACGTTACGTTTTAAAAAAGACACAATTTCCCTGATGATGCTGTTATATTTCACTATTTTTTCATTTCGCTGATATTGAATTTGAGTCAATAGGCAAAATATTTCAGCGACTGAAAATGACGTCCTATTTAAAAGTAAACGATAATTTTATTTGATAAAACGCGATATTTCCCCTTGAATACGTTGAAAAGTTATAAATTTCTGGAATTTTTACGCGCAGGCACAGAGATTATACTAAGACCTCAAATTACGAGTGGGAATTTTAACATGAAAAGTTGTAATAGTTGACAAACGTGACTTCAAGCTTGAAAATATATTTATTAATAACCTATTGCGCATTAAAATGTTTTTAAATGGTTAATATGAATGTGAAACGTGGAAAATGACTTGATTTGGTTTAGATGTAAAGGTAGAAAAATTCTATCATTATGTCAAGTTGTCAAGGTGAAATCATTTTTGCGGATTTTTCATTCCGTAATACCAAGCATCAATTCATAACTTAATCAAAATTACTTATCTTGATTATATTTTACTGATGACGTGTATGAAGTAAGTTTAATTTTTCAATAATTTTAATAGTTGAAGTTTATGAAAAAAGTATTTTGTTAATCTTAGGTTAAAATATGTCTTTGGAGAGTTAAATTGACAAGTGTAAGATGGATTTTTTATTCTAATTATTGTTGTTGATGTATTATAAATTTGATGCAACAGTTCCTTTGTAAACATTTTCTTTCGTCGAAATTCGGCGGGTTCCACCTCGTATATGTAAAAGACTAGGGTGTTTTTTTAGTCATCAGCCATGATCTTTCTACTGAACCAATTTTGATAATATTTTTTTTTAAATGAAAGCTTTTCACTGGTAGATGTGACCGTACTAGCTATTTTTTAATTTATTTATTTTTAATTTTAATTTTAAATTTTTTTTGTGGAATTTCTTTCGAATGGTGTCAATAGGATGAGCTCCATTGTTGCGGAGAAAAGAGAAATTGGAGTTTGTTTATTTTTATTAATTATATCCTTATTGATGCCATTTTCTCATTATAATTAAAAATAACTTTAAAAATTTGAACAGAAAATGGTGCCATGCTGTAAAAAACATACATTTACCTCATAAAAGTGTTACATTTAATTTTTTATTTAAAATTGAAAAAATGTTAAAAAAATGTTTGAAAAGAAAATTGATTTTATATGCGAATAATATGCACATTAAAGTAGTCCCTGTCCAAAATGACGTGATGATTAGCGGGAAAAAATTATTTTTATTCTTAAAATCTAAAAAAATAAATCGATTGACTGAAAAAAAACTTTTCACGAGTATTAACTTCTAAAGCCATTCATTTCAGAAACTATGAATAAACATTACATTATCTTTTAAAGAAAGTTGTATTTTTGTTCGTAAAACCTAAAGATGAACATCGGTTTTGAAATTTGGCTCGGAACTGAAAGTATATTGGAGCGTAGCGTACGCAATAAAAAGTATAAATCTCGTATGCCCCAATTAGAGATACGTTTGTAAATCGTGGTTTGGCAACCGGATTTTAATTTCACATATCTTCTACCTTTAAAAAAGCAAAAATAGTTGTCATTTTTAAAAAGATCTTTTTTTTTTTTAATAGATATTTGTAATCTTATAGGATGCAATGCATGCGTATACAAATTTGACACCAAATACCACCGAAAATACACTGTTCTATTAGAATTCTCCCAGCATTAATTCTTCGTTCAACAAAGATAGATTCGTCGATTTTCACGATAACACTCCGCTCTCCATTTTTCGTTGGTTGCAATTTCCTTTTCGCGATTGTTTATATTATTTGGAACAAATTTTCACTTTTTTATGACTGAGTTATGTCAAGACCCCTGTAAATAAGAAATGCTGTATCATCTCACATAAAATGTGATAAAGAGTTCGTTAATTATATACAATTTTCATTATCAGGAGTGAAATTGTTTTTTAATTAATGTATTTATCTTTATTTTAATGCTACGTGAACGACGTTACTGGTAACTGCTAGTATATATATATTTATCTACTCTATATATGTAAAATCCTAATGAAAGGAATTTATGAAACGGATATATCAAACGGCTGAAATGAAACGAATTTATGAAACGGATATATGAAACGGCTGAAATGAAACGAATTTATGAAACGATTCTTTGAAACGACTGATTAAATAACTGATTATGTTTCACGGCGATTGCTCTTAAAATATGGAATACTTTGCAATGAAATTAACACCAAAAATCCATATTGATCCGCTGATCTCAAAACTGGTATTAGAATTTTTAAATTCGAATTAGTTTTCGAAATATTAATTTTTTTTTTAATTTTAAATACATTTTTTCTAATGATGGCAACTCAAATTTTAATCATATCACATATTTTTTTTTCATATTTCAGAAAAGGTTATTATTTTAAACTAATTTGGCGAACAGTTTGGCCTCCCTTAAATGTATCCTAAGAAATGTATCATGCTACTTTTATTCATAATTCAATTTACTTGAACAATCTTTCGCCAAATCGAAAGATTCTGATAGAGAAATCAATTCTGACGGTATTTTTATGTTAGCAGGTGATAAATCCCCAAACACTTTTCCCGTCGCATTTTTTTATATTTCATTAATTTCATTTAAAATATAATCATTTCATTCATTTTATTTAAAATGCACAACTTACATTTAAACCTGAAACATTTAAAATTAATGGCTTTCACTTCTTTCTTAAAAAAAAAAAAAAAAAAAAAAAATATTAGGCACAGATGTCATATACTCACCGGGGTACTTAATTGGCGCCAAAATGGCATTATTGTGATTGACATGGTAACACGGCTATTGTTGTTTATTTAATAATAAATGTTTATTTACGTTTATTTCTTTTTTAAAATTATATAAATTATTTTGTTCTGTAGTTAGTAATGATTATTTTTTTTTGTTATTTCCTTTTGAAAATAATAGAAAATAATTAAAAAATACGTTACTACTTAGTTATTCCGTCGACCAATTGCGCCAAATTATATAAATCGCCCAAACAACTCGCCAAATTATACAAATTGATATAATTTTTATTTTAAATAACGAAAGAACAAATAAATTAGCATAACATTAATAGATATACAAATAAAACATCGAAATAAAAATTACTTGATGACGTAAACACGTGTAACTTGCTTAAAGTCAAGTGAATGTGACATTTACGATCAACCATTATTGGCATTTAATCTTATAGTTTGGCGATAGATTTTTGGTCGACGGGCTAACTAAGTAATACCAAAATCCATATGTAACTGGTATTCGGAAACGAGGTTTTCGCCAAATTTTTGTAAACAAAAAAAAAAAAAAAAAAAAAAAAAAAAAAAATCACGCGAAACCTGCGGTGCGTATATGACACCTGGCCAAATATTAAATAATGCAACAAGCCATGACATTTAATTTCAACTTCAAATCAGTGTTTTAATTTACCACTCAAAAAAAAAATTCTAACTGGCGAGTTGAAAAAAAGCTATTGCCGAGATTTGCTCCCGGCAAGCGTAACAGTACCAAGAATTCTCTGCGATCATGGCAACTTTTATGTAGTTTTATTCGAAAAAATATTTTTGATTTTTTAATCAAAATGTTAAACTTTCGGCACAGATGTTGTCGCGAGAAGAAGAAACCCACCGAAGCCACTTTTTACTTTGTTGCGAATGGCAACGGCAGGTTTGTTGATATAGAATGTTGTTAGAATGATGTTCGACGATTTTGAGTCGTAACAATGTAACTCGAAAGCAAATGCTTTAATTTTGATGTATAAATGCTCAGAGTGAATGTTTCGAAACGAAATTATTTTTAAATTGTAAATATGTATATAATGTGCGCATTATATTTAGCTGTATGTGCTTTTGGAAATATTGTGTTATTTACAAGTAAAAACAATGAAACTCATCTACGTCGTCTGTCGTCGATTCCAGCGAAGTCTCTTATTTATTTTTAATTCGTAGTTTATTTTCTATATTTCTGGCGCCCCCGGGTGGGCGATTTCGTTGGATTCTGGCAGATTTATGCAGCTAAGAAAGGATTAAATGTAAGAACGAAACTGTCCATTTTGAAGTTATATAATTATTATGTGCTAGAATTTAAAAATATTGCATAACTCCGATAGTAAAAATGGAAGTTTTAAAAAGAAATAAAACGACTCAACGTTCAGCTTTTACGAAGGCATATAATAAATTAGAAAGTGTATTGAATGACGCAAATGCCGATTATGATAAAATCGAAATTCATTTCTATTTATTTAAACAGAAAGCTGACGCGTTAGAGATTACTCATAAGAATTATTTAGATGGTTTATCAGATGATACCGAATTTGATTCAGTTGAAGAATATAGAGAAAAGCCTTTAACAATCCAAATAAAAGCACAGCGGCGATTAGATAATTTTAAGACAAAATTAAATCGAAATGAAAATAATTCGGCTCGTAAATTTGAAACAGAAAATGAAAAATGAAAAACTTTACGACTCCCTGAAGTTGAACTGTATAAGTTTGGTGGAGATTTAAAGGATTGGCTTACCTTTTGGAACCAATTCAAAACTATACATGAAAATACAAATTTAACTAACGTGGATAAATTCCATTATTTAATTCAGTCGATGAAAATAAATTCAGAATCCAGGGAATTAGTAGAGTCGTTCCCAGTGACAAATAATAACTATTCTTTAGCGATTGATAGTTTAGAAGAGAGATGTGGTAGATCCGATTTGCTAATCGATTTTTATGTGAGAGAATTATTGAAACTAGTATTGAATAATGCAACAAAAAAGAAAGTTGATTCTTTGAATAGCTTATACAACAAACTTTCGACCCAAATCAAGACATTTTGATCGCTAGGTGTCACTACAGAAATGTGTGGTGTTATATTGTATCCGCTGGTTGAAAGCTCATTACCGATTAATATATTACGATCATTCGAAAGACAGAGGAGAACTATTGAAAATGAACAAAAATTATCCAGCATCGACGCTATAATTTTATTTCTTAAAAATGAAGTACAGTCAGAGGAAAAAATAAAAATGAGTAGATCAGATATTTGTAACTTTGTACCAGAAAGAAAAAATTTGGCATCAAGCCAGAATTCTAAAGGCAGTAACTTTTCCGCGGCAGAACTGATTTCTCATAATTATAATGATGTCTCATGCGTATTTTGTTCGAAAGACCATGAATCGCGTTTCTGCAAGAAGGCATTTTTTATGCCAATGTCAGAAAAACTTTCGATCATCAGAAGTAAAGGACTGTGCCGAAACAGCTTAGAAAAGCACTTTTCTAAGGGCCACATGGCTGTTTCGTGTACTAGATCGAACATTAGATGTCAAAATTGTTCGAAAAGACATGTAAAATTTATGTGTCCTAATTTAGAATGTAATAAATCTAAAGAAATATCAAAATCACCCAATGATGAGGCAAAAGAAAAAGTGTTGATGCACTTTTTACACATAACCATAACATAAATAAGAAATTTTCTTCTACAAATGAAGTTTCATTACAAACGCTAGTAGTAAATATAAAAGGGAAATTTTCAAGCCGTAAGGCAAGGATAATTATAGACACAGGATCCCAAAAATCTCATATTTTAAAATCCACTGCTAAGGAACTGGGTTTTGATTTTCAAAGAGAAGAAGAGTTTTGCCATTCATTATTTGGCGGTAGAAAAACAAAAATGTTTAAGCATAAATGCTACAAAATTTATTTAAGTAGTCTTGATGGTAATTATGTTTGTAATTTGGATGCTTTAGATCAAGATGTTATATGTAATGATATTTCTGCGATTAAATATGGTTATTGGATGCGCGAACTAAAAAAATAAAGGAATCTACTTGAGTGATACTCGAGAATCAGGGCCTATTGAGGTACTTTTAGGAGCAGATGTAGCTAGTAAGCTATTCACAGGAAGAAAAGAACAACTAAAATCCGGTTTGGCGGCTATGGAATCTAAATTGGGTTGGACTTTAACAGGCAAGATCCCTCAGTTTAATCGTCAGAATGATGTGAATATGACTGTAGTCAGTATGCTGTCTCAAGAAGATGTCCTGTTTCAGCATTATGGGATTTAGAACTTCTTGGTATTCGGGATTCTATTGAACAAAATAATAAAGAAGATTCGGAAAGAGCTGTCATGATACATTTTGAAGATACAGTTAAACAAAAGGATGATGGAAGATACGAAGTCCATTTGCCCTGGAAGAAGGATCATTCTTTTCTACCTACTAATTATGATCTAGCTTTAAGAAGACTTGAATCTACTACCAAGAAATTAGAGAAAACTGGGTATCGAGAAAAATACCATCAAATTTTTGAAGAATGGCTTCATGAAGATGTAATTGAAGAAGTTCCTGAAAATGAGTTATCAATATCCGTTGCTCATTATCTCCCTCATCGTGCCATAATAAAAGAAACGTCCTCATTGTCTTCTATGAAAGTTAGGCCTGTTTTCGATGCTTCGGCTAAGGCAACTAATTTCCCCTCATTGAATGATTGTTTAGAGACTGGAATTAATTTTATAGAAACTATTCCTTTAATTTTGACCAGATTTCGTCTTTATGAAATTGGTGTTATTTCTGATATTAGAAGAGCTTTTCTGCAAATCTCTTTACACGAAAATGACAGAGATTTTTTACGATTTTTTGGTATAATGATGATGGCTCTATAAGGGTTTTTCGACATAATCGTTGTGTTTTTGGGGTTACAAGTAGCCCGTTTCTTCTGATGGCAGTTATTTATCACCATTTGTCCCAACAATTATTGAAAGAAGAATTTTCTAAAGAAATACTTGTTAAATTGCGTGACAGTTTTTACGTAGATAATTGTGTAACAAGTGTTCACAATACTTCAGAATTAGATAATTTTGTAAGAACATCTACAGAAGTAATGAAAAGAGCAAAGTTTGATCTTAGAAGTTGGGAAAGTACTACGTACAATAACTGCGATACTTTTCCTCTAGGAAATTCTAAAACGTCTGTATTAGGCTTAATATGGGATAAGAGTTCTGATACTCTCGAAATCGATTCTGAACTTTTAAATCTTGATGAATCAGAAAAAATAACTAAGCGAAAAATTTTGTCCCTTATCAGTAGAGTCTTCGATCCTATAGGATTTATTTCCCCTGCATTAATACAACCTAAACTTTTGCTTCAATCTATTTGGAAAACGAAGGAACCATGGGACGCAGAACTAAACGAAGACACTAAACAAAAATTTCTTAAGTGGTTTAAAGATCTACATCTCTTGAAGTCTATAAAAATTCCAAGATGGAGCGATGCCACAGAAGAATCTAATTTAAGCTTGCACAGTTTTGTTGATGCGAGTCAAAATGCTTATACAGCCTGTATTTTTCTAAGATCCGAGTCCCCTGATGGTACAGTGAAGGTCAATTTACTGCAAGCCAAATCACGGATAACGCCATTAAAGAAGATAACTATTCCAAGATTGGAATTGATGGCGGCTACTATCGGAGCAAGATTATTTAAATTCATAAAAGGTGCTCTAGAAGTGGAAAGCATTGAGGAGTATTTTTGGACTGATTCATCAACAGTTCTTAGTTGGATTAAACGACAAGAACAATGGTCTGTTTTTGTCTCTAATCGAGTGAAAGAAATAAGACAACTCACGGACCCTGAAAATTGGTTTCATATTTCTGGTGAGCTGAATCCCGCTGATCTTCCATCCAGAGGATGTGGAATTAAGCAACTTCTGAAGTCCCAATGGTGGCTAGGACCTACATGGTTAAAGAATCCAAAAGAACAATGGCCTAAATCCGTCGTCAATATTAACGAAGATGAAATTGAGCAAGAAAAACGAAAAACGGTTGTTTCTGCTAGCAATGTAGAATTTAAGACTATTGTTTCTCAATTAGCTGAAAGAATTTCGAAATTTTCCAAAATAGTAAGAGTGCTAGCCTGGATTATGCGCTTTCACCCCAAAGCTCGTGATTTGAGAAAACATACAAAAATCTGGCGAAAAGGTATGGATTGTCTTGTTTTCTTGTGCAGTATTCCGAGCGGTCCATCTGGAATTAATTCCATCTCTTAGTACAAATGCTATGATTCAAGCTCTGCGACGATTTATAGCAAGAAGAGGGCGGATATCTGTGTTGTATTCCGGTAATGGAACAAATTTTACAGGTTTGAATAAAGCATTGAAAGAGCTTGACTGGGCAATGATTCAACGAACATTTGAAGTTAATGAAATTTGTTGGAAGTTTAACCCACCCTCCGCCCCATGGTGGGGAGGGTTTTGGGAAAGGCTAATTGGGATTCTTAAAGATCTGCTTAGAAAAAACTTAGGACATTCGTCTTTGACATATGAAGAATTGCTAACTCTTGTCTGCGAATGCGAATCAGTAATGAACAACAGACCACTAACTTATATATCCGAAGAATCTGATTTAAGAGCTTTAACCCCTGCATCATTTCTACAAGATCTTCGCACAAGTGAAGTTCTTGATTTAGACCAAATTGAAAAGACTAATATTTTGAAAAGATGGCGATATATTCAAAAAGTAAGAGAGAATCTAAAACAGAGATTCAAAAAGGAATACTTAGGCTTTCTGCGATCTTCCATCCCTAAAAAGCATGACAAAGTTAAAGTTGGAGATGTAGTTTTGATTGGTCGAGATATTAAGAAAAGACTGTATTGGCCTCTAGCAAAAGTTATAGAACTTTTTCCTAGTAAAGATGGAATAGTCAGGCTTGTTAAGTTGAAAACAGCAAAAGGAACTTTATTGAGACCAGTACAAAGACTTTACCCGCTTGAGATCACACAAGAAGACTGTGAACATTTTCAGTTAGATCCTGCATCAGTTACAATTGATAAAATCAACGAACAATCAAAAGACAGTAAATCTGTAAAAAATATAGATATTCAGACTCGTTCTGGTCGATAAGTAAAACCTCCAAAAAGACTTGATTTGTGAACTATGAACATTTCAGTTTGAACATTTCCATTAAATATGAACATTTCTCTAAAAACTTAGAACTCTAAAGTCTGAAAATATTTTTATTCTTTCTAATTTTTCTGATTTTATGTATCTTTATTATAATCTGTATTTTTAGTGTATGTTTTAACCTTTTGTTTAGATTAGTATTTGTATTCATATGTCATTTCAGTATTTTTCAGTTTTATCTTTGCTGAGTTTCTTCCAAAACTCAGGTGGGGAGGATGTCGCGAGAAGAAGAAACCCACCGAAGCCACTTTTTACTTTGTTGCGAATGGCAACGGCAGGTTTGTTGATATAGAATGTTGTTAGAATGATGTTCGACGATTTTGAGTCGTAACAATGTAACTCGAAAGCAAATGCTTTAATTTTGATGTATAAATGTTCAGAGTGAATGTTTCGAAACGAAAATATTTTAAATTGTAAATATGTATATAATTTGCGCGTTATATTTAGCTGTGTGTGCTTTTGGAAATATTGTGTTATTTACAAGTAAAAACAATGAAACTCATCTACGTCGTCTGTCGTCGATTCCAGCGAAGTCTCTCATTTATTTTTAATTCGTAGTTTATATTCTATAGATGTCATATACGGTCCCATATTGGCACTATTTTTTTCTGACGCCAATGTCATATACGCAACGGGTACTGGTACTTAACTGGCGCCAAAGTATCGTTATTTTGCTTGATATGGTAAGTCGGATGTCGTTGTTTATGCTGTTGAATCGTTTCCGAAATTGGCGTCGGAAAAAAATCGCGCCAATATCACATCTGTGCCAAACTTTCATATGAAAGGCGAAGGGATCAGGCCGTATTTGTTTATGGCAGTTGATGACTTGAACTATTATAATATAGATGAAATGATGGCGATAGAATAATATTTGGCGACTTATCACCTGTGCCTGGCTAACATTAAAGTACCAAAATGGCACCTAGAGTATAAAAAGCGCAGTGATCCGCCCAGAACTGTTGATGATAGTCACATGACTTAGGCTATTGTTATAGAGATTGTTTTAAAGTATCGGGAGACAAAGACTCTGTATACTTAATTAATTTTATTTTAGCTTCTTTTCAAATGTTTATCTGATCCTCTTTAATCAAAAAACGAAAACAAACATTGGATGTCTTAACAGCAACTGATTCGTCCTTAAATTTTTCAATCAAAGGGAATTGAATGGAAAACCGTTTACATGGAGATCTGCACAGCTTTCTTCAGTATAATTCAATCTTCTCTAATATTTTTAAAACCCATCAGATTAGCATTTTTATAGATTCTGCGGTGTCTGAACGGGGGTTGGCGAGCGTAGCTTGCAGGGATCAGAGCCCCTTAGTATATATATATATATATATATATATATTTATATATTTTGATAAATTATATTTCATTAAATTCAAACACGGTAAAAGCAAGTTACAAACCGCAACTGAAATAACAAACAACAAAACCACGAATAACTTAGAAAAACAAATATAAAGACAGCCCCCCCCCCATCCGCACTAGTGATTTCAACAGTGATTTTCCCCCTACATCTTAAGTGTAAGTTTAATTGTTTGTATCTGCAATGGTATTCGGATTTTATGGAGTGTACTGTACTGTGTATCATTCAAAGTGAGATTAATGAACAGAGATTAGTAGAGCTGACATCGAGGCAACTGACCTGCAGATGTACCAGTTACTTAAGAGGAATTGAACTTATGATTATGGTGATTACTCCTATTTCTTATAACTTTTATAAAATTAATAAATATTTTAACTTCATGGTTTCTTATCAAAATTAAAATAAATTAATAAAATTTTCTTATTTTGCAAAATAAATATTTTAGAATCAAACACAAATTTTGAAGGAAAATTTTACAGCCATATACTATTTGTCAGGAAAGGAGTAAATAAATAAATAAATAAATAAATATATATTCAAATGATGGTAACTTAGCAAGGAAATTTTTAAATGCACCAGAGAGCAATGTTTAAAATGAGTGGTCGCTATTTTCAGAGGTTGGAAATATGCATGATTTTCCTAAAATTTCGGCACAAACTTTCAAGGGCGATAATGCGTGCGGTGAAGACATTTTCTGTGCAGGAAACCAGCATCACAATCCCCTTATTCAATTAAAAATACAGGGTGTTTCGTTAAAAAATGAACCCAAATTTTCTTCCACAACTTGAACAATAATGAAGATATTTAGACAGATTTTCATCATATTAACTTTGTATGAAATCAAATATGTTGACATCATTGAAAGTGACTGAATTTTGGTCATCGATAAAGTATTTGTATCAGCGTTTTCTCCAGACAGTCCAGGAGTGTGCAAAAATTTTCTTGCCCCTTATATATATATATATATATATAGAAGTTATTGTTTGTAGAATGTTAATATATAGATAATTTAAATAAGTAGACGTTTGAATCACAATACGTACACTTTAATACAATTCTATAAGGGTAACTTTACATCACTTCGTTGATACTTTTCTAAATACAGCACCTTTCTTACTTAAAACTTACAACATATTTCTTACGAATAATTTGATTAGGCTTAACAATACCTTCCTTGGCATCTAATGAGCCGCTGCTTCATGCACAACATTATTTTTTAGACTGACTCTTTTCTAATTTTTGAATATGTCCAAACCTTGATCTCGTGATTGTGAATTTTCATTACTCGTGCTTTCAAATTATGGATAATAAAAATACCAGAGCATCAGTTAATTTGTTTATCATGTACGTCATAAAGAAAATAAAGTATGTTTAAATTTAAATCCTACAAATCGGTCATCCTGACATAATGGCGTCCCGACATCATCATCTTGGCTTATTATTTCTTTTTTATGTTTAAACAGCTACACTCTTGAGACTTTTATACATTTTTCTTTCACATAAAATTTTGATTATAGGTTCAATACACATACATGTATATTTAATCTATCCGAGTCGTCCAGGAGTTTAACCCATAGACCACGGCCTCATGTATTCGGCCCCGGTTGACGTCTTCCCTGGACCTTCATGATCTCCTACTTTCTTTACTTCATACCGATCATGATTCTTGGCTGCAGTTATCTCATATGGCCCCAAATATTTTTCTTTAAGTTTGATAGTATTGCCAAATTGCGTCCTCTTTATGGCGACGATATCTCCTATTTTGTATTTTCGTGGCTGTTTTCTTTTCTTATCAAACTGCACCTTGTTTTCTTCTTGTATTTTGAGTATATTTTTCTTTGCTTCTTCTCTCATGTCTTCGCGTTCTTCCATCATACATTCGGTAAATTCTTCTTCCAAAATTTTCTTGATGTTCTGCATGTTACTGTCCTTCATTTTAACTCCTGTCATTAATTCAAAAGGACTATACTTGGTGCTTCGTGTTACTGTGCTATTGATAATTCTTTGTAATTTTGGTACATACTTATACCACTTGGATTCATCATCACTAGATAATTTTGACAAAACGGATATCATCACTCTGTGTATTCTTTCCACCTGTCCATTTCCTCTTGGCATCCCAGTTGTTATCTCTAGAGGTTCAATTCTTTCCTTTGTACAATATTCCTTGAACTCGCTTTCAGTAAAAGCTTTTCCTTTATCGGTTATAATTCTAGCTGGGTTCCCGAAAGTTGTTTGTTGTAGTTCCAATTTCTCTATTACTTCCTTGGCCGACTTTGATTTCACTGTGTAAAACCATGCGAACTTCGTAAATGCATCTACTACGGTGAAAATATATTGATATTTTTTATTTGTGAGAGGTAATGAACCTATGTGATCGATGTGATAGGTTTCCAATGGTTTGTCTCCTTTTGGTATAGGGTTTAGAAAACCTTCAGCTTTTCCCTGCTTTCTATTATATAAGATTCAATCAACACAGTTCGCGATTATTGTCTCTACTTTCTTCCTTAATCCAGCTATGTAAAATTCTTGCTTCACTAGATCTTCCGTTTTTGATATAGCAAAGTGTCCTCTTTCATGAATTTTTCGTATAATTTCTCGTTGCATCTCTTCCGGCACCACCAATATTTCTTTTCCATTCTCGAATCTGTATAATACATCATCTTTTACTAAGTAATTATCGGACGGTCCATTTTTAATAAGCGACTTGATGCATTGTATAGATTCATCTAGCCTTTGCGCTATTGCGATTCTTTTCGTTTTTTCTCCTTGCGATCTTGTTATCACTAATACTGATTGTGTTGTCGGGACGTTTCGGCTTAATGCATCTACATGTTTCATTCTTGTTGCTGCTCTATGTTCTATCTCGTAGTTGTATTCCTCGATGAGCAATGCCCATTTTGCTACCTTAGGTGTTAAATCTCTTTTGTTTAATGTTTTCTGGAACGCAGCGCAGTCCGTTACTATCTTGAATTTATTTCCCATTAGGTAATTTCTGAATTTCTTAAGAGCTTCTATTATGGCTAATACTTCAAGTTCATAACTTGAATATTTCTCCTGTTGTGGTGAAGTTTTCTTGCTCATGTATTGTAATGGATGAAATTTTCCATCATCTCCTTTCTGTAATAAAACTGCGCCAAATCCTTGGCTGCTTGCGTCATATGGAGTTCTAGTGTGGATCCTTGTTTATATAATTGAAGAACTGGTTTTGTTGATAGTATTCTCTTTAACTTTAAAAGCTCCAAGCTGCTCTCTTTCAAATTTGAAACAATTTGTTTTCCTTAATAAATCACTCAGAGGCTTGGCGATTTTGGCATAATTCGGGATAAACTTTCTGAAGTATCCTGTTAAACCTAAAAAGGATTGTAATTGTTTTGTTGTAGTTGGTTTAGGGAAATTTTGCACAGCTTTTGTTTTCGCTTCGGACGGTTTTATGGTCCCATTTTCAATTATATAACCCAAGAACTCTATTTTATTTTTAAGGAATTGGCACTTTTTGAAGTTAATTTCTAAACCATACGCTGATGCTACTTCTAATACTCGTTTCAGCTTCTTTATCCCATCTTCTTCATCATCTGAGGGAATGACAAAGTCATCCATATATACAATGATAGTGCATTCTCGTAGTAAATCTTGGAATACTGTGTTTACATATCTTTGATTTTGATTACCTGATATGCACAATCCGAATGGGCAACGTAAAAATTCGTATTCTCTTTCATGTGTTACAAAAGCTGCATATTTACGACTGTTTTCATCAATTTCGACGTGGAAAAAGCCGTTTTTGAGATCTAATGTCGTAAACACTTTTGCCTTCTGCAATTTGTCGATCACATCCTCAATTAACGGTAGTGGATAGCGATCTTTTAATATTTTCCGATTTATTTTCCGATAATCAATACATAACCGGTGTGATCCATCTTTTTTCTTACTCAGGACTGCTGGGGCCGCAAAATCTGAATAACTTCGTCTAATGATCCCATCTTCCAACCACTGTTGTATTTGCTTACTGATTATTTCCTGTTTCACTAGAGGTAACCTCCTTGGTCGTTCACAGATAGGTTTTTCATCCGCTAATAGTATTTTCATTTTTAACCCAGTATCCTTTGTTTTATTTGGTTTGTATGATTCTATAAATTCTCGTATTTTTTCTGTGTTAGTTAAATTTGTAATATGAGTGAAATCCACCTCGGCATTTACGTAGTTGATATTAACCATATCTTCCCAAGCTCGATTATGGTTATCTATACTTGATGCGGCTACTTCATCTGTTTTGGAAAGGACATCATTAATTTTAATGTATCCTACTCGAACTGAATTGTCGTTTACTATTTTAACAACATCTTCCATTACTTTTAACGTCAAGCCTTCGACTGCTTTTCTACCTATTATTAAATCATAGTCAGTTTCTTATACTACGTAAAATTTATCTTGTATTTCTATACCATCTACATAAACTTTATGCAAGAAATAACCCGTTGGTTTAATCTCTTCTCCACCTAAGCCCGATATAGATATACTGTCGCTGGTTAACTTTGGCGCGTTTATTGCCGTATGATATCTTGAATTGGCGATTGAAATATCACTCCCTGTATCGATTATTATGTTTGTTTTTATTCCTTGAATATTCAGGATTCTTCCTTTCTTTCCATTTAACGTGCCCGTATTAACTACTTTTCTTTGCGTGTTTTGGCTCCAATCTTGGTATTTCGTTTCTCGCCAATTTTGATTACGTTGCGGGTTATAATTTGAATAATTTTGTTGTGTTTTACTTCCCATGGTACAATTCTTACTCACGTGATCAGGTCTGCCACAATTATAACATATTATATGTGCCTCGTTTCTTCCATGGTTCACATTGTGCCTATTGTCAACTTGGCGCCTTTTCGAATTGGCGTAGTCGGCCACTCTCGATCGTTTATCCTCCAAACTCCCACTTGTATTCCTTATAGCTTGTTTATTGCAAACCCTTCGTGCCGTTTCGTAAATATCTAATTTGTTTACTAATTCGTCTATCTTTTTTATTATTAACAATTCCTCTGCAAAATGTGTCTTTGTTTCCGCAGGTAAATTATGCCTAATTTGATTAACTACAATTAATTCCGATAATTCCTCAAAGCTATCTATTTCAAGGCCGTCTATCCATTGTTTAAAATATACCCTGATCTCATAAGCGAAATCGCGCCAATTAGCCGATGGCTCTTTTTTGAGTGAGAAAAATTTCAGCCTAAACTCTTCTGGCGATAGTTTGTACCGTTTTAAAAGAATACTTTTTATATAGTCATAATCCTGCATTTCGGGTTCACTCTCCCTGGTTATTATATTAATCACATCTAATGGCATTAGGTTAATTAAATAGTTGACCCATTCTTTTTTATCAATGCCCGTTTGCGCCATTTGCCTTTCATACATAGCCAAGTATAAACTAATATCATTTGTACTATCGTATTTTGTTAATAATCTAAGCAATTCATATTGCTTACCTGAATTTGTCCTTGTGTCCACATCGATGTGCTGTCTTGAATTTTCTTGTAGTTGTATTTTCTTAATCTCAAATTCTCTTTCGCGATCTTTTTCTTCCAATTCTATTCTCCATTTTCTCTCTTCCATTTCCATTTTCAGTTTCTTTTCTTCAAGTTCCGATTGCGCTTTTAGTTTCTTTTCTTCAGTCTCTGCTCTTAATTTCTTTTCTTCAAGTTCTGATTCCGCTTTTCTAGCTGCCACAATTACTTCTAGGCGGTCCTTTATAAAATCTTCATCGTAATCTTCCCAGTTTTTAATTAGCTTTATTAGGACATGGATTGTCGGTTTTTCTGGTGGTTGAATTCCGCATTCCTCACAGAGATCTATTAGATCAATTCTTTTAGCTTTATTTAAGGATACCATGTTTTTCAAAGTTGTACTTGGGTAAATATGACTACGGTTTTTACACACTTGCCTTGTTCATTCACAATCCATTTTTTGACACTGGCGATTGACAACAATTTCACTTCGATTAATATTTTACTATTTATTCCACTAATAGTCGCTTAAAATCCCGGCATCGAGCCCCCAAATTTGTAGAAGTTATTGTTTGTAGAATGTTAATATATAGATAATTTAAATAAGTAGACGTTTGAATCACAATACGTACACTTTAATACAATTCTATAAGGGTAACTTTACATCACTTCGTTGATACTTTTCTAAATACAGCACCTTTCTTACTTAAAACTTACAACATATTTCTTACGAATAATTTGATTAGGCTTAACAATACCTTCCTTGGCATCTAATGAGCCGCTGCTTCATGCACAACATTATTTTTTAGACTGACTCTTTTCTAATTTTTGAATATGTCCAAACCTTGATCTCGTGATTGTGAATTTTCATTACTCGTGCTTTCAAATTATGGATAATAAAAATACCAGAGCATCAGTTAATTTGTTTATCATGTACGTCATAAAGAAAATAAAGTATGTTTAAATTTAAGTCCTACATATATATATATATATATATATATATATATATATATATAAACTGCAACCTTCAGTCAAACATATTGTGCCTTTACTGTTTTTGTATTAAAAAAATTGCATACATGCATACATAGTAAAAACTGGCCAATTGTTGCGTCTTGATAAGTGTGTTCTTGACTTTTAAAAATGCAAATTGCTTTTAAAAATCAAAAGAATTCCTGTAAAAAATGCACACACAAGAATCTAGAAAGTGCCTTATAAATAATATTTTTTTTCACACCAGTAACACCCTGCCCTTTTTTTAACCTGGGGAGGGGGAGAGGAGCTCGCTTATTTTTGTTTGCACTGCAACAGTGGCAATTTCTAAAATTTCTAGTCATATTTCACAGAAAGCAAAGTACGTCTGTTGAAAATATTGTTATAATATATTCATTATTGTAAAAGGTAAACGAAAATCCAAATTGGATTTAAAGCGAGACATTCACCATAGGCGTAACCAGCCTTTTGAACGGGGGGGGGGGGGGGGAGTGCCCAGACTTTTTAACCTAAACATGTTGGATACAAACAATATCTTACATAGTAAACCTGCTAAAACGAATCCAATAAAACCGATCGAATTTCCGTTTTAGACAGTTTTCTATCTTAGAAGGTATAATTGTGTGGTATTTCTTTTAAAAAAGGCTCAAACGCAATTTTTGTTTGCGGGAGGAGAGGTTCAAAACATTAAAACTGAATCTAATGGTAAAAAAAAAAAGATATGTAAATGTCCTTGCAGCAGTGATATAAGACAGTGGCTAAGTGTGGTCACAACTGTAAAACCTTTTGGCACCTTAACTTCTTATAAAGACTCAAAAAGGCTTTTAATCATGCTGGAAACTTCTATAGGCACAGGGGAACACTGCATGAGATCTAAAATTATATCATTCAAAGTCTTTTAGATGAAATTTTGCCGGATGATAAATCTCAGATAATACATGCGGTACATCAGTACATGCGCACAAAATCTTTTCAGAATATGTTAGGGATCATCGGAGGGACCCAAGAAATTTTGGAGGTAAGTCTATATAAATAATTATTATAATATTATAAATAATTATAATATTCATTAATAGCGCAATTTCCTGCCTATAATACGCGGCTCAAACAATCATGTTTCGACCCAGAAATTTTATTTCATTATTTAAGTTAAATATTATCGCGATTTAATAAGTTACGTTTTATGAAACAAGATTTCTGGGTCTGAACCTAATTGTTTGATCCGCAGATTATAGGCCGGAAATTACGGTAATTCAGGTTTTTAACTCATAGTGTGTCGAATATATTAGGTAAAGCAGGTCATGATAATATACACTAAATTTTATCAAGATGATAAAAATTATACTATCATGATGCAATTGTAATAATAAAGATAGGCGCTTGTCTCTCTCTCTGTGTGTGTACGCGCGCGCGCGCTGAGCTCTGAAAAAACAATGCAGCCTGCACCCGTAAGATTTCACAGGACCTGTATGCCTGAACTCATGCATATGGAAGACAATTTCTGGAATTTTTTAATTAATTTTTTATGCGATTTTTTTCGCATTTTGCGGCAATTTTTTCAAATAAGTAAGAAAGAATCCGATTTCAATACCAGTAAACTTTGTCTTCTTTTCAATAAAGTGTTTTCGAGATTCGTACAGCGATTTTTCAATTTTTAACAATTTTTTAATGTTATCTTTAGAGGGGGTTTTTTTTCGCATTTCGCAGTGATTTTTTTTTTTTTTTTTGACATTCCTAAAACGAATCCAGTTTAAATCTTTTACCCAATTAGTTAATTTCGTTCCCTGTGGTTTTTTAATCTTTTCCGAATTTTCAATGCGCTTTCTAGCGGGGTTTTCGTGCTTTGAGGCGATTTTTTGAAACAGAAAAAACTCTGGTAATTTTTGCAATTGACGTGATTAAATTCGAATTGGAATAATGTCAAATCAGCTCTTATAAGAAAGCTGGAAATTTAATTTTGCTCGAAATAAAAAACGCAATAATTCAAGATTCGTTTGTTTCGAGACAGAAGAGGTCGTAGCTTGCTCGGGAGTACGTTGCCGAAGGTAGTCCCCACACCCACCCCAATCCTAGATTTGTTTAATTCTATGTTCGTTAAAAAAAAAAAAAAAAACCACTTCTCTAGTAATGAAGTTTTCTTTCACGGACAGGGTTTGAAATAAAGCGCGGGATCGCGCGATTTGTACACAGAAAAGGAAAGTCTGTCATAATAAAAAATGCTGTGCAGTATTTCCCCCTTCAAATTCTTTCACAGACCTGTGATTCTTCAGTGAGTATTTAAAAAAAAATTAGGTCCGCGATTTTTATTTCTTTTATGGAATTTCTCAAAATTAATTCGTGAATCAGTCCCGGAAAAAATTGAGAATTTCTTCAAACGATCGTGGTAAAATATCGGGAATTTCTATAAAAGAGTGCAGAAAGTAATCGCCAATTTCGTTTAAAGATTGCGCAAAAAAATTACGAATTTCGATAAAGGATTGACGAAATTTTTTTTCAAATTTCATCAAAATGTTGCGAAAAAGAGTAGAGAATTTTGTTAATTGATACGGAAAGATATCGATAATTTTTCCGAAAGGTCGCGCAATACTATCCCGAATTTCGACAAATGATCTCCTGTAAAAATATCAGTTTCGTCAATCGGTCGCAACAGAAAATAAATTTCATCAAAGAATCGCGGTAAAAACGAGAATTTCGTCAAAGGATCGCAGAAAGAAAGCGCGAATTTCGTCAAAAAATTACGGAAAGAAAAAGCGAATTTCATCAAAAGATCGTGGAAAGAAAACGAGAATTTCATCGAAGGATCGCGTGCTAAAGAAATGCCAATTTCGTCAAAATATTGTGGTAAAAAAATGCGAATTTCGTCAAAGGATAGCGGTAAAAAACACGAATTTTGTCAAAGGTAAGTGGTGAAAAGTGCGGATTTCGACAAAAAATCGCGTAGAAAGACGTGAATTTCGTCACACGATTTTGGGGGAAAATTGTAAATATCATGAATTGATCACATAATAAAATCGCGAATTTGTCAAAATTTACTGCACTGGGCTAAAAGGTGGAAACCTTTTAGGAAAAGGTGGAATCCTTTTCCTACTTTCAAAAGAACGCCCCGAAACGAGAAAAAACTCTAAAAATCGTATACAAATTTTCAGAGGAAAAAAATTACGATATTGACTTGGGAGACTGCAACCATATTCCTTTCAAGAATATCAAAAATGGCCACGGAACACTAAATTCAACCAACCAACCAACCTGCAGATTAATTTGAATTTTCTGTGCTATTATTTTTCATTTACAAAGGAGGCAGGGTGTGTGCCACCCCCTTTACCTCGGCTAATCGAAATTTAGAATTATCGTTTCACATTTGCATCCCCTTTCAATTTTTTTTTTGCTTTTTTCTTGACTTTAAACTACCAAAGCAAAGAGACAAATAGTTTCTATCCTCGTGAAGAACTTGTGTTAATTTCTCATGAAATTGCAGAAACACGCAATAGAAAGAACGGCGTTAAAAAATTCTCCCACAGACAAAGGATGTCAAAGTGGGATTATAAAGCCACCTTTTTGAATTACTATGACTAATACAGATTCTTGTAAATATTCTAGTTTTAAAAAAGATAAACAACATAATTTTCTAAAAAGAAAAAAAAAAAAAGGAAAAAAAAAGAACGTGGTTTTTTTTTTTTTTTAATCACATTTCACAACTTAGCCGTTTAGTTTTCTGAATTAAACTAATTGAACTCTGCTTTCACTTCTTCTTCTTTTTTCTTTTGAAGATTTCGATTTTTTTTTAAATAATTGTGCTCAAGTCTGCGGAAACGGGATGGGATGACCGGGCACACAGGGTACCCCCCCCCCCCCCCCCTTGTTACGCCGCCTATGTTCACTGTATTTTTGAATGAATAAGTGGATTTGTGATCCTGGTTTCTAATACAAAAACTGTTTTTTAATATCTACTAAAACTATATATTTTACATTTATTATATAGTCCTTTCTCTTGGATTTTTGGGGTTTGTCGAACGAATTTTAATGCGAAAACGGTAAATTTCTACTATTTTTGGAGTTCACAGAACCCGAAATATCATTATAATAGAAACCATCCCCCCCCCCCCCCTCTCTGATTCTTTGTGTCTATGAGACTAGAAGAAATGCCAAAAATTGTCAATTTTGTGCTTTTGTTTTTGTTTTGGATCCAAAGTAACGGGAAATTGTAATTTTTTATCTGAGTCAGTGGTACCAGAAATAAAAATGAAATATTGAAATTTACGGTATCTTTCTCTTTTCATATTTCAAGTCTGCAGAATTCGAAATAAAGTCGAAATTATAAAAATAATGTGGGAAATGTAAAATTTTCCCTTATATTTTTCTTCCGTTACAGCTGAATTTTTCGGGTCTTGAGGAAATTAAATAACTCCAAAATTGTAAATGTGCATTTTCTTTCTCGAGTCTGTACGATACGAAATAGTAAAATTTCCATTTTTTTTCTTTCTTTTTAGATTTTGATATGCATATTTTTCAGATCTGTAGGACTCAAAATCGTAAAATAAATAATACAGAAAATATAAAATTTTTGTCCTGTTTTTTGAAGCCACGATAATAGAATTTATGCGGAAATAGTAAAATTATCACTTTTATTTTCCTTCCTCGTAATTTTTTGGGTCTTGGAGACACCAAATCGTGCTTAAATTGTAAAATTCCCCCTTCTATTTCTCAGGTCTTCAGGAACAAGTAGATATAAAACCAAAAATCAAACATTCTTTCCCCGATATTTTGGTATATTATATCAACACAAAAAATTCTTAACGGGTTAAAAGTTTGTGACGCAGCACTTTATCTTATTTCTATAAGAATTTTAAATATGGAACTTAAAAATAATGATATCAAATTTTAAGTGACGCTATGCTATTAATTAATGTATATATACATACATTTATATTATTTATTTCATCATTTTATTTTTGTTTTACTTATAATTGCATGTGTAATAATTATGTCAAATTTAAAAGGATGTGTAAAAATGTATTCATTGATGCTTTATCAATCACATCTTTCATAAATTCAAAATATGAGTTTTAAAAGATATGATATCAAAATTTAAGTGACGCCTTGATATAGCTTTAAACAATTTGTTTTAAAATTCAATTTTAATTGTTTTCGGTTTGGCTAAATATATTTACACATGTAACCAAAACTTTTAATTTACCAATACACTGTTAAAAATATCACTCTCACTGAACCTTGAAATTGAATTTTAAAACAAATTGTTTAAAGCTACATCAAGGCGTCACTTAAATTTTGATATCATATCTTTTAAAACTCATATTTTGAATTTATGAAAGATGTGATTGATAAAGCATCAATGAATAAATTTTTATACATCCTTTAAATTTAACATAATTATTACACATGCAATTATAAGTAAAACAAAAATAAAATGATGAAATAAATAATATAAATGTATGTATATATACATTAATTAATAGCATAGCGTCACTTAAAATTTGATATCATTATTTTTAAGTTCCATATTTAAAATTCTTATAGCAATAAGATAAAGTGCTGCGTCACAAACTTTTAACCCGTTAAGGGTTTTTGTGTTGATATCACTGCTTTTTTTTAGGTTAATAATAAAAAGATAAAAATTAAAAAAAAAATTAAAGACCAATGGTATGAACTCACAATCGTGATTTCCATTCACCTTTAATTCTCCCCCCCCCCCCTTCGCTCTTAAAAAAGCATATCTATATACAAAATGGGACTTTTTTTAATGGTTTGTTTCATAGATATAAAGCTTTGTTAAATTTTACTACGTAAAAAGTTTACTTTTTAAAGAAGAATATCAAGAAATATTACTCTTTAAAGCTTTTTATTTAAAATACAATAATTGCTCACTAATAAAGCTAAATAAATCTATCTAAATCAAATTCTAACATACAATTTTTTGCTTAATAATTGAGTATCCATTTTCATTGAGCAACATTTCGAATATACATACATTCCATAGAGAAATCAAATAGCACAGGAAAACATCAATCTTCCACAGCATCAAATGAAATTAAACTCTAAGAAAAAAGTTGCCAAAGTGAACTGGTAACATTAAATCGCCAAGACCTCGCCAAAATGTAATCTCGTTGATATCATGATAAAGCAACGATAAATGACTAAATCTCTTAAATATAATTGCTGTTCATAAAATATATTAAAGCTTGGTACTAATCTGAATTTTCGCGACCCAAATTAATTTTTTTGGGGCCTATTTACCAGTATTTAAAATTGCAGATGTAGTTGAGAGGCGTTACATGGAATAATATTTTTACATTTGAAAGACAGATGACAGCACCACCAAACACTAATTTCAATAATTCAGAAATGTAAACGGGATTGATTTTACTAGATTACGTTTGTAACCTTCAGTACCGTTTTTTAAAGTGAAATATTAATTAGCAATACTTAAGTTTGTAACAACAACAAAAAAAAAACAACAAAAAAAAAACATGAACTTGAGCATTTATTTATTATTTTTTTACGCATAGAGAGAGTTTAAAGTATGAAGCTACCATTTTATGAATTTAATGAAAAGTAAAAGAGAAAAATGTACGCATATTTATTAGTTCAATCGACATTTTCCTTTTATTTACAGTTTTTTGCACATAAAAATTCGTATTTTCCTCAGCGAAACGGATTGAAATACGATACATATAAATAAACTATACAATTTTAATTTTTTTTTCAATTATCCTAAAAATTAAAAAATATATATGATTTTTAAAAATTTACTTTTTTAAATTTTGGATGTATGACATTTTTTTTTTAAATCTCGTAGTCTTCCATTTACAGTTAGAATAACGGCATTTATTTTTATTATTATTATTATTAAAAACGTAATGGTAGAATAACGGCCTGTTTTTTTCTTTTTTTTTTATTATAAGGGTAATGGAAAAAATAAAAACGCATAATTTAAATTTATGTACCGTAGAAAAACAGAAATTCATTTGTGTTAAAAATTGAAATAAAAAGAAACTGTTGTAGACTGAACAAATACAATTTTCGGTTTTAAAATATTCTTTTTTCCATCTTATGTAAAAATTGGCTTTCGGCGGACCTTAAAAACCTTTCCGTTTCCGCGTTAGGCAGATACCGGCTTACGGAGCACGTATTAATGTTATTTCCAATGGATTCGCCGAGACTTGAAAGTCTTTCCGTAGTAGGCAGATTTCCGGATTACACAGAGTCCGCCTTAGACAGATCTTACAGTATTTTTATTTTTTGAAAAATTGTCACGAAATAGTGATATGTGAAACTCTTAAAGAAAAAAATCAAAATAAAAAGACACATTCTTATAGAAACATAAAATCAAATTTACTTTATTAACTGACTTAGAAATGAAAAAAAAAAATGCTTCCTTCTTCAAAGAGGACAGACCTCACAACATATGTATTGCAAGACCAGCGCTTAACCAACTGAGCTACAGAAGGTACGGAAACATTCCTCTAAAAGTTGAACAGAAGAAATTTTGCACACGAATACAGAGGCGCAATTTCGGTGAAATTCAAATAATTGGCGGGAAAATATAGTCCGATTTTTTATGCTTATTATATAACGAATAAGAGTCTTCCAGAAAACAAACATGGTCTTATTCGATTCATCTAGAATAGATTCATATTATATATTAATTTTAATAAGATTGCCCATGTCATTTTCGGAGGGGAAAAAATGTGAAATAAAAAGAAAAACTAGAGTTTTCCCGGAAACAGCTGTTATCTTATTCCCTTTACATAAAATAGATTCATATTATATATCAATTTAAAGAAAATCGCCTGAACCGTTTTCCAGATTTTGACTTTAGGAACTTCTTCCATCGCTTTCGCTTTAAAAATGACTATTTAGATCTCAAAATATACTGCACGTAGAAATGTAAAAATTTCAGAATAGAATTAGACTGCAGTTATAAGACTGTTCTAAAAAAATCCGAATAATAAAAGGTATATTTGCTGAGTTATTGAAAGGCGGCTTTTCGGGTTTTCTTTGAAGTCCAGTTAGTCGTATATATGAGTTCCGCCATCTACGAATTCTACGATACGATACGATACGATTTTAGGCTTAAGGCTGCGTCACTGGAATACTATCGTCTTTCATGATATTTGATACACCCCCCCCCCCCCATATTTGGCATAACATTTTTGTTATTAGCATAATATATGTTGTATGGATTAAACTGATGTGTAAGAACTTTATGCGTAGTGGTAAATCATAGTGATTTATTATATTTCAACTGTTGTTTTTATTTAATATCTTCTAATTTTACAAAAAAATCAAAACTAATCAAGAAAATTTATATTTTATTACTTGAAAATTACATATGTATTTATCTTCAATACTTAATCTTATTACGCATTTTCTCCAAATTTTCCAGCAGGTGCAATTGAAAATCGCTTTGAGTCAATTTTTGCTTGTGTGAGCAACTTCACACTGCAACTCCTCACATTGCAAAATTTTTGTTCATTAACATCAAGTTATTCAAATTCTCAATTAGGGGAGGTAGGGGAAGTATGATACACTTTTTTTACTAATTTTTTACAACCCTTAGAAAGCTATTTTTAAACAAATTTTTCGTGTTTTCTTATAAAGTGACCTTTTATTCATTTATTAAAAATATTGTGAATTTAAACTAGTCGGATGTACCAATCCCAAAACTTTCTTCTATCTCATACATGTTAATACTTCAAAATTCGCTATCACACTGCCAAAATTAAATGGCAATCTATGCATCTCATGAGGATTCTAAAAATATGAAATTCCGTGCATTAGTTCTTGAGATATGACTATCGTTGAAATCGTCTAAATCCAGCAAAATGCTGCCTAGCAGCGCCATCTATTAGATGATTTATACCAAATCCTAATCAGCAACAATTTATGTCAGCGTCTGACTGAATCTGAAGTTTGGAGAAAATCCGTGCATTAGTTTTTGAGATAGAGCTATAGCGAAAATCGTGAAAATTCCTGCATAGCAGCGCCACCTATTGGGTGATTAACACCAAAACCTACTTAACAACAACTTGTGTCAACATACAACTAAATCTGAAGTTAGATGAAAATTCGTCCATTAGTTCTATAGATAGAGGTATTGAGGCAATCGTGAAAAAGGCAGCACAGAAGCGCCACCTGCTGGGCGATTTACACCAACACATAATCAGTAGCAAGTCATATCAAGGACTAACTGAATCGGAAGTTTGATGAAAATCCGTGCGTTAGTTCTTAAGATAGAGCTATTGGGGAAATCGTGTAAATCCTACAAAATTCATCATAACAGCGCCACCTGTTGGGCGATTTACACCAAAACGTAATCAGCATCAATTCATATCAAGGACTAACTAAATCTGAAGTTTGATCAAAATCCGTGCATTAGTTCTTGAGATAGAGGTATTGCGAAAATCGTGAAAAATGCAGCATAGCAGCGCCACCTGTTGAGCGATTTACACCAAAAACTAATCAGCATCAATTTGTATTAGGGACTCACTGAATATGAATTTTTATTAAATTCCGTGCATTAGTTCTTGAGATAGAGCGCCCACAAAATTTGTGTCACATACACACAGACAGACAGACAGACTCACAGAGTCACAGACAGACATTTTGTAAAAACATGTTTTTTGGAATCTCTGACCCCTAAAACGTGTAAATCCGTCGAAAACCGGAATTCGAAAATTTTCATGAATCCAATACTTTCTTCTTGTAAAGATAGAAGAAAGTAAAAAATTTTCATGAATCCAATACTTTCTTCTTGTAAAGATAGAAGAAAGTAAAAATAGTCATTCAAAAATATATTCCAATTATTTTGAATGGTTACTACTGTATCAAATCTCCCCATTATTGGGGAGGATTGATACAGTAGCAAGGGAGGTTTGATACATTGTTATGTAAATGGGGGAAAAAAATGCAGACAATTCAATTTATGCATCATACAATTTTTTATGATAAATCTAGAAATATTTAAGTAAAATTTGAAAGGAAATGACATTGACATATTTTTGTTTCAGAAATGTTTTTCACAAAAATATTTAAACTATTGCTATTATTTAAACATTCCTATTAACACACTTTTTAGAAAATAAATAATGAAAAAAACCCTAGAGATCTAGCTGCAAGGAAAAATGAAGTGAACATTGCTAATTTTCAAACACTTTAACATAAATTTAGCACATTTAAGATTCCTGTAACCCTTTCAGGGGCAAAGCATTTTCAATGCTAAAGTGTTGAATAAATGAATGGCACCGGAATTTACCATCAAATTTAATTAGAAATAAGAAAAGGTATATATTTCACTTTCATACTAAATGGAAAATATTTTACTAAAATGCTGGTGCCAATATAGCGTTTGGGAATTAAAATTAAGTGTTTTCATAAACATACTACCATCCCTGAAATGGTTAAAAGAAAATCTAATAACTCTATCATTTTGATAAGTAAAATCGGGTAGATTTAACGTTTTTTTCAATTTGCCCTTCGTAAATTATAGAAACATTTTCCCTTTCAGGCCATTTAAACTTTTCCCCTTCTACATGAACTAACCATCTATCATCGCACTGCTTTTCTATGTAACCTACATAATGTCTATGAATAGTCTCTTTGTTCTTCCTTACCAATTTCAGTAGCTCTTGCTGTAAAACAATAATGAATATTACAGTCCTATATTAGTTGGCAAACTTAAAAAAACTATTAAATTTCAAATATAAAAGTGTATCATTTCTCCCGGTACTAATGTATCATTTCTCCCTACTATGCCTTTTGGATTTTCAATCACTTTGTACAAATGCAGTTTCAAAATGGTAATCTACTTTCTAGTAAAACTAATCCTAACAATGTACTTTATAAATAAAAAAAATTACAAGATATTATCTTCACAATAAAAAGAGTTATGAAAGAAAATCAGTCAGTGAAAAAATTTACATTGACATTCCAAAAACCTTCAAAATTAAAAGAAAAGAAAAGTTTTCAGTTCTTCACTGATTAGTCCAGCTAATGATGGCTTCAGCAAATAAAAGAAGCTTTCACATGTGTTAGAATGGCTGTTAATGCCATTTGTTGAGAAAAATTGTCAATGTATCAACCCTCCCTATGTATCAAACCTCCCCTACCTCACCTACATAAAACGCTCAGGGAAGCATTTGCGAGTTGTACAGTGTTATTTTTAATGTTAAACTGTATATTTGGTGAAGTATTAAACATTTTTATATATATTCACAGTTTGAAGAGTATCAGTTTGGGTATGAAATAAAATGATAGGCACTATACAATAAAATTTAAAATTTAAAACAAATACAATAAAATTACAAAAATTTAAAAAGAACTTTTCAAAATAACTTGATCTTGAGTAATCCTGTAACAAATACCAACAGATAAATTATATACATTGATATCTATGATGTTCATTTGCATTTCTACAAATTTTCTTGTGTGTACAGTTGTGCCTAATATTTTTAGTCCTTGAGTACAACACCAAATTATGTCTCCTACTTGCCTTGTACCAATTCATTTAATTAGTAGAAATTAAAATTTATGTGGGTTTTAATGCGACTACTGTATTGTTTAAATAGTAATTCTCAAATGGTCAAATTCTCAATTACATAAAAAGAAGTTTGTTGGTATTTGTTACAGGATTACTTAAGATCAAGTCATTTTGAAAAGTTCCCCATATTTTAAATTTTATTGTTACTAAAGCCTCTAAGGTTTTATCTTGCCACATGTCTCACTACTTTAGAAGAAATGATTTGTATTCATTTTGAAGATTTTAATATTTATGAAGAAATTAAAATTTATAATGTTTTCTCTACATATTATATATATGTGGGTTTTAATGTGAGTACTGTTTTGCTTAATCGAAACTGATACTCTTCAAACTGTGAATATGTATAAAAAGGTTTAATACATCACCAAACATACAGCTTAGCATTCAAAATAACATTGTACAACTCGCAAAATCTTCCCTGAGCCTTGCGTTAAAAATCACCAACCAACTTTATTGCTGAAAATCTATAGAACAACCACATCTAGCTCTTCTCATCTTACTTCACTCTCCACGAGTCTCGCTTGAGATATCACGTTCATTGAACCCTTGAGTGTTATCTTTTTATTCCCACATATATACAAATAGTATATTAAAGAAAAGCACAATATCAGAAGAAAATTTTACCAGCGCAACTATAGTGAAAGTTTCTTCTTCAATTCATCTAGTGAAATTAATAAAGTTCTTCTTGACCTCAACGACAAGATTATATCACCAAAGTGTGTGTGTACCTATATTTTGAAATGTCTACATTTTAATCATCAGTGCACCACCGATGTCATATCATTGTTAATGCTCTGAAAAATTCATCATTTAGTAAGTTCAGGAGTTATGATTGCTCTAATTGATGAATGATTTCATCAAATAGCGCTTAAAAAGGGCAGTGCATTCTTAGAAAATGTTGTGTTTCACATCAGAATATGCGTCATTTTCCTATTTTGTGCTGTCATCATGCAAAAAGTTATCTATGTTTTAGCAATTATGAGGGAATCCTCATGTGTTCACAGTTTTTCGACAGCATCCTGACATTTCTACAAATTTTCTGGTGTGTACAGTTGTGTTTAATATTTTTAGTCCTTGAGTACAACACCAAATTATGTGTCCTACTTTCCTTGTACCAATTCATCTTGTGTTACCGAACATTCTGGTGACACTAATAGTTTAATAGCCTTTTTCCATAATGCTCTGGACTCGAGAAACTTAAGCTTGAACTCAAAAAACATTTGCATTTTGTGAACCAACTATGACTCATTGCTTTATTTCTACAGAATTTAAATACACCCGAAAATATCTACTTGTATTTTAATTTACTTATACATATATGTATCTATTTTTGTTCGCAGGTATGATGGTGGCTTTAGGTGTGGGTCATTGGCATAATTGTGGACTCGATATTTACATGTATGCATTTTTTTGTTTACAGTATTGATAATAATTCCGTGGCTCTTTGGAGATCATTATTATTATTGAAGGCCTGATATTAAATTTCAACAGATTTAATTGTATGTTTTCTATAAAATTCCTTATATTTTATACATAATTATATTTAAATGATTATTAAAATCATTTTCCATTCATGAGCAGTGATGGAAAAGTGGCGCAGCAGTTCAGCGATTGCACAACTAAATTTTAATAGTATTCTTCGCCTTGATAAATCTCAGAAAATCTGTCCTGAAATTATACGAAGAATATTAATAAAATTTGGCGGTGTCAATTGATTTTCTGGTGCTACACTGTTTTATCACTGATTCCTGACACATGGAATTGTAGTTTTAAAATTCTCAATTTATTTTGTCAAAATTTTCACCTTTCATTCGATATCAGGGTTCGTACGGGTCCTTGAATTTAAAGACCAGTAAATTCTTCGTTACCAGTATTTTTATAAAGAAATTATCTCCTTTAAATAAGGCATAATTTCGCGCGTTTGAACTTGATTTATTTTTTTCATAAAACAAATACTGGTATTTCACCTTGAAAATAACGGTACCCGTACGAACCGTGTATATGAAAGTATTTAATTTTTTTGTGATCACCATTTTCTCATTTGTAATAGTATAATTCTTTTGAATAAGGTGTATATTTTAAGAATTCTTTTGAGTAATATATATTTAGTCTGGGAGCCGGTGACATCGAAAAGCTCATAATCGTGGAATTGAAATTTTTTTATGTAAATTGATAGTAAAAAGTCATGCGAACAAAATAAACTAGTTGTCCATATTACATAATTCTGGTGTATTTTAGAAAAGTAAAGTTATTTAACCTAAATAGGTTTCATAAACCTATTTATTATCACGACTAGGTTTGATCAGCCGAAAACACGTTTAATTAAATTAATTATTATTCAAAAGCTATAATACTTTACCGTCATCGCGGATATTGGCCACTCTTAAAGGATTTTATAGAAAATTTTGCGCTATTTCAGAAAAATTTGTATGACAGGCTTTAAAAAGCAGAAAATCAACGTTTAAAAACACACAAATAATTAATTCAACAACATAAATTCTTGCACAAAGGCTTTATTTGCTATTTTTATGACAAGCTTTATTTTACCGGAAAAGTCTGTCATACCTATTTTAAGGATGCGGACGGTGATAAAATTTCACATTTATTTTGCTTTGAATTTTTACCGGTGGCTCCTTTATTTCACGTCTGGACGCTGGCCAAGTGTCAGTTTTCCACGAAAACGGTAAACCATTACCGCTATTTAATAATAATTAATTTAATGAAACATATTTTCGGCTTGTCAAACCTGGTCATACCTATCTCATTTTGCTCGTATGACTTTTTACTATAGATTTACTTAAAAATTTTTCAGTTCCGCGATGACGGGACTTTCAATGCCTCCGGCTCCCGGACTAATTGAAATTTTATTTGAGCAAATTACAGATTTTATAAAGAAATTGTGTCTATAGATAGTGTTTATGACAATTTGTAATGACATGTCTTTTAATTGAAATAGCAAATTTTTCCATGGGATACTTTGTTTGGGTGATTGAGTAAAGCACTACTCAATTACTCAATTTGTATCACATTAGTTGTTTTCTTTACTTGAAAGAAGTATTTATTTTGAAAAGTTCACTTAAGTGAAGTCATTATATTTAATGAATTTTAATTATATATGGCCTTTTCATTTTGTTTAGAGTAAAAAAGAATACACTATTTTTGATAGAAATTAAAAATTAGTAAGACCTAGGCAAAAGTCACACTACACAAGGTATCTTTGACCTTTTTTTTAATTTCGTATTAGCAATTTTTTCAGAAATTTAATTATGATTTTGGTTCCAAATATGATGTGACTATGTTTAATGATCTTAATTTTATTTGTTAACTCAAAATATGTTAATATTTTTTTATATCAAATATTATGATAATAACTTTATGCATCAAATGGAAAGTAATGCCAATAATACTGAAATTTTGGCATTTTTATTGTATACTTAATGTATTGCATCTCCTCGTCTTAGAAAACTTTATTCGGTGAATGGGGGTAATGTGAGGTTATTCCTCACAGTTTCTAAATTTCACTTATTTTTGTTCCTTTTCAGCTATTTTTGCATTGATATCTATTTAAATTCAATCATTGTGTTCCGAAAGCAATGTTTACTTTTACTTTTTATCGATCGCGCTCTACTGCTACCACAATCTGTAATCTTTCTGGGTCAACTTGACGGGGAGGCATACCAAAAGGGCTGGAGTATTTACTAGCCCTGCCCGACTGTATTCTTTAAGCGGTCTCTTTTCCCTACGGCATCCTTGGAGCGATTTTCGAGTAAGCGGCAATGTAGTTGCAGTGCCAATTGCGCATCCGCCATTGGTCGCCCCTCTGCAGTTTCCGAGCCATACAATCACTAATCATGATTTAACGCCAGTCTCTCCTTCGTAGGGCATGCGCTGGTTTCGTTTTACAAATCTGCGTTTACCTTTTTAATCTGGCGCTTTTCATTTGATTGTTATTAATTTCTCGTAACTTTTTATTTAACTATTCAATTTAAATCTTTAAGTTTTTTTACATTTTTAGCCTCCGTAGTTGTCATTTATATACTAAAACCCGTTAATTTTAATATTAGAATTTAGTTTGATGTGGTGTTAAAAACATGTACAGTTTTGCGCTGTTTGACTTTACCGGGTGACAGACTTGGCCGGTCGTTCAAGATGCAGTGAAAATAGTTTACTAAAAGAATACGTTACCGTAAAGGTCGAGTATTCGTGATCTCGAATAAATTTGTCTTGTCTTTCATAATATTTTATCAGTGCTGCCCCCTCCTTCAATTTAAATTAAAGGATCAACGAATTTCTTCAAGATTTTTTAATTTTTATAAGAATATTCCAACTTAATAAAGTCATGTTGACCAAGGTAATTTTTAATAACTTTCCATCTCTAATAATGCTGAAATAAAGAATTAATAAAGAATTAATTTACTCACAAAAATGGTTCTTCATCTTTTTCTTCATCAAAATCCACGAAAACCCTTTTTATATTATGCAGTAGTCTTTGAAATTTCCTTATTTTTATTTCTTAATTTTTTTTTAAACAGGTTGTTACATGAGGTTGTAACGAAAGTTTCCCGCCACAGATAATATCGTCTTTTCAAACAGTTGGCGTTGACATGTTTACTCATATTTTGTCAAACGATTTTTGTCATTTAAAAGAAAGAGACTTGCTTTATAACACTGTGTTATGAAATTTGTAAAAAAATTTCGTTATCATTAAGTACAGGGTGTCTGAAATAGAACTATCACGCTACCAGATTAGAAGCAGCATTTACTTCCAACTCTGTTGCAAAAAGTTAGCTACAAAATGTCACCAAATCATGTGTATAGCTTTAGGTACTACTGTTGTATCATATGACACTGTGAAGGTTTGGTACCGAAAGTTCAAAAACAAGGACTATGACATTCGAGAAGCAGAGCGCTCTGGCCGGCCTACTGATGTTGATGAAAATAAAACCGCTTATACCGATTAAAAAATTCAATCGCTCAAGAGCTAGCTAAGGAGTTAGACGTTAGTGCCATGCCCATTAGTTGCACTATGCATCGCATAAACTTCACGTACTAGTTCAATTGCTGTGTGCCGCATAAGCTGACTCAAGCAGATACGGGAAGACGTGTTCAGGCCTGCAGAAATCTGCTCGAATATCAATGCAAGGACGAAATTCTAGACTGGATCGTCACTTGTGATGAAAAGTGGGTTTACTTCAACAACACAAGCCGAAAAGGGAGTTGATCTGCGCCCGGTGAGCCCGTCGGCAGCATCGCAAAGCGCAACTTGACTAACTAAAAGATAATGCTTTGTATCTGGTGGGATTACCGTGGAATTATCGACAAAGATTATCTGGAAAAAGGTAAAACCATGGACAGTAAGGTGTACAGCAAGATGCTAGTCCGTGTTGATGCTGCTATCAAGGTAAAACGTCAAAATGAGTTCCGGAGCAAGAAGGTAATGTTTCACCAGGGTAATGCTAGATTACATGTGTCTGCATTCACCGGTTGGACTCTGTATGGACTCGAATGGGATCTTTTACCACACTCACCATATAACTCCGACATCGCTTCTTCGGACTTCCACCTTTTTTCACACCTGAAACTACATCTTGCTGGTGTTATCTTTAATCCTGCACAGGACATCCGAAATGAGGTTGATCTGTTTTTGGACTCGCAGCCCCCAAGTTTCTGGGCCGAAGGTTTGGAAAATTTACCAAAACGTTGGCAGAAAATCATAGATTCGGGTGGTGACCAAATCCATGACTCTAAAACTACCAGCACTAAAAGTACCGCTTCCATTTTTTTTTTTAAACTTTATTAAGAACTTTTTTTTTGGCGGAAAACTTTCGTTACAACCTAATATTTAGGGATTGTTAAGTATGCATTACGAAAATAATGATTACATCAAAATAATTTCAGTATTTATTAACAAATAATGCAATTTATTAAGAATATGAACATCAAGGGATTACCACTACCCAACAAATAACGGTTTAAGAAGCAGATGATTTTTCAACACATTTGTTGGTTAGTTAAAATGGGTCTTAGATCGTTTTAGCGAAAAGAAAAAAAGCATGAAAAATAATTTCAACATTTTGGTATTACATTAAAATTGCTAAAACTTACTACGGGATATTTTAACCCTTTCGGGTGTGGTGTACTATTAATAGTACATGTCTTTTCATCGCGTATTATTTTGTCTTAACAATTACTTTTGTTACTATCTACATATAGAAATGGTAGTATATGGCTATGTCTTTCTTATTATGACTTCATTTATGTTTTCAAATTTACTATTAACAATAATAATAAAAGTTTGCTTAATTCTTTGCCCCGTTGGCGATACCTTTATTTTAAACATATATTTCACTCTTTTAATTTAAAATATAGGTTACTTTTCTGAACGAATCATGTGTGATAAAACGCAAAAAACATTACAAAGTTGTAATATCTGTTAAACCTGTATGATATTTCCAAACATCTCCAAAAACTCTTCCTTAACTTGCTTTCATACAAATATGAATTGAATAGTACCCAAAATACTTACATTCGTTATATTTCAGACAATGAGATAATCTTTAAACGTCTGTAAATCTATTTGGATAGCTACGATTAACATTATTAAAGTATAAGTAATTTTGTTCTCAAAATTGAATAAAAATCGTTCCCGAAAGGGTTAAAAATGGCGGGTATATTTAGAAAATGAAGTTTTTTAAAATGGCTAACAGTATATGCATCGTTTGCTGAAATGCATTTCTGAATACAACAAATTTTCAGAAAGTTTTATGAATTTAATATAAAAAAAAAACCGGTCAAGTGCAAGTAGTACTCGCGCACAGAGGGTTCAATAAATATATTAATTAGTAACTGTATTATTACAAAAAAAAAGTTGCTAAAAGAACAATAAGTCTTCGTAGGAAAGACTATACAACGCACGCTTGGGTATAGCTGTGTATACTAGAAAAGCACAATTGGATATACCATGAAAGTTTAGAGAAATATGAAGCCTAAATAGTATCGAATATTGCTGTTCTGTATATCTTTTTTTTTTTTTTTTAAATCTTATCCTACTTTGTTTATGACGAACTTAATTCGGTGTTGACAATAAAAGTAACGCATATTTAAACTTTATTTGGCATTTCATAAACACAAATTCAGCGTAACAATAATATTTTCTTTTTCCAGTGTATCTAAAACAAGACACTTGTTTAAAGTTTAAACTTGGCATTGTGCTAAGCGCGTTTCGAAAGGAGGTAACAAAGTTGCAACGCCGTCTTGGCCCGTGCTTCGTTTTTTCAGATAGGTTTTTAATTAACTTTTGAAAACACGGGAAGCGTATTGAGAGAGCCACTGAATGCAAACTAGTCGCGAATCCCATAGTATGACTAAATCTAATTAAATCAGTCTTTTTTTTTAACACTTTGACGTTTATTACTTTTATACTACTACTGTGCATTACATTACACAAGTATGTCATTAAACGTTGTTATCTAGGCTTTAAAAGCCGATAGCGCATAGAGAAGGCCGCCCAAGTCTTTATGTATGTCCAAACTGTCCGTGTCTTTAAGGGTTAATACCTCGACTAATTACCGACAATTTTTTTCAATCATTATCAAGAATCCTTTTATACTTCTGCAATGATAGGTACCTCCAGCGCTCCTCATTTCCTTTGAAAAGAGATGCTCGCAAATCGAAATTTATGCGTAACGGAAAAATACGATTTTCTCAAATACTATGTGTCCTAATGGTAATCGCTATAGTTTTCCTGCATGGTTTAAATTAACTTCTACCACCCCTAAAATTTTCATAATTTTAGTTTCAGTAGATTCGGAAATAAAAGGGTGTGTGTGTTTTTTGTGGGGGGGGGGTGACATATTTTTGCATTACATTTTCGACGATATCTCTGTAAATATAATACCTAAAATTGAAACAAATGTATTTTTGAGTTCCGTTTGAGTTGAGTTTGCGAAAGCTTTCACACGATACTCCATATGATGTACAAAGAAAAGTTTTTTTTCAAGCAATTTAATTATCCCCTCTACATTTTCCCTAAATACATTTGTAAATGGTTAATAATCTCTAAATATGTGGGTCAACAACCTTTATTACTTCAGTCAATTTGAACTTTCCACATTCCATTGTTTACGAGTAAAATGGCTGTGACAGACAGGCAGACGCCCGAGTGATCTTATAATGGTTCCGTTTTTAATTTTATGTACGGAACACTAACGAAAGAAATAAAATAATATAAATTTTCAAATAATTCCTTGATTTTTCGAACGCATGGTAAGAACGAACATTTGTTAGACATTTTCATTACAAAACAAGGTTGCTGTTCAATAAATGCATAGAGTCTACATATCAACCAAAAGTCAACTCATACAAATGAAAATGATACAAACTGTTACTTATGTATTTATTCATTTGTTTCGCTTTCTATTCCACTTTACTCTGAAACTACATAGTACTCCAAACTAAGCTAATAATTGCTAAAAGGGATAAAAAATACACTTACAAGGCGTATAAATACCTTTATTCAGATCGACATATGTTTCATCGCTCAGACGGCCACATTCCCAAGATTTTTGTTGATACAAATATTTTCACAAAATTTTTTACAAACAAGAAATCTATATATATATAAAAGCCGTTCTCTGAGTGTATGTCCTTTATAAAAATCTTCAATATTTGACAGATTTGCATAAAACTTGCTGTACATACGTTTTAGAACATGGAAAAGATCACCGTGTTTTTAAAAAAATCATCAGACAACTATTTGTACCCTTTTTACTACCACCTTCCATAATTTAACATAGAAACATCTCTTTTTTTTAAATTTTCTAATTCAATCGTTTCTTTCCTGTTGCCACGCATCTAAAAAACTGCTCAATAATAAATAATAATAATAAAAAAGAACTGGAGTATTTTGTTTTATAAGTCAATAAAAATTCAGATTGTCTCATTATATTTGTGCTGTTTTTGAAATTGACGTCATTCAAAGAAGAACATGCAAATTTTCCATACATATATATGTAAAAATTTGAACTAAGCATGTGCTAAAATGACGTAGTACCTTAATTGAATGTTTCTGAAGTTAAAAAATCTGTTTTAATGACGTCGTTTCAATATCAAGAAATCAATTTATAGTTCAGGCAATAGGAGATTTTACCTGGCAAAATTAATGGAAGTTCTGAAAATAGGCTTACTTTATGTTTTTTGGGTCGCTGAATCCGAATTTGTAACTTGCCACCAAAATTTCCCCCGGCAACCCCCGAAATTTTGGTAAAATGCCCCCCCCAAAAAGGTGTTTTATTAAAATAATCATTTTCTTTATTGTTTTAGGGAAAAAGTATCTAGAAATTCAGAAAGTAGACAAAATTTGCAACAAATTAGATATATGACATTATGACTTAGGATGAAGGGGAAGGGGGGTCTGCTTCGGAACATGCGCCGCGGTGCTGCGTGGACTAAGTTGCGCAATTCCACGTAACCACTCACACGTTTACATTCGCCCTCCCATCTCCCCTCCGAACTTCCTCTATAAGGTTTATTTTAAGTCTTTTGGGTCGCTGAATCCGAATTTTTAACTTACCCCAAAAATTTAGCCCCCCGAAACCCCCCCAAAATAGTTGTTTTTAACTTAAATTTCTTATTGTTTTAGGGGAAAAGCATTACGAAATTCAGAAACTAGACAAAATTTGCAACAAATAAGATACATGACATTATGACGTAGGATGAACGGGGTGGGAGAGGGCTGCCTCTGAACATGCACTGCGGCGCTACGTGCAGAAAGTTATGAAGTCCAGACAATAGAGGATTTTACCTGGAAAAATTAATACTAGTTCTGGATTTCGACTCACTTTATGTTTTTTGGGTCGCTGAATCCGAATTTGTAACTTCCCACCAAAATTCCCCCCCCCCGCAACCCCCCAGAAAATTAATTTTTTGAAAAAATTTTGTTTTTGAGAAAAGCGCGCCGGAATGTTCCGAGGCAGCCCCCTCTCTCCCCATTTATCCTACGTCGTAATGTCATGTATCCTATTTGTTGCAAATTTTGTCTAGTTTCTGAATTTTGTAATGCTTTTCTCCTAAAATAATAAGAAATTTAAGTTAAAAACAACTATTTTGGAGGGTTTTTTTGGGGGTAAGTTAAAAATTCGTATTCAGCGACCCAAAAAACTTAAAGTAAACCTTATAGAGAGAGTTCGGAGGGGAGATGGGAGGGCGAATGTAAACGTGTAAGTGGTTAAGTGGAATTGCGCAACTTAGTTCACGCAGCACCGCGGCGCATGTTCCGAGGCAGACCCCCCCCCCCCCTTCCCCTTCATCCTAAGTCATAATGTCATATATCTAATTTGTTGCAAATTTTGTCTACTTTCTGAATTTCTAGATACTTTTTCCCTAAAACAATGAAACAAATTGATTTTTTTAATAAACCCCTTTTTTGCGGGGCATTTTACCAAAACTTGGGGTGGTTGCCGGGGGAAATTTTGGTGGTAAGTTACAAATTCGGATTCAGCGACCCGAGAAACATAAAGTAAGCCTATTTCCAGAACTTCCATTAATTTTGCTAGGTAGAGTCTCTATACGGTCTCTATTGCCTGGACTATTAGGAAAAAGATAACAATTAAAAAAAATCGTTTGCTAGCTATGACATCACTTTCTAATAATGTTTTATTCTGAGGGGAATCTCTTAATCTTCTGAAATTAATTCTTAGTATTATCATCCATAAAGTAAAGGCTTTATTTTTAAGCCACGCGAACTAAAATGTCAGTAAATGCAAAGTAATTTGGGTGTATTTATTGCATTTTTTGGCCTACTGTCAGGGAAATCGTATTTTTCTGTCACTCTTGCTGAAGAAAACAAGCATTCTGATTTTAAAAGTTACTGTAATTACGTCAAAATGATGTATTTTTCTGAAATACAAACGGTTGCTACGTTATATTTCCTATTTTGTTGGCATTCTATATCATTAATTATCACCATTTAACTAAGGGTTTCCATACCTTAAATGCAATGAGAGCATTCTGTAATTTATATTGTTGCAATTACATAAAATACGAGATTTCTAAGATTTATATTAAATAGAAAATGAAATTTAGCAAATGTTTCTAAGAGTTAGGTCCTTCTCTTTTAAAAGAAAGCTTCCAGATTAGGCACCAGGACTGAAGGCTTATGGAATTTGATGCCATTTTCAGGTTAGTCGATGTAGATTTAGTTTTCATGAATGAAAGTTTCCGCTTAAAAATAATCAGGCAATCCACCCTGGAATATGCGTGGTTAAAGATGTCTATATACTGCCCGTTCACAGCGCAGAAAAAATCGCTTTAAATTTAAAACTTTAAGAGCTTTTTACATTTACTATACATTTTAGAAAGCCCAAAAGTTAAGGCCAAAAAGAATTTTTGGTACTTTAATATTAACAAGCTGTTAATCGTGATTTTTTCTTTTTTTACTATTTATAGCGACCTTTATTATTCTGAAATTTTGAATATTCGATTTAATTTTATTTATTTATTTATTGTAAATTTTAATTTCGTTTGCCGATTTAGTTATGGAATATTGCATGAAAAAAAATGTCGAATTATTTACATTGTAAGAGCAATCGGATTTATCTTTTGTAATTGGGTTGCACACATATTTATAAAATATATGCGCTTAAAAAGTACTTTAAAATACATATAAAATCAGTATACTGAAGTACGCTTTTCAGACAAATATCATTGAAAGTACTTTTTGTTTTTCATTCGACGTTGGAAAAATATAATGTGCGATGTTTAGAGATTAAACAAATTGCCGTAAAAGCAAAATTTATTTGTGAGGTCATTGCCACCATAAATATGATGCCAGCGTTACTCATGAGCATGTCTTTTCCTTATAATACTGCGTTAAGTGCAAACGGGTTCATCTATCGTAATTTGGTTGCACACAAATTTTAAAACATCTATGTCTGAAAAATACCTTAAATCCATTAAAAATCAGAAACATGAGATACAATTTTCAAACAAATTTCATTTGAGAGAACTTTTTTCTATTCGACAACGTAAAAAATGAAATTGGACAATTTATAGAAATTAAGAAAAAACCCAGAAAAAGCACAATTTATGGATTAGGCCGTTGTCACCATCAGTATGATTTCAGCGTTATTAACTGACATATTTTTGTTTTAAAATTTAGATAGATGGCATGCTAACGAGAATTTCACAAAACTCTTAAACCCGCCAAAGGAAACGCGCATTCTGATGCTTAAAGTTGAGGGATTTTACTACGGTTGCGACATAGTAACGTCATATTTTCTTATTATATGTTTTATCGTTTACTGACGAGAATGCACAAAGCTCCATTATTGTGATTGCCATATTATTTCATTTTACTTCATTTTACCTGGAATTACCTCCTGATTAACACGGGCAAAGCCGGGTAATTCTACTAGTTGGTAAATAAAATCACGAGACCACATGCATAATGAAAAAGCAAGTGCGAACATAAAAAATAAAATAAATAAAAATGGATATTTGTGAACGTAAATTAACTTCTACTATTGTTTTTTATTCTGCAGGGCATCTCTTTCCAAATTTAACTCAAGGGATGCTGAATCAGTGCAAATACTCTGGCTGCGTAAAAAGATCTTTATTGATTCCCGGATAATGGATGGTAAATAAAATCTTGATGGATAAATTATTCTACCACTTTTAAAATAAATCTGTAAAGGTTCTTTGCAACATAACCTGACCAAAGATGTAGTTCCCTTGTTGTATTGGGATGTCTGCTATATGTTCTTTGTTTCTAGTTTTAAGTGCTCTGCTTGTCATCTAATATATAAAAATGAAAATTTGTCTGTCTGTCTGTAATGCTTTACAAATCCACAAGTTTGGCAGCCAGAATTATGAAATGTTACGTACATGTGTATTAAAACACGGCCGAGGCAACTAAAGTAATCCGGAATCGGAATAATTTACAGTTAATTTTTAATTACTAAAAAACCACAAATTTAACAGCAATTCCCAATCAAATTGAAACATTTTTCGTTACAGCTGTTGCCAATAATTAATAATCCACAATAAAATTTTTTACCACAATAATTACTTTTCTATTGCAAGATTTCCACGTGAAAAAATGAAATAAATGGTTTGGCGAATTTAAAAAAAAGGGAATATTACATCATAACTTTTCTACTGCAAGATTTCTACATGAAAAATAAAAATAAAATAAATAGTAGTTTGACGAAGTAAAAACAAAAGCGAATATTGCCATAATTTTTCTGTTTTATGATTTCCATGTATAATATTAGAGTTATTTAATTAATTTGATGAATAAAAAAATGGAATATTACGTCATATTGCAAATATAAAAGATGTGGTGAATATATAACGTCATATAAGTGTGAAAAAATGTATTGAAGCATGATAAAAAGTCGATTATGGAAATGTTGGCGTATTTTAACATTATTGCTTCAATGATGAATGGAAATAAGTTAATTGATAGCGGTATTATTTTGCGTCTGTTATATAAATTTATACAGTTTTATATTGGGTTTTCATTTGATTCATGTGATTTTGAAATTGGTATTTCAAAACAAACATTCTTAAAATTCCGGTCAACGCCGGGTATTTTAGCTAGTACCTATATAAAACTGCATTGTTCCATCTTGCCTTTTCAGTGTATTTTTTATCCCTTTTAGGAATTTTTAGCTAAGTTTGGATGATTTTTTTTCATACATAATTTTATAAGTGCATATTTGTTTTGTTTTCTAGTCCATTTTACTCTGAAACTACATAGTACTCGTACTCGTCAAAAGCTGTGGGTAAAAACTTAAAGATCCCGCAGATAAAATGTTCAAAATATTATTAAAATGTCAGAAATTTTTACAGAATACTTATTAGCAATAGTTAAAAGAAATAAAAACTCTCCTTTTATATGTAGGACAGGAGACCGGCTGCATATTAATGGTCTTCATCGGTGCACGTCCTCAGTGACCGGTCCCTGTCTGGTGGGGACCCCCTTGCAGTGGGCGTCGTGGCGGTCCTTTTGGGGGCACCGTGTAGTGACCAGTAGTGGTCGGATCACGTATCTAGTTGGCTTTACACGGATACAGACGAAAGAACATTTTACAGAAAATTCAGTTTTTAGGTTAAAAAAAAGCAACTGAAAGTTTTTTTTTCCTTAAAAATTTTACAAATTAAAGAAATTTTTTAAGTTAAATTTTATTAGTTATTTCAAATATAAACATTTAACTTCCAACCACGAAAGAACTGTGTCAGGTTTCTGACGCTAATGAGCATGTAACTAATTAAGATTACTATTATCTGATATTATCTTTTTACTTATTTATTGTATTTCATACGTATCACTTTCTGCGTGCATGGTTAAAGTAATATTTTCCTTATCCTGAAGTTGATCCGAGCTATTTTAGTTAGATAGTATTGTATGAACAAACTTTCATTGTATCAATGAATTCCACCTTCCCCGTCTATTCAAGAATGCATACCACAGATAAGGCAAACGGAGAAGTTCGAGCTACCCCGTGAGTTGAGAAATACCCGGGAGGAAATAGTTTTTACGAGTTTTTAGATAATAAACAGGGATTCCTGTTGGAATGAGGTAACCCCGTATGCTGCTTTTTGGGAGAAGCGAGGGCGTTTTGGTGTAGACCTTCTGGAAAGAGGTAGTGTTTTTGGTTGAGTGTAGTGTATTCCGGAAAAAGCCTTGATTGTAAACGGGTTTCCATTCATTTCTCTTTTACTGACGGATTTTAAGGCTAAATCAGCTGCTGTTAATTGCTATTTTCGTGTTTGATTAATTAAGATTAGTTAAACATCTGAAAATAAGCTAATATAAAATGAACTAAGTCAACAGTGTCTTTGCTTCCGGCTTTTTTTTTAACACAATAAGAAAATGATTTTAAATGTAACGTTTCAAATCTGACGTAATTTTCACCAAATTTTTCTTTCTCTTTGTAATATTCAACTGAAAATATTTTTATTGTTAGAAAGTAAATATTATTTATTGCGCTGTCCTTGAATTGGCAACAACAGTTAAAAAAAGTCATCGCGAAATATGAAATAAATCTCTCGTGTACGTGTAAATATATTTTTTAATTTAAACTGTTTGGAATTGTTATTATTTCACCATTTGAAATAGACTTAATTTCACCCGCATTTACTGCTTTTAACACATATTGAATAATTCATTATTTTATAGTTTTCTTTATTTTTAAATATTCGCGTGAAAAAAAAAACAATTTTTTATGGTGTAATTTTCAATATTTTCCTGCATTTAACACTTAATCATTTAATTCTAATTTCATAGGGTTTTTTTTCTATCTATAGTAGTCGCGTGTAGATAAATTTTTAATTTAAAGGAAATATTATTCTTTGCGACATTTTTATAATTGGAAACTATTTAAAATAATATTTTCTAAAATATGTAAAAAATATCTCTGGAAATACTTAAAATTTGAATTGAAAATTTAAATAAATCCTCAAAAAATTAAGGAAATTAACAAAATAAATGCAGTCTGCACACCGCGAGTTTCTAATGTATGTTCAATTGGTGCGTATAGTTTTTGCTCCTATAAACTTTTTTAATGGAACGATATTGACTAACTTTAACATTAAATAGCTCTTAAAATAATTCCTCGATTTAAAAACTGTCTGCTTCAGTGTGTTTATCAAACATTCCCCTATAATACCATCAATTTTCATAATTTTGTATGCAGTGCTTTTCTTAATATTAGCGAAGAAATATCCCAGGTCGCAAAAAAAAAAAAAAAAAAAAAAAAAAAAATCATTTACAGTGGCGGTAACAGCGTTAGTTACTTTTGTTTTAGAATAGAGAGATACAAACAATAATAAAAATTTACCTTGAAAATAATAAAAAAAAATAATAATAATAAAAAAGGAAAAAAAATCAGAGGCGTGAGAAGATTTTGTGACTCACTCGGGCTGATAAAATTTTATTAAAACAAACAATAACAAAAATGTACATTGGGAAAAAGAAAAAAAATCAGAGACAGGAAGAAGAAAATCTTTATTCTTATTACTTACATGAGATATATTATTATGGCTCAGGCTCACTGAGGAGAGAAAGATGAAAATCTTGATACTTACCTCTCTGTGAAAAAACTGTTAGAGGCTCAGTCAGGCGAATATTATTTTATTAAAAATTTACATTGCAAAGAATTTAAAAAAAAATCACAAACAGGAAAATAAGAATATATATACTTACATGAGAAGATTTTATTATGGCTCACTCAGACGAATAAAATTTTATTAATACAAACAAAACAAAAATTTACATTGTAAAGAATTTTAAAAAATTAAAATTAAAATTAAAAAAATCGGAGACAGGACGATAAAAATCTTGATATTTACGTAAGAAGATTTTATGGTTCATCGGGCTGATAAAATTTTATTAAAAAAACGATAACAAAAATTTACATTGCAATGAAAAAAAAAAGGATAAAATCAGACGAGAAGATAAAAACTTTGATATCTACGTGAGATGATTTTATGACTCACTCAGGTTAATGAAATTTTATTAATACAAACAATGACAAAAATTCACATTGCAAAGAATTAAAAAAAAAGGGAAGAAAAATAATAGATAGGAAGATAACAATTTTAATACTTACGCGAGAAAATATTATTATGGCTCACTCAGGCAAACAAAATTATTATTATTAATAATAAAAAATAGAGGCAGGAAGATATAAAATCTTAATAATTATCTGAGAAGAAACTATTAGAGGCTCACTCAGGCGAATAAAATTTTATTAAAAATTTACATTGTAAAGAATCAAATAATAAAATAAATAAATAAAAATAACAAAAAAGCAATTTAACAAATTACAACGACAATTTGGAAAATGATTTTTTTCAAAGACTAAAATTTAAGATCTAAAAAAATCGCACGGAGTTGATCATACATTACGTACGCCATGAATTAACCATTAATAGTGTTATTACACGCAAAAATTCCAAGCGACAGAAATCGCCTGCGACTCGTATTTGGTGTGAAATATTTATATGTATTCATTCCTGTCCTATTTATCTTTTTTGTTATTTTTAATTGGCTTATTCCATTTTTCTTTTGCACGTGAAAATCTTACAAATTAAAATTAACTCTTTGGCAGAAATTGTTATTCATTTTCTTTCATTTTCATTAGTTATTATCCACCTGAAACTTGCGTATTATTCAAGCATTTCATTGGCTGTTCGGGAAAAGGCTTTTTCGTCATCAGATTTCCAAGAAATCTGATGACATATTTTAAATGAAATTTCATTCTTAAACTTCTAAACATCCCACAATATTACTTTTTACATCGTCGTGTAGAGAAAAAATGTACTTTTAAATGCAATTTGTTTGAAAGCTGTATCTCAATTTGCTTCTGAATTATTAATTTTTTTTGTAGTTTTTATTACTTTTTTGTCATAGTGGCAACACTCTGTTGTCCATCTCTGTTGAAACTAAAGGGAAATACTGATTACTGTATAGACCAATCACAAAACGAATAAAATGCGGATTAAACCAATAAAAACCTTCAGATATGCTTTTCATTTCCTACCCTGACGAGAACAATAACCATTTTTCTAAATGGTTAAAAAAAACTGAGGCAGGAAGATTTTTTTTTCTCTGACGAAGATGAGCAAATAATATCTACACAATTAAGAATCGAGATTTCTTTTTTATTATTGTGAGAATTTTCAGAACTATTTTTTTCCGGAAAATACCCCAGTTTATTTATACACAGAGCAAAAAAGTAATAATAATAATAATAATAATAATAATAATAATAAAAACTTACCTGATAGAATATTACAGCTGCTCGCTGAAGAGAATAGAATTTCAAACGGAATAAACGTACAAAACAATTCAAACAGAATGAAAGTATAAATGGTAAAAAGAATTAACGATTTCATATACAAAAGTAATCAACGGCAAGCAGCTTTTTTCCCCAAAAGAAGATGAGCAATAGATAAAAGATTAAACATTGGGAATTTTTATTAAGTTATGGTGGGAGGCTCGGAACAGTTGTTTTACTTACTCAAACGAATAAAATATCATTTATACGAGCGAAAAAAAAAAAAAAAAGACTTTAGAAAGTAAAAGAAAGAGCTTCTATGAAATAAATGATAACAAAGAACAATATAATAACATAAAATCATTACTTTTCACTTACGGAAAATTTTCCTACGAAAAGGAAAGTGTAATCTACCCTATATATATATAAAATCCTAATGAATCGAATTGAAACGAATTTATGTAACGATTCTATGAAACGACTGATTAAACAACTGATTAAGTTTCACGGCGATTTCTTCTAAAATATGGAATACTTTGCAATGAAATTAACACCAAAAATCCGTATTGATTCAGAGATCTCAAAACTGGTATTAGAATTTTAAAATTAGAATTAGTTTTCGAAATATTAATTTTTTTCTAATTTTAAATACTTTTCTTCTAATGATGGCAACTCAAATTTTAATCATAACAGATATTTTTTTTCATATTTTAGAAAAGGTTATTTTAAATTATTTTAGCGACGAGTTTGGCCTCCCTTAAATGTATGCTAAGAAATGCATCATGTTAGTTTTATTCAGAATTCAATTTGTATTTCATTATCATTTTATTTAATACAAAACTTTCATTTAAAATTGAAACCTTTAAAATAAATGGCCTTTACTTCATTCTGTTTTTTAAACGAAACGAAAAGAAAAATATTAGACACAGATGTCATATACGCAACGGGGTACCTTATTGGCGTCAAAATGGCGTTATTTTGCCTGACATGTTAACCCAGCTATTGTTGCTTATTTATTAATAAATGTTTATTTGAATTTATTTTCTTTTTATTTACAAAAAATATTATAAATTGTTTTGTTCTATAGTTATTAATTATTTTTTTTTATTTATTGTTATTTCCTTTTTAAAATAACAGAAAATAATTTAAAAATACATATGTAACAGGTATTTGAAAACGAGGTTTTTGCCAAATTGTCGTAAAAAAAAAAAAAAAAAAAAAAAAAAAAAAAATCACGCCAAACCCGATGCGTATGTGACAATGCAACAAATCGAGATTTAATTTCCACTTCAAAGCAACGTTTTAATGTTATTACTTCTCCCGTCGACCAATTTCGCCAAATTATATAAATAGCCAAATTATACAAATTGACATTTTTTTTTTTTTTTAAATAACAAAAGAACAAATAAATTAGTATAACATTAATAAGAATACAAATAAAACGTCGAAATAAAAACCACTTGATGGCGTGAACATGTGTAACTTCCTTAAAGTCAAGTGAATGTGGCATTTATGATCAACCATTATTGGCATTTAATCTTATAGTTTGGCGACAGATATTTGGTCGATGGGATAACCAAGTAGCACCGTTTTAATTTACCACTCGAAAAATAAAAAAATGCTAACTGGCGAGTTAAAAAAAAAAAAAAGCTATTAGCGAGATTTTCACCCGGCTAACATAAAAGTAGCAGGAATTCTTTGTGATCATGGCAACTTTTATGTAGTTTTATTCGAAAAAATAATTTTGATTCTTTAATCAAAATGGAAACCTTTCTTATGAAAAGCGAAGGAATCACCCCGTTGTTTATGGCAGTTACATGACTTGGACTATTATAATATAAACGAAATAATGGGGATAGAATAATATTCCGCGACTTATCACACCTGTGGCTGGCTAACATTAAAGTACCAAAATGGCCTCCTGGAATATAAAAAGCGAAGGGATCCGCCTGGAGCTGTTGATGATAGTCACATGATTTAGGCTATTATTATAGAGATTGTTTTCAATTTTAAAAACAGCGCAAAGAATAATATTTCCTAACGATTAAAAATTTATTTTCACGTGACTATTAAAACAGAAAAAAAACCCTTTAAAATTACTATTAAATGAGTACGTGTTAAAGGCAGGAAAATATTGAAAATTGTGTCCTGAAAATTGTATTTACACTTGAATATTAAAAGGGAAAGGAAACTTTAAAATAATAACTGCATTAATATGCGTTTAACCCTTTCACGGACAAGGCACTTCTATTCGTAAAATCTTGAAATCAGTGAATGGCGCCAGAATTTACAAACAAATTTCGAAATAAAAAAATGCTTTTGTTCACTTACTTGGGACACCCAACCAGGACTCCAACCGCGAGGTTAATGGAATTAATGTCCTGGCGGGAAAAAAGAACGCACCACTATCCAGCTTTACCACAGCCCGAACGGACCCGAACAACGGCAACATTAGAACTTACTAAAGTGAAGCAATGGCATATTCAAATATGCTAATAAATAAAAACTCGCTATGTTACAAAAAAAAAAAAAAAAAAAATACAAAATACAAAATACAAAATACGCATGTTTAAGGTAGCCATGCAACAAAATAACAAAAATGATGGTTTACAGGAATGGTTACAGATGGTTTACAGGTTACGATCATCAACTAAAATGTAGACCAAATAACATTAAAACAGGATTGCCAACACGGCCTGAAATGTTTATAGGTAACCTACAACTTATGAAGAACTTCATAAAAAGAACACTGAAGTACACTGAAATGACAACATACTGTAAGGCAAGCATCAATGTTCAAGGTCCATATCACAATGGGATTAAGTATATGAATTGCCCAAAGCACCATAGAACAGAGAGAGAGACACATTGTAAATTAAACTCACTTGAAATGCTGGTACTTCTCAGACATTAAATATGTTGACTTTTCCAAAATGTTCCTCAACAAGATATATATTTGTATCAAAGTTATTGAAAATCAAGCTCAGTGTTCAATTGAATTGCTCAGTGTTCAATTGCACATGCTACATTGAATCAAAAGACAATGTTCTCAATTTCTAGCGCAATTCTAGCTAATTACAGCCTCAGAATTTATACCTAATAAACGAATATAATTCGTTTAAAGAATTGTAATTATTGCAAAGTTTCTTATAATTGTCTTTGTCAAATATTACTCTCCTGAGATTTTGCCTGATGCTTAACGAGTTGTCAAAGTTGAAGAAATGTGGGACAAAAGGACAGCGTCCATACAAATAATGCAGTACATTACCCACTGTGCCACAGTCACAAAGTGCATTTCTTCTCTTTCCAATCCTAAAAAGGAACTCTGGGAAACTACCATGTGCTGTTATAAAATACTGCATAACTTGACTCGTACACACATAATCGGTATTTACTTTCCTGATAACCTTATAGGTGTCTCTACCCTTGGTACTTGATGTCCATTCTTCCTGCCATTGTCAAATGGTATTCTCACTACAGATTCTCTTAACTAAAGAAATTGGAAATAATACATCAGCAGTTATGTCAGCCATTGATGAATCTGTTGCCTCTTTCGCCAAACGATCTGCTCTTTCATTCCCCACGTTTCCAACGTGTGCTCTGGTCCATCCAATAGTGACCATTTTTTTCGGATGACTTTTCATATTATCATAGATTTCTTTAACAATGGAGTTTGCAGGAAAGTTTCTCTGTATAACCAAAGTTGATGCTCTATTGTCAGTAAAAATGACAGCACTGTTATAATTCGAGTTTATTACCCAATCTACTGCATACTTTATCGCAGTCAGTTCAGCTTGATATATGCTATTTAAAATATTTAAAGAGATCTTATAATCCAAGATACATTCACCATTTACAAAAATTGTGTATGCGGCGCCTACTCCACTGGCCATTTTTGACCCATCTGTATATATTAATGGCATGTTAATTCCCTGATATTCACGACTATCCTTATCTGTGATATGAATGTTACTGAGAGCTCCATAATCTGGGTAGTCCATTGTCACCAAGTTGATCATAATATTATCTTTCTTGATATCTGTTCCATTCTCTATGATACTGGCATTCCCATGAATAGTTCTATATTTCACCACAGAATATTTGAGTGAAATGTGTAATGGAGCAACACCAGCCAATACACACAAAGCGTCCGTAGAGACTGTTTTATATGATGTGATAATTGATAATAATCCAAGCCTCTGGCACGATCTTAATTTATTAAGTGCATCCACTTTCAAATCTGGAAACCAAATTTCCGCACCATATGTTATCTGTTTTTCCATCACAGAATTATACCAAATCTTTCTATATGATGCTTGTAATCCCCTATCTCTCTGCACTGTTTTCTTTATATTTGAAGTAAAATTTCTCACCCCCTCTCTTACTTTCTCAAGGTGTCTAATCCAATTTAATTTACTGCCAATAGTTACACCGAGGTATACAACTGAGTCTTTTACGGATATCGATGATGTTCCAATCTTGAAAATAGGATGCCTGTTTTCTAACAAATACCTGCCAAATAAAATACTTTCGCATTTTCCTTGCTTATTGTTAAATGTAAATTCTCGCAGATCTCTGCAAACCATGCTATGCGTTTGTTCATTTCTTCTTCTAATTCTTTTCTTGTGTCTGCACCTGCAAAAACTACGAAATCGTCAGCGTAGGATAATATATCGCCATGTCTTAATCTATATCTCTTCAATAGGTAGTCTGCAACGATCAACCAGAGAAGTGAACCAAGGCAACTTCCCTGGGGACAGCCTTTAAATAATATATACCAGATAATTCCATACGTGAAACTAAATCCTATTCTTCTACGTGATATATAATTTTTCAGAATATTCTTTAAGTATTGAGCTATTGGTAACCTATCTATCAACATAGCCAATATCTGCCAATCCACCGCATCAAATGCTGCCTGTATATCAACCGACGTCATTGCAAAATATTTATAATTATACAGATTTATGCGAATTCTTTCTCTTAGATCTTCCAAAGCTGTGATAGTGCTCCTTCTTTCTCTGAATCCATGTTGACCATTATCCCAAAATTCTTCTTTTTCCAGCTTCGGCATAATCCTAATTTTAATTAACCGTTCAAGGAGCTTACCAAAAATACATAACAAAGTTATCGGTCGGTATGACCTGGCAGACCTACCATCTTTGTTCCTTTTACGGAAGAAAATCACCTTACCAGATTTCCATGCCTCTGGGAAGTGACCATGTTTCAGACATTTTCCAAATAGTTTCTTGACATAATTCATATTGGTTCTACAAATATTTTTGACTATCAAAGCATCTAAGTCGTCACAGCCTGGTGCCTTATTATTTTTTGTTTGCTCATTACGTATTTCAATTCTCTCGTTGTTACCTCCATAAATCCATCTTCTTCGATCTTATCCGAGATAAACTCATAAATATTCCCCGGAACTTCGTCAATACCAAAGTGTTCTGCCATCAGTGTCCTTGCCACATCATCATATGTATCAAAGGGTTGTGATTCTTCTAATCTGGTAAATATGAAGTCTGTACATTTCTTCGTCTTACCAGAAATATACTTGTATAAATTTCCAAACGATTGATTTGTCTTCTGACAAAAAATTTTCCACGATTCTCTTTTAGCGTTCTTCACATTTCTATTGTATTCCCTTTTATATTTCTTATAGGTTTCTCTCATATCTATATCTTCCGGATTTTTAACACACCTTCTATACATGGCAGCAACTCTGTTTCTTTCGATCCTTAACTCTTCTGAATACCATTTCACCGTTGGTTTATGTGATAGACTTCCTTTCCTAAAGCATCCCCTTGTGATATCGGACACCTCTTCCACGAATTGATTCACATGTTTTTCCAAGTCTTCTGTATTCTTAATTTTCAGGAGTTCGTTCAACCAGTAATCTTCCTTTTTCTTAATATTATCATTGAATTTTCTGAAACTCTTATTTTTGGTCTTGTATCGTTGATTCGTCTTATTAGAGGCAACGTTGTTCACTTACTTAATAAAAGGGAAATTTTCATCCCAATATTCTGATGCTAATGTGGTATTTAAGAATTAAAATTAAGTGTTCCAAAAATGAACCACCGCCCTTGAAGGGGTTAAAGCAGCAAATTTTAGTAATTGTATTATGTCAATCGTTTTATAACGCTGTTAAAAAATACCGAGAGACAAAGACTCTGGTTAATTAATTCATTTTATTTTAGCTTCTTTTCAAATGTTTAACTGATCTTCTTTAACCAAACGCGAAAACAACCATTGGATGTCTTATCAGCAACTGATTCTACCTTAAATTTTTGCAATCAAAGGGAATTGAATGGAAACCCGTTTACAGGGAGATCGCTACAGGTTTTTTCAGTATAATTCAATCTTCTCTAATCTTTTTAAAACCGATCAGATTAGCGTGCTTTTAGATTCTACAGTGTCTGAACGGGGGTTGGCGAGCGTAGCTTGCAGGGGGCAGAGCCCCCTAGTATATATATAAGAAAATTAGCAGAAAATGTTTAATAGCTGTACAAGAAAGAGGTAATTTAATAATAAAAGTCTCCTCTCTAATAACAGAATTCTGCGGGAAAAAAAAGTTCAGAGTAAAATTTCACACTGTAAGTCATTGAAAATGAAATTACCATGATAGGCGTATGTTTGTACACTACATATACGAAAATCTTTTAAATAATAAGAAGTGCAGAAAGAAAAGTTTTGGTAAAAAAATAGGGAAAATATAAGTTATAAAAAATTTGTAGAAAGAAATTCATTGAAATGCTCTGAAGGATCGATAATTTAATGATGAAATATTCTAATTAATCAATAATCAGTATACGTGAGATGTTTTCAAATGATAAATTTAAGCAGAGATTCAAAGTTTGAGAAGAAAACTGCAGATTGTATACCATAGAAAGTAAAATTACGAGTATAGAAATGTATTAACACGGAGAGCTTAATAGAGAATGGAATAACTGAAAAATTAGGTATGTGTTAACTGTTAACGCATACAGAAATTTTTGGATAAATGTTGCAGACAGTATAAGTTATATAGAAATTATTAGGAAAAAAAAGTTAATAGAGATAGAAGCGTAAAAATAACAACGTTACATCACCAAAATTTTTTAATTTTTAAGTATATCGGTTTCGGTAGCATATAGCATATTTTCCTCAGTGCTTCTATTATATTTCACCAAGCTCCTTCTTGATAATTTTAATAGAGATAGTTTTAAAGAGAGAAGATTCGATAATAACATATTCAAATCAATCCCATTCATTGTACGCACCGACTGTGGAATGTTCTCAGACAATATCATTTTGCTAAAAATAAAAGTTTATGAAGAAATTTGATATGAAGAAATTTGAAATATGACGAAAAGTTTATGAAGATATGAAACAGAACGTAAAATTACTAGAATGAAGAGATTTTTATACTGTAAAATAATAATAATAATAATAATAAAGTTAGAAAATTCTTTAAATAATTGAAAGTACAGAAAGGAAAAATGGGAGAAAATTATAAGATTTTATGTGTGATAAAAAATTGGCAAAAAGATATTATTAGAAATACTTGGAAGAGGAGATAATTTAATGATGAAACATTCAAATCTGCTAATGTGGCTGTAATCGATACATGTGAGATACATTCAATTTATACGGTTATGTAGAGAATTAAATTTTCTGAAGAAAGCTGCAAATTGTATGCGATAGAAATAAAATGATTAAGATAGAAAGATTTTCATACGAAGAATTTTATAGAGAAAGTAATTAACTAATATTTAATTATTTGTTAGTCTCCATACATACGGAAAATATGGGAAGGAAGTTCAAGACCTTACATATTATAGAAAAAAATAATAGAGATAGGTATTTGAAGGAAAAAAGAATAATGATGATATATTTAAACTTATCAAAGTTACTGTACGCAACACATGATATACATTTTCAAGTATAGTTGCGTAAGCAGCAAAATTTAAGAAAAAAGTTGAAAATTGTATAAGTCATGGAAAGTAAAATTACCGAGATGGAAAGGTTTTGAAAGGAAATTTTCAAATTAATAAATTCAGATTTATTTAATAACGTAAGATTTATTATTTTCTAAATACTCTATACATACGAAAAAAATTCTATTAATGGGAATGTGTGTAATAAACTAGAAAAAAATATACATAATGAAAGTTATAGAAAAAAGAAACATTTAACTCTTAACGGACAAATGCCGCCATATAAGCGGCATTGGCACCCTTAACCAAATTTATTCGCTTGGAAAAACTTTTTTATTTTAAAAAAAGAAACTCTTTTACTTGTACTTTGACAACATTTGAAAGAGAAATTTACTAAAAAATTTACTTTTAAAATATATAGGTGCGAATAGAATATAAAAATGGAATCATGTATTTAAGGGGTCTCAGGACTCTTAAAACTGCAAAATTTTCGAAATTTTAATTTTTTTAGATGTTAAACTTCTATTTTTTCTGAACATATTGATATAATTGTTTCCTTGAAATTTCCATTAGACCAGAAGGTGTGTCTTTTAGATTTATGCCCGCTCAATAGATGAACCGGCGTTTCCGGAAGTTTGAAGTCATTTCTCTCGAAATGACGTTTTTGGGTATAATCCGCAGGATATCTCAAAAACTTTTTAATATTTTTACATGAAATTTTCAAAACATGTGTTTCATGTTAGTCTGTATAAACTGAATCTAAAATTTCCTTTTTATTGTTCAAGAAAATATTTTTTAAGGTAACTATACTGTCGAAATTTTAAAAATTTTGTATTAGCTAAATACAACTTTGTATTAAAAATATAAAAATGCTTTAAATACAAATTTATTTAAGTTCAGGGTATTTATCACAATCTGAAGTATAAGTAGGCACCAAAATTTTCTTTCTAGTTGCAATATTTATTTTGTAATCCGGCGCGTAAGTTGTTATACCAATTTTCTGCTCGTCAAAAGTCCGACAGTTTGGACCCCCTTATAAATGCTAATTCTGCATCTTGGAATTTTTTAAATACATGAAATGAAAGAACATACTTATATCTTTCATCCCAATAAAAATTGCGTTTTAAAATCATGTACATTTTAAGATGTTAAATATTGAAAATGGTCTTTTTTATTTCATTTTTTCCAATTTTCTTGAAAAAAGTCTTGAGACGTCCGTTAAGGGTTAATAAAGAAACCTTTAAGTAGGAAGAATTTAACAGTAATATTTTCAAATCTATCTAAGTTATTATAAGCGAAAAATCAGAAAATTGTAGATTGTAAATCACAGAAAGTAAAATTATTATGACAGAATGTCAATAGAAATTTACACAAAATTGAAAAAAAAAAATAATTAATAAAAAGTGCAGAAAAGAAAATTTTGGGACAGAAAATTAGCGACAACATGACTTGCAAAGGAATGAATTGAGTTGGGTTGATTTTTGACGGCCAATTATCTACACGAGGGATATAGGCCCGGGGGGAGTGCCCTCCGTGGGGGTCTTTCTAAGGGAACCTAATCCGTATTAACGCATGGAAGATCCACGGCTCGAAGAAAACCACGAAAACTCCGAACGATTAGGCCGACGGGCGCGATTGGGATCGAACCCAGCACCTCCCGTCTACCAGCTTCGAGAGCAGAACCTCTCGGCCACTGGTGGGGCCCAGGAATGAATTGAAAAAAACTGAAAATTGGTAGAAAGAAACCAATTAAAATTTTTGGAAGGAGAGATAATTTGATGATGAAATTATCAAATCTACTAAAGCTGTAACCAATACATATGAGAGATTTTTAAAATGATAAAGAAAGTAAAATTACCAGGAGAGAAAGATTTTTAATACGGAGAATTTAAAAACATTAAATGTAGGTATTTGTTAGAACTCAAAGTATACAAAAAAAATTTAGGATAAAAGTGACATACAACATAAGTTATAGATATTTATTAAAAAACAAATTAGTAATAGAAATATTTTAAAACGAGGAAACTCAATAATAATACACATAAATCATTCAAATTTATTGTACACAACGCGTGTGAAATATTTTTAGATAACACAATTGTGTAAAGATTAAAATTAAACATTTATGAAAACTTTTGCAGATTGTTTAAGTGGTAGATAATAAATTACGAGGACAAAAATATTTTAATTACAGAGAATTTTATAACATAGAATTTACATATTTGTTAGTAATTTATACATGCGGAAAATTTAACAGGATTGTATTAGAATGTATACATTACAGAAAAAATTTAATAGAGATAGGTATTTTGAAAAAGAAAGTTTTTAGTGATGGTACATTTTAAACCTATCAAAGTTTTTGTGGGCAACTTATGAAACACATTTTGAAAAAGAGTTGTGCAAAAAGTAAAACTCAAGAGGTTTAGGATTGTATACGCCAAGGTAAAATTATAAAGCTAGGAAAATCTTAAAAAGAAAAATTCACAAAGAGTAGCTAATAAATTAAGATTCATTTAAAGAAGATAATTTAATAACGTATTATCTGAGATTTTTTTAGTTCTCTATATATACGAAAAAAGCCTGATAATAAAAAAGTGCGTAGTAAAATTAAAAAAATATATATATAAATAATGAAAATTATAGAAATAGGGTAGGAAAAATTTCACATGAAAATTTTTAAATAGGGAGATTTTAACAGTAATATTTTAAAATCTATCCAAGTAATTATACGTAACACACGCAAAAGATTTAAAAAACAGATTTTTGTAAGATGAAAAAAATAATTAGGATGACAATTGTAGATTGTAAGTCATAGAAGTGAAATTACCGCAATAGATGCTTATTAGTTTTTTACACACATAACATTTAGTAAAGAATTCTTTAAATAACAAGAAGAGTTCAATAAAAAACTTTTGGAGAAAAATAGAGATGATATCAGGGATAAAAATTGGTAAAAAGAAATCAATAGAAATACTTGGAAGGAGAGATATTTTAATGATGAAATATTCAAATGTACTAAAGTTCCTGTAATCAATACATGTGAAAGATTTTCAAGTGATGCGGTTATGTAAAGAATTAAACTTCGAGAAGAAAGTTTCAAATCGTATGTTATAGAAAGTAGAATTACCAGGCTAGAAATGTTTAATACGGAGAATTTAATAACGTAAAATTTAGGTATTTTCTAAAACTCGACGCACACACAAAAAAGATAAAAGTGACAAACGACATTACTTAGGGAAATCTATTAAAAAGAAATTAAAATATATAATTTTAAAGGGAGAAAATTTCATAATAGTATATTCAAAACTATCAAATTCATCGTACGAAACACTTGAGAAAGATTTTCAAATAATGCAATTTTGTAAACAAAATAGTAAAAGTTTATGAAAAAGTTTGTAGATTGTGTAAGTCGTCGAATGTAAAATTACCACGATAAATATATTTTAATACAGAAAATTTCATAACCATAACATAAGACTGAGGTATTTGTTAGTACTTTATACACACTAGGGGATCGTACCAGGGCTTCCCGGGTTAAAGAATATCGGTGAAAACATTTTTTTGTGATTGAAAACTAATAATTTTTTTATATGCAATAATTTTTTTAGATTGCCCACTTACATTAAAAAAGCATTTTTCATATGGAAAATACGAATTATACAGTCAATAAATTTTTGAAATTTATCAAAAGCGATATTTTTTTATTAGCCGCATGCTAAGAGTTATTTGACCAAGATTTTGCTACTTATGGCATTCTTTTATATTCTGATGATTTCAGAGCTTATACATGTCTGTTAAATTTGCGTTTTATTTATATTATTTTATTAGCCCCCGGTACGGTATGCTATTTCTTTCTCCCAGCTTATTATGTGTCGCCTCCAAAAAATAACGTTACCTTACAGAAGCCAGCCGTAAAACAAAGCAGTACGATTAGATACTCTATATCAATTTTTTTAAACTTCTAAGCATCACACATTTTCAATTTTTATACCGTCGTATTGAAAAAAAAAAGTACTTTTAAATGCAATTTGCTTGAAAACGGCATCTCCATTTATTTTTGATATGTTAATATTTTTGAAGTTTTTGGAGTCATTTGCTTAATATTGGCAACGGGAGTACTCCATTTCTGTAGAAGGTAAAGGAAAAATAGTTGTAAAATATTAATTACATATTTTTGTTGCGATTTTTCATAACAACCGATAAAAAAATGTAATTAAAATACGTGCTGTTTTGAAAAAATATAAACGAATGATTTCTGATAAAACATGGAGCTATTATAAACTATATTTAATTTTCAGTATCTATATTAATGTTACAAACAAATGAAGGCCTATGAATCATGAGCCAGCCGTTTTTTTTTTTTTTTTTTTTTTTTGTCGAATTTCTTTAATGACGGCATCTTTTTGCTGCACTTGTGTATTATTTCGCGATAGTGACGTCCTATGCATACTTTACTGTAGATGTTTAAGAGTGGATCGTAAGTGTGGAATTCTTAAATGGATGCGAATGATGTCATTTTACATAAAATAAAAGCGTGTGCTGTAAGACTTAAAATTGAAATATGTTTTGTACTATTTATATATACTTTTTTTTTTTCATAGGGGGGGACAAACTAAATTCTGAAAAAGCAGAATTCCTGTTTTCTAGTTTATTTATGCGTAAGGAAATTTTTTTAATGGATATTAGCCGTAAGAAAATGATGAACTCTTTATTTTGGTTTAAGGGCAAACGGTTTAATCTTTCGTAATCGAGCTGCACGCGATATAGATAAATTAAAAAATATTTCATGCTTTGAAATTGTTTTTAAAACCATAGACAATCAGTAAACTGCGATGAACTTTGCACACAAATTCCATTTGAAAAAAAAAATCCTATTTGGTGATCTAAAAATTTAAATTGTCCGATTACAAATATGTAAGATTTGTGTTTTTTCAATATTATTCTTTTATTTGTTTATAAAAGAAGTATTAATTTCGCTAATTTGTCTTTCACAAATATGTTAGATTGAATTTTTTTTTATATTATTCTTTTACTTGTTATTAGTAGTATTAATTTCGTTATGCAAAAATAGTCAGAAACAAATGCTGAAAAATGTTTGTTGCTTTATGAGCAAAATGTTTATTATTATTATGTATTGAAACCGGTACGTGATAAGATAAACTTAAATCATGCTTAAAAATAATTTTAGAAAATATAATACATCAGTCAATTAAGTTACAGTTTTTAAACAAATTGCATTTGAAAGTAATTTTCAGTAGCGAAAATTTCAAAACCGAAATTTGATCATGAAGATCTGCCATTCGCAAAATGACGTCAGATTTACGCACAGATACGTTTGTTCTTTATAATATAGATACTTAATCAGTAAAATAAAATTAAGATCAGTTATTAGGATGTGATTATAAATTTAGGCTCTTCTGCTTGGTATTCCGGAATGAAAAACAGCAATTTTCACCTTCTCAAAATTTGCATACACGCTTCTCATATCCATATTCATAATTTTTTTCTTTGTATTTTGTTTGATCATTTAAAAATCGTTTTAACTCAAAAATTGAAGTCACGATTTTCAGCAACATCTTTTATGTGAGCAGACGCACTCTTTACTCGAGAGTCTAATCTCAATTCCGGAGAGTAAAAATTTCCATAATTTATCTTTTTTAGACGCATTTGTGTTCAAATGTTTAGTTTTATCTAAGAAAATGATCGTATTCTTTTAAATATGACTTCATTTTCACTTAAATAAGCATTCCGCCTAGTGTCTGAAACTTAGTTTCAGTACACATGCAGAAGGAAAAAACAATATACAAAATTTATGAGGAAAATGCGTGTTTTCAAAAGCAGTATGTCATTTTCCGTTATTATGCCCCTAATATAATATTCTGCTCCTAATGGGATTTTGCAACACTAAACCCTATACAACAATTTTTATGAAAAATTTTGAATTTTATTAGAAGATAGCATGATTAAAGATAAACATACCTCATTATTTCTCTCTGCAATAATGAAAGCTATCTAATTTTCACCATTTTGAAGAAATTTCATAAAATGCTTTTAAAATTAAAATATAAATGTGAGGATATTAAAAAAAAAACCAGATAGTTCGACCACATCTACAAATGAAGAGCTTTCAGTTAAAAAAAAAAAAAAAAAAATTAATAAAATTGGTTCAGCAGAAAGATCAGGGCAGATAACTAAAAAACATACTTGTGTTTTAAATATATAGATTATATAAAGTTAGGAAAAATTAAATTAAGCAAATTATGTTATTTTGAAAAAATTGTAGTAGAATGTCCTAAAGAATAGCATTAAAATTTTGTTATTCGAGAAAGTTTTTGACAAAAACTTCAGGAACACGATATTATTTTAAACCACGAATTATTTGTTTGCTTGTCTAACTCGGCGAAGCAAATCCATCCAGGCGAGAATCATCAATTTCTGTAGTATAAATTGCTATCATTTGCATGTCACCTCTCTTTTATAAAGACACTCTAAATTTTTGCATAATATTGCATTTATCAATGTCTGATTTCGATTACATTATTCTCAAATGTGAAGCATTTTCACCTGTGAAGAATTTCAAAGCAGCTGGGCTGTGAAAATGACGCACTTCTACAAAACATAATTCAGGTTTAAGAATTAAAATACACGCCTTTTTTTTTTATAAAATGACGTCATTTGCATCCGCTAAAGCAATCCACTTTTACAATTCAGTCTTAAACTTCATCTATAGAAAAGTAAGCATACGACGTCATTATCACAGAATAACAGACAATATTCTTTGCATAGTCCATATTTTAATTTCAACTTTTTTTCAGGTTTTATGAGAAAATGGTAACAAAATGATACAGTATCCCCTATTTTCGACTATTTTTCGGTTATTTTCAATGACTTTCAATAGAAGTGAAGTACTTTTGTTGCCACAGTAAGAAAAATGGTATTAAAAACTACAAAAAAATTAATATCTCAAAAATAAATTAAGATACAGCTTTCAAACAAATTGCATTTAAAAGAGCATTTTTTTCCTTATACGACGGTATAAAAATTTAAAATGTGCGATGTTTAGAAGCTTAAAAATTTGCAGTAGAAAAAATTGCAAAACCAAAATTTTATTTCAAATTTCAAAGTGTTGCCATTCGCAAAATGACGTATGCGTTACGCACAGATATGTTTGTCCTTTATAATATAGATAGATAGATACGGAAAATTTAATAACGAAATTTTAGACAACGCAAATTATAGAAAAAAATTAATAGAGATAGGTATCTTTAAGAAGAAAATATTCAATGATGATACATTTAAATTTAATAAAGTTCTTGATGGTTCTCGATAGTTGTTCGAATTATTTTTCAACTGTTCTCAGAGAGCATTTACATCTTATAAATAATTACCATGCCAAATTCAAGTTGCTATTTCTAACAACTCCATAGAAATATAAATTAAAAAACTTTTTAGAACGCTTTTCGCGCATTTTCACCCCCTTTAAATTTTGATTTTTTTAGAAACTGCAAAAAATAAAGCAAAATATGTGTAAAATAATGTTATTGTGCGCAATACTTGAAATAAATTGTCAAATAGAGTTGCATAAAAAGTAAAGTTTAAGAAGAAAGTTGCAGATTGTATAAGCAATAGAAAATAAAATAATCAACATAGAAAGATTTTAAAAATAAAATTACACAAATAAAATTAATAAATTTCGATTTATTTGATGGAGATAATTTAATAACGTAAGATTTAGATATCTCTCAGTATCGTAATTTCCCGCGTATGCTCCGCGGCTTAGTTAAGTCTTTTTCAAACCAGAAATCGTAAAAAAAAAAAAAAAAAAAGAAGCCAAATAAGTGCTGAGCAGAAGTAACTCACATTTTATTTAAAATAAATTCTGGTAGGAAATCGAGTTATCTGAGGTGCGATTGATACGCGAGAAATTACGGTACTCTACATATGATAAAAATGTTCCATAACAGAAAATTTATACAAAATGAAACAAAAAATCGGTAGTAAAATAGAAATTTTAAAAGATAAATTTTTAACAGTAATATCTTCAAATCTAAGTTATTCTATACGCAACACAAGTCAAACATTATCAGATAAGAGAATTCTGTAAAAGATAAAATTTAGGATAAAAATTATGCACGTTACGTCATAAAAAGTGAAATTAGCATGATCGATGCTTTTTAGTATGCTCCACATAGACAAATTCTTAAATGTATTGGAAGTGAAGAAACGAAAATTTTGTGAGAAAATATGAGTTATAGAAAGTTGTTACAAATTAAATCACGAACACGCTTAGAAGGAAAGATAATTTAAGGATGAAATATTCAAATGTACTATAAATAGCAATAATCAATACATGTGAGAGTTTTTCAAATGATAAAGTTATTTGAGGATAAAAGTTTGAGAAGAAAGATGCAAATTGCTTGTTATACATAGTAAAATTGTGAGAAAAGAAAATGGAGAATTTCAGGAAGAGAATTTAATAACATAAATTTTGTTATTTATTAGAATTGAACGCATATAATAAATTTAGGTGTATAGTTACAGACAATATAAATGACAGAAATTTAGGAAGAACAAATTAATATAATATTTATAAAGAGAAAAAATTCAATAATAATATATTCAAATCAAATTCTTTGTGCGCAACACTCGTGAAAGACTTTCAGATAATACAACTGTGCGGAGACTAAATATTTACGAAGAAAGTTACCGATTTTTAAGTCGTAGAATGTACACGTAAAATTACGAGGATAAAAATACTTTAATACTGTGAAAAGAAAGTTTAGGAAGAATGTAGTAGACTGTAAGTTATAGAAAGGAAAATTATTAGGAAACATGTTTGTTAGTCGGCTAAACATAAGAAAATTCTTTAAATAATAGAATAAGCAAAAAGAGAGAAAAATAAGACAATATAAGTGATAGAAAATTGGTAGAAAGATATTAATGGAAATACTTGAAAAAAAAAAAAAAAAAAAAGATAGTTTAAAAATGTAGTAGTCAAATCCAAGTTGTTGTGCTTAAGGCAAAGGTAGTTGTGCTTAAGGCAAAGGTTGTTGTGCTTAAGTTGTTGTGCTTCAAAATTTTCGAAATTTTTAGTTTTTTTAGATGCTAAACTTCTATCTTTTCTAAACATTTTGATATAATTATTTACTTGAAATTCCCATTAGAACAGAAGTTATGACTTTTAGAATTATCGCCGCGCAACAGCTAAAGCGGCATTTACGTTTTCTCCAAATGACGTTTTTGGGCGTAACGCGCCCGATATCTCAAAAACTTCTGAATATTTTTTTATAAAAATTTCAAAACATATGTTTCATGTTAGTCTGTATAAATTGAACGTAAAATTTCATTTTTATTGTTCAAAAAAATATTTTTTAGGTGATTATACCGTTAAAATTTTCCGAATTTTGTATTACTTACATACAACTTTGTATTAAAAAAAAATATTTTAAATGCAATTTTTTTTAGGTTCAGGGCAATTATTACATTCTGAAGTTTAATTAGGCACAAAAAATTTCTTTCTAGTTGCAAAATTTATGTTGTAATCCTGCGCGTAAGCTGTCATACCAATTTTCTACTCGTCAAATGTCTGACAGTTTGGAGCCCCCTTTAAATACTAATTCTGCATCTTGCAATTTTTTAAATACGTGAAATGAAAGAGCATACTTATATCTTTCATCCCAAATAAAATTGTGTTTTTAAATCATATACATTTTAAGATATTAAATGTTGAAAATGGTCCTTTAAAAAAAAAAAATTCCAATATTAAGAGTCCCTAGACCCCTTAATTTATGTGGGAGATTTGCAAATAATAGACTGAAGCAACGGTTCCCATACGATTGGTCGCGGGCGATGTTTTGGTGGGTTGTGAAACGATCTGACGAATTGTATAAAAGTAGACAATTATTCTTATTTGCTTCTGTAATGTAAGTTACTGTAAAGTCTTGGCATAATTAGTTAATTAATTAACAGAACGCCTGTACCAAGACTTCACAAGCGGATTGCATTTCCTACGGGCTGGAAACCATTCATCTTAAATGCACAATAGGAAAATCTCTGTAGATATTCTAGTTCCAATGCCTCGTGACATTAACATTTCGCCACGGTCCGTCCCTTATGGATCGATTTCTACTTCAGCCGACGACCTCGCGCAGAGAGTTTAAGCATCTCACAGACTCCGAGTGGCAACAGGGTGACAGAGGAGAACAAAGATGCTCCAATGAGAACGCCGGAACTTCACCGATTGGAAGAGAAACATGCCCCGTCTGTTTGGGGGAGGAAAGAGAGGATGGAGATGAGGAGAGATTTTGTGGAAGGGAGTGAGTTCAGGGAAGCTCACAGACGGCACCATTTACCAAATCCCTTTTTACCAAGAGACTTTCGATCTACATAATTTAGTGACTGAACATTTTTGATCTTGTTGGTAGCTAAATAGCTAGAAAGTCCTATTTCTTTCAGATGCATCAGTCTCAAGTATAATAAGACATTCTGTGATTATCCTAGACTTGGTGGCAAATGTCCCTTCATATTTATAATTGATACGGACCCTGATTAATAGGTGTATAATCCTGAAAAAACCCAGAATAAAATTATTCGAAGGTTAATCTATAGTTTTTCCTGTTTTCTGTGCGACCAGATCATTTTTGGAGGCAGGGAAATTTTTACAGTACGCTTTTTGTGACGAAACAGTGCCATATTAAATTCGAGGCAACAATTAAAAAGTTTCATTTCTAATATAAACTTTCATATTTGTGCAAATCATAATCATAAATCACATTGGGTTTTGAACAGCATTTTGGTTTATATGCATTCAATAATAAATAATATTTTCTTGCACCGTAAAATAAGTTTTGTTTTGTGATTATACCACTAGAACGTCCAATACTACTTTTCTCGTGATCTCTTTGTACGAAGTTCACCTTTTCGTAAAAAGATAATGTGAGAGAGACAGATAAAATTAAAAAGATGCTTTATTTCATAGCGAGTATTTTACAATTATAGATATTTGTTAGAATTATACACATAGGGAAAGTTTTCCGATAGTAAGAATGTGTTAAACAAAGATTTGGGAACAAATTTAGAATATAAGTTATAGATACAATTTAATAGAATTACTTGGAATGGGAGTAGGTTTAATAATAAAAAGAAGGGCTCCGGAGTAAAACAGGGTAACTAACGAAAAAAAAAAAAGCCGACTTGATTTTATATTAAATTAAAAAAATTCCCAGGGATTTTTGTCCCACCCTGTATTAGTATATAACTCTCTCCCCCGTAAAAATATAGCTCTTCAAAGGAAGGGAGTATATTGCAGAAATCGTGTGTGAATTTAAACGCTCTAGAAAGAGAAACTGTATAAATTGGGAGAAAAATAGCTGGGTAGCGACTTTCTTGACTAACAGGTAGCGCTACGTCAGTTCATGAAAATCTTTGAAAATGAAATGTTTTAAAAGATTTTTGTTGTTGTCGAATGTCTAAAAAAATACTGAACCAATTTTGAGGAAATTGAAATGGGACTAATTCGAAAATATCCGCTTTCAATTAAGGGTGTATTCAAATCAAAACTGCTTATTTTCTGATACATTTTTAAATTCATTTTTGTTCTGAAACGCATCGAATTGACAGATTCTCTTATTCAGAAACTATATAATGTGCCGTTCTCGTCTTTTTTTAGATAAAGGCAGAATATATTGCAAAAAACGCTGTCAAAGTGTACGTTTTGAACAGAATTTTCCGAAGCAAGAGAGCTGGGAACGAAAATAATGGTCATACTGAGAAAATAATTACCTATAAATCAAGTTCTAATTAATTGAGCGAAAAATGAAAATACTCGGCTGCTTATGTATCACTTCAAAAATCACGTCAGCAAGTTTCATGTTTTTACTTTTAAAAATGAGTCTGAAAATGTGTCAGAAAATTTCGAGCTGTTGAGATTGAAAAAATATTTTTTTGAGTACACTCATAAAGGGGGAAAAATCACATGAATTGGTCGAGTAGTTTCCTAGCAATCAATGAACATACATAAAAAAACAAAAACAAACAAACAAATTTACGCGTCAAATTGAGAACTTCCTCCTTATTTTTTTCTTTTTAACACTTTCCAACAAAGTTGAAAAGTGTTTATGCATTCGGTTTGTCTGTCCGTCTGTCCACGCTCTAAATCCCGTAAGTATACTCGGATTTTCATGCAATAGATAAAGGTTATTTAGGGTCACCAAAGCATGTTTGATATTGTATATGAAGTATGTAGGATTAATAGTTCAATTACAGGGGCACACAAAAATATTTCATTACATTGTGGCATACGGGAAAAAATCGTTTGCAGAGTATTTTAATGACATTACGCTATTTCAAATGTATTGAAACTGATGTAAATCATTGACTTTCTCTACGATCACGTTAGAACAGGGCATTCATGGCATTTTTTATTCATTTACAGGGACGTACAAAATAAATCGGTTACAGTACAGTCTTTGAGTAATAATGGCTGGAGTATACGGTTTAACATTCGGTATGCGCTTTTAAATTTAATCAAGTTTTCGTATGTTACTCGTCATATATAAATTCTATACCTCATATACAGGGCTGTACAAAAGCATTCACGCACCATTCTCCTTATTAGAGAAAATTGCTGAAGGGAAATTTTCAACTGAAGTATATGCATCTCTTAAGTGAACTAAATTTTGGCATGCATGTAGTTAATTGATACAAATGTATATATCCTATGCAGGGCTGCTAAAAAATTCGGTTAATTTTCTGATTGTAGGTGGGAACAGCTGATATTTATTTTTGGAATGTGTTATGCGTTTCCATATGGTTGAATTAGACGTAATATTTTAATTTTTTAAATGGTACAGTTTTGTTACATTATTCTGAATGTGCTGAAAAGTGTTTCATAATCTATGCTTGACGGATAATTTTTTCTTTCTTGTTCTTTTTTTTTTTAAGACGATTAAAAATCAGGTTCCTATACGTTCAATATTCAAGCTTTTGAAAGAAAATTACAAGCAAAGCTATTGGGATTGCTTCTCAATCCTTTCAAGCGCAGTGATCCACGGCGGGATCACCTATATTTAATTCCAAACTTACAAACGGCACCAAAAATATTTTAATAAAATTTGGCTTTTGCAATGAAATTTTAGAAGAACAAGTTTTTACTTTCTATGAAGTTCGTTTTTAAATTCTGGTATCAGTGAATCATGTCATCCTTTTACGAACAGAATTTTTTTGTGCCGGAAAGAATTTAAGCTGATTTTTTAAGGATGGAACATCTCGGCAGTACCATGTCAAACTATCCAAGTCAAACTATCCAATATGAAAACAATAGGTAACTTTTTTTAAATTCAGATTTCTTGATTGGCACCACTTTTTTGAAATAGTAAAATTAGCTTTATTTAAACTTATTTAATAACATATTAATTAAGGCGAAAACAAAGGGAATTTTACTGTTTCAGAAAAGTGGTGCCAATCAAGAAATCTGAATTTAAAAAAAAAAATAGCCCCCTGTTTTCACATTGGATAGTTTGACATGGTACTGATGATATGTGAAACACTTTTTGTCTAATAGAATGTATTATATTGGACTTATTATGCAAAGAGTCTTCGTTGTTAAAATTTATATCTAAAATTTATCTTTGTTTATTACGGTATATGTTGAGTAAAAATTAAACCTTGTAATTTTAATGGGTTTTCAGGAAGCAGATAGACAATTTTACATGATAATGAGAAAAAAAAAATCAAACATATTAATAACCATTGTTCAGTAATAAAATTTTATTTTTGATTATTATGGTATATGTTGAATAAAAATTAAACCTTGTAATTTTAATAGGTTTTCAGGAATCAGCTAGACAATTTTACATCAGAATGAGAAAAAAAATCAAAAATATTAATAATAATATAAATAATAATATTAATAATAATATTAAACCTTGTAATTTTAATAGGTTTTCGAGAATCAAGCTAGACAATTTAACAGAAAAAAAATCAAAAATATTAATAACCGATGTTTTGTAATCAAATTTTATTTTTTATTGTTTTGGTATACGTTGAATAAAAATTAAAAATCAAAAATGTTAATAATCGATGTTTATTAATAAAATTTTATTTTTAAAAATTTTATTAATATTAATTTTTTTAAATTAATTTCTAAATTTCTAAAATTTTATTTTTTATTATTATGGTATACGTTGAATAAAAATTAAAAATCAAAAATGTTAATAATCGATGTTTATTAATAAAATTTTATTTTTGATTATTATGGTGTACGTTGAATAAAAATTAAACCTTGTAGTTTTAATAGGTTTTCAGGAATCAGCTAGACAATTTTACATGCAATGAGAAAAAAATATATATTAGTAACCGATGTTTATTAATAAAATTTTATTTTTCATTATTGTGGTATATGTTGAGAAAAAAATAAACTTTGTAATTTTAATAGGTTTTCAGAATGCTGTTAAAAATTTTTACATGAAAATGTGAAAAAAAAATGAAAAATATTAATAACCAATGTTTCTATCCGAGCACTTCAAGTATTCAAATATATCAAATGTCTTGCATTCGGTACGTCTGAAGGAGTTTTAAATGATAAAGTCATTTAAAGAACAAATTATTGAAAAAAATGTTGCAGATTGTATAAGTTATAGAAAATCAGATTAGGAGAATAGAAATATTTTAATATGTAGAATTTTATAGAGATTATGTTGTAGGATTAATGTATTACAAAGAATTTAATAACGAAAAGTTTGGTAATTTTTTAGTACTCTGCAACTACTCATACGAAAAACTTGGGAAGAATCTTACAGATAACATAATTTGTAGAAACTTTGTAAAAGGAATTTAATTGATATATGAATGAATATCAAAGTTGTTGTAAGCAACACATGTGAAAGATTCTTAAGTAACATAATTAAATAAAATATAAAGTTTAGGATAAAAATTACAAATAGTAAAAGGCAAAGAAAATTAATAGAATACTTTTAATAGGGAGAATATAATAGAAAGGATTTAATAACGTTCTTTTGAGTATTTGTTAGTTTCCCAGACATACAAAAACTTTGAAATAATAGTAGAGTGTAAAAAAAAAAGAAGAAACTTACAGACAATATAAATTATAAAAGATGATAGAAAGAAAGATTTAATGAGCTTCTTCAAGTGAAAGATAATTGAATAATGAAATAATCGAAGTTTGTGTACGCAACACAAGCGAAATATTATCATACAGTAGAGATGTGTAAAGTAAAAGTTCAGGAAGAAAGTTATAGATTGTGGAAATCATAGAGAGCAAAATTACCAGGATCTTCTCAGTAGCTGAAGATTTCTCAAAATCATCCGGTACCACGCAGATCGCGGCGATCGCGTCAAAAATTTCTGTTTATACGCCACATTAGCATATTATTTCGCACCAGATGCACCTATTCAATCAAGGAGGCTGTTTATTTCTCTTAAGAAATTCGAGTTCTTGCATATGATTATGGAATAAGCGCAGAATTTTCGATCCAATTATTTATAAAGGTGTTGAGTGTCTTGCGAATGTGTCACGAAATTACTGGCAGATTTGCAAGACAAACGGAAAAACAGGGCTAAATCAACAACAAGGCAGCTATTGTAAATATTGGAAAAACATATTCATATTTTCTACGCAGTAAGAAATGGTGTTGCTCTTAAAAATAGAACACAGTGTCACGCCGAGAAGCTTCTAGAAAAATCACACGTGGAGTGTTATATTTTATTATAAGCCAGCTGCAGTTTTATAATTACATTCTGGTTAAAATGTTTGACGCAGTATATATCCTGTAATTTTAGATACAATTTTAGATTTTTTAAAAATCATAATTAAGAGGACAGTTACTTTAAAACGACCAAAAAATGGAGGATTTTTTTGTGCTAGACAATTAAGAGGACAGGTACCTCACAATGTTAAAAATACAGGGTGTTTTATCAATTCCGTTTCACCTCAAATAAATCGTTAAGCGAGTTATCTACAGCCATGAACGAGGTGTCTATGTACCAGTATATTAGGTATGTCAAAAAGTGAGCTACACGATGAGATACAAGGTAGCGCCCCCTATTCCCAAATTTTGGTGTTATCTTTCTTATCTCGAAAAGGGCACGAGATATGAGGAAAAAAAGACAATTACAAAATTGCAGACATAGTATGAAATGATGCCCTAACTTTAAAAAAGTTGACATCCTAAAAAAAAAGGTTTTCTAATAAGTAACTTTATTAGGACATTTTAAGTGTAATATCATGGAAGACGATAGTATTCCAAAGTAACGCAGCCCTAAGCCTAAAACGGTAAGAATGGCGGAACTTCATATATACACCTAAGTGTATATATACACCTAGATGTATTGTATTCAAACTAAACGAAATGTATGCAAATGGATAATATAACGCACAGAAATCATTTACATAAATTTTACTTTTGATTTGGATAGCGTGGTACAAAAGATAAATCAATTTATTCATATAAATACATTAGAGTGCATTGTATACGTTCAGTGAGAGTGATATTTTTAACAGTGCATTGGAAAATTAAAAGTTTTGGTTAGATGTGTAAATATATTTAGCCAAACCGAAAACAATTAAAATTGAATTTTGAAACAAATTGTTTAAAGCTACATCAAGGCGTTACTTAAATTTTGATATCATATCTTTTAAAACTCCTATTTTGAATTTATGAAAGATGTGAATGATAAAGCATCAATAAATACATTTTTATACATCCTTTTAAATTTAACATAATTTTTATACATGCAATTCTAAGTGAAACAAAAGAAAATGATGAAATAAATAATATAAATATATATACATTTAGCAATAAGATAAAGTGCTGCGTCACAAACTTTTAACCCGTTAAGGGTTTTTTGCATTAATTTTTATATACAGTCATCAGATTAAATACACCAATAATTGCAAGCTGAAGTGTGGCATTATGCGGCAGATGCACATTCACTGATATAACTAACACTTTTAAAAAAGGCGCATTTTTTTTTTTATTAAGAAAATAATGTTAAATACCGGGTGTCCCAAAAAGGACTGACTGATTTTAAAATTCAATAACTTCCAAACGGTGACAGATATTAAAAAAATTCTTGCAGGAGGGTTATGCATAAAGTCAAAAGTTTTATTACAGTGATTTTCGATTTTAGTTCGAATTACAAACAATAGATGGCGCTGTAAGCAATAGTCGCTAAATACAGGCTCGATTTTTGGTCCTTTCTGTTGTTCCATGCAGAAAAAGGAGATGGAAATGTATTATCTGGGCCACGAAGTACCAAAAATTGAGCCTGAATTTAGCCTCTATTGATCGCAGTGCCATCTATTGTTTGTAATTCGAACTAAAATCGAAAATCACTGTAAAAAAACTTTTGACTTTATGCATAACCCTCCTGCAAGAATTTTTTTAATATCTGTCACTGTTTGGAAGTTATTGAATTTTAAAATCAGTCAGTCCTTTTTGGGACACCCGGTATCTGAATATGTTCCCAACATCAACAGCAATGCATCATGCATTCTGCATGTGTAGTCTCGATGTTCGACACCCTGAGAAGACTCACCTTGATTTTCTTATCAAAATAAATTGTATAATGCTGAAATGTGTTTGTTTTATCAGTAAATGTGCATCTGCTATATAATGCCATATTTCAGCTTGCAAGTAGGGGCGTACTTCAGCCAATTCGATTGGATATCAACAAATTACATTGCAAGGGTTTTTATAAATTAATTTTTACACGTAAAATGTCATTTCATTTTACACCAATCTTTAATTTCATGCTTCCTATGTAATACTTCGCCCTTTCAACAGAGGACGCTCTACAACTTTGTAATTGATATGTTTTTCGGCATTTCGTATTGTTTTCGAGATAACGCTAATTCCGAAGTATGCTGCTATGGTGGAACTTAATAAAAGTACTTCATAGTGTAGTGCATATTCGTTTGACTATACCTAATTACTGCGTTCATTACCATAGGTAACTGGGTTCACGAGCAGTTTGAGGTGAAATGGAATTAAGGAAACACCCTGTATTTTTTCTGTTTTTATAAGTTTGTAATACCTTAAATAAAAACATATTTTATTTAATTTTAATTCATCACTCGTAGACGACTTTCGCTGTATTATAAAAAATGTAATTAATGCTGTCGCCGTTATTGTGACCTTTTCACTTTCTCAGCTCACAATAATAATAAAAAACTATTTCATATAATAACATGAAATTAGTAGTTTTATAGAGAAATGTCTGATAAACTCACTGAAGCAGACAGTTTTTAAATCGAAGAATTATTTTAGCGTTATTTAATGTTGAAATCTGTCAAAATAGTTCGGTTAAAAAAAGCTGAATACTTTCAGAGCAGTTTAATCATCTTTTGCAGGCACATACTTGACTAGATTGTGGCTTGCAGCGTCTAATCCTATTTTTAATTTGGCTATTTTTTTAGTTTTTTTTCCTCAATTTCTTATTTTAAATTTCATTACATGAATAAAAATTTAATACATACTTTTGAAATAGTCATTTTTTTAAATCTATTTTTGCCAGATTTTAAAAAGCCCTAATAATAATTTTTTCAAACACTTTTCAATTGAAAAATATATTTACACATGAATTCTATAAAAGAAAGAAAACTTTAAAATAAATAAGCTATTCCGTGCTAAAAGCATAATGGGGAAAATTACGTCATACTTAAAAAGATATATTTAAAACGGCATATTTAAAACCATTTTCTTATAGCATATCCAATAGGAAAGTAAAATCAAGCATAGAATGTGAAACACTTTCCAACACTTCTAGTATACTTTAACAAATCTTCGCCTTTTAATATGGTAAAGAAGGTACCCAATTAAACATTTTAAAAACTGTATCAACAATTATCGACCGTAGCCGTAAAAGTACTCCAAACTTTTTGTGCAGCTCTGTATATGATATATAGATTTGTACAAATTATACTTAGTATCCTAAAATTTAGCTTAGCAAGAAAAGCATAACACGGTTAAAAATTAGCTTTCAGCAATTTCTACCAATAGACGGAAAATACTTGAATTCTTTTGTACTGTATACTACATAGATTTTTATACACACCAGATATTAGGCTGAAATTTAATTCAAGCAAAAACTTGCTAAAAACTACTGATATCACACCTCCAAGAATTCACAGGCGGACACGTATCCAGTTGTTTGCATAGCCCTGTATATCATTTTTTTAAAATATGCTACGAACATCTCTTAGTATTAAAGTAAATGTAGTTTAGCCTGAAAATCAACTTGAAGTTGCGTAACTCAAACTAACCAGAAATAAAAAATCATGCGCAAGCATACATTATGAAGCATTTTCAAACATATTCAGAATAATGTATCAAAACTGCACCGTTTAATAAGTTAAAATATTATGTCTAATTCAACCATTCGGAAACCCATAATACATTTCAAAAACAACTTTAGCTGTCCCCATCTACAATCGGAAAATTCTATGAATTCTTTGAGCAGCCCTGTATATGATATATAGATTTGTTTCTTTAGCTACATGTATGCCAAAATTTAGTTCACTTAAGAAATACATATACCTCTGTTGAAAATTCCTCTTCAACAATTTCCACTAATAAGGAGATTGGTACGAGAATTCTTTTGTGTAGCCCTGTATATGAGGTATAGAATTTATATACAACGAGTAACATGCAAAAAATTATTTAAATTTTAAAGCGCATACCGAATTTTAAAACGCACTTCCAGCAATTATTACTCAAAGACAGTGCTGTAACCGATTTCTTTTCTATGTCCCTGTAAATGTAAGACAAATGCTATGGATACCCTATTCTATCGTAATCGTCTTGTAGTGAAATTCAGTGCTTTATATCAGTTTCAACACATTTGAAATAGGGTAATCTCATTAAAATACTCTGCAAACGATTTTTCCCCATATACCATAATGTAATGGAATTATTTTGTGCCCCTGTTAATAAACTATTAATCCCAAATACTTCATATGCAATACCAAACACGCTTTCTTGACCCTAAATAAAGTTTATCAATTGCATGAGAATCCGAGTACATTTACAGGAGTTAGAGCGTGGACAGACGGCCAGACGGACTGAAAAACCGAATACATAAACACTTTTCAACTTTATAATAAAACACACATACTACAATATATATTAAAACACACATACACACATAAATAACGCCTGAATTCAACAGTTAAAGGTATATATAAATATTATACAGACATACAAGCAATAAATACAATAAACCCAACTGGAGTGAAAAATTAGCCTCAGCCAGGAATCGAACCCGGGATCACAGTATACAAGACTGCTGCTCAGTGGTTAGATCAGCAGTCTTATATAATGTGGGTGTTAATTTACTTGGATTTTTTTTTTATTATTTTTGTTTTCATAACCATTGTGTAGCTTGAGCCATATTTTTAATAAGTGAAATGATGCTGCATCGTTACATATTGATTTTTTGCGTGTTACAATCTCTATGGTTTCTCTTATAATCTCTCTATTCTAAAAAAAAGTAACTACCGCTGTCACCGCCGCCGCCGCCGCCGCCGCCGGTTTTGAATTTTTTGTGACCGGAGGTCTTTCTTCGTTAATATTGAGAAAAATAATGCATACAAAAATATGAAAATCAGTGGTTTTATACAAAAATGTTTGATAAACACGCTGATGCAGACAGTTTTCCAATCGAAGAATTATTTTAAGAGATATTTAATGCTAAAGTTGGAGAAAATCGTTCCACTAAAAAAGTTTTATAGCAGCAAAAACTAGACATGGCAGTGTAATCATTTTTAGATCATTTTATGCGTTAGAATTTGCCGGAGTGCAGATTGCATTATTTTTTTTATTTTGACTCATTTTTTCAGGTTTTATTTCTATTTTAAATTCAAATTTTCGGCATTTCTAGAGATATTTTTTACAGATTTCAGAAAATTGTACTAATTTAAACTGTTGCCAACTGTATAAAAAGCGTAAGCAATAATGTTTGCTTCAAATTAAAAATTTATTTACACGTGACTATTATAAACAGGAAAAAAACTTTCAAATTAGAATTAAATAATTATGTATAAAAAGCAGGAACTTATTAAAAATTACGTCATAAGAAGTACACACGTGAATTTTAAAAGAGAAAGGATATTGTAAAATAATAAATTCATTAACATGCGTTAGAAGTCTTAGGAGAAATTACGTCATATTTACGTCACATTATAGTTATTACATAAAATGAACACAAAATAATATTGCAAAAAAGTTTAAATTTAGAAATTGCGCTAGACATTTATTTAATATTTTGAGAGGATATTTTCAACTATTTTTGTTAGGAAACCGCAAATAATATTTCATTGCTAACAAATGTACTTTCACGTGATTATTTAAAAGAGAAAGAATAGCTTGGTAAAAATTACGTCAGATTAAAAACGATTAATTTAAAATGTCTCATTTAAAAGAACTTTCTTTTCGCTTTGTTAAAAAATACCAGGAGACAAAGACTCAGTTTACTTAATTCCTTTTATATTAGCTTATTTTGAAATGTTGTTACACGTGTCTACGTCATCAAGTTATTTTTATTTCGACGTTTTATTTGTATTTTTATTAATGTTGTACGAATTTATTTGTTCTTTGGTTATTTAAAATAAAAATTATGTCAACTTGTATAATTTGGCGAGTGGTTTGGCGATTTATATAATTTGGCGAAATTGGTCGACGGGATAATCAAGTAGTACCGCAGCGGATTTGGCGTTAAAATTCCCCAATCAAAGGGAAATGAATAGAAATTCGTTTATAGGGAGATCGCCACTGTTTTTTAAATTATAATTCAATCTTTCGAAATCTTTTTAAAGCCGATCAAATTAGCGTGCATTTAGAGTCTGCGGTGTCTGGACGGGGGTTGGCGAGCGTAGCTCGTAGGGGGCCGAGCCCCCTAGTAGATAATAAAATAATTTTTCCCTCCAGTCTATAGTATCCATCCAATATAAGAGAAACCAAAGAGATTGTAATGCGGAAAATTCAGCAAAAGCAGCAAGAACAGATGATCAGCAGAAGATACTTTCGTCATTGCAAACAAAAGTTACAAATTTCCCTAAGTTAACTTTTATTATTGGAAAAGCAGAATCTGAAAAAAGTACTGTAATCAAAGAAATTAGTAAAACAGTCATTGACCAGTTAGTATAAGGAGCTATCATGTTTTTGTCACTAATAGGTATTGCTGCAATTAATGTTGAGGGCAAGACAATTCACTCTGCACTAAACGTGTTTTAAATGGTTCGCTGATTTTGGAAGTCAGGCAGCAAGAAATTTATAGCTCAGCATGGATACAGTGTTACTTCTCATTATTGACGAATTTTCAAGGATGGGATGCCGTCTGAGGGCTGAACTTGAACAAAGATGCCTCGAAGGTAAAAACAGATAGCATTCATCCTTTTAGAGGCTTATTTGTTTGAATCCTTGGATATATTAGGCAGTTACAGCCTCTAAAAGACATCCCTCTATATAAGAGACATTCTATAAAAGACATTTTGGCTATTCGCGGACAAACAATGCTTAGGGATTTTGAAAAATGTTTCACCTTAACAAAGTCAATGAGACAAAACGACGATAAAAAAGACAGTTTCGAAAGATTCTTAATTCGCTTTCCTTAGGTCAAGTTTCAGACGACCCTTCACCCCTTATGCAACTGCTTTCCGGCTAAACTTGAATGATTTCAAGATGCCCTATGCCTTTTCCCCCAAAACAAGCTAGCTAAAAAACACAATGAAGAAATACTTTTTAAATCAAAATGGCCAGTGACAAGAATATTAGCAAATCACAATAATTATATAGCAAGATGGAGGGAAGATGATCACGCGTCTGAACTTCAGGCTGGACTTTTCACAGAAGTTGAATGCAAAGTTATGTTACGTTCCAATATCTTGACGGAGTGAGGATTGGTAAACGATGAACTGAGTACGGTAAAATATATCGTCTATGGCTCAAGATTTCAACCTGCAGGATTGCCACAAGCTATAATGGTTCATTTTGATGATTATCATGGGCTATTTCTAACTGAAAGACTTTTCCTTATCGAACCTATTTGTAAATCTTGGAAAGAAGAAAAGGCCTCATGCTCACTAACTCAGTTGCCTTTAACAGCTGCATATCCGGCCAACATACACAAATCCCAGAGTTTAACTTTGTCAAAAACTACTGCGGACATTGGTCTAAAGGGGTTGTCACTTAAAGCAACGTATGTCACTTTTAGTATAGTTTGTCGTTTAGAGAAGTTCTTCTCATTGAAGCGCTTTTCGCAAAGGATATGCTCGACCAAATTAGAAGGATGGGAGCACTTGCTGATAGATTAGCATTTGAGCATTGCCTGAGGCAACTGACGACTGAATCAAACATTTGAAAATGAACTGTTCGCGGCTGTTATTTCAAGCTTACTTTTATACTATTAAACATTAAACTTGAAAATAAAATGTTTTTTAAATACTAGGGGGGGGGGGGGGATCTGCCAGCCTGCTCGCTACGCTCTCCAACCCCCACGTAATCGTTTCGCTATTCCATTCGGTATCGCATATCAATCCAAATTCCTAGCCAACCACAGACGTGATTGTTTCGCATTTCCATTCTGGATCGCTTCGCGATCCTTTATTTTCTATGCATTCAAATTTTAGTTTCCATTTGGTAAAACCCTGCTCCTCCCCAACTCCTGACAATTTTATTTCCTTATCTCCAAGCACGTAATCATTAGAACTTACAGAGTTGCATAATTATAAGAATTATTAAATATAAAATTATATATGAGGACGTGAATTTCAAAACTCGCTTTATCCAAAATTTAAAAAATCGAGTTTTGGGAAAACTGCACAGAAAAAACACTATAATCTGTAAAAAAAATATTTTTATCCTTTATTTTTGGGCTCTTAAAATATTGGTTTGGTTTCAAAACTCGCCTTATCCACTAGGGAGTTGGCAACAAAACTAGCTTTATCCTTGGGCATGCGTAAGACCAACGAACGGCTAGCTTATCAGCTACTATTACGGTAATTTTCCTTCATTTCTCTGTGACCTGTTGATATTTTCGTTTAAAGATTTTACCTGTTCTATTCATACAAACTAATTAAATAAGTTTTACAGCATGTCTTATGTATAATGGGCAGTGAATAAACTCTTGCATTTTGTAGTGGAAGGATGAAGAATAGAAAAAGATATACGAACACATGGGCTAGTAAAGAATACACGCAAAAGAAGATTAAAATGTAAGTTAAAAATGGGGAATCGCTTTCTATATTTCTTACTGTCAGAAGATGTTAAAAGGTTTAACTTTTATTCTCATGCATAAACCTAAGGCATTTCCGGGCCTTTCAAAGGTATTACGATAAGGTACTATACAGGGTGTCCGGTCTCAACGGTGTCCAATGGCTAATTCCTAAACCGTTAGTCATAGACATATAGTTCAAATTACAAAAATGTTTTAAATCAGGTAAAGAAATATTTTAAAAGCGATTTCGGTCAATAAAAACATTTCTTAGAAAATTACGAAATTTAAATTTTTATACGGTCCCCCGGTCCTATCAGTTATATTTAGTGAAATTTTCCGTTTACACTGACAAGTAATACAAAAAAAGTCCCGTTATTCTACGATTAAAATTGACCGAGTAATAGCTGTTTAAAGTTGGAGCATATTTTTTGCTGCAAATTGGGGGTCATTCACAAATTTAGTCGAAATAAAATTTCGTCAGATATAAAAAATGTTTGGGAGTAAAATTAACATTGCAATATAAATTTGAAATCTCTAATCATTCTGGCATATTAATGGAAAATATACAATTTCTAATAAACATTTAAGAAGAAAGAAAAAACAGAATTTTTGTTAAATAAATTTATTCTAAATTAACAGCTTCAATTCTTTACAAAATGATACGTATTTTAAAATATTATTAGACTGCACAAGCCTGTAAAAGTTGGGTTATGTCATGTTTTTTAGCTTTTGATAATTGATTCTTGTATATTCTGTACCGCTGAATCCTAAATTGACCTTCATTTTTAGCTATCATATCAGGATTTTTCGCAAATTGCAAATTTCAAAGTTAAGAAGTTCAATGTTAAAATTGAATTTCCTCCCCCATCTCATCGGACCACTCAGCTGTTTAGCTGTAAGAATCCCAGGATAAGCAAAAATATCGAATAAATTTGCTAATCAACACACATACATCTGCAATTTCATTGACTATTTATACTGATAAATGTAGAAAACCAACTCTTGGACCACGGGCCAACAGGATTAATTGGGCCAACTTGCACCATGTCGCCATTTTGTTTTTTGATCATCGTATCAAAATATTCTGTTAATATATTTTTTAATCAGTAAGTAGAAAATAAGTTCTGAACAACGGTCCTTTACACTGCTATTAACCAAAGTGAAACTTTAATTTAGAAACAAATCAGAAACGATTATTCATAAGTACAAAAAAGAAACTTACCCGAGTGAAAATTTGGCTTCCGTTTGACTGCCCTTCCACTACTGACGTTATTGCTGGTGTCAGAAGACGTGATTACACACGCGTCGCTCAACTAGTAATACCACTTACCGGATAAATTGAAAAATATCGCGGATGGCACAACTTGCGCCTATGGTTAACATGCCCCCGGTCTACCCTACTGATGTAGAATACGGTTCAGTCTCAGGATCGAGTAATTAAAAAATATGGGCTACATTTTGATAATATTCACAAAATTGACTGCAACAAAATCTTACTAAATCATAAAATCAGTACATTTTAATCCTTTAAATTAGAATATACTAGTTAAACGAATGAAGGTTTTATAACAAAATAACAAAGGTGGCCAGATTCTTTTGATAGTATTAAACAATTTTGGCATCCTTTTTGCCGTTAGCGTCCCCCAGCTACATTCTAACATGTCAGGAACATTTAATTTAAACATTTTAAAAGAGATATATGGCTTTTATAAAATTTATACCTATACCGTGTGATTCCTAACTTATTGCCGTATAAATAAATAATAAATCAACGCACACTTAAATACGTGTTACTATTATAGCATACTTTAGCTGAATAATTCACAATACGCTAGTTGAATGCAGAGTAAATTAAAAAAAAATAAATTATTATACCTGTAATAATGCATAGAGAAAATATGTTTTTGTATGAGCAGGTGCAGGTTCTGGAGCTGGAGGAGGATCTGGAGCAGGTGCAGGTTATGGCCAGAGTGCAGGAGCGGGAGCCGGTGCAGGATCAGGTAATTTTCACAAAATTTAATAATGAAAGATTCAAATGTATAGCTTTTTAAAAATAAATGGACCATTGTCAGTCTAAATCATAAATTAGGACTTACATGAATTCTAAAAGTGTTGATGTCGTTGAGGGTTACAAACAAGCCTATGCTTTTCCTGTCGATATCGTTTTTACACAATGGAAAAACCTACGGGGTCGGTTATTTGTTTGGCACCAGTGTTTATTTTTATTTATTTTAGTGCGCAATCGTTTACGAAATTGAGACAATCGCAAAGGTATACCTATCGTCTTTATGAACCACATTTTAATCCTTAGTATTGAATTAATAAAGACGAACAATTAAATCTGATCCTAAAAATTAGTGATGAGACCTCTTTTTGTAAGCGCATGCCAACTATATTCTAACGTGATAGGAACATTCTAATTTCGAAAATAATAAATAAAGAAATAATTTTTTTACGAAACATTTTTTTTTATTTATCTTAAATTTGATATTACATACTTGTCCCACTGTAATACGTATAGAATAAAATATTTTAGCTGAATGCTTCAAAATATAATACATCAACTCTGATTAAATTTTCAAATAATAAATTACTACCTAAATATGTAATAATGTGTTAACAAAATATACTTTTTAGGAGCTGGATATGGCCAAGGTGCAAGTTATGGGCAAGGTGCTGGTGCAGGAGCTGGTTCCGGATCTGGTGCAGGCTCGGGATATGGCCAATCATATGCAACGGGAAGTACTACAAGCACAGTATCCAACAGCGTTTCAAGATTATCTTCAACTGCAGCAACATCTCGAGTTTCGTCTGCTGTTTCAACTTTGGCAAGTGGTGGAGTCAATGTCAATTCTCTTTCCAATGCTATCTCTAATATTTCAGCAGGTGTTGCCAGTGCACATCCCGGACTCTCTGGATGTGAAGTTCTTGTTCAAACACTTTTGGAAGTAGTTTCTGCATTGGTTCACATTTTGAGTTCCGCAAACGTGGGCTATGTTGACCCTAACGCTGCTGGTGCAAGTGCGAACACAGTTTCTCAATCAGTATCTAGTTTATATAGGTGAAGTATCCGAAAACATTGAAGAGAACGTATTTACTTTCTGAAATACGTCATGTATCAAAAATATTTGAAATAAATATTTAGATTGAACTATTCTATTTATCTGCATTTTTTTCTCTTTGAAATGTATATTTTTTTCGATTTTTTATTCCATTAGGCTGTCATATACTATTGGAATTGATCGTTCAAGAAAGTAGTTAGAAAAATATAAAAATATTTTTTAATAATAAATTGCTTATTAACTGAAAATCCATCTATTAATCATCCTGACTGACTTATGTTGCCTGTGATAAAAGTCTAGAATATTTAATGATTCCACTTAATAGAAAGAATTAAACAAAATGGATCCCACCTATATCAATCTATTTCAACCGACACTTAGTATTTTAGAATAAGGAACTACTATACAATACGGAAAACTAAGTCAATTGGGATTATTAATCGACCCAAACACTTCGATGAATTTTTTAACTATCACACTATTTCAAAGACAAAGAATTTAATTCAAACATTTCTTAAAATGAACTTTCACTTTCACGATTAAAAGTAGAAAGAAAAGAAGGCGCATCACTTATAATAGTTATGATAATCAAAGGCTTATAAAAGTGTCATTTGACCATATATAAAGTTAGCTAACTTTTCATTTGTAAAATGCGCATTGTACTTATTCTATTTATTTATTTATTAAAATAATTAACATTCTACGAACTCTTGAAATCTTAATTATTAATCAAATTTGTCGATGATTTTCAAAATTTATAACGCCATAAAAGTATTTAAGTATATTAGCCACACAGCACAGATTGGTAAATGTGACATCCATATAACGTAAACTACATCCATATACCATGTCCATAATTCATCCAAGGAATTCATATTACATAGTATCTACGTAGATATTACCATCAGATGTCTCTCCGAATACATCCATATAGCGTTTGTTGGACATCCAGATCTGACATAAATCTATGTAAAACGGATGTCTACACTGTAAAAAAAAATCTGTGAAGTTACTAAAGTTTTTCTAGGAAACTTGGATTCGTAGAACTTTTCATGTAACGGCAACAACAAAATTTCATGTAACAGACACACTTTTGCGCCGAAAATCAAAAAATCTGTAAGGTTACAAAGAATTTTTTTGGAAACTGGGATTCCGAGAACTTTTCATGTAACTGCAGCCAGGGTTACAAATAAAAGTTTAGTAAGATTACTGAAATTTTAGCAGATTCATTTGTAAAGTTACAGATTTTTGTAGCTTTACAAAAACTAGTTTTGTAGATTTGCAGCTTTTTTCGTACCGTTACAGGTGAAAGTTTAGTAAGCATGTAACTTTACATCTGTAGAACTACAGATTTTTTTTTACAGTGTATGTCCATATAGATCATATCCTAGACATAATATGTATGTATATATACATCATATCTATGTAATATGTACGTATATATACTGCACATATCTATGTAATATGTACGTATTTAAACTACACATATCTATGTAATATGTACATATATATACATAATATCTATGTAATGTTTACATATATATATGTAATATGGAACAGTATGCGTATACCCAGACTCTTCTGCATCTTATTTTTGTAAATTACAAGAAAACGTTATTCATGAAAAGTTTACGATTTTAAAAAATATTTTAAAGTATCAAAATTATTGGTAAAAAGCACAAATTATTAGCAATATTAGCTAAACTGTAATAACTGTATTTTAAGTCATACCAACTGTATCGTGTAACTGCTTTGATGACAATAAATATAATTAACATAAGAAAATATCAGGGAAAAAATACTTTTTATTATGTTAAAACAACATAAATGCTTTATTTTTTAAAAATGTATTTTTTTTTTATTATTTTACTTTTCAAAAACAGAAACTTTTATTATATAACAACATCATATCTCGCCCCCCCCCCTTTTTTTATCTTTTAAAAAGAAACCAAATAGTGTAATTACTCTGATAACTAACAAGGTGGGAGTATACGTAGGGTTGTCCCACACTATTATTTTTACTTAGCGGCAGATTTTATTTATGCCCCAGACTGACATATATAAATGTTTATTTCACATTATATTTACAATTTTACTTTATTATTGTTAGAAAAACTAATATCTTTCAGAATTGGATAAACACCATCAATCGTGCTAGAAAAACTAATCTCTATCAAAATTACATAAACTTATCATTAATCAAGATAAACTGTTTTTTCCTGTCATTCAAAAACACTTTAGCTGTCATAAATAAACACTTGTTTATTACTTTACAAGATTACTTCCTGTTTGTGAGATATGTGGATAAGAAACAAATAAACACTCAAATTAAATGACTGCTATTGTGACTTATATAAGAACTATTTACACAATTTATGACTTTAAGTATTTTATTCATATCTATAATTAAGATTCATTTTATTTGTTATTTTAATCATTTATCAATAATCCTTTTGTGTATGTTATAATTTCTTCAGTGTGTTTTCTGCACTGTAATGAGAAGGGAGCAAATATGTATGCTCCAGTTTGTATGTATAAGCGTAGATAAAATATAGTTTAAAACCAGAATCTTCACAATGTTCCTGAAATATATATCACCCAAAAAGGATACACAATCTTTTAATAAAATAAATTCACCAGTTCTTATAGGTGACACATCGCTGAATATTTCAGTTTTATCTTGGATTTAATCATCTTCTTTTCATTGGATATGTTGAAAAAACTTACCTGCTTCGAAGTGGACGATCTACAATTAAAAGGTAAGGAGCTTTACCTTATCTTTATTTTGTGATTAAATGTGAATATTGTTATTTACCTCCAGTCTCATTTTTTAATCTAACAATGATTATGAGACTGACGTGCTGCTTTCCTTAAATATTAAATATTAGTATATGATAATTTAACGGGTTTATTTGAAAATTAAAAGGTGGTAATAGAAGTCAAACATGACGACACCAAAAGATGCACAGATAATAGAGAAGCTTAATTCGAATAATTATAATGTATGGAAATTTAAAATCGAGATGCTTCTCATTAAAGAAGATCTTTTTGAGATCATTACTGATGAACCACCAAACCCAATTACGACCGATTGGTCCAAAAAGGACCGAAAGGCAAGGGCTATAATTAACCTCAGCATTGAGGATAGCCAGATCGTCCACGTAAAAAATATTAACAATGCTAGAGATACCTGGAACACATTAAAGGCAATTCATGAACGCAGCAATTTATCAAGTAAGCTATAACTTTTACGCAAGTTGTATAGCACAAAATTACCTGAAGGTGGTGACATGGTAAAGCATATCACAAACATACTAGAATTAATTGATAAATTATCTGCAATCGGAGAAACAATAAAGGACAATCATATTTCAGCGCTGTTACTGTGTAGCTTACTAACTTCGTATGATACATTAATTACCGCATTAGAGTCCCGTAATTAAGAAGAGTTGACACCTAGTTTCATTAAAAGTAAATTGATTGATGAATATAATCGCAGAAGCGATGGTTCAGAACCCTCTGAAAACACCGCAAGAGCATTTAAAACTACAAAGAAATTTAACAATACGGGTTACAAATTCAATAATGCCGGATACAAGTAGGAACAAAAATACTGTTCAAATTGTAAATTAAAAAACCATAACACTAAAGATTGCTAGCATAATTACAACTATAAAAATAAACAAAACAATACTTCACATAATACGAACTATAAACAAAACTACAAAAGAAATTTTAATTCTTCGCTTGTTTTCCAAAAGGATGATAAATCTGTAAAAAATGATTATGTATCAAATTCGGATAAAAATGCCAATTGCAATGAATCTGAAAGTCATCAAGGTAATAAACATTGTGCATTTATCATAAAACCGCGCAATAACAAAGCGTGGATAGTTGACAGTGGCAGTTCCAGTCATATAACAAATAATCAACATTTATTTACAGAAATTAAATCAAATGAAAAAAACTAATGTTGCTAATTGCAAACGGAAACAAATTAGTTTCTTATGGATCAGGAAATACATTAATAAAAACTGTAACTTTAAACGGTGAAATACACAACACATAGGCGTAACCAGGGGGGGTGCCCTGGGTGCCCGGGCACCCCCCCACTTGCGCAAACTCAAGCACAATTATTTAAAAAAATTGAAATCTACAAAAGAAAAAAAGAAGATGTGAAAGCAGAGTTTAATTAGTTTAGCAAATTAGCTTAGTTTAGAAAACTAACAGCCTAAGTTTTGAAATGTGATAAAAAAAGAAACCAGGTTCTTTTTTCTTTCTTTCTTTTTATAAGAAAATTATGTTGTTTATATTTTTTAAAACTAGAATATTTACAAGAATCTGTATTAGTCATAGTAAGTCAAAAATGTGGCTTTATAATCCCACTTTGACGTCTTTGGTTTGGAAGGGATTTTGTAACACCGTTCTTCCTATTTCATGTTTCTGCAATTTCATGAGAAATTAAGGGCTCATCCGCTCTGCTCAACAAGTGCAAAACGTTCTGACACATTTACAAATTCATTTTTTAACGGAAAGAAAAAGAAAGAAATTTTTTTTGAAAGCCTGACCAGGGAAGCGATTTAGAATCGATCTGTGTTTTCCATTTTTTTGATCAATCAATTATGTATTGAGTTAGAAGCGATTTGGATCACATGACAAGCGCGTTTTTCGCCCTTTCTTGATTGCTCTTTCTCCTTTCGCGCGGGAATTCGATTCAAAACGCCCACTTTGACACTATTTTCCGAAAGATCTATTGAGTTTGCAAAAAACCGAAAAAAAAAACCAGCTCGATGACATAGTTTCTGAACAATAACACCAGCTAGATTCATGCATTTCCGAACACAAATAAATTAAAACTTATGTCACAAAGTTGCCCTTTCGGATTTGAGAACAGCCTTAATGCATGTTCTTGACGAGGATAGAAACTATTTGTCTCTTTGTTAAGCAAAATAATTTGAAAGGAAATGCAGATTTGAAACGATATTCTTAAGTGCAATTAGCCGGGGGAAATAGGAGGGAGTGTACAGACCCCGCCTCCTTTGAAAATGGCACAGAAAATTCAAACTAATAGCACAGAAAATTCAAACTAATCTGGGGTTTTTTGGTTGGATCAATTTCGTGTTTTGTGGTCATTTTTTGATATTCGTAAAAGGAATATGGTTGCAGTCTTTCAAGTCAATATAGCAATTTTTTTCCTCTGAAAATTTTTATACGATTTTTAAAATTTCTTCACGTTTCGCGGCGTTCTTTTGAAAGTAAGAAAAGAGAACCCGGTTTCAATCTTTTATCCCACTGCAGTAAATATGGACCAAATTCGCGATTTTATTCTGCGATCATTTCATGATATTTACAATTTTTTTCCAAAATCGTTTGACGAAATTCACGTCTTTCTACGCGATTTTTTGTCGAAATCCGCACACCACTAGCCTTTGACAAAATTCGTATTTTTTTATAGCGATCCTTTTACGAAATTTGCATTTTTTACCGCTATATTTTGAAGAAATTGGCATTTCTTTAGCACGATCTTTTGACGAAAATCGTTTTTTCTTTCTGCGATCTTTAGACGAAATTCTCGCTTTTACCGCGATCCTTTGATGAAATTTATTTTCTGTTGCGGCCGATTGACGAAACTGATTTTTTTACAGGGGTCATTTGTCGAAACTCGCGATAGTTTTGCGCGACCGATCGGGAAAATCCTCAATATCTTTCTGTACCAATTAACAAAATTCTCTTACTCTTTTCCGCGACATTTTAACGAAATTTGCAAAAAATTTTTGTCAATCATTTATCGAAATTCGTAATTTTTTGCGCAATCTTTTGACGAATTTCGCGATTATTTTCTGCACTCTTTTATCGAAATTCCCGATATTTTTCCACGATCGTTTGAAGAAATTCTCAAAATTTTCCGGCGGCGATTTACGAATTGTCTTTGAAAAATTCCATACAAGAAATAAAAATCGCGGATTTAAAAATAAATTTAAAATACTCATTGAAGAATCACTGGTCTGTGAAAGAATTTGGGGGGGGGGGAATACTGCAGAGCATTTTTTATTATGCGGGAATTTCCTTTTCTGTGTGCAAATCGCGCGATCCCGCTCGTTATTTCAAATCCTATCCCTCAAAAAAAAGTTCATGACTAGTGGAGTTTCGTTTTTTTTTTTTTTTTTTTTTTTTTTTTTTTTTTTTTTTTTTTTTTTTATGAACGTAGAATTAAACAATTCTAGGATTGAAGTGGGGACTGCCTTCGGCAACGTACTCCCGAGCAAGCTACGACCTCTCCTGTCTCGAAAGAAGCTAATCTTGAATTATTGCGTTTTTTATTTGGAGCCAAATTAAATTTTCAGCTTCCTTATAAGAATTGATTGATCATTCTCTCAATTCGAATTTAATCACGGCTATTGCAAAAATTACCGGAGAGTTTTTTCTGTTTCAAAAAAGGTAATAAAATCGCCTCAAAGCATGAAAACCACCGCTAAAAATCGCATTAAAAATTCGGAAAAGATTAAAAAACTACAGGGAACGAAATTAACTAATTGGGTAAAAGATTTAAACCGGATTCCTTTTAGGAATGTAAAAAAAAAAAAAAAAAATCACCACAAAATGCAAAAAAACCCTCTAAAAATTACATTAAAAAATTGTTAAAAATTTAAAAATCTCTGTAAGAATCTCGAAAACACTTTATTGAAAAGAAGACAAAGTTTATACTGGATAAAATATTGAAATCGGATTCTTTTTTACAAATTAATAAAAAAAAATGCCGCAAAATGCGAAAAAATTCGCGTAAAACATTAATTCTAAAATTCCAGAAATTGTCTTCTATATGCATGACTTCAGGCATATAAGTCCTGTCAAATCTTACGGCTGTGCGGGCTGCATTGTTTTTACAGAGTTCAGCGCTCGCGCATACACACACACATAGACAGACAAGCACCTATCTTTATTATTACAGTCGCTTCATGATAGTATAATTTTTATCTTGATAAAATTTAGTGTATATTATCATGACCTACTTAATATATTCGACACATTTTGTGGTAAAAACATGAATTACTGTAATTCCCGGTCTATAATCAGCGGATCAAACAATTACGTTTGAACCCAGAAATCTTGTTCCATAAAACGTAACTTGTTAAATCATAATAAATATCAATCTTCAATAATGAAATAAAATTTCCGGATCGAGACATGGTTGTTTGATCCACGGATTATAGGCAGTAAATTACGATATTAATGAATATTATAATTACTTATAATAATAAAATAATTATTTGTATAGACTTTCCTTCAAAATTTCTTGGGTCCCTCCGGTGATCCCTAAGAAGTCATGGAGTCACATTCTGAAAAGCTTTCGTGCGTATGTACTGGTGTACTGCATGTATTATCTGAGATTTACCATCCTGCAAAATTTCATCTACAAGACTTTGATTGAGATAATTTTAGATCTCATGCAGTGTTCCCCTGTGCCTATAGAAGTTTCCAGCATGATTAAAGCCATTTTTTAATCTTTATAAGAAGTTAGGGTGCCGAAAGATTTTACACTTGTGACCACTCTTAGTCCCTGTCTTATGTCACTGCTGCAAGGAGATTTACATATATATATATATACAGGGCTTAATTTCTAAGAAAAAAAGTACCGGAGCCTTAATATTATGTGGTACCGGTACTACAACTGTACCGCCCCCCCCCCCCCCCCCGTCATTCCAATCTGTATATTTATATTTCGTATATTATTTGCAAAATTAAAGCATTTTTTTTTTCTTTAGCAAAATAATAAATGAAAAAAATATCTATCGTAATATACTTAGCTGTCAACTAATCCACTTTTTAGTTATGACTCCTTCCGAATAGTAATCTTTTCCTAGTTTTTGTTCTAATTAATTGCAGAATTCAGCGATTAAATAGGATAAGGATTATGATTCGGAAATAGTGTTAACATAAAAAAGGGATAGATCGTAGCTATGCATTTTTTCATAAAAATGCATAGCTACGAATTGCACTGGTCTCCGGAGCCCTGTATTTATGAGCTCTGGTGAATTCCGACCAATATTTAAATATTTACTAAAAATAGAGAAGTTCCGGAGCTGGGCTCCGGTGGGCTCCGGCGCAAATTAAGCGCTGTATATATATATATATATATACATTTCCTTTTTTGTCTTTTTTACCATTAGATCTAGTTTTGATGCTTTGAATCCCTTCTCATCCCTCCTCACGCAAACAAAAATCGCGTTTGAGCCCTTTTTAAAAGAAATACCATACAACTATACCTTCTAAGATGAAAACCTGTCCAAAACGGAAATTCGACCGGTTTTATGAGGTACCTTTTTAGCAGGTTTTACCATATAAGATATTGTTTGTATCCAACATGTTCAGGATAAGAAGCCTGGGCACCCCCCCGTTCAGAAGGCTGGTTACGCCTATGCAACATAACACTAAAAGACTAAAAGATGTGTTATTTGTTCCAGATATTGAATCAAACTTATTTTCTGTTAGTAAAGCTACAGAAAATGGATGCGAGATTTTATTTAAAAATGATAAATGTAAGTTAACGTATAATGGAATAACTCGCCTGGAAGCGGTAAAGAAAAATAACTTATATGAAATTCAAACAGCAAATGAAAGCGCAAACATAAACTATGTAAATAAGACTTACATTTGTAAGGATAATAATTGCATAGAATTATGGCACAGAAGGTTTGGCCATAAAAATTTTGCATCTATCAAACAAATCGAAGAAAAACACCTAGCAATAGGAATACAAATAAATAAGTGTATACATGACACAACTTGTGAAACTTGTATCAAAACAAAGTTAACAGATGCACCTTACCCAAAATTAGCAGATTATAGAGCCACTAAACGATTAGCGTTGATACACTCTGATGTATGTGGGCCTTTCCAAGTACCAACAATAGGGGGAAAAACATATTTCTTAACATTTATAGATGATTACTCAAGATTTACAATTCTGTATTTATTATCAAAGAAATCAGAAGTTTATGAAAAACTTAAGGAATTTGTTGCCTTAGTTAGTAATAAATTTGGCGAAAAGCCGAAAAGTATAAGAACAGACAATGGAGGGGAATTTAACAATGATTTAGTGGATAACTATCTCATAAAAAACGGCATAAAGCACCAATACACTGTTCCGTACTCTCCGAGCAAAAATGGCGTAGCCGAACGCAAAAATAGAACTTTAATTGAAATGACGAGAGCTTTGCTTAGCGAAGCAAACTTGCCTCAAAAATTCTGGGGTGAAGCTATCTGTACGGCGAATCACCTGCAAAACCGCTTGCCAACGAAAGCTAATGAAAAGTCCCCGTTTGAGCTTTGGAATGAACGACCGCCAAATTTACATTATCTTAAAGTGTTCGGCTGTAAAGCCTTTGCATATGTCAACAAAAATAAACGACAAAAATTAGATGATAAGGCAGTTGAAGGTATTTTTGTCGGTTACGACAATTACTCCAAAGGGTACCGCATCTACACAAGTGGTAAAGAAATAATAATCGCAAGAACTGTTAAATTTCTAGAAAACAAAAATACACAAGAAAAGGTAGAAACACAGTTAAATTTGAGAGAAAAACAATCCGATGAAAATGACAAATCACATAACAAAAACTTCGTAGAAATTGAAGTGACAAACACTGAAGACACACCAAGTGAGTCAAAACAATTAACACCGGAACCAAGACGGTCAGATAGATCAAATAAAGGAATCCCTCCAGACAGATTCGTTTACATGACAACACAAGAACATATAAAAGGACCAGAAAATTTTAATGACATAATAAATATTGAAAACCCAGAAGAAAAACAACACTGGTTAAATGCGACACAAGAAGAAATAAATTCTCTTAATAAAAACAAAACATGGACACTAGTCGATCCCCCACAAGGTAAAAAAATAATTGGATCCAGATGGATTTTTAAAACTAAATATGATGATCAAGGAAGAATACAGAAATACAAAGCGAGATTAGTGGCAAAGGGATATTACCAAAAATATGGCGTAGATTACGAAGAAACTTTTGCCCCTGTTGTTTCATATACGACACTTAGATCATTCATAGCAGCGGCAGCTTACCACAAATTAAAAATTAATCATGTCGATATCAAGACGGCTTTCTTGTATGGAAACATAGATGAGGAAATTTACATAACTCAGCCAGAAGGCTATATTATTCCAAATCAGGAAAACAAAGTATGCCGATTAAATAAATCCATTTATGGCTTGAAGCAAGCAGCCAGGGCATGGCACACAAAGATAACAAAATCATTAAATGATTTAAATTTTAAACAGTCTAATTCAGACACATGCTTATATATTAGAAATGAAGGAGAAAGCAAAACGTATATTATTGTTTACGTCCAAGATATCCTGATTGCAGGACAAGATGACGAAATTTATGATATAATAGAAAAACTTAAGGGAGAATATGAATTAAAAAATGTAGGAGAACTAAGTTATTATTTAAGAATCAAAATAGAAACAAGTTGGAAATTGCTCGTCAAACGTGGCAAATGAGGTGCGTTCGTACTATAACTAGTTTTAAAATTATTTTTTGCACCCCATATTGTACTGAATGTATAATTTTTTGCACTTCATAACGTGCATAGTCTGATACATCATTAAAATGCACTTCCAATATTTTTTTCGGAACACTTTTGACTGTCCCTGTAATTAAACTATACATCCGATTTTCCTAAAATTTGAAATAGCTCAACAAAATTTTGCAACAATTATATCTTTAAAATTTCAGACCATTCGGAAGGCTGTAATATCATTAAAATGCACTTGCAATAATTTTTCCCATTGGCCGTAATGTAAAGAAAAACTTTTGACTGTCCCTGTAATTAAACTATACGTCCGATTTTCCTAAAATTTGAAATGGCTCGACAAAATTTTGCAACAATTATATCTTTAAAATTTCAGATCATTCGGAAGGCTCTAATATCATTAAAATCCACTTGCAATAATTTTTCCCATTGGCCGTAATGTAAAGAAAAACTTTTGACTGTCCCTGTAATTAAACTATACATCCGATTTTCATAAAATTTGAAATGGCTCGACAAAATTTTGCAACAATCACATATTTGAAATTTCAGACTATTCGGTTGGGTAGTTCTTGCTCTGTTACATGCGGACAGACGGACAGACGGACGGACTGAACGACGACTATAGGTGCTACGTATTTATGTAATTACGAACGCACCTAAAAACAGCAGAAGGTTACGAATTAAATCAAAAAGCTAAAATCGAAGAACTAGTAAAAAAGTTTAATTTAGAGGATGCTAAACCAGTCGGTACACCGATGGAACCTAATTTTAATAGATTAGAAGATAATGACAATTTATTGCCAAATAATGTTAAATACAGACAGGCAATAGGTTCATTACTTTATATCGCATCTGTCAGTAGACCTGACATTTCTGCTGCTGTGAATATATTGAGTAGAAGAAATGAATCCCCACGTCAAAAAGACTGGATGGCAGCTAAAAGAATAATACGATATTTAAACTGTACTAAAGGATTAAACTTGCGCATTGACACAAAAGCAGAACCGATTTTAAAGGCTTTCGTGGATGCTGACTGGGCAGGAGATACCAGTACAAGAAAATCAACCAGCGGCAATCTTTTTACCTTGGGTAATAATCCAATTCAATGGATTACAAAAAAACAGTCATGCATTGTTCTTTCATCAGCAGAGGCTGAATATGTATCAGCCGCAAGTGCAGGGCAAGAAATTATTTATTTATTGAAACTCCTGGAAGATTTAGACTTAGCACAAACAAAACCTATTTGTTTATATGAAGACAATCAGAGTTGTATTAAAATGGTTGAAAGTGAGAAGTTTAAAAAAAAAACTAAACATATTGACATTCGTTTCCATGCCATAAAACAACTCAAAGAAGATGGAATAATTGAATTAAAGTACTGTCCATCGAAATATATGATTGCTGATGCACTAACTAAACCAGTCTCCAAACCTGAATTAGTGAATCACAGAAATTCAATGAACTTGTTTGCCTCATCAATCTGAAGAGATTAAGGGGGCATGTTAGAAAAACTAATCTCTTTCAGAATTGGATAAACACCATCAATCATGCTAGAAAAACTAATCTCTTTCAAAATTACATAAACTTATCATTAGTCAAGATAAACTGTTTTTTCCTGTCATTCAAAAACACTTTAGCTGTCATAAATAAACACTTGTTTATTACTTTACAAGATTGCTTCCTGTTTGTGAGATATGTGGATAAGAAACAAATAAACACTCAAATTAAATGACTGCTATTGTGAACTATTTACACAATTTATGACTTTAAGTATTTTATTCATATCTATAATTAAGATTCATTTTATTTGTTATTTTAATATTTATCAATAATCCTTTTGTGTATGTTATAATTTCTTCAGTGTGTTTTCTGCAATGCAATGAGAAGGGAGCAAATATGTATGCTCCAGTTTGTATTTATAAGCGTAGATAAAATATAGTTTAAAACCAGAATCTTCACAATGTTCCTGAAATATATATCACCCAAAAAGGATACACAATCTTTGAATAAAATAAATTCACCAGTTCTTATAGGTGACACATCGCTGAATATTTCAGTTTTATCTTGGATTTAATCATCTTCTTTTCATTGGATATGTTGAAGAAACTTGCCTGCTTCGAAGTGGACGATCTACAATTAAAAGGTAAGGAGCTTTACCTTATCTTTATTTTGTGATTGAATGTGAATATTGTTATTTACCATCAGTCTCATTTTTTAATCTAACAATTATTACATGGGCATTTAAAAATATTTTCAGCTAAATAATTCTTGTACTTACTTTTCTTATTGTGTACTCATAGTTTGTAGCGTAACATACTATTTTTGCAAAATATAAGTTAGCGAGTAATGTGATTAAAAAAACTAGTTCGTAGGGAGCGCCAATATTATTATTGAGGTTACTTTAATAAACTTGCTTTATTACCTCCTTTTTTGAAAGAAATGGGAGTCCTACATAGTCACAGATTTTTTTAAATCTTCGATGCTGAATCCATAATCCTTGCAAAAGAGCATACCGTCAAAGGACACCAGACAAATTCCAGTTGCTTGCAGAAGATCACTAATGGTAATTACTTATTTTATAATAAAACTACACACCTGTGACTTTCTGAGAGCATTCAAATTTGAAGATCTATCCCGGCACCAGCTGATCCACCAGACGCACATCTCCACTGGTATACTTTGTATTGATTGAGATACTGTTTCTGGACGTAACGTCAAAAATAACATTGATGCTCCGTACAAACTAGTTTATTTTTTTTAATTACATTACTCGCTAAATTATGTGTTCTAAAAAATAGCATATTACACAACAACAATGTCAAAACTAGGACCTACTATAGTTTCTCGTTACTTCTAATATACTATTCTGACCACTGAATTTATTGAATTCATTGCTTCGTCAAAAATTTTATCATACACTCAAACATATAGACTCAAATCAAAGAATGTTCCATAGAAAGTATTTCATGTTTTGATAATGAATCCCATTTTCAAAAATAGTAAGAATAATAAGTAAATGCTTTTTGAAAAAAAAAAAAGGTAAATTTTTAATTTAATAGATAATTACATTTAAACTGAGGACCTATGCTATAAGAAAAATCTATAGTAGCTATACTTGTAAAAGAAATGCACCTAAATATCAATTTAAATAAAATTTTGTAAATATGTATTTCAAATGGAGAACCCCTATTATTTAGGTATCAATGCTTTTTCAATAAATGTAAATAATCATTCCATCGTTAACAAGACATGCAGATTTAACTTAAAATACATTGAATAGATAAAACTAAATATATGAAAATAAACTTTTGAGATTAAGAAACTTTTTTATGAAACAATAAATTTTTAATAACGTAATTTAACAACATAATAAAGTGATAAGTTATTTTCAATGCTAAAAAAATATTTATTATTATTAGGCAAACTGTTAACTTACCCTTCTTTTCATTGGATCTAATTTGTTAGCATTATTTTCTTTTATTCAAGACAGATTCACCATTTGAAAGTTTTTATTGATAATAAACATTATCTTTTTTTTTTTTTTTTTTTTTTTTTTTTGCCAAAACAGACTGTTGACCCCCAAAAAGTTTTTGCACTATAATTATACAATTTTATATTGTTCGCATTAGATAAAGTTTCTGGGGTATGGGAGAAGGAGTATAAGAAATTAAATATATCCAAACTTTGTAAAGTTTTATATACAAAATTAAGATTCACTGAAAAATCAAAACATTTTAAATGTAAAACCGGTGAGTAACCATGTAAGTCAAGTATAGAGATTACTATGATCAGTCAATTATATGATAGGGATAGAAAAGATTATAAAATTTGAGGAGTTAATCAAAAATTTATAAGGCTAATTTCTTTGTAGTTTTTTAAAGATAAGGTTAAAAATCGTAAATGCTACAAAAAGCACCAATATAGAATAGCAAATAAAAAACTGAAAAAAAAAAAGAAATCAAAGGACTTACTTACATATAATCCTGCTTGATATTTAATCCAAATCTCAAACAACACCATGCACAACCTAAAGTAAAGTAAATATTACTTCTATTATTAGATTCAGTGGTTGTTGTAAATGCAAACTGATACAACTAAAAATTTATAAAATTAAAAACCAAGTTGAACTTTGATGGTCTAAATTAAACCAGCCAAAAAATGCATAAACATCTGCATAACATAATGGCGTCGCGTCTGGCGTGTTTACAAAACAACAGAAAGCTCATGTTGCCACACGAAAAAGTGTATCGGAAGTAAGATATTTGACTCTTTTAGCGCTCTTTATAGAGGGCGCTGTGTCTACCTCCATAAAGTGTTGGTATATAAACGTCATGTTGACGTAGTTTCTTTGACAATCCAGTTTATATTTTAGAATGAACGTTAAGTCCACCTCCATATTATGTTGGTCCATAGATTGTTGGGATATGAATGTTATATGAATATAATGTGTTCAACCATCCAGCTTACGGTTTTGAATGAACATCATTTTGATGTGCATGTATGTATTCTAGATGTAAACCGCTCTAAATAAACGAAATATCTACATGTGTGCTGTGTGGGTTACATTAGATTATACCCATGTTAATATTTTTATTACTTGCTGAAGAATAATTCTTTTACTAAATGTTGATACTATCCAATAACATTTGGTGGATTTTCTTTTATCATAGATCATCTATAAATTATTATTCTCAGATAAAAGGTATTAAAATTAACATCTAAAACTTCAGGATGCAGCGAAGCATTCCCACCACCTTTTCAGTTATATTTATAGCTTTTCAAGACAAGTATTAATCTTACCCACAGCTTCAAAGCACGTGACATATCATAGAGGGTATATCCAGATAAGCACAGCAAAATGGCCCCCAAATCCGATGTTTGAAATTGTGGGTAATAAGGTTGGCGCTAAATCGCACAACGCTCCGGGATAAACGAAGTGAAGGCTCCTCCCACACTAGAAACGATCGTCATTTACTGGCTAATCCTCTAAAGATAACATCCTGAAGAGTTTTTTTTTTAAAATTAATTTTACATTTCTTTTTCCGTCTTAACAATGAATTAAATAATTCTTCGTTGTATTCTTAAAATAATAATAATAATAATAATATATTCTTAAAAAGTGGGGAATGATTGTACTTTGTGCCAATATATTAAGAAAAAGAAGAAACAACGCATAAAGGCACAAATAAAATGTGTTTAAAAGCATACAGCTGTTTCAAAACCTCTAAGGTTTCCTCATCAGTGCTTAAAATAAATTATATATTCTTTCTGTTACTACCCATAAAATTTTCATTTTATGATATGCCATTATAAGCTAGTAAATTTGAAATAAAATTTCTTTAAAGTAAAATTAAAAAAAGAGAGAGGGGTGTGATATATTTTAATAAATATTTAATTTATATGCTTTAACATTGAAGTTATATATAAGTATATGTGTGTATCATTACTTAGGACTAGCATCTGTTAATGTTTTATTTATTTCTTTTCTTTTTTTTTTTTTTAACTTTAAAGAAAATTTATTTCAGATTTACAAGTTTATGATGTCATGCAGAAAATTGAAATATTTACGGCTACTCATAGAAAAATCATATTTAATTATTATTATTACTTAAGAATTCAAGAAGAGTTTTTTTTTTAAATTCATTATTTTTGCATCTTGTTAATAAAGAAGAAAAGTTTAATTCAAAGAACCTCCTAGGATCTTATTTTTCATAATAATATTTTGAATTTATACTTCTTTAGAAACTTTTTTTTTGAATTGTTAAATAATAATAATAATTAAATATGATTTTTCTATGAATAGCCGTGATTTTTTCAATTTACTGTATGACATTATAAACTAGTAAATCTCAAAGGGAAAGGCAGTTAAAAAATAATGATATTAACAACTACTTTCTAATAATTTTAGCTAACAGTTACTTTCCAATGCCTTTAACTAAATCTTACCTAACTAAATAATAAATTTTCATGAATAAAAAACACAAATTTATACAAAAGAATTCTTATAGTCATTCATAAGTTTTAATAATTTAATAGTGAAAATAAATTATTTTTATGTAAAAAACAACAACAACAAAAGAGGCATGATTTATTTAAGTTATGTTTGATAAATAAATATTTAAGAGTGCTTTACATAAAAGAAAACAACATACTCTTACATTTGGGCTGAAAAAAATAGTAATAAGTTTTTTTAAACATATTTAAAAATTTATATCCAAATGTTTTGCATATACAACTTTTAAAAAATCTTATGAATTAATTCGTTAAATTTAATTCAGTAAGTATAGTGAAAGATTTAAGTAAGATTTAGCTAAATGTATTGGAAAGTAATTGATGCCCAAACTTATTACAAAGTAATTGTTAATATTATTAGTATATATATATATATATATCAAGTATAAATTCAAAATATTATTATGAAAAATAAAATCCTTGGTTGTTCTTCGAATGAAACTTTTCTTGATTCTTACAAGATGCAAAAATAATGAATTAAAGAAAACCTGTTTTATGAATTGTTAAATGATAATAATGATGAAATACGTCTTTTCTATGAATAGTCGTATTTTTTTTTCAATTTACTGCATATCATTATAAATTAGTAAATCTAAAATAAATTTTCTTTAAGGTAAAAGAATAAAAGAAATAAATAACAAATAAATAAAACATGTTAATATTAACAGATGCTAGTCTTAAGTCAAGATCAGTACAAAAACCCTTAACGGGTTAAAAGTTTGTGACGCAGCACTTCATCTTATTATCTCCATTAAACATTCAAGAAAAATTCTTGAATGTTTAATGGTTATACTTAGTTTATATATGGTGCAGGATTCTGGGTCTCACAGGCGCATTTAAGACATAATGTGCTATATATAATCTGTGTGGTTATATGCAGCTGTAGCGCTTATCGCATGGATTTTATTTTTATTTTTATATTTTATTTTTAGTTTTACTTTTAACATTTTTGAGCTTATATATATATATATGATATAATTTACTGTCACTTTTTGTGACATTCCGACGACTCTCGATATTTCGAAGATAATGCAGTTTTTTAATTAATACAAGTAGTTTTGCCAACCCTCCGTTATCATATGACAACCGGAGTGCAGTCGTGGTGGCCTAATTGTAGACAGGTTCAAGAAAAACACTGGAGAAATTTCCCCTTCAAGAATAATAGAGGCATCATGAGTTGAACGTGGTTTATTTGATAGAAATATATCGTAAACAATTCCAGTAACATATTCACCAGCTCTCGACGATATCGTTGATCCACTTCATAATAAATTTAAGATGTTAAAATAGTAGTTTCTCCACATTACAAGTCTAACCACCAAGTGACGAGGATTATTTAGACAAACGAAAAAGCGTACAAATTATGAGCTCCTAGTCTTTGCAACGCTATAAATACCCAGAAAAACAGGACGCGAATGAATACATTAACAGTGGAGAACCACTCCAGAAGCGAGGTGGGGAGGAATGGGACAGGAGACAAGCCACGATTCGATGGAAAGGCGTGACGTCGAATGATCTCTTTCGAACCGGCGTCAGAAAAACTGCGTAAACAAACTGTTGGCGGGAATCTGATGGAACAAATAGAATAATAGTGCAAACGATATTTAAAACATTCGAAATAAAAACAATTTAGCATCAGAAATAAACTGAAAAAGTATTTTAATGGGTTTTGACGAATAGATTTAAGGTTTTTAGAATAATAAAAGAATACGCATTTAAAGCATGGGAAAAAATAAGAGATACTTAAGATAGTATTAAAGCAAGTAAAAAAGGTAGCTATTAAGAATTTGGAATAATTTTACTAAGAATAAAGGGTGAAAATTTTTATTATTACACATCCCCCCACTCAAAAAGACTGGATGAACTGGTAGGTCCTAAGACCTGCAAGTTCATAGAAGGGAAATGTTACATAGACTTGGATTACAATTTCGTCACTTGGAGTAAACCCTAAAGAATAAACTTTCTAAAAATATATAAATGCTAAGTTACATTTAAAATTTAGAAATTATAACGCGAACTACTGGAATTGTTAATTACATACAAGGACAAGATATTAATCTTGTTTACAATTTACAATGATATAAAATAAAAAGTTAGTATAAGAAAGGAGAATAATTATTTAACATAGTTTTAGTATTTACATAATACATTTATGGCCATTCATGGCTCATATTCACGTGCAAAGCATTCATGAACTCAGTTGTAAAGACTTGAACGTAGTATTTTATAATATAAATATGCTAATGAAATTCTGAAAAATGTCTTCAAAATATAAGTTCAAAATTAGATTCGTAAATATAATGTTCCTTTGAATGTACTTATCCTTACATTAGCAACTCAGTTTTTCCAATCTAAGTTCATTTTTAGTTCAATAAATGAAATTAATATATTACAATAAATAAATAATAATAAAATTCATAATATCAATAATAATAACAAATTTTTTAAATAAACCTATTTACAGTATCTTTGAAGTGTATTGACACACATACATTGATGGTTTCATTGAGATGATCCATCTCTTTGCGGGTACCCTTTTACTATTTGTTATTATTTACTATTTACCACATGGTATTTACCTATTACAGTCATCATAGTTTTCAGAAACTTCTTTGGAATTCCTCTAAGTTGAAAAAATTTTAATAATCTAAAATTTCTAACTCATAAATTAATTACTCATAATTAATAAACTCTCTAACTCATAACAATTAAAACCATTTAAATCAGAGATTCTCATAAACTAACAAAAACTCTTAAAATCTAAAACTTCTTTTTTTTTATCTCATATTCTGTCCATTAATTAGTTACACGGTAATTATCTTTCAATTATCTAATAATAAGCATATTATATCTTATAATATCAATTTCTAGGACTAACTTACAATGAGTAATTGAAATTCATACTAATCGGGTTATCACAACTCATAGCAAAAATACTCTCTCAAATAAGTCTCCCATGCTATGTATTATCATCTCACTTATTATAGTAATCAATATTCATTAGGATCTTTTTCTCTTAATATCAATAATGCATAGTATAATAAATAATAACAACAACTACATTCAACAGCACAGTCAATAGTATTCAAAAGTATCAAATAAATTTCTTTAACTAATCCTTAAAGTATCTAATTGATATCTCATCCATATACAGCGAATAAGGTATGACAATATACTCAAATATTAGGCATAACATAAAGTAACAAAAATAAATAAGAAATGTTGTGAAATAACTATCAATACACATGATTATGCAATAATTTTGTTTTCAATCAAACAAGAAACTATAGTTGCTGAATGAAAATGAAACTTTGTAGCATACTTAAGAAAGGTTGATAAAAGATCCACATTATTGAATTATAGTAATTAACTTTAATCCTAGATTCAAATTCAATTTAAATTTAATTCTAATCCAGTTAATTTTATTTATTTAGTTAATTTAGTTTAAGTTATTAATATAATTCAATTAATTTCAATATAAGAAATTCTCAACCTAAATCGACCAATTTACGCCAGCATAAATAGTTAACTCAAGTAAAAATCTCAGCAGTAATTTTCCTGTCGCGATTCAAGAACACACTGTTATACAGAAAATAATTGCTTACTAACTTATAAATGTATTTATTTAGTTTAGTTAAATTAATTATTATTATAAAATTAAGACGCGGCTATGGATTTAACATTAGTTTGCTGGGGTTTTTCATGGGATAACTTTAATTGATCTGGAGAATAATATTTTCGTAATTTAGCTACATGGACGATCTCCGTATTTCGGTTTTGAATTTTCCTAAGTTAACATCAGATAATTTATTAATGATTCGATATGGGCCACTAAAAACTTGGGATAGCTTCCTAGTATTTGGACATTGGAACTCCTCATAAATTACAAGATCTCCTATCTCAAATTTAGGTTCTACATAATTTCGATCATAATATTTTTTACTTCTCCAATAAAATTCATCAGTGCGTTTTTTAGCAATTTTACGGGCTTCTTGAATTGGAGGGTAATAATCTTGTTGAAGGGAGGAATCATAGGGTAATTGGCCAAAAAGTTAATAAGCAGGGGGGAATTTGGTTATGGAATGGGGAGTATTGTTATACTCATTAACTACTTCTGTCAAAAGTTTTGTCCAAGGAACTTTAGAATTGGTAGAATTAACTATACACTTTAATCTAGTAACTATTGTCTGATTCAATCGCTCGCATTTACCATTCGTTTGAGGATGATGTGCTGAGGTTAAACGTTGCTTTATATTATGATTCCGAAGAAATTTTTTAAATCTAGATGAAGTAAAAGCTGCATTTCTATCACTGAGCACTTTTTGGGGAACCTGTACATTAAGAATTTTATTGTAACAGTATAAATGTTGGGGAGTTTGAATATTAAATACTTGATTTAGACAGTTGGTATAAGTTTCTGTGGTAACACTTTTTGAGGGGAAAGCCCAAACATATCTTGTAGAATGGTCTATTATTATATGCAAATATTTTTTGGTGGAGTTATAGTAATTAAATCCTCCCACAGTATCAACAGAAAGACATTCAAAAGGTTGATCTGTGGTTGGCATAGCTTGTAATAAGCCAAATTTTTTCTGTCTGGGTTTTTTATTTTTTTTGACATATATCACAATGTTTTACAAATTTAGTTATATCTTGAGTCATATCAGGCCAATAATAATTAGGGGATATTAAATTTAACATTTTTTGGATACCAGGGTGACCAAATGCTTTCCTCCAAACGTCTGCAATAGGTAGCTTTTTGTAATGTAAGCTACCTAAAACGTCCTAAATTGCAATTTCTAAGCAATCTGAGGAAATAATAAAACCGATTACAAAAGTAATAGTTGCGAATCAACAGTGACAGTCCCTGATCCTACACAGGCTATATTTTATGCCGGCGCGACTACCACCTTAAGTTGGCAACAACAACAAACGTTATAGAAAGCCTTTAGAAACTTTCTAAATTACGTATTCAATGGAATATTATGAAATACTAAACCGATTTCAAAAATAATGGTAGAAAATTAATGGTGATAATCTCTGTTTCAACATAGGCATTTTATGTTAGTGCTACAACCACCAAAGAGGTGGTACACCATTAGACGTGAAGCTTGGAATTTGACACGATGGTTAATTTAAGATTTAAATGCGTACTGAAAAACGGTTTCTAAAAAATTTAAAACTTCAAATGAATACATAAATGAGCAGATGAAATAAGCATAAAAGCTTCAAAATACTCTCTAAATTATCATTTATTTAAGATTAGTTTAGTTCTTATTAATTATACTCCCATTTCAGCCTAATGTAGTTTATTAATGAAGTTTAGCTAAACTGTGGCTTAATTAGCAATTTTTGAATTATTCTAAAAAGTATAATTTCTTTCAATAGAACTTAGGCATACAAATATCACTTGACATATTTGAACTATTACGCGAGCAAAGCCGCGGGTATTGCTAGTGTTTCAATAAATTTTAAACTTTAAAATATGTCACATTTTATTGAGAAAATTAATTTTTGTAGGTGCAGGTGCAGGTTCTGGATCAGGAACAGGTGCAGGGAATGGACAAGGTGCAGGAGCTGGATATGGTGCAGGCGCTGGTTCAGGAGCAGGTAATTTTTAAAATTCTTGTTAATAAGTACTTCATATTTACTGCATTTTAAAAATGGACCACAATTTTGTCAGGTTGGTTAGTTGAATGGAGTTTTATGGCGCAAAGTCCCTTTAGGGATATACGCACACAATTTTGTCAGAGTAAATAATAAAAGAAACTTATTAGCTCCAATAATTACATATTGACTTTTTCGCACGTTATAGTTTAATTATTGAGAAAACTTCTACGGTGCATAATTTGACTATGCCAAACGCATATTAATCCTCAATATTAGGAGGAACAAGTTAAATAAAGAAATGACAAAGGTGACAGTTACTTTTAATACTATAAAGTTATGATGGCATACCGTTTTGCATGAGCATAGGCAACGACTTGCTAGCGAGTTAGAAACATTCGAATTTTGGAAATATTAAATAAAGAAATAACAAATAACTGACTTATCCCAAATCTCAATCCTAAAATCACTTATCCTAAAATCTTTTCGATTCTCGACTGTTGAGATTGGAAGTGTGTTACCTGTTTTGTTGCCTGATATTTCAAATTTTTTCCTGCAGAGAGAAAAGTACAAGTGTTGCAAAAATTTTAAGAAGGATGGTTTCATCGAGCCAAATGCTAACCATTTGGGTACATTTGACGACTGAGACTCGTCATGCACTTGTTTTGTCTAAGTTGAGATCCCGTGTTAATTTTCATTATATGTACACAAACACTTTTTAGAAACTATTCCACCCCCAATTCTTATTTCATAAGTCAAAAAGACATCGGCTCCCCAAAAACTCGTCTTCCTGATTTCCCTTCGTTCTCCGTGTATCGAAAACATCCACCTTCGATACGAAAACGAAGCCAGTCAGATGCAAGAAAAAGGACTCTAATTCAGGAGCAAGTCTTGCCTTAGAATCTTACGGAGTATCCAGAGTTTGTTTGGGGTTTCGTTGCTGTCCTTAACCACTTCACCGGCGACGGGTATAGGGAAACAGTGCTTTTACCCCCGACTTATCTCGGGGCAGCCGTTGAAGTGGTTAAACATTTCGATATGGAATAAGTCGTCGTTTCTACGACAACATTTTTTTCTTGTTGTCTCCGAACCTATGAAAATGAAGTCAAATTGCCCGTGCTCAGAATCGGACCTTAATTTTGAGTTTGAAACACTTTTAATCAATTCAAATTTTGCTCTAAACCGTATAATTACGATCGTTAAATTTCATTATATTTTATACAGATATACATGTATATGACAAAAGTTTAATTTTAAAAATGCAAGTTAAATTTACTTAAACTAGTTTCATATTAAAGAGTAGATCATGTCCGAGATCCAGATATTTTTTCACTATTAGCAAAATGAGATTGACCAATCAGAAGCCTGCATTTTTGCAAACAGCGAAAGGTTCGCAAAAAAGCAGGCTTCTAATTGGTCAAACTTGTTTCTCTAACAGCGCAAAAATAGTATTTATCATAAAAGTGTGTATTTTATAATTTTATTGTGTCTCCAACAAGCGATAAATCGAAAACAAACCCCCGAATTTCAGTATTTTTACGAACTCTCTATAGAGGTTCCACATGAATTTTTTTTATACACGCATATATCCTCATCAGAAGAATATTCTATATTTTTTTTCCTTGAGTACACGCTTATAGATACTCTCCTTTCAGTTGGCTTTTCATATTAACAACTATCAACAGTATTGAGAAAATGTAGGATAAACTAGAACACTCCATTTTAGTCTTACACTACAAATACCGCTTAGTAAATGCATGCAATATTGAACGTAATAAGGAGAATTTGCTTCATTTTATTTACAAGTCGTCCTTAAGGGGTCTTGTACCTTTTAAACGCGTCGAAAATTAACGAAAAACTTTAAAGTTTGAATTAGTCTATCTTCAAAGCCTTTTTATGTATAAAGATGAAATTTTGGATATTGAATAAACAGATTGTGCTTTGTAATATGCCATCATTAGAAATTTATTAACCCTTTACAGAATTTGTGTATTATTGAAATCAAAATAGCTCTTTTTTTACCCCATAAGTCATTGCGTGCATAATATCTTGAGAAAGTATGTATAGATTAGCATGAAATTCGGTAAAGATACTAAACATATATGTGTGTTTAAAATGACCTACTCTTATGCTAAAATTATTTCATTAACTATATACAAAAAATATTTTCGTAAAAAAAAAATAAAAATTTTGTATTTCTAGTGAATAAAAATAGTCATAACTAAAAATATTACCATTGTAAATACTTAAAAGTAGATCATTTTAAACACACACATTTCTTTAGTATATTTACCAAATTGCATGACAATCCATATATACTTTCTGAAGATATCATGCGCGCAATGACTTATGGGGTAAAAAAAAGAGCTATTTTGATTTCAACAAAACACAAATTCTGTAAAGGGTTAATAATTTTCTGTTGGTAGTATATTACAAAGCACAATCTGTTTAACCAATATCCAAAATTTCATGTTTATACATAAAAAGGTTTTGAAGATAGACTAATTCAAACTTTGAAGTTTTTCGTTAATTTTCGACGCGTTTAAAAGGTACAAGACCCCTTAAATGCATTCGAAGGCATATAACTGCTGTTATTAAAATGCAAACTGCAAGCTACTCGTCATGTCCAAACTAATGTTCTTTAAGTTTATAATAGTTCAATACAGACTAAATTTTTAGTTAACTGTCTCATATTTAAAAATATATGGAAAAATTTAACGTTGTAGGAGCGGGTGCAGGCTCAGGAGCAGGTGCAGGCTACGGCCAAGGTGCAGGAGCAGGTTCTGGATATGGTGCCGGTGCCGGTTCTGGAGCTGGATCAGGCTCAGGCGCAGGTGCTGGACCTGGTGCAGGTTATGGACTAGGATACAGCTACGGCCAAGATGCAAGTGCAAGCTCCCAAGCTTCCAGTTCTTCATCTAGTGTTTCTTCCCAATTTGGTAGCGCATATGTTCAAGCATATGGTCCCGGTGGAGGTAATCATTTTCATTGCTTTGTTCGTCAGAGAATGAGAAATTTAAAGAAAATGAAAACTTAAATTTCTTATTTTAACTGAATTTTTTTTTTTATCCATAATATGCTCTTACCTTAGTAACTCAAACATAAATTAATCAAATTTTAAATATTCGAGTGGCATCTCATTGCCTTAATAATCCTCCAGTTTTTTTTTGTTGTTTTTTTTTTTGTTTTATACGTCTCATTCTAAACATTTTAATAAATTTGTTTTTAAGCTTTTAAATGAAATACAGTGGAACCCGGTTAAGACGCGTTTCAAGGGAGTGTACAAAAGCAAGGTATTAAGCGGGATCGCGTATTAAACGTGATTTGTATAATGTTGCAGGAACTGGGCTTATTAACACATTTAATCGTGTGAATGAACTTTAGAACTTTCATTTGTATGTTTACAATTAAAAATTGTATCTTTTAAGTATATTTAGATTAAAATCTATTTGTGTCCATCTTTAATTCATTATTCTTTTTACATGAGCAGCTAAGATAATAATTGAAAATAAAAAATGAATTTAAACTGCTTTATCGTGGATTAATACGGTACAATCAAAAATAAAAATAAATTCCAGATAGACTAATTTTTTTAACAGAGATAAAAAAATATTAAACTTTTGAAGCACAATCCAGTTGTTAAAATCCTATTTAGTACTTGTGATAATGTCCATTACAATATGTCTTTCTTTTAATAATAAGAAAAAACTATCATTATTAATCTTTGTGCAAAAGTTATTGTTCGCATAGCAAAAAGTAAAGAAAATATAAAATAATTAAACAACCGCAGTCGTATTTTTTTAATCGTTAAGAGTTTAATTTTATTTTTGCCTATAATATGAATTATAAAACATAATAGGGATATAACGTACATCTAAAATCTCGCTAATAATAGGTATAATCACCTTTAATCATAATAATTTTATGACATATCTGAGTTCCTGAATTCATTTCTCTCTACTACAATAAAAATATACACTAAGCAAGAGACAAAGGATGTTAGGACGCTGGATCAAAGAAGAATTGCAGTATTGCCAGTTTACAGGCTTTTTTAAAATTCAAATATCTACCACTATTTCCGATTAATAAAGTTCGCCTTCATTAATATGTTATTAAATAAAGTAAATATTACTATTCGGAAACAGTGTTTTTTATTTGAATATAAAAAAATCCGGTAAAATACTGGAGAAGAGACAAGGAATTCGCATCTTGATCAATGAATTCGCGTCTTAGGCGTGATTTTTTTGCCTTAAATGACCGGAAATTTCTCGCGTATTAAGCGGGATCGCGTATTAACCGTTCGCGTCTTAAACGTGATGTTTTTGCATTAGCCTTATGGGCGATGTTCAAGGAATCGGAAAAAATCCCCGTATTATGCGGGATCGCGTATTAACCGTGAGCGTCTTAACCGGGTTCTGCTGTATACCTATACAGAAATAGAAACTGCGTGAAGTTAAAATGTTTCAGTTTATAATTACTTTGTATAGTTTTCTATTAATTTTGTAACGTTAGCATAACTCCCTTATGGAAAAAAAATGGTATAATATGTTTATGGAAAAAAGAGGGATTTAAAAATAGAATGTCGCAATGATTGTGTTTTAAAGCTAATTTAACTAGCTTACTTTAGGTATGTAGTGAAATAATTGCAGGAACTACAATAATTTTTGTATAACATTTTTTGATAGATTTTTCTCTTTGAGTTCATAAAATTTGCAAGACCCTCATTCAGATATAATAATGCTTATTGTTAGATTTATTGTTAGTATTGTTAATGACAATTAACGTTTGTTAAGTAATACTCTCAGGAACAGAGAAAATGTCCAATAATCCAATTTTTAGAAAAGGAATTTTCATGTTATAACTGAAATATGAGATGTTTCAGACTTTATATTTAGTTTCAATTATATGTTTACTTTTATGTTTAGTTATCTCAAATGAGTTTAATGCATATTGTGTGGAAAACATATTTAGATCGAAAGGAATTTACATTCCATTTCTTTTACTTTTGAGAAATATTTTTCAAATAGAGCTAAAGAGACACTTTTTGTGATGAGAAATTATAATTTTTAAATATTTAAGGGTAAATTCGTTCATTTCTATTATAATTCCGAGATTTTTAAATATTAGTTGACTCGTGACAAATCAAAGGAAAAGGTATATAACAGATCAAGCATGTACATCAACAATTGTCTGTTGTCCTAAATAGTAATCACAACTTTTTCTTATTCAATCTCTACCAGTCACCAATGATTTAAAACGGATTCAATTCACTGAAAATGAATGATAATTAAAATAAAGTTAGACATTCTATAGACAGAATTACTATAATTGCTTAATATTTTAATTATGTTAACATAATTATTGAAAACAAAAAAACATTCGTCTGCAAACTGTCTCACCAAACTTTTTAGAATATGATCAGATTGTATTTTTTTAATTATCAAGGTTTGACACTTACTTTTTCTTTTCAAATTTGTACTTAATTTTTGAACATTTCCATTAATTAATGGTGTTCTAATACTGCTAAATATCATATAAGAATATAACAATTTCTTTTTATTGGGTTACGAAGACTACAAACAATCTTTAAAACCAGCAGGTAGAAAGCAATGTGTTTTTCTGAAATTCGTCTGTGATCTAACTTGTCTTATTATGATTTTAGTATTCATGCCTGATTCTCGACGTTTATCCATTTACTGCAACTTTAGTTTAGAAAAACTTACATTTATCGTCTAGTGAAGTCATTAAATTAGTTTTACAGCTTAGGCTGTATGTAAAACACTTACAAAGTGTAATAATACATGAACGAAATAAATTGTTGTAGGAGCAGATGCGGGTGCAGGTTCCGGCGCTGATGCAGGATCTGGAGCAGGCGCAGGTTACGGTCAAGGTGCTGGAACTGGATATGGCGCTGGTTCAGGTTCCAGAGCAGGTGTTGGTTATGGCCAAGGTGCAGGCGCAGGAGCAGGTGCAGGATCTGGAGCAGGAGCAGGTTACGGTCAAGGTACTGGTGCAGGAGCTGGATATGGTGCCGGCGCAGGTTCAGGAGCCGGTGCAGGATCTGGATCGGGAGCAGGTTACGGCCAAGGTGCTGGTTCAGGAGCAGGTAAATTTGAAAATGCTTGTTTAAAAACTATCAATTTTATAGCCTGTTTAAAATAGACCGTGAATTTGTCAGAACGAATCAGAAAAAAGTATTTAAATCTCCATTTACTTGAATTCTTTTTTAGCGCGTAAGAGTTTAAAATACTGAGACAAAATCTACGGTATATTTTTCCTCTATATAAACCGCATTCTGTCTTTAAATTAGAAGATACAAATCACGCGTCTTAACCGTTTGCAAAAATTATAAAAATGATCAAATACCGGTGATGGTTTAAAATATTCAGAAAAAGTCTGATACAGTGGTAACGAATATTTTGTGTAACGGGTACCAAATACGTTTTTATTATTCTTCAACGACATTCAAACATGCCAAGACCATTTTGACCTAGAAAATATTTTAATAAAGAATTAATTTTAAAGAATTTGAAGAAGAATATTTTTTTCCCATTTAAGTATTTATTATGCTGTATTAATTCAATAACTTAGTCAAGCCACATAGAAATCTGTGTTAATAATTTATAAATCAAAATTTTCACCAATGCTTTCGTCTGTTGCCCAATCTGGATCATAATCATATTCTGTTACTAGAATGTAGTATCAGGTTCATTTCGTATTTTATGATTTAAACTATCCTTTGAAATTTAATTAAAAATGCTTTTGAATGTTACAGAGAAGTAAAATGATTTGGCAAACTTACATGTTCAATTATTTGGTGAGAAAATGGTACTACAGAGCTTACAGTGAGATTTTTAAAATGTTAATTCATTCAGAAATTAACCCTTTTTTAATAGTTTGTGCAAAATACCCCCAATATTACAGTTCTATTAAGAAATATAATATTGAATTTTTTCTGTAAACAGGTAATTATATAAAATTTTCCCTATTTCAAAAAAAAAAAAAAAAAAAAAAAAAAAAAATCTGGGCAGGCGTAGCATAGTTTCACCACCTTTTCGCTAGTGTCTAGCTTTCGGCTATAGAAACGTAATTGTTATTCTTAAATCTAGATGATAGAAGCCGAACGCCCCTACATTCACTACGAAACAATAAAATTGTTCAGATTATTTTAATCGCATAGCCCAGTGATTACATTTCTATTTGCACGTCCAAGTCACAGATATTTTGACGTGTCTGAAGTATTCTGACAAAATATTGTTGTAGGAGCTGGTGCTGGTGCAGGTGCAGGATCTGGAGCAGGTGCAGGATCAGGTTACGGTCAAGGCGCGGGATCTGGATCAGGTGCAAGTTATGGCCAAGGTGCAGGATCTGGTGCTGGAGCACTCTGGATATGGTGCAGGAGCTGATGCAGGTAATTTTGAATATTCTTGTTATTAAGAGTTAAACATTTACAACATTTTCTAAATTGACCACGATTTCAATTAGGTGAATCAGAGAAAGTATTTCCATAATCATTATACTTTGGAGTTTTTAGCACCTCATTGTTTACAACATTGGAAAAATCTCTAATGCGTATCTTCTGTCTACGCCAAAAAATTTTAATGTTTAAAATTACAAGATACATTTAAGTGCATTAAGGCTTTGAAAGTAAATAATAAAGATGATCACATATTTTAGACGATAGCATACCCTTTTTTCATGTGCATGCAGATTACATTCCAACGTTTTAGAACATTTAGGAATATTCTAATTTGCAAAAAAATTATATAAAAAATAATTTTTATAAAAAAATTTAAAAAGAAATTTTTATAAAAAAAATTAAAAAGAAATTTTTACTTATCATAAGTTTAACTTTTAAGTTTGATTTACATATTCAATAACAAATATATTTTACACTAAAATAACTATTAATGCCATTAAATATTGTAGCTAAATACTTCGAAAAATAAAGTTCAATACAGATAAAAAATTCAAATAATGAACTGCTACATATGGGAAATACAAAATATTGTTTCAGGATCTGGAGCAGGTGCAGGAGCAGGTTACGGTCAAGGCGCAGGAGCTGGCTCAGGTGCAGGATACGGTCAAGGTGCCGGTGCTGGTGCTGGAGCAGGATCTGCATATGGTTCAGGTGCAGGATACGGTGCAGGAGCTGGTGCTGGAGCAGGAGCTGGATATGGTTCAGGTGCAGGATACGGTGCAGGAGCTGGTGCTGGAGCAGGTGATTTTGAATATTCTTGTTATAAGTAGTTAAACCTTTACAACATTTACTAAATTGGCCACGATTTCGATAAGGTAAATTAGAGAAATAATTTCCATCATCATTATACTTTGGAGCTTTTAGCACCTCATTGTTTACAACGTTGAGAAAATCTGTATCTTTTGTCTACGCGAAAAAAAATATCTTTAAAATTAGAAAATATAAGTCAAATGCATTAAGGCTTTGAAACGAAATAATAAAGATGATCAGATATTCTAGACGCCAGTGATATGCATGCCTGTTTTTTTGCATGTGCGTGCAGACCACATTCTAACGTTTTAGAACAGGAATAGTTTCAGAAATAATCTAATTCATAAAAATTATACGAAAATATAATGTAAAAAAAAAAAAGAAATTTTACTGATCATAAGATTAACTTTTAAGTTTTGTTTTACATATTCAATAATAAACACATTTTACAAGGGAAAATGGATTAATGATTTTAAATATTGTTGCTAAAGGCTTCGAAAAATAAAAGTTCAATGCAGCTAAAATTTTTAAATAATAAACTAATACATATGGGAAATTGAATAGACAAAATATATTGTTGTAGGAGCTGGTGCAGGTGCAGGAGCAGGAGCAGGAGCAAGAGCAGGTTCAGGATCTGGAGCAGGTGCAGGAGCAGGTTCTGGTCAAGGCGCAGGAGCTGGCTCAGGTGCAGGAACTGGGTCAGGAGCAGGATTTGGATATGGTTCAGGTGCAGGATACGGTGCAGGAGCTGGCGCTGGAGCAGGTAATTTTGAATATTTTTGTTATTAAGAAATATACTAACATTTTAACTACATAACTACAACTTTACAACATTTACTAAATTGACCACGATTTCGATAAGTTAAATCAGAGAAAAGATTTTCATTATCATCATTATACTTTGAAGTTTTTAGCACCTCATTGTTTGCAACGTTGAGGAAACGTCTAATGTGTATCTTTTGTGTTTGCAAAAAAATTTTAATATTTAAAATTAGAAGATACAAGTCAAGTGTATTAAGGCTTGTAAACGGAATAATAAAAAGATCAGTTGTTTTAGACGGCAGTGATATTATGCCTTTGATTTGCATGTGGGTGCGGACCACATTCTAACGCTTTAGAACATTTAAGAATATTTGAATTTAGAAAACATATATAAAAAATAATTTTTATAAAAAAAAAATATTTATTGTCATAAATTCATTATACACTGAAATACGCATTAATATTATAGAATATTGTAGCTAAATACTTCGAAAAATAGAAGTTCAATACAGGTAAAAATTTTAAATACTTAACTGTTAGATATAGAAAAAGTTATGAGCAAAATATATTATTGTAGGAGCTGGTGCAGGAGCAGGTTACGGTCAAGGCGCAGGAGCCGGATCTGGTGCAGGTGCAGGTTATGGCCAAGGTGCAGGAGCTGGTGCTGGAGCAGGTAATTTTGAATATTCTTGTTATTAAGAGTTAAACATTTATAAAGTTTGCTAAATAGATTTCTATTTCGATAATGTAAATCAGAGAAGAGCATTTTCGTCATCATTATACTTTGGAGTTTTTAACACGTCATTGTATACAATATTTAGAAAATTTAATGTGTATTTTTTGTCTATGCAAACAAAATTTTAATCTTTAAAATTAGAAGATAAAAGTCAAACGCATTAAGGTTTCAAAGCAAAATAATAAAGGTGGTCAGATATTTCAGACAACAGTGATAGCATGCCCTTTCTTGCATGTGCGTATCAATCACATCCTAGCGTATTAGAATAGTTAGGAACATTCTGATTTTGAAAATATAAAATGTATAAATGATTTTTATTAAATGTTTACAGAAATAAATCTTTGCCTATCTTAATAATCATTCTTTAAATTTTTATTATACTTACTCAGTAACAAATCATTTTCACATTGGCATACTTATTAATGTTATAAAAGTTTGTAGCTAAATAGTTCGAAGCATAAAAGTTCAATGCTGATAATTCTTTAAATAATAAACTAATGGATAATATATGGTTAAGCATGTTGAGTTAGTAGCGGGTAAAGGATCTCTAGCAGGTGCAGTCGAAGGTTACGGCTGGAGCTGGTGGTGTTTCAGGAGCTGGATATTGTATCGATGCAGACGGTGCAGGTTCAGAACTGGGTAATTAAAATAATAATATGGGTTATACTTTGAATTGACCACAACACCATCTTACTAAACCATAAAATCACCACAATTTAATCCTTTAAATAAGAACATTCTAGTCAAACGAACCAGATTCTTTTGACACTAATAAACAATGTTGACGCTCATTTTTCCGTTAGCCTCTGAACGAAATTCTAACGTTTTAAAAATATTTTAATTTAAAAATAGTAAAAGAATAAATGGTTTTTATAGAATTTTTTACTTATCCTGCTTCATCCCTAACTTATTGCCGTATATATTGATAAATCTATGCAAGCTGAAATGCGTAATAAAGTTATAGAATACTTTAGCTATAGCGCCTAGAATATATAGTGTGGAAATCGGATATCCCTGTAATACTTAAAAAAGCGCTAAAATATTATATCCCTTAAATGTGCAACGATGCTGCTGAAATATGAAGATCGCAGCGATATCTGTAGGATATTTTCTACAGCTGCAAGGTTTTGCTAATCTATACAATGTAACACTAGTAATACGAAAATCCCGCAGATGTCGCTGTGATCGACACTTGGCATTTTAGCAGTATCGTCGCACATTTAAGGGATACAAATATTTAGCACTGTTTGGATAGCATATTTCCAAACTAGGTATTCTAGACGCTGTACTTTAGCCAAATAATTCGAAATTCACTAGTTGAATGCAGACTAAATTTTGCATAATTTTTTTTTTATTATAATTTATTATGCATGTGATGATGCATGGGTAAATATATTGAGTTTGTATCTGGTGACGGATCTGGGGCAGGAGCAGGAGCACGCGAATGTTACGGCCAAGTTCTGGAACTGGTCATGGTTCAGGAGCTGGACGTAGTACTGATGCAGAATGCGGTACAGGCTCAAGATCGGGTATTAAAAAATATATATAGTTTATATTTTTTATAATATTCACAAAATTGAACACAACACAATCTTACCAAATCATAAAATTACGACATTTCAATCCTTCAAATGCGAAGATATTAGTCAAACGTATTAAGGTTTTATAGCAAAATAATAAAGGTGATCAGATTCTTTTGATAGTATTAAACAATTTCGGCGTTCTTATTGCCGCTAGCCTCCCAGCGACATTCGAACATCTTTGAAACATCTTAATTTAAAAATATTAAACGAATAAATGGCTTTTATAGAATTTTTACTTACCTTGGGTCATTTCTTACTTATTGCCGTGTAAATTTATAATAAATCCAAGCACACTGAAATATGTATTAAAGTTCTAGAATACTTTAGCTAAATAATTTGAAATTCACAAGTTGAATACAGACTAACTTTTGCAGATAAAATTATTTAATGATAAACTATTATGTATGGGATAATGAGTTAATAGTGGGTGGTGGATCTGGGCAGTATCAGAAGCAGGCGAAAATTCCGGCAAACGTTGTGGAGCTGGTGGTGGTTTAGGAGCTGGATATGATAAGGTAGATTGGGGCTTCTTGGCCCATTTTTCTAAAATATTTTATGTATTTTTTTTTTCCTTAGTTTGTACAATTACCTCACCTTAAAGCTTAACCACATATGAGAAAATTTGAAAAACATTAATTAATTGTTTCTGTATGAAGCTCAGAACGACATGAAGTCACTGGGCCAATCTGCAGATCGAACAGGGTAGGTTGTCCCTCTAAAATAGTTTAATTTTCGGAAAACTAACGAAATTGAAAAAAAAACATAAAATATCAAATGTAATTTTAATTTGGTATATAAAATATACAAATGATACGAAAAGATATTTTGTTAAACTTAACTAATGCATCGGCGAAATCTTTCTCATCACCACAATGAATGCAAATGTAAAATATCCCGTTCCAGGGACACATGATTCACGTGCCCAACTTTAGCACCTGATACATTGAATACACTCTTATTTTATTTGCCTTTTAGTTAATACCACCCTGACCAGTAACACTCATATATCTGCAATTTCATTGACTTTAATAGACTTATGAATGTAGAAAACAAATTCTTGGACTGCGGACCAACATGCTCCCGATTAACCCTTTGAGGAGCAAGTAATTGTGTTTCTGTAATGTCGTATTCACACCGGAATTTTCAAACAAACTTATTGCAAAATAAGGAAAAGCAAATTTACGACTTTTTTCCACCAATGTTAGAAAAGTAAAATTTAATAAAATTTTTCTGGTGTAAAACTTCTTTAATCATAGGTGGGATATAATATATCACACTGCCCCTTAAGGGGTTAAATGGACCAACTTGCCCCATATGGCAATTTTTATTTTTGATCGTCGTATAAAAATATTCTTTTAACATAATTTTTAATCAGTAAGTAGAAAATAAACTCTGAACAACAGCCTTAACTTTAATTTAGGAAGAAATCAAAACGATTATTTATAAGTACAAAAATAAATATATAAATAAATAAATAAAACAAAACCTTACTTGAACGAAAATTTGAAATAGCTTTCGTTTGATTGCTTTTTCACTGCTGACGCTGTTACTGGTGAAAGAAGACGTCCTGAGACACACGTCGCTCAACTAGTAATGCAATTTACTGTATAGCTTGAAAAACATCGCAGATGGTCCAACTTGCCACTATGGCCAAATTTTCTATCCTACTGATGCAGAATACTGTGCAGGCTCAGGATCGAGTATTTAAAAAAAAATACGGGTGACATTTTTATAATATTCACAAAATTTAATACAACACAATCTTACTAAATGATAAAATCACCACATTTTAATACTTTAAATTAGAAGATACTAGTCAAACGAATTAAGTTTCTATAGCAAAATAATAAAGGTGACCAGATTCTTTTGATAGTATTAAACAATTTTGGCGTTATTTTAGCCGTTAGCCTCCTCCAGCGACATTATAACGTGTCAGAAACAATTTAATTAATAAATATTAAAAGAAATTATGTCTTTTACAGAATTTGTACTTACACCGTGTTATTCCTAATTTATTGCCGTATAAATTAATAATGAATCAACGCACACTGAAATACGTATTAATGTTATAGAATACGTTAGCTGAATAACCGAAATATACTAGTTGAATGCAGAGTAAATTTTAAAACTATAAATTATTATATATGTGATAATGCATGGGGGAAATATGTTTTTGTATGTGCAGGTTCTGGAGCTGGAGCAGGTGCAGGTTATGGCCAAGGTGCAGGAGCAGGTGCCGGTGCAGGCGCAGGTAATTTTCACAAAATTTAATAATGAAAGATTCAAATTATAGCTTTTTCAAAATAGATTGTCACCATTTGTTGACCATTGTCAGTCTAAATCATAAATTAGGACTTATATGAATTCTAAAAGTCTTGACGTCATTGACGGTTCCAAACAAGAATATGCTTTTCCTGTCAATAACGTCTTCAAACAATAGAAAAACCTACCAGGCTGGTTATTTTTTATTAACCAGTGTTTATTTTCATTTATTTTAGTACGTAATCGTTTAAGAAATTTTGACATTCGCTAAGGTGTATCTATTCTCTATACGAACCAAATTTTAATCCTTAGTGTTCAAAGAAGCAAATTAAACGTATTAAGCTTTTACAATGATTTAATAAAGGCGAACACTTAAATCTGATCCTAAAAATTAATGATAGGACCTCTTTTTGTAAGTGCATGCCAACGATATTCTAACGTGATAGGAACATTCTAATTTAGAATATAATGAATAAAGAAATAATTTTTTTACAAAATATTTTTTTATTTATCTTAAATTTGATATAATATACTTGTTCCACTGCAATATGCATAGAACAGAATATTTTAGCTGAATGGTTCAAAATACAATCGATCAATTCTGATTAAATTTTCGAATAATAAATTAGTACCTAAATATGTAATAATGTATTAACAAAATATATTGTTTCAGGAGCTGGATATGGGCAAGGTGCTGGTGCAGGAGCTGGTTCCGGATCTGGTACAGGCTTGGGATATGGCCAATCATACGCAACGGGAAGTACTACAAGCACAGTATCTAACAGCGTTTCAAGATTGTCTTCAGCTGCAGCAACATCTCGAGTTTCGTCTGCTGTTTCAACTTTGGCAAGTGGTAGTGTCAATGCCGGTTCTCTTTCCAATGCTATCTCTTCGATTTCATCGAATGTTGCCCGTGACCATCCTGGGCTTTCTCAATGTGAAGTTCTTGTTCAAACACTTTTGGAAGTAGTTTCTGCATTGGTTCACATTTTGAGATGTTGACCCTTATGCTAGTTCTGCAAGTATGAATCAAGTTGGTCAAGCAATGTCTGCGTTAGGTTGAAGTGTTTAACCCTCCAAAAACATTGAAAGAAATTTCTGAAATACGTCATGTATAAAAAATCTTTGAAATAAATATTTAGATTGAACTATACTTGTTATCTGCATATTCTATTCTTTGGATACTATATTTCTTCACTTTTTTATTGTGTTAGGTACTATTTATTAGGTTAGGTGCGTATATACTATTGGAATTGCTCGTTCAAAAAAGTATTTCGAAAAATATAATAATATTTTGGGTATTTTTTTTTAATGTTTTCTTTTATGATAGATCATCTGTAAATTATTATTTTCAGATAAGAGATATTAACCCTCTGGACTCCAAGTCTCTTACATAAATTTTATTCGGTCGGCACCACTTCTTTAAAAGAAATTTCCTTTAAATACACAATTTCAAAAATGCTCAGATTAAATAAGGTAAATTTTATTTTCCTGTATTACTGGTGCCAAAAACAAATTTGCAAAGAAAGAAGATGTAGCCGCAGCGGCGGCAACGAAGTGGAAAGGGGTAAATTAATATCTAAAATTTCAGGATGCCGCGAATCACATTTCCGTTTCAAAATTCAGTTATATTTATACCTTTTCAAGACAAGTATTAATGTTGCCCACAGTTTCGAAAACACGTGACATATTATTAAAGTAGCTTAAATGAAATCCTAAACATGTGAAAATTTGAATTAATTTGTTACTATTTGTAGAAATTAAAAAGACATTTAAGTTAGTAAATTAATTCGTTTAATAAAAACTTTTATTTTATTTAAAAGAAAATAATGCACTAAAGAAAAGAGGTATAAATTTCATTTCAAAATAATCACCACAAATTAAGTGCTAGAATGATTAAAAACGACTTTACACTACTGCCTCTTTACATATTAACAATAATATGTATATATATTCAGTAGTATCATTTCTTCCCGCTACTTAATTTTACTTAAATACAAAGTTATATAATGACACTATTTAATCGTAGCATATGTATTCATAATTAATCTAAATATTATTTTTTATACTGTTAGATTATCCAATTACTATTTGATAACGTAAAAAAAAGAAACATTAAATGAAAATAAACACACCAAAATCTTTAGGATACAGACGGATTAATCTCACATCAAATTTACTAGGGATACTAAGCCCTTGTTTAATTCCATTGCCCATTCACTCTCCGGGCACATCTTATTTATTTAACCCTCTAGTGCATACTGTTGCCAATTGGTAACAAATTAAATTTTCTCTCTTTATCGCTTATTTACTGCTGCATCTTGATAACTTTATGCTTTACGTATTCATTTTGACCCTATACTTAGGTTTAGTTCATTAAAAATACCATAGGTGATAATAGTTGTTTATCAGTTACAAATAAAAAGTAAATTTTGAAGGCATCCATTTTCCTAGCCATAAAATGGATTTCAAACACAAATAAAAAATATTTAAAATTCAAAATTTCATTTGAAAAAAATCTTTTCAAAAGAATATGCTTTTAAAAGTTATTTTAAATAATTTTCAGTAAAGTTCTTTGGAACAAATATTGTATGCATGCGAATAAACATTTGTTGCCTCTTGGCAACACCATGAATTGAGTTCCGCTTTTACTTACATTTTTAGTATTCTCTTCAATGAATTTGTTGATTGTTTCATCTTGCTTTTTGTCTATTTTTTCATCAAAAAATTTGTTCCGATAAAGCCTCGTCATCTTCAACATATATTTTGAAACAAAGACACTAAAAAAAATTATTAACAGAAGAAATATGGATTGTACTGTCAAGTTAAAATGGCATTTCTAACTATGACAATCCTCCTTTTGATCCAAATCTTCTGTTCAAAAACGATTAAGACACTTATTATAAGACTGATTGTGATTTACAAGTAGATAAATCAGCTAATAAAATCAACTAGAATGTTGATGCAAATATTGGGATAGTGAATATTCCATCTACATCAATACAAAAACAGTCAGGTAAACGTAGTGAAAGCTTCGAACACTTCAGCCAGATCCTTCTTGGATAAAGATTATTAGACATGTTTCTCTGCCTGAAAGTGTTTTATCATTAAAAACACCTTATAAATATTTTTTGTATTTTCCACCCAGTACATTTCGAGCATATTTTTGAACAAACAAGCCTGTATAGTGTTCTAAAACATATTCAAAAGCCACTCAATATATGTTCGACAGAAATAAAAAAGTATCTAAGAATTTGTATGTTGAGTAGCGTGGCAAATTTTAAAATCATAAGCTTGTTTGGGAACCCTGTTATTGGTTTACCACCAGGTAGTCGCACGATCTTGAATACATTTGAAAGTATACGTCAATTTTCCCAACTGAACGATAATACATTGTCTAATGGGGAAGATAAGTTATTCGAGACCAATAGTCGGTACCCTGGATGGAAATTCTTATCCATTCCCATGGAAGAATATATCTATGTTTATAAGCAAATAAGTGCGAGAAAGGCTCGCCACCACATCAAGCAGAATATCCCCTCCGCCCAGCCAAAAAGAAAAAAAATTGCATAAATATGGTTTTAAATTGCTATTTTTCGCAGGAGTATCAAGATTTGCGTACAATTTTGATATTTATTGCGAAAAAAAAAATACAATCAGTTTGCCAAGGGAGCATGACTTGGAGGTTAGCGTTTGAGTCCATTCTAGACTAACTTATCCAGTTGTTGAACCTGTAAATCACGAACAGTATTTTGAAATTTTGGTAACTGTTAAACATCAGTGAACTTAATGACACTTTTAAAATCAAAAGCAATTTCGTACCTTGGAACAATAACAAGAGGCAGAATCGCGTGCTGCAAAATGCCACCCGACAATTAATAGAAAAAAGACCTGAGAAGTAACGTAGAGTACGCTTAATGCATGGTGTTGCCATTTGGCAACCATTTAAAAAAATCCAAAATACGGAAAAATATAAGAGAGACAATTTTTTCAGTATTTTTCCTTTAATGTATGCTCATTAAGGAATCAAATATATATTTTTAAAGGAAAAATAAAAAATTATGCGGCCCATTTTCAAAATTCGCTTACATATGCTGTCCAAGAGAAAAAAAAAAGAAAATTCAAATATAAATTAACTTTTAAAGTTTAAATTGAGCTATGCATTATATAAAGAAGACTATATTAAATATTTTTAGCATTTAAAAAAAATCAAATTTTTGAGTTATAAATTTTTTAAATTGCGATTCTAAGCAAAAATGCTTCTCCCATTCCAAGTTTTATGTAATTAACTTTTATTTTTTTTAAATCTAATTTAGCTTTTTTTAAATAAAATGCTTTAATTATTTAAAATATGAACTATTAGTGTACTATATTAGTGAAAAAAATTAATTACCAAAGTTTTTTTTCTTTAACAAATCAACAGAAATATTTTGTCCCTCACTTTGCGTCAAGTTCGTTACCTTATGATTATTTTAGTCAAAATAGGTTTCTAATTCTGCCAAAAGTTGGCAGTAAATATTCAGTGGCATTGTTAAACTATTCAAGCAACTACTCCTTGCCATTTTTTATTGTTCAATTGAAAAACATTGCAATAGTGGCAAGAACCGGCTTTCTTCACAGTTGGTATTTTTTTTCATTGTCAAGTCCGTTACCATAATTTTTAATATTAAAATAAAACTTTTTACACTTTTGTATTTAAATATTGTTCACTAAAGAATTTTAGAGGGTATGTGTATTGTTATCTAAGTTAGAAATTATACAGCCTAGGTTATTTCTAATGGTTTGATTTGAATGTCAAATCCGTTACTTGTCAAGTCTGTTACCATGCGACTGGTAACGGAATTGACGCACGGTAACAGTCTTGACATTGTTTGCGAACTATGGTTTATAAACGTTTTTTTTGCATCAAGATGGCTTTAACAGCTGCAGACATGCAAAGGTGTTACTATAGGGAAAGACTGAAATAAAACACAGAAAAATATAAACAAGCTGAAAACAAACAAAGAAAGGTAAATTTAAAATATTTGCAATCACTTATGGCAAACGAATGGACAAAATACCTTAATTTTCATATTAAAATGCAAATTCATATTTACTTTGTATGAAAGTTATTAACAGTATTCTATTTTTTATAAAAAATATTCTTTGAAAAGAAAATTATAGCATGATTTATTGGTAAAATATGAGAGGTATAAAAAAAAGTATTGGCGTGAAAAGCAAGCGTAATGTTGCTTGTGCAAACTTCAGTCCTCGTTCATATCAATAACTCTTAGTTAATAGAAAAGTTTGAAGCAGCTTTAATATGCTTTAAAAAACAGTTTTAAAATATCTGCCCATTCCAGCTTTAATGTGCAAAAACTGAATAAAACTTTTTTGCAGATTGATTTTCCAGAAAATTATGCATACAGATTCATTGAAGACATGCAAACTAGTCACAGTGGTGCATCTAGAATTCATGCTACTCTTCATATAGGTGTCTTTACACATACAGGGTGATTCAAAACTATAGGAACAAACTTCTAGGAGGGGTGGGGGTATACCTAGACGAATCGGAATCATATAGCATTGCAGGGTTGGAAATGCAATCCTAACGAGACAGGAGATTTGTCAGTCTCTGAATCATTGTGATAGAAATTGACATTTAAAGACCCAAAGCTTAAAATAAATCATGACTTTCCTGATAATGAAATTCCCTGAAGTTTTCTGCCTACGTGCCTGGTTCTTATCATCTATATTTTTGTATGTTTGAGGTAGTAGGGACATTCTGAAATGGCGCATCTTCGTTGCTACTGTGAAGTCTGGCGGATGCCCTGCATATTTCAAAACATCTGAGATTCCATGAGGTACCTACGTTATGAAACGTCGGGCAACTTCATTATCATGAAATTCGTAACTTACTTTAAGCTTATGGTCCTAAAATGTCAATTTTCGATCACGATGATTCAGCCCCTAACAACCTCCCTATCTCGTTAGGATTGCATTTCCGACACTGCATTGCTATGTGATTCCGAGTTGGCTAGATGTACCCCACCCCTCCTAGAAGTTTGTTACTCTAGTTTTGAATCCCCCCTGTATATTGATGATTTTTGTGCTATGACCTCAGTAAGATCTATTCGAATTCCTCCGAGAGGGAAATATTTATTGAAACTGATAGTGAATTTTATATAGAAGAGAAGTAAATAAAAAGCCTGGGGATGTTCCTGGAAGATATATTCTGCTGATAAATTGAATGAAATTGTTCATGTTTTGGTAAAATTTATTGGAGGAAGTAGAAAAAAATACACATCCTAAACAAAACAGATGAAGATAAAATTAAAGTTAATGTTAATTTTGAGCAAATTATAGCACTTCTTTCATAACCAAATTTATCAGTGCGAGGAAACTGAATATTTCATGAGTTTCCAATTCCACTTAATATTATATGAAAACTGAAATTTGAGTCATGTTGTAATTGAATATATATCATTCAAGTATTTCAAGCATAAGTAAATACAATATATATATATATATATAAACTTTTTGATGAATTAAATCATTTAAACACATGTTAATTCTCAGTTACTTCTAGTTCTATTTTAATATTTAGGTGGAATTGCTTGATAAATTGTTTGATATTCAAGTCAAATATAGTAATTGATCTGAATATAAAATAATAAAATGATTTATCTATATCATAGCTGAAAGAAAAATACTATTTAAATGAAAAAGTTTAAATATAAAGTTGAAAATATGATCATTAAAAGCTGTGCGGTAACAGACTTGACATATGGTAACGGATTAGTGTCAAATCCGTTACCAAATGTCAAGTCTGTTACCGCACAGTTTTTTAATGATATTTTAATATTAAAATTTTTCACCCTTCTATTGTTATTTTTCATTCAACTACGAAATAGAGCTGTAATTTTTTTTTTAATTCAATAATTTACATGAATATATATTGTTATTAGAAAAATAAGTTCTTGTATAATTTTCTATGGGATCAAAAATTAGGACTATAAAAGTCTCTCCCTTCAATTTTATTTAAGTATTATTGATAAATATCATGTTTTGAAATTAAGGGACATAAGTCACTTCAAAGTAAGTTGATTTTAGAAAATTTAATAAAATTTAGAGCTGAGTATTTTCAGTAATTTTGTACGGTAACGGACTTGACAATTTGCCTTACAAGTTGACATTAAAATAGCATTTACATATTAAATTATAAGCCAAAGTGCACGACCAATTACTTTTTCATATACCTTAAACATTTACCATGGCACCTGTTTCCATTTTTAAAAGAAATTATTAAGTTTGAAAAAAAACAAAAGAATTCTGAAATGTAAGCGAATGGTGAAAATGACCCATGCACTAAAGGGTTAATATGTATAATACTACGTTCACGTTATGAAAGTTGAGTCACTTAGCTTAACTTTTTTGAACCGGACAACCCGGAATTAGACTTCACCTGTTCACATTGCCAAAAGTTTTAAGAGATTTAACACATGTTAAATTTTTAACTACAACTTCTAACCATACATAGTTTATAATTGTTTTAAATAAAATCGTATTAAATATATAAACGATTCAAAGGATCATTCGAAAAAGCCTATTAATTTTTTGTAGAACTCAACTCGAAATTTAAGAACAGTTGCAAATAAGGAAAAGAGTTCTGGAGGCAGAATTCCACTCAAGTCATAGTTAAGAGAGAATCGAAAGTTAAATGAGATTCAGAAACTTGCTCAAGATTAAATCCTGACTGCGGGTACGTTAGCTTAAAAAACCTTCAAGTTAAGTAACTCAATTATCAGAAACTTAACGCGGTATAAGGAACTTATGTTGAATGTCCAATAATAAAACAAATTATCTTTGATACTAACGTTATAACTCTATAGCAAGCCTGAATTACGAAGTTCACACCTTACATTAAGAAGACTTCTGAACTCATTTCGGGACTCTACCGGGTTTCCTAAACGACAACCTCAACTTAACCTGGCCACCCATTCTCAGATTTATCTTCTGAAATGATATTTGGTGAGGATTAATAATGCCCCCACTTCTCCACTTATCCCCACTGCTCCACTCTATTGCCTAAAAAAGACAAAATTTATGTCATAGTGACAGATGTTTGTTGGAAAAAAGGAGAAAGGTGACGATCCGCATCCCTATACCCGAAATTCATTTTTAGTGTGCGTACAATATTATCGTGTAGTTAAAAATTTCCCAGAAATCTGTGTAATGGCTACAGACCCGTGGCATTGACCTGTCTCTTCCCCGACACTCATCTATGTTTAAGAAAGCAACATCACACATACTCTGCTAACTGCTTACACGCAAAAAGTTCCAACAACCAGCAAAGTCCAATTCTTTTTGTTAAAAAAAAAAAAGGTAAATCAACGTTTTAATAAATTATTTCAATTCAGTTATAAAATTATTACCCAGAATGTACTTACTTTCTAATTTTGAGTAAAATTTAAAGCTATAACTAATTAAATTTAAGAGTTATTTAATTTTTTTTTATCAATGTTAAAGTTATTATTATTGTCATTTACATTATTTTTTATTTTTTTAATTTACTTATTTATTTACTTATGTATTTATTTACGTATGTATTATTTATTACTTAAGTATTAATTAATTGATGTCACCAAAACAAATTTGACAATTTTCTGCTGTAGGCTAAAAAAAAATTAAATTCTCTTAAAAAAAAAAAAAAAAAAAAAAAAAAAAAAAATATATATATATATATAACCCAAAATTCCAAATATAACACAGCCAAAAATGATAACCAGACTCATACACATGCATTATAAAAACAACAGTAAGTAAATTTAATCTGGTAGCAAAATAGCTAAAAATAGTAACTCTCAAGAAGAAAATATGAGAAAATCTGCTAGACTCAGAAACAAAGTTATCAAACGACGCGTTTACAAAGCTAAGTCTTCCAATGAAAATAAAACCAATCTCATGGAGTGCATACTGGTCCTACTCCTACAAGATTTGCATCAAAAAGCAACTACCCTCTGAATGACAACTAATACTATGTTCGCATTGAGGTAACGGGATATCCGGAATTAGACTTCACCTGTTCACATTGAAAAAAGTTTTAAGAGACTTAACTTATGTTAAATTTGTAACTACAACTTCTAACTATGCATTGTTTTCTCCTTCGTGGCGCACAGTGGGACGTTTTGATGATATAGGTGGACAAAATTATTTCGTTGCAGTTTAATTAGTTTTTGCTGGAGATTTTTAATACATCACTAATAGAATACACAAGCAGTGATAAATATTTAGTTATTTAACAATAATGTCTTAAACTAAAAATACAAGGTTTTTTATAAAAATAGAAGAGAAATTCGTGTAGTAATCCTGAAAAATAAATTTTTTTAAATAAAATCATATTAAAAAAAACTTTAATGTTTTGTGGTATCCTGTAAAACATATAAATGCTACCAAAATTATTTTCGGTTGGAACAATTCTGTTGTGTGAATAAATAACCTATATAAATTTTATTCAATTGGAAACAAAATTTCTGCATATAGACGGTAATGTGTTCAAATTTTTTATGTGTCCCTGTAAAAGAAATACAACTGCTACGCTCTTTGTTTTCAATTTAAAAATGTTATTGTGTAATAACCTATAGTATAGTGTCTCAATAACCTATAGTAGTTTTGTAGAAATTTAATTAAAATTTCTGCTTTTTAGCAACAATCTTTCAGCGATTTTTTGTATGGCCCTGAAAAAAATGCATAATTTCTACGTTCGTCAAATTATTATTTAATAGCATTGTCATCGGAAAAACAAATGTGGGCAAAGTTTCAGCTCAGTCAGATAATTGAAAGTGGTTGAAAACTGTCTTGCAAGATTTGAACTAATATTTTATGTAGCCCTGTAAAAAAAGCGTAACTGCTACGTTCCATAACTTATAATAATATTGCATTGTCATCAGAATTACATATCCTGAGTAAAGTTTTAGCTCAGTCAGATTATTGAAATTGGTTTAAAATTAACTTGCAAGTTTTAATCAAAATTTTCGCGAAGCCCTGTAGAAACAGTATTCTAAACAAACTTCTACGTTCCTTAAATCATAATAATAGTGTATTGTCATTCAAATTACACATGTAGTCATTGTTTCGGCTCAATAGGGTAATTAAAAGTGATTTAAATTTGACGTGCAAGATTTGAACTAAAAATATATACATGCACTGGAAGTTAATATGATGCTTGTTTATTAATAAAACTTACCAATCTGCAGCTATCTGCAGGAGTTTGTTTAATATTTCAATACTTTAGGAATGGCACTTTGATTTTTAAAAAAATGCTTATTGCTGAATAGTGCTGAATAATCTGTTAAAATCCAAGATGAAATTTGTAAACAACATCAAGGATCATCCAGAATTTCAGCCTTTGAAAAAAGCGGTAAAGCGGGTTTAATATCGCTTAGTTTCAAACAAAATGGGTTTAATCTGACCTTGACATAGATATGACATTAGATCAGCAAACTCGTGCTTTCAAATAAAACATAATAGTGACGACGTGCTTTCAAACATAGAGGAAGCCAGGTGCAACTTTTGAAACTCCCTCAAACCAACTGCGCAAATGGCTACTTTACGGTCGACACCTCTGATTTTTTACGCCAAAACTAGTACGGATCTCGAAAATAGAGACATTCAGGTACCAGTACACGCGGTTTTGTCAAATTCCGAGATAATCGGAAAAATGGATTTTGTCCACCTAGATCATCAAAACGTCCCACTGTGTGGCGTGTTATTAAATAAACGATTCAAAAGATCATTCGAAAAAGCTGAATAATTATTTAAAGAACTCAACTCTAATTTTAATAACAGTTTTAAATAAGACAAAGATTTCCACTCAACTCATAGTTGAGAGAGTATCAAAAGTTAAGTGAGTTTCAGAAACTTGCTCAAGTCATAATCTTGATTCCGGGTACGTCTGCTTCAAAAAACTTCAGTTAAGTGACGGAAAGTTAAGTGACTCAACTAGCTCAGTGCGAACATAGTATTAGCAAGCTTACGACGAATCCAATCTGTTTAACTAGCTACTTATATAAAATCCAAGTGTAGATAACCATTAGGGGACGAACGGTGCCATCTATATATTTTAAACACACAGCTGTTTTTTTAGTCATCTGCCACATATTTTCCACTGAACCGAGTTTGCTATCTATATTATAAAGGACAAACATATCTGTGCGTAACGCATACGTCATTTTGCGAATGGCAACACTTTGAAATTTGAAATGAAATTTTGGTTTTGCAATTTTCTCTACTGCAAATTTTTAAACTTCTACATCGCACATTTTAAATTTTTACACCGCCGTATAAGGAAAAAAATGCTCTTTTAAATGCAATTTGTTTGAAAGCTGTATCTCAATTAATTTTTGAGATATTAATTTTTTTGCAGTTTTTAATACCATTTTTCTTATCGTGGCAGCAAAAGTAGCTCATTTCTATTGAAAGTCATTGAAAGTAAACGGAAAATAGTTGAAAAAAGGAGGTAATGTATCTTTTTGTTGCCATTTCTCATAAAACCTGAAAAAATAGTTGAATATAAAATATGGGCTATGTCAAGAATATTGTCAGTTATTCCGTGATAATGACGTCATATGCACACTTTTCTATAGACGAAGTTTAAGACTGCGTTGTAAAAGTAGATTGCTTTAGCGGATGCAAATGACGTCATTTTATAAAAAAGCGTGTATTTTAATTCTTAAACCTGAATTATGTTTTGTAGAAGTGCGTCATTTCACAGCCCAGCTGCTTTGAAACTCTTCACAGGTGAAAATGCTTCACTTTTGAAAATAATGTAATCGAAAGCACACACTGATAAACGCAATGTTTTACAAAAATGTAGAATGTCTTTATAAAAGAGAGGTGATATGCAAATAATAGCGATTTATATTACAGAAATTGATGATTCTCGCCTGGATGGATTTGCTTCGCCGAGTTAGATAAGCAAGTAAATAATTCGTGGGTTAAAATAATATCGTGTTTCTGAAGTTTTTGTCAAAAATTCTCTAGAATAATAAAATTTTAATGCTATTCTTTAGGACATTCTACTATAATTTTATCAAAATAACATAATTTGCTTAATTTAATTTTCCCTAATTTTATATAATCTATATATTTAAAACACAAGTGTGTTTTTTAGTCATCTGCCCTGATCTTTCTGCTGAACCAGTTTTACTAATATATATATATTTTTTAAACTGAAAGCTCTTCCTTTGTAGATGAGGTCGCACTATCTGTTTTTTTTTTTAAATATCCCCACTTTTATATTTTAATTTTAAAAGCATTTTATAAAATTTCTTCAAAATGATGAAAATTAGATAGCTTTCATTGCTGCAGACCAGAGAGAAATAATGAGGTATTTTAAACTTTATTCATGTTATTTTCTGATAAAAAAAATTCAAAATTGTTGATAAAAATTGTGTATAGGGTTTAGTGGCGCAAAATCCCATTAGGAGCAGAATATTATATTAGGGGCATAATAACGGAAAATGACATACTGCTTTTGAAAACACGCATTTTTCATCATAAATTTTCTATAGTGATTTTCCTTCTGCATGAGTACTAATACTAAGTTTCAGACACTAAGCGAAATGCTTATTTAAGTGAAAATGAAGTCATATTTAAATGAAAACGATCATTTTCTTAGATAAAACTAAGCCTTTTAACACAAATGCGTCTAAAAACCATAAATTACGGAAACTTTTACTCTCCAAAATTGAGATTAGAATCTCAAATAAAGAGTTCGTCTGTTCACATAAAAGATGTTGCTGTCAATCTTTACTTCAAGTTTTGAGTTAAAATGATTTTTAAATGATCAAACAAAAAACAATTTTTTTTAAAAAAATGATGAATATGGATAGGAGAAGTGCGTATACAAATTTTGAGAAGGTGAAAATTGCTGTTTTCATTCCGGAAATCCAAGCATACGAGCTTCAATTGCTAACCACATCCTAATAACTGATCTTTATTATATTTTATTGATTATGTACCTATATTATAAAGAACAAACGTATCTGTGCGTAACGCTGACGTCATTTTGCGAATGGCAATACTTCACGATCAAATTTTGGTCTTGAAATTTTCGCTACTGCATTTTTTCAATCTTTTGACCATCATACATTTTCAATTTTTGTCGCATAGGGAAATAAATGTACTTTCAAATGCAATTTGTTTAAAAACTGTATTCATTGACTGATGTATTATATTTTCTAAAATAATTTTTAAGCATGATTTTTTTTAAAGTTTATTTATCACGTGCCGGTTTCAATACATAAAATAATAAATATTTTGCACATAAAGCAACAAACATTTTTCAGCATTTGTTTCTGACTATGTTTGCATAATGAAATTAATACTTCCTTTATGAGCAAATAAAAGAATAATATTAAAAAACCCACCAAATTAACATATTTGTGAAAGACAAATTAACGAAATTAATACTTCTTTTATAAACAAATAAAAGAATAATATTGAAAAAACACAAATCTAACATATTTGTAATCGTACAATTTAAATTTTTAGATCACCAAATAGGATTTTTTTAAAATGGAATTTGTTTGCAAGGTTCATCTCAGTTTACTGATTGTCTATGGTTTTAAAAACAATTTTAAAGCATGAAATATTTTTTTATTTATCTATATCGCGCGGAGCTCGATTACGAAAGATTAATCCGTTTGCCCTTAAAATAAAATAAAGAGTTCATCATTTTCTTACGGCTAATCACCATTAAAAAAAATTTCTCTATGAATAAATAAATAAAATAACATAAATAAAACACAAATTTACCAGACACGTATAAGCTCTGAAATTATCAGAATATAAAAGGATGCCATAAGTAGTAAAATCTTGGCAAATAACTCTTAGCATGCGGCTAATAAGAAAATATCGCCTTTGATAAATTTCAAAAATGTATTTAATTGTGTAATTCGTATTTTTCATATGAAAAATGCTTTTTTAATGTAAGTGGCCGATCTAAAAAATTTATTGCATACAAAAAAATTGTTAGTTTTCAATTTAAAAAAAATGTTTTCACCTATATTCTTTAACCCGGGAAGCCCGGGTACGATCCCCTAGTTTCTTTAAAAATGAAAGCTGTTTATTTGTAGATGGGCCCGGAACTAGCTATTTTTTAAAAAGATTCCCATTTTTATATTTTAATTTTTAAAGTTTTTATGAAACTTTTTAAAAATGGTAACAATCGGATTACTTTCGTTGTTTGAGATAAAAGAGAAATAGTGAAGAACATTCAGACACGTGTCTTTTTAGACGTATTTTTTCATTTGTAAGCTATTTTAGGTAAAAAAAAAATATATATATCTACATGGAATCTACGTCTAGATGCCTTGACAGCTGGTTCTTTGGAAACCGGATTAGCTGGAAGAGACCAAACGAAAAAGTCAATGACGTGAATCCTTTTCTTTTCGAAGAGAGGCTCCTTCCAACTCCTTCCTGACGATATAATGAATTTGCTGATAGTTCTAGAACGACTATCCTTCCTTGTCAGTAAGATTTTATAATCGGCGAAGCTTGTCATACACAGTTGAATTTAGCTCAGAAGCTGGAAAAATGCGTCTGAATCGATTCTTGAGGGCCGAAGCCTTCTTCCACTTACCAGTTCCTGCTCTTGTATGCTTAAGAACTTTCATCATATCTTCGTTAGATGTGTAGTCGAAATTGATCTGCGCTTTCTTTGATGAGCTAAATGACGGTTGATAAGCAGGGTCCATTTGAGATGATGTTGATGCGATTTTAGATGTTTCGTCGTCTATGATGCAGCATCCACTAGTGTCGTACACGTATTCCTCGAAATCAATTTCACCTTCCGGTCATTCTTCTTTTCCTATGAGCAAGACAAGAGTTTCTTCTGACTCAAAATTTGTCCCTGATTCAAAGAGTTCAATGAGATCGTTGGGATCTTGTCCCTTACGGTAACTGCAACTTTCCGCTCACGCTGATATTTCTCATATAGAAGTCGAGAGAGTTTATTTCGATTGAACATGATGTTAACGTAGGTCTCGAAGCTCAAAACTTTATTTTTTAAGTTTCAAGAGTCTGATAAATTTAAAAGAAACTTCGTACAATCTTAAAAGAATTTGGAGAAAATTCTTTTTAAAATTGAATAGTACAAGGGGTTGGTCCAAGCAATTGAAACTCGGATTAGAGCAGAGTTAAACACGGTGGAGAATATTATCAGATGAATAAAAACTCCGCAATATAAAAACAAAAACAGTTATCTTTTCTTCAGAGTGCAAACTTAAAACGTAAAATACAAGAAAAATATGAGAAAAAACAATCATAATCTAAAATAGTAACAACATGCTGCATAAGAAACTTCATGTTTTATAAATAAGGCAGGGTTAAAGTCATATACCCTCTTCTAGGATATTTCAACACAATAAATAACAAGTAGGAAATTGCTCGTCAAACGTGGCAAATGAGGTGCGTTCGTACTATAACTAGTTTTATAAATATTTTTTGCACCCCATATTGTATTGAATGCATATTTTTTTGCACTTCATAAGTGCATGGTCTGTAACATCACTAAAATGCACTTGCAGTAATTATTTTTCTATTACCCGTAATGTAACGGAAAACTTTTGACTGTACCTGTAATTAAACTATACATCCAATTTTCATAAAAACTGAAATGGGAGGACAAAATTTTGCAACAATTATATATTTAAAATTTCAGACCATTTGGAATACTATAACATCATTAAAATGCACTTGCAATAATTTTTCCCATTGGCCATAATGCAAAGAAAAACTTTCGAATGTCCCTGTAATTAAACTATACATCCGATTTTCATAAAATTTGAAATGGCTCGACAAAATTTTGCAACAATCATATATTTAAAATTTCAGACCATTCGGTTCTGTAGTTTTTGCTCTGTTATATGCGGACGGACAGGCAGACTGAACGACGACTTAAGGTGCTACGTATTTATATAATTACGAACGCACCTAAAAACGCTAATCCATTACGTTCGCCACACATTTGGGTAACAATTTGAATAATGCCTGCTGCCAAAAATAAAACAGTAGCAGAAAACCCCTTCGCATGCAGTTGTACGCCGCAATTCCGCAAATTACGAAGTGACTGAACAAAAGAACCGACAATGTATGGATGCAGTGGCGTAGCCAGTATTTTTTTTCGGGAGGGGCCAAGAATTTTCCTTCACATTATATTTACAGTAAAACCTGTCAAGATGACATCGCAAAGTATGGTTAAAAATTCCGTTTTAAACAGGCTTTCGTGTTAGCAGGTGTAATCGTATAGTATTCTTTTCGATGGGACTGTGGAATATGTCCGTTTAGGACAGCATTCCGTTATATGCAGGTTCCTTTTTTACAAGTTTTGCTGCATTTATATAAATATACTTATTTATGTTATATGTATAGTAAAACCTGTCAAAATGGCAATTATCTATAATAGAATCCTGCCTGAAACTGAAGCATTACGTGGTTCCGATATCGATAGCCATACAATTAAATTTGCTGAAAACCTATCTGAAAGGGGATTTTCACCGCTCTTTAGCGATTCTGTCATAACAAGTTTTACTATACTTATAAACACAATAAAGCCTGTGAAAGCGGAATAATTCTGCAACGGAACTCTGTCTTAAACAGAAGAATTTCAGGATCCAGACGAAACTAAATATAGATCTTATTGAGGCAGTGTGTCTTAGAAGGATAATTAATTACACTTCTTTCAATGGAAGCCTGTCTTAAATGGAACTTTTTTCCAGCCCCTTGCGATCACGTCTTGACAGGATTGACTGTGTGTGTGTATGTATAATAGAAGTATTTCGAGTAACTTTAACCCAGTAGTACTCGCTGCATGAGATTTTCTCTCACAGTCGTACTTTTTTAAGACTCTTATTTAAATCATTTTTCATTTTAATTAAAATTTCTAAATGTTTTACAATTATTTTACCTATTTTGTGAATAAAAGTACTAAGCCAACCAAAAAAAGTTGATATTATATGAATGTAAAGTAAAAGAAAAGCAATTGAGCATTCTCACTAGCAAGTTTTCCCGGGTTAAGAATTTAGGTATATCCTTATTAAATTTCTTAATTAAAAAAATAAGATGTGTAAAACGGAGTAAGATCAATGTGTATAATTGCAGCTAATAATGAATAAATTTACATTAATATTTACAAGTGACAAAGATTTTACAAACACCATGATATAAAAAACTGAGTGCATATCGAAGAGTTAAATGTGTTTAAATCAGGTTTCATATAGCATAAACATTTGCTTACATTAAAGTTAGGATCAGATTGTTTAAAACAGCAATTTCCATGTTTAATTTCTTGTCATTGAACTTGTGCTGTAATAGATACTAGATAATGAATTCACATAAGTGCCAATCCAGTCAGCCGTTAATTCCCCATTAGAGTTTCTGAAATAACGTTTTAATCTTTAAGAAAAATATCTAGCAATTTCGGCTGCAGAAACTAGTAACGTATAAAGCACACACAATAAATATAATTCATTTTGGGAAAAAATAGTTTGGTTATTGTCAAAAACAGCCATAATTCTCCTGGGTTTTTCTGTTTCATGTTTCGTCGTTTCTGATTACCATATTCGGCCTCAACAGTTTCTTCCGATATCTGGTCCACTTTAAGGATACTAATTTTTTAAACAACTAGGGGGCTCTGCCCCCTACGAGCTACGCTCGTCAACCCCCGTTCAGACACCGCAGACTCTAAAAGTACGCTAACTTGATCGGCTTTAAAAAGATTTCGGAAGATTGAATTATAATTTAAAAAACAATGGCGATCTCCCTATAAACGGATTTCTATTCATTTCTCTTTGACTGGGGAATTTTAAGGCCAAATCCGCTGCGGTACTACTTGATTAACCCGTCGACCAATTTCTCCAAATTATATAAATCGCCAAAGCACTCCCCAAATTATACAAATTGACATCATTTTTATTTTAAATAACGAAAGAACAAATAAATTAGTGCAAAATTAATAAAAATACAAATAAAACGTCGAAATAAAATTAACTTGATGACGTAGACACGTGTAACTTGCTTAAAGGCAAGTTAATGTGACATTTACGATCAACCATTATTGGCATTTAATCTTATAGTTTGGCGAATGATAGATTTTTGGTCGACGGGATAACTAAGTAGTACCAAAAATACATATGTCAATCGCTGTTTTCGTCTTTGACGTAGACACGTGTAACAACATTTCAAAATAAGCTAATATAAAAGGAATTAAGTAAACAGAGTCTTTGTCTCCCGGTATTTTTTAACAAAGCGAAAAGAAAGTTCTTTTAAATGAGACATTTTAAATTAATCTTTTTTAATCTGACGTAATTTTGACCAAGATTTCTCTTTTAAATATTCACGTGAAGATACTTTTGTTAGAAATGAAATATTATTTGCGCTTTCATAACAAAAATAGTTGAAAAGTATCCGCTGAAAATATCAAATAAATGTCTAGTGCAATTTCTGAATTTAAACCTTTTTGCAATATTATTTTGTATTCATTTTATGTAATAACTGTAATGTGACGTAAATATGACGTAATTTCTCCTATTTAAGACTTCTAATGCATGTTAATAAATTTATTATTTTACAAATTCCTTTCTCTCTTAAAATTGACGTGTAATTATAGTTTTTATGACGTAATTTTTAATAAGTTCCTGCTTTTTGTACATAATTATTTAATTCTAATTCTAAATGTTTTTTTCTGTTTATAATAGTCACGTGTAAATAAATTTTTAATTTATTTACAAGTATAAATATTTTTGTTTTGAAGCAAACATTATTGTTTCCACTGTTTATACAGTTGGCAACAGTTTAAATTAATATCACTTTCTAAAATCTGTAAAAAATATCTCTAGAAATGCTGAAAATTTGAATTTAAAATAGAAATGAAACCTCAAAAAATTAGTCAAATTAAAAAATGAAAAACAGTCTGCACACCGGGAACTTCAAACGTATAAAATGATCTAAAAATGATTAAATTCCTATGAATAGTTTTTGCTCCTATAAAACTTTTTTAGTGGAACGATTTTGTCCAACTTCAGCTTTAAATATCTCTTAAAATAATTCTTCGATTTGAAAACTGTCTGCCTCAGCGTGTTTATCAAACATTTCTGTATCAAACTACCGATTTTCATATTTTTGTATGCATTAATTTTCTTAATATTAACGAAGAAAGACCTCCTGTCACAAAAAATTCAAAACCGGCGGCGGCGGCGGCGGCGGCGGTGACAGCGGTAGTTACTTTTTTTTAGAATAGAGAGAAGAGATATTATTTGTGATGGATTAACAGTTTTTCCGAAGTATTAGGTTGTTTAAAAAATAATGGTAGTTTCTGTTATTTTACTTTTCCACAAATTTATTTTAGGTGGTTCGTAAAAGTTTTAGAGCATTCTCCAAGTTCAATAGTAAGCTCTAGGAATTTGGTATGTGGATTAGCTTCAACTTATGTTTTCGATTTCTCATTGTTAAAGAATTAATGACACCCACGACCTTCTCCATACACAAAACTGTCATTCTCACCATGAAATTTCTGAAGCAATGTTAAACTTGGCGTTCCCAAGTCGTAGCAGGGTCAAAGGTGATGTTGAAGTCAGATATTTTTCTCCGTGCGGGATTTCTACAGCTCTGGAAGGGACGCTTTTAAGTTCCAGGGAGGGATAGCACTTCTAGACCATTAATAAGCATAAAATCATGAAACTTCCGGGGGGGGGGGGGGTTACATTTCGTTGCTCCGGAGGCATAGCTCCAGTGAATTCAACGCTGTAGTGTAATTAATGTAAAAATCGTTTCCTATGTTTATCGTATCATTTTGAATTTGTACAAAAAATACGAATTTTTCCATAGTTCTGTAATTGCCTTAAGCATTCCGTACAATGACAAATAATAAAATTATAATACTAATACTAAATAAGTAGATAAAAATCTTCCCTTCAAAATAATAAACAACAGCGTAATATTCCATCAACAATTTAGTAAAAATAACTCTGGTTGAAAAGTTCAATAACAAAAATCGCCATTATTTTGCAAAAATTCAGAAGAATATCAAAACCTTTCAATATCCCTCTGCTCTTACTCTAACGATCAACGAGACCCGAATTAAATAAAAGAAACATTGACCTCCTGTGAAATATTCTTCAGGTTTGTCATGAGATGTACAGAAGAACCCCGCTAATTCGAACCCCCTAATCCGAAATCCCGATTAATCCGAACCGATTTTATTTTCAAAAATTATACTTCAGCAGTATAATTTTTAGAACTGAAGAAATTAAGTTGCGAAATTTTCTGGATTATAGGATGAATGTCGGGGAAAACGTGTAAAGGTTAGAATTAAACAACAACAAAAAAAAGGCAGTACAGTATGTTTTTTATTCTTTAAACAGATTGAATCCTTCTATATATAAAAAAAAGTAACGCTTTGGAAATAGACCAATGAAAATCTGCGTAGATACCGCGAAACGCATTTGATTGGTCAGAGTTTTCTGACGCTATAAGGATGGTTACCAAAAGGGAGGGGGCCCGGCTCTGTCGCCAAACGTCGCCAAGTTTAACACCAACTTGGCGATACATCGCCCAAATTTGGCGACCAAAATTAGTCGCCAAAAGTGACGCCAACTTGGCGCTGTTTCCAGTATTTTGCCAAATTTTCATAGGCTCCCACTGAAATCCAATAAGGTTTACTTGCTTGCAGAAAATGAACAAACTGAGATATTTCAATGCAACAAAAAACTATATTAGCTTATGTATAGAGCTGAATTAAACTATTTACAATGTTTTTAAGCACAAACACTAACTATTTACAATATTCGCAACACTATATATATAATTTTTATTTAATTTGTAATTATTCAAATAAATTATTAATTTTAATTTTACCTTTTTTTAATGATTTTATATTTAATAATTCTTATAATTATGAAACTCTGTAACCTCTAATGATTATGTGCTTGGAGATAAGGAAATAAAATTGTCAGGAGTTGGGGAGGGGCGCGTTTTTACAAAGTGGAATCTAAAAATTGAATGCATAGAAAATGAAGAATCGCAAAGCTAACCAGAATGGAAGCGCGAAACAATTACGTCTGGGATTGGCTAGGAAACAGGGATTGCTTCGCGATACCGAACGGAAACGCGAAGTGGTTATGCGGGGGGTGGGGGGGGGGAGGGTGAGCGTAGCGAGCAGGGGAGTGGAAGCCCCCTAGTAGAATAAAATAAATACTGTATAATGTAAAAGTACAACATATGTACACGAATATAAAAGGAAAAACTTGCACTGTAGGCCTATTCGTAGAAGCCATCTTTAAAAAAATCTTGACTATCAGTTTGTTGGCCAGTCACTATAAAATGCTTTCTAAAACGCATAAAGCAATTAATTCAGATGATAAAAAAAATATTTTTTCCTTTCAACAGTTTGATTTCAAAATTATCTACAGAAATGTTTTTTCTCTTCCCCCCCTCGTCGATGTGGTGACTGAGCTATTTATAGATTCGCGATTTTGGACCGTTTGTAATGGGTTGTTACGTAATTCCTCATTCTGAAGTTCCATTGGATTATTATAAACATCAGCAGTGATTAAACAAAATATACTATTTTCTTTCGACAGTTGTGGCGAATTATCCAGCATGCCGGACCTTTGGATGCCGGATTACAGGATGTTTACTGTACTCCTGAGTACTTATAACTGACATTTTTTTAGCACGCACCTTTTTAATTACTATTTTTATTGGAATTTCGGGTAATCCGAATTTTTTGTAATCCGAACAGGCACCGGTCCCAATTAGTTCGGATTAGCAGGGTTCTACTGTATTATCCCTCTTCACTGCATAGCCAACTTGATAAGGAATATGTATGGCAAAAGAAAATTGCATCAAAGTTTTATTTAGCAGAGGATTCTGCTCTCTTGAAAAGGTCAGTAAACTTTTGAACGCCAGTCTCCTGTTTCTTATTTGCTGATTGATGCAAACTTTTGTACAGCTGAAAAAACATTATTAGCATGTGTTACAACAGAAGATAAATCATATTCAGATTAGTGAAAGTATTTTGAAAGTGGCAATAAAAGTTAACACATAACCAGTTAAGAATAAAGTTATTTTTATTAATTCCAGTCAGCAGATTTAAAGTAATTGATAATATTGTCCGATATAAAATTATAAAAGGAACAAAGACAAGGGTCGCGGCACTCAAACAATGTGCTGTTATTGCGTCAGTAACTCCTCTTTTTCCGTAAGTATCGGCAATAGTCGGTACCATCGAAGTCCAAGATGAAGAAGTTTTACGCTTAATTAAGTTACAGCAAAATCTGTGTAAACGGAATCGCTAGAGATCGTCAACAAATTCATTGTAGATCGATTCCCATCTCACCAGGTATACTTGTATAGTTTTCCTTCTGTCATCGGGTCCATGAAATGTTTCCGTTTACGAGAGGATCCCGTGTTTACACAAAACCTGCCAAGAAGGAATCACAACTGGAAAAAGTTACATTTTAGATGGGTTTCAAGTCTTAGCAAGTATAAATACATAGTGTTGTTTTTGTCGAATCTTGATTTTTTTCCCCTTTAAGCTACGTCATCTTCACAGATTTTACTGTAATACATTTATACTCTTCAGAGGCGTACGATAGAGTGAATCCGTTTTAACAGTTTTAGAGAATACTGTGAAAACGGAGCGTGTTTATAACAGAACTCTGTCTAAAACGGAAACAGTTCTCAGCCCCGGCAAAAGAGATACCCTTTGAATTATACCTTCTCAGACGAACACCTGTCTAAAGAGGAATTTTTCATAGGTTCTTTGTGATTCCGTCTTCGCAGTTTTGATTGTTGTTGTATCCATGATTCAGTCATTTTGAACGTAACTCGGAAAAAGGTATTGACAGGATGAACAAAACTAGACTAGGACTTCATAACTTGAGAAAACCTTCCTGTCAAGTAGCATAACACTAATTTATCTGCAGTTACAAAATTTTATAAGCAATAATATAACCATATAGTAGTTACTAGCAATGTATGGCAGTGTAAAAATCATAAGTAAACTTAAATCATATTTATTTTATTCACGGGAAATGTTTTTCAGTGAACGAAACTTTCAATTTGACCCAACCCCATGTCATTATTAAAACTCAATAACAGATATGCGAGGTATAAACCCACACAGCACACACTTATCCATAAAACATGTACAAGCTGTAAACACAAGAAGACCGACAATCTATAAGTAGTCGAAAAAATTCCATGATACACTCTTTTCGCGTCTAGTAGAAATGTTAGTGTGATCTCTCTCAGTTCCTTTAGACGTTGAAGGTGTCCAGATAGTCTATAAGATCATAAGACATCAAAGCGTAGATCGCTTGTCGAAATGGGGTACTTCTTATAGACGTACTTAAGACATGCATTATAGATACCCAGGTACATCTGATATGCATCTATAAGACCTCTAAACGTCGTCGGTCTATTTTTTGATATTTGGTACTTCTTATAGATAACATGGGCAAGAAATTTCGTCGGAAATACAGCCTTGGGCATGAGTATGGAGCAGAGTTGGGCAAAATACATCGAAAAGTCCTTTTCGATACAAAATACATTAGTTTTAGAACCTAAAATACAAAATACAAAATACTTTTCGAATTTTAAACAATCCAAATACAAAATACATGTATTTTCAAAATAGATTGAAAATACAAAATACATTTAAAATTTAAAAAGTTTGTGCATAAAGTTACATGTCTTCACGGGCCGTGCCTGGCAGGCCAATTTTCATTCACGATACTCTGACCGGGCCGAGCCTCGATTTAACTCTTTCCGGGTCAGGCACGGATTTTATGTTTTTCTGAAGGCTCGGGCCGGGCAGAACATCGGCATCACTCTTTTCGGTCCGGGCCTGACTTCTTTTTTCCGGGCCGAATCGTGACTTAACCTCTTGGGGACGAGCGTCTTTTACAAAATTTTTAATATTTTATTATCGGTTTTTCATAGCAGAAATTTTGGCCTAATTGAATCAAGAAAATGTCCTGATTAAAAAAGGCAAAATTTACAATAAAAAATAACTAGCGGGAATAATCAACGATTCTGAGCACCTTATGCGTCACGTATACCGTCGCTCATCCTGAAGGGGTTAATTTCATTCTTAACAGAGGTTTGCACTGTCCGAAACTTTCAAGCTCGCTCCCGACCCATCTCGTATGAAAATGTTTGGCCCGGTCTGGCTATGCAAAAATCAGTAAAATCTGGCACGGCCCATCAGTTTTTGCACAAAATGTAAATTTTTAAAAATCGCCATTATTCTACAATTAAAGTGTTAAATTTATTATTTTTAAAGAATAGAGCATATAGCATCTCTAGGCAATAAAATTTAAAGCATAGAAAAAGAACCTGCGTATGACGAATCATTGTCTAAAACAGAAAAAGTGTTGATCCATGCAAAATGAATATAATAACACGCGAATATAATTCATTTACAACAAAATATGTACCTGCTAAGAACGAAACCTGTCTATAACGGATTTTTCACCTTTCCTGTCGATTCCGTCTTAGAAGATTTTATGCTATAGCATTTTTCATATATTTAAGTCCCCACGCCATGGAATGTGGATTAGAGACATAAATGATAACTAAGATTTTTCCATACAAATACAGATTCAGTTAAAAAAAATCCATGCCGGCCCGGCCTACAGGCAGAGGTAGATTTCGAAGTCAAATATACTAATTTCACAAACAAAAACTAAATCATGATTAGAGATAAATCCACTTTAACAATTTTATCTGGCCGCTTTTGACGAGTTTTTACTTCATTTTTATATAATAGCTGGTTTTATCAGAATCATGTTAGGGCGGTATTCAAAAAAATACTTTTCCATGCTCAACAACTCGAAATTTTCTGGCACATTTTCAGACTCATTTTTAATAGAAAAAATATGAAACTTGCTGACGTGAATTTTGAAGAGATTTATAAGCGACTTGTGTTTTTATTTTTCGTTCAATTAATTAAAACTTGATTTAAAAACAATCATATTCTTAGTAGGACAATATTTTTCATTTCCAACACAATCGCTTCGGAAAATGCGGTTCAAAATGCCCAGTTTGACATCATTTTTTGAAATATATTCTGCCTCTATCGAAAAATCGATCATTACGGTACATTATATAGTTTCTGAATAAGAGAATCTACCAATTGGATGCGTTTGAGAGCAAAAATGAGTAAGAAAATAAGCAGTTTGGATTTGAATACACCCTTAATAAGATGATTTTTTTCTTCAACCGCTATGTATTTTTAATTTGTTTTAGCTATAAGAATTGATCCTATCAAAAACTTGTCTGTATAAATGTTGTAGACAATATTAAGAAGATATATAATAAATTCATGGGGATTTTATATCTTGTGAATTGACGGAGTTATGGAATTTTTTTTTCTTCAACACCCCTCCCCCCCCCCCTTTTTTTTATTTTTTGCGGTACGAATTGGTCCTATCAAAGACTTGTGAATAAAAAAGTTGTAGATAATATTAAGAAGATTTATAATAAAATTAAGTGAATTTAATATCTTGAGAATTGACGAAGTTATAATTTTTTTCTCCCAAAAACTCTATTTTTTTTGCGCCCCATGAGCCCATTTTTTATTTTATCGTAAATCTGTGATGCATAAATTTTTGGCCCTATTTTTAGATGTATTAAAAACTTTAAACTGATTTGATATGTAAGTTTTTTCGGTTTTCACAAAACCCCTCCCTATTTCCATCCCCTTAGTCCGATTTTGCCCATTAACGAACCTGACCGAGATTTTATGCCCCTTGATTTTATGTATCAGTTTGGAAGAGATTTGTGAGGAATTGTGGAAGTTATCGTGTCCAGAAGAAAGTAATATATATATATTGTTTTTAATTATGATATCTTTTCATTTTGAATGTCAACAATTCATTTTGAATTATTTTTCCTTATAAATATTGGTATCTTTTATATATTTTTTAAGTATATACCATGGTAGCTAAATGTTTTTAGCAATCTTTTAAATATTATACGCTTAGATCTCTGCTGCAATAGCCTATAATCTTTGTGTATTATCTATATGATTTCTACTCTGTAGTTATCTGATACCTCTATAAGGAATTTCCATTAATTTTTTTCATTCTTATCTTCGCAAAGATTCATTTAATGATTTTTACCAATCTAGTTATGTATGTCATATGTATTTTATCAATGTTAAGTATGTTGGGGGAAACTGTATTATTGTCATTTCATTAATAATCACAATTTTTGATGGTGTCGGTATTGTTTATTTAATGGTTATATATATATATATATATATAAAGCAAAAAAAGTTTCAGAAAATTCAACACAGGGGAGAATATAATAGGTAGTATTTCATACGAAATCTACCTAATAAGGCACTTACAGGAATGATTATTACAGCGATTTTTAAAAGAATAGCTTTTCCCCTTTCTCGATTGTTGAATCATATCTTGAATTTTAAGAGATTGTTGTGTCATGAAGGCAGTTTTTTCACTTTCCTGGGCTGTTTCATCCGGAAATGCGGTTCAAAACGCCAATTTTCTGAAAGATGTTTTGCCTTTACCAAAAAATGGGAAACATTGTTCGATTACATAGCTTCTGAATAAGAGCACTTACCAGTATGATACGTTTACGAACAAAAATTAATTTAGAAATATGCCAGAAAGTAACCAGTTTAGATTTAAGAAACACACACTGTATAATATTAAACACTGTTTTAAAAACACGATTTCTAAAAAAAATTGCATATAGCTTAGATTATGAAACATTTTCCAACACATTCAGAACACTATAAAACTTTTTCACAATTTACAAAAGGTGGAAGATGACGTCGTAATGAACAATTTGGAAAATGCAGAATACATTTGAAAACACGATTTCTGCTATTACCATGAATAGTCGTTAAAATATACGCTTTTTTTGCAGCCCTGTATATGATCTACAGATATGCATGCATACTACATAATATGCTAAATGTCAGTACAGTTAAACGCATATCACAGTTAAAAATTTCCGCTCAGCAATTTCAGCTAATAGACGAATGTTGTCGAGAACTTTTGTTCGACCTTGTATATGATCTAGATTTTATACACCCCAAGTAATATTTAAAAAAATAGTTAAATTTCAAAATGAAAACGCACTTCCTGCAATTATTATGCGTAGGCTTCAATAGTTCAATTATTGCTCATTTTCTTCTATATCGAAATACTTTTGTGTGTTCCTGTAAATAAACGATAAGTTCTATGCACACCATATTCTAGAGTAAGAACCTTGTAGTGCACCTCAGTGATGTATATCGATTTAAATGTGTTTTAAATACTGTAATATCATTAAAATACACAGCAAGCGATTTTCCCCCATATACCGTAATGTAACGGAATTCTTTTGAATGGCCCTGTAAATGAATGAAAAATGCTACACATTTCCTTTTCAATACCGAACAAGTCATACTAAAGCCCAAGAATAACATATATCCATCTCATGGCAATCGGACAATATTTACACGAGTTAGAGCAAGGACAGACAGATGGACAAAGAAACCGAATTCATAAACACTTTTCAACTACGGTGGAAAGTACTAAAAAAAAGAAATTTGATCCCCGACTTTATAGCAGACATATCTGTCAACGCATATTCAAAGCTAATTTCACAAGAACACAAAAATATTATTTATATACTTTTAATCAAATGAAATTCGTCCAAACAAATTTCGTTCGTACAAATATGTTTTTCAAATTAATTATAACTCTACGAAAATTAAGTTTTCTCACAAATTATAGGAGGCTATTTTCTTTCTTTTTTTTTCAGCGAAATAAAATCACAGAAATTAAATGTTTTCCGGCTCCCATTAAACGCAATGATAAAACAAAAACATTGAAAATACTTGGCCAAAAAGCGAAATTTATAGTGCAAGAATCCCCCTCCCCCCCCCCCCCCCAAAAAAAAAAAACCCTCCATGAGTACGTAGTGTAATAACCCTTTTAAATATTCAAAGAAACTGTCCATAAATATCTCTCATTGAAAATATCAACACAGATTAAATCCTTTCCCATTACTTCCTCATAATAATTACTCGATGTGCAAAACACTCTTTCATTCATTCCACTGAGACAAAATTATCCTTTAGCGTATTTTTTTAACCTAAAACACTTTGGTAACAAATGTTTCAAAATAAGCAAATGCTATATTGACCGCAGAAAATTTTAAGAGATAAATAATTGCAAATGTGTTCTAGTATCTCTATTTATTCAGAGGCTTATTAAACGATAATAGATCATTTTATACGTTAAGAACTAGATTTACTGATAGCGTAATGAAAAATTTTCCGAATGAATTGAGGAATTATTTGCGGTTAATTTTCCATTGCTGTTTTCAATTGAAATCAATCTAAGTTCTAATGTACACGTTTTAAACGCGGTAATCAATTAAAAAAATTATAAATTCCTGCATTTTATTTGGATGCAGTCAAATAGTGTTTCGTAATTTTTAAAATAGACTTTCTATTCAAAATCGAGAATTAAAATTTTTAAGGCATAAATTTATAAATAAATGAATTTTACTTAAACGTTTCAAAAAGGTACTTTTTATAAATTTAATGATTCTAAACTCGAGTTTTGCTGTTTTTTTTGTTTGTTTGTTTGTTGTTGTTGTTGCTTTTTTGAGGAGGCGGGGTAAAAATCGATGCTTTTAAAGTACGTAAAATTGTTCAATTTTAGTATGGAATATTGAACAGGGGTGTTGTTGTGCTATCTTAAAAAAAAAAAAATCTCTGAATTTTTGCAACTCGATGTTCAAAGAAATTCATTGTAATTCCTATTCCTCATTTCTGATGTGTAACTGAGCTATATATTTGGCAACATAATTCATAGGTATATAATTTTTTTTTCTTACCACTTTTCAGATGTTTTTCTGATCTACTATTTGTTTCAGTGTTTCGTTTATGCTTTGCACAGTCAGAATCGGAGAAAGTGATGGTGGTGACCTAGCACCAGGCACCAAGCCCGAAAAGCGTTTAATTAGTGGTGCAAGTTGTTACTATTCATGCATTGGAAATTGATGAAATGTAAAATAATTTTTTAGCACCACACATCTAACAGAGTCACCTATAACTAGAGAGTGAAGATGCGCACGTCTCAAAAGAAACGATTGAGGAAGTTTTTAGTGAATGTTGTTCTATTTTAGAGACAGGAAATTGAATTCTTGAATAAGGCAAATGAATGAACACGCTGCCATTTAAAACCATATGTTATTTAATTAACAGGGTCTTTTCGGTACCATATTAATGGAATATTAGGTTCCAACATATTAACAGTGTTTTTTATCCTAATACGTTAAATAATGCCCATCCCTACTTCGAACCGGGAACCAGTGTTCTCGCTGCCGCTCGCCATTGCGCCAAATCGCGACAAAATGTTTCATTTGGCGAATAAACTAACAATCAGACTCGCCAAATTGCGAGTGCTCAATTTCTGCTCTGTTTGTGTGCTTGCCAACAAACTCGAGACTTATCCGCGTTTGTGAAAGATTGATATAGCTTTACATGTTCAATCGCACCGTGCCATTTACATACATACTCAATATCAATTCAGTTTAGCAACAGTCAAAGGATTAACAAGTTGGAAATTGCTCGTCAAACGTGGCAAATGATGTGCGTTCGTACTATAACTAGTTTTATAATTATTTTTTGCACCCCATATTGTACTGAATGTATATTTTTTGCGCTTCATAAGTGCATAGTCTGTAACATCATTAAAATGCATTTACAATAATTTTTCCCCATTCCCCGTAATGTAACGGAAAACTTTTGACTGTCCCTGTAATTAAACTATACATTCGATTTTCATAAAATTTGAAATGGCTCGACAAAATTTTGCAGCAATTATATATTTAAAATTTCAGACCATTCGGAAGGCTGTAAAATCATTAAAATGCATTTGCAATATTTTTTTCCCATTGGCCATAATGTAACGGAAAACTTTTGGGTGTCCATGTAATTAAACTATACATCCGATTTTCATAAAATTGGAAATGGCTCGACAAAATTTTGCAGCAATTATATATTAAAAATTTCAGACCATTCGGAAGTCTGTAACATCATTAAAATTCACTTGCAATAATTTTTCCCATTGGCCGTAATGTAACGGAAAACTTTTGGGTGTCCCTGTAATTAAACTATACATCCGATTTTCATAAAATTGGAAATGGCTCGACAAAATTTTGCAGCAATTATATATTAAAAATTTCAGATCATTCGGAAGTCTGTAACATCATTAAAATTCACTTGCAATAATTTTTCCCATTGGCCATAATGTAACGGGAAACTTTGGGTGTCCCTGTAATTAAACTATACATCCGATTTTCATAAAATTTGAAATGGCTCAACAAAATTTTTTTGCAGCAATTATATATTAAAAATTTCAGACCATTCGGAAGTCTGTAACATCATTAAAATTCACTTGCAATAATTTTTCCCATTGGCCGTAATGTAACGGAAAACTTTTGGGTGTCCCTGTAATTAAACTATACATCCGATTTTCATAAAATTGGAAATGGCTCGACAAAATTTTGCAGCAATTATATATTAAAAATTTCAGACCATTCGGAAGTCTGTTACATCATTAAAATTCACTTGCAATAATTTTTCCCATTGGCCGTAATGTAAAGAAAAACTTTTGACTGTCCCTGTAATTAAACTATACATCCAATTTTCATAAAATTGGAAATGGCTCGACAAAATTTTGCAGCAATTATATATTAAAAATTTCAGATCATTCGGTCGGGTAGTTTTTGCTCTGTTATATGCGGACGGACGGACAGACGGACGGACAGACAGACGGACTGAACGACGACTATAGGTGCTACGTATTTATATAATTACGAACGCACCTAAAAAGGACACAAAAAAGGTTATACAATAGGTTTTTGTCAGTTAATCACTGTCTATGTGCCGGCGTCGCTCTGGTAAGAACATAAACAAAATTACTTGCAACAAGTGCTAAGTATTGAAAAGTTTTGTTCCAATGTGGTGTTGAAATTAACCATACTAATTATGTTTTCATAACGGTAAATGAAAGATGGCTGTTTTTAACTTTTATTCAGACTGCTAAAAGAATGTCTGAAGCATTTACACATTTAGCAGGCATTTAGAATGTATTTATTTTTAATAGTTTCTGTAGCGGATAGTTGAATTTTCATTTTTTGAGTAATTACAAAAAATTAGGTTATTTTAGAACATATTCAAAAAATGGATACAATAAGGGGTTAAAGATAGATTTTTCAGTGTTTCACGCCGAATCTATTTTGCTAACATTTATTTTCATTTGGCTACTGTTTTTTATTTCTTATTCGCCAAATCGCCAATGTTGGTCAAAAGCCAGCGAGTACACTGCCGGGAACACTTTTATTAGTTTACAAATAAAGTTTCGTATAAATACTGGTGTCATTGATTCAACACTTTACGAATGCGAGTACCTTGCCCCTCAAAGGGTTAAGCGATGGAATGCCGTAATTATTCTTATTGCAATGTGATGGATTTTTAGTTTGTGGTGGATGTTCTATTTATGTAAAATGTTCGAGTGATTTAATAAATATCTTTCCATTATTGATAACTGTGTCCTACGTCATGTTACGGGGAAACTACCAAAATTCTTCCATCCTGCGCCAAATGAAATAGTGGCGACTGCAAACTTTTATGCAATAATAAGCTATTAACGAGTTTCACTACTAAGAACTTCTATTTTATGGGACAGAGCGATAGTCTTGAGTAGAATCTTCGTTAATAAAAACAAGAGAGGGGATGCTGTTATGATAACCAGAGTCGTAAAATTTTAAATACGTGATTACCCAGAGATAATCTCGCCCCACATACATAAATATATGCATATAGATACAAATATATCTGTGACATAAAGAAAAAAAATCAGGGGGGTTTATTTTCAGGTTTTTGTTTTAGGAAGACAGCTATATCCCAATCAGCCTCTCACCTTTCGATATGCTTGTGGCATGGAGATACTCTTGAAAAACGAAAGTTAATCCTTAACTTCTGCTACTGGAAACTGTGGCTTTTTTCAGTTTTCACAGTTTAACTTGTACCGTTCAGTTTAAAAAAAAAAAAAAAAAAAAAAAAAAAAACTTGTGGAATTTCCGCTTGGAGTCTTACAAGGAAGGTCTGCATACGGGCATACTCCGAAAAATCTGAAAAAATTATACAACGTTCTACTCATGAAGATAAATATGTTTATAAAATTTTTTTTGGCGGAAACTCGATAGAGCGTCCGTAAAAAAAGATGAAAATTTCGATATTTGGCGATTTATCAACGGTTGGCGATAGAATAAAATTTCAAAAAATACTTTTCTATGTAAAATACTCTTTAAGATAAAATGTTTCATTTTGAATTTGTAAATAAATTTAACGTAAATAACTTTAGTTTCGTTAGTTTTAATTTGATTTAACTATAGTTTTGTCACATATATATATTTATAATGAAAGTTAATGTAAAATTTTATGAATTAAAACAAAATTTAAATTAATTAAAATTGTTTCAATCTCAAAATTATGTCCAATTGAGCACTGTTGATTCAATTTTGTTGCTATGGAAACGATGACTTATTTGATATTGAAAATGAAATGAATAACTGCAGCATTCTTCACATTGCCTTTATTTTGGAATACGCTTAAACATATGAAATTATTCTTTACTATGTGAAATTGTTTTTAAAGTAATAAAATTAAATAACAAACAACATAAATGTAATACAAAAAATGTATTTATTAAACCCTCTCACTATTTAAGTTTAAATTAATTAAATACTGCTATTTATACGCATTCTAAAAATCAATTAACAAGCAAATTTCAGGTGCATTAAAATTTTTTGCCGTTGGCGAGGAAAAGTACTGCTCGCCAAATCGCGTGACGCATTCGTCTTTTCACGCCAAATACTCGAAAGTATTTTATTTTTTTACAGACTTTATACCGTAATTCCGCCGCTAAATTTGACTGATCCTTTATTACATACATAAGTAGTTTAATTGGCATTTTTTAAAAATATTCTGAGCATGCCCAGTAAGGAGAGCTTCCTTGTTAGTACTATCGCCAGAGACTTCTGAATAATTGAAAATTTGATTATAAAAATTCTGTATATGAAGATTTATACAGATACTATCACTAGAGACTTCTGAATAAGTGAAAATTTGATTATAAAAATTCTGTTATACAATCAGTATCGGTTATATGGTCACCCATGCGGTTCTGAAAAATATGACCTTATAAGCGGGATGACCTTATATGCGGTGTAAGCAGGAATTTTACTTTAGACTTTAGACAGTAAAATATTATTAATAAGTTAGTTATATTAGTACAATAATGTACAAAGAAGCTATGAACATATAATTTATAAAATAAGAGGTATAAACAAGAATCGCTTTACACTTAAAATTTCGAATTGATGAGTATACTCTTAGTAGTAAAAATATTCTTTTATGCAGTTTTTTTTATCGTAGTTGTTAAAACTACTTTTCCGTATTCACGAACACTTTTAAAATGTTCCTCTGTGCCTGTGGGATTAGTAAAAAAATATTCGAATGTATTTAGTGCTTTCAGAGCTTCTGCTCGCGTTGTCGGTTCAGCTTCGAATTCATTCTCATTATCATCGTTTCCATCAGTGTTTATATTTAAAATTTCCGATCTATATCCAGTATAGAAGCTTCATCATGGACTTTACCGATGTCACGTCAGCGGCGGATATCTAGAGGAAAAACACCAATAGGTGTGAAGAACATTTTAACACGGCTTTCCCTTCGTCCAATAAGCTGTCTTTTTCGGAAGGAACATACTCGCAAAGCCATGACTTATGCCACTCGTGGGTAAAGCCCATTAGTAGAGATCTCATTGTCAACAACTGCATATGTCAGTTCGTCATGTATTGTGCAAACGGCATTCCGTAGTTCTTGTGCAACTTCAAATAGGGACACATCATCACCATCATCATCATTCTCGTTGTCTTCGAACGATAATTCTTCACATCCTGGAAGCCAAGGATGTCAAAAACAATTTTCAATGGTCTTCTATGATACCATATTCCAACTCTTGTCTACGTAACACAGTCACACGAAACTTCTTTTTTTGATCAATGGCAGCAATGACGTCTTTTAGAAGCAGCTTTCGATAATTTATATTAATATTTTTAATAATCCCTTGATTTAATTGTTGTGGCATACTGGTACAGTTTGGAGGCAAGAAAACATGTTCAATCGGATTTAAATTGTGAATCATGCAATGATCCGTACAGTTTCTCTGCGATTATAGCCATATATAGTCTTTGCAAATTTTATCAAAACGCCGAATTTCTTTTTCCCAAATGTTTATTGTCATTCAAGCCTTTCGGTTCGCATCGTAAGATACATGCAAAATTTTGCAGTTTTTCAAAAAACGAGGCTTGAGAAATTTACCAATAACTAATGGAGTCAATTTCTTTGAGCCATCCATCCATATTGGCTGCTAATAAAACGGCCAATCTATTTTGTTTACCTTCCCACCACTTTATTTTTCGTTCTTCAAAGTAGCAGTTTTATCTGGCAAAACATGAACAAAACAGCCCAACTATTATTTTAACACAGTCAAACTGACTGGTAAAGTTATCATACGAATTGAATATTTCCAACTGAGCGAAAAAATGCCCAGGCCGGGAATCAAACCCAGATCCTTGGCTTACAAGGCCAATGCTTTTCCATTTAAGCTAACTGGGCCGACAACCAGCCAGCATATTTCGCTCAGATAACCTTATTGGTAGGAACATCTGGTCTGTCATGTAGACAGCTCAACAGAATAAACCGCAGGTTAAGGACCTCCATATAAACGATGGATACGTAGATGAACTATTATTTTAACACAGTCAAACTGACTGGTAAAGTTATCATACGAATTGAATATTTCCAACTGAGCGAAAAAATGCCCAGGCCGGGAATCGAACCCAGATCCTTGGCTTACAAGGCCAATGCTTTTCCATTTAAGCTAACTGGGCCGACAACCAGCCAGCATATTTCGCTCAGATAACCTTATTGGTAGGAACATCTGGTCTGTCATGTAGACAGCTCAACAGAATAAACCGCAGGTTAAGGACCTCCATATTAACGATGGATATGTAGATGAACTATTATTTTAACACAGTCAAACTGACTGGTAAAGTTATCATACGAATTGAATATTTCCAACTGAGCGAAAAAATGCCCAGGCCGGGAATCGAACCCAGATCCTTGGCTTACAAGGCCAATGCTTTTCCATTTAAGGTAACTGGGCCGACAACCAGCCAGCATATTTCGCTCAGATAACCTTATTGGTAGGAACATCTGGTCTGTCATGTAGACAGCTCAACAGAATAAACCGCAGGTTAAGGACCTCCATATAAACGATGGATACGTAGATGAACTATTATTTTAACACAGTCAAACTGACTGGTAAAGTTATCATACGAATTGAATATTTCCAACTGAGCGAAAAAATGCCCAGGCCGGGAATCGAACCCAGATCCTTGGCTTACAAGGCCAATGCTTTTCCATTTAAGCTAACTGGGCCGACAACCAGCCAGCATATTTCGCTCAGATAACCTTATTGGTAGGAACATCTGGTCTGTCATGTAGACAGCTCAACAGAATAAACCGCAGGTTAAGGACCTCCATATAAACGATGGATACGTAGATGAACTATTATTTTAACACAGTCAAAGTGACTGGTAAAGTTATCATACGAATTGAATATTTCCAACTGAGCGAAAAAATGCCCAGGCCGGGAATCGAACCCAGATCCTTGGCTTACAAGGCCAATGCTTTTCCATTTAAGCTAACTGGGCCGACAACCAGCCAGCATATTTCGCTCAGATAACCTTATTGGTAGGAACATCTGGTCTGTCATGTAGACAGCTCAACAGAATAAACCGCAGGTTAAGGACATCCATATTAACGATGGATATGTAGATGAACTATTATTTTAACACAGTCAAACTGACTGGTAAAGTTATCATACGAATTGAATATTTCCAACTGAGCGAAAAAATGGCCAGGCCGGGAATCGAACCCAGATCCTTGGCTTACAAGGCCAATGCTTTTCCATTTAAGCTAACTGGGCCGACAACCAGCCAGCATATTTCGCTCAGATAACCTTATTGGTAGGAACATCTGGTCTGTCATGTAGACAGCTCAACAGAATAAACCGCAGGTTAAGGACCTCCATATAAACGATGGATACGTAGATGAACTATTATTTTAACACAGTCAAACTGACTGGTAAAGTTATCATACGAATTGAATATTTCCAACTGAGCGAAAAAATGCCCAGGCCGGGAATCGAACCCAGATCCTTGGCTTACAAGGCCAATGCTTTTCCATTTAAGCTAACTGGGCCGACAACCAGCCAGCATATTTCGCTCAGATAACCTTATTGGTAGGAACATCTGGTCTGTCATGTAGACAGCTCAACAGAATAAACCGCAGGTTAAGGACCTCCATATAAACGATGGATACGTAGATGAACTATTATTTTAACACAGTCAAACTGACTGGTAAAGTTATCATACGAATTGAATATTTCCAACTGAGCGAAAAAATGCCCAGGCCGGGAATCGAACCCAGATCCTTGGCTTACAAGGCCAATGCTTTTCCATTTAAGCTAACTGGGCCGACAACCAGCCAGCATATTTCGCTCAGAGAACCTTATTGGTAGGAACATCTGGTCTGTCATGTAGACAGCTCAACAGAATAAACCGCAGGTTAAGGACCTCCATATAAACGACGGATACGTAGATGAACTATTATTTTAACACAGTCAAACTGACTGGTAAAGTTATCATACGAATTGAATATTTCCAACTGAGCGAAAAAATGCCCAGGCCGGGAATCGAACCCAGATCCTTGGCTTACAAGGCCAATGCTTTTCCATTTAAGCTAACTGGGCCGACAACCAGCCAGCATATTTCGCTCAGATAACCTTATTGGTAGGAACATCTGGTCTGTCATGTAGACAGCTCAACAGAATAAACCGCAGGTTAAGGACCTCCATATAAACGATGGATACGTAGATGAACTATTATTTTAACACAGTCAAACTGACTGGTAAAGTTATCATACGAATTGAATATTTCCAACTGAGCGAAAAAATGCCCAGGCCGGGAATCGAACCCAGATCCTTGGCTTACAAGGCCAATGCTTTTCCATTTAAGCTAACTGGGCCGACAACCAGCCAGCATATTTCGCTCAGATAACCTTATTGGTAGGAACATCTGGTCTGTCATGTAGACAGCTCAACAGAATAAACCGCAGGTTAAGGACCTCCATATAAACGATGGATACGTAGATGAACTATTATTTTAACACAGTCAAACTGACTGGTAAAGTTATCATACGAATTGAATATTTCCAACTGAGCGAAAAAATGCCCAGGCCGGGAATCGAACCCAGATCCTAGGCTTACAAGGCCAATGCTTTTCCATTTAAGCTAACTGGGCCGACAACCAGCCAGCATATTTCGCTCAGATAACCTTATTGGTAGGAATATCTGGTCTGTCATGTAGACAGCTCAACAGAATAAACCGCAGGTTAAGGACCTCCATATTAACGATGGATATGTAGATGAACTATTATTTTAACTGGCATTTTTTCGCTCAGTTGGAAATATTCAATTCGTATGATAACTTTACCAGTCAGTTTGACTGTGTTAAAATAATAGTTCATCTACGTATCCATCGTTAATATGGAGGTCCTTAACCTACGGTTTATTCTGTTGAGCTGTCTACATGACAGACCAGATGTTCCTACCAATAAGGTTATCTGAGCGAAATATGCTGGCTGGTTGTGGGCCCAGTTAGCTTAAATGGAAAAGCATTGGCCTTGTAAGCCAAGGATCTGGGTTCGATTCCCGGCCTGGGCATTTTTTCGCTCAGTTGGAAATATTCAATTCGTATGATAACTTTACCAGTCAGTTTGACTGTGTTAAAATAATAGTTCATCTACGTATCCATCGTTAATATGGAGGTCCTTAACCTGCGGTTTATTCTGTTGAGCTGTCTACATGACAGACCAGATGTTCCTACCAATAAGGTTATCTGAGCGAAATATGCTGGCTGGTTGTCGGCCCAGTTAGCTTAAATGGAAAAGCATTGGCCTTGTAAGCCAAGGATCTGGGTTCGATTCCCGGCCTGGGCATTTTTTCGCTCAGTTGGAAATATTCAATTCGTATGATAACTTTACCAGTCAGTTTGACTGTGTTAAAATAATAGTTCATCTACGTATCCATCGTTAATATGGAGGTCCTTAACCTGCGGTTTATTCTGTTGAGCTGTCTACATGACAGACCAGATGTTCCTACCAATAAGGTTATCTGAGCGAAATATGCTGGCTGGTTGTCGGCCCAGTTAGCTTAAATGGAAAAGCATTGGCCTTGTAAGCCAAGGATCTGGGTTCGATTCCCGGCCTGGGCATTTTTTCGCTCAGTTGGAAATATTCAACTCGTATGAAAACAGCCCAAGTTTATCAAAATTAAAAACATCAGAAGGTATGTACCTATTGAGAATGTTACTTAAAAGTTAACAGCCATTCCTTCGATTCTTTGGCAGTAAAATTCGGTTTTCCTAATAATGCAGCAATTTTCAATAATTTTTCTTTTACGATAATCCATGTATTGGGACATTCTGCATTCTGGTACATTTTATCCAAGTGAAAAGATCCTTCTCAATATTCTCAAATGTTGAATCATGTTCTTGCTTTCTATTTTTGTTGATCACCACTTCTGTTTAACAAGATTTGAACGTTAAGACGTTATTCCGTGTCGCTCTCTCAATTCCATCAGTCTTCGCGAAAGCTGCTTTCGATACATGCGATTTTTCAAAGTTTTCTATCAATTTTTTTTTCGCAAATGTCAAATTTTTCGTTTTGCTGACATCTTATATTCACAAGTGACAATTAACAAATGAACGAAGACTTTACACGCAGCGACAAGTAATGAAAAATACAAAAGACTAAAAATGCGTGATTTAACATTTTTCTGCACGAGGGCAATTTTCATTCGGTCTCAAGGGTTGATGGCATATTATCCAAGAATCGGTATCTAATGCGACAGTTGAGGGAGAAATCTCAAGAGCTTTCGAAACTCTTACCGACAAGAAAGAGTTTCTCTTATAGGCTGCAGCCGCAAAGAGGGGATCCCCCCTCCCCTGAGTGTCGACGGCATCTAGTCACGTGGTATGCAATGTTATCGCGATCTCTAAGGCTCCGTTTAAAAAGGAAAAAGTCTTTTTCTCATTCTAAAGCTATACAAATGTCAACTAGCCTTTCTTTACCATACGGAATTCGTACTTGTGGATTTTAGCAAAAGCACGGGAGATTCGGCGATGGAAAAAGGGGAAGATTGACTAGAAGGAAAGAAGTTCCTGCTGCATAATGTCCATCCACTTCTTTCAAATACTACTCTAAAAATTAAAAGCACCGCGTGACCAATACAAAGAAGCCGACAGTTGAAGATACTTGAATGTGAATGATATGTCTATTCGGCCCTTTACAGCATAAAAAAGGGAAGGAAAAGCATAAAACTATAAGATATTTTGCAATAAAAAGGGAGACAGAAGATGACCATATGACTATATATCCGATAATAGCCATTGGAAACTGACCATATAAGCGGTGTATTTTAACACGTAATACCTATTCAGTCAGTCAGGACTTACGAAAAGTGACCTTATAAGCGGGGTGACCATATATCCGGTATTGGCTGTATAAAGTTTTGTACACATACTTTCGCTAGAGACTTCTGAATGAGAGAAAATTTGATTATAAAAATTCTGTAAATAAAGTTTTGTACAGAAAGAGTCTAATAGTTAATCGAGTCCTTTATTGGTATTTCGATCAAGCGATTTCAGAGATTGCTCACATTAGCTATGAAACAATTTTTGTGACAACAGTTAAATGTTAATAAATATCTTTCACAGTCAACTCTTACTCACCTATACTGTGTCTGATTTTCAATTTAAACGAAATTATGATGAGATTAGCTGTGATGTCACTGAGCACGAATATAAATCTTCAGTCCAGGCGTTGCTTGTGGAAGACACTAAACAACCCTTTAAATTAATTCTTCTAGAGTTGTCAAAATTACTTCTAGATTTTGTTAATTGATGGGAATAATTTAGAATTATTCATTTACCCACTAAAGTATGCTTGGATCTGTTTTTAAGGCGTTTGAGAATGATTTTGGGGTCTCTAGTAATTTTGGTTTCAGGACTGAGAAGGATTCGGGGCAAAGGAGAAAAACAAGTTCGTTGCGTGACAGAAAATAAAACAAATTTATTTCAAAAAGAAAGAAGGAAAATCAGAACTTTTTTCCCTTTCACTGCTACATATTTAGAGGTCGCTGTAACCCCCATCACCTCTTTCACTCTTTGGTTATGGTATGCTATGGTGCCACTGTGCAATAATACGGTACTAACGAGAATGGCTAGTTTGTTGCAAGACAGGAAAATAATTACAATTTTATCTCAAAAAGAAAGAAAGAAAATGAGTCATTTTTTAAATTTCAGTACGACCATTGCGGAGGGGGGGGGGGAGGAGTTGTAACCCATTCCCTCCTTCCCTCAGCTTTGGGCATATGGCACACTGAACTGATATGGCAGTAACAGAATAGCTAGTCGTCCGTTGTATGACAGAAAAAGAATTACAACTTTATCTCAAGAAGAAAAAAAAAATCAGCATCTTTCTTTCATTTCACTGCGTCTATTCCTGGGTGGAAAAGAGGCTTAAATCCATCAGTCCATTTATTGGGTAGGCTGTGGAGTCGGTGTACACTAATATGGAACTAATGAGAATGTCTAATCCGTTGTATAACAGAAAAATATAGAAATATATTTTTTTAAAGCAGCTTTTTTTCAATTTCTTCGTGTACTTCGGAGTGCAAAGAGGGCTTAACCCCATCAGCTCTCTCCTTTTTATGCAGGCTGTGGACTCACTGTACACTAATATGGAGCTAACGAGATTCGTTAGTCCATTGTATGACAAAAAATAATTGAAAATTTATCTGAAAAAAAAATCAGCACTTTTTTAACATGTGTAGCCATTCGGGGGGGGGGGGGGGGGGAGAGGAAGATGTTATAACCATAAACACCACCCAAGTCTTTAGGTATGTTGTGCTGTCACTGCACTGATATCCGATTAACGAGAATAGGTAGTCGGTTGTATGACGGGTAAAAATAGAAATTTATCACAAAAAACGCACTTTTTTTTAACATTTCTATTTTAATTATTCCAGGCGAAGGGGTGCTGTAGCCCCAACAAACTATCCCCCTTTTGTACGTCCATGAACTACGCTCTGCGAATCAGCATAGAAGTTGAATTTGTTCATCATATAATCCACAAAACAGACGACCTCAAAGCAGAGAATTGACTTTATTGCGAAAATTACGATGTAACAATAATAACCTTTGAAGAAAGCAATGAAATTAGTACCAGTTTCTTCTTGTCTTTGGTAGTTTTTATTGAATTCTAAATGGCAGAGCATTTTGTAAAGCTAAGGAACAAAAATGATTGTACAATTTTTCAGAATATCACCAAGTCATACCGTTTTGGGAGCATAGGCGCGCATAAATAACAGAACATAGAATACAAGCACCTAAAAAATACTCTTATATTCTGTCCATTATCATTAACCCATCTGTTATACACATCATTTTTCGATTTTCCGTTGCACACCGAATCAAATTGATCAGAGCTACTTCTCATCAAGCTATATTTCCGCCCTTATGCACTATTAAATTTTAATATATTTTTTATATCTTTTTAACAGTTCTTTAATACCATTTCATTAATTTTAACCTTAGCAATTAATTTTAACAAATAATAATTAATTTAATCAGGACTATGTTTCAAAAATGTCAATTTTTCTTACAAATTTCACTAAAAATTCAATTTTTGTGATGAATTAAGATCTGAAACTGAATTCTAAAGATCAACTGTGATGCTTAAAAAACTGTTAAGATGAAATGAAAATCTACTGGTCAAAATGACCCAATCTGCTCTCGAAGGGTTAATGCCGTTGGCCGTCATGTAGAGTTCTAAATGTTCTCAATATTCAAACCAGTCAGATTTACCAACGAAAAAATTTTCCAGATGGCCGAGAAAAGCCGTATCAAATTCTTCAGCAAAAATCCATTTAAAAACTTTTATGCTCAAATATTATATTTTCTTAAGAAATGTGTAGAGCTAAATAAGAATGCACATCGGGTTTAAGCGCAACACAAAACATTAATTGATTCACATGCATACGACTAAAAACAAAACAAATTATAAACTCACACTAAAACAATAATCCGGAATGACCCAAAATAAATTGGAGTCATGCCTACAAGGATTAAATCCATTACATGAGACCCACGTTCTTGTAAGTCGTCTACATGCATTTGCGAATAACTGTTTTATATTGAGTCCAGTGTTCATTCTTCTTTAGCTCCAATAATTTCTTAAGAACATATAATAAATGTATTATAAAACTGTGTTATGAATTTCTGTTTTGTACCGACTTCGTTATACATTAATATTTTACTTATGGCCTGGGGGTGTTGCCAGATGAATTTTGCATATCCTTGCAGAGTTTAATAATTAAAAATGTTTAGTCATAAATGATGTATCAATAAATATTTATATGCTGTGTTTACCTTTTTCATAATACTGTATTTTATTCCTTCTTCAAAAAATCCTATATATTATGTTTTTATTCTGGTGGGATCCCTGTGAAAATAATCCCCATCTGGAAAACCGGAATTTTTACGGGCATTAAATTTGACGATCACTTTCAGAAACATCGTGTTAGCGCCGTCTCGAAAAAATCGCCAAAACTATAGACGGCGAAAAACACGTTCACATCTTTTTCAAACTCTTGCACTTTCCAGGATATCTTTCTATTGGCACCTATGATGCATTTTATTTCAAAACCTACAAAAGATAAGGAAACGATAATAAAAAATTTATAGCTTTCAAATCTGTAAAACAACTTTATTTGCGTACAATGATTGCTTTCAGCAAGTTTCCCATCTTCTGTAAACTAGTGAGTATCACACATTTCTGTATGGAAAAATAAAAGTATTTGTAACTGGCACCTACCTTTCTTTGCGGTTTTGCGAAATTCTTCCGATTCAAATATCAGAAACTTAGAACTGAATTTGTCAGTTTAAATATGTTTGTGATGGATTATTTCCTTTTTCATAATACTGTATTTTATTCCTTCTTCAAAAAATCCTATATATTACGTTTTTATTCTGGTGGGATCCCTGTGAAAATAATCCCCATCTGGAAAACCGGAATTTTTACGGGCATTAAATTTGACGATCACTTTCAGAAACATCGTGTTAGCGCCGTCTCGAAAAAATCGCCAAAACTATAGACGGCGAAAAACACGTTCACATCTTTTTCAAACTCTTGCACTTTCCAGGATATCTTTCTATTGGCACCTATGATGCATTTTATTTCAAAACCTACAAAAGATAAGGAAACGATAATAAAAAATTTATAGCTTTCAAATCTGTAAAACAACTTTATTTACGTACAATGATTGCTTTCAGCAAGTTTCCCATCTTCTGTAAACTAGTGAGTATCACACATTTCTGTATTGAAAAATAAAAGTATTTGTAACTGGCACCTACCTTTCTTTGCGGTTTTGCGAAATTCTTCCGATTCAAATATCAGAAACTTAGAACTGAATTTGTCAGTTTAAATATGTTTGTGATGGATTATTTCCTTTGCTGTTTAGGATTTTGTTATTATTAACTGCAATTATTTATAACTTGAAATGAACAAATAATGTTCAATATTTTTTAAATAATTGTCAAATAATAATGTTTTCTTTCAATAAAAAAAATATTATTTACATGTGACTATTAAAAACAAAAGAAAACTAAAAAATAATAAACGGCCAAGTGCGAGTATTACTCGCGCACAGAGGGTTCCGTACAATACACATATCAATTAGTAACTGCGTTATTAGAAAAATACCATTGCTAAAAGAATAATAAGACTTTGTAAAAAAAACCCATACAACACGTAGGTTTGGGTATAGCTGTATGTATATACTAAAAGTATAAATGGATAGACCATGAAAGTTCAGAGAGATATGAAGCCTATAAATAGTATCAAATATTGCTATTCTGTATTTTTAATCTTATCCCTATCTGTTTATCATGAACTTAATTCGGTGCTGACAATAAAAGTAGTGCATATTTAAACTTCATTTGGCATTTCATAAAGGCAAATTCAGTGTAGTAATAATCTTTTCCTTTTACGGTGTAGTTAAAACAAAACCCCTGTTCAAAGCTTAAACTTGGCTTGTGCTAAGCAAAGGAGGTCGCAATTTGCAACGCCGCGGCGCCTTGGTCTGTGAGCGTTTTTCTAGATAGGTTTTTAATTAACCTTTAAAGACACGGGTGGAATATTCAGAGAACCAGTGAATGCAAATTAGTCGCGAATACCATAGTAATTATGTGATTAATTCTAATTAGATTAGTCTGTTTTTAACAGTTTTACGTTTATTACTTTTATGTTGCTTCTGGGCATTTCATCACATGAATATATCATTAAAAGTTGTTATCTAGACTTTAAAAGCGCATAGAGTACGTCGCATATGTCTTTATGTATGTCCAAATTGTCCATGTCTTTAAGGGTCTTTAAATCAGAGGCATTCAGGCAGATAAAACTTTATTAATACAAACAAAAAGGAAATTTACATTGCAAAGAATTTTGAAAAAATCACACGCAGGAAGATTTTGATCAATATCATGATTTTAATCCTGATACTTACATGAGAAGATATTAATGGTTCACGCAGGCGAATAAAATTTAATTAATACAAACAAAAACATAATTTACAATGCAAAGAATTCTTTAAAAAAAAAGAAGAAAAAGAAATTCAGAGACAAGAAGATAATAATCTTGATACATAAGTAAAAAGATATTATTATGACTCACTCGGTCGGATAAACTTTTATTAATACAAACAAAACAAAAATTTACATTGCAAAGAATTTTCAAAAAATCACACGCAGGAAGATTTTGATCAATATCAAGATTTTAATCTTGATACTTACGTGAGAAGATATTATAATGAAAGAAAATAAGTTAAAACTGGTGTGAATGAATAAGAACAAAAAACTTCTTAAAACACCATCAAAAATTATTAAATGCGCTAGGCCTTTCGAAAGATCTGAGTCTTTCTTCGTCAGGCGCAAAGAAGACGTCCTTCTACTATGAAAGCAGCAGGAAGACACCAGTCAGTCTTCCTGCTGCATATACATATATTTCATTCTTTCTTTCCTCATGGGTCCAGTTGCCCCATAAAAATGGGGCAAGTGGACCAGGAGGGTCTATGTTCCACAGTCGCTTTTTTTTTTTTTTAATATATATTGGGTATCAGGTGCTGTTTGAAAAAGATTAAACAACTAAAAAAATTTAAACCAGGTAGATCATGTACATTAAATATCAATTGAAGGACGTTGTAATGGAAACCTTTACTGTCAATGTGTCTAAAAAAAGCACTAAAAGTGAAAATATTAGATTTATTTATACAAAAAACATAAAAATTATGTAAGTACTTATGTACTTTAGTATAAGTAATAAGTATAAAAGTTACATGGATATTCTAAGGAAATAAATAACAAGATAAATCTATGAACAAACGGCTACAAGTACTTAAGTATCTCATTCTCTTTTTTATTTTCCAGAATGGAAGTTCGATATTTCCTATAAACCTGTGAAGAATGTAACCATATTTTTATATCGAACAGAACTATTTTATATTCGTTTCGATAATTTTCTAATAATCTCACTTTGCCTTATGTACGCCTCTTCATCTGTATCGTAAAATCTCGATCTATAGCTATCACACTTAAGAAATTTGGTTTGATATCCCCAACACGCTTTTTTTTTAAAATTTTATTATGTAATTTTAATAAGGTATTATGTGATTATCTTTATTGGAAGAAAAAAAAACAATGGAGAATTTAATTTCCCGTAGTAAGAGAAACTCAAAAATATATTTATAACTTTTGGGCTAACTGGATCTCATATGGTCCAGTTACTCCATTCTTGAAAAATTTATGGGGTAACTAGAACACCGGCCTTACATTTGAAACATGAAGTAAATATGTATAGATACCTAATAATATTAATGTATTTATGTGTCTAATCTTTAAGTAAAAAGATTGTTTAATAAAAGCACTTACCGTATTTTAATAAAAAGCCGAGGAAGTTCACCAAATGGACGTTGTTTTTAAAAAAAAGAAATCTATATTTTCGGCAACCAATCACAGCAAAGTGGTTGATACACGTTTAGTTGACACACGTTATTTTAAGAAGTAGAGATGGGGGTGCAATGTTGACTAAAGCTAAAACTTAAAAAACATCAACGGTTTTTTTATAAAATAGCCTATGACCCAGTTACCCCAGCTTACCTTAATAAACACATGTGGAAGATTTTCAAGTGATACGATTATATGCAGAATCAAACTTTAAGAAGAAAGTTGCAGATTGTATGTCATAAAAAGTAAAATTACTAAAACAGAAAGATTTTATACGGAGAATTTAATAACGTAGAACTCAACGCATACAAAAAAGAACAAAAAGGGATAAATGGGACGGGCGATATTAGTTGTAGAAATCTGTTAAAAACAAATTAACAGAGATGTATTTTAATGGAGAAAAATTGATAATGGTGTATTGAAATCTATCAAATTCATTGTACGCAACATCTGTGAAAGATTTTGAAGTAATATAATTGTGTAAAGGAGAGAATAATAGTTTATGAAGAAGTTTGCAGATTGTGAACGTAGCTGAATCTAAAATTATAACGGTAAACACATTTTACTACAGAGAATTTTATAACGTAAAATTTAGGTATTTTAGACATTCTACACAGAGAGAAAATTCAATTTTAGATAGTTTTAGACAATATAAATTATAGAAACAATTTAAAAGAGATAGGTATCTTGGAGAAGACAATGTTCCTTGATGATACATTTAAATTAAAAAAAGTTATTGTGCGCAAAACATGAAGTAAATTTTGAAATAGAGCTATGTAAAAAGTAAATTTTTTAGAAGAAAGTTGTAAATTGTACAAGTCATCGAAATTAAAATGATTAAGATAGAAAGTTTTTAAAAAGAAAATTTCAGAAAGAAACTTAATAAATTGAGATTTATTTTTATGATGGGGAGAATTTAACAATATCTATTTAGCTATTTCTTAGTATTCTACATATACTTAAATAAACAATTAAATTAAAAAAAAATCAAAAAACCGGACTGCGTAAAAAGCGAACTAATTAATTATTTCTCATCAATGTGAAACTATTTTTTCAATTCCTACTATTAGCTCACACTTTCTCTATATATATCTTGTTCAAATTTTCAATCGTTAATAAAATACTTATTATTCATCCAATCAAGTTCAAATAAATTTTTTAAAACTTGTAGTGGATGACACTTGTGTTAATCCAGTTTTTTTCAAATATTAATTCATTAATTAAGTTAAATTAATTAATTTTCAATAATCCAGATAGCCCTCTTCTTGATCAAGGCAAAGCACCACTCAAGAGAAACGAAGAATGGGGGAAAAAATTTCTCTTATTGACCTAAGTAGGAATTGACTTATTTTTTTTTATTTTATTATATTACTTGTTTATATTATTTACCTATTTTTTTTTATTTACTTGTATTGATGACTTTTAAGTTGTGTTTAATGGTTAGTTCCTATCTATAAACACTGCTTTGATGAGGTCTATCCAGTAAAGCTAGAGATCCTACTTACACAACTTCCAGGTTGTATAATGTTTTAACGGAGCTTCTAACTGTAAAATAGTCAATGAAACATCGTCTTCATTTTGAAAGACCTATCCAATGATATGCCACTCAATAGGGTGCGTAATTTTTTTTTTACGTCTCTACCGCCATTTTGTATTTTACGGCCGTCATTTTGAATTTATGAAAACAAAACCTAGCCTATAACCATCGGACCGTTAAGACGAATTGATAGAGACCTCATTCATTAAAATCCATCCAGCCGTTGGGATGTTTCGAAGGTATAAAGAAATCCCCATACACAGATACGCATGAAACACATAACCCTTCTTTTCAGTCGTGTAAAAAAACTGATAATAGAAAATTTATACATAATGAAAGTAACAGAAAACAGGTAGAAAAATTTAAAATAGAAAATTTTAAAGAAGGCGAATTTAATAGTAACATCTTCAAATCTATCTAAGTCATTGCACGAAACACAAGCAAAAGATTATCGAGAAACAGAATTCTGCAAAAAATAAAGTTTAGGACGAAAATTACGCACGTTGCGTCTTAGAAAGTAAAATTGAGACGACAGATACTTGTTAGTCACCGGCGCAAACAAAAATACTTTAAATAATAGACAGTGCAGAAACGAAAATTTTGGGAGAAAATACTAGCTATAACAAATTCATTAACTTAGTTGGAATGAAAGCTAATTCAAATCTATTAAAATTGCTGCAACTAATACATGTGCGAGATTTTCAAATGTAAAATTATTTGGAGTACAGTCGGACCTCTATTTAACGAACCTCTATTTTGCGAATTTTTTATTTTGCGAACTTTTCCTTGGAACCAAGAACATTTTGCGAGCGAATTTCTTCGTAAAATAAACTCTAAATAGCGAAGTGCATTCTCTATTTAACGAACTTTTTCTTCTGATCAAAAATTTTTTCCCTCCCCATTTCTCAAAATATTTCTTGACGTTTCAAAATTATTCGTTCTTTAAACATATTTTAGTACGGAGGACGAAGACGATAATCCCTTAGAGTAACTTTAAAAAACGTGGATACAGTGAGAAAAAAAGAAGAAATTAAACATGATGTGCAGATTGATGATTGTATATCACTTAATTCTGAAATTGAGACCTCGGAAACACTATTCGAATTGGATATTTTCGACAGTGTAAAAAATAAAAACAATACAGCAATGAATTGCGAAGAAGACGAATATGATGATGATGGAAATGATCATTATGCAGGAATTAACAAAACTTCGTATGATGAAATGCTAAAATCATCTGAAACAATCCGACGCGGATTATAGTTAGAAGGGAATACGCATGAAGGGTTTTTTGGTGCGTTGCAAAGATGCGAGACGTATTATGAGAGAAAGCACTTTTTAAAAGAATAAACTCAGGCAAAATTAACAGAGTTTTTCAGAAATTAAATTTAAGGATGCATATGTTAATGTATGTTTAAAATTATTTGTTATAATAATAATAAATATGATAATGTCATTAAAATTCGTTAATTTTAATGTAAAACTATTTACTTTAAACAGAAAATACAGTGTATTCGCGGACAATGTTTTGTTTTCCTTGCAGATTTCAAAGATTTAAACACATAGAAAAAATGAATTGATGATGGATATTGGTGGGTAAAATAAATAAAACAAATCGATATAATTTATCAAGGAAAATGTGATTAATTACTTTTAGTAAAAATATTTAGTGTTTATGAATTTAAAATCTGTTTTATGTAGTTTAAAGTATTTTAAAAGGTGAATCTCTATTAACGAATTTTCCATATAACGAACTTTTTTCCGGGATTTAGCGACTTCGTTAAACAGAGGTTGGACTGTATAAAAGTTTTAGAGGAAAGATGTAAATTGCATGTCACAGAAAGTAGAATTACTAGGATAGAAATAATGTTAATATGGAGAATTTTAGAAAGGGATTTTAATAACGTAAAATTTAGGTATTTATAAGAACTGAACGCTGATAAAATTTTAGGATAATAATTACAACACAATTATGTTGCAGAAATTTAGTAGGAACAAATTAATAAAGATACTTTTAAAGAGAGAAATTTTAATAATAATGTATTCAAATCTATCATATTCATCGTATGAAACACAAGTGAAAGGTTTTTAGATGATACCATTGTGTAAAAAGCAAAAGTTGAAAAATTTTCAAATTGTGAGCGTAGAAAGTAAAAATATCCAGGATAAAAACATTTGAAAACTGTGAAAAATAAGGTTTAGGAACAAAATTGTAGACTGTAAGTCAAAAAAAGTAAAATTACCACCATAGATGCAGTAGGATACAAGGCCAAAAAATCTTTAAATAAGAGAAAATGCGGGAATCAACATTATGGGCGAAAAATAGAGACAATATAAGTGAAGAAAATTGGTAGAAATAAATAAATTGAAAGACTTGGAAGGAGAAATAGTTTAATGATAAATATTCAAGTCTACTAAAGTTGCAGGCAATCAATATATGTGAGGGATTTTCAAACGATACGATTACATGCAGAATTAAACTTAAAGTAGCAGATTGTATGTGATAGTAAGTAAAATTACCAGAATAGAAAAGTTTAGTAGGTAGAATTTCATAACGTAGAACGCATACTGAAAAAATATATATAAAAGGGACAGATGAAATTAATTATAGAAATCTTTTAAAAACAAATTAACACAGATATTTTTAAAAGGAGAAAAATTGATAATAGTATATTCCAATCTATCACGTCTATTATACGAAACATCTGTGAAAGATTTTGAAGTAATACAGTTGAAGAGCTAAGTGGAAGAACATGTTAAGTAACAAAAATTACATTTGAAGAAATTTGATGTGAAAGTTTTCGTTGTCAATTTTAATGATTTATTTTCTGTTTGATACCATGTGTTTAAAATATTAACAGGTGTGGTACTAAACTCTATAAAAAAAAAAACTTATTCATATTTAATTTTTAAATATTAAAAAATATTAATATTATTTACATTATTAAATATTAAAATATTAAATATAATGAATAATGTCTTAAACCTTCAAGGCTAAATAGAACTTTGGTGTTTTAGCTTTACGATGTGATAAAATACCTGATAACACCTTCGTCCAAAAGATAAAACAGCTTTTAAGAAAATGTAGCATAACATGTTCTTCCACTCAACTCTTCAATTGTGTAAAGGGAGGAGTAAAATAAATTTGTAGATTCTGTAATTCGTCGAATGTAAAATTACAACGATAAACATATTTCAATACAGTTAATAACGTAATATTTCGGTGTTTGTTAGTTAGTATACTAAACATAGGGAAAATTTAATAAGACAGTTTTAGGCAATATAAATTATAGCAAAAATTTAATGAAGATAGGCATCTTGGAGAAGAAAATGTTCAATGATGATACATTTAAATTAAAAAAGTTATTGTGCGCAAAACATGAAATAAAATTTGAAATAGAGCTATGTAAAAACTAAATTTTTGAGAAGAAAGTTGTAGATTGTACAAGTCATCGAAATTAAAATGATCAAGATAGAAAATTTCAGAAAGAACTTAATAAATTAAGATTTATTTTTATGATGGGGAGAATTTAACAATAGCTATTTCTTAGTATTCTACATAAACTAAAAAACAATAAAAAATTTATACATAATGAAAATAACAGAAAACAGGTAAAAAAATTTAACATAGAAATTTTTAAAGAGTGATCATTTTAAAGAGTGATAATTTAAAAATAAAGTCTTCAAATCTATCTAAGTTATTGTACGAAACACAAGCAAAAGATTATCAAGAAACATAATTCTGCAAAAAATAAACTTTAGGATGAAAATTACGCACTTTGCGTCTTAGAAAGGGAAATTAGCATGATAGATACTTGTTAGTCTCCCGTACATACGAGAATACTTTAAATAATATAGAAAGTGCAAAAACGAAAATTTTGGGAGAAAATACAAGTTAAAAAAATTTCTGGAAACAATTTCATTGAAATAGGTGGAAGGAAAACTAATTCAAATCTATTAAAATTGCTGCAACCAATACATGTGCGAGATTTTCAAATGATAAAGTTATTTGGAGAATACATGTTTAAGAAGAAAGCTGTAAATTGCATGTCACAGAAAATAAAATTACTAGGATAGAAAGTATGTTAATATAGAGAATTTTAGAAAGGCATTTTAATAACGTAAAATTTAGGTATTTATTAGAATTGAACGCGTATTTCAAGTTTAGGATAATAATTACAGGCAATTATAAGTCACAGAAATTTAGTAGGAACAAGTTATTAAAGATACTTTTAAATAGAGAAATTTTAATAATAATATATTCAAATCTTTCATATTCATCGTATGAAACACGTGGGAAAGGTTTTCAGATGATACCATTGTGTAAAGAGCAAAGTTTGAAAAAACTGCAGATTGTTAGCCGTTGAACGTAAAAAATATCCAGGATAAAAACATTTTAATGCTGTAAAAAATAAGGTTTAGGATCAAAATTGTAGACTGTAAGTCATAGAAAGTAAAGTTAGCCACATTAGATGCAATACACTACAAGGGAAAAAAATTCTTTAAATAAGAGAAAAGGCGGGAAATAAAATTATGGGAGAAAAATAGAGAAGAAGATTGTTAGAGATCAAGATAAGAGAAGAAAATCGTTAGATAGAAAGAAATTAAATTCTTGGAAGGACAGATAGTTTAATGATGAAATATTCAAATCTACTAAAGCTCCAATAATCAATATATGTGAGAGATTTTCAAAAGCTATGATGAGGTGCAGAAATAAATTATAAGAAGAAAGTTGCAGATTATATGTCATAGAAAGTAAAATTACCAGGTTAGAAAGATTTAATTCGGAGAATTTCAACGCAGAACTCAACGCATACTGAAAAAAAAAAAAAATGATAAAAGGGACAGACGATATTAGTTATAGAAATCTTCTCAAAATAAGTTAAGAGAGATATTTTTTTGGGGAGAAAAATTGATAATAGTATATTCAAATCTATCAAATTCATTCTATGCAACATCTGTGAAATATTTTGAAGAAACACATATGTGTAAAGACAAGAGTAAACGTTTATGAAGAAATTTGTAGATTGTGAAAAAAATGTCGTACTTAAAATTACAAACATAATTACATTTTAATACAGAGAATTTCATAACGTAAAATTTAGGTATTTATTAGTATTCTACACATACGGAACATTCAATAAGACAGTTTTAGACAATTTTTTTTTTTTTTTTTTTTTTTTATTTATTTAATAGAGATTGAATATTTTCTTCTCCAATATACCTATGATGATACATTTAAATTTTTTAAAAGTTATTGTGCGCAAAACATGATAGTAAATTTTAAATTAAAACTGTGTAAAAAGTAAATTCGAAGACGAAATTTACAGATTGCACAAGTCATCGAAAATAAAATTTCCAAGATAGAAATATTATATAAAAGAAAAATTCAGAAGGAAACTTTATAAATTAAGATTTACTTTTATGATGAGGAGATTTTTACAATAGCTATTTAGCTATTTCGCAGTATTCTACATATACTTAAAAAAAAAAAAAAAAAAAAAAAAAAAAAAAAAAAAAAACCTTTGATAATAGAAAATTTATACATAATGAAAGTATTAGAAAAATGGTAGAAAAAAATTAACATAGAAAATTTTAAAGAGGCAGAATTTAAAAATAATATCTTGAAATCTATGAATTGTACGAAATACAAGTGAACGATAATCAAATAACAGAACTCTGTAAAAATAAACGTTTAGGATGAAATTATGCACTTTGCGTCATAGAAAGTGAAATTGGCATATTGGCATAACAAATGCTAGTTAATCATCCCCACATACGAAAATTCTTTAAATAATAGGAAGTGCAGAAACGAAAATTTTGGGAGAAAATATAAATTATAGAAAATTGGTGGAAAGAAATTCATGGAAATACTTGGAAGGAAAATAATTCAAATTTGCTAAAATCGCTGTTATCAATACATGTGCGAGATTTTCAAATGATAAAGTTATTTGGAGAATAAAAGTTTAGAGAAGAAAGTTGAAAATTGCATGCCACAGAAAGTAAAATTACCAGGATAGAAAGAATGTTAATACGGATAATTTTAGAAAGAGAACTTAATAACGTAAAACTTAGGTATTTATTAGAATTGAACGCGTGTAAAAATTTAGGATAATAGATACAGACAATTATAAGTGACAAAATTTTAGTAGGAACAAATTAAATAAAGATACTGTTAAAGAGAGAAATTTTAATAATATTCAATATAAACCAAATTCATTGTAAACACATCTTGCACGCAAATCACACCTGTGACAGATTTTCAGATAATACAATTGTGTAAAAGAGTAAATATTTATGAAGAAATGTGCAGACTGAGCAAATCGCAGAATGTTTTATCTAGGATAAAAAGTATTTGAATACTGTAAAAATAAATAAAGTTTAGGATGAAATATATAGAGTATAAGTTATAAAAAGTAAAATTATTAGCATATATGTTAGTAGTCTAAACATAGGAAAATTCTTTAAAAAATAGAACATGCAAAAGGAAAATTTTGGATAAAATTATAAGATTTAAAACAGAAATATAAGTAATAGATAATAGGTAGAAAGAAATTAATAGAAATGCTTAGAAAACGAGATATTTTAATGATGAAAATTTCAAATCTATCACAGTTGTTGTGCTCAATTCAGGTGGTAGATTTTCAAATAAGCAGTTGTTCCTAAATGATTGGTCGTGGGTTGTAAAACGATCACTCAAATTGTATACTTAGAAAATATACAATTCATCTTACCTGCTTTAATAATATTAATTACACAGTATGTACAACTCTTAAGAAAATAATATAGATAAATGTCTTTGTGAAAAGACAATACTTTAATCAATTTGACGTAATAATTATCAAGTTTCAATTGTAATATAAACTTTCATATTGGAGTAAATGAGTAACTTCAAACACATTGACTTTTAAACTGAATTTTGTTTTATTATACATTCAATAATAAATAATCTTTTCTTACATAGTAAAGGAAGTTTCGTTTTAATACTATCCCATTACGATTATCTATTACTTTTCTCATGATCTCTTTGTATGAAGTTTACCTTTTCGTGGGATAGATAATGTAAAGGGAAAAAAAACGAAGAAGAAGTAGAAGAAAAAAACTCTGTATACTTACATATACTTAGGTCGTGGAAATATTTCAAACTTTAAAATAGCTCGCGTAAAAATAAAACTGGGAACTACTGGATTCCACTTTCAGAATCGGTTCCGAAAGTGGAAGTATCCTAACAAAAACAAAAACAAAAAAACCTGGAAACAAAATCGAAAAAGTAAAAAATAGCTTTTGTAGATATGGACCTCAGCTTTCAGGTATCAAATCCGTTCAGCTGGGGTAACCCGGCAGGTAGAAGCCTGGTCATTGGATAGAAAAAAAGACCTCAGCTACCCAATGAAAAAAAAAAATATTTAAAAATTTGGAAATGGAAATGAGATATTTAAAAAAAAATCCTCCCATAGGATTAACATTAGCGAACGAGTGTTTTCGTGAGAGTGAAGTAGTCCCTTCAGTTAATATATGTCGAACATTTTTTGTTGATATATTGTATTTTATTGGATTTATCTGCATAGAGTCTTAGTTAAAATTTATATGTAAAATTTATCTTTGATTATCATGGCCTAAGCTGAATATGAAACAAACCTTGTAATTTTAATCTATACTAATATTATAAAGAAGTAAAAATTGTTTGTTTGTGTGTTTGTTCGAGGTAATCTCTGGAGCTACCGAACCGATTTCAAAAGTATTGGTATCAAAATGATTGTGTTAGTCCCACTTAGAACATAGGCTATATCTAATGTCGGTGCCACTAACCCAAAGGGGTGCAGGAGCAAAAAACGTTCTAAAGATGCGATTTTTGTGTTATTGAAGGGCCTAGAAACATGAAATTTGGAAGGGTAGTTACTTATAAGATATAAATGATCTCTAAGAACATTTCTTAAAACATTCAAAATTTAAAGGTGGTGAAAATGGGCAAAAAAAGTTCTAAAAAACGTTGTAAATGGCGATTTCTACGCAGTCTCTAAGAACATTTCTTAAACATTCGAAATTTAAAGGGGTTGATAGTGCGCAAAAAACGTTCAAATTGGTGATTTCTACGCATTCTCAGGAAGTAATGAACCGATTTAAAAAATAATGGTGTCAAAATGATGTTGACCGTGCTTGCTCCAATATAGGTTATATTTTTTGTCGGTGCCATAATCCCAAAGGCGGTGCAGGAGCAAAAAACGTTCTAAAAATGCGATTTTTGTGATACTGAAGGGCCTACAAACATGAAATTTGGAATGGTAGTTATAAGACACAAATGATCTTTACGAGCATTTCTTAAAAAAATCGAAATTTACGAAGGGTGATGATGCGCTAAAAGCGTTCTAAAAATGTTCTAAATGGCGATTTCTACGCAAACTCAGAAAGTAGCAAACCGATTTCAAAAGTAGTGGTTGGAAATTGATCATGACGGCCTTTATTTCAAAATAGGCTCTACTGCATGTTGGTGTCCCTACTACCTGGAATTTGCAGGAGCAAAAAAACATTCTAATTTGCGATTTCTGTGATATTGAAGAGGCTAAATTATTTAAATATGACATGGTTGTTACTTATAATATATAAATGCCCTCTAAGAACTGCCGAAAATAAATTCGAAATTTAAAAGAGGTGAAACGAAGGGAAGGGGCGAGAAAAATACTAAAAAAGTCCTAAATTACGATTTCTATGCAATCTTAGGAAATAGTAAACCGATTACAAAACTAATAGTTGCGAATCTGTGGTGACAGCCTCTGATTGGCAAGAGCAACAACAAATGTTCTAAAAAAAGCCTTTAAAAACTTTCTGAATTACCATTTCTATGGCATATTAGGAAATACCAAGCCGATTTCAAAATTAATATTGCCAAATTAATGGTGACAGTTTGTGTTTCAACATAGGCCTTTTATGTTAGTGCCACTGCCACCAGAGAGGTGGTAGACCGATAGACAAGAAGCTTGGAATTTGAGATGATGATTATTTTTTTAGATGTAAATGCGTACTAAGAACGGCTTATTCAAAACTTCAAATGAATACTGTTGAACGTATGAAATGAGCATAAAAGCTTCAAAATACTTTCTAAATTATCATTTATTTAGTTTTAGTTTTTTTTATTAATTTAAGTCTCATTTCTGCCAAATGCAGTGTAATAATGAGGTTTAGTTAAACTGTGTTTTAAATAGTAACTTTTGAATTATTCCTAAAAGTATAATTTTTTTAAGTAAAAGTTAGACATATGAATATCACTTGGACTTGGTATATTTCCACTGTTACACGAGCAAAGCCGCGGGATTTTCTTGTAGGTTATAAGGGTGCAGTTAGACAATTTTAAATGAAAATCAGAAGAAAAAAAATCTAAAATATTAAGTACCAACGTTTACACATCAAGTATTTAAATATATGAAATTTGTTGAACTTGGTACGTCTGAAAGATTTTTAAATAGTAGAATCATATAAATAACTAAATATTTAGTAAACGGTTGCACATCGTATAAATAATAGAAAATCAAATTACAAGAATAGAGAGATTTTAATATGCAGAATTTCATAGAGTATGACGTAAGATTCATTTAATAGAAAGAATCTAATAACAGAAAAGTTTCGACATTTTTTAGCAAACTACGGTTAAGCATACGAAAAATTTAGGAAAAATATTACAGACAATATAAGTTACAGAAACTTTGCAAAAATAATTTAATAGATATATGAAAGAATATGAAAGTTATTGCAAGAAATACGTGTGAAAGTTCTGAAGTAACATAATTGCGTAAAAAATAAACTTCAAGATGAAAATTACAAACAGTAATAGGTACAGAAAATTCGTAGAATGGTTTTAATAGGGAGAATTTCAGAGAAACAATTTAATTAATTTCTTTTGAGTATTTGTTAGTTCCCTAGACGTATAAAAATGTTGAAATAAGAGTAGAATGAAGAAATTATAGAATAAATCATAGACGGATATAAGATTATACAGTCTAATAACGAAAAGATTCGGCATTTTTTAGTACTCTACTTCTACGCTTACGAAAAATTTAGAAAGAATATTAAGTTATAGAAACTTTGTAAAAATAATTTAATAGATATATGAAAGAATATCAAAGTTATTGTAGGAAATACATGTGAAAGTTTCTCAAGTAACATAATTGCGTAAAAACATTGAAATATTAGTAGGAGGAAAAAATAAAGAGAAAAAAGTTACAAACTATAAGTTATAAAAGATGAAAGAAAGAAATATTTAATGAAGCTTCTTCAAAAGAAAGAGAATTGAATAATGAAATAATCTAATACATCGAAGTTTGTGTACGCAACATATGAGAAAAATTATCAAACAGAATTGAGTAAAATAAAAGTCGGGGAAGAAGGTTATAGATTGTGAAAATCACAGAAAGCAAAATTACCAGGATCTTCTCAGTAGCTGAAGTTTTCTCAAAATCATCCGGTACCACCGAGAACACGGCGATCGCGTCATAGCATTTCTGTTTATAGAACACATTAGCATATTATTTTCGACCAGATGCACCTATGCAATCAAGGAGGCTGTTTTTTTCTCCTAAGAAATTCGAGTTATTGCATACGATTATGGAATGTGCGCAAAATTTTCGATCGAGATATTGATAAAGGTGTTGAGTGCCTTGCGAATGTGTCACGAAATTACTGGTAGATTTGCAAGAAAACAGGAAAACAAGGTTAAATCAACAACTAAGGCAGCTGTTGTAAATAATGTAAAAAACATATTCGTTTTCTCTACGCAGCAAGAAATGATGTTGTTTTCAAAAAAAAAAAAAAAAAAAATCGAATATCACGCCGAAAAGCTTCTAGAAAAATCATACGTGGAATATGATATTTCATTATAAGACAGCTGCAGTGATATTATTGAATTCTAATTAACATTTTTGACGCAGTATATATCTTTTAGTTAAAATAACATTTTCGATTTTTTTTTTGTTTTTTTTTACTACACAATTAAAAAGACAGATTAGAGATCTGTACGACCCCGAACTTGGCCCTAGGGCCGTACACGGCCCGAAGGAAAAAAAAAATAAACGGGCCGGGACGAATCAAAGATTACGGGCAGGGCCCGTTTATGTTTTCCTTCGGTTCCGGTCCGGGTTGATAAAATCAGATTAAATGGGCCGACTGGCCAGATACAGAAATTTAAAAGTATCAAACTAAGCCGATAAAATACGAACAATTTTCAATGGACGTGACCGAGGCGAGGATAAGTATAAATGTGCTGCACGATCCGGTGCTAGACTGACGACATCAATGCAGAAAACATGTCCAGTGTATAGATCGGCATCCAGTAGTTTCATGGTGCCTGAAACAGGGTTTAAATTTTTCTGTAGACCCGGGTCGGTCCGGAATCAGGCTTGTATTTGTTTTCTACATATTAGGTCTACGTGGTGGGCTGGTATGAGGCTTAAGAGGCTAATTCAGTTACGCGAAAACTCCCATTCGTTAATGGTAATCCAATGGGAGAAATATTTTAAGATATCTCCTTTGCATTTCAATAGTTTTAAATGATATTTTTTGCATTGAATAACTGAGTTCGATTTTTATTAAGGCATATTTCGAAATTTTCTTTTACAAAAAGGTCATTATTACTACTATTATTTTTGCTAAACAAATTGCTTGCCTGACGAAGCAACTCCAGTCACGCGAAAAGACCCGCTGGCTAATATTAATCTAATCAGAGAATTTTTTTAAGAGATCTAGTTTGCATTTCAATACTGTTAAATGATATTTTTCGCATTGAATAGCTGAGTTCGATCCTTACAAAAGCTCTTTTGTACTTTTATCTGTTTTATTACAGTTATTTTTAAGTAGAATAATTTTACTTTCGGAACAGGTTTCGAAAGGGAGCGCGTCCTTATATATATATATATATATAAAAAAATCTGCAAACAAATTCGAAAAAGTAAAAAACAGGCTTTGTAGAGATCGACCTCAGATATGAAATGAAAAAAAAATCATTTAAAAATACTGAAATGCAAAGATATCTTTAAGAAATTCTCTGACTAGATTAATATTAGCGAGCGGGTCTTTTTGCTTGACTGAAGTAGCCTCGTTGGGCAAGCAATTTGTTTTGCAAAAATAATAGTAGTAATAATGAACTTTTTGTAAAGGAAAATTTGGAAATATACCCTAATAAATGACACAGAAATATTTACAAATTTTTATTATTATTATTATTATACGGCTTCAAAAGCTGTAATGTTTTTAACCATCTTTTTTCCTTTCATTCTGAGCACATTTGTGTTTTTAATGAATCTTTATTTGAATTTATGAATGTCTAAGGGGCTGTGCATGTATAAGGTTATCACTTTAGGGGAAGGGTGGGGGGGTCAGGCATTTGATATCGTAAGATATCTCTGTGGGGGGGAGGGTCGCTTTTTGATATCGTTGTCATTTTTGATCCAACCAAACTTTTCTTTTTTCAGTAACATTTTCTTTACATCCACATAGTTTGTTACCTTTTTTTATTATTACTATTTTTATATGTTTTTATGAAAATACAGCCTTAAAGCCTTAATACAGCCTTAAATACAGCCTTACAGTATTACAGCCTTAAATACAGCATTAAATACAGCCTTAATACAGCCTTACATTATTAAAGCTTTTAAATGTTTAAAAAATCATTTCATTTCAAAATTTGGAATACCCCAATGTTTGGCATTCCTGTTCTTCTGCTTTATGTGCATATAATACGCTGCTAGATGAATCAGGGGCATAATATGCAGGAAGTGATATTTGCGATTACCAGTAAAAGAGACAAAGAATGTTGTCGTCCATTCTTTTGTTGACAAGTTCTGCTTTTACGGGGGAAGTGCAAGAAGACAATATTACTTTTGACTGCATTATGTAACAATAGGCTAAGGCTATTATTAAATACTTTTAAATAGCAACTAACTCTTTCAGATGTTATTTGATATAAATTTATTTAATGCATTGATATTTTATTGACTTCTTGAATCCGTAAAGTATGCGACTAATAAATGTATAATCATGTGTAAATCACTGTAAGTGTATTAACAGAAAGGAAAAGGATCTAAAAATAAAAGAATTTTTAGACATCGATAACGATATCATCGAGTGTGTGTGTGTGTGTGGGGGGGGGGGTGTTCGACAAATGATAACCGTGTGATCATAACATAACGACGAATGATAACGTGTGATCATAACATAACGCCGAATGAAAACGTGTGATCATAACATAACGACGAATGATAACGTGTATCAATAGGGGGGGGGGGCAAGAATAGAAAAATGTTGATAACGTTATATATGCATAGATCCTACGTGAATATTAATTTTGCTATTCTGTACGCTCTGGCTTGCAAACATATAGTAATCTAAAATATACAGTTAAATTTTCCATATAAATATTTATGAAGTATTCTAGAAAAGAATCTAAATTTTATGTTAAGAAAAATGGAATTTTTTGTGGAAATTGAGTCGGATCTGATTTCTTTGATTTTTGTACGGGACGGGTCGGGTTCAGGCAAACCGTTCTCTATGCTTTTGCGTTTTCATTTCACATTTTTAAATAATCGTTTTTTGTATTAGTATATCCGAGGACGTACACGCTTTTTGTAGTTCATAAAAAGTTTCTAATTTTGCAAGGCGACACTTGCAATACTTATACCCTCACTGGTTAAAATATTGCAAATGTTTTTAGATTGAAATTGCAACGTAAATCGAAAAAATACAAAACTCCCATGTTAGCCTTTAACCATTAAAAAAAAAAAAAAATCATTTACAATTTGTTGAAGTGCAAACGAGTTCGTAGAGAACGATTTCATTGGTTTAACATTAGCTTATGTTCATTCAAAATGATTATTTTACAGGTTTCGTACACGATTTTGTACTAATCGCATGTCCAATTTTCAAGAAATTTTAATATCTTGCGTAATAAATGAATATATATGGTTGGTTGTATTGGGTTTTATGGCGCAAAATCCCTTTAAGGACATGCTGCGCCAAACAAGGAGTAAAAACACAAAAAAAAAGTGAGTTAAGTAAATGACAATGAGAGGGAAAATAATTAAATGAGTTAGAGTGGGGATAGTAAAACTATCTCGACGGGGTAACCCATCCAGATGTAGTCAACAAGCAAGGGTAGAAAACAATATAAAGTAGAAATCCACTAAAGTAAAATAAAAATGGTATCTGGATGCGGTTTCCATCCAGATGTCAATACGAAAGTCTAACTTGTGAAGCATATAAAACCTATATTTCCAAATAAAAACCAGAGTGTTTTAAAAAAGCAAAGAGTGCCCTATGAGGTGTTTCCCCAATGAGGTTTGTCAAGAGTGGTGATGATGAATTAAGATACAATCTATACAAGTGCCGGAGGCCCGGACAGCCAGTTAAAACATGATGGACAGTAAGGATATCAAAATGACAGTGAGGACACATGGGTGCATCCTGCCGTAGTAAAAGATGTTTGTGGCTGATCCTAAAATGTCCAATTCTCAGACGAGTCAGAATAACATCAGTTTTCCTTGGATAAATCGGAAGCCAGATCATGAGTGTTGGCTTAATATGATGCAATTTATTATTGTTTTCTAAATCCCAACTTTCCTGCCAATTATTATGAATAAAATTATTTATAAGTAGTTTAACGTCTGAGAACGGAATTTTATGGTGTAACGGATTAAGAGCATGTTTTGCCGCCTCACCAACTTTCTCATTATCAGGAATACCCATGTGTACAGGTACCCAGCAAAATAATATCTTGTAACCACGTGTAGTCAATTTATTATAAATGTCCAGGATTGATGATACATAAGGATGCTTATTACAAGACTTTATTGCGTCAATAGAACTATTAGAGTCACTATAAATGATGAAGGATGTACTATGATGATGAGAGATGTGCAGCATGGCTCTCTCTATTGCTATCAGCTCTGCCGTAAACACTGAAATTGAAGAATGAAGCTGATAACTAAAATTAGTATTATCACAGAAAAACCCGCAGCCTACAACATCGCAACTCTTTGATCCATCTGTATAAATATCTGTCTAGTTATTGAAGGTTGAACGATGTGCAGCAAACAATTGTTGGAACACAGTAGGTGATAAGTTCTTTTTGTCATAGCCATTAAAAGGATGGAGGGTGGTGATATTAGGAGTTTTCCAGTGAGGGAACTTGTGCAAGTGATATGGGTTCACCTCGACATTACTAAGATGGCTATTGTTAATAATATTTCTCATTCTAACTCCAAAAGATGGTATGCAAGATGGTCGATGCTGATAAAGAATATCATTGTCGGAATTTAAAATATAGATATGAAGTGGATGGCCATGATGCGAAAGAATGCGATAGTACAATTCTAATGAAAGTTTTTCCCGAATATGGTGTAATGCTGGTTCCTTACTATCAACATATAGACTTAAAACTGGGGTAGTACGAAATGCACCAGAGCAAACACGGTGTGCGCTATGGTGCACAGTGTCAAGTTTTTTAAGAACAGAAACACGCGCTGAACCGTAGACCTGGCAGGCATAGTCAATTTTGGAGCGGATTATAGAACGATAAATTTTAAGGAGAGAAGCACGATCTGCTCCCAAAGATGTGTTTGAAAGCACCCTAATTAAATTAAGTGATTGTTCGCATTTTTTCCGTAATTGTAAAACATGCTGTAAAAAAGTGAGTTTTCTGTCAAAATGCACGCCCCAAAAACGAACGCAGTCAACAACACAAATTTGATATGAGCCAATAAAAATTTCTGGATCTGGATGCAGATCCCTACGTCTACATAAATGCACACAAGAAGTTTTGTCCTGAGATATGATAAAACCATTTTTATTTGTCCATTGAATAATACGGTTGATAGCTATCTCTAATTGTCTTTCAATAAATCGCATATCTTGTCCTTTACACAAAATTTTAAAATCGTCAACATATAGAGTACCCAGCACACATGGGGGCAGCTGGCTAAGGATATCATTTATCTTAATTGCAAAGAGGGTGACACTCAGAACACTACCCTGAGGAACACCCTCTTCTTGTACATAGAAACTGGAGAGAATTCCCCCAATTCGTACTTGAAAAAGTCGAATGGCGAGGAAGTTCTTAATAAAAATCGGGAGGTTCCCCCGAAAGTCCAAGTTGAAAAGATCGCGATGGATGCCATACCTCCATGTCTTGTCATATGCTTTCATCATTTCAAAAAACACTGCGACCAGATGGTTTCGCTTTAAAAAAGCAGTCCGTATATGAGATTCTAAGAGAATGAGGTTATCAATAGTAGTATCAATAGTAGTGAGGTTATTAATAGTAGTGTGTTAGTTTGATCAGTAAATGTGAATCTGCTATAAAATGCCATATTTTCAGCCGGCAAGTAATGCTTGTAATTGAATAATAATAAAACAGCGAAAAGTCAAGAGTACGGCATAGATTATGAAACATTTTCCAACACATTCAGAATACTATAACAAAACTTCGCACTGTTTACTAAGGTAAAGATTATATCTAAATGAAAAATTTGGAAAACGCATAATACATTTGAAAACCCAATTTCTGCTATTACCATGAATAGTCGAGAAAATAAATTATTGTTTTGTGAAGCCCTGTATATGATCAATAAATATGTATACTACATAGCATGCTAAAAGTTAGTTCAGTTAAACACATAGCACAATTGAAAATTTTCATTCAGCAAATTCTGCCAATAAACGGATGTTGCTGAAAACTTTTGTGCGGCCCTGTATATGATCTGTAGAATTTATACACAGCCAGTAATATTTAAAAAATAATTAAATTTAAAAACGCTTACCACAAATGAAAACGCACTTCCAGCAATTATTGTTCGTAGTGACCAATAGTTCAATTATTGTTAATTTTGTTCTGTAGCCATTTCATTTGTCTTTTCCTGTAAATGAAAGATAATTTCTATGCTCACCACGTTCTGTAGTAAGAATCATGCAGTACACTTCAGTGACATATATCAATTTCAATATGTTTAAAATAGTGTAATATCATTAAAATACACCACAAATGATTTTTCAATATAGACCGTAATGAAAAGGAATTATTTTCTGTGTCTCTGTAAATGCACCGTACATGCTACACACTTCATTTTCAATACCGAATATGTCAAGGTAAACCCCAATAACATATATATTTTATGGCAATCGGCCAATATTTACGCGAGTTAGGGCACGGACAGACAAGCTGAATTCATAAACACTTTTCAACTATGTTGGAAAGTGTTAATTACATTTCGGGGGTTTTAATAAATTTACTTTTACACGTTAAACGTGGTTTTCACTTTACACGAATCTTTCATTTCATGTTTCTTATTTAATACTTAGCCCTTTCAACAGAGGACGCTCTACAACTTTGTAATTGATATGTCTTCGGCTTCTCGTACTGTTTTCGAGATAACGCTAATTCTGCAGTGTGCTGCTAGGGGGGGGGATACAATATTAAAAGCATTGTACCCTTTTTCAAGGTTGGAGTAACACAGTTGAGGTTTATTGCAACAGAGCGACAAATGTGCAGACCTGAACTCGAATCTGAAACCTTGGTTTGCCCGTGCCAATGCTCTCTCTATTGAGCTATCCGGACGATACCTGACTGACATAATTCACTGTTATTTGTTGGATATGGCTGTAAACTGCAGCGGTAGTTTTCATTAATCCGAGCTATAACTATAGCATTTACATGATGAAAGTGTGTGGAAACACAGAATTTTTAGCATTTTTTCTTTCATGCCGGATTCCGGTCTCTTTTCTGCAATCAGCGTTGTTTTTCATCCGAAGGAGTGGCAAGCAATTTACTCTAGATTAATTTTAATACAATTATTCCAATTGGTAAATAAATCATTTCAATAGTTTCGACTATTGGTTTTTGCTTTTTTCTTTCTATATACCTTTCTTTCAAAGATGCATAGTGGGGGGCCTAGTGATCCCTCATCCTTTACCCTGCATATAAATACTTATTATCTTGCATTTAAAGAAACCTAAAAATCTTGAAAAATAATAACAACCTAAATAGCGTCAAACCCAGTCGCTGAGAAAAAGTAGCTGTGGTTAAAAGGAATACCAAAAAATCTAAAATAACTAAAATTAGTGAAGTTACTAAAAAGAAAATTCTAAAAATTCAGTAAAAATTCCATTCAAACTACTAGAAGTAGAAAAACTGAAAATAACTGTTACATCTGGGAATAAACGCTGATAAAGTATTTGACTCCATACAAAAACTGATTAAGAAAAGTAAAGTACAAAAGCACACAAAATGAGTTCTTCATCAGAAAAAGAGGAGGATACTCCAAGAACAACGAATTTAAAGACCAGAAGGAAAAATTACTCAAGGTTATCAAAGTCATGTGACAACTCATCACTAGAAGATATAGAAATAATCAAAACTCCGTCACAATACTCAACCAAGAAAAAAAATAAATTCAAGTCGCCCACCTCCTCCACTACAAGGGGAAAATTAATGGATTTAAAAGAAGCAATAGCCGAAAATTTGAACATAATGGAACAATTAGAAATGATGTTCAGGTTGCTAAGAAAACGTGAAGCAAAACACGACCAGGAAGCAACAAATTTCATGGATAATATCAAAGCACAAATTCGAATACTTCAAGATTCAGAAGAAGAAAAATGTCAAATAATACTGGCACTAAAGGAGCAAAATAAGAAGACTCAAGAAAATCTAGGAGAAAATGAACAAAACCATGAAGAAACAATAGAAGCAATAAATAAAGAAATGGATCGGCTAATGGAAGAGAATGAAAAAATGAAAGAACTGATTCAAGAGAAAGAACAAAAGTTAAATCTATCATTACAGTTTCCAGAGGAAAGGGATTTAAAAAGTACTAAATTGGGAGAAATGAAGGAAATCTACGGGAAATTGAAGGCCTCACAGCAAAAATTACAACAAGAAGTAGAAATCAAAAATGAACTACAAGAGCAAAACAATCAAGCATTGAAAACAATGGCAAAACTATATGAAAAGCTGGAAGAAAGACTAGAAAACATAATAAAGCTCGCAGACCAAGTAAAAGAACCAGAACAAAGTAATTCGTTAAAACAAACAGAATTAAATAAAGAATTCACATATGCCTCAGTAACGTCAGCATCAGCACCGATCTACTCTAAATCAGCATTACTGCTAACGAGAAAAATAAATACAAGGCTCTCAATGTTTAGCATAAGGAAAGCACTCAATACAGAAATTAACTTAAAGACAAACAAAATCAAAATATTCAGCACGCTCTCGAAGGATAAATACACACTCATAGTGAGGTCAGAAACAAATGAAGATGTGGACAAACTGTCAGATCTGATTGAGGAAAGTGAGAAAATAAACTCACTGGTCTCATTAAAATACGCAGCAGAAAGGAAAAGGAAGATATTAATAATGGGAATTCCAAAAACTGTAACACCAGAAGAAATTAAACTCAAAATAAAAGAAGAATATGCGGAAGACGTATTCGAAAATTTACATAAAGAAATTTCAAGGGAAAAAGCAAAATCATATCAATTAATGATAGACTTGGATGACGCAATGGCAATTAGGCCACTTAAAAAGGGTAGAATTTTGGTTGGCTTTTTGTCATGTCAAATTAGACCCTACTCACCAATCATAAAATGCAGCAACTGTCAATACTATTGGCATATCACCGGAAAATGTAGAAGAAACTCAACATGTGCGTATTGTGCTAAAAATCACGAATCTAAAAATTGCCCAATTCAAAAAGAAATAAGAAAACAGAAATGCATAAACTGCACAAACACAGTATTCCCAGATGGAAGAGCTTATGACTATAATCATGCAGCAAACTCATCAAGATGTCAAGTGTATGAAAATATAATGCAACAAAGAAACCTTATAATAAATCAAGTTCAAGCAAATTCCCGTCGATAATCTTAAATAAAGAAAACTCCTCTAAAAATTCGAAAACAACAACTTCTTCGCTAGAAATCACAAATAGTTTGAAAGAAATAAAAATTGCTCAACTGAACCTACAAAAAATACGTTCTGCGACAGCTTCACAGTTCGCCTTTTTACTTAGAAATAATTACACAGCTGCATGTATACAGGACTGTTCAATAACAGCTAATAGGCCACATGGGATTCCAAAAACAACACCGTGCTACACATCTCTGTCAAAAATAATTGTTTCATCGTAATACTAGACTCGAGAGTACAACATCTACAAGTCCAACAAAAAGATCACTCAGTGTTTGTAAATATTTTAACAACAGCGGGTTACATAACATTGGGTACACAGTATACGGCACCATCACAGGACATAAAAGAAGATTTACAGGCCTGGTCAAGTAGAAGGGGAATGTCCAATAAATTCTTGTTGTTGGGTGATTTGAATGCCCATAGTCAGCTTTGGGGATATGGAAATGAAGATGATAGAGGCTATCATGTCATCAGTCAAATGAGTACACAGATGGATTATGGAGATCACAGATTGGCAACAACTAGTCTTTCCCTACAAATACTAGATTTACCGAAACGTAGATACAGAACAAAAGGAATATCACTAACAAAATTTAATAGTGCAATTAAGAGAAACATAGAAGAAAGAAACTTAAATTTCAAAGGTATAAGTACACCGGAGGAGTTTGAAGAAAGATATGCATTGTTCATATCATTGGTAAAAGAAAATTGTGAAACTCACTTCAGGAAAAGGAAAAGCTCGTTCAAACCATCAATCTCGTGGTGGAATGAAAATTTGAGAAAACAAAGGAACTATGTTAGAGCTCTGAGAAAAGTTACGAAAACTCCGGAAGCAGTACCAGATAGCTACATAAAATTCAAATCTGAAAGAGAGAAATACAGAAAATATATTCAAGAAGCAAAATCTGAAGCTTGGAAATTTTTTTGTCGAAACACAAAAGAGCCTTACGGCAAGTTTAAAAAGAACGCTTTTCAGGACTTCTATAGGCAGGAGACTTACGCACTTTCAAACTCAAACAAGACAAACATTTTTTCAAGATATGACAAATGAAATATTTGGACCATCAAAGGAAACCCAACCATATATATTCAAACCAAACTCCACAGTACCAAAAATTTTATTACAGGAAATAAAACAAGCAATCTATGCCTTTAACAAAAACAAAGCTCCTGATCCAGATGAAATAGACCACGTAATACTCAGAAATCTATTCAAGACGCAGCCAGAATTCATACAAGAATTGTACAACACATTATTAACTCTGAATTATTTTCCTGATGATTGGAAAGTCGGTGAAGCTGTTTTCTTTCTAAAACCAGGCAAACCAGCAAATGAAGCAGCATCTTATAGACCGATAACCCTACTTTCAGTATTTGGAAAGGTCTACGAAAAAATACTTCTAAAAAGAATAAATTACTATCTGCATACAACAAATAAAACCTTTACTTCCCAGCATGACTTCCAGGAAAATAGATCAACGGAAACAGCAATAAGAGACCTTTTCTTACAAATAGATTTACTTAAGCAAGATGTATATATTTCCCTCCTCTCAATAGACTTTAAGAATGCATGCGACAACTTGCCGTGGGATATTACAATACAACAATTAGAAGAGTTACAAATAGAAGAAGCACATGTCAACACCATAAGGTCCTATTTATCGAAGAGAGGCATTTATCCAAATTGGCTACTAGAAATCCTTCATTGTCTCTCAAAGGGCTGCCCTCTGGGTTCCTGTTTAGGACCTTTCCTGTGGAGAGTGTTTATACAGAAGTTAATAAATTTACTAAGAAGAAGAGGATTTCGAGTGATAGCGTTTGCAGATGATATATTGTTGGTGGTGTATGGAAGAACAAGAAAAATACTAGAAGAGATGGCCAGGGAGGCTTCGCAAATAGTGAGTGACTGGGCAGACTTAAACCAAATGAACATCTCATATGGAAAATGCAAGGCATTAAATCTCAGAAAACCTAAATATCTAAAAAGAGCTACAATCTTTAAAATAAATAATTACAGATTGAAATCCGAAAATACGCTCCTATACCTTGGCTTAACCCTAGATAAAACACTGTCATTTTTGCCTCACCTAAGAAATAAAAGAACAGAGCTGAATTCAATAATCCAGAATCTACTAAAACTTACATAAAAAAAGGAGGAATAAATAAAAATATCTTAAAAATCTGGTATATATCAATCTTAGGAAAAAAGATAACGTATGGAGCAGCTGTTTGGTACGACCACCTACAGAAATCTCATGGGCTTCGCTTACTGTCCTCAATACAGGCCCAGTGCCTTCTTTTTGTGTCGGGCGCATATAAAAAAACGGCCACCCTTGCACTTTGTGCCTTAACAGGAATCCCTCCATTGCATCTCAGAGTAGTTCAGATTGCTACATCGGGGAAAGTACTAAGATTGGGGACACCATTAGAAGAATTTAGACCAGAATTCTATCAAGGTAAATCCCCAAATTCATCAGTATGTCTTTACAAAAATTACCTACACAAGGCAAATGAAAACCTCCAAATGGAAATACAAATCTACACAGACGGCTCCAAAATGGAAGAAGGGACGGGTTTAGCATTCTGTGCATACGAAAACTCAATCTTGTGCCATACTTTTCAAACAAAATTAAGGATAGAAAACACCGTATACCAGGCGGAAATGCTAGCGATACTTCGAGCAGTGGAATGGATGGAAAACAGCAAGTACGGAAGTGCAATAATATACTCAGATAGCCTCTCGAGCATACAAGCCATCGAAGACAGCACAACAAAAATAGCACTGGTCCAGAGCATAATTCAATTACTACAGAATACAAATAAAAAGATAATACTAAAATGGATAAATGGACACTCCGGAATAGCAGGAAACGAGGCAGCGGATCAAAAGGCAAAAGAAGCAATCATAAATCCTAACTTACCAGAAGTATTTCTACCTTTCCCACCATCTTATCTCAAACGACAACTAAAATTACAAATACAACAGGAATGGCAGAGAATTTGGAACTCTGATTATAGAGGAAGGTTTACATATTCACTTCTACCTATTGTCTCAGAGGAAACATTACTATCACACAGAAACCTCTTCTTGTTTGCAACAAATCACGGGCCCTTTCCAGATTATCTTGTAAAGTTCGGAAAAGCCGACTCGGCTGCACGTGTGGAAAACGAGGAACCTCGCTGCACTACGTAACGGAATGCACACTAACATCCATATACCACCTCAGAATCTCCAGAACGGTAAGTCTCTCTTCATGGTTCAAAATAATCAGAAAACAACCAGTACTATTACAAAAAATTATAAACTGCATAACACTGATTGAAAACAATCAAGGACTTTTCCAAATGCCTCCACAGGACCTATTATATGATAATGATGATCAGCTATTGAACTAATCAAACAAACTTTTACTTTAACAATAACACTAATTCTATAACTGTTTTAAAGAAACATTATATGTTATATGTCTGTAAAGCGCTCAACTCGGCTATCTTACTATTGTTACCTATACTTATTTCATTATCTCAATTACTTGTTATTACCTACCATTATTTTATTACTCAATAATTGCTCTGTAATATTTTTTTTTTAAATAAACATTGCTGGGTGGGGCTAGTTGAGCTCAAACCAATTAGTAGTCCTCCCCACCTGGCTGAATCTGAATCTGGCAAATAAATCATATTAGATGTAACTTTCCAACTGGGCGAAAAATGCCCGGACCAGGATTCGAACCAGCGATCTCCTGGCTGAAGCCGCCAGTGCTCTACCATATGAGCTATCCCAGACGAATCTGGTGGAACTTTTTCACCCAGCTAATCTTAATGATTATAGCATCTGGTCTGAAACCTAGTTCAGCTCAACAGAATAAATCTCAGGTAATGGAACTCCAGAAATCGCCGGATACGTAATTACACTGGATTAATTTTAACACAATTATTCCAATCGGTAAATAAATCATATTAGATGTAAATTTCCAACTGGGCGAAAAATGTCCGAACCAGGGCTAGATTCGTCCGGGAAAGCTCAGATGGTAGAGCACTGGCGGCTTCAGCCAGGAGATCCCTTGTTCGAATCTTGGTCTCGGACATTTTTTGCCCAGTTGGAAATTCACATCTAAGCAATTTACACTTTTAAGGGGTCCCAGGACTCTTAAACTGGTAAAAAGACCAATTTCAACATTTAATATTTTAATATATGATATTATATGATGATATATGATTTTAATATATGATTTTAAAGCACAGTTTTTATGGGAATGAAAGATATATGCATGCTCTTTTATTTCATGTATTTAAAAAAACTGACAGATGCAGAATTAGTACCTATAAGGGGCTCAAACCTGTCGGACATTTGTCAAGCTGAAAATTGGTATAACAACTTACGGCGCATGATTACAAAATAAATTTTGCAACTAGAATGAATCTTTTGAGCCTAATTATACTTTAGATTGTAATAATTATCTTGAATCTAAATAAATTTGTATTTAAAGCATTTTTATATTTTTAATACAAAGTGTTATTTAGGTACTACAAAACTTTCAAAATTTTAAGCGTATAATCACATAAAAAAAATATTTTTTGAGCAATAAAAATGTAATTTTAGGTTCAGTTTATACAGACTAACATGAAACGTACGTTTTGAAAATTTCACTGAAGAATATTCAGAAGTTTCTGAGATATCCCGCGCAATTTGCCCAAAAACGTCATTAGGAGAAAGATGACTTCAAAGTTTCGGAAACACTACTTCAGCTATTGAGCTTGTATAATTCTAATAGCCATAATTTTTGTTTTAATGGGAATTTCAAGAAAACAATCATAGCAAAAGTTTCAGAAAAGACAAAAGTTTAACATCTAAAAAAATAAAATTTCGAAAATTTTCAAGCTTTAAAAATCCTGAGAGCCCTTAAAAATACAAATTAAAAAAAATCTTTGATGTAATTGCAAGAAAAGTACGATGTACCGTAAATGGAAATCCATTTTATTTAATTTTAATTCCCCGGTCGTGGATTAATTTTTCCCTATTCTAAAAAAAAGTACTTAATGATGTCGCCACCACTGGCGTAATTGAATTCATTGTGACCTTTTCACTTTCTCAGCTCACAATAATAATGAAAAAACTATTTCATATAATAATATGAAATTAGTAGCTTTATAGATAATGTCTGACAAACACACTGAAGCAGGCAGTTTTTAAATCAAAGAATTATTTTGCGTTATTTAATGTTGAAATCTGTCAAAATAGTTCGGGTAAAAAAAGCTGTATAAGGTGAAAAACTTTCATAGCAGTTTCACCATCTTTTGCAGGCACGTACTTGACTAGATTGTGGTGTGCAGTACATAATCATATTTTTAATTTGAGTAATTTTTTAAGGGGTTTTTTCCGATTATTTATTCAAAATTTCATTATCAGGTTAGAAATTTAATGCGTAGTTTGAAATAGCTCTTTTTTACTCACTGTTGCCAGATTTTAAACTGCCCAAATAACAATCTTTCCAATTGATTGTTCAGTTGAAAATATATTTATACATGAATGCAATGAAAGAACGAAAACTTTAAAATAATTAAGTTATTTCGTGCTAAAAATATTTAATGTGGAAAATTACGTCATACTTAAAACGATATATTTAAAACGTCATATTTAAAACTATTTTCTTATAGCATATCCAAAAACTGTATTCATTTTCAGAGCTTTTTCTTCAGATGCTTCTTTCTGATTTTTTCTTGGGAGATGAAAAGATGTCCACTTTTTATTTTTTTACCGTAGCTAACTTCTTTTGTTCCAACTTTTGGTAACGGCATAATTGAAATATATACTTACTTACACATGAATATTGAATGAGAAAGAAAGCTGTAAAATAATTAAATTATTACATGCGAAAAGCGTTTAATGATTAAAATTACGTCATATTTCAAAACTGTATTTTTAAATTATCATATAAAAAACGATATTATAGCATGTAAATCATACAGCAACTAAAATAAAACTTTTCTTCTAAACGTCGTAAAAGTCCGGGAGGTAGCGAATTTATTTAATCAATCATTATATACAAGCTGATTTTCAAATGCGTAATTGGTCTTCCTTAATCAATCACAAAAACAGCCATCAACTGTCGCAACAAAGGTGAATGCGGCCTTGGGCATCGAAAAATCCCTCAGTCACACGGTTATGAAAGTCGATCCGATTGCAAAAAATCGCCACTGGTCACGATAACATCAATCAATCTTCAGTAATTGGGAAATCTTTTTAAAACACTGCAAATTAGCGCGTTTTTAGAACCCGCTGGAGTCTGGACGGGGTGTTGGCGAGCGTAATTCGTAGGAACAGAACTTTCAAGTGCATAAGTTAAAACTTTTTTCAAAAAGATTAACGTCTGCGCAGGTAGAAATTTGCAGGCCCGAATTAGATAAAATCTATCTTGGTCCGGTGCGGACATGTATAAAAGTTTAGAAAGTATGAAGAATATATACTTTTAAGAAGTTTCACTATACAACTAAAGTTTTTACTATAAGCTGTTTTTCAAAATATTTATACATGGTATTTAGATATGCTTCATGAAATATAACAAACGTTTTAACTCAGAAAGCATCGTTTCATGAAAGACACAATTGAAATGCTTCAATATTTTTTTTACAAACATGGAACCACACAATTTAAAACAACCGTGTTTAACTCTCGGTAGAGAAAGCGAATTTATTTGTTCACATGTTTTTTATACTTTGGTGGAAAAAACAGACCAATAAATAAGTTCAAAATGGCAGCAGTCGTCTGACGTATTTAAAGTCCCGGCCCGCCCGAATCAACTGATCAATGTTTTAAACTTATTAAATCTGTCTTTTAAATTGTTCGGTGAGATCTTCTGTGATCGGGCCTACTGCTACCGTTCCGAAAAAAAAAATAGCGCCAGCGATGTAAATTTTGTTCAGAAGAAGGCTGGGAATGTAATCCAATTAATTACAATTCTCAGTTATACAGCGGTGGTCCATGAAGCAGGCAAAAGGTAAACTATTCGGGTTCTTTTACTAGAAGGGTACCAAATTAGATATGTGATGAATACATTTTAGGTTTACACTGGATTCGATGACTGTTTGTTTTTTTTAAGTTTTTTAATTTTGCATCTTTATAAATGTTTTATTTGCAGTCACTTTTTTAAAACTCATAAGCGTATATCACAGGTTAAATTGCATTCAAATGCAAAAAAGCATCATAATTTAATATTTTAAACACTTGAATTTTAAAACATTGGAATTAATTTTACTTTCTAGAGTGCTTCAAACGCTTAAACAAAGTGTCTGCTGGTAAAACATGATTATTGTTGGTTAGTAGATGGGCCTAGTTAAAAGTGATGGCAGGGGGGGGGGGGGGGGGACACCGAAATAAGTTTACCCTAATGAAAAATCTGCTTAGGACCGCTTTATGCTGATATATTTTTTATTTATTGTGAAAATTTTTAATAATGAATTTCTCTCCTTTTTTTCGAAAATTGACAGCACGCGCCAATACGAAACATCCACATGCAGCGTGTTATAATTCGATTATACGCGCAAAACCAGAACAGTCTTTCTTTTTTATGCATACAAATTTACAGAGTGTTCAGTATTTTTTATAGATGTAAAAATACAGAGTCCATTGTAAAATTACAGAATAGTTTTTTTTTTTTTTTTTTTTTTTTTTTTTTTTTTTTTTTTTTTTTTGCTTTAACATAATTTAAGTTTTCTGTTTCCTGTAAATTTACATAAATGACTTAAAATAAAAGATGACATGTAGCTTTGCCGTAGATCCTCTCAAATGTTTTTTTAATGTGAACTAGCAAGTATGCTCGGAGTTAAGGTTAACGTAGTACTAGTTCGTCAGTGAATAAACATTCAGTGTCTTCCACTGGTGAGTTTTAATTTACAGGCATATAATTATTGAACTGAGAGTTTATAAAAAACTGAGGTTTCAACTATATAAAAATAACTCAAAACTGACGAGTTTTTAGTTATGATGATGTTGAATTTAATATGCGTGGGATATTTCTACTTAAGAAAAAGAATTGCGCATTTTTGTTGAGTCTGGTTTTCAAATTAAATATAGGCACTTTTTAAATATAGTTATTTAAGTTATATATAAGTATATTTATTATTTAAGTTATATAGTTATCAGTATAGCTATTAAAAGTTTCATTGTTTGTTGTCATTCAGTGAAGTTGATTTGTTAGCCGCATGTTTTTCAATTTAAATATAGTTAGTGCTGAGATGCGTCTAAATAAAAATACATACATATCTGCGTGTTCTTAACATTGATTTCAAAACAATTGCTTTTCCAATTATTCATAAGTTTATAAAAGTTTCAGGATAAAAAATGCTTCATTATATAAATGAAATTGATGTAATTGATATAACTACTATTTTCTTAAATTACTGAGAGATAGATGACACTTTCATTTTAAAGAATAGTATTACTAGATTTATGTGGACTTTAGATAAACTTGAATAGTATATTGAAATTTCTTTAAAATAGATGTTTAACAACAACAGATGTTTATATTTTAATGTTTAACAGTCTTTAAAATTTCGATACCGAAACTGGTTTAAAAGTTTTAAAGCACCTTATACTAGAATGTACTTTGGAATAAAAATTATAAACTTAATAATAATAAAAAATAATAATAACGCTAAAAGAAAATTCTAATCTAAAATTTGTTAAGAAAAAAAAAAAACCCTTGATATTTTTCAAAGGCGAAAGAAGGACATGCGTAGGCAGCATGCGAGCCAGGTGTTGTTGATTCAGATTAGACAGCGATTTCGTAACCAATTGACGACAACGGAGTGGGTCGTATGATTTTTCTGCGTATTTCAGATGCGCAGAGAACAGCAAATATTGAATAAGCTGTAAGAAAGTCACGACAAATTGTATATAAAAGGACATACGATTCATCCAGAAAGTACACAGGGTCGAAGTATCCTAACCTAGGAACATGGGCTCATCAACTCACTTTGCGATTCCTTTAGTACTCTTTATACTAAGCACTATTCCTGGTTTTTCATACGGACAAGGACAAACACCATGGTCGAGTCCTCAATCGGCAGAAATCTTCATGAACGGCTTTATGAGCTCTATGGCTCAATCGGGAGCTGTTTCTGGACAAGCCATGTCAGATATGGGCGATATTAAAGACACCCTACAGATGTCGATGGAAAAAATGACTCGATCTGGTAAAAGCTCGGAATCGATGCTGAAAGCTCTAAATATGGCATTTGCCTCTTCTATCGCAGAAATTGCCGTGAGTGAAGGAGGAGCCAATTTAGGTCCAATAACCGACGCAGTTGTAAGCGCTTTGACAAATGCGTTCTTGCAGACAACAGGATACGTTAACTATGGTTTTGTCAATGAAATTCGAGAGCTCATAAGTATGTTTTCACAACTTAATATGAACGATGTTGGAGGTGGATCAGTAGCTGTTGCCAGCGCTGGAGCAGGCGCTGGAGCAGGCGCTGGAGCAGCAACGGGGGCAGGAGCTAGCGCAAACTATGTTCAAGGACCAAGTTATAGCCAAGGTTTTGGACAGAGTACAAGTACATCAGTATCAACTGCTTCTGCTTCTGGAGCTGGATACAGTTACGGGGGAGCAGCAGCAGGTTATGGTCAAGGAACTGGTACTGGATCTGGTTATGGACAGGGAGCAGGAGCCGGGGCAGGCAGTGGCGCAGGATCTGGTTCTGGTGCCGGATATGGACAGGGTGCAGGTGCAGGAGCCGGAGCAGGTAGTGGCGCAGGATCTGGTGCTGGAGCAGGCTATGGCCAAGGTGCAGGGTCTGGATCAGATTATGGACAGGGTGCGGGAGTAGGCAGTGGCGCTGGATCTGGCTCTGGTGCCGGATATGGACAGGGTGCAGGTTCAGGAGCCGGAGCAGGCAGTGGCGCAGGATCTGGTTATGGATCTGGTTTTGGACAGGGTGCAGGAGCAGGTTCAGGAGCCGGAGCAGGTAGTGGCGCAGGATCTGGTGCTGGAGCAGGCTATGGCCAAGGTGCAGGGTCTGGATCAGGTTATGGACAGGGTGCGGGAGCAGGCAGTGGCGCTGGATCTGGCTCTGGTGCCGGATATGGACAGGGTGCAGGTTCAGGAGCCGGAGCAGGCAGTGGCGCAGGATCTGGTTATGGCCAAGGTGCAGGATCTGGTTATGGATCTGGTTTTGGACAGGGTGCAGGAGCAGGTTCAGGAGCCGGAGCAGGCAGTGGCGCAGGATCTGGAGCTGGAGCAGGCTATGGCCAAGGTGCAGGATCAGGGTATGGACAAGGCTTCGGGCAAAGTGAAACAAGACAAGTAATCACAACAGTTTCTGAAAGAGAATACTTAGCAGGAGGGTACGGAACCGGATACGGCCAAGGAGCAGGCGCAGGTTCTGGAGCAGGTTCCGGTGCTGGATCTGGAGTAGGTTATGGAGCAGGAGCAGGAGCAGGATACGGTCAAGGCGCAGGATATGGCGCAGGTAATATATATATTGTTTTTACTTTTAAGTCTAACTCTTAACAATTTCCATATATATTATTAGATGTAAAATAATTCTTAATTACAACTCTTTGTTGGTCTAATAAACTTTATTTTCAATACGAGTATTAAAACCGCTCTAAAGACTCTCGGAAAAATAACTGTTAGAACATTTTATTTTGGTCGTTAACAAGGGAACTGTTAAAATTGTCCTAATTATCATCAATATAATAACAAAAAAAATTTCTCAGCCTGTTAAATTGATGGGAAGGGTGTTAAATCAAAGGAGAACTAAAGTAGGCCCGTTTCTTTAACAATGTTACCCATAGAGGATGATAGTTTCGAGAAATTTATACCCCCGAGGACACCCCCATTTTGCGGCTGCGCTCAAAAGTAAGAAGTATAAATATATAACTACATCCAGCCAATACAACTATGTTTAGAAATTTCAAAGTCACACTTAATCTGAATGTTCATAGTTGATATTTTCTTCAAAATGTTCAAAATACTAATATCATGCATTCAATGCATATTTCTTAATTAACTTTTTTTCAGAGAGTGCATTAAGGGCGTTTAAAAATTATAAAGCTTCCTATTGAATTTGCAATGAAGAAAAATATTTGTTTTTACTAATAAAGTTGCAAAAAAATGTTAGTTTTTTTAGTATTATATATTTACTAATTGTTTTATATATATATATATCTTTACAAATTTTGATAAAACATATTTTACCTAACTTGTGTAACTTTAAAGTCACAGTAAATTTCCTGAGTACCTTACTGAGTACTGAGTACCTTACCTGAATACCTTTAAAATAATTTTTTTTAAAGTTACAAAAAGAAAAAAAGAAGAAAAAAAGAAAAAGAATAAGAAAAAAGACGATACGCTTTAATTCTTTTTTTTTAATTATACGTAATAAATTGTCCATTTTTTTTAAAAGTTTACTTCGTTGCAATTTGCTCGCTTGTACGAATGTATAATATGCGAAAATACTTGGATTAAAAACCTCAAATTCGTATGAATTTATATTTTTTAATGAAAAAATCGTCAAAATTTTTTGAATTGAAGGTATATGCTACTTGTTATTTTATTTTCTGCTTTGATTTTTAGAGCCTAGGCGTACCGAAAGCAATCGAAAATGCGACGAAATACTCATGTTTTTACTGATTTCGACGAAACTATCATACATTTTATTTTGTGAAAAATATTTCTAACCGCCCAAACGTTTCAAAATTTTCGTAGGTAATGTAAATCTGGTCTATTGAGATGCTCTAAAAAGATTGTGTTAAAATATGAACATTTAGTTACTTTTAGCGCAGAAAAAATATCGTCTTCGTGAGGTGCGAAGTAACCTGGGTTCGCCGTTGATTTTGAAAGAGTTAAAACTAATATTTTTTAAAACCGATTGTACCATTAACTAGAAGAAGGTTTCAGATTTAAGAGATATTTTTGGGTTGACGGTACCTCTAAAATTGCATTCTATAGGGCGTTGCCATAAGAAGGAAAACGTTTTTAGGAAAAACGACCCTTTTTGAAATTTGTTTTCAAAAAGTTAACTGCGACCTTTTTTAATTGATTGCGACATTTGAGACAGAAGAGTACGATCTTTCACAATATGTCTTCCGTTTTTAACTTCACTAAGCGGTTTGGTCAATGGAAGTTAATAAATAATGACAAAATACCCCCAAATTCCTTCTTTTTCTCCTGATACGTAAATAGGTCATCTGCTCATGCGCGAGCACTTTTTCCCTTTCGAAAGGACAGAGATGAATTTTTAACGAGAGTTCTATGGAATCTTTAATTAATAGCTCAGTTAATCATTAGAAATTTAAAATTCTGATACTCAGGTGCACCAGGGGTGGCCTTGGACTAACCTCACACAAAATTTCAGCCTTGTACATGCGGTAGATTTTCCTAGCCATCGCACGCATACAGACACACAGAGCAAAACTTTCTTTTATTAAGGGGGTCCGAGACACAAAAATCTTCAAATTTTCTAAAAAACTTTTATTTCATTAAACATTTTTCTGTATTTGTCAGCTTAAAATGACGTTCAAATCATGTTTCTTTCTTAATTAGAACATGAAATATTAACACTTTCGTTTTGGTTTGTTTTCAAAAGCTAGCTTTAAAGCAATGGCTGTGGTGGAAACGACTTCTTGTGAAAATGCGTTTTTTTTTTGTTTTTTTTTTTCTTTCTATGATGAGTTTTTTCACTATTTCTCGTATTTAAATTGTTATAAGTCAAGACCCATTAAAAATAAAAGGTTCAAACTTGGAACATGTCTTTTTCGAATTGTTTTACTTTAATTCTGATTCAGCAAATTTGAAAAAAAAATGTTTACTTTTGAAAATATGATTTTTTTAAAACAAGTTACATCCTTTTTTAAATTTTTTACTTAAAATATTTTTAATTTTTTTTTAAATTACTTTTTAAAAAATGCTGAATCAAACTTAAAACTTATATATTTCTGTTTATTTAAATGAAAAAAAAATTAAATTCTACAAATAATATTTCGAGTTATAGCAATTTTAAATTACCCCACTTTTTTAATAAATTTTAATATTTTTTTAAATTATGAGAAGTTTTATCATATGATTTTGTTTAGAAAGGATATGGTTAACCTTCATAATAAATAATTTAAAATTTTAATTTAATAAATAAAAATTATTTTAAAATGTGTCCTGGACCCCCTTAATATAGATATTTTCTTATTATTTACTAGCTGACACGACTGGCGCTGCACGGGCCCGTATGAATGACCTTTAAATAAACCTCAAATTTGTATGATTTTATATCTTTGACTCACTTAATTTTATCTGCATTTATATTTTTAAACGAAAAAAATCGCGAAAAAAATATTAAATTGAAAGTGGTATTTTTTGGTATTTTATTTTCTACGTAATTTGGTTTTTGAGACCTATGCGTACCGAAAGAAAGCGAAACCGCGACGAAACACTCAGATTTTTACCGATTTCGTTGAAATTTTCAGGTATTTTATTTTGTAAAAAATATTTCTACCCGTCCGAACATTTCAAAATTTTTGTAGAAGATATAAATCTGTTTTACTTAGATGCTGAAAAATATGGTGTTTAAATAGGGACATTTAGTTACTTTTAGATAGAAAAAATATAGTCTCCGTGAGGCACGAACTGACCTGCGTTCGCCGGTGTTCTTGAAAGTGTTAAAATTCATATTTTTAAAACCCAATTGCACTATTGATTAGAAGAAGGTTTCAGCTTTAAGAGCATGTTTTTGGTTTGACGGTACCTCTAAAATTAGCAACGAAGGGACGAAATACTGACCCTTTTACTGATTTCGTCGAAATTTTTACCCATTTTATTGTTTTCTTAAATATTTCTACCTGTCCGAATGTATCAAAATTTTCATAGATGATATAAATCTGGTCTATTAAGATGCTCTAAAAAGTCTGTGTTAAAATACGGACATTTTGTTACTTTTAGAATAGAAAGAATATCCTCTCCGTGGGGCGCGAACTGACCTTGGTCGCCGGTATATTTGAAGGGGTTAAAATTCATACTTTAAAAACAAATTGGACCATCGCTGAGAAAAAGGTTTCAGCTTTAAGAATATATTTTTGGTTTGTCGGTAAAATAAAGAAAAATAAAGCCGGTATATTTGAAAGTGTTAAAATTCATATTTTTAAAAACAAATTGGACCATCGCTGAGAAAAAGGTTTCAGCTTTAAGAATATATTTTTGGTTTGTCGGTAAAATAAAGAAAAATAAAATGTTTTTCGGAAAAACGATCATTTTTGAAAATTTTTTTCAAAGAATTGGGAGATTTTTTTAAATTGATTACGGCATTTGAGACGTAAGAATAGATCTTTCAGAATATGCCTTCCGTTTTTAACTTTATTCGGTGATGGAAGTTAATAAATAATGACAAAAAACCCCATAAATTCCTTCTTTTCGATTTTCATCATCTCCCGATACGGAAATAGGCATCTGCTCATGCGCAAACACTTTTTCCTTCTCGAAAGGACAGAGATGAATTTTTAATGAGAGTTCTTTCTAATTGATAACTTAGCTGATTGTTGAAATTTACACAATTACACATTTTATTGTTTTCTTAAATATTTCTACCTGCCCGAATGTTTCAAAATTTTCATAGATGATGTAAATCTGGCCTATTAAGATGCTCTAAAAGTCTGTGTTAAAATACGGACATTTTGTTACTTTTAGAATAGAAAGAATATCCTCTCCGTGGGGCGCGAACTGACCTTGGTCGCCGGTATATTTGAAAGGGTTAAAATTCATATTTTAAAAACAAATTGGACCATCTCTGAGACAAAGGCTTTAAGAATATATTTTTGGTTTGTCGGTAAAATAAAGAAAAATAAAATGCTTTTCGGAAAAACGATCATTTTTGAATTTTTTTTTCAAAGAATTGGGAGATTTTTTTAATTGATTACGATTACGGCATTTGAGACGTAAGAATGGATCTTTCAGAATATGCCTTCCGTTTTTAACTTTATTCGGTGATGGAAGTTAATAAATAATGACAAAAACGCCCATAAATTCCTTCTTTTCGATTTTCATCATCTCCCGATACGGAAATACGGCATCTGCTCATGCGCAAACACTTTTTCCTTCTCGAAAGGACAGAGATGAATTTTTAATGAGAGTTCTTTCTAATTGATAACTTAGCTGATTGTTGAAATTTAAAATTCTGAGTCTCACGTGCACCAGAAGACCCCTTGGATTATTTTCACACAAATTTTCAACCTTGTACATGCGGTAGATTTTCCGAGTCATCGCACACACACACACACACACACACACAGAGCGAAACTTTCTTTTATTACTATGACACCCAGCCATATTCATCCTACGACCCGTAAACATTTCATATGAGACCCGAAACACACAAACATTAATATATAAAAGGCACTTCAGGCCTTTACTATTGTTTTATACATTTTCCTATGAAAAGACAAAATCCATAGCTGCCAACTTTTACGCTTTTTTCATACCACTAACAATTTACAGAAAATGTTGTCTTATTTAATTGCCAAAATGTCACGATTAAACAAGGCGAAAATTTCTATGAAATTTTAGTAGTACCAAAAAAGCGTAAAGGTTAGCAGCTATGCAAAATCTATGCTCTGTTATTGAAAATTATGTTAAAGTTTTGTTGAAACAGGCAAAATATCATTTACTAGTCAAAAGTTCTTTTTATATGTTGTTCTGTTTAGGTCACAGTGGGGTATATATTTTTTAATATTCAACTCTAATCGAACGTTATTTAAACATACAAACTTTTATAATTTAATTAAATAAACATTATTTAAACATGCTCAAAAAATTGGCCATAATTTTTTTTAATTACGGCTATCCCCCCCCCCCCATTCTGACCAGAAAATCAGAGTTCTAACTTTTTACGGCTGCTCTTTTATCTTCACCAACACTTCATTTATAACGGCTGTTTTATAATAATAGAAGCCATCAGTCCATCAGAAGAAAATGATCCATTCCAAAGGTTCGATCGAAAAAAACTATTTAAATACTTTGAGCAGAAAGAAAAGGCTGCACCTGCAATTTTCATGACAATAATAGAATCACTCAGCTGCCAATTTGTACGGTTTTGTTACATCTAAAATTTAATACAAATTTTTGCCATATTTAATCGTTGACAATTTTTAGATTTCGGCGATTGAATTAGGCAAAATTTACTAGTAAGTTTTAGTGATAAGAAAAAATCTTAGAAATTGGTTGCTATGCAGTAGCGTAATACTGCAGCAAAATTGACATTCAACAAACAAAAACTATCAAGGACTTTTTCAAATAAACAATTTTATTCCCCTTTTTTCTTAAAAGTTACGAAATGTAACATCAAAGAAATGTTACTAGTACCATAAAAATGAATGAATTAAAAGAAAATTTATATTTCATCTCCTTAGTTGGTGACGATTTGTGTAAATCTGGTTTATCCGAGTTTATTAACCCCTTGAGGGGCGGTGGGATAAAATATACCCCACCTAATTTAAACAAGATTCTCACCAGAAAATTTTTACTAAGTTTTATATTTTTAACTTTGGAAGAAAATCGTCGAAAAATTGCTTTTCCTTATTTAAAAATAAAATTTTTCTATTATTCCGGTGAGAATTCAATATTTAGAGACATTTTTGTTTGCCCCTCAAGGGGTTAAGGCTCCGCTGCACTGAAACTTCCCGATCGCGAAATCCATGTTAGCCTATGGGGAAAATTTGAAGCGCGATGACTCATCAACTAATATACCGTATATACTCGCGTATAAGTCGAGGAATTTTTGACAATTTTCGGTAAGAAAATTTGGGGGGTCGACTTATACCCGAGTCAGTTAAAAAAGCAAAAACAAAAACTTCGAATACTGCAAAAATATGGCATTTTATGTGTATGAATAGAAAAATAATATATAAAATATACAAATATACAAATAATAATAATTTATCATTTAAAAAAATTTCAATGATTTGTTTTTGTTAACTTACTACCTATTGGCATTGGCAAGTGAAATCTTTGGTTTGATTTTGTGCAAAATTGAACCAAAAGGTTAGGGGGTCTACTTATACGCGTGTTTTTGATTTTTTCCAGAATTTGCATTCGAAAGTTAGGGGGTCGACTTATACGCGAGTCCACTTATACGCGAGTATATACGGTAATTATTAAAATACGATTTCGTTTTCACCATCTGAAAGTAGACGTCAGATGCCGATGATGTGCGTTTTTAAAAATTGTCTCCGTAAATTTGAAGTCTTTTTAAGAAGATGATAAAATTTAATCAAATGGAAATTTCAAAGTTTATAGGGATTTTTTACGTACTTAAAATTTACGGAGATAATTTTTAAAAACGCACATCATCGGCATCTAACGTCTACTTTCTGATGGTGAAAACGGTATTTTAATAATTATATTAGTTAATGAGTCATCGCACTTCAAAGTTTTCCCGTAGGCTAACATGGGATTTCGCGATCGGGGAGTTTCAGTGCAGCGGAACCTTAACTCCGATAATCGGGACTGTACTGTATCCCCATTTGCACCAAAGTCGTAAGAGTGGATTTCCATAGCCTCTTCCGCATTATTAGAGCAGCTGTTTGGAATCTTTCATAGTTGCAAGCAATGGGTCAACATATGATTTTTATTGTTATTTTTTTGCAGTTTTCCACTGTGTAAAGCAGTGGTTCCCAACGTTTTAATGGCCATGCCCCACCAAAGCATTTGTAAAGTCACTATGTCCCTCTACCCCTTAATCTGCAAATTGTATCTTTTATAATTTAAAAAGTGAGCTCTATTCTCATGGTGGAAGTGTAATAGAACTTTAACAATAACTAATCATTTCACATTTTTAACTTATCAAAATGGTAAATCTTGTATCACAAATGTGTTTTTAACTTAATTTTATAAATGCAGTGAGGTTATGAATATACATCTTCGCCTTTATGAAAAAATTGTTTTGTTCTACTTCCAACTTATCTCAGTATTTAAGTTCACAAAATATCTTGAAGGGAACCTTACATTTAACGTTACAACTGATAACATTCACGTATTTTATGATTCATTTTTCTAGTTAAGAGTTGGTGAAAATATAATTATGTAAATTTATTTATTGCGTAGGATGCCTGTACTAGAGCCATCTACTCATTCGCTTTGATAATGCTAGATATATCATATATTTTTTAGGTTAAATTTAAGACTTCCAAATTTATATATATATGCTTTTAAGTTGTTTCACGAGTAAAAGATTCTTCGCGTGACATATAGCAGAGTAAATAGAAGTAAAAAGTTCATTAAATAAATAATCGAAAGTACTACAAAAAATGTAAAATACAATACCAGAAAAATTATAATGCGTTTTAATACTATAAAAAGATGTCAAACTATATTAAAAAGTTATTTGTATCATTATCCTGGTGTTAAATCTATGTCAAAATTTTGATTGGGAAGATTCAATAATAATAATTAAAAAAAAAAAAACTGTACAAGTAAACTGTGTTAGCTTGTATAGCTATTCCTTTTTAATATACAACATTTTTTTTTTTTTTTTTTTTTTTGGAAAAGTAAAGGACAAAAGAAATTGATAGCAAATGAGCCAGTAAAAAATTTAGAATTGCCCCCCTGCAAAGCCAAATTGCCCCACGTTGGGAACCACTCGTGTAGCTGTAGAGGCTTGAGTTGAGGAACTTTTTCTCTTTCTGGTCAGAATGATCTCTTTTCTTTTTTGGAGAAACACCAGGTATTTACAATTTGCTTGCCAGATGAAACAGAAGTTCGCTTGGGCTCATGTTCGGTTATCTTTGGAAATTGTCCTAAAGAAGGTTTGTGTGAATATCAAATATGAAAGGATTATAACGTATAACAGGATCATAGTATTCTAGTCTAACATTATCCTAATGACGGTAACAAAAGTTCTAATTAGGGCATAAATTCTGTACTATAGAGATAGTGAACATTACGGGTTTATTTCTTTATAGTGCTGTGTGGCAATTTCACAGACGTATTATTTGGTGGAAAAGAGAGTTACTTAGACATCATAATATGTTTTTACGCAATAATTCATGCATTCAGTGGGACATATAAACACTTGCAGCGAGATCGAGAAAACTTATCGAATTAAATGTTAGAACAAGTAACTTCTTTTATACAATAATGGTACACTAATACTGTATCCTATCGCACACTAATATAAATCCTTATTTTAATTGTGTTGCGAAGGTTATACTTAAACGGTAACCATGTTATTCTAAAAAGAAACTTCTATGAATCTGATTACCTTTTAGTCTAGATTTTTTGCGACGATATTTAGTATAGTAGAGAGCAAATGGGTGAGTATTGAGAATGATCACGATACTGCTCCATTAGATGTAACAGATGTTTAGCAAAACTAAAAATTATCAGCAGAGGAAATCAATTTGTTAACAAATATCGTAAATTTATAAAATTTCCAAAATAACCGCAACTTTGTCAGACTGAATTGTAAAACGCTTTGCCTTTTCCATTTACTTATGGATTTTTAGCTTGTAATGGTTACATTGGGTAAATATCTATTGAATAAAATTAAGCATTATATTGATCAAACCTCTTCAAATTAAGGTGAGTTTAAATTTATAGTTGAAAGAATGCTTTCAATGGATTTTTTACATTAGACTAATGAGATAAAAAGAAATCACAGCAACTCTTGTGAATATAAGTAAATTCATCTGCGTAAAATATATTTCCACGTGAGAAGTTAGAAGCGGCTTGTAAGAAGTACTTGTAATATAGAATTCCCGTTTTGTACAGTCAGTGTAAGTCTAATGGGAAAGTTTTGAATGGACATTATGTACGCTGCCTGAGGTCGAGACTAAAGTCGTCTGCTGGCCGATATTTTACTGTTGAATATTAGCATGGCAGACTACGGAGCGCTAGTTATTAATGCTTGTTTTTTTAAAAATAGCGGCCAAAAAATTCTTTGTTGTAGCAGTAGATACTTAATATATTGTAATAAAATTTAAAATGTTGTTCTGTATGCGAGAGCATTCGCTAAATTTGGAAAATTTCGGTTAAAATTTATGCACTCAACCTAGGTCGAGGGTAAAGTCGTCTGCTGGCCGATATTTTACTGTTGAACATTAGCATGGCAGTCTATGGAGTGCTAGTTATTAGTGTTTGTTTTTTTTTTTTTAAATAGCGGCCAAACAATTCTTTGTTGTAGCAGTAGATACTTAATATATTGTAATAAAATTTAAAATGTTGTTCTGTATGCGAGAACATTCGCTAAATTTGGAAAATTTCAGTTAAAATTTATGTACTTAACCTAGGTCGTGGCTAAAGTCGTCTGCTGGCGGTGTTTGCGCCTGCGCATACTGGCATTCAGTGGCTAGAATAAGATAAACATACCGCCAACTCTGGCGTCTGACGTCACGTGCATAAGGTTCATTGTGATTTTGAACGCACGTTTATAGAACTCTGGAAGTTCAGAATCATTGTAATTGAAACTTCTGAGCCGAGGATTCACAAATTACACCTAATAAATTAAAGAATTGAGTCACTTTAATATAAGTGACTCAATTCTTTAATTTATTAGGTGTAGCAAAAGCCATGCTTTGTTTGGATTCGCGAAGCATTATTTAATAAGATAAATACAGTAGAACCACGCTGATCCAAAATCCCGGTTAATCCGAACCGATTTTATTTTCGAAAATTATACTTGAACAGATTAAAAAAAAAAACAGAATAAAAAAGTAAATACTCAATATTTTAAAAGTAGAACATATGTACGCGAATATGAAATGAAAACGTGCACTGTAGGTCTACTCGTAGAAGCCATCTTTAAAAAAATCTTGAATATCTGTTTGTTTGCCATTCACTATAAAAAAAAAAAACTTCTAAAATGCAAAAGTATTTAATTCAGATGATAAAAATTTGTTTTTTCTTTCAACAGTTTGATTTCGCAAATTATCTACAGATATATTTTTTCCTTCACCTCTCGTCTACATGGCGATTGAGTTATTTATAGATTCTCTATTTTGAACCGTTTGTAATGGGTCGTTACGTAATTCTTCATTTTGAAGTTCCATTGGATTATTGTAAATACCGGGAGTGATTAAACAGGAATATTATTTTTTTTCCAAAGTCGTGCCGAATTATCCAGCATGCTGGTCTTAGGACCCGGATTATAGGATGTTTATTATACTACTGAGTACTTATAACTTACATTTTCTATAGCACGCATCTTTCTCTTTTCTATTTTTATTAGAATTTCGGATAATCCGAATTTTTTGTAATCCGATCTGACACCGGTCCCAATGAGTTCGGATTAGCGGGGTTCTACTGTATTTGAAAGTAACAATATTTTTTTATAATTTTTTTTTGCCTCTTTATTAAACAAAAACGTTATTTTATGTTTTGGCGCATTTTAATTTTCGAAATGTAAATTCAGCCAATTAACTAAGAATTTCATCGGAATTTTTATTTATGATATAACGAATGCAACAATTTTATTTGTTTACAATTCCTTTGTTGCCACTTTACCAAAAAAAGAAAAAATAATCATAATATAATTCTTTTAAAATGCGTATCTTCTGCGTAAATGATTTCACATAATAATAATAAATTGCGTATTTGAATTCTTACCACTAAAAAATATTTTTATAATTGAATGTAAATAATTGAATTTTCACAACTTTTAATTCATTAAAAATATGCTACAATTTTCATAAAAAGGGTATTTTAAAAATTTCATAAAAGAAATCGTGAAACTATTTAATTAATCATGATTCTATCTATAATTACTAACTCCATGATTTATTTTTTCTTCTGAAAATATACGTGTTTCATTTTTTATTTGCAAAAATGCGTCCGTAACGGAAAAACATATAAATAAATTAATTAAAATAATATATATTTTTTAAAAATTATTCAGTAAAAAAAAAATATTGTGCAAATCTACACATCATAATTTATTTTTATGTTTAATTTCAAGTCAAAATACTGAATAGTTTTTTTTTTTTTTTTTTTTTGTAAAGTGTACGACAAAATGTAATTTGTGTAGCCTAGTAGAGGATGAGCTTCGCTCATCCTAATTAACATTTAATAAAATGTTGCTTTGAACACTTATTAGGAAGATTTAGTTTCCATTGAAGGTAGAAATGCAAACATATGACATAATTAAGTTGAAATAAGCGTCATATAACATATAATTTATGGAGATAATATATTTTTATAGGAGCCGGTGCAGGTTCAGGAGCTGGATCAGGTGCAGGAGCTGGCTCGGGAGCAGGTGCAGGTTACGGCCAAGGCGCAGGAGCTGGTTCAGGGGCAGGTAATGTTTAAAATTTTTGTAAACAAAGATCTGAATTTTATATTTTCCAGTTAGACCACAACTTAGTCATGCAAAATCACAAAAGAGGCTTTCTATATAGATCTAGATTTTTTAGCACTTAATGGTTAACGATATTGAGAGAAATTTAAGGTCTACTTTGGTTTAGATGAAAAAATTTTACTTTCATAAAATTAGAAGACATAAGTCAGTAGCATAAATTTTTATAAGAAATAAAAAAAAAGGTGACCAATTATTTTTAAGCTGTTCAAATGGCAATGGTGCCGATTTCTACAGGCGCATGTGAGTAGTATTTTAAGGTGAGAGGCATATACCAATTTGAAAACATTAAATGAAGAAATATTTTTTATGTATCATAAGTTTTATTCTTCACATATAGCTGTATAAATTTAATTTTAAAAAATCATGTTATATTCAAATTCAAATGCCTATTAGCGTTATAGAATATTTATGCTGAATAAAACAAAATATAATATTTCAACGGAGACTAAATTGCAAATAACACACTATAGATGATGGCAAAATATATCGTTATAAAAACAGGTGCAGGATCACGAACAGGAGCAGACTCTGGAAATAAAAAATTCTTATTAAGAAAATCTTCAAATTTATAGAATTTTTTAAAAGTCCACAACTCCATCAGATTAAATCCTAAAAGACCTTTAGTTACTTAAAAAAAACTAATTTTGATTGATTATAAGTTATTCTTAACATATTACTGTATAATTTAATAAAAAATCGCACTCAAATATTACAAAATATTTAAGTTGAAAAAATCAAAATATAATATAATGGAGGCTAAGTTTTTTAATGATAAACTCATATATGTACTAAAGTATGAACAAATACATCATTACAGGAGCAGGTGCAGGATCTGGATCAGGAGCAGGTGCAGGCGCTGGTGCCGGAGCTGGCTATGGTGCAGGTTATAGCCAAGGTGCAGGAGCCGGCTCAGGAGCAGGAGCTGGTGCAGGTTATGGCCAAGGTGCAGGAGCAGGAGCTGGTGCAGGTTATGGCCAAGGTGCAGGAGCAGGAGCTGGTGCAGGTTATGGCCAAGGTGCAGGAGCCGGCTCAGGAGCAGGAGCTGGTGCAGGTTATGGTCAAGGTGCAGGAGCTGGCTCAGGAGCAGGAGCTGGTAGAGGTTATGGCCAAGGTGCAGGAGCTGGTGCAGGTTATGGCCAAGGTGCAGGAGCTGGCTCAGGAGCAGGATCTGGATCAGGTAATTTCAAAAATTGGTAATGAAAGCTTTAAATTTATAGCAGGTTAAAAATAAACTACTATTTGTTAGACTAAATCCTGTCTCATTTGAAGTTTAATTCCTAACATATTACTGAATAAGTTTTATAGCAAATTAATGACGAATTAAAAGTAATAGAATACTTAAATAGAATAAATGAAAATGTAATATTTTAAAAATATAATAAAATGTTTCAGCAATCGAATATAACATTTCACTAATTAAATAATATGTTTCAAGTAATTATAAACTTTTAAACTAGTGATAATATATGGTCTAAATATTTTTGCAGGTGCAGGTTACGGCCAAAGTGCAGGAGCTGGATATGGTGCTGGTGCAGGAGCAGGAGCTGGATATGGAGCTGGTGCAGGATCAGGTAATTTAAAAAATTCGTAACAAAAGTTTTAATTTATAGAATGTTCAAAATAAACTATTAATTTGTAGGACTAAATCGTAAAAGAGGCTTTCTTACTCCATGTAATTATTGATTTTCTAGCATGCATTTACTTTTAATATTAGGAAAAGTCGAGAAATAAAAGATACAATTCAAACGTCTTACACTTTGACAACGAAACAATAAAGGTGACAAGATACTTTTGTTCGGATCGCACATTTATGGCATCCATTTTCTATTTGCAAGACTACGATATTCTAGCGTGAACGAAATTTCTTGTTTAGTAAATATTGCATAAATTATTACAGAAATAGTTTTTCTCATATCCGAAGTTTAATTCTTAACATATTACTGCATAAATTTTATAACAAATCAATGCCGTACTAAATACATATTAATGTAATAAAACACTCAAGTTCAATAAATCGAAATATAATATTGAAAAAACATAATATAATATATAAGTAATCAAATAAAATATTCTAAGAAATTATAATTTTTTATACATGTGATAATATACGAGCTAAATATTTTTTGTAGGAGTAGGTGCTCAGGATCAGGTAATTTCCATAATTGGTAATAAAAGCTTTAAATTTATAACATGTTCAAAATCATTTACTACTTTATGTATTAAATCCTAAATAAGGCTTTCTTACTCCATATAATTATTTATTTTCTGGCATTCTTATTTGGTTTTAACATTGCTAAAAGTCGAAAAATAAAAGATACAATTGAAACGTATTACACTTTTAAAACGAAATAACAAAGTTGACCAGATATTTTTGGTCGGATCCAGCAGTTATGGTGTCCATTTTGCATGTGCAAGCCAACGACATTCTAGCGTGTTAGGAACATTCTTACTTAGTAAATATTCTATAAAAAATGTCAGAAATAGTTTTTCTCTTATCCGAAGTTTAGTTTCTAAAAAATTACTGTATAAGTTATATAAAAATTCAATGTCGCATTAAAATGCTTATTAATGTAATAGAAAGCTAAGTTAAATAAATCGAAATATAATATTTCAGTAATTAAATATTAAGTTTCAAGAAATTATAAACATTTATACATATGACAATATATGGGCTAAATTGATTTTGTAGGAGCTGGTGCAGGTTATGGCCAAGGTGGAGGAGCTGGATTCGGTGCCGGGGCAGGATCTGGTGCAGGAGCAGGAGCTGGATATGGTACTGGTGCCGGAGCTGGCTCAGGATCAGGTAATTTCAAAATTTCGTAATAAAAGCTTTAAATCTATGGCAAGTTCAAAATAAACTACTAATTTGTAGGACTAAATCCTAAAAGAGTCTTTTTTACTCCATGTAATCATTGATTTTCAAGCATGCATTTGTTTTTTTAATTTTGGGAAAAGTCGAGAATTAAAAAATACAATTCAAACGTATTACACTTTGACAACAAAGTAATAAAGATGACCAAATATTTTTGTTCGGAACGAACAGTTATGACGCCCATTTTGATTATGCAAGCTAACGATATTCTGGCGTGTTAGGAATATTTTTATTTATTAAATATTGTATAAATTATCACAGAAATAGTTTTTCTCTTATTCAAAGTTTCCTAACGTATTACTGTATAAATTTTTAAAGCAAATGAATGCCCTACTCAAATGCGTATTAATGTAATAGAACACTCAATTTCAATAAATCGAAATATAATATTTTAATAATATAATATAATATATCAGTAATCAAAATATTCAAAGAAATTGTAAAATTTTATACATGTGATAATATATGGGCTAAATATATTTTTTTAGGAGCTGGTACAGGTTACGGCCGAGGCGCAGGATCTGGCTATGGTGCTGGTGCAGGAGCTGGCTCAGGTGCAGGAGCTGGCTCAGGAGCAGGAGCTGGCTCAGGAGCAGGAGCTGGCTCAGGAGCAGGAGCTGGCTCAGGAGCAGGAGCAGGTTCTGGATCAGGTAATTTCCAGATTTGATAATAAAAGCTTTAAATTTATAGCAGGCTAAAAATAAACTACTATTTTGCAGCACTAAATCCTGTCTTATTTGAAGTTTAATTCCTAAAATATTACTGAATAAGTTTTATAGCAAATCAATGTCGCATTAATAGTAATAGAATTCTTAACTAGAATAAATCAAAATATAATATTTTAAAAATATAATAAAATGTTTCAGTAATCGAGTATAATATTTCATTAATTAAATAATATGTTTTAACAAATTATAAACTTTTATACATATGATAATATATGGGCTAAATATTTTTTGTAGGAGCAGGAGCTGGATATGGTGCTGGTTCAGGAGCTGGCTCAGGATCAGGTAATTTTAAAATTTCGTAATAAAAGCTTTAAATCTATAGCAAGTGCAAAATAAACTACTAATTTGTAGGACTAAATCCTAAAAGAGTAATTTTTACTCCATGTAATTATTGATTTTCAAGCATGCATTTGTTTTTTTAATTTTGGGAAAAGTCGAGAATTAAAAAATACAGTTCAAACGTATTACACTTTGACAACAAATTAATAAAATGTCCAAATATTTTTGTTCAGAACGAACAGTTATGACGCCCATTTTGCTTATGCAAGCTAACGATATTCTAGCGTGTTAGGAATATTTTTATTTATTAAATATTGCATAAATTATCACAGAAATAGTTTTTCTCTTTCCAAAGTTTAATTCCTAACGTATTACTGTATAAATTTTTAAAGCAAATGAATGTCCTTCTCAAATGCGTATTAATGTAATAGAACACTCAAGTTCAATAAATCGAAATATAATATTTTAATAATATAATATAATATATCAGTAATCAAAATATTCAAAGAAATGATAAAATTTTATACATGTGATAATATATGGGCTAAATATATTTTTTAGGAGCTGGTGCAGGTTATGGCCGAGGCGCAGGATCTGGATATGGTGCAGGAGCTGGCTCAGGAGCAGGAGCAGGCTCTGGTAATTTCCAGATTTGATAATAAAAGCTTTAAATTTATAGCAGGCTAAAAATAAACTACTATTTTGCAGCACTAAATCCTGTCTTATTTGAAGATTAATTCCTAACATATTACTGAATAAGTTTAATAGCAAATCAATGTCGCATTAATAGTAATAGAATTCTTAAGTAGAATAAATCAAAATATAATATTTTAAAAATATAATAAAATGTTTCAGTAATCAAGTATAATATTTCAGTAATTAAATAATATGTTTTAACAAATTATAAACTTTTATACGTAAGATAATATATGGGCTAAATATTTTTTGTAGGAGCAGGAGCTGGATATGGTGCTGGTTCAGGAGCTGGATATGGTGCTGGTGCAGGAGCTGGATATGGTGCTGGTGCAGGAGCTGGCTCAGGATCAGGTAATTTTAAAATTTCGTAATAAAAGCTTTAAATCTATAGCAAGTGAAAAATAAACTACCAATTTGTAGGACTACATCCTAAAAGAGTCTTTTTTACTCCATGTAATTATTGATTTTCAATCATGCATTTGTTTTTTTAATTTTGGGAAAAGTAGAGAATTAAAAAATACAGTTCAAACGTATTACACTTTGACAACAAACTAATAAAATGTCCAAATATTTTTGTTCGGAACGAACAGTTATGACGCCCATTTTGCTTATGCAAGCTAATGATATTCTGGCGTGTTAGGAATATTTTTATTTATTAAATATTCATAAGTTATCACAGAAATAGTTTTTCTCTTTCCAAAGTTTAATTCCTAACGTATTACTGTATAAATTTTTAAAGCAAATGAATGCCCTTCTCAAATGCGCATTAATGTAATAGAACACTCAAGTTCAATAAATCGAAATATAATATTTTAATAATATAATATAATATATCAGTAATCAAAATATTCAAAGAAATAGTAAAATTTTATACATGTGATAATATATGGGCTAAATATATTTTTTAGGAGCTGGTGCAGGTTACGGCCGAGGCGCAGGATCTGGATATGGTGCAGGAGCTGGCTCAGGAGCAGGCGCAGGCTCTGGTAATTTCCAGATTTGATAATAAAAGCTTTAAATTTATAGCAGGCTAAAAATAAACTACTATTTTGCAGCACTAAATCCTGTCTTATTTGAAGATTAATTCCTAACATATTACTGAATAAGTTTTATAGCAAATCAATGTCGCATTAATAGTAATAGAATTCTTAACTAGAATAAATCAAAATATAATATTTTAAAAATATAATAAAATGTTTCAGTAATCGAGTATAATATTTCAGTAATTAAATAATACGTTTTAACAAATTATAAACTTTTATACGTATGATAATATATGGGCTAAATATTTTTTGTAGGAGCAGGAGCAGGATATGGTGCTGGTGCAGGAGCTGGCTCAGGATCAGGTAATTTTAAAATTTCGTAATAAAAGCTTTAAATCTATAGCAAGTGCAAAATAAACTAATAATTTGTAGGACTAAATCCTAAAAGAGTCTTTTTTACTCCATGTAATTATTGATTTTCAAGCATGCATTTGTTTTTTTAATTTTGGGAAAAGTCGAGAATTAAAAAAACAGTTCAAACGTATTACACTTTGACAACAAACTAATAAATAGTCCAAATACTTTTGTTCGGAACGAACAGTTATGACGCCCATTTTGCTTATGCACGCTAAAGATATTCTGGCGTGTTAGAAATATTTTTATTTATTAAATATTGGATAAATTATCATAGAAATAGTTTTTCTCTTTCCAAAGTTTAATTCCTAACGCATTAGTGTATAAATTTTTAAAGCAAATGAATGCCCTTCTCAAATGCGTATTAATGTAATAGAACACTCAAGTTCAATAAATCGAAATATAATATTTTAATAATATAATATAATATATCAGTAATCAAAATATTCAAAGAAATGATAAAATTTTATACATGTGATAATATATGGGCTAAATATATTTTTTAGGAGCTGGTGCAGGTTACGGCCGAGGCGCAGGATCTGGATATGGTGCAGGAGCTGGCTCAGGAGCAGGAGCAGGAGCAGGCTCTGGTAATTTCCAGATTTGATAATAAAAGCTTTAAATTTATAGCAATCTAAAAATAAACTACTATTTTGCAGCACTAAATCCTGTCTTATTTGAAGATTAATTCCTAACATATTACTGAATAAGTTTTATAGCATATCAATGTCGCATTAATAGTAATAGAATTCTTAAGTAGAATAAATCAAAATATAATATTTTAAAAATATAATAAAATGTTTCAGTAATCGAGTATAATATTTCAGTAATTAAATAGTATGTTTTAACAAATTATAAACTTTTATACGTAAGATAATATATGGGCTAAATATTTTTTGTAGGAGCAGGAGCAGGAGCTGGATATGGTGCTGGTGCAGGAGCTGGCTCAGGATCAGGTAATTTTAAAATTTCGTAATAAAAGCTTTAATTCTATAGCAAGTGAAAAATAAACTACCAATTTATAGGACTACATCCTAAAAGAGTCTTTTTTACTCCATGTAATTATTGATTTTCAACCATGCATTTTTTTTTTTTAATTTTGGGAAAAGTCGAGAATTAAAAAATACAGTTCAAACGTATTACACTTTACAACAAACTAATAAAATGTCCAAATATTTTTGTACGGAACGAACAGTTATGACGCCCATTTTGCTTATGCAAGCTAACGATATTCTGTCGTGTTAGGAATATATTTATTTATTAAATATTGCATAAATTATCACAGAAATAGTTTTTCTCTTTCCAAAGTTTAATTCCTTACGTATTACTGTATAAATTTTTAAAGCAAATGAATGTCCTTCTCAAATGCGTATTAATGTAATAGAACACTCAAGTTCAATAAATCGAAATATAATATTTTAATAATATAATATAATATATCAGTAATCAAAATATTCAAAGAAATGATAAAATTTTATACATGTGATACTATATGGGCTAAATATATTTTTTAGGAGCCGGTGCAGGTTACGGCCGAGGCGCAGGATCTGGATATGGTGCAGGAGCTGGCTCAGGAGCAGGAGCAGGCTCTGGTAATTTCCAGATTTGATAATAAAAGCTTTAAATTTATAGTAGGCTAAAAATAAACTACTATTTTGCCACACTAAATCCTGTCTTATTTGAAGATTAATTCCTAATATATTACTTAATAAGTTTTATAGCAAATCAATGTCGCATTAATAGTAATAGAATTCTTAAGTAGAATAAATCAAAATATAATATTTTAAATTTATAATAAAATGTTTCAGTAATCGAGTATAATATTTCAGTAATTAAATAATATGGTTTACCAAATTATAAAAATGTATACATATGATAATATATGGGCTAAATATTTTTTGTATGTAAAAAAAGAACTACGAATTTGTAGGACTAAATCCTAAAAGAGGCTTACTTACTCCATGTAATTATTAATTTTCTAGCAGGCAATTATTGATTTTCTATCATGCATTTTTTTTTTTTTATATTAGGAAAATCGAGAATTGAAAGATACAATTCAAACGTATTACACTTTTAAAATGAAATAAAAAAGCTGGCCAGATTTTTTTGGTCGAATCGAGCAGTTTTAATGTCCATTTTGCATGTGTAAGCCAATGACATTCTAGCGTGTTAGGAACATTCTTATTTAGTAAATATTGTATAAAAAATGTCAGAAATAGTTTTTCTCTTATCCGAATTTTAATTTCTAACATATTACTGTATTAGTTGTATTGAAAATCAATTTCTCATCTAAATGCTTATTAATGTAATAGAAGACTTAAGTTAAATAAATTGAAATATAATATTTAAAAAATGTAATATTTCAGTAATCGAACATCATGTTTCAAGAAATTATGAACTTTTATACATCTGGTAATATATGAGTTAAATATATTTTGTAGGAGCAGGTGCAGGTTATGGCCAAGGTGCAGGAGCTGGTGGTGGTACAGGTGGAGGCTCAGGAGCAGGTTATGGTGCTGGTACCGGAGCTGGCTCAGGATCAGGTAATTTCAAAAATTCATAATAAAAACTTTAAATCTATAAGAAGTTCAAAATAAACTACTAATTTATAGGACTAAATCCTAAAAGGGGCGTTTTTACTCCATGTTATTATAGATTTTCTAGCCTGCATTTGTTTTTTAATATTGGGAAAAGTCAAGAATTAAAACATACGATTCAAATGTATTACACTTTGACAACGAAATAATAAAAGGTGACCAAATATTTTTGTTCTGATCGAACAGTTATGGCGTCCTTTTTGCATCTGCAATCCAACGATATTGTAGCATGTTAGGAATGTTTTTATTTAGTAAGTATTGTATAATTATTACAGAAATAGTTTTTCTCTTATCCAAATTTTAATTTCTAACGTATTAGTGTATACCAGAACTTCGTGAGACTTAATGATAGAAGAGTCTTTCTGTATCTTATTTTCCTTCCTTATAGATTTTTTAGTACATAACGACTTGCAATATTGAAAGAATTTTGAGGTATATTTTCCTTCTAGATTTACCAAATTTTAATCCATAAAATTAGAAGACCCAAGTCAAACATATAAATTTTTACAATGAATTAATAAAAGTGACCAGATATAATTTAAGTTGGCCGAACGATGATGTCGTCCATTTTTACAACAATGATGATTTCTAACGTGATGATAAAGTATAATAACTACACACTGTAGTAATATAATAGGAACATTCTAATTTAGAAAACATTAAATGAAAACACAATTCTTAAAGAATTAAATTTCCACTTACCATTAATTGGATTCTTTATACACTGCTGCATAAACATAATAAAAATTCATTTTGCACTTAAATGTCTATTTATGCTGTAGAGTATTTATGTCGAATAACTCTAAATATAAAATTTCAGTGGAGACTAAATTTATCAATGATAAAATTTATCTACATTATTAAATACGGTCAACATGTATCGTTATAGGAGCAGGTGCAGGATACGGCTCAGGATCAGGTAATTAAAAAAATCTTGTTTATAAATGCTTCAGACTTATAGAATTTTTAAAATAGCCTACAACTTCGTCAGACTAAATCCTAAAAAAAGACTTTCTTACATGCAGAAATAATTTTTCACTTATTATACGTATGATTCTTAACATATTACTGACTAAACATAATTAAAAAAAAAAATAACTTCGCACTCACATATTACAGTACACTTAAGCTGGATAAATCAAAATATAACATTTTAATGAAGGATAATTATTAAATAATAAACTTCTATAGATATATTTGATTATGTAATGATTAAAATATATCGTTACAGGAGCTGGTGCAGGGTCTGGAACAGGAGCAGGTTATGGTCAAGGTGCAGGAGCTGGCTCAGGAGCAGGTAATTTCAAAATAATAAAAGCTTTCAATTTGCAGCTCGTTCAAAAATATTACTACAACATAGGACTAAATCCAAAAAGTGGTTTTCTTACACGATATGATTAGTAATTTTCCAACATGCATTTGTTTTCAATGTTGAGAAAAATCGTAAATTAATAACATTGAGACGTATTACGGTTTTAAAATAAATTAATAATAGTAACCAGTTACTTTTAAGCGTATAAAACAATATGGCGTACATTTTGCATGTGCAACCCAACGACATTCTAGCGTGTAAAGAACATGTTTGACTACATATTTCTCGGTGAAGATTTAGTCGGGAGGACAATTAAGAGACTAATAATAAATTTAATAATAAAATAACATTATCGATCACCCATGTGACAGAAAATGCCTGAAATATTGTGTCACTGCGTTAAATGACTATTTGGGTCCTGTTCAAAGTTTGTGTGTATTTGTGTAAGCATACCATTCATATTCCTGAAGATGATAACGTGTCTGTGAAAAATTCAAAAGTTTTAAATTTATAGCATGCAGAAATTTCAACGAAATTTAACATTACTTTCTGAAAATTTAAAACGAACAGTAGAAACAATATACTGCAATTAAAACATGAATATATTGAATATTTGATGGCACATGCGCACATGGCAATAATTTTTAACTGTGCATGCGTGAAAGATTCCAAATTTTATTTCATACTTTGATAATCAGCTATCTACATCTACGGCAACTTTTATTAACAGTCCAGTCAAATATCGCGAGCTTTCAGAAAGGTAGTGGTGATATAGTGAGTTGCTTTCTAAATGTAGCTTTATTATAAGGGATTTCCACAATTTTTCAATCAGTGCACTGTACCTTTCTGAGTTTTCATAATATTTGACTGGACTTTTTATAGAATTCTGAAATAAAAAATGTGAAATCTTCCACGCATGCGCAGTTGAAAATTATTTCATACAAATGCCCATATCTCATCAAATATTCAATATATTCTTGTTTTAATTTCAGTATATTGTTTCTACTGTTCTTTGTCAGGTTTTCGGAAAGTTGTGTTAAATTTGGTTGAAAACTCTGTAACGCTATAAAGAAAAAACTTTTGAATTTTTCACAGAAACGTTAATATCCTCACGAATATGAGTTCTATGCTTACACAAATGAACACAAAAGTTGAAAGGGACTTGCATAGTCATTTAATACAGTGGCAGATGATGTTGATCATTTTCTGTTTCAGTGGGATGGCGAATATTATTTTATTATTAAATTTATTATTAGCCCCTTAATTGTCCTTCCGACTAAATCTTCACTGAGAAATATTAAGTCAAACATGTTCTTTACGTCCTAGAAGTTCAAGAACAATTCGTCAAGAATTTGAATAAGTATTCGATAAAACGTGTAAAATCGGATGCGCCCGGTCACTTATTCTTAATTTTTGGACATGAGTGTACTTAATTGGCTTCCCATAATGTCAGCTATCAATCCTATTGTGAATATGTAAAATAAACTGGAACGCTCGATTTTAGTCTTAGTCCACCACTATTCTTAGTACGTGCTTTACGACATTTAACGTAATGTGGGAAAATTTACTTCAATCTTATTTCCAAGGCGTCGTTAGATCCCTTTCAGGGCGCATAGTTGCTACTATTCCTGTGAAAGGAACAAGCTATCATCCGTGTCCAAGTGATTGTCCTTTCAGTGCACAATAGTTCAAACTATAATAAAAATTTAAATGATTCATAAGTAAGTAATAATGCATGGACAAAATATATTGTTATAGGAGCAGGAGCAGGTTCTGGAACTGGTGCAGGTTACGGGCAAGGTGCCGGATATGGTCAAGCTGCTGCAGCTGCAGCCGCGGCAGCAGCAGCGGCGGCGGCGGCACGATCAGGCCAAGGAAGAGGTGTTGGCTACGATCAAGGTGCTGGATACGGACAAGGTGCAGGAGTTGCTGTTGGAAGTTCAAGCTACCAAGATTATAGTTCTTCAACTAGTGTTTCTCAACAGTCTGCTAGTGCATATGGTCAAGGATATAGTGCTGCAGGTAATTACTTTTATTGATTTGTTTATCTGAGAATAATAAATAAACGGTCAAGTGCGAGTCCTACTCGCGCTCAGAGGGTTCCTTACAATAAATAAATAGATTATTAATTGTATTATTAAGAAATCGTTGCTAAAAGAATAATAAGACTTTGTAAAAACAATACATTGTAGGGTTGGTTATAGCTGTATATACTAGAAAAGTATGAATGGGAATACCATAAAAGTTCAAAAGAGATATGAAGCCTAAATAATATCAAATATTTCTACTCCGTATAACTCTTTTTTTTAATCTTATCCTAATCTTCTTTTTTATTAACTTAATTCGATACTGACAATAAAAGTAAAGCATATTTAAACTTCATTTGAAATTTCATAAAATTAAATTCAGCGTAGTAAGAATATTTTCTTTTTACAGTGTAGCTGAAAGAAAACCTTCGTTCAAAGTTTAATCTTGGCATTGTGTTAAGTTCGCTTCGAAAGGAGGTCGCAAAGTTGCAACGCCACCTTGGTCGGTGCCGCATTTTCCTAGATAGGTTTTTAATTAATTTTTAAAGACACGGGAGGCGTATTGAGAGATCCACTCAATGCAAACTAGTCACGAATCCCATAGTATTTATGTATTTCATTTTTATTAAATTAGTCTGCTTTTAACAGCAGCTTTTGACGTTTATTACTTTTATAGTGCTACTGGGCATTGCATTACACAAGTATATCATTAAAATTTGTTATCTAGGCTCTAAAAGTCGATGGAACTTAGAGTACGCAGCCCCTGTCATTATGCATGTCCAAACCGTCCGTGTTTTTAAGGGTTGATATCTCGGTTAATTAAAACGATTTTTTTCGGAAATCATTATCAACAATGCTTTGATACTTCTGCTACGATAGGTACCCCAGCGCTCCTCAACACCTTTCCTGAATGCCCGCAAATCGAAATTTATATTTAACGGAAAAATGAGCTTTTCTCGAAAACTATGCGACCTAGGGTAATCTCTATAATTTTCCTGCAAGGTTTAAATTAACGTCTACTACCTCTAATTTTTTCATAATTTTAGTTTTAGTAGTTTCGGAAATAGATGGGGGGGGGGGGACATATTTTTGCGCTACATTTCCGACGATCTCTCTAAAAATATAATACCTGAAATTAAAAGAATGGTATTTTTGAGTTCAGCGTTACGAAAGCTTTCACACGATACCCCACCGATATACAAAGAAAATATTTTTTTTCAAGTAAAGCAAAGTAGCCTCTCTACATTTTTCCTAAATATATTTGTGAATGTTTAATAATCTGTAAATATGTGGGTTAATACTATTTATTACTTCCCCCAATTTGAACTTTCAACGTTCCATAGCTTACGAGTAAAATGGCTGTGACAGACAGACACAGGAGTGATCTTATAATGGTTCCGCTTTTACTTTTTAAATGCGGAACCCTAAAAATTTGGAGGATTTGACAGTTTAACATTCAAAATTTAAGAACCATAAAAAATTTTAATTCAATCATAATAGACTTTAAGCTCAGTTACTGAAATATAAATATTTGACATTCTAAATATTAGAGTGGCTGATTGCTTTAATAATTTTCATGTTATTTTTATTTTCTATGTCTTACCGTGATGCTTTTATTAAATGTGTTTTTAAACTAATGTAATTGATATACGCAGAAATAGAAACTGCGGGAAATTAAAATGTTGGAGTTTGTAATTATTTTCTACAGCTTTCCGTTAATTTTAAGTTGCGTATATAACTTTCTTATTGAAAAAGAAGGTCGCAATATTTTTAAGGAAAAACAAGAAGAGTTAAAATAAATGTAAGTCATAATAACAGTATTTTAAAGGTAGTGTTTAAACTGCTCGATTCACATGTAGTAATTATTTTTGTATTTGATTTATTTTGAGGTAATTCTCTTTGAGATCATAAACCTTGAAAGAATGTCATTCAGATCTGATAATGTTTACTGATTTAAGCTATGTCATATTTTTTTATATTACAGTCGATATTTAAAAACCTTAACTACTGTGACAGAAACCGTCGCATAACAACTGTGAGTGGTCTCTGAGACCGCATGATCGAAAGATGAATAAAAGGCTCAATTAACTCTTAGGATCATGGGATAGTGTTTCTGTAGTAACTTTTATGTACAAGGCTATTAAAATTACAATTCCTCTATCCAGAAGTCTTTAGCAAAAGCTCCAAAATAATAATAATAATTCGCCAGTATCTATACATGAAGTAAAACTTAGAAGTTAAACTGTGAAACTGAAAAAAAGCAGCGATCTGCGAGACCGCTAACAGCAGATAATGGTTAATTCGAACTCAGTGACCGACAGAAAAATTCTAATTTTCGAAAAAAGGACCTGTCGTGCTATCACCAAAGAGAAAAAAAATCTAGTATAACATTACAAATATGAATATTTTGTATATTTAGAGTTTGCGTAAACATATTGATTTATACAATATACGTTATATTTTTTAATTAAAATTTCTAGAAAAACATTAATCTTAAAATCGTAAAATTATCGTACTTTTATTGCAAATAGAAGACAAGAATAACAGAAATAAAGCAGCAGAAATTAAAATAAATAATAAACTGCAAAAAAAAAAATAATGCTTATGTAACATTAGAAATATGAATTTTTTTTTGTATATTTAGAGTTTGCGTAAAGATATCGAATTATACAATATACGTTATATTTTTTAATTAAATTTACTAGATACACACTAATCTTAAAAACTTAAAATTATCGTACTTCTATTGTAAATAGAAGTTTAGAATAACAGATATAAAGCAGAATAAATTGAAAGGAATAATAAACCAAAACAGAAGAAATTGAAAGGAATAATAAACTACAAAACATAATGAAAATTTTTTCATTTCTCTAAGTTGGTGAACTGAAGTTTAATGTAAATTACTTCCATGTATTTCGGCCAGTCTTTCTATTTTAGACAAAGAATTTCTCTGTTTGTCTGCAGAAAGCTTTGTGTAAATTAAATATGTTCAGATAGTAGTTGCATGTATTGCTGGTTTTAGGTTAGGATGTTTAACCCTGAAATGGAAAAATTCATTTTTCCAATTACTAAAGCTGTTAAAATGACCCATTCTCCAATTTCAGTGTTAAGGACGCTGGGAGTCGGATCATCTGACATAGAATCATCTCCAGAATAAGTTATTTTTTTTTGTCTCTTTGCTCGTATAGTTTCAAGAATTTTTTCATCACTTAATTTCACACAAATTTCTAAATCATTATTCGTTACTACATATTCCCAAAATATACATTTTCGCAGTTTAATTTTTTTCTTTGAAGTTGACAAAATTCTGATGTTATGTTACCATTATAATTTTAAAAGATAACGTTTCTTACAAATCTGTAGTGAAATGGATTTATGGTTAATTCATTTTCACAACTTTGCACGTTGTGTACTCATTATTAATGGCCGATAGTAGCATAATAATATAATCAGGGTTCTCGCTGCCGCTCGCCATTGCGCCAAATCGCGACAAAATGCTTTATTTGGCGAGTAAACGAACAATCAGACTCGCCAAATTGCAAGTGCTCAATTTCTGCTGTTTTTTTTTTTTGTGTGTGTGTGTTTGCAAAAACAGTCGAGATCCTTATCCGCTTTGCTGAAAGATTGATGTGATGTCGCTTTAAATGTTCAATCGCACCGTGCCATTTACAATGCTCTATATATAGACATACTAACTCAACACAAATTCAGTTTAGCAACAGCCAAAGACACAGAAATGATTATTATGCGATAGGTATCAGTTGTCAGTTAATCGCCACCTATGTGCAGGTGTCGTGTCGTTAAAACACAAACAAAATTACTCGCACCAAGCGTCAAATAGAGAAAAGTTTTGCTGGAATGCGGTGTTGAAATTAGCCATTTATTTGTTATACTATTTTTTTGCCATACTATTTGTTAGTTATATGCAAAGTAGCATTGGCTGGTCAATTTTTTCTATCGGAATCTCATAGCAATTTTCAATGTATATTTTCAAAATGGTAGATCAAAGATAGCTAGCTGTTTTGAATTTTTATTTAGACTGCTAAAAGAATGTCTGAAACATTTACACATTTAGGAGACATTTAGAATTAATAGCTTCTGTAGCGGATAGTTGAATTTCTGGTTTATACGCAATTACAAAAAAAAAGTTCAAGATAGATTTTTCCTTGTTTCACGCCGAATCTATTTTGCTAACTTTTTTTTTCATTTGGCTACTGTTTTATATTTCTTATTCGCCAAATCGCTAATCTTGGTAAAAAGCCAGCGCGAACCCTGAATATAATTTCGATCACAATACGCAAAATAATTATCAGTTTCTTTCGTAAATAAGGAAATGAACTAGTCTTTGGGGGCCACCATAATACTAACACATCATGGATATGCATAATATAAAATATGAAAATAAAACATGTGTAAACTATTTACAAAATGCATACCCAGGGATAACTAAAATTAGTGAAATCTAATAGGCTTTGTCGCACTATTACATTCGAAGTACATACCAAATTTCAAGCCTCTGCCTCTATTTGTTTGGTGGATAGATTGTTTAAAATCGTGGCTTGATTACGTCATGAACGTTAAATGCTCCATTACTGAATTGCGTAAAAGAAATATCCTTATAACTCCAAAAATAATAATCATATTAACTAACAGTTTACTGCGTCGGATTAAGCGTCTCATTTCCAATTAAAATTTGAATGAAATACAGTGTCATGAAAAATCGAAGAGTGTGGAAAATATGATTACAAATATCTCGCCAACTAATTATCCGATCGACTTCATTCCTTATGCATAATTTAGGTTCTTTTTATTGTCTTTTATATTCACTCCTTAAAATAAACAATTTCGAAAATTTGTATATACCTTATATCAGAACGAAAATTTCGAGAGTCCGAAAAAAATAGTTCCGGATAATCGAAGTTAATGAAATTCAATTGGCTTCTTCCAATTCTTACATACTAAGTATACACCAAATTTAAAGTCTCTATTTCAATTTTTTCGGGAGAAAGAGCGTTTACAGACACACACACAGACGGACGGCAATTTTTTTTCCTTCTAAAAATATGTTTTCGGAATCTCTAGTGTCTGAAACATGTACATCTGTCAATTTTTTTTTTCTATTTTAAAAACGATTACAACTCTTACCCTATACTACGTACGATGCGTAAGTAAAAAGCGTTTCACAATTCTCTAGTATCATCCTTGTCTTTTTTCTCTTAAAGAAATCTATCGAAAAATTAATTTTCTTTTGTCCGAATAAGCTGATCAGATATAAATAGTTTCGAATCAATGAACTAGTGTTAACACTATCTCAACTGTAAGATTTTTCAAAATTTATGATTAGTCCGAGATAACAGAATTGAAATTCACTATAATGCATAATGTCCGGAAACATACATATTTAAATGGACTAGAATTTGCATACAATTTCTCTTACTTTTCAGAAATACAGTATAATCTCGTTACAACGGATGTCAGTTTAACGAATTTTTCAATTTAACGAATATAATTTTGATTGATAAAAAGAAAAAAAAACTATTATCCTTTTGTGCTCTCCAGAGATTCATTGTAACGAGATTTTACTGCATCTCTCAAATGGAGCTACAGAAAGTTTTTGTGCTGAGGAATTTTAATTTTGAGGCTGAAACTCGTTCATTTCTATCGATAATTGTAAGAATTACAGTGAAACTTCATTTTAACGAAGTTTCATCGTTACAATTAAACACTTCGTTATGAAGAAAATTCGTTAAATAGAAATCAAATTAAATTGATCAAATTTGTATGATAAAATACGCATTCATAAATCGAAAAATAATTATAAAATGGAAATACTGGTAAAATGTACTTCAATTCGGGCAGTTACAATTTTTTTTTAATGCAGTGTAAGCATATGAGAAAAATTTAATTAGAAAAATATCTATTAAAAAAAATCCCTGCCGGCTCGGGCCTACAGGCGGAGGTAGATTTCGAAGTTAAGTACTAAATTCACCAACAACACTTAAATCAAGATTAGAGATAAACCCTGTTCCTTCACTAAGAATGAGCTCTAAGGAGCTAAGCATTTTGTGAAAATTCTAATATACACGAATACACATACGCATGTATATTGAATAGGTTTAAAAAATAGCTAAAGCAAATTCAGAGAACCTCAAAGTGTTAAAATAAGTTAATATTTCCATAGTCGGGTTTTTATCATGTTTTTATACGTTTCTTCAAATGCACATGACGTTACATATTCACCTGCTGAGGTCCATTTTATTTCCAATATGACGCAATATGTTGTTTGTTTTTTTAATTCGTCAAACTATTTATTTCATTTTGAGTTTTCATGCAGAAATCTTGCTCTAGGAAACTTATGACGTAATATTCAATTTGTTTTCAATTCGCCAAACTATTTATTTAATTTAACTTTTTACGTGAAGATCTTGCAATAGAAAAGCAATTGTTGTGGTGAGAATTTTATTGCTTTTTTTTAATTGTTGGCAACTGCTATAACGAAAAATATTTATTTTTTCCTGTCATTGTTGTGTAAGAGCTGGTTTTATCAGAATCATGTTAAGGCGGTATTCAAAATTTTGAACCCTCCCCATTTCGATTCCCTTGGGCCGATTTTGCCCATTTTCAATCCCCGCCGTGATATTAGCTATCTCAAAGTTGTTGGCGAGTTTGAAGACGATCCGTGCATTAATGCGACTTTTATCGTGCGGACAAAATTTAGTACATACATACATATATATATATATATATATATATATATATATATAAACTTTTTAGGTGGGGGTGGTTTTAGGTTCCTGGGGTCCTATAATGAAAAGTTATAAAGGAATTTTTCAAAAGTCGCACCATGGTAACGACTGCAATAGGTAGTATTTCTTACGAAATCTACCTAAAAACATAATAAAGAGAGGCAAACAAAAACAGAAGCGCGGCGTATCTTTTCCCTTTTTTCTCAGATATCAGACCCTTAAATTAAAAAAAGTCTTCTTATTGTGTCGAATGGTTTTAGAATTTCCTATTTTTTTAGGTCTTTTAATTTCTTTTTCACTATCATTTTATTACACTTTGCAATATGTCATCGTCAGTAGGATATTAAGTTTTCTTAAGTAGTTTAGTTGTGTTAAGTGGAATAAACTTCGTTATATAGAATATATTTTTCGTAATATGGAGATTAATTTAGATGTTAATGGTGTTCAAAGTCAAGGTTCAGAATAAAATTTCGTAAAGTAGAAAACTTTGTTAAAAGGAAGTTCCACTGTAGTTACATATTAGTAGACTCTCGGGAAAACAAAGGAAAAAGTACATAACAGTATCTACCTCAACACTTGACTGTTGTTCTACCTAAGTAATGACAATTGTTGTTTCTTATTTAATTTCTACTATTCACCAACGAGTTAAAACGAACTGATTATACTGAAAATTAGTGCTGATTAAATTTAGAGGCAATAGGCAAAATTGTCATAATTGCTTAATTTTTTTAAATTCTGTTTACATAATTGTCGAAAACAAAAGTTCATTCATTTGCAAACTGTTATACAAAAATTTTTAGAATGTGACCCAACAGTTTTTTTTAAACAGTAATTCACGAACACGTTTTATCATATTATGCTTAACTACATTTTTGAATAATTCCATTTATGAAGGGGGCTTAGTACTGTAAAATACTACACACTGATATAAATTTTGAGAAAATATGACTTTGACGTGTCTTTTTCTTATAACATTAGAATTCATGCCTGATTCTCTAGATTTATCAAATTACTGTCACAGAAATTGAGCAAAATTTAACAGCTTATGAAATCAAAAACTAGTTTTCAATATTTAACAGTATTTAATAAAAGTTTCAGGATGCGATTATACATGAATAAAAAATATTTTAATAGGAGCAGGTGCAGGATCTGGAGCAGGAGCTGGTTCTGGCGCAGCAGCAGGTTACGGCCAAGGTGCAGGAGCCGGATATGGAGCCGGTTCAGGTGCAGGAGCTGGAGCAGGAGCAGGATCTGGAGCCGGCGCAGGTTACGGTCAAGGTGCAGGAGCCGGATATGGTGCCGGCGCAGGAGCTGGATCAGGAGCAGGTGCGGGATCTGGAGCCGGCGCAGGTGCAGGTTACGGTCAAGGTGCAGGAGCCGGATATGGTGCCGGTTCAGGAGCAGGAGCTGGATCAGGTGCAGGATCTGGAGCCGGCGCAGGAGCAGGTTACGGTCAAGGTGCAGGAGCCGGATATGGTGCCGGTTCAGGAGCAGGAGCAGGAGCTGGATCAGGTGCAGGATCTGGAGCCGGCGCAGGAGCAGGTTACGGCCAAGGTGCAGGAGCAGGATATGGTGCCGGTTTAGGTGCAGGAGCTGGTTCAGGTGCAGGATCTGGAGCCGGTGCCGGTTACGGTCAAGGTGCAGGAGCCGGATATGGTGCCGGTTCAGGCGCAGGAGCTGGATCAGGAGCAGGTTACGGTCAAGGTGCAGGAGCTGGATCAGGAGCAGGATCTGGAGCCGGCGCAGGTTACGGTCAAGGTGCAGGAGCCGGATATGGAACCGGTTCAGGCGCAGGTGCGGGATCTGGAGCCGGCGCAGGAGCAGGTTACGGCCAAGGTGCAGGAGGCGGATATGGTGCCGGTTCAGGCGCAGGAGCTGGATCAGGAGCAGGATCTGGAGCCGGCGCAGGTTACGGCCAAGGTGCAGGAGCCGGATATGGTGCCGGTTCAGGCGCAGGAGCTGGATCAGGAGCAGGTGCAGGCGCAGGTTACGGTCAAGGTGCAGGATCTGGATATGGAGCTGGCTCAGGAGCAGGTAATTAGAAACTTCTTGTTAAAAACGTTTCAAATTGATAGCATTTAAAAAATTTATAGCATTTTATTATTATAGCAATATCATAGCAACTTAATTATAGCATTTTATTATTATTTCGTAAAACTAAATACCAAAAAATCGTTAATGCTCTATTTGCTTAGGACTTTAAAGAACGTATTTATAACAGGCAAACTTAAAAATCCTGAAAGAAACCAATCTTTTAAAAAAATATATGCTTTTTTATTTGTCTCGCCTTTTATAATATTAGGATTCTTGCGTGATACTCCAGATTTATCCATTTGATGTTATAGAACTGGGAAGCGGCAGCACAGGGAATTACCTCATCGGGTTCACGATTGAAATTCCAGAATTAGTTAAAACCCGATTCGCATATTAAAACGCAACCGGTCTGCCAAGTCATATCTTGGCGGAAAACACCTAAAATCCATAGAATTATATAAGAGAAGGAGGACGACCCATCGGATTAGCTCTGAAGCCTGCAGTCGGGAATTTACGCTGAGGAACTGCTTGAAACCCCCCTAACACTAAGCGAAAACCAAGCCTTACAATCCTCCCTTACCCGCAAGTGCTCATGAGTATTAATGTTGAATGAAAAAATTCGATGGCAAACAGCTAGCAGGGAAGATCCAATGCAGTGATACGCTTGTTTTCCTTCCGTCTTAGTTCTTGTTAGTTACGTCCAAGGTGCAGGAGCCGGATATGGTGCCGGTTCATGCTTCCGTGCTGAAAATCCGATTTTAGCGGTTGACTCGAAGGTTTACCATTGTGTTTTCCTGCATTCAAAGGAATGAAAACGCGGAGGACTGTGAGCAGGAAAACACTATAGTAAACCTACGAATCAACTTCTAAAATCGAGTTTTCAGGTGTTTTCCACCATATGGAATGCCTCTCGGTGTATTACAGGCGTTGGGGGGAAATGTAACAGTTTATGAAAACAAAAAAACTAGTTTTCTACATTTTGCCGTATTTAAAACATTTTCAAGATGCAATTACACATGTATAAAATATATTGTTATAGGATCTGGAGCCGGAGCAGGTTATGGTCAAGGTGCCGGCGCAGGTGCAGGATCCGGCGCAGGAGCAGGTTACGGCCAAGGTGCAGGAGCCGGATATGGTGCCGGCTCAGGCGCTGGAGCTGGCTCAGGAGCAGGTGCAGGATCTGGAGCCGGCGCTGGAGCAGGTTACGGCCAAGGTGCAGGAGCTGGCGCAGGATCAGGTAATTAAAAATTTCTTGTTAAAAAATATTTCAAATTTATAGCATTTAAAAAATAAATTATTACTTCGTAAAACTAAATCCTAAACGAGACTTTAATACTCCATTTGCTTAGGACTATACAGTACGTATCTGTTTTCACTATTCAGAATATGTATGGTGTATCTTTCATCTATACGTATCATATTTCAATTCGTAAAATTAGAAGATACTATTCAGGCGTATTAAGCTTTAATAACGAAATGCTTAAGATTACCAGATACGTTTGATAAGATCTATTTTGCCTGAAGTGACATTCTAGTGTGTAAGAAGCATTCTTATTTAGAAATAAATATATAAAGAAATGATTTTTATACAAATAAATGTACTTTTATCCAGATTTAATTTTTATAATGACAAAATTAATTTACAAACAGTTTTAAAATGTTAGCATTTTTCTACAGCGCAATTTTGAGAATTGATTTCGGTCTCTGATAACACAAAATGGGATTTGAAATCGTCGAACTTGGACTCAAAGAAAGGAAAAAAAAAAAACTAGTAAACAGGAATTCTGCTTTTTCAGAATTTAGTGTCGCCCCCGATGAAAAAAAAATATGTATATATAAATAGTACAAAACATATTTCAATTTTAAGACTTACAGCACACGCTTTTATTTTATGTAAAATGACGGCATTCGCATCCGCTTAAGAATTCCACATTTACGATCCTCTCTTAAACATCTACAGTAAAGTCTGCATAGGACGTCACTATCGCAAAAAATACACAAATGCAGCAAAAAGATTCCGTCATTAAAGAAACCAGACAAAAAAGAAAGAAAAAAAAACGGCTGTCCAATGATTCATAGGCCTTCATTTGTTCGTAACATTAATATAGATACTTAAAATTAAATACAGTTTATAAAATCTCCATGTTTTAACAGAAATCATTCGTTTATATTTTTTCAAAATAGCACGTATTTTAATTACATTTTCTTTCGGTTGTTATAAAAAAAATGGCAACAAAAATACAAATTAATATTTTACAACTATTTTTCCTTTACTTTCTACAGAAATGGAGTACTTCCGTTGCCAATATTAAGCTAATGGCTCTAAAATCTACAAAAAAAAATAATATTTCACAAATAAATGGAGATGCAGTTTTCGAACAAATTGCATTTAAAAATACCTTTTATTTCAGATACGACGGTATAAAAATTGAAAATGTGCGATGCTTACAAGTTTAAAAAATTGCTATTGAGTATTTAATCATACTACTTTGTTTTCTTTAAAAAAAAAAGTACAGCCCGAAATCATCTTTACTTGCTGGTGGTGTAATAGGTTGAGTTACGTCTGCATGCGCATCCTCAGATCTCCACACAAAATATAATACACCCTTAGAAGCTACATGGTATGTCAGCGTGCAAGATGCACTCATGCCATTTATCAAGACCTATCTTCTAATTAATAATGTCATGTTTTAAAATAATAATGAAAATCCTTATAGACATCGCTTGAAAAAGTAAATGGTTAGCGCATTACAATCAGTTTAAAGCAGGTTTCTCGCTGCCGATCGCCATTGCGCCAAATCGCGACAAAATTCTTCATTTGGAGAGTAAACCAACAGTCAAATTCGCCAAATTGCGAGTGCTCATTTGTGTGTTTGTGTGTGTGGTGTGCTAATACAGTCGAGATTCTTAGGCGCATTACTGAATGATTGATGTTGCTTTACATGTTCAATCGCACCATGCCATTTACATTGCTCTATTTATAAAGATACTGTCTCAAAACCAATTTAGTTTAACAAGAGGCAAAGACACAGAAAGGATTATGCGATAGGTATTTCTCTATTGGCAGTTTATCACTATCTATGCTCCAGCGTCGAGACAGTAAAAACGTAAACAAAATTACTCGCATTAAGCGCTAAATAGAAATTTTTTTTACTGTAACGCGGTGTTGCAATTAGCCATTTATCATACTATTTATTAAAAGTATGCAAAGTATCATTGGCCGGTCAAATTTTTTCAATAGCTTAAGAGTCGAAATCGCAGACATTTTTAGTGTATATTTTCACAACGGTAAATCAAAGATTGCTGTACTTAATTTTTAATTAGACAACTAAAAGAATGTCTGAAACATTTACACATTTATTAGACATTTAGAAAGTACTTATTTTTAATAGTTTCTGTAGCAGATACTCGAATTTCTATTGTATAAGCAATTACAAAAACTTAGGTTATTTTGGAACATATTGAAAAAAGGGGATACAATAAAGTATTAAAGATAGATTTTGCAGTGTTTCAAGCCGAATCTATTTTGCTAATATTTCTGTTCATTTGGCTACTGTTTTTTATTTCTTATTCGCCAAATCGCTAATGTTGGTTAAAAGCCAGCGAGATCACTGGTTTAAAGCCACCACAAGGTAGGTCAAATTACAGTGCATACTCAAAATATTTTGAAAAAAAATGCCAATGAAACTACTCATGTACAGTCGTGGGAAAAAAAAGTAAACACCCCCTACTAACACCTCAACATATTATCGTAGAAGAAAGTTACTGGTACCGAACGATTGGAAATAAAGTCTACTTTTAAATGATGCATATAATATTTGCTTAGGGGCCATCTACATATTAAAATGAACCATAACTTTGTTTTTTTCAATAGCAGTACACAATTCTGGCAGCATAAATGAACTCTACACCCTTCAATTAGCCTAAAAACAAATTTTTATGCAATTCGTACCACAAGTTTCCGAGAAATCAATTATTTTAAAACGAGCGTATTTTAAGGACTGTATCCAAATTGAAGTTCGGTACTCGATTGTTGACCGAGAGAGCACCCTTCTTGATCAAGGCACCTTAAGCGACGCTCAAGCAGTCATTGAAGCATGCTCGATTACAGGACAGCATAAGAAATTTCCAAATATCTAGTCACTTCTATCATAGACGGCCCCTTAAACCATCATTTTGCCGTTTTTTAAGCATAATTTGAAAACTAGTTGGAAGATAAATGTGAAATTTTGGATTTCCATAAAGCAGGACTTAATAAATATAAATCCATCAAAAAAACTGTAGGTTACAATTCATAATTTTTTTGAATATTAATTTTATAATTCATAAATTATATCATAAAATTATAAAAAATGCAAATTCAACGTACTTATGCTTGGGTATATTAGTATTATTGCTACACAAAAAATTAGCACATTCGGAGAATAATTTCAGGAGATATAAATAAAAATATGAAAATGTAATTTAACATTAGAAGCACTCGATTTTGAATGTCTATAATTCAAAAAATCCCTGCCGGCCCGGCCTACAGGCAGAGGTAGATTTCGAAGTTAAGTATACTAATTTCACCAACAAAAACAAAATCATTATTAGATATAAATCCACTTTAACATCTGTCTGCTTTTGACGAATTTTTATTTCCTTTTTATAAAATAGCTGGTTTTATCAGAATCATGTTAAGGCGATATTAAAAAAAATATTTTTCCATACTCAACAACTCGAAATTTTCTGGCACATTTTCAGATTCATTTTTAATTTAAAAAAAAAAAAAAAATATGAAACATGCTGACGTGATTTTTGAAAAGATTTATAAGCGACCTGTGTTTTTATTTTTCTTTCAATTAATTAAAACTTGATTAATAAACAATTATTTTCTCAGTAGGGCAATATTTTTCGTTTCTAACAATCGCTTCGGGAAATTCTGTTCAAAATGCCCACTTTGACATCCTTTTTTGAAATATATTCTGCCTCTATCAAAAAATCGATCATTACTGTAATTTATATAGTTTCTGAATAAGAGAATCTAGCAATTGGATGCGTTTGAGAGCAAAAATGAATTTAAAAATGAGTAAGAAAATAGACAGTTTGGATTTGAATGCACCCTTAATAAGATGATTTTTTTCTTCAATCGCTATGTATTTTTAATTTGTTTTTGCTGTAAGAATTGGCCCTATCAAAAACTTCTCTATATAAATATTGAAGACAATATTAAGAAGATATATGATAAATTCATGGAGATTTTATATCTTGTGAATTGACGGAGTTATTAAAAATTTTCTTCTTCAACCCCCCTTTTATGTTTTCGTTTTTAATTTTTTTTCGGTACGAATTGGTCCTATTAAAAACTTGTGAATATAAAAGTTGTAGATAATATTAAGGAGATGTATAATAAAATTATTGGATTTGATATCTTAAGAATTGACGAAGTAAGGAATTTTTTTTCTCCCAAAAACCCTATTTTTTGCGCTCCTTGAGCCTATTTTAAATTTTGTCAAAAATCTGTGATGCATGAATTTTTGGCGCTATTTTTAGAAGTAATAAAAACTTTAAACTGATTTGATATGTACAAAAATTAAGAAGTTAGGGGGTTTTTTCGGTTTTCACAAAACCCCTCCCCATTTCCATCCCCTTTGTCCGCTTTTGCCCATTAACGAACTTGAGCGAGATTTTATGTCCCTTGATTTTATGTATCAGTTTGAAAGAGATTTGTGCAGAATTGGGGAAGTTATCGTGTCCAGAAGAAAGTGATAACACAATTGCTTCGGGAAATTCCGTTCAAAATGCCAATTTTGACATCATTTTTTGAAATATGTTCTGCCTCTATCAAAAAATCGATCATTACTTTACATTATATAGTTTCTGAATAAAAGAATCTAGCAATTGGATGCGTTTGAGAGCAAAAATTAATTTAAAAATGAGTAACAAAATAAGCAGTATGGATTTGAGTGCATCCTTAATGCAATGATTTTTCCAACACAATCCGCTTCGGGAAATTCGGTTCAAAATGCCCACTTTAGCAGCACTTTTTTAAATACTAGGGGGCTCGGCCCCCTACGAGCTACGCTCGCCAACCCCCGTCCAGACACCGCAGACTCTAAATGCACGCTAATTTGATAGGCTTTAAAAAGATTTCGAAAGATTGAATTATAATTTAAAAAACAGTGGCGATCTCCCTATAAACGAATTTCTATTCATTTCTCTTTGATTGGGGAATTTTAACGCCAAATCCGCTGCGGTACTACTTGATTATCCTGTCGACCAATTTCGCCAAATTATATAAATCGCCAAACCACTCGCCAAATTATACAAATTGATATAACTTTTATTTTAAATAACGAAAGAACAAATAAATTCGTACAACATTAATAAAAACACAAATAAAACGTCGAAATAAAAATAACTTGATGACGTATACACGTGTAACAACATTTCAAAATAAGCTAATATAAAAGGAATTAAGTAAAGAGAGTCTTTGTCTCCTGGTATTTTTTAACAAAGCGAAAAGAAAGTTCTTTTAAATGAGACATTTTAAATTAATTCTCAAAATATCAAATAAATGTCTAGCGCAATTTCTAAATTTAAACTGTTTTGCAATATTATTTTGTGTTCATTTTATGTAATAACTATAATGTGACGTAAATATGACGTAATTTCTCCTAAGACTTCTAACGTATGTTAATGAATTTATTATTTTACAATATCCTTTCTCTTTTAAAATTCACGTGTGTACTTTTTATGACGTAATTTTTAATAAGTTGCTGCTTTTTATACGTAATTATTTAATTCTAATTTGAAAGTTTTTTTCCTGTTTATAATAGTCACGTGTAAATAAATTTTTAATTTGAAGCAAACATTATTGCTTGCGCTTTTTATACAGTTGGCAACAGTTTAAATTAGTACAATTTTCTGAAATCTGTAAAAAATATCTCTAGAAATGCTGAAAATTTGAATTTAAAATAGAAATAAAACCTGAAAAAATGAGTCAAAATAAAAAAATTAATGCAATCTGCACTCCGGCAAATTCTAACGTATAAAATGATCTAAAAATGATTACACTGCCATGTATACTTTTTGCTGCTATAAAACTTTTTTAGTGGAACGATTTTGTCCAACTTTAGCATTAAATAACTCTTAAAATAATTCTTCGATTTGAAAACTGTCTCCATCAGCGTGTTTATCAAACATTTCTGTATAAAACCACCGATTTTCATATTTTTGTATGCATTATTTTTGTTAATATTAACGAAGAAAGGCCTCCGGTCACAAAAAAATCAAAACCGGCGGCGGCGGCGACAGCGGTAGTTACTTTTTTTTAGAATAGAGAGATATTCTGCCTCTATCAAAAAATCGACCATTTCGGTACATTATATTGTTTCTGAGTAAGAAAACGTAACAATTGGAAGCCTTTGAGGGCAAAAATGAATTGTAAAATGAGTCAGAAAATAAGCAGTTTGGATTTGAATACACCCTTACTTAGATGATTTTTTTCTTCAACCGCTATGTATTTTTAATTTTTTTTTTTTTTTTTTTTTTTTTTTTTTTTTTTTTTTTTTTTTTTTGCTGTAAGAATTGATCCTATCCAAAACTTGTCTATACAGATGTTGTAGACAATATTAAGAAGATATATGATAAATTCATGGGGATTTTATATCTTTTGAATTGACGGAGTTATGGATTTTTTACTTCTTCAAACCCCCTTTTTGTTTTCGTTTTTAATTTTTTTTTGCGGTACGAATTGGTCCTATCAAAAACTTGTGAATATAAAAGTTGTAGATAATATTAAGGAGATTTATAATAAAATTAATTGGAATTGATATCTTAAGAATTGACGAAGTTATGAATTTTTTTATCCCAAAAACCCTATTTTTTGCGCCCCTTGAGCCCATTTTTAACTTTATCAAAAATCTGTGATACATAAAATTTTGGCCCTATTTTTAGAAGTAATAAAAACTTTAAACTGATTTGATATGTATAAAAATTAAGAAGTTATGGGGGGTTTTCGGTTTTCGCAAAACCCCTCCCTATTTCCACCCCCTTGGTCCGATTTTGCCCATTAACGAACTTGACCGAGATTTTATGCCCATTGATTTTATGTATTAGTTTGGAAGAGATTGGTGCAGAATTACGAAAGTTATCGTGTCCAGAAAAAAGTGATATAGATAGATAGATAGATAGATAGATAGATAGATAGATAGATATATAAAGTTTTTTACTGAGGGTGGTTTTGGGTTCTAGGGGTCATGATCGGTGTAGATCTGCAAAAATTTTTCAGAAATTCCAACATGGGAACGATCCCAATAGGTAGTATTTCATACGAAATCTACCTAAAACTTATCATTCAAATGACTTGAAATTTCGTTTCTAGGCATAGTTTGAAACGAAGATTTGAAATATCGCGTTAAATTTGGGTATTTCCATTGAAAAAAATGAAGTTAGGATTCGTTTTAATATGTATATGCCCTAAGCAAATTTTATATACATCATTTAAAAGTAGACTTTATTTCCAATCGTCCGGTACCAGTAACTTTCTTCTACGATAATTTGTTGAGGAGTTAGTAGGGGGTGTTTACTTTTTTTTCCCCACGACTGTACGATAGAATGGATCAGTCATATTTAGAGCCAGAATCAGAGTAAAAATCCGTAAAAAAAGAAAAAAAAAATACTTTCTAATATTTGGTGCGAAAAGATGAATTCTCCACGCGATTTGGCGAGCAACATCTTTCCTCGCCAAATGAAAAAAATTAAAATGTATTTGGAAATTGCTTGTGAAATAAGTATTTAAATGCGCAATATCCGATGAATTTAATCTTTAACGAGGAAATAGTTTATTATTTTTTCTATAAGATTATATACAAGTAATAAATATAAGTTGCGTATTGCTGCAGTTATTTAATTTTACATGGTTTCACAGGCTGGATAAGTTTAAAGTGTATTTAAATGTAACAGCCTCATTAAGAATGCTGTCGTTAAACATTTCGATATGGATTTAGACTCGTTTCCATGGCAACAAGCTTTTTAGGTGCGTTCATAATTATATAAATACGTAGCACCTCTAGTCGTCGTTCAGTCCGTCTGTTCGCATATAACAGCGCTAAAACTACCCAACCAAAACATTTGAAATTTAAAATATAAAATTGTTGCATAATTTTATCGAGTCATTTCAGATTTTATGAAAATCGGATGTATATTTAACGACAGGGACAGTCAAAAGTTTCCCGTTACATTACAGCCAATGGGAAAAAATTATTTCAAGTGCATTTTAATGATGTTACAGCCTTTCGAACAGAATGAAATTGATATGTACTTATGAAGCGCACTAAAATAAACATTCAGTACAATATGCAGTGCAAACAATATTTATAAAACTACTTATAGTACGAACGCACCTCATTTGCCACGTTTGACGTGCAATTTCCAACTTCTTTGTCTCCGAAATTAATGTCGAAGTCAAATTGCCAGTGCTTAGATTCGGACCTTAATTTTGAGTATGAAGCAAGATTAGATTTCATCATATACAGATATAAATCTATACGACAAAATTTTAGTTATAAAAATGTAAGTTAAATTTACTTAAAATAGATTCGTATTGAAGAGTAAAACATATTTTTACCTTACAGAGTATTTATCATAAAAGCGTATTTTTCAAAACTTTATTGTTCCGCCAACGAAGGATAAATCGTAGTGAAAGTACAAAATTTCCATTATTTTATTACGGATTCTCTATAGAGGTTCCAGGGGAATTTTTTTTATAAACAGATATACACTCATGAGAGCAATATTCTGTAATTTTTTTGAGTACGCACTTATGGAGATCTTCCTTATCAGTTGGTCTTTCATATTAATAGCTATCAACCCTACTGAGAATACGTAGGGTAAAGTAGAACACTCGAATTTAGTCTTACCCTACAATTATCGCTTGTTAAATGCATCGACATTTAACGTATTAGGAGAATCTGCTTCATTTTATATCCAAGACGTTCTTACATCTATTCCAAGGCGTATAACTTCTGTTATTCATGTGTGTCATATACGCTCGAAATACACTAACCAACCCAGGTGTGTAATCCTTCGGTTAATTTATCACTAGTTTTCTTCACAACACTAAATTATAGTTTATTTATAGGAATACACAAAGACATGGAAGACAAAACATTTCTTTGAACGTCACACTATATACAAATAATCATATTCTTCACATAGCTGCAGACCACCTTCACATTTCACTCCAAAACAACACTTCACTATATTGCTAAATTATTTCACAAAAAAACTCAAATTAATATACTTCCGTCTTTATTACAATCTTTCGGTTTCTCATAAAAAATATTCGCGCATGCTCACATGCCGGCTTACACAACACTTCTACCTTCCACACTCTCAAAAACCGTCTCCCCTACCTCTCCGCGCCCCCACGTATCACGTGTCAAATGGCGCCAGAGAAATTAAAGGAAAATTATCCAGACGCCTCCAGACATCACAATGTGAAAACTGCAAACTACCAGTCATTGTCAAAATTAACATTCTTTAAGTTTATAATAGTTCCATGCAGACTAAATTTTTAAATAATTAACTGATTCATATTTAAAAATATATGGAAAAATTTAATGTTGTAGGTGCGGGTGCAGGCTCAGGAGCAGGTGCAGGCTACGGCCAAGGTGCAGGAGCAGGTTCCGGATATGGTGCCGGTTCTGGAGCTGGCTCAGGAGCAGGTGCTGGATCTGGCGCAGGTTTTGGACGATACAGCTCCGCCCAAGCTGCAAGTGCAAGCTCCCAAGCTTCCAGTTCTTCATCTAGTGTGTCTTCCCAATTTGGTAGTGCGTATGGTCAAGGGTATGGTCCTGGTGCAGGTAATTATTTTTATTGCTTTGTTCATCAGAGAATGACACATTTAAAGAAAATGAAAACTTAAATTTCTTAATTTAACAGCCAAAAGAATTTTTTTTTTTTGTCATTCATAATAGTCTTATTTCAGTAAGTCAAATATAAAAAAATGTCATTTTAAATATTCGAGTGGCATCTCATTCCTTTAATAAATCCTCAAATTTGCTTTGTTTAATACATCTCATTCCAAACTTTGTAATATATGTGTTTTTAAACTTTTAAATGCAACTGACTTATGCAGATATAGAAACTGTACGAAGTTAACATGTTCAAGATTATAATTACTTTGTATAGCTTTGTATTAATTTTGTAGCATTAGCACAACATTCTTATTCAAAAAAATGGTAGAATATGGTTAGTCGAAAAAAGGGAGATTAAAAAAAAAAGTCGCAATGACTGTGTTTTAAAGCTAGCTTAAAGAGATCACTACGTATGTAGTGAATTAATTGCAGGAACTGCAATAATTTTTGCAAGAGATTTTTTTGAGATTTTTCTCTCTGAGCTCGTAAAATTTGCAAGAAGATCAGTCAGATAAAATAATGTTTATTGTTTGGAGTCGGAAAATTTCCAGTAATCGAGTTCTAAAAAAAATTAATTTTATGCTACTGATCAAATGTAAGATTTTCCAGACTTTATGATTAGTTTCAATTATTTCAAGTGACTGTAATGCATATTGTGTGGAAAACATATTTTCATAGAAAGAAATTTACCTTCCATTTCTCTTACTTTTAAAAAACATCTTTCAAATAAAGCTAGAAAGACACTTTTTGTGATGAGAAATTATAATTTTTAAATTTATAAGATTAATTAGTTTATTTCTATTGTAACTCGGATATTTAGTTAATTATTAGTAGACTCTTGACAAAACAAAGATGCATAACAGCTGCAGTATCTACGTCGACACTGGAACGGTTGTTCTAAATAGTGTTACAACTGATTCTTATTCAATCTCTAGCAGTCACCAGAGATTTAAAACGGATCAATTAGACTGAAAATCGATAATAATTAAAATTAAGATAGACATTCAATAGGCAGAATTACTATAATTGCTTATTATTTTAATTATGTTAACATAATTATTAAAAACAAAAAAATCATTCATCTGCAAGTTGTTGTACAAAACGTTTTAGTATATGATCCGATTGGATTTTTTAAATGAAACAAGATTTGACACTTACTTTCTCTCTTTAAAGTTGTACTTAATTTTTTAAAGTTTCCATTCCATAATGGTGTTCTAATACTGCAAAATATAAGATTCGGATATAACAGTTTATTTAAGTTGGGTTAAGAAAATTACACACAAACTTAAAAACTCATATGTATAAAGCAATGTGTTTTTGTGAAATTACATCTGTGATCTACACTGTAAAAAAAAATCTGTAGGTCTACAGATGTAAAGTTACATGCTTACTAAACTTTCAACTGTAACTGTACGAAAAAAGCTGCAAATCTACAAAACTAGTTTTTGTAAAGCTACAAAAATCTGTAACTTTACAAATGAATCTGCTAAAATTTCAGTATCTTACTAAACTTTTATTTGTAACCCTAGCTGCAGTTACTTGAAAAGTTCTCGGAATCCCAGTTTCCAAAAAAATTCTTAGTAACCGTACAGATTTTTTGATTTTCGGCGCAAAAGTGTGTCTGTTACATGAAATTTTGTTGTTGCCGTTACATGAAAAGTTCTAGGAATCCCAGTTTCCTAGAAAAACTTTAGTAACTTCACAGATTTTTTTTTACAGTGTACCTCCTCTTATTATGATTTTAGTAGTCACGCCAGATTCTCGACATTTATCCACTTGCTGCAACATTAGTTTAGAAAAACTAATATTTATCATCTAATGAAATCAATAAATTAGTTTTACAGCTTATGCTATATGTAAAACGCTTTCAAAATGTAATAATACATGAACGAAATAAATTGTTTTAGGAGCAGCAGCGGGTGCAGGTTCCGGAGCAGGTGCAGGATCTGGATTAGGCGCAGGTTACGGCCAGGGTGCTGGAGGTGGATATGGTGCTGGTGCAGGTTCCGGAGCAGGTGCTGGTTATGGCCAAGGTGCAGGCGCAGGAACTGGCTCAGGAGCAGGTGCAGGATCTGGAGCAGGAGCAGGTTACGGTCAAGGTGCTGGTTCAGGAGCGGGCTTGGGTGCAGGTTATGGCCAGGGTGCTGGAGCTGGGTATGGTGCTGGTGCAGGTTCCGGAGCAGGTGCTGGTTATGGCCGAGGTGCAGGGGCAGGAGTTGGCTCAGGAGCAGGTGCAGGATCTGGAGCAGGTGCAGGTTATGGCCAAGGTGCTGGTGCAGGTTCCGGAGCAGGTGCTGGTTACGGCCGAGGTGCTGGATCTGGATATGGTGCAGGTTCTGGAGCAGGTGCAGGATCTGGAGCAGGAGCTGGATATGGAGTCGGTGCAGGTTCTGGAGCTGGCGCAGGATCTGGAGCAGGATCAGGTTACGGTCAAGGTGCTGGTTCAGGAGCAGGTAATTTTGAAAATTCTTGTTAATAAAAGTTGCAAATTTATACCCCGTTTAAAATAGACCGTGAATTTGTCAGACTAAATCAGAAAAAATGATATATATATTTCCGTTTACTTTATATTTTTTTAGCGCGTGATAGTTTAAAATATTATGCAAACGTCTAGGATATATTTTTACAGTAATAACTTTTCGTTCATTCCAAGTTTGATTTTTAACATATTGTTTTATAAATGGCTGCAGTTATTTAATTTTATACGGGTTCACCGGCTGGATAAGTTTTAAGTGTATTTTAAATGTAACAGACTGATTAAGAATGTTGTCATCGATGTGCGTCAGCGTTTCCATAATAGCATTCTCTTGTTGTGTCCGGAAGCAACAATATTGAAGTCAAATTGCCAGCGGTCAGAAACCGATCTTAATTTCGAGTTAGAGAGACTTTTCATCCATTTAAATTTTGTTCTTAATTATTTAACTTTTGAATAGGTACTTTTAAGCTTTTAACCCTGCAGTGCTCGCGCGGCGGCCCATAGACGCCAGGATTGTTTCTTTTCCCGATGTGCACTGCTGAAGTCAAGGAGAAGTCACGTGACCTTTATGAAAATATGGTCCATATGGCTAGTATGAAACCACAATATATATACGTTTTACTTCAATTATCCCTTTGAATTTATAAATTTAAATTGAACGACCTAAATATATATTTGTACAGCAAAAATATACCTGGCGTGTGTCAAGTGCCGCGCGACCTTTAACGTAACAATATGCCACGCGAGCACTGCAGGGTTAAATTCAACTGACCTATGCAGAAATAGAAACTGTACGAAGTTAAAAAGATTGAGTTTATAATTACTTTGTATAGCTTTCTATTAATTTTGTAACGTCAGCATAACTTTGTCATTGAAAAAAATGGTATATGTTTACTGGAAAAAGGGAGATAAAGTCACAATGACTGTGTTTTAAAGAGACTTTAAGTATGTAGTGAATTAATTGCAGGAACTAAATTTTTTTTTGAGATTTTTGTCTTTGAGCTCATAAAATTTGCAAGAACCTCAGTCAGATATCATAATGTTTATTGTTAGCAGTTACGATCGACGTTTGTTAATTCATATTCTTAGGACAGAGAAAATTTCCAGGAATCTAATTCTAAAAAAAATAATTTTCCTGCTATAGCTCACATGTAAGAATTCCCAGACATTATGATTAATTTCAATTATCTGAAGTGACTGTAATGCAATATTGTGTTGAAAACATATGTAGATGGAAAGTACCTCCATCTCTGTCTATCTCTTACTTTTCACAAACATCTTTCAAATAAAGTTAGAGAGACGCTTTTTGTGATGAGAAATTATCATTCTTAAATTTATAAGGTTGAATTCGTTCATTTCTATTGTAATTCCGAGATTTATTTAAATATTGGCAGAATCTTGACAAAACAAATGTAAAGGTACATAACAGCTCGAGTATCTACCTCAATAGGTCTCTGTAGGTCTAAATAATAACAGGGAGGAGATTTCCGCTTTTTTGTACACCAGTATAATGTTAGAGAAAATGTTGTTCCCTTAAATCGCAAAAGTGATCCGATTAAATAAAATCACATTTTCTCTAACAAAATACTGATGTGCAAAAAAAGAGGAAATCTCATCCCTGTAATAATTACAACTGTTTCTTATTGAAGCTCTATGAGTCACCAAAGGTTTAAAACGGATTAATTAGGCTGAAAATTAATGATAAATAAAATTAAAAGGTTTAAAACGGATTAATTAGACTGAAAATTAATGATAAATAAAATTAAAAGGTTTAAAACGGATTAATTAGGCTGAAAATTAATGATAAATAAAATTAAAAGGTTTAAAACAGATTAATTAGGCTGAAAATTAATGATAAATAAAATTAAAAGGTTTAAAACGGATTAATTAGACTGAAAATAAATGATAAATAAAATTAAGTTAGACAGGTAATAATCAGACTTACTATCTATATTATAAAGAACAAACGTGTCTATGCATGTGCTGACGTCTTTTTGACGATGGCAACACCAAACGATTAAATTTAATATTTATTTGTTATTGCAATTTTTTAAGGCACATTTTCAATTTTTACACCATCCAATAGAGGAAAAAATGTACTTTCAAATGCAATTTGTTTTAAATATATATCGCAATTTATTTGAAAACTGAATGGCAATTTATTCAATGTTTACTGTTTAAACAAAAATTTCAAGCCTGAATTTTTATAAAAAATCTATCGTTATCGCTGGCAACGATTGCGAAAAATAAATCCGTTTGCTCTTAAATTAATATAAATAGCTCATGATTTGATTCCAGCTAGTATACCGTAACGAAATGAAAACATTGATCTATCAATAAATAAAATACAAATTTAAGACATGTAATCAAATTTCGCGCATGACCCACTGAAATGAACAGAATCAAAAATGCTAATTGTAAATAGCGATTTTGGAGATTTCTTCGGCTGTTAACTCTTGATGTGAGGCCAGTATGAAAATATCGCTTTTAATATGTTACAAAACTTTATTTAAACCCATTATTGCTGTTTTTCATATAAATATGATTTCTTGTAAAGTTAGTGGGCGTTCTAAAAATATATTGAATGTAAACAATCTATTATAGTTATCAATTAAAAGAAAAAAATACTGTACTGCGAGACTTTCTCCTCGCAATCTTCGAAATTATTTACGGATACGTATTTTCCTTAATTTTTGATTAACTGTAGTTCTTTATATCAAACAACGTGTTTCAACGATATATAAGTATACAATATCAAAAGCCGCTTGTAGAACCTTTCGAAAAATACCCCAAGCATGTTAACATCAGAAATAATATATATATGATTGTTCTCATCTATATTTTGTAACCCAGGAAGCCCGGGTTTATCCTCTTATAAGTGCTTAATATTTTAATTATGTTAACATAATTGTTGTAAACAAAAAATCATTCATCTGCAAGTTGTTGCACGAAACTTATTATTATATGATCCGACTGTTTGTTTTTAATTAAACAAGATTTGACACTTACTTTTTTCTCTTTAAAGTTGTACTTAATTTTTGAACGCTTCCATTCCTTAATGGTGTTCTAATACTGCTAAACATCAGATACGGATATAGCAATTTATTTTTATTCGGTTACGAAGATTACACATAAACTTAAAAAGCAGAAGGTAGAAAGTAATATATTTTTGTAAAATTACGCCTGTGATCTAACTCGTCTTATTATGATTTTAGTATTCATGCCTGATTTTCGACATTTATCCATTTACTGCAACATTAGTTTAGCGAAACTTGTATTTATCATCTAATGAAATGAATCAATTAGTTTTATAGCTTATGCTTATGTAAAACAGATTCAAAATGTAATAATACATGAACGGAATAATTTTTTGTAGGAGCAGGAGCAGGAGCAGGTTCCGGAGCTGGTGCAGGATCTGGATCAGGCGCAGGTTACGGCCAAGGTGCTGGAGCAGGTTATGGTGCTGGTGCAGGTTCAGGATCTGGAGCAGGAGCAGGTTACGGTCAAGGTGCTGCTTCAGGAGCTGGCGCAGGTGCAGGATCTGGAGCAGGAGCAGGTTACGGTCAAGGTGCTGGTTCAGGAGCAGGTGCAGGTTATGGTCAAGGTGCAGGAGCTGGATCAGGAGCAGGAGCAGGTTACGGTCAAGGTGCTGGTTCAGGAGCAGGTAAGTTTGAAAATTCTGTTGCAGCTTACATTTTTCATCTAATGAAGTATATAAATTAGTTTTATAGGTTAAACTAGATGTAAAACACTTTCAAAATGTAATACAATATTAACAAAATAAATTGTTGTAGGTGCCGGAGCGGGTGCAGGTTCCGGATCAGGCGCAGGTTACGGTCAAGGTGCTGGTTCAGGAGCTGGTGCTGGTTCAGGAGCTGGTGCTGGTTCAGGAGCTGGTGCAGGTGCAGGATCTGGAGCAGGAGCAGGTTACGGTCAAGGTGCTGGTTCAGGAGCAGGTAATTTTGAAAATTCTGTTGCAACTTATATTTTTCACATAATGAAAGGCATAAATAAGTTTTATAGCTTAAGCTAGATGTAAAACTCTTTCAAAATGTAATACAATATGAACGAAATAAATTGTTATAGGTGCAGGTTCCGGATCAGGCGCAGGTTACGGTCAAGGTGCTGGTTCAGGAGCTGGCGCAGGTGCAGGATCCGGAGCAGGAGCAGGTTACCGTCAAGGTGCTGGTTATGGAGCAGGCTCTGGCGCAGGTGCAGGTTATGGAGCAGGAGCAGGCGCAGGTTACGGTCAGGCTGGTTCTGGAGCAGGTAATTTTGAAAATGCTGTTGCAACTTATATTTTTCATCTAATGAAAGGTATAAATTAGTTTTATAGCTTAAACTAGATGTAAAACTCTTTCAAAAAGTAATACAATATGAACGAAATAAATTGTTGTAGGTGCAGGAGCGGGTGCAGGTTCCGGATCAGGTGCAGGTTATGGTCAAGGAGCTGGTTCTGGCCAAGGTGCAGGAGCTGGTTCAGGAGCAGGTGCAGGATCTGGAGCAGGTTACGGTCAAGGTGCTGGTTCAGGAGCCGGCGCAGGATCTGGAGCAGGTTACGGTCAAGGTGCTGGTTCAGGAGCAGGTGCAGGTTATGGTCAAGGTGCAGGAGCTGGAGCAGGCGCAGGTTACGGTCAAGGTGCTGGTTCAGGAGCAGGTAATTTTGAAAATTCTGTTGCAACTTATATTTTCCATCTAATGAAAGGCATAAATTAGTTTTATAGCTTAAGCTAGATATAAAACACTTTCAAAATGTAATACAACATGAACGAAATAAATTGTTGTAGGTGCAGGTTCCGGTTCAGGCGCAGGTTACGGTCAAGGTGCTGGTTATGGCCAAGGTGCAGGAGCTGGTTCAGGAGCAGGCGCAGGATCAGGAGCAGGTGCAGTATCTGGAGCAGGTTACGGTCAAGGTGCTGGTTCAGGAGCAGGCTCGGGCGCAGGTTATGGCCAGGGTGCAGGAGTGGGTACTGGATATGGTGTTGGTGCAGGTTCTGGATCAGGTGCAGGTGCAGGTGCAGGTTACGGTCAAGGTGCTGGTTCAGGAGCAGGTAATTTTGAAAATTCTTGTTAATAAAAGTTGCAAATTTATAGCATGTTTAAAACAGACAGTGAATTTGTCAGACTGAGTCAGAAAAGGATTTATATCTCCGTTTAATTATAGATTTTTTAGCGAGGAAGAGTTTGAAATATTTATACAACATTTGGGGTATATCTTTCGCCTACACGAACCGTATTTTAGTCCTTTAAATTAGAAAATACAAATCACGCGGATTAAGTATTTGCAAAAAAATTATAAAACTGATCAAAAACTAGTGACGGTTTAAAGTATTCAGAAAACGTTTGATACAGGAATGGCAAACGTTTTGCATGCGGTTGCCAAATACCATATTATTATTATTCAACAAAATTTAAACGTGCAAGATCATTTTAACATAGAAAATATTTTAATAAATAATTAATTTTAAAGACTTTGTAGTAGAATGTTTTTTGCCTTTAAGTTTTTTATTATGCTGTATTAATTCAGTAAGTTAGCCATGACACATCGAAATTTGTGTTAATAATTTATAAATCAGATTTTCATCAATGTGGTAGTCTGATGCCCAATCTGGCCCATAATCATATCCAGATAGATGAATGAAGTATCAGGTTGAATTCATATTTTATGATTTAAACGATCCTTTAAAATTTAATTAAAAATGTTTTTAAATATTAGAAAGAAGAAAAATGATTTGGCAAACATACATGTTGAATTGTTTGGTGAGAAAATGAGGCTACAGAGAGCTTACACTGAGATTTATAAAATGTTAATTCATTCAAAAATGAATCTTTTTTTAATAGTTAAAGCAAAAAAGAATATTACAGTTTTATTAACAAATATAGAATTGAATTTTTCCTATAAACTGGTAATTATCTAAAACTTTGTCGCATAAAAAAATTTCTTACGTGCCCTATTGCGCACGCCTACCATAGGTTCGACCCTCTGCGCAGGTGTCTATCTTTCGGTTGTATAATCCTCATTTTTATTCTTGAAACTCGAAGATAGAAGCTAAACGTACTAAGCTTTCACAACGGAATATTAAATGTGACCAGATTCTTTTGATTGCATAGCGCAGCGATTGCACCCCTTTATGCATGTTCGAGTCAAGATATTCTAACGTGCGAGAAGCATTCTAGTTCAGAAAATATTAAATAAAGAAATGATTTTTAAAGAATATTTACAAAAATATTTTTCCCATATTTATAAATTTCATTCTTAACTGCTGTATAAACTTAAATAATAAATCAATGTCGCACTGATGATAATTCATAAATTCCCAGTAACCGAAAAATGGTCATAAAATAAAGCATTTTGTAGTTCTTAGATCAATTTAAGAAATAACTACACATTAATGTGCAGATTTAATTTCATAAATATAATTGGATTTTTTGCAAAAATTTAAAATAGATTTTGTTTCCAATATTTACCCAATTAGTACTTATCAGATGGGTGGGGTGAAGTGAGTAAGCCGTCAGATAAAATGATTATACATATAGCTTACATTACTTTCAGATAAAAATAAATGAATTAAGATTTAAATTACGATGAATTTTATTCACAAGAATGAATAATACCCTCTATACCTAAGCTTGCTTCTTTTATTATCTTAATACATCATCATCGTCAATGTTTGGAAATAAGTATTTTTAGCAGTTTTTCGTGGCAAATTTTATTTTATATTTCTCATGAACTTGATATATGACTTCTCCAATGACTTGCTACTTAGATTTTCGCAGTTACTCATGTACGTGGTTTGACATCTTTTGCATAGATTTTTCCAAGTTTCATTATTTTTTTTATCTCATTTTGTGGTTTTGAATAAATGTAATTTTGAAGGTGGAATTTGTAGGTCATTTTCTGTTTTGTGTTTCTTGTTCTAAATCACTTGTCTTTCTGTTAATAATCTTTGTGCTGCTGTTACTTCTGTGAAATCTTCACTTATTACTTACCTATCATACGTAGTATAGGATAAGTCTTGTAATTGTTTAAAAATCGATTTTTTTTGACTGAATTACACATTTCCGACACTGAAGATTCCGAAAAACATATTTTTAGAAAATAAAAAATTGCCGTCCATCTATCTCTGTGTGTGTGTGTATGTATGTCTGTGAACGCTGTATATTTGGAACAAATGGAGATACCGACTTAAAATTTGGCGTATATTTAGTATGTAATAATGGGAAGAAGCTTATTGAACATCAGTAATTTCGATTATCCGGAACTATTTTTTTCGGACTCTCGAAATTTTCGTTCTGATAAAAGGTATATAAAAATTTTCGAAATTGTTTATTTGAAGGAGTGAATATAAAAGACAAAAAAATAAATAAATTTTGCATAAAGATTGAAGTCAATCAGATAAGAAGTTGCCGAGATATTTGTAATCCTATTTTCCACACTCTTTGATTTTTCATGGCACTGTATTTCCTTCAAATTTCAATTCAAAGACATATTTGTTATATATTTTACAAAGAAGTGAAATATGCAAAAATAACACCCATGAGTGGAATGGTGTTGTTAGGGGTGAAAAGAGCGCCAATAAAGCCTTAAGAGGCTACTTGTGTCACCTGAAAAGATCCGCTCACTAATGGTAATCCTAAGGCAGAAAATTTTAAAGATACCTCTTTTGTATTTCAGTATTTTTAAACAATTCATTTTTGTTTGGCTAGCTGAGCTCGATCTGTACAAAGGTCGGTTGAGTTTCTTTACGGATATTTTTAATTAGGGCACTTTCATTTTCGAAACCAGTTTCGAAAGTGAAAACATGCTCTTGAAAAAAATCTGCAAACAAAATCGAAAAAGTAAAAAAGGGCAGTTGTAGAGATCAATCTCAGCTATCCCATGCAAAAAATCTGCAAACAAAATTGTAAAAGTAAAAAAGGGCAGATGTAGAGATCAATCTCAGCTATCCCATGCAAAAAATCTGCAAACAAAATCGAAAAAGTAAAAAAGGGCAGATATAGAGATCAATTTCAGCCATCTCATGCAAAAAAGTCATTTAATTTATTAAAATGCAAACGAGATACCTTAAATAATTCATCCCTACGATTAGCATTAGCGAGCATCACGATTTGAATAAAATTGAAATAAATTGGACATGAGACGCTTAATCTAACGCAGTAAACTATTGGTTAACCCTTAAATGCTGCGTGTTGCTTTTCGGCAACATACCCAATTTAGGCTCTAAAATACTATTAGAGTAATATTGAAGCTATAATGTCTAATGTTGCTAATAAAATACATTCTGAAAATGTTATTAAATCGATTTTCAACCTGTAGATGGCAGCATTTGTGCTGTTTAAGAATAAAGATAGATTTATTTTTTCAATTGTTTCTACTTGTTCTTTTTGTTTTATTTGGAAGCTTGCGAAATACCCTATTTTGTTCTGCCGTGAGCAAGTAAAATTTATTTCTTACTATAGTTCCTGAAATTCTTGTTTGTTTAATATTATAGAATTTTATCAAGGAAAATTATTTTTTCAATTAAAAACCAGTATTGCCGATTAGTAACAAACAGTTTTAGGTAGATTTCGTAAGAAATCCTACCTATTGCAGTCGTTACCATGGTGTGACTTTTGAAAAATTCCTTCATAACTTTTCATTATAGGACCCCAGGAGCCCAAAACCACCCCCACCTAAAAAGTTTATATATATATATATATATATGTATGTATGTATGTACTAAATTTTGTCCGCACGATAAAAGTCGTAATTATGCACGGATCTTCTTCAAACTCGCCAACAACTTTGAGATGACTAATATCTCGGCGGGGATTGCAAATGGAAAAAATCGGCCCAAGGGAATGGAAATGGGGAGGGTCCAAAATTTTGAATACCCTCTTAACATGATTCTGATAAAACCAGCTCTTACACAACAATGGCAGGAAAAAATAAATATTTTTCGTTATAGCAGTTGCCAACAATAAAAAAAAAAGAAATAAAATTCTCACCACAACAAATGCTTTTCTATTGCAAGGTTTCACGTGAAAAATTAAATTAAATAAATAGCTTGAATAATTGAAACAAATTGAATATTACGTCATAAGTTTCTTAGAGCAAGGTTTCCGCATGAAAACACAAAATGTAATAAATAGTTTGACGAATAAAAAAATATATATATTGCATCATATTGGAAATAAAACAGACCTCAGCAGGTGAATATGTAACGTCATGTGAGTTTGAAGAAACGTATTAAAACATGACGAAAATCCGACAATGGAAATATTAACTTATTTTAACACTTTGAGGTTCTCTGAATTTGCTTTAGCTATTTTTTAAACCTATTCCATATACATTCGTGTGTGTATTCGTGTATATTAGAATTTTCCCAAAATGTTTAGCTCTCTGGAGCTCATTCTTATTGAAGGAACTGGGTCTATCTCTAATCTTGATTTAAGTTTTGTTGGTGAATTTAGTACTTCGAAATCTACCTCCGCCTGTAGGCCCGAGCCGTCAGGGATTTTTTTTTTAGCCGTAAACCATACTAAAAACAAAATATGATTTTTTTAAAGTATTTTTCCCATTATTTATTTAAAAAATGAAAGCTGAAAAACATTATTACAATGATTTTTGAAAAATCAGGCATTTAAAGGTTAATATGATTATCATTTTTGGAGTTATAAGGATGTTTCTTTTACGCAATTTGGCACTACTTGATTATCCCGTCAACCAAAAAACTATTGCCAAACTATAAGATTAAATGCCAATAAGATTAAATGGCTTATGTAAATGTCACATTCACTTGACATTAAACATGTTACACGTGTTTGTTACGTCATCAAGTGATTTTTAATTCGACGTTTTACTTACATTTTTATTAATCTTTTACTAATTTATTTGTTCTTTCGTTATTTAAAATAAAAATCATTACAATTTGTATAATTTTGCGAGTAGTTTGGCAATTTATATAATTGGACGAAATGGGTCGACGGCATAATCAAGCAGTACCCGCAATTTAGTAATAGAGCTTTACTATGTATTAAAAATATTTAAATATACGTTTAAATTTTATTTTGGAATTGCAATGCATTTTATAAATAGTTTACACATGTTTTATTTTCATATTTTATATTATGTATATCCATGATGGGTAAGTATTACGTGGCCCCTAACGACTAGTTTTTTATGACTCCTTTTTTGCACCTTCTATTAAATTTTTAAGAGACATCATTGTAGAAGGAAATTGTAAATAGAACAATAAAATGACAGAATCAAGTTAAATAACAATTTTTACAATTTGAAACGAAAAATTCGTTTTAAATTAAAAGGAAGAAAACTCAGTTTTTTTTTTTTTAATAATCCTTAAAAAATATATAATTTTAAGTAAAAGTAAGAACAATTATCATATATTACATGGTTTTTCTAAAAAAAAAATTAAGTAAATAAAGAATACGACAACATAAAGAAAATACTATAAAAAAGTAATCAATATGTAGAAGATAATTTAAGGGGGTCCGGGACAACAAAATCTCCAAATTTTTTAAAAAACTTTTACTGCATTAAACATTTCTCTGTATTTTTCCGCTTAAAATGGCTTTTAAATCATGTTTCTATCTTAATTAGAATAGGAAATATAAATTTTTTTGTTTTGGTTTGTTTTTTCAAAATCTAGCTTTCAAGCAATGGTTGACAAGGAAACGACTTCTTGCGAAAATGCATTTTTCTTCATGATGGCTTTTTTTACCATTTCTCGTATTTAAATCGTTATAAGTCAGGAACGATTAAAGATAAATGGTTCAAACTTGGAACATGTCTTTTCCAATTGCTCTACTTTAATTTTGATTCAGAAAATTAGAAAAAAATATTTACTTTTGAAAATATGATTTTTTTTACTTTACTTTAAGTTACTTTTTCTTTTTTTTTAATTTTTACTTTAAATATTTTAAATTTTTTTAGCATTAATATCTTTTAAAATGCTGCATCAAAATCAAAACTTATATATTTCTGTTTATTTAAATGAACAAAAATTGAAATTCTACAAGTAATATTTCGAGTTATAACGATTTTAAATTACCCCATTTTTTAATGAATTTTAAATAAAAAATAAATAAATGAGAAGTTTTATAATGTGATTTTTTTTACAAATAACATCACAAAAAAAAAATCAAAATTTTAACTCAATAAATAAAAAATTATTTTAAATTGTGCCCCGGACCCCCTTAAATGAACGGGTAGTAAACAACTAATACAGTAAATTCCGTTTATAAGAATGACGTTTACTTTACAATTTTGAATCACCGAAATTTGTCAATGTTTTACGCAAATAGTTGTTTCATAGCACTAGTACGTACAACTCATATTGCCGTTGATTCGTCTTTGATAGCTGAAAGTGTAAAATGAAATGTATAAGGGGTCGTTTGGAAAAAGTAATCAATATCAAGCTGGACATGTTAATTTTAAGAATGTATCTTCTAAACTGGCCACTTCACCCCATTGGCGAATTTACCCTCACAGAACAAGAAACCTTTTTAGATTCTGAGTAGTTCTGTTCATAAAATGCTAAAATGATTGATTCGCAACAAAATTTACAAGCGAATGTCTTGGAAAATATATTCTTGCTTTTATTCGCGTTCATTATAAAAGCAAAATTTTGTTAAAATGTTCTGGTGTCGATTGGCAGTTTGGAATAAAAATTAAGCGGTCGCATTTGAGGCCACCGCATTTGAAAGTGTTAACTGTTATTTACGTATTAATATTTAAATAATACTTTAGCGGAACAGTTCAAAATATAACTGCTCAATTCGAACTAAATAAGTAAATTTCCATACAATTGATAATATATGACCAAAATTTATTGTTGTTACCGCTGGTGTAGGTTCTGGAGCCGGCGCAGGAGCAGGAGCAGGAGCAGGAGCTGGATATGGTGCCGGTGCAGGTTCAGGAGCTGGTGCAGGATCAGGTAATTTAATTTTTTTTTAATAAAAGTTGCAAATTTATAGTAATTAATGTAAAGAAGATTTGTATCTTTATTGTATTTATAGAATATCATTTGTCTATACAAATCAAACTTTAATCCTTAAAATTTGAAGATACAAGTGGAAACTGATAAGCTAAAATAACAAAGGTGATTAGAAATCATTTGATCATATGCAACACTGATGGCGTGCCTGTTTTTTGCTTGTACATATTAAAGACACAGAAATCATCTGAAAAAATTATTTTTGTATTAATTTTACAAAAATAATTTTTCACATATCATAAGATTAACTGTTAACTTTTGCTGCACGTACTCAATAACAAATACATTTTCACTGAAATATGTATTAAAGTTACAGAATATTGTGACTAAATGTTTCAAAAAGTGGACGTTCAGTACATGCCAAATATTTAAATAATAAACTGTTACATATAAGAAAATGTATGGACAAAATATATTGTTCTAGGAGCTGGTGCAGGATCAGGAGCAGGCGCAGGATCTGGTGCAGGTTACGGCCGAGGTGCAGGAGCTGGTGCTGGAGCAGGATCTGGATCAGGCGCAGGAGCAGGTAATTTTCTACATTTTTGTTATTAGGAGTTAAACATTTATGATATTTATTACATAGACTACAACTTCGATAAGGTAAATCAGAAAGGAAGAAGAATTTCATAATCATTGTACTTATGGAATTTTTAGCACCTGATTATTTAGAATATTGAGAAAACCTTTAAAGCGTAGCTTTGTTAGTGCGCACCAAATTTTAATCCTTAAAATTAGAAGATATAAGTCAATAACATAAAGCTTTTAAAATTAAATAATAAAGATGATCAGATATCTTAGACTACCTTCGGCAATGATGGCGTGCATGTGTGTGTCAACAACATGTCACAACATTTAGGAATATTCTAACTTGGAAAAAACTATATGAAAAATTAAATTTTATACATAGAAAAGAAAACTATAATTGCATTTTTAGTTATAATATATACTCTAGACTTTTGCTTTACATACTCAATAACAAATCCATTTTACACTGACATATGTGTTAATGTTATTGAATATTATACACAGAATATTGTAACTAAATACTTCGAAAAATAAAAGTTCAATAGAGGTAAAAATTTTAAACAATAAACTATTACATATTGGAAAATGTATAAACAAAATATATTGCCTGGTGCAGGATACGGGGCTGCCTCAGTAACAGGAGCAGGTAATTTTCAGTATTGTCGTTATTAAGAGCTAAACATTTATAATGTTTAATGAATAGACTACGATTTCGATAAAATAAATCAGAAAGGAAGAGGATTTTCATCATCATTGTACTTATGGAATTTTTAGCACCTTAATATTTACAATACTGAGAACACCTTTAGTGCGTATCTTTAGTTAATGCGAACCACATTTTAATCCTTAAAATTAGGAAATGTGAGTCAAACACAAACTTTTTAAATTAAATGATAACGACAATAAAATATTTTAGACTGTATACGACAGTGATGGTGTGCATTTTGCTGCATATATTTGCCAACAACATTCTAACGTGTTAGAACATTTAGGAATATTCTAAGTTAGAAAAAACTATATGAAAAAATGACTCCAAAAATAAATATAAATTTTTATTTATCATAATATTTACTGTTAGCTCTAACATTACATACTCAAATAACAAATTCATTTTACACTGATATGCGTATTAATATTATAGAATACTGTAGCTAAAAACTTTGAAAAAAATGTAATTCAGATTTTAAATTATAAACTTTTATGTATGTGAAAATGCATGAACAAAATATATTGTTGTAGGAGCTGGTGCAGGTTCTGGATCAGGCGCAGGATACGGTGCTCGCTCAGGTGCAGGTTATGGCCAAGGCGCAGGATCTGGTGCTGGAGCAAATAACTTTGAATAGTCTTTTTATTAAGAGTTCATCATTTATAAGATTTACTAAATACACCACGATTTTGATAAGGCGAATCAGAGAAGGGGATTTCCATCATCATTGTTCTTATGAAGATTTCAGCAACTCACTGTTTACAACATTGAGAAAACCTCTAATGGGTATCTTTTGCCTATGCGAACCAATTTTTAATCCTTAAAGTTAGAAGATACAAGACAAATCCATTAACGTTTTGAAACGAAATAATAAAGGTGATTAGATATTTTAGACGGCAGTGATGGCGTGCCTTTTTTCTTATGTGCATGCCACATTCTAACGTTTTAGAATAGTTAGGAACATTCTGATTTTAAAAATATAAAGTGAAAAAAATTTATTTTTCTGAAATTTTTACAGAAATAAATTTCTACCTATGCTAAGATTCATTCTTTAAATATTTATTATACATAATAACAAATCAATGTCACACTGGCATACGTACTAATATTATAGAATACTGCAGCTAAATAGTTCGAAACATAAATGGTTCAGTGCAGATAAAAAAAATTTAATAATAAACTATAATATATGGATAAATAATTCAGTTAGTAGTGGGTGAAGGATCTGGAGCAAGAGCAGGCGAAGGTTATGAACAAGGTGCTCGAGCTGATAGTGGTTCAGGAGCTGGCTATGATACTGATGTAGGATACGCTGCAAGCTCAGAATTAAGTAATTAGAAATAATAATATAGGTTACATTTTTATAACAGTCACAAAAATTACCACGAGCATCATCATTCTAAATCATAATATCACCACATTTTAATCATTTAAATTAGAGCGTACTAGTCAAACGTATTAAGCTTTCACAGCAAAATAGTAGAGGTAACTAGATTTTTTGATAGTATTAAGCTATGTTCGCGTTCGTTTTACTTTTACCGTCCCAAATGTTTTAGAAACATTTTAATTTACAAATATTAAACGCATAAATGGTTTTTATAGAATTTTTACTCATCCTGTGTCTTTTCCAAGTTATTTCCGACCAAATTAAAAATAAATCCATGCACACTGAAATACGTATTAATGTTATAGAATAATTTAGCTGAATAATTTGAAATACAGTAGTTAAATGAAGACTAAATTTTAAAATGATAACTTATTATGTATGTGATAATGTACGGATAAAATAAATTTTTCTATGAGCAGGTGCAGGTTCTGGAGCCGGAGCAGGAGCTGGCTCAGGAGCAGGAGCAGGATATGGCCAATCATCTACAACGCAAAGTACAACAACAACAGTGTACAAAACTGTTTCAAGAATGTCTTCAGCTGCAGCAACATCTCGTGTTTCTAATGCTGTTTCGAGCATCGTATCAGGTGGAGTCAGTGCCCCTTCTCTTGCCAATACTATCTCTAATACTTCAGCAGCTATTGCTCGTGCACATCCCGGACTTTCTTCATGTGAAGTTCTTGTTCAAACACTTATGGAAATAGTTTCTGCATTGGTTCACATTTTGAGTTCCTCAAACGTGGGCTATGTTGACCCTAGTGCTAGTTCTGCAAGTATGAATCAAGTTGGTCAAGCAATGTCTGCGTTAGGTTGAAATGTTTAACCTTCCAGAAACATTGAAGGGAACGTATTAACTTCCTGAAATATGTCATGTATTAAAAATCTTTGAAATAAATATTTAGATTGAACTATACTTGTTATCTACATTTTTTATTTCTTGGAATACTGTATTTCACTACTTTTTTACTGCGCTTAGCTGGCACATACTGTTGGATTTGCTCGTTGAAGAACGTAGTTTAAAATATACAAAAATGTTAGAAATTAAAAGATGAAAACGATCATTAAAAGAGGGAAATTCAGCTATTGTTTTCATACACCCGATAAATAAAAACTGAGACATTTTAAAATTAAGTATAGCTATGATCGAAAAAAAAAACAATTAGTAAAACACAAGGAATTCTTTATTATAAAAATGGGAATTTACCCTGTAAACATCTCATGTGCGCAGTAAAATTTTATTATACACCACTTTTTACGAGATGAAAATGATGAAAGATTAAGATCTCTAAAAAAAAAAATGCGGAATCTTCCACAAATTTAGACTTACAAATAATGTATCTTTGACACTCCAAAATATCAGAATAAGTTTCTTTCTTCAAACATGATGTGAGATAGTATTGATAGAAAGCAACAAAATATTTAATGATAATACCTGAAGAAAAAGAATCATTTATAACGCATTTAATACTTAATTATCAAACAAGGATACCTTAACCTTTAACCGGAAACGTGAAAATCCCGTGCACAAACAGAACACTTAATAACTTACCAAATAGTGAACTTAAACATTTAATCTTTAATAGTAATGCATTAACAGGACCAATTTTTTAATATAACAGCAAAATAAGTTTTGAATGTCGGAAAAGAAAATATTAAGGACAGATATGTAGACGCAACCATCTCACAGACGGTACGTTTCCGGTTAAGGGTTAAGCAATTTATTGCATTATGAGGCAGTTAACCTTTAACTGATGTTACCGGTCTCTCAGACCGCGGCTTTTTTCAATTTTTGTAGTTTAGCTTGCAATTTTCAGTTTAACTACAAACACTACCGAAATTTTGTTCCGATTGGAACTTTAGTACTATCACCAGGGATTTTTAAACCGGGAATGCTCGCGCATATCAAAGATATGAACAAATAACACTTTGCCACCAATAAATTCAAACAAAAATCTTCATTTTATATAATCGTTGATATTGCTCACAAATTCAGAGCTAAAATAATTTGAAGATTATTTTTCGAAAATTAGTGGTGAGAAATGTAATAACTGTGCCCACCCTGTGTATGACATACCCTTTGCGTGTAATCCCGGGTTAAATAGGTGAATTTTAATTATAACAGTCCAGTACAAAAACACCATCCCACGAGTTTATCGTGCCTTTTATTCATCTTTCGATGGAGCGGTCTCACAGACCGCTTCACACTAGTTATGTGACTATTTCTGTGACATCCGTTAAAGGTTAATTAAACTGTAGTTCTTCTATCGTTGTAGCGAAGAGTAACATAGAAACGGATCTACTGTTGAGGCACAGAGTTTGAAATGTTACATAACTTAATTTACTAATGAAACTGATATGAATAATACAGTCGCCCATAGGCGTCGACTTCATGGAGGAAGGGGTAGGCAAAATAGGCAATCAGGCCAATAGGCATATAGGCATATTTATACATATATTTTTAAAAACGCTTTTTGTTCTATTTAATCTCTGTGATTAATTAAAGCACAAATAACATTTTAAAATTAGTAATGGAAGTTTACTTGATTTGCCAAAGTTGCCCTCATTATGTCGACGCCTATGCACACAGAAAAAAATAAGACTTAGAACGGGTAGAAAAATATCAGAATTGGATAGACATATACTCAGGTATGAGGTTACCGAATTCAGGTCCATATGCCTGTTTTGGTTACCACTGTGTATCCATTTTGGGCACTGTTAAATAACCATTTTGGAAAAAAAATTCCAAAATGGGTATTTAACAGTGCTCAAAATGGATACACAGTGGTAACCAAAACAGGTATATGGACCGAAATTGGATAACACCATACCTAAGAACGTTTCTACCTAATTCAGGTATTTTTCCACCTGTTTCAGGTCTTATTTTTTCTGTGCAGTTGGCCTCAGTCATAAGGAGAACGAAGGGACCATCTACTTACCATATCAGATTTCTCTCTATCAAGAATACAATGTAACAAAACTAGTAAAAATCAGTTAAATTATTAACAAGAAAGAAAAAATTATGCATCAAGCATAGTTTATGAAAAACTTTCCAACACATTCAGAATAATGTAATACAACTTCACCGTTTGATAAGCTGAAAGAGGCTGTCTAATTGAAACACCTGGATAAGCATAACACATTTAAAATTATCCGAATTCCTTGAGAAGACCTGTATATGAAATAGAGATTTGTATCTATAAACTAAATGCATACAAAATTTAGTTCATTTAAGAAATACATACTACAGTTCAAAATCCCCTTCAGCAATTTCCTCTAATAAGGAGAATGGTACGTGTATTTTTTTTTTGTGCAACCCTGTATACGAGGTATATAAATTATGGACAGCGTCTAACATGCAAAATATTAGTTAAATTTAAAAGCGCATACCGAATTTGAAAACGCACTTCCAGAAATTATTGCTCAACGACAGTGCTGTAACCGAATTCTTTTGTTTGTCCCTGTAAATGAAATGTAAATGCTATGAATGCCCTATACCATAGTAATCATTTTGTAGTGAAATTCAGTGATTTATAGCAATTTCAATACATTTGAAATAGCGTAATAACCTTAACCATTTGACCGTTTGCCCCGAGATAAGTCGGGGGTAAAAGCACTGTTTCCCCATACCTGTCGCCGGTGAAGTGGTTTTAAAATACCCTGCAAACAATTTTTTTTCCCATTGACTATAACGCAATTCGTTTGAGCGCGTTTGTAAATGGACGATTAATGCTACACAATTCATATTCAATACGGTTGGTTGGTTGGTTGGTTGGTTGGTTGGTTGTATATTGTTTAATGGCACAAAATCCCATAAGGGACATGCTGCGCCAAACAAGAATAGACTAAAAACATAAAAATAAAGAGCATCAGAAAAGCAATCTGGATGGGGGCCCCATCCAGATGCAGTCAGAAAAGTGTAGATAGGGAAGAAAATTAAAAACTAAACAAACGGACTATACAAGATTTTAGGTAAAAAGTGCAGAAGTGCAGTCTGGATGGGGCTCCCATCCAGATGTCAGAAAAAATTAAAAGAACAATTCAAGTTGTTGTTAAACCAAAGAAAGATGCAAAAATCATATTTCAAAGTAAAATCCAGCATGTTTTAAAAAAGTGAAGAGTGCCCCATGAGGTGTTTCCCCAATGAGGTTTGTCAAGATTGGTGATGATGAGTTAAAATAGATTCTGTATAAGTGCCGGAGACCCGGACAGTCAGTTAAAACATGATGAATGGTCAGGTAATCAAAATGGCAATGTGGACACATGGGAGCATCCTCCCGAAGTAAAAGATGTTTATGAGTGATTCTAGAATGTCCAATTCTCAGACGGGTCAGAAAAACATCGGCTTTTCTTGGATAACACGGAGGCCAGGCCATGATGGTAGGTTTGATGTGGTGCAGTTTATTATTGCATTCTAAATTCCAACTTTCTTGCCATTTATAATGAATAAAGCGTTTGATAAGTAGTTTTACGTCTGAGAATGGAACTTTATGGCACAACGGATTAAGGGCACGTTTCGCCGCCTCATCCGCTTTCTCATTACCAGGAATACCCATGTGTCCAGGTACCCAGCAAAATAAAATATTATAACCACGTCTTTTCAATTTATTATAAAAATCAAGGATTAATGAAACATAAGGATGCTTTTTAAATGATTTAATTGCGTCAATAGAGCTATTTGAATAGGTATAAATGATGAAGGATGAGCTATGATGATGAGAGATGTAGAACATGGCTCTCTCTATTGCAATCAGTTCGGCTGTAAAGACAGAAGTAGATGAATGAAGGCGATAGCTTAAAGAGTTGTTTTCACAAAATATCCCACACCCAACAGTATCTCCACTCTTAGAGCCACTGTGTAAATATCAGTGTAATCATTAAAGTTTGATCTGTGTGCAGCAAATATCTGTTGAAAAACAACAGGAGTTAAGGTGTTTCTATCGTATCCTTTAAAAGGATGGAGCGATCTAATACTAGGAGGTTTCCAAGGAGGGTGTACATGCAATGGACATGGACTCACCTCGATACTACTCAGTGGGTTATTATCAGTAATGTTCCTTATTCTGACACCAAAAGGTGGGATGCAAGATGGTCGATGCTGATAAAGCATATCGTTGTCTGTATTTAGAATGTATGAATGAAGATGATGGCTTGGATGTGAAAGGATACGGTAATAAAGTTTTAAAGAAAGTTTTTCACGAATGCGGTGTAATGCTGGTTCATTGCAGTCAACATAAAGGCTTAAAACTGGAGAGGTACGAAATGCACCAGAGCAAACACGGAGTGCGCTGGGGTGCACAGTGTCAAGTTTTTTAAGAACAGAATTACGTGCGGAACCATAGACCTGGCAGGCATAGTCAATTTTGGAAAGGATGACGGCTCGATAGATTTTAAGGAGAGAAGTACGGTCTGCTCCCCAGGAAGTATTTGAAAGCACCTTTAGTAAATTAAGCGATTTTTCACATTTTGTCCGTAATTGTAAAATATGTGGTAAAAAGGTTAGCTTACTATCAAATTGGAGGCCGAGAAAACGGACAATGTCCATAACAGAAATTTGAGTTGGTCCAATAAAAATTTCAGGATCTGGATGCAGATCCCTACGTCTACAGAAGTGAACACAAGAAGTTTTGTCATGAGAAATTATAAATCCATTCTTATTAGTCCAATTAAGAATATGGGTGAGTGCAATTTGACACTATCTTTCAATAAAACGAATATCCTGTCCCATAGACATAATTCGGAAGTCAACATATAAATCACCTTTTACAGAAGGAAGCAGTTGACTAAGAATGTCATTTATTTTTATAGCAAAGAGGGTGACACTCAGGACACTGCTCTGGGGTACACCCTCTTCTTGTACATAAAAACTAGAGAGTACCCCATCGATTCGGACTTGAAAAAGTCGAATGGCTAGGAAGTTCTTAATAAAAATATGGAGATTCCCACGAAAGTCGAGGTTAAAAAGATCACGAAGGATCCCGTATCGCCATGTTCTGTCGTAGGCTTTTGCCATGTCAAAAAATACTGACACCAAATTGTTGCGTTTTAGAAAGGCTGTCCGTATGTGATTTTCAAGATTGATCAGGTTATCAATAGTTGACCTACCTCGTCGAAATCAACTTTGAAATGCAGCAAGGCAATTGTTATTTTCTAAAATATGCACCAGACGACAATTGATCATTTTTTCACGTAATTTGCAAAGACTGCTAGACAGTGCGATTGGCCTGTATTTATTGGGATTGCTAGCATCTTTCCCTGGTTTAGGAAAAGGAATGATAATAGAGTTACACCAGGCTTGAGGAAAGACCTGTTCTATCCAAATTCTGTTATAAAATGCAAGTAAATTATTGAGAGAGGTTGTGCAGAGATGTTTAAGCATGGTATAGGTGATGCCATCGTGACCTGGAGCTGATAGATGGCTATTTTGCAAACATTTTACGAGCTCTGAGAGAGTAAAAGGGAGATTATAGTCATAAGAGTTACGGAAATTAAAATTGAGGTGGGTAATTTCTGTTTGTCTTTTGTATGATAAAAAAGGTTCCGGGTATGATTCAGAGACAGAGTTAGATGCAAATGTATTTGCTATGGTTTCAGCAATATTCTTACGAGAAGCTATTGTTTGTCCGTTATGATTTAAGATTGTGATGTGGTTTTCAGAATAAAGACCCATACAATTTTTTACTTTTTTCCAGAGGACTTTACTAGAGGTATTTTGGTTAATATTAGATACATATTGATTCCAGGATTCACGTTGGCTTTTACGGCGCACTCTTCAAGGTTCAGCCTTTGCTTTTTTTAGGCAATATAGTTAGTGTTATTGGGATAACGTCGAAAGATGCCCCAGGCTTTCTGTTGTTTTTTTTTTGCAGCTTGACAGTCACTGTTCCACCATGGCTTCCGGTGTCTCATTGTAGATGATGAGTTAGGTATGCTAATATCTGCAGCATTGATAATACACTGGGTGATATTATCAACTGCATCGTCTATGTCACCTTCTACCATATGATTTGTGATTTTAGCATGATTTGTGAAAGTTGGCCAATTGGCTCTGTCATAGTTATAGCGTTTAAAATAATGATTAGAATCCTTGTCAGGAGTGGTCTGTGAAATGAAAGTGGGAAAATGGTCACTGCCGTGCAGGTCACTTGAAATCCAGAAATTCCAATACGGATAGATAGATGGTTGGTTGGTTGGTTGTATGGGGTTTTATGGCGCAAAGTCCCAGTAGGGACATGCTGCGCCAAGACAAAGTCAAAATGTAAAAATGTATATACCAAAAAAACGATTAAAAGAAGAATGACAAAATGGTGATAAAAACAAAAAAATTAAAGAAAACAGTAATATGTATATCTAAAACCATTTAAAAGAATCAAAGGTTCATAGTTAAAAGTCAAGCGTATTATAATTAAAAACTGTGGAGTTATTAAATTAATAACTGTTAAAATACACAAAGTTTAAAAGGATGTACAAATACTACATGAAAACAAGGTTAAAATCACATGAGTAAAAAACAATGTAAAATCAATTAGGTATAAATTCCTCTAAAACTGTATTTCCTTCATCACCACTTGATTCATAAGAGTCGGATTCCATTGCTTTATCGACATAGTGCTGCAGTTGTTTTGGGTCCTTTAACTTAGAGACAGACGGATTTAAACAGCTGTTCTTGTTCTTTTTCTTCACAGTGTTCCACTGTGAAGAGCCCCCAATTGTTTTTCTCTCTTTCTGAAGGCAAATTTTTTTGCTTGGTTTCACTGTTTGAGTAGTATCATGTTTCTGTGATGTTTTTTTAGATTTAACAGCCTTAGTATCAGTCTGGAGTTCATGACTTTTTTGATTGAACTGGTTTGGATGACTTTTTGGATTGAACTGGGCCGGATGAATTTTTGGATTGAACTGGGTCGGATGACTTTTTGGATTGAACTGCAGGTTTTTGTGATTGACTAGTTTGATATACTATAGTAACAGGTTCTGAGGATGGTAGCCAACGTTCTAATAATGGGGTTGCATAACATTTAGAGCCACAGCAGACATCACGAGTTTGTATCTTTGTGGTACTGTGTGGTACTGTCATAGGTGAGTTATTTAGTGGAACGGAAGGTTCGGTCTGGGTGCTTATGTGCCTTACAGATTTTGGTTGTTGTTTGAGTAAACTAGAGTAGGAGACTCCGACTGACGGAGTCCTGGATTCAACAACTTTGCGGGCTTCAGGATAGGAGAGATTTTGAGTTACTTTAACAGAAATGATTTCTTTTTCACGTATCCAGGTAAGACAAGAACGGGAGTATGCAGTATGATTACCCTTGCAATTTATGCAGCGTTCAAGATTTTCACATGATTTATTGTCATGGCCAACTTCTGCACAACGTGCACAGGTGGTGGAGCCCCGGCAGTTAGTAGTAGTGTGGCCATAACGCTGGCAATTAAAGCAACGTAGAGGATTAGGAATGTAGGGACGAACAGGACAATTAAGGTAACCAGCTTTAATTCTTTTTGGTAAGGTAGGGCTATTGAAAGTCAGAAGATAGATAGATGGAGAGCAGATAGTGAGATCTATGGCATGAAAGGTGCTTGTCAGTTCATGAAAATATGTATGATCACCATTATTGAGTAGGCATAAGCCATTGTCAGAAATTAATTTTTCAATGATATCACCACGTTGATTAGTGTCAGAATTCCCCCACAGTTGGCTATGAGCATTAAAATCCCCAACGATGATGAAAGGAGTGGGGAGTTGAAGAAGGAGATCATCAAGTAGTGCTGACTGAATAATTTGGTGGGGTGGTAAATAAATGGTACAGAATGTAATGAGATGTTTTATATGTACACGGGCTGCAACAGCTTGTAAGTTTGTGTTTAGGTTAATATGAGTATGGAGTAAATAGCGAGAGATGAAAAGAGCCACTCCACCAGTGGCCCTATCACTACCTGTAAAATCTTTTCTGTATGTGGCGAAGGTGCGGAATTTAGTTTTGTCATTAATTTTAAGATGGGTTTCTTGTAAAGCTAAACATAGTGGTTGATGGTCATGAAGAATAATTCGAATTTCGTCATATTTATTATGAAAGCCTCGACAGTTCCATGAAATAATATTAGTCATGATCGATTTTACTATTTTTTCCTAGATGAAAATTATCTGCGTTATATTAATCAGAGATAGTAGACATACTATCTCCATCGTTAAATTGTTCATCTGGTTCTGGGTGAAGAGCAAGGGCATCATCCTCTTCCATTTTATCGTTCTGTTTTGATTGTGTTTCATTTTTAGATCTTTTACTCTTTTTCTTTTTGGGTGTATTTTCAGATGAGACTGTGTCTTTAATTATTGGTAGGTTAAATTTTTCTGCATCAGATTTACGGTTTGGTTTCACGCATGGTGTTTTAGTTGTATTTTCAGAACCTCTTTTATGGAGTGGAAGTTTAGAAATAAGAAACTGTGATGATATTAAAGTAGGATTTGTTGATGATTTACGAGGAACAGAACTTGGCAAGTTAGGAGGAATAGATTTAGGTGACTTAGGAGCAGCAGACTGCGTTGATCTGCTTGTCTTATCAGAATTATTAGACAGGTTGTTTTGTTTTTGATTAGGTTGGGAATTAGTTTCAGTGGGCAATTCGGTTTGTGTTGCAATAGTTTTATGAGTTTTTTGGGCGGTTTTTGGTAGGACTGCAGCATATGATACACCAAAGTTGGGTGTCCTGGATTCTACTATTTTTCTGGCTTCAGGGTATGATATATTTTCTTTAGTGCGTATTGTTTGTATTTCTTTTTCTATTTTCCATTGTTCACATGATTTAGCATAAAATGGGTGGTCTTTTTACAATTTACACAATATGGTTTGGCATTGCAATGTTCACTTTCGTGGCCTACTGCACTGCACCGACCACAGGTGATTTTACACGGCATGAGGTTTTTGAATGCCCAAAGCGTTGACATTTAAAACAACGCAGTGGGTTTGGGATGTAAGGCCTTACAGAACATGACAGATATCCGGCTTTTATTGATTTGGGTAAGTTCGGTGAGTTGAATGTGAGAATAATGTGCTTGGTAGGAATTTGTATTTGATTAGCTGGTATTTGCTCGTCTCGACGGTAGATTTTTATTCTTCTAGCTTCAATGACATTTTGTTCTTTTAAATTATCTACAACTTCATCTTCAGTGACGCAAGAGGTCAGATTCAGAGATCACACCGCGAGATGTGTTTAAAGTTCTATGTTTAGATATGGAGACTGCAATGTTTGCAAAATGAGTACATTTTTTTAAGTTGGCTGCTTGTTGACTATTGCTTACTTCAATTAATAGTTCACCTAACCGGAGTTTTTTTTATTGTTTTCGGTTCACCAACCAAACCTTGGATAGATTTATTAATTAGGAAGGGGGATGTTTTGTCAAAACTCCCTTCTACTCGTTTCACTACAAAAAATCTCTCTTCAACATTACATGAATTAGAGTTGACATTCTTACATTCCGTATTGGAAGAAGAATCCTCAACTCTATCACCCCACGAATTTTTTTGGCCCTGGTCAGAACCAGCTTTTGAGCAAGAACTCAACGCATTAGTACTCTCTTTTGGTTGTGGGGCTTCCACTTCGCATGTACTCTCTTTTGGGTGTGGGGCTTCCACTTCGCCTGATTTATTTCCTGAGATTGTTGCCATATTTAGAAAGGATTGAAAAAACGCCAGGCATCGGGCCTGGTCACCGACCCTTCTTCTTACCGTTACTTTAGGCGCAGGTCTCAAAAGGGTGAAAACTATCAACAAACTTTCACGTTTTTCGAACGTTGGATTAAACTCGATAGCATCTCCAAACTCTAGTTCTTTCACAGTGAAACTCGGTTGTCGTAGGTAAGCCTTTACAGCTCTGTCCAACCTACATCGCCCTCACGTCGAAAGGACACCAGTCGCCCAGTGGATTCCTAACCACCGCCATACAAGTTTGGCGTCCACCGATCACGGAACCGGAATTCGGAGATGCCCTGCACTCTGGGACTCGAGATCAGCCTAAAAAGGTAGAAACAAGGCGATGAGATTAAAAAACCTCAACACCCAGAGTGTCTCACATGAAAATAAAAAAATCCACTATTGTAAAAAAGAAAAAGTAATGTGAGAGAGAACTTAGAAACAATGTGTATTTTTTGTCTTTTTTCAATATTTTAAACTTTTTTTTCCTTTTTTTTTAAACAAAAGAACAAGAACAATGTTAGTAGAACAAATAACAATTTGAACAAATAAGTTAGTAAAAAACTAGAACATGAACTGGAACAAAGAGGGATAACAAACTCAAAAGAGAAGATTAAAAAGTGTGAAACAAAGCAAAAAGGATAGACAACCAAAAAGAGAAGAAGACAGGAAAGGAGAAAGATCGCTCGGGAATCCGGGGTCGCGAAACCCGTAAATACCTAAGAAGGTATTCCCCTGGGAGTGATCGAGCCAAGAAACTATGACTATATGTTTAGATTTTTGATGTTTCAAAGCAAAAAATTGTATTCCCTCTTATGTATGTGCAAAGAAAGGCCGGTTTCATAAGATAACTCAATAATACCTACTTTAACTGATCACTTTGAGAATACTTTAATGTGCATGATTTTTATTTTTTGTTCAACTGATTTTATCGATTTTGCGTATGAGAGTTTGATTACTTTACCAAGCATATGCATGGCTTCTCTAATGTTTAACAATTGTACTTAAGTATTTATTTCTGTTTAAAATTTATTTTTTAAGCTCTTAGAACACTTAGTTTATTTTTCCGTACCACGCGTGAATGCAAAGTGGCAAAGTTTTTTCTTTCTAACTTATATCTTAATAATTAACATTTATTTTATTTAATTTTTGATTCCCATGTATAAATACCTTTAATATCTTTCTTTTCATGCCAGTCTTGCTTCATTTCTCCATTTATTTCTGTACTTTTAATTATTTTTATTTTTTGGTGGGCTTTTCGGCGTCCATTTGTTTTTGTCGCCATATTGTATTTTGAGTTGTGTTGAGTTGTTTTTCTGCTGTGTTTTGGTTTTGAGTTGTTTTTCTGGTTTTTTGTTTCTATAGTGTTTTATTATGATGGAGTGTTACAGTTTTGAAATTTCAGTTAGTTTATTACGTCATTGGTGTTTTTTCTGGTGCAGTGGTCGATATCTCTTTTTTGAATATTGTTGCTCCGACATTTGACTTTTCTCTGGATCAAGGATCTGGTCAAGGGAGGGCTGGTCACATGTCAAGTGTATATCTCAAATTTAGTTTCTGATCTCGTTTTTCGGTGATTCATTTATCCGTTGATTCATTTATTTGGTGATTCTTTTAAGCGGCGAGTTGCCTAGGTCATATTTGTTTATAGGGGCTTAGCTTTTGTCCATTTTTGGCTTTTATTTTTTGCCTCCAGGTGAGTGGAGCTCTCTTACATATGCTGAAAGTTAATTCTGTCTGTAACCTGCTATTGCTGGAGATTGTTGTTTTTTGTATTTTTGGTGTTTCTCTGTCTGATTTTTTGTGTTCTGTGGATAATTATAAGTAAGTTGAGGGATTTTTTCAAGGAGTTGGATGATGCCGAATTTCCGTCTGCCATTCAACAAGTCAATTCACACATGTATGAAGCTCTTGAAGCACCGCAGGCTAAAAGCGAGGGTGGAAAGGTGACGAGAGAGATTTTAAATGTTGTAAAGAAATGCATGGACTATGTCAACCTGCGATTAGTAAAGGCTCATAGGGAGTATGTGGCAAACGAGGTAAAATTAAAGACCGTGGTGACGGACAGTATGGCATATGATACCCTGCTGAAAAGACGATCGGGGACATCGGACTCCATCTCAGAACGCTCGGGTGTGAAGAAGTCTCCAAGGAAAGAAACTGGCTTTTCTATTGTGGTGAAGCCTACAGAAGGTACGGTCCAGGATATCCGAGAGGATCTCGGGAAGGTTTCAAAAGAGACACAGGATTTTCCCAAACTGACAGATGTGGTTTTGACCAAGGCGGGTCAACTTGTTCTTAAAGTGACGTCAAGACAAGACACGGATAAGATCAAAAGGACATTGGAACCAAGGGGAGACAAGGTCTGTGACAGTGTTTCTGTCCCATACCTTTTTTTTAAGTCAAAATTTAATTTAAAACATAACTTTCTTACTTTTAGATCATATTATCCCCCCCCCCTCTTTCCTATAATAAAATATGTGATTAAATTCATTTCTCAAAACCATCCAGAGTTTGGTAAAGTGATTTCTTTCATTTTCTAAAATTATCTTTAATTCAAACCGCTCAAATAATCATTTCCTTTTTCCTTTCTTTTTTAATCTGTAACTACCCGTTTTTGCTGCGTGTGCAAAGAAATAAATAAGAATTAAATAGCACAGCTGCTAGTCTCATTTCATGTTCTTGCATTGGATATTTTTCCCCGCCGCAGTGATAAGAAATTTTTATCGCTACTAATACGTGAACCTTGAATATAGATATTAACAGTATAAAGTAAAAATGAACAGATCTTATGGGAAGCATGTATTTATCGTGCTTTGTGGTCGAGCTAAAAGCCAGATGCCTCTGATTTCCAGCATTCTTCTCTGGCGGCGGTCTACTTTGTGGATGCTGTTGGATAAACAATTTCGGTTTGTCTGTTACTTTTCTCATCCTAATTAGAAGCGCTTACTTGCAATCCACATTTTTGCGGTAATGTTTATCGCCAAAAGCCTTTGTACACTTTCGCGCGCACACCAAAAGTTGTAAATTGGCGATGCTGTGCCACGCCAAGATTTCTTGATTTTGTGCAAAAAAACTTCACATCTGTTTCAGCTCTCGAGATGTAAAACTGTCTAATAAGAGAGGAGCGCTTCGGCGTCCCATGTATTGTGGGATCTCTCTCTCCCATTTTGGCTCCTGAACCACCTTTCTTTTATAAGATTTTTAATAAAGAAATAGTTCCTGTAATATGGTTGGAGTTTTTGCATTTAAACGAACCATCCCACTGAACACTATTACACACAGTTGGTTCATTGGCCGGACTTTCTCCAACCAAAAAAAAAAAAAAAAAAAAGGGAATGCATATTTATTTGAGAGAGAGGACCCCCCATCCCCCAACCTTTAAAATATTTTTTTATGCTGCACTTTCGACGTAGTACTCCTGCATCGTAAAAGTACAATTTTATTCGTGAGGTTTCCTGCCAATTTCCTGACGCTTCGTAAAACACCAGAACGTGCGGTAACATCTATGTGCCGGAGCGGTACTGCTAGATTGCTTCGAAATTGTCTTTCAATTCTAAGCGAGCACTGGATTAACTCTACACTCTGTGGTGCTTCTACAATGGTGATTTAGGAATAAATGAGAGAGTTATGTTGTGACTCATCTACTCCGTTGCCCCACCAAGTTTTTTTTCTCCTCGCTTCACCTGCTGGATCTACAAATGTGAAATATGTTAAATTTTTTTATGGTGTTTCCCTACAAAATAAGTTTTGCCTTCTTTCCAATACTAAGGTGTTTGTTTGGTGATCCATAGTTAAAGAAAATAGAGCTAATATAACCGCATAGTTTACGGAAAGCCAATAATCTACTGGTGTATCTTGGTATAATATGTGCTGCATTATGCATCTGTGTTGGAAGTCAAAAGAAAAATTATTTCAGTTACGAAATAGTTCGTGAAACTTTTGCCATATGTGCGGTTTTTTTTTTTATGACTACATCTCTAATTTGGATTCTTCATTCCCAGATTGTTTGTTTTGTGCATCTTATCATCTTCAGCAGGCAATCTAAAAAAAAAAAAGAAGATAGCGTTCAACAGGCTCATTCATGTTGTGCAATTCGTTTTCGTGTCATATCTAGGTATCCCAAATTAGGATACCCCAATAGTGATAGAATTGGATGACGTTTAACATGCACAATATTGTTTCTCATATTACCTATAGATACTTAATTGATATAGTGATTAATATTTTATCTTTCAGTTCTGTTTCTTTTCATGCTATGATAAATGTTTCTTTAGTTATACTTGCTGTTTAAAAAAAAAAAAAAAAATTCGTTACTTCATGCAGTTCATATTTGTTTGTATTACGGCCTTGTGTAAAAGGTAATAGCCGGAAGAAAGAAGATATCGGCTTTATAAAGAAAAATTATTGTTTTTTTTAACTCGTTATACTTGCAGCTATAATTCTAAGCTGCTCTTTGCATGTTAATGTTTAAGCGGTAAGTGCTATTTAAGTTCAGTTATTTTATGAAGGTTTAAATATACTTTATTTTCATGCATGACAAGGATTTTCTGGGTTTAACATTTATCATGAAAGATGTTGCGCTTGCATTCCTTGTCGCTATTGCACAAACAATAGCCTTTTAAAATTTATCTAATTTATCTGTGCACATTTTGTTGTTTTTAATTATAGTTATGAATGACATATTTTTAACGAAAGGTGTGTTTATTTTTAATTTAATTTCTATTTTGATTGAAAAGGGATGTATTTGTATTTATCTCTGTTATGAATATTTAATATGTTAGGTAATATATCATCTGCTTTTAAAAATATAAGTTGTTACTTACAGATCGGCAGTTGAGGTGTAAAGTAAAATTTATGAATAATTGGGATGCATTTCTAAGAGGGATAAAAAAAAGTGTAGCAATTTTTTTATGTTTGTTGCATTTGTTTCACATTAGAAACTTCCTGAGTATCTTGCATTGACACATTGACGCACTTCAGAGATAATATATTCTTTTTATTTTATCTCTAGGCCTTGAAGTTGCTTCTCTGTTGTTTTATCATTTGTTGCACATAAATACGCTGGCTCGTATGCTGTCTGTTAACAGTATGATTTAAATAATATGTTGTGTCATATTGCAAGTTATTCAGCATAGTGTCTTTTATGAGTAGTTTTTTTGGGGATTTTTTTTAAATGTTTTTTTATTGTCAGTTAAGATGTTGTCATTCAGCCTTTCTTAAAGATTGGGATAAAAAAAAAAAGTCTATAGATATTTATCCTAGATTGTAAATGTCTTACTTTTAAATACCTTTTTACACTAGTGGATCTGGGACACACTTTTGAAATTTCTTTTTACAGTTAATATATATATATTTCTTTTTCTATGCAGAAAGTTTTATGTTTTATGATTTTATTAATTTTTTTTTGCACTGATTAAGAGTAATGTGAAATATGTTGGATTTGCATAGTCGTGGCAATTTAAAATAAGTAGAGAGGAGGTGAGCATAACATTTTTTTTCTCAGATGTGGGCACTTGATTAGAAATTTACATACAGTTGGCGTAATCATAAGTTTAAAAAAAATATTAGATTATTTATCTTTCACATTAATATTTTCTTGGAGTGTGAACTTTGGTAAAATATTTAGTAAGCTTAGATTAGTTTAGCCTGGCATACATTTTATTTAGGCATATTACATAGCTCGAGTCATCATGTCATGGTTACAAAATATTTTTTTTCCCTTTTGGCTCTCGTTTGCTTTTGCAATATACATAAGATGTACAACATAGGTTTGACGTATAGTTTTAAACTATTTTTTTTATGTTTCTCAATGACATGCATTCACATTAATACATCGTTTTTTTTTTGTTTTTTTTTGTGTGCAAGTTTGTTTGCTTGTACTTCTGTCATGGTTTGTGTGGGATACTTCAGTCATTGCGCTATTTTCCATGGGATAGCAAAATGTCTGAGGTGTGTATTTCGATCTATGGTTAAGCAAGTTGGCCGCTAGCTTAATCAGGGATCGGATATGTTTTCCAACATGATTGATGGAGCTACACTAATATTAATTTTACAATTAGAGTAGTGTTTACATTTTAAAAATTATTTTTAGATTGCTAAAATTTCACCTGTAATTGTTTTCATAATGCTGATGATGGATAACACCTTTACACTAATTTACACTTTATTTCTAACTTGCTATGGGCAGATAGCAGTGTTAGGTATTAATCACACATGTTTTTTTTTTTTTCCCTCTCATGCACATGGTTTGGGATGTCATGTTTGCCCTGGTACTTCACACACACACACACACATTGACTCGTTCAGTTTTGCTGAATTTTGTTATATTTCAATTAATACTCACCATGGTTAAGGACATTCAGTGCCGTCTGTGTATGTATACGTTTCTTTTAGCATCATTTGTGTTTAGCTTAAAAATTGAATTTTTTTTCACTGCATTCACAATTTCGTAGTTTTTTTTTTAGATAAACTTTCTTTTAATGTCAAGTTTTTTTTGGGTTCGTGTGTTTAAAAGTTTTGCAGAAATTATAACATAATGTAATTGTTGTACATTGTTTACACAGTCATCTTAAAGTTTTTTTTTTTTTTTCAAGGGATAATTAACCGGCTGTACAGTTTTACACATGCAGCTAATGTACTGTTTGACTTCATTGTTTACGCGCGGCTGGTGACTCGTTGCTATTTTAAGTTATAACATAAGGTATTTTTTTATTATAACTGACATGGTATTTGATATCGGTAAGAGTTTTTTTTATAAAATGTAGTCACATGCATAATGTGAGCTGTTAGGTACACTTTATTTTTTAAAGGGCTATTCACATATACTCATTAAACTAAATCTTTGGCATTTTTTTTTCTTCAGATTTAAAATTTTTTAATTTGTGAGTTCAAGTCTCACAGTTGTCTTGTGACGGATACATACATGCATACCACATAAGGTACATTGCTTGTTATTTTTGGCTATCAAAATTTTTTTATTTTTCTTTTCCCTTTCATTCTTTTCTTGGAACATGTTTGCCTTACATAACTTCTACTATTTTTAGCGTTGAAGTATACATTTTATGCACGCTTCCGTTAACTTAAGACCGTAATGACTTTGGCAGATGCAGTTTTATTTTCTTTTTAACCCTTAGTGAACCACTTATTCAACAGTTGTCTTTCACATGTAGTTCATGTGTTGGATATTTGTTTGTGTTACACAACAGTTGTTTCTTTTAATACATTTTGGTCCATTCTTATACATACATTATACAAGTTCATGTGTTGATTTACATATTTTGTTCATTTGCTTTTACACATTGTACTTTGCTAGCGATTTATTCGGCAGTATTTCTTTTTGTTTTTTTTTCTTACAAGTAGTTCATTGAGTTGTACACACTGGCTGGTTTAGAGTTTAACCAGAGTTTTCACACACATTACAAGTAGTTCATTTGTTTTATTAACCCGTATTCATTGCATTTTGATGATAACTCATTAATTATGTAATTGAATCTCACTCGTTGTAAGTGTCTTGGGTTATTACACATATACTGTCTGTTTATTTTGTTGGCAATTACATTACAATTTTACTTCATTGAGACATTAACACATATAGTTCATGTGATATTATACAATTTGTTCATGTGTTTACTTACACGTTGTGTATGCTTGCGTACACTTTTGTTCATGTGTTGCATTACAAGTAGTTCATGAGTTTGGGAGTTTTTCCCCCCTCCCTCCACACACATACAGTTTCTCCTTTTACTTTCCTATCTTTTAAATTTTACACCATGTTTCAATATTAAAGACTTCTTTTTAACAGTTTTTTTTTTTGTGTTTGCATAATGTCAGAACATATCAATGGCATCATCACTTTGTATCTATACAAAGATTTTAATGTTTCTAGGAGTTATCCGTCACATGACATATTAAACTACACATACATTTCGAAGTTGTTAATTTTAACAGGTAACATTTTTTTACACTTTCATTAGATACTTCTTACTTGGAGGTGGCAGATCGAGTAAGATATCTAGTTTCACTATACAAAATTGTACGCAATTTATTATTAATTATTAATTTTTTTTATAAGTTTGCCAGGGGTTAAATTTTGATCAATACACGGAATGTCAGGATGGCAGTGTAAAAATTCATAAAATGCTAAATTATAGCATACTGTGATTTTTTGCAAACCGGGGACTTAGTTAAATTGCAGGAATCTAAAAAAAACTACCCCTTATTATTTAGGGCAGAAGCCATAAGCTGATGCCATTAGAATTCACAAAATTGCAATATGTAGGGCTACACTTGTTTGAGTGCATGCAGCTTGCACAATTTTTGTCTCTGGTAGTCCTGTGCGTTATGCACAAATTTTTGTAAGTTTCTTATGCCAGTAACGAAGCAACCTAAAATAATACAAATAAGCTTCAATTTTATGAAAGAATTCATCTTTCCTTAAAGTAACAATTTTTTTACTGGTGTGTTTTTGTCCTTTGATTTTATTTGCTTGCATTTATGTAATATTATGATCTCATGTAAGATCAAATTTTGAGAAGTCGTATATACAGTAAATGCTTCTCTATATAAATAGATACATGACTAAAATGCTGGTACCAGCGCCACAATACAATGCCACAAAGAAAAAAAATTAAATATAGGATCCTGTGTTATCAACTAATGAGGCCATTTTAATTTGTGGAATATTTAATAAAAAAAAAGATTATTTTGAATATTATGAGCGCTCAGTCATGGACATAACACAATTCTTGTGAATTGTTTTGAAAGCAAGCAAATATTTTTTTTTCTACTTACTTATAGTTGTATAAAATATTTTACAGGAGCTAAAGAGTAATAGTTTCACAGACAAGTTAAAATAGATTTCTTGGTAGATATCAACTTAAATAGTTAATTTTACTTATTTTGTCTTGGTGCATATTCTGTAAGTGCGAAAGTGGACAGGGGATTTTAGGTACATATAAAGCTGCAACGTACACGTTTCAGCTTTCTTCTGTTGTGGGGGTGAGTTATGTGACAGTGTTTCTGTCCCATACCTTTTTTTTAAGTCAAAATTTAATTTAAAACATAACTTTCTTACTTTTAGATCATATTATCCCCCCCCCCTCTTTCCTATAATAAAATATGTGATTAAATTCATTTCTCAAAACCATCCAGAGTTTGGTAAAGTGATTTCTTTCATTTTCTAAAATTATCTTTAATTCAAACCGCTCAAATAATCATTTCCTTTTTCCTTTCTTTTTTAATCTGTAACTACCCGTTTTTGCTGCGTGTGCAAAGAAATAAATAAGAATTAAATAGCACAGCTGCTAGTCTCATTTCATGTTCTTGCATTGGATATTTTTCCCCGCCGCAGTGATAAGAAATTTTTATCGCTACTAATACGTGAACCTTGAATATAGATATTAACAGTATAAAGTAAAAATGAACAGATCTTATGGGAAGCATATATTTATCGTGCTTTGTGGTCGAGCTAAAAGCCAGATGCCTCTGATTTCCAGCATTCTTCTCTGGCGGCGGTCTACTTTGTGGATGCTGTTGGATAAACAATTTCGGTTTGTCTGTTACTTTTCTCATCCTAATTAGAAGCGCTTACTTGCAATCCACATTTTTGCGGTAATGTTTATCGCCAAAAGCCTTTGTACACTTTCGCGCGCACACCAAAAGTTGTAAATTGGCGATGCTGTGCCACGCCAAGATTTCTTGATTTTGTGCAAAAAAACTTCACATCTGTTTCAGCTCTCGAGATGTAAAACTGTCTAATAAGAGAGGGGCGCTTCGGCGTCCCATGTATTGTGGGATCTCTCTCTCCCATTTTGGCTCCTGAACCACCTTTCTTTTATAAGATTTTTAATAAAGAAATAGTTCCTGTAATATGGTTGGAGTTTTTGCATTTAAACGAACCATCCCACTGAACACTATTACACACAGTTGGTTCATTGGCCGGACTTTCTCCAACCAAAAAAAAAAAAAAAAAGGGAATGCATATTTATTTGAGAGAGAGAACCCCCATCCCCCAACCTTTAAAATATTTTTTTATGCTGCACTTTCGACGTAGTACTCCTGCATCGTAAAAGTACAATTTTATTCGTGAGGTTTCCTGCCAATGTAAGAGAAAAGTTGACAACATATAAGTACTGTGCTTCCGTTTCCTTTCATATCTCGGGGGCCTTTGATGTCCTGGACTGGTCGATCGTCTCGGAGATTATTGATATCTTACCAATCTTTGTTTATTTGAAGAGCATTCTTAAAAATTATATTTCTTCAAGGCAGATTGGGTTTCGATTTCTCCGGGGTGTCCGCTGGTTCAGGATTTTCTTTGGCTGCCCGCAGGGCACTTGCTTAGGGCCATTGATCTGGTCAATTTTAGCAGATGAAATATTGAAGCAGAGCAGATATAATTTAATGGATATGATTTCATACGCAGACGATTCAATTGTTACAGATGGTGCAAATACAAGAGCGTCATTGGAGTACAAGATGACTAACCATGTGGCAAATTTTGTTACTGCCTGTGCTCGTTTGAATCTACCAATTAATCCAGATAAAACTGTGGCCATGCTTTTTGGTACAAAGACACTAAAGAAAAGAAGACCGATTTTTAAACTAATTAATAGAAGTATTTCTGTAAAAGATAACATTATGTATCTCGGTTTTATGTTAGACAGCACATTTAACTGGTTAGAACACTTGGACATGGTCAGAACAAAATTACAAGACTTACATGTAATGTAAGAAAGACTCGGATAAGGGATCAAGGTCTTTCTATTGAATTTATCAAGATTTGATACTTGAACGTTCTAAAGAAACAAATTAGTTATGGCCACGAAGTGTGGTATAATGATTTGAAGTGTCATGGTCTACAAAAGTTATCATCTTACCAACGAATGTGTTTACTTTCATTAATAAGATCTTATCGTACAACATCAACGGATGCACTTTGTCTGTTAGCAGGCACGACTCCTTTGCATCTGGAACTCTCGGCTTCCTCACTAAATATAATGTGATACATGGTAATTCTCCCATGGAAATTAGTGATATCATGGTGAATTATAGTAAGCTGAAGAACAAAATTAAGTCATATGATTATCCGTATTTTTGTTGTTCACATCATATCAAATTTGTAAGACCAGTGGTTGACTTGGTTCCTGTCTATAACCATCCAGTGATTTTTACTGATGGATCAAAGATGAATGAGGGTGTTGCGGCTGCCTTTATAGTTTATTATCATGAAGCTTTTATATTTTATTTCAGAGTTAAACTTCGGTCATTTAATTCAGTTTATCAAGCCGCATTGGTGACAATTTCAGAAGCAATTGACTGGTGCAGATCTACAGCTTTTAAAGTTTTCCATCTATACACTGATAGCTTATCTCATCTTACAACGCTCTTCAGAGATTATTTCCTACAGATTCCTTGTTGTTGAAAATTTTTACTAACTTACGTTTATTGAATAAAAAAGTTATCCATATAGACTGGGTGAAGGCCCATGTTGGTATTGAGGTGATTACTCAGTAACTATTTCAATAAATCTATTATCTGACTCATATCTTAAATTAAATATTAAGTTTTATTTCTTGCATGAAACAATTCACTACTCCTATTTTCATTCTGCACATTCGAACAGCAATCTTATTTCAATTCCACCTGTACACTGGAGGGTTGCCACATTGGAGGGGTTGCCGTGCCACTAACAGGCTAGCGCGTTTATCGCCCGCTGGGCGATAGCATTTAAAAGATCACCACAGAGTATCCCCCCAGTGAACAAGGTGAACGACAGTAATATTAGTAACATGCAGAGAAAAAAAAAGAAAAATATATACAGAAATACAGCAATATAGAAATACAATTATATAAACAAAATTAAATAACAGTTACAAGTCTTTTGGGAAAATGTACATGACGACCACTACGCGTGACATAGTTAGGTGTCACATAATTGCTGTCATCTTTTTTATTAGAAATTGGAGGTTGAACAGAGACAGGAATTTTATTATATGATTCTGACAACAGATAAGCAGGCTTAACACGGTCGATTGATACTCGCAATTTTTTTTCCTTAATCATTATGGTCATGTTTTTATTATTGCGAGAAATAACAGGATATGGACCACTGTAGGGCTGAGATAATGGCGGCAGCACTCTGTCAACTCGTAGAAAGATGTGCGAGCAAGTTTGTAAAGATGGGTTAACATACTTGTCAGTGCAATGAGCAGATGTTACTACTGGGTTTAAGAGTCGCATATTGCTGCGAAGATTCGTAATGAAATCATCAGTACAAGGTGGGATAACTGACGTAGATAACATGTCACTAGGAAGTCGTAAAGTTGTGCCATACATTAGTTCAGCACAAGAAGCATGCAAGTCTTCTTTAACAGCCGTTCTGATACCTAGGAGAACTACAGGAAGTATCTCGGACCATCTATTATTCTCGTGAGCTTTCAGAGACGATTTAAGATGCCTGTGAAAACGTTCGATAATTCCATTGGAAATTGGATGGTATGCCGTTGTGCGTATTTTATTCGTGCCTAAAATGCGAGTAAATTCGGCATATATAGCCGATCGCATTTGGGGACCTTGGTCTGATGTTATGACTGAAGGACAACTAAAGCGGGCGATCCGTGTATTAAATATCGCACTGCATACAGTCGTTGCTAGCGTATTTTTAATAGGAATGGCCTCTGGCAATCTAGAAAACGATCAATTATCGTTAAAAGATGAGTATAGCCATCAGATGGAGCTAAAGGGCCTACGAGATCTATATGTATTTGATCGAAGCGTGCATCCGGAAGAGCAAATGTACCCAAAGGTGCCTTAGTGTGTCTCTGCATTTTAGATCGCTGGCATGGTTCACAACATCGAACCCACGTTTTAATTTGACGCTTCATGTCTGGCCATAAATCTGGCGCATATGAGCATAGTAGTAAATGCTATACCAGGATGGTAAAGTTTGTGAAGATGATCAAAAATAAGCTTTCGATAGGAGTTAGGAACAATGGGACGAAGAGTTCCAGTTGAGATGTCACATATCAAATTACAGTCAGACATTTGACAAGGTGTTAGTTCAAACTTAAGAGACGAGGTATTATTTTCAGAAAGTTTCTGAATTTCAGGATCATTTTTCTGTGCATCTGCAAATTCATGAAAATTTAATGCTGGAGATTCTGTAATTGAATCGATTTCAATACGCCAAAGTGCATCAGCAACAATATTTTGAGAGCCTTTCACATGCCGAATATCAGTCAAATTCTGTGAAATTAAATCTAGATGGCGTAATTACCGCGGGAAGCATTTATTTGGATTTTGTCGAAAAGCATAAATTAGTGGCTTTTGATCCGTGTATATTTGAAATAGTCGTCCTTCTAACATATACCTGAATTTTTTTATGGCAGAGTAAATAGCGAATAATTCCCTATCATATGTTGACCATTTACGTTGGCTCGAATTGAGCTTCATTGAAAAAAAGCTATTGGTTCCCAATTATTCTCAGAAAACTGCATCAAAGTACCCCCAACTGCTACATCGGACGCGTCTACCCATAGGCTAAGTTGAGCGCCAGGAATTGGATGCTTCAAAAGAGTAGCGTTAGCAATTGCATTTTTAGCAGCATCGAAGGCTGCAGCAGCTTGATCATTCCATTCAAGGTGTTCAGTTGGTTTTGTGAACACGGGAAGGATGTTTTTTCTTATTTTTATGCACTTCTAATAATTGTACTAAGGGGGAAAGTATATTGGCAGCGTTCGGAATGAAATATCTATAAAAATTGAACATTCCTAAAAATCGACGTAATTGGGTGAAAGTGGTTGGTTGAGGAAATTTTATTATACACTCGACTTTATCAGGAAGAGGTGAAATTCCCTTTACGGAAAGATTATATTCTTGATTACGGAAAGTCCATATTCTTGTAATTTTGTAAATAAAAGTTCCAAATGTTCCTCAGGGTTTTTAGATGCAATAAGAATATTGCCAACAAAGGCATAAACACCTGGTAAATTACGGGTGATTTCATCTATAAAACGTTGAAAAATTGCAGATGCGTTGCACAATCCAAATTGCATTCGTGTACTTTCATATAATCCAAAGGGTGTACATATAGCAGTTTTATGAATATCGTCTGGGTTGACCGGGATTTGATGGTATGCCTTTATAAGGTCAACCTGACTGAAAATTTTTGAACCATGTAATGAACTGGTAAAATCTGCTATACAAGGAATTGGGTATTTATCTTTAATTGTTTGAGAATTAAGAGCCCTGTACTCACCAACAGGTCGCCACTCAAACGTACCTTTTTTGGGTACCATATGGAGAGGGGATGCATAGTTACTACTAGGTCTCAGATGTCCTAATTGCATCATGTTTTGAAATTCTTGTTTTGCAATTTGTAAACGATCAGGAGCTAACCTTCGCGGTTTTGCGACGACAGGAGGACCTTTTGTTATTATATGATGAACCGTATTATGTTTAACGGGTTGATTGGGATCTGGCAATTTCGTGATGGAAGGAAATTGCTGTAGGAGTTTATGATAAATAGTATCACTAAAAACAGACTTTACTGAATGGAAATTTGTATGTTTTATATGGGCCAATGGATTGAAATTTAGTTTTCATGTCCCGCAGACATTTATTACGAAGATCAGGCACCAATTCAAAATAATGGAGAAAATCAGCTCCAAGAATGGGTGTGCTGACATTGGCAATCAGAAAAGTCCATGTAAATTGTCTCCTTAATTTAAAGTCCAATGTGAGTGTTTTTTGTCCATAAACATTAATTGTTGATGAATTTGCTGCAAAGAGCTTTTGTTGGGAGGGATTTCTCCTTTGAAAATTATTAGCACATAATAATGACACGTCTGACCCACTGTCGACCAGGAAGGAAACATTTGTCTTCTGATCTCTAATAAATAGGCGACGTGATTCTTGGGGCAAAGAATAAGGTCGCCTCTATTCTTTGCTGTCTGCATTTCCCGTCCATGAACAAGGTTTGGCACATTTTTCTTCCTTACACTTATTTCCAAAACGAAGATGAAACCAACACACAGAAGAGTCGCGCTTAGTAGAATTACTTCTATTACGGGGATTTTTATATCCGCGGAATGGAGATCGACCTCGACAGGTTGAAAGCTGATCAATTCTTTTATTTAATTTTTCAATTTCGCGAAACAATTTACTTTCGAGTGACTGGTCATTTATTTTGGAAACTGATTTTATCAGAAATTTCAGCTGCTTTATCTAAAGAAAGATTTGAAACAGAGGCTAAAATTGACTGTACCGAAGACGGTAAACATTGAAGAAATAATTCCATCATTAAATTTTCGGGAACGCTAAGAGATTCGGCACGACGTTTCATATCGCGCAATAATTCTGAGGGTTTGCGGCCTCCTAATTCCTCTCCAGATAAAAGTTTACGAATTTCCTGCTGAGAAGATTCACCTGAACGATTAATTAATTCAGTTTTCAATTCAGTATAAGGATCAGTAGCATCAGGTTTTATAAGAACATCGCGAACTAATGATGCAATGTCGGGCGGGAGATGGGATACTAAATAATTATATTTAGTAATCGATTCAGTAATTGGTTTTGGGGTGACGAGAGCAAATGTTCTTTCGCACATTATAAACCATAAAGCAGGGTCAGATCTGTTATATACAGGAATTTGTACTGCGTTAACTTCCGACATTGTATGTTTATGCCTCCCCAACAAAATACAAATAAAATTTTCAAAATTGAATCAAATATAAAAAATATAATTCACAATTCATAAAAATAAAAATAAAGCATGTTCACATAAAATTTAAGGGGATAGGACAAAGAAAAAAGCTTAAAATGAAAATCGAGAACAAAATTAAAAAGAATAAGAAATTTTTTTAAAACTTATCTGGACATCGTTAATCCTAATATGAAGTTGCATAATTCTCCACAATATGCAGATATATGTACAGATGCAGCATTTCAGCATTTAGCTGATTATTCCACGATTTATTTTTCATTTGTAGAACATAAACACATAGAACAAAATGACTTTGGTTTCGTCATTCGAAGGCGCGAAAACTGTAGCACATTCTCTATATAAAGTCACAAAATAAATATGCGTTCAAACACCGGGTCACCATTGAGGTGATTGCTCAGTAACTATTTCAATAAATCTATTATCTGACTCATATCTTAAATTAAATATTAAGTTTTATTTCTTGCATGAAACAATTCACTACTCCTATTTTCATTCTGCACATTCGAACAACAAACTTATTTCAATTCCACCTGTACACTGAAGGGTTGCCACATTGGAGGGGTTGCCGTGCCACTAACAGGCTGGCGCGTTTATCGCCCGCTGGGCGATAGCATTTAAAAGATCACCACAGTACACAGGGGAATGAAAGAGCAGACTACCTGGCAAAATCTGTGATTATGATGGAATTTTTGATAAAGAAGAAGGCATACCGATACCTATAAGTTACCTTAATTCGGTTTTGACAAGGAAGATTATTTCTGACTGGCAGCATCATTGGGATAATAGTGACAAGGGTAGGGACACCTTCAGATTATTAAGACATGTAATTACAGATTATCTTTGTTATTCACAAATCTGTGCATACTTTTATTCTTCTCACGGTGCATTCTCAACCTATTTATATAAGATAGGACGTAGGGATACAGACAGATGTCTTTGTCATAGAAGGGGTGATGTACGTCATTATCTTTTTGATAGTTGTCATGTCTCAGATACTCATGTTTATTTCCATCGTAATTGATCGGTGGAATGGAACATTTGCAACATCCTCAATTCGAGATCCAATTATGGTAAACTTAAAAAGATTTACAATAGCTTAAACAAGGCATTTTCATTCATAAAGTATTCTTTTTGATTTACAGCTCATTTATTTTTTATTCATTTTTAAAGTGTTGCTCCTCTGGTCACAGCTTGATTTGTGGCTATGGTTTTTTGAAATTAGTGCTCAGGCTTGGGTGCTTAAGTTCAGTAATCTCTAAACTACTGTGTTTATCAAAACTATTGAATCCAGTCATGAACAATATTAAAACTGGACATTTCTTTTTTATGGACATTTCTCATTCAAGGACATTATCTCTTATGGACTTGTGTTTTCAATCCTCATCAAGTTTCTTCAAGTTTTCTGGACTGATGTTATAAAGATTATTGGTGCTGGTAGAGAATTTTACTATTTATTTTGGTTAGTCAATTGGATTAACAGTTTGGATTCAATAGACTAGGATTCTGTTTCTTAAAATATACATTTGTAGCTTGTAGTGCTGACATACAGTGGTAGATATTTCTAAAGGATGACTCTTTTCTGTCTCCGGTTGTGCACATTTGTTATTTTGCCATGTATGTGTTAGTTCACAGTTAAAGTTACTGCCTTTTTTATTTCGTTATTACTTTTTATGAACTAGTGGACTTTACTAGAATCAAGAACTTCTTTATCTGTTATAAATAGAATGGCATCAAGCCAAAAAATCGTCTGTGAAGTTTGTCTGTTAACTTGTCTTGTATTTTTTATTTATTTATTTATTTTTAGTTTATTTTCTGTATCTATCTCAAGTGACTTCACTTCGGTATGTTGATCGTTTCTTTGTATAGCTGCCGTTTTTCTGGTTTTTCCAGGCCTGTTGGCTTGGCGGTGGTTTCGTTTGGTGGTGGAGGGGATTCTTCTCCGGAGCATATAGCCTATGCCAAATTTGGTGGGCGCTCCGGTTGGGTGATCAAGTCCCTGATCAAGTAAGTGAACAAAAGTATTTTTGTATTTCGAAACTTAATTGTTAATTCTGGTGCCATTCACTGATTTCAAGATTTTACGAATAGAAGTACCTTGCCTCTGAAAGGGTAAACGCATATTAATATATTTATTATTTTAAAGTTTCCTTTCTCTTTTAATATTCACGTGTACATACAATTTTCAAGACTTAAAATACAAGCTTAAAATACACAAGTTAGAGCCGAGAGGGGTAAATGTAAGATTTTTTCGAAATTTTATGATTTGTCGTTTGATCGCAAGTGTTTAGCTTCTGGAAAATTTCAAGTCCTCAACTTAATTAGGGGCTGAGTTTTTTAAAAAAAAAAGCTTAAAATACACAATTTAGAGCCCAGAGGGTTAAATATACGACTTTTTCGAAATTTTATGATTTGTAGTTTGATCGTAAGTGTTAAGCTATAATTTTGCAAAATTTCAAATCTTTAACTTAATTAGGGGCTCAGTTAGGAAACAAAGCTTAAAATACACAAGTTAGAGCCCAAAGGGTAAGAGATATACGACTTTTTCAAAATTTTATGATTTGTCGTTTGATGTGAGGTGTTCAGCTATACATATGCAAAATTTCAAATCTCCAATATACATAGTTTCTGAGAACGGGCACTGTGACGGACAGACAGACAGGAGCGAGATGAATAGGGCTTCGTCAGATGAACAAAACCCTAAAAATGAAATTTTGAAGATTTGATGAATTTCAGGATCTAAATCGGCAGCCTAGGTTAACTCTACTTATATAGCATGCTTATTCAACACTATAATAATTACTGGCATTCGAATAAAAAATTACTTTACTTTGACTGCTTCTTTTGAAAAGATACTGAATGTTCCCTGGTATCACGTATCAATAGCTAAATCGTTAGTTTTAATGATATACTCCCAACTGCACTTTTTAAAAATGTTCTTCATATTTTAGACGGTGTTTAAATCAAAGTAGTTATTTTCGTAAATGTAACAAATTTTAAATTTTTATAAGATCCCTGAATCCCACAAGTTTAGAAAAACATTTTCCATGATCTAACGAATGAAAAATCATTCTATGGTCAGATATGGTACTATCTTGCAGAATCATGATAGCTTGTATTTTACGGAATTCCAGCGTTGTCCGGGCTGTTTTTTGTATTAACCCGGCAGGACGGGCGATGGGTGTTTCGACACCCCACGCCCGAAAATATTGGCCTGCTGGTCGGGGAGTGCTTTTAATTTATTGTTTATTTTTTTTTATTAACGATAATTTAACATTTCAGCTATCATTTTTCACGAGAAAGAGGGTAATTATCATGAATTTCACTATCAGACAGAATTCTAAAGATTTTTTCGTATTTATGCCATTTAATATATTTGGAGTGTGCTGACACCCCATGCCCATTCTCGTGTTACGTTTTACGGCGCGCGTCCTGCCGAGCTAAGAAATGGTAAAAATCCCTAAAATTCTAAATATTATAACTCGGAAAGTCGTGAAAAAATTTGTCTCACTTGTTAGTATAGCATTGATAATGTTTTTTTTCTAAATATGTTATAAGACCCAAAGAACCGCATAAAAATATAATTTTGTAACTTTTTTTCTAAAGTAAGAACGATTTCTAAGATGATGCAGAACAACCTTTGAAATAGTTTTGATATTAAAGTATTCTAAATTTAACAATTTAAGAATTAGCTCTTGATCAGCGATAAGAAGTGACGCCCTACATATTTTATAGCTGAAATTTTCTTGATAATCGTATATTTTAAATGAAATTGATAGTCTTTCAAAAGCACTGCGAACTAAATGAAATTATTAGTCTTTCAAAAGCGCTGCGAACAAGAAGTATAAGCATCATAAAGGATGAAAACTTATGATAAAATTTATTAAAACGTTTGAAATGCTTTGAAAGACCATACAAAAACAAACAACAAACAAGACGGACGGTGAGGATTTTATTCCGTCAGAAACTTGAAAAAATATCATATTTGTAGAAGATATCACAAATGTTTTGTAGTCAATTTGAATATAGAAATGAGCAATAGTTCGAGCTCTTCCTACAGTTAGTGTTTTTAATATCTAAATGTTTGCAACATTAGATCATGGGCATGAGTTAGTTCTTAATCTTTAAATGCATAGTGAGGGACGCATATCTACATCACTTTTTATTTAATTCTTAGTAACCAGTATGTTTATATAAAATATTAATGCTGTAAAAAAAAATTACAAAAATAATAAAATTTTTATATAAAGCCTATCTTAAAATTTCTGGTGTCTAATCTTTAATATAAGAGTAAAAAACATAATTCTAGAAAAAAATCATGCATTTAAGGATTGAGTTTTGCAAAATAAAAAATTATATAAAATAAGATATTTCTATTCATACTTATTAAATTATTTACTAATCTGAAATATTTTAGTGTTTTTCGTATTGCAAATGTGCAACATAAGAAAAAGTAGGCGTCACTGCAAGCTACGTTCGCCAACCCCCCGTTCAGACACCGCAGAATCTAAAAACACGCTAATCGGATCGGTTTTTAAAATATTAGAGAAGATTGAATTATACTGAAAAAAGCTGTGTAGATCTCCCTGTAAACGGGTTTCCATTCAATTCCCTTTGATTGCAAAAATTTAAGGCCAAATCAATTGCTTTTAAGACATCCAGTGGTTGTTTTCGTGTTTGATTAAAAAGGACCAGTCAAACATTTGAAAAGAATCTAAAATAAAACGAATTAAGTGTACAGAGTCTTTGTCTCCCGCTATTTTCAAACAATTTCTACAACAATAGCCTAAGTCATGTGACTATCATAAACAGTTCCGGGCGGACCACTTCGCTTTTTAAATTCCAGGTGCTATTTTGGTACTTTAATGTTACCCAGGTACAGGTGATAAGTCGTCAAATATTTTTCTATTGCCATCATTTTATCTATATTATAATAGTCCAAGTCATGTAACTGCCATAAATAAATAGGCTCTGATCCCTTCGCTTTTCATATTAAAGTTTGGCACAGATATCATATATACGGCCCCATATTGGCGCGATTTTTTTTCCGACGTCAATTTGGTGAAAACATCAATAGCATAAACAACAACATCCGGCTTACCATATCAAGCAAAATAACGAAACTTTGGGCCAGTTAAGTACCCGATGCGTATATGACATTAGCGTCGGAAATGAATCGCACCAATATGGGGCCGTATATGACATATGAGCCGAAAGTTTTCCATTATGATTAAAAAATCATTTTTTTAATAAAACTACATAAAAGTTGCCATGGTCGCAAAGAATTCTTGGTACTGTTACACTAGCCGGGTGCAAATCTCGCCAATAGCATTTTTACAACTCGCCAGTTAGCATTTATTTTTCAAGTGGTAAATTAAAACATTGCTTGAAGTTGAAATTAAATGTCGTGGTTTGTTGCATTATTTAATATTTGGTCAGATGTCATATACGCACCGGGTTTGGTGTGATTTTTTTTACGAAAATTTGGCGAAAACCTCGTTTTCGAATGCCAGTTAAAATCTATTTTTGGTACAACTTAATTATCCTGTCGACCAAAAATCTATCACCAAACAATAGGATTAAATGCCAATAATGGTTGATCATAAATGTCACATTCACTTGACTTTAAGCAAGTTACACATGTTTATGTCATCAAGTGATTTTTATTTCGACGTTTTAGCTGTATATTTATTAATGTTACACTATATTATTTATTCTTTCGTTATTTAAAATAAACATTATGTCAATTTGTATAATTTGGTGAATGGTTTGGCGATTTATATAATTTGGCGAAATTCGCCGACGGAATAACTAAGTAGTACCGTATTTTTTAATTATTTTCTATTATTTTTAAAAGAAATTAACCAAAAAAATAATTAGCGACTACAGATCAAAACAATTTATATAATTTAAAAAAGAAAATAAAACTAAACAAACATTTATTATTAAATAAACAACAAAGGCATTATTTTGATTGACATGGTAACCCGGCTATTTTGGCGCCAATTAGGTACCCCGGTGCGTATATGACATCTGTGCCTAATACTATTTTTCTTTTCGTTTTGTTAAAAAACTAAGAAAAAAAAAGAAAGAAGTGAAAGCTATCAATTTTAAATGTTTCAGTTTTAAATGAAAGTTTTGTATTTTAAATAAAATGTATGAAAGTATTATATTTTAAATGAAATTAATGAAATAAAAAAAATGCGACGGGAAAATGCTTGGCGATTTATCACCAGCGTCTCGCTAACATAAAAATGCTGAGTTCTTGATTTCTCTATCAGAATCTTTCGATTTGGCGAGAGAGTGTTCAAGTAAATTGAATTGTGAATAACAGTAACATGATACATTTCTTAGCATACATTTAAGGAAGGTCAAACTGATCGCCAAATTAGTTTAAAATAATAACCATTTCTAAAGTATGGAAAAAAAATATCTGTTATGATTAAAATTTGAGTTGCCATCATTAGACAAAAGTATTTAAAATTAGAAAAAAAAAATTAATATCTCGAAAAGTAAGTCGAATTTAAAAATTCTAATACCAGTTTTGAGATATGCGGATCAATACGGATTTTTGGTGTTAATTTCATCGCAAAGTATTCCATATTTTAGGAGAAATCGCCATGAAACATAATCAGTTGTTTAATCAGTCGTTTCATAACGATTAGAGAAGATTGAATTATACTGAAACTGAACTATACCGTAGCGATCTCCCTGTAAACGGGTTTCCATTCAATTCCCTTTGATTACAAAAATTTAAAGAAGAATCAGTTGCTGTTAAGACATCCAATGGTTGTTTTCGTGTTTGGTTAAAGAAGATCAGTTAAACATTTGAAAAGAAGCTAAAATAAAATGAATTAAGTGAACAGAGTCTGTCTCTCGGTAATTTTTAACAGCGTTATAAAACGATTGACATAATACAATTACTAAAATTTGCTGCTTTAACCCCTACAAGAGCGGTGATTCATTTTTGGTTGGTTGGTTGGTTGGTTGTATTGGGTTTTATGGCGCAAAATCCCATTAGGGACATGCTGCGCCAAACAAAAAGTAAGTCAAGAAAAAGTGATGAAATGAGATAAAATGGAAATAAAAAAGCCATCTGGATGGGGCACCCATCCAGATGTATTCGTCAAACAAGGGTAAAGAACAATGTAAAATAGAAATCCAGTAAAGCAAACTAAATGGAAGTTAAGCAAAGATGAAGCAAAGTTATCTGGATGGGGTTTCCATCCAGATGTCAATAACAAAGTCAAACTTATGAAGCATATAAAAACTAAATCTCAAAATAAAAGTCAGCGTGTTTTAAAAAAGTAAAGAGTGCCCCATGAGGTGTTTCCCCAATGAGGTTTGTCAAGATTGGTGATGATGTATTAAAATAGATTCTATATAAGTGCCGGAGCCCCGGACAGTCTGTTAAAACATGATGAACGGTCAGATAATCAAAATGACAATGTAGACACATGGGTGCAAACTCCCGAAGTAAAAGATGTTTATGAGTGATTCTAGAATGTCCAATTCTCAGACGAGTCAGAAGAACATCGGTTTTCCTTGGATAACACGGAGGCCAGGTCATGATGGTAGATTTGATGTGGTGCAGTTTATTATTGCATTCTGAATTCCAACTTTCTTGCCATTTATTATGAATAAAGTATTTGATAAGTAGATTAACGTCTGAGAATGAGACTTTATGGCACAACGGATTAAGAGCACGCTTTGCTGCCTCATCCGCTTTCTCATTACCAGGAATACCCATGTGTCCAGGTACCCAGCAAAATAAAATATTATAGCCACGTCTTGTCTATTTATTATAAAAATCAAGGATTGATGAGACATAAGGATGCTTTTTAAAAGATTTGATTGCGTCAATAGAGCTATTTGAGTCGGTATAAATGATGAAGGAAGTGTTATGATGATGAGATATGTGGAACATGGTTCTCTCTATTGCAATCAGTTCGGCTGTAATGACAGAGCAGATGAATGAAGGTGATAGCTTAAAGAAGTGTTTTCACAAAATACCCCACACCCAACTGTATCTCCGCTCTTAGAGCCATCTGTGTAAATGTCAGTATAGTCATTAAAGTTTGATCTGTGTGTAGCAAATAACTGTTGAAAAACTACAGGAGCCAAGTTGTTTCTATCGTATCCTTTAAAGGGATGGAGCAATGTAATATTAGGAGGTTTCCAAAGAGGGTGTACATGCAATGGACATGGACTCACCTCGATATTGCACAGAGGGCTATTATTAGTAATGTTTCTTATTCTGACACCAAAAGATGGAATGCAAGATGGTCAATGCTGATAAAGAATATCATTGTTTGTATTTAAAATGCATGTACGAAGAGGATGGGCAGGATGAGAAAGGATACGGTAATAAAGTTTTAACGAAAGCTTATCACGAATGTGGTGTAGTGCTGGTTCATTGCAGTGAACGTACAGACTTAAAACTGGAGAGGTACGGAATGCACCAGAGCAAACACGGAGTGCGCTGTGGTGCACAGTGACAAGTTTTTTCAGAACAGTTTTACGTGCGGAACCATAGACCTGGCAGGCATAGTCAATTTTGGAACGGATCATGGCTCGATAGATTTTAAGGAGAGAAGTACGGTCTGCTCCCCAGGAAGTATTTGGAAGCACCTTTAGTAAGTTAATTGATTTTTCACATTTTGTCCTTAACTGCAAAATATGTATTAAAAAGGTTAGCTTACTATCAAATTGGAGGCCGAGAAAACGGACACTGTCCACAACAGGAATTTGAGTTGGTCCAATAAAAATTTCAGGATCTGGATGCAGATCCTTACGTCTACAGAAGTGAACACAAGAAGTTTTGTCATGAGATATTATAAATCCATTTTTATTAGTTCATCTAAGAATACGGGGGATTGCAATTTGCAACTGTCTCTCAACAAAGCGGATATCCCGTCCCATGCACATAATTCTAAAGTCGTCAACGTATAGATCCCCTTTAACTGAAGGGGGCAGTTGGCTAAGAATGCTATTTATTTTTATTGCAAAGAGGTTGACACTGAGGACGCTACCCTGGGGTACACCCACTTCTTGTACATAAAAACTAGAGTACCCCACCGATTCGGACTTGAAAAAGTCGAATGGCGAGGAAGTTCTTAATAAAAATAGAGAGATTCCCACGAAAGTTGAGGTTAAAAAGATCCCAAAGTATCCCATATCGCCATGTTCTGTCATAGGCTTTCGCCATGTCAAAAAATACTGACACCAAATGGTTGCGTTTTAAAAAGGCTGTCCGTATGTGATTTTCAAGATTGATCAGGTTATCGATAGTTGACCTACCGCGTCGAAATCCACTTGAAATGCAGCAAGGCAATTGTTATTTTCTAAAATATGTACAAGACGACAATTGACCATTTTTTCAAGTAATTTGCAGAGACTGCTAGAGTGCGCGATTGGCCTGTAATAATTGGGATTGCTAGCATCCTTACCTGGTTTAGGGAAAGGAATGATAATAGCATTACACCAAGCATTAGATAAAAGGTGTTCCATCCAAATTCTGTTATAGAATGCAAGTAAATTTTTGAGAGAGGTTGTGCAGAGATGTTTAAGCATGGTATAGGTGATGCCGTCGTGATCTGGAGCTGATAGATGGCTATTTTGCAAATAATTTAAGAGCTCTGAGAGAATAAAAGGGAGATTATATTCTTAAGAGTAACGAGAGTTAAAATTGAGACAGGTAGTTTCCATTTGTTGTTTATAAGATAAAAAAGGTTCCGGGTATGAATCTGAGCTAGAGTTAGATGCAAATGTATTAGCTATTGTTTCAGCAATATTCTTATGAGAAGCTATTGTTTGTCCGCTGTAATTTAAGATTGAGATGTGGTTTTCAGAATATACCCATACAATTTTTCACTTTTTTCCAGAGGTCTTTACTAGAGGTATTAGAGTTAATGTTAGATACGTATTGAATTCAAGATTCACGTTGGCTTTTACAACGCACTCTTCTAGCTTCAACCTTTGCTTTTTTGTAGGCAATATAGTTAGCATTATTGGGATAACATCGAAAGGTTCCCCATGCCTTCTGTTGATTCTTTTTTTTTTGCAGTTTGACAGTCACTGTTCCACCATGGCTTACTGTGTCTCATTGTAGATGATATTTTAGGTATGCTAATATCTGCAGCATTTATAATACACTGGGTGATATTATCAACTGCATCGTCTATGTCACATTCTAACATATGATTTGTGATTTTTGCATGATTTGTGAAAGTTGGCCAGTTGGCTCTGTCATAGTTATAGCGTTTAATATAATTATTAGAATCTCTTTGAGGAGTAGTCTGTGAAATAAAAGTGGGAAAATGGTCACTGCCGTGCAGGTCATTAGAGACCCAGAAGTTCCAATATGGATAGATAGATGTGGAGCAGAATGTGAGATCTATTGCATGAAAGGTGCGAGTTGGTTCCTGAAAATAAGTATGATCACCATTATTGAGTAGGCATAAGCCATTGTCAGAAATTAATTTTTCTATTACATCACCACGTTGATTATTGTCAGAATCCCCCCACAGTTGGCTATGAGCATTAAAATCCCCAACGATGATGAAAGGAGTGGGGAGTTGGAGAAGGAGATTTTCAAGAGTAGCTGACTGAATAGACGTATTTGGCGGTAAGTATATGGTGCAGATTTTAATTAGTCTTTTTATACGGACACGGACTGCAACAGCTTGTAAGTTTGTGTTTAGATTAACCCTCTAAGTGTTTGGGGGGTATAATTCCGTAAGTCAAAACATGTCCGAAGAATGCATTGGGCGTAAAATGCCGTATGTCAGAAAAGATTCGAAAAGCGCGTGGAACGTATTATTCCAAGTCCTTTATTTGTCCCCAAAAGTGATTTCGGCGTAAAATCCCGTGTCCGCGTCCCCCTCTGTCTAATGATCCTTATTGACAAGTTGATGGATTGTTTGTTGGCGGCGGTAAAGTGAGCAAGCTTTGAGCCTTTGTATGTTCAACCCCCTTTTACACTGGAATTTTTCCATACAAATTACCTTTACTACCTATACAAATTTAAGTTGTGGAAAGCGGAAGAAAATGTTTTTTTCTTTCCATTCACGTGCTGAATCTATACTTATTATTGCAAATATTAAAATCTAAATATTGCATGTTTCTGCATTAAATTATATTGAGAAGATTCCTTAATACTACTTACAGATAAGCTTCATTATTACGACTTAAAATAAGAGTTTTTTTATTTATTTCTTTTCTTCCTTTCTTTTTTTTTATTGCTTTTTGCTGTTATATTTAATGAGGAAAAGCAGGTTAATAAAAGCAATATACATCTGTAAGATGTAGAATACAATTGAGATTTTATTTATAAGTATGCAATAAAAAATAGTGAAATTACAACCAAAAAAATAAGATATTTAAATCGAAGAAACAAAGATCAATTGACAAATTGTTTTCATGGGAACGTAAAGGGATTTCAACATTTTATATTTTTTTAAATTAGTATTATACTTATCTATATGAAAATCCCCCTTTTTATAATAGAAAGTTAATTCTTTTTAAATAAAGTTAATTAAAAATGTTGTGGTTACAAGAAACTTATTACATTTAATTTTTAAAGAAAGTTTTGTTATTTAAATGTAATTTACCATAAAGTAAGTTATAAGGTAAAACAAAAGAAATTTTTTTCAAGAAAATTGCAATTGCTTATCGCTGTTTACTTTTCATAAATTTGCTAAAAATTCACACAATTTTACAGTGGCTTTTTTTTTTTTTTTTTGAAAGAGTCTTATTCTACCTCAATAAATAATTAATTTAATGCAGAATAATTTTATTAATTTTAACAATTAGCCGCTATTTGTTTAAACTGAAAGCAGCACTGATTTTTTCAATATAGGTCTATACAAACTGTCACATTAATTTCCTTTTTTCTCTTTTTGGAGCGCGCGTGTGTGTGTGTGTGTGTGGGGGGGGGCAGTTATGATAGTTTAGATTACTATAGCATTATCGTGTTTCTTACAGTTTCTACGATTATTGTCAAAAATAGTGTTTTATTTCACAAATTCTTTATTTTACACAATGGCACAAGCAAGAGGGAGGGGGGGGGGGGGAAGATTTACTGGCCTAGTTTTCGCTGAAATTTCAATATTTTATTTTGTATATACTATATATTTTTTTATATATTTGTACAGCTTAGCTATATGAAGTTCGCCATTTTTTGGGGAAAATTTATTCTTTTGAAATAAAATTAAATTTGAAACTCTAGAATTTTTAGTTTTCGAAATCAGGCAACTTTGCTTTAACATTCTATTGAAGACTCAATTTACGGTTTATCAACAGCCTAAACTATTTAAAGGAAACTGCTCTTCCTGCCCCCACCCTGGGTTGCGATATTTTATTTATTTTTTATTGAAACTCTATTCGTATGTAAATATTTCAGTCATCATAAATATCGTTAATCCATATTCTATATATCAGAAGCTTAAAAATATAAAAAATGCTATACAGTAAAATATTCGAAGACGGAATTCCATTCAAAAAAAAAAAAAAAAAATGTCCGTTATAGACAACTCCCCTTCATAGTAGGTACATCGACAGTTAGAAATGTGTTACGTTATTTTCTCACGTACAAGTATATTCATTTGGCGTGAAACAACACATTTTGCCATTTAACCCTTTCTGGCGCGGAGTAATTTTCTTTATAAAATGATGAAATGTTGAATTGACATCAGAATTTACATGCGAATTTATTAGAAAATAAAAACTTGCTAATTTTTCAGTACAATGAAAAGAAAAATTTTAATTAAATATTGTTGTTGCCATTACTTTTAAAATTAGGTGTCCTTTTTTGGGAACACCGCCCGCTAAAGGGTTAAGACATGTTTCCGTCATAGACAAATTCCTTTCTACAGGTTTTACTATATTTTAATTTTTTCCCTAGAAATTTACTATTCTTTATAAAGAATAAACTTTAAATTTTAATTGTAGAATAGTGACGATTTAAAAATATATACACTGTTTGCAGAAATTGTTTGGGCTGGTTAAATTTTAATGATTTTTGCAAGGACAATGATTTTCATACAGGTTGGATGGAGACCGGGTCCGAAATTTTCGGCCGGCTCAGGCGTCTAGGAAGAATGAAGTCTAGTCCCTGTTCGATATGGAAAAATAAAGTTAGGCATGGCAGGAGCCTTCCGAAAAAAGCAAAGGTTTGGTAGAACCCGAGTGCCGTGAATGCAAAATTGGCCCGAGCCTTGTAGGCACACACATCTCCTGTAAAGTGATAAATCCTTGAAACTGGCTCTAGATAGCACACAAAAGTATTTTATAATATTGGAATTAATTGATACTTACAGAAAATCGTAGATTTTCAGTCCTTATGGTGGTTCTCAAATGCCCTGTTCAATAATGCGGAAATTTCTGACACATTTTTTTGTTAATTTTTAAACGCAAAAGCCTGACTATTGAAATGGGTTTTCCATTTTTTGATAAATTACTTATCCAGTTATAAGCAATTCATGTCACGTGACGACTGAATTTTTTATTTTCTTTCGCTGTCACGTCAGAAATTCGGTTGAAAACGCCGACTTTGACAGAATTTTCTAAAAGAATCTCCGCCTTTATAAAAAAAAAAAAGGGAAAACGTGTCTCGATTGCATAGTTTCTGTATCATACGTTTCCGAGCATACGAAATGAAATAAAGAATATGTCATAAATTAGCCAGTTTGGGTTTGAGAATAGCCTTAAAAGTTTATTACTCATATTTTAGGATCGACCGAAACAGGCTTTTAAGGTCGAAACCGTTTTCGGTAATCTTCCAATTTTCGGCCGAAAACAAAAACGAAAATATCAAAAAAGTTTTTTTAAGTAATTTATACATGCATAAACATACATAATTACTCATTAATCATACTTGTAATTATACGTGTAACCCAAGTTGTATCTCTGTGCCTCTACTAAATTCTCTGTGCCTTTTCTAATTATACGAATTTCATCTAGTTCAAAAATGTTTTAGGTATAAATACCCTGATTTTCTTTTATAATGATTTTTGTAATGGATCATCTGTTATACTAGAACTTTCTGAAAGAGTATTTGAAACACTTCTGCTCTTTCAAACTAGAAATTTTACTATTACTGTTAAGTCTGCAGCCTTTAAAGTGTACTTGAAAAGCGTCTTCAAAATTTAGTCCTATATGCATTACTTGCTTTATAATTTGCACTCACGTTTTGAGTGAGTCATGACTGAAAATTATAAACAATGAAGATCATAGCAATAAATAAAGAGTATCTCTTTTTAGCCGATACATCTCAAATCAATGAGTAATGTTCAAAATTTCCGAAGGAAGAAACGAGATTTTTGGAATACAGATAGTGCCGGTCGAGTTTCGTTCCGGCCGAATTTTTGGCAGCATTTTCGCCGAAAACGAATTCTTTGTGGAACTCAGATTTTAGGTCGAAAACGAAACCGAATTTTCGGTCGATCTCTACTCATATTACTATGCCTACTAAATTGAAATGCACTAATACAACTACTGCTTTCGCAGATTCCCCAATCTCCAAAATCTCAAAATCTCTCATTTTGAAGGAATTTATTTTTTTTTTCAGCATTCTGAGAAAATTTGAGATGTACCTTACCGAGCAGAATGCATCCTTATGTTCCATCCATAAAAAAATATAATTTTACAATATATATAAAGGATTCGAAGGGGCCCAAAAAATAAAGTGTGCCTAAGGAGTCCAAAATTATAAATAATCCGTCAATAAAATATTAACAATAAAACAAAAATGAAAAATCATGCATTAGGCATAGATGATAAAACACTTTTCGACAGTAACAGAATATTATTAAGAATTTTTTGTCATTTAATGAAATCGATCATAATCTCTCTTGTAACCAAATTATTTTATGCGTCTTTGTAAATGAAGTTAAACTCTATGCACTCATTGTTCTATAGAAAATATGTCGCAATGCACCTCAGTGTTTTTTTTTGTTGTTGTTTGTTTTTTTACTTTCATCATGTTTGAAGTATCAAAACATCATTAAAATACATCACAAACTATTTTTCCCAATAATTCATAAATAATTCTTCCCCACTATTTGTAAAGAAACTGTAAATGTTATTCATTCCATACTCCTGAGAAACCATCTTTTAGTCTACCTCAGTGATCCATATTAATTTCATTATGTTTGAAGTACTGTTACATAATTGAAATGCACCAGAAACGATTTTTCCACATAGACCATAATATTTTTGTGTGTCCCTATAAACAAGCTATAAATGCTACACATTTCATTTTAATTACTGAACATTTTATAGTAAACATCCACAACAAAGAAAAATTGCATGGCAGTCCGAGTCTATTTATAAGAGTTAGAGCGAGGACAGAAATACGACAGACAGACAGGCTGGCAAATCGAATTTATAAACATTTTTCAACTACGTTGCAAAGTGCCAAAAATTCAGACACTGTTGTTTCTTATATTGTTTCCCTATTCTGCACAGAATAATTATTTTTAAGATCTAATTCGAGCAGTGGTATGATTTATTAACACTTTCCAACATAGTTGAAAAGTGTTTATGGAATCGATTTGTCTGTTTGTCCGTGCTCTAAGTATTGTAAATATACTGAAATTTCCATGAAATTTTTATGGGTGATTGATGTTTAGTATAGAAGGATCGGTACATAAAACGAAGTATTTAACATTTATATTTCGCTTTCAGAGACACTTAAAAGAATTCCATCAAGTCATAAACACTTTTCAACTATGTTAGAAAATGTTAAAAACTGAAAACAAATCCCTTTTTTATCACAGCAACATGATTTGCTTCATTTTATGGATAATTATGTATATATATGGGGCTGTACATTATATAACGTTATCAAAATTTTTGTAATTTTGAACCCCTTCCCTCTCTTAGATATCATACGTTATCATCCACCGACCCCCCTTCTCCCACACACACTTAGTAATTTCGTTATCTATGTCTAAAAATTCATTTGATTTTTGAATTTTTTTCTCTTTTGTTTACAGTGATACATAGATATCATATATTTATTATTTGCATACTTTTTTGAATTAAATGAAGTGAATTCAATAATCTATCACTTATTGTATATGGTGAAATATTTTTAAAACAAATAATACTTAAAAGAAACAGTTACTATTTTAAAGCAGTTAATAATAGATTATTGTTACATAATGCATTCAACAGTAATAACATCTTCTTGCACTTGCCCTCAAACGGGGGGGGGGGGACAGAACTTTTTAAAGAGGTGGACAACATTCTTTCTCTTTTCTTTACAGGTAAACTCACAACAAGTATAATTTCAAATTTACTTTGTACCTGGTTTCTCGAATAGCGGATTATATATACATACGCATATAACAGAAGAATAGGAATACCAAATGTTGTGGCATTCCATATTTTCGAATCAAATAATTTTATAATCATTTATAGATTTTAATAACTTCGTATTTCATAAAAATAGATAAAAGAATATTTTGAAGTAAAGAACACATTACAAATAAAAATAGAGATTTTTTGTTAGATCAACTATGATAACGATATCAAAAGAGAAATTGCCCCTCGCCTCCTTCTAGTGATATCTTACGATATCATGAACCAAATCCCCTCCTCCCCTAAAGTGATAACGTTAAATACGCACAGCCCCTATATAGTTTAAAATGTAAAGAGATAATCAAAGATATATCCATACATTTCTAAAATTAATCTAATAAATCTGGGGGTGTTTTATATATTTATTTATTATGGCAATGTTTTAATTTTCTTATGGAATATTAAGCGGAAACAAATGCTGCACTATTTACATTGTTTTAAGTGCAATCTTGTTAATTTTCTATAATCGGGTTAATTTAATTGGGTGTATGCTGCAAAATCATGCTTGAAAATTACTTTAAAAATTATATAGTATATATTTTTTTCAATGTAGATTGAAATACAATTTTCAAACCAATTTCATCTATAAGTTTTTTTTTTTTTTTCAATGGTGTAAAATCTGGAATTGTACGATGTTTAAAAGATAATAATTTTGCGATAGAAACTTGACAGGCTATTATCATTATCGATTGTTTTATAATATAAATAGATTTATCTTAAAATATACAGATTATTCATATACATTGAAATATATCTCATTTGTGTAGGTAAAAGGAGAATTGCTAAGAAGAAAAATACAGTAAATGAAACATGTATTTTTATTGTCACAATGAAGTAAACAATAAACAAGAAAAAAAAACTAAGACCTCCCAGTAGAATAGTCAGGATAAAGGGAAAAGGGTTTGGGATTACTGACGACCTCATACTGGATTAAAGAAATGACTTGGGCCTATTAGGCTCTTTAATAGCAACATAAATACATTCTTTCAAAAAAGGGTAGGGGGTGGCCCCTAAAAGACAGCACCTGACACGGACACAAATATTTTTACAGACCAATTTCAGTGATAATAAAAGTTACTTTTGTATTTTTTTACTAACACACAAAAGTCACATACAGACACATATCTTATTCTAGTTTTCTTATTATTTAGACATAAAGATTTTGAACTTGAAAAAGTTTTGTATTCAAACAAATTTTAGTAGTATTATATTCTTTTACTCATTTTAACTTATCTTGTCACAAATGTCATTTTTATAGAATAGCATGGAAAATGTCTAACTAGCTCAAAAAATGGCATTGAATTGCGCGCCAAGAGTCATCAAATTTTCTAATCTGCTCAAAGCTCCTATGCATTTAAGTGTGCTATTTTGTGATTTTGTTTCATGTTGCTAGCCACCCAAAGTGTCAAAACCTTGGGAGATCCTTCTTTTTTAAATATTATATAAAGATGGCCCTTTGAAACTGTTTGGGGATTATTTTTTTTAAAGCATGGAAGGTTTTTGAAAGAAAAATTAGATGTGTTGAGGTCTTTGCCCTTTGATTTATGTTGCTACAAATCACACTGGACAACGGTTTTTGCATTTTATGTAATTTGCAATTACTAAACTACATCCCATCACATTTGGTTAATATACGCTACATTATTAATTTAATTTTTATCATAAAAAAATAGAAATAACGGAAAGGAAACAAAAAAATGTATTTTTTTCCTCATATAGCTTACAAATTATTGCCCTCCATTATTTCAAGTTTTTTATATGCTTTTTTTTACTGATTTACAAAACACCTATACAGTAATTACTTCTTCTAGGTAGCACCCAGAAAAAGGCACTTTTAGTATTTTGACACTAAAAAAGTTCATTTATTTTATCTATTATAATGCAAATTTTCTGAAACTTCATTTACCTATTCATATATTGTAAAACCTCTTAAAACGATACCTGTATTATAGGGAATCTTGGTTTAAAAGTAAAAAAAATCCAAAGTTGGACGAAAACTTTTAAATCGGCATTTTTATACGGATACTTCCTATTCCGTCTTAGACGGTTTAACATTAAAACCTGCAATTAATCAGTAATACCATACGTAAGAATTGAACCTACACTGCAAATAGAGGCGTCTTAAATTCAAACAGATATGTGACTGAAAAAGCAATTAAGACACTTAAACGTCTGAAAATAAAATTTCAGACGTGATAGATGTCTAAATTTAAGACACATAAACGTCTTATTATGATCATGGCATAAATGAACTGAAAAAAATGTTAGAATTATGATTGTATGTCTGAATTTAAGACACTTGCAATTTTAGACATTTCAGGAATTCAGCCATTTGAACCACTCACAAAGTAAAATGAACTGAAGTGAGTAGGTTTGTTTGTTGTTGCAAGCATGAACGGTGCGCGAGAAGAACGCGACCGGATTTGATTATTGCTGATTTGGCGGGCAACGGTTTTTACTCAACAGATTGGCGAAAGTGAATTAAAGTATCTCAGTACAGTAAATTTGTCTGAAGTGTTAAAATTGCTTTTAAATTTATCAACATTTGATAAGTTATTTGAAAGTGTGACGATATATTTTTCCTCAATCCGAAATCTCTATAATGACGTTTGTTATTCACATAATAAATGGAATCGTCAATCGTCGTTATAACCTTATAACGAATTTAAAGTTTCTGCTTTATTTCCAAAACATTACACTGATTGAAGATTTGAACTTTGAATTCTCTTACTTGTAAATCGAAGATGAGTCAGAAAGTGAGTGTATCATCATTAATGAAGAGAAAGTAGTGACGCAGCATTTACTTTCTTTTGTGAAATAGTATGCACATCTATCTACACCTACATCCGTTGGTGTATTAGTCGTTAGAGAAAAATTTTTTTTAGCATAGTGATCCGATGTCTGTATTTTATATCTTTGTGTCGTCATTTTATAGATACTAGACGAAAATTTATATTCGGTTTATTGAAATGGTTTGTCAGTACGTGCTTATAAATGGAGATCGAAAAAAAAATCAATTGGGAATTATATTTTTCATGGAAATATAAAATTTTCAATATTTCTACGATAATTTTTATTCAAGACTCACCAAATATTCAAAAGAATAGCATGATATTTATAAAAATACAGTGGTAAAATAATATGAATACGCATATATTTTTAAAATGGCGTTCAATATCGTAAAATAATATGTCCTTCAAACTGGATTAGCTGTTACAGTTTTGGATATTTACGCCAAGGTAAGGTATTCCACAGGTTTGGAATGATAATTCACAGAACGTTCTTACATACATATTATTATTTATTTATTATTTAAATTATTCTTATTAGACTAATTTGCATTTTTAATATTTTTGTCTTTTTTTTATCAAATAAATATATTTTGTGTGAAAAGAATTGTTTGCTTATTTCTGATGCTTTTCAACGAGTGCATATGATTTTCAGTATTAATAAATATATTTAATTCTCATCTAGATCTTTACTTTATAAATTAAAGTTTCATGTAGTAAATAATCTATTTATTGTTTGAATAATAACGTGAAAAATACGACAGTTTCAATTAGATTTGGTAAGATGTAAAGAAGTTTTGAAATTATAGAATTAATGTTTCCTCCATGCTATTAAAAAAGAATATTTATAATTTTGTTAATGATTGTTAAATAGCTCGTATCATCTGAGCAACATATTAAAAAATTGTTCAGTATAAGTTTAAAAAGAAGCTAATTTTTATATAACTTTGCACAAGTAAGTTCTTTCCTTGCGAATTCCTTTATTTTATATTAGTGATATAATTTTACATACAAATTTTCATTTTTAGTGACAAGAGTGCCATTTATTTATCTTACAGAGTATATTATTGAAGTGATTTTTTTTATATTAACAAATTTAAATTTATCTTTGAGAAACCATGAACTTTTTATTTTTTGGTTTATATGGTGGATATAGAGTATGAAAAGAAATCTCGAAAGTATAAGGGTTTGTGTTATCGTGTATTTCGGAGTATTTGTAAACTTGCAGTTTTTCCTATTGGAAATAAATCACTCTTATTGTATTCAACTGTACGCCGATACTATATATATATATTTAATAATCCTTATGAAAATTTATTTCAAGATGGAATATACCTAGTATGTATTTCCTGCGTTACATCTCAACACCATACTTAAATTTTAAAACATGAAGCGATCTTGAAAGTAATTATAAACAAATTATAAAAATCGGCGTAATTAATTAAATATGTGCGGAAAATATTAAAAAAATCAATTTAAATAACATCATGCAAAAAATTTCAATAATATGAAAAAAAAAAAAAACAAGAAGATGGGTATAAGAATTCTCGCCCATGACAGTAGGAGATATTTTTCATTTTTGTAATAAAATTTAAGACCTAAATAAACATGTTGTGAAAACGCACTTCTAATGCAAGATTTCAAACAAGTATTGCCAATAATTCTGACTGATTGATAAAGTGTAACTATGCTGATATTTAATATATTTTGAAAAAGTAACATGGTTTGAAGATTAATTATTCTTATAATTATTTTTGCTCCGAGTATGTATATATTTTCATATTATTATAACATTTTTTAATACAAATTATTTTTATTGTGATGTTTATGGGAAGAAAAATGTTTTTAGAAGTGTTTTTTGACCCTCAAATAATTTTTTTAAGCATATCTGGGTGTTAAAAAGAATCCATGAAAATAATAATAAAACAGAAACTCATTAAAAAAAAAAAAAAAAAAAAAAATATGGATTTTAAGTTTTATTTATTTATTTATTTATTTATTTATTTTGGTGTGTGTGCCTGTGTTCGTTAATGACAACGTTAATATCAACACACGTTATCTTTTAAATTTAGTTTGTAGAATATTATTGAATAGTATCAACAACTGGACCTAGAATTTATTTGGAACATATTTCTTATACTGTCACAAAAAAGGTAAATACTTTTTACCCTTTAGAATGTGCATATAAATGAATATACAGCAAAACCTCTGAATAGCGGACACCTCGAGAGCACGGAATTAGTCCGCTATTTGGTGGTGTCTACTTTAAAGAGGTGAAGACGTACAGATTTAAAGGTGTTGGGGATAAGAAAAAAAAAAAAAAAAAAAAAGAGGTGTCCGCTATTCAGCAATTTCCGTTATGGAGGTTTTACTTTAAATACACACAGTAAAACCTGCGTAACGGACATTCCTGAACAGGGGATACGTCTGTTTAGCGAATCATAGGGCTTCTGCTTAAAACATGGGCTAAGGGTACCTGCTCCTTTTTGTTTTTTATTGGGGGGGGGGGGGGGGCGTTGATACAATTTTCGTAAATCTGCAATTTTGAATACCTTTCGAAATTACGCTGATTATAATGAATATTTTGAACGGTTAGAGTAATATAGTATGATTTAAGGTTTTCGCTACACAGAGATTTCTGGTATTCGGGAATGTTCATTAGCGGACACTTCCGAATTCTGGTCACTTCTATTTAACGAACCATAACGTTTGGTTGGATTTTTTGCAGACGCAGGATTTTATTAAAGCATTAGCAAATTGGGCGATGCCCCCTTCCCTTTGTATTTTGGTGGCCCCAAATTTGGTATTCTATTTTTGTAAAACTGATATTTTGAATGTCTTTCAACATTATGCTGATTAATGTGCTGTTGTCAAATGTTTCAATATTTCTTGCTAATGATAAGTAATATAATAACAACAACAACAAAAAAGTAAGAGTTTCATACTTTTTATTTTTATTATTATTTTTTTTAATGTTGGGATCTCATATACTGAAAATTTTGTGTTATCTAGTGTTAGATTTTATTTAACACACAAATAAAAATATCACTGGGAATATCTAATTTAAATGGAAAAAAAATTGAACAACAAAGCAGGGATAAGATTCTTTCTGAAGGAGTGAATTATTTTTTTTTATAAATGGGAATAATTTGTTACCATAAAGCAGAGCTGATTGCAGCATGGACAAACTTGGCTGTTTCTTTGTGCCTTTAGCTTTACGTGCTCCTACATTTGGTATGAAATTTCTATAAAGCTGATATTTTTAATTTGTTTTGATCTTATACTTATTTTAATAAATATTTTGTACTTTTAGAAAATGATTAGGTTAAGAAAAAGAAATATTTATCCAAATATGTATTTGTATTTAATGGCATTGAATAGGCTTAATTTTTTTTTGTAATAGTATATGAAAGGCGCGGGGGGGGGGGGGGGAGACGAATGAATACTAGATCTTTGGACTAGAATTAATTTAAAGTTCTCACTGAAAGTAATAAACGTTTTTTATGCTCGCATATATGATATCACATAAATACATTTTTAGGTGATTGTATATATATATATAATATCCTGTTCCAAAACTACAAAATACTGATTACAATCGTCATAAGTTCAAAAGTGATTTAAAATATCAGCTTTATAAAAATTTTGTACCCAATTTGGGGTACCCTAAAATAAGGGGGCAGATGCTTCAAAGTTTTCCTGCGCTGCGATCAGCTCTGCTTTATGGTAACAAATTATTCCCATTTATAAAAAATGGTTCAATGTGGTCAAATATGGCTGCGTATGTGGCTTAGAAAGAAAAGTGGTCAAAGATGGCTTCATATTGGTGGTGGTGGGGGGGGGAGGAAACCGGCTCAAAGATGGCCGCAATTAAGACATTTGAAATGTCTGAAATTCAGATGCAAGAAGTGTCTAAAAATTTTCACATTTTAAAATGTCTGAAAAACGAACACTCTTGTTTCAGACACTTAAGTGTCTGAAATTCAGACACAAGAAGTGTCTGATAATTTTCAGACATTTTAAAACGTCTGAAAATTGAACACTGCGTTTCAAACACTTAAGTGTCTGAATTTCAGACATTTCAGTTTAGAGTGTATAATTCACTAATGTTGCGGTACTACGATCACTTATTTATTAAAGTAAAGTAAGTAAAATTGAACCTATGTATAACGGTATCCTGTTTTAAACGGAAATATTAATCTACCTCACATATGAAATGTCACATAATATACCTTTAAACACGAAAACATATCTAAAGCGGAACTTTTTTTGGTATTATGTAATTTCGTTTTGACCGGTTTTCTTGTAATACTGTAGTATCATCTAGTTTACTGATTAATTAAGGGGCTATTTCATTCACGCGAAAACACCCGTTCGATAATGTTAATCCTATGGAAGACATTTTAAAAGACAGTATTACGCTTGCATTTCAATATATATATATTTTTTCAATTGAGTAGCTATGGTCTATCTGTAAATGTCGTTTTTTGCTTTTCTTTGCAGGTTTTTTTTTTTTTTTTTTTTTTTTTTTAATGAGAGTACTTCCACTATCAAAACTAGTTCCAAAACGAAATGTATCCTTATAAAGATAAAAATTTGAAACAAAATCGAAAAGGTTAAAAACGGCCTTTGTACAGGTCAATTTCATCTAACAATACGAAAAAAATCGTTTAAAAATATTGAAATGCAAACGAGATGTCTTAAAAAAATTCTTCCATGGGATTAACATTAGCGCACAGGTGTTTTCGCATGAGTGAAGTAGCCCCTTAAAAGTGTAATATTAAATTAATATGGTAATATAAGATACTACCATCTCCAAACACGATATAAGTAGTATAAAAAATCATAAACTTGATAAGAAAGAAATCTGTACACGCGGTAAATGCTCATTTACTAATCCATCTTAGCAGATTTGTTTTTACTGAACTTTTGATTTATAAATACATGTTTTTAAAAATATTCTGCATTTATCAGTAAAAAATTAATTAATTAAAATACAAATTACTAGTTATCTGGCAGCTAAATTACAAGATCCGAAGCAAATGTTATTTGATCATAAGAACCAAAACTATTCGTAAAGACTTCTCTTTTCTGCAGATATTACTTCAGATGTTAGCCGGCATAGAGCCTGTAGCAGAGAAACGTTTTCCAAAGCTATTTTTCAACACCCATTCACGTCCCCCATTGATAACCGGACAGCGTGCTCGATCACCGTATGACACTTATCAGGGGAAAGAAGTAATCCCTTTAGCACTTTTGAGAGACAAATTCTCTTAAAACATTTTAGCTTTTGAAACAAGTTATCTGTTCCTTTTCAAGTTTTCTTAATGCGTTATTTTACAAAGTACTCAACCGCTCAGAGGGTTAATATGAGTATGGGGTAAATTGCGGGAGATGAAAAGAGCCACTCCACCCGTGGCCCTATCACTACCTGTAAAATCTTTCCTGTATGTAGCAAAGGTGCGCAATTTTACTTAGTCATTTAGTTTAAGATGGGTTTCTTGTAAAGCTAAACAGAGTGGTTGATGATCATGAAGTATATTTCGGATTTTGTCATACTTATTGCAATAGCCCCGGCAGTTCCACGAGATAATATTAGTCATGATTGAATTATAAATAAAATTACCTGAGTCATTTTATCCGGAGGTAGTTGACATACTATCTCCATCGTTTAATTCTTCATCCGATTCTGGGTGAAGACCTAGAGCATCTAAATCCTCCAAACAAGTTTCATCCATTTTATCATTTTGTTTTGGATGGGTTTGAATTTGGGAGGTTTTCTTTTTTTTTCTTTTTAGTTGAATTTTCAGATGATACACTGAATTTAATTATTGGTAGTTTATGTTTTTCTGCATTAGATTTATGGCTTGGTTTTAAATGTGTTGTTTTAGTGGTATTTGGAGAGCCTCTATTATAAAGAGGAATTTTTGACAAATTAGGTTGTGTTGATTTAGAAGACACAGTTTCTGGTTGTGGTGATTTAGGAGGAACAGTATTCGGTGACTTAGAAGAAACTGATTTCGGTGGCTTAGGAAGAACAGATTGCGTTGAACTATTTATCTTACCAGAATTATTAGACGGGTTGATTTCCCTTTGTTTTAGTTGGCAGCTATTTTCAGTGGGGGTTTCAGTTTGGGTTCCAATAGTTTGATAAGTTTTATAAGCAGTTTTTGATAAGGCAGCAGCATATGACACACCAACTTTAGGTGTCCTGGATTCAACAATTTTTCTGGCTTCTGGGTACGAAATGTTATCTTTTGTGCGTATGGTCTGTATCTCCTTTTTCCACTGTTCACATCATTTAGCGTAAGATGGATGATCTTTTTTGCAGTTGACACAAAAAGGTGGAACACTGCATTGCCCACTTTCGTGGCCAACTGCACTGCAACGACCACAGGTTTCCTTACCAGGGCAATTTGTTTTTGAATGCCCAAAGCGTTGACAATTAAAGCAACGCAGTGTGTTTGGGATATAAGGTCTACAGAACATGATAGATATCCTGCTTTTATATATTTGGGTAGGTTGGGTGTGTTAAATGCGAGTATTATGCGCTTGGTAGGTATCTGAATTTGATTTGCTGGTATTTGTTCATCTCGACGGTAGATTTTTATTCGTCTGGCTTCAATGACATTTTGCTCCTTTAAGTTATCTAATATTTCCTCATCAGTGACATGCAATAAGTCAGATTCAGTTATTACCCCACGAGATGTGTTGAGGGTTCTATGTGGACTTACAGAGACAGGGATATTAGAAAAATTTGTACATTTCTTTAGGTTTGTGGCTTGCTTGCTATTGTTTACTTCAATAAGAAGTTCACCAGATCGTATTTTTTTAATGGTCTTTGGTTCACCTATCAATCAGATTTCATAAAATTTATAAGATAGAAGATAAGATTATGGTATATAAAAGGGAAATACACCAGTCGTCTGATCAGTATGTTAGACATTTGAAGGATTTGCTAAATATTTCTCAAAATGTTGTACAGGAAGCGGTTATATTGGAACAAGCGCCGGAGTTGGTTCAGGGGACTTCAAAAACGCCGACTGCTGCGGAAAAGGAGGCCAGTGTACCGGAAGAAGACTCGAAAGATGATTTTAGCCCGCCAGCGAAGAAAACAGTACGATAATACTAATGTATCCTTTAAAGATATTGCTATTTATAAGTTAAAAATTAATCCTACTGATCAGACAGCTTCTGTATCAAATGCGCAAAAAGGGAGATGTTTTGTCGAAGCTACCTTCTTGGCTTTTAACAATAAAGAATCTTTCAGCACATGTATCGTCAGTTCTATCAGCGCAAGATTTGGGTTGGCTCTGATTTATATCTGCTTGCTAGTCGGAGACTGATGCAGCGTGTTTCTCCTTCGACTTATTCTGAGACATTACAGTCTCAGGCTGAATGTTGAGTGAAGCTTGGGGTTGTGGGGCATCCACATCACATGTCTTAGTTTCTTGAGTTGTAACCATAATTGAATGAAATTTTATAAAACGCCAGGCATCGGGCCTGGTCACTGACCCTTCTTCTTACCGTTACTTTAGGCGCAGGTCTCAAAAGGGTGAAAACTATCAACAAACTTCCACATTTTTCGAACGCTGGATTAAACTCGATAGCATGTCCAAACTCTAGTTCTTTCACAGTGGAAGTCGGTTGTCGTAGGTAAGCCTTTACAGCTCTGTCCAACCTACAACGCCCTTACGCCGAAAGATACCAGTCGCCCAGTGAATTCCTAACAGCCGCCATACAAGTATGGCGCCCACCGATCACGGAACCGGAATTCGGAGATGCCCTGCACTCTAGGACTCGACATCAGCCTAAAAAGGTAGAAACGAGGCGATGAGATTGAAAAACTTCAACACCCAGAGTGTCTCACGTGAAAATAAAAAAATCCACTAATGTAAAAAAGAAAAAGTAATGTGAGAAAGAACATAGAAAAAGGTGTGTTTTTTGTCTTTTTTAAACTTTTTTTCCTTTTTTTTTAACCAACAGAACGAGAACAATGTTTGTAGAACAAAGAACAATTTGAACAAAAAAGTTAGTAAAAAACTAAAACATGAACTAGAGCAAAGAGGGATAACAAACTGAAAAGAGAAGATTAAAAAACGTGAAACATAGAGGACAGGATAGACAACAAAAAAGAGAAGAAAATAGAAAAGGAGAAAGATCGCTCAGGAATCCGGGGTCGCGAAACCCGTAAATACCTAAAGAAGGTATTCCCCTGGGGGAGGTTCATTTTTGGACCACTTAATTTTAATTCTTAAGTGCCACATAGCATCAGAATATTGGGATGAAATTTTTTTTTTATTAAGTGAACAAAAGCATTTTTGTATTTCGAAATTTGTTTGTAAATTCTGGTGCCATTCACTGATTTTAAGATTTTACGAATAGAAGTGCCTTGTCCGTGAAAGGGTTAAATGCATATTAATATATTTATTAGTTTAAAGTTTCCTTTCCCTTTTAATATTCACGTGTAAATACAATTTTCAGGACATAATTTTCAATATTTTCCTGCCTTTAACACGTACTCATTTAATAAAATTTTAAAGGTTTTTTTTCTGTTTTTAATAGTCACGTGAAAATAAATTTTTAATCGTTAGGAAATATTATTCTTTGCGCTGTGTTTAAAATTGAAAGCAATTCTACAATAATAGCCTAAGTCATGCGACTATCATCCACAGCTCCAGGCGGATCCCTTCGCTTTTTAGATTCCAGGCGGCTATTTTGGTACTTTAATGTTAGCCAGCCTCAGGTGTGATAAGTCGCCGAATATTATTCTATCCCCTTTATTTCGTTTATATTATAATAGTCCAAGTCATGTAACTGCCATAAACAACGGGCTGATTCCTTCGCTTTTCATAAGAAAGGTTTCCATTTTGATTAAAGAATCAAAATTATTTTTCGAATAAAACTACATAAAAGTTGCCATAATCACAAAGAATTCCTGGTACTTTTATGTTAGCCGGGTGAAAATCTCGCCAATAGCCTTTTTTTTTTTAACTCGCCAGTTAGCATTTTTTTAATTTTTCGAGTGGTAAATTAAAACGGTGCTACTTGGTTATCTCATCGACCAAAAATCTGTCGCCAAACTATAAGATTAAATGCCAATAATGGTTGATCGTAAATGTCACATTCACTTGACTTTAAGGAAGTTAAACATGTTCACGCCATCAAGTGATTTTTATTTCAACGTTTCATTAGTATTTTTATTAATGTTATACTAATTTATTTGTTCTTTTGTTATTTAAAAAAAAAATATGTCAATTTGTATAATTTGGCTATTTATATAATTTGGCGAAATTGGTCGACGGGAGAAGTAATAACATTAAAACGTTGCTTTGAAGTGGAAATTAAATCTCATGATTTGTTGCATTGTCACATACGCACCGGGTTTGGCGTGATATTTTTTTTACGACAATTTGGCGAAAACCTCGTTTTCAAATACCTGTTACATATGTATTTTTAAATTATTTTCTGTTATTCTTAAAATGAAATAACAATAAATAAAAAAAATAATTAATAACTATAGAACAAAACAATTTATAGCATTTTTTGTAAATAAAAAGAAAATAAATTCAAATAAACATTTATTAATAAATAAGCAATAATAGCCGGGTTACCATGTCAGGCAAAATAACGCCATTTTGGCGCCAATTAGGTACCCCGTTGCGTATATGACATCTGGGTCTAATATTTTTCTTTTCGTTTCGTTTAAAAAAAAGAATGAAGTAAAAGCCATTCATTTTAAAGGTTTCGATTTTAAATGAAAGTTTTGTATTAATACAAATTGAATTCTGAATAAAAGTAACATGATGCATTTCTTAGCATACATTTAAGGGAGGCCAAACTCGTCGCCAAATTAATTTAAAATAACCTTTTCTAAAATATGAAAAAAAAATATCTTATGATTAATTAAAATTTCAGTTGCCATCATTAGAAAAAAAGTATTTAAAATTAGAAAAAAATTAATATTTCGAAAACTAATTCTAATTTTAAAATTCTAACACCAGTTTTGAGATCTGTGGATCAATACGGATTTTTGGTGTTAATTTCATCGCAAAGTATTCCATATTTTAGGAGAAATCGCCGTGAAACGTAATCAGTTGTTTAATCAGTCGTTTCATAGAATCGTTACTTAAATTCGTTTCAATTCGATTCATTAGAATTTTATATATACTAGGGGATCGTACCCGGGCTTCCCGGGTTAAAGAATATAGGCGAAAACATTTTTTAAATGGAAAACTAATAAATTTTTTATATGCAATAAATTTTTTAGAATGCCCACTTACATTAAAAAAGCATTTTTCATATGGAAAATACGAATTATACGTCATTTTCCGTTATTATGCCCCTAATATAATATTCTTCTCCTAATGGGATTTTGCGCCACTAAACCCTATAGAGCAATTTTTATCAACAGTTTTGAATTTTTATCAGAAAATAGCATGAATAAAGTTAAAAATACCTCATTATTTCTCTCTTGTCTGCAATAATGAAAGCTATCTAATTTTCATCATTTTGAAGAAATTCCATAAAATGCTTTTAAAATTAAAATATAACAGTGCGAATAAAAAAAAAAAACAGATAGTGCGGTCACATCTGCAAAGGAAGAGCTTTCAGTTTAAAAAAAATATTAGTAAAATTGGTTCAGCAGAAAGATCAGGGCAGATGACTAAAAAACACGTGTTTTAAATATATAGATTATATAAAATTCGGAAAAATTAAATTAAGCAAATTATGTTATTTTGATAAAATTATATTAGAATGTCCTAAAGAATAGCATTAAAATTAATTATTCTAGAGAATTTTCGACAAAAAATTCAGGAACACGATATTATTTTAAACCACGAATTATTTGTTTACTTCTCTAACTCGGAGAAGCAAATCCATCCAGGCGAGAGTCACCATTTTCTGTAATATAAATCGCTATTATTTGCATGTCTTCTCCCTTTTATAAAGATACTCTAAATTTTTTAAAACATTGCGTTTTGTCAGTGTATGATTTCGATTACATTATTTTTAAAAGTGAAGCAATTTCACCCGTGAAGAATTTCAAAGTAGCTGCACTGTGAAAATGACGCACTTCTACAAAACATAATTCAGGTTTAAGAATTAAAATACACGCACGCTTTTTTTTATAAAATGACGTCATTTGCCTTCGCTAAAGCAATGCATTTTTACAATCCAGTCTCAAAGTTATGACCTCATTATCAAGGAATAACAGACAATATTCTTGACATAGCCCATATTTTATTTTCAACTTTTTTTTCCGGTTTTATGAGAAAATGGCAACAAAAAGATACAGTATATCCTATTTTTGACTATTTTCCGTTTACTTTCAATGACTTTCAATAGAAATGAGGTACTTTTGTTGCCACGATAAGAAAAATGGTACTAAAAACTACAAAAAAATTAATATCTCAAAAATAAATTGAGATACAGCTTTCAAACAAAATGCATTTAAAAGAGCATTTTTTTCCTCATACGACGGTGTAAAAATTTAAAATGTGCGATGTTTAAAAGTTTAAAAATTTGCAGTAGAAAGACTTGCAAAACCAAAATTTTATTTCAAATTTCAAAGTGTTGCCATTCGCAAAATGACGTATGCGTTACGCACAGATATGTTTGTCCTTTATAATATAGATAGGGTAGATTTATTTAATTATCAACGAATACCTTTATAGTGTTATGGAGAAGTTTCTCAAGGTTTTCATGAGGCAACTCAGTTTTTTGTGAAGCTACTACTTTATTACCAAATTGGTCATGGATTTGAGACTCGACCCTCGACTGAAGGCGGTTTGCCGTTTGTGGAAGAGGGCCCAAATGTTTGCGAAGTTGATGTAAGTATTATTTACAAATTTATTATGAAAAGTTTTTCTCCATATCAAGTTTTTTTTTCTTTTTACAAAATTTATTTTGTAAACTTTTTTAATATTATGTCTTTTTTATAGTTGGAAGGCGCTATCATATTAGAAGAAATGGTCGCAAACAAAACAGTAAATACAGGGGAGAAGAAATTTGCTTTCGTGCCCTGGTGGATGCTGAACGACTGCCCCAGCATTTGATCGGAGCCCCACTGTGTTCCGCTGTACTGAGGGTGCTGTTTAACCTAGTGCTTCGCCGTACCACGGAAAACCTAAGGCCGTTTGACCTCATTCGGTTTTGTTTTCAAGCTGACAGTTTGGAAAAACCGACCTCTACGTGCCTGATGCCTGTGTCCGACGTTACCATCGAAAAAGCCCTGGCCATCGTGATGAAGGTGTTGAAGTCCCACGAGGAAATAGACCCGTCTAGTGGATTTTCAGTGGACGTGATCACCATTCGACGGGATTACGGCGGTTGTCGCACTAACATAGGGCGCGAAATTTCCGCTTGCCAACTCGCTAATGGCGAGCAAATATTTAAGGTTGGCGAGTAACTTTTGTCTTTTAAAATGTTGTGTTTTAATTCAAACTACGTACGTTCAGAATATTGTGCCTCAATCTAGCGAAATGCGGATCTTGTAGATATTTTGTACTTAGCTGAGAAATGTGGATATTTTAACAAAGTATGGCAATGAAAAACAATGCAAGTATTTTATCCATCTTATTGCTGAAACAATGAATTTAGATATAGTGGAAAAATTAAAGTGTACATATATCAGCATTCTGGTTGATGGTTCCACAGATAGATCAGATGTTGAACATGCAAATGTGTATGTTCGATACGTGGATGCAAAAAATAATCATATCAAAGATGACGTTTTAGGAGCAATAGAGCTGCCAAATTCGCCTCATCCAATTATTTTCACAGCCATTACTGATTTTAGAGAATATAAGTCCAAATGAATATAGAAACAGGTGTTATATTATAGGCTAGCGTACGGATGATGCTCCAAATATCGTTGGATACAAATCAGGACTGGCTATGAAAAAGAATAGTTGTGCTAAATTGATAAACATTCACTGCCTTGCACACCATTTGCAGTTGGCTGTTTTGGATGTATGTGATGAAGTTGAATATTTGAAAACATTTGATTCAGTAGTTAGGAGTATTTTTAAATTTTACCATGTCTCGACTAAAACACCTCATATGTTAAAGAAACAAGAGAAATTCTAGGAGGAAAAATTCTCGAAATGAATGATATTCAATCTATTAGATGATTATCCATCAAAGAAAGTGCTGTGAAAGCTCTTTTGCGAGCCATCTTGAACAGGGAGGCCCACGGAAAAGATAATGATAGTACTAAAGCTAAGGGTTTGCTGAAAAGATTGAAAGATTATAAATTTTTTTAAGTTCTGCACTGTAAAAAAAAACGACATTTTACAGTACAAAGTACTGTTCATCTCGCGCACAAACTCGATCACAGTTGAATGTACTGTATCTTTCTTTGGTTTCCTGACTATTTAAACATGGAAAATACAGTAGTTGCGTAAAATTAACAGCACAATGTACTGGCAATTTCGACGCCAGTAGTTTGTGCTGTGGTCCAAATGCGTCCAAAATTGCCAGTACATTGTACTGTTAATTTTACGCAACTACTGTATTTTTCATGTTTAAATAGTCAGGAAACCAAAGAAAGATACAGTACATTCAGCTGTGACCGAGTTGCGCTGGCAAATGTACAGTGGTTTTTTTTACAGTGTGTACTTCCCTTTAAGTGTGGCATTAAAAAACATTTCATCTGGAAATGAAAATTTAACATTGCATCTCAGTTCTGACAGATCTCGAATGTAGTGTTTTCCCAAACGAACATGAGTTTTTGGACCAAATATACATTTCAGGGATAATCAAGGTTGTACAGCTGGCAAATATTAAAAATGGGGAGCAAGAGTTTCAGACTTTAAGAAGGAAATTAATTAAACATGAAAGATATACATCACAGAAAGACTGCAATTTATGTCAAAAAATATTTTAACATCTCTGCATGTTTTTGAAACTTTATGTTCACATCAAAAAGAAAAAATTCTTGAATTTGTGTTAGAAGAAATAAAAAAGACTTCCATGTATCTTACACAAGTCTCTTTAATAAAAAAGTGGATATTGTATTCGCAGAATGGGAGGGATTAAAATTTATGGACCCTTCACTAACACTTATAGACCATGGGACGAGTGGCAAAATTGTTCAAGTCCGTTTACCAACTCCGGGAACTAAGAAATTTTGCATGCAATACAATTATACAATACTTATTAACTAAAAAACGCAAAGTTCACCAAAAAATATTTGCACATTAATTTTTTATACCAATTTAAAGTGGTACCCTAAAGCTGACATTATAAAGGTAATGTTCAGTGTTTTGGTTAGTATTTTCATTTTTAAATAAGAATGAAGATAAAATTTATTGAACTGTCATCATTTACTAATAAATATTAAATACTGACAATAAAATATTATCTTTAATATTAGTATTGTATTTAATATTTGCTGTTTAAGAAGTTGAATATTTTTTAATATATGTTACACGAATGTAGCTTAAATAATAGATTAAATGAAACTTGAAAGTTAAAATAATAGAATTAAAATACTCTACATTCAGAATGTATATTTTAACCCTAATGAAGTAATAAATATAAAATTTAAGGATTTGCCCTCATATGTCGACACCTATATCAATTGTTGAAAAGAGCAATTTTGACTCTTAAACTCGACATTCCCTTTAACTATTAAATTTTTGAGGTAAAAACATTTCTAATAAAACTAACAATTTTTTTTAGTACTTCTAATAAAACGATAAAAGGTTTAAGTAGCACAAGGCTCTTTTTAACATAAAATTAAATATTCAAAAATTGCTCAACTAAAGCTGCTACCTTTTCTGATACTAGCAGGCAGCTTTTCCAAAAACTAAATTGGAAACTGGGATCTTGAAAGATACAAGCAACATTCTTGCTCACATAATTGTAATTGGGCAAACATCATAACCTGATATAAAAAATGTCATGACATATAATTTAACTGCCTATCCCCCACCTATAGCAAACCCTGATTGTTCTATCGTAAAAACAAATAACTCAGCATTGACTCATTCTGTGCTGAAATCAGTGGATCAGTATCAAATTCCGAGTGAGATCCCTGAAAATAATGCCTTAATTTTGGACGGTATGGGAGTTTTGCAACAAATGCAGAATATTCCAAATACTTTTGAAGATCTTGCTTTACAAGTATTGGAATATATTATTGGTATGGGTGTTAGCTACAAATCTAAAGCAATTCACTTTGTAACTGACACATATCCTATTTTCAACATTTAGTGCAGCGAGTGACAAAGGATGGCTACAGGAGGTGAAACTGTTATTAAAATATGAAGTTCAGCGAAAAAAAAAAAAAAACCCTCATCAGTTAAAATTTCTAGCAAATGGGTCAAATAAGGCAGCTTTGGTTGAATTTCTTTTTAAAAAATGGTCCTCAGTAGATCCCCCAATTCTGAAAAGTGTATTGTTGATTGTTGCACATGGGGGGAAAGTGTCATATCATAAGCAGTGAAAACAGTCATCTGATAGTAAGGGATATGTCCGAACTGCATTCTGATCACGAGGAAGCAGATACAAGAATGCTGTTGCATGTAGAAAATGCTTCGATATGTTTCATACGTGTTATTATTAAAAGTTCGGACACATGTTTTCATCCTCTCACTTTGTAATGAGTAGATTTTTAACAACAAAATTATATTTGCTTCTGGGTACTGCGAGTAATTTAGAATTTCATAATGTTTTATCTATCGCTACTATTTTATGTCCAGACATTTGTGATAGTTTAATAGGCCTTCGCAGTTTTACAGGTTGCCACAGTTGTAGTGCCTTTAAAGACAAGGGCAAAATTAAAGCATTGACTATAATGAATAGTAAAATTGACTATAATGAAAAGTAAAATTGACTATAATGAAAAGCAAAATTGTTTATATTGATGCACTTAAAGGGTTTGGAACTTCTTGGACTTTATCAAGTGCTCTTATTCAAGTTATCTTTACCCTTGAACTATTTGTTTGCGAACTTTATGGCCAACCTACTAAAACCTCAGTAAATGATTCAAGATACCCATTGTTCAAACTGAAGTTTAAAATTGATGTTGCTTTACCATCAAATTATGATGCTTTAGTATGCCATGTTAAAAGGGCAAACTATCACGCATATATTCATCGTCGGTGTTTCCAAAACATAATGAGTGTCCCTAATCCTGCTGAACATGGATGGATCATTAATGGGATAAATATAAGGATTTGTTGGAACACAATTCTTTGTATTCCATATAGTTTACTAAAAAAAATTTTGTGCAAGTGCCAGAAGACCGTTTGTTTATTAAGTAAATGCTCATGCAAATCAAATGGAATTTCTTCCTATGAATTACGTTCATGTACTAATTGGAAAATTCCAATGAACAAAATGAATTTTTCAGTGATACTTTTGAAGTTGATTCAGACATATGAAGATATTGATAGTTTGCATAATGTAGATGATATTTTCTAAAAAATATACCAAAATAAATAATATTATGCATAAAACATGCCTAAAGTAAAGATTTTATTTAAGACAAGCATTTAAGCATGAAACAATGTGATCTTATTGATGGACTTCCTAGTTGCGTGGCAACTTAACATCCAGTTGAAGAGATGATCGTGTTGCAAGGGCATTAGGGAGCCTTAAAAAATGAATGTTTAAACGTGGCTGGTAGCCACAATGAGAGAAATCACTAGAAAAGTTAAGAAAAGAATAACTTAAAGTGAGAACTTGAAGTACTAAAAGTTTAACAATGTAAGAGAAAAAAGAAAATTTAGATAAAAAAAAAGAGAAAGAAATTCCATTAGTTCCAAAAAGGACAGGCGAAAAAGCTACCAAGGGATATCCCATCTAAAAAAAGGGGACTCTTTTCAGTGACCATACATTAAGTTTAAGTTGGTTAAAAATGCTATTTATATAGCAGATAAGCAGTATTATATTTAAGCATTACCAATTTTCTAAAATCATTTAGATATTGTTTGTCTAATTTTTCCTGTAACTTCTTAAGCATTTTATTAAGAGGTAAGTGCATTATATCAAAGTCTCTTTACTGTTATTATGTTGCTTAAAGAGCCTTGTGTTACTTAAACCTTTTATTTATTAATTAGAAGTATTCGAAAAAAATTGTTAGCTGTATTAGAAATGTTTTTACCTCAAAAGTTTAATAGTTAAATGGAGTGTCAAGTTTAAGATTCAAAATTGCTCTTTTCAACAGATGATATAGGTGTCGACATATGAGGGCAAATCCTTAAATTTTATATTTATTACTTCATTAGGTGTTAAAACATATGTTCTGAAAGTATAGAGTATTTTTATTTTATTATTTTAACTTTCAAGTTTCATTTAATCTATTATTTAAGCTACATTTGTGTAAAATATACTAAAAAATATTCAACTTCTTAAACAGCAAATATTAAATACAATACTAATATTAAAGAAAATATTTTATTGTCAGTATTTAATATTTATTAGTAAATGATGACAATTCAATAAATTTTATCTTCATTCTTATTTAAAAGGGAAAATCCTAACCAAAACACTGAACATTGCCTTTATAATGTCAGCCTTAGGGTACCACTTTAAATTGGTATAAAAAATTAATGTGCAAATATTTTTTGGTGAACTTTGCGTTTTTTAGTTAATAAGTATTGTATAATTGTATTGCATGCAAAATTTCTTAGTTCCTGGAGTTGGTAAACGAAAACTGGTTTTTAGCCACTTTTGATGCTTCGTCCCATGGCCTATTAAGATATGCTGGAGAAGTTTACAGTGAAAAGTACTCAGATAGATTCCACAATTCGCTCCAGATTCTACCAATTTGCGTTTTTCTACCAGTGAGAATAGCTTCTTGCGGAGGATTCAGCTGTCACAACAGACTCAAGACTGCATACAGGAACTCTCTGAAGGCTGAGACACTGGATGATTTACTCATAATTTCTATTAATTGATCCACCCTTACAGATTTTGACACTACAGCTTTGATTGACAAGTGCAGGGTTCGTACGGGTACCGCTATTTTCAAGGTCCAATATCAGAATTTTTTTTTTATAGAAAAATAAATCTAGTTTGAACGGACGAAATTTCGCCTTATTTCAGGAGAGATTTTCAATAAGGAAATACTGGTACATAAGAAATTCTTAGTTTGGAAATTCAAGCACCCGTACGAACCCTGAAGTGGTATTTCAGTGCAGAAAGACAACACCACAAAAATTGTTCATTAAAAATTGTTCATATTTCTCATGAATATAAAATTCTAGATTTAACAGACAGCTCATTCTGACAACGGTTATTTTAAATTCAGTTTGTCATAAATAGTTCATTTTCTGGCCAAGTCTGGTGACTGACGTTGCTGTCTGAATAAATGTAAAATAATGGCGAGCAAAAGTTTTATTTTGGCGAGCACCTTTTAAACTGAAATTTCATGCCCTGCACTAACAGGAGGGTGATCAACGTGGAGGTCGACAGGCTACGCAAGAAATGTATTTTTCCCATCCCCTATGACAACGAAGGCCTGTGCTGTGCCAATGCTATTGTCTACGGCTTAGCGTATGAAAACAATGATCGAACAGCTTTGAATGCTGGACATGCGTAAAAGCTACCAAGGGATATCCCATCTAAAAAAAGGGGACTCTTTTCAGTGACCATACATTAAGTTTAAGTTGGTTAAAAATGCTATTTATATAGCAGATAAGCAGTATTATATTTAAGCATTACCAATTTTCTAAAATCATTTAGATATTGTTTGTCTAATTTTTCCTGTAACTTCTTAAGCATTTTATTAAGAGGTAAGTGCATTATATCAAAGTCTCTTTACTGTTATTATGTTGCTTAAAGAGCCTTGTGTTACTTAAACCTTTTATTTATTAATTAGAAGTATTCGAAAAAAATTGTTAGCTGTATTAGAAATGTTTTTACCTCAAAAGTTTAATAGTTAAATGGAGTGTCAAGTTTAAGATTCAAAATTGCTCTTTTCAACAGATGATATAGGTGTCGACATATGAGGGCAAATCCTTAAATTTTATATTTATTACTTCATTAGGTGTTAAAACATATGTTCTGAAAGTATAGAGTATTTTTATTTTATTATTTTAACTTTCAAGTTTCATTTAATCTATTATTTAAGCTACATTTGTGTAAAATATACTAAAAAATATTCAACTTCTTAAACAGCAAATATTAAATACAATACTAATATTAAAGAAAATATTTTATTGTCAGTATTTAATATTTATTAGTAAATGATGACAATTCAATAAATTTTATCTTCATTCTTATTTAAAAGGGAAAATCCTAACCAAAACACTGAACATTGCCTTTATAATGTCAGCCTTAGGGTACCACTTTAAATTGGTATAAAAAATTAATGTGCAAATATTTTTTGGTGAACTTTGCGTTTTTTAGTTAATAAGTATTGTATAATTGTATTGCATGCAAAATTTCTTAGTTCCTGGAGTTGGTAAACGAAAACTGGTTTTTAGCCACTTTTGATGCTTCGTCCCATGGCCTATTAAGATATGCTGGAGAAGTTTACAGTGAAAAGTACTCAGATAGATTCCACAATTCGCTCCAGATTCTACCAATTTGCGTTTTTCTACCAGTGAGAATAGCTTCTTGCGGAGGATTCAGCTGTCACAACAGACTCAAGACTGCATACAGGAACTCTCTGAAGGCTGAGACACTGGATGATTTACTCATAATTTCTATTAATTGATCCACCCTTACAGATTTTGACACTACAGCTTTGATTGACAAGTGCAGGGTTCGTACGGGTACCGCTATTTTCAAGGTCCAATATCAGAATTTTTTTTTTATAGAAAAATAAATCTAGTTTGAACGGACGAAATTTCGCCTTATTTCAGGAGAGATTTTCAATAAGGAAATACTGGTACATAAGAAATTCTTAGTTTGGAAATTCAAGCACCCGTACGAACCCTGAAGTGGTATTTCAGTGCAGAAAGACAACACCACAAAAATTGTTCATTAAAAATTGTTCATATTTCTCATGAATATAAAATTCTAGATTTAACAGACAGCTCATTCTGACAACGGTTATTTTAAATTCAGTTTGTCATAAATAGTTCATTTTCTGGCCAAGTCTGGTGACTGACGTTGCTGTCTGAATAAATGTAAAATAATGGCGAGCAAAAGTTTTATTTTGGCGAGCACCTTTTAAACTGAAATTTCATGCCCTGCACTAACAGGAGGGTGATCAACGTGGAGGTCGACAGGCTACGCAAGAAATGTATTTTTCCCATCCCCTATGACAACGAAGGCCTGTGCTGTGCCAATGCTATTGTCTACGGCTTAGCGTATGAAAACAATGATCGAACAGCTTTGAATGCTGTTCGAGATTTCAGGCGCCCAGCCCTGATGAACCGAGCGAAAACATTGCATGAAGCGGCTCAAGTTTCCTTGGGTCCCTGCACCTTCACCGAAGTGGCCCTCTTTGAGCAACATCTCAATATGCAAATAGCTGTTTTTACCACAGATGCCCTGAACAAGGTACTTAGGTTTTTTATTAATTTATTTTTAATTTTTTTTTTATAAAAATATATATTTCTGTTTTTAATCTAAAACAAAAATACGTTTTTTCTTTTTTCAAGTTGGCCTACAAAGGACTCCAACGCTTCGATCCCGAGACAGAGAAACTCCAAACCCGCATCAACCTTTGGTTGCACAACAACCATTATGATGTGATTAAGAGCATGAAAGCATTTTATGACTCCAATTTATTTTGTGAAGACTGCGACAAGTCCTTTCAGAAACCTGAAGATCACCACTGTGCTCATGCGTGCCATATTTGCAAGAGATCGCCGTGCCCTCGAAATCAACTGAGACGTTGCCCGGATTGTGATCGACTCTGCCAGTCCGAAAGCTGCTTCACTGCCCATAAAGCCGTCACAGAGCAGCAAGTACTGTCTCTGTGCGATCGAGTACGTATTGTTTTTTTGTATGTTTCTGTTTTTAATTGTTTTATTTGAAAAAACTCTAACTTTATATTTTGTTTTAGGTCTACCAGTGCAGACAATGCTGGAAGGTGATTGAACGCAGAAAATGCCCCTGAGAAGCCCATCGATGCCACACCATTAAGTGTCCGTCCTGCAATCAATATGTAGTGTCCGAAGAGCATCTATGCTTTTTAAATAAAGAGCCAGCCAAGAAACCGTCAGAAAACCTCTTGTTTTTTTACTTTGAAACGGACCAGAGTTCAGAAGAACACCTAGTGAATTTCGCGGTGGCTCATTATGCGGACGGTACAGAAGAAGTATTTAAAGGGTATGATGCTTGTTTGAACTTTTGCAAGTGGCTTTTCCAATCGAAACACAAGGGCCTTACAGCCGTGGCCCACAGCATGAAGGGTACGTTTTCACAGTTTTATTGCTTTTTAAAATTTTATTACATAATGTCTGTTTGTTTATTGGATTTGCGTAATCGGTTTTTTTATTCTTTTACAGGTTTGACGGCCAGTTTATCATGGCATGGTTGCTAGAAGAAGGGATTGCCCCTGAAGTCATCCCCAACGGCTCGATGCTCATGAACATCTATGTAAAGACTCTGAACATACATATCATTGACTCGATCAACCTCCTACCCATGTCTATGAGGAAATTACCAGCCTGTTTTCGCCTCACAGAATTGGAAAAGGGGTATTTCCCCCCTTTTTTCAACACCAGGGAGAACCAAACTATGTAGGACCCATGCCAGACCCTTCTTACTACGGCCATGACACCATGTCGTCTACTGCAAGAGATGCGTTCACGCATTGGTATGAAGCTCATAAAGAAATGGTGTTTAATTTTCAAGAAGAAATGTTGGCGTATGTTTTTAACGCATTTTTTAAGCCTTTTTTTCTAATGTCTCTGTTACATTTTGAATATTTCAGATTATTAATTTATCGTCTGCATTATTTCTCTATTTAAATTTAAATATTTAAGTTCAAAAACAACTTTAAAAACGTATTAAGTAAATAAATAAAAAGCATTCTAAATAATTTATATTCCGTTAATAATCCTATAATTAATAATTATTCAAAGTAATAAATATTATAATATGCAATTAAATATAATTCTAATAGTGTACAGATCTTTTAAAATATAAACATTACGGAAAATCGTTCGCTAAAGTAACTTACAATGCTTTTCTTACAATCGCTAACTTCCGAAAATATAAATTTAAAAAGTTATTTAATATTAATTATTTTATTCCAAAACTATTTTTATTGGATGCTACTATTTATTTCTAAGCGATTGCCAAAATTTCATTAATTTTAAACCGTAATTTAGCGAGATATCCGCATTACAAAATTTAATCACTTCTGTCAGTTTTAAAAGACGCGCGATCCATTTTTTTTCCCCGACGCAGTTAGACATTTTTTATCTTTCTTCCTCGCAGAAAAGAACGTCGTGACGTCACTCTATCCTCCATCTTATTTTGGTATCACGGCGTGACATCGCTGGTACTCAGGAATGCAGGGGGAATGCAACTTCGATTACGATACAAATCGTTATCGATATTTCGATTGCGATAAAAATCGCTATCGTGATGACTCAGATGTGCACGTGCCGGTCGCTGATTGGCGAATTTAAGTTGAGCGTCAGTTTTAACGTTCTTTTCGGGCCATTTTTTTTTACTCACTCTCTCTCGGGACGATGTAGCAGGAGGTTGCGCTCTGTCAGAGTTCCGTGCGTAACGAGCAAAATTTTTAGGTAAAAACTTTCGTCAGCTTCACGTCTAAGAACATCGATCCATTTATTTTATTCTTTTTCAATATTTCTACAAGAGAATTCCAGCAACATCAGTGACGTGTTATGTTAAGGATGTGAGGACCTGTCTGCTGTTTTTTTCTTCATAAAACCTGCTTGAGGAGCTATCTGCTGCTCTCTCTATTATTCAAAGACGATGTCAACCAACAGCTGCTGTCACTTCCAATGATGCGGCAGAATGATGACAACTGTCCCCTGTAAATTCTTCATAATTTCTTAAGTACTTCTTCTCAACCTCATAATTTATCTACTGCCTCAACTGCAGGAAGGAAACCATCCCTTTATAAAATTCTTTTTTTTCTCTGTGTGAATTCTCAAAGCATCTGAGTGCTACAACTTATCCAGAATCCTTCTCAACCAAAAACTTTTCGGAATACTGAACTTTTAAATAGAAAGAACTGTGGACATAAATTAAAATTCGGACAATATATCTCAAGCCTGTTTTAAATGAACAATCCAAACATCCTTCCACATTACCGCCAGCTAGTCAATGAAAAAAAACACCTGTTTTTAATATAATCTAAAAATATATCCTCATCACTCTGTTATTTCCTGGCCAGGAAAATATTTTACTTCGTCATTATTAGTTTTATATATTATTTCAGTACATATAAAATAATTTTGCAATAAAATATGTGTCAACTGTACCTTCAATCTCCGGGTGAGTTATTTTACTCTTTCTTACTTTTCAGCCTCCATTGTTGAATATTTTTATGGCAACATTTTCTAAATTATTTTTAATGCTTAACTTTAATTCTTAATATTTTCATTGGTTGCCAATCCATTTTAATTTTCAGACAACCACTAAGGCGATTCACGGCCACACACAATAAATATAGCATTTAAATATAGCATTTGGCGCCTTTGACCATTTTTTTGGTGTTCGAACCTGGTCAATGTCTGAAAATCTTAACTTTAAATGTTTAACTTTTGGTAATTATAATGTGCAATATTATATTTCAAAGATCGTTTAACGATTTTTTAACGGTTATTTTATTTTAACTTCATTAATATTTTCTGTTATTGCTGATAAATTTTAACTTGATTCAAATGATTAATTATAAAAAGAAATTCCTAAGATAAGCGTCCTTGTGAGCACCAAAAAAAAATAATATTTTGATATAAAGTGTATTTTATATATATTCTTATATTTTATATATATATTCTTATATTTTATTTGTTTCATTTCTTATATTTTATACAATAGATTTTGAAAAGATTTTATTATTTACCTATATTTGTTGATTGATAAATTTAATTTATGCAGATATAATTTTCTCAGTCTTTTGAAAAAAGAAATATTACTTTTTTAGTTGTATTTTCATATTTTGCTAATTAAAATTTTTATTCTATTTTGCTAAATCATGGCAAACAATCGCGCACTTTTTCGGTCGATGATGTCGGCGATTCCGCCTTTTCATGGCCACCCTAATGAAAATGTTAACATCTTTTTACAAAATTTAGAAGATGTATGCAACATTCAAAATATCACAGACGTAAACCGCATTACTTTGTTGAGACTCCTGTGTAGGGAAAAGGCTTCAGAATTTTTGTCAACTGACAAACGTGTAAGCGAAGAAAAAAGTTTTGGAAATGTAGCAAATTTGATGAAATTAAAATTTGAATACAAACAAAATTTCCAGGAAGCGTCGTATCAGTATGGGCGCATAACTCAACAGCCGAAACAGTCTGTGCTTGATTTAGCGGAGGAAGTCAGGGCGACGGTTAACAATATGGCTCCAGGTTCTGAGGATAATGCAGCATTAGACTCATTTAAGGCTAATTTAATGTCTTCCAAATTTTTAGAGGCCTTACGAACTGACATTAAAGTTGAAGTTCTTAAATTCGGAAAAAAAAATTTTGATGAAATTGTGGCTAAGGCCGTAGATATTGAAAAAGCGCTGGAACATAATACTTTTGATCTTAACACTTTACAAGTTGCACCATCCACCAGTAATCCAGACAGTTTGCTGGAAAAACTTTTGAAATGCCAGGAAGATCAGAATAAACAAATTGCTCAGCTGACAGAAACGGTGCAGAAGATGAAAGAGGAAAAGCTGTTATGTCAGATTTGCCGCAAGGCACACAGTGCCAAAGATTGCTGGTACTACCTAGAGTTTCAAAACTCGAATGGTAGAAACGGTACAAATTTTTCAAGAGGGGGCATGAATAACAGTGAGGCGAATTATTTTGTTAATGAAAATAGCAATTGGTATAATAACAATCAAAGGGGTTTTCAGGAAAATGGCATAAGATATAACCGTGGAAGAGGTCGTAACAATTACAGACCATACAACCATTCAAGAAGACATTTAAACGGGTAAAGGGTTCTGAAATTGATGTAAATAATTCCCCCCCCCCTCATGATTGCAGGGCCCTAGATTCTTTTTTTTATAATGATGAGGGTATTGAATTAAGTCCTAATGTAAATAATGATAAAATTTTGATGAGCTGCAATATAGATAACTCAGAATTACTAATAATTAAACTTAAATTTGGAAAACTCGCTTTTGATGGGCTTTTAGACAGTGGAGCGAATTTGTCACTAATACAACCACATGCAATTAATCTTCTTAAAAAACAAAATAAATTAAATTTCTTATCACGCTCTGTAAACATAAAAACTATCAACAATTGTTCTATTCCTTTTTTTTCAACGGTACAACTTAAATTTCGAATTCAGAACACTTGGTTCACTAACACATTTTTCATTACTCATGACAATTGGCACTCCAATTATCAAATTATTTTGGGCTACGATTTCCTCAATAGAAATAAAGTTCTTTTGGATTCAGCGAATCAGCAACTTATTATGGGTCACCTTACTTTTCCTTTTGCCAATAAAAACCCTGATTCTTTGCAACCTGTAAATAATAATGACAATAGTAACATTTCACCTGATGATAATTTTGATAATTCGAATTCTGTTATTAATCCTTCCCCTTCAGAGTTTATTGCTAATGTTCATAATAACCCAGTACTTTCAAATGACTTAAATTCTTCTCTAAATAATCCAGTATTTTCTAATGATTTAACTTCTTCTCAAAATAATTCTGAAATGTCAAAAAATTTTGTTAAACCAGCCAATCAAGTAACTCTAAGACCCAATCAAGGCAAAATTATTAAACTTAAACCTCTTCATAAAATTAGTAATTCCTTAAACTATTTATTTTGTCCAACATCAAATAAATTATCTTTAAAATTAAATTTCAGTCTACATCAACCTGATGCAAACAATGCCATTCTTTTATATGTCCACAACAATACTGATAAAAACATAATAATTAGAAAGAAAACTAAATTAGGATTTATAAAGCCCATTTCAGAAGACCAAATTTCTACTCATGACAATACTCAAACATATCAAGTTAATTCTTTAATTACTCAGGAAATGCTAGAACTTAGAGAAAAAGAACTTACGTCTGATAAATTTAATATTGCCCACTTACCTGATGCTGAGAAAAAACGTGTTCTTAGTCTATTTATGGATAACTCCGCTGTATTTTCTTCGTCTTATGACACTCTTGGCTGCACTGATAAAGTAGTTCCTGAATTTAAATTGCTTCATGACTTTGCACTGCAAACAAAACCCTATCCCATTCCTAAAATAGCCAAAGATTTTGCTCGTAAAGAAATCTCTGATCTCTTAAAGGCAGGAATTATTCAAAACTCTTCCTCTAACTATTGCTTTCCAGTTCTTTTTGTACATAAAAAATCTCTTCCTACTGATGATCCAAGTAAATTAAAATTCCGTATGGTTATTGATTACCGTCTTTTAAATGCAATTACTGAACCCTATAAAATTTGTCTTCCTAGAATTAATGAAGTAATTCAAAACATTTCAGGTAAAAAACTGTATACGGTATTAGACTTAAAATCAGCATTTTTTCAAATTCTTCTGCAGGAAAAAGACAGGGCAAAATTAGCGTTTGCAACTGAGTATGGAAATTTTGAACCTACCAGATTAGCCTTTGGCCTCGTTAATAGTACTTCTTATTTTCACACATTAATTAACGATTGTTTGGACCCATTAAGGGGCAAAAATGTTCAATATTTTCTTGACGATATTATTGTGGCTGCTGATTCTCTAGAGGAAATGTTGTCATGGCTCCAAAAAGTATTTGACAGACTTAAGGAATTTAATTTAACTTTAGACCCAGCAAAATTACAAATTTGTCAACAAGAAATAACTTACCTTGGTTTTAATTTGCATCAAAATGGTCATTCCCCATCGCCAGATAATGTAAATAAAATAAATAAATTTCCAAGACCCACTAATGTAAAAGAAGTACAAAGTTTTCTAGGAATGATCAACTATTTTAGACATTTAATTTTCAATTTTGCTGATATTGTCCAACCAATAGTTAATTTGACAAAAAAGAATGCTAAATTTTTTTGGAGTAAAGAATGTCAAGATTCCTTCCTGAAAATTCAAAATATTCTCCTCAATAATCCTACAGTTAAGAACTTTGATGAAAATAAAGAGGTATGTTTGGTAACAGATGCGTCAAAAAATGCTATCTGTGGAATTTTGTTACAGCGTCATGACAATCAATTTTATCCCATAGAATTTTATTCCAAAAAACTTAACAAGGGCGAATCTAATTATCCATCCATTAAAAGAGAATTTTATGCAATTTATTCCTCCATTAAACATTTTCACGAATACTTATATGGTAGGCAATTCAAAATTTTAACTGATGCCAAAGCACTCACCTATCATATGAAATTAGAAAAACAATCTGAAATAATAATTAGATGGATAATGTATCTACAGGGCTTTAATTACAAAATTGATCATATCCCAGGTCTTGTGAACCCCGCAGATTTCCTTTCTCGTGTTGTTGACCCCCCTGACAACCCTAACTTAATTGTAAACGCATTAAATATTTTTATTCCCACTAATGACTCCCTAACGACCGAGAATATCCTAAAAGAACAACTTAAAGATGCTAAACTTAAAGGTATAAGAGATAAATTAATTTCTAATAAAATGCCTAATTCTTCTTATTCTATAAATCCAGATAACAATTTAATTATGATTGCCAGGAAAAAGCGTAATAGAGTTAATAAATCTAAGAAAATATATATTCCTAAAACTTTAATTAACAGCTGTATTGCTCTGGGACATCAAGTGCATTTTGGGATAAATAAAACAGTAGATACAATTTCAAAACTTTATTTTTGGGATGGTATGGTTAAAGATATACAGAATTTTGTAAATACTTGTGAACAGTGCTTACCTCACAAAAGTAAACAAACAAATACAAAACCTAGTTTTATTTCCAAATCTGATTTAGCGCCGGGAGAAATGATTGCTATTGATGTTGTGGGAAAACTTCCTAGATCACATGATGGAAAATTTTTTATTTTAACTATAGTTGATCATTATTCACGATTTTTAGAGGCTATTCCACTTGCTAATGTGACATCTCATTCTGTTATTAAATCTCTTAATGATTATTTTTCGAGGTATGGGATACCAAAAGTTTTGTTATCTGATAATGCTAAATATTTCACCTCTAACGAAATTAAACAATTCTTAAAATCATTAAAAATTAATCATAGAAATTCATCCATCTATTACCCGAAATCTAACGGTCTTGTTGAACGAATTAATCGTTCTCTTAAAGAGTCAGTTGCCTCTCTGTCTGATCAAGTAATTGAATGGTCAGACAGACTTAAATTTTTCGTTCTCCATTATAATAACTCTAAACATGCTGTTACAAATTTTACGCCAGCCAATTTATTCTTAGGTAGGGATTTAAATTTGCCAATCGATACTTTTCAACCGGCCAAAGAGGTTGAAGAACCAAGTATATATTTCAAAAAATTACAAGATCATATTTCAAAAACTAGAGAATTGGTTAAACAGAATGAGGAAAAATATTTCGCTCAAAATGAAAAATATTTAAAAGGTCGTCCGCCTCCAGTATTAAAGCTTGGTGATGTTGTGTATTTAAAGAATTTAATTCATACTCCTACTTTCATGCCAAAAAATACAGGACCTTTTAAAATTACAGGAGTCTTTAGGGGTCATAATTACTTAATTGAGCATGTTAATGAACCACTAAATTGTGCTAAATTACATGTTAGCAAATTGATTCCGACTGGACAAACAAAGTAAGGTTTTTCTGCCATTTCTAATATTGTTTCATCCTTTATGTACAATTTTAACTTTTATTATTATTATTCCAAATCATAGTATATGATTCTAACTTCATTTCAATTTTCATTTATTCATTTTTAAATTTAATTTTAAACTCAATAGTGTGACAACTTATCCGGTTTCACCCATTTGATACTAAATGGTTCATGAGGTAGCTTCTTTTGAATTACTCAATGCATATGTGTCTAGCTAACTCGTTATGTTTTGAGAAGTATCTTTTAATATTCTTTATGACTTAATTCATTTATAGTATCATTCTTTAATTTAACCTTTTTCAATAACTACCTATTTCAATATAAATCTTACTTAGTTGTCACAAGTCATATTTAACCTTTCAGTATTCTTTTATAAAGGATTGAACTTTATTTTGGCTTTTAACCTATACACTTTACTGCTGTTTGTAACTTGATGTGACATTATTTTATAATTTTAATTTAGGATCCTAATTATTAATTTTCTTTAAAGAATATCAATCTATTAAGTTTGATTAAATATTGAGACAAAAAAAAAAGAAAGAAAGAAATTAAATTAAATTGATTTCATAAATGTTATTTTGATAATCTCTACAATGCGCATGCCTTATGGTTCTAGAAGAGATTTAAATTCTATGTAAAAGATGGAGTTTCTGCTCTAAGCTTTTATAAAAAAATTTTCAATTTCTTTAAATTCTGGACCATTACACACAGAGGGTCAACTCGGCTTAGTTTGGGGTGTAAAATTTAGCACAAATTCTGCCCTTCCGACATTCCCTCACGGTATGGTCTCTGGTATAGTTTGGAGAATTTTGAAAATTTGTGTGAAATTGTGTCGATGACTTCCATGTATGGTTGTCAACAGGTTGGAATTATTCCTTTTCTTTTCGACACTTGTGCAATTCTTAAGTGATGTCTTCTCTTAAATTTCAATTGCATTATATTTACACACTTATATTGTTATATTTTTATAATGTATGTTTGTCTCACAATCACATCATTACTTCAGTAGTGTCCTGCTATATGTCATTGACTCTTGCTCAGTTTCATTGTACATACAGTATAGCAATTTTAATCATGTGCAATAACTCATATTTTTTTTTACAATGTGCAATTTCAACTCAGTTATGTATATGGTATATCTCTATCATTCGTTTGTTTATATTGCAATAAGAATTGTAATGGTGTTCACATGGATATTTACGTTTCAATTAAGTCGTAGGATTTTATTAATCTTTCACTCACCCAGAGAAGTGTTTGTATATTCTATGTATTGTTGTGTATCTGTTTCAAGTGTTTGTATATTCTATGTATTGTTGTGTATCTGTTTCAACATATTTAGTGTATTGTATTCAGTATTATTTCTATATTCATTTTGTTTTGCATTTGTTTAGTGTACTGTAATTGTTTGATTTTTTTTATTGGATTACTTACAGAGAAGTGCATCTCTGAAGATTTTCCAATCGTTTGAGTGCGTCACTTGAACGTTTAGTTTCTTTGTGCATTCAGTTATGCATTATTGAGATCCCAGTATCTCGAACTTTTTTTTTCATAATTTTTTTTCTATGGGCTGCTGGTAAATGTTACATTTTCAATATTTCAGATTATTAATTTATCGTCTGCATTATTTCTCTATTTAAATTTAAATATTTAAGTTCAAAAACAACTTTAAAAACGTATTAAGTAAATAAATAAAAAGCATTCTAAATAATTTATATTCCGTTAATAATCCTATAATTAATAATTATTCAAAGTAATAAATATTATAATATGCAATTAAATATAATTCTAATAGTGTACAGATCTTTTAAAATATAAACATTACGGAAAATCGTTCGCTAAAGTAACTTACAATGCTTTTCTTACAATCGCTAACTTCCGAAAATATAAATTTAAAAAGTTATTTAATATTAATTATTTTATTCCAAAACTATTTTTATTGGATGCTACTATTTATTTCTAAGCGATTGCCAAAATTTCATTAATTTTAAACCGTAATTTAGCGAGATATCCGCATTACAAAATTTAATCACTTCTGTCAGTTTTAAAAGACGCGCGATCCATTTTTTTCCCCCGACGCAGTTAGACATTTTTTATCTTTCTTCCTCGCAGAAAAGAACGTCGTGACGTCACTCTATCCTCCATCTTATTTTGGTATCACGGCGTGACATCGCTGGTACTCAGGAATGCAGGGGGAATGCAACTTCGATTACGATACAAATCGTTATCGATATTTCGATTGCGATAAAAATCGCTATCGTGATGACTCAGATGTGCACGTGCCGGTCGCTGATTGGCGAATTTAAGTTGAGCGTCAGTTTTAACGTTCTTTTCGGGCCATTTTTTTTTACTCACTCTCTCTCGGGACGATGTAGCAGGAGGTTGCGCTCTGTCAGAGTTCCGTGCGTAACGAGCAAAATTTTTAGGTAAAAACTTTCGTCAGCTTCACGTCTAAGAACATCGATCCATTTATTTTATTCTTTTTCAATATTTCTACAAGAGAATTCCAGCAACATCAGTGACGTGTTATGTTAAGGATGTGAGGACCTGTCTGCTGTTTTTTTCTTCACAAAACCTGCTTGAGGAGCTATCTGCTGCTCTCTCTATTATTCAAAGACGATGTCAACCAACAGCTGCTGTCACTTCCAATGATGCGGCAGAATGATGACAACTGTCCCCTGTAAATTCTTCATAATTTCTTAAGTACTTCTTCTCAACCTCATAATTTATCTACTGCCTCAACTGCAGGAAGGAAACCATCCCTTTATAAAATTCTTTTTTTTCTCTGTGTGAATTCTCAAAGCATCTGAGTGCTACAACTTATCCAGAATCCTTCTCAACCAAAAACTTTTCGGAATACTGAACTTTTAAATAGAAAGAACTGTGGACATAAATTAAAATTCGGACAATATATCTCAAGCCTGTTTTAAATGAACAATCCAAACATCCTTCCACATTACCGCCAGCTAGTCAATGAAAAAAAACACCTGTTTTTAATATAATCTAAAAATATATCCTCATCACTCTGTTATTTCCAGGCCAGGAAAATATTTTACTTCGTCATTATTAGTTTTATATATTATTTCAGTACATATAAAATAATTTTGCAATAAAATATGTGTCAACTGTACCTTCAATCTCCGGGTGAGTTATTTTACTCTTTCTTACTTTTCAGCCTCCATTGTTGAATATTTTTATGGCAACATTTTCTAAATTATTTTTAATGCTTAACTTTAATTCTTAATATTTTCATTGGTTGCCAATCCATTTTAATTTTCAGACAACCACTAAGGCGATTCACGGCCACACACAATAAATATAGCATTTAAATATAGCAGTCTCGTTATCTTTTTCAGATCGGATGTTGATATCTTGCGGCGTTGCTGTTTGGAGTTCAGAAAGCAATTTTTGGAAGTCTCCAAAGTCGACCCGTTTCAGTAAGTAATTTTTAAAATATTTTTCTAGTGTGGTTTTCGTTTTAAAATATAGTTTTAATTATTAAACAAGTCATTTATTATTATTATTATTACTATTTTTTAGGTACGTCACGATCGCTTCAGCATGTATGGCCGTTTATCAAAGCAATCACATCCACCGAAACACAGTAGCCATGGTACCCATCCAAGGATATATTAACCACTCTAATTTTAGTGCTGATGCCATACGATGGTTGGACTTTGTAGCCCAAAACAAAAAAGTGAACATGCCTTGAATAATAAGGGAGAGAAACAGATTGGAGGTATATCAGTAGACGGATACTGCGAAGACACAAAGACTATCTATAAATACCACGTAAGTCACTTTATTTTCATAAGAAAATGTAAAAATGTTTTTTTATGTTATTATTTATATAACGTATTTTACAAAATCTATTTTATATATATTTTTTTTTCAGGGATGCTTTTTTCACGGGTGTGAAAAGTGCTTTGAATCGGACATTCAACACCCTTTTAAAGGTGTTTCGATGGACAACCTCCGTGAGAAAAGAAAACAAACAACAGAAAAACTCAAAACATTGGGCTTCAATGTCATTGAATTGCGTGAACAGGATTTCCTGAAGCAAAAGAAAGAAGACGGCGAATTAAAGTCTTTCTTAAGTTTTTCTTAAAAGCCACGATCTCCAAGATCGTCCAACCCTCGTGATGCCTTTTTTGGTGGGCGGACCAATGCTGTTCGCCTTTATTATCAAGGCCGAGCTAAGTACGTGGACTTTACGTCTTTATACCCGTGGGTAAGTCTGTTTTTAGGTGCGTTCGTAATAATAAAAATACGTAGCACCTATTGTCGTTCAGTCCGTCTGTGTGATCAATTTTTGCATTCACATTTGGTTTGAACTTTTCATTTTTTTTTCAGGTGAACAAATATTGTTTGTACCCTGTGGGCCACCCCGAAGTAATAACCGAGGGCTTTAAAGACATAAAAGAATACTTTGGCTTTGTCAAGTGCAAAATATTGCCACCTAAGAAGTTACATCTCCCGGTGCTTCCCTAACGCAGCAATGGAAAACTCATGTTTCCCCTTTGTCGAACTGCACGGAAACCCTACAGCAGACACCTTGTACGCATCCATTTGAAGAAAGATCCCTGACAGGCACATGGGTAACGGAGGAAATGAAATTAGCTTTAAGTGAAGGCTATCGATTGGTTAAGGTATACATTTTAAATATTGTTTTTTTCTTGTATTTTTTGTTTTCTAATAGAGTGTTTATTGATGTACTTAATGTTTTTTCATATATTTTTCATTGCAGGTCTATGAGGTGTATCATTTCTCCCAGACATCAACGACTCTCTTTAGGTCGTACATCGATCTATTTCTCAAGATCAAGTGGTTGGTTGGTTGATTGGGGTTTTATGGCGCAAAGTCCCTTTAGGGACATGCCGCGCCAAGCCAAAGTCAGAATAAAAAACATTTATAACCAAGAGTAAAAAATCACTAACAAAAAAAATTAGAAAAACAAAAACATTAAATGAAAAGAGTAATATGTATAGTTAAAAACACTTAAAAGAGACAAAAGAATTATAATTAAAAACTGTGGAGTTAAAAAGTTATATCGTTAAAAGATAAGACGGGGTTGCCATCTCCCGGTCCCAGGCCCTCAAGAGGCCCATTTGTCAACGCAAGGAACCACCCGTGAAGCGAGCCCCGCGGCGCGTCCCGAAGGTCGCCGCCAGACAAGCTCCAACAGAGCGGAACCCCACGCAAACTCCGGTCAGGCCGGCGCACTGCCCAGCGCACGTCACGCCGGCTATTCCAAAGTTGGTGAACAATCGCTACGATAGTCCTCACCACCCAGCTAGAAAAACCAGGTGGTCCCTAAACTTGGTTACTCGAGCCGGTAGACCCCGCAAGCCATCGCAGGAACCAGACGCCTACAGAGACGCTGGGCCCACGGACTGAACCGGGGCTTCCCGACCCGAATTTAATTTACGGAAGGCCCCCAAGATCAGATACCATTTTCCGGCAGAGACATTTTTGTGGGCCAGCCGATAGGAAAGTTATTGAAGAGCCCCTAACTTGAAGACCAGGGAGGACGGGGAAAGTCCCTCCGGCCGTAAAGCGACCTAGCTCCTGGCTTTTCGCCCAAGCCACCCGGCTCAACCGACGGAACCCCTCGTGGATCACGCCGGGAGCCAGTAGGCCCAGACTAGGTGCCGTTAGCGACACCAGGCGGGCACGGAAAGCTCCACCTAGACGGAATAGACTCCGCCTCGCTAGGGGGTCGGACGGAACGGAGTCCCGCCAGCCCCCACTGACTCGACCACATCCTAAGACAGAGAAGCCAGTGGAGGCCGACAGAAGCCCGCCCGCCACTACCTTACCTCACGGCCGTCGAGGGTACCCAGGCCCGAAGGCCCCTGACCCCGTGCAGTGACCGATCGCTACCTTTGTTAGTGCGTTCGAAAGTTAGATGGAGACACCTCTAGGTCCTCATCACCAGGCGAGGAAAACTCCGGTAACGCATAGACACGGAGGACCTGGATCGGACCAAGAGTTCACCTGAGGCACGATGAGTCGCCGCGTTACCGGCGAACCTCCGGCCCGTTTCCCTGCGGGAGTAGTGTTCGATGGTGGTCTTGGATTCTACTAGGTTACGGGATTCAGGGTAAGAAAGTTTTTGAGTAATCTTAACAGCAAGAATTTACTTTTCACGGATCCAATTAGGACAGGAACGAGAGTGTGAGTATGATCACCTTTACAATTAGCGCAGCGTTCTGGTTTTTCACATGTTTTACCGTCATGGCCGCCTTCTGCACAACGTGCACAAGTAACAGTGCCACGACAGAGAGTATTAGTATGCCCATAACGCTGGCACTTAAAACAGCGGTGAGGATTAGAGATATAAGGCCTAACAGGACAGTTAAGATAACCAGCTTTAATTCTACTAGGTAAAATATGGCTATTGAAAGTTAGAATAATGTGTTTAGTAGGAAGTATTTGCCCATTTCGACGGATAGTGATACGGCGTACATCTATGATAGTTTGATCGCTTAAATTAGTTAGAAGTTCTTCTTTTGTAGAAAATAAAAGATCTCGTTCAGATATTACACCACGGCAAGTATTAAGTGTTTCATGTGCTTTAACAGAGACAGAAAAAGTACCTATAGTATTGCAATTTGACAGAAGTTGTGACTGCCTGGCTGAGGAAACCTCAACCAGTAAGTCCCCAGACTGCAATTTTTTGAGAGAGTGACCATCACCAAAAACAGACTGAAATGTTTTAGCTATAAGAAAAGGGGAAGTTTTTTTGAAAGAACTATCTGAGAGACTATCAGTGCGTTTAATTACAAAAAAATGAGTGAATAAAGTCTGTACACTTTGTTGCTCGCCACTTGGGAGAGAAATAGACGGAATATTAGTATGTCCATCGATAATTGAAAAAAAATAGAATTCAGTCCCCGGCCGCACCACCCACTACCGAGCCCAACAAGGGGATGCACATTCATGCACCAGTGCTAGCCAGGGCCCATACGGTCACAAGACACTCCTATGCCAGTCTCCACCCTTATCGAGATGGCTAGTAAGTACTCGCTCACTTGATCCCCAGCCAGTACATAAGTCAGCTGACCAGACGATTGATGCATACGGGACCAATATGCACCTCCCGTCTACCTGAAGCAGAGGCCAAAGCAGCGTGTTGGTTACCCTCAACTACCAGGAACCCCCTTTCCAGGGACATGGGTCGCCACGCACGGCAAACCCGTTGCTGGTTTACAATTCTCCACGAGTCGACATACAGGATGATATCGGGTCATACAGAATTGCCGTCACCTCCGAAGAGGAAACCACAACGAGAGGGAAACAAAGAGGAAAAAAAAGCAAGAGAAATAAGAGGAAAAGGAAAGGAGAAAGATCGCTCAGGTGCCCGGGGTTGCGAAGCCCGTGAATACCTAAAGAAGGTATCCCCCCGGGGGTTTCTCAAGATCAAACAAGAGAGCAGTGGTTGGCCAAACGACTGCCAAACAGAAGAGCAGAAATCGCAGTACATACAGAACTACTTAGACAAAGAATGGGTACTATTAGACGCTACCAATATTATGAAAAATCCGGGTGGGCGACAAGTCGCCAAATTAGCCCTCAATAGTTTTTGGGGAAGATCAGTATTTTTTGTTTTATTTATATATTATATTCGTTTTATCGCTTTTTTCAAATGATATAACTAAATATGTCTTTTCTTTTTTAGAAGGGGCATGAACTTTAATAAGACCCAATTAAGTTTTGTAACGACGATAGCCAAATTCAATCAAATATTGGTTGATAGCACTAAAAAAGTAAGTTTCATAGACTAAGTATGAATTTTTATTCTTTTTAATTGTTTATGCTTTTTTATAGATATATTGTTTAATTTTTCATATAAAGGATGTCTACTTTCCCTCGAAGGAAATAGCAGCCCTTCAATGGGAAAATCAAAAATTATATGTTGAGCAAGACGCCGTGACAAACATTTTTTTGGCCGCCTTTACCACCGCTGGGCTCGAATTAAACTTTACTCGGAAATGCAGAAGCTTGGAGATGCTGTCCTGTTGGTTGGTTGTTGGGTTTACTGGCGCAAAGTCCATATTTGGACATGCTACGCGAAACAAAAGTAAAAAAGAGGTAACAAGCGTAGACACAATATATAAAGTCAATAGAATAAACAAACTTATCTGGATGGGTACCCCATCCAGATTAACAACTAAAGAGCCACATTAGATATTAAAAAGTAACTAAAATTTTAAGTAAAATAATTATGTTGATAAAAGAGAAATGTAAAAAAATGCTAAATATGATGATAAAATCCGACATGTTTTAAAAACATAAAAATATTCTCATTGGGTTTTTCTCCAACGAGCTTGACCAAATCAGGTGATGACACTTAGAAATAGTCCCTGTACAAATGTCTAAGTGCAGGGCAATTTGTTAAAATATGGTGAATAGTAAGTTCAGTAAAATAACAATGTGGGCACATGGGAGCTGGATCTCGTAAAAAAAGATGTCTGTGCGTGATTCTTGAGTGAACTATACGGAGACGAGTGAGAAGAACATCCTTTTTCCTTGATGAATTTGTGGGCCAGATTGATATTACTGGTTTTATCGCGTGCAACTTATTACAAAGTTTTGTATCCGAAGATTCTTTCCACTTATTTATAATCACATGTTTTATTTCCTTTTTAATATCAGAGAATGGTGTCTTACAGTTAATGAGAACTGACGCTTGCTTCGCTGCCAAATCTGCTTTTTCATTGCCATTTATTCCCATGTGTCCCGGTACCCAGCAAAATTTAATGTTAAATCCACGATTTTTCTGTTCATTAAGAAGATCTATTATTGATGAAATCTATGGGTTATCCCGTGAACAAGCCTGTAGAGCATCAAGAGAGCTTTTAGTCTGTATAAACGATAAAAGAACGATGATGATGATGATGAGAAATGTGGATGACAGTCTTTAAAATGGCAATGAGCTCAGCTGTAAACACAGAGATGAGTGAGGGTAAACGGAAACTAAAGGAATTATGGTTGTCAACAAAAGCACATCCAACAGAATTTGGGGATTTTGAGCAGTCAGTATACACTTCAACATAATCGGAACATTCGGCTCGATAGAGGCAAAAATTTGTTGAAATATAATAGGATTCGCATTATTTTTAACAAAATTACCAAAGGGATTGAGGCAAGTAACATTTGATGAAGTCCAAGGTGGTAAGTGATAACGATTTCAAGATTTGATTTCAATACCCTCAAGGGAGGAACCACGGATTGTGTCTCTCATTCTAAAACCAAATGATGGAATGGAAGAAGGACGGTGCTGATAGAGCATATCATTGTCGGTGTTTAATAAATGATCATGAAGGGGGTGATCAGAATGTGAAAGAATCCGATAGTACAATTCAAGAGAGAGTTTTTGACGAATGTTAGGTAATGATGGTTCAAAGCAATCAACATACAAGCTCTGAACTGTAGAGGTCCTAAAAACTCCAGAACAGATACGAAGTGCACTGTGGTGCACAGAGTCCAGTTTCTTTAAAATAGTTTTACGGGCTGATCCATAAATTGGACAGCCATAATCAAGTTTGAGCGTATAACAGAGCGGTAAATTCTTAAAAGGGATGTCCTATCAGCTCCCCAACTGGTATTTGATAAAACCTTTAACAAATTTAACTGCTTTTCACATTTCGTACGCAGGTATAAAATATGAGGTTTGAAAGTTAGTTTCTTGTCAAAATAAACACCTAAAAAACGGGCATTGTCAACAACAGCAATTTTTGTCTTGTTGATAAAAATTTCAGGATCAGGATGGAGATTCCGTCGTTTACAAAAATGTACACACATAGTTTTATCAGGGGAAAATAAACCCATTTAGATTTGTCCATCTAATGACAGAGTTAATAGTTATTTGTAACTGCCGTTCAATGAACCGCATGTCATGTCCATGGCATGAAATCTTAAAGCCATCCACATACAAGCTACCATCTACAGAAGGGGGAAGCTGATATAAAATGTCATTTATTTTTATTGCAAACAGTGTCACACTCAAGACACTACCTTGAGGGACACCTTCTTCTTGGAAAAAAATATCCGACAAAAAATTCCCAACGCGGACTTGAAAGATACGGATGGCCAAAAAGTTCTTTATAAAAATTGGGAGATTTCCCCTAAAGTTCATATTAAAAAGGTCACAGAGGATTCCATACCTCCAAGTCTTATCATAGGCTTTTTCAATATCAAAAAAATCCCTGCTGGCCCGGCCTAAAGTATTAGATTTAGATTTAGGTAGATTTAGAAGTTAAGAACACTACTTTCATCAACAAAAACTAAATCATGATTAGAGATAAACCAACTTTAATAATTTTATCGTACCTTTTTTGACGAGTTTTTATTTCATTTTTATATAATAGCTGGTTTTATCAGAATCATGTTAAGGCGGTATTAAAAAAAATACATTTCCATGCTGAACATCGTGAAATTTTCCTTTTTAATAGAAAAATATGAAACTCGCTGACGTGATTTTTGAAAAGATTTAAAAGCGACCTGTGTTTTTATTTTTAGTTCAATTAATTAAAACTTGATTTATAAACAATTATTTTCTCAGTAGAACAGTATTTTTGGTTTCTAACACAATCGCTTCGGTAAATTCTGTTCAAAATGTCCACTTTGACAACATTTTTTGAAATATATTCTACCTCTATCAAAAAATCGATCATTACGGTGCATTATATAGTTTCTGAATAAGAGAATCTACCAATTGGATGCGTTTGAGAGCAAAAATGAATTTAAAAATGAGTCAGAAAATAAACAATTTGGACAATATTTTTCGTTCCTAAAATAATCGCTTCGGAAAATTCTGTTCAAAATGCCCACTTTGACATCCTTTTTTGAAATATATTCTGCCTCTATCAAAAAATCGATCATTAAGGTACATTATATAGTTTTTGAATAAGAGATTCTACCAATTGGATGCGTTTGAGAGTAAAGATTAATTGTCTGAGCGAAGCGAAGGCTAATACTCAGCGAAATATTACTGTCCGGACACATTACTACTACGATGGATATTAACGCCATGTCCTACTAAAAAAAAAGCCTAATAAAAACCTTTCGTCAAGCATAACTCAAAAAATATTTGTCGGATTTCGTTTCTGATTGCACCAGAAGGTACCTATGAGGGTCGCCTACTGAATGCACCTACTATGAAAAATAAGTTCCAAACCGTTTAAAAATTATATAGAAAAAACTGATAAAAAAGCACAATTTATCTGCATAAGTCACAGAAATTTGGTGTGCGTCACTTTCACCGGTTGATGTTTTCGTAGACAACTGTTTTGAACACATGAAGCAAATAAAAAAAAAATACGCACGCATTAATATTGAATAGATCAGTTTCAACCACGTGATCACAAACCTTGCAACAACTCGTGGCAACCAGTTTTGGTGGGCAAACAAATAATAATACAGTACTCCGTACCACGGTGACCGTTTTTAGCCTGTTATATAAAATCTGGCCTGTTGTATGACAAAAATTGTGGATGATTAAAACAAAAGACATGAGTGTTTATTGCTCCGGGAGGTTATCTTTCTCTGGATGTCTGTCTGTCTATCATACAGCATGCAATTTTCTTGTAAAGGATGATATTATAATATGCAGTAAAACCTCCATAACGAACACACCCGATTAGTGGACGATTAGTGGACACCTCTATTTAGTGGGCATTATTTCGATTATCAACCCTTAAATAACTGTACATTTTTTACTCTCAGTAGCGGACACCTCCAAATAGAGGACAAATTCTGCCCTCCCGAGGTGTTCGCTATTCAGAGGTTTTGGTGTTCGTCACTTTCACCGGTTGATGTTTTCGTAGACAACTGGTTTGAACACATGGAGCAAAATAAAAAAAAATAAGCACGCATTAATATTGAATAGATCAGTTTTAACCACGTGATCACAAACCTTGCAACAACCCATGGCAACCAGTTTTGGTAGGCAAACAAATAATAATACAGTACTCCGTACCACGGTGACCGTTTTTAGCCTGTTATATAAAATCTGGCCTGTTGTATGACAAAAATTATGGATGATTAAAACAAAAGACATGAGTGTTTATTGCTCCGGGAGGTTATCTTTCTCTGGATGTCTGTCTGTCTATCATACAGCATGCAATTTTCTTGTAAAGGATGATATTAATATGCAGTAAAACCTCCATAACGGACACATCCGATTAGTGGACACCTCTATTTAGTGGGCATTTTTTCGATTATACACCCTTAAATAACTGTACATTTTTTACTCTCAGTAGCGGACACCTCCAAATAGAGGACAAATTCTGCCCTCCCGAGGTATTCGCTATTCAGAGGTTTTACTGATAAAACCTCCATAGCGGACACACCCGATTAGCGGATACCTCTATTTAGCGGACATTTTTTCGATTACCAACTCTTAAATAACTGTACATGTTTTACTCTCAGTAGCGGTCACCTCTAAATAGAGGACAAATTCTGCATTCTCGGGGTGCCCGCTATTCAGAGGTTTTACTGTATATAATATTGATAGTTATTTTACAGGGCCACACAAAAGAATAAGAATATATGAAACGAATATAAACTAAATTCGGGATTGGTAGATCGATGATGGTAATGTAATTTTAGGATGTGTTTACAGTCATCCGCAGCATGTTTTTAGAGTTTCGTTCATCTAACGAAACCCTACCTGTCTCACTCCTTTGTCTGTCTGTCTGTCCGTCTGTCACAGATCCCGTTCTCAGAAACTATATATATCGGAGACTTGAAAATTTGCATACTTATAGCTGAACACCACACATTAAACGGCAAATAATAAAATTTTCAAAAAGTCTAATATTTAACCCTCTGGGCTCTAACTTGTGTATTTTAAGCAATTTTTCTAACTCAGCCCCTAATTTAATTAAGTTGGAGACATGAAATTTTGCATACTTATAGCTAACATCTCACATAAAACGACAAATAATAAAATTTTGAAAAAGGTTTAATATTTAACCCTCTGGGCTCTAACTTGTGTATTTAAAGCAATTTTTCTAACTCAGCCCCTAATTAAGTTGGAGACATGAAAGTTTGCATACTTATAGCTGAACACTTGTGATAACACGACAAATCATAAAATTTTTAAAAATTCATATTTAACCCTCCGGTCTCTAACTTCTGTATTTTAAGCAATTTTTCTAACTCAGCCCCTAATTAAGTTGGAGACATGACATTTTGCATACTTATAGCTGAAATCCTCACAACAAACGACAAATAATAAAATTCTGAAAAAGGTCTAATATTTAACTCTCTGGGCTCTAACTTGTGTATTTTAAGCAATTTTTCTAACTCAGCCACTAATTAAGTTGGAGACATGAAAGTTTGCATACTTATAGCTGAACACTTGCGATAACACGATAAATCATAAAATTTTGAAACAGTCATATTTAACCCTCTGGGCTCTAACTTGTGTATTTTAAGCAATTTTTCTAACTCCGCCCCTAATTAAGTTGGAGACATGAAATTTTGCATACTTATAGCTGAACACCTCACATCAAACGGCAAATAATAAAATTTTGAAAAAGTTTAATATTTAACCCTCTGGGATCTAACTTGTGTATTTTAAGCAATTTTTTTAACTCAGCCCCTAATTATGTTGGAGACATGAAAATTTGCATACTTATAGCTGAACACCTCACATCAAACGACAAATAATAAAATTTTGAAAAAATCTAATATTTAACCTCTAATGTTTTGTCTCGCGCAATTTTTAAATTTAAACTGTTTTGCAATACTATTTTTTGTTCATTTTGCATAATAAGTGTAACGTGACGCAATTTCTTCTATTTCAGACTTCTAACGCATGTTAATGAATTTATTTTACAATATCTTTTCTCTTTCAAAATTCACATGTAAATATAGTTTTAATGGCGTAATTTCCAATAAGTGCCTGCTTTTTATACCTAATTATTTAATTTTAATTTGAAGGTTTTTTTCTGTTTATAATAGTAACGTGTAAATAATTTTTTTATTTGAAGCAAACATTATTGTTTGCGCTGTTTATACAGTTGGCAACAGTTTAAATTAATACCATTTTCTAAAATATGTAAAAAATATCAGTCAAGATGCTGAATATTTGAATTTAAAATAGAAATAAAACATCAAAAAATGAGTCAAATTAAAAAAATTAATGAAATCTGCACACCGGGATTTTCTATTGAATAAAATGATCTAAAAATGGTTAAATTCACATGTATAGCTTTTGCTCCTATAATTTTTTTTTAATGGAACGATTTTGTCCAACTTTAGCATTAAATATCTCTTAAAATAATTCTTCGATTTGAAAACTGTATGCATTAGCGTGTTGATCAAACATTTCGCCATAATACCACCGATTTTCATATTTTTGTATGCAATAGTTTTCTTAATATTAACGAAGAAAGACCTCCGGTCACAAAGAATTCAAAACTGGCGGCGGCGGCGGTAACAGCGTTAGTTACTTTTTTTAGAATAGAGAGATATATAAAAAGGAAAACTTCTCTATCTGCCTGTTTGTAATTCTATAAAAATCCACAATTTGGAATCCAAAATTGTGAAAAGATACGTACATGTGTATTAAAACATGGCCGAGGCATCTAAAGTAATCCGGAATCGAAATAATTTATAGTTAATTTTTAATTAATAAAAAATCACCAATTTAACAGCAATTTCTTATCAAATTTAAACATTTTTCGTTATAGCAGTTGCCAACAATTAAAAAACACAATAAAATTATTACTACAACAATTAATTTTCTACTGCAAGATTTCCACGTGAAAAATGAAGATGAAATAAATAGTTTGACGAATTTTTAAAAAAAGGTGAATATTACGTCATAACTTTCTATTGCAAGATATTCACGTGAAATATGAAAATGAAATAAATGGTTTGACGAATTTAAATGAAAGTGAATATAACTTCATAACTTTTCTATTTCAAGGTTTCCACGTAAAAGAGGAAAATATTACGTCATATTGGAAATATAAAGGACGTGGTGGATATAGTATAACGTCATATGAGTGTGAAAAATGTATTGAAGCATGATAAAAACCCGATTAGGGAAATATTGGCCTATTTTAACATTATTGCTCCAATTATAAATTGAAATAAGTTCATTTATAGCTGTATTCTTTTGCGTCTGTTATATACATTTATACATTTTTATAAAGCGTTTTTATATGATTCATTCATACAACATTTCGACTGCTTTTTTTAATGTTTGTTTTGTGTTGTATGTTAAATTTTGAAATTGATTTTTCAGAACAAACATCCTTCAAATTCTGGGCAACGCCGGCACTTTAGTTTGTAACAGATAAATGGCTTTTGTATCTGTACATCTAATGCTAATATTATAAAGCGTTATAATATTATAAAGTATATAATATTATTAATGCTTGTACGTTTGTGAGGTGTTATCTCTGAAACTACATTGCCAACTTAAAAAAATGTTGGTGGCCATCTCTGCTCCGAAAAAAAGACTATTTTATGTCAGTGCAAGAACCTACATCGCTGCAAGAGAAAAAAAGTTCTAAAATTGCGATTTCTGTGATATTGATTAGGTTAGAAACTTTACATTTGGTGCGGTAGTTACTTTTAAGATGTAAATACTCGTAATGAACGCTCTCTAAAAGGTTCAATTTGACGGATAAACGTAAAAATTTCTAGAAAGGTTCTAAACTATGATTTATTTGGAATACTGAAATTTTTGGAATACTGTTGGGGTTAGAAACTAGAACTTTGGAATGGTAGTAATTAATAAGATGTAAATGCTCGTTGTAGAACGAATTCTAAAAAATAGAAAGACTAAACAAAGCGGAAAAAAGATCTAAAGATGATCTAAGTAACGAAGTACATGGAATTGTTAGGAATATAAACATGAAAATTGACATGGCTGTATTTATCATGACGTAAATTCTCGCAATAGAACAATTTCTAAAAATGTCGCTAGATAAAACAGTGCAAAAACAAAAAACTTTCACAAATTTTCTATTTCTGTGTTACTGCTGAGCCCAAAATCTTGAAATTTTGCTTCGGGTTAGTTTTAAAATATACAATTGTCTCTATGAATGGTTTCTAAAAAATTTAAAATTTAAAAAGATGAAATTAACGGAAAGCGATCTCAATTACCATTAATTTGGAATTATTAGGTACAGCAACTTTAAATATTTCATAATGCTGCATTTCCTCCGCGAAACATGCGATTTCAATGCAACAAAACTGATTTTAGTATCAGTTGACATATGTTGTAGTGATATATTTACACAATATATCACTTTTAGTATATTGCGTACTTTCAATTTTATATCCATGCATGGCTGTCTTGCATGGTTTGATTTCCCATTTTTTAAACAGTGTATACGAATTTATATATAAGATTTTATAATTCTACGACTCGTTTATTTTCATCTGTTTCAGTTTATCGCAGTATATGGACAATTAAAGATAACATCTCATTTTCTTTGCTTCCACATGTTATTATTAAATCTATGTTCTCAGTAATATCGCTCAGACTAATCCCTCTGAGGGAAGTCCTAGTTTAAAAATGAGTCAGAAAATAAGCAGTTTGGATTTGAATACACCCTTAATAAGATGATTTTTTTCTTCAACCGCTATGTATTTTTAATTTATTTTTGCTCTAAGAATTGGTCCTATTAAAACTTGTCTGTATAAATGTTATAGACAATATTAAGAAGATATACGATAAATTCATGAAGATTTTATATCTTGTGAATTGACGGAGTTATGGATTTTTTTCTTCTTCAACCCCTTTTTTTGTTTTCGTTTTTAATTTTTTTTGCGGTACGAATTGGTCCTATCAAAAACTTGTGAATATAAAAGTTGTAGATAATATTATGGAGATTTATAATAAAATTAATTGGATTTGATATCTTGAGAACTGACGAAGTTATCAATTTTTTAATCCCAAAAACCCTATTTTTTGCGCCCCTTGAGCCAATTTTTAATTTTATGAAAATTCTGTGATGCATAAATTTTCGGCCCTATTTTTAGAAGTTATAAAAACTTTAAACTGATTTGATATGTATAAAAATTAAGGAGTTATGGGGATTTTTCGATTTTCACAAAACCCCTCCCTATTTCCATCCCCTTGGCCCGATTTTGCCCATTAACGAACTTGACTGAGATTTTATGCCCCTTGATTTTATGTATCAGTTTGGAAGAGATTTGTGCAGAATTGTGGAAGTTATCGTGTCCAGAAGAAAGTGATATATATATATATATATATATATATATATATATAGATAAATATATAAAGTTTTTTACTGAGGGTGGTTTTGGGTTCTAGGGGTCATGATCGGTGTAGATCTGCAAAAAAATTTCAGAAATTCCAACATAGGAACGATCCCAATAGGTAGTATTTCATACGAAATCTACCTAAAAATATTGAGACTAAATGTTTACGTTTTAAAAAAGCATTGCGGATATGTGTTTCCAAGTCAAGTATATTATCTACAGTAGAACGCCGACGCCGGAAACCACTTTGGAAGGCAGCAAGGTATTGATTTGATTCTAGCTCAATAACAAGTCTCGCATTAACCATTTTTCCAAGTAGTTTGCACAGACAACTGGATAGTGCAATAGGGCGGTAGTTATTGGGATTGCTAGTGTCTTTACCTGGTTTCGCAAAGGGAATAATAATTGTCTTGATCCAAGCAGAAGGGAAAACTTGTTCTTCGTAAATCCTGTTATAGAATTTCAAGAGGTTGGAAAGTGAAAATGGGCTAAGATGTTTTAGCGTAATGTAAGTAATTTTATCAGGACCGGGAGCAGATAAATGAGTAGTACGTAAGCAGTTTATCAAGTTCAGCATTAGTAAATGGGATATTGTAATCATAAGAAGTACAAGTATTAAAGTTTAAAAAACAAAAAGAAAGATCAGATATAAACGATAAAAAGGGTTCAGGATATGCATCAGACCTTGAAATGGTAGCAAGGGATTTCCCTATTGCATCACTTATACCTTTTGCAGATGTGATTGTCTGACCGTTATGTTTTATAATTGAGATTGCATGTTCCTTGTAAAGCCCATGCAACTTTTAACCTTTTTCCATATTTGTTTGCTAGATGTATTTGAGGTGATACTTGATGTGTAATTTACCCAAGATTCACGCTGATATTTCCGCCGCACTTTTCTAAATTCTGCTTTGGCTTTTTAAAATGAAATATGATTTTCAGTAGTGGGATATCTCCTAAATACACTCCAAGCTTTTTGCTGCTTTTTCTTACTTTTCTGGCATTCGTCGTTCCACCAAGGTCTCCATCGTTTCTGAGCAGGGGATGTTTTAGGGATGCTATAATCAGCTGCATTAATAATGCAGCTGGTTATATTGTCAGTCACTTCGTCTATTTCCCCTTCAATCATATCAACAGTAATAGTAGCTTGTGTCTTAAAAGTCTGCCAATCAGCTCTGTCATAAACATACCTACGGTGATGAGAATTAAAATGTGAATGTGTGTCAGCATGGGTTAAAAAATGGGAAAGTGATCACTGCCACGGATATCTTCCCCAACCCAAAAATTCCAAAAAGGATAAGTAACAGGTGAACAAATGACCAGGACAATTGCATGAAATGTTTTAGATGGTTCATGAAAATAAGTTTTGTCACCACTGTTGAGCAAGCATAAGCTATTGTCATTAATTAAATTTTCAATTTGACGTCCACGTGGACTTGTGTCATTATTTCCCCATAAAGGACTGTGGGCATTAAAATCACCCAGAATTATGAATGGATGTGGGAGTTGCTGAATCAGATTATCAAGCTCGTGTGATTGAATAATCTGATTGGGTGATAGGTAAATGCAACATATTGTAATAAAGTGGTTGATATGGGTCTGTATTGCAACTGCTTGAAGAGAAGTATTAAGAGTGATGGGAGTATGAGGATAATTATGAGAAATGAAAAGAGCTACACCACCTGCAGCTCTGTCATTACTGATAAAGTCTTCTTTAAAATATTTATATCCATGCAAATTGATTTTATCATCAGACTTAATATGTGTTTCTTGCAAGGCGAGGCAAGCTACATTATGATCATGCAGCATGTCACGTATTTCATCGCATTTATTCCGATAGCCGCGGCAATTCCATGATATAATGTTTGACATTATGTGTGGGTATTTTTATTTTAGGTTGAAATATCAACCACAATTTTCTTCTATTTCAGAGGTAGCAACATTGCCTCCTCATCAGAATCAGATGGATGAATTTTAAGTTAAGGCTCTATGTAATTTTTTTCTTTTTTTGCTGGTATAGACTGTTTCGGTATTTTTGTGTTGGTTTCATTTTTACCTGGCATAGTATTTTTTTCTTCTTGTTTTACTGCTAACATTTGATTTGACTGATGACTTATAAATTTCATCTGCTGAGCAACGTATTTTTCCAGATGAAGCAGCGATAGTTTTAGAGTTTTTATTGCATGAGATGCATGAGTTAATTTTCTGAGAATTATTTGATTTGATAGCTGATTTATTGTCTTTTTCTTCATGTTTGTTACTGTTTGTTGCAAGAGATTTAACCGGACTGTTATTGTTAAGAGCCGAGGAACTTTGAGTAGGAGCATCTTTTTGGTTTAACACGGTTACTTGAGTATTTATTGTTTCTGTTTGAGTAGCTATTGTTTGATATTTTTTATTACCAATTAAAGCAGCAGAGTATGTTATACCTAGGTTTTACCAGCGTTCGGGATTTAACTATTTTCCTTGCCTCCGGATATGAAAGGTTTTGTTTTGTACGTACTGTTTGGATTTCTTTCTCAAGTTTCCAGATTTCACATGATTTTGAATATGATGAAGGATTTTCCTGACAGTGTATACAGTTAGCCGGAAATGTGCATCCTTCATTCTCATGTCCTTTTTGTCCACATCGAGCACAAGTGAGTGTTCCACAGCAGCTACCTTTAGAATGGCCAAATTTCTGGCATTTAAAACAGCGTAATGGGTTTGGTATATAAGGTCGAATGGGGCAATTTAGGCAACCAGTTTTTATGTTGTTGGGTAAGATAGGTATGTCAAAAGTTAGAATTATATGTTTTGTTGGGATGATTTTATCTTCTCTTTTAATTGTTATTCGTCGAACTTGTGTAACATGTTGTTCTTTAATATTTGCAAGTATTTCTGAATCAGGCACAAATATAAGGTCTTGTTCGGAAATTACACCTCGTGAACTATTTAGGAAATTATGAGCAGATACAGAAACTGGTATGTTAGCAAAAAATTTACATTTTGTTATGTTTTCAGCTTGTTTTGAATTCTTAACATCAATAAGTAAGTCGCCAGATCTTAATCTTTTAATGGATTTTGGTTCGCCATTTTGAATAAGAAATGGTGATTTAAGGGCAAAATTGCCTTCATTACATTTTACAACAAAGAAACGTGCATTGTCAGAATCCCCATTTAATGGGTTTCTCTCTCTAGATTTACCAGCATCATAATTTTCATTTGTATCTTCCAAATTGGCAGAAAAATTCTTTTCACAACTATCAGCCCAGAAAGCAGACATATTCTGAGATTCGACAGTCTCAGAATGGTTGTTGTTTGAGGAAAGGCGACTTAAGTCACAAAGAGAACTCGCACCAGAAAGCATAGTTGAATTCCCTTTAATTGTCGCCATAATACTTTTAAATAAATATAAAACGCCAGGCATCGGGCCTGGTCACCGACCCTTCTTCTTACCGTTACTTTAGGCGCAGGTCTCAAAAGGGTGAAAACTATTCACAACAAACTTCCACGTTTTTCGAACGTTGGATTAAACTCGATAGCATCTCCAAAATCTAGTTCTTTCACAGTGGAACTCGGTAGTCGTAGATAAGCCTTTACAGCTCTGTCCAACCTACAACCCCCTTACACCGAAAGGCACCAGTCGCACAGTGGATTCCTAACCGCCGCCATACAAGTATGGATGCTGTCTTGTATCATGATACAGACAGCATCATTTATGCTACGAACGGACTGAATGATCCCCCTCTCGGGAACTTTGTTGGGGGAATTTACAGATGAATTAGACGGTGACATGATCACCCAATTTGTATCAGGTAAGTAAGTTTTCATTATGACTTAAATGATTTACAAAAATAGTTTTTTATATCATTTTATTGCTTGTTTTTTATTTTTAGGAGGTCCCAAAAACTACGTCTATCGCACGGAGAAGGGCGAGACAGAATGCAAAGTTCGAGGGTTTACCCTCCATTTCAGGAACTCTCAACTCTTGAATTTTGACAGCATCAAATCAATGGTGTGCATTCTGGACCCCGAACCCATACCGCTTCACAACCCCAGCAAGATATGCCGGGATTCTAAGAGACGAAAGGTGGTGAACAAGTCTGAAACCAAACTCTACAAAATCGTGTATGACAAGCGGATAATAAAACCCAATTTTAAGACAGTGCCCTACGGATATTAGTAAGGAAAAAAGGTCCTTTTCAAGCCACCAAATAATCATGAAGAAAAAAGACATTTTGATTTCTTTATTTTTTTCTTTTTGTAGAAATCCAATGGAAAAAAAACATGTAAATTTTTTTTAAGTTTCCAAACTAAATTGTTGTGTACATTTTTTTCAATAATAAATAATTGTGTAAATATATTTGTATGTTTTTCTTTGAGTTTTATTTTAAATTATTGTTTCTTAGAAAATTTTAGATTATTATTAAAGTTAACTTTATAGAATGAATAATGATTTATTGCAATTTTTCTCAGGAAAAAAATGTATCAGTATATATTTTTTAGGTTATAACTTTTTTATTTCTATATTTTTCAATATAAAAATATATTTCTAAGTTGTAATGTTTTTTTAATTTGTTCCGAAGCCATTTTCTTTCTAAAAAAAAAAAATTATACTGATACTTTTTTTGAGAAGAAAAAAAAGGAATTTAGGAAAAAAAAGATATTTCTGTATTTTATTTTATGAAAATAAGAAATTACACATACATGATTATAATTGTTTAATTTTTTTATTTTTTTCTCAATCAATACATCGAAATTTTAGACATAATTTTCACAGTTTCAACCGGGACACTGGTAAAGAGCCTTTGTAAGACGACTTTCGTTTCGTAAGTCTGGGTTCAGGTCTTGCAAGAATAATTTTCTGTTCATTTATTAAATACTTGTTTTTTATAAAATTTCGAGGAAAGTTGTTATTTTTCAAAAATTCTTGGAACTGGTCAAAAGCAACAGGTCCTTGTTTTTTATATCTTAATAAAAAATTGATCAGCTGGACAACATCTGATCCGACGATTGCAGTATGATCGATTTTCAGTTCTTTGTTTTCTGTACAGGAAAGTTTATTTTCTTTTAAAAAATCAATTATTTTTACAGCAGTATTTTTATGGTTGGTTTGTTGTATGGGGTTTTATGGCGCAAAATTCCTTAAGGGACATGCTGCGCAAAAAAAGTAGACTAAAACATAAAAAAAGTGAGAGATAGAAAAATGACAAAATAAAGGAACAATGAGAAGAGCAATCTGGATGGGGTGTCCCATCCGGATGTAGTCAAACAAGTGTAGAAAAAACTAACAGTATTTTTATGTTTCACTGGAATGGATTTCAAAACTTAATTTTTCCAAATTAAATTTATTTTCAAGGGGTTTTTTCGGTAAGCTGTTCTTCGGGGGTTTTCACCTTGTTCACATGTGGGAATGACACAAACTTTTGCAAAATCTGTGTATAAAGCCTCGTTTTTTCATCATCCTCTAAATTTCTTTTCAAAACAGTTTGAATCTGCTTATCCAAATCACTTACATGCTCATCGGCAAATTCCTGATCTCTGTCAGCTGGAACAAGTCTGAATTTACTAGCGAACTTCATTGATCAATGTACTGAGCACTGATACTGCAGCAGGAATGAATATAGATAAAAACCCTTCTCCTTTTTGGACGAGGATTCTTCTTTTCTTAAACAACGGTATTTTCTTATCTCCCAGGCGACGCAATGTTCTTTTATAAACTGTTAATCTATTTTTCTTACGTTTAGAGACAGGTATGTTACCCTTTAAAAGATTTAAGGCGCATTCACAGACACCTTTTATAATACTATTGAAACACTTTTTAAGAAAAGCTGCTTTTTGCTTTGTCTTGCTTAACAATTTGAGATGTTCCACGGTCGACATCCTGAGTACAAATGCTGATTGTTTAACTTAATCTCTCTTTTATATGCATACCGTAAGCAAAAGCTTTAGTCAAAGCGCAGTGTTTAAAACCGGATTTGTGATAGGGACAGTTTACCACTGGAATATTTAATAAATCAATCTTAGGGCAATTAAAATCATTCAGATTCAAAATCTTTCGTCCGGAAATTCGCTCCAAAAATTTCGTCTTTTCTAATCCTTTGGTATAAATATTCTTATAAGAAAGAAACAAAGACCAAAGTAGAGGCTCTAATGTTGAAAAGGGTAAATCACCACTATCCCAGTGCAAACCATGACGATGTCGAGCCAACCAGGCAAATGTCTTGCTTTTTAGGAGAGGTAATTACTCCCAAGGATACGGAGAGAGAAAACTCCAACGACAGTGGTATCCAGAATCGACCGCATAAAAGGCAAGTTCTTTGATAATAAAAACGCTCGAATTTACCTGAAAGTCTTCGAATTCACCTACAACGGAAGACATGTTCACCGAATGACGTATTATAAATAAATGGCTTATCGAAGTTCATACACATAATGTTTATCACTAGGAAATATACTTGTGCGCAGGCGCAAGCTTTCGCAAGAATCTGGTCTTCAATCAATGAATAAGTAACTGTAAGGTAACGCAGTAGCATCATAAAAAATTTCTTGGAAAGCCTTGGATTTACCAGGAAACATCTGTCTGGCTAAATGCATTATTTGACTTTTATCTCGAGGATTCTTGTATAGTATCATGTAATGGGAATTTAAATTAATATTTCGCATTTCTTTACCATGATGGAATAAGTTTTGCGTTATAAAAATGACCGAAAGATTTCGGTGATGACTGCCTTTCGTAAAAGGTTTGCTCAATCGCAAACCACCAGCTAATTCTGACATTAAATCGTCGATAATAATTAAAGCATCTTGAAGGGAGTTAAGGTTGGAGGGTAATCCTTCTTCAAATTGTACATCTTTCATTGAATTGAAAAAGGTTGATAGCTTCCATAACAGTATATAATACTTGATGGCATAGGGTGAAAATACAGGGTGATTAAAGAAAATGGGACAAATTTTAAGAGGTGATAGTACACACCCAAACAGACATTTTGTATCAAAAAATGCATGGTCGAAAACTAAACGTAAAAAAGTTAGAGGGCGCCAAAAGTTATGCTCTTATACGAGGCAAAAACACACAATGAACGATTAAGTTAAGTTACGAAAACAAATTTAATGGCATTTGATTACAATAAGTGCTCAAAACATTGACCGGCAGCTGTTATGCACGCAGTACAACGGCGAAGAACTGATTGGCGAATTTTCTGAAACACACCAGGCATATCGCGAACTTCCCCTACAGCAGCCGAAAGCTTGGCGACAAGTTCTTCTGTGGATTCAATGGGAGTCTCATACACAAGAGCCTTTAGCTGTCCCCCCCAAAAAAATATCGAGACATGAAAGATCTGGCGAGCGCGGTGGTGCCTGGTGTGTTTCAGAAAATTCGCCAATCTGTTCTTCGCCGTTATACTGCGTGCATAACAGCTGCCGGTCAATGTTTCAGCACTTATTGTAATCAAATGCCATTAAATTTATTTTCGTAACTTAACTTTAACGTTCATTGTAGGTTTTTGCCTCATATAAGAGCATAACTTTTGGCGCCCTCTAACTTTTTTACGTTTAGTTTTCGACCATGCATTCTTTGATACAAAATTTTTGTTTGGGTACTATCACCTCTTAAAATTTTTCCCATCTTTTTTGAATCACCCTGTATTTATAGTCAATTTTTTAACAAACACACTTTTACCCGAACCTGTCGGTCCAGAAATTAGTACCGTCGAAGGATGTACTAACTAGAGTAATTCCATGTTTTAAATGTAAGTAATGAATGAAATCTTTCGTATTTATAGTTTCAATGAGAATGTCAAAGAAATAATTTTCGTATTATAAAAATCAACTTATATATCATTTTGAGAGTTTTTCGAACAACACGAAAATTACTTTTATAATTTTTATTACAAAAAGAAAGCAAAATCTAAAAACAGGTACTTGAAAAAAATTACATGTAAATCGTGATGAGAGTTAAAATAAACAATAAACACACAAAATAAGATAAAATCAGTTTATTTTTTAAAAACTATATTCACAGCATATTTTTTTTTGACAAACTGATACATTCGAAAATCATTCCTCTTTCTGGATAATACGTTTATAATAGAATTCATACAAAGTCCTTGACATCGTTTTACAAGAAAGAAAATACAATATTGACCACAGACATTGGATGTTAAACTTTGAAGCGTTGCCTTGTTCCAACGAATTCGGTGATACTTCTTCACAAATCTTGTTATGTCTTCTCCATATGCTTCAGGAGGAAGTCCGTAAGAATCGAAAAAATCGATAGTTTCTTTGTCTTGAACGTAAACTGCTAACCAATGGGTTCCTTTTTCATCATGTTTATCAGTATTGAGCACTAACGCACAGGGAAACTTTCGAATTTCAGATATTTTGTCAGAAGGGAAAACGCCTGCAAAATATCTCGCAGAAACAGGATCACGAGATAAAATTCTATAAATTTGTGATGAATTCATTAGTTTCAAAAATCATACAGAATGTTGCGAGATTTGTTGATTTCGATTAAATTTTCAAATTCAGCATACACTAGCAAAGAGACTGTTTGCGTCAAAGTCGTTCCGAACTTAATTTTTAATCTTAAATTGCTATAGCGAATGAGATTAAGATATGAACCATCACATAAATCAGGTGACAGCTCAAAACAAAATAATGAATACCCCTGTGAAAATTCTGATCTTGAAAGCTACAAGCCTTTGTTTTCTGCATTCGTAAATAAATTATGATAAGTGCGAATGAATAAATTGTTTTCAAAGTTAGGTTGTAGTGGATTGTGAGGAGCGGGTTGACCGTCCACATAGACGCCTATAAAATTAATATTGTAATGTTTGAACTCAAAAGGGGACTTTTTATAGTCACCGTTAAAAGAGTCATTATCCACACAAGCGATTACGACGCGATTGGGCATCTGTCCTGTAAAACTATTATCTTGAACAAAACTCATATTGCCTGAAGGAATCGAATATGTTTTGCAAAGCACTCTATTAATTAGGGTATTTGGCTGTTGTTTTTTCTAAGCTTTTAGCATGTCCTAAGACAACGCCAGGACTTACGTATACTTTACGAACAAATAAGGAAGCGTGTTCCAGGGAAGCTTTAAACTTCCCCTCACTTGCCAACAAACAAAACTCTGGTTTACTACGGATCAGTTTAATTTTCACATCTACCATGTTAAGGAGGAGTCTTTCTTGATGAAACATATCCAGGTTCAATCGTCCAATCATATCGACTGAAGCACTGAGTTTAGTCATTTCGGCACGTTTACTAAATCCTTCATTGGGGTTTGCATCTGCTGGATCCACAACATTCATACGACCAGCAGTATCTTTAAAAAATAATTCTGAGGAAAGTTGAGCGATTTTCGCATCATAGCCGTGATTCAATAATTTCTCTATCATGGCTCTGTAAGGATAAGTATTATTACTGGAAGAAACGAGTCTATCGTTCAAATATCAACTTGGGAGAACATGGAATGCAAAAAAAGTTTGACGGGTCCCACATTTATCCGGAATGGGTTTGCCATCCTTTTTCAAAATCTTCAGTTTGACATATAACTGAGTTTGAGATAAATCAAGATAATCTTCTCCACTTCCAGAAACATTAAATTCTACAGGACCTGCATCAGAAACATTGGAAAGCGGGTGAAATTCAACCCATTGGCCTCTTTCAATAACTGTTTGTGTAGGAGGGAGATGAAATAATTCTAATTCCGATTTAGCACATTCGGGAGAGTCCTTTAAAAGAAAAGCCATAGTGCAATGTGGATGTTATCAATCAAAAATATCACGTCTTTGTACCTTCCGTACTTTCGATGAGATGATGCGTTTCGCAGGTTTGCGCTTCCTTTTAAGCTTTCCATGGCCAATCATTTGATCCGCTTTTAAAACTGCTTTTCTAGCTAATTTCTTTCCGGTTTATTTTGATCGTGTTTTGAGAGACGATTTAAAATTTTCGCCTGATAACACATCATTCGCAACCATAGTGCCGGTTCGCAATGCTTCTTTTCCAATTGTTTTTGGTGCCACTTATCAAAAACGGCATCGCACTGCGAAACAATTTAGAAAAAAAATCCACCTATACCGTATCCTCTCTGTAAAACTGTTCCTCGATAGTAAGGCAAGCCTGTTTGTCCTGCATAATAATCTTCGAACTTTTGTGTACCACACGTATAAGGTAACAACATTTTGTTGATCTTTCTTTATCGCAATCAAAAAGGAAAATGAGATTAATTTAAATGTAATGCTTTTTTATATGATTTGCCGTAATCGAAATGCAACGTTACAAAAATTTTACCTCTTTCAAAAGGCACTAAATCGCCAGAATGAAGTCTGATATCGATTTGTACTGTTTGGAAATGCTGACGAATAACTGGTACGTACAGTGGTCTAGTATAATCAGCATTAATAATTTCACCATCGCTCCCTTCGACAGACACAATTTTTAATAGAGGGGCTTGAAAATCACCTACGATTTGAGGTTCCACGAGATCACAGTACACATACATCACGGGAAACGATAACTTTGGGTCGGCTACAAAAGGACTTTGTTGCAACCCCGTATATTCTCCGGGTTCAAACCCTAAAAGTTCTGCTAGACCTTCATAAAGAACTACTTTAGATTTTTTATCTGTCTTGTTTGTAACTCTTTTTGTCACAGGGTGAAAATGAAATTCAATTTTATTTTTATGCGACGGTATTATCATACTTTTAATGAGGTCCGGTATGGTTTCATAACATCCAGAAGAAACTCTCCTGCCTTCAAATTTTCCATCCCGCAAGTCGAAACCGAACAAATTGTTATCGTTTCCAACGTTATACCATGAATTCGGATAAATGAAATCGACCAAAACCATCTTCCATTCACAATTTAAATTTATGTGGGTGGGCAGTTGAGTTGTAAATTGCGATAATTTATTATTTTGGAAAAAGCTCAAAGAGCTGTCGCTGATGAGTGTGACGTAGAACGACATCTTTTGACGAAATGAATAGTAAGTACGATGACCACTCTATTTATATCATTCGAATATCTTTAACCCATGCGTTGAATTTTTCAGGATATCCTTGAAATTTCCCATTACGTTTCCTTTTCTTCAAAACTCTCTCCACAGGATAAAAACCTGAATCCGAAATCTTTTGCACTCTTGCTTGTAAAATGTTCCTTTTATGATTTCTCCTGCTAAATCTTTTAATTTATACACAACGGGTAACCTTTGAATTATTTTATGAAGGAGTAAAAATTTCTCTTGTCCAATTCTGTTCGTATCCTTTCTCAAAACGTAGTTTCTCCTTACTGATGCGAACTGTATCACCGACATTCAAGCCATATTTCATTGCAGGGATTTTGTCATTTGCGTTCAGTGTTTTACAAACCTGACTTTGATTATCAATGTTTACTGACGCTGGCTCCATTTTAATACTACGATGCTCCGTGTGGTTATAACTGTGTGTTAATTTATCGATTACATCGATATATCTCTTTGTATTCTTTTCAGTAAAATATTTCCACATTTTCGTTTTAAGTGTACGATTAAAGCGTTCTACTATTGAAGCTTTTGTGGTGTTATTGGTTGTAAAAAAGTGAACATTCTGCATTTTTAAGAAATCCTGTACTATATCCGTCATTCAAAGAAGAGAGAGACTGCATATCTACTAAATCAGATTGAAACTGCTCGTTTAAGCCTCCAACTATGACACGATTTTTCGGGAATTTGTGTCGCAAAGGCTTGTGCAAAGTATACGAATCTTTCGTTTGTAGCCATTTCTTTATCTGTTGCGTTTTTACTCGACCTTTTAAAGCACGTTGCAAAGCACTGATAGCACCGAAACTGGCTAGTAACTTCGGATCCCGATACATCTGATTCAAAACTTCCATTGCAACAATGATTATGATCTAAACGAAAGTTGACATTCATTTATATTTTTAAGCTACAAATTAACACGATGCTTATCGCTTCAAAGTTTTACTGAAAATGAAAGTATCATGACAAATCTTTGAAATATATACCAAATTTTTAGATTTCCTTTCAAGTTTTTTTTGTTTGTTTGTTTGTTTCTTTTGTTAAAGGACAAAGGAGAGAGTTTTAAAAACATATATATGTTTTTAAACTCTCACTCTTTTTTAAAATGATATAAAATATAAACAAGACACAGTATAAACAGAGAGAAACGAAATATATTGAACAGAATATGAATTTAATTATCAGACTATATTACATTACCATACAAAAATTATTCATTGTTAATATACAATTTTTCAATGTCTTTGAGCACAGGGGAGACGTCTAAAGCTGAAAAAAAATTGTCTATAGGTACTATTGAAAAGTTATTAGCATCTTCGTGATAAAAGTCTTTGGCTAATTGTCGAAAGTCCAGTTTATAAAATGCCAATACAAATATCCTTCAATTTTTTTAACTGGAGACTGATTGATACAAGCATGAAGATCCGACTTTGGGTAGTTTTCTTTGCATGCAAAGCAATCAACGAGTTCACAAATTTTAATACTCACTGATTTTGTCAGACACTTACATAACGAATAAGTCAAATTAGCGTAGTCGTGAAAGTCACAAAATATGTCAGCATTGCTGCTGTCCGGTATTGTTTCAGAATGGCTATGTTCCAACGATACTAAATATGCTAAAGTCTGTTGTATTAAGCATTCTTTAACTTTCAAATTTATGGCAGAAAAAATTTTCCTGCATGTTTGCCATCTGTGATCCTGCGAGAATGATATTTTCAGGCAAAAACTGAAAACTGAGATTTTTTCGCTGAAACATTCGTTGAAATAGATAAAGGTTTCCTTCTTCCGAAATTTCACGTGTTACACACAAGTCCTTCTCTATAATTAGAAATTGTTCACCAAAGTTGTATGACTTTCGCTGAAACGAATGCCACACTGATGGGGAGAGCGAAACACCTTTTTCGTTGGGCGAAGAAATCCTTCTTCATCGGTTACAAATCTTTTAATATGCACACGTGTGTGGCTAAGGAAAAAGACAACAGACACATAATTTTCGCCACCAAGATGAAACATGGTGCATGGTAAAGACTCCCTTGTGTAAAAGATTTCTCCGGAGTTCTTCAATTTTGATTCTTTTTGCAGCTCTGTTTTTAATTTCACTCTGAAGAATCAAATCACATTAAACAATGAAGAACTTTGGCATAAACAACTAGCAAACAATAAATACATACAAAAGAAAGGCAAAGTAGTCATCAGATGGTTAACAGAAAACATAGATATAATATCACAATGAAAAACGAATAAAGTTAACAAACCAACTCAGTGGACATCATCACCCCAACTAATTAACTGCCTTAATTACAGGGGGAAAAAGGAAAAATAAAAGGCCCGAGTTACATTGCCAAGTTAACCGCGGCCACTAGTGAAGGAACCTTTCACCCGCAAAGAGAAAAAAAAAATCGTATTCTTGCACTGCTGAGTGATGGTAGTCATTTATGATGAGCTGGTAGCTTCAGCTCATTCACACCACTCCACCGAATCAACATAGATAGACAAGTTTTAAGGAAAAGATGTGTTCCAAATAAAATAAAGCAAGACCATGAACAAAAGACATACATACGTCATACGTCAAACATTAAATTAACATACGTCAAAATGACGTATGGGGGCATCTATACAGGGGTCCAACCAACTCTCTCGTCAAAAGTAAACGTCCTAGCACTGGATATCTGCCCCCTTGATATGTGTCTCCTTCTACTGTGACGTTAAAATGACGTATGGGGGCATATATACAGAGGTCGGTGTACATCCTTCGACGAAAGGAAAATTCTGTAGGACTGGGTATGTGTCCCCTTCAGCTTTGACGTCAAAATGACGTCGTATAGGGCATATATACAGGGGGCAGATATACAGATCTCGAGGAAAATAAAATTCTCTGTATTGGATATGTGCCCCCACCTGGTATGGGAGCATACATACAGGGGTCGGATATCCAGTCCTCGACGAAAGTGAAAAGCTGCAGCATTGGATATGTGTCCCCTTCTATCTGTGACGTCAAAATAACGTATGGGGGCAGATATACAGGGGATAGATATCAGCGTCCCCAGTTTGATTCGAAAAAAAATTTTGATTTTTGTAATATGTAATTTTTAATATTTTGTATAATAAAAATGAAAAACTTTCGAAAAAGATGTCATATACGGCTCCATATTGGCGCAATTTCTTTCTGACACCAATCTCATATACGCAAAGGGTACTTAACTGGCGCCAGAGTATCGTTATTTTGCTTGATATGGTAAGCTGGATGTTGCTGTTTATGCTGTTGATGTTTTCCCCAAATTGGCGTCGGAAAAAAATCGCGCCAAGATATGACATCTGTGCCAAACTTTCATATGAAAGACGAAGGGATCAGACCGTATTTGTTTATGGCAGTTACATGACTTGAACTATAATACAGATGAAATGATGAACTATAATCTGTATGTATTATAATACAGGTGAAATGATGACGATAAAATAATATTTGGCAACTGATCACCTGTCCGTGGCTAACATTAAAGTACCAAAATGGCATCTGGAATATAAAAAGCGAAATGGTCCGCCCGGAACTGTTGATGATAGTCACATGGCTTAGGCTATTGTTATAGATATTGTTTTAAAATACCGGGAGACAAAGACTGTATACTTAATTCATTTTATTTTAGCTTCTTTCCAAATGTTTAACTGATCCTCTTTAATCAAACACGAAAAGAGCCACTGGATGTCTTAACAGCAAGTGATTCGGCTTAAATTTTTGTAGTCAAAGGGAATTGAATGGAAACCCGTTTACAGGGATCTGCGCAGCTTTTTTCAGTATAATTCAATATTCTCTAATATTTTTAAAACCTATCAGATTAGCGTGTTTTAGATTCTTCGGTGTCTGAACGGGGATTGGCGAGTGTAGCTTGCAGGGGGCAGAGCCCCCTAGTATATACATATATTTTTTAAGAAAAATATTCTTATGCACGTGTGTTTATAAACAACGAATTATTTTTAATCGGGTCTTTTATATTTGTATCTAAAAAGTTAATGTAAATACATTAAAAAAATCCTTTTGCATTCATTTTGATGAACGACTAACTTTTTTTTTATTACCGTATTTTTTAAATATCTTTTATTCATTTACCTAAAAAAATAATGTAGATTTAAAAAAAATCATTTTTGCACGTGTGTTTACAGACAACGAATTATTTTTTAATCGTGTCCTTCTATATATAAAAAAAAGTTTTGATTTGGAAATGGACCAATGAACATCTGCGTAGATATTCCGGGTAGATCACATCCAATTTGAATGCTTAAGCATGGCCTTTCATCGTTAATATTAAAAAAACTGTTGCATACAAAAATATGAAAATCGATGGTATTATAGAGAAATGTTTGATAAATACGCTGATGCAGACAGTTTTCAAATCGAAGAATTATTTTAAGAGATATTTAATGCTAAAGTTGGACAAAATCGTTCCATTAAAAAAGTTTTATTGGAGCAAAAACTATACATGAGAATTTAATCATTTTTAGATCATTTTATACGTTATAAGTTCCCTATGTGCAGATTGCATTTAGTTTTCTTATTTGACTCATTTTTTGATGTTTTATTTCAATTTTAAATTCAAATTTTCAGCATTTCGAGAGATATTTTTTACAAATTTTAGAAAATGTTATTAATTTAAACTGTTGCCAGTTGCATAAACAGCGCAAACAATAATGTTTACTTCAAATTAAAAATTTATTTACACGTGACTATTACAAACAGAAAAAAACCTTTAAAATTAGAATTAAATGATTACATGTTAAAAGCAGGAAAATTACGTCATAAGAACCATAGGCACAGATGTCATATACGCGCATTTTGGCGAAATTTTTTTCCGCGCCAAAGTGTCGTTATTTTGCTTGGTGTGGTAACCCGGATTATGTTGTTCATGCTGTTGATGTTTTCGCCAAATTGGCAACCGAAAAAAATCGCGCCAATATGGGGCGAATATGACATCTGTACCCATCCGGGTTACCATATCAAGCAAAATAACAACACTTTAGCACCAGTTAAGTACCCGTTGCGTATATGAAACTGGCGTCAGAAAAAAATTGCGCCAATATGGGGCGTATATGACATCTGCGACGAACCATATTTGCACTTGAATTTTAAAAGAGAAACAAAATCTTAAAATAAAAAAAATCATTATTATGCGTTAAAACTTGTAATTTGAGGAAATTACGTCATATTTAAAATGGCAAAAAATATAGCAAAACAATTTAAATTGAAAAATATATTTGTGCGAGATATTTTGAGATAATCTTTTGAACTATTATCTTGAATTCGAAGACAGCGCAAATAATATTTCCTTCTAACAACAAAAGTATTTTCACGTGAATATTAATAAGAGAAATAAAACTTTGGTGCAAATTACGTCAGATTTAAAACGATACATTTAAAATGAATTATTTAAAAGAACTATCTTATAGCGCTGTTAAAAAATACCGGGAGACAATGACGCTGTTTACTTAATTCATTTTACATTAGCTTATTTTCAAATGTTTAACTAATTTTAATTAAATACGAAAACCGCCATTGTATCTCTTAACAGCAGCAGATTTGGTCTTAAAAATCCCCAATCCAAGGAAAACGAATGGAAACCCGTTTACAGAGAGATCGCTACTGTTTTTTTTTTTTAATTTTAATTCAATATTTTTAAAGCCGATCAAATTAGCGTGCTTTTTGGATTTTGGTGTGCCTGAACGGAGGTTGGCGAGCGTAGCTCGTAGGGGGCAGAGCCCCCTAGTATATTATATATCTCTTATTTAGAATCTTAAAAGATATTATATATATTTTAAGAAATTAATCCTTACAACCATTTCTACATTGCACAAGTTATGTTGAACAATATTTTTTAAGGTTTTTTTTTTTTTTTTAACAGTGTCTAGTATATACTGTCTTTTATTTTGGAATTTTTGCACGTGTTATGATAAACAATGTATTTTTTATAGTAAATATTTCGTTGTTTATGATTATTTGCAATGCATGCGTTATGATGCACGATGAAAATACTTTTTTCATTACCGCATATTTATTTTTAATTGTGCCTATTATATATATGTGTTATATATGCATCTAAAAAACTCACGTATATTTTTTAAGGGAAAAAAAAGACTTCTTCTGAATGTCTATATAATGCACATGTTATGTTGAACGTCTTTTTAAGTAAACATTCCATTGTTTTGTACTGTATCTATTTAACATAAATCTTTTCTTTTTGTTGTTTAATTATACTCGACGTTTTAGACGTAAAAACTTAGGGTTTTGCTTTTATTTTCACAGCAATAGTGCATATATTTAAGTTTTTAAGATTTGATGAATGTATTTTAGGATTTAACACAGTTGTTTGCCGAAATCCCCTAAGTGAGGATGATGTAATATAATAAGCATACAAAATTTTGAAGATGGTATTCTTGTAAGTGAAAATTTTCTCTCTGTTTAAAAAAAAAATCCTAAATAAAGTGTAAAATTTTGTTTATTTATATATATGAAAGGATAAAAAGATTTTCTTCATCATAAAAATCTTTGACACTAATTGATAGTTATGAATTGGTATTTATGAATCAGAGTTGGAAAAGAAAATTACTCTTAAGACAGTCATCATAAAACATATTAAATTATCTTGGAAGCATCATTATATTTATAGCATAAACAAAATGAGTTTTTCAGGCTATGCTAGATAGTTTAAGAATCAAATTATAAACAACAAAGGATTAATTTCAAATCAATAAATCAAAGTAAATATGTTAGTTTAATTAGTGTCAAAGTAGAAAATTGATAAGCAATAAATCATAATTAGCTTTTGTCTGGTTAACATTTCATATTATGATTGCCTCATAAATAATACTTAACATTTAAATTAGAATTGCCTCTGGGTGATGCAAGAAATGAATAATATTAGAAAACACATCATTAAAAATAGTCTTAGCCAATTAAATTAAAGTTTCCTCCCAAATTGACACTTTCGCCCTCTGCTGGAAAATATTCCAAACTTCATATCAAAACTCGTGTGATCAGCTGAAGAGCTCAGACTTTTTTAGAGTTTTTAGATATCTGATGTGCCACCAAAAAGATCAAGAATGTGAGCTAAGAAATATATGGTACCTCGGGGCCTCCGGCGGACTCGCGACTCCTTTATAGCTAGTACCTCACAAATAAAGATATTGGTAGTTCAAGGAGCGAGGTCCCGAGTCAATTATTTACCAATACTGCCAAGAGACTCAACTGTGCATTTAAATGACACAAACTCGATTTGTGATGAAACAGAACCCCACAACAGGCCAGCATATTTTACATAAGTCGGCAACGATGGTGTCCTGCCGAAGAAAATCCCGTTTGATATCTAGAACCATATGCCTCTTCACCACTCGGGACTAGAGTTGAAAATTTTCTTATGGCTGTCTGGCTGCATTTGGTTAAATGGAAAAATCCCCTTACTGGCTATGGATTTGATTTTCAGTCATCAAGGAACTTGTATTTAAAATGGAGGTAAATTGACTCAGTATCTGTTGGAGTAATCCTTCCTATACAGAATTCTACTGTTTTCAGGACTTTTCTGTACTGATTTCTGACCTTGGTGTTATCTCAAGGAACAGAATAATTAATTCTTTAAAGTATTTATTCTATTTATTATAACTATTTATTCATTAAGTCTTTAAAATAATTTTTTTTTACTTAGTTTTTGAATTGATTAAACTAAAGACAAAAAGCACACCTCTAAAGACAAACAAGATTCAGTGACTTATGCAATCTGAGCAAATGTGGCAACTGTTGATAAGTGTTCGGACAATAAACAAAAATACAATATAAGGTACCATTCAAAAATCTGTCAACAGGTTGCCATGTGCTTTAGACGTTGGGTCATTGGCCTATTTGTTTGAATCAGTGTCTAATATTTTATTTTTGTTTTGTTTGTGTAGTCATAGTTATTTTTTCTTTTTCATAATTTTCTTTTCTTTTTTTTGCCAGTTGTACAATTCTTAAAAATTTAAAGATTTTTGCTATTTGCCATGAGCTGAGTGAGATGTAGATGTAGTTTATTAAATTGTGACTTGGATTTATTAATGCCACTGAGAAAAATAAATACCTCAGTCTGCATAATAGTAAACACCATTGCTTACAGGTATATTGCATCTGCATCTTCACACAAAAAATAAACATACCGCTCATTTTTCTTTTTATTTTTAATTTTTGCTAAAATCTCCATTGAGATTTAGGATAGGCTAAAACCGTAAATGGTTTAGGATTTGCTAAAACCTCCTTGAGGTTTAGGATAAATATTACCTTGTAAATATTCTTCAATATATTTTTCTTTATTTTCATTGTGTGTTTCAATATTATTGTTATATTTGTTTAATGTTTACATCTTTTTTTATCAATTTTATATTTCAACATATTTTTAACATTTTCACATTTCCAAATGAGTAAAGAAAAGTTACAATTTTTAAATATTTCTATAATTTGAATGTTTTTATATTTTGCTGTACATTATTTTTCTTTTGAATACTGTTTTCATATTTTGAAAAGAGATGAAGAATTTCAATTTTTTCATGTTTTCAAATATTTCCATATGTTGTGTTTGTTCTATAATTATCGAAAATAATTTTTTAAGTTTCCTATGTTTATTTGCAATTTCGAAAGTTATATTTGTACATAAATTTACAATTTTGCATAGTTTAATTTCATATAAAAATGTGAAATTTTGTGCTCAAAGACTTAAATTAAAAAAGCACAAACGTAACTTCCAAGCTAGAACATTATGGTCACTACTTTAAACTATATTATTTTATTATCGTGTTTTCTCATATATTTCTTGTATAGTTTGTTTTTAAGCCTTTCTTTATATTTTATGGTATTCTTATATTTTATTTCATTAGTATATTTTTCAAGTCTTGTATATAAAGTTCGACCAGGTTGTTCCGAGAGCCATATCCCAAACTTAGAGTATAAAAAAAACTTAAATTTTGAGAAGTAAAAATTTAAGAGCTTAACTTTAAATTATATTATTCCATCAGAAAAATTCAGCCTTCATATCTTAGCAAATTTAAATTTTACTTTCACTTTAATAACCTAAACAGATACAAATTCAATCTTAGCTAATTTTATATTCTCAAACTTCCGAGCGAGTCCCCCCAGCTCTGCAGGCAAATCTAGTGGATCTCTCTTGGAGGGGGGAGGGGGATATGAAAGGATAAAAAGATTTTCTTCATCATAAAAATGTTTGACACTAATTGATAGTTATGAATTGGTATTTATGAAACAGAGTTGGAAAAGAAAATTACTCTTTGTTGACATAAAGACAGTCATCATAAAACATATTAAATTATATTGGAAGCATCATTATATTTATAGCATAAACAAAATGAGTTTTTCAGGCAATGCTAGATAGTTTAAGAATCAAATTATAAACAACAAAGGATTAATTTCAAATCAATAAATGAAAGTAAATATGTTAGTTTAATTAGTGTCAAAGTAGAAAATTGATAAGCAATAAATCATAATTAGCTTTTGTCTGGTTGACATTTCATATTATGATTGCCTCATAAATAATACTTAACATTTAAATTAGAATTACCTCTGGGTGATGCAAGAGATGAATAATATTAGAAAACACATCATTAAAAATAGTCTTAGCCAATTAAATTAAAGTTTCCTCCCAAATTGACACTTTCGCCCTCCGCTGGAAAATATTCCAAACTTCATATCAAAACTCGTGTGCTCAGCTGAAGAGCTCAGACATTTTTCAGAATTTTTAGATATCTGATGTGCCACTAAAAGATCAAGAATGTGAAAGCTAAGAAATATATGGTATCTCGGGACTTCCGGCGGACTCGCGACTCCTTTGTAGCTTGTACCTCACAAATAAAGATATTGGTAGTTCAAGGAGCGAGGTTCCGAGTCAATTATTTACCAATACTGCCAAGAGACTCAACTGTGCTTTTAAATGACACAAACTCGATTTGTGATGGAACAAACCCCACAACAAGCCAGCATATTTTACACATATATATATAATTTTTTTTGTCAATTTTAAGATTGATCAATTTTTTACTGATCATCCGTTTATTGACGATTAAATGAGGTGTTGCCAAGAAATAGAAGAAAACGAAATAGTAAGTTTTTTTTAAAGATTTCATGCATTATAACATTTCAGATAAATTAATCGCAACTTATAGATTTTCTTTTTAAATCTTTATTTTAGATATATGATTTTGAAAATCAAATAGGATATGGAGCTGCTGACGTATGTATACATATAATTATTCTTTTGTCAAATTTTTACATTTAGCGATATTTAAAAATATTATTAACTAATTTTTATCAACATACTTATGTCGATTTGCCATACATATTGATAGAAAGTTTGGTACTGAAAGGATATCTTTTTCAACACGTATAAATCCCTCACAAATTTCTTCTGATTTTTATGATTAAAGTATTTACAAAGCTGTTGAATTTCTACATATGATTTAAGATGCTCTTTTAGCTGAGGCAACAAGAAATTTAGATGAAGAAGATTGCTTCAGGTAAATTTATTTAAGGATAAATTTCATTTATTTAATATTTATACGAAATTGTATTTTCTCAACACATTTCTTAATTAAAATTAATAATAATAATAGATTTTTTTTAATTAGGTTCTATTTTTTTCATGATCATTTGGATAAACCAATTTCAACGTGCTTAATACATGTTAAAAACATGACCGTAGAATTGCTGTTATCTACCATAATGAAAGTGTTACAAGTAAGAATTTCTTTTTTTTCTTCATATATATGTATAGATACATTTTTTGAAATTTAATTGAAACATATATTTTTTTCAAAATTTATTTTAATGGTGTATACAAATAAATATTATTTTATTTCTTTTTAGAGCAAGGATAACATACCTTTAGGCGACAATAGTTTGAGAACAGACATTCTTACCGTTAAGAATCCTCATAATGGAGGCAAAAGAAAATTGTAGTCCATTGAAACTTAACTGTCTGTTAAAAAAGTCAGTGGTGAAAAATCGTAAATGTTCTGAAAACCTGTGCTGTGCAAAAGCGATTGTTGTTTGCTTTAGCTTTTCTTGAAAATCACGTACAATATATAACAATCAGAGACGGGCGATGGGCCAAACAAAAAACATTGGCTAAACAACTCCACTTAGATGCAGACGTGGCCAGAAAGTTCATGTGGTTACACAGAAATACGGAAATTTGAGGATCATTTAGACGTTCAAATTCATGTCGTCTCTGCTAATGAATTTAATAAGGTATTTTTATTATTATTTTAAATTTAGTAATATGGCATTGTTTTATCTTTTTTAACCTGTAACTTTTTTTTAAATCTTTTGTACGTTGCCTACTAAGGGCCACACAGAACTAAAAAGATTTTTTTATATTTTCACGAAAATCATTTCGATGCAATAAATAGCATGAAGGCTTTCCATAGTAGAGCTTACTACTGCGCAACTTGCGATAAAAGATTTGATCACGTTGAACGGCACAAGTGTGTTGTCAGGTGCAACGTGTGTTTTAGAGATGACTGTGTTCTAGAATCCAAACAAACCTGTCCATTCTGCAACCGTACCTGCAGATCGTATGAATGCTTTACAGTTCACAGAGAAGTTATCGGGAAAAAACATAGTTATTGTGAACAATTTTACGAATGCCCAATTGCTTCAAATTTCTGGTTTCAAAAAGCAGGACTGCAAATTTGCATAGATGTCGGTGAAAAGTATTGCAGCAATTGCAAAAAAATTTCCTTGAAAGACATTTATGCATGTTAAACAGAATTCCACCAAAAAAAAAAAAAAAAAAAAAAAAAAAAAAAAAAAAAAAAAAACGAAATTTATTGTTTTTTGATTTTGAGACAGATCAGGGCACCAACGAACATATCGTAAATTTTGCTATGACAATGTACAGAAACGGCGAAGAAGTTATATTTAAAGGTTATGATGCCTGTGAAAAATTCTGTAAAATTTTAGTTTCAGATAAGCACAAGGGCTTCACAGCTATCGCTCATAACATGCGTGGATTCGACGGACAATTTATGTTAGCTTATTTATTGAAACGAGGATTGAAACCTAGAATTATACCCAATGGGTCCAAAATTATGAAAATAGAACTGACATCCTTAGACATAAAATTGTAGATTCTTCCATCTATCTACCCATGGACTTAGAAAGGCGACCAAAAATATTTGGTGTGGAAGAGTTAACCAAAGGGTATTTTCCCCACTTATTCAATACCGAAGAAAATCAGATGTATGTTGGAGAGTTACCAAAAAAAAAAGAATATTACTGTCCTGTATTTACGACGGTAGCTGCCAGATTAAAATTCTCTAGTTGGTATATGAAAGAAAAAAAGAAAACTTCAATTTCCAACAAGAAATTGAAAAATATTGCAGGTATGATTTTATTATGACATTTTATTTATCAAATGTTTTCATTTATCTTGATCACTGAATTTTTAATTTAATTTATTTATTTATTTTAGGTCTGATGTTGAAATTCTAAGACGCTATTGTCTTATGAGGGGTTTTAAAAGATCACAGATATAGACCCTTTTCAATATACAACCATTGCAAGTGCTTGCATGGGGACATTTCGGTTTAAATTTATTGAAAACGATACAATTGGCATGGTACCTGTTCATGGCTATGTAAGTACCATAAATACAAGCAAATCAGCTGTTCAGTGGCTAGATTTTATTAGCCACAAAGACGGAATTTACATTCAACACTCTGCCAATGGCTATGGCGAAAAAAGTTTTGGAGGTATTTTTGTTGGTGGTTATTGTACAGAAACAAATACAGTATATCAATTTCAAGGTAAATGAGTTAATCAAGTTTAATTTCTTTTTAAAAACTATTTTTTCTTTCATTTCTATATGTTAAAAAAATTGTTTTTTGTTTAGGCTGCTTTTATCGTGGATGCCCTCGATGCTACCCAGATCAAGATATGGTTAACGGGTTGAATGGAGAAAGTAATTTAACTAGTAAGGAACATAAACTTAAATCACTTGGTTTGCAATACCAGGAAATTTGGGAACATGATTTTGAGAAACTAAAAAAAGACCTGCAACGATTTGACAGAATTTTTAGAGAATCATGAAGTTGTATCTAGACTGATACCTAGAGATTCTTTTTTCGGAGGTCGAACCAATACTACAAGACTCTTTAACGAAGGAAGAGCAAAGTATATTGATTTCACAAGTCTATATCCATATGTGAATAAATATTGCAAGTAATTTATTTGACATATCGAGTATTTTTTATCTGAATGTGTGTTTTAAAATTGAAAAGATACATGTTTATTACATTTTTCTTTCCAGGTATCAAATTAAACATTATTACAAACGTTATTACAAAAGATTTTACAAGCATTGAAAATTATTTTGGGATTATAAAATGTAAAATTCTTCTTCTAGAAAATTGTATATTCCTGTTATACCATTTAGGTAACTTAACTTTTTAAAATAATAATACTTTTTGTATAGGGGAAAGTAGGGGAATGGCGCTCACTTAAGGGAAAACATGAATAGCTAGTCAAATTTAGACAAAAAAATCAATATTTATTAACGAAGTATAGCTCCAAAGCATAAGGAACAGTTTGCATACACCTAATTTTCATATTTTCATAAAAGTTTTAGGAATTTTTTTTATCGTTTTATTTAAATGACCATCGATTGAGCGGTAATGCCCGGCATGATAGGGTCATTGCGCTCAGAGTTAGAATACAACGTTTAAGACAAAAGTCACATATGTAGTTGTGTGGGCTGTTCACACCACTGCAGACTTTTTGCAACCACTTTACACATATTGTGCACACATGTTGTGTTAGACATAGTCGGCTACTATTTTTATATTTAGTTTTTTTGATTTTCACCACTTTTTTGAATTCGTGAAATTCTCCTTGTTTAATGATATATTATTAAGGGCGAAAACAAGGAAATTTTACCATTTCAAAAAAGTTGTGTCAATAAACAAATTTGAATTAAAAAATGTTGCCCACTGGCAACACTTCTTCTGGAATTCCACGCGAGCGCCATTACCCGTCATCGCCATGTTGCGTTTTATTGCATTATAATTGGCGTAACAACGCACTACAAAAATAAATAAAAGCATGAAAGTACAGCTAAATGTATATATTTTGTAGACATAATGAGTAAATTAATATTTGAAAATAAGAGTGTACACTTACCTTTAAGTTAGATGCTGTAGAATTTTATAAGAAAACAACTTCAAACTAATAACTTGAGGATACAAAAATACTTTCCTCCCGACGGGTACTAAATCCTTACTGGGAACTAAGGATGATGCTCACTAGGTGCCGATACATATCGCACATTTTCAATTCTATTCTGTTTAGAGATATTTGGTGAGCGGGATTACCCTTCTGAGCGCCATTCCCCTACATACTTTACTCAACTTTACTTTTAATAATGTTTTTTTAAATAATAGTAAAAAAAATAAGAATTTTTTATTGTCTTGCTAATTACCTCTTGAGTTCTGTAACAGTAAACTAGTTAAATCATCAAAAGAAATACAAAAAGCAGCCAGACTCAATTTCTCATTGTGTTTCTCTGTGCTACGAAAATATCATACATCTACCAGACATGAGTTTCTCTACTGTTGTCCATCAACAGTTCTTTAATCCATTTCCTCTAAAACTTTGTTCCTCTCAAAAATCTCAAAATATTATGAGGCTATTATAATATGAAGTACGATTATGACACGTACACAAAAGAAGACAAAATCTTTCATTAAATGAACCAATAATTATACTTTTTATATTTTTAGTTTCAATACTTCTTCTTGGAAAGAAATTTTTTTTACTTATAAGTATCGTTACCATTAAACACACGTTTTACATATCATTTCAATTGGAAAATAAAGCAAATTTGTTTCCAGTTGGGAAATTTTTGAATTCTCCCCCCCGAAAAAATTTCTGTGGCTATGCCCCTGGCAAAAGGAGGAAAAATTACGTTAAAATTTACCTACAGAAGCCCCCTTTTTCCCAACTCGTTGCCACATGGAATGGTGGTTCAAAAAATGAAAATAAATATATATCTACTATAAACATTACATTTAAAAACACAGAAATTTCCTTAAAGGGGATAAATAATGCAGATACACTCTTATTGTAAATATGGTTGGAATGACACACAGTCCAAAATGAAGTTCAAATAAAGTTCTCTTGGACGGTATTGGGTCTACATGTTTACTGCATTAAGATTTGTCTAAATTTCAAAAAATCATCTTTGCTCAGTACTTTCTTTAGCAAATCAACCAAATTCGCTTTGGTAGATACATGTTTAATGTCAAAGACACCCTTTTGGTAGAGATCTCTCACAAACTTGTACTTAAGATCAATATGACGAGTACGAATACTGTCAGTACTGGTTCTAGTAAAAGAGATAGCCACCGTGTCTGCATGATTGGTCGTTGTATTGAATTTGGCTGAAAAAGCTGCGGGGAAAATTTGGAAATTTCGTGAATGGTATCCGAAATAAACTTTATTTCTTTCGCTACCTCGCTAGCTGATATGAATTCAGCTTCCATTGGAGAAAGGGCCATGCACGTCTGCTTTGTAACCTCCCACTGGATTGGGTAGTCGTTTAATAAAACTATATGGCTAGACCACGATTACCGATCATCTAGATCATTTGCCCAAGATGCATCGACATAGGTTATCATTTGCAGAGGGGGTTCCGATGGTTGTAACTTCAATTCCATTTTAAGGGTATTTTACCAGGTAGAGCAAGATTCGGTAATGTTCGATAATGTTGATGCGAGGGCCTCTCTGTATATTGAGATATGAACTGGACATACCAAGCTATAACAGGTCGGCAACTATGTCTTATATACTGGAGACAACCCAGTAAACTTCGGAAAGGAAGCTTTTCAGGTAATTCTACACCTTCTTGAGCTGAAACTGGCACAAAACCAGGATAAGCAGGCAATGATATCCTAGAAAGACATTGTACATTAAATTGTTGCATATACCTCTCAATATATTGTGAGCAGGTTATATTTACAAATTAGTTGTCCTCTGTATTGAACTGCATGCCAAGCAAAGTTTGAATAGCTTCCAAATTTTTAACTTCATTAGATATTTTCTAACAGACTTGCCAAGTTTCTTGATTTAGGCGGAAAGCTCCTGATTTTTAATCATTCTCCCGATTTCTTGCTTTTCTCAAAATTTCTCCCGATTTTCTACTATATCTGAAAATTACGTCATTTTCGTTTCCCTTGTTACATAAAATGGAACCACCCAACCAACTTATCATAGGGAAGAAAGCCAGAAAGACTTTTTTCCTCTGCTATTGGTGAGTGGATTTGACGTCGCAGCTTAAGTAGATGTGGTTACGGTGCAACTGGCCAATAAACATGAAGTGCCGTGTCTTTCGGTAGGTAATCGAGATAAGCTAGTGTTTACTGCAGTTTTGAATGTTTTATGATCACGTGGAGCGGTAGAAATTTATTAAGCTGTGGAATAGCAGTTGATTGGTTTTTTTTCGTCATTTGTATTGACAATTTTTATTTATGCGTAACTATGGCATCAAAAAAAAAAATATATATATATGCTTCGTCTTATCAATCATCGTTTACAGAGGATTTTGATTACATTGTGCCGTCAACAAACTGAAGATAGTACAAAAAATGAACTACATGCTGTGATGATTTTAAAGTATCGTATGGTGGCAGAACAGATGTAGTAAAGCATATTGGGACAAAAAAAAAACATATGGATAATGTTAAATAAGTTAAAATAACTAGCAAACTTTCATTTAATGTTGATGAAACAGATCAACGTGTTTTAAAAGCAGAATGCCTCTTCACTTCAATTTTACTAGAGCACAATCTGCCTTTGAATGCTTCAGATCACGCATCATCACTTTTTTAAACTAGTATGTTGTGGCCATCACAAAACTTTCTTCTATATAAATCACGTCAATTAAGTCATTTAAATAATACAAGAAATAACAACGATTTAGCACCAATTCATATCAAAGTATATCTGAATTTGAAGTTGGATGAAAATTCGTGCATTAGTTCTTGAGATAGAGCTGTAGGGGAAATTCTGAAAAAATGTAGCATAGTAGCGCCACCTGTTGAGCGATTTGCACCAAAACACAAAAAGCACTAATTCATATTAAGGTATACCGGAATCTGAAGTTTGATGAAAATCCGTGCATTAGTTCTTGAGATAGAGTTACTGTGGAAATCACAAAAAATGCAGCACAGCAGCGCCACCTGTTGAGCGATTTACACCAAAAGGTACAAAACATCAATTCATGTCAAGGACTAACTGAATCTGAAGTTTGATGAAAATCCGTGCATTAGTTCTGAACATTGACCTATTGTGGAAATCGTGAAAAATGCTGCATAGCAGCGCCACCTGTTGGGTGATTTACACCAAAACATAAACAGCACTAATTCATATGCAGGTATACCTGAATCTGAAGTTTGTTGAAAACCCAAGCATTATTCCTTTTGATAAATCTACTGCAGAAATCAAAAAAATGCAGCATAGCAGCGCCACCTGTTGAGCTATTTACGCCACAAGGTGCAAAATGTGAATTCATGTCAAGCACTAACTGAATCTGAAGATTGATGAAAATCCGTGCATTATTTCTTGAGATAGAGATATTGCGAAAATCGTGTAAATGCTGCAAAATGCAGCATAGCAGCTCCATCTTTTGGACGATTTGCACCAAAACGTTACCAGCACCAATTCATATCAAGGATTAAGTGAATCTGAAGTTTCATGAAAATCCGTTCATTAGTCCTTGAGATAGTGCTAGTGCAGAAATCGCGAAAAATGCAGCATAGCAGCGCCAACTGTCGGGCGATTTACACCAAAAACTAATCAGCACCAATTTGTATTAGGGACTACTTGAATATAATTTTTTATTAAATTCCGTGCATTAGTTCTTGAGATAGAGCGCCCACAAAATTTGTGTCACATACACACAGCAGACAGACAGACTCACAGAGTCACAAAACATTTTGTAAAAACATGTTTTTTGGAATCTCTGACTCTAAAATGTGTAAATCCTTTGAAAACCGGAAGTCGAAAATTTTTACGAATCCAATACTTTCTCCTTGTAAAGATGGAAGAAAGTAAAAATGTTCCCGGACAGTGCTCTAGCAAAGAAATATGCCTGTGCAAGAACTAAAACAACTGCAATTGTAAAGGAAATGGCCAGTAACAGTAAAGATATGTAATTAATATCGTAAGATCGGCGCCATTTACTGTATCTAGAGATGGTAGTAACAATGCAGATACAAAGATGTATCCTATCGTTGTTTCCTTTTTTAGTCATGTTACATGCCAAATTGACTACCACTTGCTTCCTGTCAAAATTTTAGAGACAGATTCTACTGGTGCTAACATTGCTCAGTTAATTGTGAAAGAATTGGAAAAGATGATATTCCAATGGGCAACTGCCTGGCACTAAGTGTTGATAATGCTCCTGTTATGCTTGGGACAAAGAATGGTGCGGCAGACCATTTAAGAAAAGAAAATGAAAATGTTTATGTTATGGGGTGTCTTTGCCACTTAATTAAGTATTGCGTGGCAGCGCAATACTTATTTATTTCCAGTGTCACTTCTCAATGTTAATTTAACATAGAAAAGCCTATGGTCGGTTGGTTGGTTGGTTGAATGATCTTTAATGGCACAAAATCCCTTTAGGGACATGCTGCGCCAAGAAAGAATAGACTAAATACATAAAAAATTGAAGAGCAATGAGAAAAGCAATCTGGATGGGGGTCCCATCCAGATGCAGTCAGACAAGTGTAGATGGATAAGAAAATTTAAATCTAAATTATCAGAGTATAAAAGATTTTAAATAAAAGATGCAAAAGTGCAGTCTGGATAGGCTCCCATCCAAATGTCAGAAAAGTGTAGAAAATATTTAAAGTTGTTAAACCAAAAGATATAAAAATTATATTTCAAAATAAAATCCAGCATGTTTTAAAAAAGTAAAGAGTGCCCCATGAGGTTTGTCAAAATTGGTGATGATGGTTGGTTGGTTGGTTGGGATTTTATGGCGCAAAGTCCATTTAGGGGCATGCTGCGCCAAGACAAAGTCATAATGTAAAAATTATAAATTACCCAAAAATTTGAGCAAAACTAACAAAAAGATGAGAAAAACAATAAATGAGAACACTAATATGTATATTTAAAACCATTTAAGGGAGTCAAAGGTTGATAATTAAAAGACCAAAGTAGTCTGATTAAAAACTGTGTAGTTAAAAAGCAATAACCGTTAAAATATAAACAAAGTCCAAGATGACGTATAAATACTACCCAAAAGCAAATTTAAAATCACAGAAATAAATAACAAACATAAAATTAATTAGGTACAAATTCCTCAAAAGCTGCATTTTCCTCATCAGCACTTGATTCCGATTTCATTTCTTCATCCAAGTGTAGCAGTGGTTTCCGATTCTTTAAATTACTAACTGATGGGTTTAGGCTTTTGTTATATTTCTTTTTCTTCACAGTGGAAAAGTGAAGAACCCCGGATTGTTTTTTTCTCTTTCTGTATACAAGATTTTTTGCTTGGTTTGTTGACACAGATAGGTATTAAAATATTTCATTTCCAGATTATAATAATATATTTATTTCTGTAATTTTACTCCAATTACTCTTTTGTTTTTTTTTTCAAAAACAATCTTATTTAGCATTAGTTGTGAAAGTACAGAGGATAACGATCCAGTTTTAGGCTCATATCTGGGCGATTTCACTGATGATTAGAAAGGAAATACATCAAAGTTTTTGTACCACGTAAATTGTGAAAAAAATTCTTTAAAATATGAAACATAAAATTACTTTTTAAAATAAACAAGTAAATGTTTAAATTTATATATATATACTATGCTTATGAGCGGAGCGACGGAGTGAAAATTTGTAAAATCCGAGGATTCACTCTGAACTATAAACATTCTCAAGTTCTTTATTTTAATTCGATGAAAGACCTTATTCGAGATTTGGACATGACTACGACACTCTCCGTGACAAATCCAAGGATTATTATCATAGATGCAAAAAAAAACGTAAAGTTTTGAATAAGATAGAAGAAAAAAGATATCGTCTTGTTTATGATAAGCGAGTAATCCAAGCAGACTACAATACTTTACCATATGGTTATTAATTTTCTATGATAAAATTATACAATTTTATCTAAAAATTCAACAATAAGTAGTTTTTTTTATGTAAATGAATGTTTAATAAAATGATTGTATTTAGTTTTTTCCCTTTTTATTATAGTTATATAAATAATAATGTTCTGTAATTAAAAACTTGTGTTTTAGCTCCAGAGTGATGAAGGAAAGGGAAAATCCATTTTCAGTTTATTATTTTTTTTTTAAAGTTGAATCATATATATATATGATACGTATTCACTAGTATGATATAAACATATCGGTCTTAAGCAGCAGCTATACACTCGTTATCTAACTCGACCGAGAAATCAAAGTTTTGCAGTCGTAAAATCATGGTTAAGAGTGGAAGATCAGGCCGACGTCCATTGGTAGTTTCCCGGAAATAATAACTCAAGCCTTTAGATTCATCAAATATTTATTAGATGATCATAAAATGCACCAAATTCACTAGATACTACCCATATTCGGGTCGTTGCTACGTCGTAAAATGTAAACCACTAGATGTTAAATATTAGAACAGCATAACGAAGAAACAGTAAACAAAGCTCTTAGGTGACATGGGTTATTTAAGCAAATCAATAATCGTAATATTCTTTTCTCCCAGCCAATGCAACAGGTTAAATACTTGCGAAAAAGACACGCGTACGAATGCACTATAAGTGAAAGAACCAACACCGTAAAAATAGCCGGGAGGACGCGACGAGAGGCATGCTACCATAGGACTTAGCTCCGGGGGAAGTATACGTGACGTTGATGATGCTCTATAGTCTCGGAGTCAGTTTTATAACGTAAACAAATGTTGACGGGCTTGGCCAGGAATTATGGGATATCGAACATCGGAGAACAAATGACATTAAATACATTCGAAACAAAAATAATTTAGTTTCAGAATAAAATGAAAAAAAAAGTAATTTAATGGGTTTTATAAGATTAGACGAATGGATTTAACGTTTTTAGAATAATAAAGGAATGCGCATTTAAAGCATGGGAAAAATATAAAGATATTTAAGATAGTAGTAAAGCTAAGTAAAAAAGGTAGATATTATAATAATTCGAAATAGTTTAATTAAGATAAAAGGGCGAAAAGTTTTATTATTACATATCCCCCTACTCAAAAAGACTAGATGAACTGGTAGGTCCTACAACCCGCAAGTTCATAGAAGGGAAATGTTACATGGACCTGGATCACAATTTTGTCACTTGGAGTAGGCTAAAAATAAATTTTCTAAAATATTAATAATGCCAATTAAATTTAAATTTTGAAGTTATAATGCGAATTAGTGGAATTGGTAATGAAAATACAAGGACAAGAGGTTAATCTTGTTTACAATTTACAAAGTTAGTTTTAGTAATATGAATATAGAATAAAGTAAATATGAAATTTAAGAGTAATCATTTAACAATCGTTAGGTTATTACAGAGGAATGTTTTTATGGAACATTCGTGGCTCATATTCACGAGCAAGTCTTAGGTTATTGACTGTAGTTCGTTCATAATAGTTCAGTAATAAAGTTTTACTACCTACCTCACTATGAGGAAGGAGTTGAATCGAGCCATTACAATAGGATTTGGCTAGTGAATTTATTTCTGTCAAATGTCCCCAAAAGTAAAGTTCAAATTGGGATTCACATATACACGCGTCACATATATATGCGTCATTTTTCACGAGGTGGTATTTCCCTAAAACATTTGGACAAAGAGGATAACATCCCTGTGACAAAATCAACCTTGTCAAGAACTGAAAAACGATATAAGGAAACAGCCGCCCATGTTGAAAGCTATCCACATGCCAACTAGAGTTGATTGGGCCAAACATCATCAAACCTATGGACTAGTGGTATCGTGTTTTAGTCTCAAATAAGATTGGTTGATTGGGGCTTTATGGCGCAAAGTCCCATTAGGAGTATGCTGCGCCAAGAAAAAGAGTCTCAGATAAGAAATAAATTAATTCGGATGGCCCAGACGGCCTCGTTTTCTATTGGTATGACATGAGAAAAGAAGAAGAAATATTCTCCAAAAGACAGCAAGGTGGATGCTCATTAATGGTGTGAGAAGGCTTCGCCTATGGCGGTAAACATAACCTGGCTTTTCTCTCAGGCCACATGAAGGCTACCGATACCAAGAAATGCTAGAAAACCATTTACTGCCATTTGCAAAGAGAATTGGTGGGCTAAAATAGATTTTCCAGCAGGCCTAGATCTACATGCACGTTGCAATATCCTACTGGGAATGGTTTTGGGATAATCGGGTGAATGTCATGGAATGGCGTGCCCTTTTCCCCTGATCTCAATCCCCAAGAAAATGTGTGTGGAATCCTCAGTAAGACAGTATATGCCAATGGCAGACACTTTCAGCCTGTGGCAAAATTGAAGGTCGTCATAATTGAAGTGTGGTAGTTAAGGAATGACGTGAAATAGGTTAAAGAGTCTCTTTTAGAATAACTATCGCTTTTAAATCACTACGATGGCGCTCGATCGACATCTTGTTATTCAGCATCGTTGTACATTTCTGGGATTCAATTTTTTAGCACTATTTTGTAGCCGTTTTCCACACTGTATCATCTAGGCGCTGTACCCAGAGTGTCTCACGTGAAAATAAAAAAATCCACTATTGTAAAAAAGAAAAAATAATGTGAGAGAGAACTTAGAAAAAATGTGTATTTTTTGTCTTTTTTAAACTTTTCAAATTTTTTTTTTCTTTTTTTTTTTTTTTTTACCAACAGAACGATAACAAAGTTAGTAAAACAAAGAACAAGTTGAACAAATAAGTTAGTAAAAAACTAGAACATGAACAAGAACAAAGAGGGATAACAAACTGAAAAAAGAAGATTAAAAAGTGTGAAACAAAGAAAAGGATAGACAACCAAAAAGAGAAGAAGACAGGAAAGGAGAAAGATCGCTCGGGAATCCGGTGTCGCAAAACCCGTAAATACCGAAAGAAGGTATTCGCCTGGGGTATAAACATCGACCATGAGACATATTTAAACAAACATTATGGAAATCATACTGTGAATGCATTTCATAGAGTATAACAACTCAACCATATGATTGAGGACTTTTTACTATGAGTTTCACTGTAACTATATGCCATGGGGCAGAACCTGTGGAAGCAAGGTTCACATGTTAAAGGGGAGCAATTTTCAAATTTATACTGATCAAAAAACCGCTAATTTATGCATTTAAACAAAATCCCCATAAATCTTCACCTCGGCAATTACGCCATTTAGATTACATTTCCCAACATCCAAATAACATTAGACATGTACCAGGTTCCAACAACATTGTCGCAGATTACCTCTCAAGAATTGAAATTGATTCTATTTCAAAACTTCCAATCTTAAATTTTGATGAATTCGCAAAAGCCCAGGAAAATGATTCAGAGCTACAGAACCTGCATAATAGTACATCGCTAAAATTGGAACTGAACCCTTGCCTCATTTCTAATCGCAGCCTACTATGTGATAGTTCCACAGGTACGCCTCGACCCTTAGTTCCTAGTGCCTTTCGTCGACAGATATGGGTTGGTTGGTTGAATGATGTTTAATGGCACAAAATCCCCTAAGGGACATGCTGCGCCAAAAAGAATAGACTAAACACATAAAAAAACATCAACAGCAAAGAGAAAAGCAATCTGGATGGGGAGTCCCATCCAGATGCAGTCAGACAAGTGTAGATGAATAAGGAAATTTAAAAGCTAAAATATCAGAGTATAAAAGATTTCAAATAAAAAAAGCACAGTGCAGTCTGGATGAGCTCCCATCCAGATGTCAGAAGAGTATAGAAAACATTTCAAGTTGTTGTTAAACCAATAGAAATAAAAATTATATATCAAAGTAAAATCCAGCATGTTTTAAAAAAGTGAAGAGTGCCCCATGAGGTGGATCCCCAATCAGGTTTGTCAAGATCGGTGATGATGAGTTAAAATAAATTCTGTATAAGTGCCGGAGCCCCGGACAGTCAGTTAAAAAATGATGAACAGTCAGGTAATCAAAATGACAAGGTGGACACATGGGTGCAACCTCCCGAAGCAAAAAATGTTTATGAGTGATCCTAGAATGTCCAATTATCAGACAAGTTAGGAGAACATGAGTTTTCCTTGGATAATTCGGAGGCCAGGTCATGATTCTTGGTTTAACATGGTGCAGTTTATTATCATCTTCTAAATCCCAACTTTCTTGCCATTTATTATGAATAGAGTGTTTGATAAGTAGTTCAGCGTCTGAGAATGGAACATTATGGTGCAATGGATTAAGAGCACGTTTTGCCGCCTCATCCGCCTTCTCATTTCCAAGAACGCCCATCTGTCCAGGTACCCAGCAAAATAAAATATTATAGCCTCGTCTTGTCAATTTGTTATAAAAATCAAGGATGGATGAGACATAAGGATGCTTTTTAAATGATTTAATTGCGTCAATAGAACTATTTGAGTTAGTATAAATGATGAACGATGAGCTATGATGATGAGAAATGTGGAACATGGCTCTCTCTATTGCAATTAGTTCGGCTGTAAACACAGAAGTACAAGAATGAAGGCGATAGCTTAATGAAGTGCACTCACAAAAAATCCCACAAACAACAATATCACCTCTTTTAGAGCCATCTGTATAAATCTCAGTGTAGTTATTAAAATTTACTTGATGTGAAGCAAATAACTGTTGGAAAACAACAGGAGCCAAGTTGTTTTGATCACATCCTTTAAAAGGATGAAGAGAGGTAATATTAGGAGGGTTCCAAGGAGATAGCACATGTGAGGGACATGCACTCACCTTGATACTATTCAGAGGGCCATTATTAATGTTGTTTCTCATTCTGGCTCCAAAACATGGGATGCAAGATGGTCGATGCTGATAAAGAATATCATTGTTGGTATTTAAAATGTAAGTATGAAGAGGATGGCCAGGATGAGAAAGGGCACGGTAATATAATTCTAATGAAAGTTTTTCACGAGTACGGTGTAATGCCGGTTCTATCAGTCAACATAAAGACATAAAATTGGAAAGTACGAAATGCACCAGAGCAAACACGGAGTGCGCTATGGTGCACAGTGTCAAGTTTATTGAGAACAGAATTACGGGCAGAGCCATAGACCTGGCAGACATAGTAAATTTTAGAACGAATTACAGCACGATATATCTTAAGGAGAGATGTACGGTCTGCTCCCCAAGATGTGTTTGAAAGTACTTTAAGTAAATTAAGCGATTTTTCACATTTTGTCCGTAATTGTAAAATATGTGGTAAAAAAGTAAGTTTTTTTGTCAAAGTATAGGCATAGATAACTAACATTGTCCACAGCAGGAATTTGAGATGTCCCAATAAAAATTTCAGGATCTGGATGCAGATCCCTTCGTCTACAGAAATGAACACATGAAGTTTTTTCAATAGAAATTAAAAAACCGTTTTTGTTAGTCCAGCTAAGAATAGTATTTATTGCTATTTGCAGTTGTCTCTCAATAAAACGAATATCCTGTCCCATACACATAATGCGAAGTCGTCAACGTATAAATCTCCCTTAACAGAAGGTGGTAGTTGATTAAGGATGTCATTTACTTTAATAAGCAAAGAGAGTGACACTCAGGACACTGCGTTGAGGTACACCCTCTTCTTGTACATAGAAACTGGATAAAATCCCCCAATTCCAACTTGAAAAATTCCAATTGCAAGGAAGTTTTTAATAAAAATTGGGAGGTTCCCACGAAAGTCCAGGTTAAAAAGGTCACGAAGAATCCCGTAACGCCATGTTCTGTCATAGGCTTTCACCATGTCAAAAAATACTGAGACCAAATGGTTGCGTTTTAGAAAAGCTGTCCGAATGTAATGTTCCAGATGGATCAGGTTATCGATAGTAGACCTACCACGTCGAAATCCACTTTGAAATGCGGCAAGGCAATTGATAGTTTCTAAAACATGCACGAGGCGGCAATTTACCATTTTTTCAAGTAACTTGCAAAGGCAGCTAGAGAGTGCGATTGGCCTGTAATTATTAGGATTCCTAGCATCTTTTCCTGGTTTAGGAAAAGGGATAACGATAGCTCTGCACCAAGCGTTGGGGAATTTTTGTTCTGTCCATATTCTGTTGAAAAAGGATAGGATATTGTTAAGAGAAAGTGGTGAGAGGTGCTTAAGCATAACATATATAATGCCATCGTGACATGGGGCAGATAGATGACTGTCTTGCAAACACTTTAATAGCTCTGATATGATAAATAGTTGATTGTATGAAAATGAATTATGAGAATTAAAATTAATATTGGTCATTTCAGTTCGTCTTTTGTAAGTTAAAAATGGTTCTGAATATGCGTCTGATTTAGAAATGGATGCTAGGGTACTACCAATCGTCTCAGCTATGTTTTTGGGAGAAGTGATGGTTTGACCGTTCATATTTAAAATGGAAATATTATTTTCAGAGTACAGGCCCATACATTTTTTCACGTTTTGCCAGAGTTCTTTACTTGAGGTGTTAGAGTCGATGCTCGAAATATAGTTAATCCAGGACTCCCGTTGGCTTCTGCGTCGCACTCTTCTAGCTTCAGCCTTTGCTTTTATGTATGCCATATAGTTAATATTGTTTGGATATCTACGAAATAGACCCCAAGCCTTTTATTGTTTTTTCTTTGCTCTTTGGCAATCACTGTTCCACCATGGCTTTCTGTGTTTATGAGCAGATATAGTTTTAGGTATGCTAGCATCAGCAGCGTTGATAATATAGTGAATTATATTATCAAGCGCTTTGTCAATATCTATGTTAGTCTCTATCATGCTATCAGTAATGTCTGCAAGTGCAGTGAAAGTTGGCCAGTTGGCTCTGTCGTAAACATATCTTTTCGGATAGTTATTAGAATCTCCACTAGTAGTCAATGATATAAAAGTAGGAAAATGGTCACTGCCGTGTAAGTCATTTGAAACCCAAAAGTTCCAGAAAGGATAGAGAAATGGGGAGCAGATTATATTGCATGGAATGTGCGTGTTGGCTCATGAAAATAGATATGATCACCGTTATTGAGCAGGCATAGGCCGTTGTTAGAAATAATTTTTTCTATAATATCACCACGCGGATTAGAATCACTGTTTCCTCAGAGTTGGCTATGTGCATTAAAGTCACCAAGAATGATATATGGGGCGGGGAGTTGAAGAAGGAGATTATCCAGATCTGCTGAATGAATATTTTTGTTCGGAGGTAAATAAATCGTACATATAGTTATGAGTTGTTTAATATGAACACGGACTGCAATAGCTTGTAGGTTTGTAGTTAAAGCAATATCTGTATGGGGTAAATTATTGGAGATGAAAAGGGCCACTCCACCAGTGGCCCTATCACTGCCGATAATATCTTTTCTGTAGATTGAAGAGCTGCGTAATTTGGCTTTGTCATGGGTTTTAAATGGGTTTCCTGTAGAGCTAAGCATAATGGTTGGTGGTCGGATAGAATGTTACGGATTTCGTCATGTTTATTGTGATAACCACGGCAGTTCCACGAGATAATGTTAGACATGAATGATTTTTTTTTTTGGTAATAAATGTGCGTTATTTTAATCGGAGACAGTAGACATACTATCTCCATCGTTAAATATTTCATCCGGTTCTGGGTGAAGAGCTAGAGCATCATCTTCCTCCATTTTATCATTCTGCGTTGAATGGGTTTTATTTTTGGATGTTCTAATCTTTTTCCTTTTAGCTGTATTTTCAGATGACACAGTGACTTTAATTGTTGGGAGGTTAAATTTCTCTGAATCAGATTTACGGTTTGGTTTCACAGATGATGTTTTAAGTGTATTTTGAGAACCTTTATTATGGACCAGAAGTTTAGGAATAACAGATTGTGATGATTTTAATGAGGCATTTTGAGCTGGTTTAGGCACAGACCATAGATTAAGGACCAAGATTGGACCATAGATTAACATCCAAGATCGGACATTCCCATAGAGCGTAATGGTAATGCGATTGTAGTGCCCTTAGTGACAATGGGGAAGAAACTCCCCCATCCTTGTAGTATGCTTATTTTTGAGTATCTACCTTATTGTGATCTTTCTTTTTTTAATGTTGCATGTTTAAGTTTTCAATATAATCTTACACCGGTACATGAACATAGAATAGGCATTCTATTTTATATATCTAATATCTATTCTATGTTCATGCACGGATATATGTTTTTTTCTTCTTTTTTTTACATGATTAGTGAACGGTTTTAAGTGCAACGAATACTAGGTAAAAATTTCATCTTGAATGCTATGTATCAAAAGCAATGGTGTAACATAAAAATATACGAAATGTTGAACTCTACAAGTCCCAGAAAATTTCATAATTATTCCCCTTTGGCAGGAAAATTTTTATAGCCTGTGTTTTATAAATTTATGAAGTTTAACGTATTAAACAATCGTTACAATAATCCTTTAAAATTTATGCATTTTCACTTCCTTACAGATAAAATAAAAATATTGTTTTTAATGAAAATAACGCACAATCAATTCAATAATGTTTATAATATTAACATATAAGAAATAATAATAATAATAATATTACAGATAGGGAAAAATTCCTTTCGACAAATTTTTAGAATTGTATAAATCTAAAAGTTAAAAATAAATAGAGGTACTGACATTACACTCAATAAAATTTTATTAGTTATGAAAAAATTGACACAATACCTGAATTTGATTTTTCACAATTTAATCTTATAAACTTACATATTTGCATTCTTAACAGAATTTTCTGAGGCTTTCTTTTATATTATTAGTCTAATTATCATTTTGTAAGTTACAAATGAACAATACAAGTACGGTAAAAAAAAAAAAAAGGCAGCTAAATAAATAAAGCAAGCATGAATAGAATATCGTCTGACATCTGCTTCGTTTTTAGGAAAGAATAGATCTTTAAGGCATAGAGGAGAAACATATTTCTTCAACATAGGGAAATTTCAGAGGTTTGATAGTTCTTCCCCTTTCCCGATAGTGACGCTAGTACTGTTGCCATTACAGATTTTGCTGTAAATGTCCCATCTTGGTCCTTAATCTATGGATTGGACATTTACGACAAAATCTGTAATGGCAACAGTACTAGCGTCACTATTGGGAAGGGGAAGAACTAACAAACCTCCGAAATTTACCTATGTTGAAGAAATATGTTTATCCTCTATGCCTTAAAGATCTATTCTTTCCTAAAAACGAAGCAGATGTCAGACGATATTCTATTCATGCTTGCTTTATTTATTTAGCGGCTTTTTTTTTTTTTTACCGCACTTGTACCGCACTTGTCTTTAACTTACAAAATAATAATTAGAGTAATAATATAAAAGAAAACCCCTAGAAAATTCTGTTAATAACGTAAATATGCAAGTTTATGAGATAAAATTGTAAAAAATCAAGTTCAGGTATTGTGTTAGTTTATTCATATCGAATAAAACTTTATTGAGTGTCATGTCAGTACCTCTATTTAGTTTTAGCTATTAGATTTATATAATTCTAATAATTTGCCGAAATGAATTTTTCCCCATCTGTAATTTTATTATTATTTCTTATATGTTAATATTATAAATATTATTGGATTGATAGTACGTTATTTACATTCAAAATAATATTTTTATTTTATTTGTAAGAAAGTGAAAATGCATAAATTTTAAAAGATTAACTTATTAAACAATCGTTGCAGTAAACTTCATAAATTAATAAAACATCGGCTATAAAAATTTTGCTACCGAATGAGAATATTTATGACATTTTCTGGGATTTGTAGAGTGCAATACTTCGTATATTTTTACCGTGCATGAACATAGAATAGATATTAGATATATAAAATAGAATATCTATTCTCTGTTCATGTACCGGTGTAAGATTCTACTGAAAATGTAAACATGAAACATTAAAAAAAGAAAGACTACAATACGGTAGATGCTCAATGATAAAAATTTTACAATGATGGGGAGTTTCTTCCCCATTGTCACTAAAGGCGCTACGATTGCAATCGCAATACCATTACGCTCTATGGGTTGGTTGGTTGGTTGGGGCTTTATGGCACAAAGTCCCATTAGAGACATGCTGCGCCAAGACAAAGTCAAAATGAAAAAATGTATATATCCAAAATCATTATCACTAAATAATAAATATGAACATTTGGCAAACCGCCAGTTATATAATTATAAAACTTCAGCTGGCTTATAATAAAATATTTTACACCACGTATGATTTTTGTAGAAGCTTCTGAAGCTTGAAATGTTCTAATTAAGTTACTTTTTAGGAAACTTCATTTAGGATGCCAACTTTTTTAAAAGTTAGGATATCATTTCATACTAAGTTTTCAATTTTGTAATTGTCTTCTTTTTTTTTGTCGTACTTCCTGTCATTTTCGAGATAGGAATGCTAACACCGAAATTTGGTACTAGGGGGGCGCTACCACGTATGTAATCGTGTTGTAATGTATGTAAGCGCACTTTTTGATATACCTAATATACGGGTGAGCCAAAAGTTCGTTAAAACTTTAAAAACTCATTTTAAAAAAAAAGAAATTATGATAAAGGAGTGCGGTTCGCAAGAAAGGGCTCACAGGGTAGTCGGATTTCTTTTAGCAGCAAGAAAAAAAAATTAGTTAAAAAATCACATGTAGAAGGCGCTGACGACTCGAAAATTAGTGAACAGGACAACAATACGCTCCATTCATTTTTTCTTCCAATAACAAATGTTCAACATCACCTCCAGAACATTCTACGACACTATTGTTGTCCTTTCATTGTGTCTCGAGTCGTCAGGGCCTCTACATGTGATTTTTTAACTTTTTTTTTTATTTTTTTTTTTATTTGCTGCTAAAAAAAAATCCGCCTTACTTGTGAACTCTTTCTTGCAAACCGCGCTCCTTTATCATAATTTTTTCCTTTTTCACGAGTTTTAAAAGTTTTAATGAACTTTTGGCTCACCCAGTACATAGACACATCGTTCATGGCTATAAATAACTCGCTTAACGATTTATTTGAGGCGAAACAGAATTAAAAAAAAAGCCCTGTATTTTTAACATAGTGAGGTATCTGTCCACTTAATTGTCTAGCACAAAAAAAAAATAAAAAAAAAAGCAATTTAACAAATTACAACGACCATTTGGAAAATGATTTTTTCAAAGACTAAAATTTAAGACATAAAAAATCGCACGGAGTTGATCATACATTGCGTACGCCATGAATTAAACATTAATAGTGTTATTACACGTAAAAATTACAAACGACAAAAATCGCCTGCGACTGGTCAGATTTCCTGAAACTTACGCATTATCCACCTGAAACTTACGTATTATCCAAGCATTTCATTGGCTGTTCGGAAAAAGGCTTTTCTGTCGTCAGATTTCCAAGAAATTTGACGACCCATTTTAAATGAAATTTCGTTCTTAAACTTCTGAACATTCCGTAATATTACTTTTTACAACCGTCGTATAGAGAAAAAAAATGTACTTTTAAATGCAATTTGTTTGAAAGCTGTATCTCAATTTGTTTCTGAGTTATTAATTTTTTTTTGTAGTTTTTATTACTTTTTTGTCATAGTGGCAACAGAAGTATCCATCTCTGTTAAAAGTAAAAAGAAATACAGATTACTGTATAGACCCATCAGAAAACGAATAAAATGTGGATTCAACCAATAAAACGTCTCAGATTTGCTTTTGATTTCCTACCCTGACAGAGAACAATAATCATTTTTCAAAATGGTTAAAAAAAAAACATCCATTTTTTTGGTCGATTTAAAGGAACATGTCCCCTTAATTGTGATTTTTTAAAATATCGAAATTTGCATTTAAAATTAGAGGATAAATACTGAGTCAAAAATGTTAATAAGAATATAATTATAAAAAATGCAGCTGGCTTATAATAAAATATTGTATTTTACGTATGATTTTCCTAGAAGTTTCTCGGAGTGATACTGGATTCTATTTTTAAAAACATCATCATTTTTTGCTGCGTAGAAAATATGGATATGTTTTTCCAGTATTTACAACAGCTGCCTTGTTGTTTATTTAGCCTTGTTTTTCCGTTTGTCTTGCAAATCTGCCAGTAATTTCGTGACACATTCGCAAGACACTGAACACCTTTATCAATAATTCGATCAAAAATTCTGCGCATATCTCATAATCATATGCAAGAACTGGAATTTCTTAGGAGAAAAAAACAGCCTCCTTGATTGTATAGATGCATCTGGTGGAAAATAATATGCTAATGTGGTGTATAACCAGAAATGCTATGACGCGATCGCCGTGATCTGAGTGGCACTGGATGATTTTGAGAAATCTTCAGCTACTGAGAAGATCCTGGTAATTTTGCTCTCTGTGATTTCCAGGCTATAACTTTCTTCCTCGACTTTTACTTTACTCCACTCTATTCTTTCATAATTTTTCATATGTGTTGCGTACTCAAGACTTAGAAATATTTTAATTCATTCGATACATTCGATTATTTCATTATTCAACTCTGTTTCTTTCCTAGAAGGTTCATTATATCTTTCTTTCTATCATCTTTTATAATTTATATTGTCTGTAACTTTTTTCTTTTACACTCTACCATTATTTCAAAGTTTTCGTATGTCTAGGAAACTAACAAATACTCAAAAGAACGTTATTAAATTCTTTCTATTAATTTTCTGCGTCTATTACTATTTGTAACTTCCATTCTAAAGTTTATTTTTTACTCAATTATGTTACTTAAGAATCTTTCATATGTGTTGCTTACAACAACTTTGATATTCTTTCATATATCAATTAAATTATTTTTACAAAGTTTCTACAAACTATGTTGTTTGTAATATTCTTCCTAAGTGTTTTGTATGCGTAGCCGTAGAGTACTAAAAAATTCCCAAACTTTTCATTATTAGATTCTTTTTAATGAAGGAATCCTACATCGGAATCTCTATGAAATTCTATATATTAAAATCTTTCTATTCTTGTAATTTGATTTTCTATGAGTTATACAATCTGCAACATTTTTCTAAATATTTAGTGCTTTAAATGACACTATTATTTAAAACTCTTTCAGACATACTGAATGCAACAAATTTGATATGTTTGAATATTTGAAGTACTCGGTTGTAGATACTGGTTATTAAGGGGGCTGGTCACTCAGCTTCCGATTTCCCCTCACTAATGTAAAATCTATGGGCATCTGATGCAGGTGTATATTTAAAATCTCTCCTTGGGAAATTAATATTTTTAACTTTTATTTTTTGTGTACACTTCCTAAAAGCTGTCACTTTTCTTCTTAGTTCTCAAAATATTTCTAAAGTATAAACTTAATTTTATATGAAATGTTAAAATCTTACTCACAGTTTGCCTGATTTTAACACATGAAATTTTTTGTATGCGTAGCCGTAGAGTACTAAAAAATTCCCAAACTTTTCGTTATTAGATTCTTTTTAATAAAGGAATCCTACATCGGAATCTCTATGAAATTCTACATATTAAAATCATTCTATTCTTGTAATTTGATTTTCTATGAGTTATACAATCTGCAACATTTTTCTCAATATTTAGTGCTTTAAATGACATTATTATTTAAAACTCTTTCAGACATACCGAATGCAACAAATTTGATATGTTTGAATATTTGAAGTACTCGGTTGTAGATACTGGTTATTAAGGGGGCTGGTCACTCAGCTTCCGATTTCCCCTCACTAATGTAAAGTCTATGGGCATCTGATGCATGTGTATATTTAAAATCACTCTTTGGGAAAGTAATATTTTTAACTTTTATTTTTTGCGTACACTTCCTAAAAGCTGTCACTTTTCTTCTTAGTTCTCAAAATATTTCTGAAGTATAAACTTAATTTTATATGAAAAGTTAAAATCTTACTCACAGTTTGCCTGATTTTAATACATGAAATATTAAATTCAGCCTAGATTTTAGAAATATTTTGAAAACTAAGAAAAATAGAGACATCCTGAAGAGTACACAGAAAAAGGATGTTAAAAATGTGAATTTCCCGAGAAGATATTTTAAATATACGAATGCGTCGAAAGTCCATAGACTTAACATTACGGAGGAGAATTCCGAAGTTGAGTGACCAGCCCCCTTAAGGGTTTTTATTTTTACTCAACATATACCATAATAGTCAAAGATAAATTTTAGATATAAATTTTGCACATATGTTCCAGCCTTAAAGAATCAGCTTAAGAAGCAATCCCAATAGTTTTGCTTGTAATTTTCTTTTAAAAGCTTGAATTTTGAATGCTTCGGAGCCTACTGTTTAACCGACTTAAAAAAAAAGGAGGAGGTTCTCAATTAGACGCATAATGTTTTTAGTATTATTATTATTATGTATGTTCATCGACTGCTCCGAAACTACGCAACCGATTCATGCGATTTTTTTTTTAATATTATTGAAGGATGATATTCTCGATGTGGTCCCATTCAAATTTCATCAAATTGGTTGAGTACTTTTTTAGAAATTCATAAAAATAAATAAAAATATTTCATTTTCAAAGATTTTCATCACGTGAAGTAGCGGTATCTGTTTTCGAGAAAGTCGCTAGCCGGCGATTTACTTCCTTCTTTATGCGGTTTCGTTTCTAGTAATGTTGTAAAAAAAAAAAGACATGTATTAATTGGTAAAAATTTTTGTGACCTAAACAATCAGAAAAAATCAAATAAAAATTATAAAGCGTTTAAATTCCTCCAAAATTTCTGCAGCACACTCGCTTCATTTGAAATAAACTAGTTCTGTGAAATAAGTCGTACGTTATTGAGTTCTCTATATCAAAATCTCTTTATTAAAATCTTTTTATCCTGACAATTTTTCTTTCTATATACATTCTGGAACATTCTTCTTAAACTTGTCTTTTTTTAGTTCCCAATTTTATTATTGTACAATCTATTTTAAAGTTCGAAAAAATTTCACGATCCATGTATATGTAAATGTACAGAGGTTTTCTTCTTTTTCTTTCTTTCTTTTTTTTTTTTTTTTTTTTTTTCAGTATCTGTCCCACGAAAAGGTAAGCCTCATACAAACAGATAATAAGAAAAGTAATAGGTGATCCTAATGGGATAATCATAAAAGAAAAAATCTTCAACTATGTTAGAAAAGATCATTTATTATTGAATGTATAAATTAAATTGAATGAATAAAACAAAATGCAGTTTAAAAGTCAATGTGGCTAATGTTGCTGATTTGCTCCAATATGAAAGTTTATATTAAGAATTGAAATTTGATAATTATTGCCTCAAATTTAATAAGGTATTGTCTTTTCACAAAGCTATTTAACAGTATTATTTCCTTAAGAGATGTACATGAGGGTGGAGTGAAAGAAACGAAAAATCGGAAAAGCAAAATATAATACCACGCAAAAGTTGTGTATGGTCCTCAGTAATAAAACTGAACAGTTTTTTCGAAATCAAATTTTACCTTCGGGTGCCCCCGGGTCCCCCAAATTTTCGACAAACTCGTCAAAACCGCCTTGTAGGAGTTATAAATCGAAAATAAAGATAAAGCTGGAAAGTAAAAATGCCATACCGCGGAAAAGTTGTGTATGGTACGTAGTAATATGCCTGCACAGTTTTTCTAAAATCAAGTTTTATCTTCCGGTGCCACCGGTCTCGCCAGTTTTTGCGAAATTCATCAGAAATGCCTTGTAAAATTTATAAATCGAAATAAACATAAAGTTGGAAAATAAATATGTCATACCGCGGAAAAGTTGTGTATGGTACGTAGTAATATGCCTGAGCAGTTTTTTCAAAATCACATATCTTCCAGGAACCCGGCCATTCGAAATTTTTAAAAAATTGCCGTAAATTCCCTTTTATCTGCTGTACATGTATAATAGAATACATCACACAAGAAGCAAGAGTGCAATAAAAGACATTTTGCCTACACAAACATTTAAAGTTCAAGAATGAAAAACAAACATTTAAATATATTAAAAGTATCCAAAAAAAGTTCAATTAAATCGGTTCGTGCTCTTCAAAACAAAAATCTAAATACAGTCGGACCTCCTTATCCCGACACCCGGTTTTCACGGCACTCCGCTTATCGCGGCAGTTTTTCAAAGTTCCGATTTTCTGTATATGATTTTAATGTAAATAAACTCCTGATTTTACTTCGTTGAATAATTTTCAACTCCGGATATCCCGACGGTTTAGGAAAATTGTCCATTTTTAATAATCCATCTTATAAGCACGGAAATTAAGCGGTAAGAAATGTCTAAGCCAAACTTTTCACAAAAGTGTCTAAAATAAACATTGAGATAAATGAGAAATTTTTCTTCAAAGCTTTATCTGAATAAATAAATTCACACGCTATGAAAGACCCACTTAAGCTCCAAATAGATGTAACAGTCTACTTGCGGTCTTTTTGATCTGGTCAGGTGGCTCTTTCTTGTGATTAAACGACGTTTTACATCAGACTAAACCGAAGCAATGCATTGCATTGAAACGATCGAAATTATCTAACATCCATTTCTAAAACAGCGAATATTGATCACAATTCATTACATAATATTGAAAAAAGAACACTAGGAAGCACATCTAGGGATAAGCAAACCTAAATTCATTGATATTTCATGTAACAATAAGAAAAAAGTAATCATAAATCTGATTTTTATTCTTTTCAATTTTGTTTTTGTGTTTATTTGTTTTAATAATAATTTTTTATTGCTTAAAACTGCAAGAACAGTTATGAATTAAAAATTATCTTAAATTAGTTAAAAATACAGCTTTTTATAAACATATTCTTCTCCAACTCCGGTTATCGCGACACTCCGCTTATGACGACACATTTTTCTGGTCATTAGATTTTCTGGATAACGAGGTTCGACTGTATACGAAATGTTTCGGCTTGGTGTTTATTACTGGTCCTGTTAGAGTTTTGTAACCTTAATATCCGACTTAATCTCAAAATGTGGCATAATGGCTCTTGATTGTAATCGAGATCTTATGAATTCATCCGTGTTGCTTCCACCACAATCTGTCGCGGCAGCTTCAATGAATTTTTTGTATGCAGTGATTTCTAACAAATATCTAAATTTTACGTTATTTAATTATATTTCTGAAAACGATACGTTATTAAATTGCTTTCTCCGTATTAAAATATTTCTAGCAAGGTAATTTATCTTTCTAGGAGTTGAATTTCCAGATTTCTTCTCAAACTTTAATTCTGTACTTAACTTTACCGTTTGAAAATCTCTCACATGTATTAATTAAAGTAACTTTAGTAAATTTTAATATTTCACCTGGAAATTATCTCTCCTTCCAAGAATTCCCATTAATTTCTTTCTATCAATTTTCTGTATATTATCTCTATTTTTCTCCCGAAATTTTCGATTTTCCACCTCTTATTATTCAAAGAATTTTCATGTCTGTAAACAACTAATATAGTGGTACTTTCTCTATCTGTGACTTGCAATCTACATTTTTTTTTATCACAACCTTTTTTTTTTTCCTTCTTTTTACAGAATTCCGTTTTTTAAGAATTTTTCGCGTGTATTACGTACAGTAACTTGGATAGTTTTGAAAATATTACTGTTAAAATCTCCCTGATTAAAACTTTTTATGCTAAATTTTTCTACTTTTTTTCTACAACTTTCAAACATTTTTTGCCAATTTTCGAATTTTTATTTTTTAATACTTTCCTTTTATTAGGAAAATCTTTTCGTAAGTGAAAAGTAAAGATTTTATGTTATTATAATACTCTTTCTATGAAATAAGATTTATTTCATAGGCGTTTTTAGGTTTCACAGAAGTTTTTTCATTAACTTTTTTCAGTCGTTTCTTTTCTTTTCTTTTCTTTTTTTTTTTTTTCGTGCGTGTTAATGATGTTTTATTAGTTTGAGATAGGAAAGTAATTGATCCCTAAACTCCCACAATAGCTTAATAGAAACTATCAATGTTTAATCTTTTATCTGTTATTTGCTCATCTTCTTTTGGAAACAGAAAAAAAAAAGCTGCTTGCCTCTGATTCTTTTAATCAGTGGCAAGCAGCTTTTTTCAATGAAATTGTATTTTTCTTTTTTATCTTTTGTACTATAGATGCAGATTCACGATCGCTAATCGCCACGGACGACAAATTTTTTTGCCGTGGCCGCTAGCTTTCGATATCTAAGTCGCCATCTGTGTTTTGTTTTTTTTATAAGATAATTTTTCTTATAGAAAAAGAAATGTTTGAAGTTAATTTTGATTTGTATTGAGAAAAATAATCTTAAAACATTCACAGTGGCGTATTCAGAAGATGGGCTGATGGGGATGCAGCTCCATCCAAAATTTGTAGAAAATGTCAAATTTAATTACGAAAGTTTAATAAAATGTGATGAAACCTGCTAAGATAAAATTCAGAAGGAACCAGAAAAAATATTTCATTTTAGACAGATTTCCTATTTAAAGTGTATTATTTCACGGAGATCTCGAAATTTTCCATTTCAGTCAAATTTTCGTTATACACAGCCTCAGTTTTGCATTTTAGGTATCAAACGTATTCCATTTATGAATGTGGCGCATGTATGCTCCAAAATGAGTCTGAGAATGTGTCGAGCGAGGTGGAGTAGAGTGAGAACGCTCTTAAATAATTTAAAATTGCTGTTTACTTCGGTTTTATTTATACTATTTATTGAGATACCTGTTAGTAGATAATTTTCAGTATTCAATTTTAAAAAATGCGGTATAACCATAGAATTATACTTGTTAAGACGAAAATCTGCTTTTTTTCCCAGTCCCATGCAATTTCATCTTAGCAGGTTTTATTGTATAATAGATGTGTTACCTTCTAATAAGATAAAAACCTGTTTAAAGCGGAATATTCCCCGTTTCTTGCGATTCCTTCTTAGAAACTTTTACTACATCTCAGCCTCCTCCGAAATGATAAGTCTAGATACGCCACTGAACATTCATATTTTTTTTCATATGTACTTTTGTGTGACAAAATCAAAATAAGAAGTATTGTTTTCCTAATATTTCCACTACCATGATTCCTTAGCTTATACATTTTTTTAACTGTATATTGTGCCCAACTTTGTCATCTGTCTGTACATAGTTTAAGATTTATATTACACATAATTAATATTCAAATTTCAAGAATTTTATGATTAAATTAAATATACACATCTGATATAATTAGTGTGCGTTTTGTTGGACATGTGTTAATGTAAAATAATTATTTTTCCCTTTGAATTACTGATTTTTTTTTCTTAAGTTTTTTCCTATGTAAAAGTCGTTGTTTTTATGCGTTTGTTTCGTTGTGTGACCACCTAATATTTCGGGTTTAGGAGCCACTGGCTCATTCCAGATTTTGGGAATCTGCACCTACAGTTTGTACTTTCATTCCGTTTGAATTGTTTTGTACTTTTATTCTGTTTGAAATTTTATTCTGTTGAGCCAGCAGCTGCAATATTCTCTCAGTTTTTTTTTTTTTTTTTTTTTTTTTTTTTTTTTTTTTTTTTCTGTGCTGCGTATAAATAAACTCAAGTATTTCCAGGAAAAAAAATACTTCTGAAAATTCTCACAATAATAAAAAAGAAATCTCGATTCCTAATCCTGTAGATATTATTTGCTCATCTTCTTCAGAGAAAAAAAATCTTCCTGCCTCAGATTTTTTTTTTTTAATTCTCAATCTCTCATTTAATTTTCAATAAAATTTTGCTTGCCTGAGTGAGCCTCTAATAGGTCCTTCTCAGATAAGTATAAAAATTTGTATCTCCCTCCCTCTATTTTTTTTTTTTTTAAATTACTAATAATAATAATTTTATTTACTCGAGTGAGTCATAATACTATTTTCTCACGAAAGTATGAAGATTTTTATCTTCCTATCTCTGATTTTTGTTCTTTTTTTATTCTTTGTAATGTGAATTTTTATTACTGTTTGTATTAATAAAATTTTATCAGCTTGAGTAAATCATAAAATCTTCTCACGTAAATATCAAGGTTTTTTATCTTTCTATCTCTGATTTTTTTTTCTTTTTTTTTTTTTTTTTCAGTTTTTTGTAATGTGAAATTTTGATGTTTATTTTGATTATTGCTTGTTTTAACAAAATTCTATCACCCAGAGTGAGCCATAAAATCTTTTTACGTAAATATAAAGATTTTTATCGTCCTGCCCCTGATTCTTTTTTTTTATGTAATTTTTTGTTTTGTTTGTATTAAAAACAATTTATTCGTCTTTTTTGAGCTATAATACTATATTCTCATGTAAGTATCAATATTCTTATTTTCCTGCCTGTGATTTTTTTCTTTTTAATTCTTTGCAATGTAAATTTTTAATAAAATATTAGCATGAGTGAGCCTCTAATAGTTTCTTCCCAGATAAATAACAAGACTTTTATCTTCCTGCCTCTATTTTTTTTTTTTTATTATTATGGATAATAATTTTATTTGCCTGACTGAACCATAGTAATATCTTCTCATGTAAATAATAAGAATCAAAATTATTTTTTCCTGTCTCTAATTTTTTTTCCTTTTTTTAAATTCGTTTCAATGCAAATTTTTGTTATTGTTTGTTTTAACAGAATTCTAACAGCCCGATGGAGCCATGAAATTTTTTTTCGTAACTATAAAGATTTTTATCGTCCTGTATCTGATTCTTTTTTTTATGTAAATTTTGTTTTTGTTTGTATTCATAAAATTTAATTCGTCTGAGTGAGCCATAATAATATCTTCTCATGTAAGTATCAATATACTTATTTTCCTGCCTGTGTTTATATTCTTTTTAATTCTTTGCAATGTAAATTTTTAATAAAATATTATTCGCCTGAATGAGCCTCTAATAGTATCTTCTCAGATAAGTATCAAGATTTTCATCTAGTGCCTCTTTTTTTTTTTTTTTTTTTTTTTTTTTTTGTTATTGATATTGATATTGTATTGGTATTGATAAACATTTTATTTGCCTGAGTGAGCCACAATAATATCTTCTCATGTGTATTAAGTATCAATTTTTTTTTTCTTTCCGTCTCTGATTTTTTCTTTTTTTTTCTTTTTAATTCTTTACAATGTATTTTTTTTTTTACTGTTTTTATTAATAAAATTGTATCTGCCCGAGTGAGCCATAAAATCTTCTCGCGTAAATATCAAGATTTTTATCGTCCTGCCTCTGATCTTTGTTTTTTTCTTTTTAAGTCTTTGCAATGTAAGGTTTTTTTTTTTGTTTGTATCAATAAAATATATCAATTATTGAAATATACCATATATCAATTTGTATCAATACGTGCTTGGGTGAGCCATATTAATATCTTCTCACGTATGTATCAAGATTTTTCCTGTCTGTATTATTTTTCTTTTTAATTCTTTGAAATGCAAATTTTTAATAAAATTTATTCGCCTGAGTGAGCCTCTAATAGTTTCTTTTTGGATAAGTATCAAGATTTTTATCTTCCTGCCTCCGATTTCTTCTTCTTCTTTTTTCAAATTTTTAGAAATGTAAATTTTTGTTATCTTTTGTATTAATAAAATTTTATCAGCCCGAGTGAGACATAAAATCTTCTCGCGTTAATATCAAGATTTTTATCGTCCTGTCTCCGATTTTTTAAAATTTGAATTTGAATTTTTTTATTATTATTATTTAACGTGTAAATTTTGTTTTGGTTTGTATTAATAAAATTTTATTCGTCTTTCGTGTCTGTGATTTTTTTTTCTTTTTAATTCTTTACAATGTAAATTTTTAATAAAATATTATTCACTTGAGTGAGCCCCTAATAGTCTCTTCTCAGATTAATATCAAGATTTTTATCTTCCTGCCTCTAATTTTTTTATTATTATTAAAAAAAGTGTTATTTGCCTGAATGCGCCCTAATATTTTCTCAGATAAGTAATAAGTATTCGACTGTCCGAGACAAAATAATGTTTTGTCACGCAACTATCAAAATTTACTAAGCTTTCATTCGACGTACAAATAAAAATTTGCGTTGAAATCTCCTAAATAACTAAAAAGGAATCTATGCTTATTGTTTAGTTCAGGCGTTATTTGGTTATAGGTTTGAAGAGCAACAAACTACAATGATTTTCTTTTTCCTTTTCTTCGAAATACTAGAAACTATTTAAAATTTTTTGAATGTAAGTCATTCGTATGTGTGAGCCATAATAATATTTTATCATTAATATTTCTAAGGTAGAAAATCAAAATTTGATTTGTTCTATATAAACCGATAACCCAATAATGTCTAAACTAAAAAATAATGATGGATTCCTTTTTATTTATATTAGGAGTTTTCAACGCAATTTTTTTTCCTGAAAACACACAAATTTATTTATACATTGAAATGAAAACTTAGCAAATCTTGATAGTTGCATGATAAAATATTATTATGGCTTACACAGACGAATGAATTTTCATTCATAAAGACTAAACAGTTTCTAGTATTTCGAAGAAAAGAAAAAAAATCATTGGTAGGTTGCTTCTCTTCAAACCTATAACCAAATAATGTCTAAATTAAAGAATAAGGATGTATTCCTTTTTAGTTATTAAGAAGTTTTCAATGCAATTTTTTTCCCTGAAAATACATAAATTTATTTATTCATTGACATCAAAACTTAGCAAACCTTGATGGTATTCTAAGTTGAGTTAACAATCTGAATGTAGGCAGTAAATCTTTTTTTTTTTTAAATATTAAAATTTTAAATGTTAATTATTATGTGTTTTAAAATATTAAATACATTAAATGAAATTTCGATTTCAACTTTCTCTTTTGTTATGAAGAAATTATTATTCCATATTACTGCTTTTTGTCGAAAAAATATTTAGATTCATTTTTAAAAAAGGGGAATTTTTTTTTAATTATATGTATTCAATATAATTGTTATTTATCATTCTTTTTCAATTTAAAAAAAAATTATTTTTAATTTTTTGTTTATGATCGTGGCTCGAGGTTTTCGACTTGTGACTCAACTCAACCATTGCTATTTCTCATTGCTTTGCATAATTATTGGATTACACTTTATTAGGTATTTTGTTAATTTATTGTTTGTTTTTTTAATCTGATTTACGATTCCATTTTTAACTTTTCTTTTGATTTACTTAGATTTAATGTGTCCTTTTTTATTTTCTGCCGATTTAACCTAACCACGCTATCGTTTTGTAGATATTACGAACATTTTATTTTCTCTTGAAATATCTATTAATGTTTTAATATCCAGCATCAATAATTATTTTTACAATACCTTATGGCTTCATAGTTGAACAGCTTCTTCTGAAAAGGGCAACAGAAATTTCTGAAAACTTTTGTTTACATATCGATTACGATAGGAATGTTTTAATATCCAGCAGTAACTTAAACTTTTGTTTTGATTACATATCGAGTAACAAAAAATATGTTCTTGACTCTTTAGAAAATGTAACTAAAATGATAATTTTAACAATTGAATCATTAACAAAAAGTTATATGTTAAATTAAGCCTGAAAATTTTAATACTTGGAAAGGCTGAGACAAATATAAATTTTTAAAGCAGATATCTTACAATGAATGTTTAATCACAATGTTTTAACTAAAATATCTTTAAATATTAACAAATTTAAACAAAATGAAGTTCTTAATTTTGCCGATTGATTTTTCGCGAAAAAAGGTACTAAAAAAACTTAAAACTATTTAGCTAGAAAAGATTACAATGTTTCTGATGGGAACAAATAAATGGATTTTTCAATGCTTTCACTACAGTAAATTTAAAATTCAAAGTCAGAATTACAAATTAATTAAATTGTTTATTGTGGGATCCCCATAACTCAAAAAATATTTTAAACTAAGTTATCATTGTTTTTTCAATGTTTGTTGACAGACGGTTGCGATTTGTGTTAAAAACCACCAAAGTTACATTCTCTATGCCCTATCATATGATACATACCAATAGATTTCTAAACAGCTTCCACTTGAAAATCTGAAGACCATTAAGATTACTAAATCAAAAGAAAAGTTCATGATTAATTCCCAAAAAGTCAGAATGAATAAATTTCGAAATACATAATATGTGTAATCCTATTTTAAAAAGCTTTTTTCCAAAGTAAGAATTCATTCACATACACTGACAATAAAATTATCAGTGTTTTGGTTGGTGGGAAAACATTTAATGTATTTTATCAGCGCTGTCCAACATGGCATGATTTCGGGGGGGGGGGGGGGATTATTTTTTTGCCAATGATTTTCTGAGAACATCACTTTTATTTTCAAGAGCAAGGGGTGATTCTGTTCTGAAATTTCAGCCAATCAGTTCTGAAAAAGAAAAAAAAAATCATTCCTTCTTAACCTAAAAACCTCATAATGGATATTAATTATGAATGAATCGTATGTTTTCTCCTACCGATTGGCAATTTTTGTGTGTTTTTTATGTGACCACTTGACAAATTTTATGATTTTTCCCCTAACAACCGACTGCCGATTTTTCTTTTTCATCTGCGACCGATTGATGAATTTTGTGATTTTTTAAGCAGTAGATGGGCAAATTAATCGATTTTTTTTTTTTCTTCATGACTAACTGAAGAATTTCTTGTAACCAACTTGTGAATTTTTTTCTTCACAAGAGCGATTTAGAAATTTCTCTACATACATTTATAATCTACAGTGATTATAGACAAAATTCATGCATTAACAAGATTCCTGTGGTAAGATTCGTCAAATGGTCGCAGAAAAAGACTAATTTTGTCAAGGGATCGCAGAATAAATGAAAATTTCCTCTAAATGTTACGGAAAATTTCGAATTTCATAAAAAGTCTGTGAGGCTGTGAAAGTTCAGCTTTTTTTTTTTTTTTGCTGAGCCTGTACCATGTCTGATTTTAAGTCAACACGACCCGAACCTGCAAAAATAATTTTCAAAATATGAAAAATATTATCAATATTTTGTTTTTGATACACACAAAAACCACATGTATCATATTTTTGATAGTTTATGTACACATGTTACATGTTTTTAAATTGAGAGGTGCCTGTTATTCAAACTTATATAAAAGTTCAAATATATAAAGTTTAGGAATTAAAAAGTGTTTGCTAAATAGAAATGTCTGCTTTTTGAAAGAAAAGCCATTATGGTGGTCTTATTGTACATAGACAGGGGTAGGGAAATGCATCATTTTACTCGCCATTGGCGAGTGAATTTTCTAACAGGGCGAGTGAATTTTTAGGTAGTTTTTGAAAACTGCAAACTATAGAGATATGCCGAAAACTTTTTTCTTTATTAGTTAGCTATATTTTTCAACTTTCCTAATTATTGCGATGTAAACATGGTACTAAGTTCTATTTTATATTAAACTTTCATCTCTTGTTTATTTTTTTTTAATTTATAGGGAAGAAAAATATGAAAATGCATTATAGTAATAGTAACCAACTATTTTTGAGTTGCGTAATTTTGTCATAAAAATTTTCAACTGTAGGTTGCATTTTACTGGCTGGTGAAATAAATCCTTGGCTGGTAAGATTTTCTAGAAATTCCCCACCCCTGTACATAGATCTTCAACCTGAAAAAATACTTTGGATATCATTTGAAATTCAGGTCGACCAATTAGAGTCAAAACCCAAACCGAAACAATGAAAGTGAACCCGGCCTGCAACAAAAAATCTACTATTGATCCGATCCGAACCAAGAGTCGGTTCGGGTAAAAGCAAGTAACCCGATTGATGCAGGACTCTAATGCAGATATCTTTCAGTTAGTGTAGTAAATTGTTTTACATGCTTCCTCAATCAGTGTGTGAAGCACAAAACTGGTTACACTATTTTTTTCCCAGCAAGATGGTGATCATTATTCAGCAATTGGTAAGTTTTCTATTAAATAAATTAACCAGTTTGTAGGTTTAAAGCAATTAAACTGTAATGCAAAATATTTTAATCAGGTCGTGTATTTAAAAAAGTACTCTATGATAAGTAAGCTAACATAATTAAAGAATTGTTGTAATGCAGATTAAAAATTAAGAGACTTTGTACTGTTTCTTGACTGATTGTTTATATTTTTAAAATGTATACATTAATATGTGAGTGCACATATGTGTGCACCAGTGATTTTTTTTTTTTTTTTTTTTTTTTTTTTTTTTTATTGTGTATTTGCAGAGTGCATGACATCTGGCCGAAAAAGTAGCAAAACTAAACACTGTATGTACTGTATAAACAAGAAAATTAATCGGCACTTTGTTTTTAAGCATTTTGCATATTACAGGTCATCTCTTTAATCATTGTTTATATCAGTGTTGAATTCAGACACTTTTCTCCAGGAGGGATTGCACTTTTTGACCATTGAAAACACACAATCTCAAATCTTCTGGGGGGGTGTCCCCCCCCCCCCCGGGTCACCCCCTGAAATCAACACTGATTTATATTTAAAAAATTTATACTTTAATATGCGAGTGCACTTATGTGTGCACAAGTTTTTTTTTTTTTTTTTTTTTTTTTAATTCGGTATTTGCACAGTTCATGACACCTGGCCGAAACAGTACTCAGTACAATATTACTCAGAAATAAATTAAGAAATATTTTAACTCTCCGAGCGGTTTGAGCATATTTTTCAGTTTCCCAAAAACAACTTTAATCTGTTGTAGACAAAAATATTTTCAGCAGAATTGTATTTCAAGATGTCTATCAAATAAAGGAGCATGAAGTGTATTTTAGAAACAAACAGGAAAAGAAAATTTTAATTAAAATTATTTTTATAAGCATTTTTATGAAAATGCCGGAACGCCTTCAAGATGCTCGGATGGTTTAATATATATATATATATATATATATATATATATATTCCAATCAACCCAGTAGCAGAAACAGTGCAGCACGGAAGCGGGCGCTGCAGATTATTTTAAACCTTGCAGATTAATCCACCAACTTAAAAATAAATGCTGGGCTTAAAAATTAGCTGAAATTTGCTTATAGATTTATGGTATTTGTTGTATCCTTATATTATATATATATTCTTTATAAATGGAAATTTTGCTTACTTTAAGTGTTTCTGTTATTTCTTATGATAGTAGGCTTATTGGGTCACAGATAAATTTTTGTTTGCTGCAGACTGACACAGAAAATTCTGCTTCTGGGCCAATCAATAAATATAAAGACGTTTGATTTATGTTGTGTAATAAAAAAAAAATTAGTGTATTTATATATTTATGCATGTAAGCATTCGCTGTTTTCTGTGGTAAAAATCTGTATGTACTTCAATGCAAATAACTTAAAAGTAGAGCTGGGCGATATATTGATAAAATTGATATAAAATGGTAATTGTGATAACGATATTAAAAAACCTTACAAAACGGTATATCATGAATATCATAATCGTGATGTAAACCGTGATTATCGTGGTTCTTCATTAAACCGCAACATTAAGCAGCGCTTCTTCAGCTTCGACCCAGTCTAAACCGTGGTATTAAATACTGAATCGTCTGTTCCGATTATTATGATACTAACGGAGTGTCTCCTCTCAAGTCTAAACCGTGGTATTTAAAAATACCAATTCCTCGGTTTCAGTATTCTTGATATTAACGGTGCGACTTCTGCCAGCCTAAATTGTGATATTAAATACCGACTCCCCGGGTTCCATGTTCATGATACTAATGGTATGTGATTTCGTTTTGGTGGGTGATAAGTATCGTACATGCAGTTTTCTGTGTGATCACTGACATCAGATGATATATATATATATATATATATTTATGGTATTGACGGTATAAGCTGAATCTCTGAGCATATGCGTTTTATGCTTCAGACACCATGTCTTTCATTTCATTATGGTATTTAGATTTCAGCGATGTCGATGAATATTTGCTCTTTGTTATTGAACAATGTGTGAATCAGGACGATAAAGAAATGAAATATAACATTTTATTTGCAACAGTGGATTTAATTAGACAAATGAAATAATAATTATATAGCTGGGTCCTCAGGGCCACTTTTCTAACTTTGGCCGAGACCCCTCATGTGGCATATCATTGGAAAGGCCTGTGACCACTTATTCATGTTATGCACCTCCGGTGACCACCCCCCACTTCCACGTCTGGGAGGCACTTTTCTAAATTTTACCGAGACCCCTCATGTGACATATCTTTGGAATGGCCTGTTGCCGCTTATTCATGTTATGCCCCTCCAGTGTCCCTATCCCCCCCGTGGAAGGGCCTTTTCTAAATTTTGCCCCCCCCCCCTTATGTGACGTATCTTGCAAAGACCTATGACCGCTTGATCATTTTATGTATTTCCGGTGCTCCGCCCACCACTTTGCCCCCAAGGTGGCACTTTCCTAAATTTTGCCGACACTTATCATGTGACCATTTATTCATGTTATGCACCTTCAGCATTCCTCTCCCTACTTGTCCCCCCCTTGCGGGAGGGCTTTTTTCTAAGTTTTACCGTCACCCCTCATGTGACATATCGTTGCAAAGGCCAGTGACCGCTTAATCATTTTGTGGCCTTCCGGTGCCCCGCCCACCACTTTGACACCCCTGAGGGCCACTTTTCTAAATTTTGCTGACACCCATGATGTGACATCATTGGAAAGGCCTGTGACTGCTTATTCATGTTATGCACCATCAGGGTCCCTCTCCCCACTTGTCCCTCCCCCGAGGGAGGGTCTTTTTGTATATTTTGCCATCACCCCTCATAAGACATATCATTGCAAAGGCCTGTGACCGCTTAATCATTTTATGGCCCTCCGGTGCACCGCTCACCACTTTTCCCCCATGGGGGGCACTTTCCTAAATTTTGCCGATACCCGTTATGTGACATATCGTTGGAAAGGCCTGTGACTGCTTAATCATTTTATGCACTTCCAGTGCTCCGCCCACCACTTTGCTCCCCCTTCTCCCCGGGGGGCACTTTCCTAAATCGATATATCGGAATATGATATAAAGATGCTGATTTATCATGATATTTAATTATAGACATTGCCCATCCCTACTTAAAAGTGCTTTGCCATCGATCAGCATGATACCGATATATATTGTACAATACATTTTCGTCATTATCTAACATTAGTGCACACAAAATGCATTTGTATGCACTACATAGTTTATTATCTACCGATTCTAATAAGGATTTTATGATCGTAGTAGATATGAATGTATTTTATATGAAATTAGTACCAAATAATGAGAGATTTATTGATGTTGTTATGTCAGTAAATAACATTTTAAAGAGTTAGACTTTTTTGTTTGGTGCCAACAAGTTTTGACGGGTTCCATCTAGTGAATCTTTAAGACTTTTTTACTGTTGCTATAGAAATATTTTAGATTATTAATAATTTGTCTCGAATGAGTCATAAAAGGCCAACCCTGCCGCATGGCAATTAAAGTTTTTAAAGTGGCAATTAAAAAATCTATTATCTATCGCCAAATAAAATACAGCTTTTTCATCTCTAGTTACGTTTAGCTTTTTTTTTTTTTTTTTTTAAATGGTGCAAGGACACGCTATCTAAAATGTCACTAATAATATGTGCATCCATTGTCTGCAATTTTCTATAATCTACGTTGCTTAGCAAAAATAAATATCACAAATTTCACCTATCTGTTTCTGAAAATTATTGTGAACTTCAACCATTGATGGCCAATTTGTGCCGAGTGGAAAAGACCATCACATCAAAAATGCCTTTTGTCACAATTTTTGTTGCTGGCAAAAATTATACTAGTATTTTAAAACAGGGTTTTAGGATTTTATTTTAACTACATGAGGCAAGAATGAAGAGATACTGATAAACTTGTAGCATATGGTTGCTCTACTCATTGGTTAAATCTTCTAGGTGACAATATAACTCCCCAAACAATTACAAAACATGTCATTGAAATACAAAAGTACTTTCACAATTTCCATGCTGTATATGCTTGGTTAAAAGAATGCAATGATCATTTTACACTACTCTTACCTTGCAACTTTTACTAGAACAGTCAGATAACTTGTTTTGAAACTTTTATCAATAACCACAGCCATTATACTAAAATTATTAATACACTATTAACATTTCTTTGAAATTATCAGACTATAATCTTTATAATGTTAAAGATCTTCTTTTGCAATTAAAACCAGAAAACACTTTAAATAGTCAGGAATGGGAAATATATCATTTTGCTTGCCACTGGCGAGTACCTTTCCTCGCAGGGCGAGTGGATTTTTAGGCAATCTTTGAAAATACTGCAGGCTATATAAGGTCTGGCAAAAACATTTTTTTAATAGTTGGTTATATTTTTCAAATTTACTTCGATAGTGCTAAGTTCTATCTTATACTAAACTTTCCCCTGTTGTATATATTTTTTAATAACAATTAATAATTTCTTAGTTACAGTGACTACTATAGTAACAATTTCTTAGTAACAGTGTAACTATTTTTGCTGTGTGTTTTCTCATTGTTTTTGAACTGTACGTTGTATCTTGCTGGCTCATAAAATAAATCTTTGTTTGGTAAGATTTTCTGAAAATTCCCCATCCCTGTAAGTAGTAGTATCAATACAAAAACCCTTAATGGGTTAAAAATTAGTGATGCAGCACTTTATCTTATTCTCTAAGAATTTTAAATATGGAACTTAAAAATAATGATATCAAATTTTGAGTGACGCTATGCTATTAATTATAATCTCCATATATATTTCATCATTTTATTTTTTTATAATCGCATGTGCAAAAATTATGTTCAATTTAAAAAGATGTATAAAAGTTTAATCATTGATGCTTTATCATTCATATCTCTCATAAATTCAAAGTATGAGTTTAAAAAGATATGGGAACTACTTGCGAATTCACCCGGAGTCCGCTATCTTGTTTCTTTGTTGGTCATTTATAATCACTTTATGCTTAATTTAATAACATAACAACAACAAACATAATATAAACAACAACAAACATAATATAAACAACAACAAACATAACATAAAATAAATAAATTTAACATCGGCGATGATCAACAAAGAAACAAGGTGGACTCTGGGCGAATCCGCAAGTAGTACCAAGATATGAATTAAAAGTATTCTATTTTTCATGCACTTTTTCTAAAATTTTGGTATTTCATTAAGTTTATTTTGTTTCTAGGAAAATTTAATCCAATTTTATCTATGAAGGTGTACTTTTTTAATCTTTTGATCCTAAACCTCAAAAAAGTAATGATATCAATACAAAAAACCTTAACGGGTTAAAAGTTTGACGCAGCACTTTACTTTATGGCTATATGAATCTGAAATATGGGTCTTAAAAATTCTGATATCAAATTTTAAGTGACGCTGTGCTAATTAAAATGAATTTATATATATTTAATTTTTCTATTTTGTTGTATTTATTTTTAATCAGTGATACTTTTTCATTCAAAATATGAGTTTTAAAAGATATGATATCAAAATTAAAGTGACGCTGTGATCTGACTTAGATTAGTTAAAAAATTACTTTACATATACTTATGTTTTGTCTTCTGAAATATATTTAGAAATTGAAACATTTTTTTTTCAATACACTATCAAATATGTCATACATTTTCTTAGCTGATGTTATGTATAAAATGTATTTAATTCAATAAATTTATTTATCTTTTGCGTCACGATATCCAGAACCATCGGTAAAATTTGTGTAAATGTTTTCTTTGCATCACACTATCTATTTGCATACTATTTACTTAGTTTAGATACTATGACGCAAAATAAACGTTTACACAAGTTTTACGGATGGTTCTGGATATTGTGACGCAAAAGATAAATGAATTTATTGAATTAAATACATTTAATACATAACATCAGCTGAGAAAATGTATGACATATTTGATAGTGTACTGAAAAAAAAAATGTTTCAATTTCTAAATATATTTCAGAAGACAAAACATAAGTATGTGTAAAGTAATTTTTTAACTAATCTAAGTCAGATCACAGCGTCACTTTAATTTTGATATCATATCTTTTAAAACTCATATTTTGAATGAAAAAGTATCACTGATTAAAAATAAATACAACAAAAAAGAAAAATTAAATATATATAAATTCATTTTAATAGCACAGCGTCACTTAAAATTTGATATCAGAATTTTTAAGACCCATATTTCAGATTCATATAGCCAGAAAGTAAAGTGCTGCGTCAAACTTTTAACCCGTTAAGGGTTTTTGTATTGATATAATATACGAGTATATATAATAATATTGGAGTGATACGGCTCAATAAAAAAGTTTGCTTATATTTGTTCAAAAATGTAAAAAACAAGTTCCTTTTATTTTATATGGAAATTATAAATTACAAGTAATTTATTTCGGATTTATTTAATAACAGCCTGTGAATTAAAAGTAAAACAAGTATCTTAAGTACAAAGCTAACGCTAAGAAGTACAAATTTTCTGTGAAAATGATATGGTAGCAAAAATGCTACCATGGGCTCATTCATGAGCACTAACGCCCGTGGTAGCAGATCTGTTACCTTGATTTTAATTACCGGGTTTATCATTAAACAAGTAAGAAAAATCATGCTTAGAGCATAGATTATGAAACACTTTTCAACACTCCCTGAAAGTTTTAACAAAACTTCGTTACTTGGGAAAATAAGGTAAATAAGATAACTAAGTAAACATTTAACAATCTGATTCCAGTAGTTACCGCCCATAGCCAAATATGTATTCCAATTCTTTTGAGCAGCCCTGTATTTGATCTGTATGTTGATATATATTCCATATAATGGGAAAATTTAGTTTAGCAAGAAAACGTATAACAGGTTGAAATTTCTCTTTCACCAATTTATACAATTAATTGAAAAAATACTTGAATACTTTTGTACAGCCCTGTAATTTACCTTGTACCTTTATTACACGCCACTATTTAGCTAAAATTTAATTCAAACCAAAACACTCTTAAAAATACTGAAGCCACATTTCCAGAAATTATCATCCATTGACGATATGTATCCAATTCTTTGCGTGACCCTATATTTCATTTTATCTATATTCTGCAAACTCTTTTTAATAAATTAAATTCAGTTTAGCGTAAAAATGCATAACTCATTTAAAAACCACCTTTAACCAATTTGCGCTAATACCCAGTAACCCTTACGAATTATTTTGTGTAGCCCTGTATATGAATTATTGAATTTATACACACCATATAGTATGCACAAATATAGTGGAACATAAATGCGCATATCATAATTAAAAATGCATTTCCAGCAATCACCGCTAATGTACAGTACTCCTGATACAATATACTATCTGAAAACTTTTGTATGTCCCTGTAAATGCTGTGCAATTCATAATATACATGAAATAACTTATTATAAACCTCAGCGACTTATATCAATTTCATTATATATGAAATAGTTTAACATAATAAAAATACGCCGCAAACAGTTCCCCCCTCCCAATATCATTATGTAACGGAATTCTTTTGTGTGGCCCTGTAAAATAATAATAACTATTCTTTGCCCCGCATATTATACAGAATGCATGTTTTAGTACACTCCATAAATGCATATCAATTTTAGTATGTTTGGACGCGTGTAACATAATTAAAAATCCTTTTAAACGATTTCTTCCCATATGCCCTAATGTAACGGAAAACTTTTGACTGTCCCTATAAATCAACTAAACATGCTACAAATTTCATTTGAAATAAGGAACGTGCTATGGTAAACGTCAATAACCACCAAAAATTTCAGGACAATCCGAGTATATTTACGGGAGTTAGAGCGCGGATAGACAGACAGACAAAACGAAGTCATAAACAATTTCAACTTTCACTAGAGTAATTTTAACACAATTATTCTAATTGGTAAACAAATCATATTAGATATAAATTTCCAAGTGGGCGAAAAATGTCCGGACCAGGATTTGAACCCGGGACCTCCTGTCTGAAGCCGCCAGTGCTATGCCATCTGAGCTATTCCGGACGATTCTGGTCGAACTTTTTCACCCAGCTAACCTTGATGATTACCGCATCTGGTCTGAAACCTGGTTCAGAATACCTGTAATTTCGTATCCAGCGATTTCTGGAGTTCCATTTCCTGAGATTTATTCTGTTGTGCTGAACCAGGTTTCAGACCAGATGCTGTAATCATCAAGGCTAGCTGGGTGAAAAAGTTCGACCAGAACAGTCCGGGATAGCTCAGATGGCAGAGCACTGGCGGCTTCAGCCAGGAGGTCCCGGGTTCGAATCCTGGTCCGGACATTTTTCGCCCAGTTGGAAATTTACATCTAATTTCAACTTTGCTGGAAAGTGTTAATAAAAACAAGCTTATATTGAATCTTTCTGTGCAGTGAATAGAAGTGACTCTTTTTATATCTATATATCATAAGTATTTGGTTTTATTTCAATAAAATCTTTGAAAATTTGAGCAAAACATACCACTGTCAATGCAATTTTGTCTTGTTTGTCAGACATGTTGCTTCTTATTAATTTTTTTTTTCTTTTTAGTACTCCGTCTGCATTCAAAATTCATAGCTAATATTACGTAAAGGTCCAATTATTGTTGTAATGACTTAAAATTTACATTATTTATGAAATTAAAGCTGAACGTACGGTAGCAGATATGCTACAATAGGCATTAGAGGGTTTAAGTACAGCATCTAGAATATATAGTGTGGAAATCTGCTATCCAAATAGCGCTAAAAAGTTATATCCCTTAAATGTACAATGAAGCTGAAATCCAGGCAGCCGATCGCAGCGACATCTGGGATATGTTTTCAAATTTCAAAGTAAATATCGTATTATTACAGCGTCTAGACCAAATTGTCTTGGGGTTTTAGAAAATATCCTGAAGATGTCGCTGTGGTCAACCAATTGGGTTTCAGCATCCTTTGACATTTAAGGGATCCAATATTTTAGCACTTTTATAAATATTACTGGGATAGCCGATTTCCACACTATGTATTCTAGACGATATATTTTAAGGACGTGGAATTTTGAAGCAGAAGCCTATAACATCGAGCCTCAAGTAATAGTCCAAGAGCCGACAGCACAAAAACCTATGTTATCAAGCACAAAAAAACCCCTTTATTTCATGGAAGAGTAGATGTAGGAGAATCTAATGATCCATGTCTGCCGGAAGTGAAGTAGTGCATAAGCCAAAAATTAATACCACCAGTGGTTCACTCGTAGGTTTATCATTGCGTTTGTCCTACAAACAAAGGTATGAAAACATGGAGCACTGCGAGTAGGAAAACACAATGATAAACCTACGAGTGAACCACTGGTGGTATTAATTTTTAGCTTATGCACCACTTCACTTCCGGCAGACATGGATCATTAGATTCCCCTAACCTTAACATCCCATAAAATAAAGGGTTTTTTCTTGTGCTTGATAACATAAGTTTTTGTACTGTGGGCTCTTCACTGTTAAAAATCTGCAGCATTTGCTGCATAGTCACTCCACGGATTTTATAGAAAACGGTTACTTGACTATATTATGGAGCATTCTCATTGATCAAAATAGAGATATTCTATAAAAGCGGCGGAGTGACTATGCAGCAAATGCTGCAAATTTTTAACAGTGTTGGACTATAAGCACCGGTTCTGATAAGGATGATCCGAATTCAGTATTGATTGAATACAACAACACACAAAAATATAATTTAACATCTCCAATTTAACCAATATGGACTTTACCCTCGAGTGGCAACAATCACGCATCTACGGGTATGTGTACCCTCCGAAAAAGACCGTTTACTGGACAAAGAGGAGGCTGTGTTAAAATGTTCTTCACGCCTGCTGGTGTTTTTCTTCTAGATACCCGCAGCTGACGTAAAGTCCATTAATCAAGTGTTACATTAAAGTAACATATTGCATTACATATTACGGAATATTTCCATATATTTTAAGGTCCTATTTATGTGTTTTTGCTACATCTTTGTTATAGAGACCTCCACAATTAGGATTACGTCAAGGTTACAGTTGTGATTTCCATACGGTTGTCGCCAAGCTTATACGTGGGTGGTTCAATAATTATTGTCGTGGAATATCGAAACCTAACGTCTTAAATGCCTATATGCTCAATTTCAGAGCCGTAGCTGTTATATTAACATAATTTTGGAGGAAGGGGTGAAGTCTTAAAGACCTATTTGTGGGAGAGTTTTTAAGGAGGGGGTGAGGTTGGTTTGGAGTTTTGAGGTTACATTTGTGACAGTGGATGAGATGTGGCTACATCACTAAGATGCCGAGTCCAAACGACAGTAGTTACGTCTCATCCACTGTCACAAATCTAGCCCCATAAGCTAAAAATCAGCCTTTCACCCCCACTCCCCCCTTTCACTCCTCCCTCAAAAACTATGTGAATATAGCAGCTAGGGTTCTGAAATTGAACATATAGGCATCTAATACATTAGGCTTCGATATTCCACAACAACCATCGCACTACAAATATTTTATATACACTAGGGAAATAATTGAACCACCCTCGTACATACATTTTATACAGTCGGACCTCGTTTTTCCGACACCCGGTTTTTACGTCACTCCGCTTATCACGTCAGTTTTTCAAAGTTCCGATTTTCTGTATATGGTTTTAATGTAAATAAACTCTGAATTTTACGTCGTTGAATAATTTTCCACCCCGGATATCCCGACGGTTTAGGAAAATTGTCCATTTTTCATAATCGATCTTATAAGTACAGAAATTAAGCGGTAAGAAATGCCTCAGCCAAACTTTTCACAAAAGTGTCTAAAATATCCATTGAGATAAATGAGAAATTTTACTTTAATCCTTTATCTGAATAAATAAACCCACAGACACTGCGAATGATCCACTTAAGCGCCAGATAGACGCATCAGTCTACTCGCGGTCTTTTTTTTCTGGTCAGGTGGCGCTTTCTTGTGTTTACATGGCGTTTTTCATCCGACCAAAACCGATGCATTGTAGTGCATTGAAACTATCAGAAATTATCTACCATTCATTTCTGAAGCAACGAATATTGATTACAATACATTGTATAACAGTGAAAAAAAGAACTGTAGGAAGCACATCTAGGGATAAACAAACCTTAATTCATCAATATTTAATGTATCAATAAAAAAAACAAATAATCAGTGTTTATTTTGTTTAATAATAATGTTTTATTGCTTAAAACTGCAAAATCAGTTATGAATTTAAAATTGTCTTAAATTCATTAAAAATGTAGCTTTTTATAAGCATATTTTTTCCAACTTCGGTTACCGCGACACTCCGCTTATGACGACACTTTTTTCTGGACCTTAGAGCGTCGGGATAGCGAGGTTCGACTATACATGCTATATACGTGCAATATAGATGTATATAAATCAAACGCTCATATATATACGTCCTCCATGCGCCAGGTATGTCATATATATATCATACATAAGCAACATATACCGTAAATTTATGTCTGATATGTTGAACATACGTCCTAGATGTCTTATACACGTGTTGTATATATACATCATTCGTCATTGTAATTGGTCATATACGTCCTATGTCATATAACTCAGTGATAAATTCTGGTCGCTTGGCGATAAGTCCTGGTTGCTTGGCGAAATGTCCTGGTTGCTTGGTGCTTCATCAGGGGGAGGGGGGGAGCGCTACAGCAAGGAAGAACCGTGTTTTCATGGGCACAAAGTTTATCAAAGCATTACTGAAATTAATAACTAATTTTGTTAATTTCAAGTGACCTGACATTGAGTAAATATCAAGATTTGCTTTTCAAATATGATAATAATGTAGACGTCGATTGTCGGTTCTATATACATAATACCACCAAAACAAAATAATTTGACTGATGTAGATAATTTATTCACTAGAATTCCGTTGTTACAGCACTTGAAATATCTAGAGTATGGTGGAATTGGAACTATAAGAAAACATACCAAAGGACGGGTAAAAATCTGAAACGATGAAAACAAAAGATAGAGGAAGTTTTGAATATGTTTCATAATATGATGGAATTCTCATAACGTGATGACGTAACAAAGCAGTTGTCACCAGCGCCCCATTAGCGTCTGAAGTTTTTGGGAAGCACAATGTCATTTCGGGCCCCTCTTTCATCCAAGAAGAGTTTTCTAAATTCGACATACCCGAAAACTCACCAATGCTACGAATATCATTTCAAAGAGTAGCTCCGCTTAGTTCACATATTTCACTTAACAACTTTTTTTATTACTTTCTTCTATCTTATACATCTTAATATTTCAAAAACTAGTTACACATGTTAACACTTCAATATTATTAGTTCAATACTATACCAACTTTGATTTTCATCTTAAATTTCTGCTTCAGTCAATTAAACGAACTAAAAACGAGTTAATCTATATCATGATATTTGTTAAAATTAATAGTTTTTCCTTATTCTGTTGTTATAAGATGTTTGCGAATAGCTGGCTTAGCAGGAAGCGAGTTCCCGCCTTTGCACGAGCCGCCGATGGACAATAGAACTACGAAAAATCAAGAAAAGTATACAAAAATCGCTATCACAGAGCCCCTTTACCGTGCGATATAGCCAAATTCAAGGAGGACTTGTTGGCCAAAGCCAGAAACCTGCAAAAAAATTTGGTTCAATTGTATGCATAATTTTATACACTTTTCGATGATACAATAATAAAAATGACACAGAGATCCAATTATAGCGCCCCCTTCTGGCGGAATTTTTTCAAGATCAGGGACGACTTGCTTGCCATAGCCAGAAACATACATAAAATAATTGGTTCAATTATATACATAACTTCATACACTTTTCGATGGTACAATAACGAAAATGGTACAGACATCGCAATTATAGCGCCCCCTTCGGGCGGAAATTTTCCAAATTCAGGGAGGACCTTCGTACCATGACCAAAAACAAAAACAAACACAAAGAATTTGGTTCAATTTTATGCATAACTTCACACACTTTTCGATGGTACAATATTCAAAATGGCACAAAAATCGCTATTGCAGCGCCCCCTACCGGCGAATTTTTTCAAAATTCAGGGAGGACCTGCTTGCCATAACCAAAAACTTAAAATAAATTTGGTTCAATTCTATGCATAACTTTATACACCTTTAGATGGTACAATATTCAAAATCGCACAAAAATAGCTACTACAGCATCCCCTACCTTCGAATGTTTTTCAAATTCAGGAGGATCTGCTTGCCATAGCCAAAAACTTAAAATAAAAATTTGATTCAATTCTATGGATAACTTCATACACTTTTGGATGGTACAATATTCAAAATCGCACAAAAATAGCTATCACAGCGCCCCCTACCTTGGAATGTTTTCAAATTCAGGAAGGATCTGCTTGCCATAACCAAAAACTTAAAATAAAAATTTGATTCATTTCTATGGATAACTTCATACACTTTTGGATGGTACAATATTCAAAATCGCACAAAAATCGCTCTTACAACGCCCTCTAGCGGCGAATTTTTTCCAAATTCAGGGAGGACCTAATTGTCGTATCCAAACACTCCATTAAAAATAGAGGTAAAACCGCATTATCTAGGCTAAATAAAATAGAAAAAATAAATATTTTGTTTAATGAAAGTGGATTAATTTATAGGTCAGATTTTTATTTGCAACTTGTTATTAGATAATCTATTGAAATTTACGTCAGATACTCAATGGTCTGCAATGATTCCTTGTCATTTTATCCCAAATATTTGGATTGAATTGTTAGATAATTTGAAAATAAAATAGGGCAACGTGAAACTTGTTAAAATATTACGCGCGTGATTTTTATTTATTTATTTTTAAATTTCATTTGTAATAGTTTATTGTCATTTTCCATCTTAGTGTTTATTTGTTTTTCTGATGATGATTGAGTAAATTCAATCGAAACATGTCAAATTATTAAGATCTTTTAATGTATTTTATTAACATTTAACGTCCTATTTTTAGCAATTAAATGTTTAATATATATTTTGAGTGTGTTTTTAGAATATATATTTTTTAAATATAAAAGAAGACAAAAAAAAAAAAAAAAAAAAAAAAAAAAAATTGCAAAATATTAAAAAGAAGAAGAAGAAAAAAATCAGAAGCAGAAAAATAAAAATCTTAATATTTATGTGAGAAGATACCATTATGGTTCATTCAGGAGGATAAATAAAAAAAAATTACATTGCAAAGAATTAAAAAAAAAAAATTGAAGAAAATTTTAGGCAGGAATATTAAAATCTTGATATTTATCTGAAAAAATACCATCATGACTTTCCTAGATGAATAAAACTTTATAAATACAAAGGAAAAAAAGAATTAGCATTGTAAAGTATTAAAAATAAGAAAATCAGACGCTGGAAGGTAAAAATTTTAATATTTATCCCTGAAGTAACCATTATGGTTCATTAAGGAGGATAAAATTGTATTACTATTACAAAAATAATTAATAAAATAAACTGCATTGCAAAGTAATAATAATAAAAAAAAAATTACATTGCAAAGAAATAATAATAACTAGAAAACAGGAATTCTGCTTTTTCAGAATTTAGTGTCGCCCCCGATGAAAAAAAATACATACGTACTACTTTTACATAAGTAGTACAAAACATATTTCAATTTTAAGACTTAAAATACACACTTTTAATTTATGTAAAATGATGTCGTTTGCATTCGCTTAAGAATTCCACATTTACGATCCAATCTTAAACATCTACAGTAAAGCATGCATAGAACGTCACTATCGCAAAATAACACAAACGCAGCAAAAAGATGCCGTTATTAAAGAAACTAGACAAAAAACCGGCTATCTAATGATTCATAGGCCTTCATTTGTTTGTAACATTAATATAGATACTTAAAATTAAATATAGTTTATAATAGCTAGCTCCCCGTTTTAACAGAAATCATTCGTTTATATTTTTTTCAAAATAGCACATATTTTAATTACGTTTTCTTTCGGTTGTTATGAGAAAATGGCAACAAAAATATATAATTACTATTTTAGAACTATTTTTCCTTTACTTTCTACAGAAATGGAGTACTTCCCGTTGCCACTATTAAGCAAATGGCTCTAAAAACTACAAAAACAATTAACATTTCAAAAATAAATGGAGATACAGTTTTCAAACAAATTGCATTTAATAGTACCCTTTTTTTTTCAATACGAGGGTATAAAAATTGAAAATGTGCGATGTTTAAAAAATTGCTATAGAGTATTTAATCGTACAATGATACAGCTGCTTTGTTTTACGGCTAGCTTATACAACGGAACGTTATTTATTGGAGATGACAAAAAATAAGCTGGGAGAAAGAAATAGCATACCGGGGGCTAATAATAATAAAATCAGAGGCAAGAAAATAAAAATCTTGATATTTAGCTGAGAAGATAGTATTATGACTCACTCAGACAAATAAAATTATATTAATACAACAAAAACAAAAATTTATATTGCAAAGAATTTTTTGAAAGTGAAGAAAATTAAAGATAGAAATAAAAAAAAATCTTGATATTTATGTGAGAAATAGAATTCTGGCTCACCCAGGGAGATAAAAATTTTTTTGTAGAAGAAAAAATAATTGCAAAGAATTTAAAAGAAAAAGAAAAATCAGACACAGGAAATTAAATCATAAAATCTTGTCACTCAAGTGAAAAGATATTATTAGGACTCACTCCGGTGGATAAATTTTATTAATACAAACAATAAAAGCAATTTCCATAGCAAATAATAATAAAAAAATGGAGGCAGGAAGATAAAAATCCCGATATTTACGTGAGAAGATACTATTATGGCTTACTTAGGTGAATAAAACTTTAAATAAAAACAAAAATTTACATTGCAAAGTATTAAAAAGAATAAGAAGAAAATCAGAGGATATCAGAGGAATCAAGATAAAAATTTTGATAAGATATCGTTATGGCTCACTCAGGAGAATAAAATTTTATGCAGTTGAAAAACAAAAATTTACATTGCAAAGAATTAAGAAAAAAAAAACTGAAACAAGAAGATTCTTTTTTTCCCATAAAGAAAATGATCATATACTATCTACGAGTAAAGGATCGAGATTTGATTTTAAATATTGTAGGAATTTTTTAAACTATTCTTTTTCTGAAAATACGTCAAGTTACTTATATGCAGAAGAGATAAAGTGAAAAAAAAAACAAAAAAACTTACATAATAGTATATTACAGTATCTCGATCTGGAAAATAAAATTTCATTCATACAAACGCGAAAAGAAAAAAACAAAACAAACAAGATTGCTCAGAAAAAAAGCTGTTTGCCACTGATTAAAGGAATCAGAGATAAGCAGCAAGTAATAAAGATTAAGCAATGGCAATTTATATTAAATTATTGTGGAAATTCTCGAAACAATTGATTTCTTGACTCAGACGAATAAAATATCATTCATATGAACGAAAATATTTTTACGACTGAAAAAAGATTTATTTCATAAAAGAGTTTAATAATATAAAACTTTACTCATACGAAAAATTTCCTAATAACAGGAAACTGTTAAAACAAATACAAGAAATTTAGAGAAAATATCAGAAAATCTTTCAGAACACTAATTCTAAGAGATAATCTAATGATAAAATCATCAAATCTATCTAAGTTATTGTAAGCAACACACGCGAAAGATTCTCAATAAACATAATTCTGTAAAAAATAAAGTTCAGGATGAAAGTTTCACATTGTAATTCATTAAATGTAAAATTACCACTATAGATGTTCGTATAGTCATCGTATGAAACACATGTGAAATGCTATCAGATAATACCATTGTGTAAGGAACAAAAGTTGAAATTGTTGAAAAAGTTGAAAAGTTGCAGATTGTGAGTCATAGAATGCAAAAATATCCAGGATAAAAACATTTTAATATTGTAAAAAATAAGGTTTAGGAACAAAATTGTAGACTGTAAGTCAAAAAAAGTAAAATAACTACCATAGATGCAGTAGGATACAAGGCCAAAAAATCTTTAAATAAGAGAAAATGCGGGAATCAACGTTATTGGAGAAAAATAGAGACAATATAAGTGAAGAAAATTGGTAGAAATAAATAAATTGAAATATTTGGAAGGAGAAATAATTTAATGATGAACTATTCAAATCTACTAAAATTACAATAATCAGTACATGTGAGAGATTTTCAAGTGATACGATTATGTACAGAATTAAACTTTCAGATAAAACTTGCAGATTGTATGTTATAGAAAGTAAAAGTACCAGGATAGAAAGGTTTAATGGGGTGAATTTAATAACGCATAACTTAAGGCATACAAAAAAAAAAAAAAAAAAAAGATAAAAGGGACAGATGGCATTTGTCATAGAAATCTTTAAAAAATATATATTAACAGGGATATTTTTAAAGGAAGAAAAATTGTTAATAGTATATTCAAATCTATCAAATTCATTGTACGAAACATCTGTGAAATACTTTAAAGTAATAAAATTGTGTAAAGGCAAGAGTAAAAGTTTATGAAGAAATTTGTAGTTTGTATAAATCGTCGAATGTAGAATTACCACGATAATTTACATTAAAACAGAGTGAATTTCATAACGTAAAATTTAGGTATTTTTTAATGTTCTACATATGCGGAAAATTTAATAAGATAGTTTTAGATAATATAAATTATAGAAAAAAATTAACAGAGATAGGTAACTTGGAGAAGAAAATATTCAACGATGATACATTTAAATTTAAGAAAGTTATCGCGCGCAAAGCATGAGGTAAATTTTGAAATAGAACTGTGTAAAAAGTAAATTTAAAGAAGAAAGTTGCAGATTGTAAAAGTCATCGAAATTAAATTTATCAAGATAGAAAGAAGAAAGATTTAAAAAAGAAAATTTCAGACAGAAACTTCATAAATTAAGATTTCTTATTATAATGGGAAAAATTTAACAATAGTCATTTCTTAGTATTCTGCATCACTAAAAAAAAAAAAAAAAAAAAAAAAAAAAAAAAGAAAAAGAAAAAGAAAAAAAAAAGAAAGAAAAACCGATAATAGAAAATTTATACATAACGACAGTAATAGAAAACTGGTATAAATTTTAACACAGAAAATTTTAAAGAGGGATAATTTAAAAATAATATCTTCAAATCTATCTAAGTTATTGTGCGAAACACAAATGAAATATTATGAAATAACTTAGCTTTGTAAATAATAAGGTTTAGGATGAAAATTACACACTTTGCGTCTTAGAAAGTGAAATTAGCATGATAGGTGCTTTTTAGTCGCCCGCACATACGAAAATATTTTTAATAATAGAGAGTGCAGAAACGAAAATTTTGGGCGAAAATATAACTTATAGAAAGTTGATGGAAAAAAAATCATGTAAATACTTGGAAGGAAAAATAATTCAAATCTGATAAAATTGCTGTAATCAACACATGTGCGAGATTTTCAAATGATAAAGTTATTTGGAGAATAAAAATTTGAAAAGAAAGCAGTAAATTACATGCCACAAAAAGTAAAATTACCAAGACAGAAAAAATGTTTGTACAGAGAATTTAGAAAGAGATTTTAATAACGTAAAATTTAGGTGTTTATTAGAATTGATACACGTATAAAAATTTAGGATACTATAGTTACAGATAATTATAAGTTAAAGAGATTGAGCAGGAATAAATTAATAAAGAAAAATTTAAAGAGAGAATTTTTAATAATAATATATTCAAATCAAATTCATCATACACAACTCTTGCACGCAATCATGCCTGTGAAAGATTTTCGGATAATACAATTGTATAAAGAGTAAACATTTATGAAAAAAAATTCAGAAATTTTATAATAATATATTCAAATCTATCACATACATCGTGTGAATCAATTGTGAAAGGTTTTCAGGTAATATCATTGTGTAAACAGTAAAAGTTGAAAAATTTGCAGATTGTGCATCACATAACGTAAAAATATCCAGGATAAAAACATTTTAATATTGTAAAAAATAAGGTTTAGGATAAAAATTGTAGAGTGTAAGTCAAAGAAAGTAAAATTACCACAATAGATGTAGTAGGATACAAGACCGAAAATTCTTTAAATAAGAGAAAATGCAGGAATTAAAATTATGGGAGAAAAATAGAGACAATATAAGTGAAGAAAATTGGTAGAAATAAAGAGGGGAGAATAGGGTAATGACGCTCAGAAGGGTAATCCCGCTCACCCAATATCTCTAAACAGAATGGAATGGAAAACGTGCGATCGGTACCGGCACTTAGCGGACTTCATCGTAAGTTCCCAGTAAGGATATAGTGACCGTTGGAAGGAAAATATTTTTGTGTCTTCACGTTATTACTTTGCAGTTGTTTTATTATAAAATTCTACAACATCTAACTTGAAGGTAAGTGTACACTCTTACTTTCAAACATTAATTTACTCATTATGTCTACAAAATATATACATTTAGCAGTACTTTCATGCTTTTATTTATTTTTATAGTGCATTGTCACGCCAATTATAATCCATTAATACTCAACATGGCGATAACGGCTAATGGCGCTCGCGTGGAATTCCAGAAGAAGTGTTACCAGTGGACAACTTTTTTTAAATTCAAATTTATTGATTAACACAACTTTTTTGAAATGGTAAAATTCACCTGCTTTCTCTTTAATTAATATGTCATCAAACAAGGAGAATTTTACGATTTCAAAAAAGTGGTGAAAATCAAAAAACCTAAATTTAAAAAAAAGTATCCCACTATATGTGTAACACAATATGTGTAAAGTGGTTGCAAATAGTCTGCAGTGGTGTGAACAGCCCACACAACTACATATGTGACTTTAGTCTTACTTAAATGTTGTATTCAAACTCTGAGCGCAATTACCCTACCATGTCGGATATTACCGCTCAATCAATGGTTATTTAAATAAAACTATAAAAAAAATTCCTTAAACTTTTATGGAAATTAGTTGATTGCAAACTATTCCTTATACCTTGGAGTTATACTTCGTTAATAAAATATTGATTTTTTTGGCTAAATTTGACTAGCTATTCATGTTTTCCCTTAAGTGAGCGCCATTCCCCTACTTTCCCCTAAATTGAAATACTTGGATGGAAAGATAGTTTAATGATGAAATATTCAAATCTACTAAAGTTGATATAAGGTTACGTGGGCCAACTGGGCCATGATTTTACAATGTGACTCTGGAGAATCTGGCAATTCAGCTTCAAAAGGCTAATATTAATTTGAATTAAAGTCTGAAATTTTGTAAATGTGTTTAGTTAGGTTCCCTCTATCAGACAGAAATGTTCAACATTACATTTTAATATCTGAAAAAAAATATATATATACATATATTTCATTCTTTCTTTCTTCATGGGTCCAGTTGCCCTATAAAAATGGGGCAAGTGGACCAGGAGGGTCTATGTTCCACAGTCGCTTTTTTTTTTTTTTTTTTTTTTTATATATATATTGGGTATCAGGTGCTGTTTGAAAAAGATTAAATAACTAAAAAAATTTAAACCAGGTAGATCATGTACATTAAATATCAATTGAAGGACGTTGTAATGGAAACCTTTACTGTCAATGTGTCTAAAAAAAGCACTAAAAGTGAAAATATTAGATTTATTTATACAAAAAACATAAAAATTATGTAAGTACTTATGTACTTTAGTATAAGTAATAAGTATAAAAATTACATGGATATTCTAAGGAAATAAATAACAAGATAAATCTATGAATAAACGGCTACAAGTACTTAAGTATCTCATTCTCTTTTTTATTTGCCAGAATGGAAGTTCGATATTTCCTATAAACCTGTGAAGAATGTAACCATATTTTTATATCGAACAGAACTATTTTATATTCGTTTCGAAAATTTTCTAATAATCTCACTTTGCCTTATGTACGCCTCTTCATCTGTATCGTAAAATCTCGATCTGTAGCTATCACACTTAAGAAATTTGGTTGGATATCCCCAACACGCTTTTTTTTTTAAATTTTATTATGTAATTTTTATAAGGTATTATGTGATTATCTTTATCGGAAGAAAAAAAGCAATGGAGAAATTAATTTCCCGTAGTAAGAGAAACTCAAAAATACATTTATAACTTTTTGGCTAACTGGATCTCATATGGTCCAGTTACTCCATTCTTGAAATATTTATGGGTAACTAGAACACCGGCCTTACATTTGAAACATGAAGTAAATATGTATAGATACCTAATAATATTAATATATTTATGTGTCTAATCTTTAAATAAAAAGATTGTTTAATAAAAGCACACCGTATTTTAATAAAAAGCCGAGGAAGTTCACCAAATGGACGTTGTTTTTAAAAAAAGAAATCTATATTTTCGGCAACCTATCACAGCAAAGTGGTTGATACACGTTTAGTTGACACACGTTATTTTAAGAAGTAGAGATGGGGGTGCAATGTTGACTAAAGCTAAAACTTAAAAAACATCAACGGTTTTTTATAAAATAGCCTATGACCCAGTTAGCTCGTGGGTCCAGTTACCCCAGCTTACCTTAATAAACACATGTGGAAGATTTTCGAGTGATACGATTATGTGCAGAATCAAACTTTAAGAAGAAAGTTGCAGATTGTATGTCATAAAAAGTAAAATTACTAAAACAGAAAGATTTTATATGGAGAATTTAATAACGTAGAACTCAACGCATACAAAAAAGAACAAAAAGGGATAAATGGGACGGGCGATATTAGTTGTAGAAATCTGTTAAAAACAAATTAACAGAGATGTATTTTAATGGAGAAAAATTGATAATGGTGTATTGAAATCTATCAAATTCATTGTACGCAACATCTGTGAAAGATTTTGAAGTAATATAATTGTGTAAAGGAGAAAATAATAGTTTATGAAGAAATTTGCAGATTGTGAACGTAGCTTAATCTAAAATTATAACGGTAAACACATTTTATACAGAGAATTTTATAACGCAAAATTTAGGTATTTTAGACATTCTACACAGAGAGAAAATTCAATTTTAGATAGTTTTAGACAATATAAATTATAGAAACAATTTAAAAGAGATAGGTATCTTGGAGAAGACAATATTCCTTGATGATACATTTAAATTAAAAAAAAGTTATTGTGCGCCAAACATGAAGTAAATTTTGAAATAGAGCTATGTAAAAAGTAAATTTTTGAGAAGAAAGTTGTAAATTGTACAAGTCATCGAAATTAAAATGATTAAGATAGAAAGTTTTTAAAAAGAAAATTTCAGAAAGAAACTTAATAAATTGAGATTTATTTTTATGATGGGGAGAATTTAACAATATCTATTTAGCTATTTCTTAGTATTCTACATATACTTAAATAAACAATTAAATTAAAAAAAATCAGAAAACCTGACTGCGTAAAAAGCGAACTAATTAATTATTTCTCATCAATGTGAAACTATTTTTTCAATTCCTACTATTAGCTCACACTTTCGCTATATATATCTTGTTCAAATTTTCAATCGTTAATAAAATACTTATTATTCATCCAATCAAGTTCAAATAAATTTTTTAAAACTTGTAGTGGATGACACTTGTGTTAATCCAGTTTTTTCCAAATATTAATTCATTAATTAAATTAAATTAATTAATTTTCAATAATCGAGATAGCCCTCTTCTTGATCAAGGCAAAGCACCACTCAAGAGAAAAGAAGAATAGGGAAAAAAAAATTCTCTTATTGACCTAAGTAGGAATTGACTTAATTTTTTTTTATTTTATTATATTCCTTGTTTATATTACTTACCTATTTTTTTTTTATTACTTGTATTGATGACTTTTAAGTTGTGTTTAATGGTTAGTTCCTATCTATAAACACTGCTTTGGTGAGGTCTATAAATGTCTATCATGGTTAGAGTTCCAGTAAAGCTAGAGATCCTACCTACACAACTTCCAGGTTGTATAATGTTTTAACGGAGCTTCTAACTGTAAAATAGTCAATGAAACATCGTCTTCATTTTGAAAGACCTATCCAATGATATGCCACTCAATAGGGTGCGTAAATTTTTTTTACGTCTCTACCGCCATTTTGAATTTATAAAAAACCTAGCCTATAATCATCGGACCGTTAAGACGAATTGATAGAGACCTCATTCATTAAAATCCATCCAGCCGTTGGGATGTTTCGAAGGTATAAAGAAATCCCCATACACAGATACGCATGAAACACATAACCCTTCTTTTCAGTCGTGTAAAAAAAACTGATAATAGAAAATTTATACATAATGAAAGTAACAGAAAACAGGTAGAAAAATTTAAAATAGAAAATTTTAAAGAAGGCGAATTTAATAATAACATCTTCAAATCTATCTAAGTCATTGCACGAAACACAAGCAATAGATTATCGAGAAACAGAATTCTGCAAAAAATAAAGTTTAGGACGAAAATTACGCACGTTGCGTCTTAGAAAGTAAAATTGAGACGACAGATACTTGTTAGTCGCCGGCGCATACAAAAATACTTTAAATAATAGACAGTGCAGAAACGAAAATTTTGGGAGAAAATACTAGCTATAACAAATTCATTAACTTAGTTGGAATGAAAGCTAATTCAAATGTATTAAAATTGCTGCAACTAATACATGTGCGAGATTTTCAAATGTAAATTTATTTGGAGTACAGTCGGACCTCTATTTAACGAACCTCTATTTTGCGAATTTCTCTATTTTGCGAACTTTTCCTTGGAACCAAGAACATTTTGCGAATTTCTTCGTAAAATAAACTCCAAATAGCGAAGTGCATTCTCTATTTAACGAACTTTTTCTTGTGATCAAAAAATTTTTTCCCTCCCCATTTCTCAAAATATTTCTTGACATTTCAAAATTATTCTTTCTTTAAACACATTTTATGATGTTCAATGCCCTTGAACTGGTTTTACCAGGGGCCTTTTTTTTCAGCAGTGAGAATTCGGTAAGTACGGAGGACGAAGACGATAATCCCTTAGAGTAACTTTAAAAAACGTGGATACAGTGAGAAAAAAAGAAGAAATTAACCATGATGTGCTGATTGATGATTGTATATCACTTAATTCTGAAATTGAGACCTCGGAAACACTATTCGAATTGGATATTTTCGACAGTGTAAAAAATAAAAACAATACAGCAATGAATTGCGATGAAGACGAATATGATGATGATGGAAATGATCATTATGCAGGAATTAACAAAACCTCGTATGATGAAATGCTAAAATCATCTGAAACAATCCGACGCGGATTATAGTTAGAAGGGAATACGCATGAAGGGGTTTTTGGTGCGTTGCAAAGATGCGAGACGTATTATGAGAGAAAGCACTTTTTAAAAGAATAAACTCAGGCAAAATTAACAGAGTTTTTCAGAAATTAAATTTAAGGATGCATATGTTAATGTATGTTTAAAATTATTTGTTATAATAATAATATGATAATGTAATTAAAATTCGTTAATTTTAATGTAAAACTATTTACTTTAAACAGAAAATACAGTGTATTCCCGGACAATGTTTTGTTTTCCTTGCAGATTTCAAAGATTTAAACACATAGAAAAAATGAATTGATGATGGACATTGGTGGGTAAAATAAATAAAACAAATCGATATAATTTATCAAGGAAAATGTGATTAATTACTTTTAGTAAAAATATTTAGTGTTTATGAATTTAAAATCTGTTTTATGTAGTTTAAAGTATTTTAAAAGGTGAACCTCCATTTAACGAATTTTCCATATAACGAACTTTTTTCCGGGATTTAGCGACTTCGTTAAATATAGGTTGGACTGTATAAAAGTTTTAGAGGAAAGATGTAAATTGCACGTCACAGAAAGTCAAATTACTAGGATAGAAATAATGTTAATATGGAGAATTTTAGAAAGGGATTTTAATAACGTAAAATTTAGGTATTTATTAGAACTGAACGCTGATAAAATTTTAGGATAATAATTACAACACAATTATGTTGCGGAAATTTAGTAGGAACAAATTAATAAAGATACTTCTAAAGAGAGAAATTTTAATAATAATATATTCAAATCTATCATATTCATATATGAAACACAAGTGAAAGGTTTTTAGATGATACCACTGTGTAAAAAGCAAAAGTTGAAAAATTTTCAGATTGTGAGCGTAGAAAGTAAAAATATCCAGGATAAAAACATTTGAAAACTGTGAAAAATAAGGTTTAGGAACAAAATTGTAGACTGTAAGTCAAAAAAGTAAAATTACCACCATAGATGCAGTAGGATACATGGCCAAAAAATCTTTAAATAAGAGAAAATGCGGGAATCAACATTATGGGAGAAAAATAGAGACAAGATAAGTGAAGAAAATTGGTAGAAATAAATAAATTGAAAGACTTGGAAGGAGAAATAGTTTAATGATAAATATTCAAGTCTACTAAAGTTGCAGGTAATCAATATATGTGACGGATTTTCAAACGATACGATTACATGCAGAATTCAACTTAAAGTAGCAGATTGTATGTGATAGTAAGTAAAATTAACAGAATAGAAAAGTTTAATAGGTAGAATTTCATAACGTAGAACGCATACTGAAAAAATATATATAAAAGGGATAGATGAAATTAATTATAGAAATCTTTTAAAAACAAATTAACACAGATATTTTTAAAAGGAGAAAAATTGATAATAGTATATTCAAATCTATCACGTCTATTATACGCAACATTTGTGAAAGATTTTGAAGTAATACAATTGAAGAGCTAAGTGGAAGAACATGTTAAATAACAAAAATTACATTTGAAGAAATTTGATGTGAAAGTTTTCGTTGTCAATTTTAATGATTTATTTTCTGTTTGATACCATGTGTTTAAAATATTAACAGGTGTGGTACTAAACTCTATCAAAAAAACTTATTCATATTTAATTTTTAAATATTAAAAAATATTAATATTATTTGCATTATTAAATATTAAAATATTAAATATAATGAATAATGTCTTAAACCTTCAAGGCTAAATAGAACTTTGGTGTTTTAGCTTTACCATGTGATAAAATACCTGATAACACCTTCGTCCAAAAGATAAAATAGCTTTTAAGAAGATGTAGCATAACATGTTCTTCCACTCAACTCTTCAATTGTGTAAAGGGAGGAGTAAAATAAATTTGTAGATTCTGTAAGTCGTCGAATGTAAAATTACAACGATAAACATATTTCAATACAGTTAATAACATAATATTTCGGTATTTGTTAGTTAATATACTAAACATAGGGAAATTTTAATAAGACAGTTTTAGGCAATATAAATTATAGCAAAAATTTAATGAAGATAGGTATCTTGGAGAAGAAAATGTTCAATGATAATACATTTAAATTAAAAAAGTTATTGTGCGCAAAACATGAAATAAAATTTGAAATAGAGCTATGTAAAAAGTAAATTTTTGAGAAGAAAGTTGTAGATTGTACAAGTCATCGAAATTAAAATAATCAAGATAGAAAATTTCAGAAAGAACTTAATAAATTAAGATTTATTTTTATGATGGGGAGAATTTAACAATAGCTATTTCTTAGTATGCTACATAAACTAAAAAACAATAAAAAATTTATACATAATGAAAATAACAGAAAACAGGTAAAAAAATTTAACATAGAAATTTTTAAAGAGTGATAATTTTAAAGAGTGATAATTTAAAAATAACGTCTTCAAATCTATCTAAGTTATTGTACAAAACACAAGCAAAAGATTATCAAGAAACATAATTCTGCAAAAAATAAAACTTTAGGATGAAGATTACGCACTTTGCGTCTTAGAAAGGGAAATTAGCATGCTAGATACTTGTTAGTCGCCCGTACATACGAGAATACTTTTAATAATATAGAAAGTGCAAAAACGAAAATTTTGGGAGAAAATACAAGTTAAAAAAATTTCTGGAAACAATTTCATTGAAATAGGTGGAAGGAAAACTAATTCAAATCTATTAAAATTGCTGCAACCAATACATGTGCGAGATTTTCAAATGATAAAGTTATTTGGAGAATACATGTTTAAGAATAAAGCTGTAAATTGCATGTCACAGAAAATAAAATTACTAGGATAGAAAGTATGTTAATATAGAGAATTTTAGAAAGGCATTTTAATAACGTAAAATTTAGGTATTTATTAGAATTGAACGCGTATTTCAAGTTTAGGATAATAATTACAGGGAATTATAAGTCACAGAAATTTAGTAGGAACAAGTTATAAAAGATACTTTTAAATAGAGAAATTTTAATAATAATATATTCAAATCTTTCATATTCATCGTATGAAACACATGGAAAAGGTTTTCAGATGATACGATTGTGCAAAGAGCAAAGTTTGAAAAAATTGCAGATTGTTAGTCGTTGAACGTAAAAAATATCCAGGATAAAAACATTTTAATGCTGTAAAAAATAAGGTTTAGGATCAAAATTGTAGACTGTAAGTCATAGAAAGTAAAGTTGCCACATTAGATGCAATAGACTAGAAGGAATAAAAAATTCTTTAAATAAGAGAAAAGGCGGGAATTAAAATTATGGGAGAAAAATAGAGAAGAAGATTGTTAGAGATCAAGATAAGAGAAGAAAATCGTTAGATAGAAAGAAATTAAATTCTTGGAAGGACAGATAGTTTAATGATGAAATATTCAAATCTACTAAAGCTCCAGTAATGAATATATGTGAGAGATTTTCAAAAGCTATGATGAGGTGCAGAAATAAATTATAAGAAGAAAGTTGCAGATTATATGTCATAGAAAGTAAAATTACCAGGTTAGAAAGATTTAATTCGGAGAATTTCAACGCAGAACTCAACGCATACAGAAAAAAAAAATGATAAAAGGGACAGACGATATTAGTTATAGAAATCTTCTCAAAACAAGTTAACAGAGATATTTTTTTGGGGAGAAAAATTGATAATAGTATATTCAAATCTATCAAATTCATTCTATGCAACATCTGTGAAATATTTTGAAGAAACACATATGTGTAAAGACAAGAGTAAACGTTTATGAAAAAATTTGTAGATTCTGAAAAAAATGTCGTACTTAAAATTACAAACATAATTACATTTTAATACAGAGAATTTCATAACGTAAAATTTAGGTATTTATTAGTATTCTACACATACGGAACATTCAATAAGACAGTTTTAGACATTTTTTTTTTTTTATTTATAGAGATTGAATATTTTCTTCTCCAATATACCTATGATGATACATTTAAATTTTTTAAAAGTTATTGTGCGCAAAACATGATAGTAAATTTTAAATTAAAACTGTGTAAAAAGTAAATTCGAAGAAGAAATTTACAGATTGCACAAGTCATCGAAAATAAAATTAACATAGAAAATTTTAAAGAGGCAGAATTTAAAAATAATATCTTGAAATCTATGAATTGTACGAAATACAAGTGAAAGATAATCAAATAACAGAACTCTGTAAAAATAAACGTTTAGGATGAAATTATGCACTTTGCGTCATAGAAAGTGAAATTGGCATATTGGCATAACAAATGCTAGTTAATCATCCCCACATACGAAAATTCTTTAAATAATAGGAAGTGCAGAAACGAAAATTTTGGTAGAAAATATAAATTATAGAAAATTGGTGGAAAGAAATTCATGGAAATACTTGGAAGGAAAAATAATTCAAATTTGCTAAAATCGCTGTTATTAATACATGTGCGAGATTTTCAAATGATAAAGTTATTTGGAGAATAAAAGTTTAGAGAAGAAAGTTGAAAATTGCATGCCACAGAAAGTAAAATTGCCAGGGTAGAAAGAATGTTAATACGGGTAATTTTAGAAAGAGAACTTAATAACGTAAAACTTAGGTATTTATTAGAATTGAACGCGTGTAAAAATTTAGGATAATAGATACAGACAATTATAAGTGACAGAATTTTAGTAGGAACAAATTAAATAAAGATACAGTTAAAGAGAGAAATTTTAATAATATTCAATTTAAACCAAAATCATTGTAAACACATCTTGCACGCAAATCACACCTGTGACAAAATTTCAGGTAATACAACTGTGTAAAAGAGTAAACATTTATGAAGAAATGTGCAGACTGAGCAAGATGCAGAATGTTTTATCTAGGATAAAAAAATATTTGAATACTGTAAAAATAAATAAAGTTTAGGATGAAATATATAGAGTATAAGTTATAAAAAGTAAAATTATTAGCATATATGTTAGTAGTCTAAACATAGGAAAATTCTTTAAATAATAGAACATGCAAAAGGAAAATTTTGGAAAAAATTATAAGATTTAAAACAGAAATATAAGTGATAGATAATAGGTAGAAAGAAATTAATAGAAATACTTAGAAAACGATATATTTTAATGATGAAATATTCAAATCTATCACAGTTGTTGTGCTCAATTCATGTGGTAGATTTTCAAATAAGCAGTTGTTCCTAAATGATTGGTCGTGGGTTGTAAAACGATCAGTCGAATTGTATACTTAGAAAATATACAATTCATCTTACCTGCTTCAATAATATTAATTACACAGTATGTACAACTCTTAAGAAAATAATATAGATAAATGTCTTTGTGAAAAGACAATACTTTAATCAATTTGAGGTAATAATTATCAAGTTTCAATTGTAATATAAACTTTCATATTGGAGTAAATGAGTAACTTCAAACACATTGACTTTTAAACTGAATTTTGTTTTATTATACATTCAATAATAAATAATCTTTTCTTACATAGTAAAAGAAGTTTCGTTTTAATACTATCCCATTACGATTATCTATTACTTTTCTCATGATCTCTTTGTATGAAGTTTACCTTTTCGTGGGATAGATAATGTAAAGGAAAAAAAAACGAAGAAGAAGTAGAAGAAAAAAACTCTGTATACTTACATATACTTAGGTCGTGGAAATATTTCAAACTTTAGAATAGCTCGCGTAAAAATAAAACTGGGAACTACTGGATTCCACTTTCAGAATCGGTTCCGAAAGTGGAAGTATCCTAATAAAAAAAAACCTGAAAACAAAATCGAAAAAGTAAAAAATAGCTTTTGTAGATATGGACCTCAGCTATCAGGTATCAAATCCGTTCAGCTGGGGTAATTCGGCAGGTAGGGGCCTGGTCATTGGATAGAAAAAAAGACCTCAGCTACCCAATGAAAAAAAAATATTTAATAATTTGTAAATGGAAATGAGATATTTAAAAAAAATTTCTCCCATAGGATTAACATTGGCGAACGAGTGTTTTCGTGAGAGTGAAGTAGTCCCTTCAGTTAATATATGTCGAACATTTTTTGTTGATATATTGTATTTTATTGGATTTATCTGCATAGAGTCTTCGTTGTTAAAATTTATATCTAAAATTTATCTTTGATTATCATGGCCTAAGCTGAATATGAAATAAACCTTGTAATTTTAATCTATACTAATATTATAAAGAAGTAAAAATTGTTTGTTTGTGTGTTTGTTCGAGGTAATCTCTGGAGCTACCGAACCGATTTCAAAAGTATTGGTATCAAAATGATTGTGTTAGTCCCACTTTTAGAACATAGGCTATATCTAATGTCGGTGCCACTAACCCAAAGGGGTGCAGGAGCAAAAAACGTTCTAAAGATGCGATTTTTGTGTTATTGAAGGGCCTAGAAACATGAAATTTGGAAGGGTAGTTACCTATAAGATATAAATGATCTCTAAGAACATTTCTTAAAACATTCAAAATTTAAAAGGTGGTGAAAATGGGCAAAAAAAGTTCTAAAAAACGTTGTAAATGCCGATTTCTACGCAATCTCTAATAACATTTCTTAAAACATTCGAAATTTAAAGGGGTTGAAAGTGCGCAAAAAACGTTCAAATTGGTGATTTCTACGCATTCTCAGGAAATAATGAACCGATTTAAAAAATAATGGTGTCAAAATGATGTTGACAGTGCTTGCTCCAATATAGGCTATATTTTATGTCGGTGCCATAACCCCAAAGGCGGTGCAGGAGCAAAAAACGTTCTAAAAATGCGATTTTTGTGCTACTGAAGGGCCTACAAACATGAAATTTGGAATGGTAGTTATAAAACACAAATGATCTTTACGAGCATTTCTTAAAAAAATCGAAATTTACGAAGGGTGATGATGCGCTAAAAGCGTTCTAAAAATGTTGTAAATGGCGATTTCTACGCAAACTCAGAAAGTAGCAAACCGATTTCAAAAGTAGTGGTTGGAAATTGATCATGACAGCCTTTATTTCAACATAGGCTCTACTGCATGTTGGTGTCCCTACTACCTGGAATTTGCAGGAGCAAAAAAACATTCTAAATTGCGATTTCTGTGATACTGAAGAGGCTAAATTATTTAAATATGACATGGTTGTTACTTATAATATATAAATGCCCTCTAAGAACTGTCGAAAATAAATTCGAGATTTAAAAGAGGTGAAACGAAGGGAAGGGGAGAGAAAAATACTAAAAAAGTCCTAAATTACGATTTCTATGCAATCTCAGGAAATAGTAAACCGATTACAAAACTAATAGTTGTGAATCTGTGGTGACAGTCTCTGATTGGCAAGAGGAACAACAAATGTTCTAAAAAAAGCCTTTAAAAACTTTCTGAATTACCATTTCTATGGCATATTAGGAAATACCAAACCGATTTCAAAATTAATGTTGCCAAATTAATGGTGACAGTTTGTGTTTCAACATAGGCCTTTTATGTTAGTGCCACTGCCAGAGAGAGGTGGTAGACCGATAGACAAGAAGCTTGGAATTTGAGATGATGGTTATTTTTTTTAGATGTAAATGCGTACAAAGAACGGCTTATTCAAAACTTCAAATGAATACTGAAATGAACGTATGAAATGAGTATAAAAGCTTCAAAATATTTTCTAAATTATCATTTATTTTGTTTAATTTTTTTTTATTAATTTAAGTCTCATTTCTGCCAAATGCAGTGTAATAATGAGGTTTAGTTAAACTGTGTTTTAAATAGTAACTTTTGAATTATTCCTAAAAGTATAATTTTTTTAAGTAAAAGTTAGACATATGAATATCACTTGGACTTGGTATATTTTCACTGTTACGCGAGCAAAGCCGCGGGATTTTCTTGTAGGTTATAAGGGTGCAGTTAGACAATTTTACATGAAAATCAGAAGAAAAAAATCCAAAATATTAAGTACCAACGTTTACACATCAAGTATTTAAATATATGAAATTTGTTGAACTTGGTACGTCTGAAAGATTTTTAAATAGTAGAATCATATAAATAACTAAATATTTAGTAATCGGTTGCACATCGTATAAATCATAGAAAATCAAATTACAAGAATAGAGAGATTTTAATATGCAGAATTTCATAGAGTATGACGTAAGATTCATTTAATAGAAAGAATCTAATAACAGAAAAGTTTCGACATTTTTTAGCAATCTACGGTTAAGCATACGAAAAATTTAGGAAAAATATTACAGACAATATAAGTTACAGAAACTTTGGAAAAATAATTTAATAGATATATGAAAGAATATCAAAGTTATTGTAAGAAATACGTGTGAAAGTTTCTGAAGTAACATGATTGCGTAAAAAATAAAGTCCAAGATGAAAATTACAAATAGTAATAGGTACAGAAAATTCGTAAAAAGGTTTTAATAGGGAGAATTTCAGAGAAAGAATTTAATTAATTTCTTTTGAGTATTTGTTAGTTCCCTAGACGTATAAAAACGTTGAAATAAGAGTAGAATGAAGAAATTATAGACGAATATAAGATTATACAGTCTAATAACGAAAAGATTCGGCATTTTTTAGTACTCTACTTCTACGCTTACGAAAAATTTAGAAAGAATATTAAGTTATAGAAACTTTGTAAAAATAATTTAATAGATATATGAAAGAATATCAAAGTTATTGTAGGAAATACATGTGAAAGTTTCTCAAGTAACATAATTGCGTAAAAAACATTGAAATACTAGTAGGAGGAAAAAAAAAAGAGAAAAAAGTTACAAACAATATAAGTTATAAAAGATGAAAGAAACAAATATTTAATGAAGCTTCTTCAAAAGAAAGAGAATTGAATAATGAAATAATCTAATACATCGAAGTTTGTGTACGCAACATATGCGAAAAATTATCAAACAGAATTGAGTAAAATAAAAGTCGGGGAAGAAAGTTATAGCTTGTGAAAATCACAGAAAGCAAAATTACCAGGATCTTCTCAGTAGCTGAAGATTTCTCAAAATCATCCGGTACCACCGAGAACACGGCGATCGCGTCATAGCATTTCTGTTTATACAACACATTAGCATATTATTTTCGACCAGATGCACCTATGCAATCAAGGAGGCTGTTTTTTTCTCTTAAGAAATTCGAGTTATTGCATACGATTATGGAATGTGCGCAAAATTTTCGATCGAGATATTGATAAAGGTGTAGAGTGCCTTGCGAATGTGTCACGAAATTACTGGTAGATTTGCAAGACAAACAGGAAAACAAGGTTAAATCAACAACTAAGGCAGCTGTTGTAAATAATGTAAAAAACATATTCGTTTTTTCTACGCAGCAAGAAATGATGTTGTTTTCGAAAAAAAAAAAAAAAAAATCTAATATCACGACGAGAAGCTTCTAGAAAAATCATACGTGGAGTATGATATTTCATTATAAGACAGCTACAGTGATATTATTGAATTCTAATTAACATTTTTGACGCAGTATATATCTTTTAGTTAAAATAACATTTTCGATTTTTTTTTTTTTTTTTTTTTTTTTTTTTTTTTTACTACACAATTAAAAAGATAGATTAGAGATCTGTACGAGCCCGAACTTGGCCCTAGGGCCGTACACGGTCCGAAGGAAAAAAAATAATAAACGGGCCGGGACGAATCAAAGATTACGGGCAGGGCCCGTTTATGTTTTCCTTCGGTTCCGGTCCGGGTCGATAAAATCAGATTAAATGGGCCGACTGGCCAGATACAGAAATTTAAAAGTATCAAACTAAGCCGATAAAATACGAACAATTTTCAATGGACGTGACGGAGGCGAGGATAAGTATAAATGTGCTGCACAATCCGGTGCTAGATTGACGACATCAATGCAGAAAACATGTCCAGTGTATAGATCGGCATCCAGTATTTACATGGTGCCTGAAACAGGGTTTAAATTTTTCTGTAGACCCGGGTCGGTCCGGAATCAGGCTTGTATTTGTTTTCTACATATTAGGTCTACGTGGTGGGCTGGTATGAGGCTTAAGAGGCTAATTCAGTTACGCGAAAATTCCCATTCGTTAATGGTAATCCAATGGGAGAAATATTTAAAGATATCTCCTTTGCATTTCAATAGTTTTAAATGATATTTTTTGCATTGAATAACTGAGTTCGATTTTTATTAAGGCATATTTCGAAATTTTCTTTTACAAAAAGGTCATTATTACTACTATTATTTTTGCTAAACAAATTGCTTGCCTGACGAAGCAACTCCAGTCACGCGAAAACACCCGCTGGCTAATGTTAATCTAATCAGAGAATTTTTTTAAGAGATCTAGTTTGCATTTCAATACTGTTAAATGATATTTTTCGCATTGAATAGCTGAGTTCGATCCTTATAAAAGCTCCTTTGTACTTTTATCTGTTTTATTTACAGTTATTTTTAAGTAGAATAATTTTACTTTCGGAACAGGTTTCGAAAGGGAGCGCGTCCTTATATATATAAAAAAAAATCTGCAAACAAATTCGAAAAAGTAAAAAACAGGCTTTGTAGAGATCGACCTCAGATATGAAATGAAAAAAAAAATCATTTAAAAATACTGAAATGCAAAGATATCTTTAAGAAATTCTCTGACTAGATTAATATTAGCGAGCGGGTCTTTCTGCTTGACTGAAGTAGCCTCGTTGGGCAAGCAATTTGTTTTGCAAAAATAATAGTAGTAATAATGAACTTTTTGTAAAGGAAAATTTGGAAATATACCCTAATAAATGACACAGAAATATTTACAAATTATTATTATTATTATTATTATACGGCTTCAAAAGCTGTAATGTTTTTAACCATCTTTTTTTCTTTAATTCTGAGCACATTTGTGTTTTTAATGAATCTTTATTTGAATTTAAGAATGTCTAAGGGGCTGTGCATGTACAGTGAAACTTGGATAATTCGAACTTGTTTAATTCGAAATTGTGGCTAATTCGAATTTTTTGCTTGGTCCCTAGAATTCTGTATTAAAATAATGTTAAAAAAATGTGGATATTTCGAATTTTAGTTTGGATAATTCGAATTTTTCGTAGGATTGCCTTTCGAATTTTGCGGTAAATATTAATCCTGAGACTTTTTTCAGCTAAGGTTCAAAATAGTAAAACAGTTTATTTTAATTGTCTTTCTATTTGGCAAAATTCCAAGACTTAGCCGCACCCTTTCGTCTGGAGAATCTATTTCACTGCGCATTGAAAGGATCGCAGCTTAGGTGTTGCAATCGCAGATTTTCGCCAACCCTTCCCCTCCCCCCTTTTTAGGTGCGTTCGTAATTATATAAATACGTAGCACCTATAGTCGTCGTTCAGTCCGTCTGTCTGTTCGTCTGTCCGTCCGTCTGTCTGTCCGTCCGCATATAACAGAGCAAAAACTACCCGACCGAATGATCTGAAATTTTTAATATATAGTTGCTGCAAAATTTTGTCGAGCCATTTTCAATTTTATGAAAATCGGATGTATAGTTTAATTACAGGGACAGTCAAAAGTTTTTCTTTACATTACGGCCAATGGGAAAAATTATTGCAAGTGAATTTTAATGATGTTACAGACTTCCGAATGGTCTGAAATTTTTAATATATAATTGCTGCAAAATTTTGTCGAGCCATTTCCAATTTTATGAAAGTCGGATGTATAGTTTAATTACAGGGACACCCAAAAGTTTTCCGTTACATTACGGCCAATGGGAAAAAAATTATAGCAAATGCATTTTAATGATTTTACAGCCTTCCGAATGGTCTGAAATTTTAAATATATAATTGCTGCAAAATTGTGTCGAACCATTTCAAATTTTATGAAAATCGAATGTATAGTTTAATTACAGGGACAGTCAAAAGTTTTCCGTTACATTACGGGGAATGGGGAAAAATTATTGTAAGTGCATTTTAATGATGTTACAGACTATGCACTTATGAAGCGCAAAAAAATATACATTCAGTACAATATGGGGTGCAAAAAATAATTATAAAACTAGTTATAGTACGAACGCACCTCATTTGCCACGTTTGACGAGCAATTTCCAACTTGTTTTTTCTCTAGAAGCGCAGCTACATTTCTTTCTATCTTAGAGTCACGTGAGTGAATGATTTAACACGGTTGTAAGTTTTTGTGTGTGTGCTTTAAGTATTGTTTTTATGTTCTCTTACTATGGCGTTGTCAAAAGCTAAAACTCCTTTTAAGTCATTAACATTAGTTCAAAAGGTAGCGGTGATTAATGAAGTGGAAAAAGGCCTTAAAAAGAAATCGGAAATTGCCAAGGAATTTGGAATTCCACCCAACACATTATCGACATATTTGAAGAACAAAGATAAAATTTTGAATAGCGAAAATGGCACAGGAAAAAATAGGAAAAGGACTTGAGGACCTGATAACCCAGTTGTGGACGGTTGTGTTCTTAAATGGTTTAAACAAGCGCGAGATAAGAACATTCCAATTAGTGGCCCTATTATGAGAGCCAAAGCTGAACAGTTTGCCGCTGCATTAGGCATTCAAGATTTCAAAGCCAGCACAGGTTGGCTGAATGGTTTCAAAGATAGAAACGACATTTCTTTCAAAGCAGTGTGTGGTGAAAGTGGTGCAGTGGATATTCAAGCAGCTGATGAGTGGAAAAAACATTTAAGAGAAATTATTCAGAATAAGGAACCAAAAAATATTTTTAACGTCGACGAGACTGAACTTTTTTATAAGTGTACTCCAAATAAAGCTCTTGCTTTCAAAGGAGAAACATGCAGTGGTGGAAAACTAAGTAAAGGGCGAGTAACGTTGCTTGTTGGAGCAAATATGGACGGGTCCGAAAAGTTGCCACTATTAATGATTGGCAAATCGGCTAATCCACGTTGCTTTAAAAATGTTAAGTCTAAGCCTGTCTCCTACGATTCAAATACAAAGGCATGGATGACGTCCGAAATTTTTCAAAAATGGCTTTTAAATATAAACAAGAAATTTGAAAAACAAAAACGACAGATTGTCCTTTTTATTGACAATTGTTCGGCTCACAACAGCATTCCCAAAATGAAAAATGTGGAAGTCATTTCTTTCCCGGCCAACATGACATCTGTGGTTCAGCCAATGGACCAAGGAATCATCAAAAACCTTAAACATTTCTACAGGCGTCTGTTGGTTGAAAGAATCCTCATCGGAGATTTTGACATTAAGTATCTCAACGTTCTTCATGCTTCAAGAATGTGTAGGCAGGCATGGGACAAGGTCAGTGAGATAACGATTATGAAATACTTTCATAAGGCGGGATTTGTAAAGAAAGAAACAGAAGGAGTAAATGTAGTGGAAAACTTTGACGAAATTGATCCTGAACTTACTGTCGATAATTGGGAAGATGTAAAATCGGATCCATCAATCTTGTATGAAGACTACGTCAACGTTGACCAAAATGTGGCTGTGTGTGGCGAGGTAACTGATGCTGACATTGTTGCTCAACTGGCGGAAAACAACCAAGCTGAGGACGGACTATCTGAAGATGAACAGAACAATGAAATACAAGAGAAGCCCTTACCTAGTTGCTTAGAAGCTATTATGCATATACAAGAACTTCGGCGCTCTTTTGAAAGTCAGTCCAATGTAAAAGATTCTATTTTTGTGTCAATTGATAAGTTGAAATCATATGCTATGACTCAAAGATTGCATTCGAAAAAGCAATCAAAAATATCTGATTTTTTTCTTAAAAGTAATGAATAATTAAACTAAATGTTTGATTTAATGAAAACAAATGTAGCAGTATCCTTAGATAAAGTTTATGTGTTAAATATTTCATTGTGGAGTTAATCTTTTTTTATTTATCTCTTCTTTTTGAGCGAATATATTTAATTCGAATTTTTGGATATTTCGAACTTTTCTTTTTGTCCCTTGAACTTCGAATTATCCAAGTTCGACTGTATAAGGTTATCACTTTAGGGGAAGGGGGGGGGGTCAGGCATTTGATATCGTAAGATATCTCTGTGGGGAGGAGGGTCGCTTTTTGATATCGTTGTCATTTTTGATCCAACCAAACTTTTCTTTTTTCAGTAACATTTTCTTTACATCCACATAGTTTGTTACCCTTTTTTATTATTACTATTTTTATATGTTTTTATGAAAATACAGCTATTATTAAAGCCTTTAAATGTTTAAAAAATCATTTCATTTCAAAATTTGGAATATCCGAATGTTTGGCATTCCTGTTCTTCTGCTTTATGTGCATATAATACGCTGCTAGATAAATCAGGAGCATAATATGCAGGAAGTGATATTTGCGATTACCAGTAAAAAGAGACAAAGAATGTTGTCGTCCATTCTTTTGTTGTCAAGTTCTGCTTTTACGGGGGAAGTGTAAGAAGACAACATTACTTTTGAATGCTTTATGTAACAATAGGCTAAGGCTATTATTAAATACTTTTAAATAGCAACTAACTCTTTCAGATGTTATTTGATATAAATTTATTTAATGCATTGATATTTTATTGACTTCTTGAATCCGTAAAGTATGCGACTAATAAATGTATAATCATGTGTAAATCACTTAAGTGTATAAACAGAAAGGAAAAGGATCTAAAAATAAAAGAATTTTTAGACATCGATAAGGATATCATCGAGTGGGGGGGGGAGGTGTGTTCGACGAATGATAACCGTGTGATCATAACATAACGAAGAATGATAACGTGTGATCATAACATAACGACGAATGATAACGTGTATCATAAGGGGGGGGGGGTATCATAAGGACTTATACCCTCACTGGTTAAAATATTGCAAATGTTTTTAGATTGAAATTGCAACGTAAATCGAAAAAATACAAAACTCCCATGTTAGTCTTTAACCATTAAAAAAAAAAAATCATTTACAATTTGTTGAAATGCAAACGAGATCGTAGAGAACGATTTCATTGGTTTAACATTAGCTTATGTTCATCCAAAACGTTTATTTTACAGGTTTTGTACACGATTTTGTACTAATCGCATGTCCAATTTTCATGAAATTTTAATATCTTGCGTAATAAATGAATATATATGGTTGGTTGTATTGGGTTTTATGGCGCAAAATCCCTTTAAGGACATGATGCGTTAAACAAGGAAAAAAACACAAAAAAATTAAGTTAAGTAAATGACAATGAGAGAGAAAATAATTAAATGAGTTAGAGTGGGGATAGTAAAGCTATCTGGATGGGGTAACCCATCCAGATATAGTCAACAAGCAAGGGCAGAAAACAATATAAAGTAGAAATCCACTAAAGCAAAGTAAAATGGTATCTGGATGGGGTTTCCATCCAGATGTCAATACGAAAGTCTAACTTGTGAAGCATATAAAACCTATATTTCAAAATAAAAACCAGAGTGTTTTAAAAAAGCAAAGAGTGCCCCATGAGGTGTTTCCCCAATGAGGTTTGTCAAGAGTGGTGATGATGACTTAAAATGCAATCTATACAAATGACGGAGGCCCGGACAGTCAGTTAAAACATGATGGACAGTGAGGATATCAAAATGACAGTGAGGACACATGGGTGCATCCTGCCGTAGTAAAAGATGTTTGTGGGTAATCCTAGAATGTCCAATTCTCAGAAGTCAGAATAACATCAGTTTTCCTTGGATAAATCGGAAGCCAGGTCATGAGTGTTGGTTTAATATGATGCAATTTATTATTGTTTTCTAAATCCCAACTTTCCTGCCAATTATTATGAATAAAATTATTTATAAGTAGTTTAACGTCTGAGAACGGAATTTTATGGTGTAACTGAGTAAGAGCATGTTTTGCCGCCTCATCAACTTTCTGATTTTCAGGAATACCCATGTGTACAGGTACCCAGCAAAATAATATCTTGTAACCACGTGTAGTCAATTTATTATAAATGTCCAGGATTGATGATACATAAGGATGCTTATTACAAGACTTTATTGCGTCAATAGAACTATTAGAGTCACTATAAATGATGAAGGATTTACTACGATGATGAGAGATGTGCAGCATGGCTCTCTCGATTGCTATCAGCTCTGCCGTAAACACTGAAATTGAAGAATGAAGCTGATAACTAAAATTAGTATTATCACAGAAAAACCCGCATCCTACAACATCGCAACTCTTTGATCCATCTGTATAAATATCTGTATAGTTATTGAAGGTTGAACGATGTGCAGCAAACAGTTGTTGGAACACAGTAGGTGATAAGTTCTTTTTGTCATAGCCATTAAAAGGATGGAGGGTGGTGATATTAGGAGTTTTCCAGTGAGGGAACTTGTGCAAGTGATATGGGTTCACCTCGACATTGCTAAGATGGCTATTGTTAATAATATTTCTCATTCTAACTCCAAAAGATGGTGTGCAAGATGGTCGATGCTGATAAAGAATATCATTGACGGAATTTAAAATATAGATATGAAGTGGATGGCCATGATGCGAAAGAATGCGATAGTACAATTCTAATGAAAGTTTTTCCCGAATATGGTGTAATGCTGGTTCCTTACTATCAACATATAGACTTAAAATTGGGGTAGTACGAAATGCACCAGAGCAAACACGGAGCGCGCTATGGTGCACAGTGCCAAGTTTTTTAAGTACAGAAACACGCGCTGAAACGTAGACCTGGCAGGCATAGTCAATTTTGGAGCGGATTATAGAACGATAAATTTTAAGGAGAGAAGCACGATCTGCTCCCCAAGATGTGTTTGAAAGCACCCTAATTAAATTAAGTGATTGTTCGCATTTTTTCCGTAATTGTAAAACATGCTGTAAGAAAGTGAGTTTTCTGTCAAAATGCACGCAGAATCAAAACGAACGCAGTCAACAGCAGAAATTTGATATGAGACAATAAAAATTTCTCTATCTGGATGCAGATCCCTACGTCTACAGAAATGCACACAAGAAGTTTTGTCCTGAGAATTGATAAAACCATTTTTATTTGTCCATTGAATAATACAGCTTATAGCTATCTCTAATTGTCTCTCAATAAAACGCATATCGTGTCCTTTACACAAAATTTTCGATCGTCAACATATAGAGTACCCTGCACACATGGGGGCAGTTGGCTAAGGATATCATTTATCTTAATTGCAAAGAGGGTGACACTCAGAACACAACCCTGAAGAACACCCTCTTCTTGTACATAGAAACTGGAGAGAATTCCCCCAATTCGTACTTGAAAAAGTCGAATGGCGAGGAAGTTCTTAATAAAAATCGGGAGGTTCCCCCGAAAGTCCAAGTTGAAAATATCGCGATGGATGCCATACCTCCATGTCTTGTCATATGTTTTTATCATGTCAAAAAACACTGCGACCAGAGGGTTTCGCTTTAAAAAAGCAGTCCGTATATGAGATTCTAAGAGAATGAGATTATCAATAGTGGACCTACCTCGTCGAAATCCGCTTTGGAAGGCTGCAAGGCAATTATTTGATTCTAAAATATGGACCAGACGGCAATTAATCATTTTTTCTAAAAGTTTGCAAAGGCAACTAGAGAGTGCGATTGATCTGTAATTATTTGGATCGCTTGAGTCTTTTCCTGGTTTAGGAAAAGGGATAATAATGGCTTTACACCAGGCATTAGGAAAAGTTTGTTCCATCCAGATCCTATTGTAATATGCTAGAATGTTATTTAGGGAATCCTGCAAAGATGTTTCAACATGGTATAGGTGATGCCATCGTGACCTGGAGCAGATAGATGACTTTGTTGTAAACATTTTAAGAGTTCTGAAGTAGTGAAAGGAAGATTATAATCATAAGAGTGGCATATTGATGTTGGTAGTTTCCATTTGTCTTTTGTATGATAAGAAAGGTTCCGGGTAAGAATCAGAGCTAGAATTAGATGCGAGGGTACTTGCTATTGTTTCAGCTATGTTTTTTGGAGATGCTATAGTTTGGCAATTTTGTTTTAAAATTGAGATGTGATTTTCAGAATATAATCCCATGCAATTTTTTACTTTCTTCCAAAGAACTTTACTTGAGGTATATTAGAGATGTATTGCATCCAGGATTCACGCTGGCTTTTGCGGCGCACTCTTCTAGCGTCAGCCTTTGCTTTTTTGTATTTAATATAATTAGCATTATTAGGATACCTCCTGAAGATGCCCCATGCTTTCTGTTATTTTTTTTTTTTTGTTTGCCTTTTGACATTCATCATTCCACCAAGGCCTCCTGTTCTTTCGGGTAGAAAGTGATATATTAATGCTAATATCTGCAGCATTGATAATACAATGAGTGATATTATCAAGCGCATCGTCAATATCACCTTCTATCATATCGCTAGTGATTTTAGCAAGGTCTGTAAAGGTTGGCCAATTGGCTCTGTCATAGACATAGCGATTAAAACAATTATTAGAATCTCTTTGAGGAGTAGTCTGCGAGATAAAAGTTGGAAAATGGTTACTGCCGTGCAGGTCATTAGAGACCCAGAAGTTCCAATATGGATAGATAGATGGGGGGCAGAAAGTGAGATCTATTGCATGAAAGGTGCGGGTTGGTTCATGAAAATAAGTATGATCACCATTATTGAATAGACAGAAGCCATTGTCAGAAATTAATTTTTCTATTATATCACCACGTTGATTAGTGTCAGAATTACCCCACAGTTGGCTATAAGCATTGAAATCTCCAACAAAGATGAAAGGAGTGGGGAGTTGGAGAAGAAGATCATCAAGATGTGCTGACTGAATAACTTGATTAGGTGGTAAATAGATGGTACAGATTGTAATGAGACGTTTAACATGTACACGGACTGCAACAGCTTGTAAGTTTGTGTTTAAAGAAATATGAGATTGGGGCAAACCGCGAGAGACGAAAAGAGCCACTCCACCAGTAGCTCTTTTATTACTTGTAAAATCGTTTCTGTAGGTAGCATAGTTGCGTAAATTCGCTTTGTCATTGATCTTTAGATGAGTTTCCTGTAGAACTAAGCATAATGGTTGATGATCGGATAAAATATTTCGGATTTCGTCATGTTTATTGTGATAGCCACGGCAGTTCCATGAGATAATATTTGACATGAGGGTGTTTCTTAGATATGTTTATCTATGTCATTTTGTTCGGAGGTAGTAGACAAACTACTATCTCCATCGTTCAATTCTGCATCAGATTCAGGGTGAAGGTCAACAGCATCTTCATCCTCCATCATCCTCACATGTATTTTAAGATCTTTTTTTGCATTTGATTCATTTTTTGCGGTTTTATTCTTTTTCTTTTTGGCCTTGTTGTCACACGAAACAGCACATTTCATTGTTGGTAGGTTACGTTTTTCTGAATCAGATCTACGATTTTGTATTAACTATTGTGATTTAGTAATATTTTGAGAGCTTCTTTTAGTAGGCGGAATTTTTGAAAAGCTAGAATGTGCTAGTTTAGAAGAGACAGTTTCTGATTGTGGTAATTTAGGGGGAACAGTATTTTGTGATTTAGAAGAAACAGATTGTGTAGATCCATTTATCTTACCAGAAATACTGGAGAGGTTGTTTTCTTTTTGCTTTGGTTGGCATTTAGTTTCAGAAGGGAATTCGGTTTGGGTTGCAATAGTTTTATGAGTTTTTTGCGCGGTTTTTGATAGGGCTGCAGCATATGATACACCAACTTTGGGTGTCCTTGATTCTACTAATTTTCTGGCTTCAGGGTATAAAATATTTTCTTTTGTGCGTATTGTCTGTATTTCTTTTTCCATTTTCCATGATTCACAAGATTTAGAATAGGATGGACGTTCCTTTTTACAATTTACGCAGTGAGGTAGGGCATTACAGTCAGAAATTTTGTGACCAACTGTACCGCACTGACCACATGTTGTTTTACCATAGCATGATGTTTTGGAATGTCCAAAGCGTTGACAATTAAAACAACGCAATGGGTTTGGAATATATGGTCTGACAGAACAATTTAAGTATCCAGCTTTGCTATATTTCCGGAGATTAATGAGTTAAAAGTCAAGATTATGTGCATAGTAGGTATCTGTAATTGGTTGGATGGTTTTTGATTATCACAACGGTAGATCTTGATTCTTTTAGCTTCTAACACTTGTTGTTCCTTCAGGTTTTCAACTATTTCGGCTTCAGAAACATGTAGGAGGTCAGATTCGGAAATAACTCTACGAGAAGTATTTAGTGTTCTATGTGGACCCAAAGAGACAGGAATAGTTCCAAAATGTGTGCATTTCTTTATATTGGCTGCTTGCTGGCTATTATTCACCTCTATTAGGAGTTCACCAGATCTTAGTTTTTTTATTGTTTTTAGTGCACACACTAAACCCTGGATAGATTTATGAATCAAGAAGGGAGATGAATTTCAAAACTCCCTTCTACTCGTTTCACTACAAAAAATCTATCTTCAACATTACTTGAATTAGAGTTGATATTCTTACATTCCGTGTGAGAAGAAGCATCCTCAACTATCTCACACCATGATTTTTTTTGGTTCTGATCAAAACCAGCTTTTGAGGCACTGCTCAACGAGTTAGTACTCTCTTTAATTGGTTGTGGGGCTTCCACATCGCTTGTCTTTTTTCCTGAGATTGTAGCCATAATTAAAGAGATTAAGGGAAAAACGCCAGGGATCGGGCCTAGTCACCGACCCTTCGTCTTACCGTTACTTTAGGCGCAGGTCTCAAAAGGGTGAAAACTATTCACAACAAACTTCCACGTTTTTCGTTCTTATGTTAATTTAACATTAAGATATCTTACACATGGTGATATGACACCTAAATTTTTTTTCGAAAATTGTGTTATATAAATTTTGCTATATTTTTTATTTTATTACGTCATTTTATAAGACTACAAACATACCTTAAAAATATCAGAAAGTTTAAATTAGTTACATTGAATACTTCTGTTTTTATATGGACTCGAAGCGAGAGCTCTGTTTACATGTTTTTCGGTATTGATCAAGCCCTGACCTCCATTAACTTTTAAAAAGTTGATACACTAAAAAGGAGTTTCTTAAAAAGTAACTTAATTAAGACATTTCAAATGTAATATTTTTATTTGCAGCCAACAAATTAAGTACAGCACTAATTGCAGGCTGAAGTGTGGGATTATACGGCAGATGCACATTTTCTAATAAAACTAACACATTTAAGAAAGGGGCATTTTTAAAAAATTAAGAATATAATGTTAAGTATACTGAATGTGTGCCCAAAATCGGCAGCAATGCAAAAGCACATTCTGGATGTGTGGTTTCTATGGTGGGTTCATTCAAAAGACTTAACATGACATATATCATGCTGAAATCTGTTAGTTTGATCAGTAAATGTGAATCTGCTATAAAATGCCATATTTTCAGCCAAAAGTAATGCTTGTAATTGAATAATAATAATAATAAAACAGCGAAACGTCAAGAGTACGGCATAGATTATGAAACATTTTCGAACACATTCAGAATACAATAACAAAACTTCGCACTGTTTACTAAGGTGGAAGATGATATCTAAATAAAAAATTTGGTTGGTTGGTTGGTTGGTTGATTGGGATTTTATGGCGCAAAGTCCCTTTAGGGACATGCTGCGCCAAGACAATGTCATAATGTAAAAATTATATATTACCCAAAAATTTGAGCAAAACTAACAAAAAGGTGAGAAAAACAATAAATGAGAACACTAATATGTATATTTAAAACCATTTAAGAGAGTCAAAGGTTGATAATTAAAAGACCAAAGCATTCCGATTAAAAACTATGTAGTTAAAAAGCAATAACCGTTAAAATATAAACAAAGTCCAAGATGACGTACAAATACTACCTAAAAACAAAGTTAAAATCACAGAAATATATAACGAACATAAGATTAAGAAGGAACAAATTCCTCAAAAGCTACATTTTCCTAATCGGCACTTGATTCCGATTCCATTTCTTTATCCAAGTGTTGAAGTTGTTTCCGATCCTTTAAATTACTAACTGATGGGTTTAGGCTTTTGTTATTGTTCTTTTTCTTCACAGTGGAAAACTGTGAAGAACACCGGATTGTTTTTTTCACTTTCTGTATACAAGATTTTTTGCTTGGTTTGTCAGTTTTGCTAGTATCAGGTCTATGTGGTGTTTTTGCAGATGTAACAGCCTTAGTCTGAAGTTCAGGTGACTTTTGGGATTGACTTGGGGATTTTCGAGACTGATTGATTTGGTATACTATTTTAACAGGTTCTGAGGAAGGTTGCCAGCGCTCTAATAGTGGGGTTGCATAGCATTTACTACCACAACTAACATCACGGGTTTCTCTATTTGAAGTGGTTGTTGATTGTGCTTTAGCTGAGTTACTTGGTGGAAAGGAAGTGTCGGTCTGGGTGCTTATGTGCCTTACAGAATTTTGTTGTTGCTTGAGTAGACTAGAGTAGGAGACGCCGACTGACGGAGTCCTGGATTCAACAATTTTGCGGGCTTCAGGGTAGGAGAGATTTTGAGTTACTTTAACAGCAAGGATTTCCTTCTCACATATCCAGTTGAGACAGGAACGGGAATATGCTGTATGATCACCCTTGCAGTTTATGCAGCGTTCAGAGTTTTGACATGAATTACCGTCGTGGCCAACTTCTGCGCAGCGTGCACAGGTAACGGAACCTCGACAGGTAGTTGTGGTGTGACCATAACGCTGTCATTTAAAGCAACGGAGGGGATTAGGTATGTAAGGACGGACAGGACAGTTCAAGTAAGCAGCTTTAATTCTTGATGGTAAATTAGGGATATTAAAAGTCAGAATGATGTGCTTCGTAGGAAGCACCTGCCCATTCCGACGGATAGTTATACGACGTACATCTATGATATCTTGGTCTTTTAAATTTTGTAAAAGTTCGTCTTTAGTAGAGAATAAAAGATCTGGCTCGGATATTACACCACGGCTTGTATTTAGAGTTTTATGTACTTGAGTAGAAACTGAGAATGAGCCTATTGTAGAGCAATTTGATAGAAGATGTGATTGTTTGGCTGAAGAAACCTCAACAAGCAAATCACCAGATTGTAATTTTTTGAGAGAATGACCATCCCCCAAGACAGACTGGAATGTTTTTGCAATGAGAAATGGTGAAGTTTTTTGAAAGAGCTATCAGAGAGACTATCAGTACGTTTAATGACAAAAAACGAGTGTATGAGGAATTCTATGCAATTTGTTGCTCTCCTCGTGGGAGAGAAATGGAAGTAAGTGAATTATTTGCATCCATATTAGAAAAAAAAATAAGAATTCAGACCCCGGCCGCACCACCCACTACCGAGCCCAACAAGGGGATGCACATCGTGCACCAGTAGCAGCTCTTTTAAAAAGAGCAAAAAATTTAAACTACGAGTCAAATATAAACCAGCAATACAAAAGGGAAAGAGCAATTTATCAAAAACAGATTTTATCGGAGAAGGAAAAAGCTTGGACAAACCTGTGTCGCAGAGAGACGGATCCTTTTGGTTTAACGAAAAAGTTGGCCTTCCAGCGATTCCAGGACTCACATATCTGTTACCAATTTGATTCTTTGTCACCCACTTCCAGGTCATCAACCCTTTTAAAACTAACGAGAGACATTTTTGGCGATGAAACTCCAAAGCAACTACCACTGCGACTAAACTCGCACGACCAGGCAAAATTCACGAAAAGAGAGTTGCGAAATGTTGTTTTCTCATTCAATATTAACAAGGCGCCAGGACCTGATCAAATTGATCACAGGATGGTCAGGTGCATCTTTTCAAAAATTCCTAATATTCTGTTGGATATGTACAACAGTCTTTTAAAGTTAAACTATTTTCCTGATGACTGGAAATTGGGAGAGCTCGTGTATTTTAGAAAGGAGGGAAAACCCTTGAATGAGAGCTCTTCATATCGCCCCATCACTCTATTACCACTATTCGGAAAAATCTTAGAGAAATTAATTCTAAGACGAATACATCACGCATTAGACAAAACGAATTTCCTATCGGGTAAGCAACACGGCTACACGCAAAATAAATCTACGGAAACGGCTTTGGAGCAAGTGATTTCATTAGTAGAACAACACAAACAAAATAAACAATACACATCACTGGTGTCACTGGATTTCAGAGGAGCATTTGACAACCTCCCTTGGGACCAGGTGATCCTAGCATTGCAAAGACTAGGTATTTCTAAACAACTCATTAATCTTGTCGTTTCCTTCCTTTCGGGCAGGCGAGCTCAGGTGGACTGGACGGCACCATTTTTGTTGTACTTCTTTAGTAAGGGTTGCCCGCAGGGATCGTGTCTGGGTCCTTTTCTTTGGTTGGTTTTGTTGGAGACTCTTTTGGGGAGCTTTGATGTACAGGACTGTGAACTGGTGGCATACGCGGATGACGTGTATTACTGATCTGGGCACAGTCGAGACAGCAACTTGAACAAAAAGGTCAGAAAGCTTTAAAATTTATTCAGAATTGGGCAGAAACCAACAAAATAGAAATTTCACATGAAAAATCCTCATCATTAACTTTTGGCAAACCCAAACACCTTAAGCGGGGCCCCACATTTAAACTTCAAGGTAAATCAATAAAATCAGAAACAACACTAAAATAACTGGGGGTAATATTAGATAAACAATTATCATTTCTCCCACATGTGGCACAAAAGAGAGTAGAAATCGGAAAAATAACTCAAAATCTTTATAAATTTTCATCAATCTCAGGTCGACTCCCTCCGGAATTTTTTAAGATTTGGTACTCGGCGATCTTACAAAGGAAACTGACCTACGCGTGTGCTGTCTGGTTTCCGCGTATGGCGCAATATCACGGTCGTCGACATTTGCTCTCGGCAAGAAGGAAAGCTTTGTTGCTGATAACGAGAGCATATCGCAATACGTCAACAAACGCCCTGTAGGTCCTCACAGGTCTCCCCCCACTGGATTTGCAGTTGGAGGCGGAGTATTCGAGGACGATTCGTCTCGGCAAGTCAACAGAAAGGCTTTATCTCCACTATACTATCCAAAATGCTCAAAATACAAAACATCACCACTAACAAGTGAAATACAAATTTGTGAAATAAAGGACTATGTAGGCAAAATTACAATATACACGGACGGTTCCAAAATGCCCGAAGGCACAGCCTCGGCATTTTGTGTGTACGAAAAAAACGAGCAAATCTATACTTGGAGAGCGAAACTGTCCCAGGATAACTCCGTCTTCCAGTCAGAACTCTTCGCGATCTCTTCAGCATTAGAGTGGATAGAGTCGGACAAACATTCACAATACTTAATCATAACGGATAACCTATGAAGTTTAAAAGCATTAAACAATTTTGACAATACAAACTATTTAATACTAAAAATTCTTCAACAATTACAAACAACAGTAAAAGACATATACTTCAATTGGACAAAAGGACATTCAGGTGTTGAGGGGAATGAGGCACTGACCAACTGGCAAAATCGGCAGTAACGGATGAAACACTAATACATACATTTTTACCATATCCAGCTTCTTCACTAAAATCACAGACAAAGCAGAATCTATTAAAAAATTGGCAAAAACGCTGGACGGATTCAGACACTGGCCGATATACGAAGGTTGGTTGGTTGGTTGGTTGGAGTTTTATGGCACAAAGTACCTGTAGGGACATGCTGCGCCAAGAAAAACTTGAGTAAAACATAGTTAAAAATTAAAAGTTACAGCAAAATACTGTCAGAAATATAAAAGTGAAAAAACAAAGTGAAATGAAGAAAGCAATGTGATGATACATGTAATTAAAATAATGCACAAGGAAAGCGACAATACACAAGGTTTTAAAAGTTAAAACAGAGTTAAAAGACAAGAATATTTAAATTAAAAAATTATAAAAGCTCTAAAGTTATGAAAAGTTATATGTTCAAGAAATAAAGCATAAAATGTTATATAATACTGCTTTAAGAACGAAGTTATAATTCAAAATTTTAAAACGATATAAAGCTACGTAGGATGAATAACTTCAAAAACTGTATTATTGTCATCGTTATCAGAGTCATAACTACAAGAGTCCATAGCCTCTTCTGCATAGTTGAGCAGCTGTTTGTGATATTTAATATTAGTTATTGCTGGGCTAAGACATGATTTATTGCCTTTTCTCTTCACAGTTTTCCACTGTGAAGAGATTTGAGTTGGAGGTTTCTTTCTTTCTTTTTGCGCACAAGTTTTTTCATTTGCTTTCGGAGTTGGACGAACAATAGGTTTCACAGATTTTCTTTTATCTGGAGCTGGCGTTTGTTTAGTCTTATGTTCGGCGGATATTTTTGATTTAACTGATGATGTTCGGGGAGAATTAGGTTTCTGTAATGATAGAACTTGAGATGAAGCAGCCTTAGTTTTAGTCTGATGACTAGATGAATTTTTGGATCCAACTGGAGATTTCTGTGACTGAGTAAGTTGATATTCTATTGTAACTGGTTCTGAGGATGGTAGCCAACGTTCCAATAATGGGGTACCATAGCATTTACTACCAAGAGAGACGTCCCGGGATTTTTTAGGTGAAGTATTGGTTGAATGTGACATAGATGTATTATTTGGTGGAAAAGAGCAGTCGGTCTGGGTACTGATGTGCCTTACGGATTTTGGTTGTTGTTTGAGTATACTAGAGTAAGAAACCCCGATAGTCGGGGTTCTAGACTCAACAAGTTTACGAGCTTCGGGATAGGAAATTTTTTCAGTTATTTTAATAGCAATTATTTCTTTTTCACGGATCCAGTTAGGACAAGAACGGGAGTATGCTGGATTATCACCCTTACAATTTATGCAGCGTTCGGATTTTTTACAAGATTTACCGTCGTGGCCTACTTCTTCACAACGAGGGCAGGTAACAGTACCACGACAAGTAGTGTTGGTATGACCATATCGTTGACATTTGAAACAACGGAGAGGATTTGGAATATAAGGCTGGACAGGACAGCTTAGATAAGCTGCTTTAATTCTAGTAGGTAAATTAGGACTATTGAAAGTCAGAATGATGTGCTTTGTGGGAAGCACTTTCTCATTCCGACGAATTGTTATACGGCGTACATCGATGACATTTTGGTCTTTTAAATTTTCAAAAAGTTCTTCTTTTGTAGACAGTAAAAGGTCAGGTTCCGATATTACACCACGGCAAGTATTCAGAGATTGATGCGCTGTAACAGAAACATAGAAAGGTCCAATTGTATTAGCATTTGAAAGAAGCTGAGATTGGCTGGCTGAAGAGACCTCAACAAGCAAATCTCCAGAATGCAGTTTTTTAAGTGAACAGTTGTCACCAAATACAGAATGAAATGTTTTTGCAATAAGAAAAGGTGAAGTTCTCTTAAAAGAACTATCAGAGAGGCTATCAGTGCGTTTAATTACAAAAAACGAGTGAATGAAGAATTCGGTTCATTTTGCTGCTCTCCACATGGGAGAGAGTTAGAAGAAAATGAGTTTTTTCCATCCATGTTAGAAAAAAATAATGATTAAGACCCCGGCCGCACCACCCACTACCGAGCCCAACAAGGGGATACACAATTGTGCACCAGTGCTAACCAGGGCCCATACGGTCACAAGACATTCCTATGCCAATCTCCACCCTTAACAAGATGGCTAGTAAATGCTCGCTCACTTGATCTCCAGCCAGTGACAAGTCAGCTGACCAGCCGATTGATGCATACGGGACCAATATGCACCTCCCGTCTACCTGAAGCAGAGGTCAAAGCAGTGTGTTGGGTTCCCTCAACTGCCAGGATCCCCCTTTCCAGGGACACGGGACGCCACGCACGGCAAACACGTGGGTGGTTTACAATTCTCCATGAGTCGATATACAGGATGATATTGGCTCATGCAGAATTGCCCTCACCTCCTAAGAGGAAACCACAATGAGAGTGAAACAAAGAGGAAAGAAAGGCAAGAGAAAAAAGAGGAAAAAGAAAAGAGAAAGATCGCTCAGGAACCCGGGGTTGCGAAGCCCGTGAATACCTAAAGAAGGTATCCCCCTGGGGGGCGATATACGAAGGAATTCTTGCTATTGGTTGACCACAAGTATTTCGTAAACAACAGATACTTACACATATTTTTAACAAATCACGGCCCCTTTCAGGAACACTTATACAAAATTAACAAAAGAAACTCCCCACTATGCATTTGTGGCTTGCCGTCAACATCGTTACACTATGTATTATACTGTACATTAACATCGCATTATCATCTCAAAAAACACACACGTATGAATTTAGGAAGTTGGTGGCGGGATGTAAATGAGAAACCACAACTACTCAACAAGATCATACAATGCATGAGGTTTATAGAAACAAACGAGTACATCTTTTCAAATCCAGAGCCATTCTAGTCCGACTCCATCACTAGGGTGTAGCATGGAGGGAGAAACGGTTTATTAGCGGGTGCCAGAAACTTCTATCACTTTTGAATTTTTATCTTGTGCATCAGTCCAAACTCTTGTATGCGCAAATTGTAAATAGTAGGTGTGTTGTAATGTGTTTCTAATTGTGATGTTCAATATTGTGTGTTTAATGTACTGTGAAATCCCTGTAAATCCATGAAAAATGTAAATAATTATGCAATCACATTCAAATGATCCACATGTAATCACTACACACAGTCATGTAAATAGTAGGTGTTTGATATTGTGTTGTAATGTGTTTCTAATTGTCAAGTTAAATATTGTGTGTTAAATGAACTGTGACGTATATATATCCAAGAAAATTGTAAACAATTATGCAATCACATTAGGTGAAATGATCCTCATGTAATCACTACATACAGTCATATATTTCGATGTGAAATCTTCGGTTCGCCCAGAAAAATTGGGTAACCAATTGTGATTGTAATTGTAAATCTCATAGTAACCGAAATAAATCTCAGCAGCTTGATCAGGGACCCGACGCTCCCTCTCAGACTTTGGTTGAGAGTCGGAGGAGTGGATGTGGTCTACCCCTCGGGATTGCACTAACACTCTAAAGCGAAAGCTGAGTTCCCGAGGTGGTCATCGCTGTCATCGCTGACCAGCCGATTGATGCACACGGGACCAATATGCACCTCCTGTCTACCTGAAGCAGAGGCCAAAGCAGTGTGTTGGTTTCCCTCAACTGCCAGGATCCCCGTTCCAGGGACACGGGTTGCCACGCACGGCAAACACGTGGGTGGTTTATAATTCTCCATGAGTCGATATGCAGGATGATATCGGCTCATACAGAATTGCCCTCACCTCCGAAGAGGAAACCACAACGAGAGTGAAACATAGAGGAAAGAAGGATAAGACAAATAAGAGGAAAAGGAAAATAGAAAGATCGCTCAGGAACCCGGGGTTGCGAAGCCCGTGAATACCTAAAGAAGCTATCCCCGTGGGGGGATAAAAAATTTGGAATAACGCATAATACATTTGAAAACCCAATTTCTGCTATTACCATGAATAGTCGAGAAAATAAATTATTGTTTTGTGAAGCCCTGTATATGATGAATAAATATATATACTACATAGCATGCTAAAAGTTAGTTCAGTTAAACGCATAGCACAATTGAAAATTTTCATTCAGCAATTTCCGCCAATAAACGGATGTTGCTGAAAAACTTTTGTGTAGCCCTGTATATGATCTGTAGAATTTATACACAGCCAGTAATATTTAAAAAAATAATTAAATTTAAAAAACGCATACCACAAATGAAAACGCACTTCCAGCAATTACTGTTCGTAGAGACCAATAGTTCAATTATTGTTCATTTTGTTCTGTAGCCAAATTCATTTCTTTTCCTGTAAATGAAAGATAATTTCTATGCTCACCACGTTCTGTAGTAAGAATCATGCAGTACACCTCAGTGACATATATCAATTTCAATATGTTTAAAATAGTGTAATATCATTAAAATACACCACAAATGATTTTTCCCTATAGACCGTAATGTAAAGGAATTCTTTTCGGTGTCTTTGTAAATGCACCGTACATGCTACACACTTCATTTTCAATACCGAATATGTCAAGGTAAACCCCAATACATATATATTTCATGGCAATCGGCCAATATTTACGCGAGTTAGGGCACGGACAGACAAGCTGAATTCATAAACACTTTTCAACTATGTTGGAAAGTGTTAATTACATTTCGGGGGTTTTAATAAATTTATTTTTACACGTTAAACGTGGTTTTCACTTTACACGAATCTTTCATTTCATGTTTCTTATTTAATACTTAGACCTTTCAACAGAGGACGCTCTACAACTTTGTAATTGATATGTCTTCGGCTTCTCGTACTGTTTTCGAGATAACGCTAATTCCGCAGTGTGCTGCTAGGTGGAGGGGATACAATACTAAAAGCATTGTACCCTTTTTCAAGGTTGGAGTAGCACAGTTGAGGTTTATTCCAACAGAGCGACAAATGTGCAGACCTGAACTCGAACCTGAAACCTTGGTTTGCCCGTGCCAATGCTCTCTCTATTGAGTTATCCGGACGATACCTGGCTGACATAATTCACTGTTATTTGTTGGATATGGCTGTAAACTGCAGCGGTAGTTTTCATTAATCCGAGCTATAAATCATTTCAATAGTTTCGACTATTGGTTTTTGCTTTTTTCTTCTATATACCTTTCTTTCAAAGATGCATAGCGGGGGCCTAGTGATCCCTCATCCTTTACCCTGCATATAAATACTTATTATCTTGCATTTAAAGAAACTAAAAATCTTGAAAAATAATAACAACCTAAATAGCGTCAAACCCAGTCGCTGAGAAAAAGTAGCTGTGGTTAAAAGGAATACCAAAAAATCTAAAATAACTAAAATTAGTGAAGTTACTAAAAAGAAAATTCTAAAAATTTAGTAAAAATTCCATTAAAACTACTAGAAGTAGAAAAACTGAAAATAACTGTTACATCTGGGAACAAACGCTGATAAAGTATTTGACTCCATACAAAAACTGATAAAGAAAAGTAAAGGACAAAAGCACACAAAATGAGTTCTTCATCAGAAAAAGAGGAGGATACTCCAAGAACAACGAATTTAAAGACCAGAAGGAAAAATTACTCAAGGTTATCAAAGTCATGTGACAACTCATCACTAGAAGATATAGAAATAATCAAAACTCCGTCACAATACTCAACCAAGAAAAAAAATAAATTCAAGTCGCCCACCTCCTCCACTACAAGGGGAAAAATTAATGGATTTAAAAGAAGCAATAGCCGAAAATTTGAACATAATGGAACAATTAGAAATGATGTTCAGGTTGCTAAGAAAACGTGAAGCAAAACACGACCCGGAAGCAACAAATTTCATGGATAATATCAAAGCAGAAATTCGAATACTTCAAGATTAAGAAAAAGTAAAAAGTCAAATAATACTGGCACTAAAGGAGAAAAATAAGAAGACTCAAGAAAATCTAGGAGAAAATGAACAAAACCATGAAGAAACAATAGAAGCAATAAATAAAGAAATGGATCGGCTAATGGAAGAGAATGAAAAAATGAAAGAACTGATTCAAGAGAAAGAAAGTTAAATCTATCATTACAGTTTCCAGAGGAAAAGGATTTAAAAAGTACTAAATTGGGAGAAATGACGGAAATCTACGGGAAATTGAAGGCCTCACACCAAAAATTACAACAAGAAGTAGAAATCAAAAATGAACTACAAGAGCAAAACAATCAAGCATTGAAAACAATGGCAAAACTATATGAAAAGCTGGAAGAAAGACTAGAAAACATAATAAAGCTCGCAGACCAAGTAACAGAACCAGAACAAAGTAATTCGTTAAAACAAACAGAATTAAATAAAGAATTCACATATGCCTCAGTAACGTCAGCATCAGCACCGATCTACTCTAAATCAGCATTACTGCTAACGAGAAAAATAAATACAAGGCTCTCAATGTTTAGCATAAGGAAAGCACTCAATACAGAAATTAACTTAAAGACAAACAAAATCAAAATATTCAGCACGCTCTCGAAGGATAAATACACACTCATAGTGAGGTCAGAAACAAATGAAGATGTGGACAAACTGTCAGATCTGATTGAGGAAAGTGAGAAACTAAACTCACTGGTCTCATTAAAATACGCAGCAGAAAGGAAAAGGAAGATATTAATAATGGGAATTCCAAAAACTGTAACACCAGAAGAAATTAAACTCAAAATAAAAGAAGAATATGCGGAAGACGTATTCGAAAATTTACATAAAGAAATTTCAAGGGAAAAAGCAAAATCATATCAATTAATGATAGACTTGGATGACGCAATGGCAATTAGGCTACTTAAAAAGGGTAGAATTTTGGTTGGCTTTTTGTCATGTCAAATTAGACCCTACTCACCAATCATAAGATGCAGCAACTGTCAATACTATTGGCATATCACCGGAAAATGTAGAAGAAACTCAACATGTGCGTATTGTGCTAAAAATCACGAATCTAAAAATTGCCCAATTCAAAAAGAAATAAGAAAACAGAAATGCATAAACTGCACAAACACAGTATTCCCAGATGGAAGAGCTTATGACTATAATCATGCAGCAAACTCATCAAGATGTCAAGTGTATGAAAATATAATGCAACAAAGAAACCTTATAATAAATCAAGTTCAAGCAAATTCCCGTCGATAATCTTAAATAAAGAAAACTCCTCTAAAAATTCGAAAACAACAACTTCTTCGCTAGAAATCACAAATAGTTTGAAAGAAATAAAAATTGCTCAACTGAACCTACAAAAAATACGTTCTGCGACAGCTTCACAGTTCGCCTTTTTACTTAGAAATAATTACACAGCTGCATGTATACAGGACTGTTCAATAACAGCTAATAGGCCACATGGGATTCCAAAAACAACACCGTGCTACTCATCTCTGTCAAAAATAATTGTTTCATCGTAACACTAGACTCGAGAGTACAACATCTACAAGTCCCACAAAAAGATCACTCAGTGTTTGTAAATATTTTAACAACAGCGGGTTACATAACATTGGGTACACAGTATACGGCACCATCACAGGACATAAAAGAAGATTTACAGGCCTGGTCAAGTAGAAGGGGAATGTCCAATAAATTCTTGTTGTTGGGTGATCTGAATGCCCATAGTCAGCTTTGGGGATATGGAAATGACGATGATAGAGGCTATCATGTCATCAGTCAAATTGAGTACACAGATGGATTATGGAGATCACAGATTGGCAACAACTAGTCTTTCCCTACAAATACTAGATTTACCGAAACGTAGATACAGAACAAAAGAAATATCACTAACAAAATTTAATAGTGCAATTAAGAGAAACATAGAAGAAAGAAACTTAAATTTCAAAGGTATAAGTACACCGGAGGAGTTTGAAGAAAGATATGCATTGTTCATATCATTGGTAAAAGAAAATTGTGAAACTCACTTCAGGAAAAGGAAAAGCTCGTTCAAACCATCAATCTCGTGGTGGAATGAAAATTTGAGAAAACAAAGGAACTATGTTAGAGCTCTGAGAAAAGTTACGAAAACTCCGGAAGCAGTACCAGATAGCTACATAAAATTCAAATCTGAAAGAGAGAAATACAGAAAATATATTCAAGAAGCAAAATCTGAAGCTTGGAAATTTTTTTGTCGAAACACAAAAGAGCCTTACGGCAAGTTTAAAAAGAACGCTTTTCAGGACTTCTATAGGCAGGAGACTTACGCACTTTCAAACTCAAACAAGACAAACATTTTTTCAAGATATGACAAATGAAATATTTGGACCATCAAAGGAAACCCAACCATATATATTCAAACCAAACTCCACAGTACCAAAAATTTTATTACAGGAAATAAAACAAGCAATCTATGCCTTTAACAAAAACAAAGCTCCTGATCCAGATGAAATAGACCACGTAATACTCAGAAATCTATTCAAGACGCAGCCAGAATTCATACAAGAATTGTACAACACATTATTAACTCTGAATTATTTTCCTGATGATTGGAAAGTCGGTGAAGCTGTTTTCTTTCTAAAACCAGGCAAACCAGCAAATGAAGCAGCATCTTAAAGACCGATAACCCTACTTTCAGTATTTGGAAAGGTCTACGAAAAAATACTTCTAAAAAGAATAAATTACTATCTGCATACAACAAATAAAACCTTTACTTCCCAGCATGACTTCCAGGAAAATAGATCAACGGAAACAGCAATAAGAGACCTTTTCTCACAAATAGATTTACTTAAGCAAGATGTATATATTTCCCTCCTCTCAATAGACTTTAAGAATGCATGCGACAACTTGCCGTGGGATATTACAATACAACAATTAGAAGAGTTACAAATAGAAGAAGCACATGTCAACACCATAAGGTCCTATTTATCGAAGAGAGGCATTTATCCAAATTGGCTACTAGAAATCCTGCATTGTCTCTCAAAGGGCTGCCCTCTGGGTTCCTGTTTAGGACCTTTCCTGTGGAGAGTGTTTATACAGAAGTTAATAAATTTACTAAGAAGAAGAGGATTTCGAGTGATAGCGTTTGCAGATGATATATTGTTGGTGGTGTATGGAAGAACAAGAAAAATACTAGAAGAGATGGCCAGGGAGGCTTCGCAAATAGTGAGTGACTGGGCAGCTATAACCAAATGAACATCTCATATGGAAAATGCAAGGCATTAAATCTCAGAAAACCTAAATATCTAAAAAGAGCTACAATCTTTAAAATAAATAATTACAGATTGAAATCCGAAAATACGCTCCTATACCTTGGCTTAACCCTAGATAAAACACTGTCATTTTTGCCTCACCTAAGAAATAAAAGAACAGAGCTGAATTCAATAATCCAGAATCTACTAAAACTTACATAAAAAAAGGAGGAATAAATAAAAATATCTTAAAAATCTGGTATATAACAATCTTAGGAAAAAAGATAACGTATGGAGCAGCTGTTTGGTACGACCACCTACAGAAATCTCATGGGCTTCGCTTACTGTCCTCAATACAGGCCCAGTGCCTTCTTTTTGTGTCGGGCGCATATAAAACAAGTTGGAAATTGCTCGTCAAACGTGGCAAATGAGGTGCGTTCGTACTATAACTAGTTTTATAATTATTTTTTGCACCCCATATTGTACTGAATGTATAATTTTTTGCACTTCATAAAGCGCATAGTCTGATACATCATTAAAATGCACTTCCAATATTTTTTTCCCATTCCCCGTAATGTAACGGAACACTTTTGACTGTCCCTGTAATTAAACTATACATCCGATTTTCCTAAAATTTGAAATAGCTCAACAAAATTTTGCAACAATTATATCTTTAAAATTTCAGACCATTCGGAAGGCTGTAATATCATTAAAATGCACTTGCAATAATTTTTTCCCGTTGGCCGTAATGTAAAGAAAAACTTTTGACTGTCCCTGTAATTAAACTATGCATCCGATTTTCCTAAAATTTGAAAGGGCTCGAAAAAATTTTGCAACAGTTATATCTTTAAAATTTCAGATCATTCGGAAGGCTCTAATATCATTAAAATCCACTTTCAATAATTTTTCCCATTGGCCGTAATGTAAAGAAAAACTTTTGACTGTCCCTGTAATTAAACTATACATCCGATTTTTCTAAAATTTGAAAGGGCTCGACAACATTTTGCAACAGTTATATCTTTAAAATTTCAGATCATTCGGAAGGCTCTCATATCATTAAAATGCACTTGCAATAATTTTTCCCATTGGCCATAATCTAAAGAAAAACTTTTGACTGTCCCTGTAATTAAACTATACATCCGAATTTCCTAAAATTTGAAAGGGCTCGACAAAATTTTGCAACAGTTATATCTTTAAAATTTCAGATCATTCGGAAGGCTGTAATATCATTAAAATGCACTTGCAATAATTTTTCCCGTTGGCCGTAATGTAAAGAAAAACTTTTGGCTGTCCCTGTAATTAAACTATATATCCGATTTTCATAAAATTTGAAATGGCTTGACAAAATTTTGCAACAATCATATATTTGAAATTTCAGACCATTCGGTTGGGTAGTTTTTGCTCTGTTACATGCGGACAGGCGGACGGACAGACGGACGGACAGACGGACAGACGGACGAACTGAACGACGACTATAGGTGCTACGTATTTATATAATTACGAACGCACCTAAAAACGGCCACCCTTGCACTTTGTGCCTTAACAGGAATCCCTCCATTGCATCTCAGAGTAGTTCAGATTGCTACATCGGGAAAGTACTAAGATTGGGGACACCATTAGAAGAATTTAGACCAGAATTCTATCAAGGTAAATCCCCAAATTCATCAGTATGTCTTTACAAAAATTACCTACACAAGGCAAATGAAAACCTCCAAATGGAAATACAAATCTACACAGACGGACAAATGGAAGAAGGGACGGGTTTAGCATTCTGTGCATACGAAAACTCAATCTTGTGCCATACTTTTCAAACAAAATTAAGGATAGAAAACACTGTATACCAGGCGGAAATGCTAGCGATACTTCGAGCAGTGGAATGGATGGAAAACAGCAAGTACGGAAGTGCAATAATATACTCAGATAGCCTCTCGAGCATACAAGCCATCGAAGACAGCACAACAAAAATAGCACTGGTCCAGAGCATAATTCAATTACTACAGAATACAAATAAAAAGATAATACTAAAATGAATAAATGGACACTCCGGAATAGCAGGAAACGAGGCAGCGGATCAAAAGGCAAAAGAAGCAATCATAAATCCTAACTTACCAGAAGTATTTCTACCTTTCCCACCATCTTATCTCAAACGACAACTAAAATTACAAATACAACAGGAATGGCAGAGAATTTGGAACTCTGATTATAGAGGAAGGTTTACATATTCACTTCTACGTATTGTCTCAGAGGAAACATTACTATCACACAGAAACCTCTTCTTGTTTGCAACAAATCACGGGCCCTTTCCAGATTATCTTGTAAAGTTCGGAAAAGCCGACTCGGCTGCACGTGTGGAAAACGAGGAACCTCGCTGCACTACGTAACGGAATGCACACTAACATCCATATACCACCTCAGAATCTCCAGAAGGTAAGTCTCTCTTCATGGTTCAAAATAATCAGAAAACAACCAGTACTATTACAAAAAATTATAAACTGCATAACACTGATTGAAAACAATCAAGGACTTTTCCAAATGCCTCCACAGGACCTATTATATGATAATGATGATCAGCTATTGAACTAATCAAACAAACTTTTACTTTAACAATAACACTAATTCTATAACTGTTTTAAAGAAACATTATATGTTATATGTCTGTAAAGCGCTCAACTCGGCTATCTTACTATTGTTACCTATACTTATTTCATTATCTCAATTACTTGTTATTACCTACCATTATTTTATTACTCAATAATTGCTCTGTAATATTTTTTTTTTAAATAAACATTGCTGGGTGGGGCTAGTTGAGCTCAAACCAATTAGTAGTCCTCCCCACCTGGCTGAATCTGAATCTGGCAAATAAATCATATTAGATGTAACTTTCCAACTGGGCGAAAAATGCCCGGACCAGGATTCGAACCAGCGATCTCCTGGCTGAAGCCGCCAGTGCTCTACCATATGAGCTATCCCAGACGAATCTGGTGGAACTTTTTCACCCAGCTAATCTTAATGATTATAGCATCTGGTCTGAAACCTAGTTCAGCTCAACAGAATAAATCTCAGGTAATGGAACTCCAGAAATCGCCGGATACGTAATTACACTGGATTAATTTTAACACAATTATTCCAATCGGTAAATAAATCATATTAGATGTAAATTTCCAACTGGGCGAAAAATGTCCGAACCAGGGCCAGATTCGTCCGGGAAAGCTCAGATGGTAGAGCACTGGCGGCTTCAGCCAGGAGATCCCTTGTTCGAATCTTGGTCTCGGACATTTTTTGCCCAGTTGGAAATTCACATCTAAGCAATTTACACTTTTAAGGGGTCCCAGGACTCTTAAACTGGTAAAAAGACCAATTTCAACATTTAATATTTTAATATATGATATTATATGATGATATATGATTTTAATATATGATTTTAAAGCACAGTTTTTATGGGAATGAAAGATATATGCATGCTCTTTTATTTCATGTATTTAAAAAAACTGACAGATGCAGAATTAGTACCTATAAGGGGCTCAAACCTGTCGGACATTTGTCAAGCTGAAAATTGGTATAACAACTTACGGCGCATGATTACAAAATAAATTTTGCAACTAGAATGAATCTTTTGAGCCTAATTATACTTTAGATTGTAATAATTATCTTGAATCTAAATAAATTTGTATTTAAAGCATTTTTATATTTTTAATACAAAGTGTTATTTAGGTACTACAAAACTTTCAAAATTTTAAGCGTACAATCACATAAAAAAAATATTTTTTGAGCAATAAAAATGTAATTTTAGGTTCAGTTTATACAGACTAACATGAAACGTACGTTTTGAAAATTTCACTGAAGAATATTCAGAAGTTTCTGAGATATCCCGCGCAATTTGCCCAAAAACGTCATTAGGAGAAAGATGACTTCAAAGTTTCGGAAACACTACTTCAGCTATTGAGCGGGTATAATTCTAATAGCCATAATTTTTGTTTTAATGGGAATTTCAAGAAAACAATCATAGCAAAAGTTTCAGAAAAGACAAAAGTTTAACATCTAAAAAAATAAAATTTCGAAAATTTTCAAGCTTTAAAAATCCTGAGAGCCCTTAAAAATACAAATTAAAAAAAATCTTTGATGTAATTGCAAGAAAAGTACGATGTACCGTAAATGGAAATCCATTTTATTTCATTTTAATTCCCCGGTCGTGGATTAATTTTTCCCTATTCTAAAAAAAAGTACTTAATGATGTCGCCACCACTGGCGTAATTGAATTCATTGTGACCTTTTCACTTTCTCAGCTCACAATAATAATGAAAAAACTATTTCATATAATAATATGAAATTAGTAGCTTTATAGATAATGTCTGACAAACACACTGAAGCAGACAGTTTTTAAATCAAAGAATTATTTTGCGTTATTTAATGTTGAAATCTGTCAAAATAGTTCGGGTAAAAAAAGCTGTATAAGGTGAAAAACTTTCATAGCAGTTTCACCATCTTTTGCAGGCACGTACTTGACTAGATTGTGGTGTGCAGTACATAATCCTATTTTTAATTTGAGTAATTTTTTAAGGGTTTTTTCCGATTATTTATTCAAAATTTCATTATCAGGTTAGAAATTTAATGCGTAGTTTGAAATAGCTCTTTTTTACTCACTGTTGCCAGATTTTAAACTGCCCAAATAACAATCTTTCCAATTGATTGTTCAGTTGAAAATATATTTATACATGAATGCAATGAAAGAACGAAAACTTTAAAATAATTAAGTTATTTCGTGCTAAAAATATTTAATGGGGAAAATTACGTCATACTTAAAACGATATATTTAAAACGTCATATTTAAAACTATTTTCTTATAGCATATCCAAAAACTGTATTCATTTTCAGAGCTTTTTCTTCAGATGCTTCTTTCTGATTTTTTCTTGGGAGATGAAAAGATGTCCACTTTTTATTTTTTTACCGTAGCTAACTTCTTTTGTTCCAACTTTTGGTAACGGCATAATTGAAATATATACTTACTTACACATGAATATTGAATGAGAAAGAAAGCTGTAAAATAATTAAATTATTACATGCGAAAAGCGTCTAATGATTAAAATTACGTCATATTTTAAAACTATATATTTAAATTATCATATAAAAAACGATATTATAGCATGTAAATCATACAGCATCTAAAATAAAACTTTTCTTCTAAACGTCGTAAAAGTCCGGGAGGTAGCGAATTTATTTAATCAATCATTATATACAAGCTGATTTTCAAATGCGTAATTGGTCTTCCTTAATCAATCACAAAAACAGCCATCAACTGTCGCAACAAAGGTGAATGCGGCCTTGGGCATCGAAAAATCCCTCAGTCACAGGGGTATGAATGTCGATTCGATTGCAAAAAATCGCCACTGGTCACGATAACATCAATCAATCTTCAGTAATTGGGAAATCTTTTTAAAACAATGCAAATTAGCGCGTTTTTAGAACCCGCTGGAGTCTGGACGGGGTGTTGGCGAGCATAATTCGTAGGAACAGAACTTTCAAGTGCATAAGTTAAAACTTTTTTCAAAAAGATTAACGTCTGCGCAGGTAGAAATTTGCAGGCCCGAATTAGATAAAATCTATCTTGGTCCGGTGCGGACATGTATAAAAGTTTAGAAAGTATGAAGAATATATACTTTTAAGAAGTTTCACTATACAACTAAAGTTTTTACTATAAGCTGTTTTTCAAAATATTTATACATGGTATTTAGATATGCTTCATGAAATATAACAAACGTTTTAACTCAGAAAGCATCGTTTCATGAAAGACACAATTGAAATGCTTCAATATTTTTTTTACAAACATGGAACCACACAATTTAAAACAACCGTGTTTAACTCTCGGTAGAGAAAGCGAATTTATTTGTTCACATGTTTTTTATACTTTGGTGGAAAAAACAGACCAATAAATAAGTTCAAAATGGCAGCAGTCGTCTGACGTATTTAAAGTCCCGGCCCGCCCGAATCAACTGATGAATGTTTTAAACTTATTAAATCTGTCTTTTAAATTGTTCGGCGAGATCTTCTGTGATCGGGCCTACTGCTACCGTTCCGAAAAAAAAAAATAGCGCCAGCGATGTAAATTTTGTTCAGAAGAAGGCTGGGAATGTAATCCAATTAATTACAATTCTCAGTTATACAGCGGTGGTCCATGAAGCAGGCAAAAGGTAAACTATTCGGGTTCTTTTACTAGAAGGGTACCAAATTAGATATGTGATGAATACATTTTAGGTTTACACTGGATTCGATGACTGTTTGTTTTTTTTAAGTTTTTTAATTTTTGCATCTTTATAAATGTTTTATTTGCAGTCACTTTTTTAAAACTCATAAGCGTATATCACAGGTTAAATTGCATTCAAATGCAAAAAAGCATCATAATTTAATATTTTAAACACTTGAATTTTAAAACATTGGAATTAATTTTACTTTCTAGAGTGCTTCAAACGCTTAAACAAAGTGTCTGCTGGTAAAACATGATTATTGTTGGTTAGTAGATGGGCCTAGTTAAAAGTGATGGCAGGGGGGGGGGGGGGGGGGGCACCGAAATAAGTTTACCCTAATGAAAAATCTGCTTAGGACCGCTTTATGCTGATATATTTTTTATTTATTGTGAAAATTTTTAATAATGAATTTCTCTCCTTTTTTTCGAAAATTGACAGCACGCGCCAATACGAAACATCCACATGCAGCGTGTTATAATTCGATTATACGCGCAAAACCAGAACAGTCTTTCTTTTTTATGCATACAAATTTACAGAGTGTTCAGTATTTTTTATAGATGTAAAAATACAGAGTCCATTGTAAAATTACAGAGTAGTTTTTTTTTTTTTTTTTTTTTTTTCTTTAACATAATTTAAGTTTTCTGTTTCCTGTAAATTTACATAAATGACTTAAAATAAAAGATGACATGTAGCTTTGCCGTAGATCCTCTCAAATGTTTTTTTAATGTGAACTAGCAAGTATGCTCGGAGTTAAGGTTAACGTAGTACTAGTTCGTCAGTGAATAAACATTCAGTGTCTTCCACTGGTGAGTTTTAATTTACAGGCATATAATTATTGAACTGAGAGTTTATAAAAAACTGAGGTTTCAACTATATAAAAATAACTCAAAACTGACGAGTTTTTAGTTATGATGATGTTGAATTTAATATGCGTGGGATATTTCTACTTAAGAAAAAGAATTGCGCATTTTTGTTGAGTCTGGTTTTCAAATTAAATATAGGCACTTTTTAAATATAGTTATTTAAGTTATATATAAGTATATTTATTATTTAAGTTATATAGTTATCAGTATAGCTATTAAAAGTTTCATTGTTTGTTGTCATTCAGTGAAGTTGATTTGTTAGCCGCATGTTTTTCAATTTAAATATAGTTAGTGCTGAGATGCGTCTAAATAAAAATACATACATATCTGCGTGTTCTTAACATTGATTTCAAAACAATTGCTTTTCCAATTATTCATAGGTTTATAAAAGTTTCAGGATAAAAAATGCTTCATTATATAAATGGCATTTACAGGCATATAATTATTGAACTGAGAGTTTATAAAAAACTGAGGTTTCAACTATATAAAAATAACTCAAAACTGACGAGTTTTTAGTTATGATGATGTTGAATTTAATAATGTAATGTGATGTAATGTAATGTAATGTGATGTAATGTGATGTAATGTGATGTAATGTGATGTAATGTGATGTAATAATGTAATGTAATGTGATGTAATTGATATAACTACTATTTTCTTAAATTACTGAGAGATAGATGACACTTTCATTTTAAAGAATAGTATTACTAGATTTATGTGGACTTTAGATAAACTTGAATAGTATATTGAAATTTCTTTAAAATAGATGTTTAACAACAACAGATATTTATATTTTAATGTTTAACAGTCTTTAAAATTTCGATACCGAAACTGGTTTAAAAGTTTTAAAGCACCTTATACTAGAATGTACTTTGGAATAAAAATTATAAACTTAATAATAATAAAAAATAATAATAACGCTAAAAGAAAATTCTAATCTAAAATTTGTTAAGAAAAAAAAAAAAAAACCCTTGATATTTTTCAAAGGCGAAAGAAGGACATGCGTAGGCAGCATTCGAGCCAGGTGTTGTTGATTCAGATTAGACAGCGATTTCGTAACCAATTGACGACAACGGAGTGGGTCGTATGATTTTTCTGCGTATTTCAGATGCGCAGAGAACAGCAAATATTGAATAAGCTGTAAGAAAGTCACGACAAATTGTATATAAAAGGACATACGATTCATCCAGAAAGTACACAGGGTCGAAGTATCCTAACCTAGGAACATGGGCTCATCAACTCACTTTGCGATTCCTTTAGTACTCTTTATACTAAGCACTATTCCTGGTTTTTCATACGGACAAGGACAAACACCATGGTCGAGTCCTCAATCGGCAGAAATCTTCATGAACGGCTTTATGAGCTCTATGGCTCAATCGGGAGCTGTTTCTGGACAAGCCATGTCAGATATGGGCGATATTAAAGACACCCTACAGATGTCGATGGAAAAAATGACTCGATCTGGTAAAAGCTCGGAATCGATGCTGAAAGCTCTAAATATGGCATTTGCCTCTTCTATCGCAGAAATTGCCGTGAGTGAAGGAGGAGCCAATTTAGGTCCAATAACCGACGCAGTTGTAAGCGCTTTGACAAATGCGTTCTTGCAGACAACAGGATACGTTAACTATGGTTTTGTCAATGAAATTCGAGAGCTCATAAGTATGTTTTCACAACTTAATATGAACGACGTTGGAGGTGGATCAGTAGCTGTTGCCAGCGCTGGAGCAGGCGCTGGAGCAGGCGCTGGAGCAGCAACGGGGGCAGGAGCTAGCGCAAACTATGTTCAAGGACCAAGTTATAGCCAAGGTTTTGGACAGAGTACAAGTACATCAGTATCAACTGCTTCTGCTTCTGGAGCTGGATACAGTTACGGGGGAGCAGCAGCAGGTTATGGTCAAGGAACTGGTACTGGATCTGGTTATGGACAGGGAGCAGGAGCCGGGGCAGGCAGTGGCGCAGGATCTGGTTCAGGTGCCGGATATGGACAGGGTGCAGGTGCAGGAGCCGGAGCAGGTAGTGGCGCAGGATCTGGTGCTGGAGCAGGCTATGGCCAAGGTGCAGGGTCTGGATCAGGTTATGGACAGGGTGCGGGAGTAGGCAGTGGCGCTGGATCTGGCTCTGGTGCCGGATATGGACAGGGTGCAGGTTCAGGAGCCGGAGCAGGCAGTGGCGCAGGATCTGGTTATGGATCTGGTTTTGGACAGGGTGCAGGAGCAGGTTCAGGAGCCGGAGCAGGTAGTGGCGCAGGATCTGGTGCTGGAGCAGGCTATGGCCAAGGTGCAGGGTCGGGATCAGGTTATGGACAGGGTGCGGGAGCAGGCAGTGGCGCTGGATCTGGCTCTGGTGCCGGATATGGACAGGGTGCAGGTTCAGGAGCCGGAGCAGGCAGTGGCGCAGGATCTGGTTATGGCCAAGGTGCAGGATCTGGTTATGGATCTGGTTTTGGACAGGGTGCAGGAGCAGGTTCAGGAGCCGGAGCAGGCAGTGGCGCAGGATCTGGAGCTGGAGCAGGCTATGGCCAAGGTGCAGGATCAGGGTATGGACAAGGCTTCGGGCAAAGTGAAACAAGACAAGTAATCACAACAGTTTCTGAAAGAGAATACTTAGCAGGAGGGTACGGAACCGGATACGGCCAAGGAGCAGGCGCAGGTTCTGGAGCAGGTTCCGGTGCTGGATCTGGAGTAGGTTATGGAGCAGGAGCAGGATACGGTCAAGGCGCAGGATATGGCGCAGGTAATATATATATTGTTTTTACTTTTAAGTCTAACTCTTAACAATTTCCATATATATTATTAGATGTAAAATAATACTTAATTACAACTCTTTGTTGGTCTAATAAACTTTATTTTCAATACGAGTATTAAAACCGCTCTAAAGACTCTCGGAAAAACAACTGTTAGAACATTTTATTTTGGTCGTTAACAAGGGAACTGTTAAAATTGTCCTAATTATCATCAATATAATAACAAAAAAAATTTCTCAGCCTGTTAAATTGATGGGAAGGGTGTTAAATCAAAGGAGAACTAAAGTAGGCCCGTTTCTTTAACAATGTTACCCATAGAGGATGATAGTTTCGAGAAATTTATACCCCCGAGGACACCCCCATTTTGGGGCTGCGCTCAAAAGTAAGAAGTATAAATATATAACTACATCCAGCCAATACAACTATGTTAAGAAATTTCAAAGTCACACTTAATCTGAATGTTCATAGTTGATATTTTCTTCAAAATGTTCAAAATACTAATATCATGCATTCAATGCATATTTCTTAATTAACTTTTTTTCAGAGAGTGCATTAAGGGCGTTTAAAAATTATAAAGCTTCCTATTGAATTTGCAATGAAGAAAAATATTTGTTTTTACTAATAAAGTTGCAAAAAAATGTTAGTTTTTTTAGTATTATATATTTACTAATTGTTTTATATATATATATATCTTTACAAATCTTGATATAACATATTTTACCTAACTTGTGTAACTTTTAAAGTCACAGTAAATTTCCTGAGTACCTTACTGAGTACTGAGTACCTTACCTGAATACCTTTAAAATAATTTTTTTTAAAGTTACAAAAAGAAAAAAAGAAGAAAAAAAGAAAAAGAATAAGAAAAAAGACGATACGCTTTAATTCTTTTTTTTTTAATTATACGTAATAAATTGTCCATTTTTTTTAAAGTTTACTTCGTTGCAATTTGCTCGCTTGTACGAATGTATAATATGCGAAAATACTTGGATTAAAAACCTCAAATTCGTATGAATTTATATTTTTTAATGAAAAAATCGTCAAAATTTTTTGAATTGAAGGTATATGCTACTTGTTATTTTATTTTCTGCTTTGATTTTTAGAGCCTAGGCGTACCGAAAGCAATCGAAAATGCGACGAAATACTCATGTTTTTACTGATTTCGACGAAACTATCATACATTTTATTTTGTGAAAAATATTTCTAACCGCCCAAACGTTTCAAAATTTTCGTAGGTAATGTAAATCTGGTCTATTGAGATACTCTAAAAAGATTGTGTTAAAATATGAACATTTAGTTACTTTTAGCGTAGAAAAAATATCGTCTTCGTGAGGTGCGAAGTAACCTGGGTTCGCCGTTGATTTTGAAAGAGTTAAAACTAATATTTTTTAAAACCGATTGTACCATTAACTAGAAGAAGGTTTCAGATTTAAGAGATATTTTTGGGTTGACGGTACCTCTAAAATTGCATTCTGTAGGGCGTTGCCATAAGAAGGAAAACGTTTTTAGGAAAAACGACCCTTTTTGAAATTTGTTTTCAAAAAGTTAACTGCGACCTTTTTTAATTGATTGCGACATTTAAGACAGAAGAGTACGATCTTTCACAATATGTCTTCCGTTTTTAACTTCACTAAGCGGTTTGGTCAATGGAAGTTAATAAATAATGACAAAATACCCCCAAATTCCTTCTTTTTCTCCTGATACGTAAATAGGTCATCTGCTCATGCGCGAGCACTTTTTCCCTTTCGAAAGGACAGAGATGAATTTTTAACGAGAGTTCTATGGAATCTTTAATTAATAGCTCAGTTAATCATTAGAAATTTAAAATTCTGATACTCAGGTGCACCAGGGGTGGCCTTGGACTAACCTCACACAAATTTTCAGCCTTTGAAGTTAATAAATAATGACAAAATACCCCCAAATTCCTTCTTTTTCTCCTGATACGTAAATAGGTCATCTGCTCATGCGCGAGCACTTTTTCCCTTTCGAAAGGACAGAGATGAATTTTTAACGAGAGTTCTATGGAATCTTTAATTAATAGCTCAGTTAATCATTAGAAATTTAAAATTCTGATACTCAGGTGCACCAGAGGTGGCCTTGGACTAACCTCACACAAATTTTCAGCCTTGTACATGCGGTAGATTTTCCTAGCCATCGCACGCATACAGACACACAGAGCAAAACTTTCTTTTATTAAGGGGGTCCGAGACACAAAAATCTTCAAATTTTCTAAAAAACTTTTATTTCATTAAACATTTTTCTGTATTTGTCAGCTTAAAATGACGTTCAAATCATGTTTCTTTCTTAATTAGAACATGAAATATTAACACTTTCGTTTTGGTTTGTTTTCAAAAGCTAGCTTTAAAGCAATGGCTGTGGTGGAAACGACTTCTTGTGAAAATGCGTTTTTTTTTTTTTTTTTTTTTTTTTTTTTTTTTTTTTTTTTTATGATGAGTTTTTTCACTATTTCTCGTATTTAAATTGTTATAAGTCAAGACCCATTAAAAATAAAAGGTTCAAACTTGGAACATGTCTTTTTCGAATTGTTTTACTTTAATTCTGATTCAGCAAATTTGAAAAAAAAATGTTTACTTTTGAAAATATGATTTTTTTAAAACAAGTTACATCCTTTTTTCAATTTTTTACTTAAAATATTTTTAATTTTTTTTTAAATTACTTTTTAAAAAATGCTGAATCAAACTTAAAACTTATATATTTCTGTTTATTTAAATGAAAAAAAAATTAAATTCTACAAATAATATTTCGAGTTATAGCAATTTTAAATTACCCCACTTTTTTAATAAATTTTAATATTTTTTTAAATTATGAGAAGTTTTATCATATGATTTTGTTTAGAAAGGATATGGTTAACCTTCATAATAAATAATTTAAAATTTTAATTTAATAAATAAAAATTATTTTAAAATGTGTCCTGGACCCCCTTAATATAGATATTTTCTTATTATTTACTAGCTGACACGACTGGCGCTGCACGGGCCCGTATGAATGACCTTTAAATAAACCTCAAATTTGTATGATTTTATATCTTTGACTCCATTTTATCTGCATTTATATTTTTAAACGAAAAAAATCGCGAAAAAAATATTAAATTGAAAGTGGTATTTTTTGGTATTTTATTTTCTACGTAATTTGGTTTTTGAGACCTATGCGTACCGAAAGAAAGCGAAACCGCGACGAAACACTCAGATTTTTACCGATTTCGTTGAAATTTTCAGGTATTTTATTTTGTAAAAAATATTTCTACCCGTCCGAACATTTCAAAATTTTTGTAGAAGATATAAATCTGTTTTACTTAGATGCTGAAAAATATTGTGTTTAAATAGGGACATTTAGTTACTTTTAGATAAAAATATAGTCTCCGTGAGGCACGAACTGACCTGCGTTCGCCGGTGTTCTTGAAAGTGTTAAAATTCATATTTTTAAAAGCCAATTGCACTATTGATTAGAAGAAGGTTTCAGCTTTAAGAGCATGTTTTTGGTTTGACGGTACCTCTAAAATTAGCAATGAAGGGACGAAATACTGACCCTTTTACTGATTTCGTCGACATTTTTACCCATTTTATTGTTTTCTTAAATATTTCTACCTGTCCGAATGTATCAAAATTTTCATAGATGATATAAATCTGGTCTATTAAGATGCTCTAAAAAGTCTGTGTTAAAATACGGACATTTTGTTACTTTTAGAATAGAAAGAATATCCTCTCCGTGGGGCGCGAACTGACCTTGGTCGCCGGTATATTTGAAAGGGTTAAAATTCATACTTTAAAAACAAATTGGACCATCGCTGAGAAAAAGGTTTCAGCTTTAAGAATATATTTTTGGTTTGTCGGTAAAATAAAGAAAAATAAAGCCGGTATATTTGAAAGAGTTAAAATTCATATTTTTAAAAACAAATTGGACCATCGCTGAGAAAAAGGTTTCAGCTTTAAGAATATATTTTTGGTTTGTCGGTAAAATAAAGAAAAATAAAATGTTTTTCGGAAAAACGATCATTTTTGAAAAAATTTTTCAAAGAATTGGGAGATTTTTTAAAATTGATTACGGCATTTGAGACGTAAGAATAGATCTTTCAGAATATGCTTTCCGTTTTTAACTTTATTCGGTGATGGAAGTTAATAAATAATGACAAAAAACCCCATAAATTCCTTCTTTTCGATTTTCATCATCTCCCGATACGGAAATAGGCATCTGCTCATGCGCAAACACTTTTTCCTTCTCGAAAGGACAGAGATGAATTTTTAATGAGAGTTCTTTCTAATTGATAACTTAGCTGATTGTTGAAATTTACACAATTACACATTTTATTGTTTTCTTAAATATTTCTACTTGTCCGAATGTTTCAAAATTTTCATAGATGATGTAAATCTGGCCTATTAAGATGCTCTAAAAGTCTGTGTTAAAATACGGACATTTTGTTACTTTTAGAATAGAAAGAATATCCTCTCCGTGGGGCGCGAACTGACCTTGGTCGCCGGTATATTTGAAAGGGTTAAAATTCATATTTTAAAAACAAATTGGACCATCTCTGAGACAAAGGCTTTAAGAATATATTTTTGGTTTGTCGGTAAAATAAAGAAAAATAAAATGCTTTTCGGAAAAACGATCATTTTTGAATTTTTTTTTTCAAAGAATTGGGAGATTTTTTTAATTGATTACGATTACGGCATTTGAGACGTAAGAATGGATCTTTCAGAATATGCCTTCCGTTTTTAACTTTATTCGGTGATGGAAGTTAATAAATAATGACAAAAACGCCCATAAATTCCTTCTTTTCGATTTTCATCATCTCCCGATACGGAAATACGGCATCTGCTCATGCGCAAACACCTTTTCCTTCTCGAAAGGACAGAGATGAATTTTTAATGAGAGTTCTTTCTAATTGATAACTTAGCTGATTGTTGAAATTTAAAATTCTGAGTCTCAGGTGCACCAGAAGACCCCTTGGATTATTTTCACACAAATTTTCAACCTTGTACATGCGGTAGATTTTCCGAGTCATCGCACACACACACACACACACACACACACAGAGCGAAACTTTCTTTTATTACTATGACACCCAGCCATATTCATCCTACGACCCGTAAACATTTCATATGAGACCCGAAACACACAAACATTAATATATAAAAGGCACTTCAGGCCTTTACTATTGTTTTATACATTTTCCTATGAAAAGACAAAATCCATAGCTGCCAACTTTTACGCTTTTTTCATACCACTAACAATTTACAGAAAATGTTGTCTTATTTAATTGCCAAAATGTCACGATTAAACAAGGCGAAAATTTCTATGAAATGTTAGTAGTACCAAAAAAGCGTAAAGGTTAGCAGCTATGCAAAATCTATGCTCTGTTATTGAAAATTATGTTAAAGTTTTGTTGAAAGAGGCAAAATATCATTTACTAGTCAAAAGTTCTTTTTATATGTTGTTCTGTTTAGGTCACAGTGGGGTATATATTTTTTAATATTCAACTCTAATCGAACGTTATTTAAACATACAAACTTTTATAATTTAATTAAATAAACATTATTTAAACATGCTCAAAAAATTGGCCATAATTTTTTTTAATTACGGCTATCCCCCCCCCCCCCCATTCTGACCAGAAAATCAGAGTTCTAACTTTTTACGGCTGCTCTTTTATCTTCACCAACACTTCATTTATAACGGCTGTTTTATAATAATAGAAGCCATCAGTCCATCAGAAGAAAATGATCCATTCCAAAGGTTCGATCGAAAAAAACTATTTAAATACTTTGAGCAGAAAGAAAAGGCTGCACCTGCAATTTTCATGACAATAATAGAATCACTCAGCTGCCAATTTGTACGGTTTTGTTACATCTAAAATTTAATACAAATTTTTGCCATATTTAATCGTTGACAATTTTTAGATTTCGGCGATTGAATTAGGCAAAATTTACTAGTAAGTTTTAGTGATAAGAAAAAATCTTAGAAATTGGTTGCTATGCAGTAGCGTAATACTGCAGCAAAATTGACATTCAACAAACAAAAACTATCAAGGACTTTTTCAAATAAACAATTTTATTCCCCTTTTTTCTTAAAAGTAACGAAATGTAACATCAAAGAAATATTACTAGTACCATAAAAATGAATGAATTAAAAGAAAATTTATATTTCATCTCCTTAGTTGGTGACGATTTGTGTAAATCTGGTTTATCCGAGTTTATTAACCCCTTGAGGGGCGGTGGGATAAAATATATCCCACCTAATTTAAACAAGATTCTCACCAGAAAATTTTTACTAAGTTTTATATTTTTAACTTTGGAAGAAAATCGTCGAAAAATTGCTTTTCCTTATTTAAAAATAAAATTTTTCTATTATTCCGGTGAGAATTCAATATTTAGAGACATTTTTGTTTGCCCCTCAAGGGGTTAAGGCTCCGCTGCACTGAAACTTCCCGATCGCGAAATCCATGTTAGCCTATGGGGAAAATTTGAAGCGCGATGACTCATCAACTAATATACCGTATATACTCGCGTATAAGTCGAGGAATTTTTGACAATTTTCGGTAAGAAAATTTGGGGGGTCGACTTATACCCGAGTCAGTTAAAAAAGCAAAAACAAAAACTTCGAATACTGCAAAAATATGGCATTTTATGTGTATGAATAGAAAAATAATATATAAAATATACAAATATACAAATAATAATAATTTATCATTTAAAAAAATTTCAATGATTTGTTTTTGTTAACTTACTACCTATTGGCATTGGCAAGTGAAATCTTTGGTTTGATTTTGTGCAAAATTGAACCAAAAGGTTAGGGGGTCTACTTATACGCGTGTTTTTGATTTTTTCCAGAATTTGCATTCGAAAGTTAGGGGGTCGACTTATACGCGAGTCCACTTATACGCGAGTATATACGGTAATTATTAAAATACGATTTCGTTTTCACCATCTGAAAGTAGACGTCAGATGCCGATGATGTGCGTTTTTAAAAATTGTCTCCGTAAATTTGAAGTCTTTTTAAGAAGATGATAAAATTTAATCAAATGGAAATTTCAAAGTTTATAGGGATTTTTTACGTACTTAAAATTTACGGAGATAATTTTTAAAAACGCACATCATCGGCATCTAACGTCTACTTTCTGATGGTGAAAACGGTATTTTAATAATTATATTAGTTAATGAGTCATCGCACTTCAAAGTTTTCCCGTAAGCTAACATGGGATTTCGCGATCGGGGAGTTTCAGTGCAGCGGAACCTTAACTCCGATAATCGGGACTGTACTGTATCCCCATTTGCACCAAAGTCGTAAGAGTGGATTTCCATAGCCTCTTCCGCATTATTAGAGCAGCTGTTTGGAATCTTTCATAGTTGCAAGCAATGGGTCAACATATGATTTTTATTGTTATTTTTTTGCAGTTTTCCACTGTGTAAAGCAGTGGTTCCCAACGTTTTAATGGCCATGCCCCACCAAAGCATTTGTAAAGTCACTATGTCCCTCTACCCCTTAATCTGCAAATTGTATCTTTTATAATTTAAAAAGTGAGCTCTATTCTCATGGTGGAAGTGTAATAGAACTTTAACAATAACTAATCATTTCACATTTTTAACTTATCAAAATGGTAAATCTTGTATCACAAATGTGTTTTTAACTTAATTTTATAAATGCAGTGAGGTTATGAATATACATCTTCGCCTTTATGAAAAAATTGTTTTGTTCTACTTCCAACTTATCTCAGTATTTAAGTTCACAAAATATCTTGAAGGGAACCTTACATTTAACGTTACAACTGATAACATTCACGTATTTTATAATTCATTTTTCTAGTTAAGAGTTGGTGAAAATATAATTATGTAAATTTATTTATTGCGTAGGATGCCTGTACTAGAGCCATCTACTCATTCGCTTTGATAATGCTAGATATATCATATATTTTTTAGGTTAAATTTAAGACTTCCAAATTTATATATATATGCTTTTAAGTTGTTTCACGAGTAAAAGATTCTTCGCGTGACATATAGCAGAGTAAATAGAAGTAAAAAGTTCATTAAATAAATAATCGAAAGTACTACAAAAAATGTAAAATACAATACCAGAAAAATTATAATGCGTTTTAATACTATAAAAAGATGTCAAACTATATTAAAAAGTTATTTGTATCATTATCCTGGTGTTAAATCTATGTCAAAATTTTGATTGGGAAGATTCAATAATAATAATTAAAAAAAAAAAAAACTGTACAAGTAAACTGTGTTAGCTTGTATAGCTATTCCTTTTTAATATACAACATTTTTTTTTTTTTTTTTTTTTTTTGGAAAAGTAAAGGACAAAAGAAATTGATAGCAAATGAGCCAGTAAAAAATTTAGAATTGCCCCCCTGCAAAGCCAAATTGCCCCACGTTGGGAACCACTCGTGTAGCTGTAGAGGCTTGAGTTGAGGAACTTTTTCTCTTTCTGGTCAGAATGATCTCTTTTCTGTTTTGGAGAAACACCAGGTATTTACAATTTGCTTGCCAGATGAAACAGAAGTTCGCTTGGGCTCATGTTCGGTTATCTTTGGAAATTGTCCTAAAGAAGGTTTGTGTGAATATCAAATATGAAAGGATTATAACGTATAACAGGATCATAGTATTCTAGTCTAACATTATCCTAATGACGGTAACAAAAGTTCTAATTAGGGCATAAATTCTGTACTATAGAGATAGTGAACATTACGGGTTTATTTCTTTATAGTGCTGTGTGGCAATTTCACAGACGTATTATTTGGTGGAAAAGAGAGTTACTTAGACATCATAATATGTTTTTACGCAATAATTCATGCATTCAGTGGGACATATAAACACTTGCAGCGAGATCGAGAAAACTTATCGAATTAAATGTTAGAACAAGTAACTTCTTTTATACAATAATGGTACACTAATACTGTATCCTATCGCACACTAATATAAATCCTTATTTTAATTGTGTTGCGAAGGTTATACTTAAACGGTAACCATGTTATTCTAAAAAGAAACTTCTATGAATCTGATTACCTTTTAGTCTAGATTTTTTGCGACGATATTTAGTATAGTAGAGAGCAAATGGGTGAGTATTGAGAATGATCACGATACTGCTCCATTAGATGTAACAGATGTTTAGCAAAACTAAAAATTATCAGCAGAGGAAATCAATTTGTTAACAAATATCGTAAATTTATAAAATTTCCAAAATAACCGCAACTTTGTCAGACTGAATTGTAAAACGCTTTGCCTTTTCCATTTACTTATGGATTTTTAGCTTGTAATGGTTACATTGGGTAAATATCTATTGAATAAAATTAAGCATTATATTGATCAAACCTCTTCAAATTAAGGTGAGTTTAAATTTATAGTTGAAAGAATGCTTTCAATGGATTTTTTACATTAGACTAATGAGATAAAAAGAAATCACAGCAACTCTTGTGAATATAAGTAAATTCATCTGCGTAAAATATATTTCCACGTGAGAAGTTAGAAGCGGCTTGTAAGAAGTACTTGTAATATAGAATTCCCGTTTTGTACAGTCAGTGTAAGTCTAATGGGAAAGTTTTGAATGGACATTATGTACGCTGCCTGAGGTCGAGACTAAAGTCGTCTGCTGGCCCTTATTTTACTGTTGAATATTAGCATGGCAGACTACGGAGCGCTAGTTATTAATGCTTGTTTTTTTAAAAATAGCGGCCAAAAAATTCTTTGTTGTAGCAGTAGATACTTAATATATTGTAATAAAATTTAAAATGTTGTTCTGTATGCGAGAGCATTCGCTAAATTTGGAAAATTTCGGTTAAAATTTATGCACTCAACCTAGGTCGAGGGTAAAGTCGTCTGCTGGCCGATATTTTACTGTTGAACATTAGCATGGCAGTCTATGGAGTGCTAGTTATTAGTGCTTGTTTTTTTTTTTTAAATAGCGGCCAAGCAATTCTTTGTTGTAGCAGTAGATACTTAATATATTGTAATAAAATTTAAAATGTTGTTCTGTATGCGAGAACATTCGCTAAATTTGGAAAATTTCGGTTAAAATTTATGTACTTAACCTAGGTCGTGGCTAAAGTCGTCTGCTGGCGGTGTTTGCGCCTGCGCATACTGGCATTCAGTGGCTAGAATAAGATAAACATACCGCCAACTCTGGCGTCTGACGTCACGTGCATAAGGTTCATTGTGATTTTGAACGCACGTTTATAGAACTCTGGAAGTTCAGAATCATTGTAATTGAAACTTCTGAGCCGAGGATTCACAAATTACACCTAATAAATTAAAGAATTGAGTCACTTTAATATAAGTGACTCAATTCTTTAATTTATTAGGTGTAGCAAAAGCCATGCTTTGTTTGGATTCGCGAAGCATTATTTAATAAGATAAATACAGTAGAACCACGCTGATCCAAAATCCCGGTTAATCCGAACCGATTTTATTTTCGAAAATTATACTTGAACAGATTAAAAAAAAAAACAGAATAAAAAAGTAAATACTCAAATATTTTAAAAGTAGAACATATGTACGCGAATATGAAATGAAAACGTGCACTGTAGGTCTACTCGTAGAAGCCATCTTTAAAAAAATCTTGAATATCTGTTTCCATTTTCTTTTGCCATTCACTATAAAAAAAAAAAAAACTTCTAAAATGCAAAAGTATTTAATTCAGATGATAAAAATTTGTTTTTTCTTTCAACAGTTTGATTTCGCAAATTATCTACAGATATATTTTTTCCTTCACCTCTCGTCTACATGGCGATTGAGTTATTTATAGATTCTCTATTTTGAACCATATATAATGGGTCGTTGCGTAATTCTTCATTTTGAAGTTCCATTGGATTATTGTAAATACCGGGAGTGATTAAACAGGAATACTATTTTTTTCCCAAAGTCGTGCCGAATTATCCAGCATGCTGGTCTTAGGACCCGGATTATAGGATGTTTATTATACTACTGAGTACTTATAACTTACATTTTCTATAGCACGCATCTTTCTCTTTTCTATTTTTATTAGAATTTCGGATAATCCGAATTTTTTGTAATCCGATCTGACACCGGTCCCAATGAGTTCGGATTAGCGGGGTTCTACTGTATTTGAAAGTAACAATATTTTTTTATAATTTTTTTTTGCCTCTTTATTAAACAAAAACGTTATTTTATGTTTTGGCGCATTTTAATTTTAGAAATGTAAATTCAGCCAATTAACTAAGAATTTCATCGGAATTTTTATTTATGATATAACGAATGCAACAATTTTATTTGTTTACAATTCCTTTGTTGCCACTTTACCAAAAAAAGAAAAAATAATCATAATATAATTCTTTTAAAATGCGTATCTTCTGCGTAAATGATTTCACATAATAATAATAAATTGCGTATTTGAATTCTTACCACTAAAAAATATTTTTATAATTGAATGTAAATAATTGAATTTTCACAACTTTTAATTCATTAGAAATATGCTACAATTTTCATAAAAAGGGTATTTTAAAAATTTCATAAAAGAAATCGTGAAACTATTTAATTAATCATGATTCTATCTATAATTACTAACTCCATGATTTATTTTTTCTTCTGAAAATATACGTGTTTCATTTTTTATTTGCAAAAATGCGTCCGTAACGGAAAAACATATAAATAAATTAATTAAAATAATATATATATTTTTTTAAATTATTCAGTAAAAAAAAATATTGTGCAAATCTACACATCATAATTTATTTTTATGTTTAATTTCAAGTCAAAATACTGAATAGTTTTTTTTTTTTTTTTTTTTGTAAAGTGTACGACAAAATGTAATTTGTGTAGCCTAGTAGAGGATGAGCTTCGCTCATCCTAATTAACATTTAATAAAATGTTGCTTTGAACACTTATTAGGAAGATTTAGTTTCCATTGAAGGTAGAAATGCAAACATATGACATAATTAAGTTGAAATAAGCGTCATATAACATATAATTTATGGAGATAATATATTTTTATAGGAGCCGGTGCAGGTTCAGGAGCTGGATCAGGTGCAGGAGCTGGCTCGGGAGCAGGTGCAGGTTACGGCCAAGGCGCAGGAGCTGGTTCAGGGGCAGGTAATGTTTAAAATTTTTGTAAACAAAGATCTGAATTTTATATTTTCCAGTTAGACCACAACTTAGTCATGCAAAATCACAAAAGAGGCTTTCTATATAGATCTAGATTTTTTAGCACTTAATGGTTAATGATATTGAGAGAAATTTAAGGTCTATCTTTGGTTTAGATGAAAAAATTTTACTTTCATAAAATTAGAAGACATAAGTCAGTAGCATAAATTTTTATAAGAAATAAAAAAAAGGTGACCAATTATTTTTAAGCTGTTCAAATGGCAATGGTGCCGATTTCTACAGGCGCATGTGAGTAGTATTTTAAGGTGAGAGGCATATACCAATTTGAAAACATTAAATGAAGAAATATTTTTTATGTATCATAAGTTTTATTCTTCACATATAGCTGTATAAACTTAATTTTAAAAAATCATGTTATATTCAAATTCAAATGCCTATTAGCGTTATAGAATATTTATGCTGAATAAAACAAAATATAATATTTCAACGGAGACTAAATTGCAAATAACACACTATAGATGATGGCAAAATATATCGTTATAAAAACAGGTGCAGGATCACGAACAGGAGCAGACTCTGGAAATAAAAAATTCTTATTAAGAAAATCTTCAAATTTATAGAATTTTTTAAAAGTCCACAACTCCATCAGATTAAATCCTAAAAGACCTTTAGTTACTTAAAAAAAACTAATTTTGATTGATTATAAGTTATTCTTAACATATTACTGTATAATTTAATAAAAAATCGCACTCAAATATTACAAAATATTTAAGTTGAAAAAATCAAAATATAATATAATGGAGGCTAAGTTTTTTAATGATAAACTCATATATGTACTAAAGTATGAACAAATACATCATTATAGGAGCAGGTGCAGGATCTGGATCAGGAGCAGGTGCAGGCGCTGGTGCCGGAGCTGGCTATGGTGCAGGTTATAGCCAAGGTGCAGGAGCCGGCTCAGGAGCAGGAGCTGGTGCAGGTTATGGCCAAGGTGCAGGAGCAGGAGCTGGTGCAGGTTATGGCCAAGGTGCAGGAGCAGGAGCTGGTGCAGGTTATGGCCAAGGTGCAGGAGCCGGCTCAGGAGCAGGAGCTGGTGCAGGTTATGGTCAAGGTGCAGGAGCTGGCTCAGGAGCAGGAGCTGGTAGAGGTTATGGCCAAGGTGCAGGAGCTGGTGCAGGTTATGGCCAAGGTGCAGGAGCTGGCTCAGGAGCAGGATCTGGATCAGGTAATTTCAAAAATTGGTAATGAAAGCTTTAAATTTATAGCAGGTTAAAAATAAACTACTATTTGTTAGACTAAATCCTGTTTCATTTGAAGTTTAATTCCTAACATATTACTGAATAAGTTTTATAGCAAATTAATGACGAATTAAAAGTAATAGAATACTTAAATAGAATAAATGAAAATGTAATATTTTAAAAATATAATAAAATGTTTCAGCAATCGAATATAACATTTCACTAATTAAATAATATGTTTCAAGTAATTATAAACTTTTAAACTAGTGATAATATATGGTCTAAATATTTTTGCAGGTGCAGGTTACGGCCAAAGTGCAGGAGCTGGATATGGTGCTGGTGCAGGAGCAGGAGCTGGATATGGAGCTGGTGCAGGATCAGGTAATTTAAAAAATTCGTAACAAAAGTTTTAATTTATAGAATGTTCAAAATAAACTATTAATTTGTAGGACTAAATCGTAAAAGAGGCTTTCTTACTCCATGTAATTATTGATTTTCTAGCATGCATTTACTTTTAATATTAGGAAAAGTCGAGAAATAAAAGATACAATTCAAACGTCTTACACTTTGACAACGAAACAATAAAGGTGACAAGATACTTTTGTTCGGATCGCACATTTATGGCATCCATTTTCTATTTGCAAGACTACGATATTCTAGCGTGAACGAAATTTCTTGTTTAGTAAATATTGCATAAATTATTACAGAAATAGTTTTTCTCATATCCGAAGTTTAATTCTTAACATATTACTGCATAAATTTTATAACAAATCAATGCCGTACTAAATACATATTAATGTAATAAAACACTCAAGTTCAATAAATCGAAATATAATATTGAAAAAACATAATATAATATATAAGTAATCAAATAAAATATTCTAAGAAATTATAATTTTTTATACATGTGATAATATACGAGCTAAATATTTTTTGTAGGAGTAGGTGCTCAGGATCAGGTAATTTCCATAATTGGTAATAAAAGCTTTAAATTTATAACATGTTCAAAATCATTTACTACTTTAAGTATTAAATCCTAAATAAGGCTTTCTTACTCCATATAATTATTTATTTTCTAGCATTCTTATTTGGTTTTAACATTGCTAAAAGTCGAAAAATAAAAGATACAATTGAAACGTATTACACTTTTAAAACGAAATAACAAAGTTGACCAGATATTTTTGGTCGGATCCAGCAGTTATGGTGTCCATTTTGCATGTGCAAGCCAACGACATTCTAGCGTGTTAGGAACATTCTTACTTAGTAAATATTCTATAAAAAATGTCAGAAATAGTTTTTCTCTTATCCGAAGTTTAGTTTCTAAAAAATTACTGTATAAGTTATATAAAAATTCAATGTCGCATTAAAATGCTTATTAATGTAATAGAAAGCTAAGTTAAATAAATTGAAATATAATATTTCAGTAATTAAATATTAAGTTTCAAGAAATTATAAACTTTTATACATATGACAATATATGGGCTACATTGATTTTGTAGGAGCTGGTGCAGGTTATGGCCAAGGTGGAGGAGCTGGATTCGGTGCCGGGGCAGGATCTGGTGCAGGAGCAGGAGCTGGATATGGTACTGGTGCCGGAGCTGGCTCAGGATCAGGTAATTTCAAAATTTCGTAATAAAAGCTTTAAATCTATAGCAAGTTCAAAATAAACTACTAATTTGTAGGACTAAATCCTAAAAGAGTCTTTTTTACTCCATGTAATCATTGATTTGCAAGCATGCATTTGTTTTTTTAATTTTGGGAAAAGTCGAGAATTAAAAAATACAATTCAAACGTATTACACTTTGACAACAAAGTAATAAAGATGACCAAATATTTTTGTTCGGAACGAACAGTTATGACGCCCATTTTGATTATGCAAGCTAACGATATTCTGGCGTGTTAGGAATATTTTTATTTATTAAATATTGTATAAATTATCACAGAAATAGTTTTTCTCTTATTCAAAGTTTCCTAACGTATTACTGTATAAATTTTTAAAGCAAATCAATGCCCTACTCAAATGCGTATTAATGTAATAGAACACTCAATTTCAATAAATCGAAATATAATATTTTAATAATATAATATAATATATCAGTAATCAAAATATTCAAAGAAATTGTAAAATTTTATACATGTGATAATATATGGGCTAAATATATTTTTTTAGGAGCTGGTACAGGTTACGGCCGAGGCGCAGGATCTGGATATGGTGCTGGTGCAGGAGCTGGCTCAGGTGCAGGAGCTGGCTCAGGAGCAGGAGCTGGCTCAGGAGCAGGAGCTGGCTCAGGAGCAGGAGCTGGCTCAGGAGCAGGAGCAGGTTCTGGATCAGGTAATTTCCAGATTTGATAATAAAAGCTTTAAATTTATAGCAGGCTAAAAATAAACTACTATTTTGCAGCACTAAATCCTGTCTTAATTGAAGTTTAATTCCTAACATATTACTGAATAAGTTTTATAGCAAATCAATGTCGCATTAATAGTAATAGAATTCTTAACTAGAATAAATCAAAATATAATATTTTAAAAATATAATAAAATGTTTCAGTAATCGAGTATAATATTTCATTAATTAAATAATATGTTTTAACAAATTATAAACTTTTATACATATGATAATATATGGGCTAAATATTTTTTGTAGGAGCAGGAGCTGGATATGGTGCTGGTGCAGGAGCTGGCTCAGGATCAGGTAATTTTAAAATTTCGTAATAAAAGCTTTAAATCTATAGCAAGTGCAAAATAAACTACTAATTTGTAGGACTAAATCCTAAAAGAGTAATTTTAACTCCATGTAATTATTGATTTTCAAGCATGCATTTGTTTTTTTAATTTTGGGAAAAGTCGAGAATTAAAAAATACAGTTTAAACGTATTACACTTTGACAACAAATTAATAAAATGTCCAAATATTTTTGTTCAGAACGAACAGTTATGACGCCCATTTTGCTTATGCAAGCTAACGATATTCTAGCGTGTTAGGAATATTTTTATTTATTAAATATTGCATAAATTATCACAGAAATAGTTTTTCTCTTTCCAAAGTTTAATTCCTAACGTATTACTGTATAAATTTTTAAAGCAAATGAATGTCCTTCTCAAATGCGTATTAATGTAATAGAACACTCAAGTTCAATAAATCGAAATATAATATTTTAATAATATAATATAATATATCAGTAATCAAAATATTCAAAGAAATGATAAAATTGTATACATGTGATAATATATGGGCAAAATATATTTTTTAGGAGCTGGTGCAGGTTACGGCCGAGGCGCAGGATCTGGATATGGTGCAGGGGCTGGCTCAGGAGCAGGAGCAGGCTCTGGTAATTTCCAGATTTGATAATAAAAGCTTTAAATTTATAGCAGGCTAAAAATAAACTACTATTTTGCAGCACTAAATCCTGTCTTATTTGAAGATTAATTCCTAACATATTACTGAATAAGTTTAATAGCAAATCAATGTCGCATTAATAGTAATAGAATTCTTAAGTAGAATAAATCAAAATATAATATTTTAAAAATATAATAAAATGTTTCAGTAATCAAGTATAATATTTCAGTAATTAAATAATATGTTTTAACAAATTATAAACTTTTATACGTAAGATAATATATGGGCTAAATATTTTTTGTAGGAGCAGGAGCTGGATATGGTGCTGGTGCAGGAGCTGGATATGGTGCTGGTGCAGGAGCTGGCTCAGGATCAGGTAATTTTAAAATTTCGTAATAAAAGCTTTAAATCTATAGCAAGTGAAAAATAAACTACTAATTTGTAGGACTACATCCTAAAAGAGTCTTTTTTACTCCATGTAATTATTGATTTTCAATCATGCATTTGTTTTTTTAATTTTGGGAAAAGTAGAGAATTAAAAAATACAGTTCAAACGTATTACACTTTGACAACAAACTAATAAAATGTCCAAATATTTTTGTTCGGAACGAACAGTTATGACGCCCATTTTGCTTATGCAAGCTAATGATATTCTGGCGTGTTAGAAATATTTTTATTTATTAAATATTCATAAGTTATCACAGAAATAGTTTTTCTCTTTCCAAAGTTTAATTCCTAACGTATTACTGTATAAATTTTTAAAGCAAATGAATGCCCTTCTCAAATGCGCATTAATGTAATAGAACACTCAAGTTCAATAAATCGAAATATAATATTTTAATAATATAATATAATATATCAGTAATCAAAATATTCAAAGAAATAGTAAAATTTTATACATGTGATAATATATGGGCTAAATATATTTTTTAGGAGCTGGTGCAGGTTACGGCCGAGGCGCAGGATCTGGATATGGTGCAGGAGCTGGCTCAGGAGCAGGAGCAGGCTCTGGTAATTTCCAGATTTGATAATAAAAGCTTTAAATTTATAGCAGGCTAAAAATAAACTACTATTTTGCAGCACTAAATCCTGTCTTATTTGAAGATTAATTCCTAACATATTACTGAATAAGTTTTATAGCAAATCAATGTCGCATTAATAGTAATAGAATTCTTAACTAGAATAAATCAAAATATAATATTTTAAAAATATAATAAAATGTTTCAGTAATCGAGTATGATATTTCAGTATTTAAATAATATGTTTTAACAAATTATAAACTTTTATACGTATGATAATATATGGGCTAAATATTTTTTGTAGGAGCAGGAGCAGGATATGGTGCTGGTGCAGGAGCTGGCTCAGGATCAGGTAATTTTAAAATTTCGTAATAAAAGCTTTAAATCTATAGCAAGTGCAAAATAAACTAATAATTTGTAGGACTAAATCCTAAAAGAGTCTTTTTTACTCCATGTAATTATTGATTTTCAAGCATGCATTTGTTTTTTTAATTTTGGGAAAAGTCGAGAATTAAAAAAACAGTTCAAACGTATTACACTTTGACAACAAACTAATAAATAGTCCAAATACTTTTGTTCGGAACGAACAGTTATGACGCCCATTTTGCTTATGCAAGCTAAAGATATTCTGGCGTGTTAGAAATATTTTTATTTATTAAATATTGGATAAATTATCATAGAAATAGTTTTTCTCTTTCCAAAGTTTAATTCCTAACGCATTAGTGTATAAATTTTTAAAGCAAATGAATGTCCTTCTCAAATGCGTATTAATGTAATAGAACACTCAAGTTCAATAAATCGAAATATAATATTTTAATAATATAATATAATATATCAGTAATCAAAATATTCAAAGAAATGATAAAATTTTATACATGTGATAATATATGGGCTAAATATATTTTTTAGGAGCTGGTGCAGGTTACGCCCGAGGCGCAGGATCTGGATATGGTGCAGGAGCTGGCTCAGGAGCAGGAGCAGGAGCAGGCTTTGGTAATTTCCAGATTTGATAATAAAAGCTTTAAATTTATAGCAATCTAAAAATAAACTACCTTTTTGCAGCACTAAATCCTGTCTTATTTGAAGATTAATTCCTAACATATTACTGAATAAATTTTATAGCATATCAATGTCGCATTAATAGTAATAGAATTCTTAAGTAGAATAAATCAAAATATAATATTTTAAAAATATAATAAAATGTTTCAGTAATCGAGTATAATATTTCAGTAATTAAATAATATGTTTTAACAAATTATAAACTTTTATACGTAAGATAATATATGGGCTAAATATTTTTTGTAGGAGCAGGAGCAGGAGCTGGATATGGTGCTGGTGCAGGAGCTGGCTCAGGATCAGGTAATTTTAAAATTTCGTAATAAAAGCTTTAATTCTATAGCAAGTGAAAAATAAACTACCAATTTATAGGACTACATCCTAAAAGAGTCTTTTTTACTCCATGTAATTATTGATTTTCAACCATGCATTTGTTTTTTTAATTTTGGGAAAAGTCGAGAATTAAAAAATACAGTTCAAACGTATTATACTTTACAACAAACTAATAAAATGTCCAAATATTTTTGTACGGAACGAACAGTTATGACGCCCATTTTGCTTATGCAAGCTAACGATATTCTGTCGTGTTAGGAATATATTTATTTATTAAATATTGCATAAATTATCACAGAAATAGTTTTTCTCTTTCCAAAGTTTAATTCCTTACGTATTACTGTATAAATTTTTAAAGCAAATGAATGTCCTTCTCAAATGCGTATTAATATAATAGAACACTCAAGTTCAATAAATCGAAATATAATATTTTAATAATATAATATATCAGTAATCAAAATATTCAAAGAAATAATAAAATTTTATACATGTGATAATATATGGGCTAAATATATTTTTTAGGAGCTGGTGCAGGTTACGGCCGAGGCGCAGGATCTGGATATGGTGCTGGTGCAGGAGCTAGCTCAGGAGCAGGAGCTGGCTCAGGAGCAGGAGCTGGCTCAGGAGCAGGAGCTGGCTCAGGAGCAGGAGCTGGCTCAGGAGCAGGAGCAGGCTCTGGTAATTTCCAGATTTGATAATAAAAGCTTTAAATTTAAAGCAGGCTAAAAATAAACTACTATTTTGCAGCACTAAATCCTGTCTTATTTGAAGATTAATCCCTAACATATTACTGAATAAGTTTTATAGCAAATCAATGTCGCATTAATAGTAATAGAATTCTTAACTAGAATAAATCAAAATATAATATTTTAAAAATATAATAAAATGTTTCAGTAATCGAGTATAATATTTCAGTAATTAAAAAATATGTTTTAACAAACTATAAACTTTTATACGTATGATAATATATGGGCTAAATATTTTTTGTAGGAGCAGGAGCAGGATATGGTGCTGGTGCAGGAGCTGGCTCAGGATCAGGTAATTTTAAAATTTCGTAATAAAAGCTTTAAATCTATAGCAAGTGAAAAATAAACTACTAATTTGTAGGACTAAATACTAAAAAAGTCTTTTTTACTCCATGTAATTATTGATTTTTGACCATGCATTTGTTTTTTAATTTTGGGAAAAGTTGAGAATTAAAAAATACAGTTCAAACGTATTACACTTTGACAACAAACTAATAAAATGTCCAAATATTTTTGTTCGGAACGAACAGTTATGACGCCCATTTTGCTTATGCAAGCTAACGATATTCTGGCGTGTTAGGAATATTTTTATTTATTAAATATTGCATAAATTATCGCAGAAATAGTTTTTCTATTTCCAAATTTTAATTCCTAACGTATTACTGTATAAATTTTTAAAGCTAATGAATGTCCTTCTCAAATGCGTATTAATGTAATAGAACACTCAAGTTCAATAAATCGAAATATAATATTTTAATAATATAATATAATATATCAGTAATCAAAATATTCAAAGAAATGATAAAATTTTATACATGTAATACTATATGGGCTAAATATATTTTTTAGGAGCCGGTGCAGGTTACGGCCGAGGCGCAGGATCTGGATATGGTGCAGGAGCTGGCTTAGGAGCAGGAGCAGGCTCTGGTAATTTCCAGATTTGATAATAAAAGCTTTAAATTTATAGTAGGCTAAAAATAAACTACTATTTTGCCACACTAAATCCTGTCTTATTTGAAGATTAATTCCTAATATATTACTTAATAAGTTTTATAGCAAATCAATGTCGCATTAATAGTAATAGAATTCTTAAGTAGAATAAATCAAAATATAATATTTTAAATTTATAATAAAATGTTTCAGTAATCGAGTATAATATTTCAGTAATTAAATAATATGGTTTAACAAATTATAAAAATGTATACATATGATAATATATGGGCTAAATATTTTTTGTATGTAAAAAAAGAACTACGAATTTGTAGGACTAAATCCTAAAAGAGGCTTTCTTACTCCATGTAATTATTAATTTTCTAGCAGGCAATTATTGATTTTCTATCATGCATTTTTTTTTTATATTAGGAAAATCGAGAATTGAAAGATACAATTCAAACGTATTACACTTTTAAAATGAAATAAAAAAGGTGGCCAGATTTTTTTGGTCGAATCGAGCAGTTTTAATGTCCATTTTGCATGTGTAAGCCAATGACATTCTAGCGTGTTAGGAACATTCTTATTTAGTAAATATTGTATAAAAAATGTCAGAAATAGTTTTTCTCTTATCCGAATTTTAATTTCTAACATATTACTGTATTAGTTGTATTGAAAATCAATTTCTCATCTAAATGCTTATTAATGTAATAGAAGACTTAAGTTAAATAAATTGAAATATAATATTTAAAAAATGTAATATTTCAGTAATCGAACATCATGTTTCAAGAAATTATGAACTTTTATACATCTGGTAATATATGAGTTAAATATATTTTGTAGGAGCAGGTGCAGGTTATGGCCAAGGTGCAGGAGCTGGCTCAGGATCAGGTAATTTCAAAAATTCATAATAAAAACTTTAAATCTATAAGAAGTTCAAAATAAACTACTAATTTATAGGACTAAATCCTAAAAGGGGCGTTTTTACTCCATGTTATTATAGATTTTCTAGCCTGCATTTGTTTTTTAATATTGGGAAAAGTCAAGAATTAAAACATACGATTCAAATGTATTACACTTTGACAACGAAATAATAAAAGGTGACCAAATATTTTTGTTCTGATCGAACAGTTATGGCGTCCTTTTTGCATCTGCAATCCAACGATATTCTAGCATGTTAGGAATGTTTTTATTTAGTAAGTATTGTATAATTATTACAGAAATAGTTTTTCTCTTATCCAAATTTTAATTTCTAACATATTAGTGTATACCAGAACTTCGTGAGACTTAATGATAGAAGAGTCTTTCTGTATCTTATTTTCCTTCCTTATAGATTTTTTAGTACATAACGACTTGCAATATTGAAAGAATTTTGAGGTATATTTTCCTTCTAGATTTACCAAATTTTAATCCATAAAATTAGAAGACCCAAGTCAAACATATAAATTTTTACAATGAATTAATAAAAGTGACCAGATATAATTTAAGTTGGCCGAACGATGATGTCGTCCATTTTTACAACAATGATGATTTCTAACGTGATGATAAAGTATAATAACTACACACTGTAGTAATATAATAGGAACATTCTAATTTAGAAAACATTAAATGAAAACACAATTCTTAAAGAATTAAATTTCCACTTACCATTAATTGGATTCTTTATACACTGCTGCATAAACATAATAAAAATTCATTTTGCACTTAAATGTCTATTTAGCTGTAGAGTATTTATGTCGAATAACTCTAAATATAAAATTTCAGTGGACTCTAAATTTATCAATGATAAAATTTATCTACATTATTAAATACGGTCAACATGTATCGTTATAGGAGCAGGTGCAGGATACGGCTCAGGATCAGGTAATTAAAAAAATCTTTTTTATAAATGCTTCAGACTTATAGAATTTTTAAAATAGCCTACAACTTCGTCAGACTAAATCCTAAAAAAAGACTTTCTTACATGCAGAAATAATTTTTCACTTATTATACGTATGATTCTTAACATATTACTGACTAAACATAATTAAAAAAAAAATAACTTCGCACTCACATATTACAGTACACTTAAGCTGGATAAATCAAAATATAACATTTTAATGAAGGATAATTATTAAATAATAAACTTCTATAGATATATTTGATTATGTAATGATTAAAATATATCGTTACAGGAGCTGGTGCAGGGTCTGGAACAGGAGCAGGTTATGGTCAAGGTGCAGGAGCTGGCTCAGGAGCAGGTAATTTCAAAATAATAAAAGCTTTCAATTTGCAGCTCGTTCAAAAATATTACTACAACATAGGACTAAATCCAAAAAGTGGTTTTCTTACACGATATGATTAGTAATTTTCCAACATGCATTTGTTTTCAATGTTGAGAAAAATCGTAAATTAATAACATTGAGACGTATTACGGTTTTAAAATAAATTAATAATAGTAACCAGATACTTTTAAGCGTATAAAACAATATGGCGTACATTTTGCATGTGCAACCCAACGACATTCTAGCGTGTAAAGAACATGTTTGACTACATATTTCTCGGTGAAGATTTAGTCGGGAGGACAATTAAGAGACTAATAATAAATTTAATAATAAAATAACATTATCGATCACCCATGTGACAGAAAATGCCTGAAATATTGTGTCACTGCGTTAAATGACTATTTGGGTCCTGTTCAAAGTTTGTGTGTATTTGTGTAAGCATACCATTCATATTCCTGAAGATGATAACGTGTCTGTGAAAAATTCAAAAGTTTTAAATTTATAGCATGCAGAAATTTCAACGAAATTTAACATTACTTTCTGAAAATTTAAAACGAACAGTAGAAACAATATACTGCAATTAAAACATGAATATATTGAATATTTGATGGCACATGCGCACATGGCAATAATTTTTAACTGTGCATGCGTGAAAGATTCCAAATTTTATTTCATACTTTGGTAATCAGCTATCTACATCTACGGCAACTTTTATTAACAGTCCAGTCAAATATCGCGAGCTTTCAGAAAGGTAGTGGTGATATAGTGAGTTGCTTTCTAAATGTAGCTTTATTATAAGGGATTTCCACAATTTTTCAATCAGTGCACTGTACCTTTCTGAGTTTTCATAATATTTGACTGGACTTTTTATAGAATTCTGAAATAAAAAATGTGAAATCTTCCACGCATGTGCAGTTGAAAATTATTTCATACAAATGCCCATATCTCATCAAATATTCAATATATTCTTGTTTTAATTTCAGTATATTGTTTCTACTGTTCTTTGTCAGGTTTTCGGAAAGTTGTGTTAAATTTGGTTGAAAACTCTGTAACGCTATAAAGAAAAAACTTTTGAATTTTTCACAGAAACGTTAATATCCTCACGAATATGAGTTCTATGCTTACACAAATGAACACAAAAGTTGAAAGGGACTTGCATAGTCATTTAATACAGTGGCAGATGATGTTGATCATTTTCTGTTTCAGTGGGATGGCGAATATTATTTTATTATTAAATTTATTATTAGCCCCTTAATTGTCCTTCCGACTAAATCTTCACTGAGAAATATTAAGTCAAACATGTTCTTTACGTCCTAGAAGTTCAAGAACAATTCGTCAAGAATTTGAATAAGTATTCGATAAAACGTGTAAAATCGGATGCGCCCGGTCACTTATTCTTAATTTTTGGACATGGGTGTACTTAATTGGCTTCCCATAATGTCAGCTATCAATCCTATTGTGAATATGTAAAATAAACTGGAACGCTCGATTTTAGTCTTAGTCCACCACTATTCTTAGTACGTGCTTTACGACATTTAACGTAATGTGGGAAAATTTACTTCAATCTTATTTCCAAGGCGTCGTTAGATCCCTTTCAGGGCGCATAGTTGCTACTATTCCTGTGAAAGGAACAAGCTATCATCCGTGTCCAAGTGATTGTCCTTTCAGTGCACAATAGTTCAAACTATAATAAAAATTTAAATGATTCATAAGTAAGTAATAATGCATGGACAAAATATATTGTTATAGGAGCAGGAGCAGGTTCTGGAACTGGTGCAGGTTACGGGCAAGGTGCCGGATATGGTCAAGCTGCTGCAGCTGCAGCCGCGGCAGCAGCAGCGGCGGCGGCGGCACGATCAGGCCAAGGAAGAGGTGTTGGCTACGATCAAGGTGCTGGATACGGACAAGGTGCAGGAGTTGCTGTTGGAAGTTCAAGCTACCAAGATTATAGTTCTTCAACTAGTGTTTCTCAACAGTCTGCTAGTGCATATGGTCAAGGATATAGTGCTGCAGGTAATTACTTTTATTGATTTGTTTATCTGAGAATAATAAATAAACGGTCAAGTGCGAGTCCTACTCGCGCTCAGAGGGTTCCTTACAATAAATAAATAGATTATTAATTGTATTATTAAGAAATCGTTGCTAAAAGAATAATAAGACTTTGTAAAAACAATACATTGTAGGGTTGGTTATAGCTGTATATACTAGAAAAGTATGAATGGGAATACCATAAAAGTTCAAAAGAGATATGAAGCCTAAATAATATCAAATATTTCTACTCCGTATAACTCTTTTTTTTAATCTTATCCTAATCTTCTTTTTTATTAACTTAATTCGATACTGACAATAAAAGTAAAGCATATTTAAACTTCATTTGAAATTTCATAAAATTAAATTCAGCGTAGTAATAATATTTTCTTTTTACAGTGTAGCTGAAAGAAAACCTTCGTTCAAAGTTTAATCTTGGCATTGTGTTAAGTTCGCTTCGAAAGGAGGTCGCAAAGTTGCAACGCCACCTTGGTCGGTGCCGCATTTTCCTAGATAGGTTTTTAATTAATTTTTAAAGACACGGGAGGCGTATTGAGAGATCCACTCAATGCAAACTAGTCACGAATCCCATAGTATTTATGTATTTCATTTTTATTAAATTAGTCTGCTTTTAACAACTGCTTTTGACGTTTATCACTTTTATAGTGCTACTGGGCATTGCATTACACAAGTATATCATTAAAATTTGTTATCTAGGCTCTAAAAGTCGATGGAACTTAGAGTACGCAGCCCCTGTCATTATGCATGTCCAAACCGTCCGTGTTTTTAAGGGTTGATATCTCGGTTAATTAAAACGATTTTTTTCGGAAATCATTATCAACAATGCTTTGATACTTCTGCTACGATAGGTACCCCAGCGCTCCTCAACACCTTTCCTGAATGCCCGCAAATCGAAATTTATATTTAACGGAAAAATGAGCTTTTCTCGAAAACTATGCGACCTAGGGTGATCTCTATAATTTTCCTGCAAGGTTTAAATTAACGTCTACTACCTCTAATTTTTTCATAATTTTAGTTTTAGTAGTTTCGGAAATAGATGGGGGGGGGGGGCATATTTTTGCGCTACATTTCCGACGATCTCTCTAAAAATATAATACCTGAAATTAAAAGAATGGTATTTTTGAGTTCAGCGTTACGAAAGCTTTCACACGATACCCCACCGATATACAAAGAAAATATTTTTTTTCAAGTAAAGCAAAGTAGCCTCTCTACATTTTTCCTAAATATATTTGTGAATGTTTAATAATCTGTAAATATGTGGGTTAATACTATTTATTACTTCCCCCAATTTGAACTTTCAACGTTCCATAGCTTACGAGTAAAATGGCTGTGACAGACAGACACAGGAGTGATCTTATAATGGTTCCGCTTTTACTTTTTAAATGCGGAACCCTAAAAATTTGGAGGATTTGACAGTTTAACATTCAAAATTTAAGAACCATGAAAAATTTTAATTCAATCATAATAGACTTTAAGCTCAGTTACTGAAATATAAATATTTGACATTCTAAATATTAGAGTGGCTGATTGCTTTAATAATTTTCATGTTATTTTTATTTTCTATGTCTTACCGTGATGCTTTTATTAAATGTGTTTTTAAACTAATGTAATTGATATACGCAGAAATAGAAACTGCGGGAAATTAAAATGTTGGAGTTTGTAATTATTTTCTACAGCTTTCCGTTAATTTTAAGTTGCGTATATAACTTTCTTATTGAAAAAGAAGGTCGCAATATTTTTAAGGAAAAACAAGAAGAGTTAAAATAAATGTAAGTCATAATAACAGTATTTTAAAGGTAGTGTTTAAACTGCTCGATTCACATGTAGTAATTAATTTTTGTATTTGATTTATTTTGAGGTAATTCTCTTTGAGATCATAAACCTTGAAAGAATGTCATTCAGATCTGATAATGTTTACTGATTTAAGCTATGTCATATTTTTTTATATTACAGTCGATATTTAAAAACCTTAACTACTGTGACAGAAACCGTCGCATAACAACTGTGAGTGGTCTCTGAGACCGCATGATCGAAAGATGAATAAAAGGCTCAATTAACTCTTAGGATCATGGGATAGTGTTTCTGTAGTAACTTTTATGTACAAGGCTATTAAAATTACAATTCCTCTATCCAGAAGTCTTTAGCAAAAGCTCCAAAATAATAATAATAATTCGCCAGTATCTATACATGAAGTAAAACTTAGAAGTTAAACTGTGAAACTGAAAAAAAGCAGCGATCTGCGAGACCGCTAACAGCAGATAATGGTTAATTCGAACTCAGTGACCGACAGAAAAATTCTAATTTTCGAAAAAAGGACCTGTCGTGCTATCACCAAAGAGAAAAAAAATCTAGTATAACATTACAAATATGAATATTTTGTATATTTAGAGTTTGCGTAAACATATTGATTTATACAATATACGTTATATTTTTTAATTAAAATTTCTAGAAACACATTAATCTTAAAATCGTAAAATTATCGTACTTTTATTGCAAATAGAAGACAAGAATAACAGAAATAAAGCAGCAGAAATTAAAATAAATAATAAACTGCAAAAAAAAAAATAATGCTTATGTAACATTAGAAATATGAATTTTTTTTTGTATATTTAGAGCTTGCGTAAAGATATCGAATTATACAATATACGTTATATTTTTTAATTAAAATTACTAGATACACACTAATCTTAAAAACTTAAAATTATCGTACTTCTATTGTAAATAGAAGTTTAGAATAACAGATATAAAGCAGAATAAATTGAAAGGAATAATAAACCAAAACAGAAGAAATTGAAAGGAATAATAAACTACAAAACATAATGAAAATTTTTTCATTTCTCTAAGTTGGTGAACTGAAGTTTAATGTAAATTACTTCCATGTATTTCGGCCAGTCTTTCTATTTTAGACAAAGAATTTCTCTGTGTGTCTGCAGAAAGCTTTGTGTAAATTAAATATGTTCAGATAGTAGTTGCATGTATTGCTGGTTTTAGGTTAGGATGTTTAACCCTGAAATGGAAAAATTCATTTTTCCAATTACTAAAGCTGTTAAAATGACCCATTCTCCAATTTCAGTGTTAAGGACGCTGGGAGTCGGATCATCTGACATAGAATCATCTCCAGAATAAGTTATTTTTTTTTGTCTCTTTGCTCGTATAGTTTCAAGAATTTTTTCATCACTTAATTTCACACAAATTTCTAAATCATTATTCGTTACTACATATTCCCAAAATATACATTTTCGAAGTTTAATTTTTTTCTTTGAAGTTGACAAAATTCTGATGTTATGTTACCATTATAATTTTAAAAGATAACGTTTCTTACAAATCTGTAGTGAAATGGATTTATGGTTAATTCATTTTCACAACTTTGCACGTTGTGTACTCATTATTAATGGCCGATAGTAGCATAATACTATAATCAGGGTTCTCGCTGCCGCTCGCCATTGCGCCAAATCGCGACAAAATGCTTTATTTGGCGAGTAAACGAACAATCAGACTCGCCAAATTGCAAGTGCTCAATTTCTGCTGTTTTTTTTTTGTGTGTGTGTGTTTGCAAAAACAGTCGAGATCCTTATCCGCTTTGCTGAAAGATTGATGTGATGTCGCTTTAAATGTTCAATCGCACCGTGCCATTTACAATGCTCTATATATAGACATACTAACTCAACACAAATTCAGTTTAGCAACAGCCAAAGACACAGAAATGATTATTATGCGATAGGTATCAGTTGTCAGTTAATCGCCACCTATGTGCAGGTGTCGTGTCGTTAAAACACAAACAAAATTACTCGCACCAAGCGTCAAATAGAGAAAAGTTTTGCTGGAATGCGGTGTTGAAATTAGCCATTTATTTGTTATACTATTTTTTTGCCATACTATTTGTTAGTTATATGCAAAGTAGCATTGGCTGGTCAATTTTTTCTATCGGAATCTCATAGCAATTTTCAATGTATATTTTCAAAATGGTAGATCAAAGATAGCTAGCTGTTTTGAATTTTTATTTAGACTGCTAAAAGAATGTCTGAAACATTTACACATTTAGGAGACATTTAGAATTAATAGCTTCTGTAGCGGATAGTTGAATTTCTGGTTTATACGCAATTACAAAAAAAAAGTTCAAGATAGATTTTTCCTTGTTTCACGCCGAATCTATTTTGCTAACTTTTTTTTTCATTTGGCTACTGTTTTATATTTCTTATTCGCCAAATCGCTAATCTTGGTAAAAAGCCAGCGCGAACCCTGAATATAATTTCGATCACAATACGCAAAATAATTATCAGTTTCTTTCGTAAATAAGGAAATGAACTAGTCTTTGGGGGCCACCATAATACTAACACATCATGGATATGCATAATATAAAATGTGAAAATAAAACATGTGTAAACTATTTACAAAATGCATACCCAGGGATAACTAAAATTAGTGAAATCTAATAGGCTTTGTCGCACTATTACATTCGAAGTACATACCAAATTTCAAGCCTCTGCCTCTATTTGTTTGGTGGATAGATTGTTTAAAATCGTGGCTTGATTACGTCATGAACGTTAAATGCTCCATTACTGAATTGCGTAAAAAAAATATCCTTATAACTCCAAAAATAATAATCATATTAACTAACAGTTTACTGCGTCGGATTAAGCGTCTCATTTCCAATTAAAATTTGAATGAAATACAGTGTCATGAAAAATCGAAGAGTGTGGAAAATATGATTACAAATATCTCGCCAACTAATTATCCGATCGACTTCATTCCTTATGCATAATTTAGGTTCTTTTTATTGTCTTTTATATTCACTCCTTAAAATAAACAATTTCGAAAATTTGTATATACCTTATATCAGAACGAAAATTTCGAGAGTCCGAAAAAAATAGTTCCGGATAATCGAAGTTAATGAAATTCAATTGGCTTCTTCCAATTCTTACATACTAAGTATACACCAAATTTAAAGTCTCTATTTCAATTTTTTCGGGAGAAAGAGCGTTTACAGACACACACACAGACACACAGACGGACGGCAATTTTTTTTCCTTCTAAAAATATGTTTTCGGAATCTCTAGTGTCTGAAACATGTACATCTGTCAATTTTTTTTTTCTATTTTAAAAACGATTACAACTCTTACCCTATACTACGTACGATGCGTAAGTAAAAAGCGTTTCACAATTCTCTAGTATCATCCTTGTCTTTTTTCTCTTAAAGAAATCTATCGAAAAATTAATTTTCTTTTGTCCGAATAAGCTGATCAGATATAAATAGTTTCGAATCAATGAACTAGTGTTAACACTATCTCAACTGTAAGATTTTTCAAAATTTATGATTAGTCCGAGATAACAGAATTGAAATTCACTATAATGCATAATGTGCGGAAACATACATATTTAAATGGACTAGAATTTGCATACAATTTCTCTTACTTTTCAGAAATACAGTATAATCTCGTTACAACGGATGTCAGTTTAACGAATTTTTCAATTTAACGAATATAATTTTGATTGATAAAAAGAAAAAAAAACTATTATCCTTTTGTGCTCTCCAGAGATTCATTGTAACGAGATTTTACTGCATCTCTCAAATGGAGCTACAGAAAGTTTTTGTGCTGAGGAATTTTAATTTTGAGGCTGAAACTCGTTCATTTCTATCGATAATTGTAAGAATTACAGTGAAACTTCATTAGATTAATCGTTAAATAGAAATCAAATTAAATTGATCAAATTTGTATGATAAAATACGCATTCATAAATCGAAAAATAATTATAAAATGGAAATACTGGTAAAATGTACTTCAATTCGGGCAGTTACAATTTTTTTTTTGATGCAGTGTAAGCATATGAGAAAAATTTAATTAGAAAAATATCTATTAAAAAAAATCCCTGCCGGCTCGGGCCTACAGGCGGAGGTAGATTTCGAAGTTAAGTACTAAATTCACCAACAACACTTAAATCAAGATTAGAGATAAACCCTGTTCCTTCACTAAGAATGAGCTCTAAGGAGCTAAGCATTTTGTGAAAATTCTAATATACACGAATACACATACGCATGTATATTGAATAGGTTTAAAAAATAGCTAAAGCAAATTCAGAGAACCTCAAAGTGTTAAAATAAGTTAATATTTCCATAGTCGGGTTTTTATCATGTTTTTATACGTTTCTTCAAATTCACATGACGTTACATATTCACCTGCTGAGGTCCATTTTATTTCCAATATGACGCAATATGTTGTTTGTTTTTTTAATTCGTCAAACTATTTATTTCATTTTGAGTTTTCATGCAGAAATCTTGCTCTAGGAAACTTATGACGTAATATTCAATTTGTTTTCAATTCGCCAAACTATTTATTTAATTTAACTTTTTACGTGAAGATCTTGCAATAGAAAAGCAATTGTTGTGGTGAGAATTTTATTGCTTTTTTTTAATTGTTGGCAACTGCTATAACGAAAAATATTTATTTTTTCCTGTCATTGTTGTGTAAGAGCTGGTTTTATCAGAATCATGTTAAGGCGGTATTCAAAATTTTGAATCCTCCCCATTTCGATTCCCTTGGGCCGATTTTGCCCATTTTCAATCCCCGCCGAGATATTAGCTATCTCAAAGTTGTTGGCGAGTTTGAAGACGATCCGTGCATTAATGCGACTTTTATCGTGCGGACAAAATTTAGTACATACATACATACATATATATATATATATATATGTATAAACTTTTTAGGTGGGGGTGGTTTTAGGTTCCTGGGGTCCTATAATGAAAAGTTATAAAGGAATTTTTCAAAAGTCGCACCATGGTAACGACTGCAATAGGTAGTATTTCTTACGAAATCTACCTAAAAACATAATAAAGAGAGGCAAACAAAAACAGAAGCGCGGCGTATCTTTTCCCTTTTTTCTCAGATATCAGACCCTTAAATTAAAAAAAGTCTTCTTATTGTGTCGAATGGTTTTAGAATTTCCTTTTCTTTTAGGTCTTTTAATTTCTTTTTCACTATCATTTTATTACACTTTGCAATATGTCATCGTCAGTAGAATATTCAGTTTTCTTAAGTGGTTTAGTTGTGTTAAGTGGAATAAACTTCGTTATATAGAATATATTTTTCGTAATATGGAGATTAATTTAGATGTTAATGGTGTTCAAAGTCAAGGTTCAGAATAAAATTTCGTTAAGTAGAAAACTTTGTTAAAAGGAAGTTCCACTGTAGTTACATATTAGTAGACTCTCGGCAAAACAAAGGAAAAAGTACATAACAGTATCTACCTCAACACTTGACTGTTGTTCTACCTAAGTAATGACAATTGTTGTTTCTTATTTAATTTCTACTATTTACCAACGAGTTAAAACGAACCGATTATACTGAAAATTAGTGCTGATTAAATTTAGAGGCAATAGGCAAAATTGTCATAATTGCTTAATTTTTTTAAATTCTGTTTACATAATTGTCGAAAACAAAAGTTCATTCATTTGCAAACTGTTATACAAAAATTTTTAGAATGTGACCCAACAGTATTTTTTAAACAGTAATTCACGAACACGTTTTATCATATTATGCTTAACTACATTTTTGAATAATTCCATTTATGAAGGGGGCTTAGTACTGTAAAATACTACACACTGATATAAATTTTGAGAAAATATGACTTTGACGTGTCTTTTTCTTATAACATTAGAATTCATGCCTGATTCTCTAGATTTATCAAATTACTGTCACAGAAATTGAGCAAAATTTAACAGCTTATGAAATCAAAAACTAGTTTTCAATATTTAACAGTATTTAATAAAAGTTTCAGGATGCGATTATACATGAATAAAAAATATTTTAATAGGAGCAGGTGCAGGATCTGGAGCAGGAGCTGGTTCTGGCGCAGCAGCAGGTTACGGCCCAGGTGCAGGAGCCGGATATGGAGCCGGTTCAGGTGCAGGAGCTGGAGCAGGAGCTGGATCAGGTGCAGGATCTGGAGCCGGCGCAGGAGCAGGTTACGGCCAAGGTGCAGGGGCAGGATATGGTGCCGGTTTAGGTGCAGGAGCTGGTTCAGGTGCAGGATCTGGAGCCGGTGCCGGTTACGGTCAAGGTGCAGGAGCCGGATATGGTGCCGGTTCAGGCGCAGGAGCTGGATCAGGAGCAGGTGCGGGATCTGGAGCCGGCGCAGGAGCAGGTTACGGTCAAGGTGCAGGAGCTGGATCAGGAGCAGGATCTGGAGCCGGTGCAGGTTACGGTCAAGGTGCAGGAGCCGGATATGGAACCGGTTCAGGCGCAGGTGCGGGATCTGGAGCCGGCGCAGGAGCAGGTTACGGCCAAGGTGCAGGAGGCGGATATGGTGCCGGTTCAGGCGCAGGAGCTGGATCAGGAGCAGGATCTGGAGCCGGCGCAGGTTACGGCCAAGGTGCAGGAGCCGGATATGGTGCCGGTTCAGGCGCAGGAGCTGGATCAGGAGCAGGTGCAGGCGCAGGTTACGGTCAAGGTGCAGGATCTGGATATGGAGCTGGCTCAGGAGCAGGTAATTAGAAACTTCTTGTTAAAAACGTTTCAAATTGATAGCATTTAAAAAATTTATAGCATTTTATTATTATAGCAATATCATAGCAACTTAATTATAGCATTTTATTATTATTTCGTAAAACTAAATACCAAAAAATCGTTAATGCTCTATTTGCTTAGGACTTTAAAGGACGTATTTATAACACGCAAACTTAAAAATCCTGAAAGAAACCAATCTTTTAAAAAAATATATGCTTTTTTATTTGTCTCGCCTTTTATAATATTAGGATTCTTGCGTGATACTCCAGATTTATCCATTTGATGTTATAGAACTGGGAAGCGGCAGCACAGGGAATTACCTCATCGGGTTCACGATTGAAATTCCAGAATTAGTTAAAACCCGATTCGCATATTAAAACGCAACCGGTCTGCCAAGTCATATCTTGGCGGAAAACACCTAAAATCCATAGAATTATATAAGAGAAGGAGGACGACCCATCGGATTAGCTCTGAAGCCTGCAGTCGGGAATTTACGCTGAGGAACTGCTTGAAACCCCCCTAACACTAAGCGAAAACCAAGCCTTACTATCCTCCCTTTCCCGCAAGTGCTCATGAGTATTAATGTTGAATGAAAAAATTCGATGGCAAACAGCTAGCAGGGAAGATCCAATGCAGTGATACGCTTGTTTTCCTTCCGTCTTAGTTCTTGTTAGTTACGTCCAAGGTGCAGGAGCCGGATATGGTGCCGGTTCATGCTTCCGTGCTGAAAATCCGATTTTAGCGGTTGACTCGAAGGTTTACCATTGTGTTTTCCTGCATTCAAAGGAATGAAAACGCGGAGGACTGTGAGCAGGAAAACACTATAGTAAACCTACGAATCAACTTCTAAAATCGAGTTTTCAGGTGTTTTCCACCATATGGAATGCCTCTCGGTGTATTACAGGCGTTGGGGGGAAATGTAACAGTTTATGAAAACAAAAAAACTAGTTTTCTACATTTTGCCGTATTTAAAACATTTTCAAGATGCAATTACACATGTATAAAATATATTGTTATAGGATCTGGAGCCGGAGCAGGTTATGGTCAAGGTGCCGGCGCAGGTGCAGGATCCGGCGCAGGAGCAGGTTACGGCCAAGGTGCAGGAGCCGGATATGGTGCCGGCTCAGGCGCTGGAGCTGGCTCAGGAGCAGGTGCAGGATCTGGAGCCGGCGCTGGAGCAGGTTACGGCCAAGGTGCAGGAGCTGGCGCAGGATCAGGTAATTAAAAATTTCTTGTTAAAAAATATTTCAAATTTATAGCATTTAAAAAATAAATTATTACTTCGTAAAACTAAATCCTAAACGAGACTTTAATACTCCATTTGCTTAGGACTATACAGTACGTATCTGTTTTCACTATTCAGAATATGTATGGTGTATCTTTCATCTATACGTATCATATTTCAATTCGTAAAATTAGAAGATACTATTCAGGCGTATTAAGCTTTAATAACGAAATGCTTAAGATTACCAGATACGTTTGATAAGATCTATTTTGCCTGAAGTGACATTCTAGTGGGTAAGAAGCATTCTTATTTAGAAATAAATATATAAAGAAATGATTTTTATACAAATAAATGTACTTTTATCCAGATTTAATTTTTATAATGACAAAATTAATTTACAAACAGTTTTAAAATGTTAGCATTTTTCTACAGCGTAGTTTTGAGAATTGAATTCGGGCTCTGATAACACAAAATGGGATTTGAAATCGTCGAACTTGGACTCAAAGAAAGGAAAAAAAAAAAAAACTAGTAAACAGGAATTCTGCTTTTTCAGAATTTAGTGTCGCCCCCGATGAAAAAAAAAAATGTATATATAAATAGTACAAAACATATTTCAATTTTAAGACTTACAGCACACGCTTTTATTTTATGTAAAATGACGGCATTCGCATCCGCTTAAGAATTCCACATTTACGATCCTCTCTTAAACATCTACAGTAAAGTATGCATAGGACGTCACTATCGCAAAAAATACACAAATGCAGCAAAAAGATTCCGTCATTAAAGAAACCAGACAAAAAAGAAAGAAAAAAAAACGGCTGTCCAATGATTCATAGGCCTTCATTTGTTCGTAACATTAATATAGATACTTAAAATTAAATACAGTTTATAAAATCTCCATGTTTTAACAGAAATCATTCGTTTATATTTTTTCAAAATAGCACGTATTTTAATTACATTTTCTTTCGGTTGTTATGAAAAAAATGGTAACAAAAATACAAATTAATATTTTACAACTATTTTTCCTTTACTTTCTACAGAAATGGAGTACTTCCGTTGCCAATATTAAGCTAATGGCTCTAAAATCTACAAAAAAAAATAATATTTCACAAATAAATGGAGATGCAGTTTTCGAACAAATTGCATTTAAAAATACCTTTTTATTCAGATACGACGGTATAAAAATTGAAAATGTGCGATGCTTACAAGTTTAAAAAATTGCTATTGAGTATTTAATCATACTACTTTGTTTTCTTAAAAAAAAAAAAGTACAGCCCGAAATCATCTTTACTTGCTGGTGGTGTAATAGGTTGAGTTACGTCTGCATGCGCATCCTCAGATCTCCACACAAAATATAATACACCCTTAGAAGCTACATGGTATGTCAGCGTGCAAGATGCACTCATGCCATTTATCAAGACCTATCTTCTAATTAATAATGTCATGTTTTAAAATAATAATGAAAATCCTTATAGACATCGCTTGAAAAAGTAAATGGTTAGCGCATTACAATCAGTTTAAAGCAGGTTTCTCGCTGCCGATCGCCATTGCGCCAAATCGCGACAAAATTCTTCATTTGGAGAGTAAACCAACAGTCAAATTCGCCAAATTGCGAGTGCTCATTTGTGTGTTTGTGTGTGTGGTGTGCTAATACAGTCGAGATTCTTAGGCGCATTACTGAATGATTGATGTTGCTTTACATGTTCAATCGCACCATGCCATTTACATTGCTCTATTTATAAAGATACTGTCTCAAAACCAATTTAGTTTAACAAGAGGCAAAGACACAGAAAGGATTATGCGATAGGTATTTCTCTATTGGCAGTTTATCACTATCTATGCTCCAGCGTCGAGACAGTAAAAACGTAAACAAAATTACTCGCATTAAGCGCTAAATAGAAAATTTTTTTACTGTAACGCGGTGTTGCAATTAGCCATTTATCATACTATTTATTAAAAGTATGCAAAGTATCATTGGCCGGTCAAATTTTTTCAATAGCTTAAGAGTCGAAATCGCAGACATTTTTAGTGTATATTTTCACAACGGTAAATCAAAGATTGCTGTACTTAATTTTTAATTAGACAACTAAAAGAATGTCTGAAACATTTACACATTTATTAGACATTTAGAAAGTACTTATTTTTAATAGTTTCTGTAGCAGATACTCGAATTTCTATTGTATAAGCAATTACAAAAACTTAGGTTATTTTGGAACATATTGAAAAAAGGGGATACAATAAAGTATTAAAGATAGATTTTGCAGTGTTTCAAGCCGAATCTATTTTGCTAATATTTCTGTTCATTTGGCTACTGTTTTTTATTTCTTATTCGCCAAATCGCTAATGTTGGTTAAAAGCCAGCGAGATCACTGGTTTAAAGCCACCACAAGGTAGGTCAAATTACAGTGCATACTCAAAATATTTTGAAAAAAAATGCCAATGAAACTACTCATGTACAGTCGTGGGAAAAAAAAGTAAACACCCCCTACTAACACCTCAACATATTATCGTAGAAGAAAGTTACTGGTACCGAACGATTGGAAATAAAGTCTACTTTTAAATGATGCATATAATATTTGCTTAGGGGCCATCTACATATTAAAACGAACCATAACTTTGTTTTTTTCAATAGCAGTACACAATTCTGGCAGCATAAATGAACTCTACACCCTTCAATTAGCCTAAAAACAAATTTTTATGCAATTCGTACGATAACTTTCCGAGAAATCAATTATTTTAAAACGAGCGTATTTTAAGGACTGTATCCAAATTGAAGTTCGGTACTCGATTGTTGACCGAGAGAGCACCCTTCTTGATCAAGGCACCTTAAGCGACGCTCAAGCAGTCATTGAAGCATGCTAGATTACAGGACAGCATAAGAAATTTCCAAATATCTAGTCACTTCTATCATAGACGGCCCCTTAAACCATCATTTTGCCGTTTTTTAAGCATAATTTGAAAACTAGTTGGAAGATAAATGTGAAATTTTGGATTTCCATAAAGCAGGACTTAATAAATATAAATCCATCAAAAAAACTGTAGGTTACAATTCATAATTTTTTTGAATATTAATTTTATAATTCATAAATTATATCATAAAATTATAAAAAATGCAAATTCAACGTACTTATGCTTGGGTATATTAGTATTATTGCTACACAAAAAATTAGCACATTCGGAGAATAATTTCAGGAGATATAAATAAAAATATGAAAATGTAATTTAACATTAGAAGCACTCGATTTTGAATGTCTATAATTCAAAAAATCCCTGCCGGCCCGGCCTACAGGCAGAGGTAGATTTCGAAGTTAAGTATACTAATTTCACCAACAAAAACAAAATCATTATTAGATATAAATCCACTTTAACATCTGTCTGCTTTTGACGAATTTTTATTTCCTTTTTATAAAATAGCTGGTTTTATCAGAATCATGTTAAGGCGATATTAAAAAAAATATTTTTCATACTCAACAACTCGAAATTTTCTGGCACATTTTCAGATTCATTTTTAATTAAAAAAAAAAAAAAAAAAAATGAAACATGCTGACGTGATTTTTGGAAAGATTTATAAGCGACCTGTGTTTTTATTTTTCTTTCAATTAATTAAAACTTGATTAATAAACAATTATTTTCTCAGTAGGGCAATATTTTTCGTTTCTAACAATCGCTTCGGGAAATTCTGTTCAAAATGCCCACTTTGACATCCTTTTTTGAAATATATTCTGCCTCTATCAAAAAATCGATCATTACTGTACATTATATAGTTTCTGAATAAGAGAATCTAGCAATTGGATGCGTTTGAGAGCAAAAATGAATTTAAAAATGAGCAAGAAAATAGACAGTTTGGATTTGAATGCACCCTTAATAAGATGATTTTTTTCTTCAATCGCTATGTATTTTTAATTTGTTTTTGCTGTAAGAATTGGCCCTATCAAAAACTTCTCTATATAAATATTGAAGACAATATTAAGAAGATATATGATAAATTCATGGAGATTTTATATCTTGTGAATTGACGGAGTTATTAAAAATTTTCTTCTTCAACCCCCCTTTTATGTTTTCGTTTTTAATTTTTTTTCGGTACGAATTGGTCCTATTAAAAACTTGTGAATATAAATGTTGTAGATAATATTAAGGAGATGTATAATAAAATTATTGGATTTGATATCTTGAGAATTGACGAAGTAAGGAATTTTTTTTCTCTTAAAAACCCTATTTTTTGCGCTCCTTGAGCCTATTTTAAATTTTGTCAAAAATCTGTGATGCATGAATTTTTGGCGCTATTTTTAGAAGTAATAAAAACTTTAAACTGATTTGATATGTACAAAAATTAAGAAGTTATGGGGTTTTTTCGGTTTTCACAAAACCCCTCACCATTTCCATCCCCTTTGTCCGCTTTTGCCCATTAACGAACTTGAGCGAGATTTTATGTCCCTTGATTTTATGTATCAGTTTGAAAGAGATTTGTGCAGAATTGGGGAAGTTATCGTGTCCAGAAGAAAGTGATAACACAATTGCTTCGGGAAATTCCGTTCAAAATGCCAATTTTGACATCATTTTTTTAAATATGTTCTGCCTCTATCAAAAAATCGATCATTACTTTACATTATATAGTTTCTGAATAAAAGAATCTAGCAATTGGATGCGTTTGAGAGCAAAAATTAATTTAAAAATGAGTAGCAAAATAAGCAGTATGGATTTGAGTGCATCCTTAATGCAATGATTTTTCCAACACAATCCGCTTCGGGAAATTCGGTTCAAAATGCCCACTTTAGCAGCACTTTTTTAAATACTAGGGGGCTCGGCCCCCTACGAGCTACGCTTGCCAACCCCCGTCCAGACACCGCAGACTCTAAATGCACGCTAATTTGATAGGCTTTAAAAAGATTTCGAAAGATTGAATTATAATTTAAAAAACAGTGGCGATCTCCCTATAAACGAATTTCTATTCATTTCTCTTTGATTGGGGAATTTTAACGCCAAATCCGCTGCGGTACTACTTGATTATCCTGTCGACCAATTTCGCCAAATTATATAAATCGCCAAACCACTCGCCAAATTATACAAATTGATATAACTTTTATTTTAAATAACGAAAGAACAAATAAATTCGTACAACATTAATAAAAACACAAATAAAACGTCGAAATAAAAATAACTTGATGGCGTATACACGTGTAACAACATTTCAAAATAAGCTAATATAAAAGGAATTAAAGAGAGTCTTTGTCTCCTGGTATTTTTTAACAAAGCGAAAAGAAAGTTCTTTTAAATGAGACATTTTAAATTAATTCTCAAAATATCAAATAAATGTCTAGCGCAATTTCTAAATTTAAACTGTTTTGCAATATTATTTTGTGTTCATTTTATGTAATAACTATAATGTGACGTAAATATGACGTAATTTCTCCTAAGACTTCTAACGTATGTTAATGAATTTATTATTTTACAATATCCTTTCTCTTTTAAAATTCACGTGTGTACTTTTTATGACGTAATTTTTAATAAGTTCCTGCTTTTTATACGTAATTATTTAATTCTAATTTGAAAGTTTTTTTCCTGTTTATAATAGTCACGTGTAAATAAATTTTTAATTTGAAGCAAACATTATTGCTTGCGCTTTTTATACAGTTGGCAACAGTTTAAATTAGTACAATTTTCTGAAATCTGTAAAAAATATCTCTAGAAATGCTGAAAATTTGAATTTAAAATAGAAATAAAACCTGAAAAAATGAGTCAAAATAAAAAAATTAATGCAATCTGCACTCCGGCAAATTCTAACGTATAAAATGATCTAAAAATGATTACACTGCCATGTATACTTTTTGCTGCTATAAAACTTTTTTAGTGGAACGATTTTGTCCAACTTTAGCATTAAATAACTCTTAAAATAATTCTTCGATTTGAAAACTGTCTCCATCAGCGTGTTTATCAAACATTTCTGTATAAAACCACCGATTTTCATATTTTTGTATGCATTATTTTTGTTAATATTAACGAAGAAAGGCCTCCGGTCACAAAAAAATCAAAACCGGCGGCGGCGGCGGCGGTGACAGCGGTAGTTACTTTTTTTTAGAATAGAGAGATATTCTGCCTCTATCAAAAAATCGACCATTTCGGTACATTATATTGTTTCTGAGTAAGAAAACGTAACAATTGGAAGCCTTTGAGGGCAAAAATGAATTGTAAAATGAGTCAGAAAATAAGCAGTTTGGATTTGAATACACCCTTACTTAGATGATTTTTTTCTTCAACCGCTATGTATTTTTAATTTTTTTTTTTTTTTTTTTTTTTTTTTTTTTTTTTGCTGTAAGAATTGATCCTATCCAAAACTTGTCTATACAGATGTGTTAGACAATATTAAGAAGATATATGATAAATTCATGGGGATTTTATATCTTTTGAATTGACGGAGTTATGGATTTTTTACTTCTTCAAACCCCCTTTTTGTTTTCGTTTTTAATTTTTTTTTGCGGTACGAATTGGTCCTATCAAAAACTTGTGAATATAAAAGTTGTAGATAATATTAAGGAGATTTATAATAAAATTAATTGGAATTGATATCGTAAGAATTGACGAAGTTATGAATTTTTTTATCCCAAAAACCCTATTTTTGCGCCCCTTGAGCCCATTTTTAACTTTATCAAAAATCTGTGATACATAAAATTTTGGCCCTATTTTTAGAAGTAATAAAAACTTTAAACTGATTTGATATGTATAAAAATTAAGAAGTTATGGGGGGTTTTCGGTTTTCGCAAAACCCCTCCCTATTTCCACCCCCTTGGTCCGATTTTGCCCATTAACGAACTTGACCGAGATTTTATGCCCATTGATTTTATGTATTAGTTTGGAAGAGATTGGTGCAGAATTACGAAAGTTATCGTGTCCAGAAAAAAGTGATATATATATATATAGATAGATAGATAGATAGATAGATAGATAGATATATAAAGTTTTTTACTGAGGGTGGTTTTGGGTTCTAGAGGTCATGATCGGTGTAGATCTGCAAAAATTTTTCAGAAATTCCAACATGGGAACGATCCCAATAGGTAGTATTTCATACGAAATCTACCTAAAACTTATCATTCAAATGACTTGAAATTTCGTTTCTAGGCATAGTTTGAACCGAAGATTTGAAATATCGCGTTAAATTTGGGTATTTCCATTGAAAAAAATGAAGTTAGGATTCGTTTTAATATGTATATGCCCTAAGCAAATTTTATATACATCATTTAAAAGTAGACTTTATTTCCAATCGTCCGGTACCAGTAACTTTCTTCTACGATAATTTGTTGAGGAGTTAGTAGGGGGTGTTTACTTTTTTTTCCCCACGACTGTACGATAGAATGGATCAGTCATATTTAGAGCCAGAATCAGAGTAAAAATCCGTAAAAAAAGAAAAAAAAAATACTTTCTAATATTTGGTGCGAAAAGATGAATTCTCCACGCGATTTGGCGAGCAACATCTTTCCTCGCCAAATGAAAAAAATTAAAATGTATTTGGAAATTGCTTGTGAAATAAGTATTTAAATGCGCAATATCCGATGAATTTAATCTTTAACGAGGAAATAGTTTATTATTTTTTCTATAAGATTATATACAAGTAATAAATATAAGTTGCGTATTGCTGCAGTTATTTAATTTTACACGGTTTCACAGGCTGGATAAGTTTAAAGTGTATTTAAATGTAACAGCCTCATTAAGAATGCTGTCGTTAAACATTTCGTTATGGATTTAGACTCGTTTCCATGGCAACAAGCTTTTTAGGTGCGTTCATAATTATATAAATACGTAGCACCTCTAGTCGTCGTTCAGTCCGTCTGTTCGCATATAACAGCGCTAAAACTACCCAACCAAAACATTTGAAATTTAAAATATAAAATTGTTGCATAATTTTATCGAGTCATTTCAGATTTTATGAAAATCGGATGTATATTTAACGACAGGGACAGTCAAAAGTTTCCCGTTACATTACAGCCAATGGGAAAAAATTATTTCAAGTGCATTTTAATGATGTTACAGCCTTTCGAACAGAATGAAATTGATATGTACTTATGAAGCGCACTAAAATAAACATTCAGTACAATATGCAGTGCAAACAATATTTATAAAACTACTTATAGTACGAACGCACCTCATTTGCCACGTTTGACGTGCAATTTCCAACTTCTTTGTCTCCGAAATTAATGTCGAAGTCAAATTGCCAGTGCTTAGATTCGGACCTTAATTTTGAGTATGAAGCAAGATTAGATTTCATCATATACAGATATAAATCTATACGACAAAATTTTAGTTATAAAAATGTAAGTTAAATTTACTTAAAATAGATTCGTATTGAAGAGTAAAACATATTTTTACCTTACAGAGTATTTATCATAAAAGCGTATTTTTCAAAACTTTATTGTTCCGCCAACGAAGGATAAATCGTAGTGAAAGTACAAAATTTCCATTATTTTATTACGGATTCTCTATAGAGGTTCCAGGGGAATTTTTTTTATAAACAGATATACACTCATGAGAGCAATATTCTGTAATTTTTTTGAGTACGCACTTATGGAGATCTTCCTTATCAGTTGGTCTTTCATATTAATAGCTATCAACCCTACTGAGAATACGTAGGGTAAAGTAGAACACTCGAATTTAGTCTTACCCTACAATTATCGCTTGTTAAATGCATCGACATTTAACGTATTAGGAGAATCTGCTTCATTTTATATCCAAGACGTTCTTACATCTATTCCAAGGCGTATAACTTCTGTTATTCATGTGTGTCATATACGCTCGAAATACACTAACCAACCCAGGTGTGTAATCCTTCGGTTAATTTATCACTAGTTTTCTTCACAACACTAAATTATAGTTTATTTATAAGAATACACAAAGACATGGAAGACAAAACATTTATTTGAACGTCACACTATATACAAATAATCATATTTTTCACATAGCTGCAGACCACCTTCACATTTCACTCCAAAACAACACTTCACTATATTGTTAAATTATTTCACAAAAAAACTCAAATTAATATACTTCCGTCTTTATTACAATCTTTCGGTTTCTCATAAAAAATATTCGCGCATGCTCACATGCCGGCTTACACAACACTTCTACCTTCCACACTCTCAAAAACCGTCTCCCCTACCTCTCCGCGCCCCCACGTATCACGTGTCAAATGGCGCCAGAGAAATTAAAGGAAAATTATCCAGACGCCTCCAGACATCACAATGTGAAAACTGCAAACTACCAGTCATTGTCAAAATTAACATTCTTTAAGTTTATAATAGTTCCATGCAGACTAAATTTTTAAATAATTAACTGATTCATATTTAAAAATATATGGAAAAATTTAATGTTGTAGGTGCGGGTGCAGGCTCAGGAGCAGGTGCAGGCTACGGCCAAGGTGCAGGAGCAGGTTCCGGATATGGTGCCGGTTCTGGAGCTGGCTCAGGAGCAGGTGCTGGATCTGGCGCAGGTTTTGGACGATACAGCTCCGCCCAAGCTGCAAGTGCAAGCTCCCAAGCTTCCAGTTCTTCATCTAGTGTGTCTTCCCAATTTGGTAGTGCGTATGGTCAAGGGTATGGTCCTGGTGCAGGTAATTATTTTTATTGCTTTGTTCATCAGAGAATGACACATTTAAAGAAAATGAAAACTTAAATTTCTTAATTTAACAGCCAAAAGAATTTTTTTTTTGTCATTGATAATAGTCTTATTTCAGTAAGTCAAATATAAAAAAATGTCATTTTAAATATTCGAGTGGCATCTCATTCCTTTAATAAATCCTCAAATTTGCTTTGTTTAATACATCTCATTCCAAACTTTGTAATATATGTGTTTTTAAACTTTTAAATGCAACTGACTTATGCAGATATAGAAACTGTACGAAGTTAACATGTTCAAGATTATAATTACTTTGTATAGCTTTGTATTAATTTTGTAGCATTAGCACAACATTCTTATTCAAAAAAATGGTAGAATATGGTTAGTCGAAAAAAGGGAGATTAAAAAAAAAAAGTCGCAATGACTGTGTTTTAAAGCTAGCTTAAAGAGATCACTACGTATGTAGTGAATTAATTGCAGGAACTGCAATAATTTTTGCAAGAGATTTTTTTGAGATTTTTCTCTCTGAGCTCGTAAAATTTGCAAGAAGATCAGTCAGATAAAATAATGTTTATTGTTTGGAGTCGGAAAATTTCCAGTAATCGAGTTCTAAAAAAAATTAATTTTATGCTACTGATCAAATGTAAGATTTTCCAGACTTTATGATTAGTTTCAATTATTTCAAGTGACTGTAATGCATATTGTGTGGAAAACATATTTTCATAGAAAGAAATTTACCTTCCATTTCTCTTACTTTTAAAAAACATCTTTCAAATAAAGCTAGAAAGACACTTTTTGTGATGAGAAATTATAATTTTTAAATTTATAAGATTAATTAGTTTATTTCTATTGTAACTCGGAGATTTAGTTAATTATTAGTAGACTCTTGACAAAACAAAGATGCATAACAGCTGCAGTATCTACGTCGACACTGGAACGGTTGTTCTAAATAGTGTTACAACTGATTCTTATTCAATCTCTAGCAGTCACCAGAGATTTAAAACGGATCAATTAGACTGAAAATCGATAATAATTAAAATTAAGATAGACATTCAATAGGCAGAATTACTATAATTGCTTATTATTTTAATTATGTTAACATAATTATTAAAAACAAAAAAATCATTCATCTGCAAGTTGTTGTACAAAACGTTTTAGTATATGATCCGATTGGATTTTTTAAATGAAACAAGATTTGACACTTACTTTCTCTCTTTAAAGTTGTACTTAATTTTTTAAAGTTTCCTTTCCATAATGGTGTTCTAATACTGCAAAATATAAGATTCGGATATAACAGTTTATTTAAGTTGGGTTAAGAAAATTACACACAAACTTAAAAACTCATATGTAGAAAGCAATGTGTTTTTGTGAAATTACATCTGTGATCTACACTGTAAAAAAAAATCTGTAGGTCTACAGATGTAAAGTTACATGCTTACTAAACTTTCAACTGTAACTGTACGAAAAAAGCTGCAAATCTACAAAACTAGTTTTTGTAAAGCTACAAAAATCTGTAACTTTACAAATGAATCTGCTAAAATTTCAGTATCTTACTAAACTTTTATTTGTAACCCTGGCTGCAGTTACTTGAAAAGTTCTCGGAATCCCAGTTTCCAAAAAAATTCTTAGTAACCGTAATGATTTTTTGATTTTCGGCGCAAAAGTGTGTCTGTTACATGAAATTTTGTTGTTGCCGTTACATGAAAAGTTCTAGGAATCCCAGTTTCCTAGAAAAACTTTAGTAACTTCACAGATTTTTTTTTACAGTGTACCTCCTCTTATTATGATTTTAGTAGTCACGCCAGATTCTCGACATTTATCCACTTGCTGCAACATTAGTTTAGAAAAACTAATATTTATCATCTAATGAAATCAATAAATTAGTTTTACAGCTTATGCTATATGTAAAACGCTTTCAAAATGTAATAATACATGAACGAAATAAATTGTTTTAGGAGCAGCAGCGGGTGCAGGTTCCGGAGCAGGTGCAGGATCTGGATTAGGCGCAGGTTACGGCCAGGGTGCTGGAGGTGGATATGGTGCTGGTGCAGGTTCCGGAGCAGGTGCTGGTTATGGCCAAGGTGCAGGCGCAGGAACTGGCTCAGGAGCAGGTGCAGGATCTGGAGCAGGAGCAGGTTACGGTCAAGGTGCTGGTTCAGGAGCGGGCTCGGGTGCAGGTTATGGCCAGGGTGCTGGAGCTGGGTATGGTGCTGGTGCAGGTTCCGGAGCAGGTGCTGGTTATGGCCGAGGTGCAGGCGCAGGAGTTGGCTCAGGAGCAGGTGCAGGATCTGGAGCAGGTGCAGGTTATGGCCAAGGTGCTGGTGCAGGTTCCGGAGCAGGTGCTGGTTACGGCCGAGGTGCTGGATCTGGATATGGTGCAGGTTCTGGAGCAGGTGCAGGATCTGCAGCAGGAGCTGGATATGGAGTCGGTGCAGGTTCTGGAGCTGGCGCAGGATCTGGAGCAGGATCAGGTTACGGTCAAGGTGCTGGTTCAGGAGCAGGTAATTTTGAAAATTCTTGTTAATAAAAGTTGCAAATTTATACCCCGTTTAAAATAGACCGTGAATTTGTCAGACTAAATCAGAAAAAATGATATATATATTTCCGTTTACTTTATATTTTTTTAGCGCGTGATAGTTTAAAATATTATGCAAACGTCTAGGATATATTTTTACAGTAATAACTTTTCGTTCATTCCAAGTTTGATTTTTAACATATTGTTTTATAAATGGCTGCAGTTATTTAATTTTATACGGGTTCACCGGCTGGATAAGTTTTAAGTGTATTTTAAATGTAACAGACTGATTAAGAATGTTGTCATCGATGTGCGTCAGCGTTTCCATAATAGCATTCTCTTGTTGTGTCCGGAAGCAACAATATTGAAGTCAAATTGCCAGCGGTCAGAAACCGATCTTAATTTCGAGTTAGAGGGACTTTTCATCCATTTAAATTTTGTTCTTAATTATTTAACTTTTGAATAGGTATTTTTAAGCTTTTAACCCTGCAGTGCTCGCGCGGCGGCCCATAGACGCCAGGATTGTTTCTTTTCCCGATGTGCACTGCTGAAGTCAAGGAGAAGTCACGTGACCTTTATGAAAATATGGTCCATATGGCTAGTATGAAACCACAATATATATACGTTTTACTTCAATTATCCCTTTGAATTTATAAATTTAAATTGAACGACCTAAATATATATTTGTACAGCAAAAATATACCTGGCGTGTGTCAAGTGCCGCGCGACCTTTAACGTAACAATATGCCACGCGAGCACTGCAGGGTTAAATTCAACTGACCTATGCAGAAATAGAAACTGTACGAAGTTAAAAAGATTGAGTTTATAATTACTTTGTATAGCTTTCTATTAATTTTGTAACGTCAGCATAACTTTGTCATTGAAAAAAATGGTATATGTTTACTGGAAAAAGGGAGATAAAGTCACAATGACTGTGTTTTAAAGAGACTTTAAGTATGTAGTGAATTAATTGCAGGAACTAAATTTTTTTTTGAGATTTTTGTCTTTGAGCTCATAAAATTTGCAAGAACCTCAGTCAGATATAATAATGTTTATTGTTAGCAGTTACGATCGACGTTTGTTAATTCATATTCTTAGGGACAGAGAAAATTTCCAGGAATCTAATTCTAAAAAAAATAATTTTCCTGCTATAGCTCACATGTAAGAATTCCCAGACATTATGATTAATTTCAATTATCTGAAGTGACTGTAATGCAATATTGTGTTGAAAACATATGTAGATGGAAAGTACCTCCATCTCTGTCTATCTCTTACTTTTCACAAACATCTTTCAAATAAAGTTAGAGAGACGCTTTTTGTGATGAGAAATTATCATTCTTAAATTTATAAGGTTGAATTCGTTCATTTCTATTGTAATTCCGAGATTTATTTAAATATTGGCAGAATCTTGACAAAACAAATGTAAAGGTACATAACAGCTCGAGTATCTACTTCAATAGGTCTCTGTAGGTCTAAATAATAACAGGGAGGAGATTTCCGCTTTTTTGTACACCAGTATAATGTTAGAGAAAATGTTGTTCCCTTAAATCGCAAAAGTGATCCGATTAAATAAAATCACATTTTCTCTAACAAAATACTGATGTGCAAAAAAAGAGGAAATCTCATCCCTGTAATAATTACAACTGTTTCTTATTGAAGCTCTATGAGTCACCAAAGGTTTAAAACGGATTAATTAGGCTGAAAATTAATGATAAATAAAATTAAAAGGTTTAAAACGGATTAATTAGACTGAAAATTAATGATAAATAAAATTAAAAGGTTTAAAACGGATTAATTAGGCTGAAAATTAATGATAAATAAAATTAAAAGGTTTAAAACAGATTAATTAGGCTGAAAATTAATGATAAATAAAATTAAAAGGTTTAAAACGGATTAATTAGACTGAAAATAAATGATAAATAAAATTAAGTTAGACAGGTAATAATCAGACTTACTATCTATATTATAAAGAACAAACGTGTCTATGCATGTGCTGACGTCTTTTTGACGATGGCAACACCAAACGATTAAATTTAATATTTATTTGTTATTGCAATTTTTTAAGGCACATTTTCAATTTTTACACCATCCAATAGAGGAAAAAATGTACTTTCAAATGCAATTTGTTTTAAATATATATCGCAATTTATTTGAAAACTGAATGACAATTTATTCAATGTTTACTGTTTAAACAAAAATTTCAAGCCTGAATTTTTATAAAAAATCTATCGTTATCGCTGGCAACGATTGCGAAAAATAAATCCGTTTGCTCTTAAATTAATATAAATAGCTCATGATTTGATTCCAGCTAGTATACCGTAACGAAATGAAAACATTGATCTATCAATAAATAAAATACAAATTTAAGACATGTAATCAAATTTCGCGCATGACCCACTGAAATGAACAGAATCAAAAATGCTAATTGTAAATAGCGATTTTGGAGATTTCTTCGGCTGTTAACTCTTGATGTGAGGCCAGTATGAAAATATCGCTTTTAATATGTTACAAAACTTTATTTAAACCCATTATTGCTGTTTTTCATATAAATATGATTTCTTGTAAAGTTAGTGGGCGTTCTAAAAATATATTGAATGTAAACAATCTATTATAGTTATCAATTAAAAGAAAAAAATACTGTACTGCGAGACTTTCTCCTCGCAATCTTCGAAATTATTTACGGATACGTATTTTCCTTAATTTTTGATTAACTGTAGTTCTTTATATCAGCAACGTGTTTCAACGATATATAAGTATACAATATCAAAAGCCGCTTGTAGAACCTTTCGAAAAATACCCCAAGCATGTTAACATCAGAAATAATATATATATGATTGTTCTCATCTATATTTTGTAACCCAGGAAGCCCGGGTTTATCCTCTTATAAGTGCTTAATATTTTAATTATGTTAACATAATTGTTGTAAACAAAAAATCATTCATCTGCAAGTTGTTGCACGAAACTTATTATTATATGATCCGACTGTTTGTTTTTAATTAAACAAGATTTGACACTTACTTTTTTCTCTTTAAAGTTGTACTTAATTTTTGAACGCTTCCATTCCTTAATGGTGTTCTAATACTGCTAAACATCAGATACGGATATAGCAATTTATTTTTATTCGGTTACGAAGATTACACATAAACTTAAAAACCAGAAGGTAGAAAGTAATATATTTTTGTAAAATTACGCCTGTGATCTAACTCGTCTTATTATGATTTTAGTATTCATGCCTGATTTTCGACATTTATCCATTTACTGCAACATTAGTTTAGCGAAACTTGTATTTATCATCTAATGAAATGAATCAATTAGTTTTATAGCTTATGCTTATGTAAAGCAGATTCAAAATGTAATAATACATGAACGGAATAATTTTTTGTAGGAGCAGGAGCAGGAGCAGGTTCCGGAGCTGGTGCAGGATCTGGATCAGGCGCAGGTTACGGCCAAGGTGCTGGAGCAGGTTATGGTGCTGGTGCAGGTTCAGGATCTGGAGCAGGAGCAGGTTACGGTCAAGGTGCTGCTTCAGGAGCTGGCGCAGGTGCAGGATCTGGAGCAGGAGCAGGTTACGGTCAAGGTGCTGGTTCAGGAGCAGGTGCAGGTTATGGTCAAGGTGCAGGAGCTGGATCAGGAGCAGGAGCAGGTTACGGTCAAGGTGCTGGTTCAGGAGCAGGTAAGTTTGAAAATTCTGTTGCAGCTTACATTTTTCATCTAATGAAGTATATAAATTAGTTTTATAGGTTAAACTAGATGTAAAACACTTTCAAAATGTAATACAATATTAACAAAATAAATTGTTGTAGGTGCCGGAGCGGGTGCAGGTTCCGGATCAGGCGCAGGTTACGGTCAAGGTGCTGGTTCAGGAGCTGGTGCTGGTTCAGGAGCTGGTGCAGGTGCAGGATCTGGAGCAGGAGCAGGTTACGGTCAAGGTGCTGGTTCAGGAGCAGGTAATTTTGAAAATTCTGTTGCAACTTATATTTTTCACATAATGAAAGGCATAAATAAGTTTTATAGCTTAAGCTAGATGTAAAACTCTTTCAAAATGTAATACAATATGAACGAAATAAATTGTTATAGGTGCAGGTTCCGGATCAGGCGCAGGTTACGGTCAAGGTGCTGGTTCAGGAGCTGGCGCAGGTGCAGGATCCGGAGCAGGAGCAGGTTACGGTCAAGGTGCTGGTTATGGAGCAGGCTCTGGCGCAGGTGCAGGTTATGGAGCAGGAGCAGGCGCAGGTTACGGTCAAGGTGCTGGTTCTGGAGCAGGTAATTTTGAAAATGCTGTTGCAACTTATATTTTTCATCTAATGAAAGGTATAAATTAGTTTTATAGCTTAAACTAGATGTAAAACTCTTTCAAAAAGTAATACAATATGAACGAAATAAATTGTTGTAGGTGCAGGAGCGGGTGCAGGTTCCGGATCAGGTGCAGGTTATGGTCAAGGAGCTGGTTCTGGCCAAGGTGCAGGAGCTGGTTCAGGAGCAGGTGCAGGATCTGGAGCAGGTTACGGTCAAGGTGCTGGTTCAGGAGCCGGCGCAGGATCTGGAGCAGGTTACGGTCAAGGTGCTGGTTCAGGAGCAGGTGCAGGTTATGGTCAAGGTGCAGGAGCTGGAGCAGGCGCAGGTTACGGTCAAGGTGCTGGTTCAGGAGCAGGTAATTTTGAAAATTCTGTTGCAACTTATATTTTCCATCTAATGAAAGGCATAAATTAGTTTTATAGCTTAAGCTAGATATAAAACACTTTCAAAATGTAATACAACATGAACGAAATAAATTGTTGTAGGTGCAGGTTCCGGTTCAGGCGCAGGTTACGGTCAAGGTGCTGGTTATGGCCAAGGTGCAGGAACTGGTTCAGGAGCAGGCGCAGGATCAGGAGCAGGTGCAGTATCTGGAGCAGGTTACGGTCAAGGTGCTGGTTCAGGAGCAGGCTCGGGCGCAGGTTATGGCCAGGGTGCAGGAGTGGGTACTGGATATGGTGTTGGTGCAGGTTCTGGATCAGGTGCAGGTGCAGGTGCAGGTTACGGTCAAGGTGCTGGTTCAGGAGCAGGTAATTTTGAAAATTCTTGTTAATAAAAGTTGCAAATTTATAGCATGTTTAAAACAGACAGTGAATTTGTCGGACTGAGTCAGAAAAGGATTTATATCTCCGTTTAATTATAGATTTTTTAGCGAGGAAGAGTTTGAAATATTTATACAACACTTGGGGTATATCTTTCGCCTACACGAACCGTATTTTAGTCCTTTAAATTAGAAAATACAAATCACGCGGATTAAGTATTTGCAAAAAAATTATAAAACTGATCAAAAACTAGTGACGGTTTAAAGTATTCAGAAAACGTTTGATACAGGAATGGCAAACGTTTTGCATGCGGTTGCCAAATACCATATTATTATTATTCAACAAAATTTAAACGTGCAAGACCATTTTAACATAGAAAATATTTTAATAAATAATTAATTTTAAAGACTTTGTAGTAGAATGTTTTTTGCCTTTAAGTTTTTTATTATGCTGTATTAATTCAGTAAGTTAGCCATGACACATCGAAATTTGTGTTAATAATTTATAAATCAGATTTTCATCAATGTGGTAGTCTGATGCCCAATCTGGCCCATAATCATATCCAGATAGATGAATGAAGTATCAGGTTGAATTCATATTTTATGATTTAAACGATCCTTTAAAATTTAATTAAAAATGTTTTTAAATATTAGAAAGAAGAAAAATGATTTGGCAAACATACATGTTGAATTGTTTGGTGAGAAAATGAGGCTACAGAGAGCTTACACTGAGATTTATAAAATGTTAATTCATTCAAAAATTAATCTTTTTTTAATAGTTAAAGCAAAAAAGAATATTACAGTTTTATTAACAAATATAGAATTGAATTTTTCCTATAAACTGGTAATTATCTAAAACTTTGTCGCATAAAAAAATTTCTTACGTGCCCTATTGCGCACGCCTGCCATAGGTTCGACCCTCTGCGCAGGTGTCTATCTTTCGGTTGTATAATCCTCATTTTTATTCTTGAAACTCGAAGATAGAAGCTAAACGTACTAAGCTTTCACAACGGAATATTAAATGTGACCAGATTCTTTTGATTGCATAGCGCAGCGATTGCACCCCTTTATGCATGTTCGAGTCAAGATATTCTAACGTGCGAGAAGCATTCTAGTTCAGAAAATATTAAATAAAGAAATGATTTTTAAAGAATATTTACAAAAATATTTTTCCCATATTTATAAATTTCATTCTTAACTGCTGTATAAACTTAAATAATATATCAATGTCGCACTGATGATAATTCATAAATTCCCAGTAACCGAAAAATGGTCATAAAATAAAGCATTTTGTAGTTCTTAGATCAATTTAAGAAATAACTACACATTAATGTGCAGCTTTAATTTCATAAATATAATTGGATTTTTTGCAAAAATTTAAAATAGATTTTGTTTCCAATATTTACCCAATTAGTACTTATCAGATGGGTGGGGTGAAGTGAGTAAGCCGTCAGATAAAATGATTATACATATAGCTTACATTACTTTCAGATAAAAATAAATGAATTAAGATTTAAATTACGATGAATTTTATTCACAAGAATGAATATACCCTCTATACCTAAGCTTGCTTCTTTTATTATCTTAATACATCATCATCGTCAATGTTTGGAAATAAATATTTTTAGCAGTTTTTCGTGGCAAATTTTATTTTATATTTCTCATGAACTTGATATATGACTTCTCCAATGACTTGCTACTTAGATTTTCGCAGTTACTCATGTACGTGGTTTGACATCTTTTGCATAGATTTTTCCAAGTTTCATTATTTTTTTTATCTCATTTTGTGGTTTTGAATAAATGTAATTTTGAAGGTGGAATTTGTAGGTCATTTTCTTTTTTGTGTTTCTTGTTCTAAATCACTTGTCTTTCTGTTAATAATCTTTGTGCTGCTGTTACTTCTGTGAAATCTTCACTTATTACTTACCTATCATACGTAGTATAGGATAAGTCTTGTAATTGTTTAAAAATCGATTTTTTTTGACTGAATTACACATTTCCGACACTGAAGATTCCGAAAAACATATTTTTAGAAAATAAAAAATTGCCGTCCATCTATCTCTGTGTGTGTGTGTATGTATGTCTGTGAACGCTGTATATTTGGAACAAATGGAGATACCGACTTAAAATTTGGCGTATATTTAGTATGTAATAATGGGAAGAAGCTTATTGAACATCAGTAATTTCGATTATCCGGAACTATTTTTTTCGGACTCTCGAAATTTTCGTTCTGATAAAAGGTATATAAAAATTTTCGAAATTGTTTATTTGAAGGAGTGAATATAAAAGACAAAAAAAAAAAAAAAATAAATAAATAAATAAATTTTGCATAAAGATTGAAGTCAATCAGATAAGAAGTTGCCGAGATATTTGTAATCCTATTTTCCACACTCTTTGATTTTTCATGGCACTGTATTTCCTTCAAATTTCAATTCAAAGACATATTTGTTATATATTTTACAAAGAAGTGAAATATGCAAAAATAACACCCATGAGTGGAATGGTGTTGTTAGGGGTGAAAAGAGCGCCAATAAAGCCTTAAGAGGCTACTTGTGTCACCTGAAAAGATCCGCTCACTAATGGTAATCCTAAGGCAGAAAATTTTAAAGATACCTCTTTTGTATTTCAGTTTTTTTAAACAATTCATTTTTGTTTGGCTAGCTGAGCTCGATCTGTACAAAGGTCGGTTGAGTTTCTTTACGGATATTTTTAATTAGGGCACTTTCATTTTCGAAACCAGTTTCGAAAGTGAAAACATGCTCTTGAAAAAAATCTGCAAACAAAATCGAAAAAGTAAAAAAGGGCAGTTGTAGAGATCAATCTCAGCTATCCCATGCAAAAAATCTGCAAACAAAATTGTAAAAGTAAAAAAGGGCAGATGTAGAGATCAATCTCAGCTATCCCATGCAAAAAATCTGCAAACAAAATCGAAAAAGTAAAAAAGGGCAGATATAGAGATCAATTTCAGCCATCTCATGCAAAAAAAGTCATTTAATTTATTAAAATGCAAACGAGATACCTTAAATAATTCATTCCTACGATTAGCATTAGCGAGCATCACGATTTGAATAAAATTGAAATAAATTGGACATGAGACGCTTAATCTAACGCAGTAAACTATTGGTTAACCCTTAAATGCTGCGTGTTGCTTTTCGGCAACATACCCAATTTAGGCTCTAAAATACTATTAGAGTAATATTGAAGCTATAATGTCTAATGTTGCTAATAAAATACATTCTGAAAATGTTATTAAATCGATTTTCAACCTGTAGATGGCAGCATTTGTGCTGTTTATGAATAAAGATAGATTTATTTTTTCAATTGTTTCTACTTGTTCTTTTTGTTTTATTTGGAAGCTTGCGAAATACCCTATTTTGTTCTGCCGTGAGCAAGTAAAATTTATTTCTTACTATAGTTCCTGAAATTCTTGTTTGTTTAATATTATAGAATTTTATCAAGGAAAATTATTTTTTCAATTAAAAACCAGTATTGCCGATTAGTAACAAACAGTTTTAGGTAGATTTCGTAAGAAATCCTACCTATTGCAGTCGTTACCATGGTGTGACTTTTGAAAAATTCCTTCATAACTTTTCATTATAGGACCCCAGGAACCCAAAACCACCCCCACCTAAAAAGTTTATATATATATATATATATATATATATATGTATGTATGTATGTATGTACTAAATTTTGTCCGCACGATAAAAGTCGTAATTATGCACGGATCTTCTTCAAACTCGCCAACAACTTTGAGATGACTAATATCTCGGCGGGGATTGCAAATGGAAAAAATCGGCCCAAGGGAATGGAAATGGGGAGGGTTCAAAATTTTGAATACCCTCTTAACATGATTCTGATAAAACCAGCTCTTACACAACAATGGCAGGAAAAAATAAATATTTTTCGTTATAGCAGTTGCCAACAATAAAAAAAAAAGAAATAAAATTCTCACCACAACAAATGCTTTTCTATTGCAAGGTTTCACGTGAAAAATTAAATTAAATAAATAGCTTGAATAATTGAAACAAATTGAATATTACGTCATAAGTTTCTTAGAGCAAGGTTTCCGCATGAAAACACAAAATGTAATAAATAGTTTGACGAATAAAAAAATATATATATTGCATCATATTGGAAATAAAACGGACCTCAGCAGGTGAATATGTAACGTCATGTGAGTTTGAAGAAACGTATTAAAACATGACGAAAATCCGACAATGGAAATATTAACTTATTTTAACACTTTGAGGTTCTCTGAATTTGCTTTAGCTATTTTTTAAACCTATTCCATATACATTCGTGTGTGTATTCGTGTATATTAGAATTTTCCCAAAATGTTTAGCTCTCTGGAGCTCATTCTTATTGAAGGAACTGGGTCTATCTCTAATCTTGATTTAAGTTTTGTTGGTGAATTTAGTACTTCGAAATCTACCTCCGCCTGTAGGCCCGAGCCGTCAGGGATTTTTTTTTAGCCGTAAACCATACTAAAAACAAAATATGATTTTTTAAAAGTATTTTTCCCATTATTTAATTAAAAAATGAAAGCTGAAAAACATTATTACAATGATTTTTGAAAAATCAGGCATTTAAAGGTTAATGTGATTATCATTTTTGGAGTTATAAGGATGTTTCTTTTACGCAATTCGGCACTACTTGATTATCCCGTCAACCAAAATCTATTGCCAAACTATAAGATTAAATGCCAATAAGATTAAATGGCTTATGTAAATGTCACATTCACTTGACATTAAACATGTTACACGTGTTTGTTACGTCATCAAGTGATTTTTAATTCGACGTTTTACTTACATTTTTATTAATCTTTTACTAATTTATTTGTTCTTTCGTTATTTAAAATAAAAATCATGCCAATTTGTATAATTTTGCGAGTAGTTTGGCAATTTATATAATTGGACGAAATGGGTCGACGGCATAATCAAGCAGTACCCGCAATTTAGTAATAGAGCTTTACTATGTATTAAAAATATTTAAATATACGTTTAAATTTTATTTTGGAATTGCAATGCATTTTATAAATAGTTTACACATGTTTTATTTTCATATTTTATATTATGTATATCCATGATGGGTAAGTATTACGTGGCCCCTAACGACTAGTTTTTTTATGACTCCTTTTTTGCACCTTCTATTAAATTTTTAAGAGACATCATTGTAGAAGGAAATTGTAAATAGAACAATAAAATGACAGAATCAAGTTAAATAACAATTTTTACAATTTGAAACGAAAAATTCGTTTTAAATTAAAAGGAAGAAAACTCAGTTTTTTTTTTTTTAATAATCCTTAAAAAATATATAATTTTAAGTAAAAGTAAGAACAATTATCATATATTACATGGTTTTTCTAAAAAAAAAATTAAGTAAATAAAGAATACGACAACATAAAGAAAATACTATAAAAAAGTAATCAATATGTAGAAGATAATTTAAGGGGGTCCGGGACAACAAAATCTCCAAATTTTTAAAAAAACTTTTACTGCATTAAACATTTCTCTGTATTTTTCCGCTTAAAATGGCTTTTAAATCATGTTTCTATCTTAATTAGAATAGGAAATATAAATTTTTTTGTTTTGGTTTGTTTTTTCAAAATCTAGCTTTCAAGCAATGGTTGACAAGGAAACGACTTCTTGCGAAAATGCATTTTTCTTCATGATGGCTTTTTTTACCATTTCTTGTATTTAAATCGTTATAAGTCAGGAACGATTAAAGATAAATGGTTCAAACTTGGAACATGTCTTTTCCAATTGCTCTACTTTAATTTTGATTCAGAAAATTAGAAAAAAATATTTACTTTTGAAAATATGATTTTTTTTACTTTACTTTAAGTTACTTTTTCTTTTTTTTTAATTTTTACTTTAAATATTTTAAATTTTTTTAGCATTAATATCTTTTAAAATGCTGCATCAAAATCAAAACTTATATATTTCTGTTTATTTAAATGAACAAAAATTGAAATTCTACAAGTAATATTTCGAGTTATAACGATTTTAAATTACCCCATTTTTTAATGAATTTTAAATAAAAAATAAATAAATGAGAAGTTTTATAATGTGATTTTGTTTACAAATAACATCACAAAAAAAAAATCAAAATTTTAACTCAATAAATAAAAAATTATTTTAAATTGTGCCCCGGACCCCCTTAAATGAACGGGTAGTAAACAACTAATACAGTAAATTCCGTTTATAAGAATGACGTTTACTTTACAATTTTGAATCACCGAAATTTGTCAATGTTTTACGCAAATAGTTGTTTCATAGCACTAGTACGTACAACTCATACGCATTGCCGTTGATTCGTCTTTGATAGCTGAAAGTGTAAAATGAAATGTATAAGGGGTCGTTTGGAAAAAGTAATCAATATCAAGCTGGACATGTTAATTTTAAGAATGTATCTTCTAAACTGGTCACTTCACCCCATTGGCGAATTTACCCTCACAGAACAAGAAACCTTTTTAGATTCTGAGTAGTTCTGTTCATAAAATGCTAAAATGATTGATTCGCAACAAAATTTACAAGCGAATGTCTTGGAAAATATATTCTTGCTTTTATTCGCGTTCATTATAAAAGCAAAATTTTGTTAAAATGTTCTGGTGTCGATTGTCAGTTTGGAATAAAAATTAAGCTGTCGCATTTGAGGCCACCGCATTTGAAAGTGTTAACTGTTATTTACGTATTAATATTTAAATAATACTTTAGCGGAACAGTTCAAAATATAACTGCTCAATTCGAACTAAATAAGTAAATTTCCATACAATTGATAATGTATGACCAAAATTTATTGTTGTTACCGCTGGTGTAGGTTCTGGAGCCGGCGCAGGAGCAGGAGCAGGAGCAGGAGCTGGATATGGTGCCGGTGCAGGTTCAGGAGCTGGTGCAGGATCAGGTAATTTAATTTTTTTTTAATAAAAGTTGCAAATTTATAGTAATTAATGTAAAGAAGATTTGTATCTTTATTGTATTTATAGAATATCATTTGTCTATACAAATCAAACTTTAATCCTTCAAATTTGAAGATACAAGTGGAAACTGATAAGCTAAAATAACAAAGGTGATTAGAAATCATTTGATCATATGCAACACTGATGGCGTGCCTGTTTTTTGCTTGTACATGTTAAAGACACAGAAATCATCTGAAAAAATTATTTTTGTATTAATTTTACAAAAATAATTTTTCACATATCATAAGATTAATTGTTAACTTTTGCTGCACGTACTCAATAACAAATACATTTTCACTGAAATATGTATTAAAGTTACAGAATATTGTGACTAAATGTTTCAAAAAGTGGACGTTCAGTACATGCCAAATATTTAAATAATAAACTGTTACATATAAGAAAATGTATGGACAAAATATATTGTTCTAGGAGCTGGTGCAGGATCAGGAGCAGGCGCAGGATCTGGTGCAGGTTATGGCCAAGGTGCAGGAGCTGGCTCAGGTGCAGGTTACGGCCGAGGTGCAGGAGCTGGTGCTGGAGCAGGATCTGGATCAGGCGCAGGAGCAGGTAATTTTCTACATTTTTGTTATTAGGAGTTAAACATTTATGATATTTATTACATAGACTACAACTTCGATAAGGTAAATCAGAAAGGAAGAAGAATTTCATAATCATTGTACTTATGGAATTTTTAGCACCTTATTATTTAGAATATTGAGAAAACCTTTAAAGCGTAGCTTTGTTAGTGCGAACCAAATTTTAATCCTTAAAATTAGAAGATATAAGTCAATAACATAAAGCTTTTAAAATTAAATAATAAAGATGATCAGATATCTTAGACTACCTTCGGCAATGATGGCGTGCATGTGTGTGTCAACAACATGTCACAACATTTAGGAATATTCTAACTTGGAAAAAACTATATGAAAAATTAAATTTTATACATAGAAAAGAAAACTATAATTGCATTTTTAGTTATAATATATACTCTAGACTTTTGCTTTACATACTCAATAACAAATCCATTTTACACTGACATATGTGTTAATGTTATTGAATATTATACACAGAATATTGTAACTAAATACTTCGAAAAATAAAAGTTCAATAGAGGTAAAAATTTTAAACAATAAACTATTACATATTGGAAAATGTATAAACAAAATATATTGCCTGGTGCAGGATACGGGGCTGCCTCAGTAACAGGAGCAGGTAATTTTCAGTATTGTCGTTATTAAGAGTTAAACATTTATAATGTTTATTGAATAGACTACGATTTCGATAAAATAAATCAGAAAGGAAGAGGATTTTCATCATCATTGTACTTATGGAATTTTTAGCACCTTAATATTTACAATACTGAGAACACCTTTAGTGCGTATCTTTAGTTAATGCGAACCACATTTTAATCCTTAAAATTAGGAAATGTGAGTCAAACACAAACTTTTTAAATTAAATGATAACGACAATAAAATATTTTAGACTGTATACGACAGTGATGGTGTGCATTTTGCTGCATATATTTGCCAACAACATTCTAACGTGTTAGAACATTTAGGAATATTCTAAGTTAGAAAAAACTATATGAAAAAATGACTCCAAAAATAAATATAAATTTTTATTTATCATAATATTTACTGTTAGCTCTAACATTACATACTCAAATAACAAATTCATTTTACACTGATATGCGTATTAATATTATAGAATACTGTAGCTAAAAACTTTGAAAAAAATGTAATTCAGATTTTAAATTATAAACTTTTATGTATGTGAAAATGCATGAACAAAATATATTGTTGTAGGAGCTGGTGCAGGTTCTGGATCAGGCGCAGGATACGGTGCTCGCTCAGGTGCAGGTTATGGCCAAGGCGCAGGATCTGGTGCTGGAGCAAATAACTTTGAATAGTCTTTTTATTAAGAGTTCATCATTTATAAGATTTACTAAATACACCGCGATTTTGATAAGGCGAATCAGAGAAGGGGATTTCCATCATCATTGTTCTTATGAAGATTTCAGCAACTCACTGTTTACAACATTGAGAAAACCTCTAATGGGTATCTTTTGTCTATGCGAACCAATTTTTAATCCTTAAAGTTAGAAGATACAAGACAAATCCATTAACGTTTTGAAACGAAATAATAAAGGTGATTAGATATTTTAGACGGCAGTGATGGCGTGCCTTTTTTCTTATGTGCATGCCACATTCTAACGTTTTAGAATAGTTAGGAACATTCTGATTTTAAAAATATAAAGTGAAAAAAATTTATTTTTCTGAAATTTTTACAGAAATAAATTTCTACCTATGCTAAGATTCATTCTTTAAATATTTATTATACATAATAACAAATCAATGTCACACTGGCATACGTACTAATATTATAGAATACTGCAGCTAAATAGTTCGAAACATAAATGGTTCAGTGCAGATAAAAAAAATTTAATAATAAACTATAATATATGGATAAATAATTCAGTTAGTAGTGGGTGAAGGATCTGGAGCAAGAGCAGGCGAAGGTTATGAACAAGGTGCTCGAGCTGATAGTGGTTCAGGAGCTGGCTATGATACTGATGTAGGATACGCTGCAAGCTCAGAATTAAGTAATTAGAAATAATAATATAGGTTACATTTTTATAACAGTCACAAAAATTACCACGAGCATCATCATTCTAAATCATAATATCACCACATTTTAATCATTTAAATTAGAGCGTAGTAGTCAAACGTATTAAGCTTTCACAGCAAAATAGTAGAGGTAACTAGATTTTTTGATAGTATTAAGCTATGTTCGCGTTCGTTTTACTTTTACCGTCCCAAATGTTTTAGAAACATTTTAATTTACAAATATTAAACGCATAAATGGTTTTTATAGAATTTTTACTCATCCTGTGTCTTTTCCAAGTTATTTCCGACCAAATTAAAAATAAATCCATGCACACTGAAATACGTATTAATGTTATAGAATAATTTAGCTGAATAATTTGAAATACAGTAGTTAAATGAAGACTAAATTTTAAAATGATAACTTATTATGTATGTGATAATGTACGGATAAAACAAATTTTTCTATGAGCAGGTGCAGGTTCTGGAGCCGGAGCAGGAGCTGGCTCAGGAGCAGGAGCAGGATATGGCCAATCATCTACAACGCAAAGTACAACAACAACAGTGTACAAAACTGTTTCAAGAATGTCTTCAGCTGCAGCAACATCTCGTGTTTCTAATGCTGTTTCGAGCATCGTATCAGGTGGAGTCAGTGCCCCTTCTCTTGCCAATACTATCTCTAATACTTCAGCAGCTATTGCTCGTGCACATCCCGGACTTTCTTCATGTGAAGTTCTTGTTCAAACACTTATGGAAATAGTTTCTGCATTGGTTCACATTTTGAGTTCCTCAAACGTGGGCTATGTTGACCCTAGTGCTAGTTCTGCAAGTATGAATCAAGTTGGTCAAGCAATGTCTGCGTTAGGTTGAAATGTTTAACCTTCCAGAAACATTGAAGGGAACGTATTAACTTCCTGAATATGTCATGTATTAAAAATCTTTGAAATAAATATTTAGATTGAACTATACTTGTTATCTACATTTTTTATTTCTTGGAATACTGTATTTCACTACTTTTTTACTGCGCTTAGCTGGCACATACTGTTGGATTTGCTCGTTGAAGAACGTAGTTTAAAATATACAAAAATGTTAGAAATTAAAAAATGAAAACGATCATTAAAAGAGGGAAATTCAGCTATTGTTTTCATACACCCGATAAATAAAAACTGAGACATTTTAAAATTAAGTATAGCTATGAACGAAAAAAAAACAATTAGTAAAACACAAGGAATCTTTATTATAAAAATGGGAATTTACCCTGTAAACATCTCATGTGCGCAGTAAAATTTTATTATACACCACTTTTTACGAGATGAAAATGATGAAAGATTAAGATCTCTAAAAAAAAATGCGGAATCTTCCACAAATTTAGACTTACAAATAATGTATCTTTGACACTCCAAAATATCAGAATAAGTTTCTTTCTTCAAACATGATGTGAGATAGTATTGATAGAAAGCAACAAAATATTTAATGATAATACCTGAAGAAAAAGAATCATTTATAACGCATTTAATACTTAATTATCAAACAAGGATACCTTAACCTTTAACCGGAAACGTGAAAATCCCGTGCACAAACAGAACACTTAATAACTTACCAAATAGTGAACTTAAACATTTAATCTTTAATAGTAATGCATTAACAGGACCAATTTTTTAATATAACAGCAAAATAAGTTTTGAATGTCGGAAAAGAAAATATTAAGGACAGATATGTAGACGCAACCATCTCACAGACGGTACGTTTCCGGTTAAGGGTTAAGCAATTTATTGCATTATGAGGCAGTTAACCTTTAACTGATGTTACCGGTCTCTCAGACCGCGGCTTTTTTCAATTTTTGTAGTTTAGCTTGCAATTTTCAGTTTAACTACAAACACTACCGAAATTTTGTTCCGATTGGAACTTTAGTACTATCACCAGGGATTTTTAAACCGGGAATGCTCGCGCATATCAAAGATATGAACAAATAACACTTTGCCACCAATAAATTCAAACAAAAATCTTCATTTTATATAATCGTTGATATTGCTCACAAATTCAGAGCTAAAATAATTTGAAGATTATTTTTCGAAAATTAGTGGTGAGAAATGTAATAACTGTGCCCACCCTGTGTATGACATACCCTTTGCGTGTAATCCCGGGTTAAATAGGTGAATTTTAATTATAACAGTCCAGTACAAAAACACCATCCCACGAGTTTATCGTGCCTTTTATTCATCTTTCGATGGAGCGGTCTCACAGACCGCTTCACACTAGTTATGTGACTATTTCTGTGACATCCGTTAAAGGTTAATTAAACTGTAGTTCTTCTATCGTTGTAGCGAAGAGTAACATAGAAACGGATCTACTGTTGAGGCACAGAGTTTGAAATGTTACATAACTTAATTTACTAATGAAACTGATATGAATAATACAGTCGCCCATAGGCGTCGACTTCATGGAGGAAGGGGTAGGCAAAATAGGCAATCAGGCCAATAGGCATATAGGCATATTTATACATATATTTTTAAAAACGCTTTTTGTTCTATTTAATCTCTGTGATTAATTAAAGCACAAATAACATTTTAAAATTAGTAATGGAAGTTTACTTGATTTGCCAAAGTTGCCCTCATTATGTCGACGCCTATGCACACAGAAAAAAATAAGACTTAGAACGGGTAGAAAAATATCAGAATTGGATAGACATATTCTCAGGTATGAGGTTACCGAATTCAGGTCCATATGCCTGTTTTGGTTACCACTGTGTATCCATTTTGGGCACTGTTAAATAACCATTTTGGAAAAAAAATTCCAAAATGGGTATTTAACAGTGCTCAAAATGGATACACAGTGGTAACCAAAACAGGTATATGGACCGAAATTGGATAACACCATACCTAAGAACGTTTCTACCTAATTCAGGTATTTTTCCACCTGTTTCAGGTCTTATTTTTTCTGTGCAGTTGGCCTCAGTCATAAGGAGAACGAAGGGACCATCTACTTACCATATCAGATTTCTCTCTATCAAGAATACAATGTAACAAAACTAGTAAAAATCAGTTAAATTATTAACAAGAAAGAAAAAATTATGCATCAAGCATAGTTTATGAAAAACTTTCCAACACATTCAGAATAATGTAATACAACTTCACCGTTTGATAAGCTGAAAGAGGCTGTCTAATTGAAACACCTGGATAAGCATAACACATTTAAAATTATCCGAATTCCTTGAGAAGACCTGTATATGAAATAGAGATTTGTATCTATAAACTAAATGCATACAAAATTTAGTTCATTTAAGAAATACATACTACAGTTCAAAATCCCCTTCAGCAATTTCCTCTAATAAGGAGAATGGTACGTGTATTTTTTTTTTGTGCAACCCTGTATACGAGGTATATAAATTATGGACAGCGTCTAACATGCAAAATATTAGTTAAATTTAAAAGCGCATACCGAATTTGAAAACGCACTTCCAGAAATTATTGCTCAACGACAGTGCTGTAACCGAATTCTTTTGTTTGTCCCTGTAAATGAAATGTAAATGCTATGAATGCCCTATACCATAGTAATCATTTTGTAGTGAAATTCAGTGATTTATAGCAATTTCAATACATTTGAAATAGCGTAATAACCTTAACCATTTGACCGTTTGCCCCGAGATAAGTCGGGGGTAAAAGCACTGTTTCCCCATACCTGTCGCCGGTGAAGTGGTTTTAAAATACCCTGCAAACAATTTTTTTTCCCATTGACTATAACGCAATTCGTTTGAGCGCGTTTGTAAATGGACGATTAATGCTACACAATTCATATTCAATACGGTTGGTTGGTTGGTTGGTTGGTTGTATATTGTTTAATGGCACAAAATCCCATAAGGGACATGCTGCGCCAAACAAGAATAGACTAAAAACATAAAAATAAAGAGCATCAGAAAAGCAATCTGGATGGGGGCCCCATCCAGATGCAGTCAGAAAAGTGTAGATAGGGAAGAAAATTAAAAACTAAACAAACGGACTATACAAGATTTTAGGTAAAAAGTGCAGAAGTGCAGTCTGGATGGGGCTCCCATCCAGATGTCAGAAAAAATTAAAAGAACAATTCAAGTTGTTGTTAAACCAAAGAAAGATGCAAAAATCATATTTCAAAGTAAAATCCAGCATGTTTTAAAAAAGTGAAGAGTGCCCCATGAGGTGTTTCCCCAATGAGGTTTGTCAAGATTGGTGATGATGAGTTAAAATAGATTCTGTATAAGTGCCGGAGACCCGGACAGTCAGTTAAAACATGATGGTCAAGTAATCAAAATCGCAATGTGGACACATGGGAGCATCCTCCCGAAGTAAAAGATGTTTATGAGTGATTCTAGAATGTCCAATTCTCAGACGGGTCAGAGAAAACATCGGCTTTTCTTGGATAACACGGAGGCCAGGCCATGATGGTAGGTTTGATGTGGTGCAGTTTATTATTGCATTCTAAATTCCAACTTTCTTGCCATTTATAATGAATAAAGCGTTTGATAAGTAGTTTTACGTCTGAGAATGGAACTTTATGGCACAACGGATTAAGGGCACGTTTCGCCGCCTCATCCGCTTTCTCATTACCAGGAATACCCATGTGTCCAGGTACCCAGCAAAATAAAAGATTATAACCACGTCTTTTCAATTTATTATAAAAATCAAGGATTAATGAAACATAAGGATGCTTTTTAAATGATTTAATTGCGTCAATAGAGCTATTTGAATAGGTATAAATGATGAAGGATGAGCTATGATGATGAGAGATGTAGAACATGGCTCTCTCTATTGCAATCAGTTCGGCTGTAAAGACAGAAGTAGATGAATGAAGGCGATAGCTTAAAGAGTTGTTTTCACAAAATATCCCACACCCAACAGTATCTCCACTCTTAGAGCCACTGTGTAAATATCAGTGTAATCATTAAAGTTTGATCTGTGTGCAGCAAATATCTGTTGAAAAACAACAGGAGTTAAGGTGTTTCTATCGTATCCTTTAAAAGGATGGAGCGATCTAATACTAGGAGGTTTCCAAGGAGGGTGTACATGCAATGGACATGGACTCACCTCGATACTACTCAGTGGGTTATTATCAGTAATGTTCCTTATTCTGACACCAAAAGGTGGGATGCAAGATGGTCGATGCTGATAAAGCATATCGTTGTCTGTATTTAGAATGTATGAATGAAGATGATGGCTTGGATGTGAAAGGATACGGTAATAAAGTTTTAAAGAATGTTTTTCACGAATGCGGTGTAATGCTGGTTCATTGCAGTCAACATAAAGGCTTAAAACTGGAGAGGTACGAAATGCACCAGAGCAAACACGGAGTGCGCTGGGGTGCACAGTGTCAAGTTTTTTAAGAACAGAATTACGTGCGGAACCATAGACCTGCAGGCATAGTCAATTTTGGAAAGGATGACGGCTCGATAGATTTTAAGGAGAAAAGTACGGTCTGCTCCCCAGGAAGTATTTGAAAGCACCTTTAGTAAATTAAGCGATTTTTCACATTTTGTCCGTAATTGTAAAATATGTGGTAAAAAGGTTAGCTTACTATCAAATTGGAGGCCGAGAAAACGGACAATGTCCACAACAGAAATTTGAGTTGGTCCAATAAAAATTTCAGGATCTGGATGCAGATCCCTACGTCTACAGAAGTGAACACAAGAAGTTTTGTCATGAGAAATTATAAATCCATTCTTATTAGTCCAATTAAGAATATGGGTGAGTGCAATTTGACACTATCTTTCAATAAAACGAATATCCTGTCCCATAGACATAATTCGGAAGTCAACATATAAATCACCTTTCACAGAAGGAAGCAGTTGACTAAGAATGTCATTTATTTTTATAGCAAAGAGGGTGACACTCAGGACACTGCTCTGGGTTACACCCTCTTCTTGTACATAAAAACTAGAGAGTACCCCATCGATTCGGACTTGAAAAAGCCGAATGGCGAGGAAGTTCTTAATAAAATAGGGAGATTCCCACGAAAGTCGAGGTTAAAAAGATCACGAAGGATCCCGTATCGCCATGTTCTGTCGTAGGCTTTTGCCATGTCAAAAAATACTGACACCAAATTGTTGCGTTTTAGAAAGGCTGTCCGTATGTGATTTTCAAGATTGATCAGGTTATCAATAGTTGACCTACCTCGTCGAAATCCACTTTGAAATGCAGCAAGGCAATTGTTATTTTCTAAAATATGCACCAGACGACAATTGATCATTTTTTCACGTAATTTGCAAAGACTGCTAGACAGTGCGATTGGCCTGTATTTATTGGGATTGCTAGCATCTTTCCCTGGTTTAGGAAAAGGAATGATAATAGAGTTACACCAGGCTTGAGGAAAGACCTGTTCTATCCAAATTCTGTTATAAAATGCAAGTAAATTATTGAGAGAGGTTGTGCAGAGATGTTTAAGCATGGTATAGGTGATGCCATCGTGACCTGGAGCTGATAGATGGCTATTTTGCAAACATTTTACGAGCTCTGAGAGAGTAAAAGGGAGATTATAGTCATAAGAGTTACGGAAATTAAAATTGAGGTGGGTAATTTCTGTTTGTCTTTTGTATGATAAAAAAGGTTCCGGGTATGATTCAGAGGCAGAGTTAGATGCAAATGTATTTGCTATGGTTTCAGCAATATTCTTACGAGAAGCTATTGTTTGTCCGTTATGATTTAAGATTGTGATGTGGTTTTCAGAATAAAGACCCATACAATTTTTTACTTTTTTCCAGAGGACTTTACTAGAGGTATTTTGGTTAATATTAGATACATATTGATTCCAGGATTCACGTTGGCTTTTACGGCGCACTCTTCAAGGTTCAGCCTTTCCTTTTTTGTAGGCAATATAGTTAGTGTTATTGGGATAACGTCGAAAGATGCCCCAGGCTTTCTGTTGTTTTTTTTTTTGCAGCTTGACAGTCACTGTTCCACCATGGCTTCCGGTGTCTCATTGTAGATGATGAGTTAGGTATGCTAATATCTGCAGCATTGATAATACACTGGGTGATATTATCAACTGCATCGTCTATGTCACCTTCTACCATATGATTTGTGATTTTAGCATGATTTGTGAAAGTTGGCCAATTGGCTCTGTCATAGTTATAGCGTTTAAAATAATGATTAGAATCCTTGTCAGGAGTGGTCTGTGAAATGAAAGTGGGAAAATGGTCACTGCCGTGCAGGTCACTTGAAATCCAGAAATTCCAATACGGATAGATAGATGGTTGGTTGGTTGGTTGTATGGGGTTTTATGGCGCAAAGTCCCAGTAGGGACATGCTGCGCCAAGACAAAGTCAAAATGTAAAAATGTATATACCAAAAAAACGATTAAAAGAAGAATGACAAAACGGTGATAAAAACAAAAAAATTAAAGAAAACAGTAATATGTATATCTAAAACCGTTTAAAAGAATCAAAGGTTCATAGTTAAAAGTCAAGCGTATTATAATTAAAAACTGTGGAGTTATTAAATTAATAACTGTTAAAATACACAAAGTTTAAAAGGATGTACAAATACTACATGAAAACAAGGTTAAAATCACATGAGTAAAAAACAATGTAAAATCAATTAGGTATAAATTCCTCTAAAACTGTATTTCCTTCATCACCACTTGATTCATAAGAGTCGGATTCCATTGCTTTATCGACATAGTGCTGCAGTTGTTTTGGGTCCTTTAACTTAGAGACAGACGGATTTAAACAGCTGTTCTTGTTCTTTTTCTTCACAGTGTTCCACTGTGAAGAGCCCCCAATTGTTTTCCTCTCTTTCTGAAGGCAAATTTTTTTGCTTGGTTTCACTGTTTGAGTAGTATCAGGTTTTTGTGATGTTTTTTTAGATTTAACAGCCTTAGTATCAGTCTGGAGTTCAGATGACTTTTTTGATTGAACTGGTTTGGATGACTTTTTGGATTGAACTGGGCCGGATGAATTTTTGGATTGAACTGGGTCGGATGACTTTTTGGATTGAACTGCAGGTTTTTGTGATTGACTAGTTTGATATACTATAGTAACAGGTTCTGAGGATGGTAGCCAACGTTCTAATAATGGGGTTGCATAACATTTAGAGCCACAGCAGACATCACGAGTTTGTATCTTTGTGGTACTGTGTGGTGCTGTCATAGGTGAGTTATTTAGTGGAACGGAAGGTTCGGTCTGGGTGCTTATGTGCCTTACAGATTTTGGTTGTTGTTTGAGTAAACTAGAGTAGGAGACTCCGACTGACGGAGTCCTGGATTCAGCAACTTTGCGGGCTTCAGGATAGGAGAGATTTTGAGTTACTTTAACAGAAATGATTTCTTTTTCACGTATCCAGGTAAGACAAGAACGGGAGTATGCAGTATGATTACCCTTGCAATTTATGCAGCGTTCAAGATTTTCACATGATTTATTGTCATGGCCAACTTCTGCACAACGTGCACAGGTGGTGGAACCCCGGCAGTTAGTAGTAGTGTGGCCATAACGCTGGCAATTAAAGCAACGTAGAGGATTAGGAATGTAGGGACGAACAGGACAATTAAGGTAACCAGCTTTAATTCTTTTTGGTAAGGTAGGGCTATTGAAAGTCAGAAGATAGATAGATGGAGAGCAGATAGTGAGATCTATGGCATGAAAGGTGCTTGTCAGTTCATGAAAATATGTATGATCACCATTATTGAGTAGGCATAAGCCATTGTCAGAAATTAATTTTTCAATGATATCACCACGTTGATTAGTGTCAGAATTCCCCCACAGTTGGCTATGAGCATTAAAATCCCCAACGATGATGAAAGGAGTGGGAAGTTGAAGAAGGAGATCATCAAGTAGTGCTGACTGAATAATTTGGTGGGGTGGTAAATAAATGGTACAGAATGTAATGAGACGTTTTATATGTACACGGACTGCAACAGCTTGTAAGTTTGTGTTTAGGTTAATATGAGTATGGAGTAAATTGCGAGAGATGAAAAGAGCCACTCCACCAGTGGCCCTATCACTACCTGTAAAATCTTTTCTGTATGTGGCGAAGGTGCGCAATTTAGTTTTGTCATTAATTTTAAGATGGGTTTCTTGTAAAGCTAAACATAGTGGTTGATGGTCATGAAGAATACTTCGAATTTCGTCATATTTATTATGAAAGCCTCGACAGTTCCATGAAATAATATTAGTCATGATCGATTTTACTATTTTTTCCTAGATGAAAATTATCTGCGTTATATTAATCAGAGATAGTAGACATACTATCTCCATCGTTAAATTGTTCATCTGGTTCTGGGTGAAGAGCAAGGGCATCATCCTCTTCCATTTTATCGTTCTGTTTTGATTGTGTTTCATTTTTAGATCTTTTACTCTTTTTCTTTTTGGGTGTATTTTCAGATGAGACTGTGTCTTTAATTATTGGTAGGTTAAATTTTTCTGCATCAGATTTACGGTTTGGTTTCACGCATGGTGTTTTAGTTGTATTTTCAGAACCTCTTTTATGGAGTGGAAGTTTAGAAATAAGAAACTGTGATGATATTAAAGTAGGATTTGTTGATGATTTACGAGGAACAGAATTTGGCAAGTAAGGAGGAATAGATTTAGGTGACTTAGAAGCAGCAGACTGCGTTGATCTGCTTGTCTTATCAGAATTATTAGACAGGTTGTTTTGTTTTTGATTAGGTTGGGAATTAGTTTCAGTGGGCAATTCGGTTTGTGTTGCAATAGTTTTATGAGTTTTTTGGGCGGTTTTTGGTAGGGCTGCAGCATATGATACACCAACGTTGGGTGTCCTGGATTCTACTATTTTTCTGGCTTCATGGTATGATATATTTTCTTTAGTGCGTATTGTTTGTATTTCTTTTTCTATTTTCGATTGTTCACATGATTTAGCATAAGATGGGTGGTCTTTTTTACAATTTACACAATATGGTTTGGCATTGCAATGTTCACTTTCGTGGCCTACTGCACTGCACCGACCACAGGTGATTTTACACGGCATGAGGTTTTTGAATGCCCAAAGCGTTGACATTTAAAACAACGCAGTGGGTTTGGGATGTAAGGCCTTACAGAACATGACAGATATCCGGCTTTTATTGATTTGGGTAAGTTCGGTGAGTTGAATGTGAGAATAATGTGCTTGGTAGGAATTTGTATTTGATTAGCTGGTATTTGCTCGTCTCGACGGTAGATTTTTATTCTTCTAGCTTCAATGACATTTTGTTCTTTTAAATTATCTACAACTTCATCTTCAGTGACGCAAGAGGTCAGATTCAGAGATCACACCGCGAGATGTGTTTAAAGTTCTATGTTTAGATATGGAGACTGCAATGTTTGCAAAATGAGTACATTTTTTTAAGTTGGCTGCTTGTTGACTATTGCTTACTTCAATTAATAGTTCACCTAACCGGAGTTTTTTTATTGTTTTCGGTTCACCAACCAAACCTTGGATAGATTTATTAATTAGGAAGGGGGATGATTTGTCAAAACTCCCTTCTACTCGTTTCACTACAAAAAATCTCTCTTCAACATTACATGAATTAGAGTTGACATTCTTACATTCCGTATTGGAAGAAGAATCCTCAACTCTATCACCCCACGAATTTTTTTGGCCCTGGTCAGAACCAGCTTTTGAGCAAGAACTCAACGCATTAGTACTCTCTTTTGGTTGTGGGGCTTCCACTTCGCATGTACTCTGTTTTGGGTGTGGGGCTTCCACTTCGCCTGATTTATTTCCTGAGATTGTTGCCATATTTAGAAAGGATTGAAAAAACGCCAGGCATCGGGCCTGGTCACCGACCCTTCTTCTTACCGTTACTTTAGGCGCAGGTCTCAAAAGGGTGAAAACTATCAACAAACTTTCACGTTTTTCGAACGTTGGATTAAACTCGATAGCATCTCCAAACTCTAGTTCTTTCACAGTGAAACTCGGTTGTCGTAGGTAAGCCTTTACAGCTCTGTCCAACCTACATCGCCCTCACGTCGAAAGGACACCAGTCGCCCAGTGGATTCCTAACCACCGCCATACAAGTTTGGCGTCCACCGATCACGGAACCGGAATTCGGAGATGCCCTGCACTCTGGGACTCGAGATCAGCCTAAAAAGGTAGAAACAAGGCGATGAGATTAAAAAACCTCAACACCTAGAGTGTCTTACATGAAAATAAAAAAATCCACTATTGTAAAAAAGAAAAAGTAATGTGAGAGAGAACTTAGAAACAATGTGTATTTTTTGTCTTTTTTCAATATTTTAAACTTTTTTTTTCCTTTTTTTTTAAACAAAAGAACAAGAACAATGTTAGTAGAACAAATAACAATTTGAACAAATAAGTTAGTAAAAAACTAGAACATGAACTGGAACAAAGAGGGATAACAAACTCAAAAGAGAAGATTAAAAAGTGTGAAACAAAGCAAAAAGGATAGACAACCAAAAAGAGAAGAAGACAGGAAAGGAGAAAGATCGCTCGGGAATCCGGGGTCGCGAAACCCGTAAATACCTAAGAAGGTATTCCCCTGGGAGTGATCGAGCCAAGAAACTATGACTATATGTTTAGATTTTTGATGTTTCAAAGCAAAAAATTGTATTCCCTCTTGTGTATGTGCAAAGAAAGGCCGGTTTCATAAGATAACTCAATAATACATACTTTAACTGATCACTTTGAGAATACTTTAATGTGCATGATTTTTATTTTTTGTTCAACTGATTTTATCGATTTTGCGTATGAGAGTTTGATTACTTTACCAAGCATATGCATGGCTTCTCTAATGTTTAACAATTGTACTTAAGTATTTATTTCTGTTTAAAATTTATTTTTTAAGCTCTTAGAACACTTAGTTTATTTTTCCGTACCACGCGTGAATGCAAAGTGGCAAAGTTTTTTCTTTCTAACTTATATCTTAATAATTAACATTTATTTTATTTAATTTTTGATTCCCATGTATAAATACCTTTAATATCTTTCTTTTCATGCCAGTCTTGCTTCATTTCTCCATTTATTTCTGTACTTTTAATTATTTTTATTTTTTGGTGGGCTTTTCGGCGTCCATTTGTTTTTGTCGCCATATTGTATTTTGAGTTGTGTTGAGTTGTTTTTCTGCTGTGTTTTGGTTTTTAGTTGTTTTTCTGGTTTTTTGTTTCTATGGAGTTTTATTATGATGGAGTGTTAAAGTTTTGAAATTTCAGTTAGTTTATTACGTCATTGGTGTTTTTTCTGGTGCAGTGGTCGATATCTCTTTTTTGAATATTGTTGCTCCGACATTTGACTTTTCTCTGGATCAAGGATCTGGTCAAGGGAGGGCTGGTCACATGTCAAGTGTATATCTCAAATTTAGTTTCTGATCTCGTTTTTCGGTGATTCATTTATCCGTTGATTCATTTATTTGGTGATTCTTTTAAGCGGCGAGTTGCCTAGGTCATATTTGTTTATAGGGGCTTAGCTTTTGTCCATTTTTGGCTTTTATTTTTTGCCTCCAGGTGAGTGGAGCTCTCTTACATATGCTGAAAGTTAATTCTGTCTGTAACCTGCTATTGCTGGAGATTGTTGTTTTTTGTATTTTTGGTGTTTCTCTGTCTGATTTTTTGTGTTCTGTGGATAATTATAAGTAAGTTGAGGGATTTTTTCAAGGAGTTGGATGATGCCGAATTTCCGTCTGCCATTCAACAAGTCAATTCACACATGTATGAAGCTCTTGAAGCACCGCAGGCTAAAAGCGAGGGTGGAAAGGTGACGAGAGAGATTTTAAATGTTGTAAAGAAATGCATGGACTATGTCAACCTGCGATTAGTAAAGGCTCATAGGGAGTATGTGGCAAACGAGGTGACGGACAGTATGGCATATGATACCCTGCTGAAAAGACGATCGGGGACATCGGACTCCATCTCAGAACGCTCGGGTGTGAAGAAGTCTCCAAGGAAAGAAACTGGCTTTTCTATTGTGGTGAAGCCTACAGAAGGTACGGTCCAGGATATCCGAGAGGATCTCGGGAAGGTTTCAAAAGAGACACAGGATTTTCCCAAACTGACAGATGTGGTTTTGACCAAGGCGGGTCAACTTGTTCTTAAAGTGACCTCAAGACAAGACACGGATAAGATCAAAAGGACATTGGAACCAAGGGGAGACAAGGTCTGTGACAGTGTTTCTGTCCCATACCTTTTTTTTAAGTCAAAATTTAATTTAAAACATAACTTTCTTACTTTTAGATCATATTATCCCCCCCCCTCTTTCCTATAATAAAATATGTGATTAAATTCATTTCTCAAAACCATCCAGAGTTTGGTAAAGTGATTTCTTTCATTTTCTAAAATTATCTTTAATTCAAACCGCTCAAATAATCATTTCCTTTTTCCTTTCTTTTTTAATCTGTAACTACCCGTTTTTGCTGCGTGTGCAAAGAAATAAATAAGAATTAAATAGCACAGCTGCTAGTCTCATTTCATGTTCTTGCATTGGATATTTTTCCCCGCCGCAGTGATAAGAAATTTTTATCGCTACTAATACGTGAACCTTGAATATAGATATTAACAGTATAAAGTAAAAATGAACAGATCTTATGGGAAGCATGTATTTATCGTGCTTTGTGGTCGAGCTAAAAGCCAGATGCCTCTGATTTCCAGCATTCTTCTCTGGCGGCGGTCTACTTTGTGGATGCTGTTGGATAAACAATTTCGGTTTGTCTGTTACTTTTCTCATCCTAATTAGAAGCGCTTACTTGCAATCCACATTTTTGCGGTAATGTTTATCGCCAAAAGCCTTAGTACACTTTCGCGCGCACACCAAAAGTTGTAAATTGGCGATGCTGTGCCACGCCAAGATTTCTTGATTTTGTGCAAAAAAACTTCACATCTGTTTCAGCTCTCGAGATGTAAAACTGTCTAATAAGAGAGGGGCGCTTCGGCGTCCCATGTATTGTGGGATCTCTCTCTCCCATTTTGGCTCCTGAACCACCTTTCTTTTATAAGATTTTTAATAAAGAAATAGTTCCTGTAATATGGTTGGAGTTTTTGCATTTAAACGAACCATCCCACTGAACACTATTACACACAGTTGGTTCATTGGCCGGACTTTCTCCAACCAAAAAAAAAAAAAAAAAAAAAAAAAGGGAATGCATATTTATTTGAGAGAGAGAACCCCCCATCCCCCAACCTTTAAAATATTTTTTTATGCTGCACTTTCGACGTAGTACTCCTGCATCGTAAAAGTACAATTTTATTCGTGAGGTTTCCTGCCAATTTCCTGACGCTTCGTAAAACACCAGAACGTGCGGTAACATCTATGTGCCGGAGCGGTACTGCTAGATTGCTTCGAAATTGTCTTTCAATTCTAAGCGAGTACTGGATTAACTCTACACTCTGTGGTGCTTCTACAATGGTGATTTAGGAATAAATGAGAGAGTTATGTTGTGACTCATCTACTCCGTTGCCCCACCAAGTTTTTTTTCTCCTCGCTTCACCTGCTGGATCTACAAATGTGAAATATGTTAAATTTTTTTATGGTGTTTCCCTACAAAATAAGTTTTGCCTTCTTTCCAATACTAAGGTGTTTGTTTGGTGATCCATAGTTAAAGAAAATAGAGCTAATATAACCGCATAGTTTACGGAAAGCCAATAATCTACTGGTGTATCTTGGTATAATATGTGCTGCATTATGCATCTGTGTTGGAAGTCAAAAGAAAAATTATTTCAGTTACGAAATAGTTCGTGAAACTTTTGCCATATGTGCGGTTTTTTTTTTTTATGACTACATCTCTAATTTGGATTCTTCATTCCCAGATTGTTTGTTTTGTGCATCTTATCATCTTCAGCAGGCAATCTAAAAAAAAAAAAAGAAGATAGCGTTCAACAGGCTCATTCATGTTGTGCAATTCGTTTTCGTGTCATATCTAGGTATCCCAAATTAGGATACCCCAATAGTGATAGAATTGGATGACGTTTAACATGCACAATATTGTTTCTCATATTACCTATAGATACTTAATTGATATAGTGATTAATATTTTATCTTTCAGTTCTGTTTCTTTTCATGCTATGATAAATGTTTCTTTAGTTATACTTGCTGTTTAAAAAAAAAAAAAAAAATTCGTTACTTCATGCAGTTCATATTTGTTTGTATTACGGCCTTGTGTAAAAGGTAATAGCCGGAAGAAAGAAGATATCGGCTTTATAAAGAAAAATTATTGTTTTTTTTAACTCGTTATACTTGCAGCTATAATTCTAAGCTGCTCTTTGCATGTTAATGTTTAAGAGGTAAGTGCTATTTAAGTTCAGTTATTTTATGAAGGTTTAAATATACTTTATTTTCATGCATGACAAGGATTTTCTGGGTTTAACATTTATCATGAAAGATGTTGCGCTTGCATTCCTTGTCGCTATTGCACAAACAATAGCCTTTTAAAATTTATCTAATTTATCTGTGCACATTTTGTTGTTTTTAATTATAGTTATGAATGACATATTTTTAACGAAAGGTGTGTTTATTTTTAATTTAATTTCTATTTTGATTGAAAAGAGATGTATTTGTATTTATCTCTGTTATGAATATTTAATATGTTAGGTAATATTTCATCTGCTTTTAAAAATATAAGTTGTTACTTACAGATCGGCAGTTGAGGTGTAAAGTAAAATTTATGAATAATTGGGATGCATTTCTAAGGGGGATAAAAAAAAGTGTAGCAATTTTTTTATGTTTGTTGCATTTGTTTCACATTAGAAACTTCCTGAGTATCTTGCATTGACACATTGACGCACTTCAGAGATAATATATTCTTTTTATTTTATCTCTAGGCCTTGAAGTTGCTTCTCTGTTGTTTTATCATTTGTTGCACATAAATACGCTGGCTCGTATGCTGTCTGTTAACAGTATGATTTAAATAATATGTTGTGTCATATTGCAAGTTATTCAGCATAGTGTCTTTTATGAGTAGTTTTTTGGGGGATTTTTTTTTAAATGTTTTTTTATTGTCAGTTAAGATGTTGTCATTCAGCCTTTCTTAAAGATTGGGATTAAAAAAAAAAAAGTCTATAGATATTTATCCTAGATTTTAAATGTCTTACTTTTAAATACCTTTTTACACTAGTGGATCTGGGACACACTTTTGAAATTTCTTTTTACAGTTAATATATATATATATTTTTTTCTATGCAGAAAGTTTTATGTTTTATGATTTTATTAATTTTTTTTTGCACTGATTAAGAGTAATGTGAAATATGTTGGATTTGCATAGTCGTGGCAATTTAAAATAAGTAGAGAGGAGGTGAGCATAACATTTTTTTTCTCAGATGTGGGCACTTGATTAGAAATTTACATACAGTTGGCGTAATCATAAGTTAAAAAAAATATTAGATTATTTATCTTTCACATTAATATTTTCTTGGAGTGTGAACTTTGGTAAAATATTTAGTAAGCTTAGATTAGTTTAGCCTGGCATACATTTTATTTAGGCATATTACATAGCTCGAGTCATCATGTCATGGTTACAAAATATTTTTTTTCCCTTTTGGCTCTCGTTTGCTTTTGCAATATACATAAGATGTACAACATAGGTTTGACGTATAGTTTTAAACTATTTTTTTTATGTTTCTCAATGACATGCATTCACATTTATACATCGTTTTTTTTTTGTTTTTTTTTGTGTGCAAGTTTGTTTGCTTGTACTTCTGTCATGGTTTGTGTGGGATACTTCAGTCATTGCGCTATTTTCCATGGGATAGCAAAATGTCTGAGGTGTGTATTTCGATCTATGGTTAAGCAAGTTGGCCGCTAGCTTAATCAGGGATCGGATATGTTTCCCAACATGATTGATGGAGCTACACTAATATTAATTTTACAATTAGAGTAGTGTTTACATTTTAAAAATTATTTTTAGATTGCTAAAATTTCACCTGTAATTGTTTTCATAATGCTGATGATGGATAACACCTTTACACTAATTTACACTTTATTTCTAACTTGCTATGGGCAGATAGCAGTGTTAGGTATTAATCACACATGTTTTTTTTCCCCCTCTCATGCACATGGTTTGGGATGTCATGTTTGGCCTGGTACTTCACACACACACACACACACATTGACTCGTTCAGTTTTGCTGAATTTTGTTATATTTCAATTAATACTCACCATGGTTAAGGACATTCAGTGCCGTCTGTGTATGTATACGTTTCTTTTAGCATCATTTGTGTTTAGCTTAAAAATTGAATTTTTTTTCACTGCATTCACAATTTCGTAGTTTCTTTTTTAGATAAACTTTCTTTTAATGTCAAGTTTTTTTTGGGTTCGTGTGTTTAAAAGTTTTGCAGAAATTATAACATAATGTAATTGTTGTACATTGTTTACACAGTCATCTTAAAGTTTTTTTTTTTTCAAGGGATAATTAACCGGGTGTACAGTTTTACACATGCAGCTAATGTACTGTTTGACTTCATTGTTTACGCGCGGCTGGTGACTCGTTGCTATTTTAAGTTATAACATAAGGTATTTTTTTATTATAACTGACATGGTATTTGATATCGGTAAGAGTTTTTTTTATAAAATGTAGTCACATGCATAATGTGAGCTGTTAGGTACACTTTATTTTTTAAAGGGCTATTCACATATACTCATTAAACTAAATCTTTGGCATTTTTTTTTTCTTCAGATTTAAAATTTTTTAATTTGTGAGTTCAAGTCTCACAGTTGTCTTGTGACGGATACATACATGCATACCACATAAGGTACATTGCTTGTTATTTTTGGCTATCAAAATTTTTTTATTTTTCTTTTCCCTTTCATTCTTTTCTTGGAACATGTTTGCCTTACATAACTTCTACTATTTTTAGCGTTGAAGTATACATTTTATGCACGCTTCCGTTAACTTAAGACCGTAATGACTTTGGCAGATGCAGTTTTATTTTCTTTTTAACCCTTAGTGAACCACTTATTCAACAGTTGTCTTTCACATGTAGTTCATGTGTTGGATATTTGTTTGTGTTACACAACAGTTGTTTCTTTTAATACATTTTGGTTCATTCTTATACATACATTATACAAGTTCATGTGTTGATTTACATATTTTGTTCATTTGCTTTTACACATTGTACTTTGCTAGCGATTTATTCGGCAGTATTTCTTTTTGTTTTTTTTTCTTACAAGTAGTTCATTGAGTTGTACACACTGGCTGGTTTAGAGTTTAACCAGAGTTTTCACACACATTACAAGTAGTTCATTTGTTTTATTAACCCGTATTCATTACATTTTGATGATAACTCATTAATTATGTAATTGAATCTCACTCGTTGTAAGTGTCTTGGGTTATTACACATATACTGTCTGTTTATTTTGTTGGCAATTACATTACAATTTTACTTCATTGAGACATTAACACATATAGTTCATGTGATATTATACAATTTGTTCATGTGTTTACTTACACGTTGTGTATGCTTGCGTACACTTTTGTTCATGTGTTGCATTACAAGTAGTTCATGAGTTTGGGAGTTTTTCCCCCCTCCCTCCACACACATACAGTTTCTCCTTTTACTTTCCTATCTTTTAAATTTTACACCATGTTTCAATATTAAAGACTTCTTTTTAACAGTTTTTTTTTGTGTTTGCATAATGTCAGAACATATCAATGGCATCATCACTTTGTATCTATACAAAGATTTTAATGTTTCTAGGAGTTATCCGTCACATGACATATTAAACTACACATACATTTCGAAGTTGTTAATTTTAACAGGTAACATTTTTTTTACACTTTCATTAGATACTTCTTACTTGGAGGTGGCAGATCGAGTAAGATATCTAGTTTCACTATACAAAATTGTACGCAATTTATTATTAATTATTAATTTTTTTTATAAGTTTGCCAGGGGTTAAATTTTGATCAATACACGGAATGTCAGGATGGCAGTGTAAAAATTCATAAAATGCTAAATTATAACATACTGTGATTTTTTTGGAAACCGGGGACTTAGTTAAATTGCAGGAATCTAAAAAAAACTACCCCTTATTATTTAGGGCAGAAGCCATAAGCTGATGCCACTAGAATTCACAAAATTGCAATATGTAGGGCTACACTTGTTTGAGTGCATGCAGCTTGCACAATTTTTGTCTCTGGTAGTCCTGTGCGTTATGCACAAATTTTTGTAAGTTTCTTATGCCAGTAACGAAGCAACCTAAAATAATACAAATAAGCTTCAATTTTATGAAAGAATTCATCTTTCCTTAAAGTAACAATTTTTTTAATGGTGTGTTTTTGTCCTTTGATTTTATTTGCTTGCATTTATGTAATATTATGATCTCATGTAAGATCAAATTTTGAGAAGTCGTATATACAGTAAATGCTTCTCTATATAAATAGATACATGACTAAAATGCTGGTACCAGCGCCACAATACAATGCCACAAAGAAAAAAAATTAAATATAGGATCCTGTGTTATCAACTAATGTGGCCATTTTAATTTGTGGAATATTTAATAAAAAAAAAGATTATTTTGAATATTATGAGCGCTCAGTCATGGACATAACACAATTCTTGTGAATTGTTTTGAAAGCAAGCAAATATTTTTTTTTCTACTTACTTATAGTTGTATAAAATATTTTACAGGAGCTAAAGAGTAATAGTTTCACAGACAAGTTAAAATAGATTTCTTGGTAGATATCAACTTAAATAGTTAATTTTACTTATTTTGTCTTGGTGCATATTCTGTAAGTGCGAAAGTGGACAGGGGATTTTAGGTACATATAAAGCTGCAACGTACACGTTTCAGCTTTCTTCTGTTGTGGGGGTGAGTTATGTGACAGTGTTTCTGTCCCATACCTTTTTTTTAAGTCAAAATTTAATTTAAAACATAACTTTCTTACTTTTAGATCATATTATCCCCCCCCCCTCTCTTTCCTATAATAAAATATGTGATTAAATTCATTTCTCAAAACCATCCAGAGTTTGGTAAAGTGATTTCTTTCATTTTCTAAAATTATCTTTAATTCAAACCGCTCAAATAATCATTTCCTTTTTCCTTTCTTTTTTAATCTGTAACTACCCGTTTTTGCTGCGTGTGCAAAGAAATAAATAAGAATTAAATAGCACAGCTGCTAGTCTCATTTCATGTTCTTGCATTGGATATTTTTCCCCGCCGCAGTGATAGGAAATTTTTATCGCTACTAATACGTGAACCTTGAATATAGATATTAACAGTATAAAGTAAAAATGAACAGATCTTATGGGAAGCATGTATTTATCGTGCTTTGTGGTCGAGCTAAAAGCCAGATGCCTCTGATTTCCAGCATTCTTCTCTGGCGGCGGTCTACTTTGTGGATGCTGTTGGATAAACAATTTCGGTTTGTCTGTTACTTTTCTCATCCTAATTAGAAGCGCTTACTTGCAATCCACATTTTTGCGGTAATGTTTATCGCCAAGAGCCTTTGTACACTTTCGCGCGCACACCAAAAGTTGTAAATTGGCGATGCTGTGCCACGCCAAGATTTCTTGATTTTGTGCAAAAAAACTTCACATCTGTTTCAGCTCTCGAGATGTAAAACTGTCTAATAAGAGAGGGGCGCTTCGGCGTCCCATGTATTGTGGGATCTCTCTCTCCCATTTTGGCTCCTGAACCACCTTTCTTTTATAAGATTTTTAATAAAGAAATAGTTCCTGTAATATGGTTGGAGTTTTTGCATTTAAACGAACCATCCCACTGAACACTAGTACAAGGTCAAAATTGTTACACCAAGACGACGTAGACAGAGGGCTCTTTTACTTAGTTTGGAGCGGGATACTTCGGAGGATAATGTTTTGGATTCTATAAGGAGTGTCTTGCAGGATTCGGGTTTGGATGATGAAAAGGAATTGGAGGTGCCGAGAAAGATTCCAACAAGGACTAGTAAGGTAAATTGGGCAGTGGACGTAGATGATGAGAGATTTGCCAGCTTGATAGAGCGACGCAGATTATGCATTGATCTCGATAGATTTAGAGTAGTGGAGTATATTCAGATTATGAGATGTTATAAGTGTCAGGAGTATGTTCATATGGCGTCGCGTTGTTCAGGTGGCTTAAAATGTACGAAATGTGCGGGGGAACATGGTCAGATAGACTGTAAATCTGTAATAGAGGCCTGTGTTAATTGTCTAAAGGAAAAAGATGATGATGAGACAGTGGACTGAGAACATCGTGCCGACAGTCCCTGTTTTAAGAAATACAGAGAGACCTTATTTTCCAGACGTTTATAACACTGGTCCCTTTAAGTTCGACCTCTTCTGATTCTGTGCGGTTCATTCAGATAAATTTACATCATTGTTTCGATTCTAACGATGCTTTGGCTCACTATGCGGAGAGCACTGATGTAATATTTTTTCTCTGTCAAGATCCATATGTGTGAGAGGGAGCAGTTTCAGGAATCTCGCCAGATTGGTTGTGTTTCTCTTCTTTTTCTAACTCTGCTGCAATCTTGTGTACTAACAAAGCCATGTCATATGTTGTAAGTTTAGATCTAAAAATAGTATTTTTATTTCGATAACATTGCAACAAGGTCCTATGATAATTGGTTTGGTATACAGTGCTCCATCTGGTAATATTGATAGTGACATGTCTCAATGGATTAATTATTATACGAACTGTTCACGACTGTTAATTGGTGGTGATTTTAATGTTCCCTTTACATATATGGGATACATTAGAGAAAATGATCGAACACAGACATTTACGACTATATTATGATTGGTAATCTGATAATTTTAAACGACCCAGATGCACCCCATACATACGTACAGGGAGAGAGGAAGGGTCGTCCGGACCTAACGCTGGCTGGTTCTGATATTGTTCCGCTATTGGATAACTGAGAGGTTATTGATAGAGTTTTCTCATTCTCCGATCATAGGTATATTTCCTTTGACCTTAAATCGGAAGTTCTTTATAGTCACATAATGAGATATAAAACTTTTGCATAGTTCAACAGACTTTTTAGACAGAAGAGTAATCTATTGCATGACACACTAGAAAGAGTTCATAATGTTGTTGCTTTGGAAGATTGGTTAATTAGTTTTAATGATTATATTCAATATATCATGCAAAGAAGCTTCAAATTGGGTAAATTATCTCATAAGCCAAGATCGTGTTGGTATACAAAACAGTTGAAGGTTGAGAGAAATAGAGTGAATGCACTTTACAAAAGACATCGGAGAAATCTGGATATTGAAGAATACAGGGATACATATGTCTTGGCTCGTGGGCAATACAAGAGGAATCTGCGACGTGCGAAGAAGGTTGGTTAGACAAATTTCTGTAGAAGAACGGAGGATGCTTACGGCAACCTATATAAATATGCCTCCGGCGAATCTATTAAATATGCCAATTTGGCTTTTACAACTCTTGAAAATTCTTCAGTTTTTGATAGTTATGATGAGGTTGCAGCTACATTGATGCAAGAGCACTTTAAGATTAATGATATACCGCCTTCCATTCATAATTTTATAAATGAAGTTGATTATACAGATCATCCAGATTTGGTGTTGTTTACAACCCGTGAATTAAATTTTGCTTTAAAAAAGCAAAGAAATAGTAAGGCTCCAGGCGAGGACAACATAGATGCCTTAGTTGTGAAAAATCTCTGCAAAAATTTTAGATGTTTGATGCTCAGCATATTTAATACTTGCCTAAGGCTCGCTCATTTTCCAACATGTTGGAAAAGGGGTCTGATAGTATTCTTCAGGAAGAGAAACAGACCTCCTGCTTTACCATGCTCCTATAGCCTATAACATTGCTACCTGTGTAAGAGAAAAGTTGACAACATACAAGTACTGTGCTTCCGTTTCCTTTCATATCTCGGGGGCCTTTGATGTCCTGGACTGGTCGATCGTCTCGGAGATTATTGATATCTTACCAGTCTTTGTTTATTTGAAGAGCATTCTTAAAAATTATATTTCTTCAAGGCAGATTGGGTTTCGATTTCTCCGGGGTGTCCGCTGGTTCAGGATTTTCTTTGGCTGCCGCAGGGCACTTGCTTAGGGCCATTGATCTGGTCAATTTTAGCAGATGAAATATTGAAGCAGAGCAGATATAATTTAATGGATATGATTTCATACGCAGACGATTCAATTGTTACAGATGGTGCAAATACAAGAGCGTCATTGGAGTACAAGATGACTAACCATGTGGCAAATTTTGTTACTGCCTGTGCTCGTTTGAATCTACCAATTAATCCAGATAAAACTGTGGCCATGCTTTTTGGTACAAAGACACTAAAGAAAAGAAGACCGATTTTTAAACTAATTAATAGAAGTATTTCTGTAAAAGATAACATTATGTATCTCGGTTTTATGTTAGACAGCACATTTAACTGGTTAGAACACTTGGACATGGTCAGAACAAAATTACAAGACTTACATGTAATGTAAGAAAGACTCGGATAAGGGATCAAGGTCTTTCTATTGAATTTATCAAGATTTGATACTTGAACGTTCTAAAGAAACAAATTAGTTATGGCCACGAAGTGTGGTATAATGATTTGAAGTGTCATGGTCTACAAAAGTTATCATCTTACCAACGAATGTGTTTACTTTCATTAATAAGATCTTATCGTACAACATCAACGGATGCACTTTGTCTGTTAGCAGGCACGACTCCTTTGCATCTGGAACTCTCGGCTTCCTCACTAAATATAATGTGATACATGGTAATTCTCCCATGGAAATTAGTGATATCATGGTGAATTATAGTAAGCTGAAGAACAAAATTAAGTCATATGATTATCCGTATTTTTGTTGTTCACATCATATCAAATTTGTAAGACCAGTGGTTGACTTGGTTCCTGTCTATAACCATCCAGTGATTTTTACTGATGGATCAAAGATGAATGAGGGTGTTGCGGCTGCCTTTATAGTTTATTATCATGAAGCTTTTATATTTTATTTCAGAGTTAAACTTCGGTCATTTAATTCAGTTTATCAAGCCGCATTGGTGACAATTTCAGAAGCAATTGACTGGTGCAGATCTACAGCTTTTAAAGTTTTCCATCTATACACTGATAGCTTATCTCATCTTACAACGCTCTTCAGAGATTATTTCCTACAGATTCCTTGTTGTTGAAAATTTTTACTAACTTACGTTTATTGAATAAAAAAGTTATCCATATAGACTGGGTGAAGGCCCATGTTGGTATTGAGGTGATTACTCAGTAACTATTTCAATAAATCTATTATCTGACTCATATCTTAAATTAAATATTAAGTTTTATTTCTTGCATGAAACAATTCACTACTCCTATTTTCATTCTGCACATTCGAACAGCAATCTTATTTCAATTCCACCTGTACACTGGAGGGTTTCCACATTGGAGGGGTTGCCGTGCCACTAACAGGCTAGCGCGTTTATCGCCCGCTGGGCGATAGCATTTAAAAGATCACCACAGAGTATCCCCCCAGTGAACAAGGTGAACGACAGTAATATTAGTAACATGCAGAGAAAAAAAAGAAAAATATATACAGAAATACAGCAATATAGAAATACAATTATATAAACAAAATTAAATAACAGTTACAAGTCTTTTGGGAAAATGTACATGACGACCACTACGCGTGACATAGTTAGGTGTCACATAATTGCTGTCATCTTTTTTATTAGAAATTGGAGGTTGAACAGAGACAGGAATTTTATTATATGATTCTGACAACAGATAAGCAGGCTTAACACGGTCGATTGATACTCGCAATTTTTTTTCCTTAATCATTATGGTCATGTTTTTATTATTGCGAGAAATAACAGGATATGGACCACTGTAGGGCTGAGATAATGGCGGCAGCACTCTGTCAACTCGTAAAAAGATGTGCGAGCAAGTTTGTAAAGATGGGTTAACATACTTGTCAGTGCAATGAGCAGATGTTACTACTGGGTTTAAGAGTCGCATATTGCTGCGAAGATTCGTAATGAAATCATCAGTACAAGGTGGGATAACTGACGTAGATAACATGTCACTAGGAAGTCGTAAAGTTGTGCCATACATTAGTTCAGCACAAGAAGCATGCAAGTCTTCTTTAACAGCCGTTCTGATACCTAGGAGAACTACAGGGAGTATCTCGGACCATCTATTATTCTCGTGAGCTTTCAGAGACGATTTAAGATGCCTGTGAAAACGTTCGATAATTCCATTGGAAATTGGATGGTATGCCGTTGTGCGTATTTTATTCGTGCCTAAAATGCGAGTAAATTCGGCATATATAGCCGATCGCATTTGGGGACCTTGGTCTGATGTTATGACTGAAGGACAACTAAAGCGGGCGATCCGTGTATTAAATATCGCACTGCATACAGTCGTTGCTAGCGTATTTTTAATAGGAATGGCCTCTGGCAATCTAGAAAACGATCAATTATCGTTAAAAGATGAGTATAGCCATCAGATGGAGCTAAAGGGCCTACGAGATCTATATGTATTTGATCGAAGCGTGCATCCGGAAGAGCAAATGTACCCAAAGGTGCCTTAGTGTGCCTCTGCATTTTAGATCGCTGGCATGGTTCACAACATCGAACCCACGTTTTAATTTGACGCTTCATGTCTGGCCATAAATCTGGCGCATATGAGCATAGTAGTAAATGCTATACCAGGATGGTAAAGTTTGTGAAGATGATCAAAAATAAGCTTTCGATAGGAGTTAGGAACAATGGGACGAAGAGTTCCAGTTGAGATGTCACATATCAAATTACAGTCAGACATTTGACAAGGTGTTAGTTCAAACTTAAGAGACGAGGTATTATTTTCAGAAAGTTTCTGAATTTCAGGATCATTTTTCTGTGCATCTGCAAATTCATGAAAATTTAATGCTGGAGATTCTGTAATTGAATCGATTTCAATACGCCAAAGTGCATCAGCAACAATATTTTGAGAGCCTTTCACATGCCGAATATCAGTCGAATTCTGTGAAATTAAATCTAAAAGTATTCTAAAAGTGTCTCTAAAAGTAAATCTAAAAGTATCTAATTAAAACTAAAGTAATTACCGCGGGAAGCATTTATTTGGATTTTGTCGAAAAGCATAAATTAGTGGCTTTTGATCCGTGTATATTTGAAATAGTCGTCCTTCTAACATATACCTGAATTTTTTATGGCAGAGTAAATAGCGAATAATTCCCTATCATATGTTGACCATTTACGTTGGCTCGAATTGAGCTTCATTGAAAAAAAGCTATTGGTTCCCAATTATTCTCAGAAAACTGCATCAAAGTACCCCCAACTGCTACATCGGACGCGTCTACCCATAGGATAAGTTGAGCGCCAGGAATTGGATGCTTCAAAAGAGTAGCGTTAGCAATTGCATTTTTAGCAGCATCGAAGGCTGCAGCAGCTTGATCATTCCATTCAAGGTGTTCAGTTGGTTTTGTGAACACGGGAAGGATGTTTTTTCTTATTTTTATGCACTTCTAATAATTGTACTAAGGGGGAAAGTATATTGGCAGCGTTCGGAATGAAATATCTATAAAAATTGAACATTCCTAAAAATCGACGTATTTGGGTGAAAGTGGTTGGTTGAGGAAATTTTATTATACACTCGACTTTATCAGGAAGAGGTGAAATTCCCTTTACGGAAAGATTAAATCCCAAAAAATCAATTGTAAATTGCATTAGTGTTTCAAAATGCGTATTTGGACAAAGTCCATATTCTTGTAATTTTGTAAATAAAAGTTTCAAATGTTCCTCAGGGTTTTTAGATGCAATAAGAATATTGCCAACAAAGGCATAAACACCTGGTAAATTACGGGTGATTTCATCTATAAAACGTTGAAAAATCGCAGATGCGTTGCACAATCCAAATTGCATTCGTGTACTTTCATATAATCCAAAGGGTGTACATATAGCAGTTTTATGAATATCGTCTGGGTTGACCGGGATTTGATGGTATGCCTTTATAAGGTCAACCTGACTGAAAATTTTTGAACCATGTAATGAACTGGTAAAATCTGCTATACAAGGAATTGGGTATTTATCTTTAATTGTTTGAGAATTAAGAGCCCTGTACTCACCAACAGGTCGCCACTCAAACGCACCTTTTTTGGGTACCATATGGAGAGGGGATGCATAGTTACTACTAGGTCTCAGATGTCCTAATTGCATCATGTTTTGAAATTCTTGTTTTGCAATTTGTAAACGATCAGGAGCTAACCTTCGCGGTTTTGCGACGACAGGAGGACCTTTTGTTATTATATGATGAACCGTATTATGTTTAACGGGTTGATTGGGATCTGGCAATTTCGTGATGGAAGGAAATTGCTGTAGGAGTTTATGATAAATAGTATCACTAAAAACAGACTTTACTGAATGGAAATTTGTATGTTTTATATGGGCCAATGGATTGAAATTTAGTTTTCATGTCCCGCAGACATTTATTACGAAGATCAGGCACCAATTCAAAATAATGGAGAAAATCAGCTCCAAGAATGGGTGTGCTGACATTGGCAATCAGAAAAGTCCATGTAAATTGTCTCCTTAATTTAAAGTCCAATGTGAGTGTTTTTTGTCCATAAACATTAATTGTTGATGAATTTGCTGCAAAGAGCTTTTGTTGGGAGGGATTTCTCCTTTGAAAATTATTAGCACATAATAATGACACGTCTGACCCACTGTCGACCAGGAAGGAAACATTTGTCTTCTGATCTCTAATAAATAGGCGACGTGATTCTTGGGGCAAAGAATAAGGTCGCCTCTATTCTTTGCCGTCTGTATTTCCCGTCCATGAACAAGGTTTGACACATTTTTCTTCCTTACACTTATTTCCAAAACGACGATTAAACCAACACACAGAAGAGTCGCGCTTAGTAGAATTACTTCTATTACGGGGATTTTTATATCCGCAGAATGGAGATCGACCTCGAGAGGTTGAAAGCTGATCAATTCTTTTATTTAATTTTTCAATTTCGCGAAACAATTTACTTTCGAGTGACTGGTCATTTATTTTGGAAACTGATTTTATCAGAAATTTCAGCTGCTTTATCTAAAGAAAGATTTGAAACAGAGGCTAAAATTGACTGTACCGAAGATGGTAAACATTGAAGAAATAATTCCATCATTAAATTTTCGGGAACGCTAAGAGATTCGGCACGACGTTTCATATCGCGCAATAATTCTGAGGGTTTGCGGCCTCCTAATTCCTTTCCAGATAAAAGTTTACGAATTTCCTGCTGAGAAGATTCACCTGAACGATTAATTAATTCAGTTTTCAATTTAGTATAAGGATCAGTAGCATCAGGTTTTATAAGAACATCGCGAACTAATGATGCAATGTCGGGTGGGAGATGGGATACTAAATAATTATATTTAGTAATCGATTCAGTAATTGGTTTTAGGGTGGCGAGAGCAAATGTGCTTTCGCACATTATAAACCATAAAGCAAGGTCAGATCTGTTATATACAGGAATTTGTACTGCGTTAACTTCCGACATTGTATGTTCATGCCTCCCAACAAAATACAAATAAAATTTCAAAATTGAATCAAATATAAAAAATATAATTCACAATTCATAAAAATAAAAATAAAGCATGTTCACATAAAATTTAAGGGGATAGGACAAAGAAAAAAGCTTAAAATGAAAATCGAGAACAAAATTAAAAAGAATAAGAAATTTTTTAAAAACTTATCTGGACATTGTTAATCCTAATATGAAGTTGCATAATTCTCTACAATATGCAGATATATGTACAGATGCAGCATTTCAGCATTTAGCTGATTATTCCACGATTTATTTTTCATTTGTAGAACATAAACACATAGAAGAAAATTACTTTGGTTTCGTCATTCGAAGGCGCGAAAACTGTAGCACATTCTCTATATAAAGTCACAAAATAAATATGCGTTCAAACACCGGGTCACCATTGAGGTGATTGCTCAGTAACTATTTCAATAAATCTATTATCTGACTCATATCTTAAATTAAATATTAAGTTTTATTTCTTGCATGAAACAATTCACTACTCCTATTTCCATTCTGCACATTCGAACAACAAACTTATTTCAATTCCACCTGTACACTGAAGGGTTGCCACATTGGAGGGGTTGCCGTGCCACTAACAGGCTGGCGCGTTTATCGCCCGCTGGGCGATGCATTTAAAAGATCACCACAGTATACAGGGGAATGAAAGAGCAGACTACCTGGCAAAATCTGTGATTATGATGGAATTTTTGATAAAGAAGAAGGCATACCTATACCTATAAGTTACCTTAATTCGGTTTTGACAAGGAAGATTATTTCTGACTGGCAGCATCATTGGGATAATAGTGACAAGGGTAGGGACACCTTCAGATTATTAAGACATGTAATTAGATTATCTTTGTTATTCACAAATCTGTGCATACTTTTATTCTTCTCACGGTGCATTCCCAACCTATTTATATAAGATAGGACGTAGGGATACAGACAGATGTCTTTGTCATAGAAGGGGTGATGTACGTCATTATCTTTTTGATAGTTGTCATGTCTCAGATACTCATTTTTATTTCCATCGTAATAGATCGGTGGAATGGAACATTTGCAACATCCTCAATTCGAGATCCAATTATGGTAAACTTAAAAAGATTTACAATAGCTTAAACAAGGCATTTTCATTCATAAAGTATTCTTTTTGATTTACAACTCATTTATTTTTTATTCATTTTTAAAGTGTTGCTCCTCTGGTCACAGCTTGATTTGTGGCTATGGTTTTTTGAAATTAGTGCTCAGGCTTGGGTGCTTAAGTTCAGTAATCTCTAAACTACTGTGTTTATCAAAACTATTGAATCTAGTCATGAACAATATTAAAACTGGACATTTCTTTTTTATGGACATTTCTCATTCAAGGACATTATCTCTTATGGACTTGTGTTTTTCAATCCTCATCAAGTTTCTTCAAGTTTTCTGGACTGATGTTCTAAAGATTATTGGTGCTGGTAGAGAATTTTACTATTTATTTTGGTTAGTCAATTGGATTAACAGTTTGGATTCAATAGACTAGGATTCTGTTTCTTAAAACATACATTTATAGCTTGTAGTGCTGACATACAGTGGTAGATGTTTCTAAAGGATGACTCTTTTCTGTCTCCGGTGGTGCACATTTGTTATTTTGCCATGTATGTGTTAGTTCACAGTTAAAGTTACTGCCTTTTTTATTTCGTTATTACTTTTTATTAACTAGTGGACTTTACTAGAGTCAAGAACTTTTTTATCTGTTATATATAGAATGGCGTCAAGCCAAAAAATCGTCTGTGAAGTTTGTCTGTTAACTTGTCTTGTATTTTTTATTTATTTTTAGTTTATTTTCTGTATCTATCTCAAGTGACTTCACTTCGGTATGTTGATCTTTTCTTTGTATAGCTGCCGTTTTTCTGGTTTTTCCAGGCCTGTTGGCTTGGCGGTGGTTTCGTTTGGGGGTGGAGGGGATTCTTCTCCGGAGCATATAGCCTATGCCAAATTTGGTGGGCGCTCCGGTTGGGTGATCAAGTCCCTGATCAAGTAAGTGAACAAAAGTATTTTTGTATTTCGAAACTTAATTGTTAATTCTGGTGCCATTCACTGATTTCAAGATTTTACGAATAGAAGTACCTTGCCCCTGAAAGGGTAAACGCATATTAATATATTTATTATTTTAAAGTTTCCTTTCTCTTTTAATATTCACGTGTACATACAATTTTCAAGACTTAAAATACAAGTTTAAAATACACCAGTTAGAGCCGAGAGGGGTAAATGTAAGATTTTTTCGAAATTTTATGATTTGTCGTTTGATCGCAAGTGTTTAGCTTCTGGAAAATTTCAAGTCCTCAACTTAATTAGGGGCTGAGTTAAAAAAAAAAAAGCTTAAAATACACAATTTAGAGCCCAAAGGGTTAAATATACGACTTTTTCGAAATTTTATGATTTGTAGTTTGATCGTAAGTGCTAAGCTATAATTTTGCAAAATTTCAAATCTTCAACTTAATTAGAGGCTCAGTTAGGAAAAAAAGCTTAAAATACACAAGTTAGAGCCCAAAGAGTAAGGGATATACGACTTTTTCAAAATTTTATGATTTGTCGTTTGATGTGATGTGTTCAGCTATACATATGCAAAATTTCAAATCTCCAATATACATAGTTTCTCAGAACGGGCACTGTGACGGACAGACAGACAGAGGAGCGAGATGAATAGGGCTTCGTCAGATGAACAAAACCCTAAAAATGAAATTTTGAAGATTTGATGAATTTCAGGATCTAAATCGGCAGCCTAGGTTAACTCTACTTATATAGAATGCTTATTCAACACTATAATAATTACTGGCATTCGAATAAAAAATTACTTTGCTTTGACTGCTTCTTTTGAAAAGATACTGAATGTTCCCTGGTATCACGTATCAATAGCTAAATCGTTAGTTTTAATGATATACTCCCAACTGCACTTTTTAAAAATGTTCTTCATATTTTAGACGGTGTTTAAATCAAAGTAGTTATTTTCGTAAATGTAACAAATTTTAAATTTTACGAATTAAATTAACGAATGAAAAATCATTCTATGGTCAGATATGGTGCTATCTTGCAGAATCATGATAGCTTGTATTTTACGGAATTCCAGCGTTGTCCGGTGTTATGTCTTATTTGTATTTGGCATCAATATTTCATTATCTTTTGGATTCCGGTTTTGGCAACTGTCTATTCGATTCCATGAATTAAATAAAGTATGTTGTGTTTTGTAATGATGCCCTTTCATTTCATATATTAAATACATAATAAATTGGCGACGAGATAAACCATGACGGAAATAAACGAATTAATACGAACTCTAAATGATTTTCTACTCAAAGTAAATGCAACATCGCCACCGCCGCCGGAGAGAAATGAAAATCACTCAAATATCAAAGGTATTCTTCAAAATCAAAATCTTCATTTTGAATGTTACGATGAAACCTGTGAGACTTTTGATGAGTACGTTCAACGGCTAGAAAATTACTATCAACTAAAAGGACTTACAGATCCTTCTCCAGAAACTACGGAAGCAAAAAAGATGATTCTTATTAACTGCTTGGGTTCAAAATATTTCCATCTATTGTCTAATATCACCGCACCTGATTTACCCGCTTCAAAAACCTATGATGAAATCCTGCAGTTCTTGAAAGACCATCTTTGTAAAAGAATAAATATCTTGACTGAACAGCATAAGTTCTTTTGTAGAAAACAACATCCAGGTGAGTCAATAAATTCTTATGTTACTGCTTTAAAAGAACTCTCTAAAAACGCGGAATTTAAATCTAATTGTGAAAATATTGACTGTTCTAAAGGTATTATTAATCTGCTACTAAGGGCTCAATTTATTCGTGGTTTAAATGATTCGGACATTCGCGAAAAAATTTTACAGCAATCAAATATTTCATTTGAACAAACTCTAGAAATTGCTTTAGCAATCGAAGCTTCAAAGATCGAAAATAAAGAAATATATAAGAGTTCCTCTACAACTAATGTATATAAAGTTACAAATGCTTATTCTAAAGAAAATAACAAAAGGTTTAGAGAGAGATCAAGTTCTAAAGATCATCGAAGAAATGATCGTTCAGCTAGTCGAAATAAAGGTAACTTAAACTTGAAAGAGTTAGGCTTAGACAACATTTGCTTGCGCTGCGGAAACAGACATTTAACTTCAAACTGTCGAATAAAAAATAAGTTGAAGTGTAAATTTTGTTCGAAAAACGGCCATATTGAGAAGGTCTGTATATCAAAACTTATTAAGCAAAAATCTAACACTAAAAATTCAGTTCAATATTTAGATAACATCGAGCACGGTCCATTTCAAATAAGTCAAATACTGGACATTCGTTTAAATACGCTAGAAAATGATGATAGAATTTTTGTAAATGTTCAATTAAACGGGAAATCTGCTCGTTTTGAATGTGATTCAGGAAGCCGTGTTAGTATTATGAATATTAATGATTTTAAACAACTTAAAATAAATGCCCCTATCCTGAAAACAAATATACTTTTTAGAAGTTATACGGGTGATATTTTCAAACCAGTTGGTGTTGTCAAAATAAACGCAAATTATAAAGGTTATTCATGTATAGAAGAATTATATCTAGTTAACTTAAGAAAAGATGCTATCCTAGGAAGAAACTGGATTCGAAGCCTGAAAATCAATTTAAACGATTCTGATAGAGTCAATGTAAATCAAATTCCAGTCAATAACATCAAACATTCAATTGATAATATTCTAAAGCATTATTCGGATGTCTTTGAACCGAGAGTTGGCAAGGTTCCAGATTATATATGCTCTTTAAAATTGCGCGATGATGCTAAGCCAGTATATTTAAAACCACGACCTGTACCATATGCGCTAAAAGAAAAAGTAGATCTTGAATTAGATAAACTTTTAGCCGATGGAATACTTGAAAAAGTTGATCATTCTGAATGGGGAACACCACTTGTAGTTATTCCTAAGTCTGATGGTTCAGTACGTTTGTGTGCTGATTACAAGGTTACTGTAAACAAACAGTTGCATGATTCAAGACACCCTATACCAAAAATAGAGGACATTTTCAATAAACTTCATGGTGGATCTTATTTTTGCACATTAGATATTTATAAAGCGTACCTACATTTAGAAGTGGATGAAGAGAGCGCGAAAGTTCAAGCAATATCTACACATCGTGGAACATATTTAGCCAAGCGCTTATTTTTTTACTATTCCTACGTGCGTAGAATGAAGTTCCTGGAGAACGGCGGGTTGAAGTTTCTTGGGAATGATTACAAGGTTACTGTAAACAAACAGTTGCATGATTCAAGACACCCTATACCAAAAATAGAGGACATTTTCAATAAACTTCATGGTGGATCTTATTTTTGCACATTAGATATTTATAAAGCGTACCTACATTTAGAAGTGGATGAAGAGAGCGCGAAAGTTCAAGCAATATCTACACATCGTGGAACATATTTAGCCAAGCGCTTATTTTTCGGAATTAAAACAGCACCTAATGAATTCCATGCATTCATAGATCAATTTGTACAAGATTTAGATGGGGTAAGCGCATATTTCGATGATTTAATTGTTCAAGGTAAAACATTTGAGGAATGTATAGATCGTTTAACTAAGGTTTTAGAAAAGGTTAGAAAATATAATCTTCATCTCAATGTTACTAAATGCAAATTCTTCGAGAAAAAGGTGCAATATTTGGGTCATATTATCAGTTCTGAAGGACTTAGTAAATCTCCTGAAAAAGTAAAGGCCATTCAAAATGCTGCTAGACCGAAAAATGTAGATGGATTAAAGAAATTTTTAGGTCTTGTTATGTATTATTCAAAATTCATTAGCAATGCCTCAACCATTCTTAGCCCATTAAATGAACTTTTACGAAAAGATGCTCCATTTAGATGGACTGCTAGGTGTGAAGCTGCTTGGATAAAGGCTAAATGTGAAATTGCTAGTGATAAAGTTTTAATTCCATACACGTCCAAATTACCTGTTATTTTAGCAACTGATGCCAGTCCATTTGGGTTATCTGGTATACTCTCTCACAGAATGCCTGATGGAAGTGAAAGGCCAATAGCATTTGCATCAAGATCCCTCACAGCGGCAGAAAGGAATTACAGCCAGTTAGACAGAGAAGCTACAGCTGTTTATTGGGCTTGTAGAAAATTCTATGACTACATATTTGGTAGAAAATTTACATTGGTAGTAGATAACAAACCAATGATGACCCTCTTACACCCAGAAAAGAAGCTCCCCATATTATCTGCTACAAGGATGCTTCGTTATGCACATTTTTTATCAAATTTTGATTATGAAATCGAATATCGCAAGTCAACTGAACATGTCAATGTAGATTATTTATCTCGAAATCCCCTACCTATTAGTGATCAAGAAATACGAATTATTGATGATGAATATCTTTTTCAAGAAAATGTAATACGCCATATCTCTACCGAGACTGTGACCGCTTCTACTATAAGACGAGAAACAGCTCTTGATGAAGGACTTTCAAGTATTAAAGAAAATGTTTTGAATGGAAATGTTCGTGATCCAGAGTTAACCTTACAAGAAGGTATTTTATTTAGAGGCCAGCGAGTGATCATTCCCAAGAAACTTCAACCCGCCGTTCTCCAGGAACTTCATTCTACGCACGTAGGAATAGTAAAAATGAAAGCGCTTGCTAGAAATTATTGCTATTGGAGAAATATTGATTCAGATATTGAAAATTTGGTCAAGAGTTGCAAAGAATGCTGTGACGTTAAGAAAAATCCACAAAAGGCTCCTATACATAACTGGGATGCGCCTACAAAAAATTGGCAGCGAGTTCATATGGATTATGCCGGACCACTAATGGGACACTTTTTTCTATTGATGATCGATGCTAAATCAAAGTGGCCTGAGATTTATTCAATGAAGAAACCTCCAGATACTACATCAACTATTCATTATCTTAGAGAAATATTTAGTCGACATGGATTGCCTGAAATTTTGGTAAGTGATAATGCATCTATTTTTAAATCAAAAGAATTTATAGATTTTTGCCTCAGGAATGGTATTCGACAAAGATTTATAGCTCCTGGTCATCCAGCAACTAACGGTCAAGCAGAGAGATATTGCCAGACTTTAAAAACAAAATTGAAATGCATGCGATTCCAGTCGGGTACTCTTCAAGAAAAGTTATGCGAATTATTATTTCGCTACAGAGCTACTCCACTTTCCTGCGGAAAAACACCTTCTGAATTGATGTTGGGGAGAAATCTTAGAACGAAACTAGATCTTCTTAAACCTGAAACGAAAGGATATTTTAAAAATAAAGCTCCTCAGCCATACTTCGACAAGTCTTTTCGAGTAGGTTCTCGAGTGCAAAGTAGAAACTACACCAACTCAGTTTTATGGAAATATGGAACTGTAGTTGAACGCCTGGGACAAGTTCACTACCTTATTGAATTGGACGACGGTTATGTCATCAAACGGCATTTTAATCAACTTCGTGCATGCGACGTTCCAGTTCAGAATCCACTTATCCTGACACCATCTCCTGTTCCTCGGAAACGACCATCCGTAACTTTCAGCAATGATGTGCAGCAAAGAGAAATTCCCGTAAGACCCGAAACATGTGCATCAAATGATAACGAGGAAATTCAAATTAATCCAGATGCAGAACAAGTTAATTCCAGAATAAGTGATCCAGATGTCAAACCTAATGCTAGCTCAAAGACGACTCTTAAACTTCAACCACACACAGATTCTACTTCACCACAACTACCAAATACAGGGTTGCGACGTTCGACCCGTGTACGAAAACCTGTACAGAGGTTGGTTGGTTGGTTGTATATGGTTTTATGGCACAAAGTCCCATGAGGGACATGCTGCGCCAAAAAAAATAATTATAGACTAAAAAAGGATGAAGTTAAATAAAGTAGCTAAAATATAGGTAAATATGAAAGAAATTAAATAACGTAGAAAAGGTATCTGGATGGGGTATCCCATCCAGATGATAAAACCAAAAAACAGTCATAAAACCAACGAAATAAATACAAGATTAGATATCAAAATAAAATCCTGCGTGTTTTAAAAACGTAAAGAGTGCCCCATGAGGTGTTTCCCCGATGAGGTTTGTCATTGCTGGTAATGAAGTGTTAAAATAAATTCTATATAAGTGCCGGAGGCCCGGACAGTCAGTTAAAACATGATGAATGGTCAGATAATCATAATGACAATGTGGACACATGGGTGCATCCTCCCGAAGTAAAAGATGTTTATGAGTGATCCTAGAATGACCAATTCTCAGACGAGTCAGAAGGACATCTGTTTTCCTTGGATAATTTGGAGGCCACGTTATGATTGTAGGTTTGATATGGTGCAATTTATTATTGTATTCTAAATCCCAACTTTCTTGCCAATTATTATGAATAAAATGGTTTATAAGTAGTTTAACGTCTGAGAATGGTATTCTATGGTGTAAGGGATTAAGAGCCAGCTTTGCCGCCTCATCTGCTTTTTCATTGCCAGGGATACCCATGTGTCCAGGTACCCAGCAAAATAAGATATTATAGCCACGTCTTGTCAATTTATTATAAAACTCTAAGATGGACGAAACAAAGGGATGCTTTTTAAGTGATTTTATAGCGTCAATAGAACTATTTGAGTCAGTATAAATGATGAAGGGTGAGATATGATGATGAGAGATGTGCGACATGGCTCTCTCTATTGCAATCAATTCGGATGTAAAGACAGAAATTGAAGGGTGCAGACGATAACTCAAGGTAGTGTCATTACAAAAAATCCCGCAGCCAACAATATCCCCACTCTTAGAACCATCCGTATAGATATCTATGTAATTATTAAAGTTTGCACGATGTGCAGCAAATAGTTGTTGAAAGGCAAGAGGAGTTAGATTATTTTTATTGTAACCTTTAAATGGATGGAGCGTGGTAATATCAGGAGGTTTCCAGGGAGGGAACTGGTACATTGGACAAGGGTTCACTTCAATATTGATTAGAGCACTATCATCAATAATTCTACGTATTCTGGCTCCAAAAGATGGTATGCAAGATGGTCTATGCTGATAAAGGATATCATTGTCTGTATTTAAAATGTGGGTATGAAGGGGATGGCCAGGGTATGAAAGGACACGGTAATACAGCTCCAATGAGAGTTTATCACGAATATGATGTAATGCTGGTTCGTTACAGTCAACATAAAGGCTTAAAATTGGAGACGTACGAAATGCACCAGAGCAAACCCGGAGTGCGCTATGGTGCACAGTGTCAAGTTTTTTTAGAGCAGATTTACTGGCTGAACCATAGACCTGGCAGGCATAGTCAATTTTAGACCGGATCATGGCACGATAGATTTTAAGGAGAGAAGTACGATCTGCTCCCCAAGAGGTATTTGAAAGCACCTTTATAAGATTAAGAGATTTTTCACATTTTGTGCGTAACTGCAAGATATGTGGTAAAAAGGTTAACTTTTTATCAAAGTGAAGGCCCAGAAATCGGACACTGTCCACAACAGGAATCTGAGTTGAGTCGATAAAAATTTCAGGATCTGGATGTAGATCTCTACGTCTACAAAAGTGCACGCAAGAAGTTTTGTCTTTAGAAATGATAAAACCATTTTTATTTGTCCAATTAAGAATATGAGTGATGGCAGTTTGCAATTGTCTCTCAATAAAACGAATATCTTGACCTATACACATAATGCGAAAGTCGTCAACATAGAGATCTCCCTTCACCGAAGGAGGTAATTGACCAAGGATATTATTTATTTTAATAGCAAAGAGGGTGACACTCAGGACACTGCCCTGGGGTACACCCTCTTCTTGTACATAAAAACTTGATAGAGTTCCCCCAATCCTGACTTGAAAGAGTCGCATGGCGAGGAAGTTGTCAATAAAAATTGGGAGATTCCCACGAAAATCAAGATTAAACAGATCACGAAGGATCCCGTATCGCCATGTTTTGTCATAGGCTTTCGCCATGTCAAAAAAGACTGACACCAAATGGCTGCGTTTTAGAAAAGCAGTCCGAATATGAGTTTCAAGATGGATCAGGTTATCGATAGTAGATCTACCTCGTCGGAATCCACTTTGAAAAGCGGCAAGCAGATTGTTAGATTCTAAAATATGCACAAGGCGGATATTTACCATTTTTTCTAGAAGTTTGCAAAGGCTGCTAGTGAGTGCAATAGGTCTGTAATTATTGGGGTCCCTGGAATCTTTACCTGGTTTAGGAAAGGGAATAATAACAGCTTTACGCCAGGCATAAGGAAAGGCATGTTCAACCCAAATTCTATTATAGAAGGCAAGTAAGTTATTAAGTGAGGCGGTGGAAAGATGTTTTAGCATGGTATAGGTGATGCCATCGTGACCTGGAGCAGAGAGGTGGCTTTTCTGCAAACAACTTAGGAGCTCTGAAATCGTAAAGGGGTTATTATAGTTAAAAGAATGGCGAGAATGAAAATTGATGCGGGTAGTTTCCATTTGTCTTTTATATGATAAGAATGGTTCTGGGTATGAATCTGTGCTAGAGTTAGATGCAAGTGTATTTGCTATTGTTTCAGCAATATTTTTGGTAGAAGCTATTGTTTGACCGTTGTGATTTAGGATTGAGATATGGTTTTCGGAATATAGGCCCATACAATTTTTTACTTTTTTCCAGAGGACTTTGCTTGAGGTATTGGAGCTAATGTTAGATATGTATTGCATCCAAGATTCACGCTGGCTCTTACGACGCACTCTTCTAGCTTCCGCCTTTGCTTTTTTGAAGGCAATATAGTTTGTATTATTGGGATACCTCCGGAAGAGGCCCCAAGCCTTCTGTTGAGTTTTTTTTGCAATCTGGCAATCGCTGTTCCACCACGGCTTCTTGTGTCTAGGTGTAGCAGTGGATTTAGGAATGCTAATATCTGCAGCATTGATAATACACTGGGTGATATTATCAAGTGCATCATCAATATCACAGTCAATCATGTCGTTTGTAATTGTAGCCTGATTTTCGAAAGATGGCCAATTTGCTCTGTCATAAATATAGCGCTTAAAATAAGTATTAGAGTCCCTGTTAGGAGTAGTCTGTGTGATAAATGTTGGAAAATGGTCACTGCCGTGCAGGTCATTTGAGACCCAGAAGTTCCAGAATGGATAAACAGATGGGGAGCAGATTGTAAGGTCTATTGCATGAAAAGTGCGAGTTGGTTCATGAAAGTAAGTGTTATCTCCATTATTAAGCAGGCATAAGCCATTGTCAGATATTAATTTCTCAATAACATCACCACGCTGATTAGAATCGGTATTTCCCCACAGTTGACTATGTGCATTAAAATCTCCAACAATGATGTAAGGAGTGGGGAGTTGGAGAAGGAGATTATCAAGAGTAGCTGACTGAATAGACTGATTTGGCGGTAAGTATAAGGTGCAAATTGTTATAAGCCGGTTAATATGTACACGGACTGCAACAGCTTGTAAATTTGTGTTTAGATTAATATGCGTATGGGGTAGGTTGCGAGAGATGAAAAGAGCCACTCCACCTGTGGCCCTTTCACTACCAGTAAAATCTTTTCGGTATGTAGCATAAGTGCGCAATTTTGCTTTGTTATTGGGTTTAAGATGGGTTTCTTGTAACGCTAAACATAGTGGTTGATGGTCATGAAGAATGTTGCGGATTTCGTCATATTTATTATGATAGCCACGGCAGTTCCACGAGATAATGTTAGACATGAATGATTTTTTTTTTAGTAATTTATCTGCGTTAAGTTATTCGGAGATAGTCATACTATCTCCATCGTTAAATTCTTCATCCGAATCTGGGTGAAGAGCAAGAGAATCATCCTCCTCCATTTTATCTGTCTGTTTTGGGTGGATTTCTTTTTTGGATGTTTTACCCTTTCTCTTTTTGGCTGCATTTTCAGATGGCACAGTGACTGTAACTGTTGGCAGGTTAAATTTCTCTGCATCAGATTTACGGTTTGGTTTCACAGATGGCGATTTTGTTGTATTTTGAGAACCTCTTTTATGGATTGGAAGTTTAGAGATTAAAGATTGTGACGAGGTATTTTGTTGTGAATTAGGAACAGATTTTGATAAGTTAGGATGAGCAGATTTTGGTGACTTAGGAGGAGCAGCAGCTTGCGTTGATCTATTTGTCTTACCAGAATTATTAGACAGGTTATTTTCTTTTTGATTACGTTGGCAATTAGTTTCAGTGGGGAATTCGGTTTGGGTTGCAATAGTTTTATGAGATTTTTGGACTGTTTTAGACAAAGCAGCAGCATATGAGACACCAACTGTGGGTGCCCTGGATTCAACTATTTTTCTAGCCTCGGGGTATGATAAATTTTCTTTTGTTCGTATTGTTTGTATCTCTTTTTCTTTTCGCCACTGCTCGCAGGATTTCGAATAAGATGGGTGCTCTTTTTTGCAGTTTACACAAGAAGGTGGTGCATTGCATTGTACACTTTCGTGGCCAACTGCACTACACCGACCACATGTGGTTTTACCTCGGCATGAGGTTTTTGAGTGCCCAAAGCGTTGACAATTAAAACAACGCAGTGGGTTTGGGATATAAGGTCTGACAGAACATGAAAGATATCCGGCTTTTATATATTTGGGTAGGTTTGGCGAGTTAAAAGTAAGTATTATATGCTTGGTAGGTATCTGAATTTGGTTCGCTGGTATTTGTTCATCTTTACGGGTGATTTTTATACGTCTAGCTCCTATGACATTTTGTTCCCTTAAGTTTTCCACTATTTCATCTTCGGTTACATGCAGGAGGTCAGATTCTGAGATCACCCCACGAGAAGTGTTGAGAGTTCTATGTGGGCTTACGGAAATCGGGATATTAGCAAAATGTGTACATTTCTTTAAACTTATGGCTTGTTTGCTATTGTTTACTTCAATAAGAAGATCACCAGATCGAATTTTTTTTATGGTCTTTGGTTCACCAATCAATCCTTGGATAGATTTGTGAATCAGAAAGGGAGAGGTCTTGTCAAAGCTGCCTTCTTGTCTTTTGATAATAAAGAATCTTTCAGCACATGAATTGGTATTAGAGGCAATATCACCATCTCTATCAGCACAGGACTTATTTTTGTTCGCATTCTCTCCACATGGGAGAGGATTTAAAGGAAGTAAATTATTTCCATCCATATTGAGATAAAAAAAACAATTCAGACCCCGGTCGCACCACCCACCACCGAGCCCAACAAGGGGATGCACATTCGTGCACCAGTGCTAACCAGGGCCCATACGGTCACAAGACACTCCTATGCCAGTCTCCACCCTTAACGAGATGGCTAGTAAGTACTCGCTCGCTTGATCCCCAGCCAGTGACAAGTCAGCTGACCAGCCGATTGATGCATACGGGACCAATATGCACCTCCCGTCTACCTGAAGCAGGGGCCAAAGCAGCGTGTTGGTTTCCCTCAACTGCCAGGATCCCCCTTTCCAGGGACACGGGTCGCCACGTACGGCAAACACGTGGGTGGTTTACAATTCTCCATGAGTCGATATACAGGATGATATCGGCTCATACAGAATTGCCCTCACCTCCGAAGAGGAAACCACAATGAGAGTGAAACAAAGAGGAAAGAAAGACAAGAGAAAAGAGGAAAAGGAAAAGAGAAAGATCGCTCAGGTGCCCGGGGTTGCGAAGCCCGTGAATACCTAAAGAAGGTATCCCCCTGGGTGAAACCTGTACAGAGACTGAATCTTTGATGAGTATCAACAGATAACAGATTGTCTCATTGCCAGCATGTAAATTTTTGTAGTACTCAATGTTATATTATTTTTCAAAATTATGTACTTTCCAGGTATGCCTCTTCCATTAGTGGGGGAGAATTGTTATGTCTTATTTGTATTTGGCATCAATATTTCATTATCTTTTGGATTCCGGTTTTGGCAACTGTCTATTCGATTCCATGAATTAAATAAAGTATGTTGTGTTTTGTAATGATGCCCTTTCATTTCATATATTAAATACATAATATCCGGGCTGTTTTTTGTATTAACCCGGCAGGACGGGCGATGGGTGTTTCGACACCCCACGCCCGAAAATATTGGCCTGCTGTCGGTGAGTGCTTTTAATTTATTGTTTATTTTTTTTTATTAACGATAATTTAACATTTCAGCTATCATTTTTCACGAGAAAGAGGGTAATTATCATGAATTTGACTATCAGACAGAATTCTAAAGATTTTTTCGTATTTATGCCATTTAATATATTTGGGGTGTGCTGACACCTCATGCCCATTCTCGTGTTACGTTTCACGGCGCGCGTCCTGCCGAGCTAAGAAATGGTAAAAATCCCTAAAATTCTAAATATTATAACTCGGAAAGTCGTGAAAAAATTTGTCTCATTTGTTAGTATAGCATTGATAATGTTTTTTTTCTAAATATGTTATGAGACCCAAAGAACCGCATAAAAATATAATTTTGTAACTTTTTTTCTAAAGTAAGAACGATTTCTAAGATGATGCAGAACAACCTTTGAAATATTTTGGTATTAAAGTATTCTAAATTTAACAATTTAAGAATTAGCTCTTGATCAGCGATAAGAAGTGACGCCCTACATATTTTATAGCTGAAATTTTCTTGATAATCGTATATTTTAAATGAAATTGATAGTCTTTCAAAAGCACTGCGAACTAAATGAAATTATTAGTCTTTCAAAAGCGCTGCGAACAAGAAGTATAAGCATCATAAAGGATGAAAACTTATGATAAAATTTATTAAAACGTTTGAAATGCTTTGAAAGACCATACAAAAACAAACAACAAACAAGACGGACGGTGAGGATTTTATTCCGTCAGAAACTTGAAAAAATATCATATTTGTAGAAGATATCACAAATGTTTTGTAGTCAATTTGAATATAGAAATGAGCAATAGTTCGAGCTCTTCCTACAGTTAGTGTTTTTAATATCTAAATGTTTGCAACATTAGATCATGGGCATGAGTTAGTTCTTAATCTTTAAATGCATAGTGAGGGACGCATATCTACATCACTTTTTATTTAATTCTTAGTAACCAGTATGTTTATATAAAATATTAATGCTGCAAAAAAAATTACAAAAATAATAAAATTTTTATATAAAGCCTATCTTAAAATTGCTGGTGTCTAATCTTTAATATAAGAGTAAGAAACATAATTCTAGAAAAAAATCATGCATTTAAGGATTGAGTTTTGCAAAATAAAAAATTATATAAAATAAGATATTTATATTCATACTTATTAAATTATTTACTAATCTGACATATTTTAGTGTTTTTTTGTATTGCAAATGTGCAACATAAGAAAAAGTAGGCGTCACTGCAAGCTACGTTCGCCAACCCCCCGTTCAGACACCGCAGAATCTAAAAACACGCTAATCTGATCGGTTTTTAAAATATTAGAGAAGATTGAATTATACTGAAAAAAACTGTGTAGATCTCCCTGTAAACGGGTTTCCATTCAATTCCCTTTGATTGCAAAAATTTAAGGCCAAATCAACTAAACAAACATTTATTATTAAATAAACAACAAAGGCATTATTTTGATTGATATGGTAACCCGGCTATTTTGGCGCCAATTAGGTACCCCGGTGCGTATATGACATCTGTGCCTAATACTATTTTTCTTTTCGTTTCTCTCTATTCTAAAAAAAAGTAACTCCCGCTGTCACCGCCGCCGCCGCCGCCGGTTTTGATTTTTTGGTGACCGGAGGCCTTTCTTCGTTAATATTAACAAAAATAATGCATACAAAAATATGAAAATCGGTGGTTTTATACAGAAATGTCTGATACACACGCTGATGCAGACAGTTTTCAAATCGAAGAATTATTTTAAGAGTTATTTAATGCTAAAGTTGGACAAAATCGTTCCACTAAAAAAGTTTTATAGCAGCAAAAACTGTACATGGCAGTCTAATCATTTTTAGATCATTTTATGCGTTAGAAGTTGCCGGAGTGCAGATTAAATTAATTTTTTTATTTTGACTCATTTTTTCAGGTTTTATTTCTATTTTAAATTCGAATTTTCAGCATTTCTAGAGATATTTTCTACAGATTTCAGAAAATTGTACTAATTTAAACTGTTGCCATCTGTATAAGAAGCGCAAGCAATAATGTTTGCTTCAAATTAAAAATTTATTTACACGTGACTATTATAAACAGGAAAAAAACTTTCAAATTAGTATTAAATAATTACATATAAAAAGCAGGAACTTATTAAAAATTACGTCATAAAAAGTATACACGTGAATTTTAAAGGAGAAAGGATATTGTAAAATAATAAATTCATTAACATGCGTTAGAAGTCTTAGAAGAAATTACGTCATATTTACGTCACATTATAGTTATTACATAAAATGAACACACAAAATAATATTGCAAAAAAGTTTAAATTTAGAAATTGCGCTAGACATTTATTTGATATTTTGAAAATTAATTTAAAATGTCTCATTTAAAAGAACTTTCTTTTCGCTTTGTTAAAAAATACCAGGAGACAAAGACTCTCTTTACTTAATTCCTTTTATATTAGCTTATTTTGAAAGGTTGTTACACGTGTATACGTCATCAGGTTATTTTTATTTCGACGTTTTATTTGTGTTTTTATTAATGTTGTACGAATTTATTTGTTCTTTCGTTATTTAAAATAAAAATTATATCAATTTGTATAATTTGGCGAGTGGTTTGGCGATTTATATAATTTGGCGAAATTGGTCGACAGGATAATCAAGTAGTACCGCAGCGGATTTGGCGTTAAAATTCCCCAATCAAAGAGAAATGAATAGAAATTCGTTTATAGGGGGATCGCCACTGTTTTTTAAATTATAATTCAATCTTTCGAAATCTTTTTAAAGCCTATCATTAGCGTGCATTTAGAGTCTGCGGTGTCTGGACGGGGGTTGGCGAGCGTAGCTCGTAGGGGGCCGAGCCCCCTAGTTGTTAAAAAAAAAAGAAAAAAAAGAAAGAAGTGAAAGCTATCAATTTTAAATGTTTCAGTTTTAAATGAAAGTTTTGTATTTTAAATAAAATGTATGAAAGTATTATATTTTAAATGAAATTAATGAAATAAAAAAAATGCGACGGGAAAATGTTTGGCGATTTATCACCAGCGTTTCGCTAACATAAAAATGCTGAGTTCTTGATTTCTCTATCAGAATCTTTCGATTTGGCGAGAGAGTGTTCAAGTAAATTGAATTGTGAATAACAGTAACATGATACATTTCTTAGCATACATTTAAGGAAGGTCAAACTGATCGCCAAATTAGTTTAAAATAATAACCTTTTCTAAAGTATGGAAAAAAATATCTGTTATGATTAAAATTTGAGTTGCCATCATTAGACAAAAGTATTTAAAATTAGAAAAAAAAATTAATATCTCGAAAAGTAAGTCGAATTTAAAAATTCTAATATCAGTTTTGAGATCTGCGGATCAATACGGATTTTTGGTGTTAATTTCATCGAAAAGTATTCCATATTTTAGGAGAAATCGCCATGAAACATAATCAGTTGTTTAATCAGTCGTTTCATAAAGATTAGAGAAGATTGAATTATACTGAAACTGAACTATACCGTAGCGAACTCCCTGTAAACGGGTTTCCATTCAATTCCCTTTGATTGCAAAAATTTAAGGAAGAATCAGTTGCTGTTAAGACATCCAATGGTTGTTTTCGTGTTTGGTTAAAGAAGATCAGTTAAACATTTGAAAAGAAGCTAAAATAAAATGAATTAAGTGAACAGAGTCTGTCTCTCGGTAATTTTTAACAGCGTTATAAAACGATTGACATAATACAATTACTAAAATTTGCTGCTTTAACCCCTACAAGAGCGGTGATTCATTTTTGGTTGGTTGGTTGGTTGGTTGTATTGGGTTTTATGGCGCAAAAACCCATTAGGGACATGCTGCGCCAAACAAAATGTAAGTCAAGAAAAAGTGATGAAATGAGATAAAATGGAAATAAAAAAGCCATCTGGATGGGGTACCCATCCAGATGTATTCGTCAAACAAGGGTAAAGAACAATGTAAAATAGAAATCCAGTAAAGCAAACTAAATGGAAGTTCAGCAAAGATGAAGCAAAGTTATCTGGATGGGTTTTCCACCCAGATGTCAATAACAAAGTCAAACTTATGAAGCATATAAAAACTAAATCTCAAAATAAAAGCCAGCGTGTTTTAAAAAAGTAAAGAGTGCCCCATGATGTGTTTCCCCAATGAGGTTTGTCAAGATTGGTGATGATGTATTAAAATAGATTCTATATAAGTGCCGGAGCCCCGGACAGTCAGTTAAAACATGATGAACGGTCAGGTAATCAAAATGACAATGTAGACATATGGGTGCAAACTCCCGAAGTAAAAGATGTTTATGAGTGATTCTAGAATATCCAATTCTCAGAGGAGTCAGAAGAACATCGGTTTTCCTTGGATAACACGGAGGCCAGGTCATGATGGTAGGTTTGATGTGGTGCAGTTTATTATTGCATTCTGAATTCCAACTTTCTTGCCATTTATTATGAATAAAGTGTTTGATAAGTAGATTAACGTCTGAGAATGAGACTTTATGGCACAACGGATTAAGAGCACGCTTTGCTGCCTCATCCAATCTCTCACTACCCGGAATACCCATGTGTCCAGGTACCCAGCAAAATAAAATATTATAGCAACGTCTTGTCTATTTATTATAAAAATCAAGGATTGATGAGACATAAGGATGCTTTTTAAAAGATTTGATTGCGTCAATACAGCTATTTGAGTCGGTATAAATGATGAAGGAAGTGTTATGATGATGAGATATGTGGAACATGGTTCTCTCTATTGCACTCTGTTCGGCTGTAATGACAGAGTAGATGAATGAAGGTGATAGCTTAAAGAAGTGTTATCACAAAATACCCCACACCCAACTGTATCTCCGCTCTTAGAGCCATCTGTGTAAATGTCAGTATAGTCATTAAAGTTTGATCTGTGTGTAGCAAATAACTGTTGAAAAACTACAGGAGCCAAGTTGTTTCTATCGGCTCCTTTAAAGGGATGGAGCAATGTAATATTAGGAGGTTTCCAAGAAGGGTGTACATGCAATGGACATGGACTCACCTCGATATTGCACAGAGGGCTATTATTAGTAATGTTTCTTATTCTGACACCAAAAGATGGAATGCAAGATGGTCTATGCTGATAAAGAATATCATTGTTTGTATTTAAAATGTATGTACGAAGAGGATGGCCAGGATGAGAAAGGATACGGTAATAAAGTTCTAACGAAAGCTTATCACGAATGTGGTGTAGTGCTGGTTCATTGCAGTGAACGTACAGACTTAAAACTGGAGAGGTAGGGAATGCACCAGAGCAAACACGGAGTGCGCTGTGGTGCACAGTGTCAAGTTTTTTCAGAACAGTTTTATGTGCGGAACCATAGACCGGGCAGGCATAGTCAATTTTGGAACGGATCACGGCTCGATAGATTTTAACCCTTTCACCGTCCGAGGGTTTTGCAGTAATTTTATAAGAATGCTTGTAAATCCCAGGATATATATTTTTTAAATCTCAGTTTGAAGCTATAATATCTTTAATATCACTACTTTCTATATCAGGTTAAAAATAAAATTCTGTTTAAAATATTTTGGTTTACAGCCATTTTAACATGATTTCTAGGAACGGAAAAATCCGGGCTAGACGGTTAAAGGGTGAGAAGTACGGTCTGCTCCCCAGGAAGTATTTGAAAGCACTTTTAGTAAGTTAAGCGATTTTTCACATTTTGTCCTTACCTGCAAAATATGTGGTAAAAAGGTTAGCTTACATTCAAATTGGAGGCCGAGAAAACGGACACTGTCCACAACAGGAATTTGAGTTGGTCCAATAAAAATTTCAGGATCTGGATGCAGATCCCTACGTCTACAGAAGTGAACACAAGAAGTTTTGTCATAAGATATTATAAATCCATTTTTGTTAGTTCAATTGAGAATACGTGTGATTGCAATTTGCAACTGTCTCTCAACAAAGCGGATATCCTGTCCCATGCACATAATTCTAAAGTCGTCAACGTATAGATCCCCTTTGACTGAAGGGGGCAGTTGGCTAAGAATGCTATTTATTTTTATTGCAAAGAGGTTGACACTCAGGACACTATCCCGGTGTACACCCACTTCTTGTACATAAAAACTAGAGTACCCCTCCGATTCGGACTTGAAAAAGTCGAATGGCGAGGAAGTTCTTAATAAAAATAGGGAGATTCCCACGAAAGTTGAGGTTAAAAAGATCCCGAAGGCTCCCATATCGCCATGTTCTGTCATAGGCTTTCGCCATGTCAAAAAATACTGACACCAAATGGTTGCGTTTTAAAAAGGCTGTCCGTATGTGATTTTCAAGATTGATCAGGTTATCGATAGTTGACCTACCGCGTCGAAATCCACTTTGAAATGCAGCAAGGCAATTGTTATTTTCTAAAATATGTACAAGACGACAATTGACCATTTTTTCAAGTAATTTGCAGAGACTGCTAGAGTGCGCGATTGGCCTGTAATAATTGGGATTGCTAGCATCCTTACCTGGTTTAGGGAAAGGAATGATAATAGCATTACACCAAGCATTGGGAAAAAGGTGTTCCATCCAAATTCTGTTATAGAATGCATGTAAATTATTGAGAGATGTTGTGCAGAGATATTTAAGCATGGTATAGGTGATGCCGTCGTGATCTGGAGCTGATAGATGGCTATTTTGCAAACAATTTAAGAGCTCTGAGAGAATAAAAGGGAGATTATATTCATAGGAGTAACGAGAGTTAAAATTGAGACAGGTAGTTTCCATTTGTTGTTTATAAGATAAAAAAGGTTCCGGGTATGAATCTGAGCTAGAGTTAGATGCAAATGTATTAGCTATTGTTTCAGCAATATTCTTAGGAGAAGCTATTTTTTGTCCGTTGTAATTTAAGATTGAGATGTGGTTTTCAGAATATACCCATACAATTTTTCACTTTTTTCCAGAGGATTTTACTAGAGGTATTAGAGTTCATGTTAGATACGTATTGAATACAGGATTCACGTTGGCTTTTACAACGCACTCTTCTAGCTTCAGCCTTTGTTTTTTTGTAGGCAATATAGTTAGCATTATTGGGATAACATCGAAAGGTTCCCCATGCCTTCTGTTGATTCTTTTTTTTGCAGTTTGACAGTCACTGTTCCACCATGGCTTCCTGTGTCTCATTGTAGATGATATTTTAGGTATGCTAATATCTGCAGCATTTATAATACACTGGGTGATATTATCAACTGCATCGTCTATGTCACATTCTACCATATGATTTGTGATTTTTGCATGATTTGTGAAAGTTGGCCAGTTGGCTCTGTCATAGTTATAGTGTTTAACATAGTTATTAGAATCTCTTTGAGGAGTAGTCTGCGAGATAAAAGGTGGAAAATGGTCACTGAGGTGCAGGTCATTATAGACCCAGAAGTTCCAATATGGATGGATAGATGGGGAGCAGAATGTGAGATCTATTGCATGAAAGGTGCGAGTTGGTTCATGAAAATAAGTATGATCAGCATAATGAGTAGGCATAAGCCATTGTCAGAAATTAATTTTTCTATTACATCACCACGTTGATTATTGTCAGAATTCCCCCACAGTTGGCTATGAGCATTAAAATCCCCAACGATGATGAAAGGAGTGGGGAGTAGGAGAAGGAGATTTTCAAGAGTAGCTGACTGAATAGACTTATTTGGCGGTAAGTATATGGGGCAGATTGTAATTAGTCTGTTTATATGGACACGGACTGCAACAGCCTGTAAGTTTGTGTTTAGATTAATATGAGTATGGGGTAAATTGCGGGAGATGAAAAGAGCCACTCCACCCGTGGCCCTATCACTACCTGTAAAATCTTTCCTGTATGTAGCAAAGGTGCGCAATTTTGCTTTTTCATTTAGTTTAAGATGGGTTTCTTGTAAAGCTAAACAGAGTGGTTGATGATCATGAAGTATCTTTCGGATTTCGTCATACTTATTGCAATAGTCACGGCAGTTCCACGATACAATATTAGTCATGATTGAATTATAAATAAATTACCCGAGTCATTTTATCCGGAGGTAGTTGACATACTATCTCCATCGTTTAATTCTTCATCCGATTCTGGGTGAAGACCTAGAGCATCTAAATCCTCCAAACAAGTTTCATCCATTTTATCATTTTGTTTTGGATGGGTTTGAATTTGGGAGGTTTTCTTTTTTTTTCTTTTTAGTTGAATTTTCAGATGATACACTGGATTTAATTATTGGTAGTTTATGTTTTTCTGCATTAGATTTATGGCTTGGTTTTAAGTGTGTTGTTTTAGTGGTATTTTGAGATCCTCTATTATAAAGAGGCATTTTTGACAAATTAGGTTGTGCTGATTTAGAAGACACAGTTTCTGGTTGTGGTGATTTAGGAGGAACAGTATTCGGTGACTTAGAAGAAACTGATTTCGGTGGCTTAGGAAGAACAGATTGCGTTGAACTATTTATCTTACCAGAATTATTAGACGGGTTGATTTCCCTTTGTTTTCGTTGGCAGTTATTTTCAGTGGGGGTTTCAGTTTGGGTTCCAATAGTTTGAAAAGTTTTATGGGCAGTTTTTGATAAAGCAGCAACATATGACACACCAACTTTAGGTGTCTTGGATTCAACAATTTTTCTGGCTTCTGGGTACGAAATGTTATCTTTTGTGCGTATGGTCTGTATCTCCTTTTTCCACTGTTTACATGATTTAGCGTAAGATGGATGATCTTTTTTGCAGTTGACACAACAAGGTGGAGCATTGCATTGCCCACTTTCGTGGCCAACTGCACTGCAACGACCACAGGTTTCCTTACCACGGCAATTTGTTTTTGAATTTCCAAAGCGTTGACAATTAAAGCAACGCAGTGTGTTTGGGATATAAGGTCTGACAGAACATGATAGATATCCTGCTTTTATATATTTGGGTAGGTTGGGTGTGTTAAATGCGAGTATTATGCGCTTGGTAGGTATCTGAATTTGATTTGCTGGTATTTGTTCATCTCGACGGTAGATTTTTATTCGTCTGGCTTCAATGACATTTTGCTCCTTTAAGTTATATAATATTTCATCATCAGCGACATGCAATAAGTCAGATTCAGTTATTTCCCCACGAGATGTGTTGAGGGTTTTATGTGGACTTACAGAGACAGGGATATTAGAAAAATTTGTACATTTCTTTAGGTTTGTGGCTTGCTTGCTATTGTTTACTTCAATAAGAAGTTCACCAGATCGTACTTTTTTAATGGTCTTTGGTTCACCTATCAATCAGATTTCATAAAATTTATAAGATAGAAGATAAGATTATGGTATATAAAAGGGAAATACACCAGCCGTCTGATCAGTATGTTAGACATTTGAAGGATTTGCTAAATATTTCTCAAAATGTTGTACAGGAAGCGGTTATATTGGAACAAGGACCGGAGTTGGTTCAGGGGACTTCAAAAACGCCGACTGCTGCGGAAAAGGAGGCCAGTGTACCGGAAGAAGACTCGAAAGATGATTTTAGCCCACCAGCGAAGAAAACAGTACGATAATACTAATGTATCCTTTAAAGATATTGCTATTTATAAGTTAAAAATTAATCCTATTGATCAGACAGCTTCTGTATCAAATGCGCAAAAAGGGAGATGTTTTGTCGAAGCTACCTTCTTGCCTTTTAACAATAAAGAATCTTTCAGCACATGTATCGTCAGTTCTATCAGCGCAAGATTTGGCTTGGCTCTGATTTATATCTGCTTGCAAGTCGGAGCCTAATGCTGCGTGTTTCTCCTTCGACTTATTCTGAGACATTACAGTCTCAGGCTGAATGTTGAGAGAAGCTTGGGGTTGTGGGGCATCCACATCACATGTCTTAGTTTCTTGATTTGTAACCATAATTGAATGAAATTTTATAAAACGCCAGGCATCGGGCCTGGTCACTGACCCTTCTTCTTACCGTTACTTTAGGCGCAGGTCTCAAAAGGGTGAAAACTATCAACAAACTTCCACATTTTTCGAACGCTGGATTAAACTCGATAGCATCTTCAAACTCTAGTTCTTTCACAGTGGAACTCGGTTGTCGTAGGTAAGCCTTTACAGCTCTGTCCAACCTACAACGCCCTTACGCCGAAAGGTACCAGTCGCCCAGTGAATTCCTAACCGCCGCCATACAAGTATGGCGCCCACCGATCACGGACCGGAATTTGGAGATGCCCTGCACTCTGGGACTCGACATCAGCCTAAAAAGGTAGAAACGAGGCGATGAGATTGAAAAACCTCAACACCCAGAGTGTCTCACGTGAAAATAAAAAAATCCACTAATGTAAGAAAGAAAAAGTAATGTGAGAAAGAACATAGAAAAAGTTGTGTTTTATGTCTTTTTTAAACTTTTTTTCCTTTTTTTTTTAACCAAAAGAACGAGAACAATGTTTGTAGAACAAAGAACAATTTGAACAAAAAAGTTAGTAAAAAACTAAAACATGAACTAGAGCAAAGAGGGATAACAAACTGAAAAGAGAAGATTAAAAAGCGTGAAACATAGAGCACAGGATAGACAACAAAAAAGAAAAGAAAATAGAAAAGGAGAAAGATCGCTCAGAAATCCGGGGTCGCGAAACCCGTAAATACCTAAAGAAGGTATTCCCCTGGGGGAGGTTCATTTTTGGACCACTTAATTTTAATTCTTAAATGCCACATAGCATCAGAATATTGGGATGAATTTTTTTTTTTATTAAGTAAGTGAACAAAAGCATTTTTGTATTTCGAAATTTGTTTGTAAATTCTGGTGCCATTCACTGATTTTAAGATTTTACGAATAGAAGTGCCTTGTCCGTGAAAGGGTTAAATGCATATTAATATATTTATTATTTTAAAGTTTCCTTTCCCTTTTAATATTCACGTGTAAATACAATTTTCAGGACATAATTTTAAATATTTTCCTGCCTTTAACACGTACTCATTTAATAGTAATTTTAAAGGTTTTTTTTCTGTTTTTAATAGTCACGTGAAAATAAATTTTTAATCGTTAGGAAATATTATTCTTTGCGCTGTTTTTAAAATTGAAAGCAATTCTACAATAATAGCTTAAGTCATGTTACTATCATCAACAGCTCCAGGCGGATCCCTTCGCTTTTTAGATTCCAGGCGGCTATTTTGGTACTTTAATGTTAGCCAGCCTCAGGTGTGATAAGTCGCCGAATATTATTCTATCCCCTTTATTTCGTTTATATAATAATAGTCCAAGTCATGTAACTGCCATAAACAACGGGCTGATTCCTTCGCTTTTCATAAGAAAGGTTTCCATTTTGATTAAAGAATCAAAATTATTTTTCGAATAAAACTACATAAAAGTTGCCATAATCACAAAGAATTCCTGGTACTTTTATGTTAGCCGGGTGAAAATCTCGCCAATAGCCTTTTTTTAACTCACCAGTTAGCATTTTTTTTATTTTTCGAGAGGTAAATTAAAACGGTGCTACTTGGTTATCCCATCGTCCAAAAATCTGTCGCCAAACTATAAGATTAAATGCCAATAATGGTTGATCGTAAATGTCACATTCACTTGACTTTAAGGAAGTTAAACATGTTCACGCCATCAAGTGATTTTTATTTCAACGTTTCATTAGTATTTTTATTAATGTTATACTAATTTATTTGTTCTTTTGTTATTGAAAAAAAAAATATGTCAATTTGTATAATTTGGCAAAATTGGTCGACGGGAGAAGTAATAACATTAAAACGTTGCTTTGAAGTGGAAATTAAATCTCATGATTTGTTGCATTGTCACATACGCACCGGGTTTGGCGTGATATTTTTTTTACGACAATTTGGCGAAAACTTCGTTTTCAAATACCTGTTACATATGTATTTTTAAATTATTTTCTGTTATTCTTAAAATGAAATAACAATAAATAAAAAAAAATAATTAATAACTATAGAACAAAACAATTTATAGCATTTTTTGTAAATAAAAAGAAAATAAATTCAAATAAACATTTATTAATAAATAAGCAATAATAGCCGGGTTACCATGTCAGGCAAAATAACGCCATTTTGGCGCCAATTAGGTACCCCGTTGCGTATATGACATCTGGGTCTAATATTTTTCTTTTCGTTTCGTTTAAAAAAAAGAATGAAGTAAAAGCCATTTATTTTAAAGGTTTCAATTTTAAATGAAAGTTTTGTATTAATACAAATTGAATTCTGAATAGAAGTAACATGATGCATTTCTTAGCATACATTTAAGGGAGGCCAAACTCGTCGCCAAATTAATTTAAAATAACCTTTTCTAAAATATGAAAAAAAAATATCTTATGATTAATTAAAATGAGTTCCCATCATTAGAAAAAAAAGTATTTAAAATTAGAAAAAAATTAATATTTCGAAAACTAATTCTAATTTTAAAATTCTAATACCAGTTTTGAGATCTGTGGATCAATACGGATTTTTGGTGTTAATTTCATCGCAAAGTATTCCATATTTTAGGAGAAATCGCCGTGAAACGTAATCAGTTGTTTAATCAGTCGTTTCATAGAATCGTTACATAAATTCGTTTCAATTCGATTCATTAGGATTTTATATATACTTGGGGATCGTACCCGGGCTTCCCGGGTTAAAGAATATAGGCGAAAACATTTTTTTAAATTGAAAACTAATAAATTTTTTATATGCAATAAATTTTTTAGAATGCCCACTTACATTAAAAAAGCATTTTTCATATGGAAAATACGAATTATACGTCATTTTCCGTTATTATGCCCCTAATATAATATTCTGCTCCTAATGGTATTTTGCGCCACTACCCTATAGAGCAATTTTTATCAACAATTTTGAATTTTTATCAGAAAATAGCATGAATAAAGTTAAAAATACCTCATTATTTCTCTCTTGTCTGCAATAATGAAAGCTATCTAATTTTCATCATTTTGAAGAAATTTCATAAAATGCTTTTAAAGTTAAAATATAAAAGTGCGAATATAAAAAAAACAGATAGTGCGGTCACATCTGCAAAGGAAGAGCTTTCAGTTAAAAAAAAATATTAGTAAAATTGGTTCAGCAGAAAGATCAGGGCAGATGACTAAAAAACACGTGTTTTAAATATATAGATTATATAAAATTCGGAAAAATTAAATTAAGCAAATTATGTTATTTTGATAAAATTATATTAGAATGCCCTAAAGAATAGCATTAAAATTAATTATTCTAGAGAATTTTCGACAAAAAATTCAGGAACACGATATTATTTTAAACCACGAATTATTTGTTTGCTTCTCTAACTCGGCGAAGCGAATCCATCCAGGCGAGAGTCACCATTTTCTGTAATATAAATCGCTATTATTTGCATGACACCTCCCTTTTATAAAGATACTCTAAATTTTTTAAACCATTGCGTTTTATCAGTGTATGATTTCGATTACATTATTTTTAAAAGTGAAGCAATTTCACCTGTGAAGAATTTCAAAGTAGCTGCACTGTGAAAATGACGCACTTCTACAAAACATAATTCAGGTTTAAGAATTAAAATACACGCACGCTTTTTTTTATAAAATGACGTCATTTGCCTCCGCTAAAGCAATGCATTTTTACAATCCTTCTCAAAGTTATGACATCATTATCAAGGAATAACAGACAATATTCTTGACATAGCCCATATTTTATTTTCAACTTTTTTTTCAGGTTTTATGAGAAAATGGCAACAAAAAGGTACAGTATCTCCTGTTTTTGACTATTTTCCGTTTACTTTCAATGACTTTCAATAGAAATGAGGTACTTTTGTTGCCACGATAAGAAAAATGGTACTAAAAACTACAAAAAAATTAATATCTCAAAAATAAATTGAGATACAGCTTTCAAACAAAATGCATTTAAAAGAGCATTTTTTTCCTCATACGACGGTGTAAAAATTTAAAATGTGCGATGTTTAAAAGTTTAAAAATTTGCAGTAGAAAGAATTGCAAAACCAAAATTTTATTTCAAATTTCAAAGTGTTGCCATTCGCAAAATGACGCTTGCGTTACGCACAGATATGTTTGTCCTTTATAATTTAGATAGGGTAAATTTATTTAAATATCAACGAACACCTTTATAGTGTTATGGAGAAGTTTCTCAAGGTTTTCATTAGGCAACTCAGTTTTTTGAGAAGCTACTACTTTATTACCAAATTGGTCATGGATTTGAGACTCGACCCTCGACTGAAGGCGGTTTGCCGTTTGTGGAAGAGGGCCCAAATGTTTGCGCAGTTGATGTAAGTATTATTTACAAATTTATTATGAAAAGTTTTTTTCCATATCAAGTTTCTTTTTCTTTTTACAAAATTTATTTTGTAAACTTTTTTAATATTATTCCTTTTTTATAGTTGGAAGACGCTATCATATTAGAAGAAATGGTCGCAAACAAAACAGTAAATACAGGGGAGGACTGCCCCAGCATTTGATCGGAGCCCCACTGTGTTCCGCTGTACTGAGGGTGCTGTTTAACCTAGTGCTTCGCCGTACCACGGAAATACTAAGGCCGTTTGACCTCACTCGGTTTTGTTTTCAAGCTAACAGTTTGGAAAAACCGACCTCTACGTGCCTGATGCCTGCGTCCGACGTTTCCATCGAAAAAGCCCTGGCCATCGTGATGAAGGTGTTGCAGTCCCACGAGGAAATAGACCCGTCTAGTGGATTTTCAGTGGACGTGATCACCATTCGACGAGATTACGGTAGTTGTCGCACTAACATAGGGCGCGAAATTTCCGCTTGCCAACTCGCCAATGGCGAGCAAATATTTAAGGTTGGCGAGTAACTTTTGTCTTTTAAAATGTTGTGTTTTAATTCAAACTACGTACGTTCAGAATATTGTGCCTCAATCTAGCGAAATGCGGATCTTGTAGATATTTTGTACTTAGCTGAGAAATGTGGATATTTTAACAAAGTATGGCAATGAAAAACAATGCAGGTATTTTATCCATCTTATTGCTGAAACAATGAATTTAGATATAGTGGAAAAATTAAAGTGTACATATATCAGCATTCTGGTTGATGGTTCCACAGATAGATCAGATGTTGAACATGCAAATGTGTATGTTTGATACGTGGATGCAAAAGATAATCATATCAAAGATGACGTTTTAGGAGCAATAGAGCTCCCAAATTCGCCTCATCCATTTATTTTCACAGCCATTACTGATTTTATAGAATATAAGTCCAAATGAATATAGAAACAGGTGTTATATTATAGGCTAGTGTACAGATGATGCTCCAAATATCGTTGGATACAAATCAGGACTGGCTATGAAAAAGAATAGTTGTGCTAAATTGATAAACATTCACTGCCTTGCACACCATTTGCAGTTGGCTGTTTTGGATGTATGTGATGAAGTTGAATATTTGAAAACATTTGATTCAGTAGTTAGGAGTATTTTTAAATTTTACCATGTCTCGGCTAAAACACCTCATATGTTAAAGAAACAAGAGAAATTCTAGGAGGAAAAATTCTCGAAATGAATGATATTCAATCTATTAGATGATTATCTATCAAAGAAAGTGCTGTGAAAGCTCTTTTGCAAGCCATCTTGAACAGGGAGGCCCACGGAAAAGATAATGATAGTACTAAAGCTAAGGGTTTGCTGAAAAGATTGAAAGATAATAAATTTTTTTAAGTTCTGCACTGTAAAAAAAAACGAAATTTTACAGTACAAAGTACTGTTCATCTCGCGCACAAACTCGATCACAGTTGAATGTACTGTATCTTTCTTTGGTTTCCTGACTATTTAAACATGGAAAATACAGTAGTTGCGTAAAATTAACAGCACAATGTACTGGCAATTTTGACGCCAGTAGTTTGTGCTGTGGTCCAAATGCGTCCAAAATTGCCAGTACATTGTACTGTTAATTTTACGCAACTACTGTATTTTTCATGTTTAAATAGTCAGAAAACCAAAGAAAGATACAGTACATTCAACTGTGACCGAGTTGCGCTGGCAAATTTACAGTGGTTTTTTTTACAGTGTGTACTTCCCTTTAAGTGTGGCATTAAAAAACATTTCATCTGGAAATGAAAATTTAACATTGCATCTCAGTTCTGACAGATCTCGAATGCAATGTTTTCCCAAACGAACATGAGTTTTTGGACAAACTATACATTTCAGGGATAATCAAGGTTGTACAGCTGGCAAATATTAAAAATGGGGAGCAAGAGTTTCAGACTTTAAGAAGGAAATTAATTAAACATGAAAGATATACATCACAGAAAGACTGCAATTTATGTCAAAAAATATGTTAACATCTCTGCATGTTTTTGAAACTTTATGTTGACATCATAAAGAAAAAATTCTTGAATTTGTGTTAGAAGAAATAAAAAAGACTTTCATGTATCTTACCCAAGTCTCTTTAATAAAAAAGTGGATATTGTATTCGCAGAATGGGAGGGATTAAAATTTATGGACCCTTCACTAACACTTAAGATATGCTGGAGAAGTTTACAGTGAAAAGTACTCAGATAGATTCCACAATTCGCTCCAGATTCTACCAATTTGCGTTTTTCTACCAGTGAGAATAGCTTCTTGCGGAGGATTCAGCTGTCACAACAGACTCAAGACTGCATACAGGAACTCTCTGAAGGCTGAGACACTGGATGATTTACTCATAATTTCTATTAATTGATCCACCCTTACAGATTTTGACACTACAGCTTCGATTGACAAGTGCAGGGTTCGTACGGGTACCGCTATTTTCAAGGTCCAATATCAGAATTTTTTTTTTATAGAAAAATAAATCTAGTTTGAACGGACGAAATTTCGCCTTATTTCAGGAGAGATTTTCAATAAGGAAATACTGGTACATAAGAAATTCTTAGTTTGGAAACTCAAGCACCCGTACGAACCCTGAAGTGGTATTTCAGTGCAGAAAGACAACACCACAAAAATTGTTCATTAAAAATTGTTCATATTTCTCATGAATATAAAATTCTAGATTTAACAGACAGCTCATTCTGACAACGGTTATTTTAAATTCAGTTTTTCATAAATAGTTCATTTTCTGGCCAAGTTTGGTGACTGACGTTGCTGTCTGAATAAATGTAAAATAATGGCGAGCAACAGTTTTATTTTGGCGAGCACCTTTTAAACTGAAATTTCATGCCCTGCACTAACAGGAGGGTGATCAACGTGGAGGTCGACAGGCTACGCAAGAAATGTATTTTTCCCATCCCCTATGACAACGAAGACCTGTGCTGTGCCAATGCTATTGTCTACGGCTTAGCGTATGAAAACAATGATCGAACAGCTTTGAATGCTGTTCGAGATTTCAGGCGCCCAGCCCTGATGAACCGAGCGAAAACATTGCATGAAGCGGCTCAAGTTTCCTTGGATCCCTGCACCTTCACCGAAGTGGCCCTCTTTGAGCAACATCTCAATATGCAAATAGCTGTTTTTTCCACAGATGCCCTGAACAAGGTGCTTAGATTTTTTATTAATTTATTTTTAATTTTTTTTTATAAAAATATATATTTCTGTTTTTAATCGAAAACAAAAATACGTTTTTTCTTTTTTCAAGTTGGCCTACAAAGGACCCCAACGCTTCGATCCCGAGACAGAGAAACTCCAAACCCGCATCAACCTTTGGTTGCACAACAACCATTATGATGTGATTAAGAGCATGAAAGCATTTTATGACTCCAATTTCTTTTGTGAAGACTGCGACAAGTCCTTTCAGAAACCTGAAGACCACCACTGTGCTCATGCGTGCCATATTTGCAAGAGATCGCCGTGCCCTCGAAATCAGCCGAGACGTTGCCCGGATTGTGATCGACTCTGCCAGTCCGAAAGCTGCTTCACTGCCCACAGAGCCGTCACAGAGCAGCAAGTACTGTCTCTGTGCGATCGAGTACGTATTGTTTTTTTGTATGTTTCTGTTTTTAATTGTTTTATTTGAAAAAAGTCTAGCATTATATTTTGTTTTAGGTCTACCAGTGCAGACAATGCTGCAAGGTGATTGAACGCAGAAAATGCCCCTGAGAAGCCCATCGGTTGGTTGGTTGGTTGTATATTGTTTAATGGCACAAAATCCCATAAGGGACATGCTGCGCCAAACAAGAGTAGACTAAAATCATAAAAATAAAGACCATCAGAAAAGCAATCTGGATGGGGTCCCATCCAGATGCAGTCAGAATAGTGTAGATAGGGAAGAAAATTAAAAACTAAACAAACGCACTATAAAAGATTTTAGGTAAAAAGTGCAGAAGTGCAATCTGGATGGGGCTCCCATCCAGATGTCAGAAAAAATTAAAAGAACAATTCAAGTTGTTTTTAAACCAAACAAAGATGCGAAAATCATATTTCAAAGTAAAATCCAGCTTGTTTTAAAAAAGTGAAGAGTGCCCCATGAGGTGTTTCCCCAATGAGGTTTGTCAAGATTGGGGATGATGAGTTAAAATAGACTCTGTATAAGTGCCGGAGACCCGGACAGTCAGTTAAAACATGATGAATGGTCAGGTAATCAAAATGGCAATGTGGACACATGGGAGCATCCTCCCGAAGTAAAAGATGTTTATGAGTGATTCTAGAATGTCCAATTCTCAGACGGGTCAGAAGAACATCGGTTTTCCTTGGATAACACGGAGGCCAGGTCATGATGGTAGGTTTGATGTGGTGCAGTTTATTATTGCATTCTAAATTCCAACTTTCTTGCCATTTACAGTGAATAAAGCGTTTGATAAGTAGTTTTACGTCTGAGAATGGAACTTTATGGCACAACGGATTAAGGGCACGTTTCGCCGCCTCATCCGCTTTCTCATTACCAGGAATACCCATGTGTCCAGGTACCCAGCAAAATAAAATATTATAGCCACGTCTTTTCAATTTATTATAAAAATCAAGGATCAATGAAACATAAGGATGCGTTTTAAATGATTTAATTGCGTCAATAGAGCTATTTGAGTCGGTATAAATGATGAAGGATGAGCTATGATGATGAGAGATGTAGAACATGGCTCTCTCTATTGCAATCAGTTCGGCTGTAAAGACAGAAGTAGATGAATGAAGGCGATAGCTTAAAGAGTTGTTATCACAAAATATCCCACACCCAACAGTATCTCCACTCTTAGAGCCATCTGTGTAAATGTCAGTGTAATCATTAAAGTTTGATCTGTGTGCAGCAAATATCTGTTGAAAAACAACAGGAGCTAAGGTGTTTCTATCGTATCCTTTAAAAGGATGGAGCGATATAATACTAGGAGGTTTCCAAGGAGGGAGTACATGCAATGGACATGGACTCACCTCGATACTACTCAGTGGGCTATTATCAGTAATGTTCCTAATTCTGACACCAAAAGGTGGGATGCAAGATGGCCGATGCTGATAAAGCATATCGTTGTCTGTATTTAGAATGTATGAATGAAGAGGATGGCCTGGATGTGAAAGGATACGGTAATAAAGTTCTAAAGAAAGTTTTTCACGAATGTGGTGTAATGCTGGTTCATTGCAGTCAACATAAAGGCTTAAAACAGGAGAGGTACGAAATGCACCAGAGCAAACACGGAGTGCGCTATGGTGCACAGTGTCAAGTTTTTTAAGAACAGAATTACGTGCAGAACCATAGACCTGGCAGGCATAGTCAATTTTGGAACGAATGACGGCTCGATAAATTTTAAGGAGAGAAGTACGGTCTGCTCCCCAGGAAGTATTTGAAAGCACCTTTAGTAGGTTAAGCGATTTTTCACATTTTGTCCGTAATTGTAAAATATGTGGTAAAAAGGTTAGCTTACTATCAAATTGGAGGCCGAGAAAACGAACACTGTCCACAACAGGAATTTGAGTTGGTCCAATAAAAATTTCAGGATCTGGATGCAGATCCCTACGTCTACAGAAGTGAACACAAGAAGTTTTGTCATGAGAAATTATAAATCCATTCTTATTAGTCCAATTAAGAATACGGGTGATTGCAATTTGCAACTGTCTTTCAATAAAACGAATATCTTGTCCCATACACATAATTCGGAAGTCGTCAACATATAAATCACCTTTCACAGAAGGGGGCAGTTGACTAAGAATGTCATTTATTTTTATAGCAAAGAGGGTGACACTCAGGACACTGCCCTGGGGTACACCCTCTTCTTGTACATAAAAACTAGAGAGTACCCCACCGATTCGGACTTGAAAAAGTCGAATGGCGAGGAAGTTCTTAATAAAAATAGGGAGATTCCCGCGAAAGCCTAGGTTAAAAAGATCACGAAGGATCCCGTATCGCCATGTTCTGTCGTAGGCTTTTGCCATGTCAAAAAATACTGACACCAAATGGTTGCGTTTTAGAAAGGCTGTCCGTATGTGATTTTCAAGATTGATCAGGTTATCGATAGATGACCTACCTCGTCGAAACCCACTTTGAAACGCAGCAAGGCAATTGTTATTTTCTAAAATATGCACAAGACGACAATTGATCATTTTTTCAAGTAATTTGCAAAGACTGCTAGAGAGTGCGATTGGCCTGTAATTATTGGGATTGCTAGCATCTTTCCCTGGTTTAGGAAAAGGAATGATAATAGAGTTACACCAGGCTTGAGGAAAGACCTGTTCTATCCAAATTCTGTTATAAAATGCAAGTAAATTATTGAGAGAGGTTGTGCAGAGATGTTTAAGCATGGTATAGGTGATACCATCGTGACCTGGAGCTGATAGATGGCTATTTTGCAAACATTTTATGAGCTCTGGGAGAGTAAAAGGGAGATTATAGTCATAAAAGTTACGGGAATTAAAATTGAGGTGGGTAGTTTCTGTTTGTCTTTTGTATGATAAAAAAGGTTCCGGGTATGAGTCAGAGGCAGAGTTAGATGCAAATGTATTTGCTATGGTTTCAGCAATATTCTTAGGAGAAGCTATTGTTTGTCCGTTATGATTTAAGATTGTGATGTGGTTTTCAGAATAAAGACCCATACAATTTTTTACTTTTTTCCAGAGGACTTTACTAGAGGTATTTGGGTTAATATTAGATACATATTGAATCCAGGATTCACGTTGGCTTTTACGGCGCACTCTTCTAGCTTCAGCTTTTGCTTTTATGTAGGCAAGATAGTTAGTGTTATTGGGATAACGCCGAAAGATGCCCCAGGCTTTCTGTTGATTTTTTTTTGCAGCTTGACAGTCACTGTTCCACCATGGCTTCCGGTGTCTCATTGTAGATGATGAGTTAGGTATGCTAATATCTGCAGCATTGATAATACACTGGGTGATATTATCAACTGCATCGTCTATGTCACCTTCTACCATATGATTTGTGATTTTAGCATGATTTGTGAATATTGGCCAATTGGCTCTGTCATAGTTATAGCGTTTAAAATAATGATTAGAATCCCTGTCAGGAGTGGTCTGTGAAATGAAAGTGGGAAAATGGTCACTGCCGTGCAGGTCACTTGAAATCCAGAAATTCCAATACGGATAGATAGATGGAGAGCAGATAGTGAGATCTATGGCATGAAAGGTGCGTGTCGGTTCATGAAAATATGTATGATCACCATTATTGAGTAGGCATAAGCCATTGTCAGAAATTAATTTTTCAATGATATCACCACGTTGATTAGTGTCAGAATTCCCCCACAGTTGGCTATGAGCATTAAAATCTCCAACGATGATGAAAGGAGTTGGGAGTTGAAGAAGGAGATCATCAAGTAGTGCTGACTGAATAATTTGGTGGGGTGGTAAATAAATGGTACAGACTGTAATAAGACGTTTTATATGTACACGGACTGCAACAGCTTGTAAGTTTGTGTTAAGGTTAATATGAGTATGGGGTAAATTGCGAGAGATGAAAAGAGCCACTCCACCAGTGGCCCTATCACAACCAGTAAAATCTTTTCTGTATGTAGCATAGGTGCGCAGTTTTGCTTTGTCATTGGGTTTAAGATGGGTTTCTTGTAAAGCTAAACATAGTGGTTGATGGTCATGAAGAATACTTCGGATTTCGTCATATTTATTATGGTAGCCTCGACAGTTCCATGAAATAATATTAGTCATGAGTGAGTTTTTTTTAATAAATTTATCTGCACCCTATTATCCGGAGATAGTAGACATACTATCTCCATCGTTAAATTCTTCACCCGGTTCTGGATGAAGAGCAACGGCATCATCCTCTTCCATTTTTTCTTTCATTTTTGGATGGATTTCATTTTTGGATGTTTTATTTTTTATCTTTTTGGCTGGATTTTCAGATGACACAGTGGTTTTAATTGTTGGTAGATTAAAATTTTCTGAATCAGATCTATGTTTTGTTTTTTGAAGTCCTCTTTTGGTGGTATTTTGAGAGCCTCTCTTAGGAATATGAGATTGGGAAGATTTTGTAGAGGAATTTTGTGATGGTTTAGGAGGAACAGAGTTTGGTGAACTAGGAGGGAGAGAGTTTGGTGACTTAGGAGGAATAGATTTCAGTGGCTTGGGAAAGTCAGACTGCGTTGAACTATTTGTTTTACCAGAATAAGTAGGCAGGTTCATTTCTTTTTGTTTTGGTTGGCAATTATTATCAGTGGGGAATTCGGTTTGGGTGGCAATGCTTTGATAAGTTTTATGGGCCGTTTTGGATAAAGCAGCAGCATATGAAACACCAACTCTAGGTGTCCTGGACTCAACTATTTTTCTGGCTTCTGGGTACGAAATGTTATCTTTTGTGCGTATGGTCTGTATCTCCTTTTCTCTTTTCCACTGTTCACACGATTTGGCGTAAGATGGATGATCTTTTTTACAGTTGACACAACAAGGTGGAGCGTTGCATTGCGCACTCTCGTGGCCAACTGCACTGCATCGACCACATGTTTCCTTACCACGGCAATTTGTTTTTGAATGCCCAAAGCGTTGACAATTAAAGCAACGCAGTGGGTTTGGAATGTACGGTCTGACAGAACATGACAGATATCCAGCTTTTACATATTTGGGTAAGTTTGGTGAGTTAAAGGTGAGTATGATGTGCTTGGTAGGGATTTGTATTTGATTGGCTGGTATTTGTTCATCTTTACGGTAAATTTTGATCCGTCTAGCTTCAATTACATTTTGTTCTTTTAGATTATCAACTATTTCAGTTTCTGTAACATACAGCAGGTCAGATTCAGATATCACCCCACGAGATGTGTTGAGGGTTCTATGTGGACTTACGGAGATTGGGATATTTGCAAAATTTGTACATTTTTTTAAACTAATGGCTTGTTTGCCATTGTTTACTTCAATAAGAAGTTCACCAGATCGAATTTTTTTAATGGTTTTTGGTTCACCTATCAATCCTTGGACAGATTTGTTAATCAAGAAGGGAGAGGTCTTGTCGAAGCTGCCTTCTACCCTTTTAACAAGAAAGAATCTTTCAGCACATGTATCATCAGTTCTATCAGCCCAAGATTTGGTTTGGCTCTGATTTATATCTGCTTGAAGGCCTGAGGCCGATGCAGTCAGTTTCTCCTTAGATATATTCTGAGGCGTAGCAGTCTTAAGTTGAGCATTTGATGAAATATGGGGTTGTGGGGCCTCCACATCGCTTGTCTTATTGTCTGAGATTGTAGCCATATTTGAGAGATAATGTATAAAACGCCAGGCATCGGGCCTGGTCACCGACCCTTCTTCTTACCGTTACTTTAGGCGCAGGTCTCAAAAGGGTGAAAACTATCAACAAACTTCCACGTTTTTCGAACGTTGGATTAAACTCGATAGCATCTCCAAACTCTAGTTCTTTCACAGTGGAACTCGGTTGTCGTAGGTAAGCCTTTACAGCTCTGTCCAACCTACAACGCCCTTACGTCGAAAGGACACCAGTCGCCCAGTGCATTCCTAACCACCGCCATACAAGTACGGCGCCCACCGATCACGGAACCGGAATTCGGAGATGCCCTGCACTCTGGGACTCGAGATCAGCCTAAAAAGGTAGAAACGAGGCGATGAGATTAAAAAACCTCAACACCCAGAGTGTCTCACGTGAAAATAAAAAAAACCACTATTGTAAAAAAGAAAAGGTAATGTGAGAGAGAACTTAGAAAACAGGTGTATTTTTTGTCTTTTTTAAAACTTTTAAAACTTTTTTTTTCCTTTTTTTTTTTTTAAACAAAAGAACAAGAACAATGTTAGTAGAACAAATAACACTTTGAACAAAATGGTCAGTAAAAAACATGAACAAGAACAAAGAGGGATAAGAAACTAAAAAAAAGAAGATTAAAAAGTGTGAAACAAAGAAAAAAGGATAGACAACTAAAAAGAGAAGAAAACAGGAAAGGAGAAAGATCGCTCGGGAACCCGGGGTCGCGAGACCCGTAAATACCTAAAGAAGGTATTCCCCTGGGGGGGAGAAGCCCATCGATGCCACACCATTAAGTGTCCGTCCTGCAATCAATATGTAGTGTCCGAAGAGCATCTATGCTTTTTAAATAAAGAGCCAGCCAAGAAACCGTCAGAAAACCTCTTGTTTTTTTACTTTGAAACGGACCAGAGTTCAGAAGAACACCTAGTGAATTTCGCGGTGGCTCATTATGCGGACGGTACAGAAGAAGTATTTAAAGGGTATGATGCTTGTTTGAACTTTGCAAGTGGCTTTTCCAATCGAAACACAAGGGCCTTACAGCCGTGGCCCACAACATGAAGGGTAAGTTTTCACAGTTTTATTGCTTTTTAAAATTTTATTACATAATGTCTGAATGTTTATTTGATTTGCGTAATCGGTTTTTTTATTCTTTTACAGGTTTGACGGCCAGTTTATCAGGCATGGCTGCTAGAACAAGGGATTGCCTCTGAAGTCATCCCCAAGGCTCGATGCCCATGAGCATCTATGTAAAGACTCTGAACATACGTATCATTGACTCGATCAACTTCCTACCCATGTCTCTGAGCAAATTACCAGCCTGTTTTCGCCTCACAGAATTGGAAAAGGGGTATTTCCCCCCTTTTTTCAACACCAGGGAGAACCAAAACTATGTAGGACGCATGCCAGACCCTTCTTACTACGGCCATGACACCATGTCGTCTACTGCAAAAGATGCGTTCACGCATTGGTATGAACCTCGTAAAGAAATGGTGTTTAATTTTCAAGAAGAAATGTTGGCGTATGTTTTTAACGCATTTTTAAGCCTTTTTTTCTAATGTCTCGTTATCTTTTTTTCAGATCGGATGTTGATATCTTGCGGCGTTGCTGTTTGGAGTTCAGAAAGCAATTTTTGGAAGTCTCCAAAGTCGACCCGTTTCAGTAAGTAATTTTTAAAATATTTTTCTAGTGTGGTTTTCGTTTTAAAATATAGTTTTAATTATTAAACAAGTCATTTATTATTATTATTATTACTATTTTTTAGGTGCGTCACGATCGCTTCAGCATGTACGGCCGTCTATCAAAGCAATCACATCCACCGAAACACAGTAGCCATGGTACCCATCCAAGGATATATTAACCACACTAATTTTAGTGCTGATGCCATACGATGGTTGGACTTTGTAGCCCAAAACAAAAAAGTGAACAAACAGCATGCCTTGAATAATAAGGGAGAGAAAAAGATTGGAGGTATATAAGTAGACGGATACTGCGAAGACACAAAGACTATCTATCAATACCACGTAAGTCACTTTATTTTCATAAGAAAATGTAAAAAATGTTTTTTATGTTATTATTTATATAACGTATTTTACAAAATCTATTTTATATACATATTTTTTTTCAGGGATGCTTTTTTCACGGTGTGAAAAGTGCTTTGAATCAGACATTCAACACCCTTTTAAAGGTGTTTCGATGGACAACCTCCGTGAGAAAAGAAAACAAACAACAGAAAAACTCAAAACATTGGGCTTCAACGTCATTGAAATGCGTGAACAGGATTTCCTGAAGAAAAATAAAGAAGACGGAGAATTGAAGTCTTTCTTAAGTTTTTCTTAAAAGCCACGATCTCCAAGATCGTCTCAACCTCGTGATGCCTTTTTTGGAGGGCGGACCAATGCTGTTCGCCTTTATTATAAAGGCCGAATTAAGTACGTGGACTTTACGTCTTTATACCCGTGGGTAAGTCTGTTTTTAGGTGCGTTCGTAATAATAAAAATACGTAGCACCTATTGTCGTTCAGTCAGTCTGTGTGATCAATTTTTGCATTCACATTTGGTTTGAACTTTTCATTTTTTTTCAGGTGAACAAATATTGTTTGTACCCTGTGGGCCACCCCGAAGTAATAACCGAGGGCTTTAAAGACATAAAAGAATACTTTGGCTTTGTCAAGTGCAAAATATTGCCACCTAATAAGTTACATCTCCCGGTGCTTCCCTACCGCAGCAATGGAAAACTCATGTTTCCCCTTTGTCGAAGCTGCACGGAAACCCTACAGCAGACACCTTGTACGCATCCGGATGAAGAAAGATCCGTGACAGGCACATGGTTAACGGAGGAAGGTAAATTAGCTTTAAGTGAAGGCTATCGATTGGTTAAGGTATACATTTTAAATATTGTTTTTTTCTTGTATTTTTTGTTTTCTAATAGAGTGTTTATTGATGTACTTAATGTTTTTTTCATATATTTTTCATTGCAGGTCTATGAGGTGTATCATTTCTCCCAGACATCAACGACTCTCTTTAGGTCGATCTATTTCTCAAGATCAAGTGGTTGGTTGGTTGATTGGTTGGTTGGTTGGTTGTATGGGGTTTTATGGCGCAAAATCCCTTAAGGGACATGCTGCGCCAAAAAAGTAGACTAAAACATCAAAAAAGTAAGAGATAGAAAAATGACAAAATAAAGGAACAATGAGAAGAGCAATCTGGATGGGGTATCCCATCCGGATGTAGTCGAAAAAGTGTAGAAAAGACTAACTTTTAAATACTAAAAAAGAGTAGAGTAAAAACATAAGAGTAAGTCAATAAAAAGTGCAGTCTGGAAGGGGTTCCCTTCCAGATATCACAAAGGTGTGAACAGAAAACTTAATCGTTAAACCAAAGATATACAAATTAAATTTCAAAGTAAAATCCAGCATGTTTTAAAAAAGTAAATAGTGCCCTATGAGGTGTATCCCCAATAAGGTTTGTCAAGAATGGTGATGATGACTTAAAATAAATTCTATATAAGTGCCGGAGGCCCGGACAGTCAGTTAAAACATGATGAATGGTCAGGTAATCAAAATGACAATGTGGACACATGGGAGCATCCTCCCGAAATAAAAGATGTTTATGAGTGATCCTTGAATGTCCAATTCTCAGACGAGTAAGTAGAACATCTGTTTTTCTTGGATAACTCGGAGGCCAGGTCATTATTATAGGTTTGATATGGTGCAGTTTATTATTGTTTTCTAGATCCCAACTTTCCTGCCATTTATTCTGAATAAAAAAATTTATAAGTAGTTTAACGTCTGAGAAAGGAACATCATGGTGTAACGGATTAAGAGCACGTTTTGCCGCCTCATCTGCTTTCTCATTGCCAGGAATACCCATGTGTCCAGGTACCCAGCAGAATAAAATATTATGACCACGCCTTGTCAATTTGTTATAAAAATCTAGGATGGATGACACAAGAGGATGCTTGTTAAAAGATTTAATTGCGTCAATAGAACTATTTGAGTCTGTATATATAATGAAGGATGAGCTATGATGATGAGATATGTGCACCATGGCTCTCTCTATTGCAATCAGTTCAGATGTAAAGACAGAGATAGAAGGATGAAGGCGATAGCTTAATGAAGTGTTGTCACAAAATACACCACAACCAACAGTATTACCACTCTTAGATCCATCTGTATAAATGTCAGTATAGCCATTAAAATTTGCTCGGTGTGCGGCAAATAACTGTTGAAACACTGCAGGGGCCAAGTTGTTTTTATCATATCCTTTAAAGGGATGGAGCGATGTAATATCAGGAGGGTTCCAAGGAGGGAGTACATGCAGTGGACATGGACTTACCCTGATATTACTCAGTGGGCTATTATCAGTAATTTTTCTAATTCTGACACCAAAAGATGGGATGCAAGATGGTCGATGCTGATAAAGAATATCATTGTCGGTGTTTAAAATGTATGTATGAAGAGGATGGCCAGGATGTGAAAGGAGACGGTAATACAGTTCTAAAGAAAGCTTTTCACGAATGTGGTGCAATGATGGTTCATTGCAGTCAACATAAAGACTTAAAATTGGAGAAGTACGAAATGCACCAGAGCAAACACGGAGTGCGCTATGGTGCACAGTGTCAAGTTTTTTAAGAACAGAATTACGGGCAGAGCCGTAGACCTGGCAGGCATAGTCAATTTTAGAACGAATTACAGCACGATATATCTTAAGGAGAGAAGTACGGTCTGCTCCCCAAGAAGTATTTGAAAGCACTTTAAGTAAATTAAGCGATTTTTCACATTTTGTCCGTAATTGTAAAACATGGTGTAAAAAAGTAAGTTTTTTGTCAAAGTATAGGCCTAGATAACGAACGTTGTCCACAGCAGGAATTTGAGATGTCCCAATAAAAATTTCAGGATCTGGATGTAGATCCCTTCGTCTACAGAAATGAACACATGAAGTTTTTTCAATAGAAATTAAGAAACCGTTTTTGTTAGTCCAGCTAAGGATAGTATTTATTGCTATTTGCAGTTGTCTCTCAATAAAACGAATATCCTGTCCCATACACATAATGCGGAAGTCATCAACGTAAAGATCTCCCTTAACAGAAGGTGGTAGTTGATTAAGGATGTCATTTATTTTAATAGCAAAGAGAGTGACACTCAGGACACTGCCTTGAGGTACACCCTCTTCTTGTACATAGAAACTGGATAAAATCCCCCCAATTCGAACTTGAAAAATTCGAATTGCGAGGAAGTTTTTAATAAAAATTGGGAGGTTCCCGCGAAAGTCCAGGTTAAAAAGGTCACGAAGAATCCCATAACGCCATGTTCTGTCATAGGCTTTCGCCATGTCAAAAAATACTGAGACCAAATGGTTGCGTTTAAGAAAAGCTGTCCGAATGTAATGTTCAAGATGGATCAGGTTATCGATAGTAGACCTACCTCGTCGAAATCCACTTTGAAATGCCGCAAGGCAATTGTTAGTTTCTAAAACATGCACGAGGCGGCGGTTGACCATTTTTTCAAGTAACTTGCAAAGGCAGCTAGAGAGTGTGATTGGCCTGTAATTATTAGGATTGCTAGCATCTTTTCCTGGTTTAGGAAAAGGGATAACAATAGCTCTGCACCAAGCGTTGGGGAATTTCTGTTCTGTCCATATTCTGTTGAAAAAGGAAAGGATATTGTTAAGAGAATGTGGTGAGAGGTGCTTAAGCATAACATATGTAATGCCATCGTGACCTGGGGCAGATAAATGACTGTCTTGCAAGCACTTTAATAGTTCTGATATGATAAATGGTTGATTGTAGGAAAATGAATTATGAGAGTTAAAATTAATCCTGGTCATTTCAGTTTGTCTTTTGTAAGTTAAAAAGGGTTCTGGATATGCGTCTGATTTAGAAATTGATGCAAGGGTGCTACCTATCGTCTCAGCTATGTTTTTGGGAGAAGTGATGGTTTGACCATTCATATTTAGAATGGAAATATTATTTTCAGAGTACAGGCCCATACATTTTTTCACTTTTTGCCAGAGTTCTTTACTTGAGGTGTTAGAGTCAATGCTCGAAATATAGTTAATCCAGGACTCCCGTTGGCTTTTGCGTCGCACTCTTCTAGCTTCAGCCTTTGCTTTTTTGTATGCCATATAGTTAATATTATTTGGATACCTACGAAATAAACCCCAAGCCTTTTGTTGTTTTTTCTTTGCTACTTGGCAATCATTGTTCCACCATGGTTTTCTGTGTTTAGGAGCAGATGACGTTTTAGGTATGCTAGCGTCAGCAGCATTGATAATACAATGAATTATATTATCAAGCGCTTTGTCAATATCTATGTCAGTCTCTATCATGCTATCAGTAATGTCTGCAAGTGCAGTAAAAGTTGGCCAATGGGCTCTGTCGTAAACATATCTTCTCGGATAGTTATTAGAATCTCCACTAGTAGTCAATGATATAAAAGTAGGAAAATGATCACTGCCGTGTAAGTCATTTGAAACCCAAAAGTTCCAGAAAGGATAGAGAAATGGGGAGCAGATTATAAGATCTATTGCATGGAATGTGCGTGTTGGCTCGTGAAAATAGGTATGATCACCGTTATTGAGCAGGCATAAGCCGTTGTCAGATATAAGTTTTTCTATAATATCACCACGTGGATTAGAATCACTGTTTCCCCAGAGTTGGCTATGTGCATTAAAGTCACCAAGAATGATATATGGAGCGGGGAGTTGGAGAAGGAGATTATCCAGATCTGCTGAATGAATATTTTTGTTTGGAGGTAAATAAATCGTACATATAGTTATGAGTTGATTAATATGCACACGGACAGCAACAGCTTGTAGGTTTGTAGTTAAAGCAATATGTGTATGGGGTAAACTATTGGAGATGAATAGAGCTACTCCACCAATGGCCCTATCACTGCCGATAAAATCTTTTCTGTAGGTTGAATAGCTGCGTAATTTGGCTTTGACATTGGGTTTTAAATGGGTTTCCTGTAGAGCTAAGCATAATGGTTGGTGGTCGGATAGAATGTTACGGATTTCGTCATGCTTATTGTGGTAGCCACGGCAGTTCCATGAAATAATATTAGACATGAAAGATTTTATTTAAGTAATAAATCTGCGTTATTTTAATCGGAGACAGTAGACATACTATCTCCGTCGTTAAATATTTCATCCGGTTCTGGGTGAAGAGCTAGAGCATCATCTTCCTCCATTTTATCATTCTGCATTGAATGGGTTTTATTTTTGGATATTCTGCTCTTTTTCCTTTTGGCTGTATTTTCAGTTGACACAGTGGCTTTAATTGCTGGAAGGTTAAATTTTTCTGCATCAGATTTATGGTTTGGATTCACAGATAATGTTTTAGTTGTATTTTGAGAACCTCTATTATGGAGTGGAATTTTAGTAATAACAGATTGTGATGATTTTAAAGAGGCATTTTGAGTTGGCTTAGAAAGACCAGATTTTGGTAAATTAGGAGGAGCAGATTTAGGTGACTTAGGAGGGGCAGAATGCGTTGATCTATTTGTCTTACCAGAATTATTAGACAGGTTGTTTTCTTTTTGACTAGGTTGGCAATTAAGTTTAGTGGGGAGTTCAGTTTGAGTTGCAATGGTTTGATAGGTTTTATTCGCAGTTTTAGATAACGCCGTAGCATATGAAACACCAACTTTGGGTGTCCTGGATTCAACGATTTTTCTTGCTTCGGGGTATGATATATTTTCTTTTGTGCGTATGGTCTGTATCTCTTTTTCCTTTTTCCACTGATCGCATGATTTAGCATAGGATGGGTGGTCTTTTTTGCAATTTACACAAGAAGGTGGTGCGTTGCATTGTACACTTTCGTGGCCAACTGCACTACACCGACCACATGTGGTTTTACCTCGGCATGATGTTTTTGAGTGCCCAAAGCGTTGACAATTAAAGCAACGCAGTGGGTTTGGGATGTATGGTCTGACAGAACATGATAAATACCCTGCTTTTATATATTTGGGTAAGTTGGGTGTGTTAAAGGTCAATATAATATGCTTGGTAGGTATTTGTACTTGGTTAGCTGGCATTTGTTCATCTTTACGGTTTATTTTTATACGTCTCGCTCCTATGACATTTTGTTCTCTTAAATTTTCCACTATTTCATCTTCAGTTACATGTAGGAGATCAGATTCCGATATCACTCCACGACACGAATTTAATGTTCTATGTGGCGATATGGTGACAGCAATGTTAGCGAAGTGAGTACATTTTTTTAAGTTCAGAGCTTGTTGTTTGTTGGTTACTTCAATTAGTAGTTCACCTGTACGGAGTTTTTTTATTGTTTTGGGTTCGCCAACCAGTCCTTGGATAGATTTATTAATCAAAAAGGGAGAAGTTTTATCAAAACTCCCTTCTTGGCGTTTAACGATGAAGAATCTTTCTTCTGTTTTACTTTCATGAGAGTCGGGATTTTTAGATTCCGTATTGGAAACAAAATCTTCGACTCTCTTACCCCATGATTCTTTGTTATCCTGAATAATAGTAGCATTTGAGGCAGAGCTCAATGCATTATTTGTGTTATTATTAGCTTGTGGGGCTTCCACATCGCATATTTGATTTCCTGAGATTGTAGCCATATTTAGAAAAGATTGAAAAAACGCCAGGCATCGGGCCTGGTCACCGACCCTTCTTCTTACCGTTACTTTAGGCGCAGGTCTCAAAAGGGTGAAAACTATCAACAAACTTCCACGTTTATCGAACATTGGATTAAACTCGATAGCATTTCTTAATCTCTAGTTCTTTCACTTTGGAATCAGGAAGCCAGTAGGTAAGCCTTTACAGCTCTGTCCAACCTACAGCCCCTTTCGCCGAAAGGCACCAGTCTCCCGGTGTTGGTCCTAACAGCCACCATACAAGTATGGCGTCCTCCGATCACGGAACCGAATTTCGGAGATGCCCTGCACTCTGGGACTCGAGATCAGCCTAAAAAGGTAGAAACGAGGCGATGAGATTAAAAAACCTCAACACCCAGAGTGTCTCACGTGAAAATGAAAAAAAAAACCCACTATTGTAGAAAAAAAAAGAAAAAGTAATGCGAGAGAAAACTTAGAAACAAGGTGTAATTTTTGTCTTTTTTAAAACCTTTATAATTATTTTTTTTTTTTTCAAAAGAACAAGAACAACGTTAGTAGAACAAAGAACAGTTTCAAGAAAACAGTAACAAAATCGAACAAGAACAAAGAGGGATAACAAACTGAAAAGAGAAGACTAAAAAGTGTGAAACAAAGAAAAAAGGATAGACAACCAAAAAGAGAAGAAGACAGGAAAGGAGAAAGATCGCTCGGGAACCCGGGGTCGCGAAACCCGTAAATACCTGAAGAAGGTATTCCCCTGGGGGGGGTTGGTTGATTGGGGTTTTATGGCGCAAAGTCCCTTAAGGGAAATGCTGCGCCAAGCCAAAGTCAGAATAAAAAACCTTTATAACCAAGAGTAAAAAATCACTAACAAAAAAATTAGAAAAACAAAAACATTAAATGAAAAGAGTAATATGCATAGTTAAAAACACTTAAAAGAGACAAAAGAATTATAATTAAAAACTGTGTAGTTAAAAAGTTATATCGTTAAAAGATAAACAAAGTTTAAGATTATGTACAAATACTACGTAATAACAAGTTTAAAAAATCACAGAAGTAAAAAACAATGTAAACTTATTTAGGTACAATTTCTTGGAATACTGTATTATCTTCGTCTGCACTTGAGTCATGATTCTATATTCCATTGCTTCATTATTGTTCTTTTTCTTCACAGTTTTCCACTGTGAAGAACCCCGAATTGTCTTTTTCTCTTTAGTTTTAAGCTTGGTTTATCAGTTTGGCTAGTATCAGGTCTATGTGATGTTTTTGTAGATGTAACAGCCTTAGTCTTAGTTTGGAGTTCAGGCGACTTTTTGGATTGACTTGGGGATTTTTGAGACTGATTGATTTGGTATACTATATTAACAGGTTCTGAGGAGGGTTGCCAGCGTTCTAATAATGGGGTCGCATAGCATTTACAACCACAACAAACATCACGGGTTTCTCTATTTGAAGTGGTTGTTGAATGCGTTTTAGCTGAGTTACTTGGAGGAAAGGAGGTGTCGGTCTGGGTGCTTATGTGTCTTACAGGTTTTGATTGTTCTTTAAGTATACTAGAGTAAGATACCCCAACAGATGGGGTCCTGGATTCTACTAGGTTACGGGCTTCAGGGTAAGAAAGTTTTAGAGTAATCTTAACAGCAAGAATTTCCTTTTCACGGATCCAATTAGGACAGGAACGAGAGTATGAGGTATGATCACCTTTACAATTAGCGCAGCGTTCTGGTTTTTCCCATATTTTACCTCATGGCCGCCTTCTGCACAACGTGCACAAGTAATAGTGCCACGACAGAGAGTATTAGTATGCCCATAACGCTGGCACTTAAAACAGCGGAGAGGATTAGGGATATAAGGCCTAACAGGACAGTTAAGATAACCAGCTTTAATTCTAGTAGGTAAATATGGCTATTGAAAGTTAGAATAATGTCTTTAGTAGGAAGTATTTGCCCATTTCGACGGATAGTGATACGGCGTACATCTATGATATTTTGATCGCTTAAATTAGCTAGAAGTTCTGCTTTTGTAGAAAATAAAAGATCTCGTTCAGATATTACACCACGGCAAGTATTAAGTGTTTCATGTGCTTTAACAGAGACAGAAAAAGTACCTATAGTATTGCAATTTGACAGAAGTTGTGACTGCCTGGCTGAAGAAACCTGAACCAGTAAGTCCCCAAACTGCAATTTTTTGAGTGAGTGACCATCACCAAAAACAGACTGAAATGTTTTAGCTATAAGAAAAGGGGAAGTTTTTTTGAAAGAAATATCTGAGAGACTATCAGTGCGTTTAATTACAAAAAAACGAGTGAATAAAGTCTGTACACTTTGTTGCTCGCCACTTGGGAGAGAAATAGAAGGAATATTAGTATGTCCATCCATAATTGAAAAAAAATAGAATTCAGACCCCGGCCGCACCACCCACTACCGAGCCCAACAAGGGGATGCACATTCAAGCACCAGTACTAGCCAGGGCCCATACGGTCACAAGACACTCCTATGCCAGTCTCCACCCTTATCGAGATGGCTAGTAAGTACTCACTCACTTGATCCCCAGCCAGTGACGTAAGTCAGCTGACCAGCCGATTGATGCATTCGGGACCAATATGCACCTCCCGTCTACCTGAAGCAGAGGCCAAAGCAGCGTGTTGGTTACCCTCAACTACCAGGATCCCCCTTTCCAGGGACATGGGTCGCCACGCACGGCAAACCCGTGGGCGGTTTACAATTCTCCACGAGTCGACATACAGGATGATATCGGCTCATACAGAATTGCCCTCACCTCCGAAGAGGAAACCACGACGAGAGTGAAACAAAGGGGAAAGAAAGGCAAGAGAAATAAGAGGAAAAGGAAAGGCGAAAGATCGCTCAGGTGCCAGGGGTTGCGAAGCCCGTGAATACCTAAAGAAGGTTTCCCCCTGGGGGTTTCTCAAGATCAAACAAGAGAGCAGTGGTTGGCCAAACGACTGCCAAACAGAAGAGCAGAAATCGCAGTACATACAGACCTACTTAGACAAAGAATGGGTACTATTAAACGCTACCAATATTATGAAAAGTCCGGGTCGGCGACAAGTCGCCAAATTAGCCCTCAATAGTTTATGGGGAAGGTCAGTAATTTTTGTTTTATTTATATATTACATTCGTTTTATCGCTTTCTTCAAATGACATAACTAAATATGTCTTTTCTTTTATAGATGGGGCATGAACTTTAAAAAGACCCAATTAAGTTTTGTAACGACGATATCCAAATTCAATCAAATATTGGTTGATAGCACTAAAAAAGTAAGTTTTATAGACTAAGTATGAATTTTTATTCTTTTTAATTGTTTATGCTTTTTTATAGCTATATTGTTTAATTTTTCATATAAAGGATGTCTACTTTCCCTCGAAGGAAATAGCAGCCCTTCAATGGGAAATTCAAAAATTATTTGTTGAGAAAGACACCGTGACAAACATTTTTTTGGCCGCCTTTACCACCGCTGGGCTCGAATTAAACTTTACTCGGAAATGCAGAAGCTTGGAGATGCTGTCTTGTTGGTTGGTTGTTGGGTTTACTGGCGCAAAGTCCATATTTGGAAATGCTACGCCAAACAAAAGTAAAAAAGAGGTAACAAGCGTAGACACAATATATAAAGTCAATAGCATAAAAAACCAGTACCAGATAAGTTTGTTTAAACTTATCTGGATGGGGTACCCATCCAGATTAACAACTAAAGAGCCACATTAGATATTAAAAAGTAACTAAAATTTTAAGTAAAATAATTATGTTGATAAAAGACAAATGTAAAAAAATGCTAAATATGATGATAAAATCCTGCATGTTTTAAAAACAAAAATATTCTCATTGGGTTTTTCTCCAATGAGCTTGACCAAATCAGGTGATGACACTTAGAAGTAGTCTCTGTACAAATGTCTAAGTGCAGGGCAATTTGTTAAAATGTGGTGAATAGTAAGTTCAGTAAAATAACAATGTGGGCACATGGGAGCTGGATCTCGTAAAAAAAGATGTCTGTGCGTGATTCTTGAGTGGCCTATACGGAGACGAGTGAGAAGAACATCCTTTTTCCTTGATTAATTTGTGGGCCAGATTGATATTACTGGTTTTATCGCGTGCAACTTATTACAAAGTTTTGTATCCGAAGATTCTTTCCACTTATTTATAATCACATTTTTTATTTCCTTTTTAATATCAGAGAATGGTGTCTTACAGTTAATGAGAACTGATGCTTGCTTCGCTGCCAAATCTGCTTTTTCATTGCCATTTATTCCCATGTGTCCCGGTACCCAGCAAAATTTAATGTTAAATCCACGATTTTTCTGTTCATTAAGAAAATCTATTATTGATGAAATGTATGGGTTATCCCGTGAACAAGCCTGTAGAGTATCAAGAGAGCTTTTAGTCTGTATAAACGATAAAAGAACGATGATGATGATGATGAGAAATGTGGATGACAGTCTTTAAAATGGCAATGAGCTCAGCTGTAAACACAGAAATGAGTGAGGGTAAACGGAAACTAAAGGAATTATGGTTGTCAACAAAAGCACATCCAACAGAATTTGGGGATTTTGAGCAGTCAGTATACACTTCAACATAATCGGAACATTCGGCTCGATGAGAGGCAAAAATTTGTTGAAATATAATAGGATTCGCATTATTTTTAACAAAATTACCAAAGGGATTGAGGCAAGTAACATTTGATGTAGTCCAAGATGGTAAGTGATAACGATTGCAAGATTTGATTTCAATACCCTCAAGGGAGGAACCACGGATTGTGTCTCTCATTCTAAAACCAAATGATGGAATGGAAGAAGGACGGTGCTGATAGAGCATATCATTGTCGGTGTTTAATAAATGATCATGAAGGGGGTGATCAGAATGTGAAAAAATCCGATAGTACAATTCAAGAGAGAGTTTTTGACGAATGTTAGGTAATGATGGTTCAAAGCAATCAACATACAAGCTCTGAACTGGAGAGGTCCTAAAAGCTCCAGAACAGATACAAAGTGCACTGTGGTGCACAGAGTCCAGTTTCTTTAAAATAGTTTTACGGGCTGATCCATAAATTGGACAGCCATAATCAAGTTTTGAGCGTGTAACAGAGCGGTAAATTCTTAAAAGGGGTGTCCTATCAGCTCCCCAACTGGTATTTGATAAAACCTTTAACAAATTTAACTGCTTTTCACATTTCGTACGCAGGTATAAAATATGAGGTTTGAAAGTTAGTTTCTTGTCAAAATAAACACCTAAAAAACGGGCATTGTCAACAAAAGCAATTTTTTTCTTGGTGATAAAAATTTCAGGATCAGGATGGAGATTCCGTCGTTTACAAAAATGTACACACATAGTTTTATCAGAGGAAAAATTAAACCCATTTAGATTTGTCCATCTAATGACAGAGTTAATAGTTATTTGTAACTGCCGTTGAATGAACCGCATGTCATGTCCATGGCATGAAATCTTAAAGTCATCCACATACAAGCTACCATCTACAGAAGGGGGAAGCTGATATAAAATGTCATTTATTTTTATTGCAAACAGTGTCACACTCAAGACACTACCTTGAGGGACACCTTCTTCTTGGAAAAAAATATCTGACTTAAAATTCCCAGCGCGGACTTGAAAGATACGGATGGCTAAAAAGTTCTTTATAAAAATTGGGAGATTTCCCCTAAAGTTAATATTAAAAAGGTCACAGAGGATTCCATACCTCCAAGTCTTATCATAGGGTTTTTCAATATCAAAAAAATCCCTGCCGGCCCGGCCTAAAGGCAGAGGTAGATTTCGAAGTTAAGAACACTACTTTCACCAACAAAAACTAAATCATGATTAGAGATAAACCAACTTTAATAATTTTATCTTACCTTTTTTGACGAGTTTTTATTTCAATTTTATATAATAGTGGTTTTATCAGAATCATGTTAAGACGGTATTAAAAAAAATACATTTCCATGCTGAACATCTTGAAATTTTCCTTTTTAATAGAAAAATATGAAACTCGCTGACGTGATTTTTGAAGAGATTTATAAGCGACCTGTGTTTTTATTTTTCGTTCAATTAATTAAAACTTGATTTATAAACAATTATTTTCTCAGTAGAACAGTATTTATGGTTTCTAACACAATCGCTTCGGTAAATTCTGTTCAAAATGTCCACTTTGACAACATTTTTTGGAATATATTCTGCCTCTATCTAAAAATCGATCATTACGGTACATTATATAGTTTCTGAATAAGAGAATCTACCAATTGGATGCGTTTGAGAGCAAAAATGAATTTAAAAATGAGTCAGAAAATAAGCAGTTTGGACAATATTTTTCGTTTCTAACTCAATCGCTTCGGAAATTCTGTTCAAAATGCCCACTTTGACATCATTTTTTGAAATATATTCTACCTCTATCAAAAAATCGATCATTACGGTGCATTATATAGTTTCTGAATCAAGAGAATCTATCAATTGGACGCGTTTGAGAGCAAAAATGAATTTAAAAATTAGTCAGAAAATAAACAGTTTGGACATAATTTTTCGTTCCTAAAATAATCGCTTCGGAAAATTCTGTTCAAAATGCCCACTTTGACATCCTTTTTTGAAATATATTCTGCCTCTATCAAAAAATCGATCATTAAGGTACATTATATAGTTTTTGAATAAGAGATTCTACCAATTGGATGCGTTTGAGAGCAAAGATGAATTTAAAAATCAGTCAGAAAATAAGCAGTTTGGATTTGAATACACCCTTAATAAGATGATTTTTTTCTTCAACCGCTATGTATTTTTAATTTATTTTTGCTGTAAGAATTGGTCCTATTAAAACTTGTCTGTATAAATGTTATAGACAATATTAAGAAGATGTATGATAAATTCATGAAGATTTTATATCTTGTGAATTGACGGAGTTATGGATTTTTTTCTTCTTCAACCCCTCTTTTTGTTTTCGTTTTTAATTTTTTTTTGCGGTACGAATTGGTCCTATCAAAAACTTGTGAATATAAAAGTTGTAGATAATATTATGGAGATTTATAATAAAATTAATTGGAATTGATATCTTGAGAACTGACGAAGTTATGAATTTTTTCTCCCCAAAACCCTATTTTTTGCGCCCCTTGAGCCCAATTTTAATTTTATGAAAATTCTGTGATGCATAAATTTTCGGCCCTATTTTTAGAAGTTATAAAAACTTTAAACTGATTTGATATGTATAAAAATTAAGGAGTTATGGGGATTTTTCGATTTTCCCAAAACTCCTCCCTATTTCCATCCCCTTGGCCCGATTTTGCCCATTAACGAAATCCTGTTATAAAATTTCAAGAGGTTGGAAAGTGAAAATGGGCTAAGATGTTTTAGCGTAATGTAAGTAATTTTATCAGGACCGGGAGCAGATAAATGAGTAGTACGTAAGCAGTTTATCAAGTTCAGCATTAGTAAATGGGATATTGTAATCATAAGAAGTACAAGTATTAAAGTTTAAAAAACAAAAAGAAAGATCAGATATAAACGATAAAAAGGGTTCAGGATATGCATCAGACCTTGAAATGGAAGCAAGGGATTTCCCTATTGCATCACTTATACCTTTTGCAGATGTGATTGTCTGACCGTTATGTTTTATAATTGAGATTGCATGTTCCTTGTAAAGGCCCATGCAACTTTTAACTTTTTTCCATATTTGTTTGCTAGATGTGTTTGAGGAGATACTTGATGTGTAATTTACCCAAGATTCACGCTGATATTTCCGCCGCACTTTTCTAAATTCTGCTTTGGCTTTTTAAAATGAAATATGATTTTCAGTAGTGGGATATCTCCTAAATACACTCCAAGCTTTTTGCTGCTTTTTCTTACTTTTCTGGCATTCGTCGTTCCACCAAGGTCTCCATCGTTTCTGAGCAGGGGATGTTTTAGGGATGCTATAATCAGCTGCATTAATAATGCAGCTGGTTATATTGTCAGTCACTTCGTCTATTTCCCCTTCAATCATATCAACAGTAATAGTAGCTAGTGTCTTAAAAGTCTGCCAATCAGCTCTGTCGTAAACATACCTACGGTGATGAGAATTAAAATGTGAATGTGTGTCAGCATGGGTTAAAAAATGGGAAAGTGATCACTGCCACGGATATCTTCCCCTACCCAAAAATTCCAAAAAGGATAAGTAACAGGTGAACAAATGACCAGGACAATTGCATGAAATGTTTTAGATGGTTCATGAAAATAAGTTTTGTCACCACTGTTGAGCAAGCATAAGCTATTCTCATTAATTAAATTTTCAATTTGACGTCCACGTGGACTTGTGTCATTATTTCCCCATAAAGGACTGTGGGCATTAAAATCACCCAGAATTATGAATGTGGGAGTTGCTGAATCAGATTATCAAGCTCGTGTGATTGAATAATCTGATTGGGTGATAGGTAAATGCAACATATTGTAATAAAGTGGTTGATATGGGTCTGTATTGCAACTGCTTGAAGAGAAGCATTAAGAGTGATGGGAGTATGAGGATAATTATGAGAAATGAAAAGAGCTACACCACCTGCAGCTCTGTTATTACTGATAAAGTCTTCTTTAAAACATTTATATCCATGCAAATTGATTTTATCATCAGACTTAATATGTGTTTCTTGCAAGGCGAGGCAAGCTACATTATGATCATTCAGTATGTCACGTATTTCATCGCATTTATTCCGATAGCCGCGGCAATTCCATGATATAATGTTTGACATTATGTGTGGGTATTTTTTTTAGGTTGAAATATCAACCACGATTTTCCTCTATTTCAGAGGTAGCAACATTGCCTCCTCATCAGAATCAGATGGATGAATTTTAAGTTCAGGCTCTATGTAATTTTTTTTTTTTTTGCTGGTATAGACTGTTTCGGTATTTTTGTGTTGGTTTCATTTTTACCTGGCATGGTATTTTTTACTGAGCTTTTCTTTTTTCTTGTTTTACTGCTAACATTTGATTTGACTGATGACTTATAAATTTCATCTGCTGAGCAACGTATTTTTCCAGATGAAGCAACGATAGTTTTAGAGTTTTTATTGTATGAGATGCATGAGTTAATTTTCTGAGAATTATTTGATTTTATAGCTGATTTATTGTCTTTTTCTTTATGTTTGTTACTGTTTGTTGCAAGAGATTTAACAGGACTGTTATTGTTAAGAGCCGAGGAACTTTGAGTAGGAGCATCTTTTTGGTTTAACACGGTTACTTGAGTATTTATTGTTTCTGTTTGAGTAGCTATTGTTTGATATTTTTTATTACCAATTAAAGCAGCAGAGTTTGTTATACCTACAGTTGGCGTTCGGGATTTAACTATTTTCCTTGCCTCCGGATATGAAAGGTTTTGTTTTGTACGTACTGTTTGGATTTCTTTCTCAAGTTTCCAGATTTCACATGATTTTGAATATGATGGATGATTTTCCTGACAGTGTATACAGTTAGCCGGAGCTGTGAATCCTTCATTCTCATGTCCTTTTTGTCCACATCGAGCACAAGTAAGTGTTCTACAGCAGCTACCTTTAGAATGGCCAAATTTCTGGCATTTAAAACAGCGTAATGGGTTTGGTATATAAGGTCGAATGGGGCAATTTAGGCAACCAGCTTTTATGTTGTTGGGTAAGATAGGTATGTCAAAAGTGAGAATTATATGTTTTGTTGGGAGGATTTTATCTTCTCTTTTAATTATTATTCGTCGAACTTGTGTAACATGTTGTTCTTTAATATTTTCAAGTATTTCTGAATCAGGCACAAATATAAGGTCTTGTTCGGAAATTACACCTCGTGAACTATTTAGGAAATTATGAGCAGATACAGAAACTGGTATGTTAGCAAAAAATTTACATTTTGTTATGTTTTCAGCTTGTTTTGAATTCTTAACATCAATAAGTAAGTCGCCAGATCTTAATTTTTTAATGGATTTTGGTTCGCCATTTTGAATAAGAAATGGTGATTTAAGGGCAAAATTGCCTTCATTACATTTTACAACAAAGAAACGTGCATTGCCAGAATCCCCATTTAATGGGTTTCTCTCTCTAGATTTACCAGCATCATAATTTTCATTTGTATCTTCCAAATTGGCAGAAAAATTCTTTTCAGAACTATCAGCCCAGGAAGCAGACATATTCTGAGATTCGACAGTCTCAGAATGGTTGTTGTTTGAGGAAAGGCGACTTAAGTCACAAAGAGAACTCGCACCAGAAAGCATAGTTGAATTCCCTTTAATTGTCGCCTTAATACTTTTAAATAAATATAAAACGCCAGGCATCGGGCCTGGTCACCGACCCTTCTTCTTACCGTTACTTTAGGCGCAGGTCTCAAAAGGGTGAAAACTATTCACAACAAAATTCCACGTGTTCACCTTTGGATTAAACTTGATAGCATCTCCAAAATCTAGTTCTTTCACAGTGGAACTCGGTAGTCGTAGATAAGCCTTTACAGCTCTGTCCAACCTACAGCCCCCTTACGCCGAAAGGCACCAGTCGCACAGTGGATTCCTAACCGCCGCCATACAAGTATGGATGCTGTCTTGTATCATGATACAGACAGCATCATTTATGCTACGAACGAACTGAATGACCCCCCTCTCGGGAACTTCTTGGGGGAATTTACAGATGAATTAGACGGTGACGTGATCACCCAATTTGTATCAGGTAAGTAAGTTTTCATTATGACTTAAATGATTTACAAAAATAGTTTCTTATATCATTTTATTGCTTGTTTTTTATTTTTAGGAGGTCCCAAAAACTACGCCTATCGCACGGAGAAGGGCGAGACAGAATGCAAAGTTCGAGGGTTTACCCTCCATTTCAGGAACTCTCAACTCTTGAATTTTGACAGCATCAAATCAATGGTGTGCAATCTGGACCCCGAACCCATACCGCTTCACAACCCAAGCAAGATATGCCGGGATTCTAAGAGACGAAAGGTGGTGAATAAGTCTGAAACCAAACTCTACAAAATCGTGTATGACAAGCGGGTAATAAAACCCAATTTTAAGACAGTGCCCTACGGATATTAGTAAGGGAAAAAAGGTCCTTTTCACGCCACCAAATAATCATGAAGAAAAAAGACATTTTGATTTCTTTATTTTTTTCTTTTTGTAGAAATCCAATGGAAAAAAACATGTAAGTTTTTTTAAAGTTTCCAAACTAAATTGTTGTGTACATTCTTTTCAATAATAAATAATTGTGTGAATATATTTGTATGTTTTTCTTTGAGTTTTATTTTAAATTATTGTTTCTTAAAAAATTTTAGATTATTTTTAAAGTTAACTTTATAGAATGAATAACGATTTATTGCAATTTTTCTCAGGAAAAAAATGTATCAGTATATATTTTTAGGTTATAACTTTTTTGTTTCTATATTTTTCAATATAAAAATATATTTCTAAGTTGTAATGTTTTTTTAATTTGTTCAGAAGCCATTTTCTTTCTAAAACAAAAAAAAAATATTATACTGATACTTTTTTTTTGAGAAGAACAAAAAAGGAATTTAGGAAAAAAAAGATATTTCTGTATTTTATTTTATGAAAATAAGAAATTACACATACATGATTATAATTGTTTAAATTTTTTATTTTTTTCTCAATCAATACATCGAAATTTTAGTCATAATTTTCACAGTTTCAACCGGGACACTGGTAAAGAGCCTTTGTAAGACGACTTTCGTTTCGTAAGTCTGGGTTCAGGTCTTGCAAGAATAATTTTCTGTTCATTTATTAAATACTTGTTTTTTATAAAATTTCGAGGAAAGTTGTTATTTTTCAAAAATTCTTGGAACTGGTCAAAAGCAACAGGTCCTTGTTTTTTATATCTTAATAAAAAATTGATCAGCTGGACAACATCTGATCCGACGATTGCAGTATGATCGATTTTCAGTTCTTTGTTTTCTGTACAGGAAAGTTTATTTTCTTTTAAAAAATCAATTACTTTTACAGCAGTATTTTTATGGTTGGTTGGTTGTATGGGGTTTTATGGCGCAAAATCCTTTAAGGGACATGCTGCGCCAAAAAAGTAGACTAAAACATCAAAAAAGTGAGAGATAGAAAAATGACAAAATAAAGGAACAATGAGAAGAGCAATCTGGATGGGGTGTCCCATCCAGATGTAGTCAAACAAGTGTAGAAAAAACTAACAGTATTTTTATGTTTCACTGGAATGGATTTCAAAACTTCATTTTTCCAAATTAAATTTATTTTCAAGGGGTTTTTCGGTAAGCTGTTCTTCGGGGGTTTTCACCTCGTTCACATGTGGGAATGACACAAACTTTTGCAAAATCTGTGTATAAAGCCTCGTTTTTTCATCATCCTCTAATTTTCTTTTCAAAACAGTTTGAATCTGCTTATCCAAATCACTTACATGCTCATCGGCAAATTCCTGATCTCTGTCAGCAGGAACAAGTCTGAATTTACGAGCGAACTCCATTGATCAATGTACTGAGCACTGATACTGCAGCAGGAATGAATATAGAAAAAAACCCTTCTCGATTTTGGACGAGGAGTCTTCTTTTTTTAAGCAATGGTATTTTCTTATCTCCCAGGCGACGCAATGTTCTTTTATAAACTGTTAATCTATTTTTCTGGCGTTTAGAGACAGGTATGTTACTCTTTAAAATATTTAAGGCGCATTCACAGACACCTTTTATAATACTATTGAAACACTTTTTAAGAAAAGCTGCTTTTTGCTTTGTCTTGCTTAACAATTTGAGATGTTCCACGGTCGACATCCTGAGTACAAATGCTGATTGTTTAACTTAATCTCTCTTTTATATGCATACCGTAAGCAAAAGCTTTAGTCAAAGCGCAGTGTTTAAAACCGGATTTGTGATAGGGACAGTTTACCACTGGAATATTTAATAAATCAATCTTGGGGCAATTAAAATCATTCTGATTTGAAATCTTTCGTCCGGAAATTCGCTCCAAAAATTTCATCTTTTCTAATCCTTTGGTATAAATATTCTTATAAGAAAAAACAAAGACCAAAGTAGAGGCTCTAATGTTGAAAAGTCACCACTATCCCAGTGCAAACCATGACGATGTCGAGTCAACCAGGCAAATGTCTTTCTTTTTAGGAGAGGTAATTTCTCCCAAGCATACGGAGACAGAAAACTCCAACGACAGTGGTATCCAGAATCGATTGCATAAAAGGCAAGTTCTTTGATAATAAAATCGCACGAATTTACCTGAAAGTCTTCGAATTCAACTACAACGGAAGACATGTTCACCGAATGACGTACTATGGATAAATGGCTTATCGAAGTTCATACAAATAATGTTTATCACTAGGAAATATACTTGTGCGCAGGTGCAAACTTTCGCAAGAATCTGGTCTTAAATCAATGAATAAGTAACTGTAAGGTAACGCAGTAGCATCATAAAAAATTTCTTGGAAAGCCTTGGATTTACTAGGAAACATCTGTCTGACTAAATGCATTATTTGACTTTTATCTCGAGGATTCTTGTATAGTATCATGTAATGGGAATTTAAATTAATATTTTGCATTTCTTTACCATGATGGAATAAGTTTTACGTTATAAAAATGGCCGAAAGATTTCGGTGATGACTGTCTTTCGTGAAAGGTTTGCTCAATCGCAAATCACCAGCTAATTCTGACATTAAATCGTCGATAATAATTAAAGCATCTTGAAGGGAGTTAAGGTTGGAGGATAATCCTTCTTCAAATTGTACATCTTTCATTGAATTGAAAAGAGGTTGATAGCTTCCATAACAGTATGTAATACTTGATGGCATAGGGTGAAAATACAGGGTGATTAAAAAAAATGGGACAAATTTTAAGAGGTGATAGTACACACCCAAACAAACATTTTGTATCAAAGAATGCATGGTCGAAAACTAAACGTAAAAAAGTTAGAGGGCGCCAAAAGTTATGCTCTTATACGAGTCAAAAACACACAATGAACGATTAAGTTAAGTTACGAAAACAAATTTAATGGCATTTGATTACAATAAGTGCTCAAAACATTGACCGGCAGCTGTTATGCACGCAGTACAACGGCGAAGAACTGATTGGCGAATTTTCTGAAACACACCACGCATATCGCGAACTTCCCCTACAGCAGCCAAAAGCTTGGCGACAAGTTCTTCTGCGGATTCAATGGGAGTCTCATACACAAGAGCCTTTAGCTGTCCCCACAAAAAAAATATCGAGACATGAAAGATCTGGCGAGCGCGGTGGTGCCCGGTGTGTTTCAGAAAATTCGCCAATCTGTTCTTCGCCGTTATACTGCGTGCATAACAGCTACCGGTCAATGTTTCAGCACTTATTGTAATCAAATGCCATTAAATTTATTTTCGTAACTTAACTTTAACGTTCATTGTGTGTTTTTGCCTCGTATAAGAACATAACTTTTGGCGCCTACTAACTTTTTTACGTTTAGTTTTCGACCATGCATTCTTTGATACAAAATGTTTGTTTGGGTGTGTACTATCACCTCTTAAAAATTTTCCCATCTTTTTTGAATTACCCTGTATTTATAGTCAATTTTTTAACAAAGACACTGTTACCCGAACCTGTCGGTCCAGAAATTAGTACCGTCGAAGGATGTACTAACTTGAGTAATTCCATGTTTTAAATGAAAGTAATGAATGAAATCTTTCGTATTTATAGTTTCAATGAGAATGTCAAAGAAATAATTTTCGTATTATAAAAATCAACTTATATATCATTTTGAGAGATTTTCGAACAACACGAAAATTACTTTTATATTTTTTATTACAAAAAGAAAGCAAAATCTAAAAACAGGTACTTAAAAAAATTACATGTAAATCGTGATGAGAGTTAAAATAAACAATAAACACACAAAATAAGATAAAATCAGTTTATTTTTTAAAAACTATATTCACAGCATATTTTTTTTTGACCAAACTGATACATTCGAAAATCATTCTTCTTTCTGGATAATACGTTTATAATAGAATTCATACAAAGTCCTTGACATCGTTTTACAAGAAAGAAAATACAATATTGACCACAGACATTGGATGTTAAACTTTGAAGCGTTGCCTTGTTCCAACGAATTCGGTGATACTTCTTCACAAATCTTGTTATGTCTTCTCCATATGCTTCAGGAGGAAGTCCGTAAGAATCGAAAAAATCGATAGTTTTTTTGTCTTGAACGTAAACTGCCAACCAATGGGTTCCCTTTTCATCATGTTTATCAGTATTGAGCACTAAGGCACAGGGAAACTTTCGAATTTCAGGTATTTTGTCAGAAGGGAAAACGCCTGCAAATATCTCGCAGAAACAGGATCACGAAATAAAATTCTATAAATTTGTGATGAATTCATTAGTTTCAAAAATCACACAGAATGTTGCGAGATTTCTTGATTTCGATTAAATTTTCAAATTCAGCATACACTAGCAAAGAGACTGTTTGCGTCAAAGTCGTTCCGAACGTAATTTCTAATCTTAAATTGCTATAGCGAATGAGATTAAGATGTGAACCATCACATAAATCAGGTGACAGCTCAAAACAAAATAATGAATACCCCTGTGAAAATTCTGATCTTGAAAGATACAAGCCTTTGTTTTCTGCATTCGTAAATAAATTATGATAAGCGCGAATGAATAAATTGTTTTCAAAGTTAGGTTGTAGGTGGATTGTGAGGAGCGGGTTGACCGTCCACATAGACGCCTATAAAATTAATATTGTAATGTTTGAACTCAAAAGGGGACTTTTTATAGTCACCGTTAAAAGAGTCATTATTCACACAAGCGATTACGACGCGATTGGGCATCTGTCCTGTAAAAATATTATCTTGAACAAAACTCATATTGCCTGAAGGAATCGAATATGTTTTGCAAAGCACTCTATTAATTAGGGTATTTGGCTGTTGTTTTTTCTAAGCCTTTAGCATGTCCTAAGACAACGCCAGGACTTATCTGTACTTTACGAACAAATAAGGAAGCGTGTTCCAGGGAAACTTTAAACTTCCCCTCACTTGCCAATAAACAAAATTCTGTATACTACGAATCAGTTTAATTTTCACATCTACCATGTTAAGGAGGAGTCTTTCTTGATGAAACATATCCAGGTGCAATCGCCCAATCATATCGACTGAAGCACTGAGTTTAGTCATTTCGGCACGTTTACTTTAAATCCTTCATTGGGGTTTGCATCTGCTGGATCCACAACATTCATACGACCAGCAGTATCTTTAAAAATAATTCTGAGGAAAGTTGAGCGGTTTTCGCATCATAGCCGTGATTCAATAATTTCTCTATCATGGCTCTGTAAGGATAAGTATTATTACTGGAAGAAACGAGTCTATCGTTCAAATATCAACTTGGGAGAACATGGAATGCAAAAAAAGTTTGACGGGTCCCACTTTACATTTATCCGGAATGGGTTTGCCATCCTTTTTCAAAATCTTCAGTTTGACATATAACTGAGTTTGAGATAAATCAAGATAATCTTCTCCGCTTCCAGAAACATTAAATTCTACAGGACCTGCATCAGAAACATTGGAAAGCGGGTGAAATTCAACCCATTGGCCTCTTTCAATAACTGTTTGTGTAGGAGGGAGATGAAATAATTCTAATTCCGATTTAGCACATTCGGGAGAGTCCTTTAAAAGAAAAGCCATAGTGCAATGTGGATGTTATCAATCATAAATATCACGTCTTTGTACCTTCCGTACTTTCGATGAAATGATGAGTTTTGCAGGTTTGCGCTTCCTTTTAAGCTTTCCATGGCCAATCATTTGATCCGCTTTTTCAACTGCTTTTCTAGCTAATTTCTTTCCGGTTTCTTTTGATCGTGTTTTGAGAGACGATTTAAAATTTTCGCCTGATAACACATCATTCGCAACCATAGTGCCTGTTCGCAATGCTTCTTTTCCAATTGTTTTGGTGCCACTTATCAAAAACGGCATCGCACTGCGAAACAATTTAGAAAAAAATCCGCCTATACCGTATCCTCTCTGTAAAACTGTTCCTCGATAGTAAGGCAAGCCATCTCCTGTTTGTCCTGCATAATAATCTTCGAACTTTTGTGTACAACACGTAAAAGGTAACAACATTTTGTTGATCTTTCTTTATCGCAATCAAAAATGAAAATGAGATTAATTTAAATGTAATGCTCTTTTATATGATTTGCCGTAATCGAAATGCAACGTTACAAAAACTTTACCTCTTTCAAAAGGCACTAAATCGCCAGAATGAAGTCTGATGTCGATTTGTACTGTTTGGAAATGCTGACGAATAACTGGTACGTACAGTGGTCTAGTATAATCAGCATTAATAATTTCACCATCGCTCCCTTCGACAGACACAATTTTTAATAGAGGGGCTTGAACATCACCTACGATTTGAGGTTCCACGAGATCACAGTACACATACATCACGGGAAACGGTAACTTTGGGTCGGCTACAAAAGGACTTTGTTGCAACCCCGTATATTGTCCGGGTTCAAACCCTAAAAGTTCTGCTAGACCTTCATAAAGAACTACTTTAGATTTTTTATCTGTCTTGATTGTAACTCTTTTTGTCACAGGGTGAAAATGAAATTCAATTTTATTTTTAATCGACGGTATTATCATACTTTTAATGAGATCCGGTATGGTTTCATAACATCAGAAGAAACTCTCCTGCCTTCAAATTTTCCATCCCCCAAGTCGAAACCGAACAAATTGTTATCATTTCTAACGTTATACCATGAATTCGGATAAATGAAATCGACCAAAGCCATCTACCATTCACATTTTAAATTTATGTGGGTGGGCAGTTGAGTTGTAAATTGCGATATTTTATTATTTGGGAAAAAGCTCAAAGAGCTGTCGCTGATGAGTGTGACGTAGAACGACATCTTTTGACGAAATGAATGGTAAGCACGATGACTACTCTATTTATGTCATTCGAATATCTTTAACCCATGCGTTGAATTTTTCAGGATATCCTTGAAATTTCACAAAATATTGAAATTTCCCATTACATTTCCTTTTCTTCAAAACTCTCTCCACAGGATAAAAACCTGAATCCGAAATCTTTTGCACTCTTGCTTGTAAAATGTTCCTTTTATGATTTCTCCTGCTAAATCTTTTAATTTATACACAACGGGTAACCTTTGAATTATTTTATGAATAGTAAAAATTTCTCTTGTCCAATTCTGTTCGTATCCTTTCTCAAAACGTAGTTTCTCCTTACTGATGCGAACTGCATCACCGACATTCAAGCCATATTTCATTGCAGGGATTTTGTCATTTGCGTACAGTGTTTTACAAACCTGACTTTGATTATCAATGTTTACTAACGCTGGCTCCATTTTAATACTACGATGCCCCGTGTGGTTATAACTGTGTGTTAATTTATCGATTACATCGATATATCTCTTTGTATTCTTTTCAGTAAAATATTTCCACATTTTCGTTTTAAGTGTACGATTAAAGCGTTCTACTATTGAAGCTTTTGTGGTGTTATTGGTTGTAAAAAAGTGAACATTCTGCATTTTTAAGAAATCCTATACTATATCCGTCATTCAAAGAAGAGAGAGACTGCATGGCTACTAAATCAGATTGAAACTGCTCGTTTAAGCCTCCAACTATGACACGATTTTTCGGGAATTTGTGTCGCAAAGGCTTGTGCAAAGTATACGAATCTTTCGTTTGTAGCCATTTCTTTATCTGTTGCGTTTTTACTCGACCTTTTAAAGCACGTTGCAAAGCACTGATAGCACCGAAACTGGCTAGTAACTTCGGATCCCGATACATCTGATTCAAAACTTCCATTGCAACAATGATTATGATCTAAACGAAAGTTGACATTCATTTATATTTTTAAGCTACAAATTAACACGATGCTTATCGCTTCAAAGTTTTACTGAAAATGAAAGTATCATGACAAATCTTTGAAATATATACCAAATTTTTAGATTTCCTTTCAAGTTTTTTGTTTGTTTGTTTTGTTAAAGGAAAAAGGAGAGAGTTTTAAAAACATATGTATGTTTTTAAACTCTCACTCTTTTTTAAAATGATATAAAATATAAACAAGACACAGTATAAACAGAGAGAAACGAAATATATTGAACCGAATATGAATTTAATTATCAGACTATATAACATTACCATACAAAAATTATTCATTGTTAATATACAATTTTTCAATGTCTTTGAGCACGGGGGAGACGTCTAAAGCTGAAAAAAAAATTGTCTATAGGTACTATTGAAAAGTTATTAGCATCTTCGTGATAAAAGTCTTTGGCTAATTGTCGAAAGTCCAGTTTATAAAATGCCAATACAAATATCCTTCAAATTTTTTAACTGGAGACTGATTGATACAAGCATGAAGATCCGACTTTGGGTAGTTTTCTTTGCATGCAAAGCAATCAAAGAGTTCACAAATTTTAATACTCACTGATTTTGTCAGACACTTACATAACGAATAAGTCAAATTAGCGTAGTCGTGAAAGTCACAAAATATGTCAGCATTGCTGCTGTCCGGTATTGTTTCAGAATGGCTATGTTCCAACGATACTAAATATGCTAAAGTCTGTTGTATTAAGCATTCTTTAACTTTCAAATTTATGGCAGAAAAATTTTTCCTGCATGTTTGCCATCTGTGATCCTGCGAGAATGATATTTTCAGGCAAAAACTGAAAACTGAGATTTTTTCGCTGAAACATTCGTTGAAATAGATAAAGGTTTTCTTCTTCCGAAATTTCACGTGTTACACACAAGTCCTTCTCTATAAATAGAAATTGTTCACCAAAGTTGTATGATTTTCGCTGAAACGAATGCCACACTGATGGGGAGAGCGAAACACCTTTTTCGTTGGGCGAAGAAATCCTTCTTCATCGGTTACAAATCTTTTAATATGCACACGTGTGTGGCAAAGAAAAAGACAACAGACACATAATTTTCGCCACCAAGATGAAACATGGTGCATGGTAAAGACTCCCTTGTGTAAAAGATTTCTCCGGAGTTCTTCAATTTTGATTCTTTTTGCAGCTCTGTTTTTAATTTCACTCTGAAGAATCAAATCACATTAAACAATGAAAAACTTTGGCATAAACAACTAGATAAACAATAAATACATACAAAAGAAAGGCAAAGCAGTCATCAGATGGTTAACAGAAAACATAGATATAATATCACAATGAAAAACGAATAAAGTTAACAAACCAACTCAGTGGACATCATCACCCCAACTAATTAACTGCCTTAATTACAGGGGGAAAAAGGAAAAATAAAAGGCCCGAGTTACATTGCCAAGTTAACCACGGCCGCTAGTGAAGGAACCTTTCACCCGCAAAGAGAAAAAAATTCGTATTCTTGCACTGCTGAGTGATGGTAGTCATTTATGATGAGCTGGTAGCTTCAGCTCATTCACACCACTCCACCGAATCAACATAGATAGACAAGTTTTAAGGAAAAGATGTGTTCCAAATAAAATAAAGCAAGACCATGAACAAAAGACATACATACGTCATACGTCAAACATTAAATTAACATACGTCAAAATGACGTATGGGGGCATCTATACAGGGGTCCAACCAACTCTCTCGTCAAAAGTAAACGTCCTATCACTGGATATCTGCCCCCTTGATATGTGTCCCCTACTGTGACGTCAAAATGACGTATGGGGGCATGTATACAGAGGTCGGATGTACATCCTTCGACGAAAGGAAAATTCTGTAGGACTGGGTATGTGTCCCCTTCAGCTGTGACGTCAAAATGACGTCGTATAGGGGCAGATATACAGATCTCGAGGAAAATAAAATTCTCTGTATTGGATATGTGCCCCCACCTGGTATGGGAGCATATATACAGGGGTCGGATATCCAGTCCTCGACGAAAGTGAAATGCTGCAGCATTGGATATGTGTCCCCTTCTACCTGTGACGTCAAAATGACGTATGGGGGCAGATATACAGGGGATAGATATCAGCGTCCCCAGTTTGATTCGAAAAAAAATGTTGATTTTTGTAATATGTAATTTTTAATATTTTGTATAATAAAAATGAAAAACTTTCGAAAAAGATGTCATATACGGCTCCATATTGGCGCAATTTCTTTCTGACACCAATCTCATATACGCAAAGGGTACTTAACTGGCGCCAAAGTATCGTTATTTTGCTTGATATGGTAAGCTGGATGTTGCTGTTTATGCTGTTGATGTTTTCCCCAAATTGGCGTCGGAAAAAAATCGCGCCAAGATATGACATCTGTGCCAAACTTTCATATGAAAGACGAAGGGATCAGACCGTATTTGTTTATGGCAGTTACATGACTTGAACTATAATACAGATGAAATGATGAACTATAATCTGTATGTATTATAATACAGGTGAAATGATGACGATAAAATAATATTTGGCAACTGATCACCTGTCCGTGGCTAACATTAAAGTACCAAATGGCACCTGGAATATAAAAGCGAAATGGTCCGCCCGGAACTGTTGATGATAGTCACATGACTTAGGCTATTGTTATAGAGATTGTTTTAAAATACCGGGAGACAAAGACTGTATACTTAATTCATTTTATTTTAGTTTCTTTCCGAATGTTTAACTGATCCTCTTTAATCAAACACGAAAAGAGCCACTGGATGTCTTAACAGCAAGTGATTCGGCCTTAAATTTTTGCAATCAAAGGGAATTGAATGGAAACCCGTTTACAGGGAGATCTGCGCAGCTTTTTTCAGTATAATTCAATATTCTCTAATATTTTTAAAACCTATCAGATTAGCGTGTTTTTAGATTCTGCGGTGTCTGAACGGGGATTGGCGAGTGTAGCTTGCAGGGGGCAGAGCCCCCTAGTATATACATATATTTTTTAAGAAAAATTATCTTATGCACGTGTGTTCATAAACAACGAATTATTTTTAATCGTGTCTTTTATATTTGTATCTAAAAAGTTAATGTAAATACATTAAAAAAAATCCTTTTGCATTTATTTTGATGAACTACTAACTTTTATTTTTATTACCGTATTTTTTAAATATCTTTTATTCATTTACCTAAAAAAATAATGTAGATTTAAAAAAAATCATTTTTGCACATGTGTTTATAAACAACAAATTATTTTTTAATCGTGTATATTATATATCTCTTATTTATGTGTCTTAAAAGATATTATATATATTTTAAGAAATTAATCCTTACAACCATTTCTACATTGCACAAGTTATGTTGAACAATATTTTTTAAGGTTTTTTTTTTCTTTTTTTTTTTTTTTTTTACAGTGTCTAGTATATACTGTCTTTTATTTTGGAATTTTTGCACGTGTATTTTTTTATAGTAAATATTTCATTGTTTATGATTATTTGCAATGCATGCGTTATGATGCACGATGAAAATACTTTTTTCATTACCGCATATTTATTTTTAATTGTGCCTATTATATATATGTGTTATATATGCATCTAAAAAACTCACGTATATTTTTTAAGGGAAAAAAAGACTTCTTCTGAATGTCTACATAATGCACATGTTATGTTGAACGTCTTTTTTTTAAGTAAACATTCCATTGTTTTGTACTGTATCTATTTAACATAAATCTTTTCTTTCTGTTGTTTAATTATACTCGACGTTTTAGACGTAAAAACTTGGGGTTTTGCTTTTATTTTCACAGCAATAGTGCAAATAAATATTTAAGTTTTTAAGATTTGATGAATGTATTTTAGGATTTAACACAGTTGTTTGCCGATAATCCCCTAAGTGATGATGATGTAATATAATAAGCATACAAAATTTTGAAGATGGTATTCTTGTAAGTGAAAATTTTCTCTCTGTTTAAAAAAAAAATCCTAAATAAAGTGTAAAATTTTGTTTATTTATATATATGAAAGGATAAAAAGATTTTCTTCATCATAAAAATCTTTGACACTAATTGATAGTTATGAATTGGTATTTATGAATCAGAGTTGGAAAAGAAAATTACTCTTAAGAGAGTCATCATAAAACATATTAAATTATCTTGGAAGCATCATTATATTTATAGCATAAACAAAATGAGTTTTTCAGGCTATGCTAGATAGTTTAAGAATCAAATTATAAACAACAAAGGATTAATTTCAAATCAATAAATCAAAGTAAATATGTTAGTTTAATTAGGGTCAAAGTAGAAAATTGATAAGCAATAAATCATAATTAGCTTTTGTCTGGTTAACATTTCATATTATGATTGCCTCATAAATAATACTTAACATTTAAATTAGAATTGCCTCTGGGTGATGCAAGAGATGAATAATATTAGAAAACACATCATTAAAAATAGTCTTAGCCAATTAAATTAAAGTTTCCTCCCAAATTGACACTTTCGCCCTCTGCTGGAAAATATTCCAAACTTCATATCAAAACTCGTGTGCTCAGCTGAAGAGCTCAGACTTCTTTTAGAGTTTTTAGATATCTGATGTGCCACCAAAAAGATCAAGAATGTGAGCTAAGAAATATATGGTACCTCGGGGCCTCCGGCGGACTCGCGACTCCTTTATAGCTTGTACCTCACAAATAAAGATATTGGTAGTTCAAGGAGCGAGGTCCCGAGTCAATATTTACCAATACTGCCAAGAGACTCAACTGTGCATTTAAATGACACAAACTCGATTTGTGATGGAACAGAACCCCACAACAGGCCAGCATATTTTACATAAGTCGGCAACGATGGTGTCCTGTCGAAGAAAATCCCGTTTGATATCCAGAACCATATGCCTCTTCACCACTAGAGTTGAAAAGTTTCTTATGGCTGCCTGGCTGCATTTGGTTAAATGGAAAAATCCCCTTACTTGCTATGGATTTGATTTTCAGTCATCAAGGAACTTGTATTTAAAATGGAGGTAAATTGACTCAGTATCTGTTGGAGTAATCCTTCCTATACAGAATTCTACTGTTTTCAGGACTTTTCTGTACTGATTTCTGACCTTGGTGTTATCTCAAGGAACTGAATAATTAATTCTTTAAAGTATTTATTCTATTTATTATAACTATTTATTCATTAAGTCTTTAAAATAATTTTTTTTACTTAGTTTTTGAATTGATTAAACTAAAGACAAAAAGCACACCTCTAAAGACAAACAAGATTCAGTGACTTATGCAATCTGAGCAAATGTGGCAACTGTTGATAAGTGTTCGGACAATAAACAAAAATACAATATAAGGTACCATTCAAAAATCTGTCAACAGGTTGCCATGTGCTTTAGATGTTGGGTATTTGGCCTATTTGTTTGAATCAGTGTCTAATATTTTATTTTTGTTTTGTTTGTGTAGTCATAGTTATTTTTTCTTTTTCATATTTTCTTTTCTTTTTTTTTTTTGCCAGTTGTACAATTCTTAAAAAATTAAAGATTTTTGCTATCTGCCATGAGCTGAGTGAGATGTATATGTAGTTTATTAAATTGTGACTTGGATTTATTAATGCCACTGAGAAAAATAAATACCTCAGTCTGCATAATAGTAAACACCATTGCTTACAGGTAAATTGCATCTGCATCTTCACACAAAAAATAAACATACCGCTCATTTTTCTTTTTTTTTAATTTTTGCTAAAATCTCCATTGAGATTTAGGATAGGCTAAAACCGTAAATGGTTTAAGATTTGCTAAAACCTCCTTGAGGTTTAGGATAAATATTACCTTGTAAATATTCTTCAATATATTTTTCTTTATTTTCATTGTGTGTTTCAATATTATTGTTATATTTGTTTAATGTTTACATCTTTTTTTATCAATTTTATATTGCAACATATTTTTAACATTTTCACATTTCCAAATGAGTAAAGAAAAGTTACAATTTTTAAATATTTCTATAATTTGAATGTTTTTATATTTTGCTGTACATTATTTTTCTTTTGAATACTGTTTTCATATTTTGAAAAGAGAAGAAGAATTTCAATTTTTTCATGTTTTCCAATATTTCTATATGTTGTGTTTGTTCTATAATTATCGAAAATAATTTTTTAAGTTTCCTATGTTCATTTGCAATTTCGAAAGTTATATTTGTACATAAATTTACAATTATGCATAGTTTAATTTCATATAAAAATGTGAAATTTTGTGCTCAAAGACTTTAATTAAAAAAGCACAAACGTAACTTCCAAGCTAGAACATTATGGTCACTACTTTAAACTATATTATTTTATTATCGTATTTTCTCTTATATTTCTTATATTAGTATTGTTTGTTTTTAAGCCTTTCTTTATATTTTATGGTATTCTTATATTTTATTTCATTAGTATATTTTTCAAGTCTTGTATATAAAGTTCGACCAGGTTGTTCCGAGAGCCATATCCCAAACTTAAAGTATAAAAAAAACTTAAATTTTGAGAAGTAAAAATTTAAGAGCTTAACTTTAAATTATATTTTTCCAGCAGAAAAATTCAGCCTTCATATCTTAGCAAATTTAAATTTTACTTTCACTTTAATAACCTAAACAGATACAAATTCAATCTTAGCTAATTTTATATTCTCAAACTTCCGAGCGAGTCCCCCCAGCTCTGCAGGCAAATCTAGTGGATCTCAACTTGGAGGGGGGGGGGGATATGAAAGTATAAAAAGATTTTCTTCATCATAAAAATCTTTGACACTAATTGATAGTTATGAATTGGTAATTATGAAACAGAGTTGGAAAAGAAAATTACTCTTTGTTGACATAAAGACAGTCATCATAAAACATATTAAATTATCTTGGAAGCATCATTATATTTATAGCATAAACAAAATGAGTTTTTCAGGCTATGCTAGATAGTTTAAGAATCAAATTATAAACAACAAAGGATTAATTTCAAATCAATAAATGAAAGTAAATATGTTAGTTTAATTAGTGTCAAAGTAGAAAATTGATAAGCATTAAATCATAATTAGCTTTTGTCTGGTTGACATTTCAGAATATGATTGCCTCATAAATAATTCTTAACATTTAAATTAGAATTACCTATGGGTGATGCAAGAGATGAATAATATTAGAAAACACATCATTAAAAATAGTCTTAGCCAATTAAATTAAAGTTTCCTCCCAAATTGACACTTTCGCCCTCTGCTGGAAAATATTCCAAACTTCATATCAAAACTCGTGTGCTCAGCTGAAGAGCTCAGACATTTTTCAGAATTTTTAGATATCTGATGTGCCACTAAAAGATCAAGAATATGAAAGCTAAGAAATATATGGTATCTCGGGATTTCCGGCGGACTCGCGACTCCTTTGTAGCTTGTACCTCACAAATAAAGATATTGGTAGTTCAAGGAGCGAGGTTCCGAGTCAATTATTTACCAATACTGCCAAGAGACTCAACTGTGCTTTTAAATGACACAAACTCGATTTGTGATGGAACAAACCCCACAACAAGCCAGCATATTTTACATATATATATATACTAGGGGGCTCGGCCCCCTACGAGCTACGCTCGCCAACCCCCGCCCAGACACCGCAGACTCTATATGCACGCTAATTTGATCGGCTTTAAAAAGATTTCGAAAGATTGAATTATAATGTAAAAAGCAGTGGCGATCTCCCTATAAACGAATTTCTATTCATTTGTCTTTGATTGGGGAATTTTAACGCCAAATCTGCTGCGGTACTGCTTGATTATCTCGTCGACCAATTTCGCCAAATTATATAAATCGCCAAACCACTCGCCAAATTATACAAATTGACATAATTTTTTATTTTAAATAACAATAGAACAAATAAATTCGTACAACATTAATAAAAATACAAATAAAACGTCGAAATAAAAATAACTTGATGACGTAGACACGTGTAACAACATTTCAAAATAAGCTAATATAAAAGGAATTAAGTAAACAGAGTCTTTGTCTCCTGGTATTTTTTAACAAAGCGAAAAGAAAGTTCTTTTAAATGAGACATTTTAAATTAATCGTTTTTAATCTAACGTAATTTTTACCAAGCTATTTTTTTCTCTTTTAAATATTCACGTGAAGATACTTTTGTTAGAAATGAAATATTATTTGCGCTTTCCTAACAAAAATAGTTGAAAAGATCCTCTCAAAATATTAAATAAATGTCTAGCGCAATTTCTAAATTTAAACTTTTTTGCAATATTATTTTGTGTTCATTTTATGTAATAACTATAATGTGACGTAAATATGACGTAATTTCTCCTACGACTTCTAACGCATGTTAATGAACTTATTATTTTGCAATATCCTTTCTCTTTTAAAATTCACGTGTGTACTTTTTATGACATAATTTTTAATAAATTCCTGCTTTTTATACGTAATTATTTAATTTTAATTTGAAAGTTGTTTTCCTGTTTATAATAGTCACGTGTAAATAAATTTTTAATTTGAAGCAAATATTATTGCTTGCGCTTTTTATACAGTTGGCAACAGTTTAAATTAGTACAATTTTCTGAAATCTGTAAAAAATATCTCTAGAAATGCTGAAAATTTTAATTTAAAATAGAAATAAAGCCTGAAAAAATGAGTCAAATAAAAAAATTAATGCAATCTGCACTCCGGCAAATTCTAACGCATAAAATGATCTAAAAATGATTACACTGCCATGTATAGTTTTTGCTGCTATAAAACTTTTTTAGTGGAACGATTTTGTCCAACTTTAGCATTAAATATCTCTTAAAATAATTCTTCGATTTGAAAACTGTCTGCATCAGCATGTTTATCAAACATTTCTGTATAAAACCACCGATTTTCATATTTTTTATGTATTATTTTTCTTAATATTAACGAAGAAAGACCTCCGGTCACAAAAATTCAAAACCGGCGGCGGCGGCGGCGGGACAGCGGTAGTTACTTTTTTTTAGAATAGAGAGATAATTTTTTTTGTCAATTTTAAGATTGATCAATTTTTTACTGATCATCCGTTTATTGACGATTAAATGAGGTGTTGCCAAGAAATAGAAGAAAACGAAATAGTAAGTTTTTTTAAAAGATTTCATGCATTTTAACATTTCAGATAAATTAATCGCAACTTATAGATTTTCTTTTTAAATCTTTATTTTAGATATATGATTTTGAAAATCAAATAGGATATGGAGCTGCTGACGTAAGTATACATATAATTATTCTTTTGTCAAATTTTTACATTTAGCGATATTTAAAAATATTATTAACTAATTTTTATCAACATACTTGTGTCGATTTGCCATACATATTGATAGAAAGTTTGGTACTGAAAGGATATCTTTTTCAACACGTATAAATCCCTCACAAATTTCTTCTGATTTTTATGATTAAAGTATTTACAAAGCTGTTGAATTTCTACATATGATTTAAGATGCTCTTTTAGCTGAGGCAACAAGAAATTTAGATGAAGAAGATTGCTTCAGGTAAATTTATTCAAGGATAAATTTCATTTATTTAATATTTATACGAAATTGTATTTTCTCAACACATTTCTTAATTAAAATTAATAATAATAATAGATTTTTTTTAATTAGGTCTATTTTTTTCCTGATCATTTGGATAAACCAATTTCAACGTGCTTAATCCATGTTAAAAACATGACCGTAGAATTGCTGTTATCTACCATAATGAAAGTGTTACAAGTAAGAATTTCTTTTTTTTCTTCATATATATGTATAGATACATTTTTTGAAATTTAATTGAAACATATATTTTTTTCAAAATTTATTTTAATGGTGTATACAAATAAATATTATTTTATTTCTTTTTAGAGCAAGGATAACATACCTTTAGGCGACAATAGTTTGAGAACAGACATTCTTACCGTTAAGAATCCTCATAGTGGAGGCAAAAGAAAATTGTAGTCCATTGAAACTTAACTGTCTGTTAAAAAAGTCAGTGGTGAAAATTCCTAAATGTTCTGAAAACCTGTGCTGTGCAAAAGCGATTGTTGTTTGCTTTAGCTTTTCTTGAAAATCACGTACATTATATAACAATCAGAGACGGGCGTTGGGCCAAACAAAAAACATTGGCTAAACAACTCCACTTAGATGCAGACGTGGCCAGAAAGTTCATGTGGTTACACAGAAATACGGAAATTTGAGGATCATTTAGACGTTCAAATTCATGTCGTCTCTGCTAATGAATTTAATAAGGTATTTTTATTATTATTTTAAATTTAGTAATATGGCATTGTTTTATCTTTTTTAACCTGTAACTTTTTTTTTTAAATCTTTTGTACGTTGCCTACTAAGGGCCACACAGAACTAAAAAGATTTTTTTATATTTTCACGAAAATCATTTCGATGCAATAAATAGCATGAAGGCTTTCCATAGTAGAGCTTACTACTGCGCAACTTGCGATAAAAGATTCGATCACGTTGAACGGCACAAGTGTGTTGTCAGGTGCAACGTGTGTTTTAGAGATGACTGTGTTCTAGAATCCAAACAAACCTGTCCATTCTGCAACCGTACCTGCAGATCGTATGAATGCTTTACAGTTCACAGAGAAGTTATCGGAAAAAAACATAGTTATTGTGAACAATTTTACGAATGCCCAATTGCTTCAAAAATCTGGTTTCAAAAAGCAGGACTGCAAATTTGCATAGATGTCGGTGAAAAGTATTGCAGCAATTGCAAAAAAATTTCCTTGAAAGACATTTATGCATGTTAAACAGAATTCCACCCCCCCCCCCCAAAAAAAAACGAAATTTATTGTTTTTTGATTTTGAGACAGATCAGGGCACCAACGAACATATCGTAAATTTTGCTATGACAATGTACAGAAACGGCGAAGAAGTTATATTTAAAGGTTATGATGCCTGTGAAAAATTCTGTAAAATTTTAGTTTCAGATAAGCACAAGGGCTTCACAGCTATCGCTCATAACATGCGTGGATTCGACGGACAATTTATGTTAGCTTATTTATTGAAACGAGGATTGAAACCTAGAATTATACCCAATGGGTCCAAAATTATGAAAATAGAACTGACATCCTTAGACATAAAATTGTAGATTCTTCCATCTATCTACCCATGGGCTTAGCAAGGCGACCAAAAACATTTGGTGTGGAAGAGTTAACCAAAGGGTATTTTCCCCACTTATTCAATACCGAAGAAAATCAGATGTATGTTGGAGAGTTACCAAAAAAAAAAAAGAATATTACTGTCCTGTATTTACGACGGTAGCTGCCAGATTAAAATTCTCTAGTTGGTATATGAAAGAAAAAAAGAAAACTTCAATTTCCAACAAGAAATTGAAAAATATTGCAGGTATGATTTTATTATGACATTTTATTTATCAAATGTTTTCATTTATCTTGATCACTGAATTTTTAATTTAATTTATTTATTTATTTTAGGTCTGATGTTGAAATTCTAAGACGCTATTGCCTTATGAGGGGTTTTAAAAGATCACAGATATAGACCCTTTTCAATATACAACCATTGCAAGTGCTTGCATGGGGACATTTCGGTTTAAATTTATTGAAAACGATACAATTGGCATGGTACCTGTTCATGGCTATGTAAGTACCATAAATACAAGCAAATCAGCTGTTCAGTGGCTAGATTTTATTAGCCACAAAGACGGAATTTACATTCAACACTCTGCCAATGGCTATGGCGAAAAAAGTTTTGGAGGTATTTTTGTTGGTGGTTATTGTGCAGAAACAAATACAGTATATCAATTTCAAGGTAAATGAGTTAATCAAGTTTAATTTCTTTTTAAAAACTATTTTTTCTTTCATTTCTATATGTTAAAAAAATTGTTTTTTGTTTAGGCTGCTTTTATCGTCTATGCGCTCGATGCTACCCAGATCAAGATATGGTTAACGGGTTGAATGGAGAAAGTAATTTAACTAGTAAGGAACATAAACTTAAATCACTTGGTTTGCAATACCAGGAAATTTGGGAACATGATTTTGAGAAACTAAAAAAAGACCTGCAACGATTTGACAGAATTTTTAGAGAATCATGAAGTTGTATCTAGACTGATACCTAGAGATTCTTTTTTTGGAGGTCGAACCAATACTACAAGACTCTTTAACGAAGGAAGAGCAATGTATATTGATTTCACAAGTCTATATCCATATGTGAATAAATATTGCAAGTAATTTATTTGACATATCGAGTATTTTTTATCTGAATGTGTGTTTTAAAATTGAAAAGATACATGTTTATTACATTTTTCTTTCCAGGTATCAAATTAAACATTATTACAAACGTTATTACAAAGATTTTACAAGCATTGAAAATTATTTTGGGATTATAAAATGTAAAATTCTTCTTCTAGAAAATTGTATATTCCTGTTAAACCATTTAGGTAACTTAACTTTTTAAAATAATAATACTTTTTGTATCGGGGAAAGTAGGGGAATGGCGCTCACTTAAGGGAAAACATGAATAGCTAGTCAAATTTAGACAAAAAAATCAATATTTATTAACGAAGTATAGCTCCAAAGAATAAGGAACAGTTTGCATACACCTAATTTTCATATTTTCATAAAAGTTTTAGGAATTTTTTTTATCGTTTTATTTAAATGACCATCGATTGAGCGGTAATGCCCGACATGATAGGGTCATTGCGCTCAGAGTTAGAATACAACGTTTAAGACAAAAGTCACATATGTAGTTGTGTGGGCTGTTCACACCACTGCAGACTTTTTGCAACCACTTTACACATATTGTGCACACATGTTGTGTTAGACATAGTCGACTACTATTTTTATATTTAGTTTTTTTGATTTTCACCACTTTTTTGAATTCGTGAAATTCTCCTTGTTTAATGATATATTATTAAGGGCGAAAACAAGGAAATTTTACCATTTCAAAAAAGTTGTGTCAATAAACAAATTTGAATTAAAAAATGTTGCCCACAGGCAACACTTCTTATGGAATTCCACGCGAGCGCCATTACCCGTCATCGCCATGTTGCGTTTTATTGCATTATAATTGGCGTAACAACGCACTACAAAAATAAATAAAAGCATGAAAGTACAGCTAAATGTATATATTTTGTAGACATAATGAGTAAATTAATATTTGAAAATAAGAGTGTACACTTACCTTTAAGTTAGATGCTGTAGAATTTTATAAGAAAACAACTTCAAACTAATAACTTCAGGATACAAAAATACTTTCCTCCCGACGGGTACTAAATCATTACTGGGAACTAAGGATGGTGCTCACTAGGTGCCGATACCTATCGCACATTTTCAATTCTATTCTGTTTAGAGATATTTGGTGAGCGGGATTACCCTTCTGAGCGCCATTCCCCTACATACTTTACTCAACTTTACTTTTAATAATGTTTTTTTAAATAATAGTAAAAAAAATAAGAATTTTTTATTGTCTTGCTAATTACCTCTTGAGTTCTGTAACAGTAAACCAGTTAAATCATCAAAAGAAATACAAAAAGCAGCCAGACTCAATTTCTCATTGTGTTTCTCTGTGCTACGAAAATATCATACATCTACCAGACATGAGTTTCTCTACTGTTGTCCATCAACAGTTCTTTAATCCATTTCCTCTAAAACTTTGTTCCTCTCAAAAATCTCAAAATATTATGAGGCTATTATAATATGAAGTACGATTATGACACGTACACAAAAGAAGACAAAATCTTTCATTAAATGAAACAATAATTATACTTTTTATATTTTTAGTTTCAATACTTCTTCTTGGAAAGAAATTTTTTTTACTTATAAGTATCGTTACCATTAAACACACGTTTTACATATCATTTCAATTGGAAAATAAAGCAAATTTGTTTCCAGTTGGGAAATTTTTGAATTCTCCCCCCCCCCCGAAAAAATTTCTGTGGCTATGCCCCTGGCAAAAGGAGGGAAAATTACGTTAAAATTTACCTACAGAAGCCCCCTTTTTCCCAACTCGTTGCCACATGGAATGGTGGTTCAAAAAATGAAAATAAATATATATCTACTATAAACATTACATTTAAAAACACAGAAATTTCCTTAAAGGGGATAAATAATGCAGATACACTCTTATTGTAAATATGGTTGGAATGACACACAGTCCAAAATGAAGTTCAAATAAAGTTCTCTTGGACGGTATTGGGTCTACATGTTTACTGCATTAATATTTGTCTAAATTTCAAAAATTCATCTTTGCTCAGTACTTTCTTTAGCAAATCAACCAAATTCGCTTTGGTAGATACATGTTTAATGTCAAAGACACCCTTTTGGTAGAGATCTCTCACAAACTTGTACTTAAGATCAATATGACGAGTACGAATACTGTCAGTACTGGTTCTAGTAAAAGAGATAGCCACCGTGTCTGCATGATTGGTCGTTGTATTGAATTTGGCTGAAAAAGCTGCGGGGAAAATTTGGAAACTTCGTGAATGGTATCCGAAATAAACTTTATTTCTTTCGCTACCTCGCTAGCTGATATGAATTCAGCTTCCATTGGAGAAAGGGCCATGCACGTCTGCTTTGTAACCTCCCACTGGATTGGGTAGTCGTTTAATAAAACTATATGGCTAGACCACGATTACCGATCATCTAGATCATTTGCCCAAGATGCATCGACATAGGTTATCATTTGCAGAGGGGGTTCCGATGGTTGTAACTTCAATTCCATTTTAAGGGTATTTTACCAGGTAGAGCAAGATTCGGTAATGTTCGATAATGTTGATGCGAGGGCCTCTCTGTATATTGAGATATGAACTGGACATACCAAGCTATAACAGGTCGGCAACTATGTCTTATATACTGGAGACAACCCAGTAAACTTCGGAAAGGAAGCTTTTCAGGTAATTCTACACCTTCTTGAGCTGAAACTGGCACAAAACCAGGATAAGCAGGCAATGATATCCTGGAAAGACATTGTACATTAAATTGTTGCATATACCTCTCAATATATTGTGAGCAGGTTATATTTACAAATTAGTTGTCCTCTGTATTGAACTGTATGCCAAGCAAAGTTTGAATAGCTTCCAAATTTTTAACTTCATTAGATATTTTCTAACAGACTTGCCAAGTTTCTTGATTTAGGCGGAAGGCTCCTGATTTTTAATCATTCTCCCGATTTCTTGCTTTTCTCAAAATGTCTCCCGATTTTCTACTATATCTGAAAATTACGTCATTTTCGTTTCCCTTGTTACATAAAATGGAACCACCCAACCAACTTATCATAGGGAAGAAAGCCAGAAAGACTTTTTTCCTCTGCTATTGGTGAGTGGATTTGACGTCGCAGCTTAAGTAGATGTGGCTACGGTGCAACTGGCCAATAAACATGAAGTGTCGTGTCTTTCGGTAGGTAATCGAGATAAGCTAGTGTTTACTGCAGTTCTGAATGTTTTATGATCACGTGGAGCGGTAGAATTTATTAAGTTGTGGAATAGCAGTTGATTGGTTTTTTTTTTCGTCATTTGTATTGACAATTTTTATTTATGCGTAACTATGGCATAAAAAAAAAATATATATATATATATGCTTCGTCTTATCAATCATCGTTTACAGAGGATTTTGATTACATTGTGCCGTCAACAAACTGAAGTTTGTACAAAAAATGCACTACATGCTGTGATGATTTTAAAGTATTGCATGGTGGCAGAGCAGATGTAGTAAAGCATATTGGGATAAAAAAAACATATGGATAATGTTAAATGCGTTAAAATAACTAGCAAACTTTCATTTAATGTTCATGAAACAGATCAACGTGTTTTTAAAGCAGAATGCCTCTTCACTTCAATTTTACTAGAGCACAATCTGCCTTTGAATGCTTCAGATCACGCATCATCGCTTTTTTAAACTAGTATGTTGTGGCCATCACAAAACTTTCTTCTATACAAATCACGTCAATTAAGTCATTTAAATAGTACAAGAAATAACAACGATTTAGCACCAATTCATATCAAAGTATATCTGAATTTGAAGTTGGATGAAAATTCGTGCATTAGTTCTTGAGATAGAGCTGTAGGGGAAATTCTGAAAAAATGCAGCATAGTAGCGCCACCTGTTGAGCGATTTGCACCAAAACACAAAAAGCACTAATTCATATTAAGGTATACCGGTATCTGAAGTTTGATGAAAATCCGTGCATTAGTTCTTGAGATAGAGTTACTGTGGAAATCACAAAAAATGCAGCACAGCAGAGCGATTTACACCAAAAGGTACAAAACATCAATTCATGTCAAGGACTAACTGAATCTGAAGTTTGATGAAAATCCGTGCATTAGTTCTGAACATTGACCTATTGTGGAAATCGTGAAAAATGCTGACATAGCAGCGCCACCTGTTGGGTGATTTACACTAAAACATAAACAGCACTAATTCATATGCAGGTATACCTGAATCTGAAGTTTGTTGAAAACCCAAGCATTATTTCTTTTGATAAATCTATTGCAGAAATCACAAAAATGCAGCATAGCAGCGCCACCTGTTGAGCTATTTACGCCACAAGGTGGAAAATGTGAATTCATGTCAAGCACTAACTGAATCTGAAGATTGATGAAAATCCGTGCATTATTTCTTGAGATAGGGCTATTGCGAAAATCGTGTAAATGCTGCAAAATGCAGCATAGCAGCTCCATCTTTTGGGCGATTTGCACCAAAACGTTACCAGCACCAATTCATATCAAGGATTAAGTGAATCTGAAGTTTCATGAAAATCCGTGCATTAGTTCTTGAGATAGAGCTAGTGCAGAAATCGCGAAAAATGCAGCATAGCAGCGCCAACTGTCGGGCGATTTACACCAAAAACTAATCAGCACCAATTTATATTAGGGACTACTTGAATATAAATTTTTATTAAATTCCGTGCATTAGTTCTTGAGATAGAGCGCCCACAAAATTTGTGTCACATACACACAGCAGACAGACAGACTCACAGAGTCACAGACAGACATTTTGTAAAAACAAGTTTTTTGGAATCTCTGACCTCTAAAACGTGTAAATCCGTCGAAAACCGGAAGTCGAAAATTTTTACGAATCCAATACTTTCTTCTTGTAAAGATAGAAGAAAGTAAAAATGTTCCCGGACAGTGCTCTAGCAAAGAAGTTCTTGCCTGTGCAAGAACTAAAACAACTGCAATTGTAAAGGAAATGGCCAGTAACAGTAAAGATATGTAATTAATATCGTAAGATCGGCGCCATTTACTGTATCTAGAGATGGTAGTAACAATGCAGATACAAAGATGTATCCTATCGTTGTTACCTTTTTTAGTCATGTTACATCCCAAATTGACTACCACTTGCTTCCTGTCAAAATTTTAGAGACAGATTCTACTTGTGCTAACATTGCTCAGTTAATTGTGAAAGAATTGGAAAAAGATGATATTCCAATGGGCAACTGTCTGGCACTAAGTGTTGATAATGCTCCTGTTATGCTTGGGACAAAGAATGGTGCGGCAGACCATTTAAGAAAAGAAAATGAAAATGTTTATGTTATGAGGTGTCTTTGCCACTTAATTAAGTATTGCGTGGCAGCGCAATACTTATTTATTTCCAGTGTCACTTCTCAATGTTAATTTAACATAGAAAAGCCTATGGTCGGTTGGTTGGTTGGTTGAATGATCTTTAATGGCACAAAATCCCTTTAGGGACATGCTGCGCCAAGAAAGAATAGACTAAATACATAAAAAATTGAAGAGCAATGAGAAAAGCAATCTGGATGGGGGTCCCATCCAGATGCAGTCAGACAAGTGTAGATGGATAAGAAAATTTAAATCTAAATTATCAGAGTATAAAAGATTTTAAATAAAAGATGCAAAAGCGCAGTCTGGATAGGCTCCCATCCAGATGTCAGAAAAGTGTAAAAAATATTTAAAGTTGTTAAACCAAAAGATATAAAAATTATATTTCAAAATAAAATCCAGCATGTTTTAAAAAAGTAAAGAGTGCCCCATGAGGTTTGTCAAAATTGGTGATGATGGTTGGTTGGTTGGTTGGGATTTTATGGCGCAAAGTCCCTTTAGGGCATGCTGCGCCAAGACAAAGTCATAATGTAAAAATTATAAATTACCCAAAAATTTGAGCAAAACTAACAAAAAGATGAGAAAAACAATAAATGAGAACACTAATATGTATATTTAAAACCATTTAAGGGAGTCAAAGGTTGATAATTAAAAGACCAAAGTAGTCTGATTAAAAACTGTGTAGTTAAAAAGCAATAACCGTTAAAATATAAACAAAGTCCAAGATGACGTATAAATACTACCCAAAAACAAATTTAAAATCACAGAAATAAATAACAAACATAAAATTAATTAGGTACAAATTCCTCAAAAGCTGCATTTTCCTCATCAGCACTTGATTCCGATTTCATTTCTTCATCCAAGTGTAGCAGTGGTTTCCGATTCTTTAAATTACTAACTGATGGGTTTAGGCTTTTGTTATATTTCTTTTTCTTCACAGTGGAAAAGTGAAGAACCCCGGATTGTTTTTTCTCTTTCTGTATACAAGATTTTTTGCTTGGTTTGTTGACACAGATAGGTATTAAAATATTTCATTTCCAGATTATAATAATATATTTATTTCTGTAATTTTACTCCAATTACTCTTTTGTTTTTTTTTGAAAAACAATCTTATTTAGCATTACTTGTGAAAGTACAGAGGATAACGATCCAGTTTTAGGCTCATATCTGGGCGATTTCACTGATGATTAGAAAGGAAATACAAAGTTTTTGTACCTCGTAAATTGTGAAAAAAATTCTTTAAAATATGAAACATAAAATTACTTTTTAAAATAAACAAGTAAATGTTTAAATTTATATATATATATATATACTATGCTTATGAGCGGAGCGACGGAGTGAAAATTTGTAAAATCCGAGGATTCACTCTGAACTATAAACATTCTCAAGTTCTTTATTTTAATTCGATGAAAGACCTTATTCGAGATTTGGACATGACTACGACACTCTCCGTGACAAATCCAAGGATTATTATCATAGATGCAAAAAAAACGTAAAGTTTTGAATAAGATAGAAGAAAAAAGATATCGTCTTGTTTATGATAAGCGAGTAATCCAAGCAGACTACAATACTCTACCATATGGTTATTAATTTTCTATGATAAAATTATACAATTTTATCTAAAAATTCAACAATAAGTAGTTTTTTTTTTTATGTAAATGAATGTTTAATAAAATGATTGTATTTAGTTTTTTCCCTTTTTATTATAGCTATATAAATAATAATGTTCTGTAATTAAAAACTTGTGTTTTAGCTCCAGAGTGATGAAGGAAAAGGAAAATCCATTTTCAGTTTATTATTTTTTTTTAAGTTGAATCATATATATATATGATACGTATTCACTAGTATGATATAAACATATCGGTCTTAAGCAGCAGCTATACACTCGTTATCTAACTCGACCGAGAAATCAAAGTTTTGCAGTCGTAAAATCATGGTTAAGAGTGGAAGATCAGGCCGACGTCCATTGGTAGTTTCCCGGAAATAATAACTGAAGCCTTTAGATTCATCAAATATTTATTAGATGATCATAAAATGCACCAAATTCACTAGATACTACCCATATTCGGGTCGTTGCTACGTCGTAAAATGTAAACCACTAGATGTTAAATATTAGAACAGCATAACGAAGAAACAGTAAACAAAGCTCTCCAGGTGACATGGGTTATTTAAGCAAATCAATAATCGTAATATTCTTTTCTCCCAGCCAATGCAACAGGTTAAATACTTGCGAAAAAGACACGCGTACGAATGCACTATAAGTGAAAGAACCAACCCCGTAAAAATAGCCGGGAGGACGCGACGAGAGGCATGCTACCATAGGACTTAGCTCCGGGGAAAGTATACGTGACGTTGATGATGCTCTATAGTCTCGGAGTCAGTTTTATAACGTAAACAAATGTTGACGGGCTTGGCCAGGAATTATGGGATATCGAACATCGGAGAACAAATGACATTAAATACATTCGAAACAAAAATAATTTAGTGTCAGAATAAAATGAAAAAAAAAGTAATTTAATGGGTTTTATAAGATTAGACGAATGGATTTAAGGTTTTTAGAATAATAAAAGAATGCGCATTTAAAGCATAGAAAAAAATATAAAGATATTTAAGATAGTATTAAAGCTAAGTAAAAAAGGTAGATATTATAATAATTCGAAATAGTTTAATTAAGATAAAAGGGCGAAAAGTTTTATTATTACATATCCCCCTACTCAAAAAGACTAGAAGAACTGGTAGGTCCTACAACCCGCAAGTTCATAGAAGGGAAATGTTACATGGACCTGGATCACAATTTTGTCACTTGGAGTAGGCTAAAAATAAATTTTCTAAAATATTAATAATGCCAATTAAATTTAAATTTTGAAGTTATAATGCGAATTAGTGGAATTGGTAATGAAAATACAAGGACAAGAGGTTAATCTTGTTTACAATTTACAAAGTTAGTTTTAGTAATATGAATATAGAATAAAGTAAATATGAAATTTAAGAGTAATCATTTAACAATCGTTAGGTTATTACAGAGGAATGTTTTTATGGAACATTCGTGGCTCATATTCACGAGCAAGTCTTAGGTTATTGACTGTAGTTCGTTCATAATAGTTCAGTAATAAAGTTTTACTACCTACCTCACTATGAGGAAGGAGTTGAATCGAGCCATTACAATAGGATTTGGCTAGTGAATTTATTTCTGTCAAATGTCCCCAAAAGTAAAGTTCAAATTGGGATTCACATATATAATGTTCATCTAAAAAACAACAGACTTATCCCTATATTAGCAAAACAATCTTTAAGTATGATTTAACTTTCAGTTTATATAAATAAATTAAATATATCACAATAATATTAAAATAGTAATATTACCAAATTTAACAATAATGATAACAATAAAAATACAAAAAAATTATTTAAACAAACCTATTTACAGCATATTTTATTGTATGACCTTTAATGCTATGACATCTCTGTCAGAAATGCCAGAAAAAGCTTTGATATGATATATCATATAGTCATACAGTACTGTTGTACTTTGGCCATCTCGGTCCCCCGACTTTACTCACTTTGGTTTTTTGCGTGGGGTTTCATTAAGGAACACGTCTACAAGACTAATGTTACTAATGTGACAGTCCAAAAACAGAGCATAAGCCAAGCATGCGAAATGATCACCGTGGAGATGTTGGAAAAGTGTTTCGCTGAGCTACATTGATTCGTTGGGAAACTTGTTTTTAACCTGATGGATATCACGTTGAAAAGTACTGATATGCTCTATAATACTATTCAAATATAAAATTCATGAATAAATTATTTCTGAAAAATGGGCTGGGATTTTATCTTTACAAATACATATTTACAAGGAGTAACTCACTCCTTGCCCCACCTGGGCAGGAGAAAAAGATAAATGTGTAAAAAAAAGGGGAAAAAGTGTCCCGGCGAAATAAAGCCACTGCCAATGTTAGTATTTATTGACAACTACCGACATTCAAGCTGCTGCAGTTCAACAAGTTTATGATGTCAGGAAGTTGTCAAACAGTTGTTCTGTACCAGTCGAACTTTGTGCAGAATGTTTTTCTATTCCTCCTGTAATATTGCAATGGGAAAGAAAGCCCAGCTATCAAAGTTCGAGACAGGACAAATAACAGCTCTTAAGGACCAAGGTCTTTCCCATTCACCAATATATAAGAAAATCAAAAGATCTAAAACCATAATAGGCAATTTTGTAAATCAGAATAATGCGTACGGGTATAAAAAGAAGATGTACATGCAGAAAAAATGACTTCCATACAGGAAAGAGAAGTTTTGCGTCATTTTTCACGAGGTGGTATTTCCCTAAAACATTTGGACAAAGAGGATAACATCCCTGTGACAAAATCAACCTTGTCAAGAACTGAAAAACGATATAAGGAAACAGCCGCCCATGTTGAAAGCTATCCACATGCCAACTAGAGTTGATTGGGCCAAACATCATCAAACCTATGGACCAGTGGTATCGTGTTTTAGTCTCAAATAAGATTGGTTGATTGGGGCTTTATGGCGCAAAGTCCCATTAGGAGTATGCTGCGCCAAGAAAAAGAGTCTCAGATAAGAAATAAATTAATTCGGATGGCCCAGACGGCCTCGTTTTCTATTGGTATGACATGAGAAAAGAAGAAATATTCTCCAAAAGACAGTAAGGTGGATGCTCATTAATGGTGTGAGAAGGCTTCGCCTATGGCGGTAAACATAACCTGGCTTTTCTCTCAGGCCACATGAAGGCTACCGATACCAAGAAATGCTAGAAAACCATTTACTGCCATTTGCAAAGAGAATTGGTGGGCTAAAATAGATTTTCCTTTAGGCCTAGATCTACATGCACATTGCAATATCCTACTGGGAATGGTTTTGGGATAATCGGGTGAATGTCATGGAATGGCCTGCCCTTTTCCCCTGATCTCAATCCCCAAGAAAATGTGTGTGGAATCCTCAGTAAGACAGTATATGCCAATGGCTGACACTTTCAGCCTGTGGCAAAATTGAAGGTCGTCATAATTGAAGTGTGGTAGTTAAGGAATGACGTGAAATAGGTTAAAGAGTCTCTTTTAGAATAACTATCGTTTTTAAATCACTACGATGGCGCTCGATCGACATCTTGTTATTCAGCATCGTTGTACATTTATGGGATTCAATTTTTTAGCACTATTTTGTAGCCGTTTTCCACACTGTATCATCTAGGCGCTGTACCCAGAGTGTCTCACGTGAAAATAAAAAAATCCACTATTGTAAAAAAGAAAAAATAATGTGAGAGAGAACTTAGAAAAAAGGTGTATTTTTTGTCTTTTTTAAACTTTTCAAAATTTTTTTTCTTTCCTTCTTTTTTTTTTTTTTTACCAACAGAACGATAACAAAGTTAGTAAAACAAAGAACAAGTTGAACAAATAAGTTAGTAAAAAACTAGAACACGAACAAGAACAAAGAGGGATAACAAACTGAAAAAAGAAGATTAAAAAGTGTGAAACAAAGAAAAGGATAGACAACCAAAAAGAGAAGAAGACAGGAAAGGAGAAAGATCGCTCGGGAATCCGGTGTCGCGAAACCCGTAAATACCGAAAGAAGGTATTCGCCTGGGGTATAAACATCGACCATGAGACATATTTAAACAAACTTTATGGAAATCATACTGTGAATGCATTTCATAGAGTATAAAAACTCAACCATATGATTGAGGACTTTTTACTATGAGTTTCACTGTAACTATATGCCATGGGGCAGAACCTGTGGAAGCAAGGTTCACATGTTAAAGGGGAGCAATTTTCAAATTTATACTGATCAAAAAACCGCTAATTTATGCATTTAAACAAAATCCCCATAAATGTTCACCTCGGCAATTACGCCATTTAGATTACATTTCCCAACATCCAAATAACATTAGACATGTACCTGGTTCCAACAACATTGTCGCAGATTACCTCTCAAGAATTGAAATTGATTCTATTTCAAAACTTCCAATCTTAAATTTTGATGAATTCGCAAAAGCCCAGGAAAATGATTCAGAGCTACAGAACCTGCAGAATAGTACATCGCTAAAATTGGAACTGAATCCTTGCCTCATTTCTAATCGCAGCCTACTATGTGATAGTTCCACAGGTACGCCTCGACCCTTAGTTCCAAGTGCCTTTCGTCGACTGATATGGGTTGGTTGGTTGAATGATGTTTAATGGCACAAAATCCCCTAAGGGACATGCTGCGCCAAAAAGAATAGACTAAACACATAAAAAAACATCAACAGCAAAGAGAAAAGCAATCTGGATGGGGAGTCCCATCCAGATGCAGTCAGACAAGTGTAGATGAATAAGGAAATTTAAAAGCTAAAATATCAGAGTATAAAAGATTTCAAATAAAAAAAGCACAGTGCAGTCTGGATGAGCTCCCATCCAGATGTCAGAAGAGTATAGAAAACATTTCAAGTTGTTGTTAAACCAATAGAAATAAAAATTATCTATCAAAGTAAAATCCAGCATGTTTTAAAAAAGTGAAGAGTGCCCCATGAGGTGGATCCCCAATCAGGTTTGTCAAGATCGGTGATGATGAGTTAAAATAAATTCTGTACAAGTGCCGGAGCCCCGGACAGTCAGTTAAAAAATGATGAACAGTCAGGTAATCAAAATGACAAGGTGGACACATGGGTGCAACCTCCCGAAGCAAAAGATGTTTATGAGTGATCCTAGAATGTCCAATTATCAGACGAGTTAGGAGAACATGAGTTTTCCTTGGATAATTCGGAGGCCAGGTCATTATTCTTGGTTTAACATGGTGCAGTTTATTATCATATTCTAAATCCCAACTTTCTTGCCATTTATTATGAATAGAGTGTTTGATAAGTAGTTCAGCGTCTGAGAATGGAACATTATGGTGTAATGGATTAAGAGCACGTTTTGCCGCCTCATCCGCCTTCTCATTTCCAAGAACGCCCATCTGTCCAGGTACCCAGCAAAATAAAATATTATAGCCTCGTCTTGTCAATTTGTTATAAAAATCAAGGATGGATGAGACATAAGGATGCTTTTTAAATGATTTAATTGCGTCAATAGAACTATTTGAGTTAGTATAAATGATGAACGATGAGCTATGATGATGAGAAATGTGGAACATGGCTCTCTCTATTGCAATTAGTTCGGCTGTAAACACAGAAGTACAAGAATGAAGGCGATAGCTTAATGAAGTGCACTCACAAAAAATCCCACAAACAACAATATCACCTCGTTTAGAGCCATCTGTATAAATCTCAGTGTAGTTATTAAAATTTGCTTGATGTGAAGCAAATAACTGTTGGAAAACAACAGGAGCCAAGTTGTTTTGATCACATCCTTTAAAAGGATGAAGAGAGGTAATATTAGGAGGGTTCCAAGGAGATAGCACATGTGAGGGACATGCACTCACCTTGATACTATTCAGAGGGCCATTATTAATGTTGTTTCTCATTCTGGCTCCAAAACATGGGATGCAAGATGGTCGATGCTGATAAAGAATATCATTCTTGGTATTTAAAATGTAAGTATGAAGAGGATGGCCAGGATGAGAAAGGGCACGGTAATATAATTCTAATGAAAGTTTTTCACGAGTACGGTGTAATGCCGGTTCTATCAGTCAACATAAAGACATAAAATTGGAGAAGTACGAAATGCACCAGAGCAAACACGGAGTGCGCTATGGTGCACAGTGTCAAGTTTATTGAGAACAGAATTACGGGCAGAGCCATAGACCTGGCAGGCATAGTAAATTTTAGAACGAATTACAGCACGATATATCTTAAGGAGAGATGTACGGTCTGCTCCCCAAGATGTGTTTGAAAGTACTTTAAGTAAATTAAGAGATTTTTCACATTTTGTCCGTAATTGTAAAACATGTGGTAAAAAAGTAAGTTTTTTTGTCAAAGTATAGGCATAGATAACTAACATTGTCCACAGCAGGAATTTGAGATGTCCCAATAAAAATTTCAGGATCTGGATGCAGATCCCTTCGTCTACAGAAATGAACACATGAAGTTTTTTCAATAGAAATTAAAAAAACGTTTTTGTTAGTCCAGCTAAGAATAGTATTTATTGCTATTTGCAGTTGTCTCTCAATAAAACGAATATCCTGTCCCATACACATAATGCGAAAGTCGTCAACGTATAAATCTCCCTTAACAGAAGGTGGTAGTTGATTAAGGATGTCATTTATTTTAATAAGCAAAGAGAGTGACACTCAGGACACTGCCTTGAGGTACACCCTGTTCTTGTACATAGAAACTGGATAAAATCCCCCAATTCCAACTTGAAAAATTCCAATTGCAAGGAAGTTTTTAATAAAAAATTAGGAGGTTCCCACGAAAGTCCAGGTTAAAGAGGTCACGAAGAATCCCGTAACGCCATGTTCTGTCATAGGCTTTCACCATGTCAAAAAATACTGAGACCAAATGGTTGCGTTTTAGAAAAGCTGTCCGAATGTAATGTTCCAGATGGATCAGGTTATCGATAGTAGACCTACCACGTCGAAATCCACTTTGAAATGCGGCAAGGCAATTGATAGTTTCTAAAACATGCACGAGGTGGCAATTTACCATTTTTTCAAGTAACTTGCAAAGGCAGCTAGAGAGTGCGATTGGCCTGTAATTATTAGGATTGCTAGCCTCTTTTCCTGGTTTAGGAAAAGGGATAACGATAGCTCTGCACCAAGCGTTGGGGAATTTCTGTTCTGTCCATATTTTGTTGAAAAATGAAAAGATATTGTTAAGAGAAAGTGGTGAGAGGTGCTTAAGCATAACATATGTAATGCCATCGTGACCTGGGGCAGATAGATGACTGTCTTGCAAACACTTTAATAGCTCTGATATGATAAATAGTTGATTGTATGAAAATGAATTATGAGAATTAAAATTAATATTGGTCATTTCAGTTCGTCTTTTGTAAGTTAAAAATGGTTCTGAATATGCGTCTGATTTAGAAATGGATGCTAGGGTACTACCAATCGTCTCAGCTATGTTTTTGGGAGAAGTGATGGTTTGACCGTTCATATTTAAAATGGAAATATTATTTTCAGAGTACAGGCCCATACATTTTTTCACGTTTTGCCAGAGTTCTTTACTTGAGGTGTTAGAGTCGATGCTCGAAATATAGTTAATCCAGGACTCCCGTTGGCTTCTGCGTCGCACTCTTCAAGCTTCAGCCTTTGCTTTTATGTATGCCATATAGTTAATATTGTTTGGATATCTACGAAATAGACCCCAAGCCTTTTATTGTTTTTTCTTTGCTCTTTGGCAATCACTGTTCCACCATGGTTTTCTGTGTTTATGAGCAGATATAGTTTTAGGTATGCTAGCATCAGCAGCATTGATAATACAGTGAATTATATTATCAAGCGCTTTGTCAATATCTATGTTAGTCTCTATCATGCTATCAGTAATGTCTGCAAGTGCAGTGAAAGTTGGCCAGTTGGCCAGTTGGCTCTGTCGTAAACATATCTTTTCGGATAGTTATTAGAATCTCCACTAGTAGTCAATGATATAAAAGTAGGAAAATGGTCACTGCCGTGTAAGTCATTTGAAACCCAAAAGTTCCAGAAAGGATAGAGAAATGGGGAGCAGATTATATTGCATGGAATGTGCGTGTTGGCTCATGAAAATAGATATGATCACCGTTATTGAGCAGGCATAGGCCGTTGTTAGAAATAATTTTTTCTATAATATCACCACGCGGATTAGAATCACTGTTTCCTCAGAGTTGGCTATGTGCATTAAAGTCACCAAGAATGATATATGGGGCGGGGAGTTGGAGAAGGAGATTATCCAGATCTGCTGAATGAATATTTTTGTTCGGAGGTAAATAAATCGTACATATAGTTATGAGTTGTTTAATATGAACACGGACTGCAATAGCTTGTAGGTTTGTAGTTAAAGCAATATCTGTATGGGGTAAATTATTGGAGATGAAAAGGGCCACTCCACCAGTGGCCCTATCACTGCCGATAATATCTTTTCTGTAGATTGAATAGCTGCGTAATTTGGCTTTGTCATGGGTTTTAAATGGGTTTCCTGTAGAGCTAAGCATAATGGTTGGTGGTCGGATAGAATGTTACGGATTTTGTCATGTTTATTGTGATAACCACGGCAGTTCCACGAGATAATGTTAGACATGAATGATTTTTTTTTTTGGTAATAAATGTGCGTTATTTTAATCGGAGACAGTAGACATACTATCTCCGTCGTTAAATATTTCATCCGGTTCTGGGTGAAGAGCTAGAGCATCATCTTCCTCCATTTTATCATTCTGCATTGAATGGGTTTTATTTTTGGATGTTCTAATCTTTTTCCTTTTAGCTGTATTTTCAGATGACACAGTGACTTTAATTGTTGGGAGGTTAAATTTTTCTGCATCAGATTTACGGTTTGGTTTCACAGATGATGTTTTAAGTGTATTTTGAGAACCTTTATTATGGACCAGAAGTTTAGGAATAACAGATTGTGATGATTTTAATGAGGCATTTTGAGCTGGTGTAGGCACAGACCATAGATTAAGGACCAAGATTGGACCATAGATTAACATCCAAGATCGGACATTCCCATAGAGCGTAATGGTAATGCGATTGTAGTGCCCTTAGTGACAATGGGGAAGAAACTCCCCCATCCTTGTAGTATGCTTATTTTTGAGTATCTACCTTATTGTGATCTTTCTTTTTTTAATGTTGCATGTTTAAGTTTACAATATAATCTTACACCGGTACATGAACATAGAATAGGCATTCTATTTTATATATCTAATATCTATTCTATGTTCATGCACGGATATATGTTTTTTTCTTCTTTTTTTTTACATGATTAGTGAACGGTTTTAAGTGCAACGAATACTAGGTAAAAATTTCATCTTGAATGCTATGTATCAAAAGCAATGGTGTAACATAAAAATATACGAAATGTTGAACTCTCAAGTCCCAGAAAATTTCATAATTATTCCCCTTTGGCAGGAAAATTTTTATAGCCCGTGTTTTATAAATTTATGAAGTTTAACGTATTAAACAATCGTTACAATAATCCTTTAAAATTTATGCATTTTCACTTCCTTACAGATAAAATAAAAATATTGTTTTTAATGAAAATAACGCACAATCAATTCAATAATGTTTATAATATTAACATATAAGAAATAATAATAATAATAATATTACAGATAGGGAAAAATTCCTTTCGACAAATTTTTAGAATTGTATAAATCTAAAAGTTAAAAATAAATAGAGGTACTGACATTACACTCAATAAAATTTTATTAGTTATGAAAAAATTGACACAATACCTGAATTTGATTTTTCACAATTTAATTTTATAGACTTACATATTTGCATTCTTAACAGAATTTTCTGAGGCTTTCTTTTATATTATTAGTCTAATTATCATTTTGTAAGTTAAAAATGAACAATACAAGTACGGTAAAAAAAAAAAAAAAAAGGCAGCTAAATAAATAAAGCAAGCATGAATAGAATATCCTCCGACATCTGCTTCGTTTTTAGGAAAGAATAGATCTTTAAGGCATAGAGGATAAACATATTTCTTCAACATAGGGAAATTTCGGAGGTTTGATAGTTCTTCCCCTTTCCCGATAGTGACGCTAGTACTGTTGCCATTACAGATTTTGCTGTAAATGTCCCATCTTGGTCCTTAATCTATGGATTGGACATTTACGACAAAATCTGTAATGGCAACAGTACTAGCGTCACCATCGGGAAGGGGGAAGAACTAACAAACCTCCGAAATTTACCTATGTTGAAGAAATATGTTTATCCTCTATGCCTTAAAGATCTATTCTTTCCTAAAAACGAAGCAGATGTCGGAGGATATTCTATTCATGCTTGCTTTATTTATTTAGCGGCTTTTTTTTTTTTTTTTTTTTTTTTTTTTTACCGCACTTGTACCGTACTTGTCTTTAACTTACAAAATAATAATTAGAGTAATAATATAAAAGAAAACCCCTAGAAAATTCTGTTAATAACGTAAATATACAAGTTTATGAGATAAAATTGTAAAAAATCAAGTTCAGGTATTGTGTTAGTTTATTCATATCGAATAAAACTTTATTGAGTGTTATGTCAGTACCTCTATTTAGTTTTAGCTGTTAGATTTATATAATTCTAATAATTTGCCGAAATGAATTTTTCCCCAATCTGTAATTTTATTATTATTTCTTATATGTTAATATTATAAATATTATTGGATTGATAGTACGTTATTTACATTCAAAATAATATTTTTATTTTATTTGTAAGAAAGTGAAAATGCATAAATTTTAAAAGATTAACTTATTAAACAATCGTTGCAGTAAACTTCACAAATTAATAAAACATCGGCTATAAAAATTTTGCTACCGAATGAGAATATTTATGAAATTTTCTGGGATTTGTAGAGTGCAATACTTCGTATATTTTTACCGTGCATGAACATAGAATAGATATTAGATATATAAAATAGAATATCTATTCTCTGTTCATGTACCGGTGTAAGATTCTACTGAAAATGTAAACATGAAACATTAAAAAAAGAAAGACTACAATACGGTAGATGCTCAATGATAAAAATTTTACAATGATGGGGAGTTTCTTCCCCATTGTCACTAAAGGCGCTACGATTGCAATCGCAATACCATTACGCTCTATGGGTTGGTTGGTTGGTTGGGGCTTTATGGCACAAAGTCCCATTAGAGACATGCTGCGCGAAGACAAAGTCAAAATGAAAAAATGTATATATCCAAAATCATTATCACTAAATAATAAATATGAACATTTGGCAAACCGCCAGTTATATAATTATAAAACTTCAGCTGGCTTATAATAAAATATTTTACACCACGTATGATTTTTGTAGAAGCTTCTGAAGCTTGAAATGTTCTAATTAAGTTACTTTTTAGGAAACTTCATTTAGGATGCCAACTTTTTTAAAAGTTAGGATATCATTTCATACTAAGTTTTCAATTTTGTAATTGTCTTCTTTTTTTTGTCGTATTTCCTGTCATTTTCGAGATAGGAATGCTAACACCGAAATTTGGTACTAGGGGGGCGCTACCACGTATGTAATCGTGTTGTAATGTATGTAAGCGCACTTTTTGATATACCTAATATACGGGTGAGCCAAAAGTTCGTTAAAACTTTAAAAACTCATTTAAAAAAAAAAGAAATTATGATAAAGGAGTGCGGTTCGCAAGAAAGGGCTCACAGGGTAGTCGGATTTCTTTTAGCAGCAAGAAAAAAAAATTAGTTAAAAAATCACATGTAGAAGGCGCTGACGACTCGAAAATTAGTGAACAGGACAACAATACGCTCCATTCATTTTTTCTTCCAATAACAAATGTTCAACATCACCTCCAGAACATTCTACGACACTATTGTTGTCCTTTCATTGTGTCTCGAGTCGTCAGGGCCTCTACATGTGATTTTTTAACTTTTTTTTTTTATTTTTTTTTTTTATTTGCTGCTAAAAAAAAATCCGCCTTACTTGTGAACTCTTTCTTGCAAACCGCGCTCCTTTATCATAATTTTTTCCTTTTTCACGAGTTTTAAAAGTTTTAATGAACTTTTGGCTCACCCAGTACATAGACACATCGTTCATGGCTATAAATAACTCGCTTAACGATTTATTTGAGGCGAAACAGAATTAAAAAAAAAGCCCTGTATTTTTAACATAGTGAGGTATCTGTCCACTTAATTGTCTAGCACAAAAAAAAATAAAAAAAAAGCAATTTAACAAATTACAACGACCATTTGGAAAATGATTTTTTCAAAGACTAAAATTTAAGACATAAAAAATCGCACGGAGTTGATCATACATTGCGTACGCCATGAATTAAACATTAATAGTGTTATTACACGTAAAAATTACAAACGACAAAAATCGCCTGCGACTGGTCAGATTTCCTGAAACTTACGCATTATCCACCTGAAACTTACGTATTATCCAAGCATTTCATTGGCTGTTCGGAAAAAGGCTTTTCTGTCGTCAGATTTCCAAGAAATTTGACGACCCATTTTAAATGAAATTTCGTTCTTAAACTTCTGAACATTCCATAATATTACTTTTTACAACCGTCGTATAGAGAAAAAAAATGTACTTTTAAATGCAATTTGTTTGAAAGCTGTATCTCAATTTGTTTCTGAGTTATTAATTTTTTTTTGTAGTTTTTATTACTTTTTTGTCATAGTGGCAACAGAAGTATCCATCTCTGTTAAAAGTAAAAAGAAATACAGATTACTGTATAGACCCATCAGAAAACGAATAAAATGTGGATTCAACCAATAAAACGTCTCAGATTTGCTTTTGATTTCCTACCCTGACAGAGAACAATAATCATTTTTCAAAATGGTTAAAAAAAAACATCCATTTTTTTGGTCGATTTAAAGGAACATGTCCCCTTAATTGTGATTTTTTAAAATATCGAAATTTGCATTTAAAATTAGAGGATAAATACTGAGTCAAAAATGTTAATAAGAATATAATTATAAAAAATGCAGCTGGCTTATAATAAAATATTGTATTTTACGTATGATTTTTCTAGAAGTTTCTCGGAGTGATACTGGATTCTATTTTTAAAAACATCATCATTTTTTGCTGCGTAGAAAATATGGATATGTTTTTCCAGTATTTACAACAGCTGCCTTGTTGTTTATTTAGCCTTGTTTTTCCGTTTGTCTTGCAAATCTGCCAGTAATTTCGTGACACATTCGCAAGACACTGAACACCTTTATCAATAATTCGATCAAAAATTCTGCGCATATCTCATAATCATATGCAAGAACTGGAATTTCTTAGGAGAAAAAAACAGCCTCCTTGATTGTATAGGTGCATCTGGTGGAAAATAATATGCTAATGTGGTGTATAACCAGAAATGCTATGACGCGATCGCCGTGATCTGAGTGGCACTGGATGATTTTGAGAAATCTTCAGCTACTGAGAAGATCCTGGTAATTTTGCTCTCTGTGATTTCCAGCCTATAACTTTCTTCCTCGACTTTTACTTTACTCAACTCTATTCTTTCATAATTTTTCATATGTGTTGCGTACTCAAGACTTAGAAATATTTTAATTCATTCGATACATTCGATTATTTCATTATTCAACTCTGTTTCTTTCCTAGAAGGTTCATTATATCTTTCTTTCTATCATCTTTTATAATTTATATTGTCTGTAACTTTTTTCTTTTACACTCTACCATTATTTCAAAGTTTTCGTATGTCTAGGAAACTAACAAATACTCAAAAGAACGTTATTAAATTCTTTCTATTAATTTTCTGCGTCTATTACTATTTGTAACTTCCATTCTAAAGTTTATTTTTTACTCAATTATGTTACTTAAGAATCTTTCATATGTGTTGCTTACAACAACTTTGATATTCTTTCATATATCAATTAAATTATTTTTACAAAGTTTCTACAAACTATGTTGTCTGTAATATTCTTCCTAAGTGTTTTGTATGCGTAGCCGTAGAGTACTAAAAAATTCCCAAACTTTTCATTATTAGATTCTTTTTAATGAAGGAATCCTACATCGGAATCTCTATGAAATTCTATATATTAAAATCTTTCTATTCTTGTAATTTGATTTTCTATGAGTTATACAATCTGCAACATTTTTCTAAATATTTAGTGCTTTAAATGACACTATTATTTAAAACTCTTTCAGACATACTGAATGCAACAAATTTGATATGTTTGAATATTTGAAGTACTCGGTTGTAGATACTGGTTATTAAGGGGGCTGGTCACTCAGCTTCCGATTTCCCCTCACTAATGTAAAATCTATGGGCATCTGATGCAGGTGTATATTTAAAATCTCTCCTTGGGAAATTAATATTTTTAACTTTTATTTTTTGTGTACACTTCCTAAAAGCTGTCACTTTTCTTCTTAGTTCTCAAAATATTTCTAAAGTATAAACTTAATTTTATATGAAATGTTAAAATCTTACTCACAGTTTGCCTGATTTTAACACATGAAATTTTTTGTATGCGTAGCCGTAGAGTACTAAAAAATTCCCAAACTTTTCGTTATTAGATTCTTTTTAATAAAGGAATCCTACATCGGAATCTCTATGAAATTCTACATATTAAAATCATTCTATTCTTGTAATTTGATTTTCTATGAGTTATACAATCTGCAACATTTTTCTCAATATTTAGTGCTTTAAATGACATTATTATTTAAAACTCTTTCAGACATACCGAATGCAACAAATTTGATATGTTTGAATATTTGAAGTACTCGGTTGTAGATACTGGTTATTAAGGGGGCTGGTCACTCAGCTTCCGATTTCCCCTCACTAATGTAAAGTCTATGGGCATCTGATGCATGTGTATATTTAAAATCACTCTTTGGGAAAGTAATATTTTTAACTTTTATTTTTTGCGTACACTTCCTAAAAGCTGTCACTTTTCTTCTTAGTTCTCAAAATATTTCTGAAGTATAAACTTAATTTTATATGAAAAGTTAAAATCTTACTCACAGTTTGCCTGATTTTAATACATGAAATATTAAATTCAGCCTAGATTTTAGAAATATTTTGAAAACTAAGAAAAATAGAGACATCCTTTAAGAAGAGTACACAGAAAAAGGATGTTAAAAATGTGAATTTCCCGAGAAGATATTTTAAATATACGAATGCGTCGAAAGTCCATAGACTTAACATTACGGAGGAGAATTCCGAAGTTGAATGACCAGCCCCCTTAAGGGTTTTTATTTTTACTCAACATATACCATAATAGTCAAAGATAAATTTTAGATATAAATTTTGCACATATGTTCCAGCCTTAAAGAATCAGCTTAAGAAGCAATCCCAATAGTTTTGCTTGTAATTTTCTTTTAAAAGCTTGAATTTTGAATGCTTCGGAGCCTACTGTTTAACCGACTTAAAAAAAAAGGAGGAGGTTCTCAATTAGACGCATAATGTTTTTAGTATTATTATTATTATGTATGTTCATCGACTGCTCCGAAACTACGCAACCGATTCATGCGATTTTTTTTTTAATATTATTGAAGGATGATATTCTCGATGTGGTCCCATTAAAATTTCATCAAATTGGTTGAGTACTTTTTTAGAAATTCATAAAAATAAATAAAAATATTTCATTTTCAAAGATTTTCATCACGTGAAGTAGCGGTATCTGTTTTCGAGAAAGTCGCTAGCCGGCGATTTACTTCCTTCTTTATGCGGTTTCGTTTCTAGTAATGTTGTAAAAAAAAAAAAAAAAAAAAAAAAAAAAAGACATGTATTAATTGGTAAAAATTTTTGTGACCTAAACAATCAGAAAAAATCAAATAAAAATTATAAAGCGTTTAAATTCCTCCAAAATTTCTGCAGCACACTCGCTTCATTTGAAATAAACTAGTTCTGTGAAATAAGTCGTACGTTATTGAGTTCTCTATATCAAAATCTCTTTATTAAAATCTTTTTATCCTGACAATTTTTCTTTCTATATACATTCTGGAACATTCTTCTTAAACTTGTCTTTTTTTAGTTCCCAATTTTATTATTGTACAATCTATTTTAAAGTTCGAAAAAATTTCACGATCCATGTATATGTAAATGTACAGAGGTTTTCTTCTTTTTCTTTCTTTCTTTTTTTTTTTTTTTTTTTTTCAGTATCTGTCCCACGAAAAGGTAAGCCTCATACAAACAGATAATAAGAAAAGTAATAGGTGATCCTAATGGGTTGGTTGGTTGATTGGGATTTTATGGCGCAAAGTCCCTTTAGGGACATGCTGCGCCAAGACAAAGTCAAAATGTAAAAATTATATATTACCCAAAATTGAGCAGAAAAAAAAACTAACAAGAAAAATGAAAAAAGCAGTAAATGAGAAAACTAATATGTATATTTAAAACCATTTAAAAGAGGAAAGGTTGATAGTTAAAAGACCAAAGTATTCTGATTAAAAACTGAAGTTAAAAAGCAATAACCGTTAAAATACAAACAAAGTCCAAGATGACGTACAAATACTACCTAAAAACAAATTTAGACTCTCAGAAATAAATAACAAACATAAAATTAATTAGGTGTAAATTGATCAAAAACTGATGTTTCCTAATCAGCATTTGATTCATGTGAGTCAGATTCCATTTCTTCATCTAAGTTTTTCAGTTGTTTCCGATCCTTTAAATTGCTAACTGATGGGTTTAGGATTTTGTTATTGTTCTTTTTCTTCACAGTGGAAAACTGTGAAGAACCCCTGACTGTCTTTTTCTGTATACAAGATTTTTTGCTTGGTTTGTCAGTTTTATTAGTATCAGGTCTATGTGATGTTTTTGCAGATGTAACACCCTTAGTCTGGAGTTCAGGTGACTTTTTGGATTGACATGGAGATTTTTGAGACTGATTGACTTGGTATACTATTTTAACAGGTTCTGAGGAAGGTTGCCAGCGTTCTAATAGTGGGGTTGCATAGCATTTACTACCACAACTTACATCTCGGGTTTCTCTATTTGAAGTGGTTGTTGATTGTGCTTTAGCTGAGTTACTTAGTGAAAAGGAGGTGTCGGTCTGGGTGCTTATGTGCCTTACAGAATTTTGTTGTTGCTTGAGTACACTAGAGTAGGAGACTCCGACTGACGGAGTCCTGGATTCAACAACTTTGCGGGCTTCAGGGTAGGAGAGATTTTGATTTACTTTAATTGCAAGGATTTCCTTCTCACGTATCCAGTTTGGACAGGAGCGGGAATATGCTGTATGATCACCCTTGCAGTTTATGCAGCGTTCAGAGTTTTGACATGAATTACCGTCGTGGCCAACTTCTGCGCAGCGTGCACAGGTAACGGTACCACGACAGGTAGTTGTGGTGTGACCATAACGCTGGCATTTAAAGCAACGGAGAGGATTTGGGATATAAGGACGGACAGGACAGTTCAAGTAAGCAGCTTTAATTCTTGATGGTAAATTAGGGCTATTAAAAGTCAAAATGATGTGCTTCGTAGGAAGCACCTGCCCATTCCGACGGATAGTTATACGACGTACATCTATGATATCTTGGTCTTTTAAATTTTGTAAAAGTTCGTCTTTAGTAGAGAATAAAAGATCTGGCTCGGATATTACACCACGGCTTGTATTTAGAGTTTTATGTACTTGAACAGAAACTGAGAAAGAGCCTATTGTAGAGCAATTTGAGAGAAGATGTGATTGTTTGGCTGAAGAAACCTCAACAAGCAAATCCCCAGATTGTAATTTTTTGAGAGAATGACCATCCCCCAAGACAGACTGGAATGTTTTTGCAATGAGAAATGGTGAAGTTTTTTTGAAAGAGCTATCAGAGAGACTATCAGTACGTTTAATGACAAAGAAACGAGTGTATGTGGAATTCTGTGCAATTTGTTGCTCTCCACGTGGGAGAGAAATGGAAGTAAGTGAGTTATTTGCATCCATATTTGAAAAAAAATAAGAATTCAGACCCCGGCCGCACCACCCACTACCGAGCCCAACAAGGGGATGCACAGTCGTGCACCAGTGCTAACCAGGGCCTATACGGTCACAAAACACTCCTATGCCAGTCTCCACCCTAAACAAGATGGCTAGTAAGTGTCCGATCACTTGATCCCCAGCCAGTGACAGAAGTCAGCTGACCAGCCGATTGATGCATACGGGACCAATATGCACCTCCCGTCTACCTGAAGCAGAGGCCAAAGCAGTGTGTTGGTTTCCCTCAACTGCCAGGATCCCCCTTTCCAGGGACACGGGTCGCCACGCACGGCAAACACGTGGGTGGTTTACAATTCTCCATGAGTCGATATACAGGATGATATCGGCCCATACAGAATTGCCCTCACCTCCGAAGAGGAAACCACAACGAGAGTGAAACATAGAGGAAAGAAAGAGAAGAGAAATAAGAGGAAAAGGAAAAAAGAAAGATCGCTCAGGAACCCGGGGTTGCGAAGCCCGTGAATACCTAAAGAAGGTATCCCCCTGGGGGAGTGATCCTAATGGGATAATCATAAAAGAAAAAAATCTTCAACTATGTTAGAAAAGATCATTTATTATTGAATGTATAAATTAAATTGAATGAATAAAACAAAATGCAGTTTAAAAGTCAATGGGGCTAATGTTGCTGATTTGCTCCAATATGAAAGTTTATATTAAGAATGGAAATTTGATAATTATTGTCTCAAATTTAATAAGGTATTGTCTTTTCACAAAGCTATTTAACAGTATTATTTCCTTAAGAGATGTACATTAGGGTGGAGTGAAAGAAACCAAAAATCGGAAAAGCAAAATATAATACCACGCAAAAGTTGTGTATGGTCCTCAGTAATAAAACTGAACAGTTTTTTCGAAATCAAATTTTACCTTCGGGTGCCCCCGGGTCCCCCAAATTTTCGACAAACTCGTCAAAACCGCCTTGTAGGAGTTATAAATCGAAAATAAAGATAAAGCTGGAAAGTAAAAATGCCATACCGCGGAAAAGTTGTGTATGGTACGTAGTAATATGCCTGCACAGTTTTTCTAAAATAAAGTTGTATCTTCCGGTGCCACCGGTCTCGCCAATTTTTGCGAAATTCATCAGAAATGCCTTGTAAAATTTATAAATCGAAATAAACATAAAGTTGGAAAATAAATATGTCATACCGCGGAAAAGTTGTGTATGGTACGTAGTAATATGCCTGAGCAGTTTTTTCAAAATCACATATCTTCCAGGAACCCGGCCATTCGAAATTTTTAAAAAATTGCCGTAAATTCCCTTTTATCTGCTGTACATGTATAATAGAATACATCACACAAGAAGCAAGAGTGCAATAAAAGACATTTTGCCTACACAAACATTTAAAGTTCAAGAATGAAAAACAAACATTTAAATATGTTAAAAGTATCCAAAAAAAAAGTTCAATTAAATCGGTTCGTGCTCTTCAAAACAAAAATCTAAATACAGTCGGACCTCGTTATCCCGACACCCGGTTTTCACGGCACTCCGCTTATCGCGGCAGTTTTTCAAAGTTCCGATTTTCTGTATATGATTTTAATGTAAATAAACTCCTGATTTTACTTCGTTGAATAATTTTCAACTCCGGATATCCCGACGGTTTAGGAAAATTGCCCATTTTTAATAATCCATCTTATAAGCACGGAAATTAAGCGGTAAGAAATGTCTAAGCCAAACTTTTCACAAAAGTGTCTAAAATAAACATTGGGATAAATGAGAAATTTTTCTTCAAAGCTTTATCTGAATAAATAAATTCACACGCTATGAAAGACTCACTTAAGCTCCAAATAGATGTAACAGTCTACTTGCGGTCTTTTTGATCTGGTCAGGTGGCTCTTTCTTGTGATTAAACGACGTTTTACATCAGACTAAACCGAAGCAATGCATTGCATTGAAACGATCGAAATTATCTAACATCCATTTCTAAAACAGCGAATATTGATCACAATTCATTATATAATATTGAAGAAAGAACACTAGGAAGCACATCTAGGGATAAGCAAACCTAAATTCATCGATATTTCATGTAACAATAAGAAAAAAGTAATCATAAATCTGATTTTTATTCTTTTCAATTTTGTTTTTGTGTTTATTTGTTTTAATAATAATTTTTTATTGCTTAAAACTGCAAGAACAGTTATGAATTAAAAATTATCTTAAATTAGTTAAAAATACAGCTTTTTATAAACATATTTTTCTCCAACTCCGGTTACCGCGACACTCCGCTTTTTATGACGACACATTTTTCTGGTCATTAGAGCTTTGGGATAACGAGGTTCGACTGTATACGAAATGTTTCGACTTGGTGTTTATTACTGGTCCTGTTAGAGTTTTGTAACCTTAATATCCGACTTAATCTCAAAATGTGGCATAATGGCTCTTGACTGTAATCGAGATCTTATGAATTCATCCCTGTTGCTTCCACCACAATCTGTCGCGGCAGCTTCAATGAATTTTTTGTATGCAGTGATTTCTAACAAATATCTAAATTTTACGTTATTTAATTATATTTCTGAAAACGATACGTTATTAAATTGCTTTCTCCGTATTAAAATATTTCTAGCAAGGTAATTTATCTTTCTAGGAGTTGAATTTCCAGATTTCTTCTCAAACTTTAATTCTGTACTTAACTTTACCGTTTGAAAATCTCTCACATGTATTAATTAAAGTAACTTTAGTAAATTTTAACATTTCACCTGGAAATTATCTCTCCTTCCAATAATTCCCATTAATTTCTTTCTATCAATTTTCTGTATATTATCTCTATTTTTCTCCCGAAATTTTCGATTTTCCACCTCTTATTATTCAAAGAATTTTCATGTCTGTAAACAGCTAATATAGTGGTACTTTCTCTATCTGTGACTTGCAATCTACATTTTTTTTTTTATCACAACCTTTTTTTTTTTTTCCTTCTTTTTACAGAATTCCGTTTTTTAAGAATTTTTCGCGTGTATTACGTACAGTAACTTGGATAGTTTTGAAAATATTACTGTTAAAATCTCCCTGATTAAAACTTTTTATGCTAAATTTTTCTACTTTTTTTCTATAACTTTCAAACATTTTTTGCCAATTTTCGAATTTTTATTTTTTAATACTTTCCTTTTACACTGTAAAAAAAATTCTGTAAAGTTACTAAAGTTTTTCTAGGAAACTGGGATTCCAAGAACTTTTTATGTAACGGCAACAACAAAAATTCCTGTAACAGACGCTGTTACAGGATTTTTTGTTGTTGCCGTTACATGAAAAGTTCTTGGAATCCCAGTTTCCTAGAAAAACTTTAGTAACTTTACAATTTTTTTTTTTTTACAGTGTATTAGGAAAATCTTTTCGTAAGTGAAAAGTAAAGATTTTATGTTATTATAATACTCTTTCTATGAAATAAGATTTATTTCATAGGCGTTTTTAGGTTTCACAGAAGTTTTTTCATTAACTTTTTTCAGTCGTTTCTTTTCTTTTCTTTTCTTTTTTTTTTTTTTCGTGCGTGTTAATGATGTTTTATTAGTTTGAGATAGGAAAGTAATTGATCCCTAAACTCCCACAATAGCTTAATAGAAACTATCAATGTTTAATCTTTTATCTGTTATTTGCTCATCTTCTTTTGGAAACAGAAGAAAAAAAAAGCTGCTTGCCTCTGATTCTTTTAATCAGTGGCAAGCAGCTTTTTTCAATGAAATTCTATTTTTCTTTTTTATCTTTTGTTCTACAGATGCAGATTCACGATCGCTAGTCGCCACGGGCGACAATTTTTTTTGCCGTGGCCGCTAGCTTTCGATATCTAAGTCGCCATCTGTTTTTTTTTTCTTTTTATATATATATATATATATATATATATATATATATATATATATATATATATATAAGATAATTTCTCTTATAGAAAAACAAAATGTTTGAAGTTAATTTTGATTTTTATTGAGAAAAATAATCTTAAAACATTCACAGTGGCGTATTCAGGGGATGGGCTGATGGGGATGCAGCTCCATCCAAAATTTGTAGAAAATGTCAAATTTAATTACGAAAGTTTAATAAAATGTGATGAAACCTGCTAAGATAAAATTCAGAAGGAACCAGAAAAAATATTTCATTTTAGACAGATTTCCTATTTAAAGTGTATTATTTCACGGAGATCTCGAAATTTTCCATTTCAGTCAAATTTTCGTTATACACAGCCTCAGTTTTGCATTTTAGGTATCAAATGTATTCCATTTATGAATGTGGCGCATGTATGCTCCAAAATGAGTCTGAGAATGTGTCGAGCGAGGTGGGGTAGAGTGAGAACGCTCTTAAATAATTTTTAAATTTGCTGTTTACTTCGGTTTTAGTTATACTATTTATTGAGATACCTGTTAGTAGATAATTTTCAGTATTCAATTTTAAAAAATGCGGTATAACCATAGAATTATACTTGTTAAGACGAAAATCTGCTTTTTTCCCAGTCCCATGCAATTTCATCTTAGCAGGTTTTATTGTATAATAGATGTGTTACCTTCTAATAAGATAAAAACCTGTTTAAAGCGGAATATTCCCCGTTTCTTGCGATTCTTTCTTAGAAACTTTTACTACATCTCAGCCTCCTCCGAAATGATAAAGTCTAGATACGCCACTGAACCTTCATATTTTTTTCATATGTACTTTTGTGTGACAAAATCAAAATAAGAAGTATTGTTTTCCTATATTTCCACTACCATGATTCCTTAGCTTATACATTTTTTTAACTGTATATTGTGCCCAACTTTGTCATCTGTCTGTACATACTTTAAGATTTATATTACACATAATTAATATTCAAATTTCAAGAATTTTATGATTAAATTAAATATACACATCTGATATAATTAGTGTGCGTTTTGTTGGACATGTGTTAATGTAAAATAATTATTTTTCCCTTTGAATTACTGATTTTTTTTTCTTAAGTTTTTTCCTATATAAAAGTCGTTGTTTTTATGCGTTTGTTTCGTTGTGTGACCACCTAATATTTCGGGTTTAGGAGCCACTGGCTCATTCCAGATTTTGGGAATCTGCACCTACAGTTTGTACTTTCATTCCGTTTGAATTGTTTTGTACTTTTATTCTGTTTGAAATTTTATTCTCTTGAGCTAGCAGCTGCAATATTCTCTGTTTTTTTTTTTTTTTTTTTTTTTTTTTTTTCTGTGCTGCGTATAAATAAACTCAAGTATTTTCAGGAAAAAAAAATACTTCTGAAAATTCTCACAATAATAAAAAAGAAATCTCGATTCCTAATCCTGTAGATATTATTTGCTCATCTTCTTCAGAGAAAAAAAATCTTCCTGCCTCAGATTTTTTTTTTTTTTTTTTTTTTTTTTTTTTTTTTTTTTTTTTAATTCTCAATCTCTCATTTAATTTTCAATAAAATTTTGCTTGCCTGAGTGAGCCTCTAATAGGTCCTTCTCAGATAAGTATAAAAATTTGTATCTCCCTGCCTCTATTTTTTTTAAATTACAAATAATAATAATTTTATTTACCTGAGTGACTCATAATACTATTTTCTCACGAAAGTATGAAGATTTTTATCTTCCTATCTCTGATTTTTGTTCTTTTTTTATTCTTTGTAATGTGAATTTTTATTACTGTTTGTATTAATAAAATTTTATCAGCTTGAGTAAACCATAAAATCTTCTCACGTAAATATCAAGATTTTTATCTTTCTATCTCTGATTTTTTTTTCTTTTTTTTTTTCAGTTTTTTGTAATGTGAAATTTTGATGTTTATTTTGATTATTGCTTGTTTTAACAAAATTCTATCACCCCCAGTGAGCCATAAAATCTTTTTACGCAAATATAAAGATTTTTTTTGTCCTGCCCCTGATTCTTTTTTTTTAAATGTAATTTTTTGTTTTGTTTGTATTAAAAACAATTTATTCGTCTTTTTTGAGCTATAATACTATATTCTCATGTAAGTATCAATATTCTTATTTTCCTGCCTGTGATTTTTTTCTTTTTAATTCTTTGCAATGTAAATTTTTAATAAAATATTCGCATGAGTGAGCCTCTAATAGTTTCTTCTCAGATAAATAACAAGACTTTTATCTTCCTGCCTCTATTTTTTTTTTATTATTATTATTATTGATAATAATTTTATTTGCCTGAGTGAACCATAGTAATATCTTCTCATGTAAATAATAAGTATCAAAATTATTTTTTCCTGTCTCTAATTTTTTTTTTCCTTTTTTAAATTCGTTTCAATGCAAATTTTTGTTATTGTTTGTTTTAACAAAATTCTAACAGCCCGATGGAGCCATGAAATTTTTTTCGTAACTATAAAGATTTTTATCGTCCTGTATCCGATTCTTTTTTTTATGTAAATTTTGTTTTTGTTTGTATTCATAAAATTTAATTCGTCTGAGTGAGCCATAATAATATCTTCTCATGTAAGTATCAATATACTTATTTTCCTGCCTGTGTTTATATTCTTTTTAATTCTTTGCAATGTAAATTTTTAATAAAATATTATTCACCTGAATGAGCCTCTAATAGTATCTTCTCAGATAAGTATCAAGATTTTCATCTCCTGCCTCTTTTTTTTTTTTTTTTTTTTTTTTTTTTTTTTTTTTTTTTTTTTGTTATTGATATTGATATTGATATTGATATTGTATTGGAATTGATAAACATTTTATTTGCCTGAGTGAGCCACAATAATATCTTCTCGTGTGTATTAAGTATCAAGATTTTTTTTCTTTCCGTCTCTGATTTTTTCTTTTTTTTTTTTCTTTTCAATTCTTTACAATGTAATTTTTTTTTACTGTTTTTATTAATAAAATTGTATCTGCCCGAGTGAGCCACAAAATCTTCTCGCGTAAATATCAAGATTTTTATCGTCCTGCCTCTGATTTTTGTTTTTTCTTTTTAAGTCTTTGCAATGTAAGGTTTTTTTTTCTTTGTATCAATAAAATTTACGTGCTTGGGTGAGCCATATTAATATCTTCTCACGTATGTATCAAGATTTTTCCTGTCTGTGATTGTTTTTCTTTTTAATTCTTTGAAATGCAAGTTTTTAATAAAATTTATTCGCCTGAGTGAGCCTCTAATAGTTTCTTTTCGGATAAGTATCAAGATTTTTATCTTCCTGCCTCCGATTTCTTCTTCTTTTTTCAAATTTTTAGAAATGTAAATTTTTGTTATCTTTTGTATTAATAAAATTTTATCAGCCCGAGTGAGACATAAAATCTTCTCGAGTTAATATCAAGATTTTTATCGTCCTGTCTCCGATTTTTTAAAATTTGAATTTGAATTCTTTTATTATTATTATTTAACGTGTAAATTTTGTTTTGGTTTGTATTAATAAAATTTTATTCGTCTTTCGTGTCTGTGATTTTTTTTTCTTTTTAATTCTTTACAATGTAAATTTTTAATAAAATATTATTCACTTGAGTGAGCCTCTAATAGTCTCTTCTCAGATTAATATCAAGATTTTTATCTTCCTGCCTCTAATTTTTTTATTATTATTAAAAAATGTGTTATTTGCCTGATGTGCCCTAATATTTTCTCAGATAAGTAATAAGTATTCGACTGTCCGAGACAAAATAATGTTTTGTCACGCAACTATCAAAATTTACTAAGTTTTCATTCAACGTACAAATAAAAATTTGCGTTGAAATCTCCTAAATAACTAAAAAGGAATCTATGCTTATTGTTTAGTTCAGACGTTATTTGGTTATAGGTTTGAAGAGCATCAAACTACAATGATTTTCTTTTTCCTTTTCTTCAAAATACTAGAAACTATTTAAAATTTTTTGAATGTAATTCATTCGTATGTGTGAGCCATAATAATATTTTATCATTAATATTTCTAAGGTAGAAAATCAAAATTTGATTTGTTCTGTGTAAACCGATAACCCAATAATGTCTAAACTAAAGAATAATGATGGATTCCTTTTTATTTATATTAGGAGTTTTCAACGCAATTTTTTTTTTCCCTGAAAATACACAAATTTATTTATACATTGAAATGAAAACTTAGCAAATCTTGATAGTTGCATGATAAAATATTATTATGGCTTACACAGACGAATGAATTTTCATTCATAAAGACTAAACAGTTTGTAGTATTTCGAAGAAAAGAAAAAAAATCATTGGTAGGTTGCTTCTCTTCAAACCTATAACCAAATAATGTCTAAATTAAAGAATAAGGATGTATTCCTTTTTAGTTATTAAGAAGTTTTCAATGCAATTTTTTTCCCTGAAAATACATAAATTTATTTATTCATTGACATCAAAACTTAGCAAACCTTGATGGTATTCTAAGTTGAGTTAACAATCTGAATGTAGGCAGTAAATCTTCTTTTTTTTTTTAAATATTAAAATTTTAAATGTTACTTATTATGTGTTTTAAAATATTAAATACATTAAATGAAATTTCGATTGATATTATCTTTCTCTTTTGTTATGAAGAAATTATTATTCCATATTACTGCTTTTTGTCGAAAAAATATTTAGATTCATTTTTAAAAAAGGGGGAAATTTTTTTTAATTATATGTATTCAATATAATTGTTATTTATCATTCTTTTTGAATTTTCAAAAAAAATTATTTTTAATTTTTTGTTTATGATCGTGGCTCGAGGTTTTCGACTTGTGACTCAACTCAACCATTGCTATTTCTCATTGCTTTGCATAATTATTGGATTACACTTTATTAGGTATTTTGTTAATTTATTGTTTGTTTTTTTAATCTGATTTACGATTCCATTTTTAACTTTTCTTTTGATTTACTTAGATTTAATGTGTCCTTTTTTATTTTCTGCTGATTTAACCTAACCACTCTATCGTTTTGTAGATATTACGAACCTTTTATTTTCTCTTGAAATATCTATTAATGTTTTAATATCCAGCATCAATAATTATTTTTACAATACCTTATGGCTTCATAGTTGAATAGCTTCTTCTGAAAAGGGCAACAGAAATTTCTGAAAACTTTTGTTTACATATCGATTACGATAGGAATGTTTTAATATCCAGCAGTAACTTAAACTTTTATTTTGATTACATATCGAGTAACAAAAAATATGTTCTTGACTCTTTAGAAAATGTAACTAAAATGATAATTTTAACAATTGAATCATTAACAAAAAATTATATGTTAAATTAAGCCTGAAAATTTTAATACTTGGAAAGGCTGAGACAAATATAAATTTTTAAAGCAGATATCTTACAATGAATGTTTAATCACAATGTTTTAACTAAAATATCTTTAAATATTAACAAATTTAAACAAAATGAAGTTCTTAATTTTGCCGATTGATTTTTCGCGAAAAAAGGTACTAAAAAAACTTAAAACTATTTAGCTAGAAAAGATTACAATGTTTCTGATGGGAACAAATAAATGGATTTTTCAATGCTTTCACTAAAGTAAATTTAAAATTCAAAGTCAGAATTACAAATTAATTAAATTGTTTATTGTGGGATCCCCATAACTCAAAAAATATTTTAAACTAAGTTATCATTGTTTTTTCAATGTTTGTTGACAGACGGTTGCGATTTGTGTTAAAAACCACCAAAGTTACATTCTCTATGCCCTATCATATGATACATACCAATAGATTTCTAAACAGCTTCCACTTGAAAATCTGAAGACCATTAAGATTACTAAATCAAAAGAAAAGTTCACGATTAATTCCCAAAAAGTCAGAATGAATAAATTTCAAAATACATAATATGTGTAATCCTATTTTAAAAAGCTTTTTTCCAAAGTAAGAATTCATTCACATACACTGACAATAAAATTATCAGTGTTTTGGTTGGTGGGAAAACATTTAATGTATTTTATCAGCGCTGTCCAACATGGCATGATTTCGGGGGGGGGGGGGGGGGGATTATTTTTTTGCCAATGATTTTCTGAGAACATCACTTTTATTTTCAAGAGCAAGGGGTGATTCTGTTCTGAAATTTCAGCCATTCAGTTCTGAAAAAGAAAAAAAAATCATTCCTTCTTAATCTAAAAACCTCATAATGGATATTAATTATGAATGAATCGTATGTTTTCTCCTACCGATTGGCAATTTTTGTGTGTTTTTTATGTGACCACTAGACAAATTTTATGATTTTTCCCCTAACAACCGACTGTCGATTTTTCTTTTTCATCTGCGACTGATTGATGAATTTTGTGATTTTTTAAGCAGTAGATGGGCAAATTAATCGATTTTTTTTTTCTTCATGACTAACTGAAGAATTTCTTGTAACCAACTTGTGAATTTTTTCCTTCACAAGAGCGATTTAGAAATTTCTCTACATACATTTATAATCTACAGTGATTATAGACAAAATTCATGCATTAATAAGATTCCTGTGGTAAGATTCGTCAAATGGTCGCAGAAAAAGACTAATTTTGTGAAGGGATCGCAGAATAAATGAAAATTTCCTCTAAATGTTACGGAAATTTCGAATTTCGTAAAAAGTCTGTGAGGCTGTGAAAGTTCAGCTTTTTTTTTGCTGAGCCTGTACCATGTCTGATTTTAAGTCAACACGACCCGAACCTGCAAAAATAATTTTCAAAATATGAAAAATATTATCAATATTTTGTTTTTGATACACACAAAAACCACATGTATCATATTTTTGATAGTTTATGTACACATGTTACATGTGTTTAAATTGAGAGGTGCCTGTTATTCAAACTTATATAAAAGTTCAAATATATAAAGTTTAGGAATTAAAAAGTGTTTGCTAAATAGAAATGTCTGCTTTTTGAAAGAAAAGCCATTATGGAGGTCTTATTGTACATAGACAGGGGTAGGGAAATGCATCATTTTACTCGCCATTGGTGAGTGAATTTTCTAACAGGGCGAGTGAATTTTTAGGTAGTTTTTGAAAACTGCAAACTATAGAGATATGCCGAAAACTTTTTTTTTTATTAGTTAGCTATATTTTTCAACTTTCCTAATTATTGCGATGTAAACATGGTACTAAGTTCTATTTTATATTAAACTTTCATCTCTTGTTTATTTTTTAAAAATTTATAGGGAAGAAAAATATGAAAATGCATTATAGTAATAGTAACCAACTATTTTTGAGTTGCGTAATTTTGTCATAAAAATTTTCAACTGTAGACTGCATTTTACTGGCTGGTGAAATAAATCCTTGGCTGGTAAGGTTTTCTAGAAATTCCCCACCCCTGTACATAGATCTTCAACCTGAAAAAATACTTTGGATATCATTTGAAATTCAGGTCGACCAATTAGAGTCAAAACCCAAACCGAAACAATGAAAGTGAACCTGGCCTGCAACAAAAAATCTACTATTGATCCGATCCGAACCAAGAGTCGGTTCGGGTAAAAGCAAGTAACACGACCTGATGCAGGACTCTAATGCAGATATCTTTCAGTTAGTGTAGTAAATTGTTTTACATGCTTCCCCAATTAGTGTGTGAAGCACAAAACTGGTTACACTATTTTTTCCCCAGCAAAATGGTGATCATTATTCAGCAATTGGTAAGTTTTCTATTAAATAAATTAACCAGTTTGTAGGTTTAAAGCAATTAAACTGTAATGCAAAATATTTTAATCAAGTCGTGTATTTAAAAAAGTACTCTATGATAAGTAAGCTAACATAATTAAAGAATTGTTGTAATGCAGATTAAAAATTAAGAGACTTTGTACTGTTTCTTGACTGATTGTTTATATTTTTAAAATGTGTACATTAATATGCGAGTGCACATATGTGTGCACCAGTGATTTTTTTTTTTAATTGTGTATTTGCAGAGTGCATGACATCTGGCCGAAAAAGTAGCAAAACTAAACACTGTATGTACTGTATAAACAAGAAAATTAATCGGCACTTTGTTTTTAAGCATTTTGCATATTACAGGTCATCTCTTTAATCATTGTTTATATCAGTGTTGAATTCAGACACTTTTCTCCAGGAGGGATTGCATTTTTTGACCATTGAAAACACAAAATCTCAAATCTTCTGGGGGGGGGGGGTCTCCCCCCCCCGGGTCAGCCCTGAAATCAACACTGATTTATATTTAAAAAAAATATACTTTAATATGCAAGTGCACTTATGTGTGCACAAGTTTTTTTTTTTTTTTTTTTTTTTTTTTTAAATTCGGTATTTGCACAGTTCATGACACCTGGCCGAAACAGTACTCAGTACAATATTACTCAGAAATAAATTAAGAAATATTTTAACTCTCTGAGCGGTTTGAGCATATTTTTCAGTTTCCCAAAAACAACTTTAATCTGTTGTAGACAAAAATATTTTCAGCAGAATTGTATTTCAAGATGTCTATCAAATAAAGGAGTATGAAGTGTATTTTAGAAACAAACAAGAAAAGAAAATTTTAATTAAAATTATTTTTATAAGCATTTTTATGAAAATGCCGGAACGCCTTCAAGATGCTCGGAGGGTTTAATATATATATATATATATATATATATATATATATATATATATATATATATATTTTCCAATCAATCAATAAATATCAAGACGTTTGATTTATGTTGTGTAATAAAAAAAAAAAATTAGTGTATTTATATATTTATGCATGTAAGCATTCGCTGTTTTCTGTGGTAAAAATCTGTATGTACTTCAATGCAAATAACTTAAAAGTAGAGCTGGGCGATATATTGATAAAATTGATATAAAATGGTAATTGTGATAACGATATTAAAAAACCTTACAAAACGGTATATCATGAATGTCATAATCGTGATGTAAACCGTGATTATCGTGGTTCTTCATTAAACCGCAACATTAAGCAGCGCTTCTTCAGATCCGACCCAGTCTAAACCGTGGTATTAAATACTGAATCGTCTGTTCCGATTATTATGATACTAACGGAGTGTCTCCTCTCAAGTCTAAACCGTGGTATTTAAAAATACCAATTCCTCGGTTTCAGTATTCTTGATATTAACGGTGCGACTTCTGCCAGCCTAAATTGTGATATTAAATACAGACTCCTCGGGTTCCATGTTCATGATACTAATGGTATGTGATTTCGTTTTGGTGGGTGATAAGTATCGTACATGCAGTTTTCTGTGTGATCACTGACATCAGATGATACACACATATATATATATATATATATATATATATATATATATATATATATATATATGGTATTGACGGTGTAAGCTGAATCTCTGAGCATATGCGTTTTATGCTTCAGACACCATGTCTTTCATTTCATTATGGTATTTAGATTTCAGCGATGTTGATGAATATTTGCTCTTTGTTATTGAACAATGTGTGAATCAGGACGATAAAGAAATGAAATATAACATTTTATTTGCAACAGTGGATTTAATTAGACAAATGAAATAATAATTATATAGCTGAGTCCTCAGGGCCACTTTTCTAACTTTGGCCGAGACCCCTCATGTGGCATATCATTGGAAAGGCCTGTGACCACTTATTCGTGTTATGCACCTCCGGTGACCACCCCCCACTTCCACGTCTGGGGGGCACTTTTCTAAATTTTACCGAGACCCCTCATGTGACATATCGTTGGAATGGCCTGTTGCCGCTTATTCATGTTATGCCCCTCCAGTGTCCCTATCCCCCACCGTGGGAGGGCCTTTTCTAAATTTTGCCCCCCCCCTTATGTGACGTATCTTGCAAAGACCTGTGACCGCTTGATCATTTTATGCATTTCCGGTGCTCCGCCCACCACTTTGCCCCCCCAAGGTGGCACTTTCCTAAATTTTGCCGACACTCATCATGTGACCATTTATTCATGTTATGCACCTTCAGCATTCCTCTCCCTACTTGTCCCCCCCTTGCGGGAGGGCTTTTTTCTAAGTTTTACCGTCACCCCTCATGTGACATCGTTGCAAAGGCCAGTGACCGCTTAATCATTTTATGGCCTTCCGGTGCCCCGCCCACCACTTTGACACCCCTGGGGGGCATTTTTCTAAATTTTGCTGACACCCATCATGTTACATCATTTTAAAGGCCTGTGACTGCTTATTCATGTTATGCACCATCAGGGTCTCTCTCCCCACTTGTCCCCACCCCCCCGAGGGAGGGTCTTTTTGTATATTTTGCCATCACCCCTCATAAGACATATCGTTGCAAAGGCCTGTGACCGCTTAATCATTTTATGGCCCTCCGGTGCACCGCTCACCATTTTTCCCCCATGGGGGGCACTTTCCTAAATTTTGCCGACACCCGTTATGTGACATATCGTTGGAAAGGCCTGTGACTGCTTAATCATTTTATGCACTTCCAGTGCTCCGCCCACCACTTTGCTCCCCCCCCCTCCCCGGGGAAGGGGCACTTTCCTAAATCGATATATCGGAATATGATATAAAGATGCTGATTTATCATGATATTTAATTCTAGACATTGCCCATCCCTACTTAAAAGTGCTTTGCCATCGATCAGCATGATACCGATATATATTGTACAATACATTTTCGTCATTATCTAACATTAGTGCACACAAAATGCATTTGTATGCACTACATAGTTTATTATCTACCGATTCTAATAAGGATTTTATGATCGTAGTAGATATGAATGTATTTTATATGAAATTAGTATCAAATAATGAGAGATTTATTGATGTTGTTCTGTCAGTAAATAACATTTTAAAGAGTTAGACTTTTTTGTTTGGTGCCATCAAGTTTTGACGGGTTCCATCTAGTGAATCTTTAAGACTTTTTTACTGTTGCTATAGAAATATTTTAGATTATTAATAATTTGTCTCGAATGAGTCATAAAAGGCCAACCCTGCCGCATGGCAATTAAAGTTTTTAAAGTGGCAATTAAAAAATCTATTATCTATCGCCAAATAAAATACAGCTTTTTCATCTCTAGTTACGTTTAGCTTTTTTTTCTTTTTTTAAATGGTGCAAGGACACGGTATCTAAAATGTCACTAATAATATGTGCATCCATTGTCTGCAATTTTCTATAATCTACGTTGCTTAGCAAAAGTAAATATCACAAATTTCACCTATCTGTTTCTGAAAATTATTGTGAACTTCAACCATTGATGGCCAATTTGTGCCGAAGTGGAAAAGACCATCACATCAAAAATACCTTTTGTCACAATTTTTGTTGCTGGCAAAAATTATACTAGTATTTTAAAACAGGGTTTTAAGGATTTTATTTTAACTACATGAGGCAAGAATGAAGAGATACTGATAAACTTAAAGCATATGGTTGCTCTACTCATTGGTTAAATCTTCTAGGTGACAATATAACTCCACAAACAATTACAAAACATGTCATTGAAATACAAAAGTACTTTCACAATTTCCATGCTGTATATGCTTGGTTAAAAGAATGCAATGATCATTTTACACTACTCTTACCATGCAACTTTTACTAGAACAGTCAGATAACTTGTTTTGAAACTTTTATCAATAACCACAGCCATTATACTAAAATTATTAATACACTATTAACATTTCTTTGAAATTATCAGACTATAAGCTTTATAATGTTAAAGATCTTCTTTTGCAATTAAAACCAGTTGAAAACACTTTAAATAGTCAGGAATGGGAAATATATCATTTTGCTTGCCACTGGCGAGTACCTTTCCTCGCAGGGCGAGTGGATTTTTAGGCAATCTTTGAAAATACTGCAGGCTATATAAGATCTGGCAAAAACATTTTTTTAATAGTTGGTTATATTTTTCAAATTTACTTCGATAGTGCTAAGTTCTATCTTATACCAAACTTTCCTCTGTTGTATATATTTTTTAATAACAATTAATAATTTCTTAGTTACAGTGACTACTATAGTAACAATTTCTTAGTAACAGTGTAAACTATTTTTGCTGTGTGTTTTCTCATTGTTTTTGAACTGTACGTTGTATCTTGCTGGCTCATAAAATAAATCTTTGTTTGGCAAGATTTTCTGAAAATTCCCCATCCCTGTAAGTAGTAGTATCAATACAAAAACCCTTAATGGGTTAAAAGTTAGTGATGCAGCACTTTATCTTATTCTCTAAGAATTTTAAATATGGAACTTAAAAATAATGATATCAAATTTTGAGTGACGCTATGCTATTAATTATAATCTCTATATATATTTCATCATTTTATTTTTTTATAATCGCATGTGCAAAAATTATGTTCAATTTAAAAAGATGTATAAAAGTTTAATCATTGATGCTTTATCATTCATATCTCTCATAAATTCAAAGTATGAGTTTAAAAAGATATGGGAACTACTTGCGAATTCACCCGGAGTCCGCTATATTGTTTCTTTGTTGGTCATTTATAATCACTTTATGCTTAATTTAATAACATAACAACAACAAACATAATATAAACAACAACAAACATAACATAAATAAATTTAACATCGGCGATGATCAACAAAGAAACAAGGTGGACTCTGGGCGAATCCGCAAGTAGTACCAAGATATGAATTAAAAGTATCCTATTTTTCATGCACTTTTTCTAAAATTTTGGTATTTCATTAAGTTTATTTTGTTTCTAGGAAAATTTAATCCAATTTTATCTATGAAGGTGTACTTTTTTAATCTTTTGATCCTAAACCTCAAAAAAGTAAAGATATCAATACAAAAACCCTTAACGGGTTAAAAGTTTGACGCAGCACATTACTTTATGGCTATATGAATCTGAAATATGGGTCTTAAAAATTCTGATATCAAATTTTAAGTGACGCTGTGCTATTAAAATGAATTTATATATATTTAATTTTTCTTTTTTGTTGTATTTATTTTTAATCAGTGATACTTTTTCATTCAAAATATGAGTTTTAAAAGATATGATATCAAAATTAAAGTGACGCTGTGATCTGACTTAGATTAGTTAAAAAATTACTTTACACATACTTATGTTTTGTCTTCTGAAATATATTTAGAAATTGAAACATTTTTTTTTTTCAATACAATATCAAATATGTCATACATTTTCTCAGCTGATGTTATGTATTAAATGCATTTAATTCAATAAATTTATTTATCTTTTGCGTCACGATATCCAGAACCATCGGTAAAATTTGTGTAAATGTTTTCTTTGCATCACACTATCTATTTGCATACTATTTACTTAGTTTAGATACTATGACGCAAAATAAACGTTTACACAAGTTTTACGGATGGATCTGGATATCGTGACGCAAAAGATAAATGAATTTATTGAATTAAATACATTTAATACATAACATCAGCTGAGAAAATGTATGACATATTTGATAGTGTATTGAAAAAAAAAATGTTTCAATTTCTAAATATATTTCAGAAGACAAAACATAAGTATGTGTAAAGTAATTTTTTAACTAATCTAAGTCAGATCACAGCGTCACTTTAATTTTGATATCATATCTTTTAAAACTCATATTTTGAATGAAAAAGTATCACTGATTAAAAATAAATACAACAAAAAAGAAAAATTAAATATATATAAATTCATTTTAATAGCACAGCGTCACTTAAAATTTGATATCAGAATTTTTAAGACCCATATTTCAGATTCATATAGCCATAAAGTAAAGTGCTGCGTCAAACTTTTAACCCGTTAAGGGTTTTTGTATTGATATAATATACGAGTATATATAATAATATTGGAGTGATACGGCTCAATAAAAAAGTTTGCTTATATTTGTTCAAAAATGTAAAAACAAGTTCCTTTTATTGTATATGGAAATTATAAATTACAAGTAATTTATTTCGGATTTATTTAATAACAGCTTGTGAATTAAAAGTAAAACAAGTATCTTAAGTACAAAGCTAACGCTAAGAAGGACAAATTTCCTGTGAAAATGATATGGTAGCAAAAATGCTACCATGGGCTCATTCATGAGCACTAACGCCCGTGGTAGCAGATCTGTTACCTTGATTTTAATTACCGGGTTTATCATTAAACAAGTAAGAAAAATCATGCTTACAGCATAGATTATGAAACACTTTTCAACACTCCCTGAAATTTTTAACAAAACTTCGTTACTTGGGGAAATAAGGTAAATAAGATAACTAAGTAAACATTTAACAATCTGATTCCAGTAGTTACCGCCCATAGCCAAATATGTATTCCAATTCTTTTGAGCAGCCCTGTATTTGATCTGTATGTTGATATATATTCCATATAACGGGAAAATTTAGTTTAGCAAGAAAACGTATAACAGGTTGAAATTTCTCTTTCACCAATTTATACAATTAATTGAAAAAATACTTGAATACTTTTGTACAGCCCTGTAATTTACCTTGTACCTTTATTACACGCCACTATTTAGCTAAAATTTAATTCAAACTAAAACACTCTTAAAAATACTGAAGCCACATTTCCAGAAATTATCATCCATTGACGATATGTATCCAATTCTTTGCGTGACCCTATATTTCATTTTATCTATATTCTGCAAACTCTTTTTAATAAATTAAATTCAGTTTAGCGTAGAAATGCATAACTCATTTAAAAACCACCTTTAACCAATTTGCGCTAATACCCAGTAAACCTTACGAATTATTTTGTGTAGCCCTGTATATGAATTATTGAATTTATACACACCATATAGTATGCACAAATAAAGTGGAACATAAATGCACATATCATAATTAAAAATGCATTTCCAGCAATCACCGCTAATGTACAGTACTCCTGATACAATATACTATCTGAAAACTTTTGTATGTCCCTGTAAATGCTGTGCAATTCATAATATACATGAAATAACTTATTATAAACCTCAGCGACTTATATCAATTTCATTATATGTGAAATAGTTTAACATAATAAAAATACGCCGCAAACAGTTCCCCCCTCCCAATATCATTATGTAACGGAATTCTTTTGTGTGGCCCTGTAAAATAATAATAACTATTCTTTGCCCCGCATATTATACAGAATGCATGTTTTAGTACACTCCATAAATGCATATCAATTTTAGTATGTTTGGACGCGTGTAACATAATTAAAAATCCTTTTAAACGATTTTTTCCCATATGTCCTAATGTAACGGAAAACTTTTGACTGCCCCTATAAATCAACTAACATTCTACAAATTTCATTTGAAATAAGGAACGTGCTATGGTAAACGTCAATAACCACCAAAAATTTCAGGACAATCCGAGTATATTTACGGGAGTTAGAGCGCGGATAGACAAACCGAAGTCATAAACAATTTCAACTTTCACTAGAGTAATTTTAACACAATTATTCTAATTGGTAAACAAATCATATTAGATGTAAATTTCCAAGTGGGCGAAAAATGTCCGGACCAGGATTCGAACCCGGGACCTCCTGTCTGAAGCCGCCAGTGCTATGCCATCTGAGCTATTCCGGACGATTCTGGTCGAACTTTTTCACCCAGCTAACCTTGATGATTACAGCATCTGGTCTGAAACCTGGTTCAGAACACCTGTAATTTCGTATCCAGCGATTTCTGGAGTTCCATTTCCTGAGATTTATTCTGTTGTGCTGAACCAGGTTTCAGACCAGATGCTGTAATCATCAAGGCTAGCTGGGTGAAAAAGTTCGACCAGAACAGTCCGGGATAGCTCAGATGGCAGAGCACTGGCGGCTTCAGCCAGGAGGTCCCGGGTTCGAATCCTGGTCCGGACATTTTTCGCCCAGTTGGAAATTTACATCTAATTTCAACTTTGCTGGAAAGTGTTAATAAAAACAAGCTTATATTGAATCTTTCTGTGCAGTGAATAGAAGTGACTCTTTTTATATCTATATATCATAAGTATTTGGTTTTATTTCAATAAAATCTTTGAAAATTTGAGCAAAACATACCACTGTCAATGCAATTTTGTCTTGTTTGTCAGACATGTTGCTTCTTATTAATTTTTTTTTTCTCTTTAGTACTCCGTCTGCATTCAAAATTCATAGCTAATATTACATAAAGGTCCAATTATTGTTGTAATGACTTAAAATTTACATTTTTATGAAATTAAAGCTGAACGTACGGTAGCAGATATGCTACAATAGGCATTAGAGGGTTTAAGTACAGCATCTAGAATATATAGTGTGGAAATCTGCTATCCAAATAGCGCTAAAAAGTTATATCCCTTAAATGTACAATGAAGCTGAAATCCAGGCAGCCGATCGCAGCGACATCTGGGATATGTTTTCAAATTTCAAAGTAAACATCGTATTATTACAGCGTCTAGACCAAATTGTCTTGGGGTTTTAGAAAATATCCTGAAGATGTCGCTGTGGTCGACCAATTGGATTTCAGCATCCTTTGACATTTAAAGGATCCAATATTTTAGCACTTTTATAAATATTACTGGGATAGCCGATTTCCACACTATGTATTCTAGACGATATATTTTAAAGACGTGAAATTTTGAAGCAGAAGCCTATAACATCGAGCCTCAAGTAATAGTCCAAGAACCGACAGCACAACAACCTATGTTATCAAGCACAAAAAAAAACCTTTATTTCATGGAAGAGTAGATGTAGGAGAATCTAATGATCCATGTCTGCCGGAAGTGAAGTGGTGCATAAGCCAAAAATTAATACCACCAGTGGTTCACTCGTAGGTTTATCATTGCGTTTGTCCTACAAACAAAGGTATGAAAACATGGAGCACTGCGAGTAGGAAAACACAATGATAAACCTACGAGTGAACCACTGGTGGTATTAATTTTTAGCTTATGCATCACTTCACTTCCGGCAGACATGGATAATTAGATTCCCCTACCCTTACCCTCCCATAAAATAAAGGGTTTTTTCTTGTGCTTGATAACATAAGTTTTTGTACAGTGGGCTCTTCACTGTTAAAAATCTGCAGCATTTGCTGCATAGTCACTCCACGGATTTTATAGAAAACGGTTACTTGACTATATTATGGCGCATTCTCATTGATCAAAATAAAGATATTCTATAAAAGCGGCGGAGTGACTATGCAGCAAATGCTGCAAATTTTTAACAGTGTTGGACTATAAGCACCCGTTCTGATAAGGATGATCCGAATTCAGTATTGATTGAATACAACAACACACAAAAATATAATTTAACATCTCCAATTTAACCAATATGGACTTTACCCTCGAGTGGCAACAATCACGCATCTACGGGTATGTGTACCCTCCGAAAAAGACCGTTTACTGGACAAAGAGGAGGCTGTGTTAAAATGTTCTTCACGCCTGCTGGTGTTTTTCTTCTAGATACCCGCAGCTGACATGACATGGGTAAAGTCCATTAATCAAGTGTTACATTAAAGTAACATATTGCATTACATATTACGGAATATTTCCATATATTTTAAGGTCCTATTTATGTGTTTTTGCTACATCTTTGTTATAGAGACCTCCACAATTAGGATTACGTCAAGGTTACAGTTGTGATTTCCATACGGTTGTCGCCAAGCTTATACGTGGGTGGTTCAATAATTATTGTCGTGGAATATCGAAACCTAATGTCTTAAATGCTTATATGCTCAATTTCAGAACCGTAGCTGCTATATTAACATAATTTTGGAGGAAGGGGTGAAGTCTTAAAGACCTATTTTTGGGAGAGTTTTTAAGGAGGGGGTGAGGTTGGTTTGGAGTTTTGAGGTTACATTTGTGACAGTGGATGAGATGTGGCTACATCACTAAGATGCCGAGTCCAAACGACAGTAGTTACGTCTCATCCACTGTCACAAATCTAGCCCCATAATCTAAAATTCAGCCTTTCACCACTCCCCCCCTTTCACTCCTCCCTCAAAAACTATGTGAATATAGCAGCTAGGGTTCTGAAATTGAACATATAGGCATCTAATACATTAGTCTTCGATATTCCACAACAACCATCGCACTACAAATATTTTATATACACTAGGGAAATAATTGAACCACCCTCGTATATACATTATATACAGTCGGACCTCGTTTTTCCGACACCCGGTTTTTACGTCACTCCACTTATCACGTCAGTTTTTCAAAGTTCCGATTTTCTGTATATGATTTTAATGTAAATAAACTCTGAATTTTACGTCGTTGAATAATTTTCCACCCCGGATATCCCGACGGTTTAGGAAAATTGTCCATTTTTCATAATCGATCTTATAAGTACAGAAATTAAGCGGTAAGAAATGCCTCAGCCAAACTTTTCACAAAAGTGTCTAAAATATCCATTGAGATAAATGAGAAATTTTACTTTAATCCTTTATCTGAATAAATAAACCCACAGACACTGCGAATGATCCACTTAAGCGCCCGATAGACGCATCAGTCTACTCGCGGTCTTTTTTTCTGGTCAGGTGGCGCTTTCTTGTGTTTACATGGCGTTTTTCATCCGACCAAAACCGAAGCATTGTAGTGCATTGAAACTATCAGAAATTATCTACCATTCATTTCTGAAGCAACGAATATTGATTACAATACATTGTATAACAGTGAAAAAAAGAACTGTAGGAAGCACATCTAGGGATAAACAAACCTTAATTCATCAATATTTAATGTATCAATAAAAAAACAAATAATCAGTGTTTATTTTGTTTAATAATAATGTTTTATTGCTTAAAACTGCAAAATCAGTTATGAATTTAAAATTGTCTTAAATTAATTAAAAATGTAGCTTTTTATAAGCATATTTTTTTCCAACTTCGGTTACCGCGACACTCCGCTTATGACGACACTTTTTTCTGGACCTTAGAGCGTCGGGATAACGAGGTTCGACTATACATGCTATATACGTGCAATATAGATGCATATAAATCAAACGCTCATATATATACGTCCTCCATGCGCCAGGTATGTCATATATCATACATAAGCAACATATACCGTACATTTATGTCTGATATGTTGTACATACGTCCTAGATGTCTTATACACGTGTTGTATATATACATCATTCGTCATTGTAATTGGTCATATACGTCCTATGTCATATAACTCAGTGATAAATTCTGGTTGCTTGGCGATAAGTCCTGGTTGCTTGGCGAAATGTCCTGGTTGCTTGGTGCTTCATCGGGGGGGGGGGGGGGAGCGCTACAGCAAGGAAGAACCGTGTTATTTCAAGTGACCTGACATTGAGTAAATATCAAGATTTGCTTTTCAAATATGTTAATAATGTAGACGTCGATTGTCGGTTCTATATACATAATACCACCAAAACAAAATAATTTGACTGATGTAGATAATTTATTCACTAGAATTCCGTTGTTAGAGCACTTGAAATATCTAGAGTATGGTGGAATTGGAACTATAAGAAAACATACCAAAGGACGGGTAAAAATCTGAAACGATGAAAACAAAAGATAGAAGAAGTTTTGAATATGTTTCATCATATGATGGAATTCTCATAACGTGATGACGTAACAAAGCAGTTGTCACCAGCGCCCCATTAGCCTCTGAAGTTTTTGGGAAGCACAATGTCATTTCGGGGCCCTCTTTCATCCAAGAAGAGTTTTCTAAATTCGACATACCCGAAAACTCACCAATGCTGCAAATATCATTTCAAAGAGTAGCTCCGCTTAGTTCACATATTTCACTTAACAACTTTTTTTATTACTTTCTTCTATCTTATACATCTTAATATTTCAAAAACTAGTTACACATGTTAACACTTCAATATTATTAGTTCAATACTATACCAACTTTGATTTTCATCTTAAATTTTTGCTTCAGTCAATTAAACGAACTAAAAACGAGTTAATCTATATCATGATATTTGTTAAAATTAATAGTTTTTCCTTATTCTGTTGTTATAGGATGTTTGAGAATAGCTGGCTTAGCAGGAAGCGAGTTCCCGCCTTTGCACGAGCCGCCGATGGACAATAGAACTACGAAAAATCAATAAAAGTATACAAAAATCGCTATCACAGAGCCCCTTTACCGTGCGATATAGCCAAATTCAAGGAGGACTTGTTGGTCAAAGCCAAAAACCTGCAAAAAAATTTGGTTCAATTGTATGCATAATTTTATACACTTTTCGATGGTACAATAATAAAAATGACACAGAGATCCAATTATAGCGCCCTCTTCTGGCGGAATTTTTTCAAGATCAGGGACGACTTGCTTGCCATAGCTAGAAACATACACAAAAAAATTGGTTCAATTATATACATAACTTCATACACTTTTCGATGGTACAATAACGAAAATGGTACAGACATCGCAATTATAGCGCCCCCTTCGGGCGGAAATTTTCCAAATTCAGGGAGGACCTTCGTGCCATGACCAAAAACAAACACAAAGAATTTGGTTCAATTTTATGCATAACTTCACACACTTTTCGATGGTACAATATTAAAAATGGCACAAAAATCGCTATTGCAGCGCCCCCTACCGGCGAATTTTTCCAAAATTCAGGGAGGACCTGCTTGCCATAACCAAAAACTTAAAATAAATTTGGTTCAATTCTATGCATAACTTCATACACTTTTAGATGGTACAATATTCAAAATCGTACAAAAATAGCTACTACAGCACCCCCTACCTTCGAATGTTTTTCAAATTCAGGGAGGATCTGCTTGCCATAGCCAAAAACTTAAAATAAAAATTTGATTCAATTCTATGGATAACTTCATACACTTTTGGATGGTACAATATTTAAAATCGCACAAAAATCGCTGTTACAACGCACCCTGGCGGCGAATTTTTTCCAAATTCAGGGAGGACCTAATTGTCATATCCAAACACTTAAAATAAAAATTTGGTTCAATTCTATGGATAACTTTATACACTTTTGGATGGTACAATATTCAAAATCGCACAAAAATCGCTGTTACAACGCCCCCTAGCGGCGAATTTTGTCCAAATTCAGGGAGGACCTAATTTTCATATCCAAACACTTAAAATAAAAATTTGGTTCAATACTATGCATAACTTCACACACTTTTGGATGGTACAATATTCAAAATCGCACAAAAATCGCTATTACAGCGCCCGCTACCGGCGAATGTTTTCCAAATTCAGGGAGGATCTGCTTGCCATAGCCAAAAACTTAAAATAAAAATTTGATTCAATTCTATGTATAACTTCATACACTTTTGGATGGTACAATATTCAAAATCGCACAAAAATAGCTATTACAGCGCCCCCTACCTTGGAATGTTTTTCAAATTCAGGAAGGATCTGCTTGCCATAACCAAAAACTTAAAATAAAAATTTGATTCACTTTTATGGATAACTTCATACACTTTTGGATGGTACAATATTCAAAATCGCACAAAAATCGCTGTTACAACGCCCTCTAGCGGCGAATTTTTTCCAAATTCAGGGAGGACCTAATTGTCGTATCCAAACACTCCATTAAAAATAGAGGTAAAACCGCATTATCTAGGCTAAATAAAATAGAAAAAATAAATATTTTGTTTAATGAAAGTGGATTAATTTAGAGGTCAGATTTTTATTTGCAACTTGTTATTAGATAATCTATTGAAATTTACGTCAGATACTCAATGGTCTGCAATGATTCCTTGTCATTTCAAATCTCAAATATTTGGATTGAATTGTTAGATAATTTGAAAATAAAATAGGGCAACGTGAAACTTGTTAAAATATTACGCGCGTGATTTTTATTTATTTATTTTTTAATTTCATTTGTAATAGTTTATTGTCATTTTCCATTTTAGTGTTTATTTGTTTTTCTGATGATGATTGAGTAAATTCAATCGAAACATGTCAAATTATTAAGATCTTTTAATGTATTTTATTAACATTTGACGTCCTTTTTAGCAATTAAATGTTTAATATATATTTTGAGTGTGTTTTTAGAATATATATTTTTGAAAAAAAAAAAAAAAAAAAAATGCAAAATATTAAAAAGAAGAAGAAGAAAAAAATTAGAAGCAGAAAAATAAAAATCTTAATATTTATGTGAGAAGATACCATTATGGTTCATTCAGGAGGATAAATAAAAAAAATTACATTGCAAAGAATTAAAAAAAAAATGAAGAAAATTTTAGGCAGGAATATTAAAATCTTGATATTTATCTGAAAAAATACCATCATGGCTTTCCTAGATGAATAAAACTTTATAAATACAAAGGAAAAAAAGAATTAGCATTGTAAAGTATTAAAAATAAGAAAATCAGACGCTGGAAGGTAAAAATTTTAATATTTATCCCTGAAGTAACCATTATGGTTCATTCAGGAGGATAAAATTGTATTACTATTACAAAAATAATTAATAAAATAAACTGCATTGCAAAGTAATAATAATAAAAAAAAATTACATTGCAAAGAAATAATAATAACTAGAAAACAGGAATTCTGCTTTTTCAGAATTTAGTGTCGCCCCGATGAAAAAAAATACATACGTACTACTTTTACATAAGTAGTACAACACATATTTCAATTTTAAGACTTAAAATACACACTTTTAATTTATGTAAAATGATGTCGTTCGCATTCGCTTAAGAATTCCACATTTACGATCCACTCTTAAACATCTACAGTAAAGCATGCATAGAACGTCACTATCGCAAAATAACACAAACGCAGCAAAAAGATGCCGTTACTAAAGAAACTAGACAAAAAAACAGCTATCTAATGATTCATAGGCCTTCATTTGTTTGTAACATTAATATAGTGAAAGATTTTCGGAAAAAAATTCAGAAATTTTATAATAATATATTCAAATCTATCACATACATCGTGTGAATCAATTGTGAAAGGTTTTCAGGTAATACCATTGTGTAAACAGTAAAAGTTGAAAAATTTGCAGATTGTGCATCACATAACGTAAAAATATCCAGGATAAAAACATTTTAATATTGTAAAAAATAAGGTTTAGGATAAAAATTGTAGAGTGTAAGTCAAAGAAAGTAAAATTACCACAATAGATGTAGTAGGATACAAGACCGAAAATTCTTTAAATAAGAGAAAATGCAGGAATTAAAATTATGGGAGAAAAATAGAGACAATATAAGTGAAGAAAATTGGTAGAAATAAAGAGGGGAGAATAGGGTAATGACGCTCAGAAAGGTAATCCCGCTCACTCAATATCTCTAAACACAATGGAATGGAAAACGTGCGATCGGTACCGGCACTTAGCGGACTTCATCGTAAGTTCCCAGTAAGGATATAGTGACCGTTGGAAGAAAAATATTTTTGTGTCCTCACGTTATTACTTTGCAGTTGTTTTATTATAAAATTCTACAACATCTAACTTGAAGGTAAGTGTACACTCCTTTATTTTCAAACATTAATTTACTCATTATGTCTACAAAATATATACATTTAGCAGTACTTTCATGCTTTTATTTATTTTTATAGTGCATTGTCACGCCAATTATAATCCATTAAAACCCAACATGGCGATAACGGCTAATGGCGCTCGCGTGGAATTCCAGAAGAAGTGTTACCAGTGGACAACTTTTTTTAAATTCAAATTTATTGATTAACATAACTTTTTTGAAATGGTAAAATTCACCTGCTTTCTCTTTAATTAATATGTCATCAAACAAAGAGAATTTTACGATTTCAAAAAAGTGGTGAAAATCAAAAAACCTAAATTTAAAAAAAAGTACCCCACTATATGTGTAACACAATATGTGTGCACAATATGTGAAAATGGTTGCAAATAGTCTGCAGTGGTGTGAACAGCCCACACAACTATATATGTGACTTTTGTCTTACTTAAATGTTGTATTCAAACTCTGAGCACAATTACCCTATCATGTCGGATATTACCGCTCAATCGATGGTTATTTAAATAAAACTATAAAAAAAATTCCTTAAACTTTTATGGAAATTAGTTGATTGCGAACTATTCCTTATATCTTGGAGTTATGCTTCGTTAATAAAATATTGATTTTTTTGTCTAAATTTGACTAGCTATTCATATTTTCCCTTAAGTGAGCGCCATTCCCCTACTTTCCCCTAAATTGAAATACTTGGATGGAAAGATAGTTTAACGATGAAATATTCAAATCTACTAAAGTTGATATAAGGTTACGTGGGCCAACTGGGCCATGATTTTACAATGTGACTCTGGAGATTCTGGCATTTCAGCTTCAAAAGGCTAATATTAATTTGAATTAAAGTCTGAACTTTTGTAAATGTGTTTAGTTAGGTTCCCTCTATCAGACAGAAATGTTCAAAATTACATTTTAATATCTGAAAAATATATATATATACATATATTTCATTCTTTCTTTCCTCATGGGTCCACTTGCCCCATTTTTATGGGGCAACTGGACCAGGAGGGTCTATGTTCCACAGTCGCTTTTTTTTTTTTTTTTTAAATATATATTGGGTATCAGGTGCTGTTTGAAAAAGATTAAACATCTAAAAAAATTTAAACCAGGTAGATCATGTACATTAAATATCAATTGAACGACGTTGTAATGGAAACCTTTACTGTCAATGTGTCTAAAAAAAGCACTAAAAGTGAAAATATTAGATTTATTTATACAAAAAACATAAAAATTATGTAAGTACTTATGTACTTTAGTATAAGTAATAAGTATAAAAATTACATGGATATTTTAAGGAAATAAATAACAAGATAAATCTATGAACAAACGGCTACAAGTACTTAAGTATCTCATTCTCTTTTTTATTTGCCAGAATGGAAGTTCGATATTTCCTATAAACCTGTGAAGAATGTAACCATATTTTTATATCGAACAGAACTATTTTATATTCGTTTCGAAAATTTTCTAATAATCTCACTTTGCCTTATGTACGCCTCTTCATCTGTATCGTAAAATCTCGATCTATAGCTATCACACTTAAGAAATTTGGTTTGATATCCCCAATACGCTTTTTTTTTAAATTTTATTATGTAATTTTAATAAGGTATTATGTGATTATCTTTATTGGAAGAAAAAAAACAATGGAGAAATTAATTTCCCGTAGTAAGAGAAACTCAAAAATACATTTATAACTTTTGGGCTAACTGGATCTCATATGGTCCAGTTACTCCATTCTTGAAAAATTTATGGGTAACTAGAACACCGGCCTTACATTTGAAACATGAAGTAAATATGTATAGATACCTAATAATATTAATGTATTTATGTGTCTAATCTTTAAATAAAAAAATTGTTTAATAAAAGCACACCGTATTTTAATAAAAAGCCGAGGAAGTTCACCAAATGGACGTTGTTTTTAAAAAAAGAAATCTATATTTTCGGTAACCTATCACAGCAAAGTGGTTGATACACGTTTAGTTGGCACACGTTATTTTAAGAAGTAGAGATGGGGGTGCAATGTTGACTAAAGCTAAAACTTAAAAAAAACATCAACGGTTTTTTATAAAATAGCCTATGACCCAGTTAGCTCGTGGGTCCAGTTACCCCAGCTTACCTTAATAAACACATGTGGAAGATTTTCAAGTGATACGATTATATGCAGAATCAAACTTTAAGAAGAAAGTTGCAGATTGTATGTCATAAAAATTACTAAAACAGAAAGATTTTATACGGAGAATTTAATAACGTAGAACTCAACGCATACAAAAAAGAACAAAAAGGGATAAATGGGACGGGCGATATTAGTTGTAGAAATCTGTTAAAAACAAATTAACAGAGATGTATTTTAATGGAGAAAACTTGAGAATGGTGTATTGAAATCTATCAAATTCATTGTACGCAACATCTGTGAAAGATTTTGAAGTAATATAATTATGTAAAGGAGAAAATAATAGTTTATGAAGAAATTTGCAGATTGTGAACGTAGCTTAATCTAAAATTATAACGGTAAACACATTTTTCTACAGAGAATTTTATAACGTAAAATTTAGGTATTTTAGACATTCTACACAGAGAGAAAATTCAATTTTAGATAGTTTTAGACAATATAAATTATAGAAACAATTTAAAAGAGATAGGTATCTTGGAGAAGACAATGTTCCTTGATGATACATTTAAATTAAAAAAAGTTATTGTGCGCAAAACATGAAGTAAATTTTGAAATAGAGCTATGTAAAAAGTAAATTTTTGAGAAGAAAGTTGTAAATTGTACAAGTCATCGAAATTAAAATGATTAAGATAGAAAGTTTTTAAAAAGAAAATTTCAGAAAGAAACTTAATAAATTGAGATTTATTTTTATGATGGGGAGAATTTAACAATATCTATTTAGCTATTTCTTAGTATTCTACATATACTTAAATAAACAATTAAATTTAAAGAAATCAAAAAAACCGACTGCGTAAAAAGCGAACTAATTAATTATTTCTCATCAATGTGAAACTATTTTTTCAATTCCTACTATTAGCTCACACTTTCGCTATATATATCTTGTTCAAATTTGCAATCGTTAATAAAATACTTATTATTCATCCAATCAAGTTCAAATAAATTTTTTAAAACTTGTAGTGGATGACACTTGTGTTAATCCAGTTTTTTCCAAATATTAATTCATTAATTAAATTACATTAATTAATTTTCAATAATCCAGATAGCCCTCTTCTTGATCAAGGCAAAGCACCACTCAAGAGAAAAGAAGAATGGGGGAAAAAAATTTCTCTTATTGACCTAAGTAGGAATTGACTTAATTTTTTTTATTTTATTATATTACTTGTTTATATTACTTACCTGTTTTTTTTATTTACTTGTACTGATGACTTTTAAGTTGTGTTTAATGGTTAGTTCCTATCTATAAACACTGCTTTGGTGAGGTCTATAGATGTCTATCATGGTTAGAGTTCCAGTAAAGCTAGAGATCCTACCTACACAACTTCCAGGTTGTATAATGTTTTAACGGAGCTTCTAACTGCAAAATAGTCAATGAAACATCGTCTTCATTTTGAAAGACCTATCCAATGATATGCCACTCAATAGGGTGCGTAAATTTTTTTTTACGTCTCTACCGCCATTTTGAATTTATAAAAAACCTAGCCTATAACCATCGGACCGTTAAGACGAATTGGTAGAGACCTCATTCATTAAAATCCATCCAGCCGTTGGGATGTTTCGAGGGTATAAAGAAATCCACATACACAGATACGCAGGAAACACATAACCCTTCTTTTCAGTCGTGTAAAAAAACTGATAATAGAAAATTTATACAATGAAAGTAACAGAAAACAGGTAGAAAAATTTTAAAGAGGGAGAATTTAATAATAACATCTTCAAATCTATCTAAGTCATTCCACGAAACACAAGCAAGAGATTATCGAGAAACAGAATTCTGAAAAAAATAAAGTTTAGGGCGAAAATTACGCACGTTGCGTCTTAGAAAGTGAAATTGGGACGACAGATACTTGTTAGTCGCCGGCGCATACAAAAATACTTTAAATAATAGACAGTGCGGAAACGAAAATTTTGGGAGAAAATACTAGTTATAACAAAACAAATTCATTAACTTAGTTGGAATGAAAGCTAATTCAAATCTATTAAAATTGCTGCAACTAATACATGTGCGAGATTTTCAAATGTAAAATTATTTGGAGTACAGTCGGACCTCTATTTAACGAACCTCTATTTTGCGAACTTTTCCTTGGAACCAAGAACATTTTGCGAATTTCTTCGTAAAATAAACTCCAAATAGCGAAGTGTATTCTCTATTTAACGAACTTTTTCTTGTGATCAAAAAATTTTTTCCCTCCCCATTTCTCAAAATATTTCTTGACATTTCAAAATTATTTTTTCTTTAAACACATTTTATGATGTTCAATGCCCTTGAACTGGTTTTACCAGGGGCCTTTTTTTTTTCAGCAGTGAGAATTTGGTAAGTACGGAGGACGAAGACGATAATCCCTTAGAGTAACTTTAAAAAACGTGGATACAGTGAGAAAAAAAGAAGAAATTAACCATGATGTGCTGATTGATGATTGTATGTCACTTAATTCTGAAATTGAGACCTCGGAAACACTATTCGAATTGGATATTTTCGACAGTGTAAAAAATAAAAACTATACAGCAATGAATTGCGATGAAGACGAATATGATGATGATGATGGAAATGATCATTATGCAGGAATTAACAAAACCTCGTATGATGAAATGCTAAAATCATCTGAAACAATCCGTCGCGGATTATAGTTAGAAGGGAATACGCATGAAGGGGTTTTTGGTGCGTTGCAAAGATGCGAGACGTATTATGAGAGAAAGCACTTTTTAAAAGAATAAACTCAGGCAAAATTAACAGAGTTTTTCAGAAATTAAATTTAAGGATGCATATGTTAATGTATGTTTAAAATTATTTGTTATAATAATAATAAATATGATAATGTCATTAAAATTCGTTAATTTTAATGTAAAACTATTTACTTTAAACAGAAAATACAGTGTATTCCCGGACAATGTTTTGTTTTCCTTGCAGATTTCAAAGATTTAAACACATAGAAAAAATGAATTGATGATGGATATTGGTGGGTAAAATAAATAAAACAAATCGATATAATTTATCAAGGAAAATGTGATTAATTACTTTTAGTAAAAATATTTAGTGTTTATGAAATTAAAATCTGTTTTATGTAGTTTAAAGTATTTTAAAAGGTGAATCTCTATTTAACAAATTTTCCATATAACGAACTTTTTTCCGGGATTTAGCGACTTCGTTAAATAGAGGTTGGACTGTATAAAAGTTTTAGAGGAAAGATGTAAATTGCACGTCACAAAAAGTCAAATTACTAGGATAGAAATAATGTTAATATGGGGGGCATTCCACATCAAATCAGGCAGTAAAATATCAATATGTAACCCACCATCACAGATTTTAATGAAACTGCGTGTGTTTGTTCTTACTATTAAAATATCTTCACCAGTAATTTTTTTTTGCTCCTTGGTGAAATAGTTTCTGAGAAAAAAAATTGTCAAAATTTTGAAAAACTGCCGTCAGTTGGCATTCTTGACAGCTCGGTTTTCAAATGTAGCATATCATATATATAACCCTATTTCAATATCTACTGTACAAATCATCTTTAAATAATTTATGCATAATATTTAGGGTACGCAGCTTATGAAAAAAATATATTGTTACGTTTATAACATTTTAAGTGTGTCTAAAAAAATATTTAAACTTTGAAGTCGTGAATTTTTTATGAAAAATAATGCATTAACAAAAAAAGCATTATCAACCAAAGGCGGTATTTTTATTAAATTTATTTTTTGTGGGAGATATACTTAAAGGTGTCCTTTACCTGATTCTGGAATAAAAATAGTGGGATTTTGGGTGTTTTTGGTAGTATTTCCTATTTAAAAATATTTTGAGGTGCATTTCAAATCAAATCAAGCAGAGTCATTCCATGTCAGTTCCCCTAAGCCATTTAATCACTGTCACAAATTTCAATGAAATTGGGTTTGTTTATAGCTTATTTTAAGACGTAATCACCTTTAATTTTCTTGATCCTAAGTAACATATTTTTTAAGACAAAATATATCAAAATTTTGAAAAATTGTTTTAAATTTTTTTAATGACAATTCAATATTCAAAGACTGCATTTAAAAAAAAAAGTCATTTCAATATAAAATCACTAAATAGGTTTCAAATAATGTATATGTGACAAATAATGTAGGCAGAGTATTATTTCTTGTTTTTTATCATGATTAAACACTAAGAGTGTCTTTTATCTTGTGAATTTTTAAAATCAAGAATTTTCTCAAAAATAATGTGTTAATCAAAAATTTATTATTAACCGAAGGCAGGGTGTTATTGCTTTTTTTAATTGTACGTAAAATATCTTTTATATGGTTATAAAATAAAAATATTGAAAATATGAGAAAAAATTATCAAAGTTTTGGAAAAATGCCACGAGTTACCATTAATGATTGTTCAATTTTCAAAGGCCTCATTTTATATATAAAATCATATTTCAATAACTAATAAAGAAATCTTCTTCGAATAACTTAAGCAAGGTAAATAAAGTATGTAGATTATGAAAAAAAATATTGCTGTAATGTTAAAAAATATTTAAATGTGTCTAAAAAATTGTATAATCTTTGAAATCAAAAATATTTTACAAAAAATAATGAAATTATTAAAAAATCTTTATCAATCAGAGGCGGAGTTTCTATGACTAATTTTTTAATTTTAAATTGTACATAATACTACATTATAACTGGATCTGAAATAAAAATAGTGGGATTTTGGTTGGTTTTAGTAATATTTAAATCATATTTAAATTTATCAATATTTTCAGATGTAAAATCTATCCAATGAATCATCCCTGGAAATATTTTTATTTATACATTTATTTTATTTTTCAAATTATCTTTTATGTTCGTTTCTTAAGGAAAAAAATAAGCAATATTGTTTTTTAGTAAAACTTCTAGGGCGAAGAGCAATTATCCCTTTCCAAAAAGAGAAAAATCACTAGCTCCTCACCGCCCAACAGAAATTTTCAAAATGACAGTCCTAATCTTGAAACTCATATTTGGCTGTTAATATTGAAAATTTAGCATTGAGCTGCTAATATTGAAAAAAATATCAAATTTCACTCTTTTGAAGAAATTTTTGACGTATTGTGCTTTAAATATATGCAAAAAATGCATAATCCACTATATTTATAGCTTTCAAATAACTATATCTAAAAAATTATTTAAAACTTAATGAGTTGCACTTTTGTAACTTTATTCAGTTTCTAATGATATGTACCGTAATTTCGGGTGTATAGCCCACAGATCAAACAATTCAGTTTGGACCCAGAAATTTTATTCAGTATTTGAAGACCAATATTTACTATGATCTAAAAGTTACATTTTATTTTTAAAAATTTCTGGGTCGAAATACGATTGTTTGATCCGCGGGCTATACACCGGAAATTACGGTAATTTGATTTATTTCATCACAATATTGCTGAAAGATGGATTTTCAACATATATATGTGTGTATATATATCCCTGTTCTCAAAAAAATTATTTAAAAATTATTCATTTATGTTTAATAAAGCAAATATATATTGTTTATACACTTATAGAAAATACATATAGTAAATTTTATGATATTATGTCAATAATGTCTAAAAGTAAAGAACTTATCTAATAGTATGTAACGAAAAATTTAACATCTGGTGTAATGAGAACAAAATTTTATAATTGTTTTACTTAATTTGGATGAATGAAAAAAGCTTACATGTTTATATTTCATTGAAGTACAGGTGAAAATGTCAAAAAACATTCCTATCTCAACAACCACTGAGTATGTCACATTCACACTACAGATGATTTTTTTTCTTTTTGATCTTTCGGGTTTGATTTCAGATGATAATGAATTAATTAGTTTTGTTAGAAGTGTCATTGCAGTCAGCATATTAGGTTCACTATTTTTTTTTTAATAATTTGTTTTGATTGACTCGATGAACAACATTTAAAGGGACCATTTCATGAATTTTCAATTAAAAGCTGATTTATAAGTTCATTATGTTGTTTAGTTATTATTATCGTCTTAAGATAATAAGTTGATATTAAGATTTTTAAATGCAATTTATTTATTATTTGAACAGTTGAAAGTATTTTTCAATAAGAGTGGGCTGTTGATTTTAAGTCGGCTGTTGAGCAATGTAGTGTTGGTAAAGGAACTGGTACTATTTAATTTAATTTTTGTTGCTGTAAATAATATTTGTTATTTTATTATTGTATGTATTATATTTAAGCAAGAGTAGCAATACATGATATCGTAGTCATTATAGTACATCTTAGCATGAAAAGCTTCAACATTTATCATTAAACATTCACATTTTATGAAAATTTTGTTAAAATTGCTCATATTTTATCTATTTTTATTTTATAATTATTGAAAAGATATTTTTACGTGCAATTTAAAAAAGTAATAACAGCCTGCCTTCGGTTAATAATAAATTTTTGATTAACACATTATTTTTTACAAAATTCTTGATTTTAAGAATTCACAAGATTAAAGAAACTCTTAGCCTTTAAACATGACAAACAACAATAAATAATAATCTGCCTACATTATTTGTCACATATACATTATTTGAAACTTATTTAGTGATTTTATATTGAAATGACTTTTTTTTATGCAGTCTTTGAATGAGTCTGTCATTAAAACCATTTTTTATAAAAATTCAAAATTTAGATTTTTTTTTTATCTTAAAAAATATTTTACTTGTAATCACCTTTAATTTCCTTTATCCTGTCTTAAAATGAGCTATAGACATACCCAGTTTCATTGAAATTTGTGACAGTGAATTAAATGTCTTAGGCGAACTGACATGGAATGACTCTGCTTGATTTGATTTGAAATACGCCTCAAAATATTTTTAAATAGGAAATACTACTAAAAACACCCAAAATCCCACTATTTTTATTTCAGAATCAGGTAAAGGACACCTTTAAGTATATCCCCACAAAAAATAAATTTAATAAAAATACCGCCTTTTGTTGATAATGCTATTTTAGTTAATGCATTATTTTTCATTAAAAAATCACGACTTCAAAGATTAAACATTTTTTTAGACACACTTAAAATGTTATAAACGTAACAGTATTTTTTTTTCATAAACTGCGTACCCTATATATTATGCATAAATTATTTGAAGATGATTTGTAGAATAGATATTGAAATATGATCATATTTATGTCATGCTACATTTGAAAATCGAGCAGTCAAGAATGCCAACTGACGGCAGTTTTTCAAAATTTTGACAATTTTTTTCTCAGAAACTATTTGACCAAGGAGTAAAAAAAATACTGGGAATCATATCTTAATAAAAGGAACAAACACACGCAGTTTCATCAAAATCTGTGATGGTGGGTTACATGCCTGCCTGAACTGACATGGAATGACCCATGGAGAATTTTAGAAAGGGATTTTAATAACGTAAAATTTAGGTATTTATTAGAACTGAACGCTGATAAAATTTTAGGATAATAATTACAACACAATTATGTTGCGGAAATTTAGTAGGAACAAATTAATAAAGATACTTTTAAAGAGAGAAATTTTAATAATAATATATTCAAATCTATCATATTCATCGTATGAAACACAAGTGAAAGGTTTTTAGATGATACCACTGTGTAAAAAGCAAAAGTTGAAAAATTTTCAGATTGTGAGCGTGGAAAGTAAAAATATCCAGGATAAAAACATTTGAAAACTGTGAAAAATAAGGTTTAGGAATAAAATTGTAGACTGTAAGTCAAAAAAAGTAAAATTACCACCATAGATGCAGTAGGATACAAGGCCAAAAAATCTTTAAATAAGAGAAAATGCGGGAATCAACATTATGGGAGAAAAATAGAGACAATATAAGTGAAGAAAATTGGTAGAAATAAATAAATTGAAAGACTTGGAAGGAGAAATAGTTTAATGATAAATATTCAAGTCTACTAAAGTTGCAGGTAATCAATATATGTGACGGATTTTCAAACGATACGATTACATGCAGAATTAAACTTAAAGTAGCAGATTGTATGTGATAGTAAGTAAAATTAACAGAATAGAAAAGTTTAATAGGTAGAATTTCATAACGTAGAACGCATACTGAAAAAAATATATATAAAAGGGATAGATGAAATTAATTATAGAAATCTTTTAAAAACAAATTAACACAGATATTTTTAAAAGGAGAAAAATTGATAATAGTATATTCAAATCTATCACGTCATATACGCAACATTTGTGAAAGATTTTGAAGTAATACAATTGAAGAGCTAAGTGGAAGAACATGTTAAGTAACAAAAATTACATTTGAAGAAATTTGATGTGAAAGTTTTCGTTGTCAATTTTAATGATTTATTTTCTGTTTGATACCATGTGTTTAAAATATTAACAGGTGTGGTACTAAACTCTATCAAAAAAACTTATTCATATTTAATTTTTAAATATTAAAAAATATTAATATTATTTGCATTATTAAATATTAAAATATTAAATATAATGAATAATGTCTTAAACCTTCAAGGCTAAATAGAACTTTGGTGTTTTAGCTTTACCATGTGATAAAATACCTGATAACACCTTCGTCCAAAAGATAAAATAGCTTTTAAGAAGATGTAGCATAACATGTTCTTCCACTCAACTCTTCAATTGTGTAAAGGGAGGAGTAAAATAAATTTGTAGATTCTGTAAGACGTCGAATGTAAAATTACAACGATAAACATATTTCAATACAGTTAATAACGTAATATTTCGGTATTTGTTAGTTAATATACTAAACATAGGGAAATTTTAATAAGACAGTTTTAGGCAATATAAATTATAGCAAAAATTTAATGAAGATAGGTATCTTGGAGAAGAAAATGTTCAATGATAATACATTTAAATTAAAAAAGTTATTGTGCGCAAAACATGAAATAAATTTTGAAATAGAGCTATGTAAAAAGTAAATTTTTGAGAAGAAAGTTGTAGATTGTACAAGTCATCGAAATTAAAATGATCAAGATAGAAAGTTTTAAAAAAGAAAATTTCAGAAAGAAACTTAATAAATTAAGATTTATTTTTATGATGGGGAGAATTTAACAATAGCTATTTCTTAGTATTGTACATAAACTAAAAAACAATAGAAAATTTATACATAATGAAAATAACAGAAAACAGGTAGAAAAATTTAACATAGAAATTTTTAAAGAGTGATAATTTTAAAGAGTGATAATTTAAAAATAACGTCTTCAAATCTATCTAAGTTATTGTACGAAACACAAGCAAAAGATTATCAAGAAACATAATTCTGCAAAAAATAAAACTTTAGGATGAAGATTACGCACTTTGCGTCTTAGAAAGGGAAATTAGCATGATAGATACTTGTTAGTCACCCGTACATACGAGAATACTTTAAATAATATAGAAAGTGCAAAAACGAAAATTTTGGGAGAAAATAGAAGTTAAAAAAAAATTCTGGAAACAATTTCATTGAAATAGGTGGAAGGAAAACTAATTCAAATCTATTAAAATTGCTGCAACCAATACATGTGCGAGATTTTCAAATGATAAAGTTATTTGGAGAATACATGTTTAAGAAGAAAGCTGTAAATTGCATGTCACAGAAAATAAAATTACTAGGATAGAAAGTATGTTAATATAGAGAATTTTAGAAAGGCATTTTAATAACGTAAAATTTAGGTATTTATTAGAATTGAACGCGTATTTCAAGTTTAGGATAATAATTACAGGGAATTATAAGTCACAGAAATTTAGTAGGAACAAGTTATTAAAGATACTTTTAAATAGAGAAATTTTAATAATAATATATTCAAATCTTTCATATTCATCGTATGAAACACATGGGAAAGGTTTTCAGATGATACCATTGTGTAAAGAGCAAAGTTTGAAAAAATTGCAGATTGTTAGTCGTTGAACGTAAAAAATATCCAGGATAAAAACATTTTAATGCTGTAAAAGATAAGTTTTAGGATCAAAATTGTAGACTGTAAGTCATAGAAAGTAAAGTTGCCACATTAGATGCAATAGACTACAAGGGAAAAAAAAATTCTTTAAATAAGAGAAAAGGCGGGAATTAAAATTATGGGAGAAAAATAGAGAAGAAGATTGTTAGAGATCAAGATAAGAGAAGAAAATCGTTAGACAGAAAGAAATTAAATTCTTGGAAGGACAGATAGTTTAATGATGAAATATTCAAATCTACTAAAGCTCCAGTAATCAATATATGTGAGAGATTTTCAAAAGCTATGATGAGGTGCAGAAATAAATTATAAGAAGAAAGTTGCAGATTATATGTCATAGAAAGTAAAATTACCAGGTTAGAAAGATTTAATTCGGAGAATTTCAACGCAGAACTCAACGCATACAGAAAAAAAAAATGATAAAAGGGACAGACGATATTAGTTATAGAAATCTTCTCAAAACAAGTTAACAGAGATATTTTTTGGGGGAGAAAAATTGATAATAGTATATTCAAATCTATCAAATTCATTCTATGCAACATCTGTGAAATATTTTGAAGAAACACATATGTGTAAAGACAAGAGTAAACGTTTATGAAGAAATTTGTAGATTGTGAAAAAAATGTCGTACTTAAAATTGCAAACATAATTACATTTTAATACAGAGAATTTCATAACGTAAAATTTAGGTATTTATTAGTATTCTACACATACGGAACATTCAATAAGACAGTTTTAGACAATTTATTTTTTTATTTATTTATTTATTTTTTTTTTATTTATAGAGATTGAATATTTTCTTCTCCAATATACCTATGATGATACATTTAAATTTTTTAAAAGTTATTGTGCGCAAAACATGATAGTAAATTTTAAATTAAAACTGTGTAAAAAGTAAATTCGAAGAAGAAATTTACAGATTGCACAAGTCATCGAAAATAAAATTTCCAAGATAGAAATATTTTATAAAAGAAAATTTCAGAAGGAAACTTTATAAATTAAGATTTACTTTTATGATGAGGAGATTTTTACAATTATCAGTATTCTACATATACTTAAAAAAAAAAAAAAAAAAAAAAAAAAAAAAAAAAAAAAAAAAAAAAAAAAAAAACCCCTCCGATAATAGAAAATTTATACATAATGAAAGTATTAGAAAAATGGTAGAAAAAAATTAACACAGAAAATTTTAAAGAGGCAGAATTTAAAAATAATATCTTGAAATCTATGAATTGTACGAAATACAAGTGAACGATAATCAAATAACAGAACTCTGTAAAAATAAACGTTTAGGATGAAATTATGCACTTTGCGTCATAGAAAGTGAAATTGGCATATTGGCATAACAAATGCTAGTTAATCATCCCCACATACGAAAATTCTTTAAATAATAGGAAGTGCAGAAACGAAAATTTTGGGAGAAAATATAAATTATAGAAAATTGGAGGAAAGAAATTCATGGAAATACTTGGAAGGAAAAATAATTCAAATTTGCTAAAATCGCTGTTATCAATACATGTGCGAGATTTTCAAATGATAAAGTTATTTGGAGAATAAAAGTTTAGAGAAGAAAGTTGAAAATTGCATGACACAGAAAGTAAAATTACCAGGATAGAAAGAATGTTAATACGGATAATTTTAAAAAGAGAACTTAATAACGTAAAACTTAGGTATTTATTAGAATTGAACGCGTGTAAAAATTTAGGATAATAGATACAGACAATTATAAGTGACAAAATTTTAGTAGGAACAAATTAAATAAAGATACTGTTAAAGAGAGAAATTTTAATAATATTCAATTTAAACCAAATTCATTGTAAACACATCTTGCACGCAAATCACACCTGTGACAGATTTTCACATAATACAACTGTGTAAAAGAGTAAACATTTATGAAGAAATGTGCAGACTGAGCAAGTCGCAGAATGTTTTATCTAGGATAAAAAATATTTGAATACTGTAAAAATAAATAATGTTTAGGATGAAATATATAGAGTATAAGTTATAAAAAGTAAAATTATTAGCATATATGTTAGTAGTCTAAACATAGGAAAATTCTTTAAATAATAGAACATGCAAAAGGAAAATTTTGGAAAAAATTATAAGATTTAAAACAGAAATATAAGTTATAGATAATAGGTAGAAAGAAATTAATAGAAATACTTAGAAAACGATATATTTTAATGATGAAATATTCAAATCTATCACAGTTCTTGTGCTCAATTCATGTGGTAGATTTTCAAATAAGCAGTTGTTCTTAAATGATTGGTCATGGGTTGTAAAACGATCAGTCGAATTGTATACTTAGAAAATATACAATTCATCTTACCTGCTTCAATAATATTAATTACACAGTATGTACAACTCTTAAGAAAATAATATAGATGAATGTCTTTGTGAAAAGACAATACTTTAATCAATTTGAGGTAATAATTATCAAGTTTCAATTGTAATATAAACTTTCATATTGGAGTAAATGAGTAACTTCAAACACATTGACTTTTAAACTGAATTTTGTTTTATTATACATTCAATAATAAATAATCTTTTCTTACATAGTAAAAGAAGTTTCGTTTTAATACTATCCCATTACGATTATCTATTATTTTTCTCATGATCTCTTTGTATGAAGTTTACCTTTTCGTGGGATAGATAATGTAAAGGAAAAAAAACGAAGAAGAAGTAGAAGAAAAAACTCTGTATACTTACATATACTTAGGTCGTGGAAATATTTCAAACTTTAAAATAGCTCGCGTAAAAATAAAACTGGGAACTACTGGATTCCACTTTCAGAATCGGTTCCGAAAGTGGAAGTATCCTAATAAAAAAAAAACCTGAAAACAAAATCGAAAAAGTAAAAAATAGCTTTTGTAGATATGGACCTCAGCTATCAGGTATCAAATCCGTTCAGCTGGGGTAACCCGGCAGGTAGGGGCCTGGTCATTGGATAGAAAAAAAGACCTCAGCTACCCAAAGGAAAAAAAAAATATTTAAAAATTTGGAAATGGAAATGAGATATTAAAAAAAAAATTCTCCCATAGGATTAACATTAGCGAACGAGTGTTTTCGTGAGAGTGAAGTAGTCGCTTCAGTTAATATATGTCGAACATTTTTTGTTGATATATTGTATTTTATTGGATTTATCTGCATAGAGTCTTCGTTGTTAAAATTTATATCTAAAATTTATCTTTGATTATCATGGCCTAAGCTGAATATGAAATAAACCTTGTAATTTTAATCTATACTAATATTATAAAGAAGTAAAAATTGTTTGTTTGTGTGTTTGTTCGAGGTAATCTCTGGAGCTACCGAACCGATTTCAAAAGTATTGGTATCAAAATGATTGTGTTAGTCCCACTTTTAGAACATAGGCTATATCTAATGTCGGTGCCACTAACCCAAAGGGGTGCAGGAGCAAAAAACGTTCTAAAGATGCGATTTTTGTGTTATTGAAGGGCCTAGAAACATGAAATTTAGAAGGGTAGTTACTTATAAAGATATAAATGATCTGTAAGAACATTTCTTAAAACATTCAAAATTTAAAGGTGGTGAAAATGGGCAAAAAAAGTTCTAAAAAACGTTGTAAATGGCGATTTCTACGCAATCTCTAAGAACATTTCTTAAACATTCGAAGTTTAAAGGAGTTGAAAGTGCGCAAAAAACGTTCAAATTGGTGATATCTACGCATTCTCAGGAAATAACGAACGGATTTAAAAAATAATGGTGTCAAAATGATGGTGACAGCCCTTTCTCCAACATAGGCTATAATTTTTGTCGGTGCCATTACCCAAAGGGGGTGCAGGAGCAAAAAACGTCCTAAAATGCGATTTTTGTCTTACTGAAGGGCCTAGAAACATGAAATTTGGAATGATAGTTATATATGATATAAAGATCTCTAAGAATATTCCTTAAAACATTCGAAATTTAAAGGGGGTGAAAATGCACAAAAAGCGTTCTAAGAAACGTTGTAAATGCCGATTTCTACGCAATCTCTAAGAACATTTCTTAAAACATTCGAAATTTAAAGGGGTTGAAAGTGCGCAAAAAACGTTCAAATTGGTGATTTCTACGCATTCTCAGGAAGTAATGAACCGATTTAAAAAATAATGGTATCAAAATGATGTTGACAGTGCTTGCTCCAATATAGGCTTTATTTTATGTCGGTGCCATAACCCCAAAGGCGGTGCAGGAGCAAAAAACGTTCTAAAAATGCGATTTTTGTGCTACTGAAGGGCCTACAAACATGAAATTTGGAATGGTAGTTATAAGACACAAATGATCTTTACGAGCATTTCTTAAAAAAAATCGAAATTTACGAAGGGTGATGATGCGCTAAACGCGTTCTAAAAATGTTCTAAATGGCGATTTCTACGCAAACTGAGAAAGTAGCAAACCGATTTCAAAAGTAGTGGTTGGAAATTGATCATGACAGCCTTTATTTCAACATAGGTTCTACTGCATGTTGGTGTCCCTACTACCTGGAATTTGCAGGAGCAAAAATCATTCTAAATTGCGATTTCTGTGATATTGAAGAGGCTAAATTATTTAAATATGACATGGTTGTTACTTATAATATATAAATGCCCTCTAAGAACTGTCGAAAATAAATTCGAAATTTAAAAGAGATGAAACGAAGGGAAGGGGCGAGAAAAATACTAAAAAAGTCCTAAATTACGATTTCTATGCAATCTTAGGAAATAGTAAACCGATTACAAAACTAATAGTTGCGAATCTCTGGTGACAGTCTCTGATTGGCAAGAGGAACAACAAATGTTCTAAAAAAAGCCTTTAAAAACTTTCTGAATTACCATTTCTATGGCATATTAGGAAATACCAAACCGATTTCAAAATTAATGTTGCCAAATTAATGGTGACAGTTTGTGTTTCAACATAGGCCTTTTATGTTAGTGCCACTGCCACCAGAGAGGTGGTAGACCGATAGACAAGAAGCTTGGAATTTGAGATGATGGTTATTTTTTTAGATGTAAAGGCGTACTAAGAACGGCTTATTCAAAACTTCAAATGAATACTGAAATGAACGTATGAAATGAGCATAAAAGCTTCAAAATATTTTCTAAATTATCATTTATTTAGTTTTAGTTTTTTTTATTAATTTAAGTCTCATTTCTGCCAAATGCAGTGTAATAATGAGGTTTAGTTAAACTGTGTTTTAAATAGTAACTTTTGAATTATTCCTAAAAGTATAATTTTTTTAAGTAAAAGTTAGACATATGAATATCACTTGGACTTGGTATATTTCCACTGTTACGCGAGCAAAGCCGCGGGATTTTCTTGTAGGTTATAAGGGTGCAGTTAGACAATTTTACATGAAAATCAGAAGAAAAAAATCCAAAATATTAAGTACCAACGTTTACACATCAAGTATTTAAATATATGAAATTATTTGAACTTGCTACGTCTGAAAGATTTTTAAATAGTAGAATCATATAAATAACTAAATATTTAGTAAACGGTTGCACATCGTATAAATCATAGAAAATCAAATTACAAAAACAGAGAGATTTTAATATGCAGAATTTCATAGAGTATGACGTAAGATTCATTTAACAGAAAGAATCTAATAACAGAAAAGTTTCGACATTTTTTAGCAATCTACGGTTAAGCATACGAAAAATTTAGGAAAAATATTACAGACAATATAAGTTACAGAAACTTTGCAAAAATAATTTAATAGATATATGAAAGAATATCAAAGTTATTGTAAGAAATACGTGTGAAAGTTTCTGAAGTAACATAATTGCGTAAAAAATAAAGTTCAAGATGAAAATTACAAATAGTAATAGGTACAGAAAATTTATATATTACATATTAATACAGAATGGTTTTAATAGGGAGAATTTCAGAGAAAGAATTTAATTAATTTCTTTTGAGTATTTGTTAGTTCCCTAGACGTATAAAAACGTTGAAATAAGAGTAGAATGAAGAAATTATAGACGAATATAAGATTATACAGTCTAATAACGAAAAGATTCGGCATTTTTTAGTACTCTACTTCTACGCTTACGAAAAATTTAGAAAGAAAATTAAGTTATAGAAACTTTGCAAAAATAATTTAATAGATATATGAAAGAATATCAAAGTTATTGTAGGAAATACATGTGAAAGTTTCTCAAGTAACATAATTGCGTAAAAAACATTGAAATATTAGTAGGAGGAAAAAAAAAAGAGAAAAAGTTACAAACAATATAAGTTATAAAAGATGAAAGAAAGAAATATTTAATGAAGCTTCTTCAAAAGAAAGAGAATTGAATAATGAAATAATCTAGTACATCGAAGTTTGTGTACGCAACATATGCGAAAAATTATCAAACAGAATTGAGTAAAATAAAAGTCGGGGAAGAAAGTTATAGATTGTGAAAATCACAGAAAGCAAAATTACCAGGATCTTCTCAGTAGCTGAAGATTTCTCAAAATCATCCAGTACCACCGAGAACACGGCGATCGCGTCATAGCATTTCTGTTTATACAACACATTAGCATATTATTTTCGACCAGATGCACCTATGCAATCAAGGAGGCTGTTTTTTTCTCCTAAGAAATTCGAGTTATTGCATACGATTATGGAATGTGCGCAAAATTTTCGATCGAGATATTGATAAAGGTGTTGAGTGCCTTGCGAATGTGTCACGAAATTACTGGTAGAATTGCAAGACAAACAGGAAAACAAGGTTAAATCAACAACTAAGGCAGCTGTTGTAAATAATGTAAAAAACATATTCGTTATTTCTACGCAGCAAGAAATGATGTTGCTTTCGAAAAAAAAAAAAAAAATCGAATATCACACCGAGAAGCTTCTAGAAAAATCATACGTGGATATTTCATTATAAGACAGCTGCAGTGATATTATTGAATTCTAATTAACATTTTTGATGCAGTATATATCTTTTAGTTAAAATAACATTTTCGATTTTTTTTTTTTTTACTACACAATTAAAAAGACAGATTAGAGTGTACGAGCCCGAACTTGGCCCTAGGGCCGTACACGGCCCGAAGGAAAAAAAAATAAACGGGCCGGGACGAATCAAAGATTACGGGCAAGGCCCGTTTATGTTTTCCTTCGGTTCCGGTCCGGGTCGATAAAATCAGATTAAATGGGCCGACTGGCCAGATACAGAAATTTAAAAGTATCAAACTAAGCCGATAAAATACGAACAATTTTCAATGGACGTGACCGAGGCGAGGATAAGTATAAATGTGCTGTACGATCCGGTGCTAGACTGACGACATCAATGCAGAAAACATGTCCAGTGTATAGATCGGCATCCAGTAGTTACATGGTGCCTGAAACAGGGTTTAAATTTTTCTGTAGACCCGGGTCGGTCCGGAATCAGGCTTGTATTTGTTTTCTACATATTAGGTCTACGTGGTGGGCTGGTATGAGGCTTAAGAGGCTAATTCAGTTACGCGAAAACTCCCATTCGTTAATGGTAATCCAATGGGAGAAATATTTTAAGATATCTCCTTTGCATTTCAATAGTTTTAAATGATATTTTTTGCATTGAATAACTGAGTTCAATTTTTATTAAGGCATATTTCGAAATTTTCTTTTACAAAAAGGTCATTATTACTACTATTATTTTTGCTAAACAAATTGCTTGCCTGACGAAGCAACTCCAGTCACGCGAAAAGACCCGCTGGCTAATGTTAATCTAATCAGAGAATTTTTTTTAAGAGATCTAGTTTGCATTTCAATACTGTTAAATGATATTTTTCGCATTGAATAGCTGAGTTCGATCCTTACAAAAGCTCTTTTGTACTTTTATCTGTTTTATTTACAGTTATTTTTAAGTAGAATAATTTCACTTTCGGAACAGGTTTCGAAAGGAAGCGCGTCCTTATATATATATAAAAAAAATCTGCAAACAAATTCGAAAAAGTAAAAAACAGGCTTTGTAGAGATCGACCTCAGATATGAAATGAAAAAAAAAATCATTTAACAATACTGAAATGCAAAGATATCTTTAAGAAATTCTCTGACTAGATTAATATTAGTGAGCGGGTCTTTTTGCTTGACTGAAGTAGCCTCGTTGGGCAAGCAATTTGTTTTGCAAAAATAATAGTAGTAATAATGAACTTTTTGTACAGGAAAATTTGGAAATATACCCTAATAAATGACACAGAAATATTTACAAATTATTATTATTATTATTATTATACGGCTTCAAAAGCTGTAATGTTTTTAACCATCTTTTTTTCTTTCATTCTGAGCACATTTGTGTTTTTACTGAATCGTTATTTGAATTTAAGAATGTCTAAGGGGCTGTGCATGTATAAGGTTATCACTTTAGGGGAAGGGGGGGGGGGGTCAGGCATTTGATATCGTAAGATATCTCTGTGGGGAGGAGGGTCGCTTTTTGATATCGTTGTCATTTTTTATCCAACCAAACTTTTCTTTTTTCAGTAACATTTTCTTTACATCCACATAGTTTGTTACCCTTTTTTACTATTACTATTTTTATATGTTTTTATGAAAATACAGCTATTATTAAAGCCTTTAAATGTTTAAAAAATCATTTCATTTCAAAATTTGGAATATCCCAATGTTTGGCATTCCTGTTCTTCTGCTTTATGTGCATATAATACGCTGCTAGATAAATCAGGAGCATAATATACAGGAAGTGATATTTGCGATTACCAGTAAAAAGAGACAAAGAATGTTGTCGTCCATTCTTTTGTTGACAAGTTCTGCTTTTACGGGGGAAGTGCAAGAAGACAATATTACTATTGAATGCATTAAGTAACAATAGGCTAAGGCTATTATTAAATACTTTTAAATAGCAACTAACTCTTTCAGATGTTATTTGATATAAATTTATTTAATGCATTAATATTTTCATCTGATTCATCACTGATATTTCAGGCAAGCCTTTCTCTATGCTTTTGCGTTTTCATTTCACATTTTTATATAATCGTTTTTTGTATTAATATATCCGAGGACGTACACGCTTTTTGTAGTTCATAAAAAATTTCTAATTTTACAAGGCGACACTTGCAATACTTATACCCTCACTGGTTAAAATATTGCAAATGTTTTTAGATTGAAATTGCAACGTAAATCGAAAAAATACAAAACTCCCATGTTAGCCTTTAACCATTAAAAAAAAAAAAAAAAAAAAAAAATCATTTACAATTTGTTGAAATGCAAACGAGATCGTAGAGAACGATTTCATTGGTTTAACATTAGCTTATGTTCATTCAAAACGATTATTTTACAGGTTTCGTACACGATTTTGTACTAATCGCATGTCCAATTTTCATGAAATTTTAATATCTTGCGTAATAAATGAATATATATGGTTGGTTGTATTGGGTTTTATGGCGCAAAATCCCTTTAAGGACATGCTGCGCCAAACAAGGAGTAAAAACACAAAAAAAAGTGAGTTAAGTAAATGACAATGAGAGGGAAAATAATTAAATGAGTTAGAGTGGGGATAGTAAAGCTATCTGGATGGGGTAACCCATCCAGATGTAGTCAACAAGCAAGGCTAGAAAACAATATAAAGTAGAAATCCAATAAAGCAAAGTAAAAATGGTATCTGGATGGGGTTTCCATCCAGATGTCAATACGAAAGTCTAACTTGTGAAGCATATAAACCTATATTTCAAAATAAAAATCAGAATGTTTTAAAAAAGCAAAGAGTTCCCCATGAGGTGTTTCCCCAATGAGGTTTGTCAAGAGTGGTGATGATGAATTAAAATACAATCTATACAAGTGGCGGAGGCCCGGACAGTCAGTTAAAACATGATGGACAGTGAGGATATCAAAATGACAGTGAGGACACATGGGGGCATCCTGCCGTAGTAAAAGATGTTTGTGGGTGATCCTAGAATGTCCAATTCTCAGACGAGTCAGAATAACATCAGTTTTCCTTGGATAAATCGGAAGCCAGGTCATGAGTGTTGGTTTAATATGATGCAATTTATTATTGTTTTCTAAATCCCAACTTTCCTGCCAATTATTATGAATAAAATTATTTATAAGTAATTTAACGTCTGAGAACGGAATTTTATGGTGTAACGGATTAAGAGCATGTTTTGCCGCCTCATCAACTTTCTCATTTTCAGGAATACCCATGTGTACAGGTACCCAGCAAAATAATATCTTGTAACCACGTGTAGTCAATTTATTATAAAGGTCCAGGATTGATTATACATAAGGATGCTTATTACAAGACTTTATTCCGTCAATAGAACTATTAGAGTCACTATAAATGATGAAGGATGTACTATGATGATGAGAGATGTGCAGCATGGCTCTCTCGATTGCTATCAGCTTTGCCGTAAACACTGAAATTGAAGAATGAAGCTGATAACTAAAATTAGTATTATCACAGAAAAACCCGCCGCCTACAACATCGCAACTCTTTGATCCATCTGTATAAATATCTGTATAGTTATTGAAGGTTGAACGATGTGCAGCAAACAATTGTTGGAACACAGTAGGTGATAAGTTCTTTTTGTCATAGCCATTAAAAGGATGGAGGGTGGTGATATTAGGAGTTTTCTAGTGAGGGAACTTGTGTAAGTGATATGGGTTCACCTCGACATTGCTAAGATGGCTATTGTTAATAATATTTCTAACTCCAAAAGATGGTGTGCAAGATGGTCGATGCTGATAAAGAATATCATTGACGGAATTTAAAATATAGATATGAAGTGGATGGCCATGATGCGAAAGAATGCGATAGTACAATTCTAATGAAAGTTTTTCCCGAATATGGTGTAATGCTGGTTCCTTACTATCAACATATAGACTTAAAATTGGGGTAGTACGAAATGCACCAGAGCAAACACGGAGTGCGCTATGGTACACAGTGTCAATTTTTTTAAGAACAGAAACACGCGCTGAACCGTAGACCTGGCAGGATGAGTCAATTTTGGAGCGGATTATAGAACGATAAATTTTAAGGAGAGAAGCACCATCTGCTCCCCAAGATGTGTTTGAAAGCACCCTAATTAAATTAAGTGATTGTTCGCATTTTTTCCGTAATTATAAAACATTCTGTAAGAAAGTGAGTTTTCTGTCAAAATGCACGCCCAAAAAACGAACGCAGTCAACAGCAGAAATTTGATATGAGCCAATAAAAATTTCTGGATCTGGATGCAGATCCCTACGTCTACAGAAATGCATACAAGAAGTTTTGTCCTGAGAATTGATAAAACCATTTTTATTTGTCCATTGAATAATACGGTTGATAGCTATCTCTAATTGTCTCTCAATAAAACGCATATCTTGTCCTTTACACAAAATTTTCGATCGTCAACATATAGAGTACCCTGCACACATGGGGGCAGCTGGCTAAGGATATCATTTATCTTAATTGCAAAGAGGGTGACACTTAGAACACTATTCTGAGGAACACCCTCTTCTTGTACATAGAAACTGGAGAGAATTCCCCCAATTCGTACTTGAAAAATTCGAATGGCGAGGAAGTTCTTAATAAAAATCGGGAGGTTCCCCCGAAAGTCCAACTTGAAAAGATCGCGATGGATGCCATACCTCCATGTCTTGTCATATGCTTTCATCATGTCAAAAAACACTGCGACCAGATGGTTTCGCTTTAAAAAAGCAGTCCGTATATGAGATTCTAAGAGAATGGGGTTATCAATAGTGGACCTACCTTGTCGAAATCCGCTTTGGAAGGCTGCAAGGCAATTATTTGATTCTAAAATATGGACCAGACGCAATTAATCATTTTTTCTAAAAGTTTGCAAAGGCAACTAGAGAGTGCGATTGGCCTGTAATTATTTGGATCGCTTGAGTCTTTTAATGGTTTAGGAAAAGGGATAATAATGGCTTTACACCATGCATTAGGAAAAGTTTGTTCCATCCAGATCCTATTGTAATATGCTACAATGTTATTTAGGGAATCCTGCAGAGATGTTTCAACATGGTATAGGTGATGCCATCGTGACCTGGAGCAGATAGATGACTTTTTTGTAAACATTTTATGAGTTCTGAAGTAGTGATAGGAAGATTATAATCATAAGAGTGACATATTGATGTTGGTAGTTTCCATTTGTCTTTTGTATGATAAGAAAGGTTCCGAGTAAGAATCAGAGCTAGAATTAGATGCGAGGGTACTTGCTATTGTTTCAGCTATGTTTTTTGGAGATGCTATGGTTTGGCCATTTTGTTTTAAAATTGAGATGTGATTTTCAGAATATAATCCCATGCAATTTTTCACTTTCTTCCAAAGAACTTTACTTGAGGTATATTAGAGATGTATTGCATCCAGGATTCACGCTGGCTTTTGCGGCGCACTCTTCTAGCGTCAGCCTTTGCTTTTTTGTATTTAATATAATTAGCATTATTAGGATACCTCCTGAAGATGCCCCATGCTTTCTATTAATTTTTTTTTGCCTTTTGACATTCATCATTCCACCAAGGCCTCCTGTTCTTTCAGGTAGAAAGTGATTTATTAATGCTAATATCTGCAGCATTGATAATACAATGAGTGATATTATCAAGCGCATCGTCAATATCACCTCCTATCATATCGCTAGTGATTTTAGCAAGGTCTGTAAAGGTTGGCCAATTGGCTCTGTCATAGACATAGCGATTAAAACAATTATTAGAATCTCTTTGAGGAGTAGTCTGCGAGATAAAAGTTGGAAAATGGTCACTGCCGTGCAGGTCATTAGAGACCCAGAAGTTCCAATATGGATAGATAGATGGGGGGCAGAAAGTGAGATCTATTGGATGAAAGGTGCGGGTTGGTTCATGAAAATAAGTATGATCACCATTATTGAGTAGACAGAAGCCATTGTCAGAAATTAATTTTTCTATTATATCACCACGTTGATTAGTGTCAGAATTACCCCACAATTGGCTATGAGCATTGAAATCTCCAACAAAGATGAAAGGAGTGGGGAGTTGGAGAAGAAGATCATCAAGATGTGCTGACTGAATAACTTGATTAGGTGGTAAATAGATGGTACAGATTGTAATGAGACGTTTAACATGTACACGGACTGCAACAGCTTGTAAGTTTGTGTTTAAAGAAATATGAGATTGGGGCAAACCGCGAGAGACGAAAAGAGCCACTCCACCAGTAGCTCTTTTCTTACTTGTAAAATCTTTTCTGTAGGTAGCATAGTTGCGTAATTTCGCTTTGTCATTGGGCTTTAGATGAGTTTCCTGTAGAACTAAGCATAATGGTTGATGATCGGATAAAATATTTCGGATTTCGTCATGTTTATTGTGATAGCCACGGCAGTTCCATGAGATAATATTTGACATGAGGGGGTTTTTTAGATATGTTTATCTATGTCATTTTGTTTGGAGGTAGTAGACAAACTACTATCTCCATCGTTTAATTCTGCATCCGATTCAGGGTGAAGGTCGACAGCATCTTCATCCTCCATCATCCTCGCATGTATTTTAAGATCTTTTTTTTGCATTTGATTCATTTTTTGCGGTTTTACTCTTTTACTTTTTGGACTTGTTTTCACACGAAACAGCAGATTTAATTGTTGGTAGGTTACGTTTTTCTGAATCAGATCTACGATTATTTATTAACGATTGTGATTTAGTAATATTTTGAGAGCTTCTTTTAGTAGGCGGAATTTTTGAAAAACTAGAATGTGCTAGTTTAGAAGAGACAGTTTCTGATTGTGGTAATTTAGGGGGAACAGTATTTTGTGATTTAGAAGAAACAGATTGTGTAGATCCATTTATCTTACCAGAAATACTGGAGAGGTTGTTTTCTTTTTGCTTTGGTTGGCATTTAGTTTCAGTGGGGAATTCAGTTTGGGTTGCAATAGTTTTATGAGTTTTTTGGGCGGTTTTTGATAGGGCTGCAGCATATGATACACCAACTTTGGGTGTCCTTGATTCTACTAATTTTCTGGCTTCAGGGTATAAAATATATAAAATATTTTCTTTTGTGCGTATTGTCTGTATTTCTTTTTCCATTTTCCATGATTCACAAGATTTAGAATAGGATGGACGTTCCTTTTTACAATTTACGCAGTGAGGTAGGGCATTACAGTCAGAACTTTTGTGACCAACTGTACCGCACTGACCACATGTTGTTTTACCATGGCATGATGTTTTGGAATGTCCAAAGCGTTGACAATTAAAACAACGCAATGGGTTTGGAATATATGGTCTGACAGAACAATTTATGTATCCAGCTTTGATATATTTCGGGAGATTAGGTGAGTTAAAAGTCAAGATTATGTGCATAGTAGGTATCTGTAATTGGTTGGATGGTTTTTGATTATCACAACGGTTGACCTTGATTCTTTTAGCTTCTAACACTTGTTGTTCCTTCAGGTTTTCAACTATTTCGGCTTCAGAAACACGTAGGAGGTCAGATTCGGAAATAACTCCACGAGAAGTATTTAGTGTTCTATGTGGACTCACAGAGACAGGAATGGTTCCAAAATGTGTGCATTTCTTTATATTGGCTGCTTGCTGGCTATTATTCACCTCTATTAGGAGTTCACCAGATCTTAGTTTTTATATTGTTCTTAGTTCACACACTAAACCCTGGATAGATTTATGAATCAAGAAGGGAGATGTTTTTTCAAAACTCCCTTCTACTCGTTTCACTACAAAAAATCTCTCTTCAACATTACTTGAATTATAGTTGATATTCTTACATTCCGTGTGAGAAGAAGCATCCTGAACTCTCTCACACCATGATTTTTTTTGGTTCTGATCAAAACCAGCTTTTGAGGCACTGCTCAACGAGTTAGTACTCTCTTTAATTGGTTGTGGGGCTTCCACATCGCTTGTCTTTTTTCCTGAGATTGTAGCCATAATTAAAGAGATTAATGAAAAACGCCAGGGATCGGGTCTAGTCAAGGACCCTTCTTCTTACCGTTACTTTAGGCGCAGGTCTCAAAAGGGTGAAAACTGTTCACAACAAACTTCCACGTTTTTCGTTCTTATGTTAATTTAACATTAAGATATCTTACAGATGGTGATATGACACCTAAATTTTTTTTTCGAAAATTGTGTTATATAAATTTTGCTATATTTTTTATTTTATTACGTTGATGTACTTCATTTTATAATTTTATAAGACTACAAACATACCTTAAAAATATCAGAAAGTTTAAATTAGTTACATTGAATACTTCTGTTTTTATATGGACTCGAAGCGAGAGCTCTGTTTACATGTTTTTCGGTATTGATCAAGCCCTGACCTCCATTAACTTTAAAAAAGTTGATACACTAAAAAGGAGTTACTTAAAAAGTAACTTAATTAAGACATTTCAAATGTAATATTTTTATTTGCAGCCAACAAATTAAGTACAGCACTAATTGCAGGCTGAAGTGTGGGATTATACGGCAGATGCACATTTTCTAATAAAACTAACACATTTAAGAAAGGGACATTTTTAAAAAATTAAGAATATAATGTTAAGTATACTGAATGTGTGCCCAACATCGACAGCAATGCATCAGCACATTCTGGATGTGTGGTTTCTATGGTGAGTTCATTCAAAAGACTTAACATGACTTATATCATGCTGAAATGTGTTAGTTTGATCAGTAAATGTGAATCTGCTATAAAATGCCATATTTTCAGCCAAAAGTAATGCTTGTAATTGAATAATAATAATAAAAAAAACAGCGAAAAGTCAAGAGTACGGCATAGTTGGTTGGTTGGTTGTATTGAGTTTTATGGCGCAAAATCCCTTTAGGGACATGCTGCGCCAAACAAAAAGCGAGTCAAGAAGAACTGATGAGATGAGATACAATGGAAATAAAAAAGCCATCTGGATGGGGTACCCATCCAGATGTAATCGTCAAACAAGGGTAAAAAACAATGTAAAATAGAAACCCAGTGAAGCAAAGTAAATGGATGTTAAGCAAAGATGAGGCAAAGATAGCTGGATGAGGTTTCCATCCAGATGTCAAAAAGAGAGTCAGACTTATGAAGCATATAAAAACTAAATCTCAAAATAAAACCCAGCGTGTTTTAAAAAAGTAAATAGTGCCCCATGAGGTGCCTCCCCAATGAGGTTTGTCAAGAGTGGTGAGGATGTATTAAAATACCTTCTATATAAGTGACGGAGACCCGGACAGTCAGTTAAAACATGATGAATGGTGAGATGGTCAAAATGACAATGTGGACACATGGGTGCATCCTCCCGAAGTAAAAGATGTTTGTGAGTGATTCTAGAATGTCCAATTCTCAGACGAGTCAGAAGAACATCTGTTTTCCTTGGATAACACGGAGGCCAAGTCATGATGGTAGGTTTGATGTGGTGCAGTTTATTATTGCATTCTAAATTCCAACTTTCTTGCCAGTTATTATGAATTAAGTGTTTGATCATTAGTTTAACGTCTGAGAATGGAACTTTATGGCACAACGGATTAAGAGCACGCTTTGCAGCCTCATCCGCTTTCTCATTGCCAGGAATACCCATGTGTCCAGGTACCCAGCAAAATAAAATATTATAGCCACGTCTTGTCAATTTATTATAAAAATCAAGGATTGATGAGACATAAGGATGCTTTTTAAAAGATTTGATTGCGTCAATAGAGCTATTTGAGTCGGTATATATGATGAAGGAAGTGTTATGATGATGAGAAATGTGCAACAGGGCTCTCTCTATCGCGATAAGTTCAGCTGTAAACACAGAAGTAGACGAATGCAGCCGGTAGCTGAGAGAAGTATTTTCACAAAAAACACCGCAACCAACAATATCTCCAGTTTTGGAACCGTCTGTATAGATGTCAGCGTAACTATTGAAATTTGATCTATGTGCAGCAAATAATTGTTGGAAAATAATTGGAGCAAAGTTATTTTTATCATATCCTTTAAAAGGGTGGAGCAATGTAACATTAGGAGGTTTCCAAGGAGGGTGTACATGATTTGGACATGGACTCACCCCGATACTACACAGAGGTTTATTATCAATAATGTTCCTAATTCTGACACCAAAAGATGGGATGCAAGATGGTCGATGCTGATAAAGCATATCGTTGTCTGTATTTAGAATGTATGAATGAAGAGGGTGGCCAGGATGTGAAAGGATACGGTAATAAAGTTCTAAAGAAAGCTTTTCACGAATGTGTTGTAATGCTGGTTCATTGCAGTCAACATAAAGGCTTAAAACTGGAGAGGTACGAAATGCACCAGAGCAAACACGGAGTGCGCTATGATGCACAGTGTCAAGTTTTTTAAGAACAGAGTTACGTGCGGAACCATAGACCTGGCAGGCATAGTCAATTTTGGAACGGATCACGGCTCGATAGATTTTAAGGAGAGAAGTACGGTCTGCTCCCCAGGAAGTATTTGAAAGCACCTTTAGTAGGTTAAGCGATTTTTCACATTTTGTCCGTAATTGTAAAATATGTGGTAAAAAGGTTAGCTTACTATCAAATTGGAGGCCGAGAAAACGGACACTGTCCACAACAGGAATCTGAGTTGGTCCAATAAAAATTTCAGGATCTGGATGCAGATCCCTACGTCTACAGAAGTGAACACAAGAAGTTTTGTCATGAGAAATTATAAATCCATTCTTATTAGTCCAATTAAGAATATGGGTGATTGCAATTTGCAACTGTCTTTCAATAAAACGAATATCCTGTCCCATACACATAATTCGGAAGTCATCAACATATAAATCACCTTTCACAGAAGGGGGCAGTTGACTAAGAATGTCATTTATTTTTATAGCAAAGAGGGTGACACTCAGGACACTACCCTGGGGTACACCCTCTTCTTGTACATAAAAACTAGAGAGTACCCCACCGATTCGGACTTGAAAAAGTCGAATGGCGAGGAAGTTCTTAATAAAAATAGGGAGATTCCCGCGAAAGCCTAGGTTAAAAGGATCACGAAGGATCCCGTATCGCCATGTTCTGTCGTAGGCTTTTGCCATGTCAAAAAATACTGACACCAAATGGTTGCGTTTTAGAAAGGCTGTCCGTATGTGATTTTCAAGATTGATCAGGTTATCGATAGTTGACCTACCTCGTCGAAACCCACTTTGAAACGCAGCAAGGCAATTTTTATTTTCTAAAATATGCACAAGACGAAAATTGATCATTTTTTCAAGTAATTTGCAAAGACTGCTAGAGAGTGCGATTGGCCTGTAATTATTGGGATTGCTAGCATCTTTCCCTGGTTTAGGAAAAGGAATGATAATAGAGTTACACCAGGCTTGAGGAAAGACCTGTTCTATCCAAATTCTGTTATAAAATGCAAGTAAAGTATTGAGAGAGGTTGTGCAGAGATGTTTAAGCATGGTATAGGTGATGCCATCGTGACCTGGAGCTGATAGATGGCTATTTTGCAAACATTTTATGAGCTCTGAGAGAGTAAAAGGGAGATTGTAGTCATAAAAGTTACGGGAATTAAAATTGAGGTGGGTAGTTTCTGTTTGTCTTTTGTATGATAAAAAAGGTTCCGGGTATGAGTCAGAGGCAGAGTTAGATGCAAATGTATTTGCTATGGTTTCAGCAATATTCTTAGGAGAAGCTATTGTTTGTCCGTTATGATTTAAGATTGTGATGTGGTTTTCAGAATAAAGACCCATACAATTTTTTACTTTTTTCCAGAGGACTTTACTAGAAGTATTTGGGTTAATATTAGATACATATTGAATCCAGGATTCACGTTGGCTTTTACGGCGCACTCTTCTAGCTTCAGCCTTTGCTTTTTTGTAGGCAAGATAGTATTAGGGCAAGATAGTATTATTATAGATATTATTGGGATAACGTCGAAATATGCCCCAAGCTTTCTGTTGATATTTTTTTGCAGCTTGACAGTTACTGTTCCACCATGGCTTCCTGTGTCTCATTGTTGATGATGAGTTTGGTGTGCTAACATCTGCAGCATTGATAATACACTGGGTGATATTATCAACTGCATCGTCTATGTCACCTTCTACCATATGATTTGTGATTTTAGCATGATTTGTGAAAGTTGGCCAATTGGCTCTGTCATATTTATAGCGTTTAAAATAATTATTAGAATCTCTGATAGGAGTGTTCTGTGAAATGAAAGTGGGAAAATGGTCACTGCCGTGCAGGTCATTTGAAATCCAGAAATTCCAATACGGATAGACAGATGGAGCAGATAGTGAGATCTATGGCATGAAAGGTGCGCGTCGGTTCATGAAAATATGTATGATCACCATTATTGAGTAGGCATAAGCCATTGTCAGAGATTAATTTTTCTATGATATCACCACGTTGATTAGTGTCTGAATTCCCCCACAACTGGCTATGAGCATTAAAATCCCCAACGATGATGAAAGGAGTGGGGAGTTGAAGAAGGAGATCATCAAGGAGTGCTGACTGAATAATTTGGTGGGGTGGTAAATAAATGGTACAGACTGTAATGAGACGTTTTATATGTACACGGACTGCAACGGCTTGTAAGTTTGTGTTTAGGTTAATATGAGTATGGGGAAATTGCGAGAGATGAAAAGAGCCACTCCACCAGTGGCCCTATCACAACCAGTAAAATCTTTTCTGTATGTAGCATAGGTGCGCAGTTTTGCTGTGTCATTGGGTTTAAGATGGGTTTCTTGTAAAGCTAAACATAGTGGTTGATGGTCATGAAGAATACTTCGGATTTCGTCATATTTATTATGGTAGCCTCGACAGTTCCATGAAATAATATTAGTCATGAGTGAGTTTTTTTTAATAAATTTATCTGCACCCTATTATCCGGAGATAGTAGACATACTATCTCCATCGTTAAATTCTTCACCCGGTTCTGGATGAAGAGCAACGGCATCATCCTCCTCCATTTTTTCTTTCATTTTTAGATGGATTTCCTTTTTGGATGTTTTATTTCTTATCTTTTTGGCTGGATTTTCAGATGACACAGTGGCTTTAATTGTTGGTAGATTAAATTTTTCTGAATCAGATCTATGGTTTGTTTTTTGAAGTCCTCTTTTGGTGGTATTTTGAGAGCCTCTCTTAGGAATATGAGATTGGGAAGATTTTGTAGAGGAATTTTGTGATGGTTTAGGAGGAACAGAGTTTGGTGACCTAGGAGGAAGAGAGTTTGGTGACTTAAGAAAGTCAGACTGCGCTGAACTATTTGTGTTACCAGAATAAGTAGACAGGTTGATTTCTTTTTGTTTTGGTTGGCAATTATTATCAGTGGGGAATTCGGTTTGGGTGGCAATGCTTTGATAAGTTTTATGGGCCGTTTTGGATAAAGCAGCAGCATATGAAACACCAACTCTAGGTGTCCTGGACTCAACTATTTTTCTGGCTTGTGGGTACGAAATGTTATCTTTAGTGCGTATGGTCTGTAGCTCCTTTTCTCTTTTCCACTGTTCACACGATTTGGCGTAAGATGGATGATCTTTTTTACAGTTGACACAACAAGGTGGAGCGTTGCATTGCGCACTTTCGTGGCCAACTGCACTGCACCGACCACATGTTTCCTTACCACGGCAATTAGTTTTTGAATGCCCAAAGCGTTGACAATTAAAGCAACGCAGTGGGTTTGGAATGTACGGTCTGACAGAACATGACAGATATCCAGCTTTTACATATTTGGGTAAGTTTGGTGAGTTAAAGGTGAGTATGATGTGCTTGGTAGGGATTTGTATTTGATTGGCTGGTATTTGTTCGTCTTTACGGTAAATTTTGATTCGTCTAGCTTCAATTACATTTTGTTCTTTTAGATTATCAACTATTTCAGTTTCTGTAACATACAGCAGGTCAGATTCAGATATCACCCCACGAGATGTGTTGAGGGTTCTATGTGGACTTACGGAGATCGGGAGATTTGCAAAATTTGTACATTTTTTTAAACTAATGGCTTGTTTGCCATTGTTTGCTTCAATAAGAAGTTCACCAGATCGAATTTTTTTAATGGTTTCTGGTTCACCTATCAATCCTTGGATAGATTTGTTAATTAAGAAGGGAGAGGTCTTGTCGAAGCTGCCTTCTACCCTTTTAACAAGAAAGAATCTTTCAGCACATGTATCATCAGTTCTATCAGCCCAAGATTTGGTTTGGCTCTGATTTATATCTACTTGAAGGCCTGAGGCCGATGCAGTCAGTTTCTCCTTAGATATGTTTTGAGGCGTAGCAGTCTCAAGTTGAGCACTGGATGAAATATCGGGTTGTGGGGCCTCCACATCGCTTGTCTTATTGTCTGATATTGTAGCCATATTTGAGAGATAATGTTTAAAACGCCAGGCGTCGGGCCTGGTCACCGACCCTTCTTCTTACCGTTACTTTAGGCGCAGGTCTCAAAAGGGTGAAAACTATCAACAAACTTCCACGTTTTTCGAACGTTGGATTAAACTCGATAGCATCTCCAAACTCTAGTTCTTTCACAGTGGAACTCGGTTGTCGTAGGTAAGCCTTTACAGCTCTGTCCAACCTACATCGCCCTTACGTCGAAAGGACACCAGTCGCCCAGTGCATTCCTAACCACCACCACACAAGTATGGTGCCCACCGATCACGGAACCGGAATTCGGAGATGCCCTGCACTCTGGGACTCGAGATCAGCCTAAAAAGGTAGAAACGAGGCGATGAGATTAAAAAACCTCAACACCCAGAGTGTCTCACGTGAAAAAAAAAAAATCCACTATTGTAAAAAAAAGTAATGTGAGAGAGAACTTAGAAAAAAGGTGTATTTTTTGTCTTTTTTAAAACTTTTAAACCTTTTTTTTTCCTTTTTTTTTAAACAAAAGAACAAGAACAATGTTAGTAGAACAAATAACAATTTGAACAAAATGGTCAGTAAAAAACATGAACAAGAACAAAGAGAGATAAGAAACTAAAAAACGAAGATTAAAAAGTGTGAAACAAAGAAAAAAGGATAGACAACTAAAAAGAGATGAAAACAGGAAAGGAGAAAGATCGCTCGAGAACGCGGGGTCGCGAAACCCGTAAATACCTAAAGAAGGTATTCCCCTGGGGGGGGAGTACGGCATAGATTATGAAACATTTTCGAACACATTCAGAATACAATAACAAAACTTCGCACTGTCTACTAAGGTGGAAGATGATATCTAAATGAAAAAATTTGGTTGGTTGGTTGGTTGGTTGATTGGGATTTTATGGCGCAAAGTCCCTTTAGGGACATGCTGCGCCAAGACAATGTCATAATGTAAAAATTATATATTACCCAAAAATTTGAGCAAAACTAACAAAAAGGTGAGAAAAACAATAAATGAGAACACTAATATGTATATTTAAAACCATTTAAGAGAGTCAAAGGTTGATAATTAAAAGACCAAAGCATTCCGATTAAAAACTATGTAGTTAAGAAGCAATAACCGTTAAAATATAAACAAAGTCCAAGATGACGTACAAATACTACCTAAAAACAAAGTTAAAATCACAGAAATATATAACGAACATAAGATTAAGAAGGAACAAATTCCTCAAAAGCTACATTTTCCTAATCGGCACTGGATTCCGATTCCATTTCTTCATCCAAGTGTTGAAGTTGTTTCCGATCCTTTAAATTACTAACTGATGGGTTTAGGCTTTTGTTATTGTTCTTTTTCTTCACAGTGGAAAACTGTGAAGAACCCCGGATTTTTTTTTCACTTTCTGTATACAAGATTTTTTGCTTGGTTTGTCAGTTTTACTAGTATCAGGTCTATGTGGTGTTTTTGCAGATGTAACAGCCTTAGTCTGAAGTTCAGGTGACTTTTGGTATTGACTTGGGGATTTTTGAGACTGATTGATTTGGTATACTATTTTAACAGGTTCTGAGGAAGGTTGCCAGCGCTCTAATAGTGGGGTTGCATAGCATTTACTACCACAACTAACATCACGGGTTTCTCTATTTGAAGTGGTTGTTGATTGTGCTTTAGCTGAGTTACTTAGTGGAAAGGAGGTGTCGGTCTGGGTGCTTATGTGCCTTACAGAATTTTGTTGTTGCTTGAGTAGACTAGAGTAGGAGACGCCGACTGACGGAGTCCTGGATTCAACAATTTTGCGGGCTTCAGGGTAGGAGAGATTTTGAGTTACTTTAACAGCAAGGATTTCCTTCTCACATATCCAGTTGAGACAGGAACGGGAATATGCTGTATGATCACCCTTGCAGTTTATGCAGCGTTCAGAGTTTTGACATGAATTACCGTCGTGGCCAACTTCTGCGCAGCGTGCACAGGTAACGGAACCTCGACAGGTAGTTGTGGTGTGACCATAACGCTGGCATTTAAAGCAACGGAGGGGATTGGGTATGTAAGGACGGACAGGACAGTTCAAGTAAGCAGCTTTAATTCTTGATGGTAAATTAGGGCTATTAAAAGTCAGAATGATGTGCTTCGTAGGAAGCACCTGTCCATTCCGACGGATAGTTATACGACGTATATCTATGATATCTTGGTCTTTTAAATTTTGTAAAAGTTCGTCTTTAGTAGAGAATAAAAGATCTGGCTCGGATATTACACCACGGCTTGTATTTAGAGTTTTATGTACTTGAGTAGAAACTGAGAAAGAGCCTATTGTAGAGCAATCTGAGAGAAGATGTGATTGTTTGGCTGAAGAAACCTCAACAAGCAAATCACCAGATTGTAATTTTTTGAGAGAATGACCATCCCCCAAGACAGACTGGAATGTTTTTGCAATGAGAAATGGTGAAGTTTTTTGAAAGAGCTATCAGAGAGACTATCAGTACGTTTAATGACAAAAAAACGAGTGTATGAGGAATTCTATGCAATTTGTTGCTCTCCTCGTGGGAGAGAAATGGAAGTAAGTGAATTATTTGCATCCATATTAGAAAAAAATAAGAATTCAGACCCCGGCCGCACCACCCACTACCGAGCCCAACAAGGGGATGCACATCGTGCACCAGTAGCAGCTCTTTTAAAAAGAGCAAAAAATTCAAACTACGAGTCAAATATAAACCAGCAATACAAAAGGGAAAGGGCAATTTATCAAAAACAGATTTTATCGGAGAAGGAAAAAGCCTGGGCAAACCTGTGTCGCAGAGAGACGGATCCTTTTGGTTTAACGAAAAAGTTGGCCTTCCAGCGATTCCAGGACTCACATATCTGTTACCAATTTGATTCTTTGTCACCCACTTCCAGGTCATCAACCCTTTTAAAACTAACGAGAGACATTTTTGGCGATGAAACTCCAAAGCAACTACCACAGCGACTAAACTCGCACGACCAGGCAAAATTCACGAAAAGAGAGTTGCGAAATGTTGTTTTCTCATTCAATATTAACAAGGCGCCAGGACCTGATCAAATTGATCACAGGATGGTCAGGTGCATCTTTTCAAAAATTCCTAATATTCTGTTGGATATGTACAACAGTCTTTTAAAGTTAAACTATTTTCCTGATGACTGGAAATTGGGAGAGCTCGTGTATTTTAGAAAGGAGGGAAAACCCTTGAATGAGAGCTCTTCATATCGCCCCATCACTCTATTACCAATATTCGGAAAAATCTTAGAGAAATTAATTCTAAGACGAATACATCACGCATTAGACAAAACGAATTTCCTATCGGGTAAGCAACACGGCTACACGCAAAATAAATCTACGGAAACGGCTTTGGAGCAAGTGATTTCATTAGTAGAACAACACAAACAAAATAAACAATACACATCACTGGTGTCACTGGATTTCAGAGGAGCATTTGACAACCACCCTTGGGACCAGGTGATCCTAGCATTGCAAAGACTAGGTATTTCTAAACAACTCATTAATCTTGTCGTTTCCTTCCTTTCGGGTAGGCGAGCTCAGGTGGACTGGATGGCACCATTTTTGTTGTACTTCTTTAGTAAGGGTTGCCCGCAGGGATCGTGTCTGGGTCCTTTTCTTTGGTTGGTTCTGTTGGAGACTCTTTTGGGGAGCTTGATGTACAGGACTGTGAACTGGTGGCATACGCGGATGACGTGATATTACTGATCTGGGCACAGTCGAGACAGCAACTTGAACAAAAAGGTCAGAAAGCTTTAAAATTTATTCAGAATTGGGCAGAAACCAACAAAATAGAAATTTCACATGAAAAATCCTCATCATTAACTTTTGGCAAACCTAAACACCTTAAGCAGGGCCCCACATTTAAACTTCAAGGTAAATCAATAAAATCAGAAACAACACTAAAATAACTGGGGGTAATATTAGATAAACAATTATCATTTCTCCCACATGTGGCACAAAAGAGAGTAGAAATCGGAAAAATAACTCAAAATCTTTATAAATTTTCATCAATCTCAGGTCGACTCACTCCGGAATTTTTTAAGATTTGGTACTCGGCGATCTTACAAAGGAAACTGACCTACGCGTGTGCTGTCTGGTTTCCGCGTATGGCGCAATATCACGGTCGTCGACATTTGCTCTCGGCACAAAGGAAAGCTTTGTTGCTGATAACGAGAGCATATCGCAATACGTCAACAAACGCCCTGTAGGTCCTCACAGGTCTCCCCCCACTGGATTTGCAGTTGGAGGCGGAGTATTCGGGGACGATTCGTCTCGGCAAGTCAACAGAAAGGCTTTATCTCCACTATACTATCCAAAATGCTAAAAATACAAAACATCACCACTAACAAGTGAAATACAAATTTGTGAAATAAACGACTATGTAGGCAAAATTACAATATACACGGACGGTTCCAAAAGGCCCGAAGGCACAGCCTCGGCATTTTGTGTGTACGAAAAAAACGAGCAAATCTGTACTTGGAGAGCGAAACTGTCCCAGGATAACTCCGTCTTCCAGTCAGAACTCTTCGCGATCTCTTCAGCATTAGAGTGGATAGAGTCGGACAAACATTCACAATACTTAATCATAACGGATAACCTATCAAGTTTAAAAGCATTAAACAATTTTGACAATACAAACTATTTAATACTAAAAATTCTTCAACAATTACAAACAACAGTAAAAGACATATACTTCAATTGGACAAAAGGACATTCAGGTGTTGAGGGGAATGAGGCAGCTGACCAACTGGCAAAATCGGCAGTAACGGATGAAACACTAATACATACATTTTTACCATATCCAGCTTCTTCACTAAAATCACAGACAAAGCAGAAACTATTAAAAAATTGGCAAAAAAGCTGGACGGATTCAGACACAGGCCGATATACGAAGGTTGGTTGGTTGGAGTTTTATGGAACAAAGTCCCTGTAGGGACATGCTGCGCCAAGAAAAAGTTGAGTAAAACATAGTTAAATATTAAAAGTTACAGCAAAATACTGTCAGAAATATAAAAGTGAAAAAACAAAGTAAAATGAAGAAAGCAATGTGATGATACATGTAATTAAAATAATGCACAAGGAAAGCGACAATACACAAGGTTTTAAAAGTTAAAACAGAGTTAAAAGACAAGAATATTTAAATTAAAAAATTGTAAAAGCTCTAAAGTTATTAAAAGTTATATGTTCAAGAAATAAAGCATAAAATGTTATATAATACTGCTTTAAGAACGAAATTATAATTCAAAATTTTAAAACGATATAAAGCTACGTAGGATGAATAACTTCAAAAACTGTATTATTGTCATCGTTATCAGAGTCATAACTACAAGAGTCCATAGCCTCTTCTGCATAGTTGAGCAGCTGTTTGTGATCTTTAATATTAGTTATTGCTGGGCTAAGACATGATTTATTGCCTTTTCTCTTCACAGTTTTCCACTGTGGAGAGATTTGAGTTGGAGGTTTCTTTCTTTCTTTTTGCGCACAAGTTTTTTCATTTGCTTTCGGAGTTGGACGAATAGGTTTCACAGATTTGCTTTTATCTGGAGCTGGCGTTTGTTTAGTCTTATGTTCGGCGGATATTTTTGATTTAACTGATGATGTTCGGGGAGAATTAGGTTTCTGTAATGATAGAACTTGAGATGAAGCAGCCTTAGTTTCAGTCTGATGACTAGATGACTTTTTGGATCCAACTGGAGATTTCTGTGACTGAGTAAGTTGATATTCTATTGTAACTGGTTCTGAGGATGGTAGCCAACGTTCCAATAATGGGGTACCATAGCATTTACTACCAAGAGAGACGTCCCGGGTTTTTTTAGGTGAAGTATTGGTTGAATGTGTCATAGATGTATTATTTGGTGGAAAAGAGCAGTCGGTCTGGGTACTGATGTGCCTTACGGATTTTGGTTGTTGTTTGAGTATACTAGAGTAAGAAACCCCGATAGTCGGGGTTCTAGACTCAACAAGTTTACGAGCTTCGGGATAGGAAATTTTTTCAGTTATTTTAATAGCAATTATTTCTTTTTCACGGATCCAGTTAGGACAAGAACGGGAGTATGCTGGATGATCACCCTTACAATTTATGCAGCGTTCGGATTTTTTACAAGATTTACCGTCGTGGCCTACTTCTTCACAACGAGGGCAGATAACAGTACCACGACAAGTAGTGTTGGTATGACCATATCGTTGACATTTGAAACAACGGAGAGGATTTGGAATATAAGGCTGGACAGGACAGCTTAGGTAAGCTGCTTTAATTCTAGTAGGTAAATTAGGACTATTGAAAGTCAGAATGATGTGCTTTGTGGGAAGCACTTTCTCATTCCGACGAATTGTTATACGGCGTACATCGATGACATTTTGGTCTTTTAAATTTTCTAAAAGTTCTTCTTTTGTAGACAGTAAAAGGTCAGGTTCCGATATTACACCACGGCAAGTATTCAGAGTTTGATGCGCTGTAACAGAAACATAGAAAGGTCCTATTGTATTAGCATTAGAAAGAAGCTGAGATTGGCTGGCTGAAGAGACCTCAACAAGCAAATCTCCAGAATGCAGTTTTTTAAGTGAACAGTTGTCACCAAATACAGAATGAAATGTTTTTGCAATAAGAAAAGGTGAAGTTCTCTTAAAAGAACTATCAGAGAGGCTATCAGTGCGTTTAATTACAAAAAAACGAGTGAATGAAGAATTCGGTTCATTTTGCTGCTCTCCACATGGGAGAGAGTTAGAAGAAAATGAGTTTTTTCCATCCTTGTTAGAAAAAAATAATGATTCAGACCCCGGCCGCACCACCCACTACCGAGCCCAACAAGGGGATACACAATTGTGCACCAGTGCTAACCAGGGCCCATACGGCCACAAGACATTCCTATGCCAGTCTCCACCCTTAACAAGATGGCTAGTAAATGCTCGCTCACTTGATCCCCAAGTCAGCTGACCAGCCGATTGATGCATACGGGACCAATATGCACCTCCCGTCTACCTGAAGCAGAGGCCAAAGCAGTGTGTTGGGTTCCCTCAACTGCCAGGATCCCCCTTTCCAGGGACACGGGACGCCACGCACGGCAAACACGTGGGTGGTTTACAATTCTCCATGAGTCGATATACAGGATGATATCGGCTCATGCAGAATTGCCCTCACCTCCTAAGAGGAAACCACAATGAGAGTGAAACAAAGAGGAAAGAAAGGCAAGAGAAAAAAGAGGAAAAAGAAAAGAGAAAGATCGCTCAGGAACCCGGGGTTTCGAAGCCCGTGAATACCTAAAGAAGGTATCCCCCTGGGGGGCGATATACGAAGGAATTCTTGCTATTGGTTGACCACAAGTATTTCGTAAACAACAGATACTTACACATATTTTTAACAAATCACGGCCCCTTTCAGGAACACTTATACAAAATTAACAAAAGAAACTCCCCACTATGCATTTGTGGCTTGCCGTCAACATCGTTACACTATGTATTATACTGTACATTAACATCGCATTATCATCTCAAAAAACACACACGTATGAATTTAGCAAGTTGGTGGCGGGATGTAAAAGAGAAACCACAACTACTCAACAAGATCATACAATACATGAGGTTTATAGAAACAAACGAGTACATCTTTTCAAATCCAGAGCCATTCTAGTCCGACTCCATCACTAGGGTGTAGCATGGAGGGAGAAACGGTTTATTAGCGGGTGCCAGAAACTTCCATCACTTTTGAATTTTTATCTTGTGCATCTCTCCAAACTCTTGTATGCGCAAATTGTAAATAGTAGGTGTGTTGTAATGTGTTTCTAATTGTGATGTTCAATATTGTGTGTTTAATGTACTGTGAAATCCCTGTAAATCCATGAAAAATGTAAATAATTATGCAATCACATTCAAATGATCCACATGTAATCACTACACACAGTCATGTAAATAGTAGGTGTTTAATATTGTGTTGTAATGTGTTTCTAATTGTCAAGTTAAATATTGTGTGTTAAATGAACTGTGACGTATATATATCCAAGAAAATTGTAAACAATTATGCCATCACATTAGGTGAAATGATCCTCATGTAATCACTACATACAGTCATATATTTCGATGTGAAATCTTCGGTTCGCCCAAAAATTGGGTAACCAATTGTGATTGTAATTGTAAATCTCATAGTAACCGAAATAAATCTCAGCAGCTTGATCAGGGACCCGACGCTCCCTCTCAGACTTTGGTTGAGAGTCGGGAGGAGTGGATGTGGTCTACCCCTCGGGATTGCACTAACACTCTAAAGCGAAAGCTGAGTTCCCGAGGTGGTCATCGCTGTCATCGCTGACCAGCCGATTGATGCATACGGGACCAATATGCACCTCCCGTCTACCTGAAGCAGAGGCCAAAGCAGTGTGTTGGTTTCCCTCAACTGCCAGGATCCCCTTTCCAGGGACACGAATTGCCACGCACCGCAAACACGTGGGTGGTTTACAATTCTCCATGAGTCGATATGCAGGATGATATCGGCTCATACAGAATTGCCCTCACCTCCGAAGAGGAAACCACAACGAGAGTGAAACATAGAGGAAAGAAGGATAAGACAAATAAGAGGAAAAGGAAAATAGAAAGATCGCTCAGGAACCCGGGGTTGCGAAGCCCGTGAATACCTAAAGAAGCTATCACCCTGGGGGGATAAAAAATTTGGAAAAACGCATAATACATTTGAAAACCCAATTTCTGCTTTTACCATGAATAGTCGAGAAAATAAATTATTGTTTTGTGAAACCCTGTATATGATGAATAAATATGTATACTACATAGCATGCTAAAAGTTAGTTCAGTTAAACGCATAGCACAATTGAAAATTTTCATTCAGCAATTTCCGCCAATAAACGGATGTTGCTGAAAAACTTTTGTGTAGCCCTGTATATGATCTGTAGAATTTATACACAGCCAGTAATATTTAAAAAAATAATTAAATTTAAAAAACGCATACCACAATTGAAAACGCAATTCCAGCAATTACTGTTCGTAGTGACCAATAGTTCAATTATTGTTCATTTTGTTCTGTAGCCAAATTCATTTGTCTTTTCCTGTAAATGAAAGATAATTTCTATGCTCACCACGTTCTGTAGTAAGAATCATGCAGTACACTTCAGTGACATATATCAATTTCAATATGTTTAAAATAGTGTAATATCATTAAAATACACCACAAATGATTTTTCCCTATAGACCGTAATGTAAAGGAATTCTTTTCGGTGTCTTTGTAAATGCACCGTACATGCTACACACTTCATTTTCAATACCGAATATGTCAAGGTAAACCCCAATAACATATATATTTCATGGCAATCGGCCAATATTTACGCGAGTTAGGGCACTTACAGACAAGCTGAATTCATAAACACTTTTCAACTATATTGGAAAGTGTTAATTACATTTCGGTGTTTTAATAAATTTATTTTTACACGTTAAACGTGGTTTTCACTTTACACGAATCTTTCATTTCATGTTTCTTATTTAATACTTAGACCTTTCAACAGAGGACGCTCTACAACTTTGTAATTGATATGTCTTCGGCTTCTCGTACTGTTTTCGAGATAACGCTAATTCCGCAGTGTGCTGCTAGGTGGGGGGGGGGATACAATACTAAAAGCATTGTACCCTTTTTCAAGGTTGGAGTAGCACAGTTGAGGTTTATTCCAACAGAGCGACAAATGTGCAGACCTGAACTCGAACCTGAAACCTTGGTTTGCCCGTGCCAATGCTCTCTCTATTGAGCTATCCGGACGATACCTGGCTGACATAATTCACTGTTATTGTTGGATATGGCTGTAAACTGCAGCGGTAGTTTTCATTAATCCGAGCTATAACTTTAGCATTTACATGATGAAAGTGTGTGGAAACACAGAATTTTTAGCATTTTTTCTTTCATGCCGGATTCCGGCCTCTCTTCTACAATCAGCGTTGTTTTTCATCCGAAGGAGTGGCAAGCAATTTACTCTAGATTAATTTTAATACAATTATTCCAATTGGTAAATAAATCATTTCAATAGTTTCGACTATTGGTTTTTGCTTTTTTCTTCTATATACCTTTCTTTCAAAGATGCATAGCGGGGGCCTAGTGATCCCTCATCCTTTACCCTGCATATAAATACTTATTATCTTGCATTTAAAGAAACTAAAAATCTTGAAAAATAATAACAACCTAAATAGCGTCAAACCCAGTCGCTGAGAAAAAGTAGCTGTGGTTAAAAGGAATACCAAAAAATCTAAAATAACTAAAATTAGTGAAGTTACTAAAAAGAAAATTCTAAAAATTCAGTAAAAATTCCATTCAAACTACTAGAAGAAGAAAAACTGAAAATAACTGTTACATCTGGGAACAAACGCTGATAAATAGTATTTGACTCCATACAAAAACTGATAAAGAAAAGTAAAGGACAAAAGCACACAAAATGAGTTCTTCAACAGAAAAAGAGGAGGATACTCCAAGAACAACGAATTTAAAGACCAGAAGGAAAAATTACTCAAGGTTATCAAAGTCATGTGACAACTCATCACTAGAAGATATAGAAATAATCAAAACTCCGTCACAATACTCAACCAAGAAAAAAAATAAATTCAAGTCGCCCACCTCCTCCACTACAAGGGGAAAAATTAATGGATTTAAAAGGAGCAATAGCCGAAAATTTGAACATAATGGAACAATTAGAAATGATGTTCAGGTTGCTAAGGAAACGTGAAGCAAAACACGACCAGGAAGCAACAAATTTCATGGATAATATGAAAGCAGAAATTCGAATACTTCAAGATTAAGAAAAAGAAAAAAGTCAAATAATACTGGCACTAAAGGAGCAAAATAAGAAGACTCAAGGAAATCTAGGAGAAAATGAACAAAACCATGAAGAAACAATAGAAGCAATAAATAAAGAAATGGATCGGCTAATGGAAGAGAATGAAAAAATGAAAGAACTGATTCAAGAGAAAGAACTGATTCAAGAGAAAGAACTGATTCAAGAGGAAGAAAGTTTAATCTATCATTACAGTTTCCAGAGGAAAAGGATTTAAAAAGTACTAAATTGGGAGAAATGAAGGAAATCTACGGGAAATTGAAGGCCTCACACCAAAAATTACAACAAGAAGTAGAAATCAAAAATGAACTACAAGAGCAAAACAATCAAGCATTGAAAACAATGGCAAAATATATGAAAAGCTGGAAGAAAGACTAGAAAACATAATAAAGCTCGCAGACCAAGTAACAGAACCAGAACAAAGTAATTCGCTAAAACAAACAGAATTAAATAAAGAATTCACATATGCCTCAGTAACGTCAGCATCAGCACCGATCTACTCTAAATCAGCATTACTGCTAACGAGAAAAATAAATACAAGGCTCTCAATGTTTAGCATAAGGAAAGCTCTCAATACAGAAATTAACTTAAAGACAAACAAAATCAAAATATTCAGCACGCTCTCGAAGGATAAATACACACTCATAGTGAGGTCAGAAACAAATGAAGATGTGGACAAACTGTCAGATCTGATTGAGGAAAGTGAAAAAATAAACTCACTGGTCTCATTAAAATACGCAGCAGAAAGGAGAAGGAAGATATTAATAATGGGAATTCCAAAAACTGTAACACCAGAAGAAATTAAACTCAAAATAAAAGAAGAATATGCGGAAGACGTATTCGAAAATTTACATAAAGAAATTTCAAGGGAAAAAGCAAAATCATATCAATTAATGATAGACTTGGATGACGCAATGGCAATTAGGCTACTTAAAAAAGTAGAATTTTGGTTGGCTTTTTGTCATGTCAAATTAGACCCTACTCACCAATCATAAGATGCAGCAACTGCCAATACTATTGGCATATCACCGGAAAATGTAGAAGAAACTCAACATGTGCGTATTGTGCTAAAAATCACGAATCTAAAAATTGCCCAATTCAAAAAGAAATAAGAAAACAGAAATGCATAAACTGCACAAACACAGTATTCCCAGATGGAAGAGCGTATGACTATAATCATGCAGCAAACTCATCAAGATGTATCAAAATATAATGCAACAAAGAAACCTTATAATAAATCAAGTTCAAGCAAATTCCCGTCGATAATCTTAAGTAAAGAAAACTCCTCTAAAAATTCGAAAACAACAACTTCTTCGCTAGAAATCACAAATAGTTTGAAAGAAATAAAAATTGCTCAACTGAACCTACAAAAAATACGTTCTGCGACAGCTTCACAGTTCGCCTTTTTACTTAGAAATAATTACACAGCTGCATGTATACAGGACTGTTCCATAACAGCTAATAGGCCACATGGGATTCCAAAAACAACACCGTGCTACTCATCTCTGTCAAAAAATAATTGTTTCATCGTAATACTAGACTCGAGAGTACAACATCTACAAGTCCAAGAAAATGATCACTCAGCGTTTGTAAATATTTTAACAACAGCGGGTTATATAACATTGGGTACACAGTATACGGCACCATCACAGGACATAAAAGAAGATTTACAGGCCTGGTCAAGTAGAAGGGGAATGTCCAATAAATTCTTGTTGTTGGGTGATCTGAATGCCCATAGTCAGCTTTGGAGATATGGAAATGACGATGATAGAGGCCATCATGTCATCAGTCAAATGAGTACACAGCGTCTACTAGTTGTGAATAACCCGCACAGCACCCCGACCTTTGAAGTTAAACACTTGAAAGGATGGCCGGATTTAGCGCTATCATCGTTTCAATCTTTCAATATATAAAAGGTTGGGAAGTTGAAGAAAGCATGGATTATGGAGATCACAGATTGGCAACAACTAGTCTTTCCCTACAAATACCAGATTTACCGAAACGTAGATACAGAACAAAAGGAATATCACTAACAAAATTTAATAATGCAATTAAGAAAAACATAGAAGAAAGAAACTTAAATTTCAAAGGTATAAGTACACCGGAAGAGTTTGAAGAAAGATATGCATTGTTCATATCATTGGTAAAAGAAAATTGTGAAACTCCTTTCAGGAAAAGGAAAAGCTCGTTCAAACCATCAATCTCGTGGTGGAATGAAAATTTGAGAAAACAAAGGAACTATGTTAGAGCTCTGAGAAAAGTTACGAAAACTCCGGAAGCAGTACCAGATAACTACATAAAATTCGAATTTGAAAGAGCGAAATACAGAAAATTGATTCAAGAAGCAAAATCTGAAGCTTGGAAAAGTTTTTGTCGAAACACAAAAGAGCCTTACGGCAAGTTTAAAAAGAACGCTTTTCAGGACTTCTATAGGCAGGAGACTTACGCACTTTCAAACTCAACCCATCAAACTCAAACAAGACAAACATTTTTTTCAAGATATAACAAATGAAATATTTGGACCATCAAAGGAAACCCAACCATATATATTCAAACCAAACTCCACAGTACCAAATATTTTATTACAGGAAATAAAACAAGCAATCTATGCGTTTAACAAAAACAAAGCTCCTAGTCCAGATGAAATAGACCACGTAATACTCAGAAATCTATTCAAGACGCAGCCAGAATTAATACAAGAATTGTACAACACATTATTAACTCTGAATTATTTTCCTGATGATTGGAAAGTCGGTGAAGCTGTTTTCTTTCTAAAACCAGGCAAACCAGCAAATGAAGCAGCATCTTATAGACCGATAACCCTACTTTCAGTATTTGGAAAGGTCTACGAAAAAATACTTCTAAAAAGAATAAATTACTATCTGCATACAACAAATAAAACCTTTACTTCCCAGCACGGCTTCCAGGAAAATAGATCAACGGAAACAGCAATAAGAGACCTTTTCTCACAAATAGATTTACTTAAGCAAGATGTATATATTTCCCTCCTGTCAATAGACTTTAAGAATGCATGCGACAACTTGCCGTGGGATATTACAATACAACAATTAGAAGAGTTACAAATAGAAGAAGCACATGTCAACACCATAAGGTCCTATTTATCGAAAAGAGGCATTTATCCAAATTGGCTACTAGAAATCCTGCATTGTCTCTCTAAGGGCTGCCCTCAGGGTTCCTGTTTAGGACTTTTCCTGTGGAGAGTGTTTATACAGAAGTTAATAAATTTACTAAGAAGAAGAGGATTTCGAGTGATAGCGTTTGCAGATGATATATTGTTGGTGGTGTATGGAAGAACAAGAAAAATACTAGAAGAGATGGCCAGGGAGGCTTCGCAAATAGTGAGTGACTGGGCAGACTTAAACCAAATGAACATCTCATATGGAAAATGCAAGGCATTAAATCTCAGAAAACATAAATATCTAAAAAGAGCTACAATCTTCAAAATAAATAATTACAGATTGAAATCCGAAAATACGCTCCTATACCTTGGCTTAACCCTAGATAAAACACTGTAATTTTTGCCTCACCTAAGAAATAAAAGAATAGAGCTGAATTCAATAATCCAGAATCTACTAAAACTTACATTAAAAAAGGGAGGAATAAATAAAAATATCTTAAAAATCTGGTATATAACAATCTTAGAAAAAAAGATAACGTATGGAGCAGCTGTTTGGTACGACCACCTACAGAAATCTCATGGGCTTCGCTTACTGTCCTCAATGCAGGCCCAGTGCCTTCTTTTTGTGTCGGGCGCATATAGAAAAACGGCCACCCTTGCACTTAGTGTCTTAACAGGAATTCCTCCATTGCATCTCAGAGTAGTTCAGATTGCTACATCGGGGAAAGTACTAAGATTGGGGACACCAGTAGAAGAATTTAGACCAGAATTCTATCAAGGTAAATCCCCAAATTCATCAGTATGTCTTTACAAAAATTACCTACACAAGGCAAATGAAAACCTCCAAATGGAAATACAAATCTACACAGACGGCTCCAAAATGGAAGAAGGGACGAGGTTAGCATTCTGTGCATACGAAAACTCAATCTTGTGCCATACTTTTCAAACAAAACTAAGGATAGAAAACACCGTATACCAGGCGGAAATGCTAGCGATACTTCGAGCAGTGGAATGGATGGAAAAAAGCAAGTACGGAAGTGCAATAATATACTCAGATAGCCTCTCGAGCATACAAGCCATCGAAGACATCACAACAAAAATAGCACTGGTCCAGAACATAATTCAATTACTACAGAATACAAATAAAAAGATAATACTAAAATGGATAAAAGGACACTCCGGAATAGCAGGAAACGAGGCAGCGGATCAAAAGGCAAAAGAAGCAATCATAAATCCTAACTTACCAGAAGTATTTCTACCTTTCCCACCATCTTATCTCAAACGACAACTAAAATTACAAATACAACAGGAATGGCAGAGAATTTGGAACTCTGATTATAGAGGAAGGTTTACATATTCACTTCTACCTATTGTCTCAGAGGAAACATTACTATTACACAGAAACCTCTTCTTGTTTGCAACAAATCACGGGCCCTTTCCAGATTATCTTGTAAAGTTCCGAAAAGCCGACTCGGCTGCACGTGTGGAAAACGAGGAACCTCGCTGCACTACGTAACGGAATGCACACTAACATCCATATACCACCTCAGAATCTCCAGAACGGTAAGTCTCTCTTCATGATACAAAATAATCAGAAAACAACCAGCACTATTACAAAAAATTATAAACTGCATAACACTGATAGAAAACAATCAAGGACTTTTCCAAATGCCTCCACAGGACCTATTATATGATAATGATGATGAGCTATTGAACTAATCAAACAAACTTTTACTTTAACAATAACACTAATTCTATAACTGTTTTAAAGAAACGCTATATGTTATACGTCTGTAAAGCGCTCAACTCGGCTATCTTACTATTGTTACCTATACTTATTTCATTATCTCAATTACTTGTTATTACCTACCATTGTTTTATTACTCAATAATTGCTCTGTAATATATATATATTTTTAAATAAACATTGCTGGGTGGGGCTAGTTGAGCTCAAACCAATTGATAGGCCTCCCCACCTGGCTGAATCTGAATCTGGCAAATAAATCATTTTACATGTAACTTTCCAACTGGGCGAAAAATGCCCGGACCAGGATTCGAGCCAGCGATCTCCTGGCTGAAGCCGCCAGTGCTCTACCATCTGAGGTATCCCAGACGAATCTGGTGGAACTTTTTCACCCAGCTAATCTTAATGATTATAGCATCTGATCTGAAGCCTAGTACAGAATAAATCTCAGGTAATGGAACTCCAGAAATCGCTGGATACGTAATTACACTAGATTAATTTTTAACACAATTATTCCAATCGGTAAATAAATCATATTAGATGTTAATTTCCAACTGGGCGAAAAATGTCCGGACCAGGGCCAGATTCGTCCGGGATAGCTCAGATGGTAGAGCACTGGCGGCTTCAGCCAGGAGATCCCTGGTTCGAATGTTGGTCCGGACAGTTTTCGCCCAGTTGGAAATTCACATCTAAGCAATTTACACTTTTAAGGGGTCCCCGGACTCTTAAATTGGTAAAAAGACCATTTTCAACATTTGATATTTTAATATATGATATTATATGATGATATATGATTTTAATATATGATTTTAAAGCACAGTTTTTATGGGAATGAAAGATATATGCATGCTCTTTTATTTCATGTATTTAAAAAACTGACAGATGCAGAATTAGTACCTATAAGGGGCTCCAACCTGTCGGACATTTGTCAAGCTGAAAATTGGTATAACAGCTTACGGCGCATGATTACAAAACAAATTTTGCAACTAGAATGAAACTTTTGAGCCTAATTATACAATATTATAATGAAACGTACGTTTTGAAAATTTCACTGAAGAATATTCAGAAGTTTCTGAGATATCCCGCGCAATTTGCCCAAAAACGTCATTAAGAGAAAGATGACTTCAAAGTTTCGGAAACACTGCTTCAGCTATTGAGCGGGTATAATTCTAATAGCCATAACTTTTGTTTTAATGGGAATTTCAAGAAAACAATCATATCAAAAGTTTCAGAAAAGACAAAAGTTTAATATCTAAAAAAATAAAATTTAGAAAATTTTCAAGCTTTAAAAGTCCTGAGAGCCCTTAAAAATACAAATAAAAAAAAATCTTTGATGTAATTGCAAGAAAAGTACGATGTACCGTAAATGGAAATCCATTTTATTTAATTTTAATTCCCCGGATTAATTTTTCCCTATTCTAAAAAAAAGTACTTAATGATGTCGCCACCATTGGCGTAATTGAATTCATTGTGACCTTTTCACTTTCTCAGCTCACAATAATAATGAAAAAACAATTTCATATAATAATATGAAATTAGTAGTTTTATAGATAATGTCTGACAAACACACTGAAGCAGACAGTTTTTAAATCAAAGAATTATTTTGCGTTATTTAATGTTTAAAAAAGCTGTATAAGGTGAAAAACTTTCATAGCAGTTTCGCCATCTTTTGCAGGCACGTACTTGACTAGATTGTGGTGTGCAGTACACAATCCTATTTTTAATTTGAGTAATATTTTAGGGTTTTTTTCCGATTATTTATTCAAAATTTCATTATCAGGTTAGAAATTTAATGCGTAGTTTGAAATAGCCCCTTTTTACCTACTGTTGCCAGATTTTAAACTGCCCAAATAACAATCTTTCCAATTGATTGTTCAATTGAAAATATATTTATACATGAATGCAATGAAAGAAAAAAAACTTTAAAATAATTAATTGAAAATATATTTACACATGAATACAATGAAAGAAAAAAAACTTTAAAATAATAAAGTTATTTCGTGCTAAAAATATTTAATGGGGAAAATTACGTCATACTTAAAACGATATATTTAAAACGTCATATTTAAAACTATTTTCTTATAGCATATCCAAAAACTGTATTCATTTTCAGAGCTTTTTCTTCAGATGCTTCTTTCTGATTTTTTCTTGGGAGATAAAAAGATGTCGCACTTTTTATATTTTTACCGTAGCTAACTTCTTTTGTTCCAACTTTTGGTGACGGCATACTTGAAATATATACTTACTTACACATGAATATTGAATGAGAAAGAAAGCTGTAAAATAATTAAATTATTATATGCGAAAAGCGTTTAATGATTAAAATTACGTCATATTTTAAAACTATATATTTAAATTATCATATAAAAAACGATATTATAGCATGTAAATCATACAGCATCTAAAATAAAACTTTTCTTCTAAACGTCGTAAAAGTCCGGGAGGTAGCGAATTTATTTAATCAATCATTATATTCAAGCTGATTTTCAAATGCGTAATTGATCTTCCTTAATCAATCACAAAAACAGCCATCAACTGTCGCAACAAAGGTGAATGCGGCCTTGGGCATCGAAAAATCCCTCAGTCACAGGCGTATGAATGTCGATCCGATTGCAAAAAATCGCCACTGGTCACGATAACATCAATCAATCTTCGGTAATTGGGAAATCTTTTTAAAACAATGCAAATTAGCGCGTTTTTAGAGCCCGCTGGAGTCTGGACGGGGTGTTGGAGAGCGTAATTCGTAGGAACAGAACCTTCAAGTGCATAAGTTAAAACTTATTAAAAACGCACAGGGAATTTTTCAAAAAGATTAACGTCTGCGCAGATCGAAATTTTCAGGTCCAAATTAGATAAAATCTATCTTGGTCCGGTGCGGACATATATAAAAGTTTAGAAAGTATGAAGAATATATACTTTTAAGAAGTTTCGCTATACAACTAAAGTTTTTTGCTATAAGCTGTTTATCAAAATACTTATACATGGTATTTAGATATGCTTCATGAAATATAACAAACGTTTTAACTCAGAAAGCATCGTTTCATGAAAGATACAATTGAAATGCTTCAATAGTTTTTTACAAACATGGAACCGCACAATTTAAAACAACCGTGTTTAACTCTCGGTAGAGAAAGCGAATTTATTTGTTCACATGTTTTTTATACATTGGTGGAAAAAATAAACCAATAAATAAGTTCGAAATGGCAGCAGTCGTCTGACGTATTTAAAGTCCCGACCCGCCCGAATCAACTGATCAATGTTTTAAACTTATTAAATCTGTCTTTTAAATTGTTCGGCGAGATCTTTTGTGATCGGGCCTACTGCTACCGTTCCGAAAAAAAAAAAAAAAAATAGCGCCAGCGATGTAAATTTTGTTTAGAAGAAGGCTGGGAATGTAATCCGATTAATTACAATTCTCAGTTATACAGCGGTGGTCCATGAAGCAGGCAAAAGGTAAACTATTCGGGTGCTTTAACTAGAAGGGTACCAAATTAGATATGTGATGAATACATTTTAGGTTTACACTGGATTCGATGACTGTTTGTTTTTTTTTAAGTTTTTTAATTTTGCATCTTTATAAATGTTTTATTTGCAGTCACTTTTTTAAAACTCATAAGCGTATATCACAGGTTAAATTGCATTCAAATGCAAAAAAGCATCATAATTTAATATTTTAAACACTTGAATTCTAAAACATTGGAATTAATTTTACTTTCTAGAGTGCTTCAAACGCTTAAACAAAGTGTCTGCTGGTAAAACATGATTATTGTTGGTTAGTAGATGGGCCTAGTTAAAAGTGATGGCAGGGGGGGGGGGACACCGAAATAAGTTTACCCTAATGAAAAATCTGCTTAGGACCGCTTTATGCTGATATATTTTTCATTTATTGTGAAAATTTTTAATAATGAATTTCTCTCCTTTTTTTCGAAAATTGACAGCAAGCGCCAATACGAAACATCCACATGCAGCGTGTTATAATTCGGTTATGCGCGCAAAACCAGAACAGTCTTCTTTTTTATGCATACAAATTTACAGAGTGTTCAGTATTTTTTATAGATGTAAAAATACAGAGTCCATTGTAAAATTACAGAGTAGTTTTTTTTTTTTTTTTTTTTTTTTTTTTTTTTTTAACATAATTTAAGTTTTCTGTTTCCTGTAAATTTACATAAATGACTTAAAATAAAAGATGACATGTAGCTTTGCCGTAGATTCTCTCAAATGTTTTTTTAATGTGAACTAGCAAGTATGCTGGGAGTTACGGTTAACGTAGTACTAGTTCGTCAGTGAATAAACATTCAGTGTCTTCCACTGGTGAGTTTTAATTTACAGGCATATAATTATTGAACTGAGAGTTTATAAAAAAACTGAGGTTTCAACTATATAAAAATAACTCAAAACTGACGAGTTTTTAGTTATGATGATGTTGAATTTAATATGCGTGGGATATTTCTACTTAAGAAAAAGAATTGCGCATTTTTGTTGAGTCTGGTTTCCAAATTAAATATAGGCACTTTTTAAATATAGTTATTTAAGTTATATATAAGTATATTTATTATTTAAGTTATATAGTTATCAGTATAGCTATTATAAGTTTCACTATATGAATGAAGTTGATTTGTTAGCCGCATGTTTTTCAATTTAAATATAGTTAGTGCTGAGATGCGTCTAAATAAAAATACATACATATCTGCGTGTTCTTAACATTGATTTCAAAACAATTGCTTTTCCAATTATTCATAGGTTTATAAAAGTTTCAGGATAAAAAATGCTTCATTGTATAAATGAAATTGATGTAATTGATATAACTACTATTTTCTTAAATTACTGAGAGATAGATGACACTTTCATTTTAAAGAATAGTATTACTAGATTTATGTGGACTTTAGGTAAACTTGAATAGTATATTGAAATTTCTTTAAAATAGATGTTTAACAACAACAGATATTTATATTTTAATGTTTAACAGTCTTTAAAATTTCGATACCGAAACTGGTTTAAAAGTTTTAAAGCACCTTATACTAGAATGTACTTTGGAATAAAAATTATAAACTTAATAATAATAAAAAATAATAATAACGCTAAAAGAAAATTCTAATCTAAAATTTGTTAAGAAAAAAAAAAAAAAAAAAAAAAAAAAAAAAAAAAAAAAAAAAAACCTTGATATTTTTCAAAGGCGAAAGAAGGACATGCGTAGGCAGCATGCGAGCCAGGTGTTGTTGATTCAGATTAGACAGCGATTTCGTAACCAATTGACGACAACGGAGTGGGTCGTATGATTTTTCTGCGTATTTCAGATGCGCAGAGAACAGCAAATATTGAATAAGCTGTAAGAAAGTCACGACAAATTGTATATAAAAGGACATACGATTCATCCAGAAAGTACACAGGGTCGAAGTATCCTAACCTAGGAACATGGGCTCATCAACTCACTTTGCGATTCCTTTAGTACTCTTTATACTAAGCACTATTCCTGGTTTTTCATACGGACAAGGACAAACACCATGGTCGAGTCCTCAATCGGCAGAAAACTTCATGAACGTCTTTATGAGCTCTATGGCTCAATCGGGAGCTGTTTCTGGACAAGCCATGTCAGATATGGGCGATATTAAAGACACCCTACAGATGTCGATGGAAAAAATGACTCGATCTGGTAAAAGCTCGGAATCGATGCTGAAAGCTCTAAATATGGCATTTGCCTCTTCTATCGCAGAAATTGCCGTGGGTGAAGGAGGAGCCAATTTAGGTCCAATAACCAACGCAGTTGCAAGCGCTTTGACAAATGCGTTCTTGCAGATAACAGGATCCGTTAACTATGGTTTTGTCAATGAAATTCGAGAGCTCATAAGTATGTTTTCACAACTTAATATGAACGATGTTGGAGGTGGATCAGTAGCTGTTGCCAGCGCTGGAGCAGGCGCTGGAGCAGCAACGGGGGCAGGAGCTAGCGCAAACTATGTTCAAGGACCAAGTTATAGCCAAGGTTTTGGACAGAGTACAAGTACGTCAGTATCAACTGCTTCTGCTTCTGGAGTTGGATACAGTTACGGGGGAGCAGCAGCAGGTTATGGTCAAGGAACTGGTACTGGATCTGGTTATGGACAGGGAGCAAGAGCCGGGGCAGGCAGTGGCGCAGGATCTGGTTCTGGTGCCGGATATGGACAGGGTGCAGGTTCAGGAGCCGGAGCCGGAGCAGGTAGTGGCGCAGGATCTGGTGCTGGAGCAGGCTATGGCCAAGGTGCAGGGTCTGGATCAGGTTATGGACAGGGTGCGGGAGTAGGCAGTGGCGCTGGATCTGGCTCTGGTGCCGGATATGGACAGGGTGCAGGTTCAGGAGCCGGAGCAGGCAGTGGCGCAGGATCTGGTTATGGATCTGGTTTTGGACAGGGTGCAGGAGCAGGTTCAGGAGCCGGAGCAGGTAGTGGCGCAGGATCTGGTGCTGGAGCAGGCTATGGCCAAGGTGCAGGGTCTGGATCAGGTTATGGACAGGGTGCGGGAGCAGGCAGTGGCGCTGGATCTGGCTCTGGTGCCGGATATGGACAGGGTGCAGGTTCAGGAGCCGGAGCAGGCAGTGGCGCAGGATCTGGTTATGGCCAAGGTGCAGGATCTGGTTATGGATCTGGTTTTGGACAGGGTGCAGGAGCAGGTTCAAGAGCCGGAGCAGGCAGTGGCGCAGGATCTGGAGCTGGAGCAGGCTATGGCCAAGGTGCAGGATCAGGGTATGGACAAGGCTTCGGGCAAAGTGAAACAAGACAAGTAATCACAACAGTTTCTGAAAGAGAATACTTAGCAGGAGGGTACGGTACCGGATACGGCCAAGGAGCAGGCGCAGGTTCTGGAGCAGGTTCCGGTGCTGGATCTGGAGTAGGTTATGGAGCAGGAGCAGGAGCAGGATACGGTCAAGGCGCAGGTGCCGGTTCTGGCGCTGGATCTGGAGCCGGATACGGTCAAGGTGCAGGATATGGCGCAGGTAATATATATATTGTTTTTACTTTTAAGTCTAACTCTTAACAGTTTCCATATATATTATTAGATGTAAAATAATACTTAATTACAACTCTTTGTTGGTCTAATAAACTTTATTTTCAATACGAGTATTAAAACCGCTCTAAAGACTCTCGGAAAAACACCTGTTAGAACATTTTAATTTGGTCGTTAACAAGGGAATTGTTAAAATTGTCCTAATTATCATCAATATAATAACGAAAAAAATTTCTCAGCCTGTCAAATTGATGGGAAGGGTGTTAAATCAAAGGAGAACTAAAGTAGGCCCGTTTCTTTAACAATGTTACCCATAGAAGATGATAGTTTCGAGAAATTTATACCCCCGAGGACACCCCCCTTTTGGGGCTGCGCTCAAAAGTAAGAAGTATAAATATATAACTACATCCAGCCAATACAACTATGTTTAGAAATTTCAAAGTCACATTTAATCTGAATGTTCATAGTTGATATTTTCTTCAAAATGTTCAAAATACTAATATCATGCATTCAATGCATATTTCTTAATTAACTTTTTTTCAGAGAGTGCATTAAGGGCGTTTTAAAATTATAAAGCTTCCTATTGAATTTGCAATGAAGAAAAATATTTGTTTTTACTAATAAAGTTGCAAAAAAATGTTAGTTTTTTTAGTATTATATATTTAATAATTGTTTTATATATATATATATCTTTACAAATTTTGATATAACATATTTTACCTAACTTGTGTAACTTTCAAAGTCACAGTAAATTTCCTGAGTACTTTATTGAGTACTGAGTACCTTACCTGAATACCTTTAAAATAATTTTTTTTAAGTTACAAAAAGAAAAAAAGAAGAAAAAAAGAAAAAGAAAAAAGACGATACGCTTTAATTCTTTTTTTTTTAATTATACGTAATAAATTGTCCATTTTTTTTAAACGTTTACTTCGTTGCAATTTGCTCGCTTGTACGAATGTATAATATGCTAAACTACTTGGATTAAAAACCTCAAATTCGTATGAATTTATATTTTTTAATGAAAAAATTGTCAAAATTTTTTGAATTGATGGTATATGCTACTTGTTATTTTATTTTCTGCTTTGATTTTTAGAGCCTAGGCGTACCGAAAGCAATCGAAAATGCGACGAAATACTCATGTTTTTACTGATTTCGACGAAACTATCATACATTTTATTTTGTGAAAAATATTTCTAACCGCCCGAACGTTTCAAAATTTTCGTAGGTAATGTAAATCTGGTCTATTGAGATGCTCTAAAAAGATTGTGTTAAAATATGAACATTTAGTTACTTTTAGCGTAGAAAAAATATCGTCTTCGTGAGGTGCGAAGTAACCTGGGTTCGCCGTTGATTTTGAAAGAGATTTTTAAACTAATATTTTTTAAAACCGATTGTACCATTAACTAGAAGAAGGTTTCAGATTTAAGAAATATTTTTGGGTTGACGGTACCTCTAAAATTGCATTCTGTAGGGCGTTGCCATAAGAAGGAAAACGTTTTTAGGAAAAACGACCCTTTTTGAAATTTGTTTTCAAAAAGTTAACTGCGACCTTTTTTAATTGATTGCGACATTTGAGACAGAAGAGTACGATCTTTCACAATATGTCTTCCGTTTTTAACTTCACTAAGCGGTTTGGTCAATGGAAGTTAATAAATAATGACAAAATACCCCCAAATTCCTTCTTTTTCTCCTGATACGTAAATAGGTCATCTGCTCATGCGCGAGCACTTTTTCCCTTTCGAAAGGACAGAGATGAATTTTTAACGAGAGTTCTATGGAATCTTTAATTAATAGCTCAGTTAATCATTAGAAATTTAAAATTCTGATACTCAGGTGCACCAGGGGTGGCCTTGGACTAACCTCACACAAATTTTCAGCCTTGTACATGCGGTAGATTTTCCTAGCCATCGCACGCATACAGACACACAGAGCAAAACTTTCTTTTATTAAGGGGTCCGAGACACAAAAATCTTTCAAATTTTCTAAAAAACTTTTATTTCATTAAACATTTCTCTGTATTTGTCAGCTTAAAATGACGTTCAAATCATGTTTCTGTCTTAATTAGAACATGAAATATTAACACTTTCGTTTTGGTTTGTTTTCAAAATCTAGCTTTAAAGCAATGGCTGTGGTGGAAACGACTTCTTGTGAAAATGCATTTTTTTTTTTTTTTTTTTTTTTTTCATGATGAGTTTTTTCACTATTTCTCGTATTTAAATTGTTATAAGTCAAGACCCATTAAAAATAAAAGGTTCAAACTTGGAACATGTCTTTTTCGAATTGTTTTACTTTAATTCTGATTCAGCAAATTTGAAAAAAAAAATGTTTACTTTTGAAAATATGATTTTTTTAAAACAAGTTACATCCTTTTTTAAATTTTTTACTTAAAATATTTTTAATTTTTTTTTTAATTACTTTTTAAAAAATGCTGAATCAAACTTAAAACTTATATATTTCTGTTTATTTAAATGAAAAAAAAAATTAAATTCTACAAATAATATTTCGAGTTATAGCAATTTTAAATTACCCCACTTTTTTAATAAATTTTAATATTTTTTTAAATTATGAGAAGTTTTATCATATGATTTTGATTAGAAAGGATATGGTTAACCTTCATAATAAATAATTTAAAATTTTAATTTAATAAATAAAAATTATTTTAAAATGTGTCCTGGACCCCCTTAATATAGATATTTTCTTATTATTTACTAGCTGACACGACTGGCGCTGCACGGGCCCGTGTGAATGACCTTTAAATAAACCTCAAATTTGTATGATTTTATATCTTTGACTCCATTTTATCTGCATTTATATTTTTAAACGAAAAAAATCGCGAAAAAAATATTGAATTGAAAGTGGTATTTTTTGGTATTTTATTTTCTACGTAATTTGGTTTTTGAGACCTATGCGTACCGAAACAAAGCGAAACTGCGACGAAACACTCAGATTTTTACCGATTTCGTTGAAATTTTCAGGTATTTTATTTTGTAAAAAATATTTCTACCCGTCCGAACATTTCAAAATTTTTGTAGATGATATAAATCTGTTTTACTTAGATGCTGAAAAATATTGTGTTTAAATAGGGACATTTAGTTACTTTTAGATAGAAAAAATATAGTCTCCGTGAGGCACGAACTGACCTGCGTTCGCCGGTGTTTTTGAAAGTGTTAAAATTCATATTTTTAAAAGCCAATTGCACTATTGATTAGAAGAAGGTTTCAGCTTTAAGAGCATGTTTTTGGTTTGACGGTACCTCTAAAATTAGCAATGAAGGGACGACGGACCTTTTACTGATTTCGTCGAAATTTTTACCCATTTTATTGTTTTCTTAAATATTTCTACCTGTCCGAATGTATCAAAATTTTCATAGATGATATAAATCTGGTCTATTAAGATCCTCTAAAAAGTCTGTGTTAAAATACGGACATTTTGTTACTTTTAGAATAGAAAGAATATCCTCTCCGTGGGGCGCGAACTGACCTTGGTCGCCGGTATATTTGAAAGGGTTAAAATTCATATTTTAAAAACAAATTGGACCATCGCTGAGAAAAAGGTTTCAGCTTTAAAAATATATTTTTGGTTTGTCGGTAAAATAAAGAAAAATAAAGCCGGTATATTTGAAAGGGTTAAAATTCATATTTTAAAAACAAATTGGACCATCGCTGAGAAAAAGGTTTCAGCTTTAAGAATATATTTTTGGTTTGTCGGTAAAATAAAGAAAAATAAAGCCGGTATATTTGAAAGGGTTAAAATTCATATTTTAAAAACAAATTGGACCATCGCTGAGAAAAAGGTTTCAGCTTTAAGAAGATATTTTTGGTTTGTCGGTAAAATAAAGAAAAATAAAATGTTTTTCGGAAAAACGATCATTTTTGAAAAATTTTTTCAAAGAATTGGGAGATTTTTTAAAATTGATTACGGCATTTGAGACATAAGAATGGATCTTTCAGAATATGCCTTCCGTTTTTAACTTTATTCGGTGATGGAAGTTAATAAATAATGACAAAAAACTCCATAAATTCCTTCTTTTCGATTTTCATCATCTCCCGATACGGAAATAGGGCATCTGCTCATGCGCAAACACTTTTTCCTTCTCGAAAGGACAGAGATGAATTTTTAATGAGAGTTCTTTCTAATTGATAACTTAGCTGATTGTTGAATTTACACAATTACACATTTTATAGTTTTCTTAAATATTTCTACCTGTCCGAATGTTTCAAAATTTTCATAGATGATGTAAATCTGGTCTATTAAGATGCTCTAAAAAGTCTGTGTTAAAATACGGACATTTTGTTACTTTTAGAATAGAAAGAATATCCTCTCCGTGGGGCGCGAACTGACCTTGGTCGCCGGTACATTTGAAAGGGTTAAAATTCATATTTTAAAAACAAATTGGACCATCGCTGAGAAAAAGGTTTCAGCTTTAAGAAGATATTTTTGGTTTGTCGGTAAAATAAAGAAAAATAAAATGTTTTTCGGAAAAACGATCATTTTTGAAAATTTTTTTCAAAGAATTGGGAGATTTTTTTAAATTGATTACGGTGTTTGAGACGTAAGAATGGATCTTTCAGAATATGCCTTCCGTTTTTAACTTTATTCGGTGATGGAAGTTAATAAATAATGACAAAAAACCCCATAAATTCCTTCTTTTCGATTTTCATCATCTCCCGATACGGAAATAGGGCATCTGCTCATGCGCAAACACTTTTTCCTTCTCGAAAGGACAGAAATGAATTTTTAATGAGAGTTCTTTCTAATTGATAACTTAGCTGATTGTTGAAATTTACACAATTACACATTTTATTGTTTTCTTAAATATTTCTACCTGTCCGAATGTTTCAAAATTTTCATAGATGATGTAAATCTGGTCTATTAAGATGCTCTAAAAAGTCTGTGTTAAAATACGGACATTTTGTTACTTTTAGAATAGAAAGAATATCCTCTCTGTGGGGCGCGAACTGACCTTGGTCGCCGGTATATTTGAAAGGGTTAAAATTCATATTTTAAAAACAAATTGGACCATTGCTGAGAAAAAGGCTTTAAGAATATATTTTTGGTTTGTCGGTAAAATAAAGAAAAATAAAATGTTTTTCGGAAAAACGATCATTTTTGAAATTTTTTTTCAAAGAATTGGGAGATTTTTTTTAATTGATTACGATTACGGCATTTGAGACGTAAGAATGGATCTTTCAGAATATGCCTTCCGTTTTTAACTTTATTCGGTGATGGAAGTTAATAAATAATGACAAAAACGCCCATAAATTCCTTCTTTTCGATTTTCATCATCTCCCGATACGGAAATACGGCATCTGCTCATGCGCAAACACTTTTTCTTTCTCGAAAGGACAGAGATGAATTTTTAATGAGAGTTCTTTCTAATTGATAACTTAGCTGATTGTTGAAATTTAAAATTCTGAGTCTCAGGTGCACCAGTAGACCCATTGGATTATTTTCACACAAATTTTCAACCTTGTACATGCGGTAGATTTTCCGAGTCATCGAACACACACACACACACAGAGCGAAACTTTCTTTTATTACTATGACACCCAGCCATATTCATCCTACGACCCGTAAACATTTCATATGAGACCCGAAACACACAAACATTAATATATAAAAGGCACTTCAGGCCTTTACTATTGTTTTATACATTTTTCTATGAAAAGACAAAATCCATAGCTGCCAACTTTTACGCTTTTTTCATACCACTAACAATTTACAGAAAATGTTGTCTTATTTAATTGCCAAAATGTCACGATTAAACAAGGCGAAAATCTCTATGAAATTTTCGTAGTACCAAAAAAGCGTAAAGGTTAGCAGCTATGCAAAATCTATGCTCTGTTATTGAAAATTATGTTAAAGTTTTGTTGAAACAGGCAAAATATCATTTACTAGTCAAAAGTTCTTTTTATATGTTGTTCTGTTTAGGTCACAGTGGGGTATATATTTTTTAATATTCAACTCTAATCGAAAGTTATTTAAACATACAAAATTTTATAATTTAATTCAATAAACATTATTTAAACATGCTCAAAAAATTGGCCATAATTTTTTTTTTAATTACGGCTATCCCCCTCCCCCCCCCCCCCCCCATTCTGACCAGAAAATCAGAGTTCTAACTTTTTACGGCTGCTCTTTTATCTTCACCAACACTTCATTTATAACGGCTGTTTTATAATAATAGAAGCCATCAATCCATCAGAAGAAAATGATCCATTCGAAAGGTTCGATCGAAAAAAACTATTTAAATACTTTGAGCAGAAAGAAAAGGCCGCACCTGCAATTTTCATGACACTAATAGAATCACTCAGCTGCCAATTTGTACGGTTTTGTTACCTCTAAAATTTAATACAAATTTTTGCCATATTTAATCGTTGACAATTTTTAGATTTCGGCGATTGAATTAATCAAAATTTACTAGTAAGTTTTAGTGATAAGAAAAAATCTTAGAAATTGGTTGCTATGCAGTAGCGTAATACTGCAGCAAAATTGACATTCAGCAAACAAAAACTATCAAGGACTTTTTCAAATAAACAATTTTATTCCCCTTTTTTCTTAAAAGTAACGAAATGTAACATCAAAGAAATGTTACTAGTACCATAAAAATGAATGAATTAAAAGAAAATTTATATTTCATCTCCTTAGTTGGTGACGATTTGTGTAAATCTGGTTTATCCGAGTTTATTAACCACTTGAGGGGCGGTGGGATAAAATATATCCCACCTAATTTAAACAAGATTCTCACCAGAAAATTTTTACTAAGTTTTATATTTTTAACTTTGGAAGAAAATCGTCGAAAAATTGCTTTTCCTTATTTAAAAATTAAATTTTTCTATTATTCCGGTGAGAATTCAATATTTAGAGACATTTTTGTTTGCCCCTCAAGGGGTTAAGGCTCCGCTGCACTGAAACTTCCCGATCGCGAAATCCATGTTAGCCTATGGGAAAAATTTGAAGCGCGATGACTCATCAACTAATATACCGTATATACTCGCGTATAAGTCGAGGAATTTTTGACAATTTTCGGTAAGAAAATTTGGGGGTCGACTTATACCCGAGTCAGTTAAAAAAGCAAAAACAAAAACTTCGAATACTGCAAAAATATGGCATTTTATGATAGAAAAATAATATATAAAATATACAAATATACAAATAATAATAATTTATCATTTAAAAAAATTTCAATGATTTGTTTTTGTTAACTTACTACCTTTTTGCATTGGCAAGTGAAATCTTTGGTTTGATTTTGTGCAAAATTGAAGCAAAAAGTTAGGGGGTCGATTTATACGCGTGTTTTTGATTTTTTCCAGAATTTGCATTCGAAAGTTAGGGGGTCGACTTATACGCGAGTCGACTTATACGCGAGTATATACGGTAATTATTAAAATACGATTTCGTTTTCACCATCAGAAAGTAGACGTCAGATGCCGATGATGTGCGTTTTTAAAAATTGTCTCCGTAAATTTGAAGTATTTTTAAGAAGATGATAAAATTTAATCAAATGGAAATTTCAAAGTTTATAGGGATTTTTTACGTACTTAAAATTTACGGAGATAATTTTTAAAAACGCACATCATCGGCATCTGGCGTCTACTTTCTGATGGTGAAAACGGTATTTTAATAATTATATTAGTTAATGAGTCATCGCACTTCAAAGTTTTCCCGTAGGCTAACATGGGATTTCGCGATCGGGGAGTTTCAGTGCAGCGGAGCCTTAACTCCGATAATCGGGACTGTACTGTATCCCCATTTGCACCAAAGTCGTAAGAGTGGATTTCCATAGCCTCTTCCGCATTATTAGAGCAGCTCTTTGGAATCTTTCATAGTTGCAAGCAATGGGTCAACATATGATTTTTATTGTTATATTTTTGCAGTTTTCCACTGTGTAAAGCAGTGGTTCCCAACGTTTTAATGGCCATGCCCCACCAAAGCATTTGTAAAGTCACTATGTCCCTCTACCCCTTAATCTGCAAATTGTATCTTTTATAATTTAAAAAGTGAGCTCTATTCTGATGGTGGAAGCATAATAGAACTTTAACAATAACTATTCATTTCACATTTTTAACTTATCAAAATGGTAAATCTTGTATCACAAATGTGTTTTTAACTTAATTTTATAAATGCAGTGAGGTTATGAATATACATCTTCGCCTTTATGAAAAAATTGTTTTGTTCTACTTCCAACTTATCTCAGTATTTAAGTTCACAAAATATCTTGAAGGGAACCTTACATTTAACGTTACAACTGATAACATTCACGTATTTTATAATTCATTTTTCTAGTTAAGAGTTGGTGAAAATGTCATTATGTAAATTTATTTATTGCGTAGGATGCCTGTACTAGAGCCATCTACTCATTCGCTTTGATAATGCTAGATATATCATATATTTTTTAGGTTAAATTCAAGACTTCCAAATTTATATATATGCTTTTAAGTTGTTTCACGAGTAAAAGATTCTTCGCGTGACATATAGCAGAGTGAATAGAAGTAAAAAGTTCATTAAATAAATAATCGAAAGTACTACAAAAAATGTAAAATACAATACCAGAAAAATTATAATGCGTTTTAATACTATAAAAAGATGTCAAACTATATTAAAAAGTTATTTGTATCATTATCCTGGTGTTAAATCTATGTCAAAATTTTGATTGGGAAGATTCAATAATAATAATTAAAAAAAAAAAAACTGTACAAGTAAACTGTGTTAGCTTGTATAGCTATTCCTTTTTAATATACAACATTACTTGATCACCCGACCGGAGCACCAACCAAAGAATGTCATAGGAATACAACATTACTTTACCAAAAAAAAAAAAAAAAGAAAAGGGAAAAAGAAATTGATAGCAAATGAGCCAGTAAAAAATTTAGAATTGCCCCCCTGCAAAGCCAAATTGCCCCACGTTGGGAACCACTCGTGTAGCTGTAGAGGCTTGAGTTGAGGAACTTTTTCTCTTTCTGGTCAGAATGATCTCTTTTCTGTTTTGGAGAAACACCAGGTATATACAATTTGCTTGCCAGATGAAACAGAAGTTCGCTTAGGCTCATGTTCGGTTATCTTTGGAAATTGTCCTAAAGAAGGTTTGTGTGAATATCAAATATGAAAGGATTATAACGTATAACAGGATCATAGTATTCTAGTCTAACATTATCCTAATGACGGTAACAAAAGTTCTAATTAGGGCATAAATTCTGTACTATAGAGATAGTGAACATTACGGGTTTATTTCTTTATATTGCTGTGTGGCAATTTCACAGACGTATTATTTGGTGGAAAAGAGAGTTACTTAGACATCATAATATGTTTTTACGCAATAATTCATGCATTCGGTGGGACATATAAACACTTGCAGCGAGATCGAGAAAACTTATCGAATTAAATGTTAGAACAAGTAACTTCTTTTATACAATAATGGTACACTAATACTGTATCCTATCGCACACTAATATAAATCCTTATTTTAATTGTGTTGCGAAGGTTATACTGAAACGGTAACCATGTTATTCTAAAAAGAAACTTCTATGAATCTGATTACCTTTTAGTCTAGATTTTTTGCGACGATATTTAGTATAGTAGAGAGCAAATGGGTGAGTATTGAGAATGATCACGATACTGCTCCATTAGATGTAACAGATGTTTAGCAAAACTAAAAATTATCAGCAGAGGAAATCAATTTGTTAACAAATATCGTAAATTTATAAAATTTCCAAAATAACCGCAACTTTGTCAGACTGAATTGTAAAACGCTTTGCCTTTTCCATTTACTTATGGATTTTTAGCTTGTAATGGTTACATTGGGTAAATATCTATTGAATAAAATTAAGCATTATATTGATCAAACCTCTTCAAATTAAGGTGAGTTTAAATTTATCGTTGAAAGAATGCTTTCAATGGATTTTTTACATTAGACTAATGAGATAAAAAGAAATCACAGCAACTCTTGTGAATATAAGTAAATTCATCTGCGTAAAATATATTTCCACGTGAGAAGTTAGAAGCGGCTTGTAAGAAGTACTTGTAATATAGAATTCCCGTTTTGTACAGTCAGTGTAAGTCTAATGGGAAAGTTTTGAAAGGACATTATGTACGCTGCCTGAGGTCGAGGCAAAAATTCGTCTGATGGCCGATATTTTACTGTTGAACATTAGCATGGCAGTCTATGGAGTACTAGTTATTAATGCTTGTTTTTTTAAAAATAGCGGCCAAACAATTCTTTGTTGTAGCAGTAGATACTTAATATATTGTAATAAAATTTAAAATGTTGTTCTGTATGCGAGAGCATTCGCTAAATTTGGAAAAAACCGGTTTAAATTTATGCACTCAACCTAGGTCGATATTAAAGTCGTCTGCTGGCCGATATTTTACTGTTGAACATTAGCATGGCAGACTACGGAGCGCTAGTTATTAATGCTTGTTTTTTTAAAAATAGCGGCCAAAAAATTCTTTGTTGTAGCAGTAGATACTTAATATATTGTAATAAAATTTAAAATGTTGTTCTGTATGCGAGAACATTCGCTAAATTTGGAAAATTTCGGTTAAAATTTATGTACTTAACCTAGGTCGTGGCTAAAGTCGTCTGCTGGCGGTGTTTGCGCCTGCGCATACTGGCATTCAGTGGCTAGAATAAGATAAACATACCGCTAACTCTGGCGTCTGACGTCACGTGCATAAGGTTCATTGTGATTTTGAACGCACGTTTATAGAACTCTGGAAGCTCAGAATCATTGTAATTGAAACTTCTGAGCCGAGGATTCACAAATTACATCTAATAAATTAAAGAATTGAGTCACTTTAATATAAGTGACTCAATTCTTTAATTTATTAGGTGTAGCAAAAGCCATGCTTTGTTTGGATTCGCGAAGCATTATTTAATAAGATAAATACAGTAGAACCACGCTGATCCAAAATCCCGGTTAATCCGACCGATTTTATTTTCGAAAATTATACTTGAACAGATTAAAAAAAAAACAGATTAAAAAAGTAAATACTCATATTTTAAAAGTAGAACATATGTACGCGAATATGGTTGGTTGGTTGGTTGATTGGGATTTTATGGCGCAAAGTCCCTTTAGGGACATGCTGCGCCAAGACAAAGTCAAACTGTAAAAATTATAAATTACCCAAAATTGAGCAGCAAAAAAAAATGAGAAAAACAGTAAATGAGAAAACTAAGATGTATATTTAAAACCATTTAAAAGAGGAAAGGTTGAAAGGTAAAAGACCAAAGTATTCTGATTAAAAACTGTGAAGTTAAAAAGCAATAACCGTTAAAATACCAACAAAGTCCAAGATGACGTACAAATACTACCTAAAAACAAATTTAGACTCGCAGAAATAAATAACAAACATAAAATTAATTAGGTGTAAATTGATCAAAACTCATGTTTCCTAATCAGCATTTGATTCATATGAGTCAGATTCCATTTCTTCATCTAAGTTTTTCAGTTGTTTCCGATCCTTTAAATTACTAACTGATGGGTTTAGGCTTTTGTTATTGTTCTTTTTCTTCACAGTGGAAAACTGTGAAGAACCCCGGATTGTCTTGATTTATTTTTTCTTCTGAAAATATACGTGTTTCATTTTTTATTTGCAAAAATGCGTCCGTAACGGAAAAACATATAAATAAATTAATTAAAATAATATTTTTTTTTAAAATTATTCAGTAAAAAAAAATAATATTGTGCAAATCTACACATCATAATTTATTTTTATGTTTAATTTCAAGTCAAAATACTGAATAGTTTTTTTTTTTTTTTTTTTTTTTTTTTTGTAAAGTGTACGACAAAATGTAATTTGTGTAGCCTAGTAGAGGATGAGCTTCGCTCATCCTAATTAACATTTAATAAAATGTTGCTTTGAACACTTATTCAGAAGATTTAGTTTCCATTGAAGGTAGAAATGCAAACATATGACATAATTAAGTTGAAATAAGCGTCATATAACATATAATTTATGGAGAAAATATATTTTTATAGGAGCCGGTGCAGGTTCAGGAGCTGGATCAGGTGCAGGAGCTGGCTCGGGAGCAGGTGCAGGTTACGGCCAAGGCGCAGGAGCTGGTTCAGGGGCAGGTAATGTTTAAAATTTTTGTAAACAAAGATCTGAATTTTATATTTTCCAGTTAGACCACAACTTAGTCATGCAAAATCACAAAAGAGGCTTTCTATATAGATCTAGATTTTTTTGCACGATATTGAGAGAAATTTAAGGTCTATCTTTGGTTTAGATGAGAAAATTTTACTTTCATAAAATTAGAAGACATAAGTCCGTAGCATAAATTTTTATAAGAAATAAAAAAAAGGTGACCAATTATTTTTAAGCTGTTCAAATGGCAATGGTGTCAACTTCTACAGGTGCATGTGAGTAGTATTTTAAGGTGAGAGGCATATACCAATTTGAAAACATTAAATGAAGAAATATTTTTTATGTATCATAAGTTTTATTCTTCACATATAGCTGTATAAACCTAATTTTAAAAAATCATGTTATATTCAAATTCAAATGCCTATTAGCGTTATAGAATATTTATGCTGAATAAAACAAAATATAATATTTCAACGGAGACTAAATTGCAAATAACACACTATAGATGATGGCAAAATATATCGTTATAAAAACAGGTGCAGGATCACGAACAGGAGCAGACTCTAGAAATAAAAAATTCTTATTAAGAAAATCTTCAAATTTATAGAATTTTTTAAAAGTCCACAACTCCATCAGACTAAATCCTAAAAGACGTTTAGTTACTTAAAAAAACTAATTTTGATTGATTATAAGTTATTCTTAACATATTACTGTATAATTTAATAAAAAATCTCACTCAAATATTACAAAATATTTAAGTTGAAAAAATCAAAATATAATATAATGGAGGCTAAGTTTTTTAATGATAAACTCATATATGTACTAAAGTATGAACAAATACATCGTTATAGGAGCAGGTGCAGGCGCTAGTGCTGGATATGGTGCAGGTTATAGCCAAGGTGCAGGAGCCGGCTCAGGAGCAGGAGCTGGTGCAAGTTATGGCCAAGGTGCAGGAGCAGGAGCTGGTGCAGGTTATGGCCAAGGTGCAGGAGCCGGCTCAGGAACAGGAGCTGGCTCAGGAGCAGGAGCTGGTAGAGGTTATGGCCAAGGTGCAGGAGCTGGCTCAGGAGCAGGCTCTGGATCAGGTAATTTCAAAAATTGGTAATGAAAGCTTTAAATTTATAGCAGGTTAAAAATAAACTACTATTTGTTAGACTAAATCCTGTCTCATTTGAAGTTTAATTCCTAACATATTACTGAATAAGTTTTATAGCAAATCAATGACGAATTAAAAGTAATAGAATACTTAAATAGAATAAATGAAAATGTAATATTTTAAAAATATAATAAAATGTTTCAGCAATCGAATATAACATTTCACTAATTAAATAATATGTTTCAAGTAATTATAAACTTTTAAACTTGTGATAATATATGGTCTAAATATTTTTGCAGGTGCAGGTTACGGTCAAAGTGCAGGAGCTGGATATGGTGCTGGTGCAGGAGCAGGAGCTGGATATGGAGCTGGTGCAGGATCAGGTAATTTAAAAAATTCGTAACAAAAGTTTTAATTTATAGAATGTTCAAAATAAACTATTAATTTGTAGGACTAAATCGTAAAAGAGGCTTTCTTACTCCATGTAATTATTGATTTTCTAGCATGCATTTACTTTTAATATTAGGAAAAGTAGAGAAATAAAAGATACAATTCAAACGTATTACACTTTGACAACGAAACAATAAAGGTGACAAGATACTTTTGTTCGGATCGAACATTTATGGCATCCATTTTCTATTTGCAAGACTACGATATTCTAGCGTGAACGAAATTTCTTGTTTAGTAAATAGTGCATAAATTATTACAGAAATAGTTTTTCTCATATCCGAAGTTTAATTCTTAACATATTACTGTATAAATTTTATAACAAATCAATGCCGTACTAAATACATATTGATATTAATGTAATAAAACACTCAAGTTCAATAAATCGAAATATAATATTGAAAAAACATAATATAATATATAAGTAATCAAATAAAATATTCTAAGAAATTATAATTTTTTATACATGTGATAATATACGAGCTAAATATTTTTTGTAGGAGTAGGTGCTCAGGATTGCATACAATTGAAACGTATTACACTTTTAAAACGAAATAACAAAGTTGACCAGATATTTTTGGTCGGATCCAGCAGTTATGGTGTCCATTTTGCATGTGCAAGCCAACGACATTCTAGCGTGTTAGGAACATTCTTACTTAGTAAATATTCTATAAAAAATGTCAGAAATAGTTTTTCTCTTATCCGAAGTTTAGTTTCTAACAAATTACTGTATAAGTTATATAAAAATTCAATGTCGCATTAAAATGCTTATTAATGTAATAGAAAGCTAAGTTAAATAAATCGAAATATAATATTTCAGTAATTAAATATTAAGTTTCAAGAAATTATAAACTTTTATACATATGACAATATATGGGCTAAATTTAATTTGTAGGAGCTGGTGCAGGTTATGGCCAAGGTGGAGGAGCTGGATTCGGTGCCGGGGCAGGATCTGGTGCAGGAGCAGGAGCTGGATATGGTACTGGTGCCGGAGCTGGCTCAGGATCAGGTAATTTCAAAATTTCGTAATAAAAGCTTTAAATCTATAGCAAGTTCAAAATAAACTACTAATTTGTAGGACTAAATCCTAAAAGAGTCTTTTTTACTCCATGTAATCATTGATTTTCAAGCATGCATTTGTTTTTTTAATTTTGGGAAAAGTCGAGAATTAAAAAATACAATTCAAACGTATTACACTTTGACAACAAAGTAATAAAGATGACCAAATATTTTTGTTCGGAACGAACAGTTATGACGCCCATTTTGATTATGCAAGCTAACGATATTCTGGCGTGTTAGGAATATTTTTATTTATTAAATATTGTATAAATTATCACAGAAATAGTTTTTCTCTTATTCAAAGTTTCCTAACGTATTACTGTACAAATTTTTAAAGCAAATGAATCTCCTACTCAAATGCGTATTAATGTAATAGAACACGCAATTTCAATAAATAGAAATATAATATTTTAATAATATAATATAATATATCAGTAATCAAAATATTCAAAGAAATTGTAAAATTTTATACATGTGATAATATATGGGCTAAATATATTTTTTTAGGAGCTGGTACAGGTTACGGCCGAGGCGCAGGATCTGGATATGGTGCTGGTGCAGGAGCTGGCTCAGGAGCAGGAGCAGGCTCTGGATCAGGTAATTTCCAGATTTGATAATAAAAGCTTTAAATTTATAGCAGGCTAAAAATAAATGACTATTTTGCAGCACTAAATCCTGTCTTATTTGAAGTTTAATTCCTAACATATTACTGAATAAGTTTTATAGCAAATCAATGTCGCATTAATAGTAATAGAATTCTTAACTAGAATAAATCAAAATATAATATTTTAAAAATATAATAAAATGTTTCAGTAATCGAGTATAATATTTCAGTAATTAAATAATATGTTTTAACAAATTATAAACTTTTATACATATGATAATATATGGGCTAAATATTTTTTGTAGGAGCAGGAGCTGGATATGGTGCTGGTGCAGGAGCTGGATATGGTACTGGTGCCGGAGCTGGCTCAGGATCAGGTAATTTCAAAATTTCGTAATAAAAGCTTTAAATCTATAGCAAGTTCAAAATAAACTACTAATTTGTAGGACTAAATCCTAAAAGAGTCTTTTTTACTCCATGTAATTATTGATTTTCAAGCATGCATTTGTTTTTTTAATTTTGGGAAAAGTCGAGAATTAAAAAATACAGTTCAAACGTATTACACTTTGACAACAAACTAATAAAATGTCCAAATACTTTTGTTCGGAACGAACAGTTATGACGCCCATTTTGCTTATGCAAGCTAAAGATATTCTGGCGTGTTAGGAATATTTTTATTTATTAAATATTGCATAAATTATCATAGAAATAGTTTTTCTCTTTCCAAAGTTTAATTCCTAACGTATTAGTGTATAAATTTTTAAAGCAAATGAATGTCCTTCTCAAATGCGTATTAATGTAATAGAACACTCAAGTTCAATAAATCGAAATATAATATTTTAATAATATAATATAATATATCGGTAATCAAAATATTCAAAGAAATGATAAAATTTTATACATGTGATAATATATGGGCTAAATATATTTTTTAGGATCTGGTGCAGGCTACGGCCGAGGCGCAGGATCTGGATATGGTGCAGGAGCTGGCTCAGGAGCAGGAGCAGGAGCAGGCTCAGGAGCAGGAGCAGGCTCAGGAGCAGGAGCAGGCTCTGGTAATTTCCAGATTTGATAATAAAAGCTTTAAATTTATAGCAGGCTGAAAATAAACTACTATTTTGCAGCACTAAATCCTGTCTTATTTGAAGATTAATTCCTAACATATTACTGAATAAGTTTTATAGCAAATCAATGTCGCATTAATAGTAATAGAATTCTTAAGTAGAATAAATCAAAATATAATATTTTAAAAATATAATAAAATGTTTCAGTAATCGAGTATAATATTTCAGTAATTAAATAATATGTTTTAACAAATTATAAACTTTTATATGTAAGATAATATATGGGCTAAATATTTTTTGTAGGAGCAGGAGCAGGAGCAGGAGCTGGATATGGTGCTGGTGCAGGAGCTGGCTCAGGATCAGGTAATTTTAAAAATTTCGTAATAAAAGCTTTAAATCTATAGCAAGTGAAAAATAAACTACCAATTTGTAGGACTACATCCTAAAAGAGTCTTTTTTACTCCATGTAATTATTGATTTTCAACCATACATTTGTTTTTTTTAATTTTGGGAAAAGTCGAGAATTAAAAAATACAGTTCAAACGTATTACACTTTACAACAAACTAATAAAATGTCCAAATATTTTTGTTCGGAACGAACAGTTATGACGCCCATTTTGCTTATGCAAGCTAACGATATTCTGTCGTGTTAGGAATATATTTATTTATTAAATATTGCATAAATTATCACAGAAATAGTTTTTCTCTTTCCAAAGTTTAATTCCTAACGTATTACTGTATAAATTTTTAAAGCAAATGAATGTCCTTCTCAAATGCGTATTAATATAATAGAACACTCAAGTTCAATAAATCGAAATATAATATTTTAATAATATAATATATCAGTAATCAAAATATTCAAAGAAATAATAAAATTTTTTACATGTGATAATATATGGGCTAAATATATTTTTTAGGAGCTGGTGCAGGTTACGGCCGAGGCGCAGGATCTGGATATGGTGCTGGTGCAGGATCTGGCTCAGGAGCAGGAGCTGGCTCAGGAGCAGGAGCAGGCTCTGGTAATTTCCAGATTTGATAATAAAAGCTTTAAATTTAAAGCAGGCTAAAAATAAACTACTATTTTGCAGCACTAAATCCTGTCTTATTTGAAGATTAATTCCTAACATATTACTGAATACATTTTATAGCAAATCAATGTCGCATTAATAGTAATAGAATTCTTAACTAGAATAAATCAAAATATAATATTTTAAAAATATAATAAAATGTTTCAGTAATTAAATAATATGTTTTAACAAATTATAAACTTTTATACGTATGATAATATATGGGCTAAATATTTTTTGTAGGAGCAGGAGCAGGATATGGTGCTGGTGCAGGAGCTGGCTCAGGATCAGGTAATTTTAAAATTTCGTAATAAAAGCTTTAAATCTATAGCAAGGGAAAAATAAACTACTAATTTGTAGGACTAAATACTAAAAGAGTCTTTTTTACTCCATGTAATTATTGATTTTCAACCATGCATTTGTTTTTTAATTTTGGGAAAAGTTGAGAATAAAAAAATACAGTTCAAACGTATTACACTTTGACAACAAACTAATAAAATGTCCAAATATTTTTGTTCGGAACGAACAGTTATGACGCCCATTTTGCTTATGCAAGCTAACGATATTCTGGCGTGTTAGGAATATTTTTATTTATTAAATATTAGAAAAACTATTTCTGCGATAATTTATGCATTTCCAAATTTTAATTCTTAACGTATTACTGTATAAATTTTTAAAGCAAATGAATGTCCTTCTCAAATGCGTATTAATGTAATAGAACACTCAAGTTCAATAAATCGAAATATAATATTTTAATAATATAATATAATATATCAGTAATCAAAATATTCAAAGAAATGATAAAATTTTATACATGTGATACTATATGGGCTAAATATATTTTTTAGGAGCTGGTGCAGGTTACGGCCGAGGCGCAGGATCTGGATATGGTGCAGGAGCTGGCTCAGGAGCAGGAGCAGGCTCTGGTAATTTCCAGATTTGATAATAAAAGCTTTAAATTTATAGCAGGCTAAAAATAAACTACTATTTTGCCACACTAAATCCTGTCTTATTTGAAGATTAATTCCTAATATATTACTTAATAAGTTTTATAGCAAATCAATGTCGCATTAATAGTAATAGAATTCTTAAGTAGAATAAATCAAAATATAATATTTTAAATTTATAATAAAATGTTTCAGTAATCGAGTATAATATTTCAGTAATTAAATAATATGTTTTAACAAATTATAAAAATTTATACATATGATAATATATGGGCTAAATATTTTTTGTATGTAAAAAAAGAACTACGAATTTGTAGGACTAAATCCTAAAAGAGGCTTTCTTACTCCATGTAATTATTAATTTTCTAGCAGGCAATTATTGATTTTCTAGCATGCATTTTTTTTAATATTAGGAAAATCGAGAATTGAAAGATACAATTCAAACGTATTACACTTTTAAAATGAAATAAAAAAGGTGGCCAGATTTTTTTGGTCGGATCTAGCAGTTTTAATGTCCATTTTGCATGTGCAAGCCAATGACATTCTAGCGTGTTAGGAACATTCTTATTTAGTAAATATTGTATAAAAAATGTCAGAAATAGTTTTTCTCTTATCCGAATTTTAATTTCTAACATATTACTCTATTAGTTGTATTGAAAATCAATTTCTCATCTAAATGCTTATTAATGTAATAGAAGACTTAAGTTAAATAAATTGAAATATAATATTTAAAAAATGTAATATTTCAGTAATCGAACATCATGTTTCAAGAAATTATGAACTTTTATACATCTGGTAATATATGAGTTAAATATATTTTGTAGGAGCAGGTGCAGGTTATGGCCAAGGTGCAGGAGCTGGTGGTGGTACACGTGGTGGCTCAGGAGCAGGTTATGGTGCTGGTACCGGAGCTGGCTCAGGATCAGTTAATTTCAAAAATTCATAATAAAAACTTTAAATCTATAAGAAGTTCAAAATAAACTACTAATTTATAGGACTAAATCCTAAAAGGGGCGTTTTTACTCCATGTTATTATAGATTTTCTAGCCTGCATTTGTTTTTTAATATTGGGAAAAGTCAAGAATTAAAACATACGATTCAAACGTATTACACTTTGACAACGAAATAATAAAAGGTGACCAAATATTTTTGTTCTGATCGAACAGTTATGGCGTCCTTTTTGCATCTGCAATCCCACGATATTCTAGCATGTTAGGAATGTTTTTATTTAGTAAGTATTGTATAATTATTACAGAAATAGTTTTTCTCTTATCCAAATTTTAATTTCTAACGTATTAGTGTATACCAGAACTTCGTGAGACTTAATGATAGAAGAGTCTTTCTGTATCTTATTTTCCTTCCTTATAGTTTTTTTAGTACATAACGACTTGCAATATTGAAAGAATTTTGAGGTATATTTTCCTTCTAGATTTACCAAATTTTAATCCATAAAATTAGAAGACCCAAGTCAAACATATAAACTTTTACAACGAATTAATAAAAGTGACCAGATATAATTTAAGTTGGCCGAACGATGATGTCGTCCATTTTTACAACGATGATGATTTCTAACGTGATGATAAAGTATAATAACTACACACTGTAGTAATATAATAGGTACATTCTAATTTAGAAAACATTAAATGAAGACACAATTCTTAAAGAATTAAATTTCAACTTACCATTAATTGGATTCTTTATACACTGCTGCATAAACATAATAAAAATTCATTTTGCACTTAAATGTCTATTTATGCTGTAGAGTATTTATGTCGAATAACTCTAAATATAAAATTTCAGTAGAGACTAAATTTATCAATGATAAAATTTATCTACATTATTAAATACGGTCAACATGTATCGTTATAGGAGCAGGTGCAGGATACGGCTCAGGATTAGGTAATTAAAAAAATCTTGTTTATAAATGCTTCAGACTTATAGAATTTTTAAAATAGCCTACAACTTCGTCAGACTAAATCCTAAAAAAGACTTTCTTACATGCAGAAATAATTTTTCACTTATTATACGTATGATTCTTAACATATTACTGACTAAACATAATTAAAAAAAATAACTTCGCACTCACATATTACAGTACACTTAAGCTGGATAAATCAAAATATAACATTTTAATGAAGGATAATTATTAAATAATAAACTTCTATAGATATATTTGATTATGTAATGATTAAAATATATCGTTACAGGAGCTGGTGCAGGGTCTGGAACAGGAGCAGGTTATGGTCAAGGTGCAGGAGCTGGCTCAGGAGCAGGTAATTTCAAATAATAAAAGCTTTCAATTTGCAGCTCGTTCAAAAATATTACTACATCATAGGACTAAATCCAAAAAGTGGTTTTCTTACGCGATATGATTAGTAATTTTCTAGCATCCATTTGTTTTCAATGTTGAGAAAAATCGTAAATTAGAAGATAACATTGAGACGTATTACGGTTTTAAAATAAAATAATAATAGTAACCAGATACTTTTAAGCGGTTAAAACAATATGGCGTACATTTTGAATGTGCAACCCAACGACACTCTAGCGTGTAAAGAACATGTTTGACTACATATTTCTCGGTGAAGATTTAGTCGGGAGGACAATTAAGAGACTAATAATAAATTTAATAATAAAATAACATTATCGATCACCCATGTGACAGAAAATGCCGGAAATATTGTGTCACTGTGTTAAATGACTATTTGGGTCCTGTTCAAAGTTTGTGTGTATTTGTGTAAGCATACCATTCATATTCCTGAAGATGATAACGTGTCTGTGAAATATTCAAAAGTTTTAAATTTATAGCATGCAGAAATTTCAACGAAATTTAACATTACTTTCTGAAAACTTTAAAACGAACAGTAGAAACAATATACTGCAATTAAAACATGAATATATTGAATATTTGATGGCACATGCGCACATGGCAATAATTTTTAACTGTGCATGCGTGAAAGATTCCAAATTTTATTTCATACTTTGGTAATCAGCTATCTACATCTACGGTAACTTTTATTAACAGTCCAGTCAAATATCGCGAACTTTCAGAAAGATAGTGGTGATATAGTGAGTTGCTTTCTAAATGTAGCTTTATTATAAGGGATTTCCACAATTTTTCAATCAGTGCACTGTACCTTTCTGAGTTTTCATAATATTTGACTGGACTTTTTATAGAATTCTAAATAAAAAATGTGAAATCTTCCACGCATGCGCAGTTGAAAATTATTTCATACAAATGCCCATATCTCATCAAATATTCAATATATTCTTGTTTTAATTTCAGTATATTGTTTCTACTGTTCTTTGTCAGGTTTTTGGAAAGTTGTGTTAAATTTAGTTGAAAACTCTGTAACGCTATAAAGAAAAAACTTTTGAATTTTTCACAGAAACGTTAATATCCTCACGAATATGAGTTCTATGCTTACACAAATGAACACAAAAGTTGAAAGGGACTCGCATAGTCATTTAATACAGTGGCAGATGATGTTGATCATTTTCTGTTTCAGTGGGATCGCGAATATTATTTTATTATTAAATTTATTATTAGCCCCTTAATTGTCCTTCCGACTAAATCTTCACCGAGAAATATTAAGTCAAACATGTTCTTTACGTCCTAGAAGTTCAAGAACAATTCGTCAAGAATTTGAATAAGTATTCGATAAAACGTGTAAAATCGGATGCGCCCGGTCACTTATTCTTAATTTTTGGACATGAGTGTACTTAATTGGCTTCCCATAATGTCAGCTATCAATCCTATTGTGAATATGTAAAATAAACTGGAACGCTCGATTTTAGTCTTAGTCCACCACCATTCTTAGTACGTGCTTTACGACATTTAACGTAATGTGGGAAAATTTACTTCAATCTTATTTCCAAGGCGTCGTTAGATCCCTTTCAGAGCGCATAGTTGCTACTATTCCTGTGAATGGAACAAGCTATCATCCGTGTCCAAGTGATTGTCCTTTCAGTGCACAATAGTTCAAACTATAATAAAATTTTAAATGATTCATAAGTAAGTAATAATGCATGGACAAAATATATTGTTATAGGAGCAGGAGCAGGTTTTGGAACTGGTGCAGGTTACGGGCAAGGTGCCGGATATGGTCAAGCTGCTGCAGCTGCAGCCGCGGCAGCAGCAGCGGCGGCGGCGGCGGCACGATCAGGCCAAGGAAGAGGTTTTGGCTACGATCAAGGTGCTGGATACGGACAAGGTGCAGGAGTTGCTGTTGGAAGTTCAAGCTACCAAGATTATAGTTCTTCAACTAGTGTTTCTCAACAATCTGCTAGTGCATATGGTCAAGGATATAGTGCTGCAGGTAATTACTTTTATTGATTTGTTTATCTGAGAATAATAAATAAACGGTCAAGTGCGAGTCCTACTCGCGCTCAGAGGGTTCCTTACAATAAATAAATAGATTATTAATTGTATTATTAAGAAATCGTTGCTAAAAGAATAATAAAACTTTGTAAAAACAATACATTGTAGGGTTGGTTATAGCTGTATATACTAGAAAAGTATGAATGGGAATACCATAAAAGTTCAAAAGAGATATGAAGCCTAAATAATATCAAATATTTCTACTCCGTATAACTCTTTTTTTTAATCTTATCCTAATCTTCTTTTTTATTAACTTAATTCGATACTGACAATAAAAATAAAGCATATTTAAACTTCATTTGAAATTTCATAAAATTAAATTCAGCGTAGTAATAATATTTTCTTTTTACAGTGTAGCTGAAAGAAAACCTTCGTTCAAAGTTTAATCTTGGCATTGTGTTAAGTTCACTTCGAAAGGAGGTCGCAAAGTTGCAACGCCACCTTGGTCGGTGCCGCATTTTCCTAGATAGGTTTTTAATTAATTTTTAAAGACACGGGAGGCATATTGAGAGATCCACTCAATGCAAACTCGTCGCGAATCCCATAGTATTTATGTATTTTATTTTTATTAAATTAGTCTGCTTTTAACAATTTGACGTTTATTACTTTTATAGTGCTACTGGGCATTGCATTACACAAGTATATCATTAAAATTTGTTATCTAGCTCTAAAAGTCGATGGAACTTAGAGTACGCAGCCCCTGTCATTATGCATGTCCAAACCGTCCGTGTTTTTAAGGGTTGATATCTCGGTTAATTAAAACGATTTTTTTCGGAAATCATTATCAACAATGCTTTGATACTTCTGCTACGATAGGTACCCCAGCGCTCCTCAACACCTTTCCTGAATGCCCGCAAATCGAAATTTATATTTAACGGAAAAATGAGCTTTTCTCGAAAACTATGCGACCTAGGGTAATCTCTATAATTTTCCTGCAAGGTTTAAATTAACGTCTACTACCTCTAATTTTTTCATAATTTTAGTTTTAGTAGTTTCGGAAATAGATGGGGGGGGGGGGGGGGGGGACGTATTTTTGCGCTACATTTCCGACGATCTCTCTAAAAATATAATACCTGAAATTAAAAGAATGGTATTTTTGAGTTCAGCGTTACGAAAGCTTTCACACGATACCCCACCGATATACAAAGAAAATATTTTTTTTCAAGTAAAGCAAAGTAGCCTCTCTACATTTTTCCTAAATATATTTGTGAATGTTTAATAATCTGTAAATATGTGGGTTAATACTGTTTATTACTTCCCCCAATTTGAACTTTCAACGTTCCATAGCTTACGAGTAAAATGGCTGTGACAGACAGACAGACACAGGAGTGATCTTATAATGGTTCCGCTTTTACTTTTTAAATGCGGAACCCTAAAAATTTGGAGGACTTGACAGTTTAACATTCAAAATTTAAGAACCATAAAAAATTTTAATTCAGTCATAATAGACTTTAAGCTCAGTTACTGAAATATAAATATTTGACATTCTAAATATTAGAGTGGCTGATTGCTTTAATAATTTTCATGTTATTTTTGTTTTCTGTGTCTTACCGTGATGCTTTTATTAAATGTGTTTTTAAACTAATGTAATTGATATACGCAGAAATAGAAACTGCGGGAAATTAAAATGTTGGAGTTTGTGATTATTTTCTACAGCTTTCCGTTAATTTTAAGTTGCGTATATAACTTTCTTATTGAAAAAGAAGGTCGCAATATTTTTAAGGAAAAACAAGGAGAGTTAAAATAAATGTAAGTCATAATAACAGTATTTTAAAGGTAGTGTTTAAACTGCTCGATTCACATGTAGTAATTAATTTTTGTATTTGATTTATTTTGAGGTAATTCTCTTTGAGATCATAAACCTTGAAAGAATGTCATTCAGATCTGATAATGTTTACTGATTTAAGCTATGTCATATTTTTTGATATTACAGTCGATATTTAAAAACCTTAACTACTGTGACAGAAACCGTCGCATAACAACTGTGAGTGGTCTCTGAGACCGCATGATCGAAAGATGAATAAAAGGCTCAATTAACTCTTAGGATCATGGGATAGTGTTTCTGTAGTAACTTTTATGTACAAGGCTATTAAAATTACAATTCCTCTATCCAGAAGTCTTTAGCAAAAGCTCCAAAATAATAATAATAATTCGCCAGTATCTATACATGAAGTAAAACTTAGAAGTTAAACTGTGAAAACTGAAAAAAAGCAGCGATCTGCGAGACCGCTAAAGGCAGATAATGGTTAATTCGAACTCAGAAACCGACAGAATAATTCTAATTTTCGAAAAAAGGACCTGTCGTGCTATCACCAAAGAGAAAAAAAATCTAGTATAACATTACAAATATGAATATTTTGTATATTTAGAGTTTGTGTAAACATATTGATTTATACAATATAAGTTATATTTTTTAATTAAAATTTCTAGAAACACATTAATCTTAAAATCGTAAAATTATCGTACTTTTATTGCAAATAGAAGACAAGAATAACAGAAATAAAGCAGCAGAAATTAAAATAAATAATAAACTGAAGAAAAAAAAAAAAAAAAAAAAAAAGCTTATGTAAAATTAGAAATATGAAATTTTTTTTGTATATTTAGAGTTTGCGTAAAGATATCGAATTATACAATATACGTTATATTTTTTAATTAAAATTACTAGATACACACTAATCTTAAAAACTTAAAATTATCGTACTTCTATTGTAAATAGAAGTTTAGAATAACAGATATAAAGCAGAAGAAATTGAAATGAATAATAAACTACAAAACGAAATGAAATTTTTTTCATGTTTCTAAGTTCGTGAACTGAAGTTTAATGTAATTTATTTTATCTATTTTGGCCAGTCTTTCTATTTCGGATAAAGAATTTCTCTTTTTGTCTGCTGATGGCTGAATTTTTTTGTATATTTAGAGTTTGTGAAAACATATCAAATTATACAATATACGTTATATTTAATTAAATTTACTAGAAATATATTAATCATAAAAACATGAAATTATCGTACTTTTATTGTAAATAGGAAACAAGAATAACAGAAATAAAGCAGAATAAATTGAAAGGAATAATAAACCAAAACAGAAGAAATTGAAAGGAATAATAAACTACAAAACATAATGAAAATTTTTTCATTTCTCTAAGTTGGTGAACTGTAGTTTAATGTAAATTACTTCTATGTATTTCGGCCAGTCTTTCTATTTTAGACAAAGAATTTCTCTGTTTGTCTGCAGAAAGCTTTGTGTAAATTAAATATGTTCAGATAGTAGTTGCATGTATTGCTGGTTTTAGGTTAGGATGTTTAACCCTGAAATGGAAAAATTCATTTTTCCAATTACTAAAGCTGTTAAAATGACCCATTCTCCCATTTCAGTGTTAAGGACGCTGGGAGTCGGATCATCTGACATAGAATCATCTCCAGAATAAGTTATTTTTTTTTGTCTCTTTGCTCGTATAGTTTCAAGAATTTGTTCATCACTCAATTTCACACAAATTTCTAAATCATTATTCGTTACTACATATTCCCAAAATATACATTTTCGCAGTTTAATTTTTTTCTTTGAAGTTGACAAAATTCTGATGTTATGTTACCATTATAATTTTAAAAGATAACGTTTCTTACAAATCTGTAGTGAAATGGATTTATGGTTAATTCATTTTCACAACTTTGCACGTTGTGTACTCATTATTAATGGCCGATAGTAGCATAATAATATAATCAGGGTTCTCGCTGCCGCTCGCCATTGCGCCAAATCGCGACAAAATGCTTTATTTGGCGAGTAAACGAACAATCAGACTCGCCAAATTGCAAGTGCTCAATTTCTGCTGTTTTTTTGTGTGTGTGTGTTTGCAAAAACAGTCGAGATCCTTATCCGCTTTGCTGAAAGATTGATGTGATGTCGCTTTTAATGTTCAATCGCACCGTGCCATTTACAATGCTCTATATATAGACATACTAGCTCAACACAAATTCAGTTTAGCAATAGCCAAAGACACCAGAAAGGATTATTATGCGATAGGTATTAGTTGTCAGTTAATCGCCACCTATGTGCAGGTGTCGTGTCGTTAAAACACAAACAAAATTACTCGCACCAAGCGTCAAATAGAGAAAAGTTTTGCTGGAATGCGGTGTTGAAATTAGCCATTTATTTGTTATACTATTTTTTTGCCATACTATTTGTTAGTTATATGCAAAGTAGCATTGGCTGGTCAATTTTTTCTATCAGAATCTCATAGCAATTTTCAATGTATATTTTCAAAATGGTAGATCAAAGATAGCTAGCTGTTTTGAATTTTTATTTAGACTGCTAAAAGAATGTCTGAAACATTTACACATTTAGGAGACATTTAGAATTAATAGCTTCTGTAGCGGATAGTTGAATTTCTGGTTTATACGCAATTACAAAAAAAAGTTCAAGATAGATTTTTCCTTGTTTCACGCCGAATCTATTTTGCTAACTTTTTTTTTCATTTGGCTACTGTTTTTTATTTCTTATTCGCCAAATCGCTAATCTTGGTAAAAAGCCAGCGCGAACCCTGAATATAATTTCGATCACAATACGCAAAATAATTATCAGTTTCTTTCGTAAATAAGGAATGAACTAGTCTTTGGGGGCCACCGTAATACTTACACATCATGGATATGCATAATATAAAATATGAAAATAAAACATGTGTAAACTATTTACAAAATGCATACCCAGGGATAACTAAAATTAGTGAAATCTAATAGGCTTTGTCGCACTATTACATTCGAAGTACAGTCGGGGAAAAAAAAAAGTAAACACCCCCTACTAACTCCTCAACAAATTATCGTAGAAGAAAGTTACTGGTACCGAACGACTGGAAATAAAGTCTACTTTTAAATAATGTATATAAAATTTGCTTAGGGGGCCACCTACATATTAAAACGAACCATAACTTTGTTTTTTTCAATAGCAGTAACCAATTCTGACAGAATAAATGAACTCTACACCCTTCAATTAGCCTAAAAACAAATTTTTATGCAATTCGTACCATAAGTTTCCGAGAAATCAATTATTTTAAAACGAGCGTATTTTAAGGGCTGTATCCAAATTGAAGTTCGGTACTCGATTGTTGACCGAGAGAGCACCCTTCTTGATCAAGGCACCTTAAGCGACGCTCAAGCAGTCATTGAAGCATGCTAGATTACAGGACAGCACAAGAAATTTCCAAATATCTAGTCACTTCTATCATAGACGGCCCCTTAAACCATCATTTTGCCGTTTTTTAAGCATAATTTGAAAACTACTTGGAAGATAAATGTGAAATTTTGGATTTTCATAAAGCAGGACTTAATAAATATAAATCCATAAAAAAAAAAAAAAAACTGTAGGTTACAATTCATAATTTTTTCGAATATTAATTTCATAATTCATAATTCATATCATAAAATTATAAAAATTGCAAATTCAGCTTATTTATGTTTGGGTATATTAGTATTATTACCAGAAAAAAAAATAGCACATTAGGAGCATAATTTCGGGAGATATAAATAAAAATATGAAAATATAATTTAACATTAGAAGTACTAAATTTTGAATGTTTATAATTCAAAAACTTATCATTCAAATGACTTGAAATTTGGTGTCTAGAAATAGTTTGAACCGAAGATTTGAAATATCTCGTTAAAATTGGGTATTGCCATTGAAAAAAATGAAGTTAGGATTCGTTTTAATATGTAGATGACCCCCTAAGGAAATTTTATATACATCATTTAAAAGTAGACTTTATTTCCAATCGTTAGGTACCAGTAACTTTCTTCTATGATGATTTGTTGAGGAGTTAGTAGGGGTGTTTACTTTTTTTTTCCACAACTGTACATACCAAATTTCAAGCCTCTGCCTCTATTTGTTTGGTGGATAGATTGTTTAAAATCGTGGCTTGATTACGTCATAAACGTTAAATGCTCTATTACTGAATTGCGTAAAAGAAATATCCTTACAACTCCAAAAATAATAATCATATTAACTAACAGTTTACTGCGTCGGATTAAGCGTCTCATTTCCAATTAAAATTTGAATGAAATACAGTGTCATGAAAAATCGAAGAGTGTGGAAAATATGATTACAAATATCTCGCCAACTAATTATCCGATCGACTTCATTCTTTATGCATAATTTAGGTTCTTTTTATTGTCTTTTATATTCACTCCTTAAAATAAACAATTTCGAAAATTTGTATATACCTTATATCATAACGAAAATTTCGACAGTCCGAAAAAAATAGTTCCGGATAATCAAAGTTAATGAAATTCAATTGGCTTCTTCCAATTCTTACATACTAAGTACACACCAAATTTAAAGTCTCTATTTCAATTTTTTCGGGAGATAGAGCGTTTACAGACACACACACAGACACACAGACGGACGGCAATTTTTTTTCCTTCTAAAAATATGGTTTCGGAATCTCTAGTGTCTGAAACATGTACATCTGTCAATTTTTTTTTCTATTTTAAAAACGATTACAACTCTTACCCTATACTACGTACGATGGGTAAGTAAAAAGCGTTTCACAATTCTCTAGTATCATCCTTGTCTTTTGTCTCTTAAAGAAATCTTTCGAAAAATTAATTTTCTTTTGTCCGAATAAGCTGATCAGATATAAATAGTTTCGAATCAATGAACTAGTGTTAACACTATCTCAACTGTAAGATTTTTCAAAATTTATGATTAGTCCGAGATAACAGAATTGAAATTCACTATAATGCATACTGTGCGGAAACATACATATTTAAATGGAATAGAATTTGCATACAATTTCTCTTACTTTTCAGAAATATAGTATAATCTCGTTACAACGGATGTCAGTTTAACGAATTTTTCAATTTAACGAATATAATTTTGATTGATAAAAAGAAAAAAAAACTATTATCCTTTTGTGCTCTCCAGAGATTCATTGTAACGAGATTTTACTGCATCTCTCAAATGGAGCTACAGAAAGTCTTTTGTGCTGAGGAATTTTAATTTTGAGGCTGAAACTCGTTCATTTCTATCGATAATTGTAAGAATTACAGTGAAACTTCACTTTAACGAAGTTTCATCGTTACAATTAAACACTTCGTTATGAAGAAAATTCGTTAAATAGAAATCAAATTAAACTGATCAAATTTGTATGATAAAATACGCATTCATAAATCGAAAAATAATTATAAAATGGAAATACTGGTAAAATGTACTTCAATTCGGGCAGTTACAATTTTTTTTTAATGCAGTGTAAGCATATGAGAAAAATTTAATTAGAAAAATATCTATTAAAAAAAAAACATAATAAAGAGAGGCAAACAAAAACAGAAGCGCGGCGTATCTTTTCCCTTTTTTCTCAGATATCAGACCCTTAAATTAAAAAAAGTCTTCTTATTGTGTCGAATGGTTTTAGAATTTCCTTTTTTTTAGGTCTTTTAATTTCTTTTTCACTATCATTTTATTACACTTTGCAATATGTTATCGTCAGTAGGATATTCAGTTTTCTTAAGTGGTTTAGTTGTGTTAAGTGGAATAAACTTCGTTATATAGAATATATTTTTCGTAATATGGAGATTAATTTAGATGTTAATGGTGTTCAAAGTCAAGGTTCAGAATAAAATTTCGTTAAGTAGAAAAGTTTGTTAAAAGGAAGTTCCACTGTAGTTACATATTAGCAGACTCTCGGCAAAACAAAGGAAAAAGTACATAACAGTATCTACCTCAACACTTGACTGTTGTTCTACATAAGTAATGACAATTGTTGTTTCTTATTTAATTTCTACTATTCACCAACGAGTTAAAACGAACTGATTATACTGAAAATTAGTGCTGATTAAATTTAGAGGCAATAGGCAAAATTGTCATAATTGCTTAATTTTTTTTTAAATCTGTTTACATAATTGTCGAAAACAAAAGTTCATTCATTTGCAAACTGTTATACAAAAATTTTTAGAATGTGACCCAACAGTATTTTTTAAACAGTAATTCACGAACACCTTTTATCATATTATGCTTAACTACATTTTTGAATAATTCCATTTATGAAGGGGGTTTAGTACTGTAAAATACTACACACTGATATAAATTTTGAGAAAATATGACTTTGACGTGTCTTTTTCTTATAACATTAGAATTCATGCCTGATTCTTTAGATTTATCAAATTACTGTCACAGAAATTGAGCAAAATTTAACAGCTTATGAAATCAAAAACTAGTTTTCAATATTTAACAGTATTTAATAAAAGTTTCAGGAAGCGATTATACATGAATAAAAAATATTTTTATAGGAGCAGGAGCTGGTTCTGGCGCAGCAGCAGGTTACGGCCAAGGTGCAGGAGCCGGTTCAGGTGCAGGAGCTGGAGCAGGAGCAGGATCTGGAGCCGGCGCAGGTTACGGTCAAGGTGCAGGAGCCGGATATGGTGCCGGCGCAGGAGCTGGATCAGGAGCAGGTGCGGGATCTGGAGCCGGCGCAGGAGCAGGTTACGGTCAAGGTGCAGGAGCCGGATATGGTGCCGGTTCAGGAGCAGGAGCTGGATCAGGTGCAGGATCTGGAGCCGGCGCAGGAGCAGGTTACGGTCAAGGTGCAGGAGCTGGATCAGGAGCAGGATCTGGAGCCGGCGCAGGTTACGGTCAAGGTGCAGGAGCCGGATATGGTGCCGGTTCAGGAGCAGGAGCTGGATCAGGTGCAGGATCTGGAGCCGGCGCAGGAGCAGGTTACGGTCAAGGTGCAGGAGCCGGATATGGTGGCGGTTCAGGAGCAGGAGCTGGATCAGGTGCAGGATCTGGAGCCGGCGCAGGAGCAGGTTACGGCCAAGGTGCAGGAGCAGGATATGGTGCCGGTTCGGGTGCCGGTTACGGTCAAGGTGCAGGAGCCGGATATGGTGCCGGTTCAGGTGCAGGAGTTGGATCAGGAGCAAGTGCGGGATCTGGAGCCGGCGCAGGAGCAGGTTACGGTCAAGGTGCAGGAGCTGGATCAGGAGCAGGATCTGGAGCCGGCGCAGGTTACGGTCAAGGTGCAGGAGCCGGATATGGTGCCGGTTCAGGCGCAGGTGCGGGATCTGGAGCCGGCGCAGGAGCAGGTTACGGCCAAGGTGCAGGAGGCGGATATGGTGCCGGTTCAGGCGCAGGAGCTGGATCAGGAGCAGGATCTGGAGCCGGCGCAGGTTACGGCCAAGGTGCAGGAGCCGGATATGGTGCCGGTTCAGGCGCAGGAGCTGGATCAGGTGCAGGCGCAGGTTACGGTCAAGGTGCAGGATCTGGATATGGAGCTGGCTCAGGAGCAGGTAATTACAAACTTCTTGTTAAAAACGTTTCAAATTGATAGCATTTAAAAAATTTATAGCATTTTTTTTATTATAGCAATATCATAGCATCTTAATTATAGCATTTTATTATAATTTCGTAAAACTAAATACCAAAAAATCGTTAATGCTCTATTTGCTTAGGACTTTAAAAAACGTATTTATAACACGCAAACTTAAAAATCCTGAAAGAAACCAATCTTTAAAAAAAAAATATGCTTTTTTATCTGTCTCGCCTTTTATAATATTAGGATTCTTGCGTGATACTCCAGATTTATCCATTTAATGTTATAGAACTGGGAAGCGGCAGCACAGAGAATTATCTCATCGGGTTCACGATTGAAATTCCAGAATTAGTTAAAACTCGATTCGCATATTAAAACGCAACCGGTCTGCCAAGTCATATCTTGGCGGAAAACACCTAAAATCCATAGAATTATACAAGAAAGAGAAGGTTGGTTGTATGGGGTTTTATGGTGCAAAGTCCCTATAGGGACATGCTGCGCCAAGACAAAGTCAAAATGGAAAAACATAAAACCCCCAAAAATTTGAGTAAGAAAAGAATAACAAAAAGATAAGAAAACCAAAAAAATTAATGAAAACAGCAAGATGTATAATTAAAACCATTTAAAATATTCAAAAGTCCATAGTTAAAAGGCAAGCGTATTCTAATTAAAATCTGTGGAGTTATTAAGTAATAACTGTTAAAAGATACCAAGTTTAAAAAGAGGTACAAATACTACATAAACACAAGTTTAAAAAACACATGTGTAAAAAACAATGTAAAATCAATTAGGTAAAAATTCCTCGAAAACTGTATTTTCTTCGTCAGCACTTGACTCATACGACCTCGAGTCCATTGCTTCATCTACATAGTTCTGGAGCTGCTTCGGATCCCTTAAGTTTGAGACAGGTGGATTTAGCCAGTTGTTCTTGCTCTTTTTCTTCACAGTGTTCCACTGTGAAGAGCCACCGATTGTTTTTCTCTCTTTCTGAACGCAGATTTTTTTTGCTTGGTTTCACTGTTTCACTAGTATCAGGTTTCTGTGATGTTTTTTTAAATTTAACAGCTTTAGTATCAGTCTGGAGTTCAGATGACTTTTTGGATTGAATTGGTTCGGATGACTTTCTGGATTGAACTCGGTCGGATGACTTCTTGGATTGAACTGGGTCGGATGACTTTTTGGATTGAACTGGGTCGGATGACTTTTTGGATTGAACTGCAGGTTTTTGTGACTGACCAGTTTGATATACTATAGTAACAGGTTCTGAGGATGGTAGCCAACGTTCCAATAATGGGGTTGCATAACATTTAGAACCACAGCAGACATCACGAGTTTGTATCTTTGTGGTGCCGAGTGGTACTGTCATAGGTGAGTTATTTAGGGGAACGGAAGGTTCGGTCTGGGTGCTTATGTGCCTTAACGATTTTGGTTGTTGTTTGAGTAGATTAGAGTAGGAGACTCCGACTGACGGAGTCCTGGATTCAACAACTTTACGGGCTTCAGGATAGGAGAGATTTTGAGTTATTTTAACAGAAATGATTTCTTTTTCACGTATCCAGGTTGGACAAGAACGGGAGTATGCAGTATGATTACCCTTGCAATTTATGCAGCGTTCAGAATTTTTACATGATTTATTGTCATGGCCAGCTTCTGCACAACGTGCACAGGTAGTGGAACCCCGACAGTTAGTAGTAGTGTGGCCATAACGCTGGCAATTAAAGCAGCGTAGAGGATAAGGAATGTAAGGACGAACAGGACAATTAAGGTAACCAGCTTTAATTCTTTTTGGTAAGATAGGGCTATTGAAAGTGAGAATGATGTGCTTTGTGGGAAGCACTTGTCCATTCCGACGGAGTGTAATACGTCGTGCATCTATGACATTTTGATCATTTAAATTTTGTAAAAGTTCATCCTTGGTAGAAAATAAAAGATCTGGTTCGGATATTACACCACGGCTTGTATTTAGGGTTTGATGTGCTTTAACAGAAACAGAAACTGGACCTATTGTATTACAATTTGATAGAAAATCAGACTGGTTGGCTGAAGTAACCTCAACCAATAAATCCCCAGACTGCAGTTTTCTGAGATTATGACCATCACCGAAAACAGATTGAAATGATTTTGAAATAAAGAAAGGTGAAGTTTTCTTAAATGAACTATCGGACAGGCTATCAGTACGTTTGATTACAAAGAAGCGAGTGAAAATATTGCTCTGTACAGTTTGTTGCTCGCCACATGGGAGAGGAAGTAAAGTTTTTCCATCCATATTGGGATAAAAAATCAATTCAGACCCAGGCCGCACCACCCTCTACCGAGCCCAACAAGGGGATGCACATTCGTGCACCAGTGCTAACCAGGGCCCATACGGTCACAAGACACTCCTATGCCAGTCTCTACCCTTAACGAGATGGCTAGTAAGTACTCGCTCACTTGATCCCCAGCCAGTGACAAGTCAGCTGACCAGCCGATTGATGCATACGGGACCAATATGCACCTCCCGTCTACCTGAAGCAGAGGCCAAAGCAGTGTGTTGATTTCCCTCAACTGCCAGGATCCCCCCAAGAAAGAGAAGGAGGACGACCCATCGGATTAGCTCTGAAGCCTGCAGTCGGGAATTTACGCTGAGGAACTGCTTGAAAACCCCCTAACACTAAGCGAAAACCAAGCCTTACTATCCTCCCTTTCCCGCAAGTGCTCATGAGTATTAATGTTGAATGAAAAAATTCGGTGGCAAACAGCTAGCAGGGAAGGTCCAATGCAATGATACGCTTGTTTTCCTTCCGTCTTAGTTCTTATTAGTTACGTCCAAGGTGCAGGAGCCGGATATGGTGTCGGTTCATGCTTCCGTGCTGAAAATCCGATTTTAGCGGTTGACTCGAAGGTTTACCATTGTGTTTTCCTGCATTCAAAGGAATGAAAACGCGGAGGACTGTGAGCAGAAAAACACTATAGTAAACCTACGAATCAACTTCTAACATCGAGTTTTCAGGTGTTTTCCACCATACGGAATGCCTCTCGGTGTATTACAGGCGTTGGGGGGAAATTTAACAGTTTATGAAAACAAAAAAACTAGTTTTCTACCTTTTGCCGTATTTAAAATATTTTCAAGATGCAATTACACATGTATAAAATATATTGTTATAGGATCTGGAGCCGGAGCAGGTTATGGTCAAGGTGCCGGCGCAGGTGCAGGATCCGGCGCAGGAGCAGGTTACGGCCAAGGTGCAGCAGCCGGATATGGTGCCGGCTCAGGCGCTGGAGCTGGCTCAGGAGCAGGTGCAGGATCTGGAGCCGGCGCTGGAGCAGGTTACGGCCAAGGTGCAGGAGCTGGCGCAGGATCAGGTAATTAAAAATTTCTTGTTAAAAAATGTTTCAAATTTATAGCATTTAAAAAATAAATTATTACTTCGTAAAACTAAATCCTAAACGAGTCTTTAATACTCAATTTGCTTAGGACTATATAGTACGTATCTGTTTTCACTATTCAGAATATGTATGGTGTATCTTTCATCTATACGTATCATATTTCAATTCGTAAAATTAGAAGATACTATTCAGGCGTATTAAAGCTTTAACAACGAAATGCTTAAGATTACCAGATACGTTTGATAAGATCCATTTTGCCTGAAGTGACATTCTAGTGTGTAAGAAGCATTCTTATTTAGAAATAAATATATAAAGAAATGATTTTTATACAAATAAATGTACTTTCATCCAGATTTAATTTTTATAATGACAAAATTAATTTACAAACAGTTTTAAAATGTTAGCATTTTCTACAGCGTAATTTTGAGAATTGAATTCGGGCTCTGATAACACAAAATGGGATTTGAAATCGTCGACCTTGGACTCAAAGAAAGGAAAAAAAAACTAGTAAATTTGGAATTCTGTTTTAAGTCGGATGCGAATGAACGTCATTTTACATAGAAATAAAAGCGTGTGCTGTAAGTCTTAAAATTCAATTTTAAGACTTACAGCACACGCTTTTATTTTATGTAAAATGACGTCATTCGCATCCGCTTAAGAATTCCACATTTACGATCCTCTCTTAAACATCTACAGTAAAGCATGCACAGGACGTCACTATCGCAAAAAATACACAAATGCAGCAAAAAGATGCCGTCATTAAAGAAACCAGACAAAAAAGAAAGAAAAAAAAACGGCTGTTCAATGATTCATTGGCCTTCATTTGTTTGTAACATTAATATAGATACTTAAATTAAATATAGTTTATAAAAGCTCCATGTTTTAACAGAAATCATTCGTTTATATTTTTTCAAAATAGCACGTATTTTAATTACATTTTCTTTCGGTTGTTATGAAAAAATGGCAACAAAAATACAAATTAATATTTTACAACTATTTTTCCTTTACTTTCTACAGAAATGGGGTACTTCCGTTGCCGATATTAAGCTAATGGCTCTAAAATCTACAAAAAAAAAAAAAAAAAAATATTACACAAATAAATGGAGATGCAGTTTTCGAACAAATTGCATTTAAAAGTACTTTTTTTTTTCAGATACAACGGTATAAAAATTGAAAATCTGCGATGCTTAGAAGTTTAAAAAATTGCTATTGAGTATTTAATCATACTACTTTGTTTTCTAAAAAAAAAAAAAAAAAAAAAAACTACAGCCCGAAATCATCTTTACTTGCGGGTGGTGTGATAAGTTGAGTTACGTCTGCATGCGCATCCTCAGATCTCCACACAAAATATAATACACCCTTAGAAGCTACATGGTATGTCAGCGTAAGAGATGCACTCATGCCATTTATCAAGACCTATCTTCTAAATGATAATGTCATGTTTTAAAATAATAATGAATATCCTTATAGACATCGCTTGAAAAAGTAAATGGTTAGCGCATTACAATCAGTTTAAAGAAGGGTTCTCGCTGCCGCTCGCCATTGCGCCAAATCGCGACAAAATTCTTCATTTGGTGAGTAAACCAACAGTCAAATTCGCCAAATTGCGAGTGCTCATTTGTGTGTTTGTGTGTGTGGTGTGCTAATACAGTCGAGATTCTTAGGCGCATTACTGAATGATTGATGTTGCTTTACATGTTCAATCGCACCATGCCATTTACATTGCTCTATTTATAAAGATACTGTCTAGAAACCAATTTAGTTTAACAAGAGGCAAAGACACAGAAAGGATTATGCGATAGGTATTTCTCTATTGGCAGTTTATCACTATCTATGCTCCAGCGTCGAGACAGTAAAAACGTAAACAAAATTACTCGCATTAACCCTAGAACTACCGGAAATTTTACTCAAGTTTTATAAAAACATTCTACACCAGAATTTTTACTTAAAACTATTTAATTTGTTTATTTAAATTATTATTGTCTGATTTATACATTTAGTTTGTTTTGAAGAAATTTCTGGTTTGAATAAATATTTTGAATGTACATGTCGGGTCCAATGGACCCGTCTGGTAGACGGAAGGTTAAGCGCTAAATAGAAAATTTTTTTACTGTAACGCGGTGTTGCAATTAGCCATTTATCATACTATTTATTAAAAGTATGCAAAGTATCATTGGCCGGTCAAATTTTTTCAATAGCTTAACAGTCGAAATCGCAGACATTTTTAGTGTATATTTTCACAACGGTAAATCAAAGATTGCTGTACTTAATTTTTAATTAGACAACTAAAAGAATGTCTGAAACATTTACACATTTATTAGACATTTAGAAAGTACTTATTTTTAATAGTTTCTGTAGCAGATATTCGAATTTCTATTGTATAAGCAATTACAAAAACTTAGGTTATTTTGGAACATATTGAAAAAAGGGGATACAATAAAGTATTAAAGATAGATTTTGCAGTGTTTCAAGCCGAATCTATTTTGCTAATATTTCTGTTCATTTGGCTACTGTTTTTTATTTCTTATTCGCCAAATCGCTAATGTTGGTTAAAAGCCAGCGAGATCACTGGTTTAAAGCCACCACAAGGTAGGTCAAATTACAGTGCATACTCAAAATATTTTGAAAAAAAAATGCCAATGAAACTACTCATGTACAGTCGTGGGAAAAAAAAGTAAACACCCCCTACTAACACCTCAACATATTATCGTAGAAGAAAGTTACTGGTACCGAACGATTGGAAATAAAGTCTTCTTTTAAATGATGCATATAATATTTGCTTAGGGGCCATCTACATATTAAAACGAACCATAATTTTGTTTTTTTCAATAGCAGTACACAATTCTGGCAGCATAAATGAACTCTACACCCTTCAATTAGCCTAAAAACAAATTTTTATGCAATTCGTACGATAAGTTTCCGAGAAATCAATTATTTTAAAACGAGCGTATTTTAAGGGCTGTATCCAAATTGAAGTTCTGTACTCGATTGTTGACCAAGAGAGCACCCTTCTTGATCAAGGCACCTTAAGCGACGCTCAAGCAGTCATTGAAGCATGCTAGATTACAGGACAGCATAAGAAATTTCCAAATATCTAGTCACTTCTATCATAGACGGCCCCTTAAACCATCATTTTGCCGTTTTTTAAGCATAATTTGAAAACTAGTTGGAAGATAAATGTGAAATTTTGGATTTCCATAAAGCAGGACTTAATAAATATAAATCCATCAAAAAAACTGTAGGTTACAATTCATAATTTTTTTGAATATTAATTTCATAATTCATAAATTATATCATAAAATTATAAAAAATGCAAATTCAACGTACTTATGCTTGGGTATATTAGTATTATTGCTACACAAAAAATTAGCACATTCGGAGAATAATTTCAGGAGATATAAATAAAAATATGAAAATGTAATTTAACATTAGAAGCACTCGATTTTGAATGTCTATAATTCAAAAACTTATCATTCAAATGACTTGAAATTTCGTTTCTAGGCATAGTTTGAACCGAAGATTTGAAATATCGCGTTAAATTTGGGTATTTCCATTGAAAAAAATGAAGTTAGGATTCGTTTTAATATGTATATGCCCTAAGCAAATTTTATATACATCATTTAAAAGTAGACTTTATTTCCAATCGTCCGGTACCAGTAACTTTCTGCTACGATAATTTGTTGAGGAGTTAGTAGGGGGTGTTTACCTTTTTTTCCCCACGACTGTACGTTAGAATGGATCTGTCATATTTAGAGCCAGAATCAGAGTAGAAAATCAGTAAAAAAAAAAAAAAAAAAAAAAAAAAAAAAAAAATTTACTTTCTAATATTTGGTGCGAAAAGATGAATTCTCCACGCGATTTGGCGAGCAACATCTTTCCTCGCCAAATGAAAAAAATTAAAATGTATTTGGAAATTGCTTGTGAAATAAGTATCTAAATGCGCAATACCCGATGAATTTAATCTTTAAGGAGGAAATTTTTTATTATTTTTTCTATAAGATTATATACAAGTAATAAATATAAGTTGCGTATTGCTGCAGTTAATTAATTTTACACGGTTTCACAGGCTGGATAAGTTTAAAGTGTATTTAAATGTAACAGCCTCATTAAGAATGCTGTCGTTAAACATTTCGATATGGATTTAGACTCGTTTCCATGGCAACAAGCTTTTTAGGTGCGTTCATAATTATATAAATACGTAGCACCTCTAGTCGTCGTTCAGTCCGTCTGTTCGCATATAACAGCGCTAAAACTACCCAACCGAAACATTTGAAATTTAAAATATAAAATTGTTGCATAATTTTATCGAGTCATTTCAGATTTTATGAAAATCGGATGTATATTTAACTACAGGGACAGTCAAAAGTTTCCCGTTACATTACAGCCAATGGGAAAAAATTATTTCAAGTGCATTTTAATGATGTTACAGCCTTTCGAACAGAATGAAATTGATATGTACTTATGAAGCGCACTAAAATAAACATTCAGTACAATATGCAGTGCAAACAATATTTATAAAACTACTTATAGTACGAACGCACCTCATTTGCCACGTTTGACGTGCAATTTCCAACTTCTTTGTCTCCGAAATTAATGTCGAAGTCAAATTGCCAGTGCTTAGATTCGAACCTTAATTTTGAGTATGAAGCAAGATTAGATTTCATCATATACAGATATAAATCTATACGACAAAATTTTAGTTATAAAAATGTAAGTTAAATTTACTTAAAATAGATTCGTATTGAAGAGTAAAACATATTTTTACCTTACAGAGTATTTATCATAAAAGCGTATTTTTCAAAACTTTATTGTTCCGCCAACGAAGGATAAATCGTAGTGAAAGTACGAAATTTCCATTATTTTATTACGGATTCTCTATAGAGGTTCCAGGGGAATTTTTTTTATAAACAGATATACACTCATGAGAACAATATTCTGTAATTTTTTTGAGTACGCGTTTATGGAGATCTTCCTTATCAGTTGGTCTTTCATATTAATAGCTATCAACCCTACTGAGAATACGTAGGGTAAAGTAGAACACTCGAATTTAGTCTTACCCTACAATTATCGCTTGTTAAATGCATCGACATTTAACGTATTAGGAGAATCTGCTTCATTTTATATCCAAGGCGTTCTTACATCTATTCCAAGGCGTATAACTTCTGTTATTCATGTGTGTCATATACGCTCGAAATACACTAACCAACCCAGGTGTGTAATCCTTCGGTTAATTTATCACTAGTTTTCTTCACAACACTAAATTATAGTTTATTTATAAGAATACACAAAGACATGGAAGAGAAAACATTTATTTGAACGTCACACTATATACAAATAATCAAATTTTTCACATAGCTGCAAACCACCTTCACATTTCACTCCAAAACAACACTTCACTATATTGCTAAATTATTTCACAAAAAAACTCAAATTAATATACTTCCGTCTTTATTACAATCTTTCGGTTTCTCATAAAAAATACCCGCGCATGCTCACATGCCGGCTTACACAACACATCTACCTTTCACACTCTCAAAAACCGTCTCCCTACCTCTCCGCGCCCCCACGTATCACGTGTCAAATGGCGCCAGAGAAATTAAAGGAAAATTATCCAGACATCACAATGTGAAAACTGCAAACTACCAGTCATTGTCAAAATTAACATTCTTTAAGTTTATAATAGTTCCATGCAGACTAAATTTTTAAATAATTAACTGATTCATATTTAAAAATATATGGAAAAATTTAATGTTGTAGGTGCGGGTGCAGGCTCAGGAGCAGGTGCAGGCTACGGCCAAGGTGCAGGAGCAGGTTCTGGAGCTGGCTCAGGAGCAGGTGCTGGATCTGGCGCAGGTTTTGGACGATACAGCTCCGCCCAAGCTGCAAGTGCAAGCTCCCAAGCTTCCAGTTCTTCATCTAGTGTGTCTTCCCAATTTGGTAGTGCGTATGGTCAAGGGTATGGTCCTGGTGCAGGTAATTATTTTTATTGCTTTGTTCATCAGAGAATGACACATTTAAAGAAAATGAAAACTTAAATTTCTTGATTTAACAGCCAAAAGAATTTTTTTTTGTCATTCATAATAGTCTTATTTCAGTAAGTCAAATATAAAAAAATGTCATTTTAAATATTCGAGTGGCATCTCATTCCTTTAATAAATCCTCAAATATGCTTTGTTTAATACATCTCATTCCAAACTTTGTAATATATGTGTTTTTAAACTTTTAAATGCAACTGACTTATGCAGATATAGAAACTGTACGAAGTTAACATGTTCGAGATTATAATTACTTTGTATAGCTTTCTATTAATTTTGTAGCATTAGCACAACATTCTTATTAAAAAAAATGGTAGAATATGGTTAGTCGATAAAAGAGAGATTTAAAAAAAAAGTCGCAATGACTGTGTTTTAAAGCTAGCTTAAAGAGATCACTACGTATGTAGTGAATTAACTGCAGGAACTGCAATAATTTTTGCAAGAGATTTTTTTGAGATTTTTCTCTCTGAGCTCGTAAAATTTGCAAGATCAGTCAGATAAAATAATGTTGATTGTTTGGAGTCGGAAAATTTCCAGTAATCGAGTTCTAAAAAAAATTAATTTTATGCTACTGATCAAATGTAAGATTTTCCAGACTTTATGATTAGTTTCAATTATTTCAAGTGACTGTAATGCATATTGTGTGGAAAACATATTTACATAGAAAGAAATTTACCTTCCATTTCTCTTACTTTTGAAAAACATCTTTCAAATAAAGCTAGAAAGACACTTTTTGTGATGAGAAATTATAATTTTTAAATTTATAAGATTAATTAGTTTATTTCTATTGTAACTCGGAGATTTAGTTAATTATTAGTAGACTCTTGACAAAACAAAGATGCATAACAGCTGCAGTATCTACGTCGACACTGGAACGGTTGTTCTAAATAGTGTTACAACTGATTCTTATTCAATCTCTAGCAGTCACCAGAGATTTAAAACGGATCAATTAGACTGAAAATCGATAATAATTAAAATTAAGATAGACATTCAATAGGCAGAATTACTATAATTGCTTATTATTTTAATTATGTTAACATAATTATTAAAAACAAAAAAATAATTCATCTGCAAGTTGTTGTACAAAACGTTTTAGTATATGATCCGATTGGATTTTTTAAATGAAACAAGATTTGACACTTACTTTCTCTCTTTAAAGTTGTACTTAATTTTTTAAAGTTTCCGTTCCATAATGGTGTTCTAATACTGCAAAATATAAGATTCGGATATAACAGTTTATTTAAGTTGGGTTAAGAAAATTACACACAAACTTAAAAACTCATATGTAGAAAGCAATGTGTTTTTGTGAAATTACATCTGTGATCTACCTCCTCTTATTATGATTTTAGTAGTCACGCCAGATTCTCGACATTTATCCACTTGCTGCAACATTAGTTTAGAAAAACTAATATTTATCATCTAATGAAATCAATAAATTAGTTTTACAGCTTATGCTATATGTAAAACGCTTTCAAAATGTAATAATACATGAACGAAATAAATTGTTTTAGGAGCAGCAGCGGGTGCAGGTTCCGGAGCAGGTGCAGGATCTGGATTAGGCGCAGGTTACGGCCAGGGTGCTGGAGGTGGATATGGTGCTGGTGCAGGTTCCGGAGCAGGTGCTGGTTATGGCCAAGGTGCAGGCGCAGGAGCTGGCTCAGGAGCAGGAGCAGGTTACGGTCAAGGTGCTGGTTCAGGAGCGGGCTCGGGTGCAGGTTATGGCCAGGGTGCTGGAGCTGGGTATGGTGCTGGTGCAGGTTCCGGAGCAGGTGCTGGTTATGGCCGAGGTGCAGGCGCAGGAGTTGGCTCAGGAGCAGGTGCAGGTTATGGCCAAGGTGCTGGTGCAGGTTCCGGAGCAGGTGCTGGTTACGGCCGAGGTGCTGGATCTGGATATGGTGCAGGTTCCGGAGCAGGTGCAGGATCTGGAGCAGGAGCTGGATATGGAGTCGGTGCAGGTTCTGGAGCTGGCGCAGGATCTGGAGCAGGATCAGGTTACGGTCAAGGTGCTGGTTCAGGAGCAGGTAATTTTGAAAATTCTTGTTAATAAAAGTTGCAAATTTATACCCCGTTTAAAATAGACCGTGAATTTGTCAGACTAAATCAGAAAAAATGATATATATATCTCCGCTTACTTTATATTTTTTTAGCGCGTGATAGTTTAAAATATTATGCAAACGTCTAGGATATATTTTTACGGTAATAACTTTTCGTTCATTCCAAGTTTGATTTTTAACATATTGTTTTATAAATGGCTGCAGTTATTTAATTTTATACGGGTTCACCGGCTGGATAAGTTTTAAGTGTATTTTAAATGTAACAGACTGATTAAGAATGTTGTCATCGATGTGCGTCAGCGTTTCCATAATAGCATTCTCTTGTTGTGTCCGGAAGCAACAATATTGAAGTCAAATTGCCAGCGGTCAGAAACCGATCTTAATTTCGAGTTAGAGAAACTTTTCATCCATTTAAATTTTGTTTTTAATTATTTAACTTTTGAATAGGTATTTTTAAGCTTTTAACCCTGCAGTGCTCGCGCGGCGGCCCATAGACGCCAGGATTGTTTCTTTTCCCGATGTGCACTGCTGAAGTCAAGGAGAAGTCACGTGACCTTTATGAAAATATGGTCCATATGGCTAGTATGAAACAACAATATATATACGTTTTACTTCAATTATCCCTTTGAATTTATAAATTTAAATTGAACGCCTAAATATATATTTGTACAGCAAAAATATACCTGGCGTGTGTCAAGTGCCGCGCGACCTTTAACGTAACAATATGCCACGCGAGCACTGCAGGGTTAAATGCAACTGACCTATGCAGAAATAGAAACTGTACGAAGTTAAAAAGATTGAGTTTATAATTACTTTGTATAGCTTTCTATTAATTTTGTAACGTCAGCATAACTTTGTCATTGAAAAAAATGGTATACGTTTACTGGAAAAAGGGAGATTTAAGAAAAAGTCACAATGACTGTGTTTTAAAGAGACTAAGTATGTAGTGAATTAATTGCAGGAACTAAATTTTTTTTTTGAGATTTTTGTCTTTGAGCTCATAAAATTTGCAAGAACCTCAGTCAGATATAATAATGTTTATTGTTAGCAGTTACGATCGACGTTTGTTAATTCATATTCTTAGGGACAGAGAAAATTTCCAGGAATCTAATTCTAAAAAAAATAATTTTCCTGCTATAGCTCACATGTAAGAATTCCCAGACATTATGATTAATTTCAATTATCTGAAGTGACTGTAATGCAATATTGTGTTGAAAACATATGTAGATGGAAAGTACCTCCATCTCTGTCTATCTCTTACTTTTCACAAACATCTTTCAAATAAAGTTAGAGAGACGCTTTTTGTGATGAGAAATTATCATTCTTAAATTTATAAGGTTGAATTCGTTCATTTCTATTGTAATTCCGAGATTTATTTAAATATTGGCAGAATCTTGACAAAACAAATGTGTAGAGAATTTGAAGAAAGAAATCCTTGAAATTTTCTTATTTTTATTTTACAACACAAAAACAAATCTTGACATTCACGAAAACTTAACACACAATGAAACATACAGTTCTGGTTTCAGAATCAAATTTCCCTAGTTAAAATTAACACTCTAATTAGTATGCTTTCATCACATGAAAGCCTTAAATTACATTATAAAAATATATCCCCTGCCTAAACTGGGTGCAGATAATTAAATAAAATAAAGAAAGACAATAATGCAGCAGGAGCAACATTCTCCATACCACACTCTCAGGAAAACCAAACATCAACTCACTGATGATGTCATAATTAAGATTTCACAACAGCACAGAATGCATAGTGCTGCCATCTGTCAACAAACAGAATAACTAAAATCTTATATTTGATTCTTAATCAGTTTAGCACTGAACAAAACGTAAAGGTACATAACAGCTCGAGTATCTACCTCAATAGGTCTCTGTAGGTCTAAATAATAACAGGGATGAGATTTCCGCTTTTTTGTACACCAGTATAATGTTGTTCCCTTAAATCGCAAAAGTGGTCTGATTAAATAAAATAACATTTTCTCTAACAAAATACTGATGTGCAAAAAAAGAGGAAATCTCATCCCTGTAATAATTACAACTGTTTCTTATTCAAGCTCTATGAATCACCAAAGGTTTAAAACGGATTAATTAGGCTGAAAATTAATAATAAATAAAATTAAAAGGTTTAAAACGGATTAATTAGACTGAAAATTAATGATAAATAAAATTAAAAGGTTTAAAACGGATTAATTAGGCTGAAAATTAATGATAAATAAAATTAAAAGGTTTAAAACGGATTAATTAGGCTGAAAATTAATGATAAATAAAATTAAAAGGTTTAAAACGGATTAATTAGGCTGAAAATTAATGATAAATAAAATTAAAAGGTTTAAAACGGATTAATTAGACTGAAAATTAATGATAAATAAAATTAAAAGGTTTAAAACGGATTAATTAGACTGAAAATTAATGATAAATAAAATTAAAAGGTTTAAAACGGATTAATTAGGCTGAAAATTAATGATAAATAAAATTAAAAGGTTTAAAACGGATTAATTAGACTGAAAATTAATGATAAATAAAATTAAAAGGTTTAAAACGGATTAATTAGGCTGAAAATTAATGATAAATAAAATTAAAAGGTTTAAAACGGATTAATTAGGCTGAAAATTAATGATAAATAAAATTAAAAGGTTTAAAACGGATTAATTAGACTGAAAATAAATGATAAATAAAATTAAGTTAGACAGGTAATAATCAGACTTACTATCTATATTATAAAGAACAAACGTGTCTATGCATGTGCTGACGTCATTTTGACGATGGCAACACCAAACGATTAAATTTAATATTTATTTGTTATTGCAATTTTTTAAGGCACATTTTCAATTTTTACACCATCCAATAGAGGAAAAAATGTACTTTCAAATGCAATTTGTGTTAAAAATATATCGCAATTTATTTGAAAACTGAATGGCAATTTATTCAATGTTTACTGTTTAAACAAAAATTTCAAGCCTGAATTTTTATAAAAAATCTATCGTTATCGCTGGCCACGATTGCGAAAAATAAATCCGTTTGCTCTTAAATTAATATAAATAGCTCATGATTTGATTCCAGCTAGTATACCGTAACGAAATGAAAACATTCATCTATCAATAAATAAAATACAAATTTAAGACATGTAATCAAATTTCGCGCATGACCCACTGAAATGAACAGAATCAAAAATGCTAATTGTAAATAGCGATTTTGGAGATTTCTTCGGCTGTTAACTCTTGATGTGAGGCCAGTATGAAAATATCGCTTTTAATATGTTACAAAACTTTATTTAAACCCATTATTGCTGTTTTTCATATAAATATGATTTCTTGAAAAGTTAGTGGGCGTTCTAAAAATATATTGAATGTAAACAATCTATTATAGTTATCAATTAAAAGAAAAAAATACTGTACTGCGAGACTTTCTCCTCGCAATCTTCGAAATTATTTACGGATAAGTATTTTCCTTAATTTTTGATTAACTGTAGTTCTTTATATCAAACAACGTGCTTCAACGATATATAAGTATACAATATCAAAAGACGCTTGTAGAACCTTTCGAAAAATACCCCAAGCATGTTAACATCAGAAATAATATATATATGATTGTTCTCATCTATATTTTGTAACCCAGGAAGCCCGGGTTTATGATCTTATAAGTGCTTAATATTTTAATTATGTTAACATAACTGTTGTAAACAAAAAATCATTCATCTGCAAGTTGTTGCACGAAACTTATTAGTATATGATCCGACTGTTCGTTTTTAATTAAACAAGATTTGACACTTACTTTTTTCTCTTTAAAGTTGTACTTAATTTTTGAACGCTTCCATTCCTTAATGGTGTTCTAATACTGCTAAACATCAGATACGGATATAGCAATTTATTTTTATTCGGTTACGAAGATTACACATAAAACTTAAAAACCAGAAGGTAGAAAGTAATATATTTTTGTAAAATTACGCCTGTGATCTAACTCGTCTTATTATGATTTTAGTATTCATGCCTGATTTTCGACATTTATCCATTTACTGCAACATAAGTTTAGCGAAACTTGTATTTATCATCTAATGAAATGAATCAATTAGTTTTATAGCTTATGCTTATGTAAAACAGATTCAAAATGTAATAATATATGAACGGAATAATTTTTTGTAGGAGCAGGAGCAGGTTCCGGAGCTGGTGCAGGATCTGGATCAGGCGCAGGTTACGGCCAAGGGGCTGGAGCAGGTTATGGTGCTGGTGCAGGTTCAGGATCTGGAGCAGGAGCAGGTTACGGTCAAGGTGCTGCTTCAGGAGCTGGCGCAGGTGCAGGATCTGGAGCAGGAGCAGGTTACGGTCAAGGTGCTGGTTCAGGAGCAGGTGCAGGTTATGGTCAAGGTGCAGGAGCTGGATCAGGAGCAGGAGCAGGTTACGGTCAAGGTGCTGGTTCAGGAGCAGGTAAGTTTGAAAATTCTGTTGCAGCTTACATTTTTCATCTAATGAAGTATATAAATTAGTTTTATAGGTTAAACTAGATGTAAAACACTTTCAAAATGTAATACAATATTAACAAAATAAATTGTTGTAGGTGCAGGAGCGGGTGCAGGTTACGGATCAGACGCAGGTTACGGTCAAGGTGCTGGTTCAGGAGCTGGTGCAGGTGCAGGATCTGGAGCAGGAGCAGGTTACGGTCAAGGTGCTGGTTCAGGAGCAGGTGCAGGTTATGGTCAAGGTGCAGGAGCTGGATCAGGAGCAGGAGCAGGTTACGGTCAAGGTGCTGGCTCAGGAGCAGGTAAGTTTGAAAATTCTGCTGCAGCTTGCATTTTTCATCTAATGAAGTATATAAATTAGTTTTATAGGTTAAACTAGATGTAAAACACTTTCAAAATGTAATACAATATTAACAAAATAAATTGTTGTAGGTGCAGGAGCGGGTGCAGGTTCCGGATCAGGCGCAGGTTACGGTCAAGGTGCTGGTTCAGGAGCTGGTGCTGGTTCAGGAGCTGGTGCAGGTGCAGGATCTGGAGCAGGAGCAGGTTACGGTCAAGGTGCTGGTTCAGGAGCAGGTAATTTTGAAAATTCTGTTGCAACTTATATTTTTCACATAATGAAAGGCATAAATATATTTTATAGCTTAAGCTAGATGTAAAACTCTTTCAAAATGTAATACAATATGAACGAAATAAATTGTTATAGGTGCAGGTTCCGGATCAGGCGCAGGTTACGGTCAAGGTGCTGGTTATGGAGCAGGCTCTGGCGCAGGTGCAGGTTATGGAGCAGGAGCAGGCGCAGGTTACGGTCAAGGTGCTGGTTCTGGAGCAGGTAATTTTGAAAATGCTGTTGCAACTTATATTTTTCATCTAATGAAAGGTATAAATTAGTTTTATAGCTTAAACTAGTTGTAAAACTCTCAAAATGTAATACAATATGAACGAAATAAATTGTTGTAGGTGCAGGAGCGGGTGCAGGTTCCGGATCAGGTGCAGGTTATGGTCAAGGAGCTGGTTATGGCCAAGGTGCAGGAGCTGGTGCAGGAGCTGGTTCAGGATCTGGAGCAGGTTACGGTCAAGGTGCTGGTTCAGGAGCAGGTGCAGGTTATGGACAAGGTGCAGGAGCTGGAGCAGGCGCAGGTTACGGTCAAGGTGCTGGTTCAGGAGCAGGTAATTTTGAAAATTCTGTTGCAACTTATATTTTCCATCTAATGAAAGGCATAAATTAGTTTTATAGCTTAAGCTAGATATAAAACACTTTCAAAATGTAATACAACATGAACGAAATAAATTGTTGTAGGTGCAGGTTCCGGTTCAGGCGCAGGTTACGGTCAAGGTGCTGGTTATGGCCAAGGTGCAGGAGCTGGTTCAGGAGCAGGCGCAGGATCAGGAGCAGGTGCAGGATCTGGAGCAGGTTACGGTCAAGGTGCTGGTTCAGGAGCAGGCTCGGGCGCAGGTTATGGCCAGGGTGCAGGAGTGGGTACTGGATATGGTGTTGGTGCAGGTTCTGGATCAGGAGCAGGTGCAGGTCAAGGTGCTGGTTCAGGAGCAGGTAATTTTGAAAATTCTTGTTAATAAATGTTGCAAATTTATAGCATGTTTAAAACAGACAGTGAATTTGTCAGACTGAGTCAGAAAAGGATTTATATCTCCACTTAATTATAGATTTTTTTAGCGAGGAAGAGTTCGAAATATTTATACAACATTTGGGGTATATCTTTCGCCTACACGAACCGTATTTTAGTCCTTTAAATTAGAAAATACAAATCACGCGGATTAAGTATTTGCAAAAAAATTATAAAACTGATCAAAAACTAGTGACGGTTTAAAGTATTCAGAAAACGTTTGATACAGGAATGGCAAAACTTTTGCATGCGGTTGCCAAATACCATATTATTATTCAACAAAATTTAAACGTGCAAGACCATTTTAACATAGAAAATATTTTAATAAATAATTAATTTTAAAGACTTTGTAGTAGAATGTTTTTTGCCTTTAAGTTTTTTATTATGCTCTATTAATTCAGTAAGTTAGCCATGACCCATCGAAATTTGTGTTAATAATTTATAAATCAGATTTTCGTCAATGTGGACGTCTGATGCCCAATCTGGCCCATAATCATATTCAGATAGATGAATGAAGTATCAGGTTGAATTCATATTTAAGATTTAAACGATCCTTTAAAATTTAATTAAAAATGTTTTTAAATATTAGAAAGAAGAAAAATGATTTAGCAATCATACATGTTGAATTGTTTGGTGAGAAAATGAGGCTACAGAGAGCTTACACTGAGATTTATAAAATGTTAATTCATTCAAAAATTAATCTTTTTTTAATAGTTAAAGCAAAAAAGAATATTACAGTTTTATTAACAAATATAGAATTGAATTTTTCCTATAAACTGGTAATTATCTAAAACTTTGTCTCATAAAAAAATTTCTTACGTGCCATATTGCGCACGCCTGCCATAGGTTCGACCCTCTGCGCAGGTGTCTATCTTTCGGTTGTATAATCCTCATTTTTATTCTTGAAACTCGAAGATAGAAGCTAAACGTACTAAGCTTTCACAACGGAATATTAAATGTGACCAGATTCTTTTGATTGCATAGCGCAGCGATTGCACCCCTTTATGCATGTTCGAGTCAAGATATTCTAACGTGCGAGAAGCATTCTAGTTCAGAAAATATTAAATAAAGAAATGATTTTTAAAGAATATTTACAAAAATATTTTTCCCATATTTATAAATTTCATTCTTAACTGCTGTATAAACTTAAATAATAAATCAATGTCGCACTGATGATAATTCATAAATTCCCAGTAAACCGAAAAATGGTCATAAAATAAAGCATTTTGTAGTTCTTAGATCAATTTAAGAAATAACTACACATTAATGTGCAGATTTAATTTCATAAATATAATTGGATTTTTTGCAAAAATTTAAAATAGATATTGTTTCCAATATTTACCTAATTAGTACTTATCAGATGGGTGGGGTGAAGTGAGTAAGCCGTCAGATAAAATGATTATACATATAGCTTACATTACTTTCAGATAAAAATAAATGAATTAAGATTTAAATTACGATGAATTTTATTCACAAGAATGAATAATACCCTCTATACCTAAGCTTGCTTCTTTTATTATCTTAATACATCATCATCGTCAATGTTTGGAAATAAGTATTTTTAGCAGTTTTTCGTGGCAAATTTTATTTTATATTTCTCATGAACTTGATATATGACTTTTCCAATGACTTGCTACTTAGATTTTCGCAGTTACTCATGTACGTGGTTTGACATCTTTTGCATAGATTTTTCCAAGTTTCATTATTTTTTTTATCTCATTTTGTGGTTTTGAATAAATGTAATTTTGAAGGTGAAATTTGTAGGTCATTTTCTTTTTTGTGTTTCTTGTTCTAAATCACTTGTCTTTCTGTTAATAATCTTTGTGCTGCTGTTACTTCTATGAAATCTTCACTTATTACTTACCTATCATACGTAGTATAGGATAAGTCTTGTAATTGTTTAAAAATCGATTTTTTTTTGACTGAATTACACATTTCCGACACTGAAGATTCCGAAAAACATATTTTTAGAAAATAAAAAATTGCCGTCCATCTATCTCTCTGTGTGTGTGTATGTCTGTGAACGCTCTATATTTGGAACAAATGGAGATACCGACTTAAAATTTGGCGTATATTTAGTATGTAATAATGGGAAGAAGCTTATTAAACATCAGTAATTTCGATTATCCGGAACTATTTTTTTCGGACTCTCGAAATTTTCGTTCTGATAAAAGGTATATAAAAATTTTCGAAATTGTTTATTTGAAGGAGTGAATATAAAAGACAAAAAAAAAAAAAAAAAAAAAAAAAAAATTTGCATAAAGATTGAAGTCAATCAGATAAGTAGTTGCCGAGATATTTGTAATCCTATTTTCCGCACTCTTTGATTTTTCATGGCACTGTATTTCCTTCAAATTTCAATTCAAAGACATATTTGTTATATATTTTACAAAGAAGTGAAATATGCAAAAATAACACCCATGAGTGGAATGGTGTTGTTAGGGGTGAAAAGAGCGCCAATAAAGCCTTAAGAGGCTACTTGTGTCACCTGAAAAGATCCGCTCACTAATGGTAATCCTAAGGCAGAAAATTTTAAAGATACCTCTTTTGTATTTCAGTATTTTTAAACAATTCATTTTTGTTTGGCTAGCTGAGCTCGATCTGTACAAAGGTCGGTTGAGTTTCTTTACGGATATTTTTAATTAGGGCACTTTCATTTTCGAAACCAGTTTCGAAAGTGAAAACATGCTCTTGAAAAAAATCTGCAAACAAAATCGAAAAAGTAAAAAAGTGCAGTTGTAGAGATCAATCTCAGCTATCCCATGCAAAAAATCTGCAAACAAAATTGTAAAAGTAAAAAAGGGCATATGTAGAGATCAATCTCAGCTATCCCATGCAAAAAATCTGCAAACAAAATCGAAAAAGTAAAAAAGGGCAGATATAGAGATCAATTTCAGCCATCCCATGCAAAAAAAGTCATTTAATTTATTAAAATGCAAACGAGATACCTTAAATAATTCATCCCTACGATTAGCATTAGCGAGCATCACGATTTGAATAAAATTGAAATAATTTGGACATGAGACGCTTAATCTAACGCAGTAAACTATTGGTTAACCCTTAAATGCTGCGTGTTGCTTTTCGGCAACATACCCAATTTAGGCTCTAAAATACTATTAGAGTAATATTGAAGCTATAATGCCTAATGTTGCTAATAAAATACATTCTGAAAATGCTATTAAATCGATTTTCAACCTGTAGATGGCAGCATTTGTGCTGTTTAAGAATAAAGATAAGATTTATTTTTTCAATTGTTTCTACTTGTTCTTTTTGTTTTATTTGGAAGCTTGCGAAATACCCTATTTTGTTCTGCCGTGAGCAAGTAAAATTTATTTCTTACTATAGTTCCTGAAATTCTTGTTTGTTTAATATTATAGAATTTTATCAAGGAAAATTATTTTTTCAATTAAAAACCAGTATTGCCGATTAGTAACAAACAGTTTTAGGTAGATTTCGTAAGAAATACTACCTATTGCAGTCGTTACCATGGTGTGACTTTTGAAAAATTCCTTCATAACTTTTCATTATAGGGCCCCAGGAACCCAAAACCACCCCCCCCCCCCTAAAAAGTTTATATATATATATATATATATATATATGTATGTATGTATGTACTAAATTTTGTCCGCACGATAAAAGTCGTAATTATGCACGGATTTTCTTCAAACTCGCCAACAACTTTGAGATGACTAATATCTCGGCGGGGATTGCAAATGGAAAAAATCGGCCCAAGGGAATGGAAATGGGGAGGGTTCAAAATTTTGAATACCCTCTTAACATGATTCTGATAAAACCAGCTCTTACACAACAATGGCAGGAAAAAATAAATATTTTTCGTTATAGCAGTTGCCAACAATTAAAAAAAAAGAAATAAAATTCTCACCACAACAAATGCTTTTCTATTGCAAGGTTTCACGTGAAAAATTAAATTAAATAAATAGCTTGAATAATTGAAACAAATTGAATATTACGTCATAAGTTTCTTAGAGCAAGGTTTCCGCATGAAAACACAAAATGAAATAAATAGTTTGACGAATAAAAAAATATATATATTGCATCATATTGGAAATAAAACGGACCTCAGCAGGTGAATATGTAACGTCATGTGAGTTTGAAGAAACGTATTAAAACATGACGAAAATCCGACAATGGAAATATTAACTTATTTTAACACTTTGAGGTTCTCTGAATTTGCTTTAGCTATTTTTTAAACCTATTCCATATACATTCATGTGTGTATTCGTGTATATTAGAATTTTCCCAAAATGTTTAGCTCTCTGGAGATCATTCTTATTGAAGGAACTGGGTCTATCTCTAATCTTGATTTAAGTTTTGTTGGTGAATTTAGTACTTCGAAATCTACCTCCGCCTGTAGGCCCGAGCTGTCAGGGATTTTTTTTAGCCGTAAACCATACTAAAAACAAAATATGATTTTTTAAAAGTATTTTTCCCATTATTTATTTAAAAAATGAAAGCCGAAAAACATTATTACAATGATTTTTGAAAAATCAGGCATTTAAGGGTTAATATGATTATCATTTTTGGAGTTATAAGGATGATTCTTTTACGCAATTCGGCACTACTTGATTATCCCGTCAACCAAAAAACTATTGCCAAACTATAAGATTAAATGCCAATAAGATTAAATGGCTTATGTAAATGTCACATTCACTTGACATTAAACATGTTACACGTGTTTGTTACGTCATCAAGTGATTTTTAATTCGACGTTTTACTTGCATTTTTATTAATCTTTTACTAATTTATTTGTTCTTTCGTTATTTAAAATAAAAATCATGCCAATTTGTATAATTTTGCGAGTAGTTTGGCAATTTATATAATTGGACGAAATGGGTCGACGGCATAATCAAGCAGTACCCGCAATTTAGTAATAGAGCTTTACTATGTATTAAAAATATTTAAATATACGTTTAAATTTTATTTTGGAATTGCAATGCATTTTATAAATAGTTTACACATGTTTTATTTTCATATTTTATATTATGTATATCCATGATGGGTAAGTATTACGTGGCCCCTAACGACTAGTTTTTTTATGACTCCTTTTTTGCACCTTCTATTAAATTTTTAAGAGACATCATTGTAGAAGGAAATTGTGAATAGAACAATAAAATGACAGAATCAAGTTAAATAACAATTTTTACAATTTGAAACGAAAAATTCGTTTTAAATTAAAAGGAAGAAAACTCAGTTTTTTTTTTAATAATCCTTAAAAAATATATAATTTTAAGTAAAAGTAAGAACAATTATCATATATTACATGGTTTTTCTAAAAAAAAAAATTAAGTAAATAAAGAATACGACAACATAAAGAAAATACTATAAAAAAGTAATCAATATGTAGAAGATAATTTAAGGGGGTCCGGGACAACAAAATCTCCAAATTTTTTAAAAAACTTTTACTGCATTAAACATTTCTCTGTATTTTTCCGCTTAAAATGGCTTTTAAATCATGTTTCTATCTTAATTAGAATAGGAAATATAAATTTTTTTGTTTTGGTTTGTTTTTTCAAAATCTAGCTTTCAAGCAATGGTTGACAAGGAAACGACTTCTTGCGAAAATGCATTTTTCTTCATGATGGCTTTTTTTACCATTTCTCGTATTTAAATCGTTATAAGTCAGGAACGATTAAAGATAAATGGTTCAAACTTGGAACATGTCTTTTCCAATTGCTCTACTTTAATTTTGATTCAGAAAATTAGAAAAAAATATTTACTTTTGAAAATATGATTTTTTTTACTTTACTTTAAGTTACTTTTTCTTTTTTTTAATTTTTACTTTAAATATTTTAAATTTTTTTAGCATTAATATCTTTTAAAATGCTGCATCAAAATCAAAACTTATATATTTCTGTTTATTTAAATGAACAAAAATTGAAATTCTACAAGTAATATTTCGAGTTATAACGATTTTAAATTACCCCATTTTTTAATGAATTTTAAATAAAAAATAAATAAATGAGAAGTTTTATAATGTGATTTTGTTTACAAATAACATCACAAAAAAAAAATCAAAATTTTAACTCAATAAATAAAAAATTATTTTAAATTGTGCCCCGGACCCCCTTAAATGAACGGGTAGTAAACAACTAATACAGTAAATTCCGTTTATAAGAATGACGTTTACTTTAAAATTTTGAATCACCGAAATTTGTCAATGTTTTACGCAAATAGTTGTTTCATAGCACTAGTACGTACAACTCATACGCATTGCCGTTGATTCGTCTTTGATAGCTGAAAGTGTAAAATGAATTGTATAAGGGGTCGTTTGGAAAAAGTAATCAATATCAAGCTGGACATGTTAATTTTAAGAATGTATCTTCTAAACTGGCCACTTCACCCCATTGGCGAATTTACCCTCACAGAACAAGAAACCTTTTTAGGTTCTGAGTAGTTCTGTTCATAAAATGCTAAAATGATTGATTCGCAACAAAATTTACAAGCGAATGTCTTGGAAAATATATTCTTGCTTTTATTCGCGTTCATTATAAAAGCAAAATTTTGTTAAAATGTTCTGGTGTCGATTGGCAGTTTGGAATAAAAATTAAGCGGTCGCATTTGAGGCCACCGCATTTGAAAGTGTTAACTGTTATTTACGTATTAATATTTAAATAATACTTTAGCGGAACAGTTCAAAATATAACTGCTCAATTCGAACTAAATAAGTAAATTTCCATACAATTGATAATGTATGACCAAAATTTATTGTTGTTACCGCTGGTGTAGGTTCTGGAGCCGGCGCAGGAGCAGGTTACGGTCAAGGTGCAGGAGCTGGATATGGTGCCGGTGCAGGTTCAGGAGCTGGTGCAGGATCAGGTAATTAATTTTTTTTTTTTTAATAAAAGTTGCAAATTTATAGTAATTAATGTAAAGAAGATTTGTATCTTTATTGTATTTATAGAATATCATTTGTCTATACAAATCAAACTGTAATCCTTAAAATTTGAAGATACAAGTGGAAACTGATAAGCTAAAATAACAAAGGTGATTAGAAATCATTTGATCATATGCAACACTGATGGCGTGCCTGTTTTTTGCTTGTACATGCCAAAGACACAGAAATCATCTGAAAAAATTATTTTTGTATTAATTTTACAAAAATAATTTTTCACATATCATAAGATTAACTGTTAACTTTTGCTGCACGTACTCAATAACAAATACATTTTCACTGAAATATGTATTAAAGTTACAGAATATTGTGACTAAATGTTTCAAAAAGTGAACGTTCAGTACATGCCAAATATTTAAATAATAAACTGTTACATATAAGAAAATGTATGGACAAATATATTGTTCTAGGAGCTGGTGCAGGATCAGGAGCAGGCGCAGGATCTGGTGCAGGTTATGGCCAAGGTGCAGGAGCTGGCTCAGGTGCAGGTTACGGCCGAGGTGCAGGAGCTGGTGCTGGAGCAGGATCTGGATCAGGCGCAGGAGCAGGTAATTTTCTACATTTTTGTTATTAGGAGTTAAACATTTATGATATTTATTACATAGACTACAACTTCGATAAGGTAAATCAGAAAGGAAGAAGAATTTCATAATCATTGTACTTATGGAATTTTTAGCACCTTATTTAGAATATTGAGAAAACCTTTAAAGCGTATCTTTGTTAGTGCGAACCAAATTTTAATCCTTAAAATTAGAAGATATAAGTCAATAACATAAAGCTTTTAAAATTAAATAATAAAGATGATCAGATATCTTAGACTACCTTCGGCAATGATGGCGTGCATGTGTGTGTCAACAACATGTCACAACATTTAGGAATATTCTAACTTGGAAAAAACTATATGAAAAATTAAATTTTATACATAGAAAAAAAAAAACTATAATTGCATTTTTAGTTATAATATATACTCTAGACTTTTGCTTTACATACTCAATAACAAATCCATTTTACACTGACATATGTGTTAATGTTATTGAATATTATACACAGAATATTGTAACTAAATACTTCGAAAAATAAAAGTTCAATAGAGGTAAAAATTTTAAACAATAAACTATTACATATTGGAAAATGTATAGACAAAATATATTGCCTGGTGCAGGATACGGGGCTGCCTCAGTAACAGGAGCAGGTAATTTTCAGTATTGTCGTTATTAAGAGTTAAACATTTATAATGTTTATTAAATAGACTACGATTTCGATAAAATAAATCAGAAAGGAAGAGGATTTTCATCATCATTGTACTTATGGAATTTTTAGCACCTTAATATTTACAATACTGAGAACACCTTTAGTGCGTATCTTTAGTTAATGCGAACCACATTTTAATCCTTAAAATTAGGAAATGTGAGTCAAACAGAAACTTTTTAAATTAAATGATAACGACAATAAAATATTTTAGACTGTATACGACAGTGATGGTGTGCATTTTGCTGCATATATTTGCCAACAACATTCTAACGTGTTAGAACATTTAGGAATATTCTAAGTTAGAAAAAACTATATGAAAAAATGACTTCAAAAATAAATATCAATTTTTATTTATCATAATATTTACTGTTAGCTCTAACATTACATACTCAAATAACAAATTCATTTTACACTGATATGCGTATTAATATTATAGAATACTGTAGCTAAAAACTTTGAAAAAAATGTAATTCAGATTTTAAATTATAAACTTTTATGTATGTGAAAATGCATGAACAAAATATATTGTTGTAGGAGCTGGTGCAGGTTCTGGATCAGGCGCAGGATACGGTGCTCGCTCAGGTGCAGGTTATGGCCAAGGCGCAGGATCTGGTGCTGGAGCAGGTAACTTTGAATAGTCTTTTTATTAAGAGTTCATCATTTATAAGATTTACTAAATACACCACGATTTTGATAAGGCGAATCAGAGAAGGGGATTTCCATCATCATTGTTCTTATGAAGATTTCAGCAACTCACTGTTTACAACATTGAGAAAACCTCTAATGGGTATCTTTTGTCTATGCGAACCAATTTTTAATCCTTAAAGTTAGAAGATACAAGACAAACCCATTAACGTTTTGAAACGAAATAATAAAGGTGATTAGATATTTTAGACGGCAGTGATGGCGTGCCTTTTTTCTTATGTGCATGCCACATTCTAACGTTTTAGAATAGTTAGGAACATTCTGATTTTAAAAATATAAAGTGAAAAAAATTTATTTTTCTGAAATTTTTACAGAAATAAATTTCTACCTATGCTAAGATTCATTCTTTAAATATTTATTATACATAATAACAAATCAATGTCACACTGGCATACGTACTAATATTATAGAATACTGCAGCTAAATAGTTCGAAACATAAATGGTTCAGTGCAGATAAAAAAATTTAATAATAAACTATAATATATGGATAAATAATTCAGTTAGTAGTGGGTGAAGGATCTGGAGCAAGAGCAGGCGAAGGTTCTGAACAAGGTGCTGGAGCTGATAGTGGTTCAGGAGCTGGCTATGATACTGATGTAGGATACGCTGCAGGCTCAGAATTGAGTAATTAGAAATAATATAGGTTACATTTTTATAACAGTCACAAAAATTACCATGAGCATCATCATTCTAAATCATAATATCACCACATTTTAATCATTTAAATTAGAGCGTACTAGTCAAACGTATTAAGCTTTCACAGCAAAATAGTAGAGGTAACTAGATTTTTTGATAGTATTAAGCTATGTTCGCGTTCGTTTTACTTTTACCGTCCCAAATGTTTTAGAAACATTTTAATTTACAAATATTAAACGCATAAATGGTTTTTATAGAATTTTTACTCATCCTGTGTCTTTTCCAAGTTATTTCCGACCACATTAAAAATAAATCCATGCACACTGAAATACGTATTAATGTTATAGAATAATTTAGCTGAATAATTTGAAATACAGTAGTTAAATGAAGACTAAATTTTTAAATGATAACTTATCATGTATGTGATAATGTACGGATAAAATAAATTTTTCTATGAGCAGGTGCAGGTTCTGGAGCCGGAACAGGAGCTGGCTCAGGAGCAGGAGCAGGATACGGCCAATCATCTACAACGCAAAGTACAACAACAACAGTGTACAAAACTGTTTCAAGAATGTCTTCAGCTGCAGCAACATCTCGTGTTTCTAATGCTGTTTCGAGCATCGTATCAGGTGGAGTCAGTGCCCCTTCTCTTGCCAATACTATCTCTAATACTTCAGCAGCTATTGCTCGTGCACATCCCGGACTTTCTTCATGTGAAGTTCTTGTTCAAACACTTATGGAAATAGTTTCTGCATTGGTTCACATTTTGAGTTCCTCAAACGTGGGCTATGTTGACCCTAGTGCTAGTTCTGCAAGTATGAATCAAGTTGGTCAAGCAATGTCTGCATTAGGTTGAAGTGTTTAACCCTCCAGAAACATTGAAGGGAACGTATTAACTTCCTGAAATATGTCATGTATTAAAAATCTTTGAAATAAATATTTAGATGGAACTATACTTGTTATCTACATTTTTTATTTCTTGGAATACTGTATTTCACTACTTTTTTACTGCGCTTAACTGGCACATACTGTTGGATTTGCTCGTTGAAGAACGTAGTTTAAAATATACAAAAATGTTAGAAATTAAAAGATGAAAACGATCATTAAAAGAGGAAAATTGAGCTATTGTTTTCATACACCCGATAAATAAAAACTGAGACATTTTAAAATTAAGTATAGCTATGAACGAAAAAAAAAAAACAATTAGTAAAACACAAGGAATTCTTTATTATAAAAATGGGAATTTACCCTGTAAACATCTCATGTGCGCAGTAAAATTTTATTATACACCACTTTTTACGAGATGAAAATGATGAAATATTAAGATCTCTAAAAAAAAAAAATGCGGAATCTTCCACAAATTTAGAATTACAAATAATGTATCTTTAACACTCCAAAATATCAGAATAAGTTTCTTTCTTCAAACATGATGCGAGATAGTATTGATAGAAAGCAACAAAATATTTAATGATTATACCTGAAGAAAAAGAATCATTTATAACGCATTTAATACTTAATTATCAAACAAGGATACCTTAACCTTTAACCGGAAACGTGAAAATCCCGTGCACAAACAGAACACTTAATAACTTACCAAATAGTGAACTTAAACATTTAATCTTTAATAGTAATGCATTAACAGGACTAATTTTTTAATATAACAGCAAAATAAGTTTTGAATGTCGGAGAAAGAAAATATTAAGGGCAGATATGTAGACGCAACCATCTCACAGACGGTACGTTTCCGGTTAAGGGTTAAGCAATTTATTGCATTATAAGGCAGTTAATCTTTAACTGATGTTACCGGTCTCTCAGACCGCGGCTTTTTTCAATTTTTGTAGTTTAACTTGCAATTTTCAGTTTAACTACAAACACTACCGAAATTTTGTTCCGATTGGAACTTTAGTACTATCACCAGGGATTTTTAAACCGGGAATGCTCGCGCATATCAAAGATATGAACAAATAACACTTTGCCACCAATAAATTCAAACAAAAATCTTCATTTTATATAATCGTTGATATTGCTCACAAATTCAGAGCTAAAATAATTTGAAGATTATTTTTCGAAAATTAGTGGTGAGAAATGTAATAACTGTACCCACCCTGTGTATGACATACCCTTTGCGTGTAATCCCGGGTTAAATAGGTGAATTTTAATTATAACAGTCCAGTACAAAAACACCATCCCACGAGTTTATCGTGCCTTTTATTCATCTTTCGATGGAGCGGTCTCACAGACCGCTTCACACTAGTTATGTGACTATTTCTGTGACATCCGTTAAAGGTTAATTAAACTGTAGTTCTTCTATCGTTGTAGCGAAGAGTAACATAGAAACGGATCTACTGTTGAGGCACAGAGTTTGAAATGTTACATAACTTAATTTACTAATGAAACTGATATGAATAATACAGTCGACCATAGGCGTCGACTTCATGGAGGAAGGGTTAGGCAAAATAGGCAATCAGGCCAATAGGCATATAGGCATATTTATACATATATTTTTAAAAACGCTTTTTGTTCTATTTAATCACTGTGATTAATTAAAGCACAAATAACATTTTAAAATTAGTAATGGAAGTTTACTTGATTTGCCAAAGTTGCCCTCATTATGTCGACGCCTATGCACACAGAAAAAAATAAGACTTAGAACGGGTAGAAAAATATCAGAATTGGATAGACATATTCTCAGGTATGAGGTTACCGAATTCAGGTCCATATGCCTTTTTTGGTTACCACTGTGTATCTATTTTGGGCACTGTTAAATAACCATTTTGGAAAATAAATTCCAAAATGGGTATTTAACAGTGCTTAAAATGGATACACAGTGGTAACCAAAACAGGTATATGGACCGAAATTGGATAACACCATACCTAAGAATGTTTCTACCTAATTCAGGTATTTTTCCACCTGTTTCAGGTCTTATTTTTTCTGTGCAGTTGGCCTCAGTCATAAGGAGAACGAAGGGACCATCTACTTACCATATCAGATTTCTCTCTATCAAGAATACAATGTAACAAAACTAGTAAAAATCAGTTAAATTATTAACAAGAAAGAAAAAATTATGCATCAAGCATAGTTTATGAAAAACTTTCCAACACATTGAGAATAATGTAATACAACTTCACCGTTTGATAAGCTGAAAGAGTTTGTCTAATTGAAACACCTGGATAAGCATAACACATTTAAAATTATCCGAATTCCTTGAGCAGACCTGTATATGAAATAGAGATTTGTATCTATAAACTAAATGCATACAAAATTTAGTTCATTTAAGAAATACATACTACAGTTCAAAATCCCCTTCAGCAATTTCCTCTAATAAGGAGAATGGTACGTGTATTTTTTTTTGTGCAACCCTGTATACGAGGTATATAAATTATGGACAGCGAGTAACATGCAAAATATTAGTTAAATTTAAAAGCGCATACCGAATTTGAAAACGCACTTCCAGAAATTATTACTCAACGACAGTGCTGTAACCGAATTCTTTTGTTTGTACCTGTAAATGAAATGTAAATGCTATGAATGCCCTATACCAAAGTAATCATTTTGTAGTGAAATTCAGTGATTTATAGCAATTTCAATAAATTTGAAATAGCGTAATAACCTTAACCATTTGACCGTTTGCCCCGAGATATGTCGGGGGTAAAAGCACTGTTTCCCCATACCTGTCGCCGGTGAAGTGGTTTTAAAATACCCTGCAAACAATTTTTTTCCCATTGACTATAACGCAATTCGTTTGAGCGCCTTTGTAAATGGACGATTAATGCTACACAATTCATATTCAATACGGTTGGTTGGTTGGTTGGTTGTATATTGTTTAATGGCACAAAATCCCATAAGGGACATGCTGCGCCAAACAAGAATAGACTAAAAACATAAAAATAAAGAGCATCAGAAAAGCAATCTGGATGGGGGCCCCATCCAGATGCAGTCAGAAAAGTGTAGATAGGGAAGAAAATTAAAAACTAAACAAACGGACTATAAAAGATTTTAGGTAAAAAGTGCAGAAGTGCAGTCTGGATGGGGCTCCCATCCAGATGTCAGAAAAAATTAAAAGAACAATTCAAGTTGTTGTTAAACCAAAGAAAGATGCAAAAATCATGTTTCAAAGTAAAATCAAGCATGTTCTAAAAAAGTGAAGAGTGCCCCATGAGGTGTTTCCCCAATGAGGTTTGTCAAGATTGGTGATGATGAGTTAAAATAGATTCTGTATAAGTGCCGGAGACCCGGACAGTCAGTTAAAACATGATGAATGGTCAGGTAATCAAAATGGCAATGTGGACACATGGGAGCATCCTCCCGAAGTAAAAGATGTTTATGAGTGATTCTAGAATGTCCAATTCTCAGACGTGTCAGAAGAACATCGGCTTTTCTTGGATAACACGGAGGCCAGGCCATGATGGTAGGTTTGATGTGGTGCAGTTTATTATTGCATTCTAAATTCCAACTTTCTTGCCATTTATAATGAATAAAGCGTTTGATAAGTAGTTTTACGTCTGAGAATGGAACTTTATGGCACAACGGATTGAGCGCACGTTTCGCCACACCATCCGCTTTCTCATTACCAGGAATACCCATGTGTCCAGGTACCCAGCAAAATAAAATATTATAACCACGTCTTTTCAATTTATTATAAAAATCAAGGATTAATGAAACATAAGGATGCTTTTTAAATGATTTAATTGCGTCAATAGAGCTATTTGAGTAGGGATGAAGAATGAGCTATGATGATGAGAGATGTAGAACATGGCTCTCTCTATTGCAATCAGTTCGGCTGTAAAGACAGAAGTAGATGAATGAAGGCGACAGCTTAAAGAGTTGTTTTCACAAAATATTCCACACCCAACAGTATCTCCACTCTTAGAGCCACTGTGTAAATATCAGTGTAATCATTAAAGTTTGATCTGTGTGCAGCAAATATCTGTTGAAAAACAACAGAAGTTAAGGTGTTTCTATCGTATCCTTTAAAAGGATGGAGCGATCTAATACTAGGAGGTTTCCAAGGAGGGAGTATATGCAATGGACATGGATTCACCTCGATACTACTCAGTGGTCTATTATGAGTAATGTTCCTTATTGTGACACCAAAAGGTGGGATGCAAGATGGTCGATGCTGATAAAGCATATCGTTGTCTGTATTTAGAATGTATGAATGAAGATGATGGCTTGGATGTGAAAGGATACGGTAATAAAGTTTTAAAGAAAGTTTTTCACGAATGTGGTGTAATGCTGGTTCATTGCAGTCAACATAAAGACTTATAACTGGACAGGTACGAAATGCACCAGAGCAAACACGGAGTGCGCTGGGGTGCACAGTGTCAAGTTTTTTAAGAACAGAATTACGTGCGGAACCATAGACCTGGCACGCATAGTCAATTTTGGAAAGGATGACGGCTCGATAGATTTTAAGGAGAGAAGTACGGTCTGCTCCCCAGGAGGTATTAGAAAGCACCTTTAGAAAATTAAGCGATTTTTCACATTTTGTCCGTAATTGTAAAATATGTGGTAAAAAGGTTAGCTTACTATCAAATTGGAGGCCGAGAAAACGGACAAGGTCCACAACAGAAATTTGAGTTGGTCCAATAAAAATTTCAGGATCTGGATGCAGATCCCTACGTCTGCAGAAGTGAACACAAGAAGTTTTGTCATGAGAAATTATAAATCCATTCTTATTAGTCCAATTAAGAATATGGGTGAGTGCAATTTGACACTGTCTTTCAATAAAACGAATATCCTGTCCCATACACATAATTCGGAAGTCAACATATAAATCACCTTTCACAGAAGGAAGCAGTTGACTAAGAATGTCATTTATTTTTATAGCAAAGAGGGTGACACTCAGGACACTGCTCTGGGGTACACCCTCTTCTTGTACATAAAAACTAGAGAGTACCCCACCGATTCGGACTTGAAAAAGTCGAATAGCGAGGAAGTTCTTAATAAAAATAGGGAGATTCCCACGAAAGTCTAGGTTAAAAAGATCACGAAGGATACCGTATCGCCATGTTCTGTCGTAGGCTTTTGCCATGTCAAAAAATACTGACACCAAATTGTTGCGTTTTAGAAAGGCTGTCCGTATGTGATTTTCAAGATTGATCAGGTTATCAATAGTTGAACTACCTCGTCGAAATCCACTTTGAAATGCAGCAAGGCAATTGTTATTTTCTAAAATATGCACCAGACGACAATTGATCATTTTTTCACGTAATTTGCAAAGACTGCTAGACAGTGCGGTTGGCCTGTATTTATTGGGATTGCTAGCATCTTTCCCTGGTTTAGGAAAAGGAATGATAATAGAGTTACACCAGGCTTGAGGAAAGACCTGTTCTATCCAAATTCTGTTATAAAATGCAAGTAAATTATTGAGAGAGGTTGTGCAGAGATGTTTAAGCATGGTATAGGTGATGCCATCGTGACCTGGAGCTGATAGATGACTATTTTGCAAACATTTTATGAGCTCTGAGAGAGTAAAAGGGAGATTATAGTCATAAGAGTTACGGAAATTAAAATTGAGGTGGGTAGTTTCACTTTGACTTTTGTATGATAAAAAAGGTTCCGGGTATGATTCAGAGGCAGAGTTAGATGCAAATGTATTAGCTATGGTTTCAGCAATATTCTTACGAGAAGCTATTGTTTGTCCGTTATGATTTAAGATTGTGATGTGGTTTTCAGAATAAAGACCCATACAATTTTTTACTTTTTTCCAGAGGACTTTACTAGAGGTGTTTTGGTTAATATTAGATACATATTGAATCCAGGATTCACGTTGGCTTTTACGGCGCACTCTTCTAGGTTCAGCCTTTGCTTTTTTGTAGGCAATATAGTTAGTGTTATTGGGATAACGTCGAAAGATGCCCCAGGCTTTCTGTTGATTTTTTTTTGCAGCTTGACAGTCACTGTTCCACCATGGCTTCCGGTGTCTCATTGTAGATGATGAGTTAGGTATGCTAATATCTGCAGCATTGATAATACACTGGGTGATATTATCAACTGCATCGTCTATGTCACCTTCTACCATATGATTTGTGATTTTAGCATGATTTGTGAAAGTTGGCCAATTGGCTCTGTCATAGTCATAGCGTTTAAAATAATGATTAGAATCCTTGTCAGGAGTGGTCTGTAAAATGAAAGTGGGAAAATGGTCACTGCCGTGCAGGTCACTTGAAATCCAGAAATTCCAATACGGATAGATAGATGGAGAGCAGATAGTGAGATCTATGGCATGAAAGGTGCGTGTCGGTTCATGAAAATATGTATGATCACCATTATTGAGTAGACATAAGCCATTGTCAGAAATTAATTTTTCAATGATATCACCACGTTGATTAGTGTCAGAATTCCCCCACAGTTGGCTATGAGCATTAAAATCCCCAACGATGATGAAAGGAGTGGGGAGTTGAAGAAGGAGATCATCAAGTAGTGCTGACTGAATAATTTGGTGGGGTGGTAAATAAGGTTGGTTGGTTGTATAGGGTTTTATGGCGCAAAATCCCTTAGAGGACATGCTGCGCCAAAAAAAAGACTAAAAAAAAAAACACAATGTAAGTAAAAGACAGAAATCAGAAGAGCAATCTGGATGGGATACCCATCCAGATGTAGACATAGACGTGTAGAAGAGTAAATTTTTTTTTTTTTTTTATTAAAAATAGTAGCGTAAAAAAGTTAAAATTATTCAACGCAAGAGCATCCTGGATGGGGTTCCCATCCAGATGTCCCCAAAGTGTAAAAGATAAAACTAGGTCATGTAACCAATGAAACAATAAAAATCATATTTCAAAATAAAATCTCGCATGTTTTAAAAAGGTAAAGAGTGCCCCATGAGGTGTTTCCCCAATGAGGTTTGTCAAGATTGGTGATGATGAATTAAAGTAAGTTCTATACAGGTGCCGTAGGCCCGGACAGTCAGTTAAAACATGATGAATGGTCAAGTAATCAAAATGACAATGTGGACACATGGGTGGATCCTCCCGAAGTAAAAGGTGTTTATGAGTGATCCTTGAATGTCCAATTCTCAGACGGGTAAGGAGAACATCTGCTTTCCTTGGATAACTCGAAGCCCAGGTCGTGATTGTTGGTTTAATGTGGTGCAGTTTATTATTACATTCTGAATCCCAACTTTCTTGCCAATTATTATGAATAAAGTGTTTTATGAGTAGTTTAACGTCTGAGAATGGAATTTTATGTTGTAACGGATTCAGAGCACGTTTTGCTGCCTCATCAGCCTTCTCATTTCCAGGGATACCCATGTGCCCAGGTACCCAGCAAAATAAAATTTGATAACCGCGTCTTGTCAGTTTATTATAAAGATCCAAGATGGCGGAGACAAAGGGGTGCTTATTAAATGATTTTATTGCATCAATAGAGCTTTTGGAGTCAGTATAAATGATGAAAAAAGTCTTATGATGATGAGAAATGTGCAACATGGCTCTCTCAATTGCAATTAATTCGGCCGTAAACACAGAAATAGAAGGGTGTAGCTGATAACTGAAAGTGGTATTATCAAAGAAAACACCACAACCAACATTATCTCTACACTTTGATCCATCAGTATAAATATCAGTATAGTTATTGTAATTAGAGCGGTGTGCAGCAAATAACTGTTGAAAGACAGTAGGTGCTAAGTTCTTTTTGTCATAATCTTTAAAAGGATGGAGGGTTGTAATATTATGAGTTTTCCAAGGTGGGAACTTGTGCAATGGGCATGGGCTCACCTCGATATTGCTTAGATTGCTATTGTTAATAGCGTTTCTCACTCTGACTCCAAATGATGGTATGCAGGATGGTCGGTGCTGATAAAGCATATCATTGTCTGTATTTAAAATATCTGTGTGAAGTGGATGATCATTGTGTGAAAGAATACGATAGTACAATTCTAATGAAAGCTTTTCCCGAATATGATGCAATGCTGGCTCATTACAGTCAACATACAGACTTAAAACTGGCGATGTACGAAATGCACCAGAGCAGACACGGAGTGCGCTATGGTGCACAGTGTCAAGTTTTTTAAGATTGGAAATGCAGGACGAACCATAGACCTGGCAGGCATAGTCAATTTTGGAACGTATAATAGAACGATAAATTTTAAGGAGAGAACCACGGTCTGCTCCCCAAGATGTGTTCGAAAGCACCTTAATTAAATTAAGGGATTGTTCACATTTTTTCCGCAACTGTAAAATATGTGGTAAGAAAGTAAGTTTTTTGTCAAAATACACGCCCAAAAAACGGACACAGTCAACAACACAAATTTGATAAGAACCAATAAAAATTTCAGGGTCTGGATGCAGATCCCTACGTCTACAGAAATGTACACAAGAAGTTTTGTCCTGAGATATAATAAAACCATTTTTATTTGTCCATTGAATAATACGGTTGATAGCTAACTGTAATTGCCTCTCAATAAAACGCATATCCTGTCCTTTACATAAAATTTTAAAATCATCAACATAGAGAGTACCCTGAACACATGGGGGCAACTGGTCAAGGATGCCATTTATCTTGATAGCAAAGAGGGTGACACTCAGAACACTACCCTGAGGTACACCCTCTTCTTGTATATAAAAACTGGAGAGCATCCCGCCAATTCGAACTTGAAAAATACGAATGGCGAGGAAATTCTTAATAAAAATTGGGAGGTTACCACGAAAGTCCAAGTTAAAAAGATCGCGAAGGATACCGTATCTCCATGTCTTGTCATATGCTTTCAGCATGTCAAAAAACACTGCGACCAAATGGTTTCTCTTTAAAAAAGCAGTCCGTATATGAGATTCTAAGAGAATGAGGTTATCAATAGTGGACCTACCTCGTCGAAATCCGCTTTGGAAAGCTGCAAGGTAATTATTTGATTCTAAAATATGGACCAGACGGCAATTAATCATTTTTTCTAAAAGTTTGCAAAGGCAACTAGAGAGTGCGATTGGCCTGTAATTATTTGGATCACTGCAATCCTTCCCTGGTTTTGGAAAAGGGATAACAATGGCTTTACGCCAGGCATTGGGAAAAGCTTGTTCCATCCAGATTCTATTGTAATAAGCCAGAAGGTTATTGAGAGAAGACCTGCAGAGATGTTTCAGCATGGTATATGTGATGCCATCGTGACCTGGAGCAGATAAATGACTGTTTTGTAAACATTTTAAGAGTTCTGAGATAGTGAAAGGAAGGTTGTAATCATAAGAGTGGCATGAATTAAAATTGATGTTCGTAGTTTCCATTTGCCTTTTGTATGATAAAAAAGGTTCTGGGTAAGAATCAGAACTAGAATTAGATGCGAGGGTACTTGCTAGTGTTTCAGAAATGTTTTTTGGAGATGCTATGGTTTGGCCATTGTGTTTTAAAATTGAGATGTGGTTTTCAGAATATAAGCCCATACAATTTTTCACTTTTTTCCAAAGAACTTTACTTGAGGTATTACAATTTATTGTGGAGATGTATTGCATCCAGGATTCACGTTGGCTTTTGCGGCGCACTCTTCTAGCATCAGCCTTTGCTTTTTTGTATGCAATATAATTAGCATTATTGGGATACCTCCGGAAGATGCCCCATGCCTTCTGTTGACTTTTTTTTGCCTTTTGACAATCATCATTCCACCATGGTTTCCTGTGTTTTGGGGTAGAAAGTGATTTAGGAATGCTAATATCTGCAGCATTGATTATACAATGGGTGATATTATGAAGCGCATCGTCAATATCACCTTCTATCATATCGCTAGTGATTTTAGCAAGGTCTGTAAAAGTTGGCCAATTGGCTCTGTCATAGACATAGCGATGAAAGCAATTATTAGAATCCCTGTGAGGAGTAGTCTGTGAGATAAATGTTGGAAAATGGTCACTGCCGTGTAGGTCATTAGAGACCCAGAAGTTCCAATAAGGATAGATAGATGCAGAGCAGATAGTGAGATCTATGGCGTGAAAGGTGCGCGTCGGTTCATGAAAATACGTATGGTCACCATTATTGAGGAGGCATAAGCCATTGTCGGAAATTAACTTCTCTATAAGATCACCACGTTGATTAGTGTCAGAACTACCCCACTGTTGGCTATGAGCATTAAAATCTCCAACAATGATGAAAGGAGTGGGGAGTTGGAGAAGGAGATCATCAAGTAGTGCTGACTGAATTATTTGGTGGGGTGGTAAATAAACAGTACAGATTGTAATGAGACGTTTTACATATACACGGACTGCAACAGCTTGTAAGTTTGTTTTTAAGTTAATATGAGTATGGGGTAAATTGCGAGAGATGAAAAGAGCCACTCCACCAGTGGCCCTATCATTACCTGTAAAATCTTTTCTGTATGTAGCATAGGTGCGCAATTTTGCTTTGTCAGTGGGTTTTAGATGGGTTTCCTGCAGAGCTAAACATAAAGGTTGATGGTCGGATAGAATATTACGGATTTCGTCATGTTTATTATGATAACCACGGCAGTTCCAAGAGATAATATTAGACATGAATGAGTTTTTTTTTTTTTTTACTACCTGCGTAATTTTATTCGGAGATAGTCATACTATCTCCATCGTTAAATTCTTCATCCGGTTCTGGGTGAAGAGCTAGAGAATCATCATCCTCCATTTTATCATTTTGTTTTGATTGAGTTTCATTTTTGGATGTTTTATTCTTTTTCTTTTTAGAGGAATTTTCAGATGACAAGGTGGCTTTAATTGTTGGTAGGTTAAATTTTTCGGCATCAGATTTACGGGCTAGTTTCACAGATGGTGTTTTAGTTGCATTTTGAGAACCTCTTTTATGGAGTGGAAGTTTAGAAATAACAGATTGTGATGATTTTACAGAGACATTTTGTGGTGGTTTAGGAGGATCAGACTTAGGTGACTTAGGAGGAGGAGATTGTGTTGATCTATTCGTCTTACCAGAATTGTTAGACAGGTAGTTATCTTTTTGATTATGTTGGCAATTAGGTTTAGTGACGTGTTCTGTTTGAGTTGCAATAGATTGATAAGTTTTATGGACAGTTTTAGACAAGGCAGTAGCATATGACACACCAACTGTGGGTGTCCTTGATTCAACAATTTTTCTGGCTTCAGGGTACGATATGTTGTCCTTTGTGCGTATGGTCTGTATCTCTTTTTCTTTTTTCCATATTTCACAAGATTTGGCGTAAGATGGATGATCTTTTTTGCAGTTGACACAACACGGTGGAGCAGTACATTGCGCACTGTCGTGGCCAACTGCACTGCACCGACCACAGGTGGCCTTACCTCGGCATGAGGTTTTTGAGTGCCCAAAGCGTTGACAATTAAAACAACGCAGTGGGTTTGGTACATATGGTCTGACGGAACATGATAAATATCCGGCTTTTATATATTTTGGTAAGTTGGGCGTGTTGAAGGTAAGGATAATGTGCTTGGTAGGTATTTGTACTTGGTTAGCCGGTATTTGTTCGTCTTTACGATAAATTTTTATTCGTCTAACTTCCATGACACTTTGTTCCCCTAAGTTTTCCAGTATTTCATCTTCAGAAACATGCAAGAGATCAGATTCTGATATCACTCCCCGAGATGTATTTAGCGTTCTGTGAGGAGATACAGAGATAGGAATATTTGCAAAATGTGTGCATTTTCTTAAATTGGCTGCTTGTTGGCTATTATTAACCTCCACAAGAAGTTCACCAGATCGTAGTTTTTTTATATTTTTTGGTTCACCAACCAAACCGTGGATAGATTTATGTATCAAGAAGGGAGATGTGTGATCAAAACTCCCCTCTTGGCGTTTAACTACAAAAAACTTTTCATCTGCTTTGCAAGATTTATTAGCATTGCAGGAGACATTTGGTTGGTTGGTTGGTTGTATGGGGTTTTATGGCGCAAAGTCCCAGTAGGGACATGCTGCGCCAAGACAAAGTCAAAATGTAAAAATGTATATATCCAAAAAAACGATTAAAAGAAGAATGACAAAACGGTGAAAAAACACAAAAATTAATGAAAACAGTAATATGTATATCTAAAACCGTTTAAAAGAATCAAAGGTTCATAGTTAAAAGTCAAGCGTATTATAATTAAAAACTGTGGAGTTATTAAATTAATAACTGTTAAAATACACAAAGTTTAAAAGGATGTACAAATACTACATGAAAACAAGGTTAAAATCACATGAGTAAAAAACTATGTAAAATCAATTAGGTAAAAATTCCTCTAAAACTGTATTTCCTTCATCACCACTTGATTCATAAGAGTCGGATTCCATTGCTTCATCGACATAGTGCTGCAGTTGTTTTGGGTCCTTTAAGTTAGAGACAGACGGATTTAAACAGCTGTTCTTGTTCTTTTTCTTCACAGTGTTCCACTGTGAAGAGCCCCCGATTGTTTTTCTCTCTTTCTGAAGGCAAATTTTTTTGCTTGGTTTCACTGTTTGAGTAGTATCAGGTTTCTGTGATGTTTTTTTAGATTTAACAGCCTTAGTATCAGTCTTGAGTTCAGATGACTTTTTAGATTGAACTGGGTCGGATGACTTTTTGGATTGAACTGGGTCGGATGACTTTTTGGATTGAACTGGGTCGGATGACTTTTTGGATTGAACTGCAGGTTTTTGTGATTGACTAGTTTGATATACTATAGTAACAGGTTCTGAGGATGGTAGCCAACGTTCTAATAATGGGGTTGCATAACATTTAGAACCACAGCAGACATCACGAGTTTGTATCTTTGTGGTGCTGAGTGGTACTGTCATAGGTGAGTTATTTAGTGGAACGGAAGGTTCGGTCTGGGTACTTATGTGCCTTACAGATTTTGGTTGTTGTTTGAGTAGACTAGAGTAGGAGACTCCGACTGACGGAGTCCTGGATTCAACAACTTTGCGGGCTTCAGGATAGGAGAGGTTTTGAGTTACTTTAACAGAAATGATTTCTTTTTCTCGTATCCAGGTAAGACAAGAACGGGAGTATGCAGTATGATTACCCTTGCAATTTATGCAGCGTTCAGGATTTTCACATGATTTATTGTCATGGCCAACTTCTGCACAACGTGCACAGGTGGTGGAACCCCGGCAGTTAGTAGTAGTGTGGCCATAACGCTGGCAATTAAAGCAACGTAGAGGATTAGGAATGTAGGGACGGACAGGACAATTAAGGTAACCAGCTTTAATTCTTTTTGGTAAGGTAGGGCTATTGAAAGTGAGAATGATGTGCTTTGTGGGAAGCACTTGTCCATTCCGACGGAGTGTAATACGTCGTGCATCTATGACATTTTGATCATTTAAATTTTGTAAAAGTTCATCCTTGGTAGAAAATAAAAGATCTGGTTCGGATATTACGCCACGGCTTGTATTTAGGGTTTGATGTGCTTTAACAGAAACAGAGAATGGACCTATTGTATTACAATTTGATAGAAATTCAGACTGGCTGGCTGAAGTAACCTCTACCAATAAATCCCCAGACTGCAGTTTTTTGAGATTATGACCATCACCGAAAACAGACTGAAATGTTTTTGCAATAAGGAAAGGTGAAGTTTTCTTAAATGAACTATCGGACAGGCTATCAGTACGTTTGATTACAAAGAAGCGAGTGAAAAGATTGCTCTGTACAGTTTGTTGCTCTCCACATGGGAGAGGATTTGAAGGAAGTGAAGTATTTCCATCCATGTTGGGAAAAAAATCAATTCAGACCCCGGCCGGCAGGAGACATTTGATTCTTCTTTTTTTCCAGTGGCAGCTTCTGCTCTATCTGCCCAAGAATTTTGCACCAATTTAGTTTGGCTCTGATTATTAGCTTCTGAACAAGAAGCTAACGAGGTACTCATCACATTAGTTATTTGTGGGGCTTCCACATCGCTTGTTTTATTCCCTATAATTGTAGCCATAATGAGAGTTAAATATATGAAACGCCAGGCATCGGGCCTGGTCACCGACCCTTCTTCTTACCGTTACTTTAGGCGCAGGTCTCAAAAGGGTGAAAACTATCAACAAACTTCCACGTTTTTAGAACGTTGGATTAAACTCGATAGCATCTCCAAACTCTAGTTCTTTCACAGTGGAACTCGGTTGTCGTAGGTAAGCCTTTACAGCTCTGTCCAACCTACATCGCCCTTACGTCGAAAGGACACCAGTCGCCCAGTGCATTCCTAACCACCGCCATACAAGTACGGCGCCCACCGATCACGGAACCGGAATTCGGAGATGCCCTGCACTCTGGGACTCGAGATCAGCCTAAAGAGGTAGAAACGAGGCGATGAGATTAAAAACCTCAACACCCAGAGTGTCTCACGTGAAAATAAAAAAATCCACTATTGTAAAAAAGAAAAAGTGATGTGGGTGAGAACTTAGAAACAAGGTGTATTTTTTGTCTTTTTTCGATTTTTTTTTTTTTTAAACTAAAGAACAAGAACAATGTTAGTAGAACAAATAACAATTTGAACAAAATGGTCAGTAAAAAGCATGAACAAGAAGGGATAAGAAACTGAAAAAAGAAGATTAAAAAGTGTGAAACAAAGAAAAAGGATAGACAACTAAAAAGAGAAGAAAACAGGAAAGGAGAAAGATCGCTCGGGAACCCGGGGTCGCGAAACCCGTAAATGCCTAAAGAAGGTATTCCCCTGGGGGGGGGGGGGTGGTAAATAAATGGTACAGAATGTAATGAGACGTTTTATATGTACACGGACTGCAACAGCTTGTAAGTTTGTGTTTAGGTTAATATGAGTATGGAGTAAATTGCGACAGATGAATAGAGCCACTCCACCAGTGGCCCTATCACTACCTGTAAAATCTTTTCTGTATGTGGCGAAGGTGCGCAATTTAGTTTTGTCATTAATTTTAAGATGGGTTTCTTGTAAAGCTAAACATAGTGGTTGATGGTCATGAAGAATACTTCGAATTTCGTCATATTTATTATGAAAGCCTCGACAGTTCCATGAAATAATATTAGTCATGATCGATTTTACTATCTTTTCCTAGATGAAAATTATCTGCGTTATATTAATCAGAGATAGTAGACATACTATCTCCATCGTTAAATTGTTCATCTGGTTCTGGGTGAAGAGCAAGGGCATCATCCTCTTCCATTTTATCGTTCTGTTTTGATTGTGTTTCATTTTTAGATCTTTTACTCTTTTTCTTTTTGGGTGTATTTTCAGATGAGACTGTGTCTTTAATTATTGGTAGGTTAAATTTTTCTGCATCAGATTTACGGTTTGGTTTCACGCATGGTGTTTTAGTTGTATTTTCAGAACCTCTTTTATGGAGTGGAAGTTTAGAAATAAGAGACTGTGATGATATTAAAGTAGGATTTGTTGATGATTTAGGAGGAACAGAACTTGGCAAGTTAGGAGGAATAGATTTAGGTGACTTAGGAGCAGCAGACTGCGTTGATCTGCTTGTCTTATCAGAATTATTAGACAGGTTGTTTTTTTTTTATTAGGTTGGGAATTAGTTTCAGTGGGGAATTCGGTTTGTGTTGCAATAGTTTTATGAGTTAATTGGGCGGTTTTTGGTAGGGCTGCAGCATATGATACACCAACGTTGGGTGTCCTGGATTCTACTATTTTTCTGGCTTCAGGGTATGATATATTTTCTTTAGTGCGTATTGTTTGTATTTCTTTTTCTATTTTCCATTGTTCACATGATTTAGCATAAGATGGGTGGTCTTTTTTACAATTTACACAATATGGTTGGGCATTGCAATGTTCACTTTGTGGCCTACTGCACTGCACCGACCACAGGTGATTTTACACGGCATGAGGTTTTTGAATGCCCAAAGCGTTGACATTTAAAACAACGCAGTGGGTTTGGGATGTACGGCCTTACAGAACATGACAGATATCCGGCTTTTATTAATTGGGTAAGTTCGGTGAGTTGAATGTGAGAATAACGTGCTTGGTAGGAATTTGTATTTGATTAGCTGGTATTTGCTCGTCTCGACGGTAGATTTTTATTCTTCTAGCTTCAATGACATTTTGTTCTTTTAAATTATCTACAACTTCATCTTCAGTGACGCAAGAGGTCAGATTCAGAGATCACACCGCGAGATGTGTTTAAAGTTCTATGTTTAGATATGGAGACTGCAATGTTTGCAAAATGAGTAAATTTTTTTAAGTTGGCTGCTTGTTGACTATTGCTTACTTCAATTAATAGTTCACCTAACCGGAGTTTTTTTTATTGTTTTCGGTTCACCAACCAAACCTTGGATAGATTTATTAATTAGGAAGGGGGATGTTTTGTCAAAACTCCCTTCTACTCGTTTCACTACAAAAAATCTCTCTTCAACATTACATGAATTAGAGTTGACATTCTTACATTCCGTATTGGAAGAAGAATCCTAAACTCTATCACCCCACGAATTTTTTTGGCCCTGGTCAGAACCAGCTTTTGAGCAAGAACTCAACGCATTAGTACTCTCTTTTGGTTGTGGGGCTTCCACTTCGCATGTACTCTCTTTTGGGTGTGGGGCTTCCACTTCGCCTGATTTATTTCCTGAGATTGTTGCCATATTTAGAAAGGATTGAAAAAACGCCAGGCATCGGGCCTGGTCACCGACCCTTCTTCTTACCGTTACTTTAGGCGCAGGTCTCAAAAGGGTGAAAACTATCAACAAACTTCCACGTTTTTCGAACGTTGTATTAAACTCGATAGCATCTCCAAACTCTAGTTCTTTCACAGTGGAACTCGGTTGTCGTAGGTAAGCCTTTACAGCTCTGTCCAACCTACATCGCCCTTACGTCGAAAGGACACCAGTCGCCCAGTGGATTCCTAACCACCGACATACAAGTATGGCGTCCACCGATCACGGAACCGGAATTCGGAGATGCCCTGCACTCTGGGACTCGAGATCAGCCTAAAAAGGTAGAAACAAGGCGATGAGATTAAAAAACCTCAACACCCAGAGTGTCTCACATGAAAATAAAAAAATCCACTATTGTAAAAAAGAAAAAGTAATGTGAGAGAGAACTTAGAAACAATGTGTATTTTTTGTCTTTTTTCAATATTTTAAACTTTTTTTTTCCTTTTTTTTTAAACAAAAGAACAAGAACAATGTTAGTAGAACAAATAACAATTTGAACAAATAAGTTAGTAAAAAACTAGAACATGAACTGGAACAAAGAGGGATAACAAACTCAAAAGAGAAGATTAGAAAGTGTGAAACAAAGCAAAAAGGATAGACAACCAAAAAGAGAAGAAGACAGGAAAGGAGAAAGATCGCTCGTGAATCCGGGGTCGTGAAACCCGTAAATACCTAAGAAGGTATTCCCCTGGGAGTGATCGAGCCAAGAAACTATGACTATATGTTTAGATTTTTGATGTTTCAAAGCAAAAAATTGTATTCCCTCTTATGTATGTGCAAAGAAAGGCCGGTTTCATAAGATAACTCAATAATACCTACTTTAACTGCTCACTTTGAGAATACTTTAATGTGCATGATTTTTATTTTTTGTTCAACTGATTTTATTGATTTTGCGTATGAGAGTTTGATTATTTTACCAAGCATATGCATGGCTTCTCTAATGTTTAACAATTGTACTTAAGTATTTATTTCTGTTTAAAATTTATTTTTTAAGCTCTTAGAACACTTAGTTTATTTTTCCGTACCACGCGTGAATGCAAAGTGGCAAAGTTTTTTCTTTCTAACTTATATCTTAATAATTAACATTTATTTTATTTAATTTTTGATTCCCATGTATAAATACCTTTAATATCTTTCTTTTCATGCCAGTCTTGCTTCATTTCTCCATTTATTTCTGTACTTTTAATTATTTTTATTTTTTGGTGGGCTTTTCTGCGTCCATTTGTTTTTGTCGCCATATTGTATTTTGAGTTGTGTTGATGTGTTTTTCTGCTGTGTTTTGGTTTTGAGTTGTTTTTTCTGGTTTTTTGTTTCTATGGAGTTTTATTATGATGGAGTGTTAAAGTTTTGAAATTTCAGTTAGTTTATTACGTCATTGGTGTTTTTTCTGGTGCAGTGGTCGATATCTCTTTTTTGAATATTGTTGCTCTGACATTTGACTTTTCTCTGGATCAAGGATCTGGTCAAGGGAGGGCTGGTCACATGTCAAGTGTATATCTAAAATTTAGTTTCTGATCTCGTTTTTCGGTGATTCATTTATCCGTTGATTCATTTATTGGTGATTCTTTTAAGCGGCGAGTTGCCTAGGTCATATTTGTTTATAGGAGCTTAGCTTTTGTCCATTTTTGGCTTTTATTTTTTGCCTCCAGGTGAGTGGAGCTCTCTTACATATGCTGAAAGTTAATTCTGTCTGTAACCTGCTATTGCTGGAGATTGTTGTTTTTTGTATTTTTGGTGTTTCTCTGTCTGATTTTTTGTGTTCTGTGGATAATTATAAGTAAGTAGAGGGATTTTTTCAAGGAGTTGGATGATGCCGAATTTCCGTCTGCCATTCAACAAGTCAATTCACACATGTATGAAGCTCTTGAAGCACAGCAGGCTAAAAGCGAGGGTGGAAAGGTGACGAGAGAGATTTTAAATGTTGTAAAGAAATGCATGGACTATGTCAACCTGCGATTAGTAAAGGCTCATAGGGAGTATGTGGCAAGCAAGGTAAAATTAAAGACCGTGGTGACGGACAGTATGGCATATGATACCCTCCTGAAAAGACGATCGGGGACATCGCACTCTATCTCAGAACGCTCGGGTGTGAAGAAGTCTCCAAGGAAAGAAACTGGCTTTTCTATTGTGGTGAAGCCTACAGAAGGTACGGTCCAGGATATCCGAGAGGATCTCGGGAAGGTTTCAAAAGAGACACAGGATTTTCCCAAACTGACAGATGTGGTTTTGACCAAGGCGGGTCAACTTGTTCTTAAAGTGACGTCAAGACAAGACACGGATAAGATCAAAAGGACATTGGAACCAATGGGAGACAAGGTCAAAATTGTTACACCAAGACGACGTAGACAGAGGGCTCTTTTACTTAGTTTGGAGCGGGATACTTCGGAGGATTCTGTTTTGGATTCTATAAGGAGTGTCTTGCAGGATTCGTGTTTGGATGATGAAAAGGAATTGGAGGTGCCGAGAAAGATTCCAACAAGGACTAGTAAGGTAAATTGGGCAGTGGACGTAGATGATGAGAGATTTGCCAGCTTGATAGAGCGACGCAGATTATGCATAGATCTCGATAGATTTAGAGTAGTGGAGTATATTCAGATTATGAGATGTTATAAGTGTCAGGAGTATGTTCATATGGCGTCGCGTTGTTCAGGTGGCTTAAAATGTACGAAATGTGCGGGGGAACATGGTCAGATAGACTGTAAATCTGTAATAGAGGCCTGTGTTAATTGTCTAAAGGAAAAAGATGATGATGAGACAGTGGACTGAGAACATCGTGCCGACAGTCCCTGTTTTAAGAAATACAGAGACCTTATTTTCCAGACGTTTATAACACTGGTCCCTTTAAGTTCGACCTCTTCTGATTCTGTGCGGTTCATTCAGATAAATTTACATCATTGTTTCGATGCTAACGATGCTTTGGCTCACTATGCGGAGAGCACTGATGTAATATTTTTTCTCTGTCAAGATCCATATGTGTGAGAGGGAGCAGTTTCAGGAATCTCGCCAGATTGGTTGTGTTTCTCTTTTTTTTCTAACTCTGCTGCAATCTTGTGTACTAACAAAGCCATGTCATATGTTGTAAGTTTAGATCTAAAAATAGTATTTTTATTTCGATAACATTGCAACAAGGTCCTATGATAATTGGTTTGGTATACTGTGCTCCATCTGGTAATATTGATAGTGACATGTCTCAATGGATTAATTATTATACGAACTGTTCACGACTGTTAATTGGTGGTGATTTTAATGTTCCCTTTACATATATGGGATACATTAGAGAAAATGATCGAACACAGACATTTTACGACTATATTATGATTGGTAATCTGATAATTTTAAACGACCCAGATGCACCCCATACATACGTACAGGGAGAGAGAAAGGGTCGTCCGGACCTAACGCTGGCTGGTTCTGATATTGTTCCGCTATTGGATAACTGACAGGTTATTGATAGAGTTTTCTCATTCTCCGATCATAGGTATATTTCCTTTGACCTTAAATCGGAAGTTCTTTATAGTCACATAATGAGATATAAAACTAAAAATAAAACTTTTGCAAAGTTCAACAGACTTTTTAGACAGAAGAGTAATCTATTGCATGACACACTAGAAAGAGTTCATAATGTTGTTGCTTTGGAAGATTGGTTAATTAGTTTTAATGATTATATTCAATATATCATGCAAAGAAGCTTCAAATTGGGTAAATTATCTCATAAGCCAAGATCGTGTTGGTATACAAAACAGTTGAAGGTTGAGAGAAATAGAGTGAATGCACTTTACAAAAGACATCGGAGAAATCTGGATATTGAAGAATACAGGGATACATATGTCTTGGCTCGTGGGCAATACAAGAGGAATCTGCGACGTGCGAAGAAGGTTGGTTGGACAAATTTCTGTAGAAGAACGGAGGATGCTTACGGCAACCTATATAAATATGCCTCTGGCGAATCTATTAAATATGCCAATTTGGCTTTTACAACTCTTGAAAATTCTTCAGTTTTTGATAGTTATGATGAGGTTGCAGCTACATTGATGCAAGAGCACTTTAAGATTAATGATATACCGCCTTCCATTCATAATTTTATAAATGAAGTTGATTATACAGATCATCCAGATTTGGTGTTGTTTACAACCCGTGAATTAAATTTTGCTTTAAAAAAGCAAAGAAATAGTAAGGCTCCAGGCGAGGACAACATAGATGCCTTAGTTGTGAAAAATCTCTGCAAAAATTTTAGATGTTTGATGCTCAGCATATTTAATACTTGCCTAAGGCTCGCTCATTTTCCAACATGTTGGAAAAGGGGTCTGATAGTATTCTTCAGGAAGAGAAAGAAACAGACCTCCTGCTTTACCATGCTCCTATAGCCTATAACATTGCTACCTGTGTAAGAGAAAAGTTGACAACATACAAGTACTGTGCTTCCGTTTCCTTTCATATATCGGGGGACTTTGATGTCCTGGACTGGTCGATCGTCTCGGAGATTATTGATAACTTACCAATCTTTGTTTATTTGAAGAGCATTCTTAAAAATTATATTTCTTCAAGGCAGATTGGGTTTCGATTTCTCCGGGGTGTCCGCTGGTTCAGGATTTTCTTTGGCTGCCCGCAGGGCACTTGCTTAGGGCCATTGATCTGGTCAATTGTAGCAGATGAAATATTGAAGCAGAGCAGATATAATTTAATGGATATGATTTCATACGCAGACGATACAATTGTTACAGATGGTGCAAATACAAGAGCGTCATTGGAGTACAAGATGACTAACCATGTGGCAAATTTTGTTACTGCCTGTGCTCTTTTGAATCTACCAATTAATCCAGATAAAACTGTGGCCATGCTTTTTGGTACAAAGACACTAAAGAAAAGAAGATCGATTTTTAAACTAATTAATAGAAGTATTTCTGTAAAAGATAACATTATGTATCTCGGTTTTATGTTAGACAGCACATTTAACTGGTTAGAACACTTGGACATGGTCAGAACAAAATTACAAGACTTACATGTAATGTAAGAAAGACTCGGATAAGGGATCAAGGTCTTTCTATTGAATTTATCAAGATTTGATACTTGAATGTTCTAAAGAAACAAATTAGTTATGGCCACGAAGTCTGGTATAATGATTTGAAGTGTCATGGTCTACAAAAGTTATCATCTTACCAACGAATGTGTTTACTTTCATTAATAAGATCTTATCGTACAACATCAACGGACGCACTTTGTCTGTTAGCAGGCACGCCTCCTTTGCATCTGGAACTCTCGGCTTCCTCACTAAATATAATGTGATACATGGTAATTCTCCCATGGAAATTAATGATATCTTGGTGAATTCTAGTAAGCTGAAGAACAAAATTAAGTCATATGATTATCCGTATTTTTGTTGTTCACATCATATCAAATTTGTAAGACCAGTGGTTGACTTGGTTCCTGTCTATAACCATCCAGTGATTTTTACTGATGGATCAAAGATGAATGAGGGGGTTGCGGCTGCCTTTATAGTTTATTATCATGAAGCTTTTATATTTTATTTCAGAGTTAAACTTCGGTGATTTAATTCAGTTTATCAAGCCGCATTGGTGGCAATTTCAGAAGCAATTGACTGGTGCAGATCTACAGCTTTTAAAGTTTTCCATCTATACACTGATAGCTTATCTCATCTTACAACGCTCTTCAGAGATTATTTCCTACAGATTCCTTGTTGTTGAAAATTTTTACTAACTTACGTTTATTGAATAAAAAAATTATCCATATAGACTGGGTGAAGGCCCATGTTGGTATTGAGGTGATTACTCAGTAACTATTTCAATAAATCTATTATCTGACTCATATCTTAAATTAAATATTAAGTTTTATTTCTTGCATGAAACAATTCACTACTCCTATTTTCATTCTGCACATTCGAACAGCAATCTTATTTCAATTCCACCTGTACACTGGAGGGTTTCCACATTGGAGGGGTTGCCGTGCCACTATCAGGCTAGCGCGTTTATCGCCCGCTGGGCGATAGCATTTAAAAGATCACCACAGAGTATCCCCCCAGTGAACAAGGTGAACGACAGTAATATTAGTAACATGCAGAGAAAAAAAAAGAAAAATATATACACAAATACAGCAATATAGAAATACAATTATATAAACAAAATTAAATAACAGTTACAAGTCTTTTGGGAAAATGTACATGACGACCACTACGCGTGACATAGTTAGGTGTCACATAATTGCTGTCATCTTTTTTACTAGAAATTGGAGGTTGAACAGAGACAGGAATTTTATTATATGATTCTGACAACAGATAAGCAGGCTTAACACGGTCGATTGATACTCGCAATTTTTTTCCCTTAATCATTATGGTCATGTTTTTATTATTGCGAGAAATAACAGGATATGGACCACTGTAGGGCTGAGATAATGGCGGCAGCACTCTGTCAACTCGTAAAAAGATGTGCGAGCAAGTTTGTAAAGATGGGTTAACATAATACTTGTCAGTGCAATGAGCGGATGTTACTACTGGGTTTAAGAGTCGCATATTGCGGCGAAGATTCGTAATGAAATCATCAGTACAAGGTGGGATAACTGACGTAGATAACATGTCACTAGGAAGTCGTAAAGTTGTGCCATACATTAGTTCAGCACAAGAAGCATGCAAGTCTTCTTTAACAGCCGTTCTGATACCTAGGAGAACTACAGGAAGTATCTCGGACCATCTATTATCTCGTGAGCTTTCAGAGATGATTTAAGATGCCTGTGAAAACGTTCGATAATTCCATTGGAAATTGGATGGTATGCCGTTGTGCGTATTTTATTCGTGCCTAAAATGCGAGTAAATTCGGCATATATAGCCGATCGCATTTGGGGACCTTGGTCTGATGTTATGACTGAAGGACAACTAAAGCGGGAGATCCGTGTATTAAATATCGCACTGCATAGAGTCGTTGCTAGCGTATTTTTAATAGGAATGGCCTCTGGCAATCTAGAAAAACGATCAATTATCGTTAAAAGATGAGTATAGCCATCAGATGGAGCTAAAGGGCCTACGAGATCTATATGTATTTGATCGAAGCGTGCATCCGGAAGAGCAAATGTACCCAAAGGTGCCTTAGTGTGCCTCTGCATTTTAGATCGCTGGCATGGTTCACAACATCGAACCCACGTTTTAATTTGACGCTTCATGTCTGGCCATAAATCTGGCGCATATGAGCATAGTAGTAAATGCTATACCAGGATGGTAAAGTTTGTGAAGATGATCAAAAATAAGCTTTCGATAGGAGTTAGGAACAATGGGACGAAGAGTTCCAGTTGAGATGTCACATATCAAATTACACTCAGACATTTGACAAGGTGTTAGTTCAAACTTAAGAGACGAGGTACTATTTTCAGAAAGTTTCTGAATTTCAGGATCATTTTTCTGTACATCTGCAAATTCATGAAAATTTAATGCTGGAGATTCTGTAATTGAATCGATTTCAATACGCCAAAGTGCATCAGCAACAATATTTTGAGAGCCTTTCACATGCCGAATATCAGTCGAATTCTGTGAAATTAAATCTAGATGGCGTAATTACCGCGGGAAGCATTTATTTGGATTTTGTCGAAAAGCATAAATTAGTGGCTTTTGATCCGTGTATATTTGAAATAGTCGTCCTTCTAACATATACCTGAATTTTTTTATGGCAGAGTAAATAGCGAATAATTCCCTATCATATGTTGACCATTTACGTTGGCTCTAATTGAGCTTCATTGAAAAAAAGCTATTGGTTCCCAATTATTCTCAGAAAACTGCATCAAAGTACCCCCAACTGCTACATCGGACGCGTCTACCCATAGGCTAAGTTGAGCGCCAGGAATTGGATGCTTCAAAAGAGTAGCGTTAGCAATTGCATTTTTAGCAGCATCGAAGGCTGCAGCAGCTTGATCATTCCATTCAAGGTGTTCAGTTGGTTTTATGAACACGGGAAGGATGTTTTTTTCTTATTTTTATGCACTTCTAATAATTGTACTAAGGGGGAAAGTATATTGGCAGCGTTCGGAATGAAATATCTATAAAAATTGAACATTCCTAAAAATCGACGTAATTGGGTTAAAGTGGTTGGTTGAGGAAATTTTATTATACACTCGACTTTATCAGGAAGAGGTGAAATTCCCTTTACGGAAAGATTAAATCCCAAAAAATCAATTGTAGATTGCATTAGTGTTTCAAAATGCGTATTTGGACAAAGTCCATATTCTTGTAATTTTGTAAATAAAAGTTCCAAATGTTCCTCAGGGTTTTTAGATGCAATAAGAATATTGCCAACAAAGGCATAAACACCTGGTAAATTATGGGTGATTTCATCTATAAAACGTTGAAAAATCGCAGATGCGTTGCACAATCCAAATTGCATTCGTGTACTTTCATATAATCCAAAGGGTGTACATATAGCAGTTTTATGAATATCGTCTGGGTTGACCGGGATTTGATGGTATGCCTTTATAAGGTCAACCTGACTGAAAATTTTTGAACCATGTAATGAACTGGTAAAATCTGCTATACAAGGAATTGGGTATTTATCTTTAATTGTTTGAGAATTAAGAGCCCTGTACTCACCAACAGGTCGCCACTCAAACGCACCTTTTTTGGGTACCATATGGAGAGGGGATGCATAGTTACTACTAGGTCTCAGATGTCCTAATTGCATCATGTTTTGAAATTCTTGTTTTGCAATTTGTAAACGATCAGGAGCTAACCTTCGCGGTTTTGCGACGACAGGAGGACCTTTTGTTATTATATGATGAACCGCATTAGGTTTAACGGGTTGATTGGGATCTGGCAATTTCGTGATGGAAGGAAATTGCTGTAGGAGTTTATGATAAATAGTATCACTAAAAACAGACTTTACTGAATGGAAATTTGTATGTTTTATATGGGCCAATGGATTGAAATTTAGTTTTCATGTCCCGCAGACATTTATTACGAAGATCAGGCACCAATTCAAAATAATGGAGAAAATCAGCTCCAAGAATGGGTGTGCTGACATTGGCAATCAGAAAAGTCCATGTAAATTGTCTCCTTAATTTAAAGTCCAATGTGAGTGTTTTTTGTCCATAAACATTAATTGTTGATGAATTTGCTGCAAAGAGCTTTTGTTGGGAGGGATTTCTCCTTTGAAAATTATTAGCACATAATAATGACACGTCTGACCCACTGTCGACCAGGAAGGAAACATTTGTCTTCTGATCTCTAATAAATAGGCGACGTGATTCTTGGGGCAAAGAATAAGGTCGCCTCTATTCTTTGCTGTCTGCATTTCCCGTCCATGAACAAGGTTTGGCACATTTTTCTTCCTTACACTTATTTCCAAAACGACGATGAAACCAACACACAGAAGAGTCGCGCTTAGTAGAATTACTTCTATTACGGGGATTTTTATATCCGCGGAATGGAGATCGACCTCGAGAGGTTGAAAGCTGATCAATTCTTTTATTTAATTTTTCAATTTCGCGAAACAATTTACTTTCGAGTGACTGGTCATTTATTTTGGAAACTGATTTTATCAGAAATTTCAGCTGCTTTATCTAAAGAAAGATTTGAAACAGAGGCTAAAATTGACTGCACCGAAGATGGTAAACATTGAAGAAATAATTCCATCATTAAATTTTCGGGAACGCTAAGAGATTCGGCACGACGTTTCATATCGCGCAATAATTCTGAGGGTTTGCGGCCTCCTAATTCCTCTCCAGATAAAAGTTTACGAATTTCCTGCTGAGAAGATTCACCTGAACGATTAATTAATTCAGTTTTCAATTTAGTATAAGGATCAGTAGCATCAGATTTTATAAGAACATCGCGAACTAATGATGCAATGTCGGGCGGGAGATGGGATACTAAATAATTATATTTAGTAATCGATTCAGTAATTGGTTTTGGGGTGGCGAGAGCAAATGTGCTTTCGCACATTATAAACCATAAAGCAGGGTCAGATCTGTTATATACAGGAATTTGTACTGCGTTAACTTCCGACATTGTATGTTTATGCCTCCCAACAAAATACAAATAAAAATTTCAAAATTGAATCAAATATAAAAAATATAATTCACAATTCATAAAAATAAAGCATGTTCACATAAAATTTAAGGGGATAGGACAAAGAAAAAAGCTTAAAATGAAAATCGAGAACAAAATTAAAAAGAATAAGAAATTTTTTTAAAACTTATCTGGACATCGTTAATCCTAATATGAAGTTGCATAATTCTCCACAATATGCAGATATATGTACAGATGCAGCATTTCAGCATTTAGCTGATTATTCCACGATTTATTTTTCATTTGTAGAACATAAACACATAGAACAAGATGACTTTAGTTTCGTCATTCGAAGGCGCGAAAACTGTAGCACATTCTCTATATAAAGTCACAAAATAAATATGCGTTCAAACACCGGGTCACCATTGAGGTGATTGCTCAGTAACTATTTCAATAAATCTATTATCTGACTCATATCTTAAATTAAATATTAAGTTTTATTTCTTGCATGAAACAATTCACTACTCCTATTTTCATTCTGCACATTCGAACAACAAACTTATTTCAATTCCACCTGTACACTGAAGGGTTGCCACATTGGAGGGGTTGCCGTGCCACTAACAGGCTGGCGCGTTTATCGCCCGCTGGGCGATAGCATTTAAAAGATCACCACAGTATACAGGGGAATGAAAGAGCAGACTACCTGGCAAAATCTGTGATTATGATGGAATTTTTGATAAAGAAGAAGGCATACCTATACCTATAAGTTACCTTAATTCGGTTTTGACAAGGAAGATTATTTCTGACTGGCAGCATCATTGGGATAATAGTGACAAGGGTAGGGACACCTTCAGATTATTAAGACATGTAATTACAGATTATCTTTGTTATTCACAAATCTGTGCATACTTTTATTCTTCTCACGGTGCATTCTCAACCTATTTATATAAGATAGGACGTAGGGATACAGACAGATGTCTTTGTCATAGAAGGGGTGATGTACGTCATTATCTTTTTGATAGTTGTCATGTCTCAGATACTAATGTTTATTTCCATCGTAATAGATCGGTGGAATGGAACATTTGCAACATCCTCAATTCGAGATCCAATTATGGTAAACTTAAAAAGATTTACAATAGCTTAAACAAGGCATTTTCATTCATAAAGTATTCTTTTTGATTTACAGCTCATTTATTTTTTATTCATTTTTAAAGTGTTGCTCCTCTGGTCACAGCTTGATTTGTGGCTATGGTTTTTTGAAATTAGTGCTCAGGCTTGGGTGCTTAAGTTCAGTAATCTCTAAACTACTGTGTTTATCAAAACTATTGAATCCAGTCATGAACAATATTAAAACTGGACATTTCTTTTTTATGGACATTTCTCATTCAAGGACATTATCTCTTATGGACTTGTGTTTTCAATCCTCATCAAGTTTCTTCAAGTTTTCTGGACTGATGTTCTAAAGATTATTGGTGCTGGTAGAGAATTTTACTATTTATTTTGGTTAGTCAATTGGATTAACAGTTTGGATTCAATAGACTAGGATTCTGTTTCTTAAAATATACATTTATAGCTTGTAGTGCTGACATACAGTGGTAGATGTTTCTAAAGGATTACTCTTTTCTGTCTTCGGTGGTGCACATTTGTTATTTTGCCACGTATGTGTTAGTTCACAGTTAAAGTTACTGCCTTTTTTATTTCGTTATTACTTTTTATGAACTAATGGACTTTACTAGAATCAAGAACTTTTTTATCTGTTATATATAGAATGGCGTCAAGCCAAAAAATCGTCTGTGAAGTTTGTCTGTTAACTTGTCTTGTATTTTTTATTTATTTTTAGTTTATTTTCTGTATCTATCTCAAGTGACTTCACTTCGGTATGTTGATCTTTTCTTTGTATAGCTGCCGTTTTTCTGGTTTTTCCAGGCCTGTTGGCTTGGCGGTGGTTTCGTTTGGTGGTGGAGGGGATTCTTCTCCGGAGCATATAGCCTATGCCAAATTTGGTGGGCGCTCCGGTTGGGTGATCAAGTCCCTGATCAAGTAAGTGAACAAAAGTATTTTTGTATTTCGAAACTTATTTGTTAATTCTGGTGCCATTCACCGATTTCAAGATTTTACGAACAGAAGTACCTTGCCACTGAAGGGGTAAATGCATATTAATATATTTATTATTTTAAAGTTTCCTTTCTCTTTTAATATTCACGTGTACATACAATTTTCAAGACTTAAAATACAAGTTTAAAATACACAAGTTAGAGCCGAGAGGCGTAAATGTAAGATTTTTTCGAAATTTTATGATTTGTCGTTTGATCGCAAGTGTTTAGCTTCTGGAAAATTTCAAGTCCTCAACTTAATTAGGGGCTGAGTTAACAAAAAAAAAAAAAAAAAGCTTAAAATACACAAGTTAGAGCCCAGAGGGTTAAATATACGACTTTTTCGAAATTTTATGATTTGTAGTTTGATCGTAAGTGTTAAGCTATAATTTTGCAAAATTTCAAATCTTCAACTTAATTAGGGGCTCAGTTAGGAAAAAAAGCTTAAAATACACAAGTTAGAGCCCAAAGGGTAAGAGATATACGACTTTTTCAAAATTTTATGATTTGTCATTTGATGTGAGGTGTTCAGCTATACATATGCAAAATTTCAAATCTTCAACATACATAGTTTCTGAGAACGGGCACTGTGACGGACAGACAGACAGAGGAGCGAGATGAATAGGGTTTCGTCAGATGAAAAAAACCCTAAAAATGAAATTTTGAAGATTTGATGAATTTCAGGATCTAAATCGGCAGCCTAGGTTAACTCTACTTATATAGAATGCTTATTCAACACTATAATAATTACTGGCATTCGAATAAAAAATTACTTTGCTTTGACTGCTTCTTTTGAAAATATACTGAATGTTCCCTGGTATCACGTATCAATAGCTAAATCGTTAGTTTTAATGATATACTCCCAACTGCACTTTTTAAAAATGTTCTTCATATTTTAGACGGTGTTTAAATCAAAGTAGTTATTTTCTTAAATGTAACAAATTTTAATTTTTTATAAGATCCCTGAGTCCCACAAGTTTAGAAAAACATTTTCCATGATCTAACGAATGAAAAATCATTCTACGGTCAGATATGGTACTATCTTGCAGAATCATGATAGCTTGTATTTTAAGGAATTCCAGCATTGTCCGGGCTGTTTTTTGTATTAACCCGGCAGGACGGGCGATGGGTGTTTCGACACCCCACGCCCGAAAATATTCGCCTGCTGTCGGTGAGTGCTTTTAATTTATTGTTTATTATTTTTTTTTTTAATTAACGATAATTTAACATTTCAGCTATCATTTTTCACGAGAAAGAAGGTAATTATCATGAATTTCACTAACAGACAGAATTCTAAAGATTTTTTCGTATTTATGCCATTTAATATATTTGGGGTGTGCTGACACCCCATGCCCATTCTCGTGTTACGTTTCACGGCGCGCGTCCTGCCGAGCTAAGAAATGGTAAAAATCCCTAAAATTCTAAATATTATAACTCGGAAAGTCGTGAAAAAATTTGTCTCACTTGTTAGTATAGCATTGATAATGTTTTTTTCTAAATATGTTATAAGACCCAAAGAACCGCATAAAAATTTAAATTTTGTAACTTTTTTCCTAAAGTAAGAACGATTTCTAAGATGATGCAGAACAACCTTTGAAATAGTTTTGATATTAAAGTATTCTAAATTTAACAATTTAAGAATTAGCTCTTGATCAGCGATAAGAAGTGACGCCCTATATTTCATAGCTGAAATTTTCTTGATAATCGTATATTTTAAATGAAATTGATAGTCTTTCAAAAGCACTGCGAACTAAATGAAATTATTAATCTTTCAAAAGCGCTGCGAACAAGAAGTATAAGCATCATAAAGGATGAAAACTTATGATAAAATTTATTAAAACGTTTGAAATGCTTTGAAAGACCATACAAAAACACACAACAAACAAGACGGACGGTGAGGATTTTATTCCGTCAGAAACTTGAAAAATATCATATTTGTAGAAGATATCACAAATGTTTTGTAGTCAATTTGAATATAGAAATGAGCAATAGTTCGAGCTCTTCCTACAGTTAGTGTTTTTAATATCTAAATGTTTGCAACATTAGATCATGGGCATGAGTTAGTTCTTAATCTTTAAATGCATAGTGAGGGACGCATATCTACATCACTTTTTATTTAATTCTTAGTAACCAGTATGTTTATATAAAATATTAATGCTGTAAAAAAAAATTACAAAAATAATAAATTTTTTATATAAAGCCTATCTTAAAATTTCTGGTGTCTAATCTTTAATATAAGAGTAAAAAACATAATTCTAGGAAAAAAATCATGCATTTAAGGATTGAGTTTTGCAAAATAAAAAATTATATAAAATAAGATATTTATATTCATACTTATTAAATTATTTACTAATCTGAAATATTTTAGTGTTTTTTGTATTGCAAATGTGCAACATAAGAAAAAGTAGGCGTCACTGAAAGCTACGTTCGCCAACCCCCCGTTCAGACACCGCAGAATCTAAAAACACGCTATTCTGATCGGTTTTTAAAATATTAGAGAAGATTGAATTATACTGAAAAAAGCTGTGTAGATTTCCCTGTAAACGGGTTTCCATTCAATTCCCTTTGATTGCAAAAATTTAAGGCCAAATCAGTTGCTGTTAAGACATCCAATGGTTGTTTTCGTGTTTGATTAAAAAGGACCAGTCAAAGATTTGAAAAGAATCTAAAATAAAATGAATTAAGTGTACACAGTTTTTGTCTCCCGCTATTTTCAAACAATTTCTATAACAATAGCCTAAGTCATGTGACTATCATAAACAGTTCCGGGCGGACCATTTCACTTTTTATATTCCAGGTGCCATTTTGGTACTTTAATGTTAGCCAGGTACAGGTGATAAGTCGCCAAATATTATTCTATTGCCATCATTTTACCCATATTATAATAGTCCAAGTCATGTAACTGCCATAAATAAATAGGCTCTGATCCCTTCGCTTTTCATATTAAAGTTTGGCACAGATATCATATATACGGCCCCATATTGGCGCGATTTTTTTTTCCGACGCCAATTTGGTGAAAACATCAATAGCATAAACAACAACATCCGGCTTACCATATCAAGCAAAATAACGAAACTTTGGGCCAGTTAAGTACCCGATGCGTATATGATATTGGCGTCGGAAAAGAATCGCACCAATATGGGGCCGTATATGACATATGAGCCGAAAGTTTTCCATTATGATTAAAAATCATTTTTTAATAAAACTACATAAAAGTTCCCATGGTCGCAAAGAATTCTTGGTACTGTTACACTAGCCGGGTGCAAATCTCGCCAATAGCTTTTTTACAACTCGCCAGTTAGCATTTTTTTTTCAAGTGGTAAATTAAAACATTGCTTTGAAGTTGAAATTAAATGTCGTGGTTTGTTGCATTATTTAATATTTGGTCAGATGTCATATACGCACCGAGTTTGGTGTGATTTTTTTTACGAAAATTTGGCGAAAACCTCGTTTTCGAATGCCAGTTAAAATCTATTTTTGGTACAACTTAATTATCCTGTCGACCAAAAATCTATCACCAAACAATAGGATTAAATGCCAATAATGGTTGATCGTAAATGTCACATTCACTGGACTTTAAGCAAGTTACACATGTTTACGTCATCGAGTGATTTTTATTTCGACGTTTTAGCTGTATATTTATCAATGCAAAAACCCTTGACGGGTTAAATGTTTCTGACGCAGCACTTTATCTTATGCTCTAAGAATTTTAAATATGGAACTTAAAAATACTGATATCATATTTTGAGTGACGTTATGCTATTTCTTAAAGAATATATTTGTATTTATTTCATCATTTTATTTTTGTTTTATTTATAATCGCATGTGCAAAAGTTATGTTCAACATGAAAAGCTGCATAAAATTTTATTCGCTGTTGCTTTATCATTTACATCTCTCATAAATTCAAAATATGAGTTTTAAAAGATATGATTTAAAATTTAAGTGATGCCTTGATGTGACTTTAAAAGGTTTGTTTTAAAATTCAATTTAAATTATTTTTGACTTGGTTAAAATATTTTTTTACATCTACACAATACTTTTAATTTTCCAATTCACTGTTAAATATATCACTTTCATTGAATCTATACTATGCATTGAAATGTATTTATTTCAATAAATTGACTTATCTTTTGTGTCACGCTATTCAAAATTGTGAGTAAGATTTATGTAAATGGTTTCTTTGCGTCATTGTGTCCAAACTACACGAAATGTATGAAAAAGGATAGTTTGACGCAAATAAACCATTTACATAAATCTTACTCACAATTTTGAATAGCGTGACACAAAAGATAAATCAATTTATTGAAATAAATACATTGCAATGCATAGTATAGATTCAATGAAAGTGATATATTTAACAGTGAATTGGAAAATTAAAAGTATTGTGTAGATGTAAAAAAATATTTTAACCAAGTCAAAAATAATTTAAATTGAATTTTAAAACAAACCTTTTAAAGTCACATCAAGGCGTCACTTAAATTTTATATCATATCTTTTAAAACTCATATTTTGAATTTATGAGAGATGTAAATGATAAAGCAACAGCGAATAAAATTTTATGCAGCTTTTCATGTTGAACATAACTTTTGCACATGCGATTATAAATAAAACAAAAATAAAATGATGAAATAAATACAAATATATTTTTTAAGAAATAGCATAACGTCACTCAAAATTTGATATCAGTATTTTTAAGTTCCATATTTAAAATTCTTAGAGCATAAGATAAAGTGCTGCGTCAGAAACTTTTAACCCGTCAAGGGTTTTTGCATTGATATCATTACTTTTTTGAGGTTAGTGATAAAATGATTTAAAAAAAGATACTTATGGAATTTAATGCAGATTTAATTTTTACTATTTTATTACAATTTTCCTTATAGCAGTTTGTATATAAAAACAAGTGGGTAAGATTAATCGCAGATCGCACAGAGGGTTTCATTTGATATTCCTTTAAAAACACTTTATCCTTAAATTAATAAATCCAAAATGTTAATTTATAATTATTAAATCCTTACATTGGTGCACCAATAGTTCCAATTTTCATGGGGCAGGGAACGCACTCTTTTAAACAAACCACCTTCCAATTGAAGTCATCAAAAACCAAGTTGAATAAGGCAGACCCCGTTGTGTTGTTTGACAAACAGCAGTCTCATGTCCCCTCCTTCCCCCCTTTTTCAAAATTTTTCAGACCAGTACGTAAGAATGGAACCGAAATATTTTTTTCTCTCCAGAAATTACGATAAAGAAATAGTATGCAGTACTCATAAATTTACTTTAATGCTATATAGGGTGATTATTAAGTTAATTATAACGTTTGGAATCTGTTGCATTGATGTCCGAAAGGTAGTTTCTGAGTTATGGAAGCTGGATCCATAAGGCGCCATAGAGGGGCGAAGCCGCTAGTGTCTATCATAATTATATCTGCCATGTGGGCTAATTGCGATATTTAATCAAAATAGTCCCCCCCCCCTCCTCATCCCCGGAAATATAACAAATACAAAATGTGTCTTTATAAACCTATCGTCAAATAGGTTTTTATTTCTTTTTCCCTAAAAAAAAACATGATTTTTATATCCGTAATGTAAATAGCGGACGAAGCCCGCTAGTTCCTATCATAATATATATTTTTAATAATTTTATATAGTCTATAATAAAAATCAGACTTAAAATAGTCTAGTTCCATGAGTACTTGTAGTGTCAGTTACATGCTACGATTTTTGGATACCAGTATTTTAGAACGGGAAAGTGTGACTTATTTTATCGGAGATATCTCATTAATTGAATAAGGTGAAGCAAACTTTTTGAAAAAAAGGTGGCCAACAAGCATGGCAGTTATCAGCTATGTGACTTTGTGCTAAAGTCCATTAATTTGATCTGCTTTAAAAAGATTACGGAAGATTGAATTATAGTAGACCTGGATTAACCGAGCTTCGATTAATCGAGGTTTCTGTTAACCGACCCGATAACAAAGTCTGATTTTTTTCCCTTTTGAATGAGCCTTAAAAATAACCACACTCTTTAGCTCACTGTTCGTGCTATACAGGCCCTTCTGCCCCCAAAAGCACTCAACTCCAAAGAAACATTGGACCCTGAGAAGTCAATAGCGAACAATGCTTTGTTTCCAGTGGCTGTGTGAACTTTCGTAAATTTTTCAATTTGCATTTTAAAATTTACTACTGGTAGTTGATTTTCTTTTTAAATTTGTTAAGCTGTGAAACAGAACTTTACATATATTTATTTTTATTATTTAAAAAACGTTCTATATATTTTTTTTAAAGAGATGTTAAATTCGCAAGCACGGCGAGTTTTTACACACAGTTTCTATTAACCGAGATTTCCGATTCCGATTTACTAACAATCCCAATTAGCTCGGATAATCGAGGCTGCTCTGTATAATTAAAAAATCAATGGCGATCTTACTGTAAACGGGTTTCCCTTTTACTGAGGAATTTCAAGACCGAATCAGCTGATGTTAGTTGCTGTTTCCGTGCTTGATTAAATAAGATTAGTTAAACATTTGAAAATTACCAAATATAAAAGGAACTAAGTCAACAGAGTCTTTGCTTTATGGTATTTTTTAACAACGCTATAAGAAAATGATTTTAAATAAGAGATTTTAAATGTAACGTTTTAAATCTGACATAATTTTCACCAAACTTTCCTTTCTCTTTGTAACATTCAACTGAAAATATTTTTATTATTAGAAAGATAATATTATTTGCGCTACCTTAAAATTGGCAACTATAGTTAAAAATATCATCTCGAAATTTGAAATAAATCTCTCATATAAATATATTTTTTAATTTAAACTGTTTTGCAATATTATTATTTGGCCACTTTGGCCAATATGACGTAATTTCCTCCATTTACGACTTTTAACACATATCAATGAATTTATTATTTAAAAATTTTCTTTTTCTTTTAATATTCACGTGTAAATATAATTTTTATGACGTAATTTTCAATGCTTTCCTGCTTTTAATGCGTAATCATTTAATTCTAATTTGAAAATAATTGATTATTTTATAATTTTCTTTCATTTTAAGTAAGCATGTGTAAAAAAATTTTTTATGACGTAATGTTTAATATTTTCCTGCTTTTAACACGTTATCATTTAATTCTAATTTAAAAGGATTTTTTTCTGTTTATAATAGTCACGTGTGAATAAATTTTTAATTTAAACGATATATTATTCTTTGCGCTGTTTTAACAATTGGCAACAATTTAAAATAACCTTTTCTAAAATATGTAAAAAATATCTCTGGAAATTCTGAAAATTTTAATTTAAAATTGAAATAAACCGTCAAAAATTTAGGCAAGTTAAGAATAATAAATGCACTCTGCAAACTTTGAGTTTCTATTGAATGATTAAATTGAATGAAAATGATTAAATTCCCATGTATATTTTTTTTCCTATGAGACTTTTTTAATGAGACAATTTTATCCAGATTTAACATTAAATATCTCTTAAAATAATCCTTCGATTTAAAAACTGTCTACTTCAACGTTTTTATCAAACATTTCTCTATAATACTACCCATTTTAATATTTTTGTATGCAGTAACTTTCTTAATATTTGCGAAATAGACCTCTAGTCATAAATTCTTTCAAAGCGGCGAAGAGCGTTAGTTTTTTTTTCCGAATAAGAGACAAAACGTAGTACGCAATTGCGTGAAAAGATGGCGACATCAGAATTCTGATATGCTTATTATGTAAACTGTAAATATTGCAAAGTTAAATAAAAACAATTGTCTCGGGGTTATCAAACTTCATTGATATTTATAAATAAAACATTTCAACTAAATTATTTATTATAAAAGAATTATTACATCACAATAGTTTTTATGCAAGGAAAATAATAATTATAATAATAATAATATTATGGATGTCAGTGATTATATATTGATTGACCGTCATAATAATAAAAAATGATATTATAAAAAGAAGAGCTGAAATGAATTATTTTTTTACGTTTCTGATCGTGTGATTTATATTCAAATAATAATTATTAATGTATATTTTTTGTAAAGTGATTGAAATTAAATATATTTATAAAATTTATGGTAATATTTTTATTGTTGAAAAATTGCCAAGAAATAATCATCATCAAATTGGCGTCATTATAATTGTAATTTTATTTAACTTAATAGCAATTAAAAAATTACAAAGGAACTGAGAATAATGGTCAACTAGCAGACTTAAAAAAAACAAAAAAAAAACCACATTCGCATGTGAAAACACGTACCAAGAGTATCGAACTGCCTATCTTAAGATCAGTAGACGATGGCCCTTAACCACTCAGCCAGTGGGAAGATAAAATTTTTCTCCCCAAAAGTGGTTAAAAAGAAAGCATGTGTATGAATACAGTGTCATGCATTTTCGGTGAAATTTCCATAGAATGGCGAAGAAATATAGTCCGATTTTTCATGCGCATTATAAAACGAACAAGAGTCTTGCTGGAAACAAGTAAATTGTTATTTGGTACATCTGAAACATATTTATTTGATTTTTAAAAAATCGCCCGTGTCATTTTCGAGAGAAAAAAAATCGAATTATTTAACGAACGAGAGTTTTCCCAGAAAAAAGAAAAGTGTTATTCACCTCGCCTTAATCACATTTATATTATGTATCAATTTAAAAATAATCGTTAGAACCGTTTTCGAGATTTTCAAATTAGGAACTTCCTCGATATCATACCAACGTTTTCACTTTAAAAATGGCTATTTAGATCTCAAAATATACTGCACGTAGAATAGTAAAAATTTCAGTATACGATTAGACTGCAGATATAAGACTGTTCTAGAAAATTCAGAACAATAAGACCTATATCTGCTGACTTATTAAAAGGCGGCTTTTCGCGTTTTCTTTGATGTCGAGTTAGCTGTATATATGAGTTCCGCCATCTACGAATTCTATGATACGATACGATGCGATTTTAACGATACGATACGACACGATTTTAGGCTTAAGGCTGCGTCACTCGGAATACTGCCGTCTTCCATGATTAATGTTACACTATATTATTTATTCTTTCGTTATTTAAAATAAAAATTATGTCAATTTGTATAATTTGGCGAAATTGGCCGATGGAATAACTAAGTAGTACCGTATTTTTTAATTATTTTCTATTATTTTTAAAAGAAATTAACCAAAAAAAAAAATTAACGACTACAGATCAAAACAATTTATATAATTTAAAAAAGAAAATAAAACTAAACAAACATTTATTATTAAATAAACAACAATGGCATTATTTTGATTGACATGGTAACCCGGCTATTTTGGCGCCAATTAGGTACCCCGGTGCGTATATGACATCTGTGCCGAATACTATTTTTCTTTTTGTTTTGTTAAAAAAAAAGAAAAAAAAGAAAGAAGTGAAAGCTATCAATTTTAAATGTTTCAGTTTTAAATGAAAGTTTTGTATTTTAAATAAAATGTATGAAAGTATTATATTTTAAATGAAATTAATGAAATTAAAAAAAAAAATGCGATGGGAAAATATTTGGCGATTTATCACCGGCGTCTCGCTAACATATAAATGCTGAGTTCTTGATTTCTCTATCAGAATCTTTCGATTTGGCGAGAGAGTGTTCAAGTAAATTGAATTGTGAATAACGGTAACATGATACATTTCTTAGCATACATTTAAGGAAGGTCAAACTGATCGCCAAATTAGTTTAAAATAATAACCTTTTCTAAAGTATGAAAAAAAAATATCTGTTATGATTAAAATTTGAGTTGCCATCATTAGACAAAAGTATTTAAAATTAGAAAAAAAAATTAATATCTCGAAAAGTAAGTCGAATTTAAAAATTCTAATACCAGTTTTGAGATCTGCGGATCAATATGGATTTTTGGTGTTAATTTCATCGCAAAGTATTCCATATTTTAGGAGAAATCGCCATGAAACGTAATCAGTTGTTTTATCAGTCGTTTCATAAAGATTAGAGAAGATTGAATTATACTGAAACTGAACTATACCGTAGGGATCTCCCTGTAAACGGGTTTCCATTCAATTCCCTTTGATTGCAAAAATTTAAGGAAGAATCAGTTGCTGTTAAGACATCCAATGGTTGTTTTAGTGTTTGGTTAAAGAAGATCAGTTAAATATTTGAAAAGAAGCTAAAATAAAATGAATTAAGTAAACAGAGTCTGTCTCTCGGTATTTTTTAAAAACGTTATAAAACGATTGACATAATACAATTACTAAAATTTGCTGCTTTAACCCCTACAAGAGCGGTGATTCATTTTTGGTTGGTTGGTTGTATTGGGTTTTATGGCGCAAAATCCCATTAGGGACATGCTGCGCCAAACAAAATGTAAGTCAAGAAAAAGTGATGAAATGAGATAAAATGGAAATAAAAAAGCCATCTGGATGGGGTACCCATCCAGATGTATTCGTCAAACAAGGGTAAAGAACAATGTAAAATAGAAATCCAGTAAAGCAAACTAAATGGAAGTTAAGCAAAGATGAAGCAAAGTTATCTGGATGAGTTTTCCATCCAGATGTCAATAACAAAGTCAAACTTATGGTTGGTTGGTTGGTTGTATGGGGTTTTATGGCCTAAAGTCCCAGTAGGGACATGCTGCGCCAAGACAAAGACAAAATAAAAAATATATATATATCAAAAAATGATTATAACAAGAATAACAAAGCGGTGATAAAAACAAAAAAAAAATAATGAAAACAGTATATCTAAAACTAACATGTATATCTAAAACTGTTTAAAAGAATCAAAGGTTCATAGCTAAAAGTCAAGCGTATTATAATTAAAAACTGTGGAATTATTAAATTAATAACTGTAAAAATACACAAAGTCTAAAAGGATGTAGAAATACTTCATGAAAACAAGGTTAAAATCATATGAGTAAGAAACAATGTAAAATCAATTAGGTAAAAATTCCTCTAAAACTGTGTTTCCTTCATCAGCACTTGATTCATAAGAGTCGGATTCCATTGCTTCATCGACTGAATTCTGCAGCTGTTTTGGATCCTTTAAGTTAGAGACAGACGGATTTAGCCAGCTGTTCTTTTTCTTCACAATGTTCCACTGTGAAGAGCCCCTGATTGTTTTTTTTCTCTTTCTGAACGCAAATTTTTTTGCTTGGTTTCACTGTTTGATTAGTATCAGGTTTCTGTGATGTTTTTTTAGATTTAACAGCCTTAGTATCAGTCTGGAGTTCAGATGACTTTTTGGATTGAACTGGTTCGGATGATTTTTTTGATTGAACTGGGTCGGATGAATTTTGGATTGAACTGAATCGGATGACTTTTTGGATTGAACTGAATCGGATGACTTTTTCGATTGAACTGAATCGGATGACTTTTTGGATTGAACTGCAGGTTTTTGCGATTGGCTAGTTTGATATACTATAGTAACAGGTTCTGAGGATGGTAGCCAACGTTCTAATAATGGGGTTGCATAACATTTAGAACCACAGCAGACATCGCGAGTTTGTATCTTTGTGGTGCTGAGTGGTACTGTCATAGGCGATTTATTTAGTGGAACGGAAGGTTCGGTCTGGGTGCTTATGTGCCTTACAGATTTTGATTGTAGCTTGACTAAACTAGAGTAAGAAACTCCGACAGAAGGGGTTCTTGATTCAACAATTTTTCGAGCTTCTGTGTATGAAAGTTTTTGGGTAATTTTAACCGCAAGGATTTCTTTTTCACGTACCCAAATTGGACAAGAGCGAGAGTAGGCTGTATGGTCACCCTTACAATTTACACAGCGTTCAGAATTACTACAAGATTTACTGTCGTGGCGAACTTCTGCACAACGTGCACAGGTAACAGAGCCACGACAGGTACTGTTTGTATGGCCATAACGCTGGCATTTAAAGCAACGGAGGGGTTAGGTATATAGGGTCGGACAGCACAGCTTAAGTAGGCAGCTTTAATTCTGGTTGGTAAATTTGGGCTATTGAATGTGAGAATAACGTGCTTTGTAGGGAGCACTTGCCCATTTCGACGGATTGTGATACGACGTGCATCTATTATGTTTTGATCTTTTAAGTTTTCTAGTAGCTCTTCCTTTGTAGAGAACAGAAGCTCTGGTTCAGATATAACACCACGGGTTGTATTTAAAGTTTGATGTGCTTGAACAGAAACAGAAAAGGAGCCTATAGATGTGCAGTTCAAGAGAAGTTGCGAGTGCTTGGCTGAAGAGATCTCCAACAACAAATCTCCAGATTGCATTTTTTTAGCGAATAGCCATCTCCAAAAACTGACCGGAATTTTTTACCAATAAGAAACGGTGAAATTCTTTTAAATGAACTATCTGAAATACTGTCAGTACGTTTAATGACGAAAAAACGTGAGAATGAATTGTTCTGTGCAGTTTGTTGCTCTCCACAGGGGAGAGATATTGAAGAAAGTGAAGTTTCTCCATCCATGTTAGAAAAAAAGAAACAATTCAGACCCCGGCCGCACCACCCACTACCGAGCCCAACAAGGGATGCACATTCGTGCACCAGTGCTAACCAGGGCCTATACGGTCACAAGACACTCCTATGCCAGCCTCCACCCTTAACGAGATGGCTAGTAAGTGCCTGATCGCTTGATCCCCAGCCAGTGACACAAGTCAGCTGACCAGCCGATTGATGCATACGGGACCAATATGCACCTCCCGTCTACCTGAAGCAGAGGCCAAAGCAGAGTGTTGGTTTCCCTCAACTGCCAGGATCCCCCTTTCCAGGGACACGGGTCGCCACGCACGGCAAACACGTGGGTGGTTTACAATTCTCTATGAGTCGATATACAGGATAATATCGGCTAATACAGAATTGCCCTCACCTCCGAAGAGGAAACCACAACGAGAGAGAAACAAAGAGGAAAGAAACACGAGAGAAATAAGAGGAAAAGGAAAAGAGACAGATCGCTCAGGAACTGCGAAGCCCGTGAATACCTAAAGAAGGTATCCCCCTGGGGGAGTCAAACTTATGAAGCATATAAAAACTAAATCTCAAAATAAAAGCCAGCGTGTTTTAAAAAAGTAAAGAGTGCCCCATGAGGTGTTTCCCCAATGAGGTTTGTCAAGATTGGTGATGATGTATTAAAATAGATTCTATATAAGTGCCGGAGCCCCGGACAGTCAGTTAAAACATGATGAACGGTCAGGTAATCAAAATGACAATGTAGACACATGGGTGCAAACTCCAGAAGTAAAAGATGTTTATGAGTGATTCTAGAATGTCTTATTCTCAGACGAGTCAGAAGAACATCGGTTTTCCTTGGATAACACGGAGGCCAGGTCATGATGGTAAGTTTGATGTGGTGCAGTTTATTATTGCATTCTGAATTTCAACTTTCTTGCCATTTATTATGAATAAAGTGTTTGATAAGTAGTTTAACGTCTGAGAATGAGACTTTATGGCACAACGGATTAAGAGCACGCTTTGCTGCCTCATCCGCTTTCTCATTACCAGGAATACCCATGTGTCCAGGTACCCAGCAAAATAAAATATTATAACCACGTCTTGTCTATTTATTATAAAAATCAAGGATTGATGAGACATAAGGATGCTTTTTAAAAGATTTGATTGCGTCAATAGAGCTATTTGAGTCGGTATAAATGATGAAGGAAGTGTTATGATGATGAGATATGTGGAACATGGCTCTCTCTATTGCAATCTGTTCGGCTGTAATGACAGAAGCAGATGAATGAAGGCGACAGCTTAAAGAAGTGTTTTCACAAAATACCCCACACCCAACTGTATCTCCGCTCTTAGAGCCATCTGTGTAAATGTCAGTATAGTCATTAAAGTTTGATCTGTGTGTAGCAAATAACTGTTGAAAAACTACAGGAGCCAAGTTGTTTCTATTGTTTCCTTTAAAGTAGGGGTGCACAACCTTTTTGAGAGAAGGGCCACTTACAAAAATGTCTGGGTCGTCGGGTGCCACATCAATAACAGGGAGAGAATTCTATTTCGGGGAGGTGAATTGTGGCCTATAGTCAGATAAAAATATGGTTTTAGAAGGGGGGGGGGAGTTTTGCCCCTCAAGGTTCTCTTACCCAGTCAAATATCCAATTCAGTTGGCAAGGATATACCAACAGTTTATGTTAGTACTATATATAACACAGATATAGCAAGGAAAGGAGGCATAATATTCCTTTACTTTATTTGGGAAGTATATTTTGTTTTATTAATAAGTGCTAAAAATCAAACATAGGTATGGAAGTCGCTAGAAAACATGAACTTTATGAACGAGAGCAGTGGAGCCAATCAACGAAATCTGATGTTTTTCCGCGCCTCACCAATGAAATTCGCGATTTTTCCAAACCCGATCAAAAAACTGAGATTTTTACGCATCTGATCAACAAAATTCGCAATTTTTCCGAAGCCAATCGACAAAATTCGAGATTTTTTTTTGTACCCAATCGACAAAATTCGCTATTTTTCCTCACCCTATCTACAAAATTCACTTTCTTCTGCGCCTGATCAACGAAATTCGTTATTTTTCCGTGCCTGATAGATGAAATTTTTGATATTTCTGCGCCTGATTGACAAAATTAGCAATTTTTTCGTGCCCGACCAACGAAATTCGCGAATTTCCGGAGCCCAATCGACGAAACTCGCGATTTATTCCCCGTGCTCGATCAATGAAATTTTCACTTTTTCCTCGCATCATCAACAAAATTCGTAATTTTCCCGTGCCCGACCAACGAAATTCGCGATTTTTCAACGACCGATCAGCGAAATTCGCGAATCTTAACTGGATCTGACAAAATTTGTAATTTTTTCCAGCGGCAAATTAACAAAATTCTGATTTTGCTGAACCCGATAGACAAAACTGGCGATTTTTCAGTGCCCGATCGAGAATTTATGATTTTTATAGAGACTGATCGACGAAATTTGCGATTTTTCTAAGCCCGATCAGCAAAATTCGCTATGTTTTTCTCCCGATAAACAGACGAACACGCGATTTTTCAAAGCCGATCAATTTGAGGTTATTCCTCTCCTAATCTACAAAATTTCCGATTCTTAATTGACATGATGAAACTTGTCATTTTTTTTCCGCCGCAAATTGACGAAATTCATGTTTTCTTCTCACGACTGACAGAACTCACGATTTTTCCGCAGCCAATCAATAAAATTTTCAATATTTCTCGTATCATCAACAAAATTGACGATTTTTTCGTTCCCAATCAGCTAAATTTGCGATTTTGCGTGCCTTATCGACAAAAATCGCGATTTTCCCGTCCCCTATCAACAAAATTTGCAATTTTTCCGCGCCTGATCGACAAAATTCGCGATTCTTAAATGGCCGACGAAATTTACAAATTTTCCTGCGGCAAAGTGACGAAATTCACGATTTTTTTCTTGCGACCTTTGAACAAAAATTGTAATTTTTTCCAGTTATAAATTGACGAAATTCACGGGCCACACGCTAACCCATCGCGGGCCACTTTTGGCCCGCGGGCCACAGGTTGTGCATCCCTACTTTAAAGGGATGGAGCTATGTAATATTTGGAGGTTTTCAAGGAGGGTGTACATGCAATGGACATGGACTCACCTCGATATTGCACAGAGGCCGATTATTAGTAATGTTTCTTATTCTGACACCAAAGGATGGGATGCAAGATGGTCTATGCTGATAAAGAATATCATTGTTTGTATTTAAAATGTATGTACGAAGAGGATGGCCAGGATGAGAAAGGATACGATAATAAAGTTCTAACGAAAGCTTATCACGAATGTGGTGTAGTGCTGGTTCATTGCAGTCAACGTACAGACTTAAAACTGGAGAGATACGAAATGCACCAGAGGAAACACGGAGTGCGCTGTGGTGCACAGTGTCAAGTTTTTTAAGAACAGTTTTACGTGCAGAACCATAGACCTGACAGGCATAGTCAATTTTGGAACGGATCACGGCTCGATAGATTTTAAGGAGAGAAGTACGGTCTGCTCCCCAGGAAGTATTTGAAAGCACCTTTAGTAAGTTAAGCGATTTTTTACATTTTGTCCTTAACTGCAAAATATGTGGTAAAAAGGTTAGCTTACTATCAAATTGGAGACCGAGAAAACGGACACTGTCCACAACAGGAATTTGAGTTGGTCCAATAAAAATTTCAGGATCTGGATGCAGATCCCTACCTCTACAGAAGTGAACACAAGAAGTTTTGTCATGAGATATTATAAATTCATTTTTATTAGTCCAATTAAGAATACGGGTGATTACAATTTGCAACTGTCTCTCAACAAAGCGGATATCCTGTCCCATGCACATAATTCTATAGTCGTCAACGTATAGATCCCCTTTGACTGAAGGGGGCAGTTGGCTAAGAATGTTATTTATTTTTATTGCAAAGAGGGTGACACTCAGGAGACTACCCTGGGGTACATCCACTTCTTGTACATAAAAACTAGAGAGTACCCCACCGATTCGGACTTGAAAAAGTCGAATGGCGAGGAAGTTCTTAATAAAAATAGGGAGATTCGCACGAAAGTTGAGGTTAAAAAGATCCCGAAGGATCCCATATCGCCCTGTTCTGTCATAGGCTTTCGCCATGTCAAAAAATACTGACACCAAATGGTTGCGTTTTAAAAAGGCTGTCCGTATGTGATTTTCAAGATTGATCAGGTTATCGATAGTTGACCTACCGCGTCGAAATCCACTTTGAAATGCAGCAAGGCAATTGTTATTTTCTAAAATATGTACAAGACGACAATTGACCATTTTTTCAAGTAATTTGCAGAGACTGCTAGAGTGCGCGATTGGCCTGTAATAATTGGGATTGCTAGCATTCTTACCTGGTTTAGGGTAAGGAATGATAATAGCATTACACCAAGCATTGGGAAAAAGGTGTTCCATCCAAATTCTGTTATAGAATGCAAGTAAATTATTGAGAGATCTTGTGCAGAGATGTTTAAGCATGGTATAGGTGATGCCGTCGTGACCTGGAGCTGATAGATGGCTATTTTGCAAACAATTTAAGAGCTCTGAGAGAGTAAAAGGGAGATTATATTCATAGGAGAAACGAGAGTTAAAATTGAGACAGGTAGTTTCCATTTGTTGTTTATAAGATAAAAAATGTTCCGGTTATGAATCTGAGCTAGAGTTAGATGCAAATGTATTAGCTATTGTTTCAGCAATATTCTTAGGAGAAGCTATTGTTTGTTCGTTGTAATTTAAGATTGAGGTGTGGTTTTCAAAATATACCCATACAATTTTTCACTTTTTTTCCAGAGGACTTTACTAGAGGTATTAGAGTAAATGTTAGATACGTATTGAATCCAGGATTCACGTTGGCTTTTACGACGCACTCTTCTAGCTTCAGCCTGTGCTTTTTTGTAGGCAATATAGTTAGCATTATAGGGATAACATCGAAAGGTTCCCCATGCCTTCTGTTAATTCTTTTTTTTGCAGTTTGACAGTCACTGTTCCACCATGGCTTCCTATGTCTCATTGTAGATGATATTTTAGGTATGCTAATATCTGCAGCATTTATAATACACTGGGTGATATTATCAACTGCATCGTCTATGTCACATTCTACCATATGATTTGTGATTTTTGCATGATTTGTGAAAGTTGGCCAGTTGGCTCTGTCATAGTTATAGCGTTTAACATAATTATTAGAATCTCTTTGAGGAGTAGTCTGCTAGATAAAAGTTGGAAAATGGTCACTGTCGTGCAGGTCATTAGAGACCCAGAAGTTCCAATATGGATGGATAGATCGGGAGCAGAATGTGAGATCTATTGCATGAAAGGTGCGAGTTGGTTCATGAAAATAAGTATGATCCTCATCACTGAGTAGGCATAAGCCATTGTCATAAATTAATTTTTCTATTACATCACCACGTTGATTATTGTCAGAATTCCCCCACAGTTGGCTATGAGCATTAAAATCCCCAACGATGATGAAAGGAGTGGGGAGTTGGAGAAGGAGATTTTCAAGAGTAGCTGACTGAATAGACTTATTTGTCGGTAAGTATATGGTGCAGATAGTAATTAGTCTGTTTATATGGACACGGACTGCAACAGGTTGTAAGTTTGTGTTTAGATTAATATGAGTATGGGGTAAATTGCGGGAGATGAAAAGAGCCACTCCACCCGTGGCCCTATCACTACCTGTAAAATCTTTCCTGTATGTAGCAAAGGTGCGCAATTTTGCTTTGTCATTTAGTTTAAGATGGGTTTCTTGTAAAGCTAAACAGAGTGGTTGATGATCATGAAGTATCTTTGGGATTTCGTCATACTTATTGCAATAGCCACGGCAGTTCCACGAGATAATTTAAGTCATGATTGAATTATAAATAAAATTACCTGAGTCATTTTATCCGGAGGTAGTTGACATACTATCTCCATCGTTTAATTCTTCATCTGATTCTGGGTGAAGACCTAGAGCATCTAAATCCTCGAAACAAGTTTCATCCATTTTATCATTTTGTTTTGGATGGGATTGAATTTGGGAGGTTTTCTTTTTTTTTCTTTTAGTTAAATTTTCGGATGATACACTGGATTTAATTATTGGTAGTTTAAGTTTTTCTGCATTAGATTTATGGCTTGGTTTTAAATGTGTTGTTTTAGTGGTATTTTGAGAGCCTCTATTATAAAGAGGAATTTTTGACAAATTAGGTTGTGCTGATTTAGAAGACACAGTTTCTGGTTGTGGTGATTTAGGGGGAACAGTATTCGGTGACTTAGAAGAAACTGATTTCGGTGGCTTAGGAAGAACAGATTGCGTTGAACTATTTATCTTACCAGAATTATTAGACGGGTTGATTTCCCTTTGGTTTCGTTGGCAGTTATTTTCAGTGGGGGTTTCAGTTTGGGTTCCAATAGTTTGATAAGTTTTATGGGCAGTTTTTGATAAGGCAGCAGCATATGACACACCTTCTTTAGGTGTCCTGGATTCAACAATTTTTCTGGCTTCTGGGTACGAAATGTTATCTTTTGTGCGTATGGTCTGTATCTCCTTTTTCCACTGGTGCATGGTAAAGACTCCCTTGTGTAAAAGATTTCTCCGGAGTTCTTCAATTTTGATTTTTTTTGCAGCTCTCTTTTTAATTTCACTCTGAAGACGTAGTTTTTCATGGAGCTCATCAGCAGCTTCTTTACGCATTCTGGATTCCAAATTACAAATATGAGGACTAAGCATTTTCATTTTAAAAACTTTGTTAAAAAATCTGCACAAACTCTTAAACAAAATCCACAGTTCACCAAACGATGCTACACTCACCAGAAAAATCTCGGAAACTGACGAATGCAGCTGTTGCCATTTGCTGTATGACAATTTTTTTTTCATTACCGGTTACAGTTAAACGGTACTTTAAGGTAAAAAACAACTCAACTTTGCAATCGGTTACAGTCAAAAATGTATTTCTTGCCAAGGTTTGTATTCTAACATGCATGTCTGACGTCACTGCCCTCGTGGATCAGCGTTCAAGTCGTAACAGGTTGGTTGGTTGGTTGTATATGGTTTAATGGCACAAAGTCCCATGAGGGACATGCTGCGCCAAAAACATAATTATAGACTAAAAAGGGTGAAATTAAATAAAGTAGCTAAAATATAGGTAAATATGAAAGAAAATAAATAACGTAGAAAAGGTATCTGGATGGGGTATCCCATCCAGATGTTAAAACCAAAAATCAGTCATAAAACCAACGAAATAAATAAAAATTAGATTTCAAAATATAATCCAGCATGTTTTAAAAAAGTGAAGAGTGCCCCATGAGGTGTATCCCCAATGAGGTTTGTCAAGATTCGTGATGATGACTTAAAATAAATTCTATATAAGTGCCGGAGCCCCGGACAGTCAGTTAAAATATGATGAACAGTCAGGTAATCAAAATGACAATGTGGACACATGGGTGCAACCTCTCGAAGCAAAAGATGTTTATGAGTGATCCTAGAATGTCCCACTCTCAGACGAGTTAGGAGAACATCAGTTTTCCTTGGATAAATCGGAGGCCAGGTCATGATTCTTGGTTTAACATGGTGCAGTTTTTTATCATATTCTAAATCCCAATTTTCTTGCCACTTATTATGAATAAAGTGTTTGATAAGTAGTTTAACGTCTGAGAATCGAACATTATGGTGTAATTGATCAAGAGCACGTTTTGCCGCCTCATCTGCTTTCTCATTTCCGGGTATACCCATGTGCCCAGGTACCCAGCAAAATAAAATATTATACCCTCGTCTTGTCAATTTGTTACAAAAATCAAGGATGGATGAGACAAAAGGATGCTTTTTAAATGATTTAATTGCGTCAATAGAACTCTTTGAGTCAGTATAAATGATGAACGATAAGCTATGATGATGAGAAATGTGGAACATGGCTCTCTTTATTGCAATTAGTTCGGTTGGTTGGAGTTTTATGGCACAAAGTCCCTGTAGGGACATGCTGCGCCAAGAAAAAGTTGAGTAAAACATAGTTAAAAATTAAAAGTTACAGCAAAATACTGTCAGAAATATAAAAGTGAAAAAACAAAGTAAAATGAAGAAAGCAATTTGATGATACATGTAATTAAAATAATGCACAAGGAAAGCGACAATACACAAGGTTTTAAAAGTTAAAACATAGTTAAAAGACAAGAATATTTAAATTAAAAAATTCTAAAAGCTCTAAAGTTATGAAAAGTTAAATGTTCAAGAAATAAAGCATAAAATGTTATATAATATTGCTTTAAGAACGAAGTTATAATTCAAAATTTTAAAACGATATAAAGCTACGTAGGATGAATAACTTCAAAAACTGTATTATTGTCATCGTTATCAGAGTCATAACTACAAGAGTCCATAGCCTCTTCTGCATAGTTGAGCAGCTGTTTGTGATCTTTAATATTAGTTATTGCTGGGCTAAGACATGATTTATTGCCTTTTCTCTTCACAGTTTTCCACTGTGGAGAGATTTGAGTTGGAGGTTTCTTTCTTTCTTTTTGAGCACAAGTTTTTTCATTTGCTTTTGGAGTTGGAAGAACAATAGGTGTCACAGATTTGCTTTTTTCTGGAGCTGGCGTTTGTTTAGTCTTATGTTCGGCGGATATTTTTTATTTAACTGATGATGTTCGGGGAGAATTAGGTTTCTGTAATGATAGAACTGGAGATGAAGCAGCCTTAGTTTCAGTCTGATGATTAGATGACTTTTTGGATCCAACTGGAGATTTCTGTGACTGAGTAAGTTGATATTCTATTGTAACTGGTTCTGAGGATGGTAGCCAACGTTCCAATAATGGGGTACCATAGCATTTACTACCAAGAGAGACGTCCCGGGTTTTTTTAGGTGAAGTATTGGTTGAATGTGTCATAGATGTATTATTTGGTGGAAAAGAGCAGTCGGTCTGGGTACTGATGTGCCTTACGGATTTTGGTTGTTGTTTGAGTATACTAGAGTAAGAAACCCCGATAGTCGGGGTTCTAGACTCAACAAGTTTACGAGCTTCGGGATAGGAAATTTTTTCAGTTATTTTAATAGCAATTATTTCTTTTTCACGGATCCAGTTAGGACAAGAACGGGAGTATGCTGGATGATCACCCTTACAATTTATGCAGTGTTCGGATTTTTTACAAGATTTACCGTCGTGGCCTACTTCTGCACAACGAGGGCAGGTAACAGTACCACGACAAGTAGTGTTGGTATAACCATATCGTTGACATTTGAAACAACGGAGAGGATTTGGAATATAAGGCTGGATAGGACAGCTTAGGTAGGCTGCTTTAATTCTAGTAGGTAAATTTGGACTATTGAAAGTCAGAATGATGTGCTTTGTGGGAAGCACTTTCTCATTCCGACGAATTGTTATACGGCGTACATCGATGACATTTTGGTCTTTTAAATTTTCTAAAAGTTCTTCTTTTGTAGACAGTAAAAGGTCAGGTTCCGATATTACACCACGGCAAGTATTCAGAGTTTGATGCGCTGTAACAGAAACATAGAAAGGTCCTATTGTATTAGAGTTTGAAAGAAGCTGAGATTGGCTGGCTGAAGAGACCTCAACAAGCAAATCTCCAGAATGCAGTTTTTTAAGTGAACAGTTGTCACCAAATACAGAATGAAATGTTTTTGCAATAAGAAAAGGTGACGTTCTCTTAAAAGAACTATCAGAGAGGCTATCAGTGCGTTTAATTACAAAAAAACGAGTGAATGAAGAATTCGGTTCATTTTGTTGCCCTCCACATGGGAGAGAGTTAGAAGAAAATGAGTTTTTTCCATCCATGTTAGAAAAAAATAATGATTCAGACCCCGGCCGCACCACCCACTACCGAGCCCAACAAGGGGATACACAATTGTGCACCAGTGCTAACCAGGGCCCATACGGTCACAAGACATTCCTATGCCAGTCTCCACCCTTAACAAGATGGCTAGTAAATGCTCGCTCACTTGATCCCCAGCCAGTGACAAGTCAGCTGACCAGCCGATTGATGCATACGGGACCAATATGCACCTCCCGTCTACCTGAAGCAGAGGCCAAAGCAGTGTGTTGGTTCCCCTCAACTGCCAGGATCCCCCTTTCCAGGGACACGGGACGCCACGCACGGCAAACACGTGGGTGGTTTACAATTCTCCATGAGTCGATATACAGGATGATATCGGCTCATGCAGAATTGCCCTCACCTCCTAAGAGGAAACCACAATGAGAGTGAAACAAAGAGGAAAGAAAGACGAGAAATAAGAGGAAAAGGAAAAGAGAAAGATCGCTCAGGAACCCGGGGTTGCGAAGCCCGTGAATACCTAAAGAAGGTATCCCCCTGGGGGGCAATTAGTTCGGCTGTAAAGACAGAAGTACAAGGATGCAGGCGATAGCTTAATGAAGTACTCTCACAAAAAATCCCACAACCAACAATATCACCTCTTTTAGAGCCATCTGTATAAATCTCAGTGTAGTTATTAAAATTTGCTTGATGCGAAGCAAATAACTGTTGGAAAACAACAGGAGTCAAGTTGTTTTGATCATATCCTTTAAGAGGATGGAGAGAGGTAATATTAAGAGGGTTCCAAGGAGGTAGCACATGTGAGGGACATGTGCTCACCTTGATACTATTCAGAGGGCCATTATTAATAATGTTTCTCATTCTGGCACCAAAGCATGGGATGCAAGATGGTCGATGCTGATAAAGAATATCATTGTTGGTATTCAAAATATAGGGGTGAAGAGGTCGTTCAGGATGGGAAAGGACACGGTAATACAATTCTAATGAAAGTTTTTCACGAGTATGGTATAATGCTGGTTCATTACAGTCAACATAAAGGCTTAAAATTGGAGATGTACGAAATGCACCAGAGCAAACACGAAGTGCACTATGGTGCAAAGTGTCAAGTTTTTTAAGAACAGAATTACGGGCAGAGTCGTAGACCTGGCAGGCATAGTATATTTTAGAACGAATTACAGCACGATATATCTTAAGGAGAGATGTACGGTCTGCTCCCCAAGAAGTGTTTGAAAGTACTTTAAGTAAATTAAGCGATTTTTCACATTTTGTCCGTAATTGTAAAACATTGACAAAAAACTTACTTTTTTACCACAAGTATAGGCCTAGATAACGAACGTTGTCCACAGCAGGAATTTGAGATGTCCCAATAAAAATTTCAGGATGTGGATGCAGATCCCTTCGTCTACAGAAATGAACACATGAAGTTTTTTCAATAGAAATTAAAAAACCGTTTTTGTTAGTCCAGCTAAGAATAGTATTTATTGCTATTAGCAGTTGTCTTTCAATAAAACGAATATCCTGTCCCATACACATAATGCGGAAGTCGTCAACGTATAGATCTCCCTTAACAGAAGGTGGTAGTTTATTAATGATGTCATTTATTTTAATAGCAAAGAGAGTGACACTCAGGACCTTGCCTTGAGGTACACACTCTTCTTGTACATAGAACTGGATAAAATCCCCCCAATTCGAACTTGAAAAATTCGAATTGCAAGGAAGTTTTTAATAAAAATTGGGAGGTTCCCACGAAAGTCCAGGTTAAGAAGGTCACGAAGAATTCCGTAACGCCATGTTCTGTCATAGGCTTTCGCCATGTCAAAAAATACTCAGACCAAATGGTTGCGTTTAAGAAAAGCTGTCCGAATGTAATGTTCCAGATGGATCAGGTTATCGATAGTAGACCTACCACGTCGAAATCTACTTTGAAGTGCGGCAAGGCAATTGTTAGTTTCTAAAACATGCATGAGCGGAAATTTACCATTTTTTCAAGTGACTTGCAAGGCAGCTAGAGAGTGCGATTGGCCTGTAATTATTAGGATTCCTAGCATCTTTTCCTGGTTTAGGAAAAAGGATAACGATAGCTCTGCACCAAGCGTTGGGGAATTTTTGTTCTGTCCATATTCTGTTGAAAAAGGATAGGATATTGTTAAGAGAAAGTGGTGAGAGGTGCTTAAGCATAACATATATAATGCCATCGTGACATGGGGCAGATAGATGACTGTCTTGCAAACACTTTAATAGCTCTGATATTATAAATGGTTGATTGTATGAAAATGAATTATGAGAATTAAAATTAATCCTGGTCATTTCAGTTTGTCTTTTGTAAGTTAAAAATGGTTCTGAATATGCGTCTGATTTAGAAATTGATGCTAGGGTACTACCAATAGTCTCAGCTATGTTTTTGGGAGAAGTGATGGTTTGATCGTTCATATTTAAAATGGAAATATTTTCAGAGTACAGGCCCATACATTTTTTCACTTTTTGCCAGAGTTCTTTACATGAGGTGTTAGAGTCAATGTTCGAAATATAGTTAATCCACAACTCCCGTTGGCTTCTGCGTCGCACTCTTCTATCTTGAGCCTTTTCTTTTATGTATGCCATATAGTTAATATTGTTTGGATATCTACGAAATAGACCCCAAGCCTTTTGTTGTTTTTTGTTTGCTACTTGGCAATTACTGTTCCACTACGTTTTTCTGTGTTTATGAGCAGATGAAGTTTTAGGTATGCTAGCATCAGCAGCATTGATAATACAGTGAATTATATTATCAAGCGCTTTGTCAATATATATGTTAGTCTCTATCATGCTATCAGTAATGTCTGCAAGTGCAGTGAAAGTTTGCCAATTGGCTCTGTCGTAAACATATCTTTTCGGATAGTTATTAGAATCTCCACTAGTAGTCAATGATATAAAAGTAGGAAAATGGTCACTGCCGTGTAAGTCATTTGAAACCCAAAAGTTCCAGAAAGGATAGAGACATGGGGAGCAGATTATAAGATCTATTGCATGGAATGTGCGTGTTGGCTCGTGAAAATAGGTATGATCACCGTTATTGAGCAGGCATAAGCCGTTGTCAGAAATATTTTTTTCTATAATATCACCACGGGGATTGGAATCACTGTTTCCCCAGAGTTGTCTATGTGCATTAAAGTCACCAAGAATGATATATGGGGCGGGGAGTAGGAGAAGGAGATTATCCAGATCTGCTGAATGAATATTTTTGTTCGGAGGTAAATAAATCGTACATATAGTTATGAGTTGTTTAATATGAACACGGACTGCAACAGCTTGAAGGTTTGTAGTTAAAGCAATATGTGTATGGGGTAAATTATTGGAGGTGAAAAGGGCCACTCCAACAGTGGCCCTATCACTGCCGATAAAATATTTTCTGTAGGTTGAATAGCTGCGTAATTTGGCTTTGTCATTGGGTTTTAAATGGATTTCCTGTAGAGCTAAGCATAATGGTTGGTGGTCGGATAGAATGTTACGAATTTCGTCATGTTTATTGTGATAACCACGGCAGTTCCATGAGATAATGTTAGACATGAATGATTTTTTTAGGTAATAAATCTGCGTTATTTTAATCGGAGACAGTAGACATACTATCTCCATCGTTAAATATTTCATCCGGTTCTGGGTGAAGAGCTATAGCATCATCTTCCTCCATTTTATCATTCTGCATTGAATGGGTTTTATTTTTGGATGTTCTACTCTTTTTCCTTTTGGCTGTATTTTCAGATGACACAGTGGCTTTAATTGTTGGAAGGTTAAATTTCTCTGTCAGCTTTACGGTTTGGTTTCACAGATGATGTTTTAAGTGTATTTTGAGAACCTCTATTATGGAGCGGAAGTTTAGAAATAACAGATTGTGATGATTTTAAAGAGGCATTTTGAGCTGGTTTAGAAAGACCAGATTTTGGTAAATTAGGAGGAGCAGATTTAGGTGGCTTAGGAGGAGTAGATTGCGTTGATCTATTTGTCTTACCAGAATTATTAGACAGGTTGTTTTCATTTTGATTAGGTTGGCAATTAGCTTTAGTCGGAAGTTCAGTTTGAGTTGCAATAGTTTGATAGGTTTTATTGGCAGTTTTAGATAACGCCGTAGCATATGAAACACCAACTTTGAGTGACCTGGCTTCAACGATTTTTCTTGCTTCGGGGTATGATATATTTTTCTTTTGTGCGTATGGTCTGTATCTCTTTTTCCTTTTTCCACTGATCGCACGATTTAGCATAAGAAGGGTGGTCTTTTTTACAATTTACACAAGAAGGTGGTGCATTGCATTGTAAACTTTCGTGGCCAACTGCACTACACCGACCACATGTGGTTTTACCTCGGCATGATGGTTTTGAGTACCCAAAGCATTGACTATTAAAGCAACGCAGTGGGTTTGGGATGTATGGTCTGACAGAACATGATAAATAATCTGCTTTTATATATTTGGTTAAGTTGGGTGTGTTAAAGGTCAGTATAATATGCTTGGTAAGTATTTGTACTTGGTTAGCTGGTATCCGTTCATCTTTACGGTTGATTTTTATACGTCTAGCTCCTATGACATTTTGTTCTCTTAAGTTTTCCACTATTTCATCTTCAGTTAGATGCAGGAGGTCAGATTCCGAGATCACTCCACGAGACGAATTTAAGGTTCTATGTGGCGATATGGTGACAGCAATGTTTGCAAAGTGAGTACATTTTTTTAAGTTCAGTGCTTGTTGGTTACTTCAATTAGTATTTCACCTGTACGGAGTTTTTTTATTGTTTTGGGTTCGCCAACCAGTCCTTGGATAGATTTATTAATCAAAAAGGGCGATGTTTTATCAAAACTCCCTTCTTGACGTTTAACGATGAAGAATCTTTCTTCGGTTTTACTTTCACCCTCAGCAGAGGAGAAAGGAGAGTTAGCTATCAAGAGGTGGGTTGTGGATTGGGTGGAATCCACCTTGTGGATAGAGGATGGGTGGAATCCACCTTGTGGATAGAGGATGGGTGGAATCGATCGGTGGGTGGAAAGGAGAGGCTTATCTGATCATCTCGTAGTAGGAGGGGTTAAATTTTGGGAGGGGTTTAATTTATGAGAGGCTTAATTTTTTTTTCCGAATTGATTTAGTGTTAGAATGGAAATATCATACAATAACAGAGTGACTTAGATCTTCTCGAGAAGAAGTTTAAGAGGCCTAAATTTGTTTAGGAAAGCTTATTTTTAGAGGACTTATTTTTTTTTTGAATCGACTTAGAGTAAGAATGGAAATTAGACGATATATTGATACTATAACATAGAGATTTAGGTATTTTCGAAAGTGAGTTTGAGGGGTCTATTTTTTTTAGGGGGGGCTTAATTTATAGGGGGCTTAGTTTTTTTTCTTTGTCTTAGAATTTAAATGAAGATAAAAATGTCTTATGTTTTCCGAAGAAAATTTATGATGCTGCCATCTGTAGGTGTTAGTGTGAATTTATTTTTGAAAATAGTATTTTATTTATTTTTAGTTTTGAGTGAGGTTTGAAACTGCAAAATAGTCTCTTGGTTCGATGATATGTTGAAGATTTAACTGATCGAGCCAAGAAACTATGACTATATGTTTAGATTTTTGATGTTTCAAAACAAAAAATTGTATTCCCTTTTATGTATGTGCAAAGAAAGGCCGGTTTCATAAGATAACTCAATAATACCTACTTTAACTGCTCACTTTGAGAATGCTTTAATGTGTATGATTTTTATTTTTAGTTTAACTGATTTTATCGATTTTGCGTATGCGAGTTTGATTATTTTACCAAGCCATGGTTTCGAACTTGTGAATTCTGATTAAAATTTCATTTTTTTTTGTAACTGATAAGCTATCCACTATCAAGACCACGCCCCAAGAATTACTAATTTACGTTTGAACACTATGTATATTTTTAAAAATACCTACCTCTCCCCCTTTCTTATACTAGGGAAGTTAATGCAATTTATGTATCACATTGAAATAGAAGAACTGATTAAAACTAATTTTCGATATTTCTTTAGTAAGCAACTCATTTTTCAGATCGATTAGAAGGCTACCAAACGATTTGAATTAAACATTGTTTTTACCAGTATTAATCCTCTTACGTAATTTAAAATTATTCTTTGCTAAGCGTTTCATTTGATCATCTGCAATTTAAAATACCCTTCCTAAACGATCTTATCAACTTACTCACTATCGTCCACAAACATTTGATAAGTATAATAAGCTTTTTTAACAGAAAATAGCTAATATATAAATAATGATAACCATTGATTTTTGAAGAGATTAGTTCACTTGTTTATAGATTTTAAATGAAAGTATGAAATATTTGTCAGATTTTCTATTTATCAATTATTATAAAATAAATCAGTCCATAGTTTGTTATTGCAATAGATAATGATTTGATGATTCTACATTAGTTTTAATGAATTTTAAAACTACTGCTACATTTCAACTCATTCTTTTGTTCAGTTTCAGTTTAATAAAATTTAGTATGGATTTAACCATTGGATTGTCATATACTTCACTGAAATAAAATTAATTTGTAAAACCTTAGAATGACGAATTCAAACTCGTAACGTGATGAATCATATACTTTTTAAACATAAGTTATTTTGTGTTGACTCACTTCCCATGAACTTTCTGCACATACTTTTTTATGTCACGTGTTTTTCTGAAATTTTTGCACCAATCATATTACATGATTTGCACCATCATAATAATTTTTTAACATGCCCCGCCTATGATTATATAAAATTGAATGGAACGAGACTTGTTCATTTGTGTTTGCTATTATATGAGTGTATGATAACTGTGCATGCGGAGAATTGTGCAGATTGTGCATGCGGGGAATTGGGAACCCCACAACACTACCTAACGTCCTGCCCACTAACACAAACACACCATCTGGCACAAATCACATTAAACAATGAAGAACTTTTGCATAAACAACTAGCAAACAATAAATACATACAAAAGAAAGGCAAAGCAGTCATCAGATGGTTAACAGAAAACATAGATATAATATCACAATGAAAAACGAATAAAGTTAACAAACCAACTCAGTGGACATCATCACCCCAATTAATTAACTGCCTTAATTACAGGGGGGAAAAGGAAAAATAAAAGGCCCGAGTTACATTGCCAAGTTAACCGCGGCCGTTAGTGAAGGAACTTTTCACCCGCAAAGAGAAAAAAAAATCGTATTCTAGCACTGCTGAGTGATGGTAGTCATTTATGATGAACTGGTACCTTCAGCTCATTCACACCACTCCACCGAATCAACATAGATAGACAAGTTTTAAGGAAAAGATGTGTTCCAAATAAAATAAAGCAAGACCATGAACAAAAGACATACATACGTCATACGTCAAACATTAAATTAACATACGTAAAAATGACGTATGGGGGCATATATACAGGGGTCCAACCAACTCTCTCGTCAAAAGTAAACGTCCTACCACTGGATATCTGCCCCCTTGATATGCGTCCCCTTCTGCTGCGACGTCAAAATGACGTATGAGGCATATATACAGAGGTCGGATATACATCCTTCGACGAAAGGAAAATTCTGTAGGACTGGGTATGTGTCCCCTTCAGCTGTGACGTCAAAATGACGTCGTATGGGGGCATATATACAGGGGGCAGATATACAGATCTCGAGGAAAATAAAATTCTCTGTATTGGATATGTGCCCCCACCTGGTATGGGAGCATATATACAGGGGTCGGATATCCTGTCCTCGACGAAACTGAAATGCTGCAGCATTGGATATGTGTCCTCTTCTACCTGTGACGTCAAAATGACGTATGGGGGCAGATATACAGGGGATAGATATCAGCGTCCCCAGTTTGATTCGAAAAAAAAAAATGTTGATTTTGTAAAATGTAATTTTTAATATTTTGTATAATAAAAATGAAAAACTTTCGAAAAAGATGTCATATACGGCTCCATATTGGCTCGATTTCTTTCTGACACCAATCTCATATACGCAAAGGGTACTTAACTGGCGCCAATATCGTTATTTTGCTTGATATGGTAAGCTGGATGTTGCTGTTTATGCTGTTGATGTTTTCCCCCAAATTGGCGTCGGAAAAAAATCGCGCCAAGATATGACATCTGTGCCAAACTTTCATATGAAAGACGAAGGGATCAGACCGTATTTGTTTATGGCAGTTACATGACTTGAACTATAATACAGATGAAATGATGAACTATAATCTGTATGTATTATAATACAGGTGAAATGATGACGATAAAATAATATTTGGCAACTGATCACCTGTCCGTGGCTAACATTAAAGTACCAAAATGGCATCTGGAATATAAAAAGCGAAATGGTCCGCCCGGAACTGTTGATGATAGTCACATGACTTAGGCTATTGTTATAGAGATTGTTTTAAAATACCGGGTGACAAAGACTGTATACTTAATTCATTTTATTTTAGCTTCTTTCCAAATGTTTAACTGATCCTCTTTAATCAAACACGAAAAGAGCCACTGGATGTCTTAACAGCAAGTGATTCGGCCTTAAATTTTTGCAATCAAAGGGAATTGAATGGCAACCCGTTTACAGGGAGATCTGCGCAGCTTTTTTCAGTATAATTCAATATTCTCTAATATTTTTAAAACCTATCAGATTAGCGTGTTTTTAGATTCTGCGGTGTCTGAACGGGGATTGGCGAGTGTAGCTTGCAGGGGGCAGAGCCCCCTAGTATGTACATATATATTTTTTAAAGAAAAACATTCTTATGCACGTGAGTTTATAAACAACGAATTATTTTTAATCGTGTCTTTTATATTTGTATGTAAAAAATTAATTTAAATACATTAAAAAAAATCCTTTTGCATTTATTTTGACGAACGACTAACTTTTTTTTATTACCGTATTTTTTAAATATCTTTTATTCATTTACCTAAAAAAATAATGTAGATTTAAAAAAAATCCTTTTTGCACGTGTGTTTATAAACAACGAATTATTTTTTAATCGTGTATATTATATATTTCTTATTTATGTATCTTAAAAGATATTATATATATTTTAAGAAATTAATCCTTACAACCATTTCTACATTGCACAAGTTATGTTGAACAATATTTTTTAAGGGGTTTTTTTTTTTTTTTTTTTTTTTTTTTTTTACAGTGTCTAGTATATACTGTCTTTTATTTTGGAATTTTTGCACGTGTTATGATAAACATTGTATTTTTTTTATAGTAAATATTTCGTTGTTTATGATTATTTGCAATGCATGCGTTATGATGCACGATGAAAATACTTTTTTTGATTACCGCATATTTATTTTTAATTGTGCCTATTATATGTATGCGTTATATATGCATCTAAAAAACTCACGTATATTTTTTAAGGGAAAAAAAATACTTCTTCTGAATGTCTATATAATGCACATGTTATGTTGAACGTCTTTTTTTAAGTACACATTCCGTTGTTTTGTACTGTATCTATTTAACATAAATCTTTTCTTTTTGTTGTTTAATTATACTCGACGTTTTAGACGTAAAAACTTGGGTTTTGCTTTTATTTTCACAGCAATAGTGCAAATATTTAAGTTTTTAAGATTTGATGAATGTATTTTAGGATTTAACACAGTTGTTTGCCGATAATCCCCTAAGTGAGGATGATGTAATATAATAAGCATACAAAATTTTGAAGATGATATTCTTGTAAGTGCAAATTATCTCTCAAAAAAAAAGTCCTAAATAAAGTGTAAAATTTTGTTTATTTATATATATGAAAGGATAAAAAGATTTTCTTCATCATAAAAATCTTTGACACTAATTGATAGTTATGAATTGGTAAAATGAGTTTTTCAGGCTATGCTAGATAGTTTAAGAATCAAATTATAAACAACAAAGGATTAATTTCAAATCAATAAATCAAAGTAAATATGTTAGTTTAATTAGTGTCAAAGTAGAAAATTGTGTCAAAGTAGTGTCAAAGTAGAAAATCTCTCTTGGAGGGGGGAGGGGGATATGAAAGGATAAAAAGATTTTCTTCATCATAAAAATCTTTGACACTAATTGATAGTTATGAATTGGTATTTATGAAACAGAGTTGGAAAAGAAAATTACTCTTTGTTGACATAAAGACAGTCATCATAAAACATATTAAATTATCTTGGAAGCATCATTATATTTATAGCATAAACAAAATGAGTTTTTCAGGCTATGCTAGATAGTTTAAGAATCAAATTATAAACAACAAAGGATTAATTTCAAATCAATAAATCAAAGTAAATATGTTAGTTTAATTAGTGTCAAAGTAGAAAATTGATAAGCAATAAATCATAATTAGCTTTTGTCTGTTCGACATTTCATATTATGATTGCCTCAAAAATAATACTTAACATTTAAATTAGAATTACCTCTGGGTGATGCAAGAGATGAATAATATTAGAAAACACATCATTAAAAATAGTCTTAGCCAATTAAATTAAAGTTTCCTCCCAAATTGACACTTTCGCCTTCTGCTGGAAAATATTCCAAACTTCATATCAAAACTCGTGTGCTCAGCTGAAGAGCTCAGACTTTTTTAGAATTTTTAGATATCTGATGTGCCACCAAAGAGATCAAGAATGTGAGCTAAGAAATATATTGTACCTCGGGGCCTCCGGCGGACTCGCGACTCCTTTATAGCTTGCACCTCACAAATAAAGATATTGGTAGTTCAAGGAGCGAGGTCCCGAGTCAATTATTTACCAATACTGCCAAGAGACTCAACTGTGCATTTAAATGACACAAACTCGATTTGTGATGGAACAGAACCCCACAACAGGCCAGCATATTTTACATACGTCGGCAACGATGGTGTCCTGCCGAAGAAAATCCCGTTTGATATCCAGAACCATATGCCTTTTCACCACTCGGAACTAGAGTTGAAAATTTTCTTATGCCTGCCTGGCTGCATTTGGTTAAATGGAAAAATCCTCTTACTTGCTATGGATTTGATTTTCAGTCATCAAGGAACTTGTATTTAAAATGGAGGTAAATTGACTCAGTATCTGTTGGAGTAATCCTTCCTATACAGAATTCTACTGTTTTCAGGACTTTTCTGTACTGATTTCTGACCTTTGGTGTTATCTCAAGGAACTGAATAATTAATTCTTTAATGAATAAATAGTTATAATAAATAGAATAAATACTTTAAGTCTTTAAAATAATTTTTTTTACTTAGTTTTTGAATTGATTAAACTAAAGACAAAAAGCACACCTCTAAAGACAACCAAGATTCAGTGACTTATGCAATCTGAGCAAATGTGGCAACTGTTGATAAGTGTTCGGACAATAAACAAAAATACAATATAAGGTACCATTCAAAAATCTGTCAACAGGTTACCATGTGCTTTAGATGCTGGGTCATTGGCCTTTTGTTTGAATCAGTGCCTAATATTTTATTTTTGTTTTGTTTTGTTTGTGTAGTCATAGTTACTTTTTCTTTTTCATAATTTTCTTTTCTTTTCTTTTTTGCCAGTTGTACAATACTTAAAAATTTAAAGATTTTTGCTATTTGCCATGAGCTGAGTGAGATGTAGATGTAGTTTATTAAATTGTGACTTGGATTTATTAATGCCACTGAGAAAAATAAATACCTCAGTCTGCATAATAGTAAACACCATTGCTTACAGGTAAATTGCATCTGCATCTTCACACAAAAAATAAACATACCGCTCATTTTTCTTTTTAATTTTTGCTAAAATCTCCATTGAGATTTAGGATAGGCTAAAACCGTAAATGGTTTAGGATTTGCTAAAACCTCCTTGAGGTTTAGGATAAATATTACCTTGTAAATATTCCTCAATATATTTTTCTTTATTTTCATTGTGTGTTTCAATATTATTGTTATATTTGTTTAATGTTTACATCTTTTTTTTTTTTATCAATTTTATATTTCAACATATTTTTAACATTTTCACATTTCCAAATGAGTGAAGAAAAGTTACAATTTTTAAATATTTCTATAATTTGAATGTTTTTATATCTTGCTGTACATTATTTTTCTTTTGAATACTGTTTTCATATTTTGAAAAGAGATGAAGAATTTCAATTTTTTTCATGTTTTCAAATATTTCTATATGTTGTGTTTGTTCTATAATTAAGTTTCCTATGTTTATTTGCAATTTCGAAAGTTATATTTGTACATAAATTTATAATTTTGCATAGCTTAATTTCATATAAAAATGTGAAATTTTGTGCTCAAAGACATTAATTAAAAAAGCACAAACGTAACTTCCAAGCTAGAACATTATGGTCACTACTTTAAACTATATTATATTATCGTGTTTTCTCATATATTTCTTATATTAGTATTGTTTGTTTTTCAGCCTTTCTTTATATTTTATGGTATTCTTATATTTTATTTCATTAGTATATTTTTCAAGTCTTGTATATAAAGTTCGACCAGGTTGTTCCGAGAGCCATATCCCAAACTTAGAGTATAAAAAAAACTTAAGCTCTTAAATTTTTACTTCTCAAAATTTAACTTTAAATTATATTTTTCCAGCAGAAAAATTCAGCCTTCACATCTTAGCAAATTTAAATTTTACTTTCACTTTAATAACCTAAACAGATACAAATTCAATCTTAGCAAATTTTATATTCTCAAACTTCCGAGCGAGTCCCCCCAGCTCTGCAGGCAAATCTAGTGGATCTCAACTTGGAGGGGGGGGGGGGATATGAAAGGATAAAAAAATTTTCTTCATCATAAAAATCTTTGACACTAATTGATACTTATGAATTGGTATTTATGAAACAGAGTTGGAAAAGAAAATTACTCTTTGTTGACATAAAGACAGTCATCATAAAACATATTAAATTATCTTGGAAGCATCATTATATTTATAGCATAAACAAAATGAGTTTTTCAGGCTATGCTAGACAGTTTAAGAATCAAATTATAAACAACAAAGGATTAATTTCAAATCAATAAATCAAAGTAAATATGTTAGTTTAATTAGTGTCAAAGTAGAAAATTGATAAGCAATAAATCATAATTAGCTTTTGTCTGTTCGACATTTCATATTATGATTGCCTCAAAAATAATACTTAACATTTAAATTAGAATTACCTCTGGGTGATGCAAGAGATGAATAATATTAGAAAACACATCATTAAAAATAGTCTTAGCCAATTAAATTAAAGTTTCCTCCCAAATTGACACTTTCGCCCTCCGCTGGAAAATATTCCAAACTTCATATCAAAACTCGTGTGCTCAGCTGAAGAGCTCAGACATTTTTCAGAATTTTTAGATATCTGATGTGCCACTAAAAGATCAAGAATGTGAAAGCTAAGAAATATATGGTATCTCGGGGCTTCCGGCGGACTCGCGACTACTTTGTAGCTGGTACCTCACAAATAAAGATATTGGTAGTTCAAGGAGCGAGGTTCCGAGTCAATTATTTACCAATACTGCCAAGAGACTCAACTGTGCATTTAAATGACACAAACTCGATTTGTGATGGAACAGAACCCCACAACAAGCCAGCATATTTTACATATATATATATATATATATATATATATATATATATATATATATATATTTGTCAATTTTAAGATTGATCAATTTTTTACTGATCATCCGTTTATTGACGATTAAATGAGGTGTTGCCAAGAAATAGAAGAAAACGAAATAGTAAGTTTTTTTAAAAGATTTCATGCATTTTAACATTTCAGATAAATTAATCGCAACTTATAGATTTTCTTTTTAAATCTTTATTTTAGATATATGATTTTGAAAATCAAATAGGATATGGAGCTGCTGACGTATGTATACATATAATTATTCTTTTGTCAAATTTTTACATTTAGCGATATTTAAAAATATTATTAACTAATTTTTATCAACATACTTATGTCGATTTGCCATACATATTGACAGAAAGTTTGGTACTGAAGGGATATCTTTTTCAACACGTATAAATCCCTCACAAATTTCTTCTGATTTTTATGATTAAAGTATTTACAAAGTTGTTGCATTTCTACATATGATTTAAGATGCTCTTTTAGCTGAGGCAACAAGAAATTTAGATGAAGATTGCTTCAGGTAAATTTATTCAAGGATAAATTTCATTCATTTAATATTTATACGAAATTGTATTTTCTCAACACATTTCTTAATTAAAAGTAATAATAATAACATTTTTTTAATTATGTTCTATTTTTTTCCTGATCATTTGGATAAACCAATTTCAACGTGCTTAATCTATGTTAAAAACATGACCGTAGAATTGCTGTTATCTACCATAATGAAAGTGTTACAAGTAAGAATTTCTTTTTTTTCTTCATATATATGTATAGATACATTTTTTTGAAATTTAATTGAAACATATTTTTTTTTCAAAATTTATTTTAATGGTGTATACAAATAAATATTATTTTATTTCTTTTTAGAGCAAGGATAATATACTTTTAGGCGACTATAGTTTGAGAACAGACATTCTTACCGTTAAGAATCCTCATGGTGGAGGCAAAAGAAAATTGTAGTCTATTGAAACTTAACTGTCTGTTAAAAAAGTCAGTGGTGAAAATTCCTAAATGTTCTGAAAACCTGTGCTGTGAAAGAGCGATTGTTGTTTGCTTTAGCTTTTCTTGAAAATCACGTAAGTAGATATATTTTGACAGTTCTGCGCCAGCGGTGGGAGCGGTGTGGGTGAAGGTCAAATGAAGGTCGTGCGGCGTGCTCTGGGAGGTGGGGTCAAGGTCATGTGATGTGATCTAAGAGGAGGGTGACGTCATCTTCTAAGATAAGGGTTTAGATAAGAATTTTTTTGAGCGGAATTTTTGGGAGATGGATTTTTTTTTGTCGTACTACATTACGATGGCTATTTTTCGTTTATAATGGGGGGACTTTAATTTTTTAGGGGGTAATTTTCGAACAGTTACATAAATTAACATGTTACAGTTCGAGGGGTATTTTTCGATAAGTTCTATGAATTAACATGATACAGTATAAGGGGACTTTAATTTTTAATATGAATTTGGCGACTTTAAAATATTTTTTATTTGATGACTTTTCAAATATTTTTGATAGAGAAAAAATTTTAAACATTTAGTTAATTCGTTTTTGTAGAAAAAAAAAGTTTTTTTTTTTTTAAATAAATTAATGATAATTAAGAAATTTTAATTGGGGGACTCTTTTTGGTGGTATTTTTTGAACATTGAATTTTTTGGGAGATAGATTTTTCTTTTCGTCGTACTACAGTATGAGGGGCTATTTTGAGTTTGATTTTTTTACTAATGATAATTAGGAAAATTTAATTGGGGGACTTTAACTTTTTTCGGGGTAATTTTTGAAGATTGAAATTTTCATGTACATTGATTTATTTCGCCGTTGTTTAGTACGAGGGAATATTTCGAGTTGAATACTTTTTAACTAATGATAATTAAGAAATTCTAATTGGGGACTTTAACTTTTTTTTAGGATAATTTTAGGAGATAGAATTTTTTTTTCTGACATTTTTTTTTTTAGCGCACTCTAGTTTTTTGGTGATGTTTTTACTTGTTAAAAATAATTAATGGGAAAAAATAATTTAGAAATTTTAATGAGGAGATTTAAAATTTTTAGGGGCGCAATTTTGCGTTAGAATTTTTACTAGTGGTGATTTTTAATATTAATTTGAGAACTTTTAAAATATTTTTTTCTTTTTCGTGATTTTTCATTGACAATCGAATTTTAAACATTCATTAAAAATTTTAATTCGGAGACTTTTAAGTATCTTTTAACGCAAATTTTTAGATAAAAATGAAATTTTAAACATAAATTGGATGAGGGGACTTTACGCGATTCAATTTAGTGACGTATGCGCTAGAATATTGAGTATTAATTAAAATTATGAATGAGGCCACATGTGAATTTTTGTTATTTAGTGTTAGAATTTATGTCTGCAAATTTTTGAATAGTACTGCCCCACCAGTGGCTGAGAGGTTCTGCTCACGAAGCTAATAGACCTGATGTGCTGGGTTCGATCCCAATCGCGCCCGTCGACCTAATCGTTCGGAGTTTGTTTGGGCCACGGATTTCCATGCGTAAATATGGGTTAGGTTCCCTTAGAAAGACCCTCACGAAGGGCACTCCCCACCTTTATCCCTAGTTGCCGAAACGTCAGTGAAGGCTTACTGTGGAGACACGAAAAGTTTTGATTTCCGTCCGTCCGTCTGTCTGTCTGTTCCGCGATAACTGCCGCAAAAAGCACCCGATCAGCTTGAAATTAATTGGGCATATTCGTGAGATACCCGGACGTAGCTGTATAGTTTTTGGTTAAATTTGGTTCATTCGTTCGGAAAATATGGAAGATTTTATTTTTCTTTATAATGCTTTTCTACGGCAAGTCAGACGATTTTCAAATTTCGATTAGTTGAAAGAAAATGGCACGTTTGATTAATGGATTTAAATGTCAAATTATGGATACTAAAATTCCAAATAAGGGTTTTAAATTATTCCTATTATACTGAAGTTTTATCAATATATCTATCAGATTTTTTTATTTACGTGTATAATGTTTTGAGGACATTTATACATGTATTCCAATAATATAAAGAATTTTTAAATTAATTTTCTTGTTTTACATGATACGTATTTCTTTTTTTTTTCCTTTTCTTCGTTGCCTAGCGACTGTTATTCGTAGCCTATCATTGCGTCAAATATGAATGAAGTTAGTAAATTACGTTAATTTTGTTGCAGGTACTATTAAAAGGCTATCACAAAAATATTTTATCGCGCCAAATCGATGCAATTTATGCAATTAACAGTGGATACGATAATGAATTATTTTCCAGTAGATTTATAGATCTCCAGATATGCATATTTTGGGGGGCTTTTAATATGTTATTGCTATCGCATGGATTAGGATGTTTAAACTAATGTTTAACTGTACTTTTTTTTCACTTATAGCATGGTTAAAACCATGTAAATCCTTTTTAACACTTTCCAACATGAATGAAAAGTATTTATGACTCTCGTGAAAAGTATTATTAACTCGCGTAAATATAGTCGGGATTACATGTAATTGATATACGTTATTGAGGTTTGCCAAAGTATGTTTGGTATTAAAAATGAAGAGTGCAGCATTCATAGCTTAATTACAGGGGCACTCAAAACTATTCCGTTACATTATAGTCTTTGGGAAAAATCGTCTGCGTGTATTTTAATAATGTTACACAATTTTAAACGTAATGAAATTTATATACTTTATTAAGGTGCACTAGAACCTGGTTACTATAAAATATGTTATGTGTAGCACTTACAGCATGCGTACAGGGAACTCAAAAGTATTCATAATATTACAATCTTTGAAGGAAATCCTTTTGTGGCGTTTTTTAATGATGTCACTCTGTTACAAAATAATAAAATTGATATGTATTTTTGAAACATTTTTGTAGTATATGGGGTGCAAAGCATATGTTTTTTTCAGGGTCAGACAAAAGTGGTCAATTAAAATGTGGTCTACGGGGGAAAAAAAAACTCTTCACAGCTTATTTTAACACATTAGCGACGGGAAACGAGAATTCTCGTTTTTATTCAGAATACATCATTGGCTAAGTGAGTGACTTCTACCTTACAGAAAAGACATTTATATTGTGTTGTCCATATTTTTTATAGATTGTAAGACATTATATATTACATCCGTACATTGAAAGATATTTACTGCTGCATAAACATGAAAAACATATCTCAGAAACCATTTTCCGAGACACTTTCAGAAGAGGGAGGAGCTTCTACTTTTTTAAAACCCAGATTTAATTAAATTGCCTGTCGTCAGTGTGTTAATTGTGTTGCACTAATTCAAACATTATGAAATTAAATTACATTACTGTGGTTGACTACAAGAAGCTTGAATATGATTTGTATCGTATTTATCGTTCATTTATAGGGTCACATAAAAAATTTCGGATACAGTTCTGGTCTATTAGGGATGATTGCTGAAGAGCATTTTCGATTATGGTGTGCGTTTTAACGTTAAGTAAATTTGTGCTTAATAAGTAGTGCTTAAATACTGTATAGACCATGTACAGGGATACCCAAATGAATTCGTAAGTATAAATGAAAATGAGCGAGAATTGCTTCAGTGTGATTTTTTTTTTTTTTTTTTTTTTTGAGTTATGTATTTCCCAGCCCAATTACATTTAGTATACTAACAAATGTTTGCAGAATTTAAATAGAACCATATACAGGACTCCGCAGAAACTGGATATATGGTGCACACTAAGCATACTAATCCCCGGAATTGTGATATGAACAGTTTTAAGAGGGTTTTTTGTCTGCATTAAATTTAAATGTTATAGACGACGCGTAAAAATCTTCACGTAATATACAGGGCTGTAGAAAAGAATTCATGTACGTTTCCGTCTATTGGTAGAATTTACTAAAGGACATTAACACAATTAATTGATAATTACAAATGTAAATTAAATTACACTACGAAGGGGTTCAGGGGGCTCTGCCCCCCTGAAGAAATCTACTTTATTATCTAAAAATTACCAGAATAAGTAGCTCATGAGATTTTCAGAATACCATTACATAACAAGGGGTTTAATTTAACGCTTCTAATGTCAGAAACCTTCGAAATATTTTTTCATTTTATAAATGTTTCTGTAATTTCAAAACTTTAAATTTCGTTTTTTGTAGAAAGATTAATATTACTCAAAGGGTGCTAAACACAATGAATTGTAGAGCTGACGTTGAGGCTCCTGATCTGCAGATTTACTAGTGTAGATAATCGGCCATTAAAATAAACCCACCTTTTTAAAAGTACTAGTAAACTTTACAAATTTTTTTTCTGAATCCGTGTTAGATGGGTGAATATTTTTTCTCGGTTTTAGACATAAATAGAAATTGGTAAGATATTTATAAGGATATTGGTTTTCGATTTGTTATGCAATGTTTAGGTGTGTATTGCTTAATCCATGTGAAAATATATTTTGAGAAAATTAGAGTGTCCTTTATAAAGATATTAGGAAATTTACCCCCCCTACCCCTTAATGAATATGTATATTTGTGAAATACAGGGTTACCTATTCAATGGTGTGTTTGAATTATCAATGTGCCTAAAATGTATCTATTTTTAAGTATAGAATTTTAAATAATATAGATCTATTTTAAAAACTAGAAAATCGATTTTTGAATATATACTTTTTAAACTTTTATACCTTTTAAAGGTTTTAACAAAATACTTTGAATTTTTAATAAGATATTGGGGAAAAAAAACGCACTTTTTGCAAATTTTCGCTAATAATTGCGCTTTTTAGAATAAAACTATCTAAGTTTTAAACACTATTTGATGTTACATAAAATTACCAAAAGAAAACAAACTTACTTTACTACAAATAACTTACACAGAGATTTTAAAAAAGCTTGTTTATGCAAGGCAAGCTACACTATACTGAATTTGTGTTATCTTGCGGAAACTGAGAAGTGATTCACTTTATCTAGATAAGGATTTTTCCCAAATACAGTGGGTTAAACGATATTAGATTTTTATTACGATTGACTAATGAGGGTTACAAAGTAAGATAAGCTAATGAGAGTTAGAAATTAATGTGTAGCGTAATTGGATCTTTTTTTTTCTTAAAGGGATTAAAATTAAAAACACTATCAATGATTGACTCATATGATTTTAACATTAATTTTATATTACGTCACAGAAAACGAATTTAATTAATAAATGCATAATTAGGATTTTCAAATAATTAATTTAATTTTACGTCACACAAAACAAACTAAATGAATAAATGCATAATTAAGATTGCGTCACAATTTTTGAATGATTTTATCAATTTAGAATTTATATCAAATCGGGGGTCATTTTTTCTTATGGATTTATTTTAAATAAAATTGGAATATTTTTGAATACTATATTAGCAATTTAATGGATGTGTTACATTTATTTTGGATTTAACTATTATAAAATTAGACCTTTTAAAACGGATACTTTTTTAATTGATTCATTAACCGTGAGAATACTTCAAACACGTCATTGATGAGTCATCACACTTAAGTAAATTTTCACTCGTAAATATGAAAGTTTTAATAAATATATTGAGGTATATGAAAAGTGACACTCATGTCGTGCAGTGGACTTTGAATTTTTAGTCTAGTTCTAATTTCGATCTAGTTCAAATTTTGCTAAGTTAACACGTTACGTAATATAGGGGAGCTTAATACTATGTATTAATATAACTATGATTTTTGTTTAATTTTTTACTAGGATAAAATTTTTATCATCGGAAAAACACATCTTTAAGAGATTTAAAATAAATATTTGTAAATTGCTAGCTTGACATGCTATATAAAGTTTATTCTATTTTTGGGAATTAAAACAGATTTTTGAAAAATAAACTGAATAAAATATAATTCAATTAAACAATTAAAAAAGAAATGAATTAAAACAAGCTTACCTGAATCATGTATACATTCTTAGCTACTTGACTAGAAATGAAAAATTTTACAAGTTCTTATCGAAAGGGTTTACCCAATCTAGTCTCCCACGTCATCAGTGTTATCATACATTACGTGATGGGGTTTCCCCAACATGTGATTCTCCCGTTCGCCACCTTTAGAATTAAAAACATATGGAAATATATATAATTTAATATCATTAAATATTTAGTATCTTCACACATAATTAACGCATGTTAATTAAGTACGATTAAATTTAAAAGAAATCATAATTTCCATTAAATTAAAAAGAAATTGTACATTTAACTTTTAATCTAGCAAATATTAAAACATGAAAGAAATGATTGCGCTTTTAGAGCATGTAACTTTAATCATAAAAATTTAAATCCTTTTCACTTTCAAATGAAAATGATAAACCTTTATTTAAAATTTTTCAATTTATAATTAGAGACATACAATTAACTAGAAACTTAAGTATAAAAACAGAAATGAATATCTAGTAATAAGGTTAACATTTTTAATAAAAAATTAATATTTTAGGTTAATTTTAAACGTACTAGTATTTTTAGACTAGCGAAATATCCCTTTTTTAGAAAATACTTTTCTGGTTTAACTCTCAATTATTTTTAAAATATAACTTTTAAAAAATATTCTCAACTGTAAAAACTAGGGATTTGCTTTTGACAATTTTATTTGAATTTAAGATTTGTTTCACATTTAGAAGTATATCTAATCAAAATAAATTCGAAATATTTAGATTTGTTTATTATTAATAATTTGAAAAATAAAACATTTAGAAGTAAATTGACTTACTTTTGTTTATGTTACATAAAAATCCAAAAGGCTTGAAAAAGAGTAGCAACACTTCACATGAGTTTTGTGATGCTATATGGAGTGAATTAGAATTTTGAACACCAATATCTTATCTGTTTTGGTATTTCCATGAATACGTAATTCATGAGATAAGCAGAATGTCATGTTCAAATATGAATTTAAGAACAGTGTTAATGAATTTACTTTATTCATATCGTATATACTTTAGATATAATTAATATAATGTGTAATTAATAAGGGATTTAATTAATATGATGCGTTTTTAAGTAAAATCTAAATATAATTGAATCTTTTTCAGTCTTATTTAATAGAAGAGGAATGCTTTTCAAATTTGGTGATATTTTTTATAAACATTTTTAATACGCAACTAAGATATTAGAATGATTTTTTAAACTAAATAATGTTTAATTAACAATTCCCTATTGATTTTTCAAAATTAAAATCTAAATATAATTGTATCTTTTTCAGTCTTATTTAATAAAAGAGGAATGCTTTTCAAATTTATTAAGAAACATGTAAGTTATTATTAGCTTGGAAATTGCAATTGAATTAAAAATTGACTTCTCACATAGAATTAGACTTATGCTAAATTTTCAACAAAAATATTTCTAACTTAAAAGTTTACTTCTCACATTGAAAAAGTCATATACTTGGAAATTTTACCTGTAAAATTGTCTCACATGGAAAAAGGCTTTATTGATTTGTATTAGAATAAAAACATATCATATTAAAATTTTTTATAAGTAAATTATTATTATTAAATCTATGTCTCCCACCACTCACTTTATTTACAAATAAATATTTATCACTTTTTAATGGAAACAAAAATGGTAGGAAAACCTTTCGTTTTTTATTTAAAAATTAATATGAGTCTTTTTTTTCAGTGTGACTCCTTCAAATTTAAAACCCTTTGAGAGCTTTTATAGGAAGAACATAAAAAAAAAAATCGAAGTCTCCCATTTCAACAATAAAGGATTTATACTAAATACACTACAGACATACTAAACAAAATTTGAAAAATTTTAATTCAAGTTCTTTTGAAAACTCTACTCATTTTGTAGGAAGAAAAAAAAAACATGCATTTATAAATTTTTAATTTCACATATTATATATATTACACACTAAATAAAATATATATTAAGATAAAACATTTGCAAACTTATTTATAAAAAGGAAAGACATAACCTTATTTCACTTTTTCTTTAAGCATATTTTTAATTCACAAGCAGGCTTCACACATATTAGTTAGCACACAAGTTACTTCAGCGAAAAATCCCTTTTCCTTACCTAAATGATTCATAGGGATTCATACCTCCCTCATGAATACGTTATACAAACGATATATTAGTTTAATGAATATAAATTTTAACTAAATCCTTAAAACTTTATTAGATAACATTCGATCATTTTTATATTTCAAAACGAAGAAAAATTATTGAATATCACCTAACAAGCATATACTTTTACACTAACATGTTATAAAAACACTTCTCAATATTCAAATTTAATGATATTTCGACATCTCTCGCCAAGCTTTTTAAGAATGAAACTCTTTCGTTAGAATATTTAGCTTTTTGTATACAATTTTAGCAATAAATACATAATGCACTCAACTTTACTTTGTCATTAAACATTAAATTAATCCATCGCATAGCAATTCAAACTTAGGATTTTTTTATTTAGGGTAGATAAGTATACGTGTATATATATATATATATATATATATATATATATATATATATATATATATATACATGTGCATATATGTGTGTGTGCATTTGTAAATGGGGGGAAAATTTAAAAGGTATACACATTGAAAGTTAATAAAATTATTTAAAAAAATTTATATAAATATTTCAAGAGAGTATTAAACATTTCAAGACAGTATTAAAGATTTGAACAACTGATAAAAATGCTTTGAAAAACATTTAAAATTATTAAAAATGTTTCTTTCATATTTTAAAGTCAACAAATTTTAATACATAGCTATGTACATACAGACATTTTAGCTATGTACATACATGCATTTGACCTATGTTAACAGAACAAATGTTTTAAATATTTCGATGCTATTTCCAAGTTAGTCAATTTATACTTTTTGAATATTCATATACATATATTTGTAATTAATGTTTACTGTTAAAACTGACTAGTTATTTATCCTAGCATTATCCTATTATTATCCTAGTTATTTATCCTACATTTATTAACACAATAAACCAATTGCTTTTCAAACGACTGTGTGATTATCATAAGAACCCAAATCCTTTTATCTGCACATGCGCAAACTTTAATAAACTAGAGGCCACATTTTCAATCGAATAAAACAGGATATAACCTATTTGATTAGTCATTAACTTAAATTATACCTTTTATGTGATATTGCTAAACATGCTACTACAATGTCTAATCAAATAGGTTATGTCCTAACTTTAATTATATCTTTTATGTGACATTGCTAAACAAACTTCTAACTTGTAAAAATAGCATGATAACTTGTTTTCACTAGACAAACTTAATAATTTTCGTAGGTTTTATAAAATAATCGACATATTTGGTTATCGCTCATCATAGTTTTCTAAAATATATCCAAAAAAGTTTGCTACTATTAAAAAACGTGCTTTTAATTAAGATAGTTTTCACTCTTATTATTTAAAAACATATAACATAAAATATTTTTATTAAATAATCACTATTTTTCACAAGTTTGCAATATTTTTATGCTAACTAGGGTTAGTAGTATTCAGACTTGAAAATATCTTTATAGATTAAACATGAAAATTTTTGTGTCTGACAATCCTTTAACTATTTTCAGTTAAATTTCGTGTCATGAAATATAACCGCAAAGCTTAAAATTATACTTTGCAGTTTTTTAACTATTAAAAATTAATGTTTTAAAATTCATTAAAATTTGAAAAATTATTAAATACTATTACATTTTAATTTTTAAATTCATTTTTATATATAAACACACAAAATAATAATACTTATCTAATATGGCAGCTAGCAGTCTTAAGCACAACCTTCTCTTACAAAAACTAAAAACGAAATGAATAATTCCAAGTCCTTATCAGCTAATCTTATCAACTGATTAGATCTAGTCACGTGGTATATGATAACGTCATTAGTGATATCATATACCACGTGATGGGGATTCAAGATCACGTGATAACCCCTACGTCATCAGTGATGTCATATATCACGTGACTAGATCTAATCAGTTGATAAGATTAGCTGATAAGGACTTTCGCTTTTAGTTTTTGTAAGAGAAGGTTGTGCTTAAGATTGCTAGCTGCCATATGTTAACTTAGCAAAATTTGAACTAGATCGAAATTAGAACTAGACTAAAAATTCAAAGTCCACTGCACGACATGAGTGTCACTTTCATATACCTCAATATATTTATTAAAACTTTCATGTTTACGAGTGAAAATTTACTTATGTGTGATGACTCATCAATGACGTGTTTGAAGTATTCTCACGGTTAATGAATCAATTAAAAAAGTATCCGTTTTAAAAGGTCTAATTTTATAATAGTTAAATCCAAAATAAATGTAACACATGCATTAAATTGCTAATATAGTATTCAAAAATATTCCAATTTTATTTAAAATAATTCCATAAGAAAAAATGACCCCCGATTTGATATAAATTCTAAATTAATAAAATCATTCAAAAATTGTGACGCAATCTTAATTATGCATTTACTAGCCGCCTTCGCCCGCTACGCTGGTCGATTTTTCTAAAGAAATCTTGAATGAAACAAAATATATCTGTGAATTTGATCATGCGTTTTAAAGCAATATGGACATTTACCTGGTGTATCCAACCGAATTGCTGAAAGCAATATGAATGCCATTACGCTATTATATCTTTTATTGAGTCATACAAAATTTAAACTGTTAAGGTCCAATTTCTTTAGTTGATCTGTTAGTGTAGGATTCGGCAAAGAACAATAGAACAATATGTAATATACTAAAAGTGTTCATGAAAAATTATCAATGCAAGTCTCATCAGAATCTGTTAATTGGACCTATTGAAAAGGCTGATCGTTCATAATAATTGGGTTCGCCTGATTGTAGAACTTTCGTCTATAATTCTACAATCAAGCAACCTAACAACCAAGCAACAGCAAATGATATGTGCTTTATACTAAAACATTCACTGAAAAATTAACTAACCGATCAAGTTGCATCGAAATCCATTTAGCAGAATCTTTTAAACTGGAAAATATACCGAAACCTTCCCTAAAAAGGATATAATTAACAGTTTAAATCCCATAAAAATTCATTCAGTGGAACCTTTAAAAAAAGCAAATCTTTCAAAATTGGGTTCATTTGATTTAGAGCTTTCCTTTTAGAACCCTTAGAACTTTCTTTTTAGAATTATTTAACTGAGCAACGTAGAACGTTATGTTTTATGCTAGATTTTTTCTGAAAAATTATCTAACTAACTATGTAAGTCCCGTCAAAATCTATTCAGCAGAACTCAAGATATAAGCGGCCGGAATGAAATTTCTCTTTGCATTATATATATATATATATATTGAGATAGTTAAATATAACTTTCATAATCGCGTTAACCTGATTATAGAACTCTCTGGGAGGTAGGGTTAGGTATATACTGCATCACTTCTGAATTTTTTAAGGAACTCAGCTCAACTTCCATAACTATAGCATATATACTCTATAGTATACTCTATCTCTGTAGCGTATATCTTCCAATTTTCTTTACTGTACCTCTGAGAACTTTTTCCGCATAGCTCCGTAACTAAACAACACAGAATGATATGATAAATATTGAAAGAATCCCTGAAATATTATCTAATTTACTGTGCATTTAATTAGTTAACTTGAAATCTTTCATAATCGAGTTTACCTAATTTTAGAACTCCCGTAGCAACTTAGAATGATGGTTTATACATTAAACCATTTATAAACCAAATTTACTATTTAACAGTGTAAGTTCTACAAAATTCTGTTCAGTAGAATGTGAGTTATAGTTATATTTACAATATTTATTGCTCATTAAACCTTTTTTCTTTACATTTGAAATAAAACCAGTAACTGTTTTGGTATTTCCCTGTTATGCCAACATCATTGTCACCAAGCATAATAGTTGGCACAAAGAATGAAATGATACATTTGAAAAAAAAAATAATTTTTTGATTAAAAAAAAAATGAGTATTTAAAAAATATAACTTTTTAAAATTAGACTTTGACCTACCATTTTTTTAAATCAATAAAAATAATGGTACTACTTGGTTATCCCGTCGACCAAAAATCTATTGCCAAACTATAAGATTAAATGCCAATAATGGTTGATCGTAAATGTCGCATTCACTTGACTTTAAGCAAGTCACACGTATTTACGTCATCAGGTGATTTTTATTTCGACGTTTTAAATGTATTTTTATTAATGTTATACTAATTTATTTGTTCTTTCGTTATTTAAAATAAAAATTATGTCAATTTGTATAATTTGGCGAGTGGTTTGGCGATTTATATAATTTGGCGAAATTGGTCAACGGATACCAAAATAAATACTTAAAATATAAGAATAAATGGTACTTCTTAGTTATCCCGTCGACCAAATTACTGTCGCCAAATTGAAAGATTAATTGCAATAATGGTTGCCATTAATTAATTAATTGTAAGATTAAATGCCAATAATGGCCAATAAAACCATTAATGTGACGTTTTATTTGTATTTTTATTAATGTTTTACTAATTTATTTGTTTTTTAGTTATTTAAAATAAAAAATTATGTCAATGTGTATAATTTGGCGATTTATATAATCTGGCGAAATTGGTCGACGGGATAATTAAGAAGTACCGAATAAATAAATATTTTGCAAGTAATGAAATATACTCAATTTAAACTGCAGTCTTAAAATGTAAAAGTCTTTTACTACTGAAGCATGGCGTACGTAATACGTATGTCTCACATTGCAGTAAACATTTCATTCTTTCAATGAAGACATTCATGGTTTTTTGAACAAAACATTTTTATATGTATTATTCCTAACTTCTGAAATAATTTTATTGTATCTTCCTCATCATCAGCTAACTGCGAAATGGTAAAATCTATATCAGTATCAGTAATAAATATTTTCTATTCAAAAAGTAACAAATTAAAAAGTTTTGCGAGATTATGATGGAATAAAATAAATTCCATCATTAAAAATTCATGCATAAAAATATTCACGTTCAATAATTAGCAAATGTTAATGTGGTTTGCAATAAAAATCGTTTGCACGATTAGGGTTGAAATAAATGGCGCGATACCATATATTTTGGCATGGTATCGCGACGAAAATTAGAACGAAAAAGTACCACAGTTTTTTTTAGTTTTAGTGGCGTTTGAATTTTTTTTTTCTAATTAACGAAGTTGTTTTTATTTAACCGAAAGGATTGGTTAAAAAGTTATTCAATTTGAATTTTTTCCCTTACTATAGTAACAGAATGAAAAGAATGAGTTTTTAGAAATTATCACTTGAATTTAGGTTTTGGCGCCAAAGATAGTGCCAAATTACAAAAATATGAAATATCTCTCGAACTATTGGGCTTAAAAGAATTTTGTTAGTGCCATTCGATTCAGCATACAAAAATACACCAAAATATGTTATCAGTTGAAAAATAACTATGAAATCAGATTTTTAAGGAATTTTTTAAAAGTTCGTTCTCTTTTTTACCCCCCTTAGGTGAGGAATTTTGAAAAATCCTTTCTTAGCGGCACTCTATATCATAAGAAGTATTTTTACCCCGATTTTCAAGATTTTTGGTTCAGTAGTTTTGACTGCGCGTTGATTAATACAAAATCCAGACTTTCTTTTATATATATAGATTCATTTAATTTGTTTTGTGTGACGTAAAATTAAATTAATTATTTGAAAATCCTAATTATGCATTTATTAATTAAATTCGTTTTGTGTGACGTAATAAAAAATTAATGTTGAAATCATATGAGTCAATCATTGATAGTGTTTTTAATTTTAATCCCTTTAAGAAAAAACAAAGATCCAATTACGCTACACATTAATTTCTAACTCTCATTAGCTTATCTTACTTTGTAACCCACCTTTAGTCAATCGTAATAAAAATCTAATATCGTTTAACCCACTGTATTTGGGGAAAATTCTTATCTAAATAAAGTGAATCACTTCTCACTTTCCACAAGATAACACAAATTCAGTATAGTGTAGCTTGCCTTGCATAAACAAGCTTTTTTAAAATCTCTGTGTAAGTTATTTGTAGTAAAGTAAGTTTGTTTTCTTTTGGTAATTTTATGTAACATCAAATAGTGTTTAAAACTTAGATAGTTTTATTCTAAAAAGCGCAATTATTAGCGAAAATTTGCAAAAAGTGCGTTTTTTTCCCCAATATCTTATTAAAAATTCAAAGTATTTTGTTAAAACCTTTAAAAGGTATAAAAGTTTAAAAAGTATATATTCAAAAATCGATTTTCTAGTTTTTAAAATAGATCTATATTATTTAAAATTCTATACTTAAAAATAGATACATTTTAGGGACATTGATAATTCAAACACACCATTGAATAGGTAACCCTGTATTTCACAAATATACATATTCATTAAGGGGTAGGGGGGGTAAATTTCCTAATATCTTTATAAAGGACACTCTATAATTTTCTCAAAATATATTTTCACATGGATTAAGCAATACATACCTAAACATTGCATAACAAATCGAAAACCGATATCCTTATAAATATCTTACCAATTTCTATATTTATGTCTAAAACCGAGAAAAAATATTCACTCATCTAACACGGATTCAGAAAAAAAATTCTAAAGTTTACTAGTACTATTAAAAAGGTGGGTTTATTTTAACGGCCGATTATCTACACTAGGGATAAAGGTGGGGAGTGCCCTTCGTGAGGGTCTTTCTAAGGGAACCTAACCCATATTTACGCATGGAAATCCATGGCTCAAACAAAACTCCGAACGATTAGGTCGACCGGCGCGATTGGGATCGAACCCAGCACTTCAGGTCTATTAGCTTCGTGAGCAGAACCTCTCAGCCACTGGTGGGGCAGTACTATTCAAAAATTTGCAGATATAAATTCTAACACTAAAAACAAAAATTCACATGTGGCCTCATTCATAATTTTAATTAATACTCAATATTCTAGCGCATACGTCACTAAATTGAATCGCGTAAAGTCCCCTCATCCAATTTATGTTTAAAATTTCATTTTTATCTAAAAATTTGTGTTAAAAGATATTTAAAAGTCTCCGAATTAAAATTTTTAATGAATGTTTAAAATTCGATTGTCAATGAAAAATCACGAAAAAGAAAAAAATATTTTAAAAGTTCTCAAATTAATATTAAAAATCACCACTAGTAAAAATTCTAACGCAAAATTGCGTCCCTAAAAATTTTAAATCTCCTCATTAAAATTTCTAAATTATTTTTTCCCATTAATTATTTTTAACAAGTAAAAACATCACCAAAAAACTAGAGTGCGCTAAAAAAACGAATGTCCGAAAAAAAAAAAATTCTATCTCCTAAAATTATCCTAAAAAAAAGTTAAAGTCCCCCAATTAGAATTTCTTAATTATCATTAGTTAAAAAGTATTCAACTCAAAATATTCCCTCGTACTAAACAACGGCGAAATAAATCAATGTCCATGAAAATTTCAATCTTCAAAAATTACCCCGAAAAAAGTTAAAGTCCCCCAATTAAAATTTCCTAATTATCATTAGTAAAAAAATCGAACTCAAAAAAGCCCCTCGTACTGTAGTACGACGAAAAGAAAAATCTATCTCCCAAAAAAATTCAATGTTCAAAAAATACCACCAAAAAGTTAAAGTCCCCCAATTAAAATTTCTTAATTATCATTAATTTATTTAAAAAAAAAAATTTTTTTTTCTACAAAAACGAATTAAATAATTGTTTAAAATTTTTTCTCTATCAAAAATATTTGAAAAGTCATCAAATAAAAAATATTTTAAAGTCGCCAAATTCATATTAAAAATTAAAGTTCCCTTATACTGTATCATGTTAATTCATAGAACTTATCGAAAAATACCCCTCGAACTGTAACATGTTAATTTATGTAACTGTTCGAAAATTACCCCCTAAAAAATTAAAGTTCCCCCATTATAACCGAAAAATAGCCATCGTACTGTAGTACGACAAAAAAAATCAATCTCCCAAAAATTCCGCTCAAAAAAATTCTTATCTAAACCCTTATCTTAGAAGATGACGTCACTCTCCTCTTAGATCACATCACATGACCTTGACCCCACCTCCCAGAACACGCCGCATAACCTTGACCCAATGACCTCCACCGCCGCATGACCTTCATTTGACCTTCACCCACACCGCTCCCACCGCTGGCGCAGAACTGTCAAAATATATCTACTCACGTACAATATAAAACAATCAGAGACGGGCGATGGGCCAAACAAAAAACATTGGCTAAACAACTCCACTTAGATGCAGGCGTGGCCAGAAAGTTCATGTGGTTACACAGAAATACGGAAATTTGAGGATCATTTAGACGTTCAAATTCATGTCGTCTCTGCTAATGAATTTAATAAGGTATTTTTATTATTTTAAATTTAGTAATATGGCATTGTTTTATCTTTTTTAACCTGTAACTTTTTTTTAAATCTTTTGTACGTTGCCTACTAAGGGCCACCCAGGACTAAAAAGATTTTTTTATATTTTCACGAAAATCATTTCGATGCAATAAATAGCATGAAGGCTTTCCATAGTAGAGCTTACTACTGCGCAACTTGCGATATAAGATTCGATCACGTTGAACGGCACAAGTGTGTTGTCAGGTGCAACGCGTGTTTTAGAGATGTCTGTGTTCTAGAATCCAAACAAACCTGTCCATTCTGCAACCGTACCTGCAGATCGGATGAATGCTTTACAGTTCACAGAGAAGTTATCGGAAAAAAAACATAGTTATTGTGAACAATTTTACGAATGCCCAAGTTCCTTCAAATTTCTGGTTTCAAAAAGCAGGACTGCAAATTTGCATAGATGTCGGTGAAAAGTATTGCAGCAATTGCAAAACAAATTTCCTTGAAAGACATTTATGCATGTTAAACAGGATTCCACCAAAAAAAAAAAAAAAAAAAAAAAAAAAAAACACGAAAATTTTTTTTTTTTTTTTTTTATTTTGAGACAGATCAGAACACCAACGAACATATCGTAAATTTTGCTATGACAATGTACAGAAACGGCGACGAAGTTATATTTAAAGGTTATGATGCCTGTGAAAAATTCTGTAAAATTTTAGTTTCAGATAAGCACAAGGGCTTCACAGCTATCGCTCATAACATGCGTGGATTCGACGGACAATTTATGTTAGCTTATTTATTGAAACGAGGATTGAAACCCAAAATTATACCCAATGGGTCCAAAATTATGAAAATAGAACTGACATCCTTAGACATAAAATTGTAGATTCTTTCAACTTTCTACCCATGGGCTGAGCAAGGCGACAAAAAACATTTGGTGTGGAAGAGTTAACCAAAGGTTATTTTCCCCATTAATTCAATACCGAAGGAAATCAGATGTATGTTGGAGAATTACCAAAGAAAGAATATTACTGTCCTGTATTTATGACGGTAGCTGCCAGATTAAAATTTTCTAGTTGGTATATGAAAGAGAAAAGAAAACTTCAATTTCCAACAAGAAATTGAAAAATATTGCAAGTATGATTCTATTATGACATTTTATTTATCAAATGTCTTCATTTATCTTGATCACTGAATTTTTAATTTAATTTATTTATTTTAGGTCTGATGTTGAAATTCTAAGACGCTATTGCCTTATGAGGGGTTTTAAAAGATCACAGATGTAGACCCTTTTCAATATACAACCATTGCAAGTGCTTGCATGGGGACATTTCGGTCTAAATTTATTGAAAACTATACAATTGCCATGGTACCTGTTCATGGCTATGTAAGTAACATAAATACCAGCAAATCAGCTGTTCAGTGGCTAGATTTTTTAGCCAGAAAGATGGAATTTACATTCAACACTCTGCCAATGGCTATGGCGAAAAAAGTTTTGGAAGTATTTTTGTTGTTGGTGGTTATTGTGCAGAAACAAATACGTAAATCAATTTCAAGGTAAATGAGTTAATCAAGTTTAATTTCTTTTTATAAACTATTAGGTAGCTTTCTTTACAAAAAAGCTACCTATTGCAGCCGTTCGGAGGAAAGCGATTTCAAAAAATTTTGGTATATTTTCATCGATCATGACCCCCAGACCCCGAAAGCACCCTCCGTTCAAAATTGATATATATATATATATATATATATATATATCTGACCTATGTCACACTGTAACTCCCGTAATTATAAACCGATTTTGATGTAATTCGGTGTGTACATAGTACATACCAATGTCTCGACCGAGTTTGTTGGCCAGCTTCATCCGCCGTTTTGTTTCAAAATGGCGGCCATTTAAAATTTTTAAAAAAATTTAAAACTTGAAATGTGGTACCAAAAAATTAAAAATGGAAAAATATTTTTTTCTTATGTATTTGACCTTTATACAAAGTTTCGGGAGCAGTTTTAGTTTCGTCTATATCTTAAAAAATGGCTGAGTTATAGCATTTTGAATTTCTAGCGTGGCTGACATTTTGAAACGCCCTGAATTTTGTCACGCGATAAAAGGCGTATTTAAGAACCGATTTGGATGTAATTCAGTGTGTACATAGTACATACGAATCTCTCGACCGAGTTCGTTGGCTAGCTTCATCCGCCGTTTTGTTTCAAAATGGCGGCCATTTAAAATTTTTAAAAAAATTTAAAACTTGAAATGTGGTACCAAAAAATTAAAAATGGAAAAATATTTTTTTCTTATGTATTTGACCTTTATACAAAGATTCCGGAGCAGTTTTTGTTTCGTCTGTATCTTAAAAAATGGCTGAGTTATAGCATTTTGAATTGCTAGCGTGGCTGACATTTTGAAACGTCCTGAATTTTGTCACGCGATAAAAGGCGTATTTATGAACTGATTTGGATGTAATTCAGTGTGTACATAGTACATACCAATCTCTCGACCGAGTTCGTTGGCCAGCTTCATCCGCCATTTTGTTTCAAAATGGCGGCCATTTAAAATTTTTTTAAAAATTTAAAATTTGAAATGTGGTACCAAAAAATTGAAAATGGAAAAATATTTTTTCTTATGTATTTGACCTTTATACAAAGATTTCGGAGCAGTTTTTGTTTCGTCTATATCTTAAAAAATGGCTGAGTTATAGCATTTTGAATTTCTAGCGTGGCTGACATTTTGAAACGTCCTGATTTTTCTCACGTAATTACAGGCGTATTTATGAACCGACTTGGATGTACCTTGCTGTGTACATAGTACATACAAATATCTCGACCGAGTTCGTTGGCCGGCTTCATCCGCAATCTTGTTTCAAAATGGCGGCCATTTAAAAAATAAAAAAATTTAAATGAGATACCAAAAAATTGGAAAGTGAAAAAGATTTTTTTTGTATGTGTTTGACCTTAATACAAAGATTCCGGAACAGTTTTTCTTTCGTCTATATCTAAAAAAAAATGGCTGAGTAATAGCATTTTGAATTTCTCTTGTGGCTGACATTTTAAAACGACCTGATTTTTGTCACGCGATAACAGGCGTAATTATGAACCTATTTGGATGTAACTTGGTCTGTACATAGTACATACCAATGTCTCGACCGAGTTCGTTGGCCAGCTTCATTCGCCATCTTGTTTCAAAAGTGTTGTCATTTTAAAAAAATTAAATTTAAAATTCAAAATGAGGTATTAAACAATTGGAAAATGAAAAAGATTTTTTTATGTGTTTGGCCTTGATACAAAGATTCCGGAGCAGTTTTTGTTTCTGAAAATTTGTTCTTTTGTTTATATCTTAAAAAATGGTTGATTTATAGCACTTTGAATTTCTAGCATGGCTAACATTTTGAAACGATCTGGTATTTGTCACGCGATAACACACGTATTCGCCTATTTCGATGTAAGAAGGCATGTGGATAGTATACATCAACACCTCGACCAAGTTCGCTGGCCAGATTCATCAGCCATCTTGTTTCAAGATGGCGACCATTAAATTAAAAAATATATATATATATTTAAAGTGAGGTGCAAAAAAATTAGAAATTGAAAAAGGTTTCTTTCTTAAGCATTTGACCTTGATATAAGGATTCAGGAGCATTTTTTGTTTGTCTTTACCTTAAAAAGTGGCTCAGATATAGCAGTTTCAATTTCTATTGTGGGTGACATTTTGAAAAATCTGATTTTTTGCATGCGACAGCACTCCTATATATTAACCGATTCTGATGTGAGTGAGCATGTGCACAGCAATTACTAAGGTCTCGACCAAGTTCACTGCTTAGCCTCATCCACCATGTTGTCTTAAAATGACAGGCACTTTAAGAAATTGCCGAATTTGGCAGCCAAATATATGTTAATTTAAAGAAAAGCAGTAAAGCTGACTAATTTCGCGAAATTCTCATTCATTATATTGATAAAAATTAGTATTGAATCTCCTATATTCGGTTTCCACTAAATTGAGCTTCGTGTGTTTGAATGATATAATTTGGCTTTTTTTAAATAAGGATTATGAAAGCTACCTCTTCCTCCCGGCACTGGCCGGAAGGACTTTTTTTTCTTTCATTTCTATATGTTAAAAAAAATTGTTTTTTGTTTAGGCACCTTTTATCGTGGATGCCCTCGATGCTATCCAGATCAAGATATGGTTAACGGGTTGAATGGAGAAAATATGTGATTACTCAAAAATAAAAGTATAAAAGCGGAACAAAAACGTAAGTCACTTGGTTTGCAATACCAGGAAATTTGGGAACATGACTTTGAGAAACTAAAAAAAGACCTGCAACGATTTGAAAGAATTTTTAGATAATCATGAAGTTGTATCTAGACTGAACCCTAGAGATTGTTTTTTTGGAGGTCGAACCAATACTACAAGACTCTTTAACGAAGGAAGAGCAAAGTATATGGATTTCACAAGTCTATATCCATATGTGAATAAATATTGCAAGTAATTTATTTGACATATCGAGTATTTTTTTTCTGAATGTGTGTTTTAAATTGAAAATATATATGTTTATTACTTTTTTCTTTCCAGGTTATCAAATTAAACATCCAAACGTTATTACAAAAGATTTTACAAGCATTGAAAATTATTTTGGGATTATAAAATGTAAAATTCTTCTTCCTAGAAAATTGTGTCTTCCTGTTCTACCATTTAGGTAACTTTACTTTTTAAAATAATAATACTTTTTGTATACATACTTTACTCAACTTTACTTTTAATAATGTTGTTTTCTAATAGATCAAATAAGAAGCTAACTTTTCCACTGTGTCAATTATGTGTAAAGTCTAAACAACAGCAACTGTGTGAACATAATGATGATGAACGTGCTTTAACAGGAACTTGGGTGGCTGAGGAGGTTAAAAAGGCTCTTGAAAAAGATTATAAAATTATAAAGATATATGAAGTAAGTAAATGAACTTAAAAGATAAAAAAACAAACACTATATATATTTCTATTGTTGTTGTTTTTGTTATTTATTTTAGGTTTATGATTTTCCTGAATCAAGGATTGGACTTTTTTCTGATTATATTGATGAATTTGCAAAGATCAAACAGGAATCATCTGGATTTCCTATTGATTGCACAACGGATAAACAAAAAGACAGGTATATCACAAACTACAAAGAAAAAAAAAGGTATTTTATTATAAAAAAAATCTAAGTGTTCCAAACGCAGATAAACGTCAGGTGGCTAAATTATGTTTAAACAGGTAATTAAATTTATATATATATATATATATATATATATTAAGTTTAAAATTTTACGGAGATTGCAGCAGAAGATTAATGAGTTTGTTTGTGATAACACACAGTTTAACGATTTATTAACTGACTTTTTATTGTATAAAACAGGTAATTATCAACAGTGTAACACTGATAAAATATACTTCGTTTTTACATGCCAGCAAAAAAGTTTTGATAACTTAGATCTAAATAAAATTGTTAACAGACACAATGAAATATTTCCAGTCAAAAATGTGTCTATTATTTCAACTTACATATACAGAAGGTATTTACAGAATATGTAAATACCTTGAGTAATAAATTATTTAATTACAGAGAAGTTGCACAGAATTTAGACTCCTACATGAACTTGCCTTGAGAGTGTAGGAATTTTCAGAAATCATCCTTTTACGATAAAAATGCACAACATATATTTACTGGCGACCTTGATTTCATATCCAACGATGAGTTGAAACAATTAATGAAGTATGGTACTAAATTTAGATTAAACAAGAAGATGAACTTAAAAAAATCTTTCAACCTATTCAAATCTGAATTACATATGTTCATACTCAATTTACGTTACAAATTTAATAAACCTATCCCCCTTTTCAATGAATGAAAATTGAAAATTTTGGATGATTTTAAATCATTTCAAATAAAATATATGAATGATTCTTCTTACACTTACCATAGAATAAATACCAATTTTGATAAGAAATATTGAAATTGAAAAATACCTTTGTTTTTTGTTCAGTCGATAAAGCATCTAACAATTTTGCAGTTATTTGAAAAAGCTATTATGCTAATATGTTTACTGAGCTTAACAATAATGTCACCTACAGTTTGTATAAATCTACTATTCAGACAATGATTAAGAAATATCTGGCCTTTTCAAAAAAGGTTCATATTCCTTTGCCTAAAGTAAAAAATTTGTCATTTCCTTTTCTTTTCGTAACACATAAATGTCATAAAATACCAATTATGTACAGATTTATTTGTAGTAATGTAAACAGTATTGGAAATGGATTTAATCGCAAATTTGAAGAAATGTTAAAAAAGATTTTGAATATCCTAAAATTTAAGTATGAAGATAGTAATATGTATTGGATTATTTTGAACAGTTATGAGATCAGAAATTAATTAATTAAAAACGATATCCAGAGTATCCAGACATATGATTTTGAGAATCTTTTCACAAATATTCCTATTGCAGGGTTAAATGATGTCCTTTTAAAAAATGTCGATTTAATTATAGCTGATACTGATTTATATTTTAATTTCTGTAAATTATTATGCAAATTTTGTTTATATAAAAACTATGTTTACACAGGTTCAAATATTTATTTACAGAATAATGGAATTGGAACAAGTTATTCTTCAACGGCAGCTAACTTATTTTTATTTTTTTTTATGAATAACAATTTTGTAGTATCAATAACGATGTTAATTTTCTGGCTTTCGGATATATCGACGATTTAATAATTTTGAACTGTAATCGCGATTTTTGGGGTTATCATGTAGCATTTATCCTGGTATGCTGGTCTTGAAAAAAAAAAAATAATAATAGTGCTGCTGATTATCTTGATTTGAAAATAAACATTTCAAATGGTATACACATTTCAATCTACAATAAACGGGATAACTTTAATTTTGAAGTTAACCAATTAGTTAATTGAATTTCAAATATCCATAAACGAGTTTACGTCAACATTAAAATAGGTCAGGTTGGTTGGTTGGTTGGGGTTTTATGGCGCAAAGTCCCTTTAGGGACATGCTGCGCCAAGCCAAAGTCAGAATAAAAAACATTTATAACCAAGAGTAAAAAATCACTAACAAAAATATTAGAAAAACAAAAACATTAAATGAAAAGAGTAATATGTATAGTTAAAAACACTTAAAGGAGACAAAAGAATTATAATTAAAAACTGTGGAGTTAAAAAGTTATATCGTTAAAAGATAAACAAAGTTTAAGATTATGTACAAATACTACGTAATAACAAGTTTAAAAATCACAGAAGTAAAAAACAATGTAAACTTATTTAGGTACAATTTCTTGGAATACTGTATTATCTTCGTCTGCACTTGAGTCATGATTCTAAATCATTGCTTCATTATTGCCCTTTTTCTTCACAGTTTTCCACTGTGAAGAACCCCGAATTGTCTTTTTCTCTTTAGTTCTTAAGCTTGGTTTATCAGTTTGGCTAGTATCAAGTCTATGTGATGTTTTTGCAGATGTAACAGCCTTAGTCTTAGTTTGGAGTTCAGGCGACTTTTTGGATTGACTTGGGGATTTTTGAGACTGATTGATTTGGTATACTATTTTAACAGGTTCTGAGGAGGGTTGCCAGCGTTCTAATAATGGGGTAGCGTAGCATTTACTACCACAACAAACATCACGGGTTTCTTTATTTGGTTGGTTGATGGTTGATTAGAGTTTTATGGCACAAAGTCCTCATAGGGACATGCTGCACCAAGAAACAGTTAAGGAGTAAAACATAGTTAAAAATTAAAAGTTACATTAAAAGATTGTCACAGATATAAAAGTGAAAAAACAAAACAAAATGAAGAAAGCAATGTGATGATACAAGTAATTAAAAATAATGCACAATGAAAGCGACAATACACAAGGTTTTAAAAGACAAAAAATAGTTAAAACACTAGAATATTTAAATTAAAAAATTCTAAAATCTCTAAAGTTATGAAAAGTTATATGTTCAAGAAATAAAGCATAAAATGTTATATAATACTGCTTTAAGAACGAAGTTATAATTCAAAATTTTAAAACGATATAAAGCTACGTAGGATGAATAACTTCAAAAACTGTATTATTGTCATCGTTATCAGAGTCATAACTACAAGAGTCCATAGCCTCTTCTGCATAGTTGAGCAGCTGTTTGTGATCTTTAATATTAGTTATTGCTGGGCTAAGACATGATTTATTGCCTTTTCTCTTCACAGTTTTCCACTGTGAAGAGATTTGAGTTGGAGGTTTCTTTCTTTCTTTTTGCGCGAAAGTTTTTTCATTTGCTTTCGGAGTTGGACAAACAATAGGTTTCACTAATTTGCTTTTATCTGTAGCTGGCGTATTTTTTGTCTTATGTTCGGTTGATATTTTTGATTTAACTGATGATGTTTGGGGAGAATTAGGTTTCTGTAATGATAGAACTGGAGACGAAGCAACCTTAGTTTCAGTCTGATGATTAGATGACTTTTTGGATCTAACTGGAGATTTCTGTGAATGAGTAAGTTGATATTCTATTGTAACTGGTTCTGAGGATGGTAGCCAACGTTCCAATAATGGGGTACCATAGCATTTACTACCAAGAGAGACGTCCCGGGTTTTTTTAGGTGAAGTATTGGTTGAATGTGTCATAGATGTATTATTTGGTGGAAAAGAGCAGTCGGTCTGGGTACTGAGGTGCCTTACGGATTTTGGTTGTTGTTTGAGTATACTGGAGTAAGATACCCCAACAGAGGGGGTCCTAGATTCAACAAGTTTACGGGCTTCAGGGTAGGGAAGTTTTTGAGTAATCTTAACTGCAAGAATTTCCTTTTCACGGATCCAGTTAGGACAAGAGCGAGAGTACGATGTATGGTCACCTTTACAATTAGCGCAGCGTTCTGGTTTTTCGCAAGTTTTACCGTCATGGCCGACTTCTGCACAACGTGGACAAGTAGCAGATCCACGACAGGTAGTATTAGTATGCCCATACCGCTGGCACTTAAAACAACGCAGAGGATTAGGGATATAAGGCCTAACTGGACAGTTTAAATAACCAGCTTTAATTGTAGAAGGTAAAATATGGCTATTGAAAGTTAGAATAATGTGTTTAGTAGGAAGTATTTGCCCATTTCGACGGATAGTGATACGGCGTACATCTATGATATTTTGATCGCTTAAATTAGCTAGAAGTTCTTCTTTTGTAGAAAATAAAAGATCTCGTTCAGATATTACACCACGGCAAGTATTAAGTGTTTCATGTGCTTTAACAGAGACAGAAAAAGTACCTATAGTATTGCAATTTGACAGAAGTTGTGACTGCCTGGCTGAAGAAACCTGAACCAGTAAGTCCCCAGACTGCAATTTTTTGAGTGAGTGACCATCACCCAAAACAGACTGAAATGTTTTTGCTATTAGAAAAGGTGAAGTTTTTTGAAAGAACTATCTGAGAGACTATCAGTGCGTTTAATTACAAAAAAACCAGTGAATAACATCTGTACAGTTTGTTGCTCGCCACTTGGGAGAGAAATAGAAGGAATGTTAGTTTTTCCATCCATAATTGAAAAAAAGAAAAAGAATTCAGTCCCCGGCCGCACCACCCACTACCGAGCCCAACAAGGGGATGCACATTCGTGCACCAGTGCTAGCCAGGGCCCATGAGGTCACAAGACACTCCTATGCCAGTCTCCACCCTTAGCGAGATGGCTAGTAAGTACTCGCTCACTTGATCCCCAGCCAGTGACACAAGTCAGCTGACCAGCCAATTGATGCATACGGGACCAATATACACCTCCCGTCTACCTGAAGCAGAGGCCAAAGCAGTGTGTTGGTTTCCCTCAACTACCAGGATCCCCCTTTCCAGGGACACGGGTCACCACGCAAGACAAACACGTGGGTGGTTTACAATTCTCCACAAGTCGATATACAGGATGATATCGGCTCATACAGAATTGCCCTCACCTCCGAAGAGGAAACCACAACGAGAGTGAAACATAGAGGAAAGAAAGACACGAGAAATAAGAGGAAAAGGAAAAGAGAAAGATCGCTCAGGAACCCGGGGTTGCGAAGCCCGTGAATACCTAAAGAAGGTATCCCTCTGGGGGTGGTTTCTTTATTTGAAGTGGTTGTTGAATGCGTTTTAGCTGAGTTACTTGGAGAAAAGGAAGTGTCGGTCTGGGTGCTTATGTGTGTTACAGGTTTTGATTGTTCTTTAAGTATACTAGAGTAAGATACCCCAACAGATGGGGTCCTGGATTCTACTAGGTTACGGGCTTCAGGGTAAGAAAGTTTTTGAGTAATCTTAACAGCAAGAATTTCCTTTTCACGGATCCAATTAGGACAGAACGAGAGTATGAGGTATGATCACCTTCACAATTAGCGCAGCGTTCTAGTTTTTCACATGTTTTACCGTCATGGCCGCCTTCTGCACAACGTGCACAAGTAACAGTGCCACGACAGGTAGTATTAGTATGCCCATAACGCTGGCACTTAAAACAGCGGAGAGGATTAGGGATATACGGCCTAACAGGACAGTTAAGATAACCAGCTTTAATTCTAGTAGGTAAAATATGGCTATTGAAAGTTAGAATAATGTGTTTAGTAGGAAGTATTTGCCCATTTCGGCGGATAGTGATACGGCGTACATCTATGATATTTTGATCGCTTAAATTAGCTAGAAGTTCTTCTTTTGTAGAAAATAAAAGATCTGGTTCAAATATTACACCACGGCAAGTTTTAAGTGTTTGATGAGCTTTAACAGAGGCAGAAAAAGTACCTGTAGTATTGGAATTTGACAGAAGTTGTGACTGCCTGGCTGAAGGAACCTCAACCAGTAAGTCCCCAGACTGCAATTTTTTGAGTGAGTGACCATCACCAAAAACAGACTGAAATGTTTTAGCTATAAGAAAAGGTGAAGTTTTTTTTGAAAGAACTATCTGAGAGACTATCAGTGCGCTTAATTAGAAAAAAACGAGTGAATAAAGTCTGTACACTTTGTTGCTCGCCACTTGAAAGAGAAATAGAAGGAATATTAGTATGTCCATGCATAATTGAAAAAAAAAAATTCAGACCCCGGCCGCCCCACCCACTACCGAGCCCAACAAGGGGATTCACATTCGTGCACCAGTGCTAGCCAGGGCCCATACGGTCACAAGACATTCCTATGCCAGTCTCCACCCTTATCGAGATGGCTAGTAAGTACTCGCTCACTTGATCCCCAGCCAGTGACAGAAGTCAGCTGCGCAGTCGATTGATGCATACGGGACTAATATGCACCTCCCGTCTACCTGAAGCAGAGGCCAAAGCAGCGTGATGGTTACCCTCAACTACCAGGATCCCCCTTTCCGGGGACACGAGTCGCCATGCACGGCAAACACGTGGGTGGTTTACAATTCTTCACGAGTCGATATACAGGATGATATCGGCTCATACGGATTTGCTCTCACCTCCGAAGAGGAAACCACAACGAGAGTGAAACAAAGAGGAAAGAAAGGCAAGAGAAATAAGAGGAAAAGTAAAGGAGAAAGATCGCTCGGGTGCCCGGGGTTGCGAAGCCCGTGAATAACTAAAGAAGGTATCCCCCTGGGGGATAAAATAGGTCAGAGTTTTCGCTATTATAAACTGTATTCGAATAAAAATATTTTTTTTAAAGAACTTTTTAATTTAACCAGCATTTTGTATTATAAAAAAAACATACCTTTGAATTTCATTAATAGATATACTAGTTTTACAGAAAGTCTTCATTTTTGAGTAGTTGCTATCGGATTTACAGTTAATGATTTGTATTACTTAAAGCCTTTTTTGGACGGTTTTACAAGGATGTCTGCAACTGTGTGGGAACAGACATAGAACGAGTATGGACAGATTTTGGATCACTTGAAGTTGGTTTTTGTTTATGTGGCAGTGTGGCTCGGATTTGGGTAAAATAATTTTATTGCTGTTTCAGTGTATATTACACATACGTTTTGAATCAGTTGTATCTTCGAGATGTACTGTTTATTGTGGCGTCGGGTCCGGCGGGGGGAGTGTTCGCGATATGCTTTCAATTGTTTTATGCATTTGATTTATGCTTTGCGACACTCTAGCCGAAACCCACCACCACTACTGAATAATAGTTTTTGTGAATTGTAATTAGTCTAAAACACTGCTGTGCTTTTTTATAATGCCCTCTGCTGACAAGACCACAGTTTTTTGGTTGTTTTTTCTTGTTCGGTTATATTTGTTGAAATTTCTTAGATGTTTGTTGGTTATTCTTATTTTAATTATGGTGCAAGATTCTGGGTCTGACGAATGCATTTAATATATAATATATATATATAGCACATTAATTTTCAAATCTTACTTTTAATAACTTTTTTAAGTTAAAAGAAAATAATAATTTTTCATATTGTTTTGTAGATTCTGGGGAAGATGGGGTATGTGTGAAAATAAAACGCAACTGCAATATGTAACGGATATAGCTGATTTCAATAAAATGCTGTCAGACCCTTCAATAACAGTAAGTTATGCATAATTGATAATTCTACTCACCAAATGTTTTAATTTATTATGCATGCATACATATTTATTTATTTATTTTATTTATTTTTTTTTTTTGCCATTTTTTGAAAAAATTAGGTTACTGATATGTATCTACCTACAGATGAAGTTGCAGCCATCCAATATTGTTGGAGAAATGAATGTTTGAAATAAACAGATAAAACAAATATATTTTTGGCTACCTTTACCACAGCTTGGGCTCGATTCAAGTTATATTCTGAACTGCAAAAATTGGGCGAAAGCGTTCTGTATTTTGACACAGATAGGTATTAAAATATTTCATTTCCAGATTTAATAATAATATATTTTTTCTGTAATTTTACTCCAATTACTCTTTTATTTTTTTTTTCAAAAACAATCTTATTTAGCATTACTTGTGAAAGTACAAAGGATAATGATCCAGTTTTAGGCTCATATCTGGGTGATTTCACTGATGAATTAGAAAGGAAATACATCAAAGTTTTTGTACCTCGTAAGTTGTGAAAAAAAGTTCTTTAAAATATGAAACGTAAAATTACTTTTTAAAATAAACAAGTAAATGTTTAAATTTATATATATTACATATACTATGCTTATAAGCGGAGCGACGGAGTGAAAATTTGTAAAATATGAGGATTCACTCTGAACTATAAAAATTCTCAAGTTCTTAATTTTAATTCGATGAAAGACCTTGTTCAAGATTTGGACATGACTACGACACTCTCCGTCACTAATCCAAGAAAAATTATCACAGATGCAAAAAAACGTAAAGTTTTGAATAAGGTAGAAGAAAAAAGATATCGTCTTGTTTACGATAAGCGAGTAATCCAAGCAGACTACAAAACTATACCATATGTTTATTAATTTCCTATGATAAAATTATACAATTTTAACTAAAAATTCAACAAAAAGTAGTTTTTTTATGTAAATGAATGTTTAATAAAATGATTGTATTTATTTTTTTCCCTTTTTATTATAGTTATATAAATAATAATGTTCTGTAATTAAAAACTTGTGTTTTAGCTCCAGAGTGATGAAGGAAAAGGAAAATCCATTTTCAGTTTATTATTATTTTTTTTAAAGATGAATCATATATATATATATATATATTATCCTATTTAAATACATAAATTTTTATGGTTTCCATTCCTAAACAGCACAGGCGGCAGCCGATTGGGTTTAAAATAATAAAGAAAAATGAAGAATTAACACAAGGCAGTCGTTTGAAACATTATTCACTTTATTTCCACACTCACGATTGAATCTAGGGAAGATGCTCACTCCTTCCATGGTAAAAAGAATAAAGTCTATTCTCATCTCACAATTAGTTTTAAAAACACTCCATCTCTTGACTGCGTTCTATTCTTTAATCCGTTAACATCTAACACCCATCAAGATACCGTTTCTTCCTCATTCTACACACATAATAAACAGTATTCATCCACCATTTTACTACCTCCATCGAGCAGTCACATTGAATATCCAGTCTGCCACGACTGCAATCCACTACGTTCACCTCTACATGTTAAAAACTAAAAAGCTTCTAAGCTCACAGCCGCTCTCTGGTTCCCGCCATCCGTATTTATACTCCTCTCAAAAGATTGTTCTAGAAAATTCTTATATCCTCGCCCCAGATATCTAAAGCATAAACAAATGTTAAAATCTGTAGTCGAGATTATGCAAAAATAACCCTTTTTTCCCTCTTCAGACGATAAAAGGAATGAATTTATGTCTGCGAAGTTTTAATCTTTGAAATATTTTAATTACACCTGGATATTTTAAATAAAAGAATAAATTGAAATAAGTAGGTTTTTTCTTTAAGACGGAATAATATTTTAGCAGTTAAATAAAGATTTAAGGGGAATATGATATACCGGGATTTAATAGCGGAATTTAATAGGAATTTAAATAATAAAAGTTTTATTAAAGAAATATAAATAATTGAGCCATTTTTAGATTTACGCAATTTGGAATAAATATGAATTAAGATCTTAGAGATTAATAGACTAGGGTTTTAATTTAATAAGCCGGTATAATATACGGAATATGACTGAAAAAGGAAAATTTACATAAAATACTTTAAACTTGGCACAAAAATTTAAATTTTGTAATATATCTATATATATAAAAGAAAGTCTGAATTTTGTATTAATCAACGCGCAGCCCAAACTACTGAACCTAATGTCTTTAAATTTGAAGTAAAAATTCTTATGACATTGAGTGCCGCTAAGAAAGGATTTACTAAAATTCCACCCCTAAGGGGGGTAAAAAATCGAACGAACTTTAAAAAAATTCCTTAAAAATCTGATTTTATAGCTGTTTTTCAACTGATAACATATTTTGGTGTATTTTTGTATGCTGAATCGAATGGTACCAACTAAATTCTTTTAAGCTCAATATTTTTCGAGATATTTCATATATTTCTAATTTGGCGATGTCTTTGGCGCCAAAACCTCGAAATACCTAACATTATATGTGATAATTAATACATATTCATCCAACTTATACATCCGTTACTGTAGCAACGGAAGAAATTCAAATTAAATCTTTTTGTTAAATCGTTTTGTTAAAGAATTGAACCGGCTATATGAGTTTGAAAAAAATAAATAAATACAAACGCCTTGAAAAAAAGAAGAAAAAATATTGAATTTATTTAAAATACAAAGAAGTGATCCACTTAGAAATTAACATTATAAAACGAAAATATTTAAAAAACTGAAAGAAATGTTTGTACGACTTTAAAAATTTTGTGGTACTTACATCCGGGCCATGTCAGATACAACTGCGACAAGCATGGCAATTACATTAATTACAGCAACCCTTATTTTTTGTCAATTTGATAGTTTATTTAGTATAGTTTTAAATTAATTTTATTATTATAATTTTTATTTATTATAGTTTATAGCATGTAGTTTTATGTTATATATTTTATTTATTTATTTACTTAAAACAATTTGCCATTTTTAGCAAGGTTATGTATTTAAGAATGTTAAATTACTTTTTTGAACGTAATTGGCAAACGATAAACAAGATTGGCAATTGTCAACCATTTTTGGCGATCTATCTCATGGTCCGAATAATGCGTAAGTATTACTTTTTTTAATGGAAGAAATTGGAATTGAAATAATACATCGCAATTTATCACTTGCTCCTGGATAAGAAGAAAAAATGGGTACTTTTATGTCAGTCGTATCCGTATGTAAATATCGCCATTAGCATTTTTAAAATTGCCAAAGCTGTAGTTACATTTCGCGTATGTAAATTAAAAACAATTCTTTGTTTTAAGTTATGGCATTATTTCCTATTGTTTTACTTTTCATCTTTTTCAATGATATTAGTGTAAAGCATGTATTATAAATGAAATGAGTGAAATGTTTTTATTTTCAATGAAAATAATAAAATAAGAATAAGATATGGAAACAATCTTTGTTGATTTATTACTTGCACCCGGCTAACATAAAAGTATCACAAAATCCATATATTCACCTTTCTTTGGGTAGTTGTTCATGGAATTTCTGGTTAATCTTCCGTAATCGTATACTTCTTCAATCGGTGTGTTAATTACAATGTTGAAAGCATCGTTTATGTATGAAGCGAAAACTTCATGATGAATTCTATTACAGAAAATAGTATCATCATCATCTACTACATATTTAAAACGGAAAAAAGTATTTTATTCCTATTCTTTAGAATATTTTGATAGGATATGCCACTATTAGTTAGGTAATGTTTTTGGAACTTTTCTTTTTTTTTACACACAGTGTTCTACGTTGCTTAGTTTTAGTTATAGAGCTATTGGAAAAGCTATACAGAAAGGTGAACGCAATTATGAAAGATACATCTACTGTAATTATATAAAAGATGCAAATTTGCTTTTCCTTCCACCCGTTTATAATTTGAGTTTTGCTGGATGTATTTTGATGGGACTTACACTGTTAGTTAGATTATTTTTTGTGGATGGTTGGTACTTCTTGCATGGATGGTACTTCTCTGTAGCGAAGTTTTCTTCTGGGTTGTTGTTTTTCTGAAGAACAAACTTGGCAACAAATCAGATTGCAGTAAATTAGATTGCAAGAGTAAGTTCCAAAACTAGGTGAAACCGAATGTGAAAGATTACCTTTTATTTAAAGTTCTACTGAACGTATTTTGATTGGAGTTGCACAGTTAGATAATATTAGGGATTGTTGCAATATTTGAAAAGTCATTCTACATTGTTAGTTATGGAACTATGAGGAAAAATCTACAAGCAGAGGGTATATATTAGAGAGTATATATGTTATAACTATGGGGTGCAGAGTTTCTAAAAAACACCAGAAGGTCTACGGAGTATAGTTTATGCTACATTCCTAAAAATTCTACAATCACGTTAACTTGATTATGAAAGATATATTTAACTATCAACTTCAAATATAAAATAAAAAGGGCAATTTCGGTCCGACTGCTTATAACTTGAGTTCTTTTCAATGGATTTTGAGAAGATTTGCATTGTTAGATAAATTTTCAAGAAAGCATTTCATATATAACAAAACTATTCAACGTTGCTCAGTTATAGAATTATGTGCGAAAGTTCTTTAATAAGTGAACCCTATTTTGAAATATTAGCCTTTTTAAAAGGTTCTACTGAGTTAATTAGCACTGTTAGATAATTTTTCAGGAAAGATTTTGGTATATAACACATATTGTTCTACATTGTTTTGCTATAGAATTATGGCTGAATGTTGTATTATCTGGTGAACCCGATTATGAAAAATTAGTCTTATTAGAAGGTTTTACTGAACGGATTTTGATGAGATTTGCATTTTTTAATTTTCAGGGGTGATTTTAATATGCTACATATTATTCTTCCGTTCTTTTTTATATTGAATTATAAATAATCAACTAAAAGATTTGCTTCATAACAGTCCAAATTTTGTCTGAGATATTAGAAGATATAAAACCGTAATGGCGTTCACATTGTTTTCAGCAACGCGGATGATCATTAGAGATAAATGTATTTATAGCTATAAAACACAAGATCAAATACACCGATATATTTCGTTTGATAAAGTTTCGCTTGGAGAAACCGACCAGTGTAGCGGGCGAAGGCTTCCATTATTATATGTAAAGCGTAAATTCCTATTTCATTCCGATTGATTATAACTCAGATTCTACTGAACATAATTTTGCAGAACTTACACTATTAGATAGTAAATTTGGTTTATAAATAGTTTAATCTAAAAACCATCGTTCCAAGTTACTTAGTAATAGTTACAGGAGTTCTAAAATTAGGTGAACTCGATTAGGAAAGATTTTAAGTTTTACTGAACGGATTTTAATGACAGTTGCACAGTTAGTTAGATAATATTTCAGGGATTTTTTCAATATTTATCATATTTTTCAAATTTTTTAGTTACGAAGCTATGCGGAAAAAATTCTCTGTGGTATAGTAAAGAAAATTGGAGGATATACGCTACAGACAAAGTATGTATACTAGAATGCTATGGTTAACCGTTTAAACGCCAATGTTCCAAAATTGGAACAGAAGTTTTAACTAAATGTTACAAATGTAAATAATTTTCGAATTATTACGGGTTGTTTGTATTATGATAAGAATGATTATGAAATATTTTTTTTTATTAAATATTAAAAATTAAATTTTATTTTTGTTATTTTTTACGATTTTTAGAAATTTCTTATTTTTGAGGTATTTTTCACTATTTCAAATAACATTCCCCAACACATATATTATGCAAAAAAATTAAAATTATATTTTATAGTCATAAGAAGAGAACTACTACTTGTAAAAAATTGCTAGTAAAAACTTTCTAAAATAAAATATAAATGTTTGACGCAGTTTGAAAAACTCATGTTCCGATTTTGGAACATTGGCGCTTTAGCGATACAGTTTTCAAAATGAGTAATCACATAAATAAGAAATTCAAATCTCATTATATAATCCGTTGACTGATTCAATGTTGGTATCGTCAAGGTCAAACAGCAGACCGTGTCAAAGCATTTACCCGGAAGAGTTTATTTTATTAGGTAAGTAAAGTGTAAATTGAAGGGAGGGGCGCAAATAGAAAGAGGGAAAAAAGCTTTTTCTTTTTCTTTATTTGAATGGAACGTTCGTGTTTTGTTGAGTCGCAGTTGGAATAATTTGTAGCATTATTAGAAGCTAAAGTAGAATAGATTTCTTTAGTAGAATACATATTATATTCAGCAGAATGTTTTTTTAGTAGAATATATGTTTTTTTTCGATTTTGATTATAAAACATGTCGAAAAAATTTTTAACTGTAGAAGAAGCAGTAGCGTATTTAGAAACTCTTTCGGATTCAGATTTATCGGATGTTGATATATGTCAGTTACCTCCAGATGAACCAGGCGATATAACAGACGAAGAGGATATTGTGGAGAATGACTTTGAGCCCGTTATACCAGCTGACGTGACTGGAATGATAGACGTAATTTGCAAAAACGATAATACTAGTTGCCGAGAAAACGTGATACTCAATGCAGAAGCCGGTCCATCGAATATAAAAATTGAACTTCCGGGAAGGAAACGTAATTTGGAATCTGCAGATATTGTCCCGACTTCTGAAAAAGCACAGAAAGTAAAGAAACCTCCTAAAAAGAAAATTGCATGGAAGAGAAAATGTGATTTTAAAAAACCTATTATATCAAACAGAATCGAAACAATTTTGCAGACGTTTCCTAACTTAGTAAATCTGTCGCCTGTCGACCTATTTTTTAAAATTTTGCCTCATGACTATATTGAACTCCTCGCTAAAATGACAAAATTGTACGCTTTACAAAAAGGAGAAGATATTGAAGTAGTATATGAAGATATTTTGCAGTTTTTTGGTCTACTTCTTCTAAGTGGATACCATTCTGTTCCTACTGAAGATATGTATTGGAGCACAGCTGAAGATACATCCGTTCCTATTGTTCCAACTGTTATGACCCGCAATCGCTTTAGAAAGATGAAGAAGTATTTTCACTTGATGGACAATAATCAATTGAAAGCAAACGATAAACTTGGTAAAATAGCACCGATATATAAAGAGTTATCCAAAAATCTGCAACAGTTTGGAATCTGGCACGAGAAGTTGAGCATTGATGAATCAATGGTCCCGTACTATGGCCGTCATACATGCAAAATGTTTATCAGAGGAAAACCTATTAGGTTTGGATTTAAAATATGGATGATGTGTTCATCAAATGGATATCCATACGCTATGGAGATATACAGTGGAAGAAAAGGATCCTCGTCCGTTGGACAGTTAGGCTCGAGAGTTGTGAACGAATTATTATCTAACTTGCAAGAAAATTCAAAGCATGAAATATATTTTGATAACTTTTTTACTTCCTACGATTTAATTTCGGATCTTGCAGCACGTGGAATACGAGCGACAGGCACAATTCGTGAAAATCGCACTGCCCTTTGTCCATTGAAATCTAAAAAAGATCTCGCTAAAGAAGACAGGGGAAATTATGATTTTCGTTCCGATGGAGCGGTATATATCTGCAGTTACAACGATAATGCGGTGGTCTCAGTAGCATCAAACTGCTACACACATGAACCCGTTGGAACAGTAAAGAGATATTCAAATGCAAAGAAATGCAAAATTGATGTTACTCAACCTCATATTATCAAGAAATGCAACGAAGGCATGGGAGGCGTTGATGTTTTAGATAAACTTTTAGGCAGTTATAGGCCAAAAATGAGGAGCAAGAAATGGTGGTGGAATCTGTTCATAAATGCTTTAAATATGGCAGTGGTTTCAAGTTGGATTATACACTCTGGGGTGAATTATATCAAAATATCGCACTTGGAATTTCGTAGACAAATTGCAACTTTTCTTCTACGGAGAAAAGAGCGTCTGGTCATTCATCATGGACCCCGTTCACATGTGAAAAAGGAAGTAAGAATATCTGATGGACATTATATTGTACCTACATCTCAAGGGCGTTGCGTAGTTTGTAAAAAAAAACACAACAAAGAAATGTTTTCAGTGCGATAAACGCATTCATCAAAGTTGTTTCCTAGCATATCATGGGCACTAGAAATGAACATAATTCAAGAATTTTGTTTAGATTTTCCAAAATCAGGTATTTTATTATATTTTAATATTAATTAATTGTGTAATAATGTATATTAATTGTGTAATAATACATATATATACTCAGTAAATACCACAAAATATTATCTGTATTGAATATTTTCTTCTGTTGAAAATTTTGTATAAAAATGTAACCCACGAAACGCCAATGTTCCAATAATGGAACATAGCAAAAAAATAGGAAAACATTTTTTTTTCCAAAATTTTATTATTGTATTAGATAGAGGTGCTCTAAAGAAGCACAATTCCAAAATTTTATATTAATAGGAAGATCCGTTCATAGTACGGCATTTAAACGGTTAAGGAAGTTGTGCAGAGTTTCTTTAAAAATCCAGAAATGATGCGACGTATACCTACCCATACATCTCTGAGAGTTCTATATAATCAGGTTAACGCGATTATGATAGCTATATTTAACTATCTCAATGTATATAAAATGCAAAGAGAAATTTCTTTCCGGCCGCTTTTAAATTTACTTCTACTGAATTGATTTTGATGGTGCTTACATTGTTAGTTAGATAATTTACAGAAAAGATTTTAGTATAAAATATAATATTCTACGTTGCTTAATTAAATAATTATGGGTAAAGTTCTAAATCAGATGAACCCAATTTCGAAAGGTAAGCTTTTTTTAAAGGTTCCGCTGAATGAATTTTCACGGGGTTTAAACTGTTAATTAGATTATTTTTATGAAATGTTTCGGTACATTTTCCAGTTTAAAAGATCCTGATAAGTGGATTTCGATGGAACTTGCTCGGTTAGTTAATTTTTCAGTGAATGTTTTAGTATAAAGCACATATCATTCGCTTTGTGTTGCTTGGTCGTCAGGTTGATTGATTATAGAATTAAGGCTGAATGTTCTAGAAGCAGGCGAACCAAATTATGAACGATTAGCCTTTTCAGTATGTCCAATTAACAGATTCTGATGAGATTTGCATTGATAATTTTTCATGAATCCTTTTAGTATATTACATATTCTTCTATCGTTCTTCACCGAATACTACACTAAATGATCAACGAAAGAAGTTGGCCCTTAACAGTCTAAATTTTGTATGGCTCAAACGATATAATAGCGTAATAACATTCATATTGTTTTCACCAATTAGATTGGGCATTCCAGGTAAATGTCCATATTGCTTTAAAACGCATGATCAAATTCACAGATATATTTCGTTTGATTCAAGGTTTCTTTAAAAAAAAAACTGACCAGCGTAGCGGGCGTTAGGCTGCTAGTATATATATATATGATATGTATTCACTAGTATGATATAAACATATCGGTCTTAAGGTATCTGACTACGTTGAAAATGCAATTTTTGACCAAAATTGTCAAATTTTTTTTATTTTATTTTATTAAAGACCAACTTTTTACCTTTCCAAAACTGTATTTGTTTTTATTGTACGATAATTAGATCCGGAGTTATAGCGGTTTTTATACTACTCAACATCTGTCACTCAAACCGGAAGTGCTGTTTAAAGGGCCGGCATTGCTTTTAAAGGGCCGTGTGTTTGGAGAAATTTCATGGTTTTGGAAGCTTTTTTTTAATAATAAGAAATGTAAATAATATGCTCCATGGACAATATTTACCTTTTGGGTTCGAGGCTAATTTGTTTTACATGAATTTCTTTACTGTAAATTGGCAACAACGAGAGAAGCTTGTGTTTACATGTGTATTTCAAAAACTTGCATACGATTTTCGCTCTCGATTTGTTTGTTTTTTTTTGCTAAATACTCAGTTTTTTTTACATATTTTTAATTATTTTACATTTTGTTATATTATAATGGGAGGAACAAGTGTTTCCAGAACTCGGAAACGAAAGTTTCAAGGAAATAAATATACGAACGCCAAGAAGCATGCTGAAAAAATTGAAGTAGAATCGAGTACTAGTTTGTCATCGAGTGCTTCAAAACTTCAACAGTTTGATGAACCTTTGGAACAAGGTAAAGATCTGGAATCAGAAAAAGTAACAGGATGTCGAATTATTGATATGGATATATTGATAAATATTTTTTCCATGCTGTGTTGCCCATCCTGTCTGACAAGTAATCTAAAGTTGAAGGAAGATTCCAAATTTGGTCTCTGTTCCAATTTCCTTGTGCAATGTGAAGCATGTACATTTTGTACAGGTTTTTCAACGTCAAAAAAGAGTGGTAAAAACAATGAAGTCAATACCAGATTTGTGTATTCTCTTCGAATTATTGGTAAAGGGTTCACAGCCGGAAAAAAAATTTGTGCTACAATGAACCTACCTTTCCTGTCAAAGGTTACATTTAGACGACAAGAAAAGAAAATTCTTCAAGCTGCTGAAGCCGTTGCTAATAATTCTATGAGTACAGCTGCAAAAGCTATCATTTCAACATCAAATTCACAGAATAAAGTGACAACATGTGCTACGCATAGTGAAGCGACAGCATCTAATCTGCAGGATGAAGTGACAACATGTGATCGTCAAAATGAAACAACCTGTGATCTGCAGAATGAAGTGACTACATGTGATCCGCAGAAAGAAACGACAGAATGTGATCAGCAGAAAGAAACGACACCATGTGGAGTATCTGTTGATGGTACCTGGCAACGTCGAGGATATTCTTCACTCAATGGCGTTGTGAGTGCAATTTCGATTGCTACTGGCAAAATTCTAGATTTAGAAATTATGTCACAATTGTGTCGAATTTGTGTAAAGCATAAGAACATGTGTAGAGCTTCCTCGAAACCTATACCAAAACATGTCTGCTCAAATCACAGGGGATCATCGAGCAGCATGGAAGTTGTTGGTGCGTATCGTATTTTCGAACGTTCAGAAAATATGCATGAACTCCGTTACACAGAGTATTATGGTGATGGAGACTCGAAAGGCTATGATGCTGTGAAAGACATGTATGGCAAGTACTCAGTTAAAAAATTAGAATGCATTGGCCATATCCAGAAAAGAGTTGGAACTCATCTACGAAAATTAAAAGTAAACACAAAAGGAATTGGGGGAAAAGGAAAGTTGACAGACAACTTTATTAATAAGCTGCAAAATTATTATGGCATAGCTATAAGAGCCAATGCAGGCAACTTATTAAATATGCAACGTGCAACAATTGCAGCATTTGCACATTGTTGCTCCAGTAAAGCAAAACCTATGCATGGACAGTGCCCCACAGGTGCGGAAAGCTGGTGCAGGTATCAGCAAGCATTAGCATTGGGGAAAGCTTATAAAGATGCTTCGGTGGGTCTTCCCCAAAAAATAATCAACATCGTAAAGCCGATATATATGAAGCTCTGTGATCAAAAGTTACTGGAAAAATGTCTACATGGCAAAACTCAAAATGCAAATGAAAGCTTCAATGCACTTTTGTGGACTTTAATACCTAAGAATGTGTTTGTTGAAGCACAAACCTTACATTTAGGTTCATATTTATCTGTTATTCAATACAATGATGGATTTCATGGATTACTAAAAGTTTTGAAGGAACTGAAAATGAATTTCGGTTCTTATACAGCTGACGAATATCGTGATATAGATGATGCTCGTGTCAGTTGTGCAAACCGCCATTCGTTACCCCAAACAAAAACAAAAAGAAAAAAATTACGTGCATCTCGGAAAAACAAATGTTCAGTTCTTGAGAAGAAAGAGGGGGTAACTTATAAAAGCGGTGCATTTTAAAACCAAATTTGTATTGTCTGTTAAAATGTAAATTTGCAATTTTTTTTTCTTTCTTGAAAGGTAAGTTTCATTGAATTTTATATGTAAAAAACATGACTCCTCAATAAATTGCATACATATATTTCCATGAAATTTGAAATGTGTGTAATATGCATGAAGGTCATAAACTAAATAATAAACTATTGAATGAGTAATTTATGATTTACAACTGTTTTTGCAGAATGTCATTTGTAAATTTTATATATATTTTATGTAAGTTGATGCCATAAGCTGATATTTTTGAACCTATCAAATTATTTTTTACATTTTAGTTAACATTGCTTTCAATATTGTCATAAAGTAATACATTTAAAAAGAAAGTAAAGTATGCTGTGTAGTATTGTTTTGAGTGAAGGTCTTTTTTTATTGACTTTTATATAATAATACAAATTTTATTTAAAATTTCATGAGCATTCTATTTTTGGGTACAATTCTACTTCTGGGCTGGTCTGTCAAGCCTGTCGATAAATGTATAAGTAATTTGGCAAACATGCATACATTTGAATCGACAGCCTTTCCATAGAAAACAATCGGCACCGACTGGCCTAGACACAGAAGACGGCGGGGGGGATATGACCTTCTAGAGATAAAGAAAGGATCAGTACTTAAAAAAAATAAGTATGGTTTATAAAAACAGTGACATTTAGATGTATATTACTGTAAATTCTTGTACTAAAACATAAATCTAAACTTTTTGCAATTTTTGGAAAATAATTTTCGGTGAAAATTCCATACGCAAAACATGATTTCTCAAAAAGTTGCTGGAATATCACTATGAAATTTAAAATATATGTTGCTTACACTATTATGAAGGCAATGAACTAAAGGTTTAAATTTAAAATAAGTATTTCTGGTTTTATGGGTGTTTTTGTGAATGACATCGAATGATGTAGCGTAGAAAGTGATTGCGTGCAAAATCGGCACCGGTTGGCCTAGATACAGAAGACGAGCTTTATTTTTTTCATAATTTACCTGTAAAATTCTATAACATTGGATTATACATGAAGTTAAAAGGTATTGAATTAACCACAAACAATCTAAGTCACAACTGAAGAATATAGTGTTCTCGATAACGGGTACATCTTCGATGCGGAATGTCATCGTTCACTTTGTTGAAAAACTGAGGGGGGGGGGGGGAACCTTCTAAAGATAAAGAAAGGGTCAGTACTTTAAAAAAATAAGTATGGTTTATAAAAACAGTGAAATTGAGATGTATATTACAGTAAATTCTTGTACTAAAACATAAATCTAAACTTTTTGCAATTTTTGAAAAATATTTTTCGGTGAAAATTCCATACGCAAAACATGATTTCTCAAAAAGTTGCTGGAATATCACTATGAAATTTAAAATATATGTTGTTTACACTATTGTGAAGGCGATGAACTAAAGGTTTATATTCAGAATAAATATTTTTTGTTTTATGAATGTTTTTGTGGAATGATATGGCATAGAAAGTGACCGCATGCAAAATCGGCACCGATTGGCTTAGATACAGAAGACGAGCTCTATTTTTTTCATAATTTACCTGTAAAATTGTGTAATATTGGATTATACATGAAGTTAAAAGGTATTGAATAAACCACAAACAATCCAAGTAACTTAAAACTGAAGAATATAGTGTTTTCAATAACGGGTACATCTTCGATGCGAAACGTCATCCTTTTGCTTTGTTAAAAAACTGGGGGGGGGGGGGGGGGATATGACCTTCTAGGATTAAATAAAGGGTCATTACTTTAAAAAAATAAGAATGGTTTATAAAAAAAGTGAAATTTAGATGTACATTACTGTAAATTCTTGTACTAAAACATAAATCTAAACTTTAAATGCATTTTTTGGAAAATGTAATTTTTGGTGAAAATTCCATACGCAAAACATGATTTCTCAAAAAGTTATTGGAATATCACTATGAAATTTAAAATATATGTTACTTACACTATTGTGAAGGCAATGAACTAAAGATATAAATTTAGAATATTTATTTTTTGTTTTATGGATGTTTTTGTGGAATGACATTGATGAATTTTGTGAAAATTAACATGTAAACAGGTGCGATATGCTATAAGTTTTGAAATACTTAAAGAATCTCTTAGATTTTAGTTCATTGCCTTCACTAATGTCATAAATAGGAAGTGTAAAAAGGAAATTAAGATACATACAGTAGAATTTTCTTTAGAGCGTTTTGCGTTTTGGGCCAAATTTCACCAAATTTTACTATAAATTCCTCCATTTACCAAAATTTTATCAATGAATGAAATATTTTTTGCTTTTTTTCACATTTTCTAGTCATAATCTTAATAAAAATAAGTTTAAAAAATAATTAAATAGCTTTTTTGGAAAAAATTGCTCCGTACGTAGTCAGGCGCCTTAAGCAGCAGCCATACACTCGTTATCTAACTCAACCGAGAAATCAAAGTTTTGCAGTCGTAAAATCATGGTTAAGAGTGGAAGATCAGGCCGACGTCCATAGGTAGTTTCCCGGAAATAATAACTGAAGCCTTTAGATTCATCAAATATTTCTTAGATGATCATAAAATGCACCAAATCTACTAGATACTACCCATATTCGGGTCGTTGTTATGTTGTAAAATGTAAACCACTAGATGTTAAATATTAGAACAGCATGACGAAGATACAGTAAACAAAGCTCTCCAGGTGGCATGGGTTATTTAAGCAAATCAATAATCGTAATATTCTCTTTCTCCCAGCCAATGTAACAGGTTAAATACTTGCGAAAAAGACACGCGTGCAAATACATTATAAGTGAAAGAACCAACCCCGTAAAAATAGCCGGGAGGACGCGACGAGGGGCATGCTACGATAGGACTTAGCTCCAGGGGAAGTATGCGTGACGTTGATGATGAACTCTTTAGTCTCGGCGTCAGTTTTGTAACGTAAACAAATGTTGACGGGGTTGGCAAGGAATTATGGGATATCGAACATCAGAGAATAAATGACATTAAATACATTCGAAACAAAAAGAATTTAGTTTCAGAAAAAGGGGGGAAAATTAATTTAATGGGTTTTATAAGATTAGACAAATGGATTTAAGGTTTTTAGAATAATAAAAGAATACGCATTTAAAGCATGGAAAAAATAAAGATGTTTAAGATAGTATTAAAGCTAAATAAAAAGGTAGATATTATAATAATTCGGAATAGTTTAATTAAGATAAAAGGGCGAAAATTTTTATTATTACTCAAATTATTACCCCCTACTCAAAAAGACCAAATGAACTGGTAGGTCCTACAATCCGCAAATCATAGAAGGGAAATGTTACATGAACCTGGATCACAATTTTGTCACTTGGAGTAAGCTAAAAATAAATTTTCTAAAATATTAATAATGCCAATTAAATTTAAATTTTGAAGTTATAATGCGAATTAGTGGAATTGGTAATGAAAATACAAGGACAAGAGGTTAATCTTATTTACAATTTACAAAGATAGCTTTAGTAATATGAATATAGAATAAAGTAAATATGAAATTTAAGAGTAATCATTTAACAATCGTTAGGTTATTACAGAGGAATGTTTTTATGGAACATTCATGGCTCATATTCACGAGCAAGTCTTAGATTATTGACTGTAGTTCGTTTATAATAGTGCAATAATAAAGTTTTACTACCTACCTCACTATGAGAAAGGAGTTGAATCGAGCCATTACAATAGAAGTTGGCTAGTGAATTTATTTCTGTCAAATGTCCCCTAAAGTAAAGTTCAAATTGGGATTCAAAAATATAATGTTCATCTAAAAAACAACAGACTTATCCCTATATTAGCAAAACAATCTTTAAGTCTGATTTTCCTTTCAGTTTATATAAATTAACTATATCACAATAATATTAAAATAGTAATAATACCAAATTTAACAATAATAATAACAATAAAAATACAAAAAATTTATTTAAACAAACCTATTTACAGCATATTTTATTGTATGACCTTTAATGCTATGACATCTCTGTCTGAAATGCCAGAAAAATCTTTGATATGATATATCATATAGTCATACAGTACTGTTGTACTTTGGCCATCTCGGTCCCCCGACCTTACTCACTTGGATTTTTTTGCGTGGGGTTTCATCAAGGAACAGGTCTACAAGACTAAGGTTACGAATGTGACAGTCCTAAAACACAGCATAAGCCAAGCATGCGAAATGATTACCGTGGCGATGTTGGAAAAGTGTTTCGAGCTACATTGATTCGTTGGGAAACTTGTTTTGAACCTGGTGGACATCACGTTGAAAAGTACTGATATGCTCTATAATACTGATGAAATATAAAATTCATGAATAAATTATTTCTGAAAAATGGGCTGGGATTTTATCTTTACAAATACATATTTACAAGGAGTAACTCACTCCTTGCCCCACCTGGGCAGGAGAAAAAGATAAATGTGTAAAAAAAGGGGGAAAAGCGTCCCGGCGAAATAAAGCCACTGCCAATGTTAGTATTTATTGAGAACTACCGACATTCAAGCTGCTGCAGTTCAACATGTTTATGACGTCAGGAAGTTGTCAAACAGTTGTTCTGTACCAGTCGAACTTTGTGCAGACTGTTTTTCTATTTCTCCTGTAGTATTGCACTGGGAAAGAAAGCCCAGCTATCAAAGTTGCAGACAGGACAAATAACAGCTTTTAAGGACCAAGGACTTTCCCATTCACCAATATATAAGAAAATCAAAAGATCTAAAACCGTAATAGACAATTTTGTAAATCAGGATAATGCGTACGGGTATAAAAAAAGGAGATGTACATGCAGAAAAAATGACCTTCAGACAGGAAGAGAAGTTTTGCATCGTTTTTCACGAGGTGGTATTTCCCTAAAACATTTGGACAAAGAAGATAACATCCCTGTGTCAAAATCAACCTTGTCAAGAACTGAAAAACGATATAAGGAAACAGCCGCCCATGTTGAAAGCTATACACATGCAAACCAGAGTTGATTGGGCCAAACATCATCAAACCTGGAAGGACCAGTGGTATCGTGTTTTAGTCTCAAATAAGATTGGTTGATTGGGGCTTTATGGCGCAAAATCCCATTAGGAGTATGCTGCGCCAAGAAAAAGAGTCTCAGATAAGAAATAAATTAATTCGGATGGCCCAGACGGCCTCGTTTTCTATTGGTATGACATGAGAAAAGAAGAGGAAATATTCTCCAAAAGACAGCAAGGTGGAGGCTCATTAATGGTGTGAGAAGGCTTCGCCTATGGCGGTAAACATAAGCTGGCTTTTCTCTCAGGCCATAAGAAGGCTACCGATTACAAAGAAATGCTAGAAAACCATTTACTGTCATTTGCAAAGAGAATTGGTGGACTAAAATAGATTTTCCAGCAGGCCTAGATCTACATGCATGTTGCAATATCCTACTGGGAATGGTTTTTGGATAATCGGGTGAATGTCATGGAATAGCATGCCCTTTCCCCTGATCTCAATCCCCAAGAAAATGTGTGTGGAATCCTCAGTAAGACTGCATATGCCAATGGCAGACACTTTCAGTCTGTGGCAAAATTGAAGGTCGTCATAATGAAGTGTGGGAGAATAATTGATGTTAGTGTCCTCCGATGATTGGTAAATGATATGCCACATCGTATATTCTAAGTCATATATAACCATGGCGGATATATTGTCTATTAACAGCAATGGCTTTATTTCGGCGGGACACTTTCCCCACTCTGTTTTTTGTCATTTTTTTTCTGCCCCGGTAAGGCAGGGAGTGATTTACTCTTTGTAAATATATATTTGTATATAGACTTTCTTAATAATTTTGTTTCGTGTCCAATTACAGCACACAATCATGGTGGCTTTATTTCGGTGGTACACACCTTAAATAGACTAAAAACAAAGAAAGGAATATCAAAATTTTCTGAATTTAACAAAATTTCTGGACTTAGACTGTTTACTTGAACATATGCTCCTTACCAAACAAATTAGGGGAAAGTAGGATAATGACGCTCAGAAGGGTAATCCCGCTCACCCAATATCTCGAAACAGAATAGAATTGAAAACGTGCGATCGGTACCGGAACCTACCGAACTTCATCGTAAGTTTCCAGTAAGAATATAATGACCGTATGAAGGAAAGTATTTTTGTGTCCCCACGTTATTAGTTGGCAGTTGTTTTATTTTAAAATTCTACAATATCTAACTTGAAGGCAAGTGTACATTCTTATTTTCAAATATTAATTTACTCATTATGTCTACAAAATATATACATTTAGCTGTACTTTCATGCTTTTATTAATTTTTGTAGTGCGTTCTTACGCCAATTATAAGGCATTAAAATCAACATGGCTGTAAAGGGTAATGGCGATCGCGTGATATTCCAGAAGTGTTACCAGTGGGCAACTTTTTTTTTTAAATTCAAATTTATTGATTAACAGCGCTTTTTGCAAATGGTAAAATTTCCCTGTTTTCGCCTTAATTAATATCCCATTAAACACGGAGAATTTTACGATTTCAAAAAAGTGGTAAAAATCAAAAAATCTAAATTTAAAAAAAGTAGCCCACTATATGTGTAACTATCTGTGCACAGTATGTGTAAAGTGGTCGCAAAAAGTCCGCAGTGGTGAGAACAGCCCATACAACTACATATGTGACTTTTGCCTTACTTAAATGTTGTATTCAAACTCTGAGCGCAATTACCCTACCATGTCGGGCATTACCGCTCAATCGATGGTTATTTAAATAAAACGATAAAAAAAAAAATTCCTTAAACTTTTATGCAAATTACTTGATTGCAAACTGTTCCTTATGCTTTGGAGTTATTCTTCGTTAATAAAAGATTGATTTTTTTTTGGTCTAAATTTGACTAGCAATTCATGTTTTCCCTTAAGTGAGCGCCATTCCCCTACTTTCCCCTAATGAATATTATTTGTGATCAATGTTACCAATATGCAGACATATTAATTTTCAGTTATACATTGACTAAATCTGTAAGCGAAATTCAAATACCTAATTTTTTCCAAATTTGAGCAAATGCTATTGAAGAAACTCTTGGAATATTATTATTTGCAGGAAATAAAGATATCGTTCTTGATCAGCATGTCGTTGTTATTGAGAAAGATGCTCATTTGGAAATTTTTAGTTTAAAAGCTAATAATTGCACCGTTACTTAAGACTATAAATCCCCAAACTTTTTGCATTCGAAATCCGAAACAATTTTTAAAAGAAATCTGTGACAATGTTCTTTTAGCGAATGAAAGAAACAATTTAATATCAATGGGGCATTTTAATTTTGATATCCCTAAAGGAAGAAATAGCCATTTACTATTTTTTTTTTCTTCATATGGTTTAAAGAGTCATTTACCATTAAAGGTTCTGTAAAAAAACTTGAAACCTTAAATTGATGTCATCCTTTCAATTTTTCAATCCATTAAAATAGGAACGTACAAAAGATATTTTTCGTGCCATAAATGTATCTATGCAATAATAAATGAAAATATTATTAATCTGCATTGACTGAAATAACTAAAAAGGAAGAGATAATTACTAAATAATTGCAGAGAATGAAACTATCAGAAAAATGACAGAGAATGAGATGACGATCTCGTTGGATAGTACTAGTTATTCAGAGAATACACATATGGACTTATTTGGTGAAACAGTGAACTATCTCACAAATTTTAAAATGCAAAGTGTACTGCACATACAAACTCCAAGTTTTATTAAGCCAATTCTACATGGTAAATCTAATTTACAATTTCTGTACAGCAGTTGTCCAGGCTCCAATATTGTTCACTGAACCTGTACATACTATGACGGGAAAATAAATCATGTATACGACAGTATGAATTCAGGATCCTTAAACATAAACCATGAGGCATATTCAAACAAACTTTAGGAAAATCATACTGTGAATGCATTTCATAGAGTACAACAACAACTCAGCCATATGATTGTGGACTTTTTGCTATGGCTTCCGCTGTAACCATATGTCATGGGGGGAAATCCCGTACAAGCGAGGTTCACATGCTAGAGGGGAGAAATTTTCAAATTTAGACTGATCAAAACCGCTAATTTATGCATTTAAACAAAATCCCCATAAATGTTCGCCTCGGCAATTACACCATTCAGATTACATTTCCCAATATCCCACTGACATTAGACATGTTCCAGGTTCCAAAAGCATTATCGCAGATTGCCTCTAAAGAATTGAAATTGATTTTATTTCAAAACCTCCAATCTTAAATTTTGATGAATTCCCAAACGCCCAGGAAAATGATTCAGAGCTACAGAACCTGCAGAATATCACATTGCTCAAATTGGAACTGAAACCTTGCCTCATTTCTGACCGCAGCCTACTATGTGATAGTTCCACAGGTACACCTCGACCCTTTGTTCCTAGTGCCTTTCGTCGACTGACATATAAACATTTGCACAACCTAGCCCATCCAGGAATGCAGCCATAACAAAACTAATTTGTGCCAGATACGTATGGCCAAATATGAAACGATACATCAAAACTGGGTTCGGTGCTGTGAGAAGTGTCAAAGATTAAGAAAAAATACAGAGGCACACCAAAGCACCTCTTGGCATGTTCTCTCTTCCTGATGCACATTTCCCCCTGATCCATATAGATATTGTGGGTCCCTTACCTCCCTCTGACGGTTTCAGCTATCTTTTAACGATGATCGACCGATTTAGCAGATGGCCAAGCCGTACGCTTTATCTGATACACAAGCTAAAGCATTGGATATCAAGATTTGGTTCCCCTTGACTTATAACCACTAATCAAGGCCCACAAATGCGATCAGCGATATTTAATGAATTTACGAAAATATGGGAACACAGATCCGCACCACAGCATATCACCCGATATCCAATGGCATTATTGAAAGATTTCCTCGACATTTAAAGTCATCCATCAAAGCTCACGAAACCAATAGTTGGACTGAAATATTACCGATAGTTTTTACTAGGCATTTGCTCAGCAGTGAAGTAAGATATACAAGCTTCTTGCGCTGAACTTGTCTTTGGCACTACGTTGAGATTGTCCTGTGATATGCTAAATGAATCCAAGATCCAACCTTGCGACGATAATTTCGTCACGCAACTGCGAAACATCATGCGGCAGTTAAGTACAGTTGCTACATCAGCTCACTGCCAAGAGAAGATCTATATACACCCTTCCTTGACATCTTGTTCACACATCTTTCTAAGAGTGGATGATGTACAATCTCCATTGTGTCAACCATATACTGGTCCTCACAAAGTCCTAAGTAGAACTGGAAAAACAATAACAATCGAACTTTTGGTCGTAAGTCTACGGTATCAATAGATCATGTGAAGCCAGCTCATTTGATTCCTAAAGACTTTTCCACGCAAACTGTTCCTGAGAACTAATTTAAAACTCTCTCTTAAATCGAACAGTAACCCTGGCCAAACAAAAACTGTCACACGTTCGGGCAAACATGTTTATTTTCCTCAAAAACTAGCATCTTGCATTACTTACTGAAAACATTGTTAAAATTGTTCACTTTGCATACCTACATATTATTCCTATATTTTGTTATATATTTCAATTGTATTTCAATGGTTACATCTTTGTAATTTTTATCAGCAGGCGTGGATTCTGACGCACACAAAAAGTAGTATATATATCGTTTCTTTGGTACCCTACGTCACAGGGAGATACTCTATGGCAACCGCCAAAGAGAAAATATTCCTTCGTTCAGAATGGCAGACGCGCAGAGCCGTTGCCATAGCATCGCAGACGGTAAAATGTTTTTATTACTTTTTGGAGTTCGAAGATGAACCGAATCAGAATCGGCGCTTGCTATTCTATGAATAAAAATAAGTAAACGAGTCCAAAAATGAGTTTTATTTAGATGACCACCAAGCTTAACGAGCAGCAGAAAAATTATTGACATTATCAATAGATATGGCCTTTGCTTTAGTTATCAGGGTGTCGAAGAACTTGAAACAGAAACCACATATACTTCCATTGAAAAGTCTAGTTTACGCCCAGAAAAAATTAAAAAAAGCACCTGAACTTTTTACTGGAGTAACTTATGATAATTTTGACCGTTTTGATGAAACTACGAGTGGAAAGGGCATTTTACATGACACCGTAGGAATTATTTATGAAAGCATTGAGTTAAATACATCCGAAGAATCAGGAATATCCGAAGCACTGGTTCCTATTAACATTTAGCTTACGGGAAATTTCTAAAATGTTCGTTCACTACGGGAAAGTCTAGCCTTTTTTACCCCCTTTCTTAATGATTATTCGCTGCGGGTGATGAGAGCAAAGCCGCAATCATTTGGAACATGTGATAATCATTTGTGACTCGTGAGACAATTGGGGAATTTGTTTTCCCTAAAAGAGGGTTGTTTACCCTTCGTCGGAAGTAATGATTTAAATTTGTAGATAACGTTTAAAAGGCATATGTGATAAAAATGATCTTTTTCTGGGAAGTAAGTGTCATAAAATAAAGCATTATACATTAGAAGTAATTGAGCGGTCTTTTAAAAAAATAATTAGAAAAATTGATGAATGTCCATTGAATGTTTTAACAGGATTTGTTTTCTTGAAAGTTATAATATAAAAATAAAGGTTTGTTATAGGCAAAATAACTAAAATCGTATGGTAATACATTATTTAAATAGGTGTTGAATTTTCATATAATTAAATAATACAAAATTGATTTACTTAAGTATCTTAGTTAGTATTATAGTGATTTAAATTAAAATTAAAAAAGAAATTTCAAGAGCAGAAAAATTTAGAAATTAATATAAGGAAGAGGAAAACAATATAATAAAAAATAATAAAGTGATTTCTAACGGAATCCATGTTTCCAATAGGATATTTGTTTTTAGCTATCACTAAGACCACTAATTTACGAATAGTACTATAATTTAATCTATAAATTAATTAGTTAAATATTACTACTAAGAAATATTGTCTGATATCTGAATATGAAAATGTTATCGATACAGCAAATAGGGAGATTTTGGTGTTAAATGGCCTTCAAGGGCATTTAAAAATTGATAAGATGCATACAAATCTCTTGTATTATGATAAAAATTTCATGTGTAAAATCCTGAATAAATGAGAGAATAAAAAGCATTTATACAAGAAAAAAAAAAGAAAAAAAAACCCACCTGTTTCAAGGCTTTGTAATTAGAGCCTCGATTTCGACGCAAAATTGCTCAAAGAAAAAGTTAAGCGGAATTACACATCTGCACGGGCCGGAATTTTCAGGCCCAGGCCTGACCTGAGCAAAGCTATATTGACCCGGCCCGGAGCAAAAACTAAAAGTTCAGTCCAGGCCCGACTCGTTTCTATTCTCACGGTTTACGGTCCGGCCTAGGGTGTTTCAAAAGTAATGGGTCCGAAAAACTTTTTTCATTTTGATATTGCATACCCTTTTATTTTATGAGGTTTGATGATATAAGCTTATTTGTAAAATTTCTAGAAACTAGGAAAAAGTTAAGTGACCTCTCAAAGCCGTCAAACTTTTAAAAAATTGGCATTTTTTTCGAAAATCTCCAAATTGACGTCCATTTTTTCAAAAGCAATAAACAAAACAATTTTTACAGTAGGTTGAAGTTTGAATTTAATATTCTTGATCTCTTAAGGTAAGTTTTTTTTAAGTGCTTCTTCAATGGCCAAGTAATGAATTGCTGATGATATTCTACTGTGTGAGAGGAGTTGACCTTGATCCTCATCTTACACGAGTACATTATTGAATTCAGTGTCTAATAACGCGCGCATACTGGCACAACACGTTTGGCACAATCATTTACCACTAATAAAGAATATTTTTTTTCTTTGACAATATTATAATCGTTTATCTACAAATGAATCAACATTGTTTTTTAGAAATGAACTGACAAATTTTAGGACTGTAAAAAGATTGATTGCTTGGCTGCAAAATCTCGTAGCATTTAACCAAGTTTCTTCTTAGGTTTTCTGAAACTGAAACAATTGCCTTTTTCTCTTCAATTAATACAGGATCTGAAAAGAGTGATAACCTAATCATGTTCTCACTTAGGTACCAAAGTTTTCTTTTATGTTTTATCAAGACCTTTTTTGCCAGTTCATTGTCTATTTTTTAAAAATAATTCCAGAGATTTAAGAGAATCAAATCATTCTAAGGTGCACTACAGCTTAAAGGTACAGAGGACCACGCTTTTATATAAATTGTCACGATAAACAGGTGCGTTTTAGGATACATACCTCATATTTCATGAAGTTGAATTGCTCACGAAAGCGATGGAATTTTTAATGGAAGAAATTCTTTTTGTTATTCACCGGTAACTTTGCTTTTGCCTTTAAGAAATTGTGATGTGATTTCACACAAAGTAGTAAGGGTTAGTTTTATGCCAGGGACTGCACTAAAACTCTAAAGCATTTGCTGGGTTTCCCTGGGTGGCCATCCCGGGTTAGTTTTATGAACTTCAGATAATCATCACAAGTTTGAATATTTCTGTGACTGTTTGTAAAGGAAGGCTACAATGACACTTCTGTTTAGTTGTAGCTAGTGCTTTTCATCTTCAGTTAAAACACAACCATCAGTATCCTTATCAATTGCTGCATAGCTGGCAATATTTATCATGGCCAGTAATCTTTAATTCTACCCAAAATAGCGATTTGAGGTCCTGATTCCTGGTGAAGTGAAAATAAGTCAAATACAGCAGAAGCTATGATTATAAGGTTATGATGCTTCTTTTGTTCGCGCTGTACAAACATTTTATCCTCATGAAACAATCATTTTCTGCACTTCTAGTTGATCATGAAGATGTTTTATTTTGATATTGCATACCCTCTTATTTTATGAGGTTTAATGATATAAGCATATTTGTAAAATCTAGAAACTAGAAAAAGTTAAGTAACTTCTCAGACCTGTCAAAATTTTAAAAACTTGGCATTCATTTCGAAAATCTACAAATTGATGTGCATTTTTTCTAAAGCAATAAACAAAATAATTTTTACAGTATGTTGAAGCTTGAATTTAACATCATGTGCAAACGATGTAATGTTTGACCAGTAGTTGGTAATAATTGGTTATAATGTTCTTTATGAAAAATGGAAATCAGATGTGAAGACCACATTATTACTTTTGGTTTTTCTGCTGGAGATATGTCACTCGTCTTCTTTGACAAAACAAATTGCTTAAATTTGTATTTGATACAACAATTTCATCAATTTTCACAGTAATTGTGAAGGAAACATGTTATAAAGAAAGTATTAAAAATTGAACTGGAACATCATAATTCAGATTTCAGAATATGTAACCAACCAACATGAAATAAGCTCCTTTCTCTAAAAATACTACATTTATCTTTACTGCGTTTTTGAAAATTTTCTTCTTCTTTTCACTTTAAGTGATTTATAATAAAGGTTTTAATAAACTATATATTTCTACTATGTGCAATTGCAACCTCATGAAAATAACGTTATTCTAAGAAATACTAGATAACTCACTTCACTTCCATTTTTGCACTTTTTATTCTTCACTTCACTTTATGCGATTTATAATAAAGATTTTAATAAACTATATTTCCATTGCGTACTGTGTGGTGTCATAGATAGAGGAAATTATGAGGAAAATTAATGCGTTATTGCAATTATTTCCATGGTATAATGACAAGCTTAAAAAATATAATTATGAAATCTTTAAGCTTCTTGAGAGGTCAGTTGTTATTAAAACAAAAACTTCAAATTTTTACAATGTATTTATCTTATCATTTCTCACAATTTAAGCCCCTATGCATGTCACTTTTCAATTTTTTTTTTTTTTTTTTTTTTTTTTTTTGGAACACCCTAGTCCGGCTCGTGCTAAAAACAGTGAAAACATGCCCGAATTGCACAAAAATCAATGAAATCAGACCCGACTCAATTTCCACAGTTCCCAAAGCTGTGGTTCTCCTGTAGCTTTGGTCAGACTATACAGCAAAGAACCTTTACAGATCGATTTAAAAATAGCAGAATAATTTATCTGTCAAGATTTTATCTACCATCCATTATCCGAGAATCAATAGAGAGATTTTACGCAACGAGAATATTTACAATGATTCAGTGTCCCTTGAGTTACCTAAAATTTAGAATTAGATGCTAAGCTGTTTTAATAATAATAGTAAAAATTAATAGGGGAGACCGGGGGAATGGCGACACCTTAAGGGAATTTAAATTTTTTCACCTCGAAAAAATGTTTATTTTTTAATAGTAAAAATTCTAAAGCTGAATCATGATCTTTAGTATCTGTATAAATTTAACCGTAATCATAACTGTAAAGTAAGCATACATAAAAAAATATTTTTTAAACCTCTCCACAGTGGCGGGATTACCCAGGACACTGGGGTAATTCCGCCACTGTACCGGGGTAATGCCGCCACTCTTTAATGACCTAGTACATGCATCAAATGGATACTAGGAAACACACAACCTACTGAAAATAGTTAGAAAGCAATGTAATTGAGCAGAATAATGGTTAAGTTTACAATTTACTTCATATTGCAAAAGTCACTCTGCTGAATCGGCTCCACTACATTAAAATGAGGCCCTTTCTCACCCGATTTGCATGGCGGCGGCATTACCCTGAGAGGACAATATGGCGGAAATCCCCAAGCAAAGCCGAAAGAAGAACCGAACTTGTTCAACACATTGCATCAAAATGTCGGCGAATGCATATAGATTACGAGTCATATTATCTTAAATACATAATGTTACAATAAAAGGTGCTTATCTCTACTCATTTAAAGCTCCAAAATAATAAGCAACTAGATGAAAACTACATTTTTCACTAGAACAAACGAACGACGTACAGCAAAGTCACTCTCACTTTAGGCACTGTTTATATTGTTGGCCGCTATAGTGCAGGCACATTCACTATCTCAAACTGTCCTTAGTTTTTAAACTAGGCGGGGTGGCGGCATTCCCCTGGTTTCCCCTACACGCTCACAAATATCCCATTTCATTACATTTTATGTTTGCGTGGATTTTCATTATGCATGAAGTCTCGTGACATTATTTTACCAAGTTATTGCTTATAAAATTTGTTTGCAAAAATATTTCTATCAAGAATGATTTTGAAAATGTCGCCGTTTGTGCGAGCGTTAATCTAAATAAAGGTATTACATACTTTTATTCACTTTTTTTAGCTTTGTTTCATTATAAGTGCATTAGCATACATATTTTTTAGAAGCTGTTTATTTAAAAATAAAATACGTGCTTCTTTTCTTCGAAGATGAAAGACCAATTCGCATAACATTTTTTAAGCTTAAAAAAAGGTATAGATTGTTTTCTATACAATGCTGTTAATAATACTTTTTGCAAGAAATAGAATTTTACACTAATTCAAAAACTAAATTTTTCAAAGGAAATCTATCTATTACTTTAGTGAACTCTGCAATAGTAAAGAATATGTTATGTATATATATGTGTGTATATGTGATATGATATAAAGCTGATTCTGTTTATAGTTGTTATCATAGATTTGTTCTCTAATTTTTACAATTTTCTTTTGATTTTCTCTTAAAAATTGCCTTATAATTCTATTTTCTATCTAAAAAGTTTTATTAATCCACTCTAATTTTTTTTTTATTTTATAAGACAATTAAAATAGAAAAAATTCCTTTTTAATTCAATATTTTTTTATATGCAGGGGTCATACGCGTCCTGAAATTTCAAGACCAGCAAATTCTTTGGTAGCAGTATTTTCTTATAGAACATTTCTTCTTAAATAAGGTAAAATTTCGCGCTTTTAACCTAGGTTTATTTTTCTATTTAAAAAAAAAAAAAAAAAAAAAAAAAAAAAAAATTGATATTCATCCGGAAAAATTCCCTGAAGCGTACGACCCCTGGATATGATATTATTCCTACTAAAGCTGTGTATTAAAAAAATCATGTTTCTTTGGTTTGAAGAAAGAAAACTGATTCCATTGAAACGCGTAATTCTTTTTATGCTGTACAGATAAATGTATTGTTTTCTGTACCCTTTACTCTCTATTGATAATTTATTTTGGAAGTTATGGAATATTACACAAATTTCAAAAAAGTTTTTTCAAAGAGCCCCCCCCCCCCCCTCCTTTTTTTAGAACTCTACAAAAGTAATACTATATATGCAGACAGTGACAATGTTTGGATTTGTGATCCTAGATTTGTTCTCTAATTTCAGTAATCCTTCTACATTCTTTTTGTTCTCGGGGGGAGGGGGGGGGGGGGTGCAAAAACATTTATATATACATTTTTTTAATGTAAGACATTTTCTGTCTAACACATTTAACTAAGTCTAGAAATTTCTGATATTTCTCAACAGATGGCAATCCTGTTTAAAACCACAACTTTTTTTTTTTTTAAATAAGGCATTCAATTTCTAAACACAGAAGAGAAAGAAAAATAGTACTTTGATTTTAAATACAGTCAGCCCCACTTAATGGGGTAACGGATAATTGCATACCCCGCTTATATGCATAGAATGCCGTGGAACAGATACGGCCCCCATAAGGTTAATGTTAAATATACTCGTTTTATCGCATAACAATCACCGGTTAATCGCATAAAATATCCCTAATCTAGAAATCCGGATTTTGTGAATTCCTGTGAATGCGATGAATTTGGAAAAATTAAGAACGGAAATATTTTCTTTTGTAATAATGGCTTGTTATGTGTAAAATCGAAGAACAGAAATCGTTCGTGAAAGAATAAAATTTATTCTCTTAATTCTAAGAAGTGCATGGGAGAGTTAATTTTGAATAGGTGTAATTGTCTTTTAAGGCTATGTTCTCAAATCTAAAAGGCAACTTTATGATATAAGTTTTAATTCATTTTTGTTCGGAAATGCATAAAACTAGCAGGTTTTGTTCGGAAACTATGTAGCAAAACTGTTTTACCTTTTTTTTTTTTTTTTTTTGCAAACGCAATAGATTTTTCAGAAAATAGCGTTAAAGTGGGTGTTTGGAACCGAATTTCTGGATGAAAGAAGAATAACCACTCAAGAAAGGGCGAAAAACGTCTTTATCACGTGATAAAAATTGCCTATAACTCAATAGGTAATTTAGTGATCAAAAAATGAAAAATACTGTTCAATTCCAATTCGCTTCCAATAGACCGGCCTCCAATATTATATATTTCCGTTAAAAAATGAATTTGTTGTGTGAATTTGTTTAATGTGTCAAAACGTTTTGCGCTTGTTGAACGGAGCAGTTGAGAACAGCCTTAGCTTGTCATACATATAGCGACTTAAGATGCTGGTGTACTTCTTTGTTGAAGATGAAAATGCTGAAATTGGGGGGAAATACAATAGGGACAGTCAAGAGAATAAAATAACAATATTTAGCGCCGGAAGAGGAGAAATGCAATGTCCGAAGGAGGAAAAAACAAATTTCTATAAAGGATTTTTTGAAGGCAACAAACAAAGGATAAAATGGCAAATATTGAAAAATAAAATGAATTTATGCAGAAAATTAGTTATGATTTAAAACAAAAAATTGTTATTTTACTTTAATTTTCACTTAAATCACATAAATTTTACTAAAAAATTAAACCCTATAACGTAAATAGGGTTACAATACATCATACTTTAGAATATATATTATTATACGCACAGTTGTAATAAATTATTGATTAAACTTATTATTAAAATATTTAATTTTTAAATGTATAAATTGTTATTGCCCATTAATATTTATCATATCTGTGGTATATAATCAAATTATAACCTATACTGATGGCATTAATTGCTGCCCTCGCTTAAATGCATACCCCGCTTAATTGCCTACAATTCAGTGGAACCAGTTGTATGCAATTAAGCGGGGCCGACGTATTAGTTACCTAAAGGCTTTTCATTTGCAAATGCACTGTTGTTATTATTTTTCCAAGTACGCCGTTTTGAATTTTTATAGAGTAATCATTACATTTTAAGCTTTACAAACAAATTGTAATTAAATCTGAACTGCTATTCAAAAGAGACTGAATACTTTCCCTCACAATGACTCTTTTAAATTTACTATTAAATGTAATATATTTTTAATATGTCAATATGTAACTGATAGACAATTTTTATTAATTTTTCTATAACGATACTTTATTAAAATGCTACTTTTTGAAATATTTTTGGGAAAATGATATGCCTTTATAAGAAACTGAAAAAGCTTTCTTCTTTGCAAACTAATTAAGACAATTTGAAACTTTTATGGATGCAAAGAAATTTAAATAGTTTTAAAATGTGTAAAAAATTGCATGAATATTCATCGGAAAATTACGTAATAAAATATTTTATTCGAAAACATAATCATAAACTAAAAGAATATTACATACTTATTGTTAAAGTTTCATGATTTTTAGTATGAGCAGATAGGAATAAATACATGTATTTAAAAATATAGGTTATCTATGTAATAATTTGTATATAATAAATATATACAATCGCAAATAAAATTACATAATAATATAACTTTTGAAACACTTGCCTTAATATTAAAATAAATATTAATAAAATAACCTTTAGTGTTTTTAAAGAGTTCCTATATCAAATTTATAAACTATTAAATTAGCTATCGAGATAGACAATGGAATTCATCGAAATTGTTGTTTTTATTTAAAATAAACACAAATAACCTATTTTCTTTTTAATTATCCAGATGCACTTAAAACAACATAGAAAACAAATGTTGGATTTTCTTAGTACAGCAAATTAAGATGGTTGGTTGGTTGGTTGGTTGGTTGGTTGGTTGGTTGGTTGGTTGTATTGGGTTTTATGGCGCAAAATCCCCAACGGGACATGCTGCGCCAAACAAAGGCGAAAAAAAGAAGTGAGTAAACAAATGACACCGAGAAAAAAAAAATATGAGTTGAAATAGAAAAGCCATCTGGATGGGGCAACCCATCCAGATGTAGTCGTTAAACAAGGATAGAAATCAATGTAAAAAAGAAATCCAGTAAAACCAATTAAACAAGTTATCTGGATGGGCCCTCCATCCAGATGTCGATAAGAAAGTCCCACACATGAAGCCTATAAAAAAAACTATATCTCAAAATAAAAACCAATGTGTTTTAAAAAAGTAAAGAGGGCCCCATGAGGTGTTTCCCCAATCAGGTTTGTCAAGATTGGTGATGATGTGCTAAAATAAAATCTATATAAGTGCCGGAGGCCCGGACAGTCAGATAAAACATGATGGACGGTCACGTTATCAAAATGACAATGTGGACACATGGGTGCATCCTCCCGAAGTAATAGATGTTTATGAGTAATTCTTGAATGTCCAATTCTCAGACGAGTCAGAATAACATCAGATTTTCTTGGATAAATCGGAAGCCAGGTTATGATTGTTGGTTTAATACGATGCAGTTTATTATTGTTTTCTAAATCCCAACTCTCTTGCCAATTATTCTGAATAAAGTGTTTTATAAGTAGTTTAACGTCTGAGAAAGGAACTTTATGGTGTAACGGATTAAGAGCACGTTTTGCCGCCTCATCTGCTTTCTCATTACCAGGAATACCCATGTGTCCAGGTACCCAGCAAAATAAAATATTATAGCCGCGTCTTGTCAATTTATTATAAAAATCTAAGATGGATGAGACAAAAGGATGTTTTTTAAAAGATTTTATTGCGTCAATAGAACTATTTGAGTCAGTATAAATGATGAAGGATGTGTTATGGTGATGAGAAATGTGCAACATGGCTCTCTCTATCGCGATCAGTTCAGCTGTAAACACAGAAGTAGACGAATGCAGCCGGTAGCTGAGACAAGTGTTTTCACAAAAAACACCGCAACCAACAATATCTCCCATTTTGGAACCGTCTGTATAAATGTCAGTGTAACTATTGAAATTTGATCTATGTGCAGCAAATAGTTGTTGGGAAATAATTGGAGCCAAATTATTTTTATCATATCCTTTAAAAGGGTGGAGAGAAGTAATATTAAGAGGTTTCCAAGGAGGTAGCACACGTGGATGACATGAGCTCACCTCGATATTACTCAGAGGGCTATTATCAATAACGTTTCTTATTCTTAAACCAAAAGATGGGATGCAAGATGGGCGATGCTGATAAAGCATGGCATTGTCAGTATTTAAAATGTAGGAATGAAGTGGATGACCATGATGCGAAAGGAGACGGTAATACAGAATCAATGAGAGTTTTTCACGAATCTGATAGAGTGACGGTTCATTACAATCTACATACAAGCTTAAAACTGGTGATGTACGAAATGCACCAGAGCAAACACGAAGTGCACTATGGTGCACAGTGTCAAGTTTATTAAGAACAGAATTACGTGCTGAACCGTAGACCTGGCAGGCATAGTCAATTTTTGAACGGATTACAGAACGATAAATTTTGAGGAGAGATGTACGGTCTGCTCCCCATGAAGTATTTGAAAGCACTTTAAGTAAATTAAGCGATTTTTCACATTTTGTCCTTAGTTGTAAAACATGTGGTAAAAAAGTCAGTTTGTTATCAAAAGAAACGCCTAAATAACGAACGTTGTCTACAACGGGGATTTGAGAAGAGCCAATAAAGATTTCGGGATCTGGATGCAGACCCCTACATCTACAGAAATGCACACAGGACGTTTTGTCATAGGAAATAATAAAACCATTTTTATTTGTCCAGTTAAGAATATTTTTGATTGCAATTTGCAGTTGTCTCTCAATAAAACGCATGTCTTGTCCCATACACATAATTCTGAAGTCATCAACGTATAAATCTCCCTTCACAGAAGGGGGTAGTTGATTCAGGATGTTATTTATTTTTATTGCAAAGAGGGTGACACTCAGGACACTGCCCTGAGGTACACCCTCTTCTTGTTCATAAAGACTAGATAAAATTCCACCAATCCGAACTTGAAAAAGTCGAATTGTGAGGAAGTTTTTGATAAAAATTGGAAGGTTCCCACGAAAGAGCAAGTTAAAAAGGTCACGAAGGATTCCATAACGCCAGGTTCTGTCACAAGCTTTCGCCATATCAAAAAATATGGACACCAAATGGTTGCGTGTTAAAAAGGCTGTCCGGATGTGATCTTCCAAATTAATCAAATTATCGATAGTAGACCTACCACGTCGAAATCCACTTTGAAAAGCGGCAAGGCAATTGTTGGTTTCTAAAACATGTACAAGGCGGCAGTTGACCATTTTTTCAAGCAATTTGCAAAGACTGCTAGTAAGTGCGATCGGCCTGTAATTATTTGGATTGGTAGTATCTTTTCCTGACTTAGGAAAAGGAATAACGATAGCCCTGCACCAAGCATTGGGAAAAAGCTGGTCTGTCCAAATCCTGTTATAAAAAGAAAGCAGATTGTTAAGCGAAGTATGTGAGAGATGTTTGAGCATGATGTAAGTGATGCCATCATGACCTGGAGCAGATAAGTGACTGTCTTGTAAACAATTTAAAAGCTCTGAAATAATAAATGGCTGATTGTATGAAAATGAGTTATGAGTATTAAAATTAATTCTGGTCATTTCAGTCTGTCTTTTGTAAGATAAAAAAGGCTCCGGATATGCGTCTGATTTAGAAATAGATGCTAGGGTACTACCTATTGTCTCAGCAATGTTCTTAGGAGAAGTGATGGTGTGACCGCTATGTTTTAAAATAGAAACATGATTTTCAGAGTAAAGGCCCATACATTTTTTTACTTTTACCCAGAGTTCTTTGCTTGAAGTATTGGAGTTTATGCTTGATACATAATTAATCCAGGACTCCCGTTGGCTTTTACGTCGCACTCGTCTAGCTTCTGCCTTTGCTTTTTTAAATGCTATATAGTTATTATTATTTGGGTATCTCCGAAAGAGACCCCAAGCCCTCTATTGTTTTTTCTTTGCGCTTTGGCAATCGCTATTCCACCAAGGTTTTCTGTTTTTATGGTTAGATGACGTTTTTGGAATGCTGGAATCAGCAGCATTGATAATACATTGAGTTATATTATCAAGTGCATTGTCAATATTCCCCGCAATCATGTTAGTGGTGATGTTTGCCAGTGATGTAAAAGATGGCCAGTTGGCTCTGTCATATATGTAATGTTTTGTATAGTTATTACAATCCGTAACAGGAGTAGTCAGTGTAATAAAAGTGGGAAAGTGGTCACTGCCATGTAGGTCACTTGAGACCCAGAAGTTCCAGAAAGGATAAAGATATGGTGAGCAAATGGCAAGATCTATTGCATGGAAAGTACGAGTCGGCTCGTGAAAATAAGTGTGATCACCATTATTGAGCAGACATAAGCCGTTGTCAGATATAAGTTTTTCAATAGTATCACCACGTAGATTAGAATCACGGTTGCCCCAGAGTTGGCTGTGTGCATTAAAATCTCCAACAATGACATATGGAGCAGGGAGTTGGAGAAGGAGATTATCAAGATGTGATGACTGAATAGTTTGGTTAGGAGGTAAATAAATTGTACATATTGTTATGAGTTGTTTTATATGTACACGGACTGCCACAGCTTGTAAGTTTGTGTTTAAATTAATATGAGTATGGGGTAAATTGCGAAGGATGAAAAGAGCCACTCCACCAGTGGCCCTTTCATTTCCAGTAAAATCTTTACGGTAGCTAGCAAAATTACGTAATTTTGCATTGTCATTGGGTTTTAAATGGGTTTCCTGAAGTGCTAAACATAATGGATTATGGTCAGAGAGAATATTACGGATCTCGTCATGTTTATTATGATATCCACGGCAGTTCCACGAAATAATATTAGTCATTTTTTTCCTTATATAAAATTAACTGCGTTATATTACTCGGAGACAGTGGACATACTATCCCCATCGTTAAAGTTTTCATCCGGTTCTGGGTGAAGAGCTAAAGCATCATCCTCTTCCATTTTATCAAGTTTTGTATGGGTTTGATTTTGGGAAGTTTTACTTTTTTTCTTTTTGGTAGTATTATCAGATGAGACACTGGATTTAACTATTGGTAGTTTATGTTTTTCTGCATCAGTTCTATGGCCCGGTTTTAAAGGTGTTGGTTTAGTGATATTTTGAGAGCCTCTTTTATGGAGTGGAAGTTTCGAAAAATTAGGTTGTGCTGACTTAGAAGAGACGGTTTCTGGTTGCGGTGATTTAGGAGGAACACTATTCGATGGCTTAGAAGAAACTGATTTCGGTGGCTTAGGAAGAACACATTGTGTTGAACTATTTACCTTACCAGTATTATTAGACGGGTTAATTCCCTTTTGTTTTGGTTGGCAATTATTTTCAGTAGGGAAATCTGTTTGGGTTCCAATACTTTGATAAGTTTTATTCACAGTTTTAGTTAAGGCAGCAGCATATGAAAGACCGACTTTAGGTGCCCTGGATTCAACTATTTTCCTTGCTTCAGGGTACGACATATTTTCTTTTGTGCGTATTGTCTGTATTTCTTTTTCCATTTTTCACTGTTCACAGGATTTAGAATAGGATGGGTGTTCTTTTTTACAATTTACGCAATGAGGCGGTGCCTTACAGTCAGTACTTTCATGGCCAACTGTACTGCACCGGCCACATGTGATTTTACCACGGCAATTTGTTTTGGAATGCCCAAAACGTTGACATTGAAAGCAGCATAGAGGATTTGGGATGTACGGTCTAACAGAACATGATTGATATCCTGCTTTTATTGACTTGGGTAAGTTGGGTGAGTTAAACGTGAGTATAATGTGCTTGGTGGGTATTTGTACTTGATTTGCTGGTATTTGTTCGTCTCGGCGGAAGAATTTTATTCGTCTGGCTGCAATAACATTTTGTTCTTTTAAATTATCTACTATTTCTGATTCTGTAACATGCAAGAGGTCGGGTTCAGAAATAACTCCACGAGATGTATTGAGTGTTCTATGCGGGCTTACAGAGATGGGGATATTTGCAAAATGTGTACATTTCATTAAGTTTGTGGCTTGTTTGCTATTGATTACTTCAATAAGAAGTTCACCAGATCTTATTTTTTTTATTGTCTTAGGTTCACCCATCAGTCCTTGGATAGATTTGTGGATCAAAAAGGGAGAGGTCTTGTCAAAACTGCCTTCTTGTCTTTTGATAACAAAGAATCTTTCAGTACATGAATTGGTATTTGAGGCAATATCATCATCTTTATCATCACACAATTTATTTTGGTTTGCATTCTCTCCACATGGGAGAGGATTTAAAGGAAGTAAAGTTTTTCCATCCATATTGAAATAAAAAAAATCAATTCAGACCCCGGTCGCACCACCCACCACCGAGCCCAACAAGGGGATGCACATTCGTGCACCAGTGCTAACCAGGGCCCATACGGTCACAAGACACTCCTATGCCAGTCTCCACTCTTAACGAGATGGCTAGTAAGTACTCGCTCGCTTGATCCCAAGCCAGTGACAAGTCAGCAGACCAGCCGATTGATGCATACGGGACCAATATGCACCTCCCGTCTACCTGAAGCAGGGGCCAAAGCAGCGTGTTGGTTTCCCTCAACTGCCAGGATCCCCCTTTCCAGGTACACGGGTCGCCACGTACGGCAAACACGTGGGTGGTTTACAATTCTCCATGAGTCGATATACAGGATGATATCGGCTCATACAGAATTGCCCTCACCTCCGAAGAGGAAACCACAACGAGAGTGAAACAAAGAGGAAAGAAAGACAAGAGAAAAGAGGAAAAGGAAAAAAGAAAGATCGCTTAGGAACCCGGGGTTGCGAAGCCCGTGAATACCTAAAGAAGGTATCCCCCTGGGGGGGTTGGTTGGTTGGTTGGTTGTATTGGGTTTTATGGCGCAAAATCCCCAAAGGGACATGCTGCGCCAAACAAAGACTAAAATACAAAAAAGAAGTAACGAAAAGACACCAAGAAAAGAAAAATATGAGCTGAAATAGAAAAGCCATCTGAATGGGATACCCATCTAGATGTAGTCGTCAAACAACGGTAGAAATCAATGTAAAAAAGAAATCCAGTAAAACAAAGTAAACATGTTATCTGGTTGGGCCTTCCACCCAGATGTCAATAAGAAAGTCCCTAATATGAAGCTTATAAAAAAACTATATCTCAAAATAAAATCCAGTGTGTTTTAATAAAGTAAAGAGTGCCCCATGAGGTGTTTCCCCAATGAGGTTTGTCAAGATTGGTGAAGATGTATTAAAATAAAATCTATATAAGTGCCGGAGGCCCGGACAGTCAGTTAAAACATGATGAATGGTCAGGTAATCAAAATGACAATGTCGACACATGGGTGCATCCTCCCGAAGTAAAAGATGTTTATGAGTGATTCTTGAATGTCCAATTCTCAGACGAGTCAGAATAACATCAGTTTTTCTTGGATGAATCGGAAGCCAGGTAATGATTGTTGGTTTAATATGATGCAGTTTATTATTGTTTTCTAAATCCCAACTCTCTTGCCAATTATTCTGAATAAAGTTATTAATAAGTAGTTTAACGTCTGAGAAAGGAACATTATGATGTAACGGATTAAGAGCACGTTTTGCCGCCTCATCTGCTTTCTCATTGCCAGGAATACCCATGTGTCCAGGTACCCAGCAGAATAAAATATTATAACCACGTCTTGTCAATTTGTTATAAAAATCTAGTATGGTTGAGATAAAAGGATGCTTTTTAAAAGATTTAATTGCGTCAATAGAACTATTTGAGTCAGTATAAATGATGAAGGATGTGTTATGGTGATGAGAAATGTGCAGCATGGCTCTCTCTATCGCGATCAGTTCAGCTGTAAAAACAGAAGTAGACAAATGAAGCTGAGAGAAGTATTGTCACAAAAAATACCGCAACCAACAATATCTCCAATTTTGGAACCGTCTGTATAAATGTCAGTGTAACTATTGAAATTTGATCTATGTGCAGCAAATAATTGTTGGAAAATAATTGGAGCCAAGTTATTTTTATCATATCCTTTAAAAGGGTGGAGAGAAGTAATATTAGGAGGTTTCCAAGGAGGTAGCACATGTGGGTGACATGAGCTCACCTCGATATTACTCAGAGGGCTATTGTCAATAAAGTTTCTTATTCTTAAACCAAAAGAAAGAATGCAAGATGGGCGATGGTAATAAAGCATGTCATTGTCAGTATTTAAAATGTAGGAATGAAGTGGATGACCATGATGCGAAAGGAGACGGTAATACAGAATCAATGAGAGTTTTTCTCGAATATGATAGAGTGACGGTTCATTACAATCAACATACAAGCTTAAAACTGGGGATGTACGAAATGCACCAGAGCAAACACGAAGTGCGCTATGGTGCACAGTGTCAAGTTTATTAAGAACAGAATTACGTGCTGAACCGTAGACCTAGCAGGCATAGTCAATTTTTGAACGGATTGCAGAATGATAAATTTTGAGGAGAGATGTACGGTCTGCTCCCCATGAAGTATTTGAAAGCACTTTAAGTAAATTAAGCGATTTTTCACATTTTGTCCTTAGTTGTAAAACATGTGGTAAAAAAGTCAGTTTATTATCAAAATAAAGGCCTACATAACGAACATTGTCTACAACGGGGATTTGAGAAGAGCCAATAAAGATTTCGGGATCTGGATGCAGACCCCTACATCTACAGAAGTGCACACAGGAAGTTTTGTCATGAGAAGGAATAAACCCATTTTTATTTGTCCAGTTAAGAATATTTTTGATTGCAATTTGCAGTTGTCTCTCAATAAAACGCATATCCTGTCCCATACACATAATCCTGAAGTCATCAACGTATAAATCTCCCTTCACAGAAGGGGGTAGTTGATTCAGGATGTTATTTATTTTGATTGCAAAGAGGGTGACACTCAGGACACTGCCCTGAGGTACACCCTCTTCTTGTTCATAAAAACTAGATAAAATTCCTCCAATTCGAACTTGAAAAAGTCGAATTGTGAGGAAGTTTTTGATAAAAATTGAAAGGGTCCCACGAAAGAGCAAGTTAAAAAGGTCACGAAGGATCCCATAACGCCAGGTTCTGTCATAAGCTTTCGCCATATCAAAAAATACTGACACCAAATGGTTGCGTTTTAAAAAGGCTGTCCGGATGTGATGTTCCAAATGAATCAGGTTATCGATAGTAGACCTACCACGTCGAAATCCACTTTGAAAAGCGGCAAGGCAATTGTTGGTTTCTAAAACATGAACAAGGCGGCAGTTGACCATTTTTTCAAGCAATTTGCAAATGCTGCTAGTAAGTGCAATCGGCCTATAATTATTTGGATTGGTAGCATCTTTTCCTGGCTTAGGAAAAGGAATAACGATAGCCCTGCACCAAGCATTGGGAAAAAGCTGTTCTGTCCAAATCCTGTTATAAAAAGAAAGCAGATTGTTAAGTGAAGTATGTGAGAGATGTTTGAGCATGATGTAAGTGATGCCATCGTGACCTGGAGCAGATAAGTGACTGTCTTGTAAACAATTTAAAAGCTCTGAGATAATAAATGGTTGATTGTATGAAAATGAGTTATGAGTATTAAAATTAATTCTGGTCATTTCAGTCGGTCTTTTGTAAGATAAAAAAGGCTCCGGATATGCGTCTGATTTTGAAATAGATGCTAGGGTACTACCTATTGTCTCAGCAATGTTCTTAGGAGAAGTGATGGTGTGACCGTTAAGCTTTAAAATAGAAATATGATTTTCAGAGTAAAGGCCCAAACATTTTTTTACTTTTACCCAGAGTTCTTTGCTTGAAGTATTGGAGTTTATGCTTGATACATAGTTAATCCAGGATTCCCGTTGGCTTTTGCGTCGCACTCGTCTAGCTTCTGCCTTTGCTTTTTTAAATGCTATATAGTTATTATTATTTGGGTATCTCCGAAAGAGACCCCAAGCCCTCTGTTGTTTTTTCTTTGCACTTTGGCAATCGCTATTCCACCAAGTTTTTCTGTTCTTGTAGTTAGATGATGTTTTTGGAATGCTAGAATCAGCAGCATTGATAATACATTGAGTTATATTATCAAGTGCATTGTCAATAGTCCCTGCAATCATGTTAGCGGTGATGTTTGCAAGTGAAGTAAAAGATGGCCAGTTGGCTCTGTCATATATGTAATGTTTTGAATAGTTATTACAATCCGTAACAGGAGTAGTCAGTGTAATAAAAGTGGGAAAGTGGTCACTGCCATGTAGGTCACTAGAGACCCAGAAGTTCCAGAAAGGATAAAGATATGGTGAGCAAATGGCAAGATCTATTGCATGGAAAGTACGAGTCGGCTCGTGAAAATAAGTGTGATCACCATTATTGAGCAGACATAAGCCGTTGTCAGATATAAGTTTTTCAATAGTATCACCACGTAGATTAGAATCACGGTTGCCCCAGAGTTGGCTGTGTGCATTAAAATCTCCAACAATGACATATGGAGCAGGGAGTTGGAGAAGGAGATTATCAAGATGTGATGACTGAATAGTTTGGTTAGGAGGTAAATAAATTGTACATATTGTTATGAGTTGTTTTATATGTACACGGACTGCCACAGCTTGTAAGTTTGTGTTTAAATTAATATTAGTATGGGGTAAATTGCGAAGGATGAAAAGAGCCACTCCACCAGTGGCCCTTTCATTTCCAGTAAAATCTTTACGGTAGCTAGCAAAATTACGTAATTTTGCATTGTCATTGGGTTTTAAATGGGTTTCCTGAAGTGCTAAACATAATGGATTATGGTCAGAGAGAATATTACGGATCTCGTCATGTTTATTATGATATCCACGGCAGTTCCACGAAATAATATTAGTCATTTTTTTCCTTATATAAAATTAACTGCGTTATATTACTCGGAGACAGTGGACATACTATCCCCATCGTTAAAGTTTTCATCCGGTTCTGGGTGAAGAGCTAAAGCATCATCCTCTTCCATTTTATCAAGTTTTGTATGGGTTTGATTTTGGGAAGTTTTACTTTTTTTCTTTTTGGTAGTATTATCAGATGAGACACTGGATTTAACTATTGGTAGTTTATGTTTTTCTGCATCAGTTCTATGGCCCGGTTTTAAAGGTGTTGGTTTAGTGATATTTTGAGAGCCTCTTTTATGGAGTGGAAGTTTCGAAAAACTAGGTTGTGCTGACTTAGAAGAGACGGTTTCTGGTTGCGGTGATTTAGGAGGAACACTATTCGATGGCTTAGAAGAAACTGATTTCGGTGGCTTAGGAAGAACACATTGTGTTGAACTATTTACCTTACCAGTATTATTAGACGGGTTAATTCCCTTTTGTTTTGGTTGGCAATTATTTTCAGTAGGGAAATCTGTTTGGGTTCCAATACTTTGATAAGTTTTATTCACAGTTTTAGTTAAGGCAGCAGCATATGAAAGACCGACTTTAGGTGTCCTGGATTCAACTATTTTCCTTGCTTCAGGGTACGACATATTTTCTTTTGTGCGTATTGTCTGTATTTCTTTTTCCATTTTCCACTGTTCACAGGATTTAGAATAGGATGGGTGTTCTTTTTTACAATTTACGCAATGAGGCGGTGCCTTACAGTCAGTACTTACATGGCCAACTGTACTGCACCGGCCACATGTGATTTTTCCACGGCAATTTGTTTTGGAATGCCCAAAACGTTGACATTGAAAGCAGTGTAGAGGATTTGGGATGTACGGTCTGACGACACATGATAAATATCCTGCTTTAATTGATTTAGGTAAGGTGGGTGAGTTAAACATGAGTATAATGTGCTTGGTGGGTATTTGTAGTTGATTTGCTGGTATTTGTTCATCTCGGCGGAAGAAATTTATTCGTCTGGCTGCAATAACATTTTGTTCTTTTAAATTATCTACTATTTCTGATTTTGTAACATGCAAGAGGACGGGTTCAGAAATAACTCCACGAGATGTATTGAGTGTTCTATGCGGGCTTACAGAGATGGGAATATTTGCAAAATGTGTACATTTCATTAAGTTTGTGGCTTGTTTGCTATTAATTACTTCAATAAGAAGTTCACTAGATCGTGTTTTTTTTATAGTCTTGGGCTCACCATCAATCCTTGGATAGATTTGTGAATCAAAAAGGGAGATGTCTTGTCAAAGTTGCCTTCTTGTCTTTTGACGACAATGAATCTTTCAGAACATGAATCAGCATTAGACGAAATATCTTTTCTATCAGCCCAAGATTTGGGTTGGCTCTTACTTATATCTGCTTGCTGGCCGGAACCTGATGCAGCGAGTTTCTCCGACAGATTCTGAGACATTTCAGTCTCAGGCTGAGTGTTGAGTGTCGCATGGGGTTGTGGGGCCTCCACATCACTTGTCTTATTTTCATGTGTTGTAGCCATATTAGAAAGAAAGATTTTGAAACGCCAGACATCGGGCTGGTCACCGACCCTTCTTCTTACCGTTACTTTAGGCGCAGGTCTCAAAAGGGTGAAAATATTCACAACAAACTTCCACGTTTTTCGAACGTTGGATTAAACTCGATAGCATTCCAAACTCTAGTTCTTTCACAGTGGAACTCGGTCGTCGTAGGTAAGCCTTTACAGCTCTGTCCAACCTACAACTTCCTTATGCCGAAAGGAAACCGGTCGCCCAGAGACTTCCCAACCGCCGCCATACAAGTATGGCGTCCACCGATCACGGAACCGGAATTTGGAAATGCCCTGCACTCTGGGACTCGAGATCAGCCTAAAAAGGTAGAAACGAGGCGATGAGATTAAAAAACCTCAACACCCAGAGTGTCTCACGTGAAAATAAAAGAAACCACTATTGTAAAAAAAGAAAGTTATGTGAGAGAGAACTTAGAAACAAGGTGTATTTTTTGTCTTTTTTCAACATTTTTTAAACAAAAAGGACGAGAACAACATTAGTAGAACAAAGAACAATTTGATCAAAAAAGTTAGTAACAAAACTAAACATGAACAAAAAACAAAGAGGGATAACAAACTGAAAAGAGAAGATTAAAAAGTGTGAAATAAAGAAAAAAGGATAGACAACCAAATAGAGAAGAAAACAGGAAGGGAGAAAGATCGCTCGGGAATCCGGGGTCGCGAAACCCGTAAATACCTGAAGAAGGTATTCCCCTGGGGGAGCAAATTAAGAAACTATTGTGAAAACTGTTGAGAAAATTCATACAATTTCATTAATTGTTGATTTTTGTTGTTGTTATTATATTAATTTAAATATAAGTTTATTTAGTTATTTAGTTTTTAAACATATATAATATAAAAATTGATATTTAAACTTTTAAAAGATTTCTTCAAAAAATATTATCAGCTATTATTCAGAAATTTCGTACAATTTATTATGTCCCAAATAATTTTTTCTTAAATATGAATATACATTATCTATTTCATAAATATATTTAAATATTCTTATAAAATGTATACAAACAACTGTATAATATTTTAAAAAATTTTATATGCTTCATCCTATGTCTATTTTAAAAGGATTGAAAAATGTTTAGAATACTAGTTTCATTGGATGACAATGACAATGGGAGGTTGGGCTTCAGCGAGAATGGTGGGGAATGAAGCGGCGGCTTTAACATATCCCACATGGTTGGCTGCTTGACCGATTGGTCACTTCCCTATCTCTTAAGTTACAATAGGTATTGGGCATTTTTAAAATTTAAGTTGGAGCACTTGAGGCCTTTTAAAAACTCGCATTTATTCTTTTAAATCATCGATTTTCTTTTTAGTATTTTTAATTTAGATTTTGTGAATATTTATTTAAGTTAATTTGTTCGTTTTCTTCTCTTCTATTGGTTCAAAATGTTTAAACGGCCCAGGCTAAAATATTTGACACCCCAAGAAATAAAAGAACCCATGGAGAATCCCGATAGTGAAATATTTGCTGATTCAGATTCTGAATGTGATGAAGATGACGAAATTAATATTTCTTTCCTGGATGAGTCAGAAAAAGACGTGACCGCTCCATCAGTTCAAGTTACAATAAATGATGATCAGCTAAAAGTAAACAGAGCTCAAGAGATAATATGGAGCCCACCTTCTGGTTCTGAAAACATAAAAAAACTTGATTTTACTGGAACCCCAGGTTTGCGGAAGCAGTTTCCAATGTTAAGCAATTTGAAAGAAACTGATTTCTTTCATCTATTTTTTTTTTCAAGGGATTTATTCGAAGAATTAGTTCTTCAAACGAATACTTACGCAAATCAATTAGAAGAACTAAAAAATGAAATCTCGAATAATTCCCATACAGCAAATGGTCGAACACAACTGTGGACGAGTTGAGGAAATTTATTGCGGCGACAATGCTGATGGGTCATATCGATAAAGACAATGTATTAGAATATTGGTCTCGAGATGAACTTATAGAAACACCCATGTTCAATAAAATCATGGCTCGAGACCGGTATATGGGAATTCTCAAGTACCTACATTTTGCAGATAATAGTATGGCGCTAGATAGGAATGATGAAAATTATGACCGTCTGTGGAAAATTAGAAAAATCTTTGAAATGCTGAAGTTAAAGTTTAAACAGGCATATAACCCGACCGAAGAATTGGCTGTTGATGAAGTGATTGTAAAATTTAAAGGTCGGGTTATATTCCGCCAGTATATCCCTAAAAAGTACAAAAGGTGGGGAATGAAAATGTACAAAATTTCTGACAAATCTGGGTACACGTACCACATCGAAATGTATCTTGGAAGAGATAAAGCCAATTGCCCACAAGGAACGAACTCTGCCCATGCCTTAGTTATGAAATTATCGCAGTGTGTTGCAGGAAAAGGGCATAAACTCTATATGGATAATTATTTCAGTTCTCCAGATTTATTTAAAGATCTTCTGGAAAAACGAAAAATCAATAGTTGTGGCACCATAAGGTCAAATAGAAGAAATTTTCCAAAATATGCAGAAAAAAGCATTCGCGGAAAGGTTTGTGTAAAATTCGCAGATGGGATGACCGCACTCAGATGGACCGACAAAAGAGACGTCCACATGTTCACAAATATTCACAAGCCCCAGTCTCTGCGAATGATAGTGCAAGTAATGATAATAGCAAACCGGAAATCATTCAAAATTACAACAATCATATGGGTTATGTGGATTTGAGTGATCGCATGGCCAATAGTTACACATTTGGTAGGAGAACATTAAAGTGGACTAAAAAACTCTTTTTTCACTTACTAGACATATCTGTACTCAACGCATTTTATCTGCACAAATCCGAGAACCCTGGCACTAAGTATAAATCATTTCGCATGAATATCATTCGTCAAATATTGCAGGAAACAATTTCTTCTCCACATGCATCTCCATGTACATCACCAAGTACATCTAAACCAGACCTGCCAACCTTTGAAAATGAGAAATCGTAGCACATAAAATTAAAGTTAATCTGGAGGTTGGTTGATTGGTTTTTCGTGTTTCACGGCCATCTTTTGACATTCATAAAAGAAATAAGGTCTTTCAACTCAATATAGTACATTTTTTCCTCTGAAATTTTTTTTACGATACGATTTTAGAGTTTCTTTTCGTTTCGCAACGTTTTTTTACATTTGTAAAAGCAGCCTGGTCCCAATTTTTTAGCCCAGTACAATAAATTTTGACGAAATTCGCGATTTTTTTCACGCGATCATTTCAGGATATTCACAATTTTCCCCCACAATCGTAATTCACATTTTTCTATCACGATTCTTTATTGAAATCCGCACTTTTTACCATGAACTTTTGACAAAATTAGCACTTTTTACCGCGATCCTTTGACGAATTTTACGTTTCTTACCACGAACCTTTGACGAAATTAGTGTTTCCTTTCTGCGATCTTTCGCTGAAATTTGCGTTTTCTTAATGATCTTTCGATTATTTTCTTCTACAACCAATTGACTTTTTTTTTTTTTTTTTTTTTACATGGTCATTTGTCGAAATTCGCAATAGTTTATCGCAAATCGTGCGATTTTGCACTCTATTTCAAACCTTTCGCCTCAAAGAATCCCTTCCCTCCAGAAATTCTTAAAATGGCACCCTTGTTTCTAAGGATGTTCTTTGTTCCTGCATAAATATTTACAGAAACACGATTCACTCGTTAATATACATAGTGTTTTATGTTAAGAAGTTTGTTTTGCAGGCCAGATTTTTTTTCTCATGAGCATGTTTTAATATCCGAATTTTCGGACTAATCGCCAATTTTTTAAAACTTTCGGAAATGAATACTTTGAAAGTTTGGAAATTTCGGAACAGAATCACTCCTGAAAAATATGCTACGTGCGATAAAAATCGCAACTAGAAACAAAAAATGCGTTTGTTTTTTTTTTGCAAAAAATCGTAGTTTAAGACCGATTTTCGTAGCATCGTAGTTTACAGGTCAAAATCGTAGCAACTACGATCTTTTCGTAGCAGTTGGCAGGTCTGCTAAACGCATCTTTGCAGAAATGGATAACAGTGATCACTGGCCACGCCGGGACAAAAAGTGGCGTAGGCGTTGTACTGTTTGCCAAGAAAAGGGTCAAGAACGCCGAACATCAGTTATTTGTGTGAAATTGGACTTTGCATAAGTGATTATTTTAAAAACTACCATTGTAAAAATAATTAACAAAAGGTGTGTTTTATTAGTTAGTCTTTAGAAATAAAATTATATTGATTACTAAAAATTTGATAAAGTTTTTTAAAGTTTGTTCTATATTAATCTTATTTTTGTAATATTGTCTAATTGTTCTGTAACAAATTTTTTTATTTACAATGAAGCATAAAGTTTAATAATTAATGACCTTTGAAGTGCATTTTATTTACAATTTAATTTTGAATGTACATTAATTTAATATGAATAATTTCAAATATTTACACATTATTCATTAGAGAATTATTATTTAAAATGCTTAGCAGAGAAGTTAAAAATGTATCCAGATATAAAAAATTTAAACATTTTTATAAAAAAAGATATTTTAAGCTCCTGGAAGTAAATATTTATTTTTTATATATTTATTAGTATTATTTATTTATTTATTTAATGGAGACGTAATAATAATTGAGAGGGAAGAAAAGATAATTTTTAATTTGGTTATACATATATATAACTATTATAGAAAATTACAAATTATCATCTATTTTAAATAAAAATTATAAATTGAGTTTTATATATATATTATTGACATTTATACTCAGAATGATTCATAAGAGGGAAAAATTTGAAAAAATATCTCCTTCAATAATTCCGCCTTTAAAAAAAAAAAAAAAAGAAAAGAAAAGAAAAGAAAATACAAAGTAAAAAAGCGCATTTTTCCCTTAAATATTAGCGCAAAGTACATGTACTTTGCGCTAATATTGTCTATATATAAAGTTCACTTTATATATTACAAATATTTTTTCTATGGTATGGCAGTCAAAGGAATGAGCAATCCCAAGAAATAGTGTGCTACGATATTATTAAATAAAATTTTCTATTTTAAAATTTTTGTAGCATAAAAATTTAAAGTCGTTACTGATCACGATAAAATGTAAACTATAATCACCGTTACTTTATTGATTTTTCTGTTTCTCTTTTGTCCAATTTTCCCAAAAGCGAAGAGATTTTCTCTTCAAAATTAATATTTAAATTTCAATTGTATAATATGTCATTCGAAATGTTAGTGTAGAGAACCCTTCAGAAATAAATATATCTTTGGTACGGCATAGTACTTAAATCACTTGTGAGTTTCGAGAAAATCAATCTTTCTTTGTCAGACCAATATAGCAATATTCACTCTTTTTCAATGCATACATTTTAGATTAAGTTAAATAATGCTATAAAAAGTAATAAAATAACTGTATTAAGATTGACGATCGTTTCACACATTTCATTAAAATTCATGTTATCCTAAAAAATATTATACAATATCGATTTTGATTGATATTTTCTGTTTTGAATCCTATTGATAAGATAAGAAAAATTTAATTTGTTATATAAGAATTTTAAAGACATTTTTAGGAGAAAATTAAATTATATTAATAAATAATAAAGAACACAACTACGACCTCAAAGAACATTCATTATAGTCTTTGTTACGCAATTTTTACTGCTTTTAAAATTTCCTTATGAGCAGAAAGGTTTATGTTATAAAACACTTTTAAAAGTTGTGTAGCATACTGCACCATCAGAAACTTTTGAAATATTGCAGAATACACTTGATATATAAAAATATATCTTTTCTAATAGCATTTAAATGCAATCAGCCTTTCTTCTTTAAAGAAAATGATTTTGTTTTCTTTTTAAACAAACAGCTAAGGATACAATATGTATTACAGTTGAGAATGATTTCACAATCATAAATTTAAATAAAAATTTATGCTTAAAATTTTTTTGTGAAACTGGAAATAAGAATCTATAAATAAATTTCACTAAATATATAAATTTATGTAAAAGACCAAAAAAAAAAAAAAAATTAGAGAGAACAAATTTTAAGATAACAACTCTAAACTCTATAATTGTTACTTCACACATACTATTTTTGTTCTTTATTTTTATAGTTTTCTTCACAAAAAAGGACAGGTTTCGTTTGAAAAATCACTTTTTAAAATTTATGTAATGCTTCACAACATTCAAATCCAATTATTAGATAGTGAATCGCATCTAAAACAATGTATATTATATACACTGACGGAAAAAAAAAATCCCAACGCCAAGAAAGACTTGCGTTAGATAAACGAAATTTGGTAGGCGTGTTTATACATCTGAAAGATGACATCGATTGAAATTTCGCGCTTCGCGCATAAGTGTGGCGCTAGTGGCGCCACTCAGAACTTGCAGATATGGTTTACTTTAAATGCGTGCTGTAAAGTTCGTGGGCGTTATTTAGCTACGAAACGTGACGTATTGAGTTGATGTTAGCCAAGAATGCCTTTAACAAGACGAAGAAGCCACTGTCAACAGCTCCCCGAGTTGGAACGAGGTCGCATATTCGGGCTACGACAAGGTGGATATTCTTTCCGCGATATTGCAGAAACACTTGGCTGGAATGTATCCACTGTGCAATATTGTTGGAAACAGTGGTCAATGGATGGTGCTGCACAAGAAGACCGGGTTCCAGGCGGCCACGTGCACTCCTGAGAGGGAAGATCGCCGTATTCGGCGTCCGACTGTGGCGCATCGTACTGCGTCTGCGGCAAAAATTCGAGCTGTGGTTGGTACCACAGTGACACAACGAACTGTTAGAAATCGGTTACTTCAAGGACAGCTCCGAACCAGGCGCCCTGTAGCGTGCATTCTACTGACTCCAAGAGATTGCCGTTTGCGATCCATTCGTGTCAAGCCAGAGCTCATTGGTGGGCGGAGTGGAGATCTGTTGTGTTTCTTTTTCATCAGAAAACACAACAGATCTCCACTCCGTCCTCCAATGAGCTCTGGATTGACACCAATGACGTCGCAAACGGCAATGGTATGGACTTTACAGCGAACTTTACAGCGACCCACGAACTTTACAGCACGCATTTAAAGTAAACCTGATCTGCAAGTTCTGAGTGGCGCCACACTTATGCACGAAGCGCGAAATTTTAATCGATGTCATCTTTCAGATGTATAAACATGCCTACCAAATTTCGTTTATCTAACACAAGTCTTTCTTGGTATTGGGATTTTTTTTCCGCCAGTGTATGTATAATTTTTACAGCATGAAAAGAGTTGCGCGTTTCGATGGAATAGTTTTTCTTCTTCAAATCTAAGAAACAAGATTTTTACTAAACACACAGCTTTAGTAGGAAAAATAGGATATTAGACAATATTATACTACAATAAATTATATAGAAATTTCTTGTTTTATTTTTTTATGAAATTCAAAGTCAAAGACTCAAATAAAATTCATTAGATGTAAAATACAATTATAAGGCAATCCTCAGGAGAAAATAAAAATAAAATTGCGAAAATTAGAGGGATCTGATGTGATAGCAAATCTAAAGAAATTATTTTTACATTACACAATACATAAATTTCTTCTTTATTATGGAAGGGATCATTAAATGGTAGGCAGATTTCAAATGAAAACCCTTTTTTTTGTGTGTGTGTGTGTGTGTAAAATATTCCGTAACTTACAGTATGAATTATCAGTAGAAAGGGAATTGTATAGAAAACTATAGATATTATCTGTATACAGCATAGAAAGAGTTACGCGTTTCCATGGAATCAGACTTTCTTCTTCAAACCAAAGAAACATTATATATTTTTTAAATACGCAGCTGTAGTAAGGGAAATACAATATCAGAAAATATTATTCTACAATAAGAATATAGAAACTTTGTTTTCCTTTTCTATGAAATTGAAAATCAAAGTTAATATAAAATTCACTAAAAGTAAAATATAATTATAATGCAATTTTCAGAGGAAAATTGCAAAAAATAGAGGAAAAAATCTATGATAACGACTCTAACTATGCATCCCATACATATTTCTATCTTTTTTTATCTAAGAATTCCCTAAAAGGCATGCAGATTTCCTTTAAATTCCATTTTTTTTTTTTTTTTTTTTTTTTTTTGGGAAATATTCTATAACTTACAATATAAATCATCAGTAGTAAGTGAAAGGTACAAAAAACTGTGTATGTTATCTGCATATTGCACAGAAAAAGTAACGCATTTCCCAGGAATCAGATTTTCTTCTTCAAACTAAAGAAACAACATTTTTTTGTTTTGTTAATACGCAGCTTTAGTAAGGAAAATACAATATCAGAAAATATTATTCAACAATAAATTATATAGAAATTTTCTGTTTTCATTTTTTATGAAATTGAAAATCAAAGTAAAAATAAAATTCATTGAATGTAAAAGTACTTATAAGGCAATTTTCAGAGCAAAATTGCAAAAAATAGAGGAAAAGATCTATGATAACGACTCTAAATATGCATCACATACATATTTCTATCTTTTTTTTATCTAAGAATTCCCTAAAAAGTGTGCAGATTTCCTTTAAAATTCAATTTTTTTTTTTTTTTTTTTTTTTTTTTTTGTGAAATGTTCTATAACTTACAATATAAATCATCAGCAGTAAGTGAAAAAACAAAAAACTGTGTATGTTATCTCTATATTGCACAAAAAAGTAACGCATTTCCAAGGAATCCGATTTTCTTCTTCAAACCTCAGAAACATTTTTTTTTTTTTTTAATACACAGCTTTAGTAAGGAAAATATAATATCAGAAAATATTATTTAACAATAAATTATATAGAAATTTTCTGTTTTCATTTTTTATGAAATTGAAAATCAAAGTGAAAATCAAATTCAGTAAATGTAAAATAGTTATAAATGAATTTTCAGAGGAAAATTGCAAAAAGTAGAGGAAAAGATCTATGATAACAACTCTAAACATGCATCACATATATATTTCTTTCTTTTTTATCCAAGAATTCCCTAAAGGTGTACGCGTTTCCTTTGAAATTCCATTTATTTATTTATTTATTTATTATTTTTGTGAAATATTCTATAACTTACTACGAATAATCAATAGAAAGTGAAAGGTATAGAAAACTGTTTATGTTAACTGTATACTGTACAGTAAGAGCAAAGAGTTTCCAAGGAATCAGACTTTCTTCTTCAAACAAAAGAACCATTTTTATACATATTTTTAAGTATATAGTTTTAGTAAGAAAAATACAATATTAGTTGGTTGGTTGGTTGGTTGGAGTTTTATGGCGCAAAATCCCTTAAGGGACATGCTGCGCCAAAAGAGGAGACTAAAACATCAAAGATGAGAGATAAAACAGTGACAAAACGAAAGAACAATGAGAAGAGCTATCTGGATGGGGGTGTCCCATCCAGATGTAGTCAAACAAGTAGAAAAAAACTAAATTTTAAATACTCAAATCAGTAAAGTAAAAAAAAAAAAAAAATAGATGTAAGTCAATAAAAAAGTACAGTGCGGATGGGGTCCCATCCAGATATCTCAAAAGTGTAAAACAGAAAACTGACTCGTTAAACCAAAGAAAGAAAGAAAAAAAAATATATTTCAAAATAAAATCCTATATGTTTTAAAAAGGTAAAGAGTGCCCCATGAGGAATTTCCCCAATGAGGTTTGTCAATAGTGGTGACGATGACTTAAAGTAAGTTCTATATAAATGCCGGAGGCCCGGACAGTCAGTTAAAACATGATGAATAGTCAGGTAGTCAAAATGACAATGTGGTTGGTTGGTTGGTTGTATGGGGTTTTATGGCGCAAAATCCCTTAAGGGACACGCTGCGCTAAAAAAGTAGACTAAAAAATCAAAAAAGTGAGAGATAAAAAAATGACAAAATAAAGGAACAATGAGAAGAGCAATCTGGATGGGGTATCCCATCCAGATGTAGTCGAACAAGTGTAGAAAAGACTACTTTTAAATACTATAAAACAGTAGAGTAAAAACAAAAGAATAAGTCAATAAAAAGTGCAGTCTGGAAGGGGTTCCCTTCCAGATATCACAAAGATGTAAACAGAAAACTTAATCGTTAAACCAAAGATATAAAAATTAAATTTCAAAGTAAAATCCAGCATGTTTTAAAAAAGTGAATAGATTGATTAAATTGTTTCTTTTAAGAAGTTTATCTGCGGTATTTTACTCGGAGGTAGTGGACATACTATCTCCCTCGTTAAATTCTTCACCCGGTTCTGGGTGAAGAGCTAAAGCATCATCTTCTTCCATTTTATCATTCTGTATAGATTGGGTTTTATTTTTGGATGTTTTACTCTTTTTCCTCTTGGCTGTATTTTCAGATGAACTAGTGGCTTTAATTGTTGGTAGGTTAAATTTTTCTGCATCAGATTTACGGTTTGGTTTGTATTTTGAGAGCCTCTATTATGGAGTGGAGGTTTCGAAATAAAAGATTGTGATAATTTTGAAGAAGCATTTGTAGATGATTTAGGAGGAACACAGTTTTGTGAATTAGGAGGAGCAGATTGCGTTGATCTATTTGCCTTACCTGAATTATTAGACAGGTTGTTTTCTTTTTGATTAGGTTGGCAATTAGGTTTAGTTGGGAGTTTAGTTTGAATTGCCATAGATTTATAAGTTTTATGGACGGATTTAGATAAGGTAGCAGCATATGATACACCAACTTTGGCGTTCTGGATTCGACTATCTTTCTGGCTTCAGGATATGATATATTTTGTCTTGTGCGTATTGTCTGTATTTCTTTTTCTATTTTCCACATTTCACACGATTTAGCATAGGATGGATGATCTTTTTTGCAGTTGACACAACAAGGTGGAGCATTGCAGTGCTGTCTTTCGTGGCCAACTGCACTGCACCGACCACAGGTTTCTTTAACTCGGCATGATGTTTTTGAGCGCCCAAAGCATTGGAACGAACAGTTAAAGCAACGCAGTGGGTTTGGGATTTACGGTCTGACAGAGCATGATAAATATCCAGCTTTTATATATTTGGGCAAGGTGGGAGTGTTAAAGGTCAGTATAATATGCTTGGTAGGTATTTGTACTTGGTTAGCTGGAATTTGTTCATCTTTGCGGTTGATTTTTATTCATCTAATTCCTATGACATTTTGTTTCCCTTAAGTTTTCCACTATTTCATCTTCGGTTACATGCAAGAGGTCATATTCTGATATCACTCCGCGAGATGAGTTTAAGGTTCTATGTGGCGATATGATGACAGCAATGTTTGCAAAGTGGTTGGTTGGTTGGAGTTTTATGGCACAGAGTCCCTGTAGGGACATGCTGCGTCAAGAAAAAGTTGAGTAAAACATAATTAAAAGTTACAGCAAAATACTGTCAGAAATATAAAAGTGAAAAAACAAAGTAAAATGAAGAAAGCAATGTGATGATACATGTAATTAAAATAATGCACAAGGAAAGCGACAATACACAAGGTTTTAAAAGTTAAAACATAGTTAAAAGACAAGAATATTTAAATTAAAAAATTCTAAAAGCTCTAAAGTTATGAAAAGTTATATGTTCAAGAAATAAAGCATAAAATGTTATATAATTCTGCTTTAAGAACGAAGTTATAATTCAAAATTTTAAAACGATATAAAGCTACGTAGGATGAATAACTTCAAAAACTGTATTATTGTCATCGTTATCAGAGTCATAACTACAAGAGTCCATAGCCTCTTCTGCATAGTTGAGCAGCTGTTTGTGATCTTTAATATTAGTTATTGCTGGGCTAAGACATGATTTATTGCCTTTTCTCTTCACAGTTTTCCACTGTGAAGAGATTTGAGTTGGAGGTTTCTTTCTTTCTTTTTGCGCACAAGTTTTTTCATTTGCTTTCGGAGTTGGACGAACAATAGGTTTCACAGATTTGCTTTTATCTGGAGCTGGCGTTTGTTTAGTCTTATGTTCGGTGGATATTTTTGATTTAACTGATGATGTTCGGGGAGAATTAGGTTTCTGTAATGATAGAACTGGAGATGAAGCAGCCTTAGTTTCAGTCTGATGACTAGATGACTTTTTGGATCCAACTGGAGAATTCTGTGACTGAGTAAGTTGATATTCTATTGTAACTGGTTCTGAGGATGGTAGCCAACGTTCCAATAATGGGGTACCATAGCATTTACTACCAAGAGAGACGTCCCGGGTTTTTTTAGGTGAAGTATTGGTTGAATGTGTCATAGATGTATTATTTGGTGGAAAAGAGCAGTCGGTCTGGGTAGTGATGTGCCTTACGGATTTTGGTTGTTGTTTGAGTATACTAGAGTAAGAAACCCCAATAGTCGGAGTTCTAGACTCAACAAGTTTACGAGCTTTGGGATAGGAAATTTTTTCAGTTATTTTAAAGCAATTATTTCTTTTTCACGGATCCAGCTAGGACAAGAACGGGAGTATGCTGGATGATCACCCTTACAATTTATGCAGCGTTCGGATTTTTTACAAGATTTACCGTCGTGGCCTACTTCTGCACAACGAGGGCAGGTAACAGTTCCACGACAAGTAGTGTTGGAATGACCATATCGTTGACATTTGAAACAACGGAGAAGATTTGGAATATAAGGCTGGACAGGACAGCTTAGGTAGGCTGCTTTAATTCTAGTAGGTAAATTAGGACTATTGAAAGTCAGAATGATGTGCTTTGTGGGAAGCACTTTCTCATTCCGACGAATTGTTATACGGCGTACATCGATGACATTTTGGTCTTTTAAATTTTCTAAAAGTTCTTCTTTTGTAGACAGTAAAAGGTCAGGTTCCGATATTACACCACGGCAAGTATTCAGAGTTTGATGCGCTGTAACAGAAACATAGAAAGGTCCTATTGTATTAGCATTTGAAAGAAGCTGAGATTGGCTGGCTGAAGAGACCTCAACAAGCAAATCTCCAGAATGCAGTTTTTTAAGTGAACAGTTGTCACCAAATACAGAATGAAATGTTTTTGCAATAAGAAAAGGTGAAGTTCTCTTAAAAGAACTATCAGAGAGGCTATCAGTGCGTTTAATTACAAAAAAACGAGTGAATGAAGAATTCGGTTCATTTTGCTGTTCTCCACATGGGAGAGAGTTAGAAGGAAATGAGTTTTTTCCATCCATGTTAGAAAAAAATAATGATTCAGACCCCGGCCGCACCACCCACTACCAAGCCCAACAAGGGGATACACAATTGTGCACCAGTGCTAACCAGGGCCCATACGGTCACAAGACATTCCTATGCCAGTCTCCACCCTTAACAAGATGGCTAGTAAATGCTCGCTCACTTGATCCCCAGCCAGTGACAAGTCAGCTGACCAGCCGATTGATGCATACGGGACCAATATGCACCTCCCGTCTACCTGAAGCAGAGGCCAAAGCAGTGTGTTGGTTTCCCTCAACTGCCAGGATCCCCCTTTCCAGCTACACGGGACGCCACGCACGGCAAACACGTGGGTGGTTTACAATTCCCCATGAGTCGATATACAGGATGATATCGGCTCATGCAGAATTGCCCTCACCCCCTAAGAGGAAACCACAATGAGAGTGAAACACAGAGGAAAGAAAGGCAAGAGAAAAAAGAGGAAAAAGAAAAGAGAAAGATCGCTCAGGAACCCGGGGTTGCGAAGCCCGTGAATACCTAAAGAAGGTATCCCCCTGGGGGGGTTTGCAAAGTGAGTACATTTTTTTAAGTTTAATGCCTGTTGGTTATTGCTTACTTCAATTAGCTGTTCCCCTGTACGGAGTTTTTTTTATTGTTTTGGGTTCGCCAACAAGTCCTTGGATAGATTTATTAATCAAAAAGGGCGATGTTTTATCGAAACTCCCTTCTTGGCGTTTAACAAAGAATCTTTCTGCAGTTTTACTTTCATGAGAGTTGGGAATTTTAGATTCCGTTGTGGAAACATAATCCTCGACTCTCTCACTCCATGATACTTTATTGCCTTGATTGACAGTAGCCTTTGAGCTAGAGCTCGATGCATCAAAATTCTCTTTATGAGCTTGTGGGGCCTCCACATCGCTTGTCTTATTGTCTGATATTGTAGCCTTTGAGAGATTACGTTTAAAACGCCAGCCATCGGGCCTGGTCACCGACCTTCTTCTTACCATTACTTTAGACGCAGGTCTCAAAAGGGTGAAAACTATCAACAAACTTCCACGTTTTTCGAACGTTGGATTAAACTCGATAGCATCTCCAAACTCTAGTTCTTAATCAGTGGAACTCGGTTGTCGTAGGTAAGTCTTTACAGCTCTGTCCAACCTACATCGCCCTTACGTCGAAAGGACACCAGTCGCCCAGTGGATTCCTAACGACCGCCATACAAGTATGGCGCCCACCGATCACGGAACCGGAATTCGGAGATGCCCCTCACTCTGGGACTCGAGATCAGCCTAAAGAGGTAAAAACGAGGCGATGAGATTAAAAAAACTCAACACCCAGAGTGTCTCACGTGAAAATAAAAATATCCACTATTGTAAAAAAGAAAAAGTGATGTGGGTGAGAACTTAGAAACAAGGTGTATTTTTTGTCGTTTTTCAATAATGTAGTCGAACAAGTGTAGAAAAGACTAACTTTTAAATACTATAAAACAGTAGAGTAAAAACAAAAGAATAAGTCAATAAAAAGTGCAGTCTGGAAGGCGTTCCCTTCCAGATATCACAAAGGTGTAAACAGAAAATTTAATCGTTAAACCAAAGATTTAAAAATTAAATTTCAAAGTAAAATCCAGCATGTTTTAAAAAAGTGAATAGTGCCCTATGAGGTGTATCACAAATAAGGTTTGTCACGAATGGTGATGATGACTTAAAATAAATTCTATATAAGTGCCGGAGACCCGGACAGTCAGTTAAAACATGATGAATGGTCAGGTAATCAAAATGACAATGTGGACACATGGGAGCTTCCTCCCGAAGTAAAAGATGTTTATGAGTGATCCTTGAATGTTCAATTCTCAGACGAGTAAGTAGAACATCTGTTTTTCTTGGATAACTCGGTTGGTTGGTTGGCTGTATAGGGTTTTATGGCACAAAGTCCCAGTAGGGACATGCTGCGCCAAGACAAAGTCAAAATGTATATATCCAAAAAAACGATCAAAAGAAGAATAACAAAACGGTGATAAAAACAAAAAAATTAATGAAAACAGTAATATGTATATCTAAAACCGTTTAAAAGAATCAAAGGTTCATAGTTGAAAGTCAAGCGTATTATAATTAAAAACTGTGGAGTTATTAAATTAATAACTGTTAAAATACACAAAGTTTAAAAGGATGTACAAATACTAGATGAAAACAAGGTTAAAATCACATGAGTAAAAAACAATGTAAAATCAATTAGGTAAAAATTCCTCTAAAACTGTATTTCCTTCATCACCACTTGATTCATAAGAGTTGGATCCACTGCTTCATCGACATAGTGCTGCAGTTCTTTTGGGTCCTTTAAGTTTGAGACAGACGGATTTAAACAGCTGTTCTTATTCTTTTTCTTCACAGTGTTCCACTGTGAAGAGCCCCGATTGTATTCCTCTCTTTCTGAAGGCAAATTTTTTTGCTTGGTTTCGCTGTTTGAGTAGTATCAGGTTTCTGTGATGTTTTTTTAGATTTAACAGCCTTAGTATCAGTCTGCAGTTCAGATGATTTCTTTGATTGAACTGGTTCGGATGACTTTTTGGATTGAACTGGGCCGGATGACTTTTTGGATTGAACTGGCTCAGATGACTTTTCGGATTGAACTGCAGGTTTTTGTGATTGACTAGTTTGATATACTATAGTAACAGGTTCTGAGGATGGTAGCCAACGTTCTAATAATGGGGTTGCATAACATTTAGAACCACAGCAGACATCACGAGTTTGTACCTTTGTGGCGCTGAGTGGTACTGTGATAGGTGAGTTATTTAGTGGAACGGAAGGTTCAGTCTGGGTGCTTATGTGCCTTACAGATTTTGGTTGTTGTTTGAGTAGACTAGAGTAGGAGACTCTGACTGACGGAGTCCTGGATTCAACAACTTTGCGGGCTTCAGGATAGGAGAGATTTTGAGTTACTTTAACAGAAATGATTTCTTTTTCACGTATCCAGGTAAGACAAGAACGGGAGTATGCAGTATGATTACCCTTGCAATTTATGCAGTGTTCAGGATTTTCACATGATTTATTGTCATGGCCAACTTCTGCACAATGTGCACAGGTGGTGGAACCCCGGCAGTTAGTAGTAGTGTGGCCATAACGCTGGCAATTAAAGCAACGTAGAGGATTAGGAATGTAGGGACGGACAGGACAATTAAGGTAACCAGCTTTAATTCTTTTTGGTAAGGTAGAGCTATTGAAAGTCAGAATGATGTGCTTTGTGGGAAGCACTTGTCCATTCCGACGGAGTGTAATACGTCGTGCATCTATGACATTTTGATCATTTAAATTTTGTAAAAGTTCATCCTTGGTAGAAAATAAAAGATCTGGTTCGGATATTACGCCACGGCTTGTATTTAGGGTTTGATGTGCTTTAACAGAAACAGAGAATGGACCTATTGTATTACAATTTGATAGAAATTCAGACTGGCTGGCTGAAGTAACCTCAACCAATAAATCCCCAGACTGCAGTTTTTTGAGATTATGACCATCACCGAAAACAGACTGAAATGTTTTTGCAATAAGGAAAGGTGAAGTTTTCTTAAATGAACTTTCAGACAGGCTATCAGTACGTTTGATTACAAAAAAGCGAGTGAAAAGATTGCTCTGTACAGTTTGTTGCTCTCCACATGGGAGAGGATTTGAAGGAAGTGAAAGTATTTCCATCCATATTTGAAAAAAAATAGTTCAGACCCCGGCCGCACCACCCACTACCGAGCCCAACAAGGGGATGCACATTCATGCACCAGTGCTAACCAGGGCCCATACGGTCACAAGACACTCCTATGCCAGTCTCTACCCTTAACGAGATGGCTAGTAAGTACTCGCTCACTTGATCCCCAGCCAGTGACAGAAATCAGCTGACCAGCCGATTGATGCATACGGGACCAATATGCACCTCCCGTCTATCTGAAGCAGAGGCCAAAGCAGTGTGTTGGTTTCCCTCAACTGCCAGGATCCCCCTTTCCAGGGACACGGGTCGCCACGCACGGCAAACACGTGGGTGGTTTAAAATTCCCCATGAGTCGATATGCAGGATGATATTGGCTCATGCAGAATTGCCCTCACCTCCGAAGAGGAAACCACAATGAGAGTGAAACAAAGAGGAAAGAAGGCCAGAGGAATAAGAGGAAAAAGAAAAGAGAAAGATCGCTCAGGAACCCGGGGTTGCGAAGCCCGTGAATACCTAAAGAAGGTATCCCCCTGGGGGGTGATTTTAGCTGAATTACTTGCAAGAAAGGAAATGTCGGTCTGGGTGCCCATGTGCCTTACAGGTTTTGATTGTTCTTTAAGTATACTTGAGTAGGAAATCCCAACAGACGGGGTCCTAAATTCAACTACTTTACGGGCTTCAGGATACGAAAGTTTCTGAGTAATCTTAACAGCAATAATTTCCCCTTCACGGATACAATTAGGACAGGAACGAGAATATGATGTATGATCACCTTTAAAATTTGCACAGCGTTCTGGTTTATCGCAATTTTTACCGTCATGGCTGACTTCTGCACAACGTGCACAGGTAACAGTACCACGACAATTAGTTTTGGTATGGCCATAACGCTGGCATTTAAAACAACGGAGAGGATTAGGGATATAAGGCCTGACTGGGCAGTTTAGATAGCCAGCTTTAATTCTAGTAGGTAAGATATGACTATTGAAAGTTAGAATAATGTGTTTAGTAGGAAGTATTTGCCCATTGCGACGAATAGTGATACGGCGTACATCTATAATATTTTGATCGCTTAAATTAGATAGAAGTTCTTCTTTTGTGGAGAATAAAAGATCTGGTTCAGATATTACACCACGGCAAGTATTCAGAGTTTGATGTGCGGTAACAGAGACAAAAAAAGTACCGATAGTATTGGAATTTGACAGAAGTTGAAACTGCTTGGCCGAAGAAACCTCAACCAGTAAGTCCCCAGATTGCAGTTTTTTGAGAGAATGACCATCTCCCAAGACAGACTGGAAAGTTTTTGCAATAAGAAATGGAGAAGTTTTCTTGAAAGAGCTATCAGAGAGACTATCAGTACGTTTAATTACAAAAAAACGAGTAAATGAAGACTGTACACTTTGTTGCTCTCCACATGGGAGAGAAACAGAAGGAACATTAGTATTTCCATCCATAATTGAAAATATAAGAGTTCAGACCCCGGCCGCACCACCCACTACTGAGCCCAACAAGGGGATGCACAATCATACACCAGTGCTAACCAGGGCCCATACGGTCACAAGACACTCCTATGCCAGTCTCCACCCTTAGCGAGATGGCTAGTAAGTACTCGCTCACTTGATCCCCAGCCAGTGACAAGTCAGCTGACCAGCCGATTGATGCATACGGGACCAATATGCACCTCCCGTCTACCTGAAGCAGAGACTAAAGCAGTGTGTTGGTTGCCCTCAACTGCCAGGATCCCCCTTTCCAGGGACACGGTCGCCACGTACGGCAAACACGTGGGTGGTTTACAATTTTCCATGAGTCGATATACAGGATGATATCGGCTCATACAGAATTGCCTTCACCTCCGAAGAGGAAACCACAACGAGAGTTAAACATAGAGGAAAGAAAGATAAGAGAAATAAGTGGAAAAGGAAAAAAGAAAGATCGCTCAGGAACCCGGGGTTGCGAAATTTAGTGGAACAGAAGGTTCGGTCTGGGTGCTTATGTGCCTTACAGATTTTGGTTGTTGTTTGAGTAGTAGGGTGGGCCGAAAAAAACTTTTTTTTGATTTTCGATGATGGGTAGTGCGGAAAAGTGGCCACTAGTGGCACCAAGTTCACACAAAAAATTTGAGATTTTTAGGCCAATTCCTATATTTGCCGCTTTTGGCTTGAAGTTTTGCTAAAAGGCTGATTTTAAACTTTTTTAGCAAAAATTTTAAAAATGTTAAATTAAACTTATTTTAATCGTATTTACTTGAAAAGGCATATTTTATGTTCCAAATGTATAAATAAGCTCTGATAATGTATTATTTAATTACTATGTGTATTTTAAGTTAGACGATTTTTATAGCCTTTTTGCGTTTAAGTGAGCAAACGTTGCATGTATTGTTTGAATCTTTCAACGGTTTTTCTCTTTTGTCTTGTTTATGTCCCTTGGTCTTCCTTATTTTTTTCGATGCTTTAAGGGTCATATATTTGGGTGACGGACAGCAGAATCCCTCAGAAACAGATCTGGAAGGAGAGAAGAAGTGAGGCGAGAACTTAAGCGAACGCAGTGACTCATCGCGATGTTGGGGGAGTGAAGGAGGAAATACAAGAGAGGAGAAAGTGCGATAAGTGATTCTTATTATTTTCAGTGTTCCGTTTCCCTGAGACATGGCAGAAGCTGTGTGAGACAGGAATATGCGTTTAGGAGTGTTTGGCTTTGAAGGGCCTGGTTCAAATTCAGATTCAGTCGAACTGCTTGCTTGAAAGCTCCCACTACGTGAATCTTCCAACAATATAACTATCTTCCATCTGGAATAACTCCACTCGTTGAAGGCTTTGTCGCAGAACCACTATTAATCGTTGAAATTGTATCCCTCTTCATTTTCCGTGATATTTTCTTTGCAAGAGTTTTGCTTGTTTTTAAATCAATATTTCCGATAAACATTTTTCGAACAGTTCTTTGATCCTTCAAGAAGTTCACCTCCCGATGTGGAACTTTACGTCTGATGTCGCAGCTACAATTGTTCAAGCCTCTACACTTACAAGCTGAAATGTCAAAGAGAGAGGTTTCCGCATTTCGTACGAAATCTTCGCAGATCGCTTTGCCTTTAACGCCCGTATGATTACAAGATTTCTCCAATGACCTACATTCATTGTAATAGTTTTTAATCTTTCCGTTAATTGTTCATTGGGAAACCACTGGTATGGAAGATTTTATCGAGATTTTGGAAACTTTTTCACCTGCCATTTTAATAATATCATCCACTGGTTGAAGATAAATATCTCGATTTTCTTCTATATCGTTTCACAACCAATAGTAGTGGCACAAGATGTCAGCAATAGTTGGCAATTGCAAGTCTTTCAATTTGCATGGTGCCCCAAAATGGCGACTTTTCACGCTATCACATGTCTTTACATGATCATGAACTTTTTCACTAGCCATTTCTAAACTCGTCGTAATAAAACGCACAAAACACAGTAAAGTCACGTTAAACGATCCAAAAAGCAATGTATTGCACGAGAAAAAGGTTTTACTTTTACACTGAACAAATGTCACAGGGAAACCGAGCACTGAAAAATAATAAACATCCCTTATCACACTTTCTCCCCTCTTGTATTTCCTCCTTCACTCCCCCAACATCGCGATGAGTCGCTGCATTCGCTTAAGTTCTCGCCTCACCACCTTTTCTCCATCCAGATCTGTTTCTGGGTGATTCTGCTGTCCGTCATCCAAATATATGACCCTTAAAGCATCGAAAAAAATAAGGGAGACCAAGGGACATAAACAAGACAAAGGAGAGAAACTGTTGAAAGATTCAAACAATACATGCAACTTTTGCTCACTTAAACACGAAAAGGCTTAAAAATCGTCTAATTTAAAATACACATAGCAATTAAATAATACATTATCAGAGCATATTTATACATATGGAACATTAAATATGCCTTTTCAAGTAAATACGATTAAAATAAGTTTAATTTAATATTTTTAAAATTTTTGCTAAAAAAGTTCAAAATCAGCATTTTAACAAAACTTCAAGCCAAAAGCGGCAAATATAGGAATTGTCCTAAAAATCTCAAATTTTTGTGTGAACTTGGTGCCACTAGTGGCCACTTTTCCGCACTACCCATCATCGAAAATAAAAAAAAAGTTTTTTTCGGCCCACCCTATTGAGTAGACTAGAGTAGGAGACTCCGACTGACGGAGTCCTGGATTCAACAACTTTGCGGGCTTCAGGATAGGAGAGATTATGAGTTACTTTAACAGAAATGATTTCTTTTTACGTATCCAGGTAAGACAAGAACGGGAGTATGCAGTATGATTACCCTTGCAATTTATGCAGCGTTCAGTACTTTCACATGATTTATTGTCATGGCCAACTTCTGCACAACGTTCACAGGTGGTGGAACCCCGGCAGTTAGTAGTAGTGTGGCCATAACGCTGGCAATTAAAGCAACGTACAGGATTAGGAATGTAGGGACGGGCAGGACAATTAAGGTAACCAGCTTTAATTCTTTTTGGTAAGGTAGGGCTATTGAAAGTCAGAATGATGTGCTTTGTGGTAAGCACTTGTCCATTCCGACGGAGTGTAATACGTCGTGAATCTATGACATTTTGATCATTTAAATTTTGTAAAAGTTCATCCTTGGTAGAAAATAAAAGATCTGGTTCGGATATTACGCCACGGCTTGTATTTAGGGTTTGATGTGCTTTAACAGAAACAGAGAATGGACCTATTGTATTACAATTTGATAGAAATTCAGACTGGCTGGCTGAAGTAACCTCAATCAATAAATCCCCAGACTGCAGTTTTTTGAGATTATGACCATCACCGAAAACAGACTGAAATGTTTTTGCAATAAGGAAAGGTGAAGTTTTCTTAAATGAACTATCGGACAGGCTATCAGTACGTTTGATTACAAAGAAGCGAGTGAAAAGATTGCTCTGTACAGTTTGTTGCTCTCCACATGGGAGAGGATTTGAAGGAAGTGAAGTATTTCCATCCATATTGGGAAAAAATTCAATTCAGACCCCGGCCGCACCACCCACTACCGAGCCCAACAAGGGGATGCACGTTCGTGCACCAGAACTAACCAGGGCCCATACGGTCACAAGACACTCCTATGCCAGTCTCCACCCTTAACGAGATGGCTAGTAATTACTCGCTCACTTGATCCCCAGCCAGTGACAAGTCAGCTGACCAGCCGATTGATGCATACGGGACCAATATGCACCTCCCGTCTACCTGAAGCAGAGGCCAAAGTAGTGTGTTGGTTTCCCTCAACTACCAGGATCCCCCTTTCGAGGGACACGGGTCGCCACGCACGGCAAACACGTGGGTGGTTTACAATTTTCCATGAGTCAATATACAGGATGATATCGGCTCACGCAGAATTGCCCTCACCTCCGAAGAGGAAACCACAATGAGAGTGAAACAAAGAGGAAAGAAAGACAAGAGGAATAAGAGGAAAAAGAAAAGAGAAAGATCGCTCAGGTACCCGGGGTTGCGAAGCCCGTGAATACCTAAAGAAGGTATCCCCCTGGGGGGCTTGGATAACTCGGAGGCCAGGTCATTATAAGAGGCTTCATATGGTGCAGTTTATTATTGTTCTCTAGATCCCAACTTTCAGGCCATTTATTCTGAATAAAAATATTTATAAGTAGTTTAACGTCTGAGAAAGGAACATCATGGTGTAACGGATTACGAGCACATTTTGCCGCCTCATCTGCTTTCTCATTACCAGGAATACCCATGTGTCCAGGTACCCAGCAGAATAAAATATTATGACCACACCTTGTCAATTTGTTATAAAAATGTAGGATGGATGAGACAAGAGGATGCTTGTTAAAAGATTTAATTGCGTCAATAGAACTAGTTGAGAATGTATATATAATGAAGGATGAGCTATGATGATGAGATATGTGCACCATGGCTCTCTCAATTGCAATCAGTTCAGATGTAAAGACAGAGATAGAAGGATGAAGACGATAGCTTAATGAAGTGTTGTCACAAAAATACACCACAACCAACAGTATTACCACTCTTAGATCCATCTGTATAAATGTCAGTATAGCCATTAAAATTTGCTCGGTGTGCGGCAAGAAACTGTTGAAAAACTGCAGGGGCCAAGTTTTTTTTATCATATCCTTTAAAGGGATGGAGCGATGTAATATCAGGAGGGTTCCAAGGAGGGAGTACATGCAATGGACATGGACTCACCCTGATATTACTCAGTGGGCTATTATCAGTAATTTTTCTAATTCTGACACCAAAGATGGGATGCAAGGTGGTCGATGGTGATAAAGAATATCATTGTCTGTGTTTGAAATGTATGTAGGAAGAGGATGGCCAGGATGTGAAAGGAGACGGTAATAAAGTTCTAAAGAAAGCTTTTCACGAATGTGGTGTAATGCTGGTTCATTGCAATCATCTTAAAGGCTTAAAACTGTAGAGGTACGAAATGCACCAGAGCAAACACGGAGTGCGCTATGATGCACAGTGTCAAGTTTTTTAAGAACAGAATTACGTGCGGAACCATAGACCTGGCATGCATAGTCAATTTTGGAACGGATTATAGAGCGATAAATTTTCAAGAGAGAATCACGGTCTGCTCCCCAAGAAGTATTTGAAAGCACCTTAATTAAATGAAGTGATTGCTCACACTTTTTACGTAACTGCAAAACATGTGGCAAGAAAGTGAGTTTTTTATCAAAATACAAGCCGAGAAACCGGACGCAATCAATAACAGCAATTTGAGATGCTCCAATATAAATTTCAGGATCTGGATGCAGATCCCTACGTCTACAGAAATGCACACAAGAAGTTTTGTCTTGGGAAATAATAAAACCATTTTTATTTGTCCATTGAATGATACGATTGATAGCAATTTGTAATTGTCTGTCAATAAAACGCATATCTTGTCCTTTACATAAAATTTTAAAATCGTCAACATATAGTGTACCCTGCACACAAGGGGGTAATTGATGCAATATATCATTTATCTTGATTGCAAAGAGGGTGACACTCAGAACACTGCCCTGCGGTACACCCTCTTCTTGTACATAAAAACTGGAGAGAATCCCCCCAATTCGAACTTGAAAAATTCGAATGGTGAGGAAGTTCTTAATAAAAATCGGGAGGTTCCCACGAAAGTCCAAGTTAAAAAGGTCGCGAAGGATACCATACCTCCATGTCTTGTTATAGGCTTTCATCATGTCGAAAAAAACAGTGACCAGATGGTTGCGTTTTAAAAAAGCAGTCCGTATATGGGTTTCTAAAAGAATGAGGTTATCGATAGTGGACCTACCACGCCGAAATCCGCTTTGGAAGGCTGCAAGGCAATTATTTGATTCAAGAACATGCACCAGGCGGCAATTAACCATTTTTTCTGAAAGTTTGCAGAGGCTACTAGAGAGTGCGATAGGCCTGTAATTGTTTGGGTCACTGGAATCTTTTCCTGGCTTAGGAAAAGGAATGATAATGGCTTTAGACCAGGCATTAGGGAAAGTTTGTTCAATCCAGATTCTATTGAAAAAAATAGGTAAGTTATTGAGAGAGGTGGAAGAAAGATATTTTAGCATGGTATATGTGATGCCATTGTGTCCTGGGGCAGATAACCGGCTATTTTGCAAGCAACTTAAGAGTCAGAGCTAGAATTGAATGCGAGGGTACTAGCTATTGTCTCAGTTATATTTTTGGGAGACGCTATTGTTTGGCCGTTGTGTTTTAAGATTGAGATATGATTTTCAGAATATAATCCCATACAATATTAACTTTTTTCCAAAGAACTTTACATGAGGTGTTACTGTTTATATTGGAGACGTATTGCATCCAGGATTCACGTTGGCTTTTACGCCGCACTCTTCTAGCATCAGCCTTTGCTTTTTTGTACATAATATAATTAGTATTATTGGGATACCTCCGGAAGACACCCCAAGCCTTCTGTTGATTTTTTTTTTTTGCCTTTTTGCAGTCATCATTCCACCATGGTTTCCTGTGCTTTGGGGTAGAAAGTGATTTTGGAATGCTAATATCTGATAATAGATTGGGTGATATTATCAAGTGCATCGTCGATATCACCTTCTATCATTTCACTTGTAATTTTTGCAAGGTCTGTGAAAGTTCACCAATTGGCTCTGTCATAGACGTAGCGTTTAAAGCAATTATTAGAATCCGTGTGAGGAGTTGTCTGTGAGATAAAAGTTGGAAAGTGGTCACTGCCGTACATGTCATTAGAGACCCAGAAGGTCCAATACGGATATATAGATGGGGAACAGATAGTGAGATCTATGGCATGAAAGGTGCGAGTCGGTTCATGAAAATATGTATGATCACCATTATTGAGTACGCATAAGTTATTGTCGGAAATTAATTTTTCTATTATGTCACCACGTTGATTAGAGTAAGAATTCCCCCAAAGTTGGCTATGAGCATTAAAATCCCCAATGATGATGAAAGGATTGGGGAGTTGGAGAGCTAGATCCTGAAGTAGTGCTGACTGAATAATTTGATGGGGTGGTATAAATAGTACAGATTGTAATGAGACGTTTTACATGAACACGGATTGCAACAGCTTGTAAGTTTGTGTTTAGTAAAATATGAGAATGAGGTAAACTGCGAGAGATGATAAGAGCCACTCCACCAGTAGCTCTTTCATTGCCAGTAAAATTTTTTCTGTAGGTAACATAGTTGCGTAATTTCGCTTTGTCAGTATGTTTTAGATGGGTTTCCTGCAGAGCTAAACATAAAGGTTGATTGTCGGATAGAATATTATGGATTTCGTCAAGTTTATTGTGATAACCACGGCAGTTCCAAGAGATAATATTAGACATGAATTTTATTTTTTTTATAAATTTATCTGCGATATTTTATTCGGAGGTAGTGGACATACTATCTCCATCTTTGAATTCTTCATCCGGTTCTGGGTGAAGAGCTAAAGCATCATCTTCCTCTATTTTATCATTCTGTTTTCATTGGGTTATACTTTTAGATATTTTATTCTTTTTCTTTTTGGCTGTATTATCATTTGATACTTTCATTGTTGGTATTTGAAACCTTCCTGCATCAGATTTACGGTTTGGTTTTACAGATGGTGTTTTAGTTGTATTTTCAGAACCTCTATTATGCAGTGGGAGTTTCGAGCTAAAAGATTGTGATGATTTTGAATAAGCAATTGTTGATGATTTAGGAGAAGCAGATTTCGGTGACTTAGGAGAAACAGATTGTGATGACTTAGGAGGAACACATTGCGTTGAATTATTTGTCTTACCAGAAATATTTGACATATTTTCTTTTTGATTAGGCTGGCAATTAGTTTTAGTGGGGAATTCGGTTTGAGTTGCAATGGTTTGATAAGTTTTTTGGGCGGTTTTAGATATCGCTGCAGCATATGATACACCAACTTTGGGAGTTCTGGATTCAACTATTTTTCTGGCTTCAGGGTATGATATATTTTGTCTTGTGCGAATTGTCTGTATTTATTTTTCTATTTTCCACTGTTCACACAATTTAGCATAGGATGGATGATCTTTTTTGCAGATGACACAACAAGGTGGAGCATTGCATTGTCCACTTTCGTGGCACACTGCACTGCACCGACCACAGGTTTCCTTACTTCGGTCTTTGAATGCCCAAAGCGTTGCCAGTTAAAGCAACGCAGTGGGTTTGGGATGTACGGTCTGACAAACATGATAAATATCCAGCTTTTATATATTTGGGTAAATTGGGAGTGTTAAAGATCAGAATAATATGCTTGGTATGTATTTGTACTTGGTTAGCTGGAATTTGTTCATCTGTGCGGTTGATTTTTATACATCTGGCTGCTATGACATTTTGATCCCTTAAGTTGTCCACTATTTCATCTTCGGTTACATGCAAGAGGTCAGATTCTGATATCACTCCGCGACATGTGTTTAAGGTTCTATGTGGCGATATCATGACAGCAATGTTTGCAAAGTGAGTACATTTTTTTAAGTTTAATGCTTGTTGCTTATTGCTTACTTCAATTAGCAGTTCACCTGTACGGAGTTTTTTTTATTGTTTTGGGTTCGCCAACTAGTCCTTTGATAGATTTATTAATCAGAAAGGGCGATGTTTTATCAAAACTCCCTTCTTGGCGTTTGACGACAAAGAATCTTTCTTCAGTTTTACTTTCATGAGAGTTGGGATTGTTAGATTCTGATGTGGAAACATAATCCTCGACTCTCTCACTCCATGATTCTTTATTTATTGATTGACAGAAGCCTTTGAGCTAGAGCTCAACGTATCAATAATCTCTTGATTAGCTTGTGGGGCCTCCACATCGCATGTCTTATTGTCTGATTTTGTAGCCATATTTGAGAGATTTTGTGAAAAACGCCAGGCATCGGGCCTGGTCACCAACCTTTCCTCTTACCGTTATTTTAGGAGCATGTCTCAAAAGGGTGAAACTATTCACAACAAACTTTCACGTTTTCGAATGTTGGATTAAACTCGATAGCATCTCCAAACTCTAGTTCTTTCACAGTGGAACTCGTTAGTCGTAGGTAAGCCTTTACAGCTCTGTCCAACCTACAACCTCCTTACGCCTAAAGGCACCAGTCGCCCCGTGGATTCCTAACCGCCGCCATACAAGTATGGCATCCACCGATCACGGAACCGGAATTCGGAAATGCCCTGCACTTTGGGACTCGAGATCAGCCTAAAAAGGTAGAAACGAGTCGATTAGATTAAAAAACCTCAACACCCAGAGTGTCTCACGTGAAAATAAAAAAATCCACTATTGTAAAAAAGAAAAAGTAATGTGAGAGAGAACTTATAAAAAAGGTGTATTTTTTGTCTTTTTAAACTTTTTTTTTTACCAACAAAACGAGAACAATGTTAGTAGAACAATAAACAATTGAACAAAAAAGTTAGTAAAAAACTAGAACATGAACTAGGACCAAGAGGGATAACAAAACTAAAAAGAGAAGATTAAAAAGTGTGAAACAAAGAAACAGGATAGACAACCAAAAAGAGAAGAAGACAGGAAAGGAGAAAGATCGCTCGGGAATCTTTGTCGCGACACCCGTAAATACCTAAAGAAGGTATCCCCCTGAGGGAAGTTCTGGTTCGGATATAACACCACGGCTTGTATTCAGAGTTCGATGTTGCAGGACAGAGACATAAAAAGTACCTATTTTTGTACAATTTGACAAAAGTTGGGACTGGCTGGCCAAGTAAACCTCAACCAACAGATCCCCAGACTGCAATTTTTTGAGAGAATGACTATCCGCCAAAACAGACTGGAATGTTTTAGCAATTAGAAATGGTGAAGTTCTCTTAAATGAACTATTACACAGGCTATCTGTTCGTTTGATAACGAAAAAACGAGTGAATAAATAATTCTGAAATTCTGAACAGCTTGTTGCTCCCCACATGGGAGAAAAATAGAAGGAACATTAGTACTTCCATCCATAATTGAAAAATATAAGTGTTCAGACCCTGGCCGCACCACCCACTACCGAGCCCAACAAAGGGATGCACATTCGTGCATTAGTGCTAACCAAGGCGCATACGGTCACAAGACACTCCTATGCCAGTCTCCACCCTTAACGAGATGGCTAGTAAGTACTCGCTCGCTTGATCCCCACCCAGTGACAAGTCAACTGACCAGCCGATTGATGCATACGGGACCAATATGCACCTCCCGTCTACCTGAAACAGAGGCCAAAGCAGTGTGTTGGTTTCCCTCAACTGCCAGGATCCTCCTTTCCAGGGACACGGGTCGCCACGTACGGCAAACACGTGGGTGGTTTACAATTCTCCATGAGTCGATATACAGGATGATATCGGCTCATGCAGAATTGCCCTCACCTCAAAACAGGAAACCACAATGAGAGTGAAACAAAGAGGAAAGAAAGACAAGAGAAAGATCGTTCAGAAACCCGGGGTTGCGAAGCCTGTGAATACCTAAAGAAGGAATCCTCCTGGGGGGCTCTTCATATGGTTTAAAGAGTCGGTTGCCATTAGAGGACCAGGCAACAAACTTGAAATCTCAAATTGATGCCATCCTTTCAAATTTTCAACCCATTAAAACAGGAACTTATGATAGATATTTTTCGTACCATAAATGTATCTATGCGATAATAAATGAAAATAGCATTAATCTACATGTGACTAATACAACTAAAAAGGAAGAGAACAATAACTTACATAAATATATTCAACTAAACAAATTGTGACAATGACAGGGAAATAATAGCAGAGAATGAAACTATCAGAAAAATTACAGAGAATGAGATGACAATTTCGTTGGATAGTACTGGTTATTTAGAGGATACACATATGGGCTTATTTGTTTAAATAGTGAATTATCACACAAACTTTAAAATGCAACATACAAACTCCAAGTTTTATTATGCCAATTCTATATGGTAAATCTAATTTACAATTTCTGTACAGCAGTTGTCCAGGCTCCAATATTGTTCACTGGATCTGTACATACTATGACGGGAAAATAAATCATGTATACGACAGTATGAATTCGGGAAAATAAATCATGTATACGACAGTATGAATTCGGGATCCTTAAACATAGACCATGAGACATATTTAAACAAACTTTATGGAAATCATACTGTGAATGCATTTAATAGAATACAACAACAACTCAACCATATGATTGTGCACTTTTTGCTATGGCTATCGCTGTAACCATACGCCATGGGGGAAATCCTGTACAAACGAGGTACAATGCACAAAAAATGAGAAAACATGCTCATGTAGTTTCATTGTAAACAGTTTTCGTTGCACTGAAATGCTCAGATAATAATTTAAATTTGATGCGAGATATCTGTTAACTTGAAACTTGACAATGTTTTGATAAATTTTAAGGCCATCATAAAATGTATATTTATGATCTGTAAATTTTTTAATTAATGTTACTTATTTATGTAATTTTAACTTTTATTCGATTGAAATCGTGTATTAGTAATACAGATATAAGTCGAGATAAATGTTATTTTCGAACATGGCAATGCTTTGGTAAATTTGGAAGTTTGATAATCAAATAATTTTGTAACAAAAGTGCTGATAATTTGTTTTGTTGCATTGATTTTATCCAGGCCTGCTTCTTTTTAATTGGCTACAAAATGTATACAAGTAGTTTTGTGTAAATAACGATATATATAGGGGAGATGGGGGCACATGTGAACTATTCGCATAAATATAGCTTTTTCTCATGACTGGATTAATTTCTATAAACAAAACCTACTCAATATAGTAAATATAACTGCCTTTTATACATGGTATTTTTTTTTTTAAATCACCTGTATAGTTCTTACATTTTTTAATATTTTTATAAATTCGAAAAATTGTTCACATGTGCCTCATCAGCGGGGTAGTTGTGAACACACGTGGGGCACATGTGAACACAAGGAAAAAATATCCTTTGACATGCTTTTTATTCTATTATTCATTTGTCATCGTAATCATTAGTTAATTACCTGTGAAATTCACCTTAAAGAAATATATATATATATATATATTTTTTTCTAGTTTCTGGGTGATATGTTTAAGCAAAAGATTATAAAATGAAAATAAGTAGATTTTGGGGGTGGAGGCTTAGATGATTCATTAAGTATTGCTGAAATAAAATAAAAAAATAAAGAAGCAATTTTAAAAAAGAAATTAAAACTTTTAAACTTTGCTTAGGGGTTTTTGTTTGGGGAATATTTTAGGGAGGGGGCGTTTACATACTATTTATCTCAAATCTGCCAAAATACGAAAGATTCCCACTCCTGTATTTGCCTTATTTACTTGTAAATTATAGATAAAGAAGGGTTTTTTAATGATTTAAAAAATATCTCGACTATAACCCCCTTCCCCTAACTTCTTTTGCTTTTGAAAGATAGAGGGGGTTACAATAGGGATTTTACGGTAGTTATCAGTTTAAAAATTTTACTTTCTTAAAATATTACTCATATCTATCTCCATTCAAAGCATCGAATACATAACTGTTTTAGATATGGAAGTAAGCCATCATTGTAAGTTTAGAACAAATGTAATAGAAAAATTTGCAAAGTTGTTCAAGGTAATACTTTTGTAGTAACAATGCATAAAAAATATTGTTGTACACTGTTTAGTAAAATAATATAAAACACTTATTGCATTTTAAAAAACATTAAATTTATTTAAAGTACAATTGAATGTAAACGAACTTGTTGCTCTTTAAATATTTGCTGAAGCATGTTCTTGATGAAGTTTCAGTGCAAAACCAACTTTGTGTGAGGAAAATATCTTCTATTTCAGGAAAATTATAGATAATGGAACTGACATTACTTATCATTAAGTTAACTGAAAGGAACAGAATCACAGAATGATTACTGGGGCACTTATGTACTGTTCATATCTGCCCCAACTTGTCTGTTCACATGTGCCCCACATTGCTTCTTTTGTTAAAATGATAAATCATTAACATGTCTCAATTTTAGAAGAAAAAAGAATTTTATCAAAATATTTATTAGTATTCATAGTATATGTTAAAACACTCAAATTCAAATAAATAAATAAATAAAGTTATACGCTTATTAACTTGAAAGAAAGATTTTACTTTTGAGATCTAAAAACAGTGTTTTGGTTACAGAGGACAAACAAAATGTCAAAAAGCTTCCAAAAATTTTCACCATATGTTTACAGGTGCTGTCATCTTTGGTAATTTTTTTCAAATAAAAAACTTATAATAACTATTGAAAAATTGTGATGTTCACTTCTGCCCCCTGTTCACATGTGCCCCCATCTCCCCTATATATAGCCGTGTAAATATGCATAAAATATTATATATAACATTATATATATTGGTGTAATATTACTTGACAATGTATGTAAGGGTGCGGTTAATAAACAGTGTAGGAAGATTGTCTCTTCAATCAGTTAATTGTAGGGGGGACCGGGGGAATGGCGACACCTTATGGGAATTTAAATTTTTTCACCTCGAAAAATTTAAATTCCGGGGGAAGACCGGTGGAATGGCGACACCTTAAGGGAATTTAAATTTTTTCACCTCGAAAAAATGTTTATTTTTTAATAGTAAAAATTCTAAAGCTGAATCATGATCTTTAGTATCTGTATAAATTTAACTGTAATCATAACTGTAAAGTAAGCATACATAAAAAAATATTTTTTAAACCTCTGCACAGTGGCGGGATTACCCAGGACACTGGGGCAATTCCGCCACTGTACCGGGGTAATGCCGCCACCCTTTAATGACCTAGTACATGCATCAAATGGATACTAGGAAACACACAACTTACTGAAAATAGTTAGAAAGCAATGTAATTGAGCAAAATAATGGTTAAGCTTACAATTTACTTCATATTGCAAAAGTCACTCTGCTGAATCGGCTCCACAACATTAAAATGAGGCCATTTCTCACCCGATTTGCATGGTGGCGGCATTACCCCGAGAGGACAATATGGCGGAAATCCTCAAGCAAAGCCGAAACAAGAACCGAACTTGTTCAACACATTACATCAAAATGTCGGCGAATGCATATAGTTTACGGGTCATATTATCTTAAATACCTAATGTTACAATAAAAGGTGCTTATCTCTACTCATTTGAAGCTCCAAAATAACAAGCAACTAGATGAAAACTACATTTTTCACTAGAACAAAAGAACGACGTACAGCAAAGTCACTCTCACTTTAGGCACTGTTTATATTGTTGGCCGCTATAGTGCAGGCACATTCACTATCTCAAACTGCCCTTAGTTTTTAAACTAGGTGGGGTGGCGGCATAACCCGGGTCGGCGGCATTCCCTCGGTCTCCCCTACGTGTCAACAAGATGATACTTACAATAAAACAACGAGGTGAATTGATAAAGCTGTTTCCCTGTACGGGAAAAATGCAGCTGAAGTAGTGCGAGTTTATCGCCGAAATCGTAAGTTACGACAAGGCACATGTTCCGTAAAACCTGTACTTGATTTGGTGAAAAAAATTGAAGAAACTGGATGCACGTGTGATCGACCAAGATCCGGACGCCCATATGTTCCTGTTTAAGTTGTTGCGGAAGTGCATAAGAGGATTATATGCTGATCTATTGCATACTACAAGAACTGTTGCAGGCAGTTTGGATTTACTCAAAATCAACAGTCCTCAAGATTCTGCGCACTGTTCTGCGGATATTTCCCTACATTTCCAGCGTGTCCAGATGTTGCAACCTGGACACGAGCAACAGCGTTTGTACTTAGCAAATTATTTTCTCATCAGATATGATGAAGATAATAGCTGGCCATTACGAATATTATGGTTTAACTGGGAACGTAAACTCCAAGAGCTGCGTTCGCTGGGCTGATAAAAATCCTCACGATGTGACCCTAACGCATTTACACAAAGCTAAAGTGACTGTGGGGCAGCATCGCAAACACAATCGTTCTTGGTTCGTACTTTTTCGAGGTCACTTACACGGGTATGAAATTGTACTCCATCACAAGTAGGGGAGACCGGGAGAATGGCGACACCTTAAGGGAATTTAAATTTTTTCATCTCGAAAAAATGTTTATTTTTTAATACACTGCTCAAAACAATTAAAGGATATTTGAAGTTTTATGTAAAATAAAGATATAAACGAATTTTTTTTTGCCGAAAATAGAAGAAGAGAATCACAAATGCAAATTTTTCTGGTTTTCAAACTGTGAAGTATGCAAATTTTGAGTTCGACGTCAAAACCGTCGCTTCAGCGACAACAAATGAAATTTGACTTTCAACTGGATAAAAGAGAATGAAGACAAGGATGATCGGCATTCAGTGATTGCTTTGTTTCGATGAGTACGATGTCTCAGCGAAGTCATTTGACAGATTCAGAAGCTTTGAGAATTGTTGGTAGGTTAGAAGGAGGCCAAACTCAAGCCGAAGTAGCGCAAGCCTTTGGAGTGTCACAAAGTGTCATTTCCAGGATCTGGAACCGTTTTTTGGAGAGTGGAAGTGCAAGCCGAAGACCAGGGCAAGGTTGTAGACGGGCAACAACGCCCAATGAAGATCGGTATTTAGCGTTAACAGCTCGGAGACACCGAACCATGAACGCTACTCTTCTCCAACAACACCTTCACTCGGATACAGGCACCACGATTTCAACTCAGACTGTCCGAAACCGGCTCCATTCTGTAGGTCTGTATGCTCGCCGACTGATGGTATGTGTTAGATTAACATCAAGGCATTGTCGCGACCGCAGTACGTGGGCAACCGAGCATGTCAACTGGAGGAGAAATGAATGGAGCAACATTCTGTTTTCTGACGAGTCCCGATTTTCTGTGCATCCGGATAATAGGTGTATTTTCATCTGGAGGGACCGTGGCAGTAGGAATAATCCTGCATTCGTGCCCGAAGGTGTCAGATTTGGCTGTGGAGGAGTGTTGGTGAATGGTGGCATCTCCATTGACGGGTGCGCTGACCTCTACATCATTCGAGATGGAGCTCTGACTGGTCGCCGATATAGGGATGAGATCCTCAGACCTATTGTAGTCCCTTACGCTGCAGCAATCGGAGATCACTTCATTTTAATGGACGATAACATCAAGCCACATCGTGCAAACCTGGTGGAGGATTTCCTTTTCGAGGAAGGAATCGTTCGAATGGAATGGCCAGCGTGTTCTCCAGACATGAATCCAATCGAGCACGTTTGGGACGCTCTAGGAAGACGAGTTTCTGGCCGCCAACAACCCCCACAAACTCTCCAAGAACTGGAAAGAGCTCTTCTGGAAGAGTGGGGCAGAATACCCCAACTCGTCATTAATAGCCTCATTGAGTCCATGCCTCAAAGGTGTTCAACGTTGCTGGCCGCCCGTGGAAACCATACCCCCTACTGAAAATGATTTTCTTTGAAGAAAACACCTTTCCTTATTCTTTTTTTCTCATATGCACAAATTGTGTTTTTTTCCTTTAGTACACAAATGCACAATAAAATGCATTTTTTTCTGCCAAACATGTGTAATTTATTCTCATATAACCTACTATGTCTGTCGACCATGTATCAATCAGCTAAACAGTTTACCAGATACAAAATCCACCTAAAACTGCAATATCCTTTAATTGTTTTGAGCAGTGTAGTAAAAATTCTAAAGCTGAATCATGATCTTTAGTATCTGTATAAATTTAACCGTAATCATAACTGTAAAGTAAGCATACATAACAAAATATTTTTTAAACCTCTGCACAGTGGCGGGATTACCCAGGACACTGGGGTAATTCCGCCACTGTACCGGGGTAATGCCGCCACTCTTTAATGACCTAGTACATGTATCAAATGGATACTAGGAAACACACAACTTACTGAAAATAGTTAGAAAGCAATGTAATTGAGCAAAATAATGGTTAAGCTTACAATTTACTTCATATTGCAAAAGTCACTCTGCTGAATCGGTTCCACAACATTAAAATGAGGCCATTTCTCACCCAATTTGCATGGTGGCGGCATTACCCCGAGAGGACAATATGGCGGAAATCCTCAAGCAAAGCCGAAACAAGAACCGAACTTGTTCAACACATTACATCAAAATGTCGGCGAATGCATATAGTTTATGGGTCATATTATCTTAAATACCTAATGTTACAATAAAAGGTGCTTATCTCTACTCATTTGAAGCTCCAAAATAACAAGTAACTAGATGAAAACTACATTTTTCACTAGAACTAAAGAACGACGTACAGAGAAGTCACTCTAACTTTAGGCACTGTTTATATTGTTGGCCGCTATAGTGCAGGCACATTCACTATCTCAAACTGCTCTTAGTTTTTAAACTAGGTGGGGTGGCGGCATAACCTGGGTTGGCGGCATTCCACCGGTCTCCCCTACTCGGTATACAACAATGTTGAAGAGTCGCCACATCTGTTCCACAAGTGCAGCAACAGCACTTTGATGATAGAAACATCTCTCCTAACATTGCAATTCTGTTGCCACCACGATCCCCCGACATCACTCCAATGGATTTCTGGTTCCTTGGGTTATCTGAAATCAAAGGTTTACATATTAAATCCAAGGAATTTTCCAGAATTGAAAAATGCCATAAAATGTGTAGTTTTCCAGATTCATTTCTGCGATGTTACGTTCATCATTGTTGTCAACAATCTCACGCATGCAGTGCGTTATTGTCTGCGAAGGTTGGTTGGTTGGTTGTATAGGGTTTTATGGCGCAAATCCCTTAGAGGACATGCTGTGCCAAAAAAAATAGACTAAAAAAAACACAATGTAAGTAAAAGACAGAAATCAGAAGAGCAATCTGGATGGGATACCCATCCAGATGTAGACATAGACGTGTAGAAGAGTGAAAAAAAATTTTAATTAAAAATAGTAGCGTAAAAAAGTTAAAAGTGATTCAACGCAAGAGCATCCTGGATGGGGTTCCCATCCAGATGTCACAAAAGTGTAAAAGATAAAACTAGGTCGTGTAACCAATGAAACAATAAAAATCATATTTCAAAATAAAATCTCGCATGTTTTAAAAAGGTAAAGAGTGCTCCATGAGGTGTTTCCCCAATGAGGTTTGTCAAGATTGGTGATGATGAATTAAAGTAAATTCTATACAGGTGCCGTAGGCCCGGACAGTCAGTTAAAACATGATGTATGGTCAGGTAATCAAAATGACAATGTGGACACATGGGTGGATCCTCCCGAAGTAAAAGATGTTTATGAGAGATCCTTGAATGTCCAATTCTCAGACGGGTAAGAAGAACATCTGCTTTCCTTGGATAACTCAAAGCCCAGGTCGTGATTGTTGGTTTAATGTGGTGCAGTTTATTATTATATTCTGAATCCCAACTTTCTTGCCAATTGTTATGAATAAAGTATTTTATGAGTAGTTTAACGTCTGAGAATGGAATTTTATGTTGTAACGGATTCAGAACACGTTTTGCTGCCTCATCAGCCATATCATTTCCAGGGATACCCATGTGCCCAGGTTCCCAGCAAAATAAAATGTTATAACCACGTCTTATCAGTTTATTATAAAGATCCAAGATGGCTGAGACAAAGGGGTGCTTATTAAATGATTTTATTGCATCAATAGAGCTTTTCGAGTCAGCAGAAATGATGAAAAAAGTCTTATGATGATGAGAAATGTGCAACATGGCTCTCTCAATTGCAATTAATTCGGCCGTAAACACAGAAATAGAAGGGTGTAGCCGATAACTGAAAGTGGTATTATCAAAGAAAACACCACAACCAACATTATCTCTACACTTTGATCCATCAGTATAAATATCAGTATAGTTATTGTAATTAGAGCGGTGTGCAGCAAATAACTGTTGAAACACAGTAGGTGCTAAATTCTTTTTGTCATAATCTTTAAAAGGATGGAGGGTTGTAATATTATGAGTTTTCCAGGGAGGGAACTTGTGCAATGGGCATGGGCTCACCTCGATATTGCTTAGATTGCTATTGTTAATAGCGTTTCTCACTCTGACTCCAAATGATGGTATGCAGGATGGTCGGTATGATAAAGCATATCATTGTCTGTATTTAAAATATCTGTATGAAGTGGATGATCATTGTGTGAAAGAATACGATAGTACAATTCTAATGAAAGCTTTTCCCAGAAATGATGCAATGCTGGTTCATTATAGTCAACATACAGACTTAAAACTGGCGGTGTACGAAATGCACCAGAGCAGACACGGAGTGCGCTATGGTGCACAGTGTCAAGTTTTTTAAGAGTGGAAATGCAGGACGAACCATAAGACCTGGCAGGCATAGTCAATTTTGGAACGTATAATAGAACGATAAATTTTAAGGAGAGAACCACGGTCTGCTCCCCAAGATGTCTTCGAAAGCACCTTAATTAAATTAAGGGATTGTTCACATTTTTTCCGCAACTGTAAAATATGTGGTAAGAAAGTAAGTTTTTTGTCAAAATACACGTCCAAAAAATGGACGCAGTCAACAACACAAATTTGATAAGAACCAATAAAAATTTCAGGGTCTGGATGCAGATCCCTACGTCTACAGAAATGTACACAAGAAGTTTTGTCCTGAGATATAATAAAACCATTTTTATTTGTCCATTGAATAATACGGTTGATAGCTAACTGTAATTGCCTCTCGATAACACGCATATCCTGTTCTTAACATAAAATTTTAAAATCATCAACATAGAGAGTTCCCTGAACACATGGGGGCAATGGTCAAGGATGCCATTTATCTTGATAGCAAAGAGGGTGACACTCAGAACACTACTCTGAGGTACACCCTCTTCTTGTATATAAAAACTGGAGAGGATCCCGCCAATTCGAACTTGAAAAATACGAATGGCGAGGAAATTCTTAATAAAAATCGGGAGGTTACCACGAAAGTCCGAGTTAAAAAGATCGCGAAGGATACCGTACCTCCATGTCTTGTCATATGCTTTCAGTAGGTCAAAAAACACTGCGACCAGATGGTTTCTCTTTAAAAAAGCAGTCTGTATATGAGATTCTAAGAGAAGGAGGTTATCAATAGTGGACCTACCTCGTCGAAATCCGCTTTGGAAAGCTGCAAGGTAATTATTTGATTCTAAAATATGGACCAGGCGGCAATTAATCATTTTTTCTAAAAGTTTGCATAGGCAACTAGAGAGTGCGATTGGCCTGTAATTATTTGGATCGCTGCAATCCTTTCCTGGTTTTGGAAAAGGGATAACAATGGCTTTATGCCAGGCATTGGGAAAAGCTTGTTCCATCCAGATTCTATTGTAATAAGCCAGAAGGTTATTTAGAGAAGTCCTGCTGAGATGTTTCAGCATGGTATATGTGATTCCATCGTGACCTGGAGCAGATAAATGACTGTTTTGTAAACATTTTAAGAGTTCTGAAATAGTGAAAGGAAGGTTGTAATCATAAGAGTGGCATGAATTAAAATTGATGTTGGTAGTTTCCATTTGCCTTTTGTATGATAAAAAAGGTTCTGGGTAAGAATCAGAACTAGAATTACATGCGAGGGTACTTGCTATTGTTTCAGAAATGTTTTTTGGTTGGTTGGTTGGTTGATTAGAGTTTTATGGCACAAAGTCCTCATAGGGACATGCTGCGCCAAGAAAAAGTTTAGGAGTAAAACATAGTTAAAAATTAAAAGTTACATTAAAAGATTGTCAGAGATATCAAAGTGAAAGAGCAAAACAAAATGAAGAAAGCAATGTGATGATACAAGTAATAAAAAATAATGCACAATGAAAGCGACAATACACAAGGTTTTAAAAGACAAAAAATAGTTAAAACACTAGAATATTTAAATTAAAAAATTCTAAAATCTCTAAAGTTATGAAAAGTTATATGTTCAAGAAATAAAGCATAAAATGTTATATAATACTGCTTTAAGAACGAAGTTATAATTCAAAATTTTAAAACTATATAAAGCTACGTAGGATGAATAACTTCAAAAACTGTATTATTGTCATCGTTATCAGAGTCATAACTACAAGAGTCCATAGCCTCTTCTGCATAGTTGAGCAGCTGTTTGTGATCTTTAATATTAGTTATTGCTGGGCTAAGACATGATTTATTGCTTTTTCTCTTCACAGTTTTCCACTTGGAGGTTTCTTTCTTTCTTTTTGCGCGAAAGTTTTTTCATTTGCTTTCGGAGTTGGACAAACAATAGGTTTCACTAATTTGCTTTTATCTGTAGCTATCGTTTTTTTTGTTTTATGTTCGGTTGATATTTTTGATTTAACTGATGATGTTTGGGGAGAATTAGGTTTCTGTAATGATAGAACTGGAGATGAAGCAGCCTTAGTTTCAGTCTGATGATTAGATGACTTTTTGGATCCAACTGGAGATTTCTGTGAATGAGTAAGTTGATACTCTATTGTAACTGGTTCTGAGGATGGTAGCCAACGTTCCAATAATGGGGTACCATAGCATTTACTACCAAGAGAGACGTCCCGAGTTTTTTTAGGTTAAGTATTGGTTGAATGTGTCATAGATGTATTATTTGGTGGAAAAGAGCAGTCGGTCTGGGTACTGATGTGCCTTACGGATTTTGGTTGTTGTTTGAGTATACTGGAGTAAGATACCCCAACAGAGGGGGTCCTAGATTCAACAAGTTTACGGGCTTCAGGGTAGGAAAGTTTTTGAGTAATCTTAACTGCAAGAATTTCCTTTTCACGGATCCAGTTAGGGCAAGAGCGAGAGTACGATGTATGGTCACCTTTAAAATTAGCGCAGCGTTCTGGTTTTTCGCAAGTTTTACCGTCATGGCCGACTTCTGCACAACGTGGACAAGTAGCAGATCCACGACAGGTAGTATTAGTATGCCCATACCGCTGGCACTTAAAACAACGCAGAGGATTAGGGATATAAGGCCTAACTGGACAGTTTAAATAACCAGCTTTAATTGTAGAAGGTAAAATATGGCTATTGACAGTTAGAATAATGTGTTTAGTAGGAAGCATTTGCCCATTTCGACGGATAGTGATACGGCGTACATCTATGATATTTTGATCACTTAAATTAGCTAGAAGTTCTTCTTTTGTAGAAAATAAAAGATCTGGTTCAGATATGACACCACGGCAAGTATTAAGAGTTTGATGTGCTTTAACAGAGACAGAAAAAGTACCTATAGTATCGCAATTTGACAGAAGTTGTGACTGACTGGCTGAAGAAACCTCAACCAGTAAGTCCCCAGACTGCAATTTTTTGAGCGAGTGACCATCACCCAAAACAGACTGAAATGTTTTTGCTATTAGAAAAGGTGAAGTTTTTTTGAAAGAACTATCTGAGAGACTATCAGTGCGTTTAATTACAAAAAAACGAGTGAATAACGTCTGTACAGTTTGTTGCTCGCCACTTGGGAGAGAAATAGAAGGAATGTTAGTTTTTCCATCCATAATTGAAAAAAAGAAAAAGAATTCAGACCCCGGCCGCACCACCCACTACCGAGCCCAACAAGAGGATGCACATTCGTGCACCAGTGCTAGCCAGGGCCCATACGGTCACAAGACACTCCTATGCCAGTCTCCACCCTTAGCGAGATGGCTAGTAAGTACTCGCTCACTTGATCCCCAGCCAGTGACACAAGTCAGCTGACCAGCCGATTGATGCATACGGGACCAATATGCACCTCCCGTCTACCTGAAGCAGAGGCCAAAGCAGTGTGTTGGTTACCCTCAACTACCAGGATCCCCCTTTCCAGGGACACAGGTCGCCACGCACGGCAAACACGTGGGTGGTTTATAATTCTCCACAAGTCGATATACAGGATGATATCGGCTCATACAGAATTGCCCTCACCTCCGAAGAGGAAACCACAACGAGAGTGAAACATAGAGGAAAGAAAGACAAGAGAAATAAGAGGAAAAGGAAAAGAGAAAGATCGCTCAGGAACCCGGGGTTGCGAAGCCCGTGAATACCTAAAGAAGGTATCCCCCTGGGGGGAAATGTTTTTTGGAGATGCTATGGTTTGGCCATTGTGTTTTAAAATTGAGATGTGGTTTTCAGATTATAAACCCATACAATTTTTCACTTTTTTCCAAAGAACTTTAATTGAGGTATTACAATTTATTGTGGAGATGTATTGCATCCTGGATTCACGTTGGCTTTTGCGGCGCACTCTTCTAGCATCAGCCTTTGCTTTTTTGTATGCAATATAATTAGCATTATTGGGATACCTTCGGAAGATGCCCCATGCCTTCTGTTGACTTTTTTTTGCCTTTTGACAATCATCATTCCACCATGGTTTCCTGTGTTTTGGGGTAGAAAGTGATTTAGGAATGCTAATATCTGCAGCATTGATAATACAATGGGTGATATTATCAAGCGCATCGTCAATATCACCTTCTATCATATCCCTAGTGATTTTAGCAAGGTCTGTAAAAGTTGGCCAATTGGCTCTGTAATAGACATAGCAATTAAAGCAATTATTAGAATCCCTGTGAGGAGTAGTCTGTGAGATAAAAGTTGGAAAATGGTCACTGCCGTGTAGGTCATTAGAGACCCAGAAGTTCCAATAAGGAAAAATAGATGCAGAGCAGATAGTGAGATCTATGGCATGAAAGGTGCGCGTCGGTTCATGAAAATACGTATGGTCACCATTATTGAGGAGGCATAAGCCATTGTCGGAAATTAACTTCTCTATAATATCACCACGTTGATTAGTGTCAGAACTACCCCACTGTTGGCTATGAGCATTAAAATCTCCAACAATGATGAAAGGAGTGGGGAGTTGGAGAAGGAGATCATCAAGTAGTGCTGACTGAATTATTTGGTGGGGTGGTAAATAAACAGTACAGATTGTAATGAGACGTTTTACATATACACGGACTGCAACATCTTGTAAGTTTGTTTTTAAGTTAATATGAGTATGGGGTAAATTGCGAGAGATGAAAAGAGCCACTCCACCAGTGACCCTATCATTACCTGTAAAATCTTTTCTGCATGTAGCATAGGTGCGCAATTTTGCTTTGTCAGTGGGTTTTAGATGGGTTTTCTGCAGAGCTAAACATAAAGGTTGATGGTCGGATAGAATATTACGGATTTCGTCATGTTTATTATGATAACCACGACAGTTCCAAGAGATAATATTATAATATTAGACATGAATGAGTTTTTTTTTTTTTTTTTTTTTACTACCTGCGTAATTTTATTCGGAGATAGTCATACTATCTCCATCGTTAAATTCTTCATCCGGTTCTGGGTGAAGAGCTAGAGAATCATCATCCTCCATTTTATCATTTTGTTTTGATTGAGTTTCATTTTTGGATGTTTTATTCTTTTTAGCTGAATTTTCAGATGACAAGGTGGCTTTAATCGTTGGTAGGTTAAATTTTTCGGCATCAGATTTACGGCTTGGTTTCACAGATGGTGTTTTAGTTGTATTTTGAGAACCTCTTTTATGGAGTGGAAGTTTAGAAATAACAGATTGTGATGATTTTACAGAGACATTTTGTGGTGGTTTAGGAGGAACAGACTTAGGTGACTTAGGAGGAGGAGATTGTGTTGATCTATTCGTCTTAGCAGAATTATTAAACAGGTAGTTATCTTTTTGATTAGGTTGGCAATTAGGTTTAGTGACGAGTTCTGTTTGAGTTGCAATAGATTGATAAGTTTTATGGACAGTTTTAGACAAGGCAGTAGCGTATGACACACCAACTTTGGGTGTCTTTGATTCAACAATTTTTATGGCTTCAGGGTACGATATGTCCTTTGTGCGTATGGTCTGTATCTCTTTTTCTTTTTTCCATATTTCACAATTTTTAGCGTAAGATGGATGATCTTTTTTGCAGTTGACACAACATGGTGGAGCATTACATTGCGCACTGTCATGGCCAACTGCACTGCACCGACCACAGGTGGCCTTACCTCGGCATGAGGTTTTTGAGTGCCCAAAGCGTTGACAATTAAAGCAACGCAGTGGGTTTGGTATATATGGTCTGACGGAACATGATAAATATTCGGCTTTTATATATTTTGGTAAGTTGGGCATGTTGAAGGTAAGTATAATGTGCTTGGTAGGTATTTGTACTTGGTTAGCTGGTATTTGTTCGTCTTTACGATAAATTTTTATTCGTCTATCTTCTATGACACTTTGTTCCCCTAAGTTTTCCAGTATTTCATCTTCAGAAACATGCAAGAGATCAGATTCTGATATCACTCCGCGAGATGTATTTAGCGTTCTGTGAGGAGATACAGAGACAGGAATGATGGAAGAGGCAAAATGTGTGCATTTTCTTAAATTGGCTGCTTGTTGGCTATTATTAACCTCCACAAGAAGTTCATTAGATCGTAGTTTTTTTATATTTTTTGGTTCACCAACCAAACCGTGGATAGATTTATGTATCAATAGGGAGATGTGTGATCAAAACTCCCCTCTTGGCGTTTAACTACAAAAAACTTTTCATCTGATTTGCAAGATTTATTAGCATTGCAGGAGACATTTGATTCTTCTATTTTTCCAGTGGCAGCTTCTGCTCTATCTGCCCAAGAATTTTGCAACAATTTAGTTTGGCTCTGATTATTAGCTTCTGAACAAGAAGCTAACGAGGTACTCATCACATTAGTTATTTGTGGGGCTTCCACATCGCTTGTTTTTTTCCCCTATAATTGTAGCCATAATGAGAGTTAAATATATGAAACGCCAGGCATCGGGCCTGGTCACCGACCCTTCTTCTTACCGTTACTTTAGGTGCAGGTCTCAAAAGGGTGAAAACTATCAACAAACTTCCAAGTTTTTCGAACGTTGGATTAAACTCGATAGCATCTCCAAACCCTAGTTCTTTCATAGTGGAACTCGGTTGTCGTGTTGCCTTTGCAGCTTTGTCCAACCTACATCGCCCTTACGTCGAAAGGACACCAGTCGCCCAGTGGATTCCTAACCACCGCCATACAAGTATGGCATCCACCGATCACGGAACCGGAATTCGGAAATGCCCTGCACTCTGGGACTCGAGATCAGCCTAAAGAGGCAGAAATGAGGCGATGAGATTAAAAAACCTCAACACCCAGAGTGTCTCACGTGAAAATAAAAAAAATCCACTATTGTAAAAAAGAAAAAGTAATGCGAGAGAGAACTTAGAAAAAAGGTGTATTTTTGTCTTTTTTAAAACTTTAAAACTTTTTTTTTTTTTCTTTTTCTTTTTTTTTTTTTTAACAGAACAAGAACAATGTTAGTAGAACAAAGAACAAATAAGTTAGTAAAACCTAGAACATGAACTGGAACAAAGAGGTAACAAACTAAAAAGAGAAGAATAAAAAGTGTGAAACAAAGAGAAAAGGATAGACAACCAAAAACAGAAGACAGGAAAGGAGAAAGATCGCTCGGGAATCCGGGGTCGCGAAACCCGTAAATACCTAAAGAAGGTATTCCCCTGGGGGACGTCTGCGAAGGTGGGCATGTTGAAAACTGCTAATTCAAATGTTTCATTCCTTCTTGTGTTGTCATTGGTCCTTTACAATGGTCTTTTGTGCAAGTGTTTTACGCCGGCAATTTTCATCGTACGTATATCATTCCAACGATATTTATAATTTTTCAATACGCTGATGAAGTTGTGCCTGAAAAAGATGGGTGTTTGCTACATTGAAATATAGAACTAGGAACGTGCATATTTTTTAAAGGAAATGGTCAATACAGTGTTTTTGTTTTTAAGTTACACATTTTACTACATGTTTTGTTTCATTATTTTTCTTATCCTGGAACTCCAGCAATATCTAGCAACATATATAAGTGTATATTGAATCCATATATAATTTCTTATTCTATGTAAACGTTATCTTAAGGTGGCTACCATATTCTTTTACCACATTACTATGTTTTCTGTATCATAATTATATTCATCAGTATTTTATTGTTTATACATTTCAATGTCATATTTACCTTTAGTATATTGAACGCGTTGTTTTTAATCATGTTAATTAATATTATCTAATAATATTTTAAACTTATAACGGTAAAGGAGACTGCAGTCATCTAGGGACGGGCCTTGTAATCTATGCTGGCATAGTTTAAAAAGTCTCTTTTTCTAAAAGAGGGGGGGGGGATATGTTATAAAACTGATAAGATTCTCTATAACTTTTTTTAGTAGTATATTTTCTCCTTAGTTGTAAACTCAATTTCTATATCTGCCCCACGTAGCACTTCAAAGCGTTAGAACCCCATAAGAGATATTATCAAGTATTGCATTTTCGATACTCATCAGTGCCGACATATGTTCGATGTCTTGACACTTCTCAAACATCATAATTTCTTGGCTACTTCAAATCCCAATTAATTCAGAAGTAACTCGCAACACATGGCTCAAGTATTTATAACTTTGTATCCTATACTAAAGTGAAAGCCCATTATCCATGATTACTAAGGAACATCTAATATAAAAGAGCTTAAGGTTATAAATTGTAATAAGGTAGTTCTTCAAGTGGTGATTTTCTCTTAGAACTAAAAAATCACGCAGATTCTAACGAGCCGCCATTGGGAACAGACATAGGATTGGGGCTGTTCGGATTGATCCCGGCGAGTGCCGCCCTGGAGGACTGCGACCCCGGCAAATATGTCCTCTACGCCCAATAAAGTAATGATGAACGAAGTGTGTGCTTTTTAAATACGAATGAGGCCAGCCACAACTCCAAAACTGAGTTTTATAATATGTATATATATATAAACAATTTTTTTTTTCCAACAGGGATGCTTCTTTCATGGATGCTCTGTATGCTATAACGGACATTCGGTTATGTCAGTTAGTATGACAACATTAATGAAAAAAACCGAAGAAACTTCGTTCACAAGGGTACCTTGTAATCAAAAAGTGGGAACACTAATTTGTTAAAGAAAGACTATCCAAATACAATCCTTTTTACATACGCATCAATTACAAGACCGATTAAATCCTCGCGATACTTTTTTGGCGCCAGGACAAAATGCTGTCTAATTAACCATGAAGGACCTGCTAAATACGTAGATTTCTCGTCATTATATCCCTGGGTAAGTTTTTTTCCACAACAGCTTATGAATATATTCACAAAACAAAGAATTGTTTCGGTGTTTAATCTTTTTTACTTAGGTAAATAAATACTGCAAATACCCCGTTGGTAATCCCTAGATCATAACTGGGAATCTTTCCGACTTAGAAGACTATTTTGGTATTATTAAATGAGATGTTTTGTCGCCTATCTATCTATATTTACCAGTTTTACCATATAAATGCAATAACAAATTGATGTTTCGCTATGCAAATCTTGTGTCGAAACTTTGCAAAAATCTCCGTGACAGCACACTGCTGGTGACTGCAGATGAACGCGCCAATATTGGCACTTGGATAGCAGAGGAGGTTACATTAGCAGTAAAAAAGGGATACCAGATTACAAAAGTCTTTTTGAATTTTCTAGCAACTTTTTTTTTGTTTTTGTTTTTCTAAATCAAATTATCTATGTACCTTCCTACCTAGTATGTACATATATTTATTTTTTCTTTCTTTCTATTTTCTTACGTATCCTTCTATATATTAAAAAAAGTTTTGATTTGGAAATGGACCAATGAACATCTGCGTAGATATTCCGGGTAGATCCACATCATATTTGAATGTTTAAGCATGGCCTTCCATCGTTAATATTAAAAAAACTGTTGCATACAAAAATATGAAAATCGGTGGTATTATAGAGAAATGTTTGATAAACACGCTGATGCAGACAGTTTTCAAGTCGAAGAAATATTTTAAGAGATATTTAATGCTAAAGTTGGACCAAAATCGTTCCATTAAAAAAGTTTTATTGGAGCAAAAACTATACATGAGAATTTATTCATTTTTAGATCATTTTATACGTTATAAGTTCCCGATGTGCAGATTTCATTTACTTTTCTTATTTGACTCATTTTTTGAGGTTTTATTTCAATTTTAATTTCAAATTTTCAGCATTTCGAGAGATATTTTTTACAAATTTTAGAAAATGTTATTAATTTAAATTGTTGACAAGTTGTATAAACAGAGCAAACAATAATGTTTACTTCAAATTAAAAATTTATTTTACACGTGACTACTATAAACAGAAAATATAAAAAGCAGGAACTCATTGAAAATTACGTCATAAAAACTATAATTACACGTGAATTTTAAAAGAGACAGAATATTGTAAGATAATAAATTCATCATGCGTTAGAAGTCTTAAATAGGAGAATTTACGTCACATTTACGTCACATTACACTTATTATATAAAATGAACAAAAAATAATATTGCAAAACAGTTTAAATTTAAAAATTGCTCGAGACATTTATTTGATATTGTAAGATGTTCATAATATTTAATTTCTAACAAAGTATTTTTACGTGAATATTAAAAAGGAAAAGAAAAGTTTGGTGAAAATTACGTCAGATTATAATTCTCAGATTCAAATTACAATTCAGTCTTCCGAAATCTTTCAAAAGCCGATCAAATTATCGTGCTGTTAGAGTCTGCGGTGTCTGAACGGGGGTTGACGAGCGTAGCTCGTAGGGGGCAGAGCCCCCTAGTCTTTTATATTATAATTATTGTAGTCTTTAGATGAAGATTCTGTAGTATATGAAGACTGAATTTCCTTTTCTTCAAAAATACGATGACGTCAGTTTATTTTTTTTAACTTGTAACATATTTTAGTAAATTATTATTATTATTATTTAAGAAAAACGATTTTGTTACCTTTCTATAATGTAAGGTGAAACATTATTTTTGGAGACTGGAATATCAGATTGGAGGATATCAGCATTTTCAAATGTTATTGTGGATTAAAGATGCTCCTGTTATTAGTGAGTCATCTTTAGATGACGTAGCATCTTTTATAAATAGATCCATAACCTGTGCTACTCCTATAAGTCATAATTCTCCAACTCTGCATAAACGAGTCACATCATTTCAAAATAAGCACAATGATTATTCTATGAAAAAAAGAAGGCAAAAAGTGGTTTCCGTTCTGTATGTTGGTTTTTATTATTATTATTTAAGTAAAAACGATTTTGTTATATTTCTGTGATATAAGGTGGAACATTAATTTTGGAGACTGAAATATCAGACTAGAGGAGCTCAGCATTTTCATATGCTATTGTGGATTAAAGATGCTCTTGTTATTAGCGAGTCATCTTTAGATGACGTAGCATCTCCCCATTTTTTATCACTGTCAATGCCAAAATGCACCCATTTTTGATCACTGTCAATGCCAAAATGCAATTTGCAATAGTGGTGTTCTCTCGATGTCTAGTACCACAAAGCCTTTTTCAAAGCTTAACGGTTTGTGCGAAAGCCGGGAGACCCGCGACCTGTAATGCGCACTAGGCTTGACATCTAAATTAGTGAGCTATGTGGCACCCTTTTTTTTTTTTTTAAGGTTTAGAGATGGATAGGCTTGGCTACCTTATACTATAGCTTTCCTGTGCTCCTTGGTACCCTACTACCTTTACATTCTCCGTTTTTGCCTACGCCAGTGCGTGAAGTGACATCGAAGTATAGGGCAACCAAAGAATTCTTAGATGCCTTATGCGCCCTTTTTTCTGGAGGTTATATTTAACCTCGTGCTTCCAACTCTGGAATGGCCCTAGGGTCTCCACCAGAGCTTCCAAATTATACTTTTAGGCCGTGCATTGTTTCGAAATTCATCCTTAGTTCTTTTTCATATTTAGTTGGAGGTTACGCGCGGCGGCGTTGCATACCGCGTCGGCACTCCATAAGCACCGCGATGTTATGTCACGTAGCATCTTTTATGACTAGATGCACAACCTATGCTATTCCTAAAAGTCATAATTCTCCAACACCGCATAAACGAGCCACATCATTTCAAAAACACAAGCACAATGATTATTGTATGAGAAAAAAGAAAGCAAAAAGTGGTTTCCGTCCTGTATGTAGGTTTGGATTTCCAAGATCAGTTACTGAAAAATTTGTAATCAGGGATACAATAGAATCCATAGCCGTTAGATCAATCGTTTGTACGATCTTGAACGCAAAGAAGAGTGTAAAATGATTAATGATTACAATTCTACAAATGCTGCTGGCATGGAATAGGAATATGGATATACAATACATTGGTAAAAAAACATACATTTTGAATTACTATTTAACAAAATATACTACGAAAAGTGAAAAGACACATCTCATGAATACTTTATAAATAAAACAAAAAGTTTGAGAAGTAAGTTATTCAATATCGATCTAAGATTATTAGGAAACAGAGAATGTGGAGCTTTAGAAGCTAGTGATACTCTGCTTGGCATACAATTATATGATACCGATCCACAAACTACAATTAAGTGGCTAGGTGTAAATAAATGTTCATCGCAACAGAAGGATTAAATCCAAATCCGAGATGGATATGTTCGATTCAAAATCCACATATATTCTATGAATCTTAGGTTGATGATTTCTATCCGGCAAGGCCGCATCAATTTGAATGCATTTATATGATTTTATGAGGTAGTTTGACAACGTTAATAAAAAGCCGATTTCAGAGAGAACAAAATTATATGTTTTAAAAGAAGGTGCTAAATATTTAAAAGAAAGGGACAGACCATACATTTTAAATCATCATCATTATGATGCAGAACAAGTGCCAGAAATTATTTCTTCGCTATTTTTTTTTATGTTCAAACCCTGGCGTAAGTTATAAGTGTTGAAAATTTGCTTCGAAATGACTTCATTCGTCACATCAAATCATTCACGTGAAAAAGCTGAGTTGACAGAAGCATTTAACTATGGAACTCATGCACAGAACAACGAAAAAAAATAGAAAACGCTATTAGAAATGTTTAATCTACAATGTGAGAATTAATTGAGAGAGAAAATATTGAAGTTGACGAAGGTCCTGGTAATCCATTACAATTCAATGCTATCGATGATTTCTATCGCATTAATATTGAAGGAAATCAAAATATGGGCGACTTTCAAGAAATATCATATTTAAAAGTCTTAATAATGATCGCACAGAGAATACTTGATAGTATTACCGCTAAATCTAAAAAAAGGGATAGTAACAAAAAAATATGGGATGTTTTGTCAGTGGTACGGGAAGAACAGGAAAAAGTTACCTAATAAAAGCTGTCAAACTCTGGGTCCACCATTATTTGAAAAAAAAAAGTAAGCGTAAATACACTAACAGGAATCGCAGCTTTTAACGTAAATCGACCATCGATACATAGGCTTCTGCAGCTACCAGTCGAACATAAAAAGACGCCAAGACATAAACCACTATCTGATGAAGTACTCAAAAAATTAAGATGCGATTTAAAAGATTTTGTTTTATTCATCATAGATAACATATCAATAGTTTCTAACGTCACATTAGCATTTATTCATTTCAGTCTTTCAGAAACATTTGACACGAGTGATGAAGATAATGGGTGGTTTGGTAGAAAACATATTCTGGTTTTAGATCTCTTGCAATTACCACCTGTCAGAGAAAACCCTGCATTTGAATATTATCACCTTCTGAAGTGACCAAGTTACTCGGATCACTTAATGTCCCTAATTTATGGACAGAATTATTTATGTATGGCGAACTCACAGAAAACATAAGACAACATAATGATTCTGTTTATGTTGAAATACCAAAAATAATAAGAATAGGGATAATTACAGAAGCTGATTATGAAGTTCTATCAAAAAGACTCATTCAACTTCAATCGAATACTAACGAGGGCAGACTGCAAGATATTTCAGATTATCTTTTAAAATGTCCAGATGATACAATATGTTTATTGCCAACAAGAAACATGTATTATCGGTTGAACGACGCCATAGTTAAAGCACTCAATGGTCTTGAAATACACCTTATTGCAACAAAAAATCTTGAACGCCCAAAGTTCTTATTAAAAGGAGCACGTAAAATCCTTCTAAATTATGATGGAGACGATTCAATGACAAAAGGATTACAAGAAAACATAATTAAGAAACGAGATAGAGCGATGTTGAAAAGAAATATTGATATAAATTTAGGTTTGGTAAATTGGTCTATAGGTACAGTCATAGAAGTTAAATGGCATCCAGATTACCACAAAAAAGTTAAAAGAGTAGTAAAAGTTTGGCAACATTCAACTGTTATTGGAAATAGAGTAAAAGTGTGTTATAAAAAATGAAGATAAAACAAAGTAGTACTAGTTTTCCTTATCTGGTCTGGTCACGAAATTTCTTAATCCGGGAGAACTCGCTAGTGAGAATGCCCAATTGCTTTTCTATTACTTTACATTCATATAATATCAACTTTTTTTGGTTGGCCTAGTACTTTTATTCACAAAATAGGTAAAATAATTGAAAAACATTTTGAAATTTTAATTAAAATGAAAATTGATTTAAATAAGTCTTAAAAAAGTACGACTGTGAGAGAAAATCTCATGCAGCGAGTTCTCCAGGGTTAAAGATCCTGTAACAGAGCTATAACATGTGGCTTTGATACATACTTAGAAAAAGGCAGTAAAAAATTGTTAAAATTAAGACATTTTTGATGAAGTACTAAAAGTTAATCCGGATTGTATAATTAAAAACTGCTTTGAGCTAATTAAGTGTTTATAACAAATGAATAACATTTCAAGTTTAACTGCGTGCGATTTTGAGGATCTTTACAACAGTACAGGTTTGAACAACTTAAAAATACAAATAATGAAATTTTTCAATAAATGTAATTCCTCTGATATCGGACAGAATTTTTTTTACATATATTTAATTTGTTGTACTGGAAAATTATCTATATCATGGCAAAAATGTATATAAACAAACTAGTCGACCTTGGCGACAGTTTGGTCTCCCTCAAATGTATGTTAAGCATTGTACCAAGTTGCTTTTATTCATAATTTAAATTACATGCTTAATTCGTCACCAAATCGGAAGATTCTGATAGGAAAATCAAGAACTTTGCATTTCATGTTAGTTCTGCGCAGGTGATAAATCGCCAAATATTGTTCCCGTTGTATTGTTTCGCATTTCATTTTTAAATATAATCCTTTCACTCATTTTATTTAAAATATATAACTTTAAAATTGAAACATTTAAAATTCAAGACATTTATTTATTTATTTATATATTTTTAAAGGATGAAGAAAAATAATACATAAATCATGGCATTTAATTTCAACATCAAAGTACTGTTTTAATTTACCACACGAAAAAAAAATGCTAAATGACAAGTTAAAAAATGCTGTTGACGAGATTTGCGCCCGACTATCACAAAAATACCAAGAATTGTTTGAGATAATGGCAACTTATGGTGTTTTATTTTAAAAAATAATTTTGATTAAAAATGGCCGATGAATATCACCAATATTGCAATCCTAGAGTACTATCATGTATCATAATACACAAGATGTGTTTCCATGGAGAGATAGAATTAAGATGATTTAAGATTTTTTTCAAAGAGAATTTTCATAATACAACAGTGAGTCCAAGAGGCCATGTGCTCTTACATAAATATCTAAATAATTCTGCAATGGGCCTAAACTGGCCATATGTTTCAAGTTGCATTTGATTCTCATTCAGTCAATAATTTAAAATGATACTGATATTATATCATATCATTTTAATTCTTCATTTTTACATTTATTATTTTAATTTCATTGTGTTCATACGTCAATAAATAATTAAAACTTTTTCTAGTATAATTTGATTATTTTATGCCTCCATATGTTAAACTGATTTGATAATTAGATTATGAATTTTCCGAGTATTTAAATATAAGAAAGGTTTCTCAATATCGTACATCTAGTTGGTGATTTGAAAATCAGCATGACATAACAAAAAGTGCAAAAAAATTTGGGAATGTTTACAACACATATATCACCAATGTTGCATTCTTAAAGTGTTACCGTGTGTCATAAATAAGTTGCGTTTCTGTGAAGTAATTTAATAAGATGATTTCAGATTTTAAAAAAAATGAATTTTCATAGTCAAAGAGGCCATGTGCTAAAAGGGATCTGCTGTCTCTCTCTCTCAGCCGGCAAAGAGAAGATTTTCATTCGGCCAATAGCGTGCTGTGCCTTCCACCCCCCCCCCCCCCTGACTTTTTCTGAGCGCGTTGGTCACGTGGTAAGCAGTCGGATATGAGAGCTCGCAGATTTGTTCTAGCAGTGACGTTAACGAAATATTCAGTGTTTCGTTATGTTTGTTAAACAACGTTTATTTTTCTAATCAACATTCTGATCAATCAAGGTCACCGAATATCACGATCGCTTGAATATACATACTCTAAATGCTTTTATATAAATATCTTAATTTTATATTGAGCCTTGTCTGGTCATGTGTTTCCGTCGCATTTGATTTTTACGCAGTTACTAATTTGATATGCCACTGGTGTTACATCATGTCATTTTTCATTCACATTTATTATTTTCCTTTCATTGTGCTCATATACATTCAAGATTTAAAAAAATATATTTGGAACATTTTAGGTGCGTTAAATTTATTTGATAATTAAATTATGAATATTCCAAGTATTTCGATATAATTTTTTTTTTTTTTTAATCGTACATTTGGTTAGGGATTCCAAAATCTGCGTGACATGAAAAAAAGTTTTTAATGAAAAAATACTTCAGCTGTTTACAGCATGAATATTACCAATGTTGTATTTATAAAGTGTTATCATGTGTCACCATAAACAAGTTGCATTTTTCTATGAAGTAAAATAAATGAAATGATTTAAAAATTTTAAAAAGTAAATTTTAATTAAAAAAAATGGTCCCAAGAGGCTATATGCTCTTTTATAAATATCTTCATTATTGTACAGTGGTCTAGGAGGCCAATTTTTATTCTTCATTTTCACGTTTATTAGTTTCATTTCATTGTGTTTATATATGTATTAATAATCAAGATTTCTTTTTAATATAGTTTGAACATTTTATGTGTCCGTATTTGAAATTGATTTTTAATAATTAGATTCTATAATTTTTTCTTGTGCACATCAAAATCTTTTACTTACATGCTTATCCAACACATCACCTAAGAACGCATCACTCGATCTATATATAAACGAAGGGGCAGATGTCAGATAAGATTTCCTTGCCCATGTCGCAAACAGTACGCAAGTCACTGCAAATCCTGCCTCCACCTCGATCCAGCCATACAATTAATTTGGTGCCAGGGAAAATAATCTTGAACAAAATTTACTAAATGTAAAAATGTAAATCACTTACTCCGCTGCTGGAACCAATTCATACATAACTCCATAGTCAAAAGCAACCAATTCCCTGGCCTCCACTTCCCAAGCCGCATTCGAAAACTTTATAATGGACGACTCGGAGTCCATGTGCTCATAAAGAGATTTATTTGGCCGTTCGATAATGCCTAACTCTTATCGACCCTCGCTTACCAGCATATTTTTCTGGTGGAACAGGATCTTCTTTCGCTCCCCTTTCAGGACGAAGGGATCGACATGGCCGTGAACCGAATTAAAAAAATTTGAAAGCTCCACAAAAAGTACGAATTCTTTCACTGCATGGTGAGGGGCCGTGGCATTTCCCAGTTTTCTGCGAGCGATGGGAACGGATCAAGGTCTATCATGCACCCTGCCCTCCTCCTGCTGGTGCGACGGACGCAAAGAACGCGAACCTCGTCATCGGCAGCATAGGCAGGCGCTGATTACCTAAGAGGCACGAGAAGTACGTGCTTCCCCTGGAAAAATTTTGAAGGGGCCCGAAATTGAGAAAACAGGGCCCCAAATCTTATATTGAATTTCCATTCCAAAGTTTTAGCTACTTTCTTTTCAATTAACTCAATCTATATAGATTTTTTTAAATGTCACATAGCAAATAACCACATTATCACCATTCTATAGTTTGTCCAACCAACAAACAAAGCCGTCATTTATCAGGTAGTATTATCGTCCAACCAATCGAAATCGAAAAAATCAACCGGGCAAGCATAATGCCCACCAGGTTGTTAAGTTAGTTGCTAGGTCATGACGTCTACCGAAACTGATTTACTGTCCTTCCAGGAAAAGCAAAATCGTCACCAAAGACATTTTAGATACATAGGTGCGTTACAGAAATTGTTTCTGATGTCTTTACAAAAGCCTCTGTTCTCATCATTGTCACCCTTTTTATTATGCTTTATCCTACTTTCATCTTTATTTCATTTCTTTATTTATTTTAATAATACTTTATTTTATTAAAACATTCTTATCTTTCTTTCTTTAAAGTCTCTTAAATTCAGTTTCCGACTTCATACTTTTTCCCTTTTTCATTCGTGCAAAACAGCTTAGTTCTCGCAGTTTTGCCTCGTAGAGTTTAGTTCTCGTAGAGAACATCAGATGGCATCGTATGTCCAGAGCGTCGGCAATCGTTGCCATGGTTACACCTTCACGTGCTTATTCCTGGAAGCCGGTTGGGAGTCTAACAGACATGCGTGGTTACCTTATTTCGGTTTATCCATTTCGAATAAATCGCCATGCTCTGAAGTCATCCTTGCCCAGTTGTATTTGTCTCTGTTCGGGGAAGGTGGAAATAGTTCTTTCATAATGCTTCATCGTATTATCTGTTTAAATAGTTTTGCTCATCGGCTTTTACATTTACGATAGTCCTTTTTCAACTATAACTTATCTTAGAGGAGAGTCATCTTGTTTCGAGTGTTTGTTTTTCGGGAGCTGAATGGCGTACTGTTTAAAGTTGTCTTTGTTATATGCAAGACATCGTGTCTACATAGCGGTTTTTCCTGAAACTACCTTTTTGATGATGTAGTCCTCAGAATATGTTTTTCATTGTGAAGCTCGGGAGTTTTAAAGTAAAGTAGTGTCAATCCTTTTGAAATGTGTTTGGCTGTTTTTCAATGTTTTTCTTCGTAAGAGAATAGAGACGTTTATTTGTCGAATACGAATTGACTTTTTGTGTCGAGTCTTCAAAAGGACATACTTACATTTTTCAAGCCCTCGCTACACTATTGGGAATATAAAGATGTCGTAATTTATATATCATGTAGTCATGTTATATTTCAAAGTAAATGCCTTTACTATTTGCTATGATGTTTGTAATTAAAGTTTCAGATAAGTCTTTTCCATTTGTTGATAAGCTGATATTTAAGAGATGTCATGATTTGCTTCTACATTAATATGTCTTTTAAGTTTTAATAAATTATTTGTGTTTTTAAAATATCTGTCATTATTTTCCACCATATTATTTTTGGAATTATATTTTACTTTTCAGATGTTATAGTTTATCTAGCTTAACGTAACTTTTAATAATCATTTTTCTTTGGGGTTTAAACCAGCATTACGCTCCATTGCATATTTAATATTCTCTGCTACCCACTTTAACCCCTAAGCACTATTTTATAGTGCTTATCAGTTTCTACAAATTTTCTTGTATATATTACAAAACACCCTATTACATCTGTATTACAAGCAGCCCATTATTGCGATGAATTTGTTTTGCGATTTGAGAGTAGCGTTTGATAAAGCTGTAATAAAATCTCCCAACATATAGATCTGTGAAATATTTGTATTCGAAAGCTCTCGCGCTGACTTTAACAAGTGCGTTATATGCATATTTTATTTTTTGTTTTACAGTTAAATTTTCACAGATTTTTCTTTTGTTTAATTTAATTATTCAGTATGTCTAAAACTAAGCTTCAAGGTCCTTCAGGAAGCAATAAACGAAAAAGAAGAGCGAAAAGACTAGCTTGTGGCAAGCGAATAAGCATTGCAATGAACCAATTTGTTTTAAGAACAGAAGATAGTGGAGGTGATTCAAAAGATTTATTTGGTGCAAAAATACCTTCACCTGCAACAAAAGAGGAAATTTAAGTTCAATCCAAATCCGAGCATGAAAAAAATTTGTGATCTTTTCCGGTTTCTGAAGTTAAAATTCAAAATAATGATTTTGATTCAAATTTCAAAGTCTTGGCTTCTGTTCCTGGCGAAGAAATTCAAAAATTGAATCAAAGTCATTATTTCGAAGTTTTGACTTCTGTTCCTGAAGAATACGAACGTAAAAAAAAAATCTGAATATGAAAATCAATCAAATTTCACAGAAAATATTTATGCAAATTCGAAAGATCACCCTTTTGTTTCTCAAGAAGAAGAAATTAATAAAAAGGAATTTGAATGCATGTGTTAGGAGTATTTTATGTATTTTAAGCAATTTTCCTTTAAAATATATTATTTGTACACAGCACGCCTCCCCCCCCCCTTTTTTTTGTAAATTATTAATGGCTTGGTTCTATTCAAAATTATTCATTATACAATTTCTTTATTTTTAAGAGTTAAGTTTATAGCCAGTTGTGTTTTTTAAAAGTAAATAAATAAAATTAATTTACTAAATAACCCCCTTTCTTTTTATTAATTTCTCGTACTTAAATTATGTTACAACATGATGTTGTTATTCAAAAAACATTCCTCTATTTTTCTGTAAATAAAACCTTTTTATTTTGGTATACTCTCTCACGGATTCAAAAATCCACTGCTATTTTTTACTAGCAAACGTGGGATAAATTGTCAGCTGTATTCGAATAGGATAAAATCATAGCTTCCAGAAATGATTGGGACCACGCACGTATGCATTTTAAACACAGGATTATTGTGTGGGAATGGTACTTTTCTATAGCGTACCAGCCCCTTCTAACAATGCATTTTTATGACTTTGTTTACGAAAAACAAATTTTTAAGCAGCTGCAAGTATTGCCTGGGCTTCCGAGATTTGAGTTCATGTGATGTCCCCGTGGTAAGAGGGACGTAGTAACAAGGTGTTCTAGGCGTCATGAAGGGAAATTGACCAATGGGGACAGTTTACGCCCCCCAACCTTTATTGCTTCCTGGGAAGTAAAGCGGGAAGATTTAGAGAGTTCTAGAAGGGAGCGTGTGGGCTGAGGGTGGAGCAGGCGTTGTTGTTAATAAGTGTGACCAGCACGCAGCAAGATGTAGGAAAAGAAATAAATTTCGAAGGGGCTTGAGGGGCCCTTTGTCCCCCCCCCCTGTTTTAGCCTTCTCTACGTGGATTATTCTGACTTTGTTTTTTGAGGGCAGTACAATCCAGAAAAGAGCGTTCAAGAGTATGCAGCGAAAAAAAAAAACTCCTAACAAGAATGGTGACATGTTATTAAAGGCCTGGTTATTGTATTGAATTATGTGTGATTTTATATATTACAGTATTTGGGTGGGTATTAACTGTTTGACTGAATTTGAAACTCTGTACTTTACAAATTTTCAGTGTTTTCCCCTTGCAAAATTCCAAAATTTAATTTCTTTCTTTTGTGGTTGTGATTTAAAGGATTAGGTAGTCAATTTTTATTGGTAATTGCCATTCAGTTAGTATACACATTGTATACAGAGTTCAGGCTAGTGATAATTCAGTCATTCATTTACCAAAAAATTTAGGGGCATGCTGGACAGTAGGTATATATATATATATATGTGTGTGTGTTTTTATATGTTGTGTATTATAATATATATGTATAAGTGTATGCTCCAAGGTGTGAGGTTTCTAAGTATATGCACCCCCCCCCCCCTTTAAGAAATTTTTCTTTTCTCAAATACTAATTTTTCTGTCATATTTTGCATAATTTTATTTTTGTGTAAGTGTTTTAATTGTAATGTGCCCTGTATACCGGGTATAGTTCTTAAATCTGCATAGGGACGTAATTTTAGTTTACAGTTTAATTTTTATTTCTGTCTAACATTAAGATTATATATAAGGATTTAATTATGGCAGATGAAGTTGCAAAAGAATTTGCACTTGTACAAAAGAAAACGGCCTTAGTCGACAACCTTTCAAGCATCCCCTCTTTTAATGGTGAATCAACAGTTTCATGTTCTGACTTTCTTAAAAAGTGGGAAGAATTAGCAGATTTTTTCGGCTGGGATGAGGGGGAGAAAAAGTTTGCTTTATTAAACAGAGTTTCGGGAACAGCTGCTAAACTATTGAAACTGCATAAGGGTAAGGATAGTGCAGAATTGGTTAAAATTATTAAAGAGAGGTACATTCATCAGGAAACCCCAGATGTAGCTTTAGCTAAATTTTTAAATTTTAAGCAAACACCTGCTATGTCTGTTCAAGAATTTTTTGACAGGGCTTCTGATCTTTCCCTAAGGGCTCTTGTTATGGATGGGGTATCAACAATCGCGCAGCAAAGTAGAGATGCAATGCTACACTCCATGCTGCTGGGAAATTTATTGCCAGAAATCAGGAAGGGGGTAATTTCAAAAGACCCAAAAACACCTGCTGAAATTTTAGCTTATGCCCGATTAGAGGAAAAAGCTTGCAGGAGTGTTAACCCCTTATATTCCCACGATTTGGCACAGGCAACTCAACCGCAACCTATCAATATAGCTTGCGCGGCTACTCAAGCTAAAAAACCAAATGTAAACAATCAGAAGCAGGAAATTGAGGAGCTAAAACAACAATTACAATTGTTAAATGCGAAAATTGATAGTTTAGTGGAGAAAACAGATAATGACAGAAGAGTGTGGAACCCAGAACAAACAAATTTTTCTTGCTATGCGTGTGGGGGTGTCAACCATTTTGCTCAAGATTGCTCCCAAAACCCCAGAAACCAGTTTTGGAGAGGTAACAATAGGAGTTATCAGGGTCGTAGGGGTATGTCTGGGTATCAACAGCCTCAAAGAGGTAGAGGGTATGATAATTCTCAAAGAGGGAATAATTATAGAGATAGAGGGCAATATACAAGAGGTAGAGGTGGCGACAACAATGTCCCACAACAGGAAACGGGCCAAAATAATGTAATTCAGGAAAATAAAGGTTTAAACGAGTAGGGGCTGAGTCAGAATCAGTCGGACTGACTCATGATAGGCCTAACGACATTCCTCCCTCTGTATATAATGTTTTCCCCCCATCTATTTATAATTTGCCTACAATGAAAATTTTTATAAATAATGATATTTTTTTAAATGTGTTATGTGATACTGGTTCAGGAATTAATCTGATATCCAGGCAGGGCCTTAATCTTATTCCATTTGCAAATACCGTTAAAATTGGGATATTGCATGGAGTGGTAACTGGTGAAAAGGTTCCACTTACAGAAAAAATAGATTTAAACTTTAAGTTTAATGATGTAAACTGTCAGGCAGAATTTTTTGTGGTACCAGGAAAATTAGCTAATGAATTTGTTGCCATTTTGGGTATGCCCTTTTTAAGTAAATATAGTGCCATTATTAATTGTCAGCAAAAATCCATTGTCTTGAATGTAAACGAGCAGACTTTGTGTAAAAATAGTGTGCAAAACTCCCTCCCTTCCCCACTGGTTGACAGCAAATGTGAATATAGTAAAATAAACAATGTCAATTTTTACAAAACTGAATCTGTAGCATGTCAAACAAATTTCCCAAGGAGAATTTTTTTAAACATAAAGCTTCTGGGGAAACTCTGAACAACATGGAGCATAATCATAAAGATGAACTAAAATTAAGAGCAGATAAGGAAGATAGGAAAGTACAGGTTAGGGAGAAAAACATTAATGAAATGAGTAACACTGTAATTGGTGATAATTGTCAAAGCAATGTAAATAAAGATGAATGCTCTGTTGTTCAGGATCTCTCTGAGATTAACTCAAATGTAGAAAATTCCCTAAATATGAATGAAGTTTTTAATGTAGGGGATAATGTAAATAATAATAAACTGTATGTAGAGTGTATAACTAGTATTAGTAACAGTAATGATGTAAATAGTAATATAGGTTGCAACAATTCGAATGAAAATGAGATAAGTGTTAATGTAAATACTAATGTAAGCTCAGATATAATGAATGAGGAGGAGGGAAAAAGTAAAAATAAGGGATTGTAAAGTGTTTATCCTGTTTGCCAGGTCAATGTAACTGATAGTGAAGATGCACATTTGCGTGAAACAAGTAATGATACTTCTAATGAGGACAAAAAATCATCAGATTAGTTTTGCGGTACTCACCAGTGTAATAACTATACCTCCCCATTCTAAAGTTATAGCAAAAGTTAAATGTTCAAGAGATAATTTTATTCAAAGTAAAGATAATGTGATTTTTGAACCTCCGGTACAGAAATTCTGTAATGGTGTATTATCGTCTAGAAGTGTCTGTTCTCAGGAACATGGGCTGTACATATCTTTTGCAAATTTTTCGGATGATAGTGTAACTTTTAAAAAGGAAATGAGGGTTGCCAAAGTTCGAAAGTGTATCGATGATTCTGATTGTGACTATGATAAATGTAATTTTGCTTTTAATGTAAATACACCCGCCCCAGGTGAAGATTTTGACCATGCTGACCTGACATGGAGCACAGATATCAATCTTGATCATTTAGAACCCCCCCCCCCCCCCTCAAACTTAAGATGCAAGAATTTTTAGATAAGAATAAAGATGTGTTTGCAGCTTCAGTTTTAGACTTACCAGGCTGTGACACTATCCCAATGTAATTAATTTAACCTCAGATAAACCTGTAAAAAGTAAAGCATATAGAGTCACCCATAAGCTAAGAGAAGAGTTAGAGAGTCAACTTGATATCCTTTTAAAAGCTGAAAATATAGCCCCCTCTATGTCTGAATTCGCCTCCCCTGTACTTTTAGTTAAGAAAGCGGATGGTTCTTACAGGTTGGCGGTCGATTTCAGAGCCCTTAATAAAAACTTAGTTAAGGATGCTTATCCCATTCCGAATATAACAGATTCGGTTGATGCGCTTTCTGGGTCAAATTTTTTTTCAACCCTCGATTTAACGAGTGGTTTTTCCAACAAGTTGTGCGTCCTGAGGATGGACACAAAACAGCAATAATCACCCATAAAGGACTCTTTGAGTGAACCAGAAATTGCTTCGGATTATCGATATCTGGCAATTCTTTTCAAAGATTAATGAATGCTATTTTTGGTGACTTAGGAAATTTAGGTATCCTAGTTTATATCGACGATATTGTGATTGCTTCAAAAGATGTAGAGTCCTACCTTGAAAAATTAAATTTAGTGTTCAGTAGACTTCGCCAACATAAGTTAAAGTTAAAACCTAGTAAATGTTTTTTCTTATCTGATACAATTCAATATCTTGGTTTTGAGATTAAAAAAGGTAAAGTTGCACCAATCAATAAAAATATTGAAATAATTAAAGATTCCCAACCACCTAAAACTCGTAAGGCAGTTAGATCCTTTATTGGTACAATATCATTTTATAGGAAATTCATTCCAGATTTTTCAAAAAGAGCCAAAAATTTAATTTTACTAACTAAAGATAACGGTCGCTTTGTTTGGAATGAGGAAACGGAGGCAGAATTTGAAGATTTAAAAAATGCTTTGATATCTAAACCTTGTTTAAACCTCCCTGATTTTAATAAGGAATTTCATTTATATACGGCGCTAGTGGCTCAGCTCTCGGAGCAGTATTGTCGCAATTTGATAACAACTGTTTACATCCTGTCGCCTTTGCCAGTAGAAAATTAAAAGACCCCGAGACGAGGTATTCGACCACGGAGCGTGAATTACTGGCTCTAGTATGGGCTACTTCACATTTTAAGTGTTACTTAGCTAACACACACTTCTTTATTTATACAGATCATGCCCAACTTACATTCAAGACCCAACCTCCCGAATTGCGAAATGGGTTTGCACTCTTGCAGATTGTACTTTTAAGATTAAATTTATCAAAGGTCGTTATAACAGTGTAGCTGATTTCTTATCAAGGTATGTAAATGAGAATGATTTTTCTGAAAATGTGACCAGTTGCAATTTTTGTATTCAAGTGAAAAAAGGAAATATGTTTAGGCCACAATCTGATTTATTAGAGAAAATCAGGGAACTGCAAAAATCAGATAAAAAGTGTATACAGATTGCTCAAAAATTAGACCAAGGGGTGGAAATTGCACCCAAGTATATGCGATTTTTCTTCCAAGATGATATTTTAGTGGGCGAGAGCACTAGAGATTCCCTTGTGCTGAATAAATTGCCCAAACTTGTGGTACCAAGAGAACTTATCCCTTAGGTGTTTGCACTAACTCACGATTCTCTAGCTGCTTGTCATCAAGCTTTCCAGAAAACCATTGATCGCATTCGCGAAAATTTTTACTCGCCAGGCATGTCCGCTGATGTCAAACATCTAGTAGAATCCTGCATTAGTTGCCAACAGAGACGTGCACACAAGGCAAAACATCTCGCACCATTGCAAAGAATGCCTACCCCTGAATTCCCACTCTCAAAGGTAAATTTGGACATCTTGAATCCCTTGCTCCAGACTTTTTCGGGTAATAAGTTTATTGTTGCATATATTGATGCGTTTTCAAAATGGCTTGAAGCATACGCAGTGTCCGATATCACTTCAGATATGATAGCTGATACTCTTGCTGACTTCGTGTCCAGATATGGAGCACCTTCATATATCACAACTGACAAAGGAAAAAAATTAATATCAGAAGCTATAGAGAAAGTCTATATCAATTTTGGCACCAAACACATTCAGACAACCCCGTTTCATCCAAGCGGGAATGCACAAGTGGAGCGACAAAAACAGACATTGAAAAATGCCCTATGTCATATCGTCAACCAAAACCAAACAGACTGGGATACAAAACTCAAATTTGCTCTTTTAGACCTCCGCACAGCATTACACTCCCGCACAGCATTACACTCATCCACAAACTTAACCCTCGCTGCAGTAATGTTTGGAAGATATCTTAACCTTCCGTATAAAATTTTTTCTACCCCTACAACTTTAAATTACAATGATACTCCTTCATATTGTGAACTCTTATTTCCTGCATTGAGAAAAGTATACTAGAGGTCTGCACGGGCCGAAATTTCCAGGCCCGGGCCCGGCCCGACTCATCGACAAAAAAATTCGGCCAGGCCCGATAAAAAAATTAAAAGTTCGGCCCGAGCCTGGCCCGGCCCGTAGAAAAATAATATTGGCCCGGCCCGGTAAATAAGTTAAAAGTTCGGCACGGGCCCGAACCGGAATAAAGTTAAAATCTCGGCCCGAGCCCGGTCCAGCCTGAATGAATTTTGCAAAAAATTGCTTTTTACGTCAATTTGGTTAAAAATTTGTCTCGTACGAGGAAGCTCAACCAAAAATATTTATCTTAACTCTTTTTTTCTCATGTTTATAATCTTCATTTTTATAGAAGTACCGCAGGCTGCGATATTTATGTTTTTAACGAATTTCTATTTCTTGTATGTAAATGTTTCAGTTATCATTAATATTGTTAATCCATATTCCATGTATTGACATACATGTATACCATGTATGCTAAAAATATGAAAACTGCTATACAGTAAAATCTTCTAAGACAGAATTGCATAGAAAAGAAAAAAAATGCGTTATAGACAAGTTTCCTTCTTAGCAAGTGTAAATGTATCATATATACTTTTCTTACGTATTAGTATTTTAATTTTGCATGGATCAACACGTTTTTCAGTTTAAATATGGGATTCCGTCATAGGCATGTTCCTTTTCACACGTTTTACTATATTTTAATTTAGCTATATTTTAATAAGCGTAGAAATCTACTACTCCTTAAAAAAAATAAATTTTAATATTTAAGTGTAGAATAATGGCAATTTAAAAATGTATGCATTTTTTGAAAAATTTGTTGGACCAGGTCTAATTTAACTGATCTTTCAATGGATCTGGCCAAGCTGAGACAATGATTTTCATACGGGCTGGGTCAAAACTAGGACTGAAAATTTTGGGCCGTGAAGACTAGGAATGAAACCAGTACAGAAAAAATAAGACAGAAACGACAGACCTCTGTACAGAAAAAATAAGTTAGGCCCGTCCAGGCCCGAGCCTTCAGAAAAAACTATGGCCCGGCCCGAGTCTTCAGAAATAAAGTACGGCCCGGGCCCGGCCCGGCCCGAGTGCCGTGAATGAAAATCGGCCCGAGCCCGTCCCGCGGGCCGGGCTTCGGGCCACGGGCCGGCCCGTGCAGATCTCTAAAGTATACACGGAAGTACACAGCAGTCTTGTTAAAGTTTCAGAAAAACAAGAGAAGTATCGTGAAAAAACTGCAGTGTTTAAAAATTTCAAAGTAGGTGATTCTGTCTGGTTATTTACACCTTCCGTAAAGCCAGGTCAGTCAAAAAAGTTGGTTGATTGGAGTTTTATGGCACAAGGACCCTTCAGGGACATGCTGCGCCAAGAAAAAAGTAAGGTGTAAAACATGGTTAAAATTTAAAAGTTACATTAAAAGACTGTATGAGATATATAAGTTATAAACAAAGTAAACTGAAGAAAGAAGTGTGATGATACATGTAATTAAAATAATGTACAATGAAAGTGACAATACACAAGGTTTAAAAATCCAAAATTTAATTAAAAGACAAAGCAAATATTTAAATTAAAAATCTCTAAAATCTCTAAGGTTATGAAAAGTTAAAATTAATCCAAAAAACAAAGCATAACATCTTATAGTAATACTGCCCAAAAAAACAAAGTTATAATTCAAAATTTAAAAAAGTCAATAAAAAATCATGTAGGATTAAATTTTTCGAAAACAACATTTTCATCGTCATCAGAGTCATAACTGTAAGAGTCCATAGCCTCTTCTGCATAGTTCAGTAACTGTTTGGTATCCTTTACATTTGTGATTGCTGGGTTCAGGCATGATTTCTTGTCTTTTCTCTTCACAGTTTTCCACTGTGAAGAGACTTGAGTTGGAGGTTTCTTCCTTTCTTTTTGCGCACAAGTCTTTTCATTTGCTTTCTGAGTTGGGCGAATTGGTTTCAGCAATTTGCTTTTATCTGGAGCTGGCGTTTGTTTAGTCTTATGTTCAGTTGATATTTTTGATTGAACTGATGATGTTCGGAGAGAATTAGGTTTCTGTAATGGTATTGGAGATGAAGGAGCCTTAGTTTCAGTCTGATGATTAGATGACTTTTTGGATCCAACTGGAGATTTCTCTGACTGAGTAAGTTGATATTCTATTGTAACTGGTTCTGAGGATGGTAGCCAACGTTCCAATAATGGGGTACCATAGCATTTACTACCAAGGTTGGTTGGTTGTATGGGGTTTCATGGCGCAAAATCCCTTAAAGGACATGCTGCGCCAAAAAAGTAGACTAAAACATCAAAAAAGTGAGAGATAGAAAAATGAAAATATAAAGGAACAATGAGAAGAGCAACCTGGATGGGGTATCCCATCCAGATGTAGTCGAACAAGAGTAGAAAAGACTAACTTTTAAATACTATAAAACAGTAGAGTAAAAACAAAAGAATAAGTCAATAAAAAGTGCAGTCTGGAAGGGGTTCCCTTCCAGATATCACAAAGGTGTAAACAGAAAATTTAATCGTTAAACCAAAGATATACAAATTAAATTTCAAAGTAAAATCCAGCATGTTTTAAAAAAGTAAATAGTGCCCTATGAGGTTTATCCCCAATAAGGTTTGTCAAGAGTGGTGATGATGACTTAAAATAAATTCTATATAAGTGCCGGAGGCCCGGACAGTCAGTTAAAACATGATGAATGGTCAGGTAATCAAAATGACAATGTGGACACATGGGAGCATCCTCCCGAAGTAAAAGATGTTTATGAGTGATCCTTGAATGTCCAATTCTCAGACGAGTAAGTAGAACATCTGTTTTTCTTGGATAACTCGGAGGCCAGGTCATTATTAGAGGTTTGATATGGTGCAGTTTATTATTGTTTTCCAGATCCCAACTTTCTTGCCATTTATTCTGAGTAAAAATATTTATAAGTAGTTTAACGTCTGAGAAAGGAACATCATGGTGTAACGGATTAAGAGCACGTTTTGCCGCCTCATCTGCTTTCTCATTGCCAGGAATACCCATGTGTCCAGGTACCCAGCAGAATAAAATATTATGACCACGCCTTGTCAATTTGTTATAAATATCTAGGATGGATGAGACAAGAGGATGCTTGTTAAAAGATTTAATTGCGTCAATAGAACTATTTGAGTCTGTATAGATAATGAAGGATGAGCTATGATGATGAGATATGTGCACCATGGCTCTCTCTATTGCAATCAGTTCAGATGTAAAGACAGAGATAGAAGGATGGAGATGATAGCTTAATGAAGTATTGTCACAAAATACACCACAACCAACAGTATTACCACTCTTAGATCCATCTGTATAAATGTCAGTATAGCCATTAAAATTTGCTCGGTGTGCGGCAAATAACTGTTGAAAAACTGCAGGGGCCAAGTTGTTTTTATCATATCCTTTAAAGGGATGGAGCGATGTAATATCAGGAGGGTTCCAAGGAGGGAGTACTTGCAATGGACATGGACTTACCCTGATATTACTCAGTGGGCTATTATCAGTAATTTTTCTAATTCTGACACCAAAAGATGGGATGCAAGATGGTCGATGCTGATAAAGAATATCATTGTCGGTGTTTAAAATGTATGTATGAAGAGGATGGCCAGGATGTGAAAGGAGACTGTAATACAGTTCTAAAGAAAGCTTTTCACGAATGTGGTGTAATGATGGTTCATTGCAGTCAACATAAAGACTTAAAACTGGAGAGGTACGAAATGCACCAGAGCAAACACGGAGTGCGCTATGGTGCACTGTGTCAAGTTTTTTAAGAACAGAATTACGTGCAGAACCATAGACCTGGCAGGCATAATCAATTTTGGAGCGGATTATAGAGCGATAAATTTTCAAGAGAGAACCACGGTCTGCTCCCCAAGAAGTGTTTGAAAGCACCTTAATTAGATTAAGTGATTGCTCGCACTTTTTACGTAACTGCAAAACATGTGGCAAGAAAGTGAGTTTTTTATCAAAATATAAGCCAAGAAAGCGAATGCAATCAGTAACAGCAACTTGAATGCTCCAATATAAATTTCAGGATCTGGATGCAGATCCCTTCGTCTACAGAAATGCACACAAGAGGTTTTGTCTTGGGAAATAATAAAACCATTTTTATTTGTCCATTGAATAATACGGTTGATAGCAATTTGTAATTGTCTCTCAATAAAACGCATATCTTGTCCTTTACATAAAATTTTAAAATCGTCAACATATAGTGCACCCTGCACACAAGGGGGTAATTGTTGCAGTATATCATTTATCTTGATTGCAAAGAGGGTGACACTCAGAACACTGCCCTGTGGTACACCCTCTTCTTGTACATAAAAACTGGAGAGAATCCCCCCAATTCGAACTTGAAAAATTCGAATGGCGAGGAAGTTCTTAATAAAAATCGGGAGGTTCCCACGAAAGTCCAGGTTAAAAAGGTCGCGAAGGATACCATACCTCCATGTCTTGTCATAGGCTTTCATCATGTCGAAAAAAACAGTGACCAGATGGTTGTGTTTTAAAAAAGCAGTCCGTATATGGGTTTCTAAAAGAATGAGGCTATCGATAGTGGACCTACCACGCCGAAATCCGCTTTGGAAGGCTGCAAGGCAATTATTTGATTCAAGAACATGCACCAGGCGGCAATTAACCATTTTTTCTAAAAGTTTGCAGAGGCTGCTAGAGAGTGCGATAGGCCTGTAATTGTTTGGGTCACTGGAGTCTTTCCCTGGCTTAGGAAAAGGAATGATAATGGCTTTAGACCAGGCATTAGGGAAAGTTTGTTCAATCCAGATTCTATTGAAAAAAATAAGTAAGTTATTGAGAGAGGTGGAAGAAAGATGTTTAAGCATGGTATATGTGATGCCATCATGTCCTGGGGCAGATAACCGGCTCTTTTGCAAGCAACTTAAGAGTTCTGGAATAGTAAATGGGAGATTGTAATCATGAGAATGGCGAGAGTTAAAATTGATTCTGGTATTTTCCGTTTGTCTTTTGTATGATAAAAAAGGTTCTGGGTAAGAGTCAGAGCTAGAATTGGAAGCGAGGGTACTAGCTATTGTCTCAGCTATATTTTTGGGAGACGCTATTGTTTGGCCGTTGTGTTTTAAGATTGAGATATGATTTTCAGAATATAATCCCATACAATTTTTTACTTTTTTCCAAAGAACTTTACTTGAGGTGTTACTATTTATATTGGAGACGTATTGCATCCAGGATTCACGTTGGCTTTTACGCCGCACTCTTCTAGCATCAGCCTTTGCTTTTTTGTACATAATATAATTAGTATTATTGGGATACCTCCGGAAGATACCCCAAGCCTTCTGTTGATTTTTTTTTGCCTTTTTGCAGTCATCATTCCACCATGGTTTCCTGTGCTTTGGGGTAGAAAGTGATTTTGGAATGCTAATATCTGCAGCATTGATAATACATTGGGTGATATTATCAAGCACATCGTCGATATCACCTTCTATCATTTCACTTGTAATTTTTGCAAGGTCTGTGAAAGTTCGCCAATTGGCTCTGTCATAGACGTAGCGTTTAAAGCAATTATTAGAATCCGTGTGAGGAGTTGTCTGCGAGATAAAAGTGGGAAAGTGGTCACTGCCGTACAGGTCATTAGAGACCCAGAAGGTCCAATACGGATATATAGATGGGGAGCAAATAGTGAGATCTATGGCATGAAAGGTGCGAGTCGGTTCATGAAAATATGTGTGATTACCATTATTGAGTAGGCATAAGCCATTGTCGGAAATTAATTTTTCTATTATGTCACCACGTTGATTAGAGTCAGAATTCCCCCAGAGTTGGCTATGAGCATTAAAATCCCCAATGATGATGAAAGGAGAGGGGAGTTGGAGAACTAGATCCTGAAGTAGTGCTGACTGAATAATTTGATGGGGTGGTAAATAAATAGAACAGATTGTAATGAGACGTTTTACATGAACACGGACTGCAACAGCTTGTAAGTTTGTGTTTAGCAAAACATGAGAGTGAGGTAAACTGCGAGAGATGAAAAGAGCCACTCCACCAGTAGCTCTTTCATTGCCTGTAAAATCTTTTCTGTAGGTAGCATAGTTGCGTAATTTCGCTTTGTCAGTAGGTTTTAGATGGGTTTCCTGCAGAGCTAAACATAAAGGCTGATGGTCGGATAGAATATTACGGATTTCGTCAAGTTTATTATGATAGCCACGGCAGTTCCATGAGATAATATTAGACATGATTAAATTGTTTTTTTAAGAAGTTTAGCTGCGGTATTTTATTCGGAGGTAGTGGACATACTATCTCCCTCGTTAAATTCTTCACCCGGTTCTGGGTGAAGAGCTACAGCATCATCTTCTTCCATTTTATCATTCTGTATTGATTGAGTTTTATATTTGGATGTTTTACTTTTTTTCCTTTTGGCTGTATTTTCAGATGAACTAGTGGCTTTAATTGTTGGTAGGTTAATTTTGTCTGCATCAGATTTATGGTTTGGTTTCACAGAATGTGTTTTAGTTGTATTTTGAGAGCCTCTATTATGGAGTGGAGGTTTCGAAATAAAAGACTGAGACAATTTTGAAGAAGCATTTGTAGATGATTTAGGAGGAACAGAGTTTTGTGAATTAGGAGGAGCAGATTGCGTTGATCTATTTGTCTTACCTGAATTATTAGACAGGTTGTTTTCTTTTTGATTAGGTTGGCAATTAGGTCTAGTTGGGAATTCAGTTTGAGTTGCGATAGTTTTATAAGTTTTATGAACGGTTTTTGTTAAGGCAGCAGCATATGATACACCAACTTTGGGCGTTCTGGATTCGACTATTTTTCTGGCTTCAGGGTATGATATATTTTGTCTTGTGCGTATTGTCTGAATTTCTTTTTCTATTTTCCACATTTCACACGATTTGGCATAAGATGGATGATCTTTTTTGCAGTTGACGCAACAAGGTGGAGCATTGCATTGGCCACTTTCGTGGCCAATTGCACTGCACCGACCACAGGTTTCTTTACCTCGGCATGATGTTTTTGAGTGCCCAAAGCGCTGACAGTTAAAGCAACGCAGTGGGTTTGGGATGTACGGTCTGACAGAGCATGATAGATATCCAGCTTTTATATATTTGGGTAAGTTGGGAGTATTAAACGTCAGAATAATATGCTTGGTAGGTATTTGTACTTGGTTAGCTGGAATTTGTTCATCTTTGCGGTTTATTTTTATACGTCTAGCTGCTATGACATTTTGTTCCCTTAAGTTTTCCACTATTTCATCTTCGGTTACATGCAAGAGGTCATATTCTGATATCACTCCGCGAGATGAGTTTAAGGTTCTATGTGGTGATATGATGACAGCAATGTTTGCAAAGTGAGTACATTTTTTTAAGTTTAATGCTTGTTGGTTATTGCTTACTTCAATTAGGAGTTCATTTGTACGGAGTATTTGATTGTTTTGAATTCGCCAACCAGTCCTTGGATAGATTTATTAATTAGAAAGGGGGATGTTTTATCAAAACTCCCTTCTTGGCGTTTGACGACAAAGAATCTTTCTTCAGTTTTATTTTCATGAGAGTTGGGATTGTTAGATTCCGTTGTGGAAACATAATCCTCGACTCTCTCACTCCATGATAATTTATTGCCTTGATTGACAGTAGCCTTTGAGCTAGAGCTCGATGCATCAAAATTCTCTTTATTAGCTTGTGGGGCCTCCACATCGCTTGTCTTATTGTCTGATATTGTAGCCATATTTGAGAGATAATGTTTAAAACGCCAGGCATCGGGCCTGGTCACCGACCCTTCTTCTTACCGTTACTTTAGGCGCAGGTCTCAAAAGGGTGAAAACTATCAACAAACTTCCACGTTTTTCGAACGTTGGATTAAACTCGATAGCATCTCCAAACTCTAGTTCTTTCACAGTGGAACTCGGTTGTCGTAGGTAAGCCTTTACAGCTCTGTCCAACCTACATCGCCCTTACGTCGAAAGGACACCAGTCGCCCAGTGCATTCCTAACCACCGCCATACAAGTACGGCGCCCACCGATCACGGAACCGGAATTGGGAGATGCCCTGCACTCTGGGACTCGAGATCAGCCTAAAGAGGTAGAAACGAGGCGATGAGATTAAAAAACCTCAACACCCACAGTGTCTCACGTGAAAATAAAAAAATCCACTATTGTAAAAAAGAAAAAGTGATGTGGGTGAGAACTTAGAAACAAGGTGTATTTTTTGTCTTTTTTCAATTTTTTTTTTTAAACAAAAGAACAAGAACAATGTTAGTAGAACAAATAACAATTTGAACAAAATGGTCAGTAAAAAACATGAACAAGAACAAAGAGGGATAAGAAACTGAAAAAAGAAGATTAAAAAGTGTGAAACAAAGAAAAAAGGATAGACAACTAAAAAGAGAAGAAAACAGGAAAGGAGAAAGATCGCTCGGGAACCCGGGGTCGCGAAACCCGTAAATACCTAAAGAAGGTATTCCCCTGGGGGCATTTACTACCAAGAGACACGTCGCGGGTTTCTTTAGTTGAAGTGCTAGTTGATTGTATAATACTTGAATTATTTGGTGGAAAAGAGCAGTCAGTCTGGGTACTTATGTGCCTTACGGATTTTGATTGTTGTTTGAGTATACTGGAGTATGATGCCCCAACAGATGGGGTCCTGATTTCAACAAGTTTACGAGCTTCAGGGTAGGAGATTTTTTGAGTTATTTTAACAGCAAGAATTTCCTTTTCACAGATCCAATTAGGACAAGAGCGAGAATATGATGTGTGATCACCTTTACAGTTTGCACAGCGTTCGGGTTTTTCACAAGTTTTACCATCATGTCCGACCTCTGCACAACGTGCACAGGTAACATTGCTATGACAGGTTGTATTAGTATGGCCATAACGTTGGCATTTAAAACAGCGGAGAGGATTAGGTATATAAGGCCTGACTGGACAGTTTAGATAACCGGCTTTAATTCTAGTAGGTAAAATATGGCTATTGAATGCAAGAATAATGTGTTTTGTAGGAAGAATTTGCCCATTTCTAAAGATAGTGATACGACGAACATCTATTACACTTTGATCGCTTAAATTAGATAGAAGTTCTTCTTTTGTGGAAAATAAAAGATCTGGTTCAGATATTACACCACGGCAAATATTCAGAGTATGATGTGCTTTAACAGAAACAGAAAAAGTACTTATATTATTGGGATTTGACAAAAGTTCAGACTGCCTGGCTGAAGAAACCTCAACCAGTAAATCACCAGATTGTAATTTTTTTAGAGAATGACCATCCCCCAAGACAGACTGGAAAGTTTTTGCTATAAGAAATGGTGAAGTTTTTTTGAAAGAACTATCAGAGAGACTATCAGTACGTTTAATAACAAAAAAACGAGTAAATAAAGACCGTACATCTTGTTGCTCTCCACATGGGAGAGAAGTAGAAGGAACTTTAGTATTTCCATCCATATTTGAAAATAAAAATAGTTCAGACCCCGGTCGCACCACCCACTACCGAGCCCAACAAGGGGATGCACATTCGTGCACCAGTGCTAACCAGGGCCCATACGGTCACAAGACACTCCTATGCCAGTCTCCACCCTTAACGAGATGGCTAGTAAGTACTCGCTCACTTGATCCCAGCCAGTGACAAGTCAGCTGACCAGCCGATTGATGCATACGGGACCAATATGCACCTCCCGTCTACCTGAAGCAGAGGCCAAAGCAGTGTGTTGGTTACCCTCAACTGCCAGGATCCCCCTTTCCAGGGACACGGGTCGCCACGCACGGCAAACACGTGGGTGGTTTACAATTCCCCATGAGTCGATATACAGGATGACATCAGCTCATGCAGAATTGCCCTCACCTCCTAAGAGGAAACCACAATGAGAGTGAAACAAAGAGAAAAGAAAGGCAAGAGAAATAAGAGGAAAAAGAAGAGAAAAAGATCGCTCAGGAACCCGGGGTTGCGAAGCCCGTGAATACCTAAAGAAGGTATCCCCCTGGGGGGGTCAGTCAAAAAAGCTCTCTAAATTTAATAATGGTCCTTGCACTATAACTGAAAAATTAAGTGAAGTAAATTTTAAAATTGCTCTTCAATCTAAATTATCTAAAACGCAAGTTGTACATGTTGACAGACTAACAGAGTTTAAAAGCAGAAATCCCATTTTTGTACCAAAACAACAACAGCAGGATGTCGATTCTATATCGATTGAGTCCAGTCCGATTGTAAATGACGTCCCTTCGACAAGCAACTGCGATTTTTTTGCACCACGGAAGCGCAGGCGCGGACGTAACTTTGTACCAGTTTTTTCGACCCCACGTAGCGCGCCAGATACAGCAGACAGCACAGAGCAACCGCACTTAAGTTCAGCAGAGAACGAAAGTATGGCTCATCATTCTCCCCCCCCCCCCCAGTTTCCAGCGATACGCGTGAGGAAAATTCAGGCAATGTCCAGCTCTCAGATCCAGCACCGGGAGGGAATTCAGCTAATCAGGTTACGTCGGATTGTAATGCGGATGCATCGCGTATTTCGAATGTTAGTCACTTACAACCGATACCAACTAAATCGAATGCTGTCCCGACCAGTCAATATGGATTCCGTGAAAGGAGAGATAAGCCAAATTATAGAGTTTAGCAACTTTTTAACCACTAATCTTTGCCTAGAATAGTTTTTAACATTTCTTTTAATGTTATTTTGTGCATTTTAGTACGTAATTTATTTTTTTAGGAACTTTACACTTGTTTGTTTTGATTTTGTGTCCGGGTAACGAAAGTTTGTTGTCAATATACTAGATGTTTTCTAACTAAGTTATTATTCTTTCTAGTATGTATTTAGGTTATTTTAATATTAAAACATACTCCGCACATACATTGTTTAATTTATTATGCATTTTTCCGAACTTTTAGCTGTATTTTCTGAACTTTGAAAATTTTCTGTACATTTTTAATGGAATTATGCATGCATCAAATTTTTCTTTTTCGCTTTGTGTTTTATGTATATGCATTGTTTGTAAGGTAATGGTTTAGCAAGGATAGGTATATTTTATTTAATATACGTAATAAACTACTTATGTATAAAATTTTGGTTATTAATGTGTAATTTTACTTGGTTTTCTAAGGGTAGGTACTAGAATTGTTATTCTTTATGGAAAACAAACTTTTAAATACTGTTTGAAATTACACAAGTTAGTGTATCTGAGCATATAACATTCACCTAGCATACAACATTTCAAATTAAAATTGCCTTTTAAGCAATTAATTTGAAATTTGATTTTCATTTGAAATATTGTATGCAAGGCGAATGTTTCTCTCTGGAAAAATTTCCAAGTATTCATATAGTTTGAATCGCTGCTGGATTTAATTAAGTTTCGTGTTTGCCCCCATGTCGGTGGCTCATGATAAATATTCCATCTTGTGCTGCGTTTGTAGCCTTGCCAACATGTAATAGTAAGACATTTTCCAGGCTGGGTCTCATTCCATATGGTTTAGTCGGTAGAATGTCAGTGCGCTATACTGATGGCCCGGATTCAAGTACCGTTATGGACTTTTTTTCACTATGTTGGCTTTTGCACCTTTTAAGCAATCAATTTGAAATTTGATTTCCATTTCAAATATTGTTTGCAAGGCGAATGTTTCTCTCTGGAAAAAATTCCAAGCATTAATACTGATGATTCTTGTTATAAACACTGTGGTGAATTTTAAAATAAAGTTTTGTTTGAAATATACAATATTATCTTTTTACCGTACTTTTTAGCAAAGTATCGCTATTTTGGAGTGCTATTCTTCTAAAATACTTTGTAAAAAACAATGCTTATCAACTGGCATCCTTTTTCATTAAGTTCTAAGCTTGATCTTGAGTTCAAGCTTTATATTAAGAATGTGTAAGTTTTTATGTGTTGTGATTTGTTATTATTTTATTAAATACGAACATGGAGTCTAACGAATATTAATACATTTCCTATTTAAAGAAGAATAAGATAAGCCACATTTATTTAAATTTTTTATTCCCGTGTATATTGTATTTTGTTAATATGAGCTAAATAGATTTGGTATGATTTATAAGAAATGACTGATCTGGGAAATAGAAAAAACAAGTAAGAAAAATCATGCGTTAAGCATAGATTATAAACCTTATAAATTTCCAACGCTTCCTGAATGCTTTAACTAGACATCGTAATTTAAGGAAATAACGTAAATAAGATAACTAAGTAAATAACTAAGTAAATATTTTAGAAAACGCATAAAACATTTGAAAAACTGATTTCAGCTGTTACCGTCCATAGCCAAATATGTTTTCTAATTCTTTTGAATAGTCCTGTATTTAATCTGTAGGCTGATATATACTAGTATATAATGTGAAAATTTAGTTTAGCAAGAAAACGCATAACAGGTTGAAATTCTCATTCAGCAACTTATACTAATATATGAAAACATACTTGAATACTTTTGTACAACCCTGTAGTTTACCTAGAATCTTTATTACACGCCACTATTTAGTTAAAATTTAATTCAAATTAAAACACTCTTAAAACTGCTGAAATCACATTTCCAGAAATTATAATTTATAGTCGACCATATATCCATTTCCTTGCATGACCCTGCGTATCATTTTATCCATATTCTACAAACATTTCTTAGTAAATTAAATGCAGTTCAACATAAAAATCCATAACTCATCTGAAAAACACCTTTAAGCAATTTCCGCCCATACCCCTTAACTCTTACGTATACTTTTGTGTAGCCCTGTATATGAATTATAGCTTTTATATACACCATATACTATGCATAAATATAGTGAATCATAAAGCGCATATTATAATTAATAATGCATTTCCAGCAATTATCGCTAATGAACAGTACAATATCAACTTTTATAAATATCATAAATTATAAATATTTTTTTATCTACCCTATATATATAAAATCCTAATGAATCGAATTGAATCGAATTTATGTAACGAATCTATGAAACGACTGATTAAACAACTGATTACGTTTCACGGCGATTTCTCCTAAAATATGGAATACTTTGCGATGAAATTAACACCAAAAATCCGTATTGATCCACAGGTCTCAAAACTGGTATTAGATTTTTAAAATTAGAATTAGTTTTCGAAATATTAATTTTTTTCTAATTTTAAATACTTTTTTTTCCAATGATGGCAACTCAAATTTTAATCATAACAGATATTTTTTTTTTCATATTTTAGAAAAGGTTATTTTAAATTAATTTGGCGACGAGTTTGGCCTCCCTCAAATGTATGCTAAGAAATACATCATGTTACTTTTGTTCAGAATTCAATTTGTATTTCATTATCATTTTATTTAATACAAAACTTTCATTTAAAATTGAAACCTTTAAAATAAATGGCTTTTACTTCATTCTTTTTTTTAAACGAAACGAAAACAAAATATTAGACACAGATGTCATATACGCAACGGGATACCTAATTGGCGCCAAAATGACATTATTTTGCCTGACATGGTAATTCGGCTATTGTTGCTTATTTATTAATAAATGTTTATTTGAATTTATTTTCTTTTTTTTTTACAAAAAATGTTATAAACTGTTTTGTTCTATAGTTATTAATTAATTTTTTTATTTATTGTTATTTCATTTTAAAAATAACAGAAAATAGTTTAAAAATACATATGTAACAGGTATTTGAAAACGAGGTTTTCGCCAAATTGTTGTAAAAAAAAAAATCACGCCAAACCCGGTGCGTACGTCACAATGCAACAAATCATGAGATTTAATTTCCACTTCAAAGCAACGTTTTAATGTTTTTAACTTCTCCTGTCGACCAATTTCGCCAAATTATACAAATTGACATATTTTTTTATTTTAAATAACAAAAGAACAAATAAATTAGTATAACATTAATAAAAATACAAATAAAACGTCGAAATAAAAATCATTTGATGGCGTGAAACATTTGATGGTGTGAAACTTCCTTAAAGTCAAGTGAATGTGACATTTACAATCAACGATTATTGGCATTTAATCTTATAGTTTGGCGACAGATTTTTGGTCGATGGGATAACCAAGTATCACCGTTTTAATTTACCACTTGAAAAATAAAAAAATGCTAACTAGCGAGTTAAAAAAAAAAGCTATTGTCGAGATTTTCACCCGGCTAACATAAAAGTACCAAGAATTCTTTGTGATCATGGCAACTTTTATGTAGTTTTAATCGAATAAATAATTTTGATTCTTTAATCAAAATGGAAACCTTTCTTATGAAAAGCGAAGGAATCAGCCCGTTGTTTATGGCGGTTACATGACTTGGACTATTATAAAATAATATAAACGAAATAAAGGGGATAGAATAATATTCGGCGACTTATCACACCTGTGCCTGGCTAACATTAAAGTACCAAAATGGCCGCCTGGAATATAAAAAGCGAAGGGATCCACCTGGAGCTGTTGATGACAGTCACATGACTTAGGCTATTATTATAGAAATTGTTTTCAATTTAAAAAACAGCGCAAAGAATAATATTTCCTAACGATTAAAAATTTATTTTCACGTGACTATTAAAAACAGAAAAAAAAAAAACTTTAAAATTACTATTAAATGAGTACGTGTTAAAGGCAGGAAATATTGAAAATTATGTCCTGAAAATTGTATTTACACGTGAATATTAAAAGGGAAAGGGAACTTTAAAATAATAAATACATTAATATGCGTTTAACCCTTTCACGGACAAGGCACTTCTATTCGTAAAATCTTGAAATCAGTGAATGGCACCAGAATTTACAAACAAATTTCGAAATACAAAAATTCTTTTGTTCACTTACTTAATAAAAGGGAAATTTTCATCCCAATATTCTGGTGCTAATGTGGCATTTAAGAATTAAAATTGAGTGGTCCAAAAATGAACCACCGCCCTTGAAAAGGTTATAGCAGCAAATTTTAGTAATTGTATTATGTCAATCGTTTTATAACGCTGTTAAAAAATACCGAGAGACAAAGACTCTGTTTACTTAATTCACTTTATTTTAGCTTCTTTTCAAATGTTTAACTGATCTTCTTTAATTAAACACGAAAACAACCATTTGGTGTCTTAACAGCAACTGATTCTACCTTAAATTTTTGCAATCAAAGGGAATTGAATGGAAACCTGTTTACAGGAAGATTGCTACAGGTTTTTTCAGTATAATTCAATCTTCTCTGATCTTTTTAAAACCGATCAGATTAGCGTGCTTTTAGATTCTACAGTGTCTGAACGGGGGTTGGCAAGCGTAGCTTGCAGGGGGCAGAGCCCCCTAGTAAATATTATAAATATCAAATTTTAAAAAGTATAGTAAAGCAGTTTAATCTATAAACTTGTTATCAGGCATGAAAAACACTTTATTTCAATGCTTAATTGTCATATTTTATTTTTTAATGCGAAGTATCGAATGTGTATCGAAAACGTAGAAAATGAGTTTACAATCGAAGAAAATTTAATAACTGATTCTGAATGTCTACAATTAAATGTTTGATTAAAATCACGAGCAGCAAAAACGTGCTTACATACAATTTAAAAAAATAAATATATCAATTTGAAAAACACTAAATAATTAGTATTTATAATTATACTATTAAACAACAACAAAGTACAATAGATGAATTAAATGTATTATTAGATTTAACAATTTCACAAAAATCTCTCCATATGTTACAAGGAATTCCTATTGTTTTATAATTTTGGCAAATGTTAAATCTGAAAACATTGATATGAAGATTTAGGATTTTAAATAATAATTTAAAATATTGTTAGCAATGAAAAAAAGTCTTTCAAAAGTTTCACTACTATAGTATGTAAAACGACATTTCCCATTCAGTATAATGTTAATTTCTAATCTGAAAAACAATCCCAGATCAGTCTCTTTCTAAAGGTATAATATAAAACTATTTAACTCATCTCACCAAATATACAAAACAGGAATAAACAATTTAAATTAAATAAGACTTACTTTTTGAGCTCCATAAATTAATTATTAATATCCGTGTGTATCCGAAAATGGCAACATCTTTTTCTTCCATTAAAAAAAGCACACGCAAAAGCTTACATTTTAGACTAGTAACTTACCGCATCTGTTAGAACAAAAAGTTCTCTGCTTACCTGCGGTATCGTGGCAGACGATTTGGGGCAGGTGTTTGTTTATTTCATTTTTATACACAGATTTGGAACTTACATGTGCAATCATTTTATGAGACTGTCTGTATTTAAGTTTTTGTATTTGAAGAATTTTCCAATGTATTTTACCTTTTCTTTTTATCAGTTTTAACCCCCCCCCCCCCTCCCTTTTTCTAAGCAAAGATTGTTTCACACATAATAAATACAAAATATCTTCCTAAAAAGTAAAAAGATATAAATAAATATGGAGAATAAAAAAAATTTCTTTGTCAATCGTCATTCTTTTCATGTTAATTTCCTGTAGAATAAAACAATTCGTAAAATAACTTTTTTTTAGAGTCATATCTCTAAAACACAAATTTGAAATACGAATAATAAATTATATCATGGGTTTTGCATAAATTTTGTATATTTCTTTTTATTCAGAAAATGCTAATTTTATTTTAAAAGTCTTAAAGAAGTAGAATTTTTTTTAAAAATAGTTACTTAAAATAGGTACACTAACAGGAAAAAATATGACTTGAATGCAAATTATAAAGCAAGAAATGTATGTATGACTAAACTCTGAAGACTCTTTCTACGTGCTCATTAAAAGCTGCAGACTTAACTAAAATAGAAATTTTTTAGTTTGAAGCCACAAAAGTGTTTCGAATGCCAGTTGTCGGTAAAAATAAATTAAAAATTTTCCTTCCTGCAAACTATGTAAAGTGTATATATTTAATATTCCTAATTCTAAATATGTTATCCAAATTGCTCCAGCACGTACCATTTTTCCGAAAAACACTTTTATAATAATAAGAATAAGAGAAGGATTATTATATTAAATTGCAATACTAGATAAAATTGGAATCAGGAGAAAAGTATACTTTCACACTCTTAGATATCAAATTGATAAAATATAGCATGAAAATCTAGTTTGTTGATACTTGTACCGTGCATTTTCCTTTATATGCCCCCCCCACACACACACACCATCTTTTCGTGTCTGAATTTACTATTTGCTACCCACTAATATATTTTCATTCCTTATGCCGCTGTAACTCGGACCTTTTTAAAACATTTCTCTTCATTTTCAAAGATTTTTGAAGTTCATATTTTTCTCACACTGTGACTTACAATATGGGGGGATTTTTTTTGTGAGTGTGACGTGACCTACGTTACATGCAGTGACATAACAATTCTTTTTTATTGCCAGAAAAATAAAATTTTACAGTAACAACATGTTTTGAAGATTTTTTGTAATTTTTTAAAGTTTGTGAATGAGATGTGAACTTCTTAGAAATGTGACATCACTGAGTGGTGGCATTTCGGTCACCATGCATGCTATGAGGGTGGTAGAGCAATTCAAAAATGAATGCGAGTACTCGCGGAAAATCTTAATGAGAGTTGTTGCCATCATAAAATATATATCGCAGAATGGGGTAGCTTGCTTTGGAGATGATAGAACGTTAGGCTCTGTACATAACAGAAATTTTTGGGGTATATTGGAATTATGAGTCTCATTCGACTAATTTTTTTCAGATCATATCCATCCATACGGTAATAAGGGTAAAGGCAGTGTAAACTATTTATCATCAACAATTGTGACAGAATTTATAGAGATCGTGTCAGAGTTCTAAAAGAAAATTATGGGCTTATAGTAGATTCCACACCAGATATTAGCCATATTGAACAGCTTGCTATAGTCTTACGTTATGTCAATAAAGGAGAACCAGTTGAGCGATTCTTAAAGTTTATCACTATTCATAGCCATGGTTCTCAACACCTGCAAGAAGTTATTGTAAATTTTCTTCAAAGTTTGAGTATTGAGTTGAAATATTACCGAGGCTAGTCATTTGATAATGCCAGCAATATGTCTGGTAAATACTCAGGCCTTCAAGCAAGATTGAAAAGTGATTTTCCCTTAGATGATCATTTGCGTCAAAAACGGATTAAAAGCATTAATCGAAGTGACTTCACTTCAGGACAATATTCGTATGTATGCGCAAAACATTTTCCATCTGAATTTATAATTTATGAAGATAAATGTATTAGGCCTGATGGATCTGAACTCTTTTGGGAATTACGTCCGTAAAACCTAGATTTTATTTTTTCAAAAATTATGGGAACATTTTTCAGATTTCAAAATTTAATATTCTATTTACAATCCTTGGATCGACCTTAAATATAAAATAATCCATGTAATAAGTATTTTTTTTACATTATTTATGAAGCATTAAAGTCTCTGTTTGTTACGTCCGTAACCATGGAATGACCCCCTTACAGTTGATTTTGAAAAGTTCAAAGAAAAAATTGATGGTTTGTAGAATGTAACATGTTTTGTTATTCAAAATGGTTATGTCCCACAAATTGTTAACAGTCTGAAAATTTTTAGCAATCTAACTGTCTGTGTACGTTTTAATCTAGACACACGGCAGTGTGTCAGCCAAGTTCGCCTGACATAGCCGTGTGTTATTTACACGAACCATTTCGAGCTGTTTTCGTCAAATTTCAATGCTCTACTAGTGGAAATCTATGAGACCTACGTACTTGTTATACGAAAAGTGTAGTAAGGCCACCCTAATTACCTAAAATCCAAAATTTTATAAATAACGCATAATTAGTTTCCAAGATAAGGACATTTGAAAATGTCTGATAATCGATAATTTTACCACTGACTGACTGACTGACTGACTCACTCATCAAAAAGATCTGATATATCTACTGCAGCTACAGACTTCAAATTTGGTGGGGAGTTCGTTTACACTATAAAACTAAGGAAATAAATAAAAAAATTATGAAAATCGATGAATTACCCACCTGGGGGTGCCCATTTTTACTTTACCATTGCATCTATTAGGCGAAATTTTAATTTGCCGTAGGAGAGGACGCTGTTCTGTCGCCAAATACCGCCAAGTTTCTCGCCAACATGGCGATATATCGCCAAATTTGGCGACCAAAATTAGTCGCCAAAAGTGACGCCACCTTGGCGATATCTCTAATATTTCGCCAAATTCCCATAGACTTCCATTGTAAACGTATCTACTTACTGGGGGTTTATCAGGGTTTACTTGCTCACAGAAAATCAACAAATTGAGATAGTCTGTCCGTCACAGAGCCCGTTCTCAGAAACTATACATGTTGGAGGCATGAAATTTTGCATATTTACAGCTGAACACCTCACATCAAATGACAAATCATAAAATTTTGAAAAAGTTGTAGATTTAACCCTTTGGAGTCTCACATGTTTATTTTAAACAATCCTTTCTAAGTGAGCCCCTAATTAGGTTAAATGCGTGAAATTGTACATACTTATAGCTGAACACCTCACATCAAACGACAAATCATAAAATTTTGAAAATGTCGTACATTTAACCCTTTACGCTCCCATATGTGTATCTTAAACAATTCTTTCTAAGTGAACCCTAATTAAGTTGGAGGCGTGAAATTTTGCATACTTATAGCTGAACACCTAACATCAAACGAGAAATCATAAAATTTTGAAAAAGTCGTACATTTAACCCTTTGGGCTCCCCTATGTGTATTTTAAACAATTCTTTCAAAGTGAACCTCTAATTAGGTTGGAGGCGTGAAATTTTGCATACTTATAGCTGAACACCTCACATCAAACGAGAAATCATAAAATTTTGAAAAAGTCGTACATTTAACCCTTTGGGTTTCCACATACGTATTTTAAGCAAGTCTTTCTAACTGAGCCCCTTTTTAAATTGCAGATTTGAAATTTTGCATACTTATAGCAGAACACCTGAGGCCAGGCGACAAATCATAAAATCTTGAAAAAGTCTTACGCTTAACCCTTTGAGCTACCACATATGTATTTTAAGTAATTCTTTCTAAGGGAGTCCCTAATTAAGTTGGAGACATGACTTTTTGCATACGTATAGCTGATACCTCAGACCACACGACAAATCATAAAATTTTCAAAAAGTCTTATATTATTTACTCCTCCGGGCTCTAACTTGTGTATTTTAAGCAATTTTTCTAACCTCCGCCCTTTTCACCCGGGGAGCACTTTTCCAACTTTTGCCGACACCCCTTTGACAATTCTTTCATATTATGCACCATAGTCTTATATATTTTAGTTCCACTTTTTATCGCCAGGGGCGCCTACTTATCTCGGGTGCCATGGGCTTAATCCCCTCGACTAATATATCTACGGATAGTATGTAAAACGGAGTTTCGTTCGGATAGAGGTTGGTTTAGAATAGAGTGCGCCCCTGGTTGCAAAATGTGGAACTAACAGATTTTTCAAAAGGATAAAGTGTTTTGAAAGGAATATTAAATGAAACCCTCTGTGCGATCAGTGATCACACTTACCCACTTGTTATTTTCAAAATCATCAGAGAAATGTTTATTTAGTTAATTAAATTTGAAAATCCAGCGAGGGGCAATGTCCTTCCTCTGCATTGCCTCTTTGCCCGCACCCATGGATGAATGGTACATAGTGTGGCATAAGCACATAACTTTATTTTTCACTTTCAGTACAAAAAAGCAGGCCCAGCTATAGGATATTTAATTGGAAAATTTAATAGGAAAATTTAATATAGGAATTTAATAGGAATTGTTGTTTCAGAAACAATAAAAATTTCGAATCAATACATTTCGTTTCAAAACATGCATTCAGTGTAGCAGTATTAAAATATAGATTTCTGCCGCAAATTGGCAGCCAAATAGTTTGTTGTAGGAAATTTAAATTAAAATTGAATGTTGCTTGGTGAATAAAATAGTCTCATGTAAACACATTAAAAAGCATTAAGTAAAGTGTCTAAATATATTGTAACTTTACAAAAAGTAATGATATCTAACAAAAACATAGCTGTGAAAAAAGGGAGCCAAGTTCTGTAAAGACAATGGCAAGAAAAGAAGTGATATCTAAGTGGGTGCCAAGTTCAAATAAAATTCACTCAAACTTACCTACTGAAGTATTATAGCATTTTTTAAATTGTTTAGAAATAAAAATTATTGATAGCATATTAATAATAAATCTAGAACTTGGCAAGTTTTTGATAAATGTTATGCCTATCAATTTCATGTCTTAATAAAATGATGATGTTAATATTAACAACAATGTCATTATAAAAAAATTAATATAGTTATTATTATAAACAAATAACGCATGTTAAAGATTTGATAAACCGATAAATACACAAATACATTCCCGCTCGTCTTTGGTTATCACTCTATCACCCACCCTTCGGAAACCTCAATGCAAACAGACTAAAAGGCCTGAGAAAGAGACAGATACCTTTACGCTTGTTCTTGGTCATCCCTCTAGAGATTGCACCCCTTTAACCCTTCAGGGGCAAAGATCTTTTATTCGTGACATGCTGAAACGACTCAATTACACCAGAATTTAAAAACAAATTTATTTCAAAATGGGTAAAAACTTCTTTTCACGTATTTAATAAAATTAAACTTTTTATTCCTGAATTCAGTGTCAATGTGGCATTTTGCTGTTAAAATTAGGTGGGATATATTTTATCCCACCATCCTTCAAGGGGAAGGAGCTCACTCAAATGAAGGCTTCCAAACATGAAATAACAAGCTTAGATATAATAATGTCATTAATAAAAATAAATGACTTGTAGGTAAAAACTTGCCAAGTTCTAGATTTATTATTAATATGCTATCAATAATTTTTATTTCTAAACAATTTAAAAAATGCTATAATACTTCAGTAGGTAAGTTTGAGTGAATTTTATTTGAACTTGGCACCAACTTAGATATCACTTCTTTTCTTGCCATTGTCTTTACAGAACTTGGCTCCCTTTTTTCACAGCTATGTTTTTGTTAGATAATGTTAACTTATCTCCTGCTAAATTTAAATTTGTGTTTGGTGATGAATTGTTGTGTGATAAGTGGACGAAATTTGTTAGACTGCTTAGTCACTTAATGGATATGAATTATCGGATCTAACTGTTACAGATAAATTGAATGACATTTGTCAACAACTTAACCACTTCACCGTTTGCCCCGAGATAAATCGGGGTTAAAAGCGCTGTTTCCCAATACATGTCGCCGGAGAAGTGGTTAAAGTAATTAGCAATGAAAATTGTGCTTTTGCGGAGAAAGTAAAATTTCTTCATGAACAATGTTCTCTTCTTTTGATGAAAAAGCAGAGATACAGTGCTGAATTAATAACATGGTAGTGCTATTTTTTTTAAATTGTAAACCATTAGCATACAAAAGTCTCTTAGACTGTACGTTTCTAACATTAACTTGTCCTTCCTATTTGAGGAAATTTTCACAGAAGAATTTTATAACTACAGGAATACACAACTCTCTTCAGAAATATTAAACAGAAAAAAGTTCAGCACTTCGAGAAGAATATAAAAAAATGTTAATCTTCAATTATATGAAATTTATGTAAAACCTGGAATGGTTAATAAAGATGGAAATTTTTGTGGTTTGGCGGAAGAGAAAGCTAGACACGAAGCAACAACAGTACAGAAAATATATGGTTGGTTGGTTGTATGAGATTTTATGGCGCAAAATACTTTAAGGGACATGCTGCACCAAAATAAGTAGACTAAACATACCAAAAAGTGAGATAGAAGCAATCAGAAAAGCAATTTGGATGCAGTCAGACAAGTGTAGGAAAATAAATTTTAAATCCTAAAAACAGTAGACAATAAAAGTAAAAGTATTTCAATAAACAGTGCAGACTGGATGGAATTCCATCCAGGTGTCATAAAAGTGTAAAGTAAATTCAGAGTTGTTAAACCAATGATAAAGATTAAAAAAATTATATTTAAAAATAAAATCCTGCATGTTTTAAAAAAGTAAAGATTGCCTCATGAAATGTTTCCCCAATGATGTTTGTCAAGGTAGATGGTGATGAATTAAAATAAATTCTATACAAGTGCCGGAGACCCGGACAGTCAGTTAAAACAAAATGAATGATCAGGTAATCAAAATTACAATGTGGACACATGAGTGCATCCTTCCGAAGTAAAAGATATTAATAAGTGATCCTTGAATGCCAATTCTCAGACGAGTCAGAATAACATTGGATTTTCTTGGATATCTCGGAAGCCGATTGTTCGTTTAATACGATGCCATTTATTGCTGTATTCCAAATCCCAACTTTCTAGTTATTTATTCTGAATAAAATGATTTATAAGTAGTTTAGCATCTGAGAATGGAATTTTATGTTATAATGGATTAAGGACATGTTTTGCCGCCTCATCAGCTTTCTCCTTTCCAGAAATCCTGTCCCATAGACATAATACGGAAATCGTCAACGTAGGATTCTCCCTTCACAGAAGGGGGGAGTTAGTTAAGGATGTCATTTATTTTGATAGCAAAGAGGGTAACACTCAGGGCACTACCTCGGGTACACTCTCTTCTTGTACATAAAAACAAGACAGTATTCCCGCAATTCGGACTTGTATAGGTTGAATGGCAAGAAAGTTTTTAATCGAAATTGGGAGGTTCCCACGAAAGTCCAGGTTAAAAAGATCACGAAGAATCCCACAATGCCATATTTTGCCATACGCTTTCGCCATGTCAAAAAATACAGAGACCAAATGGCTGCGTTTTAGAAAGGCTGTCCGAATGTTATTTTCTAGAAGGAGCAAGTTGTCGATAGTAGACCTACCATATCGAAATCCATTTGAAATGTGGCAAGGCAATTGTTAATTCCTAAATAGATACACGAGGCGGCAATTAACCATTTTTTTTTTCAAGAATTTTGCAAAAGCTGTTAGAAAGATCGATCCGTCTGTAATTATTGGTAATGCTAGCATCTTGACCTGATTTAGGAAAAGGAATAACGACAGCTCTGCACCAAGCACAGAGCAAAATCTGTTCCACCCAAATCCTGTTGAAAAAACAAAAGAGATTGTTAAGAGAGTGGTGAGAGGACACACTTTTACGATCAGTTCATTATTTTCTTCAAAAAAAGATGTTGTAGCAATGTATCCTATAAAAAAAAAGAATGCTGAACAACGGTTAAATTTTACCTTGCAAGAAATTAATTATGTACAAGCTTATGGATTTGAAATTTTGACCATTATATCAGATAATAATAAAGTTAATTATAATATGTTTGTAATGTTATGTGGAAGAGAATTAAAATTTCCAAATCCCGTTCATAAAGACAAAGACCGTTTAATTTTATCTGACACAATGCATCTTTTAAAATCCATTCCAAATAATTGGATGAGATACTCTAGTTACTCTGCTATTATATAAAGCAACACGTCTTCAGAATAGCCAAATTAACCACCTTGAGTTTCGCCGAGAAATCACAATTACCCTTTTACGAATTAAGCAAAAGAAATATAGTGTCCGAGCAGGACCAAAGACTCACACACATGTAACACTAAGAAAGACTGATGGGCATTACTTCAATGGAACTTCTGGAATGGATTACAGATCGCAAAACTATTTTTAATATTAGGTGAAGGATGTGATGTCTTTGTGATGTGACGGACATTGTCAGCCGCGGCTCTCTTACTCAAAAAGTCTGAGTTGACGCACATTATTCCGTTAATTTTTTCCGAACATATTCCATTTTCACTGCTATTTGTCCGTTTTCCCTCAAATCACGGAAAATTCCTATCGTGGAATGATAATTTTAGGAAATATTCCGTAAACCTTTTAAAACCAATAAAATATAGCCTCATCACGCATGCATGCAAAGAAATGCGGGATAAATTAGTCGAATTTACGAATGAAAACACCGGCGGTTACATTTTAAAAACTTTGAAGCCCTGGATACTGATTCAAACGTATGCCCTCAGGTTTTTTTATGACTATAACAGTGTCTTTATATTTTTCTGCTTTTACTTTCTTCCATCTTCAATAGAAGAAAGTATCAGAAAAGCAATTTGGATGCAGTCAGACAAGTGTAGGAAAATAAATTTTAAATCCTAAAAACAGTAGACAATAAAAGTAAAAGTATTTCAATAAACAGTGCAGACTGGATGGAATTCCATCCAGGTGTCATAAAAGTGTAAAGTAAATTCAGAGTTGTTAAACCAATGATAAAGATTAAAAAAATTATATTTAAAAATAAAATCCTGCATGTTTTAAAAAAGTAAAGATTGCCTCATGAAATGTTTCCCCAATGATGTTTGTCAAGGTAGATGGTGATGAATTAAAATAAATTCTATACAAGTGCCGGAGACCCGGACAGTCAGTTAAAACAAAATGAATGATCAGGTAATCAAAATTACAATGTGGACACATGAGTGCATCCTTCCGAAGTAAAAGATATTAATAAGTGATCCTTGAATGCCAATTCTCAGACGAGTCAGAATAACATTGGATTTTCTTGGATATCTCGGAAGCCGATTGTTCGTTTAATACGATGCCATTTATTGCTGTATTCCAAATCCCAACTTTCTAGTTATTTATTCTGAATAAAATGATTTATAAGTAGTTTAGCATCTGAGAATGGAATTTTATGTTATAATGGATTAAGGACATGTTTTGCCGCCTCATCAGCTTTCTCCTTTCCAGAAATCCTGTCCCATAGACATAATACGGAAGTCGTCAACGTAGGATTCTCCCTTCACAGAAGGGGGGAGTTAGTTAAGGATGTCATTTATTTTGATAGCAAAGAGGGTAACACTCAGGGCACTACCTCGGGTACACTCTCTTCTTGTACATAAAAACAAGACAGTATTCCCGCAATTCGGACTTGTATAGGTTGAATGGCAAGAAAGTTTTTAATCGAAATTGGGAGGTTCCCACGAAAGTCCAGGTTAAAAAGATCACGAAGAATCCCACAATGCCATATTTTGCCATACGCTTTCGCCATGTCAAAAAATACAGAGACCAAATGGCTGCGTTTTAGAAAGGCTGTCCGAATGTTATTTTCTAGAAGGAGCAAGTTGTCGATAGTAGACCTACCATATCGAAATCCATTTGAAATGTGGCAAGGCAATTGTTAATTCCTAAATAGATACACGAGGCGGCAATTAACCATTTTTTTTTTCAAGAATTTTGCAAAAGCTGTTAGAAAGATCGATCCGTCTGTAATTATTGGTAATGCTAGCATCTTGACCTGATTTAGGAAAAGGAATAACGACAGCTCTGCACCAAGCACAGAGCAAAATCTGTTCCACCCAAATCCTGTTGAAAAAACAAAAGAGATTGTTAAGAGAGTGGTGAGAGGACACACTTTTACGATCAGTTCATTATTTTCTTCAAAAAAAGATGTTGTAGCAATGTATCCTATAAAAAAAAAGAATGCTGAACAACGGTTAAATTTTACCTTGCAAGAAATTAATTATGTACAAGCTTATGGATTTGAAATTTTGACCATTATATCAGATAATAATAAAGTTAATTATAATATGTTTGTAATGTTATGTGGAAGAGAATTAAAATTTCCAAATCCCGTTCATAAAGACAAAGACCGTTTAATTTTATCTGACACAATGCATCTTTTAAAATCCATTCCAAATAATTGGATGAGATACTCTAGTTACTCTGCTATTATATAAAGCAACACGTCTTCAGAATAGCCAAATTAACCACCTTGAGTTTCGCCGAGAAATCACAATTACCCTTTTACGAATTAAGCAAAAGAAATATAGTGTCCGAGCAGGACCAAAGACTCACACACATGTAACACTAAGAAAGACTGATGGGCATTACTTCAATGGAACTTCTGGAATGGATTACAGATCGCAAAACTATTTTTAATATTAGGTGAAGGATGTGATGTCTTTGTGATGTGACGGACATTGTCAGCCGCGGCTCTCTTACTCAAAAAGTCTGAGTTGACGCACATTATTCCGTTAATTTTTTCCGAACATATTCCATTTTCACTGCTATTTGTCCGTTTTCCCTCAAATCACGGAAAATTCCTATCGTGGAATGATAATTTTAGGAAATATTCCGTAAACCTTTTAAAACCAATAAAATATAGCCTCATCACGCATGCATGCAAAGAAATGCGGGATAAATTAGTCGAATTTACGAATGAAAACACCGGCGGTTACATTTTAAAAACTTTGAAGCCCTGGATACTGATTCAAACGTATGCCCTCAGGTTTTTTTATGACTATAACAGTGTCTTTATATTTTTCTGCTTTTACTTTCTTCCATCTTCAATAGAAGAAAGTATTGCAATTGAAATTTTTTTTTCGACTCCCGATTTTCGACGGATTAACATGTTTTACGGGTCAGAGATCCCCAAATATGTTTATGGAAGCCAAGCCAAATCTTTGCGAGATCAGTATCTATATCGTAATACATTTGTAAAAGAACACTAGGAAATCAAAAATCCGAGGGATTTCCCCCTGAACCAAACAGACTCAACGAACTGGCGATACCGGACTTATGGAAAAATGCACTAGGCGGTAGATTTCTTCTGTTCGACAATGGTCGTAATGTGAATTCTCGGATAATTACTTTTGCTACAGATGAAGGACTGAGACTGTTATGTGATGCTTCAACCTGGATGACGGATGGTAATTTCCAGATGGCTCCACAGCATTTTATGCAACTCTACATCATCCGAGTACCATTTGGAGACATAACTGTGTCTAAAGTCTACTGTTTTCTACAGAAAAAAGTCAGGAAACGTATGAAGAGTTGTTTCAAAACATAATTGAAAGGTGCCACAGTAAAAAGTCTCCAGATCCAGCAAAAATCTTTCTTGATTTCGAAATTGCAGTTTTTAACTCAATAAAAACGTGTTTTGGACAAGAAGTTTCAATGCAAGGATGCTTTTTCCACTTGACTAAAAGTACATATCGCACAATCTAAGATCTCGGTTTAACAGCCGAATATAAAAGCGACGCAGAATTTCTCATCTTTTGTGCCATACTAAATGCTTTAGCATTTCTACCTGTTTCAGATGTAAATGACGAGATGAGGGAATTACGGGCAATTGTTCCACCAGGAGCAGAAGAACTTGTTGAATATTTTGATAGGACATACGTCTATGGCGATAGCCACCAGAAACATATGTTTAAACATAGTACTTTGTCGAACAAGACCACTCTTTGCTCCATGTCAGTGGATGAGGTTCCATGAGTGCTCCATGTCAGTGGCAAGAATGCTTTTTCCACTTGACTAAAAGTACATATCGCACAATCCAAGATCTCGCTTTAACAGCCGAATATAACAGCGACGCAGAACAGCGAAGCAACATTGAACAATGATCCACGAACGAACAATCAATGTGAAGGTTGGAACAATAAATTTCAGCATCTCGTAGGACATAAACATCTTTCCATATGGAAGGCCATACAAACACTCCAAGAAGAAGCTACTACTGAAGGTGCAAATTGCACCACATTTAGTTGGAAATATCTCCAGAAGAAAAAAAAATCCCTGCCGGTTCGGGCCTACAGGAGGAGGTAGATTTCGAAGTTAAGTACTGAATTCAACAAAACTTAAATCAAGATTAGAGATAAACCCAGTTCCTTCACTAAGAATGAGCTCTAGGGAGCTAAACATTTTGTGAAAATTCTAATATAAACGAATACACACACGCATGTATATGGAATAGGTTTAAAAAATAGCTAAAGCAAATTCAGAGAACCCCAAAGTGTTAAAATATATTAATATTTCCATAGTCTGTTTTTTATCATGTTTTAATACGTTTCTTCAAACTCACATGGCGTTACATATTCACCTGCTGAGGTCCATTATATTTCTAATATGAAGCAATATTTTGATATTTTTTTTTAATTCGTCAAACTATTTATTTTATTTTGAGTTTTCATGCGGAAATCTTGCTCTAGAAAACTTATGACGTAATATTCAATTCGTTTTCAATTCGTCAAACTGTTTATTTAATTTAATTTTCACGTGAAAATTTTGCAATAGCAGAGCAATTGTTGTGGTGAGAATTTTATTGCTTTTTTTTTAATTGTTGGCAACTGCTATAACGAAAAATATTTATTTTTTTCTGTCATTGTTGCGAAAGAGCTGGTTTTATCAGAATCATGTTAAGACGGTATTCAAAATTTTTAACCCTGCCCATTTCCATTCCCTTGGGCCGATTTTGCCCATTTTCAATCCCCGCCGAGATATTAGCCATCTCAAAGTTGTTGGCGAGTTTGAAGTCGATCCATGCATAATTGCGACTTTTATCGTGCAGACAAAATTTAGTACATATATATATATATATATATATATATAAATTTTTTAGGTGGGGGTGGTTTTGGGTTCCTGGGGTCATATAATGAAAAGTTATGAAGGAAATTTTCAAAAATCGCACTATGGTAACGACTGCAATAGGTAGTATTACTTACGAAATCTACCTAAAATAAACGAGTATATACTCATTTACATAAAAGATTGAAAAATTTGTGTCAGCGTTACAATAATGGGAATCAAACAATAATACAATTCTTGCGTTCTGTTGCTCATAACATACAACTTGTTAATTACTAATGTAGCATGATTTATTTACTAGAATTTTAGTTTTCTTGTAAGTATATTAACTTGTGTTTTTATGTTCCTTCTACTGAATGTACTTTCTTTTTTTTATATAGTGATTCAATTTTGCTTATTGTTTATTTATGTGAATAAACATTTTAGTAAAGCTTCAATTTGCTTGATAGTGTTCAATTTATTAGATTTACATAACATCATATTGTTATTACCAAATCGGAGAATATCTATATATATAAAAGCCGTTCTCTGTGTGTATGTCCGGTATACAAATCTTCAATTCTTGACCAATTTGCACGAAACTTCATGTACATACATTTTAGAATGTGGAAAAGATCACTGTCAACTTTAAAAAAATCATCTGACCACTATTTATCCTTTTTTCTACAAACTTACATAACTTAACATTATAGAATTATAATTTTTAAAATTTCTAATTAAATCGTTTCTTTCCTGTTGCCATACCCATGACACAAAAATGTGAAAAAATTAACGATAATGCATGTAATTTTTTTTATTTGCCAATAAAAATTCAGATTTTCTTGCTATATTTTTGCATTTTTGAAATTGACGTCGTTCTTAACAGGAAATGCAATTTCTTTTTATACATAAAATAAAAACTTTAACTATAAGAGCGATAAAATAATGTAGCACCTTAATTTGAATGTTTTTTTAGATTAAATCATCTATTTTTAATACAGACAGTAAAATTTCATGAAAACAGTTAAGGAAAAAGAAAATAAAGGCTAGGTATGATGTCACATTCTATCAAATCTTTTCAACATGTAGTCAAAATCACTGTAAAAATAAATGGCTCCTACATTTTGTTTACTGCTTCGATTGTATACTACAGCCATATCTTATAGCTATACGTTATAGCTAAGTGTTGTATTGATTTAGATTCAGTAGTTACCTTTTCTGTGATTTATAGTAAAAAGATAAAAGTTAGTTCCCTTTTTTAAAAAATTCTTGGCTGATGTCAGGATTTAAAATTTATGGAAAATGACATCATTTCATCTAATCATTGTAGATTTAATTTCTATTAATGAAAAATTTAAGTTTACGTTTAAAAGTGATGTTTTATTTAGAGTGGAAACCCTCTTGATCTAATACTTTAATCAAAGCTTATAATTGATGCATGTATTGTATTTTTCCCCGTATTGTGAGAAATCGTATATTTCTGTTACGTGTGACAAAGAAAACATGTATTTTAATTTTAAAAGTTAAAGAAATGTACTTATTAGATTATTTTGAGTAGTTTGATTTGATATCTGTTAAATTCGTGTTTTATTTTATTTTACATTTGGTGTTTTATTTTCGTTTGCCAATTCGGTTATTGAATATTACACGAAAACAAACAAATTCTGAATTATTTACAATGTTTTTGAATAATTGAGTAAATAATTTGTAATTGGGTTTCAAGCGTATTTAAAAAATAATCATGCTTGGAAATTACTTTAAAATCCATAAAAAATCTGTTAATCCATAAAAAATTTAGATAAATATTACTGAAAGTACTTTTATTTTCTATAAGACGGGCGGAACAATCGAATGTGCAATGTTTAGAGGTTAAATTGCAGTAAAAAAGAAATTTATTGTTGTGTTAGGTTGTAGCCACCGAAAATATGATACTAGCGTTACTCATAGACATGTCTTTTCTTTATACTATTGCATTAAGTATAAATGAGTTCATCTTTCGTAATCAGGTTGCACGCACCTTTAAAACTATCCATGCTTGAAAATTACTTTAAAATATTATTTCGTTTTAATTTATTTTACCTGGAGGGCTCCTTAAAAATGACACGGGCGAAGCCGAGTAGTTCTGCTAGTTATTAAATATATTTAATATGAACTGTATGGTTAAGGATGCTAATATCTATGTGCTATGGAAATTGGTTCAACCAATTGAAAAATAATTGCTAAAGATTTTATTTTTACGCGATCACTATTTTGATTTAAAAGAGATTTAACACATTATTAATCAGAGTAGACGTCATCCTCTTCCCATCGAATCGTAATCTGTTTCATGTCCATCCTTCCCCACCTCTCTGCTAGCATTGGTTTTCCACCTTTCTGTATCCATCCGCGCGCTGTTTTTCGGAGTACATAACCAGTTGCATGGGCTAGGAGAGACAGAAATTGACGATATTTGAGTTGCCTAATAAACCCACGCCACCTGGAGTGTGTGTTTTCACTGAATCTTCATCATTTGTTCTATTCGTAACATCTAGTGGTACATTTTATTACGTAGCGACTGCCCGCACATGGATCACCTATAACTAGTGGAATTGGTACACTATATGATCAATTAATAAACGTTTTGATGCATCTATCGGCTTCGATTATTTATGCTTCGGGAAACATTCCAGTGGACGACAGCCTGACCTTCCACTCTTCTATCAGGACTGTTCGACTGCATAAAACCGTGATTTCTTCAGGGAGTGATTAATGTGGGTATGCTGGTGCTCAAGATCTACCTATTTCTATGATACGAGTGAAATCGTATCAAATATGCTAAATTAGTAATATTAAAGCTTAATTTTGATAGTCTAACTTTATCAAAATACGTAAAAAAATGCAACAAAGATTCGGAAAATTTTTTTAGACCCATGTCTCGTTAAGGGAAGACAGTCGCGAGCTAATGCCAAACCTATGGGAAATTCTTTGCTAATATCTCGTTTGCATTTAGACATTTTTTTTTTTTTCATTGGACAGCTGTGTTCGATCCTTATAGTTTTTTTTTTTTTTTTTCAATTTTGGCTGCAGACATTTTTATAAAGACACTTTGACTTACTTTCACTTTCGGAACCGGTTCCGTAAGTCAAAGTATCTTTATAAAAATGTCTGCAGCCAAAATTGAAAAAAAAAAACTATGTCATCATAAAAAACTTCAACCAAAATTGAGAAAGTCAAAAAGTGCGACAATAAGGATCGACCTCAGCTGTGCAATGCAAATAAATAAATAAATGTTAAATACAAAAACGAGATATTGGTGAGATACATGGAGAGCATAGGAGGGGCTTAACTATATCATGGTCATGAATGGGCCAATCTTGTCCTGATAATGAAAATATGGTTTCTTTTTTTTTCTGATTTTCTCTTTAATATGAAACATAACTGGCTGTCATGGATTTAGATTAAATTACTGTCAAGTTAGAATAGATTTATAGTGATGTCTAAAAAATAATTTGCACATTTTCACCCTAAGAAACATAAGTTAAATTGTATAAATGATTAAAGGGAACTGTCCAGTTGTTGACCACACCTACCAGTATTTTCCCATTTGATATAAATCTAGAATAATTGTTTATATTCTGAATCTGATGCGTAGAATATATAATACCAGAAATTTACACTAAATAGTCAATAGGCAGTACACCTGAATGGAATTTTACCACTTGAAATTTAATTTTAATTAAATAAAGTTTTTCCTTTAGATGAGCCCGTGTTTTTAAGCCAAAGATAGAGTACAAGAAAGTCTCTTCTGAGATTATGGAGAATGCTGTTAAGCGGGTATTAAAAGGTCAGTCGGAAAGAGAAACTGTTAAGGAATTTAAAATTCCTAGGACTTCATTGCAAAAGCAGGTAACCAAAGCAAGACAAGCAGGTGAAAGTTCGTTTACATTTCAACCAAATATTGGGAACCACAAATTTTCTCTCTTGAAGAAGAAAAGCACCTATGTGACTACCTAAAAACTGCTTCAAAGATGTCCTACGGGTTGTCAACAACTCAAACACGAGAACTGGCATATCAGTATGCAAAAATACTTAACAAAAGTATTCCCAATACATGGGAAGACAATAAATGCCCAGGAGTCGATTAGATGCGAGGTTTCATGGGAAGGAATTCAACATTATCTTTAAGAAGACCTGAGGCAACAAGTTTATCTCGTGCCACTTCCTTTAATGAACACAACGTTAAAATGTTTTTCGATAATTTGAAAAGTGTATACTTAGAAACAGTTTTTCTCCCAATGAAGTACAGTCAACTATGTTAAATCCGCACACTTGGGGACCGAGGGCTTTGTGGATTATAGATCCCCCCCTTTGCTTACATTTAATTTCTTAAAGTCTGACTATAAATTAGGGACAACTGCACAAGAATTACAATTATAATGGAAAAGAAAAACATAATGCAACATTGGTTTAATATATTTAATAACTGAGTTAATTTAAACAAAAATTATATACAATACGAATTTTACTGACTATTATTTTAAATACTGACACAACACAATGGTAGTTACAGTTTTGGTTTGTTGTCATGTCAGTAATTCTTCTCTGTAGTCTATGAACACTCATTAACTTCTTGCTCTGAGATCAAATTTTGTTACTCAAGAAAATTTAAATATTTATATCAAATTTATATTTAAATATTTATTCATTGGAAAATTGATAACTGAAAAAAATACCAAATTTAACATTGTGTTTAACTGTTAATTACAATTTTCATTGTTTACATTACAGTGTGTAGTGTGGATAATAGATGTTTGCGGATTACACATCGGCGGATTTCACAGAGTTGACTGTATACAACTGTGATGAAACAGGTCTGATGACTGTTACTAAGCCATCCAAAGTTATTGCTCCTACTGGAGTTAAGCAAGTGGGACAGATGGCATCTCGGGAAAGGGGATCATTAGTTACAATGATGAATTTTATTTCTGCAGATGGTACTACAGTACCACCAGTATTTATTCCCCCCCCCCCCCCCGAGAGTTTTTAAGGAATATGTGTTAAATAATACTCCACCAGGGAGCTTAGGTTTAGCTTACAAAACTGGTTGAATGACAGAAGACAATTTCTTAACAGCTCTTCATCATTTTGTAAAAAGTACAGAGGAAAGAAAAGTCTTGCTATTAATGGGCAACCACGAAACTCATGTTTGAATATTATAAATGTTGCAAGAGAAAATGGAATAGTTTGAGTAGGTGGGGGTAAAGATACGCACTGGCTGATTTAATATGAAGAAACATTTCTACAATCCTGACCGCTAGGTGGTAGTTTAGTCTCAAGTGTAGTAGTTGCGTGTTCAAACCTTGTGAAAAAGTAGCACTCCGCGCCAAAAAAAGAGAGGTAAGTTTAAATTTTCGAATTTTGATCTAATATTTTAAAATTTTCACTTTGTGGAGCTGACAATAATTCGAATTTTTACAAATCCAAAAATTCAATGGAGAACGGAGGCTCTATAGCTTCTAATAGCTGTATAGTTTAACTTGATCGCATTTCTTTAAACTTGTAGGTAGCCGGTTAAGTAAAATACTGCAGAATGGGATAAAAGTACGCATCCGTCTTGGGGCAAAGATACGCACATTTTAAGATGCGGGGCTTTGCCCTATCATTTTAGCTAGATGCAAAGCTTTCCACAATTACGTTGTGGAAAGTTTTATTTTTTATATTGTGTAAAATATAATAGCTACTGAACTAATATAAGCTTCCTTTTCTAGTTAAGTTTTTTTCAACATAGAGCGTAAGGATCTACCTACCTACTTTTAAAATTCAATATTCTTGTTTCATAAAACGATTTTGTTTTAAGACTTAGCCCTTGACCCCTTTAACGGTCTCACAGATCGCTGTTATATTCAGTTTTCACAGCTTAACTTGTAATTTTCAATTTAACTATTGATGTTAGTTTAATTTTGTTCATTTGAAAACTTAGTAGTATCGCTAAAGACTTCTAAATAAAGAGAATTTTTATTATAATAGGCCTTTACCTAACGTTTAGCACAAAAGCAGTATCTTATGAGTCAGTCAACCCTTTTATTCATTCTATGATCAAGGGGTCTTTGGGACCGCTCACAGTATTTATGCAACAATTTTTGTCACAGTAGTTAGAGGTTAACTGCTATTTGCGATCTCACAGACCGCTGTTGTTTTTTTTTTTTTTTCATAGTTTAACTTACAATTTTCAGTTTAACTATTTTACTAATTTACTAATGCTTTTGCATAACACATTCGTTTTATTGAGATGGTGAAAAAACCCACAGTAAGTGGGCAAAAATACGCACTGCGTATCTTTGTCCCATCACTACGGCAAAGATACGCAGACAATGATTTTTAAAAATTGCAATTTCTCACAGAATTATAATTTGTCAGAATCCCGGTTGATGGTGGCACTTACCTAAGGCTCTAAATCAACATTTTAATCACTCATTACATAAGTTTAGACCAATGTCTGAGTTAAAAATCAAAATGTATGGAAAGTGCGTATCTTTACCCCCACCTATTCTATATTAATATTTCCACTACACTGCAGCCATAGATTACAGCCATTGGATGTGAGCTTTTATGGACCATTTAAAACTTAATTTTGCAGTACTCAGAACAATTTTATGATATCAAATGCTGGCAAAATACTTAGTAGTTATGATCTTTCTTATATGGCGTCAGAAGCATTTAATAAAGCTTTTACCAAAGCCAATATTCATTCTGGGTTTAAATAACAGGCATATCCCCTTTTAACGATAAAGTGTTTGATGACTGTGACTTTCTCACATCGTATGTAACATATCTACTACCTATAACGATTATAAATTAAAGATCAAAGAATCTGTTCGAAATCAAGAGAACAGAAGAAACTAAAAATTAAACAGCTTCCAACATCTGGGCAAAACCGAATACGAAAGGAACAATAATAGCATGCAAGATAAGAATTGCACAACATTGACAAAAAAAGCTGAAAAGAAAAGTTCTTCCTCTGCAACTACTCCAAATTTACCCAACCTTTTTAAGACAAATAATACTTTTGGGAAAGCCACAGCCAAGGTCTATCGACCACTGCCTAAGTCTCCAAGGAAGAAAGAGATGGTTGAAAAGAAACTTTATGATAAATTTGTAGCTGTAACAAGTGATTGTAGAAATGAAGCTAATGTCGCTCTACTACAGCTTTGAATTCAGAAACAGCGGAAAAAGTTAAACAGTTCTACAATTGTGAAGACTTGTCATGACAAGCACCAGGTATGAAGGATGGTGTTGTCATGGTTGCATATGTCAATGGAATAAAGACTAAAATCCAGGCAAGACATTTGCTACTTTTGATACAGGAAATGCACGGAATATTTTTAAATGAAAATAAAGATTGCAAAATTGGAAAAAGTAAATTTTTTTAATTAAGACCTAAACACGTTTTGCTGAGCAGCAAACTTTCACTGAATGTTTGCTTACGCAAATATCACGAAAACTTCAGACTGGCAGTGGATGTCTTCAGAAAACTCCATAATTTTCAGAAGTGATAAGACTCATTTTTGTGTGCAGATAAATAAGAAAAATATTGGCTAGGTGAATGTGCGAAATGTTGTAATCAATTAGAAGAAGCTCTAGAAACTGCCATTAAAGATGAAAATGCAGATGAAGTAAAGTGGTATTTTCGGAGAAAAGAATAAGAACAACTCAAAAAAGTCTCAGAAGAAGGCACATCAAGACTTGGCTGCCCACATCAAAAAACTTTCACCAGAATTTTTAAAATATGCTTACATAAAACGAGAACAGTGTCTTGTTTATAGAAAAGAAGTTGGGGGTGGCAGTGTCACCATCTTTTAATCCAAAAATTGGTATAATGCAAGTTGATTTTAATTAAAACTACACCTGCTCCTTTCAAGATGATATACAAAGTGCTCACTGGCAGCAAAATCAAATTTCTGTTTTTACAGCATCAGTGTGGTACAGTGGTTGTCAACACGCACCAGCATTAGTATCTCACAACTTGATACATTCAAAAGAAACTTACTTCTTGTCTTTTGGTTGGTTGGTTGGTTGTATTGGGTTTTATGGCGCAAAATCCCTATAGGGACATGCTGCGCCAAACAAAAGATGAGTCAAGAAAAAATAATGAAATGAGATAAAATGTAAACGGAAAAGCCATCTGGATGGGGCCTATCCAGATGTAGTCGTCAAACAAGGGTAAAAAACCACAATAAAATAGAAATCTCTTGTCTTTTGGAACAACTATCTTCAAAAGTTCAGGATGTTCGCATATGGTCTGACGGATCAAGTAATCTGCTTATGAATCGGTACATTGTTGCTGCTTTGAATGTACTTGTAAAACACCATGATAAATATATTAATTGGAATTTCTTTGCAACTTCGCATGGAAAAAGGTCCTGTAGATAGGTTAGGTGGATCAATTAAAAGAACTGTGAGATATGCTGTTCTGAAGAGGAAACACATTGTTACCAATGCAAAACAGTTTGTACTCGCAGCACAGGATCATCCATCGAAAATCAAAATCTGGAAAGTAACTTCTGGTGAAATAAATGAAAGGATAAAAAACTGAAGCTGCCAAAATTATTTGCAGAAGCTCCGCCCCTGGATAATATAAAAACATGCTACCATTTTTAAATTATCAAAGCCAAAGATTCCTCAGAAAAATTAAATATAGAGTCAATAAAACTCAATGATTGGTACATTATGAAAACTCTCTATATCCAGGAGTTGCAAATCTCATTGAAGGTGATGACTTTAAAGACAAAGTTACGGCTTTTGTTAGCTCAAACTGGAAATGGCTAGATGTTCCTGATGAAATATTTTATAAGAGAGTAAATTTGATCCACAAAATAAAACTGCCAGTAGTGTTTAATACCAGAAGACATTTCAAATTAGAAAACTAAAATAGTTTATGTTCTATAGCATTTTTGTTATATTATGCAACTTAATATACCAACAATTTCAATTATTTTTATACTATTGCATTATATTTTGTGTAGTTCCTTTATTTTGTTCACTTACCCAGTGTATTGTAATAAAAATGAAGCAATAGGAATACACTTTTGTAAAAATGAAATGTGTAACGTAAATTACCTTGTAAAAAAATCATAGTAAATTAAGTTGTTGATCAAAAATTTTAAAATTCCATAAATTACATTGTAAAAGTTTTTAAAAAGGGAACGTATATAACATATATACTTTTTAAACTGTGTCATCTTCAACAGAACAGAATTTTATCCAAATGTCACTAGCAATATAACACTGTTCCTTTTTCAGTAACGTAAGTTACCACAATAAACATAATTGCCAAAGTTCAAGAAATAGCATTAAATAGAGGTAATTTTCATCCAAATTGAGCTTTGGTTAGTTTTTATTAACAATGACAGTTTATTACAGAAATTAACAGTCGTACTTTTTTAAGACTCTTATTTAAATCATTTTTCATTTTAATTAAAATTTCAAAATGTTTTTCAATTATTTTACCTATTTTGTGAATAAAAGTACTAAACCAACCAAAAAAAGTTGATATTATATGAATGTAAAGTAAAAGAAAAGCAATTGGGCATTCTCACTAGCGAGTTATCCCGGGTTAAATGGTAAAAAAAATAGTGTACTAGAGGAGAGGGTGGAGGGTAGAAGAGAAAATTCGGAATGGGGAGTTGCCTCAGATGATTGATTATTATTTTATTGCCACTTGAACTTAATAAATAGTGCAATATGTGTGCAGAATAACGGAAAATGTAGTGTGTGTGTGAGGGGGGGGGGGGGGGATTTCATTCGAGAGAAGAATTTAGATGATTTATTCAAATATGACGAATTACCATTTTAAAATAACAAAACAACTAGGATGACATATTACAAAAATATGGCGAAATTTTTAAAATAAAAAACTGAAGAATTTTAACGATTTTTAATTTTGTGCACTATGAGCAGTCCAATGTTTTTTTCATAAAACTCAAATAATAATAAAGATTTAACACCATTAAAATGTAATTGATTTAATTGCATGCATCAACTTGCAATTATTTTAACTGATGGATTTAATTGCAGGATACAGCTAAATAATTTACGATTTATCATTCAATCTAATTATAATCGAATTGATTTTAGTTTCAACTTCCTATTAACTTCTGATCGCAATTAAATTAAAAACAATTTTTAATGAATTATTTCAGTGAAAATTTGTTTTATTAATGCAATGAACACGTCATACAATTATGCCGCTAAAAAAAACTAAAATAATTCAGTAGTAATGCTAATAAAACTAAGTGCAATTGTGTCATAAAAACAAAATCAATAGAATTATTTATTACAAGAAAATCTTTACGTCTGTTTTTATTTTTCTTAAAAAATAAAATACGTTCTCAATTTCTTCGAACATAGCGAATTAATGAAATAAAAGAATATAACAAGAATATAATGAAATAAAGAATGAAATATAATGAGAATATAATAATATACTGAATATTTCATTATATTCTTTATATAATATAATAAAGAATATAATAAAATAATAATATTGAACTGAAAAAAATAACTTATGTTTGAATTAAATAGGGGAAAATAGGGTAATGACGCTCAGAAGGATAATCCCGCTCACCAAATATATCTAAACAGAATAGAATTGAAAACGTGCAATGGATACCGGCACTTAGCGAACTTCATCCTAAGTTTCCAGTAAGGATTTAGTGCCCGTCGGGTGGAAAGTATTTTTGTGTCCTCATGTTATTAGTTTGAAGTTTTTTTATTATAAAATTCTACAGCATCTAACTTGAAGATAAGTGTACACTCATTTTCAAAAATTAATTTACTTATTATGTCTACAAAATATATACATTTAGCTGTACTTTCATGCTTTTATTTATTTTTGTAGTTCATTGTTACGCCAATTATAATGCAATAAAACCCAACATGGCGATAACGGGTAATGGCGCTCACGTGGAATTCCAGAAGAAGTGTTGCCAATGGGAACTTTTTTTAAATTCAAATTTGTTGATTGACACCACTTTTTTGAAATGGTAAAATTTCCCTATTTTCGTCTTTATTAATATGTCATTAAACAAGGAGAATTTTACGATTTGAAAAAAGTGGTGAAAATAAAAAACCTAAATATAAAAAATATAGCCCCCTTTATGTGTAACACAATATGTGTAAAGTGGTTGCAAAAAGTCTGCAGTTGTGTGAACAGTCCACACAACTGCATATGTGACTTTTGTCTTACTTAAATGTTGTATTCAAACTCTGAGCGCAATTACCCTACCATGCCGGGCATTACCGCTTAATCGATGGTCATTTAAATAAAACGATCAAAAAAAATTCCTAAAACTTTTATGAAAATTAGTAGATTGTAAACTGTTCCTTATGCTCCTTAGTTATACACTTCGTTAATAAAATATTGATTTTTTTTTTATCAATTTGACTAGCTAATCATGTTTTCCCTTAAGTGTGCGCCATTGCCTTACTTTCCCCTATATTGTGAAATTAAAAGCATTTTAATTTGAAAAAGCTCTTTGTTTTAAGCAGTGTTTTAATTGTATAAACCACGGTGAAATGGTTGGTTGGTTGTATAGTATTTAATGGCACAAAATCCCTTAAGGGACATGCTGTGCCAAACAATAGACTAAAAACATAAAAATAAAGAGCATCAGAAAAGCAATCTGGATGGGGTCCCATCCAGATGCAGTCAGACAAGTGTAGATATAGAAAATTAAAAACTAAATAATCGGACTATAAAAGATTTTAGATAAAAAGAGCAAAAGTGCAGTCTGGATGGGGTTCCCATCCCCACGGTGAAATGATATTCATTTCACATTCGTCATACTTCATTCTCTACGTGATAACATTTACGGAAAAACAAATGAAAAAAATCAAAGGAATGGGATGCTGTTCGATACGCGTATGACTTCACGAACAAAAAAGAGTGTGTAACGTTGAATTCATCCCCGCGCCAAACGTTACTCTGGCGATAAGGTGCCCAAAACGTGAGCCTTCCTGAAAATCAGCCCATGTCGGTCTTGACTCGGGCTGATTCAGTCTTATCTCTAGTATTTAAGTCAAGTAATTTGTTACTATAAACAGTAATTTTTTAATTATTTGCGGCTTAAAATAATTAGGATTTTTTGTGTAATTGCTTTTAGCCTGGGATACAAGAAATATCACTATGAAGAAATGTCAATATTAAGTACATGGTCACTGTCAGTGTAGAAGATGGTCTTGTAAACGGGGCGGTCGAAATTTTAAAGCAAATTGACATGTCAACAGGGAAAGGAAGTCCAGCATCACTCGGCGCCAGAATAGACGACATTGGACAGGGTTGTCAAAACCACCAAAACTTTCAAAAGTCCGCATTCAGTGATCAGGAAACAATTCCCTCTTGTCTCTGCGGAGGCTATAACCATTCATAAGTTCCAGGAAGAAACTGATATATCAGTTGTTGTGCAGCTAACTTGGGGTCTTAGATGCAACGAGGTATACGTAGCCTTGAGTAGTTGCACCAAGTTAATTGCCAAGCACCTTACAGGCCAATTCACTGTTCCGTCCGCTCCCAGTGAGAGAGACAAGGTGGTGGCTGAAATGCAGAGGCTGACCAACAACCATCAGCATTTCATGCTTATTTCTTGCCATGTTCACCGACAAGACAATAGGACTTGTCCTAGTTCACCTAAAATTTCTTTTTTTTCCATCCTTGTCATAATTTTCAAACAATTCAAAGAATCTTCTGCTAACATTGTGAAAGTAAAAACAAATTCATTTAATTTCCGAAATACTTCAGAACTTTCATAGCATATCTATTTAATAAACCAATAGAACAATCGTTTAAAACAATATTAAAGTTAATTAATCCAACCATACCCTCTGATGAATTAAACATAGATGGGTACAACATTTTATTGCGTATTGACTGTAGTAGCCAACGGCAGCTTTGTGGTCTGGTGGTATCAGTGGCGCACCCAGGGAGGGGGCCAAGGGGCCCTGGCCCCCTCCAAAAGAAAAGGGAGAAAACACTATAAAAATATCTAAAATATTTACGAGACCAAAGTTCGTTTTTGTGTGCATTTGTGTAAAAAGTTAATTGGCGCCCTATAAATGCGCGGGTATCCCCAGCCAATTTCAAAGGTGCCCAACCAGAGAAACGCGTTTACTTGAGACCAAATTTCTATATATCGTTGGTGACTTGCATAACACGGATGGCTACTCTTACACGTATTGTGAAAAAATTGCAATGTTACCATGCAATTAAAAAAAAAAAAAAAGACCAACAGTTTTTTTCCCCATTATTACATGCAGTTTTAGAAAACTTTTTTTTTTTTTTAATTCGAGATGAAAACAGAAAGTTACCAAGAAAACGATCACCAGTTAAAAATGACATCCTTTTGGTGATTAAAGCTGAATCATGTTTGTTTCAAGTTTCTACCGGTCGAACAATTCAGACCCAGCGTCTAGATTCAGGATGGTCCAGATGCAATATAGTGAACTTCGGTTTGGATCATTATAGTGCAAAACCCTCACTTGGTTCGGTTGCATCCTTACCCATGCCTTTTCTTTTTGCTTGGACTTGGAATACAAAAAGAGTTATATGCAAATACACAAAAATTTATTTTGTATTTTACATGGCTATTTTGCAGTGACTTTATTGACAATCATATATTAATCTTCATATTAGTTTTTCAGCTGTTATAAGTAATCTGTATGGAAACTCCTCAGTGACATTTGCAAATTGTAAAATGTTTATTTTATTTTCTTTAGATTTTTTTCTTCAAAACATAGCTGAAAAACGTAAACAGAGCACTTTATTGAAATTGGTTTATTTCAAAATTTAAGAAAAGGATGATTTTGCGTTATTAACACTATAAATACCGATTTGGATTCGGTTTCCCTAGTCGCAAGAAAGTCAAAGCCATTGAATAACCTAAAAGAATAGTATTTCCTTACCTGATAAGAATTATCAAGGCATCGTATTGTTGAAAGAACAAACATTTTACTGACGATAATGTAAATATTAAAATGTTGTGGGAATCAGAACCAAATTTTAATTTTCCCACAACCTGTGCTACATCTGCAAATCACAAAGTTTTCAATACACATGGGTTAAAAAATATACTTGTCTTGTGTATTCTCAAGTTGAAAATAGTGGATGTTGTAAATATTGTGTATATTTTGCACCTCCTAACGTTGGAAAATCTAAATTGGAAGTAGCTGGGTAGTTAGTCATGCACAGTGGCGCAGCCAGAATTCGGCTCTTGGGGGGGGTTTGAGTTGTTGATAACGGTGGTCGCCGGTTAATTGAATAACTGTCTATTCAAATCAGTCTATTTAATGAATGAAATCACAATGCTTTTTTTCTGGGTTATTAGAATCAGCAAATACGCTGGTTATGATTCATTTAAACAGCGTTTACAATATTAGAGTTACAAAACTTAAAATGCATCAATGAAATAACACAAAACTATGTTAGATTTATAAGTGTTTCAAAAAAATCATAGACAAATTTTAAAAGATGGAATAACACTTTACAACAAACATTTTTTGTATTGAAAATAATCGGGTGGTTCATCGGAAAATATCTGATGATTGCAATCCAAATTTTCAGACAAAAATTGTCATTCATTTATTTCAACATTTTAGGAATGAAAATGTTTTGTCCCTGAAAGGGTTAATAATGAAGCAATTTCAGCAAAATTTTCAATAGACTTACTTTTCTTTGTGTCAATGTAATAATATTGCGAGAATTGGTGGAATTTATAATTATTCACGTCCAAACAGTGCTGAATTAGGTATTCTATATTTTGGAATGTAGTTAACATATTAAGCACGGTATAGTTGGCTGAATTACTGTGCGCTACCAGCACTTTAAACTACATCGAATTTCGTTAAAATATCTTCATTATCGTTACAGATCTGAAAAAATATCTGGGTTTCGCTTGAAGTCTTGTCTATACTAATATTATAAAGTAGCAACGTTTGTTTGTTAGTTTGTGTGGTTGTAGGGAGTAATTTCAAAAAATATCAAACCAATTTCAAAAGTAATGGTGGCAAATTGATGGTGACAGTCCTTGTTTCAACATAAGCTATATTTTATGCCGGTGGCACTACCCCCAAGCGGGTGCAGGAGCAAATCATGTTCTAAAAATGCGACATTTGTGTTACTTAAGGTCGTAAAAACTTTAAATTTTGCATGGTAGTTTCTTATAAGATGTAAGTGCTCTCTAAGAACTGTTCGTAAAAAAAAAAATCGAAATTTAAAAGGGTTAAAAATGCGCGAAAAGGGTTCTAAACTTTCTAAATTATGATTTCTATGGAATTGTTAAAGATAGAAACTTGAAATTTGGCGTGATAGGTACGAATAAGATGTAAATGATCTTTACGGTCAGTTCCTAAAATTCCAAATTTAAAAGGGTAAAATTAGCAAAAAGCATTTTAAAAATTCTCTAAATTACGATTTTTATGAAATCTCAGGAAATACCAAACTAATATCAAATGTAATGATTGCAAATTGATGGTAACAGTCCCAGCTCGAATATAGGCTATATTTTATGTTGGTGCCACTGCCACCAGGGGGTTGCAAGAGCAAAAAATGCTCTAAAATTGCGATTTTTGCGATACTGAAGGGGCTAGAAACTATAAATTTGGCATGGTAGTTACTTATAAGATGTAAATGCTCTCTAAGGATAGTTTTTAAGAAAATCGAATTTTAAAAGAGTGAAATGAGCGGAAAACTACCTGAATTCCGATTTCTATGGATTTGTTAAAGATAGAAAGTTAAAATTTGGCATAGTAGGTATTTATAAGATGTAAATGCTCTCTAAGAACAGTTTTTAAAATATTCAACATTTTAAAGGCTAAAATGAGCGAAAGCATTCTAAAAACTTTCTAAATTACGATTTTTATGGGATCTCAGGAAATACAAAATCGATTTCAAAAATAATGTTGGTCAATTGACAGTGATAGTGCCTGTTCCAACATAAAATATATTTTATTGTGCGTTTTCACAGTTTTAAATACAATATTCGCCGTTCACTTGAATCACTTTTGTTGAGTAGAATAAGGGGTGATTCTGAGTAAAAAAAAAAATTTGAAATTCACAGCAAATTTTCTGAAAAGTTACAGAAGAGGCGGGGAAGGGGGGAGGGGGAATTCCATTACCGGTGCTAACTATGGGTTTTTTCCGCAGCGTTTTGACGAAATTCGCTTTTTTCCGCGATCTCTTAACGAAATTTTTTTTTCGGGATCCCTTGACGAAATTTGCGGTTTTTTCGCGATCTTTTGACGAAATTTGTGTTATTTTCGCGATCATTTCACGAAATTTGCGGTGGTTTTCGCAATCTTTTGGCGAAATTTGTGCTTTTTCGCGATCTTTTGGCGAAATTTGTGGAGGTTTTCGCGATCTTTTGACGAAATTTGCGGTTTTTCGCGATCGTTTGACGAAATTTATGGGTTTTTTTCGCGATCTTTTGAAGAAATTTATGCTTTATTTCGCGAATCTTGGACAAAATTTGCATTTTTTCCGCGTGTGTTTGACGAAATTTGCTTTTTTACAATTCTTGGAAGAAATTTGCGTTTTTTCTGCGATTCTTTGACGAAATTTGCATTTTCCCCGCTATCCTGTGACGAAATTCGCGATTTTTCTGCAACGGATTGACAAAATTCATCTTTTTCGGCAACTATTTGTCAAAATTTGCGGTATTTTTTATGTCCAAATTTTCGGATTGATCACCGATTTTTTTAATATTTTCAGAAAATTCGGGACAGAATCACCCCTAAGTAGAATTTTATTCAACAAAGCCCCGGATTCCGAATAAGCCAAAAAGTTTTATATTAACTTTGGTTTTGATTCATTAAAGCGGCAAATTTGCTCTACTAGTGATTCACATAAGCGGCAATCATACTATTTATTTTAGCTCTGGGAGGGGTTTTAACCCCCAACACCCCCCCCCCCCCTTCGCTGCACCAGTGGTCATGCAAGGTTATAATAACTGGAAGAAAGCCACTGAGAAATTTAATAATCAACAAATATATATATATATATCATTTCCGGGTTATTGCAACTTACGAAAAACTACAGAATATTCGAGATGGAAAATATATTTCAGTCGATCGACAAATTGATGTGGGTCAGGCATCACAAGCTGCAGTTAATCGGAAACGATTAGAACCGATTATAAAAACTGTAATTTATATGTGGTTGAGCAGGAGGCAATCGCCAATGAAGGCAATTTTCAAACTCTTCTAAGAACAAGAATCGATGCGAGGGATGAAAATCTCACTGAACATTTTAAACATTCTGCCAAAAAGCGCTACCTTTATTAGCTGGAACATACGAAACCAAAGTATAAACAATATGTTGAATCGTTTGGTAGAAAAAAAAAATAATTCGGCAAAATGTTTCTCATTTCTTGCTGATGAAACTTGTGACATTTCTACTACTGAACATCTTTCCTTGTGTGTCTGGTATATGGATGAAGAGAATGACAACACAATTTGTGAAGAATTCTTACAATTTATTCTTGCAGCAAGCACTGCAGGAAAAAATTTGCCCGCAAAATAATTAAACTTGCTAAAATAACATTTTAATCTGATAGACGAATGCCTTAATGATTCAAAATAAAGAAAAAAGGGTCAGCAGCAAAATTTTTTTTATTTAACTGAGGTTTAGGTTAAACTTGCGAGTTCAATTTTCCTTACCATTTTATCACAAACTTTTTATTTTCTTCTAAATTTTTACTTATAATGAATTTGCATAGTACCCACAGGACATTCAAATAAGAAATAATGACAATGTAGTATTTTTAGTACAAAATTTTGGTATAACATTGTCTTAAAGGGGTGTTAAAGAAGGGACGGTAATGTAATAAAAGAGCATGGTATAGGAAAAAAATGGGAAAAAAAGGGACGGTAAGGATGGAACAGCAAGGAAAATTACCACCTATTTTAGGCAGATCATGTTAAGACTAAGTAGTAACTAAAATGTTCATTGATTTTTAGAAACATTTACATTGGATTAAATTAAAAAAAAATTAATTTACCTCGAAAAGTGCAGGAATATACCTTGGGGACGGTGAGACTACCAATAAACCCACGATGCTTGAAATTGATATTTAAATGCTGATTTAAATTCTACAGTAAATTTCCTGCCAAAGAATTTTGGACATTATTTCTCTAGCATACTACTGCATGAGAAAAAACTTGAAAAAAATTCTGTGGCTGAGCCTGAAGTCATTTTCTGTATAATTTTAGAAGAGGGATGGTAAAAAATCTAAAACATAGGGACAAAGTTTAAAAAATAACAACCCTAAAAATGTGTGCAGGCTAATTTTTAGCTACTTATTTATATAAAACAATAGTTCCAGTTTCAGAAAAAAATTACATCGAATTATTTTTATTGGAACAATTTTATCCAGACAGCTCCAAACTTAAAAATCAGCATCAGGGACACGGGACGGTATAGGAGTTTTCCAGGTGTTTGAACCCCCAACATCGTCCAAAACTTATTTATCTCGTTAATGTTGTTGTGCAATCATGAAATGGGATGTTCCCAAGTATATGAAAAAAAAAAACACAAAAAAGTGTATTAAAATAAAAATTATTATTCAGGGACATGAAAGTCAAAAGATTATGAGAATGCCCCATATATCCGCAAGCTTTATATGTTCATTGTGCCTCACATAGTTTAAATTTAACACTTGGAATGTTGTACCTGTGAAAAATAAGAAACTGCATTGGCATACCGTAATTTCGGGAGTAAGCGCCGCGGCGCTTATGACTTTAAAAGTTAATAAATTGCCGATGCGGCGCTTCTAACGTGTGTGTGTGTGGGGGGGGGGATTGCCCATTTTTGACTGCTGAAAACACAAAATCTCAAATCTTCTGGGGAGGGATGTGCCCCCCTCCCCGGATCACCCCCTGAATTCAACACTGAGTGGTTGTAATCCTTTTAGAATTAAATAAAAAAAATATTAGAGAAGAAATTAAGAATTAAATAAAATAAAAAGTAAAATCCATTATAAGAACAAAGGAAAAGGTAAAAAAATTCGGTAATATCCATCTTTATTATTTTAGCGATTTAAGCATTCACAAAGTGTCAATATTATCTGATGTTTTGAAAATAGTTTTCTATTTAAATTAATCATTTACGTTCGTAAATTTAAATGATAGAATAAAGTCTAACGAAACTCCAAAGAAAAAGGGAAAGGGGTAGAAAGTAAAAATAAAAATCGTCGTTGGTTTGCATCACTACTTTGTAAAGTTGTCTATCGCGCATTACATATCTGGCCCGTTCTGTCTCACGGAGTAAAGTTTTTTGTCCTCATTGTTCTCTTAACTTATCCATTCACCCCTTTTATAAAAGTGGGTTGCTCTTTGCTCGAAACATAGTGGTCAGTCGATTTGATTGGATACTTGCCTGTCCCCTCTCATTGCTATTGCCATGTGGCTATTACTATATACAATATACATCGCATTCGCACTTGTGTCGTTCGTTTTCAGCGTGGTTTGCCATTTTTTCAATCTTTTTTAATCTTTTGATTGTTGGTATATTTTAAGATGGCTCCCAAGCGACTTCGAAATTATACTGCTGCATTTAAATTACAAGTGATTATGAAAGCAGAGAGTATTGGAAATCGTCCTGCAGCACGTGAATTTGGTATAGACGAAAGATGCATTCGCCGATGGCGATCAGAAAAATCAGCTATTGAAGAAATGCCGAAATTGAAAAATGCAAGACGTTGCGGTACAGCTCATTGGCCAGAGTTGGAAAAAAATCTAAAGAAGTGGATTTTAGAACAGCGCGAAGAAGGGCTTTCAATCTCAACTGTGAAAATTCGAATGCAAGCTAAAAATATTGCTGCTGATATGGGAATTTCAAATTTCAAAGGAAACGTAAATTGGTGTTTCCGTTTTATGAAGAGACACAAGTTGTCCGTGAGGCAAAGGACAAGTGTGGGACAGAATCTCAATGCTGACTGGATCGAAAAGAAAAAAAAAATTCCTGGAGTTTGTAATGAAATTGAAAAATGAAAAGAATTTTAAGCCTTCCCAGTTAATCAACATGGACGAAGTTCCGTTGACGTTCGATTGCCCCCCAAGTAGAACTGTGAATTCAACTGGAGAAAATTCTGTTTTCATTTCAACTACGGGTCATGAAAAAACTTCATTCACATGCGTTTTATCGTGTACCGCGAGTGGCGAAAAGATGAAGCCTATGCTAATTTTCAAAAGGAAAACCTTACCAAAGGAGACTTTTCCATCGGATGTTGTAATAAGATGCAACGAAAAAGGATGGAATAATGAAAACTTGATGATAGACTGGTTTTCTGAAGTGTGGAAAAAAAGAAAAGGCGCTTTTTTCCAACCAAGTGGAATGCTGATAATGGATTCCATGGCGGCTCACTTGACGGAGCCTGTAAAAGAAGCGGCCAGGAAATGTGCTGCATCTCTGGCAATCATTCCTGGCGGGCTTACTAAAAAATTGCAGCCCTTAGATTTGATACCAAATCGCATTTTTAAACACCACATGCGACAGCAATGGGAGACATGGATGTCAAGTGGTTTACACTCCTACACTAAAGGCGGCAATTTGAAGAAAGCGTCGTACGCCGAAGTGGCGAAATGGGTGTCGGCAGCATGGAATGCCGTTGAGCCGAGTTCCATTATTTCGGGATTCGCAGCGGCAGAAATAATTCCCTCGAGTCAGGATGCTGATACGGATATTGAGCTGTCGGACGATGATGAAAATAGCCTCGAATTGAATGACGATATTCGAAAGTTGTTCCAATCAGACAGCGAACTGAGTGAATTTGATGGCTTTTGATTTTGCTGAATAGTGGATGCGACCCACTATAAAAAGCGTGCCTAGTGGCGCCGACCACTTTAAAAAACGTGGAGCGCCATGAGGAGAAGGGTTCGCGTCCCGCGCTCTGAATGGTTATATTATAAATAACCAATGGATGTCTCCTCAAGTCCTTGGGAATAAAAAACTAAATAAGTAAGTCATTTTATGTTTTAAAAATCCTTTAAAACATTAATTTTAATTGCGTTATTAATTGTTCTTTTTTTAAAATATCTAAGTTTAGGCTTTTAATCTACATTTAGTGCGGCACTTACGCCAGGTGCGGCGCGTACGGCAATTTTTTTTTTTTTTAGAAGGAATATTGCGGGTGCGGCGCTTACTCCCGAAATTACGGTAATTGAAATGACACGCAATTTTTCAATACTCCTAATAGACAAGACGTCCTCCTCAACAATATTGACAATCATACACCGGATATTAATAACCAAAAACTACAAAAAGTTTGTCCAACTAGGTGAGTGGATGCCATGAAACCATCTTGACCATGGTAGAATTATATGATGCAGTGATTGATAGCCTTAAAATAATCGCAACTTAGGAAGACAGAGACTCGTCTTTTAAGGCAAAACTTTTGAAAAATTCGTTATGTGAATTTGGTTTCCTAATTTCTTTATTTAGCTTGCAGAATATTCTTGCATACACTTTACCATTGTCTAAATTATTGCAAAAATCTGCCAGTGACCTTTTAATTGCCTTAAATTTCGCTGACGATGTTGTGGCTCACTTAAATACTATTCGTAAAGCTCCAGCTATTTCTTTCAAGGATATTTATGATGAAGCTTATATTGACATTAAAATGCCAAAAACTGCATCAAAACAAACACAAAGATCCAATGCTCCAGCCGATTCTGCAGAAGAGCATTTCAGAAAAAAATATTTTTATCCCATTCGTTGATCAAACCTTCACTCAACTTAATGAACGTTTCACTCAGCATCGCAACATTTTGATTTTTTTCAACATAATGGAAAAAATGCTCCAACAGAAAGTGAAATGAAAGATTTTTGTCAATTGGGTGAATTTTATGTGCATGATTTGCTTTCTACAAATTCAGAAATTTTTAATGACGAATTCAAGTTCAGCTACAGAAAATTTGAGAAATAGCTTTCGATAACTCAATGCAAGAATGCCATTGGATCAGTTCAAAATGGTACCAAAATATTGTATCCCAACATCTACAAATAATTAAAGATATCTGCAACACTTCCCGTTACAACCTGTCTCAGCAAAAGGTAATTTTTGACATTACACTGTTAAAAATTTGCAGCATCCTGTCCAGTCATTTGACCGTTTTTTTGAAAAAATGGTTTCATAACCATAATTTAACTGTATTCTGACCATAAAATGGCCAATAATATGGTCAGAATAGTGTTAAATTACGGATGTGTAACCGTTTTCGATAAAAACGGTGAAATGACTGGACAGACTGCTGCAAATTTTTAACATTGTACACATTTTAAAAATTTACTTAAGATCTCCAATTAATTGAATTTTTTAAAGTAATTTTTTTATCCGTTTAACTCGGCCCCATAGTCGGCTAAGTCACGGGGGCAGTAGGGGCATCTACCTTTTTCAAGACTAGAGGCAATGCTTCTACAAGAATTTACTCTCATGTCCCACAAGGGATTAAATTCTCTACTAGTTTATTAATTCCCATACAATTCTAAGTGACGAGTTAAATTTAATGAACTAGCCCAAAAGTTTGCATCCAATAATTCATCTCGTCAAGGCCATTTTGGATATTTTTCTTTAACTATAATATGTCTGACAATCATATAGATAGAAATAGGAAATTCTATAAATGCTTATTTTATGAGCCCTTTAAATGTTTAACTTCTGCACATTCAAAAATTAGTAATTTTTTTAATTATTAATTAAATTTTAAGTATAATAATTTTAATTTTCATTAAAATAAATAACCAATTAATTGATACTGAATTAATTACGGTAATTTTATGATTAATTAGTGTCTCTTTGTAATTTCCTACTTTAATCAAAACTAGAGAATTTTTGCGCCACTGATTTTATCTTGTTTCGCTGCCAATGTTCGGCCCCCTCCAAGATAAAATCCTGGGTGCGCCACTGGGTGGTATACATCAGACAAAATAGCTCTGCAAGTATTATCCATGTATATTCTAACGATAGACAAGGAGAAGCTTGTTGTCTGGCTGTTCTTGTTGGTGCGGGAGCACAAGATGCAGGACTCCCTCTACACCCCTGGCCAATTCTACCAGGCCCATACACGCTAACTTAAGGGAAGCAATAAAAGCTAATTCAAATGTGTGTTCATGGGATACTTTAATGTGAATTTGAATGCAGAGCCACTGCCTTATTTTTTAAAATATTTGGAGAATTTGCAACTCAGCAATCAACCTGGTGTGGCATTTTCCGCTACATGTGCAAAAACAGCAATCGATTGTGCCTTTGCCAGTTTCGTACACGTATTTGGCGTTGTAGAAATGCAATACAGCCATCAAAAGGCTTACTATTCCCTCCCGATATAGTCCCTTCCAGTGCATTACCACCAGAATTCTGACAAATTTAAAAGAACATCAAAATTCATGCCATATTACTATCTGTCGGAATGGGGAAAACGCTGTTTTTGAAGAATTTCATCCTACATGATTTTGCAATGTTTTGAAAATTTTTTATTTATAAATGGGTTTTTACTCGGTATTATTAATAACATTGCATGCTTTGTTATTCGGACAATTATAGATTTCAGCTTTTACAGATTTTAATTTAAATATGCTCTTTGTCTTTCAACTATATTTTGGCTTTATTCATAATTTTTTAAAACTTTGCACATTGACACATTCATTTTACATTAATAAATTGAGTGTTTTTCACACGTTTTTTCTATCACACGTTTTTAATGACAATTTAAAAAATATATTTCTGTTTTTATTTTTATCTTGTTCTAGGCACAGCATGTCCCTAAATGGACTTCGTGCTATTAAACGTCAATCAATCAATCAGTGTATTAGCCCCCATTAGCAAAAATTTCCGCAATTTCCACATTCAATTTATATGCTCTTTGTCTTTTAACTATATTTTGGCTTTATTCATCATTTTTTAAAACTTTGCATATTGACACATTCATTTTACATTAATAAATTGAGTGTTTTCCACTCATTTTTCTATCACACGTTTTTAATGACAATTTAAAAAATATATTTCTGTTTTTATTTTTATCTTGTTCTAGGCGCAGCATGTCCCTAAAGGGACTTCGTGCTATTAAACATCAATCAATCAGTGTATTAGCCCCCATTAGCAAAAATTTCCACAATTTCCACATACAATTTACTGACCAATACCACAGTGCTCCAAGACGCATTGCCAACAGTCATCATAGTTCAATCAATGACCCTTCAAGAAGCAATTAATGAAGGTACACATCTCTTCTACAGTCTTGCATTAAAAAGAAGGACCAGCAAAGACGACATTACAAAAGTAAAGTGGTTACTTACATTTGTGCCGCAAGGCTATCGGGAAATGAGCACGAAACATCCAGCTGCCTGCTCCCGTAGCCGATAAATTTGTTCCGTTAGAAACGACAGGGGGGGGGGGGGGGGTGCAGCAATTGCTTTTACTGTGCAATTTTCCTGTTGTTGTGAGGTAGAAAAGGCCTTACACTGGAGTTGATGGTCCTAGTAGCTCATCATATGGACACCAATGAAGATTTTTTTACACAATCTTTCCTTGAGTATTGCTGGGCAACATATAACAATGATATGTTCCCGCACCGAGTTGGTTAAATCAAAGTAAAATTGCGTAATTTGTTATTTCTGTTTGTATAAATATTTTTTTATAAAATATAATTATGAGTGTAAAATTATAATGTTTATATATTTAAGTAAAATAGGAGTGTAAGTTCATACAAAAATTATTAAGTTGATTTTAAATATTAAATATATATTTTTTAAAAAAATTGTTGTATTGTAAAATGAATGTATAATGTTGAATGTAGTTCGGATCTCAGATAACAACAATAGCCAGACGCCATGGTGTCGTTTTATGACAAGCTAGTGGAAAGTGGTGTATAATTAGAAATCGTAAAATAATAAAAATGTTGGAATAAATTTATGGCCTTAATAAAAGTGTTAGGATAAATTTATGGCTTTTCAGACCACCCAAACTTTAAGGCATATAATAATATTAAAGTATATGTAAGGGGCCATTTGCAGACTGTTAGCTAATAGGCCTATCGAAGGATAATGCAAAATCTTCTCACATCCAATAAGGGTGGACTAGACAAATAGTTCCACCCACTGCAAGAGTTGGTGTGCCAGAAGAAAAAGGTTTGAAATAGGGAGTCTAGATGTCGAGGACGCAGGAGCTCTCCTGAAAGCCCGTGCAATGAATTCAGAAAGCCCTAGTAATGCCCAGGCGAGATGGACATATCGGAGTGAGCCTAAGCAAGCCTAATTGAGGATGTCTTCCTGATGTTGAAATAAAGTGGATTGTTCTACTGAGGTCCGTAGCTATGCATCCTGCCATCCCGATATCGCCGCTCTGATAAGAGGCGGATTCCAGATGATATATGGATATGATCCTTAGCAACGCGACAACTCTGAATTTGATGAATAAAGGCCACCATCCCGTTCATGATATAAGGTATTACTTTTATCTTTTCTTTTACCACTTTAAATCATATGAGAAATTATAAATATCCTTTTCTGATATTTTATGATAGAGAGCAATCTGAGATCCAACTAAACCAATAATTAAATATAATTAAGGTAATTTAAAAATGAAAGAGAATTATTCTTTTTTTTTGCAAAAAGAAAAATATATAATAATAAGAGTAAATGAAAACATTGTCTTTTTTTTTAAAGATTAAATATACATAAAATAATGAGAAGCAAACTAAAGTGTTGCTTTCTTTTTTTTTGAATTAATATTATGTATTTTCTGTATATAGTTGTGTTCAATGTAAATAAAATATTTAATCAAGTTTTAAAAAGTTTCTGTAATTTTTTAATTGATAATGTTTAAGGTGTGTCAACTTATTTTTACAGCTTAAATTTTAGTTTAATTCATAAGTGGAAGAGTTCCTCTAAATAATTCACAACGCAAACTCTTAATTTTATTCGTAATTAATTGAATTTAATAATTACATTTTTACGCGGATTATAATTTAATTTTAATAATGCTTCGCGTTGCTCTTCTGCTAGAATTACGTAATTACGATCACTTATGTTATTTGAAATTATCTAAGGTATATAAAATTATATACCAATTTACTATGAGGCTGCTTGGATGATTTGGACCAATTAACAATTTTGGATGTAAATTAAATAGGAGATAAACAAGTGTAATTATCTGTCCAGCATCCCCCCTCATTCAAGTAAAATGCCGCAATAACCCAGGTTAAATGTATTAGCAAAATTATTTAATATAAATATTAAATGACATCTTGCTGAAATCAGCTAGAAATTAGATTTTTTTTTTTTAATAAAATATTTTATAAATTTATGTTATTTTAGAATTTAAGCATTTTTTTTTTTCTCTTTACTTTCCCTTAGAATTAAATGCAATTCTAAATTAAACACATATAAATATACATAGTACTGATAAATTTGAGTGTGTGAGTTCATAAAATTTTTTTTATATAATTTGGCCAATTTTACATAAGGAAACAAAATAAATAAATAAATATATTTATATATATTGGCCTTATTTTATTAAAATAGGTAGTATGGCTTAATAAATTAATTTACTTAATTTTTTTATAGTACGTACAGTAATTATTTTAAAAACTTGATCTATAAAAAAATTGGATGTGGTTATTTGTGAGTATACAAAGATTTTTTCTGCTGGCAGAAGTTCTTTGGTCCGGCCGGGTACTCATAGATGGCTGCATACAATTTTACGTAGTAATTATCATTTGCTTTTGTATTTTTAAAATTATACAAATGTATTAATAACATTTTTTTTTATAATTAAATAATAATTATTAATGTTTGATTAATAATAATAATTTATTATCTTTTATTTTTAAACATATCATTAAATGTAGACAGTAGAATTCACATACGGAATGTTAATGATAAATAAAATTTTGAATAAATAAATTTTTATTTCATTCAGTAAAAAAAAATAAAATAAAATAAAATAAAATAAATAAATAAATAAATAAATATGAAAATTTAACAATCTTTTAAGATAGAATTGTTGGCTAAATAAATAATAATTAAAGACAAAAAAATTGTTCTCTTCTTCGTCAATGGCATTTTCTGACAACACAATTTAATAGTATTAAATGAAGGTGCATTTTTAAGGTCAGCGTAATGCATATTTTGCATTTTGAGAGGCTGTAGAAGTCATATTTCCGTGTTGTTTACATTTTAATAGTAAACAATATCATGAATCAAAATTTGTGTTTGTTAGAAAGGTCTAAAAATATACAATGTAATCAGTTAAAGAAAATTATATGCATTTTTTCTTAAATCCTGAAAGGCAAATTTGTTTAGATTTGAACCTGACAGCATAAAAGGCACGCTCGCTTCAGTTGCAGTACGAGGCAGGAAAATTCAAATGCTAGAATCGCCATTTTCCCCTGCAAAATAATAAAAAAAAGCAGAAGGTTTACATTAGGTTGGTTGGCTGTATATGGTTTTATGGCACAAAGTCCCATGAGGGACATGCTGCGCCAAAAAAAATAATTATAGACTAAAAAGGATGAAATTAAATAAAGTAGCTAAAATATAGGTAAATATGAAAGAAAATAAATAACGTAGAAAAGGTATCTGGATGGGGTATCCCATCCAGATGTTAAAACCAAAAATCAGTCATAAAACCAACGAAATAAATAAAAGATTAGATATCAAAATAAAATCCTGCGTGTTTTAAAAACGTAAAGAGTGCCCCATGAGGCGTTTCCCCGATGAGGTTTGTCATTGCTGGTAATGAAGTGTTAAAATAAATTCTATATAAGTGCCGGAGGCCCGGACAGTCAGTTAAAACATGATGAATGGTCAGATAATCATAATGACAATGTGGACACATGGGTGCATCCTCCCGAAGTAAAAGATGTTTATGAGTGATCCTAGAATGACCAATTCTCAGACGAGTCAGAAGGACATCTGTTTTCCTTGGATAATTTGGAGGCCACGTTATGATTGTAGGTTTGATATGGTGCAATTTATTATTGTATTCTAAATCCCAACTTTCTTGCCATTTATTATCAATAAAATGGTTTATAAGTAGTTTAACATCTGAGAATGGTATTCTATGGTGTAAGGGATTAAGAGCCAGCTTTGCCGCCTCATCTGCTTTTTCATTTCCAGGGATACCCATGTGTCCAGGTACCCAGCAAAATAACATATTATAGCCACGTCTTGTCAATTTATTATAAAACTCTAAGATGGACGAAACAAAGGGGATGCTTATTAAGTGATTTTATTGCGTCAATAGAACTATTTGAGTCAGTATAAATGATGAAGGGTGAGATATGATGATGAGAGATGTGTGACATGGCTCTCTCTATTGCAATCAATTCGGATGTAAGACAGAAATTGAAGGGTGCAGACGATAACTCAAGGTAGTGTCATTACAAAAAATCCCGCAGCCAACAATATCCCCACTCTTAGAACCATCCGTATAGATATCTATATAATTATTAAAGTTTGCACGGTGTGCAGCAAATAGTTGTTGAAAGGCAAGAGGAGTTAGATTATTTTTATTGTAACCTTTAAAAGGATGGAGGGTGGTAATATCAGGAGGTTTCCAGGGAGGGAACTGGTACATTGGACAAGGGTTCACTTCAATATTGATTAGAGCACTATCATCAATAATTCTTCGTATTCTGGCTCCAAAAGATGGTATGCAAGATGGTCTATGCTGATAAAGGATATCATTGTCTGTATTTAAAATGTGGTTATGAAGGGGATGGCTAGGATATGAAAGGATACGGTAATACAACTGTAATGAGAGTTTATCACGAATATGATGTAATGCTGGTTCGTTACAGTCAACATAAAGGCTTAAGATTGGAGACGTACGAAATGCACCAGAGCAAACCCGGAGTGCGCTATGGTGCACAGTGTCAAGTTTTTTTAGAGCAGATTTACTGGCTGATCCATAGACCTGGTAGGCATAGTCAATTTTAGACCGGATCATGGCACGATAGATTTTAAGGAGAGAAGTTCGATCTGCTCCCCAAGAGGTATTTGAAAGCACCTTTAAAAGATTAAGAGATTTTTCACATTTTGTGCGTAACTGCAAGATATGTGGTAAAAAGGTTAACTTTTTATCAAAGTGAAGGCCCAGAAAATGGACACTGTCCACAACAGGAATCTGAGTTGAGTCGATAAAAATTTCAGGATCTGGATGTAGATCCCTACGTCTACAAAAGTGCACGCAAGAAGTTTTGTCTTTAGAAATGATAAAACCATTTTTATTTGTCCAATTAAGAATATGAGTGATGGCAGTTTGCAATTGTCTCTCAATAAAACGAATATCTTGACCTATACACATAATGCGAAAGTCGTCAACATAGAGATCTCCCTTCACCGAAGGGGGTAATTGACCAAGGATATCATTTATTTTGATAGCAAAGAGGGTGACACTCAGGACACTGCCCTGGGTTACACCCTCTTTTTGTACATAAAAACTTGATAGAGTTCCCCCAATCCTGACTTGAAACAGTCGCATGGCGAGGAAGTTGTCAATAAAAATTGGGAGATTCCCACGAAAATCAAGATTAAACACATCACGAAGGATCCCGTATCGCCATGTTTTGTCATAGGCTTTCGCCATGTCAAAAAAAACTGACACCAAATGGCTGCGTTTTAGAAAAGCAGTCCGAATATGATTTTCAAGATGGATCAGGTTATCGATAGTAGATCTACCTCGTCGGAATCCACTTTGAAAAGCGGCAAGCAGATTGTTAGATTCCAAAATATGCACAAGGCGGATATTTACCATTTTTTCTAGAAGTTTGCAAAGGCTGCTAGTGAGTGCAATAGGTCTGTAATTACTGGGGTCACTGGAATCTTTACCTGGTTTAGGAAAGGGAATAATAACAGCTTTACGCCAGGCATAAGGAAAGGCATGTTCAACCCAAATTCTATTATAGAAGGCAAGTAAGTTATTAAGTGAGGCGATGGAGAGATGTTTTAGCATGGTATAGGTGATGCCGTCGTGACCTGGAGCAGAGAGGTGGCTTTTTTGCAAACAACTTAGGAGCTCTGAAATCGTAAAGGGGTTATTATAGTTAAAAGAATGGCGAGAATGAAAATTGATGCGGGTAGTTTCCATTTGTCTTTTATATGATAAGAGTGGTTCTGGGTATGAATCTGTGCTAGAGTTAGATGCAAGTGTATTTGCTATTGTTTCAGCAATATTTTTGGGTGAAGCTATTGTTTGACCGTTGTGATTTAGGATTGAGATATGGTTTTCGGAATATAGGCCCATACAATTTTTTACTTTTTTCCAGAGGACTTTGCTTGAGGTATTAGAGCTAATGTTAGATACGTATTGCATCCAAGATTCACGCTGGCTCTTACAACGCACTCTTCTAGCTTCCGCCTTTGCTTTTTTGAAGGCAATATAGTTTGTATTATTGGGATACCTCCGGAAGAGGCCCCAAGCCTTCTGTTGAGTTTTTTTTGCAATCTGGCAATCACTGTTCCACCACGGCTTCTTGTGCCTAGGAGTAGCAGTGGATTTAGGAATGCTAATATCTGCAGCATTGATAATACACTGGGTGATATTATCAAGTGCATCATCAATATCACAGTAAATCATGTCGTTGGTAATTGTAGCCTGATTTTCGAAAGATGGCCAATTTGCTCTGTCATAAATATAGCACTTAAAATAAGTATTACAGTCCCTGTTAGGAGTAGTCTGTGTGATAAATGTTGGAAAATGGTCACTGCCGTGCAGGTCATTTGAGACCCAGAAGTTCCAGAATGGATAAACAGATGGGGAGCAGATTGTAAGGTCTATTGCATGAAAAGTGCGAGTTGGTTCATGAAAGTAAGTGTTATCTCCATTATTAAGCAGGCATAAGCCATTGTCAGATATTAATTTCTCAATAACATCACCACGCTGATTAGAATCGGTATTTCCCCACAGTTGACTATGTGCATTAAAGTCTCCAACAATGATGTAAGGAGTGGGGAGATGTAGAAGGAGATTATCAAGAGTAGCTGACTGAATAGACTGATTTGGCGGTAAGTATAAGGTGCAAATTGTTATTAGCCGGTTAATATGTACACGGACTGCAACAGCTTGTAAATTTGTGTTTAGATTAATATGCGTATGGGGTAGGTTGCGAGAGATGAAAAGAGCCACTCCACCTGTGGCCCTTTCACTACCAGTAAAATCTTTTCTGTATGTAGCATAAGTGTGCAATTTTGCTTTGTCATTGGGTTTAAGATGGGTTTCTTGTAACGCTAAACATAGTGGTTGATGGCCATGAAGAATGTTGCGGATTTCATCATATTTATTATGATAGCCACGGCAGTTCCGAGATAATATTAGACATGAATGATTTTTTTTTTAGTAATATATCTGCGTTAAGTTATTCGGAGATAGTCATACTATCTCCATCGTTAAATTCTTCATCCGAATCTGGATGAAGAGCTAGAGCATCATCTTCCTCCATTTTATCTGTCTGTTTTGGGTGGATTTCTTTTTTGGATGTTTTACTCTTTCTCTTTTTGGCTGCATTTTCAGATGGCACAGTGACTTTAACTGTTGGCAGGTTAAATTTCTCTGCATCAGATTTACGGTTTGGTTTCACAGATGGCGTTTTTGTGTTATTTTTAGAACCTCTTTTATGGATTGGAAGTTTAGAGATTAAAGATTGTGACGAGGTATTTTGTTGTGAATTAGGAACAGATTTTGATAAGTTAGGACGAGCAGATTTTGGTGACTTAGGAGGAGCAGCAGCTTGCGTTGATCTATTTGTCTTACCAGAACTATTAGACAGGTTATTTTCTTTTTGATTAGGTTGGCAATTATTTTCAGTGGGAAAATCGGTTTGGGTTGCAATAGTTTTATGAGTTTTTTGGACTGTTTTAGACAAAGCAGCAGCATATGATACACCAACTGTGGGTGTCCTGGATTCAACTATTTTTCTAGCCTTGGGGTAAGATAAATTTTCTTTTGTTCGTATTGTTTGTATCTCTTTTTCTTTTCGCCACTGCTCGCAGGATTTGGAATAGGATGGGTGCTCTTTTTTGCAGTTTACACAAGAAGGTGGTGCATTGCACTGTACACTTTCATGGCCAACTGCACTACACCGACCACATGTGGTTTTACCTCGGCATGAGGTTTTTGAGTGCCCAAAGCGTTGACAATTAAAACAACGCAGTGGGTTTGGGATATAAGGTCTGACAGAACATGAAAGATATCCGGCTTTTATATATTTGGGTAGGTTTGGCGAGTTAAAAGTAAGTATTATATGCTTGGTAGGTATCTGAATTTGATTCGCTGGTATTTGTTCATCTTTACGGGTGATTTTTATACGTCTAGCTCCTATGACATTTTGTTCCCTTAAGTTTTCCACTATTTCATCTTCGGTTACATGCAGGAGGTCAGATTCTGAGATCACCCCACGAGAGGTGTTGAGGGTTCTATATGGGATTACGGAAATCGGGATATTTGCAAAATGTGTACATTTCTTTAAACTTATCGCTTGTTTGCTATTGTTTACTTCAATAAAAAGATCACCAGATCGAATTTTTTTGATGGTCTTTGGTTCACCAATCAATCCTTGGATAGATTTGTGAATCAGAAAGGGAGAGGTCTTGTCAAAACTGCCTTCTTGTCTTTTGATAACAAAGAATCTTTCAGCACATGAATTGGTATTGGAGGCAATATCATCATCTCTATCAGCACACAACTTATTTCGGTTAGCATTCTCTCCACATGGGAGAGGATTTAAAGGAGGTAAAGTATTTCCATCCATATTGAGATAAAAAAAATAAATTCAGACCCCGGTCGCACCACCCACCACCGAGCCCAACAAGGGGATGCACATTCGTGCACCAGTGCTAACCAGGGCCCATACGGTCACAAGACACTCCTATGCCAGTCTCCACCCTTAACGAGATGGCTAGTAAGTACTCGCTCGCTTGATCCCCAGCCAGTGACAAGTCAGCTGACCAGCCAATTGATGCATACGGGACCAATATGCACCTCCCGTCTACCTGAAGCAGGGGCCAAAGCAGCGTGTTGATTTCCCTCAACTGCCAGGATCCCCCTTTCCAGGGACACGAGTCGCCACATACGGCAAACACGTGGGTGGTTTACAATTCTCCATGAGTCGATATACAGGATGACATTGGCTCATACAGAATTGCCCTCACCTCCGAAGAGGAAACCACAATGAGAGTGAAACAAAGAGGAAAGAAAGACAAGAGAAAAGAGGAAAAGGAAAAGAGAAAGATCGCTCAGGTGCCCGGGGTTGCGAAGCCCGTGAATACCTAAAGAAGGTATCCCCCTGGGGGAAGGTTTACATTAGATATGATACAAATACATACACTGTTTATGCATAGATTATGTTAAAAATTACATACAGGCATGCACAGTTAGTTAAGAAGAAAGTATATCAAGAAATTATACTAATTAATAAGGTACAAGCATGAAATGGTTTTAAATACATACTTTTGGAAGTCGTAAAATTTTGTCACAGCCCAAATCACCTCAGCAGAAAGTGATTAGTAGCTTGACTGACCCCTCGTTTTGGGAGGATGGGGGAAGGTCAAAAACTGGTTTATTCTCTTTTCCTTCTTTTTTTTTCTACCCTGTTTTGATTTTCATTTCGGGTGAAGTTGGAGAGCATTACGTAATGATATATTAAAGGAGATGAAATAGCTTGTATATTTTGACGTATCATACAAGTTAGAAGTAATAAATAAATAAATAAAATAAGGTAACCAGTTTGTATACAATATTTTTCTGATTATAATTTGAATACATCAGATTAATTATGTGAAAATATAACATGTCATACGACAAGCATTGTATTTACTTTTATTCAGTATAAAATGTGTTTTAAATGAAACACTGTGTCATAAGGTTATATGTGATAAAATGATATGTCAAATGTGTATGCCATTATTTTTCCTGTATTTAGGTTTATTTCGGCATATTAGTTTCATACAAAGTTATAGCTTTGAATGTATTTTTGGGCACTTAAACTGTAAAGTTACAAAATTATTAAACATGTGTGTGGTAAAGAAAAAAGGCTTCGAGGAAGATGTCAGATTTTCAGTACAGAGGTCTTCTATAAATGTGAATGTCAACAGACAACTATGCTATCATGTGTTGAACTTTCTGTTATGAAAAATAGAAGAACTTCTTATAAAATATACCAGATACATTGATAAATGAACTATACAGACTTAGCTCAAAAACTGTGTAGATACACAGTCATATGGACACGTACATTCTTTTATGCTTTACAAAAAGAAAATAAAACCAGCAATCAGTTTTTATTTTTATTTTTTTTTTTCTGACCACCGGGAGAGATGCTGGGCAACATATAACAATGATATGTTCCCGCACCATGTTGGTTAAATCAAAGTAAAATTGTGTAATTTGTTATTTCTGTTTGTATAAATATTTTTTTATAAAATATAATTATGAGTGTAAAATTATAATGTTTATATATTTAAGTAAAATAGGAGTGTAAGTTCATACAAAAATTATTAAGTTGATTTTAAATATTAAATATATATTTTTAAAAAAAATTGTTGTATTGTAAAATGAATGTATAATGTTGAATGTAGTTCGGATCTCAGATAACAACAATAGCCAGACGCCATGGTGTCGTTTTATGACAAGCCAGTGGAAAGTGGTGTATAATTAGAAATCGTAAAATAATAAAAATGTTGGAATAAATTTATGGCCTTAATAAAAGTGTTAGGATAAATTTATGGCTTTTCAGACCACCCAAACTTTAAGGCATATAATAATATTAAAGTATATGTAAGGGGCCATTTGCAGACTGTTAGCTAATAGGCCTATCGAAGGATAATGCAAAATCTTCTCACATCCAATAAGGGTGGATAGACAAATAGTTCCACCCACTGCAAGAGTTTGTGTGCCAGAAGAAAAAGGTTTGAAAAAAAGAGTCTAAAAAAAGATGTCGAGGACGCAGGAGCTCTCCTGAAAGCCCGTGCAATGAATCCTGAAAGCCTGTGCAATGAATCCAGAAAGCCCTAGTAATCCCCAGGCGAGATGGACATATCGGAGTGAGCCTAAGCAAGCCTAATTGAGGATGTCTTCCTGATGTTGAAATAAAGTGGATTGTTCTACTGAGGTCCGTAGCTATGCATCCTGCCATCCCGATATCGCCGCTCTGATAAGAGGTGGATTCCAGATGACATATGGATATGATCCTTAGCAACGCGACAACTCTGAATTTGATGAATAAAGGCCACCATCCCGTTCATGATATAAGGTATTACTTTTATCTTTTCTTTTACCACTTTAAATCATATGAGAAATTATAAATATCCTTTTCTGATATTTTATGGTAGAGAGCAATCTGAGATCCAACTAAACCAATAATTAAATATAATTAAGGTAATTTAAAAATGAAAGAGAATTATTCTTTTTTTTTTGCAAAAAGAAAAATATATAATAATAAGAGTAAATGAAAACATTGTCTTTTTTTTTAAAGATTAAATATACATAAAATAATGAGAAGCAAACTAAAGTTTTGCTTTCTTTTTTTTTAATTAATATTATGTATTTTCTGTATATAGTTGTGTTCAATGTAAATAAAATATTTAATCAAGTTTTAAAAAGTTTCTGTAATTTTTTAATTGATAATGTTTAAGGTGTGTCAACTTATTTTTACAGCTTAAATTTTAGTTTAATTCATAAGTGGAAGAGTTCCTCTAAATAATTCACAACGCAAACTCTTAATTTTATTCGTAATTAATTGAATTTAATAATTACATTTTTATGCGGATTATAATTTAATTTTAATAATGCTTCGCGTTACTCTTCTGCTAGAATTACGTAATTACGATCACTTATGTTATTTGAAATTATCTAAGGTATATAAAATTATATACCAATTTACTATGAGGCTGCTTGGATGATTTGGACCAATTAACAATTTTGGATGTAAATTAAATAGGAGATAAACAAGTGTAATTATCTGTCCAGCAAGTATGAGCCAGTTTACAACGTGAATCAACATTTTGACAAATTACAATTACACCGAAACCTTAGAAGATCTTATGATGAGCTCCATATTAAGAAGACCAATAAATATATACATCAGATCTTAACATGGTGCAATGCGATTTGCACCCTGCACATCGTCGTTCGAGCTGCACTTGCTGTTAGATTTTGTGTCGCAGCATTATACAGAAAACGAAAGCAAATACTCTAAAGCGTACTCAAAAAGAAAGCACCTCTCCTACCCGACGAAATGCCATCCTTACGGATATACATGCTTTTAAAACCTATAGCTGAAATGTGAAATTACAAAGTCATGATCCAAACCAGGAAAAAATGCTCTTGCTGTACCGATGAAGCAAAGCTTGCCTCTAATTTGAGGCATTTAGACGAGACAAAATTCATTCTTATATGTGATGATGAATGGAGATTTAGATACATTATTTAGCTTTCTTAAAGTAATATATATTATCACTTAACTCCTGACTTTAGCAGCCGGGTCTTTCTATCCTATCGCGGAGCAAATTCATAGTAATTAGTGAGATCTTTGTCAATTCCAGTTAATACCAAAATTCTACTCTAGAAGTTTCTATTATGATTGTTTTTCAATTCACCACAATGGGTGTTTTAAAAGTGGCTTAAATTTAATGTTGGGGTAGACAACATGAAATCTACCTTTGCCTGTAGGCTGTCTCGAAAGGGATTTTTTATTGCTATTTTTTATTTTTATACTACTATTAATAGCACTGATAAACAAGAAATTTCTTTTATGGAAAATATTAACAGATTTAAGTAATCATAACCTTGGGAATTTAGGAAATATTCACAAAAAGGTAAAGTTAGTTTCCGGATGTCTCATTTATACAGCATTTATATAAGATTCTTTCTTTAAAATTTTAAGTACAAGAACATTGCCGCATTTTGAAGTCATCATTTTTAGGCACAATGACCTTAAATAAAAAATATATTTGGTTTGTGTATCGGTTATTCTTTTGTCCGGTTTACATATCGGTTATTCTTTTGTCCGGTTTACATATCGGTTATTCTTTTGTAACTAACATAAACTGCTGAAACGTTATACGCTGCGTCTCATATTAAGTATATTTGGTGAAATAAATCTTGTTGAAGCTTTAATTTTTCTAATTTTCAGGATGTTTCACTCCGAAGATCTAATAAAATTAAAAAGAACTGACTACCAGCTAGAATTTCCCGTGGAATTAGCGGAAGAAAAAAATGTAAAACCAAAATATGAAAAGCTCTCTAGAGCAAAAGAACTTTGATGCAAGAGGGATGAAGTACGGAAGACTACTAGAAAGAGTCGCAGTAGAACAAATTAGCAACGATTTGAATGTAGCTATTCAGCTTGTGGACATTATACTGATGAACATTTAATATTTTAGCTGCAATGGTTGGTTGGGTGGTTGTATAGGGTTTAATGGCACAAATACCCTTAGGAGATATGCTGCGTCAAAAAATAAAACAAAAGCTCACAAAAAGTTAGAATAAAATATAAAGCATAAAATATAGAAAGAGTAATGATGAAAAAAATCCAGATGGGGTAACCCATCCACATGTAGTCAGGTAAGTGTATTTTAGCTGCAATGCCTGATGAACTCATTGAAAATGATGGGATAGTCGAAATAAAATTTCCTTCATAGTACAGTTTCCTTACTCCTGACAAAGGTATTAAAAGTAGAAAAAACTTCCTGAACACTAAATAAAAAAAAGAAAAGGAAATATAAATATAAAACACATTTCTTATAAGCAAGTACGAGGACAGTTATATACAGGGTGGTTATAATTAAACTTCTTCTATAAACAGCATCCTACAGGACAAACGGGTGAACGAAATGCAACAAAATTTGGTATGTAGGCTATACCACGAGATGCGCTAACGGAATTTCGAAGAAAAAAATTTAGTTCCAAAATGTCCACCAGAGGGCGCCTTTTCCAGAAAAAACATAAAATTTAACACAATAAATGGCCAAAACAGAATCCAGAAACAATATTAACATTTATTGACAATTCTGAATTCTGTTTTGGCCGTTTGTGTTAAATTTAATGTTTGTTCTGGAAAAGGCACCCTCTGGTGTACATTTTGAAACTAATTTTTTTTTTCGAAATTCCGTGAGCGCATCTCGTGTACAATCTATATACCGAATTTCGTAGCATTCCGTTCACCCATTTGCGCTGTAGGATGCTGCTTATAGGGGAAGTTTAAATATAACCACCCTGCATCATGAAACACAAGATTTGTTTATTTGTTTTGTAGATCCCACATGAGACCAAAATTGAGAAAATAGAAAATGATAATTCAGAACTGATGTGTCTGTAGTCAGTAGCAAAAAAGTAAAAGATTAACCTGTAAAATTTTAGCGAATTGTTACTTGTGGCAACCATAGCATGCTGTATTGTTTAGGAGGATTATACAATTTCATATGGAACATTAAATAACAAATACCGAAGGAAAAGAATTAATGAAAAGACTGGAGGACAACCCGTTTTCTAAGGCGAAAATTTTTGACTTCCGGTTTTTGACGATTTTTCAAATTGTCTGCCTGTGTATCTTTTTGCCTTTTATGCAACACAAATGTTGTGGGTGCTCTGTCTCAAGAACTAATGCACATAATTTAATTAAACTTTAGACTCAGTCAGACCCTGACATAAGTAGACACTGACTACATTTTGATGTAAATCGTCCAATAGGTGATTCTAGTATGTTGCATTTTTCATGACTTCTGGGTGGATGGAAGAATGAAGGAAGTTACTAACAGCATCCAATTTTGGCACAATATGCAAATAATACCTCTATACAAGCTGTCAAAGTACACTGCTCAAAACAATTAAAGGATATTGCAGTTTTAGGTGGATTTTGTATCTGGTAAACTGTTTAGCTGATTGATACATGGTCGACAGACATAGTAGGTTATATGAGATTAAATTACACATGTTTGGCAGAAAAAAATGCATTTTATTGCGCATTTGTGTACTAAAGGAAAAAAACACAATTTGTGCATATGAGAAAAAAAGAATAAGAAAAGGTGTTTTCTTCAAAGAAAATCAATTTCAGTAGGGGGTATGGTTTCCACGGGCGGCCAGCAACGTTGAACAACTTTGAGGCATGGACTCAATGAGGCTATTAATGACGAGTTGGGGTATTCTGCCCCACTCTTCCAGAAGAGCTCTTTCCAGTTCTTGGAGAGTTTGTGGGGGTTGTTGGCGGCCAGAAACTCGTCTTCCTAGAGCGTCCCAAACGTGCTCGATTGGATTCATGTCTGGAGAACACGCTGGCCATTCCATTCGAACGATTCCTTCCTCGAAAAGGAAATCCTCCACCAGGTTTGCACGATGTGGCCTGCAGTTATCGTCCATTAAAATGAAGTTATCTCTGATTGCTGCAGCGTAAGGGACTACAATAGGTCTGAGGATCTCATCCCTATATCGGCGACCAGTCAGAGCTACATCTCGAATGATGTAGAGGTCAGTGCGCCCGTCAATGGAGATGCCACCATACACCAACACTCCTCCACCGCCAAATCTGACACTTTCGTGCACGAACGCAGGATTATTCCTACTGCCACGGTCCCTCCAGATGAAAACACGCCTATTATCCGGATGCACAGAAAAACGGGACTTGTCAGAAAACAGAATATTGCTCCATTCATTTCTTCTCCAGTTAACATGCTCAGTTGCCCACTCCCTGCGGTCGCGACAATGCCTTGATGTTAATCTAACACATACCATCGGTCGGCAAGCATACAGACCTACAGCATGGAGCCGGTTTCAGACAGTCTGAGTTGAAATCGTTGTGCCTGTAGCCGAGCGAAGGTGCTGTTGGAGAAGAGTAGCGTTCATGGTTCGGTGTCTCCGAGCTGTTAACGCTAAATACCGATCTTCATTAGGCGTTGTTGCCCATCTACGACCTTGCCCTGGTCTTCGGCTTGCACATCCACTCTCCAAAAAACGGTTCCAGATCCTGGAAATGACACTTTGTGACACTCCAATGGCTTGCGCTACTTCGGCTTGAGTTTGGCCCCCTTCTAACCTACCAACAATTCTCAAAGCTTCTGAATCTGTCAAATGACTTCGCTGAGACATCGTACTCATCGAAAGAAAGCAATCACTGAATGCCGATCATCCTTGTCTTCATTCTCTTTTATCCAGTTGAAAGTCAAATTTCATTCGCTGCCGCTGAAGCGACGTTTTTGACGTCGAACTCAAAATTTGCATACTCCACAGTTTGAAACCAGAAAAATTTGCATTTGTGAATATTAAAGGCAATCATAAAGCATTCATACACATAACTGTTTAATATAATATAATGTAGATATGTATATAATATTATATATACATATTATGTGCCGCCAGTCTGATGTTATGTGTTTAATTAAACTAAACTACTGTATACTAAATTATTGTTTTGTAATTTAGTTTGCTTCTGTATTATTTAGCATTTTAAATAATGTTATATACTTAATTAATGTACATTAAATTACTATCTTGAACGCGATTGGCAATTGAGAATTGTAAATATGACTGCCGATTAAAAGACACGAAGAAACAGATTGGAGAAGATCCATTACTGAATTTGAATGGGAATATCGCCAAATTAGTCAGTTACAACCGAGTTTGCTTCATTTATGTCAACTTATTTTGGTCGCCAAATTTGGCGACATACATATGTATAAGACTATGTATAAGAATACATAGTTTTATGCTTATGATCGAGAAACTGGTTACAACAATGAAAGATAATTTGCGAGAAATCCTTCATTTTATTGGTTTTTGTAGAATTACTAAAAAACCACTCAACCAATTTCGATGAAACGGAAGTGGTACCAATTCGACAGTACCCTCTTTCAATTAAAACAAAAATCACGTAAATCGGACAAAAAGTTCCGGTGCAATTGGTGAACATACATAAAAAAAAAACATACATACACGTCGAATTGATAACCTCCTCCTTTTTTTGAAGTCGGTAAAAACAGGAGATTTAATTATGCCATGAGCTCTCCGGTCAAGGTTGGGCTGGCATTTTCTAGCATAATAGATATGCCCTCGCCTACTGAAAAATATATCACATGATGTTTTGAGCGCTGCTAATTACTCATTGATAGAAGCTGCAGAGCTTGAAATTCAAGTAACTCGTGGACATCCTTTCCAGATTGGTATAGTAAGTGTTATAGGTGTAGAATCTGGAAAAGTTATTGACATTGAATGTCATCATTTTGCAAAGGTTGTGAGAAAAAAAAAGGGGGGGGGGGGGACTGAAATCTAGTTCTGAACATGCTGCTTGGGAAAATGAACATAAAAGTATGTGTGTAAAAAAATCATTCTGGCTCAGCCGGAAAAACGGAAGTGGACGGAATGGTAAGAATTTTTGAACGCTCAGAAATGAAGCATAAGGCACGATATGTGAATTATGTAGGAGATGGTGACACTAAAACATTTCTAGAATTACAGAAAAATCATTCATATGGGCCAGATGTCAAATTCTGCAAAATTGAATGTGTGGGCCATGTGCAAAATAGGATGGGGAGAAAACTGAGAAAGTTGAAATCTAATATGCCTGGTAAAACATTAGAAGATAAACAGTCATGAGCGATAAAGAACATTTTAAAGATAATTTAGTGCAACAAATTAGTTTATTATTGTAATGCTATTACAGCCAACAGATCGTCCCAATAGATATGTGAAAAGCCGTATGGGCTATATATTACCACAAACGCCCTACTGATGCAGTTCTCCATGTTTTCTGACCTATAGGATTAGAATCTTGGTGTGAATATCAAATTTACTTGTTGTCTTTCAAACATGATTTCAAATTATGTAAAATTGAATGTGTGGGCCATGTGCAAACGAGGATGGAGAGCAGACTGAGAAAGTTGAAATCTTGTATGTGTGGTAAAAAATTACAAGACAAATAGTCATTGAGTGGTAAAGAACATTTAACAGATAATTTAGTACAACAAATTACAGTTTATTACTGTAAGGCTATTAGAACCAACAGATCATCCCTATAGATATGCGAAAAGCAGTATGGGCTATATATTACCACCATGAATGTAGAAGGAAGGACCGCAATCCAGAATGGGGGATCAGCTTCAAACGCAATCCTTGAAATTTAGTTGAGCTATAAGCCACCAGAGGCGCAGCGATTAGCATAGATAGTAGATTTGCATTGAAAGCTTAGGAAAGGTTGCTAATATTGCTAATTTAAATTACTTTAAAGTGTCTTTTAAAATAGTATGGCCCGAAATTGCTTCGCTCCTGGTTGCGATACTGGATATCCTAGCTCGTTAAAGAGAAATAAAGCCTTGGGGTAAGAAGAATCAGAGTTTATTTTCTGCACCTAAGGTAGGTTATGACTATATTATTTTGATCTTAAATATGTTATCTAACAAAATAATTACTATTTTAAGTTCTATAAATATTAATATATGTGTTAATTAACGCCCGTCCATCTCTATTGTAAAATATGGGTCATTCCATGAAAAATGAAACTAAAGTACTATTTTTTTTTAAATTTATAAAACAAATAATATTTAATTTAAAAAGTCATGTAATACATTTTTTTATAGCTTAGAGTGTGAATTTTCTGAAAACATGCAGTTTAAGAATAAAAAGTAAATTAAATAAAAGGTATTAGCACTAAAAAGGTGCGAGTGATGAGATTGAGAACATTTCACTTAAATTATGGTAAAGTTTAATAAGTTGGTGTCGAACCCAGTGAGCGTGTGTGGTGTTGTTGGCAGAAGCTATTAGCCCATGTGCGCGTTGCGGATTTTTTGTTTTTAGTGTGGTGAGAGTAAGTTTATTCGAGTATTGTAATATATTAGTGTTTGTGTTTCTTGTTCGTAATTAGTGTTGAGTGTAGATAGTTTTAAGTGCACGTTGACAGTCTGAGTACTTTGGACTGGTCACCAGGCACGGTTTTTAAACAATGTCAGGAACGGAAGTAAAGATTAAAGAATGTATGGAATTCAATAAAGAAGAATTCAAAAAATATAACTTGAACGATGGCAGACGGCTAAGCAGCAAATCAACTTTGTACCGAAATTAAAAGATTACGTTATTATTATGGAGAGTCAAGAGAGAGGGCTTCATAAGCTAAACCCAATCCGGCTAAAACAGGAAATAAAACAGAGCTAAGAACACTATAAAGAAATAGATACGGTCAGATATACCAGGAATAACAAGATGTTAATTACCACGAAAAGCTACGAATGTGCCAATGAGATTGTAAATAAAGAGCAAATATTTAATACTAAAGTCAAGCATATTCTAATGAATGAGAATATAACGACAAGATTTTTAATTTTCAGAATTGACACTGACATAACACTCAAGGAAATCCAGGAAGAGATTGAAGAAGAAAATCAAATAACTATCCAAAATATCAGAAGATCTACAACTAGACACAAAGGTCGGCTAATACCCACGGGACGGTGCTATTAACCATATATGGACACGAGTTACCGGAACATGTTAAAATGTTCTACATGAGGCAAAAAATAAACTTATTTGTCGACAGGCCTGGAAGATGCAATATTTGTCAAAATTTAATCATGGAACTAATAAATGTACAAATGAAAAGAGATGCAAAAGATGTGGAAAAGAACATCCTGAATTGATATGTAAGGAAAAGGAAGTTAAATGCGCAAACTGTGGGAAAAGTCACGAAGCTGACAACGATGAATGTGAAATAAAAAAACAAGAGTTTGAAATTCAAAAATATAAAAGCGAAAATCATATCACGTTGGCTGAAGCCAGACGGCAATTCAACTTGAAAACTACTAAAAGCTACGCGGCAAAAACAAAAATAAATGTTGATAAAGTGGTTGGTTGGTTGTATAGGGTTTACTGGCACAAAATCCCATAGGGGACATGCTGTGCCAAAAAAGAAACAAGATTACAAGCAATTAGGAACAAACAGTGTCAAAAGAAACAGTGTCAAGATAAAAGAAATCTGGATGGGGTTACCCATTCCAGATGTCATAAAAGTGTAAAGGAATAACCATATGAGTCAACCAATGAAGCAAATAAGAGTAAGCAATACTCATGAAGCAATCTCAGAGTAAAATCCGGCATGTTTTAAAAAGGGAAATAGTGCCCCATGAGGTGTTTCCCAATGAGGTTTGTCAAGATTGGTGATGATGAATTAAAATACATCCTGTACAAGTGCCGGAGGCCCGGACAAACGGTTAAAAGATGATGTATGGCTAGGAAATCAAAATGACAGTGTGGGCACATGGGAGCATCCTTCCGGAGTAATAGATGTCTATGAGTGATTCTGGAGTGACCGATCCTAAGACGGGTAAGTAGAACATCAGTTTTCCTTGGGTAAGTAGTGGGCCATATTGTTATTGTAGGTTTAACATGGTGTAATTTGTTGTTTATTTCAGAGTCCCAGCTTTCTTGCCATTTATTATAAATATGACTTTTGACGATACGTTTAGCATCTGCAAAAGGAATCTGATGATGTAGTGAATTGAGAGCATGTTTTGCTGCTTTGTCTGCTTTCTCATTACCTGGGATACCCATGTGCCCGGGTACCCAACAAAAGAGGATATTAAATCCACGCCTTGAAAGTTGGTTAGAGAGATTTAAAATTGATGAAATAATGGGATGGTGTATAGCGGACTTAATAGCGTCTATAGAACTTTTGGAGTTTGTATAAATGATAAATGAAGCACAGTGACGATGTGATATAAATGACATAGCTTTTTCTATTGCGATTAATTCTGAAGTAAACACCCAGACAGAAGAGTGTAAGCGATAACTAAAGACATTATCCTCGAAAACAATTCCACAACCAGTTGTTCCTCCAGATTTTGAACCATCTGTATAAATATCTATATAGTTATTGTAATGTGCACCGCAGCAAAAAGTTGTTGAAATACGACAGCAGATAAACTGTTTCTGTCAAACATATTAAAAGGATGGAGGGATTTGATATTATAAGATTCCCAAGGGGGATATAAGTGCTTAGGGCAAGGGCCAACTTCAATGTTGCTAAGAGAGCTATTCTCAATAATATGTCTCATTCTAGCCCCAAAAGTTGGAATGCATGAAGGGCGGTGCTGATAATGAAGATCATTGTCAGTATCTAATAAATGGAAATGTAAAGGATGGCCAGAATGTGAAAGGATACGATAGTATAACTCCAGGGAAAGTCTTTCCCTGATCTGGTGCAGTGCAGGTTCGTTGCAATCAACATATAGACTAAGCACAGGGGAAGTACGAAATGCACCAGAGCAGACATTGCGTAGATGTGTTTATCTTACTAGAAATACTGGAGAGGTTGTTTTCTTTTTGCTTTGGTTGCCAGTTAGTTTCAGTGGGGAATTCAGTTTGGGTTGCAATAGTTTTATGAGTTTTTTGGACTGTTTTAGACAAGGCAGCAGCATATGATGCACCAACTTTGTGTGTCCTGGATTCAACTATTTTTCTGGCTTCCGGGTATGATATATTCTCTTTTGCACATATTGTTTGTATTTCTTTTTCTTTTTTCCACAGTTCGCAGGATTTTAAATAAGATGGGAGGTCTTTTTTACAATTTACACAGGAGGGTGGTGCATTGGATTGTACACTTTCGTGGCCAAGAGCACTACACCGACCACATGTGATTTTACCTTGGCATGATGTTTTTGAGTGACCAAAGCGCTGACAATTAAAACAACGCAGAGGGTTTGAGATGTAAGGTCTGACAGAACATGATAGGTATCCAGCTGTTATATATTTAGCTAATTGGGGGAGTTAAATGTGAGAATAATGTGCTTGGTAGGGATTTGTATTTGATTGGCTGGTATCTGTTCATCTCGATGAAATATTTTTATCCGTCTAGCTTCAATGACATTTTGTTCTTTTAAGTTTTCTACTATTTCATCTTCATTAACATACAAGAGACCAGGTTCTGAGATGACTCCGCGAGATGTGTTTAAGTTCTGTGTGGTGATACGGTGACAGCAATATTGGCAAAGTGTGTACATTTTTTTAAGTTAGCTGCTTGATTGCTATTGTTAACCTCAATTAACAGTTCACCTGTCTGGAGTTTTTTTTATTGTTTTTGGTTCACCAACCAATCCTTGAATTGCTTTATTAATTAAAAAAGGTGATGTTTTGTCGAAACTCCCTTCTTGGCGTTTCACAACAAAGAATCTTTCTTCAGTTTTACTTTCATCATTGGAGGCAGAATCCTCCAATCTATCACCCCATGATGCTTTTTTACCCTGATTAACAATATCTTTTGAGCCACAGCTCAATGTATTAATATTCTCTTTAATAGTTTGTGGGGCCTCCACATCGCATGTTTGATTTGCTGAGGTTGTAGCCATATTAAAAAGAGTAATGAAAAAACGCCAGGCATCGGGCCTGGTCACCGACCCTTCTTCTTACCATTACTTTAGGCGCAGGTCTCAAAAGGGTGAAAACTATCAAAACAGACTTCCATGTTTTTCAAACGTTGGATTAAACTCAATAACATTCCCAATCTCTAGTTCTTTCACAGTGGAACTCGGTTGATGTAAGTATGCCTTTACAGCTCTGTCCAACCTACATCGTCCTTACGCCGAAAGGACACCAGTCGCCCAGTGGATTCCTAACCGCCGCCATACAAGTATGGCGCCTACCGATCACGGAACCGGAATTCGGAAATGCCCTGCACTCTGGGACTCGAGATCAGCCTAAAAAGGTAGAAACGAGGCGATGAGATTAAAAAACCTCAACACACAGAATGTCTCACGTGAAAATAAAAGAAACCACTATTGTAAAAAAGAAAAAGTTATGTGAGAGAGAACTTAGAAACAAGGTGTATTTTTTGTCTTTTTTCAACATTTTAAATTTTTTTTCTTTTCTTTTTTTTTTAAACAAAAGAACAAGAACAACATTAGTAGAACAAAGAAGAATCTGAACAAAAAAGTTAGTAACAAAATCAAACATGAACAAAGAAGGATAACAAACTGAAAAGAGAAGATTAAAAAGTGTGAAATAAAGAAAAAAGGATAGACAACCAAATAGAGAAGAAGACAGGAAGGGAAAAAGATCGCTCGAGAATCCGGGGTCGCGAAACCCGTAAATACCTAAAGAAGGTATTCCCTGGAGGGTGTTGATAAAGTGAATGAGAAAAATAATTATCACAAATTAGCGTTACTTATGGAAGAAAATTTAACAGAATAATGGACATCGTAGTTAACATGTGCGAAGCTATGGTGAGATTACAACAAAAACCAGAAAATGAAGTAGAAAAAGGAGCGGAAGGAAATGACGACGAAACGACCAAAAAAAGCAAAATTGGAGAAAGAGATATCATGGCGGAGTTTTAACCAACTAAGAGAAAAGAAATTGAAATTAACAAATGAAGCCCAGGAAGATGTAAGACTGTTATTACAGGCAAGTCTTGCATCAGAAAGTGACAAGATGTTGGTGGATCCAGAAAATGGATAAGGACTATGGACTTGCATGTGTTGAGTTTATTTGGTGCTAATGTTTTTGTTTTAGTCTTGGCTGGTTGACTGGGTTTTTTTTCCGGGACTGTATTCGGATACTGTTTTTTGAGGTAAGTGTTGATACTTTTTTTATGTTTTATTGTTTATCTGTGTGATTTACGTTTATTTTACCTGTTTTTGCTAATGGATAATTTCTTACGCCAGTGTAACATAAGAGGTAAGGTCTAACTTACCCTGGCTCCGTACCGGTACGCTTCACAACTGTATTGTCTGGGCATTTAAGGAAATGCTTCTTAGTAACAATTTCAAGCTTTGTTTTAGGAATAGAAATTTATTTCGGGCTGACCGGCCTGACAGTTTATCGAGGGGGGAAGGTGGTTTGCTGTTGACGGTGTTGACGCGGATTCCTGTTAGAATTCTTCAGCTTCCTAGGATTGGCCAGGATCATGAGGCTCTTGGGATCAAAATATGGTATAAAAAACGTTGGATTTCGATCATCAATATTTATGCGCCGAAAGGGTTTGCTGATATTCAGTGGTTGGACAGAATTAAATATCTGATTGGACACGATTATATCATTGTCGGTGATTTTAATATCAATTTTCTTAATTGGCTAACTAACCCTAAAGCACATAAAATGATAAATTTGATAAATTGGATCATTCATGCCGATGCTGTTATAATGAATTTGGATCAGGTTACGAGATGTAGGGGTGGGGGAACAGAGTCTTTATTGGATTTGACTATTATTTCGGATAGTTTAGCTTGGATGTTCTTACGGATCCGTTGGGGCCGGACCACTACCCGATCAGTATTTTGGATAAGGTTAGCAGTGGTTGTGATAGGAAGGTGTACTGGTCTCAGGTCAATTGGCAGCGTATTGGCTCAGTAGAAGATGGTTTTGGAAATGATATTTATGTTGAGGGGATGGACAGGTGGTCAAACAAAATCTCCCAGGCTATGGTTCAGTAAACAGAGAGGATTCTAGTGAGTGCTGGTAATCTTCCACCTGGGTGGGGGATTGTCACCCGCCGGCTACTATCTCTTAAAAGGTTTTATCATAGGAAGGCGATTCGTCTTGGACATTTAGATCTAAGGTGCAAATACAAATTATATAATGCCAAACTGAAGAAGGAGATTAAAAAAGATAACCAGAAGTTTTGGGACTCGGTGGCGAGTGGTATTCATGGATGCTGAAAGTGTCTTGATGGCTCTAGATACGATAGATCGTAAATCTGCGGCGGTCATTACTATGCTAAGAGATGAGATCAATAGGAAGAGAATTGACCATTATCAAATGGAGCTTATTTGGGTGCCTGGGCATAAAGGAATTGAGATCAATGAGTGTGCAGATGATCTGGCCAGGAAGGGCCCATATAGCAATATCTGGATTCCCTGTTTTTCTCCCGAAGATTGGATGATGGTTGTGAAGAAGGATAAACAGAAGGAGTCAGTTTGGAATTGGAATCAATATAGGAACTATCACGCTGGTCGCAGCAGGGATTACACTAACATAGGGCATCCGCATCAGAACCTACGGAGAAAGAGTGGTGTTATTTTTGCTCGTTTCCTTACTAAGACTGTTCTCACTCTGGTTCGGTATAAGAAGTTTCTGGGAAGTGGTGATGCAAAGTGCGACTTATGTGGTGGCGAGGAGCAAACTAAGGATCACTTAGTATTAAGGTGTAAGAAATTTTGCGGGATTCGAAATAAGATCTTTGGTAAGTTACGAGTGTCGAAGAGTATGTCGTACGAGGAGATTTTCCCTGCGATGGGGTGTAAGGGTGGTGAAGAGTTGATTATGTTTTCTCAGATATTGAATGAGATTTATAGTCACTGCCATAACTGGTTTTGATGTTGCTGGGGTATTCTAGTTAATGATATTTTTTTCGGTTGTATTGGTTGGTTCTATTGGGTTTTATGGCGCAAATCCCCAAAGGGACATGCTGCGCCAAACAAAGACTAAAATATAAAAAAGTGACTAAGGAAACGAAACCAAGAAAAAGGTATGAGTTGAAATAGAAAAGCCATCTGGATGGGGTACCCATCCAGATGTAGTCGTCAAACAAGGGTAGAAATCAATGTAAAAAAGAAATCCAGTAAAACAAAGTAAACATGTTATCTGGATGGGCTTTCCATCCAGATGTTGATAAGAAAGTCCCACATATGAAGCTTATAAAAAACTATATCAAAATAAAATCCAGCGTGTTTTAAAAAAGTAAAGAGTACCCCATGAGGTGTTTCCCCAATGAGGTTTGTCAAGATTGGTGATGATGTGTTAAAATAATATCTATGTAAGTGCTGGAGGTCCAGACAGTCAGTTAAAACATGATGAATGGTCAGGTAATAAAAATGACTATGTGGACACATGGGTGCATCCTCCCGAAGTAAAAGATGTTTATGAGTGATTCTTGAATGTCCAATTCTCAGACGTTCAGAATGTCATCAGTTTTTCTTGGATAAATCGGAAGCCAGGTTATGATTGTTGGTTTAATATGATGCAGTTTATTATTGTTTTCTAAATCCCAACTATCTTGCCAATTATTCTGAATAAAGTTATTAATAAGTAGTTTAACGTCTGAGAAAGGAACTTTATGGTGTAACAGATTAAGAGCACGTTTTGCCGCCTCATCTGCTTTCTCATTACCAGGAATACCCATGTGTCCAGGTACCCAGCAGAATAAAATATTATAACCACGCCTTCTCAATTTATTATAAAAATCTAGTATGGATGAGACAAAAGGATGCTTTTTAAAAGATTTTATTGTGTCAATAGAACTATTTGAGTCAGTATAAATGATGAAGGATGTGTTATGGTGATGAGAAATGTGCAGCATGGCTCTCTCTATCGCGATCAGTTCAGCTGTAAACACAGAAGTAGACGAATACAGCCGGTAGCTGAGACAAGTGTTTTCACAAAAAACACCGCGACCAACAATATCTCCAATTTTGGAACCGTCTGTATAAATGTCAGTGTAACTATTGAAATTTGATCAATGTGCAGCAAATAATTGTTGGAAAATAATTGGAGCCAAGTTATTTTTATCATATCCTTTAAAAGGGTGGAGAGAAGCAATATTAGGAGGTTTCCAAGGAGGTAGCACATGTGGGTGACATGAGCTCACCTCGATATTACTCAGAGGGCTATTGTCAATAAAGTTTCTTATTCTTAAACCAAAAGATGGGATGCAAGATGGGCGATGCTGATAAAGCACGTCATTGTCAGTATTTAAAATGTAGGAATGAAGTGGATGACCATGATGCGAAAGAAGGCGGTAATACAGAATCAATGAGAGTTTTTCTCGAATATGATAGAGTGACAGTTCACTACAATCAACATACAAGCTTAAAACTGGGGATGTACGAAATGCACCAGAGCAAACACGAAGTGCACCATGGTGCACAGTGTCAAGTTTATTAAGAACAGAATTACGTGCTGAACCGTAGACCTGGCAGGCATAGTCAATTTTTGAACGGATTACAGAACGGTAAATTTTGAGGAGAGATGTACGGTCTGCTCCCCATGAATTATTTGAAAGCACTTTAAGTAAATTAAGTGATTTTTCACATTTTGTCCTTAGTTGTAAAACATGTGGAAAAAAAGTCAGTTTATTATAAAAATAACAATATTTTTACAAGAGAATTCCAGCAACATGATTGGCGTGCTATTTTGAGTTAAGGATGTGAGGACCTGTCTGCTGTTTTCTTTATTAAGCCTGCTTGAGGAGCTATCTGCTGCTCTCTCTATTATTCACAAGACGATGTCAACTAACAGCTGCTTTCACTTCCCATGATGCGGCAGAATGATGACAACTGTCCCCTGTGACTTCTTCATAATTCCTTAAGTACTTCTTCTCAACCTCATAAATCATCTACAGTGTTCCTCAACTGCAGGAAGGAAACCATCCCTTTATTAAATTCTTTTCATCTCTGAGCGAACTCTGAAAGCAACTGAGTACTACAACTTATCCAGAATCCTTCTCGACCAAAAACTTTCCGGAATACTGAACTTTTAAACAGAACTGTGGACATTAATTAAAATTCGGACAGTATAACTCAAGTTTGTTCAAATGAACAATCTTAACAGCCTTTTACATTACCGCCAGCTAGTCAATGGAAATAAACACCTATTTTTAACATAATCTAAAAGTATATCCTCATCACTCTGTTATTTCCTGGCCAGGAAAATATTTTACTTTATAATTAATATTTATATATTAATTCAGTACATATAAAATAATATTTCAATAAAATATGTGTCAACTGTACCTTCAACCTCCGGGTGAGTTATTTTACACTTTCTTATTTTTCAGCTTCCGTTATTGAATATTTCAAAGGCAACATTTTCTAAATTATTTTTAATGCTTAACTTTAATTCTTAATATTTTCATTGGTTGCCAATTCATTTTATTTTTCATACAACCACTACGGCGATCACGGCCACTAAATATAGCAGTTTGCCTTCAAACAAAAGCAAGTCTTATGACTGATCAGGATCGAAGGGGTACATTTGACATTTGAACTCCACCGAGGTGGAGAATGCTTTTGGGGCCTATAGCTACTATGGCTGTCGCCTCAACTGATCCTTATTATAACTAGAAACAACAACAAATCACAATAATTTTTATTTTTCCATTACATATACTATACAACTACAATAAGACATTCACAATTACATCCATGTCTTACCCAGGGACTCGAACCCGGGACCTCGGGGTGACAGAAATCTCCGCTTACTGACCATGCCAACGGGTGACATCGAAGGGGTAAAAATATTAAACATACTATATATAAATAAATCAAGTGCATATATTTAAAAAAAATTTTCTCTCTCCCCTTTTTTCATTTCTTTTAGGTGTAATTTTAGTTGATGAAATGAAGCTGGCAAAAGCTGTAAACTTTAGTAAGAAGAAGTTACAAATTCTTGGTTTTGTAGATTTGGGTGACTACACGCCAGGCTAAGAGCAAAAGAACCAATTGGGTAATCATGCCCTTGTTTTCATGTTCCAGACATTTAGAGGTAGATGGGTCCACGCCTTGGGTTGTTTTTTAAGTAAAGGAGCGGCCTCTGGAAAAGTCCTCCATCATCTCGTCATTGAATGTATAGCTCTACTAGAAAAGTCTAAGTTTTTTGTAGATTTTTTGCAGTTTCTGATGGTGCAAGCTGGAACAGAAACATGTGGCTTCAGTTTGGAATTACTGAAGAAAATGTCAGTTGTCCACATATTTGTGATGAGAACCGCAGATTGTGGTTCATCTCTGACTTCTCTCATCTGATCAAGAATGTCAGAAATGCAATATCATCATATAAACAAATGATAGTACGTAGCTCTCACTTATGATACATTATATTTCACTGTGCATTAATTATTTTGATTCCAACTTTTATCTTTTTTCGTTAGACCAGAAGTTCTGAGAAGCTGTGGTGGATATGGACATTCCTAGAGGATATAATCTGAAAGCTTGCGATAAACTGGCATGGGACACAATATATCCTGAAAGCTTTCAGAAAATGAATGTTCCAATGGCATTTCAGGTGAGATTTTTTTTTAATTATTATTATTTTAGTATACATGTAAATTAATACAGGTTTAAAATAGTGCTTTAAACTTTTTTCAGTGTTTCAGTAAAATGGTTGCATCTGCAATGATACTCTATAAAGAAGATAATGTCCAGTTAGAAAACAGTGGATCTTGTGCAGAAATTATACAAATTTTTGATTCTGCTATTAGAGCTATGAATTCAAGGATTCCCGCCGATGCACTGAAGTTGAACTCTCTAGAAGAAAATGTAATTATATGAATTGATATTTCGACACTCTGTTAAGTATGTGAATACTGCATCCTAAATTTTATTTTTCTATTTTAAACTTTACAGGCAATTCGAGTACTGCTAGAATTTATAATAGAGTGGGAGAAATTTGCTAAGGCTCGGAATTATAGTTTTCTGTCAGATTCAACTTGTTATGGTCTGAAGGTAACATTAAAAGCCACACTTGAAATGACAGCATTTTTAACTGATGTCGGTGGCTTTAAATATCTGATGACCTCTAGACTTAATCAGGATTCTTTGGAGGTAAGCTCAGCATTTTGCAAATTTTTTATGTTAATACTGTGTATGAAGTACTGTATATACTGTGTGTAGTTTAAATAATTGCAACACTTCAGACTTTTCTCATATGAATTGCCCTTTTGAAACATAGCCAAACTTTGTTAAATTTATATGCCACGTATATAAGTAAGGTATGAACTGTTTATCTCTTAGTTATCGTTATAGCATATATGAAAGAAACAAAGTTTTAAAAAGTGAAAACAGTTGATAAAAAGGAAAAATAAATAAGTTTTTCATGACACGGAAATGTTTCAAGAAAGGGAGCATTTTTTAAGCTCTGAATTACATTGATGGACTTTAAAAAAAACACACAACTTGGAAAAATAAATTTAAATTCTGCAATTCTGAGTCATTTAAATGCATTTTGTCTTTGTATTGAAATACAGTATAGAACCATTTATCCGGAAATTAGAAAACCAGTTATCCAGAATGATATTTCCAATTAACTTATTTCAGAAAAATGAGCTATACAGTGCCAGTTTCATATGTATACTGCTTTAAACATTACAATATGTGTGATATAACTTGATTCCAGCAACTAAGATTTGAAATGGAAGCATATTTAGTTATATATTGGGCATTTAGATTTTTATGTACAGAAAAAAAGGAAATTTTTGTTACCAAAGTATTTCTATAAATTGCCTTCTTTTAAACTTTGATTAATATCTGATCTTATTTTGGGACCTGATTCTTTCCAAGTAGTCTATAATTCAATTTGAAATCAAAACACTGTCATAGCCACATATATTCTACAAATTGAATTAAACAGATGTTGGTTTAATGCAACAACAAGTTACCCGGAATGCATCTGACCCCAGCCATTTTGAATAATTGATTCTGTACTGTATTTCAAGTATCAGATTATTAAGAAACATTCTTAGAAATTAAAGTTTTTATATTGAGCTTATGGTTTAATGAAAGTATAATAAAATATGAAGACTGCTAAATAGCTGTTTGACAAAGCTCCTTATTAATAATGAAAAAAATTCAATCTGTAGACATTGCTTGTTTAAGAGAGAAAGGGTGCGTGCATCCCCGGGTGGTCTGAATTAACCTGGATAGCACAGGAGGATGACCAGGAGCCCAGCCAAGGACTCCGTAGCTATCCATTCCAATTTAGGAAGAAGGCTAAAGCGGGGTCCCTGATGGATGCAGGTTGCCGACGGAACCCCATGTCCAGCCCGGTTGGTTGGTTGGTTGGTTGAATGATGTTTAATGGCACAAAATCCCTTAAGGGACATGCTGCGCCAAAAAGAATAGACTAAACACATAAAAAAACATGAAGAGCAAAGAGAAAAGCAATCTGGATGGGGGGGTCCCATCCAGATGCAGTCAGACAAGTGTAGAAGAATAAGGAAATTTAAAAGCTAAAATATCAGAGTATAAAAGATTTCAAATAAAAAAAAAATAAAAAAATGGGGATTTTTAGATTCCGTATTGGAAACAACATCCTCGACTCTCTTACCCCATGATTCTTTATTATCCTGATTTATAGTATCCTTTGAGCTAGAACTCAATGTATTATTATTCTCTTTATTAATTTGTAGGGCCTCCACATTGCATGTCTTATTGCCTGATTTTGTAGCCATTTTCTAGAGAGAGATTTTATGAAACGCCAGACATCGGGCTGGTCACCGACCCTTCTTCTTACCGTTACTTTAGGCGCAGATCTCAAAAGGGTGAAAACTATTCACAACAAACTTCCACGTTTTTCGAACGTTGGATTAAACTCGATAGCATATCCAAATCTAATTCTTTCACAGTGGAACTCTGTAGTCGTAGGTAAGCCTTTACAGCTCTGTCCAACCTACAACCCTCTTACGCCGAAAGGCACCAGTCACCCATTGGATTCCTAACCGCTGCCATACAAGTATGGCGTCCACCAATCACGGAACCAGAATTCAGAAATGCCCTGCACTCTGGGACTCAAGATCAGCCTAAAAAGGTAGAAACGAGGCGATGAGATTAAAAACCCTCAACACCCAGAGTGTCTCACGTGAAAATAAGAAAATCCACTATTGTAAAAAAGAAAAAGTAATGTGAGAAAGAACTAAGAAAAAAGGTGTATTTTTTGTCTTTTTTAAACTTTTTTTTTTCTTTTACCAACAGAACGAGACTAATGTTAGTAGAACAAAGAAGAAGTTGAACAAAAATGTTAGCAAAAAACTAGAACATGAACAAAGAGGGATAACAAACTAATTCCCCTGGGGGACATGTCCAGCCCGGAAACTACGTTTCCGTGCAACGTGCACCTGGATACTCTGTTTCTGGAGCATCATTGTTTATCCTTTTACATCCCTTTCTTGGACAAGGGTGAGGCCATTCCCTTGTATGAATGATGCAGGTGGATACTCTGGCAGCAGATGAACTAACGGGGCACAGACGGCAACCACGGGGTCCAGCTGGACCATCTTTTAGCTTTCATTTCCTATTCCTGTAGCTTTGATATCCGGGAACATAATTGTCCTTGGTACACATGATGTGGGAGGAATAATTTTTCTAATTCTTTGTTATCATTTTTCTTACTAACATTTATGTTTGTATTGTTTATGTATTTGTTTTGTCCTATCTGCTAGCTGGAATATTAGAGGTATCCTTCCATAGGAGATCCTCGCTTCTGGCTTGCAGTAGAGTAATTTTATGGTAAATATGACCTGTCATAATACAGCGTTGCAAAAGAATCTATTATAAAGCTTTTGCATATATAGAGGATCTTGTTAAAAAAAAAAAAAAAAAAAACAGAAATATAAATTTAACACACTTCAAATTCACAAATTTGAACAAATTTTTTAATATTTCAGTAGTACTAACCAAATGAATTATGATTGGTTGTCTTCTGAATTTTAATTAACATAAATCTCTAGGTGATTAGTTAAAAAATTTCTGATCAAAGTTCTAAGTCCTTATAAATCACCCAAATATAATTGAGGTAACATTTCTAGTAAATTGAAGTAAAATATAAAATTTCATGTATTCATTATTTCCTTTCTTGATTTTAAGAAACTTTTCAGTATGATGCGTGGTGCCTGTGGATCAAATGATCACCCAGACTCGCAGACTTTTTTGCAGTTGTACCGGCTGCTAAGTACATACTTGTTAAACCTCCTAGGGGTTCTTGTACAACTGGCACTGAAATACTGAGTACCTTGCTCAATATTAATGATGTGAAAGAGCAGGAAACTGCAAAGAAGGAAACATGGAAAAAATTTCTTGATTCTGTGATTGATCAAGGCACCACAGAAGAGCTTTTGCCTAAAGCTTTAGAAATGGTAGATGATCATAATTATGATATGTTGACATCGTCTAACTTCATCATTTCGTATATATCTAGTTATGTTGTACGCAGAACATCTAAGTTCACCAACTGTGATATGTGCTTGCAATTATTAACTACACCAGATGCGAATGATGAAGAAAATAATAAATTTATTGAGTTAAATAGCAGAGGGTATCTGTTTTATCCCACTAAGGTATTATAAATTTGATTACTTCCTTAGAAAATAGCATTATGTCAACATTGAGACTCACGAAAATTCACAGAGAGTTATTGTACGATGTAATGCATGATATATGTTGTTGCAGAAAGAAAGAGATATTCTGCTCTAAGTTCAAGGACCTTTCCCAACACGTGCGTTGGAAGTCATCATTGCGTGGTAAGCTATGTCACTCCTGCTATGCAATAGTTACATTACGTCACTACTTTCTGTGGCATAAGCGCATCTCTACTAAAAGATCATTCTTGTAAATAAATCTGTTACTGTTACAACTATCGGCTCTCTTCTATCCCGACCTTTGTGATTTATTTTTAAGTTTAAGTACGTAAGTAAAATATGTAATGGGCAGAATATTGTTTTAGTTGGATGCAACAAGCATAAACACCTTCTAACAGAGAAAATTGTGCAATTTTATTTAATAACAAGGTTTCATTTTATTTGCAAACAATTTAACAAAAATGAAAATTCAACTAAAACTAAAAGATTAAGGAAATTTGCTAAATTATAAAAATAGTATTTTCGTAATTCTACTGTGATAAATTGTTATCTTTTGTTTAATGGCACCATTCCATGTACTGTTTAATCAAAATAATACATTTCACTGTTCTTAATTTTTTTTTAAATACTTTATCTTACTGCCAGCACTTGAATTATATCTGTATAGGCCAAACATGATTTATTTTTATTTGTTCCAATACAATCTTTAAATTTATAAAGTCTAACTAAAATATAACATTTAACTTAAAATTGTATTCCTTGGAATATTTGTTTTCCTTAGATAATTTGGAGGCCAGGTCATTATTGTTGGTTTGATATGGTGCAGCTTATTATTGTATTATAAATCCCAACTTTCTTGCCATTTATTATAAATGAAGTGTTTTATGTCTGAGAATAGAATTCTATGGCATAACGGATTAAGATAACGTTTTGCAGCCTCATCAGCTTTTTCAATTCCAGGAATACCCATGTGTCCAGGTACCCAGCAATATAAAATATTATAGCCACGTCTTGTCAATTCATTATAAAAATCTAAGATGGATGACACATAAGGATGCTTATTACATGATTTAATTGCGTCAATAGAACTATTTGAGTCAGTATAAATGATGAACTTGTGTTATGATGATGAGGTATGTGCAACATGGCTCTCTCGATTGCAATCAATTCAGCCGTAAAAACAGAAATAGAGGAGGAGTTAAGCCTATAAGTTAAAGAAGTGTTCTCACAAAGAACCACACAACCAAAAATATTCCTCCTCTTTGAGCCATCTGTGTAAACATCGACATAGTTCATGTAATTTGTACAGTGTGGTGCAAATAATTGTTGAAAAACAGAAGGGGCCAAGTTTTTTTTATCACCTTCTTATTAATAGGCTAACCCCGTTCGCCGTAATAGGCAAGAGCCAGTTCGCACAAGGGAGCCACCAGCCAAAAATAGGAAGAAGGTGGAGGAGAATAATATGTTCGACACCTTAGAGCAAGCACATAAATTAATGACATTAATGAAGTGCAGAAGAGAAAGATGCTGATGATGTCTTTGCTCACTACATAAAATTGAGACTAAAAAAAATAAAACAAAGAACGAGTGAGAATCCAAATTCAAGAAATTTCATTACAATGCAAAGAACATTGAAATCTGTAAGCCTTACAACAAAAATAGTTATCAATAAGTATTGAGATGTGCAATGTGTGTAGTATTATGTTATATTGAATATCATATTTTATTTATAATTTATCTCAGTATCACATTGTTGATGTTATCTAACTTTAGATGATGGAAATTCAACTATAAATGATCAATATAGTAACTACATGCCGGAACCAACAAGACTTCTGGATGATATAAAAGAACTACTGTGATGATGAAATTAACATATCATCACATGTAATTATTTATCCCCTTTTAAAATTAAATTCTCCTTTTAACAATTCAAAATCTAATCGATACTTATTTTCCTTTTCAAAAAAGTATATCCATTTCTTCTCTTTTGTGCTTAATAAATCACTGTCGCTTTATATCCCAGGCTTACTCAAAACCGCTTATAAAATAAATCAAAAACAAATCTTTTTCTCATCCTAAAATCATTATCTGCTGAGTACACGTTTCTTCAGTTAACATATAGATTTAAAGAAAAAGATAATTTTTGACCATATGCTCGTGTGCAGCAGTAACTTAAACACCCATTGTAATTTTCCATTTGACAGTCAATACAATGCCTTTTTCGGCCTGAGAGATATCCTGTTAATATTAAAATCGGCGCCTGGATCTGCATTCCTTCTTCTAAACATAACTTTCCCATTGCGCACCCTTGGCATATCATACTGTTCGTTAACATTTCAGCTACTCAAGCTAATGAATCTTTAGGCTGATTTTGAATTCAAAAGGTCCGTTAAATGACGTATTCTTTGTAGTTATAATTGTGCAAAGTTCAAAGATTTGCAGCTCGATGCACTTACAATCAAATCTGCCGAGCTGCATTCTATCTCTGGCCGCACCGCTAAGAAGATGTAGCATTTTTGTCTCCTGTACACCGGGGGTCACCCCGCGAGAATGTTATATTGCTCGCTTGTATTTAATAAAATGCACCATACGTATCTTGGATCTTTTAACTGAATCTCTCATAGTACCTGAGTTTTTAGATCCACGCAAACTACTTTAAACTGATACGGCCTATTTAATATAGATAAAATAACGGTTATTTAAAATTTAAATTAATTTATCTTCAAAAGGATGAACGAAACCAATAGTATATAACTGATAGAGATACAAACATTGTATTTCTCTTTGCCTCTTATCATCTCCTGTCATAAAACCTCATTTCACATACTTCATTTTATTTTTAAGTTCATAGTCATTCATGTACTTTATTTACTTTTATTTATTTCTTAAATAATGACAGTAATAAATATTCCTTAAACTTTTACTTACCCTCTCTATTGATTCTAGACAATATCCAGCTGTAATAAAAGTTTTCTGACTTCTTTAACATCCATAGTAATTTATACCATTTTGCCGTTTCTATTTTAATTTCATTACCATGCTTCACCTGCAAAATCTTTCCTTCGACTACATTTCAACTCACGTAACGATATTTCTCCCGCCAGATGGCGACTTAGGATATCGTTTTCAAATCGAATCTTTTCATCGAATCTTGCGAATCGTTCTCTGATTGGTTCATTCGCCTGAAACGACATTTTCAATATAAATATGCGATTCCAACTTTAATTAGACGCACTTTTATCTTCCTTTAATGGAAGAAGTTTGTCAAGTAACTGAACGTTGGCGGTCCACGTTCTAGAATGTTTAAGTTTTACCTGTATTTTTATGTTTTATCCTGAAGCCTAAAACTGTGATACCTTCAAACAAAATGTCCTTTCCGATATGTGAAACATCGTCATCATGTTCTCCAATATGTCTGTTCAAATGAATGATACTATTTATTACTGATGTCAAGCATGTGTTTTTGGAAGTAAAATAAACTGTCTTTATTTAATTCAACCTGCATATGTTTTACTCTGCACTCATAAAGATCAAACTACACTTCTACATCTCTACATCTTTAATTCCAGGATAATCCTTCTCAGCATATGTTTTCACACGCGTTATCTGCTCCATTTGATTACATTTTAATGTGTATAATCATTTTAGATTACATCAACGTACATTAATAAGTTGGTGCTAAAGATCAGAGGAGATTCAGGTGATTATATTTGAGGCTGGGGTGACCCTTTGAACTAAATCTTGGATGCTAAACTGCATAAATAATTTTTAAAGCAGGAATTCGTATTTATGCCTTTGTTTGGACTTTCAATGATGCGGCATTGGATTTGATTGTGTTTTTCACAGCTTAACGAGAAACTATATATTTCTGCATACTGCTCCCATCGGATCGTATTTCTGAAGTTCGCTGAATATTATGCTCTACTCCGAGGGAAATATGACTTACGTAACAAAGATTTCTTATTGCCTATGGAGACCAGTGATATCAATTAGAGTGCCGACGCATTTCCCTAAGCTCAACACGGAATGATCAAGTTTGCTTGTGCTGGGACTGTTTTTTTTTACGGCGCGGTGTGTCAAAAGCCGACGGAGCTCTGCTCTCCTGGAGTATTATTTTGTTTTTGTGCGTGTGTTTATCGCTCACAAGATTTGCGGCATTGTCATCGATAGTCATCTTTTAATGAGTTAAGTAAAAAGAAAGAGAGAGAAAGAAAGAAAGAAAGTGCTTACTTCTTGATGTCACCGATTGCTCCTTTTAGATTTATTTAGCTCGTACGTTACGATTAGTGGAATTTGTGAAGAATTTGCTTCCAACTTTGATTAACGGCTGATATTTATCGTCAAGAAATCTGCGCTTATTCTTTCATTTATTTTTAACATATTCATCTAGATTGCTTTTTAATAATAATAAAAAGCATATCATCCTTCCACGGTTACATTTTAAGTTTTAAAAAAAAAAGGGAAATATTATAAATGCAATGACATTTCTACATTCCGCTGTGTTATTAATCTGTCCTTCACGATAGTGATGTGAATACAACAGAAGTTATAATAATATTGATAAGTGATTTCGTGGAACTTCTTTGATTAATATAGGTTAATAATGACGGACCAGAATGAGTGAAAGAATTATCGTTAATAATAAAAAGTCCTTTAACAGTAATTAAAGGAGTATTACATATGCAACATATATATAAACATACATTTCGCACTGTTCTGTGAATGTGGTAAAATATAGTGGATTAAATAGAATACTTAATAAGTGAAAGTTCGGTTTAACAAACTGAAGATATTTTCAATCCTCTTAAGCCTATAAAATGTTTGATTTTTTACGAAATAATTATTATTTTTATGTATTCTGATTATTTAGTGCTTATATAATTGCATTTTTTTTTTATTTAATAGATATTTAGTGCATTTGTGTGAATTACAACTTTACATACTTTCAATATTTTATTTTAGATTATTTTCATTATTTTATTTTACATATTTTCAGTGTTTTGTTTTACATATTATCAGTATATTATTTCATTTGTTTTTCATTTAATAAGTAAGTTTCATAATTTAAGTAAGTCATTCATGATCCACAATAACGGGAGGTGGATTGACATACAAATTTTATTTTTCACAAGACGTTTTACTGACATTATCTTGATTAAATAAGAATATTATTAAGGCAGTGTACAAGGTAAGTTATTTACAAATATTTATAAAAAGGTAATGTTTTGCATTATATATTATTTTTAACAACAGGAATATTTAATTTTTGGATGTTATAATATATTTAAGAGGTATAATATCTATATTTTCACTATAGACATTTTTATATAAATATAATGTTCAACTAATGCTCAGATTGCTAGCACACATGTTCACAGTTAACAGCCATTGTAGTGAAGTTTAAACATTTTACACGCGCATCGCTAAAAACTTTTTAACGTTAACACTTTTTAGATTTGTCCCCAGATTAGTAAATATTTTTCTCTGTAATATTAAAAATACACATTCTACATTTTACGTTGTTAATAAGTTCAAACTTATTATATTTATCATAGTTATTAACTTCGGTAAAAGTTAAACGCGGTTTTTGAAGCTTACCATTAAACATTCTTTTTCATATCTCACTTACAATATCATCTTGCCAAAAAAATAATTTTATTTTATGGTACACATACTTAGTTATAAACCGCCTACGTAAACTCATGGTATAGCACTTATACTCATGTACAGTTTGTGACCTTCTGGCAGTCCAGTATATTGTAGGTTTTCTTTTTCCTTTCCGCTCTATGAACTTTTAACATTGTTGATTTCATGCCATTCACATTCATTTTCACTTATGTTATTTATTCAGGCATTCAATAAGACACTGACATAATTTTTCCTTTTATTTACGTTGGGTACTTCGATGTTGAGATAATCTTGCGTTGTTGTTTTTTTTTCTCTGAGCGTTCATATCCACACATGTTATGTTTTGGCTTTACTTATTTCAGCACTCACAAAACATAAAAATTTATTCACAATTAAATTCTCTTTTATCACTTTGCATATGATATAATATTCTCAAGTTAAATTTAATTTGTTATTAATTTAATATACTGCACTATTGCATTGTATTTCATTGCTTTTCAAGTAATTGTACGAGGGTGTCTGAAATTGAAAGCCCTTATGTACATAATTTTAAGTATTTATATATATAGTGTGCGTTAGAGAATATTGATTTAATATTTTGCTAGGTATAAACATAGAGAAATGCGAAGTTACATAGTGTTTTCCCCTCATATTACACACATATACTGAATACTATCAGCCAGATGACAATCATTATTTAAGAATCCTTGTGTGCTTCGGCTTAATATAAATGGATTTTTAACATTTAATACTTTTTACAGTTTCATTTCAGTTGGCAGAGCAAACTAAAAAAAAATAAAATACCAACAGATTATAAAAATAATTTTGACGGTTATTAAATATACTATCACTGTAGGACCAGTTGACTTAGTACACATTTCATCGTGCATTTTATTTCCTCCTTTCAGTACAATACACAATTGTTTACTATCATTACACATGCTTTATCATAGCCTATAGCCACGTTGGTACTATGTAGCGGTGTATCTGTTTTGCTTCATGTTACACATTTTCATATAATGTTTTCATTTTTACACGAGCACCGTTGCAGATTATATAAGAAATAACTTTATCAGGTTTTTCTTTTCTGTTTTATAGGTGTCAATGACATTTTACACATATTTTTTTAATTCTCATTTTTTGCATAGTGTTTGTTAGCTCTTATCTGGTTCAGTTAATTTATGTCGAAATTATTTTGAGTTCACATCAAACACTGTGTTGTGTATAAGATAGGTCGATGTTACATATTGTTCAATCCAATCAATGTTATCATTCAAGGTTACGAATCAATGCTGTCAATCAATGTGCTAATCAATGTTTTCATTCAAGTTTACAAATCAATGCTAATCAATCTTATGAATCAATGTTGTTACTAATCAGGGTTATTCAATGATGTTAATCAAAGCTGATAATCAAGGTGACCATTCAAAGGTACTAACACGACCTGTTCATTTCTTTTTCTTTTTCATTACACATTATGTTTAACATTCACACAATTCAGCATTCATGTACCATCTTTATTACATATACATTATTTTTTAAATTTTAGATTCACTATTTTACATTTAAAATTTTTTTAAAGTTTTGTATTAGTAATTCAACCATAATATTTTTTGAGTGTTATAAACCCTTTCATTTGATTACTTCATGGCCAGAAATGATTTTGTGAAAGTGTTTATCTTTTGCACTTGGTCGTTACTTTGTGATGCTGGTCGCCAAACTCTTGCCAAGTTCAAATGATATTTGTTTATCTCATTCTTTTCAATATTCTTTTAAACAATTTTAATATATGGTACACCTTCCTTTTTTTTCTTTTATTAACTTTTTTTTGGGGATTTTATCATCATTATCATTTCAATCTCAGAAGTTATTATTTTCGTAAAGTAGTTTTACAGTACTTACTCGTAAGTGAAATGTACAATAATCTTTATGATTTTTTATACTGCTTTACCATATCCTATAACCATTTTGGTGACATACAACTGTGCCTTTTTTTTTACATTACCATTCAATGTTTTCCAGCGATTGCTGTTTTACACGCGCACTGTTGTATATTTATATGGGAAATATAACTTTCTGTAGCTCATCTTTTTAATTCATTGCAATTGTCAAAAATTACGCACATTATACACACTTTCAATCAATGTTTTGTTACCATTCAGAGTTACTATTCAGAGTTACCATTCAGAGCTACCATTCGGTGTTACAATTCAGAGCTACTGTTCAAGGATACCATTACCAGTCAGAGCGATTGTAAAACAATAAACACACTTTTTAACCTTTCGTGAAGTTTGGAAACTTTTATATGGTGCGCATGCCATTTTGAGTAATTTCTGTCGAGATTATATTAGAGTTTTGCATATCACACACTACACACGTTATACACAATTTCAATCAAGGTTATCATTCAATGTTTTTGTATCATTCAATGTGTTCTTTTCTTTTGACATTATATACATTTATCTCTTAAACGGAACTCTCTTTAAATAAATACCTCATATATCATTTTTTTTTGTATCATTGACATTTTTGGGTACTTTCTCAGAGTTCTCAAAATTGTTGTCTACAGTTGAAATATACAATTTGTGCATTAATAAATCATGCCACTATGGTGAGTATATTATTTCATAGTATTAAGATTTAAAAGGAATCTATTAGACTCCTGATAATGCACATTTGCTTTAAGGAAATTACTAAGATTAAGGCGTAAAAATTTCATTCTGTAGATGTACACAAATATCTTAGACATTTTTCTACCATTCCTTGTGCAAACACTACATTATATCAATTACCCTCTTTTTATTTTATCAAAAATATATAGATATTTTTCATGTCACTGGTTCCTACTCAAGTCTCAGACTTAAACATATTTCAATATAACGAAGATCTTGTTCACTTTAAACACTCTAAATTAAATTTTAAGTGCTGATGCTATTTATTTTTTTTTCAAAAGTGATCAACGCAGTTCATTTACACTCTTGTATGCTTTTCACAATTACACGCAATTTTCACTTAGTTCATGACATATATTCAATTTAATTTAACTCTTTATTCAAGGGATTATTTTTTTTATTGACATTTGTTCATAGTTTATTATTAATCTTTTGGTTTGAGAGTATTTTATCCACAGTCGTAAAGAAACTGCAACCTCATTGGTGTTTATACCAGCTTTATCTCCAGTAGAAGTCTAATTAAATGTTGCATTCTAGCTGTACATACTTACTCTCTAAGACACCTCTCTTCACTTTACACGTTCTGTACAACCAAGAAAATTTTTATCAATATTAATACTACTGCATTTCTTTATAACAAATAATTCCTAGTTTGTATAGGAACAGTTTTCTACACAAAACAGTTTTATATATATTTTTTGGTTTGTTTGTTCAATCATTTTTAAATTAACTTCTTAGATATGACAGTTTTGTGAAATTTTGAAAACATTAAGCAGATTTATTGCATTTACTTTTACCATTTTAAATCATTGATGTTTCTAACCACACTAGTTATTGTATGTGTTATCATAATCATATTATTATAGTTATGCCTTGTATATATATATATATATATATATATATACACAGTTATTGCCTTTTACGAATTTCATTTTAGCATAACATATAGATTTTTGTGTTGAGATTTATATTCCAACATAATATTTTAGTTGGAACATATCCAACATCTTAGGGCATGCCCAATTTGTAGCTTGAGGACTTGAAAGTCAAGCAAGATGAAAGATCTGGAACTACAAAATTTTTCAACCTGTGCACAGCAAATTCCAGATATTAATCTCTAATGTATTTTAGAGCTTTATGATGACAATTTGATCATCGAAATTTTAAGTTATGCTACCTTATATTGCAAATTTGAGAATTTGAATCACAATTTATACTGATCAGTGCATATGCTTTAAAATTTTATGAGCTCATTTATCCATGTGTCATATATATTCAGTTGCAACATTTTTGTCATTTTTTCACTTATGTATGTGCCATTGTGCATTGTTACTATACTTCAGGTAGGTGTGTCGAGCCAAAACTCTTGGATTATATAACTTTTTCTGGGAAAGTGGGAGAGATATGTGATGATGAAATTAACATATCATCACATGTAATTATTTATCCCCTTTTAAAATTAAATTCTCCTTTTAACAATTTAAAATCTAATCGATACTTATTTTCCTTTTCAAAAAAGTATATCTATTTCTTCTCTTTTGCGCTTAATAAATCACTGTCGCTTTATATCCCAGGCTTACTCAAAACCGCTTATAAAATAAATCAAAAACAAATCTTTTTCTCATCCTAAAATCATTATCTGTTCGAGTACACGTTTCTTCGGTTAACGTATAGATTTAAAGAAAAAGATAATATTTGACCATATGCTCTTGTGCAGCAGTAACTTAAACACCCATTGTAATTTTCTATTTGATAGTCAATACAATGCCTTTTTCAGCCGGAGAGATATCCTGTTAATATTAAAATCGGCGCCTGGATCTGCATTCCTTCTTCTAAACATAACTTTCCCATTGCACACCCTTGACATATCATACTGTTCGTTAACATTTCAGTTACTCAAGCTAATGGATCATGGGGCTGATTTTGAATTCAAAAGGTCCGTTAAGTGACGTATTCTTTGTGGTTATAATTGTGCAAAGTTCAAAGATTTGCGGCTCGATGCACTTACAATCAAATCTGCCGAGCTGCATTCTATCTCTGGCCGCACCGCTAAGAAGATGTAGCATTTTTGTCTCCTGTACACCGGGGGTCACCCCGCAAGAATGTTATATTGCTCGCTTGTATTTAATAAAATGCCACATACGTATCTTGGATCTTTTAACTGAATCTCTCATAGTAACTGAGTTTTTGCATCCACGCAAACTACTTTAAACTGATACGGCCTATTTAATTTAGATAAAATAACAATTATTTAAAATTTAAATTATCTTCAAAAGGATGAACAAAAATAATAATACAAGTACCATCATTGGAATTTTGTGAACTGCAACACTAGAATTTGTCGAAAGATATTGATCCTGTTGAAGAAGTTTCCCCACACACAGATGGAAAACCTCTCTGTCACCTCTGTAGCATAAATATTGCATCGTGAGTGGTTGTCCCATGTGGACATTTGTGCATCTACCATGAATGTGCAAAACACCTTATTGTTATGGAGGTAGGTGTTCTTTCAAATTACCATGACAGATGGAACAACTCAGACAGACATCTCCCTAAAACTTGCCCAACATGTAGGGCCATCATTGGTAACTAATTTTAGATGATGAAAATTGAACTATAAATGATCGATATAGTAACTACATGTCAAAGCCAACAAGACTTCCGGATGATATAGAACTACCATAATTGGAATTTTGTGAACTGCAACACCAGAATATTTCTCGAAAGATATCGTTACTGTCGAAGAAGTTTCTCCACACACAGATGGAAAACCTCTCTGTCAAATCTGTAGAATAAATACTGCATCGCTAGACGTTGTGTCGTTTGGACATTTGTGCGGGTGTCATGATTATGCAAAACGCCTTATTGATATGGAGGTGTTCTTTCAATTTACCATGACAGATGGAACAATGGAAAACTCTGACTGATGTCTCCCTAAAACATGCCCAACATGTAGGGCCATCATTGGTAAATTAATGGGAGTCTTTTTTTAAAATTTCTAAATGAAAATTTTTAAAAATATATCTGCATTCAGTTATTTATTTTTAAATGTACATATCTCATGAACCAATAAATGGAATTTCATCAAATTTATATTCTGTTAGATTAGTTATTACCATAAGTTGTTCCTGATTAGGCTTTCGTGAAAATCATATAATAGGTTGCACTGCTATGCTGCTTTTTTCAGCAGCGTTAAATTCAGACATTTTTTCTGGGAGATTGGTGATGATGAGTTAAAATAAATTCTTTATAAGTGCCGGAGACCCGGACAGTCAGTTAAACATGATGAACGGTGCGGTTGCGTTTTAAAAAAGCAGTCCGTATACGAGTTTCTAAAAGAATGAGTTTATCAATAGTGGACCTACCACGTCAAAATCCGCTTTAAGACTGCAAGGCAATTATTTGATTCTAGAACATGCACCAGGTGGCAATTAACCATTTTTTCTAGAAGCTTGCATAGGCTACTAGACAGTGCGATAGGCTTGTAATTGTTTGGGTCACTGGAATTTTTTCCTAATTTAGAAAAGGGAATGATAATAGCTTCAGACCACGCAAGAGGGAAAGTTTGTTCAATCCAGATTCTATTGTAGAAAGTCGGTAAGTTATTGAGAGAGGTGGTGGTAATATATTTTAGCATGGTATATGTGATGCCACCGTGTCCTGGAGCAGTTAAACGGCTCTTTTGCAAATATCTTAAGAGCTAGGAATAGTAAATGGTATTTTATAATCATGAGAATGGCGAGAGTTAAAATTGATGCTGGTATTTTCCATGTGTCTTTTGTATGATAAAAAAGGTTCTGGGTAAGAGTCAGAGCTAGAATTGGATGTGAGCGTACTAGCTATTGTCACAGCTATATTTTTGCGAGATGCTATGGTTTGGCCATTGTGTTTTAAAATTGAGATGTGATTTTTAGAATGTAATCCCATACTATTTTTCCCCTTTTTCCAAAGAACTTTACTTGAGGTATTACAGTTTATATTGGAGATGTATTGCATCCAGGATTCACGTTGGCTTTTACGGCGCACTCTTCTAGCATCAGCCTTTGCTTTTTTATATGCAATATGATTAGCATTATTGGGATATCTCCGGAAGATGCCCCAAGCCTTCTGTTGAATTTTTTTTACCTTTTTACATTCATCAGTCCACCATGGTTTCCTGTGTCTCGGGGTGGAAAGTGATTTAGGAATGCTAATATCTGCAGCGATTATAATATATTTGGTGATATTATCCAGTGCATCATCAATATCACCTTCTGTCATAACACTAGTGATTTTAGCAAGGTCTGTAAAAGTTGGCCAATTGAATCTGTCATAGACATAGCATTTAAAGCAATTAATAGAATCCCTCTGAGGAGTATCTGCGAGATAAATGTTGGAAAATGGTTACTGCCGTGCAGGTCATTAGAGACCCAGAAGTTCCAATATGAGAAAATAGATGGGGAGCAAATTGTGAGATCTATGACATGAAAGGTGCGTGTCGGTTCATGAAAATATGTATGATCACCATTATTGAGTAGGCATAAGCCATTGTCAGAAATTAATTTCTCTATAATATCCCCCATTGATTAGTGTCAGGATTACCCCACAGTTGGCTATGAGCATTGAAATCTCCAACAATGATGAAAGGAGTGGGGAGTCTGAGAACAAGATCATCAGGTTGTGTTGACTGAATAGTTTGGTTAGGTGGTAAATCGATGGTACAGATTATAATGAGATGTTTTAGATGAACACGGACTGCAACAGCTTGTAAGTTTGTGTTTAAGGAAATATGAGAGTGGGGTAAACTGTGAGAGATGAAAAGAGCCACTCCACCAGTAGCTCTTTCATTACCTGTAAAATCTTTCCTGTAGGTAACATAGTGTCGCAATTTCACTTTATCATTGGACTTTAGATGAATTTTCTGTAGAGCTAAGCATAATGGTTGATGATCAGATAAAATATTTCGGATTTTGTCATGTTTATTGTGATAGCCATGGCAGTTCCATGAAATAATATTTGACATGCTTGGGTTTGCTAGATATGTTTATCTATGTCATTTTGGTCGGAGGTAGTAGACATACTACTATCTCCATCGTTCAATTCTGCATCCGATTCAGGATGAAGGTCAAGAGCTTCTTCATCCTCCATAATCCTCACATCTATTTTGAGATCTTAATTTGGATTACCGTAGTTTCGTGTATATAAGCCGCAGCTTATTAAATTGTTGTGAAAAAAAATAGTAGTATTACATAAGCCGCGGCTTATGCAAGATCTTGGGACGACTGAACTGATGGGCGAGTGGCGGCCAACTTCGATTTTTTTCGCCGTATTTGCCGATGAAGAAATATTTTTCTCCAACGTATTTTTATGCTTTTAAGAACTGAAAATATAGAATTTTTTTAAAGCAATTGTTAAAAAAGATTTACTTAGAATAATTATTGAAATGGCAGCTTTTGACTTGAAAATAACGCGCCGAATCCAAGATGGCCACCGGGCTTCTACTAGCTTTAGTAAGGAAAATAAAAAATTACAACTACCGTATGCAAATGTGACGTAAAAATATGAAATAAGATTTATAATTTAAACAAAATTGTTTGACTTGACTTCAAATCCGATAAAGCACTGTATAAAAAAGGATTGCCGCAAATTCGTTCTCATGATTTAATAAAACATGGGCCGTAATCTAACTGAAAATCCCTCCCCCCCCCCCCTCCCCATCAACTGAAAAAAATAAAATTGAAATTTATAACAAGTAAACTTTTTTTTTTAATTTCCTGTAAATACCGATCAAAATCAGACTCGTCAGTGTCAGATATAAAAAGATTATGAACTCTTCAGCTTTCTCAATCACTTTGAATTTGAAATCTGCTGTATAGCTCTTTTGCTTTTTTGGACATATTTTGAAAACACGTGCAATCATCTCCACCGCGTACGGAAGAGAACAGACTCAATTCTTCACCGTTACTACGGCGAGTGCGAGAGAGAAAAAGTATTTGCATCGGAAGGAGTAGTTGCGCAGAGCGGATGCGCGAAGCAACGGCGCACGGAAGAAAGTTTCACTCCGAAATCGCAGACAGAAGAAAGCACAGCGGAAAAATCGGCGCTGGGCTGGGACTTTTGGACTGTTTCAATTCAATTTTGTTTTTGGGGGGGTTGGCCGTTCCGAAAAATTCGGTCGACGGGATGAGGATGTCAATAGATAAGCCGCACCGGAAGATAAGCCGCAGTGTGCAAAAATCGGTGTTTTTTATAAGATAACCCGCAGGTTATCTACCCGAAATTACCGTAGATTCATTTTTTGCAGTTTTACTCTTTTTCTTTTGGTCTTGTTTTCACATGAAACAGCAGATTTAATTGTTGGTAGGTTACGCTTTTCTGCATCAGATCTACGATTTTGAATTAAAGATTGTGATTTGGTAATATTTTGAGAGCTTCTTTTAGTGAGCGGAATTTTTCAAAAATTAGAATGTGCTGGTTTAGAAGAGACAATTTCTGATTGTGGTGATTTAGGAAGAACAGTACTTTGTGATTTAGAAGAAATAGATTGCGTAGATGCATTTATCTTACTAGAAATACTGGAGAGGTTGTTTTCTTTTTCCTTTGTTTGGCACTTAGTTTCAGTGGGTAATTCAGTTTGGGTTGCAGTAGTTTTATAAGTTTTTTGGACTGTTTTAGACAAGGCAGCAGCATATGATACACCAACTTTGGGTGTCCTGGATTCAACTATTTTTCTGGCTTAAGGTTATGATATATTTTCTTTTGTGTGTATTGTTTGTATTTCTTTTTCTTTTTCCACTGTCTGCAGGATTTTGAATAAGATGGGCGGTCTTTTATACAATTTACACAGGAAGGTGGTGCATTGCATTGTACACTTTCGTGGCCAACAGCACTACACCGACCACATGTGATTTTACCTCGGCATGAGGTTTTTGAGTGACCAAAGTGCTGACAATTAAAGCAATGCAGAGGGTTTGGGATGTAAGGTCTGACAGAACATGATAGGTATCCAGCTGTTATATATTGGATAAGTTGGGCGAGTTAAACGTGAGAATAATGTGCTTGGTAGGGATTTGTATTTGATTGGCTGGTATCTGTTCATCTCGACGAAATATTTTTATCCATCTAGCTTCAATGACATTTTGTTCTTTTAAGTTTTCTACTATTTCATCTTCATTAACATACACAAGATCAGATTCTGAGATGACTCCACGATGTGTTTAAAGTTCTGTGTGGTGATATGGTAACAGCAATATTAGAAAAGTGTGTACATTTTTTAAAGTTAGCTACTTATTGGCTATTGTTTACCTCAATTAACAGTTCACCTGTCCAGAGTTTTTTTTATTGTTTTTGGTTTTCCAACCAAGCCTTGAATTGCTTTATTAATTTAAAAAGGCGATATTTTGTCGAAACCCCCTTCTTGGCGTTTCACAACAAAGAATCTTTCTTCAGTTTTACTTTCATTATTGGAGGCAAAATCCTCCACTATCACAACCCACGATTCTTTTTTGCCCTGTTTAATAGTATCTTTTGAGACAGAGCTCAATGCATTTGTATCCTCTTTATTTGTTGTGGGGCCTCACATTGCATGTTTTATTTCCTGATTTTGTAGCCATAACAGAGATAGAATTTCAAAAATGCCAGGCATCGGGCCTGGTCACCGACCCTTCTTCTTAATATTACTTTAGGCGCAGGTCTCAAAAGGGCGAAAACTATTCAAACAAACTTCAACGTTTTTCGAACGTTGGATTAAACTCGATAGCATTTCCTAATAACCAGTTCTTTCATGGTGGAACTCTGTAGTCGTAGGTAAGCCTTTACAGCTCCGTTCAACCTATAACCCCTTACGCCGAAAGGCACCAGTCTCCCGGTGGATGTCCAACCGCTGCCCTACAGTATGGCATCCACCAATCACGGAACCGAAATTCGGAAATGCCCTGCACTCTGGGGCTCGAGATCAGTCTAAAAAGGTAAAACCGAGGCGATGAGATTAAAAAACCTTAACACACAGAGTGTGTCACGTGAAAATAAAAAAGTCCATTATTGTAAAAAAGAAAAAGTAACGTGGGTGAGAACATAGAAACAATGTGTATTTTTGTCTTTTTTCAACATTTTAAACTTTTTTTTATTTTTTTCAACAAAAGAACCAGAACAACGTTAGTAGAACAAAGAACAATTTGAACAAAATAGTTAGTAAAAAAAATCAAACAAGAACAAAGAGGGATAACAAACTGAAAAAAGATTAAAAACTGTGAAACAAAGAAAAAAGGATAGACAACGAAAAAGAGAAGAAGACAGGAAAGCAGAAAAATAGCTCGGGAATCCTGGGTCACGAAACCTGTAAATACCTAAAGAAGGTATTCCCGGGGGGGGGGGGGGTATTAAGATGTATGATCACTGTATTTATAAAGGATATACTTGAAATTCATAAATTTTTATTCGATGTTTCAGGAAATTTAAGCTAAATTTTCTATTGATCCATCAGTGACCATCGTTATACAGTTGTTTAAAGAAATTTGGCAAGAGTATGTTGATGTGTACAGAGATGACAAAATTGTTGCAGGTAAGAAATACCGAGTGGTGTTAGTTACGCCTAAAGTTCTTTATGTAGAAAATTCTCTTTATAACTGCGAGGAATCTGAATCTAATTTAGCATCAGGTGTACCTGAGTCATAACGACTTATGACTGTAATATTTCTAGTTCCTATGAAACATCAGAAACACGTCTTTCTTGCTAATGCATCAGAACCAGATTTCTTCGCTGCAAATGTATCACAGTCATGTCTTTCTTTACTTAACTTTACTATACCTTCATGGAATTTTATTCGCCTAAGAGAAGCTTTGAATGATCAGATACCCTTACCTAGAGTTTTACAGTCAGAATTCATTCATACCATATACTAAAAAATTTGGAAAATTTCAAAATATCTCACATCAACTATGTTTACTGATGTGGCAAGAGCAATTATTTTACAATATCCATATTTAAGAGAAACCTTTGGGACTGGATATGGTGGATGGCAACAGGCTATTCGAGATAAATTTAAAAATATGCGTAGACATGAATTAAGTGACGAAGTAAAGCAAATAAAAAAGGCAGCGTTACCAAGTTCCCAAATAAATTAGGAAAAATACAGGAAGAGGACAAAATCGGAGGATATGTAGATTCGTGTTTAGATAAAATATGCCCATACAGGAAATTAAAAATAATCTTGCGGTGCAGGTCTCCAAAGATATTGTACATAGACTTATTAAAAAATGTGAATACATCATACTAAAGAAAATGGCTTGCAAACCATCTCTCAACTACACAACTAACAGGCAAGAATGAACAGGGCTAAAAAACACATGTACTGTGGGCAACAAGTGGCTTACTGTTTTATTCAATGAGAAAATTGGAACATAGATGGCCCTGACAGGTGGGACATGTATTGAATGATCTGCGAAAGGAACCAAGTTTTTTCAACAGGCAGCAAGGCCGTAAGCTTGTTATGGTTGGGGGGGGGGGGGGGATGGTTTCAGGCTTCAACAGCCTGAAACCTCTGGAATATCTAAAAGGAAGACAAAATTTCTAACAATACCAAGAGACGCTAAATCAACATTTCTTTCCATTCAGTGACATTTTTTAGGGTGCATGGACGAGGTCCTGAATGGATCTTTGAACAAGATAATGCCTCAATCTACATAAGACATACTACATAACCATGGCTTTTTCACAGAAAATTTTAAAATTCTTGACTCGCCAGCTTTATGTCCTGGCATAAACCCGATTGAGAATGTCTATGGCAATTTTAATCCATCAGATTTACAGCAGTGGAAAACAGTATGGCTCTGTTGAAGAATTCAATGAGGCTATACAGAAAGTATGGTACTTTTTGCAACCAGAAACACTACAGGACATGCTTGAACTAATCTGAAATCATGGAAAAATAATTTATATGTAACAGTTTAATAAAAATGATAATTGTAGTGGTTTTTGTGATTTTGCATAAACTTTTGAGACAGTTTTGTTTGAACTTATTTTAAATTATATTTTTTAGAAATATGCAATTTACATTTTTTTTTCTACTTTTGATATCATTTATATAAATGAAATTGCAAAATCTACAAATATAAAAATGCTCTATTGTAACTTTTTATTACTCATTAAATATCAACATTTTATGCTGGTGCTTAAATTTTGAGACGGCTTATACCTTTACCTGATCGTCAACCATCATAATTATCATTATTTCGACAATGATAGTAGACTGTTTTTGTACCTAGGAGGAAAAATTGGATTATACTTTACTTTAGAAGTAGGTGAAGCACTTTCTAGCATTTCAGATGAATCATTAGATTCAACCATATCCGATGAACTATTCACCAAACCTTCACTTTCTGTCATATTTTGAGGTATCAAAGAATCTTTAGTCTCAAAATTTTGAGGAATCTCCGATTCATCTTGGTAAGAATTCTCTGAACTCTGTTTCCCATATCTATATTTATTGTAATTCCCATGATTAAATGACTGTTTAACGTATCTTTAATCATATCTATTATTACTTCTGTTATCAATTGGTCAATTAAAATCCCTGTTCTTTCTCCTATGATCGAAATTCCTACTGCGATCTTTTACATAGTCTTTTCCAGGGTTCGTTGATATATATCATGATATATTTCCAATATTTATTTTCAAAATATCAAGGTTTTTGATATTTTCGATATTTTCATACATTTGATATTTTTTTTAAATGTATTTCTTGATATTTTCATGTATCTGATATTTATTTTCAAAACATTTTCAGTCAAAAGAAATGCAAATGAATTCTTCACTGTTATTAAAAATTAGCCCATCTGTAAATAAATAACTAAAAAGAATAGCTCACAAAATATTCCCTACACCTCAAAAACTAGTTTTGGACTATACCTGCAGCTTTCCCATTACTATCATAAGAAATCAGTCTATGAACAAACTATACCTCCCTACCCTATCTCAATTCTTTTTGTAGACTGCACCTGCTAGAATGGGATAAAGGGATTAATTGGTGATTGGATTTTGAAAAAAAAAATCTCAGTTTTATAAGCTTTATGTTTGAAACTCAATATTTAAATGTTGAACCAAAAATTTGGTGGGATAATATTAAATTAGAACAGTCCATGAAAGATAATTAAGCTTATCAGTTGTTTACAACTTCTCCTTCAATAGATACATTATAATGTTTTCTAGTTTTGATTTACTTCAGTCTAAACTGTGTAGTTGGTTAGGGAATGAAAAAGTAGACAAACTTACATTCATGTTCAAATTCTTCAATAGAAAAAATAAACTTTGTTTTGTCTTTCAGAGTTTGTTGTGTATTTTTATTTATTTTTTAAACTGTATCCTGCATTCTGTGTTTTAATGAGTGAAAAAGCAATTTTTACAAAAGATTGCGTTTTCAATTATTTGATCATAAATTTTGTAAGAAAAAATAAAAAAAAGACATTTAGAATATTCTTTTATTATGTTTTCATGCTAAATGTAATATGTTTCAGATTCTAATTTATATTAAGTCTAAAAATCATTATAATGAGCAGTAAGCTGACAATTTTGAAAATATCACAATATTTACGAACCCTGGTCTTTCCTATCATGTGCAGGACTATCAATTTCATCAGATAAAATTATGCTCATCCGTAATCCTGTATCTTTAAAATTATTTTGTTTGTATCCCTTAACTAATTTATTTCTTATTTTAAAATTTTTCACGCGATTCAAATCAATTTTATTTTTCTATGACGCTTACTAAATTAATCAAGAAATTATCTCCTGCATTATTATCATTTGGAACTGTAATATTATCATCACGTGAATTATCTAACGATGACGCTTTCATCATCATTATAATTTCTGGCAGCATGATTCAATTTTATAATAGAATTCTTTAGAACTTTAATGTAATCTGCTTGAACATTGTTGCATTCACCAACGATTTTAATTCCGTTCTCATATATCGCCAAATTTAATTTGCTTATCACATTATATCCCAATGAAATATCATATGCAAGAGCTTAACACATACAAATTTGCTGAGAGTAGAAACCCATCAATACTAAATTCATAAGGAAAATATCCTTTAGGATGACCAACTAATTCATCCATGCCTGACAAAGAGATATTATTTGAACATAATTTTGGCAATCCCATCTTTGTACAGTATAATATTCATAACTCACCAAATTGACATCTCTTTCTCTGCCGATTAGGGCATGTTCCTTTTCCCCGTTAATATCAATATCTATCCGGCTTGGCGCTGTTTGCTCCTTTGATTACTGCGCAATTAACTTCTTTGTGATTGGATAATCGTGGGTTTTGGTTGCCATTATTTATTTCCGTGCTATTTCCATTACTACACTGCGATATTTCGTGGCCAAGACAGTTACAACTAAAACACCCACCTTGTGCCCTGTTCCTTTTGTTTAAATAAGAAGATTCATTTACATCATCTATATTATCTATAAATTGTTGTTTTCTTAAAGTATCAAAACTTTGAATTGATAACCATGGTTTTGTATTATTATTTTCATGCATTTTTGATTTCTTATCTTCAAACTGGTGTGAATTTCTGTTCATGGTTTTAATATTGCGTCTTGCTGCGTTATAATCATCTAATTACTTACTAATAAGTCAGCATTTTTAATTTTTGAAGATCATCAATAAAATGTTCTTTCATTTCTATCGGTAATCTTTGCTTGATTTGATCTACTACTATTAACTCTTTCAAGGCTTCAAAATTAGATACATCAAGACCGCTAATCCATTCTTCCAAATAATTTCTTAACTCAAATGCTAGATCGTGCCAAGTAGCGGAATATTCTTTCCTTTGCAACATTAATTTTTGCCTAAACTCTTCTGGCGTCATTTTGATTCTTTTTAGAAGTAAATTTTTTACTTAATCGTAGTCATTTGTTAATGTCAACTTCTGGTTATCTAGCTATAACATTAGCAATTTCCAACGGAATTAAACTTAATAAGTGCATTACCCAATTTTCTTTTACTATATTCATCCTAGAAATTTGTCCCTCGAATAAAGCTATATAGATACTAATATCACCCTTTCCGTGAAAATGCGACATAGATTTGAACAAATCTGGTTGCTTACCTGAACCAGCTACTGCAGAACCGTCACTTATATTTGTCATATTGCCTTGAAGCTCAATTTTTCTTAGTTTGTATTCAATTTCTATTTTTTTTTCTACTAATCTGCTTTCTGCTTCTATCTTTCTATCTTTCTTCCTTTTCTGCTCTCTCAGCGGCAATGACTTCAAGTCGAACGTTAACAAAAATTTTCTTCATATTCCTCTGATTCAATCACTAACTGGTGGATTGTTTTAACACAATTCCACCTTTAGATATATCTATGGCTTAATCAAGCATAAATTGGATTGTCCTAACACCATAAAATGACTAAAACTTTAGAGTGACTTTGACAAAAAAAAAAAAAAAAAAAAAGCATTCACTCAAAATGAACTCAAATCTTATGGATGATAACACAGTAATAAACATTCAAGAAACAGATAAAGGTCACAATCCTGGGAAGGAGTGACTATGCAAATTTTGATAAAATTATGTAGACATTAAATTACGTGGGTGGATATGCACTATGTTGAACACACGTCCAATAGGGAAAAAGTAGGGATATCTCTATTGGTTAAGAGACACACAGGACTTTTTCCCTTCTATTTTTTCAGAAAAGATTTCTCTCTCTCTGCCTGAGTGAAGAAGAAATCAGATATGAAAAAACAGAATCTTTAAAAGAGATGCATTTTTGACAATTTTGTCATCACGTTTCCAAAGGAGAATAACTTCAAAGTTTTCTTTAACTCCTTGAGTCTTGGACTATGATAATTAGTCTCATTGTGGAAACAACTTAGATAATCATGGAGTAATGCTTCCAAAAGAGGACTCTTCTTGACTGATGAATGAACGTCACGGGGGTGCTCCAAATGTCAGAATGGATGATAGAAATCAATCTTCAATAAGGTACCGAAATATTCTTTTAGCAGTTCCACTGAGTGATATAATACTGCAGTTATGCATTTTATTGAAAGGGTGAGAATAGTAAATCAATTTTTGTAGTTAGTCAAGTGCCATGTATCCAAGTCTTATACTTAACCCGGGAGAACTCGCTACATGACATTTTTCTCACAGTCGTACTTTTTTAAGACTCTGATTTAAATCATTTTTCATTTTAATTAAAATTTTAAAGTGTTTTACAATTATTTTACCTATTTTGTGAATAAAAGTACTAAGCCAACCAAAAAAAGTTGATATTATATGAATGTAAAGTAAAAGACAAGCAAGTGGGCATTCTCACTAGCGAGTTCTCCCGGGTTAATATTCTGAAATATTTAAAATTCTTTAAATTTTGAATTTTTGTAATGCATAAATGTGTATGTGAATAAATCTTTGTTTAAGTTAAGATTTATCTTCTCCAATTTATGCTTTGCATTTGACTATTCAATTATTATTTTGGGAATTATTAATTCTTGCACAGAGTAGGTTATAAACCAGGGCCAACTTGTAAATTAAATCAAAACCTCTGGTATATATGGTCTAATTCATGAGGTTATTGTGCATCGAAACTACACAGCACGAATAAACTTAAATTATGTAATTTTAATTGATGCAGTAATATGTATCAATTTAAATTGCACCCAAGAACCCAGAATAATGGTGCACTTTGCTATACGAACACATCGTGGCATACATGTCTAACAGATTCTTAATTCCAAACTTTCTCTGTATGCAGGATTTAAATATTCATTTTAGTAATTTTTATTATTAACTAATTAGTGTGCACAGAGCGTTCCAGCACTAACTTTGACACTTCAACAGAACAATATATTACACTATCTCATAGGCTTGATTATGGATGATCTCTAATTCTTTAACATCAGAAAAACAGTTCATTTTTTCATATTAAAAATTTCAGTTCAAAAACATACTTTTCTTAATCAACTCAAGTACAAAATAGCTTCGTTTTTCAAATTAAAATCCAAATCCCATCCAAGGCCCCAAAACTGTGGGTTTTAATGTGAATACTGTATTGCTTAATCGAAACTGATACTCTTCAAACTGTGAATATGTATAAAAAGGTTTAATACATCACCAAAGATACAGCTTAAGATTCAAAATAACATTGTACAACTCGCAAAAGCTTCCCCGAGTCCCGTTAAGGATAACCAACCAACTCCATTGCTGAAATCACCAGACAACCACATCTAGCTTTCCTCCTACTTCACTCTCCATGAGTCTTGCTTGAGATATCACGTTCATTGAGCCCTTGGTTTTATCTTTTATTCCAATATATATGTATATACAAAGGGCACCCAGCTAACCGGAAAGTACCAGAATTTCTTTAGACAAATCATTCCATGGTAAAAAGTTTCCTAGAAATATGAAAAAAGTTCGATATTAACCATACCATTCCTAATATATCCATTTTGTTTTGCATTTTTGCAAAGAAAAGATTCGATATAGCAGTTAATACAGATTTCTTTGTCTAATTTGGTATACAAGCATGACATTTCCCCAACATTTAAGTTATATAATAGTCATCAGGTTTTTATCAGCCATGATTTGAATGAAATTTTCTAATAAGCCTTCACAGTTGGGCAAAAATATCCTGTATTGTAATCGACAAGATAAAGATAGTGAAGGTTGCTTCTACTCCATGGTGCAAGAAATTTTTAGAAAATGGATGGCAAAAACCTGATAGGAGAATCTCTGAGAGTGTGTTCAAAAAGCATGCTGTGACACGGGGTGGAATATTCCTTAGAAAATATGCAGTCGCGAATTGTGTTAATTATTATTCTATGTTTGTGTAATGTCATCAATGTGAATGCGTTTAAATGTACTCTTCTGTTATTTTTCCTGATCAAAATCATCGAATCTACAACAGGCATGATAAACATGTTGTACAACAGAATGTTACATGAAGCATTCTCCATTTTGGCATAGAAACTATTTTAAGGACATGGCCATATCAGTTTTTAAATCCACTTTCAAAGCTTATCTAGTTGATATTAAGCAAAATGCTTCCGATGATTCAAGAATATTTTCACATCAAATGGAGGTAAAAAACCATATTCTACAAGTATTATAGAAATTAGAGATTCTGAATGGAAGACTATATAATTTTCTATATATATTTTCAACTTTCATAATGAGTTTATTAAAGCAAAAACAAGGCTCAATCTGCATTGGTACAAGACGGGTTTTCTCATTTCTCTCATATGTTTGTGTATTACTCTGTTTTTTAGTCTTTTTTTTTTAATTCAAGTTTTGTATGCATTCCTTCTCACAACACTTAAGAATGTAAATCTTCTGAAGTTTGCAAAGGGTAAGTTACATAACAGTTACCATTTTAAACCTGTAATTACCTGCTTAACACTTACAGAAGTTGCAGTTTTTTTTAACAGTCAATGATCTACACTTATCGACAAAAAGAATGTTAGGCAAAGTTATCTGCTAAAGGCAAGGCTCCAGTAAATTCGACAAGCAAGAAATTTCAGAACTACACATAACACCAAAATCATAATATATTCGAAATTTCAATGTTAAAAATAGGGCAAAAAATAGAAAAAATAGCAAAACAAAAAGTTTTTATTAAGTTGAAAATGTCAACCTGAAAAAGCGATCATTGGGAGTGGAATTAATATTAATTAGTATTTAGTTATGCTTCCTTAACAAGTAATAACATACATCAATCATTTGGGAATTGATTTGTACAGGTTTTCAATTAATTCGATGCGATTCATGTTGATCTTGATAATGGCATTATCAATTACTTACCAGAGCTCATCCAAATAATTATATTGCAGCTGCTACTCATAAATCATGTTGGACAGCATTTTCCACACATTTTAAATGATATTTAGATCAGGACTCTTTGAGGGACCAATCGAAAAAATCCAATTAGATATCGTGCAAAAATTACAGCATTGATTTTGTGACATGACAAGAGTAATTATCCTGTTTAAATAGATATCTTTTGCTATCAAGTATCTGTTTGATATCTTGGCTGATAAATTTCTCGTAAACATAGGAATTTAACAACAGATTTTAACATATTGAATATCAAGTTAGCCATTCAACAGAAATATACCCAACACCATAATGCCACCACCCTAATTCTAGCAATTATTTTTTATCAGTTTTCACTCTTGGTCCATCTAACTGGACCAATCATCTGATGCGTCAAGACAAAACTTTTTTTCATCCGTGAAAACTATTGCAAACCAGTTGTGTGATAGTCCCATAAAAATCGTTGCGCCAACTCACGTCTTTTTTACTCCTGGTTTTTTAGTTGCCCGACAGTATCGAAAAAGTAGCTCTCTCATGGACCTCTGCATTGTCCTTGTAGAAACCAGGTTGACCTTAGGTTGGGCCAGTTAATATTTCGAATTCATCAATAACTTTCAAGCCGCAATTAGTCGACCTTAGGTTAGTCAACCTCGGGTTGAAATGTGAGAGTTGATTGGTTAAAGTACTAAAGTGATTAAATATGCGAGCACATTACGCCTAGAGTCTGCTAACTGTCTAGTTTGTTTTAATTTTTTTTAATTCAGACTTTTTTTTTTTTTTTTTTAAATAGAAAAACAGAACAGCAGAAACCTCTTTACTCCGGTGGAAAACGAGCTGTTATTAGAACTAGTTCGCCAAATAATTGATATAATCGAATGCAAAGAAACTAATAAATTTTGTATTCAACAGAAGAATGCAGCAAACGAGGAAATCGCTCACTTACTTAATTCAAATGTAGGGGTTAGCTACCGACATCGAAATAATGTCATCAAAAATACTTCAATTTAAAGAAAATCTGGCTGTCTTACAAAGGATTGAAATCAGAAAAACATGTGGAGGAAACCCTGTCATTGAAAATGGATCAAACATAGAAGAATCCATTAAGTCCATGGGAGTTATTACTAAACCGCTCTCAATGCAGTTTGATAACAACACCACCTTTTTGGATTTTAACACAGATCAAGTTAAGTAAATTTAATAATATTTTTATTTAAATATATTAAAGACATTTAACAATGACTATTATCAAGATTTTTTTCAAATTATTTAACAAATCTCTCATTTTATTTTAGAAACGACTAATGTTGCCGAATGCTCTATGTTGTATGAAGTATGTGAAAATTTTAGATCTAGATTTCACTGATCAATAATTTTATTTTTCACATTTTAACTTAAAGTTAGAATTGCTCAAGTTATTTATTTATGAAAAGATTGTTTAAATTAAACTAAATGTTTTCACACTGTAATACAAAAAACCATTTTCTAATATTTTTTCATTCATTTATAGTTTTAATTAGTATGTTAACCCTTAACTGGTGTGACAAAAATTGTTGCGTAGGTACTATAAATGGACTCTTGAAAGACTGATTATCTCATAGTATGCTATTTCTGTATACTAAATTTTATATACAACTATTTTAATTAAAATCCATCTACTCAGAAGTATCCAGCAGTAGTACCAGGATTCTAAAAGAATTAAAATGTCACTACTATATACAGTTAAACTGAAAATTATAAGTTAAATTATGGGAAAAAAACAAGAATCCATGAGACTGCTAACAACAGTTGAGGATGAATTTCTTCACAACTTTTGGTTCCTCTTAACCATATTTAAAAAAAAAAAATTATGCATCAAACTGATCAAAAAAAATTATAGTTCAATGAAAGATTATAATGATTGTACATTTTTTCAATTACCAATTTACCATTTCAATGTAAGGTTAGTTGGGGTAACTGGAACCACGAGGTAACTGGGCCATAGGCTATTTTATAAAAAACTGTTGGTGCTTTTTAAGTTTTAGCTTTTGTGAACAATGCCCCTAATGCCCCTTAATCTCTACTTCCTAAAACAACATGTATCAACTCAATCATAACTCTCACTTTGCTGCGATAGGTTGTCAAAAATTTGCGTTTCTTTTTTTAAAAACAACATCTATATGGTTGAACTTCCTCAGCTGATTATTAAAATAATGTAAGTACTTTTATTAAACAATCATTTTTTTATATTAGACATATAACTACATTAATATTATTAGGTATCTATACATATTTACTTCATGTTTCGAATGTAAGCCCGGTGTCCCAGTTACCCCATAAATTTTTCAAGAATGGGGTAACTGGAACATGCTGCATCCAGTTACCCCAATTTTTTTTTTTGTGTTTCGCTTACTACGGGAAGTAAATTTCTCCATTGTTTCTTGCTCACAATAAAGAAAATGATAGAATACCTTATTATTTTATGTAATGAAATTTTAAAAAAGCATATGGAATGGCATCAAACCAAATTTCTTGGCCCCTTGAGAGGCGGTGATGCCGTTATGGCATCACTTAATTTTAATTCCTAATTGCCACATTGGCACCTGAATTTTATAATGAAAATTTCACCTTTATTAAGTATGTGAAAATATACTTTTACTTGTTTTCAAATACAGTAAAACCTCGATAATTCGGATTAATTGGGACCAGACCCAATGCGAATTATAGAAAATCCGGTTTATCCGAAGAATGAGAAAAAGTAAATAAAATAAAACATACTTGCAGAAAATCCCCTTTATATTAAACATATTGAATATTTACAGACAGTAAAAATGTTTACTTTGTAATTATAAAGTTTGCAATCTTCTGCTGTGCCAGTTTTGTATACCTTTTGCGGGCCGCACGGTCACGCGTCCGCTTGAGCATAAGTAGTTCATTGGGTGTAGTCTCCACCTGACGTTCAAAATAAACCATTAATTGTTCTAAGTGAGACGTTGATTCATTATGGCTAGTAACTTTTGGTTGACCATCATTGATAATGGTGTTTTCGTCTATATCATCATCATTTTCGTTTTCTTCTGTTGTGCACAACGCGATTATTTCGTCATCTATAAGTGAGGCGTAACCTTGATTATTTTCTGCTTCTAACCAGTTGGTAATGTCGCTGATATCAACATCTGAGCAGCTATAATTTTTTTTTTAACATGCTCACAAAATCTTCAGGTGTAATTTCTCTTTCATTCTCGCTTATTCCTCCTTTTGTTTCATGCTTATTATTCAAGAAATCACAATTTGCATGCCGTAAATTCTTCCACGACTTTCGGAGAGTACGCTCAGCATCCTGATCCCAAGATTCAACAATCATATAGATGACTTTCTTGATATTGATTGATTTGAGAATCTCTAACACTCCATGCTCTCCATCATCTTCTAACAGTTCATTCAGCATTTGTCGTTTATAAACTTTCTTAATGTTCTGAAGAACCCCTTGATCCATTGGCTGTACCAGCGCTGTCACATTAGGTGGTAAAAACTTTACCGTTATGTTTCCTTTTGTCAGTTGACTTTCTTCGGGGTGTGTCGGGGTGTTATCAATTAGGAGGACAGTTTTGATGGGCAAGTTGCACGATTTTAAATATTTTGTAACATCCAGAACCATAAAATTGCCAAATTAAAGTGATACATTGTTGTTTCTTTGAAGGATAACATCAAAGATTTTAAATAAGAATGCTTAAGGTATTCTTCTAAAGATTTCAGAAAAGACATTTTTATTCAGAATACGTGGATAAAATAAATGAATGTTATGGAAATTTGCTGGTCGCGTCTCAAACTTGAAAAAAAAAATCGACCAGACCAATCTGGATTATCTGGAGATCCGAATTAACGGGGTCCGAATTAGCGAGGTTCCACTGTAGATGCTCTTGTAAATATTGGTGTCATTAAATTATTTCAACATTTTACAAATGAAAATACCTTGCCCCTGAAAGAGAGATAGCCAGACCTTGAAATTGTACTATATACAGGGGTCGCATTCTATAGGGAAACTTTTAACGTTCCTACCACTATTTTGAAAATAATATCTTCATCGCACCTTTCTGTAAGGGTTTTGGTAGGAGCAATAAAATTTTCCCTATATAATGCTTCCATGGATAAAGTACTTACTTAAGTTTTATGTTTTTGGTATAAATAAATCTAATATTTTCACTTTTAGTTCTTTTTTTTAGACACATTGACAGCAAAGGTTTCCCTTACAACGCTGTTCACATATAATTTACATGATCTGCCTGGTTTAAATTTTTTTAAGTTGTTTACACTTTTTCAAACAGGACCTGATATCTGATATGAAAAAATATGAACGCGTGTGGAACATAGACTCCCCCTGGTCCAGTTACCCCATTTTTTAGGGCAACTGGACCCATGAGGAAAGAAAAATGAAATATGCATATTTTTATATTTTTAAATATTAAAAAGTAATTTGAGCATTTCTATCTGATAGAGGGAAACTAACTGAACACATTTACAGAAGTTCAGACTTTAATTCAAATGATCATTAGTTTTTTGAAGCTGAATTTTCAGAAGCTCTAGAGTCACATTGTAAAATCATGTTCCAGTTGCCCCAACTAACCTTATATGTCAGCATGCTCATTAACTTTGTTGTAAAACAGCGTTTAATGCTTAAATGAGGTTTTAAATTTTATTTGAGGTATATTTAAAAAAAGAAATAAAAAATCTTTTCAATTTTGTTACAATAAAAGGATTAATAATTGTTTATAAATTCGTAAATATTACAATCACTGTTTTCAATGAAAATGCATTTTATTAGACATACATTTGCATATGTATGTAGTGGTAAAAATATTTTTCTTCATATAGCCTAATATTTACACCTAATACAATACAGCCAAATATAATCAATGATAGTGTCTTTTCTCTTCGCCCTGAAATAACAGCGTTGCAGCTTTGCTACATAAAGATGAAGGCTGCTGACAGTTTTTATATGTATCAAGTTTATTATATCTTTAAGTTATTTTTAGTTAGTTGAGCAAAGTTATGCCGACTTTTCTGCATCTGTAAATTTGATCATTATTAAATTATTCTCAAGTCAACTCAAGCTGTGTTTCTTATTTAAAGTCTTCAACTGATATGCATTTCCTCATTTAGGATTTCACTGTGCACACAGCTGAATAGATAGTCCTATTTTATAGAAAATATGACAGTGAGTTATGGGTTTAGGCTCATAACCTGAATATTGAAGTATTTTTGGAAAAGCGGGAGTGAAGAAAAGGTGGTTCTTGTTTACCCGTATTCTCTCCCTTTTTGAAAATGGAACTTTTTTCCACAATTTTTTTTTATGCTGTTGGTTTACTGCGAGTTTCAAGTTGCTTAGTGTTACCATTATAAAGTTTAACTATAGGGGCTAATGGAGACAAGTCAGAACATCACCCAGCTGACAGGCACTAACTAGAATCATGGATGGAAGCATGAGGTAAAGATTTTGCTGCTCCATTATGGAGCATGGGATTTCATTGAGAAGCATGATGAAGAGAAAATAAATAAAAGATCACCTACTGAGACTGATGAATCTGAGAAAAAATGAAACAGCTTTTGGAGTTAATAATGATCTGACATAGAGAGATAAAGAACACAAAGCTGAAAAAGAACCATGCATACACCAAAATCTATTAATCTGCGAGTTCTGAATTAAAGCCTCTGACGTCAAGTACATATTATAGAGCAAAAGCTTGGAAAATTCTACATGACTATTTTGAGCCCTAACAAGAACCAGTTATTCAGCTTCTTGATGTTTTTTTAATACGTTCCCATAGAAAATTTAGGTCTGTTTCTGTGCAGAGTAAAGCAGGCAGCCAAGTATCTTTGTGTTGATGGACACCAGCTACAACCACTTTACCTGGGTTACGTGTGGGCGTAAAAAAAGTTTGGATTTTGGCTAATTTTTGAAAGCAAGAGTTATAATTGAGAAAGCGTTGGGACAAAGAGAGATTCGGAGGAGCGTGAAAACGCACCCTTCGTTTGAAAGTGAACAGCGTAGGAAAGTTATCACGCTACTTGTAGAAAGATTTCGAATGCGTTCGTCCTTGAGCTACGGCTCATAACGTGTTTCGGGGAAACTACTGCAAGAACGAACAATTGTCCTCGACTCTCGAACTAGCCAAATTGGTAGAGCAGAGCCTTGACGCGGTGCCCACACCTGTCTCATGAGGTTTTGAGAGCTTGTCTTGAAAGACGATCTCGTCGGAGCTAGATCTGTTCTACCCTAGGTCATCTAGCCAAACCATAACTCAGTGGGGTTAACTAAGCCTCAAGGATTTGAGAGTTCTCTCTTTGCAAAGCACAGAGTTTGCTCGTTTTTTTTTTGTTTTTTTTTTTACAAAGTTTTTCAGTTTAGTGTTCTGGTTTTGGCAATAATGGCATCAGACCAAGGGGAAAATGATGGCCCGATATTAGAGACAATGTCCGATTTCGGGCTTCCTAAAGTTAAATCACCAAGTGTCAGAGATTAGTAGAAACACCAGAAAACTGGCAAGTGCTCTCATAACTATGGTCTTTGCCAAGACAAAAGGCACCAATGAAAAGCAAGTCATAAGTGATGACCTAGACGAACTTAATGAATTGTTTGTCGAACAATCGGTGGTTCTAGCCGTCGCCAATTCTAAGGTCGAGACCTTGACTTTGCAAATGATTTTGAACGCACCCTCGAACGCACATTCGAACGCAAATTCCACCTTCGCTTAAGCCGCAAGGCCTTCGGCAGAACAGGAACATAATGAGGGCACTCGGGTAAGTAGACAGACACCCGAAAAAAGGGGAAAGACCCGTACACCAGGTGTGGCCACTGACCACGTCCTCCTTATTTATCCAAAGGATAAGGGTCTTAAGTGTAAGTCCCTGGAGAAGCGACTGACTAAGGCGATCTCCCCCACCGACTTGAAGATTCAAGTCAAGGGCAGAATACCGGTGTCGTCGGGAGGTCTGTGTGTATGCCTCTTGAAAAGGGAAGAAGTCGAAACCCTGGAAAAAGAGATCAGGAAAATGAGGAGCTAAAGGATCTAGTACAATGTACGATCCCGAAGCTCAGAAACCCTAGAGTGATCGTTTATGATGTTCCTTCAGACATCGAAGGGACCGATGTCATAAAAGTGGCAGCCGAACAGGCTGGAGAGGAAATCGAACACCTAAAGATCAAATTCCCTATTAAGGGAAAAGATTATAGCCACTGGGTGGTGGAGACGACCCCAGAGGCTTTCCACCCGCTTAAAAAGCTGGGCAGGCTGGTCCTGGGCTGGAGCAGGTCTTAGATCTCTGAACATATCAGACCAACACAGTGTTTCAGGTGTGGTAGCTACGGTCACATAAGCAAAAATTGCAAAAACAAAGAGGCGTGCTTGGAATGTGGGAGCACCAAGTCGCCTAAATCAAAATCTTGTGTAGAGGGTAGAAGCCGCAGCCACTGTGGGAACTGCGAGCACATCAATCAGTTCTATTTACCAGAACAACAGACGAGCCTGGATCACTCTCCGCTACACCCCATTTGTCCTACCTGCGCTCTAGAAGTAGTAAAATTGAAAAAGCGAATTAACTATGGTTAATTTACGTTTGGGGCAACAAAATGTCGGAAGGTCTTTCACGGCAATGAATCAGCTGAAAGTCGACCTCGATAACTACGACGTAGTTTGCGTACAGGAACCTCCACTATTAACAAGTGGGAAATCCAGAGGAGCGCCAGATGCGGTAGCGCCCTACTGCTCAGGGGCCGGCTCACGGTCAGCGGTCCTAGTCCCGAACAAAGACATTCCGGTAACAGAATTGTATGCGTCTCGGGACATTGTTGCGATCCTCTTTGACTTTGGTCAGACCAAAATTGTGGTGGTTTCTGTATATCTCGAGCCAGATAAAGTGGTCGATGATCAGCTGCTCGTGCTTGAGGACCTCCTGGTCAAACACAAAGAGAAGGACGTATTACTACTAGGAGATTTTAACGCAAAGAGCGCGGTCTGGGGTAACCCTCTACACAAAACCAATGACCGGGGTGACCTCATCCTGGAACTCACCATACAGCATGGTCTAACGATCTTTAATGATCCTCAGAGTGACGAGACATTTCATGGCTCAAGAGGTACCAGCCGGGTCGATCTATCCATTGGTAGATTTGCCCTGCCCACAAAAGTCAACAGCTGGGAAATAGAGCTTTATGAGTCGGCGACTGACCATCGTCGTATTTGCACGGCTATCACTACTGATATGCCGGCCCCGAATCCAAAATTCCGGGTTCGACTCAAGGACCTGGACGAAAGCAAGTTCCGGGAGGCCCTATCGGTTCAGATAGGGGGCATGTCTCCGGACTGGCTAGAAGGGAAGTCGGTCGACGAATGTGTGGAACATCTGACAAAAATAGTGCAAGATATATGTACTAAACATATCCGTCAGAAAAAGAAGAGGAAAAGAGCAGTCCCGTGGTGGAGCCAAAGTCTCTTGGTTGAATGCAAAATGGTACAGCCGCAAGGCGCAGGTTTCAACAGTGCAAAGCCGATCAAGACCAAAGGAAGGAGTAAGAGCTACTCTATCGTAAACTCCAGGACCGCTTTAAAAAGTCAATAAGGCGGGCCAAGTGGGCCCATTATCGGTCAATCCTAGAGGAAATAGACCTGGGAAAACCGTTTGGACCGCACTTCGATTGGGCTAGAGGAAGGGCCACAGGCCCCCTCAAGTTAAGTGCTTTGGCCAAGAAAGACTGCAGAATCACCTCGGACTTCAGCTCGACTATAGAGGAAGTGGTAGACTACCATTTTCCCATGGATAATGCAGAAAGGGACGAAGACGAAGTCACCCACACAGACATCGCTGACGACCCCAATTCTCCCAAAAGGAACTTGAAGGGGTTTTCAGGTCTTTGAACAAAGGTAAAGCACCAGGAGTCGATGGTTTACCTCTCGAGATAATTAAAGCTCTTTATCGGACAAACAAATCTTTATTTTTAGCGTTGATGAATAAGTGCTTAAAGATGGGGTTTTCCCCTCCTCATGGAAACTAGCAGACTTGGTCCTGTTTAACAAAGCAGGCAAAGATCGTAAGGCCACCAGCTCATACCGCCCTATTTGTCTTCTCCCCGCCTGGAGTAAGGTGTTGGACAGACTGGTGACGAACAGGTTGATTTACCATGCTCAGTCCCAGAAATTCCTTCACAAAAACCAATTTGGTTTTACTCCGGGTAAGGGAACAGAGGACGCACTTCACGAGTTGAAGACAACAATAAGCAACAGTCATGACAGGGATAACGATTGTTGTCTAGTAATGTTGGACATTAAGGGAGCCTTCAACAACTTATGGTGGCCTTCGGTCTTTAAAGCACTAAAGCAGATGAAATGTCCAAACAACCTATTCAAACTGGTTAGGAGCTTTCTCTCTGAGAGGAAGGTAACTTACCGAACGCCAAAGACCTCCATGGTGTGGGAATACACGGTCGGTTGTCCGCAGGGCTCTAACTCCGGGTCTTTCTTTGAAATCTGGTCGCAAACTCTCTGTTTGCTTTGGAGTTGGGCGAGTTCAGGAAGATAATAGAGTACGCTGACAACTTTGGCCTCATTATAGAAGCCCCTAACGCACATGCGTGTGGGAAACTAGCTAATGAAGTGTTAGCAAAGATTGCAGAGTGGGCTGCAAATCACCATCTGACCTTCAGCGCCAAAAAGACCACCTCCATTTACTTCAGAAAGATGCGCAGATTGGAGAGCCACAAGCGCAACCCGAGGACCCCTCCTCAAATCTCCTTTCTCGGGCGTCCCGTCAAGGCGGAGCCAACGGCGAGGTATTTGGGGGTGATTCTGGACGAAAAGCTTAATGGCATGGCACATGTAGCGTATATTAGAGAAAGTATGGCGACCTACTCAAATGCAATCTATTCTCTCAGTCGTAGGGACTGGGGCCTGAGCGGAGTGGTACTTAAAAATCTGTATAAGCGTGGCTTTGAGAGGCTCGCCACTTACGCATTAAGCTTCTGGTGGACAAGCACTGATCGCATGAGAGACAGGCTGGAATCGATTCAGAGACTGGCCCTCTTGTCTAGACTAAATGTTTCCGTACCACAAGTACGTCAGCATGCCAAGTTTTGGCTGGTGTCGTTCCACTTGACCTGCAAATAGAATGCGTACAGCTCTGCACGGGACCGCCTTGGACAAGACGTTTACGTCGGATCTGAGGAAATCAAGGCCTGCGATGTGCAGCTTAGTGCAGAGCGTTGGAAAGTCCACCCCGCCTATGCTCCTTCCATACACTGGGAAATGGCTAACGAAGATCTGGGGAGCCCCTCGGAACATCGAGGTAGACCCATATTTACAGATGGGTCACGAACCAATGAGGGCACTGGTTCCTGGGTCGCCATTTGCGAGGAGGGAGTTCTAACAGGAGAATACTCCTACGGTCTCCCTCCTCATGCCACGGTCTTTCAGGCCGAGCTAGTCGCCATCATGAAGGCATTGGAGGTCTGCGGCTCTAGAAGAGAAAGAATAGTAACTAAACTATTCAGTGACTCGAGGTCATCGTTACAAGCGCTCGCCAATCCAAACAATCTCGACCCCATCTGTACACGGATACATGAGCTAAGGGATGGAATGGAAATTAAGTGGTTTTGGGTCAAGGCCCACGGTGGTATCTTCGGCAATGAGCACGCCGACCTTCTAGCGAAAGCTGGCACGGAGAAGTCTGTGGTCGATGTCCATGTTGGATTGTCCCATAGATTTGTCGAGACCAAAATCCGTTCAGAGATACTCAATCTCTGGCAGGGAAGATGGGATGGTGAAAGAAGATGGCGGGATGTACATTCTGTCCTTCCGAAGGTTTCAGAGTCTTGCGCTTGGACATCACCATTCCTGAACTGGGCATTGACAGGACACGGGCCTTTTCCCGCATACTTCCGCAGATTCAACATCCGTCCTACGGCACGAGGTTGTCCTTTCTGTACGAACCCGACTCCGGCCACGATATTTCATTTGCTCGTTAAGTGCGTCGGCACGGAGCCACTAAGGCGAAGGTTCTGCCCGAAACTAACAATATCCGGTGCAAATATCCGGTACTACTTCCTAGTCCCGGAATTGAGAAGGGCACTCGCAGCCTTTCTCAAAGAAATGATGCCTAGATTAAACTAAACATCATTAATGGCAGTCCCCTTGTAAGGAAGTTACTGAAAGTGCATGTTTAACGTCTAACAAAGGAGTTGAATAAGAAGTTCGAAGACCATTGTTGATTGTAAATAAATTTGTAAAATGTTTGAAGTTGAATAAAATGGCAATGATAAGTTGTAAATATATAATGGCGCCACTACTGTAGTTATGTATTATAAATTATTCATTATTACTATTATGTCTAACATGTTGTAAATCCGCCTCGCGAATCCTGCCCCAATCAAACGTCGATATGCAATTATTTAGATGTAGCATGGAGTTTGAGATGTAAATGTATGTATGAATTATTCAATAAAATGGCCACTAGGTCACGTTTGAGGGCAGGGTCGGCGGGGGTGGGTGGACCTTCCCGTGAGGGTTTGAACTCTCACGACACGTTCAGAATTCTTCATATCTAGGAAGGCAAGGCAGTGCTTGGGTGAAGTGCCAAGGGTCGCCGCTAGAGCAGTGATCAGAAATCATTATTAAACCTTTGTGATGGCCAATAATGGCTACGAGCAGTACCTAATAGTTTTACCTGGGTTACCAAATGATTCTGAGTCTTCCAGATGAATTTCAGGCCTTTTACAGGTGAAACGACACTGAGTTTGTTCCTGATAAAATCTTCCAGGAAAATTTACATCCAAAGGTTTTTATAAAAGTAAAATTGGTCCTTGTTTCTATTGTAAAATGTATGGTCATTTAATTTCTAATTGTAAACTTAAATTAAATAAATCTAGTAATGAAGTTTCTAATGTTAAAAGTAATTCTGATGTTAATTGTGGAAGTAATTGCAATAAGCCTGGCTCTAGAAATTTGAAACCTACTGCTAAAAGTAAAAGTAATTTTCAAAATAAAAAATTTTCAAGACCTTTGGAAACTAGAAATGTAGAATATAAACATTTTTTAAATTGTACCTTTTCTGAACTGGAATGTAGTCTAATAGAGCTTTCCCCTAAACTGTGTAAGACAAATTCATCAGATTTGGGTTAAGGGAATATCCAATCGGATTTTGATACGGCAGCTACAGTGCATTTTTGTAGCAATAGAAATTTATTTTTCACTTTCGAATCTGTATCTGACTTGCACATGTCTCTTGCAGTTGGGGAGAATGTCCAGTTGAGGGTAAGGATATAGTTCGATTTATAATATGTTGCAAAAAAGGTAAATGTAATCACATTATCTTAAAAGATATTTCATATAATCCTAATTTAAGAAGAAATTTACAGTCTGGTGTTAAGCTTGAAAAACTGGGAATTAATTTTGTGGGTAGAAATGGTAAAGTTTTGTTTATGATAAAACCGGAACATGTGCTGAGCAAATATTTTAATCAAATGAATAGATAGAGATTAAAATGACACTCCAATGCACCCTACTTATTTATGCAATACGAACTGCCCAAAAAAGTATGAAATGAAATAAAATCATATTGGCATAGTGTAGAATGCCAAAAAATTCGTGAAAGGACAAATTCTGTGGAAAACAAAACAGATTACAAGTTCTTCATTTAAAATGGGGCAAGTTAAAAATTCTTAAGGGATCCTGATATTGGTATTAACGAACATTTTGTAGGATATACAGATTCAAGAGTAGAAGCTGAAGTTGTCATAACGAACATTGTGTAGCATATACAGATTCAGGAGTTGCAACTGAAGAACTTGTCAGCTAACTAAAATATATTAAGAAAGGCATGAAAAGACCCTTGGAAGCATTCACATCTATGTGTGAAAAGTGAATTATTTTGACGATTCAAGGCAATCGGAAATAAAAAATAATCTTCCTTCATATAAAAAAGTTTGTAGAGCATTTTACAGATGTTTAGAGATAGGAAAAATTTTGATTACTGATCTGGAATATTTTCCAGACGAATATAAAAAAATACTCAGAGGCAGAAATGGCCAAGCAGACAGGGGATTTTTTAATGAAAGGTGGTTAATATATTCTTCATCTAATCTTCTTCTGTTGGCAGTGATGAAGATTTAAACATTTTACATCAGTCAATTTATGGATCGTGGATGAAACTTTTAAGACTTGTACGCCTGGTTTCTCTCAAATATATTCCATATTAGGATATGGAATTTTTTTTTAATGAAGCGATATGCATAATAGGAGTAATGAAAGGGTGTAGCGCTCCCACTTTCCTGTTCGTCACTATACAAAACAAAAGATATACTTTTAAATAACATTTTTTTACTTCACTTTATAAAAATTTAAAGCATTTTATTCCTTTCTTTCTCGATCATTCTCATATTCAAACTGGCAACTTTTTGTTATATTTTTTAAATAATTTCTATTCACAATCATAAATGGTGGATTTGTTTTATCTTATTTTGTTTTACATTACTTATTTATTTTTCAGGAATAAAAACTCAAAGCTTGTGATGAAAGTTTTGTTGACAGTCCTACAGACTTTTCAATTGTTCTACTCTTTTTTTCAACTCCAGATTTATCAACAGAAGAAACAGTCATATATGCACTTAATGAAAGAATTGTTGATATTGAATATTTTATCCAACAACTGCAACAGATTAATGAAGATAGTCCATTTGGATACTCACTTTCTATTATGAAATTAATTTCATAGAAAAGAATGGGTCTTGAACAGTGGTTTAAAATTCAAATGTATGGTATGTAATTTGGAAAACATAGTTTGGACAAACTCTGTTGCAAAAAGTTCTTCACTAGGGATAAAAAATTTAGCTTTAACTCGAAATCTTAAAATTTTTTATGAAGGCTACGAACGAGCCCAACTGGACGAAATTAATTCACAATTTACAGCATCCAAAATAGATGGTTGTCAGGACTAAAGCATTTTTTTGAAGAGAACAATAACTGTGAAATGATTTCAAGCATAGATAAAATGGAAACATGTATTTTCCAAAATGTGATTTTAAAACAAAAAAAAGATAAGTGATTATTTCTATTCGTAATATTTTCATCTACTAATACCGTCTATGTTTTCATATGTAATGTTTCAAAGCATAACATATTTTTATGTGTACTAAAAATATTTTTTGTGCATAAATTTGCATTTATTTCTTGTATATTTAAAAAATATTATATCTTTATTTCAGTATAAGTCTTGACATAGTGCTTTATAATATAAAGAAGGGCAGTTTGAAAAAAATAGACATAAATAATGTAGGTATTCATGGGCGATTCTCAAAAGGTGGGCACTGGACACACGTCATAACTTTACTTATCATTGACCTTAATTTTTTTTTTTTTTTTTTTTTTTTTTTTTTTTTTTACACTGAGTTTTTAATTCTATTCAGAGACAGAAAATGACATAATTTATTGTAAAAGCTTTGTATAAAAGCTCTTAAAATTTTATTATTTTATGCTAAAGAGGCCTATTTTGGACATTCATAACGTTAACTGCTCCAATGTAACACCAATAAAAAGAGTTTTAACTTGCTTCCAGGTGGTTTCTAATGGTAAACAACGAATGCATAAAGGAAACGGATGATTTTTTGATAATTTCGTTAAGAGATGGCAGGCTGATTTATTGATTTTTTGAAGATAGGACTTTTCATTAAAGAATTTTTCTGTATTTTGTTTAGTCCAAAAGTAACGTATGCCACAAAGCTATCATTTCCATGAAAAATACATCAAGTAAGTACTTTAAACTCTTTTATCTAACTTTAAAATCATTTTTAAAAAAAATTAAATTATTTGTATGTGTTTTTGTAAGATTTTTTTTTTTTTGCAATAAATGCACTTTTCTCAAATAAGAAAGTGGAATGTCCGAATCGGGTAACGATGGAAATGCTGATTTTATTTTCGGTAAATTTATAACATATTAAATAAACAGAGACAACAGTCAGAATTAAAGATAAACCTATAGCAGAAGTTATAGAATCTTTAATTGGAGCTTTTCATTTGACTAAAGGCCATGATGCATCCATTGGAATAATGATTTGGCTAGGCCTGGAAGAAACAGTAAAATCCAACCCTGAAATATCATAAGAAGTTAACTGTACATATGATGAAAAACTAAGAGAGTTTGAATTAAAATACATTATAAATTACCAAATAAGAAGATTTTAGAAACCAGCTAACGCCTATGGGGGCACCAGGATAGTCAAATAAGTGTATCCAACAACTGTCTGATAGTTGTTTGCGAGGCTGTCCTGCAATACTTAATAACAAAGTAATATTTTAGAACTACAGAAATGCAGGTCCTGGATCAAAGATGAACTTAAAGAGCCAAAATCTACAATCCACAGATGCCTAGAAGTTAACACCTGATTCTAGATATTTAAAATCTAACATTAGCATGGATATTTAAGCAATCATCATTGGTGCTGCTACGAAAAAAATAATTTTTTTAAGTAAAAGAAATAATGCTATTGAGGAAGGTAGAATTGCATCTGAAGAATATGTTTGTTCTAAAAATTGGAGAGGTCCTTCTACAGCTATGGAAAGTGACATAATAGTAGAAAGAATAAATTATTTAGAGAAGGTCCATAATATTCGATGCATTAAAATTATAGGAGATCGTGACACGAATTTGATGACAAAAATTTCAGGATATGTCAGTTTTGGAAACCAGGTCCAAAAATGGAATATGCAAGTCATGCTGTCCCTCAGTTACTTCTGGGCTCTTGAGAGACTCCAAAAAATAAATTTAAAAAAAAAAAAATGCAAAAAATTTCCTGGATTGAAAGGCAAACAAAGCCTGGAAATTTTTGAAGCAAAAAATTCCAAAATTGTGACTGGGTCAAGAAAAGCCATTAAAGACATTCTACATATATAATGCCTCAAGCTCATCTTGAAAAAGTCACAGCCTTAGCATCAGAATTTTTAAATGGACTTCTCAAGTTTTTGGAAAGCATGTTTTATCTATGTATTTTTGCAATCAGAAAACATATGCTGACCTGCCAATGTACAAAATATGGATGATGCAGGCATGTTATCATGCATTTCAGCAGAAGTAAGGACTTTGGTTTCCTGTGTGCACTCATTGGTATATAATACCACAAATAATCCTGCAGAATTTTCATGAACCAATTTTACAAGAATGAAATGAAACCGTGTAATGAAATATAAGAATGTCTCCTCATTCTCTTTTCATATCTAGAAATCATTATACAGTAAAGAAATAATGTGAGAAATAAAATCGATTTATTAATCTTCAAACCTGGTAAACTCAAAGGTTTCTATTTATAATTTAAACAAATCTTTAAGTGTTTCCAAATCTGTTTCTGTAGCAGTGACAGTTACTTTAATTTAGCCCGCTAGAATTTAATTCTTTTATTTAAAACTTCTTTCCAAATATCATATTCCTTCATCAATTGCTCAAATTATTTGTAATGAAACAACAAAAATTCTTGATCATAATAATGAATCTACTAGTAGTGTCCTTACAAATAAAATAATTAAGGGAGTTAATTATGAATGTAATTAAATTTGTTTCCGATATTTTATTCAATAACAATACATTTTTTATTCACTCAAAATAGTTTGAAAGTGATATTCAAGGAAAAAAGTCTTTTGCAGGAATGTTGGATTGAAAATTCGGCACCGTGAAGACTAGGAATGAAACCAGTCGGTGCTCTGTACATAGTAAAAATTAAGTTAGGCCCAGCCCAATCCTTCAGGAAAAATATAAGGAACGAACCCAGCCCGTAAAGAGTATTTAGTCACGAGGCCCGGCCCGAGCCTTCAGAAAAAAGTATGGCCCGCTTTGCCAGAAGAAACTAATTTGTGATGCATGTGAATTAGAGAAAGAAAAAAAAATTCACATCTGAGAAAATTGGTAAATCTACTGGAGTAATGTGTGTGTCATTTGATGCAAACTTTCTTGCACTTAGGTCATGGCTATTCAGCACTGCAGAGTTTTTATATGTTTACAAATATGCATGCAATGTCCAGCAGTTTTTAATGTATACAAGATGCTGCTTAAATCGGTAACAATTTCATCTGAAAAAAAAATCTGAAATGAAACCAAAAGTTCTAATAACACCGGTGTTACTGATATAAGTGTTTCATTCGATGGCACTTGGCTCACTCATCTCAAAATAGGAATCGGTTGTGTTATTGACTGGTTATGTTGTGGACTATGAAGTAATGTCTAAGCATTGCACTGAATATGAATATGCCAAATCTGATCTTGGCGAAAAATATGGAGAGTATCATGTGTGGTATGAAGGCATAAAAAATCATGCAGCAAAAATCATATGGGAACTTCAGGGTCCATGGATATGCGTGCAGTGTTTCAACTTTGGTTTCGGCCAGAAAAGTTTAGGTTAAGATACAAAACACTTCTTTCTGATGGAGATTCAAAAAGTTAAAGTATTTAAACGAGAAAAAAAGTTATGGCCCTGATATAAGTATTGAAAGAGAAGAATGTGTTTACCACATTTCCAAAAGAATCGGAACAGACTACGAAAAGTTTTTCAAGAATGGCGAACAAAAGGTGTTATGCTTGGAAGGAAATCAAATGGTAGGGGAAGTGGGGGCACATTGGGACAAAGGTTCTAATTCCTTTATTATTGCAAAATAAATTTTGTAAAAATTCACACTAGATGGCGCTACTGATATATGCTTGCACCTGTGTTTCCAGCTCATTCATTCAAGTCTGCTGTCTATGAGTAAGGTAAGTCTATTTTATCACATCAAAAGTAAATTTTTAAAACTCATTAAATGTTGGTATTAAATTTTATGGAAAAAATTATTTAAAATTCTAGATATATATTATGCTTTTATAAACATTTAGCTTTCATTTCCACCATAAATCATTATTCCATGTGCTCTAGAAAATTAGGCCTAACCATTTGTTTTAATAATGACCTATTGGGGCACATTGGGACAGTCTCAATCTGCCTCCATCCAGTTTTAATATGAATCTCATAGATATATTAACCCTTTGACGGTTATGAACGAGTTCAGCTCGCAATCGAATCTTGCTTCGTAATGCGCGCAAACAAGTTCCGCTCGTCGGCAAAATTTTGACCGTAATGGTTAGAAACGAGCCCTACTCGCGTAGTGAAAATTTTCCCCAACGCGCGCTGATGAGCTGACCTCGTTCACCGTTATTATTCTGCATTGATTATGTTACAAACGATTCCGACTCGCGAAATTTAGTTAGTTTTACTGCCTAAAGATGGCAGTACGGGTCCCATAAATTTCTTTTCATAATGAAGGGGATGTTTTTTTTTTACCTTCTTCTTCTTATGCGTATTTTGGCGCGTGTTTTAGGGTGTTTGTAAAGTAAAATGGCTCAAAAGCGAAAGTTACATAATTATGATGATGATTATGATTGTGATACAGAAAGCTTATCAAGTTTCGAGTCTGATGAAGACTTTGTTCACAGTATATCAAGCTCAGAAGACGATTCAAGCGATGAGGAAGATTTTTCATGTGTTCGACAGTGGTGTAAAATTAATTCAAGTTCTCCCGCTCCTAGCCGATTTAGTTTTACTGGCGATGTGGGCATGAAAGCTTCCGTGACAAATATTTCTGACCCACTAGAGTACTTCGAGCTGTTTTTTACTGATGAGATTGTAAATCATATTCTTACTGAAACCAACATTTTTGCTGATGAAAATTTAAATAAATTTAAGAGCAAAGAACATTCCCGAAGTCATCATTGGCGTGAAACTAATGCGAATGAATTGAGAGTATTTTTTGCAACATTAATTTTGCAAGGAATAATTACGAAACCAACTGTAAGAATGTATTGGTCAAAAAGAAAGTTAATTGAAACTCCTAGTTTTTCTAACCTCATGAGTTCGAGAAGGTTTGACCTTATTATGCAATTTATTCATTTTGACAGAAATGAAAACACTGATTCTTCTCATCCTCAGCCAAAACTAAAAAAAATATGGACAGTTTTAAATTACTTACAGAAAAAATTTTCGGAAGTTTATACACCCGAAGAAGACATATGTATTGATGAAAGTCTATTGTTGTATAAAGGGAGACTTTCTTGGATCCAATACTTACCACTTAAAAGGGCCAGATTCGGTATCAAAACGTTTATGTTATGTGAATCTCATAGTGGATACGTGTGGTCTATTATAATTTATGTCGGTAAAGGCACAGATATATCTGAAGAAAATAAAGAATGTTCGTTTTCTACTCAGGTAGTTTTGGCATTGTCTAAGCCGCTATTAAACAAAGGATACTGCCTTACTGTGGATAATTACTACAATTCTCCCGAGTTAGGGGAAATTTTATTGAAATCTAAAACTGATTTTTTTGGAACATTAAGACCTAACAGAAAAGATCTACCGAAGGAACTGAAAACAGAAAAGCTTAAAAAGGGAGACTTACTTGCCTATCAAAGAGGTAAGATGATGATAATGCGATGGAGAGATAAAAAATATGTTCATTTTATAAGCTCAATTCATAATCCTGAAATCGTAAAAGTCCCAAATAAATTGAAAAACGTGGAAATAGAGAAGCCTAAGATTGCTTTAGATTACAATAACACGATGGGCGGTGTAGATCGCATGGATCAGCAAATTGGATACTATGACGTAACTCGATCTCGTCAAAGGAAATATTACAAGAAAATATTTCGTTATTTATTGGACATAACAATTTTTAATGCTTTTCAGCTGTGGAAAAAAAAAGGGAACAAAAAATCAAATTTGGAATTCAGAATTGAGCTAGCTGAAAGAATTGTTGAAAACACTCACAGACATTTGAAATCAAAACCTGCTGAAACAGTTTAGAACACTTTAAGATTGTCAGCACGCCACTTTCCTGATTATATTCCACCTACAGAAAAAAAGAAAGAACCTACTAGACGATGTGTGATATGTTGCAACAAAAATGATGACAATGGTAAAAGAATTCGCCGTGAAAAACGTACTTATTGCAAAGACTGTAATGCCCCATTATGTGCAATTCCATGTTTTAAAGTATATCACACACAAAAAGATTTTTAGGTTATTGAACTTAAATGCTTCATAAAGTTTTACATTAGTTGTATTTATTTAGTCCTTTCAATTTAATATTTGTCTAATATTTATAATTAACTATTATTATTTATATAATTGATTATAATTATGATCATTTATAAATTACTAATTAATAATAATCATTTATTAATTATTTTAAAGCGCGTAAAAACTGTTATTTATGTACTACTAATACTTTAAGTAATTTTTAAAACGCGTGAGGCGAGCTATCTACGGCATCGCCAGAGAAGGGTGACATTTTCGGAAGAACGGCTGGGGAAAACAGCTGCCACTTTCGACTACTGTTTACTTGTAATAAGTAAACGAAAACTTCTCGTTTCCCTAACCGTCAAAGGGTTAATAGCTTTTCTTTTAAGATTTCTAATTTGCTAATTATTTATCTATTTCTTTTTTAGTTCTACTAATTGATATTCTAGTTTTTTTTTTTTTTTTTTTTTTTTTTTTTTTTAATGAAATTAATAGATATTTTAATGATTTTCTTTTTTTCGTTGTTTGTTTGCTAGTTTACACTATTTATTTAGTTATGTTAACTGATACTCCAAATTTAATTTCATTCTTATTTCATACAAATATTCTAGTTCATGAATTTATTTTTCTAATATAAATTCTAATTTATTAATTTCATTTTCTAATACCAATATAACATATATTTTAATAGCTTTGTCATATATTACATATATATTTTTATAGTTAGGCTAACTGATATTCTAAATTTATTTTTATTCTTGTTTATTTAATACAAATGCTCTAGTTCATGAATTTATTTATTACTAATATAAATTGAACATATATTCTGGTTTATCAATTTCATTTTCTAATACCAATATAACATAAATTTTAATAGTGTTCTTTTATACATTTTTACTATTTGTTATTTTTTTTCATAGTTGTATGCTAGTTGATATTCTAAATTTATTTTTATTCTTGTTTATTTAATACAAATATTCTAGTTCATAAATTTATTTTATTAATAATTATTGAATAGATATTCTAGCCTATAAATTTCATTTTCTAATACCAATGTAACATATTTTAATAGCTTTCTTATATGTTTTTTCTATTTGTTATTTATTTTTATAGTTATGTTAATTATTTATCAATTTCTTTTTCAGATATTCTTGTAATACAGAAAAATGGTGAGAAATTATAAACCAAAAACTGAAAGGACTAAAATTTCAGAAGAAAATATGGAAAAAGCAATAGATGATATTGTGAAAAATAAAGTTTCTGTGAGAGATGCTGCTATAAAATATGATCTATCAAAATCAACATTATTTAATAGATTGAAAAAGGTGAGAAAAAACAAGACTGATTGTGTAACAAATATAAATTATAAGTTCCAGTCCAAATATACATCTCAACAGATCTTCACAGCTGAACAAGAACTCTTGTTGCGAAATTATTTGATTTCATGTTCTCAATTGAATTATGGTTTAACCTGTGCAAATACCAGAAATTTTGCATACCAATATGCAAATCATTTGAAAATTTTTATTCCTGAAAGTTGGGAAGAAAATAAAATGGCAGGTATTGATTGGTTACAACACTTTATGCATCGTCATACTGAACTTTCACTACGAAAACCAGAGAAAACAAGTGTAGGGCGAGCTTCAGCTTTTACTGCTGCTGCAGTTAAAACTTTTATGGATAATTATGACACAGTCATGTCAAAATACCATTTTACTCCTGAAAATATATACAACTTAGATGAAACTGGAATTACTACTGTAATGGATCTTCCTAAAGTGATTTCGCAACGTGGACAAAAGCGAGTTGCACAAGCAGCATCATCTGAAAGAGGGCAATTAGTTACAATGTGTTCAATTGTCAATGCCATTGGAAATTCTCTTCCACCAGTTTTTATATTTCCCAGACATAAATACAAGGACTATTTTTTGAAAGGTGCTCCTCCCGGTAGTAAAGGTTGTGCTACTCCTAGTGGATGGATGAATGGAGACATTTTTCTTGAAACTTTAAAACACTTTCAGAAGCACTCCAGAAGTTCAAAAGAGCATCCAGTTTTAATTATCCTGGATAATCATGAAAGCCATACAGCACTAGAAGCTATTTTATATTGTAGAGAAAATGGAATTGAATTGTTGACTTTTCCACCTCACACATCACATCGACTACAGCCACTTGATGTCGCAGTATTTGGTGCTTTCAAAGCCAATGTAAAATCTGCAATGAATGATTGGATGATGAATAACCCCGGAAAGAGACTCACAATATATGATATTCCAGAAATATCAAATTTTGCTTACAAAGCTTCATTTACAATTAAGAACATTTTAAGTGGATTTAAATCTGCAGGCATATGACCTATCAATCACAACATTTTCGATGAAAATGATTTTTTGCCATCACAAGTGACTCAGGAACATAAGACGGGATCAAATGTAGTGAATTCAAGTCCTTCTGCTGAACTTGCAAGAAAAGATTTGGATAGTCAAGAATCTGTTACGGTATCTGAGGAAGCAGATCTGTCTGGTACATTATGTATGAATCAACAACAATCTTTGATATGTGATCTACAGACAACTTTGTTACCAAATGGAAGTTCATTAACGACACCAGAATCTCTCAGACCATTGCCTATATACAATAGAAAATATGCTATAAAACGAAGAGGTAGGAAATGTGGTAAAACACGCATTTTAACTTCTACCCCTGAAAAAAATCTCATTCAAGACAAAGCGAATCAACAGAAAGCAAAAAAGAAGCATTCAGTTCCAAAGAAAGAAGCCTTAAACAGCTAAAAAGGCTAAATATAATATAAAAATTGATTCAGATAGTGACTCTGAAAGAAGTTTAGATTTTAATGTGGACAGCAATTCAGAATGTGAATCATACGATGATATTGACTTGTATCAAAAGCTAAAGATATTTGATCCATCAACAGATGCATTGCAGGTTAATGATTTTGTACTGGTGAAATTCCTTGCAAAATATTTTGTAGGATCCAAGCCAATTCATTATATTGGTCAAATTGATAGGATAGGAAAGAAAGAAATTAATGTGTCTTTTCTAAGAAGAAAGGGTAAATTATGGAACTTCATTTTCCCAGAATCTGCAGATGCAAGTGCAATTAATTTAAATGACATAGTTATAAAACTGCCATCCCCAATATCATTGCCTGGAACATCAACACGATCCTATACAACTTTAAAATTTTGCGCAGATTTACAAGATTATGATGTGCGTTAAAATGTGGGTGTTATTCATTGATTATTTTGTAACAACTTCATTTCTCCATTAAATCAATTATTCATTATCATTTCTTTGTATTAATTTACTGTTTAATAAACATTTCATTTAGTTTAAGAAATTATTTTGCAATATTGTCATTAGATAAAAAAAATAAGATGGTTGTCCCAATGTGCCCCATCTTAAAATCAGTGCTGTCCCAATGTGCCCCATGCACGGGGCACATTGGGACAAGTTTTCATAATTTTTGTTTTAATTATTTCTACTTAAATATTAATGGTACACTGTTCATTTAGTATTTAAAAGATGACCAATAATATAAGGAATAAGATAACATCAAAGTACTAAATCATTTTTAAATTTGAAAAAAATATGATTTTATAAAAAGTGTCCCAATGTGCCCCCACTTCCCCTAGTTTAAAAGAGGAAACATTTTTTTAAATGATGTAATACTATCAGAGTGCTACTCTTCGTAATAAAGGAGATGTAAGCAAAATGAAAACAGCAATATATGCTACACAATTCATCTACAGATAAAATACCTCAGCATCATAAGTGTACTCCTGGAAGAGATCCTCGGTGTTTCTACAAGTCAGCTATAGCAAATGGCGAAAAACTTGGTCCACATAAAACACCCATTAACGAGGCTAATTTGCCAAAAATTATGCCGATATGTCAGAGATTGGCCTCTAATGAACTTTTAGACCAATGTTGTTGAAGAGCGGAGCTCGACAAAATTGTTATGAAAAAGAGCCCACAGCCCGCACTCCTTGAAATTCCAGAGTTTCATAAATACACAGGGCACAACACCTGCATCAGTTGCACATAATCTGAGGAAAGTTACACCGAGGTAACGAACAGACGTTGTACAAGGTTTTGATGAAAAGGAACTCAGATATATAGCAATAACAAAGTTAAAAGCAGGGTGAGAAAGTATTCCCTTAACTGCAGCTCGGGAAAATGGCATTCTAGGCAGATCCATAAATAAGGCCACCAAGCTGGTCAACGAAAAAGGATAGCTAACAAAAACTAATGAACATAAAAGTTTTAGAAAAGAATATGGGCATGAAGTGTTATAAATGGACATGCGCGTATATGAGAAAAATTAAAGAAAACTGTCTGTATGCGTCCCTCATAGGGCAGAGAAAATAAATAAATGAAGAAAAATTAGAAACTGAAAGGAAAGAAAAAATCAGACAAATAGCGAAATAAGTATTGTACAAGAATATCCAATAAAATTCAGAGTCACACAGGATTGGATTTTAAAGGGGAAACTAATAAAAGGGCGATTCCATGGGGAGAGTCACACACGTAACGCAGGCTTTAATTTGCATTTATTCAATTATTTATTATATTTTAATGTTAATTCTGATTTTAGGTGGTATGGTAAATAAGTTATTAACATATTTTTTAGTGTAAATGTGTGTAAGTAAAACTCACAGAAATATATCATTTAATTTCATACTCAAAACTTGCTTTTTTTCTGAAGTAGAAAAAAAGCACATTTTGAGTGGAAAAGGCTTAGGAGTCGAGAAAGCAGGATTCTTGGGTCAAAAATTTTTTTATGGAGAGTAAAAATTTTAATTATATTAATCATTTTCTGCCAGCACAATCAGACTATAAACTAAAACCTATACAATTTGAAATCTTAAAGGACTTTTTCTCAGGTAGAGTCCTGCATCAGATCAGGTAAGGGTCAATCCATGTGAAATCATCCAGAAAAATAAAAAAATGTTGCTCAATATTTTTGATTTTATTTATTCTTTACCACTTAATTTACTATACTTTTAGGAGTCTAAAACAGTGATTAAAAATTTTTTAAACCTTTTGAATTTTTTTTTGGCATCCATTTTTTATCATGTCACAAATGGTTTTTCATGAAAATAGTACTTTACGGAAACCCTTATAACTTTTTTATTTCTAAACATATCAAAATGATTTAAAAACCATTATATTGAGTAAAGAATGAACTAAATTTTGATAATAGGTATTTTTATGATAATAATTAAAAAAATTGCATAAAATAAGATTAAATGTATCATTTTTACAGCGAAAAATTGAATTTTTGACATAAAAATTTTAATGGAAGTAAGAACTTCGGCACCTTTATATGCTTTTTATTGAATATATACCTTATTGAACTATTCTCAGAAGAAATATGAAACAGTTTCAGCTATTCCTTCTTTTACTATGATTAGCCAAACTTGGCATCTCAGCGCCAAAATGCTAAGTTAAGTTCAATACCTAGAAAAGGACTGGATAAAATTTTATGAAAATTTAGCAGGATAACATTCTTATAGATGTAAACATGTAGCAAAAATATTATGAGAGATATTTATGTAGTTTTAGATATATGAAACTTAGAAATTGGCTTGAAAATCAAATTTATTTACACAATTTTTCACAACAAGAAGAACTCTTAATGCATAATTTATTATTCTCATTACTTCAAATGCTGCTTTTTAAAAGTACACATATTTTTCTTATGTAGAATACATAATACTTAAATTTACTTTACACACATAGAAATAAATATCAGAGATATTTCATTGCAAAGTGTCTCGGTAATGTAGTAGCTGCGTCCAGTGACTGGAGTTAGTTTCCGAAGCATGTTACTTAGTGGTACCAAAATTGTACCTTTTTTGGACAGTTGAAAATATGTTTTCAGTCCATATGGGTGAGAAAAAGTGAAGGAATAGGTCATTGTTTTCTTCACTTAGCTCAAGAATTTATCCAGCCACCACTTTTTATCATAAATGCACTCAATATAATTGCAAAGCAATTAATTTACTTTGAATGATAGTGAGCTTTTCTAAATTTTTGAAATATTGTGATCATTATATTGTTCACATGTAGATGTTACAAAGCATCTGATAACACTTTCACTTAATGGTATAAATAGGTGACATGCACATATTTCTGTAATCCGCTGGCAGAACTGGAATCTATTTTATAATTTTTTCTCATTTTCTTCGATTTCTTCTCTTGAAATATATAGATAAGTAACTCCAGAAATGTTTTGAGAGCAAAACTCAAGCATATCTTTTGGTGTTAAAATATGGTTTGTGTATGGTTGCTGTAAGGAAATTCTTGTTATCTCTCTCTTTGTTGTTCCACCCTATCCCATCACATGCATTTTTTCTGTGGGAAGAGGCCATTTCGATTTTATCCCAAAATCCTTCAAATGATGACATACATTCACAAAATTCTTTTTGTTTTTATACTGGTTGCTTGAACCATCAGTGAAATAAATAACTTTTTCAATGACAGAAGGTGCAATGTTTTTGATGTCATCAATTAAGTGTTTCTGAAAAGTGTGAACTGCAATTGTATCATGTACCAAATGATCGCTAATTAGGCATAGATTCCTGAAACAAACTTTTGTGTCATTTTTGTAATAGTATACAAATGGTTGTATTGTAGCCTGCTGATTATTCCAGTGGTAACTCTGGATTTCATCTTGAATCAAATGTGTAATTTTCAGCAAAATCTGCTAGAACAATGCATTCTTTTGAAGTTAATTTCTCTTTTAACTCCTGCAAGTTCTGAGACTGTTTTAGCAGTAAAATGGTGAGTTTTTAAAGCCAGTAACTTTTCTACAAAAGACTCTAAAAATTCATCGGTTGCCTTCGTCTGGGTTATAGTTTAAACCATAATATATTTATACACTGGCACATAAAAAAAGAAATAGGACGGGATATGAAAACTTGTTCTCAGTCATAGAATTTAACAGATGTTTACAAGTTAAGACATGATATGATTTGTAAATTTGTTCTTAATCATAAAATTAGTACTTACCTTCAATTAATGCTAGCTTAAAATTAAATGAAATATTAACACTTAAATGCCTGATTTTTTAAAAATCACTTTTTAAATGTTTCTTGGCTTCCATTTTTTAAATAAATCACCGGGAAAAAAATTTTAAGAAATAATATTTTATTTTAAGTGTGGTTCACGGCTAAAAAACTGTTTGTTACTAATCGGCAATAGTGGTCTTTAATTGAAAAAATACTTTTCCATAAAATTCTATAATATTAAACACACAAGAATTTTAAGAACTGTGATAAGAAATAAATTTTACTTGCTCACTGCAGAACAAAATAGGGTATTTCGCAAGCTTCCAAACAAAACAAAAAACATGTAGCAACAATTAAAAAAATAAATTTATCTTTATTTTTAATCAACACAAGTGTTGCCGTCTACATGCTGAAATCCGATTTAATAATATTTTCAGAATGTATTTTATTGGCAACATTGGGCATCATAGCTTAAATATTATTCTAATAGTATTTTAGAAGCCTAAATTGGGTATGTTGCCGAAAAGCAACACTCGGCATTTAAGGGTTAAACTTGTGAGCATAAATTAAATTGTAATATTTTTACGTAAAAAAGTTATTTATACAGTCACCTCTCATTTATGCGCCTCTCATTTATACGAGTCTCTCAGTTATACGCAATTTTCATAAGGTCCCGTCATGAGGAATAGGAAAATAATACTTTAGATTTCTCACTTATAAGCGCCACTTTAAATTGTCTCTCTCAGATATACGCAGAAATAACAGACTATTTTTAGACTTTTTGAAGGAATTTGATATGAAGATGCTAAAAAAAAGAAAAGTCCTACAATTTATGGATCAATGTCCCGCCCATCCTTCATATCTCCTATTGCTGATACATACGCAAGTTATATTTTCCCCTGTAAATTGTACTAGCAGGCTTCAACCATTAGATCTACAGTATGGAACCATTTATCCGGAAACCAGTTAACCGGAAAACCAATTATCCAGAATGATATTTCTGATAGACTGATTTCAGAATCGTTGCAGAAAAAGGTGTCATACACTGCCAGTTTGACATAGGCTTTGCTTAAAACAATTGTATAATTTGATGACAACATCTAGTATTTGAAATGAAAACATATTTAGTTGTATTTTAGATGTTTTAATTTTTATGCATAGGAAACAGGAGAATTTTTGTTCCTAAGATTACCCTTATAAGGTATTCCCATAAATTACCTTCTTTTAAAATCTGGTCAACTTTTGATCTTTCTTGCATTGATTTTTAATCCAAGTAATCTAATAATTTAAAATCAGAAATAATGTCACAACCACACACATTCCACAAAACATATCAAATGGATGCTGCTTTAATGCACAACCAGTTAACCGGAAAAACCGGTTATCCGGAATACATCTGACCCCAAGCATTCTGAATAAATGGTTCTGTACTGTATTTATAATAAGGTCAGTTCAAGCGCAGTATAGCAAAGGTTTGGTGCGAAGAATGTTTATATCCCAGAGCAGAAAAAGGAATTCAAGAAAATTTGTTTTCTGAATGCTATGTACAAGTTCGTTTCCTCTTGGAATAACGTAACAGCCACAACTACTTCTAACTGCTTTACAAAAGCGAATTTTGTTCATTCAAATGATGCTGAAGCTATTCCATTACAGGAAAATGAAAACAATAGCAAAGATTTTAAAATAGACGAAGAAAAATGGAACAGCATAAGCCAAGATTCTCTTTCTTTTCAAGATTTTGTCAATGTTGATGAAAACTTAATATCAACGCCAATAAGAGATATTGAAACTTTTTTTGAGACATGACAGCTGAAAAAGAAGGAGAAGATGATGATAATGATGAAACTGATATTATAATTGTCCCAACTTATACTACTGCTTTAGGAGCCCTGAACTCTTTGAAATGTTACCTTTAATATGCCGATGTAGCATCCAATACAATGACGCCCTTTAATGCATTAGAAAAGGTCGTTGTACAACGCGGCTTAAGCAAAAACAAACTAGCATCGATGACTTCTTAAAAGAGTACTAGTTAGCGTATCTTCTTCTATGTAAAATGAAATTTTACTTTTATTGTATTTTATTTTTAAATTAAATTTTATAGGGAAAGTGTAAGGATTTTAAGTACACTATACTAATATTACACCTCTTTTATTTTATAAAATGTTATTAATCATAATTCTTATATTTAAAATTTTTTTCCCCATGTGTATAAAAAATTACTACATACAACATCCTCTCAGTTATGCGCGATTTTAAACCAATCCCTTCAAACGCGTATAAGTGAGAGGTGACTGTACTTTATGCATTTGAAGAAATGAGCAGAATATATTACGCGTTATAAGTTCTTCATGGTGTGGAAATATATGTAAACAAATAGGTTTTCAAGCCAATTTTTAGGCTCCATATTTTTAAAAACACATAGTACATATCACTCGTAATATTTTTGCTACATGTTTACATCTATAAGAAGGTTATCCTGCTAAATATTCATAAAATTTTATCTAGTCCTTTTCTAGGTATTGAACTTTAAACTTAGCATTTTGACGCTGAGATGCCAAGTTTGACTAATTATAGAAAAAGAAGGGGTATCTCAAAATGTTTCATATTTCTTCCGAGAATAGTTCAATAAGGTATATATTCAGAAAAAAAAATGTAAAGGTGAGTTTTACTTTCTTCCATTAAAACTTTTATGTCAAAAATACAACTTTTCGCTGTAAAAATGATACATTTAATCTTATTTTATGCAATTTTTTTAATCATTATCATAAAAATACCTATTATCAAAATTTAGTTCATTCTTTACCCATATAGCACAAGAGCTCCCAGATTCCTCCCCGGGAGCTCCAACTCATCCCAAATTGCTCCCAAAATTAAAATGACAAATGCAGGCTCTCCTGAGGAAGCTAATTTAAGGATATCCTGAGGAGTAACGTCCTGAGAGATTCCCGAGGAGCAACCTCCCCGGGACAACATTCCTGGGGATGTACCTAGGAGGCCACCTTCTAGGAAGACCTTCCTGGGGGCATCCCTGGGAAGACCCTCCTGGGGACATCCCTAATAAGTCATTTATTTGGTATTCAATAGATTTTTGTTAAAAATAACAAATATATATTTATAATTTGACTCTGAAATATAATATAAGATATGTGTGGTTGTGAATAATAACGTGGAAAGACGCAAACCAAACATGTTATCCAATAAACTATAAAATAAACAATGTGAGCGATGGAACAATCATCTTATTAAACATGGTAATACAATACACATTTGTATTTTAAAGAAAGTTTTTCTAAAGATATAATTTTAATAACTCAGAATGGAAATATGCATTTTTCCATTGAAGCAGTTTTTTTTTTAAACTGTAATCTTCGAAAATATCTATCCATTCGCATCAGCACTTCGCGCACTTCAACTTGATATAAGCTTTTGAAGTTTCATCATCTCAGCGAGCTAGCATTGCATTTCCTATTTCCTGTTGCCTTCGATAAACGCTAGTTTTTGCTGATAAAGTCCGACTCTTCTTTTTTTAATTTAAGAGGTAAGTAAAGTTTATTTTAATTTTTCATAGTGTAGTATTTATGTAATATGTAAATTCTCGTTTGATATCGTGATTGCGCAGTAAAATAGTAGTATACTCATTTCCACATGTGTAATACAGTCACTTGGAAATATGATCATTTGTACGTTTATTTGGGTCTTGAGGTCTTATACTGATTGCAAATATAATTTTAGATTCCAATTATTTAGGAAATCAGAAAAAATGCGAAATAACCAGGGAAAATCCTTGGGGGAAAAAGAATCCTATGCAATTGGAAAAAACAGCAAAGTTTAGTTTTTAATGATACAATTCATTTATTTTCGGAAAATTTTTCATTGTTTTTATTTCATAGTCTAATATAATTTGTGGTACTGTAAAGATTTTAAAAATAGTAATTAAAATTTCAGGAGGGCAGTCTATGCAGTTTTTTTTTTTTTTATGGTGTCCATTTCGCAAGTTATTTTTTTGAAAAATACAGTGGCTCACATTTGTTTTCGGACACTTGCGTTTTTGAAACTTACTTATAAAAAACATCATCTAAATATTAAAGGATCTACTTAAAAAAATTTTCATACAAACTTTATTTTCTCTATAATAAAACATATATTGTAATGAAAATAAATTCAAAACTTTTTTTTCAAAAAATTAGTCTACCGAGAAAGGGCTAAAAACAATCTCACATAAGTAATTGGACACTTTGAAGATTCAACAAATGTAAACAAAAATATGCAAATAATCGAACATTTTAATACTTTGTTGGGTATCCTTTAGCTGAAATCACACTTTTAAAACGTTTTGGCATGAATGCAACTAGTTTTTTGTGTAAGAATGTTCAATTTTGTTCCATTTCTCTGTTAATACTGTTTTAAGTTGTTCTTTCGAAGAAATATCCATGTTTTCTAGTTCTTTTCTCCAGTTCATGGCGCACATTTTCAATTGAGTTTAAATCTGGAGAATATGGTGGAGTCTTGATAACTTTGGAACAGTTGTACAGCAGCTATAAGCGAACATTTAGGGCTGTATGTTTGGGATCATTATCTTGATACAAGTTGAATGCATTTTGAATTCCAAGTTTTTGGGCAGATATTTTCATTTTTCAAGCTTTCTTTCAGGATATTTATATACTTATATTGGTCCATATTATTTCCAATGGAAACTAAATTTCACATACCAGAAGTAGCAAAACATCCCCAAGCCATTATGCTTCCATATCCATGTTTGACAGTTGACAATACATTTTTCAGATTGACCTCTTCGTTGGGCTTTCACCACACAGTTATTCGACCATCAGACCCAAATATGTTAAATTTTGATTCATCCACAAATATCACATTTTTTTATAAAACGATACATCCTTGTCTACCATGGATTTTGCAAAATCCAAGTGTAACTTTCTTACTCTTTCATTAATGAATTTTTTTCTTCTGGCAACTCTACTGTTGTATCCATATGATCTGATAACTTGTCTAACAGTTTCAGGGTTTATTTTTATTGCAAATCTGTTTTCTAATTCTGTTGCAAGTTTCACTGCGCAAATTCCTAGTTTTTTCTTGATTTTATGCATAATAAATCTTCGATTCCTGAGAGTTAGCTTGTGAGAAGCTCCTGATTTTAGTGCTTTTTCAACAGTTTCATGTAGTTTCCATCATTTTATAATAGCAAAAACAGTTGAATGATTCACTTTAACAAGTTTTGCTATAGTTCTGATGCTTTTACCATCTTTAAAATGTTCTATGATTAAATTACGAATGGAATTTGATGTAACGTTGTAGCGTCCGGCCATGTTTGCTTCAAATATAGAAATGTAAACAAATTTACACGAATTAGTAGTAATTTCAAAGTGCAGACGATAATATTTGATATATATTTCCATTTATAATAAAAAATAAATAACAAAAAATATCGTCTGTCAAAAAATTTAGTAAAGCTTTCAAGTGTCCAATTACTTATGTGAGATTGTTTTTAACACTTTCTCGGTAAATTAATTTTTTGGAAAAGAAGTTTTGAATATTTTCATTACAATATGTAGGTTTTATTATACGGAAAATAAAATTCATATGAAAATATAACTAGATCCTTTAATATTTAGATGATGTTTTTTATAAGTAAGTTTCAAAAACACAAGTGTCCAAAAACAAATGTGAGCCACTGTATATTTTGTAACGAAAGATGAAATCCTCATTGTTACTCAAATTCGAGCCAAGTATTTATTAATCATATCTTCTGCTAATTTTTTCTTTTCTGGTAAGCATGTTTTGATTGCAAATTACATTTTAAAGCCTAACCAAACAAAAAGTAGTGATAATTTTGTGAAGGGAACTATTTTAAGGGGAATTTTATGAAGGAACCTATTTCATTAAAAAGAATTTAAATTTTGTAAATAGGCCTGTTATTTGTTAAATTGGGATTATCAGTTTGTTAAATCAAAATTTTTTGTTCCATTTTCGTCAGGAGCATTAAAAAATGCACTAAATCGAGAAATTCATTAAATTGGGGGCCGATTGTATTTTGTAAATCTTTAATATATGATTAATAATTCATCTAAAAAAACTCCCTTCCCCCCTCCCCCCTCCAAAAAATAAATTCTTTTTTGCTCCCTCAACTCACGAAGTTAACCTTTTTTAACTTTTCTGCTCAGCTGACTTAGTTCAGGGCTTGAAATTCAACTTTTCCCCAGAATATGGATCTTCCTCCCAACATTTTATAAATGGAGGCGAGTTCAACTGTTCGTGGAGGAGGATGAGGGGGGGAAGATAACCCAGTTATTCTTTATGTGTCACCTAAATAACTACGGTAATACTGACATAACAAAATACTATAAATCAACAATTTGGAATAATTAACCGAAATGTTTATTTTAATTAAAAGAACAAAATCAAGCTTTATCCCCATATCTATTTTTCAACTTTCATCCAATGTCAATTGACAATTGGGTCGTAAATTTAGATTTTATCTGATTTTCTGTGCTAAAGCTGCTTTCACAAGGTACACTTTTGACAAACACAGAGCAACTTTTATAACTTTGGAAATAAGTTTAATCTCATGGTTATTAACAGAGACCCGGAGCCGGAGCGCTCCAAAGCTATGTTTTCCCTGGAGCTGGAGCTCTAAATTTCCCCCTGCTCCAGGGCTCCTTTAGTTTTTAATATTCTTTTAAATCTTTTTTTTCCGTCTTTTAAGTTTCCAGGCTTAAAATATTTTAATTACATCATTTTTCAGTATTCTAATTATATCATTTTTTAGGTTTTTTTTTTTTTATTAGAGATGAAAAACTTTTCAAAACATGGTAACCCTACTTTACTTTTACTTTCTACTTGAGCTAAATGACAAAACTATTTGAAAACAAATATGGCCGCCTGTTGTTTACATGTGTAGTTGTACAATTTTGGTTGTTTGAAAAGTGTAGAAGAAATTTAAGATTTTTGTGTTTAAAATTCCACCAAACTTTCTATTTTAAAAGTAAAAGCTAAAAGATGTCATGTTGTCTGAACAAGCATTTCAAGTTTCATGAGAAGAAAAATGCATTTTTGTCGGATCTTTAATGAAGGTAAAGGAAGAAAGAATTTGTGAGCAAAAAATTAAATGTATAAATTAAAATCTGCAACTCAAAAGCGCAAAGTCTGAGCTGAGCTGGAGCCGGAGCCACAGTATTATATCTAGGAGCAGAGCTGGAGCTGGAGCATCAAAAATTGTTCGGCTCCGGGTCACTGGTTATTAATAGTGGTGTACCGTATATTTTCAGACTCAGGCCAAATTTATAGTAGTAAAAGAAATGCCCTTTCTACTGATAATGTAGAACGTTTGGTGTTTTTGCACCATAATTTGAAATATAATAAATTTAACTATTAATTTTTTTATTACATTTATTGTATTTTCAGTTACTTTATCCAAAATAGTAGTCTTTTCTGTTTTCCTATATATTTAAAACGAACTTATTTGTATAAATGTGAAACTAAATTTTAATCTGGAATTATTTTATGAGGGTTTTTGTTCTTAACTTTTTCTATATTTTGTAGACATATTGTTAAATACCGAGTAAATAGTTTTATGAATTATTGCATATATTATACATTGACATTCGAATAACTTTTTACAGATCAGTTTTAAATTCATTTGCTTAAAAAATTAAGTTCTTCCAACTATTCGGTATTAGCCGAGTACTCTGCCAAAATTTTGCCGAGTATTTACCGAGTACTCAGTACGGCTCTAGTTATTAACTTGTAAATGGAGGGGGGATCAGAAATTGGGTTAGTAGCCAGTGGCCAGTAGACTGTTTTATTAGTGGCCACTTTTTAAAAGTGTCCAACTATAATGTTTCAAACTTTCTTGACATCTAAATAAACCATAATTGTACCGTATTTTCCGGCCTATAATCCGCAGATTATCTGTTAAAAAACCTCAAAAATTTTAAGTGCGGATTATCTACCGGTGCGGATTATCTGCTGAAATTTTTTTTAAGCCGAAGTTCAGGGAAGACATCCAGTTTCTACCGGCAGTCATAAAAAAAAATGTAAACAGTTATCAAACCATTGTCTGCTATCGACCGTTAGTGGAGTTGCTTGTGATTGGTTCACATGTGACGTTATGTGCTAGTGGGAGTGGCTTCCGATTATGATTTCTTTTTAGCCTTTTGGTAACATGTTTCTATGAAGAACAAAGCGTTTCTCAACTCATCCCTTTCAAAAATTTGCAATATCAATCATTTATGAAATAGCTCCTCCTAAACTTACGGCAGTTTTACTGATTACGATGATTGATATTATGATGCAACCAATGGGAATCCATCACACATTAATCGAATGTATCATTATCGTATCGTAGTTTCATGGTTTTACTGCTGCCCTCTATGGATACGATAATGAAATACAATTATGTCCTTGTAATTTATATTAAAAATCAAACCGTATTTGATGATATATTACGTTGAAAGTTATAATAATGTCTAAGAGAAAACCTGTTATTTAACACTGCAGAATTTAAACAAAACGTTATTTAAAAAGCGGAAGATGACTTAAAACCAGGAATTATTACAGAATTATCTGTATTCACAAGACCTTCAACATTTTAGATATGATTCAATGAAAAAAATATTTGTATTTTTTAACTTGTAATTATTTGATTATTATTTTATTACAATTATCATTTAAATAGAGCAACTAAATAAATAGGGAGGTGGTTTATTAGTAGTACTTTGGCATGTTGCAAACAATGAGTAATTCTCTTATCGTCCGGCGTATAATCTGCGGATTATACGCCGATGCGGATTATCTGTTGAAATTTTTTTTATAAGGGCTAAAAATTGCGGCTGCAGATTATAGGCCGGAAATTACGGTATATAAACTTATTTTTCTATAAATCTGAATATTTTATACTGTCCAACGGTTCATGACAGGAATCGGGAATAAGGAAAATTTCCTTAAGATCAGAAAGCCTATCACATTTTTTTTTTTTTTAGAACATATTTATGGATTATTTGTATATGTTCATAAACACACATTAATCAAATTTATTTACGTTCTTTATATAAAAAATAAGTTAACCCGGCAGGACGCGCGCTGTGAAACGTAACACGAGAACGGGCATGGGGTGTCAGCACACCCCAAACATATTAAATAGGCATAAATATGAAAAAAACTTTAGAATTCTGTCTGTTAGTGAAATTCATGATAAGTACACTCTTTCTCGTGAAAAATGATAGCTAAAATGTTAAATTATCGTTAATTAAAAAAAAATAATAAACAATAAATTAAAAGCACTCACCGACAGCAGACTAATATTTTCTGACGTGGGGTGTCAAGTACCTGTCCTGCTGGGTTAATCAAAATTCCAACAACGTGTATTAGGGATGCACAATGTGTGGCCTGTGATTTCATCAATGAATAGTGCAAAAAATTGCAGTTTTTGCTCGTATGTCGCAAAAAAAAAAGTGAATTTCATTAATTAGTCATATGAAAATCAAATTTATCGATCTGATGCAGGAAAATTTGTGAATTTCGTCAATTTATTGCAGGGAAAATTTTTGTGAGTATCATCAGCAGGGTTGCTGGCTTTCAGCCAGGCCTCGTTTTAACCACTTAAAAAAAAAAAAAAACAGCTTTTATTGAAAAAAGGCAGATTTTATTTTTAAGAGTTGGTTTACAGCTAATTTATATTAAATTTGGATCAATTAATTTTCAGTACACTTAAATATTTTCTACTAAAAATATTATAAATTTCTATTAAATTTTGCAAAATAAATAAGTCTTTATAACTGCTAGAAGGCAACTGTGAAGGAATTATGTCTCAAAAAAAATTATAAATATTGAAAAGAATAGAAGTTACTCTTCAAACTGGTGTTTTGAAATTTTATATTACATAGCTCCACATTATTTTAAAGATTATATTTAATTAAACAGTGACAAAATGTAACACATCAAAATGGAAAAATTCTTATGTGGCCATATGGAGAGATTAAGTTACAAATGCTAAAAGAGAAATTAGAGAGGATATAATATTTGAGGAAAGTTTGGTACATAAGTGTGTAAAATAAAGAGCAATTAAATTTAAATAAACACAACTAAAATTTTCTAAATAAAATTTTGAAAAGCATGTTTCTATGCATATTAATGCATATGCTATTCATAATATAGGGAATAGGACAGGTAGTAAAATAGGACTTTTATATTAATTCTTAAAATTAGTTAATAATAAAACATGTAACTAAGTAACCATTGTCCTCTTTAATTTTATAAAGCATTAAAAAAAGGGGGGGTGAAAGGTGTAAATGGTCAGTGTAAACCAGTTGGTATGGCACTTTTAAATTTTAGCTGACCTGACTCCCTGTGGCAGAATGTGCGCGACGAGCGTCGCAGACGTTTCAAGGCTCTGCAGACCAAAAACATGTAATACACAGCAGAAGAAAAAAAACCGGGGTGAAAGCGTTTGCTAAGTGAGAACGGTCTGAAAATTAAAATCTGTCATCGGTCCAAACATTTGGAAATAAAAAAGAAATCACTGAAAAATATCGCAAATTATGACAAGTGATTGAAAAAAAAAAAAGCTTTTTTTTTTTACTCTTTGAAACTCTAATTTCGTCGAAGGATCGTGGTGAAACGCGAATTTCGTCGAAGGATCGCGGTGAAACGCGAATTTCGTCGAAGGATCGCGGTGAAATGCGAATTTCGTCGAAGGATCGCGGTGAAATGCGAATTTCGTCGAAGGATCGCGGTGAAATGCGAATTTCGTCGAAGGATCGCGGTGAAATGCGAATTTCGTCGAAGGATCGCGGTGAAATGCGAATTTCGTCGAAGGATCGCGGTGAAATGCGAATTTCGTCGAAGGATCGCGGTGAAATGTGAATTTCGTCGAAGGTGTTATGCATCAATTGTTTATTTAAACATTCAGTAAAGTTTAACTTGAATGATAAAGCTTTAAAGTATTTACTTCCTATTGATGCACATTTATTTTTCACCCTCTCTTGTTCTTGTTTACATCCGAAACGACCGGCATTTTCATTCATGCGTATTAGCTTTTGAGGCAAGTGCCGTTATTGAGTAACTGTCAGTAACAGTGATTTCGGTATCTCATCTTTCGCCGTGAACGGCTGACTTGTGACGTCATAGTTTGCAGCCAATTGCGTTTAAGTTGCGTTCGTATGATCGGAGTTTCGGATGTATTCTGAGTAAGTTTGTATCTATCGATTGGCAGCAATTTTTATGCAAAACAATTGCTGTTACCAGGTGTATAAAGGTCTGGACTGATTTTGGATTAGTAGCTTCGTGAATTATTATGCGTTTGTATAACTTGTCATAATGTAGAATCATTAGATTAGTTTATTTTTATATTATGATTTGACGGCGAAGTAAAGCTGTTATATTGTATATAATCATATCATCTTGCTTCAAATAAAATGAATTTGTTTTAGAGCTGGTGTCTTAAGTCTTCCACATTAACCACAGCAACTCTGTTTGCCCAATGTTTTAATTGGTCAACAGGTTATGGGCCCAGTGGCCCTGTGGAAGTGAAGATAATGTTTTTTTCTGCTAAGCGCTGATGAACTTTTCCTGTTTCTTAAAAGATGTACCTCTTTACTGGAGTTCAGATGTTTCTGAATGACGTTTTTCGGCGACGTTTGTTATGAATTTTTTTGACGTCTCCCATGGACTTTCGTAATGTTTTCGTCAATTCTTCGGATGTTTTTTTCGTGAACCTTACCAACATTGCTGAAGTGTGTTTACAATTGCTTCGACGGAGGCCGTGTTAAAGATGGAATTATCTAACATTGCTCTTTTGACCTCCACGAATTGGGAAACATGGAAGATAGAAGTGAAAGTCCTGTTAATGCATTTTGGAGCATGGAACTACATTGAGAATCCTGATCCAGAGAATGAGGTGAAAGAAACGGGGGAATCGTCGGAACCGAAAGCAGGGAAAGATGATAAAACAGTTCCTGTAACAGACCAGTTGACTTGGAGGGAAAGAAGCGAGATGAATTTAAGAAAAGCTAGGTCATATACAATAGTCTATCAGACCTTATCGCCTGAGTTTAAGCCTTTAATCGCTGGTACAACTAGTGGAGCTGCTGCCTGGAAAATTCTAAAAGATCATTTTGAACCAACTACAAGAGCCCGAGTGATACATCTGCTGGATGAATTTTTTAGTGTCCGATATAATCCCAGTGAGAATCTTGGCCTTTTCCTCTGCCGAGTGAATCAAGCTGCTGAACGCCTTCGGGAAGTTGGACATACATTACAGCCTCTGTATTTGGGGTATCAGATGATCCGGAGTTTACCAGAGGAGTTCCAATCAACAGTACAAGCGATTTATCGTTGGCCAGATACCGAATTTGTTCCAGACAAGATTGAATCTGAATTGCTGCTAGAGGAGAACCGCCTGAAATTAGCAAAGAGAGACCTGTGTTGTGAGATAATGTTGCTTTTTCTGGTGAAATAGCTGAATGTAAAACAGGTAAATCTTCTTATAAATCTGACAATTATGTAAATCAAAGTAAATTTTCTAAAAATAAGAATGTTATGCAAAGTAAATTAATAGGTCCTTGTTATTGTTGTAAATCTTATGGTCACTTAATTGCTAATTGTAAATTTAAAGGTCAATCTAAAAATTATCAACCTAAAGGCTCTCATTCTAGAAATTCTCAATTTAAAAATAAATTTTCAGAAACTAGTAATATTGAATTAAAATGTAGTAAAGTAAATTGTGATAAAGTAAAATGTAATAATGTACTTTCTCTGAACAAGAGGCTAGTTTAATTGAAATTTCTCCATATGAAGCTAATTCATCTGACTTTGGCCAAAGTGGTAGCTGGGTCTTTGACACAGCTGCTACGGCTCATTTTTGCAATAACAAAAATTTGTTTTTGGATTTTGAACCTGTTTCAAATATGCAGATGTCACTTGCTGTTGGAGAAAAAGAAAGTCCTGTTCAGGGAAAGGGTACTGTAAATTTTTTTGTAAAATGTAAAGATGGCAGTTTTAATCAGATTATTTTAAAAAAGGTTTTATATAATCCAAATTTACGAAGGAATCTCTTGTCTGGCAGTAAACTTGAAAAGTTAGGAGCAAATTTTGTAGGTAGTAAAAGTAAACTTGTAGTATATGACAAAGAATGGAATTGGTTATTTTATGCAGTTAGGAAAAATGATTTGTATTTTTTAAAACCTTCTCATTATAATTCTATATGTAAGGGAGAAAGCAACTCGGTTAACATTTCAGCAAATCATTCTGTAAAAGTTAATTTGAATGAATTATGGCATGAAAGATTTTGCCATGTAAATAATGAATATTTAATTAACACATGTAAAAATGAAAGTGTTAAAAGGACTTCCAAAGCTGTCAAAGTTGGCCGAGGATTGCATCTCCTCTAAACTTACAAAATCTAAAAGAACATCATTTAGGGCAATAAATAAAGTAAGGTCTAAAACTGCTCTGGAGCTCTTACACATGGATTTGTGTGGGCCTTTACAGGTGACATCACATGGGGGGGAGTAGATATTTTTTTACCATGATTTTTCTCGTTTTGTTACTGTGTACACCATCAGGAATAAGTCTGATGTATTTCAGATGTTTTTGAAATTCCAGAGTAGGGCCGAAAGGTACTTAAATAAGAAAATAATTTCTATCAGAACTGATGGTGGCATGGAGTTTTGTAACAAAGATTTTGAGAATTTTTTAGAAAAGCAGGGAATTGGTCACGAGAAAACGAATCCGTATAGCCCAGAAATGAATGGCATTGCGGAGCGTTTCAATTTAACTGCTCTTGATGGTATAAAAACTCTCCTCAATGCTAGTGGCTTGTGTCAAAAATTTTGGGCTGAAGCCTTACATTGTTTTTCATATACCTGGAATAGGGTTTGTCACAAACAAAATAAACAGACCCCTTTTGAGATGTATTCAGGCAGAAAACCCTCGGTTTCTCACTTTAAAAAGTTTGGTTGTGTAGCATATGTTGGAGTGCCCAGGCAGGTCAGAAGGAAGCTTGATATGCGAGCTAAACTAGGGATCATGTGTGGGTATGCTCATACAACAAAAGGCTACCGAATTTGGTTAATAGAGGAAAATAAAGTTGTTGAAACTATTAACGTTAAGTTTGATGAAACTAAAAGGGGGGTAGATATCGTTTCAAAACTAAAAGAACAAAAATTTAATTTTTCACTTTTTGACTTTCCAGAAGATGGAGATATTTTTGATGAACCTGAGAATACACCTTAATTGGGGAATGACATTGAAAGAGTTAGTGTGTCAGATCAAGACCAGAGTTCAGAGCGGTTTGGTTTAAAACCTTGTAGATCTATTCCATGGACCCGTAAGGCAGTAACACGTAAAACAGGAAGGATAAAACAGACATTTATTATGGCATAGAAAGAACAAATACTAGAATTAGATCTTTTAATGAATTAATAGATTATTGTAAAACAAATAAAATAGAATGTGATAAAAACTTGTTTGATTTTAGCAGTAAAAATAAAGAATCTGGTAAAGTAACTAATCTTTTAGATATAGGTGAGGCCAACTTAACTGAAATTAAAATTCCTCAAACCTACAATCAAGCCATTAAAACACCTGAAGCATCAAATTGGAGGGACGCAATGAACCAAGAGTTAAATGTTATGCATGAGCGTAATGTATGGGATCTTGTGATACCACCAAAAGATGCTAAGATTCTTGGTAACCGTTGGGTGTATACCTTAAAAAGGAACGAGAAAAATGAAATAGTTAGGTATAAGGCTAGATTGGTAGCAAAAGGTTTCAACCAAGTTAAAGGAGAAAATTATGAGGAAGTTTTCAGTCCAGTCATAAGTTTTTCACTAGTTAGATTATTCTTTGCCATATTTTCATGTCTGTTAAAATGGGTTAATGTCCAGGTAGATGTCAACAACGCTTATCTTTATGCTAATCTGGATGAGACTGTATACATGCACCAACCTGAGGGTTTTATTAAAGAAAGAAATAAAGTTTGTAAGTTGAATAAGGCCATTTATGGTCTGCATCAATCTGGCAGACAGTGGTTCTTTGAAGTGGATGATGTTTTATCCAAATTAGATTTTCATAAACTCAATTGGTGTAATTGTGTATACATGTTTCAGTCCAGATTGATTCTTTTACTTTATGTTGACGATATGGTTCTTTTTGGTAAAACTCAAGATGATTTGGATTATGGGTTAAATTTGCTGCAAAAACATTTTAATTTAAAAATTATGGGGACAACCAGAAAGCTATTGGGCATAGAGTTTGAAGAGATAGGAAATCACCTGTACATTCACCAAACCTCGTATATTGAGAAAGTTTGTGAAATGTTTGCAGAATTTAAATTTCCTGTAAGCTCTGTACCTATTCCCAAGGGCTTGGTTTTGTCAAAGCAAGATTCACCTTCCACTAAGGAAGAAATAGAAATTATGTCTAGGTTTCCATACAGAAATCTTATAGGATGTTTGTCTTTTATAGCTGGGAGAACTAGACCCGATATAATGTATGCAGTTAATTTATTATCCCAATTTCAATCAAATCCTGGAATTACTCACTGGAATAGTTTACTAAAATTGTTAGGTTATTTAAAATATACTAAAGAATATAAACTTGAGTTATCCAGAGTCAGTCAATTAATTCTTACATGTTATTCAGATTCAGATTTTGCAGCAAACAGAGACCATCATGTTTCTATGGGTGGGTATATTTTGTTTCTGGATGAAACGCCCATATCATGGAAGACTTTTAAACAAAAATGTATAAGTCTTTCTACCATGGAAGCCGAATATGTCAGTTTAACTGAAGCTGCAAAAGAATTAATTTGGGTCAAAAATGTTTTGCTAAATGAGGTGCTTAACTTGAACTTGAGGGATTGTACTCTGTTCTGTGATAACCAAGCTGCAATAGCCTTTTCTAATTCTCCTTTTGAAAATCAGAAAACCAAACATATTCATATAAAGTATCTTTTTCTTAGAAATCTAGTTTTTGATAAAGTATTTAAACTTAGATATATTGCTAGTAAATTTAATCTTGCAGACAGCTTCACAAAGCCACAGATTAAAGAGCAGTTATTGAAATTTTGTAAAAGTATTTTTGATATTTAAAGTTTTATTGGGGGGGGTTATAGTTTTTCACTACAATGTTCTTCACTCTGGTCAATGCCTTGCCAATAAAGTCTTATATGACCTGACATTGATCAGATTGTTGTTTTTGAATTTAAAGTGTAACCTTTTTGTTGTTGAACTTTTTGAAGTTTTACATTTTTGAACTTTTTGAATTTTTCATGTATTTGTAATTTTTTGTACCTATATGACCTTTTCCATATTTTTGTAAAGCTCAAGAGATGGTGAAAAAGGAGGCCGATTGTTATGCATCAATTGTTTATTTAAACATTCAGTAAAGTTTAACTTGAATGATAAAGCTTTAAAGTATTTACTTCCTATTGATGGACATTTATTTTTCACCCTCTCTTGTTCTTGTTTACATCCGAAACGACCGGCATTTTCATTCATGCGTATTAGCTTTTGAGGCAAGTGCCGTTATTGAGTAACTGTCAGTAACAGTGATTTCGGTATCTCATCTTTCGCCGTGAACGGCTGACTTGTGACGTCATAGTTTGCAGCCAATGGCGTTTAAGTTGCGTTCGTATGATCGGAGTTTCGGATGTATTCTGAGTAAGTTTGTATCTATCGATTGGCAACAATTTTTATGCAAAACAATTGCTGTTACCGGGTGTATAAAGGTCTGGACTGATTTTGGATTAGTAGCTTCGTGAATTATTGTACGTTTGTATAACTTGTCATAATGTAGAATCATTAGATATTAGTTTATTTTTATATTATGATTTGACGGCGAAGTAAAGCTGTTATATTGTATATAATCATATCATCTTGCTTCAAATAAAATGAATTTGTTTTAGAGCTGGTGTCTTAAGTCTTCCATATTAACCACAGCAACTCTGTTTGGCCAATGTTTTAATTGGTCAACAGAAGGATCGCGGTGAAATGCAAATTTCGTCGAAGGATCGCTGAAAAAACGGGAAGTTTGCAAAGACTCACATAAAGAAATGCCATCAAAGAATTGCGTATGAAACACATTTCGAGAAATGATCACGGGAAGAGCGCGAATTTAGTCTAAAGGCCGTTGAAAAAAAGAAAGTTTAGTCGAATGATCACAAAAAAATGCAAATTTTGTCTAAGGGACATTGAAATAATGAGAATTTCGTCACAGGATCGCAGAAATAACACAAATTTCGTCAAAGGATCGCGAAAAAAAAAAAAAAAACGCAAATTTCTTCAAGGACTGCGAGAAAACGCAAATTTCTTTAAAAGATCGTGATCGTAATTTTTTTTTTTTAATTTTATACATCACTTGCTGTAGTTGTTGAAGTTTTAAAATTTTCCCCACATTTTGCAGAAAAATTTTCTGTTTCATTGAAAATTTTGAATTTGAGGATTTTTTAGATTTAGCATCAATATGTTTCGGGCTTCTTTGAATTGCTGATCTATATTTTCCTTCCATACAAGGATTTAAGTTAAGTTCACATTCACAGAACTTAGGCTATACAATGCAACACAGCAGTTAGAATAATCAAAACTCGTGAATGTTAAGGGATTACTGTATTTTAAACCCTGACTAATACTATTCTTTAATGATTCAATTTATTATTCATTAATAGTATGTTTTGATAAATATTTCTGTTAAATAGGATATTGGCAGAAATGTTCAAGAGAAAGAAAACATATTCAAAACGACATGTCCGCCGCTTGATTAACAGGGACATATCTCGGTCAGAGTCTCATAAAATAGTTCTGAATACATGAGGAACCTTTCTGAATACCTGTCGGAGACTACAAGCAACCTTATAAGGCCCCAAAGTTTGGAACCTTCAAAAAAGTTTGGGACCATATCAAGCTCAGAGGAATCTGAAGATGAAAGATTTTTACATAGGGAGCCTTTCCCAGAAACACCTGATTTAGGACAACCTTCAGCTTCAAAAACACCTGATCTGTCTTCGATTTCAACAACACCTTCAGGTAGTTAATAATTAAAATGCAAATCTCTGTTAATTAAAATGCAAATCTCTAATAATTAAAATGCAAATCAACTAATGCTGTCACTACCGACGTTAATGAGCTTTTGTCTTTCTTCGTGAATATTAAGAAAACTGCTGCATACAAAAATATAAAAATTGGTTGTACAGTAGACTCCCTTAAATCTGCCCTTCTGAAACTTACTGTTCAAATGTAGAAAAGCAAAATTACAGAAATTTGTAGTTTTATATCATTCTGTATGTATTTCAATATGTAATTCTCAATAATATGACTGAATTTGTAGTTTTTCATAAAGGTTAATAAAATAATTTCTGATAAATTCTGGTTGATAAATTAATTTCTGAAAAAAATCAAGATATTGTCAGTAATAATTGCAAGCTTTTTATCAAATATATTTATGTGTTAATCAGGTATGTATGTATTTTGCAGGAAAATATTGAAACATTCTTTAATAGGTCCCAGGAAAATATAACAATTATACCTGTAAAAGGAGATTCTAAACAAACCATTTAAAAATGTTTTAAAATAAGGCCTTTTTATGAACAGTGTGCTTGTTTGTTTTTTTCAACTACCATTTGTGGAAATTAGTGATACTTTTTATGCCTGATTTTTCTGACTGATGACCTGTTAAAAATTTTCCTATATTTAAAAAACTGAACATAACTACCCCTGGTTTGTGAAGACAAAATTATTTTTCCTGTATTTCCCTCCCCCTCTTTTAGCCAATTCTTTTTTATTGCTGCATGTTTTTTTTGTATTAGAAGGTATCGTGTCATCGACTGGGAATTTTTAGAAGTCTACCGTGATGTGAATTTTATGAACACACGATCCTAAGTGTATATGAATGAGACAGCAACTAGAAGGTGCAGCAGAAGATCACAAATTTTAGTAAGTCGTGTTACAAATACGTTGATTATATCAATTGGTCGTTCTACTATATCCATCATTTATAGATAAAAATCATAAATTTTGGCATTATAACATTAGCAGCATTTTAGTCACTAATTTCATCACTAGTTCATTATATCATGAAATTTGTCGATTGTCCATTAATAACAATCATATTTTCGGCAGTCACTTCCAGTTAAAAAAAAAAAATAAAAAAACTGATTTCGTCAGTTGCAGAAGCATTAAGTGAAAAAAAATATAGCTTAAAAAAACAAAATTAAGTACAACTTCTGAAATGCTAATATTTTATTCCTGACATGTGTTCAAAATTCTTGAAATAGTCAGAAGAGAACTTTAAATAATTTACTCTTGATATAGTTTTTGCAATGTTGATGTCTGTGATATTTCTTACTAAAACATGTGTAGCTGTATTTACATATAAATAAAATTCCTTTACTTTCCTGAAAAAAATCCTATATATCATTATCCTATAATATTTTTGACGAGTCATTTCTAGGCTTGCATTTGATATGTGCAGATTTCTATTTGACTTAATTGCTTTGTGACTTTTTATTTAGATAGGGAGAAAGGAAAAAAAATCTACAAAATTAATAAAGTTGGTTGCAAAACTTGAATTCAAAGTTGATAAATTAGTCAACATCAACATTAGATCTATTTATGGAAAAATTCAGTGAGCAACAGATAATTTCGATTGACACTATTGCCAGTGAGCATAGACTTCCTCAGTTTCCTCTTGAGACCCCTGAAGCTGTAGAAGAACTATACTTGGGGAAGACCTTAGTTGACAATGGTGATTATACTGAGCGAGCCTTTTTACCGACTCTGGCATTGTTGTATTTCCATACTGGGAGATATAGCGATGAGTTTGGTGCACAGAAAATCCTTTTTCGGATTTAATTTATATTATTCGTTTACTGCTGAAGTATATTCTTGGATCGCCAGACTGTTTATCGTTGTTTGGAGGAATAAATTTGCGCGAGTTGAATTTACCAATTTGTTTTTTTTCCCGTTCCATGCAGATTTTTTTTTTTTTTTAATTCCTGAAAGAATTCCAGTTGATGATAGACAGCCAAAATACATTTAGAATAAAATTATTTTATAAAAAAATGAAAAATCCCCTTTAGGGACGCCGGCTGGGGAGGGGCCAGGGAAGGCCACCGCCTCTCTCTGGATTTTGAAAATTAATTTTAAACGAAACTTTTTTCATTTCTGATTGTTAAAAATGAAAGATAAAATACTGCCTTGCCTTCCTCAACCCCTACCATAGCAAAGAATTTTTAATACTTTTTCTTTAAATTTTCTTTTTACATTCACATGTTTTTAATTTATCCAAAAGGGATCAAAGACCCTGTGGCGGGAATTTTTTTTCTTTTTTTTTTTTTTGAATTGTCAATTTTGTTAAATGTTTGTAGAAATATATTTTGGAATAGTTACTATTTTTTAATTGTATTATTTTATTGCTTCTGAGTATGTTTAAAAATTGTCTTAAATGGAGAATTTTGTCAAAATTTTTTTTAATTTAGCTTATTTCATACTTACATTCTGCAGCGGGCGAATGTAGCCATAGACCTCAGCCATCCAACAACAAAAAGAAATATTTAAAAATGTGCAAATGCAAACGAGATATTAGAAAAGTAACCTTCCCATTGGTTTAACATTAACTCACGCGTAAGGCTCCTGTTCCTACAGGCGAAGACACTCGCGAACTAATGCTAACCCTATGGGGAGGTTATTTTCTAATATCTTGTTTGCAACTAGGAATTTTTAAATATTTTTTTGCATTGGATAGCTTAGGTCGATCTCTACATCAATCAATCTACAAGTGCTTATCTCTACTCATTTGAAGCTCCAAAATAACAAGCAACTAGATGAAAACTACATTTTTCACTAGAACAAAAGAACGACGTACAGCAAAGTCACTCTCACTTTAGGCACTGTTTATATTGTTGGCCGCTATAGTGCAGGCACATTCACTATCTCAAACTGCCCTTAGTTTTTAAACTAGGTGGGGTGGCGGCATAACCCGGGTTGGCGGCATTCCCCCGGTCTCCCCTACTTTTTTTTTTTTCCTTTTTTCTCCATGTAAATGAAGAAAAGAACTTCGGTTCTTCAGTAACTCTTTTTTCTTAATACAAAGAGAAATTCAGCAGATTAAAGTAAAATCTCGATATTAGCATTAACATTTTTATAATTTATGCAGATAATAACCAAACCATTCAAAATAATATTTATCTTGAAAAATTAATCATTGTACTTCATGTAAGTTCATTAGATATAGTTGGATAATCGTATAACTTAGCAAACTGTCTTCAATTCTGTTTTGATTTAATGAACCTATTCATTTATGGTTAGTTTATTTGTTTTTAATACTTTCTAAGTTGCAAAAAGAAATTAACACTCATATGTACAGTTATATTTAATTTTATTGTATAAATAACTTAAAGTAAGTATAAATTTACGAGTTTAGCTCCAAAAAAATTTCCTTTTCTTTTTCCGTATTTCCCACTTTCATGTCTGAAGACAAGATAAAACTAAAAGCAAATTTTACTTTTAATTTAGATTTCAACTGGAACAAAATTATGTATCTTGCATACAAATATTCACTTACATACATGCTTCTGTATTACTGTAATTTCGGGTGTATAAGCCGCGGGTAATTTAAGTCTGTTTCAAACTGGAAATTTTATTTAAAAAGTGTAGTCAAATAATTGTTAAGCAGAAGCAAGATACATTTTATTTAAAAACAATTCTGGTAGAAAACTGAATTCTCTGAGCCGCGGCTTATACACTGGAAATTTCGGTAACTATACTAAAATTTCCATATAAATAGCAAATTAAGTACTTTTTTTTTTTTTTTTTTTTTTTTTTACTTCCAAATAGTATATTTCAAGACAATTTCATAAAGCATGAATTACTATTAAGAAATCATGTCATAACAAAAGTTGGCAACTATGTTTAAATTCATACAGATCACGAAAGTGCTGATTTATTTTATTTGTCATGACATACCACATGAGACATAAATAAAGTTAAAAGTATGTACAACGTAGACTGAACTGCAGTAGAGTTTCTACATCACCTGGAAAAGTCTTGGGACTTTAGAAAATTGCTTATCTTCAATATTTTGTCCAAAATCTCTTGTAAAATTTAATATTTCATGGTGATCATCAAATAAGTGAAAGCTTTTTTCTACATGATGATATTTCGTTTAAATCACCCTCATCCAGAAATTCCTACGTTTGCCATATTCACCTCTACAGTTTTAAAACTGCAATGCACATTTTAGTATTTTTGAATAATGCAATATTTATTTTACCACCAGCATGCACAGTGAACTCGCCACCACTAAAAATTTCTTAAATACTTGTAGTATTTCATATTAATTATGTAACTAGCACTTTTTTAATGTCACTAATAATAAGCTAGAAGTAGCTCGGAGTCGTTCGGTAGCTTCATCCTGATGGGCCGCCGCGGCGAGCGGCCCATCTTCGTCCGCAGCCCTTTATTCTTCTACTCTACTCCGACTCTTTTGCGGAAGCAAGATTCTTAGGTCCCCAGCCACTTCCCGAGTAAGAGACTCTCTAGCAAAAGCCAGATTGAAAAAAAAAAAAAAATTGAAACCAGACAAATTTAAAAGGGAAATTACACAAATTAAAGACACCGAAAAGCGGGAAGGGTTGGTCTTGGGGCGATGAAGCTACCGAACGACTCCTAGCTACTTTGAGCCCATTATTAGATGTACATTAAAAAGGGGGGAGGGAATGTGTCAAGAAAAATAACATCTTAAGAACCTACTGCATTTGCATGCTGCTGTTAATATTGTGGTGAGCATTATTTAAAAATGTTTGCATTTCAGTATTTTGAAAAAAAAATCACTTAACCTACCTCCAAAAGGAAATATCCTCATTTAAAAGAAAGAAAAAATGTGCAACCAAAATCAAAAATGTAAAAAAGTTCCTTTGTAGAAATCAACCTCAGTTATCCAAAATATGTTGGAATGCACTCGAACCATCTTAGCCCTTTCTCTTCCCTTCCACCCTTTCCCCAGAACTTTTAGTTTGAAACAAGTAATATGGTAAAGTTGCTATTTAAATAAAGTTAAAGAATCTTTTTTGTCTAATTCAAAAAGCACTTTTTTTAAAGGATTTGCAGAAGCTGGTATAGTATTTTATAGCAGAAAATAACATTTCTAGAAAACTTGAAAGCAAAACTTAAATTTTGTTTTAAAATTGCATTATGTTTTGATTGTAATGCAGCATTGTGTACCAAGTTTTCACTAGGACATAAAGGAGGTGCAAAGGGAAGTAATTTTTAATGGAATTCCTAAAAATATACTACGACACTCTAGTACAGGCCTTAATATGCTAATTACTAATTATGTGTTTTAATGTTTTCTGAAATTGTATGAACATATGCAAGATTTAAAACCAGATCGGTGAAAGTAGCTAATTTTGTGTGCATGGAGGGGTGTCAGTTTGTCAGATACCAGGGTTCGATTTAAGCGGTATCGCATCGCAATTTGCGATTCAAATTTAACTAAAATGCGATCCAAGAAATGCATTAAATCGCAATCATTGCGATGCATATTTCCCACACCCTTTGTTATGTCATGTACACGTTAAAGTTAAAATTTAAAGGTGTTTTTACACGACATACGTTGTGTTTTCACCCTCCCCAAGTGTTTATTTACAATGGAAGTACAGCGAGGAAGCACGCTTTTTTTTTAAAAAACAATTTGTTGTAAATTTTCAAGATTTAAAAGTTACGTTAGCTATTTTTTACTTGCTATACAAAAGTGTCTAACTGCTATTCAAAACTGACTTTGTATAGCAGTTACTGCTATGCAACTTTATTTTTCTAAATCGACCCCTGTCAGATACAAAGGAATATTAGTATATGATGGTAAGTAAATTTGCCATCAAAAACATCCCTTTAGAAAGCATTGTAGTGCTTTTTTTTGAAGGGCTAGATTTTCTCTAGATTTTCATTTTAGAGCATTTAAGAAAATGTGACATGTACCACTTGGTCTTTAAATGTCTCGTATGTGCTATTAAGAACGAAAATTACACAATTAACTTTTATAAAAAGGCGGGATTAGGTAGTGTATTGCAATTAATTTATGTTCTGATTCTATTAAATCAATTCTGATAATATGTGCAAAAATTTTAGCATTTAGTTTGGTATTTGTGTTTCACATTTAGTTTTGATATGTGTGTTATACAAGCTTGCTGTACTGGCAACTAAAATTGGGTGATGCCACTCTGCCTCTGGCATAATTAGAATAAAAAGAAAACAAAGTAGAAATTAAAATGGAATGGAAAGAAAGCTAAATACAGTTGTCATGTAAACAACAATCATTAATTCATCAAAATTAAAAAAGCTTCAAAGTAACTTTACCTTTGAAAGTTTCTTTTAAAAACACAAAAAATCTTTCTGAAAGTGAGGGTTTTTTTAATTAAACTTTTCTTTTTTAAGCAACAAGGTTAGTCAACTGAAAGTCTTAACATTATAAAGAGTGTAACATCCTGTATTTCTTTCTAAATAAATTACCCTTTTTTCTTATACAGAAATTTTCTATTATAGTGAGCTCTGAGAAATATGAAAGACTGAAAATTCAGTTTAAAAAAATGCATATAATGTAATATATAACCCTCTCCTTCCTCAAAATGTAAAATAAAAACTTTTTTGTGTTAAATTTGTTATTCTGCAATAACAATACATTAAAGTAAAAAAAATAATAATAATAAAAAATGCATAAGACCGTTTGAAAGAACTTTTCCTAGCCCAAAGTAGCACATCTTTTTTTTGCACTTTTAAAAGAGTTTTTTTTTTTTTTTTAAATCTTGCACACTATATTTAATTGCAGATAGGCTGATATCAGCCTGTATCTCTGCCACAATTAAGTATTCCAAATTTCTTCTTTGCTGCCTCCCATATTCATCCTGAAATCCTCCTGTGAACGATTCGCAGGTTTATAACCTTGAAGTATCCCAAAATCTTCCCTGTGATACATCCCATAAACTTCCCGGGGAGTTTTTATGACCTTGAAATATCCCAAATTCCTCCTAAATTGCTTCCCATACACTTCCTGAGGAGGGTTTTAAAGCATACACTTGTGTGACCTTGAAGTCTCCTAAAGTCCTCCCAATTTCAAATCCTCAAATCATCCTCAGATCCTCCTGGGGAGGAATGCTAGGGAGGTCCTGAGGAGCTCTCCAGGATGCTATAAGGCGGACATTTACGGTTCCTGAGGACCTCCTGATGACAATTTTCTGCATCCTCAGGGATGCCTTGGGGATGAGGATAGTGGATTGTCAATACTCCCCAGGATATCCCTGGGAGGCAAATGTGCTATATGGGTACTCAATAAAATAGTTTTAAATAATTTTGATATGTTTAGAAATAAAAAAAGTTATAAATAAGGGTTTCCCGTAAAGTACTATTTTCATGAAAAACCACTTGTGATTTCACAAAAAATGGTTGCCAAAAAAATTTTGAAAGGTTTAAAATTTTTTTAATCCTTGTTTTAGACTCCTAAAAGTGTAGTAAATTAAGTGGTAAAGAATTAAAAAAAAATCACAAATATTGAGCAACATGGTCTGGATGATTTCATATGGATTGACCCGTAACACGATTTTAACTGAGGAGAAAGTTTTGTTGGGTAGGAAGCAAAAATTATTGAAATTAATAATTTCTGCACTTTAAAGTTTTTATATAATGCTTCAGTTTTTACTAAAATCAAATTTGACACGCTATTTTAACTTTTGTTAATTTTTTTAAATATTTTTGTAAACTTTTGTGAATTACCTAATTTTTTTTTGGAGGGGGGGGGGGGGGATTGCACTCTCTAGCCTCACCCAAATTATTCTACCTAAATCCATATGCAGGTGGGATGTTAAAAGCATTCAATTAAACTGAAAACGATATAATTTCACTGCAAATCCGAAACGATCGCATCAATTTATTAATGTTCAAATATATTAGTTTTTTCAACCTGAAATAAATTCCGGACTTTATTTTGAAAAACTGTCAGAATTGAGAGTCGTGTAAAACCCATAAAAGTTTAAACATTTCAGAAGCTTTTTGTAATTTCATATTGAATGTTTTTGTGATTATTAAACTTGGTTGATTTTAATCTAACCCTACCCTCATTTTGCTTTTAATGATATTTTATGAAGAAATACAGAGCTGATAAAAAATTTGCCTAAATAATAAAAATCGGGTGCAATCGCAGTTTACTCTCCTTCTTGGCACGATTTTCAAAAATCGCCAAATTGGTGTGTTTTTGCGTACTATCTCCCGGAGCTCCAACATCCGGGAGACAGTACGCAAAATTATTGTTTTCTCTTCTCGTATATTTTGAAACAAGTACCTATTCGCTTTAAAAGTGAAAAAAAATACATAGAATTTCAAATTATTCAAAATGCATTTTTTAAAGGAATACAGTATATCAAAAATACCAAAAAACAAAATTTTCACTTACCCAAATTATTAAAAAAGAACGTTTGTAAACAGTACTAAGGTGAGCAAAACAATGTTGTTTTTTAATCAGAGGGGCCTTTTTTTTCAGGGGGGCAGCACCCCCCTGTTTTTTTAATTCATAATTTTACCTTGTACTCTAGGGTATTATTCAAAAGCATCACTAATCTAACATTTTTAGTCATTCATATCTTGAAACAATCAGCCTTTCTTTCATATACATAATTCAATAAAAGCTCAAAAATACAGGTAAAAATAAAATAATAACTGATCGAATATTTAATCTCACCTTTCACGCATTCGTCCAGATAGATACTTGTTTCAAAATATACGAGATGAGAAAACAAATAATAAAATCACTCGACTGCAACAGAACACAGGGAACTGTTCAAAACGAAATGCCGTGTGCTATAACGTATTTATTTCCAAAACTTAAACATTTCTTCAGCTTTATCTTACGTCCAATAAAAAATCCTTTAATAAATTAAAAGCGTCCAATCAGAAAACAGCTTACGAAGAAAAGGATTTTAAATCGGAGCTCTCATCTTAGGGTTGCCATATTTAGTGACGTCCGAGGAGCAGCCAGATAAACCGGGGTTGCCACCATGGCACAGTTATCGAATGAGATTGGCGAAGGAGAGTATATTATGATTACCAGGTATTGAACTTTAAACTTAGCATTTTGACGCTGAGATGCCAAGTTTGCAGTAGCGGCTCATCCATAAGTGCTGCAGAGCTGCAGCACCCCCTGTAATCTTTAACAACCCCATATATTTTTAATGTTATCTTTGTACATCAATTTAAACCTTAACGTAAGTAGGAAAATAGATCCCTTCTCGCTTGTCCTCAATGGGTGTGGGTGAAAAAGCCCCTTTTCATTCTCATTTTCGGCTGCAAGGCAACGCAGCTCTTATCATTCCCATAGATGGTCATTACGCATGCCTGACGGTAGAAGAAAGGTGGGGAAGAGGATAGCATTGTTGCATTAGCGTCCGTGCTGCAACCCATGCAGATCACTATTGAGAGAAAAAAAAATATTTCGTCGTAGTGTCTTTCAGCCGCATTTCGGAATTTTGTATTCAACTACTCAATGAGTGTGCTGAATTTACAAAAAATAGTATTTTCCCAGTTGTCATTAGTTGAGAAAAATGACATTAAAAATATCGGGCGTCCTATGCCGGACTTAAAAATTATTCAAGCATCAACAAGCAGGAAAAATTCGTATCAGCGAAAATTTAATCCAGAAATTTATACTAAGCATGACTGGTTATGTGGATGTGATTCTAGAAATGCACTATTTTGTTTCCCGTGTTTGCTTTTTGGAGGAGATAACGGCTGGACGAAAACTGGCATTAAAGACTTGGGTCATCTACCAGAAAACATGAAAATTCTGAAAAACATGAAAATTCTGAAAAACATTTGAGAAATGTTGTGAACTTGGCCATGCTCGGAAAAGTCAATATCGCTACCCAGTTGAGCGAAGGCTATAAATTAGCATAATCAAACAATGTACAAAAAAATGTACAAACAGATGTACAAAAAAATAGAGATATACTCTCAAAAATAATAGACTGCATTAGGTTTTGTGGGAAATATGAGCTACCACCCCGTGGACATGACCAAAGGTTGGAATCTGCTAAACCCGAGATTTTTTGAGGACTGCTGGAATTTGCCGGAAAGCTTGATGGAAGCTTAAAAGCTCACTTTGAAACTGCTTCCGTTTTCAAAGGCAATTCAAAACGAACTATTGGATTGTATACTGGAAATATGTCGAAAGGAAATAATTAAAGAGATTAGCCACACAAAATTTCTAGCTGTCATGGCAGATGACACAACAGATATTTCCGAGAAAATCCAAGAAGTTGTAGTATTTCGCTACGAAAAGGAAGGTGAAGTGGTTGAAAGATTTTGGGGGTTTCATAACCCATCTTTGCAAGACACTGAGGGTTTGTCTCACTACATTCTAGAGCAATTGAGTATAGTTTTGAAAGATGATTTTCATAAGCTCATAGCTCAAACTTATGATGGTGCAGCTGTAATGAGCGGTGCAAAGGGTGGTGTACAAGCTATAATTAGTGAAAAATATTGCAATGCTCATTTTATACATTGTTATGCACATCAATTGAATTTAGTTATATGGAAAAAGCAGCTTCCCAGAATTCGAAAGTGCGTATATTTTTCAGTAGTTTGCATGGTATACCAGCATTTTTCTCGCGATCTCCACAGCGCCTCGCTGCATTAGATTCCGTCTCTAAAAGAATTCCCAGAGGTTCTAACACAAGATGGAATTTTAATTCTAGAACAGTGAGTACTGTTTATGAAAATATGACGAACTGAAGGAATGTTTTGAACAATTACAAAAATTAAAGAACGCAAATACAGTCCAGGCAGCTTCGGGACTTTTACGTATGTTGAATGACAGAAGTTTCCTCTTTTGGCTTTCTTTCTTTCACCGTATCATGCCACATGTTGACCTTCTGTATGATGAGCTTCAAAGCCACAATGCAAACTCTTCTTCTATTAATTTAGCATTAGAAAATTTCTATCGAGTAATTTCTGCAATTAGAAATGAAATAAGTTCTCCCCAATCTGATACTTTAGAGGAATCGCATCAAATTAGAAAGCAGAGATTTAATGAAGACTTAACCATTATAGCTAAAGAAGTCTGTGACACGATTTGTTTCCAAGCAAAAGAACGATTTAAATTTTTAGGACATCTTTCAGCAGCTAAATTATTTGCTTGCGTGAAATTTTCTGATTTTTGTAAAGATTTTCCTTCAAAGGAGTTAGATGAAACTGTGCTTGCATATCCTATGTTAAAGAAAGAAAAGCTTAGAACAGAACTTACTGTTTTATATGAGAGAGAAGAATTTTCAAATATCTCTGGAGCAACACAAATTTATTGTAAATCATGGCCTAGAAAATTCGCTTGGTGAAGTAAGCTGTTTGCTGAAAATCATTCTCACAACACCAATGACAACATCGGAACCCGAGCACTGCTTTTCTATGCTGAAAAGAATAAAGACATTTTTAAGAAGCACCATATCAGAGGATCGTTTATCAGCGTTAGCAATGATCAGTGCAGGCGAGGACTTAATAGCAAGAATACTAAATTTTAATGAAAAGGTTATAGATGAATTTGCTGGCCGAAAAGAAAGAAGAATGTGTTTTGTATTTAAATAAATTGAAAATATAATATAATTAAATTAAATATAATCACTCTAATGTATAATTTAATTGTTACTTACAATTTTAAGTTAAACACAGGGGACAATTTATTGGAACAATCACCGAAATTGGATATTTTGCTGCCTGAGGTAAGAGTTATTTTATAACTTCTTTACTGTTTTATTCCAACAAAACACCAAACATACAAAACATATGTTAATTGTCATCCCTCAACATATGTTGCTCTAAGGCGGCAACAGGCTCGGACTGGCCCGCCGGTCGGAGAACCAGTGTGCCATCATACTTTTCAAGACTTTTTTTACGACCTCCGAAAATCCAAGGCTAACGCCCGTTCAAAATGCCACGATATAAAAATTTAAACGAAGTCGATAAAATATGAGCTATTTTCAATTGTGACTTTCGCGAGAATAAATATAAATCTGCATCACGAGTCGATGCTAGTTTGAGAACATCAATACAGAAATGTAACATGTCCAGCGTAGAGATCGGAATCTGAGAGTTACGTGGTGTCTGACCCCAGCTTAGTTTTTTTTTTTCTTCTCCGCAGACTTGTGCCGTGCGAGATCAGGCTTGCATTTCTTTTCTTTTCCAGTTCTCAAATTCACTGCTCGACAACGCAAACTTTGACACATGTTCTGACTAATTTTTAACTCTTTAAAGCATAAAATTGACAAGCCTGACTATTGAAGGGATTTGGAATCGATTAATATTTTCCATTTTTTATAAATAAATTATTTGTCGAGATATAAAAGATTCTTGTCACGTGGCTGAAGGTTTTCCTCCTTTCTCGCGCTATCGCTTCCGGAAATTCGATTCAAAAAGCTAACTTTGACAGTATTTTCTCAAAAATATATCGTCTTTATTAAAAAATGGATAAAGACATTCGATTACATAGTTTCTCAATAAGAACACCTGTTAATCTTATGCTTTTCCAAAAAGAAATGTGTCAGAAAGTAGGTTCTTTAGGTTTGAGAAAAGCCTTAATAAATGACAGAGAAATATTTTCTCAAATCTACTTTTTATTATGCAGGTTCAAAAGTTATGATGTTTATGTTTTTAACCCTCCTATTTTTCTTTTATTCTAAACTACATTATTTTTTTTAAATGTTAAAGTGTCTAAGAATCTAAGTACTAATCATTGTTTTCTACTGTGTAATTTCTGTCTTGCGAAGACATCGTAATTTTAAAATATGCTGTAAAATTTCCCTATAAATATGTATGCAGTATTTTTTAAAGGAATCGTAAATATATGTTAAGAAAAGTCTGAACTGTTTGTAGAAATTGAGTAGGGACGGGCCGTGAGCTGTGAAAATATAAACGGCCAGGCCGAACTTTTAATTTTTATACCGCGCCTGGGAATGGAAAGCCGGGCCGTGCAGAACTCTTCTCTGGTTAGAATCTTGCAGAACTGCCTCATTCCTAACTCACGAGCCGCTTACTGCAAGTTTGGCTAATTATAGAAAAAGAAGGGGTATCTCAAAATGTTTCATATTTCTTCTGAGAATAGTTCAATAAGGTATATATTCAGAAAAAAAAAATGTAAAGGTGAGTTTTACTTTCTTCCATTAAAACTTTTATGTCAAAAATACAACTTTTCGCTGTAAAAATGATACATTTAATCTTATTTTATGCATTTTTTTTTTTTAATCATTATCATAAAAATACCTATTATCAAAATTTAGTTCATTCTTTACTCAATAAAATAGTTTTTAAATAATTTTGATGCGTTTAGAAATAAAAAAAGTTATAAGAGTTTCCGTAAAGTACTATTTTCATGAAAAACCACTTGTGACTTCACAAAAAATGGTTGCCAAAAAAAATTTGAAAGGTTTAAATTTTTTTTAATCCTTGTTTTAGACTCCTAAAAGTGTAGTAAATTAAGTGGTAAAGAATAAAAAAAAAAATCAAAAATATTGAGCAACATGGTCTGGATGATTTCATATGGATTGACCCGTAACACGATTTTAACTGAGGAGAAAGTTGGGTCGGGTAGGAAACAAAAATGATTGAAATAAATAATTTCTGCACTTTAAAGTTTTTATATAATGCTTAAGTTTTTACTAAAATCAAATTTGACACGCTATTTTAACTTTTGTTAATTTTTTTAAATATTTTTGTAAACTACCTAATTTTTTTTGGAGGGGGGGGGGGGGGGGGATTGCACTCTCTAGCCTCAGCCATTTATTCTCCTATCTAAATCCATATGCAGGTGGGATGTTAAAAGCATTCAATTGAACTGAAAACGAAATAATTTCGCTGCAAATCCGAAACGATCGCATCAATTTATTAATGTTCAAAAATATTAGTTTTTTCAACCTGAAATAAATTCCGGACTTTATTTTGAAAAACTGTCCAGAATTGCGAGTCGTGTAAAACCGGTTACCCGTAAAAGTTTAAACATTTCAGAAGCTTTTTGTAATTTCATATTGAATGTTTTTGTGGATATTAAACTTGTTTGGTTTTAATCTAACCCTACCCTCATTTCGCTTTTAATATTTTATGAAGAAATCCAGAGCTGATAAAAAATTTGCCTAAATAATAAAAATCGGACCGTGCTAATATTCTTCGTTTTGAGATATCTGTATTTAAGTCAGCGACAAAATAAGTCACTAAAAATCTGATAAACGAAAAAAATAATTAAACATTTAACACGAAATGTAAGATTTGCTTCTTATAAATGCAAATATCGAAATGAAATGAAAGGCCATTTTCAGTAACAATGTCACGTCCAGCCGCCAGCGTCAATGGACGGACAATATTCTAGCAGTCTGCTATAATAAAAAAATCAAACGTAACTATGTATAAAAAATACTAATCTATAACATTAAATCAAAAAACGTTTGCTTCGCAACGAGATATTAATTTATCGTTCCAAAGATAAAAAGAACATACCGCGCTAAATCGAAATTCGTAATTCTAAATGTAAACAAATCTATTGTTGCCATAATTAATATTATATATTTCATTCATCTATGGTGTGTTCAAGATGCACGCGCTCAGGAGACAGAAACATGGAGTGGGTTTTTCTCCTGGATGGAAAAGCGTCCAGTGCGTTCAGGAACAGATCATAGATTTTTGCTAATTTTAAAGATTATTCTCAGAGTAAAGATAAGAAGTAGAGGCCGAATCCCATTGTTATTTCGGTCAGAACTTGAAGCACACATGTTTCCGCTTTCATCGCCAAAAGGTTGTCTTTTTTGGCGGTGATCACCTTATTGACAACTGTCGGATTTGATTTCTGCGAGAGAAACGCCCGACGCAAGAAAGTTTCAGCGGGCACCAGAGGAGAAAAACCGGTTTGGCGCGTTTTCTCTGCCCACCATCACGTGACGGTGGGTAGTGATCCCGGCGTCAAGAAAGGGTTGCTATTTCTGAGTCCAGTTATATGAGAAGTCTGAGATAATCCGTTACAAATGCAAGATAGATAGGGTTGCCAGCAAAACATGACAGACAAATTCCCTGACTTTCCATGACCAAATCTAAAAAAATTCCATGACTTTCCCTGACGAAACGGGCATATAACGAAATTTGCTACTTATTTTTGCAGTCGTTTTTCCCAAGCAATTTTTTTCCCGACACTATTTGATGAATTTCGCATCATTTTTCCTTTTTTTGATGAATTTCGCGTCATTTTTTCTTCAAGACTTTTTAGAAAATACACTGCTCAAAACAATTAAAGGATATTTGAAGTTTTATATAAAATAAAGATATAAACGAAATTTTTTTTGCCGAAAATAGAAGAAGAGAATCACAAATGCAAATTTTTCTGGTTTTCAAACTGTGGAGTATGCAAATTTTGAGTTCGACGTCAAAAACGTCGCTTCAGCGGCAGCGAATGAAATTTGACTTTCAACTGGATAAAAGAGAATGAAGACAAGGATGATCGGCATTCAGTGATTGCTTTGTTTCGATGAGTACGATGTCTCAGCGAAGTCATTTGACAGATTCAGAAGCTTTGAGAATTGTTGGTAGGTTAGAAGGGGGCCAAACTCAAGCCGAAGTAGCGCAAGCCATTGGAGTGTCACAAAGTGTCATTTCCAGGATCTGGAACCGTTTGGAGAGTGGATGTGCAGGCCAAAGACCAGGGCAAGGTCGTAGACGGGCAACAACGGCCAATGAAGATCGGTATTTAGCGTTAACAGCTCGGAGACACCGAACCATGAACGCTACTCTTCTCCAACAACACCTTCGCTCGGCTACAGGCATCACGATTTCAACTCAGACTGTCCGAAACCGGCTCCATGCTGTAGGTCTGTATGCTCGCCGACCGATGGTATGTGTTAGATTAACATCAAGGCATCGTCGCGACCGCAGGGAGTGGACAACCGAGCATGTCAACTGGAGGAGAAATGAATGGAGCAATATTCTGTTTTCTGACGAGTCCTGTTTTTCTGTGCATCCGGATAATAGGCGTATTTTCATCTGGAGGGACCGTGGCAGTAGGAATAATCCTGCGTTCGTGCACGAAAGTGTCAGATTTGGCGGTGCAGGAGTGTTGGTGTATGGTGGCATCTCCATTGACGGGCGCACTGACCTCTACATTATTCGAGATGGAGCTCTGACTGGTCGCCGATATAGGGATGAGATCCTCAGACCTATTGTAGTCCCTTACGCTGCAGCAATCGGAGATAACTTCATTTTAATGGACGATAACTGCAGGCCACATCGTGCAAACCTGGTGGAGGATTTCCTTTTCGAGGAAGGAATCGTTCGAATGGAATGGCCAGCGTGTTCTCCAGACATGAATCCAATCGAGCACGTTTGGGACGCTCTAGGAAGACGAGTTTCTGGCCGCCAAAAACCCCCACAAACTCTCCAAGAACTGGAAAGAGCTCTTCTGGAAGAGTGGGGCAGAATACCCCAACTCGTCATTAATAACCTCATTGAGTCCATGCCTCAAAGGTGTTCAACGTTGATGCCCGCCCGTGGAAACCATACCCCCTACTTAAAATGATTTTCTTTGAAGAAAACACCTTTTCTTATTCTTTTTTTCTCATATGCACAAATTGTGTTTTTTTCCTTTAGTACACAAATGCGCAATAAAATGCATTTTTTTTCTGCCAAACATGTGTAATTTATTCTCATATAACCTACTATGTCTGTCGACCATGTATCAATCAGCTAAACAGTTTACCAGATACAAAATCCACCTAAAACTGCAATATCCTTTAATTGTTTTGAGCAGTGTATATGTAAATTCCCTGACTTTTCCTATATAATTTGAAATTTCTCTAACTACTTTGAAATTCCATGACTTTCCAGATTTTCCCTGACTTTCCATGACGCTGGGAACCCTGAGATAGCTAGATGGCCGAATGGATAGAGCATTGAACTCAAGACTATGGGTTATGGGTTCGAATCCTTAGAGCCCCAAATTCTGTTTATAGATTTTTTTTATTTTATTGGTTTTATTAAAATATAAATTTATATTTTTCACAATAAATAACTTTCATAAAGATAAATTTTTATATGAGGACGTGAGTTTCAAAACTCGTCTCATCCAAAAAAATCAAATTTTGGAAAATCGCGAAAAACCTCTAACTGTGACCCCGTGCATTGAATATCTCCAAATTTTTTATATATATATATATATATATACTTATAACTGCACTGCACAAAAACATTAGAGGAGCAAGCAAAAAAGTGAAGAGAACAGTGCAAGACAGCCATGTATGGGCATAAAATGGATAGTAAACGTGTATCAATGCGGAATGCAGAATAAAAGACGCAAAAAAATTTGTATGGTAGCTTTTATTCTTTGAAAAGATGGTTTAGGGCAACAATTTGGTTTCATATAAATGATAAATAAAAATGTATTGTCCAGAAAAGATTCAAGATTTTTAATATGGCGTGTGGTCTCCTCTAACAGCTAAGACTGCCGCACACCTGTTTTCCATGGATGCGATGAGGTTATCGATAAGACTTTGGGGAATACTGTTCCACTGCTCAAGAATTGCAATCTCCATACCGGACAGTAAAAGGAGGCCTTGGTCTCGCAGCAATGTGTCGTCCGAGTATGTCTCAAACATGCTTGATCGGATTTAGGTCAGCAGGGCATGCTGGTCATTCCATACGCTGTATTGTTTTAGCTTCAAGCATGTTTTCCAAAAGACAAACTGTATGAGGTCTGGCATTATCATGCATGGAAAAAAAGAAATCACTAATTACTGCAACATAAAATACGACATGAGATCTCAGTAACTAGTCTGTATTACTTCGGACCGTCAAAGTGCCATTCCGAATTATATGCAGGCCCGTACGTCCACCTATGCTGATTTCAGCCAATAGCATCAACCCACCTCGTCTGTAATGGGATCTTTCACGAACGAATGTCGGATTATTTTGAGTGCCTCTTTCTCTCCATGGCAAAACACATCAGATGTCACATCCACACTGAATCGGGATTCGTCGGTAAACAGAGTTTGACTCCAACAACGTTGCCTCCAAACTCGATGTTCAGTTGTCCACATTCTTTGGGTCGCACAGTTGCTTGAGATCAATGGAATACAGACCATTGGCTTACTTGCATAGAGACCACCCTGATGAAGCCTATTTCGGAATGTTTGGCTCGACAGCCTTCGTCCTGTGGCCAAGAACAACTGTGTTTTCAGCAGAGTAGCATTGTCCGCTCCGTCTCGACGAGCTGTTAACAGGATATATCGATCATTAGTTTCTCTGGTAGCACATGGCCGACCTTGCCCTTGTCGATGTCTACCATTCCATATATTTTGGAATCGATTCCACAGTCTTGCATTGACACTTCTTGCGACCCCAACAACGTCCTCTCACACTTCGTTGTGTTTCCCCAGATTCGACGGTCTCAATAACACGCCAAGCCATGGGTTTCGTTAAATCACATTGTTGTGACATTTTCAAGTCACCTTTTCTCAAAACACAAGCTGATCAATTGAATTTTACCAGTGAAACAGACGTTTCTGCAAAATACAGATTCCAACACTTATCTCCTTTTCTACTGTTTGACGTCATAAAATTTAATTTGTATGTGAAGGTTTTTTTTTATATGTTTTCTACTACGCTTTGAATTATGGATGTTTTGTTTTACGTAACTTATCAGTGTATATATTTGCGTAATTTTGTTAAAACCATGTGCTCCCCTAATTGTTTTGAGCAGTGTAGTTGCTCTATGATATCATTGTTTTAAGTTAGAAAATCTACTTCAATTAATTTAATTTAATGGAAAAAGTTTCGGATAAGAAAGACGACATCTCAATCTAGCCCCGTGGAGAGTGTTAAAGCTGAAAGACGGGTTCTTTCCCACTTCTCCGGCGTCCGCCATATTTGAGATTTCCGTAGTTGATTTACGCAGCGAGTACTGGTTTACAGCGCAGTTTATCGCGGTCAAATACGGCGGAAGCAGGGGAATGGGGGGTAGGAACAGCTTCAAATGACGTCATTTATGTCGTCTCCTTTAGTCTTCATTTCTCCATGTTGCGAACCTATGGATACGAAGAGTTTTGTTGCCAACCTACGAATAAGAAAAGTTTTGATATCAATTTCTTAAAAAAAAAAACAGCATTTATCATACTTGCTGAAAGAAATTAATAGTTTCTATTTTTGGTCATCGGATGACAATATTTTGTATTAAATAAACAGTCAAGTGCTAGTATTACTCGTGCACAGAGGGTTCTGTATAATAATATATGAATTAGTAAGTGTATTATTAAAAAAATACATTTGCTAAAAGAATACTAAGACTTTGTAAAAACTATACAACGTAGGGTTGGGTATAGCTGTATCCAGCAGGACGGTCGTTCTGCCAAGCTAAGCTATAAAAAAATGCTAACCCCGCCAAACAAACAAACGCCAAGAAACAAAAGCCAGAACAGCGTAACTGCTTATTATACTGAAGACAACTTGTCCATGTTAAATCGACCAAACGTGGCATTTTAAAATTCAGATATTTAAGAAAGCAAGTATCGCAGAGAAATAAAATTAAGACTAGAAGAATCTACTGAAGAAAAGCTTCAATTTGAGGCCAAATTCGTCTCTATAAAATAATTATAAACAGAGATACAGGATTTTTTTAAAAAACGTCGAGATACTGAAAATGATCAAAAAATCCTTCGTCAAACATATATTAATTCAATTAAGCTACAGACCTAAATAATGGACAGAAAAAAGTGTGGAATGCATTTTCGGACAGGTAATTACTCGATCTACGTGCTTTTATAAAATTTAGCTTAAAAAAAATAAAATTTCTATCCTTAATATGCAAAAAACTGTTAATTCATTCTAAAATTATCAAATGGACCCTATTCAGGTGACGTCAGACGCCAGAGCTGGCGGTATGATGATCCGTTATTCTAGTTACTGCACCGGCAGAATACCAGTATGTGCAGACGCAAACACCACTAGCAGACGACTTTAGCCTTGACCCAGGTTGAGTGTATAAATTTTAACTGAAAATTTGCAAACTTTGGAATTTTCTCGCATACAGAAAAACATTTTGAATTTAGATTACACTATATTAACCCTAGAACTACCGAAAATTTTACTCAAGTTTTATAAAAACATTCTACACCAGAATTTTTACTTAAAACTATTTAATTTGTTTATTTAACTTATTATTGTCTGATTTATAAATTTAGTTTGTTTTGAAGAAATTTCTGGTTTGAATAAATATTTTGAATGTACATGTCGGGTCCATTGGACCCTTCTGATAGACAGAGGGTTAAGTATACACTGCTGCATCAAAGAATTTTTTTGCGTTATTTTTAAGAAACAAGCATTAATAACTGACACTCCATAGACTGCTATGCTAAACACCGCCAGTAAATACCGCCAGCAGACGAATTTTAGTCTCGACCTCAGGTCGCGTGCATAAGGTCCATTGTGCTAATCAGTGATAAACCCGCCAACGAGCGCGTACTATCCTCATTATAATAGCAAAAATCCACTTCAACTTCAATCTGGTAGATGAATATTTTCCATCAAGATTATTTTTTCGAATAAAACTGCATAAAAGTTAATTTTTAGAAAGATTTTTAAAATAAAAATGATTTTATAGAGAAATGGTACCTTTTAAGAAGAATGCATTCTAAGTTAACGGCATTTTAAGTTTCATTCCTAATGTAAACAAAACTTTTGAAAATGAATTGAGTTGAATATGAAAAGGTTTTCAGGTAAAAAAACAAACAAACACAGAGGTCATATACGCATATTGGCGCGATTTGTTTCTGACGCCAATGTCATATACGCAACGGGTACTTAAATGGCGCCAAAGTGTCGTTATTTTGCTTGATATGGTAACCCGGATGTTGTTGTTTATTATGTTGATGTTTTCGCCAAATTGGCGTTGGAAAAATTGCGACAATATCGGGTGTATATGACATCTGTGCCAAATCTCCCTATTATTGAACTTATTTCAACATATGAGCAAACTGAGGCAAAGACGATGTCTCAGACGCATTGGGGTATCCTTTTAGTGCCAAAATGGCAATTTTATTCCATAGCAACCCAGAAATTTTGATGATATTATCCTTCATATGACAATCCAATAGAAGAGATTGCGTGTGTTTTACATTAGATCAAACTTTGTGCATTTTATAATAAAATAATTTGTGTGTGTTTTTAATAAAAGTTTTGGCACAGATGTCATATACTCTCCATAATGGCGCGATCTTTTTCTAACGCCAATGTCATGTACGCAACGGGAACTCAATTGGCGCCAAAGTGTCGTTATTTTTCTTGATATGGTAACCCGGATGTTGTTGTTTATGCTGTTAATGTTTTCGCCAAATTGGCGTAAAAAAATGGTACTTATGCAAAAAATAGTACCAATGGTCACAACGGAAGTACTTCATTCCTGTAGAAAGTAAAGGAAAAATAGTTTTAAAATCGTAATTATATATTTTTGTTGCCATTTTCTCGTAACAACCAAAAGAAAATGTAATTAAAATACGTGCTATTTTGAAAAAAATATAAACGAATGATTTCTGTTAAAACAATGGAGCTATTATATACTATATTTAATTGTAAGTATCTATGAATTATTAGAAAGCCGGGTTTTTTTTTCCGATTTTCTTGAATGACTGAATCTTTTTGCTGCATTTGTGCATTATTTCGCGATAGTGATGTGCTATGCATGCTTTACTGTAGATGTTTAAGAGTAGATCGTAAAAGGGGAATTCTTAAGCGGATGCGAATGACGTCATTTTACATAAAATAAAACGTGTGTTTTAAGTCTTAAAATTGAAATTTGTTTTGTACTGCAGTAGAGTCCCGCTTAACCGAGTTATTTTCTTCTGATGGACTGGTGGCTTCTATTATTATGAAACAGCCATTATAAATGAAGTGTTAGGTGAAGATGAAAGAGCAGCCGTAAAAAAAAATTACGGCCATTCCCTCCCCCCCCCCCCCCATTCTGACCAGAAAATCAGAGTTCTAACTTTTTACGGCTGCTCTTTCATCTTCACCTAACACTTCATTTATAATGGCTGTTTCATAATAATAGAAGCCATCAGTCCGTCAGAAGAAAATGCAGTAATGGAAATGCCGGGGGCGACACTAAATTCTGAAAAAGCAGAATTCCTGTTCTCTAGTTTTTTTTTTTCTTTTCTTTTCCTTTTTTTTTTATTAAATAATGAAAGGCATGTATCTTAAACGTTTGTATTTTAAATTAAAGTTATGCATTTTATATAAAATAAGTGAAAGGATTAAAGTTTAAGTAAAATTAAGGCAATACGAATGCATGAGAAGGAAACAATAATAGGCAATTTATCACCTGCACCCGCTAGCATAAAATTAACGAGTTCATGATTTCTCTATCAGAATCTTCTTACTTGGCGAAGGATTCAGATAGTTAATTAAATTATGGATAAAAGTAACATGATGTAATGCTTAGCATACATTTAACGGGGATCAAACTGCTAGACAGAGGCGAAAATAATCTATTAAATTCGAAATTGAAAAGAATAGAAAAGAAAAGAATTTAATAAAATTGAAATTTCTGTGATACCGTTCGGAATAGAAACCGACAATTTGGCACATAGTGGTTATTTTAAATATTCGATAAGAATAATTTCTAAAAAAGGTAGAAATTAAAAGTTCGAAACGACATAAAAGCGTTCTATGAACGTTCTAAATTATGATTTATTTGCAATTGTTAGTCTGCAACAATTGCTGAATATGCAAATTGTTATAAACATGAAATTGTTATAAACATGACTTTTTGGATCTAACTGGAGATTTCTGTGAATGAGTAAGTTGATATTCTATTGTAACTGGTTCTGAGGATGGTAGCCAACGTTCCAATAATGGGGTACCATAGCATTTACTACCAAGAGAGACGTCCCGGGTTTTTTTAGGTGAAGTATTCGTTGAATGTGTCATAGATGTATTATTTGGTGGAAAAGAGCAGTCGGTCTGGGTACTGATGTGCCTTACGGATTTTGGTTGTTGTTTGAGTATACTGGAGTAAGATACCCCAACAGAGGGGGTCCTAGATTCAATAAGTTTACGGGCTTCAGGGTAGGAAAGTTTTTGAGTAATCTTAACTGCAAGAATTTCCTTTTCACGGATCCAGTTAGGACAAGAGCAAGAGTACGATGTATGGTCACCTTTACAATTAGCGCAGCGTTCTGGTTTTTCGCAAGTTTTACCGTCATGGCCGACTTCTGCACAACGTGGACAAGTAGCAGATCCACGACAGGTAGTATTAGTATGCCCATACCGCTGGAACTTAAAACAACGCAGAGGATTGGGGATATAAGGCCTAACTGGACAGTTTAAATAACCAGCTTTAATTGTAGAAGGTAAAATATGGCTATTGAAAGTTAGAATAATGTGTTTAGTAGGAAGTATTTGCCCATTTCGACGGATAGTGATACGGCGTACATCTATGATATTTTGATCACTTAAATTAGCTAGAAGTTCTTCTTTTGTAGAAAATAAAAGATCTGGTTCAGATATGACACCACGGCAAGTATTAAGAGTTTGATGTGCTTTAACAGAGACAGAAAAAGTACCTATAGTATCGCAATTTGACAGAAGTTGTGACTGCCTGGCTGAAGAAACCTCAACCAGTAAGTCCCCAGACTGCAATTTTTTGAGCGAGTGACCATCACCCAAAACAGACTGAAATGTTTTTGCTATTAGAAAAGGTGAAGTTTTTTTGAAAGAACTATCTGAGAGACTATCAGTGCGTTTAATTACAAAAAAACGAGTGAATAACGTCTGTACAGTTTGTTGCTCGCCACTTGGGAGAGAAATAGAAGGAATGTTAGTTTTTCCATCCATAATTGAAAGAAAGAAAAAGAATTCAGACCCCGGCCGCACCACCCACTACCGAGCCCAACAAGGGGATGCACATTCGTGCACCAGTGCTAGCCAGGGCCCATACGGTCACAAGACACTCCTATGCCAGTCTCCACCCTTAGCGAGATGGCTAGTAAGTACTCGCTCACTTGATCCCCAGCCAGTGACACAGTCAGCTGACCAGCCGATTGATGCATACGGGACCAATATGCACCTCCCGTCTGCCTGAAGCAGAGGCCAAAGCAGTGTGTTGGTTACTCTCAACTACCAGGATCCCCCTTTCCAGGGACACGGGCCGCCACGCACGGCAAACACGTGGGTGGTTTACAATTCTCCACAAGTCGATATACAGGATGATATCGGCTCATACAGAATTGCCCTCACCTCCGAAGAGGAACTCTAAGAAATTAATGATATGTAAACAAAATGTACACATATTGGGTTTCCTTTCTACTTACAAATGTTCTAATAAAACTCATTTTAATTTAAGTGAATAGATTATTTAAATTATATATAATTTGTTTTAAAAAAAAGAAATGATATCTACTAAAAAACAACTTTTCAAAAGTAAAAAAAAAAGCCAGGCTTAAAAAAGAAGAAGAAGATGAAACTTGTGGCTAAAAAATGGTGTGATATCATATTTCCAAGCTTTTATTATGGTACTTTTTTAACATTTTCCACTAAAACATTTACCATTTGTAAGTCGAGTGACTTCGTATATGTTGATAGAAATCCTCTTCTCCTGTACTAAATACATCATAACGTGTTTCTGAAAATTCAAATGTTTTAAAATTATGCATCATGGGCTTGGCGGCCATCTTTCCATATTTTACACATATTTCTAAGTACCCAAGTTTGTAAAGGGTAATAAGTTTGCATTAATAACAATTCAGAACTTCTGATTTTAACTACGGACAAATAAATTTAAAAAGACTTTTATTTTGAGAAAAAAAGTTCATTGTTACTGCTGTTAAATGCTTAATTACTCTAAAAAAGTAATCATAAAAGGAATAGCGAAGATATGTCACCATTACCTTAACACACAAATTTCTAAGCACACAACTCCGTGAAGGAAAGGCATAAAATGTGTGCTGTGGTAACAATGTCGAACTTTGGTTTTCAACTGCTAACATCAGATGAATTGAAAAAAGACTAATATTTTGAGAAAAGAAATATATTTTTATTGCCTTTAAATGATTAATTACTTTATGAAATAAATCACTAGATGAATTCTTTAGATAAGTCACTATTATTTTAAGACACAAAGTTCTCCGAATACAAGTCCGTAACGGAAAAGCTTAAAATGTCTGCTTAAGTAACAATTTTGAATTTCGGATTTTAACTATGGATTAGGGTACATAGAAATTTGTGTCAAATATGGAAAGATGGCCGCCAAGCTCATGATGCATAATTTTAAAACATTTGAATTTTCAGAAACACGTTATGATGTATTTAGTACAGGAGAAGAGGATTTCTATCAACATATACGAAGTCACTCGACTTACAAATGGTAAATGTTTTAGTGTAAAATGTTAAAAATGTACCATAATATAAACTTGGAAATATGATATCACACCATTTTTTAGCCACAAGTTTCATCTTTCTTTTTTTTTTTTTTTGCTTGGCTTTTTTTTTTTACTTTTGAAAAGTTGTTTTTTAGTAGATATAGTATACAGAGTGCAAAGGAAAGTCCCTTTAATCGGAAAATACTTGCGAACGGAAAGAGCTACAGCTATACAAGCGAGGTAACGGTACAGTAAAGTGACTACGCCCGACCTAATACAAGCGATAGCAGCACCCCTTGTGGCGAAATTTGGAAGATAGCCATTGCAAATCGAAAACGAAAACAGAGCAAATTTTGCAATTAGAAAACTTTAGAGCATCAATTAATTAGAACGAAACGACATTTGGTGCACACGGATAAGATAAACCGTCGCCTGCATACTCAAATATGTCCAAAATCGATGAGCACTTTGTACTGTGCTGTAATGTCTGTAAAGATTTCATTTCCAATGCATTTAAAATTTTAGAATAATCCTTTCAGGGCCAGAAGAATTCTGTTCGTAATCTGATGAAATAATTGACTGACACCAGAATATTCAAACGAATTTCTCAGAAAACAAAAACCCGCTAATTTGCACTTTCATTACAAAAGCAAAATTTTATTAAAATATTCTTGGTGCCATTTGTCAGTTTTGGAATTAAAATTAGATGGCTAAAGCGTCTAGCCACCGCCTTTGAAAGGGTTAAATCTATGTCGTCGTATTGAAGAAGCTTGCAATAGACGTTCCATGCTGAGAAATGTGCATGCAGAATTACTCTCACGAATACAAACGTGTATCGTGAGCAATGGCGAACTTTTCGAACTGACACACTGAATATTAACTTTTTATCACTGTGAGACAGTTTGTCTTTTTCTTGTGTGTGCGATGTTATAAAAATGTATTGAGATAAGTACGTATTTATAGCATAAATTGTGCGTATTTCTTCATACTTCTGACTATTCCATTCAAATGTTTACACAAAATGAAGTGCATCGATTTCGAACATTTTTTGATAAACAGACGAAAATTTATTTTATCCATGTAAACCAAATATCGTATTCTATTAATTAATTGATGCTCTAAAAGTTTCTAACTAGAAATTTTGCTCTATCTCTTTTCGTTTTGGATTTGCAATGGCTATCTTCCAAATTTCACCACTAGGGGGCGCTGCTGTCGTTTTCATTAAATCGGGCGTAGTTGCTTTACTATACCGTTAACTCACTTGCATAGCTGTAGCTCTCTCCGTTCACAAGTATTTTCAGGTTAAAGAGACTTTCCTTTGCACCCTGTATACTAGAAAAGTATAAATGGATATAACCATGAAAGTTCAAAGATATATGGAACCTAAGTAACAGCAAATATAGCTATTCTGTATATTTGTTATTCATTATAGGTTTTAGGTTAACCTTTAAAGACATAGTACGTGTATTGAGAGAGCCACTCAATGGAAACTAGTCGCAAATCCCATAGTATTTATGCGATTCATTCTCATTAAATTAGTCTGTTTTTAACAGTTTGATGTTTATTGCTTTTATACTGCTACTGGGCATTGCATTACATAAATATATCCTTAAAATTTGTTAATCTAGGCTTTAAAAGCCGATGGACCATAGAGTACACCGTCCCTGTCATTATGTATGTCCAAACAGTCCGTGTTTTTAAGGGTTAATATCTCGGCTAATTACCGACGATTTTTTCCGAAATTCATGATCAACAATGCTTTTATACTTCTGCTACGATAGGTACCTCCAGCTCTGCTGAACACTTTTGCTGAAGCCCGTAAATCGAAATTTGAGTGTAACGGAAAAATGCGATTTTCTCAAAAACTATGTGACCTAGGTTAATCGCTATAATTTCCCTGCAAGGTTTAAATTAATGTCTACTACCTCTAATTTTTTTCATAATTTTAGCTTCAATAGAATCGGAAGTAGATGGGAGGGAACATATTTTTGCACTACATTTTCCACCATAACTTTGAAAATATAATACCTAAAATTAAATGAAATATATTTTTGATTTCAGCGTTACGAAAGCTTTCACACGATATACAAAGAAAAGATTTTTTTTTCAAGTAACTTAGTTAGCCCCTGTATATTTTTCCTAAATATATTTATGAATATTTACTAATCTGTAAATATGTGGGTCAATAGTCTTTATTTCTTCCCCCAATTTGTACTTTCCACGTTGCATAGTTTACGAGTAAAAGGGATATGACAGACAGACAGACACAGGAGTGATCTTATAATGGTTCCGTTTTTACTTTTTAAGTACGGACCCTAAAAATAATCCATATGACAGCAATAAATATGATTAAAATTTAGTATTAAGTTTTACTATAAAAAAAGCATCAACAATTAAATAAAACTTATACATAGCTTATGATTAAACTAACTTCTTTTTTTTAACAATGTAATATAATATAATCTATACAACATATAATATCACAACATATAACATATTTTATATATATATATATCATAGCAAACGCGGTAGCGTTAAGCTATAATATGATTAAGAAATAGAAAATGCAAACAACTTTCTTAAATTTCTGTCGAACCAGTTGACGTACGACAATGATTTTTCTTTTGAAAGATAGAACTCGACGAGACGAATAAACTGATAGCATTTAAAAAAATACTGTAGCTTTCAGTAGATTTTTATTTAACCTTAAACGAAAAAATGAAGACACAAAATTCAACAAAGTGTAGCTGACGTTCTAGTGCGTGGATTAACTTCGTTTTTGTTTTCTTTTGATCCTCTTGTTAAAACTTAGAATAGGTTTTTTTTCATCTTTGTATGTTTGACGGTCGCTGAGAAAATCGAATTTGTCTTTTATAATGTCTCCATAAAATTATAGAAATCTCTCCTTTTCATTTTCTAATTTTCTAATTCAATAACTTATTTTGTGTTGCCACTCTCTAAAAAGCAGTACAATAATTAAAAAAAAGGGATAACACGTGTACTTTTGTTTTCATAAGTCAATAAAAATTGAAATTCAACTGACAGATTTTTTTATTTTTGAAACCGACGTCAACCTAAGCAGATAATGCATAATTTTCATAAATGTATATATAAACTTTCTTGATTAATATTTTGAACTGGAGTAATAGACACAATGGAGCACAAACGAGTTGATAGGGAAAAAAAACAGGGTAAATCCTAAGATTCTGTTCAGAAGCTAAATGTAAGTTTTTTTTAATTATCATCATAACATCCTGACTTACACAAGCGATAGGTATGCAGTAATATAAATACTTCACATACTAAGCATACATTAAAAAATACCATGCCATCTATTTTAAATAAGGAAGAGATGTCATATACGCACCAGAATACATAACTGGCGCGATAATGCATTATTTTGCCTGATACGGTAACTGAGCTATTGTTGTTTATTTATCAATTATTTTTTTATTTACTTTTATTTTATTTATTAAAAGTATATAAATTGTTTGGTTCTATAGTTATTAATTAAACTTTTCATTATTTATAGTTTTTTTTTTTTTTTTTAAATAGAAAGTAACTTAAAAATATATCTGTAACTGCTATTCGAAAACGAGGTTTTCGTTAAATTGGCGTCAGAAAAAACCCCCGCGCCAAACCCGTTGTGTATATGACATCTGTGCCTTAAATAATTAGGGTTTCGTTTAATTTTAGGTACTTTTGCTTGAGATATTGTCGAAAATGTACAGCAAAAAGATACGGTACTACTTGATTATCCCGTCGACCAGTTTCGCCAAACTATTCGTCAAATGATACAAACTGACATAATTTTTATTTTAAATAACAGAAAATAGAAATCACCCACTCGTGGACAGCCAACCTTGCGGTATAGGAGCTAAATGGGTACAGATGTCATATTCGCCCCATATTGGCGCGATTTTTTTCTGTCGCCAATATCATATAGGCAACGGGTACTTAACTTGCGCTAAAGGGCTTGATGTGGTAACCCGGATTATGTTGTTTATGCTGTTGATGTTTTCGCCAAATTGGCAACCGAAAAAAATTGCGCCAATATGGGGCGAATATGACATCTGTTCCGCTAAATGTCCGAAGAATAAACAAATTAGTAAAGCATTAACAAAAATACTAATAAAAACTTGGGCACAGATGTCATATTGGCACGATTTTTTCCGACGCCAATTTGGTGAAAACATCGTTCATATATCATCTATATCCGGGTTACCATATTAAGTAAAATAACGACACTTTGTCGCCAGTTAAGTACCTATGTGCGTATATGATATCTGTGCCAAAACTTGAATTAAAAATCACTTTTATTTAGCCAGTGTTTTTCGACAGTAATTTTTGTCTCATTTAATGCCCATATTACACTTAAATTTTCTTATACCTATATTTCAGGCATTATAGTAGCCACCAGTATATGATAATCCCCACAACACCCTAATGAGAGAGGCTATCGAGATTAACCTCGAAAGAAAAAATGTATGCAACGATATGGCGCATGCAAATGTTGACTCCGTTGGCTAAAAATGCTGGAAAGAAGGGGAAAGTGAAAAGGGACAAGGGGGAAAAAGTGGAAAGAGAGAGATGATAAAAGGTCGAAAGTGAAACTGCGAGCCGCCAATTGAAACTGATGAAGTCCAAGAAATGGACGAAAACGTTTTTTCAGAGAAGTGCCAAAGAGTATGGACAATGCAGTATATATTTATAAATAGCATAGTTTTAACGATATACCGGAATATATGTCCTTTTTAAGTAAAAAATATGTGTTTTTGTTTTTAAGAAAAGTAAAGAAATGTAAATTATAATTTACGATTTTAATATGTACAAAACGAAAGATAAAAGATTTTTTAAAATGAAAATTAAATGTAATGAATCCTTATATATTAATGTAAAACAAATGTGGTAAAAATGTCTATACTGGTGGCTACTATAATGCCTGAAATATAGGTATAAGAAAATTTAAGTAAAAATCACTTGATGACGTAACAAACACGTGTATCGTGTTTAATGTCAAGTGAATGTAACATTTGCTATGATCCATTATTGTCATTTAATCTTATAGTTTGGCGATAATTTTTTGTAACAAGTATGGTACAGATGTCATATACGCACCACGTTCGCGCGATATTTTTTCTGACACCAATTTGGCGAAAACCTCGTTTTCGAATACCAGTTACATATATATTTTAAAAAGGAATTAACAATAAATTTAAAAAAGTTTAATTAATAACAATAGAACAAAACAATTTATATAAATTTAAAAAAGAAAATAAAAGTAAGTAAACAATTTATTAATAAATAAACAACAACATTCGGGTTACCATATCAAGCAAAATAATAAAACTTTGGCGATAGTAAGTACCACTGTGCGTATATGACATTGGTGTCAGAAAAAAATCGCGTCAAGGTGATGTTCATATGACGTCTGTGGCGATTCAAGTACACTTCGAACGTTACTTTGAAATCGATGAGTTTCATCACCAAAATCGCCAAGATGCTTAATGATCATCGCCATCGAATATATAAATAATGCCATATTTGCAAACTCATAGGTCAAAATATAAGGGAAACCTCGGTTCACAACCACCTCTGTTTATGACCAGTTCGGTTTATGTCCAACTTCGATGATCAAAATTTGACTCAGTGGGCGTGCAATATCTCGGTTCACGACCAAGGCTGCCGAATAGTTCAGTTGGCAACCCTCACATAACTGTTGTTATTAGTCAAGTTTGGAGTAAGGTGTGCATATCAGAGAGCTTTGTGTACCTTTATTACTGTAAAAAAAAAAAAAAAAAACTGTTTGTTTTACTTTTACTCAGGTTTGTGCTAATATTACCTCTCATTGTGGCTTCTAAGAATGAAAAAGTGCTTAGTGATAGCAGTAATAGAAGCTTAAGCGAATTACTGTTCAATAAAAGAAATTGTAGCAAAACATGAGAACGATGTTAGTATAACCGGTCTAGCTAAACGATACGATGTGGACTCAGCCTTCGATTTCCACGATAATCTATATATATATTACGCTATCGTATGTGTCACAGAAATCGCGATTATTTGTTAATTGTTTAATGGCAACGCTCGAATGAAACGCATCTCATTATTTATAGAACAGCATTCGCATTATTTATTCGCATTATTTATAGAACAGCATTATTTATAGAACCCATCGCCATACCTATAAGGGGGGGGGGTACCATAGGATGGACCCTGTTCTATCGCCAAACACTGCCAAGTTTGTCGCCAACTTGGCGATATATCGCCAAATACCTGTAGACTTCCATTGTAAACCAACAGGGTTTACTTGTTTAGAGAGAATCAACAAATTGAGATATTTTAATGCAACAAAAAATAATATCAGTTTAAGGAATTATATTTAAGGGAGCCCAAGTAAATTAAATTATGAATAAAAATAACGTGAATTTGACTAAAAAACTCTGAACCTCTTAAAACAGTGTGCATTACTTGGTTAAATAGTGCATTATTGTGCGAAATAAGAAAAAAGTATTGGGAATATTTAAAAGCAACTCAGGTTTATTTATATTCAATATATAATTATCAAAAAATTTAAATGACTAGTATTAAAAAATGCTCTGACGAGCACCAAAAAAGGCTAATATGTTTTTAAGTATGAAAAAGGGTTTGACAAGTGCTTCTAATTGAGCATGAAAAAGAACAAGGGGTCCCTTCTTGGCTGCAGCTCACTGTCAATTCCAACTTTGAAAAAATCATATTTGCGCTTTTTCGATATAAAAAAAATCAGCCACAGTTACGATAAAAATGTGTAGTGTAAAGACACAGCCAGTAAAGACGCAGCCTGATTAAATATGAACGTAAGGCGACTTAGTACCAAAAATCTTAGTTCCTGCAGCATATCACACTCATGCAGTGCCACCAAGCACGCCCGCAGTGTAGAACTGTACAGAAAACTGATTTGTAGTGCAGTGCAGACTGTTGCAGCACTCTGCACAGGAACAATTCTATATGTGTACGCATAACAGTATAATGCATTCATTGATTGTTGAAATTATATCCAAGTGACTGTGGCTATAAGATGTACTATGCAGTACAACAGTGTATATGTAAATTATAAACAAACATTAGACGCATACACCTTTAACACGGAAGTACAAAAGCACAGTGTAAGTGTGCGCTGAGGTTCAAAAGCATAATAGGAATGTACAGTGTAGTATAATTTGTATAGAAATAATGGTACACAGTGCACTGTACAAAGTTGCATTGCAGACGCATGCGCAGTACAATAATTGGACAGTGGAGTTAAGATGTAAAGCACGGCGGAAAGTTTTACTAAAATACTGCGAATTTATTTTATATGGAAAAAGCGCAAGTATGATTTTTTCAAAGTTGGCATTGACAGTGAGCTGCAGCCAAGAAGGGACCCCTTGTTCTTTTTCATGCTCAATTAGAAGCACTTGTCAAACCCTTTTTCATACTTAAAAACATATTAGCCTTTTTTGGTGCTCGTCAGAGCATTTTTTAATACTAGTATATATATATATCGATATAATGTAATGTACTTACAAAATATACAAAAAACTAGTCGGATTTGGCAGTAAACAATTAACTTATAGTTTTTCTTCTGGAATATCATCGTGGTCCTCCTCGACCATCTCCTCCTGTTCTGGTTCCTTAGAAATAATATTTTTATAGAAAGTAAGCACCTCCATTTCTGACCAGTTTTCATCAAAGTGTTTTTTTAACAATGTGTGGGCATCCTTAAGTTTCTCTTGCTTCACGGGGCTCCCTTCCCCTTCTTTTTAAGAAGAAAGACCAGTTTTTACATGCCTCTAGCACAACTTTTGCACTCTGAATTTCCAAGAATCCGGATTATTCTAGAATCTTCCGAAATACACTTCCACAAATTTGAAGGTGTCCATGGTACTTAGTTTTTATAAAGTACCTTAATGCAATGCCTTTGAAAGTGTACTGAGATGCACTTAAAAGAAACTTTCAAGGGGAAAATTTTACTGAAGGAGATGTTTGAGATGAGAACTTCAAAATAAAGTTATCTTATTCAATTATGTCTTTGCTTGAAAAAAAAATAAAAAAAAATTTAAATTAAAGCTTCGTGGAAGCGTCATACATGCATTGAGAGAGTTGAATACTCTAGGTTCCCTTTCTGGTGAGTGAACTTTGAGAGGACCGGAAATGCCTTAGGTTTATACCTGAGAATAAAAATTAAATCTTTAAACACCTTCTGACAGTAAGAAATCTAGAAAGTGATTCTCCATATTGAACTTACATTTTATCTTTTGCGTGTATTTTTTACAAGTCCATGTGATCGTATTACTTTTTCTCTTCTTCCCCTTTCCCCTTCCCTCACAAAAGGCAAGAGTTTATTCACTGTCCATTATACATACGATATGCTGTAAAACTTATTTAATTAGTTTGTATGAATAGAACAGGTAAAAACTTTAAACGAAAATAGCGAAAGATCGCAGAGAAATGAATGAAAATTACTGTGATAGTAGCTTATAAGCTAGTCGTCCGTTGGTCTACGATTGCGCAGGGGGGGATAAAGCTAGTATTGTTGCCAACTCCCTAGTTAATAAGGCGAGTTTTGAAACCAAACCAATATTTTAGAAACCCAGAAAAAAAATAAAAATATTGTTTTTTTACAGATTATAGTGTTTTTTCGGTGCAGGTTTACCAAAAGAATAGATAGTAAGAGAAAACACAATTCTTTAAATTTTGGATAAGGCGAGTTTTGAAGCTCACGTCCTCATATTAACAATGCAGGAGCACATGTATTGCTATTATAATAATAAAATACTTATTTAAATACCAGAAAATGAGATATTTCGCGATGAATGTTTTACATTTGAGCGCCTTCAAAGTTATATATAGTATATATTTTAAGCAAATTAAAAAATAAGTATTGTGCGAAAATAACCGTTTGAGCGTAGGATAATTTCTTGATGTTTTTCTTTCTTTCTTTTTCCATTGAGTACTTTAGAAATTAATTTTTATCGAGTCTAAGATGCAAATCATAAGTTACGGTGTTAAAATCAATATGGAAAATATTATAAAAAGTAAAATGTAATAGATATACATTTTTTTAACTAAAAATATATGCACATATATTTTTTAAAGAGATAAAATATATGGGGTTTGCCGTCTAGTTTTGTAGTGAATGTTTGACTAGAATGTTTATAAACTTTCTACTGAAAGTATAAGAATTTTGCTTATACTAACGTGATTTTGAGTGCCATTTGTTTCTCATATTTTATGGTGTATTCTGATCTGTTGGCCACACGATATTAAAATATGCAATCATTAAATAAGAAATATATATACTAAAACCGTCTCTAAAAAATTGTCTAACAGTGCAAAAAGGTTTTGAAAGTAACATATTGTTGTAATGTTTGACTATTGGTGCTACATCACTCATACTAGAAAAACCCCGCTTTCTAATGTTTTTCGATTTTATTTACAGACTAAAGTATCCTAGTAAAAAAAGCTTGTCTATATAGAGACATACCTCAGCTACCCAAGCAAAAAAAAAAAAAAAAAATATATATATATATTTTTTAAAAGATTTCCCCTTTAGGATTAAGATTAGAGAGCGGGTGTTTTCGCGTGAATCACCAAGACTAGAGGTCTGCACGGGCCCGGGCTTGGCCCGAACCCGGCCCGGCCGGCGGTATGAAGGCGAATTTTCCAACGGGCCGGCAGAATTAGGACAAGTTTTTTAACGGGCCGGGCCGGGCCAGGACGATAAAAAAAATTAATCGGACCTATCGGCCCGATATAAGAATTTAAGCGAAGCAGATAAAATACGAGCCATTTTCAATGAATATGATTTTCTCGAGAAGTATAAATGTGCGTCACGAGCCTATACGAGTTTAACAACATCAATACAGATATGTAACATGTCCACCATAGAGATCGGCATCGTACAGTTACAAGATGTCTGATTACGGGTTTAATTTTTTTTCAGCAGACTCGTGCCGGGACGGAACTGGTCTTAATCGATCTCAGGATGTGTAGGACAGGTATTATGTTTTGTAAAAGTATTAATAGTGATAATGAACTTCTGTTAACAGTATCTTTGGAAATATACCTTAAGGGGTTCTCATATTCACTGCTCAACAATGCGAAACTTTCAAACACGTTTTCTGACGCATTTTTAACTATAAAGGCATAAAATTCACAGTCCTGACTATTGAAGGCATTTGGAAACGAATAGATTTCTCCATATTTGATAAATTACTTACAGAGATAACAGATATTCTTGTCATGTGACTGTACGCTTTTCTCCTTTCCTGTGCTATCGCTTCCGGAAATTCGACTCATAACGCTAACTTTGGCAGTATTTTCAGAGAAAGATATATTGCTTTTATCTATGAAAAAGACGGCATTTGCACAGTTTCTGAATAAGAATACCTGCCAATCTTACGCGTTTCCGAAAAGAAATGAATTCTCAAATGTGTCGAAATGTAACTTCTTTCGATTTGAGAAAAGCCTTAAAAATGAGAGAAATATTTTCGCAAATCTACTTTTTATCATACAGCTTCAAAAGGTATCATGTTTTTAATCCTTTATTCTGAACTACATTAACTTTTTAATGAATCCTTATTGGAATTTCGAAATGTCTGTAGAGACGATGACTAAAACACTGTGTAATCGTTAATGTTTACTATTGTGTGTTTTCTGCTTTGCGAACACGTTGTAATCTAAAATATGCTGTAAAATTTTCCCATAAATATGTACGTAGTATTCATTAAAAAAATCTCAATTGTATGTCGAGAAAAAACGGATTTTTTTTGTAGAAATTGAATCGGGCCGGGCCTGTTTTCACTAATTTTTGTACGGGCCGAGAACTGTAAAAATGCAAACGGGCCGGGCCGGGCTCGGGCCGAACTTTCAATTTTTACACCGGGCCGGGCCTGGCCCGGAAATTCCGGCCTCTAACCTAGCCTCCTAAGCTGTGAGGGAAAAATCTAAATGTAAAATTTTAAAGTATTTAAGTGATTCAAAAGTATTCATTGTATTTCAGATTATGATTTAATTTAATAAATAAACATATACAGGTAAGAGGCTTATTAATAAGTGTAAAAACCAGATAAAATGAAAGTAAAAATCCAGGGTGGTTTATCGTTATAAACGGCATCCTACACCGCAAACGGGTGAACGGAATGGAACGAAATTTGGTATATAGACTATACACGAGATGCGCTCACGGAATTTAAAAAAAAAAAGTTCCAAAATGTCCACCAGAGGGCGCCTTTTCTGGAAAAAACATTAAATTTAACACAATAAACGGCCAAAACAGCCAGTTTTACATTTTATTACTCATAATTCTTGTTCTGGATTATTAATATTGTTTCTGTATTCCGTTTCTGGTCGTTTATTGTGTTAAATTTAATGTCTTTTAGGAAAAGGCGCACTCAGGTGGACATTTTGGAAATAATTTTTTTTTTTTCAAAATCATCTGGTGTATAGTCTATATACCAAATTTCATTGCATTCCGTTCACCCGTTTGCGCTGTAGGACGAGCTGTAGGATGCTGTTTATAGGGGAAGTTTAATTGTAACCATCCTGTATATATATTCGCAAACACGTTCTATTTTAATATAAAACACATAATTAAATATAACTTATAAAACACATATATTAAGATTATATAAATTGATTGTTTAGGGGTAAATTCAAAATTTATTCTATAAAAATACTTGTTGGAAGTTCATTTAAATGTTTTCATTAAAAGTTCATTTAAATATTCAATTAAGTGTTTTTGCATGAAAAACAATATATTAATAACCATGTTGGTATATTTTTCAAAAATATATACAAACTTATCTGGATGGGGTACCCATCCAGATTAATAACTAAAGAGCCACATTAGATATTAAAAAGTAAATGAATTTTTAAGTAAAAATAAAATAATTTTGTTGATAAAAGTAAGATGTAAAAAAAAAAAAAAAAAAAAAAAAAAATCTATATGATAAAATCCTGCACGTTTTAAAAACAAAAACATTCGCATTGGGTTTTTCTTCAATGAGGTTGACCAAATGATGTGATGACACTTTGAAGTAGTCCCCGCACAAATGTCTAAGTGCAGGGCAATTTGTTAAAATGTGTTTAATGGTAAGTTCAGTAAAGTAACATTGTGGACACATGGGAACTGCATCTCGTAAAAAAAGATGTTTGTGCGTGATTCTTGAGTGACTTATACGGAGACGAGGGAGAAGAACATCCTTTTTCCTTGATGAATTGGAGGGTCAGATCGATATTACTGGTTTTATTGCGTGCAACTTATTACAAAGTTCTGTATCCCAAGATTCTTTCCACTTATTTATAATCACATGTTTGATTTCCTTTTTAATGTCGGAGAATGCTGTCTTACAGTGAATGAGAAATGATGCTTGCTTCGGTGCCAAATCTGCTTTTACATTACCGTTTATTCCCATGTGTCCCGGTACCCAACACAATTTAATGTTAAATCCGCGATTTTTCAGTTCATTAAGAAGATCTATTATTGATGAAATGTAAGAGTTTTCCCGTGAACAAGACAGCAGTGCATCAAGAGGTTTTAGAGTCAAGACTGCAGTGCATCAAGAGGTTTTAGAGTCAAGACTGCAGTGCATCAAGAGAGCTTTTAGAGTCTGTATAAACGATAAAAGAACGGTGATGATGCTGATGAGAAAGATGTACGACAACCTTTTTAATGGCAATGAGCTAGGCTGTAAACACAGAGATGAATGAGGGTAAATGAAAACTAAAGGAATTATAGTTGTCAACAAAATCCCATCCAAAAGAATTTGAGGATTCTGAACCGTCAGTATACACCTCAACATAATTGGAATAGTCTGCTTGATGAGAAGCAAAACTTTGTTGAAATATAGTAGGATTGGCATTATATTTAACAAAATTACCAAAGAATTGAGACAAGTAACATTTTATATGGCCCAAGAGATACCGAGGGCAAGATTTGATTCCAATACCCTCAAGGGAGGAACCACGGATTGTTTCTCTCATTCTAAAACCAAATGATCGAATGGAAGAAGGGCGATGCTGATAGAGCATATAATTGTCTGTGTTTAATAAATTATCATGAAGGGGGTGATCTGAATGTGAAAGAATCCGATAATACAGTTCAAGAAAGAGCTTTTGACGAATGTTATGAATAGCTCTTAACTGGAAAGATCCTAAAAGCTCCAGAACAGATACGAAGTGCAGTGTGTTGCACAGTGTCCAGTTCCTTTAAAATAGTTATACGGGCTGATCCATAAATTGGGCAGCCATAGTCAAGTTTTGAAAGTATTACGGGGCGGTAAATTCTTAAAAGAGATGTTCTGTGAGCTCCCCAACTGATATTTGATAAAACTTTTAACAAATTCAACTGCTTTCACATTTCGTATGCAAATATAAAATATGAGGTTTGAAAGTTATACTATGTTCGCACCGAGATAGTTGAGCCACATAACTTTTTTGAAACGGGATACCCGGAATTAGGCTCCACCCGTTCCAATTGCAAAAAGTTTTAAGTGACTTAACTTATGTTAAATTTGTAATTACAACTTCTAACTATACATAGTTTTTGTTTTTATTCTTTGCGACATGTTAATTAAATAAACGATTCAAAAGATCATTTGAAAAAGCTGAATAATTATTTATGGAACTCAACTCTAATTTTAATAAGTTTCAAATAAGAAAAACAGTTCAGTAGGTAGATATCAACTCAACTCATAGTTAAGAGAGTATCAAAAGTTAAGTGAGTTTCAGACTCGGTTTCAGAAACTTGCTCAAGTCATAATCTTGATTCCGGTAAGTCCGCTTCAAAAAACTTCAAGTAAGTGACTCAACTATGTCAGTGCAAACATAGTATTACTTTCTTGTCAAAATAAACACCTAAAAACGGGCATTGTCAACAACAGCAATTTTTGTCTTGATGATAAAAATTTCAGGATCGGGATGCCGTCGTTTACAAAAATGTACACATAGTTTTATCAGGCGAAAAATTAAACCCATTTACATTTCTCCATCTAATAACAGAGTTAATAGTAATTTGTAACTGCTGTTCAATGAACCACATGTCATGTCCTTGGTATGAAATCTTAAAGTCATCGACATACAAGCTACCATCTACAGAAGGGGGATGGTAATTTAATGTGTCATTTATTTTTATTGCAAACAGTGTCACACTCAGGACACTAGCTTGAGGGACAACTTCTTGAAAAAAAAAATCTGAAAAAAATTCCCAATGTGGACATGAAAGTTACGGATGGCTGAAAAGTTCTTTATAAAAAATTCGGAGATTTTCCCTAAAGTTCATATTAAAAAGGTCACAGAGGTTTCCATACCTTCCAAGACTTATCATAGGCCTTTTTAATATAAAAAATATCGAGACTAAATATTTCCGTTTTAAAAAGGGATAGCGGATATGTGTTTCCAAGTCAAGTAAATTGATCTACAGTAGAACGCCCACGCCGGAAACTACTTTGGAAGGCAGCAATGTATTTATTTGATTCTAGCTCATGCACAAGTCTCGCATTAACCATTTTTTCAAGTATAACCCACCCTACGTGGGACCCCGGGACAAAAAGGATCAAATTAGGGTCTCTATGACATTTTTACTGTGCAATTTGTGCTCATTTTAAGTAAAAATACCTGACTTTAAGCTTTGAGAATCCTTCTTAGAGGTGGGGGATCGGAGCAGTTGCACCGTTTGTCCTTGGGATAGTCAGGTCGTGGACTGAAGTGTTCTTTACCTCCCCCCTCTCTCTCCCTACACACAGATTTTCATGTGTCTACTTAATAAGGAAAGGGCAACTGACGTCACTGTTGGTCAGCAAGAAAAACCTGTTCATTTATTATTACTCCAACTATACGCATGAACTCCGGGAATTTGATTGGTCTTTAACAGATCTGTGATATGATTGGCCTACGTCGCAAAGTGTGATTCCTGCAATGATCCCTAAGATAAAAATGTAGTAGTAGATTGGTTGACGGAGGTATTTGTTTGTAAACATGCCCTTTCCTTATAGTACACAGGTTATGCAAAAACGTGCAATACCATCAAGTTCCATCGATAATATCGATTCTTCTGCATCACCAATCAACACTTATAACTAATGTAACGTCATTTGTCACTGAGTCATCGCCTTCTACTACATATGGGGGGCAGTTGATTAATAGCGTATCGGTGTAGCTCTGCTCTGAGGTTGCTGCATTTAAGACGAAGCGCTCGCGCTGGCAATGCAAAAGTCTGTTTAGATTGTTTGTTTTGATCGATGACAGCGATTTTTACACTTTTCAAATAGCTATAATGGCGATGACGATTTTTACGTGGTCACATTTTAAATGATTTATTATGTTTAAATGATTAATATTAATCATAATTATTAATGCATAATTAATATATTGCATAAAACTATTAATAATAATATATTATATTTAATTACAAATTAATATGTATTAGTTATGTTACATAATATTATTACACTAATAATACTACTACATTTATTATTCTGTTTATTAATAATATATTTATTATATAATAAATAAAATAATTTAATATGATAATATATATATATATTATATAATATACAGGGTGTCCGAGAAAGATCCGTACAACTTCAAAAATTTATTGAAAAAGAAACAGTAGGGTAACAGCGAAACTAATCAGGACATTAGATAGAATAGCTCAAAAAGTTTTTTTCTGCAGTATGTTTCTGACCATAGATGACGCTACATGTCATGCAAAGGAATATTAAAGCATTTTAGTTATTTCAATGGCGGATCGCGTGAAGAAAGCTCAATGTGTTGCGTGGTTTATCGAAACAAAATCCGATACGCAAACACAACGGAATTATCGAACGACGTATGGGGAATCGCCACCATCTCGGTCAAGCATTCGTGAGTGGTATCACAAATTTATGACAACGGGTAGTGTGGAACATAAAAAAGGATATGGTCGCCCTAGAACTACCGAAGAAAGTGTGGAACGAATACGTGAAACATTTCGTAGGAGCCCTACAAAATCAGTTCGACAAGCATCCCGGGAGCTACAAATGCCAAGATCCACTGTACACGATGTGCTTCATAAACGATTGCGACTTACAGCGTACAAAGTTCAGATTCTGCATGCGTTACAACCGGATGATTATGCGAAGCGTTATGGATTTGCAGTTGACATGCTGCATCGTTTGGATGCCGATGAACATTTTCTGAAACGAATACTGTTTTCCGATGAATCAACGTTTCATGTGTCCGGAATGGTCAATAAACATAACGTTCGATTTTGGGGCTCCGAACAACTACATGCCGTACGTGAACTCCAACGGAGCTGTGAAAAGGTGAACGTGTGGTGCGGATTGCTTCACGATCGCATCCTTGGACCTTTTAATTTCTCAGAAACGACTGTGACCTCAAGTACCTACTTAGATATGCTTGAGATTTATGCATTCCCACAACTGCAAGACCTTCAACCGAATGTCCTTTTCCAACAAGACGGTGCGCCTCCTCATTGGAGATTGACAGTTCGTGAGTCGCTGAATAATTCTTTTCCACAGCGTTGGATTGGCAGGGATGGTCCCATTGCATGGCCACCCCGGTCTCCTGACCTAACACCACTGGATTTTTTCTTTTGGGGTTATGTTAAAGATACTGTATACCGAACGCAAGTTAACAGTCTCGAAGAATTAAAGCAAAACATCCAAACAGCTATGTCGTGTAGAAATCTACACAACAAGGCTTGTTATTAATTTAACTAATTAAATAATTTTCGCAGGATCCAATAACATTTAAAAATAATTGAATTCTCGGAAAATAATTCTTTAGTAATTAATTTATACAATAAGTTAAAATAACATAAAAAATACTCCAAAATTAAAGTATATTAAAATGAATAATTATATAATGCGTAGAAAAAAATAAAAATATATATGTTGTTTGGTATTGGTATGTTTAGAAAAAAATAAGGAATATGAATTGTGAATTTATTTTGTATTAATATTGAAAATAAAACATTTCGAATTGTAAATATTTATATGTGCAAAAACAGTGTAATGAAATAAAACTCCCCAAATAAGACCAGACAAAAAATAGGAAATTACAGATAAAGTGAACATTGCTGACGCCAGACATGGACAGTAAATGTATAGCGAAAGAATAGAAAATTTACGATGTTGAAACCATAAATTTTCTATCAATTAAGATGGTTTTACAACACTCAACGTGGGTGGTGATTCCCTTGTGAAACCTGACGCAAGGGGCAAAAATTAAGTTAATGCTATGCAGTGAAAAATAAATTGGCACGCCCATAGATAGGGATGTCTAGAGTACCAATAAGGGACCAGGAGTAGCCTCCAATCAGAACGACAGCTCTGGGTTAATTTAGCCCTCCCAAAAAAATTGGATCTTGGAAGATGGAATGAGAAAAGATTATTAAGTCTTGTGTCTCGTCCTCAAGAGGTTCTATAGAGTATAAGATGTGATTTCCTCTAAGACCAATCCAGATACTTCGAAATTTTACATCAAGTTCCTTCACAGCAAGAAATATTAATGATGGAAATGAATGCTGAGAGCAGACCTATCCTTGTCAAGATATATTGATGAAGATCGCTGAGAGCAGACAAGTCTTTGTCCGGGAAATTAACTGATGCAGAATTTTACAGAGGTATTCACCTGATTTGGAGATGTAAGCTCAGTGGTTAGTGATGAGATGCGAATGCGACGAAGATATGATATATCAGCTGATTTCGCCTATGAAAGTGTACATTGTGGAGATGGAGCTCTAATTTTCATGCGTCACAGAGTGCCTAAAGAAAGTGAAATTGGTTTTTGAAAGATCCCCATGAACTATATATATATATAAAAAAAGGAACTTTATGCCCCGATGAACTTACTTGTGTTTAGGAATCCATGAACTGTGAGTGAACTCTATAATTTGGATGATTACAGAAAAGATCGAAGTCTATTTGGGTGAGAAATTCCTTATATTTATTTCAATATATATTCGTGGCTATTGTTTTCATGTTTTCTTATGATGTGTACATTTAATATTAAGCAACTAATTTTCTAAATTTCCACTAAAGTACATAATCTTATGTCATTGAATATTATGATTGTTCATGATAAAGATTTTAATGATAACGGGAATATTATTTTTCATAAATAAAATTTTGATTAAAATTTTGGCAAAAACCCCATCATCGGATCGTGCTGTGAACAAAAAGGGCAAGCATAAGATAACATAAATTAATAAAAAAAAAATAAGTAACAAAGTATAATTTTGATGAAAGTTTTGCTGTTCTAATGAGAATGGAACTATGTTATATTCTGATAAAATAGTAGATAATTTGAAAAGATTATTATGATATAAAAAAATCATATTTGAGTTATGAATTTTATATAAATGAAAATAAAGTTTGTTTATGTATGTATACTTTAACGGGAATATTATTTTTCATAAATAAAATTTTGATTAAAATTTTGGCAAAAACCCCATCATCGGATCGTGCTGTGAACAAAAAGGGCAAGCATAAGATAACATAAATTAATAAAAAAAAATAAGTAACAAAGTATAATTTTGATGAAAGTTTTGCTGTTCTAATGAGAATGGAACTATGTTATATTCTGATAAAATAGTAGATAATTTGAAAAGATTATTATGATATAAAAAAATCATATTTGAGTTATGAATTTTATATAAATGAAAATAAAGTTTGTTTATGTATGTATACTTATATGTCTTTCCTTTGAATTCCTTCCTTGTTCCCTTTTAGATAATATTCATAATTTATGGTATCTAATATTTTGGAATTATTAGAATTGGACGTTTCTCTATGCAACCTACAAGTTCGATATTTCCATTTCAACGTTAAATAAGTCGTCCTTGAGTTATTGCCAAAATTAATTTTATTCCAAAATTTTCTTCTCTCCTAATTTATTAAATAACATTACCCCATTAGATCTTTTCACAACGCAGATCGGGATAACTGTTTCTATTGTACTAACCATTTTACTGTCGCGTGACCTTGTGTGTTATGGCGTCCAAATCGTCACAACATACTAAAATTTAATGGTGCTAATACCAGGTGTTAGTAATGGAATTTAGGACGTAAAATTAAATGGTTGCAATGATTTAACTTATAAAAAAATATATATATTATTATTTTCCTCTATTTTTATTTTTCTTTTCAATTACTAGCAAAATTATTTTCGTATGTTATATAAAAAAATTATTTATGTGTATAACAAAAAGAAAAACTAAGGAAAAGAGTAGTTCAGTTCACAGCACATAATTTAGTACGAACATAACGAGTGATTATTATAATTAATATCTATGAAAGGAAATATTGGTGAAAATTTCATATTGTGTTTTATTTATGTGCATGCATGCAGAATATTCAGTGTTATTTCAGTAGAATTTATGCGAAAATATTATTTTACAAATTAGTATGATCTTGAAAATAGAGATAGACAATTATATTCTAAAAGTGAAAAAATAATAATTTGCAGTGTAGGAAATTTCTGAGAAACTAGGATAGAAGCAAAACAAAATAGAAATTATTCTATTATATATTTGGGAATTGCAGCCGCTAGGAAAATAAGGCATAAAAATTAAATCATGACAGGCGGCAGAGGGAAGAGACAAACTTCTCCTGAAAGGGAAACATTTACGATAGGAGTAGACACCTTAATAAATTCTCTCCAAAATTTTGAAGATAAACCAGACCAAGAAATTACACAATTTTTTGACGAATTTGAAGAATTAGCCGATGCGGCACAATTTCCCGATGATATCAAATTAGTACTTGCAAAATCAAAATTTAAAGGGCAAGCACGGGAAATTATGAAAAATACAACAGAACTTCATTAGGCAAACGACTACAAAACATTCAAAGAAAATTCAATAAAGCAGTTTCAAAAAGAAAAATCTTTCGCAAAAGCGCAATTACAGTTCATTAACGCGAAACAAACAGCCAATCAAACGATTGAGGAATTTACTAAAAAATTCAATATTGAGGCACAAAAATATTTAGCTTTATCGGGACACGAAAAAAAATGGAGCAAAAGAACTGCTTGAAACGTTGAAATTAACAAAATACCTCGAGGCGTTAAGACCAGACATTTCTTTCGAATTAAAGAAAGATCCTCCAACAAAATTCGACGATGCTGTTAGACGGGCCAAGAACATCGAAATAGCAATAAACGGAAAATGCACAGGCGAAATGAACAACTTAACAGAAACTAGTGAAAAAAAATTGTATGAGGCACTAATCAATATGTCCCAAGAGCAAAAAACTGAAATACAAGACCTAAAGAAACAGATAAATAATTTAAAGCTTGAGACACATGAAAACAAACAAAACGGAGGGGAAATTAATCACATCACCCAACAATTCTGTCACATATGCAACAAAGCAAACCACCAAACACAACATTGTTTTTTCAATAAAAGAAGCGAAAATTTCGTACAACCTAGGGGAGCTCAACAAAATAATGTTAGGCCAAGATTTCCAAGGAACTACTACACAAATTACAATTATAAAAATTTCCAAAGAACCCAGAAAATTATATGCCGAATTTTCAAAATCCACAAAATTTCAATTACATAAGACCACATTATAATCAGCTTCGACCAAATTATATGAACAATGGGATGCCCAATTGGCATAATGAATACCAACACCTGATAGGACAAAATCAAATGCACCAAGGGAATTATAATTATCAAAACACTGTCCCAATCCAAAAGGCTGATTTTACACAGGGGAATAATGCACAAATTCAATATACAGGGCAACACCAAGGCGTCACGAATATACAAAACGGGCAAAACAATTTTTCTCAACCACCTAATGATAGAAATAAAGAAACGCAGCCCACTATTACCTTCCCAAGTGATAATCAACAGAGAAGGGGTAGACAAAATACCAGAGGAAAAAGAGGACACCATCATTTAAACTGATAAGGGGGCCTCAAAATTTAGCACAAGTGCAAACCCGTAGGTCCCGCATATAAAAGAAAAACAGGGTTATAATATAAAAACAAAATTTAACAAAAAATTGAAAAAAAAGGAACATGAACATGTGAAAAAAAAACGTGTTTGAGGCTAAGGAAAATCAAAATTCTAAGGTTAAAGAAAAATTGATAGCAAGTTGCAACTCAGGAAGAAACAATGAGTTACCAATATGGAATTTAAAGATAAAAAAGGAACTAATTATACCCAGTTTAGTAGATAGTGGAGCAAGTATTAGCCTATTGTCACCAGAAATTTTTGAAAAAATAAAACAGACAGATATAAAAATTAAATATTTAGCCAATTCAATTAAAATTACAACTTTGTCAAATAAAACGATTCCGTTCAAAAACTGCGTAAAATTTAAATTTAAAAATGAGAATAATTTCCTAAATGGGACATTTTATGTCACAAAAGAAGAATTTGACCGCGATTACAAGATTATTCTAGGATATGATTTTTTAAAAAGTAACAAAATAATCATGGACTTGGAAAACAACATTTTAAAAATTAACAATACGGTAATTAAATTAAATTCCAATGAAAATCAATTTACAGAAGCTAACAGGATTAAAAAAACACAACAAAATGACAATTTTCAAACTGTACCTAAACAAATTAATTCTAATGATCATTATAATTCTAAAAATAACATAAGAGCATTTGTAGAAAACAAAATTACTCTAAGGCCTAAAGAATCGAAATTAGTAAATTTAATTTTCGACGGAGTTTTAGAAAAAGACCAACAATTCTTTTTCCAACCCAAATACAATAATAAAAAATTAGCAATTCAGAATTCTGTTCATAAAAGTAATGAATCCGACAATAATTCATTTCGAATTATAGTACAGAATCTCTCCAACAAATATTTAAAATTATACAAGGATCAAGAAATGGGGAAGATTACAACTGATTTTTCTATTAAAGAACAAAATGAAACAAATACTGACAGTATTTATGAAGTTAACAATTTAAATATAACACAAATTAGAGAATTGCGAAGAAAGAAATTGTCAAGAGAGGATTTCAAAGTAGATCATTTACCACCGAAGGTGCAAAAGGAAGTTTTGGATATTGTAATGAGACATGCGACAGCATTCAGTAAATCTTATAAAACGCTAGGAGCGACGGGTGTAATTAAACCTAAAATTAAATTACAGCATGACTTTCCGATCCAAACCAAACCTTTTAAATTAGCACACGATATAAAGAAGAGTGCAGAAAAAGAAATAAGAGATCTATTAGACGCAGGTATTATAGAACATACGAATTCCAGCTATGCATTTCCAGTAATTTTCGTAAAAAAAAATTCCACATCAAAAACTAACGACAAAAATTTAATCAAAGTAAGATTGGCTTTAGATTTTAGATCGCTTAATGATATAGTAAAGAGCGACCCATATCCTGTGCCAAATACAAAAAAGATTTTACAAAGCATGTCAGGAAAGAAAATATACACGGTGTTAGATTTACATTCAGCGTTTTTTCAAATCAAGCTGAGGGAAGAAGACAAGCACAAATTGGCTTTCGTTACGGAAAACAATCACTTTCAAATGACTCGTTTAGCATTCGGATTAAAATTTTCGACGAATTTATTTGCTCGCTTAATGGACATAGTTCTAAGTGACTTAAAAGAAAAATACGACATTGAATATTTCAACGATGATATCCTTCTTGGAGCTCAAAATATAGAACAAATGCACGAAATACTTGAAGAAGTACTAAAAAGATTGGAAAAATTCAATTTGACTATTGAACCTACAAAACTAAAACTATATATGCCGGAAATAGAATTTTTAGGCTACAAAATTAGCGAAAAGGGATACGCACCCTCAGAAAAAAATATAAAGAAAATTACCAATTTTGCAAGACCCACATCTCAAAAACTGGTGAGAGCATTCATAGGTCTATGCACATATTTTAAATCGACCATACAAAATTATGCGGAAATTATTTCACCTCTGACAGATCTTACGAGGAGTAACCAAAAATTCAGATGGAATGAAAGAGCACAGCATTCATTTGAAAAAATACAAAAAATAATAATGACGCAACCTACAATTCACCCGCCAGATTACACAAAAACTTTCTATGTAATCACAGATGGATCCAAGATCGCAACATCAGGTATATTGGCACAAAAGCAAGGTGATAAAATGATACCAATTGAATTTACAGGAAGAAAGTTAAGAGAGTCAGAAAAAAAATATCCAAGCTTGCAAATTGAGCTATTGGCGATCTACGAAACTATTACATATTTTCGGAATATATTATTAGGAAAAAAATTTATATTACTGACCGATTCAAAAGCCCTAACGTACCATTTACAGTTAGAAAAACAGCCTGAGATTGTTGCAAGATGGTTACTTAAACTCCAAGACTACGACTATGAGATATCTCACATTTCTGGAAATAACAATCCAGCAGATTTCAATAGTCGTTGCTTACACAATTTAACAATTGCAGATAATCTAAATAAACACCTTTTCACGGTGAATAAAAATTTAACTGAGGATAATATAAAAAAAGAACAGATGAAAGACCCTAAACTAACAGAAATTATAGAAGCTTTAAAGCAACAAAGAAAGGTAAAAAAATACGAAAAGTATTGTTTGAATAAAGATGGAATATTAATTTTGAAAAATGCACAAAATTCAAGTAACGAGGAATTGTACATTGCACCGCAAAGCTTGAAAGATGACATCATAAAAAGCGCACATGTACCGCATTTTGCTTTTCTAAAAACTTATGGAATAATAAAAGAAAGATTTTTCTGGTATAGAATGTATCAGGAGATAAAAACATTCTGTACAAAGTGTACAACATGCAATACTTTTAAGACACATAAAACAATCAAGATACCATTGAAAACAATGGACAAAAATTATCTCCCAGGGGAGAAAATAACAACTGATATTGTGGGACCTTTGCCTGTGTCATTAAACAGGAACAAATATATCTTAACTGTAATAGATACAGCTACACGTTTTCTACAGGCATTCCCACTCAGATCGACAGACACTAAGGTCATAATTAAGGCTTTAAATCAATATTTTAGTGCTTACGGATTGGCAAAATTTCTAGCGAGTGATAATGGACCCTATTTCAGGTCAAAAGACTTCAAAGACTATATGGAAAATCTAAATATAGAGTTAATTACGTCAAGCATTTATAAACCATCCTCGCAGGGCATTCTTGAACGTACCCACAGGGACTTAAAGAGTTCCATCGCATCCATGTGTACTAAAACGTACGAATGGGACATTAGACTTCCATATTTTGTACTTATGCACAATTCAACCAATCGTATAACTAATTTCACACCAAGCATGTTATTTTTCGCAAGGGAAATAAAAACACCTTTTATGAATTTTACAGAGCATAAAATGGATTCTTACAGCACCTATGTGCAAAGGAAGTTATCACACATGCATGAAATTAGGAGACAAGTTCTCATAAATCAACAAAAGGCGGATGAGGACTTGAACAAAAATTCAAAAGTTAAACACAAACAATTAAACGTAGGAGACGAAGTATACTTAAAATTACTAATCAAACCCAAAACTTTAAACCAAAAATTTTCAGGACCATATTATGTTGAAAGAATTTTCCGCAACGATAATTACCTTATAAAAAATAAGGACAAACCGGATTTGAAACCAGTTACTATTCACATTTCAAAATTATTTGCGCCCAACATTGCAAAAAAAATAAATAAATAAATAAATAAAAGACACGTGTAGAAATTTTATAGAAAATAACGTTGTAGGTACTAAAAATAAATTGATAAAAATATGAAAAAGCATAAAAATCAATTTAAAATTCGGTTTCCCTCAAAAGCAAAGCAAAATTTAACACAGGGGTACGAATAATGACCAAAATATTTAAAGATAAAACATATTTTGCAAAATTATGCACCCATAAAAGGAAGTCATTTAAAAAGTATTAACTCAAGTACATTAGAAAGTAAACAAAAAAAAACATAAAATAACATCATATTTTGACAAAGATATGGGAATAAATCTTTCAAAAAAAATAAAATAAAATAAATAAATAAATAAATTAAAAAAAAAAGTAAAAATAAAATATTTTCGTACAATTTCACACAAAAACAAAATAGTAAAATATACACAAAGAGAATTCGATTATATAATACACAAGTAAAACAAAAACTCAATTCATTAAATTAACAAGAAACTGTATTTTGCGTATATAATGAAGGCCGCATTGAAAACGCGCGAGAGGGGCGCTATGTACGAGCATCTCAAAAAGAGAGAAAGATGCAGGAAGATGTATATAGCTAGGAGAAAGGATGAGGCGGATCAAAACCCTTTTCCCACGAGGCAGCGGAATTAACCCTACACCCACTTTTTCTCTCTTCTGGTTACCAGAGGAAATAAGCCCGGAGTAAACGCGTTCCCATAGCAACGGAAGAACATGCAGGGGAAAAGTGAAATCGAAACAAGTGCTTTACTCAAAACTTGTTCTGGGCAAGGGACGGCCTTGAAACTAGCTGTCTTCAGCAAGAGCTCAAAAACGGAGCGAAGGTGTTTAGGAGAATTGGAGTAACACGTATCTTGCAGCTCAAAGAAGTGAGAAAATGAAACTCATTTTCTAACGAAACCCACTCACCACTTTCGGAGAACCGGTTAGGGTCAAAATGGGATATGCAATGGAGCAGATCGCTAGGGAAAAAAATAAATAAAAAGATAAATAAATGTTTTTCTCACCGAGCCGGTATTGATGACGAATTGAAGACTACGACTTTCGCCAGTTATAGAGGGCATACTCTAGGCTGAATAAAAAAGACTGTTGTTGTGAGCTGGCTGCGGGCTTACGTTGAGTCGGGCAGCCGTGTTGTTTCACATGGGCGGTTCTGGAGAACAGCGAATTCTTTCAGCGATGGAAAACTTTCTGGGACGCACGATAGGAATGAAGGGGCAGTTTGAGTAGCCAACACAGCTAAATAATTGAATGACAAAATTAATATTGAATTGCATATTAATTACAATGGCTAGAAAAGAAATATTTTGAGTGAGTAAAAATGAAGCGTAACATAAGGATTATCCTGGAAAATAAAAATTAGACAAAAAACATTAATAAAAAAAATAGAAAAACGGAAAACAAGGTATATATAATTTATTTGTTTACACTTCAAAATTGTTTTGACGTATTTCAAAACATGTCGGAAAAATATTTGGATCGCTAGTGATAAACAAAAACACATACTTACTTCAAAGAGGACTAATATATATATATATATTAGGGTGGTGCGAAAAAAGTCAAGTTGATATTTCCGAGTTGCTATAGTGCGGAAAAGTTGCGATTGGTAAATACAAGAAAAACAAAAAAAAATTATTTAAATCCGACTTTATCTTCCGATCCCGCAAACCGCCTAAAAATTTAAAGAAATTGAAAATTTCCGATTTTTCCAGAATTTTTTTCTTTTTTTACGTATATATATATTTTATCGCTATAGTGAAAAATATTTGCAGATTGTAATGTTTAATAATAATAAAAATAAACAGTTGCGTTTAAGAATAGCTTCCGATCACGCAAGCTCAATAAAAATCGGCAAAAATTCAATTTTCAGTGATTTTGATGAATAAAGAAAGTAATCACCTGAGATCAGTTTGCGTTCCAATATTAACATTTGCATATAAATTGTACAATGTACAACTCTTTGCTTGTTTAGATATTTGATAATGTTTAAACAAACCAGAACTCACCACAGGAAGGTAGCTGCACTTCGAGTTCAAACCACACCCTATCCTCCATCCAACCAATGTGGGTGTTGCTATTTACATTACTTAAATACATAATTTGTTATAATAGAATCAAAACACTGTATTAAAAAACTAGTGTCGTGACAGTATAAGATATACAATTTGTTATGTAATCTTATTAAGTCTGACTTTTAGACGCAACTCTGTACTGCGATTTGGTGGTAATGTCTGGTATTATGGACATTGATTTCAGTGTGGCTCTGATGCTCTCTTGATTGGGGACCACATACCTTAAATGATGCTTCCGTTACCGATTTAATGCACCGCTGGACATCTTACGTGTGGTTGAAAAACTTTTTATCATCCTAGACTGAGATATGACATGATTGAACGAAGAAATGTATTTCTTCATGGGTTAATCTCCGAAAAAGCGGTGGAAATGTTAATTTTGCTACATTACAATCAATTAATTTTGGATTGTAGGAGTGATAAAGATTCAGATGCCTTTACCCTTTGAAACATTCTGCCTGGCTTTTAACAGCCCTAGCTCTCTTATGTGCCTCCTTTTATAAAAGACCATTGCCATCAGTAGGTTTTCCGGGTGAGCAAAGAACGAGTTTCGTTCAGTTTCAAAGACTACACTTTCTTCAGGTTGTCACGAAAGTATCGAGATGTTTCAATTGCTCTGTACAGATGAATAGGCCCGTCTGTAATGTACTTACAACATTTTATTTCAAAACAAACTGGCAAGTAAGATTTTAAAATAAATGTCAATATGGCTTTAAGGCATCCGATGGGTTTTCCACGCTCGCGTATAGTCGAAGGGCTCTATTTGCACAAGTGAGCAATCTGGCATGTCAAATTGGACCGGAGTCACACTTTAATAAGTCATTTGGAAAGTTGTAACTGTTAATTGCTTGACTTACGCCAAGAAGATATCTTTGGTCCTTGCTCAACAGTTGCCTGTCCACTTCTGGAATTTCACAATCAGTCAATTGAAAATTTATCACCGAGAGCTTTACACAACAATGATATTGTGTCCAAATGGTGTACTAAATGATCTTGGGCCAGTAGTTTCAACATTCAAATGTTGAAAAAGATGGCGGGAAGGTAATTCAACAAAATGGAATTAACAAACAACCCACTGCAGTGGTCGTCAGAGATAAACTTCAAGCTTTTTGATAGCACCACCTTTCTATCCAGTATTGGTATTTGTACCATCACAGCCTACCAAATCTAAGTATTCTAGTGAAACCCCTTGTTCAGTAAGACATGATACTATGAAAGCTACAATGTCCTTAGCAGGCCCGGAGTTTGGAGGCAAATGGCCTAAATAAACTGAGTAACGTTCTTTTATGACAGGAAAGTGTTCCTCTTTAATAGTTCGACGAACCTGTTTAGATGCAATACTTTCTTTAACTGGGGTATCGTCCTTTCTTCCGTCAAAATAGTATATGCCATGTAGTTCATCTGAATCCAGTTGACTTTTCTGTAAATTTTATGGACTTAGGTGAGACTAGGTGGGAGCGCGTACGCCGACTTCAGCGCTGTTTTCCAACGTGGCTAACGGCAGTTGGGTGCACTACTAAACTTTTCAGACCTGAAACGAACTCTTCGTGGTAAGTTCTAGGTTGTTTAAAAATAACTTAATATGCTCAATAGTATCAATTAACATTTAAATCTTAACCTGAGACTGCAAACTGACCTCAGTTGATTATATTCTTAATGCATGAAAATCACTCAAAATTGAATTTTTGCCGATTTTTATTGAGCTTGCGCGATCGGAAGATATTCTCTAAACACAATTATTATTATTATTATTATTAAACAGTACAAACTGCAAATATTTTTTCCTATAGCGATAACAAATATATAAACGTAAAAAAAAAGAAAAATTCTGAAAAAATCGGAAATTTTCAATTTTTTGGAATTTTTAGGCGGTTTGCGGGATCGGAAGATAAAGTCCGATTTGAAGAATTTTTTTTTTGTCTTTCTTGTATTTACCAATCGCAACTTTTCCGCACTATAGCGACTCGGAAATATCAACTTGACTTTTTTCGCACCACCCTAATATATATATATATATATATATATATATATATATATATATATATTAAATTGACATATTTAACAAAAAAAATGAAAAATTTTGTTGTACAAAATATAAAAAACGGTCACTTTGGAGATAAATAAGTAGAAATTAGCAACATTGGATGGAAAATGTATTTTCCATTAGATATATTATAAAATATTCACAAAATGTTATGACTTTGACACGAAAATGAAACATTATGAAACACACGTGGACATAAATTATGCAAATAATTTAAAATTGTTATGTCACGGAAGCACTTTTAAATATGGCATTTATTTTGATTACCATATTTATGACACAAAATGGATAAAATTGTATATAATTTATACAACATTCCACACTCTTTGTAAATAAAAACGATTTAAGACACCATTTATCAGAAAATAAAAATTTTCTACACATTGCTACCAATTATAAAAAGAAAAAACAAGTAGCAATTGGGAAAATGTAAACAAAGAGTAATTGTGTAAAATTGCTAAAAATTTATGAAAATAAAAGATTAAACATTACATAAATCTGAAAAATAATACATAAATAAGTAAACAAATTAATACATATATTAAAATAAACATTACAGACTAATTTAGGTAAATAAATAAAATGGATGACCACAGAAGGGTTCAAAATGAAAAGCCCACCGTTTGTAAACAACAGTATAAGGCAAAACCTGCAAGTCGTATGTAAAACCTTTAAAATTCACAACCACAGAGTAATTTGAATATAATAATGTTTGAAAAAACTGTGATAATCGCATGGAAATACGTTATATTCCATGGAAAGTGTCATTTTGATTGCGGGTCGATTGGATGACATTGCGCAAGATATTTTCATGGGATTGTACACGGATTTTTCAGTATCGAAGCAAAATAAAAAAAAAAACACATACCTAAATTAATATATTAATATAATAAATAAACCATATTATACCTAAAATTCAAAAATTATATATGATAAATTTGCAACAAAACCTTAACGGAACGGAAAATAATATATAAAAATTTATTAACTTTATGGTGTTCGAATGAAAACATATTCGAAAATAAACGGAAACAAGAAAATAAAAATATTTTAGATGAATTATTACAACATACATTAGAAATTTCACTATGTATAAATATAAATATATAAATAAATACAACGGATGCATAGTAATTTGGGAATCCATCGAACAATTAAATAAATATAAAACGGCAAAATGAGCATGGAACGGCATATTAAAATACTATATTTACCGCTAATATAGAAGTGAATAGAGGGTACCATCTTTTCATTACTTATGTTAGAAAACAGTAGTTTAAAATACAAAAAAAAAAAAAAAAATTACTCATTAGATGTCACACAAAATTCTAATTGAGTCATATGACGCACAGTAGCATATTTTAATAAAATTCAAACCAAAAAAAATCGGTAGGAGTTTCGGATTAAAACATTTCACAAACATAAAAAATATACAAAATAACACATTGGAAAGGATACGTTTTACGAAAAAGAAAAATTTGTTTTCATTAACATAGTTTATATAATGACGCACGAAAACCACACTGTGTGCACACGGAAGAAAGCATAATATAAATTGTGAAATAAAATCAAAATATATAAAAAATACACATGTGTCAGAAGAAAATTACGAAATATTATAATATAAATACTGCGGAGAAAAATAAAAAGGATACATTTAAGACTCCTAAAAATAAAGAAACAAAAAAAAACACATATGGACTATTAAGGCATATGAAAGTAAAATATAGTAGGTAAGGAAAAATATTTTTAAAATTTAAGAACAATCACGGTATGAAAATAAATTATTGTTACGTGAGAGACAATCTGGAAAGCACGCTCATAATGGGGAGAAAATGGCGAGCAGTGTCCGACATGATATCTGATAAAAAAAAAAGGGAATTGTTTATAGGACATTGTTAAGAATAAGGAACGATAAACTATATAAATAATAACAGTTATTAGATAGTACTAAAATCTTCGGATTTTAAAATGAATGACACTTACCTTATGCAGTGTAGAGATATTATCCGATATTATAAAACACACAATATAAACAGATCGCGCACTTTTATAAAGCCATTCAGCGGGTAAAAAAAGTGATTACTACGTTCACAGACGTGATAACGAGTAAACCTGTTTGGCATGATAGTACTGACCAGTACGTCTTGTTCCGAGATTCTTATCACTGTCAAGGACACATGGAGACCACTCAGGGATTTTATAAGGGATTTTCGGCACATTTTCCCCGAGGAGAAAATTTTAAGTGGATATTCCGGATTTAGATGCGGGGATGAAAATACATCCTTAGAAAAAAAAAATTCAAGCAGAGCGCGATGTACATATATATTTACGCACTTTGGTTTATCATTTTTTTGTAAAAACATAGTTCTACGTAATATCCACACTGTAGGTATGTAGATAGCGCATATTTTTATTTTATGGCCAAAATTTTTGAAGTAAACTTTATTACCTACAAGCTGCATGATTGTACATATTTTTATAGATTTCAGTATGCGTAGCATTCACAAAAAAAAAAAAAAAAAAAAAAAAAAAAATTAGAGGACAATGTTGACTAAAATTAATATAGCATTTTTGCAGTATTTTGATATTGAAATAGCCATCTTATATTGGAATAAATATTTCTCACCTTATGCAATAAAGAAAATGTATATACTATTTTATATTTTGTATTATATTATTCAAGTGTACTTACAGGGTTATGATGAACAATCTGAAGAACTTACTATATATATCAGGTTTGATTGATATTTTGTAATATATATATGTATTATAAGTGTATTTTTGTGGTGTACATATTATTATTTTTTTAAAAACAAGGGGGAAGAAGCAATGTCGTGTAGAAATCTACACAACAAGGCTTGTTATTAATTTAACTAATTAAATAATTTTCGCACGATCCAATAACATTTAAAAATAATTGAATTCTCGGAAAATAATTCTTTAGTAATTAATTTATACAATAAATTAAAATAACATAAAAATACTCCAAAATTAAAGTATATTAAAATGAATAATTATATAATGCGTAGAAAAAAATAAAAATATATATGTTGTTTGGTAATGGTATGTTTAGAAAAAAATAAGGAATATGAATTGTGAATTTATTTTGTATTAATATTGAAAATAAAACATTTCGAATTGTAAATATTTATATGTGCAAAAACAGTGTAATAAAATAAAACTCCCCAAATAAGACCAGACAGAAAATAGGAAATTACAGATAAAGTGAACATTGCTGACGCCAAACATGGGCAGTAAATGTATAGCGAAAGAATAGAAAATTTACGATGTTGAAACCATAAATTTTCTATCAATTAAGATGGTTTTACAACACTCAACATGGGTGGTGATTCCCATGTGAAACCTGACGCAAGGGGCAAAAATTAAGTTAATGCTATGCAGTGAAAAATAAATTGGCACGCCCATAGATAGGGATGTCTAGAGTACCAATAAGGGACCAGGAGTAGCCTCCAATCAGAACGACAGCTCTGGGTTAATTTAGCCCTCCCAAAAAAATTGGATCTTGGAAGATGGAATGAGAAAAGATTATTAAGTCTTGTGTCTCGTCCTCAAGAGGTTCTATAGAGTATAAGATGTGATTTCCTCTAAGACCAATCCAGATACTTCGAAATTTTACATCAAGTTCCTTCACAGCAAGAAATATTAATGATGGAAATGAATGCTGAGAGCAGACCTATCCTTGTCAAGATATATTGATGAAGATCACTGAGAGCAGACAAGTCTTTGTCCGGGAAATTAACTGATGCAGAATTTTACAGAAGTGTTCACCTGATTTGGAGATGTAAGCTCAGTGGTTATAGATGAGATGCGAATGCAACGAAGATATGATATATCAGCAGATTTCGCCTATGAAAGTGTACATTGTGGAGATGGAGCTCTAATTTTCATGCGTCACGGAGTGCCTAAAGAAAGTGAAATTGGTTTTTGAAAGATCCCCATGAACTATATATATATATATATAAAGGAACTTTATGCCCTGATGAACTTACTTGTGTTTAGGATTCCATGAACTATGAGTGAACTGTATAATTTGGATGATTACAGAAAAGATCGAAGTCTATTTGGGTGAGAAATTCCTTATATTTATTTCAATATATATTCGTGGCTATTGTTTTCATGTTTTCTTATGATGTGTACATTTAATATTAAGCAACTAATTTTCTAAATTTCCACTAAAGTACATAATCTTATGTCATTGAATATTATGATTGTTTATGATAAAGATTTTAATGATAACGGGAATATTATTTTTCATAAATAAAATTTTGATTAAAATTTTGGCAAAAGCCCCATCATCGGATCGTGCTGTGAACAAAAAGGGCAAGCATAAGATAACATAAATTAATAAAAAAAAATAAGTAACAAAGTATAATTTTGATGAAAGTTTTGCTGTTCTAATGAGAATGGAACTATGTTATATTCTGATAAAATAGTAGATAATTTGAAAAGATTATTATGATATAAAAAATCATATTTGAGTTATGAATTTTATATAAATGAAAATAAAGTTTGTTTATGTATGTATACTTATATGTCTTTCCTTTGAATTCCTTCCTTGTTCCCTTTTAGATAATATTCATAATTTATGGTATCTAATATTTTGGAATTATTAGAATTGGACGTTTCTCTATGCAACCTACAAGTTCGATATTTCCATTTCAACGTTAAATAAGTCGGCCTTGAGTTATTGCCAAAATTAATTTTATTCCAAAATTTTCTTCTCTCCTAATTTATTAAATAACATTATCCCATTAGATCTTTTCACAACGCAGATCGGGATAACTATTTCTATTGTACTAACCATTTTACTGTCGCGTGACCCTGTGTGTTATGGCGTCCAAATCGTCACAACAAGCTGTAGCTACTGTTGATGTTAGCATGCTGAAACGGTCGTGGATGGAATTGGAATATCGTCTTGATATTGTTCGTGCTACGAAAGGGTCTCATGTAGAAATTTCCTAAGGTAATAACTTAAATTATAGGAAAAAAAAACTTTTTGAGTTATTCTATCTAATGTACTAATTAGTTGAGCTGTAACCCTATTGTTTCTTTTTCAATAAATTTTTGAAGTTGTGCGGATCTTTCTCGGACAACTACATATATAATACAGTGGGACCTCGATATCTCGAACCTCCGTACCTCGAAAAATGAAATTTCCCCTGCATTTCCATCAAAATTCTTATGTATTTTCCACAGTTATCTGGAAATGTATTTTCCAAAACCCTTGATATGTCGAAATATTTTCCACAGAAATTAGTTTGACCTTTTACTTTCGGCTATTGTCAGCTGTAGCACTAGTTTGATCTGGATGCTGGTTTCACATTCTTTTATCCCTTTGTTGATACAAAGAACTTAAAGGGTAAGAATGAAGGCTTTTGAAACCGAAAAAAGGGGCAACATCGTTTTTTGGTTGGTTTGTTGATTGGAGTTTTATGGCACAAAGTCTCTGTAGGGACATGCTGCGCCAAGAAAAACATCGTTTTTTGGAAACTTTGCAGTGAAAGTGCACCCGCTGATTCAGCTACCTGTGAATAGTGGCTCTCAGAACTTCCTTCTCTTTTAAAAGACTATAAAGCAGATGATAACGCAGATGAAACTGTATTGTTGTATCACAGTTTTCCCAACAAAACGTCTGCATTTAAAGGTGAAAAAATCCGACGATGCAAACCAAGTAAACTTCGTGTAATTGTGCTTGTGGCAGCAAATCAAAGTGGTAAAGAAAAGCTTCCTCCTCTTATGATAGGACGATCTAATTAGCCGAGGTGTTTTGCTAAAATTAAATCATTTTTAATGCTGTACAGATAAAATATAAAGGCTTTGATGACAAACGCAATTTTTGCTGATTGCCTTATAGGAATCGGTAAAACAATGGCTAAAAATAAAATACACGTTCTCCTCTTGTTAGACAATTGTAAAGCCCACTCTAATCTTTCAACGCTAAAAAATATCGCTGTTAAATTTTTGCCGCCAAACACGACTTCGAAGTTTCGACCAGGACAACAATTCAACTAGGAGATAATCCGTAGCTTCAAAGTTGATGATTGAGCCCAAATTGTAAGAAACTTCTGAATAATATCCAATTCGTCATTTCTTCATTCCATTTCGTCGTTTCACGAATTGAATATTATTTAATCAAACCAAGTTTGTGTATAACACAATTTTGAAATTATTAAAATTTTGAGAAGTGTAATTTGTTAATTATTAGTAGATTATGTGTAGTTTTTGACAAATCATATTTTTTACAGCAAAAAGCAGTTTGTTAGATTAGATTTTTAAATTTTGTCAAAATCTTGATAGCTCGAAACCTCTATATCTCGAATTTTTCTTTTCCCCACAGATTCGAGATTGTACTATATATAATTATATAATAAAAATATAACATCAAATAATAAATATAAATTAATTATAACATTTATAATATAATAATAGTAATAAATTAATTATATAGTTCCATATTATTATAATATTAATAATATATTATATTATACTATTATAATAATATAAATAATAATATTAATATATATTTAATTTTCCGTAATTATTAATAATTATTATTTATACACATTTATTAATTATATTTAAATGATTTATTATGATTTATCATCGATTTTTACACTTTTCAAATAAGTTTCGAAATTGTTTACTGTGTCCCTTATAAAATAAATAAGTAATAAAACTGACATTATTTATTAAAATACAACCAAAATTTCAGTTTTCGATAGGCTTCGCGAAACTAAATTCTTCACAAATCTAAATTCGATTGGTCTTAGTTGAATCCATGGAGCTATGAAAATGAAAATTAATCTTCATAGCTCCATGGTTAAATCCAGTCACTACGAGCAGAGCTACACCGAGATGCTAGTGCGGTTGATTGGCTAGCCATCGGACTATCTTTCAGAGAGCTTGTTCAGCGACGCAAATCGGGCCGACCGGACGCAGGGAGATATACCTCATGGAGTGTTCTAAAAAAAGTAAGGAATTTCGAAATAATTTAATTATTTTGTAATTTTATGGTTCGAAACAGGTGAAACCAATGATTAAATCTTCTTATCTTTCCAAACAATGTGTCTCGTAATAGGAATACATGTCTATACGCACTCCGACAAAATCCAAAGCATTCATGAAAAGTATCACGTGATCTGATATAAATCGGATCAGCAGCAAATTTTACGCCCGGTCTTCGTTCACCTAGCCCACAAAAAATCTGTGGTCGTTATGATCAAGTGCTTGGGCTTTTTTTGTTTATGTTTTCACTCGTTTTGGTGGGTTGACTGATTCGCTTGAACAGCTCAACAAAAAAAAAACTACATCATAAAAAAAAATAGTGGTGTGATTCAAATAACTTAACAAGCAGTTGTACTCCCTAAAGACTTTTTTCTCAAGTTTCAAGAAAAATAATGTGCCACACTGAAATAGATTAGCAACTTTAAGAGCTTATAAAAGCTTTTATTAACTAAAAGTAAGCATACGTTAAAGCAATAGCATTGCAAGTATAGAATATGAATAAATTATGCTATTGCCACTTTACATAAGTAAATATAGTGTTGCTACACAAATACATAATATCACATTCACCCCTCCCTAAAGAGTTTGCTAATTCAATCGGTCACATAGTCTGTCAAATAGGAACGTTGGCGTCTTTTTCTTGTCGGACGTAGTACGCCTTCGCCATCTAAACTTTCAGCTGTAGATCTTCTGAGGCTCTTTCTTTGCAACTCTGGACTAACAGGCAATGAAGTGGCATTTTCTTCAGTATTCTGTTCTGTTGAGGATTCGGGAAGTTCATCATCCGACTTGGTATTCTGATAGTCGAAGGAAGATAGGGGCATTCGGTTGTCACAAACGTCTCCACGTCTAGGTGATTCCATAGTTTCTCCTTTTGGTGCTAAGTGTCTTATAGAGACACTAGTTTCGCGACCATTTGGGAATCTTACATGAGCATAATCTGGATTTGCTTCAATAAGCTCTACTTCCTGGACAATTGGTTTATACTTATTAGCACGTACATGGTTCCGCATGACTACAGGACCAGGGTGGGACAACCAAGTAGGCAATGAGCGACCATTGTAGGATCTCCTAGCATGGTTGAAGAGTCTTTCATGTGGTGTAGCATTAGTTGCTGTACATAAGAGGGAGCGGATGGAATGTAGAGCAGGTTGTAAAACTTCTTCCCAACGTTCGATTGCCATCTTTTTTGATTTTAAGGCAAGTTGGATAGTTTTCCATATGATTCCGTTGTATCTCTCCACTTGGCCATTCCCTTGAGGATTGTATGCAGTTGTTCGGCTTGCTGCTACACCAAGTGAAGTTAGGAAGGTTTTTAACTCACGTGACATAAAAGATGATCCCCTATCAGAATGTACATATGCTGGTATTCCAAAAACTGAGAATAGGTTCTGCAGTTGAGCAATTACAGTAGCAGCAGAGGTATCAGGGCATGGGATCGCAAAAGGAAACCTTGAAAACTCATCAACGATAGTAAGCAAAAAACGATTTCTGGAAGCTGCTGGTAAGGGTCCTTTGAAATCTAGATTTAACCTCTCAAAAGGGGCAGTAGCTTTGATTAATTTTCCTTCATTTCTGCAAAAACGTGGTTTTACTTCATTGCAACAATTACACGAGTTTATTACCCTTTTAATATCTTCTAGAGAGAATGGTACGTTTTTTGCTCTAATCCAATGGTACATTCGAGTAATTCCAGGATGGCACAAAGAATCATGTAATTCACTTAAATTTATTTGTGGTATTATGGCTGCATTGATCCTTGAGAGGGCATCAGCTGTTGCATTTCTATTACCTGGTCGATAAATGATATCAAATTTAAAACATGCAAGCTCTAACCTCCAGCGCATGATCTTTTCATTTTTTATTTTGCTGCTGTGATGTTGATCAAACATGAATGCAACTGATCTTTGGTCTGTAAAAACTTCAAAGTGTCTACCGATTAAGTAGTGTCGCCAGTGTCTCAGAGATTCAACGATTGCATAGGCTTCTTTTTCAATAGAGGCATGTTTTCTTTCGGATGCATTTAGTGTTCTGGAGAAGAAAGCTATAGGGCGCTCAGCCTGACTAAGAGTAGCTCCTATCGCAAACTCGGAGGCATCAGTTTCAACTCTAAATGGAATGTTGTCTTCTATGGCAGCTAAAGAAGCATTGGCAATATCAGCTTTAAGAGAGTTAAATGCCTTTACAGCCTCGTCCGTAAGTGGAAAAGGTCCTTTAGTCAAGAGAGGGCGGATTTTGTCAGAGAAGCTGGGAATCCAGCGGCAGTAGTGGGCAAACATGCCTAATACTCGTTGTAAAGATGAAGCATCATTGGGAACAGGTAGATCCATCAATGGTGAAAGTCTGTCAGGATCAGGTTTTATTACTTTGTTAGTTATATTGTAACCCAATAATTTAATGGATGTGGTTGAATAACGGCACTTTTCTTCATTCAGTGTTAAATTATATTTCCGAGCTGCAGCTAAGAATCTATTCAAGTTGCAGTCATGCTCAGCTTGAGATTTTCCACATATAGTAACGTCATCAATATATGGAAAAGTACCTTCTAAAATTTCATTTTCAATAATTTTATCAATTGTTCTCTGAAAACTGGCAACCCCATTTGTAACACCAAAGGGAACACGTAAAAACTGATAAAGTTTACCATCAGCCTCGAAAGCTGTATAATGTTTTTTCAGACTCCTTGATTGAAACTTGATGATAAGCACTTCTGAGGTCAATCGTGCTGAAAATTTCATATTTGGATACTACTGAGATCATTTCTTCAATTTTGGGGAGAGGGTAACCATCGAGCAAAGTAAATTTGTTTATTGTTTGTGAGTAATCTATAACCATTCTGTGCCTGTGGTTACCTCCTTTCACAACAAATGCCTGTGCACGCCAAGGCGAGTTATTGGGTTCAATTACCCCTTCTTTCAGTAGTTTAGTTACCTCTGTAGCAATGAACTGTTTATCTTCGCCAGTCTGGCGTCTTGATTTTGTAATGATCGGTTTACAGTCAGGTGTTAAGTTAGAGAACAGCGAGACAGGGGGTATGGAAGTCACTGCCAAGGAACAAATTTGAAGAGGTGGTCTGTCACCATTGAAATTAATCTCGACATAAGAATGGCCACTCAGTAAGTCATGACCAATTAAGAAATCTGCGCAGAGATTTTTCATAATCAGCACTTCTACATTATTATATGTGTGATTTTGTAATTTTACTGTCACTGTGCAACAACCTGTAATGTCTGAACTAAGAGAAGAGTTAGCCATTGTTATTTTTCCAAAGTATGGCTTCACTTGAATATGGCATTTTTTTACAAAACACTCATTTATAAAACTGAGTGAACTGCCAGTATCTATGAGTGCATTTAGTTGAATCCCATTTATTAGAATCTGTTATTGATTTCTGAAGACAGCGCGGAAAAACAGAAGCTGAGGCTAAAGTAAAGGTTGATGCAGTAGGATTGGTACGGTTGCGCTGAGGTCTGGACTTGCACACACGCTGATAATGCCCTTTCTTCCCACATCCCGACAGAGAGCATCCTTAGCTGGGCAAAGACTTCGTAAGTGGCGCTCACCCCCGCAAAAGAAGCATTTTCCCGAGCTAACAGGGGCAACAGCTGCTAACTGAGCATCCTCTATGCTACTTGGATGCTCAACAGAAGCTACGGTTGTTGGATCTGGTGGAGTTAAATACGGGGCCGAGTGAAGTTCTGCCAATTCTAAAGTTCTAGCTTGATCAAATGCTTTCTCTAGAGTAATAGTAGTGTTTTCCAATAGACGTTCACGGATACGCGCGTTTCTTAAACCTCGAATGAAAGCATCCCTGATGTATTCATTTTTATTCTGTTCAGCAGTTACAGACTTGAAGTTGCAATCTTTACTCATTTGTTTCAGAATTTGCAAATATTCATTTACAGACTCACCCGCTAGTTGGGCTCTTGATGCCAAGCAGTGTCTGGCGAAAATTTCGTTTCTTTTAGTCACGTACAGCTAGTCTAGAACAGCGATTGCACTATTGTAATTTTCACATTCGTTGATATACGTATACACTCTTGCTGATACACAATTACACAAAAGTTGCAGTTTATTCTCGTCAGTCATCTCTTTAACTTGAGTAATAAAGTTTGAGAAAGTCCGATTCCAATGCTTCCACTTCGTTTCAGCATCCACGGAAGTGGGATCAACATCAAACCTTTCCGGTTTTAGTAATTGTTCCATTATAATGGGAAAAAGGGGTTTGACTTTAAAAAAATATATTTTTAGTTAATAAAATTGAAATAGATTAGCAACATTAAAATCTTATAAAAGCTTTTATTAACTAAAAGTAAGCATAGGTTAAAGCAATAGCATTGCAAGTATAGAATATGAATAAATTATGCTATTGCCACTTTACATAAGTAAATATAGTGTTGCCACACAAATACATAATATCACACACACATAGATTTAAAATAATTTCCAACGTTATAAAATAATGAATAAACAATTACAAAGTACTCATCAAAATTTCTATCAGAAAATGCATCAAATTGAAAGTTATAATTGTAAAAAAGCAGTATTTTTCAAGCGAAGGAAAAGACTAGGCTATCACCAAACTCTGCCAGGCTGCCATTGGACAAAAACTTTGGAGCTGAACATTCGTTCTGTTCATATATTGCTATTCTCTTTTAAAAACCCTCTGCGGAACACTGCCTTATTTTTATCTAATAAAAACGTTAGGTAATACCACAGACTTATCATATAATCTCTTATTATCTTTACTCTGAGGGTAACACAAAGCTGCTGAGTATTTAGCTCCCAAGTTCACCGCTTAAAATATATCCCCTCCATATGCATCTGTCTCCTTCGCGACCGGGTGAAGTGGTCGTGGTTGCTGAACAAGCTCAGAGTGTCTGTCAGTGAATTCTGGTGAGCGCGCAATTCATTCCGCGCATTTTCCCCAATTTCCGGCAACACTAACACGCTTGCTTGTTTATTTACTCTCCGCACGGCAACGTGTTTACATGTGATCAGATGCTGCTATTCTTCCAGCATTTACGTTCGGTAATTAATATTTATATGTATACATAACGTGTTTAAAATTAATATTAAACATTGATCATTAAATTTAAGTTTTTTTTTTTCTCTAGAATCACTTAATTTATTTTTATAATCATTCTTTTGAAATATATATATATTTATTAAAAATGGTACACACGTCACATGGCATTTTATTTAATAATATTATTCTATTCTAAAAGTGAATTAAGTTTTTCTTTTTGTTCCCACAAAAGAAAAATTAAAGCTTCATTGGTGCTATCCTAACTGTAAATTAATATATTTAAATATAAATACTAATTATTATACTATTAAGAATATAAATATTATTTATACTATTTACTCTTTCAGATTCTCGGAACAGATGTGTTATTATCCCGATGTCCGCCATCTTGGATTTTTTTCTTGGCTTGAATTAAAAATTATTTTTTTATTAATAGTTATAATTATTGTATTCCAGTTTTTTCAATATTATATTAACCTATCAACAATATTTAACCATTGGCGACATTACTACTTGGCAAAAAAGGAGTTTTCATGCATGAAAAAAATCCAAGATGGCCGACCCTGGGATAATAACAAATCTAAGCCAGATTCAGATTCTCTTAGTAAACATTCATATCCACACACACAAACATAATCCACAGTTCTAATTGAAGTTGTAAAACATTTAAAATAATTACACATGCTTCACAAATATATTAGAATCTGGGACTTCTGCAGCATTATACAACAGTTTATTTCTGAGATATTTCTCACATGGAGGTTTGACCTCTAGGCAGATACCTTCTTAAGTTTAAGGGCTTTGCATGCCCGAGTATCTGAACAAACTTTCTCTTTTCGATTTTCCCTCTCCTTTCTCTTTATTCTTCCCTCTTTATTTTTACTCTCATTGTGGTTTCCTCTTCGGAGGTGAGAGCAATTCTCCATTAGCCAATACCAAACTACGTACTGACTTAGGTTAATTGAAAACCACCCACATGTTTGCCGTGTGTGGCAACCAATGTTCTTGGAGAGGAATACTGTTGGCAATTACATCAGTAATGCTAAGTAAATTTACAGATTTCCTAAAACAGCTGGTTATTCTACTTCTTGATAACCTACATGAACACAATAATTACCATTCTCTTGAATCTTTGGGGGGGGGGGGGGGGGGGGAAATCCAGTAACATGATACTTAAGAGAATTTTTTATAATAAGAGATGTACAAAATCTATCCTGTGAAAGTAATGTCTTGTTTTCCATTTTTTACTTGACTGATTCCACATATATACAGTGCTACATCTGCACATGAAGAAATCTATTTAATGATCTATAGGTCAGGCAAATGACACATGCAATATTTTACATTTTTACAGCATTTTTTTTATTTTTTTATTTCAATTCTGTTATCTCCTTTGTTCTTTAGCAGAAGTAACAAGTCCTTACCATTAGAAATTCTTTGTGTAAAGCTTCAACATCAATTGATAGTAGATAATATCAAGATATTATGCCTTATTGTGTGTGATCTTAATAAAATTGTAAGATTTTTTTTTTTGCATCTGCTTTTGCACTCACTGAATAAATCTGATTTACAGTGTGAGTAAAAAACATAAAATTACACATAAAACATAAAAAAACAATATTTCATAAAACACATAAAATTTTGGATGAAAGGTTCAGATTATAATCCTTAAAGAACTTGATTAATAAAAGTCTTTTAGTAAAAGGGAGCACACCAAAGCTTGTTGCAGACTACAGTGTGACTCGAAACATGTAAAATTAATACTTTTCATTGTAGCATTGATAATCATACAAACACAATTTAAACGATAAACATAAAATTCACAGAGTGGCCACAAGGTGATCTGATTCATGAATTCCATATACAGTCGAACCTCCATATAGAGAAGTAGCAAACAGGGGCGCGCCGACCCAGTGTGCAAAGTGTGCACCGCACACAGGCGCCAGAATAGTAAAGGCACCAAATATTTTAGGCGAAGCTGAAAAATTTGAAAAACTTTTAACCAATTTAAATTTATTAAAGTGGTATTTAAATCGAAAGTACGTCATTTCTGACGCATTTATGAGTTCATTTTTACTTATAAGATATGAAATTTGCAGATGCTCGTCAGCGGCGTAACTTTAGGGGTAGTGGGCGGAGAGAGTTTCAAACCAAAAGGCGCCACGGTGTCGAAAGGTAACGGTCGTAAGGCGCCATGGAAGGGTTAAGGGTGCCGTCAAGCGCCTAAAATAAATTAAAAAAAGCTAGAAACATAAAAAATTCGGAAGAGCAACTGCGAATGCTCCTTTAGGCCTGTCCAGCTTTTCAGAAAGCAGGGGCGCACTACAGTTTGTGGCAAACATGGAAGGCTCCATTATTCAAATAACTGAAAATATATAACACTTCTATTTTACTGTAGTATTGGTAGTGATACACATACTGACGATATAAAAACGGGTAGTATATTACTATATTGCACAGTAGTAAAGCAACATAAGCCTCCAGGTTATGCATGGTACCCATGTAAAAGTAAATCGCCAAAAAAAGCACAAACCAATCATAGCAATTGGCTACATTATAACAAAAACAGTACTAAATACAGAGCCGAAACTAGCCTTTTTTGCACCCGGGGCAAACATGGATTTTGGTGCCCCCCCCCCCCCTCTTCCGCAATGTATATTTACAAAAATAATTTTACTAATTTCCTAATAGCCGACTTATTTTTAAAATTTAAAATATGCAATCATAAAATATGTAATACTGAACTACATAATCTACAATGGCGGATCCAAGGGGGAGGTCACGGGGGTCATGACCCTCCTCTGAACACCAACAAAATAAAATTCTAAAGATCATTTTAAAAATGAAATGTACAGTAGTTTGATTTAAAATGAAATGTACAAAGTTTAATCTTGCCATTGTGCCAAGTGCGCTTCGAAAGGAGGTTGCAAAGTTGCATGGCCACTTTGGCTTGTGCCACATTTTTTAGATATGTTTTTAATTAATATCTCGGCTAATTAACGACAATTCTTTCGGAAAATCATTATCGACAATTCTTAGACGATTCTTCGAACTCTCCCGCTGAGCGCCCGCCAAATAAAGTTTATGTATAACAGAAAACTGCGATTTTCTGAAAAACTCTATGACCTAGGATAATCGCTATAGTTTTCCTGCAAGATTTAAATAAATTCCAACTACTACTAATTTTTTCGTAATTTTATTTTCAGTAGATTCGGAAATAGGAGGGGGAGGGGACACAATTTTGCCATACATTTTCGACGAATTTCGAAAATATAATAGTATCTAAGAGTAAAACAAATACAGTGAAATACGTTTAACACGAAAATTCTTAACATGAAAAATCGGTTAACACGAAATGATGTAGCGGTCCGGACAGTATACTATGCAATTTAATACATTTTTTTTTTCTTTTAACACGAAACAAAAATCGTTTAACACGAAAAAAATTCACTTTCGAGCTAGTTAGTTTGAGTTGAAATTGGTGAATTTTGTGTTAAAACCACTGAATTTTGGGTGAAAATCAGAGAATTTCGTATTTTTTGTAAATTAGCTTATGTTTTATTAGCACAATGGCTGAGAAATCGGTGCGAAAACGAACTGCCATTTCGCTTCAAATGAAGATGAGGCTGCTTAATGCAGTTGATGAAAAAGAAGAACGAAAAGAGAAATCTACAAACAGTTTGGCATTGCCAATTCTACTTTATCAACAATAATAAAAAAACAGTGATCCTATTACGTTAATATTTGAGCTCAGTATATTTAAGCCAAAGAGAAAACGTATGAGAACTGCTAAGCGCGAAGATTTAGAGACAGCTTTGCTTATTTGGTTCAAACAAGCTAGATCTCAGAATGCTGAAAAATACACTAAAAAATGATATTTGATCCCCCCCCCCCAAAAAAAAAAAAAACTTGCTTTTTATCCTAATGGATGCAACTTACTAGTAGTTTAACATGAAATCGAAGTAAAATTTGACAACGTCGAAAAAATTTGTGAGTTTTGTTCTTTCTTTACAAATCTTTTAACGCGAAAAAAATTTTCGGTTCCCCCAGTTTCGTGTTAAACGTATTTCACTGTATATTTTTGAGTTCTGTGTTAAGAGCTTGTTCAAACGATACGCCCCCACCCCCTCCCCTTTGATGATTTTTAAATGAACCTTAAATTTATATGATTTTATATCTTTAACTCGATTTTGTCTGAAGTATGAATCCGCTCAGTGTGTGAAAATGGGAGAGAAGCTGCTAATTGTTCAGATTTGTTATGTAAATTTTTTTCATGATTTTTGGAAAATTGCATGGGGTAGTAATGAACAAATAAAAACTTTAAAATGACCTCTACTTACTGATGAAAAAATGAGCTAAGAGGAGAGGAGTGAGTGCTTAGTAAAGTACAAGCCAAAAGCTTTAAAACAATATGTCACATGAAAAAATTCATTTTCTCCCCCCCCCCCCTCCCACGGAAGAACGCCCACTAATAACCTGGGGTTAAACACAGATCTCACCAACCGAAGGCCCATGAAGAGTTTCACCTTCGGTCAAGCCTTCAAATGGGCTCGAATCTTGCTGCAGTTTAATTAGGAGCTCAGTTAGAAAATTGACCCCCCAGGGGGGAATCTGAGTGAGGCAGGTAAAATGGTTCCAGGGTTTCCCGATGATATATCACATGAGGGTTTAGCAGGCGTGCTGCGTACGCACTGCAAAATCTTGCAAAAAAAAACCAAATCTCGAATCTTTTAGTTCCATATTTCAACACCAGGGGGAGAACTCTATTCTTAACAAAACTGTTTCTGAACGAAACTCTGTTAAACAACCTACCCATAGTCAGTATATATTAGTCATTAGCCATATATTAGTATATATTAGTCAAGGGATGGCAGACTTAAGCAAGGATCTAAGATATTTTCTGAAATTACTATTCGAAAATAGTGGTAAGTACACTTTTGAAATTCTTATATCAAAAGTAATATTTATCCCATGCTCCGTCAAAAACCCACTTCTAAAACGGTAGAAAACGGTACGGTTTTAAATATTTGATCCCATCCTCCAAAATTTTTATCGCCTCCCTCTCCCCCCCCCCCCCCCTGAAATTTGATGCCCCCTACTTTTTAAAATTTTTATTATGTATTATAAACTATCTGAAAGTTCCAAACGGTTTGTCAGTTTTCTTTAATTTTAACAAATTCGATTCAACAAAGTTTTTCTTTTCCTTTTTTAAAATAAAATTTTTTATAAAACAAAAACTTGCGGATCGATTTTTATAAAATTTAGATATTATTAAACAGCGTTTAAAGATAGGGATATATGCATAACTTTAAAAGCTTTAAATGGTGTATTTAAAAAAAAAAATTGACAGCGTTTCAAAGAATCCTAGCATAAAAATGATTTGTGGTTTCGAAAGACTGGCTTTTAAATTGAGAGTTTGAAAGGAATCATCCGATTAATGAAATAATAATTAATATCTAAAGTTGAGCGACCGTGAAGAAATTTAGATATCTGAAATCACCGAAAAATTCTACATCTAGATGCATAAAAATTAAATCGATAAATTTATATTTTAAAAAATTTATATTCTTTCGAAAATGTCCACTATTGGAAGACGCTGGTTATCTGTAAAATGAACTCCTGACGTCCGTGGGACAGATTTCGAACCTTTCTTTCGATGGAAATAAAAAGATTTTTCATAAATCAATTTTTCGTGGATTTTTTGACTTCCTGAAACCGTACCGGAATAATTTTTAGAATTTCTGAAAAGGAGAATTTTTTTTGCGTCTTGCTGTGCAATTTTCGAGCTGTTAGCCCCAGTAGAATTTAAGGTACAGCCCTTTTTAAAAAGGTCCAGTACATTTATCACCCTTGCATATCTGTAAATCTATTAACCCATCCCCATCTCTTCGAGTTTTCGAAGAAGTTGTCTACGGTTTGATAAAAATCTATGCTCTTGTTGAATTGTGAATATTTTTGCATTCTTTTTATTTGGGATTTTTAATTAATTTCTCAACTAATTATTAGAGATTTAAAATTCTGAAACTTATGTGCAGGGTGCACCAGGAGAGACTTTTGACTATCCTCACAAAAAGTTTGACCCTCGTATGTGCCGTAGATTCTACTAGCCATCGCACACAGACAGAGCGAAACTTTGTTTTATTAGTATAGATATTTTTAATTTAGAACTTCCGATTCATTGCACGAAAATTGGAAATTCGAAAAATAAAAAAAATCTGATAGAGAAGGGTTAACAATTTGACAAGATAAAGATACGCTTAGCTTCTTAACAATGTAAACGTCGAACCGAATGTGCATTTTTCATAACAATTCTTATATAGACAGAAAAGGGGTTCTATATTTGCTAATACAAAATCAAATGTTCCGGGACTGGAACATTTTCGAATGCACCCCTAATTATGATCATCGAGCGGTAATTGTTTAAGGCGCATATTAATTGATGTTACCTTATTTAAAAAAATAATAAAAGTACAGTATAGCCCCGATTATCTGCGGAATTGGGTGGCAAGAGCACCGCGGATAACCCGAAAAAGGCTGAAAATGGGGTGCAAGCACGAAGAAAAGAAAATTCAACATTAAAACTATGTTTTAGTGTACAAAAAACATAATAAAACGTTTAAAATACATACATATGCACAGTACAGCAGAAACCTTTGCTTTACGTCTAAATCACTAAAATAAAGAACAGTAAAGAAGAAAAATGCCATGCATACTGCACAAAAAGTGTCGAGTTACACCTTTTTAAAAAAATCAGTCACTTGTTTTTGCTTCTTGCTTTGGAAACACCTTTTCTATCTCGAAAAGGGAGCTATTCTTGATATGCTCCCCTGGATTTTATCATAATAGTCTTATTTAATTGTTAAATACTTTAATTGCTGTATGTTTACGTTTTGTTAATAAAATCAAGAAAAGGCATCAAGACTTTATATCTGATATTTTAAACATGGCAACTGAATCTAGAAATATTCTTCTATTACTTTCGAATACACGAATTTTTCTGTTTATATTTATCAGTAGGAGTTACTGCATTTTCCTTGCTGTTGGCTTAAATAAAAAAAAAAAAAAAATCGCTTCGCGGATAAACCTCACCGCAGATAATCGGGGCTTTACTGTACTATAACGCGCTCCGGTGTATTACAAACGTCATAATTTGAGAAAATATTTTTCTACTGTTATGTGTATTTGCCGTATTACGAGCACCCCTTTCTTTGTGTCATACTCCTACCAATGATTAATTCAACAGAGCTATATTTCCAAATTAAAGTTTATTTGAACTGTTTTAAGTATAAATATAAATAAAGATCAGATCTTAAAAATTACGGAAGTGATGCAGGTAAAAGAAGCTCATTTACTTAGGAGGTATGCCATTGTGGGGAGAGGGAGCAAACAGCTGAAACACCGACCTTTTAGGAATGTCCGTTATTTGCATTGCTGCCAACATTCCTTGTTTTTAATTCAAACAACCATATTTTAAACTAGAAATTTAATTTAATAAATGAAATAAAAAAGAACTCTGTAGAAACAAGAAACATTTCATTAAATAAATTTTCTGGTTCCAAATTCATTTATTTGATTTGGAGAAAACCGCTGGAAGGTTGGTTTGGCAGCTATGCATTTATACTCATAGAAAAAAAAAATTATAAAGGTTTTTTTTTTGGGGGGGGGGGCGGGTGGGGGGTTAGGAATATGGGGCGCCAACTGAAGTTCTGCACACAGGCGCCGAATACTGCTGGCGCGCCCCTGGTAGCAAATTTCCAGAAAAAAATTCGATATATAGAAACAATCTTAGTTTTAAAATAATTACTCCTAAAACATTAAAATTAAAGCTAATTTCCTTATACAGAACTCCATTATGTGAATCACATTAAATGAAAGTTAATAATGGAAAAAAAATGAATTAGTATGAAAGGTTTATTGAGTACTACATACCTTTTAGTATAAAAACAATAATCCAGACAGTAGTTACAATGACCATTGTTACATTGTGTTAAAAAAACTACGAATATTTTGCTGAACAGCCAGTTTTGTGGAAAGTTCATCAAAGAAATGTTCCGATGTATTCAGTCCACTAAAAACTTCATCAGAAAACTTTTCCGCAAATAAAGTCCATGACGTATTGTTTCAAATGCATCCTTGTTTTCGATGGCTTGAAAATGTTCTCAGGTTCTTCGATTTCTTTTTCAGATTCGTGAAACGAATTCAGTATGTCTTCATCTGTAGCATAATCAGCAACAATTTACTTATCACAGACTGTCAGGAATTTGTTAAGAAGAATACTGTCTGTAATGTGACCATGGCAATGCAAATTTTCCCAAGACTATTGGATTTGCGGGAACACATCATGTTCTTCGATTTCCAGTAATACACTGACCCAGCATTTGCAAAACAGTTTTTTATTGTAGATTCAGAAACATCATTTTCTCAAACTTTGCTAATTCTGCCACACATATCCTCAGATCAATCACCTTATGCAAAGGATTTTTATTTTCAGATGTCCAGATAAGTCGTCAGAGAATGCGTTTTCTGTAACGAAGTTTCAGGTTTTTTTATTACATCCTGGTCCATTGGTTGCAATTTTGAAGTGGTGTTCGGGTGAAAAAAAAGCAAATCAACATTTGATAATTTTAAAGACAATTGTCTACTAGTAAAGCAATTTTTCTAATTTGATCACTCATTTTTCTATCCAATTTGAAAATCCGCTTTTAAAAAATTTCACCTGCTATCCATGAGTTTCTATTAGAACAATAGTCAATCTCTAAAAAGATGTTACATTTTTTAATACTCTAGGGTTCTTACTTTTACCTACTACCAATAATTGAAGTTTTTCTTTGCCAGTCATGTTAGTGCCTGCCAGTACTATTATTTTATCCTTACTGTTCTTGCCTCCATGACGATCATCGTCTTTGAAATTTAGAGTTTTGATGGGTAAACACTTATAAAAGAGTCATTTCATCAGCATTAAAAATATTATCAGACTGATAATCTTTTATATTATTTTTCAGATCATTGCTTTTCCAGTCATCACAGACTGCTTCAGATACACTTTTACTTTCTCCGGAAATAACCTTTCCCTTGATGCCATGCCTTTTCTTAAATTTGTCCAACCACCCAGAACTTGCTTGAAATTCATCACATCAAAAATATTTAGCATATTCTAATGCCTTCTCTTTTATGAGAGAGGACCAGAGATCTGCAAGTTTTGGTCTTGAATGCTCTTTATCCATTTTAAAACGGACTCATCCACTTTATCGTAAGTGCATGTTTTCTGTTAGATTCAGTACTTTCATAGGATTTCATTACAGCGTTCCGATTTTTTATAATAGTCGACACTATGCTTGTGGTGTTACCAAATTTAGCAGAAATGTCTTTTTAGCACATTCTGCTATCTACATTCTTCAGCAATTCAACTTTATGTACAACACTAAGGGATTTTCTTTATGCCAAAGTGATCGAGAGAAAAAGTAAAAGTTCAAAACGAATTTATAAAACACTATTTAAATTTCAACTGAAAACAGATTTAAGAGTGAGGTATTGGTTGCAACTGCCATCAGATAAAGGGAATAGCTAGAAATTGGTTTCACAACAGAGACCCAGATAATCCAGTAACCTTTTCTTCAAGCATACATCTCCGTCATGTGATGGAGGGCGGAGATGTGCATCAGTCGGGTTTTTCCCCCATCAAAAGCTCCTCGGAATCACTTGCCAGATCTTGATTTGACCAAGAATGAAATCTGAAAGATGTCAATAAAGGGATCACCGCCAAAAAAGACATCCTTTTGGCAGTGAAGAAAGAGCGAAAACATGTTGGATTCAAGTTCTGGCTGACAGAACAATGGGGTTCGCGTTTCACTACAGGACAGGTCGCAACCGAAATTCGAAAACGAGTTGGGGGAAAAACAATCTGTTTGTCCACCCCTCATCCCCAGCTGGCATGTGGAATTCGTAGTGACCTTCACTAAACTTTCTTTATCCCCTGATCTTCATTTTTCGTGAGACAACAGGCAAATGGTCTAAACTGGAATAAAATCTCTCTATGTCTTGAAAAAAGTTTCGATATATAGAGGTTTTTTCGTTATACAGAAACAGTTATGTAATGAACATAGAAATTTGCTAAAAGTTCGATATATAGAAAATTCCGATCTGTGGAGGTTCGACTGTAAATATATTTACAAAAAGAAAAAGTACAAACTTACAGCTATATATTTCTGAAGGGAAAGGGGGGGGGGGGGATCTCAAGAATTTTTGTATGCGAAGCAGGCAGGCATCTTAAATGTGTCTAAAATAAAAAGATAGAATAATATTGATTTTAAAGGAAGTAACATTTAAAATCTTTTTTCTTTTTTTACTTTAAAAAAAAAAGCTAGTAAGAGGAAACAGTAGAAAGCATATCACATTTCACAGCAATGGACATAAAATATGGCTTTAAGATTATGATTTTAGCCACCATATTTTTAAGCGCTATTGTGAAATTAACATTTGTTTGTAAGACAGGTTATTACGCTAGCTGGAAAACAGAAAAACCTTCTAAAATCATAGAAATTGCCCATAAAAACTAACAGTTTCAATATTTTATCCATAATCTGAAACAGCTACAGATTTTTTTAAAAATTCTCCAGAATTTTGTTAATGTGCCACAGGAGATGAAAAATTTTCGTGAGTTGGCAAATTTCAGTTTTTTCAACTCATCTAGAAACATTCAAAGTTTAAAAACAAGAATAAATACCAAATAAATCAAAACAATTCTTCTCTCTCCAAATATCCATTTCCCCTTCCCCATTCTTCCTGTTAAAAATAAAATTCATTTTGCACGGTATTTAATACAGTAGACTCCGTCAAATCCGCACAGCTTGGGACCAGAGGTTGTGCGAATTTTAGAATTTTGCAGATTTCTGGTCATTGCTTTGTTTACATATTTTAAACAGTAATTTGAATGTAATAATGTAACCAAAATTATAATGAATGCTTGCAATATAGTAAAATATTAAAATAATTAAGTAATAAACTAAAATGATAAAAAGTAAGGTAATTTTAAAAATGATTAAATTATTAAAAGGAAATGTCAAGTAAATAATTTATAATGTATAATTAAATATACATAATGAAGATGAGTAAAATTTTCCTTGAATTATTCAATGAAACTTTCCTCATAAAGGTAACCTACTAATTCACATTAAAATAATAAATTAAGGAAATTTCTATTCCAGGTTTAGTCATTCTTAATAACCTAAAAAGCTAGATTAATACATAAATATATCTGGTAAAAAAGATTGTAATTATCAGTGATATCAGCAATATTTTGATTATTTTCACAAATAAATTTATACTTCTTTCATAAAAAACCATGAGTTCAGCCCTATTATCGATAATTACATATTAACATACATTCGGAATGATATAAAACTAAAAAATTCTATAATTTTGCCCCTACATCTGAACTGAAAGTTTCATTGTTTACATCTGCGGTGATGTGTGGATTTTAGGCATTTGTGGATTTGAGGGAGTCTACTGTAATACAGGTTTTTTAATAATAACTTCTTTAAATCCTTCAGCTAAAGTTTTCCTTTCTGGTGAGCTTATTTGTTTAATTATTAAACATTGTAATGAAAAGTATATTTTTATTGAAAGGATTTTGTAAAGGGGCCTGTTTTATTGAAAAGAATTTTGTGAAGGGGCCTATTTTGAAAATGGATTTTTGTGAAGTGGCCGTAAATAGGACCTAAATTTTGCCTCGAACGACCCCTGTTTTGACATTGGCCATTTTGGGACATTGTTGCTACAGTAAATGGTGACACAGCGACACCACTAATTACATTATGCGAAATTGAAGCTACAAATTCCAATTTATCACTGTATTGGATCATTCTACTTTAATTAAACTTATATTGTTACATTTTCACACACACACACAAAAAAAACCCGATTTATTTAATAGAAAATTACATTAAATGATCTTAAATTTCAGACTTGAAGAAAAGGATACAAGAATATTCGAAAAAAAAAAAAGATATTTTAAGAATGATAAAAAGAAGAATTTGTTAATTTTTTTCACATAATAATATGTAAGCATATGTTGACATTGACATTATGTAAAATATTTTATCTCATATATTTACCTTATTTACAATTTTTGCAGTAATAGATGATTTTTCAATACATTTTAAACATACCATCTTCATGCATGAAAAGCCTTTTTTGTTTGTGGCCATTGTGCTTTACACTTTTCAATTTAACATTTTTTGCATTTAAACACTTTTCAATTTCACATTTTTTGCATTTAAGAGAAAGGTTTTGTTTTAGTACTGGTGTATAATTTTGATAGTGGTAGATTTTTTATCCTTTAAATAATTTGAACAAAATTCATTTGCTATCTGTTGAATATAACATTTCCTTGAAATGTAATGGTCTGGCACAGATGTAAATAAAGCAAGCATTTATAACTGCAATGTCAAAAATGCTGTAAAATATATGTACAGGCCTTCTAATTGATCCGGCATTTACTATTTTCTAGCCATTTTATCTAAAATGTCTACGCCATGTTGGTTTCATTGTAGAACAATGTTACAGTTTCTGGTGTTTTCTTTTCGTTACCTACAATTGTAAAGTTTGAAGGAACTGTGCTCAGTATAATGGCTTTCTTCTGACTTTTTTCCTTGATATATAGTAAGTATGGCAACAGTAAATTACTGTTTTTATATAATCATAGAATAAAGACAATGTTTTTTATTTTTCAGGCAATATCAACAATCATCTTTTCGAACTTGATTCACAATTCCTTCTGCACATGTTTTGCATTTTATCAGATATTTTGATAGTTCCAGTGAAATAAAAAAAGTTATCAACTGACATGTTATGACCTTTATTAGGTAGATTTCGTAAGAAATACTACCTATTGCAGTCGTTACCATGGTGCGACTTTTGAAAAATTCCTTCATAACTTTTCATTATAGGACCCCAGGAACCCAAAACCACCCTCACCTAAAAAGTTTATATATATATATATATATATATATATATATATATATATATATATATATATATATATGTGTGTGTATGTATGTACTAAATTTTGTCCGCACGATAAAAGTCGCAATTATGCACGGATCGTCTTCAAACTCGCCAACAACTTTGAGATGGGATATCTCGGCGGGGATTGAAAATGAGCAAAATCGGCCCAAGGGAATGGAAATGGGAAGGGTTCAAAATTCTGAATACCGTCTTAACATGATTCTGATAAAACCAGCTCTTTCACAACCATGACAGGAAAAAATAAATATTTTTCGTTATAGCAGTTGCCAACAATTAAAAAAAAGCAATAAAATTATCACCACAACAATTGTTTTTCTAATGCAAGACTTTCACGTGAAAATTAAATTAAATAAACAGTTTGGCGAATTGAAAACAAATTGAATATTACGTCATAAGTTTTCCAGTGCAAGATTTCCGCATGAAAACTCAAAATGAAATAGTTTGACGAATTAAAATAAAAATCAAAATATTGCATCATATTAGAAATATAATGGACCTCAGCAAGTGAATATGTAACGTAATGTGAGTTTGGTGAAACGTATTAAAACATGATAAAAACCCGAATATGGAAATATTAACATATTTTAACACTTTGAGGTTCTTTGAATTTGCTTTAGCCATTTTTAAACCTATTCCATGTACATGCGTGTGTGTATTCGTGTATATTAGAATTTTCACAAAATGTTAACTCCCTAGAGCTCATTCTTAGTGAAGGAACTGGGTTTATCTCTAATCTTGATTTAAGTTTTGTTGGTGAATTCCGTACTTAACTTCGAAATCTACCTCCGCCTGTAGGCCCGAGCCGGCAGGGATTTTTTTTATAAATTAGTCATTAAGTCCGAAATAAGGCACTAAATACGAAATAAGAAGATAAGTTTGAAGGGTCACAACCACCTGATTTTATAATAATTCTCTCAATAGATTTGATATTTATTCGGGACTCAGACCTTTTTCATGTAACATAAATCAAAAAAAAAAAAAAAAGTCTATGAAAGAATAAAATTTCTCTCATGAATAAAATACAGTAGACTCCCTAAAATCTGCACATCACTGCCGATGCATACAATGAAACTTTCATTTCATACGTAAGGACAAAATTAGACTTTTTTTTTATATCAATTCCATATGTGTTTTTATATGTAATTGCAGTTAATATTACTGAACTCGTGCTTTTTCATGAAGGAAGAATAAATTTATTTCAAAAAAAATTCAAAATATTGTTGATATCACTGGTAATCACAAACTTTTTAAAATATATTATGTATTAATCAAGCTTTTCTGATTATTAAGGTCTAGTGTTGTAGTGCAGTGAGATTAACACAGTTGCTTGCAATCGTATCATGGGTAAAGAATTCTGGCTTAGTGCTGTTGTGACGTCCCTTTTTTATAAAACTTTTTTGGTATCTTGCATCTTCTTTTACTTGATTCAGTCAAGAGAAAATTATGCATTAGTAATTCATTAAGTCAGTGCTGAACATTCATTAAAGATTCATACAAAAAATATGTCATTAAAGAAGTCCGCTTTGTGATTATAACCTTTATGATATAAGATTGAGTTCTGTACTAGATAATATAATTGTGTGTTATCCATTCACATTCACCATATGGTAGATTTTCTGACATGGAATGTCTATACAAATTATTTGCATCCAGATAACACATGTAAGAACTATGTAATTATTTGGTTATATAGTTTAATAATCTGCATATTCTTATAGTAGAAGTCCACAGCAAAATTTGCTATATTACTTTACCGACTGTTGTCTATGTCATTTCAGCATCGGCACTCCCTCCCTGCGACATATTTTCAGATGGTGATATTTGCTTAGAGACTCACTCCAGATATTCTGATTAACAGTGTTTGTAAAACACATAAAATTTTGGACAAAAGGTTCACAGAATAGTCCTTAAAGAACTTGATTAATAAAAGTCTTTCAGTAAAAAAGAGCACATCAAATTGTCTTTTGTTTGTAATCTAAATGTTTCGTTGTCATTGAAATACTGTTCTTTATTCATTACACGCTGCAGCATATCATCAAAAGGTCGCATTATCGCCATTTTCCTTTGGAAGAATATACAAGGACTGACATATATGCAGGTCTTGCACATCACTACCCATTTTTTTTCTTACGGAAGACTTACTAAATAAATTAATTATAAAAATTTACTATTCTGTAATGATGCTTAGTTCTTTATCAATGGCAACCATAGTTTACAAACATCCTATGTGTACAGTTCTAATGCTTGGAATTGAGCATTCAGAAATTTCTATACCCTGTAATGACTGCTTGAATTGTCATTTTCCATTATAATAATACTGGTGTGATTCAAAATTGCTCCTAAAAAAATAATACATCTTTTACAAACATCCTATGTGTGCAGTTCTAATACTTGAAATCGAACCTTCAGAACTTTCTATGTCCAGTAATGACCGTTTGAATTATGTCATTTTACTTTAATAACTCTGTCTTAATTTAAAACTGCTCCTCATGCAGTGCCATCCTATGTTTTTAGTTCCACTGCTTGAAATTACAGATTTAGAGCTTTCTATTTCCAGGACTGAAATTCTTTTCTATATCCAGTAATAATAAAGTTCTCAAAACCTCTTCAGTTTAGATGTTTCTTCAGTAAAATTTTTTTTCTCTCCTTAAATTGCCTTCATGTAAAATCATTCCTGTTAAAAAGCCTGCATCTTATAAACATCTTTGCACACTTCCTATTAGATTATCAAGATTTATGCCTCATGGTGCATGCATGATCTTTATATAATTGTAAGATCTTTTTTAATGTCTTGCACCTGCTTTTGCTTTAAATCACTCAAGAAATTCTGATTTACAGTGTTAGTAAAAAACATGAAATTTCATATAAACATAAAAAGTATAAAATTTATTTCTATACCCTGTAATGACGGCTTGAATTGTCATTTTCCATTATAATATTACTGGTGTGATTCAAAATTGCTCCTAAAAAATAATACATCTTATGTGCAGTTCTAATACTAGAAATCGAACATTCAGAACTTTCTAAATCCACTTTCTTGATTTGATTTTTCTATATCCAAGAATTAAATTCTTTTCTATATCCAGTAATAATAATGTTCTCAGAACCTCTTCAATTTAGATTTTTCTTCTGTAAGATTTTTTTTTTTTTTTCTCCTTAAATTGCCTTCATTTAAAATAATTTCTGATAAAAAGCCTGCATCTTATAAACATCCTTGCACACTTCCTATTAGAGTATCAAGATTTATGCCTTACAGTGAGGGATTTTTATAAAATTGTAAGATCTTTTTTGACTTCTTGCATCTGCTTTTGCTTTAACTCACTCGAGAAATTCTGATTAACAGTGTTACTAAAAAACATAAATTTCATATAAAAAATATAAAATTTTGGACGAATAGTTCACAGTATAATACTTAAGGAACTTGATTAATAAAAGTCTTTCAGTAAAAGGGAGCACATCAAATTGTCTTTTGTATGTGTCATTAGAGAAGTCCCTTTTGTGACAGTAACTTTTAAAGCATTAGATTGAGATTATGTACTAGATATCGTTTCTTCACTAGAGCCACAAACTAAAAAAAATTGAGAGACTATATGTTTAATTAATTATGTCACTGCATTCGTCTCCTCTCCTTTTTGTTTTATGATGGGATGAGTGTTCTTAATAAAGTTGCTGGTAAATGTATCGAAGGGGAAAGAACTCAGTGTTGTTGTGAAGTACTTTTTGTAAAATCTTTTTTGGTATCTTGCATCTTCTTTTACTTTAATTTGGGCAAGAAAAAAATATCTATTAGTGATATATTAAATCAGTATTGAAGAACATTATGCAAAGCATCATATGTGAGATATGTCATGAGAGAAGTACATTTCATGACTGTAACTTTTAAGGGTGTATTCGAAAAAATATTTTTCCACCCTCAACAGCTCGAAATTTTCTGAGACATTTTCAGACTAATTTTTGAAAGTAAAAACATGAAACTTGCTGTGGTGATTTTTGAAGAGCTGTATAAGGTGCCGTGTGATTTCCTTTTTCGCTCAATTAATTAGAATTTGATTTTGAAACAATTATTTTCTCAGTATGACCATTTTTTTCATCCCCAGATCACCCGCTTCTGGAAATTTCGGTTCAAAACGCCGATTTTGACAGCATTTTTTACAATATTTTCTGCATTTATCAAGAAATCGAGAAGCACGGCACATTAGGTAGTTTCTAAATAAGAGAATTTCCTAGTTTGATGCGTTTGAGAGCAAAAATAAATTTAAAAATGAATCTGAAAATAAGCAGTTTAGATCGGATCGTTAAGACTGAGATTCTGTACTAAATATAGACAGGCTCGGACTGGCCCATCGGCCCGAAGGCCGGTGCGCCCTCGTCCAGGGAAACTTTCGTGCCCTAAGTGCCTAAGCCGCTACAATATTTTTTCACTCATTGTACACGTACATTCTGATTAGCATACTAAATTTCGAGAATTCATTTAGGGATAATCAAAAATTAATAGAGAGACAGCACAAGAGAGGTATTTTTTATTATCATAAAGAAATTAAAGATATGTCGTAACTATTTCAGGATCGGAAACCAAAGGGACATCTTTGCATGCGATTGAAAGAAAAAACATGCACCCAACGAGAGCTTTAAGCCATGGCGCCTGGACGAAATGTTTTTCATCGCTTCTTTGAACGATATCGTTTAGATTTTAACCAAGTATTTTGCATATTTCCAGACCTTTTGCTTTTAGTACCTTGCCCCCATCTCATATGCGAATGCACATATAATCGTGCCTTTTGAAAAGCAACTTGAGAAAAAAGAAGAGAAATATCACAAGGCTAAAAACTTTTTGGATCGTTTTTGATTGGAAAACATGATATTTCTTTTCGGGGAATACAAAGTTGATAATACTTTTGGATTACAATCCTACAAGCTGTGGGATCTCGCTGTCAACGTTTTCTCATTCACAAAATCTACCATCATTTTCAAGGTAATAATCCTCGCATTATTTAATGACTGATTTTCCATGATTAAATAACTATAAGGATATTCTAGTATGTGTTTTGAAAAAAAAAATTGTTTAATTTAATCAATCGAAAAGCGTTTCATTAAAAAAAGCAGCGACTACTATTTAGAAACTATAATACAGTTTTTGAATAAAATAAACTTTTCAACAACAAAAAAAGAAATTGACTTAAATGAAATATTAAAATGTTTTAATAAAAATATTTTTTTAAATGTTTTAATAAAAATATTTTTTAAATGTTTTAATGAAAGTATTTTTTTAAATGTCTTTAAAATGTTTATTTATTTTGATTTGTGTTGAATTTCTAAAAAAGTACTGAACTAATTTTGATGATATTTAAATGGGATTAGTAAGAGAGTATACTCTTTCAATTAAAAAAATATCATGTGGTTCAGTCGCGTAGTTTCGTAGCAATCGGTGAACATACATAAAAAAATACATACGCGTCCTCCTCCTTTGTTTGAAGACGGTTAAAAAATTCTGGCTACGTGATCCTGCAGTTTGCAAATACAATCCCTGAGGCACTTCTCTCAATTATGGAAACTTAAATATATCCCTTAATTTCTAACAATGATTTAAAAAAAAATCCAAATCATGGGAAAAGTGTGCTGATAATAGTAAATTTATTCAAATATTTAAGCTATTTTACACTAACACAGCGACTTTTTTATGGTGTACTTTTTCAGTAGAAACCTTTTTATAGTCCGATATCAATTCAGCACTTTATGGATCCTTTTTCAAGGATACAAAATACCTATTATTTTCACAAGCACGTATTATTTTCATATTCATTACATTTCCTAATTCAAATACACTTTAATATGTGGTACTTTTATAAAAGAATGAAAGAAGGGTGAGATTTAGTTTTCAAAATTTGTATTTCCATACGGAAAGTACATTTTTGTTTTAAACATAAATATTTTTTTAACAAAGTTTGCATACTGAATTTTTCTTGTATGTGGAGCGAGAACACATTTAAACGTGCTACTTTGTTAATAATAATAAAAGAGTAGTAAATAAAAAATAATTGCTGTCAGATTCTAACAGAAATTGAATTTATGACAATTCTAACTGGCTTGATAACTAATTCATATTACGTTACATTTTCTAAAGAGTATGCACTGACGTTCTATGGTGATAAGTGAGGAAAAAATGTGGTTACTCCTTACGAAATCTGCTAAAAATAATCGTAAAAAAATATGTAGGTACCAATAGACTTGAAATAATATCTACAATTTGTTATTATGTATGCATTATGTTTCCAAAGTCATCTAATTATTAAAAATTGTGACAACTTTGAATTTTCAAACAATAACACCCATTTTTGCTACCTTATTTGAGTTTCTTGGAAACTCAACAGCCCGGAAAAAGGCATAAGTTTATATGCATTGTTATAAATTTTGATAGGATTAGAAGAGTTTAAATTTGAGGATGTTAAAGTTAATCCATTTGAGAAACTTAATTTGTATCTTCATAAAAGTTATCCGATTGATTTTTAATTAATTTATTTAAGAGATATACTGGAAAGACCTAAAATTGTTCCAGATTTTTTCCTATTGAAAAACTATTTTTAATTATGCAAACTATTAATAAAGCCATATTAAAAAATATATTATGAACAAACCACAATTGTTAAAAACATCGATGTGTACAGTTCATTTGAATAATTAGTTTGCGAGATATAGAGAAATGTTTTCTTTCCATAATTTAAGTGGACCATATTCTGTTACCTAGAAGCCACAGAAAAAAAAAAAAAAAATCTTAGAAACTTACCAGAGATATTTTTTGTAGGATTTTCTTTGCTGTAAAGTAATTTTTTAATAAATTTAGAATTATTGTATAATTTTACTGATGACTAATTGAGTGTTTTCGGTACTTCTTCTTGTAAGATCTACAATTTATTTTCCGAATTTTAGGGATAAACCCCTAACACATTTTGTTTTATAACTGTATTAAGATTTAAGGAAAGCATATAAACTTTATCAATTTCCTGGGTAGCAAGGAACTAAAATAGGGTGTCAAAAATGGATGTTACAATTTGAAAACTCAACATTCGTGCATTTTTTATATGTAGACAGCCTCCAAAGCAAAAATTTTGAAATGCATTTAATAGTAAATATTATTCCAAAACAATTGTTACCTACGTATTTTTCATATGGTCATTTTCTGGAAAATTCGTAGGGGTGATCACTTTTTCTCATAAATTCTATCAGCAAAAGAAGAAAGCCCTAGTCTTGATATCAGTCATCTACTACAAGATATGTTTTCAACTAGCTGGAACTTTTAGATATTACCTGATTTGTTGTAAAAAATTGCGTAGTATAGTGTAGGTTTGATGGAACTCTAAAACTGCACGGAGAATATAGAAAAGTTCTCTATCAAGATATAGATATATCATCAAGTTATTATGAAATTATATCTATCAAGTTAGAGATATATTTTAAGCCGTTATCATTACTTGGGGCTATGCAAGTGTGTCAAATCAAATCTTGTTAAGCCAGATATAACACAAGCAAATAAAATTGACTTGGAATTCGTTAAAATGTTTGCGCCCTCTGAAAATCCAAGGTCTGCGTCCTTTACAGTGACCCAGTCCGAACCTGAATATAGATCTTGAATAGATCCACAAACTAAAAAATTTGAGAGACAATATGTTTAATTATGTTAATGCATTATTGGTCTCCTCCCCTTTTCTTTCTGATGGGATGAGTGCACTTAACAAAGTTGTTGGTAATTGTATCCATGGGGAAAGAACTTAGTGTTGTTGTGAGGTACTTTTTGTAAAATCTTTTTTGGTATCTTGCATCTTCTTTTACTTGATTAGTCCAAGAGAAAAATGTGCATAAGAAATCGTTAAATTAGTGTTTAACATTCACTAAAGATTCATGTGTAAGAAGTGCCATTAACCCTCCGTCTACCAGACGGGTCCATTGGACCCGACAGGTACATACAAAATATTCATTCAAACCAGAAATTTCTTTAAAATAAACTAAGTATATAAACCAGACAAAAATAAGGTAAATAAATGAGTTAAATAGTTTTAAATAAAAATTCTGGTGTAGAACGTTTTATTAAAACTTGAATAAAATTCCCGGTAGATCTAGGGTTAAAGAAGTCCTCTTCTTGATTATAACTTTTATCATATCAGATTGATTTCTGTTCTAGATATTTTAATAGTTTGTAGAGAGTCACAAATTAATAGCTTTGAGAGACTATATGTTTAACTGAGTCAATGCATTATCAAGTTGTTTATGATGTCACAGATGATGTTAACAAAGTTGCTAGCAATTGTATCCATGGGGAAAGAACTTAGTGTTGTTGTGAAGTCCTTTTTTGTAAAATTTCTTTTGGTATCTTGCATCTTCTTTTACTTGATTAGGTTAAGAGAAAAATATGCATTAGAAATCATTAAATCAGTGTTGAATATTCAGTAAACTTCATGCAAAAATTTGTCATTGAAGAAGTCTCCTTTCGGATTATAACCTTTATGATATCAGATTAAGTTCTGTATTAGATATTATAATGGTGGGTGATGAATTTACATTCACCATACGGTAGATGTTCTGACATGAAATGTCTACACAAATTATTTGCATTAGATAACACATGAAGGAACTCAGTTACGCAGGATATCATTAGCCTAAATTCAGTACCTGCACATGCCTAGTGGTAACTAATCAAGGAAATTCTTCTCAAATGCCATGTTCGAGGAAGTCCATATAAATATTGATGAGGAATGCTCCTATAACTAAGGCGGTAGTAAATTTTAAAGTAAACAATGCTTAAAATATAATCACAAATAAATAAGTTATTTGAAACATATGAATATGACAAGGATAAAAAACAATATGCAAATCCTTTGCACTTTCAATCAAGGAGGTATATCTAAGTTATTCGAAAATTCTTTGATTACACAGTTTAATAATCTGCAAATTCTTATCATGGAAGACCACAGGAAAATTTGCTACATTACCAAGCCGATGCAATCTATGTCAATGCCGTTTCAGTATCAGCATTCCCTGTCTCCATTCATTTTCAGATGATAATATTTGCTTAGGGATTTCTTTCATGATCATTTTAGGAAAACTTTTATAGAACAGTTCTCTGATGATATCAACAGTCACATCTTTCTAAATGTTATGCTGAATTTCCTATTAACTTTCTGTCAGAAGACATATATTGATGTAAACATGGGAAAAAAGTCCTTTTCCTGAAAATAATATTTAAGACTAATGGTGTATTCTTAATGCTTACTACCCCATTTCTCTTCAATAACTTCACTTTTCAAAAATGTACATGAGGGGCCTGAATAGCTTAACAAGAAACTGCCATAAGAGTGGGGAGGCAAGACTCTGAAAGAGTTTGTAAATATTATTCGAATGATTTTCAGAAGAGTGATAAATATACATTCTGCAGTTAGACTCTACTTACAAAAAAGTTTAAGAAATATCTTTGTTAGCTACTTGGTACAATTTCTCTCTTCTTTTTCTTTAAATTTAGGTTTTTGAGTATCATGAATTTGTTTTCTTTTTAAAAATTAAAAATTTGCTTTTTTACTTCTTAAAATCCTCCTCCATAAAATTATAAAACCTCAATGGTACATTTAATGAAGAGGTGCATATCAATATTGGTGATCAATTCAAGGAGTTGTTGGCTCATTTTTAAAGATGTTTGCCAAGCAAGGATCAGCTGTTGTAAGATGTAGTGTTTACTATTACGTAAATTCTCTCCCTGAAATGTCAAATACTTTTAATTTTTTAATTATAGGCAGTATCAAGCAAATCACATCAAACCTGTGTATTTTAATAAAAATCGGGAAAGTTATTTTCTTTTACAAAAAAAATTTCTAAATTTATTTTTTTCTAAAATTTCAACCTTTTTACTCTTGCTATACACAAAGTATAACTGAAATTGGCAAGCTTAAAATAATTGCTCACAATATTCAATATACTTTACTATAAAAGAAAGTTCTTGAATAGTTACCAGGGTTATTCTCTTGATTATGCTTTACATGCAACTCAAGCAAATATTCTTCTCTGTGATCGTTTTTTACAGAGGTGGTGTCACCTGCATTATTTATGGATTTTTGATTTGCCATTTCAAATGCAATTTTCACTTCCGCTAAAAATAAGTTTTAATATTAATATCATGTTAAATCAGTGAATCATGTTAAATTTGTGAAAATTCAAAGATAAAAAAAATTTCTTTTTTGAAAGAATCTTATTTCCCATGCACATTAAATTTTGACTCAAGCTTTCACTAGGACTAACAATTTTTCAGCTTCAAGGTTGGTAGCATCTGAATGGAATAAGCTCAGCAGTAGACTGCAATGTGGTCAGAAATCTCTCAAGTGCTTTTAATTTTTCAATAACAGCATTTAATACTAACACATTTTTAATTGTTGAATATCTTATGGGGGTACCATCTCTATCCTAATTCATTAATACCGAAGTGTTGATAATTTTGATTGCATCGGTGGCAGTATTTTTAGCTTCAGTTTTCTCACAGGAGATTTCACGAATGTTATTCACCATAGTGCATAAATTAAATTTCCAATCTTAAAATAATTGCTCACAATATTGAATATACTCTCTTGTAAAAGAAAGTTCTTGAATTGTTACCAGGGCTTCTTGATTACAAGTGGTGCCATCTTCCTTATTTCTGATTTGTCATTTCATGCAATTTTGACTTCCACTGAAAACAAATTTTATTACCAGCGTTGAATCATGTTAAATGTATGAAAATTCAAAGATAAAAAAAAAATTCTTTTTTGAAGGAACCCTATTTTCTCATGCACATTAAACTTTGACTCAAACTTTCACTAGGGCTACCAATTTTTCTAAATGCAGGTTTTTCAACTTTAAAGTTGGTAGCATCTGAATGGAATTTGCTCAGTAGTGGACTGCTATCTCTCAGTGTAAAATCTAAAGTGTTTTTAATTTCTCAATTACAACATTTATATCTAACACATTTTTACTTGTAAAGATATTTTTGGGGGCTCTGTCTATATCGTCATTCATTAATGCCCGACAGTCAGGGCCGGCCCAAGGACATTTTCGCACCCATGCGAGCACCCATCGAAGTGCCCCCCCCACACACACACACACAAAAGAAAAATTGCTTGACTTATAGTCTTTATTTTAAATATTTGTACCTTTTATACATACTATTACTAATTATTTAAGATGTTAATTTAATTCAAACACAGATAAAAGATTCTAAATTTAATCTCATCTTTGAGTTTGTATTTGGTGAATTGTAAAATCATGGAAATTTCAATTTTACTGTTATCATCAGTCTTAATGTGTAACATTACCATACAGAAGTAAAACACAAGGCCACGGCACATGGTATTGGACGAAAATAACAATAATAAGTTAATGAATTATTATTATTATTTTTTTTTTTTAGAAGAATATGGAATATTACTACAAAATAAAGAAGCAGAACTTCTAGTAAATAGCAACTATGAAAGATGAAAGCACTTTTCATGGTGAAAACTTTCGAAAGAATGGAAAACCGAGTTTTCTCTTCATCTAATTCCTGAAACATAAATATTCTTATTCTTTCTTTTCATTTTTTGAATCAATCTCTCTTCACTCTATCTCTGTGGTGATATTTACCAAAAAGAAAAACCCTACTATTTTTTTTTTCTAAGTAACCTAAATTAATTAAACACTAAGAAAAAACTATGATTGAGAATAAGAGTTGTATTTATAATAATAAGGAATACGATTAACAAAAAATGCCATGTCCCCCCCCCCCCCCCAAAAAAAAAAAAAAAAAAGTTTCCTGGATTTTATTCTACTGGGGCCCACGCTAGAATTAAACAAATCATCCCCAAAAAAATCTTTAAGTATTCTGAATTTACGTTTTAGCGCCGAACTGAAATTGGATAAAGAAAGTGTCATTATAAAATCGTAGGTGTAGGACATCATAAAAAAAATCGACTTATCGCGCTCTAAAGGGAAAAAAAGTTATTTAACGATAAATGTATTAAATGAAAGATTTTTTCAAGATGATTACAATATAAAATTTATATGCAGATAAATTACTTTTTTAAATAGGCTCCAGTTTCACAATTCTGCATTGTCAAGCTTATGTTAATTTATTCATCGAGCTCTTTGCTCCTGTTAATAAGAAATCAAGGTAAAGTAATCTTACTATCAACTTCTGTTCAGTAGATTTACAAATAATAAAGTGCATGTCATGACCGCTGGTGGGAGGGATGGGGGGCAAGGAATGGCCTTTGTTCCACCTTTTTGAAAAAAAATTCGTCATCGTAGATGATTTAAAAAAAAAGAGGGCAGGTAAAATTTACTTTTTTCGCTTAATTTTAAATAATAAATCACTAAGAGAAAAACTGCGCTTGGGCATAAGTCTGTTTATATAATAAAAAGTTTAGATCAATACTATCCCAAAGAAACCTTATACAGGGGTGATTGTGTTCAGGTAATATACCTGAATTCAGGTATTTATTGAATTTTCAGTACTGGAATTCAGGTTTTTCTGATAGCTAAATAGAAAAATAAGACTTTTGGATATGATTGCTAAACACAGTTAAAATTAATATATTTCATAGTGAGATGATTTGGACCTCCTTGCAATAAATTGTAGTTTTCTTTCCATACAAAAACTTTTTCTGTTAAAATTTCAGGTATTTTTCCATTAATTCACAATCACCCTGCCTTACCCCTAAGCAGATTTTGTTCTTCCAGTACTTAAGGTGCAAATTATTTCACAAAATAATGAAGAATCTCTGTAATATTTAAAAGAATCCCCTTTTGGTTTAGAGAAACTTTGACTCAGCATCATATACGTAATCTGAACGCAATTTTTATTTTTAAATTAACAATATTTGGTTAAAATTTCAGTTATTTTAATTTCAGTATTGCGAAACATTTATTGTGTAACGGGCCAAAGACCATATTCCACTAATAAATAATCCGTAATGATGAATGAAACAGTGCAGCATTATAACACAGTTATATATTTTTATGACGTTACTTTTTACTGACTCTCCACTCAGTGTTCCTTTCAGACCACGTTTCGGAGAACTGGGGCAATACATATATTCAAAGAATATGGCATGAGCGCCGTCTGAACGAAATCCCTGACGTGGGAAGATTTTGGAACAAACGTGTGCCTGTTGGAAAAATAGAAATAGTTTAGTCTCTTTCCATCAATTGAGCTCCGACTGCCACCCTCCTCTCTGTTTAAGATGATAAATATTGGAATAATTAAACACTAAAAGAATTGTACTGTTGCTCGAAAATTTTCCCAAGTAGTCTCATCTGAATCTTTGCCTCACGCACCAGGCCGCCATATAGACCCTTGTCCCGCCGCCCCTGAGTTTAGGGTGCAAAGTCCTTCAGAAATTCAAGAACTGACAACTTTGAAATACTACGAGCATGCTTTGTAACTGTGAATATTCTACTATGTTTCAGATTCACATGAAAATTACCCATTTAAGCAAAATAAATAAATAAATGAATCAAGCTACTTGAAAAATGTTTGCTTTTATTCATTTTTACCTATTAAATATTCAATTTACAGCAGTTAAATAAAATAATTAGTGAACAACCGTATTGTATAGTCTCAATATTGTGGTCATTTTAATAAGAATTATTTACCTATATATTTTGGGTTACATGCCTATTTTTCATTTTCGGCGAAATTTCTAACGCCAACACTTTTGACTATTTGCAGAAGAAGATGAGCTCACATCCAGAAGACACTGCTAGAAGACAAACTTTTTCAAAGGCATCTGTTTTTTATTTTAAAATTTCTGCCCCTTTAAGCTACTAACAGTTTCTTTTTTCTAGTCATCTGGGGGACAGTCACAGATTCCCTGTGGGATAAGAGGACTCTTGCGCTTAAATAGCCGGAAGTGATAGAATCCACCATGGATCTGTCAATGTTGAACTTAATTAGCGTCCCGCAAGGGAAGCAGATTTGAATCGGTGGTTCCTGGGGTTCGTGATTCTGTTTCTTTTCTCAGGTAATTCCATAAGAACAGAAGATGTCTGCATACGAAAATTCAGCGCCCTTGAATTCCTTTTTAAACAGAACGAAGAAAGAATCCTTTCTTGAGTTGGCCCCAGCCTAGCAATAGAAAATGTAAAAGAAAAAATGCAGAATATAAAATAATTTTTATCGGTGCTCTTATAGGCGCCCTTTCATCTGTTTTGCACCCTGTGTGGTGGCACACTTCGCACACGCCTTGGGCCGGCCCTGCCGACAGTTGTAGCGTCTCAATGAGATTTAGTCGGCAGTGGACTGCTATATAAAGGTGGATTATAAATGAGATTTTAGAAGATATAAAATTTTAATTTGTATTGTCTGCTTGGGTTTTGTGACAATGTCTTTTCTGAAGCTGTCAGTTAAAGAGTCTGCCAAACTTCTTGATATTTCAGTGCCCCTGTTTGATTGTCAGTATAACTGAAAGGAAAATTAACAGTGATTGTGAAGAAAATTATCTCCAAATGTATTCTCTCTGTAAGATATGAAAAATGCTTGATATCTACATAGCCACATATGTCTTGATTTTTAAATTTATTTCATCTTAAAAGGAGTTGCCTTATTCACACTACCATCTTTCACAATAGATTTGAAATTATCCTTTTCTTTTACTTTTTGCTCTTGATATCTCAGTGCCCTTGTTCTCTTGAAGACACACAAAAACCCATCCTAAAAGAAAGAATATGAGGAAAATTCCCTCCAACAGTTATTTTGTTTCATAATTATTGGAAGAGTACTCAGTTTTTACATAAGCCATATAATTCTTGAATTCTTTCATTTTTAGCTGCTTGACATTTGTGCCCTCGTCCTCTTGGAAATATAAATATAAAATAACTATCGTAAAAGAAAGAATATGAGGAAAGTTACTTCCAACAGTTATTTTGTTTCATAATTATTGGAGGAGTACTCTCTGTAATTGCTTTTAATAACAGTAATTTCCTTATCCAAGGTGGATACTCAGTATTGTCAAATAAATGAATTCAGGTTTCATTGTTAAAAATCACCAGAAAGAATCTTTTCACTTTCACTGTATGTAAAAGTAATGTGTTCAATGCATTTGCTGACGAGAAAAGCAAAAAATAAAATAAAATAAAACTTTTTATGTGGCTTTAAAATCAATTGCTTAATGGGTGTGGGATGGTTTCATCGTTTCATGTTTTTTTTTTCATCAAACTATCTTTGTAATATTTAACATTATTCATCTATTATGTATTTTTGAAAAGTATAAAGGAGTAAAAGAAAAATATCAAATGTTTATGGGTTACATGTTACAGGGTATGGGTCTTATGTTAGTATGAAAAAAAAGATGTGTGAAATACTCTTCATGCATCATTTTACACTTTGCTATTTTCAAACATTGGCAGGTATGAAATTATCACTATCGGAAGATTGATTATTTTCGAAAGATGCATCGATTTTGAATGATTTGCTTTGAACTTTTCAGGTTTGGCAGAGAAAGAAGCCTTTCCTAAAAATGATTTTTTTTCAGTGAGCCCGACTTAACTTCACCTGTCTCGAATAATAATGCATAAAACGGGATAAAATTTCATCACTTTCTTTCTTAAATTCACACTTTTCAGGGTATAACTTAATGGAAGTTTCTTGTAACTTTATAAACACATCACTAAGGTTTGGAAAATGTTCATTATTTTTACCTCTTTTCTTAGAATACTCTTCACTTTCTGATTCGACACAGACTTCCTCAGAAACAGGTTTAGAATTATCACTATCGGTAGATTGATTTTTTTCGAAAGTAACATCGATTTTGAATGATTTGCTTTGAACTTTTCAGGCTTGGCAGAGGAAGAAGCATTTCTTAAAAAGGTTTTTTTCGTTGAGCCCCATTTAATTTCACCTGTCTCAAATAATAATGCATAAAATGGGATAAAATTTCATCATTTTCTTAATGCAAGTTTCTTGTAACTTTATAAACACTTCATTCAGGTTTTGAAATGTTCTTCATCATTTTTATCTCTTTTCTTAGAATACTCTTCACTTTCTGATTCAACACAGACATCCTCAGAAACAGGTTTAGAATTACCACTAACGGTAGATTGATTATTTTCGAAAGAGACATCAATTTTGAATGATTTGCTTTGTACTTTTGAGGCTTGGCAGAGAAAGAAGCATTTCCTAAAAAGGTTTTTTTTCGTTGAGCCCCATTTAATTTCACCTGTCTGAAATAATAATGCATAAAACTAGATAAAATTTCATCACTTTCTTTCATAAATTCACACTTTTCAGGGTATAACTTAATGCAATTTCTTGTACCTTTATAAACATATCACTCATGTTTAAAAATGTCCTTCATCATTTTTACCTCTTTTCTTAGAATACTCTTCACTTTCTGATTCGACACAGACTTCCTCAGAAATAGGTTTAAAATAACATACTTGCCATCTTTTATACTTTAGGTATAAAATTTACACTTTTTGGCCATTTTTTACACTTAGGACATTTATTTCTACACTTTTTTGCAAAGTTCTTTTAATAACGGTAAATTCCTTATCCAAGGGGGATATTTAGTATTGGCAAATAAATGAATTCAGGTTTCATTGTTAAAAATCACCAGAAAGAATCTTTTCACTTTCACTGTATGTAAAAGTAATGTTTTCAATGCAACTGCTTATGAGAAAAGCAATAAATAAAAGTATGTATATGGCTTTAAAATCAATTAATGGGTGTGGTAATGGTTTCATTGTTTCATGTTTTTTTTTCATCAAATTATCTTTGTGATACTTAACACTTATTCATCTATTATGTATTTTTTAAAAGTGTAAAGGAGTAAAAAAAATAACAATCATTTATGGGTTACATGTTACAGGGTATTGGCCTTTTGTTAGTATGAAAAAAAAGACGTGTGAAACACTAATCAAGGGTCATTTTACACTTTGCTGTTTTCAAACATTGGCAGGTATGCTCCATCAGCTGTTTTGTTTCATAATTATTGGAGGAGTACTCGCTTTTCACATAAGCCATATAATTCCTGAATTCTTTCGTTTTTAGCTGCTTGACATTTCTGTGCCTTTGTCCTCTTGGAGACATTTGTTTCATAATTATTGGAATTGTACTCGCTTTTCACATAAGCCATATAATTCTTGAATTCTATCTTTCATTTTTAGCTGCTTGATATTACTGCACACTTGTTCTCTTGGAGACATAAATAAAAAATAACCATCGGAAAAGAAAGAATATGAAGAAAATTACCTCCAACAGTTATTTTGTTTCATAATTATTAGAGGAGTACCGGCTTTCCACATAAGCCATATAATTCTTGTACTCTATCTTTCGTTTTTAGTTGCTTGACATTTCTGTGCCCTTGTCCTCTTGGAGACATTTGTTTCATAATTATTGGAGGAGTATTTGGTTTTCACATAAGCCATATAATTCTAGAATTCTATCTTTCATTTTTAGCTGCTTGATATTTCTGTACCCTTGTCCTCTTGGAAAATTTCAAAACCTTCACTTTCTGAGCTACCAGGAGACTTCTTGAACCAATCTTCACTATAATTTAATCCAGCTTTCTCCGTTGTATCCATGTCTGACTTCACCCTGCTTGCAACAGCCTTAGTACTTGTTATTGATCCATCTTTAAATTTCACGTGCAAAATATAGAGTCAAATTGCGAAGATTCTTCAGATTGCTTCCATCAGACTACCGCCTGCAATTTCAGATTAAACATCTTCATTGTCAAACATTTCAAAACCTTCACTTTCCGAGCTACCAGGGAACTTTTGAACCAATCTTCACTATAATTTAATCCAGCTCTTTCTGTTGTATCTATGTCAGATTTTGTCCTGCTTGCACTAACCTTAGTACTAGTTTTTAATCCTTTTTTAACTTTTAAGTTTAAAAGATCATCACATGCACTAGCTTTTAATGCACAACTCAGGAGTATCTGTCACCTCAAAAACATGACCTTCATTTACAAATCGTAGTTTCTTGCAATGCTGGCAGTTTTTCTGAGTACAAGTTTTAATTTCAATCTTATCTTCAGTAGAATCTTTTGCACTATTTTTGTCTTGTTGACAATTCGTTTTATATAAATGTGATAAAACAAATAATTGAAATGCGTTGCTGGACCTTAAGAACTCTGGACATCTGATATTTGTAAATTGACACATAGTGGCATTCATAGAGATGAATTAAAATGGAGAAAGCCATGGCAACCCTTTCCTAAAACAATGTAAAATCACGTCACATATGCACAACATTCTTGCTTTTGATGCTTATAGTACATGATTTCCTTTCAGTTTCATAACTAGATTTATTTTCAAAATGTCTGTTTCATACTGATCATTTTTATTACTATCAACCTTCGTCATATATTAGGAATCACTAGATGTTTCAGATCAGTTTTGTTGTAGAAAAAATGCATCCCATATCTTATTACACAAAATGTTATTTGTGTGATTGGTAAACATTTGAAGTTTATTTTATGCTACAGCTGGTACTGTGATACTGTTTCTGAGGACTCGAATATACTCGGAAAGTGCAGATTGTGAATGAGATTTTAGAACATATAAAATACAGTCAACTCTGTTAAATATGCCGATGTATAATCCACAAATGTCTGTATCTGCACTACATTAATAAAAATAGTTATTAAAAGTTCAACTCAAAAGCTAAATTTGGTACATATCAATTTTCCAATGAATAAATATTTAAATATAAATTGGATATAAATATTTAAATTTCCTTGAGTAACAAACCTTTATCGTGGAACAAGAAGTAATGAGTGTTCATAGACTACAGAAAAAAAATATTGACAACAGACCAACTATCGTTGTGTTGTGTCAATGTTTAAAATTATGAATAATCAGTAAAAATTGTATGTAATTTAGCTTTTCTTTAATCTGTACTAGATATTTCTTGAAGACAGCCACAAACTTAACAGCTTTGAGAGACTACATGTTTAAGTAAGTCACTACATTATCAATTTCCTCATGTTATTTCTGATGGGATGAGTGAGCTTAACAAAGTTGATGGCAATTGTATCCATGGGCTTGATTTAGTACTCTAATAATTCTGGCTTAGTGTTGTTGTGAAGTCCTTTTCTGTAAAAAAATTTCTGGTATTTTGCATCTTCTTTTACTTGATAAGGTCAAGAGAAAAATATGCATTAGTATTTCATTAAATCAGTGTCGCACATTCATTAAAGATTCATACAAAAAAGATGTCATTAAAAAAAATCCTCTCTGTGATAACCTTTATGACATCAGATTGAAATATGTACTAGATACTATAATTACTTGTAGAGAGCCACAAAATTTTTTTAAAGCTTTTTTTTTTTTTTTTAAAGCTAATTATTCGCTATTTTTCTGTTCAGAATAATTTTAAATTACTCTTTTTTTTTTTTTTTAATATATGTGAGTGGCAAAATAAACGTTAAAAATAGATATATGTGACCTTTCTAGTGAAACGGGTTTCAGTACCAAAGGTTGTAATTAATAAAAAAAACATATTGTAACCATTTTTACTTAGACTGAATTAAGTTAATTGGTTAGAAGATAATTGAGTTCTCATTTATACAATTTTACTTCACTTATAATGTCAAAGAGAGAGTCTAAGTAGAAACACTATTTTAATAGATGGCATATTAAATGATTTACGTTAAATATGTTTATTCTTGAACATTAATCTTGTAAGTAATTTGACAGTATAAAAAATATTATCAATTGATTGACCATTAACAGGTAAAATCCTAATTTGGCATTCCAAAGAGAATTGTTTTAACTATTTAATATTTGCTTATTTTTTAATCCTTCATTTTATTTGCACATTATTTAATATCAAATGTACTAAGATCTGATAGTCTATTGACTTTATGAAAGAAGAAAAGATTGGTTGGTTGTATGGGGTTTTATGGTGCAAAATCCCTTAGGGGACATGCTGCGCCAAAATAAGTATATTAAAAATATCAAAAAATGCAAAAGAAACAATAAAAAAAGCAATCTGGATGGGAGCAGTCAGACAAGTGTAATAAAATAAAATTTAAATCCTAACAAGTAATATAAAAATTTTTTAAAGTCAATTCCCACTTAGGTCATCAAAGAAAAATTTATTATAATCCCTTAAGTTAATATTAGTTTTAGTTGCATTAAAATATCTCAATTTGTTGATTTTCTATAAGCAATAAGTTTACAATGGAAGTCATAGGGAATTTGGCAAAATACTAGAGATATCGGCAAGTTGGCATCACTTTTGACGATATATCGCCAAGTTGGTGACAAACTTGGCAGTATTTGGTGACAGAACAGGGTCTCCCCTATGGTAACCTCCCTTATAGATATGACGATGCATTAAATGCTTCAATAACCAATGGTCGCCATTTTGTCTCCCATGTAAAACTAAAGTTAATTAATTAAAATTTAATTAATGAATTAATATTTGAAAAAACTGTATTAACATCAATTATCATCCAGTACAAGTTAAAAAAAAAATTATTTCAACTTGACAGGATGAATAATAAGTATTTTATTAATGATTGAAAATTTGAACAAGATATATACATATAAATAAATAAATATAGGGAGAGTGTGAACTAATAGTAGGAATTGAAAAATAGAAGAGTGTAAAAGTAAAAGTAATTCAATAAAGAGTGAGGTCTGGATGGGGTTCTCATTCAGATGCAATAAAAGTGTGAAAGCAAAGTCTGAAATGTTAACCAATGATGGAGATAAAATATATATATATATATATATATATATATATATTTCAAAATAAAATCCAGCATGCTTTAAAAAAGTAAAGTGTGCCCCATGGGATGATTCCCCAATGAGGTTTGTCAAGAGTAGTGATGATGAATTAAAATACATTCTATACAAGTGCCGGAGGTCCAGACAGTCAGTTAAAATACGATGGATGGTCAGGATATCAAAATGACAGTGAGGGCACATGGGTGCATCCTGCCGTAGCAAAAAATGTTTGTGGGTGATTCTAGAATGTCCAATTCTCAGACAGGTCAGAATGACATCAGTTTTTCTTGGATAAATCAGAGGCCAGGTCATGATGGTTGGTTTGATATTGTGCAGTTTATTAATGAGTTCCAAATCCCAACTTTCTTGCCATTCATTCTGAATAAAGTGTTTTATGTTTAACGTCAGAAAATGGAACTTTGTGACATAATGAATTAAGAGCAGGTTTTGCTCCCCATTTGCTTTCTCATTTCCAGGAATACCCATGTGCCCTGCAAAATGAAACTTCATAACCATGTCTTGTCAGTTTATTATAAAAATCCAGGATGACTGGGGCATAGGGATGCTTATTAAAAGATTTTATAGCGTCAATAGAACTATTTGAGTCAGTATAAATAATGAAGAGATATGTGGAATGTGGCTCTCTATCGCAATCTACTCGGCCGTAAACACAGAATTTGAAGAGTGAAGGCAATAACTGAAACTGGTGTTATCACAGAAAAACCCGCAGCCAACAATATTGCTTCTCTTTGAGTCATCTGTATAAATATCTGTGTAGTTATTAAAGTTTGAATGATGTGCAGCAAATAATTATTTGCTGCAATTATAATTGTTGAAAGACTACAGATGCTAAGTTCTTTCTGTCATAACCTTTAAAAGGATGGAGAGTGGTAATATTAGGATTTTTCCAGGGTGGAAACTTGTGCAATGGACATGGGCTCACCTCAGTATCGCGTAGATGGCTATTGTTAATAATATTTTTCATTCTGACTTCAAATGATGATATGCAAGATGGTCGATGCTGATAAAGAATATCATTGTCTGCATTTAAAGATAGGTATGAAGTGGATGGCCATGATGCGAAAGAATGCGATAGTACAATTCTAAATACAGCTTTTTACAAATATGGTGTAAAGCAGATTTATTGTAGTCAACATACAGACTTAAAACCGTAGATGTACGAAATGCACCAGAGCAGAAACGGATTGCGCTATGGTACACAGTGTCAAGGCTTTTAAGAACAGAATTTGCGCTGAACCATAAACCTGGCAGGTATAGTCAATTTTGTAGCAGATTATGGAACGATAAATTTTCAGGAGAGAGCCACAGTCTGCTTCCCAAGAAGTGTTTGAAAGCACATTAATTAGATTGAGTGATTGCTCACACTTTTTACGTAACTGCATAACATATGGCAAGAAAATGAGTTTTTTGTCAAAATATAAGCCTAGAAAGCGGGCGCAATCAACAACAGCAATTTGAGACACTCTGATATAAATTTCAGGATTTGAATGCAGATCCCTTCATCTACAGAAATGCACACAAGAATTTTGTCTTGGGAAATAATAAAACCATTTTTCCGAGCTAAAAAGTCCAAGTAAGGTTATGAAGGATGCCACACCTTCCGGTTTTATCATAGGCTTTCATCATGTCAAAAAATACTGTGACCAAATGGTTGCGTTTTAAAAAAGAAGTTCGAATATGAGTTTATAAAAGAATGAGGTTATCAATAGTGGACGTACCACATCGAAATCTGCTTTGAACAGCTGCAAGGCAATTGCTCGATTCTAAAACATGCACCAGGCGACAATCAACCATTTTTTTCTAAAAGTTTGCAAAGGCTACTACAGAGCGCAATTGGCCTGTAATTATTTAGGTCACTGGAATATTTCCCAGATTTAGGAAAGGGAATGATAATAGCTTTAGACGAGGCACTAAAGAAAGTTTGTTCAGTTTAGATTCTATTATAGAAAGTGAGTAAGTTATTGAGAGGTGGGGGAGAGATATTTTAACATAGTACAGTCAAACCTCGTTAAAACGAAATTGAAGGGGCTGCGAATTTTTTTCGTGTTATCCGGGATTTCGTGTTAACCGTCAAAATAGTGGTGCCATCTATATTAGATAAAAAAAACTAAATAAATACGTTTACAAATATTAATTTATGATTTTAGCAGGGATATAAGAAATAGAAAATTTAATTAAGAAATAAAACAAATATGTCATCATTTTAAGCAATACAATAAGTTTATTTACCTGCTAATCATTTTTTTTTTTTATCCGTTATTGGCTTTTGTTTCAATTGTTGTAGACTGAAGCAACACATCCGAAATCAGCACATCTTCATCTATGCAAATATACTCGACAAACAATGTCTGCGAAATAATTTGCCGTTTTTCGGCTTCTTCCATTAAATCAGTCGTCATTTCAGATTCTGTTGCATTAGTTAAATCCCGCGTGTCGGAAATTTTTTTTTCACAGTTCCAGTAGTGACACTGTTCAGGGCATTTCTTAGGTAAGTTATAGCTTCTAGTAAATTCACAGAAAATTCAGTTTTATTATCAAAACATTGAATCATTTTATGAACAAGTCTTTTTCTGTACTGCACTTTTAAGCATCGGATAATTCCTTGGTCACAAGGCTGAAGTTTTGCTGTAGTGTTCGGAGGAAGAAAGACACATTCAATTGCTTTTAATACTGAAACTTTATGAGCACTGCAATTGTCCAGCAATAAGCAGATTTTTATCTTTTCTCGGTAGAATTTTAAGTCCAGATCAAGTAACCACTTTGTAAAAATAACATTGTTTATCCATGCATTTTTGCTGGAAGCGTAGCAAACTGGCAAAGTTCAGGGGTGATTGTGTTCCGGGTGTAGCCCGGATTCCCGGGTTTTCGGTCGATCCTTCCGGGTTTATGAGATCGTTACGTTTAGTGGAAAATTCTGACACTAAAAAATACCGCGAATTTCGGCAAATGGTTGCCGAAAAAAATCAATTCCTCAATCGTTCGTGGAAAAAAATCGACAATTTCGTCAAAGGATTGCGGGGGGAAAAAAGCAAACTTCGTCAAAGAATCTCGAAATAAACACAACTTTCGTCAAAGGATCGCTGGAAAAACGCTAATTTCATCAAAAGATCCCGTAAAAAACGTGAATTTCTTTAAAGAATCGCGGAAAAAGCGCGAATTCCGTCAAAAGACTGCAGAAAAAACACATAATTAGAACAGGAAAGGATTTTCCCCATCCCGGAATCATCGGGAAAAGGCTATTTTCGTCAAAGGATCGTGGGAAAAACGGAAATATCGCCAAAGATCGCTGGAAAAACACAAACTTTGTTAAAGAATCGCGAAAAAACCCGCAAATTTCGCTAAATGACCACGGAAAAAGCGCGAATTTAGTCAAAGAATCTCGAAATAAAACAAATTTCGTCTAATGATCTCGAAATAAAACAAATTTCGTCTAATGATCTCGAAATAAACACAAATTTCGTCAAAGGATCGCAAAAAAAGTGCAAAATTCAAAAAGGATCGCGAAAATAAAAAAGCAATTTCTTCAAAGAATCGCGGAAAAAACGCGAATTTCGTCAAAAGATCGCGGGTAAAAACCCGATTTTCATCAAAGAATCGCTAGAAAAACGGAAATATCGTCAAAGGTTGGCAGAAAAAACGGAAATTTTGTTAAAGGATCACGGGGGAAAAAACATGAATTTCTTTAAAGAATCGCGAAAAAACACAAATTTCGCCGAAAATTCATGGAAAAAACGCAAATTTCGTGACAGGATCGCAGAAAAAACGCATAATTAGAACCAGGAGTGATTGTCCCCCCACCCTCTCTGCTGCCCAACCTTTCAGAAAAGTTACTGTGAATTTCAGATTTTTACTCAGAATCACCCCTGGTATTGTGTTATCCATCTCAATCTCAGTACAAAAATGTCCAGAATTGCATATCTTTATCTGTTATGTGTAATACCCAAGAAGAAAGCAGGAAAAAGAAATTTACCTTGTGTAAGAGTAAAGCTAAAAGAAAATTTCTATTTTTATTTTTTTTTTCTAATACTTAGCCACTTAAAAGTAAAATTGGATTGGTTTTGACATTTTTTTTTTACTGTTTTCAAACAACTAGGTATGACTTGCATTAAATCTACTAAGAGATCCCACTCTTAACACATAATTTGTACTTGTTTCATGAGTACTTAGAATAAATCAGGGATGATTCTGTTCCGAATTTTCTGAAAAATTAAGGCAGTCATTTCCGAAAAAAAAAAAAAAAAAAAAAAAAAAAAAAAAAAAAATCGGTCATAAATCTGAAAATTTTCACATAAACTACATCGCAAATTTCGGCAAATGTTCGCCGAAAAAAAACAATTTCGTCAAAGGATTGCGGGAAAAACTCCAATTTCGTCAAAGGATCGCGAAAAAACGGCAAATTTCACCAAAAAATCGCGAACAAACGGCAAATTTCGTCAAAAGAATGCGAAACAACGGCAAATTTCGTCAAAAGATCGTGAAAAACGACAAATTTCGCCAAAACATCGCGAAAAAACCGCGAATTTCATCAAAAGATCGCGAAAAAAGGCAAATTTCGTCAGAAGATCGTGAAAAACGACAAATTTCGCCAAAAGATCGCGAAAACCCCGCAAATTTCGTCAAAAGGTCGCGAAAAAACCGCAAACTTCGTCAAAGAGCCCCCCCCCCCCCCCCCCCCCCCCCGATGTATTTCCGAAAATGCGATCTGAATTTAAAAAAAAAAATTCACTCAGAATCACCCGTGGAATAAATTCATTTATTGAGTATAGAAGTCGAACTTTGCATATTTAACAAGGTAAATTGCACCCTCCATTTGATGAAGTCATTTAGCTTTCGGTGAAATTAACATAAGTTTATCAAATTATGTTTTTCTGCAATTGTATATTTCAAACAATAGCAGAAATATGTCATTTGATTGTCATGCTCTTGCAGCTTCAGTTGTTATGTAAATTGATATTGGTATATTTTGCATCGATAATTTTCAGGGTTTTTCTCTTTTATCGATTAATTTTCAGGGTTTTTCAGTCTGAGTCACAATCACCCCTGAAAGTTTTAATGTTTTTGAAACAACGTGGTTTCGCCGACTTACCGATCACAAGTAATGGTAATTTTTCACTTCTATTGCAGCCGACCATAATCGTAATTCTTTCTTTGCTGAATTTTCCTCCAGTACATTTTTCTCCTTTTAAAGTAAGTGTTCGCGAGGGTTGTGATTTGAAAAAAAGCCCCGTTTCATCACCGTTGAAAATATCACGGTGTGCATAATTTTTTTTTTTAAACATCTAACCACTTTCCTAATAAAAAAAGTCTGTATTGAATTCTCATCTACGGCAGATTCTTCTCCACATATCTTTTTGCAGGCAATTCTATGACGCTCTTTAGATCTTGTCAGTCATCCGTTAGAACATGTGAAATCGTTGTAACCGTGAGCATCAGCAAAAGCCTTTCCTTTCTTTTGCAAAACTGCACCAGTTAAAACAATGTTCCAGTTTCTTGTTTCTTTTATCAACCGTAAGAGAGCAATTTTAATTTCCTCATTTTTTCTGTAAGCATCTGTTTCCTGCTGGTCCGAATTGACTGATGGCATAAGCCGCTTCAATATTTTCACGATTCTTTAAAATTGTAGAAAATCTGCTATTGGGTATTCCATACTTTGCTGCAATATCTGATTTTTTTCCGCACTTTATCGCTGACTTCATTTAAAATCTTTTGCTTTGTTTCTAAAGATACAGCTTGCTGTTTTCGACTCGTCTTTCAAAGAATTGTACAGAGCAACTGCAAACAGAGTTTCAGTAGTCAGGTATAGAAGTTAAGATTGTCACTTCTTTCACTCGAAGGTATGGGATTTCGGAAACACGGTTTATGGTTTATGTCACTATCAATAGAATCAAACAATTAATAGAACAATGACTTTCAAAAAAGAAACTCCTTCACTCAAACATTCATTGTGGCCGATCTATAGCTCAGTGAGGGAATACGCCCACATAAAGGACCAAACAGATAGCTAACAGATACGATTTCTAAAGATCAGCGGTCAAGAGTGGGAGCCCCTGACAGTTCGGACACCACCCCTTTCTACTGATCACGTCCCTTTCTTTTGTCGATGACCACAAAATGTAATTCGATAAGAATAAGAAGACATATGATTGATTCCCATCTCAGGCATACTTGCTCAGGATGTGAATAAATGCAACTTAAGTGAAGGGGGGAAATGCGGAACATCAGAGAATAAAGAAAAGCAGAGAATAGCCAAATGTTTCCCATTTTTTTAAAACCTTTTCCTCCTTGTCATTTTGAAACAGTGAGAAAAATTCTATTTTTAGTAAATAAGATGTGACATGTAAGTTTAAAATATGGAAAATTTCGCTTAAGAAAAAATGCTTTGATTTTCGAGCAAAAAAAAAAAAAAAAAAAAAAAAAATTTCCTTAAGCGGGATTTTGCGAAAATCTATTTCGTGTTAAACGAATTAATATACATTGGTTTTCAGACTTATCTGACGGGACCTCAGTATTATTTCGTGTTAAACGAAATTTCGCATTAAGCGATTTCGTGTTAACGAGGTTCGACTGTATATGTGATGCCATCGTGTCCAGGAGCATATAATCGGCTGTTTTGCAAACATCTTAAAAGCTCTGGAATAGTGGATGATATATTATAATCATGAGAATGGCGAGATATAAATTGATGCTGGTATTTTCAGTTTTTCTTTTGTATGATAAAAAAGATTCCGGGTATGACTCAGAGCTAGAATTGGATGCGAGGGTACTAGCTATTGTCTCAGTATATATATTTGGGAGATGAAATTGTTTGGCCATTGTGTTTTATTATTGAGACATGATTTTCAGAATACAAACCCATACAATTTTTCACTTTTTTCCAATGAACTTTACTTGAGGTGTTACTGTTTATGTTGGAGATGAATTGCATCCAGGTTTCATGTTGGCTTTTACACCACACTCTTCTACCATCAGCCTTTGCTTTTTTGTATACAATATAATTAACATTACTGGGATACCTCCAGAAGATGCCCCAAATCTTCTGTTGATTTTTTTTGGCCTTTTTGCATTCATCATTCCACTATGGTTTCCTGTGTCGCAGAGTAGAAAGTGAATTAGGGATGCTAATATCTGCAGCATTGATAATACATTGGCTAATATTATCAAGCGCATCGTCAATATCACCTTTTATCATATCGCTTGTAATTTTAGCAAGGTCTGTGAATGTTGGCCAATTGGCTCTGTCGTAGACATATCATTTAAAACAATTATTAGAATTCCTGTGAGGAGTAGTCTGCGAGATAAAAGTAAGAAAATGGTCACTGCCATGCAGGTCATTCTTCTTGCAATTTGTGTAATCGGCTGCTAGGGCAGAAGTCCATTAAAGCCTAGAAGCCACAACTACTTAAAGCAGAGTTCTTAAGGATTGGTGTCCACATACATGCAGAAAGAAGTCAGATTTTAATTTAAACATAACTTTATTTTAAAAAAAATTAAAAACACGATTAAAGATACTAAACATAACAATATAAGGCCATAACTTCGGCCAAGAACTTAAAGAGCTCATACAACAAGCACTTTACTTATATCAATCGCATTCCGGAAATATACAAAACGAGCCATCCGAACATGAAGTCGCTCAAATATATACTATCTTGTCAGAATTCAGAATTAACTCTACAGTGAAGATTGCAGTTATATAAATCAACCAATCAGGAACTAGCGTACGTCATTGGCACGATGACGCAATACTTAAATTGGAATTAGATCATTCATCTCCAGATGCATGGAATTCGTAATAGTATGACGTAATATCATCAGAAAAGGAATCGCTCGTAAGCTGAAGGCAGGAACGATATTGTTGCTAAACTAGAGAACAAGCATCGATACCGAACAGTCTCGGAATTGCCCGCGAAGCATAAGGACTTGAAACATTGACATCCATGCCGGATTTCGATATCGGCTAAAATGCTGCGATATGCATCGGTGCAAGACTTCAGTCTCAGGACTGATTTCAGTCTTGGAGAGATTTTTGACTGATAGTAAATTCTACTTTATTTACTTAAATAATAACAATTTTACCATCAAGAACTTTTAATCTATTTTATTGTAAAATATCCATTTTTAGCCATAATCCAAGACATGAAAACCTTCTAGTTCATTTCCATTGTGTTATTCCTAATACTCAGAAAAGTTTTCAGTCTTGGCTTGGATGGACTTCTTGCACACATGGCGATATGACATCAATGGCCTGCCTTCCACACATCTGGATGACATTACAAACTTCTACGTGAAAAATGAAACAATAATTCAAAACTTTATATACAGTTTCATTAGTATTACAGCTTCTACATGAAAAATGAAACGATAATTCAAAACTTTAGTTACAGTTTCATTAGTATCGTATTTAAATATTTTCCAAAAATGCTAGTTGAATCATGTTGACGAATTAGCATTGTTTCCATTAATTCTTCTAATGTGCAACATTTGCCTTCCTTTTCAGAGATGATTTTTTCAAAGATGTTGTTTGCACTACCATTTTTCTCTTCCTCATTAGATATCTTATTAGGCGACTTAGGTTTCTCCGTTGATGTTCCATTAAAAGCACAATTAACACCATTAACAGTCTCAATTCCATTGGAATTAGAAGTATCCGCAACTAAATTATCTGCATCAGTAAGCAATAACATGGTGTCTTGTTATTGGAATTAGAAGTCTTCGCTTCCAAATTATCTACATCAATAAGCAATAACATACTGCCTTTACATTTAAAATAAAAATGTAAAATCAAAGGCTGTAGACAGAACAGGCTACCAGCTCAAAAAAAATCTCCCACAGCTCCCAAACTGGTTGCACTTGTTCACCAGCTCTCAAACTTGTACATGAAAAATGGAACTGTAATTCAAAACTTTATATACAGTTTCATTAAAAAGGTATTTAAATATTTTCCAAAAGTGCTAGTTTTTTTTTTTTTTCCCCAGCACAGCAAGATTCCAAGATTAGTATGAACTATGCTATGTACTATTAGTAAAAAATAAAGCATTTTAAATTAATTTTATTTTCAAAAATTTTCTTTCTAAATTTTTCCAGTGTAATTTTAGTAGGTGGTTTTGTAAAATAATCAGCTAAGTTTTCATTACTAGATACATACTTTAAATTAAACAATTTTCCATAAACTAAATTTCTTAATAAATGATATCTTACGTGTATAAGTATAGTTTTACTATTCTCTATAGGAGAGTTAGAAAAATCTATTGCAGCTCTATTATCACAATATAGGTTAAACTCTGAAAAATGAGATGGAAAGGTTTGTAGTTCCTTACACTCCTTTATTATGTTAATTATCCAAATAAGTTCTTTAGCAACATCGGTGAAGGAAATATACTCTGACCCCATAGTGGAAAGAGCTACACAACATTGTTTAGAATTTCACCAAGATATCACAGCATCATTTAAAAATAAAATAAACCTCCCAAGTGATACTCGATCATTTCGGTTAGATGCATACTCTGTGTCAATAAAACAATTTATTGAAAAATTATCATTACAAGAAAGACTTAATTTTTCATATCTTGTATGATATACATAACCAAGGACTTTTAATAAAGCTAACCAATGTATTTTACCCAGATTGCTTTGAAATTGTGACAGAAGATTAATCACATAACTAATATCAGGACGTATCCTACTGGCCAAAAAGGACAAACATCCAATTAAGTTATGATATGGAATCTCTTCCATTTCAGCAATTTCTTTCATTTTAGCAATTTCTTCATTAGTTTGAGGGCAATCCTTTTTGGAAAATACAACTCCCTTTCAAATGGGTAAAGTAACAATAGGTATCTTTTAAATTGATCATAAATATTTTCAATGTAATCTGTTTGCTGAATAGAAAAACCATTTTCAGTATGTTCAAAGTTAACCCCAAGCAGTTTAACAGTCTCCCCCAAAACTTTAATGTCAAACTTTTGTTTTAGTACATCTATAACTTTAAAAATTTGATTTTATCTTTTCCTAACAAAATCATGCCATCGACATAGAACAGCAAGACATTTCGGATTTAAGAGAATGAACACAATTGGTCCACTCGAACTTCTTAAAATTGAAACCTTCTAAGACGGAATGAAGTTCGTAAAACCATTCACGCCCACTCTGATGAGGACCATACAGAGTCTTCTTTAATAAACAAACGTGATCTGGTTTTTCTGATTTTACAAAACCAACTGGTTGTCTCATATATATAATTTCCGATAAGGGGCGTCTTTAAGGCTCTCCTGCATTTTTGTAAAAATGCTTATAAAAATAATAATAATTAAAATTTCTTTTCCCTGTTTGTTTCTAAAATACACTCCATTCCTCTTTACCTGATATACTGTCTTTAATAGCAGAAATATCATTCTTGAAACATTAACTTACTGTTTGTGTCTCATTTTTGTTATCTGGAATTTGTTTGTCAGAAGAATCTTTTTTCTTGTGCTTATCCTTCTTAATATAAAGAATTTCATCATCAGGAGAAGCATTGAGCAGAAGTAATAGGAAACGAAATTTTATTTTGTGGCCTTTTACTTTTCATAAAACTTCCTTTGTAGAAGGACCAACTTTTTTCCTTCATATTCTGCAAATTACTTCCATAAAACTACTAGCCTGCAATTTCAGATAAAACATCTTCGTTGTCAACAATTTCAAAACTTTCACTTTCAGAGCTATCAGGGGATTTCTTGAACCAATCTTCGCTATAATTTAATCCAGCTTTTTCCGCTGTATATATGTCAGATTTCAACCTGTTGCACCAGCCTTAATGATTGTTTTTTATCCATTTTTTAGTGCAAAAAATCATCAGATGCACTAGCTTCCAAGCACAACTCAGGAGTATCACCTCGAAATCACGACCTTCATTTACAATTTGTAGTTTCTAGCAATGTTGCCAGTTTTTCTGAGTACATGTTTTAATTTCAATCTCATCTTCAGTAGCACCTTTTGCACTATTTTTCCTTCTTTACAATTCATTTTTATATAAAAGTGATAAAACAAATAATTAAAATGCATCCTTGGGCCTTAAAATCTGTGGACATCCGAGATTTGTTCACCGAACTGCATTACGTGATAGATATGCTATTGCTTTAAATTCTTATTCCTTTTACTTTCAGAATCTGATTAGTCAGTGTTTAATGATGTTTTACTGCTAGGAAAAATGTCCACACTTTGATGTCTTCATTCTATCTTTCAAAAATATTCTAATCCAAGCAAATCAAGTAACAAAAAAATATTTTACTTAAAAACTATTTTATTCTGATTGTTCAATAGTGAACATTCATTTTCATCCTCTTCAGCAATGAAGAGTTTATTTTTAAAGTATATTCTACATATAAAAAAGTTTAAGAAAAATCTAATTAGCTACTTGCTAGAATTTCTTCAGTACATTTAGATTTTTGAGCATCATGGATTTGTTTTCCATTTGAAAAAGATTTAAAATTTGCTCTTTCCTTTTTAAGATTCTCCATGACTAACAAAACCTAATAATGTTTAATAACTGATTGTACAACACTAGTATCGAGACTTGCATCATGAATTGAATCTAAAAATTTCATTATTGATAATAGCCTAGTAGTTTGTTTGGGCTATTCTGAATAAAAAGAAATGTTGCACTTTTAATTCCATTGTTTTTCTATAAAAATTTCTTGTTTAAAATATTTTAACTTTTTTTATATGCTACATTCTGGCGACAGGTCATTCCAAGGAGATTGCCCTATATCAATTTTCATTTCCATATTCAAGGCTGATGCAGTTGAAACATCTTTTATAATAACACCACCATTTTGCTTGTGCTGTTAACTCTCTGAGCGTCTTGAGGGCTTTCCTGGATATCATAAAAATGCTTATAAAAATAATCTTAATTAAATTTTTCTTTCCCTGTTTGTTTCTAAAATACACTTTATGCCACTTTATCCTATACACTGTCTTCAATAGTAGGAATATCGTTCTTGAAGCATTCACTTCCTGTTTCTGTCTCATTTTTGTTATCTGGAATTTGTTTGTCAGAAGAAGCTTTTTCGATGTGCTTTCAACCTCTTTATCCTTCTTAATATCAGGAATTTTATCGTCAGGAGAAGCACTGAGCAGAAGTAATAGGAAAGGAATTTCTTTCTTTTATCATAAAAAATCAATATTTAGCCGTAATACAAGGCATAGAAATTGTTTAGTCCATTTAAATTTGCCTATACCAAATATTCAGGAAAATTTTCAGTCTTGGTTTGGATGTTCTTCTTGCACACAAGAGAATAAGTTTCAATAAAATATGAATTAATTTGCGATATTTAAAACAACTTTAGCTGTACAAAGATGATCCACATTGCACACTCGATACAAAATATTTTCTTTTTTACTTTCATCTTTTTTTACTATAATTTATTCAAAAGATTTTGATTAGCAATGATATTAAAAAATATATTCATCATTTTTTGTAAAACCTCCTCTACACTGTGCATACATTTCGCTACTAGGTAAAGAAGTACCTCATATTTAATCTTTTGTTGTGCAAAAAGGATATTTAAATATATTAAAACCAATGTTTTCCAACAATTGTTTGTTGTTAAGAAATTGACTCTTAAATTATTAACTACTGGGCCAATTTAACAAATTCTTCCAATGTACAACAGTTTATTAAAAGTTTTGAAGTTGACTTCATTCTATCTATCTATTTTTTAAAATGGGTTGGCTGCAGTTGGTTTTGAATGAGAATTTTCTCATTAAATGAAGTCTCAATTTCAGTTAAAGCAGTATAAGAATGAAATTTCAATAAAATGCGACTTAATTTGTAATATCCATAGCTGTACAAAGATGATTCACGGCACCCACTCAATGCACAGTGTTTGAGTTTTTGATTTGTTTTACTTTCTCCTATCTTGCATCTTTTTTTACATTAATTTAGTGAAGACACTGATTATTAATGCTATCAAAAAGTATTGTCCTTTTTTTTAAATTTCTCATTATTTCGTGTTTCATGTTGACCTAATGCAGCACAAGAAAAGAGTTTCTATAAAATGCGACTTAATTTGTAATTTTTATAACATCTATAGCTCTATAATTTCCATTTATGTAAATAAGCGCACAAACATGCCAAGGCATATTTCATCAACCACTTGTGCAAAGCCACAGGTCTTAGTACAGGTTTTTACTAGAATTCTACTAGAAAAGCTATTATTTTTCCACTCTTAACTAATGTACTTTTTGTTAAAGAAAATTCTTGAATAGTTATTTACCAAGGCTATTCTCTTTATTATGCTTTTCAGGCAACTCAATCAAACATTCTTCTCAGTGATCGTCTTTGATATGGATAGTGCCATCTTCCTTATTTATGATTTCTGATTTCCAAATACAATTTGACTTCCACTAAAAAGAAATTTTATTAACAATTGTGTATTCGTTATGCTTAACTGTTGAAAGCACCAGCCACCAAAAACACTCCCAAGTTTTTTCTTTGCTGCGTGTTAATTGAATGGGTAATAATCCTCAGCATTTCGTGTAAGTAACGCCATTGTTTTGCAGATATACTGAAAACTTGTTTTCAATCTCATCAGCTATTTCGCTAGCGACTTATATGGCATTCTGAGCGTTCCACTGCATCTTTTATACCACCTGTAACAGCATTGCATATAGCTTTTCTGTAACGCTGCCTAGATGCATGATTGATAAGTAACAGAGGGACTTGCAGAATTAACTGGCATTGTGAGGCATTTTTCTCTCCCGCTATTCTAAGAGTGTCAGAGATATATTTTTCAGCATATGATTTTCAGAGATTTGTTTTCAGTATTTCTTTCCTAAATTAACATAAAATATAGTTCCTGTATATTGTAAACATCCTGACAGTCTTCTCATGGGTGCATTTGTAGCAGTCTTTGCATCTATCTGAACTGCAGTGAACTACTGTGATACATGTGCTATTGCTACAAATTCTTATTCCTTGTACTTTCGGCATCTGAATTGTCAATGTTTAATGATGTTTTACTGCTGGGAAGCAAAATAAATTGTCTCTTGAAATGAATGAGTGTTAGTATTTTAAGATTATATGCTTTCTACAGAACACGGTACATTGCTTTTACACACATCTTCCTTAAGATATTTCATATGAAAATGCCAAGAAATATGCATTATCTGAAGCATTTTCAGCATTATTATTATTTGAAAAAGTCTGGCCATTTTCAGATAAATTTTATAAATAAAATTGCATCTATCTAAGGAATAAAATCTAATTAAAAGCATGATTCCTTCAAAAATGTACCACAACAATAAGCATTTATCCATTAGTTACAGCTAATAAACCTTGCAAAATGGCATGTAAAACACAAACAAAATCATTTTGCTGAAAATAACATTGAAGACATGATTAGCATATGGTGTAATATTTATGCTTAACTGTTAAAAGCACCAGCCACCTATACCACTCCCAAGTTTCTTCTCTGCTGCTTATTAATTAAGTAAGTAATAATACTCAGACCTTCGTGTAAAGACTCTTTAGTAACCTCGTTATTATTTTGGAGATATACTGAAAACTTATTTTCAATCTCATTGGCTATTTCGCTAGCGCTTCTACGGCATGCTGGGTGTTTCACTGCATCTTTTATATCACCTTTAAAAGCATTGCATATAGCTTTTCTGTAACGCTCCCTGGCTAAAAAGATATCAATGCATGATTGATAAGAAACAGACAGATTTGCAGAAATAACTGGCATTGTGAGGCATTTTTCTTTCAGATGATTCTCTAAATTTTTGCTGTTACCACTATTAGAGTGTCAGAGATATATTTTTCAGCATATGATTTTCAGATATTTGTTTTCAGTATTTCTTTCCTAATGATAATATAAATATAGTGCCTGTATCTTGTAAACATCCTGACAGTCTTCCCATGGATGCATTTGTAGCAGTCTTTGCCTCTATCTGAACTGCATCTAGTGATGCATATGCTATTGCTACAAATTCTTTTACTTTTACTTTCTGCATCTGATTTGTCAGTGTTTAATGATGTTTTACAACTGGGAAGCAAAAAAAAATTATCTCATGAAATTAATGAGTGTTTTAAGATTATATGATTTCCACAGAACACGGTACGTTGCTTTTACACACATCTTCCTAAAAAGTTTCATTTAAAAATGCTAAGAAATAAGCATTATCTGAAACATTTTCATCTTTTTTTTTTTTTTTTTTTTTTTTTTGAAAAAGTCTGGTTATTTTCAGATAACTTTTATAAATAAAATTGCATCTATCTAATCAATAAAATCTAATTTTCAAGCATGATTCCTTTAAAAATGTACCACAACAATAAACATTTATCCATTAATCGCAGCTAATAAACCTTGCAAAATGGCATGTAAAACACAAACAAAATCATTTTGCTGAAAATAACATTGAAGACATGATTAGCATATGGTGTATTTTTTATGCTTACTGTTAAAAGCACCAGCCACCTATACCACTCCCAGTTTCTCAACTGCTGCTTATTAATTAAGTAAGTAATAATACTCAGACCTTCGTGTAAAGACTCTTTAGTAACCTCGTTATTATTTTGCAGAAATACTGAAAACTTATTTTCAATCTCATTGGCTATTTCGCTAGCGCATCTACGGCATGCTGGGTGTTTCACTGCATCTTTTATATCACCTTTAAAAGCATTGCATATAGCTTTTCTGTAACGCTCCCTGGCTAAAAAGATATCAATGCATGATTGATAAGAAACAGACAGATTTGCAGAAATAACTGGCATTGTGAGGCATTTTTCTTTCAGATGATTCTCTAAATTTTTGCTGTTACCGCTATTAGAGTGTCAGAGATATATTTTTCAGCATATGATTTTCAGATATTTGTTTTCAGTATTTCTTTCCTAATGATAATATAAATATAGTGCCTGTATCTTGTAAACATCCTGACAGTCTTCCCATGGATGCATTTGTAGCAGTCTTTGCCTCTATCTGAACTGCATCTAGTGATGCATATGCTATTGCTACAAATTCTTTTACTTTTACTTTCTGCATCTGATTTGTCAATGTTTAATGATGTTTTACAACTGGGAAGCAAAAAAAATTATCTCATGAAATTAATGAGTGTTTTAAGATTATATGATTTCCACAGAACACGGTACGTTGCTTTTACACACATCTTCCTAAAAAGTTTCATTTAAAAATGCTAAGAAATAAGCATTATCTGAAACATTTTCATCTTTTTTTTTTTTTTTTTTTTGAAAAAGTCTGGTTATTTTCAGATAACTTTTATAAATAAAATTGCATCTATCTAATCAATAAAATCTAATTTTCAAGCATGATTCCTTTAAAAATGTACCACAACAATAAACATTTATCCATTAATCGCAGCTAATAAACCTTGCAAAATGGCATGTAAAACACAAACAAAATCATTTTGCTGAAAATAACATTGAAGACATGATTAGCATATGGTGTATTTTTTATGCTTACTGTTAAAAGCACCAGCCACCTATACCACTCCCAAGTTTCTTCTGTGCTGCTTATTAATTAAGTAAGTAATAATACTCAGACCTTCGTGTAAAGACTCTTTAGTAACCTCGTTATTATTTTGCAGATATACTGAAAACTTATTTTCAATCTCATCAGCTATTTCGCTAGCAACTTCTACGACATTCAAAGTGTTTCACTGCATCTTTTATATCACCTGTAACAGCACTGCATATAACTTTTTCTGTAACGCTCCCTGGATGCATGACTGATAAGAAACAGACGGATTTGCAGAAATAACTGGCATTGTGAGGCATTTTTCTTTCAGATGATTCTCTAAATTTCTGCTGTTACCGCTATTAGAGTGTCAGAGATATATTTTTCAGCATATGATTTTCAGACATTTGTTTTCAGAATGTATAAAATTGCAGTCTAATTTTTAAACATGATTCTTTTAAGAAATTGCCACTACAATAAATGTTTATTGATTAGTCACTGCTAATAAACATTGAAAAATGGCATGTAAAGCACAAAATCCTTTTGCTGAAAGCAACATTGACGACTTGAGTAATGTATGGTGTATTCTTAATGCTTACTGTTGGAAACACCAGTTTCTCTCTAATAAATTTGTTTTTGAAAGCTGTACATGAGGAGCTTAAGTGCATCAACTGTTTAGTGTGAGGCTGACACAAAACAAGAGAAAGAGAGGGCAAGAACGTTAATATAGTTTTTATGGGTTTCATTTTCTGATAGAAGAAATTTAACTTTTTTTCACTTATCATGTTACTTCTTTCTAGGACCGTTTTCCTTTGAATTGTAACTTGACTGTTTGAATCATCGAAGATCGTTTTATTTGCAAGCATGTGTATATATTGCAGATAATGGTTATGAAATAGGCACCAATATTTGAGATGCATGCGAGATTATCATACAATGGTGGTTTACAAGGAAGACCATAAGCTGTAACAAAATGTGCACAGTCTAACTTGTAAAACTGTCAACACAGCTTTCTTAAGTTCTCGAAAGCATTGGCCACCAGCCAGATGCCAGTTTCTACATACAAATCATGCTATTCTCATGTGCTGTTTATGTTGAATGCTTATTGACTATAACCAGATATCTGCGCAATCGTCTTCAGTTATACGCTGCTGCGTTATAAAGATGAAACAGGCTTCACAAAGGGATGATGAGGTTTCAATAAATTTTTTTATGCATGACATGAATTCATAGTGACCTTTCACAGCAGCTCAATATCAGTATTTAGCATATTTTCTTTCAAAAATGTTTAATTGTCCTGTTAAGTTTCCCAAGTGATGCAGACCTGAACTGATAGATGAAGATGTTTTCATACAATTGGAAGTAGCAGCTGGTAAATGAAATATGAGATGTTTGGTAATGGAGAATGATATGTACTTTTTTCATATTGTTTGCAATTATGTTAATTCCGTTCCTGAATTCTGAAGCGGTCTAGGCATTTGTACAAAATTTATTTTAATTTATCATCACCAATCTTAATAAACCCAGGGGTCGTACTTGTCTTGATATTCCTTAAATTCCTGAAAATTGAAAAAACGTCCTGAAATATGGTAACATTTCCTGAAATTCCTGAAATTTCGCAAGTTTTGTACTATAGCTCAAAAAGTCATGATTTTTACGTGAATATATATATATATATATACTTGTTTTTTTGTTTTTTCGCAGAATTGCACAAAATCAGTACTTTGGAATTAATAGATGCTTTTGAGTCAGAAAATGGTGAAAAGTTTTGTCATCCGATGATGAAAAATTTACAAATTTCATCAAGTGGGTCACACACAAAAAAAAAAATCTAGAATTTGTCAGTCGGACAGGAAGGAAATTTGCAAATTTTGTTAATCGGTCGTTGAAAAAAATTGTGATAGTCTTCAACCAATTTCTAAAAGAATCGCAAATGTCATCAAAGATTCGCTGAAATTCGCGAATTTCGGCAAACGATCACGGGGAAAAACACTAATTTCGGCAAATGATCGTGGAAAAAAAAATCTCGAATTTCAACAAATAATCACGGGAAAAAAAAAAATAGTTTCAGCAAATGATCGCAGAAAAAAATCTCGAACTTTGACAAACGATCATGGTAAAAAAAGTAGTATGTCCCATAAATTTGTCCTGAAGTATTGAAAAAAGTATGTCCTGAAATATCACCTAGGACCAGTACTACCCCTGTAAACCTCATCGGGGAAATACCTCATGGGGCACTCTTTCCTTTTTTAAAACATGCAGGATTTTGTTTTGAAATATAATTTTGTGTGTCTTTTGGTTTAACAACTCAGCTTTATATTTTAAACTTCAGTGATATCGGGATGGGAACTCCATCCAGATATCAGTATGCATAATTGATATTTTGGATAATGCATTATCAGTTACGGTTAAAGCATTGAAACACAGTAAATTTTTCACTATAACTGTTGATTTCCCTAACTTACAGTTTTTCAAATTCAAAGTATCAAGCATCAAAATGTCATTTCCTTGGCAGTATACGCGATCTGTCAGTGATCTGAAATCTCAAAAGTAATTCAGTTTAACTTTAATGGGAATGCTTCTTTCATAATGACTAGTGTTGTCATGGCCATCATTCATCATAGATTCGTAAGTACTAGATTCCTCCACAGGTTCACTATAGGTTTGAAATTACTTGATATTTCTGTGCTCTCGATCCCTTTGGAGATAAAATTAAAGCATTGGCAGCCAGTATCAGACAAATTACATCAAATCTGTATTGATTTTAATAAAAATAGCGAAAGTGTTCTTTTCAAAACCTTTTTCTAAATTTACTTTTTTCCAAAATTTTAACTTTTTATTCTTGCCGTATACATAATGTATAAATGAATTGGCAAGCTAAAATAATTGCTCACAATATTAAATATACTTTATTGTTAAACAGAATTCTTGAATAGTTATCAGGGTTTATTCTCTTGATTATTGGTGCATGCAACTCAAGCAAACATTTTACCCTCTGATCATCTAGGATAAAGGAGGGGCCGACTTCACTATTTATGATTTTAGATTTGTCATTATAAATGCAATTTTGGAGTAACCTAAAAATTTGGAATTCGGTTAAATAATCGATGGATGCAGAATGTTTCAGGGATCTGGATTTGTTGGAATATTTCAGTAACATAACTATTATTCATAGTAAATATTAATCAACAAAATAAATAAATGACGTAAATTTCATAAAAGAGTTGATATAATTTAAAAATATTCTTTTCCATGAAGACTCGGATGACATCATTCATGTCATCTATCATTTGATGTATAATGTTTTAGTTTCTAATAGTAACAACATAATGGTGTTCTGATAGTTTTAATATAACAAAGCCAGCTTACAGAGTCTTGTTAGATGACAATCTGTGATTCTTTGAACCCTACTAAATTTTCATTAAAGACCTTAAACAATTTAAATGTTGTAGCTGCAGTATGCCACAGAATGTCAGTAATACATTACATAATTACATTTCATCATCAAATTGGGCACTACTTTTTCTATGACAATGTTTATCAGATTTTGCATTAAATATTCAATGAATGTTGTAAGCATTTCTTCTTGAACATATTTTTTTTCTGCGTTGAGTACACATCCTGAAGGAGATGGATACTCTAAGTCAGGGACGGCGAACCTATGGCATGCATGCCATTTTTGGCACGTGAAAGGATGTTTTTGGCACGGCACTATTATGGCTATAAATCAAAATAAAGTGAGATTACACAAAATCGTGACTGATATTTTCTAAATTCGATTAAATGTAAATTAAAAAAATTAAATCGCGGCATATTATAATTAATTATGGTCTCAAAAATTATTCAAAAAAATAAGATATTTTAAAACTATCGATAAGAATTTGTTATTAGACGTTACTAAATTCCGATGGTAAAGTTATGGCAACTTAGAATTTATTTCATAGCTTTTCAAAGAAACTGGAGTTTCCTATTTTAAGTTTTTCTGCCTATCTATCATTTCGAGTCATTGTTTTCACAAATAAATAATACCAAATCTAAAACTGAAAGCACTTATCAGGTAAATCTGGTTCAGTTTACATTAAAATTAAATTGATATTAAGATGCAACAACATAAATCAAATTACATCGCATTAAATTTTTTAAATTATTTTCAGAAATATATTTGTTTCCATAAATATTATAGTGTAATACCTACATGTATGTTACTCATATTTTTTAAATCTTAACAGAGAATTTTAAGTAATTTTAAAACATTATTTTTCCACTTACTAAATTAGTTTCTTTAGTTGGCACGTCATAGTCACGTAAAATATTTTTGATCAAATTTGGCACGCGGCAACAAAAAGGTTCGCCAACCCTGCTCTAAGTCCACCTCAAAAGAGTAGCTATCTTTCGCAGGATCATCCAAAGAAAGAACCCAATTTGTATCGGTTTCATGGGTGATCCCTTCAAGTTTGTGATATGGCAGGAGTTCTGACATGGAATATCTGTACAAATAATTTTCAGCTATTTGGTTGATTGTACATAATTTTTTGGCACAAAATCCCTTTAGGGACATGATGCGCCAAATAAAGAAACAAAGAGAACATCAAAGACTAAAAAAAGTTAACTAAAACATTTAGTTAAAATGAAGGTAAATTACTAATTTAAATTAGTAGTGGTTTTTTATCTAACTTTAAATTTTATGTGCAAAAAATCGAGTCAAATTGCTTCCATCAGACTACTGGCCTGCAATTTCAGATTAAAAATCTTCGTTGTCAATCTGAGCAATGAGGGGACTTCTTGAACCAGTCTTTGCTATAATTTAATCCAGCTTTTTCCGTTGTATTCATGTCAGATTTCACCCTGCTGCATCAACCTTAGTACTTGCTTTTTATCCATCTTTAACTTTTAAGTACAAAAAATCATCAGATGAATAGCTTCAATGCACAACTCAGGAGTATCTATCACCTTGAAATCATGACCTTCATTTACAACTCTTACTTCTCGCAATGTTGGCAGTTTTTCTGAGTACATGTTTTAATTTCAATCTCATCTTCAGTAGCACCCTTTGCACTATCTTTTCTTGTTGACGATTCATTTTTATATAAAAGTGATAAAACAAAATATAAAATAGGTCCCTGGACCTTAAAAACCCTGGGCATCTGATATTTGTAAACCGAACTTCATCAAGAGATAGATATCCTATTGCTGTCAATTCTTATTCCTTTTACTTTCTGTATCTGATTTTTCAATGTCAAATGATGTTTTACTGCTAGGTAAAATGTCTACCAGACCCAGATTACACTTTGATGTCTTCATTCTAGTTGGTTGATTGGGATTTTATGGCGCAAAGTCCCTTTAGGGACCATGCTGCGCCAAGACAAAGTCAAAATGTAAAAATTATATGTTACCCAAAATTGAGCAGCAAAAAAAAAAAAGGATGAGAAAAATAATAAATGAGAAAACTGATATGTATATTTAAAACCATTAAAAAGAGTAAAGATTGATAGTTAATAGTTAAAAGACCAAAGTATTCTGATTAAAAACTGTGAAGTTAAAAAGCAATAACCGTTAAAATACCAACAAAGTCCAAGATGACGTACAAATACTACCTAAAAACAAATTTAGACTCGCAGAAATAAATAACAATCATAAAATTAATTAGGTGTAAATTGATCAAAAACTGATGTTTCCTAATCAGCATTTGATTCATTTGAGTCAGATTCCATTTCTTCATCTAAGTTTTTCAGTTGTTTCCGATCCTTTAAATTACTAACTGATGGGTTTAGGCTTTTGTTATTGTTCTTTTTCTTCACAGTGGAAAAATGTGAAGAACCCCGGATTGTCTTTTTCTCTTTCTGTATACAAGATTTTTTGCTTGGTTTGTCAGTTTTACTAGTATCAGGTCTATGTGGTGTTTTTGCAGATGTAACAGCCTTAGTCTGAAGTTCAGGTGACTTTTGGGATTGACATGGAGATTTTTGAGACTGATTGACTTGGTATACTATTTTAACAGGTTCTGAGGAAGGTTGCCAGCGTTCTAATAGTGGGGTTGCATAGCATTTACTACCACAACTAACATCTCGGGTTTCTCTATTTGAAGTGGTTGTTGATTGTGCTTTAGCTGAGTTACTTATTGGAAAGGAGGTGTCGGTCTGGGTGCTTATGTGCCTTACAGAATTTTGTTGTTGCTTGAGTACACTAGAGTAGGAGACTCCTACTGACGGAGTCCTGGATTCAACAACTTTGCAGGCTTCAGGGTAGGAGAGATTTTGAGTTACTTTAACTGCAAGGATTTCCTTCTCACGTATCCAGTTTGGACAGGAACGGGAATATGCTGTATGATCACCCTTGCAGTTTATGCAGCGTTCAGAGTTTTGACATGAATTACCGTCGTGGCCAACTTCTGCGCAGCGTGCACAGGTAACAGAACCACGACAGGTAGTTGTGGTGTGACCATAACGCTGGCATTTAAAGCAACGGAGAGGATTTGGGATATAAGGACGGACAGGACAGTTCAAGTAAGCAGCTTTAATTCTTGATGGTAAATTAGGGCTATTAAAAGTCAGAATGATGTGCTTCGTAGGAAGCACCTGCCCATTCTGACGGATAGTTATACGACGTACATCTATGATATCTTGGTCTTTTAAATTTTGTAAAAGTTCATCTTTAGTAGAGAATAAAAGATCTGGCTCGGATATTACACCACGGCTTGTATTTAGAGTTTTATGTACTTGAACAGAAACTGAGAATGAGCCTATTGTAGAGCAATTTGAGAGAAGATGTGATTGTTTGGCAGAAGAAACCTCAACAAGCAAATCCCCAGATTGTAATTTTTTGAGAGAATGACCGTCCCCTAAGACAGACTGGAATGTTTTTGCAATGAGAAATGGTGAAGTTTTTTTGAAAGAGCTATCAGAGAGACTATCAGTACGTTTAATGACAAAAAAACGAGTGTAAGAGGAATTCTGTGCAATTTGTTGCTCTCCACGTGGGAGAGAAATGGAAGTAAGTGAAATATTTGCATCCATATTTGAAAAAAAATAAGAATTCAGACCCCGGCCGCACCACCCACTACCGAGCCCAACACGGGGATGCACATTCGTGCACCAATGCTAACCAGGGCCCATACGGTCACAAGACACTCCTATGCCAGTCTCTACCCTTAGCGAGATGGCTAGTAAGTGTCCGATCACTTGATCCCCAGCCAGTGACAGAAGTCAGCTGACCAGCCGATTGATGCATACGGGACCAATATGCACCTCCCGTCTACCTGAAGCAGAGGCCAAAGCAGTGTGTTGGTTTCCCTCAACTGCCAGTCTTCATTCTAAATTTCGAAAACATTCTAATCTAGGCAAATCAGGTAACAAAAAAATATTTTACATAAAAACTATTTTATTCTGATTGTTCAATAGAGAATATTCATATTAGCTACTAACTAGAATTTCTTGTTTATTTTAAATTTAGATTTTTGAGCTTCATGGATTTGTTTTCCATATGAAAGGCTTAAAATTTGCTTTTTCCTTTTAAGATCCTCCATAAATAACAAAACCTAATAATGTTTAATAACTAATTACTAAAACAGTAGTATCACTGATTGAATCTAAAAATTTCGTTATTGATAATAATTCTTTGGGTTATTCTGAATAAAAAATTTGAAAAGAATTGTTGCACTTTTAATTCTATTGCTTTTCTAAAAAAATCTTTATGCAGAAAAAGACTTTTTTGTTTAAAATATTTTAAACATTTTTTTTATGCTCATTCTGGCTACAGGCCATTCCAAGATTGCCCTATATGAATTTTCATTTCCACATTCAAGGCTGATCCAGTTGAAGCATCTTTTATAATAAGATCAAAATTTTCATTGTACTTTTTAATCCTCCGAGAGTCTTGAGGTATGTTCTGCACTTTCACAAAAATTCTTATAAAAATAATCTTAATGAAAATTTCCTTTCCCTTTTTGTTTCTAAAATACACTTCATGTCTCTTTATCTGATACACTGTCTTAAATATAGGAATATCATTTTTGAAACATTCACTTCCTGTTTCTGTCTCATTTTTGGCAATTTGTTTGTCAGAAGAATCTTTTTTCTTGTGCTTTCAACCTCTTTATCCTTCTTAATATCAGGAATTTCATCGTCAGGAGAAGCATTGAGCAGAAGTAATAGGAAACGAAATTTTATTTTGTGTCCTTTTACTTTTTTATTTTACTCCTTCCACATAAAACTTCCTTTGTCGAAGCACCATCTTTTTTCCTGTGCTAATTTTAGAAGACATTAAGATAAAAGATTAAGAAGGTGCAAGTCTTTCAGTCTCAGGACTGATTTCAGTCCTTGTGAGATTCTTGTCTAATAGTAAATTCTACTTTAGATACTTAAATTACATTCATGGGTGGTCCTTTCAAGCTCGCCATACAGACAAAACCGCCGTAAAAAGAATCAAAAGAAAAAAAAAAATCAAAGAGTAAAAAAAAAAGGTTAAACTAAAACACTAGTTAAAATGGAGATAAATTACTAATTTAAATTAGTGCTTGTTTTTTATCCATCTTTAACTTTTAAGTACAAAAAATCATCAGATGAATAGCTTCAATGCACAACTCAGAAGTATCTATCACCTAGAAATCATGACCTTCATTTACAACTCTTACTTTCTTGCAATGTTAGCAGTTTTTCTGAGTACATGCTTTAATTTCAATCTCATCTTCATTAGATCCTTTTCCACTATTTTTTCTTGTTGACGATTCATTTTTATATAAAAGTAATAAAACAAAAATTAAAATACGTCCCCGGATCTTAAAAACCCTGGAAATCTGATATTTGCAAACCGAACCGCATCAAGTGATGGTTTATTCTACAGCTTTCATTTTTTATTCCTTTTATATTCTGCATGTGATTTGTCAATGTAAAATGATATTTTACTGCTAGGAAAAATGTCTACACTTTGATGTCTTCATTCTATGTTTCAAATAATTCTAATAAAGGTAAATCAGGTAACAAAAAAATATTTTACTTAAAAACTATTTCATTCTTATTGTTCAATAGAGAACATTCATTTTCATTCTTTTCAGCAATCAAGAATTTATTTTTAAAGTATGTTTTACTGGTGCATTCAACATATAAAAAGTTTAAAAAATAGCTTATTAGCTACCCAGAATTTCTTCTTTTTCTTTACATTTAGATTTTTGAGCATCATGGATTTGTTTTTCCATTTGAAAAAGATTTAAAATTTGCTCTTTCCTTTTTAAGATCATCCATAAATAACAAAAGCTAATAATGTTTTATAACTGATTACTACAACACTAGTATCACGACTTGCATCATGAATTGAATCTATAAATTTCATTATCGATAATATCCTAGTAGTTTCTTTGGGATATTCTGAATAAAAATTTCAAAACAAATGTTGCATTTTAATTCCATTGCTTTTCTGAAAGAATCTTTATGTACGAGGGGACTTTTTTTGTTTAAAATATTTTAACTTTTTTTATACGCTACATTCTGGCTACAGGCTATTCCAAGGAGATAGGCCATGTATCAATTTTCATTTCCGCATTCAAGGCTGATCCAGTTGAAGCTTCTAATAAGACTATCATTTTGCTTGTGCTTTTTAATATCATTAATTTCTTTGTCAGGATAAGCATTCAATAGAATTATCAGGAAACTCATTTTCATTTTGTAGCCTTTTATTTTCTTTATATCCTGCACATCATACTTTGGAGAAGACTGTCGTTTTTCTCGATCTTATTTTCAAAATCTTTATCCTTTTAAGTATCGGGAATTAGTTGGAAAAACAGGAAAATGAATGTTGCTTTATTAATTCCATTACTTTTCTAAATCATTCTTTATGAAGAAGAGGAGTTTTTTGTTTAAACTATATTAGCTTTTTTTATATGTTACATTCTGGCTACAGGCCATTCCAAGGAGATAGCTCTATATCAATTTTCATTTCCACATTCAAGGCTGATCCAGTTGATACTTCTTTTACTATAAGACCATCATTTTGCTTGTGCTTTTTAATATCATTAATTTCTTTGTCAGGATATAGAATTATCAGGGAACTCATTTTCATTTTGTAGCCTTCTATTTTCATTACATTGCTCACATCAAAGTAGAAGGACTGTCATTTTTCTCGATCTTTTAATACTTAAATACTTTAATACTAAATACTTAACAGTTGGACAGTAACAAACGCACATCATATCACCATGAACTACATCCATGTACCAGGAATGGGCACACAAGCCACGCCAAGAAAAGGAAAGTCGCCAAGTACAACCAGGATTGGCGAGATATTGCTCAATTCAACAATTAGTATTAGCAACAAAAATATGCGTTAGAAATCGTAAAATCAGTGCTGCACATTCAGTAACGATTCATACAAAATATATACCACTGAAGAAGTCCTCTTTATGATTATGCCTTTATGACATAAGATTGAGTTCTGCATTAGATATTATAATTGCTTGTGGAGAGCCACAAACTTAATGGATGTGAGAGACAATGTTTAACTAAGTCACTGCATTACCTCTTTCTTCTTTCAGATGTGATGGATGAGCTTAACAAAGTTGCTGGCAATTGTTTCCACGGGGTAAGAATTCTGGATTAGTGTTGTTGTGAAGTCCTTTTTTGTAAAACTTTTTCTGGTATCTTGCATCTTCTTTTACTTGATTAGGTGAAGAGAAAAATATACATTATTATTTTGTTAAATCAGTGTTACACATTCAGTAAAGATTCATACAAAAAATATGTTGTTAACCTCCCGAGTCGTTAGCATGTATTTTTCCGTTACCCAAAAACAACTTAATTCTGTTGTAGAAAAAATATTTTAAACAGACTTTTAACGGATATTATGTAACAGATTATAACCTTAATGACATCAGATCAAGTTTTACACTAAATATTATAATTCCTTGTAGAGAGTCACAAAATTTAAGGCTTTGAGAGACAATGTATAAGTCACTGCATTATCAATTTCCTCTTTCTTCTTTCAGATGTGCTTAACAAAGTTGCTGGCAGTTGTATCCATGGGGAAAGAATTCTGGCTCAGTGTTGTTGTGAAAGCCTTTTTTGTAAAACTTTTTTTGGCTTCTTGCATCTTCTTTTACTTGATTAGTTCAAGAGAAAAGGATGCATTAGTATTTCATATAATCAGTGTTGTGCATTCGGTGAAGATTCATAGAAAATATATGTCATTACACAAGTCCCCTTTGTGATTATAAACTTTATGACATCAGATTGATATCTGTACTAAATATTATAATTACTTGTACAGAGCCACAAACTTAATGGCTTTGAAAGACTATATGTTGAAATATTTCACTACATTATTGGTTTCCTCTTTTTGCTTCTGATGGGATGAGTGAGCTTAACAATTTGCTGGCAATTGTATACATAGGTTTCATTTAGTACTCCAAGTGTTCTGGCTTAGAATTATTGTGAAGTGCTTTTTTGTAAAACTTTTTCTGTATCTTGCACCTTCTTTTACTTGATGAAGTCAGGAGAAAAATATGCATTATTATTTCATTAAATCAGTGTTGCACATTCAGTAAGGATTCATACAAAAAATATATCATTACACAATCTGTACTAGATATTATAATTGCTTGTAGAGAGTCACAAACTAAATGGATTTGAGACATTATGCTTAAGTCACTACGTTATCAATTTCCTCTTTGTTATTTCTGATGTGACAAATAAGCTTAACTGGCAATTGTAACCATGGATAAAATTTGTACTTCAAGAATCCTACCTATTTAGTTGTGAATGGTTCCTTTTCCTCACCATCTTAGCTATTTTCTTTTCACCCTCGGAAGTAAGAAAAAATTAAGTTTTGCACTAAACCCCACAATTTTAAGCACTGTCTTTAGAACAGCCATTTATTTTTGTATGTGTGTGTGTGTTACAGAAGGGAAGTGCACCTGGGGCAACATGGATTTTGCCACCCCTCGTCCTCCTCCGCAAAATAAATTTAGAAAGAGATTTTTAATAATTTTTAAAAAGCAGACTTATTCTAAAATATGTAATCATAAAAAACATAATACATATTGATCTACGTAATCAGCTTTGTCAAACATTGATTCATTAAAACCTTAAAAACATAGTCAAAAGGAACATAAAAAATTCCACTTTGTACAGGTTTGCATCTTATCATGCACCTTGAAAAATATTAGTGATTCTTCTACACAGAAAGTGATTTCCACATCGTATATATAGAACGGGAGAGTGAAAATAGTCCAAGAGAACAGTTCTTTTTTCTTATTTATTTGCAATTTTGTACTGTAGATTAATCCCTTTAGCTATTTGTCAGTTTTAATTCATGTGGTTAAGTTTCACTTTTGGATTTTCCAGGTGTGAGATATTTTTATCCAAATTTCATATTTTATAATATATACTGATATACACATTTTTGTATCAAATGACAAACAAAACCTTCATTTCGCACTTCCCCTTCGCCTTCCATTCTTGAGCCCAGGGCACATGTTACCTCTGTTCTTCCCTAGTTTCGGCCATGTATCTCGTCTATGGTTTTTACTTTTATGAGTGGTCAAACTTTATTAGTGCTGTAAAAGTAACGACTAAATGAACACCTGTATGTATTCATACTTTCAAATGCACTACCCGATAGAAAGTATTCATTACTCTTTAGAAAATGAATATTAAAAATCATTGTAAGTACTAGTACACATACATTCAGTATATTTTCTAATTTTCTGAGAGTTTTTACGATTATAATTAGTTTTAACTATTTCTTAAAGTAAAAGATAAAATCTATCTGGATGCTTGCATGCAGCTATCTGGATGCACATTCTAATCTAGGCAAATCAGGTAACAAAAAAATATTTTACATAAAAACTATTTTATTCTGATTGTTCAATAGCGAATATTCATATTACCTACTAACTAGAATTTCTTGTTTATTTTAAATTTAGATTTTTGAGCTTCATGGATTTGTTTTCCATATGAAAGGCTTAAAATTTGCTTTTTCCTTTTAAGATCCTCCATAAATAATGTTTAATAACTAATTACTAAAACAGTAGTATCACTGATTGAATCTAAAAATTTCGTTATTGATAATAATTCTTTGGGTTATTCTGAATAAAAAATTTGAAAAGAATTGTTGCACTTTTAATTCTATTGCTTTTCTAAAAAAATCTTTATGCAGAAAAAGACTTTTTTGTTTAAAATATTTTAAACACTTTTTTTATGCTCATTCTGGCTACAGGCCATTCCAAGATTGCCCTATATGAATTTTCATTTCCACATTCAAGGCTGATCCAGTTGAAGCATCTTTTATAATAAGATCATAATTTTCATTGTACTTTTTAATCCTCCGAGAGTCTTGAGGTATGTTCTGCACTTTCTCACAAAAATTCTTATAAAAATAATCTTAATGAAAATTTCCTTTCCCTTTTTGTTTCTAAAATACACTTCATGTCTCTTTATCTGATACACTGTCTTAAATATAGGAATATCAATTTTGAAACATTCACTTCCTGTTTCTGTCTCATTTTTGGCAATTTGTTTGTCAGAAGAATCTTTTTTCTTGTGCTTTCAACCTCTTTATCCTTCTTAATATCAGGAATTTCATCGTCAGGAGAAGCATTGAGCAGAAGTAATAGGAAACGAAATTTTATTTTGTGGCCTTTTACTTTTTTATTTTACTCCTTCAACATAAAACTTCCTTTGTCGAAGGACCATCTTTTTTCCTGTGCTAATTTTAGAAGACATTAAGATAAAAGATTAAGAAGGTGCAAGTCTTTCAGTCTCAGGACTGATTTCAGTCCTTGTGAGATTCTTGTCTAATAGTAAATTCTACTTTAGATACTTAAATTACATTCATGGGTGGTCCTTTCAAGCTCGCCATACAGACAAAACCGCCGTAAAAAGAATCAAAAGAAAAAAAAAATCAAAGAGTAAAAAAAAAGGTTAAACTAAATCACTAGTTAAAATGGAGATAAATTACTAATTTAAATTAGTGCTTGTTTTTTATCCATCTTTAACTTTTAAGTACAAAAAATCATCAGATGAATAGCTTCAATGCACAACTCAGAAGTATCTATCACCTAGAAATCATGACCTTCATTTACAACTCTTACTTTCTTGCAATGTTAGCAGTTTTTCTGAGTACATGCTTTAATTTCAATCTCATCTTCATTAGAACCTTTTCCACTATTTTTTCTTGTTGACGATTCATTTTTATATAAAAGTAATAAAACAAAAATTTAAATACGTCCCCGGATCTTAAAAACCCTGGAAATCTGATATTTGCAAACCGAACTGCATCAAGTGATGGTTATTCTACAGCTTTCATTTTTTATTCCTTTTATATTCTGCATGTGATTTGTCTATGTAAAATGATATTTTACTGCTAGGAAAAATGTCTACACTTTGATGTCTTCATTCTATGTTTCAAATAATTCTAATAAAGGTAAATCAGGTAACAAAAAAATATTTTACTTAAAAACTATTTCATTCTTATTGTTCGATAGAGAACATTCATTTTCATTCTTTTCAGCAATCAAGAATTTATTTTTAAAGTATGTTTTACTGGTGCATTCAACATATAAAAAGTTTAAAAAATAGCTTATTAGCTACCTAGAATTTCTTCTTTTTCTTTACATTTAGATTTTTGAGCATCATGGATTTGTTTTTCCATTTGAAAAAGATTTAAAATTTGCTCTTTCCTTTTTAAGATCATCCATAAATAACAAAATCTAATAATGTTTTATAATTGATTACTACAACACTAGTATCACGACTTGCATCATGAATTGAATCTAAAAATTTCATTATCGATAATATCCTAGTAATTTCTTTGGGATATTCTGAATAAAAATTTCAAAACAAATGTTGCATTTTAATTCCATTGCTTTTCTGAAAGAATCTTTATGTACGAGGGGACTTTTTTTGTTTAAAATATTTTAACTTTTTTTATACGCTACATTCTGGCTACAGGCTATTCCAAGGAGATAGGCCATGTATCAATTTTCATTTCCGCATTCAAGGCTGATCCAGTTGAAGCTTCTAATAAGACTATCATTTTGCTTGTGCTTTTTAATATAATTAATTTCTTTGTCAGGATAAGCATTCAATAGAATTATCAGGAAACTCATTTTCATTTTGTAGCCTTTTATTTTCTTTATATCCTGCACATCATACTTTGGAGAAGACTGTCGTTTTTCTCGATCTTATTTTCAAAATCTTTATCCTTTTAAGTATCGGGAATTAGTTGGAAAAACAGGAAAATGAATGTTGCTTTATTAATTCCATTACTTTTCTAAATCATTCTTTATGAAGAAGAGGAGTTTTTTGTTTAAACTATATTAGCTTTTTTTATATGTTACATTCTGGCTACAGGCCATTCCAAGGAGATAGCTCTATATCAATTTTCATTTCCACATTCAAGGCTGATCCAGTTGAAACTTCTTTTACTATAAGACCATCATTTTGCTTGTGCTTTTTAATATCATTAATTTCTTTGTCAGGATATAGAATTATCAGGGAACTCATTTTCATTTTGTAGCCTTCTATTTTCATTACATCGCTCACATCAAAGTAGAAGGACTGTCATTTTTCTCGATCTTTTAATACTTAAATACTTTAATACTAAATACTTAAAAGTTGGGCAGTAACAAACGCACATCATATCACCATGAACTACATCCATGTACCAGGAATGGGCACACAAGCCACGCCAAGAAAAGGAAAGTCGCCAAGTACAACCAGGATTGGCGAGATATTGCTCAATTCAACAATTAGTATTAGCAACAAAAATATGCGTTAGAAATCGTTAAATCAGTGCTGCACATTCAGTAACGATTCATACAAAATATATACCACTGAAGAAGTCCCCTTTATGATTATACAAAAAAACGAGTAAATGCAGACTGTACACTTTGTTGCTCTCCACATGGGAGAGAAATAGAAGGAACATTACTATTTCCATCCATAATTGAAAATATAAAAGTTCAGACCCCGGCCGCACCACCCACTACCGAGCCCAACAAGGGGATGCACAATCGTACACCAGTGCTAACCAGGGCCCATACGGTCACAAGACACTCCTATGCCAGTCTCCACCCTTAACGAGATGGCTAGTAAGTACTCGCTCACTTGATCCCCAGCCAGTGACAAGTCAGCTGACCAGCCGATTGATGCATACGGGACCAATATGCACCTCCCGTCTACCTGAAGCAGAGGCCAAAGCAGTGTGTTGGTTTCCCTCAACTGCCAGGATCCCCCTTTCCAGGGACACGGGTCGCCACGTACGGCAAACACGTGGGTGGTTTACAATTCTCCATGAGTCAACATGCAGGATTATATCGGCTCATACAGAATTGCCCTCCCCTCCGAAGAGGAAACCACAACGAGAGTGAAACATAGAGGAAAGAAAGATAAGAGAAATAAGAGGAAAAGGAAAAAAGAAAGATCTCTCAGGAACCCGGGGTTGCGAAGCCCGTGAATACCTAAAGAAGGTATCCCCCTGGGGGACATAAGGCTTTAAGAGCTTTGCATTTTCGTGCTTATCATGAGAAAATGGTGCATCATGATAAAGTTGTTCCTATAATAGGTGAGTGCTATTTACATTGTCAAACTGATAAATTTGAAAGTGACTACCCTTCTTCAAGAAAACAAACCAGTTGCTTTTGGGTCAGCTTCTTTAATCGATGCAGAACAACGTTATGCACAGATTAAAAAAGAACTCTTAGCTGTTATCTATGGATTAGAACACTTTAATTATTACATGCATGGTAGACCCGTTATTGTACAGCTTCTCGGCCTTTTGGCAAAGATCAAAGTGTAGTTATGCTGCCCGGCATTGGTCTTAGTCAAGAGGAGTACTTCATTTAGCTTAATTAGCTCATTTTAATTAAAATTAATTTTTCGATTTTTTCGAAATTATTTTCACCGGTCATCCTGAGTTGGTCCTGCCGACCTGTATGTTTCCAGATGAAAGCAAAACTGGATTAAATATAAGAAAGGAGATAATAAATCGCTTTTCAAAATTAGGATTTAGTAGTGATGCTATTGAAAAAATGACATTTGTCACAGATCGGGGTTCTAACATTGTAAATGCACTTCAGCCATTTAAGCGATTAGATTGTTTGGCACATATCATAAACACAGTGCTGCGTAATCTTTTCAATGTGGACTATTTAAAAGAAAATAATTCTATAGTGTTTGAAACTTTAATTAGTGCAAAATCTTTAGTAACATATTTAAAACATAGCGGTTTAGTTAACCGTGTTTCGAAATCTGTCCACCAAGAAACTGAAAGTCGTTGGAATTCTAAATTACTAATGCTGGAATCAATATATGAAAATTATTCAGATATTTCAGACATACTAACAGAAAGACAAGAAGAAAGTCAACTAGACTCTATTGACGTTAATGTTTTACCCCACCTAATTGAGTTTCTACTGCCTTTTAGAGAGGCATCTCTTGCTTTAAAGAAAGAAAAAGAAATCATACTTCTGTTTGTACTATTGTCGTACAAAAATCTATTAGCACACTCTGAATTAAAATCGGAAAATGAAGTTTTCATGAAAGATATTAAAACTAGATGCAATGATTTCTTAAAAGAAAAATTTATGCTTAAAAATGAACATAAGTTGGTGACATTTCTTTGCCCTCCCTTTCGACAGCTTAGAATGCTGGATGCTGATGAAAAAAAAAGTACTATTGATTTAGTAAAAAAACTGCTTGAAGAAATGAATGATGAAAGCAATGATATTATAGATTCTTCGATTCAAAGTGCTGAGCAGATTTCAAAAAAATGGAAAATTGAAAGGAAATTTATGGAATGGGAAGATGAACCAGAACAAGATGATTCTCATAAAAACGAACTAGATATTTACTTCAATTTGAAAGTGCCCACATGCACAAAAGAATTAAATATTTGGTGGAAAAATCACCAGTCGCGCTTGATTAATTTATCAAAAATTGCGAAGAAAATTCTTTCTATACCAGCAACCAGTGCTAGTTGTGAAAGAAACTTCAGTTCTGCCGGATTTTTAATGAATGAAAGGCTATCAAGATTAGATCTGGATGTGGTTGACGCATCTTTATTTTTACATGCTAATTTATGAAAATTCATAATCATTGGAAGGTTTTATTGCAGGCAGAAAAACAATTCCCTAAAATAAGAATTTTTCCTCTTTCTGCTTACTCTACATAGACAGTTTTCCTTTGAAACATAAAGTACCTTTTTTTTCTGAACCAGTATATTTTCTTCCCCTTTTGTGCTAATTTGAGATTAATTTTTTTTTGTGTGTGTGTGGTGAAACAAATAACCAAGTAAGTCATCAACATTTTTGAATTTGCACTGGAATATTTTTGCTGTGTTATGATTACTGACCCTATGATTACAAATTTTACTTTGTTTTTGTTCATATGTTTAAATATCTTTTTGTCTTTCTTTGTTTCTTTTGTTAAGGAACAACATGAAGCCTATTTGTGTTTGTTAAATATTAAAATGCCTTAAACAGCGAAATTTAACATATAGATAGCAATTATTATTATTATAGAAAATAAAACAATTTGTGTAAGATAAAGTAAATATTGGTTTACAGATTTTTTAAATCTCTCTTTGATTGAAGAAAGAACTGAAATATAAATTAGCTATTTTTTAATACGTATATTTTCTGAATCAGTGTATATTTTGTACCCTTTTGTGCTAATTTGAGATGAAAGTATTTAAATTTTTTTTGTGTGTATGTGGTGAAACAAATAACTAAGTAAGTCATCAACATTTTTGAGTTTGCACTGGTATGTTTTGCTGGGTTATGATTACTGATCCTATGATTACAAATTTTACCCTGTTTTTATTCACATGTTTAAATATGTCTGTCTTACTTTCTTTTGTTAAGGAACATCATGAAGGATATTTGTGTTTGTTAAATATTAAAATACCTTAAACAGTGATATTTAACATATAGAAGGTGGTTATCATTTTTATTAATATTATTATTACTAGAAAGGTAGCCTGTCAAAAATGACAGAAATTTAGATATAAAGATATATACAACTCATGTGCAAGAATATGAGTTTTCTCGCTTGTTCCGCAGTGATAGATGAAAATAACACATTTTAAGAACGAAACACATTTATGAAAAACTGTGTACAGTACAAGACCACTAATCTGCACAGTTTAGTTCCAAGTGTTATGCAGATTTATGGCTTTTTGCGGTCATGTCTATTCAATCTTTGTTTACATTTTTTTAAATTCATATATTGGGCAATTTAGATTGTTGAGCCTTACAAATAAATAAATAACACACTTGAAGTAAGGTTAAAAACTATTAAATTATCGTATACGATTTCATGAAATGGTATTATATGGTATTATATGTGTGTGCTTAACGATCTTGGTTACGACGTTGGCGAAATTGGCTGCAACGTGTCATAATCCTAATAGTGTGGGCCGCTATAACAAAAAAGTAACCAGTTTTTAGTAAAATTTCTGATATAAAGTAGCTTTCAAAAACTTGTGTAAAATTGCTGGCCGTTCTCGTGTTATGTCAGTCTTAGGAATAATATTTCTAACACTGAAGATTTTCCATGTATATATGGAATTTAGAAAAGCTTCTTCAAAAGAAAGGTCCTGAAATGACATTATAATTCCTCTAACTTCAAAGTTTAATCAACCCCTGATGTTGAGTACTGAAATCTAATAAATACAGTTATTTTGAATATTACAACAGAATTAAACAGTTCAACTTATTTAACTTAAACCCGCTGTTACTTCCCGATGTTATTTTTTAGTATTAAGAAAGAAAATTATTTAAAATTTTCAAATCATGCATTTATGATGTTTTTCCGTCTTTAATAACTAAATAATGAAAAAATAGGCTTTTGTTCTGAGCTCATAAATATGACAATAAAATAATGTAACTAAGAGACATTGCAAAATTAAATCTTTGTGATTACAAACCATAAACAAATGATACTGCCACCATTTTACCTACTATGACGTCATTAGAATATTGCCCATTGATTGTTGGAGAACTTACTTTATGAATGATTACCTCAATGATTTAATATTTTTGACGTTTCACGATGAATGAATCACTTGTGTTTGTATAGGTTTATGGAATGAGATATTAAGCTGTGAACCTAATTTCAATTGAAGTTATCCAAGTATATATGTATTTTTAATCGAAATTAAAAACAATGCTTTGATCTCGAAATAAAAAGTTTTAGTTTGTATAATTTGTTATTTCTGTTAATTATTTATTTAAGTACTTTTCCATTATAGCGATTTTTTAAAAAAGCTTGGCGCGGTTCAGGCATCAGAAAGTGAGATATGTTGCGAAAATATATAAACAGCTATGAAAACAAATCTAATGAACTTTTATCTTTGTTTATATGGCACAGATGTCATATTCGCCCCATATTGGTGCGATTTTTTTCTGACGCCAATGTCATATACGCAACGGGTACTTAACTGGCGCCAAAGTGTCGTTATTTTGCTTGATGTGGTAAACCAGATTATGTTGTTTATGCTGTTGATGTTTTCGCCAAATTGACAGCCGAAAAGAATCGAGCCAATATGGGGCGAATATGACATCTGTGCCGTTTATATATGCACTTATATACATAAAAAAATCGTTTCTAAATATATATAATTTATTTTATACACAAATTACGGCACAGATTTCAGATATGAACCGGGATACCTAACTGGCACCAAAATGGTGTTATTTTGCCTGCTATGGTAACCCGGCTATTGTTTTTTATTTATTAATAAATTGTTTATTTACTTTTATTTTCTGTTTTTTAATTATATAAACTGCTTTGTTCTATAGTTATTATTCAAACTTTTATTTATTTATAGTTATTTCCTTTTCAAAATGATAGCAAATAATTGAAAAATATATAAGTAACTGGTATTCGAAAGAGAGATTTCTGCCAAATTGGCGTCATAGAAAAATCACGCCAACCCCCATGCGTATATAACATCTGTGCAAAAATTACTTCTGTTTCTTCATAAAAATGGGTAAATAGCTTTTTTTTATATTAAATTGCCGGCACAGATGTCATATACGGGTCATTTTCTCTAAACAGTGATATTTTTGTCTCTGCTTCAAAAATAATGAATAAACTTGTATAGAAATGAAATAAAATGCTAGAATACTTTAATCACATGTTTTTATGTATGTATAACAGGATAAAACATACTATTATTAAATATAAGCCATTTAAATAATTTATTATGTTATATAAATGTCATTCCCCTGTGTGTCCCTGCCTCCACCTTAACACAAAAAGTAGTTTCTAAAAGTTGACCATCCAAATATATTTGTGATTTTTTGTTGTTTAATTATTAAAAAATATCATAGAATACTAAAATTTGAAAAGTAAAAACTTTTCATGGTTTGTATTTTTCTGAAAAAATAATAAAAAATGTCCTTTGGTTTTGTTGTCATTCCCCTGTCATAAAATGAAAGTAATGATTCTCAGCTCTGGCAACACTTATATTACTCCAGAATTTCATCTGTGAACAATGGCATCATCAGAGAAGCCATCTTGAATTGTTCTTTTTTGCAGTAACAAGTCTGGACAAGTAAAGCTTGGTGATTTTCAGTTACATCTTGGTAAGTATTTTTATTGACTGTTATTACCCTGTCTCTCTTATTTATCTAAATTTTGTAATGAAAGCTGAATCAATGATTAAACTTTATTTGTATTAAGTTTTTTAAACTCAATTAATTTTTGTGTATATAGTTATGATAGTATACAAGCTAACCCTAATTTTTGTCATTCCCCTGTGGTCATTCCTTTGTCATCTGTAAGGCAGGGGAATGACTACTGTCTCTAATTTTCACATATTGTGAATATTTATTAGAAAATTTCATTTTTTAAATATTTTATTTCATTGTAATACAATATTTACTGTTTTAAAAGTTTAAAATGCATGTTTTTGTTAGCTCTATTCATCAAAACATAAAAAATTGCTCATAAAAAAGTTGAATTTTATTTTTTAAAGTATATGAGTAAAAATAAACACTCACTGCTCTTAAAAAGCAAATAAATTAGGCAATAAGCAGGCTACTAACATAGTTGTCAAGCATAAATCAATAGGATGGTTAATGATTATTGTAATTTGCCAGATTAAAAAAGTTATTCACTACCTTAATTAAAAATATTGTTAGCTTATTAAAATAATATAAATTTTTTTATGGTTTTATGATTGTTCTTAATAAAAATATTTTTCAGATTTATAATGACTTCTAAGAAAGGAACAAGTGACCGGAAAAGATTGCATGTTCCGATTAGAAAGCGAGAAAATGAAAGAAAAAGACTTGAGAAGCTAAAATCTGATCCACTTTTGGCAGCAGAATTAAAAGAAAAAGAGCATCTTAAATATCTAAAGAAGAAAGCAGCTGGAAAAATTAAACCAGTATCGGAATTATCACCTAGAGATCAGAGAATTCAAAGGAAACGATGGAAGATAAATCAAAGAAATAGCCGTGCAAAAAAGAAAAATATCACTGAACACTGTGATTCCTACCTTACTGAAGATATCGTCTCAGTTGAACATGAGGAAATCCAGTGGTCACAGCCATCAACAAGCAAAGAGTGCTCTAGCCAAATAAGCCCAAAGAACAGTCTTGTTACCAGGCAAAACTTCGGAAAAAATAATAAGGTTATTAAAACTACCTTAGTTGAATCTAAATTATTCCAAGACACAGAAAAAATTTCCAAAACTAATTCTGATGGAAGAAAAAAAGTTGGTCGTAGGCGAGTAAGAAGGGATCGAGCAAAATCAGCTAGAGAACTGGAAAAGTTGAAAAAGGAATTATTAAGGACTCGGAGAACTTCTGAAAAGTACAAAAAAAAGTTTTATAGACTTAGAGACAAATATTCCAATCAAGAATCACCTGGAAGAAAGATAAGAAACATCTCAAAAAAGATTAATGCAACACCTGAGGTTAAAAAAAAATTGTTGTTTGGAGAAATGTTGACAAAGGAATCGGCAAACGGATATAGCAATCTGAAAAAAGAAAAAGCAAAACAAATTTTTAAAGGAATAATGCAAGGAGACCTTTTTAAGAAATACAAGTTAGTAAGTGAAGCAAAGAAATTCTTACCTTCTAAAATGCACATAACACACAAGATAAAAGAGTTTTATGGTTTGAAATATGGGCGGAAACAACGAACCGGATTTGTTGTTACAAATCTATTAAGAAATAAAGTTGTAGAATTTTTGGAAGATGATGCAAATTCCAGAATGTGCCCAGGTAAAAAGGACTGTTTAACCAAGTGTAAAACAAAACAACAAAAAAGGTATTTAAATGATACTTTATTAAACCTTCATAACAAATTTATCAATTTATATCCAGAACATAGTAGTAGTTATACCTCTTTTACTAGACTAAAACCATTCTGGATAGTAGCACCTACAGTTTCAGAAAGAGACACCTGCTTATGTGTTATTCATTCAAATATGGAATTGCTTGCAACAAAATTATTCCAATTGCGGATTGTACCACATAAGATAGTTGATAAGTTGGTGGATCTGATTTGCTGTGAAAAAAAGAGAGAATGTTTACAACGGAGCTGTACAAAATGCAGGAATCGTAGCATTCAATATAATGAGTTTGATGAAAATTTGGAATGTTCATTCACTCAATGGAAAACTGACTTAATTTTTTATACTGATAAAAAAAGCAAAAAAGAAAAAGTTTGCCGCAAAACAACAAAATTAAAACAAACAACTACGGCTCAAATGTTGGTACAAGAATTTGAAAAACAGTTGCCAAAATTTATGTACCATGTTGGTAATCAATATCACCAGTACAATGCTATAAAACAACTGAAGGATAATTTAAAACAACATGAAATTGTCATACATGTTGATTTCAGCGAAAATTATATTTGTAAATATGCTCAAGAAGTACAGTCTGTTCATTTTGTTGGTGGTCAGCAAATAACACTCCATACGGGAGTTTTATATTTTAAAAGCATGGATGGGAACAAGGAATCAAAATCTTTTTGTACTGCTTCTGAATCACTTAGACATGATGCAGCAGCAATTTGGGCTCATTTGCATCCAATAATTAATCAACACCTTAAAGAATATCCCTCTATTACTACTATTCATGGATTAAGTGACAGCCCTTCAAGCCAATACAGAAACAAAAGTATGTTTTTTATTTTTCGTACTATTTTACAAGAAGATTTTCCAAACATAAAAGAACTAACATGGAACTATACTGAAGCAGGACATGGAAAGGGAGCACCTGATGGAGTGGGTGGACTATTAAAAAGGAGCGCTGACAGACTAGTTGCACAAGGAAATGACATTGAAAACTTCAACAAACTAATGAAATTTTTAAAAGCAGAAGTTAAAGGTGTCTCAATACACATTGTAGACCCCGAAATTATAAGCAGTATTGATTTACGTTGCAATAAAATAGAAAAACCTTTCCCAGGTACAATGAGAGTCCATCAAGTATCATGGACAAGCCAAAAACCACAGACACTAAATTTCAGACGATTAAGTTGCTTTGTATGTAAAGACTTCTGTAAACATTTTACAATTACAGAGACCTAAAAGAAAACAAATCAAGAAAATAGAGGGGTTGACAAAATAGGTAAGTCAATAGATAACTTATTTTAGTATTGCTAAGTATTTGAAAAATATTTTTGAGTATAAATTAGAATAAATTATTTATGATAGAATGTTTTATCCATTTAGAAAAAATGAAAACAGGAGACTGGGTTTGTGTATTTTATGATGGAGAATTATACCCTGGAGAAATAATAAAAGTGACTGATGATGGCGAATATGAAGTGGAAGCAATGGAAAATGTGGGGGATAATTTTTTTAAGTGACCTGCTAAACGTGATTTATGCTTATATAGGTCTGAAGATATAAGAGCCAAAATCTCTGAACCCATACCATATGGATCTCGGGCAAACAAATTTTACTTTACTGACTTTCCCCATAAAAAGTTTTCGAAATAAAACTGCTTCTGAGCTATTGTTTATAATAATGTTTTCTTATTTACTATAAAATTTGTGAAATAAAAGAAATAATTTGTATCTGTTTGTCATTTCTATGTCTAAGTGTCATTCCCCTGTCCCTGTTTGTCATTCCCCTGCCTACTTGAAATTTAAAAATTTATTTTTGTGTGTTTAACATTGTAAAAGATTTTTGCTGACTCTATTTTATTACTTAGAGACACTGTCTAAATACAATAGAAACCAATTTTAAAGAGAAAAAAAATATTAATTTTTAAAAATATATGATGTTCAAATTGTACTGTTAAGAGAAAAGACCCTCACGCCCATATTGGCGTGATTTTTTTTTTTTTTTTATGCTGATGTCATATACGCACCGGGTACTTAACTAGCGTCAAAGTGTCATTATTTTGCTTGTAATGGTAACCCGAATGTTGCTTATGCTGTTGATGTTTTCGCCAAATTGGCGTCGGAAAAAAATCGCGCCGCATATATGACATCTGTGCCAAATTGTATACATATGGAAAAAATTGCTTGTGAGTATGAAGCAGTAAATAGGTTGCCAGAAAATACGTTGGCAAACTTCTTTCTCGCCAAGAAACTTTTCTCCGAAGTATTGTACATAAGCAATGATTTCTAGAAATGCATTTTTAATTATGATATGCGCTTTTATGTTTCACTACATTTATGCATACTATACTATGTGTATAAATGCTATAGTTCATATGCAGGGCTACACAAAAGAATTCGTAAGGGTTACTGAGTATGAGAGTAAATTGCTTAAAGGTGGTTTTTAAAGGAGTTATGCAGTTTTACGTTGAATTGTATTTAGTTTACTATGAAATGTTTGTAGAATATAGATAAAATGATATAAAGGCAACAGCATAAACAACAGCATCCGGATTACCATATCAAGCAAAATTACGACATTTTGGTGTCAGTTAAGTACCCGTTGTGTATATGACATTGGAGTCAGAAAAAATCGCGCCAATATGGGGCGTATATGACATCTGTGCCGACACTTTAATATTTAATGTTTAAACTCTTCGCTCCACTCCCCTTACATATAGTACAAACTATAACACGGATAGCGCAAAATAATAGACAGTTTGGTACTTTTCCACTGTAGGGGCTTTGGCATTTTTTTAAAAAACTTGGTGTAATTTGGGCATCAGAAAGTGAGATTTGGGTACATTTCCGTTATGCGGACACCATTGTCACCAAGCATAATAGTTGGCACAAAATCGTGAACTGAAGCATTTGAAAAATAAAAGAAAAATCATTGTCGATACTAAATTGAGCATTTAAAAAATATAACATTTGAAAATTCCAGACTTTTACGAAATATTTCATCAAATCGCAAATATATACTTAAAATAAGTGAACAAATAACTGCTATAAAATAAAGCAATAAAATAAAACTCATATTAAACTGCTGGCATAAAATTACAAATATCTTTTAGCATTTTGAAATAATTGGTGCATTAGCATACATTTTGGCATGGTGTCCGTATAACGGAAAAATATCGAGATTTGTTGTCAAATCATATAAACAGCTATGAAAACAAATTTGATGAGCGTTTTTGTTTGTTTTATATGTATATTATTGATGCTTTTATGTACAAATTACATCTGTTTCAGTATAAAATTAGAGAAACGGCTTTTTTATGTTAAATAAATCGTATAAATATCGAAAAAAATGTGTGTGTATATAAAATGAAACAGTGAATAGGTTCTCGGAAAATATGTTACCAAATTTTCTTTTTCGCCAAGGCACCTATACTGGAAAAGTACCTAAAGCACATTAAAATCGCGCAGTTAGGAGCTCACACAGTACACTGTTGTCTATTGGCGGTTATTTCATTAGTAGCATCAGGAGGAAGATGTAAAGATGTACTTTAAATTTTCACCCATAGATTTCGAAAAAATATCTTAAAAGAGTGGAGTTTAAATTAAATTTCGGTGACCTCCATTATGAAGATTAATGGTTTTAAATGGGAATTTCGCCAAATTAGCCAGCTTTTGCCAAGTTGGCTAACATTTGGCGCTACTGTGTGGTAACTCTGCATTAATATTTTTCAACAATTACTCATTTCAATGAGGCGGTCCTACCGGAATAGTGAGGGACACACAGAGACTTGGATTTTATATAAATAGATTATTATTATGTAACAAATAAAACATTTTGCATAAGATAAAGTAAATATTGGTTTACAGATTTTTTTCCATCTCTCTTTGATTGAAGAAAGAACCGAAACATAAATTAATAAGATTGGAGAATTTCTTAAGAATTTCCATTTCAAATCAGAAATTATAATTATTCTAATCTGAATCTCTGGTAAGGAATTTGTTCTTGAAGTCAGTTCTTAAGTCTTAAATTTATATGGATTTAAATTATTAAGGTTACTCTCAAATCTAAACAGGCTATACTTTCTGATATATTTTTTTGTTCATTTTTGTTCACAAATGCATGAAATTAGTAGTGCTCTTATTCAGAAACTATGTCATCAAACTTATTTATTTATTTTACTTTTCGTTAAAGGCCGGAGATCTTTCATAATGTGTTGTCAGGCAGTTTCAAAATTGAGTTTTCAGACACAACAGCCTGGGAAGAGAAAAAACTTCGTGAAATAATAGTGATTTATAACTCAAGATGTAATTAATTTATCGAAAAATGAAAAACAATATTCGATTAAAAATAGCTTCATTAATTAGGCCTGAAAGTGTCAAGTTTTTCGTTCAAAAATGAGTCAGAAAATATGTCAGAAAGTTCCGCGTTATTGAGCAGGGAAAAACATTTTTTGAAAAACTTCTTAAATGAAAAGTAGTGATAAATATACTTTAAAAAAATACTACAGAGATTTACTGAATTCATTTTTTATATATGAATTTTTAATACTTGCTATAGAACAAAGTGGGTTTCTTTTTTAAATATTATTTATTTTATTTTATTTTTTCCAAATTAAACAAATTTGTATAATTATAGCATTTATGGAGTTAGAAATTCAGATTACTGAAATCACTATCTTCTGCTAGATCACTATCACAACACTAAATATTTACATATTTATAATTAAACGTAAATATGCATTATGACAAGTATATATATGAAACAGGCATGCTTAAACTATACAATTTTAATGTGTCTTTTTGGCGCATCAGTTAGAAGCAGCTAAAGGTTTAAATCTGCATCCTGTATTTTCCACAAAATAATATTTTTTCATAATTTTTTTAATCCCAACTTTTAGGCTGAATATATTTATGGATTTCAACTTGAGTGCAAATTATTTATCAAAATCAATGAAAAGGTTTAGATAGGCTTTGTAACAAGTCATTTTTCCCCACGAGTATGAAACATTCACGCTACTTTTCTTTCATCGGATAAACTTCTCTGGAGTATCCGAAATATTTTTAATTTTTAAAAGTGCATCTATGCTTACTTTATCTCTCTCTATCTATCTATCTATCTATATATATATATCATCATCATCATCATCATCCGTTTTCAATCCACTGCTGGATGTAGGTCTCCCCCAGATTTTTTCAATGTTTTCTGTCTAGTGCTTTAGTCATCCAATTTATACCGGCTACTTTTCTGATTTCATCACTCCATCTTACTTGAGGTCATCTTCTTGGCCGTTTTACATCTCTGGGATACCACTGTAGGGTGTTTGTGCTCCATCTATTGTCTTGTCTTCTTGCAATGTGCCCAGCCCATTTCCATTTTAGCCGTTTAATTCTTTCAATGATGTCAAAAACTTTCGTCTCACTTCTTATCCAGGTTATTCTTTTTCTGTCTCTTCTAGTTATACCTAGCATACATCTTTCCATACTTCTCTGTGTTGTTTGTAATCTTTGTACCATCCGTTTTGTTAGCGTCCATGTTTCTGCTCCATAAGTTAGCACAGGCAAAACACATTGGTTAAATACCTTTCTATTCAAACAAAGGGGCATGCTACTCTTCCGAATAATATTGTTCTTCCCAAAAGCACTCCATCCATTTCTTATTCTTCTATTGATTTCATTCATGATACTATTATCCGATGATATTTCCTGCACAAGGTACACATAACTTTGAACTTCTTTAATTTCAGTGTTGTTGTAGACAATTTTCTTTTTTGATGCAAATGAATTGAACATCACCTTAGTCTTTTCAAAGTTTATTTTTAATCCCACATTAATGCTAGCTTCTGCCAACTCTTTTAGCATATTTTCCAATTCTTCAGGACTGTTACTGAAAATTACAATGTCGTCAGCGAATCGGAGATGACTTAACCTCCTCAGACCCCAGCTTTTATTTTTATAATTTTTGCTACTTTAGTTATGAATTTATATTAACAGACTGCTAACTAAGAAAAAATTAAAAGCGAAAAAAATTAAAATTTATTTTTTATACCTTAAATTTGATGTATCCTATAGGATACATGGGGACTGAATGAGTACATTTTCTGACTGTTTGCTATGAATTGTTTGCATGACAAAAAACAATGAAAAATAAGGAATAAGTATGCATTTATAACTTTTTATTACTAATGGACTATGCAAATCGTATATTAACATATAGAAAAATTATTTACGTTTTCTTTTTACTTTTGTTTACAATTTTGTTTATAATTAATGTAAGAATTTGTTATAAAAACGTCTTATCTTTTCAATTGCTGATATTTCATGAAGCAGTTCCTTTCCTTCGTGAGACAAAGAAACATATTGCAAACAGTACATCGTGTTCTAGCTTTTGTAGAGTTACAGCCAGGATATCTGCAACGTGATGTACTTGTTTGCTGTGGAATTTCAGGAAGGTGGGATGCAGATATTTTTCTTAATTCAGGAGATGGTTCAGGGCAGGGATTCCTTCTTTTCTTTTTCAATGGAGACATAAACTCAGTATCAGATTCTGAAATTTCATTATTCACTACTGAATCAATCTGGTCATTCTTACTGTGAATTAACGTTTCATCGACTCGTTCTCGAAATTCCAAATAATCTAAAGTATTTTTGTTATCAGTATGCAAATACCGTGCTGCTCGTCGATACTCTATCCACCCAGCAACCAATGAAAAATCTACAAAATGAAATATTGTTCTTACAGTCCACTTTCTTGTCTTTGCAGACATTTTATAGAAACTAATTATCCTATCAAGAAAGTCAACTCCTCCCATGTTTGTATTGTATTCTTTTACTATATTTGGTCTATTCACATCTATGAAGCATTTATCCTTTTTACACCAACGTTTACAAATATCTGTTGGTTCTTTACCTAAGACTGACGAAGCAATAATTATTGGTTTATTATCAAACCACTTTACCAATGCAATTTGACCATCGTTTCTTACTAGTTGGTCCACAGAACCCCTTCCAGTTTTTCTTAACGAAGCATCAGAAGAAAATTCTGCAACTTTCGGAATATTTGATTTCCTTATCGTACCTGTACCTTGTAAACCTTTAATATGTAATATGTCAAGTAAAGGAACTGACATGAAATAACAGTCTGCAAATATATGCGATTCTTCAGGAAGATTTTCCGACAAGAGTACTATCACTTTCTCTCCAATATCTCGATTATCTTCACTTCCGTTAGCTGTGATTGTATCACCTTTTCCTTCGTAAAGAAAAAAAATCTAGAGGTAAACCATCAGGGGAAGTTGCAACAAAATTTTTTAATCCACATAGATTTGGTTTCCCGCGAACGTATTGCCTCATAGTAGTATGCGTCCAAAAAGGTATCATTTGTTCATCACATGCAACCATTCTTGAACATGGGTTTGTTAAACACCCCCTTCGAACAGAATTAATTACAGGGCGTATTTTCCAAAATTTATCCTTCTCTCTATCTGTATCTGTCACTAAATCGTCTTCGACAACTTTCAGATTCTGGCGAATTAAAAAATAACGATCACGATTCATTTTGGATGCAATTAAATCAACTCTAGTATGCCTTGCCCAGTATATACGAATTCGTGGAAACTTTAGATAGGACATTACAATTGATACACCGAAAAAAATCTTAATTTCGTGCAAGGAAGTTTTTAGTTGCTTACCTTTCTTCAAAAAGTATGTCCGATTAGTCAGATCAGCAATTTCTGAAAATATACTATCGTCTAAATATTTTTCAAAATACTCTTTAGGAAGTTTGCATGTGTAATTTACAGCTTCGGGTTCAAATTCTGGAGCTGGAGGTAGAGGATCAAAATCTTCTTTGTGTTTCCAAAACACTCTTCTTGATGAGTCATTATCATTATTTCTGCCTGTTTCTTCATCTTCATCTTCTGACTGACTAGTCAGTTCATCACTTACAAACTCAGCTGTCTCTTCATCCACCTCACTGTCTGATGACAATCCAAAATCTGAATCTTCTAACAATTCAAGAATTTCAGCTTCAGAAAGCCCTGCATTTTTTAAAATAACAATGTTTCACCGTATTACTACACATGTAAAAATATTAAAAATTAGTGTTGAATTCAGGTTGTGGTCGGGGTGGGGGGGATCTTCCCTGGAACATAATGTTCCCCCAGGAAGGTTTGAGATTTTATGCTTTTTAATGGACAAAACTGCAATTTCCATACCGGATCTCTAAAATATCGCCCTGGAGCTGCAAAGATCCATCCGGAAAAAGAAAAAGAACGTGAAGACTAGAAAGATCCATCCATCAGATGAATTTTTTTTTTAATTCAACGGAGTTGAATTCAGGAGGGGGGGCACTGAAATGTCCTCCCCGGAAGGTTTGAGAATTTATGCTTTTTAATGGACATAAAATTCATTGGTGCAGCGCAATTTACCTCCCGGAACTTTACAATGTCTCTCTGCCCCCTCCACCCCGGAGCAGCAGAAATCCCTCCCGGAGAAAAATATCTAAATTCAACACTGATTAAAAACATTCCTGTTATTTAATAACCTTAATTTATGTTCATTATAGTAAGTATTCATGCCAATTTTACTGTTATTTAATCCCAATGTATATTTTAGACAACATAAAAAATTAACATTACGTGTTAGAGTCAATCCCCATGTATCCTATAGGATACATCAATTATAAAGCTAGTTCATACTATTAAAATTACACATTATTTAAAAATATTTTGTACTAGAATAAACTTCATTCATCTATTTTTAATTTATTTCATATATAAAGGTTACAAGATTGATTATTTTTTATATAACAATGTTTACCTTTTTTCCGACGTAAACTGCTAACATTTTTGCTGCAAGCCATTTTTAAATTAGACATATCCCCCAAAATAAGTGCTATAAGAATGAAATTGCTATTTTGCTTTAGTGCTGCTATCTGTTAGGTTCCATGCACACCAATTTCTCTTTTTTAAATATTATTTTTATACGTGAAAAAAAATTGTAAAGATGTGTATCCTATAGGATACACGGGGTCTGAGGAGGTTAAATATTCCCCATTTATTCTAATCCCTTTGTTTTCCCAATCCAGCTTCTTGAAAATATTTTCTAAGACAGCCGTAAAAAGCTTAGGCGAAATGGTGTCTCCTTGTCTTACCCCTCTTCCAAGCTTGATCTTTGCTTATCCCTTGTCCAAGCGGATGGTTGCTGTTGCTTTCTTGTAAATCTTCTTTACAATATTGATGTAAAGTTTGTCTATACCAATGTCCTCCAGAGATTCTACTACTGAACTACTAGACCGAATCAAATGCTTTTTCATAACCAATAAAGGCAACGCAAAGAGGTAATTCCCCATATTCCTTATTTTATTCAATGAGTTCCCTTACCGTCTGGATATGATTAATTGTGCTGAATCCACTTCAGAATCCTGCTTGTTCTCTAGGTTGAGCTGAGTCCAGAGCTGATTCAAGTCTTGTTGTTAAAACTTTGGTGAAAATTTTATAAATCACTGATAGTAAGCTGATTGGACGGTAGTTTTTAATGTTTTCTTTCTCTCCTTTCTTGTAAAGTAGCACCATCACAGCATTATTCTAATCTTCTGGTACATCTGACTTCTTGAGACATTTGGAAAACAGTAAGGATAGCATTTTTGCAAATTCTTCTCCTGCTGCTTTGATAAGGTCGATTGTAATTCCATCTTCTCCTGGGCATTTACCTTTTATCATAAATTTAATGGCTTGTAAAACATTGTCATCACTGGGGATTATGGCTTCGGTTTCTGTTAAGTTTTCTCGTGGATCATATAGGTTGATTTCTCTTTGGTTTTCACATTTATATAAATCGTTATAGAATTTTTCGACAATGTGTACTATTTCTTTATTGATTTTGGTGATTGTTCCATCTGCCCTCTTTAGTTCAAAAATACCTTTTCTTCCAACACAAAGTTTGCGCCTAGCTGATTTTAAACTTTTGTTATCATCTAGAATTTTCTTGACAAGATCAGAGTTAAATTTTCTGATATCTTCTGTAACACATTTTCTTACCGTTTTACATAATTCAGCATATTCAACTCTTGATTTAGGATCGTTTTTCTTCATTTTAAATTCTCTGCGTTTCTTCATCAATCTTCTTGTTTCTTCTGTTATTTTCTTTGTCTGCTTTACTTGTGCATCGCCGGCTATCTTCTTTGCAATATCTTGTAGAGTATTGGTTAGTTTCTTGTTCACTACTGTAGCATCTTGTTGTTCTTCTAAAGTTGATTGAAGTATTGGAAATGGTTTTTAAGTTCCAAATGAAATTCTTCTTTATGTTTCTGGAGATTATTTATATCGATTGATTTTTTTGAGTGTTGCAAAAGCTTCATTCTTTCCACTTTAGTATTTAACAGCAGTTTGCATCTAACCAACCTGCGATCACTTCCTGTATTGAAGTTATTGAGAACACTGCAATCCTGAATAAGATGCTTTTTGTTTGTTAAGATGTAGTCGATTTCACTTGTTGAGCCATTTGCACAACGCCATGTCCATTTCCTTTGTGGCTTTTTCTTGAAAAATGAATTCATTATATACAACTGTTCACATTCTGCAAACTCAATCAATCTGTTTCCTCTTTCATTTCGCACCCCATATCCATGATTTCCTACTGATAACTTGCCTTTCTCTTTTTCTCCAATTCTAGCATTCCAGTCTCCCATTATTAATTTTATGTAGCATTTTCCCTTTTGATGCATTGAAGCTACTTCTTCATAAGTATAGCTTACTGTTGGTGCATAAACTTGGGTAATTTGCAGCTTGTATCTTCTGGACACCTGTATTACTAACCTTGCAACTCTATCTGATGCACTATCATATTCTACGATGTGATTCTTCCACCTTTTATGAATCAGAAATCCCACACTGCTTGTTCTTCCATCTTCTGTCCCTCTGTAGTATAATACATGCCTGCTGGCAAGATCTATCTTCTCTTCTCCTTTTCTTCTCACTTCACATAATCCTAGGATGTCCCAGTTGATTCTTTCTAATTCTTCTTCAAGTTCCTGTAAACGATTTTCCGAAAATAGGGATCGTCCATTATACGTAGTCAAGGTCATCAACTTATGGCAGCCTAGCCGAGCCCGGTTATTCTTAGCACCCTCTGTCTTCATGTCTTTCTGATCGCTGCCGTAACCAGGAACATTCAGACCACCGGGAATTAAGGGCCGTGATTTATTTTGTGAATTCATGGTAAAATAATGGGGGTAGGTGGCCAAATTCCTCCACGCTAGCCAAGCGGGTTGGAGGAAGCCCATCCGCATTCGTTCCCCATGCACTAACAGGCTGCCCCGGTGGAAGGTGCGGATTGGATATTAAGTCTCTGCTCCCAGTTGATTCCTTTAAGTCCTCCTCGAAGGCAATTAAAGGGTCTTCCCCTGGTTAATAAGCAATATATATATATATATATACATATCTGTGTGTGTGATCTAAAATTATGTGGTCTGGAATAAATGATGAAAAAAATAATGGACTGAATATTCCTACGCCAGGCTTCAGGCTCACATAAGGCTTTAATTTGGTATGAGTGTTTTTACATTTTATACAAAATTTGGTTAAAATAAACAATCTAACAGGAGGTATCTTACTACAACAGAAATAACTTCAATGACTCTTATTTGTAATTTTAAGATGTTAATTAAGAATCCCTCCCTCTATTTGTCTACTGGCCATGCGATTTTAATATCACTGTTTCCGAATAATAATTTTTAACTTATTTAATCTAAATTTTTTTGCCATTAAATAAATTATTCGGAAATAGTGGTATTCAATTTTCGTAGCTGATAGACACCCTGATTATTGTCTCACAGTTAAAATAGATAATTTTTAATTAGATTAAATTATTTATCAGAATGTTTATTGGTGATAAATAATTTATATTGGAATAATTTTAATTGGAATAATTTTAGCTGGATAATTAATAATTGGAATAATTTATATTTGGAAAAGGAAAGGGAAATAGATAAGTTAACAGTAAAACTTTGTAGATTACTTTTTAATGACTGTGATGAATTTTTTTTAAAGTTTACTCTAACTTTTATTTTGTTTAATTAGATTCAGAGTACGTGTCTGCGCGGACTGGAATTTTCAGTCCGGGCTCGACCCGTTTATATTTTTGTGGTTTACGACCCGTGCAAAAATCAAAGAAATCAGACCCGAATTAATTTCCACAAAGAATTCTGATTTTTCTTAACATACAATTAAGATTCTTTTCTAGCATACTGCACAAATGGTTATGGAAAAATCTAATAGTATAATTCATATTATTATATGTTTTCAAGTCAGAGCATACAGAATAGCAACATTAAAAATAACTTAGACTTATTATACTCTTAAATTCAAATAAAGTTTCATTAAAAACATTAATATGTTCAGAATTAAAGAAAAAAGAGTGTTAAAAGCATCATAGCTTTTGAAGCTATATAACAAAAAAAGGGAGATAATATAAAAATATTTCTGTAATTTATAAGGTGCATTTCCAAATTTTAAGTTACCAAAAGTTCATTATTACTACTATTATTTTTACAAAACGAACTGTTTTCCAGACGAGCTACTTCAGTCACGCAAAAGGACTCACGCGCTAATGTTATTCCAATGAGAGACAATTTTTAAGATATCTCGTTTTCATTTCAATATTTTTTAACGATTTCTTTATATTGCACAGCTGAGGTCGATCTCTAAAGGCTGTTTTTTTTTTTGCTTTTTCGATTTTGCTTCCTGATTGCTTCTTTTACTGGGGATTTCTTTCACTTTTGAAACTGGTTTCGAAAGTGAAGTTGTCCTAATTAAAAATAATTGCAAACAAAATCGAAAAAGTACAAACAGGCTTTGTAGAGATCGACCTCAGCTTTCTAATGTAAAAAAAAATATTGGTTGGTTGGTTGGTTGTATATTGTTTAATGGCACAAAATCCCATAAGGGACATGCTGCGCCAAACAAGAATAGACGAAAAACATAAAAATAAAGAGCATCAGAAAAGCAATCTGGATGGGGGTCCCATCCAGATGCAGTCAGAAAAGTGTAGATAGGGAAGAAAATTAAAAACTAAACAAACGGACTATAAAAGATTTTAGGTAAAAAGAGCAGAAGTGCAATCTGGATGGGGCTCCCATCCAGATGTCAAAAAAAAAAATTAAAAGAACAATTCAAGTTGTTTTTAAACCAAAGAAAGATGCAAAAATCATATTTCAAAGTAAAATCCAGCATGTTTTAAAAATGTGAAGAGTGCCCCATGAGGTGTTTCCCCAATGAGGTTTGTCAAGATTGGGGATGATAAGTTAAAATAGATTCTGTATAAGTGCCGGAGACCCGGACAGTCAGTTAAAACATGATGAATGGTCAGGTAATCAAAATGGCAATGTGGACACATGGGAGCATCCTCCCATAGTAAAAGATGTTTATGAGTAATTCTAGAATGTCCAATCCTCAGACGGGTCAGAAGAACATCGGTTTTCCTTGGATAACACGGAGGCCAGGTCATGATGGTAGGTTTGATGTGGTGCAGTTTATTATTGCATTCTAAATTCCAACTTTCTTGCCATTTACAATGAATAAAGCGTTTGATAAGTAGTTTTACGTCTGAGAATGGAACTTTATGGCACAATGGATTAAGGGCACGTTTCACCGCCTCATCCGCTTTCTCATTACCAGGAATACCCAGGTGTCCAGGTACCCAGCAAAATAAAATATTATAGCCACGTCTTTTCAATTTATTATAAAAATCAAGGATCAATTAAACATAAGGATGCTTTTTAAATGATTTAATTGCGTCAATAGAGCTATTTGAGTCGGTATAAATGATGAAGGATGAGCTATGATGGTGAGAGATGTAGGACATGGCTCTCTCTATTGCAATCAGTTCGGCTGTAAAGACAGAAGTAGATGAATGAAGACGATAGCTTAAAGAGTTGTTTTCACAAAATATCCCACACCCAACGGTATCTCCACTCTTAGAGCCATCTGTGTAAATGTCAGTGTAATCATTAAAGTTTGATCTGTGTGCAGCAAATATCTGTTGAAAAACAACAGGAGCTAAGGTGTTTCTATCGTATCCTTTAAAAGGATGGAGCGATGTAATACTAGGAGGTTTCCAAGGAGGGAGTACATGCAATAGACATGGACTCACCTCGATACTACTCAGTGGGCTATTATCAGTAATGTTCCTTATTCTGACACCAAAAGGTGGGATGCAAGATGGTCGATGCTGATAAAGCATATCGTTGTCTGTATTTAGAATGTATGAATGAATAGGATGGCCTGGATGTGAAAGGATACGGTAATAAAGTTCTAAAGAAAGCTTTTCACGAATGTGGTGTAATGCTGGTTCATTGCAGTCAACATAAAGGCTTAAAACCGGAGAGGTACGAAATGCACCAGAGCAAACACGGAGTGCGCTATGGTGCACAGTGTCAAGTTTTTTAAGAACAGAATTACGTGCGGAACCATAGACCTGGCAGGCATAGTCAATTTTGGAACGGATGACGGCTCGATAGATTTTAAGGAGAGAAGTACGGTCTGCTCCCCAGGAAGTATTTGAAAGCACCTTTAGTAGGTTAAGCGATTTTTCACATTTTGTCCGTAATTGTACTATATGTGGTAAGAAGGTTAGCTTACTATCAAATTGGAGGCCGAGAAAACGAACACTGTCCACAACAGGAATTTGAGTTGGTCCAATAAAAATTTCAGGATCTGGATGCAGATCCCTACGTCTACAGAAGTGAACACAAGAAGTTTTGTCATGAGAAATTATGAATCCATTCTTATTAGTCCAATTAAGAATATGGGTGATTGCAATTTGCAACTGTCTTTCAATAAAACGATTATCCTGTCCCATACACATAATTCGGAAGTCGTCAACATATAAATCACCTTTCACAGAAGGGGGCAGTTGACTAAGAATGTCATTTATTTTTATAGCAAAGAGGGTGACACTCAGGACACCGCCCTGGGGTACACCCTCTTCTTGTACATAAAAACTAGAGAGTACCCCACCGACTCGGACTTGAAAAAGTCGAATGGCGAGGAAGTTCTTAATAAAAATAGGGAGATTCCCACGAAAGCCTAGGTTAAAAAGATCACGAAGGATCCCATATCGCCATGTTCTGTCGTAGGCTTTTGCCATGTCAAAAAATACTGACACCAAATGGTTGCGTTTTAGAAAGGCTGTCCGTATGTGATTTTCAAGATTGATCAGGTTATCGATAGTTGACCTACCTCGTCGGAACCCACTTTGAAACGCAGCAAGGCAATTGTTATTTTCTAAAATATGCACAAGACGACAATTGATCATTTTTTCAAGTAATTTGCAAAGACTGCTAGAGAGTGCGATTGGCCTGTAATTATTGGGATTGCTAGCATCTTTTCCTGGTTTAGGAAAAGGAATGACAATAGAGTTACACCAGGCTTGAGGAAAGACCTGTTCTATCCAAATTCTGTTATAAAATGCAAGTAAATTATTGAGAGAGGTTGTGCAGAGATGTTTAAGCTGGTATAGGTGATGCCATCGTGACCTGGAGCTGATAGATGGCTATTTTGCAAACATTTTATGAGCTCTGAGAGAGTAAAAGGGAGATTATAGTCATAAAAGTTACGGGAATTAAAATTGAGGTGGGTAGTTTCTGTTTGTCTTTTGTATGATAAAAAAGGTTCCGGGTATGAGTCAGAGGCAGAGTTAGATGCAAATGTATTTGCTATGGTTTCAGCAATATTCTTAGGTGAAGCTATTGTTTGTCCGTTATGATTTAAGATTGTGATGTGGTTTTCAGAATAAAGACCCATACAATTTTTTACTTTTTTCCAGAGGACTTTACTAGAGGTATTCGGGTTAATATTAGATACATATTGAATCCAGGATTCACGTTGGCTTTTACGGCGCACTCTTCTAGCTTCAGCCTTTGCTTTTTTGTAGGCAAGATAGTTAGTGTTATTAGGATAACGCTGAAAGATGCCCCAGGCTTTCTGTTGATTTTTTTTTGCAGCTTGACAGTCACTGTTCCACCATGGTTTCCGGTGTCTCATTGTAGATGATGAGTTAGGTATGCTAATATCTGCAGCATTGATAATACACTGGGTGATATTATCAACTGCATCGTCTATGTCACCTTCTACCATATGATTTGTGATTTTAGCATGATTTGTGAATGTTGGCCAATTGGCTCTGTCATAGTTATAACGTTTAAAATAATGATTAGAATCCCTGTCGGGAGTGGTCTGTGAAATGAAAGTGGGAAAATGGTCACTGCCATGCAGGTCACTTGAAATCCAGAAATTCCAATACGGATAGATAGATGGAGAGCAGATAGTGAGATCTATGGCATGAAAGGTGCGTGTCGGTTCATGAAAATATGTATGATCACCATTATTGAGTAGGCATAAGCCATTGTCAGAAATTAATTTTTCAATGATATCACCACGTTGATTAGTGTCAGAATTCCCCCACAGTTGGCTATGAGCATTAAAATCCCCAACGATGATGAAAGGAGTTGGGAGTTGAAGAAGGAGATCATCAAGTAGTGCTGACTGAATAATTTGGTGGGGTGGTAAATAAATGGTGCAGACTGTAATAAGACGTTTTATATGTACACGGACTGCAACAGCTTGTAAGTTTGTGTTTAGGTTAATATGAGTATGGGGTAAATTGCGAGAGATGAAAAGAGCCACTCCACCAGTGGCCCTATCACAACCAGTAAAATCTTTTCTGTATGTAGCATAGGTGCGCAGTTTTGCTTTGTCATTGGGTTTAAGATGGGTTTCTTGTAAAGCTAAACATAGTGGTTGATGGTCATGAAGAATACTTCGGATTTCGTCATATTTATTATGGTAGCCTCGACAGTTCCATGAAATAATATTAGTCATGAGTGAGTTTTTTTAATGAATTTATCTGCACCCTATTATCCGGAGATAGTAGACATACTATCTCCATCGTTAAATTCTTCACCCGGTTCTGGATGAAGAGCAATGGCATCATCCTCCTCCATTTTTTCTTTCAATTTTGGATGGATTTCATTTTTGGATGTTTTATTTTTTATCTTTTTGGCTGGATTTTCAGATGACACAGTGGCTTTAATTGTTGGTAGATTAAATTTTTCTGAATCAGATCTATGTTTTGTTTTTTGAAGTCCTCTTTTGGTGGTATTTTGAGAGCCTCTCTTAGGAATATGAGATTGGGAAGATTTTGTAGAGGAATTTTGTGATGGTTTAGGAGGGACAGATTTTGGTGACCTAGGAGGAAGAGAGTTTGGTGACTTAGGAGGAATAGATTTCGGTGGCTTAGGAAAGTCAGACTGCGTTGAACTATTTGTTTTACCAGAATAAGTAGACAGGTTCATTTCTTTTTGTTTTGGTTGGCAATTATTATCAGTGGGGAATTCGGTTTGGGTGGCAATGCTTTGATAAGTTTTATGGGCCGTTTTGGATAAAGCAGCAGCATATGAAACACCAACTCTAGGTGTCCTGGACTCAACTATTTTTCTGGGTACGAAATGTTATCTTTTGTGCGTATGGTCTGTATCTCCTTTTCTCTTTTCCACTGTTCACACGATTTGGCGTAAGATGGATGATCTTTTTTACAGTTGACACAACAAGGTGGAGCGTTGCATTGCGCACTTTCGTGGCCAACTGCACTGCACCGACCACATGTTTCCTTACCACGGCAATTTGTTTTTGAATGCCCAAAGCGTTGACAATTAAAGCAACGCAGTGGATTTAGAATGTACGGTCTGACAGAACATGACAGATATCCAGCTTTTACATATTTGGGTAAGTTTGGTGAGTTAAAGGTGAGTATGATGTGCTTGGTAGGGATTTGTATTTGATTGGCTGGTATTTGTTCGTCTTTACGGTAAATTTTGATTCGTCGAGCTTCAATTACATTTTGTTCTTTTAGATTATCAACTATTTCAGTTTCTGTAACATACAGCAGGTCAGATTCAGATATCACCCCACGAGATGTGTTGAGGGTTCTATGTGGACTTACGGAGATTGGGATATTTGCAAAATTTGTACATTTTTTTAAACTAATGGCTTGTTTGCCATTGTTTACTTCAATAAGAAGTTCACCAGATCGAATTTTTTTAATGGTTTTTGGTTCACCTATCAATCCTTGGACAGATTTGTTAATCAAGAAGGGAGAGGTCTTGTCGAAGCTGCCTTCTACCCTTTTAACAAGAAAGAATCTTTCAGCACATGTATCATCAGTTCTATCAGCCCAAGATTTGGTTTGGCTCTGATTTATATCTGCTTGAAGGCCTGAGGCCGATGCAGTCAGTTTCTCCTTAGATATATTCTGAGGCGTAGCAGTCTTAAGTTGAGCATTGGATGAAATATGGGGTTGTGGGGCCTCCACATCGCTTGTCTTATTGTCTGATATTGTAGCCATATTTGAGAGATAATGTTTAAAACGCCAGGCATCGGGCCTGGTCACCGACCCTTCTTCTTACCGTTACTTTAGGCGCAGGTCTCAAAAGGGTGAAAACTATCAACAAACTTCCACGTTTTTCGAACGTTGGATTAAACTCGATAGCATCTCCAAACTCTAGTTCTTTCACAGTGGAACTCGGTTGTCGTAGGTAAGCCTTTATAGCTCTGTCCAACCTACAACGCCCTTACGTCGAAAGGACACCAGTCGCCCAGTGCATTCCTAACCACCGCCATACAAGTACGGTGCCCACCGATCACGGAACCGGAATTCGGAGATGCCCTGCACTCTGGGACTCGAGATCAGCCTAAAAAGGTAGAAACGAGGCGATGAGATTAAAAAACCTCAACACCCAGAGTGTCTCACGTGAAAATAAAAAAAACCACTATTGTAAAAAAGAAAAGGTAATGTGAGAGAGAACTTAGAAAAAAGGTGTATTTTTTGTCTTTTTAAAAACTTTTAAAACTTTTTTTTTTCCTTTTTTTTTTTAAACAAAAAAACAAGAACAATGTTAGTAGAACAAATAACAATTTGAACAAAATGGTCAGTAAAAAACATGAACAAGAACAAAGAGGGATAAGAAACTAAAAAAAGAAGATTAAAAAGTATGAAACAAAGAAAAAAGGATAGACAATTAAAAAGAGAAGAAAACAGGAAAGGAGAAAGATCGCCCCGGGGAACCCGGGGCCCGGGGTCGCGAAACCCGTAAATACCTAAAGAAGGTATTCCCCTGGGGGAAAAAAAAAAAAAAAAAAAAAAAATTCTCCAATTGAATTAACATTAACGAACGGGTAAGCCTCTTGTCTTAAAGAGCCCACTTCAGTCAAGGGAAGAAAGGAAAACTAATGTTAAGTCTATGGGGTAGTTATTTTCAAATTTCTCTTTTTGATTTTAATATTTTTGAATGATTTTTTTTTTTTTTTTTTTTTTTTTAAAGCATAGGATGATCTACAACCAGGCTAGTTTTTACTTTTTCGATTTTGGTTTTCAAAAATATTAAAATCCAAACGAGATATTTGAAAATAACGCCCCCATTCACTTAACATAAGCGTTTTCGTTTTTTCCCGTGATTAGTGTGGACTCTTAAGTGTAGAAAAAAAAAATGAAAACCTGATTCCGGCCCGATCCCAGTCTACTGAAAAAGACCTGTTTCAGATACGATGTAGTTGCCCAATGCCAATCCCTACGTTGGACATGTTTTCTGTATCGATATTGTCAATCTGGCATCGAATCGTGCAGCACATTTATACAGATCCTCGCCCTGTCACGGCCATTGAAAATTGTTAGTATTTTATCGGTTTAGTTTGATACTTTTAAATTTCTATATCGGGCCAGGATCAAAGAAAAAAATAAACAGGCCGGGCCCGTAATTTTTGAGTCGGCCCGGCCCGATAAAAAAAATTTTCTTTGATCTGCCGGCCCGGCCCGTTAGAAATTTTAGACTCATTTGCCTCGGGGCAAGCGCGGGCCTATACAGATCTCTAAGCTGTATTATAAAAAGCAGATGTGAAACTATTTCTCTGCCATTTAATAAGGCTTTTCTCAAATTCAAAGGAGCTACTTTCTTATACATTTCTGAATTCATTTCTTTTTGGAAACACATAAGATTGGCAGGTGTTCTTATTCAGAAACTATTTAATTGAATAACTTTATCCATTTTCTGAATATGGCAATATACCTTTGAGAAAATACTGTCAAAGTTAAAGTTTTGAATCAAATTTCCAAAAGCGATAGCACGGGAAAGGAAAAAAAACCTTCAGTCATGTGACGAGAATCTCATATCTCGATAAGTAATTTATTAATAAAACATGAAAAACGCTGTTAGATTCCAAATTCCTTCAATAATCAGGCCTGCCAATTTTATGCCTTTACAGTTAAAAAAGAAGTCAGAAAATATGTCAGAAAATTTCTCATTGTTGAGCAGTGAATTTGAGAATCACCTTAAGTTATAGAGTAATTCCGGGATTTATGCCACACATTTTCTTGAATGGTCCCACGTGGTGGGACACCACAAGTCCACTAGGTGGATATAAAATAAGAAAAATCATGCTCTGCTATTTAACGTTAAATATACAACACCCGTACTGCGGCAAAAAAAATTTCAAAACAAATAATTAATATTTTTTAACAATTGTTATTTAAAACATTACACTGCGACTAGTCACCCGTACATTCTGGCTGAGACGCCGCACTTGTGCGGTAGTTATGCCGCGCTTGTAATAAAAACAGAATGAAATTATAAATGAAATTATTTAAAAAAAATTTCATATCTAGACTATAATTAACGATGTAAATAACAAAATGAAACTAAATGAGTACAATGAAATGTATTAGTAGATTCAAATTAATAATTGTTTGCCTACTTTTACTATTAAAATTATAGACTTATTTTCTACATTAAATTTTAATTGTTATTTCAGCAACAACATAACATCAATGTATTAGAGAGGGAAAAGAAAAGAAAAAGTAAAATTGTGTTTACATTATTTATTTGTTAACCCTTTCGGGACCGGCGGCTTTTACACAAATTTTATTCGGTTGCCACATCTTTTTTAAAAGATATTACCTTTACTTAAATAATCATGAAAATGCTCTAATTAAAGAAAGCAAATATTACTTTTCTTTTTTACTTGTGACAGAAACAAATTTTGTATGGTCTTTATGAAGGTGCTTATATGCACCTGTGATCCCGAATGGGTTAATAGACCTGTTTTTTGACTACAATCTACACAAAAAGTGTCGAAAAAGTACAGTCTTTATGTAACTACATTTGACACATGATGCAACGAAGCCAATTACACTTCCTCTTTTTTGGAGTAGTTTTCTAAACATTCCTTGCAAAGAACGTCTGCGTTATAGGTAAACCAATTTTTCATTATTATCATCTTGACTTGCATCTTTCTTGCCCTTCTTACGTTTTATTTTTCCCTTTTTCTCTTTTGGTTTTAGTAAACTTGATAACATGCCTAACATAGTTAGTCTATGCAAAAGAAAATGAAAAGTTAATAACACTTAATCATCCCGTACAAAAGAAACTGCGGCATGAATACTGGAATTGCAGTACGACATGTATCCCACTTGGCATGGTGCAGACGTCGGCCATAACAGTTACCTGCCATCGCTAAGGGGAATGGGGTAATCATACACACAGTACTCTATAGAAACGCTACTCTTAGTTTTGATTTCGCAATCACACATGCATTTAATAATTAGTGTCTGAAAAGTATTTAAGCATAACGTGTTTTAAAGTTTGGACAGTGAAATCATGCACTTACGTCACAATAAGGATTGTACTTCTACAAGTAAACATTGAAATGGGATTCACGGCGCACCTATACTGTGCATTTGACAATCATCTATCGATAATTACAAGAAATACAAGGGGTGCGGCATCTATTCCGGATGCGGCGACTCTGCCAAAGTTACCCTATTTCCAAAGATTCCATTAACAGAAGTTCATTATCGCTATTAATATTTTTACAAAACATATTGCCTTCCCTACACATCCAAGAAGAATAAGTCCAGTTCCGGCCTTGCTTTGACTATATAAAAAAATATGCAAACCTGATCTCGGCCCGGCACGAGTCGGCTGAAAACAATTAAGCCCGTTCTCAGACACTATTTAACTGTCCGATGCTGATCTGTATGCTGGACATGTTACATTTTTGTATTGATGTTGTCAAACATCGGCTCGTGACGCACATTTCACTTATTCTTGCGAAAGTCATCTCCATGAGCCATATTCAAATGGCTCATATTTTATCGGTTTCGATTAAGTTTTTATAGCGGGCCTCTTGGCCCGTTTAATTTTTTGCCGGCCCGGTCCGGCCCGTTGAAAAACACATTTCTAATTCTGCTGGCCCGACCCATTTCAAAATTTGCCTTCACTTTGCCGTCCCGGGCCCGTGCAGACCTTAACTCAGGTATCCCAGTCTCGTAACTAACATTACGCATGCACTCAGCAGTTTTTATGCAAGCGAATCAAACATACTATCAGCACAGGTTCGATAGCACTTGAATAAGCAGAACTACATTCTTGAAACACTCGAAACATGCACATTCAGCTACTTACAAGTGAGAGATCACTTTTCACACCGAGCAAGACTATCTTGCTGTCCTCCCGCCCTTTATCGTGATTACGTAATAGCAGAAGCCTACGTCTCGAAAAAATCTGAAAAAAAAAAAAGCTGAAGCCAGACTGGTCACGTGATCAGCAGGCTGAAAATTGAACGGGATACGCAGGCATGACGTCATAATCTGGACGGTGCAAAGGTCACTTGGATGTTGGACGTCTTCCAACTAAGGTAATACTAATCTTAGTTGGAAGAAGGGGCAAGCCGCTTATCAGATTCTGTAAATGTCCAAGATGGCAGCCGTTCAAAATGGCGGACATCCTGGGATTATGCAATCCAAGATGGCGGCCATCTACATATTGGTCGTCGGGGTATATTATATCCAAGATGGCGGGTGTCCAAAGTCCATCTATGCATAAAAACAGTAGTTTTTTAACTAAAAAATATCTGAAAATTAAAATTTTTTGTTAATTAAATAATAAACAAACAAATTTTAAGTTTTAAAAGTGCTAGTGCACGTATTTATTTTAAATAAATGTCACAGATATATATATATAAATATTACAATATTAGATTACTATTTACAGGAATTAGACGTATGTACATATTTTTTTCTCGAGAAAAAAGCAGGCTTTGTATAAAAGCTGGTATATTACCGTGCAACACTGGGCGAACATCTCCAAGCTATTTAGTACGCTTCGGGCTAGGCAAAAAGTCATCCTCGCTGTCCACATTTGAACACGGACCCTCAGATAGAAGCCAATGGGAACAGCCAGGAACAGGAGATCTGGATTGGACGACTACAGGACGAGACTCACACGCAACAATAAACTTGGTGCTGACCCCACAGAGCCTGTATATGATCCTGCAAAGCACGCATACTTGCTGTACAATTTCGATTATACAGAAAATGGCACCTGTTATATAACTTGCTTCGTAATATTCAAAGAAATGTTTGATATTAACGATTGCCATGCATGGTATCCTGATCCAGTTTTTGATAATGCTTGCTATTCAAGCGAATTCTATTAAATGTTGCTCAAACAAGACCATGTTTTTGTTGAGTTTGGATCAATATGTGATACTACAGAAGACTACCTGTCTGAATATTTAGTCGACTCTCTTTGTGTGAAACAAAAGACTGATATTTTTTTTAATTACATAAGGAATTTTAATAAACTTTGTGATTTATTAAGAAATCACAATTTAAATTTAGAATTAAATTTAATTATTGGTTCTGACCAATTTTAACTTGTAAAAATTTTCTAATTATACTTAAAAAATGCCTGCATTGTACACAAAACCAATACTCAGCCTGCTGATGATAAATCTGAGATCACGTAACAAAAATTGGACGCCCCATATAAAAACTAGTATTTTCGCATAATCAACTTGTGATCTGGCATACATTACCTCTACTGATGTTCTAACATTCAGAATCAACTGATCTCACATCGAAAAAACAGTGATGTTACACTATTTCAAAATGCCTGCATTATGCATCAATGTTTCATAAAAGGTGGAGGTGGGAAGCAGTGGCGGTACACAAAGAGCATAGTAACTCTGGGTTACCCAGTATGGGTAACCCAGCAAAATAAAATTTCATAACCATGTCTTGTCAGTTTATTATAAAAATCCAGGATAACTGAAACACAAGGATGCTTATTAAAAGATTTTACTTCATCAATAGAACTATCTGAGTCAGTATAAATAATGAAGAATGTGTTACATTGAAATATGTGGAACATTGTTCTCTCTATTGCAATCAACTAGGCTGCAAACACAGAAATTGAAGAGTGAAGATAACTCAAACTGGTGTTATTACAGAAAAAACCTCAGCTAAAAGTAAAGAGTGCCCCATAAGGCATTTCCCCAATGAGGTTTGTCAAGATAGGTGATGATGAACTATATGTCAGAAGTGATAAAAAAGAAGATAAAAAAGAGAGATAAGATAAAATTTTCAGGATCTGGATGAGATCACTTTGTAGGTAATTAATTAAAAGAACTGTCATTAAATTTAAAATTTATTCCAGTTGTTCTATTTCTGTTTCAGATAAACCAGTGGTTTCTGATATTATATCAGTTTCAACACCCCTCCTTTTTAATTTTTTGGCTATCGATTCTACTACAAAATATTCTGAAGCTTTATTATTCTCATTTCTTTTTACTTCCTCCTCATAAGCTCCAAGTTCTGCACCAGACCAATTAAATCTATTTAATGCTTGAAAAGCAAGCCCAACAATACTACCATTGCCCACAATTTTCTACATTTGAGCTTCACTTGTCTGAGCTGCAAATTTTTAAAAAAATAACACTTTTTCTCTACAATAGTAATAGATGCATTACTTTATGATGTTCCAAAAGCTTTATGAGTTACACAAAACAAAAATATTTTTTAAAGGATGATTTCTTTGGCCTTTGCATCTTTTGAGATTTCTTGACGTTGGAGTGTGTGTGGGGGGGGGGGGGGGTTCAAATCAGAAATATTTCAATATTTCTATTGTAAGAACATTATATTTGTAGATTTCCTAATTCCGATTTCCTAATTCCTACAAAATACAAAGAAAAATATATAAAATAAAAGATTTGAGTGGGGTTATAAATATTACACAATATCCTTATAAATTCAAATTTAATGAATCCTTCTAAAATTTATTTAATAATTATGTAAATCCTCTAATTTTGGTTCAAAAATTCATGAAAAATGCTTTGGAAGATGAAATTTTCATGAATTAATAATTCAGTACATAAAGGGTTATTTTCCCTTTAAATAATGCTGAAGTGCCTTTGAAATAATTCTTTATTGTAAATGGATTTGAAAGTTTTAGATATTCAAATTTGAATAATTTTTACTTTGTCATATAAGACAGAAAACAAATGTCACAGTAAATATGAAATTGTGCAAAAGAATAATCATTCTGTATAAATTAAAAATACATGTAATGCAATGTGCTTGAACGCACCTTTTTAGAACGAAAGTTCTATCTTTTCTCCCTAGATGGCGATAGTTATCCGTTATTTTTAAATTAGAACTTGTTGTTGTTGTTGATGATGATTTGGCCCTTAAATTTAGAACTTAATTGTTAAGAACTTAACAGTTTTTGAAGGTTTTAAACAAAGTTAAAATATTTTAAGACCAACATCAGCTTTAACTTGTATTTTTTTTTTTAAATGAAGCGTTCAAAGAGTCATTTGTTTGTAGATTTGCTGAAATTTGAATCTGAATGGCAGCAGTATCGCTTGTTTACGTCCAATTTCTATGTTTATAATAGCTGAAATATAATTTAGAACTTAATACATTATAAATAAATATCATACACATGTTTTATGTGAAAATATGCTGAACAGACATGATTTCAAATAGAAAAAACTATCATTTAGCCGTCATATGCTAGGATATGTTTTTCATTAAGCCTAACATGGCGTTTAGCTATGGTCGTCTCGCAGACCAGAGTGGTTCGCACCGGCATGGTTCCGACGGCCCCCATGCACTCAGATTTTATTATAAGTAGATTGCTTATGGCGATGAATATCACTGCTATCAGATTAACATAAAGCCCTCCTGGTTTTTGTCCCTTCGACAGTTGCTGAGAATAAGCCTTAGCGGCATAATATTGGACTCGCTTTTCAAAGTCTCTACATGGGGTAACTTGCATTTCAACAATTATTTGTGACCCATTTTTAGATGTGCAAAGAATGTGCAGGACAGATTGCTTTTTGAAAGCAATCTCAGGTTCAAGCGTCAGATTTATAAAAGTTACATCTTCTATTTTATCATTATCATCAAATTGCATTATATCATTGATAAATGTATTACAACACATTTACTTTACTCTGAACCAAATATTTTTTTTAAGCAATGTCGTTTTTCGGATCGACAAACTTAGTATATGGCATAATTGTCTAATATGTCTAACCTTGTGTTTTATTATAGTAATTTTGAGAGATAGATTAAGGATTTTCTTTCACACCAGATTACATAAAAAAAATTCTCTGCACACCATAAGAATTACTTGACAAAGCAGGATACAAATTTTACATGTGTTTATCATCATCAAGTCCAGTGTTGCCAGGTAGTCGAAAGTCAATTTCCCCAAAATTTCTGAAATTTTCCTCAAATCGGTGCTTTTTTCCGAAAAAGTCCCCAACGCAATTTCTACACAAAAAAGTAAATTTTCAATTTTTAATTTTCCACTATAAAAAATGTTTAACAAATTTAAACTCAAAAACTTCCTGCAAATCACACATTTTTTGAAAAAATGGACCTTATGCATGCCACCTGAGTTCGAGGCTAAAATTTGTCTGCTGGCAGTATTTAGCATAGTAGTCTATGGAGTGTGAGTTATTAATACTTGTTTGTTAAAAATACCGCAAAAAAATTCTTTGTGGCAGCATATACTTAATATATTGGTAATATAAATTCAAAATGTTGTTCTGTATGCAAGAAAATTCCCTAAGTTTGCTAATTTTCAGTTAAAATGTATGCACTCAACCTGGGTCAGGGCTAAATGGTTGGTTGGTTGGTTGTATATTGTTTAATGGCACAAAATCCCATAAGGGACATGCTGCGACAAACAAGAATAGACTAAAAACATAAAAATAAACAGCATCAGAAAAGCAATCTGGACCCAGTCAGAAAAGTGTAGATAGGGAAGAAAATTAAAAACTAAACAAACTGACTATAAAAGATTTTAGGTAAAAAGTGCAGAAGTGCAGTCTGGATGGGGCTCCCATCCAGATGTCAGAAAAAAGTAAAAGAACAATTCAAGTTGTTGTTAAACCAAAGAAAGATGCAAAAATCATATTTCAGGGTAAAATCCAGCATGTTTTAAAAAAGTGAAGAGTTCCCCATGAGGTGTTTCCCCAATGAGGTTTGTCAAGATTGGTGATGATGAGTTAAAATAGATTCTGTATAAGTGCCGGAGACCCGGACAGTCAGTTAAAACATGATGAATGGTCAGGTAATCAAAATGGCAATGTGGACACATGGGAGCATCCTCCCAAAGTAAAAGATGTTTATGAGTGATTCTAGAATGTCCAATTCTCAGACGGGTCAGAAGAACATCGGTTTTTCTTGGATAACATGGAGGCCAGGTCATGATAGTAGGTTTGATGTGGTGCAGTTTATTATTGCATTCTAAATTCCAACTTTCTTGCCATTTATAATGAATAAAGTGTTTGATAAATAGTTTTACGTCTGAGAATGGAACTTTATGGCACAACGGATTAAGGGCACGTTTCGCCGCCTCATCCGCTTCCTCATTACCAGGAATACCCATGTGTCCAGGTACCCAGCAAAATAAAATATTATAGCCACGTCTTTTCAATTTATTATAAAAATCAAGGATTAATGAAACATAAGGATGCTTTTTAATTGATTTAATTGCATCAATAGAGCTATTTGAGTCGGTATAAATGATGAAGGATGAGCTATAATGATGAGAGATGCAGAACATGGCTCTCTCTATTGCAATCAGTTCGGCTGTAAAGACAGAAGTAGATGAATGAAGGCGATAGCTTAAAGAGTTGTTTTCACAAAATATCCCACACCCAACAGTATCTCCACTCTTAGAGCCATCTGTGTAAATGTCAGTGTAATCATTAAAGTTTGATCTGTGTGCAGCAAATATCTGTTGAAAAAACAACAGGAACTAAGGTGTTTCTATCGTATCCTTTAAAAGGATGGAGTGATGTAATAATAGGAGGTTTCCAAGGAGGGAGTACATGCAATGGACATGGACTCACCTCGATACTACTCAGTGGGCTATTATCCGTAATGTTCCTTATTCTGACACCAAAAGGTGGGATGCAAGATGGTCTATGCTGATAAAGCATATCGTTCTCTGTATTTAGAATGTATGAATGAAGAGGATGGCCTGGATGTGAAAGGATACGGTAATAAAGTTCTAAAGAAAGTTTTTCACGAATGTGGTGTAATGATGGTTCATTGCAGTCAACATAAAGGCATAAAACTGGAGAGGTACGAAATGCACCAGAGCAAACACGGAGTGTGCTACGGTGCACAGTGTCAAGTTTTTTAAGAACAGAATTATGTGCGGAACCATAGACCTGGCAGGCATAGTCAATTTTGGAACGGATGACGGCTCGATAGATTTTAAGGAGAGAAGTACGGTCTGCTCCCCAGGAAGTATTTGAAAGCACCTTTAGTAAGAAAAGCGATTTTTCACATTTTGTCTGTAATTGTAAAATATGTGGTAAAAAGGTTAGCTTACTATCAAATTGGAGGCCGAGAAAACGGACAATGTCCACAACAGGAATTTGAGTTGGTCCAATAAAAATTTCAGGATCTGGATGCAGATTCCTACGTCTACAGAAGGGAACACAAGATGTTTTGTCATGAGAAATTATAAATCCATTCTTATTAGTCCAATTAAGAATATGGGTGATTGCAATTTGCAACTGTCTTTCAATAAAACGAATATCCTATCCCATACTCATAATTTGGAAGTCGTCAACATATAAATCACCTTTCACAGAAGGGGGCAGTTGACTAAGAATGTCATTTATTTTTATAGCAAAGAGGGTTACACTCAGGACACTGCCCTGGGGTACACCCTCTTCTTGTACATAAAAACTAGAGAGTACCCCACCGATTCGGACTTGAAAAAGTCGAATGGCGAGGAAGTTCTTAATAAAAATAGGGAGATTCCCACGAAAGCCTAGGTTAAAAAGATCACGAAGGATCCCGTATCGCCATGTTCTGTCGTAAGCTTTTGCCATGTCAAAAAATACTGACACCAAATGGTTGCGTTTTAGAAAGGCTGTCCGTATGTGATTTTCAAGATTGATCAGGTTATCGATAGTTGACCTACCTCGTCGAAATCCACTTTGAAAAGCAGCAAGGCAATTGTTATTTTCTAAAATATGCACAAGAGGACAATTGATCATTTTTTCAAGTAATTTGCAAAGGCTGCTAGAGAGTGCGATTGGCCTGTAATTATTGGGATTGCTAGCATCTTTCCCTGGTTTAGGAAAAGGAATGATAATAGAGTTACACCAGGCTTGAGGAAAGACCTGTTCTATCCAAATTCTGTTGTAAAATGCAAGTAAATTATTGAGAGAGGTTGTGCAGAGATGTTTAAGCATGGTATAGGTGATGCCATCGTGACCTGGAGCTGATAGATGGCTATTTTGCAAACATTTTATGAGCTCTGAGAGAGTAAAAGGGAGATTATAGTCATAAGAGTTACGGGAATTAAAATTGAGTTGGGTAGTTTCTGTTTGTCTTTTGTATGATAAAAAAGGTTCCGGGTATGATTCAGAGGCAGAGTTAGATGCAAATGTATTTGCTATGGTTTCAGCAATATTCTTAGGAGAAGCTATTGTTTGTCCGTTATGATTTAAGATTGTGATGTGGTTTTCAGAATAAAGACCCATACAATTTTTTACTTTTTTCCAGAGGACTTTACTAGAGGTATTTGGGTTAATATTAGATACATATTGAATCATCGATTGAAAGATAAGAATACTTGGTTAATTGTAGACAACGGTGGAATAGGTTGTTTAATCTGCAGAAAAGTAAAAGGTTTAGGAGTACTTAGTGATAAAAATTTAAGACTTTCGAAAGTGTGGCAAAATTGTTCTGTCACGCCAAGTGGTAAAACGGCAGGCTCGATACAATCCAGTTTGAGAAAAAAGATATACAAACACAAAAACAGTTATGCACATAAAAAAGCTGCAGAAATTTTGGAAAAATCAGCTAAAAAAGAAATTGATAACAACTTTGAAAATATGCACAAACCGCAATTTTCGAATACAGAAAAGATTTTTAGGACTGTGTATAAAATTGTGAAACAACAAAGACCATTTGTCGATCTTCCAGTTGACGTTGATTTGCAGAGATTAAATGGAATATCAATGGGAAATAATTTGCACTCTGATAAAACATATGCAGAAATTGCAATACATATTGCATGTGAAATGAAGAAAAAATTTGTGAAGAAATAACATCTAAACGAAAAAAAGTAATTTTCCTCAGGACATTTTTTGGTGATTTTCTTGGTGATACTTATGTTTTCAATCTTGATTTGATTGAACTGCAAGACACCTCATCACATAATATTACGTTACAATTGCTGAACACTTTGAATAAGCATGGTTTCGATGAACATTTGCTAAAAGAATGTTTTGTAAGATTTGCATGCAATGGAGCATCAATAATGTTGGGGAAAAATGCTGGAGTAGCAACATTATTGAAACAAAAATTTCCAAATATGATAACCTGGCATTGCGCCAACCATCCGTTTGAACTTGCTGTTTCTGATACAATTAATGAATTTATCTGGGAAAATAATTTCAAAATATTTATTGATAAGTTGTATGCTTTGTACAACCAATCGCCAAAGAATCAGCGAGAACTGAAAGAAGCAGCTGCAGTACTTAACATACAGTTATTAAAAATAGGGAAGGTTTTCACTGTGCGTTGGGTATCATCCAGCAGAAGAACAACAAATGCTGTATTAAATAATTACGTTGCTCTCTGCAAACATTTTACTCAAGCCTCGAATGACTTTACAAGAGATGAAAGAGAGAGATGTAAATATAAAGGGTAACAGAAAATGTTGACAAATGTAGAATTCTTAAAAAATCTGCATATGATGGCTGATGCTTTGGAAGAGCTGGCAGAACTTTCTCTATTTTTACAGAGAAGAGGTATTACGCTCATCTATGCTGATAAGGCAGTTAGAACAACAGTCAGGGTATTAGATTCTATGGTCAATGATTATGGTCCTCGGCTGTCAAATGTGATGACTGATTTAAATGTGAAGAATTTTAAAGGAGTTCCTCTTCATGAAGCTACCATGAAGGCAGTTAATGTTGGTCAATTTTACAGATCTTTAGCGAATAATCTTCGAGATAGAATGATGACCACTAGATCGTCACATGTTGCACGAACTGAAACAGAACGCACAGAAAATGAAAACACATATAGCAAGTATTTGGAACATTTAAAAGTACTTGATCCAAAAACGTGGCCAAAGAATGATGACGGAGAAGTAGAGATAACATATGGGGAAGATGATGTTCGTGCATTGTGCAAGCTATTCACATTAGATGAAAAAGAAATCATTAGGGGATTTAGGCATTTTAAAACAGATGAAAAGCAAATTCCCGAAGATTTGAAACCTTTTTTCAAAGCTGTATCAACAATTGCAGTTTCAAAAAGTGAATGTGAGAGAAATTTTAGTGCTATGAATGAAATATTGACACCATTGAGATGTTCGCTCTCCATTAATACTGTGGCAGCTCTGCTCTTCATTAATTCTGTTGGACCACCATTACTTCAATTTAAACCAGAAAATTACATTCATTCCTGGTTAGCAAAAGGTCATCATTTAGTGGATGACACGAAGAGCAGAAAAAGAGAACTAAAAGATTATACTACTTTTGAGTATCTTTGGAAACTAACTGCTTTAAGATTTTGATAATACAGGATTTTGCTTAAGAAAAATTTCTGTCCTTAAGATCCTTTAAAAAATTTCATCAACAGGACTCTCCAGAAAATTCTTGTTATATAAAAGAACTTCCACAAAACTTTTTCATATCAAAAATGTTCTCTTCTCAATTTTGATCATCTTAAAACAAACTTGAAACCGACTCAAAACACTTAGAATTGCCAAAAAACAAAAGAATGTAATGTAGCTATATTTATAAAGTATGTGTGTATACATATAATTTTGTGTCTAATTTTAATGCATTTATGTACATTGTTTGCTAAAGGACTTTGTTAAAATTCAGTTGTCTAAACAGGAACTTTATTGCTAATTTAAAATTCGGAAAGTTATGATTTGATTTTTTCACAAGTGAAAGCACCATTCGTGATTTTCATGAAATACAGAACCCTGTGAAAAAAGTCTCGACAGATCCAGGTTCCAGGTATATATATATTAATTTATTTTAATTCATTTTTATCAGTTTGATATCTGATTAACTTTTCAATTACATACTTAAATAAACATTTATAACTATATATGGACTTTATAAACAAGTGTATATTGCCCCCTTTCTAAGAATTTAATGTTAGTATTTATCCTGTCATTTTTACTTATTTTTTATTTTCTTTATGTAAGGCACTCCTTTATGATAAATTCTCATGTGTTTGATTTGATATTAAATATTTTCTGTGTTTGTGGCCAAAATTTCAATTTATTTTTTTCATACCTTTTGATGAAAACTGGATTCTTTTTTCATACTTGGCTAAGTACTTTAATATATATATATATTATATATATAATAAAGAATTTAATAGAACATTTTTCTCTACGGTAGTAATTATTGTAATAAAAAAATTGTCTTATATTTATTTGGGAGAAATGCATATTAATTAAAAGATATATAATATATTTTGTAAAAGAGGAAGAAATTTCAAAGAGTTAAAATATATAGAATTAAAATTAGAAAATACATTTCAGAGTTAAAATATATAGAGATAAAATATAGTGTACAATATTTTAATTCTTTTATTGTCACATTAAATTTTTTTATTTGCTGATAATTTAGAATTGTAGTGACTTTTTAAAGACATAGTCTCTGAAATTAAGAAGAAATGTCATTAATTCTTCATGCCACTAGAAAAAAAAAAAAATAATAAATTTTTATTCTCTGCCCATATGAAAATTTTTCTGATTTTGAGTTTAAATTTTGTAAACTTAATAAGTAACTAAGCTTAAAATAAATCTATTTTAATGAAGATTTAGAAAAATTCCAAGTCCGAAATATAATTTAATCTTTTACCGCAAAAAAATCCTAAAATAAAATTAACTTTTAAGTTCATTTTAGAGAATTTATTCCTAGTCCAAAATTAAATTAGTAGTTTAAAAATATAAGATTTGAATTCATTTATTAGTTTTCATGTAGTGAAAAATTTTCTCTTCCACTCCTTCTCCGAATAAGTGACGAACGGTGGGAGGGGTTGCACGTTGCAAAAAGAACTGGTGTTAGTAGAGACGCCATATGGGAGAAGTTCTCGCTACGAGCTTGGCAATCTGTGCTAGAGGTATGCGCAATGATAAACAATTGTTGATGGCTTCTGGTTTGTTTACATTCAGCACTTTTATTCCTTTCAATGAACTTACATCCAATCTTAAACTTTAGTTACTAAATAAATATGACAGTCCACACACACATTTAAACTTTTTTATTTTAATCTTTTGTTATAACGGAGATGGAATTGTTTACATACCGCATGTTGTTACCGGCAAAGTTAAAAAACAACCTTTTTAAACTTAAATCGCTGAATAAATGTGAGTCTTCACATCCAGACTTTTAAAATTTAATTTTTTGATATAATGGAGATGGAAGCAGGCGAAATTTTGGCCTTACTGAAGACACGGACCGTTTACATTCCGCATGTTGCTTACCGGCAAAAGGGAAAAGAAAAAAAAAATCAGCGTTTTTCGTCTTGCAAACATATTATTTTACATGTATATAGCTTATTTTGTTCAATGTAACTTTTAAAAATTGTTTTTGTCAAGTTAAAAATAAATTTAGCTATACAGTATAGGATCCGTTATCTGGAATCCTTGGGACCTGGGGCATTCCGGATAAGGGGTTTTTCCGTAATTCAGAACACTATTACAAATATTTTCTAATGTACATAAATATGAAATACAGGTTAGCATAAATAATATTTAATGTTGAATTAATTCAATAAAAGACAATTAAGGAAAAGTTTAATTCATTTTTATTTACAAAAAAAAAACAAAAAAAAAACCTTAAGTAATAATTTTAAATTGTAATAAAACTTACAAATGAACAAGATTAAAAATAAAATTTAGTTTTGGGGTTCAGATGCAGATGCTTGGGAATTAGTTTTTTGGAAAAATCCTTTTAAAGTTGGCTGCTTGTAACGTTTCTCTTCTACAAGCTTGTCTTAAATTTTATATAAGGACATTATTTGTTGTTCACAGAAATAACTTCTTTGTTCCACGCCTTGAATTAATTGTTGAGTGTAAAATATCATTTGTTCATTAGCTATTTTTTCTAACTCCTCATTCTTGTCATCATCATCACTACTACAGTACAGGACCTATTATCCGGAATCCTCGGGACCGAAGGCTTTCCGGATTTTGGGTCCTCCAGAGTTTCGCGTTTTTTCTACAATCCTTTGACAAAATTAGTGTTTATTTTTCAGATCCTTTGATGAAATTCACGTTTTTTTTCTGCAATTCTTTGAAAAAATTTGGGTTTTTTTTGCAATCCTTTGAAGAATTTTGCGGGGTTTTTTTTTTCAATCCTTTGACGAAATTCGCATTTTTTTCACAATTCTTTGAAATAAATTCGCATTTTTTTTCGCAATTCTTTGACGAAATTAACATTTTTTTCTTCAATTCTGTGATGAAATTAACGTTTTTTTCTTCAATTCTTTGATGAAATTAGCGTTTATTTTTCATGATTCTTTGACAAAATTTGCGTTTTTGCGCAATCCTTTGAAGAAATTTGTGTTTTTTTGCGATCCTTTGACGAAATTAGAGTTTATTTTTCACGATACTTTGAAAAAAAATTGCATTTTTTTGGCGATTCTTTGATGAAAGTGGCGTTTTTTCGCGATTCTTTGACAAAATAACGTTTTTTTTTTTCTGGAATTCTTTGACAAAATTGGCATTTTTTATTTTTTTACGATCCTTTGACGAAATTAGCGGTTTTTTTTTTTCGCGATCCTTTGACGAAATTAGCGTTTTTTCTGAAATCCTTTGGCAAAATTAGTGATTTTTTCCTCAATTGATTTTTTTCGGCGACCATTTGTCGAAATTCACGGCATTTTTTATGTCCGAACTTTCGGACTGAAGACCAATTTTTTTAAATTTTCGGAACAGAATCAATTACCCCTTTTGAAATATCTGACGATTTTTTTTTTTTTTTTAATGAATATAAATTAATTTTATACTAAAATTTGAGAGAAAAATGATTTTTTTCCTAATTTCAGGGAGAGGAGGAGGGGGGGTCTCCGTGTTCCCCCGCTGCTGAAGTAACATATTTTAGTGGTTACACATTGAAACACAATGGACTGAAAAAAAAAATATTAGGAATCTGTGAAAAGTTCGAAAATTTTTAGAGATTCCAAAAATTTACAAATTTAGAAAATTTTCAAATATTTTTTTTCTGGATTTCGGGTCCTTCCGGATTTTGGAATTCCAGATAATGGGTCCTATACTGTATCATCAGATGCATCTTTAATCATCATTTCACAAAATTCACTGTATGCCATCTGATGACTAAGTGTAGCATTATTGCGACTTGACGAACTTGAACTGCATCTTCATCTAATAATTGGGGTGGGAGGGAGGGGAATATATTGAAAGTTGACTTTTTATTTATTTTTGTTTTGTTTACGAATTTATCGCATGGAAAGCAGACAGGAAAAATACAAGAGGCAAAATTATCAACACTTAAAATGCAGATTTCTGCAAATTTGCGGAGATAACGAAATGCATAATTACTGTAATATTCCATTAACCTACCCCCCTATTTTGTAAACAAATTTGATATTTTTTTAAAAAATCCCACGATAGCACCCCCCCCCCCTTTTCCCAAACAAACAAACAACAACAACAACAAAGCTTGCCAACAGATTTTCGATCGCGGAAAATGTGTTCAAAATCTAAGTGATGTTTCGAAAATATTTTTTTTTCAAAAGGTTAAAATTAAAATTTTTTATAGTGGATTTTAGCGTTTGAAACAGAAAAATATGAAATTTAAGAATATGCAGTTAGTTTTCCCATATTTCTAAAGGTTACGCCGATGCAAAGTCATAAAAATGATCAAAAAGAGAACTTATGTCCGATGATTGCGTACATTCAATTCACAGTAATATATACAATATATTCAATACTTTCACAGGAGCGTAATAAGTGGGATTGCAGGGAGAGCACGTTTTTAAGTTCGCGCTTTTTAAGTTCTGTTTTTTAATTATCTTGGTTAACAAAAAAAGAAAAATCTGAATATCAGGGCAGGCTTTGGACTATTCTTATAAACATTTTCGGATTTCAACAGGCGGTAGATTTCGATAGCCACTTTTAATCCGGCCACTCCGATTACTTTATGATTTTTTGCCGCGTTTGGGGGGGTGGGGGGGGGAGATTAATGGGGTATTACGGTACCTTGAGATGCATGAGAAAAAGTATAAAATATTCAAAACATCGATTTACAAAGCATGTTAACTCTTCAATAAAATATGAAAAAAAAACTGCAAATTTTTATGAAATGAAAGCTTTCACTAAGTTTCGGTTTTGGATCGTTTAGCGTTCTGGTTTTTAGAGCGTTCCGGATATTGGGATGCCGGATAATAGATCCTATACTGTACTTTGAAAAAAAAATAATTTTGAAAATAGCGTTCCGGTTCGTGAAATTTTCCATTTCGAGCCCTGTACATACAGTTAACTCTGTGTAATCCGCACACTTAGGGACCGAGGGTTCGGCGGATTATAGATCATCCCTTTGTTTACATTTTGTTTTGTAAAGATGAACTATAAATTAGGATCAATTACACAAAGCATACAACATAATGCAAAATTAAGTCATATAGTATAATGCAAATTTTCTTAACTATTAATTTTTTTAAACATTGAACAAAAATTACAATGGAAAATAAAAATATAATGCAAATTTGATTTAATATATAATTCAATAAGTTGATTTAAAAAATAATAATTATGTACAGCACAAATTTTACTTATTATTCATTTTTTTAAACATTGACACAATAATGGTAGTTTGTTTAAGTTTTGGTTTGTTATCTATAATTTTTTTCTGCAAACTATGCACACTCATTACTTCTTGCTCTGAAATAAAACTTTCCTGTTCAAGAAAATCTAAATATTTATAACCCAGTTCTAATATCTGTTCATATGTTAGCTTAGTGGTTTCATCCTCGGATTCAGTGTCAGAATCATTTTCCATTTCACTGGGGTTTAATACACTGGCTGCAATTTCCTCATCAGTCATTGATTGAGTTACAGCTGCCTCATATTCACAAGCTATCCATTGAACTAAATTTTGTTCATCTAAAAATGCTGGAACAGCATTCAGGGCATTTTTTGCATATTGTAGAAGTTCAGTAGTTTTGCCACTGCATCTCTCATATAAAATCCACTAAAATCTTGAACTTGGCTATTTCCAGTGTCAATGAAAAGTGATGATGGCCAAAGGTTATGCCAAGCATTTACAAGAGTATCTTGTGACACAGCATCCCAAGCTTCAGCTAGGTGAAATATACAATCTTTGATGCTGTATTCCTTTCTGTAGCTCTTTACAACATCAGCTAATGGATTCAAGGCAATCAATCGTCGTAAAAATTCTGTACGATATTGTGATTTAATACTATGGATTATTCCTTGATCCATCGGCTGAATCAAAGCCATAGTATTTGGAGGCAGGAAATGCACAGACACATTATCTTTTTCTAGACCTTCCGGATGTGCTTTACAATTGTCCAGCAACAACAAAATTTTGCAGTCACTGGGCAATCCTACACTAGAACAATGGTTAAGAGCTTCTTTAACGAAGTGGTTTTCAAACCACTCCTTCGTCAAAACTGTATTAATCCACGCCTTTTTGGTCCCTTTGTATATAACTGGTAATGTTTTGACTCCTTTCAATGCTCTAGGCTTTGCAGATTTAGAAATAACTAATAATTTGCATTTATGAGATCCTGCAGCATTGCTACAAACAAGCACAGTCACTCTCTCCTTACAGGCATGAGATTCCTCTGCGGATCCGTGATTTTCCGCTTTTTTGTCATTTTCCTCGTTTTCCGATTTTTTGCCGTTTCTCGCATTGATAATTTATTCCGAAATTTAAAAAAATCGGTCGTCAGTTCGAAAATTCGGATATAAAAAATAACACAAATTTCGACAAAAAAATATGCTGTTCGGGATAAATATCGCAACAAGAAATAAAAAATGTGTTTGTGCTTTTTACAAAAAATCATAGTTTAAGACCGATTTTCGTAGCATCGTAGTTTATAGATCCAAATCGTAGCAACTATGATTTTTTTGTAGCAGTTGGCAGGTCTGGTGTAAGTCATGTGTTTATTAATATTGGCAACATGCATTTTCTCAACACTGTATTTATCAATATAAGGCAAGTAAAACCATGCATTTCCAATAAATGGGAATTTCATTCATAGGCTTCATATACACTGTTGGCCATTAAAATTGCAACACCAGGAAAGAATTGATCAGACGAACGTCAAAATCACATGAAAGGAAGAAGAGGTTGGACTATGCAAATGATTAGTATTTCAGCACATTTAGACGAGGCAGGCAGGAGAAACGACATCTGAAGCACTGGATAAAAGAAAATTTGAGTAGTGGATTTCTCGTTCAGAACGTGCTTAGTAAGGTCACTCAGAATATCGTGTTATGCCTTGAATAATAAGAAGAAATGCTTACCACCAAGTTTCGGTATTCGATAGAGGCAGTATCGTTGCCTATCCAGAGTGTGGATTATCTTTCCGTGATATCGTCCACTGCATTCGTCGAAATCCAACCACTGTCATGCAAATATGGAATCAATGGACTGCTGAGGGTTATACTGAATGGCATGCAGGACCTCGACACCCTCCCATGACTAACGCCGTAGAGGACAGACATATTATGGGTTTGGCCCTGCAGAACCGTAAAACCACATCACGAATCATTAGTCAGGAAATGGGCATGTTTGAAGCGCACCAAGTATCCGCTCGTATGGTGCAACAATGTTTGCAGCAGTGTGGACTTTCAGATCTGCGACCAGTACTGGGGCTTCCCTTGACAATGCAGCATAGATAGAGTCGGCGACTCTGGTGTACCGAACGACAAAGCTGGATGCATGACTGGCACAATGTCGTCTTTTCAGACGAATCATGGTAGTACGTGCTGTATTCTGATGGTCGTATACTTGTCTGGAGGTTCCGAGAAAAAATGCCTGTCGCCTGCTTGCATTCGATATCGGCATAGGAGCCCTGCACCTAGTGTGGGTTTGGGCAGCCATTGGATACACGACATGCACATCTCTAGCTCGCATTGACAGTAATTTAAATGCAGATCGGTACATTTTTGACATCATACGTCCAGTGGTTGTGCCCTGTCTTCGAGGTCTACCAAACTCTATCTTCCAGCAAGATAGCACAAGACCAAATATTGCATGTCTTTTCTGACCTTCCTCGATACACAGGGTATTCGATTTCTGCCCTGGCCTGCACGGTCTCCAGATCTGTCACCCGCTGAAAACATCTGGTCATGAATAGCCCGCCACCCTTCTCAAGCTAATACGATTGATGAGGTGTGGCATAGATCTGAAGCAGCATGGAATGAGTAGCCCGTTACTGTCCTCCAAGCGCAGTTCGAATCCATGCCTAACTGGATAAGGGCCGTTTTAGCTGACTGGGGGAGCAGCTGTTTCTACCAATTTCGCACCTTTGTAAATCCCCAAACTGTTTACAAATTTAATCATTTTGTTTTCATGCTATACTTTTTACGTACAATAAATATCTTTTTGTATATTTAATCTTTCATGGTGTTGCAATTTTAATGGCCAGCAGTGTAATATTCTAAAAGATCTGTCTTAGAAGTGTACTCTTCAATAGTGTCTCGCAGATCTTTCCTCTCCTTTCCCTCCATGACAAAGAGTCCTCCACGCTTATACCAGTTTTTCCTTTTGTTTCGGTAAACTTTCAAAGTTGCGTCTACAGAGATATACATAATCGTCATTCATTATAGTATGCATAGTATCTGGATGATAGCAATTCACGATGTCGAATCTACCAAAATTTCACGAACCATGTCACCGTAAGTCATGTGTTTATTAATATCAGCAACGTGCATTTTCTCAACACTGTATTTACCAATATAAGGCAAATAATACCATACGCTTCCAATAAATGGGAATTTCATTCATAGGCTTCATATAATATTCTAAAAAATCTGGTTTAGGATATTACTCTTGAAGAGTGACTCACAGATCTTTCTGCACCTTTCCCTCTGTGACCAAGAGTCCTCCACACTTATACCAGTCTTTCCTTTTGTCTTGGTAAGCTTTCAAAGTTGCCTCTAGAGAGATAGATTTACATCATCGTCTTTATTATAGTATGCATAGCTTCTGGATATTAGCAATTCACCACATCGAATCTATCAAACTTTTCACGAACCATGTAACCGTAAGTCATGTGTTTATTAATATCGGCAACATGCATTTTCTCCACTCCTTTACCAGTCTATCCTTTTGTTTCGGTAAGCTTTCAAAGTTACCTCTAGACGGATATAAATCATCGTGATTCATTATAGTATGCATAGCATCTAGATGATAGCAATTCACCACATCGAATGTACCAAACTGTTCATGAACCATGTCAGGGTATCTCTATATAATAAAAGACAGTGTAACGCTGGGCGGGACGAATCCATCAATCTTCCAGTCTCCCAGGAAGAGACTCAAGGGGAAAAGGATCCATTCTCCCATTGGTTGACAAGAAACTAGAATCCCGCGATTACTTCTCAAGGTTACAAGTCCTGATAATTGAGCAGTAGTAGACACTTCTTAACAAATCAGTGCAAGGCACATCGCATTACACCACCAAAATAAATCGCCAAGTGTCACTTGAATTATTTCAAGTATTAAGTTGCAATCATATTAAATTTTCTTTGCAACATGTAAGGAATTTTAATTTATTTCTCATATAAAGTGATTCACGGAAAACAATGATATGGTATTTTTAAAAATATCCTTTTTTTTCCTGCAAAAAATTGATAAAACTGACTTTCTTTTAAAAAAGTAATCAATTTAAATATTTTAGGCTTGTTATTTTGTAAATTACTTTTAAATTACATATTACTTATATTTTCCTTTTCTTCATTTTCTATATACAAGTGTATGTAAATTTAAACTTAAAAAAAAATAAAACATATCCCATATTTTAAAAGTAAAAAATTAATATTTATACGAAAAGTAAAATTAATAATTTTTGGTTTATAGCTTTGCATCAGGAGGACAGAAGCTTAGGGGATTAGACGGTTGGTATTCAACCCGAGATACTTATTTATTAATCAATATACATATTTTTAAAAATTTGGGGGGGGGATAAAATACAATTTCAAAGTGTTATTAAGAAAATAGTATTGTTTCAATAGTTGCAGCAGACTGTTTTAATTACACACTTTTATTGCATATTTATTAAATTTTTGTTTTATTAAGAAATCTTAATTTTGTTATAGTAGTATATTAGCCGGAAAACCTGGTTTACCCAGAAATATTGTAAATGCTAATTGTGTGTTTATTAGAACATAAACTAGCCGAACTTTGCTCATCTAAACGCTTCCATATTGTCAATTATTTTTTTTATCAGTTTTTTAAGTTTTAAGTGAAAAACACAATTTTTACCCACCGTCCTAGGACGGGCATTTACACTAGTATTTACCAATATAAGGCAAGTAAGACCATGCGCTTCCAATAAATGGGACTTTCATTCATATATAATATTCTAAAAAATCTGGCTTAGAAGATTACTCTTGAATAGTGTCTCGCAAATCTTTCTGCTCCTTTCCCTTCGTGACCAAGAGTCCTCCACGCTTATACCAGTCTTTCCTTTTGTTTCGGTAAACTTTCAAAGTTGCCTCTAGAGAGATATACATCATCGTCATTCATTATAGTATGCAAAGCATCTGGATGATAGCAATTCACAACGTTGAATCTACCAAACTTTTCACGAACCATGTCACTGTAAGTCATATGTTTATTAATATCGGCAACGTGCATTTTCTCAACACTGTATTTACCAATATAAGGCAAATGAGACTATTGGCTTCCAATAAATGGGAATTTCATTCATAGGCTTCATCTGATACTCTAAAAAATCTGGCTTCTAAGATTACTCATGAATAGTGTCTTGCAGATCTTTCGGCTCCTTTCCGTCTGTGACAAAGAGTCCTCCACGCATATACCAATCTTTCCTTTTGTTTTGGTAAGCTTTCAAAGTTGCCTCTAGAGAGATATACATCATCGTCATTCATTATAGTATGCATAGCATCTTAATGATAGCAATTCACCACGTAGAATCTACCAAACTGTTCACGAATCATGTCAGCGTAAGTCATGTGTTTTTAATATTGGCAACGTGCATTTTCTTAACACTGTATTTACCAATATAAGGCAAGTAAGACCATGTGCTTCCAATAAATGGGACTTTCATTCATATATAATATTCTAAAAAATCTGGCTTCAAAGATTACTCTTGAATAGTGTCTCACAGATCTTTCGGCTCCTTTCCCTCCGTGACGAAGAGTCCTCCACGCTTATACCAATCTTTCCTTTTGTTTTGGTAAGCTTTCAAAGTTGTTTCTCGAGAGATATACATCATCGTCATTCATTATAATATGCATAGCATCTAGATGATAGCAATTCACCACATCGAATCTACCAAACTTTTCATGAACCATGTCACCGTAAGTCGTGTATTTATTAATGTCGACAACGTGCATTTTCTCAACACTATATTTACCAGAATAAGGCAAGTAAGACCATGTGCTTCCAATAAATGGGACCATAGGAACTTTTAGAATACTTTCAAAGGCTTTGCTTTTTTTAAAGCATCCTCATCCAGCTTCCTGGAGAGATTTCTTCCGACGTCAATAGCACGATCACCCAGCACATCATTCAAGTACCTACCTCTATTAACATTCCACATAAATACAGTAAGAGACATGGTTTCTCCTACAAAGATCAAAAACACTCTCGAAAGACCACAAGAAGCTGTTAACTCATTTTCTTTTGCAGGCAAGATTTGATTTACTTGTTAACTTTGGAAAAAGTGATTAATCCCTGATAATCAGTAGTTATTGAAAAGTTAGTTATTTCAGGGCATAAGAAAAATTATTCTACTTACAGTATTCATTGAAGACTCGAGTGCTACGTAAATGTATGCCAGTGGGTTTAATTAATTATGTATACATAATTAATTATGTAAATGTCATACTTACCTGCCGACACACCCTTTTTTCTTGTAGTGACGATTCTCATGAAGACAAGTTTTTCATCTTCCTCCTCCTCATCATCTCCCTCATGAGTAGTTTCATATTCAGTCTCTTTAGCGGAGCCATAATCATCTTCTGAACTTTCACTGAAGAGCAGCTTTGTGATGTATCGGCATCTTGGTCCTTGATCAGCTTCTTTTGCATTTTCACTTCTTAAAAATTGTCAGCTATGACAGATGTAAAACGCGACTGTGTCTCCCTGCGTGGAGACTGTTTTGTATACCAGCGTAATGGATGAGTAGACTTTACAAATTGTGAAGTCTTTCACAATCATCAATTCTTAACCAATCAGAGACCGGTCCTCACGATCTTTAAATTTCTTAATGTGACTCTGTTCCCTGTGTGGAGACTGTTTCGTATACCAGCGTAATGGATGAGTAGACTTTACAAATTGTTAAGTCTTTCACAATCATCAATTCTTAACCAATCAGAGACCGGTCCTCACGATCTTTAAATTTCTTTTTAGCTTTTGGCAACCCTTTTTTTTTTCTCTTTGGGGGTATGCTCATGTTTGCTCACACAAGTATGTAGTAAAAGGATCATTAATATTGGACATACATGCTATTTTATTAGCATTAATTTATATCTGAATGGTGAGAAATGATTAATTTAAATCTGATTATGCATGTTGTTTGTTTTATTTCCATGATTTTACTGACAGTCAGCTTATATTTGATTATGCGTATCATCAATTTTCAAGTAATAAACTTTGTACTGTTCATTTATGGGTGATTAATGAAGCCATCTTACATAGATCTTCTACACCAGTTAGACACATTAATTTATATGCCTAAAGAGAGGTATTTATCCAGGTATAGGCTGAATACTTGCAAGAAATATCAACCAGTTTGTAGTATCTACAATTCTCAACGAAGGGATCACTAATTTATTTAAGGCTTGTAATGATAAAATTTACGCAAATCATTTGGCATTTTGTTTGTATTTCTATATAGCACCCTTATATAGGTTTTAACTTAAACTACATAGAGTTGTTTTGCTATTAATTGATCAAACCTATACTTTGTATTTTTTTTAGTTACAAACAACCGAGGGGTGTCACTTTTTAAATCGACATATTGATGTAAGTCTAAAGCCTCGAACTAGCCCCACTTGTTCTCAGATATTTTAAATATTAACTTGGGTGAGGAGCCACACCACACTAATACCGTAATTTCGGGTAGATAAGCCGCCCTGGCGTATACGCCGCTACGTCCGAAAATGGTAAAAAAAACCCTGAAATTCCATCGTATACGCCGCACCGCCGCACTTATTGAAAGTGGTGTATGTACTACTATAGACGCCATATTGAAGATTTTCGCGTATTTTTAAAAACCATTTTAAAAATTAGAATTTTAAATTTAATTCAAATAATGAAAATAAATAAATAAATAACTTTTGGTTTGTGAATTTATCCAATTGCATCGCCCTTGGATCGGCAAGTAGAAATATATTTTATGGAATTCTTAATATAAAACATAACGCTAGTATTACAAATAACACTATTTTTTATTTGAATCCATCAATTAAATAACACAACATGAAATTCCGAAAATAAGTAATGATAAATAATCATTTTGACAACATGAACTATTGGCAAAAGTTGGGAGAGACGTATAAAGAGATTTTTTTTTTTTTTAATCTCTTCACTACTAACTGTAAACATTAATGTCTATTAACAGAAATTAATTGGTACTCGATTTGATATATTCTGTAAATATTTAAAATAAAATGTTCTAAGAAAGTTTTAAAATAAACAAAAATTAAATGCATGCGTTCATTATTGAAAATAAAAAATACAACATTCGCAAATGTCCACAGAAAACAAGAGAATCTACTTTCTTTTCTATTAAAATGTCGCGAAAAAGGATTCCTTAAATGTGTCAGCGACTTCACTTTGCGTAAGGGCAGTAAAAAGAAATTATTGAGCTGCAAGCAAACAGAAAAAATAATTTAAAAGAAAAAAAAAAACGAAAAGCAAAACACGTCTTTTCTTAGCTATTAAAAAAAAAAATCTCCATTACTAATTGTCCGATTTTGTTCAAATTTTCAGCAAGTTGCAATAACAGTAAAGTAGGCTGTGTAACAAAATTTTATTAAAATATAAAAAGATATTAGAAAATTACAGCATTCCCCAAAACCCCTAGTTTATGAAAAAGAAAAGAGCCATCTGCAGTTGTTTATTCAACTCTGTGGTGGAGTGCGAAGTTGAACGTTATCAGAATGAGATCATTATCTTTAAGTAATATGTTTCGTTTGCAGAAAGAAACAATGCATAGATTTTTTTTTTCTTTTTTAATGAAATAAAAAAGAACTTCCCGATATTTTTTAAAATTATTGTTATTTCTAATCGGTGAAACAATTGTTTTTCAGATTTTCACTCTATAATATTACATGATCTGATTTATTTTTTTTTTCTGGAAAAAATCGTTATTACTTCGTATACGCCGCACCGGCAGATAAGCCGCAAAAGGTAAAATTTAACTTTTAAACACGTATAAGCCGCGGCTTATCTACCCGAAATTACGGTAATATATAATTATCAGTGGTCTACATACAAAAAAGGTTAAGAAATATCTTTGTTAACTATTTGCTAGAATTTCTTTTCTTCTTTTTCTTTAAATTTAGGTTTTTGAGCATCATGAATTCATTTTCTTTTTATGAATATTTTAACTATCCCCCATAAATTACAAAACCTCAAAGACACAATGATGAAGAGGACATATCAATATTAGGAGGCTATTCGATAGGTTGGTGGCTCATTTTTAAATATGGTTGCCAGCGAGACCATGAGCTGTAGCAAGAGATGTGCTCAGTCAAATTTGTAAAACTGTTGTATAATCAAACTGATAATATGTTGTATAAAATATCAAATATTTATAATCCCCAAATGCAGAAATAACAAATTAATCTTATAAAATTCTTTCATCTATCATCAGTTAACAAGAAACGTCAATCAGTTTTGACATATGAATAAGAGTAAAGCATTTATTTATCTGATCTACGCTGAGTGTTTCAAGGACAATGTAATTATCAATAATGACTTAGGGGAAAGTAGGGGAATGATGCTCACTTAAGGGAAAACATGAATAGCTAATCAAATTTGGACAAAAAAATCAATATTTTATTAACAAAGTATAACTCCAAAGCATAAGGAACAGTTTGCAAAAAACTAAATTTTATAAAAGTGTTCGGAATTTTTTTTATCGTTTTATTTAGATAACCATCGATTGAGTGGTAATGCCCGACATGGTAGGGTAATTGCACTCAGAGTCTGAAGACAAAAGTCTCATATTTAGTAATGTGGGCTGTTCACACCACTGCAGACTTTTTGCAACCACTTTACACATATTGTGTTAGACATATAGTGGACTACTTTTTTTATATTTAGGTTTTTGATTTTCACCACTTTTTTGAAATCGTAAAATTCTCCTTGTTTAATGACATATTAATAAAGGCGAAAACATTGAAATTTTACAATTTCAAAAAAGTGGTGTCAATCAACAAATTTGAATTTTAAAAAAGTTGCCTGCTGGCAACACTTCTGGAATTCCACACGAGATCGCCATTATACGTCATCACCATGTTGGGTTTTATTGCATTATAATTGGCGTAACAACGCACTACAAAAATAAATAAAAGCATGAAGGTACAGCTAAATGTATATATTTTGTAGACATAATGCGTAAATTAATATTTGAAAATAAGAGTGTACACTTACTTTCAAGTTAGATGTTGTAGAATTTTATAATAAAACAACTTCAAACTAATAATTTGTGGACACAAAAATACTTTCCTCCTGACCAGCACTAAATCCTTACTGGGAACTTAAGTAGAACTTAAGATGAAATTCGCTAAGTACAGGTACGGATCGCACGTTTTCAATTCTATTCTGTTTAGAGATATTTGGTGAGCAGGATTACCCTTCTGAGCAATATTACCCTACTTTCCCCTATAAACATTCTTAAGAAGATATATGAAAATCGTTAAAGTCAATATTAAGTTTATTTTATACTTCATGTTCTAAAAATAACTTTTTCATGTGTAAATAAAATAATGTTAGTTGTTGTTGAGGAATCTCAATAAGAGAGACATGCAGTTTTATCACTGCTACTGTTTTTTTTAATACAAAATAAATATACGTTTATTCCAGAAGTAGGAATGATTAAAGAAAATTAAATACACAGCAGCACATCCTACGTAAATTAACGCAATTAAATTAAAGGTTAGAATAAGTTTTTGTTGAACATTTCCTGAATATCCCAGACATGTCTTCCTTTATATGTTGCTGTGTAACAGAGCTGAAAAAAATTCACGAAGGGATGAGGTTTCAACATATTTTTTTTTTCTTTTTTAATGCATGACATGTATTTATAGTGACCTTTTGCAGAAGCTCAATATCATATCCATGTTTTCATACCTTAGGGTGCAGGAAAACACAATGCCAAACCTACGAGCCAGCCACTAAAATCGGGTCTTCCAGTGTTTTTCACTGAGACATGACTTGGCAAACCGATTGTGTTTTAATATGCCAATCAAGATTTAACTAATCCTAGAATTTCATCCGTCAATTCGATGAGGTGATTCTCTGAGTTGCCGGCTCCCAGTCTATCAGTATTAGGCATATTTTCTTTCAAAAAATTTTAATCATCCTGTTGTATAAATTGGCCATAAGTTTTTCAAGTGATGCAGACCTAAACTGATAGATGAGGATGTTTTCAGACTATTGGAAGTAGCAGCTGGTGAATTGGTTGGTTGGTTGAATGATGTTTAATGGCACAAAATCCCCTAAGGGACATGCTGCGCCAAAAAGAATAGACTAAACACATAAAAAAACATAAAGAGCAAAGAGAAAAGCAATCTGGATGGGGAGTCCCATCCAGATGCAGTCAGACAAGTGTAAATGAATAAGGAAATTTAAAAGCTAAAATATCAGAGTATAAAAGATTTCAAATACAAAGATGCAAAGTGCAGTCTGGATGGGCTCCCATCCAGATGTCAGAAGAGTATAGAAAACATTTCAAGTTGTTGTTAAACCAATAGAAATAAAAATTATATCAAAGTAAAATCCAGCATGTTTTAAAAAAGTGAAGAGTGCCCCATGAGGTGTATCCCCAATGAGGTTTGTCAAGATTGGTGATGATGAGTTAAAATAAATTCTGTATAAGTGTCGGAGCCCCGGACAGTCAGTTAAAAAATGATGAACAGTCAGGTAATCAAAATGACAATGTGGACACATGGGTGCAACCTCCCGAAGCAAAAGATGTTTATGAGTGATCCTAGAATGTCCAATTCTCAGACGAGTAGGAGAACATCAGTTTTCCTTGGATAATTCGGAGGCCAAGTCATGATTCTTGGTTTAACATGGTGCAGTTTATTATCATATTCTAAATCCCAACTTTCTTGCCATTTATTGTGAATAGAGTGTTTGATAAGTAGTTCAACGTCTGAGAATGGAACATTATGGTGTAATGGATTAAGAGCACGTTTTGCCGCCTCATCCGCCTTCTCATTTCCAAGAACGCCCATCTGTCCAGGTACCCAGCAAAATAAAATATTATAGCCTCGTCTTGTTAATTTGTTATAAAAATCAAGGATGGATGAGACATAAGGATGCTTTTTAAATGATTTAATTGCGTCAATAGAACTATTTGAGTCAGTATAAATGATGAACGATGAGCTATAATGATGAGAAATGTGGAACATGGCTCTCTCTATTGTAATTAGTTCGGCTGTAAAGACAGAAGTACAAGAATGAAGGCGATAGCTTAATGAAGAGCTCTCACAAAAAATCCCACAACCAACAATATCACCTCTTTTAGAGCCATCTGTATAAATAAATCTCAGTGTAGTTATTAAAATTTGCTTGATGTGAAGCAAATAACTGTTGGAAAACAACAGGAGCCAAGTTGTTTTCATCATATCCTTTAAAAGGATGGAGAGAGGTAATATTAGGAGGATTCCAAGGAGGTAGCACATGTGAGGGACATGCACTCACCTTGATACTATTCAGAGGGCCATTATTAATAATGTTTCTCATTCTGGCTCCAAAACATGGGATGCAAGATGGTCGATGCTGATAAAGAATACCATTGTTGGTACTTAAAATATAAGTATGATGAGGATGGCCAGGATGAGAAAGGACATGGTAATACAATTCTAATGAAAGTTTATCATGAGTACGTTGGTTGGTTGGTTGTATATTGTTTAATGGCACAAAATCCCATAAGGGACATGCTGCGCCAAACAAGAATAGACTAAAAAGATAAAAATAAAGAGCATCAGAAAAGCTATCTGGATGGGGCTCCCATCCAGATGTCAGAAAAAATTAAAAGAACAATTCAAGTTGTTGTTAAACCAAAGATGTAAAAATCATATTTCAAAGTAAAATCCAGCATGTTTTAAAAAAGTGAAGAGTGCCCCAAAGGTGTTTCCACAATGATGTTTGTCAGATTGGTGATGAGTTAAAATAGATCCTGTATAAGTGCCGGAGATCGGAAAGTCAGTTAAAACATGATGAATGGTCAAGTAATCAAAATGGCAATGTGGACACATGGGAGCATCCTCCTGAAGTAAAAGATGTTTATGAGTGATTCTAGAATGTCCAATTCTCAGACGAGTCAGAAGAACATCGGTTTTCCTTGGATAACACGGAGGCCAGGTCATGATGGTAGGTTTGATGTGGTGCAGTTTATTATTGCATTCTAAATTCCAACTTTCTTGCCATTTATAATGAATAAAGCATTTGATAAATAGTTTTACGTCTGAGAATGGAACTTTAGGGCACAACGGGTTAAGGGCACGTTTCGCCGCCTCATCCGCTTCCTCATTACCAGGAATACCCATGTGTCCAGGTACCCAGCAAAATAAAATATTATAGCCACGTCTTTTCAATTTATTATAAAAATCAAGGATTAATGAAACATAAGGATGCTTTTTAAATGCGTCAATAGAGCTATTTGAGTCAGTATAAATGATGAAGGATGTAGAACATGGCTCTCTCAATTGCAATCAGTTCGGCTGTAAAGACAGAAGTAGATGAATAAAGGCGATAGCTTAAAGAGTTGTTTTCACAAAATATCCCACACCCAACAGTATCTCCACTCTTAGAGCCATCTGTGTAAATGTCAGTGTAATCATTAAAGTTTGATCTGTGTGCAGCAAATATCTGTTGAAAAACAACAGGAGCTACGGCGTTTCTATCGTATCTTTTAAAAGGATGGAGCGATGTAATACTACGAGGTTTCCAAGGGGGGAGTACATGCAATGGACATGGACTCACCTCGATATTACTCAGTGGACTATTATCAGTAATGTTCCTTATTCTGACACCAAAAGGTGGGGTGCAAGATGGCCGATGCTGATAAAGCATATCGTTGTCTGTATTTAGAATGTATGAATGAAGAGGATGGCCTGGATGTGATAGGATACGTAATAAAGTTCTAAAGAAAGTTTTCCCGAATGTGGTGTAATGCTGGTTCATTGCAGTCAACATAAAGGCTTAAAACTGGAGAGGTACGAAATGCACCAGAGCAAACACGGAGTGTGCTATGGTGCACAGTGTCAAGTTTTTTAAGAACAGAATTACGTGCGGAACCATAGACCTGGCAGGCATAGTCAATTTTGGAACGGATGACGGCTCGATAGATTTTAAGGAGAGAAGTACGGTCTGCTCCCCAGAAAGTATTTGAAAGCACCTTTAGTAAGTTAAGCGATTTTTCACATTTTGTCCGTAATTGTATAATATGTGGTAAAAAGGTTAGCTTACTATCAAATTGGAGGCCGAGAAAATGGACACTGTCCACAACAGGAATTTGAGTTGGTCCAATAAAAATTTCAGGGTCTGGATGCAGATCCCTACGTCTACAGAAGTGAACACAAGAAGTTTTGTCATGAGAAATTATAAATCCATTCTTATTAGTCCAATTAAGAATATGGGTGATTACAATTTGGAACTGTCTTTCAATAAAACGAATATCCTGTCCCGTACACATAATTCGAAAGTCGTCAACATATAAATCACCTTTCAGAGAAGGGGGCAGTTGACTAAGAATGTCATTTATTTTTATAGCAAAGAGGGTGACACTCAGGACACTATCACGAGTACGGTGTAATGCCGGTTCATTACAGTCAACATAAAGACTTAAAATTGGAGAAGTGCGAAATGCCCCAAAGCGAACGCGGAGTGCGCTATGGTGCACAGTGTCAAGTTTTTTAAGAACAGAATTACGGGCAGAGCCGTAGACCTGGCAGGCATAGTCAATTTTAGAACGAATTACAACACGATATATCTTAAGGAGAGATGTACGGTCTGCTCCCCAAGAAGTGTTTGAAAGTACTTTAAGTAAATTAAGCGATTTTTCACATTTTGTCCGTAATTGTAAAACATGTGGTAAAAAAGTAAGTTTTTAATTAAAGTATAGGCCTAGATAACGAACGTTGTCCACAGCATGAATTTGAGATGTCCCAATAAAAATTTCAGGATCTGGATGCAGATCCCTTCGTCTACAGAAATGAACACATGAAGTTTTTTCAATAGAAATTAAAAAGCCGTTTTTGTTAGTCCAGCTAAGAATAGTATTAATTGCTATTTGCAGTTGTCTCTCAATAAAACGAATATCCTGTCCCATACACATAATGCGAAAGTCGTCAACGTATAAATCTCCCTTAACAGAAGGTGGTAGTTTATTAAGGATGTCATTTATTTTAATAGCAAAGAGAGTGACACTCAGGACACTGCGTTGAGGTACACCCTCTTCTTGTACATAGAAACTGGATAAAATCCCCTCAATTCGAACTTGAAAAATTGGAATTGCAAGGACGTTTTTAATAAAAATTGGGAGGTTCCCATGAAAGTCCAGGTTAAAAAGGTCACGAAGATCCCGTAACGCCATGTTCTGTCATAGGCTTTCGCCATGTCAAAAAATACTGAGACCAAATGGTTGCGTTTAAGAAAAGCTGTCCGAATGTAATGTTCCAGATGGATCAGGTTATCGATAGTAGACCTATCACGTCGAAATCCACTTTGAAATGCAGCAAGGCAATTGTTAGTTTCTAAAACATGCATGAGGCGAAAATTTACCATTTTTTCAAGTAACTTGCAAAGGCAGCTAGAGAGTGCGATTGGCCTGTAATTATTAGGATTGCTAGCATCTTTTCCTGGTTTACGAAAAGGGCTAAAGACAGCTCTGCACCAAGCATTGGGGAATTTCTGTTCTGTCCATATTCTGTTGAAAAAGGAAACGATATTGTTAAAAGAAAGCGGTGAGAGCTGCTTAAGCGTAACATATGTAATGTCATTGTGACCTGGTGCAGATAGATGACTGTCTTGCAAACACTTTAATAGCTCTGTTATGATAAATGGTTGATTGTATGAAAATGAATTATGATAGTTAAAATTAATCCTGGTCATTTCAGTTTGTCTTTTGTAAGTCAAAAATGGTTCTAAATATGCGTCTGATTTAGAAATTGATGCTAGGGTACTACCAATCGTCTCAGCTATGTTTTTGGTTGGTTGGTTGGTTGAGATTTTATGGCGCAAAGTCCCTTTAGGGACATGCTGCGCCAAGACAAAGTCAAAATATAAAAATTATAATATAACCCAAAAATTGGAGCAAAAAAAGACTACCAAAGAGATGGAAAAAACAAAAATGACAAATGAAAACACTAATATGTATATTTAAAACCATTTAAAAGAGTCAAAGATTGATAGTTAAAAGACCAAAGTATTCAGATGAAAAACTGTGATGTTAAAAAGCAATAACCATTAAAAGATAAACGACGTCCAAGATAATGTATAAATACTACCTAAAAAGAGGTTTAAAACCACAGAAATAAATAAGAAATGTAAAATTAATTAGGTACAAATTCATCAAAAACTGCATTTTCCTCATCAGCACTTGATTCATATGATTTGACTCCATTTCTTCTTCCACTAAGTTTTGCAGGTGTTTTGGGTCCTTTAAATTACTATCTGGTGATTTTAGACATTTGTTCTTGTTCTTTTTCTTCACAGTTTTCCACTGTGAAGAACCTTGAATTGTTTTTTTCTCTTTCTGTATGCAAGTTTTTTTGCTTGGTTTGTCAGTTTGGCTAATATCAGGTCTATGTGATGTTTTTGCAGATGTAACAGCCTTAATCTTAGTCTGGAGTTCACATCACTTTTCAGATTGACTCGGGGATTTTTTAGACTGATTGTTTTCGTATATTCTTTTAACAGGTTCAGAGAAGGGTTGCCAGCGTTTTAATAATGGGGTCACATAACATTTACTGCCACAACAAACATCGCGGATTTCTTTTTTTGAAGTGGTTGTTGGAAGCGTTTTAGTTGAGTTACTCGGAGGAAAGGAGGTGTCGGTTTGGGTGCTTATGTGTCTTACAGGTTTTGTTTGTTCTTTAAGTATACTAGAGTACGATACCCCAATAGATGGGGTCCTGGATTCTATTAGTTTGCGGGCTTCAGGGTAGGGAAGTTTTTGAGTAATCTTAACAGCAAGAATTTCCTTCTCACTGGTCCAATTAGGACAAGAGCGAGAGTATGATGTATGATCACCTTTACAATTAGAGGCAGCGCTCTGGTTTTTCGCAAGTTTTACCGTCATCGCCGACTTCTGCACAACGTGCACAAGTAACAGTGCTACGACAGGTAGTATTAGTATGCCCATAACGCTGGCACTTAAAACAGCGGAGAGGATTAGAGATATGAGGCCTAACAGGACAGTTAAGATAACCAGCTTTAATTCTAGAAGGTAAAATATGACTATTGAAAGTTCTAATAATGTGTTTAGTTGGAAATATTTGCCCATTTCGACAGATAGTGATACGGCGTACATCTATGATAGTTTGATCACTTAGATTAGCTAGAATCTTCTTATGTAGAAAATAAAAGATCTGGTTCAGATATTACACCACGGCAAGTATTAAGTGTATGTGCTTTAACAGAAACAGAAAAAGTACCTATAGTATTGGAATTTGACAGAAGTTGTGACTGCTTGGCTGAAGAAACCTCAACCAGTAAGTCCCAGACTGCAACTTTTTGAGCGAGTGACCATCACCCAAAACAGACTGAAATGTTTTTGCTATAAGAAAAGGTTGGTTGGTTGGTTGTATATTGTTTAATGGCACAAAATCCCATAAGGGACATGCTGCACCAAACAAGAATAGACTAAAAACATAAAAATAAAGACCATCAGAAAAGCAATCTGGATGGGGGTCCCATCCAGATGCAGTCAGAATAGTGTAGATAGGGAAGAAAATTAAAAACTAAACAAACGCACTATAAAAGATTTTAGGTAAAAAGTGCAGAAGTGCAATCTGGATGGGGCTCCCATCCAGATGTCAGAAAAAATTAAAAGAACAATTCAAGCTGTTTTTAAACCAAACAAAGATGCAAAAATCATATTTCAAAGTAAAATCCAGCTTGTTTTAAAAAAGTGAAGAGTGCCCCATGAGGTGTTTCCCCAATGAGGTTTGTCAAGATTGGGGATGATGAGTTAAAATAGATTCTGTATAAGTGCCGGAGACCCGGACAGTCAGTTAAAACATGATGAATGGTCAGGTAATCAAAATGGCAATATGGACACATGGGAGCATCCTCCCGAAGTAAAAGATGTTTATGAGTGATTCTAGAATGTCCAATTCTCAGACGGGTCAGAAGAACATCGGTTTTCCTTGGATAACACGGAGGCCAGGTCATGATGGTAGGTTTGATGTGGTGCAGTTTATTATTGCATTCTAAATTCCAACTTTCTTGCCATTTACAATGAATAAAGCGTTTGATAAGTAGTTTTACGTCTGAGAATGGAACTTTATGGCACGTTTCGCCGCCTCATCCGCTTTCTCATTACCAGGAATACCCATGTGTCCAGGTACCCAGCAAAATAAAATATTATAGCCACGTCTTTTCAATTTATTATAAAAATCAAGGATCAATGAAACATAAGGATGCTTTTTAAATGATTTAATTGCATCAATAGAGCTATTTGAGTCGGTATAAATGATGAAGGATGAGCTATGATGATGAGAGATGTAGAACATGGCTCTCTCTATTGCAATCAGTTCGGCTGTAAAGACAGAAGTACAAGAATGAAGGCGATAGCTTAATGAAGTGCTCTCACAAAAAATCCCACAACCAACAATATCACCTCTTTTAGAGCCATCTGTAAAAATCTCAGTGTAGTTCTTAAAATTAGCTTGATGTGAAGCAAACAAGTGTTGGAAAACAACCGGAGCCAAGTTGTTTTGATTATATCCTTTAAAAGGATGGAGACAGGTAATATTAGGAGGATTCCAAGGAGGGAGCACATGTGAGGGACATGGACTCACCTTGATCCTATTCAGAGGGCCATTATTAATAATGTTTCTCATTCTGGCTCCAAAACATGGGATGCAAGATGGTCGATGCTGATAAAGAATATCATTGTTGGTATTTAAAATGTAAGTGTGAAGAGGATGGCCAGGATGAGAGAGGACACGGTAATACAATTCTAATGAAAGTTTTTCACGAGTATGGTATAATGCTGGTTCATTACAGTCAACATAAAGACTTAAAATTGGAGAAGTACGAAATGCACCAGAGCAAACACGGAGTGTGCTATGGTGCACAGTGTCAAGTTTTTTAAGAACAGAATTACGGGCAGAGCCGTAGACCTGGCAGGCATAGTCAATTTTAGAACGAATTACAGCACGATATATCTTAAGGAGAGATGTACGGTCTGCTCCCCAAGAAGTATTTGAAAGCACTTTAAGTAAATTAAGCGATTTTTCACATTATGTCCGTAATTGTAAAACATGGGGTAAAAAAGTAAGTTTTTTGTCAAAGTATAGGCCTAGATAACAAACGTTGTCCACAGCAGGAATTTGAGATGTCCCAATAAAAATTTCAGGAATTGGATGTAGATCCCTTCGTCTACAGAAATGAACACATGAAGTTTTTTCGATGGAAATTAAGAAACCGTTTTTGTTAGTCCAGCTAAGGATAGTATTTATTGCTATTTGCAGTTGTCTCTCAATAAAACGAATATCCTGTCCCATACACATAATGCGGAAGTCATCAACGTAAAGATCTCCCTTAACAGAAGGTGGTAGTTGATTAAGGATGTCATTTATTTTAATAGCAAAGAGAGTGACACTCAGGACACTGCCTTGAGGTACACCCTCTTCTTGTACATAGAAACTGGATAAAATCCCCCCAATTCGAACTTGAAAAATTCGAATTGCGAGGACGTTTTTAATAAAAATTGGGAGGTTCCCATGAAAGTCCAGGTTAAAAAGGTCACGAAGAATCCCATAACGCCATGTTCTGTCATAGGCTTTCGCCATGTCAAAAAATACTGAGACCAAATGGTTGCGTTTAAGAAAAGCTGTCCGAATGTAATGTTCAAGATAGATCAGGTTATCGATAGTAGACCTACCTCGTCGAAATGGGGAGCAGATTATAAGATCTATTGCATGGAATGTGCGTGTTGGCTCGTGAAAATAGGTATGATCACCGTTATTGAGCAGGCATAAGCCGTTGTCAGATATAAGTTTTTCTATAATATCACCACGTGGATTAGAATCACTGTTTCCCCAGAGTTGGCTATGTGCATTAAAATCACCAAGAATGATATATGGAGCGGGGAGTTGGAGAAGGAGATTATCCAGATCTGCTGATTGAATATTTTTGTTTGGAGGTAAATAAATCGTACATATAGTTATGAGTTGATTAATATGCACACGGACAGCAACAGCTTGTAGGTTTGTAGTTAAAGCAATATGTGTATGGGGTAAACTATTGGAGATGAATAGAGCCACTCCACCAATGGCCCTATCACTGCCGATAAAATCTTTTCTGTAGGTTGAATAGCTGCGTAATTTGGCTTTGACATTGGGTTTTAAATGGGTTTCCTGTAGAAATAAGCATAATGGTTGGTGGTCGGATAGAATGTTACGGATTTCGTCATGCTTATTGTGGGAGCCACGGCAGTTCCACGAAATAATATTAGACATGAAAAATTTTAATTAAGTAATAAATCTGCGTTATTTTAATCCGAGACAGTAGACATACTATCTCCGTCGTTAAATATTTCATCCGGTTCTGGGTTAAGAGCTAGAGCATCATCTTCCTCCATTTTATCATTCTGCATTGAATGGGTTTTATTTTTGGATGTTCTGCTCTTTTTCCTTTTGGCTGTATTTTCAGATGACACAGAGGCTTTAATTGCTGGAAGGTTAAATTTTTCTGCATCAGATTTATGGTTTGGTTTCACAGATAATGTTTTAGTTGTATTTTGAGAACCTCTATTATGGAGTGGAATTTTAGTAATAACAGATTGTGATGATTTTAAAGAGGCATTTTGAGTTGGCTTAGAAAGACCAGATTTTGGTAAATTAGGAGGAGCAGATTTAGGTGACTTAGGAGGGGCGGAATGCGTTGATCTATTTGTCTTACCAGAATTATTAGACAGGTTGTTTTCTTTTTGACTAGGTTGGCAATTAAGTTTAGTGGGGAGTTCAGTTTGAGTTGCAATGGTTTGATAGGTTTTATTCGCAGTTTTAGATAACGCCGTAGCATATGAAACACCAACTTTGGGTGTCCTGGATTCAATGATTTTTCTTGCATCGGGGTATGATATATTTTCTTTTGTGCGTATGGTCTGTATCTCTTTTTCCTTTTTCCACTGATCGCAAGATTTAGCATAGGATGGGTGGTCTTTTTTGCAATTTACACAAGAAGGTGGTGCGTTGCATTGTACACTTTCGTGGCCAACTGCACTACACCGACCACATGTGGTTTTACGTCGGCATGATGTTTTTGAGTGCCCACAGCGTTGACAATTAAAGCAACGCAGTGGGTTTGGGATGTATGGTCTGACAGAACATGATAAATACCCTGCTTTTATATATTTGGGTAAGTTGGGTGTGTTAAAGGTCAATATAATATGCTTGGTAGGTATTTGTACTTGGTTAGCTGGTATTTGTTCATCTTTACGGTTTATTTTTATACGTCTAGCTCCTATGACATTTTGTTCTCTTAAATATTCCACTATTTCATCTTCAGTTACATGTAGGAGATCAGATTCCGAGATCACTCCACGAGACGAATTTAATGTTCTATGTGGCGATATGGTGACAGCAATGTTAGCGAAGTGAGTACATTTTTTTAAGTTCAGAGCTTGTTGTTTGTTGGTTACTTCAATTAGTAGTTCACCTGTACGGAGTTTTTTTTATTGTTTTGGTTTCGCCAACCAGTCCTTGGATAGATTTATTAATCAAAAAGGGAGAAGTTTTATCAAAACTCCCTTCTTGGCGTTTAACGATGAAGAATCTTTCTTCTGTTTTACTTTCATGAGAGTCGGGATTTTTAGATTCCGTATTGGAAACAAAATCTTCGACTCTCTTACCCATGATTCATTATTATCCTGATTAATAGTAGCATTTGAGGCAGAGCTCAATGCATTATTAGTGTCATTATTAGCTTGTGGGGCTTCCACATCGCATATTTGATTTCCTGAGATTGTAGCCATATTTAGAAAAGAATGAAAAAACGCCAGGCATCGGGCCTGGTCACCGACCCTTCCTCTTACCGTTACTTTAGGCGCAGGTCTCAAAAGGGTGAAAACTATCAACAAACTTCCACGTTTTTCGAACATTGGATTAAACTCGATAACATTTCTTAATCTCTAGTTCTTTCACTTTGGAATCAGGAAGCCAGTAGGTAAGCCTTTACAGCTCTGTCCAACCTACAGCCCCTTTCGCCGAAAGGCACCAGTCTCCCGGTGTTGGCCCTAACAGCCACCATACAAGTATGGCGTCCTCCGATCACGGAACCGAATTTCGGAAATGCCCTGCACTCTGGGACTCAAGATCAGCCTAAAAAGGTAGAAACGAGGCGATGAGATTAAAAAACCTCAACACCCAGAGTGTCTCACGTGAAAAAAAAAAAAAAACACTATTGTAGAAAAAAAAGAAAAAGTAATGTGAGAGAAAACTTAGAAACAAGGTGTAATTTTTGTCTTTTTTTAAAACCTTTATAATTTTTTTTCCAAAAGAACAAGAACAACGTTAGTAGAACAAAGAACAGTTTCAGGAAAACAGTAACAAAATCGAACAAGAACAAAGAGGGATAACAAACTGAAAAGAGAAGACTAAAAAGTGTGAAACAAAGAAAAAAGGATAGACAACCAAAAAGAGAAGAAGACAGGAAAGGAGAAAGATCGCTCGGGAACCCGGGGTCGCGAAACCCGTAAATACCTGAAGAAGGTATTCCCCTGGGGGGTGCTATAAGAAAAGGTGAAGTTTTTTTTGAAAGAACTATCTGAGAGACTATCAGTGCATTTAATTACAAAAAAAAACGAGTGAATGAAATCTGTACACTTTGTTGCTCGCCACTTGGGAGAGAAATTGAAGGAATATTAGTATTTCCATCCATAATTGAAAAAAAAAAATAGAATTCAGACCCCGGCCGCACCACCCACTACCGAGCCCAACACGGGGATGCACATTCGTGCACCAGTGCTAACCAGGACCCATACGGTCACAAGACACAAGTATACCAGTCTCCACCCTTAACGAGATGGCTAGTAAGTACTCGCTCACTTGAACCCCAGCCAGTGACAAGTCAGCTGACAAGCCGATTGATGCATACAGGACCAATATGCACCTCCTGTCTACCTGAAGCAGAGGCCAAAGCAGTGTGTTGTTTCCCTCAACTGCCAGGATGCCCTTTTCCAGGGACACGGGTCGCCACGCACGGCAAACACGTGGGTGGTTTACAATTCTCCATGAGTCAATATACAGGATGACATCGGCTCATGCAGAATTGCCCTCACCTCCTAAGAGGACACCACAAGGAGAGTGAAACAAAGAGGAAAGAAAGACGAGAAATAAGAGGAAAAGGAAAAGAGAAAGATCGCTCAGAAACCCGGGGTTGCGAAGCCCGTGAATACCTAAAGAAGGTATCCCCCTGAGGGCAGCTATGTTTTGGGAGAAGTGATGGTTTGACCGTTCATATTTAAAATGGAAATATTATTTTCAGACTACAGGCCCATACATTTTTTTCACTTTTTGTGTTAGAGTCAATGCTCGAAATATAGTTAATCCAGGACTCCCGTTGGCTTCTATGTCACACTCTTCTAGCTTCAGCCTTTGCTTTTTTGTATGCCATACAGTTAGTATTGTTTGGATATCTACGAAATAGACCCCAAGCCTTTTGTTGTTTTTTCTTTGCTACTTGGCAATCACTGTTCCACCATGGTTTTCTGTGTTTATGAGCAGATGAAGTTTTAGGTATGCTAGCATCAGCAGCATTGATAATACAGTGAATTATATTATCAAGCACTTTGTCAATATCTATGTTAGTCTCTATCATGCTATCAGTAATGTCTGCAAGTGCAGTGAAAGTTAAACATATCTGTCGTAAACATATCTTTCCGGATAGTTATTAGAATCTCCACTAGTAGTCAATGATATAAAAGTAGGAAAATGGTCACTGCCGTGTATGTCATTTGAAACCCAAAAGTTCCAGAAAGGATAGAGAAATGGGGAGCAGATTATAAGATCTATTGCATGGAATGTGCGTGTTGGCTTGTGAAAATAGGTATGATCACCATTATTGAGCAGGCATAAGCCGTTGTCAGAAATAATTTTTTCTATAATATCACCACGGGGATTAGAATCACTGTTTCCCCAGAGTTGGCTATGTGCATTAAGGTGACCAAGAATGATATACAGGGTGGGGAGTTGGAGAAGGAGATTATCCAGATCTGCTGAATGAATATTTTTGTTCGGAGGTAAATAAATCGTACTTATAGTTATGAGTTGTTTAATATGAACACGGACTGCAACAGCTTGTAGGTTTGTAGTTAAAGCAATATGTGTATGGGGTAAATTATTGGATATGAAAATGGCCACTCCACCAGTGGCCCTATCACTGCCGATAAAATCTTTTCAGTAGGTTGAATAGCTGCGTAATTTGGCTTTGTCATTGTGTTTTAAATGGGTTTCCTGTAGAGCTAAGCATAACGGTTGGTGGTGAGATAGAATGTTACGGATTTCGTCATGTTTATTGTGATAGCCATGGCAGTTCCACGAGATAATATTAGACATGAATGATTTTTTTTTTTTTTTTTAGGTAATAAATCTGCATTAATTTAATCGGAGACAGTAGACATACTATCTCCATCGTTAAATATTTCATCCGTTTCTGGGTGAAAAGCTATAGCATCATCTTCCTCCATTTTATCATTCTGCATTGAATGGGTTTTATTTTTGGATGTTCTACTCTTTCCTTTTGGCTGTATTTTCAGATGACACGGTGGCTTTAATTGTTGGAAGGTTAAATTTCTCTGAATCAGCTTTATGGTTTGATTTCACAGATGAAGTTTTAAGTGTATTTTGAGAACCTCTATTATGGAGCAGAATTTTAGAAATAACAGATTGTGATGATTTTAAAGAGGCATTTTGAGCTGGTTTAGAAAGACCAGATTTTGGTAAATTAGGAGGAGCAGATTGCGTTGATCTATTTGTCTTACCAGAATTATTAGATAGGTTGTTTTCTTTTTGACTAGGTTGGCAATTAAGTTTAGTGGGGAGTTCAGTTTGAGTTGCAATGGTTTGATAGGTTTTATTGGCAGTTTTAGATAACGCCGTAGCATATGAAACACCAACTTTGGGTGTCTTGGATTCAACGATTTTTCTTGCTTCGGAGTATGATATATTTTCTTTTGTGCATATGGTCTGTATCTCTTTTTCCTTTTTCCACTGATCGCATGATTTAGCATAAGAAGGGTGGTCTTTTTTACAATTTACACAAGGTGGTGGTGCATTGCAATGTACACTTTCGTGGCCAACCACATGTGGTTTTACCTCGGCATGATGTTTTTGAGTGCCCAAAGCGTTGACAATTAAAGTAATGCAGTGGGTTTGGGATGTATGGTCTGACTGAACATGATAAATAACCTGCTTTTATATATTTGGGTAAGTTGGGTGTGTTAAAGGTCAGTATAATATGCTTGGTAGGTATTTGTACTTGGTTAGCTGGTATCTGTTCATCTTTACGGTATATTTTTATACGTCTAGCTCCTATGACATTTTGTTCTCTTAAGTTTTCCACTATTTCATCTTCAGTTACATGCAGGAGGTCAGATTCCGAGATCACTCCACGAGACGAATTTAAGGTTCCATGTGGCAATATGGTGACAGCAATGTTTGCAAAGTGAGTACATTTTTTTAAGTTCAGTGCTTGTTGGTTGTTGGTACTTCAATTAGTAGTTCACCTGTACGGAGTTTTTTTATTGTTTTGGGTTCGCCAACCAGTCCTTGGATAGATTTATTAATCAAAAAGGGCAATGTTTTATCAAAACTCCCTTCTTGACGTTTAACGATGAAGAATCTTTCTTCGATTTTACTTTCAACAGAGTCTGGATTTTTAGATTCCATATTAGAAAAAGCATCCTTGACTCTCTTACCCCATGATTCTTTATTATCCTGATTAATAGTATCCTTTGACCTAGAACTCAATGAATCATTATTCTCTTTATTAATTTGTGGGGCTTCCACATCACATGTCTTATTGCCTGATTTTGTAGCCATATTCTAGAGAGAGATTTTATGAAACGCCAGTCATCGGGCTGGTCACCGACCCTTCTTCTTACAATTACTTTAGGCGCAGGTCTCAAAAGGGTGAAAACTATTCACAACAAACTTCCACGTTTTTCGAACATTGGATTAAACTCGATAGCATCTCCAAAATCTAGTTCTTTCACAGTGGAACTCGGTTGTCGTAGGTAAACCTTTACAGCTCTGTCCAACCTACAACGCCCTTATGACGAAAGGTACCAGTCGCCCAGATAATTCCTAACCGCCACCATACAAGTATGGCGTCCACCGATCACAAAACCGGAATTCGGAGATGGTCTGCACTCTGGGACTCGAGATCAGCCTAAAAAGGTAGAAATGAGGCGATGAGATTAAAAAACCTCAACACCCAGAGTGTCTCACGTGAAAATAAAAGAAACCACTATTGTAAAAAAGAAAAAGTAATGTGGGTGAAAACTTAGAAACCAAGGTGTATTTTTTGAACAACTTTTTTTTTTAACAAAAGATCCAGAACAACGTTAGTAGACCAAAGAACAATTTGAACAAATGCGTTAGTAAAAAATCAAAAAAGAACAAAGAGGGATAACAAACTAAAAAGAGAAGATTAAAAAGTGTGAAAGAAAAGAGGATAGACAACCAAAAAGAGAAGAAATAGGAAGGGAGAAAGATCACTCAGGAACCTGGGGTCGCGAAACCTGTAAATACCTAAAGAAGGTATTCCCCTGGGGGAGCCGGTGAATGGGATAATAAATTTTTGGTAATGGAGAAGGATATGCACTCTTCCATATTGTTTAGAATTACATTAATTCTGTTCCTGAAACCTGAAGTGATTTTAATTTTTCAATAACAGCATTTAAATCAAACACATTTTCATAGGCAAATTAAATACCTTTCAAAATTTCTGCTTTCTTTCCTGCCTCAGATTTGTCGGTTTCCACATGAAATTTGTCAAATTGTTCCAGAAATTCAAGTTTGCATAGATACATTGCTTTCATAGCTACTCTAAATGCTGTTTTCTGAGCAGCATTTTTCAATTTATCAACTTATCTGAGTAATTTGCTTGATATAAAAAAAATTTGTTTTTCGTAATTAGGATGAAGTTAAAAAAGTTTGACAAAGCCTGCTTAAAGTTCGATACTCACAGTCATGGTCACCCTTTCAATTTCTCCATATTCAATTTCCTCACTAAAATGTTATTAACTGTACTGCATGCTTCAATTATCGACACTATTTTGAAGTGCCCTCTTTGATTGTGGATATAACTGAAAGAAACATAAATAGTAATTATGAAGAAAATTATCTCCAAATGTGTTCCTTCTGTAAAGATACAGAAAGTGATCGATTTCTACATAAAATAAATTTTAAAATGAACACATATGTAGCTTATCTTTAATGGTTGGTTGGGTGTATGAGGTTTAACGGCACAAAATCCCTTAAGGGACATGCTGTGCCAACAGAAGTAGACTCAAAACACAAAAAAGTGAGATAGAACTAACGTCAATATAGAAGAGCAATGAAAAAAACAATCTGGATGGTTGCAGTCAGATAAGTGTACAAAAGTAAAAAAATTAAAATCCTAAAACAATAGAGTATAAAAGTACAAGTATTTCAATAAAAAGTGCAGTTCCCATCCAGATGTCACAAAAGTGTAAAAGTAAATTCTGAGTTGTTAAGTCAATAAGAGAGAGAAAAAATTATACTTCAAAATAAAATTCTGCATGTTTTAAAAAACTAAAGAGTGCCCCATGAGGTGTTTCCCCATTGAGGTTTGTCAACATAGGTAATGATGAATTACAATAAATTCTATACAAGTGCCGGAGGCAAGGACAGTCAGTTAAAACATGATGAATGGTCAGGTAATCAAAATGAAAATGCAGGCACATGGGTGCATCCTCCCGAAGATGTTTATGAGTGATCTTTGAATGTCCAATTCTCAGTTGAGTCAGAAGAACATCTGATTTCCTTGGATAACTCGGAAGCCAGGTCATGATTGCTGGTTTAATATGATGCAGTTTATTGATGTACTCCAAATTCCAGCTTTCTTGCCATTTATTCCGAACAAAATTATTTATATGCAGTTTAACGTCTGAGTATGGAATTTTATGTTGTAATTGATTAAGAGCATGTGTTGCTGCCCTCAGCTTTCTCATTTCCAGGAATACCCATGTGTCTGGGTAGCCAGCAAAATAAAATATTATAGCCACGTCTTGTCAATTTATTATAAAAAACTAGGATGGATGAGAGAAAAAGACTCTTTTTAAATGATTTAATTGTGTCAATAGAACTATTTGAGTCAGTATAAATGATGAAGGATGTGTTATGAAGGTGAGATATGCGCAAGATGGTTCTCTCTATCGTGATCAATTCTGCTATAAATACAGAAGTAGACGAATGAAGCTGATAACTTAAGGTTGGTTGGTTGGTTGGAGTTTATGGCACAAAGTCCCTGTAGGGACATGCTGCGCCAAGAAAAAGTTGAGTAAAACATAGTTAAAAAATTAAAGCAAAATACTGTCAGAAATATAAAAGTGAAAAAACAAAGTAAAATGAAGAAAGCAATGTGATGATACATGTAATTAAAATAATGCACAAGGAAAGCGACAATACACAAGGTTTTAAAAGTTAAAACATAGTTAAAAGACAAGAATATTTAAATTAAAAAATTCTAAAAGCTCTAAAGTTATGAAAAGTTATATGTTCAAGAAATAAAGCATAAAATGTTATATAATACTGCTTTAAGAACGAAGTTATAATTCAAAATTTTAAAACGATATAAAGCTACGTAGGATGAATAACTTCAAAAACTGTATTATTGTCATCGTTATCAGAGTCATAACTACAAGAGTCCATAGCCTCTTCTGCATGCTGTTGTGATCTTTAATATTAGTTATTCTTGGGCTAAGACATGATTTATTGCCTTTTCTCTTCACAGTTTTCCACTGGGAAGAGATTTGAATTGGAGGTTTCTTTCTTTCTTTTTGCGCACAAGTTTTTTCATTTGCTTTCAGAGTTGGACGAACAATAGGTTTCACAGATTTGCTTTTATCTGGAGCTGGCGTTTGTTTAGTCTTATGTTCGGCGGATATTTTTGATTGAACTGATGATGTTCGTGGAGAATTAGGTTTCTGTAATGGTAGAACTGGAGATGAAGCAGCCTTAGTTTCAGTCTGATGATTAGATGGATTTTGGATCCAGCTGAGATTTCTGTGACTCAGTAAGACGATATTCTATTGTAACAGGTTCTAGGGATGGTAGCCAACGTTCTAATAATGGGGTAGCATAGCATTTACTACCACAAGATACATCTCTGGTTTCTCTATTTGAAGTACTCATTGATTGTGTCATTGGTGGAAAACAAGAGTCTGTCTGGGTGCTTATGTGCCTTATAGATTTTGATTGTTGTTTGGTATACTAGAGTAATAATCCCCGATAGTCGGGGTTCTAGACTCAACAAGTTTACGAGCTTCGGGATAGGAAATTTTTTCAGTTATTTTAATAGCAATTATTTCTTTTTCACGGATCCAGTTAGGACAAGAACGGGAGTATGCTGGATGATCACCCTTACAATTTATGCAGCGTTCGGATTTTTTACAAGATTTTCCGTCGTGGCCTACTTCTGCACAACGAGGGCAGGTAACAGTACCACGACAAGTACTGTTGGTATTACCATATCTTTGACATTTGAAACAACGGAGAGGATTTGGAATATAAGGCTGGACAGGACAGCTTAGGTAGGCTGCTTTAATTCTAGTAGGTAAATTAGGACTATTGAAAGTCAGAATGATGTGCTTTGGGGGAAGCACTTTCTCATTCCGACGAATTGTTATACGGCGTACATCGATGACATTTTGGTCTTTTAAATTTTCTAAAAGTTCTTCTTTTGTAGACAGTAAAAGGTCAGGTTCCGATATTACACCACGGCAAGTATTCAGATTTGATGCGCTGTAACAGAAACATAGAAAGGTCCTATTGTATTAGAGTTTGAAAGAAGCTGAGATTGGTTGGCTGAAGAGACCTCAACAAGCAAATCTCCAGAATGCAGTTTTTTAAGTGAACAGTTGTCACCAAATACAGAATGAAATGTTTTTGCAATAAGAAAAGGTGAAGTTCTCTTAAAAGAACTATCAGAGAGGCTATCAGTGCGTTTAATTACAAAAAAACGAGTGAATGAAGAATTCGGTTCATTTTGCTGCTCTCCACATGGGAGAGAGTTAGAAGGAAATGAGTTTTTTCCATCCATGTTAGAAAAAAATAATGATTCAGTCCCCGGCCGCACCACCCACTACCGAGCCCAACAAGGGGATGCACAATTGTGCACCAGTGCTAACCAGGGCCCATACGATCACAAGACATTCCTATGCCAGTCTCCACCCTTAACAAGATGGCTAGTAAATGCTTGCTCACTTGATCCCCAGCCAGTGACAAGTCAGCTGTGTAGCCAATTGATGCATACGGGACCAATATGCACCTCCCGTCTACCTGAAGCAGAGGCCAAAAAAGTGTGTGGGTTTCCCTCAACTGCCAGGATCCCCCTTTCCAGGGACACGGGACGCCACGCATGGCAAACACATGGGTGGTTTACAATTCTCCATGAGTCGATATACAGGATGATATCGGCTCATGCAGAATTGCTCTCACCTCCTAAGAGGAAACCACAATGAGAGTGAAACAAAGAGGAAAGAAAGGCAAGAGAAAAAAGAGGAAAAAGAAAAGAGAAAGATCGCTCAGGAACCCGGGGTTGCGAAGCCCGTGAATACCTAAAGAAGGTATCCCCCTGGGGGAACTGATAACTTAAGAGAAGTGTTTTCACAGAAAATGCCACAGCCAACAATATCCCTACTTTTAGATCCTTCTGTATAAATGTCAGTGTAACTATTGAAATTTGCTTGATGTGTAGCAAATAATTGTTGGTAAAGTAGGAGCCAAGTAATTTTTATCATATCCTTAATAGGGGGAGATAGGTAATACTAGGTTTCCAAGGGGGGATCACAAGCAAGGGACATGGACTCACCTCGATATTACTCAAAGGGCTATTGCAAATTATGTTTCTGATTCTGACTCCAAAAGATGGAATGCAATATGGCCGATGCTGATAAAGTAAGTCATTGTTCATATTTAAAAATGCAGGACTGAAGTGGATAGCCAGGATGAGAAAGGGTATGGTAATACAGGATCAAAGAGAGTTTTTCACAATTATGATGAAGTGATTGTTCATTACAATCGATATACAAGCTTAAAATTGGAGAAGTATGACATGCAACAGAACAAACACGGAGTGCACTATGTTGCACAGTGTCAAATTTTTTAAACACAGAATTTCATGCAGAGCCATAAATATGGCAGCCATAGCCAATTTTAGTACGGATTAAAGCACGATAGATTCTAAGGAGAGAGGTGCGTTCTGCCCCCAAGAGGTGTTGGAAAGCACCATAAGTAAATTTAGTGATTTTTCACATTTTGTCTGCAATTGTAAAATATGTAGTAAAAAGGTCAGTTTTTTATCAAAATACATGCCTAGATAACGAACATTGTCCAGAACAGGAATTCCAGATGAACCAATAAAAATTTCAGGCTCTGCAGGCAGATCCCTACGTCTACAGAAATGCCCAAAAGAAGTTTTGTCATGAGAAAATAAAAAAACTTTTTTTTAGTCCAATTAAGAATATGGTGGATTGCAATTTGCAACTGTTTTTCAATAAAACAGATATCCTGTTCCATACACATAATGCGATAGTCATCAACATATAAATCTCCTTTTACAGAAGGGGGGGGGGTGTTGGCTAAGGATGTCATTTATTTTGATAGCAAAGAGGGTGACACTAAGTACACTACCCTGGAGTTCACCCTTTTCTTGTACATAAAAACTTGACAGACCTGAAAAAGTCAAATGGCAAGGAAGTTTTTAATAAAAATGGGAGGTTCCCATGAAAGTCCAGGTTAAAAAGATCACGAAGAAACCCATATCACCATGTTCGGTCATAAGCTTTCGCCATGTCAAAAAATACTGACACCAATGGCTGCATTTGAGAAAAGTTGTCTGTGTGTGATTTTCAAGATAAATAAGGTTATCGATAGTAAACCTACTACGTCAAAATCCACTTTGAAATGTGGCATGAAAGTTGTTATATTCCAAAACATACACAAGGCTGCAGTTAACCATTATTTCAAGAAGTTTGCAAAGGCTACTTGAAAGTGCAATTAGCCTGTAATTACTGGTTTTGCTATTATATTTTCCTGGTTTAGGAAAAGGAATAATGATAGCTCTGCACCAAGCATAGGGAAAAATCTGTTCCATCCAAACCTGTTGTAAAAGACAAAATTACGAAGCAAACAAAAATGCGTGGATAACCAAACCCCTTTTCGAAGACTTTTTGCACAAACTAAACAAAAATTGGAGAGGCAGAATTGTAAAATAATTTGTCCGGAAAGCTGTAACTGAAATAGAAAATGGAAACCTAAATGACGCCTGCAAATTAAAGTGAAGTGTTTTAGAGGCTATGCATTTTATTTCAGCATCGTGGAGAAACATTACACAACAGTGCATTTTCCCACTGTTTCGAAGAAAGCGAATTCGTAGCACTAATGAGCTGAGAACAAATGATGAATCAGCTGCGGTAGACTCAAGAGAATGACAGCAAAACAATTATCTTATGACTTCGATGATTGCATCACGAAAAACTAAGCAACATGCGAAACTAAAGAGCTAATGCTGAATCCGTAGACAACATTATGGGCAACCGTTCTTCATCAGTGGAAGAAACAGAACCACAGTCCGTCCATTCTTTCAATACAAATAGTGAATGACTATTTTCTTTCTCATAAAGACCAGGAAATAAACCAGCAAATTTTTTCAATCCTGGAAGATGCTACATTCACTCTGAACTCAATGACTAAAAAACAATCCACTATTACAGACTATTTTCAAACTAAACGCCAGGATTCGCAACTAAATGTGTTAAAATGGTATGTATAATAATGCTCTTTTCTTAAAATATAGATAGTAATACCTTTTGAAAGAGTCATCTTTACTACCTTTAGTTTTTTTTTTTCCTACGATGTTTTGCTTCCTATGTATTTCCTGTATTTTACGTTTTTTTTACTCAGTCCCTTTAGAAATGTAAAATTGGGGTTTCACTGTATTTCGATTTTAAGGAAAACATGCCTGTGTCGCAAGCTTTGGATTATTTTGAACAAGTAGATTCAGATGATCCGGAAATCGTTTGTTTGCCATCTGGTCCCAGAATAGTAACAGACAAAGAAGATGTAACAGAAACAATTTATGCCACGATTTACGCCATGCAGACTTGCCAAGTCTCCGGCTTTTTCAACTGTATTTTAATCTTTGGATTATCGGGAAATATCTCCGGCTTTTTTAAATTTTGAACACGCAAGTTTCGTTTTCAATCCATCGCGCGATATGTCCGACGCTGCAGTTTGATAGGATTTGAGATCAGTATTTGGTCTCATTTGCTCAAAACCCTGCTCATATACTCATACATTTAATCCATTAGTTCATTCATTCACATTCTTTCATCCTCATAGTTATTTTCATTTCATAGTTATTAGTTAAAAGATCGTTTTACTTTATTTACATAATATACAATAGTAAGAAAAACTTTTTCTTTTATTAAATACACTTTCGTTATTATATTTAATTGATAACTTACCATTTAATAGTTTGCTGTTCAGGTTTTACTTTACAATAGGTTTTATTTAAGTTTATTTTACTTTGAAAGTTTATTAGCATTTTCGTTCTTTCACGGCATGACAGTCGAACACATTATCGATTACGTCTTAATCGAAGTAATCGATTCAGTCGGTTTGCCGTATGGCACCAGATGGCAGCATATCGCGAATCATCTGATTCGTCGATATTTGTTAATTATTCATGTAATCTGTGTTCACGTCACGTGATAGAACATTTTAGCGAATAGACGTTTACCCGGCACGTGTCGTCGATCAGAGGGTATTTATACCGCGGTCAGTTCATTCAACGGCAGACGCACGTCTGAGTTTTAAGCTTGTTTTGGATGTTTCAAGAAACGGTAGCGTTCTGTGTTGCCGGGGAAATGGCTTTTAGCTATTTAAATAAGTTTATTTTGTTTTCGTTTCTTGCGTTTGTTTGAATTATGTTTACCGGTGATACCAGCTAGTTTAGTTATCCTTTTTCAAAACAGCTTGACTCAAGTTAATGTTGGTATGCAAGTCAAATCTAGTCATTTATCATCCTGTTGCATTTTTATCATCGTTTTTAACCTTTATCTGTTTTAAAAGAAATGTTATGATACTCAAGCTAAATATTCAAGTATGTGAATAATTATTTATAATAAACTGCTCATCTTCATCAGAACTTTGACTCTGTGATTATTCTACAAAACTACAATTTTATTTTAATGCTGCACACCTCATATATTAGCTTAACCTTTCTATTTCTTCATCACTCTGGATTACAAATTAGTTTATCTTTCCAGCGAAGCTTTCACAGCGTATGTTTAATTATCTTTGAGACTCTGCCTCTTTAAACTTGTTAGATGGGTTTTACCCTAATACAGTTGAACCCTAGCGGCGCGCCGATACGGATCGGATGAACGTTCATTCTCTTCTTTCTCCCCTGCACACAGCATGCATAAAGTCGTTCTCTTCCGCTCATTTGTACTGGCACAGATCATAGGCACTGAAAAGTAGATTTTCCACAGTACAAGCGGTTACATTCATCCAATAAAATGAAGGCGCGCATCCCGCTATAATCTTGTATGCGCGAAACAGTGTGCTCAGTAGTTCAGAGCTGTTGGGGAGCAAGGCGAATGAAAGTGTGTAAGGAGGAACGGATATTTCTGGAACGAACCTGTCTGTATTCTGGCCTCGTCCGCCGACGCATGTGTGTATCAAGCGATTTTATCTCGGATTTCGAAGATTGTTTCTTTTTATATTATTATTTTGTTACTAAATATTTTACTTGCTTTATAATGGCCTCTGAAGCTATTGTATCAACTTCCACTGAATCTACCACAGCATTGGTAAAAAAGATCTACGGAACTGGATATAACGAATCTTATACTGAAGAGTTTTCGTGCATTTTACCTTCCAGAAAAGGCAGCTCTTTCGTTTTCTGTAAAGTTTGTGGCATTGATTTTTCCATTTATCATAAAGGAAGAGGCGATATAACTAAACATATCGATCGTGACAAGCACCAAACTGCCGAACGGGCCGCCAAAAAATGTCCAAAACTTGATCTTAACTTTTTTCCGAAGACTGATGACTTCGGCGTTATTCGTGCTGAGTCATTTTTTACAGCATTCTTAGTCGAGCATAATTTGCCAATTAGTTCTGCTGACCACATGGCACCATTGTTCAGGAAAATGTTTCCTGATAGCAACATAGCCAAAAAGTACAGTTGTGCCAGAACCAAAACCACAGCTCTAATAGGAGAAATGGCAAAAACTGAAAGAGAGGCAATTGTTGCTAACATAAAAAAAAACCCCTTTTTCAATTTCTACAGATGGGAGCAACAAGGGGGGATAAAAAACTGTACCCTATTGTTGTAACTTATTACAGTGATGACAGCAAGAATATTGAAACTTCTCTGTTGTCTGTGCCAGTGTTAGAAGGTGATAGTACTGGAGAAAATATTTCAAAACTAATTTTAAATGTTTTGAAACACTTTGATGTACCGTTGGAGAACTGTTTGTCTTTTGGGGCTGACAATGCTTATGTGATGGTTGGTAAGAAAGCTGGAGTAGCCAGTTTTCTACTAAAAGAGATGCCTCAATTATTCATACAGGGATGCTTGTGCCATCTCATAAATCTAGCTGCTGAAAAGGGGGCAGCCTGCATACCTGTTAATGTTGAAGAGTCTATTATTGACATTTACTATTTTTAGAGAGGAGTGTCAAAAGAAAAGAAAAACTAAAGAAATTCCAGTTGTTACTTGACAAGGAAGTAAGAAAAATTTTGAAACACGTGTCAACATGGTGGCTTTTATTAGGCCACTGCTTAAATAGGTTTATTGAGCAATGGGAACCGCTGACATCATTTTTTAGAGAGGAAGCTCAAAATAGGCTAGATGCTGCTTCAAACTCTAACCTACAAGACTATCGAATTCCAAAACTCAATCAAGATACCCAATCTAAAGCATCTGATGTATCTGTAGGCAAAAAAAGATCAGCTGCTTGTATACCATCAACGGTCAAGAAAGCAAAGATATCTGCAAACAACGCAGAATCTTCAAAAGAAATATTGTCTAGAGAAGAAAGATTGTTTATGTTTCTTTCATCAGATGTGAACAAAGCTTATGTCAGTTTTTTATTAAATACTTTACCTATATTTGAAGAGTATAATGTTGCTCTACAGTCAAAGGATCCTAAAATCTATGTTCTAAAGTCTATGTTAATTGAGATGTTTAAACGTCTCTTATCACGTTTTGTGGTTCCTTGTGTGATGAAGAATTCGCCATCTCTTTTGGATGTTGATTATCATACACAGTCTAATCAAAAACTAGACAGTGATGTAGTGATTGGTCAGGCAGCTTTTAATGTTATTTCTTGTTTATCTGAAAATAAACAAGCACAGTTTTATAAGAAAGTCCGTGAATATTATGTGAAAACCTGCGATTATATGAGATTTAAGTTCCCATTTTCAGATGAAGTTCTGATTAATGCTGAGGTGGCAGACCTAGACAGAATTGACCAAATGTTATTTGGGAACATCAAATATTTGATCAAGCATTTTCCAGCCATACAGAAAGCATTAGGCTGTAATGAGGATGATTTGCTTGACAAATTACAGTCTCAGTTTTGTTCTGTTCAAGTGGAAGACATTCCTGACAACATCAAAACAGAAGCAAGAATGGATGTTAAGTGGAAAAAATTGAGTGATTTTTATAAAGGCAAATACAACTTACTTACTAAATTCATGATTTCAGTATTAACACTTCCACATAGCAATGCAGAGTGTGAACGTATTTTCAGCTACGTTACAAAAACTCAAACTCAATTCCGGTCACAACTCAGTTTGAAGACTTTAGAAAATGTATTGACTGTGAAATCAAATATGACCAATTCATGTTTTGAACAGAATTTTGATGCTAAATTTTTAAAAAAAGCAAAATCAGCTACTACACTTTACAATTGAAATAGTGCTTAACATTATATTTTTTTACATTTAGTTGGTTGATTGGAGTTTTATGGCACAAGTTCCCTTCAGGAAAAGCTGCGCCAAGAAAAAAGTAAGGTGTAAAACATGGTTAAAATTTAAAAGTTACATTAAAAGACTGTATGAGATATATAAGTTATAAACAAAGTAAACTGAAGAAAGAAAATTGATGATACATGTAATAAAAATAATGTACAATGAAAGTGACAATACACAAGGTTTAAAAATCCAAAATGTAATTAAAAGACAAAGCAAATATTTAAATTAAAAATCTCTAAAAGCTCTAAGGTTATGAAAAGTTAAAATTAATCCAAAATACAAAGCATAACACCTTATAGTAATACTGCCTAAAAACAAAGTTATAATTCAAAAAAATCATGTAGGATTAAATTTTTCGAAAACAACATTTTCATGGTCATCAGAGTCATAACTGTAAGAGTCCATAGCCTCTTCTGCATAGTTCAGTAACTGTTTGGTATCCTTTACATTTGTGATTGCTGGGCTCAGGCATGATTTCTTGTCTTTTCTATCACAGTTTTCCACTGTGAAGAGACTTGAGTTGGAGGTTTCTTCCTTTTTTTTGCGCACACGTTTTTTCATTTGCTTTCTGAGTTGCGCGAATTGGTTTCACCAATTTGCTTTTATCTGGAGCTGGCGTTTGTTTAGTCTTATGTTTGGTTGATATTTTTGATTGAACGGATGATGTTCGGAGAGAATTAGGTTTCTGTAATGGTATTAAAGATGAAGCAGCCTTAGTTTCACTCTGATGATTAGATGACTTTTTGGATCCAACTGGAGATAACTGTGACTGAGTAAGTTGATATTCTATTGTAACTGGTTCTGAGGATGGTAGCCAACGTTCCAATAATGGGGTACCATAGCATTTACTACCAAGAGACACGTCGCGGGTTTCTTTAGTTGAAGTGCTAGTTGATTGTATAATACTTGAATTATTTGGTGGAAAAGAGCAGTCGGTCTGGGTACTTATGTGCCTTACGGATTTTGATTGTTGTTTGAATATACTGGAGTATGATGCCCCAACAGATGGGGTCCTGATTTCAACAAGTTTACGAGCTTCAGGGTAGGAGATTTTTTGGGTTATTTTAACAGCAAGAATTTCCTTTTCACGGATCCAATTAGGAGAAGAGCGATAATATGATGTGTGATCACCCTTACAGTTTGCACAGCGTTCGGGTTTTTCACAAGTTTTACCATCATGTCCGACCTCTGCACAACGTGCACAGGTAACATTGCTACGACAGGTTGTATTAGTATGCCCATAACGTTGGCATTTAAAACAGCGGAGAGGATTAGGTATATAAGGCCTGACTGGACAGTTTAGATTACCGTCTTTAATTCTAGTAGGTAAAATATGGCTATTGAATGTGAGAATAATGTGTTTTGTAGGAAGAATTTGCCCATTTCGACGGATAGTGATACGACGAACATCTATTATGTTTTGATCGCTTAAATTAGATAGAAGTTCTTCTTTAGTGGAAAATAAAAGATCTGGTTCAGATATTACACTACGGCAAGTATTCAGAGTATGATGTGCTTTAATAGAAACAGTACTTATATTATTGGGATTTGACAAAAGTTCAGACTGCCTGGCTGAAGAAACCTCAACCAGTAAATCACCAGATTGTAATTTTTTTAGAGAATGACCATCCCCCAAGACAGACTGGAAAGTTTTTGCTATAAGAAACGGTGAAGTTTTTTTGAAAGAACTATCAGAGAGACTATCAGTGTGTTTAATAACAAAAAAATGAGTAAATAAAGACTGTACATCTTGTTGCTCTCCACATGGGAGAGAAGTAGAAGGAACTTTAGTATTTCCATCCATATTTGAAAAAAAAATAGTTCAGATCCTGGTCGCACCACCAACTACCGAGCGAAACAAGGGGATGCACATTCGTGCACCAGTGCTAACCAGGGCCCATATGGTCACAAGACACTCCTATGCCAGTGTCCACCCTTACGAGATGGTTAGTAAGTACTCGCTCACTTGATCTCCAGCCAGTGACAAGTCAGCTGACCAGCCGATTGATGCATACGGGACCAATATGCACCTCCCGTCTACCTGAAGCAGAGGCCAAAGCAGTGTGTTGGTTACCCTCAACTGCCAGGATCCCCTTTCCAGGGACACGGGTCGCCACGTACTGCAAACACGTGGGTGGTTTACAATTTTCCATGAGTCGATATACAGGATGACATCGGCTCATGCAGAATTGCTGGTTGGTTGGTTGGTTGGTTAGAGTTTTATGGCACAAAGTCCTCATACGGACATGCTGCGCCAAGAAAAAGTTAAGGAGTAAAACATAGTTAAAATTAAAAGTTACATTAAAAGATTGTCAGAGATATAAAAGTGAAAAAACAAACCAAAATGAAGAAAGCAATGTGATGATACAAGTAATTAAAAATAATGCACAATGAAAGCGACAATACACAAAGTTTTAAAAGCCAAAAAATAGTTAAAAGACGAGAATATTTAAATTAAAAAAATTCTAAAAGCTCTAAAGTTATGAAAAGTTATAATTAGTCAAAGCAATAAAGCATAAAATGTTATATAATACTGCTTTAAAAACAAACTTATAATTAAAAATTTTAAAACGAGATAAAGCTACGTAGGATGAATAACTTCGAAAACAGTATTATTGTCGTCATTATCAGAGTCATAGCTACAAGAGTCCATAGCCTCTTCTGCATAGTTGAGCAGCTGTTTGTGATCTTTAATATTAGTTATTGCTGGGCTAAGACATGATTTATTGCCTTTTCTCTTCACAGTTTTCCACTGTGAAGAGATTTGAGTTGGAGGTTTCTTTCTTTCTTTTTGCGCGAAAGTTTTTTCATTTGCTTTCAAGGTTGGACACACAATAGGTTTCACTAATTTGCTTTTATCTGTAGCTGGCGTTTTTTTTGTCTTATGTTCGGTTGATATTTTTGATTTAACTGATGATGTTTGGGGAGAATTAGGTTTCTGTAATGATAGAACTGGAGATGAAGCAGCCTTAGTTTCAGTCTGATGATTAGATGACTTTTTGGATCCAACTGGAGATTTCTGTGAATGAGTAAATTGATATTCTAATTTAACTGGTTCTGAGGATGGTAGCCAACGTTCCAATAATGGGGTACCATAGCATTTACTACCAAGAGAGACGTCCCGGGTTTTTTTAGGTGAAGTATTGGTTGAATGTGTCATAGATGTATTATTTGGTGGAAAAGAGCAGTCGGTCTGGGTACTGATGTGCCTTACGGATTTTGGTTGTTGTTTGAGTATACTGGAGTATGATGCCCCAACAGATGGGGTCCTGATTTCAACATGTTTACGAGCTTCAGGGTAGGAGAGATTTTGGGTTATTTTAACAGCAAGAATTTCCTTTTGACGGATCCAATTAGGACAAGAGCGAGAATATGATGTGTGATCACCCTTGCAGTTTGCACAGCGTTCGGGTTTTTCACAAGTTTTACCATCATGCCCGACCTCAGCACAGCGTGCACAGGTAACATTGCTACGACAGGTTGTATTAGTATGGCCATAACGTTGGCATTTGAAACAGCGGAGAGGATTAGGTATATAAGGTCTGACTGGACAGTTTAGATAGCCAGCTTTGATTCTAGTAGGTAAAATATGGCTGTTGAAGGTGAGAATAATGTGTTTTGTAGGAAGAATTTGCCCATTTCGACGGATAGTGATACGACGAACATCTATTATGTTTTGATCGCTTAAATTAGATAGAAGTTCTTCTTTAGTGGAAAATAAAAGATCTGGTTCAGATATTACACCACGGCAAGTATTCAGAGTTTGATGTGCTTTAACAGAAACAGAAAAAGTACCCATATCATTGGAATTTGACAAAAGTTCAGACTGCCTGGCTGAAGAAACCTCAACCAGTAAATCGTCAGATTGTAATTTTTTTAGACAATGACCATCCCCCAAGAGAGACTGGTAAGTTTTTGCTATAAGAAATGGTGAAGTTTTTTTGAAAGAACTATCAGAGAGACTATCAGTGTGTTTAATAACAAAAAAACGAGTAAATAAAGACTGTACACTTTGTTGCTCTCCACATGGAAGAGACGTAGATTGGTTGGTTGGTTGTTTGGAGTTTTATGGCACAAGGTCCCTTCAGGGACATGCTGCGCCAAGAAAAAAGTAAGGTGTAAAACATGGTTAAAATTTAAAAGTTACATTAAAAGACTGTATGAGATATATAAGTTATAAACAAAGTAAACTGAAGAAAGAAATGTGATGATACATGTAATAAAAATAATGTACAATGAAAGTGACAATACACAAGGTTTAAAAATCCAAAATGTAATTAAAAGACAAAGCATATATTTAAATTAAAAATCTCTAAAAGCTCTAAGGTTATGAAAAGTTAAAATTAATCCAAAAAACAAAGCATAACACAGTATAGTAATACTGCCTAAAAAAAAGTTATAATTCAAAATTTAAAAAACTCCATAAAAAATCATGTAGGATTAAATTTTTCGAAAACAACATTTTCATCGTCATCAGAGTCATAACTGTAAGATTCCATAGCCTCTTCTGCATAGTTCAGTAACTGTTTGGTATTCTTTACATTTGTGATTGCTGGGCTCAGGCATGATTTCTTGTCTTTTCTCTTCACAGTTTTCCACTGTGAAGAGACTTGCGTTGGAGGTTTCTTCCTTTCTTTTTGCGCACAAGTTTTTTCATTAGCTTTCTGAGTTGGGCGAATTGGTTTCACCAATTTGCTTTTATCTGGAGCTGGCGTTTGTTTAGTCTTGTGTTCGGTTGATATTTTTGATTGAACTGATAATGTTCGGAGGGAATTAGGTTTCTGTAATGGTATTGGAGATGAAGAAGCCTTAGTTTCAGTCTGATGATTAGATGACTTTTTGGATCCAACTGGAGATTTCTGTGACTGAGTAAGTTGATATTCTATTGTAACTGGTTCTGAGGATGGTAGCCAACGTTCCAATAATGGGTACCATAGCATTTACTACCAAGAGACACGTCACGGGTTTCTTTAGTTGATTGTATAATACTTGAATTATTTGTGGAAAAGAGCAGTCAGTCTGGGTACTGATGTGCCTTACGGATTTTGATTGTTGTTTGAGTATACTGGAGTATGATGCCCCAACAGATGGGGTCCTGATTTCAACAAGTTTACGAGCTTCAGGGTAGGAGATTTTTTGGGTTATTTTAACAGCAAGAATTTCCTTTTCACGGATCCAATTCGGACAAGAGCGAGAATATGATGTGTGATCACCCTTACAGTTTGCACAGCGTTCGGGTTTTTCACAAGTTTTACCATCATTTCCGACCTCTGCACAACGTGCACAGGTAACATTGCTACGACAGGTTGTATTAGTATGGCCATAACGTTGGCATTTAAAACAGCGGAGAGGATTAGGTATATAAGGCCTGACTGGACAGTTTAGATAACCGGCTTTAATTCTAGTAGGTAAACTATGGGTATTGAATGTGAGAATAATGTGTTTTGTAGGAAGAATTTGCCCATTTCTACGGATAGTGATACGACGAACATCTATTATATTTTGATCGCTTAAATTAGATAGAAGTTCTTCTTTTGTGGAAAATAAAAGATCTGGTTCAGATATTACACCACGGCATGTATTCAGAGTATGATGTGTTTTAACAGAAACAGAAAAAGTACTTATATTATTGGGATTTGACCAAAGTTCAGACTGCCTGGCTGAAGAAACCTCAACCAGTAAATCACCAGATTGTAATTTTTTTAGAGAATGACCATCCCCCAAGACAGACTGGAAAGTTTTTGCTATAAGAAATGGTGAAGTTTTTTTGAAAGAACTATCAGAGAGACTATCAGTGCGTTTAATAACAAAAAAACGAGTAAATAAGGACTGTACATCTTGTTGCTCTCCACATGGGAGAGAAGTAGAAGGAACTTTAGTATGTCCATCCATAATTGAAAAAAATAGAATTCAGACCCCGGCCGCACCACCCACTACCGAGCCCAACAAGGGGATGCACATTCGTGCACCAGTGCTAACCAGGGCCCATACGGTCACAAGACACTCCTATGCCAGTCTCTACCCTTAACGAGATGGCTAGTAAGTACTCGCTCACTTGATCCCCAGCCAGTGACAGAAGTCAGCTGACCAGCCGATTGATGCATATGGGACCAATATGCACCTCCCGTCTACCTGAAGCAGAGGCCAAAGCAGTGTGTTGGTTTCCCTCAACTGCCAGGATCCCCCTTTCCAGGGACACGGGTTGCCACGCACGGCTAACACGTGGGTGGTTTACAATTCTCTATGAGTCGATATACAGGATGATATCGGCTCATACAGAATTGCCCTCACCTCCGAAGAGGAAACCACAACGAGAGAGAAACAAAGAGGAAAGAAACACGAGAGAAATAAGAGGAAAAGGGACAGATCGCTCAGGAACCCGGGGTTGCGAAGCCCGTGAATAACTAAAGAAGGTATCCCCCTGGGGGTGAAGAGAAGTTGAAGGAACATTAGTATTTCCATCCATATTTGAGGAAAAAAAAAAAAAAAAAAAAAAATAGTTCAGACCCCGGCCGCACCACCCACTACCGAGCCCAACAAGGGGATGCACATTCATGCACCAGTGCTAACCAGGGCCCATACGGTCACAAGACACTCCTATGCCAGTCTCCACCCTTAACGAGATGGCTAGTAAGTACTCGCTCACTTGATCCCCAGCCAGTGACAAGTCAGCTGACCAGCCGATTGATGCATACGGGACCAATATGCACCTCCCGTCTATCTGAAGCAGAGGCCAAAGCAGTGTGTTGGTGTCCCTCAACTGCCAGGATCCCCCTTTCCAGGGACACGGGTCGCCACGCACGGCAAACACGTGGGTGGTTTACAATTCCCCATGAGTCAATATACAGAATGATATCGGCTCATGCAGAATTTCCCTCACCTTCGAAAAGGAAACCACAACGAGAGTGAAAGAAAGAGAAAAGAAAGACAAGAGAAAAAAGAGGAAAAGGAAAGGAGAAAGATCGCTCAGGTGCCCGGGGTTGCGAAGCCCGTGAATACCTAAAGAAGGTATCCCCCTGGGGGCATGCAGAATTGCCCTCACCTCCTAAGAGGAAACCACAATGAGAGTGAAACAAAGAGGAAAGAAAGGCAAGCGAAATAAGAGGAAAAAGAAAAGAGAAAGATTGCTCAGGAACCTGGGGTTGCGAAGCCCGTGAATACCTAAAGAAGGTATCCCCCTGGGGTTTTTTTTTTCATTTAGTTTTGTATACTGCTATTCATGTTTCACATTTAGAAGAAGGGAGACAAATAAGCACCAATCATTTTACTGGTATGATTTTTCTTTTTTATATATATATAATAAATCTTAGCACTTACACCAAGCTTTGAGAGGAAAAGTTATTTTAAGTGTAAAATGAATGTTTTAAATACGAAAGATAAACTTCTAAGTATTGAAAAGTTGAAAAGTATTCTAAATACTAAGGTAAATTTGTTTCATTTAATCTTTTTATTTCAATAGATTGCTTTTCATTATATTCATCAACTAAATTGTCATTTTTAAATTTTATGAGTGAAAATATGCTAATTTATCCTTAATTTTTCTCTAAAATGATGTCAGTTGTTCAAAGGATTATTTTTAAATTTAATTGCCATTAGTTAGCGGTAAGTCGCAACTTTCAAACAGCAAATTAACTTTATCAAACCTTACCTTATTGTATTTGGTAGGTCTTTCTTCCTAATTAAAAGTTCAGGAGCAAACCTTATAACACTGCAAGCACAAATTTAGTTTAGATAGTATTGCATCAAAGTGGGGTAGAATGTAAATAAAGTGGTGCTATGTATGAATATGTATTTTTAATTATATTCTTTTTACTTGTTTTTAAACTGTTCTCACTATGGGGGGAAAAAAAACCTATTAATGAAAATATTACTGTTTCTAGGAAAAATAAATTTAAGAAATTTCTTTTAAATGTTCAAATCAATCATTTTCAGCTCAAGCAATGATAAAAATTTCAACCATATAAAAAAATGTTTTGTTTGTGTGCTTCCCTCTTCTATGTTTTTTTTTTTTTCTCTCTTTAAAATCAGTTATTTTCATGTTTTCAAATGATTAAAACGCTTAATATTTCGTCCAAATTCTTCACGTGTCTTTCTTATTATTTTTAATAATTCCTTTATTAATGCAAAATATTTTATTTAGTAAAAATGTATGTTTCATCAAAATATATTTAAAATGTGCTTCATAAAACATGTAACTACTGTATATAGATTATAAATAGAATAATTTTAGAGGTTTTTATCATTTATTTCATTTAAAAATATTTAATTATGCAAACACTTGATATTTAGCATGTATTCTGCATCTAATTTTCTTGCTATTTTCTTTTATAAATCCCTATTAATTGTATTTCATGGATAATGAGAAGGTCATTTAATCAAATTATGTTTAGTTTGTTATATGTTTTGGAAAATATGTATTGTTCAATTTGTAAGTCTAAAAGATTATTTATTTATATTTAAAAATTCTGAACTGATAATTTACTGTGGTTTTAAATGATAAAAAATGCTGTATATCTAACCCAGATTCTCCATGTGTCAATGCCATTTTCTTCCCTAATAATTCATTATTTCTGTAGTATGCAAAATACCTTATTTGGTAAAAAAAAATAAATGATTTTAATTAAAATGTTTGAATATAAATCTGTTTTCAAAAATATAAATTATTTATCTGGCATAGGTGTTCACCAAAAGATTGGAAATTAAAAATTTTTAACATCATCAAAACATTTGGATTCTCATTATAATTTGATGTATGAAAGGATTTTTTGGGTTTTGTTTTAAGACTCAGTAAGCTGTGAAGTGTATAACTTGTGCTTCTCTATAAAAGCATTTCATTGAAATAATTTGCTTATTTATTTGAAATAATCATTTTAAAATAGTAGCATCCTGACAATGTTTTCGCCACAATTTTTAAGCAAGTAGTTTGGAATTTAAGTAATGGTTTTAAGTAATGGTTAGTAATTATTTTGACAAATATGAAGCAGTTGTTTTAATAAGGCCAAATTTTAGACATCCAAAATAAGAGAACTGCAGAAATATTTACTTTTTATTAATATTAAGGTAAGTTGATTCCATCATGTGATAATTTTTACTTTATGTTTAACTATCATGTATTTTTCATAATCATTTCATGTTCTTTTTTTATGAAAAGCTAGGCAAGTATGCTTGTACATATATTTAAAAGTTATCAGAAAAAAATCAAAATCTATATTTTTGTAAAAACCTTCTTATGAAGTTATTTTAACTTACTGAAGCTGGCAATATTTTGTTTTTAGTATCTTATAAGATTTCCCATTACTACCTCAGTTAAGAGGCATCTGTGAGAAAAAATTCTAAATTCATGTGTCAATATTTTTGAAAAAAATTAAAACTTTAACAATGTTAAATTTTATAAAATATCTTTGATTTATTTAGTTCATAAATTTTTTTTATGCACCTTGCATTCCTTTTATGTGTTTATGAGAAATGGTAAAAAAAAAAAAAAAAAAAAAAAATGCTAAAAATTGTATTACATTTATTATTTCTTTAATGTGTAAAGCTGGAAATGTTGGTATGTCGATAAAGTAACTAGGGGGGAAAATCTCAGGCTTTTTCATTTTGGAAACTTGGGAAGTCTGCCCATGAGATACCTGGTGAGGTTGAGCTTTCCGTCAATTCAAAATCAAAAGTCAACGAAGAAGTATGCAATTTACTGATTAAAACGAATCATCAAATTGGGATATAGAAAAAACTAGACAAAGTAGAAAAAAAAAAGTTAAAATATTTTGGAAAATAAAAATCGAGCTTCTCTTAAGAATTAGTAGAAAGAAATGTTTGACTGGGCAAAACTCTCGAATATATAGCCTATATCAAATAATCCATTTCCCCATTAGCAGAAAGCTATAGAAGTAGCACAGAAGCTTCCTTATGAAATATTTTTAATGTTATTGATGACGAAATTATTAAACTTCATTATGGCAGAAACTAAACGTTACACTTCTCAAAATAGTGAAAACAAAATATAGAAGAATAAAGTCTGCTGAGTATTCAATTCAGCGCAGTCTTAGTATGAAGTAGAAGTTCAGAGTTTAATGTAGTGCAGTAGTCTCACAGTGTCTGATCAGAGTTCAACAGTTTCGTGACAGAAATGTGCCTACAGCCGGCCCGGGTAGTGATTATGCCTGGTACATTCAAACTGGTCAAGCTTGTTACAGAGCTTTTTGACCATGTTTATTAGCTCGTTTAAGAGTGAAAAGGTACTTTATAATATAAAAGTAAACAGTAATAGGATTTCTGTGTGATGTGCATGGAAGTGATTGTGATTACTAGTGAACGACATTACTGTGCCCTATGCAACCAGACTATCTGTGATGTGCTCCTCATCTGGCAATTAGATGTTTGCAGGCCAATCATATAATTTTGTTCCAATATATTTTTTAAGAGTATTTGTACCAAAGAGTACAGTAGGGTATTGTTTGCCCAATTCCAACTTAAGTAACAAAGGTCATAATTAAAATGGTAAAATTAATAAAATTAATTGTAATGTTAAGAAACATAATTTTTACTCGCAGTTGTATGAGACTGGCTAGTATTATAACTTTAGTAAATCGTATATATAGGTTGTAAATAAATAATTAGTTATGTTGTTTATTTGTGATTATTTTCCACATCATGAGTCTCTCTTTATTTCAACGAATTATATTGTTTATATTTCAGATAAATCATAGGTTAATGAATAGGAATGTTATTTAATAATAAATTATTATATATACAGCAATTCTTTTTGACAGGTTTTCTTTGTAAGGTTATTTGTATGAGGCTTAATGGTGCAAAATCCCTTAAGGGACATGCTGCGCCAAAACAAACTAAAAGCACAAAAAAGTGAAGAGTAGTAGAACGTAGTTTCTGACTCCAGTTCGGAAAATCCGATAGCGAATATTGAAATGATTGATGCTGAGGATAGTGGTTCGCAGTTTTCTAATAATAATCCTTATGTCGTTGTTCTTCTACACCAGTAGAATCATTGTTAAAAAGGGCGGCTGATAATGAAGGCAGAATCTTTAGCATCTTATTAATGAATACAGAATCAGCGGTGTGACGTTCAAACAGAAAAAATGGCAAATATTGAGCATGCCATGAAAATTGATAATATAAAATTTTCCTGAATGGGAAATATACTTTCTACGAAAGATGTGATGTGTGCCATAAATATTATAAAGTTTCTTCATTTCTGGGCATCCAAATATCCTCCAGAATTATATGGAAAAACATTTCTAATAGGTTTCTCCTGTTCAATATGCCAGTTGACATATGTTTAGTGGAAACTGCCCAGGAAATAGGGGAATCAAATAATCTTCGTATTCTTGAATTGCGCCGCTTTAAAATGAAAGATGAAACGTTGCCTGTTCTTATTACAATTTTGGGCACCTCCTTCGCCCCCTGATATAACATGGTTCTCTGTCCAGTGAATCCACCAATTTATTGTTTGTCCCCGCCAATGTTTAAAATGTTACAAGTTTAACCACAATACAATCCGCTGTAAATCTCAGCAGTTATGTGCCACTTGTGGTACTCATCATGGTGGCCTTTCGAAAGACCCAATATCTTGTATCAACTGTGGAGCGGAACACAGAGCTGACTACAATCAATGCTCTTTCTGTCTCAAAGAAGTCTTGTTCCTAAGTCCTTTCTGTCATTTGTAGATGACTGTAGGTAATTTTCCCTCAAATCTGAAACCAAAACTTATGCTAAGGTAGCAAGTGTTCAAAAAACAGAAGTGGAAGAGTTTCAAAAAATTATCGAAATTCGAACCAATACTATGCTGGTGAACTGTTTAGCGAAATGGAATGATGTTTCACCGGAGAGATGTAAACGCCTTAACCCTTTCAGGGGCAAGGCATTTCTGCTCCAAAATTTTCAAATAATTAATTCACACTGCAAATTACGAACAAATTTATTTGAAAATAATCAAAATCTTTTCTTCACGTATATTATAGATCTAAATTGTACTAAAAAAATTATTGGTGCCATTTTGCAATTTGGGCATTAAAATTAATCGTTTGCAGACTGCAAACGACGCCCCTGACCGGGCGATTCTCCACCAACCTTTAACTTGCGGCTCAACTCTCGGTTGAGAAACCGGAACAGATGTCATATTCGCCCCATATTGGCACGATTTTTTTCGGTTGCCAATTTGGCGAAAACATCAACAGCATAAACAACATAATCCGGGTTACCACATCAAGCAAAATAACGACACTTTGGCGCAAGTTAAGTACGTGTTGCCTATATGATATTGGCGACAGAAAAAAATCGCGCCAATATGGGGCGAATATGACATCTGTACCGAGAAACCTTAGGTTGCCAAATCTAACTGCCAGTTAATATTTCGAATTCATCGATAACTTTCAAGCCGCGACTAGTCGACCTGAGTTAGTCAACCCTCAGTTGAAATCTGCGTAACTGATTGGCTAAAGTACTCACGTGAGTAATCACGTGAGCAGATTTCACCTAGCGTCTGCTAATTTTCTAGTTTGTTTTTACCAAAGCCATTTACACTGCAAATTCGTGCGTGCTTTTTAAGTTCTTGAAAAATGGAAAAGCAGGGTAGTAGAGCTCTTTTCACTCAGATGGAAAGCGAGTTATTGCTTGAATTAATTCGCGGAAAATTAGCAATAATCGAATGCAAGGAAACGAACAAAGTTTCTGTTCAGCAGAAAAAGGATGCTTATGATGAAATTGCGCGCGTATTTAATTCAAATATAGGAGTGAGTTATAGAACAGCCAAACAACTCTGTCAAAAATATCAAAATTTAAAGAAAGATGCGAACAGATTATCTGCATTACAGAGGGGCGAAATAAGAAAAACAGGGGGAGGAATCCCTGTTATAGAAAATCTGTCAAATATAGGAGAGTCCATCCTGTCCATGGGCGTCATAACAAAACCTCTGTCGACGCGGTTTGATAGCGATGCCTCTTTTCTGGATTATGTTGACACAGATAGAGGTAAGCAAATTTATTAATACTTATTTAAATATATTAAAGACATTTAACAATGATTATTATAAAGATTTTTTTTCATAATATTTAACAAATCTCTTCTTTTACCTTAGGAATTCCCGATGCCGGAGAATGCTCTATGTACGACAAAGTAAGTGAAAATTTTAGATCTATATTTTACTGATCAAAATTTTTATTTTTCACATTTGAACTTAACAAAGCTAGAATTGCTCAAGTTATTTTTTCATGAAATTATTGTTTAAATGAAACAAACTGAATGTTTACTCACTGTAATACAATAAACCATTTTCATGTTTTCATTCACTTGTAGTTTTAATTAGTATGTTAACCCTTAACTACTGTGACAGAAATTGTTGCATAGGTACTATGAATGTACTTGAAAGATTGATTATCTATGAGATATCTAATAGTATGCTATTTTTGTATACTAAATTTTATATTCAACTATTTTAATTAAAATTCATTTACTCAGAAGTATATAGCAGTACTACCAGGTTTGTAAACGAATCAATGTCACTAGTAACTACAGTTAAACTGAAAATTATAAGTTAAACTATGAAAAAAAAAATCAGTATCAACAGTTAAGGGTTAATTTTTTCACAACTTTTGGTTCATCTTAACCATATTTTTAAAAAAAATGTTATGCATCAAACTGGGGAAGAAAAAATAATGGTTCAAAGAAAGATCATAATTATTGAACATTTTTCAACTACCAATTTATCATTTCAATCTATATGTCAGCGCTCATGCTCCTTTACAATTAACTTTGTTGTAAAATTGTATGTAATGCTTAAATGAGGTTTTAAAATTTTATTTGAGATATATTTAAAAAAAGAAAAAATCTTTTCAAATTTTTAAATATTAAAATCGCTGTTTTCTGTGAAAATGCATTTTATTAGACATACATTCGCATATGTATGTAGTGGTAAAAATATTTTTCTTCATATAGCCTAATATTTACATCTAATACACTACAGCCTAATATAATTTAACACCTGATCCTATATAAAAGACTAGCTCCTTGTTATATCTATCTCATGTTGATATATATATATATATAGTATATTCGTACCGTCTGAAAAAATAAGTCATAAGCTGTAGTTTAATCGCATTTTTAGTTTCTCTAGATATACAGTGTTAGGAAACTAATGGAATCATGATAAACTTATTATGGAAATATTGGTATATTTATTATATTTTGAAGTGCTTCCAATCAGTTTTAGCTATTTTCACATAGATTCCATACATACATATGCATGTAAGAATTTCCTCACATTTTCAGCTCACCATTGTAAAATTAAGATTTATATTTTTATTTACTGTCATGTTTCTGTAAAGTGTTTGGAAACTCGAGTGCAGTCATTCCAGATTTATTTTTTTTTAAGTAATTGTATTTAAATTTCATGATTAGATTACGTATCTTTCTTATTTTTGCTAAGAAATTTGTAATTATGTGTGTAAACTGACATTTTGGACACGAAAGTAACACATTTTCTTGTATATAATTTTTTACAAAATTTGTGATACCCACAAATTCATTGCATTTTTTTATTATAGCAGATGCAATATAATGAGGGATCACTATTTAACACTTCTTCAGTTTCGAGTGTTTACCTTGACAAAATCTGAAAGTAGCTATCTAAAAAGCAGTAAACCAACGTTTAAATGCACAAATAATGGATGAAAAGCAGCAAACAGCTGTTTCGAATCTACAGCGAGATTCTTCTTCAGTGCAAGATAGGGAAAAAGGAACAGCGTGCTAGAAAAAGCAAGGCTGAGCAAAATGATAGACAGAGACGCGCTGCCTTATATACCCTATGCGGGTATCGAAAGCGCCAGAAACAACCAATGAGAGAGAAGCAGTGGAAACGACTGGGTGGACAAGTAGCGACATCTACCGGAGAAGGAGAGAAAAAGAAACCAAAAAAGAGGAAATTAAATTAATGCTTTCCAAATACTTGGAAAATCTGGAGTACTTTATAAGTCATTGACTAAAGAGTGAGAATTTTTAATGATGTGGTAAGCTTCCCAAAAATCAAGATCAAGGTTAGAAGAACATTTTTGGATAATGGTGGCTGAGGAAAAATCGAACCTATGTTGAGAAGTCCAAGAATGTTGAGCAATAGAAGAACGTTTGAGCTCCTGATTTTTAACATAACCTTCATGCTCTTTTAAACAAAATCTAAGAGCACGTTTAGTCTGGCCAATATTATCCAAAAATGTTCTTCTAACCTTGATCTTGATTTTTGGGAAGCTTACCACATCATTAAAAATTCTCACTCTTTAGTCAATGACTTATCTAGTACTCCAGATTTTCCAAGTATTTGGAAAGCATTAATTTAATTTCCTCTTTTTTGGTTTCTTTTTCTCTCCTTCTCCGGTAGATGTCGCTACTTGTCCACCCAGTCGTTTCCACTGCTTCTCTCTCATTGGTTGTTTCTGGCGCTTTCGATACCCGCATAGGGTATATAAGCCAGCGCATCTTTGTCTATCATTTTGCTCAGCCTTGCTTTTTCTAGCACGCTGTTCCTTTTTCCCTATCTTGCACTGAAGAAGAATCTCGCTGTAGATTCGAAACAGCTGTTTGCTACTTTTCATCTATTATTTGTGCATTTAAACGTTGGTTTACTGCTTTTTAATATTCCTGCACAAAGGCTATAATTGCTATTTTAAAGTAGCTATCTAGTTGCTACTTTTTAAAATTAGTTGTACAATTAACTAAATTTTCAATGAAGTAATTGCATTGTAGCCTGCAACAGTAAGAAAGTAGTTTTTCTGACTCCTGCTAATACTTCAAAAAAGAAATTAAACACTTTTCATGTCTTAGAAAGGTAAAATGTATAAAAATGTCTTTTGATAAATATTTGTTTTTTAATTTATTCTAAAAATACAAAAAATTGTTCGTAATTGATACATTGTTAAAACAGATTAACAATATCAGCATTAAGTAATTTGTGTCAGGGCTACGGTCCACCTTCAAAGCTGTATGTATATTGTCCATTTTTATATATTGAGGTTTACTGCAATATACATGAACTTGTGTTATAAATAACTCGGGATGATTCCTGTGCATTATCTACATATAAGTCCTAATAATTTACATAACACAAGCTACTTTTATTTTAGTATATTTCAGAATTGCTTATATATGTTGCTAGTATTTCTAGAACTTCTAAAACAAGAAATTACAGAAGTGCATGGATTAATGTTTAAATAAATAATTTTTTTAAAAAAAGTAGAGTTGACTGGAAGGAAGGGGGAATTCTGCTTTTATTGAAGCAATTGATAGTTTCACTCTCACACATGTTTTTAAAATTAGCAAAAGTACTTATGAGCCATTCCATGTCATGTGTGGGACAGCTTATGCTGCTGTTTTAATAAAGTTATAATATCCTCAAATTAAAACAACTATGCTAATATAAAAATCTAAGGGGTTTTGTTATATATTTTAACAACTTATACGTTAACAGATGAAGGGATATATAAAAATATTGCATGCAGGACATTTTGCCCATTTCTCATGGAATGGCCCTGAAACGTGCAGATTACTCAGGTCTAGAATTCAAAATGTGGAGATTTTTAAATCTATAAAAAATGGGCAGCTTACTTGGGTCTAGGGCTTAAATAACGAGATTTTTAAACCTATTAAAGGGCCATCAAATCTCGCGTTTGAGGCAGCTTTGCATATTACTGCTGTTTTAACAATGCTATCGTATCCCAAAATTAAAACAATTAAGCTAATATGAAAATCTATTGGTTTTTGTTATTATTAATGTATAGTTTATATTCTAACAACTTTTAAGTTAATAGATATAGGTATTTATGTAAGTGTCATGTGCAAGACATTTTATCTGTTATTCATGTAATGTCCCTAATTAATGATAAATGTGTCTCATTTTGTGAATTTGCAATAGAAAGACTTTTGCAAATATATTATGATAAATTCTTAACTTCTATGTTTAAAATGCAGAGTTTCCCCCCAGGTTTAAAAAAGGGCAGGGTGCTTCTTGTAGGAAAAGGGCACTTTTGGATTCCGAAGGTCATGCTTTGGATTATTAAGGGCACTTTTTAAAAAATCTTTAAGGCATACTTTTGATTTTTAAAACTGTGTTTAATATTTAATAGACGCTATTTTAAAGACAACAATGAGTCAATTTTTACTATGCAAGTAAATTTTTTAATAAACAAAGAAGTAAAGGCACTTTTTCTAGCTGAGGGCAATAAGGGTGCTAATGTTTTTCATCGGAGGCAAGAGGGGTGCTATTTTGTAAACGTAAGGGCAGGCAGGGTGCAGCACCCTCCTGAAACTGTCTAGGCGAAACTCTGAAAATGTTTATTCAGTGCTAATATTTATACTGTGATTAAATCTTAGAAAATATTTTAACTTTTGCTAAATTACCTTTTTTTTTTTTTTTTTTGAGTCTGACACCCTAAGAAATATTAAAACCCTTTAGGAGGGCAATTCCACCTCACCCCTACCAGGGTTTGTAAAGCTGGGCCCAGTTCGAAGAAACCCGGTGGGTTTTTTCAGAATGGGCCCACTTGAAAAAGCCCACTGAAAAACCCATAATGTGGGTTTTTTCAATTTTCAGAAATAATTTAAAAATTTAAACAACATATACATTTAATGAATTTAAGTCATTTCAGTAAATTTTGAAAAAATATTAATGTATAAAAGCCATTACATACACATCTGAAGTAAAATAAAAATGTATTTCAGCACATCGAAATACTTTACTAACATAGAACCTAGTAGGGCAACATACATAGTACATACTTATAGGAAAAGTTATATCATAAGAATGTCTTTATATAAAAAATTCAAATCAACTATATTCATAGAAATAAAAAATATGCATTTTTACTTTCTTCTATCTTTACAAGAAGAAAGTATTGGATTCGTGAAAAATTTCGACTTCCAGTTTATGATGGATTTGTACATTTTAAAAAGGTCCTGAAGACGATTTGATGGTTATTAGAAAATGTCTGTCTGAATGCAAAAAAAAAATTTGTGAGTGTTCTATCTCAAGAACTAATGCACAGAATTTCACAAAACTTTAGACTGAGTTAGAGCTTGATGTAAACTGGTGCTGATTAGTTTTTGGTGTATACTGCCCAACAGGTGGCGCTGCTATGCTGCATTTATCTCAATTTTTGCAATAGCTTTATCTCAAGAACTAATGCACGGATTTTCATAAAACTGCATATTCAATTACAAGTTAAGTTGTTGCTTATTGAATTTTGGTGCATATCGCCCAACAGGTAGTGCTGCTATGCTGCATTTTTCGCAATTTCATCAATAACTCTTATCTCAAGAATTAATGTACGGAATTGAATAAAAATTTACATTCAGTTAGACCTTGATATAAACTGGTGCTGATTAGTTTTTGGTGTATATCGCCCAACAGTGGCGCTGTTGTGCTGCATTTATCTCACTTTTTGCAATAACTTTATCTCAAGAACTAATAATGCATGGATTTTCATCAAACTTCAGATTCAGTTCGATGGTGACGTAAACTGTCACTGATCATGTTTTGTTGTAAATTGCACAACAGGTGATACTTATATCTCCTTGTTAAGTGCATCCAATTCAACAAATCTGTATTTTACAATCCTCATAATGGGCATAAATTGTCATTTAATTTTGGCACAGTGATAGCGAATTTTGAATTATTAACATGTATGAGATGGAAGAAACTTTTGGGTTTGGCACATCCGACTAGTTTACCCCTTTTTTTCTTCCTACTTATGTTTTAAATTTTAATATTCTATTCATTATTTGATTTAAAGAAAATTAACATTTTGTATCTTCTATTATATTTAAAACTAATTTGTGGGAAACACTGACATTTAATTAAATTCATATAATTTATACAATTTATAACTTGTAAAATAGCATTACAATTATATTGTATATAAGAGAACAATGTATTTTTTTATGTATAGTGTATATAATATATAGAAAATATAGTATACAATAATGTAATTATGCATATATTATACTCTTGAAAAACCCGATTTTCCCCGGGGAAAATTGGGTTTTGCGAACCCTGCCCCTACCCTACCCAAATGACAATTTTAACATAAAATACTTTCAAACAAGCAACATAAAAAATACTTTAATTTTTCTTTACTTCAGATTACAGTATCTGCTTTGTTAGATGCAAATACTTCATACAGAGGAAGTAATTTTGTAGCAGGGAAATCAACATTAAAAATTCTTGGTAAAGCAATAGCATATTCCATATGGCCAAGGGCCTGGTGCTCATACAAGTGTCCAGTAACCCATAGCTATAGTGCCTGGAATATATAGTGTGGAAATTGGCTATCCCTGTAATACTTAAAAAAGTGCTAAAATATTATATCCCTTAAATCCCTGTGCAATGATACTGCTGCAATATGCAGATCGCAGCGACATCTGCAGGATATTTCCTACAACTGCAAGAAATTGCTAGTCTACACAATGTAAAACTAGTAATACGAAAATCCTGCAGATGTCACTGCGATCGACACTTGGGATTTTAGCAGTATCGACGCACATTTAAGGGATACAAATTTTTAGCACTGTTTGGATAGCATATTTCCACACTAGGTATACTAGACGCTGCACCATAGCTTTGGGGGGACTCTGATTTCTTTTTTTTTTTTTTTATAATTAGCCTAGAATATTAATTCAACTCAACAGAAACACAATTTTTTTCACAAAATGGCAAAATTGTTCGTACATCTGAACCTGGTTCTACAGCTGAAATGAAAGTAATTAAAAATTTTCACTAATCAGCGAAAATTAAGATATCGATTTGAAAATTTCACAGCACACAGAGAAAGATATTTTACATCTGTGTATAAAATGGTTGAAAATTGCATTTCTGTTGAGTTTAATTAATATTCTAGGCTAATTATAAAAAAAAAAAAAAAAAAGAAATCAGAGTCCCCCAAAAGCTATGGTAATTGTTGTTAATTTTTTTAAAAAACTGATGGCGACAGTGACAGTACAAAAGTTTGGAGAAAGAACCCTACAGGGACGAACATTCATTAAAAACCAAACAAAAAAGAGATCTTTTTCCAACTGACCTCCATTTCATTTCCAAAATCGGTGGATCAGAGATTATATAACATGTAGGCAATTATTAAATGTGGCCAAATGCTTAAAACATAATTTTAAAACATTTTATCAAATTTAATCGAAGATTATTAGTGTGTTCTGTGCAGGGCTGCGGAGTTGGATTCGGGCCCATTTTTGAGTGAAAGAATCAGAGTTGGATCTGTTAAAATTCCCAGAGTCGGAGTCGTCCATTTTACAAGCAGGTCTGCATTGTCAGAGTCGACCCTTTTTTGAGCGAAAGAGTCGGATCTGTTAAAATTCCTGGAGTCGTAGTCACCCATTTTCCCCACCAACTCCACAGCCCTAGTTCTGTGGCAAGAGTTCCATGATATGAGTTAAGAGTTCGTCCGCAAAACTTTCTCCCCCTTTATTTATATATAAAACAATGTTTTCCAAACTATAGACTTCTTTTACTACCATTATTGAACATTAATGGCACATTCTTTTCTTGGATTCTATGGGCCTGATTCCAATGGGAATTGGATGGTTTTTCTATTGTCTTACAGTTTTTAGTTCTAGCTTCCATCGCCAGGGAGTATTTTGATCTGATGTTTCATGGGCCAAATTTCTGCAGAATTTTTTTCTTTGAACTCATCTTACAATTCTCTTCAGATTTTCCGATGTGCGAGGAGAATGCCTGGTATACGGTGTCATAGGCAGTGGGCAACCGTGCCGGAGATTCCTTTTTAAAGAGATAAATTCAAATAGAGATTTTAGTGGTTAGATATACATGTGTAGAACGCCTGGTATATGCTGCCGAAGATATAGGGAACCCGACCAAAAGGTTCATTTTAAGGGATTCAGTTTGTTTGGGAAAATCGATGGCCAGGTCAGATAGTACACAAATGAAAATGTTCTTTTGATACCAGAAATGTGACCTAAAGTCAGGGCCGTGTGAAGAAAAAACTGCACCCGGACAAAGTTTTAATTTGGTGCCCACCCCCACATCACTTTTCTTTGTGACAGGTGCACTAAATTGATAAAGTGCAGAAACAGAAATAGTCTATTGAATAAATATTTTGCTTTAAAACGTGTAATTTTATAATAATTCAGAAATTACAAGCAACTAAATAACATAAGAAAAAATTATAGTTAGTTGTTAGAGAAATTGCGATGTTTTCGACAGATTTTTCTCAACCTTTCGCTCTTTTTTTCTAGCCATTTTCAGCTGTTGTTTGCATTTGAGTTGGTGAAAATGGGAAAAGTGGCAAGGTAAAAATCGATAACAACCAGGTTAGAAACAAGTGGTCCCCAGAGAGAAGAAAAAAATCATCCAAAAATGATCAATAGCAAAAAAAAAAAAAAAAAAAAGACGTTGCTAGTATAAATTTGGTGGCCTCTCAATTTCTGTGCGTGGGGCGACCGCCCCCTTTCACACAGGGCTGCTTAAAGTCGCCAACAAGCCTTTGGATATATAAACTGGAAGCTAGACAGTAGAAACCTCCATCAGCGATTGACAGTTATGGATCTCTACATTCCCTTCACTTTCACCGAATTTCTTCAAAACATTCACACACACAAAAGAAAAGGTCACTAATTCTTATTTATTGTCAAAATATGTGAAATGATTTCAGTTTACAGCTCCTATCAATTTAGCACCTTCTATTTAATCATTTTGTGCCTCAATTCAGGTACATAATAATCTTAGGTACCAAGTGTATTGAGCTATCCCTAGAAACATTTACAGAAGCTTTTTCTTTCTTCTTTATTTGGATATAACAAAATATCTTACTAAAGAAAACATTCACACACAAACAAAAGTACTAAAAATCAATTTTTATTTATTGTCAAAATATGTGAGATGATTTCGATTTAAACCTCTCTCAATTTGGCACCCCTTTGTCTCGACACCTGGGGCGGCTACCCCCCTTTATTACTGAGCGTCACATGTTTCAGATTACTTTTCATGAAATAAAGAAATTTAAGTAAAAAAGTAATTTGAATCTCTACGCTCAAGGGAAAGGGAGAGAGGGATGAGTGGCAAGACCCTGTTATAGTCATCGCCATTTTATCAGTTTAAGAAAAATGATATATGAATTATGTTTTATTTTTGGCTTTTATATTTATATTATATATTGTTTTCCTTAGGACATATCATTCGTAAGCAGTTTTGCTGGGGAATCTTCTGAAGCTGGTCCTTTAGAAAGTCAAGCTGGACCTCGAGAAAGTACCAGTGTACCCCCAACAAGTCATACAGGGGTCCCAGGAAGTCAGGCTGGACCCCAAAGAAGTCCGTGTGTACCTCCAACAAGTCATGCTGGGCTCCCAGGAAGTCAAACTGGACCCCAAAGAAGTCCGGGTGTACCCCCAACAAGTCATGCTGGGACCCAGGAAGTCAGGCCGGACCCTCGGGAAGCCAGACTGAAGTGGTTTCTCAACCTGACACCACCAGACAACACGGTGTTCAAGCAGTACCTGGATCGAGCCATACTCCAAAAGTAACAGCAAGAGAGGCTTTGAACATGTTTAGAAGAGGGCCATCTAAAAAAAAGCCTACTGAAACTGCCTCCTCCAGAGCAGCCCAAGCTATTTTGGATGAAACGAGGCAGCAAATAAAGCTAAAATGCAAGCAAGACGAGCGTGATTCTCTTGAACATGAATTGCATGTTAAACTTTTGAGGAAACAAATTGAAGTGCAGGAGAAGATTTTAAAAGTATTAAGTGAAAACCCACAGGATTTAAATTTAAATATAAAATTGTAAATAAAATAGATATCAAACAATTTTTCTTATTATTTTTTTTTTATTTTGAACAGATGGTAATATTTTATTAAACACTGGTGATCACTTGTGATAAGGTAATCAACAAAGATAAGTAACAAAGTTACTACTTTAAACGGGTTCAGTGTTAAAAAAAAAAAAAAATGCTATAATGAGGAAGTTTTTACGATCAATGCTTATTTCTATGTAAGAAGCAATTGTAACATGAGAAAATTAATCTTTAAACAATTTTAAATATATGTGTATATTAGAAATAAATATATGAAAATGTCTTCCTATATAATATTTGTTGCAAAATAATAATAAATAATAAACTTACCACATTAATTACTTTTATTCTATTACTACTGCTAGTTTGATGAAGTAATTCATTAAAGTGTTCATTAAACTTATAGATTGAAGAAAAAAAATGTATTTATATTTTTATTTTTTTTTATAACTTTTTTTTTTTTCCATTTTTCTGTAATGCTAAGTTTTGATTTCTGAAAAAAAAAACCCATCAAATTAAAATAGCAATTCCAAATTTATTTATAAGGTTTAGTTATTAAAAAATTAAACATAAATATGCATTTTCAATACTCGCTTTAGTTTTAATCTAACACTTCATTTATAACGGCTGTTTCATAATATGGAAGACATCAGTCCATCAGTAGAAAATAATCCATTCAAAAGGTATAAATCCTTCATTTGATATTCCTTCTTTCTGGCACTCGGGGCACATGCCCTCTCTGCCTTCCCCCTAGTTTCAACACGATTTTCTTTGGTGTTTTTAACGGTCGCTGGCTACATTTAAATAAAATTGATTTTTCACGATTTACTGTATGAAGACCTCTAAAATCATTACTTTGAATGTAAACTTATTTTATAATGCAAAAAAAAATTTCATATGGAAATCAATTAAAAATTCTTCATTAATCAAAATTATTCATTACTGATATCAAAGTATAAACTAAGTTGTTCTTAACTTATACATTTTTTTTTCTTTAAAGGCCTCTTGACAAAAATTTGTAATTGATTAGTAGAATGTATAGGCCAACATAAAGGTTGGGAGTCGTGCAAAAATTTTACACAATTCTTAGCATTTAATGATTTTGTTGCCCTCCCTCCTCCCCCCCAAAAAATTATTGACGTGGCCCGGCCCGGTATAACAGCTAAAAGTTCGGGCCAGCCCGGCCCAGAAAAAAGTTAAAATCTCGGCCCAAGTGAATTGCTACAAAACATTGATTTTCATCAACTATCATTAATATTGTTAATCCATATTCCATGCATTGAATTGTTAAAAATCTGAAAAATGCTATACAGTAAAATTTCCTAAGACTCAATTACATAGAAAAGAAAAAAAAAAAAATGCGTTATAGACACAAGTTCCCTTCTTAGCAAATGTATTATATATTCTTTTTTTACATATTAGTATATTAACTTTGCATGGATCAACACGTTTTTCAGTTTAAAATAGGTTTCCGTCATACGCAGGTTCCTTTTCATACGTTTTATTATATGTAAATTAGCATAGAAATTTACTAGTCTTTAAAAAGAATAAATGTTAATGTTTTAATTGTAGAATAATGGCGATTCAAAAATGTATCCATATTTTGCCTTTGTGCCAGGCTTAATTTTACTGACCTTTGAAAGGACAGGTCATGCCGAGACAATGATTTTCATACGGGCTGGTTCAAAACTAGGACTGAAAATTTTGGGCCGTAAAGACTAGAAAAGAAACCAGTCCCGGCTCTGTACACAAAAAATAAGTTAGGCCCGGCCCATAAAGAGTAGTCACTAGGCCTGGCCCGAGCCTTCAGAAAAAAGTATGGCCTGAACCGCGGGCTGGGCCGGCCCGTGCAGATCTCTAGACTGTGATACTGGTGAACTAATAATATTAAGGCTAATGCCAGACGAACGTCTTTTTGTATGCTTTTTTCCTTACGTATTATCCCTACACAATGCTAGCGACATTGTGTAGGGATAATATGTAAGGAAAAAAGCATGTAAAAAGACATCCGTCTGACATTAGCCTAAAAAACTTCGTGATAGAGCTTCAAAGCAGAGGCAATCGAAACTGCGACTCTATTTTGCTATTGCTTTATTCTTATTGAACACTTGTTACCGTAATTAGAAATATTGCATATATTTCTCCTTAATCTTAAAATTGAAGCATTCTCGATTTTCCGAAAGATGGTCAGTCCCAATTACTTCGGATAATCGAGGTTCTACTGTAGTTCATTTTTTATTGGCCCGGCCCCATCTGACAGCCTCGTTCAAATTTTACGTTGGACCATTTATTTCGTTTATCTGCCTGACCCGGTGAAAATACTGTTCTAATTCTGCCGGCTTGACCCATTTGAAATTTTGCCTTCACTTTACCGGTTTTTTATGGACTGCATCCCAATTCCCGGCCCATGCAGACCTCTATAATAACTAAGCAGACTGTCTGATAATTTAAAAAAATGTTTTTTAGACCCTGTGTGTGATAACTAAGTACTGATATTTGATATGTTTGAAACTTAAAAAAAAATATGAACTTAAAAACATGGTAATTTCCCACGTTTCTTCCATATGCAGTAGATCTCTGATTAACCAGGCCGGTTTGAACCGAGACCGATCCGGTTAATGAAAAAGCCAGATAATTGGACAAATTTAAAAAACAGATGGCAATTTTTTAGCAAAATTTATCCTACTGTGCCTAAAGAAAATTCACTGAAAAAATTTTGGTGAAAAAATTTTAGTGAAGGGAAAAAAAAGTATGATCCTTGATTGATCCGCATATAGATAATCTGTACTCTACTGTACTGTTAGACTCTGATATCTTGGCATTTCACGCGGGGAGACTCTGACAATTCTATTCTGGATAATCGGTAAAAGGTTGTAACGTACAAGGGAGAATGGCCTACATAGTGAATAATCATAAGCAGAATTTCGCTCCTTGGAATGAATAATTTTCTTTTTCTCTTCCATTTTGTCAAGATGAAAATAAATAATAATAATAATCAAAGAGGAAAGATCAGCTTCAAATGCAAGCATATTCTATGATCTGAAATAATAAACACAGAGTAGACCTGTACTAAACTAGTACTACAGATGCAAATCCCTATTTCTGGGAATTGGCGGACTGTCCGCTCACCAATTACACACTTGTACGTGGCAACCTTTGACCCCGAAACTCCCGGTCAGAAATAGATTCTTCCAAGGCCATCTGCCAAGATACGAGAGCTTAACAGTACATTAACTAATTATTTTTTTCTTCTGATCTAACGGACTCATTGAAAATCAGATACTTAGATTTATAGAAAAAAGTGCTCTAAATAACAGATAAGAAAATCTATTTCCAAATATCACAAATGAAAAAGAAGAAATTTTAAAATAGTTTTTTTTTTTTTTTTTTTTTTTTTTTTTTTTTAAGTTATTGCTACATTGAAAATTTAGCACTTTATGATTTATTATGACCATGAATTATTCAAAATGCATTTTGGACCATACAGATCAGAAGGAAACGGAATTTTTTTAAGATGAAAGAAAAGAACAATGCTTGAATAATTGCAAATATTATCAGTCAATTTATGATTATATTTATTAAAGCATGATAATATAAATTATGCTAAGATATTATCATTTAGTATTTTGCAATGTATGCTAATACTTTGAAATATAGAAATATCATCCATCATTAATTTTTTTTAATTTGTGCATTACAAAGAACAGTAACAGCAAAATAGTAAACTGAGGCAAAATAATAATAATAAATCTCTACTTAGCTCTTCACATAATACAATTTATATACATCTATATACAGTCGACGTTCGTTATTATGAACCCTTGCGTGCCAAAGATGAGGGTCGTTATAATGGAAGGTTTCTATAACGAAAGAACGAAAAAAACCCTCAAATCATGTACATGAAAATTAAGTTTTCAAAGGAAATTTTATAATACAACATTATTATTAAATTCTGTTTACTTTCGTATCAAATAAACATTAACAATGAATAATTATAAATATCAATTTAAGAGAATGATTACGTATTTCTAAAAGAAAAAGTAAATGTTTAATCACACACACACACACACACACAAAAAAAAAAATAGTTACTGACATATTAACATATTTATTTTCTACGAAAATAATTCGAAATAATTGTTTATTTTTTGTGCATTTGATTTTTTCTTTAAACAAAATTTTCCATCTCAAATAAAGATGATAGGTTTTAAAGTGTCATTTTAAAACATTTTACAAAAGGCATCAAAGCACAATGAGCAACGAAAATGGTAAATCTTTTTTGGGGAAAAAAGTCTGGAGGAAAAGTCAATTTGGTCGTTGTATTGGGAAATAAGCTGCTGGCCAGACATTATATTGGATGTAAAAATAACATATCATAAAGGGGATATATTTCGGGACATTTTGCATCGGTCGCTATAATGGGCATCGACTGTACCAGGTTAATAGACATAATTTGTGTCTTTCTGTTAGATTTATAAAACAAATAAATAAAGACAAGAAAAGAATGCATAGATAGGCAAAATAATAAAATTTTATTTGCATTAAAATAAAACAAATTTTAAGAGAAAAATTGTTGAACAATTAATCTGCGCTTAGCAAAACCTGCGTAAATGCCGGATGTACTTTGATTATTACTTGTACTTGCATTTTCAAAATTATTTAATATTTCTCTTATTTCATCGTCAAGAGGTGGCTCTGAGTCTCCTAAATTGGAAGAGAGAGAAAATGTATCATATGCATGAATAAAGCCACATGAGTATAGAAATGCCAGTATGTAACTTATAAAATATTACATTTTGGAAAACTATTTATTGATACAATTTTCAAAGAAAGTATTATTCATCCACAAACAAAAGTACTTGTGGCACCAAATTATGAAGAGTAATATTTATTCTCTCTCTCCTTCACATACATTCGCAATGTCAATTAATTTGATAAATTGTTTCATAATGCATCTTATTATACACAGGACTTAATTTCTGACAAAATAAAAAAATATATGCAGCACTATTCCAGTGGGCTTTGGCTTGTAGTACTTATAAGCACCAGTGAGTTCCAACTTATATTTAAATATTCATTAAAAATAAAGCACTGTAGGTGCATTCCTGCCAGCTTCGGTGCAAATTAAGCGATGAGTTTTGCTAAAAATTTGATTAGTAAAAAAATGTATAAATACAAATATGTAAACATGCTGTTGAGGCACCCGAATCCCATTCCTCTTTTATCGCCAATTGCAGCTGTAGAATCATTGCTGGTGCCTGGTCTCGTGCTGCCAAGCATCTTCCGAGATGGTCCCGCTTGTGTACTATGAGATTTAGGTCCGATGACCTTTCAGGCCAATCTAGCCATTGAATATCTTCACTCTCCAAGAACTCTGTGACAACCACTGTACAATAAGATGTAACGTTGTCCAGGCTGGACTGGCCCATCGGCTTGAAGGCCAGTGCGTCCTCGTCCAGGGAAAAGTTTTGTGGTTAAATCAGTGTTGATTTCAGGGGGTGGCCCAAGAAGGACATTCCCCGGAGCAATGAGATGCCCCCTCCCCCCCCTGGAGCCACAGAAATCCCTCCCGCAGAAAAGTGTCTGAATTCAACACTGGGTTAAATATCACATATTTTTGACACCTTATTTGAGTTCCTTGGATCGAGACAGTCAGGAAAAGTGCATTGTTACCTTTTTACTTATATCTTAAATCTTGATAAAGTTAGAAGGGTTTAAATTTGAGGATGCTAAAGTTAAACCCATTTGAGAAACATTAATTAATATTTTCATAAAGGTGTCATTTGATTTATTTTTTATTAATTTATTAAAGAGATACACTGAATATACCCAAACAAGTTACTCTATTCAAAAACTTTTTTAAAGAAAACTATTAATAACTCATATTAAAAAATTATGAAGTACAACCTGCATTAATTTTTGCATACAACAAACAACAATCGTTAAAAACATCGATATGTAAGTTTGCAGTTTGAGTAATTAGGTTTCGAGATACAGAAATTTTTTTCGTTTCCACAATTTAAGCAAATCGTTTTCTTTTATCAAAAGAGCTACAGAAAAAAATCACTAGTCAATACCCAAAATAACCTATGAAAGTATTAAACTATACAAGCTATTATTAAGCATAAGGATTGTCAGAAAAACAAAAGTTCATTCAAATGAAAAGAAACGATATTATTAAGCTGATTTACTGTGTCTAATTGTAAGGATATTGATTGAATAGGAATTTTCTCAAAAACAAAATGTATCATATCAATTTGTACATTTAACTATTTTTTGTCAAATTATTGATAAATATTTATATCTTGATTACTATTTTAACATTGTGATGATGAAGATAACAAATTTGAGCAATTTTCATTTAATGGTTATAAAAGCTATAGTATAGGCATAGGGTATACTTATTTGGGTACTTGTTAGTTATCCCGTCGACCAAATTACTGTCGTCAAATTGTAAGATTAAATGCTAATAGTGGTTGATCATAAATGTCACATTCACTTGACAACACGTGTTTACGTCATGAAGTGATTTTTATTTCGACGTTTTATTTGTATTTTTATAATTGTTATACTAATTTATTTGTTCTTTCGTTATTTAAAATAAAAATTATGTTAATTTGTACGATTTGGCGGATGGTTTGGCGATTTATATAATTTGGCGAAATTGGTCGACGTGATAACTAACAAGTACCCTTATTTGATGTGTGTATTTTTTTTAATATACACCTTAGATATACAGAGATGAACTCTGATATACTTATTTGATGTGTATATTTAAAAAAAGTACATTTAAATTAAAAAAACTAATGTAGAAATAATTAAAATTAAATAAGGGAAAGATGTCCATCTTCCTTTCTTTTTTTTTTTTCTATGTTGTAGACTGTTGTTTTGATTTTACCCCTATGTAGGCTATTTTAGGAAGGAAACTTTTTTTTTTTTTTTTTTTGTAATTAAAAATGGCCTTTGACTTGTTTTTTGTTGTGCAGCTGAACTCTGAGCTCATGCACATAATGTTTAAACTCACCGTTTAGCCTATTCTACTTATAAATAAAAAAGAATTCTTCTACTTCTAAGAATCTTCTTATCCACAATTATTCAGCCGAATACTTAAAAGTATTTGGCTGAAGCTGAATATTCGGTTTACATACTGATTACCGAATCAGCTATTCAGTATTCAGTCAATCCCTAATTAAAATAGTAAACAAGGCATGTTCCTGCATAGGATATGTGATGTACACGTCAAAAATTGTTAGTTTGTATTATTTAGAGTTCCATTATAATTTATAGTTTTCAAGAGCACTTCTAGTTTCCAAACCAGTTCGGAAGTCGGGAGTGTTTTTAAAGTGAAAAAAAATGCATCAAAAAATAAAATAGCACGAACTAACAATGTTTGAGATTAGTGTCGTATATCCTATGAGAAAAACATTTAAAATTTTTGAAATGCAAACAAGCAATTCGAATAGATTTACACTGGCTACTCTAAGTTTTCATTATAATTTTAGTTACCTAGTTTGACAGCTAAGTTATGAAGAACACAGCAAGCAGTAATTATAGCTGGAACATTAGCTAAAGAGCACCTCAACTTCATCGCCAAACAAGGGAAACGGCTTTTTAGAATTCCATATAATCTTTCAACTGTGTTCCTTGTTCGAATGTGTGCTGTGTTGTACCTAAAAAAAGTAAATAAATAAATATATTAGTGCTGACCTTACAACAAACAGTCAGCCAGGCAGGAAAAAAAAAGGGGGCACATTGTTCTCAAAGAGGGCACTTGTGTGTCCTGTTCAAAAAACACATTTTGAACTAATTTGCTAGGAATCTCCTGTTATCAGTAGAATTTTGTGATATTTTCACGAACAATTGGCAAATTTATGACATATTCTCACAGTCAACTGATGAATTTCATGATATTTTCCAACAACAAATTGACGAATTTTGCTTTTTATTCCCACACAGTGAGTTTTTTGTATTTGTCCCTGCAACTTATTGGCAAAACTCATTTTTTTTCCATGCAACTACAGGACGAATTTTTAATTTTTTTTCATACGGCCAATTGACAAATTTGGGGCCATTCAAGTATTATGTAAGCATATTTTTAGTCATTTTGTACCCCTACCCCCACTTTGTGACGAAAAATAAGCAAATCCTAGATCCCCCACCCTTTGCTTACGTAAGATTTTATGACATTCTAACATCCACACTCTGTGCCACAAAAAATTACAGTTAGCGAAAAAATACATTATTAACCCAGCAAATTTACATAAATAGATATATAGGGGTTGTGGTATCGAAGGAAAACAGAATCAGTTTAATATATTGTTACTTATTGCATTAAACAATTCAGAGAAAACAAAATAGTTTTTAATATACAGTAGATGCTCGATTTTACGAACCTCTTTTTTACGAATTACTCATTTTTACGAACTGATGTACTGGTCCCGACCAGCATCCCATTGAACTAATGTCACTCCCATTTACGAACTTTCTATATTACGAACACATTTTATGAGTCCCATCGAGTTCGTAAAATCGAGCGTCTACTGTATTACTATTTATCACACTGAACAACAACAAAAAAAACTTTAAGAAATACAACAGGCCCTGCCTTATTTAAGCACATATCTAAAATTTTAACCAGAATCATAGGAATATTATGTGTTTGGCGTTCACATTTCTAGCCTGGTGTCCAAGATCTTTGAATCCATGTTTTTGCATTGTCCATTATTATGTTCTCAATGTAGTGGTGGGCTGGAATGTTCCTTGTTTCCTCCATATCTTTATTCTCAAGTAGTTCAACATCCGCAGAATGTTCATCCTGCTCTTTTGCTTTTTGTTGTTAAACTATAATTACTACATTGCCTAATGCTTACGTAAGAATTCTCGTGACCCCCTCCCCCCCTTACTGCTTACGTAATATTTGAATGACCCCTTTAATGATATTTTCCTGTTACCGAATGACTAAATTTACAATTTCTTTCCCCCGCTGTTGACTGACAAATTTCAAGATTTTTTACTTGTGATCGATTATCAAATTTTGCATTAATTTTCAAATCTTGCAACTGATTGACAAAATTCATGATATTTTTCTCACGTCCAACTGAAAAGTTTCATAATTTTTTTCTGTGATGGATGGACAAATTTTGCATTGTTTTTTCCTTGCAGGCAATTGACAAATTTCTTTATCTTTTTTGCCTCATGACCAATCGACATATTTACCCTTGGCCAGTCGATGAATTTTGATATTTTTTCTCCTCGACTGATTGACATAATTCACAAATATTTTCCTTACAGGTGATTGACATATTGTTCAATAATAATGAGCAAATATTCATCAACACCACTGAAATCTAAATACCATAATGAAATGAAAGTCATGGTGTCAGTAGCATACAACGCATACGCTCAGAGATTCAGCTTACACCGTCAATACCGTTAAAAAAATATATAGTATATCATCTGCTGGCAGCGATCGCATCGAAAACTCCATTATGATATTTAACACCCACCGAAACGAAATCACATACCATTAGTATCATGAACACCGAACTTTAGGAGTCTGTATTTAATATCATGATTTAGGCTGGGAGGAGTTGCACCGTTAATATCAAGAATACCGAAACCAAGGAATCGGTATTTTTAATACCACGGTTTAGACTTGAGAGAAGCCACCCCATTAGTATCATAATAATCGGAGCAGGCGATTCGGTATTTAATACCACAGCTTAGACTGGGGGAATATAGAGAACTCAAAGCCGAAGAAGCGCTGCTTAATTTTGCGGTTTAATGAAGAACCATGATAATCGCAGTTTACATCACGATTATGATATTCATGATGTACAGTTTTGTATATTTTTTTAATATCTTTATCACGATTTCCATTTTATATCTATTTTATAGATATATCGCCCAGCCCTAGTTGATCGATGACTGCTTCTCCCTGTTAGCCTTCTTCCACAACTCAATGTCCTTCCATTTACGCAAGCAGATAATATCAGCTGTCACATCCTCCTACTGACTTATAGTTTCTCCTCCATAGTCACTACAACATTTTTTCGTTTATCAGCCATTTTGTTCAACAATCTGTAATAAATAAACACGAAGCACACCAAAAGATTATACGAAAGTAACCAGGATAAGAAGAAAATAGTGTCCGCACTTACTGACAAAACAGGTTATCAAGCCTTAACCCCCAACCCTCCATTTGTGTCTGTCTCTGCTATTGCATTCTGCAATTCCTTCTTGTCGTGAGTTAGCATTTTCCTACAGACGGGAACCTGCCTGTCTCGGCCACTTGTAACATTCCTCATTTTGTTTTACTAGACCGGATAGTTGGGAGTTTACTTATTACAATATATAGTAGGATATATATACAGTATTAGTATACTAATATTCAACAGTTAACTTATAAAACTTTAGCATTTTATCCTAATTATAATAAGATTTCATTTTAAATGTTTAAATGTGATGCTATACAGACTTAGTTTATCTCTAATCCTGATTTTTTTTTTTTTTTTGCTGAAACTTGCACTTAAATTCAAAATCGACCTGTGCCTGTAGGCCAAGCCAGCAGGAATTATTTTTATAGTTGAAGGCTGCTCAATTAGTGTTGACTCTAGATAAAATGGTTTGCCGGGCGGAAAATTTTCAAAAAGGGAACACTATTCTAAAAAAAGGAACATTTTTCAAAAAAGGAACGCTATTCTAAAAAAGGTTACATTTTTTCAAAAAGTTAACACTATTCTAAAATAAGAACAATTTTTTTTCAAAAAGGGCATGCTTGTACCTTGTTCACAAAACCTATTTTGAACTGGTTTGTTTAGCGTCCCTAGAATTTGCGATATTTTCCTGGTATCAATTGAATTGCCATGGGGTGCATAGTAAGTATTAAAAAGGGCAGCCAGGTGCATCGGAAGGGCTTAAAAGAGCCACCAGGCGCAAAAAAGAAATAAAGAGGGCCGCCGGGTGCTGCGCCCTGCTAAAGCTATCAATAACAAGAAATTTTCTTACAAATTTATGGAATCATTTTTGAAGGCAAGGGCACAAAATTGGCAGGGCAGACTATTGAAGTGATTTAGAATGTAAATGAGCTTTCCATTTTTGATAAATAAATTATTTATAGAGTTAAAATTGATTTTGGTGCAGTTTTTCCTCATCTGTCACATACGGAAAATCAGTTCAAAATGCAAACTTTAACAACATTTTCTGAAATATCTTTACTGTATTTATTTGTATCTGCCAAAAATTAAAAACATCTTTCGATTTCATAGTTTCTGAATAAGAATACCTGCCAATTTCATGCATTTCTGTTTCCAAACAAAAATGAATTAAAAAATGTATTAATTTAAATAAATTATTTTTTGTCTGAATACACGATTATCATAATGCTAGTTTATTTTTCTACTTTAGTTTATGCATTTGGTTCTACTTATCTACTCTCCCATTAACCTCTTTGTATATATATATAAAATCTTGCCAAACAATGTTATTAATGCCAGTAATAGAAAAGCTTGGTATCACATTTGATTTTAAATGCAGTGCTAGCACGCACTGTATACATTCCATTTTTACTCATTTTGCAAATAAGATAATTTAGTTTTCTAGTGAAAAATATTCTTTTGTGTTTTCTCATGCATATTTTCAAGGTTTTATGTACATTTTTGGTTATAGCTCTACTGTTTATCATTGTTGTAAATTTTATATCAAGTTATGTTATATTATTGGCTGAAAATCATGAATATGTAATGAATGTGATATCACATTTTATACATTTTTAGCGACGGTTATTTTTTTTATACAAAGTGGTCAACGGGAAAATAGATGATAACCAAGACATTTAAATCTCACGATAACTTATCAAATAGGCTATCTTTCAAAATAAAAGCTAGATTTTTTTTAACAGAAAGAAAATGCACTTACCTAATTTCTTCTGGTGAATTTGGCTGAGATAATGGTGTCAGCAAGTAGCTTTGACATGGATAACCACTGTCTCCTAACAAATGATATTTTTGGAACAGTGGCTCCTGCATTTTTTCCACCAATGTGCTATTCGCCAGTATTGTACTGTCATGGCCACTGCCAGGCCACCTGGCTACTACATTTTGTATAATTAAATCTGTTGAGGCAACAGTTTGGACGTTGATGGAAAAATTAGTTTTCCTGTTCCTGAAACGCTCGACATCGACTCCTCCCGGAGACAAGATCTCAACATGAGTGCAATCAACAGCACCTATTGCACCAGGAAATTCAGCAATTCGAAAAAAATCTTCACTGGCCTAAAATAAGGTAGATTCAAATTTAGAGTACAATCGCACAATTCATGTTACAATTATATTTTTGTATAAAAAGTTAAAATTTCAGTGCTAATTACACTTATTTACGAATTAAAATTTATAGAAAAAGTACAAATAAATGTACCAGTACTGCTTATATGTGCGTATAACATAATATAAACATTTAAAATAGCAGATATTGGAAGCAACTATTAGATCGAATATGGTATAAAAAATGACAAGACATGAAACATAGAAAGCCAAAAGAATTATGGCTGAATTAGTTGTAACAAAACTACTTTTTCCAGTATGAACTGTATTTGATATGTGTTGCTTCTTACATAACTAGTTTCTGTAGTTAAAAATGCAAGATCTTTTTCTTAAAGTTAAACCCTTATCTCCCATGGAGAATTAACGGCTCACGCGATCAACACTTATATGAAATCATTATCCAGTATCTATTACAGCACAAGTTCTTAATTCAATGGTAAGAAATTAAACATAGAAATTGCTGTTTTAAACTTAACCACTTGATCCAAACTTTATTGTAAGCAAATGTTATGTAATATGAAACTTGATTTAATTAAATTAATCCTGAAACTCTTCCATTTGAGCCAGGATTCCGTTATAGAAAGATTCCGCTTTTACAGGTTTCACTAAAGAGCAATAAAAATCCCCTTTCAGACAGGTTTTTAGCAAATTTAATTGTATCACAATTCCTATTAAGACCATGTAACACTTCCGTTAAAGACAGGATTCTGTTATAGATAATTACTATTTTGACAAGTTTTATTCTATTCATATGACATAAATAAGTATATATATATAGATACACAAAACTTGTAAAAAAAGAACCCGCCAATAGTGGAATTCTGTCTTAAACATAAATGTTCCATATTGCTATCGAAAAGAATACTATACAAATACACCTGATAACTTAAAAACCTGTGTAAAACGGAATTGTCATCAATATTTGCGATTTCATCTTGACAGGTTTTACTATATATATATAAGCTAAAGGAAAAATTCTGGACCCCCCCTGAAACGAAATCCTGGCTACGCCACTGGTAACATAGGAGTGGAATATTATATTCATTGATACACTATATTTGCATTACATAATATGATACTTTTCTGTTAGTCGGGCACTAGTGTTATATATACAGTAAAGCGCAGAGAGCATAGGTAAAGGTGATGATGATTTCTCCACACGAAAAAAAAATTAAACTGTATGAAACAAGATGGAGTAAGAGAAAAGAATTTAATCATACATTTCTTTATGACCAAGTGATTTAAAAATTGACTTTCCAGAGTTACAAGATTTGGATCCTATTCAAATTTTTGATAAAATTTTGCCTAAGGAATATATCAGAACATTAGCATGCATCACAAAGTTATATGCTAGTCAAAAGGGAGATATAATTGCCATTGACGATACAGATATTGTGCAGTTTCTAGGGTTGCTCCTCTTGAATAGTTACCATTGGGTGGCAAAAAAAGATTATTATTGGAACGCTGCTGAAGATATGAAAGTTGATTATGTTCCAACAGTCATGTCAAGGAGCCATTTCCGTAGTTTTTTCACTTAAATGATAACTCTAAATTGAAGTCAGGTGATAAACTTGGGAAAATAGCTCCAAATTTGCGTCAGTTTGGAACTTTCCACAAAAAAATTGAGCAATGACGAATCTATGGTACCTTATTATGGACACCACACTAGTAAAATGTTTATAAAAGGTAAACCCATAAGATTCAGCTTTAAAATATGGATGTTATGTTCCTCGTCTGGATATCCGTATACGAGGAAATTTATTTTGGACGGAAGATTGAGTCATCAAGAATGCCTCTGGGTGAGGATGTTGTGACACAGCTACACTCCACAGTTACAGATGCGAATGAGTAGGCACGAAATCTCTTTTGATAACTTTTTTACATTTTATAACTTATTAAAAACAATTGGCAGACTCTGGAATTAGAGCTACAGGTACAATCCAAAGTAACCACATCAGGCAATGTCCTTTACTAAACAATAAAAAGTTGGCCAAAAAGACCACAGGAGCAATGGATTACCGTAGTGATGGAACTGCATTCATTTGATGGTGGAATGACAAAGCAGTTGTGACAGTTGCCTCTAATCATCAAACGCATGAGCCTATTTCAAACACAAAGCAACATTCTAAATCGGCAAAAAAGAAAATTGATGTTCCACAACCTGCTCTTACAATGAAGGTATGGGTGGAGTTCATGTTCAGAATAAACTTCTTTCATCATACAGACCGCACCTACGAAATAAAAAATAGTACTGGAATTTGTTTGTACGCTCTAGATATAGCTGCAACAGCATCTTTGATAATTTATTTGAGACATTCATGGAAAGAATTCAAAAATGCATGTTCAAAATAAACTTAGACAAACTGATAATCATTATCTGATATCTTCGTCAAAAGGATGCCGGGCTGTTTGCCAAATAAACTGATGCAATATGTGTGTTGAGTGTGACAAGAGGTTGCATAAAGATTGTTATCCCCTATATCATGGCAAATAAGTTGAATAAAAAGCTGTAAAAAAAAAAAAAAAGGTAAACAATTTTAATGCAAATTATTTTTAAATTATCAAATATTTTCATAATCTTATTTTTATGCCTTTTTATTTATTTGATTTTCATAAAAAGAAAATCTTTAAAATCTATAAGGTTGGTTGATTGGTTGGGGTTTTATGGCGCAAAGTCCCTTTAGGGACATGCTGCGCCAAGCCAGTCAGAATAAAAAACATTTATAACCAAGAGTAAAAAATCAGTAACAAAAAAATTAGAAAAACAAAAACATTAAATGAAAAGAGCAATATGTATAGTTAAAAACACTTAAAAGAGACATGAGAATTATAATTAAAAAGTAATATTGTTAAAAGATAAACAAAGTTTAAGATTATGTACAAATACTATGTAATAACAAGTTTAAATAATCACAGAAGTAAAAAACAATGTAAACTTATTTAGGTGCAATTTCTTGGAATACTGTATTATCTTCGTCTGCACTTGAGTCATGATTCTATACCCATTGCTTCATTCTTGTCCTTTTTCTTTACAGTTTTCCACTGTGAAGAACCCCGAATTGTCTTTTTCTCTTTAGTTTTTAAGCTTGGTTTATCAGTTTGTCTAGTTTCAGGTCTATGTGATGTTTTTGCAGATGTAACAGCCTTAGTCTTAGTTTGGAGTTCAGGCGACTTTTTGGATTGACTTGGGGATTTTTGAGACTGATTGATTTGGTATACTATTTTAACAGGTTCTGAGGAGGGTTGTCAGCATTCTAATAATGGAGGTCACACAGCATTTACTACCACAACAAACATCACGGGTTTCTTTATTTGAAGTGGTTGTTGAATGCGTTTTAGCTGAGTAACTTGGAGGAAAGGAGGTCTCGGTCTGGGTGCTTATGTGTCTTACAAGTTTTGATTGTTCTTTAAGTATACTAGAGTAAGATACCCACCCCAACAGATGGGGTCCTGGATTCTACTAGGTTACGGGCTTCAGGATAGGAAAGTTTTTGAGTAATCTTAACAGCAAGAATTTCCTTTTCACGGATCCAATTAGGACAGCAACGAGAGTATGAGGTATGATCACCTTTACAATTAGCGCAGCGTTCTGGTTTTTCCCATGTTTTACTGTCATGGCCGCCTTCTGCACAACGTGCACAAGTAACAGTGCCACGACAGGTAGTATTAGTATACCCATAACGCTGGCACTTAAAACAGCGGAGAGGATTAGGGATATAAGGCCTAAAAGGACAGTTAAGATAACCAGCTTTAATTCTAGTAGGTAAAATATGACTATTGAAAGTTAGAATAATGTGTTTAGTAGGAAGTATTTGCCCATTTCGACGGATAGTGATACGGCGTACATCTATGATAATTTGATTGCTTAAATTAGCTAGAAGTTCTTCTTTTGTAGAAAATAAAAGATCTGGTTCAGATATTACACCACGGCAAGTATTAAGTGTTTGATGTGCTTTAACAGAGACAGAAAAAGTACCTATAGTATTGCAATTTGACAGAAGTGTGACTGCCTGGCTGAAGAAACCTCAACCAGTAAGTCCCCAGTCTGCAATTTTTTGAGTGAGTGACCATCACCAAAAACAGACTGAAATGTTTTAGCTATAAGAAAAGGTGAAGTTTTTTTGAAAGAACTATCTGAGAGACTATCAGTGTGTTTAATTACAAAAAAACGAGTGAATAAAGTCTGTACACTTTGTTGCTCGCCACTTGGGAGAGAAATAGAAGGAATGTTAGTTTTTCCATCCATAATTGAAAAAAAATTAGAATTCAGACCCCGGCCGCACCACCCACTACCGAGCTCAACAAGGGGATGCACATTCGTGCACCAGTGCTAGCCAGGGCCCATACGGTCACAAGACACTCCTATGCCAGTCTCCACCCTTATCGAGATGGCTAGTAAGTACTCGCTCACTTGATCCCAAGCCAGTAACAGAAGTCAGCTGACCAGCCGATTGATGCATACGGGACCAATATGCACCTCCCGTCTATTTGAAGCAGAGGCCAAAGTAACGTGTTGGTTACCCTCAACTACCAGGATCCACCTTTCCAGGGACACGGGTCGCCACGCACGGCAAACACGTGGGTGGTTTACAATTCTCCACGAGTCGATATACAGGATGATATCGGCTCATACAGAATTGCCCTCACCTCCGAAGAGGAAACCACAATGAGAGTGAAACAAAGAGGAAAGAAAGGCAAGAGAATAAGAGGAAAAGGAAAGGAGAAATTTCGCTCAGGTGCGCGGGGTTGCGAAGCCCGTGAATACCTAAAGAAGGTATCCCCCTAGGGGGTTAAAATCTATAAGAAAAGTACTCATTAGATGCCAATGTTCCCATTTGGGAACATCTAAAAAATCCATATGAAATTTTTTTTTTTAATGCTTTTGTTGATTACTGATAAGGAATCTATAGGTATACTTAATTAAGCAAATTTAAGTATCAGTTCGATCTACTTCATAATTCGGCATCTAAACGGTTAAAGATTGTTCAATGGAACCAACCGTAGATGTATTATGAACATACAGGCCTGGCTCAGCCTCCCCCCTTTTTCTAATGCTAATATCCTTGTGCTCCAAGAAACTTTTTTGTCTTCCGATAAAACCTTCCCGGGAAGATTGTCTATCATTTGGGCCAGATAAGTCGCCCAGGTGGTGGCCTAGCTATTGCGGTCAGTTTATTATGGTCTTCCTCTCTGATCGAATTCTCTAATCTCAATCCAGTCACTGAAATTATGAGTGTCCAGTCCAAGTTTTTCATGGCGCTTTCTCCATAAATATTATTAATATATATTCGAGTTCAGGCAATGTTGCTGATGATATGTCGAATGTTTGTCAGAACCTTTCAGGGACCCTCACTTATTTTGGGGACATTAACTTACATCATCCACTTTCGGGTGCAATTTCGGCTACTCACGCTAGGGAGTGCTTTGTTGATTGACTGGTTAACAGCCCCTACTCCACGGTCCAACCCATGTGGACCCTGGCGGAGTTTGTTCTCTTATTGACCTCTTGTTATGCTCGACGGATCTTTTTGTTCATACCTCTTTCCATGTTGTGGACAAACTTTTTAATAGTGATCACTTTCCAATCTCCATTACTGTCACATTAATTCTCCAGTTCAGCCTCATCCCACCTTCTTCAAGTGGCATTGTGTATGCCATGATTTTAATGTTAGTCTTTCTGGTTCAGACTATGCATCCTTCCTTGCTATGTTCCAAAAGATAATGAACATGCACAAGCTTCCTCACAATTCTTACTCTAAAGACCTCTCGGCCCGGTGGTTGGCCAGGTCCACTAATTTGCATAAGCAAAAAAAGATTTTATTAAGGAAAGCTTGGCAGTCAGTCTCTATAGGCTTCTGGATAAAATAGAATAAGGTGGCAGCCAAATTCCATCAAGTGATTAAGAACTCAAAGCATCAGTTTTGGGATTTGGTTTGTCAAAATGCAAACGACTTTCATATCCTCTTCAAAACTTTTAGGAAGATAAAAAAAAGGGGTCAAGCTCTCCCCTTGATGCTCATTTTTGTCTCTCACATGCCGATTCTTTAAACTGACGCTAACGCCCAAGCAGAAATATTTGCCAACCATTTTAGTGAGGATGCTGCTCACAAGCCTCTCCCTGTGGATTATGGAAGTGCAGTAAGCTAAATTGTCCCTTTCAGCCTTCGGAGCTAAAGGAGGTCATGCGTCAAACTAAGGCCACATCTCCAGGTGAAGACAGGATCAGCGTGACATTCTTTAAAGGTTTAAATGAAAACTCTCTAAAGCACCTAATCTAAATTTACAACTACATTGGGTGTTCCGGAGAAATCCCTTAGTCATGGATGTCTGCCATCATTCTGCCAATTCTCAAGCCTGAAAACAAAAAAGGAAGTAGCATCATATCGCCCTATTGCCTTAACATCTGTAGAATACAAGATCTGTGAAAGAATTATAGCCAGTCACTAGTGTTCTTGATAAAAGTAATGGACAAATATTATTCAAGAAGATTTATCGACCATGTTGTCAGGGTAATGGGTCAACCTACATTTAGGGAGTCAAACTTTTCTTTTCTCCCCTATTTCCTTCCATTCAATGATTGAACCATAACCCTGTTCCTTCAAAATAACTTGTTGATCATACAAGTTTTGAAATCTTGAGCAAGTTTTTCCAGAGACTTTCTTATCAGAACCTTACTGTATCTAAAGCAAAAGATATCATTGAAAAGTATGAAATTGAAAAAAAAGAAAAAGAGATGTTTTTCTCATAAAGAATAAAACAAAAAATATATTTTATGAAACATATTGGTTTTTGCTCCTGTCTTGCAGCAATGAAATGAACATTTTGAAATAAATCAGTGTGCAGTACAGATGAAATATAATTTATCAGTCTTCTCAAATGCACCAATATTAACATTAAAAGAAAAAAAAGTAATGATATATGTAAGAAATGCCTTACGGTACTTCGTGCTTTTTCAATGTAGAATGGCTGTATCTGTCATAGGTTGCGTATAATTAATCTAAAATTTTAAAGGATTATTCTTTTACATAAAAACAATATTTATTTCACAAACATAAAATAGCCACCTCTCTTCATGGATGACTCTATTAGAACAACAAATAAAAGTCGGTTGCCATGCAACATAAACAACTTATAAATTGAAGAAGAAGTGTGTGCCGATAAACCATGGATGCAACACACTCCCACCTTTTGATTGTAGAAAATTACAATCAAAACTCACATTGCTCAACAATATCATAGTATACATAGTATATCTTTGATATGTAAGTATATGTATTAAGTTGAAAAACATAATGTTAAAAATTAATTCAATTAAACAAAGTTCACATACAGTTCTGTTGAAATCTTGCAAGTAATTTGACAGTTCTACCACTTCTAGTAGTAACATTTTTGTTTTCTCATAGAAAATCTGGAGTTGAAGAATGTTCTGGTTTTGGTGCATGATCAGTGAGCGAATCTCGATTAGGAACATTCGGAACAGGTTGCACGATCAGCAAATCTGGAGCTGCGGTAAAAGTATCGCTAGATTGTTCATCTCAAGCAGGTGAACCACATTCAGTCTCTAATGGATACAGTTTATGAATAGGTCAAAGTATCTCTCCTGATGAAGTTTTCAATCTACACGTATGTTGCCAGCTTTGCCGGTATAAAGTTCAAGAACTTTGGCCAATGGCCAGAAAGTTTGTTTCCTTGAATCACTCTCAACAACTACTATATCATCAATGTGAATTTGCAAGTGTTGTCTACCACATTTGTGCTGCAGCAGTTGCCAAAGATATTCCAAGCGAAAACACTTTCTCAGATTCTCTCTCAGTGTTTGGAGGTATCTCCATCATTTCTTTAAATTGTGCTTATCAATTAGGTTTAAATCTGCGGCATCAATTGTCTGAATATTTTGTAAAAACATAGATGGAGTTAGAGGAATTAATGCATCAGGATCTTTGGAAATGTAAGTCAGAGGTCTTGAATTAACAACAGCTTCACATTCGCAAAGACCACTCATTAATTCTTCATAATTCAATGAAACTCTTTCTAAAACACGTCTTTAGAGATTCTTCATTATTCCAATTAGACGTTCTCAAAATCCCCTCCACCAAGCGGCGGAAGGAGGACTGAACTTCCACTGTATTCTTTTAAGCGTTGCCTCTCGTTCTACAAATTCAGTTAAACGTGAACTTAGACAGCAGGTTAAAAGTTCTAATCGTGGTATAGATATTTCTTTCAAAAGGTGCTACTCCAGATTTCGACATCAATAACTGTACAGAAACATCTTGGTTGGAATGGCATCTTAGGTAAACAACAGCAGCGTAGGAAGTTCTACAGGCATCTGAAAAAGTGTGTAGTCTCATTTCAGAGCTATCAGTAAGAAGGCATGTCTAGGAATTTCTACAAGGCGAAGCAGAATTAACATCCTTAGTGTTTTTGTTCTTTGTTTTTAACCGTTTTTATAGAAAGAAGGTGTTCTATAGTCAGTCAGTCAGTTTTTCTAAGTTTTTAGTTCTCGTTTTTGATGGAGACATTGAGAGGGAGGGCACTGGTTAGGAAATTATAACAAGCTCATTTCCCAATTCTCAATGCCTCTACTTATATTCAATAACAGTTTATTTTATCACTATAATTTGCAGTGTTTTAGTTATCATACTTTGTTTTATATTTAAATAAAGTTACTTTGATAAATAATCTGGAAATAAACTTACCTTTATCTTGGATTAATCCATTTATCTTTTAGTTAATTATCCATCTTTATCAGTTTCTTAATAGTTCTTTAAGTTGCAGTTCGTTTTTAAACTTCATACTTTATTTACAAGTCTCAGATATTTACGATAGCCACGCGTCATAGTTGAATTCGCGAGATCGAATTACGCTGTTTGTTTGTCCTTCGGTATATGGCGGGAAAAAAGTTATGAATGAATTAGTTGACGTAATCTGCCATCGGCGAAACACGGTGTCAAAGATCGTTCCAGAAGGTGGGCGTATCTACACATGCCGATCTTGCTAATGTATTTAAAGCTGTTTCTTTCAGAGGGAAATCACAACTTGTTTTTAAGCTGAGGATCTTGCTACAAGAACAACTTGGTGCGTGTTCTCGGGACGCTGCTTTGATATCGTGGTAGCTATTTAATATGCAGCCACGATTATTTGATTTTGTTTCATTTTCAATCATCGTCATTTTAGTCTTTACTCTTCATGGCTTCTAGTTAAATGCTTAAACATCTGTTCTGCTTATGAAATAGTTTATCATCCATATTTATTAGTTTGTTTATCATTTTTATTTGAAAATCTGTTTTAACTCTGAACCTTTTAATGTGAAATATCGAAAGAATAAAGAAACTTGAGCTATGGAGCTTTATGAGTTTTTAATGACTTCACCACGTTTTAACATTTTCTTTCTTCACTTAGCAGTTACAGATGCTTAAGAAAAATATTTTTACAAGCTACATTTTTTCCTTCATTTGCTTACATAATTCCATCCTTAGATCTACTACTGCAATCTCTGCAATTTTTAATCAGTTTTACATGTGTTAGATGTTGGGTAGTTAGTAACTGTACTAACAACTAACAAAAGAGGCCAAAGCAGTGTGTTGGTTTCTCTCAACTGGCAGGACACCCCTTTCCAGGGACACGGGTCGCCATGCACGGCAAACACGTAGGTGGTATACAATACTCCATAAGTCAATATAGACAGGATGATATCGGCTCATGCAGAATTGTCCTCACCTCCGAAGGGGAAACCATAATGAGAGTGAAACAGAGAGGAAAGAAAGACAAGAAATAAGAGGAAATGGGAAAGAGAAAGATCGCTCAGGTGCCGGGATTGCAAAGCCCGTGAATACCTAAAGAAGGTATTCCCTGATGTCATATCGCGGCATTCTTGCAGATATCAAAATATGGCATAGATATCGTTGTTTCAAGTCGTTATGCTTTGCGGTCCAATTCTGAGACTGTTCAGTATTGATGCTTGTTTTCTAGCCTAGCTACAATATCGTTTCAGCCTTTAGCTTATGAGTGTTTCGTTTTTCTGACGATATGACGTCATACATTTACGAATTCCATGCATCTGGAGATGAATGACTGTACTCCAATTTAAGTTTTGCGTCATCATGCCGATGATGTACATTAGTTTCTAATAGGCTGATTTCTATAACTGCATGCTTCACTGTTAGTTACGAAGTTGATTTTGTTTAGATGGTATAGATTGGAGCAACTTCATGTTCTCCAATGTGCTTATGTCTCTTACATGTGCAATGTCTCTTACATGTTATGTTTTTCAGGCATGTGCTTGATTTAAGCAAAGGCTCATTAAATGAGCATGTTAATTTGTTGGCCAAGGTTAAGGCTTTATTTCTTTATTAAACACAGTTAAAAACATGATTAAATTTAAAGTTATGTTTAAATTATAATCTGATTTCTTTCTGCATGTATGTGAACACCAATCCTTAATAACTCTGCTTTAAGTAGTTGTGGCTTCTAGGCTTTAATGGATTTTTGCCCTAGCAGGCAATATACCCCTGGGGGGGCCGCCACTTTGAAAACTTGCTGCGAGTTTGTTGTTTGATTTTTTAGCAATAAATTAGATAGTACAACTTTTAGTATTATTAATTTGCTTTCCCACACTGTTGAAATTTCATCTTGAAATTCTAATTTTACTTTTTTCTGCCTCAGAGTGGAATACGACCCTATGTTCCATGGTAATTATTGTTCCTCTTGATGGGCACAGTAACTATCAGAACACTTATTTTGTAAGTATAATTCAGACACATCTGTATACAAACAAAAAACTTACCGGCAAGTTTGTTGAAACCTCGCAATATTATTTAATTTACATCAATCTCATAAACTATTATTTAACTTTAACTCATGAACTACTGGGACTCGAACTGAAGAGATGAACTTGATGCATTCAAGTCTAGAAGTGGAATAAACACAAATAATCACAACATTGTGTGATTAAATATGTTTATTTTAAAGGGAAAATGAATAAAAGAACTGATATACTTCTGAATAATTTCATGAAAATTGTCAGTTTGTAATGTTTGACAGACTTATAAAATTAAAAAAAGACTGCACGTGCGAAAAAACAAACATTGTTCATGATCACCACGAAAAATCACAAAAGATTTCAAAAGAGAGTATTGTTAAAGTGACTGATAAGGTTTGGGAAATAAAGAATGATGGTTGTGATGAATATTGCATAACACAAAATGCTAATCGTTTGTTGTAAGTTGCAAAATAACCTGTTTAAAGTGCCCCATATGTGTTCGTATGTTCATGTGCAATTCCACAGACAATCTAATCAATAGAATAATTACAAGCATATTCATGCTATTTCATATGACAATTATGTTAATTTTCAGCCAATTCATTCACATAAGGAAGGGAAGTTAACTATTTTGGAAGATTGGCATAAATTAAAACTGATACAAAACATGTTACTGGTTTGCTAAAATTTATTCGCATTTTATTTACATTTGTTATTATTAACTCGTGATCAGCTGAACTTTGTTTACAAATGTTTGCTATTGCATTTCTCCTACTAATTAACTGCTTATTTTTAAATTTGATTCAATTACTGGCAGCACTATTTAACTTCAACCGTATATCGTACATTCAGTTTGTTTACACACACTGCATGCATTAGTTTATCGCTCGTATTTTCATTTTGATAGTTATTTCAGTTGATATTCTGTTGTTTTTATTTCGATTTTTTTGTTGCTTCAAGTTTAGTGAAATTGAATGGCATAGCTTTTGTTGAGAAGCTTTTATAATGAATAAGTTATGTTCTCATTGGGGAAAACCCGTTGGTCGTACTTCAAAAAAAAAAAAAAAAATGCTTGCTTTATTGAAAGCAAAAGCCAGATATAGAATCATCATTGTCATATGTATCTACCGAAGAATCTGTAAGCAGCTTCTCAAATACTTTACCATGTGATATTTCCAAACCAAGCTGTTCTAACCAGCAGAAGTGAAAAGAAGTATGTTATTTTCAAAATAATCAGTGTATTTGAAAAATCTTTACTGTGAAGCATATGGAAGAAAAGAGTTACTACCAGAGTTACTACCATGGAGCTACATGCCATGGCTAGATGATGTTAAAAAGGCATGCCGCGAGTGCTGGTGGTACCCAGAAACCATGCCTCATGTGCTTAATAACTGGACTGTGGGTTGGTTGGTTGTATGAATGGCGCAAAATCCCTATAGGGACATGCTGCGCCAAAACAAATAGACTAAAAACACAGAAGAGTGAATAGCAATGGTTGGTTGGTTGGTTGTAGAAGGTTTAATGGCACAAAATCCCTTAAGGGACATGCTGCGTTAAACAAGAATAGACTAAAAAAATAAAATTAAAGAGCATAAGAAAAGCAACCTGGATGGGGGAACCCATCCAGATGTAGTCAGACAAGTGTAGAGAAATAGGAAATTTAAAAAACTAAACAATCAGACTATAAAAGAGTTTAGATAAAAAGTGCAATCAGTGTAAAAGAACATTTCAAGCTGTTATTAAGCCAAACAAAGATATAAAAATTATATTTCAAAATAAAATCCAGCATGTTTTAAAAAAGTGAAGAGTGCCCCATGAGGTGTATCCCCAATGAGGTTTGTCACGGTTGGTGATGATGACTTAAAATAAAATCTATATAAGTGCCGGACACCCGGACAGTCAGTTAAAACATGATCAAAGGTCAGGTAATCAAAATGACAATGTGGACACATGGGAGCATCCTCCCGAAGTAAAAGATGTTTATGAGTGATTCTAGAATGTCCAATTCTCAGACGTGTCAGAAGAACATCGTTTTTTTTTTTTTTTATAACACGAAGGCCAGGTCATGATGGTAGGTTTGATGTGGTGCAGTTTATTATTGCATTCTAAATTCCAACTTTCTTGCCATTTATTATGAATAAAGTGTTTGATAAGTAGTTTAACATCTGAGAATGAACTTTATGGCACAATGGATTAAGAGCACGCTTTGCTGCCTCATCGCTTTCTCATTACCAGGAATACCCATGTGTCCAGGTACCCAGCAAAATAAAATATTGTAGCCACGTCTTGTCAATTTATTATAAAAATCAAGGATTGATGAGACATAAGGATGCTTTTTAAATGATTTGATTGCATCAATAGAGCTATTTGAGTCAGTATAAATGATGAAGGATGATCTATGATGATGAGAGATGTGCAACATGGCCCTCTCTATTGCAATCAGTTCGGCTGTAAAGACAGAAGTAGATGAATGAAGGCAATAGCTTAAAGAGGTGTTTTCACAAAATACCCCACACCCAACAGTATCTCCACTCTTAGAGAAATCAGTGTAGTTATTAAAACTTGATCTGTGTGCAGCAAATAATTGTTGAAAAACAACAGGAGCTAAGTTGTTTGTATTGTATCCTTTAAAAGGATAGAGCGATGTAATACTTGGAGGTTTCCAAGGAGGGAGTAAATGCAATGGACATGGACTCACCTCGATATTACTCAGTGGGATATTATCAATAATGTTCCTTATTCTGACACCAAAAGATGGGATGCAAGATGGCCGATGCTGGTAAAGCATATCGTTGTCTGTATTTAGAATGTATGAATGAAGAGGATGGCCTGGATGTGAAAGGTTGGTTGGTTGGTTGTATTGGGTTTTATGGCGCAAAATCCCTGTAGGAACATGCTGCGCCAAACAAAAAGTGAGTCAAGAAAAAATGATGAAATGAGATAAAATATGTAAACTGAAAGGCCATCTGGATGGGGTACCCATCCAGATGTAGTCGTCAAACAAGGGTAAAAAAACAAAGTAAAAATAGAAACCCAGTAAAGCAAAGTGAATGGAAGTTAAGTAAAAGTAAAGCAAAGCTATCTGGATGGGGTTTCCATCCAGATGTCAATAAAGTCAAACTTATGAAGCTTATAAAAACTAAATCTCAAAATAAAAACCAGCGTGTTTTAAAAAGGTAAAGAGTGCCCCATGAGGTGTTTCCCCAATGAGGTTTGTCAAGATTGGTGATGATGTGTTAAAATACATTCTATATAAATGCCGGAGGCTCGGACAATCAGTTAATACATGATGAATGGTCAGGTAATCAAAATGACAATGTGGACAGATGGGTGCATCCTCCCGAAGTAAAAGATGTTTATGAGTGATTCTTGAATGTCCAATTCTCAGACGAGTCAGAATAACATCAGTTTTTCTTGGATAAATCGGAAACCAGGTCATTATTGTTGGTTTAACATGGTGCAGTTTATTATCATATTCTAAATCCCAATTTTCTTGCCATTTATTATGAATAAAGTGTTTTATAAGTAGTTTAACGTCTGAGAATGGAATTCTATGGTAAAAAGGATTAAGAGCCAGTTTTGCCGCCTCATCTGCCTTTTCATTTCCAGGAATACCCATGTGTCCAGGTACCCAACAAAATAAAATTCGATAACCACGTCTTGTCAATTTATTGTAAAAATCCAGGATAGCTGAAACATAAGGATGCTTTTTAAAAGATCTAATTGCGTCAATAGAACTATTTGAGTCAGTATATATGATGAAGGATGTGTTATGGTGATGAGAAATGTGCAACATCGCTCTCTCTATCGCAATCAACTCAGCTGTAAAGACAGACATTGATGCGTGAAGCCGATAACTAAAACTAGTATTGTCGATAAAAACACCGCAGCCAACGATATTCCCACTCTTAGAACCATCTGTATAAATATCAGTGTAGGTATTAAAATTTGCACGATGTGCAGCAAATAATTGTTGAAAAACTGCTGGAGCCAAATTGTTTTTGTCGTATCCTTTAAAAGGATGAAGCGAAGTAATATTCGGAGGTTTCCAAGGAGGGATTGCATGCAATGGACATGGACTCACCTCAATATTACTCAGAGCGCCATTGTCAATAATATTCCTAATTCAGACTCCGAAAGATGGGATGCAAGAGGGTCGATGCTGATAAAGAATATCATTGTTGGTATTTAAAATATAGGTGTGAAGAGGATGGCCAGGATGAGAAAGGACACGGTAATACAAATCTAATGATAGTTTTTCACGTGTACGGTATAATGCTGGTTCATTACAGTCAACATAAAGACTTAAAATTGGAGATGTACGAAATGCACCAGAGCAAACACGGAGTGCGCTATGGTGCACAGTGTCAAGTTTTTTAAGAACAGAATTACGGGCAGAACCATAGACCTGGCAGGCATAGTCGATTTTAGTACGAATTACAGCTCTATAGATTTTAAGGAGAGAAGTGCGGTCTGCTCCCCAAGATGTATTTGAAAGTACTTTAAGTAAATTAAGCGATTTTTCACATTTTGTCCGTAATTGTAAAACATGTGGTAAAAAAGTAAGTTTTTTGTCGAAATATAGGCCGAGATAACGAACGTTCTCCACAACAGGAATTTGAGATGAACCGATAAAAATTTCAGGATCTGGATGAAGATCCCTCCTTCTACAGAAATGCACACAAGAAGTTTTGTCAATAGAAATTAAAAAACCATTTTTGTTGGTCCAACTAAGAATACTTTTTATTGCACTTTGCAGTTGTCTCTCAATAAAACGAATGTCTTGTCCCATACACATAATGCGGAAGTCATCAACATATAAATCTCCCTTGACAGAAGGGGGTAATTGATTAAGAATGTCATTTATTTTAATAGCAAAGAGGGTGACACTCAGGACACTACCCTGAGGTACACCCTCTTCTTGTACATAGAAACTGGATAAAATCCTCCCAATTCGAACTTGAAATGTTCGAATGGCAAGGAAGTTTTTAATAAAAATTGGGAGGTTCCCACGAAAGTCCAGGTTAAAAAGATCACGAAGAATCCCATAACGCCATGTTCTGTCATAGGCTTTTGCCATGTCAAAAAATACTGACACCAAATGGTTGCGTTTAAGAAAAGCTGTCCGAATGTAATGTTCAAGGTGTATCAGGTTATCGATAGTTGACCTACCACGTCGAAACCCACTTTGAAATGCGGCAAGGCAATTGTTAGTCTCCAAAATATAAACAAGGCGGTGATTGACCATTTTTTCTAATAGTTTGCAAAGGCAGCTAGAAAGTGCGATCGGCCTGTAATTATTCGGATTGCTAGCATCTTTACCTGGTTTAGGAAAGGGAATAACAACCGCTCTGCTCCAAGATCGGGGGAAAGTATGTTCCACCCAAATCCTGTTGAAAAGGGAAAGGAGATTGTTAAGAGAGAGTGGAGAGAGGTGCTTGAGCATGATGTATGTGATGCCATCATGACCTGGCGCAGATAAGTTACTGTCTCGCAAACAATCTATCAGCTCTGATATAGTGAAAGGTTGATTATATGAAAATGAATTATGAGTATTAAAATTAATCCTGGTCAATTCAGTTTGTCTTTTGTACGTTAAAAACGGTTCTGGATATGAGTCTGAGTTTGAAATAGATGCTAGGGTATTCCCTATTGTCTCAGCTATGTTTTTAGGAGAAGTAATGGTATGACCGTTATGTTTTAAAATGGAAATATGACTTTCAGAGTACAGGCCCATGCATTTTTTTACTTTTTGCCACAGCTCTTTACTTGATGTGTTAGAATTTATGCTTGAGACGTATTTAACCCAGGATTCACGTTGGCATTTACGTCGCACTCTTCTAGCTTCTGCCTTTGCCTTTTTATATGCTATATAGTTAATATTATTAGGGTACCTGCGAAATAGACCCCAAGCCTTCTGGTGTTGTTTTTTTGCTACTTGACAATCACTATTCCACCATGGTTTTCTGTGTTTATGAGCAGATGTAGTTTTGGGAATGTTAGTGTCAGCAGCAGTGATAATACAGTGAGTTACGTTGTCAACTGCTTTGTCAATATTTCCCTCAATCATGCTAACTGTAATGTTTGCAAGTGCAGTAAAAGTTGGCCAATTGGCTCTGTCATATATATATCTTTTGGGAGAGTTATTACAATCTCTATCAGGAGAATTCATAGAAATAAAAGTTGGAAAGTGGTCACTGCCGTGTAAGTCATTTGAAACCCAGAAGTTCCAAAAGGGATAGAGTGATGGGGTGCAGATTATAAGATCTATTGCATGGAATGTACGTGTTGGCTCGTGAAAATAGGTATGATCACCGTTATTGAGCAGGCATAAGCCGTTGTCAGAAATCATTTTCTCTAAAATATTGCCACGGTGATTAGAATCACTGTTTCCCCAGAGTGGGCTGTGTGCATTTAAATCTCCAACAATGATATATGGAGTGGGGAGTTGGAGAAGGAGATTATCCAGATCTGCTGATTGAGTTTTATGGTTCGGAGGTAAATAAATGGTACATATTGTTACGAGTTGTTTTATATGTACACGGACTGCAACAGCTTGTAAATTTGAGTTTAAATTAATGTGAGTATGAGGTAAATTGAGAGAGATGAAAAGAGCTACTCCACCAGTGGCCCTTTCATTACCAGTGAAATCTTTTCGGTAGCTAGCATAATGTCGTAATTTTGCTTTGTCATTGGGTTTTAAATGAGTTTCCTGTAGAGCTAAACATAATGGTTGATGGTCAGAGAGAAGATTACGGATTTCGTCATGTTTATTGTGATACCCACGGCAGTTCCACGAAATAATATTAGTCATGAATGAGTTTTTTTTTTTTGATAAGTTTATCTGCGTCCTTTTATCCGGAGATAGTAGACATACTATCTCCATCATTAAATTCTTCATCCGGTTCTGGGTGAAGAGCAACAGCATCGTCCTCCTCCATTTTTTCTTTCATATTTGGATGGATTTCATTTTTGGATGTTTTATTCTTTATCCTTTTGGCTGGATTTTCAGATGAAACAGTGGCTTTAATTATTGGTAGATTGAAATTATCTGCATCAGATCTATGGTTGGTTTTTAGATGTCCTCTTTTGGTGGTATTTTGAGAGCCTCTTTTAGGAATATGAGAGTGTGATGATTTTGAAGAGGCATTTTGTGATGGTGTAGGAGGAACAGATTTTGGTGACTTAGGAGGAAGAGAGTTCGGAGAGTTAGAAGGAATAGATTTCGGCGGCTTAGGAAGTTTAGATTGCGTTGAACTATTTGTTTTACCAGAATTAGTAGACAGGTTGATTTCTTTTTGACTTGCTTGGCAATTATTTTCAATTGGGAATTCGGTTTGTGTTGCAATACTTTGATATGTTTTATGAACGGTTTTAGCTAAGGCAGCAGCATATGACACACCAACTTTGGGTGTTCTGGATTCAACGATTTTTCTGGCTTCTGGGTACGGTATGTTATCTTTTGTGCGTATGGTCTGTATCTCTTTTTCTTTTTTCCACTGTTCACATGATTTAGCGTAAGATGGATGGTCTTTTTTGCAGTTGACACAACAAGGTGGAGCATTGCATTGCGCACTTTCGTGGCCAACTGCACTGCACCGACCACAGGTTTCCTTACCTCGGCAATTTGTTTTTGAATGCCCAAAGCGTTGACAATTAAAGCAACGCAGTGGGTTTGGTATGTATGGTCTGACAGAACATGATAAATAACCAGCTTTTATATAATTTGGTAGCTTGGGTGTGTTAAAAGTAAGTATAATGTGCTTTGTAGGTATTTGAATTTGGTTAGTGGGTATCTGTTCATCCTGACGGTAGATTTTGATTCTTCTAGCTTCTGTGACATTTTGTTCTTTTAAGTTTTCCAGTAATTCATCTTCACTAACATACAAGAGGTCAGGCTCGGAAATCACCCCGCGAGATGAGTTTAAAGTACGATGTGGCGATATTGTGACAGCAATGTTAGCAAAGTGTGTACATTTTTTTAAGTTAATTGCCTCTTGACTATTGTTAACTTCAATTAGCAGTTCACCTGTACGGAGTTTTTTTATTGTTTTGGGTTCGCCAACCAGTCCTTGAATAGATTTATTAATCAAAAAGGGTGATGTTCTATCAAAACTCCCATCTTGGCGTTTGACGATGAAGAATCTTTCTTCAGTTTTACTTTTGTGAGAGTCGGGATCTTTAGATTCCGTACTGGAAACAGACTCTTCAACTCTCTCACCCCATGAATCTTTTTTGATCTGATTAACAGCAGCTCCTGACCCAGAGCTCAATGCGTTATTTTTCTCTTTATTAGCTTGTGGGGCTTCCACATCGCATATTTGATTTCCTAAGATTGTAGCCATATTTAGAAAGGATTGAAAAAACGCCAGGCATCGGGCCTGGTCACCGACCCTTCTTCTTACCGTTACTTTAGGCGCAGGTCTCAAAAGGGTGAAAACTATCAACAAACTTCCACGTTTTTCGAACGTTGGATTAAACTCGATAGCATCTCCAAACTCTAGTTCTTTCACAGTGGAACTCGGTTGTCGTAGGTAAGCCTTTACAGCTCTGTCCAACCTACATCGCCCTTACGTCGAAAGGACACCAGTCGCCCAGTGGATTCCTAACCACCGCCATACAAGTATGGCGCCTACCGATCACGGAACCGGAATTCGGAGATGCCCTGCACTCTGGGACTCGAGATCAGCCTAAAAAGGTAGAAACGAGGCGATGAGATTAAAAAACCTCAACACCCAGAGTGTCTCACGTGAAAATAAAAAAAATCCACTATTGAAAAAAAGAAAAAAGTAATGTGAGAGAGAACTTAGAAAAAAAGGTGTATTTTTGTCTTTTTTAAAACTTTTTAAACTTTTTTTTTTTTTTTTTTTTTTAACAGAACGAGAACAATGTTAGTAGAACAAAGAACAATTTGAACAAATAAGTTAGTAAAAAAACTAGAACATGAACTGGAACAAAGAGGGATAACAAACTAAAAAGAGAAGATTAAAAAGTGTGAAACAAAGAAAAAGGATAGACAACCAAAAAGAGAAGAAGACAGGAAAGGAGAAAGATCGCTCAGGAATCCGGGGTCGCGAAACCCGTAAATACCTAAAGAAGGTATTCCCCTGGGGGAGGATGTGAAAGGATACAGTAATAAAGTTCTAAAGAAAGCTTTTCACAAATGTGGTGTAAAGCTGGTTCATTGCAGCCAACATAAGGTTTAAAACTGGAGAGGTACGAAATGCACCAGAGCAAACACGGAGTGCGCTATGGTGCACAGTGTCAAGTTTTTTAAGAACAGAATTACGTGTGGAACCATAGACCTGGCAGGCATCGTCAATTTTGGAACGGATCACGGCTCGATAGATTTTAAGGAGAGAAGTACGGTCTGCTTCTCAGGAAGTATTTGAAAGCACCTTTAGTAAGTTAAGCCATTTTTCACATTTTGTCTGTAATTGTAAAATATGTGGTAAAAAGGTTAGCTTATAATCAAATTGGAGGCCGAGAAAACGGACACTGTCCTCAACAGGAATTTGAGTTGGTCCAATAAAAATTTCAGGATCTGGATGCAGATCCCTACGTCTACAGAAGTGAACACAAGATGTTTTGTCATGAGAAATTATAAATCCATTTTTATTGGTCCAATTAAGAATATGGGTGATTGCAATTTGCAACTGTCTTTCAATAAAATGGATATCCTGTCCCATACACATAATTCGAAAGTCGTCGACATATAAATCACCTTTCACAGAAGGAGATAGTTGACTAAGAATTTCATTTATTTTTATAGCAAAGAGGGTGACACTCAGGACACTGACCTGGGGTACACCCTCTTCTTGTACATAAAAACTAGAGCGTACCCCACCGATTCGGACTTGAAAAAGCCGAATGGCGAGGAAGTCCTAATAAAAATACGAAGATTCCCACGAAAGCCTAGGTTAAAAAGATCACGAAGGATCCCGTATCGCCATATTCTGTCATAGGCTTTTGCCATATCAAAAAATACTGACACCAAATGGTTGCATTTTAGAAAGGCTGTCCGTATGTGATTTTCAAGATTGATCAGGTTATCGATAGTTGACCTACCTCGTCGAAATCCACTTTGAAATGCAGCAAGGCAATTGTTATTTTCTAAAATATGCACAACACGAAAATTGATCATTTTTTCAAGTAATTTGCAAAGACTGCTAGAGAGTGCGAATGGCCAGCAATTATTGGGATTGCTAGTATCTTTCCCTGGGTTAGGAAAAGGAATGCTAATAGAGTTATACCAGGTTTAGGAGAGACCTGTTCTATCCAAATTCTGTTATAAAATGCAAGTAAATTATTGAGAGAGGTTGTGCAGAGATGCTTAAGCATGGTATAGGTGATGCCATCGTGACCTGGAGCTGATAGATGGCTATTTTGCAAACATTTTATGAGCTCCGAGAGAGTAAAAGGGAGATTATAGTCATAAGAGTAACGGGAATTAAAATTGAGGTGGGTAGTTTCTGTTTGTCTTTTGTATGATAAAAAAGGCTCCGGGTATGATTCAGAAGCAGAGTTAGATGCAAATGTACTTGCTATGGTTTCAGCAATATTCTTAGTAGAATCTATTGTTTGTCCGTTATGATTTAAGATTGAGATGTGGTATTCAATATAAAGACCCACATAATTTTTTACTTTTTTCCAGAAGACTTTACTAGAGGTATTTGAATTAATGTTAGATACATAGTGAATCCAGGATTCACGTTGGCTTTTACAGCGCACTCTTCTAGCTTCAGCCTTTGCTTTTTTGTAGGCAATATAGTTAGTGTTATTGGGATAACGTCGAAAGATGCCCCAAGCTTTCTGTTGATTTTTTTTTTTTTGCAGCTTGACAGTCACTGTTCCACCATGGCTTCCTAAGTCTCATAGTAAATGATGAGTTAGGTATGCTAATATCTGCAGCATTGATAATACACTGGGTGATATTGTCAACTGCATCGTCTATGTCACCTTCTACCATATGATTTGTGATTTTAGCATGATTTGTGAAAGTTGGCCAATTTGCTCTGTCATAGTTATAGCGTTTAAAATATTGATTCGAATCCCAGTCAGGAGTGGTCTGTGAAATGAAAGTGGGAAAATGGTCACTACCGTGCAGGTCATTTGAGATCCAGAAATTCCAATACGAATAGATAGATGGAGAGCAGATAGTGGGATGGCATGAAAGGTGCGTGTCGGTTCATGAAAATATGTATGATCACCATTATTGAGTAGGCATAAGCCATTGTCAGAAATTAATTTCTCTATGATATCACCACGTTTATTACTGTCAGAATTCCCCCACAATTGGCTATGAGCGTTAAAATCCCCAACGATGATGAAAGGAGTGGGGAGTAGGAGAAGGAGATCATCAAGTAGTGCTCACTGAATAATTTGGTGGGGTGGTAAATAAATGGTACAGACTGTAATGAGACGTTTTATATGTACACGGACTGCAACGGCTTGTAAGTTTGTGTTTAGGTTAATATGAGTATGGGGTAAATTGCGGGAGATGAAAAGAGCCACTCCACCAGTGGCCCTATCACTACCTTTAAAACCTTTTCTGTATGTAGCGAAGTTGCTCAATTTAGCTTTGTCATTAGGTTTAAGATGGGTTTTTTGTAAAACTAAACATAGTGGTCATGAAGAATATTTTGGATTTCGTCATATTTATTATGATAGCCTCGACAGTTACAAGAAATAATATTAGTCATGAGTGAGTCGTTTTTTCTTTTTAGATAAATTTATCTGCGTCCTTTCATCCGGAGATAGTAGACATACTATCTCCTTCGTTAAATTCTTCATCTGGTTCTGGGTGAAGAGCAATGGCATCATCCTCCTCCATTTTTTCTTTCATTTTTGGATGTTTTATTCTTTATATTTTTTGCTGGATTTTCAGATGACACAGTGGCTTTAATTGTTGGTAGATTAAATTTTTCTGAATCAGATCTACGGTTTGTTTATAGAGGTCCTCTTTTGGTGGTATTTTGAGAGCCTCTCTTAGGAATATGAGATTGTGATGGTTTTGAAGAGGCACCATGTGATGGTTTAGGAGGGACAGATTTTGGTGACCTAGGTGGAAGAGAGTTTGGTGACTTGGGAGGAATAGATTTCGGTGGCTTAAGAAGGTCAGATTGCGTTGAACTATTGTTTTACCAGAATTTGTAGACAGGCTCATTTCTTTTTGTTTTGGTTGGCAACTATCAGTGAGGAATTCGGTTTGGGTGGCAATACTTTGATAAGTTTTATGGGCTGTTTTGGATAAAGCAGCAGCATATGACACACCAACTTAGGTGTCCTGGATTCAACTATTTTTCTGGCTTCTGGGTATGATTTGTTATCTTTTTTGCGTATGGTCTGTATCTCTTTTTCTTTTTTCCATATTTCACAAGATTTAGCATAAGATGGATGGTCATTTTTGCAATTGACACAACAAGGTGGAGCATTACATTTCACACTGTCGTGGCCAATTGCGCTGCACCGACCACATGTTTCCTTACCTCGGCAATTAGTTTTTGAATGCCCAAAGCGTTGGCAATTAAAGCAACACAGTGGGTTTGGGATATAGGGTCTGACAGAACATGATAGATATCCTGCTTTAATATATTTGGGTAGGTTGGGTGTGTTAAATGTATTATGTGCTTGGTAGGTATCTGAATTTGATTAGTTGGTATTTGTTCATCTTGACATTAGATTTTTATTCGTCTCGCTTCAATGACATTTTGTTCCTTTAAATTATCTAATATTTCATCATCAGTAACATGCATTAAGTCAGATTCAGTAATTACCCCACGAGATGTGTTGAGGGTTGTATGTGGACTTATGGAGACAGGGATATTAGCAAAATTTGTACATTTGTTTAAGTTTGTGGCTTGCTTGCTATTGTATACTTCAATAAGAAGTTCACCAGATCGTATTTTTTTAATGGTCTTTGGTTCACCTATCAATCCTTGGATAGATTTGCGAATCAAAAAGGGAGAGGTTTTGTCAATGCTGCCTTCTTGCCTTTTAACAGTAAAGAATCTTTCAGTACATGGATTCTCAGTTCTATGAGCCCAAGATTTGGGTTGTCTCAGATTTATATCTCCTTGCAGGACGGAGCCTGATGCAGCGAGTTTCTCCTTCGACAGATTCTGAGACATTGCAGTCTCAGGCTGAATGTTGAGTGTTGCATGGAGTTGTGGGACCTCCACATCACTAGTATTATTTTCATGAGTTGTAACCATATTAGATAGAAATTTTTTGAAACGCCAGACATCGGGCTGGTCACCGACCCTTCTTACCGTTACTTTAGGCGCAGGTCTCAAAAGGGTGAAAACTATTCACAACAAACTTCCACGTTTTCCGAACATTGGATTAAACTCGATAGCATCTCCAAATTCTATTCTTTCACAGTGGAACTCAGTTGTCATAGGTAAGCCTTTACAGCTTTGTCCAACCTACAACTTCCTTACGCCGAAAGGTACCAGTCGTCTAGTGAATTCCTAACCGCCACCATACAAGTATGCTGTCCACCAATCATGGAACCGGAATTCGGAAATGCCCTGCACTCTGGGACTCGATATAAAGGTAGCCTAAAAAGGTAGAAACGAGGCGATGAGATTAAAAAATCGCAACACCCAGACAGTCTCACGTGAAAAAAAAAAAAAAAAAAAAAACCACTATTGTAAAAAAGAAAAAGTCATGTGAGAGAGAACTTAGAAAAAAAGGTGTATTTTTTGTCTTTTTTAAACTTTGGACACGCCACTTTTTTTTTTTTCTTTTTTTTTTTTTTTTTTCCAACAGAACGATAACAATGTTAGTGGAACAAAGAACAAGTAAGTTAGTAAAAAACTAGAACATGAACTAGAATAAAGCGGGATAACAAACTAAAAAGAGAAAATTAAAAAGTGAAACAAAGAAAAAAGGATAGACAACTAAAAAGAGAAGAAGGCAGGAAAGGAGAAAGATCGCTCAGGAATCCGGGGTCGCGAACCCATAAATACCTAAAGAAGGTATTCCCCTGGGCGAGTGAAGAGCAATGAGAAAAGCAATGTGTATGAAATATCCCATCCAGATGCTGTCAGGCTAGTTTAGATGAATAAAAATTTATAAAATCTAAAACATCAGAGTATAAAAGTTTTTGAAAAAAAAGTGATGTCTGGATGGGTTTCCCATCCAGATGTCAGAAAAGTGTAAAAGAAAATTGCATGTTGTTGTTAAACAAAGAAAGGTATAAAAGATTATATTTCAAAATAAAATCCAGCATGTTTTAAAAAATTAAAGAGTTCCCCATGAGGTGTTTCCCCAATGAGGTTTGCCAAGATTGGTGATGATGTAATAAAATAAATTCTTTAATAATTGGACGGCCATTGGGTTATTTTAGCAGCAAGAATTTCCTTTTCACGGATAAAATTAGGACAAAAGCGAGTCAAATTAGGACAAGAACGGGAATATGATATATGATCACCCTTACAGTTTGCTTAGCGTTCAGGTTTTTCGCAAGTTTTACCGTCATGGCCGACCTCTGCACAATGGGCACAGCTACGACAAGTAGTATTAGTATGGCCATAACGCTCGTATTTAAAACAACATCGAGGATTAGGTACTTAAGGCCAAACTGGACAATTTTGGTAACCAATATTAATTCTAATAGGTAAAATATGGCTATTGAAAGTCAAAATAATATGTTTTGTAGGAAGCATTTGCCCATTTCGACGAATAGTGATACGGCATACATCTATGATATTTTGATCACTTAAATTGGTTAAAAATTCTTCTTTTGTGGAAAATAAAAGTTCTGGTTCAGTCCAGATATTACACCACAGCAAGTACTAAGAGTTTGATTGCTTTAACAGAGACAGGAAAAGTACCTATAGTATTGCAATTTGACAAAAGTTGAGACTGGCTGGCTGAAACCTCAACCAGTAAATCCCCAGACTGCAATTTTTTAAGAGAATGACCATCACCAGGGACAGACTGTAATGACTGAGAGACTATCAGTGTGTTTAATTACAAAAAAAACTAGTGAGTAAAGTCTATACGCATTATTGCTCTCCACATGGGAGAGAAATAAGAGAGGAACAAGAGCATTTCCATCCATATTTGAAAAAAAATAATAGAATTCAGACCCCGGCCACACCACTTGCTACCGAGCCCAACAACAAGGGGATGCACAATTGTGTACCAATGCTAACCAGGCTCCATACAGTCACAAGACATTCCTATGCCAGTCTCCACCCTTAACGAGATGGCTAGTAAATGCTCACTCACTTGATCCCCAGCCAGTGACAAGTCAGCTGACCAGCAGATTGATGCACACGGGACCAATATGCACCTCCTGTCTACCTGAAATAGAGCCCAAAGCAGTGTGTTGATTTCCCTCAACTGCCAGGATCCTCCTTCCCAGGGACACAGATCGCCACACACGGAAAACACTTGGGTGGTTTACAATTCTCTATAAGTCGATATAAACAGGATGATATTGGCTCATGCAGAATTGCCCTCACCTCTGCAGAGGAAACCAGAACGAGAGCGAAACAAAGAGGAAAAGGAAAAGAGAAAGATCGCTCAGGTGCCGGGGTTGCGAAGCCCATGAATACCTAAGGAACTCATAGGATTTTTGCTTCTAATCCCCCAAAACTGTCATTGAAAATTGCTGAAAAAAGGAAAGTAAATCTGAAATCCAGAAATCAGAAATTCACAGCAGCTGCAGTTTTAGGCATAGAATTGACAGACTTAATATCCGAATCATCAAGAGATGAATTCAATAAACAAATGCAGTTGCTCTGGAAGAACTTTAAGTAATTTTTTTGACAAAAATTTAATGTTATTCCCATAAATTTGTATTCATTGATCTTATTTTATTTATTATTATTTCAGATGCTGGAAAAACAACAAAACGTAACCTTGTTGTCGGAGGACATTTCTATAGCTACTGGTAAGTATATATTGTAAAATAGGTGTTCCTTTTCCACAAATAACTTTTATAATTGTATATTTCACGATTTAAGATTGTAATGCTTTTTTTTTCAGTTTTTAACTTTAAAACATACTTGAAAAGTGTTTATGACTTCGGTTTGAAATAATAAATTGCTTTATATTTGATTTTTTTAGTTATAGTGACCTATCTCTTACACTGCATTTTTTCCTGAATTTTCTTTTGAAATAATTTTCATACATGTTTTTTTTTCTTCTCTTTATGCATATCTCAACAATAATGCAAAGTAACTACTGGGAGAGTTATCACAACAGTCAGTTGGCCTAAACAAATAATTAAAAAAATAAATAAAAGATATGCTGCATTAGAATATGCTAGAATTTTATTTTCATCTATTTTAATGGAAAATTAATGAGGTGATTAAGCTTGCTACATTGCTTAGCTACATTTTTAGGGAAAAGAGCTTGCTTAGCCTATTTCTTTATGCATAAAATTACTAAAATTAGGCAATAAAAAAACTGAGCATGGTCATTAATTACTTTTGAAATCAATATTGATTTCTCCTTCCCACCCCCTGAGGTGACGGCTGAATAAATGGGAAGGAACACTAAAGTCGCCAATGCGAGGAATCTTCACTACAAATAATGCCGCTCCCATATTGATCAAGAATATCTGAACACATATGAAGGTTGGTTGGTTAGTTGTATAGTGTTTAATGGCACAAAATCCCTTAAGGGACATTCTGCGCCAAACAAGAATAGAGTAAGCACATAACAATAAAGAGCATGAGAAAAGCCATCTGGATGGGGGATCCCATCCAGATGCAGTTAGACAAGTGTAGATGAATAAGAAAATTAAAAAACTAAACAATCAGACTATAAAAGGTTTTAGATAAAAAGTGCATTCTGAATGGGGTTCCCATCCAGATGTCAGAAAAGTGTAAAAGAACAATTCAAGTTGTTGTTAAACCAAAGAAAGATATAAAAATTATATTTCAAAATAAAATCCAGCGTGTTTTAAAAAAGTGAAGAGTGCTCCATGAGGTGTATCTCCAATGAGGTTTGTCAAGACTGGTGATGATGAGTTTTTTATAAATGCGAGCTTAATAATGATGTGTAGTGAAATGCAGGGTAAAATTGTGATAAATGCAAATACAGTATTATGAAGTGATCAAGTATAACAATAAAAAAAATTTCTAATAAAAAGTATAGTGTTATCAGATGTTAAAAGCAATTTATTTAAATGCATAGTATTTTATAAACTGTTTTGAAAATTTGAATAATTACACCAATTTTGAGTAATTAACACCAGGTATTTTACTATGTGCCATTGCTGACAGAGAACTTTTAAGATTATTGAAACGTTTAAATTCTTAATAATGTTTTTGTTAATATAATTTTATGTATTTATTTATTTTTTTTTTTTTTTTTTCAGATCTGGTCGTGAAAACTATGGCGATAATGCTGTTGGCTATGTCCAAGTCAAAAGGGATGGTAATCTGTGCATTGTCAAAGCGAAAGTAACGCCAGAACACAACCTTCGTAACAAAGCATAAGATGTAACACTTCTGTGTAATGAAGTTGAGGAAGAAATACTTTCTGTAACCTGTGACAGTTGTGCAGCCTCTCTAGGTAAGTTATTATTTCACATTATCAAACCTTCAACAATCATAAAATCTAGTTTTCCTCCAAATCAGACATGCTTAGGAAATTTTTCAATAAGAAAATTTCTAAATGTGCTTGAAAAAATATGAACTCTTTCAGTGTGACCTCAAAAATGACATTTTGCCTACAATGTCGTCTCTAAACAAATGGTTGCTAGCAAATTTATTGTCACATCACATTTACATTACTTTAAGGAAAAAAATATATATATATCCTCGATTCTTCTTAGTTTAAATGCTGTCACATCTTGATTTAAATATGATATTCAAAATCTTGTAATTTTTTATTTTTTGTTACTAGAATAATAACGCAAAATATAAATAAAAAAAACTGTATTAAATCTCCCATACTACCACATCTGCAAAATTGTGAAAATACTTATATGTAGTTATGTCTAGTTAAATATTGTAATGTGCATAATGAAGCATTTTGATATGTGTACTTTATTTTATGTACAAAAAGAAAGTATTGGATTCGTAAAAAAATTCAACTGCATAATTAGAATATTTATAATGGTAGTAAATGATTATTTTGGTTGTGCTCCTCTAAAAGCAGTACTTAATCATTTTGTACAAAATACACAATGTATTAACTCCATGTTAAATGCACAGAATGAAACGAAATTTTATAATTTGAATCCTAGAGACTCTATCCGTAACAGGATACAGAAGAAAGTTTTGAGGTAGCTACAACATACTTTAATTTCTTTAACATTTACAAGCTAAAAAAATTTGGTACTACTTATTCCATTGACCAATTTCGCGAAACCACTCAAAAATGATACAAATTAACATAATTTTTATTTTAAATAACGAAAAAAAAATAAGTAAAATAGTATACCAATAATAAAAATACAAATAAAATGTCGAAATAAAAATCACTTGATGACGTAAACATGTGTAACTTGCTTAAAGTAAAGTGAATGTGACATTTACGATCAACTATTATTGGCATTTAATCTTATAGTTTGGCGATAGATTTTTGCTTGACGGGATAAATAAGTAGTACCAAAAATTTATACATATAAATTAATTAATAATTCATATGTATATATTAATCCATTTTAATTTGATGGATATGAGACTTTCAATCTTGATTGTCAATTTTTATGTGCTGATTACTTTTTATCAAGGCTGCGGAGTTGGACACGGCCCATTTTTGAACGAAAGAGACTGAGTCATCCATTTTACAAGCAGGTCTGCATTGTCAGAGTCGGAGTTGGAGTCGTCCATTTTACAAGCAGGTCTGCATTGTCGGAGTCGGCCCACTTTTGAGCGAAAGAGTCGGAGTCTTATCTGTTAAATTCCCGGAGTCTTCCATTTTTTTCACTGACTCCGCAGCCCTGCTTTTTACTTTTTAATTCATGATCATGCATTTTAAAATTGCTTTCCTTGTGCCTAATTACTTGTTTTAAATTAATTTTTTTTTTTCTGTCTAGGTGGATGCAAACATGCTATTGCTTTTCTTACTTGGCTTCATCGCTGGAGTGAGGAACCAGCAGTAACATCTGTTTCCTGCTACTGGAAAGCCTCCAGATTATCAGCAGTTGGGATAGGTGAAAAATTTATAAAAGCCAAAAATCTCACTAAAAGTGATGTACAACCTCTGCCTCCTAATGATGGGTCATTTTTGAATAAAATTGTGGAGAAATCCAAACAAGGGGAAGAATGTGACAGTGTTCTAACGAAATATTTTAAAAAATTCACTAATGTAGAAGCACTATCAATAAATCTTTTACTTTCAGAATTTTTAGAAGGCAAACTTGGAAGTACAGCAGAGGAATTTATAAATTACTGCAGCTGTAATATGTCTGAAGCAGTTTGTAATACTGCTGCAGATCAAACCATTGAGCAATCAGAAAGCACTTTATGGTTTGAGCTTCGCTATGCAAGAATAACAGCTTCTAAAGCGCATGAAGCTACATACTGCCACACCTTAGAAGGTTGCTTTGTTGAAACAGTGGTAGGTGCAATCAGCCTTAAGGACAGTGCTGCAATGACGCATGGCAAAAAATTAGAAAAACAAGTGCGACAGCAAGTTGAAAAAATAAGAAAAATTAAAATTCATAAATGTGGCTTTAAAACATCTCCAGAATACCCCAATAATATTATGGGAGCCTCACCTGATGGCATTTCTAGTGAATATGTCATAGAGATCAAGTGCCCAAACACTGAAAAGACTGTTAAAAACTATATAAACAACGGCCTGATAACAGAAAAATATAAAGCCCAAGTTCAAATGCAAATGTTTTTTTGGAAAAAAAAGCAGGCTTTATTTTGTGTTGCAAATGCTGATTTTGAAACACCAAAAAAAGTTGATATTTTCACTGTTGATTTTGATGAACAATATTGTTTAGAAATTTTAGGAAAATGTGTCGTATTTTGGAAAAATGAAATCTTTCCATTACTGAAAAAAAGCTCAACTTAAACAAAATGTTCAAATGTACTGCTTTTATTATTATTTGTATTACGGCCTAATAAATATTGTTTATTTTTCATTATAAAAAAATTATCAATGCTTTACAATGTTATATTCAAGAATATATAGACGTACAGATTAATAGTAGGCGAGTCGTAGTAAAATACTTCCACTATCTACGATAATCAGGTAATGGAAGTAATAACTTAAAAAGGAACTACAAACATCTCTAAAAATTTATACCTATTATCTTGAAGTTGCAGCTCCTTTGCTTCCTACAAACTATCAAACCTAACTGAAGGAAATTAACTGTAAAGTTTAAGCATTGAAAAGAGAAAGAAAGCATGAATAGTATTATTAAACTTATAGAAAAATTTAATTTTTGCGAACTTTCATTTAATTTGAATCATCAGCATTATTACAAACTATTTTAAACTAACTTTAAACTTTTAAGGGATATTTGAAATCACCTTTTATTTCATTGGAAGAAAGGGGGTGAAGGGAAAAATAAAAAAAAATTAAGATTTCCAAAATACTGTTTCAAACAACTCCCACCCCCCCCCCACCCCACCCCACCCCAACCTCTCTTAATCTGTAAGTATGCTTATTTTATCAATACTGTTATGCTAATTTTTTTTTCGTAAAGTTTTGACAGGTTTCATCTATATTTGGCAATATTTTTGCCAATGTACACGAACTTAAGATTGACAGGAAAGTACACAAATATTAGTTTTTGTTATTTTATATTTATGACAACTTTAAAAAGTATTGATGATTTCAGGATAAACTATTTTAAATTTACAATAAACAATCCATATTTTTAATGATCAGTTTTAACAGAAGCTCTCAACTTTTGTAATTTGTATGTAAAATTTAAATATTATTTAATTCAATAAAAATTAAGGGTGCTTGTTAGTTATCCCGTCGACCAATTTCGCCAAATTATACAAATTGACAATTTTTATTTTAAATAACAAAAGAACTAATAAATTAGTACTATAACATTAATAAAAATACAAATAAAACGTCGAAATAAAAGTCACTTGATGACATACACACATGTAAGTCAAGTGAATGTGACATTTAATCTTACAATCTGGCGACAGTAATTTAGTTGACGAGATAACTAACAAGTACCGAATTATGATAGTGGAAATTTGAATTTTCAGGTTTATTAATTTCTAAAAGATTTTGAATATTTTGAGTTTACATGAAAACATTTTCGAAAAAAAAAAAAAACATATACTCAATAATGGGTACTTTTTGGTTAGCCGGGCACCAGTGTTATATATACACATATATATGTATACATTTATATATGTACGCACACACACATATATCTATACTAATCTATCTATACTAATATTATAAAGATGTAAAAATTGTTTATTTGTAGGAGGTAAGCTCTGGAACTACCAAACCAATTCCAAAAGTAATGGTATCAAAATGATGGTGTTAGTACAACTTAGAACATAGGCTATATCTTATGTACGTTCCGCTGGCCAAAATGGGGTGCAGAAGCAAAAAACGTTCTAAAAATGCAATTTTTGTGTTACTGAAGGGCCTAGAAACATGAAATTTGGAATGGTAGTTACTTATAAGATACTAATGATCTCTAAGTACATTTCTTTAAAAAATCAAAATTAAAAACGGGTGAAAATGCACGAAAAACGTTCTAAAAAACGTTCTAAATGGCGATTTTTATACAATTTCGGAAAGTACCAAACCTATTTAAAAAATAATAGTGTCAAAATGATGGAGACAACCCTTGCTCAAACATAGGCTACATTTTATGTCGGTGACACTACCCCTAAAGGGGATGCAGGAGCAAAGAAACGTTCGAAATTGCGATTTTTGTGTTACTGAAGGGGCCAGATACATGGAATTTGGAATGGTAATTACTGATAAGTTATAAATGATCTTTAAGAACATTTCTTAAAAAATTCGAAATTTAAAAGGGGTGAAAATGCTAAGTATATCAGACCATTTTTAAAGGAACTATAATAAAGGGGCCAACTGATAGTTAAGAGCAAGTCCCTAACATGTTAACACGTTGACGGACACTTGCGTCTATAAGCCGTCAAAGAGAAGTTCACTTAATTTTACTTCCTAAATTGGCTCCAGAATTTTAAAATTAAATTTTGCATTATTTAATGTATGTGGAGTTAAGCTTTTATACTTATTTTCAGATATTTTTTCATGTAAATTCTGGTGTTAATCAATCATTATGCCACATAGTGAACTGCGCTTTGACGGCTATAGATGCAAGTGTCTTAGTCAAAATTAAGAATACGGTATGATTTAATCATTAGAATAAAAGTTAAAGAAATGTGTAAAAAGGGGAGGGGGGATGAGTCCAAGACTCAACTTTATGCACTAAGACGGCGAGAAAATTGGTCACGAAAAAAGAAAAAAAAACTTATTTTAATAAGCTTCAGGCATATTTGGCTAAGTGAATTGTTAACTATATTATGTGCAACCTTACCTTTTCAGGTTTGTGTTATAAAAGATGTATTGTACATCTTAAGAGAATAGAAACAAAAAAATTATGTGTTAGAAGGAGGAGGGATGGGGTGGCAACATGAAATAGTCAGAATATAGATGAAATGATAGAAAAGTTGCAGTAAACCAAGTCATTCTGTCAAGTTTTTTCTTCTGCATTTTTATTTTAATTCATAATGTATTTCACAAAAATGAAGGGATAATTGTATTTTGAGATGTATAACAATATTATAAATTTTCTCAGTTTAGTGCATTTCTATAAATTAAAAAAAATAAACTTTTATGATAAAATAATAAATTTTATATAAAGCTGCTGTTTTATATAAAACTAATTATCTCATGTCTTACTTAAATGGGTAACGATTCATTTGAAATATGAATATTTACCCATGAATTAAAAACACTCTTATTCTAAAATAATCATTTTTTTATACATATATATTATAAACTGGGTGTTTAAATGAGTTAAAGAAAGGGGGGGGGGGGGGCGGTTATGAATCTCGACACCCCCCCCCCCCCCCTCTAAGAACAAATATTTCGGTCACAGTAAAGTTAAGAATCGTTCAGTATAATAAATCCACTTTAAAAACCTTAACAAACTAATGACACCCAATATTTTTGTCTTCTGTTTTGGTGTTTATTTACATGAAAAAAGAAAGTTAAAAGTAGGAAAAAGTCATAAAACATTAACAGATTATTTTGTAAACTTAAGTTTTCAGTATGTTCCCTTCTGCCATAAGAAAACAACTTTGAGAGACCGTTGTACGCTTTCATTTCACAATCGCTATGCGCACGCCACAAAGCCTTAAACAGAAAGCGATCGTTGTCAGGGTAACCGCCTTTGCTTCTGACGTCACGAATTTTAGCGAGAAGGCATTGTAGAGGGGGTAGTCGTGAAATGCATAGAAAAATCTATTTTTGTACTTTCCTTTTTCCAGAAATGGGCTATAGGAACTGACGATGTAGATTCAAAGGTGTCTATTTCTTGTAAGCTGTTTCTTTCTCAATTTGAATTTATCTCCCTGGATTAAAATATATGACTATACAGTTTGGTGAATTTTTGGCAAATATTGGTGGTTTCCGTTGAAGGAATATGTTAGAGAGAAGAGTTTGTGCATGTATCCGATTTTAAATTTTTGGATATAGAATCTTTAGGAAATCAGGTTTCAAGAAGGATAGGGCCCGTCCATTATTGAAACTTGTCTGATACTCTATGAACCTAAATGGTTGTCTTTATCCCTATCTACAGGTATTGAAATGTTTTTAACATTAAGTGGCAACTTCTTTTGGCTAGTTTGGAGAATTGTGTTTTTGGTCCCTAGTTGATTATGGAATAGTCCAAAAATCATATATGTATGCTTCCTACATCTACATAGTTGTTTATTGTGAGAGAATGGCATGGAAGACTTCAGTATGCATTAATGCTAAGCGGAAATGCTGATATCCCCGGACTGACAGTATGGTTGGCGGACGTTGCTCTTGATCCTGGGATTTCAGTATTTTTTTGTAAGCTGTATAAGTGTGATGTTCCAATATACAGTGAATTCTCGTTGAGTCGAAGTCCGATAAGTCGAATATTCGTTTAAGTCGAAGTTTACAAGAAGTCCCGACCCCTTGATTACACATTAATGTTAAACTTTCTCGTTTTGTCGAAGTCTACATCTTTTAAGTCAATTTTTTTTTCAGAAAGAGAAATAAGAATATTTGGACTAATTTCTTAATTTTTCAGCCACAGCTCAAAAATACTGACATTTTCTTTTAGATAAAACTTTTCTGCACTCCTTTGCGGGCTTTGAAGGACGCTATTTTTATTTTCCACCTCCCCCATTCATTTCTCCTTTACGTATTCCCTTTTCTTAATTCTCAGGTGGCTTAGTGTATTCTAATTTGCCAAATTTCTCACGCTTTTATGGAAGATTTTTTTTATCTTTCGATTCCATTATTGAGCTTTCCATTCGGGTTCTTTCTTTTAATGTTGAGTCTTGTCATTTTAGTGTTTATTACTTTCACATCATGATACGTTTTCAGTTGGGTCTTTTAAGATGTTGAAGCGGAAATTAGAAATTCTTACTTTAGAACAAAAAGTAAATTTGATAAAAGATATTGAAAACAATCCTAATTTAATGAAAAAGATCTAGCCCTGAAATATGGTATCCCTCCCAACATTCCATCTACCATACTGAAAGATAAAGAAAGCATTTTCAAAAGACGTAAACAAGTGTAAACTCAAAGTGCAAAAGGATGAATACGTGTGCCTTCCCAGATATCGAAACAGACCTCGTAAAATGGTTTACATTTTACAGAACCCAGAAGAGTGTAATTTCTTTAAGTGGTACGGTGTTACATGAGAATGCCTTGGATTTCACAAAATTTTTCGACATTAGACACTGAAGCAAAAGATGTGTCTGATACGCTGTGTAATGAATGGAAGACGGTTTCATTACCCAAACTTCTTGCAGGCTATAGTGCGGACGACATTTACAATATGGATGAAATGTGAGATTTTTACAAATGTTTTCCTAACAAGACAATGATGTTTAAGGTGTTCTGGTGGAAAGTTAAGTAAAGAACGTTTAAATGTGCTTGTAGGAGCAAATACTTCATAAACAGAAAAATTACCTTTACTGGTCACCGATAAATACAAAAATCCTCGCTGTTTCAAACATAAAAAGTCACTTCCGGTAGTGTATAGATCCAATAACAAGACTAGGATGACACTGACATTGTTCGAGGAGTACATCAGAAATTTGGATATAGTGTTCCATGCAGAAAAGCGTAAATTGTTGATCTTCGTTGATCCGTGTACAGCTCATGATCGACTTTTGAACTTGAAATCTATCAAGTTAAAATTTCTCCCTTCTAACACAACTTCTAAACTACAGCCAGCAGACCAGGGAATAATAAAATGTTTAAAACATTCCTAGAGATAAAGGTGGAAGGCAATCGAGGATGACGAAAATGGAATAAATCAAAAGTTAGAAGCAATTAGACTGATTTCAAGCCCCTGGAACAAGGATGTAAAACAAATCACTATCAAAAGTTGCTTCAGTAGGTGTGGCTTCTTTGCAAGCAATGCGAACTCATGTGTTGTGAATGAAAATCTACACGATCAAATTATTTTTGAAGATGACGATAATGAGCTTTTGAATATTGATGAAAATGTCGCAGTTTGCGATGAAATTAGTGTTTCAGATATACGTGGGTGGTTCAATAATTATTGTCCTTAGTATATATAAAATATTTGTACTGCGATGGTTGTTGTGGAATATCGAAGCCTAATGTCTGAGATGCTTTTATATGCTCAATTTCAGAACCGTAGCTGATATATATTCACATAGTTTTGGAAGGAGGAGTGAAGGGGGGGGGGGGAGAATCGGTGAAATGCTGATTTTTAGTTTATGGGGCTAGATTTGTGACAGTGGATGAGACGTAACTACTGTCGTTTGGACTCGGAATCATAGTGATGTAGCCACATCTCATCCACTGTCACAAATGTAGCCTCATAAGCTCCAAACCAACATTTCACCCTCACTCCCCTCCTTAAAAGCTTCCTCAAAAATAGGTATTTAAAACTTCACCCCTCCCCCCAAAACTATGTGAATATAGCAGCTACGGTTCTAAAATTGAGCATATAGGCATTTAAGACATTAGGCTTCGATATTCAACATTAAACATCTCAATATAAATATTTTATATACACTAGGGACAATAATTATTGAACCACCCACGTAGTTGAAGCAATGAAAAAAGTGGAGAACTGTCCTGAGTCTGAGGATGATGAGGAAATAAATTGCGTTTCACCTCCAAACAATCAAGATGCACACGCGGCAATGATGACACTACAGAAATATCTCGAAAGTAGAGACGGTGTGGACGATTCTCTTTTCCTTTGTTTACATACTTTCTGAAATGTGAAAGACAAAAAAGTTTCTTCGAACAGTTTTTTCAGAAAACTTGATTTTTTAAATACCTCATATGAAGCATTAAATTATATATCTCCTTAGTGCTCATTTCGTCATATTTCCTTAATACATTATAATTACAATTCCTATGTATATGAGTGAATTATTTTTCACATATTTTCTGTATGTATTTCAGGATTTTTGATAAGTCGAACTTACGATAACTCGAATATTTTTGCCGGTCCCTTTGAATTCGACTTATCAAGAATTCACTGTATATAATACACCTTTTTATTTTTTCTCAATTTTTGGGAAATTTATATTTATTTTTGTGTTGTCCCATTTGTCAGGGTTCTTAGATGTTGTTGCAGCAAGGATAAAATTGATAAGAGGAAAGTTCTTTTCTATTAGTGTAACCTTTATCCAAAGGACTAGAGCATGCTCTTGGTCATTTGTGGAATACTTAATGATGTCATGTTATGCTGTTTTATTTGGTTTGAAGGGGGGGGGGGGGGTATTTTAATCATGGAATACCATCATTGTAATTATCATGTTTATGAATTCACCTGATCAGATATAATTATTGAATATGATTGTGATATAAAGATTAAGTTACTGAATCATAATACAGTCAACTCTGTGTAATCCGCGAATGTATAATCTGCCAACATATATTATCCGCACTACATGTTAGAATGTAAACAGTGAAAATTGCAGTTAACAGTTAAGCTCATAGATCAAGTTAAAAGTGGTGTTTACTTTATGAATTATTAATTTTCACTGAAATAAATTGCAATTTAAGAAATTCCATATATTTTGTAACCTGCATTCGAAAATAATAATTTGAGCTAAGTAAAAAGGAAAACCAAATCGAAAGAGAAATTTTTATTTTAAACAGCCATCGATGTTCGGTTGGGTGGTTGCGCACAACCAAACGTACGCTTCATTTGATCACTGATGAAACTAACATAAAATAATAAATTTCATTTATTTTGTATCCTGCATTCAAAAATAATAATTTGATCTAACTAAAAACACAAAAAACAAATTGAAATAGCGATTTTGAGCAATTTTATTTTAAATAGACATCGATTTTTGGTTGGTTGATTGCACGCAACAAAAATGTGCACGTCACTTAAACAGCGATGAAACTGCAACGTTAACTGACTTTATCTAAACATCGTATTTGTTTATTTCACAAGCACATGTGAATATTTACTTCTCTAAATTTTTACTTGCGTATTTATATCGTTTTTGGCGGTGAATTTTCTTGCTAATTATGGCTGAAAACACAACTAATGGTGATACATGTAGCACTTTCGATTCTACAAAAAGTACAAGTCATCAAACAATTGGATGCCGGATCATCTGCGAGTTTTATTGCGAAAGAATTTGGCATAAGTCAGAGAACTGTTTACGACATTAAAAAAAATAGAAAGAAAATATTGCAGTTTTACTCTGAAAGTGAATCAAATGCCGGAATTTCGCAATGAAAAAGCATTCATTCGGCAAAGTCCGAAAATTTGGACACTATATTGTTCGAATGGCTCAAAGAAAGGAGAAGCGATGGCATTCCAGTAACTGGACCACTTTTATGTGAAAAAGCAAAAGAGCTGTATTCTCAGTTAAAAATTCAGCAAATGTGCAGCTACAGTTCTGGCTGGCTGACATCCTTCAAACAAAGGCATGGAACCGGTATTTGAAGGCATCTGGCGAAAAATTATCTTCTGATGCTGAAGAATTTGAGGAAAAGTTTTCTGATCTGATCACAAAAGAAAAGCTCAGCCCAGAACAAATATATAATGCTGACGAAACTGGGCTTTTTTGGTGCTGTTTGCCAAGACAAACTCTTGCTGGTCTTAAGGAGAAAAACATAGCAGGATTCAAAGAAGCTAAGGAGAGAGTGACTGTGCTTGTTTGTAGCAATGCTGCAGGTACTCATAAATGCAAATTATTAGTTACAGTAGAAGATCTTTATAACGCAATTCTATATAACGCAATTCTCTATATAACGCACAACTTCTCAGATGTAAACAATGAATTTTGCAGTTAAAAAGCACCTGCATTTTCACATTGTAAAAATATTGCTACGCTCTAGAGAACTAAATTTGATACATTAGTTCAACTTTATCTCCTAATTCAAGACTTTTTTAATGAAAAAATGCTATTAGTACAATAAACATTTTTGAAAATGTCTAATATAAGGGATAGTTGTGTCAGTTATATTTGGATCATGTTTATAAAGTAAATTTAACAATGTTTATAAAGTAAATTTAACTCTTGGTAACAAGGAATGCAGTATAAAGATATTCTAATGTATTTTGATATGTTTCAGACATATTTGACCATATTTACAAGGTAAATTTAATGATGTGATCCATATAACGCAAAATTCTGTATAACGCACAACCTTGCGTTTTTAGGTTTGCGTTATAAAGATCTTCTACTGTATTTCTAAATCTGCAAAGCCTAGAGCATTGAAAGGAGTCAAAACATTACCAGTTATATACAGAGGGAACAAAAAGGCATGGATTAATACAGTTTTGATGGTGGAGGGTTTGAAAACCACTTCCTTAAAGATGCTCGTAACCACTGTTTCAATGTTGGATGCCCAGTGACTGCAAAATTTTGTTGTTACTGGACAATTATAAAGCACATCCGGAAGATCTAGAAAAAGATAATGTGTCTGTGCACTTCCTGCCTCCAAATACTACGGCTTTGATTCAGCCGATGGATCAAGGAATAATCCATAGTATTAAATCACAATATAGTACAGAATTTTTACGACGATTGATTGCCTTGAATCCATCGGCTGATGTTGTAAAGAGCTACAGAAAGGAATACAGCATCAAAGATTGTATAATTCTCCAAGCTGAAGCTTGGGATGCTGTGTCACAAGATACTCTTGCTTGGCACAACCTTTTGGCCATTATCACTTTTTACCGACACTGGAAATAGCCAAGTTCAAGATTTTAGTGGATTTTATGCAAAAGATGCAGTAGCAAAAACTACTGAGCTAATACAATGTGCAAAAAATGCCCTGAATGCTGTTCCAGCATTTTTAGATGAACAAAATTTAGTTAGTGGATAGCTTGTGAAGATGAGGCAGCTGTAACTCAATCAATGACTGATGAGGAAATTGTAGCCGTGTATTAAACCCCACTGAAATGAAAATTGGTTCTGACACTGAATCCGAGGATGAAACCACTAAGCTAACATATGAACAGGGTTATAAATATTTAGATTTTCTTGAACAGCAAAGTTTTATCTCAGAGCAGGAAATAATGAGTGTACATAGATTACAGAAAAAAATTATAGATAACAAACCAAAACTTAAAGTGTCAATGTTTAAACAAATGAATAATGAGTAAAATTTTGTGCTGTACATAATTATTATTTTTTTAATCAACTTATTGAATTATATATTAAATCAAATTTGCATTATATTTTTATTTTCCATTGTAATTTTTGTTCAATGTTTAAAAAAAATTAATAGTTAAGGAAATTTGCATTATACTATATGATTTAATTTTTCTTTAAATTAACTTAGTTATAAAATATATTAAATTAATTTTGCATTATGTTGTATTTTTTGTGTAATTGTTCCTAATTTATAGTTCATCTTTACAAAATAAAATGTAAACAAAGGGATGATCTATAATCCGCCAAACCCTCGGTCCCTAAGTCTGCAGATTTCACAGAGTTGACTGTATGTCTTTTGAACTTTTTAATTTTAAATCTATACCTCTGTGGCAATAATATGATAACGTGATTAAAATAATAAAACTTTGTAAAAAATCACCATAAAATTAAAACAAAACACAGGACGCGTTTCGAGCTAAAAACATAACAGCTCGTCATCAGCTAAGCATACACGTGTCCATAAATGAACAAGTCGAACGTGTATGCTTAGCTGATGACGAGCTGTTATGTTTTTAGCTCGAAACGCGTCCTGTGTTTTGTTTTAATTTTATGGTGATTTTTTACAAAGTTTTATTATTTTAATTGCTTCATATCGCCAGTTTTCGGTGCTGTTTCGCCATGATAACGTGATATCTGGTAATTTGAAATAGATCTCATGTACTTATGTTATCAACTTAATTTTTATATGATTGTTGAATTATTTATATCTATTTTTATATTTGATGCTTAATCATATTTGGTTATGCTTTACATTTTATCATAGGTTGGTATTTGCCAATTATACTATATCTAATTTGAAATTTGTATATTTAATGGTAAATTTATAATGGGTAATGTAATCTTTTAAGATGGGAGAATTTTTATGGTTAAATCTGTATTTGCATCTAAACCTGAATCAGTATCTGATTTTTAATTTGAGTGTTTAAAGATGAGGACTTGCTTTTAAAGTAGTGCAACATGTCATGCATAATCTTACGGAGTAACAAATGGATACTTGTGGAGTTGTAAGGATTTAATGTGATAAAAAATGAATTGGATGATATACTTGTGTGTTGTATATTTACTACTGTTATATGCTTTTAAATTTAAATTTTTCTTTAATCCTTTAGTGTTCTGGGGCTCATATCATCTGTTTTGTTTCTTTAATCTTTTAAAGTCTCTTTTACTTATTTAATTTTTGTGATTGTGAGTAGGTACTTTTTGAATTCTAGAAATTTATTTGAGATCTTATGAAGGTGTTTGTTAGTCCTAGGTAATTTCAGACTTTTAGTGTCTGTGTATGCAGTTTTTTTTTTTAAACTGCTGATTATTTTTTCTTTGGGCATCACCCTCATGGTGTACAGTTGATGAGAGGGGGGGGGGGGGGGGGCATTTGATATACAAAACCCTCTTTCTCATCACTGTCCACTCATTATTTTCCTACTTTCACTTTCATTTTATTTTCTTTATTTAACGTTAGTAAATTATGTTACTTAGTTAAAAATATACTTACCTTTATACTTTATTCAGTTTCTTTTACTTTACTTAAATCCATCTTTATTTAGTTTAATATGTTGAAATATAGTGGCTTTCTCTTTTAAGATATCTTTTTATGTTTCTATTTTCTTAAATCCCCATTCAATTCTTTATTAAAGTTCCTTTCAATATCACTTAAATTCAGCTTCTAACATCGCTTTTTTGACTTTCCATCTGTGCAGAAACAGCTTCGAGTTTCTCGCTGTTTTGCCGTAGTTCTCGTATTGAATACTTGATGCCGTTGTGTGTCCGGAGTGTTAGTGCTTGTTGTCATAGTTACGAACTTCACGTGGTTCTTTCTAGAAGTCAGTTGGAAGTTCGATTGACATGCGTGGATGCCGTATTTCGGTATATCCTTTTGGAATTAATCACAATGCTTTCAAATCACCTTTGCCCAGTTGTATTTGTACTCTGTACTGGGAAGGTTTACAGATGTTTTGTTAAACGCTTCATTATGGATTCATCCAGAGTTAATTGGCTCAGTCTTTTACGAATTTCTGCAGTTACGTTATCGTAATAAATTATGGCTGATGGTCATTTGAATAGTCATGCATGCTTATCAGAGAGACTGATAATGGTGACAATTTGAAGTTATGATCGTTTTTAGTGAGACTTCATAACCACGTGGTGGTGTTTCCGGAGTAAGCGATTTGTACTATTGTGATACCATCCTGCGTGAAAGTGCTTTTCATCTGCTGTGTTAGCCGGTAGTAATGCTTGGGTGTTTGAGTAAAGTAATGTCAGCATCTTCTACGACAACTTCGATATTTATAGCGGTTTCTTCTTTTTATGAAATGAAACATTTTTCCTATCAAGTGTAATTGACTTTGTGTCACGTCTTTGAAAGTTTAAGACTTACTTGCGTTTTTGAGCACTACAGCACTACTGGAGTTTTGTGGATATCATAACTGTAATGACTTTGTCATATTTGAAAGTAATTGTTTCGATCTGCTGTCATGATGTTTACAGGTATTAAAGTTTCAGATAAGTTGTTTTACTATTATACATTTGTTATTCTAAGCTGATAGTTGAGAGATGTTGTTTTACTTTTATGTTTTTATGTGTCATTTAAGTTTAATAAATTTAATTACACTTTTAATGCATTTGTCTTTATTTTCCGCCACTTATTAAAACTAATTTACTTTTCAGATATTAGAGTTTATGGAGTTTAGTTTTAATATTATAGTTAATAAATCATTTTTCTTTCGGGTTTTAAATCAGCATTTGTGTTTCTACTGTTCACTAACACACTCTGCTACCCAACTTAACCCCTAAGCACTATATATTTTTATAGTGCTTAACACAAAGAAGTGGCAATACACAAGGTTTTAAAAACCAAAATATAATTAAAAGACACAGAAAGAATTTAAAATAAAAGGCTCTAAATTTATGAAAGTTATAATTAATCCAAAAAACAAAGCATAAAATGTTATAGTAAAACTGCTTAAAAACAAATTTATAATTCAGATAAACAATGTGAAATCATGTAGGATTAAATTCTTCGAAAACAATATTATTTTCATCGTCATCTGAGTCATAATTGCTAGAGTCCATTGCCTCTTCTGCATAGTTGAGCAGCTGTTTGGTATCCTTTACATTAATGAGTGCTGGGTTAAGACGGGATTTCTAGCCTTTTCTCTGCACAGTTTTCCACTAAGAAGAGACTTGAGTTGGAGGTTTCTTTCTACTTTTTGTACACAAGCTTTTTAGTTTGGTTTTTGAGTTGGACAAACAATAGATTTCACCAATTTGCTTTTATCTGAAACAGATGTTTGTTTAGTCTCAAGTTCGGTTGATTAATTTAGATTGAACTGATGATTTTTGAGATCGACTATGGATGTATTCGACTATGGATTGGTTGTGGTTTTAACTAGTTTCCGACCATTAGCGTATGAAAGTTTGAGTAATTTTAACAGTAACTATAACTTTTTGATGGATCCAATTAGGACAAGATTGAGATGTTATATGATCACCTTTACAATTTGCGCAGTGTCCAGGTTTTTCAGAAGATTTATCGTCATGACCGACTTCTGCACAGCGTGCGCAGGTAATAGATCCACAACATACAGTGTTAGTTTGCCCATACTGCTGGCAATTAAAACAACGGAGAAGGTTAGGGATATAAGGCTGGACTGGACAGCTTAGGTATCCAACTTTAATTCTAGTTCATAGATTAGGGCTATTGAATGTTAGTATAATATGCTTTGTCGGAAGCACTTGCCCATTCCGACGTATAGTAATACAGCGTACATGTTATCCAATTAACAAAAGGTAATTGGAAAAGACATAAAAAGGAAGCAAAGCATATTACGCATATGGAGCGTTTAAGCTGTAACTGTTTACCCAAGAAATCTGTAAAGTCTGAAATATTCTAGAAAGTATTTTAAAAGAATGACCAAACAGATTTATAAACAAATAACAATTTTATTAAACAAATTTAAATAAAAACAAAAATGAAAATAAAACCATAATGACAAAAGTAGATACATAAACAATCGACATAAGTTCTCAAGTTCTCTTAAGTATCCAATTAACATAAGCACATAATATAATACCGTGCAGAGAAACATCACTCTATATCAATGTTTAATGAACCAGAGCACCAAAAGCTAAAAACTATTTCAAAGCAAAAATATTAAAAAGAAACTTGTTTAAATTTTTACTTTAATCACTTTACTTAACTTCAATTAACTTTAAATAGAGAAAATATCAAATTATCTTTAAAACATTATAAATAGCAAAAAGGTTTATCTTCAATTAATCACATTTAAATTATCTTTCTCTCCATAAAAGATTTGTCATTTAAAGTCAAGTCAAACTTCATTATATTCAAAAGCTCAATATTAAATCTCCAAGTACTTCATACAGCCACTAGAAGTTAAAAATATGGGAGAACTAAAGTAAACTTGAAAAAGGGCATAAATGAAATCATAAACTGCAGCAAGCCTCTCCAGAGATCCGTAGCGAAACCGTCTGCAAGATCTCAAAGGAATTGCAAAAATCCTAACACTGCCAGTCAGTAACAACTCCAAGTACCTCGCACATATTTCCAAAAGGCGTAGGTCTCGAACCACTATTGCTACGACCGATCTGCAGCATCAAGACGGGAAAAACGTCCCTGGTCCCTTTGGAACCAATCTACAACCCTACAGTTTCACAATCCACTTACTAGGAAGCTGACTAGATTAATCTCCATTGACATAATTACCATAAGTAATTCAAACCAAAATATCTTTTAAAGAGAGAGAGAAAGTTACTGTAAAGAAAAGTATTCTATTTCAAATAAAATAAATAAAGAAATAAACTAACTGACATGTCACCGATGGCCTGCTTTCTGTACGCTAGGAAAAACTAAAAGACTCGATACATCTATTCAGGTGTATTCTTCAACACCAAGAGTTATTGTTTGTTAACCATCTCTCATCCAGCGATATCCAGCACTACGTTGACACAGTTAATTCTGTACAAAGTCTCCATATCAAATGAAAAAGCAAAAGAATTACATTAAAAACTACTAAGAAAAACTGACACCATTATCTTATATCCAGCACATCACATTCCATCCTCTATCTTAAAACAGTAAGCGTAAACACTATGCAGCCAACATGCAACTAGGTATCTAAAAGAAAAACGAAGCTATCAATGATCTCGCTCCTACGATATAAATAGCTCACTCCCTTTGCCGACAACGGCCCCTCACGTGACTTCCGATCGCCAAGTCATACACCACTTCCGGCATCTCGAACGATCCCGGGAAAAACGGACCAATAGCGATCTGCCACTGGAGATAGACACGTGTACTGGACAAGCAACGCCATCTGTCAATGGTCATCGTAACTCCTCATTTTACGAGACTGAATGAACGATGTCTGTTGACAAGCTGAAAGAGAGATTATGTAATGTCGGAAAGAACGTGGCTGATGAGTAAATACAGATGCTCAAGGAAATAAATTATGCAGAAGTGATTCAAGGTAAAAGTAAAGAAAGTATATTTATTATAAAGTAATATTTAAACACTGAAATAAAGATAATGAAGAGTGTTTAAATTTAGAAACTTAGATTATTGAAACTTAAATAAGTGAATGGTAAATAAAGTATTTAACTTATATTTTATTTAAAGATAATTATAAAATTACTTAAAGAGGATTATATAAAAATAAATTAAATGAAACAGGTTAGGTTAAAGATTAAATGAAATAGGTTGAATGGAAAGATAAGAATAGGAGGGAAATATAAATATATTTCCTAACAGTACATCTATATCTTGTTCTTTTAAATTTGTTAAAAGTTCTTCTTTTGTAGTGAACAGAAGTTCTGGTTCTGGTATAACACCACGTGTTGTATTCAAAGTTGATGTGTGTGAACAGAAACTGAAAAGGAGCCTATAGTAGTGCAATTTGAGATTAGCTGTGATTGTTTGGCGGTAGAGATCTCAACAAGTAAATCTCGAGTGAATGGCCCTCTCCCAAAACAGGCTGGAATGTTTTCGCAAGAAGGTTGGTTGTATTGGGTTTTATGGCGCAAATTCCCTTTAAGTATATGCTGTGCCAAACAAAGACTAAAACACAAAAAAAGTGAGTTAAGCAAATGACAATGAGAGGAAAAATAATTAAATGAGTTAGAGTGGGGATAGTAAAGCTATCTGGATGTAGTCAACAAGCAAGGGTAGAAAACAATATAAAGTAGAAATCCAGTAAAGCAAAGTAAAAATGGTATCTAGATGGGGTTTCCATCCAGATGTCAATACGAAAGTCTAACTTGTAAAGCATATAAAACCTATATTACAAAATAAAAACCAGAGTATTTTAAAAAAGCAAAGAGTGCCCCATGAGGTGTTTCCCCAATGAGGTTTGTCAAGAGTGGTGATGATGAATTAAAATACATTCTATACAAGTGCCGGAGGACCGGACAGTCAGTTAAAATATGATGGAGAGTCAGATATCAAAATGACAGTGAGGACACATGGGTGCATCCTGCCGTAGTAAAAGATGTTTGTGGTTGATCCTAGAATGTCCAATTCTCAGACGAGTCAGAATAACATCAGTTTTCCTTGGATAAATCGGAAGCCAGGTCATGAGTGTTGGTTTAATATGATGCAATTTATTATTGTTTTCTAAATCCCAACTTTCCTGCCAATTATTATGAATAAAATTATTTATAAATAGTTTAACGTCTGAGAACGGAATTTTGTGGTGTAACAGATTAAGAGCATGTTTTGCCGCCTTATCAGTTTTCTCATTACCAGGAATACCCATGTACCCAGCAAAATAATATCTTGTAACCACGTCTAGTCAATTTATTATAAATGTCCAGGATTGATGATACATAAGGATGACTGTAAGGATGACAAGACTTTATTGCACCAATAGAACTGTTAGAGTCACTATAAATGATGAAAGATGTACTATGATGATGAGAGATGTGCAGCATGACTCTCTCAATTGCCATCAGCTCAGCCGTAAATACAGAAATTGAAAAATGAAGCTGATAACTAAAACTAGTATTATCACAGAAATTTCGCAAGAAGGAAAGGAGAAGTTCTCTTAAAAGAACTATCAGAGCGGCTATCAGTATGTTTAATTACAAAGAAGCAAGTGAAAGTATTCTGTACTACTAGTAGCTCTCCACAAGGGAGAGATATAGCAGGAATTGAATTTTTTCCATCCATATTAGAAAAAAATAGAATTCAGACCCCGGCCGCACCACCCACTACCGAGCCCAACAAGGGGGTGCACATTCGTGCACCAGTACTAACCAGGGTCCATACGGTCACAAGACAATCACAAGAGATGACTAGTAATTGCTCGCTCGCGTGATTCCTTAGCCAGTGATAACACAGTTGACCAGCCAATTGATGCATACGGGGCCAATATGTACCTCCTGTCTACCTGAAGCAGTATGTTGGTTTCCCTCAACTGCCAGGATCCCCCTTTCCTGGGACACGAGTCACCACGCACGGCGTTTACAATTCTCCATGAGTCGATATACAGGATGATATCGGCTCATACAGAATCGCCCTCACCTTCAGAGAGGAAACTGCAATGAGAGTGAAACAAAGAGGAAAGAAAGACAAAAAATAAGAGGAAGTAGAAAAAGAGAAAGATCGCTCAGGTGCCCGGGGTTACGAGGTCCATGGATACCTAGCGTGCAGCAATGCAGAAGAACAAGATCAAAGTTTCACTTGTGATTTTTGTGCCAAACATGTTTAACTCTTAAGGCATAACTTAGATCATTGTTATTTGATGTAGATTTGATATAGATTCAAATTCTATAAGTATAAAGATGTCATATCCTGGAAGTTTTTCTTTAATAAATAGTATTATTGCAAAGTTACAATGTGTTTTTAATTATTATTTCCAGTTCCCGGTTTTGTCCGACCAGGTCGGACAAAACCGGGACATTGCACACTTCTAAAAAATGTGCTTTTATGATCTTAATTGCTATTGTTCGTGATTGAATGAATACTTTTTTTCTTCACAAGGAATCACTTTATAGTTTTAATGCAAATTTTAACTGTTTTGTTCACATAGTGAATAATAATAAGAAAAAAACCGTTAGGGTCCCGGTTTTGTCCGACTTTCCCCTACGTTGTTTTTATCTTTTAAATGTTAATAAAATATGTTACGTCAATTTAACTATGTCATCTTTGCTTTAACACCACCACATTTATTTATTTAAGTTATCTTTATTTCTAACAATTTCTTTAATTAATATTTATATCTTATTTGGGGTTACAAATCAGCACTTAACGCTTTGACTGCATTAGATGCAGCTCTGCTTATTCAGAACCCCTGGGGAATACTTTTGTATTTCCCAATATCTTTTTACAATTGATCGCGCGATCTTTTTACAAAATTCTAGTTTTTTTCGCGATCCTTTGCCGAAATGTGCGTGTTTTTCACGATCCTTGTTGTAATTTGCGACCTTTTGACGAAGAACGCGTTTTTGGCTATTCTTTGACAAAACTTGCAGTTTTTTTCGCAATCTTTGATGAAATTAGTCTTTTTTGCGATCTTTTGACCGCTTTTTTTTTTTCTATCTTTTGACTGCGTTTTTTTCGACCTTTTAACGAAATTCATGATCTTTTGCAGAAATTTGCGCATTTTCACAGTCCTTTGACAAAATTGCCGATTCTTTTCATGATCGATTAACGAAATTTAATGGTATTTTTTGTAATATATTTGCGAAAAGCGCGGTTTTTCTGCCATGCTCTGCTAAATGCCAAACATCGGAAATTTTTAAATAAAAGTCGGTTAAAAGTGTCAAAAAACGGACTTTACGGACCTAACAATGAAAAAACGGACCAATATGGACTTGAAGCAAAAAAGCGGATCTAGTGGCAGACTTGTAATTTCGGTGCTTGTGGTTTTTAAAATTTCAGTTTAATTAATTTTTTGTTGCAAAATCATTCACGATATACAAAGGTAATAATGCGTGCCATATGCCGGAATTTAAGCTGCAAATTTCACGCAATTTTAGTGTAGTTTTTCGTATTTATATTATTTAAATTATATTAATAATTTCAAATTTTGCATTTAAATTATTTATTTCTAATTAATAATTTCATTTTTATGATTTCTTAATTCTCCTTATTAATGTATTTCTGTTTAGCACGCCATTCGCGATTACCATGGAAATTTCACATGCGGCGTAAACCCTGGTCGAAATAAACATTCGTAGATGGTGTATAGCCAGCGGGCTACAACGATGCAGCTCCGCAGCTTATACACGAACTTTTTTATGGTACTGCTCGATTTAGGGGTGTGGGCTATACACCCGAAAATACGGTAATTAAAATAATGTACAATGAAAGTGGCAATACAGAAAGTTTTAAAACCAAAATGTAATTAAAAGACAAAGCAGATATTTAAATTAAAAACCTCTAAAAGCTGTAAGGTTATGAAAAGTTATAATTAATCCAAAAAACAAAGCATAACATCTTATAGTAATACTGCCGAAAAACAAACTTATAATTCAAAATTTAAAAAGTCAAAAAATCATGTAGTATAAAATTCTTCGAAAACAGTATTTTCATCGTCATCAGAGTCATAACTGAGGAGTCCATAGCCTCTTCTGCATAGTTAAGCAACTGTTTGGTATCCTTTACATTAGTGATTGCTGGGCTCAGGCATGATTTCTTGCTTTTTCTCTTCACAGTTTTCCACTGTGAAGAGACTTGAGCTGGAGGTTTTATTTTTTCTTTTTGTGCACAAGATTTTTAGTTAGCTTTTATCTGTAACTGACATTTGCTTAGTTTTATGTTCAGGTGGTATTTTAGATTGGACTGATGATTTTTGTGACGGACTATGGATGTGTTCAATTTTCACAGGTTCTGATGGCCCTACGAGTAGCCGAGAGGTTCTGCTTTCAAAGCTGGTAGACGGGACGTGCTGGGTTCGATCCCAATCGCACCCGTCAGCCTAATCGTTCAGAGTTTTCGAGGTTATCTTCGAACCTTGGATTACCAAGCATTAATACAGGTTAGGTTCCCTTAGAAAGACCACCCACGAAGGACACCCCCACCCCCGCCCCCCTTAGGGCCTATATCCCTCGTGTTGATAACTGGCTGTCATAAACACAACCAACCAGGTTCTGATGATGGTGGCCAGAGTTCCAATTTTGGCATAAATCTTGTGCTAGCAGTAGAGTATACATCACGGGTTTTTCTCTTTAAAGTGTTAGATGACGTTTTCTCGGGTGAACAACTTGGTGGAAAGGTTGGTAGGTTGGTTGTATGAGGTTTTACGGTGCAAAATCCCTTAAGGACATGCTGCGCCAAAACAGACTAAAACAACAGAAAGATGAAAAAGAAACAATGTCGAAATAAAAGAGCAATGAGAGGAAAAATCTGGATGGGGTACCCATCCAGATGTAGCCAAACAATGTAGAAATACAAAATTTAAAATCCTAAAAACGAGAGTTAAAACATAAAAGTAATTCAATGAAAAGTACATTCTGGATGGGGTCCCATCCAGATGTCACAAAAGTTTAAAGTATAAAACTGACCCATTAGAACAAAGAAAAACGAAAAATTATATTTCAAAATAAAATCCTGCATGTTTTAAAAAAGTAAAGAGAGCCCCATGAGGTATTTCCCCAGTGGTTTGTCAAGATTGGTGATGATGAATTAAAATAAATCCTATACAGTTGTCGGATGCCCGGACAGTCAATTAAAAGATGATGAATGGTGACTTGGTGGAAAGGAGGATTCAGTTTAGGTGCTTATGTGTCTTACTGATTTTGATTTATTCTTGAGTAAGCTTGAGTAAGAAACTCCAACAGATGGGGTTCTGGTTTCAACAAGTTTCCCAGCATCAGGGTAAGAAAGTTTTTGAGTAATTTTAACAGTAACAATTTATTTTTCATGAATCCAATTAGGACAAGAGCGAGAGTATGCTGTATTATCACCTTTACAGTTTGGGCAGTGTTCAGGTTTTTCACAGGATTTATCATCATGGCCGACTTCTGCACAACGTGCGCAAGTAACAGAGGCACGACATGCAGTGTTAGTATGGCCATAACGCTGGCATTTATAACAACGGAGAGGTTTGGTATATAAGGCCATACCGGAAGGCTTAGATAGCCAGCTTTAATTCTAGTTGGTAAAATAAGACTATTAAATGTTAGAATAATGTGCTTTGTCGGAAGCACTTGTCTATTCCTGCGGATAGTAATACAGCGCACAGCTATGATATTTTGTTCTTTTAAATTTGCTAGAAGTTCATACATTGTTGTGAATAGAAGTTCTGGTTCTAATATTACTCCACGGATTGTAATTAATGTTTGATGTGCTTGAACAGAAACTGAAAAGGAACCTATAGTTGTGCAATTTAAGAGAATTTTGGAATTTTTAGCTGAAGTTCCTCCACCAGCAAATCACCAGACTGCATCTTTATAAGTTTACAATCTTCACCGAATACAGATTGGAATGTTTTAGCAATTAGAAAAGGTGAAGTTCTTTTAAAAGAACTATCAGATAAACTATCAGTGCGTTTTATTATAAAAAAACGTGTAAAAAATTCATTCTGTACTGTTTGTTGCTCTCCACAAGGGAGAGAGATAGAAGGAAGTGATTTTTTTCCATCCATATTAGAAAAATAATAATTCAGACCCCAGCCGCACCACCCACTACAGAGTCCAACAAGGGGATGCACATTCGTGCACCAGTGCTAACCAGGGTCCATACGTTCACGAGACAATCCTATGTCAGCCTCCACCCTTAATGAGATGACTAGTAATTGACTGCTCACTTGATCACTTAGCCAGAGACAAGTCAGCTGACCAGCTGATTGATGCATACGGGACCAATATGCACCTCCCGTCTACCTGAAGCAGAGGCCAAAGCAGTGTGATGGTTTCCCTCAACAGCCAGGATCCCCCTTTCCAGGAACACAGGTTGCCACACACGGCAAACACGTGGGTGGTTTACAATTCCCCATGCGTCGATATACAGGATATCAGCTCATACAGAATTGCTCTCACCTCCAAAGAGGAAACCACAACGAGAGTGAAACAAAGAGGAAAGAAAAACAAGAGAAATAAGAGGAAAAAGGAAAAGAAAAAGATTGCTCAGGTTCCGGGGGTTGCAAAGCCTGTGAATACCTAAAGAAGGTATCCCCTGGGGGGATTTCTAATTAGTAAGGATTTAGAAAAACAAAAAGGATGTATACTTATAACACCATATTTTTAACAAATAACATTCAATTTACATCTACAGAAAAAATAGAAAATAAATTGCAGCTGAACATAGTGTGAATATAGAAAGGACAATAGGAAAAAATAAAAGTTATTGATAATTTGAAGGAGCAATTGCAAATTACTCTTTTTAAGTAGTATTAATAAAGTTTTTATATCCTTGCTTTTTTAAACCAAATGATGTTATTAACGGAACATTGCATCCTTAAGTCAATTCAGTGCTCTTTGCCCGAATAAAAAAAAAAAAAAAATTACTTTACTTGTTAAGTGTGTGTCAGTTATGTTTTGTGTTTAGCAGAGATTAAAAATTATTCTTCAGAATTGTATAAATAGAGCCGATATGTACTGTAAGTAGTCAGTTTTCATACCAATTTCGTTTCAGGCATTTTCATCAAGCTTAGGCTCTATGTATGTCTCTACTTAACGTCTTTGTATAACAATAAATATACATTTTATCAGGAGCATCCTTTTAATTTTTCCTGTTTTTAAGTTTAAATAATTGATATTTTTTCTGAACTATGGTTCGGAATAGGTGGATTTTCGGAATAGTGGGGATCTACTGTACTTTTAAACTACTGTAAGCCACTTTTCCATTTGATGCAAGAGATTAAATGAAAATATTGTGCCTTTAAAGGATATAAAAGAAAAGTATCCTCTACTATTTACATCGGAAAACTTAATGAAAGAATTTAAGATGATGCAAGACATTGAAATTTCTAGGCTGAAGTCACTAAAGATGTACAAGGCCGTTTTGTCTCAATTCAACAAACATGTAATTGTTTCAAAGTGAGGAATGTCTTTTGCATGAACTGCATGTACAAATGTTTGGTTTAACTAAACAATTCTTTTGCATTTTTTTTAAAACATGAACTTGTGTCATGTATGAACACATATAAGGATATTTTTAAAATAGATGTCGCAAATTCCGAAAATTACCTTCCAGATAAGCTAATTTTTACTGAAGTGAATGCTAATATCAGCAATAAAATATTAAATACTAGTATGCAGGAATTTATGAATGTACTAAAACAAGCCTATTCAAGATGTGCTGCATATATGCAAAAAAAACTTCCCTTGGCTAATTCACTAATGATAAAATTACCTGCCCTTAATCCTACCCTAAGAGGTGAAACATCAACATTTTCTGCTCTAATGAAATTGGCAGAATTTTTGCAGTATAATCTCAGAGACAGAAAAACTCCTAATGGATTTAGAACTAAGAAATTATCAGAGCGATAGTTCTTTGAAAATTTTTGAAAGTAAATCTCTAATGGTGTTTTAGAGTAAAGTGATTGATCTTAAAGAAGCAAATGTTCAAAAATATCCTGTACTTTCAAAAATGATCAAAGCCATTTTAACTTGTTTTCACAGACCATCTGTTGAAAGCACATTTAATTTAATGGATGACATGTCTGAAAACAGAACATCTTTGAACAGAGAAACTGTAGGCTCCATCCAAACAATAAAATATTATTTGAATTCTCTTAATAGAAGTACATGTGAGGTATTTGTCTCAAAAAATCCTACCCATGAGCCAATAAACAAAAAATTGGCATACAATTTGCTTTATAGCTGGTCTGCTTATCAGCAGACACTTTTGAAGAATGTGCCAATCCTGTTATTGCACCCCAGATCCATGCAGATTCATCAACTCACTGCACTATGCCATCCACCTCTGTTGAAAAATGCACAGAAATGCCTGGCACATCTTTAGAAGAAAGCACACAGGAAGAAAACAGAAAAAGGAAATTGCCTGTAAATGTGAAACCTAAAAAACAAGCAAAACTCTCAGCTTTTTTTTTTTGGAAGTAAAAAAAAAAAACTACTTAAAATTTTGATTTTCTAATACAGTAGACTACCCCAAATCCGCACATCATTGCAGATGTAAACAATGAAACTTTAAATTCAGATGTAGGGGCAAAATTACAGATTTTTTTGTTATATCATTCCATACGTATTTTAATACAATTCTTGATAATATGACTGAAGTCATGGTTATTCATGAAGGAAGCATAAACTTATTTCTAAAAAAAGTCAAGACATTGCTAAGATCACTGTTAAATCACAATCTTTTTACCAAATATATTTATGTATTAATCAAGCTTTTTATTATTAAGACTGGCTAAACCTGAAATAAAACTTCCTTATTTTATGATTTTGATGTGAATTAATAGAGTACCTTTATGAGGAAAGTTTTATTGAATAATTCAAGGCTAATATGTCTCATCTTTATTATGAATATTTAATTATACATTATTATTTTTACTTGACCTTTACTTTTAATAATTTAATCACTTTTAAAATTATCTTACTTTTTATCATTTTAGTTTATTACTTCATTATTTTACTATATTGCAAGCATTCATTATAATTTTGATTTCATTATTACATTCAAAAAATGTAAACAAAACAATGACCAGAAATCTGCAACATTCTAAAATCCACACAACCTCTGCTCCCAAGCTTTGCGGATTGGGGGATTCTACTGTATTTAGAAATTCAAAAGTAAAATTGATTTTAAAGTCATTTACATTTTTTAATGTAGTTAAATATCTTTTGTCATAAATGTAAACTGCATTTAGGAGTAATTAGTATATACTTTTTTGTTTGTTTCATGAATATTTGGAATAAACCTTTTCATTGATTAGAGAATTTGAACTTAACATATTTTGCATGATAATTTTTACCCTTCATTTGATGAAACCATTCAGATGGCATATATATAACTTGCGCTTTTTTCCATGAATACTTCGAATAAATTTCTTCCCTAATTAGAAAATTTGAAGTTTGCATATTTAGCAATACAATTTTTACTCTTCATTTGATGAAACCATGCTGTTGTCATGTGTATAATTTGCATTGAAACAAATAAGATCCCTTGGCACATAATTTGTTTGTTTTATGAATATTTGGAATAAATTTCTTCAATGATAAAAAAACAAAGACTGAACTTTCCAAATCATATTTAGCAAGACAATGTTCATTCATCATTTAATGAAGTCATTCCATTTTCAGTGCAAATAAGTTTATCAAATTACGTTTTCTTACAATTTACATTACAAAAAATAATAGTAATTATGGTATTCTTATGTTATTTGAGTTTCATGCATTATATAATAAGTTATGGTGTGTATATGGATATCAGTATTTTGCATCGGTAATTTTCAGGGTTTTTTACCTTGTGTTACAATCACCCCTGAGATGAAAACAATGCCACTCTGCTGAAAGATACAAAGTACTCAAGAAAATGGGATTAAAAAAAGCATTTGTTTGAACTGCAACAGAAATATATCAAATTTATATAAACATCTGATATCTGCACATAAACAGGAGATCGAAATTATGAAACTGCTGTACTAACCAAAAGGTTCAAAAGAGTGTAAAATTATCCTAAAAAAATTAGAAACGCTGGAAATTACAAACATAATGATGAAGTCATAAAAAACAGAAATGGAACCTGTAAACGCCCATCGAAAATTGAAGAAAAGGGCCCAGAAGATTATTAACCTTACAAAAACTGTTATGGATATTACAAAAAATAATAATAATAATTGGCGACATAAAAAAAGAGTGGAGGCAATAACTCAAGGCATAAAAATACAGTCTCATATGTAATGAAACCGACTGAAAGCATATGTAAAAAAGAACTACAAAACAACGTATTAGTATAAATGTGATCCGACGCTGTAACTCTCCTTATAAAAAAAATTACGCTTGACACATTAATTTTGTCCTTTGGCTCAAGATTATTACAAAAAAGTGGGAAAAGGTAAGCATGCACATGCACGAACCAAATTGTGAGAGTTGGGACGCTTATTGTTATCTGCAAGATCATATAATGATGACATTCAAAGATTAACGAACATAATTGAACCAAAAAATTTTGCATCTTTAACTGAAGCGGCTTGCAATCCTTGTAAAATTAGTTCGGATGACAGAACCTATGGAAATCCTTCACTGGCAGTAAAACTTGGACATTCGTTAAAGAAAGGTGCCCAAATAAAAAAAAAATGTGAGGAACCTCTAAAAGGCGATGAAGATATACAAAAGTCTGCTGAAAGCTTCATTGAGTTACATACAATGGAATGGTCCATGAAAGTATCCTCCGTTGCACTTTCCACATTGTATCGGAGTAAATGGAACAAATCTCAAGTTTTGCCTTTGGCAGAAGGCCGTAACAGGTTGCAAATTTATTTAAAAGAACAATTGCAGCTTTGCTTAGAACAACTTAATATTAGTGCTAACAAAAAGAATTAACACTACTATGGAAAATTATAATGGTTAAGATTGTTTTGCTTAATAGAAGGAGAGCCGAAGAAGTCCGGTAGTTAGAAGTTTCCACTTATTTAAGTCGTGAAAAAAGTCCTTGCCCCGAAGATGTTTTCAGATCTGGTTGGTTGGTTGGTTGTATAGTGTTTAATGGCACAAAATCCCTTAAGGGACATGCTGCGCCAAACAAGAATAGACTAAAATCATAACAATAAAGAGTATGAGAAAAGCCATCTGGATGGGGGATCCCATCCAGATGCAGTCAGACAAGTGTAGATGAATAAGAAAATTAAAAAACTAAACAAGCAGACTATAAAAGATTTTGGATAAAAAGTGCAGTCTGGATGGGGTTCCCATCCAGATGTCAAAACAGTGTAAAAGAACATTTCAAGTTGTTGTTAAACCAAAGAAAGATATAAAAATTATATTTCAAAATAAAATCCAGCATGTTTTAAAAAAGTGAAGAGTGCCCCATGAGGTGTATCCCATATGAGGTTTGTCAAGATTGGTGATGATGACTTAAAATAAATTCTATATAAATGCCGGAGACCCGGACAGTCAGTTAAAACATGATGAATGGTCAGGTAATCAAAATGACAACGTGGACACATGGGAGCATCCTCCCGAAGTAAAAGATGTTTATGAGTGATTCTAGAATGTCCAGTTCTCAGACGGGTCAGAAGAACATCGCTTTTACTTGGATAACACAGAGGTCAAGTCATGATAGTAGGTTTGATGTCGTGCAGTTTATTATTGCATTCTAAATTCCAACTTTCTTGCCATTTATTATGAATACAGTGTTTGATAAGTAGTTTAACGTCTGAGAATGGAACATTATGGCACAACGGTTGGTTGGTTGGTTGGTTGTATATGGTTTTATGGCACAAAGTCCCATGAGGGACATGCTGCGCCAAAAAAAGAAATATAGACTAAAAAAAGGTGAAAATAAATAAAGTAGCTAAAATATAGGTAAATACGAGAGAAAATAAAAAATGTAGAAAAATTTTCTGGATGGGGTATCCGATCCATATGATACAAAAATGCTCAGTCATAAAACCAGTGCAATAAATAAAAGATTAGATATCAAAATAAAATCCTACGTGTTTTAAAAACGTAAAGAGTGCATCATGAGGTGTTTCCCCGATGAGGTTTGTCATTATTGGTAATGAAGAGTTAAAATAAATTCTATATAAGTGCCGGAGGCCCAGACAGTCAGTTAAAACCTGATGAATGGTCAGATAATCATAATGACAATGTGGACACATAGGTGCATCCTCCCAAAGTAAAAGATGTTTATGAGTGATCCTAGAATGACCAATTCTCAGACGAGTCAGAAGGACATCTGTTTTCCTTGGATAATTTTGAGGCCAGGTTATGATTGTTGGTTTGATATGGTGCAATTTATTATTGTATTCTAAATCCAACTTTTTTGCCCTTTACTATGAATAAACTGTTTTATAAGTAGTTTAACATCTGAGAATGGTATTCTATGGTGTAAAGGATTAAGAGCCAGCTTTGCCGCCTCATCTGCTTTTTCATTTCCAGGGATACCCATGTGTCCAGGTACCCAGCAAAGTAAAATATGATAACCACGTCTTGTCAATTTATTATAAAACTCTAAGATGGATGAAACAAAAGAATGCTTTTTAAGTGATTTTATAGTGTCAATAGAACTATTAGAGTCAGTGTAAATGATGAAGGATGAGATATGATGATGAGAGATGTGCGACATGGCTCTCTCTATTGCAATCAATTCGGATGTAAAGACAGATATTGAAGGGTGCAGACGATAACTCAAGGTTGTGTCATTACAAAAAATCCCGCAGCCAACAATACCCCCACTCTTAGAACCATCCGTATAAATATCTGTGTAATTATTAAAGTTTGCACGATGTGCAGCAAATAGTTGTTGAAAGGCAAGAGGAGTTAGATTATTTTTATTGTAACCTTTAAAAGGATGGAGGGTGGTAATATCACGAGGTTTCCTGGGAGGGAACTGGTACATTGGACATGGGTTCACTTCAATATTGATTAGAGCCCTATCATCAATAATTCTTCGTATTCTGGCTCCAAAAGATGGTATGCAAGATGGTCTATTATGATAAAGAATATCATTGTCTGTGTTTAAAATGTATGAATGAAGAGGATGGCCAGGATATGAAAGGATACGATAATACAACTCTAATGAGAGTTTATCACGAATATGGTGTAATGCTGGTTCGTTACAGTCAACATAAAGGCTTAAAATTGGAGACGTACGAAATGCACCAGAGCACACCCGGAGTGCGCTATGGTGCACAGTGTCAGTTTTTTTAAAGCAGATTTACTGGCTGAACCATAGACCTGGCAGGCATAGTCAATTTTAGAACGGATCATGGCACGATAGATTTTAAGGAGAGAAGTACGATAGAAATGATAAAACCATTTTTATTTGTCCAATTAAGAATATGAGTGATGGCAGTTTGCAATTGTCTCTCAATAAAACGAATATCTTGACCTATACACATAATGCGAAAGTCGTCAACATAGAGATTTCCCTTCACCGAAGGGGGTAATTGACCAAGGATATCATTTATTTTGATAGCAAAGAGGGTGACACTCAGGACACTACCCTGGGGTACGCCCTCTTATTGTACATAAAAACTTGATAGAGTTCCCCCAATTCTGACTTGAAAAAGTCGAATGGCGAGGAAGTTGTCAATAAAAATTGGGAGATTCCCACGAAAGTTAAGATTAAACAGATCACGAAGGATCCCGTATCGCCATGTCAAAAAAGACTGACACCAAATGGCTGCGTTTGAGAAAAACAGTCCAAATATGATTTTCAAGATGGATCAGGTTATCGATAGTAGACCTACCTTGTCGGAATCCACTTTGAAATGCGGCAAGCAGATTGTTAGATTCTAAAATATGCACAAGGCGGAAATTTACCATTTTTTCTAGAAGTTTGCAAAGGCTGCTAATGAGTGCAATAGGTCTGTCATTATTGGGGTCACTGGAATCTTTTCCTGGTTTAGGAAAGGGAATAATAACAGCTTTACGCCAGGCATGAGGAAAGATTTCTTCAACCCAAATTCTATTATAGAAGGCAAGTAAGTTATTAAGTGAAGCGGTGGAGAGCTGTTTTAGTTGGTTGATTGGTTGATTGGGATTTTATGGCGCAAAGTCCCTTTAGGGACATGCTGCGCCAGGACAATGTCATAATGTAAAAATTATATATTACCCAGAGATTTGAGCAAAACTAATAAGAAGATGAGAACACTAATATGTATATTTAAATCCATTTAAGAGAGTCAAAGGTTGATAATTAAAAGACCAAAGTATTCTGATTAAAAACTGTTTAGTTAAAAAGCAATAACCGTTAAAATATAAACGAAGTCCAAGATGACGTACAAATACTACCTAAAAACAAATTTAAAATCACAGAAACAAATAACAAACATAAAATTAATTAGGTACAAATTCCTCAAAAGCTGCATTTTCCTAATCAGCACTTGATTACGATTCCATTTCTTCATCCAAGTTTTGCAGTTGTTTCCTATCCTTTAAATTACTACTAACTGATGGGTTTAGGCTTTTGTTATTGTTCTTTTTCTTCACAGTGGAAAACTGTGAAGAACACCGGATTGTTTTTTTCTCTTTCTGTATACAAGATTTTTTGCTAGGTTTGTCAGTTTTACTAGTATCAGGTCTATGTGGTGTTTTTGCAGATGTAACATCCTTAGTCTGAAGTTCAGGTGACTTTTTGGACTGATTGATTTGGTATACTATTTTAACAGGTTCTGAGGAAGGTTGCCATTGTTCTAATAGTGGGGTTGCATAGCATTTACTACCACAACTAACATCACAGGTTTCTCTATTTGAAGTGGTTGGTGATTGTGCTTTAGCAGAGTTACTTGGTGGAAAGAAGGTATCGGTCTGGGTGCTTATGTGCCTTACAGAATTTTGTTGTCGCTTGCGGAGACTAGAGTAGGAAACTCCGACTGACGGAGTCCTGGTTTCAACAAATTTGTGGGCTTCAGGGTAGGAGAGATTTTGAGTTATTTTAACTGCAAGGATTTCCTTTTCACATATCCAGTTTGGACAGGAACGGGAATATGCTCTATGATCTCCCTTGCAGTTTATGCAGCGTTCAGTGTTTTGACATGAATTACCGTCGTGGCCAACTTCTGTGCAGCGTGCACAGGTAACGGAACCTCGACAGGTAGTTGTGGTCTGACCATAACGCTGGCATTTAAAACAACGGAGGGATTAGGTATGTAAGGACGGACAGGACAGTTCAAGTAAGCAGATTTAATTCTTGATGGTAAATTAGGTCTATTAAATATCAGAATGATGTGCTTCGTAGGAAGCACCTGCCCATTCAGACGGATAGTTATACGACGTACATCTATGATATCTTGGTCTTTTAAATTTTGTAAAAGTTCGTCTTTAGTAGAGAATAAAAGATCTGGCTCGGATATTACACCACGGCTTGTATTTAGAGTTTTATGTACTTGGACAGAAACTGAAAAAGAGCCTATTGTAGTGCAATTTGAGAGAAGATGTGATTGTTTGGCTGAAGAAACCTCAACAAGCAAATCACCAGATTGTAATTTTTTGAGAGAATGACCATCCCCCAAGACAGACTGGAATGTCTTTGTAATGAGAAATGGTGAAGTTTTCTTGAAAGAGCTATCAGAGAGACTATCAGTACGTTTAATGACAAAAAAACGAGTGTATGAGGAATTCTGTGCAATTTGTTGCTCTCCACGTGGGAGAGAAATGGAAGTAAGTGAATTATTTGCATCCATTTTAGAAAAAAAATAAGAATTCAGACCCCGGCCACACCACCCACTACCGAGCCCAACAAGGGGATGCACAGTCGAGCATCAGTGCTAACCAGGGCCTATACGGTCACAAAACACCCCTATGCCAGTCTCCACCCTTAACAAGATGGCTAGTAAGTGTCCGATCACTTGATCCCCAGCCAGTGACAGAAGTCAGCTGACCAGCCGATTGATGCATTCATATATTTATTGAATGGAAGCGCTGTAATTTTTGTAGTTGTCGCTTCTCGGCCTTTTGGCTAAGATCAAAGTGTAGTTATGCTGCCCGGCATTGGTCTTAGTCAAAAGGAGTATCACCATTAGCTTATTTTGCTTAGTTCTGCAAAAATAATTTTTCGAATTTATTCGAATTATTTTTCACCGGAGAATCCAGAGTTGGTCTAGCCGACCCATCGACGCCTGCCTGCCGCTGACGCCTTCCGAAGTTTCCCGTACCTCATGGATAGAGGGTCTTCTAGCAAGTCTTAGCTCCGCCTCCAAGATCCCCGATTGCTGAGAAAGGGGTGGCTCTTCATCTGAACACCGTACCAGTGATTCATCGACCCGTGCTCTTACCCCAGCATCCCCGTGGACCACGTGGAACTAATTAATGACTAATTGGACTTCTAATTGGACTATCGTTAAAATACTTATGTATTTTTGAAGCTCTACTCATCCTGTGCATTATTCTGACAAGTATTTCAATGGATTATACCTCTATCGCAAGGATTAATTAAGATTACGTTCAAGATCGGACGAACACGCTGAAAAGGCCCTTTCCCGGGACTTCATTGGATTTTTGCTAATTAATCCAGTTCTAATTATCGGATCCTAAAAATACTGGCATATTTTGATTCCTTTTATCAAATGGAACATTATCTTGCCCAGTAATTAGGTGGATGCCTGATAATTTAGACGGATTAAAGTGGATTACACTTGCACATGGCAGAGACCCATCCAGCAGACCACGTGGCTAATTAGTGCCTAATTAGGCTTCCAGTTGTGATTCCAGCAAAATACTTTTGTATTTCGACAGATGCCTGCTTCCTGCATCTAGTTTCATATGGATTATCATCGGATTGAACCTCTACAGCTTGGATTAATTAAGATTACAGTCTAATTGGTCTCCCACGTTGAAAAGGTCCTTCCCCGGGACATTGCCGAATTTCTACTGATTAATCAACTTCTAATTATCGGACTGAGAAACTAATTGCGTATTTCGATTCCTGATAACAAGGAGAACATTATTCTACCAAGATTTCACATGGATGACTTGAAATTAGGACAGATTAAACTGGATTGCACTTCTACGTTGAAAAGGCCCTTCCTTGAGACATTTAGAAACAGAGCTTAACTTCTGCTTTTTATATGGAATTTACCTGCAATTATTTAATGTTATTAATTATTTTTAGTACTTTTACAGATTCCCTAAGCATGGAGTAACGTCTTGGAGGCAATATGCACCTCCCGTCTACCTGAAGCAGAGGCCAAAGCAGTGTGTTGGTTTCCCTCAACTGCCAGGATCCTTCTTTCCAGGGACACGGGTCGCCACGCACGGCAAACACGTGGGAGGTTTACAATTCTCCATGAGTCGATATACAGGATGACATCGGCTCATACAGAATTGCCCTCACCTCCGAAGAGGAAACCACAACGAGAGTGAAACATAGAGGAAAGCAGGATAAGAGAAATAAGAGGAAAAGGAAAATAAAAAAGAAAAGTGCCCAGCTAAACTGATGGCATTGAGCTCACAGGCTATTGACACTAATTGTATATTATACACCTATTTTAAAGAATAATGCCCCGCAAAAAATAAGTGAAGGGAATTAGCCCCCGTTTCCCCCTTTATACTTAACCAGTGAATATCCAAATTTAATCAGGGAAGCCCCTTGTAATAATAAACCGGTATACCAAATTTGGAGCAAATCGAATAATCCTGCAAAAAAAACATTTATCTAAATTAAGGGGGTGGACTAGACCCCCTTTATCTTTAACCAATGAATCGCCAAAATGAATCAGGGAAGCTCCGGTATAATAAACCGGTATACCAAATTTGGAGCAAAGCGAATAATTATGCATGAAAAACCCGTTTATCTGAATTAAGGAGGTGGACTAACCCCCCTTTTCCTTAACCAATGAACCCCCAAAACTAATCAGGGATGTTCCTTAACATAATAAACCGGTATACCAAATTCGGAGAAAATCGAATGATTCTGCATAAAAAACCCATTTATCTGAATTAAGAAGGTGGACTAACCCCCCTTTTCCCCCTTTATCCTTAACCAATGAACCCCCAAAACTAATCAGGGATGTTCCTTAACATAATAAACCAGTATACCAAATTCGGAGCAAATCGAATGATTCTGCATGAAAAACCCATTTTTCTAAATTAAGGGGGGTGGACTAACCCCGTTTTACCACCTATATCCTTAACCAATGAACCCCCAAAACTAATCAGGGATGTTCCTTAACATAATAAACCGGTATACCAAATTCGGAGCAAATCGAATGATTCTGCATGAAAAACCCCTTTATCTGAACTAAGGGGGGGTGGACTAACCCCGTTCCCCCCCTTTATCCTTAACCAATGAACTCCCAAAACTAATCAGGGAAGCGCCTTATCACAATGAACCTAGGAAAAAATTTTGAAGCAAATCGGATGTTTCTATCAAGAGTTATCGCATTACGTGCGTACATACATACGTACGTACGTACGTACATACATACAGACAGAACGGGCGGGCACATTAGCTCTCAGGCTTTGATAGCCTGTGAGCTAAGAAAGATCGCTCAGGAACCCGGGGTTGCGAAGCCCGTGAACACCTAAAGAAGGTATCCCCTGGGGGAGAGAGCTGTTTTAGCATGGTATAGGTGATGCCATCATGACTTGGAGCAGAGATGTGACTTTTTTGCAAACAACTTAAGAGCTCTGAAATCGTAAAGGGGTTATTATAGTTAAAAGAATGGCGAGAATGAAAATTGATGCAGGTAGTTTCCATTTGTCTTTTATATGATAAGAATGGCTCCGGGTATGAATCAGTGGTAGAGTTAGATGCAAGTGTATTTGCTATTGTTTCAGCAATATTTTTGGGTGAAGCTATTGTTTGACCGCTGTGATTTAGGATTGAGATATGGTTTTCGGAATATAGGCCCATACAATTTTTAACTTTTTTCCAGAGGACTTTGCTTGAGATATTAGAGCTAATGTTAGATATGTATTGCATCCAAGATTCACGCTGGCTGTTACGACGCACTCTTCTAGCTTCCGCCTTTGCTTTTTTGAAGGCAATATAGTTTGTATTATTGGGATACCTCCGGAAGAGGCCCCAAGCCTTCTGTTTTTTTTTTGCAATCTGGCAGTCACTGTTCCACCACGGCTTCTTGTGCCTAGGTGTAGCAGTGGATTTAGGAATGATAATATCTGCAGCATTGATAATACACTGGGTGATATTATCAAGCGCATCGTCAATATCACAGTCAATCTTGTCGTTTGTAATTTTAGCCTGATTTTTGAAAGATGGCCAATTTGCTCTGTCATAAATATAGCACTTAAAATAAGTATTAGAGTCCCTTTTAGGAGTAGTCTGTGTGATAAATGTTGGAAAATGGTCACTGCCGTGCAGGTCATTTGAGACCCAGTACTTCCAGAATGGATAAACAGATGGGGTGCAGATTGTAAGGTCTATTGCATGAAAAGTGCGAGTTGGTTCATGAAAGTAAGTGTGAAAGCAGGCATAAGCCATTGTCAGATATTAATTTCTCAATAACATCACCACAGTATTAGAATCGGTATTTCCCCACAGTTAACTATGTGCATTAAAGTCTCCAACAATGATGTAAGGAGTGGGGAGTTGGAGAAGGAGATTATCAAGAGCAGCTGACTGAATAGACTGACTTGGCTGTAAGTATAAGGTGCAAATTGTTATTAGTCGGTTAATATGTACACGGGCTGCAACAGCTTGTAAATTTGTGTTTAAAGAAATATGAGAATGGGATAAACTGCGAGAGATGAAAAGAGCCACTCCACCAGTAGCTCTTTCGTTAATGTAAAATCTTTCCTGTAGGTAGCATAAGTGTGCAATTTTGCTTTGTCATTGGGTTTAAGATGGGTTTCTTGCAAAGCTAAACATAGTGGTTGATGGTCATGAAGAATGTTACGGATTTCGTCATATTTATTATGATAGCTCCGGCAGTTCCACGAGATAATATTAGACATAAATGTTTTTTTTTTTTTAGTAATTTATCTGCGTTAATTTATTCGGAGATAGTCATACTATCTCCATCGTTAAATTCTTCATCCAAATCTGGATGAAGAGCTACAACATCATCCTCTTCCATTTTATCTGTCTGTTTTGGATGGCTTTCTTTTTTGGATGTTTTACTCTTTCTCTTTTTGGCTGCATTTTCAGATGGCACAGTGACTTTAACTGTAGGCAGGTTAAATTTCTCTGCATCAGATTTACAGTTTGGTTTCACAGATGGTGTTTTAGTTGTATTTTGAGAACCTCTTTTATGGATTGGAAGTTTAGAAATTAAAGATTGTGACGATTTTGACGAGGAACTTTGTTGTGAGTTAGGAACAGATTTTGATAAGTTAGGATGAGCAGATTTTGGTGACTTAGGAGGAGCAGAGTGCGTTGATCTATTTGTTTTACCAGAATTATTAGACACGTTATTTTCTTTTTGATTAGGTTGGCAATTAGTTTCAGTGGGGAATTCAGTTTGGGTTGCAATAGTTTTATGAGTTTTTTGAACTGTTTTAGACAAGGCAGCAGCATATGATACACGAAATGTGGGTGTCCTGGATTCAACTATTTTTCTAGCCTCGGGGTATGATAAATTTTCTTTTGTTCGTATTGTTTGTATCTCTTTTTCTTTTCACCACTGCTCGCAGGATTTTGAATAAGATGGGTGCTCTTTTTTTCAGTTTACACAAGAGGTGGTGCATTGCATTGTACACTTTCGTGGCCAACTGCACTACACCGACCACATGTGGTTTTACTTCGGCATGAGATTTTTGAGTGCCCAAAGCGTTGACAATTAAAACAACGCAGTGGGTCTGGAATATAAGGTCTAACAGAACATGAAAGATATCCGGCTTTTATATATTTGCGTAGGTTTGGTGAGTTAAATGCATGCCTGTTTGTGTTCCGGGGAATCCCTGGAATTCCGGGGAGTTGATAAATGTGCCCCAGAAATTCCGTTTTTTTTTTTTTTTTACTTTTCTATGAAGCTTTACCGGACGCTAGTCGCTGGAAAGCTTGGCTCGAAAACAACAAATCACAGCGAACGCACGGAGAAACTACGTCACCGTGACGAACGGCAAAACTGGATTCTTCACCACTAACGGACTCCGATTGGTTACTCTGGAACTGAGCTTCCTAGCTGCAGCTTTTGTGCGGAAAGATCGCGTCAAAATCCACCTTCTGTTCTCTTACCCACTTGAAAAGGTGGGGCTATCGCTCTTCGCATGTCAGCCAATAGCAGGAGAAGATAAACATCTTTCAGAGAGAAGGAGCAGATTGAAAGTTCAAAGCTCAGATTTTAACACCAGTTCAGTTTGACCTCTTGCGCTGGTGTTTTATTTATTGTTCACTGTTTCGAGAGAGACCGATTTTGTGTGACATGCTAGCACGTGGTGTTAAGTTTTCATGTGCTAAGCTTTTTCATTAAGCTTTAGTGAATTAAACATGAAATTTCTTGATATTAATTGCGATTTGTGTGAGTTAGAAGAGGGGATAAGGAATGCTTTTCGTTGGAATTGGCTAGAACGCATTGACTGCAATAAGGATGCCATCGGCAAATGGTGCAAAAAGAATGATACTGGGGGGCAAGCATATTGCACTTACTGCAATTCTACTTTAAAATATGGTGGATAAGGAGTAAAAGCTCTAACTAATCATGCAGAAACTGCAACGCACATAAAATATTCCAAAATGCTTAAAAATACGATGTCCTTAAGTCGTTATGGCAGTGCAATAAATGTTGATGGACTCGTGGAAGACGACGATCGTCCGCTAGATGTTATCAGCCGGAAAGCATGCCAGGAGGTGCTTATTTCCTCGTTTATTGCCGAAAATAATTTGTGTTTCAGCATGGCACCCAAGTTAATCGAGTTGTCTCAAGCATTGAGTCAGGACTTAACTGCACTGAAGTCTGTTTCAATGAATCGCACAACTGCGTCCTACAAATTGAAGTATGGAATTGCTAAAACTGTTAAAGAAAGACTTATAAATACCCTGAAAAAAAAACGCCTTAATCTCTAAATGTTGATGAAAGCACAAGTCGCGCTCAAGACAGCATATTAGCTGTTCTTGTGCAGTATGACTGTGAGGAACAAAACAAAGTGGTGCTACATCATTTGAAGTCGTTAAAACTCAAGTCCGGTACTGCTCAAGCTATGTACTCAGAATTAGTGAATGTGATAGAGGAACATGGAATACCATGGGATAATTTGATAAGTATTTTAATGGACTCATGTAATGCTATGCGTGGGAAAAAAAAACGGCGTTGAAACAAAAGTCCGAAACAACAAAGCACCCCATTTATTGGATATTGACAGAGACACCTGTCATATTATTAACAATTGTGCCAAAAAATTCGCGTCATTTTTTGAACATTACTTAGAAAATATTTTTGATGATATTTATTATGATATGAAAAGTTCGAGCAAGAGAGAAGCTTTTTTTTAAATATGCTCTGCTCTGCAAATGAAAAAGCTCAAGCCTCTAAAAAGACCAGATCACAGACGGGTATACATTTTTACTGTTTTAAACAGAATTAAGGAATTGTGGGATTCTCTTATTTTATTTTATTTTATTTACTTGGAAAAAGATGATAAAAGTGTTTATTCACAGTGTGTTGAATCTATTTATGAAAAAAGAAACATTTCTTCTTCTGCCAAAAAAGCTATTGATAGCATACATTCTGGCTTAAAATCTCAGAAACTCACAAAAGAAGCTACTTCATGCAAAAAACGTATTGTGAATGCATTGTTTGTAATGAAGCAAAAAACATTATTGCATATGGCAATATTTTCTACTGTGTTGCCAGAATCTGACGCCTATATCAAATTATTTGAATCAAAAACACCGCTTCTGCATGTTTTACATGTAAGTCTGTACAAATTTGCTTTGAAATTTCTTTCATTTTTTATGAAGCCAGAAGCTATATCAAACAAGTCTTACCAAGATTTGTTGAAACTAGATGTGAATGACCCTAATTCTCATTTGCCCTTCAAGTTGTTGTATACTGGATCCGAAGTTTCTCCCATATTAAACATACTGGGAAAAAAACACCCAATTTCTAAGGAATTTAGAGCTTCTTTGCAGAAAGCTTATGTAAACACAGCTAAGTATATGATAAAAAAATTACCTCTTGGGAACTCATCCCTTATAAGTTATACAGCTTTAGACCCTAAGTTAAGAGGCAAAACAAGTAGTGTCTGCATTTGAAAAATTAGCTTCTTTCCTTTCTCTTATGTTTTCTGAGGCAGAAAAATCACAGTTACATGCTGAAATAAGATTATATCAGACTGATGTTGACATAACCGATGAAATGCTTACCTCTAATGATGATGCTAATCAAGAAAAATGCCCACTTGATAAATATTGGAGTAACATCTTTTTATTAAAAGATGATTTTACACATGAGAAAAAATATCCTATCTTAGGTAAATTAGTGAAAGCATGCCTAAGTTGTTTCCATAGTCCTTCAGTTGAAGGTGCTTTTTGTTTAATGGATAGGATGCTAACTGATAGTAGAACATCACTTAAAGTTGATTCTCTGGATGCTATCCAGACAGTTAAATATGATTTGATGGCAACAAAACAAACTACATGTCAAAGGTATGCTACAAAAAATCCTGTAACTCATGGTTTGGATAAAAATTTGCTTTTTAATGTCAATAGAAGTTGGCAGGCCTATCAAAGTGACTTAAAATCAGCTAGTTCAACCAGCAGCTTAATTCCTATTCCTCTTGAACAGAAACAATCTCCATCTGCCTGCTCAAGTAATTCATTAATTAAAATAAATGATTCTAGCAGTTCGGTTGCAATTATTCCTGATAACTCTCCTGATACAGTATGTGAAGAAAGCAAAGCTTCCTCACCTGGAAATCAAATTAAAAGAAAAATCAGTTCCTTAAACTCTTCTAAAAAACAAAAAAAAATAGATTCTTTTTTTACAAAAAATTGATATTTTTTATTTTTGCGCTTTTATATTTTTCATTTTTATAACTGTATATCAGTGTTATATTTTTTATTCAAGACATCCTTAAATTGTTTTTTCTTGATTTGAGATTATTCATATAGTAATAGTGTAATTTTTCATTTATTATTTCTTTCGTTCAAGCTGTAGTTTTTATAAATGAAATTTATTTGGGTCTAAAATCTAAACTTCAAGAAATCTTTTTAACTATTTTCTTTGGACTTTGTTAAACCTGAAATGGAATAGATGATAGTTTTACATTTTTTGTTGACACTATAATTGAAATAAGAAAATTTAAACCACATCAAAATTTAGATTTATTACTTTTGCTGCAATAGCAATTTTATGGACTGTACATGTTATTTTGTAATTTATTTTTAAGACAACTTTAAAATATTTTCTTGGGGTTATTTGTAAAGTATAATTTTACACTTTCTGAAATTACTGATTACAAGCAGTAAACATTTCCAATTGTAATCCTTTATCAAAATTGTCTTTTGCTACAATTATAATTTAACTAATTTTAATGTCATTTTGCAAATTCTTATTTGACTCATTTATTATTTCTGATCATTCTTGAAATAATTTTATGTATTTTTTGTTTATTTGCAAGCGGTAATTACAAAAATTCAATTTATAAATCACAATTTTGTTGAATTGTGCTTTTGCAAAAGCAATTTAAATTTATTGCCTTTTTTTATTGCCTGCAAGCATTTGTGATTAATAAGAATTTGATAAAAATTGATTCAAGGCAGTTGCTCAAATTTGTTTTTATCAGTGTGTTTCAGTATTCATTAAGAATTAAAAAGCTATTTAAGAATTAAAAAGCTATTAAGGTTATTCAATAATGGAAGATAGTTTACTTTTTTTGTTGTTGTTGTTACTGGCAGGCAGTTGTGAACTATGATTTAAACTATGGCATGAATGAACTTTGATTCATTAAAAACATTGGTTACATTATTTTGCTAATTTCTTTAATGTCTTTTTCTTTTGACTATGAGACTTTCTTCTATGAGAATTCATTCATAATTATAAATAAACATGACATAAGTTTATATATATATATATATTTTTTTTTTTTTTTTTTTTTCTCCAACTGTTCTTTGAAAGCAATTGTGAACTATGAAAATTATTTCTGCTTCTTGTGGCAAAAACCACTTTACTTTTAATTAAATGCTGCATGTTCTGCATTTCATAAAAACAAAATATTGTGATAATTGTACTTTCATCCAACTGATTGACTGACTTGACTGACGACTCATATTTATGGAGCTTCTTCTTTTTCGGGGGATAAGAATGAATGTACAAGGAGGAAAAAAAAGTAATTAACATTTTTTGATGTTTTTATAGTTTGTAAATAATATGGGGGGGGGGGAGAGGGAAATCCACAAAAGAATAAAATACTTGCAAGTTAAAAGCAATTCTATGTAGCGGCTCATGGGATACTTTGAAGTTAATCGTAGGTTACGAGTTATATATTTTTGTAAGTTGCATTTGTGGGGATTTTTTTTTTCCAGGGGATTTCATCAAGTGTTGCAAACAGCCATGTAAATGTAAGTATTATGTGCTTGGTAGGTATCTGAATTTGATTCGCTGGTATTTCCTCATCTTTACGGTAGATTTTGATTCGTCTAGCTTCAATGACATTTTGTTCTATTAGATTATCAACTATTTCAATTCTGTAACATGCAAGAGGTTAGATTCAGAGATCACCCCAAGAGAAGTGTTGAGGATTCTATGTGGACTTACGGAAATCGGGATATTTGCAAAATGTGTACATTTCTTTAAACTTATGGCTTGTTTGCTATTGTTTACTTCAATAAGAAGTTCACCAGATCGAATTTTCTTGATGGTCTTTGGTTCACCAATCAATCCTTGGATAGATTTGTGAAAAAGAAAGGGAGAGGTCTTGTCGAAACTGCCTTCTTGTCTTTTGATAACAAAGAATCTTTCAGCACATGAATTGGTATTGGAAGCAATATCATCATCTCTATCACCCCACAATTTATTTTGATTCTCATTGATATTTGCTTGCAGGCTTGAGCCTGATGCAGTGAATTTATCCTTCAATATTACTTGAGACTTTACAGTCTCAGACTGATTGTTGACTGAGTTTTGGGGTGGGGCTTCCATATCACTTGTCTTATTTCCTTCAGTTGTAACCATGGTTTAAGATAAATATAGAAAAACGCCAGGCATCGGGCCTGGTCACCGACCCTTCTTCTTACCCCGTTACTTTAGGCGCAGGTCTCAAAAGGGTGAAAACTATCAACAAACTTCAAAGTTTTTCTAAGGTTGGATTAAACTCGATAGCATCTCCAAACTCTAGTTCTTTCACAGTGGAACTCGGTTGTCGTAGGTAAGCCTTTACAGCTCTGTCCAACCTACATCGCCCTTACACCGAAAGGACACCAGTCGCCCAGTGGATTCCTAACCGTCGCCATACAAGTATGGCTTCCACCGATCACGGAACCGGAATTTGGAGATGCCCTGCACTCTGGGACTCGAGATCAGCCTAAAAAGGTAGAAACGAGGCGATGAGATAAAAAAACCTCAACACCCAGAGTGTCTCACGTGAAAATAAAAAAATCCACTATTGTAAAAAAGAAAAAGTAATGTGACAGAGAACTTGGAAAAAAGGTGTATTTTTTGTCTTTTTTTTTTTAAACTTTTTAAACTTTTTTTTTTCTTTTTTCTTTTTTTTAACTAACAGAACGAGAACAATGTTTGTAGAACAAAGAACAATTTGAACAAATAAGTTAGTAAAAAACTAGAACATGAACTGGAACAAAGAGGGATAACAAACTAAAAAGAGAAGATTAAAAAGTGTGAAAAAAAGAAAAAGGATAGACAACCAAAAAGAGAAGAAGACAGGAAAGGAGAAAGATCGCTCGGGAAACCGCGGTCGCGAAACCCGTAAATACCTAAAGAAGGTATTCCCCTGGGGGATATGGCACAACGGATTAAGAGCACGCTTTGCTGCCTCATCTGCTTTCTCATTACCAGGAATACCCATGTGTCCAGGTACCCAGCAAAATAAAATATTGTAGCCACGTCTTTTCAATTTATTATAAAAATCAAGGCTTGATGAGACAAAAGGATGCTTTTTAAATGATTTGATTGTGTCAAGCTATTTGAGTCATTATAAATGATGAAGGATGAGCTATGATGATGAGAGATGTGCAACATGGCCCTCTCTATTGCAATCAGTTCGACTGTAAAGACAGAAGTAGATGGATGAAGGCTTAAAGAGGTGTTTTCACAAAATACCCCACACCCAACAGTATCTCCACTCTTAGAGCCATCTGTGTAAATGTCAGTGTAGTCATTAAAGTTTGATCTGTGTGCAGCAAATAACTGTTGAAAAACAACAGGAGCTAGGTTGTTTCTATCGTATCTTTTAAAAGGATGGAGTGATGTAATATCAGGAGGTTTGCAGGGAGGGAACTGGTACATTGGACATGGGTTCACTTCAATATTGATTAGAGCACTATCATCAATAATTCTTCATATTCTGGCTCCAAAAGATGGTATGCAAGATGATCTATGCTGATAAAGAATATCATTGTCTGTGTTTAAAATGTATGTATGAAGAGGATGGCTTGGATGTGAAAGGATACGGTAATAAAATTCTAAAGAAAACTTTTCACGAATGTGGTGTAATGCTGGTTCATTGCAGTCAACATAAAGGCTTAAAACTGGAGAGGTACGAAATGCACCAGAGCAAACACTGGGTGCGCTATGGTGCACAGTGTCAAGTTTTTTAAGAACAGAATTACATGCAGAACCATAGACCTGGCAGGCATAGTCAATTTTGGAATGGATCACGGCTCGATAGATTTTAAGGAGAGAAGTACGGTCTGCTCCCCAGGAAGTATTAGAAAGCACCTTTAGTAAGTTAGGCAATTTTTCACATTTTGTCCATAATTGTAAAATATGTGGTAAAAAGGTTAGCTTACTATCAAATTGGAGGCTGAGAAAACGGACACTGTCCACAACAGGAATTTGAGTTGGTCCAATAAAAATTTCAGGATCTGGATGCAGATCCTACGTCTACAGAAGTGAACACAAGAAGTTTTGTCATGAGAAATTATAAATCCGTTTTTATTAGTCCAATTAAGAATATGGGTGATTGCAATTTGCAACTGTCTTTCAATAAAACGGATATCCTGTCCCATACACATAATTCGAAAGTCGTCAACATATAAACCACCTTTCACAAAAGGGGTAGTTGACTAAGAATGTCATTTATTTTTATAGCAAAGAGGGTGACACTCAGGACACTGCCCTGGGGTACACCCAGTGGTGGGATTCAAATAATTTAACAACCGGTTCGCTACCTGAATGATTTTTGATGTACAAAAATGAAAGAAAAATGAAGCATCACTTATAGATTATAAAACACTTTCCAATATAATAAAGAACATTGTTAAAAAAAACTTTGATCCTTTGGTACAGTGAAAAAAAAATTCTGAAACATGTTACCCTATAAAAGGAGTTTAATAAATATTTGGCAATCATGAAACTCTGATCATAATTTCTATCAGAAATGGCATTAAACAATAAACAATATAATACAAAAATAGCAGAAATGTATGTTTAAGAATTTACCCACGTTCATGACCTAAAGTTGTATATAACATATTTAGAAAAATATTATCCATGCTATAGCTAGTGAGACAAATTTTTGCACGACCAAAACTTCTCGAATTATGACATTTAGAGATTTTAGGAATTTTTACCATTACTTAGCACATGGAAAAATATTTTTCTAAATATAAATTAGAGGAGAAGGTCCAAATGCCGGCTACACTGTAAAAAAAAAAACGGACTAAAATACGGAAATACTGTCATTAGGACTGTCATTTTAGTTACCAAAATTCTTCAAAATTTCATCTTTTTTTTTTTTTTTTAAGTTGTATTTTCTCTTACAGGATTGATGAAGAAAAATACATTATTGTTCCAAATGAAATATTATTTTATTAAATGAAATTAATCAGGACTTATCACAGAGTTATGCCTACAAAACAACATTGTGCAGAAAAATATTTAAAGAAAGCAAATTAATTTAAATGCGATTTTCGCATTTGAAGTATCATTTTAACAACCGGTTCGCCGAACTCAACCCAAATTAACAACCGGTTTTACCGAACCGGTGCGAACCAGCTGAATCCCACCACTGTGTACACCCTCTTCTTGTACATAAAAACTAGAGAGTACCCCACCGATTCGGACTTGAAAAAGCCGAATGGCGAGGAAGTTCCTAATAAAAATACGAAGATTCCCACGAAAGCCTAGGTTAAAAAGATCACGAAGGATCCCGTATCGCCATGTTCTGTCATAGGCTTTTGCCATATCAAAAAATACTGACACCAAATGGTTGCGTTTTAGAAAGGCTGTCCGTATGTGATTTTCAAGATTGATCAGGTTATCGATAGTTGACCTACCTCGTCGAAATCCACTTTGAAATGCTTCAAGGCAATTATTATTTTCTAAAATATGCACAACACGACAATTGATCATTTTTTCAAGTAATTTGCAAAGACTGCTAGAGAGTGCGAATGGCCTGTAATTATTGGGATTGCTAGTATCTTTCCCTGGGTTAGGAAAAGGAATGCTAATATGGTTATACCAGGTTTAGGAGAGACCTGTTCTATCCAAATTCTGTTATAAAATGCAAGTAAATTATTGAGAGAGGTTGTGCAGAGATGCTTAAGCATGGTATAGGTGATGCCATCGTGACCTGGAGCTGATAGATGGCTATTTTGCAAACATTTTATGAGCTCCGAGAGAGTAAAAGGGAGATTATAGTCATAAGAGTAACGGGAATTAAAATTGAGGTGGGTAGTTTCTGTTTGTCTTTTGTATGATAAAAAAGGCTCCGGGTATGATTCAGAAGCAGAGTTAGATGCAAATGACCTTGCTATGGTTTCAGCAATACTCTTAGTAGAATCTATTGTTTGTCCGTTATGATTTAAGATTGAGATGTTGTTTTCAGAATAAAGACCCATACAATTTTTTACTTTTTTCCAGAGGACTTTACTAGAAGTATTTAGGTTAATGTTAGATACATATTGAATCCAGGATTCACGTTGGCTTTTATGGCGCACTCTTCTAGCTTCAGCCTTTGCTTTTTTGTAGGCAATATAGTTAGTGTTATTGGGATAACGTCGAAAGATGCCCCAAGCTTTCTGCTTATTTTTTTTTTTTTGCAGCTTGACAGTCACTGTTTTACCATGGCTTCCTATGTCTCATTGTAGATGATGAGTTAGGTATGCTAATATCTGCAGCATTGATAATACAATGGGTGATATTATCAACTGCATCGTCTATGTCACCTTCTACCATATGATTTGTGATTTTAGCATGATTTGTGAAAGTTGGCCAATTGAATCTGTCATAGTTATAGCGTTTAAAATATTGATTAGAATCCCTGTCAGGAGTGGTCTGTGAAATGAAAGTGGGAAAATGGTCACTGCCGTGCAGGTCACTTGAAATCCAGAAATTCCAATACGGATAGATAGATGGAGAGCAGATAGTGAGATCTATGGCATGAAAGGTGCGAGTTGGTTCATGAAAATAAGTATGATCACCATTATTGAGCAGGCATAAGCCATTGTCAGAAATTAATTTTTCAATGATATCACCACGTTGATTAGTGTCAGAATTCTCCCATAATTGGCTATGAGCTTTAAAATACCCAACGATGATGAAAGGAGTGGGGAGTTGAAGAAGGAGATCATCAAGTAGTGCTGACTGAATAACTTGGTGGGGTGGTAAATAAATGGTAGACTAATAAGATGTTTTATATGTACACGGACTGCAACGGCTTGTAAGTTTGTGTTTAGGTTAATATGAGTATGGGGTAAATTGCGAGAGATGAAAAGAGCCACTCCACCAATGGCCCTATCACTACCTGTAAAATCTTTTCTGTATGTAGCAAAGGTGCGTCATTTAGCTTTGTCATTAGGTTTAGATGGGTTTCTTGTAAAGCTAAACATAGTGGTTGATGGTCATGAAGAATATTTCGGATTTCATCATATTTATTATGTTAGCCTAGACAGTTCCAAGAGATAATATTAGTCATGAGTGAGTCTTTTTTTCTTTTTAGATAAATTTGTCTGCGTCCTTTTATCCGGAGATAGTAGACATACTATCTCCATCGTTAAATTCTTCATCTGGATCTGGGTGAAGAGCAACAGTATCGTCCTCCTCCATTTTTTCTTTCATTTTTGGATGTTTTATTCTTTATCTTTTTGGCTGGATTTTCAGATGACACAGTGGCTTTAATTGTTGGTAGATTAAATTTTTCTGAATCAGATCTACGGTTTGTTTTTAGAAGTCCTCTTTTGGTGGTATTTTGAGAGCCTCTCTTAGGAATATGAGATTGTGATGATTTTGAAGAGGCACTTTGTGATGGTTTAGGAGGAACAGATTTTGGTGACCTAGGAGGAAGAGAGTTCGGTGACTTGGGAGGAATAGATTTCGGTGGCTTAGGAAGGTCAGATTGCGTTGAACTATCATGGAAGACGGTAGTATTCCGAGTGACGCAGCCTTAAGCCTAAAATCGTATCGTTAAAATCGTATCGTATCATATCATAGAATTCATAGATGGCGGAACTCATATATACAGCTAACTCGACATCAAAGAAAACACGAAAAGCCGCCTTTTAATAACTCAGCAGATATAGGTCTTATTGTTCTGAATTTTCTAGAACAGTCTTATATCTGCAGTCTAATCGTATACTGAAATTTTTACATTTCTACGTGCAGTATTTTTTGACATCTAAATAGCCATTTTTAAAGTGAAAACGTTAGTATGATATCGAGGAAGTTCCTAATTTGAAAATCTCGAAAACGGTTCTAACGATTATTTTTAAATTGATACATAATATAAATGTGATTAAGGCGAGGTGAATAACACTTTTCTTTTTTCTGGGAAAACTCTCGTTCGTTAAATAATTCGATTTTTTTTCTCTCGAAAATGACATGGGCGATTTTTTAAAAATCAAATAAATATGTTTCAGATGAACCAAATAACAATTTACTTGTTTCCAGCAAGACTCTTGTTCGTTTTATAATGCGCATGAAAAATCGGACTATATTTCTTCGCCATTCTATGGAAATTTCACCGAAAATGCATGACACTGTATTCATACACATGCTTTCTTTTTAACCACTTTTGGGGAGAAAAATTTTGTCTTCCCACTGGCTGAGTGGTTGAGGGCCATCGTCTACTGATCTTAACATAGGCTATTTCTTAAAAAATATACTTGTATTTATTTCATCATTTTATTTTTGTTTTATTTATAATCGCATGTGCAAAAGTTATGTTCATGAAAAGCTGCATAAAATTTTATTCGCTGTTGCTTTATCAGTTACATCTCTCATAAATTCAAAATATGAGTTTTAAAAGATATGATATAAAATTTAAGTGACGCCTTGATGTGACTTTAAAAGGTTTGTTTTAAAATTCAATTTAAATTATTTTTGACTTGGTTAAAATATTTTTTTACATCTACACAATACTTTTAATTTTCCAATTCACTGTTAAATATATCACTTTCATTGAATCTATACTATGCATTGAAATGTATTTATTTCAATAAATTGATTTATCTTTTGTGTCACGCTATTCAAAATTGTGAGTAAGATTTATGTAAATGGTTTCTTTGCGTCATTGTGTCCAAACCACATGAAATGTATGAAAAAGGATAGTTTGACGCAAATAAACCATTTACATACCGAATTTTCTTTAACCTTTTTCGCCGTTTTTACGAACTTTTATGCTAATTTACAGATTTTGTTGACCTTTTTCACCATTTTTACGAACATTATTTTGCATATTTACCAGACTTTATTTAAAATACACTTTTATTTTGCTGATTTTTAGAAGAAAAATATTTTTATTAGTTATTGTATTTGAAGTTATTGCAATTTTATTTTGATTGAACTTGGCATAGAATGCAGAAAGGGATGAAAGTGTTGGGGGGTGGTAACAGTATTTTGCTTGAAATTTTTTTTTGCTAATTTGGAAGTCTCTCAAGATGGCTACTAATGTGATAGATAAATTAATCTCAGGAACTATTCTACATGGAGTTCCGATATGAAGTATCTTTTAATGGAAAAGGGGCTCTGGGAGATTATTAGCTTGAAACAGAAAGTACCTGTGATTAGTGATACTGTTACTGCCGATGTTATAAATTCATTTACTGCCCGTGCTAACAAGGCGTTATCGTTAATATATTTTTAAATGTGGAAGCTGAATTCAAAAGAATTATAGATGATTGCCTAGATCCTGTGGACGAATGGGAAAAGTTGAGGAAAAATTTTCACCCCGACACTCGCACTCATCACATGACTCTCTTTAATGAGTTAATGGAAGGAAGAATTGGACATGGCGAATCTATAAATTTATTTGCAACCCGACTAAAGAAAATATACTTGGAAATTAAGCTGATTGATAAAAATTTTTCAGAGAGCTACTTATGCTACCAATTTTTACGTTTCTTACCCTCGAGCTATGATGTCATCGTACAGCAGTTACTGAGTAGACCGAATAATTCTTTCAAATTCGATCTAGTCGTTGATGAATTGATTTCTGAAGAAACATGCCAACGTTTATGTGATAAAGACGGTGCTAAACAAGTAAACATCTCGAATCTACATTGGCCTTCAAATTTTTCTAAAAAGAAGCCTCGTTTTCAAAAACCCAAAGGAAAGAAGTGCTGGAAATGTGGTAAAGTAGGCCACCTTTAGATAAATTGTTTTCAAGAAGACCTACCAGCCCTTATCGTCAAAGAGATGTTTCTCCAGCTCCATCTTACAGACGTGGTTACTCATCAGACAGATCTAGCAGTTCTGTTCGTGATCGGTCCCCAGATAGATACTGCAGTGGCTCTTCAAGTTCTAATCAGCTGGCTGACGGTTCCGATTCCTGTTCCCATGGATCTTCACCTCCTGCTCCGAGAGACTCCAGACATCGTAGACAGACTCCAGACATCGTAGACCGACTCCTTGCCATGCCAGACGTTCATCTTCAAGTTTTTCTGATCGGAGGGATGGTGGTTCTTGCCGCGACTTATCAAACTCATTACGTAAGTCCAATTTATTTGTTTCTTACTCTAGTTTAAGTAATGTAGTGAAGGACGGTGATTGGGTGTTTGATTCCGGCACGAGCCATCATTTCTGCAGTAATAGAAATTTATTTTCAAATTTTGAAGTTTTAAATGATGAAATGTCTGTTGCTATCAAAAATGTTTTGTTTCCCATTAAGGGAAGAGGTGATGTCAAATTACATTTTGTTCAAAGAGTTTTTACTTTATGTAATGTTATGTACTTGATCAGTTACGTAGGAATCTAGTCTCGGGGCCTCAACTAGACCTTAATGGTTTAAGTTTTTCTGGTTACAACGGTGAAGTGAAATTCTGCCGGGGGAACGAGTACCTTTTTAGTGCCTATCTTAAGAACCGTATTTATCGGTTATATCCAAAAATTCCTGTTTCCTCTTCTAAATCAGTCACGTTTGAATCTCTTTCTGCTAAGAAAGAAGGTAAAATGTTGCACTGGCATCGAAGATATGGTCATATAAGTCAATCTCTTATAGCACATACAAGTCGTAGACAGGGTGGGGTTGCCGGGCTTAAAGGAAACAGATTTGCTTTGTGAATCTTGCAAATAGGGTAAACTGAAGAGTATGTCTCATAAGTATAGTAAAAACATCAGCTCTAACCATCCTCTCGAACTTTTGTGTGCAGATCTGTGGGATCCTTGTCGTGTCGAAGGTAGGAATGATGAGAGATACTTTTTGTCCATCATTGATGATTTTTCCCATTGTGTTTCTCTTTATCCTCTTAAATTGAAATCTGACACATTTGATGTAGTCAAGAGACATATCATAAGAGCAGAAACATATTTGAACTGAAAGATCAAAAGTTTTAGAACAAACAAGGCGGGGAATTTGATAATATTTCCTTCAAAAATTTCGATGACAAGGGTATACGTCATGAATTTACAAATGCGTACACTCCACAACAAAATGGTTGGTTGGTTGGTTGTATTTATGTCGGCCAATTATCAGCACGTGGATATAGGTCCTAAGGGGGGGGGTGCCTTCCATGGAGGTCTTTCTAAGGGAACCTAACCCGTATTAACGCTTGGAGAACCAAGGTTCGAAGAAAACCACGAAAACTCCGAACGATTAGGCCGATGGGCGCGATTGGGATCGAACCCGGCACCTCCCGTCTACCAGCTTCGAGAGCAGAACCTCTCGGCCACTGGTGGGGCTCCACAACAAAATGGAGTTGCGGAAAGGTTTATGTTAACTGCAGCCGATGGTATGAGGACACTTCTTATCGACAGTAACCTTGACCCCAGGCCCTTAAATATTTTGTCTACTCTTGGAACAGAGTATGTCCTAAGTTGTTAGGGAAGGCTCCTTTCGAGCTTTATGGAGGAAAGAAACCTTCAGCTCGCCATTTAAAGCCCTTTGGTATCATTACATATGTTCGTATTCCTAAACAAAGGTCTGGGAAATTAGAGGCTAGAGAAGGTTTTTCTGGTTGGATATGCTTTTAAAACAAGGGGTTACAGGGTTTGGATTCCAGAATCTGACGAAATTGTTGAAACTTCCAATGTTTCTTTTAACGAATCATGTTGTGGTCTAGGTGCAGTGGAGCAGCACTGGGCTCCGAGGATTATGCCCTCTTCTCTCCTAATGCGGAGGATAATCGAGACAAAGTTGTTGAAGTTGTACCTGAGGATATCTCAGGTCCTTCCAACGAGTCTCTAGATTTCCCGCGTGGGAGGAGGGAGGGCAAAGACTTGGGGTCCAGATGCATTACTCAACCCACTATTCCCCCTTTAAGGGATGTTAGTTGGATCAGAAAGCCTTCCACTTGTAAGACAGGTGATCGGGTCGACATCTACTATTTTGAGTCGGGAAAAACCGATCGCTTAAGATCATTGAATGAAGTTAAGAAATATTGTGAAGAAAATCGTATTAATTTTCAGCCTGATCTTTTTGACTTTAAGGCAGCTAATCGTTATTCTGGCATTGTACCTGTTCCTAATAAATCTTCTACATCTGACGACGAGGACATTGATTCTATTGATTCAAATTTAGTTTATCCAAGAGCATGACTAGTACATCAAAGTGACACTCCCAGAACTTTCAAGCAAGCGTGCAAATCGGAACAGAGTTCAGTCTGGTGGAAAGCAATGGAGCTTGAGATACTTGTTATGCGAGAACGGGGGGTTTGGCACTTAGCGGAATTGCCGGTACATGTCACGCCAGTAGGTTGCCGGTGGGTTTACATGACGAAACGGGATGAATTTGGACAGATCGTCAGGCACAAGGCTTGACTTGTTGCCCAAGGGTTCAAACAGATTAAGGGCGAGTCCTATGATGAGACTTTTAGCCCAGTCGTGAACTTTGGCGTTATCCAATTCTTTTTCTCCATTCTCGTTTCGTGTAGCGGGTGGTCACACTCTCAGTGTGACGTGACCTGCGCCTACCTGTATGCACCACTGAGTGAGGATGTGTACAGGCTACAACCTCCCGGTTTCGTAGAGCCTGGGAAAGAGCACCTTTATTGCAAACTGGACCGGGCGCTGTACGGTCTGCACCAAAGTGGAAGAGAATGGTTTTTCGAGATCCACAAAGCATTAATTGAAATAGGTTTTAGAAAATTGGAATCAAGTATTTGTGTTTATATTTTAAAATCTGGAACAATACTTTTATTATATGTTGATGACATCGTGATTTTTGGAAAAACACAGAAGTTGATTGACTACATTTTGACCCGCATTAAATCGAAATTTGATGTTAAAGAGCTTGGTAGAACTAGAAAGTTATTGGGTGTAGAGTTCGAGGATACTCCATCTGGAGTTGTCATACATCAGTCGAATTACATTAATGAAGTATGCAACAGATTTGACAAGTTTAAAATTCCTTTTTCTACCTTGCCTATTAGCAAAGGGGTCGTCTTTTCCAGGTCCGTGTTTCCAATCACAATGTTGAACAAATGTCACATTTTCCGTATCATAGTGTTCGGGATGTCTTTCATTTTTAGCCAATTGTACTCGTCCGGATATTAGCTACGCCGTGAATGTACTCAGTCAATTTCAGTCTAATCCAGGTATTGTTCACTGGGATGGTCTCTTGAGGTTGCTTGGATATGTTAGATCTACAAAGCAGTGCAAGCTTAGACTCTCGTGCAGCTCTAATAATTTAGTAGCTTATTCCGACGCCGACTTCGCGGCCAACCGCAACAACTGAACCTCGATCGGCGGCCAAATAGTCATGCTTAACGAAGCTCCTGTCGACTGGCGTACTTTTAAAGAAAAGTGCGTCAGCTTATCGACGATGGAGTCTGAATTCGTCGCAAAGACTGAGGCCGTCAAGAACCTGGTCTGGTTTGACCGGATACGCTGCGAGTGTGTGCATGAGAGAATTATTTCTGTACTTGGGGGGAAGGCTGTAATGAAGGCTGACAACCAGGCAGCAATTGATTTTATCAAGTCTCCAGTGGAGAATTATAAGTCGAAACATATTGACGTCAAGCTGTTCTTTATTAGAGATCTTTATTATAGAAATGAATTTTTATTGTCTCACGTGCGTAGCAGATATAACTTGGCAGATATTTTTACAAAGCCGTTGACCAGAAATGAGGTTTTGAACTTCATTAAACTACTGTTTAATGTGCAATAGTTCTCTCGTATTTAAATTTTTCATATCGTACCTTATTCATATATAAATTTTTCATATTGTACCTTATTCATATATAAATTTTTCATATTGTACTTTAGTCAAATATATAAATTTTTCATATTGTATTTTTTTATTGAAAGTTATGCTGGTAAATTCCTTTAAGACGTATTGTACTTACACTTTTTCTAACTACTGCATTAAGTATTTTTAATGAAAAGTGTAGTCTTTTGTCATTTAAATTGTTAATTTACCTAATGCATTCTAGTACCAATTTTTCATAATCACCAGCATTCTTGATCATTTCCTATAAGTTTAAAAACTTAAATTGTATCTATTTAAATTTAGAATTAACTTGAAATTATTTAAAGAAAGTTTTTTTTTTGTTTATTATTATCTGAACTGATATTGATTTATATTGTTGAACTCTAATGTAAAATATTTGCTTATTTTTAACTTGTTCTCTCTACTTCTAGGCATTTAGATCGACACCTACTTATTGTGAATATTTGTTTCTGATGCATCAGAAGACTGAAAGGTGTATGCATGAGCCCTTTATTCATCCTTGTGATGAATAAGTTAGATAGTTTTATGTCAGAGCCGTTGTATTGTCTTACGATTCTACATGCCTGGAGCAATATTTTTCATGATGTTCTTGAATTTTTATTTTTCAGCTTTGGACTTTAAAAGTTTTGCTTCGCACATTTTTGAAATTGTAAAAAAAATATATTTTTCTTGCATTATATTATGTTACAATGTTGATTTTTGGAGATGATCAAGATGTCATCATCTGCTGGTTGTAACTTTTCCAAATTGGAAAACGTTACGTTATTTGGTACGTATTTATTCATGTATTTTTGTAAATTGTATTGTATTACAGTACCGGACCTCAAATCCGGAATGGAAAAAAAAAACTAAAGTTCTGCGATGATCTCTAATAAATATTTCATAAAAACGTCCATAGATGGCGCTACGTGCACACGTAACACAGTGCCGAGCCAAACTAGACTCAGCAATTTTATTTTATTGCAATGTTTTTCATTCATTAGTTTTAATTTATTTTGGTTGAGGACCTAAAATCTGGAAAATTCTGAAATCCGGAACAGCCGCGGTCCCGACCAGTCTGGATTTGAGGTCCGGTACTGTATCTATATTTAATGGGAATCTTGCATTGGGAACTGATTCTTTTGTTAGGCTTGTTACCCTTTTGGTCTAGGATATACCGGTCACTGCCTATCGACCTGGGGGATCTCTTTTGATAGCCAATATCTTTTAAAGATCTACGTTTCCTTTCGATGGATTCTCAATACAATGCTGTTTAACTTTAAAATCATTCTTTAAAATTTTTCTAGTTGCTTATTAAAAGCATTAAATGTTTAATAGTTTAAATTTTTCTTACCTTTGAAGTGCGTAGGCTTCATTGTTTAAAGTTTTTGAAGTGTTAACTTCTTTTTTGAATCATTGAATTGATTCATTTTTGGTTCAGTTGAATCGTGAATTTTTCTAGTTGTTCTGATGAGTTTAAGTAGAGGAAAGTGAAAAAAAAAAAAGGAGAGTTGCTGCTTCATAGTTTAATATTTAACTTTATCCATTAATTTGTTAATTATTTTGGTTAAATTAAATTTTTGTGGAAATAGTTTTTGGTGTTGGTTCTTTGGACCTTTTTAAGTCCTTATCCTTTGAGTCACTCATCCAGGAGCAGATCCAGGAGCATTTTTGTTAGGTTAGGCAATGAGAGGGGGGCATTTGATGGAAACCATCAAACTTTGTGGTTCTCATCGCCTCCCTTATCTATTTATATCATCATTTCATTCCCCTTACATCATTTTTATTTCTAAGTTCATATTCAATAAAGTCTCTTATTTATGTTTATTTATTTCATTATAATATCAACAATAGACATTAATTAACTTAAACTTACCTTTCCATATTGTTTTCAGTTGATATCTAGTTAATTTAAGTTCCTCTTTAATCTTTTGGCTTTCGTATTAACTTTTGCCATTTTCTGTTTCATTACATCCATATCTTGTCATCCTACACCGGCAAAATTCAACTCCAGACTAAGTTTAATTTTCCGTAATGATATTTTCTTCGCTAGATGGTGACATTGCATATCGCTTCTTTAATCGATCTTTGCATCGATTTGATGCCGCTCTCTGATTGGTCCGTTTGGCAGGCGTTGCTCCCAAACGATGTTTTTAATCCGAGCCATTTTAGTTAAATATGCGATGCAAACACGGTAAGGTCGCACTTTTTAGTCTTCCAAATGGAAGCTATTATCATGCACTGTTAGGGGCTGGGACTCTATCCTGGAAGTATGTTTAGTATACTTGTTATTATATTTACGTTTCATAAGATTTTAAATGTTTTTAAATAGTTTTCATATGTAAATCAAGTATGCTTATTTTTGTGTCTAAACGAAATCGTCATGCTTCATGACTGTTGTATTCAAGAGATGCTTTAATGTGAATTATTATGCTGTTAAGTTCTTCAAGATGTTTATCAATAAACTGCAATCTTCTTTTAAGCTAATATGACTTTGTGTTACTGAAACATTCTCCAAGTTACTTTTATTACATTCAAGACATGTCCATTCTTCCGTGAATTTACATCTCCAGCTTTAGCTTTCATAGCGTGTATCTGCTCGTTTTAATTTACCATATTTTGACGTATATAATTACTAAAATTATATATCGCATGTGAGAACCCAGATATTTTTTGAGATCTGTAATGATAATGAAGATATTTTAAGGGGCTGCTTCACTGAAACATCCAGAACTCGAAACACCATGTTAACATATGGGAAAACTTCCAAGCGCGATTACTCATTACCTAATATAATTATTAAAATACCATTTACACCATCAAAAAGTAGATGTCAGATGCCGATGATGTACGTTTTTAAAAATTGTCTACGTAAATTTTAAGTATTTCCAAGAAGATGATAAATTTTAATCAAATGGAAATTTCAAAGTTTATAGGGATTTTTTACGTACTTAAAACTTAAGTAGATAATTTTTAAAAACGCACATCATCGGCATCTGACGCCTACTTTCTGATGGTGTAAACTGTATTTTAATAATTATATTAGGTAATGAGTCATCGCGCTTGGAAGTTTTCCCATAGGCTAACATGGGATTTCGCGATCGGAGAGTTTCAGTGCAGCAGAGCCTTAAGAAAATTTTCAATAAATTTACATTGCTTTTCCTTTATGCGAAATTCAATCACACTTAAAGTGTTGATAGTGCACAGTACTTCAGTCACTGAGCTTAATATGTTAACTACATTCCAAAATATAGAATACCTAATTCAGCACTGTTTGGACGTGGATAATTATAAATTCCTACAATTTTTGCGATTTTATTACATTGACACAAAGCAAGGACAAAAACTCTAATGACAATTGACAAAAAGTCTATTGAAAATTTTGCTGAAATTGCTCCATTATTAACCCTTTCAGGGGCAAAGCATTTTCATTCCTAAAATGTTGAAATAAATGAATGACACCGGAATTTACAAACAAATTTATTTTTAAATAAGAAAGAGCTGCATTTCACATATATAATAAAGCTAAAATTTTTTCATTAAAATTCCATAACAAGCGGTACCCATTGTTTTCTACACACTTTAACATAGCTGTGATTTCAAAATTTCACCAATATGCTTGTGTGATAGTTTAGGAAAGTGATATTAAAATACTTCTTTCTTTATTTGCAATGAAAAGTGCCATATTACACATAAGCAGGGAATGGTTAACACAATAACAAACGAAGTGAACTATTCTGAGCCCATACTTTAGGAAAGTAGATTTATAATTAATTAGTTGTTTTTTTATAATTAAAAGTTGTAAATGCAATTCCATTTGTTAAAGTAATAAAAATACCAAACTTTAGACATAAAACTGAGCTTCTATACCATATCCGAGAAAAAAATAAAAAGGAGCACCAAATTTATGTATTTTCAAATACTTCCATTTTAAATTCATATGGATTGAATTTTCAGTGCACATATTTAGAAATATCTTTTTCATACTACATAAAATAGTCTTTCATAAGGGTCTGTTAAAATAAAGTGTTTTAATGTTTACAAGTATGTGTAACACATACTTTACAGATGTTGAAAATTTTTCGAGTATTTGTCTACAAATGAGCAGAAACTGATATTGCAAAAATGTCATAATGGAATTTTGAAATGAATTCAATCTTCGGTGATCCAAATAGGTTTACTCGGGCCCTGTATGTATTAAATATATTGCAGTTTTTAACCTCATGCCACCTTTTTTTTTATAGGTACAACAGTATCACTAAGTCGATTACTGCAATCATCTTCTATAGTATTGATAGAAGAAAGTAATGTACGCAATGAAAGACACTATGAGTGTCTTACATAAAAAAAAAGAAGATATAAAAATGCAGTGTTTTAAGCAACTTTATAAATAAAAGAAATAGCTTAACAGCTGAGGTCACCCAGGATTGTGTATAAACAGATACATCATGCTAACAATCGTAATGACTTGGATTCTGATGAAGAAAATACTGTGTTTGAGGAATATGAGCCTCAGTGATTTTTCATTGTTTTTAATTATTTGGTTTTCAAAGAATTGTATTTAGATTTCATTGACTGATTTTAATTATTGTATTTACCACCTCGCTGCAATTTCATTTAACTTATATTTCATTCATTATGAAATAGTTAGTGTTTTTTAACAATCTGTGGGTTTCTAAACTTGTATTATTTATGACATTTTATACTTAATCCTTTAAACATGGTGTTTTCTTTTTTTTAATTATATCTTTTACCTGTCGTATCTTGACTTGTTTTTGATTTTATTTATACATTTTATTGGGTTTCTGTCACTCACATTGTTTTATGACATGCTATAAAATTTAATTCTATGTTTTTTAACCTTTTTCTTGGTGCTGCATGTCCCAAATGGGACTTAGTGCCATTAATCCTTACCCGGGTAGTGGGAATATATATACCACTTGCTTTTTCATGCCAAAATGATCTTGGGAATTTTACTTCCCGCATAGATTTTCACCTGTTAAGAAAGCAGGAGTTTCGGTGTTAACAAAACACACCAGTTGATGGAGGTACTTGCAGAAGTGCTTTCAAAAAATGCATTTTTGTCATTTGCGAGATGTATGTTGATTCCAAAATGTGAGGATTTTTGTTTTTGTGCAAAAATAATAAAGTTTTCACTTGGGAAAGTAAGAAATTTTGTTTTTTCTTGCATGCTTATAATATTTTGTAGAATTTGATGTCAAAATATTTCAGTAAATCGTATAGTTACTTTTTTAAAGCTACTCAAAGAATTGGGAAATTATTCCCTATGCCCTCTAACGTTTACCTATTGAATTTTTGTTCTTCAAAACATTATTTTAATTTATGCAATTTTCTTTCTGGAAACAATTATAATACTTAGAGAAACTAAATTTAGGTTAAAAGCCTTTATTTTACATTTATTGATATATTGTTTTCTGGAAGTAAAGCCAATTAGTAAAACTTTTATTTGTAACTGCCATGAATAATACACTATTTTATATAATAATGTACATACGTTATTGCACCGAGTGGCATAATATTTAGTATAGTTACGAGGGGAGTGAATTTTTTTCAGTGGATCTGTTTACCAAATATCCTATAGTCAAATAAATTCCTAAATAAAGTCTTCTTAAGTATGATTAAGTAATATATATATAATGATAAAATCAATATCTCTAATATATATATATTATAATATACAAAATAGTCATTTTTCAATATTAAGTATTGTTGAATATATTTTTTTCATGTACTTCTTTTCCTTATTTTTAAGTCGAATCAAGACATACAGGATGTTCAAAATAATGATGTTACAGGCCATAACGTATCTATAGATTCAGATTAAAATGAGGGCAGTGAATTAACAAAAATGAAAGTAATGATGAAGATATCCAGTGGAAGGAAAAAAGCTTCCAACATGTGTCCCAGACTTTAAATAAATTGCTCACCAACATTTAATTTCACCAAAACTAGCAGTCCTCTTCGATATTTCAACAGACTATTTCCAGATAGTGAAGTAAAAAGGTTTGTGGAACAGACTAATTTATATGCCAAACAAAAAAATTCTCAAAATTGGACAGATACATCAGAAGACGAAATTTTATCTCTTTTAGGTCTGTTAATTCTAATGGGATGTCACCCACAGAGTCGGTAGAACTGTACTGGCCATCAAATCCTTTATATCATGTAGCACCCATAGTTAATGTCATGTCTCTGAGGTGGTGGAAGTAACTATTGGGAAAACATTCATATCAATGATAACAACAATGCAAAGAAAAGGGGCGATTCTAGATATGATAAATTATGGCCAATATATTGAATACATCTTTCCAGGCAGAAGTTATCCCATCAAGTCATCAGTCAATAGATGAGTCTATGATAAAGTTTAACCCCTTCTTGCATGCAGAAAAATTTTAAAGTTTGCTAAATATTAATGTAACATGATCAAAAATCACTCAAAATTCAAAATTTTCAAATCCACCTTAATTTAAGGCCAATTTAAGTTTGTGCCATATATGTCACACCATGCATTAACGACTACTTTTCCATAGTAGTGGAATCAGCATTAAAACTTGCATACAACTCTTAAAACTTCAAAATATATAGAAAAAGAACATATGAAATCTATTTGTGTATGTGTGTTTCAGCCTACAGTAATTGATATGTATATCGTTTATTGAAAAATGAAGTTATAGAAATTGATACATGTATCGTTTATTGAAAAGCTACATTCTACAGTACCTGATACATGTTTGGTTTAAAACTACAGGCTACAGTAACTGATACATATTTTTGGCCGAAAACTACAGTCGGCAGTAACTGACACAATGCTGTTGAAAACTACAGTCACTCAATGACCCAGGACCGAAACTAGCCTTTTTTGCACCCGGGGCAAACATGGATTTTGGTGCTCCCGCCCCCCCCCTCCTCCGCAAAAATATATTTACAAAGAGAATTCCACTAATTTTCTAATAGTCGACTAATTTTAAAATATGTAACAATAAAATATGTAATACTGAACAATCTGCTTTGCAAAATATTGATTCATTAAAATCTTGAAAACGGAATCGACAAGAATCGAAAACAAATTCCGCTTTATACAGGATCCTTATGCCATATTATCTTTAGATTCTTCTATGCTTTGGCATACTCCAGACAGGGTGATTTTAAAAAAACCGTGCTAAACATAGATGTGAGAAAAATCGACAAACAAAGTCTTCATTTGGCATTCCTTCGTCCTGGCGCACGGGGCACATACCCCCCTCTGTCCCTCCTTAGTTCTGTCCCTGGACCCTTCACTCAGTGTGAAACTTGGCAAAGCAATTTCGGTCATTGTTCAGACAAAGTGACACTTTGCATTTTTGATGGTGAATAAACAAATACATATTTCAACCACTATGGAAAAATACAACCTGTCAATGCATGGTGTGACATATGTGGCACGTACCGATTTTTATGTACTATATACGCTAGCATTTCTACAATGTGTTACCATCATGATATATTATTCAGAAGATACTTACAAACACAGCTGTATTTACTTCAGTCCATTCTTCTTCATTTTTCCACACAAAAATACTCACTATCGAGCAACACAAAGTAACAACAATAAATTCTCACCGCTCGTCTCTTTTTTGGTGCCAAAATCCGCTCGAAAGGAGGCAGCACCTGTTGGCATAACATGCCTTATCCACTAACGTATTAAACAAAGAAGAATGGAACTTCTGCGATTAAAAACAACTGCAGAACTACAGTAAATTCAGTATGTGCCATATATGTCACAGTATGCAGGAAGGGGTTAAAGGTAGAAGTTCATGGAAACAGTACATGCCTATGAAATCCACAAAACATGGCTTTAAAGTTTGGACTCATACAGACTCCAATTCTGGTCATCGATAACAATTTGAGTTGTTCAAAAAAAAAAAAAATGATGCGACAGTTGCTAAAAGATTAAGATTCAATGTTGTAACATCTCTTTGTGAAACACATTTCAATAAGCCTTAAAGTTATTTAATTTCATTTGATAACTTTTTTATGTGTGTAGAGCTAATGAAATGTTTATTTGAAAAATAAATAATTTTGTTGAAACTGTACGCTCTGATAGGAAGGGACTTCCTACATTTATGAAAAAAATTATGAGTTGCAAAAGTAAGAGCAGGTGTGGAAATGTAGTGATCATGTACCAGATGCGCAATGGGAAGAGACAATGATCCTAAACATCCTTTCTACAGCCCATCTTTCAGAAAAAATAGTGGCTGTAGAAAGAAAACAAAGGATGGAATTAAAATGAGTGTAAACTGTCCACTAGCCATCACAGAATATACAGCCACCATGGGAGGTGTAAATAGATTTGATCACCTGTGTCAGTCATATCCAATAACTCACAGGTCTAATAAGCGGCAGAAAAGAATATTTTTTTGCCTCATAGAAAATGCCATTGTCAACAGTTACATTTTATACAAATTGACTGCTGGTAAGGAATCATGTATTCACGAGGACTTTAGAATACTTTAGTAGAAGCACTAAACAGTACATTTTCGAACCGGAAAAAACACTACTTCTGTACAAAAAGAGAACGTTCTTGATTTAATCTGCACCAGCGATGTGGGCAAGCATATACCAGGTGCATTATACCTAAAAAAATTGCAAATACTGGAGTAATAAGAAAAAATAAAAGATCCAACGTATGTTGCAAAACATGCCAAGTTCCAATATGGGTGGATCCCGTGCTTTGCAGAATTTCACACTAAAAAGTTGGTTGTATGGGGTTTTAGTGCAAAGTCCTTTTGGGGACATGCTGTGAAGAACCCCGAACTATCTTTCTCTCTTTCTGTATACAAGATTTTTGATTTGGTTTGTGAGTTTCGGAAATATTAGATTTCTGCAAATTACATACAGATGAAGTAGAAGTTCGCTCAATCTGATGATTGGATGACTTTTTGGATTGCTGTGGAGATTTTTGAGACTGATTGATTTGGTATTCCATTTTAACAAGTTCTGAGGAGGGTTGCCAGTGTTCTAATTTTGGGGTTATATAGCAACAGACATCACGGAAAAATTCTTCATGTTAGGGAAAATCTTGCATTTGCAATATCCTAGAATTATAAACTTTAATTACGTGGGTATGAGAATAATTCATAATTTAATTCGTGATATTAATTAGTTTTTAATATTGTAAATATTAAACTACTCAAAAACTTGTTTAACAGGAAATAAAAGAAATTATCTATAAGATGAAGCATAGACATTTCATGTTTTTTGTTGCATTTTCAAACATCAACAGCGTATTTCTTTTAATTTTCAATTGTTCTAATTTATCCTATAAGTTTTGATAATTAATTGAAGTTAATTTTTTAATTTGGTATATTTTCATATGTAAATTAGACTGTAATTTTGCTTTGTCTTTTCTATAATATTATGATGTTTAGCTATTGTAAAAATTGATATTACAGAAATTCTAATTTTCCTAATCTCGGGATTATCCCGGGATTGAATCTAAGCAATCCCGAAATCCCGGGATTGGAAATTAATCTCGGGATTGTAATCCCTATAACTACTCCTCATAAATTAACTTTCAAGACTGTGAGAGGTGATAATTAAGATATTAATATAATTTGGGACTCCGAACGATTAGGCCGACAGGCGCGATTGGGATCGAACCCAGCACCTCCCGTCTACCAGATTCGAGAGCAGAACCTCTGAGCCACTGGTGGGGCCCATGTCTCGGAGGAGGAGATTTTGGGCTATGCTCTTGCATACCCACAATGTAGTGTTAGGGATATTAGTGAAGCTTGTAGCTGCTCAAAATCTCATGCACGAAACATTTTAAATATACACAGCACACCCTTATTGACCAGAATTGGTATAAGCGTTTTTGCCAAGAGATGAAGATAGACGGTTTGATTTTAGCAATTTCATTATGAACAAGCTACAAACAGACTCATCGTTTCAGAATGACCTCCTTTGGACAGATAAATGCTCATTTTCAAGAACAGGTGTTGTGAATAGGCTATAATACACACTTCTGGTCTGTGCAAAATCCACATGACATACGACCCAACAAGCATCAAGTACGATGGTCTGTTAACGTTTGGTGTGGCGTCTGGAAAGGAGCGTTAGTGGGGCCCTTCTTTTTTTATGACACTTTAAGAGGTACAAGGTATGCAGAACTGTTAAATGGACCATTATCTGACTCCTTAAATGATCATGTTTCGTTAGACCTCACTGAGATGTGATTTCAACATCATGGAGCCCCAGCCTACAAAAGAGCTTCCTCCCGAATATTTCAACGTAGCACGTTTCAATATAACATCATAGGTTATGGAGGCTTAGTAGAATGGCCCCCTCGATCACTGGATCTAAATTCCCTAGATTTCTTTCTTTGGGGTTATTTAAAAAGCAAAGTTTACAAAGTAGAATCAGTAAGCTGAAGAGATTTGCAGAATCACATTTTATCTGCGATCAGATGTGTCACGTCTGTAATGCTAAAATATGTTCAAGACTAATTTCTGTCATGTGTTCGTGTCTATGTATATTAGTCCAGGGAAGACACTTGGAACACATGTAGTGAGAAAGTATGAAAGACGATATTTATCCACATTGTTTATTTCTATTTTGTTTTTATTTGAGTTTATCTGCGAGAAAGCACTGCTTACTACGTTATTATTTCAAATTACTTTATTAAATTTGTATGAATTTGTGCACTGTGATTTTATGTATTATATACAATTTTATTTTCAATACGAGTGATTAAACAAATATCATACTGTTTTTTGACTTGAACAACAATCCTTTTGTCTCAATCATTTCTAACTCTAAAACCTCCTTGTTATTCTGATAGGGGATATATTCGAATCTCCATTTGTATACGGTCCCCATACTATGCATGATAACTTCAAACTCAAATTTCTCAGTGAATATCGCTCGTACAGATACAGAACTTTTTTGTTTGCAATACTTTTGAATAGACAAAACATTCCTAAATATAAGTATAGGGACCAGGGGGCTGTATAAAAATTTAGATTCTGTAATTCTTCACTAGTTTGTTTTTTTCGCTTCAAACTTTATCTTAACTCTGCACCTAATTTTGACCACTTTTGTAATTGGAAGTATGCATCTAGTACCAACGGTTGCGAAAATAAAGGTCGGTCAGGTTATACATGGATACACTGTATACACCTATTTTGAGAAAAGACTTTCTCCAGAAGTTTTGAATTTATTATAATTTGGCATTTTCTTGCCAAAAGCAGTTTATGACGAGCAGGACATAGGCATTGTGCAAAAAATTGCACATACTTACCAAAAACTTACATAGGCTATTCTCACATATCAGTAATTTTAAATGAATATAAACCGTGAATAGAAAATGGAAAAGAGATTGAAACTTGACTATCAAGAAAAGTATGGTAAAAGAGTTGCTTCAATGTTGCAAATGATTGATGACTTGCCAGATAATAAGAGACAGCTTCCATACAGATTTTAGTTTGATAATTTATTCACCAGCATGGATCTCCTGAAACATCTCGAGGAAAGTGGCTATAAAAGGAATCTAACCATATGTAAAAATCGAATGCCAACGTTCTGTCCTCTGAGTAAGCCAGAGACCATGAAAAAGAAAAAGAGGATCATATGAATTTGCTTATAGCCGGGATGAAAACATCATTATTACTAGATGGATGGACAACTCAGCCGTAATAGTTGCTTCGAATGTTCCTGATCGGTATTCACAAGCTGCCAAGAAAAGAGTGAAAATTCCTAGACCGAATACCATAACCCAATACAATAAATATATAGGTGGAACAGATCAAATGGATGACAATATTGGTACATACAGAATTCGCATCCAAGGTGGAAAATGGTAGTGGTGCATATTTACCTGATTGCTGGATGTATGTATCAACAATTGATGGATAATCAAGAAGGAAACAGGATCAGACATACTGCAGTTTGATTTTCGGCAGGAAATCGTACAGACATACCTTACTCGTTATAAAAATAATCCAAAAGAGGAGGGTGTTCATGATTCAAGAGAAACAGATTCACTTGAACATTCTGATGAAATCACTGAAGATCCACAAAATTTGTCGATTGAGTAAAATGACGGTCATTGTGCAATTTCTATGAAAGAAGAAAATTTGTCATTTCGTAGGAAAAATTGAAAAGAAGATTACATCATCTGAATGCGAAATCAATTTACTATGAAAAAAAAGAGGACTTAATTCTGAGCAATTTATTCATCCAGAAAATGTTGACATTAGTGTTGTGGACAATGACAACATTATCAAAAAACTACCTTAACCAGCCATGATTACACACTCTTTGAACTGCAACAATTTTAATACTTAAGCTTGATTTTTCAAGGTTTGAAATTTTTTATCTGATCATTAATTTTAGAAATAATCATTCATATAGGAAAGAGTAATTTTCCCCAAATGTAGAATTTTTGTGTTTTTATCTTTTTTTTTTACATGTTAGACAACAATAAATTTGATTTCTACAACTTATGGGAAATTATAAAACCATTTTTGTTGGTCCATATAAGAATATGGGTGATTGCAATTTGCAACTGTCTTTCAATAAAACTAATATCCTGTCCCATTACACAGGATGCGGTAATCGTCAACATATACATCACCTTTCAAAGAAGGGAGTAGATGATTAAGGATGTCATTTATTTGACTGCAAAGAGGGTGACACTCAGAACACTGCCCTGTGGTACACCCTCTTCTTGTACATAAAAACTATATAAGATTCCCAATCTGTATTTGGAAAAGTCTAATATTGAGGAAGTTTTTGATAAAAAATAGGGAGATTACCACGAAAGTTAAGGTTTAAAGATAACGTAACAAATGGTTACTTTTTTTTTTTTTTTTAAATGTCCGTAAGTAATTTTTAAGATGAATATTGTTATATAATGTGTGATTAATGAATATTAAGATGAATATTGTAATATAAGTTATCAATACTAGACCTTATATGTCGAAAACCACTTTGAAATGCAGCAAGGTACTTGTAAGATTCTAAAACATGTACAAGGCAAAGATTGACCATTTTTTTAGAAGTTTACAAAGGCTACTAGAGAGTGTGATAGGTGTGTAATTATTTGGGTTACTAGAATTCTTTCCTGGTTTAGGAAAGGGAATTATAATAGCTTTACACCAGGCATGAGGAAAGATTTGTTCAATCCAAATTCTATTGTAGAAAGCAATTAAGTTATTGAGAGAGGCGAAGGAAAGAGGTTTTAGCATGGTATAGGTGATGCCATCATGACCTGGAGCAGAGAGGTTGCTTTTTTGCAAACAGTTTAAGGGCTCTGAAATAATAAGGGAGATATTATATTCATAAGAGTGGCGACAATTAAAATTGATGCAGGTAGTTTCCATTTGTCCTTTATATGATAAAAATGGTTCCGGGTACAATTCAGAACCAGAATTAGATGCAAGTGTATTTGCTATTGTTTCAGCAGTATTTTTGGGTGAAGCTGTTGTTTGTCCATTGTGATTTAAGATTGAGATATGGTTTTCCGAATATAGACTCACACAAATTTTAACTTTTTTCCAGAGGATTTTGCTTGAGGTATTAGAGCTAATGTAAGATAAGTATTGCATCCAAGATTAAAGTTGTCTTTTATGACACACTCTTCTAGCTTCTGCCTTTGCTTTTTTGAAGGCAATATAGTTTGTATTATTAATATCTCTGGAATATGCCAAGCTGTCTGGTAATTTTTTTTTTTTTGCAGTTTGGCATCATTGTTCCACCATGGCTTCTTGTGTCGAGATGTAGCAGTGGATTTATGAATGCTAATAACTACAGCATTAATAATACAGTGGGTGATACTATCAAGTGCATCATCAATATCACAGTCAATCATGTCATTTGTAATTTTAGCCTGATTTGTGAAAGTTGGCCAATTGGCTCTGTCATAGATATAACGCTTAAAATAATTATTAGAGTCCCTGTTAAGAATAGTCTGTGTGATAAATGTTGGAAAATGGTCACTGCCGTGCAGATCATTTGAGACCCAGAAGTTCCAATATGGATAGATAGATGGGGAGCAGATTGTAAGATGTATTGCGTGAAAGCTGGGGTTGGTTCATGAAAATAACTGTGATCTCCATTATTAAGCAGGCATAAGCCATTGTCTGATATGAATTTATATCACCACGTTGATTAGAATCTCGGTTGCCGCAGAGTTGGCTGTGTGCTTTAAAATCTCTAATAATGATGCACGGAGTAGGAAGTTGGAGAAAGAGGTTATCTGAGATTGAATTATTGGGATGGCTTTATAGATATGTAGGCTGTATAGGTTGATTTGGAGGTAAATAAATGGTACATATTGTTAAGAGTCGTTTTATATGAACATGGACTGCAATAGCTTGTAAGTTACTATTTAAGGTGATAGAATGAGGTAAACTGCGAGAGATAAAAAGAGCCACTCTACCAGTGATCCTATCACTACCTATAAAATCTTTTCTGTAGGTTGCATAGTTGTGTAATTTGGCTTTGTTACTGGGTTTCCTGTAGAGCTAAACATAATGGTTAATGATCAGAGAGAATGTTACAGATATCGTCGTTGGTTGGGATTATATGGCGCAAAGTCCCTTTAGGGACATGCTGCGCCAAGACAAAGTCAAAATGTAAAAATTATATATTACCCAAAATTGAGCAGCAAAAAACTAACAAGAAAAATGAGAAAAGCAGTAAATGAGAAAACTAATATGTATATTTAAAACCATTTAAAAGAGGAAAGGTTGATAGTTAAAAGACCAAAGTATTCTGATTAAAAACTGTGAAGTTAAAAAGCAATAACCGTTAAAATACCAACAAAGTCCAAGATGACGTACAAATACTACCTAAAAACAAATTTAGACTCTCAGAAATAAATGACAAACATAAAATTAATTAGGTGTAAATTGATCAAAAACTGATGTTTCCTAATCAGCATTTGATTCATATGAGTCAGATTCCATTTCTTCATCTAAGTTTTTCAGTTGTTTCCGATTCTTTAAATTACTAACTGATGGGTTTAGGCTTTTGTTATTGTTCTTTTTCTTCACAGTGGAAAACTGTGAAGAACCCCGGACTGTCTTTTTCTGTATACAAGATTTTTTGCTTGGTTTGTCAGTTTTATTAGTATCAGGTCTATGTGATGTTTTTGCAGATGTAACAGCCTTAGTCTGGAGTTCAGGTGACTTTTTGGATTGACATGGAGATTTTTGAGACTGATTGACTTGGTATACTATTTTAACAGGTTCTGAGGAAGGTTGCCAGCGTTCTAATAGTGGGGTTGCATAGCATTTGCTACCACAACTAACATCTTGGGTTTCTCTATTTGAAGTGGTTGTTGATTGTGCTTTAGCTGAGTTACTTACTGAAAAGGAGGTGTCGGTCTGGGTGCTTATGTGCCTTACAGAATTTTGTTGTTGCTTGAGTACACTAGAGTAGGAGACTCCGAGTGACGGAGTCCTGGATTCAACAACTTTGCGGGCTTCAGGGTAGGAGAGATTTTGATTTACTTTAATTGCAAGGATTTCCTTCTCACGTATCCAGTTTGGACAGGAGCGGGAATATGCTGTATGATCACCCTTGCAGTTTATGCAGCGTTCAGAGTTTTGACATGAATTACCGTCGTGGCCAACTTCTGCGCAGCGTGCACAGGTAACGGAACCACGACAGGTAGTTGTGGTGTGACCATAACGCTGGCATTTAAAACAACGGAGGGATTAGGTATGTAAGGACGGACAGGACAGTTCAAGTAAGCAGCTTTAATTCTTGATGGTAAATTAGGTCTATTAAATATCAGAATGATGTGCTTCGTAGGAAGCACCTGCCCATTCAGACGGATAGTTATACGACGTACATCTATGATATCTTGGTCTTTTAAATTTTGTAAAAGTTCGTCTTTAGTAGAGAATAAAAGATCTGGCTCAGATATTACACCACGGCTTGTATTTAGAGTTTTATGTACTTGAACAGAAACTGAGAAAGAGCCTATTGTAGAGCAATTTGAGAGAAGATGTGATTGTTTGGCTGAAGAAACCTCAACAAGCAAATCCCCAGATTGTAATTTTTTGAGAGAATGATCATCCCCCAAGACAGACTGGAATGTTTTTGCAATGAGAAATGGTGAAGTTTTTTTGAAAGAGCTATCAGAGAGACTATCAGTACGTTTAATGACAAAGAAACGAGTGTATGTGGAATTCTGTGCAATTTGTTGCTCTCCACGTGGGAGAGAAATGGAAGTAAATGAGTTATTTGCATCCATATTTGAAAAAAAATAAGAATTCAGACCCCGGCCGCACCACCCACTACCGAGCCCAACAAGGGGATGCACAGTCGTGCACCAGTGCTAACCAGGGCCTATACGGTCACAAAACACTCCTATGCCAGTCTCCACCCTAAACAAGATGGCTAGTAAGTGTCCGATCACTTGATTCCCAGCCAGTGACAGAAGTCAGCTGACCAGCCGATTGATGCATACGGGACCAATATGCACCTCCCGTCTACCTGAAGCAGAGGCCAAAGCAGTGTGTTGGTTTCCCTCAACTGCCAGGATCCCCCTTTCCAGGGACACGGGTCGCCACGCACGGCAAACACGTGGGTGGTTTACAATTCTCCATGAGTCGATATACAGGATGATATCGGCCCATACAGAATTGCCCTCACCTCCGAAGAGGAAACCACAACGAGAGTGAAACATAGAGGAAAGAAAGAGAAGAGAAATAAGAGGAAAAGGAAAAAAGAAAGATCGCTCAGGAACCCGGGGTTGCAAAGCCCGTGAATACCTAAAGAAGGTATCCCCCTGGGGGGCAGAGATATCGTCGTATTTATTATAATAACCACGGCAATTCCATGAGATGATATTAGTCATGATTGATAAGTTAGATAAATTTCACTGTGTCATTTATTCGGAGAGTGTAGACATACTATCTCCATCGTTCTCTTCTAATTCTGATAAAGATTGAAGTTCTGTGGCATCTTCATCCTCCATAGACCGCTCATCTGTTTTGCTACCTTTTTTTGAATTTGCCTCATTATTAGATGTTTTATTTATCTTTTATTTTTAATGGCATATTCAGATGGCACATTGGATTAATTGTTGGCAAATTATGTTTTCCCAAATATGATTTATGGTTTGGTTTTGAAGATGGTGTTTTACTGCTATTTTGAGAGCCTCTCTTATGCAATGGAACTTTAGGAAAGGTTGGTTGGTTGGTTGGTTGTATGGGGTTTTATGGCGCAAAGTCCCAGTAGGGACATGCTGCGCCAAGACAAAGTCAAAATGTAAAAATGTATATATCCAAAAAAACGATTAAAAGAAGAATAACAAAACGGTGATAAAAACAAAAAAATTAATGAAAACAGTAATATGTATATCTAAAACCGTTAAAAAGAATCAAAGGTTCATAGTTAAAAGTCAAGCGTATTATAAGTAAAAACTGTGGAGTTATTAAATTAATAACTGTTAAAATACACAAAGTTTAAAAGGATGTACAAATACTAGATGAAAACAAGGTTAAAATCACATGAGTAAAAAACAATGTAAAATCAATTAGGTAAAAATTCCTCTAAAACTGTACTTCCTTCATCACCACTTGATTCATAAGAGTCGGATTCCATTGCTTCATCGACATAGTGCTGCAGTTGTTTTGGGTCCTTTAAGTTTGAGACAGACGGATTTAAACAGCTGTTCTTGTTCTTTTTCTTCACAGTGTTCCACTGTGAAGAGCCCCCGATTGTTTTTCTCTCTTTCTGAAGGCAAATTTTTTTGCTTGGTTTCACTGTTTGAGTAGTATCAGGTTTCTGTGATGTTTTTTTAGATTTAACAGCCTTAGTATCAGTCTGGAGTTCAGATGATTTCTTTGACTGAACTGGTTCGTATGACTTTTTGGATTGAACTGGGCCGGATGACTTTTTGGATTGAACTGCAGGTTTTTGTGATTGACTAGTTTGATATACTATAGTAACAGGTTCTGAGGATGGTAGCCAACGTTCTAATAATGGGATTGCATAACATTTAGAACCACAGCAGACATCACTAGTTTGTACCTTTGTGGCGCTGAGTGGTACTGTGATAGGTGAGTTATTTAGTGGAACGGAAGGTTCGGTCTGGGTGCTTATGTGCCTTACAGATTTTGGTTGTTGTTTGAGTAGACTAGAGTAGGAGACTCCGACTGACGGAGTCCTGGATTCAACAACTTTGCGGGCTTCAGGATAGGAGAGATTTTGAGTTACTTTAACAGAAATGATTTCTTTTTCACGTATCCAGGTAAGACAAGAATGGGAGTATGCAGTATGATTACCCTTGCAATTTATGCAGCGTTCAGGATTTTCACATGATTTATTGTCATGGCCAACTTCTGCACAACGTGCACAGGTGGTGGAACCCCGGCAGTTAGTAGTAGTGTGGCCATAACGCTGGCAATTAAAGCAACGTAGAGGATTAGGAATGTAGGGACGGACAGGACAATTAAGGTAACCAGCTTTAATTCTTTTTGGTAAGGTAGGGCTATTGAAAGTCAGAATGATGTGCTTTGTGGGAAGCACTTGTCCATTCCGACGGAGTGTAATACGTCGTGCATCTATGACATTTTGATCATTTAAATTTTGTAAAAGTTCATCCTTGGTAGAAAATAAAAGATCTGGTTCGGATATTACGCCACGGCTTGTATTTAGGGTTTGATGTGCTTTAACAGAAACAGAGAATGGACCTATTGTATTACAATTTGATAGAAATTCAGACTGGCTGGCTGAAGTAACCTCAACCAATAAATCCCCAGACTGCAGTTTTTTGAGATTATGACCATCACCGAAAACAGACTGAAATGTTTTTGCAATAAGGAAAGGTGAAGTTTTCTTAAATGAACTTTCAGACAGGCTATCAGTACGTTTGATTACAAAGAAGCGAGTGAAAAGATTGCTCTGTACAGTTTGTTGCTCTCCACATGGGAGAGGATTTGAAGGAAGTGAAGTATTTCCATCCATATTTGAAAAAAAATAGTTCAGACCCCGGCCGCACCACCCACTACCGAGCCCAACAAGGGGATGCACATTCGTGCACCAGTGCTAACCAGGGCCCATACGGTCACAAGACACTCCTATGCCAGTCTCTACCCTTAACGAGATGGCTAGTAAGTACTCGCTCACTTGATCCCCAGCCAGTGACAAGTCAGCTGACCAGCCGATTGATGCATACGGGACCAATATGCACCTCCCGTCTACCTGAAGCAGAGGCCAAAGCAGTGTGTTGGTTTCCCTCAACTGCCAGGATCCCCCTTTCCAGGGACACGGGTCGCCACGCACGGCAAACACGTGGGTGGTTTACAATTCCCCATGAGTCGATATGCAGGATGATATCGGCTCATGCAGAATTGCCCTCACCTCCGAAGAGGAAACCACAATGAGAGTGAAACAAAGAAGAAAGAAAGACAAGAGGAATAAGAGGAAAAAGAAAAGAGAAAGATCGCTCAGGAACCCGGGGTTGAGAAGCCCGTGAATACCTAAAGAAGGTATCCCCCTGTGGGGGAAGTTTAGGAAAGATAGATTGTATTGATTTTGGAGAGACAGTTTGTGATTTAGTAGATGTGGACTGTGTTGATTTTGATATCAAACTGGAGTTAGTGGAGATTCTTTCTTTTTGCTTTGGTTGGCAAATAGTTTCAGCGGGAATTTCTGTTTGTGTTGCGATAGTTTGATATGCTTTATGAGAGGTTTTAGATAAGGCAGCAGCATATGATACACCAACTTTGGGTGTCCTGGACTCTAACTATTTTTCTGGCTTTGGAGTATGATATATTTTCTTTTGTGCATATTGTTTGTATTTCTTTTACTTTTTCCCACTGTTCGCAGGATTTTGAATAAGATGGGTGGTCTTTTTAACAATTTACACAACATGGTTGAGCATTGCATTTTTACACTTTCGTGGCCAACTGCACTACACTGACAACATGTGATTTCACTTCAGCATGAGGTTTTTGAGTGCCCAAAGCGATGACATAAACAACGCAGAGGGCTTGGGATATAAGGTCTGACAGACATGATAGATATCCAGCTTCTATATATTTGGGTAAGTTGGGCGAGTTAAATGCGAGGTGCTTGGTAGGGATTTGTATTTGATTGGCTGGTATCTGTTCATCCCGGCAAAATATTTTTATTCATCTAGCTTCAATGACAATTTGTTCTTTTGAATTTTCGACTATTTCATCTTCATTAACATACAAGAGGTCAGATTCTGAGATGACTCTGTGAGATGTGTTTAAAGTTCTATGTGGCGATAGAGTGATAGCAATATTGCAAAGTGTGTACATTTCTTTAAGTTAGCTGCTTGTTTACTTCAATCAACAGCTCACCTGTCCGGAGTTTTTTTTTTATTGCTTTTGGTTCATTGATCAATCCTTGAATTGCTTCATTAATTAAAAAAGACAATGTTTTGTCGAAACTCACTTCTTGGCGTTTGACAACGAATAATCTTTCTTCAGTTTTACTTTCGTAAGAGTTGGGATTTTTAGATTCCATATTGGAAGCAAAATCCTTGATTCTCTCATCCCATGATTCTTTTTTGCCCTGATTAACAGTAGCTTTTGAGCCAGAGCCCAATGCATTTTTATTCTCTTTATTTGGTTGCAGGCTTCCACATCGCATGTCTTATTGCCTGATTTTGTAGCCATAATTGTGATAGAATTTCAAAAATGTCAGGCTTCGGTCTGGTTACCGACCCTTCTTCTTACCATTACTTTAGTCGCAGGTCTCAAAAGGGTGAAAACTATTCACAACAGACTTTCAGTTTTTCGAATGTTGGATTAAACTCGATAGCAATTCCAAATCTCTAGTTCTTTCACAGAAAGAATCAGGTAGTTGTAGGTAAGCCTTTACAGCCCAGTCCAACCTACAACACCTTTCAAAGAAAGGCACCGATCTCCCGGTGTTTGTCCTAACAGCCACCATGCAAGCATGGCATCCTCCGATCACGGAACCGGATTCGGAAATGCCCTGCACTCTGGGACTGAAGATCAGCCTAAAAAGGTAGAACCAAGGCGATGCGATTAAAAAAATTTAATTTTTTTAAAACAAAAGAACGAAAACAACGTTAGTAGAACAAAAACACATAAAACAAAAAAGTTAGTACCATAATTTTGGGTAGATAAGCTATATACGTGTTTAAAAGCTAAATGTTACCTTTTGCAGCTTATCTACTAGTGCTGCGTATACGAAGTAATAACGATTTTTTTCCAGAAAAAAAAAATAAATCAAATCATGTAATATTAAAGAGTGTAAATCTGAAAAACAATATTAAAAATGCTTTATGGATTAGAAATAACAATCACTCTAAATATATCGGGAATTCGGTGACGGACATCTACACAATAATATCAAAGATATTGAAGAACTAAAGCAAAAAGTTTCTAATAATTCGTGAAAGACGTCATCGATGCACAGTCACTTCAGTTCATTTCAGTGATACTGACCATCGAACAAAGAATTACTAACTGGAAGTAGCATGAGAAGTTAATTTCGTTCTCATTTCGGCCGGGAATTCTGGGAGTAGGGATTCTAGTAACCCAAAATAGATCTGTAGAGAAAAAGCTTATCTACATAGATTGCATTTTCATATTAAATATAAACAAACAGTGAACTAATAGCATATATTCTCAAAAAAAAAAAACAGCAATAATTCACATCCCGAACGCACGCAAGAATGTAACCAATCATCTGCGTTTTCACAGGAATAGCAATTCTTCGCAGAGGGAGTCGTGACAGGTGAATCTCCCTTTCCCTCTTCCGAAGTCAGACTAGGGAAGCAATAGAGGAGGAATGACTTTTTCTCCCTAGTCTTTCGACGGCGGTTTGGCAACCACTTTCTTGAGCGGGAAAAAACTAGTGGTTCGTCGGCCGCACGCAGCGAAGAGGGAGATATATCTCTTTGCTGTGGCGTTGGCAAGCAAATTTTTGAGTGCTTTTAAAAACATTCAAGTTATTTTTTCTGAAGTTTTAATTTAATGAACAGACTGACATCCAGTAATCAGTAGAGGAATCCTCGGCATAAAGTTAAGTGTAAAACTAGTGTCCGAAGAAATCCTAAGCTCAGTCTGTGTTACGATGTACTGTTCAACATTTGTTTCTGTGTGACTCTTCGCAGATTTCGAGATGGTTTTCCACCAAAAGAGAAATTAATAATTTCGTTATATTGTGCTGCAAGTTTAAATCATCCAAATAATTTGTGTGCAAGCGGTGCCTCAAAAAAGTGTGATTAAAGTCAAGATGTTTTGGTGAAATTGATAAAAAATCACATGGTGATTAAAATATGTTAATATGGTGATAAAAAATCACATGGTGATTAAAATGTTAACATGGTGATAAAATTCACATGGTGAATGAAAGATGTGGAAAGAGTAGCAGTACATGATCGCTGCAATCTAAAGTGCTTTCTAGCAGAGATATCGCGAGACATCACCATGAGATTAAATCAGATTTGCATAATGTGTGATTCAGCAATAGAGCACATCAAAACATAAGTTCTCAATGGATAGGTTGTTTTATCCAATATTAAATTTCAATTATCGTGCTCAATACCTGCCATGCATCGTTATTTGTGATAATCAATAATTAGATTAGTCAAGAAATATTGTTTTCTTCAAAAATTGCTCAGAATCATGTATTTTTTCATTTCGAGTATTTTAAGTTTATCATATGCATATGATCTGTTTAATTGCAATTTATTTATTTATTTATTTATTTAATTCATGTTTGCCATAATAAATAATCCAGTACAATGTATATATATGTTTTATTATTCATGTGTCTCTTTTAATAATAAATGATAGGTTAATAATTCTAATTCTTTATCTATTCCAAATTCATAACGCAATGATCTTTTTTCTTATTAAATATTTTCTACTATACTTGATCTGGTTAATATCTATCTATCATGATTAACTTATCTTATACAAGATCAGTTTCAAATGACATCACACCCTAGCAACCAGGTGGACAACCTCGTGAATGTTTTTTGTTTGCCTCCTGAATTTCCAGGGTTTCTCCACTTTCATTGGTTGTGCTAAAAGATCGGTGATTTTGATTAGTTGGTGGAAAATTAGTAGGCATGTGGTCACGTGGTTGAAACTGATCTATGCTTGGCCAAGTTTTCACTTTAAAAAAAAAATGATCTGTAAGTATTTTTTAATTTGCTTAATATTAATTAAATATCTTATTTTTTAATTCTTTGTTTTATTTAATCTGTTATTAAATGAGACAAATATTTCTACTTCGAAAAAGTTGCTGGAATCAAGCAATCTAAATTTTTTTTAAAGTAGCGAACTGGCAACACTAAGTGAGAGGCGGGTGTTAGATGTTCAACCAATGAGATAGCATAAACTCACATGGGAATACCCAGTTCACTTGTGAGTATACTTTGCTTCTTGCTAGTGCATCGGTTTATCCTTTTTGCCGTGTAACGTGTTTTTCAACGATTTATTTTATTAACAATGGCTCCAAGACGAAAGAGCTATACTGCTGGATTCAAGCTCGCGGTGATTGAGAGAGCGGAGAAGAAAGGGAACTGTGCTGCCGGGCACGAATATGAGATTGACGAGAGTTGCATTCATCGGTGGAAGTCAGAAAAAGTTAATCTGCAACAGATTCCAAGGCAGAAGCGGGTGCGAAGGACTAGTGTTGTAGCATGAACCAATTTGGAGGATAAATTAGCTGTGTGGATCAAAGATCAATGCGAAAAAGGATTTGCAGTGTCAACTGTAACAATTCGCTTGCAAGCCAAACTTATTGCTCAGCAAATGGGTATAATGAATTTTAGAGGTAGCCCTAACTGGTGCTACCGGTTTATGAGAAGGAAGCAGTTATACGTCCGTATTAGAACAACAGTGGCCAAAAGCTACTGCGGACTGGAAAGAAAAAAGTCCTCTTTTTTGAGTTTTGTTAAAAAAAATTGTTGACAAAAGAAAATTAAACGAAAGTCATAATAAATATGGACGAAGTTCCCCTGTCTTTCGATTCTGCACCCAACAGAACAGTTAACAATATAGGAGAAAAAATAATCTCCATAACAAAAACTGGGAATGAAAAGACTTCCTTTACATGTGTCCTAGCCTGCTCAGCAAATGGGCAAAAACTGAAACCCCTGGTTATTTTTAAAAGAAAGACTATACCGAAAGGGGATTTTTCAAAGCACGTGGTCGTTCGAGCCAATGAATATGAGAAGAGTGCGTACGTCAAAGTTGTGAACTGGGTCACAAAGGCCTGGGAATTGGTGAAGGAAAGTGCGATAATATCTGGTTTCCGTGAGGCAGAAATAATTCTGCCAAAAAATGATTTTTCGGCTGATGAAAATTCATATTCTTCTGGTACTGATTTTGATGAATCAATGAATGATGATGACCTCTTAAAATTATAATTGAACTCCGATGGTGATTCATCAAGTTTTGATGGATTCGAATAATTTAAAAAATTCTGAAAATAACCCCCCACCCTTTTTTTAAACAAATATCATTTTTCAAAAAAAATCTGTTTTTAATTTCTCTATCAAAAATTTTTTGTAGAAATGTGTTTTCACTGATCTCTTCATTACTACATTTTTTAAAACACACAAACCTCCCTAAATTTTGATTGATTTATAATAGGGATGCAACGGATATCCGGCAAATATCCGATATCCGGCATATCCGGCTGATTTTTCAATATCCGAAATACCGTCGGATATCCGAATCACAATCACCGGATATCCGACTTCTCTGCCGGATATCCGGCAGAGTGCAGCAAAGCGAATATATAAGGATAACAGAAATCGTTTGACCCTAAACAATGCCGAACAATTTTGTTTATAATGTAAAATATGAAAGTAAGTTCAGTATTCATGAGTAAAAGGTAATTCTCAAAAGTATAAAGAATTGCCAGCTTTCCTAACTGCCAGTTTTCCTATATTTGAACTCTTTATTAGAGATTTGCACGGGCCGGGCTCCACTCTTCTTGGGCCGGGCCCGGGCCATACTTTATTTCTAAGGCTCGGGCCGGGACGGACCTAACTTATTTTTTCTGTACAGAGTCGGGATTGGTTTCATTCCTAGTCTTCACGGCCCAAGCTTTTCAGTCCTAGTTTTGACTCAGCCCGTATGAAAATCACTGTATCAGCTTGGCCAGATCCATTCAAAGATCAGTCAAATTAGGCTTGGCCCAAAATGTTTTGCAAAAATGCATGCATTTTTAAATTGCCATTTTTCCACACTTATACATTAAATTTTTTCTTTTTAAAGAATAGTATATTTCTACGCTTATTAAAATATAGCTAAATTAAAATATAGTAAAACGTGTGAAAAGGGACCTGCCTATGGCGGAACCCTGTTTTAAACTGAAAAAAGTGTTGATCCATGCAAAATTAATATACTAATACGTAAGAAAATAATATATGATACATTTACACTTGCTAAGAATGGAACTTGTCTATAACGCATTTTTTTTTCTTTTCTACGCAATTCCGTCTTAGAAGATTTTACTGTATAGAATTTTTCAGATTTTTGGCATACATGGAATATATGTATGTTAATGCATGGAATACTGATTAACAATATTAATGATAACCTAAACATTTACATACAAGAAATAGAGATTCGTTAAAAAAAATAATAAATATTGCAGTCTGTGTCACTTCTTTAAAAATGAAGATTATAAATATGAGAAAAAAAAGTTAAGATAAATATTTTTGGTCAGAGCTATCTCGTACGAGACAAATTTTTAACCAAATCGACGTAAAAATCAATGTTTTGTAAAAAATTCACTCGGGCTGGGTTTTTTTTTTTTTTTTTTACTCGGGCCGATATTTTAACTTTTTCCGGGCCGGTCCGGGTTCGGGCCGAACTTTTAAGATTTTTAGCGGGCCGGGCCAATATTACTTTTCCTACGGGCCGGGCCGGGCTCGGGCCGAACTTTTAATTTTTTTATCGGGCCGGGCCGAATTTTTTTTTCGATGAGTCGGGCCGGGCCCGGGCCTCGAAATTTCGGCCCGTGCAGACCTCTACTCTTTATAATAAATTTAAGAATTTACGTTTACTTCTTTTAGAAAATTGTACCTTTACTTTCAGAGTGTAAAACAAAATTTGAAGTTGTTTATTAAAGTATGACTTTATTAATTTTCTTTCTTTCTTTTAAGTTTAACAATTAAACAGGCCTATTTTTAGAAGAAAGTATTATAATAGAATTTTTTTCGATTTCTGGTTTTCGACGGATTTTGATGTTTTAGGGGTCAGATATCCCAAAACATGTTTATACAAAATGTCTGTCTGTCCGTGTGTCGCCATCGTACCATCGAAAAGTGAATGGAGTTATGCATAGAATTGAACCATTTTTTTTGTGAATGTTTTTAGCTATTTAATGTGGAAACATTCCACTGGAAGGGGGGGGGGGGGGCACGGTAATCGCGATTTTTGTGCCATTTTCATATTTGTACCATCGAAAAGTGTATGAAGTTATCCATATAATTGAACAAAATTTTTTGTATTTGTTTTTGGCTATGGCTAGCAGGTTCTCCTTAAATTGGAAATATTCCGCCAGGATGGGGATATTTCCAAAAATAGCGATTTTTGCCATCGTAATGAAGTTATGCATAGAATTGAACCAATTTTTTTGTAAATGTTTTTGGCTATAGATAGGCGGCCCTCCTTCAATATGGAAACATTCCACTGGAAGGGTGGGGGGGAACACTAATAGCGATTTTTGTGCCACTTTCATTCTTGTACCATCGAAAAGTGTATGAAGTTATGTATAGAATTGAACCAATTTTTTGGGGGTATGTTTTTGGCTATGGCCAGCAGGTCCTCCTTCAGTTTGAAAATATTCTGCTGGAAGGAGGCGCTATAATACGGATTTTTGTGTTATTTTCATTATTTTACCATTGAAAAGTGTATGAAGTTAAGCATAGAATTGAACCAATTTTGTGGTGTATATTTTTGACTATGGCCAGCAGTTTCTGTTTGAATTTGGAAATATTCTGCCAGAAGGTGGCACTATAACAGAGATTTTTGTAAAAGTTTCTCGTTTTTCGCAGTTTTTTTTTTTTTTTTTTTTTGTACTGTATATTGGCAGCTCATGAAGCGAAGGGAACTTCGCATCCTGCTAAGCTGGCTATTCACAAACAGCTGATGTACAACAGAATAACGAAAAATTTTCTGATTTTAATAAATATCATGATCGAGATTAACTTATTCTGATTAATTGACTGAAGCAGAAATTTTAGACCAAAATCAAAGTTGGTATAATATTGAACTAATAATATTGAAGTATTAACATTTGGAACTACTTTTTGAAATATTAAGATGTATGAGGTAGAAGAAAGTTTTGGGATTGGCAAATCCAACTAGTTGTTTTTGTAACTTCATTATAAATATTTAAAATTAAAAGTAATTTTCTTTTTACTTTTAAATATAAAAATAATTTAACTTAAAATAAAACTAAACGTGACTTAGAGCAAAAACAATATTAAATAATTAAAACAGAAAAAGGGCATCAACTAAACTTATGTTTGGAGAAAATAACTCTTTAATCATGGGTATATTAATAGATATTTTATGTTTAAATTATAAAAAGAAAGTATGTAGTATTTCTTTGTGAAATTACTCTACAATTATACACATATTAATTGGTTAAAATTTGTTATACAAATTATCAGCATTTCATTGTACAAATTAATTATTAGCAATTATCGATATAGTCAATCCCATATTCAAATCCAGTAGCAATTATCAGCATTTCAATGTACAAATAAACAGAATATTTTAATGTTTAAATTACATTTTTTATGCAATATTATTAATATACATTAAAGGGTTTGAATGGCAGATACAGGGCTTGAATTTCGAAGCGGGATGGTAGGATTCGTGCTCTATTTATTATGCCCTATTGTGAGCGGACGGCTCCTGTTTCCAAAAAAATCATTTTCCAAAAATGTTTCTTTGTAAAACGACGAGCAAGTCTCAGGACCAACTGACAAATTTCGTGATATTTTCTACTATCGATGGGCAGATTTCACAGTTTCTTCTTACGACAGATTGACAAAATTCATGGTTGTTTTTCTGCATCTGACTAAAAAATTTTGCGCTTTTTCTCCACGACCGACTGATGAATTTCACAATTTTTTCTAGAGACCGATCGGTGAATTCCATGTTTTTTTTTTTCTCTCGAGATCAATTGATAAATATAGCAACTTTATTCTGTGACCGATTGGCAAATTTCCCTGTTTGTTCTTACGACATACTGATGAAAGTAACGATTGTTTTTCTGCATCCGATTGAAAATTTTCGCTTTTTTTCTCTGCGACTGGCTGAGTAATTTCACGATATTTGCTCGTGACAGATCGATTAACGAATTTTGTGATATTTTCCAGCTGCCGATATCTCCTGCACTTCAGTTTTCTTCTTGCGACCGGTCGCCAAATTTTTTTATTTATTTTCACCATGAAACCATTTTCACCATTATTTTCACCATTAACAAAATCGGCGATATTTTTTTTTAATGACCGATTTATGTATTTTGCGATTTTTTTCCCCTATGCCCAAAATAGCAAATAACTAAAAGGGCAGTAATGGCCACCGGAGACAGCCCTACCAAATTGGCCAATAGTCAGCACTCAACACAATGAGATTACACTTGTGGTGCACATGAAGAAAAAAAAATTTAGTTGAACATAAAAAAACATGTTTAGAAATAACAAACTAGTTGATTCTTGCAATTCACAAATTAGGACATGACTTTTTGAAATCAACCTTTTATCGTGTAATAGAAAAAATCAATGACTATTTCCTTTTCAAACTTTGGATATGGATTTAAAATTCCAATGCATAGAACATAGTTCAATTAACGAAGATACCAGGGACTACAGTTTTGACTTTAATTCCATTAAGGATATACTAATAAAACAAGTTTGTTCAGAAGTGACATACAATCACCATAGGATATTGACAATAGAATCACCGATATGCATTATTCATGCATTTTTAACTTACTGTTAAAAATTAATGCACATCAGATTTTGCAAAGTTTTCTACAATTTTTAACAGAGCATAACCATGCGTTTCCGATAATTTCTAAAGTTATAAAAGTTGGTCTGTGCTGTTTGTCAAAAGTGTAACTTGTGAAAGAGGCTAATGGAAGAGCAAAATGGAATACAATCTAAATTAAGAAATTCATTTAGGAACCCAATTGTTAATTGCTCATAACATTAGGTGCAAGCTGAAAGATAGACATGGTATATATAAAACTTGATTCTGTTCCTTTGTTTTAATAAAAATAAACATTTTGGATAATTATCTTGAGTTGTTAATTTAAATTATTTTAATGGTATTTTGTCATGTCTGTATAAATGTAATTCTTTAAGTGGCACATAAAAAATAACGCGGTTTAAAGATTTTTTTTTTTTTCCTTTCTAACAGTTCAACTCCCCTGCATTTTTAAATGTTGGGTGGGAAACTCCCCTCCTGGGGAAAACTTGAATTTCAAGCCCAAAAAATATAAGAGATATAGTTAGATACTTAAAGAGATATAGTTTTTGTAAATTATATTTCAAAACATTTAAAATGTTTTAATGATGCGTGAAACATGCTTGTAATTTATTGTTCTGAGATGGCGTTATATAAAGAAATAATTCACCATATAACTAAAAACATATCTAGTGCCGGATATCCGATCGGATATCCGAATCCGGCAGGCAAAGGAGCTTCGGATATCCGGTATCCGATATCCGGCAAAATCAATATCCGGTGCATCCCTAATTTATAAATCTGTTATTATGATGAATACATTATTTATTTATAATGAAACAAAAGTGATCGCCACATCCTCTTTACTATTTCTGTTACTTAAATTGCTTTTCTAAGCATGCTATAGAATATCACATTTAAGTTTTTTTTTATTTCATAAAAAAGAGAAAAATCTATGCATGGTTTCTTTCTGCATAACGAAACACATTACTCAAAGATAATGATCTCATTCTGATAATGTTCAACTTCCCGCTCCACTCCAACTCCGCAGAGTTGAATAAACAAACTGCAGATAGCTCTCTCACTTTTTATAGTAACTAGAGGTTTTGTGGAGTACTGTCATTTTCTAATAACTTATTACATTTTAATAAAATTTTGTTACACAGCTTAATTTACTATTATTGCAACTTGCTGAAAATCTGAACAAAATCTGACAATTAATAATGGATTTTTTTTTTTTTTTTTTTGGTAATAGCTAAAAAAAAATGGGTTTTGCTTTTCGTTCTTTTTTTTTTTTTCTTTTAAATTATTTTTTCTGTTTGCTTGCAGCTCAATAACTTCTTTTTAGTGCACTTACGCAAAGTGAAGTTGCTCACATTTAAGGAATCTTTTTTATGCTTAGTTTTGCATAATTGCGGCGTTTTAACAGAAAAGAAAGTAGATTCTCTTGTTTTCTTTATGTGTGGACACTTGCGAATGTTGTACTGGCAAAGTTCTTTAATCCGCACAATTTGGGAACAAAGGTTGTGCAGATTATGGATTATATGTCATTTTCTTATTTCTGGACACTATTTTAATTCCATATTAAGTATTACATGAAAAGAAAAACATGAAATATAATAATTTAATATGCTATCTCAAAAAATGCATTTCTTAAATTCTTGTATTAAAAAATTGATTATATTCACTTTTATATTTAAAATTTTCAGATATTTTCTTTTAAAAAATCATTTTTAGATCAAGAATTTGTGAATTTGTTTAATTGTTTATACTCATTAAGCAATGCGAATTATGGATCCTTGACTGTATTTTTTATTTTCAATAATGAACGTATGTATTTAATTTTTGTTTATTTTAAAACCTTCTTAGAACATTTTATTTTAAATATTTACACAATAGATCAAATCGAGTACCAATTAATTTCTGTTAATAGTATTAATGTTTACAGTTAGAAGTGAAGATATTTTCAAAAAAATTATGTTTATACGTCTGTCCCTACTGTTGTCAAAATGATTATTTATCATTAGTTATTTTCAGAATTTTATGTTGCATTATTAAATTAATGGATTCGAATAAAAAATAGTGTTATTTGTAATTCTAGTGTAATATTTTATATTAAGAATTTCATATTTCTACTTGCCGATCATAGGCTGAAATGTACGATGCAACTGGATAAATTCACAAACCAAAAAGTAAATTATTTATTTGTTTTCATTATTTGTATTAAATTTAAAATTCTAATTGTTAAAATGGTTTTAAAAAATGCGTGAAAAAATCCATATGGCATCTATAGTAGTATGTACACCACTTTCAATAAGCACGGCGTATACCATGAAATTTCAGCTTTTTTTTTTTAGGATTTTCGGACATAGCGGTGTATACGCCAGTGCAGCTTATCTACCCGAAATTACGGTTAAAAAAAATTTAAACATGAAGGAGAACAAAGAGTGATAAACTGAAAAGAGAAGACTAAAAAGTGTGAAACAAAGAAAATAGGATACACAACAAAAAAGAGGTGACAGGAAAGGAGAAATATTGCCCGGGAGCCCGGGGTCGCAAAACCCGTAAATACCTGAAGAAGCTATTCCGTTGGGGGGGTGGGGTAGAGGTCTGCACGGACCAGAATTTCCAGGCCCGGCCCGGTTTAAAAATTGGAAGTTCGGCCCAAGCCCGGCCCGTTTGTATTTTTACAGTTCTCGACCCGTACAAAAATCAGTGAAAACAAGCCCAACCCGACACAATTTCTGCAAAAAAAAAAAAAAAAAAATCAGTTTTTTCTCAACATACAATTAAGATTCTTTTAATGAATACTACATACATATTTATGGGAACATTTTACAGTATATTTTACATTACTATGATGTTCGCAAAACAGAAAGCACACAATAGTAAACATTAACGATTACTTAGTGTTTCAGTCATTGTGTCTACAGACATTTCAAAATGGAAATAAGGATTCATTAAAAGATTAATGTAGTTCTGAATAAAGGATTAAAAACATGATAACTTTTGAAGCTGTATAATAAAAAGTAGATTTGTGAAAATATTTCTCTCATTTTTAAGGCTTTTCTCAAATCCAAAGGAGCTACATTTTGACACATTTATGAATTCTTTTCTTTTCGGAAATGCGTAAGATAGGCAGGTGTTCTTAATCAGAAGCTATGTAAATGTCATTTTTTTTCATAGATAAAAGCAATATATCTTTCTGAAAATACTGTCAAAGTTAGCATTTTGAATCAAATTTCCAGAAGCGATAGCACAGTAAAGGAAAAAAACGTACAGTCACATGACAGGAATCTGTTATCTCTGTAAGTAATTTATCAAATATGGAAAAGGCTATTCGTTTCCAAATGCCTTCAATAGGCAGGCCTGTCATTTTTATGCCTTTATAGTTAAAAATTTTGTCAGAAAATGCGTCTGAAAGCTTCACATTATTGAGCAGTGAATATGAGAACCACCTTAAGGTACATTTCCAAAGATACTGTTAAGAGAAGTTCAGTGATGTCCACTGTACTTGAAAAATCCTGGGTCCCCAGGACCCAGGATTTCCAAAAATCTGGGTCCCTTTTTTACAAAAGCGGGTGCCCATCAATAATAATTCATATTTTAAAGGAATAAATTAAACTCGTTTATTTGGAAAAGATCAAATAAATGCATTAATTATTGTTTTAATAATAATTAAATAATGAATTAAAACCAGTGTTATTTGCACTCAAATAAGATATTGTAAAAAATATATTAAGAGAAATTTTCTTTACTTTTTTAAAAGTAAAAATGCAAGATACAATTTTAATTGTAAATTAGTGTTTATTTGAGAGTAGAAGATATCAAGTTCCACTAACAAGTATCACTTATGTTCGCATTTCTTTTAAAAAGGGGCAAGACAGGTTTAATGAAAAAGATATTTTTGCTGAAAAAAAATAATACTTATATTAAGTAAAGGGGGTACTTTTTGTTGAATAATAGGTGCTTTCATTGCACTTCCCATTGAATTATTTGTCAGCACAGATCTGTGTTGGAATCGGACATTTTCCTTGGAAGGGAAATTCACATCTAAATCATAAATAAGCATCAAATCATAAATCTTCAAAAGGTGGGAGACATTTCAATGAAGTAGGAAGTGGGGTTGGGAAGGTCACTGATCCACCCCCTGAAAACATTATCAAAGTACACTGAAATCATGCTGTATTTTTAAGAATCTCGTAAAAAAAGAAATTAAATCCCATTTTTTGAATGTTCTACTTAAAAGTTTGCCTTGCACATCTTTTTTGGTGTTTTGGATGTTTTGATGCTGTGCTCGCTATTTTTTCGTGATCCTTTGACGAAATGCACTTTTTTTTCGCAGGGCCTTTTACGAAAATTGCATTCTTTTTTCGCGATATTTTGATGAAATTTGCACTTTTTTCGCGATCCTTTGACGAAAATCGACTTTTTTCTGCGATTTTTTGAAGAAATTAGCCATTTTTTCACGATTATTTCATGAAATACGCTAATTTTTCGCGTCAACTTTACGAAGATCGCATTTTTTCCGCGATATTTTGATGAAATTTCGCTATTTTTTTGCGATCCTTTGACGAAAATCGGCTTTTTTCCGCGCTTTTTGGACGAAATTCGCTATTTTTTCGCGATCATTTGACGGAATACGCTATTTTTTCGCAGCCCTTTTCAAAAACCGCATTTTTTCCGCGATATTTTGATGAAATTTGTGCTATTTTTGTGATCCTTTGACAAAAATCTGCTTTTTTCCGCGATTTTTTGACGAAATTACGCGTCGCGTAAGAGCTATTTTATTGCATCCCGTCTCCAATTTTTCGCGTAATTTATGCGCGTCCGCGGCATCGCTGAAGTTCATTATCACTATTAATACTACAAAACACAATGACTGTTCTACACATCCTGAGATCGATTAAGACCAGTTCCATCCCGGCACGAATCTGCTGGAAAAAAAATTAAACTCTGAATCAGACATCTTGTAACTGTACAATGACAATCTCTACGATGAATATGTTACATTTCTGTATTGATATTGTTAAACTCGCATCGGCTCGTGACGCACATTAATACTTCTCAAGAAAATTATATTCATTGAAAATGGCTCGTATTTTATCTGCTTCAGTTAAATTCTTATATCAGGCCGACAGGCCTAATTAAGTTTTTTGCCGGACCGGTCCGTGTATTTTGTACCTGTCCATTTATTTTGTCTGTCAGCCCAGCCCGTTGAAAAAATTGTCCTAATTCTGCCGGCCCAGCCCGTTTGAAAATTCGCCTTCATTCCGCCGTGCAGACCTCTAGGGGGGGGAGGGGGGAGGGGGCAAAGGTCACGGAAACATGGAGATTTTTGCAATTCAGTCGTGGAAAAATCATCACAAATTTCATCAAAAGAATACACAAAATATTGCAAATTTCGTCTAACAATCATTGGGTGGGAGGGGGGGATTCACAATTTTTATCCACAAATCACAAACAACAACACAGACATACTCACAACAAAAAAAAAGATTACATTTTTTCAAAAAATTTGAAAATTCCGTCAAACGACGGTGCAAAATATCAGTCGATTGGAGAAAAAATAACAAATTTCGACAAAATATCACGAAAAAGAATCAAATTTTTTGAAAGAATGAACAAATAACGAATCTCAACAAATGGTCTTGAAAAGAAAAAATCAATTTCATCAATGGTCTTGAAAAGAAAAAAATCAATTTCATCAATGGTCATAGAAAAAATCCACATTTCATCAAATGGTCGTATAAGAAATTCTGAAATTAAATTAGGCAATTATCACAAGAAAAGTTATCAATAACTTATGAAATTTGAAAGTTAACTCCATAGAGATAAGAAAATGCTCATTAATAACTTTGTCTGTAAAAATTTTAATTATATTAATCATTTTCTGCCAGCACAATCAGTCTATAAACGAAAACCTATACATTTTAGAAATCTTCAAAGGTCTTTTTCTCAGGTGTCTGTAATAATTTTAATTACATAATCATTTTCTGCCAGCACAATCAGACTATAAACTTATACATTTTAGAAATCTTCAAAGGTCTTTTTCTCAGGTAGAGTCCTGTATCAGGTCAGGTAACACGATTTTAACTGAAGAGAAAGTTAGGTTGGGTAAGAAGCAAAAGTTATTGACAATTATTAATTTCTGCTCTTTAAAGTTTTTATTTAATGCTTAAGTTTTTACTATAATCAAATTTGACACGATATTTTAACTTTTGTTAATTTTTTTTTAATATTTTTGTTAACTTTTGTGATTTTTTTTAGGGGGGGGTGGGGGGGGGGTTGCATTCCCTAGGTTAGCCTCGCCCAAATTATTCTCCTCTCCAAATCCACACGCAGGTGGAATGTTAAAAGCATTCAATTGAACTGAAAACGAAATAATTTCGCTGCAAGTCCGAAACGATTGCATCAATTTATTAATGTTCTATTATATAGTTTTTTCAAACTGAGGAACAGATGTGTTATTATCACGGGGTCCGCCATCTTGAACTTCTTTCTTGGCTTGAATTAAAAATTATTTTTCTATTAATAGTTGATCATTATATTCCTTTTTTTTTTTCAATATTATATTAACCTATCAACAATATTTAACCATTGGCGACATTACTGCTCGTCGAAAAGGGAGTTTTCATGCAAGAAAAAAATCCAAGATGGCGGACCCCGGGATAATAACACATCTAAGCCTTATTCTTCGTTTTGAGATATCTGTATTTAGGTAAGCGACAAAATAAGTCACAAAAAATCTGATAAACGAAAAAAATAAAGATTTAACACGAAATGAAAGTTTTTCTTCTTATAAATGTAAACATCGAAATGAAATGAAAGACCATTTTCAGTAACAATGTCACGTCCAGTTGCCTGCGTGAATGGACGGACAATATTCTAGCAGTCTGCTATAATAAAAAAATGAAACGTAAAAGTGTATAAAAAATACTAATCTCTAAAATTAAATCAAAAAACGTTTGTTTTGCAACGAGATATTAATTTATCGTTCCAAAGCTAAAAAGAAAACACCGCGCTAAATCGAAATTCCGAATTCTAAATGTAAACAAAACTATTGTTGCCACAGTTAATATATTTCATTCATCTAGGGTGTGTTCAAGATGCGCGCGCATAGCACACGCTTAGGAGACAGGAACATGGAGTGGGTTTTTATCGTGGATGAAAAAAACGTTCAGTGCGTTCAGGAACAGAGATCATGGATTTTTGCTAATTTTAAAGATAATCTGTTTCAAATGAAAGATGAGTTAGATAAAAGAATGGATAGAGCATTGAACTCGAGACTAGAGGCAGAGCCCGACTACTGCAGGGGCGTGCGGGGCAGCTGCCCCGGCCCCCCGATTTGAGGGGGCCCCCCAAGGGCAGATATAAGTTTTAGTTAAAGGAGAGAATGATAAAAAAAAAAACATCCAAAAGTGACCAGATTCTAATTTAAAGTGTTTTTCATTTTGTGATATCTAATTTCTTCCTTACTGATTTCATAAAATTTTTTTAAATACATAATTTTAATTTAAATATTACAGTAAGATCACACATCTGCATTCTGTTTTCATATTACGAAATTTTATACCACAGTACTTTAAGGCATCATGGGGAATGCAATAACAGCATAACAAGTATTGAAATTTGTTGCTATTATTATTAAATGCATGCCAACACTTGCCTTTCTATATGATGGAATCACCCAAATGCATGTTGATTGAATACAAAGATTAAGTTAAATAGAAAAGTATTAACACAAACAGCCAATAATGCCTGAGAGAACTGTATTTACATTTTAACGGCTCACATTTATCCTTATATTCCTACAACCCCTCCCCCCTTCCAAAAAAAAAATTATGTTATAGTTTCTTAAAGTTATCTTTCTTGTACTATACTGTATACAAATGTGAATAGTACTTGGTATGAAATTTTAGTCTTCATACAATAGGTATGAAGTTTAGTTTTAGTCATTTTAACATAATTCACGAAAAATTTCAAAAGATCGAACCCCCCCCCCCCCCCCCCAAATAATGTTTGCCCCAGGGCCCCCCCACTGTCTAAGTCGGGCCCTGACTAGAGATTATGGGTTCGAATCCTTCGCGCCCCAAATTCTGTTTATAGATTTTTTATTTTATTGGTTTTATTACAATATAAATTTATATTTTTCACAATAAGATAATTTTCATAAAGATAAATTTTGATATGAGGACGTGAGTTTCAAAACTCGTCTTATCCAAAAAAATCAAATTTTGGGAAATCGCGACAAACCTCTAATTGCGACCCCGTGCATCGAATACCTCCAATATTTTTTTAAAATATAGACCCCTTGCATTGACGTCACGTTGCCATTAGCAACGACTGATACACATCTGGAGCACACACGTGGAGCACCAAACTGCCCGTTTGCCGTTAAAAGCACGTGTTATCTTTCTGTTAAACTTAGATCTTTCTTATTTTTATTATTATAGTGCAATGGAGGATACATGTACGTTATGATCACGTGGTCAAGGTAAAAACTTCTAACGTAAAGAAGAGAAGGCTCCGCAGACGTGTAATGTAAATCCCCGCTAGCCAATGAAACAGTTCCTTGGGTAAATTACCGGTACCACGCGAATTTTTCGGCCTCGAACCCATGTTTGGAATATCCTCCATTAAACCTAATAAGTTAAATGGAGTTAAAACACATTCGCCTTATGTTTGGGCGCCATATGAACCGATGCCAGACATGTGACGTCATGTGCGACGCGTTTATATACTTATAGAGCAGTTCACATCACGTGACTTTTATCGGAGAACAATGAACAAAGCTGTAGGACACACAAATAGAAAAAGCATTGATAAAGGTAGCGATGCTTGTCCTACAGCAGCAGCTAAAACCTGTTCGTGACGTCACCTTGCACAGCTCTGTAAGTGCACTGCTCAAAAAAATTAGGGAAGCAAGCAAAAAAGTGAAGAGAACAGTGCAAGACAGCCATGTATGGGCATAAAATGGATAGTACACATGAATCAATGTGCAATACAGAAAAAAAGACGCAAAAAAAGGGGGAGCTTTTATTCTTTGAAAAGATGGTTTAGGGAAACAATTTGGTTTCATGTAAATGATTAAAAAAATGTATTGTTCAGAAATTATTCAAGATTTTTAATATGGCGTGTGGTCTCCTCTAACAGCTAAGAGTGCTGCACACCTGTTTTCCATAGATGCGATGAGGTTATAGATAAGACTTTGGGAATTACTGTTCCACTGTTCAATAACTGCAATCTCCAAGTCCCGGACAGTAAAATCAGGCCTTGGTCTCGCAGCAATGCGTCATCCGAGTTATGTCTCAAACATGCTCGATCGGATTTAGATCAGCAGAGCATGCTGGTCATGGTCATTCCATATGCTGTATTGTTTTAGCTTCAAACATGTTTTCCACAAGACAAACTGTACGAGGTCTGGCATTATCATGAATGAAAGAAAGAAATCACTAATTGCTGCAATAGGTTCAATAAGACATGAGGTCTCAGTATCTCGTCTGTATAACTTCGGACCGTGAAAGTGCCATTCCGAATGATATGCAGGCCAGTATGTCCACCTAAGCTGATTCCAGCCCATAGCATAAACCCACCTCGTCTGTAATATGATCTTTCACGAACAAATGTGGAATTATTTTGAGTGTCTCTCTCTCTCCATGCCAAAACACATCAGATGTCACATCCAGACTGAATCGGGACTCGTCGGTAAACAGAATTTGACTCCAACAACGTTGCCTCCAAACTCGATGTTCATTTGCCCACATTCTTTGGGCCGCACAGTTGCTTGAGATCAACGGAATACAGACCATTGGCTTACGTGCATAGAGACCACCCTAATGAAGCCTATTTCGGAATGTTTGGCTGGACACCCTTCGCCCTGTGGCCAAGAACAACTGTGTTTGCAGCAGAGTAGCATTGCCCGTTCCGTCTCGACGAGCTGTTAACAGGATATATCGGTCATCAGTTTCGGTGGTAGCACATGGCCGACCTTGCCCTTGTCGATGACTACCATTCCATGTGTCTTGGAATCGATTCCACAGCCTTCCATTGACACTTGTTGCGATCCCAACAGCGTCCGCTAACACTTCGTTGTGTTTCCCCATATTCAACTGTCCCAATAACACGTCAAGCCATGGATTTCGTTAAATCACATTGTTGTGACATTTTCAAGTCACCTTTTCTCAAAACACAAGCTGAGCAATTGAATTTTACAACTGAGACAGTAAAACAGACGTTTCTGCAAAATACCAATTCCTAAACTTATCTCCTTTTTCTACTTTTTGACGTCATAAAATTTAATTTGCATGTGAAGGGTTTTTTTCTGTTTTCTACTACGCTTTAAATTATGGATGTTTTATTTTACGTTACTTATCGTTGTATATATTTGCGTAATTTTGTTAAAACCACGTGCTCCCCTAACTGTTTTGAGCGGTAGTAGGTAGAAAATGGGGAAACCAAAACAGTGGCGCCACGTGACCGGAAGTGGGCGTGACCGGAAGGGGCGTGGTTATGACGTCATCGAGTTGAGTTGTAGGATGCTGAAGGTTGAGTTGTAAGATGCTGTATGGATTTTATTTTAAGAAATGGCAACACCGAGTTTCGTTTGAATGTAATGGCAACACTTTAGTTTCGGAATCCAGACTTAATTTTTTTCGTAAACGGGTAAAAGGGGGCGGGGTTCAGGTATTGAAATGAGTTGAGTTGAGCTGTACGAATACTGCTGTTAAATGAAATTATTTTCGGAGATAGAAAAATATCTAATGGTTTATTTAAATTAATAATATGCAATAGTTTAACGGTGACCGGAAGGGAATATATTTAGAAACGGGTTTTGGCAACATAGGCATTCGGCAGTTGCAAAGTTAATTCGCGTGTGTGTAGCATCTAGCCGTTATTTAGTTTAAAAAAATGCATCTCTAAACTTTTAATATTTTTTTTTTAATTTCGCTATAAGTAACTCTGATGAAAACAATTTGTGCTGGTCTAAGTCATGCAGAGATCTGAAGGTTTGAAAAGAATTAAGAACACTTCATCCCATGCTTGTACTAAAGAAAGAGATTAAGATAAATTTTGAAGGGAGGAATGAGACTTTTCCTGCAAAAGAATCAAGTGTCAAAATGGGGGAAGAATAAATATATTATACTATTTACTTTTCATGATATTTCTTGCATTGCACAAAGTGCATAGTTTAATGCTAATTCTCTTGTTGAAATATGTTTTCTGAAAAAATATATATTACAATGGCAAGTGTGAAAGGTGATACGGATTAGTTTATTAGAAAGCATAATGTGAAATCTTTCACTCTGCGTTCATGCCAATCATGCTGTGTCATTCCCCTTTGTTCAAGTCAAACTGAAGAGATAAACTCTATTGACCACTTTTTACGTTTGTTTACTGGAACACCTTCATGTTTTCTATGTATTGTTAAGTTAGGGAAGAAATATTTTTAAAATATTAACCACAAAGAACCCTTTAAACTCACCTTTTTAAAGTAGAATTATGTTTCTTTTAAGTGACATATGCTGTTTACAGAAACTTATTTGAACAAGAACACTAACGCGGCTATTATTCATCACCTGTACTATGAATGAAACGACAAATACGTCACCTAAGAAATGAAATTTTCTCGGAACGGATTACGCTTTCCCTGTTCAGTGTATAGAAATCTTTTGAAGAATAGATAAGACACGTGCACATGCGAATGTTTAAACAAACTTTAAACTTGTTTAGACTTTAAACTATCATTTAGTGTGATTAACCTTGTGTACTGCTTCTTTTTATTTCTTATTTCGTTGCTATTACTTTAATACTGTTAATTTCTAATATGGAAAATTTAAGTGATAGTGAGTTAATGTTTTTAGATGAACTTCCATCAGCTCCAAATATTACAAATCTATTTTGTGAATTTACTGCCGAACAATTGTTCAATCCAGACATCCCTATGGATATTTTAGAAGTAGAAAATTATAATGAACACTCAACGATTTCTTCACCCATTTTGAGCCCAATAAATAACAGTTCTACAGAGTTATCTCTAACTTTGAGGAATCTCGGCCAATCAAGCCTTAATTTCTTAGATGAACTTCCATCAGCTTCAAATATTTCAAATAAATTTTGTGAATTTACTGCCGAACAGCTGTTTGATCCAGACATCCCTGTGGATATTTTAGAAGTAGAAAATTATAATGAACACTCAACGATTTCTTCACCCAATTTGAGCCCAATAAATAACAGTTCTACACAGTTATCTCTAACTTTGAGGAATCTCGGCCAATCAAGCCTTAATTTCTTAGATGAACTTCCATCAGCTTCAAATATTACAAATAAATTTTGTGAATTTACTGCCGAACAGCTGTTTGACCCAGACATCCCTATGGATATTCTACAAGTAGAAAATTATAATGATATTCCAGAAACAAATTTCAATGGAATAGCAACAACATCTTTGGATTCAGAAAAAGATAATTCTTCAAATGATTTTGATGCCCCAGATTCGCCAGTTCCGACACCTGAACTATCATTTATATCTTGCATGTCAGCCGATATGAGAGGTGAGGGGCATATAAATAGTACAAAATGCGACATATGTGACAAGAATTTTTCCAGGGCAGCAGATTTACGCCGTCATGTGAAGACTGTACACACCAAAGAAACTTCGTTTGAGTGTTTAAATTGCCAGATTAAATTTTCAAGAAAAGATGCATTAAATCGGCATATTAATTTAAACTGCAAAGTCATAAAAAAGAGAAAAGCATCTAGTTTGGAAGAAGAGCCTCCAGTATCCACTCGTGAAGTCGCCCAGCCTAGAGAAAAAAATTCAAGGATTTCAGATCCGGATAACGCTGCCTTTGAAGGACGTGCTAAAGATTTTAAGCTTGATAATCAAGACGGCCATTTAGAAATAAAAGATTTTCTGATGTCAAAATGTGAAGCAGTAAAGGATATTATACAAGAAAACGATGCAAGTGAACTCAAAATAAATTTGAAGTTATTTTGCAAATACAGTAAATATTCACAATCATGTTCTTTAATATCAGATGTAAAATCTTTCAAAACGAAAAATGAAGTTGTGTTAGCTTCGACCGATTTAGACAAATTTTATGAAGGATGTGTCGAAAAACTCTTGTCTGAATCTTCAGACTTTGAAGAAAAGGATTCCGGATGGAGTTTAGAAGACATTTTGTATTTAGAAGTTAGATTAAATAAGTACAATCCAATGAAGGGATCATCATTTGTAGAGCTGCCGGAATCCATCAAAGCCAAGGGAGCTGTAATTAATGTAAAAAACAAAGACAATCAATGCTTCAAATGGGCCGTTCTTTCATCATTATATCCAGCTGAAAGCAACCCTCATCGTTTATCAAATTATGAGCGATATTCCGACAGTCTTAACTTTGACAGAATTACTTTCCCCGTCACTGCAAAAGACATTAAGCAATTCGAAGTGAACAATACATAAACATCTATGCCTATAAAGAGAATTTTAAAATATATCCCTTTCTGACTACCTCAGAAGAAAAGGAAGTTCACGTTGACCTTTTGCTTATAAAAAGGGTGATGTATCCCATTATGCGTGGATAAAAGATTTATCTAGATTGGCTAGATCGCAATACACAAAACATAAGACTCGATGTTTCATTTGCCGCCGATGCTTGCTTTTCTTTCACTCTGAAGACAAACTTTCAACGCATAAAGTTCTGTGTTCTGAAAGAGAACCTGTTAGAGTTGAGATGCCGCACAGTAAATGGATTTCATTTAAAAATGTACAAAACAGCTACAAAGTGCCCTTCGTTGTGTACGCTGACTTCGAATGTATTACAAAACCTATTCCATCTCGTTCACTCGAATCATCTACTTCTCATAACGGAGCATACCAGCGTCATGAACCGATGGCATTTTGCTATTGCATAGCATATACTGAAGGAATGTATAAACCCCCCGTAGTGTATCGTGGGCCAGACGCTGCAAAAGTGTTTGTACAGAATTTGAAAGCAGAAGAAATCGAAAAAATTTACACAACACCGAAGACTATGATCCCACTAACTCAAGAACAATCTAATCTTTTTAATTCTGCTGTTAAATGCTACTTATGCTTCAATAAATTCTCGGATAAAAATCCCAAGGTAAAAGATCATTGCCACATTTCGGGAAAATTTCGCGGACCAGCCTGCAACACTTGCAATTTGAAGTTCAAGACTCCACGTTTTTTACCTGTTTTCTTCCATAACTTAACAAATTATGATCTGCAATTATTTATCAGAGAACTTGGAGCAGATGAAAAAGACATTCAAATCATTCCTCAAACGGAGGAAAAATACATTTCTTTAACGAAATCCTTAAGTAGTAAAATGAAACTTCGATTTTTAGACTCTTATCGCTTCATATCTTTTAGTATTGATACTCTCTCCAGTAATCTGCCTAAAGAAAGATTTCTACACACGGCTTCGTTTTTTGCTCCAGACAAAGTGGACCTTCTTCTTCGTAAAGGAGTATTCCCTTACGACTTCATGAGCAGTCATGAAAAGTGTGCAGAAACTTCTCTTCCACCAAAGGCAGATTTTTATAACAGGTTAAATGATGTCGACATTTCAGATGATGATTACGCACACGCTCTGCATGTCTGGAACTCTTTTACCATAAAAAATATGGGAGAATATACGGAACTGTACGTTAAAAGCGACGTGCCCTTACTCACTAATATTTTTGAGAACTTTAGAAATTTATGCATGAACACATACAATTTAGATCCAGCTTGGTATTATACAGCTCCCGTACTGTCATGGGACGCCATGCTAAAAATGACGAAAGTGAGTTTAGAACTTTTCACTGACTACGACATGTTACTTTTTGTGGAAAAGGGGATAAGAGGTGGAATTTCTCAATGTTCCAATCGCTATGGAAAGGCGCACAATAAGTATTTGCCAGGGTTTGACGATAATAAGGCATCAAATTATTTGTTATACTTAGATGCCAATGACTTGTATGGATGGGCAATGATTCAGCCCTTGCCTATTAGGGATTTTTGCTGGGTCGATACAAAAATCGACGTAATGAATGTTGCCGACGATTCTTGTTTTGGTTTTATTTTAGAAGTAGATATAGAATACCCTGAAAAACTTCATGATAAGCACGCAGATTTGCCTTTTACCCCTGAAAATGCAGTTCCACCAGGATGTAAAGAAAAACGACTTTTGACAACGTTGAAAAATAAAGAAAAATATATAATTCACTATAGGAATTTAAAACAATGCATAAAACAGGGGTTAAAAGTTACTAAAATTCACAGAGTTCTCAGATTTCAGCAATCTACATGGCTTAAAACATACATAGATTTGAATACTGAGCACCGCACTCAAGCAAAATCTAAGTTTGAAAAGGATTTTTATAAATTGATGAACAATGCTGTGTTTGGCAAGACGATGGGAACAAATTAGAAAACGTGTAGACATACGAATATGTACCGCAGATGGAAAAGCTTATCTCTAAGCCGAATTTTAAAGAACGTACTATTTTTGATGAAAATTTGGTAGCAGTTCACATGAACAAAACATCCATTGTATTCAATAAGCCCGTAATCATTGGAATGTGCATTTTAGATATCTCCAAAATACTTATGTATGAATTCCATTATGATCATATGAAAGAGACATATAAAGATAAACTTTTATACACTGACACGGACAGTTTGATATACGATATTGAAACAAAAGATTTGTACGATGATATAAAAAAAAAACATTTCATGGTATGATACTTCAGACTATCCCGAAAATAGTAGATTTTCCATGCCACTCATGAATGGTTGGTTGGTTGGTTGATTGGGGTTTTATGGCGCAAAGTCCCTTCAGGGACATGCTGCGCCAATACAATGTCAACATCAAAAACATATTTATGACCAAATAGTTTAGTAAAAAAACACTAACAAAAAAATAAGAAAACCAGAAGTATTAAATGAAAAGAGTAATATGTATAGTTTAAAAACATTTAAAAGATATTTTGTATTATAATTATTAATTAATGATAATTTGTATTATATTTTGTATTATAATTAAAAACTGTGAAGTTAAAAAGTAATATCGTTAAAATATAAACAAAGTTTAAGATTATGTACAAATACCACGTAGACACAAGTTTAAAAATCACAAATGTAAAAAATAATGTAAACTTAATTAGGTAAAAATTCATCGAAAACTACATTATCTTCGTCATCACTTGAGTCATATAATTCAGAATCCATTGCTTCATCTACATAATTTTGAAGGTTTTTTGGATCCTTTATATTATTAACTGAAGGGTTGTTTTGACATTTGTCCTTGCCCTTTTTCTTCACAGTTTTCCACTGTGAAGAACCCCGAATTATCTTTTTGTATGCAAGTTTTTTTTGCTTGGATTGTCAGTTTGACTAGTATCAGGTCTATGTGGTGTTTTTACAGATGTAGCAGCCTTAGTCTTAGACTGGAGTTCGGAAGCCTTTTTGGAATCACTTCTGCCTTTTTGAATACAGGATTTTTGGCCCGGTTTCTCAGTCTGGGAAATAGGTTTCTGCAAATTGCATGCAGATGGTATAGAAGTTTGTTCAGTCTGATGATCGGATGACTTTTTTGGTAGATTCGAAGATTTTTGAGACTGATTGATTTGGTATACTATTTTAACAGGTTTTGAGGATGGTAGCCAACGTTCTAATAGTGGGGTAGCATAGCATTTAGAACCACAGCTGACATCACGGGTTTCTTTATTTGAAGTGGTTGTTGATTGCGTTTTAGCTGAGTTAGTTGGAGGAAAGGAGGTGTCAGTCTGGGTGCTTATGTGCCTTACAGGTTTTGATTGCTCTTTAAGTATACTGGAGTAAGATACCCCAACAGAGGGGGTCCTGGATTCAACAAGTTTACGGGCTTCAGGGTAGGAAAGTTTTTGAGTAATCTTAACTGCAAGAATTTCCTTTTCACGGATCCAGTTAGGACAAGAGCGAGAGTACGATGTATGGTCACCTTTACAATTAGCGCAGCGTTCTGGTTTTTCGCAAGTTTTACCGTCGTGGCCGACTTCTGCACAACGTGCACAAGTAACAGATCCACGACAAGTAGTATTAGTATGCCCGTAACGCTGGCACTTAAAACAACGCAGAGGATTAGGGATATAAGGCCTAACTGGGCAGTTTAAATAACCAGCTTTAATTATAGAAGGTAAAATATGGCTATTGAAAGTTAGAATAATGTGTTTAGTAGGAAGTATTTGCCCATTTCGACGGATAGTGATACGGCGTACATCTATGATATTTTGATCACTTAAATTAGCTAGAAGTTCTTCTTTTGTAGAAAATAAAAGATCTGGTTCAGATATTACACCACGGCAAGTATTAAGAGTTTGATGTGCTTTAACAGAGACAGAAAAAGTACCTATAGTATCGCAATTTGACAGAAGTTGTGACTGCCTGGCTGAAGAAACCTCAACCAGTAAGTCCCCAGACTGCAATTTTTTGAACGAGTGACCATCACCCAAAACAGACTGAAATGTTTTTGTTATTAGAAAAGGTGAAGTTTTTTTGAAAGAACTATCTGAGAGACTATCAGTGCGTTTTATTACAAAAAAACGAGTGAATAAAGTCTGTACAGTTTGTTGCTCGCCACTTGGGAGAGAAATAGAAGGAATGTTAGTTTTTCCATCCATAATTGAAAAAAGAAAAAGAATTCAGACCCCGGCCGCACCACCCACTACCGAGCCCAACAAGGAAATGCACATTCGTGCACCAGTGCTAGCCAGGGCCCATACGGTCACAAGACACTCCTATGCCAGTCTCCACCCTTAGCGAGATGGCTAGTAAGTACTCGATCACTTGATCCCCAGCCATTGACACAAGTCAGCTGACCAGCCGATTGATGCATACGGGACCAATATGCACCTCCCGTCTACCTGAAGCAGAGGCCAAAGCAGTGTGTTGGTTACCCTCAACTACCAGGATCCCCCTTTCCAGGGACACGGGTCGCCACGCACGGCAAACACGTGGGTGGTTTACAATTCTCCACAAGTCGATATACAAGATGATATCGGCTCATACAGAATTGCCCTCACCTGCGAAGAGGAAACCACAACGAGAGTGAAACAAAGAGGAAATAAAGACAAGAGAAATAAGAGGAAAAGGAAAAGAGAAAGATCGCTCAGGAACCCGGGGTTGCGAAGCCCGTGAATACCTAAAGAAGGTATCCCCCTGGGGGAGCCACTCATGAACAAAAAAGTGCTTGGAAAGATGAAAGATGAGTGCGTCGGTAAAATAATGACAGAATTCATTGGACTACGATCGAAAATGTATGCCTATAAGATGGAAGATGAAGATATAGTAAAAAGACTAAAAGGCATTAAAAAAAGCGTAATAGAGAGTAAAATTGAATTTGAAGATTATCAGCGTTGTTTGTTCAATAGTAAAAACCTGTTAGTTACGATGAATATCATTCGTTCCAAGAAGCATAATCTCTTTTCGATCCAACAGAATAAACTGGCTCTTTCGTTTAAGGATGAAAAAAGGTATGTAAGTGAAAATTCTGTAACTACCTTACCTTATGGTCATTATAGTATTAATTTTACTTCCTAACTGCTCTATTTATATGATGAAATCGCGCGAAAAAATAAATTCTTCACTATTTCAGTTTAGATTAAAAAAATAATTCGTTTAATATTTGATTTAAAATTCGTAATTTCATGTTGTTGTTTTTTTTTTCGTCTCTGTGTTGAAAGATCAGTTTTAATTAATCAGTTTTATTTCATATTTTAATTTTAACAATGTACTACTCCCTTCCCCTCCCCCTCTAGTTTTATCTTGTATAAATATCCAATTTCCTTTAAAAATATTTCATTTGCAATGGAATTTCCAGAGATAAACGAGCCATTGGAATTTCCCTGGTTAAACCATCCGTTTTCGCTTATGGTTTCCGGTCCAACTAATGTTGGTAAGACAAAATTTGTTAAGCGAATACTGGATACGAAGTTGATTAAACCCTTTCCCAGTAGGATTGTTTGGTGTTACGGCGCCTATCAAGCTTTATTTCATGAAATGCCCAATGTTGAATTTCATGAAGGGTTACCAAAAAAATTACATAATTTGTCTAACGCTGTGTTAATTATTGATGATTTAATGGATGAATTGGGTGATGATAAAAGACTGTCAAAATTATTCACAAAAAGATCGCATCATCGTAACATATCCGTCATACTTATTGTGCAGAATTTATTTCATAAAGGCAAGCAAATGAGAAATGTGTCCTTAAATACTTCGTACCTGTGCTGTTTTAAAAATGTGAGAGATAAACAACAAATAGCATGTTTAGCTCGACAAATGTATCCGAAACAAACTAAATTTTTTATGGAAAGTTTTAATGATGCAACACTCGAGCCTCATTCTTATCTGTTTTTAGATTTGGAGCCGGAAACTATCGAAGAACTGTGCGTGCGCTCTAATATCTTTCCAGACGATTTAAGTGTAGTGTATGTACCGCGATAATCCATTCATTTGCCAAGAACCATTGGTCATGTACGCAGTTCTCGATTTTGAAGGTTTCCAGCTTAAGCCGAGCTGTTTCGTAGTTAAAGAACTTGTAATTCGAGGTGTAGGCGATAATTTCCAGGGACACTGGTTATTTTTACCTCCTTCATCCTGGGAAAGTCTATCTGATAAACAAAGACTTATTTTCTGGTGGGTGACTCGAAACATGCATAATTTGTCATGGAATTCGGGCGAGATATCCTATTCCCATTTCCAAACTATTTTGTTTTCTATAGCCCAAAATTATACAGAAATTTTTGTGAAAGGTTTAGAAAAAAAGAAATTCATGCAAAAGCTAATAAGTAATACTATACACAATTTAGAAGATTGGCAGTGCCCGAAATTGAAAGATTTACCTCAAACTAATGTTCTTTGTTTTATTCATCCGCTTCATTTTAATCACTGTGCATTAGTGAAGGCGGTGGCGTTCGAAAAGTATATTAGTTGCTCACTTCGAGGTCACGGAGTTCATTTGTCATCGATATGTCTGCCAAAGAACACGTCGAGCATTTAAAGCTCTTGACTAAAAGTCTGTAATATTGAGTAAGTCTGTAATATTACGTAAATGTCCAAATTCTCTTATAAAAGCGCTGTGTGAGTGTTGTATAAACATACTGAACGGTAACGTGCCATTAAGTAAGCATCAAAAGAATAAACTCTCTCAGTACAGAAAGTACGTCAGAAGTTTAAGTAAAAAATCCGTACCTCTTTATAAGAAAAGGCGACTCCTCGTGCAAAAAGGCGAGGGTTTTCTCAGTTTCCTCATTCCTGCTGCGGTGTCTGTTCTGTCCTCACTCATCAATGGAACACGCTAAAAAATATCTCTTAGTGCCACACGAAAGACTGTCGCAGTTTGTATCTGATCAACTTTCAGAATTAGATCGCATAATGCATGATATTTTGAAAAAGAAAGATTTGGACACATCAGAAAAAGTTGCTCTTTATCAACAAGCTCTCCAAAAGTACGTTAAATTTTCATTCTCTCAGCGAACTGATAATTTTTCAGAAAAGGAAAAAAACATGGGAGCTATTAAAATTACGACCGAACCTTTGGAAAAGGAAATAAAATTAGAACCTAGCGGACTTTCTGAGAACTCTAGCGCAGCTCAAAGAGATGACATCAAAGAAGAAATAGTTAAATCAGTTCCATCAAAATATCGAAGGACTGTTAAAGAAATAATCGAAATAATGCGAGAACCTGGTTCTTCCGTTTTTTGGACACCGGATAAGGAATTAGTGGTTAATGGAAAAATTTTACGTCGTACAAATATTGTTGATTTAATCAATCATTTAGTCAGAAATCGTAAAATAAAACCTGTTGGTTATGAAAATTTTCATGAAGCATTGATGAAATGTAATTTACCGCCTACACATGTTAAAAACAAATATTTGAAAAATAAATCCATGACAGGAAATGTAAAATCCCTTGCTTGGGACTCATATTAATATTGTAACGAATTGGACAAGTGTAACTATTAAATGCTCAATAAAGCAATGATTATTTTAATATTTTAAAAAGTTGTCATGTCTTTTATTTCTATTGCTTAACATGTGTTTTTCTTTTCCTTTTTAGAGTTCTTTACCTTATTTTAAAAAATATATATTTTTTTTAAACCGAAAGGAAGATTTAAAAAAAATACAACAAATAAAGTATTAATTGAAGAACTTAGTGGAAGAATATATTATGTTAAATTTCTTCAAAATTTGTTTTATTTTATCTGTGACGCTTAGTAATTTTAATATTTGAAGCTTAAATGTTTTTACAGGCAGAGTACCACCTGTTAACATATTAAAACATGTTTAAAAAAAAAAGAAGAAATCAATTACATTTACAATAAAAAGTTTCAGTTCAATTTCAGGATTTATTTTATTTTTCATGGCAGTTTTTTCCACTAAGCTTTCCGATGGTAATAATAATAATAATAATAATAAATAACGTATGAAACAAATGTTTTAAAATGTAATCGTAATGATTGTTATAATAATTAAAGAATACCAGTAGTTGAAATACACATTTTATTTATTTTTAAAAAATCATATTTACAGCATACTTTTTCTTGAAAAATTTATACAGTACAAAATCGCTGTTCTTTGAGATTTTTAATACGTGAAGTACATAATCCATAGAGAATCCATTACATCTTTTAAGTAAGTAATAAGTACAGTATTGCCCACATACATTAGATGTTAGGCTTTGAAATGATGTTTTGTTCCATTTCACATGCTTAAATCGACTTGCATACTGCGAGATAAACGGGTGATATGTCGAAGGAGGATATCCAAAAGAGTCGAAAATTCTAAAGTATCCTTATCTTGAATAAACATCGCTAACCAGTGAGAACCTTTCTGGTCATGAGTGTCTGTGTTCACAATAAAAGCTGTTTCTTTTTCAATTGGAGGTAGATGATCTGCGGGAAAAACGCCCGCAAAATGCTTACCAGCATGCTTATCTTTACTCAAAATGCGATGAATCTGAGTAGCATACATTAATTACCAAAATCGAATAACACGTTCCTAGTTTTATTAATTTCAATCAGAGATTAGAATTCTGCGAAAACAATCAGTGTTATCGTTTTATCAAGCGACTTGTTAAACTTTAACTCTACGCGCAAATTGCTGTGTCGTATCAAATTAAAATGTTCACCATCACACAGATCAGGGGATAAATCAAACAGGAATAACGAATAGCCTTCAGCGAATTCAGTTCTAGATATGTAGAGACCTTCAGATTTCAAAAACAAATTTTGATAAGCTTGTATATAATTTCCTTTATCGAAATCTAGCTGCATAGGTTGGTGAGGTACAGGTTGCCCATCCACATAGACTCCAATAAAATTCATACCATAATGATTAAATTCAAAAGGACATTTTTTATAGTTGCCATTGAAAGCATCGTTATCTACGCATGCTATAACTAGACGTTTAGGCATCTGACCTGAGAAAACATTGTCTTGAACAAAAGAGTAGCTAGATTGTGGAATAGCAAATACTTTACATACTACTCTATCGATAGGATATTTTGCAGATGTTTTTTCTAAAGCTCTGGCATGACTTATTGACACTGCCGGATTTATTTTCACTTTGCGTGCAAAAAGAGATATGTGATCGAAAACAATTCTATAATCACCTTCTCCCATTAAACAAAATTCTGGCTTGTTTCTTATCAGCTTAACTTTAACATCTACTAAATTAAGCCAAAGTCGATCTTGATTGAATATGTCTACGTGTAGCCGACCCATCATGTCGACAACGGTATTTTCTTTAAACAGAGCTGCTCGTTTCACAAAACCGTCATTTACATTGTCTCCACTTTCTTCATAGGCATTCATTTTGCCTGCTGTATCCTTATAATAAAGTTCAGAAGATAGTTGTGATGTTTTGCTGTCATAGCTTGCCATTTGCTTGCCATTATTCAGTAAAGTCTCTATATATGCTCTATAAGCGTAAGTATTATCGCTTGAAGAAACTACTCTTTCATTTAAACTCACATCCACTTGAGAAAACAAAGAATGTAGGAAAAGGTTGACTGGTCCCACTTTATTCTCAACCGTCCTTCCGCCAGCCTCTGGAGCGTTAACCTTGAGATCTTTTCCTTCAGAACTTACAATTTTAGCTTTCACGTAAATTCTGGTTTCTGATAAGTCAATATAATCTTCTCCACTTCCGGATATCAAAAATTCGACGGGGCCTCCATCTGACGAATTTGCTATTGGATGATATTGAACCCAATGCCCTTTTTCGATGACAGTTTGAGTAGGTGGAAGAGTGGACAAATTAAGTTCTGATTTAGCGCACTCTGGGGAATCTTTTAATAAAAATGCCATTCTTTATGGATCAAAAATATCACGTCTTTTCACTTTCCGTGGTTTTAATAAAGTGTGTCGATTCGCTAATTTTCTTTTTCTTTTATACTTTTTACCTTGCCCCAGCATTTCATCGGCTGTATTTAGTGCTTTTCTGGCTAATTTTCGTCCAGTTTCTTTTGCTCTCATTTTTGCAGATTCTTGTATGTCTCGACCTTCTAACAAATCGTTAGCTATTTGGGTTCCTGTTCTCAAAACTTCCTTACCCATTGATTTGGCGCCTTTGGTTATAAAAGGGAGGGCCGAGCGAAAAAGCTTTTTAAACCAGCCTCCGATTCCATAACCTTTTTGAGACAATTGACCTTTATAGTATCCAAGACCATTTCCGGCTTGATTTACGTAATAATCTTCAAAGTCCTTAACGCAACACTTGTATGGAACTAACATCTTGTTTCAAAACGAAGTCTCTAATAAAACATGACTTTTACGACACCTTCTTTTATACTATTTGTCTCATTCTAAAATGAAGAACAACTATCACTCTTCCTCTCTCAAAAGGTACCAATTCTCCGGAATGTAGTCTTAAAACAATTTCGATTGTTTGAAAATGCCTGCGGATGACAGGTACGTAACGTGGTCTAACATAATGCGCATTCACCACCTCGCCGTCCTTTCCTTCTAATTTCACAATTTTCAGAAGAGGAGCTTGCACATCACCGACTATCTGAGGCTCTACCAGATCGCAATAAACGTATATTACAGGAAATGAAGCGGTGGGATCCGCAATAAAAGGACTTTCATGATGACCTTTAAATTCTCCCGGTTCAAAACCTAATAGTTCTGCTATGCCTTGGTATAAAATTACTTTACAGTTCTCTTCTAATTTAAATTTGACCCTCTTCGTGACAGAATTATATTTAAACTCGATTTTATTTTGATGCGAAGGTACGTACATCGCTTTGATAAGGTCTGGTATGGTTTCATAGCAACCTTGGGGGATTTTTCTGGCAACTATTTTTCCATCTCCCAAATCGAATCCAAAAACATTATGATTATTATCAGATCTTATGTTACACCACGTATGAGGATAAATTAAATCGACCAGTCCAACTTCCCATTCTCCACTGTTTAAATTTATAGGTGTTGGAAGCTGTGTGAAAAAATGGGAAATTTTGTTTTCAGGAAAAAAAGTTTTAGAGCTATCACTAACAAGCGTCACGTAGAAAGACATACTCGTAACTAATACGACTCGAAATGTCTTTTAACTTTTATAAAGATTCAATTTCTTCCACCCACATATTACTTTTCCGGATAACCTTTAAATTTGACAAAGAATTGGGTCTTTCCATTTCTTTTCCTTTGCTTTATAACCCTCTCTATCGGATAATAACCCGTATCTGTTATCTTTTGCAATTCTTGTTCATAAAACGTACCTTGAATTTCTTCGCCTGTCAAATCTTTCAACTTATAAACGATGGGGTTTCTACGAATTATCTGACTGATAGTAAATATTTCCTGGGTCCAGTTTTGTTCATACCCTTTTTCAAAATGTAATTTTTCTTTACTGACTCGAACAGTATCTCCTACTTTTAATTTCGGCCTAGATTTCGGAAGTATTTTACTACCGTATAGATTTTTCAAAACAAATACTTTGATTTTCCTTGGATACGGCTGCCGGTTCCATCTGAATACTGCGATGCCAGGTATGGTTATAACTAGCCACTAATTTAGTAATAACGTCTAGGTATCGATAAGTATTCATTTCTGTGAAGTACTTCCACATCCGAGTTTTTAAAGTGCGATTGAACCTTTCCACAATGGAGGCTTTCGTATCGTTATTCGTCGTAAAAAATCCTATGTTCTTTTTATTCAGATATTTTTTCAAAAGGTGATTTTTAAATTCTCCGCCAGCATCAGTCTGTAGTTTACAAGATACACGCTCAGAAAATATCTTTTCGAAACCTGACATAACTGTTTCAGCTTTCTTATCTGATAAAGGAATGGCCCAAGCATACTTCGATAATACATCGATGCAAGTTAGCAAGTATCTGTAACCGTCATTATACTTTGATAAAGATTGCATATCAACCAAATCAGCTTGAAATTGCTGATTAATTTTACCAACCATAACTCGATTTTTTCTAAATCTTTTTATTACAGGCTTGTGCAAAGTATAAGAATCTTTACTTTGCAACCATTTTCGGATATAAGACTTTGAAAATTGACCTTTCATTGCTCGATATAAAGCTTCCAAACTACTAAAACTTTCTGGATGTTCAGGGGTTTTATAAACCTTATTTAAACTCCTTTTATAGATAAAGTATAATTACATTAATTCAAGAGACAGATAGAATAGTGAATGTGTTAAATTCGTACGTACTAATGAAGTAAAAAATTAAAAATGAAGGCTTTTATACAACATTCGAAACAGAAAATGATTACTTTATACTAATAATTTATTCCCTATATTTCGAATTAAATTTGCTGTTAACTGTAATTAAAAAACACACAATACACACAATTAGACAGACACGTAAAATTCAATAACAAATAAATATTTTATTTAAAACATAAGATCAGGACAAGGATCAGAAGCAATATACAATTCTTTCGCGTTTTCAATCAATCGCGACATGTCTAGGTTATTAAAAAATTCTTTAGTAACATAACTAATAATCTGTACATTTGTTGCACAAATTCTTGTGCTAAAAGTTCTAAGTCCATAGAAAAAATAGCTACATTACCATAGCGATGCAGTTTTCGATCATGGTTCATTGTCATGCAATCATGTCCTAGCTGATTGCCAAAATTTTCCTCACATCCGATGCACTCAAACACATTATTAATGCTGGCTTCCAGATGACATTTTAAAAGTTCAACCATAGAAGTTGTCAACACCATTTCAGCATCGTCATTCCCAATTTCCGATGTATTCGCAGATGGAGACATTTTCTGATGAACTTCTTTCAAGATCATTTTGGGAAATATTTTGCAGAACAGTTCTCTAATGATATCAGCAGTCACATCTTTGTGAATGTTGCGCAAAGTTTGCCATTCACTATCTGATAGAAGGCATATAGTAGGAGTAAACACGCGAACAAAGTCCTTTCGCTGAAAATAACGTTGTAGAATAATATGTGGTGTATCCTCAATGCTTACTGTTGAAACCATCAATTCCTCGTCAATAATCTCGCTTTTTGAAGATATACATGATGGAGTCAAATAGTCCAACTTTTTTGAAAGAGACTGCCACAGGACTGGGGAAAGAGTGACCCCCATCTTCGTTGGAATAAGGCGGCCATATTTATTCCTCCAAAATTTTCTTATGTGTATAGTTATCACATCAGAAAAGTCAGAAACGACTACAAAATAATCATTACTCAATTGAAAAAAATGTTCTGGTATATCCATATTCACAGAAGACATGTTACTTGTAGACTACTCTCCAAAACACATCTTTTTTGCGGAGTTATTCAAGGCACTAGATGACCGTTTCATTTTTAAAAAATAGAAAAAAAAGCAGTAAAAGATTTATGCAAAGAAATGAAACAAGACGATGCTACACGCACGCGATTTAACTTTGCAACTGCCGAATGCCTATGTTGCCAAAACCCGTTTCTAAATATATTCCCTCCCGGTCACCGTTAAACTATTGCATATTATTAATTTAAATAAACCATTAGATATTTTTCTATCTCCGAAAATAATTTCATTTAACAGCAGTATTCGTACAGCTCAACTCAACTCATTTCAATACCTGAACCCCTCCCTTTTACCCGTTTACGAAAAAAATTAAGTCTGGATTCCGAAACTAAAGTGTTGCCATTACATTCAAACGAAACTCGGTGTTGCCATTTCTTAAAATAAAATCCATACAGCATCTTACAACTCAACATTCAGCATCCTACAACTCAACTCGATGACGTCATAACCACGCCCCTTCCGGTCAAGCCCACTTCCGGTCACGTGGCGCCACTGCGCCACTATTTTGGTTTCCCCATTTTCTACCTACTAGCGGTGTAGTTGCTCTATGACATCATTGTGTTAAGTTGGAAAATCTACTTCAATTAATTTAATTAACTGGAAAAAATTTCGGATAAGAAAGATTAAAAGGAGACGACATATCAATCTAGCCACGTGGATAGTGTTAAAGCTGAAAGACGGATTCTTTCCCACTTCTTCAGCGTCCGCCATATTTGACATTTTCTTAGTTGATTTGCGCAGCGAGAACTGATTTACAGGGCAACTCACAGTGGTCAAATATGGCGAAAGCAGGGGGGTAGGAACAGCATCAAGTGACGACATTTATGTCGTCTGTTATAAAGCTATATTCGCCATGGCGAATCCCTCTTTACTTCCGATTCTCTTAAATTAAGTTTCATTCTGTATCAGTCAGTTCTTTTAAATATATCTAAATCTCGCATGCAAAAGTTCGCACTTTGTGAACTTTCCTTCTGTTTAAATTTGCCTCAACTACCGCTTTGTTTTTTTTAAATTAGTTTCCAGTTCAGCTGCTGTGCTATCAACTCAATATGTGAAGTGAGTGTATTGATTCAAGCTTTAGACCCCATCCAACCAATTTTCTGTTCAAGACTCCCTTATGATACATTAGATATATGATAAGGAAGTCTTGCTTCTGTTCTTTACTTTCGCCAATGTTAGGGTTACTAAAAGTCAGTTTTATCACTTGGCGATAGGTATAGCTTTTGACCACTATTTACATTCTCGCTTTGGCGTAACTTTATAACATCGTCTCCTTTGGTTGGTTGGTTGGTTGTATAGGGTTTTATGGCGCAAAGTTCCTATAGGGACATGCTGCGCCAAGACAAAATCAAAATGGAAAAACATAAATAACCCAAAAATTTGAGTAAGAAAAGAATAACAAAAAGATGAGAAAACCAAAAAAATTAATAAAAAGAGAGAGATGTATAACTAAAGCCATTTAAAAGATTCAAAAGTCCATAGTTAAAAGGCAAGCGCATTATAATTAAAAACACTGGAGTCACAAAGTAATAACTTGTAAAAAATACAAAGTTTAAAAAGAGGTACAAATACTACATAAACACAAGTTTAAAAAACACATGAGTAAAAAACAATGTAAAATCAATTAGGTAAAAATTCCTCGAAAACTGTATTTTCTTCGTCAGCACTCGACTCATACGACTGCGAGTCTATTGCTTCATCTACATAGTTCTGCAGCTGCTTCGGGTCCTTTAAGTTAGAGACATGTGGATTTAGCGAGTTGTTCTTGTTCTTTTTCTTCACAGTGTTCCACTGTGAAGAGCCTCCGATTGTTTTTCTCTCTTTCTGAACGCAAATTTTTTTGCTTGGTTTCACTGTTTGACTAGTATCAGGTTTCTGTGACGTTTTTTTAGATTTAGCAGCCTTAGTATCACTCTGGAGTTCAGATGACTTTTTGGATTGAATTGGTTCGGATGAATTTTTGGATTGAACTGGGTCGAATGACTTTTTGGACTGAACTGGGTCGGGTGACTTTTTGGATTGAACTGCAGATTTTTGTGACTGACTAGTTTGATATACTATAGTAACAGGTTCTGAGGATGGTAGCCAACGTTCTAATAATGGGGTTGCATAACATTTAGAACCATAGCAGATATCACGAGTTTTTATCTTTGTGGTGTTGAGTGGAAGTGTCATAGGTGTGTTATTTAGTGGAATGGAAGGTTCGGTCTGGGTGCTTATGTGCCTTACAGATTTTGGTTGTTGTTTGAATAGACTAGAGTAGGAGACTCCGACTGACGGAGTCCTGGATTCAACAACTTTACGGGCTTCAGGATAGGAGAGATTTTGAGTTAACAGAAATGATTTCTTTTTCACGTATTCAGGTAAGACAAGAACGGGAGTATGCAGTATGATTACCCTTGCAATTTATGCAGCGTTCAGAATTTTCACATGATTTATTGTCATGGCCAACTTCTGCACAACGTGCACAGGTGGTGGAACCCCGGCAGTTAGTAGTAGTGTGGCCATAACGCTGGCAATTAAAGCAACGTAGAGGATTAGGGATGTAAGGACGAACAGGACAATTAAGGTAACCAGCTTTAATTCTGTTTGGTAAGGTAGGGCTATTGAAAGTCAGAATGATGTGCTTTGTAGGAAGCACTTGTCCATTCCGACGGAGTGTAATACGTCGTGCATCTATGACATTTTGATCATTTAAATTTTGTAAAAGCTCATCCTTGGTAGAAAATAAAAGATCTGGTTCGGATATTACACCACGGCTTGTATTAGGGTTTGATGTGCTTTAACAGAAACAGAGAATGGACCTATTGTATTACAATTTGATAAAAATTCAGACTGGCTGGCTGAAGTAACCTCAACCAATAAATCCCCAGACTGCAGTTTTTTGAGATTATGACCATCACCGAAAACAGACTGAAATGTTTTTGCAATAAGGAAAGGTGAAGTTTTCTTAAATGAAATTCGGACAGGCTATCAGTACGTTTGATTAAAGAAGCGAGTGAAAAGATTGCTCTGTACAGTCTGTTGCTCTCCACATGGGAGAGGATTGAAGGAAGTGAAGTATTTCCATCCATATTGGGAAAAAAATTCAATTCAGACCCCGCCGCACCACCCACTACCGAGCCCAACAAGGGGATGCACATTCGTGCACCAGTGCTAACCAGGGCCCATACGGTCACAAGACACTCCTATGCCAGTCTCCACCCTTAACGAGATGGCTAGTATGTACTCGCTCACTTGATCCCCAGCCAGTGACAAGTCAGATGACCAGCCGATTGATGCATACGGGACCAATATGCACCTCCCGTCTACCTGAAGCAGAGGCCAAAGCAGTGTGTTGGTTTCCCTCAACTGCCAGGATCCCCTTTTCCAGGGACACGGGTCGCCACGCACGGCAAACACGTGGGTAGTTTACAATTCCCCATGAGTCGAGATGCAGGATGATATCGGCTCATGCAGAATTGCCCTCACCTCCGAAGAGGAAACCACAATGAGAGTGAAACAAAAATGAAAGAAAGACAAGAGGAATAAGAGGAAAAAGAAAAGAGAAAGATCGCTCAGGAACCCGGGGTTGCGAAGCCCGTGAATACCTAAAGAAGGTATCCCCTTTGGGGGGCATCGTCTCCTTTAGTCTTCATTTCTCCATGTTGCCAACCTATGGATAAGAAGAGTTTTCTTGCCAACCTATGAATAAGAAAAGTTTTGATATCAATTTCTTTAAAAAAAAATACATCGTTTATCATACTTGCTGACAGAAATTAATAGTTTCTATTTTTGGTCATCGGATGACAATATTTTGTATTAAAAAATAATACATATGACAGCAATTGTAATTTAGTATTACTTTTTATTATAAAAAAGCAAACTTATCAACAATTAAATAAAACTTGTAAATAGCTTATGATTAAAATAACTTCTTTTTTTTAACAATGTAATATAATATAATCTATACAACATATAATATCACCAACATATAACATATTATATATATATACATATCTATAAAATATAACGTACTTACAAAATATACAAAAAACTAGTCGGATTTGGCAGTAAACAATTAACTTATAGAGTTTTTCTTCTGGAATATCATCGTGGTCCTCCTCGACCATCTCCTCCTGTTCTGGTTCCTTAGAAATAATATTTTTATAGAAAGTAAGCACCTCCATTTCTGACCGGTTTTCATCAAAGTGTTTTTTTAACAATGTGTGGGCATCCTTAAGTTTCTCTTGCTTCACGGGGGCTCCCTCCCCCTTCTTTTTAAGAAGAAAGTCCAGTTTTTAGATGCCTCTAGCACAACTTTTGCACTCTTTATTTCCAAGAATCTTTTGAATATTCCAAGAATATTCCGAAATACACTTCCACAAATTTGAAGGTGGCCATGGTTCTTAGTTTTTATATAGTACCTTATTGTAATGCCTTTGAAAGTGCACTGAGATGAAGATACTTAAAAGAAACTTTCAAGGTGAAAATTTTACTGAAAGAGATGTTTGAGATGTGAACTTCAAAATAAAATTATCTTACTCAGCCATGCCTTTGCTTGAAAAAAAACTTGGTGGAAGCGTCATACATGCATTGAGAGAGTTGAATACTCTAGGTTCTCTTTCTGGTGAGTGAACTTTGAGAGTACCGGAAATGCCTTAGGTTTATGCCTGAGAATAAAAATTAAATCTTTAAACACCTACTGACAGTAAGAAATATAGAAAGTGATTCTCCATATTGAACTTACATTTTAATCTTCTTTTGCGTGTATTTTTTACAAGCCCATGTGTTCGTATTACTTTTTTTTATTCTTCCACCTTCCCTCACAAAATGCAAGAGTTCACTGTTCATTATACATAAGATATGCTGTAAAACTTATTTAATTAGTTTGTATGAATAGAACAGGTAAAAACTTTAAACGAAAACAGCAACAGATCGCAGAGAAATGAAGGAAAATTACTGTGATAGTAGCTGATAAGCTAGTCGTCCGTTGGTCTACGATTGCGCAGAGAGGGATAAAGCTAGTTTTGTTGTCAACTCCCTAGTGGATAAGGCGAGTTTTGAAACCAAACCAATATTTTAAAAACCCAGAAAAAAAGGATAAAAATATATATATTTTTTTTACAGATTATAGTGTTTTTCGGTGCAGGTTTACCAAAAGAATAGATAGTTAGGAAAACACGATTTTTAGGTAGATTTCGTATGAAATACTACCAATTACATTCTCCCCTATGTTGGAATTTCTGAAAAATTTTTGCAGACTTACACCGATCATGACCTCTAGAACCCAAAACCACCTTCAGTAAAAAACTTTATATATATATATATATAATGCATTTAACATAATAACATTTCACATACTGCATCATCATTTAAGGATATATTTTATTATCTCAATATTCCTCATTGCTTTTTAAATTTTCACATTTATTTACATAATACAAGGCTAAATTTTACTATCAAATGTTCTTCATCTTTTTAAATGTTATTTATATTCTCATTTTTTTTCTACATTATAATTTTTTGTCTTTAAAACATTAATTTAATCAATTGCCCTTTTATATATTTTTATATAATTCTTTATTTCTTTCTTAATTTATTTGTATTAATTTATTCCTTTTCTTTATTTTATTTAAGTATTTTCTTGATTTCTTCAATCATTTTCATTCCTTTTATTTATTTTTTACTTAAGATGGCAACTCTAAACATTATTGTTATTAATCCAGTTCCAATTTATTAATCCAGATCCAATCTATTTTCTGTAATGTTTGCGTTATAAGGAGCTAAATTTTGTCATTTTAGGCTTAATGCCGACAAAATTGGATGAAATAACGCATCTTCTATGAATGAACTCACAAGCTCCTCTGACGATTCTGTGAGTCATTCATAGTTTCTTATTTTACATACTGGTTTCATATCTTCATTTCTAAATCATCTTTGGAACTTTATCAATTTCTTCATATATTTGTGATTTCAAATTTATTATTTCAGCATTCTAATAGCATTGCTGCAAATGCGCATGTTATTAAGTATGTTATTTTTAGTTTAGTCTTGCAACCTTATTCTGGCATTTTTAATGGTACTCTCTTTATCAAGTAATAGGTAACTCTAGCTTGGTAATTATTATAGCTTGGTTTTAGCTATTCAATTTCACTTTGTTCATTTTAATTCTCTTAATACATGTATTCATAGCTGCAATAGCGCATTTTTCATGTATTATCTCCATTAGTCTTCAATTTGTTTTTCATATTGTAGATTATGTACCATTATTGCTATCTCATTCACTTGAAATCCAAATGCATTTACTCTAACATTAATCTTTCAGTTCACAATATTCAAATGTTTGTTTGTTGTCCCTCCCATCTAAAATTATTATCACTTTTTTTTTTTTTTTAATTTCGCCTTATATTTACGTTATTCTTTCTTACATGTACTTGTTATTTGATCACTTTTCACCACAGTCCTGCTATATATTTTATACTAAACACATATTATCTTATATTATTTCTTAATTTTTCATTATATATGGGAAGTTTTGTGATTTTTTTCTGTGTTTTTTGGGGGGAGGGGGTCAATTATTATTATGTTATTTGCCTTTGTCTTGATATTTTTTAATATCATTTTCCCAATCTGTAGATTTTGGTGAGGTAATTTTGTATATTATTTTACATTTAATCTAGTTTTCATGCTAGCAACATAATTATTATTTATAATTTTGTTCTGGTACATGATTTTTATGTTATACCAGTTATTTTCTTTTTTAATTAATTACTTTCTTCATTATGTTTTTAATTCGTTATTTTAATGATATTTACAACAGTTCATATTATTTCAAATGAATATAAATCTATTTTAACTGCTTAAAAAAAAAAAAAAAAAAAAAAAACTTACAAAAACTAATAAAAATATTAAAATAAAAACAAAATGAAAATTTAAGATACATTATTACTTTTTGTAACTATTCTTATTTTATATATATATATTCTAGATTATATCTTTCTCAATTATTTATATTACTTTTTTCATCATATTCATTACATGTTAAATATTATGTCTCCTTATTCCTCATGGCAATTCTTAGTAAATTTTTAGCGACTGGCAAATTGGGCTTTGATAACTCTCAGCGTAATGCCCGGTACATGGTTAATTATAGGCTTGACCATGGATCGTCATCCAGCTACCTATTTTCTTCTCCCTCACCACATTTACAATTTAGCAAATGCTCATCTCCTCGCTGCTTGACCTGCCCTCATGCAGATCCATCACAAATTGTTCATAACACTTCCCATATTAATTTTTGTAAAGCTTTTAATGTTATTTACCGTATTCAATGTAATTCATGTAACATGCAATATATTGGTCAAACTGGTGGCCCAATTTATAAACGTATCAACGGACATCGATCTGCCATCAGTAATTATAAATGCTCTCGCAATCCTTTAAACTGCAATGTTGAGTATAGGCACTTTAAAAAGCACAAATTTAGCAACATCACTATTCATATCCTTAATATACAAAACAAATTCCATGAACGTCTTTTTCTGGAATCTGCTTATATCAAACATTATAACACACTTTATCCATATGGACTAAATCAACTCTCGGACAATAAACCTCATGTCGCATATTCTACGCCATCACATACAATTAACTCTCAATCTCTCTATCTTTCTCTTAATCATAAATTATATAAACAAACCACACGCACACAAAGAGGGAAATCTACTACTAAACATTCATCATCTACATTAACTAATACTCATATTAAAAAATCATTAATACGCCTACAATCTTCTTTCAGTAGTAATTACAACTGGATGTCTCTTCGTAAATTTATATTTGCAATTCCTAAATATCATATTAATCAATATCACAAAGTTTTTACATCAACTACATTCAATTCTCATTTTAGTGATACATTTTTTGATTTACTCCATTATAGGCTAACTGCTCTTAATGTCATTATTAACAAAAAACCACAAAAATTAAATAAAAGTAATTCACATTTAATCGTTACTTTTACCAATCCTGTTTTTAATAAAATTAAACTTAATCAATTATTTCACAACGAGCAATGTAAATTCCCACTTCAAAGTGTTAATCTAAAAAGCTCTTTTAAATATCCTATTAGTTTAGGTCGTAAAATTTTCAATTATAATAAGTTTTCTAAAAATTTCACACACACTGATACTTTTACATGTAAATGCAATGATCCCCATCTTAATACATATATTAATGCCCATCATGGACATGTTATAACTGGTAATTTAGACATTGTCAATAATATTCATTTAAGATCTTTGATGCGTCATGGCACTAAATATCGTATTCCTTCACAGTGTAATATACAGTCTATCATTAAACAATTCACATATGATTTAGATTTCTTCATTTACAAAATTGCTATCAACTATAATAAACCTACTGAATATTTTGTAGATTGGAAGTATCATGTCATCTTTCTTTTGAAACAACAATTATTAAAACTGCATATTCCCAAAAATTCAGTTTCTTTCTCCACCTTTAAACCACATATTGCAGAACTTCAAAATAATTTCATCATTACATATGTAGATAAGGCTGCTAACAACTATGCTATCATATGCAAATATTACTATCATCACCTCCTAACTAAAGCAGTCACTTCTAATAATATTTTCAAACTTCATCATGTTACTTTAAAGGAAAATAATAATCATATATTAAACTATCACAAATTATTAGGCATTAAAAATAACAACCGCAATTATCCTTATGTAGTCATGATTCCAAAATTTCACAAAAATCCTCTTAAATTCCGCATTGTCACTGTAGGATGTAATGCATATAATACTCGTGCTAATACACTCTTTTTAAATATTCTTACACAAATTTATGAGTTATCAGTTAAAAAAGACAACACTCACTGCATTAAAAACAGTTTTGAATTGGTGGATAAAATAAAGCCATTAACAAATGTCAATAATATTATTACTTTAGATTTCAAAGACCTATTTAATAATATCATTCTAAAAGACTTGCATTCTATTATCAATTCATTATTTATAGAATATCTTCCTTTATTAAATTTACCTGATAACATTGATACTGACTACTTCACATCTTTGACTAACTTTCTACTATTTCATAATTTTATTTTCCAAGACAATGCTTTTTTTATTCAAATACAGGGGATCCCTCAAGGAGCTGCTTCATCAAGCATGTTATCTGATTTATATCTTTACTTTTATGAACGTAAATTTATTAATAATAATTTATTGCTCTACAGATACATAGATGATATCATTATTCTTTCTGTTACAAATAATAATTCTATATCTCTTACTGTAAAGTACCCTTCTAATCTAGAACTTAGTAGTACTACCTTTTCAAACAATTCTAGTATCAATTTTATGGAAGTTAAAATTAATATTCTCCCTAATAACACCCTAACATTCAACATTTATGATAAACGCAATGAATTTTCATTTAATGTAATTAATTTTACGAACTTTAATTCCTGCTTGCATATTTCAGTATATAGAAATATTCTGCTGAATCATAGTCTTCGTATCAAACGTTTATGTTCCTCCCAATTCTTACAGCCTAACATTTTAAAATAAAGCAATTAGCATTGTCTTATAATTATCCACTCTCTTTTATATCTGCATGGCTCAAATCTTAATATTCATTTTTTTTCTAATTCTTACCAGTATAGGCATTTAATATGTTTAAAAAAACTAAAAAATCGAAAACACTATTATGGAGGGTGGGATGTGGATTGCTGAAAAATTATAAAAATCATACACACAAAAAATTATATATATGTGTATATATAATATATATATATATATATATATTCTATTTTTAAAAAAAGTTTTGGTGTATATGTATGTTTTTCCATACATTAATTATACACTAAAAACATAAAAAACATAAAAAATAAAAATACCATTATGGAGGGTTGAGGTCGGGAATGCTAAAAAATGTTTAAAACCTTATATGTTTTTATGTGTGTGAGCGTGTATAAGTGTATGTATACCGGGTGTCCCAAAAAAGACTGATGGATTTTAAAATTCAATAACTTGCAAAAGGTTACAGATATTAAAAAAATTCTTGCAGGAGGGTTATGTATGATGTCAGGAATTTTTTTACCGTGATTTTTCATTTTAGTTCGAATTTCAAACAATAGATGGCGTCGACAGCGATTAACGCTCAGTCGAGGCCGAAACTGACGTCAGTCAACAATGATGCGAAGGAAGGAGATTAAGGCTATGGAGTGGTTCTCATTCGCCTGTACAATCTTGTGCTTAGGGCCCGATATTGAACTCATTTGATATGATTTCAATGGAGTGCGTTGTTGCCATGGAAACAACAAATTCTTCGATAGTGGAATACGGCGTTAAGAACTGGGCATGAATTTAAGAAGTAGTATTCGAGCTTGCAGGTGATTTTACATTGATGAAGTTTTATTTTCCCGGATTAAATTACTTTTTATGGTCTGATTAAAAGAATATTTTATGCATCGTATTATAAAACTAGGTGAAGAGATTTAGAATTTTTTGTTGTTGTTAAAAATTTCATAACTTTTATCACATTCTAATAAATTTCAGATCTTTTAAGGAAGTTCATCAGTAGGTTTTTATGAATGTTGGATAATAATCGTGAAAATGGTTGTTCAAAATAACTGCTTTAAAAAAAATATTAGAATTTACCTTGTTTAACCTTTTTGAATAGGGGTATTATATCGTTGCATTAAAATAAAGAAAATAAAATGAAAGTTAATTAAAAATTTTGTTTGACAGTTTGATATTAAAATATTGTATTACACGCAGCTTAATCTTGATGTTTGATAAAATAAAACTAGTAAATATTTTTTATCTACATCTACTATTTAAATTGTAAAAATGTGTTAAAATAATTCTTGGAGTTAGAATTTTTACGGTTTGGCAACTCTTTCTACACACAAATGCTAATATGCATATATTTTTTAATAATAAATATATCAATGATATCTAATGTGATAAACTAAGTTCAAATTAAACTTGACAAGAGTCTAAAACTTAATAGTACTTAAATTATTGAAGGCCACAAACAAATTTTTATTGAAATTTTTAATTTTATCTTTATATAAATTAAGACCGTATTTCTAAAAGCATTTTTTTTAATGCAATTGTAATTTTAAAACTTTTTAGTTTATATATATTTTTAAAAAAATCATTAATCGTAATAATCAGGGCTTGGCAAATGCGATCGCCATTTGCAAACAATATTTTTTACTCGACGACCAAGATGTTTAATCTGGCGGTTTTTGTAGTGTTAACGAAAGAACAAGTATAAACGGCATTCTTGCTGCTCTAGCCAGCTAGCATGTCATGTCTTTCGATTAGAATGTGGGAAGAGGGTGGGTCGTTCTTACGGGTTGTTTAACAATGTTTTTTGCAAGAGGGTTCTGTTTACAATTTTTTCAGGGAAATGTGGTAGTAGTGGCCCAGGGGGAGGGGGGGATTGAGAGAGAATTCTAAATATTAGAATAATAACTTTATTTAATGAAGAATATTCTATAATTAAACGTGTTTAGTGTTTGAATTACCATTCATAGTAAACGGAAGAAAAATTCCACTGAAAATCAGAAGGACATTTTTTTGGAGGGGGGGAGGTACTTATCCTTAGCGATTTCATTGTTGTATTAAACCAATCCTTAGATTGTTGTATTAAATCAATCCTTAGATTGTTGTATTAAATCAATCTTTAGATTGTTGTATTAAATCAATCATTAGATTGTTGTATTAAATCAATACTTTGATTGTTGTATCAATATTATAATACCCTATTCAAAAGGTTTAAACAAGGTAACTCCTCATATTTGTTTTTAAATAGTTATTTTGAACAACAATATCCTATTAACCATTTTCGCGATTATTATCCAACATTCATAAAAACCTACTGACAAACTTCCTTAAGGGGTCTCAGCACTCTTAAAGCTTTAAATTTTCGAAATTTTAGTTTTTTTAGATGTTAAACTACTATCTTTCCTGAACATTTTGATATAATTATATCCTTGAAATTCCGATTAGAACGGAAGTTATGGTTTTTAGGTAGATTTCGTATGAAATACTACCTATTATATTCTCCCTATGTTGGAATTTCTGAAACATTTTTGCAGATCTACACCGATCATGACCCCTAGAACCCAAAACCACCCTAGTAAGAAACTTTATCTGTCTATCTATCTATAGGACCAAGGGGATGGAAATAGGAAGGGGTTTTGTGAAAACCGAAAAAAAACCCATAACTTCTTAATTTTTTTACGTATCAAATCAGTTTAAAGTTTTTATTACTTCTAAAAATAGGGCAAAAAATTTATGCATCATAGATTTTTGATAAAATTAAAAATGGGTTCAAGGGGCACAAAAAATAGGGTTTTGGGGAGAAAAAAATTCATAACTTCGTCTATTCTCCTGATATCAAATCCAATTAATTTTATTATAAATTTCCTTTATATTATCTACAATTTTAAATTCACAAGTTTTTGATAGGACTTATTCGTACCGCAAAATAAAAATTAAAAACGAAAACAAAAAGGGGGGTTGAAGAAGAAAAAAAATTCATAAATCCGTCAGTTCACAAGATATAAAATCCCCATGATTTTATCATATATCTTCTTAATATTGTCTGCAACATTTATACAGACCAGTTTTTGATAGGACCAATTCTTACAGCAAAAACAAATTTAAAATACATAGCTGTTGAAGAAAAAAACATCTTATTAAGGGTGTATTCAAATCCAAACTGCTTATTTTCTTACTCATTTTGAAATTCATTTTTGCTCTCAGACGCATCCAATTGGTAGATTCTCTTATTCAGAAACTATATAATGTACAGTAATGATCGATTTTTTGATAGAGGCAGAATATATTTCAAAAAATGATGTCAAAGTAGGCATTTTGAACAGAATTTCCCGAAGCGATGGTGTTAGAAACGAAAAATATTGTCCTACTGAGAAAATAATTGTTTATAAATCAAGTTTTAATTAATTGAACGAAAAATAAAACACAAGTCGCTTAAAATCTCTTCAAAAATAACGTCAGCAAGTTTAATATTTTTTCTATTAAAAATGAATCTGAAAATGTGCCAGAAAATTTCGAGTTGTTGAGGATAGAAAAGTATTTTTTTTAATACTGCCTTAACATGATTCTGATAAAGCCAGCTATTATATAAAAATGAAATAAAAACTCGTCAAAAGCGACCAGATAAAATTGTTAAAGTGGGTTTATCTCTAATCATGATTTAGTTTTTTTTGGTGAAATTGGTATACTTAACTTCGAAATCTACCTCCGCCTGTAGGCCGAGCCGGAATGGATTTTTAGAATTATACCCGCGCAATAGCTGAAGCGGCATTTCCGAAGATTTTAACTCATTTTTCTCCAAATGACGTTTTTGGGCATAAAGCGCAGGATATCTCAAAAACTTATGAATATTTTTTCATGAAATTAAAAAAATATATGTTTCAGTCTATATAAACTGAACCTAAACTTTCCTTTTTATTGTTCAAAAAAATATTTTTTTAGGTGATTATACTGTTGAAATTTTCAAAATTTTGTATTAGCTAAATACAACTTTGTATTAAAAATATAAAAGTACTTTAAATACGAATTTATTTAGGTTCCAGGGTAATTATTGTAATCTAAAGTATAATTAGGCACAAAAAAAAAGTAATTTTAGTGACAAAATTTATTTTGTAATCCTGCGCGTAAGCTGTCATACCAATTTTCTGCTCGACAAATATCTGACAGTTTAGAGCACCCTATAAATACTAATTCTGAACAACTTGAATTTTTTTTAAATACATGAAAGGAAAGAACATACTTATATCTTTCATTCCAATTAAATTTGTGTTTTTAAATCATATGCATTTTAAAATATTAAATGTTGAAAATGATATTTTTTTTTTCATTTTTTCCAATTTTAAGAGTCTTGTCCCGAGACCCCTTAAAAGATCTAAAATTTATTAGAATGTAACAAAAGTTATGAAATTTTTAACAACAACAAAAAATGCTAAATCTGTTCACCTAGTTTTAAAATACGATGCATAAATATTCTTTAAATCGGACCATAAAATGTAATTTAATCCGGGAAAATAAAACTTCATCAATGTAAAATCGCCTGCAAACTCGAATACTACTTCTTAAATCCATGCCCAGTACTTAACGCTGTATTTCCACTATCGAAGAATTTGTTGTTTCCATGGCAACAACGCACTCCATTGAAATCATATCGAATGAGTTCAGAATCGGGCTCTAAGCACAAGATTGTACTGGCGAATTAGACCCACTCCATAGCCTTAATCTCTTTCCTTCGCATCACTGTTGACTGACGTCAGTTTCGGCCTCGACTGAGCATCAATCGCTGTCAGCGCCATCTATTGTTTGAAATTCGAACTAAAATCAAGAATCACGGTAAAAAAAACTCCTGACATTATGCATAACCCTCCTGCAAGAATTATTTTAATATCTGTCGCCGTTTGCAAGTTATTAAATTTTAAAATCCATCAGTCATTTTTGGGACACCCGGTATATGCTTATATATTGTATAGACATATAATAATAAATTTAAAAAAAGGGGGGGGGGGCTATCATGCATTTAACATAATAACATTTCACATATTGCATCATCATTTAAGGATATATTTTACTATCTCAATATTCCTCATTGCTTTTTAAATTTTCACATTTATTTACATAATACAAGGCTAAATTTTACTATCAAATGTTCTTCATCTTTTTAAATGTTATTTATATTCTCATTTTTACTTTCTTCTATCTTTACAAGAAGAAAGTATTGGATTCATGAAAATTTTCGAATTCCGGTTTTCGGCGGATTTACACGTTTTAGGGGTCAGAGATTCCAAAAAACATGTTTTTACAAAATGTCTGTCTGTGACTCTGTGAATCTGTCTGTCTGTGTGTATGTGACACAAATTTTGTGGGCGCTCTCTCTCAAGAACTAATGCACGGAATTTAATAAAAATTGATATTCAGTTAGTCCCTAATACAAACTGATGCTGATTAGTTTTTGGTGTAAATCGCTCAACAGGTGGCGCTGCTATGCTGCATTTTTCACGATTTTCGCAATAGCTCTATCTCAAGAACTAATGCACGGATTTCGATCAAACATCAGATTTAGTTAGTCCTTGATATGAATTGATGATGATTACGTTTTGGTGTAAATCGCCCAACAGGTGGCGCTGTAATGATGAATTTTGCAGGATTTACACGATTTCCCCAATAGCTCTATCTTAAGAACTAACGCACGGATTTTCATCAAACTTCAGATTCAGTTAGTCCTTGATATGACTTGCTACTGATTATGTGTTGGTGTAAATCACCCAACAGGTGGCGCTTCTCTGCTGCCTTTTTCACGATTGCCTCAATAGCTCTATCAATAGAACTAATGGACGAATTTTCATCTAACTTCAGATTTAGTTGTATGTTGACACAAGTTGTTGTTAATTAGGTTTTGGTGTTAATCACCCAATAGGTGGCGCTGCTATGCAGGAATAAACACGATTTTCGTTATTGCTCTATCTCAAAAACTAATGTACGGATTTTCTCCAAACTTCAGATTCAGTCAGACGTTGACATAAATTGTTGCTGATTAGGATTTGGTATAAATCACCCAATAGGTGGCGCTGCTAGGCAGCATTTTTCTGAATTTAGACGATTTCAGCGATAGTCATATCTCAAGAACTAACGCACGGAATTTCATATCGTTAGAATCCTCATGAGATGCATAGATTGCCATTTAATTTTGGCAGTGTGATAGCGGATTTTGAAGTATTAACATGTATGAGATAGAAGAAAGTTTTGGGATTGGTACATCCGACTAGTTTTTTCTATATTATAATTTTTTGTCTTTAAAACATTAATTTAATCAATTGACCTTTTATTTTTATATAATTCTTTATTTCTTTATTTATTTATTTGTATTATTTTATTCCTTTTCTTTATTTTATTTAAGTATTTTCTTGATTTCTTCAATCATTTTCATTCCTTTTATTTTTTTTTTACTTAAGATGGCAACTCTAAACATTATTGTTATTAATCCAGTTCCAATTTATTAATCCAAATCCAATCTATTTTCTGTAATGTTTGCGTTATAAGGAGCTAAATTTTGTCATTTTAGGCTTAATGCCGGCAAAATTGGATGAAATAACGCATCTTCTATGATTGAACTCACAAGCTCCTCTGACGGTTCTGTGAGTCATTCATAGTTTCTTATTTTACATACTGGTTTCATATCTTCATTTCTAAATCATCTTTGAAACTTTATCAATTTCTTTATATGTTTGTGATTTCAAATTTATTATATATATATATATATATATATATACATACATACATACATACATATAACCATTATATAATTACAATTAATCATGTATTTCCAATTACTAAAGTTAAATTAATAAATTTAACTTCAATACATAACACTGACAATTAAAGATGGAACCTTTAACTTGTAATACAAAATCAAGCACAAGACCACTAATTCATTAGTACATTGCGGATGATTAATCCATATAAAACACAGATTATATATCACTTTCTTCCGAACACGATACCTACCATAATTCTGCACAAATCTCTTCAAATTTGATACATAAAATGAAGGGGCATAAAATCTCGGTCAAGTTCGTTAATGGGCAAAATCGGACTAAGGGGATGGAAATAGGGAGGCGTTTTGTGAAAACCGAAAAAAACCCATAACTTCTTAATTTTTGTACATATCAAATCAGTTTAAAGTTTTTATTACTTTTAAAAATTGGGCCAAAAATTTATGTATCACAGATTTTTGATAACATTAAAAATGGGCTCAAGGGGCGCAACAAATAGGGTTTTAGGGAGAAAAAAATCATAACTTCGCCAATTCTCAAGATATCAAATTCAATTAAATTTATTATAAATCTTCTTAATATTATCTACAACTTTTATATTGACAAGTTTTTGACAGGGCCAATTCATGACGAAAAAAAAATTAAAAACGAAAACAAAAAAAGGGAGTTGAAGAAGAAAAAATCCATAACCTCGTCAATTCACAAGATATAAAATCCGCATGAATTTATTATATATCTTCTTAATATTGTGTAAAACATTTATATTGACAAGTTTTTGATAGGACCAATTCTTACAAAAATGCATAGCGGTTGAAGAAAAAAATCAACGTATTAAGGGTATATTCAAATCCAAACTGCTTATTGTCTGACTCATTTTAAAATTCATTTTTGCTCTCAAACGCATCCAATGGTAGATTCTCTTATTCAGAAACTATATAATGTACCGTAATGATCGATTTTTTGATAGAGGCAGAATATATTTCAAAAAATGCTGTCAAAGTGATCATTTTGAACCGAATTTCCCGAAGCGATTGTGTTAGAAATAAAAATATTGTCCTACTGAGAAAATAATTATTTTAAAATCAAGTTTTAATTAATTGAACGAAAAATAAAAACACAGATCGTTTATAAATCTCTTCAAATATCACGTCAGTAAGTTTCATATTTTTTCTATTAAAAATTAATCGGAAAATGTGCCAGAAAATTGAGTTGTTGAGCATGGAAAAGTATTTTTTTTTTAATACCGCCTTAACAGAATTCTGATAAAACCAGTTCTTATCGGGTGTCCTAAAAAGGACTGACTGATTTTAAAATTCAATAACTTGCAAACGGTGACAGATATTTAAAAAAATCTTGCAGGAGGGTTATGCATGAGGTCAAAAGATTTTTTACAGTGATTTTCGATTTTAGTTCCAATTACAAACAATAGATGGTGCTGAGATCAATAGACGCTAAATTCAGGCTCGATTTTTGGTCCTTTGGGACCCACTTAATACATTTCCATCTCCTTTTTCCGCATGGAAGAAGAGATCGATCAAAAAATCGAGCCTGTTTTTAGCGCCTATTGCTTGCAGCGCTATCTATTGTTTGTAATTCGAACTAAAATCGAAAGTCACTGTAAAAAATTTTTTGGCCTTATGCATAACGCTCCTGCAAGAATTTTTTAAATATCTGTCACCGTTTTCAAGTTATTGAATTTTAAAATCAGTCAGTCCTTTTTAGGACACCCGGTATATAAAAATGAAATAAAAACTCATCAAAAGCGGCCAGATAAAATTGTTAAAGTGGATTTATGTTTAATCATGATTTAGTTTTTGCTGGTGAAATTAGTATACTTAACTTCGAAATCTACCTCCGCTTATGTGCCGGGCCGGCAGGGATTTTTAAATTTTGGATAAGGCGAGTTTTGAAACTCAGGTCCTCATATTAACAATACAGAAGCACATGTATTGCTATTATAATATAAAATATTTATTTAAATACGAGAAAATGAGATATTTCGCGGTGAATGTTTTACATTTGAACGCCTTATAATATTCAAAGTTTCATTTCAAAGTTATTTTTTCATTTGTTTAAAATATATACTATATATAAGTATTATGCGAAAATATCCGTTTGCGAGTAGGATAATTTCTTGATGTTTTTCTTTCTTCCTTTGAGTACTTTAGAAGTGAATTTTTATCGAGACTACGATGCAAATCATATTTTACGGTGTTAAAATCAATATGGAAAATATTATAAAAAGTAAAATGTAATAGATATACATTATTTTAACTAAAAATATCTGCACATATATTTTTTAAAGAGATAAAATATATGGGGTTTGCCGTCTAGTTTTGTAGTGAATGTTTGAATAGAATGTTTATAAATTTTCTACTGAAAGTATAAGTATTTTGCTTATACTAACATGATTTTGAGTGCCATTTGTTTCTCGTGATATGGTGTAGTCTGATCTGTTAGCCACACGGTATTAAAATACGCAATCATTAAATACATATATATACTAAAACTCTCTGAAAAATTCTCTAACAGTGCAAAAAGATTTTTAAAGTTTTTGAAAGTTTGTTTTTATTCTTTGCGACATGTTAATTAAATAAACGATTCAAAAGATCATTTGAAAAAGCTGAATAATTATTTATGGAACTCAACTCTAATAGTTCAAATAATAGAAAATAACAGTTTCAAATCAGAAAAATAGTTCAGCAAGTAGATATCAACACAACTCATAGTTAAGAGAGTATCAAAAATTAGTGAGTTTCAGAAACTTGCTCAAGTCATAATCTTGATTCCGCTACGTCCGCTTCAAAAAACTTCAAGTAAGTGACTCAACTATGTCAGAGCGAACATAATATTAGTTTCTTGACAAAATAAACACCTAGAAAACAGGCATTGTCAACAACAGTAAATTTTGTCTTTTTGATAAAAATTTCAGGATCGCGATGGAGATTCCGTCGTTTACAAAAATGTACACACATAGTTTTATCAGGCGAAAAATTAAACCCATTTACATTTCTCCATCTAATAACAGAGTTAATAGTAATTTGTAACTGCTGTTCAATGAACCACATGTCATGTCCTTGGTATGAAATCTTAAAGTCATCAACATACAAGCTACCATCTAATGAAGGGGGAAGCTAATTTAAAGTGTCATTTATTTTTATTGCAAACAGTATCACACTCATTACACTAGTTTGAGGGACAACTTCTTTAAAAAAATCTGACAAAAAATTCCCAATGCGGACCTGAAAGATACGGATGGCTTAAAAGTTCTTTATAAAAATTGGGAGATTTCCCCTAAAGTTCATATTAAAAAGGTCGAATGCACCAATGAAGGTGTGCAAAAAGAGCATCACGTGACTCCAGCGGTCTGTAAAAAAGAAGAATCGGATCCACCGCGGTAGCCTGTCTTTCTCGTTAGCCTCACTTATAACTCGAGGCTAACAAAAAAGACAGGCTACCGCGGTGGGTCCGATTCTTCTTTTTTTACAGACCGCTGAGTCACGTGATGCTCTTTTTGCGCATCTTCATTGGTGCATTCGAGCATCACGTGACTCCAGCGGTCTGTAAAAAAAGAAGAATCGGACCCACAGCGGTAGCCTGTCTTTCTCGTTAGCCTCGCTTATAACTAATGTGACGTCATTTGTCACTGAGACAACGCCCTCTACATATGGGGGCAGTTGATTACTAGCGTATCGGTGTAGTTCTGCTCTGAGGTTGCTGCATTTAAATGCAGCGAAGCGCTCGCGCTGGCAATGCAAAAGTCTGTTTAGATTGTTTTGATCGAGGATAGCGATTTTTTAACCGACTTCAAAAAGAAGGAGGTTATCAATTCGACCAGAGCACAAGTACACCGCCTAGAATAAATAGTATGTAAATCTACTATCCAAACAGCGCTAAAAAAATTGTATCCCTTAAATGTGCAATGATGCTGAAATCCAATGAGCCGATCACAGCGACATCTGCGTTATATTTTCAAATTTCTATGTAAACATTGTATTATAACATCGTCTAAACGAAATGGTCTTGGAGTTTTAGAAAATATCCTCAGATGTCGCTGCGATCGACTCTTTGGATTTCAACATTGTTTGACATTTAAGAGATACAATATTTTAGCACTTTCTAAGTACTACTGCTACAGCGTCTAGAATACCTAGTGCAGAAATATGCTATCAAAACACTGCTAAAATATTGTATCCCTTAAATGTGCGACGATACTGCTAAAAGTTCAAGTGTCGATCGCAGCGACATCTGCAGGATTTTCGTATTACATTGTACAGACTACAATTTCTTGAAGTTGTTGAAAACATCCCGCAGATGTCGCTGCGATCTGCATATTGCAGCAGTATCATTGCACATTTAAGGGATACAATATTTTAGCGCTTTTTTAAGTATTACAAGGATAGCCGATTTCCACAGAATATATTCTAGGCGCAATACTACTGCGATAGCCGATTTCCACACTATATATTCTAGACGCTTTAGCACAAGTGCTAAGTAGGGATGCTGTTGTTTTGTAGTCACAAAGTGCCTTCATATGTCAATACACAGTAGAGTGCATTGCTATGTGTAGCAACATTGTGTTTAGATTCAAATTCGGTTATCGAATTAGATATCAGAATGATTTCAGATTTTCTTCAAGTAGGATTCCTCGGTAGGAAAGTGGAGTCATACGGAGATATTTGATTGGTTGAGACGAATCTAGACAAAAGCGATTTTTAATTTTTTTTTAACCGACTTCATAAAAGGAGAAGGTTATCAATTCGACCTGTATGTATTTGTTGGTCCTGTTCGCGCATAACTTTTCTAAATATGAACCAATTTTGATATTTTTTTTTATTTGAAAGTATAAGACACCCGTGTGGTCCCATTTCAATTTCATCAAAATCTGATGATTAGAAAAAAAATAATGAAAACTTTAAAAATCAAATCCTATTTGAATAAGTCACCCGATTAGAAGCGTTCATTTTTCATACTGTTACTCTTACACAAATAGATCTTTTTAAAGTGCGAAATATTGACAGAAGAAGTTCTCTCATCCATCAAACCGGAAGGCCCACGTCGATATGATAGTGTACACCGTTAAAAATCTGCAACTTCAGCTGCAGAGTCACTCCAGCGCTTTAATAGAATATCTCTATTTTGACCAATGAGAATGCTCCACAATATACTGAAGTAACCGTTTTTCATAAAAGCAGTGGAGTGACTATGCAGCTAAAGCTGAAGATTTTTAACAGTGTAGTGACACTATTTTTAGATTCAGATTGGGTTATCGGATTAGATATCAGAATGATTTCTGATTTTGTTCCTTAGGGTTCCTGGATATGAAAGTGGAGATATACATGATATAATAATTGACTGTTGAAAAATTCTGGAAAAAAGCTAATCGCGAAGTATCTTGGTGAGCTTGCCATTATCGTCAAGCTTGGTAACTTCTGTCACCCGTATATTTTATACACTTTTCAAATGGCTATAATGGCGATGACGATTTTTACGTGGCAGCATTTTAATGATTTATTATGTTTAAATAATTAATATTAATTATAATTATTAATGCATAATTAATATATTGCATAAAACTATTACTAATATTATATTAATATATTTAATTACAAATTAATATGTATATATATATAAATTATATAATAAAAATATAACATCCAATAATAAATATAAATTATAACATTTATAATGTAATAATAGTAGTAATATATTAATTATATAGTTCCATATTATTATAATATTAATAATATATCTACCCTATATATATAAAATCCTAATGAAACGAATTTATGAAACTGAAGTATGAATCGACTGATCAAACAACTGATTATGTTTCATGGCGATTTCTCCTAAAATATGGAATACTTTGCGATGAAATTAACACCAAAAATCAATATTGATCCGCAGATTTCAAAACTGGTACAGTAGACTCCCTCAAATCCGCAAAGCTTGGGACCAGAGGTTGTGCGGATTTTAGAATTTTGCAGATTTCTGGTCATTGATTTGTTTACATTTTTGAAACATTAATTTGATTGGTAGTTAAAAAAGGGAAATTATAATGAATGCTTACAATAAAGTGAAACATTAAAATAAGTAAAATATTAAAATAATTTATTAGTTTAAAAGTAAGTAATTATTAAAATAATTATGTAAAATAAAAATTTAGAAAAATATTAAATTATTAGGGATGACATCGATTCAATTCGATTCTAAAAGTCCTATGCTGCCATCAGTGGCGTGGCGTGAAAATTTTCGGTGGTCATCGCACTTATTTAAGTTTGTGCTGAAAAATTATTAACTCTAAAATTCAATGGTTGAATGTTCAAAAAAGAAACTTTAAATCTTACCTTCACTTATACATGAACTCCAAATGTTCTGCTAAAACTGGATCGTAGAGTTTTAAAAGCTTATTAAGAGTTTTAAAATATTGCTTGGTCATCGCCGCATCCAGCGATGACCGGACGCCACGCCACTGACTGCCATCTAGTGATAGCAAGGAGAACAGTGTTAATGCTGTTATCAGTATATATAGCTTATTGCGCTCACTGTAACTTTTTTTCATTGTCATTTAGAGTCTTGAATGCTTTTCTTATACTGCTTTGTATGTTTAGAAATAAATTTGTCTATAATTTAAAAAAAAATCTGCGAAAAATAATTTTAAAATAGCGTTCTGGTTCATGGATTTTTCCATTTCGAACCCTGGAATTTTTTATATATATATGCTAATTTATATCAAAATCAAAAGTAATGTAAATTTATTTAGTAATAAATCAGCTGTAATAGCCAAAAGAGAATGATTAACAAAAAATTTAGTAAAAAAAACATTACGGTAGTCGCTGATTTCGGCGCCATCTTGAATTTTGTTCCTGCAACTTAACTGTAAATTTCATTGTTTACATCTGAAAAAATACGCGGATTTGAGGCGTTCGCGGATTTTAGGGTCGCAGATTTAAGGGAGTCTACTGTATTAGAATTTTTAAATTAGAATTAGTTTTCGAAATATTAATTTTTTTCTAATTTTATATACATTTTTCTAATGATGGCAGCTCAAATTTTAATCAAATAGATATTTTTTTTCATATTTTAGAAAAGGTTATTTTAAATTAATTTGGCGACGAGTTTGGCCCCCCTTAAATGTATGCTAAAAAATGCATCATGTTACTTTTATTCATAATTCAATTTGTATTTCATTATCATTTTATTTAATACAAAACTTTCATTTAAAATTGAAACCTTTAAAATAAATGGCTTTTACTTCATTCTTTATATACGCAACACGGTACGTAATTGGCGCCAAATGGCGTTATTTTGCCTGACATGGTAACCCGGCTATTGTTGCTTATTTATTAAAAAATGTTTATTTGAATTTATTTTATTTTTATTTGCACAAAATGTTATAAATTGTTTTGTTCTATAGTTATTAATTTGTTTTTATTTATTGTTATTTCATTTTAAAAATAACAGAAAATAATTTAAAAATACATATGTAACAGGTATTTGAAAACGAGGTTTTCGCAAATTGTCGTAAAAAAAAAAAAAAAAAAAAAAAAAAAAAAATCACGCCAAACCCGGTGCGCATGTGACAATGCAACAAATCATGAGATTTAATTTCCACTTCAAAGCAACGTTTTAATGTTATTACTTCTCCTGTCGACCAATTTTGCCAAATTATATAAATAGCCAAATTATACAAATTGATATATTTTTTTTTAAATAACGAAAGAACAAATAAATTAGTATAACATTAATTAAAATACAAATAAAATGTCGAAATAAAAATCACTTGATGGCGTGAATATGTGTAACTTCCTTAAAGTCAAGTGACATTTACGATCAACCATTATTGGCATTTAATCTTATTGTTTGGTGACAAATTTTTGGTCGATGGGATAACCAAGTAGCAGCGTTTTAATTTACCACTCGAAAAATAAAAAAATGCTAACTGGCAAGATAAAAAAAAGAGCTGTTGGCGAGATTTTCACCCGGCTAATATAAAAGTACCAGGAATTCTTTGCGATCATGGCAACTTTTATGTAGTTTTATTCGAAAAAATAATTTTGATTCTTTAATCAATATGCAAACCTTTCTTATGAAAAGCGAAGGAATCAGCCCATAGTTTATGGCAGTTTCATGACTTGAACTATTATAATATAAACGAAATAATGGCGATAGAATAATATTCGGCGACTTATCACACCCGTGGCTGGCTAACATTAAAGTACCAAAATGGCCGCCTGGAATATAAAAAGCGAAGGGATCCGCCTCGAGCTGTTGATGATAGTCACATGGCTTAGGCTATTATTATAGAGATTGTTTTCAAATCTAAAAACAGCGCAAAGAATAAGATTTCCTAACGATTAAAAATTTATCTACATGTAACTATTAAAAACAGAAAAAAAACTTTAAAATTACTATTAAATGAGTACGTGTTAAAAGCAGGAAAATATTGAAAATTATGTCTTGAAAATTGTATTTACATGTGAATATTAAAAGGGAAAAAAAACTTTAAAATAATAAATACATTAATATGCGTTTAACTCTTTCACGGACAAGACACTTCTATTCGTAAAATCTTGAAATCAGTGAATGGCACCAGAATTTACAAACAAATTTCGAAATACAAAAATGCTTTTGTTCACTTACTTAATAAAAGGGAAATTTTCATCCCAATATTCTGGTGCTAATGTGGCATTTAAGAATTAAAATTAAGTGGTCCAAAAATGAACCACCGCCCTTGAAGGGGTTGAAGCAGCAAATTCTAGTAATTGTAGTAAATTGTATTATGTCAATCGTTTTATAACGCTGTTAAAAAATACCGAGAGACAAAGACTCTGCTTAATGCATTTTATTAGGTAGCTTTCATTAAAAAAAAGCTACCTATTGCAGCCGTTCGGTTGGTTGGTTGGTTGTTTGGAGTTTTATGGAACAAGGTCCCTTCAGGAAAATGCTGCGCCAAGAAAAAAGTAAGGTGTAAAACATGGTTAAAATTTAAAAGTTACATTAAAAGACTGTATGAGATATATAAGTTATAAACAAAGTAAACTGATTGGTTGGTTGTATTTATGTCGGCCAATTATCTGCACGTGGGATATAGGCCCTAAGGGGGAGAGTGCCTTCCGTGGAGGTCTTTCTAAGGGAACCTAACCCGTATTAACGCTTGGAGAACCAAGGTTCGAAGAAAACCACGAAAACTCCGAACGATTAGGCCGACGGGCGCGATTGGGATCGAACCCAGCACCTCCCGTCTACCAGCTTCGAGAGCAGAACCTCTCAGCCACTGGTGGGGCCAAAGTAAACTGAAGAAAGAAATGTGATGATACATGTAATAAAAATAATGTACAATGAAAGTGACAATACACAAGGTTTAAAAATCCAAAATGTAATTAAAAGACAAAGCAAATATTTAAATTAAAAATCTCTAAAAGCTCTAAGGTTATGAAAAGTTAAAATTAATCCAAAAAACAAAGCATAACACAGTATAGTAATACTGCCTAAAAACAAAGTTTTAATTCAAAATTTAAAAAACTCAAAAAAAATCATGTAGGATTAAATTTTTCGAAAACAACATTTTCATCGTCATCAGAGTCATAACTGTAAGAGTCCATAGCCTCTTCTGCATAGTTCAGTAACTGTTTGGTATCCTTTACATTTGTGATTGCTGGGCTCAGGCATGATTTCTTGTCTTTTCTCTTCACAGTTTTCCACTGTGAAGAGACTTGCGTTGGAGGTTTCTTCCGTTCTTTTTGCGCACAAGTTTTTTCATTAGCTTTCTGAGTTGGGCGAATTGGTTTCACCAATTTGCTTTTATCTGGAGCTGGCGTTTGTTTAGTCTTATGTTCGGTTGATATTTTTGATTGAACTGATGATGTTCGGAGAGAATTAGGTTTCTGTAATGGTATTGGAGATGAAGCAGCCTTAGTTTCAGTCTGATGATTAGATGACTTTTTGGATCCAACTGGAGATTTCTGTGACTGAGTAAGTTGATATTCTATTGTAACTGGTTCTGAAGATGGTAGCCAACGTTCCAATAATGGGGTACCATAGCATTTACTACCAAGAGACACGTCACGGGTTTCTTTAGTTGATTGTATAATACTTGAATTATTTGGTGGAAAAGAGCAGTCAGTCTGGGTACTTATGTGCCTTACGGATTTTGATTGTTGTTTGAGTATACTGGAGTATGATGCCCCAACAGATGGGGTCCGGATTTCAACAAGTTTACGAGCTTCAGGGTAGGAGATTTTTTGGGTTATTTTAACAGCAAGAATTTTCTTTTCACGGCTCCAATTCGGACAAGAGCGAGAATATGATGTGTGATCACCCTTACAGTTTGCACAGCGTTCGGGTTTTTCACAAGCTTTACCATCATGTCCGACCTCTGCACAACGTGCACAGGTAACATTGCTACGACAGGTTGTATTAGTATGGCCATAACGTTGGCATTTAAAACAGCGGAGAGGATTAGGTATATAAGGCCTGACTGGACAGTTTAGATAACCGGCTTTAATTCTAGTAGGTAAACTATGGGTATTGAATGTGAGAATAATGTGTTTTGTAGGAAGAATTTGCCCATTTCTACGGATAGTGATACGACGAACACTATTATATTTTGATCGCTTAAATTAGATAGAAGTTCTTCTTTTGTGGAAAATAAAAGATCTGGTTCAGATATTACACCACGGCAAGTATTCAGAGTATGATGTGCTTTAACAGAAACAGAAAAAGTACTTATATTATTGGGATTTGACAAAAGTTCAGACTGCCTGGCTGAAGAAACCTCAACCAGTAAATCACCAGATTGTAATTTTTTTAGAGAATGACCATCCCCCAAGACAGACTGAAAAGTTTTTGCTATAAGAAATGGTGAAGTTTTTTGAAAGAACTATCAGAGAGACTATCAGTGCGTTTAATAACAAAAAAACGAGTAAATAAGGACTGTACATCTTGTTGCTCTCCACATGGGAGAGAAGTAGAAGGAACTTTAGTATGTCCATCCATAATTGAAAAAAATAGAATTCAGACCCCGGCCGCACCACCCACTACCGAGCCCAACAATGGGATGCACATTCGTGCACCAGTGCTAGCCAGGGCCCATACGGTCACAAGACACTCCTATGCCAGTCTCCACCCTTATCGAGATGGCTAGTAAGTACTCGCTCACTTGATCCCCAGCCAGTGACAAGTTAACAGAAACAGAGAATGGACCTATTGTATTACAATTTGATAAAAATTCAGACTGGCTGGCTGAAGTAACCTCAACCAATAAATCCCCAGACTGCAGTTTTTTGAGATTATGACCATCACCGAAAACAGACTGAAATGTTTTTGCAATAAGGAAAGGTGAAGTTTTCTTAAATGAACTATCGGACAGGCTATCAGTACGTTTGATTACAAAGAAGCGAGTGAAAAGATTGCTCTGTACAGTTTGTTGCTCTCCACATGGGAGAGGTTTGAAGGAAGTGAAGTATTTCCATCCATATTAGGAAAAAAATTCAATTCAGACCCCGCCGCAACACCCACTACCGAGCCCAACAAGGGGATGCACATTCGTGCACCAGTGCTAACCAGGGCCCATACGGTCACAAGACACTCCTATGCCAGTCTCCACCCTTAACGAGATGGCTAGAATGTACTCGCTCACTTGATCCCCAGCCAGTGACAAGTCAGCTGACCAGCCGATTGATGCATACGGGACCAATATGCACCTCCCGTCTACCTGAAGCAGAGGCCAAAGCAGTGTGTTGGTTACCCTCAACTGCCAGGATCCCCCTTTCCAGGGACACGGGTCGCCACGCACGGCAAACACGTGGGTGGTTTACAATTTTCCATGAGTCGATATACAGGATGACATCGGCTCATGCAGAATTGCCCTCACCTCCTAAGAGGAAACCACAATGAGAGTGAAACAAAGAGGAAAGAAAGGCAAGAGAAATAAGAGGAAAAAGAAAAGAGAAAGATCGCTCAGGAACCCGGGGTTGCGAAGCCCGTGAATACCTAAAGAAGGTATTCCCCTGGAGGGTGCAGCCGTTCGGAGGAAAGCGATTTCAAAAAATTTTGGTATATTTTCATCGATCATGACACCCAGACCCCGAAACCACCCTCCGTTCAAAATTGATATATATATATATCAATACCCGAGTGTCCGAGAAAGATCCGTACAACTTCAAAAATTTATTGAAAAAGAAACAATAGGGTTACAGCGCAACTAATTAGTACATTAGATAGAATAACTCAAAAAGTTTTTTTTTCTATAACTTAAGTTATTACCTTAGGAAATTTCTACATGAGACCCTTTCGTAGCACGAACAATATCAAGACGATATTCCAATTCCATCCACGACCGTTTCAGCATGCTAACATCAACAGTAGCTACAGCTGTTTGGATGTTTTGCTTTAATTCTTCGAGACTGTTAACTTGCGTTCGGTATACAGTATCTTTAACATAACCCCAAAAGAAAAAATCCAGTGGTGTTAGGTCAGGAGACCGGGGTGGCCATGCAATGGGACCATCCCTGCCAATCCAACGCTGTGGAAAAGAATTATTCAGCGACTCACGAACTGTCAATCCCCAATGAGGAGGCGCACCGTCTTGTTGGAAAAGGACATTCGGTTGAAGGTCTTGCAGTTGTGGGAATGCATAAATCTCAAGCATATCTAAGTAGGTACTTGAGGTCACAGTCGTTTCTGAAAAAAAAAAAAGGTCCAAGGATGCGATCGTGGAGCAATCCGCACCACACGTTCACCTTTTCACTGCTCCGTTGGAGTTCACGTACGGCATGTGGTTGTTCGGAGCCCCAAAATCGAACGTTATGTTTATTGACCATTCCGGACACATGAAACGTTGATTCATCGGTAAACAGTATTCGTTTCAGAAAATGTTCATCGGCATCCAAACGATGCAGCATGTCAACTGCAAATCCATAACGCTTCGCATAATCATCCGGTTGTAACGCATGCAGAATCTGAATTTTGTAGGGTGTAAGTCGCAATCGTTTATGAAGCACATCGTGTACAGTGGATCTTAGCATTTGTAGCTCCCGGGATGCTTGTCGAACTGATTTTGTAGGGCTCCTACAAAATGTTTCACGTATTCGTTCCACACTTTCTTCGCTAGTTCTAGGGCGACCATATCCTTTTTTATGTTCCACACTACCCGTTGTCATAAATTTGTGATACCACTCACGAATGCTTGACCGAGATGGTGGCGATTCCCCATACGTCGTTCGATAATTCCGTTGTGTTTGCGTATCGGATTTTGTTTCGATAAACCACGCAACACATTGAGTTTTCTTCACGCGATCCGCCATTGAAATAACTAAAATGCTTTAATATTCCTTTGCATGACATGTAGCACCATCTATGGTCAGAAACATACTGCAGAAAAAAACTTTGAGTTATTCTATCTAATGTCCTAATTAGTTTCGCTGTTACCCTACTGTTTCTTTTTCAATAAATTTTTGAAGTTGTACGGATCTTTCTCAGTCACCCTGGCGGCCATTTAAATTTTTAAGAAAAATTTAAATTTGAAATGTGGTACCGAAAAATTGAAAAAATATTTTTTTCTTATGTGTTTGACCTTGATAAAAAGATTCGGGAGCAGTTTTTGTTTTGTCTATATCTTAAAAAATGGCTAAGTTATAGTATTTTAAATTTCTAGCGTGGCTGACATTTTGAAACGTCCTGATTTTTGTCACGTGATAACAGGTGTATTATTGAACCGATTTGGATGTACCTTGGTGTGTACATAGTACATACAAATATCTCGACCGCGTTCGTTGGCCAGCTTCATTTTCCATATTGTTTCAAAAGGGTTGCCATTAAAAAAAATTTAAATTTCAAAATGAGGTATTAAAAAATTGGAAAATGAAAAAGATTTTTTTTTATGTGTTTGGCCTTGATACAAAGATTCCGGAGCAGTTTTTGATTCTGAAAATTTGTTCTTTTGTTTACATCTTAAAAAATGGTTGAATTACAGCACTTTGAATTTCTATCATGGTTAACATTTTGAAACGATCTTGTATTTGTCACGCGATAACACACGTATTCGCCTATTTCGATGTAAGAAGGCATATGGATAGTATACATCAATATCTCGACCAAGTTCGTTGGCCAGATTCATCAGCCATCTTGTTTCAAAATGGCGGCCATTAAATTAAAAAATATATATATTTAAAGTGAGGTGCAAAAAAATTAGAAATTGAAAAAGGTTTCTTTCTGAAGTATTTGACCTTGATATAAGGATTCAGGAGCATTTTTTGTTTGTCTTTATCTTAAAAAATGGCTCAGATATAGCAGTTTCAATTTCCAATGTGGGTGACAGTTTGAAAAATCTGATTTTTTGCCTGCGACAGCACTTGTATATATCAACCGATTCCGATAGGAGTGAGCATGTGCACAGGAATTACTCTGGTTTCGACCAAGTTCACTCGCTAGCCTCATCCACAATGGTGTCTTAAAATGGCAGGCACTTTAAGAAATCGCTGAATTTGGCAGCCAAATATAAGTTACTTTAAATAAAAGCACCTTGGATAAAGCTGACTAATTTCGCGAAATTCTCATTCATTATATTGATAAAAATTAGTATTGAATCTCCTATATTCGGTTTCCACTAAATTGAGCTTCGTGTGTTTGAATAATATAAATTGGCTTTTTTAAAATAAGGAATATGAAAGCTACCTCTTCCTCCCGGCACTGGCCGGAAGGACTTTTTTAGCTTCTTTTCAAATGTTTAACTAATCTTCTTTAACCAAACACGAAAACAACCATTGGATGTCTTAACAGCAACAATTCTACTTTAAATTTTTGCAATCAAAGAAAATTGAATAGAAACCCGTTTACAGGGAGATCGCTACAGGTTTTTTCAGTATAATTCAATCTTCTGTAATCTTTTTAAAACCGATCAGATTAGCGAGCTTTTATATTCTGCAGTGTCTGAACGGGGGTTGGCAAGCGTAGCTTGCAGGGGGCAGAGTCCCCAAGTTATATTATAGTATTATAATAATATTATTATTATTATTATTACTGCATTAATAAATATATAATTAATGGACCCTATTCAGGTGACATCAGACGCCAGAGCTGGCGGTATGTCGATCTGTTATTCTAGGGCTGGGATTACGGTGCCTCGCTCGATCGTAGGATAGGCGTTCCTGCGATCAGTCGTAACTTGGTATTACGGTGCCTCGGCGCAAGTCCTCGTGCTTTGGCGTAAGTCCTCCTGCAGTCAGCCAATTACAGGCCGCAGTTACATTTGTTGTGGTTGCGCGCGCATCCACTTCTGTCTTAACTTACGGCTGCATCCAAGCTGTCGTAAGATCGCGAGGCGCCGTAATGCCGTTTACGTTTTGTTTATATTGTAAGGCTGGGATTACGGTGCCTCGCTCGACCGTATCTTACGCTCGATCGTAGGATGGGCGTTCCTGCAATCGATCGTAACTTGGTATTACGGTGCCTCAGTGTAAGTCCTCGTGCTTCGGCGTAAGTCCTCCTGCAGTCAGCCAATCAGAGGCAGCAATTACATTTGTTGTGGTTGCGCGCGCATCCACTTGCGTCTTATCTTACGGCTGCTTCCAAGCTGTCGTAAGATCGTGAGGCACCGTAATGCCGTTTACGTTTTGTTTATATCGTAAGTCTCTAAGTTGATCTTAAGTGAGGCACCGTAATCCCAGCCTAAGTCTCTAAGTTGATCTTAAGCGAGGCACCGTAATCCCAGCCGAGTTACTGCACCGGCAGAATACCAGTATGTGCAGGCACAAACATCGGTAGCAGACGACTTTATCCTTGACCCAGGTTGAGTGCATACATTTTAACTGAAAATTTGCAAACTTAGGGAATTTTCTCGCATACAGAACAACATTTTGAATTTAGATTACAATATATTAAGTATATGCTGCTACATCAAAGAATTGTTTTGCGGTATTTTTAACAAACAAGCATTAATAACTCACACTCCATAGACTCTTATGCTAAACACTGCCAGGAAATACCGCCAGCAGACGAATTTTAACCTCGACCTCAGGTCGCGTGCATAAGGTCCATATATAAAGAATATGCTGCTACAACAAAGAATTGTTTTGTTGTATTTTTAACAAACAAGCATTAATAAATCACACTTCATAGACTGCTATGCTAAACACCGCCAGTAAATACCGCCAGCAGACGAATTTTAGTCTCCACTTCAGGTCGCATGCATAAGGTCCATTATGCGTAATTATTAATAATTATTATTTATACACATTTATTAATTATATTTAAATGATTTATAATGATTTATCATCGATTTTTACACTTTTCAAATGGCTATAATGGTGATTTTTATATCGTCATATTTTAAATGATGGCGATTTTTAACTTTTCAAATAAGTTTCGAAAATTATTTATTTTATTAGGGAAACAGTAAACAAGTAATAAAACTGACATTTTTTATTAAAATACAACCAAAATTCAGTAAATTGTTTTCGATATGCTTCGCGAAACTAGCAATACTTTGCCAAATCTAAATTCGATTGGATTTAGTTGAATCCATGGAGATCCAGTCACTACGAGCAGAGCTACACCGAGTCGCTAGTGCAGTTGATTGGCTAGCCATTGAGCGAATCACGGACTGTTTTTAAGAGTGTCTTTCAGTGAATTCTGGTGAGCGCGCAATTCATTCCGCGCATTTTCACCAATTTCCGGCAACACTAGCACGCTTGCTTGTTTATTTACTCTCCGCACGGCAACGTGTTTACACCTCCTGTGATTTACACGCGATCAGATGCTGCTTTTCTTTCAGCTTGTACGTTTGGTAATTAATGTTTATATGTATACATAACGTGTTTAAAATTAATATTAAACATTGATCATTAAATATAATTTTTTTTTCCCTCTAGAATAACTCAATTTATTTTTATAATCATTCTTTTGAAATATATATATATTTATTAAAAATGGTACACACGTCACATGGCATTTTATTTAATAATAATAATATTCTATTCTAAAAGTGGATTAAGATTTTCTTTTTGTTCCCACAAAAGAAAAATAAAGGCTTCATTGGTGCTATCCTAACTGTAAATCAATATATTTAAATATAAATACTAATTATTATATTATTAAGAATATAAATATTATATAACTATTAATTATACTGTTTACTCTTTCAGATTCTCTTAGTAAACATTCACATCCATCCACACAAACATAATCCACAGTTCTAATTGAAGTTGTAAAACATTTAAAATAATTACACATGCTTCACAAATATATTAGAATCTGGGATGTGCATCCTTTTTCAGAAGTGCACATTTATTCTCACAATTTTCAATAATAAAGTTCTATAAAAGGAAATTTCCTGTTCCTGTATGAATTGTTGCTGATTTGTACAATCAGGTTCATTTTTGACACTTAACCAGCCATCTGTAAGAGAAGCTATTTTTTTACATTTGTTGATCTACTTCTGCAGCATTATACAACAGTTTATTTCTGAGATATTTCTCAGATGGAGGTTTGACCTCTAGGGGGATACCTCCTTAAGTTTAAGGGCTTTGCATGCCCGAGCATCTAAACAAACTTTCTCTTTTTCATTTTCCCTCTCCTTTCTCTTTATTCTTTCCTCTTTATTTTTATTCTCATTGTGGTTTCCTCTTCGGAGGTGAGAGCAATTCTCCATTAGCCGATACCAAACTGCGTATTGACTTAGGTTAATTGAAAACCACCCACATATTTGCCGTGTGTGACAACCACTGTTCCTGGAGAGGAATACTGTTGGCAATTACATCAGTAATGCTAAATAAATTTACAGATTTCCTAAAACAGCTGGTTATTCTACTTCTTGATAACCTACATGAACACAATAGTTACCCTTCTGGAATCTTGAATAAGAGCTGCACAAAATCTATCATGTGAAGTCATGTCTTGTGTTCCATTTTTTACTTGACTGATTCCTCATATATACAGTGCTACATCTGCACATGAGAACATCTATAGGTTAGGCAAATGACATGCAATATTTTACATTTTTACTGTAATTTTTTTTTTTTTTTACTTCAATTCTGTTATTTCTTTTGTGATTTATTAGCTTTAAATAATTAATATTAATCATTATTATTGATGCATAATTAATATATTACATAAAACTATTACTAATATTATATTAATACATTTAATTACAAATTAATATGTATATATAATTATATAATAAAAATATAACATCCAATAATAAATATTAAATATAAATTAATTATAACAATTATAATGTAATAATAGTAGTAATTTATTAATTATATAGTTCCATATTATTATAATATTAATAATATATCTACCCTATATATATAAAATCCTAATGAAATGGAAGTATGAATCGACTGATTAAACAACTGATTATGTTTCATGGCGATTTCTCCTAAAATATGGAATACTTTGCGATGAAATTAACACCAAAATCAATATTGATCCGCAGATTTCAAAACTGGTATTAGAATTTTTAAATTCGAATTAGTTTTCGAAATATTAATTTTTTTCTAATTTTATATACAGTTTTTCTAATGATGGCAACTCAAATTTTAATCAAATAGATATTTTTTTTTCATATTTTACAAAAGGTTATTTTAAATTAATTTTGCGACGAGTTTGGCCTCCCTTAAATGTATGCTAAGAAATGCATCATGTTACTTTTATTCATAATTCAATTTGTATTTCATTATCATTTTATTTAATACAAAACTTTCATTTAAAATTGAAACCTTTAAAAAAATGGCTTTTACTTCATTCTTTATATACGCAACGCAGTACCTAATTGGCACCACAATGGCGTTATTTCCTGACATGGTAACCCTGCTATTGTTACTTATTTATTAAAAAATGTTTATTTGAATTTATTTTATTTTTACTTGCACAAAATGTTATAAATTGTTTTGTTCTATAGTTATTAATTTTTTTTTATTTATTGTTATTTCATTTTAAAAATAACAGAAAATAATTTAAAAATACATATGTAAGAGGTATTTGAAAACGAGGTTTTCGCAAATTGTCATAAAAAAAAATCACGCCAAACCCGGTGCGTATGTGACAATGCAACAAATCATGAGATTTAATTTCCACTTCAAAGAAACGTTTTAATGTTATTACTTCTCCCGTCGACCAATTTTGCCAAATTATACAAATTGACATATTTTTTTATTTTAAATAACAAAAGAACAAATAAATTAGTATAACATTAATAAAAATACAAATAAAATGTCGAAATAAAAATCACTTGATGGCGTGAACATGTGTAACTTCCATAAAGTCAAGTGAATGTGGCATTTACGATCAACCATTATTGGCATTTAATCTTATAGTTTGGCGGCAGATTTTTGGTCGATGGGATAACCAAGTAGCAGCGTTTTAATTTACCACTCGAAAAATAAAAAAATGCTAACTGGCGAGTTAAAAAAAAGCTATTGGCGAGATTTTCACCCGGCTAATATAAAAGTGCCAGGAATTCTTTGCGATCATGGCAACTTTTATGTAGTTTTATTCGAAAAAATAATTCTGATTCTTTAATCAAAATGGAAACCTTTCTTATGAAAAGCGAAGGAATCAGCCCGTTGTTTATGGCAGTTTCATGACTTGGACTATTATAATATAAACGAAATAATGGCGATAGAATAACATTCGGCGACTTATCACACCTGTGGCTGGCTAACATTAAAGTACCAAAATGGCCGCTTGGAATATAAAAAGCGAAGGGATCCGCCTGGAGCTGTTGATGATAGTCACATGGCTTAGGCTATTATTATAGAGATTGTTTTCAAATCTAAAAACAGCGCAAAGAAATGGATTTCCTAACAATTAAAAATTTATCTACACGTGACTATTAAAAACAGAAAAAAACTTTAAAATTACTATTAAATGAGTATGTGTTAAAAGCAGGAAAATATTGAAAATTATGTCTTGAAAATTGTATTTACATGTGAATATTAAAAGGGAAAGGAAACTTTAAAATAATAAATACATTAATATGCGTTAACTCTTTCACGCACAAGACACTCTATTCATAAAATCTTGAAATCAGTGAATGGCACCAGAATTTACAAACAAATTTCGAAATACAAAAATGCTTTTGTTCACTTACTTAATAAAAGGGAAATTTTCATCCCAATATTCTGGTGCTAATGTGGCATTTAAGAATTAAAATTAAGTTGTCCAAAAATGAACCACCGCTCTTGAAGGGGTTAAAGCAGCAAATTTTAGTAATTGTAGTAAATTGTATTATGTCAGTCGTTTTATTACGCTGTTAAAAAATACCGAGAGACCAAGACTCTGTTTGCTTAATGCATTTTATTTTAGCTTCTTTTCAAATGTTTAACTGATCTTCTTTAACCAAACACGAAAACAACTACTGGATGTCTTAACAGCAACTGATTCTACCTTAAATTTTTGTAATCAAAGAAAATTGAATGGAAACCCGTTTACAGGGAGATCGCTACAGGTTTTTTCAGTATAATTCAATCTTCTCTAATCTTTTTAAAACCGATCAGATTAGCGTGCTTTTAGATTCTGCAGTATCTGAACGGAAGTTGGGAAGCGTAGCTTGCAGGGGGCAAGAGCCTCCTAGTTATATTATAGTATTATAATAATAATATTATTATTATAATTACTGCATTAATTAATATATATTTAATGGACCCTATTCAGGTGACGTCAGACGCAAGAGCTGGCGGTATGTCAATCTGTTATTCTAGTTACTGCACCGGCAGAATACCAGTATGTGCAGGCACAAACATCGGTAGCAGACGACTTTAGCCTTGACCCAGGTTGAGTGCATACATTTTAACTGAAAATTTGGAAAATTAGGGAATTTTCTCGCATACAGAACAACATTTTGAATTTAGATTACAATATATTAAGTATATGCTGCTACATCAAAGAATTTTTTGCAGTATTTATAACAAACAAGCATTAATAACTCGCACTCCAAATACTGCTATGCTAAACACTGCCAGTAAATACTGCCAGCAGACGAATTTTAGCCTCGACCTCAGGTCACATGCATAAGGTCCATATATAAAGAATAGGCTGCTACAACAAAGAATTGTTTTGTTCTATTTTTAACAAACAAGCATTAATAAATCACACTTCATAGACTTCTATGCTAAACACCACCAGTAAATACCGCCAGCAGACGAATTTTAGTCTCGACTTCAGGTCGCATGCATAAGGTCCATTATGCGTAATTATTAATAATTATTTATACACATTTATTAATTATATTTAAATGATTTATTATTATTTATCATCGATTTTTACACTTTTCAAATGGCTATAATGGTGATTTTTGTATCGTCATATTTTAAATGATGGTGATTTTTACACTTTTCAAATAAGTTTCGAAAATTGTTTACTGTATCCCTAATAAAATAAATAAGTAATAAAACTGACATTATTTATTAAAATACAACCAAAATTCAGTAAATTGTTTTCAATATGCTTCGCGAAACTAGCAATACTTCGCCAAATCTAAATTCGATTGGACTTAGTTGAATCCATGGAGCTATGAAAATGAAAATTAATCTTCATAGCTCCATGGTTGAATCCAGGCACTACAAGCAGAGCTACACCGAGACGCTAGTGCAGTTGATTGGCTAGCCATTGAGCGAATCGCGGACTATCTTTCAGAGTGTATTTCACTCAATTCTGGTGAGCGTGCAATTCATTATGCACATTTCCCCCAATTTCCGGCAACACTAACACACTTGCTTGTTTATTTACTCTCCGCACGGCAACGTGTTTACACCTCCTGTGGTTTACACACGATCAGATTCTGCTATTCTTCCAGCTTGTGCGTTTGGGGTAATTAATGTTTATATGTATACATAACGTATTTAAAATTAATATTAAACATTGATTATTAAATATAATTTGTTTTTTTCCCTCTAGAATCACTCAATTTATTTTTATAATCATTCTTTTGAAATATATATATATATTTATTAAAAATGGTACACACGTCACATGGCATTTTATTTAATAATAATATTATTCTATTCTAAAAGTGAATTAACATTTTCTTTTTGTTCCCACAAAAGAAAAATTAAGGCTTCATTGGTGCTATCCTAACTGTAAACAGTGGTCTGTCCAGACTTTTCTCACAGGTTCCTGTTTTTGTGAAATTGTGAAGTTTTTCTTATTTTTGTGAAAATTCTAGTCATAATTTTGTGAATTTTAAATTATCGATGTCTTCATGTTCTATCCTTCATGTATAAAAAGCTAATAATATGCTATTTGGTGAGTTCAGCTGCTTACTTACAGGCCATATTTTATTTTTAAATGACTAAATTTGTGAAAAGTTCAATTTCAAAGTGAAAAAATTCTGTGAAAGGTCTATTTAAGAGGCAAATAGTTTTGTGAAGGGTCCTGTTTTGGGATAAAATATCTTGTGAAGGGTCCTATTTGGGGATAAATAATTTTGTAAGGGTCCTGTTTTTAAGATAAATTATTTTGTGAAGGGTCCTTTAAAGGACCTAAAAATTTCCTAAACATATCCCTGGTAAATCAATATATTTAAATATAAATACTAATTATTATACTATTAAGAATATAAATATTATTTAACTATTATTTATACTATTTACTCTTTCAGATTCTCTTAGTAAACATTCATATCCACCCACACAAACATAATCCACAGTTCTAATTGAAGTTGTAAAACATTTAAAATAATTACACATGCTTCACAAATATATTAGAATCTGGGATGTGCATCTTTTTTCAGAAGTGCACATTTATTCTCATAATTTTCAATAATAAAGTTCTATAAAAGGAAGCTTCCTGTTCCTGTATGAATTGTTGCTGATTTGTACAATCAGGTTCACTTTTGACACTTAACCAGCCATCTGTAAGAGAAGCAATTTTTTTACATTTGTTGATCTACTTCTGCAGCATTATACAACAGTTTATTTCTGAGATATTTCTCAGATGGAGGTTTGACCTCTAGGGGGATACCTCCTTAAGTTTAAGGGCTTTGCATACCCGAGCATCTAAACAAACTTTCTCTTTTTCATTTTCCCTCTCCTTTCTCTTTATTCTTTCCTCTTTATTTTTATTCTCATTGTGGTTTCCTCTTCGGAGGTGAGAGCAATTCTCCATTAGCCGATACCAAACTGCGTATTGACTTAGGTTAATTGAAAACCACCCACATATTTGCCGTGTGTGACAACCACTGTTCCTGGAGAGGAATACTGTTGGCAATTACATCAGTAATGCTAAATAAATTTACAGATTTCCTAAAACAGCTGGTTATTCTACTTCTTGATAACCTACATGAACACAATAGTTACCCTTCTGGAATCTTGAATAAGAGCTGCACAAAATCTATCATGTGAAGTCATGTCTTGTGTTCCATTTTTTACTTGACTGATTCCTCATATATACAGTGCTACATCTGCACATGAGGACATCTATAGGTTAGGCAAATGACACGTGCAATATTTTACATTTTTACTGTATTTTTTTTTTTTTTTTTACTTCAATTCTGTTATCTCCTTTGTCCTTTAGCAGAAGTAAGAAGTGTTTGCCATTAGAAATTCTTTGTGTAAAGCTTCAACATCAATTGATAGTAGATAATATCAAGATATTATGCCTTATTGTGTGTGATCTTTATAAAATTGTAAGTTTTTTTTTTTTTTTCTTTTTTGCATCTGCTTTTGCACTCGCAGAACAATTCTGATTTACAGTGTGAGTAAAAAACATAAAATTACACATAAAACATAAAAACAATATTTCATAAAACACAAAATTTCGGATGAAAGGTACAGAGTATAATCCTTAAAGAACTTGTTTCAGACTACAATGTGCACTCACAGTCAAGTGACTCGAAACAGGCAAAATTAATACTATTTCATTGTAGAATTGATAATCATACAAACACAATTTAAACGATATACAAAAAATTCACAGTGTTGGCCACAAGGTGATCTGATTCATAAATTCCACATACAGTCGAACCTCCATATATTGAAGTAGCAAATTTACAGAAAAAAATTAGATATACAGAAACGATCTTAGTTTTAAAATTATTACTCCTAAAACGTTAAAATTAAAGCTAATTTCCTTATACAGAACTCCATTTCTAATTTATATGTGAATCACATTAAATGAAAGTTAATAATGGAAAAAAAAAATGAATTAGTATGAAAGGTTTATTGTGTACTACATACCTTTTAGTATAAAAACAATAATTCAGACAGTAGTTACAATGATCACAGTTACATTCTGTTAAAAAAATTATGAATATCTTGCTGAACTGCCAGTTTTGTGGAAAGCTCATCAAAGAAATATTCAGATTTATTCTGTCCACTAAAAACTTCATCAGGAACATTTTTACGAAGTCCACGATTGATCCAGTATTGTTTCAAATGCATCTCGCATTTCTTTTTTCGGTGGCTTGAAAGTGTTCTCAGATTCATTTACTTCCTCTGGTTCTTCGATTTCTTTTTCAGATTCATGAAACGAATTTAGTATGTCTTCATCTGTAGGATAATCAGCAACAATTTACTTATCACCGACTGTCAGGAATTCGTTAAGAAGAATACTGTCTGTAATGTGACCATGGCAATGCAAATTTTCCCAAGACTATTGGATTTGCGGGAACACATCATGTTCTTCGATTTTCGGTAATACACTGAACCCAGCTTTTGCAAAATGGTTTTTTATTGTTGATTCAGAAACATAATTTTCCCAAACTTTGGCTAATTCGGCCACACATATCCTCAGATCAATCACCTTATGCAAAAGTTTTTTATTTTCAGATGTCCAGATAAGTCGTCAGAGAATGCATTTTCTGTAATGAAGTTTCAGGTTTTTTATTACATCCTGGTCCATTGGTTGCAATTTTGAAGTGGTGTTCGGGGAAAGAAAAAGCAAATCAACATTTGATAATTTTGAAGACAATTGTCTTCGGGCAATTGTCTACAAGTAAAGCAATTTTTCTATCCAATTTGAAAATCCACTTTTAAAAAATTTCACTTGCCATCCATGAGTTTCTATTAGAACAATAGTCAATCTCTAAAGATGTTACATTTTTGAATACTCTAGGGTTCTTACTTTTACCTACTACCAATAATTGAAGTTTTTCTTTGCCAGTCATGTTAGTGCCTGCAACTACTGTTATTTTATCCTTACTGTTCTTGCCTCCATGATGATCATCGTCTTTGAAATTTATAGTTTTGATGGGTAAACACTTATAAAAGAGTCCCATTTCATCAGCATTAAAAATATCATCGGACTGATAATCTTTTATAATATTTTTCAGATCATTGCTTTTCCAGTCATCACAGACAGCTTCAGATACACTTTTACTTTCTCTGGAAATAACCTTTCCCTTGATGCCATGGCTTTTCTTAAATTTGTCCAACCAACCAGATTCATCACATCCAAAATATTTAGCATATTCTAATGCCTTCTCTTTTATGAGAGGACCAGAGATCGGGAAGTTCTGATCTTGAATGCTCTTTATCCAATTTAAAACGGCCTCATCCACTGTATCGTAAGTGCATGTTTTCGAACGTTTCTTTTAGGTTCAGTACTTTCATAGGATTTCATTATGGCATTCTGATTTTTTATAATAGTCAACACTATGCTTGTGGGGTTACCAAATTAGCAGAAATGTCTTATTTGCACATTCTGCTGTCTACATTTTTCAGCAGTTCAACTTTATTTACAACACTAAGGGATTTTCTTTTTGCCATTGTGATCGAGAGAAAAAGTAAAAGTTCAAAACTAATTTATAACACACTACTTAAATTTCAACTGAAAACAGATTTAAGAGTGAGGAACAACCATCAGACAAAGGGAATAGCTAGAAACTGGTTTCACAACAGGGACCAAGATTTGGTAACCTTTTCTTCAAAGATACATCTGTGCTCTCCGTCACGTAATGGAGGGCAGAGATGTGCACCAGTCTGGTTCGTCTCCCATCAATAGCTCCTCGGAATCACTTGCTGCATCTTGATTTGACTAAGAATTAAACCTGACAGTTGTAAATAAACTGATCACCGCCAAAAAAGGCATCCTTTTGGCAATGAAAGGGCGAAAACATGTTGGATTCAAGTTCTGGCTGAAAGAAAAATGGGGTTCGTGTTTCACTGCAGGACAGGTCGCAACCGAAATTCGAAAATGAGTTGGGGGAACAACCATCTGTTTGTCCACCCCTCATCCCCAGCTGGCATGTGGGGTTCGTAGTAACCTTCACTAAACTTCCTTTATCCCCTGACCTTCATTTTTCAAGAGACAACAGGCAAATGGTCTAAATTGGAATAAAATCTCTTGATATGTCTTGAAAAAAGTTTCGATATATAGAGGTTTTTTTGATACAGAGAAACAGTTTTTCTATGTAATGAACATAGACATTTGCTAAAAGTTCGATATATAGAAAATTTCAATGTGTGGAGATTCGACTGTAAGTATATTTACAAAAAGAAAAAGTACAAACTTACAGCTATATATTTCTGAAGGGAAAGGAGGGGGGGGGGGGGGGATCTCAAGAATTTTTGTATGCGAAGCAGGCAGATATCTTAAACGTGTCTAACATAAAAAGATAGAAATAATATTGATTTTAAAGGAAGTAACATTTAAAATCTTTTTTTTTTTTTTTACTTTAAAAAAAAGCTAGTAAGAGGAAACAGTAGAAAGCATATCACATTTCACAGAAATGGATATAAAATATGGCTTTAAGATTATGATTTTAGCCAACATAGTTTTAAGTGTTATTGTGAAATTAAGATTTGTTAGTAAGACGGGTTATTACACTAGCTGGAAAACCTTAAAAAATCATGGAAATTGTCCATAAAAACAAACAGTTTCAATATTTTATCCTTAATCTGAAACAGCTACAGAATTTGAGAAAAATTCTCCAGAATCATGTAATAAGCAAGACCGATGTGCCACAAGAGATGAAACTTTTTCATAAGTTGGCAAATTTCAGTTTTTTTTTTTTTTTTTTTTTTTACAACCCATCTAGAAACATTTTAAGTTTAAAAACAAGAATAAATAACAAATCAATCAGAACAATTCTTCTCTCTCCAAGTATCCATTTCCGCTCCCTCATTCTTCCTGTTAAAAATAAAATTCATTTTGCAGGGGTCAATACAGGTTTTTAATAATAACTTCTTTAAATCCTTCAGCTAAAGTTTTCCTTTCTGGTGAGCTTATTTTGTTTAATTATTAAACATTTTAATAAAAATAATCAATGAAAAGTATATTTTTAGTGAAAGGGGTTTTGTGAGGGGGCCTGTTTTATTGAAAAGAATTTTGCGAAGGGGCCTGTTTTATTAAATGGATTTTTGTGAAGGGGACCTAAATAGGACCCAAATTTTGCCTGGATCGACCCCTGTTTTGACATTGGCGATTTTGGGACATTGTTTCTACAGTAAATGTCACACAGTACACAACTATTGAATTGTACTAAACAAGGCCGAAACTAGCGCTTTTTGCACCCGGGGCAAGCATGGATTTTGGCGCCCTCCCCCTTCCGCAGAGTATATTTACAAAGAGAATTTTACTAATTTTCTAATAGCTGACTTATTTTAATATATGTAATCTTAAAATATGTAATACTGCACTACACAATCTACAATGGCGGATCCAACAAAAATATTCTAAAGACAGAGTCCCGATTATCCGAGTCCTGCTTAACCGAGTTTCCGCTTTCACCGAGTTATTTTCTTCTCATGGACTGATGGCTTCTATTATTATGAAACTGCCATTATACATGAAGTGTTAGGTGAAGATGAAAGGGCAGCCGTAAAAAGTTAGAACTGATTTTCTAGTCAGAATGGGAAGAAAAAAATGGCCATAATTTTTTTTGAAGCCATCAGTCCATCAGAAAAAAATGATCCATACCAAAGGTATAATCCTTCATTTGGCGCCCGGGGCACATGCACCCTCTGCCCCCCCCCCCCCTAGTTATGGCCTTGGTACTAAAACGTCTGACAATTTCAACACCACTAATTACATTATGCAAAATTGAAGCTACCAATTCTAATTTATCACTGTATTGGATCATTCTACTTTAATTAAACTTATATTGTTACATTTCCCCCCCCCCCCCCACACACACACACAAAAAAAAACAATTTATTTTACAGAAAATTACATTAAAGGATCTTAAATTTCAGACTTAAAGAAAAGGATACAAGGATATTTGAAAAAACAAAGAAAGATAAATAAATTTGTTAACATGATAATATGTTGACATTATGAAAAATATTTTATGTCATATACTTACCTTATTTACAATTTTTGCAGTAATAGGTGATTTTTTGATACATTTTAAACATACCATCTTCATGCATGAAAAGCCTTTTTTGTTTGTGGCATTGCTTTACACTTTTCAGTTTCACATTTTTTGCATTTAAGAGAAAGGTTTTGGTTTAGTACTGGTGTATGATTTTGATAGTGGTAGATTTTTTATCCTTTAAATAATTTGAACGAAATTCATTTGCTAACTGTTGAACATAACATTTCCTTGAAATGTAATTGTCTGGCACTGATTTGTAAATAAATCAAGCATTTATAACTGCAATGTCAAAAGGCTGTAAAATATATGTATGGGCTCTCTAACTAAACCGGCATTTACTATTTTCTAGCCATCTTATCTAAAATGTCTATGCCATAGGGTTTACAGTTTCTGGTGTTTTCGTTACCTGCAATTGTAAAGTTTGAATGAAGTGTGCTCAGTATAATGGCTTTCTTCTGCCTTTTTCCTTGATATATAGTAAGTATGGCAACGGAAAATTACTGTTTTTATACATTCATAGAATAAAGACAGTGTTTTTTATTTTTCAGACAATATCAACAATCCTCTTTTCGAGCTTGATTCACAGTTCCTTCTGTACATGTTTTACATTTTATCAGATATTTTGATAGTTCCAGTGAAATAAAAAAAGTTATCAACTGACATGTTATGACCTTTATTTTTATAAATTAGTCACTAAGTCCGAAGTAAGGCACTAAATACAAAATAAGGAGATAAGTTTGAAGGCTCACAACCATCTGATTTTATAATAATTCTCTCAATAGATTTGATATTTCTTCGGGACACAGACCTTTTTCACGTAACATAAATTAAAAAAAAAAATAGTCTCTGAAAGAATAAAATTTCTCTCATGAATAAAATACTTTCAAATACAGTAGACTCTCTCAAATCTGCAACCCTAGAACCTACACATCATTGCAGATGCATACAATGAAACTATCATTTCATACATAAGGACAAAATTAGACTTTTTTATATTGCAGTTAATATCACTTAACTCATGCATTTTCATGAAGGAAGAATAAATTCATTTCTGAAAAAATTCAAAATATTGTTGATATCACTGGTAATCACAAACTTTTAAAAATATATTATGTATTAATCAAGCTTTTTTGATTATTAAGGTCTAGTGTTGTAGTGAAGTGAGGTTAACACAGTTGCTGGCAATCGTATCCATGGGTAAAGAATTCTGGCTGAGTGTTGCTGTGACATCCCTTTTTTGTAAACACTTTTTTGGTATCTTGCATCTTTTTTACTTGATTCAGTCAAGAGAAAATTATGCATTAGTAATTCGTTAAGTCAGTGCCGAACATAATTCATTCATTTACAACTCGCAGTTTCTTGCAATGCTGGCAGTTTTTCTGGGTACAAGTTTTAATTTCAATCTTATCTTCAGTAGAATCTTTTGCACTATTTTTGTCTTGTTGACAATTCATTTTTATATAAAAGTGATAAAACAAATAATTGAAATGCGTCCCTTGACCTTAAAAACTCTGGACATCCGATATTTGTAAATTGACACACAGTGGCATTCATAGAGATAATTAAAGCAGAGTAAACCATGGCAAACCTAATTTCTCTCTCGAAAACAATGCGAGTTTCCAACGTCCACTGGCATTGGTTTGCCTGTCAAAATCCTTTTGACAACCGACTCCTAATGGCTAGGCGAGGCCCTACCCACTTTTTGCACACAAAACTCTCCTGTCAAAATATGCAATGTCAGGAAGCACTTACTCGCATATTTCTGTGTCACAAAGTGGGAACTAGGTGCCCATCCTTTTACCTACGCTGTACCAAAGTTTGCCCTTCGTAAGATAGATCGCACTTGAGTTATTTACTTTTATGTTACCGGCAAACTCTGAGACTTAGACAGATTTTTTAGTGTTTCTCACGAATACATGGAATCTCCATAGGGCGTGAATCTGTCCACTACCCCCTACATACTAAATGCCTCTCGCATTCACTGTTTTCCCCATATAAGAACTGGAAGTCAGCTTAGCCCCAAAATGCTCTGCCATCTATCGGTGACAATTGACATGATTTTTAAAAACCTGTAGATAAATAACATAAATTTTTGTTATTTATTCCTAGAATTTCACTTTTTTTTTCTCTTTTCGTATTTATTTTAATTGTTGTATTAAATGATATTTATTCTATAAAATTTGAAAAGAGAAATTATTTCATATTTTCTCTTCAATTTCAAATGATGAATGATAAAATAACGCACATAATTTATTTTATTATGTGAATTTTATATTATATGTTCTTTTTTAAAATTAATTATAATATATAAATTAATAGCACTTACATTTACTTGTAAATAGATTTCCATCAAAAATAAAATAAACAAGGTTTATGAAGTGAAAATATTTATTAACACTATAAAATGGTACATGAATTTTAATCAATGGATCAAAAACTATGAGCAAGTTTTAAAAGGTTATTGCAAAACATAAAAGTATTTGATTAAATTAAATTTTACTAAATAGTAAGACATGTATTTCTTTCAGGCAAAATATTAATAATAAACAAAGTTAATGTGGGGTGAATGTGTCAGTGAAGGACAATCTTAAGGAATTGCTTTAAAAATAATTTTTAATTATAATTATTATATTCCTGTTTTTTTGACATTATATTAATCTATCAACAATATTTAACTAACTTCATAGTTGTACTTCCCATTGTGAATTAAAATTTAATTCTAATAACATAATTACTTGACACTCCAGTACTAGTACCATACAGTTGCCTCAATAAATAGATTGCAATATTTTTCTGAACTTCCCTATTTAATATTTTCTATCTAAAATAATTAAATCATTGATATTGTGATAATAATACTATGAATATTAATTACCTTTATCATAATAATGAAACTAGCAAGTCTTTTTTTAAGTGTTTAAAAAACATTTAACTCACAGTTTCATTTCTTTTATATTTGAATTATTAATTATTATAAGTAATCATCAAGTACTTTCAGGAAATTTAAATAGTTGGAAATATGATTCTGTTCAATGATGCTCCAAGACGCATTTTTTTTCATCTGTTTGGCTACTCCCCCCCCCCCCACACACACACACCAGGGCCAAAACTAGCCTTTTTTGCACCCGGGGCAAACATGGATTTTGGCGCACCCCTCCCCCCCCCCTCCCTCTTCCACAAAGTATAGATACAAAGAGAATTTTACTAATTTTATAATAGACGACTTATTTCAAAATTTAAAATACGTAATCATGAAATATGTAATACTGAACTAGGTAATCTACAGTGGCGGATCCAAGGGGGAGGTCCCTCTGAACACCAGCAAAAATATTCTAAAGATCATTTTTAAAATGAAATATACAGTAGAGTCCCGATTATCCGAGTCCTGCCTAACCGAGTTTCCGCTTTCACCGAGTTATTTTATTCTGATGGACTGATGGCTTCCATTATTATAAAACAGCCATTATAAATTAAGTGTTAGGTGAAGATGAAAGAGTAGTCGTAAAAAGTTAGAACTCTGATTTTCTGGTCAGAATGGGAAAAATATGGGCATATTTTTTTTTCTTTTTTTTTCCCCATTCTAACCAGAAAATCAGAGTTCTAACTTTTTACGACTGCTCTTTCATCTTCACCTAGCACTTCATTTATAATCGCTGTTCCATAATAATGAAAGCCACCAGTTCGTCAGAATAAAATGATCCATTCTAAAGGTAAAATCCTTCGTTTGGCGCCCCTTCATTCTGACGCCCGGGACACATGCCCCCTCTGCCCCCCCCCCCCCCTTAGTTTCGGCCCTGCCACACGCACACATACACACGCATGTTGCCTGAATAAATTGATTACAATGTTTTTCTGAAATTCCCTATTTAATATTTTCTATCTAAAATAATTAAATTATTGATATTGTGATAATAATATTATAAATATTAGTGACATTTATTGTAATAATGAAATTAGCAAGTCTTCGGGTCAGGACCTCAAACGTCAATTCTGCAGCTTTTTTTTCTTTCTCCCTGTCTCTCTTTCTCTCTCTCTCTCTTTTTTTTTTTTTTTTTTTTTTTTTTTTTGCAGTGTTTAAACAATCAGCTCACAGTTTCATTTTTATTTGCATTATTAATTATTACGAGTAATATATGAAGTACTTTCAGGAAATTTAATAAATTGGAAATACGATTCTATGCACTGATGTTCCAAGACACTTTTTTCAGGGTCAGGACCTCAAACATCAATTCTGCTCTCTCTCTCTCTCTTTTTTGCAGCGTTTAAAACAGTCAACTCACAGTTTCATCTCTTTCATATTTGCATTATTAATTATTACGAGTAATATATCAAATACTTTCAGGAAATTTAATAAATTGGAACTCACTCTCTCTTTTTTATTTTTTTTTTCTTCTTGCAGTGTTTAAAACAGTCAACTCAGTTTCATTTCTTTCATATTTGCATTATTAATTATTACGAGTAATAGATCAAGTACTTTCAAGAAATGTAAGTTGGAAATACGATTCTGTGCACTGATGTTCCAAGACACTTTTTTCATCTTTTTTACTATCCTCCCCCCCCCCCCCCCCCCCCGATACACACACACGTTGCCTCAAAAATTGAAAAATGTATTTTTTTTAATTCCTTATTTTATATTTTCTATATAAAATAATTAATTTATTGATATTGTGATAATAATACTATATATATTAATTACATTTATTATGATAATGAAACTAGCAAGACTTCCGGTCAAGGCCTCAAAACGTCAATTCTGCAGTTTTTTTTTTTTTAAACGTTTAATTTAGTTTTATTTCTTTTATATTTGTATTATTAATTATTACAAGTAATAATCAAGTACTTTCAGGAATGAAATTATTGATATATTTCAATTATATAATATTTATATTGCTTCAAAACACAATGCTATGAATACATATTTATTTTGATCACATTACTAATTCGTATTCGATTTCATCGTGTATCATTTATTATTACTATCGTTATCATTTTGCTGGAAGAAATTTAAATAATTTTGAATGTTATTGTATTTTTATTTTCATACAGAAAAGGCTTAGCATAATTATTTGATAAAAAGAAATACTTTGATCTATCATTTTTATTATTAATAATAACAATATTATTTCGGATTCTTTCAGATTAAGGTACTCTTTTCCTTTTAAGACATTGTAAATTAATAAAAATACATCTTATTAATAGCAACTGTACATTAATTTAATTTATTATTATTCAACGGAGTGTTATTAGAAACATGCAAATAATAGTAGTAAAAATATCTATTTGTATTTTTAAAAATACAATGAAAAAAAGTTAAAAAGACTCGTTGACTGTCTTCTACAGGAATGGTGAAAAGAAATATTTTCCTTTATCTTGCTGGATGAACAGCAGTAAGGCACACAGCAATATGGCAATTTTTAGAGAATATATTAACTTCATTAAAAGTAAACATTCTGTTTAAAAAAATCACAAATTACTGCAAAAAAATATAAAAAATAATAGCTTTCAAAGGCAGGTCTATGAGGCGATCCATGTAAATACAGCAATAACATACCCCAAACAGTAGCGCCATCTATCAACCTTGCTGACTTCCATTTTTGAGTCAAATGCGAGAGGCATGTAGTATGTAGGGGGTAGTGATCTGTCATTTATGAGGGCTTTTACATGTGGAAAACTGAAAAGGCTAAGTTTCCACAACTCTATCACTATGTCCTGAGGTCCACGCGGACCCGCACTTTTCACATAAGCCATATAATGCTTGAATTTTTTCATTTTCAGCCACTAAATATTTCTGTGCCCTTGTCCTCTTGGAGTGATTTCTTTCATAATTATTGGAGGTTGGTTGGTTGATTGGGGTTTTATGGCGCTAAGTCCCTTTACGGACATGCTGCGCCAGGAAATGGTTGAAAACAAAACACACAAATATAATTTAAAAAGTTAAAAAATGATCATAACAATATGATAAGAAAAACAACAAAGAGTGAAAAACAGTGGTGATAATTATTGGAGGAGTACTCACTTTTCACATAAACCATAAAATGCTTGAATTCTTTCATTTTTAGCTGCTTGATATTTCTGTGCCCTTGTCTTCTTGGAGACATAAATAAAAAATAACCATCGGAAAATTAAGAATATGAGGAAAATTACATCCAACAGTTGTTTTGTTTAATAATTACTGGAGAAATAGCGGTTTTCACATAAGCCATATATTTCTTGATTTTGAATTCTAAATTTACTTTGAATTAGGAAAAAATGTTTCTCTTTTATATTGTCCAGTTTTATTGGTGCCATCGTACTCCACAGATTCGCAATTACTGTATTCTTCCTTGTTTAGCTGCTGATATTTCTGTGTTCTTGATCACTTAGGAGAAATAATAAAAAATATATATAAAAACTGCTATAATGCAAATTGCCTCCAACTGGTATTTAAATTGAGAATGATTAACCTTATCACTATGTCCTGGGGTCCACGCCGACCCAAGCACTTTCAACAGGCTGTCAAGAATATGTTAAAATTAATGTAAATTTAATATTTTTTGGTATAAATGATAAAAATTATTATGAAAACATCAGAATAAACATTAATTATTTTTAACCTAACTAAATAAATAAATAAGTAATTTATAAGATATTTAAACCATATTAAACTGTGTATTATAGTGTGGGGTCCGAGAGGACCTCAGGGACAACAGGGCATGCTTCAATAGGACAATCAGTAAGTCAATCATTATCAATTTCATTATGTTGTGTATGGTGTGAGGGATGAGATAAACAAAGCTGCTGGCAACTGTATCCATGGGGAAAGAATTCTGGCTTAGTGTCGTTGTGAAGTACATTTTTGTAAAATCTTTTTTGGTATCTTGCATCTTCTTTTACTTTAATTTGGGCAAAAATAAACTATCTATTAGTGATTAATTAAATCAGTATTGCATGCTTAGATGAATGGCCAACTTTTTCTTCCATAATTTGCATTTTCTGCAAAAATAATCATCCAAACTTGCGTTTTAGTAAATATAGCTTCCAATAATAACTGTAAATTTGTTGAGCAAGAAGCAGAAAGGTGCACGAGGTGTGATATTCAACATCAAAATAAACTGACATTGCCATTTTATCGAAAGTAATTATGATTGCATGCTGCTAAACTTTCTGTTTTGCATCGCCTTTTCACTATCTCCGTGACTTGCTAACTGTGTATTTGTGTTTCCCATGGTTTACAGCCAATTTTGCTATGGGCTACAGATAATGTGTTGTGTATTTAATATTCTATCATGATGCTCATTTCCCACTTTCAAAATTATTTCACATTAATAATCACAATTTTTTATTTAAAAGCTCTGAATTTAGGAGCAAAAGATTAAAATATAATCTGAAATTTAATCTGCTAGAGGGTGCCATTTTTTTCAATGCAGAATGTAGGAGTTCCTTAACTGTGAATTTCACTGTTTACAAACAAGACTTAGCGCGGTTTATAGAATTGCATTATATCGATCTTCAACTGTATGATAAAAATGAAAACCAGAAACAGAATTTATTTTGCATGATTAAAAATCTTATGGTCGAGTTCAGTTGCAAAGATTTTTCAGATTGCTTCTATCAGACTACTGCCTGCAATGTCAGATTAAAAAACATCTTCGTCGTCAACCATTTCAAAACCTTCACTTTCCGAGCTACCAGGAGACTTCTTGAATCAATCTTCGCTATAATTTAATCCAGCTTTTTCCATTGTATCCATGTCAGATTTTGCCCTGCTTGCAACAGCCTTAGTACTTGTTTTTGATCCATCTTTAACATTTAAGTGCAAAAAAAATCACATGCACTAGCTTCAACTCAGGAGTATCTGTCACCTTGAAACCAAGACCTTCATTTACACAACTCGTAGTTTCTTGCAATGCTGGCAGTTTTTCCAAGTACAATTTTTAATTTCAATCTTATCTTCAGTAGAAACTTTTGCATTATTTTTGCCTTGTTCACTATTTATTTTTATATAAAAGTGATAAAACAAATAATTGAAATGCGTCCCTTGACCTTAAACACTCTGGAATTCTGATATTTGTAAATTGACACACAGTGGCATTAATAGAGATAATTAAAGTGGAGTAAACCATGGCAAGCTTTTCCTGAAGCAATGTAAAATCACATCACATATGCACAACATTCTTGTTCTCAATGCTTATAGTACATGATTTCCTTTCAATTTCATAACTAGATTTACTTTCAAAATGTCTCTTTCATACTGACCATTGTCATTACTTCCAACCTTCGTCATATTTTAGGAATCACTAAATGCTTCGGACCAAAATTATATCCAACAGTTATTTTGTTTAATGATTACTGGAGAAATACTGGTTTTCACATAAGCCATATATTTCTTGATTTTGAATTCTAAATTTACTTTGAATTAGGAAAAAATGTTTCTGTTTTATATTGTCCAGTTTTATAGGTGCCATCGTACTCCACAGATTCGCAATTACTGTATTCTTCCTTGTTTAGCTGCTGATATTTCTGTGTTCTTGATCACTTAGGAGAAATAATAAAAAATATATATATAAACTGCTATGATGCAAATTGCCTCCAACTGGTATTTAAATTGAGAATGATTAAACCTATCACTATGTCCTAGGGTCCACGCGGACCCAAGCACTTTCAACAGGCTGTCAAGAATATGTTAAAATTAATATAAAATTAATATTTTTCAGTATAAATGATAAAATTTATTATGAAAACATCAGAATAAACATTAATTATTTTTAACCTAACTAAATAACTGCATAATAAAAATAAAAAGTAGAAACAGAATTTATTTTGCATGATCAAAAATCTTATTGTCGAGTTGAGTTGCGGAGATCTTTCAGATTGCTTCTATCAGACTACCGCATGCAATATCAGATTAAACTTCTTCATTGTCAACCATTTCAAAACCTTCACTTTCGGAACTACCAGGAGATTTCTTGAAATAATCTTCGCCATAATTTAATCCGGTTTTTTACATTGTATCCATGTCAGATTTGCATGACTAGCTTTGTTTACAAGTACCGGGACTTAAAGGGATAACTCATATATCCTGACCTTAGCAGTAGTTGAAATATTTTTATTTTTAGGAATTGACTGATTTTTTGGATCAGTTATGGTTAAGGAATTGAAAAACAGTAAATAGTTCAAACATTCACTGGGACTGTCAATTCTCTTATCTTAGAGTTCTTCAATTTCAAAATTTATAGCATCTGAATGAGATTTGCTCGGCAGTAGAACACAATCTCTCAGTGATCTGAAATCTCACAAGCAACTAAATTTAATTTCGATGGTAATGCTTCTTTCATAATGCCCAGTTTTGGTATGGCCATCATTCACCATAGATTCAAAATTACTAGATTCTTCAACTCTTAACTAATATATTTTTTCTTAAAGAAAATTATTGAGTTTTCTTTTTCTCCAGACTATTCTCTTGATTATGCTTTACATGCAACTCATGCAAACATTCTTCTCTGTGATTGCTTTTGATAAAGGTGGTATTTCTTATTTGTCATTTCCAAATGCATTTTTGACTTCCACTAAAAATAAATTTTAAAATAATAATGCAACAAATAATAAAACATAAAATAGGATAAAATTTCATCGTTTTCTTTCATAAATTCCCACTTTTCAGGGTATTACTTAAAGCAAGCTTCTTATAACTTTCTAAACACATCATTCATGTTTTGAAAATGTTCTTCATCATTTTTACCTCTTTTCTTAGAATACTCTTCACTTTCTGATTCGACACAGATTTCCTCAGAAACAAGTTTACAATTATCACTATTGGTAGATGGATTTTTTTTGAAAGAGACATCGATTTTGAACGATTTGCTTTGGACTCTTCAAGTTTGGCAGAGACAGAACCCTTTCCTAAAAATGATTTTTTGGGTGAGCCTGATTTAACATCACCTGTCTCAAATAACAATGCATAAAACAGGATAAAATTTCATCATTTTCTTTCATAAATTCCCACTTTTCAGGGTATAACTTAATGCAACCTTCCTGTAACTTTATAAACACGTCATTCAGGTTTTGAAAATGTTCTTCATCACTTTCACCTCTTTTCTTAGAATACTCTTCACTTTCTGATTCGACAGACTTCCTCAGAAACAGGTTTAGAATTATCACTATCCATAGATTAGTTTTTTTTTTTTTCTTTCGAAAGAGACATCGTGTAAAAGTTATAAAGTAATAATTGTTAAAATATAAACATAGTATAAAAAGATATACAAATATTACATAAAAAAAAAGATTAAAAATCACAGAGAATTAAAAAAAATAAAATTAATCAGGCACAAACTCTTCAAAAACAGTATTTTTCTCTTCTGAAACTTCTCTGTTAGGCCACCTTTATTCTAAGACCATCTCTATTAAGGGCCAATATTTATATGAATGCAAAATTTTTCCCATAGACATATGTTAAATTTATTCCTATTGGGAGCCGCACCTACCCCTAATAAGACCATTTTAGGTAGATTTCATATGAAATACTACCTATAACATCATCCGCTATATTGGTATATCAGAAAATGTTTTGCAGATCTACACCGATCATGACCCCTAGAGCCCAAAACCACCCCCAGTAAAAACTACATATGTATATTTATCACTTTTTTATGGTCACGATAACTTCCATATTTCATCAATAAATCTTTTCCAAACTGATACATAAAAACCAAGGGGCATAAAATCTCGGTCAAGATCGGATCAAGGTGGTGGATATCGATCTTCAACTGTATAATAAAAATAAAAAGTAGAAACAGAATTTATTTTGCATGATCAAAAATCTTATGGTCGAGTTGAGTTGAGGAGATCTTTCAGATTGCTTCAATCAGACTACCGCCTGCAATTTCAGATTAAACTTCTTCATTGTCAACCATTTCAAAATCTTCACTTTCGGAGCTACCAGGAGATTTCTTGAATTAATTTTCGCTATAATTTAATCCAGCTTTTTCCATTGTATCCATGTCAGATTTGCATGACTAGCTTTGTTTACAAGTACCGGGTCTTAAAGGGATAACTCATATATCCTGACCTTATCAGTAGTTGAAAAATTGTTATTTTTAGGAATTGACTGATTTTTTGGATCAGTTATGGTTAAGGAATTGAAAAACAGTAAATAGTTCAAACGTTCACTGGGACTGTCAATTCTCTTATCTTAGAGTTCTTCAATTTCAAAATTTATAGCATCTGAATGAGATTTGCTCGGCAGTAGAACACAATCTCTCAGTGATCTGAAATCTCACAAGCAACTAAATTTAATTTCGATGGTAATGCTTCTTTCATAATGCCCAGTTTTGGTATGGCCATCATTCACCATAGATTCAAAATTACTAGATTCTTCAACTCTTAACTAATATACTTTTTCTTAAAGAAAATTCTTGAGTTTTCTTTTTCTCCAGACTATTCTCTTGATTATGCTTTACATGCAACTCATGCAAACATTCTTCTCTGTGATTGCTTTTGATAAAGGTGGTATTACTTATTTGTTATTTGCAAATGCATTTTTGACTTCCACTAAAAAAAATTTTTTAAATAATAATGCAACAAATAATAATTCATAAAATAGGATAAAACTTCATAAACATTCTAAACACATCAATCATGTTTTGAAAATGTTCTTCATCATTTTTACCTCTTTTCTTGGAATACTCTTCACTTTCTAATTCGACACAGACTTCCTCAGAAACAGGTTTAGAATTATCACTATTGATAGATTGATTTTTTTTTTTTTTTTTTGAGACATCGATTTTGAATGATTTGCTTTGGACTCTTCAAGTTTGACAGAGAAAGAACCCTTTGCTAAAAAGGATTTTTAAAACATCTAACAATAATAATTTGTGGTTCCATTCGGAAGCTGAAAAGAACTTAAGAATAATTGAAACAAGTAAATAATAAGCTGCAGAGTTATAAAAACTTCATAAAAAATTTTTAACGAAAAATTACAAGTTGCATGACAGATACATTTCTAAGCTGCATCGAATAACTGCCAAACTACAAGATACAGCTACAGGTAACAGGACACTAGAGTTGAGTTGTTGAAGTCACTTAAATGTTCACATAATGAATGAAAATGTTCACAGTTATGGCTAACCACTACAGTACTCTCCCCCCCTAGTACTTAAGCACTGAGGGTTAAAATGTAAATGGTGTCCTGAGCGTGTAGTAACAGGTGGCACTGAACACTGTGTGTAGTTGTACTGGGTGAGGCTGGAATACTGGGCTAGAGTGTACAAGGTGTGATTGTAACACTGGACTGAGGTACACTAGGTAGAATGCTCTGTCGTTCTGAGTCAGATGTAGGAGGTTTGTTGTCGGCCAAGAAGAAAGCTGGTTTTAGATGATCAATGCTAACTGTGGACTGTTTACCATTTATTATTAAAGTTAATTTTTTTGTAGTGCAACCGAAGACTTTGTAGGGACCATCATAGAGTGCTTGCAGCGATCTCTTCACACTGTCGTTGCGGAGGAAGGCATGTGTGCAAGATTCCAAAACAAAAACTGAAGATTTGTTGTGGGCTGTAGTAGGTGTTGGCTTCAGAGTCTCCATGATGGATCTCAGTCGTTGGAGGAATTCATGTAGCTCAAGCTTGACACCTATAGATGGTGCATCTAGGAACTCAGCAGGTAAGCGAAGTGGGAGACCATCATGGTTCTCACTGCCACTGTGCCAAATCGAGACAATTGATAAGTAAACGAAGAATGAGACTCACCAAATTGCGAGTGCTTAATTTCTACTCTTTTTTGTGTGTGTGCCACGATTCTGATATTCTCTGTAATCGAGATTCTGATCTGCATTACTAAACGATTGATGTCGCATTTCACGTTCAATACACCATGCCATTTAGATTACTATATTCATAGAGATTGTGAGACAACACAAATTCAGTTTATTACAGCCAAAGACACAGAAAGGGTTATGCAATATATATTTCTCTATTGTCACTTAATCACTATCTATGTGCATCCTTCACGCCGGTAAAAACAAACAAAATTATTCGCTTCAATAGTCAAATAGTCTAAGCTTTGCTGTAATGCAGCATTGGAATTAGCCATTTACCATGCTGTGTATTAATTGTATGCAAAGTAACATTTACTGGTCAATTTTTTCTATTGTTTGGAGTCGAAATCTCATAGCAATTTTTAGTGTATATTTACACAATGGAAAATAGAAAATAGCTGTTTTGAATTTTTATTTAGACTGCTAAAAGAATTTCTGAAACATATACACATTTAGGAGACATTAAGAATGTACTTATCTTTAATAGTTTCCGTAGTTTCAATTAAAAGAATGTCTGAAACAATTACACATTTAGGAGACATTCAGAATGAACTTATTTTTAATAGTTTCTGTACCAGAAATTCGAATTTCTATTTCATAAACAATTAAAAAAAATTGGGTTTTTTAGAACATAGTGAAAAAAAGAATACAATAAGGGATTAAATATAGATTTTTCAGTGTTTCATGCCAAATCTATTTTGCTAACTTTTTTTTTTTTTTGGCTACTGTTTTTTATTTCTTATTCGCCAAATCGCTAATGTTGGTCAAAAGCCAGCATGAACCCTGAACTCCATAGACAAGTTCGGCAGTGGTGCACTGTAAATCTTCTTTCAGTGCTGATCGGGGTCCAAGGAGCACCAATGGTAACCAATCAGCCCATTTTGTGGTTTGATGACATTTAAGGCCTTGTTTAAGGGATCAATGAAATCTTTCAACGATACCATTGCTAGAAAAATGGTAGGGCAAGGTGCAAAACTTTTGAACTCTTGGTATCTCTAGTCCTCAATGCTTGAGTACTGGATGGGGGGGGGGGGGTACTGTAGTGGTTAGTCATAACCGTGAACATTTTCTCTAATCCTACCTCTGTGCAAGAAAAAAAACAGTAGAAATATTACAGCATGGTTTACATTCCAGAAGAATCAAGTCATGCCTCTAAAATGCATGTGATAAAAGAAGGTTTTCTGTTTTTAAAATATAGTCATGCACACAAATTATAAAATTGTGGTCACTAAAATCCAATCGCATATTAGCATATCTCTCATTTTCATATATCAATAAGATGTCTTGAGAAAAGTGGTCATAATTCCTTTGTTCGTATAAATGTTTATAACTATATTTACTTTCGCCTGCAAAAATGTTTTCTTTGTCAGTGAACATTCGAAGTCGTAAACCTATAGTCAAATTACTGTCACTCATGTAGTTGTTTATAACATCATCTGACTAAATCATTTCTACTCAATATTTCATCTGGAGAAATTTTTCTATGATAAGTATAAGAAATGCCTACATCACGACTATCCAAGAAAAGTTTTGCACAAATGTCCTTTGTACTTGTCGCCGGTGACACAAAGTGTGCACAGAGGAACAGTGCTTTTATCCCCGACTTATCTCGGAGGCTAACGTTGAAGTGGTTAAGTAAGTCATTGCAAGATGCATTATCAAATTCCTCTTTGTTGTTTCAGATGGGGCGAATGAGCTTAACAAATTTACTGCAATTACACGTACAGACTTTTTGTTCAGTACAAGAATTGTCTTTTTTAGTGTGAACAGTTTCTTTTCCTTCATTTCTTGAAACCTCCTTAGCATTTTCTTTCTTTTTTTTACCCTTGAGGGAAAGAAAAAATACATTTTTACTCTAAACCCCATAAGTTTGTACACTGGCTTTGAATTTTAGTTCGTATTTAGAAAAAATTATGCTGAACAATTCCTATTATAGTCCTGAGAGCAAGTTATTGGGAAGATTCAGAAGTGGAGTTTTGAATCAGTGTCAGCTGTATTTGAGAAATTATAGTACTTTTAATGAAATATTTATTTTGTTCTCAGTGTGTTCAATTACACACTACTTCACTAGACTGGAGTTTTTTTAAATACACCTGGAGAAGTTAGGTAATTGCATTTTCTAAGTTAGAAAATTGCTTATGAACACCTTAAAAATAAGCAAATCTTGTTTGCATTTTTAGTATCATTGCACTGGAAATTGTTTTGACATAAGCTTCAAAAGAGTGCAAAGCCCTGTCTATCAGTGTAATGTGCCAAGTATTCAACAGATTCTTTCATAAATTCACACTTTTCAGGGTATAACTTAATGCAAGCTTCTTGTAACTTTGTAAACACATTCAGGTTTTGAAAATGTTTATCGTTACCACTTTTCTTAGAATACTTTCTGATTCCACACAGGTTTCTTCAGAAACAGCTTTAGAATTATCACTATTGGTCAATTAATTTTTCTTTTAAAGGGACATAGATTTTGAACGATTTGCTTTGGACTTTCTAGGTGTTGGCAGAGAAAGAAGTCTATTGGCTTTTAAGTAAGCCTTTCCAAAAAAGGATTTTTTATCAGTGGGACTGATATAATATCAGCACCTGTCTCAAATGGTAATGCATAAAATAGAATAAAATCACATCAGCTTCTAAAAGTGACATTTTCATCAAGAGAAAACTCATGTCTGACTTGCCAAAAGAGGCTCAAGTTCTGCATCACTTTCCATGTGATCCTACATGAGTAGAAACCCCAATGAACATTTTTCTGATACTGTCATCTTTTTTTTACCTTAATTTATTATCGAAATATTAATTTACAATGCTATTCAAAATATGTATTTAGTACACCGAAAAAAAACATAGTAAGTTTTTTGGAGAAAATCTATCAAAATGGGTACTGCTCGATTTTTCATGTTACTGAAATTAAACTAGATTTTTTTTTTTTTTTTTTTTTTTTTTGTAAAACTTTTCTGGTATTTTGCATTACTTTTACTCTTATTTGGGCTAGAAAAAATATTTTATAATATATAAATTTTTGAGCATCAGAAATTTTATTTCTTAGAAAGAGCTTGATGCAACAAAACTGTCAGATCCTTTAATTAACGCATATAGCTGCAGAAAGCACACCAAATACTCTTAATGATTTTAATTCAAGATTTTCTAGCATAATTATTCTAAGGCAAAGGCTGATAATGCTAAATTTGTCAAAAGTATTGTTGCCATATATGTGTTAAAAATCATCTGTTTTACTTGAAATGCTTGAAAATATATTGTTGATAGCATTTCAAAAAATTAGAAGTGTAAAAGAATATTAATAATGATCATAATTCACAGCATTGAATTGATTTATCTGGTCACTTAGCCAATGTTTCAACTGAAAAAAAAAAATGATACACAGTCTCACTTTAGTATTTCTTTTACTTTCTGCATCTGATTTGTCAATATTTGATTGAGATTTAATCCTTGAAATAAATTTGTATTGTTGATAGTCTGTTTTCAGAATTTATGACCAAAAGAACTTTTTAACTTTTTCTTTTAACTTGTTGCTTGTGTGTCTGAATCACTGAAGATTAATTTATATGCAAACTTGGTTAGTTACAGCTAATGGTTTGGAAAAATGCTTGGTGAAGTTAGATGTGGGATTATCATAGACATACTTTGCAGTTCCTTTGTCCATTAACAACAGCTTCCTCTTTGACCTTCTCTTCCCCCCCCCCCCCCCACTCACTTCCAAGTTGAATGACGGATGCAATTTGCATGGCTGCTAGCAACTTTGGTCCAAAATAGTATGTAGTTAGGGGCCTAATGATTAAAAATTTGGGGCTTTTTAGGGACAGAAAGTCTTAAATAGGAACCTGAAAAATAACCATGTTTATGCAAAATAATATATCAAATACAATTTTTAACAATGAAAAAAAATATACCAAATATTTTTTTAAAACTTTTTTAATTAGAAAAAATATTTACAGTTTCTCACAAATTAACCTTTTTTCGGTTTCTTACTCATAAAATTTGTAATTAACTTATTTTTTCTTTTATTTGTAACACTAGACAAGCTATAAGCTTTGTACTTTTTTACTTTCAGTTCCTGCTTAACTGTTACATCAGTTGTAATCAAATTTTGTGCTACTTTAGCTTCAGTTAAGTTTCCTTTTTCTAAAGCAATCTTCAACCTTTCGTTGCCTTCAGCGATCAATCTGTCCAATACAATTACCTCTTCACTCATACTTTTGTTTAAATCTTCCAACTTTTTTTCAAGATTTATAATTGCATTTTTATTTTCTTCAGCTTCTTTTTTCTGATTTCTTCCTCTTCTGCAGCTTTCTGCACTTTCCTTTTTATGGGTAACTCTGATAGTTTTGATATGCAATATTAGCGTTTATCATTTTACTAGTTATCGGTACTAGCGCAGCATGATTATCATAATGATGTTTTAAAACATCTGCTATGTTTCGCCTAGCATTTAGCATCTGTTCTTTCATAGAGGTCTGGTCTTCGGAAAGAATTTGATTTGCAAGTGAAAATCTGCACTCTACATCTGCACTGCCATGGTACAAACTAAGATTACTTTTCAAAAACAGAGCGAGAATTGGGTATTTTAATCCTCCATTTGCATCTTTTGCATTGATACAAGTTGCCCAAAATGAATCTATTCTATTCACTCCCGATTCTACTTGATTGAGCTTGCAAATTTTCCATTCATCTAACAGGTCATAGACCATCAATTTCAATCTTATAGGTAACTTTTGACAAGTTTAGCAATATTTTTTAGATTTTTTGGAGTACTTTTGAATTCTGGGTTCAAGCAACAGAGATACTTCAAGTTTTTATTTTGCAATTTACCCTTACTGGAAAGATACTTGCCAGAGGCTATATAATGGCGTTGCACATCACTTAAAAAATAACCTCGAAATCACAACCTTCATTTACAATTCGTAGTTTCTTGCAATTTTGCCAGTTTTTCTGAGTACATGTTTTAATTTCAATCTCATCTTCAGTAGCACCTTTTGCACTATTTTTTCTTGTTGACAATTCATTTTTATATAAAAGTGATAAAACAAATAATTAAAATGCATCACTGGTTTCAAAAACATTCTAATCTAAGCAAATCAGGAAACAAAATAATATTATACAGTACTGCGCTGATTATCCGAATAAGTCGGGACTGACCTTAGTTCGGATAAATGGACAGACAATTTAAGGTATGTTTCTGACTATACAAAAACCTTCACACTTATCTAAGCTTAGGACTAGCAGCACTAATTAGTGCTGGCATTTTTATTTTATTTTATTTTACATGTTTATCATTAATTTTTTTAAATCTTTTTATCATTTTCTTAACTTTAGAGATTATAATTTAAGGAAAATAGCTTTTGATTATTGCTTGCTTCAATGAGGACATTCTTTTCAATGCCGCCATATCTCTAATTCTTCTGAAATACATTAGTTGAATAGGATCAACGTTCTTCATAGCTGTTTCCAAACATTAAAAGTGAATCTCATCATCATTTAAAATCTGATATCCAGAGTCATGTACTTCACTATTTAACCACTCGTTAATTTCATTTTCTTCATAGCTCCGGATTCTCCCCATCTCCTTTATTGTTTTACATGCCTCATTTTCTGATCCACTATCAGTTTATTTTTATTTAAAATTTTATTCCAAGTCGATGGATAATCAGGACTTTGGTTAAAAAAATTTTGGGAAGAAATAGGCTGTTCGGATAACTGAAAGTTTGGTTAATTGGAGTTCCGATAATCGGCGCTGTACTGTACTTAAAAACTATTTTATTCTAATTGTTCAATAGAGAACATTTATTTTCATTATTCTTCAGCAATCAAGAGTTTCTTTTTAAAGTATATTCTGCACAGGTGGATTCTACATATAAAATGGTTTAAGTAATATTTTATTAGCCACTTGCTACAATTTCTTCCTTTTTCTTAAAATTTAGATTTTTGAGCATCATGAATTAGTTTTCCATTTGTAAAAGATTTAAATTTGCTCTTTTCTTTTTAAGATCCTCTATAGATTCGCACTTTTCTCTTGATATTTCTGTGCCCTTGTTCTCTTGGAGACATATATAAAAATAACCATCGTAAAAGGAAAATTATGAGGAAAATTACCTCCAATGGATATTTTGTTTAATATTTACTGGGGAAGTACTCAGTTTCCATCTAAGCCTTGATTTTGACTGCACTTTAATTTATACAACTGTCAACACAACTTTCTAAAGATTTTAAAAATTTTGTCAATCTGGAAGATGTCTCTTTTCACATGCAAATCATGGTATTCACATCTGTTGTTTCTGTTGAACATTTCTGAATATCCCAGACGTGTGCACAATCGATTTCAGTTATATGCTCCTGCATAACAGTGCTGAAAAAGGCTTCATGAAGGGACAATGAGGTTTTTTCCTAAGCAAAGATATTCACTGTACTGCATGTTTCAATTATTGAGACTGTCTGCACACTTATCTTTCATTAAATTCTCTATTCATATTCTGCTTGCTTTCAAAATTCCATATGTGATGTTTTTAATACCCCTTTACGACCCAACCCGAATGATCGTGCGGGTTAGACATTCATTTAAAGTTTTGCTTCTGGGTTGTATGTAATAAAAACTCTAATTGAATGATAGTTCCGGTTTGCAGATAGAATAAAGTATAATTTTTTTATCAACAAGTAGCAGTTGCAGTCCATGTTTTACTTTCTACAGGCATGACAAGCTTCTTCATTGTCAACCATTTCAAAATCTTCACTTTCGCAGCTACCAGGAGATTTCTTGAATTAATTTTCGCTATAATTTAATCCAGCTTTTTCCATTGTATCCATGTCAGATTTGCATGACTAGCTTTGTTTACAAGTACCGGGTCTTAAAGGGATAACTCATATATCCTGACCTTATCAGTAGTTGAAAAATTGTTATTTTTAGGAATTGACTGATTTTTTGGATCAGTTATGGTTAAGGAATTGAAAAACAGTAAATAGTTCAAACGTTCACTGGGACTGTCAATTCTCTTATCTTAGAGTTCTTCAATTTCAAAATTTATAGCATCTGAATGAGATTTGCTCGGCAGTAGAACACAATCTCTCAGTGATCTGAAATCTCACAAGCAACTAAATTTAATTTCGATGGTAATGCTTCTTTCATAATGCCCAGTTTTGGTATGGCCATCATTCACCATAGATTCAAAATTACTAGATTCTTCAACTCTTAACTAATATACTTTTTCTTAAAGAAAATTCTTGAGTTTTCTTTTTCTCCAGACTATTCTCTTGATTATGCTTTACATGTAACTCATGCAAACATTCTTCTCTGTGATTGCTTTTGATAAAGGTGGTATTACTTATTTGTCATTTGCAAATGCATTTTTGACTTCCACTAAAAATAAATTTTAAAATAATAATGCAACAAATAATAATTCATAAAATAGGATAAAATTTCATCGTTTTCTTTCATAAATTCCCACTTTTCAGGGTATAACTTAATGCAAGCTTCTTGTAACTTTATAAACACGTCATTCAGGTTTTGAAAATGTTCTTCATCATTTTTACCTCTTTTCTTAGAATACTCTTCACTTTCTGATTCGACACAGACTTCCTTAGAAACACGTTTAGAATTATCACTATCGGTAGATTGATTTTTTTTTGGAAAGAGACATTGATTTTGAATGGTTTGCTTTGAAATTTTCAAGTTTGGCAGGGAAAGAAGCCTTTCCTAAAAAGGATTTTTTTTCGGTGAGCCTGATTTAACATCACTTGTCTCAAATAACAATGCATAAAATGCAATAAAATTTCATCAGCTTATAAAAATGACATTTCCATCAACAAATAGCTCATCCCTAACCTGCCAAAAGTGGCTCAAGTTCCACACCACATTTCAAAGCCAACATTTAATAATGAGCGGCAGAATTTTTACTTGAAAAATAAAAATTATTGGATGGAGACATTAAAAGATTTGGTTGGTTGGTTGATTGAGGCTTTATGGCCCAAAGTCCCTTTAGGGACATGCTGCATCAAGATAAATTCAAATTAAGAATAAAAAATATGAGTAAAAAATACCTAAGAACAGGATGAGAAATACAACATAATTAAACGAAAAACAGTAATGACATATATAATTAAAATCAAATAAAAGGGTGCGAAGGTCTAAATTAAAAGACATATAATTATAATAATTTAATCCAGCTTTTTCCATTGTATCCATGTCAGATTTGCATGACTAGCTTCCTTTACAAGTACTCGGGTCTTCAAGGAATAACTCATATATCCTGACCCTTCAATTTCAAAATTTGTAGCATCTAAATGAGATTTGCTCGGCCGTACAACACAATCTCAGTGATCTGAAATCTCACAAGCAACTAAATGTAATTTTGATGGGAATGCTTCTTTCATACAACCCAGTTTTGGTATGGCCATCATTCACCATAGATTCAAAATTACTAGATTCTTCAACTCTTAACTAATATACTTTTTCTTAAAAATTCTTGAGTTTTCTTTTTCTCCAAACTATTCTCTTGATTATGCTTTACATGCAACTCATGCAAACATTCTTCTCTGTGATTGCTTTTCATAAAAGGTGGTATTCCTTATTTGTCATTTCCAAAAGCATTTTTGACTTCCACTAAAAATAAATTTTAAAATAATAATGCATAAAATAGACAGGATAAAACTTCATCATTTTCTTTCATAAATTCCCACTTTTCAGGGTATAACTTAATGCATTCTTGTAACTTTCTAAACACATCATTCAATTTTGAAAATGTCCATCATTTTCACCTCTTTTCTTAGAATACTCTTCACTTTCTGATTCGACACAGACTTCCTCAGAAACAGGTTTAGAATTATCACTATCGGTAGATTGATTTTTTTCGAAAGAGACAACGATTTTGAATGGTTTGCTTTGAAATTTTCAGGTTTGGCAGACAAAGAAGCCTTTCCTAAAAAGGATTTTTTTTCGGTGACCCTGATTTAACATCACTTGTCTCAAATAACAATGCATAAAATGGGATAAAATTTCATCAGCTTATAAAAAATGACATTTCCATCAACAAATAGCTCATGCCTAACCTGCCAAAAGTGGCTCAAGTTCCGCACCGCATTTCAAAGCCAACCCTTAAAATGAGGGGCTGAATTTTTACTTGAAAAAAAAAATTATTGGATGGAGACATTAAAAGATTTCTTTGGTTGGTTGATTGAGGCTTTATGGCCCAAAGTCCCTTTAGGGACATGCTGCATCAAGACAAAGTCAAATTAAGAATAAAAAGTATGAGTAAAAAATAACTAAGAACAGGATGAGAAATACAACGTAATTAAATGAAAAACAGTAATGACATATACAATTAAAATCAAATAAAAGGGTCTGAAGATCTTAATATAATTATATAATCTTAATATAATTATAATAATCTTAAGATATAATTATGAGATCTTAATATAATTATAATAAATAAAAAGTGTAAAAATTATAAAGTAATAATTGTTAAAATATGAACATAGTATAAAAAGATCTACAAATATTACATAAAAAACAAGTTTAAAAAACACAGAGAATTAAAAAAAATAAATTAATCAGGCACATACTCTTCAAAAACAGTATTTTTCTGTTCTGAAACTTCTCTGTTAGGCCACCTTTATTCTAAGACCATCTCTATTAAGGACCAATATTTTTAGGAATGCAAAATTTTTCCCATAGACATATGTTAAATTTATTCCTATTGGGGGCCGCACCTACCCCTCATAAGACCATTTTAGGTAGATTTAATATGAAATACTACCTATAACATCATCCGCTATGTTGGAATCTCAGAAAATGTTTTGCAGATTACACCGATCATGACCCCTAGAACCCAAAGCCACCCCCAGTAAAAACTACATATGTATATTTATCACTTTTTTATGGTCACGATAACTTCCATATTTCTTCAACAAATCTTTTCCAAACTGATACATAAAAATCAAGGGCATAAAATCTCGGTCAAGATCGGATGAGGTGGTGGTAACTGTGAATTTCACTGTTTACATCCAAGACGTTGCGCGGTTTATAGAATTGCATTATATCAATCTTCAACTGTATAATAAAAATAAAAAGTAGAAACAGAATTTATTTTGCATGATCAAAAATCTTATGGTCGAGTTGAGTTGCGGAGATCTTTCAGATTGCTTCTATCAGACTACCGCCTGCAATTTCAGATTAAACTTCTTCATTGTCAACCATTTCAAAATCTTCACTTTCGGAGCTACCAGGAGATTTCTTGAATTAATTTTCGCTATAATTTAATCCAGCTTTTTCCATTGTATCCATGTCAGATTTGCATGACTACCTTTGTTTACAAGTACCGGGTCTTAAAGGGATAACTCATATATCCTGACCTTCGCAGTAGTTGAAATATTTTTATTTTTAGGAATTGACTGATTTTTTGGATCAGTTATGGTTAAGGAATTGAAAAACAGTAAATAGTTCAAACATTCACTGGGACTGTCAATTCTCTAATCTTAGAGTTCTTCAATTTCAAAATTTATAGCATCTGAATGAGATTTGCTCGGCAGTACAATGCAATCTTTCAGTGATCTGAAATCTCACAGACAACTAAATTTAATTTTGATGGGAATGCTTCTTTCATACTGCCCATTTTTGGTATGGCCATCATTCACCATAGATTCAAAATTACTAGATTCTTCAACTCTTAACTAATATACTTTTTCTTAAAGAAAATTCTTGAGTTCTCTTTTTCTCCAGACCATTCTCTTGATTATGCTTTACATGCAACTCATGCAAACATTCTTCTCTGTGATTGCTTTTGATAAAGGTGGTATTACTTATTTGTCATTTGCAAATGTATTTTTGACTTCCACTAAAAATAAATTTTAAAATAATAATGCAACAAATAATAATTCATAAAATAGAATAAAATTTCATCGTTTTCTTTCATAAATTCCCACTTTTCAGGGTATAACTTAATGCAAGCTTCTTGTAACTTTATAAACACATCATTCATGTTTTGAAAATGTTCTTCATCATTTTTACCTCTTTTCTTAGAATACTCTTCACTTTCTGATTCGACACAGACTTCCTCAGAAACATATTTAGAATTATCACTATCGGTAGATTGATTTTTTTTTAAAGAGACATTGATTTTGAATGGTTTGCTTTGAAATTTTCAGGTTTGGTAGAGAAAGAAGCCTTTCCTAAAAAGGATTTTTTTTCGGTGACCCTGATTTAACATCACTTGTCTCAAATAACAATGCATAAAATGGAATAAAATTTTATCAGCTTATAAAAATGACATTTCCGTCAACAAATAGCTCATGCCTAACCTGCCAAAAGTGGCTCAAGTTCCACACCACAATTCAAAGCTAACCCTTAATAATGAGGGGCAGAATTTTTACTTGAAAAAAAAAAAAATTATTGGACGGAGACATTAAAAGATTTGTTTGGTTGGTTGATTGAGGCTTTATGGCCCAAAGTCCCTTTAGGAACATGCTGCATCAAGACAAATTCAAATTAAGAATAAAAAATATGAGTAAAAAATAACTAAGAACAGGATGAGAAATACAACATAATTAAACGAAAAATAGTAATGACATATATAATTAAAATCAAATAAAAGGGTCCGAAGGTCTAAATTAAAAGGCATATTTATAATAATTTAATCCAGCTTTTTCCATTGTATCCATGTCAGATTTGCATGACTAGCTTCCTTTACAAGTACTCAGGTCTTAAAGGAATAACTCATATATCCTGACCCTTCAATTTCAAAATTTATAGCATCTGAATGAGATTTGATCGGCAGTAGAACACAATCTCTCAGTGATCTGAAATCTCACAAGCAACTAAATTTAATTTCGATGGTAATGCTTCTTTCATAATGCCCAGTTTTGGTATGGCCATCATTCACCATAGATTCAAAATTACTAGATTCTTCAACTCTTAACTAATATACTTTTTCTTAAAGAAAATTCTTGAGTTTTCTTTTTCTCCAGACTATTCTCTTGATTATGCTTTACATGCAACTCATGCAAACATTCTGCTCTCTGATTGCTTTTGATAAAGGTGGTATTACTTATTTGTCATTTGCAAATGCATTTTTGACTTCCACTAAAAATAAATTTTTAAATAATAATGCAACAAATAATAATTCATAAAATAGGATAAAATTTCATCGTTTTCTTTCATAAATTCCCACTTTTCAGGGTATAACTTAAAGCAAGCTTCTTGTAACTTTCTAAACACATCATTCATGTTTTGAAAATGTTCTTCATCATTTTTACCTCTTTTCTTAGAATACTCTTCACTTTCTGATTCGACACAGACTTCCTCAGAAACAAGTTTACAATTATCACTATTGGTAGATGGATTTTTTTTGAAAGAGACATCGATTTTGAACGATTTGCTTTGGACTCTTCAAGTTTGGCAGAGACAGAACCCTTTCCTAAAAATGATTTTTTGGGTGAGCCTGATTTAACATCACCTGTCTCAAATAACAATGCATAAAACAGGATAAAATTTCATCATTTTCTTTCATAAATTCCCACTTTTCAGGGTATAACTTAATGCAACCTTCTTGTAACTTTATAAACACGTCATTCAGGTTTTGAAAATGTTCTTCATCATTTTCACCTCTTTTCTTAGAATACTCTTCACTTTCTGATTCGACAGACATCCTCAGAAACAGGTTTAGAATTATCACTATCGATAGATTAGTTTTTTTTTTTTTCTTTCGAAAGAGACATCGTGTAAAAGTTATAAAGTAATAATTGTTAAAATATAAACATAGTATAAAAAGATATACAAATATTACATAAAAAAAAGATTAAAAATCACAGAGAATTAAAAAAAATAAAGTTAATCAGGCACAAACTCTTCAAAAACAGTATTTTTCTCTTCTGAAACTTCTCTGTTAGGCCACCTTTATTCTAAGACCATCTCTAGTAAGGGCCAATATTTTTATGAATGCAAAATTTTTCCCATAGACATATGTTAAATTTATTCCTATTGGGAGCCGCACCTACCCCTAATAAGACCATTTTAGGTAGATTTCATAGGAAATACTACCTATAACATCATCCGCTATGTTGGAATTTCAGAAAATGTTTTGCAGATCTTCACTGATCATGAGCCCTAGAACCCAAAGCCACCCCCAGTAAAAACTACATATGTATATTTATCACTTTTTTATGGTCACGATAACTTCCATATTTCTTCAACAAATCTTTTCCAAACTGATACATAAAAAACAAGGGCATAAAATCTCAGTCAAGATCGGATCAAGGTGGTGGAAACTATGAATTTCACTGTTTACATCCAAGACGTTGCGCGGTTTATAGAATTGCATTATATCGATCTTCAACTGTATAATAAAAATGAAAAGTAGAAACAGAATTTATTTTGCATGATCAAAAATCTTATGGTCGAGTTGAGTTGCGGAGATCTTTCAGATTGCTTCTATCAGATTACCGCCTGCAATTTCAGATTAAACTTCTTCATTGTCAACCATTTCAAAATCTTCACTTTCGGAGCTACCAGGAGATTTTTTTTCTTTGGCTACTGTTTTTTATTTCTTATTCGCCAAATCGTTAATGTTGGTCAAAAGCCAGCGTGATACTGAACTCCATAGACAAATTCGGCAGTGGCGCACTGTAAATCTTCTTTCAGTGCTGATCGGGGTCCAAGGAGCACCAATGGTAACCAATCAGCCCATTTTGTGGTTTGATGACATTTAAGGCCTTGTTTAAGGGATCAATGAAATCTTTCAACGATACCATTAATAGAAAAATGGTAGGGCAAGGTGCAAAACTTTTGAACTCTTGGTATCTCTAGTCCTCAATGCTTGAGTACTGGATGGGGGGGGGGAGGGGTACTGTAGTGGTTAGTCATAACCGTGAACATTTTCTCTAATCCTACCTCTGTGCAAGAAAAAAAACAGTGTAAATATTACAGCATGGTTTACATTCCTGAAGAATCAAGTCATGCCTCTAAAATGCATGTGATAAAAGAAGGTTTTCTGTTTTTAAAATATAGTCATGCGCACAAATTATAAAATTGTGGTCACTGAAATCCAATCGCATATTAACATATCTCTCATTTTCATACATCAATAAGATGTCTTGAGAAAAGTGGTCATAATTCCTTTGTTCATATAAATGTTTATAACTATATTTACTTTCGCCTGCAAAAATGTTTTCTTTGTCAGTGGACATTCCAAATCGTAAACCTATAGTCAAATTACTGTCACTCATGTAGTTGTTTATAACATCGTCTGACTAAATCATTTCATGATAAGTATAAGAAATGCCTACATCACGACTATCCAAGAAAAGTTTTGCACTAATGTCCTTTGTAGTTTTGTTTCGTATTTAAGGGAAATATGCACATAATCTCCATTTCTTCTAAGGTCTTTAGGGTAAACTCGTAAACGCCATTTCGTGTCCGTCATGCTTATTTATCATTACAGGGCTTTGTAAATAATAATCATCTCTGTTACAAAAATCTTCTATGGTCAACGTTGTATAGTATTCTTCCACATCAGTTTCTGAATTTAATACAATTTCATCTGGATCATAGTAAGCAACGACTGGTTTAACATCAAGAAGTTCTGCTAACTTTAACACAGCAGCAGCAGGCTTTTCTTCTTGGCAAATTTCCTGACTCACTAACCCCTTCAAACCAATTAAATAGCCTGAATATGACTACATTTATCCCCATATTGGGACAACTGGTGCCCCAGCATTTTTACAACCTAGACTTTTATGGTCTGAGCTATACCATGCTGCACGTCAGGAATTTGAATATCTAATGAATCAAGGTATTATACACCTCTCTAACAGCCCCTGGGCAAGTCCTTTGCATATGGTTCAAAAGTCTAATTGTCAATGGCGCCCTTGTGGCGATTACCGCCGCCTGAATTTTATTACCATACCTGACAGATACCCTGTTCCACACATACAAGACTGCATAGAGGGCTTATCACCAAATTCCTGTAAATATTCAGGATATACCAAAAAAATGCTGTAACAACCCCTTTTGGCTTGTTTGAATATGTTTTCATGCCTTTCGGTTTATGCAACGCAGGGCAGACATTTCAGCATTTTATCCACAAAGTTCTCTCTGGTTTAGACTGTTGTGTGCCTTATTACGATGATTCACTTTTCTTTTCTGATGATGCCAAACACCATAAACAACATCTGGAACAAATTTTTAGTTGCTTAGCGCAGCATGGATTGAAATTTAATCCCTCAAAATGTGTCCTCGGTAAACCGTCTGTTACCTTTCTCAGATGTCTCATAACCTCCGAAGGCATACAACCCTTGACCCAAAAAGTAGATGTCATCAAAAAATTAATGAAAATGTTCACAGTTACGACTAACCACTACAAATATGTGAAAATTCAAAGATTGATTAAAAAAAAAAAAAAAAAAATTGGGGGAGAAATGTTTTTTTCATGTTGGATTGTAACTTTCTTGTACATCCCATCATAAAAGATATTTGTGTACCCACAAATTAATCGACTGACTGTAGCAATAACTGGCAATGTGGGGCATATTTCTTTCATGAATTTTTTGTAATTTGGGCTGTTTCCAACTATTAAGAGAGTGCCATGAAATAGTTTCAGAATATGGTTTCCAGTATCTTTTTCTGATAGTAATAAAGATCTCATTATTTTATCATAGATAAGAGGTGAAATCTCTAAAATTCAGATATTTGTTTTGTAGGATTTTTTTCCCAAGTGATATCTCCGCCTTGATTCAAAACTGTTCCTCATGAAGTGCACTAAGTGTTACAAATGCTCTATGCATATAGTACAACATTCAGAACTCACTTTATCCAATAAGGACTTGATTATATCATTTTTCCTTATAATATATTATAATGTTTGATTCAAAATTGTTCCTCATAAAATGTCTGTGTTACAAACATGACAGTTCAAGTTCTTACCTGCTTGTTACCTTAAGTGGTTTTAAAGCATCCATAATTTACTGCTTAGTTTCCCTCCAACAGTGCTAACAATGCAGCAGCACATTCAATCAAATATGCACTGACCTTTATACCTTTTGTTTTGATATTATCCATATCATAAGTAATAGATGCAGAACTAGAATTTATATCAATTTCAGCTTCTGGTACATTCAAAGCTTTCTTTGGACCTTTTTCCGACAATATGTGCTAATAACTAACACTCCATATTAGACATGTAGTCCCCTATGCCATTTTAGGCTTCTCTTTTGCGGCTGCTGCTTCTTACAGAAGTAGTTTTAAAGCAAATGCAATTTTAAGATTGCATAGTTTCCTTCTGCTAACGCTGGCACTCTCCAACGAATTGGCAGAGTTACCTTTATAACTTTTACTTTGATATCACAAGTAATCGATGCAGAACTAGAATTTATATCATTTTCAGTTTCTTCTACATTCAAAGCTTCCTTCTAAGCCATTTTAGAGTCAATTCATTATCTTTGGAAATTTTTCGACAATATGTGACTAATAACTAACACTGCATATTATTTGTGTAGTTGTGTTAAATTGGTGCCATTTGAGGTTTCTCTTTTGCTACTGCTTTTTACTTAGGTAGTTTGTAAGCAGCTGCAATTTTAGATTTCATAGTTTCCTTCTGCCAGTGTTAAAGCTGGCACTCTCTAACATATTAGCAGAGTTACCTTTATAGCTTTTGCTTTGATATCATATATATCATAAGTAATCGATGCAGAACTGGAATTTATATCGTTTTCAGCCTCTCCTACATTTACAGCTTTCTTTGGACAATATTTCAACAATATGAGCTAATAACTAACACTCCATATTAGACATGTAGTCACCTATGCCGTTTGATGCTTCTCTTTTGCGGCTGCTGCTTCTTACTTAACCCTCCATTACTCGCGTGGGGTGTTCTGATCACCCCACGAGTAAAAACATGCGCACAAGTACAGAGTTTTTCAAGCTCAAGGTCGAATATTTTCAGTAGCTGCACATTCCTAGAGGCCACGCCTACTGACGACAGATGTTCATTCTACCATTTTTTCCGAAGCAGTGAGGACGTGAAAATTTTCCAACGGGGTGCTGAGAACACCCTGCGAGTAATCAAGGAATATTTTTTGACTGAAAACGCAATTAAGGTAAGCTATATTGCAGATTTATTTTATTTTTATCATAATAATAATTAAATTTATGAATAATTTTTGTTTTATTTTAATTTATTTTGAGTCTTTTACATCGATATTTTGCCATTTTTTCTAGAAAATGTTGAAATCTCCGTGGGAAATGGAGCAACAGCGTTTGCGGCATCTTTTGGCTTCTGTTTCATCAGATTCTGAAGATGATGAGGTAGCAGGTACAGATAATACTTTTTTGTGTGATGATGAATACTTTGAGGAATGTTCTGATCACAACTCGGAATCAGAACAAGAACCTGATGAAATATCGGAACACGATTCAGATATCGAACTACAGTCTGACTCTCCGTATTACTTAGGAAAGGATAAAATCACGAAATGGTACAAGAAAAAAGGTAAAACTTCTATACGTACGCGTTCTTCGAACATAGTTATTCACTTGCCGGGTGCTAAAGGCACTGCTAAGTCTTGTAAAACACCTATTGAATTTTTCAAACTGCTTATATCAGATGATATAATCGAAGCTGTGGTTAAGCACACAAATATGTATATAAATAAAATACAATCAAATTTTTCCAGAGAAAGAGACTGCAAAGTGACAAATGAAACCGAAATAAATGCGTTCATTTGCTTATTAGTTCTTGCTGGATTATGTAAATTTAGTCACAGGAAATTGAGCGATTTATGGAATATTTCCCGTCTTGGTATTAATATATTTCACAAAACAATGACTTATAATCGTTTCTAGTTTCTATTACGTTGTATTCGTTTTGATAATGTTTTAGATTGTGATGAAAGAAAATCTTTGGATAAATTTACTCATATCAGAGACATATTTTCAAAGTTTAACGAAAATAGTGCCAAATATTATTCAGTAAGTGAATACGTGACGATTGATGAGCAGTTGCTCAAATTTAGAGGACGTTGCCCATTTTTACAGTTTATGCCAAATAAACCAGGAAAATACGGTTTAAAGTTATTTGCGTTATGTGATGCTAAAACATTTTATACTTTAAAATTTGAACCTTATGTTGGTACTCAACCAGATGGACCATTTAAAACTTCCTATACCACCTTAGATATAGTTATGAGGTTAAGTGAAAGTATATATGGTTTAGGAAGGAACATTACATGTGATAATTGGTATACGAGTGTTCCATTGGCTGAGGAATTATTGAAAAAGAAGCTAACGTTGGTTGGTACACTAAGAAAAAATAAAAAGCAGTTGCCGAAACAATTTATACAGCAACAAGACACGGGTATGTCAGTATTTGGCTTTCATAATAAGGTGCCCATGACTATAGTTTCTTATTGTAAGAAAAAAAAGAAAAATGTAATTCTTCTATCTACAATGCATTACAATGATGACACATTAATTGAAACAAAGCCCGGAGTTATGAAGCCTGAAATTGTACAATTTTACAATTCTACTAAATGTGGAGTTGATACAGCTGATCAAATGTGCAACACATATGATGTATCAAGAATTTGTAATCGTTGGCCGCTTCAATTATTTTATCGTCTACTAAATACAGCAGGAATTAATGCTTTTGTATTAAACTATTCTGTGTTTCCAAATACAGAAATACCACGTTCGAAGTTCATAGAAGAAATTGGATTCAGCCTTATACAACCTCACATAGATGAAAGAGCACAAAATCCAAATATCAATAAAAGCCTGAAAAGAAGCTTAAATCCTGATACAAGTTTCGAAAACACCAACCCTCCAAAGAAAGGTCGTTGTGTGATGTGCCCTCGATTAAAGACATAAAAACTAACTGCTACTGTGTTTCTTGCAAAAAAAATATGTGCTTAAAACACATGTCTTCCATTTGCCCAAATTGTTTTAAAGAATAATATTATTAAATCATTACGCATAAACAGTGGCGTAGCTAGAGCATTTCGTTTGGGGGGGTGTGGAGATCGAATTTACCGAATGTCCATAGTAAATTTTGTATTTTTTTTAATTTTGTATTTATTTGCATTATGTATTTATTTGTATTTTGTATTTTTTCGCATTATTTTCTTTTGAGCGAGGGGGGGGGGGATTAGACATTTATTTATTATTTCAGCAATATATAAATAAACAGACCAAAAAATTTTAACAAAAATCTAAATTTCAACCATTTAAAATTTTACAAACTGGGGGGAGCGAGGGTAGTAGAAATTATGAATGGAGGGAGTGAAGTAGATAACTGCTGATTTATTTATCGTATTGCAGAATTACGAATAAAGTAGAGGAAAAAAGTAATTTTAAAGACTTTAACCCTTAACTGATCAAGTGAGGGTTTTTCCACCCAAGAGAAATTTCAATTATGAAGAATTTTTTTTTTTTTTTTTTTTTTTTTTTGGTATTATTCACAGCAGATTTTCTTATTTTAATTCGCTACATTTTGTGGAGTGCACAAGACAAGAAATCAAATTTTGGGGTTGCATACACACCACCTCACCACGTTATTAAAAAAAAAAAATCACCTCATCACTTAAGGTTTAAGCTTTTCGTGCTCGATACTTTAGTGAGGAGGGAGGGGGCAAATGTAAAAGCAGTAATTTGGGGTGAGGTGTAAAAAGACAGATTTAGATTGATTATTTATTATTACAATAAAAATAAATTCAATAGAAAATATTTAAAAAATAATTCTTTTTTTCTTTTATTTATAACTCAAAGTTTGAAATTTGCAATACTTTTTAAATTTTAAGTTAGAAGTCTGTACGAGTAGAAATTTTCAGGCCCGGACCAGGCCGACCCATAGAAAAAAATTCGACTCGGCCCATTATAAAAATTAGGCCTGAACTCGGTCAGGCCTGTCGAAAAAAGTTATTGGCCTGGCCCGGCGTTATAGCAGCTAAAAGTTCAGCCTGAGACCATCCTGGCCCGGAAAAAAATGAAAATCTCGACCCAAGCCTGGGACGGCACGAGTGAATTTTTACAAAGCATTGATTTTTACGTCGATTTGGTTAAAAATTTGTCTGTACGAGGAATTCTGATCAAAAATACTTAATCTTAGCTTTTTTTCTTTCTTTCTTTCTTTTTTTTTTCTTTTTCTTTTTTTGTAATCTTCACTTTTATAGAAATGCCGTAGGCTGCGATACATATTTTTTTAAAATAAATCTCTATTTGTTATATGCAAATGTTTTGATTATCATTAATTTTGTTAATCCATATTCCATGTATTGGAGAATTAAAAATCTAAAAATTGCTATACAGTAAAATCTTCTAAGACGGAATTGCACAGTAAAGTAAATAAAAAGAAAATTTCCCAGTTAAACTGATGGCGTTGAGCTCACAGGCTATTCACACAAATTGTATATTATACTCTCATTTCAAAGAATAATGCCCCTCAAAAATAAATGAAGGGATTAGTCCGTGCTTCCCCCCTTTATACTTAACCAAAGAACCTCCAAATCTAATCAGGGAAGCTCCTTAACATAATAAACTGGTATACCAAATTTGAAGCAAATCAGATAATTCTGCATGAAAAAACCATTTCACTAAATTTAGGGGGGGTATTAGCTCCCTTATTTCTCCCTTTATGCTGAACCAAGGAACCTTCAAATCTAATCAAAAAAGCTCCTTATCAGAATAAACCTAGAAAAGAAAAAAAAAAAAAAAAAACTAAATTAGATAATTCTGCATGAAAACCCATTCATCTAAATTAAGGGGAGGGGCAATTGCACCCCTTTCCCCCTTTTATACTTAACCAATGAACCTCCAAATCAAATCAACGGAGCCATATCGGAATAAAATGGTATATCAAATTTGAAGCAAATCGAATAATTCTGCATGAAAAACCCATTTATCTAAATTAAGGAGGGGGACTATCCCCTGTTCCCCTTTATACTTAACCAATAAACCTCCAAATCTAATCAAGGCAGCTCCTTTATATAATAAACCGGTATACGAAATTTGAGCAAATAGAATAACTCTGCATGGAAAAACCCAACTACCTAAATTAAGGAGGTAGGCGGTCTAGCCCCCTTTCCTCCCCTTATACTTAACTAATATGCCTCCAAATCAAATCAGGGAAGCTCCTTAGCATAATAAACCGGTATACCAAATTTGGAGCAAATCGAATAATTCTGCATGAAAAACCCATTTATCTAAATTAAGGGAGGGGGGTGGCTAGCTTCCTCTTCCCTTTATACTTAACTAATGAACCTGCAAATCTAATCAAAGCAGCTCTTTAACATAATATACCGGTATACCAAATTTGGAGCAAATCGAATAATTCTACATGAAAAACACATTTACCTAAATTAAGGGGGGGGTATCCCCCCTTTATAGATAAGTAATGAACTTTCAAATCTAATCAGGGAAGCTGCTTAACATAATTAACCGGTATACCAAATTTGGAGCAAATCGAATATTTTTGCCTAAAAAACCCATTTCTCTAAATTAAGGGGGGGGGGGTCCTCCCTTTATATGTAACTAATGAACCTCCGAATCTAATCAAGGCAGCTCCTTAACATAATAAACCGGTATACCAAATTTGGAGCAATTGAATAATTCTACATGAAAAACCCATTTATCTAAATTAAGTGGGGGACTAGCCTCCTTTTCCCCTTTATTCTTAACCAATGAACCCCAAAAACTAATCAGGGAAGCGCCTCATCAGAAGGAACCTAGAAAAAAAAAATGTGAAGCAAATCTGATATTTCTATCAAGAGTTATCGCGTTACGTACATACAGAACCGGCCAGCACATAAGCTCTCAGGCTTTGATAGCCTGTGAGCTAAAAAATGCATTATTGACACGTTCCTTTTTTAGGTGCATTCGTAATTATATAAATACTAGCAAACCCCGCGGCTTTGCTCGCGTAATATTTGAAATATGCCAAGTGATATTTATATGTCTAATTTTTATTAAAAGGTAATAACTAATTTTTTATTTTATTAAAAGGTGATATTTTATTTTATTAAAAGTTTTTTTTATTAAAAGGTACTTATTACTTTTAGGAATAATTCAAAAATTACTATTTGAAACACAGTTTGATTAAACATCATTATTACACTGCATTAGGCATAAATGAGACTTAAATTAATAAAAATAAATAAATGATAATTTAGAAAATATTTTGAAACTTTTATGCTCAATTAATACGCTCATTTCAGTATTCATTTGAAGTTTTGTATTTTTTAGAAACCATCTTCTTACATCTTAAAATTAACTATCATGTCAAATTCCAAGTCCTACCACCTCTCTCAACATAAAGGGATATGTTGAAATAGGAACTGTCACCATTAATTTGCCAACATTAATTTTGAAATCTGTTTGTTTTTTCCTAATATTCCACAGAAACGTAATTTAGAAATCTTTTAAAGGCCTTTTTTAGAACGTTTGTTGTTCCTGTGAGCCCCAGGTGTTAGAATCATCGGCATAAAATATAGCCTGTGTAGGATCAGAGACTGTTACAATTGATTCGCAACTATTACTTTTAGAATCGGTTTATATTCCCTGAAATTGCATAGAATCGTAATTTAGAACTTTTTTAGAATGCTTTTCGCACCTCCCCTTCGCTTCACTCCTTTTTAATTCGAATTTATTTTCGACATTCCTTCGAGGGCATTTATATTTTATAAGTAACTACCATGTCATATTTAAAGTTTCTAGCCTTTTCAGTATCACAGAAATCGCAATTTAGAAAGTTTTTAGCTCCTGAAACCCTCTCGTGGTAGTGGAACAGACATAAAATATAGCTTATGTTTGAGCAGGTTCTATCACCAAAATTTGTCATCATTATTTTTTTAATCGGTTTGGTAATTTATAAGTTTGCTTAAAAATTGTAATTTATAACGCTTTTCACTCACTTCATTTTTTTAAATTTGGAATTTTCTTTCGACTGTTCTTTGAAAGCAGTTGCATCTTGTAAGTAAATACCATGCCATACTTCAAAGTGTTAGACCCCTCAGTTGTGCAAAAAATGCAAATTAGAACATGTTTTGCTTTTGCAACCCTCAGATGGTAGTGACAGCAACATAAAATATAACCTATGTTATAGCAGGGACTGTCACCATTGATTTGCAACCATTGCTTTCGAAATAGCTTTGGTATTTCCTTAGATTGAGTAGAAATCGCAATTTAGAACGTTTTTAGGACGCTTTTCGCGCATTTTCACCCCTTTTTAAATTTCCAATTTTTTTGAAACTGTTCTTAAAGATCATTTATAGCGAATAAATATGTACCTTGCCTAATTTTAAGTTGCTAACCCCTACCGATCACAAAAATCGAAATTTAGAACGCTTTTTTGCTCCTGCAACGTCTTGGTGATAGTGATACCGACATAAAATAGCGTCTATGTTAGAGCAGAGGCTGTCAGCATCAATTTCCTACCATTACGTTTGAAATCAGATTCATTCTTCCTGAGATATTGCCGACAAATCGGCATCTAGAACGTTTTTAGAACGCTTTTCGCGCATTTTGCTCCTGCATCTCCCCTGGGGTAGTGGAAACAGATATAAAAAATAGCCTATCTTGGAACAAGAACTGTCACCATCATTTTTACACCATTATATTTGAAATCGGTTCAGTACTTCCTGAGATTGCCTAGAAATCGCAATTTAGAAAGTTTTTTATAACGCTTTTTGCGCATTTTGACCCCCTTTTAAATTTCGATTTTTTAGGAAATGTCCTTAGAGATCATTGATATCTTATAAATAACTACCATTCCAAATTTCACGATTCTAGGCCCTTCCGTAACGCAAAAGCCGCAATTTAAAACGTTTTTTGCTCCTGCAGCCCCTTTGGGGTAGTGGCACCGACATAAAACTTCGCCTATGTTGAAGCAAAGGTTTTCATCATCATTTTGACGCCATTATTTTTTAGATCGGTTTGGTATTTCCTGAGATTGTGTAGAAACCACCATTAGAACGTTTTTTAGAACGCTTTTCGCGCATTTTCACTCCTTTTAAATTTCGAATTGTTTAAGAACTGTTCTTAGAAATCCTTTATATCTAATAAGTAGCTAATATTTCATATTTCTAGGCCCTTCGGTAACGCAAAAATTGGATTTTTAGAACGTTTTTTTGCTCCTCCACCCCTTTGGGGTAGTGGCACCGACATAAAACATAGCCTATGTTGGAGCAAGGGTTGTCACCGTCATTTTGACACCATTATTTTTAAAATCGGTTTGGTATTTCCTGAGATTGTGTAGAAACCACCATTTAGAACGTTTTTTAGAACGATTTTCGCGCATTTTCACCCCTTTCAAATTTCGAATTGCTTAAGAACTGTTCTTAGAAATCCTTTATATCTAATAAGCAGCTAATATTTCAAATTTCATATTTCTAGGCCCCCCTTCAGTAACACATAAATCGCATTTTTAGAACTTTTTTGCTCCTGCACCCCCTTTGTGGTAGTGACACCGACATAAAACATGGCCTATGTTGGAGCAAGCGTTGTCACCATCATTTTGACATCAATATCTTTTAAATCCGTTTGGTATTTCCTGAGATTGTGTAGAAACTACCATTTAGAACGTTTTTTAGAACACTTTTTGTGCATTTTCACCCCTTTTAAATTTCGAATTGTTTAAGAACTGTTCTTAGATATCATTTATATCTTATAAGTAACTAATATTCAAAATTTCATATTTCTAGACACTTCAGTAACGCTAAAATCGCATTTTTAGAACGTTTTTTGCTCCTACACCCCCTTTGGGGTAGTGGCACCGACATATGATATAGCCTATGTTCTAAGTTGGACTAACACCATCATTTTGATACCATTACTTTTGAATTGGTTCGGTAGTTCCAGAGCTTATCTCCGACAAATAAACAATTTTTTCCTCTTTATAATAGGAGTATAGATGTAGCACCTATAGTCGTCGTTCAGTCCGTCTGTCCGCATATAACAGAGCAAAAACTACTCAACCGAATGGTCTGAAATTTCGAATATATGATTGCTGCAAAATTTTGTCGAGCTATTTCGAATTTTATGAAAATCGGATGCATAGTTTAATTACAGGGACAGTCAAAAGTTTTTCTTTACATTACAGCCAATGGGGAAAAATTATTGCAAGAGCATTTTAATGCTGTTACAGCCTTCCGACTGGTCTCAAATTTTAAATATATAATTGTTGCAAAATTTTGTCGAGCCATTTCAAATTTTATGAAAATCGGAAGTATAGTTTAATTACAGGAAAGGTCAAAAGTTTTCCGTTACATTACAGGGAATGGGGAAAAAAATATTGAAGAGCATTTTAATGATGTTACAGACTATGCACTTATGAAGTGCAAAAAAATATGCATTCAGTACAATATGGGGGCAAAAATAATTATAAAACTAGTTATAGTACGAACGCACCTCATTTGCCACGTTTGACGAGCAATTTCCAACTTGTTAATAGGTGTAAATGTGTTATATATTCTTTTCTCACATATTATTATATTAATTTTGCATGGATCAACACATTTTTAAGTTTAAAACAGGATTCCGTCATAGGCCGGTTCTTTTTCACACGTATTACTACATTTTAATTTAATTGTATTTCGCTACCAGGCCACGCTGAGACAAAGATTTTCATACCGGTTGGTTGAAAACCGGGACTGGAAATTTTGGCCTGTGAAGACTTGGAAGAATGAAACCAGTCCCGGCTCGGTACAGAAACATTAATTCGGCCTGATCAGGCCTAATTTATGTTTTGCCAAAATTATTTATTACTGACTCATTTAAGTAGACATTTTTTTAAAATCCAGAAGCATGTAATCAGCAGGCATGAGGCATAAAGTGCTTTGAAATCAAATAGCACTTTTAAATTTTCTGATAAATGTATTACATATTAAGTTATAATCAATTGCTACCTTATAATGATCTTTTGCCGATTGTCACGTTTAAAAAAAAGTCTGTTACAGACGTCAACTTTGGCACCGTTTTCTGAAAGACCAGTTACCTTTATAGGAAAAAAGAGAAACGCTATTCATTTACGAATAAGAAAGAATAGCTGCAAATTTCGTGCATTTAAAAATGAAAATTTCTTCACGAAAGTGTAAAAAAATATGCATGTTACGATTTCAGAACAGCTTTAAATAATTTTTAAAAACCACAAAATGTGGCTAATCAAAGCTGCACTTTATTTGTACGATATTTTTTCTGTTGAATTTTTAAGCTGGAACTTGTAACATAGAAAGTTATCAGAATTGAAATAGTCAAATATCATGTTGAGCAATTGAGCATTAGTATAAAAAATTAAATATTGTTATTTTAATTTGCAATAATAAAAAACAGTGTTGAACACAAAGATTTTTTTTCGATGGAGAAGGGGGAGGGGGGAGAGGGTAGACAGGGTGGAAAATTATTTTATTTTCCGCAAAATTTATTTGCTTGCATTTTTTTGTGAGCTGTAGCGTTGATTCTGTTACACGAATTAGCCTGATTCAAGTCAAAGGATTTTTCTTTTAATTTACTTAAATTAAATTTGGGATCCTTTCATTTCAGAAAACAAAGAAAAAAATTGCTTTCAGTTTTTGCAGCAGAAAGTAAATGTATGTCTCAAAACGCCAATTAGAAGAAAGATTAATGCACTTGTCTTTAGATATCAATACAACTGATGATTTTAAAATAAGTTCAAAAACATAAATAAAAAATATCTCTTCGAACTGAATGACAAGAACCAGTGTTGCAGTCGTAAAAAACAAAGGGTATACGCTAAAGTCATGAACATTCATGGATGCAGTATACGCTAATGCTTTATTTGAGAAGCAGAGCGTATACGGTGTATATCTCCGTATACCCTCCACTACCCCGTGACAAAAACAGATCCAGATCTTAAAATATATCGTTGGTTTATATTAGGTTACAAAGGAAAAATTCCAATATTTTATAGTTCTCTATCTTATTTTTCTTTTAAAGCGGTTCTCGAGCTTCCTACTGAACAACGCAAAATTTTCTGACACATTTTCTGTCTCATTTTTAGGGTTCCGTACTTAAAAAGTAAAAACGGAACCATTGTAAGATCACTCCTGTGTCTGTCCGTCTGTCTGTCACAGCCATTTTAATCGTAAACTATGGAACGTGGAAAGTTCAAATTCGGGGAAGTAATAAAGACCATTGACCCACATATTTTCAGATTAATAAACATTCATAAATATATTTAGCAAAAAAGTAGAAGGGCTAATTATGCTACTTGAAAAAAAAATATTTTCTTTGTATATCATGTGGGGTATCCTGTGAAAGCTTTTGTAACGCTGAACTCAAAAATAGATTCATTTTAATTTTACGTATTATATTTTCAAATATATTGTTGAAAATGTAGCGGAAAAATATGTTCCCCCCCACCCCCCATCTAATTCCGAATCTACTGAAACTAAAATTATGAAAAAATTAGAGGTAGTAGACGTTAATATAAACCTTGCCGGAAAATTATAGCGATTACCCTAGGTCACATAGTTTTTGAGTAATTAGCATTTTTCTGTTATACACAAATTTCGATTTACGGCATTCAGAAAAATTGTTGAGCATCGCTGAATATACCTATCGTTGCAGAAGAATAAAAGCATTGTTGATAATGATTTTCGAAAAAATCATCGGTAATTAGCTGAGATATTAACCCTTAAAGGTACGGTCAGTTTGGACATACACAAGGACAGGGCGGCGTACTCTATGCCCAGGGGTGCAGAATATGTCCGATGCGGCGATCTAGGATCGGGGGAATTTTAAACCCCTGGGGAAATTTTTTAGAAACATACACAATTGATTTCGATTTTAACAACGAATTCCATAATTCCCTGAGATAGAACAATTTCAGTACAAATAAAAATATCCGTATGGCGACCTTCACAAAATCGATCTCAGAATAATATGTACCGTATATCAGGGGTGATTATGTTCCAAATTTTTCGAAAGTTTAAGACATTCGGTTTAAAAAAAAAAAAAAATCGGTCATTTGAAAATACGGAGATAAAAATACCGCGAATTTCCGCGAAGAATTACGGAGAAAACGCAAATTTCGTCACAAGATCGCAAAATAACCGCACATTTCGTCAGAAGATCGCTAAAGAACCGCAGGTTTCGTCAAAAGATCGTGAAATGAACGCAAATTTTGTCAAAAGATCGCAAAATAAATGCACATTTCGCCAAAAGATCGCGAAACAATCGCAAATTTCGTCAAAAGATCACGAAACAACCTCGAATTTCGTCAAAAGATCGCAAAACAACCACGATTTTCGTCCAAACATGGCGAAATAACCGCGATTTTCGTCAAAACAGGGCGAATAACCTTCTATTTCGTCAAAGAAAAGCGAAAAAACCGCAAATTTCGTCATAAGATTGCAAAATGAACGTAAATTTACTCAAAAGATCGCGAAATAAACACAAATTTTGTCAAAAGATTGCGAAACAACCGCGCATTTCGTCAAAAGGGCGAAATAACCGCAAATTTCGTCAAAAGATCACGAAATAACCGCAAATTTCGTCAAAAGATCACGAAAGAATCGCAACTTTCGCCAAAAGATCACGAAAGAATCGCAACTTTCGTTAAAAGGTCGCAAAAAACTGCAAATTTCGTCAAAAGATCACGAAAGAACCGCAAATTTTGCCAAACGATCGCAAAACAACCGCGAATTTCATAAAATGATGGCAAAACAACTGCGAATTTCGTCAAGAGGAAGGAGAAATAACCGCAAATTTCGTCAAAAGTTCGCGAAAAAACGCGAATTGCGTCAAAAGATCTATGAAAAATACATAGTATTGGGAGTGGATTTCCCCCACTCTGCTGTAAACTTTCAGAAAATTTGCTGTGAATTTTAGAAATTTTTTTTTCACTCAGAATCACCCCTGCCATATATACACGCGCATAAGTTCAGAAATATTTGAAAAATAAATTTTCTATACCTACGGTAATACAGCACTTACCTATAACATACCGTTAAATTTTGGGGAAATTTTCGTGTAGATTGGGGGAAATGTTGGGAGTAGAAACATTTTCTGCACCCCTGTTGCCTAGTTAACGACTTTTAATGATATATATGTGTAATGTAATGTCCAGTAACAGTATAAAAGCAATAAACGTCAAATTGTTAAAAACATACTAATTTAAGGGGTCTCGCGACTCTAAAAAGTGGGGAAAAATGAAAAAAAAGACCATTTTCAACATTTAATGCCTTAAAATGGATATGATTTTAAAACACAATTTTAATTGGAATGACAGATATAAGTATGTTCTTTCGTTTCATGTATTTAAAAAATTGCAAGATACAGAATTAGTATTTATAGGGGGCTCGAAACTGTTAGACATTTGTCGAACAAAAAATTGGCATAACAGTTTACGCGCAGGATTACAAAATAAATATTGCAATTAGAATGAAAATGTTGGTGCTTACTTATACTTCCGATTGTAATAATTTCCCTGAACTTAAATAAATTTGTATTTAAAGCATTTTTATATTTTTAATGCAATGCTGCATTTAGCTAGTACAAAATTTTGAAAATTTCAACAGTAAAATCACCTAAAAAAATATTTTTTTTAACAATAAAAAGGAAATTTTAGATTCAGTTTATACAGAATAACATGGAATATATGTTTTGAAAATTTCATGAAAAAATATTCAGAAGTTTTTGAGGTATCCTGCGCGTTATACCCAAAAACGCCATTTGGAAAATAATGACTTTAAAGTTTCGGAAACGCCGCTTCAGCTATTGAGCGGGTATAATTCTAAAAGCCAAAACTTCTGTTCTAATGGGAATTTCAAGGAAACAATTATATCAAAATATTCATAAAATATAGGAGTTTAACATCTAAAAAAATTAAAATTTCTTAAATTTTGAAGCTTTAAGAGTCCTGCGACCACTTAATCCTTTCCGGCACGGAGTAATTCTACTTACAAACTTATGAAATAATGAACTGACACCAGAATTTATAAACGAATTTATTAGAAAATGCGAACTTGCTTATTTTCACGTACATGATAAAAAGAAAATTTTAATTAAATATTCTTGGTGCCATTTGTCAGTTTTGGAATTAAAATTAGGTGTCCGTTTTTTAAGGGCATTGCCCTCGAAATATTTAATTAGAATGAATCGCATAAATACTGTGAGATTCGCGATAGTTTGCATTGATTGTATCTCTCAATATGCCTCGAGTGACTTTAAAAGTTAATTAAATACCTATCTGGAAAAACGCGGCACTGACCAAGGCGGCGTTGCAACTTTGAGACCTCAATTCGAAGCGTGCTTAGCACAATGCCCAATTTAAAATTTGTACAAAGGTTTTGTTTTAGATACACTGTAGAAATAAAGGTTATTACTACGCTGAATTTAGTTTCATGAAATGCCAAATGAAGTTTAACTATGCACTGCCTTTATTGTCAGTACCGAATTAAGTTCATCATAAACAGATTAGAATAATATTAAAAAAAGAGTTATAAGAATAGCTATAATTGATACTGTTCCATATAGCTCTTTGAACTTTCATGGTATACCCGATTACACTTTTCTAATATATACAGTTATACCCAACCCTACGTTATATAGTTTTTAAAAAAGTCTTAGTATTCTTTTAGCAACATTTTTTTTTTTATAATACAATTACAAATTAATGTATTTATTCTACGGAACCCTCTGTACGCGAGTAATACTCGCACTTGACCTTTATTAAGCATATTGGCAGGCCTGACTGTTGAAGCGGAATACAATTTTAACAAACTTGCTTTGATTTCTGTGAAATATAATATCATAATGAGAAGTGCTGGAAATTGCCACTTTTCATATTTAAACAACTATGAGGTAGACATTCCTTTATTCAGAATGCAATATATAGTATTTATACTGCGTCACTGGCCAAAATTCAGTCATTTTCAATGATATCATCACATTTAATACAAACTAAATTAATATGAAACAAATCTTGCTAAAATATCTTCATTTACTGATAAAGTTGTGAATGAAAATTCAGTTTCGGCTTGTAGTTGCACACCCAGAATATTTGACTGAATGTATTGTAATTTTGGTGGAATAAATGGAGTGAGGTGTTGTTTCTTGTTCAAAATTTTTTTGTCTTAACCACATTATCTCTGCTGAAAGTTTGTTACAATTTTTTTAAGAACAATGTGTATGTTTACAATCTCTGAAAATAATCGCCCATTCGAAACACTGATTTAAGATGCATTTAAAAACTTCCTTGCTAAATCAAAGACAGTAGAAAAGTTATTCTTGCTGAGTTGTTTGTTTTAGAATTTAAAAATATATATATTCACTTGGATAACAATTCATCAGAAGAAGCTATGAAATATCAAACTTTTTTAATTAATAAAATTTTAAAATTCTCTTCTTAAATACCCCAAACCAGCTTTTTTTCATGTATAACATTTACTTGTGAAAAGTTCTTGTTTATCAATATGTAAGTTTCTGCTTTAAATATTATGTAAATTATTTTAAAATTTAACATTTTAATGCCTCTAATCTTTGAAATATAAAAGTATTCGACCAGCCGAGTACTTGATATTTGGCCGAATATTTACTACTCGGCTGGCCGAATATTCGACATTCGGCCAAACAGTTAATTCGGCTAGCCGAATATTCGGTATACGGTTCGCCTGTAGGCCGAATATTCGGTAGAAAAGTTATTTTTGCTAAGTTGTTTGTTTTAGAATTAAAAAAAATATATTCACTTGGTTTAATTCCAGAAGAAGCCATGAAATATGAAACTTTTTTAATTAATAAAATTTTAAAATATTCGACCGAATAGTTACTGCTCGGCTAGCCGAGTATTCGGTCAAAATCACTGTTCGGTACATCCTTAGTAGCTGATGTAATTTTATTACACCGTTTTAATTTTCTTTGATAAGAAAAAAATTCCCGGTTTTCTCTTATTTTTGGCTTTGAAAAATAGACAATACAACGGTAAAGATCTGGTGACATCCTGTCCCCTGAAAAAACCGCGAAATATCCCCCCGCCCTCCATAGTTTTCAGAGTCCAGCAAAACGAATTTTAACGAACAAGAAGTCTGGCCTTCTAATTTCATTTGCATTGGTCAAGGAGTGTATTCATTTACCCTCAGGGCATTTTTCTCCAGATTCCTTTCTTGAATAAAGCGAAGATATTCTCTACAGGGATACTGCATAAAAATAGGAAGAAGGTATATTTAATCTTCTAAGGGATACTGTATCATGGACACCCCCCTCCTCCCTCCCCTTCTTACATACATGGAATAGCTAAAAAGTGAAATTGCAATCGACTCCGAGCGAAAAAAAATTACATAATGCAAAGAGAAAGGTTAGTTTCTAATCAGAAAATATTTAATAATTTTAAATATTTTTTGACATTGTTTTCTGTTTTGTATTTTTAAAAATTCTTTAAAAAAAAAAATAGAGCCAAATGATACAGTTTTTGAACGAAAGTGAAATTACCGAATGTATATGAGTTTACCGAAGTGGGGGGGTGTCGCACCCCCCCACACCCCCCCTGTAGCTACGTCCCTGCGCATAAACAAATCTTAATGTATGTTATAATATAGCAAATAAATGTCATTATCCAATATTTTTTGAGTATAAGTAATATACGTAGTAAATGTAAATATTTTTTATATAAATTTGACTGTAATGTAGTAGTATATGTAAAGTTTTTTTATCTATTTTTTATAAAATTATATTTTTCTTGTATTTCCAAATTATTTTTATTTATAATAAGTCAAAGTAAGTTACTTTAATTATGAGTAGATGAAAAATTTATTATAATTCATTATAACTTGAAAATTGCAATAAAAAGTTTGGGTGTTTACAACACCCCCACGAGTGATCGTGTGACAAAAACAGGCGTGAGTGATAGAGGGTTAAGTAGCTTTAAAGCAGCTGCAATTTATGATTGCATAGTTTCCTTCTGCCAGTGCTAACGCTGGCACTCTCCAACGTATTGGCAGAGTGCCTTTATAGTGCTTTGATATCATCAATATCATAAGTAATCGATGCAGAACTAGAATTTATATCATTTTCAGCTTCTTCTACATTCACAGCTTTCTTCTAAGCCATTTTAGAGTCAATTCCTTATCTTCAGACATTTTCTCGACAATATCATCCAATAACTAACTTTCCATGTGACACTTGAAGTTTCTCATTTGCTGCTTCTTACTTAACCTGTTTTATAAGACCTGCAATTTCAAGATTGCATAGTTTCACAGCACAGTGCTAATGGCAAAACTCTCCTAGGAATTTGCAGCCACCTTTATAGCTTTTGCTTTGATATCACCAATATCCCCCTTTATATTGTAAGTAATTGATGCAGAACTAAAATTTATATAATCTTTAGCTTTCTTTGGGCAATTTTTCGATAATATCAGCGAATAACTAACACTCCATATTAGACATGTAGTCCCCTAAGCCTCTTGAGGCTTCTCTTTTGCGACTGCTGCTTCTTACTTAAGTAGTTTTAAAGCAGGTGCAATTTTAAGATTGCATAGTTTTCTTCTGCCAGTGCTAATGCTGGCACTCTACAATGTATTGGCAGAGTTACCTTTATAACTTTTGCTTTGATATCATCTATATCACAAGTAATCGATGCAGACCTAGAATTTATATAATTTTCAGCGTCTTCTACATTCACAGCTTCCTTCTAAGCCATTTTATCGTCAATTCCTTATCTTTAGAAATTTTTTCACCAATATCAATTAATAAGTAATACTCCATGTGACACTTGAAGTTTCTCTTTTTTTGCTTCTTACTTAAGCTGTTTTATAAGAGCTGTGATTTTAAGATTGCATAATTTCACAGCACAGTGGTAATGGCAGCACTCTTAGGAATTTGCAGCTGCCTTTTTAGCTTTTCCTTTGATATCATCAATATCCCTCTTTATATCATAGGTAATCAATGCAGAACTAGAATTTATATCATTTTCAGCTTCTCCTACATTTACAGCTTTCTTTGGACATTTTTTCGACAATATGAACTAATAACTAACACTCCATATTATTTGTGTAGAGTGTGTTAAATTGGTGCCATTTGAGGTAGTTTTACTATAGGTAGTAGTACTTTAGGTAGTAGATAAGTAATACTCCATGTGACACTTGAAGTTTCTCTTGAAGTTTCCCTTACTCCTCCCTTGAAGTTCCACTCACTTGAAGTTTCCCTTACCTGGAAATGTACATCTGTGACATGTTTGCGTCTACATATCTGCCCTTAATATTTTCCCTCTTCGACATTCCAAACTTATTTTTAGACTGTTATATTAAAAAATTAGTCCGGTTAATGCATTACTATTAAAAATTAAATGTTTAAATTCACTATTTGGCATTTTGTTAAATGTTCTGTTTGTGCACGGGATTTTCACGTTTCCAGTTAAGGGTTAAGCTGTTTTATAAGAGCTGCACTTTTAAGATTGCATAGTTTCACAGCACAGTGCTAATGGTGGCACTCTCCTATGAATTTGCAGCTGCTTTTATAGCTTTTGCTTTGATATCACCAATATCCCACTTTATATCATAAGTAATCGATGCAGAACTAGAATTTATATATTTTCAGCTTCTCCTACATTCACAACTTTTATGAACATTTTTTCGACAATATGAGCTAGTAACTATCATTCCATATTACACGTGTAGTCAACTATACTATGAAACTTCTTTTTGCTGTTTGTTAATTAATTAGTTTTAAATCGGCAGCAATTTTAAGATTTCATAGTTTCCCTGTACAGTACTAATGATGGCACTCTCCATCGAATTTGCATTTGCCTTTACAACTTTTTGGGGAGGGGTTGCTTTTTGATATCTTTATCATTCTTGATCGATCCAATTTTCTTTACATCCAAGTAGTCTGTTACCTTTATTATTATTATCATTTACATATGTTTTTATGAAAATACAAAGCTAATATTAAAGCCATTAAATGTTTATATAATCATTTCATTCTAAAATTTGAAATACCCCAACATTTGGCATTCCTGTTCTTCTGCCATATGAGCATATAATTAATTCTAGAGAAATCAGGAGCATAATATGTAAGAAATGATACTTGTGTTTACCAGTAAAAAACCACTGTTTTGTTGACAAGTTCTGCTTTTATTCTAACCAGGCAGGGTACAACTGCAAGAAGATATTACTTTTGAATATATTATGTAACAATAAGCTATTATTAAATACTAACCCTTTCAGATGTTATTTGATATAAATTTATTTCATTTATTGATATTTTATTGACTTCTTGAATCCGTAAAGTGTGCAACTAATAATAGTATAATCATATAAGCATTTAACTGCAAGCATATAAAAAAGAAAGAAAAAGAATAAAATAAAATTATTTTTAGACAGTGATAATGATATCATTGGGTGGTGGTGTGTGTGTGTGGGGGGGGGGGTCGACAAATATAACGTATGATATCGTGAAGGTGTTGAAAATTAGCAAAATGTTGGTAGCGTCATATATGTATAGCCCCAAATACATATCAAAGATTTTAGGTTATATCCAATCGATTTACTTAAACATCGGAGACAGGTTTCTTGTCTTGTAAGCATGGTGGCTCAGGTTCCAATAAGCCATATATGTCTTGCTTTTCAATTCTAAATTTATGTTCAATGAAAAAAAATGCATTCTTCATAGTGCCCATTTTTATTAATGCTAGTCTTTGAACAGATTTAGTAAATTACTAAATTTTCCCGCTTTTAGCTGCTTAATATTTCTGTGTCCCTGTTCTTTTGAAAGAAATGGACATTGACAGACATTCAAACAAATTGACTATTTATTGGAGTTATTTTCTATTACAAGTAAGTATTATTTGGCAGAGAAAGAGTAGGGTTCTTTTACTCAGCCCTATTAATAATATGCAATGCATTACTGACTATGAAATGTTGACCTCTGAAGTTCAATTGAATGTTGTCATACATTTTTAGGCCTAAAATTTTTTATATATTACATGGAAAACTATTATTTCAGCCTGTAAGCCTTTAAAATATATGCATGTCATAAATTTATAGTGTTGACACATTAGTTATTACTAAGGGATATAGTCTGATATAAAAATCTGCTTATGTGATGCACGTCTGCTTACGGATGAGAAACACTCATTTCTTATACAAGACTCGAAAGTGTGTCTATTTTGTGACTAGAATTTAATGCTCAGTAAAAAGAGAAAAATAATGTTTTATTGACAAAAGGGGACAAACTTTATTTTACTTAACTTATTTTTAATAGTTTCTGTATCGTATATTCGAATTTCTATTTTATAAGCAATTACAAAACATTAGGTTTTTTAGAACATAGTGATAAAAAGAATACAATAAGGGATTAAATATAGATTTTTCAGTGCTTCACACCAAATCTTTTTTGCTAACTTTTTTTTTAATTTCTTATTTGCCAAATCACAAATGTTCGTCAAAAGCCAGCGTGAAACCTGAACTCCATAGACGAGTTCAGCAGTGATGCGCAGTAAATCTTCTTTCAGTGCTGATTGGAGTCCAAGGAGCACCAATGGTAAACAATCAGTCCATTTTGTGGTTTGACATTTAAGGCCTTGTTTAAGGGATCGATGAAATCTTTCAATGATACCGTTACTAGAAGGATGGTAGGGCAAGGTGCGAAACTTTTTAACTCTCGGTATCCTCTAGTCTTCAATGTTTGAGTACTGGGGGGGGGAGGGAGGGGGGAGTGCGGTAGTGATTAGTCATAACCGTGAACATTTTCTCTAATCCTACCACGTTAAAAGAAAAAAAAAAGTTGAAATATTACAGCAAGGTTTACATTCCTGATCTAAATCAAGTCATGCCTCTTGAATGCATGTGATAAAAGAGGGTCTTGTGTTTTTAAAATATAGTCATGGTCACAAATTATAATATTGTGATCACTGAAATCAAGTCGCATATCTCTCATTTTCATATATCGATAAGATGTCTTGGGAAAAGCGGTCATAATTCCTTTGTTCAGATAAATGTTTATAACCAGATTTACTTTCACCTACAAAAATAGTTTCTTTGTCAGCGGACGTTCAAAGTCACTTTCACACACACAAAGGTCTTTAGGGTAAACTTGTAAACGCCATTTCATGTCCATCATGCTTATTTATCATTACAGGACTTTGTAAATAATAATCATCTCTGTTACAAAAATCTTTTATGGTCAACGTTGTATAGTATTCTTCCACTTCAGTTTCTGATTTAATACAATTTCATCTGGATCATAGTAAGCAACGACTGGTTTAACATCAAGAAGTTCTGCTAACTTTAACACAGCAGCAGCAGGCTTTTCTTCTTGGCAAATTTCCTGACTCACTAACCCCTTCTAACCAATTAAATAGCCTGAATATGACTACATTTATCCCCCTATTGAGACAACTGGTGCCCCAGCATTTTCAAAACCCAGACTTTTATGGTCTGAGTTATACCATGCTGCACGTCAGGAATTTGAATATCTAATGAGCCAAGGTATTATACACCTCTCTAACAGCCCCTGGGCAAGCCCTTTGCATATGGTTTAAATTCACTATTTGGCATTTTGTTAAATGTTCTGTTTGTGCACGGGATTTTCACGTTTCCAGTTAAGGGTTAAGCTGTTTTATAAGAGCTGCACTTTTAAGATTGCATAGTTTCACAGCACAGTGCTAATGGTGGCACTCTCCTAGGAATTTGCAGCTGCTTTTATAGCTTTTGCTTTGATATCACCAATATCCCCCTTTATATTGTAAGTAATCGATGCAGAACTAGAATTTATATAATCTTTAGCTTTCTTTGGGCAATTTTTCGATAATATCAGCGAATAACTAACACTCCATATTAGACATGTAGTCCCCTAAGCCCCTTGAGGCTTCTCTTTTGCGACTGCTGCTTCTTACTTAAGTAGTTTTAAAGCAGCTGCAATTTTAAGATTGCATAGTTTTCTTCTGCCAGTGCTAATGCTGGCACTCTACAATGTATTGGCAGAGTTACCTTTATAACTTTTGCTTTGATATCATCTATATCACAAGTAATCGATGCAGACCTAGAATTTATATAATTTTCAGCGTCTTCTACATTCACAGCTTCCTTCTAAGCCATTTTAGAGTAAATTCCTTATCTTTAAAAATTTTTTCAACAATATCAATTAATAAGTAATACTCCATGTGACACTTGAAGTTTCTCTTTTTTTGCTTCTTACTTAAGCTGTTTTATAAGAGCTGTGATTTTAAGATTGCATAATTTCACAGCACAGTGGTAATGGCAGCACTCTTAGGAATTTGCAGCTGCCTTTTTAGCTTTTCCTTTGATATCATCAATATCCCTCTTTATATCATAAGTAATCAATGCAGAACTAGAATTTATATCATTTTCAGCTTTCTTTGGACATTTTTTCGACAATATGAACTAATAACTAACACTCCATATTATTTGTGTAGAGTGTGTTAAATTGGTGCCATTTGAGGTAGTTTTACTGTAGGTAGTAGTACTGTAAGTAGTAGATAAGTAATACTCCATGTGACACTTGAAGTTTCTCTTGAAGTTTCCCTTACTCCTCCCTTGAAGTTCCACTCACTTGAAGTTTCCCTTAACCGGAAATGTACATCTGTGACATGTTTGCGTCTACATATCTGCCCTTAATATTTTCTCTCTTCGACATTCCAAACTTATTTTTAGGCTGTTATATTAAAAAATTAGTCCGGTTAATGCATTACTATTAAAAATTAAATGTTTAAATTCACTATTTGGCATTTTGTTAAATGTTCTGTTTGTGCACGGGATTTTCACGTTTCCAGTTAAGGGTTAAGCTGTTTTATAAGAGCTGCACTTTTAAGATTGCATAGTTTCACAGCACAGTGCTAATGGTGGCACTCTCCTATGAATTTGCAGCTGCTTTTATAGCTTTTGCTTTGATATCACCAATATCCCACTTTATATCATAAGTAATCGATGCAGAACTTGAATTTATATAATTTTCAGCTTCTCCTACATTCACAACTTTTATGAACATTTTTTCGACAATATGAGCTAGTAACTATCATTCCATATTACACGTGTAGTCAACTATACTATGAAGCTTCTTTTTGCTGTTTGTTAATTAATTAGTTTTAAATCGGCAGCAATTTTAAGATTTCATAGTTTCCCTGTACAGTACTAATGATGGCACTCTCCATCGAATTTGCATTTGCCTTTACAACTTTTTGGGGAGGGGTTGCTTTTTGATATCTTTATCATTCTTGATCCAATCAAATTTTCTTTACATCCAAATAGTCTGTTACCTTTATTATTATTATCATTTACATATGTTTTTATGAAAATACAAAGCTAATATTAAAGCCATTAAATGTTTATATAATCATTTCATTCCAAAATTTGGAATACCCCAACATTTGGCATTCCTGTTCTTCTGCCATATGAGCATATAATTAATTCTAGAGAAATCAGGAGCATAATATGTAAGAAATGATACTTGTGTTTACCAGTAAAAAACCACTGTTTTGTTGATAAGTTCTGCTTTTATTCTAAATAGGCAGGGTACAACTGCAAGAAGACATTACTTTTGAATATATTATGTAACAATAAGCTATTATTAAATACTAACTCTTTCAGATGTTATTTGATATAAATTTCATTTATTGATATTTTATTGACTTCTTGGATCCGTAAAGTGTGCAACTAATAATAGTATAAGCATATAACTGCAAGCATATAAAAAAGAAAGAAAAAGAATAAAATAAAATTATTTTTAGACAGTGATAATGATATCATTGGGTTGTGGTGGTGGTGGTGGTGTGTGTGTGGGGGGGGGGTCGACAAATATAACGTATGATATCGTGAAGGTGTTGAAAATTAGCAAAATGTTGGTAGCGTCATATATGTATAGCCCCAAATACATATCAAAGATTTTAGGTTATATCCAATCGATTTACTTAAACATCGGAGACAGGTTTCTTGTCTTGTAAGCATGGTGGCTCAGGTTCCAATAAGCCATATATGTCTTGCTTTTCAATTCTAAATTTATGTTCAATGAAAAAAAATGCATTCTTCATAGTGCCCATTTTTATTAATGCTAATTTTTGAACAGATTTAGTAAATTACTAAATTTTCCCGCTTTTAGCTGCTTAATATTTCTGTGTCCCTGTTCTTTTGAAAGAAATGGACATTGACAGACATTCAAACAAATTGACTATTTATTGGAGTTATTTTCTATTACAAGTAAGTATTATTTGGCAGAGAAAGAGTAGGGTTCTTTTACTCAGCCCTATTAATAATATGCAATGCATTACTGACTATGAAATGTTGACCTCTGAAGTTCAATTGAATGTTGTCATACATTTTTAGGCCTAAAATTTTTTATATATTACATGGAAAACTATTATTTCAGCCTGTAAGCCTTTAAAATGTATGCATGTTCATAAATTTATAGTGTTGACACATTAGTTATTACTAAGTGATATAGTCTGATATAAAAATCTGCTTATGTGATGCACGTCTACTTACGGATGAGAAACACTCATTTCTTATACAAGACTCGAAAGTTTGTCTATTTTGTGACTAGAATTTAATGCTCAGTAAAAAGAGAAAAATAATGTTTTATTGACAAAAGGGGACAAACTTTATTTTACTTAACTTATTTTTAATAGTTTCTGTATCGTATATTCAAATTTCTATTTTATAAGCAATTACAAAAAATTAGGTTTTTTAGAACATAGTGATAAAAAGAATACAATAAGGGATTAAATATAGATTTTTCAGTGCTTCACACCAAATCTTTTTTGCTAACTTTTTTTTTTAATTTCTTATTTGCCAAATCACAAATGTTGGTCAAAAGCCGGCGTGAAACCTGAACTCCATAGACGAGTTCAGCAGTGATGCGCTGTAAATCTTCTTTCAGTGCTGATTGGAGTCCAAGGAGCATCAATGGTAAACAATCAGTCCATTTTGTGGTTTGACATTTGAGGCCTTGTTTAAGGGATTGATGAAATCTTTCAACGATACCATTACTAGAAGGATGGTAGGGCAAGGTGCGAAACTTTTTAACTCTCGGTATCCTCTAGTCTTCAATGCTTGAGTACTGAAGGGGGGGGGGGGGGGAGTGCAGTAGTGATTAGCCATAACCGTGAACATTTTCTCTAATCCTACCACGTTAAAAGAAAAAAAAAAGTTGGAATATTACAGCAAGGTTTACATTCCTGATCTAAATCAAGTCATTCCTCTTGAATGCATGTGATAAAAGAGGGTCTTGTGTTTTCAAAATATAGTCATGGTCACAAACTATAATATTGTGGTCACTGAAATCAAGTCGCATATCTCTCATTTTCATATATCGATAAGATGTCTTGAGAAAAGCGGTCATAATTCCTTTGTTCAGATAAATGTTTATAACCAGATTTACTTTCACCTACAAAAATAGTTTCTTTGTCAGCGGACGTTCAAAGTCACTTTCACACACACAAAGGTCTTTAGGGTAAACTCGTAAACGCCATTTCGTGTCCATCATGCTTATTTATCATTACAGGACTTTGTAAATAATAATCATCTCTGTTACAAAAATGTTTTATGGTCAACGTTGTATAGTATTCTTCCACTTCAGTTTCTGAATTTAATACAATTTCATCTGGATCATAGTAAGCAACGACTGGTTTAACATCAAGAAGTTCTGCAAACTTTAACACAGCAGCAGCAGGCTTTTCTTCTTGGTAAATTTCCTGACTCACTAACCCCTTCTAACCAATTAAATAGCCTGAATATGACTACATTTATCCCCCTATTGAGACAACTGGTGCCCCAGCATTTTCAAAACCTAGACTTTTATGGTCTGAGCTATACCATGCTGCACGTCAGGAATTTGAATATCTAATGAGCCAAGGTATTATACACCTCTCTAACAGCCCCTGGGCAAGCCCTTTGTATATGGTTTAAATTCACTATTTGGCATTTTGTTAAATGTTCTGTTTGTGCACGGGATTTTCACGTTTCCAGTTAAGGGTTAAGCTGTTTTATAAGAGCTGCACTTTTAAGATTGCATCGTTTCACAGCACAGTGCTAATGGTGGCACTCTCCTATGAATTTGCAGCTGCTTTTATAGCTTTTGCTTTGATATCACCAATATCCCACTTTATATCATAAGTAATCGATGCAGAACTAGAATTTATATAATTTTCAGCTTCTCCTACATTCACAACTTTTATGAACATTTTTTCGACAATATGAGCTAGTAACTATCATTCCATATTACACGTCTAGTCAACTATACTATGAAGCTTCTTTTTGCTGTTTGTTACTTAATTAGTTTTAAATTGGCAGCAATTTTAAGATTTCATAGTTTCCCTGTACAGTGCTAATGATGGCACTCTCCATCGAATTTGCATTTGCCTTTACAACTTTTTGGGGAGGGGTTGCTTTTTGATATCTTTATCATTCTTGATCCAATCGAATTTTCTTTACATCCAAATAGTCTGTTACCTTTATTATTATTATCATTTATATATGTTTTTATGAAAATACAAAGCTAATATTAAAGCCATTAAATGTTTATATAATCATTTCATTCCAAAATTTGGAATACCCCAACATTTGGCATTCCTGTTCTTCTGCCATATGAGCATATAATTAATTCTAGAGAAATCACGAGCATATGATGTAAGAAATGATACTTGTGTTTACCAGTAAAAAACCACTGTTTTGTTGATAAGTTCTGCTTTTATTCTAACCATGTAGGGTACAACTGCAAGAAGACATTATTTTTGAATATATTATGTAACAATAAGCTATTATTAAATACTAACTCTTTCAGATGTTATTTGATATAAATTTATTTCATTTATTGATATTTTATTGACTTCTTGGATCCGTAAAGTGTGCAACTAATAATAGTATAAGCATATAACTGCAAGCATATAAAAAAGAAAGAAAAAGAATAAAATAAAATTATTTTTAGACAGTGATAATGATATCATTGGGTGGTGGTGGTGGTGGTGGTGTGTGTGTGGGGGGGGGGGGTCGACAAATATAACGTATGATATCGTGAAGGTGTCGAAAATTAGCAAAATGTTGGTAGCGTCATATATGTATAGCCCCAAATACATATCATAAAGATTTTAGTTTATATCCAATCGATTTACTTAAACATCGGAGACAGGTTTCTTGTCTTGAGAGCATGGTAGCTCAGGTTCCAATAAGCCATATATGTCTTGCTTTTCAATTCTAAATTTATGTTCAATGAAAAAAAATGCATTCTTCATAGTGCCCATTTTTATTAATGCTAGTCTTTGAACAGATTTAGTAAATTACTAAATTTTCCCGCTTTTAGCTGCTTAATATTTCTGTGTCCCTGTTCTTTTGAAAGAAATGGACATTGACAGACATTCAAACAAATTAACTATTTATTGGAGTTATTTTCTATTACAAGTAAGTATTATTTGGCAGAGAAAGAGTAGGGTTCTTTTACTCAGCCCTATTAATAATATGCAATGCATTACTGACTATGAAATGTTGACCTCTGAAGTTCAATTGAATGTTGTCATACATTTTTAGGCCTAAAATTTTTTATATATTACATGGAAAACTATTATTTCAGCCTGTAAGCCTTTAAAATGTATGCATGTTCATAAATTTATAGTGTTGACACATTAGTTATTACTAAGGGATATAGTCTGATATAAAAATCTGCTTATGTGATGCACGTCTGCTTACGGATGAGAAACACTCATTTCTTATACAAGACTCGAAAGTTTGTCTATTTTGTGACTAGAATTTAATGCTCAGTAAAAAGAGAAAAATAATGTTTTATTGACAAAAGGGGACAAACTTTATTTTACTTAACTTATTTTTAATAGTTTCTGTATCGTATATTCGAATTTCTATTTTATAAGCAATTACAAAAAATTAGGTTTTTTAGTACATAGTGATAAAAAGAATACAATAAGGGATTAAATATAGATTTTTCAGTGCTTCACACCAAATCTTTTTTGCTAACTTTTTTTTTAATTTCTTATTTGCCAAATCACAAATGTTGGTCAAAAGCCGGCGTGAAACCTGGACTCCATAGACGAGTTCAGCAGTGATGAGCAGTAAATCTTCTTTCAGTGCTGATTGGAGTCCAAGGAGCACCAATGGTAAACAATCAGTCCATTTTGTGGTTTGACATTTGAGGCCCTGTTTAAGGGATCGATGAAATCTTTCAACGATACCGTTACTAGAAGGATGGTAGGGCAAGGTGCGAAACTTTTTAACTCTTGGTATCCTCTAGTCTTCAATGCTTGAGTACTGGGGGGGGGTGGGGGGGGAGTGCGGTAGTGATTAGCCATAACCGTGAACATTTTCTCTAATCCTACCACGTTAAAAGAAAAAAAAAAGTTGAAATATTACAGCAAGGTTTACATTCCTGATCTAAATCAAGTCATGCCTCTTGAATGCATGTGATAAAAGAGGGTCTTGTGTTTTTAAAATATAGTCATGGTCACAAATTATAATATTGTGGTCACTGAAATCAAGTCGCATATCTCTCATTTTCATATATCGATAAGATGTCTTGAGAAAAGCGGTCATAATTCCTTTGTTCAGATAAATGTTTATAACCAGATTTACTTTCACCTACAAAAATATTTTCTTTGTCAGCGGACGTTCAAAGTCACTTTCACACACACAAAGGTCTTTAGGGTAAACTCGTAAACGCCATTTCGTGTCCATCATGCTTATTTATCATTACAGGACTTTGTAAATAATAATCATCTCTGTTACAAAAATCTTCTATGGTCAATGTTGCATAGCTTTCTTCCACTTCAGTGTCTGAATTTAATACAATTTCAACTGGATCATAGTAAGCAACGATTGGTTTAACATCAAGAAGTTCTGCAAACTTTAACACAGCAACAGCAGTCTTTTCTTCTTGGCAAATTTCCCTAACTCACTAACCCCTTCTAAATGATTAAGCAGCCTGAATTCCGACATTTATCACCATATTGAGACAACTGGTCCCCCAGTATTTTCAGAACCTAGACTTTTATCCTCTGAGCTACACCATGCTGTGCGTCAGGAATTTGAATGTCTAATGAGCCAAGGAATTATACACCTCTCTAATAGCTTCAGGACAAGCCCTTTGCATACGGTTCACAAGTCTAATGGTCAATGGCACCCTTGTGGCAATTACCGCCACCTGAATTCTATTACCATACCTGACAGATACCCTGTTCCCCACATAGAAGGCTAAATAGAGGGCTTATCACCAAATTCCTGTAAATATTCAGGATATACCAAAAAATGCTGTAACAACCCCTTTTGCCTTGTTTGAATATGTTTTCAGGCCTTTCAGTTTACGCAACGCAGGGCACACATTTCAGCATTTTATCCACAAAGTTCTTTCTGGTTTAGACTGTTGTGTGCCTTATTACGATGATTCACTTGTCTTTTCGGATGATGCCGAGCAACATAAACAACATCTGGAAAAAATTTTTAGTCGCTAAGCGCAGCATGATATAAACTTAATCCCTCAAAGTGTCCTTGGTAAACCATGTGTTAGCTTTCTAGGATGTCTAATAACCTCCGAAGGCATCCCTTGACCCAAAAAGTAGATGCGTCAAAAAATTAATGAAAATGTTCACAGTTATGACTAACCACTACAAATATATGAAAATTCAAAGATTGATTTTTGGAGAAACGTTTTTTTCATGTTAGATTGTAATTTTCTTGTACATCCCATCCTAAAAGATATTTGTGCACCGCAAATTAACAGACTGATTTGTAGCAATAACTGGCAATGTGGGGCATATTTCTTTCATGATTTTTTTTAATTTGGGCTTTTTCCAGCTATTAAGAGAGTGCCAATGAAATAGTTTCAGAATATGGTTTCCAGTATCTTTTCTGATAGTAATAAAAAGATCTCATTTTATCATAGATAAGAGGTGAAATCTCTAAAATTCAGATATTTGTTCTGCGGATTTTTTTCCCTAGTGATATCTCCGCCTTGATTCAAAACTGTTCCTCATGAAGTGCACTAAGTGTTACAAATGCTCTATGCATATAGTACAACATTCAGAACTCACTTTATCTAATAAGGACTTGATTATATAATTTTTCCTTATAATAGCTCTGGTTTGATTCAAAACTGTTCCTCATAAAATGTCTGTCTTACATGCCACTTGAAGTTCCTTTCTGCTTGTTACCTTAAGTGGTTTTAAAAGCATCCACAATTTTAAAATTGCTTAGTTTACCTCCAACAGTGCTAACAATGCAGCGGCACATTCCATCAAATATGCACTGACCTTTATACCTTTTGTCTTGATATTATCCATATCATAAGTAATAGATGCAGAACTACAATTTATATCAATTTCAGCTTCTGATACATCAAAGCTTTCTTTGGACCTTTTTATGACAATATGAGTAATATAACTAACACTCCATATTAGACATGCAGTCCCCTATGCCATTTCAGGCTTCTCTTTTGAGAAAGCAAATGCAATTTTAACCCTCTGACAGTCTTGGAAAAGGACGAAATTGTAATGTTGCTTTCTCTGCATTTAGCTTTAAATGCTTAAAAAAGATGATTCTTTCAGCATTTTATAAAAAAAACTTAATAATGAATATGAATTCAATCCTTGGAAGTATTAATCATTGTTCAATGTATTAAAAATACAATAAATCAATAGAATTATATTACTTTAAATATTGCTTGTATTGCAGTGAAACATGGAGCTTAGTGAACGTATTAACACGGGCTTGTCAGTGAGAGGGTTAAGATTGCATAGTTTCATTCTGTTAATGCTGGCGCTCTCCAAAGAATTGGCAGTGTTACCTTTATAATTTTTTTTTTTAATATCATTTATATCACAAGTAATCGATGCAGACCTTGAATTTATATCATTTTCAGCTTCTACATTCACAGCTTCCTTCTAAGCCATTTTAGAGTCAATTCCTTATCTTTGGAAATTTTTTGTCAATATGAACTAATAATTAACACTCCATATTATTTGTGTAGTTTGTGTTAAATTGGTGCCATTTGAGATTCTCTTTTGCTGCTGCTTTTTACTTATGTAGTTTTATAGCAGCTGCAATTTTAAGATTGCACAGTTTCCTTCTCCCAGTGCTAATGCTGGCACTCTCTAACGTATTGGCAGAGTTACCTTTATAGCTTTTGCTTTGATATGATCTATATCATAAGTAATCGATGCAGAACTAGCATTTCTATCATTTTCAGTTTCTTCTACATTCACAGGTTCCTTCTAAACCATTTTAGAGTCAATTCCTTAATTTGGAAATTTTTTGACAATATGCACTAATAACTAACACTGCATATTATTTGTGTAGTTTGTGTTAAATTGGTGCCATTTGAGGTTTCTCTTTTGCTGCTGCTTTTCACTTAAGTAGTTTTAAAGCAACTGCAATTTTAAGATTGCATAGTTCCCTTCTGCCAGTGCTAACGCTGGCACTCTCCAACGTATTGGCAGAGTTACCTTTATAGTTTTTGCTTTGATATGATCTATATCATAAGTAATCAATGCAGAACTAGCAATTATATCATTTTCAGCTTCTTCTACATTCACAGCTTCCTTCTAAGCCATTTTAGAGTAAATTCCTTATCTTTGGAATTTTTTCGACAATATGTGACTTATAACTAACACTGCATATTATTTGTGTAGTTTGTGTTAAATTGGTGTCATTTGAAGTTTCTCTTTTGCTGCTACTTTTTACTTAGGTAGTTATAAAGCAGCTGCAATTTTAAAATTGCATAGTTCCCTTCTACTAGTGTTAACGCTGACACTCTCCAACGTATTGGTAGAGTTACCTTTATAGCTTTTGCTTTTATATAATCTATGTCCTGATCTGTATACAGTCGAAGTTGGATAATTCGAAGTTCAAGGGACCAAAAGAAATGTTCGAAATATCCAAAAATTCGAATTAAATATATTCGCTCAAAAAGAAGAGATAAATAAAAAAAGATTAACTCCACAGTGAAATATTTAACACAAACTTTATCTAAGGATACTGCTACATTTTTTTTCATTAAATCAAACATTTAGCTAAATTATTCATTACTTTTAAGAAAAAAATTAGATATTTTTGATTGCTTTTTCGAATGCAATCTTTGAGTCATAGCATATGATTCCAACTTATCAATTGACACAAAAATAGAATCTTTTACATTGGACTGACCTTCAAAAAAGCGTCGAAGTTCTTGTATATGCATAATAGCTTCTAAGCAACTAGGTAAGGGCTTCTCTTGTATTTCATTGTTCTGTTCATCTTCAGATAGTCCATCCTCAGCTTGGTTGTTTTCCGCCAGTTGAGCAACAATGTCAGCATCAGTTACCTCGCCACACACAGTCACATTTTGGTCCACATTGACATAGTCTTCATACAAGATTGATGGATCCGATTTTACATCTTCCCAATTATCGACAGTAAGTTCAGGATCAATTTCGTCAAAGTTTTCCACTACATTTACTCCTTCTGTTTCTTTCTTTACAAATCCCGCCTTATGAAAGCATTTCATAATCGTTATCTCACTGACCTTGTCCCATGCCTGCCTACACATTCTTGAAGCATGAAGAACGTTGAGACTCTTAATGTCAAAATCTCCGATGAGGATTCTTTCAACCAACAGACGCCTGTAGAAATGTTTAAGGTTTTTGATGATTCCTTGGTCCATTGGCTGAACCACAGATGTCATGTTGGCCGGGACTTCCACATTTTTCATTTTGGGAATGCTGTTGTGAGCCGAACAATTGTCAATAAAAAGGACAATCTGTCGTTTTTGTTTTTCAAATTTCTTGTTTATAATTAAGCGCCATTTTTGAAAAATTTCGGACGTCATCCATGCCTTTGTATTTGATGCGTAGGAGACAGGCTTAGACTTAACATTTTTAAAGCAACGTGGATTAGCCGATTTGCCAATCATTAATAGTGGCAACTTTTTGGATCCGTCCATATTTGCTCCAACAAGCAACGTTACTCGCTCTTTACTTAGTTTTCCACCACTGCATGTTTCTCCTTTGAAAGCAAGAGTTTTATTTGGAGTACACTTATAAAAAAAGTCCAGTCTCGTCGACGTTAAAAATATTTTTTGGTTCCTTATTCTGAATAATTTCTCTTAAATGTTTTTTCCACTCATCAGCTGCTTGAATATCCACTGCACCACTTTCACCACACACTGCTTTGAAAGAAATATCGTTTCTATCTTTGAAACCATTCAGCCAACCTGTGCTGGCTTTGAAATCTTGAATGCCTAATGCAGCGGCAAACTGTTCAGCTTTGGCTCTCATAATAGGGCCACTAATTGGAATGTTCTTATCTTGCGCTTGTTTAAACCATTTAAGAACACAACCGTCCACAACTGGGTTATCAGGTCCTCTCGTCCTTTTCCTATTTTTTCCTGTGCCATTTTCGCTATTCAAAATTTTATCTTTGTTCTTCAAATATGTCGATAATGTGTTGGGTGGAATTCCAAATTCCTTGGCAATTTCTGATTTCTTTTTAAGGCCTTTTTCCACTTCATTAATCACCGCTACCTTTTGAGCTAATGTTAATGACTTATAAAGAGTTTTAGCTTTTGACAACGCCATAGTAAGGAACATAAAAACAATACTTAAAGCACACACACAAAAACTTACAACCGCGTTAAATCATTCACTCACGTGACTCTAAGATAGAAAGAAATGTAGCTGCGCTTCTGGAGAAAAAAAAAGGGAGGGGAGGAGAAGGGTTGGCGAAAATCTGCGATTGCAACACCTAAGCTGCGATCCTTTCAATGCGCAGTGAAATAGATTCCCCAGACGAAAGGGTGCGGCTAAGTCTTGGAATTTTGCCAAATAGAAAGACAAAATAAACTGTTTTACTATTTTGAACCTTAGCTGAAAAAAGGCTCAGGATTAATATTTACCGCAAAATTCGAAAGGCAATCCTACGAAAAATTCGAATTATCCAAACTAAAATTCAAAATATCCACATTTTTTTAACATTATTTTAAACAGAATTCTAGGGACCAAGCAAAAAATTCGAATTAGCCAGAATTTCGAATTAAACAAGTTCGAATTATCCAAGTTTCTGTATATAAGTAATCGATACAGAACTAGAATTTATATATTTTTCAAATTCTTCTACATTCACAGCTTCCTTGTCATTTTAGAGTCAATTCCTTATCTTCGAAAATTTTTCGACAATATGAACTACTAACTAACACTGCATATTATTTGTGTAGTTTGTGTTAAATTGGTGTCATTTGATGTTTCTCTTTTGCTGCTGCTTTTTACTTAGGTAGTTTTAAAGCAGTCCAAATTTAAGATTGCTTAGTTTCCTTCTGCCAGTGCTAACGCTGGCACTCTCCAACATGTTGGCAGAGTTACCTTTATAGCTTTTGCTTTGATATGATATAAATCAGGATATAGATAATAAGTAATCGATACAGAACTAGAATTTATATCATTTTCAGCTTTCTTTGGACAATTTTTCGACAATATGAGATAATAAATAACACTCCATATTAGACATGAAGTCACCTGTGTCATTTGATGCTTCTCTTTTTTGGCTGCTGCTTCTTACTTAAGTAGTTTTAAAGCAGCTGCAATTTTAAGATTGCATAGTTTCCTTCTCCCAGTGCTAACGCTGGCACTCTCCAACGTATTGGCAGAGTTACCTTTATAGCTTTTGCTTTGATATCATCTATATCCTTATCTATATCATAAGTAATCAATGCAGAACTAGAATTTAATATCATTTTCATCTTCTCCTACATTTACAGCTTTTTTGGACATTTTTTCGAAAATATGAACTAATAACTAACACTCCATATTATTTGTGTAGTTTATGTTAAATTGGTGCCATTTGAGGTTTCTCTTTTGCTGCTGCTTTTTACTTAGGTAGTTTAAGAGCAGCTGCAATTTTAAGATTGCATAGTTTCCTTCTGCCAGTGCTATCGCTGGCACTCTCCAATGTATTGGCAGTGTTACCTTTATAATTTTTGCTTTGATATCATTTATAACACAAGTTATCGATGCAGACCAAGAATTTATATCATTTTCAGCTTCTTCTACATTCACAGCTTCCTTCTAAGCCATTTTAGAGTCAATACCTTATCTTTGGAAATTTTTCGACAATATGAACTAATAACTAACACTTCATATTATTTGTGTAGTTTGTGTAAAATTGGTGCCATTTGAGATTCTCTTTTGCTGCTGCTTTTTACTTATGTAGTTTTAAAGCAGCTGCAATTTTAAGATTGCACAGTTTTCTTCTCCCAGTGCTAACGCTGGCACTCTCCAACGTATTGGCAGAGTTACCTTTATAGTGCTTTGATATCATCATTATCATAAGTAATCGATGCAGAACTAGAATTTATAAAATTTTCAGCTTCTTCTACATTCACAGCTTTCTTCTAAGCCATTTTAGAGTCAATTCCTTATCTTCGGACATTTTCTCGACACTATCATCCAATAACTAACACTCCATGTGACACAGGAAGTTTCTCTTTTGCTGCTTCTTACTGAAGCTATTTTATAAGAGCTGCAATTTTAAGATTGCATAATATCACAGCACAGTGCTAATGGCAGCACTCTCCTAATAATTTGCAGCTGTCTTTATAGCTTTTGCTTTGATATCACCAATATCCCCCTTTATATCATAAGTAATCGATGCAGAACTAGAATTTATATCATTTTCAGCTTCGCAAATATTTACAGCTTTCATTGGACATTTTTTCAGCAATATGAACTAATAACTAACACTCCATATTATTTGTGTTGTTTGTGTTAAATCGGTGCCATTTAAGTTTCTCTTTTGCTGCTGCTTTTTACTTAGGCAATTCTGGTATGCAAAAAGTCAGAAATCTCATCCCTGATGCACATATTTAGACATTTTTTCATACTACATAAAAGTCTTTTATAAGAATCTGTATTATAGAGACTTCATCCCGAATTTTGCAAGCATTGTGTCACCTTTAACTAACATGACAAAAAAGAGAGTTTTCAAGGAGATTCCATGAGGAAAACTAGATGAAGAAACCTTTCAAAGTTTGGAGGAATATTTAGTTAAAATGCCTTCTTTGTATATCCACAATTTGAAATACCCTTTCTGCTTTATACCGATGCTTCTGCTACAGCAGTCGGAGCGTATTTATCTCAACATGACGAGAATGGAAAATAGATCCTTTAGCATTCTACAGCAAGAACCTTACCCCAAATCAGACCATTTGTCTACTATAGAAAGAGGTTACAATGCCCTAGCCGCTCTTCAGAAATTTGACACTTCGATTTATGGATCTGAAATTGAAGTGATTTTGTTTCACAATCTCCGTGCCTATCTTACCAGGGAAATGGCACATGGTGCCAAACTAGTTCAATGAGATTTAGAAATCACATGTAGGAAAGGAAGCAGACATGGTAATGCTGATGCACTTTCTAAATACACTTAGGCAAAGACATATGCTGACCAGTTGTACAATGATTGTATCATTATGTATTTTACGTTACGTTTAAGTGTTTTAAAGTGTGGGCTAGTGAACAGACTCTGTCCTTTAATAATGAGTTGTGAAATCTAACTATATTTTATTTAGCAGCATAGTCCCCTAAGGAGAACTCAACTGTCCTAAGAGGGACATGTAAAGATCTTATTAACTTTATTATCGGTGAAGCACGGTTATTGGTGACAGCTTAGCAGCGAAATGTTGCCAACAAATAACTGTTCAGATACAGAAAGGAGAGTTGTCTGGGAGACTCCAGAGTGGAAGGTGTGAAATAATATGATAGGTGTGTCCATTATGAAATGTAGAAATGTGAATATCATTGACATTTTAATGTCTAGTGAAAAAATGTCACTGGGAAAATCTTCATCAGTATTATATAATTTTTTGTGTGTGTGATCATCAATAACAAAGTATTTGGTTCAAATTGGCAAGTTTCATTAATTGATATGTGAATTCATTAAATTTTCTTTTGTACTCACATAATTTCAAAGGCAACAAAAGTATATTAGTATGGTCAAGCTAGTCACCTGACTTAAACCCAACAGAGCATTTATGGCATGAACTCCGAAGAGCTACTCAGAACATCCAAGCAAAAAATGCTGACAAAAAATTCCACATTCTTAGTTGAGCATGGGCTAGATTCCTCATCGGAGCGTGTACAACAAAAGTGCGTAACGGAGATGTAAAACAGATGCCGGGAAATATAAAGATTTATGAAAAGTAAATAAGCAAGAAGATTAACTATGAGTGATAACAGATAATGAAACAGGTCTATTTGAGAGGTAAGTAAACTGTTGTCTTTAATAAAAAAAGTGCTTTTAATAAAAATGAAAGTTATATTTACTATTGTATGAAATGTAAATAAAGCAAAACGATCTTTTAACTAAAGATATACAAAAACGTAATTATGGAAATGAATGAGGATGAATGAAAGAATGAAGTTTATGAAATATAAATAAAGTTAAAAAAAATAAAGCTATGACCAGGTTAGGTTTCAAAGGTGTAAACCTGCTTGACATGTGCACCAATAGGTACACTAATTACACATAGTAAATGCTGGCAAAGATGTGTACAGAAACAAGAACCTACGGTATACCTATCAATTCAGTTCTGTTAAAAACATATCAATGCTTAGTCACACTTAAACTATGTCTATGTTTTTGTCTTTGTGTTAGTATTAATAAATGGTTATGTCGAGCTATTCTGCTAACTCTGTGTGCCCCCAAAATCAACAAAGGTTATGGGTACCAGAGACTCTACTCACTGCAATGTAAATAGCAGAAATTATTTTTAATTCGAACTTTCGAATCGTAAAGTCTTAAGCCTAAAGCGAAACTAAGAACTCTTCTATGTTCTGTCATTAACTGTTTTGATTTGATGCTGCGAGATATTCTGCCTAACTGTGTCTCATGTTATGACAATTGAAAAGCTCGGTAAAGATAATTTTGATAGCTGGAAGATTCAAATCGAAGCAGTATTAATAAAAAATTACCATTGGCATTATGTAACCAGCAAAGAAGAGAAACCGACCGAAGGGTAGCACAGATGAAAAGAAATGACTCCAGGCTGATCAAAAAGCTCGTGCTGATATAATTCTTGCCATAAATCTTAGTGAATTGTGTCACATTAAGCATTGTGCAACTTAAATTTTCTGTATGGAATAAATTGAAAGAAGTTTATGAATTGAGAGGCCACGCAAAGAAGGCAACTCTGTTAAAACAGCTTCTGTTTTGAAAGATGAATTTTACTAAAACTATATCTGAACATTTAAATATTTTCTTTGAGATTGTTGATAAATTAAAACAAATGGAAATAGAAATTGCTGATTATTTGTTATCAACTCTACAATGTTCCTGAGAATTTCGAAAATTTTAGATGCGCTATAGAATCGAGAGATGAGTTATCTAAACCCGATTCTTTGAAAATTAAGATGCTAGAAGAATGGGAAGCTAGAAAAGAAAAAACGACTCATGATTCACAAAATGCCTATTATATAGAAAATAAAAGAAATAATCAAGAACAGAAGAAAAATGAGAAATGGAAAACTAATCCGAATAAAAATTTTCCTGCAGAAAGAAATTATCGTAATTTCAAGCGCAATTACTGTTCCAAAATCGGACATAAAGCTTCCGAATGTAGAAAGAAAATAGCTGACAGAAAGCTTGCATCTTTAAATAAAGGAAATCATGTTCAATGATGACTACTAGTTATGAAGAACCAGTTAATATGGCATTTAACGACATATATCATCAACCTACTGCATGGTGTTTAGACAGTGGTTGTACATCTCATATGTGCAAAGATCAAAATTTATTTACAGAATTTCATCCTTGTGAGAATTCTACAATACAGCTTGCGGTTGATAAAACAGCAAAAATCACAGGAATAGGAACAGTTCTTATTAGAGTGCCTAACGGTAGTGAGATTGCTAATCTCACACTTAAGAACATTCTGTGCGTACCTGAGTTAAAATGTAACTTGATTTCAAAGTCAAAAGCAACGGCTAATAATCGTTCCGTGCTTATTAAAGAATAATATGCTAAATAATTGAGCCTAATGGTTCTATACTAGTACAAGCTGTTCGTCAAGGTGATTTATATTATGTACATCCAATCATCGAAAGAGCTGCAATAGCACAGGTAAGTGATTTTGTAAAATGGCATTTAAAGTTAGGGCATTTAAATGAGTCTGATTTAAAGAAACTTAAATCTAATAATATGGTTAGAAATTTAAATTTCAATGATGATGAGTCTCAAAGATTGTTTGTATTCAAGGTAAACAAAGGTTTGTATTCCTAAACAATCAAATTTTCAAAGTAATGATCTATTGTTTCGGATCCATTCAGACCTCTGTGGGCCCATGAGGATCCCTTCCCATGGAGAATCGGGATATTTTGTTATTTTTATTGATGATAAATCCCGTTATATTGAAATTAGTTTTCTTAAAACCAAGGATGGGGTTAAGAATGCATTTGTTAAATACAAAGCAGCAGTCGAAAACCAACTAGGCAAGAAAATAAAATTCCTTCGTACAGATAATGCTTAGAATATTGCAGTGAAGAATTTGATAAATATATCGAATGCAGTATAAAACGACAATTTTCTTCCTCTTTAACAACTCAGCAGAACGGCACCCCTAAAAGATTGAATTTAACGTTAACTGATAAGGCAAGGTGTTTACTATTACAAAGTAATCTTCCACAATCTTTTGGGCCGAAGCTATAAATTATGCTGCTTACATACGCAATCGCTGCTCGACACGATGTTTAAGCGAAAATAAAACTCCATATGAAGTATTCTTTGGCATCAAGCCAACTTTATCATACTTCAAAATATTTGGCAAAAATATTTCGTATTTAATAAAAGGCAAAATAAGGGAAAATTTGATCTTTGAACAGAAGAACATATCTTTGTAGATTATTCTAATGAATCAAAAGCATATAGGCTTTGGAACAAAAAATCTAGAAAAATTGTTATAAGCTGAGATGTTCGATTTATTAACGAGTTTGAAAATGATTCCTCCTGTAACACCGAAATAAAATTAATTTTTCCTCTCTCTCTCAAAATAATGAAAATGCATGTTGTAAAGAGGTAATTGTTGGAATACAACGTCCATTTCTCTTACCCTTTTCTTTCAGCGCATGCACGTACAGGGATGTTTCTCCAAATCCGCTCTGCGGGCGAAATTATTGAGTTCTGTTAAAAACATATCAGTGCTTAGTCGCACTTAAACTATGTATATATTTTTGTCTTCATGTTAGTATTAATAAATGTTTATGTCGAGCTATTCTGCGAACTCTGTGCCCCCCGAAAACCAACAGTAATGAATAGTTTTTTATTTTATTTTCCAATAAATTTATTACAAGCAATCGTCCGATAATTCGGCTTAAAACATCAAGTTTCACATCATTTTCTGAAAAATCTTCTGACTTTGCTGATAAATAGGGAAAAAAAAGTTCAAATGACATAGTTTCTGAGTAAGAGCGCCTGTCATTTTGATGTTACAAACAAAATGAATTAAAAAACAGTATGATGGAATTGAACTGTATGAAACTGAAAATAGCCATTTTGGTTTCTAGGTACTAACCAGAGTGTTTTCTAGGATAAAGGGGAAGAAAAGTGCACTTGAAAAACAGCAGTTGCAAAACGAACTATTATTTTGTAAAATGAACATTTTCATTAAAATATATTTTGTAAGAAATTAAAACGTAATAATAATGAAAGGTTTTATATACAATATATATTAAAAATATTTATTTGTTAAGGGGGAAATATTCTCATAGCTATCATCCTTGTAAATGCAGTTAAAAAAATAGAAAACGATGATTTTCAATGTATTTAATATAATAATTTAAGATATTTTTAAAACTTATTTCGTAATTCAAAACATGAAACGTGATCATTTGAATAATGACATAAAGCAGGATAATGATTCTACATGCGACAGAAAAGATATTGCTGTCCCAAAAATTTAAACCTTGTAAAAAAAATGCTAATTTATGTCAAAAGCGATTTGACGTAATTTTAAAAGTGCATTTTTAACATAAAATAGAAGCATTTCTTAAAGTTATAGACACTGTTAATTTAAAAAAAAAAATCTGAATGATTAAATATACATCCTCTCCCCTCTCAAAAATGCTTTATATTATTCCAGTTAAAAAAAAAATGCATTCATGTTAGACTGCATGCGACCGATTAATAGTACCTATATCAAAATATTTCTTTTTTGGTGATTTTTTACTGGCCAATACCAATGCTAAATCTTCCTATATGGCAGTCCTGTTGATGCCAAATTTGAGCAAAAACGCTCTCTCTCTCTACCCTTCTTGTGCCTAGTCTTTTCTAGTTCTTTGTCTTTGTGCTATTACAAAAAAGGAAGTAAAATGTCTCGCATCAGAAAAAGCTTTTCTGTCGAAAAAAAAACTCGAAATAATATCATAGCATAAAGGAAACGGTGCTTCATTGCATCACACCTCTAAAGAACTCAGAATTGATCAGGAAAAATTTAAGAGAATGGCTCAAAAATGAAAGTTTGCTACAAATGAATTATTTTGGAAAAGCCAAAAAGAAACGAAAAATTGGATGTGGCCAAAAACCTTTATCTGAAGATCTGGGTGAAGATTTATATCATTTTTTCGGAATGAAAGAGAAAAAAGAAGAATTGTAAGCAATCAACTGCTTAGTGAACAAGCTATAAAAATTGCAAAAAGGTTAGAATACTTGAATTTAAAGTTTATTTACATTTCAAGAAACGATACAACATTTCTATGAGAGTTTGCACAACTGATTCACAGAAATCTCCAGAAAACTTCAATGACGAAGTTTTATGTTTTCTAAATTGCGTGAACTCTTCTTTCTCTGAAAATAGATGGTGACACCATGCAAATTTTTATTATCCGTTTCAAAAAATAAATATACTTTAAAATTATTTTAGTAAAATGTGATATATATATATGTATATATATATATATATAATATAGTGATAATTTTATTTTTTATGTTTTATTTACCTTTCAAACTCGAAATTAATAATAATAAACAGAATTTGTAAGGATTTTTTTTTTTTTTTAATCTTGATTATAAGCCCCCCACCCAAAAAAAGGGTAATTTTTTTAAGGGGGTGGGGGCTTACAATCGGGATTTTACGGTATATGGTTTCATTAATTCGACAACATTTGGATCAATGAAATTGTGTTCTTTTAGAAATTGGTTTTCTTAATCTCACCTAGTGTAACTGTGTCTACATTTATAACTGAGAATTAGTCATCGAGCGACTTGCAAATTCATGAGCAATCTTTGCTACACTGCTCTGCATTTTAACTTTAGATCACGGAATTACGAACGTCTCTACAAAAATTACAGAAATAATAAAAAAATCAGGAAATAAAAGTTTTGTGATTATTTGAGATTATGCGATAATTTTAACTACTGAAACAGTTGTTTGTCCATATTTCGATAGCATATTTAAGCAGAAAATCAAATTCAAACTGTAAGTGACGCGTTAGCAAGCGGAATTCGCTATGTAGAAAAGTATGTATAATGAAAGCGCAGAACATAAACACTCTCATTTCTTCCTGTACTCGGCGCAGATACTGAGCTAACAGCTTATTGGGCAAAGCTAACTGCAGAAGGCGAGGCTTATGACACTGCTTATCTGAGGGAAGAAAGCAAAGGGTAGGTAACAATAATCCATGGGCAACGCTGATTCAAGCCAGTTCAAAATTTGCTTTTCTAAATTGGCTATAGCTTCACATTCTGCACATGCATCGCCTATTATGATAGTTAGTTGTTACACATTGTATTTTTTTTTAAGTTTTGCGACTGATCGTAGAATTTCAGTGATGGAGCCGAAGCCAAAGAAAATGAAGGTTTTGCAACGATACCATGTTGAATATACTAAGGAGTGGCCGTGTATACAAAAATCAGAAGAACCTGAACATTATGTATTTTGCACGGTTTGCTCCAGTGATTTTATGATACAACATGGTAGTCTAGCTGATGTTCGGCGTCACATGGAATCAAAGAAGCATGAGAAAAATGAACTCTAAAAAAAATATAAGCCTGTTACTAAATTTTTGCTGAAAATAGTGACGAAAATGCCATCATAAAAGCAGAAATGCTGTTTACACGTTTTGCGATTGAACATAACGTGCAGATTGCTAGTACCGACCATGCTGGTGGATTATTCCGGGCGATGTTTCCGCATTCTAAGATTGCCAAAAAGTACGGTTGTGCACAGACTAAAACATCTGAAATCATCAAGACATGGCAAAGTCGATGCAATTCGAAATTGTGAACGATTTGAAAAATCACCCCAATTCCATTGCTACCGATGGTAGTAATGACAATGATTATAATAAACTACAGTGAAATACGTTTAACACGAAACTGAGGAGGGGACCAAAAATTTTTTTTGTGTTAAAAGAATTTCGCGTTAAAAAAATTCTTAAAAAAAGAACAAAACTCACAAATATTTTCGACGTCATCAAATTTTATTTCGATTTCCTGTTAAACTACTAGTAAGTTGCATCCTTTAGGGTGAAAAGCAAGTAAACAAAATATTGTTTTGGGAGGGAAAAAATCAGATATCTTTTTCTGAAGTGTCTTTTTCAACATTCTGAGATCTAGCTTGTTTGAATCATATAAGCAAAGCTGTCTCTAAATCTTCGTGCTTAGTAGTTCTCATACGTTTTCTCCCAGGCTTAAACATACTGCGCTCAAACATTAACGTAATGGGATCCCTGTTTTTTATTATTGTTGATAATGTAGAATTAGCAATGCAAAACTCTTTAGAGATTTCAGTTTTCGTCCTTTTTTTTCATCAAATACATTAAGCAGCTTCAGCTTCATTTGAAGCGAAATAGCAGTTTATTTTCGCACCGATTTCTTGATTGTGCTCATAAGACAAACTAATTTACAAAAAACACGAAATTTTCACACAAAATTCACCAATTTCAACTTAAACTAACTAGCTCGAAAGTGAATTTTTTTCGTGTTAAACAATTTTTGTTTCGTGTTAAAAGAACAAAAATGTATTAAATTGCATAGTATATTGTCCGGACTGCTATATCATTTCGTGTTAACCGATTTTTCATGTTAAGCCTTTTCGTGTTAAACGTAATTAACTGTATATCCTATCGTAGCATCGTATTTCGATGAATCTTCCGGTAAAATCGATACCGTATTATTGTCCTTGTGCCAGACGAGTATTAGCACTGGGGAAGGTATTTTTAATATTTTAAATGAGGAACTGAGCAAGAAACAAATCCCATGGACTAATTGTTTATCATTTTCGTCAGATAATGCATACACGATGACAGGTCAGTTCAAGGGTCCATATATTGTGTTTTATTTTATTAAAAAGCATTCATGTACAAATCAATATTTTTATGGTAAGTTAAGAATTTTTGTGATATGTTGAGGAATTTTGATTAAAGGTGAGTGAAAGAGTTTTTCTCAGTTTCAATTATTGTTTCTTAAATTTCAAATATGTTTAATTCATTAATTGCTTTATTATTTCTAATTATCAGACTAATAATTATCTATAATTTAATTGTTTCAGCTTTGATTATGTTATGTTACACTGTATGTTAACATCTTGGTAAGGGTGTAGGACGGTCCACGTGTGGGTACGGCTGATTACTGATGGCTTCGGTTAAAAGTTGGCACCTCTGCGTGCGATAAAAAAGGTTGAAAAATGCTAGTCAAATATTAACATGGTGCTATGGTATCATCAGCAGTGGGTGCACCATGAAATTAAGTACAAGCCTAAACAGCATTTCAACCAGGCACACAGACTTTATCTAAATTACAATAAGTCTTATTTAACGTGTATTATTAAAAGAAATATGTGTGCATCAAGATAACAGTCTGTGTTACCTCCCACTGAATGCTGATAAAAATAACATACAAGTAAGGAGTCATTGTAAGAATCAATTAAAACTTTTAAGCATGCAATTTAGGTGTCTCAAAGCAATTCAGACTATGTATGTGATATATTATTTTTTATGATTTTTTGTTGTGTAAAAGTGAAGAATATTTTAGACTTTACTGCTTCCTAAGCTAAATGTTCACAGAATCAACTGGATTTCGGGACAACAGATGCAATCAGTGAAACATTCAGCCCCGGTGTTTGAATAAACTACTTTGGCATATAATCTATTATTTGCTAATTTAGACACTAATTGTTTCATATTTATTCTAAAACAGACTATTTACTAGCAAAATTTTATAATATGTACTATGTCTTACACTTTTGTTTTCACTCTTGCTCTAAAACTTAAGTCTTCCTGCTAAATGCGAAAAAGGCAGTTAACCTCACTGATATATACCATCAAAAGCTAATTTACCATGAGTGACAAAAAAAAAAGAGAGTGTCTAAAAAATTTTTTACAACTATAATAGCCAGGACATCCTCACTAATTTATATATATATATTTTTTTTTCCCCATCACAACACAGACACAACTTATTCAATTAAGGAATTTGAACAGCAAAAGTGGCATGACCATCAGATAAAAAAGCAGGGGTTGATGCTCACTCTCATCAGTTATTACTAGAAGACCTAGTTTAGTTGGACAGCTGGATAAACAGCAGGAGACTTCTTTTGTCCTATGATAATTTTAAGCATGTTCAATGACAAAATTATAATTTTCAAGAAAATTCTTTAAAAAATAAAATTTTTAATATTTTAATTTTTTTGTGCAAAAGGGAGTAGGAGAGCAAAGATAGAAGGAAAAATCTTGGGAGAAAGGGTAATTAAGAACATTATTGTTTTTCATTATAATTACAAAGTATAAAACAGTACAGGAAAAAAAAAAAAAAGTTTTGGAAGACTACAGGGCTGTAATTGCAGTCACTAGCCTCGCCCAAATGGTTCTCCTATCTATACACATATTTAGGTGGGATGTTAAAGATATTCAATTCAATACATTCCGCTGTTTATCCGAAACCATTCCATCAACTTATTAAATGTTCAAATATACAGTGAAATCTGTCTAAGATGGAATCTGTCTAAGGCAGAAAAATTTCAGAGTCCCGCATTTTTAAACATAGAGATTTCCGTCTAAGACGGAAACAAACTGTGTAATGCGGAACCGGACATTCATTTTGGAATCCCAGGTAGCAAAGTTCAAGATGGAAGAAAATTCCGGTGGGAAATGTAAATGGAAAGAAACCTTATCTTTTCACAATGACATGTATTGTCCAGTCCTACTCCCAGAGGTCAGTAAGGTGCCTCACTGATTGATGACAGTGGTTTGGAGAGATTAGGATGATTCTATAACTGTATATGACTGTCAAATGTTGAATAACGTGATTTCTGACAAGTTCATTCTCCGGTTACAGAAAGGTAAGAGAACCTGTTTAAAATGGGAGGGATACCACATTGACACCTTATGGGGAATTTCAACACCCTTTCACCCTCTCCCAAAATAGTTTGCCCTGGTTAACTGCCAACCTTTTTTGTCATATAATACAACAAGGCCCGATTTCTATGTCGAATTTCAGACAAAAAAGAATATTGCCACAACTTCTCGAAATATCTACAAGCTCTTTTCAATAGATGAAGAAAATGCAGACTGTGAAACTTTAGTCATTATTCCTAAATGGATAATAGGTCAAAAACGTCAAATACTTTATCCTTAAAAGACAAAATTGAAATTATTAAACACAAAGAACAAAATATCCCACTTAAAAGCTTATGTGAGAAATACAAATGTGTAAATACTCATGTATGATGCTATCAAAAAGAAGGGTGAACTTTGTAAAGAATTTGAAGAAGACGGAGATTGCACTTGGAAATGTAAAAGGCAAGTTGAAAATGAAGGCGTTGATAAAGTAACATGGGAATGGTTTTCCAATGAAAAGCAAAAAATCTGCCCATATCAGGAATTTTAGTTTCGAAAAAAGCAAAAGAAATAAATCATCAAATGGCTAGTTGATGAGCTTCAGAGTTCGACATAATCTGTCACTGAAACAAATATGTGGTGAATCAAAAAATATTCTGGATTCTGATGTTGAAAAATGGATGGACTTGATGGTTATGCTCAAAGGGATATTTTTAATTGCAATGAAACAGGACTGTTTTTTCAAGAATTGCCTATGGAAACTCTGGCTGAAAAAACAAAAGTATGTTTTGGTCGAAAGCACTCAAAGGAGCGCCTGACTTTGCTGCAATATGAAAGGAGAAATGGAAAAGCTATTAGTAAATAGGAAAATTACGGGAACCAAGATGTTTCAAATACATTTATGTGTGAAGTTTACTGGTTACCCGGAAATCTCAAAGGAAAGTGTGGATGACAGCAGTAATCATGGAAGAATGGTTGAAATTGTTTAACAGAAAAATGCAAAGAGATAACCGCCATATATTACTATTTTTAGATAATGCACCTTGTGATCCCGAGATAGAGTTAATAGATATAAAGCTACAGGTCCAGCCAGCAAATACCACATCTAGAACTCATCCTTTGGTCAGCCGTTTTGGATGCAGTTAAGTGGATTGACAGGGCCTCTAAAGAAATCACACCTAATGCAATAATAAAGTGTTTTAGAAATAAGGATTCAGTTTCGACTCCAAAGAAACTTCAGATAGTGATAATGATGATGTTGAAAAGGAAGAGCTTATGGGGGATTTCAGTTGATGAATAATATCGACAGTTTCATTCAAGATGGACAAAGACATACAAATGTTACTAAATACATACATGGCGATGATAAGCTTATTACAAAGATTATAATGATTCAGAGGATTTTCTCATAGTGCAAAAGCTAGAGGATAACAGTGGGGAACACTGATGAATATGAAGTAGAAGACGAAGTGACAAGCATTAAGTCATAAGAAGCTCTTAAGAATCTAAAGCTTTTACAAAATTTTTACATAGAGTGAAATGATACCAAACGTTAACTGAAATACAATGTGCTATCAAAAAAGAAGCGATTAAAAGAAAAATAATAAACAAACAACAATATTTGATTTTTTTTTTCTAAATAAGTTTAAGATAATAGAATTTTAAGGCATTTATTAAAGTAAATATAACTTTTTTTTCCACAAAAACCTGTAATTTTGATTTATACCAATGTGTTTGTGTACTATCAATTTGTAGTGTACATTAATATTACTATAAATATATAAAAATATGTACAAAGATTTCAAGTTTATTTAATTAAAAAAAAATTTTAAATATATGTTAGTTTTAATTTTTAGCCAAAGAAATATTTAATACTCTGTAAACAGGATGTCTATAAAGTTTTTGTGTCTAAGCCGGAATTTTATTTCAGTCCCAAGCGATTCCACCTTAGACAGATTTCACTGTTATATAGTTTTTTCAATCTGAAATAAATTCAGGACTTTCTTTTGAAAAATTGACCTGAATTACAGAAGCGGATAAAGTACTGCTCGGCCCCCTAGGGAGACTTTGTGGACCTCTTCCCCTTCACCCCAAAACCTTAAATTTCAGTGTTTTTAAGCACTAAAAACAGAAAGAAGTGCAGGAAAACATTAAAATTTCATAAAATTAAAAATGTTATAATTTGTTAAGTTTGACTTTGAATTATTGTGATTTTCTTTCAACCTGAATTAAAATTAATATTTCAGGAACTTCATTCACCTTGACATAAGATTTGATTTAGTATTCTTACAGTTTGAGTTTAATCTTGTAACTAGCAAAATTTACTGAAGTTATTTTATTTAAAAAAATTTTTAAATATCACTGCGAGATGTGAAAATTTAATTCTCTCAGAAGAAAAAAAAAATTAACTAATTTTACTGCCTTAAAAGGATAGTGGATGCTTATTTATTAACACAAAGTTACTGATAAAATTATGTGTAATATAACTATGCAACTATCCCTTAACTGAACTTTAATTTTTTATGACTTATTTTCAGTTATTGACTTAAGTTTCATGTTATATGTATAACTGTATATTTGTGTCTGTGCATGTATTTTATTGCATAAAAATTTATTATTTTTCGAAGTTCTAAATCTAAGATTTCTTACTCATTTTTTCTTGCTCCAGAATCTGTAACATTAGTAATATTAGAAGAAATTCGATAATAAAAATTTCTCTGTGTTTTAAGAATAGCATTATCTCAAATTTATTTACTTTTCCAGAATTATATATATTAATCCAATATTCGCCAGATGTTTTTCATATAATATTCTCATAATTAATATAGCAAATATTCTCAAATCACTTAAAATAAATCCATCTTAAATTACTGATTCTGTAAAAACTTATTTTTATTTAGTTTAAAGATGTTCCTATTAGTGATGCAACGAATAGTGGTTTGGCCGAATAACCGAATATTCGGCCAAGTTACAGCCAAATATTCGGCCTATTCAGCCGCCGAATAATGAACTTATTTTTGCCTAAAAACAAAGTATAGCATGCACTATATGCACAACTCTTGTATATTTCACAATTAAAATGTATTGTTTTCTTTAAAAAAATTATTTACATACAAATTTTTAATTTTTCAAAGCATTATTTTACTCTGAAAAAATATTCGGCAATGTTCGGCCTAAAACTTGCCTCAATAATATAATTCAGCCAAAAAAAAAAAAAAAAAAATTCTTAGAAAAAGTTCCTGATCAGGTATTGTCTAGTTACATTTTAATAGATATTATGTGTGTTGTTACATTTCAAAATAATGACAAAAATTTAAGTGCTAGGAAACATAAGTTTCAGCTTTCAGATGGAATAAAATAAAAAATAAGAATCTTAATATTTTAAGAAAAACCACTGATAGAAAGGATGAAAGGAATAGCCTCTAAAATGGTCGAAAGAGATCATTGTAGATTTTATAAAGCTCACAATTAACAAAAAAATTTTTATCATTATTTTTTTTTTCTCTTTCAGCAGATAGCATTATTAAGAAGTGTATAGTGAATGTTTTCAGATTCAGAGGAAGGAAACATCTGTAAGGAAAAGCAAATTACATTAATTACATTTAACAGTATCTGATGCTCTAACATAAATGACTTAATTGTTGTAGGTAAAAAAATCATTTACACATTTTAATCGTTCGCCATTAACATGTTCAAGATTAACTGATATACAAATTAATGAGTCAAAAATTCCTAAGAAGAAATTAGTTCAAAGTGTGGCAACACGCTGGAATAGCACCTATTATATGTTGGAGAGGAACAAAAAAATGCACTTTCTCTATATGCAACTAAATTTGGAGAAATAAATAATCTGACAGCAAACCAGGGGACTATTTTAGAAGAATTGCTCAATCTATTACAACCATTTGAAGAAATAACAAAACAAATTGCCTCATCGAGATCATTAATTTCTAAAGTCATCTCAATAGTTACAGCCAGGGTTCGTAAATATCATGATATTTTCGAAAATATCAAAAATATCTGATATTTTGATATATATCCGATATTTTCGATATATATCCGATATTTTCGATATATATCCGATATTTTCAAAATAGTCAACTTACTGCTGAAAATAAATATTTTCAAGCATAATATAAATTAGAAGCTAAAGGCTGAATCCATATCAACTCAGGCAGGGGGGTTACCTTCATAGTCTCAGAAGTTTTTGAATTGAACATATGTTAAAATTTAAGAAAAAGTAAGATACCTGTATATTTTTGTTTTGTCCAAAAAAATTCCTGGCCCGAGATACAGGCCGCCAAAGATGACATCCCCAGCACCATTTCCCATTCGCGATTTTCGATAAAAATTTTAAAGTGCTCTAATCTCTAGAATGGTGCAAGATATTTTGTTGCAGTTTTTTTTATTTTAAAGATAATATTCTTCTGTTTAAAATGATGTACCCAATTTTGAAAAATGTATTCAACTTTTCTTGTGGCAACCTTTTGAAAAAAAAAATTTTTTTTCAAAAAAAATTTTTTTTTCGAAAATGCCAATCCTAAAAATTTTGATTTTTTTGCTGTTGATCAATACCATTGGGAACTAACTACCTTTACTGTAAAGGAGAACTTCCACTTTTGAGTTTAACAAATTTTAGAAACATTTAAAAAATTCAGAGACTTTGCAGGAACTGTATGTATACAGTTCCAGTAAAAGTCACTTAATTTTTGCTTATTTGTATCATATTTGTAAGGATAAGCCTACTATATATCCTAAACAAGTTAGAAATTTTAATATCAAATGTGGCAGATGAGGTGCGTGCGTACTATAACTAGTTTTATAAATATTCAGATCTTGGTGCAATAAGTGTTACACTCTTGGGCAAAAAGGCATGAATAAAAAATTTATTATGATTCTATATATTAAATTCAGTAATACGGAAGTAATATGAATCCATCTTAAAAGGACTTAATCGCCATGGTAACCTAGAATCCTTACCTATCATGGTATATCATTGAATCAATTATGTATTATAGGATTTTTAAATAGAATGAAGAAAACTTTTATCAATATCTTTTATGTTTTAATTTGATTTTCATAGCATTTGAAGTGATACATACTTTATTTTCAATACCGAACATAGTAAAACAATCTCAATAACATATCAATTACACAGCAATAGAAATTATATTAATACAAGTTAGAGTTCAGACAGATGGGCAGACAAATTGAATCCATAAAGACTTTCATTTTCAACTATGTTGGAAATTGTTAAAAACACATAAATAGGTCAGAATTTGACTTTTAGAAATTTATGTCAATAGACGGAAGCATACCATTATGTAATGGAATTCTTTTAGAATATGGAACCATGTATGTTGTTGAGGTTTACAACAAATTACTTCCGGTGTAATAGAAAGTGCATAGTATTTACAGGAACACACAAAAGATTTCAGATACTTTATCGGAAATACATTACATTAGTGATAATTGCTGGAAGTGCATTTTTAGGTGCGTTCGTAATTATATAAATACGTAGCACCTATAGTCGTCATTTAGTCCGTCCGTCTGTCCACATATAACAGAGCAAAAACTACCCAACCGAATGGTCTGAAATTTCAAATATATGATTGTTGCAAAATTTTGTCGAGCCATTTCAAATTTTATGAAAATCGGATGTATAGTATAATTACAGGGACAGTCAAAATTTTTCCGTTTCATTACGGGGAATGGGAAAGAAATTATTGCAGAGCATTTTAATGATATTACAGACTATGCACTTATGAAGTGCAAAAAAATATACATTCAGTACAATATGGGGTGCAAAAAATAATTATAAAACTAGCTATAGTACGAACGCACCTCATTTGCCATGTTTGACGAGCAATTTCCAACTTGTTAGTTGCGATTTGAGTTTTTAAGTTTAACTAAATATTGCCATATTATGTTGTGTATATAAAGGCTGTAGATCATATACAGGGCTACACAAAAGAAATCGTAAGGGTATTGCTGGAAGTGCATTTTTAGTTATTGAGTTTTTAAGTTTAACTCATTTTTCCATATTACGTTGTGTGCATAAATGCTGTAGATCATATACAGGGCTACACAAAAGAAATCTTAAGTGTTACTGAGTATGAATGAAAGTAGCTTAAAGGTGATTTTTAAATGAGTTATGCATTTTTACACTGAACTACATTTAGTATACTAAGATATGTTTGTAGAATATAGATAAAATGATATACAGGTCCACGCAAAGAATTAGATACATGGCCGTCTATGGATGATAATCTCTGGAAGTGTGATTTCACTGGTTTTAAGGATGTTTTAATCTTAATTAAATATTAGCTAAATAGTGGCATGTATATATAGTAGGTAAAATACAGGGTTGTATGAAAGTATTCAAGTATGCTTCCATCTATTGACATAAATTTCTAAAAGTCAAATTCCGACCTATTTATGTGTTTTTAACAATTTCCAACATAGTTAAAAGTCTTTATGGATTCGATTTGTCTGCCCATCTGTCTGAACTCTAACTTGTATTAATACAATTTGTATTGCTGTGTAATTGATATATGTTATTGAGATTGTTTTACTATGTTTGGTATTGAAAATAAAGTATGTATCACTTCAAATGCTATGAAAATCAAATTAAAACATAAAAGACATTAATAAAAGTTTTCTTCATTCTATTTAAAAATCCTATAATACATAATTGATTCAATGATATACCATGATAGGTAAGGATTCAAGGTTGCCATGGCGATTAAGTCCTTTTAAGATGGATTCATATTACTTACGTATTACTGAATTTAATATATAGAATCATAGTAAATTTTGTATTCATGCCTTTTTGCCCAAGAGTGTAACACTTATTGCACCAAGATCTGAATATTTATAAAACTAGTTATAGTACACACGCACCTCATTTGCCACATTTGATATTGAAATTTCTAACTTGTTTAGGATATATAGTAGGCTTATCCTTACAAATATGATACAAATAAGCAAAAATTAAGTGACTTTTACTGGAACTGTATCAGCACCGTGCGAAAGGGGGGGCGAAGGGGGCGGTCGCCCCGGGCGCGGAAATTCAGGGGCGCCAAATTTGTACTACTAATTTCGTTTTTTTTTTTTTTTTTTTTGGACATTTTTTTGACATTTTTTTTTTCACTCTTCGGTATTCTATTTTTTTTTTTTGTAAAAAAAAAAAAAAAATAATAATAATAATAATAATAAAAAAAAAAAAATAGCAATTTAACAAATTACAACGACCATTTAGAAAATGATTTTTTCAAAGACTAAAATTTAAGACATAAAAAATCGCACCGAGTTGATCCTACATTACGTACGCCATGGATTAAACGATAACATTCCTGGAACCATCGTGAACAAATTTTAAAAGTAATTTCAGTTTTACAATTTTCGGTACTGTAAATTTTTAAACTTCTACGGAGCTGGTCATACATTACGTACGCCATGAATTAAACATTAATAGTGTTATTACACGTAAAAATTGCAAGATTTCCTGAAACTTGCGTATTATCCAAGCATTTCATTGGCTGTTCGGGAAAAGGCTTTTCTATCATCAGATTTCTAAAAAATCTCACGACCCATTTTAAATAAAATTTCATTCTTAAACTTCTAAACATCCCACAATATTACTTTTTACACTATCGTATAGAGAAAGAAATGTACTTTTAAATGCAATTTGTTTGAAAGCTGTATCTCAATTTGTTTCTGATTTATTAATTTTTTTCGTAGTTTTTATTACTTTTTTGTCATAGTAGCAATAGAAGTATCCATCGTTGTTGAAACCAAAGGGAAATACAGATTACTGTATATACCAATCAGATAACGAATAAATTGCGGATTAAACCAATGAAAACGTTCAGATATGCTTTTGATTTCCTACCCTGACGAGAACAATAACCATTTTTCCAAATGGTTAAAAAAGTATATATTTACATATCGGGGATTTTTTTTCCCAATGAAAGTATGTACATTTTTCATTTCAAAGTAATTGCATCGCTCACATTTACTTTTCATTGAGTTTTTTAGATTTGATGATTTTATAATATGCCTTTGTGAAATCTTATTACAGTGTTTCTTAAACTTTTGCACTCTGCGGCCTCTTTTGCAGCGTATACAAAAGTTTGTGAATATGAATTGCTAACCTATTCTGATTCCACTATGGGATCATTCTTATAGTCATTCGGTCATTACTTTGCTGTTAAAAAAAGGTCCAGCACAGTATGTAAAAGGCTGATTACATGAAATCTGCGGCTGTAGAAGGATGAACATTTTTCAAACTAACGTTCAAGAAAATTACACCTAGTGGAGAAATTATTAACGGTGATCGCGGCTTAGTATTGGATAACTTAAATAAGGGAACCACTACATTGTATTTTCTCTGTTTATTATTCACCAATTATCATGATCGCCCTCCAAAGTTAGCCAGTCCAGATTGTGGGTTTTTCAAGTGGAAAAAATTAAATCCTAAAATTCCTGAGCATAAAAATGCTCTAGAACACAGCAATGCATACATTCGCTAAAAGGAACTTGAGAGACGTTTAAAATTAAATCATGTAATCGACAGAAAATTTGAAAAGAGCAAAAGAAAAAATTATTGAAAGTGAAAAAGATAAATGGTGAAATATATTCAGGATGAAATTATGAGCCTTCTTGCCAATGAAGTAAGATAAATGATTGTAGAAGAAATTCATACAGCAAGGATTTTTTCAATTTCGTTCATTCGCATCCCATATACCGAGTGTCCTAAAATGGACCGACTATTTTTAAAATTCGATTACCTGTAAATGGTGACAGCTATTTAAAAAAAAAAAAAAAAAAAAAAAAAAAAAAAAAAAAAAAAAAAATGCGGGAATGTAATGTAAAATGTCAGTAGTTCTTTTTTTTTAGCTCGATTCCCGGCGTTACTTCCAAATAGCAACTATAGATGGTGCTGCAAGCAGGGATGACTACCTCGGGAACTCAGCTTACGCTTTAGAGTTGGCGAACCTTTTTGTTGCCGCGTGCCAAATTCGATCAAAAAACATTTTACGTGACTATGACGTGCCAACTAAAAACAAATTTAGTAGGTGGAAAAATAATGGTTTAAAATTACTTAAATTTTTTTATTAAGGTTTAAAAAACATGAGTAACATATATGTAGGTATTACACTAATTATGGAAACAAATAATATTTTTGAAAATAGTTTAAAAAATTTAATACGATGCAATTTCATTTCTGTTGTTGCATCTTGATATCTAGTTAGTTTTAGTGCAAACTGAACCGGATTTATCTGACAAGTCCTTTCAGTTTCAGTTTTGATATTATTTATTTGTGAAAACAGTGACTCGAAATAACAGCTAGGCAGAAAAACTTAAAATAGCAAACACCAATTTCTTTGAAAAGCTCTGAAATAAATTCTAAGTTGCCACAACTTTACCATCGGAATTCAGTAATGTCTAATAATCAATTCTTATCGATAGTTTTCAAATATAATATTAGTTCAAAAAATTTTTGAGACCATAATTAATTAGATTGGAATACAATATGCTGCAATTTAATTTTTTCAATTTACATTTTATTGAATTTAGGAAAATCGTTCACGATTTTGTATAATCTCACTTTATTTTGATTTAGAGCCATAGCAGTGCCGTGCCAAAAATATTCTTTCGCGTGCCGAAAGTGGCACGCGTGCCGTTCGGTGAATGCGTGAACGGTTTGCCGTTCCTGCTTTAGAGTGATAGTGCAACCCTGAGGGGAGAACCAAATCCACTATCCGCTTGCGTTACAAATGACTTTTTGAATTATAATACTGCAGTTTTACAATTTCACATTGCAACATAAATATCGATGATTTGTTGAAAAATTAAATAGGCTTATAGTAAATTCAGGTTACTGCAGTATACTTTATTAAATCATATTCGTGAAAATCAATCAAGTTTATACTGAATTCACAATTATGCCAACAATGTATAACCACACAAGCTCTATAAAGACAACGTCTAGCGCCGTAGGTGCTCAATCAAGGCCAAAACTAAAATCACCCAACTCTGATGCGGAAAGAGAAGGTTAAATATATGGAGTGTGTCTCATTCTCCAATACAGTCTTATTTTTAGGGGCCTACTCTATATATTTAGCCTCCTTCCTTTGCATGATGCTAGGGGATTTCAGTTTAGACCTCCATTGAGAGATTATTGCTTGCCACCTATCTCTGCTATTTGGAACTAAAACCGAGAACCGCAGTAAAAATACTTCTGATATCTTACATAACTCTCCTGCAAGAATTTCTTTTAATAATTGTCACTATTTGCAAATTATTGAATTTTAAACACAGTCCAGTTTAGGAATCCAGTACACCTCACAAAGAACAAATGACGCAAATTATATGATACCGAAAATGGAAAGTTTTGAATCGTGGAAAGGTTTCTTGGCTACATCAAGTCAAAGAAAAAAAAATAGCGAAAGAAAGATAAGCTAATGTCCGACAATATCGACATTCATAGCTGCACGAGAAGTTCTGTTCTCAAAGATGGTAGATGGGAGATGCCGAGTTCGACCCAATCGCGTACATAAGTCTAATCATTCGAAATTGTCCGTAGTTTTTTTCGAACCTTGCGTAAATACGAGTTAGGTTCCTCTAGAAAGACCCTACAGAGGACAACCCCACCCCACTCTGGCCTACTATATCCAACTTGTAGATAATCGGCCGTCATAAACAATACCAATATCAACCCTACAGAGCTCAATGTTGTGATATGATACAAATATGGCTTCCAAATATAATGTTGTGTAAGCTTCAATTGTCGAAGTAAATAAATTCGTCTATTTTTTACCATGTTCTGCACATTCTCTAAACTTTGATTTCGTGCTGCTGGTGTATGCCCAAAATGTCCGGAACTGCATAAAATGTGTTTGTTTTTTTCTTCTTTTCTACTGAAAGATGGATATATTTATGTCCCACTTATCAGTTTATTTAAAGAAACATTGCGATACTCTATATGGCCATGAAAAAATAGAGCTATATCTGCAGTTTACAAACAATTGCCACAGATTTTAAAAGCTCTGGAGGACCTTATAGAAATGAAGTAAAATGAGTAAACTTACTCAGGAGCAAAAGGCTTAATAAAGCAAATAAATAAATTCCCTTTTATTTACGGCCTAGTAGTTTGATACAGCATTTTTAATGAATTAGAAAAAGTTAATATTATTCTCATAAAAAAAACTGTCAATCGCAAACAAACTGATTGAAACATTAAAAAACACATTTCAGGCAATAAGAGAGGAAATTTTTGAACAAGAAAGTGAAGATTTGGTTATGTCGGTAAATGTAGAGCCCTTATTTGAACAAAACAGAAAACGTAAAATTCACAGAACTTTTTGACTACGAAGCTCCTAAACCGGGAGCTGGCAGCACAGCCAACCACCTCATTAAGTTGAAGGCTGAAATTCCAGAATTAGCTAAAACTCGTCTCCCATATTAAAACGCAATCGGTCTGCCAAATCCTATCTTGGAGGAAAACACCTAAAAACCCGATTTTAGCGATCGACTCATAGGTTTACCATTCCGTTTTTCTGCACCCAAAGGTATGAAAACAGGGCGGACTGGGAACAGGAAAACACAATGGTAAACCTACGAATCAACCGGTAAAATCGGGTTTTTAGTTGTTTGCCACCAAGATAGGACTTGGCAGAGGGATTGCGGTTTAATATGGGAATCGAGTTTTAGCTAATTCTGGAATTTCAGCCTCCAACTCGATGAGGTGGTTGTCTCATGGTTCGTACGCCTCCTTGAATTTGCAGACCAGAAAATTTTTCGGCACCAGTATTATCTTATAGAAAATCTCTTATTAAAAGAAGGCGAAATTTTGCGCGTTTAACCTAGATTTCTTTTTCTATAAAAAGATACTGGTAGTTTTCCTGGAAAAATAACGGTATGCATACGAACCATGCGTCTGTGCTGCCGGCTCCCGGTCTATCCTGATGAAAGTGGAAATTTATATGAAAGTGAAGGATTTTGTGTTACATAAAGACACTATAACCGTGCAACTGATCAGGAGGTTTACGAAACAGAGAAATGTGTAACAAGAATTTGAGTTTCTGGCTCGTGCGAATCTAAAATCAACCGAAAATCTGTTAAGTTAATATTCCCTGGACCTTTCCCTTTATTGCTGGCTTGAATGGACTTGAATTGTTAAGCGAGGTTTTAAATGCTAAAGCATTATTTCTATCATTAGATAAGAACTTTTATAAAATGGATCATTTAGAAATTCTTCAGTTGCTCCATAATTTTAAACTTAGGGAGAACAAGGAATTACAAAAACATTGAGACAGCGTACGTAATTTATAAATATTCCAATAACAATAAAATAGTAAAAAACTACTTAAGATCTATTAGGAGTCGAGTGATTAAGCAACCTGAGTTTACTTTTTTTTTAATTCAGTGTAACGCAATCTTTACACATAAAATAATAAACGATTTTGCTACCCTAAACGCAAGAAAAATAAAATGGAAGTAAATGTTTTTGCCTGATATTATATTATTTTATGTTAATTAAAACATTGTATTTTTATCTTTTACATTATGTTCTGCAGGTTTTTTGTTTGTTTTGCTTTTTTAGTACTTATCGGTTGAAGAAACGACTTGTTTTCAACATGGCCTTTAGCGATTTTCACCCATTTTCTGCAGCTTAAAGAACAACAACAACTAAAAATGGCTAGAAAAATATGTGAGAAAGTTTAAGAAAAATCTGTCGCAAAGCATCATGATCTCATTAACAAATAAGTGCAATTTTCTTTACTGTTATTTAGTTGTTTGGAATTTCTGAATTAAAATTAAATCTTTTAAAGTTCCAAAATAAACGCAAACTATTTATTCAATATAATTTATTTCTGTTTCTGCCCTTTATCAATTTTGAAGAAGGGGGGGGGGGGGAGGGGGCGCCAAATTGACACGCTGCCCCGGGCGCACTTTTCTCTTCGCACGGCCCTGAACTGTATACATACAGTTCCTGTAAAATTCTCTGAATTTTTTAAATGTTTCTAAAATTTGTTAAACTCAAAAGTGGAAGTTCTTCTTTACAGTAAAGGTAGTTCCCAATGGTATTGATCAACAGCAAAAAAATCAAAATTTTTAGGATTGGCATTTTTGAAAAAAAAATTTTTTTTGAAAAAAAAATTTTTTTTTTTCAAAAGGTTGCCACAAGAAAAGTTGAATACATTTTTCAAAATTGGGTATATCATTTTGAACAGAAGAATATTATCTTTAAAATAAAAAAAAACACAACAAAATATCTTGCACCGTTCTAGAGATAGAGCACTTTAAAATTTTTATCAAAAATGGCGATTTGGAAATGGTGCCCGGGATGCCATCTTTGGCGGCCTGTATCTCGGGCCAGGAATTTTTTTGGCCAAAACGAAAATATACAAGTATCTTATTTTTTCCTGAATTTTAACATATGTTCAATTCACAAACTTCTGAGACTATGAAGGTAAGATTTTTTCTTTGGCTGCCTGAATTGACATGGATCATGCCTAAAACATATTACACTTAACATGAAAACTTAATCAAACAATGTTCTAAAAATGCATTTATTTTATACTATTTTTTTTCACTAAGAACAAAATTGAAGACCAACTAATTGAAAACAGATACAATTTGCTTTATACACTTATAAACTATAGAATTAGTATGAAGTTTCAAGAATATTTCATATTTTGTAAAGCAAAATATTAAATACAAAATAGTTTTTTTTGAAGAATTTTAACATAAATGTAAGCTTGTTTTATATTTTATTCCCTAACCTGTTGTACAGTTTAGACTCAACTAAACCAAAATCAGAAAAGATGCTTTTCTCAAGAAGCTGTATATAAATGATTATGTAAATTACAGTTTATCTTCAAATGGCTGTTCTGAATTAATTGTCTGATACAATTATTAGTTCTACATTTAAAAATAAAAGTTTAAAACATGAAGCTTGGAAAAGATATTTTTCTTCTTTGCCTAAAAAAGTCACTGACAGAGGAAAAGTTGTTTATCTACAGACTGCTGCAGTCAATAACAGTTGAAAATTTCATTTACACTTGTTTTGACTGAAGAAAATATCAAAATTATCTTGCATGGTGGTATTTTGAAAATAAATATCAAATACACAAAATATCAAACATCTTGATATTTTGAAAATAAATATCAATTTGAAAATATCAAAAATCTTGATATTTTAGAAATAAATATCGGATATATATCATGATATATATCCCTTGATATATATCATGAAATGATATATATCCATTGATATATATCATGATATATATCCATTGATATATATCAACGAACCCTGGTACAGCATTAAAATCATATTTATTTAAATCTGGAGATTTTTTTGGTGTAGGCACCATGAAAGACACTCTTCTACAAAATTTGGAGAAGCCTTTTGCATCGATTCAAGACGAACACTATTCCATGGCAACAGTTTTGGATCCCAGATTTAAAGTGTTCTTTTTCAACAAAGATGAAGCAAAGGATGTAGGAGTAAAGTCCAAATTAACTGCTTTGGTAAGACTAAGAAAGGTTAGTATGAAACCAGTAACAGAATGTGAACAAAATATTTCCAACATAACCATTGCATCTTCACAAGTTCCAAATTCTTTGTGGGTATGCTTTAATGAAATTGCAAGCCAATCGCAGAGTGAAGCTCTACAGAAAGTTCCTTTCAATGTGAAGAAGTAAAAGAAAGTAGTAATTTTCTTTCCCAGCCACTACTAGAAAGACAACAGTGTCATTTGGAGTGGTGGGCGAAAAATTCAGAAGACTTTCCAAACCTTTCACAATTAGCGAAAAAGTACCTTTCTGCACCAGGAAGTACCATATATAGTGACAGATTATTTTCAGAAGCAGGTAGCATTTACAAAAAAAAAAAAAAAGACTATTACCTGAGAATGCTGAATTATTATTATTTCTGCATCACAATCTACGTTTATTGAAAACATTTTAACTATTTTTTAAGGCAAATATAAACAGTACAATGCTATTCTTGAAAAAAATATGTAAAACGTAAATGCATACTAATTAAAGTATTTAGTACTTATATTTCTTTCATTATTTAATAAGAAATAGTAACACACTTAAAAAAATCACTTAAATTGTATTTAACTTTTAAGCGTATTTTACTTTAAAAAAAACCCTCTTAAGTATTGCAACATATACGACTTAAATATCTTACACATATAAAAAATCTGTATCTAATCAATCATATATTTATGTTCTTTATAAGTATAATTCAAAATATTATTGAAAGAAATATTTTTTTATGTAACAAGGGATCAATGTTAAACTTCCCATTAAAGATTTTAAAAAAATTTGAATTTGTTTGTACAGCTGTATTAAAATAATTTTGAATAGATTAATTTTAAATTTAACAGATTATGTTAGCTTATTACAGATACTTTTTGTACTTGCTGATATAGCATAAAATTTTTTTAACATGATTCCTAAATTAGTCTCTTATATAAAAATGGGTAGATAAAACCCATTCAGGGTATGAAAGCTAATGGGAAAAAAAAGTGTTAGTTAATTTCAAATAAAATTTTCATTATACATGATGAATATAAATTGTCAAATTAAAAAGTTATACTGTGTAAATATAAAAACATTTATTACAGTATTATTCGGCCAAGGCCGAATAATGGACATGATATTCGGCCGACAGGCTGAATGGGTCGAATATTCATTGCATCTCTAGTTCCTATATACAAGGTTGATACTTAATTGCAACATCCTCAAGAGTATCATAACTCAGTAAGTTTGGTTGTAAACGACTGGAATTTTTAAAATACAACTTGCGCAGAGTAACGTGGCTATACACCAAGAATGAAAAGTTTGAACTGGAAATTTGTTACTATTATTCATAAATTGTGTTCACCAAGAGCTACAGATATAATATCAATGTTCAGTTTGTAATCAAATGACTCGGGAAGAAAGTAAAAAAAGATCCCATTGAAATCGGACCATAATTAAGAAAATTGGGATTGAGGAAGAGGGGGGGGGTGAGGGGGTTATGTGATTTGTGACGAACTGGAAAAATACAACTTTAATAAACTTGTTTCCCAAATAACTTGGCTCATAAACTAAAAATATAACAATTTAACCTGGAAAGGAAAAGGCTCTTATGAGAAATTTGACAGCAGTTCTGCCTTTAAAATAGTAAAAACGAAAGAATAAATATATATATTGCTTTGAAATTACTATAAAAAATATTGATACAAAAGTTGGAGCATGATTCACCCATACCAAATTGAATAAATTTCAAGTTATCCTTCGGGAAAAGAAACAGCTTTCTGAAAATTGTATTACTTGTAGATTGTAGGGAAAAATTAGAGAATCCCACCCTAGGAACAAATGGGGAGTAGAGGAAATAGAACAACCAAGCATGGCTACTTAATTCCAAGACAGGACTAAAACAGAGTAATAGAATGTAAGATACCAATGTAAAAGGGGAATGGGGGACAGATGGGAGGAGGGGAGCAAAATATGAATATGGGGACAATAAGCTTTCCATCACAGAGATATATCACATGATGGACTCTGAAAAAAATAAGAAAGTGCACCCCCTGGGAGGAAACTAAGCTACTAATGGTCAGGAAGGGAGTAACTGGGGACATAAAACATTTGACAATGTCAAATATACCTTTAGTCATTTCAAGGTTTCAAAATGAGGCATTATAATAAGATCGGACTTTTTAAAAATTGCATCCATATTTTGAATGGCCTTACTATAACAACTAAACCTATGGAAACTGAAACAGCAGAATCATTTCTATTCTTAATATGGCAGCGAAAATAATACCAGAAACAAAATAGAATCGCATAATATTGGATAACTTTTCATGTAGAGTGCACTCACTAGAACAGTAAAAACTGCCAACAGTATGTAACTGGGAGGGGAGAGAGACAGAAAATAAAAGAGGACATTAAAAGCTTTCCAACAATATGTTACAAGAGATGGTTTGGAAGAAATAAAAAATATGCACCCCACGGGGGCAGGTAAGCCCCAAACGGTCGAAGGGGCGACCTTAAATGTATCTTTGATCAAGGTTTCAAATTGTGGCTTTATAATAAAATATAACAAGAATTGGACATCTTAAAAATTGCATGCATATTTTGAATGGCCCTGTAAATTAAGATTGGCGAGAAAGGAAAAAGGAGAAATTAGAAGGGACGAACTTGAAAAATACAACATGATAAACTAGTAATCCGAATAACTAGACTAAGAAAAGTATAACGATTTAATCTAGTGTTGAATCAGGGGGTGAGATGCAGGCAAAAACTTGCCCAGAATAGAATCCTATGGATAAAAAAGGCGTGTCTGTGTAAATCCATCACAAACCAAAAGCCATAAAACTGCAAGAATTGAATATTTCATTTCAACAAATGAAGGAAACAAAAGATATTTCACGCCATTTCTCCTTTACATAGAATAGTAGCCCGATAAGAAGAAAAAAACCTGAAAGGAAATCTTAGCATCAGGGTCCCTAGGCTTGAGCCTACTCAGTATAATGGATAATCCGCCTCTGCCGAATTGTGTGAAATCGGGTTACCCGTAAATGTTTAGAAATTTCAGAGCCTTTTTCTAATTTCATAGTAAAACTTTTCATATTTTTGTGTATATTAAAACAGTTTGCTTTTATTCCAACCTTACCCTCATTTCAATTTTATTGATATTTTATGAACAAATATAGAGCTGATAAAAAATTTAACCTAAACAACAAAAATCGGGCCGCTCAAAAATTCTTCTTCATATTTGTATTTAAGACAGCGACAAAATAAGTCACTAAAATTCTGATACACGGAAAGAATAATTAAGTATTTAGCATGAAAATGTTAATGCTTTTTATAAACATCGAAATGAAATTAAAGCCATTTTCAGTGACACTATTACTTCGAACCGCCTGCGTCAATGGACAGACAATATTCTATCAGTCTGCTATAATAAACTATCAAACGTGGCGGCACTGGAAAATCTAAGAAAGTATAAAAAATAGTAAATTTTGAAATAAAATTAAAAATTGCTTGTTTTTCTACTAAAAAAGAAGTTAATGTATCATTCAAAAAATAAACAGAACATGAAAATAAAAAAGAATAGAATCCTGAATGTAAACAAAACTATTGTTGCCACATTTAATATTAACTTCTATATTGCCAGATACTTTAAGAAAACTGTAATTATTTTAATATATTCCATGAAGATTCAACTAAAATTTTATCAGCTTGCTCCGATTATATTTTCCAAATATACAGTTTTTGACAGCTTAATGGACATTTAATTCTTCACTTCCGGCAATGAGACGGCTTGCACATGACGTCCATATTTTGAAGAGTCTGGCATCGCTTCATATGGCGCCCAAATATAAGGTGAATGTGTTGCTCTCCATTTGATTTATTGCCCCACCAGTGGCCGAGAGGTTCTGCTCTCGAAGCTGGTAGACGGGAGGTGCTGGGTTCGATCCCAATCGCGCCCGTCGGCCTGATCGTTCGGAGTGTTCTTCGAGCCGTGGATCTTCCATGCGTTAATACGGATTAGGTTCCCTTAGAAAGACCCCCATGGAGGGCACTCCCCCCGGGCCTATATCCCTCGTGTAGATAATTGGCCGTCAAAAATCAACCCAACCCAACCCATTTGATTTATTAGATTTATTAGCACTATAACTTTAAAAATCTAAACTAAACAGAAAGACAACACGTGCTTTTAACGGCAAACAGGGAGTTATGACCAAAGGCGGATCTAAGGGGGAGGGGGCGATCGCCACCCCCCCCCCCCCTTGGGCTAATAAACGGTTTGCAAAACGACATTAACCCGACCCGCAGCCAAAAATAAAAGTCAACCAGACCCAAACGCGACCATGGCAAAAAAGTATAAGTTAATCCGACCAGCAGCAAAAAATAGAAGTCAACCGGATCCAAATCCGACCCGCAGCAAAAGTAGAAGTAACACCCCTCGCAGTGAAAAAATTAGCCCCGACCCGCGCATCAGATTGGAGTTTCCAAATTTCTAAAATCGCCTCCCCTCCCCTTGACGACTCTCCAGATCCGCCCTTGGTTCTGACGTTCCGTGTGCGTGTGGGTTCCGTTTGAATAAAAATAAACATGTTTTGTAGCAAAATAAATGTTGTACTTTATAAATTACTAAAACTAATAAACGGTCAAGTGCGAGTATTATTCTTTTTCTATTATACATTCAAAAGATCAAATTTTGTAATCGTCAGTGATCCAGAACGGCATATAAACTTCTTGTCAAACAAAATTACTGGTACAACAAATCTCGTTAACAATCTGAATTATACAGATCTTTTAACCACACCGATCCCATTTGTATGAATATTTCAAACGGCTTTTGAATTTTGGAGAAAGCTTGGTGCAAATTATATGAAATGATGAAATCGGCCAATTCAATCATAAGTTTGGATCTGAAATGAGCAGTAATGGATTCATATTCATCTTCTTTAGTGATACGGTTGAGGTTAGAAGGTACCATTGAATAGCATTTTTTTCATTTAGTTGAAGTTGAATTTCTTTCTCCAGAAGGGGTTTAGGTCAAAACATTTCACTTTTCTGGTTTTTTTAGCAGAGGGTTTATTATTATCATCATTACTTTTTCGTTTCAAAGAAATTTTAAGAGTTTTGTGCTTATGTTCATTTAAGACTTTCTTCAGATCAAATTCTGCATTACATGCAGTATAAACAATTTTTTAATACACTTTTAAGTTTTTGTTCAAATCACGTTTTCGGGTGAAAGATTTGGCTCAGATCTCACATGTAATTAGTTTTTCAGCACTACGTGTTTTAAGGTGCCTGTTGAGATCACAACTTGCAAATCATTGGCTAATAAATTTAAAAGATGTGCAAAGCAACCATAAGTAAGTAGATATCTTCACGAATGCTTTAACATTATCTGCATTGCATTACCAGTCATAAGACTGCTCATAAAACAATTGAATTCAGAATGACATTTGGATGTTGTTTCTTGAGCAATTTTAATCATATTTTCTTTTGTGTGATGAATGTTGTGTGTGAAATTAATTTTTTTTTTCTATAAGAGGTTTTTTTATTATTTAAACGAACTTTTAAAAAAATTAACAAAACTTTACGAAAGTAAAATCGTTTGTTGTGCTATTTTAGGGGAAATTTTTTTTATTGTGTGAGCCATGACGACCCTGTTTTGAAAATTTTCATATCTGTCTATCATTTTGAAGACTCATATTATATATTTCAAAAATTATAAAAGTATTCTGACAAAAAAAAATGATATTTTCAAAGCTGCTTGTCATTTTGCAGTCACATCATACATTTCAAAAATTATAAAAAAGGATTCTGAAAAAGTTGAATCGACAGGAAAAAGAAACAAAAATTACATTAAAATTAATGATGAGTTACAATTGGGACATTTAATATTTTCTCCTGTTTGATTCCACGTCATCCATTGAATATGGATGCGGTGACCACAAGCAGAAAGCCTTATAAACATTAGTGACTCTATTTCACCACAATGTTCACAGCTGAAATTTAGTGGTTGCCTTTGGATTCTCTCGTCGTTGACACACAAGCGCCGTTCGCATCCTGGTTATAAAACAATTTGTCCATTTTAAGAAAGCCAATTTTGTAAGCATGAATAGTGGAAGAAATGGTTGCAACAAATTAAAAAAAAATTGTATTTCTTTCCTGACATATTGAACAGACCTAGAAAACATAAAAATCCTTCACAAAAAAGAATTTTTAACGAATGGCTTCTTAAAGTACACCTATCAGAAAATCCTTTGGAACGTGTTTCACTTTCTTTCTAGTATGCGTCAAGAGATATCTTCATAGAATTCCTTTTTCGGAAAATGCCTCAGTACATGTTTCACCAATAAAAGGTTTTTCATCTGTATATGTCCTGAGATGTCTTAAATACCTCATTTGTATCCAAATTCAGAAATGTTGGTTCTTCAATAAAAAATGTTTTTATGTCCCAAGCTAATATAGGGTCGTACTATCGTTTTATCCTTCCATTGCTTCTTCATTATCTCCAAAACCTTGTGAATCTTGGATAAAGTCTTTTGAAATAAATGTTTAAGAAAATTTTATTTTCTAATTTTTTAGGAAATTTTGGACAAAAAAAAGAACATTTTTTTCTAACCTCTTCTATTGTGAAAAAATCCTCTTCTTCAAATTCTACTCTATTATTTATTGAACATACACTTAAAATTCTTGAAAGTTCCTCAAAATTAATTCCTTCGTTTTCCCCTTCAAGGAAGTCGCTCTGAAAAAGAAATTTAACAATTTTCAGAGAGTAAGAATTTAAAATCGTTTCCGAAATTATTTTTAGAGAAAAAAGTCAAAACTGCTTGGAGAATACTGTCACGCGGGAAATAAACTATACTAAACCAATTTTCAAGAGAAAAGAAACCAGTGGCGTCAACTTACATGGGCCGTGGGGCCCGAACTCATCCAATAATTTTGAATCCTAGCGTGCCCAATTTCCATTGCGCTATTTCATTATTTATTTTAATTTTTTCTTTCTTTATTTATTTCAATATTTGGGAAGTGTTCCTTTAAAATTTTAAAATCATTGGGATGAAGATTTGGTGTGAGTTTGTCCAATGACGTTGGAAGAAATTGAAGCGAGTTCAAGAAGGAAAATTGAATGGAAAATGTTCTTTCCTTCAGTTTAAAAGTTATGTAGCAGCGATTACATCTATGTGAAATGGGTTCCCGTAAATGTCAAAATGTTTTCGCCTTCTTTAGGTATTTTCAAAACTTGCGGTGTTCGCCTTGAACAATAAGGCGTGTGATCTTCAAGGAAGTCTTGATGAATAAACCTATGTAGGCAACGAAAGCAATAGAAAACTTTACCATTATGATTTGTACGACGTGCCATGAAACGTGAAAAATCGCGGATCAGCGTATATAGGTTATTTTCCCCAATACTGATCAAAAGCAGATTGATCACGTCAGTATTTGATTTATCCGATACATGTAAAATGTAGAGTTCCCCCTCCTCGTATCCGAAAACGTTTATTCGAAGATTATTTTGAGCTTCAATGGCAGGAATTTTTGTAAAAGCACTGGGTAGGTGACTCCATTCATATTTAGGGTATGTTCGAAGGGTTTACACTTATTAACGCGTTTACGATGATTTCTTCCATCAAGTTTCATTTGATGGGCAAGGAGACACCACAGAAGACATTTTTGGTCGTTGAAATTCTCGATGTTTAGAATCGCCTCATTGCCTTTTAGTTCTTTTGGAAGTAGTATGTAGCTACTTCACTTAAGTGGATGGTAATTAGCAATTTTGAGTTCGAAATGATGAACGTATTTAAGTACCCACCCAAAACCTCTTTGTCAAAAATTTTCAAAACTCCTTAAAATCTTCTGGTTGGCTTCCTCGAGATGTTCTTCGAAATAGTCATTTGTAAACCCTTCATATGTTAAAGACGAAAAGTAAGTGGACAGTAATTCGCTTTCCCCATCAGCAGCTGTTTTTTCTAAAAGTACTTCAATTAGTAGTCGCCATTTTATGGAATTTTTTTCAATTATTGCTTCACCCAGTGAGTCAAAGAGTTCTTTTAATGTTTTAAAAGGTGGTGACATTAAATATGTTTTTTTCATCATCTTCCCCATAAAAAAAATCGCTTCTAAACACATTTAACAAATCTACTTTTTTTATATATTTTGTAATCGGTTTTATAGTTGAAATTTAATTTTTCCCTCCATAAGAGGTGTGACTTCAAATAATGTGCGAAAATCTTGATCGGTATCTTCATTTGAATCGAAAGTGATGACGCAAAAGACATTTAAGGTGTCAAGACATTTAATTTTTCGGGGGTTTTTAGCAGGGGGTTCATTATTATCATCATTAAATTTTCGTTTCAAAGAAATTTTATGAGTAGTGCGCATCTGTGCATTTCAGTTTTTCTTTTTCACATTAAATTCTGCATTATATGCAGCAAGTCATTGGGCCAGAGCAGTCATAAATAAAAAGACTTCTTCCCGTATTACATTTCCATCACAAGTACTGACAGTTTCATAAATGATTAGTTCATTGTGGGCATTCGACCACACACTAAGCTCATGCTGACTACTTGGCCTTCGAGTATTTTAAAACTTTTCTGCCTCTCTTCTTCATAAGTTTGTTCTAAAAGTACACCTCCAACTTCTTTACATGTTGGTGGATTATAACCAGGACGTAGCACAACAATCATGTTTTTTAATTCTTTATGTTCAGCACTGAGCAAATAAGAATTGGTTGCGTAAACGAATCTAACTAAATGTTTATCAATAATGCTTACTTGATGTTTTATATATATAGTATCAATTCTTTTTTGTTGTCCGTTATTGTCCATCTGCATATACTTATTTCATAGTTCACCTTTTTAAATTAGAAAATTCATAAGTGTAATGGATTTCTTTTTCTATTATACAGTCAAAAGATTCAAATTTTCTAACAGAGTGTAATCCAGAACGGCAGATAAACTTGTTCTCGAACAAAATTACTGGTACAACAAATCTCTTTAACAATCTGAGTTATATAGATTTTTTAACCACACCGACCCCATTTGTGTGAATGTTTCAAACGATTTTTGAATTTTGGCAAAAGCTTGGTGCACATTAGATGAAATAGTGAAATCGGGAAATTCCATCATAACTTTGGATCTAAAGCGAGCAGTAATGGATTCGTATTCACCTTCTCTAGTGATACGGTTGCGGTGACAGGCTACCATTTAATAGTATTTTTTTTCCTTTAGTTGAAATTGACTTTCTTCCTCTATAAGGATGTGACATATTCAGATAACGCATGAAAATCTTGATCGGTATCTTCAATTGAACCAAAACGGACGATGGAAAAGACATCTAAGGCGTCAAAACATTGAATTCGTTTTCTTTTGTTCGTTAAAATCCATCTACAGTTATTTATTTCATAGTTCACAATTTTAAATTAGAAAATTCATAAGCGTAATGGATTTCTTTTTCACATTCAAAGATTCAAATTTTCTTACAGTCAGTGATCCAGAACGGCATATAAACTTGTTATCGAACAAAATTACTGGTACAACAAATCTTATTAACAATCTGAATTACATAGATCTTTTAACCACACCGACCCCCATTTGTGTGAATGTTTCAAACAATTTTTGAATATTGGCAAAAGCTTGGTGCAAATTAGATGAAATGTTTTAATCCGGCCAATTCGATCATAACTTTGGATTTGAAATGAGCAGTAATGGATTCATATTCACCTTCCTTAATAATACGGTTGAGTTGACTAGGTACCATTTAATAGCATTTTTTTCATTTAGTTGAAATTGACTTTCTTCCTCTATAAGGATGTGACATATTCAGATAACGCGTGAAAATCTTGATCGGTATCTTCATTTGAATCGAAACGGACGATGGAAAAGACATCTTAGGGTCCAAACAAGGATGGTTTTTTAGCAGGGCTAATTATCATCATCACTACTTTTTCGTTTCAAAGAAATTTTATGTGTGCTGCGCATGTATGTATTTATATCTTTTTTCAGTTCATATTTTGCATTAGATGCAGTACAAACAATTTTTTCATGCACTTTTAAATTTCTGTTCAAATTGTAGCGCGCTGGTTGAAATTAAATAAACATAAACTCGTCAATAACTCACAACACTTAATAAATAACAAAGTGAACTGTATCACACGTTTAATTATAAACTCTCTTGGTTTCACACTCTTAGAATAGAATAAATTACATGTCAACAAAAAAGAACGTTGCCATTTTTTAGAAATTAAACTTACACAAAAATGCTCGCACTGAGCATTGGCAGACGATAAATAAATTTCGAACATACACCCCCGGCCTTGAAATCTTCAAGGGATACAAATAAAAGAGTTATGTATGTTAATGAAAGTTGTTGTTAATGAAAGGGCAAAGGACAGAGTTTATGAACCGCTCGTTTAAAATTTCCGGCAGCAGTTCTTACTATGGCGACTCTCACACGACCGTCATGGCCGGGAAATGTCTGAATAATTCTTCCTAACTTCCACTGAAGAGGGGGAAGAAGTTCATTTTTAATTAGCACTAAGTCACCAACATTTAAATTTGCTGTCGCACACAACCACTTAGGACGTTGCTGGAGTTGAGACAAATACTCACCACTCCATCGCTTCCAGAAGTGCTGAAATACTCTCTGGGTTAATTGCCAACGGCGAAGTCTATTAGGGGGAATTTCAGAAACGTCAAGTTCTGGAATAGCCGTCAAGGCAACACCAGTCAAAAAATGACCTGGTGTCAGGACTTGTAGATCACTTGGATCGTTCGACAGAGGACATAAAGGTCTCGAGTTCAAACAGGCTTCAATTTGTGACAATAATGTAGAGAATTCTTCAATTGTAAATAGTGAATTTCCCATTGTTCTACGTAGATGATATTTCACAGATTTTATGTTAGCTTCCCACAGCCCAACAAAATGTGGAGAAGAAGGGGGATTAAAATTCCAGATGATACCTTCATTAGCCACATAATTCTGTAATGTTTGATCCTTACTAATGGAGGATACGGAATTGTATAACTCACGCAGTTCCCTACTTGCACCCCTGAAATTTCCTGTGCAATCACTGACCAACTCAGCTGGTTTACCTCTACGGGCAAAAAATCTTTTCAGAGCAGCCAAAAATGTGGAAGCTGTCAAATCCGAAACCAATTCAAGATGAATAGCACGAGTTGAAAAACAAATAAAAATAGCAATATAACTCTTAAACGACTTGCTATTTCTACGATTTCTCTCCTTACACATAAATGGGCCGGCATAATCAGTTCCAGTCTTTGAGAATGGACGACTTGGCCTAACACGTATGGCTGGAAGATCTCCCATTATTTGAGTGCCAACAGATGGTGAAGCATGAAAACACTTTAAGCAACTCCTCACTATTTTTCTTACTGCATCTCGACCACTTAAAATCCAGAAATTGGTTCAAAGAACAGCTAAAAGTAGCTGTGGACCAGCATGTAAATAAGTTATATGATAATGTTTGATAATTAATGCAGTTATATGATGTGTCTTAGGCAATAATATTGGGTGTTTCTGATCTTCTGAGACATTAGCATGTCTCAATCTTCCACCAACACGTAAAATACAATTGTGATCCAGGAATGGGTTTAAAGACAAAAGTTTACTTGAAGATTTTAAAGATTTGTGATGACTTAAATCAGATATTTCATCACGGAAACATTCGTTTTGGACTATTTTCAGAATTTTCGTTGTGGAATTTGAAAGCTCTAAGACTGAGAGAAAACCATTTACTCGATTTGATAACGACTTTCTTGCATTGTCTACAAATCTTAAGCACCACGCGATGATTCGTACTAGTCTATTCCAAGAAGAATATCTGAAAATCAGATGATCATCATTAAGTTTAGAAATATTTACAACACAATTTCTTTTTTCTTCCTTTAGGATAATTTCTTGTACGTCCTTGCCTTCAAATGATTCATTAGACGGTTTATCTACGGCTATCTAAGGTTACGGCTCTCTTAACCATTTAGGACCATGAAACCATAGCTCACAATTCACTAATTCCGATGGTAGCATACCTCTTGTTCCGCAGTCAGCTGAATTTTCAAGCCCGCGAACATGATTCCACGAAATATTAGGCAGTGTTTCATGAATTTTACCAACACGGTTTGCTATAAAGGTTTGCCATCTATGAGGCTCTGAAGAAAGCCATGCCAACGCAACCTTAGAATCAGTCACGCAAATACTTCACTCTCCTTGAGACTTAAGTGATCCAAAACAACTTTTAGCAAATTTGTCAAAAGAAGAGCTGAACAAAGTTCCAACCTTGGGGTTGACTGAGTCTTAATGGGTGCGACCTTAGTTTTAGATGTCAAAAGATATACGGTGATTGTCTCATTCTGAGAAACTGAACGCATATATATTGCTGCACAATATGTTTTTCAGACGCATTACAAAAGGCGTGAATTTGAAGGTTTACCTTATCTGCAGCTAATACAAATCGAGGAATTTTCAACTTAGAAATTACCTTTAAATCATTCCGAAAAGATGCCCACCGTTTACTATATTCTTCACTAATTGGCTCGTCCCAGGTAAGTGAGAACTTCCATAAGTCTTGCAGCAGTACCTTCATGAAAACAACACAGGGGGAAAGCAAGCCTAGCGGATCAAACACCTTTGCAACTTCTGACAAAACAGGGGTGCCCAGAGAAGGGTTTGGTGACGCAAAGTGCGTCATACAATTTATTTTTGGGGAGAATTTAGAGAAAAAGTACATTTTGGGGTGGGGGGGTGGGGGATTTTTAAATTCTTAATATTTCCTTTTTTTTTTCTTTCAGGCGATGATGGTTGAGACAAGGTCTTTTCTTTAAAAAAGTCTTCTTAGAAACTCAAACAATTCTTTCCTTATTTAAAAATTGATAAAGCGTAATTCATATTTAGACACAATTTTATACCTTAGTTTTGCATTCATGCAATCAAATATGTGAAAAAAAAAATGCTTTAATTTTTTTCCAGATAATTGTAAAGACATCTGGTCTTCTCTCTCAAAGAGAAGGAAAAAAAGTTTAATCAAGAGTTTAATAATTTTTCTGAATATATGACAACTTAAACGTCTGCACGGGACAGGGGGAATGAAGGCAAACTTTCATACGGGCGGGCCAGGTAGGGCAGGCAGAATTAGAATATTTTTTCAACGGGCCGGGCTTATAAACAAAATATACGGGTCAGGCCGATAAACAAAGTTAAGTGGCCCTATCGGCCCGATATAAAAATTTAAACGAGGCCGATAAACTATGAGCCGTTTTCAATGACTATGACTTTCGCGAGAATAAGTATAAATGTGCGTCACGAGCCGATGCTAGTTTGACAACATCAATACAGAAGTGTAACATGTCGAGCGTGGAGAGTGGCATCGGACAGTTACATGGTGTCTGAGCCTGGGCTTGGTTTTTTTCAGCAGACTCATGCCGGGCAGAGATAAATAAAGCTTGAATATTTGTTTTATATATATATTTATATATATAGTTGAGTCTGGTCGGAATTGGGCTTAATTGTTGTGAGGATGCTTAAAGCAGGCAATATGTTTTGTAAAAATATTAATAGCGATAATGAACTTCTGTTACCGAAATCTTTAGAAATGTTTTAAGATGGTTCTGGAATTCACTGATCAACAATGGGAAACTTTCTGACACATTTTCTGATTATTTTTAACTGAAAAGGTATAAAATTGACACGCCTAACTTGAAGGGATTTGGAATCTAATAATGTTTTCCATTTTTGATAAATAAATGACTTATCGAGATACAAGAGATTTTTGTCACGTGACGTGACTGCAGATTTTTTTCCTTTCCTATGCTATCGCTTCCGGAAAGTCGATATAAAATGCTACCTCTGACAGTATTTTCTCAAAAACATATTTCCTTTATCAAAAAATGGATAACTCCATTCGATTACTTTCTGAATAAGAACACCTGTCAATCTTATGCGTTTCCAAAAAGAAATGAATTCAGAAATGCGTCAGAAAGTAACTCCTTTGGATTTGAGAAAAGCCTTAATAAATGACAGAGAAATATTTTCACAAATCTATTTTTTATTATGCAGCTTCAAAAGTTTTCATGTTTTTAACCCTTCTGTTTTTCTTTTATTCTAAACTACATTAATTTTTTAATGAATCCTTATTTGAACGTTGAAACGTCTAAAACTCGAAGTAATCATTAATGTTGTTATTGTGTATTTTCTGTCTTGCGAATACATCATAATTTTAAAATATACTGTAAAATTATCCCATAAATATGTATGCAGTATTCTTTAAAAGAATCTTAATTGCATGTTAAAAAAAATCTGAATTTTCTGTAGAAATTGAGTCGGGCCGAATCGGGACTGATTTAATTGAATTTTCCCCGGGCCGGGCCTTGTTTCAGTGAAGCAGGGCCGTAGAAAGTTCCCCAAAACAAACAAAGGGCCGTTTTCATAGTTCCGGGCAGGGAACTGTGAAAATATAAACGAGCCAGGCCGGGTTCGGGCCGAGCTTTTAATTTTTACACCGGGCTGGGCCAAGATAATTTTCGTTCGGGCCAGCCCGTGCATACCTCAATGACTAATTCAGTGGCTTAAAAATTCCATTTTTGAACTTCTAGCTCGCATTTTTGAAATACTTTTTCCGACATAATAATGTATTTCAGATTGGGGCATTCTTTTACGCAAAATAATGAAAAAATAGGGTTTTCATATGTTAAACCGCATAGTCTGCGGAAAGAAAAAAATGAAGTTTATTATTATTTTAATTTACTTCTACTTGCTTTCAAACATTTGTAAAATTTGTTTTATAGAATTGCTCTTCTTTCCATTTTTCCAGAATATGTTTTCTATATTTGTTAACATACAGTGTGTTTTTTCCAAATGTCGGTCGACAAATGGATAATTTCTTAATCGTTAATCTTAGGCATATAGTTCCAATTACAAAAGTATTTAAAATTAGCTAAATAATTATGTTGAACACAATCAGCCTACGGGTCCTATAAGTTATACTGGGTAAAACAATCCTTAAGCTCTGATACATCAAATGAAAAATAAAATCATTTTTGTACGACCAAAACTCACCGTGTTATGCGAGTTTAAAATTTGGAAATTTTTCGCTTTTAACATGGTGCCGAAGTGATGTGCGGTTAGATCGAAATCGTACAGTCTTTCAGGCACTGTGTTAAGTGCCAAATTTTTTCAAATTTGAAACTCAGTAACTTTTGGTCGTACTAAAATGATTTTTCCTCCGCATATCAGAGCATGAGGACTGTTTTACTAAATATAACTTATAGGACCCAGGGACATATAAAAAGTTAAGTTTTGTAACGTCTTCAAAAATGCATTTTTTGACCTAAACGGCGTACAACATAATCCTTCAGCTAATTTTAAATATTTTTGTTTATTAAAGACTACAGGTTCAGAAATCATCTATTAGTCAATGCTTAGAAGGAACATATTTTACATTTTTTATAATATACGTAGATTAAAATTTTTGATTAAAAAAATTCTTTAAGTTTATATTCTATTTATTTGTTATTAGATTATTTAAAAATGAACCATTAAGTGTAATATATAGAGCTATCATACTGATCTCGAGAAACAAGTACTGCCTTGCAAGAGTGATCCTCATGGCCTGCGGAAAGCAAGGCACAAGCACTGATGTTGGGACGAATTTAAATTTTCACATCTTCCGGCTAACGAGCAAATGAGCGAAATTGTAATGTTCTTTTCTTTGTACTTTATCTTAAATGCTAAAAAGAATTGATTTTTCTAACATTAAAAAAACTGATTACGTGTATCAATGTAATCATTAAGAGTATTAATCATTACTTCAGTCATTAATATTGCATTATATCTTTGGAATTATTTTAATTGAAATAATGCTTGTATTGCAGTGAAAACTGGAGCCTAGTGAGCGTATTAACAGGGGCTTGTCAGCCAGGACATAAATGTTGAAACAATCTTGATTGCTATTAATAAGATATATATCTTCATTATTTATTACGCTATTAAAACTTTTATTTCATGTTTGTGTGATAGTACGTAAGAATACTATTATTAAATTATAAGTAAAATATATTTTGCAATTGATGTTCTGTTTAGGGGGGGGGGGGGGGGGTCAATGTTAATGTACGAAGATTTTTTGTGGGGTGGGGGGATTTGCGTCATTGGGTTTGAGGGGGATGGTCACCACTGTGACAAAATATCTCTTTTAGAATATCTGTCCTTTTCTCATGGTCTAAAGCAGTGAAACAGAAGAAATCACCCGTTAGATTCCATTGAATTCCTAAAATTTTTATCCCGCCATCATTAGTCAAGAGCAATGACTCTGTACTTTCCTTACATTCTTCAGAAATATTCCTCAGTACTCCAGGTACATTTGAAATCCAATTTCGTAAATTAAAGCCACCTCGTTTCATTAATAATGTCAGTTGACTAATTAGTTCCACAACTTCTTCCTCATTCTGGCCGCCAGAGAGAAAATCATCTACATAAAAATCTTTGAACACGCTGCAGATGCCAAAGGAAAATCGTTTTTCTCATCTAAGGCAAGCTGATGAAGAGCTCTTGTAGACAGAAATGGGGCAGATGCCGTACCATAAGTGACTGTTGTTAAACGATATTCCTCTATAGGATCCTGGGAATTCTCTCTCCAAAGGATTCTTAAAAAATCTCTATCTTCTGGATTAATCAAGATTTGTCTAAACATCTTCTCTATATCTGCTCGTACAACAATAGGCAAAGCTCTAAATCTTAAAAGAATTGGAAAATGTTCCTGTTGTATACGGGGTCCGACCATTAGAATATCATTCAAGGACATACCAGAGGTAGATTTAGCAGAGGCATCAAAAACAACTCTTAATTTTGTCGTCGAACTGGATTCACGAATTACCGCATGATGAGGTAAATAAAAAACAAATGCAGGGACCCTTTCCGATTTGGATATCCTTTCCATATGATCCAAATCCGAATATTCCTTCATAAACTCTCGATAGTTTTTATAAATAGACTGTTTTTTTAAAAGCTTACGTTCCAAAGAACGAAATAGCTGTATGGCTAATTCCTTAGTATCACCTAATTGCAATGGAGAATCTTTAAATAGAAGTTTCACAACAAAAATTCCAGAACTATTTCGAAAATAATTGCTCTTAAAATGGTCTTCACATTCTTGTTCTTCCTTAAAAATTCGAACTAGCTCAGGAATGGAATCTAAAGACCAAAACTTTTGAACTAAATCATCTAGTTGAAATTGAATATTATTAACAGAAAATGTACGTTGACTTGTATCAAAAGAGGTAGTTCCCGTAATTATCCAACCAAGTTTAGAACATACGGCGAAGGGTAGAGTTTCTTCTCTTTTTATAACTTCCCCTTTAAGCAATGTAAAGAAAACATTAACACCTAATAAGATATCTACTGGTCTTGATTCAAAGAATATTGGGCCTGCTAGAACTAAATCATTAAAATTATTCACAATATTTGAAGGAATAGAACTATACGGCCCATTTGATGTGATTCTTTTTATCACAAATGCCCTAGTGGCAAATCTCACTTCAGAATTAAAATGGGGAGTAAAATTTAAATTTATCTCTTTACTAGATTCAGCATTATAAGAACCTAAACATGTAATCTGTACTTTAGTAGATTGCCTTGGCAAACATAATTTGCGCATACAATTTTCACTTATGAAAGAGGCTTCACTGCCACTATCCAGCAAAGCGCGACAGTTTACAAGATTACCCAGTGAGTCACGAACCTTAATCATTGCTGTACAAAGTAGAGTTTGCTTATTTTGCAATGAATGTAATCCCGACACAGAGTTGTTTGGAAATTCAAAGATGCTAGTACAAGAACTTTGGCTTAATGACTCATTTGGTCTCGGTTGAAATTCTGGTGCGTTCGGAGAAAGAGGGCCAGTCGGCGTTTCATTTACACTATCTGAATAAGATTTCGGGTCTCTCGGAAGATGTAAAATTGTATGGTGAGGCTTATGACACACTTTACATTTACTTAAACTCTTACAGATTTTTGCATGGTGTTTATCTAAAAGACAATCGTAACACAAGTTGTTTCTTCTAATCAATTCTATTATTTTATGTACATTTAACTGCAAGAACTTAGGACATTTGTACAACGGATGTGATTCCTTGCATACACAACAACTATTACTAGCAGACAACAATGTCGTTACTTTACCTTTCTTTATTTCTTTTACTGAGGATCTGCTGTTTTGAAGTGTTCTAGCATGATCCTTCAAGAAAGATAATAAATTATCAAGAGTTCCCACCTCCTCCTTTTTTAATGTTATTTCCCACCAATATATCGTATTTTTATCTAATTTATCTGTAATTATATAAACTATCATTACTTCCGAAAATCCACTAACGTCTTGTTTAAGTACACTTAACGAATGCACACATTCGTTTATAACATCTACACTCTCTAGAATAGACTGTGCATTATCCGAAATACAAGGCATTCCAATTAACTTCTTAATTAATGCATTAATTAACTCACGCTTATTTGAATATAGCTCCTTTAATGACTCTAAAGCTGTCTTATAGTTTGAATCAGATATTGGAAGACTCTGAATAATTTTAAGTGCACTGTTTTTACATGCCGATTTCAAATACTGCAATTTTTGACAGTCTGATAAACTCTCATTATTATCCACACTAGCTTTAAATAAATCATAAAATGATATCCATTCTTCTAAATTACCACTAAACGTAGGAAGTGTCAATTTTGGGAGCTTTACTTCTGGTATTTGAGATTTAGAAAGACTTATTTTGATTCGATTCATTTAAAGTAATTTTTGAGTTTTTTCGGTTAACACTTAACCAAAGATTGTCAAGTTTATCCTGTACGGATTGTTGCTCATCAACAAAATTATCTACATCTTCTTCTTTACATTGTGAAAAAATTGCATTAAAAATTTCATGTAATTCCTCATTTAATTTTTCGATTTTATTTTCGAATAAAGCAAGCTGACTAGAATCAGCATCATCTATCGAACTAATAATATTATTTTCTAGTTTAATGACAGTAGCTTTTAAAATTCGTTTTCTAACTAAAATGTCTTTAAATTCAGTCATAATGAGATAATATTAACAAAAAAGACTCACCAAATAGTATAGATGTTTGAATGACGCAGCTGCTTTATTTATTTTCACATCACAACTTCGGAACGATAACACGATTACTCTTGAAAACGAAACTCATCTTAAGTTCGTTCTATCACTCGATTAACAAAAAGAAAAAAATATCAAACTCCGGTAGACGTAACCAAAAATTATGTAGCGCGCTGGTTGAAATTAAATAAACACAAACTCGTCAATAACTCACAACACTTAATAAGTAACAAAGTGAACTGTATCACACGTTTAATTATAAACCCAGATAGCATTTTTAATTTGCAGAAAATATGCAGCAGTCTTTCTTTGAAAACCTGCAAAGTTGCAGCAAGCTCAGCATGACAAGACTGAATGTTTATAACAAGACTGCAGCAAGATAACGCAAACGCCGAAGTCACCACACTTTGAACTTGCAGCTAACTTGTCATGCAAGTTATATTCATGCTGTATCAAATTTATTGCAAATTAATGGCAAACAAGCAATCAAAAATACTGCAAAGTAGTAATCTTTTCACGCCCTACTATCGGTTTACAACTGTTACACTGCAAGTTTAACCCCTTCGGAGGGGTCATGCGAACACACCGTCAGAAGGTGCATGCATCGTTTTCATCACCATAAACAAGTTACGATAATATTAGTACTTATCAAAGTTATGGTAATATTTGTACTTATCAACACAAGCCTTCTTTGGTAATTGATAAGTATAGCGTTTAGAAAAAGCTGTGGCAATCGAATAAAATTTCTGCATATGTGCGGTGTCAGCCGAATAAAATTTCTGCAATTTCTGCGTATCTGCTGATTGTCTTTTCTCTCAACAGAGGGATTTTTTGCTTTCGTCACTTTCGTGAATTAAAGACAATATTGTCATCAGTTTCACAACAAACTACTCATGCAAGCGGGTGATGGTATATCTTGCGGGAGATTTGCTCTGAATTTCTCAATTCAAATTTGTCACGGCAAGATAATATCAGAAAAAATCAAACTTGCTGCTAATGTTCATGCTATCTGGGAAGCTGCCTGTTGAGATCGCAATTGGAAATCATTGGCTAATAAATGTAAAAGGTGTGCAAAACACTCATATAGTAAAAAGATCTCTTCACGCATTACATTTCCATCATCGCAAGTACGGACAGTTTCATAAATGATTAGCTCATTGTGGACATTCCACAACACACTAAACTCATATGCCGACTGTTTTGCCTTCGAGTATTTTAAAGCTTTTTCTGCCTCTCTTCTTCATAAGTTTGTTCTAAAAGTACACCTCCAACTTCTTTACATGTTAGTGGAATATAACCAGGACGTAGCACAGCAATCATGTTTTTAATTCTTTATGTTCAGCACTACAGAAAGAAGATTGGTTGCGTAAATGAATCTAGCTAACTGTTTATCAATGATGCTTACTTGATGTTTTAAATATATAGCTATCAATTCTTTTTTTGTTGTCCGTTATAGTCCATCTGCATTTACTTATTTCATAGTTCACATTTTTAAATTAGAAAATTTATAAGTTTAATGGATTCTTTTTTCTCTTATACCTTCAAAAGATTCATTTTTTTTAACAGTCAGTGATCCAGAATGGCATATAAACTTCTTGTCAAACAAAATTACTGGTACAACAAATCTCATTAACAGTCTGAATTATATAGATCTTTTAACCATTTTTTTGTAATTGGATCTCATATTTAAACATGTTACATCCGAAATTTGGAACTCATAGAATTTTTCTCAACTGGACTACTTAGTCCGGTGTAATTTTGTCTCAAAATTCTATCATGATTTTTGGCAATATATCTGTAATTTCACAACAGAAATATTGTTCGAATAGTATTTTGCATTTAGATAGTGGGAAGACTTTTCTCATGATCTAGCTTTATCATGGAGCACGTGATTGTGGTGCAGCTCTTTTCTCACCTTACTGATATGCTTATGATGTCATAATTAATGCTTCTATCTTCATCAACCGTATATTTATTATGTATCCTTGATCACTAGAGCTTATAGTATTGCCCAGTTTTTGAGAATCCAAGGAACTAGTTAGGACATTGCCTAAAAAAATACACTCTTTGTTCTTCGCTCAACAGCAAGTTGAAGATACTGCTGGGAGTTTGCAATGAATTATCTGAAGAATCATACAGCTCAAATAACAATAAACATGTAATATGTAGTTTCTAAGTTGAAATATTGTGGCCCATCGTCTTCATTTAAATGACAAAATGGCTCATCTTAGTTGTATGTTTATGTTTCACTGTCATATACTTTTGACATCTTCTTTACATCATTTCTGACTTGTGATATTCTAATTATTATACATAAAATGAGATTCCTTTAACACTTTATTGTACACAGTGAGAGTGTCTTTAGCAATCAGTACGCTCACTTACAATTTTAAAAATACTTTTTTCAAGAAAATCTTGAAATGTTTTTACTTTACCCTTCTAGGTAATGTGGCAATTTTTCGTTAGGCTCGTTTTCAAAAAATTGTATATATTTTACACATAAAATTAAAAACATTTGACGCTGAATATTCATCCAACATACAGGGTGTCTACAGAATCTGGGAATCATGGAAAAATCAGGGAGGTTTATAAATCTGGAAATTTCAGGGAACTTTGTAAAAATACTCGAAAATCAGGGAAATTTGTCTGTATGCGAAAATATTTGTATTTTCACCTTGCCAACAAGGCTGATTCGTCTATTGTATGTACCATATTTTTTCACATGCTGATTAGTCTTTCCCAATATTTTTAAAAAGATACATGGTATGAGTTTTTGATATTTAATGCAAATTAAGGTGATCAGATGTCCTCATTTTCTGTACATAGCGCTTATATTGAAGGCAATTTCGCCATTTAAAAAAATTTTAAATGTACATTACCATAACCTGATCAGGTGGCCAGCTTAATCCAATTAGCTACACCGTCAGATGAAGATAAGTCTTAGGATTGAATATTTTTCAGAAAATGAGGAAATTTTCTGGTCACCCTATATCCATTGGCCACTATATGAAGTTGTTAGACTAAATTTTGAGTTCGGATTTATAAAACTGTCAACCAATACTTAATGAATATTAGGCAATTTTTATGTTTTCTCTTGTTTTTTCTCCCAAATGAGATATGAGCAAGCTGGATAAGTGTATAATACAAGGAATCGGCATACATGAAAAAATACCGTATGTTTATTGTTAATAATGGAAATCAGGGAAGTCTGATAAAGATAGTCAGGGAAGTCTGATAAAGATAGTCAGGGAACTTTTTTTTAGAATTTCTGTAGACACCCTGACATACTACTTCCACATTTTATTTTTACCATGTTATAGATTTGAAAATACATTAATTGAACATAACTATGACATGTATGCAAAATAATAACAAATTTAAAGTGAATGACAATGAAATTTTGAATGGATATTATTCGACAGAAGAAACTGGTTGAATTCTATAAAATCAAATTAAAATTTGAAATTATTTCTGAAATTAAGTAGCATAATAATATTTTTTTTCGCTAAAAATGCTTTTTCACCTCCAGTATCTTCATTCTCTTGGGTAATTAATTTTCGTTTTCTTTCAATGTTGCAGAATGCATGTAAACTTCTTGTCAAACAAAATAACCGGTAGAATCCATCAATTCATATTCTCGTTCACTATCTGAATTAGAGGATCTTTTAATCATTTTCATAATAAGATATCAGATTTTAATCTGTGGCATCGAATTTTTTGAAGCTCACATAATTTCACTCAGCTAGAATAATTAGTCGGCTAGGTAAATTTGGCTTAAACTTTCACGAGGATTTTCGATAGCTTCACAACAGAAATATTGTCCGAACTGCTCTTTGCACTTGCGTAGTGTGAAGTTTTAATTTTCACATTCTAGCTATAGAATGATTAAGACGCAGCTTGTTTTTCAGATTAAATATACCGGTACAATCTATCAATTCATATTCTCGATGACTATTTGGATTAGATGGATCTTTTTCGATAGCTTCACAACAAAAATATTGTTCGAACTGCTCTTTACATTTACAAAGTGAGAAGTTTTGATTTTCACAATCTAGCTATAAAGTTATTAAGACGCAGCTTGTTTTTCAAATTAAATACACCGGTACAATCCGTCTATTCATATTCTCGTTGACTATAAAAAAAAATCTAGAAAATCTAGAAAGGTTTTTAATTTAAACTTTCAGGAGGTATAAAAAATTTCCTTTTATGCCTTTTCTTCCGTTTGGATTTCTAAAAATTTCATATTTTTTGTCCATAAATGTAATATATTATTAATAATAAATGTTTCCATATGTAAAAGCATTTCACATTGGCTTAGTAAGCTATTCAACAGCCATATTTCTATCATGTAATAAATTTTAAAATTAATTAATTGAACAGAATTATAACCTGTATGCGACATAGTATCAAGTTATAAATAATTGAACGATAAAGAAGTAATGAATTGATTATGAAGGACAAAAGTAATTGGATGAATTCTATGAAATACAATAAATAAAATGTCGAAAGTCTTTCTGAGGTAAGGTGGCATAACAATTTTTTTTATTAAAAAAATGTTCACACTTTAAGTATCGTTATTCTCTAGGATAGTTATTTTTTATTTGCTAGTTTTCGATCGTTTTTACTTCTCTCACAAGAACATTGATATATATATTTATTTGAGCTGCGAGGAAATTTTACATTCTTCCTTTAGCAGAAAAGACTTTCTTTTCCAATATCCCCCCCCCCCCCCCTTAGATCCAGAAATTTTCTCATCAGGTCAATTGCTCCATATAAATGCCAAATAAATATTTTTTTAACTTCATTGTTTTCAGACATTCGCTCCCGGTATCTTTACTTCAGTATAAATATTGAAGAGTTCACTTGTTTTTTAATATGGATACGTGATGGAAGCATGCGCTTAATTACTTATACAACTTTCAATCCATTTTGCAGGCAAAATTTATTTTTATCTTAGTAAGAAATTAATATCTCACACTTCAGTTAAATGAGTGTCATTAATAAAGAGTGAATATTTATCCAATTTTTTTATAAACTATTCTTCAAAAGTGGCGAAATAAATAAATGACATGAAAGCCAATAAAAATAGATAATTCATTAAAATATTGGGACGGGCAAAACATATTTCTTTCCGTGAAGACCATGAAATGACCAACTAATTTTATTGGCTTGCACAGCGTTTCTAATTTCTTTTATTTTCTGCATTTGGTTCCTTCCCTAACGATATCTGTCCCAATCGGCGGCGTTCCCAAAGTACTAGCCAATGCGACTGGAAATAACAGTGTTTCCTGCTTCTTCAAACTTCATTTGCACACTTGCTGGAAAGTACAACGAACTCAAATTGCAATTAGACCAAGGGAATTTTCACAACTAGAATAATTAGTTAGGCTGGTTAGATAGATCTGCTTGGAATGCATGTTATACTTTTTAGTGACACTGACCATGTTATAATATTGTGCTCATTTCTGTATGCTACGCAGGCAGAGCCCGTAGCACCAGATTCTAATTTTCAACCCTCTGTGTAATATATGTATTTTGTGGCAACAATAATTTACTAATCAATGACACAAAATCACACTTTGTTAAAGTTTTTTTTTTCAATTTTGAGTTGTGACGAAATTTTTTATTCTTCCTTTAGTATAAAGACTATTGCTATTGAGAGTAAGTGGTATTGAATGCTTGCACAGTGTTTCTCTTTTATTTTATTTTCTGCTTTTGGTTCCTTCGCTAACGATTTCTGTCCCGATCGGCGGCGCTCCCAAATTACTAGCCAATGCGACTGGAAATAACAGTGTTTTCTGCTTCTTCAAACTTCATTTACACACTTGCTAAAAGAGTATAACGAACTGAAATCGCAATTAGACCACGGGAATTTTCACAACTAGAATAATTAGTCAGCCTGGTTAGATAGATCGGCTTGGAATGCATGTTATACTTTTTAGTGACACTGACCATGTTATAATTTTTTGCTCATTTCGGTAGGCTACGCAGGCAGAGCCCGTAGCACGTGATTCTAATTTTCAACCATCTGTCTAATACATGTATTTTGTGACATCAATAACACAAAATCACATTTTGTTAAAGTTTTTTTTTCAATTTTGAGCTGTGACGAAATTTTTTATCCTTCCTCTAGTATAAAGACAATTGCTATTGAGAGTAAGTGGTATTGAATGCTTGCACAGTGTTTCTCTTTTATTTTATTTTCTGTTTTTGGTTCCTTCGCTAACGATTTCTGTCCTGATCGGCGGCTTCCCATATTACTAGCCAATGCGAATGGAAATAACAGTGTTTTCGGCTTCTTCAAACTTTATTTACACACTTGCTAGAAAAATATAACGAATTGAAATCGCAATTATACCAAAGGAATTTTCACAACTAGAATAATTAGTCAAGCTGGTTAGATAGATCGGCTTGGAATGCATGTTATACTTTTAAGTGACACTGACCATGTTATAATTATTTGCTCATTTATGTATGCTACGCAGGCAGAGCCTGTAGCACCAGATTCTAATTTTCAACCCTCTGTGTAATATATGTATTTTGTGGCAACAATAATTTACTAATCAATGACACAAAATCACACTTTGTTAAAGTTTTTTTTTTTCAATTTTGAGTTGTGACAAAATTTTTTATTCTTCCTTTAGTATAAAGACTATTGCTATTGAGAGTAAGTGGTATTGAATGCTTGCACAGTGTTTCTCTTTTATTTTATTTTCTGCTTTTGGTTCCTTCGCTAACGATTTCTGTCCCGATCGGCGGCGCTCCCCAAATTACTAGCCAATGCGGCTGGAAATAACAGTGTTTTCTGCTTCTTCAAACTTCATTTACACACTTACTAAAAGAGTATAACGAACTGAAATCGCAATTAGACCACGGGAATTTTCACAACTAGAATAATTAGTCAGCCTGGTTAGATAGATCGGCTTGGAATGCATGTTATACTTTTTAGTGACACTGACCATGTTATAATTTTTTGCTCATTTCGGTAGGCTACGCAGGCAGAGCCCGTAGCACGTGATTCTAATTTTCAACCATCTGTCTAATACATGTATTTTGTGGCATCAATAACACAAAATCACATTTTGCTAAAGTTTTTTTTTCAATTTTGAGCTGTGACGAAATTTTTTATCCTTCCTCTAGTATAAAGACAATTGCTATTGAGAGTAAGTGGTATTGAATGGTTGCACAGTGTTTCTCTTTTATTTTACTTTCTGCTTTTGGTTCCTTCGCTAACGATTTCTGTCCTGATCGGCGGCTTCCCAAATTACTAGCCAATGCGAATGGAAATAACAGTGTTTCCGGCTTCTTCAAACTTTATTTACACACTTGCTAGAAAAATATAACGAATTGAAATCGCAATTATACCAAAGGAATTTTCACAACTAGAATAATTAGTCAAGCTGGTTAGATAGATCGGCTTGGAATGCATGTATGGCGACTACGTTTCAGTCGACCATTTACCTAGCAGACATCCATGCCTGCGAATTGATGTGAGATGTACCTGCGTAGATTGCTGTAAAAATTAATAGACTCACTATAAAAAAACAGCTTATATTGAAACATGAAGATTACAACGTGAACATTTTTCGCTTGCGACCAAGGCAGCGGCTACACAAAACTGACCGAAGGTACGGTTACAGGAGATCATCTATATGACAAGTTGAGTTGATACACTGCTACTACAAGACAAAAAGTCAGTTAAACTGGCAGTTAAAAAGTTTGCATCTAGGTTACAGTTCAAGTGTAAATTCTTGTTTGTACACAGTTGCACAGTCACAGTTAACCCGCTACAGTATTCCTCCCAAGTACCACAGGTACTGACAACATCACAGATAGCGAGGGTTAAATCTCACAGTTCTTCCAGAACGGGTAGTTTTGGTGGCAGGCAATGATGGGGCAACCTCTGTAGATTATGGATTACTAGACCGAGTTGGCAGGTTTTTTGAATTGGCAGCTGGAGACGTAGATGTTGTGTCCTCCTGAATGAGGAAGGCAGGCTTGAGGCGGTCAATACTTATTACCGCTTCTTTCCCTTTTATAAGCACAGTAAAACACTTAGCACTGCGTTTGATAACGAGAAAGGGACCATTATATGGCTGTGTCAATGGTGCTTTTACCGTGTCATTGCGTACCAAGACATGTGTGCATGTCTCCAGTGAAGGATGCACAAAGGGAGTTTTCCTGTTATGAGCTGATGTTGGAACCGGAGTTAACTGGCGCATAGTGTCGCACAGGTGCTGGAGGAAAGCTGCAGGGTCGGTGGGAGACAGTCCTGTGGGATTGGAAGGTTGCACAAATTCAGCGGGTAAAGAAAGTGTTGTGCCATATAGCATCTCGGCGCAAGCACCCTTGAGGTCTTCTTTGAATGAGGAGCGAAGGCCCAGGAGTACAATGGGCAAGGACTCTGTCCATCGTGCGTGGTTATGGTACTTCAGTGCTTGCTACAGAGTACGGTGGAAACGTTCCACAAGGCCATTACTAGCTGGGTGGTATGGAGACGTCCTGATACGGTGAATGCCTAAAATCTTTCTTAGGGAAGAAAACAGAAGGGACTCAAATTGGTGTCCCTGGTCAGTGGTCAAAATTTTCGGAACACCAAACCTTGCAATCCAGTTGTTGACGAATGTTTTGGCAATGGTGTCGGCAGTGATGTCTTGTACTGGAATTGCTTCTGGCTAGCGAGAAAAACGGTCTACAAATGTAACCAGATAAGTATATCCATCTGATGGAGGTAACTGTCCCACTATATCAAGATGGACATGTTCAAATCGTTGAGAGGGTACACCGAACTGCTGCAGAGGACTGTGAGTGTGTCGAAAAACTTTGGATCTTTGACAACTAATGCAAGAACGTCCCCATTCAGCAATGTCATTGAGCATGGAAGGCCAGACGAATCTGCTTTGAATCAACTTTTTAGTAGCTCGGATACCAGTATGCGAAAGGTTGTGCAGTGAATTGAAGACCAGGTGTCGAAAGGCAGTGGTAACATAAGGCCTAACAGTATCGGTACTGGTATCACAAACAATGTCTGTTGCTGAATTCATTCGTAGAGTCTTTAAGTTTAAAGACGACGATGTGTCAGATAACAGATTCTGGAGTTCGACATCGTTGGTTTGTGCTCGAGCCATATCATCAAGGTTAAGTGCTGGAATGTGGATGTCAATGATGCGGGAGAGTGCATCAGCAACGACATTGTCTTTGCCAGATATATGTCTGATATCAGTGCTGAATTGTGAGATATAGTCGAGATGTCGAAGTTGCCTTGGGGAACAAGAATCTGAGATATTTGAAAAAGCAAAAGTTAAGGGGCGGTGGTCAGTAAAAATGATAAAGGTTTGACCTTCTAAATTATGACGAAAATGTTCAACTGAGGAGTATATTGCCAGCAGTTCCCTATCATAAGTGCTATAATTTTTTTCAGGAGAAGAAGACTAAAGGGAGCTAACGACCTGCTGAAGGTGCTGCTTGTGCTCTTCAGCACTGGTAGAGGCAACAAGCACGTCATCAAAATATGGCACACAAAAATCCAGGCCAGATAAGACTTTGTGGATATAGCGCTGGAATGTTTGACCCGCATTACGTAAGCCAAATGGCATAAAGACATTAAAAAAGGACAAACGGGGTCGTCACCGTAGTTTTTAGAATATCCTGTGGGTTAACTGGTATCTCATGGTAAGCCCTTGTTAGATCAATGGTAGAAAATATTTTTTTAAAACACTAGGGGGCTCTGCCCCCTACGAGCTACGCTCGTCAACCCCCGTTCAGACACCGCAGGCTCTAACAGCACGCTAATTTGATCGTCTTTAAAAAGATTTTGGAAGATTGAATTATAATTTGAATCTGATAATTATAATCTGACGTAATTTTCACCAAACTTTTCTTTCTCTTTTTAATATTCACGTCAAAATACTTTTGTTAGAAATGAAATATTATGATCATCTTAAAATGTCAAGTAAATGTGTCGCGCAGTTTTTAAATTAAAACTGTTTTGCAATATTATTTTTTGTTCATTTTACGTAATAAGTGTAATATGACGTAAATTCTCCTATTTAGGACTTCTAACGCATGTTACTGAATTTATTATTTTACAATATTCTTTCTCATTTAAAATTCACGTGTAACTATAGTTTTTATGACGTAATTTTCAATGAGTTCCTGCTTTTTATATTTTTTGTTTATAATAGTCACGCGTAAAATAAATTTTTAATTTGAAGCAAACATTACTGTTTGCGCTGTTTATACAGTTGGCAACAGTTTAAATTAATAATTTCTAAAAATTGTAAAAAATATCTCTCGAAATGCTGAAAATTTGAATTTAAAATAGAAATAAAACCTCGAAAAATTATTCAAATTAAAAAACTAACTGCAATCTGCACACCGGGAAATTCTGACGCATAAAATGATCTAAAAATGATTAAATTCCTATGTATAGTTTTTGCTCCTATAAAACTTTTTTAATGGAACGATTTTGTCCAACTTTGGCATTAAATATCTCTTAAAATAATTCTTCGATTTGAAAACTGTCTGCATCAGCGTGTTTATCAAACATTTTTCTATAATACTACCGATTTTTATATTTTTGTATGCAACAGTTTTTTTAATATTAATGAAGAAAGACCTCTTGTCACAAAAAATTCAAAACCGGCGGCGGCGGTGACAGCGGTAGTTACTTTTTTTTTTAGAATAGAGAGAAACCTGAGTACAGTCCTGTATGTGAGGAATAGGGTATCTGTCAGGAGTTGTGATCGCATTCAGGCGACGACAGTCGCCACAGGGACGCCAATCACCATTTGGTTTTTTGACCATATGGAGAGGCCTAGTCCATGGACTTTTTGAAGGTCGAATAATCCCTTGCGACATTAAAAAATCAAATTCTTGACGTGCAGCATGAAGCAAATCTGGGGATAAACGCCGGGGCTTGGAAAACACAGGAGGTCCACTAGTCTCGATGTGATGGTGAATATGGGATAATTCTGAGCGATTAATTGGTTGAGAAGGATTAGTCAGTTCCGGAAACTCACCAAGAATTTTATCGGTTTCAGAGTTACCAAGAAGTATAGATATGTCAGTTGAAATGTTACTGATGGCAGGCGGTTATCCTTTAGATGAAAGTTTAGTTTTGTTGTCGATGAGGGAATTGTTTTTAACGTCAATGAGGAGATCAAAGTATTTAAGAAAATCGACACCGATAATTGGTTGAGAGACGTCAGCAATCACAAAAGACCATGTAAACTCGCGACGCAAGTTAAGGTCAATTTTAAGAGTTTTGGTTCCAAAAGTGGGTATTTTTGTTCCGTTTGCAGCGAAAAGAACTAGGTCATCTTTAATAGTAGCGTTTTGAAATCGTGATTTAGGCAGGACAGAAATATCGGCACCAGTGTCGATTAAAAAATTTAAATTGGATGATGGATCGGCCAAAACAATACGATTTATGTGGCGACTGCGGGCATGGCCAGTAGACAATCGCCTCTCTAGTTTCCCGCTGATCCAAAAGAGCAGGGAGGTTTGCATTTTCGAGCATGCGCACCAAAATTAATATGGTAGTTCGAGTGGGTTCGGGGAAGGTAGATGAGACGGCATTTATTCCATTATGGATGTGGCTGGCTAGGTCATGAATTTTGTCTGCCACAGTAGCTAATTTACTCAAATTTTCATTTAATGCAGCAAGGACACTTTGAGTAGTTGTAGACATTTGGGCAAGCCAAAGGGACTTAAACAAAGGTTCACCAACAGAATTGCCAGCCAACGAACGCATCCGTGTGAGGAGTTGTGAAGGACCCTGGTCGCCTAATTCAAGTCCCTGTAAAAGCGTTTTGATTTTTGAAGCTTCGCTTTCTGTATGAGAGCAATAAGTCTGTTTTTAAGGGTGTCGTATTGATCATTGCCTGGGGGATTCATTACCAGATCACTGACCGTATTAAGAATGTCGGACTCTATAGCTGCAACCACGATTAAATTTAGTGGCGTCAACAGTAATGTTGGCAATCGAAAATTGTGCTTCTGACTGTCTAAACCATAGGGAGGGATTATTTTTCCAGAAGGGTGGTGGTTTGATATATATCCTAGAAATTTGCATATCGCCAGGATCTGGTGGAAGCATGGCAGCTAAAAAATTCAGTGTAAGCAATTAAAAAAATGTGTGTGAAAAATTTAAAGTATTCAAATCAAAAATAATTATGCACAAAAAATACGAATGATATATATATATGTACAAGATAATAGCGAGAAATTGATACGAGACAATTGACTCGATGTGAACGATTCACTAAAAAATTGAATCGAGTAAATGAATCATGAAAACGAGTAGAATAAATATCAAATACGGTACGTTAGAGTGCAAATATAAATACAATTGGTACGTATACAAAAAACACAAAAAGGTTGACGAACTACAATATGTTACACTGAAAAATATGGCGATGCACAAAGAATCGGAAATTGCATTGTGAATACGTAGCGATATTACGCTACGAAATACGAGAGATTTGATTTAACCCGGGAGAACTCGCTGCATGAGATTTTCTCTCACAGTCGTACATTTTAAGACTCTTATTTAAGTCATTTTTCATTTTAATTAAAATTTCAAAATGTTTTTCAATTATTTTACCTATTTTGTGAATAAAAGTACTAAGCCAACCAAAAAAAGTTGATATTATATGAATGTAAAGTAAAAGAAAAGCAATTAGGCATTCTCACTAGCAAGTTCTCCCGGGTTAAAAAAAATGCAAATATTAATTACATAATCAGTATACGTGCATTTACAATATTTCGGAACTGCCGGCAATACATTAGAGGGGGAAAGAGAAAAGTTACTTTTTTATATAACTTACCAAAAAGGAAAAACCACGTGGACGTCACAACTTCGACATAACGAGTACACTGTCTTTTGAAATAGTAACGTTCAAAGTTGACATTACGAGCGTAGTAAGCCGGCTATGAGTAACATCACTATAAACTAAAAACTGCGACGATATATTTTCATTGAGCATGAAACGAGCGAAAAGCACATGGGAGGTACGTGTTCATATCATATAAGTGGGTCACCAGTTATGGCGAGTATGTTTCAGTCGACCATTTACCTAGCAAACATCCATGCCTGCGAATTGATGTGAGATGTACTTGCACAGATTGCTGTAAAAATTAATATACTCACTATAAAACAAACAACTTATATTGAAACATGAAGATTACAACGTGAACATTTTTCGCTTGCGACCAAGGCAGTGGCTACACAAAACTGATCGAAGGTACGGTTACAGAAGATCATCTACAGTGAGCAAAAAAAGTATTTGCACACCAGGTAAATTTATTGTAGCATATGTATAAATAAATAAAAAGCAACTAAGAATTAAAAATACCAACACTTTTACAAAACAAATAAACATATTTAATATCTGACTTTATAATTATATTTAAAATATGAAAACATAAAAAAGTAGCATTTGTACTGCCAAAAAAGTATTTGCACACTAGCAATAAAAATAGAACTAGAGGAATTATTTATAAGTTAAAAACAGTGCTAATATTTAGTATGCATGCCCTTTGCTTCAATTACAGCTTGTAATAGTCTGGGCATTGATTCTATTAATTTGTGACATGTTTCACTGCTGATTTGTAGTCATTCTTCCCTAAGAGCTTGCTTAAGTTCTGATTTGTTAGAAATTTTCTTTTTCCTTATTTTCACATCCAAAATAGGCCATAAATTTTCAATCGGATTGAGGTCTGGCGATTGTGGTGGCGTTTTCAATTGATTTTTTACTTTATAAAGCAACCATAACCTCGTAATATATGCAGTGTGTTTCGGATCGTTATCCTGCTGGAAATAATATGAATTAGGAATTCCTAATTTCAGAGCACTATTAGATAAATGATCTCGCAATATATTAATATATTGTTTAGCATTCATATTGCCTTCAATAAAGGTCATTTCGCCAACTCCGTTAAAAGACATGCATCCCCAAATCATTACATGACCACCGCCATGTTTTACAGTTGATTTCAAGTTTTTAATTTGAAGAGACGTATTTGGCTTTCGCCATACAGTTTTCTTACCATCTGAGCCAAAACTATTGAACTTGCTTTCATCGGAAAAAATAACAGTTTTCCAAAACTCTAGTTGTTTGCTGACATAAGCTTTTGCAAATTCAAGTCTTTTCACCCTATTTGTTTCACTAATAAATGTTTTTTTTTCGAGGGGCTCTTCCTCGAATATTTGCTTCATGAAGAATATTTCTAATTGATTGTGGTGTAACTATTGTTCCTGACGTTGAAGCGACATCAACAGCCCATTCTCGAGCACTTAGAAAAGGGTTTTTTTCAAGATTCTTTTATGATGGCTCCTCTTTGCCTGGTATTTAGCTTTCTTGGACGCCCAGTTCGTGGCTTATTTATTGTCGAACCAGTTTCTTTTTTCTTCTTAATTACATAACGAACACTAGAAAAGTTTAGATTTTTTACCTATTCCTCGGTAACTTAATCCAGAATTGTAAAGAAATGTAATCTTCTCACGGGTAGCAACAAACAGTTCACACGTTTTCGGCGCCATTAGAACAAAAACTCCCCAGAATCCCTGCTCCAGTTAATATATTACGTGACTTTAAAGTGCAGGGCTAATGTACTGCGGGACTGATATGCTAAACATTTGCATAATGTTCACATTTAATGTCTTTTTTAACAGTCAATGCTTCTTGTGCAAATACTTTTTGGGTATGAGAAAATATTAATTTATTTTTTAAAATGTGTAATAGTACTGTTTAAGGAAAAAGGGTAGTTATTTTTATTTTCTTCTTATTTAAATAAATGAATAATTAAGAGAATAGTATCAAATTTGCTTTCCATGGTTACTTATGCAAAAAATCGTCTGCGTGCAAATACTTTTTTTGCTCACTGTACTTGACAAGTTGAGTTGATACACTGTGTAAATTCTTATGTGTACACAATTGCACAGTCACAGTTAACCCGCTACACATGTTATACTTTTTAGCGGCACTGACCATGTTACAATTTTTGACTAATATCCGTATGCTACGAAGACCGAGCCAGTAGCACCTGATTCTAATTTTCAATCATCTGTGTAATATATGTATTTTGTGGCAATAATAATTTACAAATCAATGACACAAAATCACAGTTTGTTAAAGTTTTTTTTTTTTCAATTTTGAGTTGTGACGAAATTTTTTATTCTTCCTTTAGTATATAGACTATTGCTATTGAGAGTAAGTATTATTGAATGCTTGCACTGTGTTTCTAATTTATTTTATTTTCTGCATTTGGTTCCTTCGCTAACGATTTCTGTCCCGATCGGCGGCTTCCCAAAGTACTAGCCAATGCGACTGGAAAAAGCGGTGTTTTCTGCTTCTTCAAACTTCATTTACACACTTACTAGAAAAGTATAATGAACTGAAATCGCAATTAGACCAAGGGAATTTTCACAACTAGAATGATTAGTGAGCCTGGTTAGATAGATCAGCTTGGAATGCATGTTATACTTTTAAGTGACACTGACCATGTTATAATTATTTGCTCATTTATGTATGCTACGCACAGCAGAGCCCGTAGCACCTGATTCTAATTTTCAACCATCTATGTAATATATGTATTCTGTGGCAACAACAATTTACTAATGAATGTCACAAAATCACACTTTGTTAAAGTTTTTTTTTAATTTTGAGCTGTGACGAAATTTTTTATTCTTCCTTTAGTATAAAGACTATTGCTATTGAGAGTAAGTGGTATTGAATGCTTGCACAGAGTTTCTCTTTTATTTTATTTTCTGCTTTTGGTTCCTTCGCTAACGATTTCTGTCCCGATCGGCGGCTTCCCAAATTACTAGCTAATGCGACTGGAAATAACAGTGTTTTCTGATTCTTCAAACTTCATTTACACACTTGCTAAAAAAGTATAACGAACTGAAATCGCAATTAGACCAAGGGAAACTAGAATAATTAGTCAGCCTGGTCAGATAGATCGGCTTGGAATGCATGTTATACTTTTAGTGACACTGACCATGTTATAATTTTTTGCTCATTTCTGTATCCTACGCAGGCAGAGCCCGTAGCACCTGATTCTAATTTTCAACCATCTGTCTAATATATGTATTTTGTGGCAACAATAATTTACTAATGAATGTCACAAAATCACACTAAAGTTTTTTTTTTCAATTTTGAGCTGTGACGAATTTTTTTATCCTTCCTGTATTATAAAGACAATTGCTATTGAGAGTAAGTGGTATTGAATGCTTGCACAGTGTTTTTCTTTTATTTTATTTTCTGCTTTTGGTTCCTTATCTAACGATTTCAGTCCGGATCGGTGGCTTTCCAAATTACTAGCCAATGCGACTGGCAATAACAGTGTTTTCTGCTTCTTCAAACTTCATTTAAACACTTACTAGAAAAGTATAATGAACTGAAATTGCAATTAGACCAAGGGAATTTTCACAACTAGAATAATTAGTCAGCCTGGTTAGATTGTTCGGCTTGGAATGCATGTTACACTTTTTAGCGGCACTGACCATGTTATAATTTCTGATTCATATCTGTATGCTACTCAAACCGATCGAGCAGCACCTGATTCTAATTTTCAACCGTGTAATATATGCATATATCGGCTTGTATGTATATATCATATTTTGTGGCAACAATAATTTACTAATCAAGTTTATGTACTTAACGACAATTCTTAATTTTTTCGTAAACGTTTCTGCCCCAGTCGGCGGATACTTCGCAAATGACTTTGGAGATAACACTGTTAATGCTTCTTCAAACTTCATTTTCACATTTCATAGAAAAGTACAATGAGATTAAATCACAATTTATATAGTTTCTCACATTATTATTTTGTTTTTTACGAATTATGTTAGTGGGAATGTAAGATTTGAATTTATTATCCAAAAGCTTAAAAATTAGTTTTTTTAATTATAAAAATCAAACTTACAATATTAAAATTTGACTTCAGACATTTTGTCTCTGGTTACAAAGTTTGAACAGCAGATTAAAAAAAAATTTCTAATTAAAATATTTTTTTTCATAATTTTTTTGTTTGAGAAATTTTCTAACTTAAGTAAAAATGTTTGCTGGATTTTTTTTAGGAAAATTTTATGTTATTTTTATTTTTGAAAATGAATTTAACGGGAGTTAAAGATTTTTGAAGGAAAAATTTTATTTTATTTTAAAAATTCCAGAATTGTTGAGTATAAAATTTTATTTTTGGAAATGAATTTAACGGATGTTAGAAGATTTTCGAGAGAAATCTGTTTTCTTTTAGAAGAGATTTTGAAAAAGTGTCCACCGAAAGTAGATATAAATTGACAGTTCATCGATCTCTGTGTTCCTGTGAAGGTGATGCGGTGTACAGTTATAGGAAAGTCAAAGTCATGCGGTGTGCTCTAAGAGGAGGCTGAAGGTTATGCGTCATCTTATAAGACGAGGGTTTAGATTGGAATTTTTTTAGCGGAATTTTTGGGAGATTGATTTTTTTCTTGTGTGTGTTATAGTACGAGGGGTATTTTTCGGTTTTAATGTTAGGGACTTTAATTTTTTAGGGGGTAATTTTGGAAGACTATAAATTTTTTACTGGTGACGATTTTAGATTTTTAATATTAATTTATCGACTTTAAAAAAAATTTTGGCAGTAATTTTTTAATTTGGGGACTTTTAAAATATTTTTGATAGAGAAGAGGGGATAGAAATTTTGAACAAATATCGTCTTTTAAACATTTAGTCAATGCGTTTTTGGAGAAAAAAGGTTTTTGTATTTGTGGACCCACCATGAGCACCCGTTTTGAAAAATATTCAAAACGCCACATTTTTTTATTTTTTTTTACCAATTCTGCGCCTCCTTTCAACAAGACTCTGCAAAGTACCTGTAAAGAAAAGAAAATACATTTTGAATATCTTGTTCACAAATTTTTAAAAAGAAATTTTGAATCTTTTTTTTTTAATTTAGTTACCTTGTTCTGCAAAATAGACTGCTTTATGACTCCCGAACGGTTCTTTCCGAAAGGCAAGTTAAAATTAGCTTAAGATTCTCTTCACAAAGACCAACTGTTAAGCAGAAAATCAAGCATGAAGATTTTATAGAGTGTCTGCAACAAGTGAAAACTAGCATGGAGAAGCAGAGAAGGATCACCCAAGATGATCATTGTCTATATACATTGACACAGAATAAAATTTCTTTAAGCTCTTTTGATGATAAGCGTAACTTGCTGGATGATGGAATATCATGTTTTGCCCATGGACATTGTAAAATCACCCAAGATTGTACAGATGAAGAAATATTTGAAGGAAAATTATATATATTTATGAAATGTGCCCATCCCTCCACCCGCCATGTTTAATCATGACACCACAATTCATTTGAGGAAGAATTTTTAACCACCCGATGCTTTTTTTAACACGGTCATTACATATTTGACGACCACATTTTAAAAGACTTGATGTTGAAAAGATTTGAGAAGACTTGTTATTTTGAAGACTTGATATTTTGAAGACTTAAGAAGACTTGATATTTAAAGAAAAGATTTTTTTAAGTGCCAATAGCATTCTCGCCCACTGCCGCAAGCATCCCATATAATCCTCATTTTATAAATAAAAAAAAATATTTAAAAGAATAACATAGGAATAATGCACCCCAATATAAAAAAATGAGTTATCTTGAAAAGGGATATCTTTTACATGAAAAAATGCACCTTGTACGTAAAAAGAGTTCTTTATCTTGAAAGAATATTGTACCTCGTATGAAAAAAAAATGATATCTTCTACATGAAAACAGTTCTTTGGTTAGAAGAAAAGAGTTCTTTGATTTGAAGAAGGAACTTGATTTTTTTATTGATTTGAAGAAAAAAAATGATCATAAGAAATTTGATATTTATATTGAAGAAATGATTTGAAGAAAAATATTATTTTGGAATTTTGTAATGGCCGTACGCGAGTGTATGGACACCATCTTCTAAAATATAACGTTTGTCGTAAAAGCCGACAAGACTACTTTATTTATTTGCACTGTGTGGAGATGGTGCCTCTCGCTTTGAATTCAATATTGGATCTCTCTCGTTGAAACCCGACTCTCTAAGCAGGTCTTATAATGGTCATGTTTAATTTTATTTTCGACGACGCTTCTGCCTACCCCCTTAGCTCTTTTCTTCTCCTCATCGGCCAACATGACTGAATACATCTTAGCTCGTATACCAATAAATTCATGAATCGGCCTACTCTTGAGCTCATCCTTAAATTTCCCGATCACCTTCTTATATTTATCACTATACAGAGGATGATATTACGGATAATCTGATGTATCCAACACGTCGGAAAATGCCTGCATATCCGTATAAATATTACGTGTACGGATTTCATATGTTAGAGAGTCGGTATCGGTGAACAGAAGGTTGGCATTATTTTGATATTTTTTCTTGATGATGTTATAATGGAAACTGTACATTAGAATCTTGCTCAGCTCCAAGATGACGAATCCCACATATATGGATTTGTTTAAAAGTGAGAGACTGTTTTAGTCTCTCAACAGCAACTAAATTCTGGTCGAAAGGAGGAAATCTTTTAAAGGTAGGAGCTGAGATGAATTTTTTAGCCTTCTGTCCACTATTTACTAGTTGTACATCTTTGTGCTTCCGGATGTTCTCCAATGATTTGCCATACACCGCATTATTCATCAATTTGAAAAAATCTTTGGCGAAGGGGGACTTGGCATTTTTTTGCTGTTCGGTGTTAAAATCGATATATTCTTTCAGCCACGGCTTTTGCTTGAATTTCAATACTTTGTGTACAGCTAGTATTTGGAGGCCTTGCTGCAAATAAAATTGTAAATTTTTATGATATGTGATGTAATTTTTTTTCTTTTTCAAGTTGGGGGCTAACTTTGTAATTGGGCAATATTTCTTTTTGTGCAGAGCTTCGACTGAAAAAGGAGAGAGATCTTCATATTTTATTTCCATTTTCTCAGGTGCCAAAGGATAACAATTGTGGTTGTCGTGGAGGTTGTTGGGGTATTTCATATCGACTTCTAATATATATCCCACAGGACTATTGTCGGGGAGTGCAAGTATTTCTTGAAAAGAAACTTGATCTTCAGAGACCCATTCAAACTCCCCGCATGGCAGATATTGTGACATGATCTATCCATACAAATTATTGGCATCTAAATACATGATATAATTATCGTTTTCACCCCCTTCGCCAGTTTTAATCACTTCATTTTTTGCTTGGGCCCAAGCTTTGTAATCACAGGTATCCCCCCCCCCCCGAATTCCTTGTTCAATAAACAAATGCATGTTAATATCCGTGAACAATTCGAGGGGTTGATTTGTCATTTTTAGACAACTCTGCCATGCTAGTCCAGGGGCTGTCAGCAGGTGCACACAATCAATATTATAATAATCGAAGCAAATATTTCTGAAATTTTCAAAGGCATCTGTAAGTTGGAGAACATCCGTTTGTACATAGAGATTATGATAGTCGCCCATATTTTGAATTTTGAAAGCTTGCCAAACATTTTGAGCATATTGGTAATCTCCTGGAGAAATTTTTTCACCAGTCAAAGTGTTGGTGAATGCATCGGGTGGTGGCAGCTGTTTTTCCTCAAATCTTACGAACGAGTCCATATGTTCGTACAGATAGATCCCCTTCCTTAACAATAAAACGGTGTGTTTAGGAAATTGCTGCCTTAATGAATGGAACTTATCTTGCTCAAGATTTGAGACAAGTTTTTCTAAGGAGGTAGCCATGAAAGCAAAACTATCAATAAATGTGAGCGAAACTCTGCACTTTCCATATTGTTTGGACAATGAAAAAGAAATTATTTTTCCATCGTAGATGGAATGACTGAAAAGGAATGATCTTGAATATTGCCCAATTGCTGCATCAATAAGTGCCCTTCGTAATGTTTCAGATTATGAAATACGACGTGTATTATCTTCAAATAACTTCAAATTGCACTAAACTTCAAAGTGCAGCTATTATGCAAGGGCCACCGATAGCGACCATATAGATGATCATGGTCGCGAATTCGGTCCCCATTCAATGGTTTTTTGCAAAGATAACAGACCGTGGCTGAACGAAAATCTTCATTATCTTGGGGCGACATAGTAATTGGCACAATGGTCGTCATAATTTTGGCAGGTTCTTTTTCTTCTTCAATGATAGCTTCTAAAAATTTTTGTACAGCGTTGGGCCCTCGAAATACAATAATGGGTTTGGTTGGTTTCCCATCAGGACCAATAATGTGATAAGCATATCCACATGCTTCGTGATGGGCCATTTTCTTTGTTTTTTTTTTTGGCATTTGTGTGCGCCTGATCCATGTCGACAATCAAAGATTCAAAGTCGGCATTGATAACATAGGGAACCGGAAGACAATACTGATAATTCTCAAATTGAAGAATATGGTCCCCATGCTCTGTCATTTTGATCTTTTGAGGTGTTCGCTTCTTACAAAGAGGAGTATGCTGTTTCAATAAATCTGGATTGCTGAATCGATGCAAGCACCTATAACAATAATAACTTGCACCATCATGATGTTTGAGATCCCCTAACAACCCGAGAAACTTCGTATAAGACAGTAGTGATAATTATCTTCTTTGGATATGAGCAATAAATTAATACAGTCTTCATCTTCTCGTTCGGATATGTAGAGGGGAAATGCTTCATCTTCATACCCGAACACATTTATGCGCAAATCATTTAATTCTTCAATTTTCGATAGGAAGGATTCAAAGGAACTGGGCACTGAATATTGCCTAATTTGATTTCGTCTTCATGACGGTTGATATTTTGATACTCGGTTTGTATGTTGATTACATGGAATTTGATATTGTGGGCGAGAAAGCACCAGACTAAACATTTCTGGTCATTTTCATTCTTAATATTTAGAACGCCCCTTTTAGCACCGATTCCTAGAAGAAACTCGATATAACTGCAAGCGCCAAGGGGGTGGAATTTTGCCATACATAATTCTGTTTTTCAATATGTTCCAAAATCCACCCCGACCCCATTTGAGTAAAGGCTTCGAAAGATCTCATAATTTTGGCATAGGCTTGTTGTAAATTGGAAGAAATGGTAAAATCAGCCAATTCAATCATCACTTTCGATCTAAAATTTGCGGTGATCGATTCAGAGTCACCTTCTCGAGTGATCCGGTTTAGGATTACATGGGTCACGAGGTACCATTTAATTGCTCTTTTTTCAAACAATTTGTACTGTATTTCTTCCTCTAGGAGGGGCGTCACATGTTCGAAAAATATATTAAAATCTTGCTCATTATCTTCGTTGGATTCAAATGTCACGATGGAAAAAACTTCAAGATCATCAAAAGATTTATTTTTACAAGGTTTTTTAGCTTGGGGTGCATTATTTTCATCACTTTTACGTTTTGATGATGTTTGGTGCACGGTGCGCTTATGAAGCGTAAGGTCTTTCTTTATATACAATTGTTTATTACATTCGGTGAATGATACTTTTTGATGCACTTTCAAGTGTCTGTTTAAATCATTATTTCTAGTATATGATTTTTTTACAGATCTCACAGCTAAAGGGTTTTTCACCTGTGTGCGTTTTTAAATGACGCATTAAAGCATCTTTACGTGCGAATGACTTTTGACAAATAGAGCAAGTCTGGAAAGATAAAAAAGCTCAATTTAAAAATTTAGTTTACTAAACAAAAATTAACTATTTTTTGCTCCCTTTTCAAAAATCCCTTTAAAATTTTAACTAGCTATTTTTAAACAAAGAAATAGCTACATTTCAAAACCCCTACTCTCTAAACGTTTTCTCGGTAGACTCTTTAAAATAGGAAAATCATTAAATTATTAAAACATCACTAAGATTTTTTGCTCCTAATGAAACACCATTAGAAAATTACCCTTCCAAAATATTTTGACATAGAAATATCTTTTCATGCAAATGAAAAAGTTTAGTATGAAATTTTTACTTTAATTAATTTTTTAGAGGAACATTTTTTTTAAATAAATTTAGTTTGAAAAGCAAAATTAAACTTATAACATTTTAAAAAATATATATTTAAATGAAATCCTTTTTGAAAAAAAAAAATAAAATAAATAATAATAATAACAATAATATATAAAACTTTAAATCCATCATACTAAACTTTTCCAAACAATAAAGAAAAAAAAATTTTTTTTTTTTTAATTTCTATCTTGGCAGACTTCAAAACAGATATCTCATGGTTTTGAGGAGTTCTCCCTTTAGGCTCTGTTAGCAACTGACGTAATAGAGAAGTACCCGAATGTTGATGAGTAGGTGACTGTACAGAAGGAGAGTTCCATATTTCATTGTCAAGTGAAAAATCCTCAGGCAGCTCCTTCAAAATTTCATCTAATAAAGGTGACTCCATTATGGGCTAAAAAATAAATTTATATAAAAATAAAAACATAAAATTGTTTTACTCTTTCTAGTTTAAAAAAGATCTACTTAATTTCCATTTTTAACATTTAAAAATATTTCGTTTAAAATTTAAGTTGATATTTAAAATACTTTAGGTTTAAACAACGTTAAAAATTTAAAATACTTTAGGCTCCAACAACGTTAAAATTTTTAGTTAATATTTAAAACACTTTAGGTTAAAACAAGTAATTCATTTTACATAAAACATATACACACCTTGAAAGATTTCTATGTCTGGTTGGGCTGAAGTTGAAGCATAATGCTTATTTTGAGCCACCTCTAAAGTTCTTAATAACTGTGTATCAGTTATAGCACACTGAAAAAGAAAAAAAATATTAACCCCCCAAAAGTTTCCACATGTATTTCTAACCTAAAATTAGAGTGTTTTGCTTAAACTATATTTTATATTAAAAGTTACTTAAAAATAAATAAAGTTAAAAAATCTTATTCAGATTGAAAAAAAAAATTACTCTAGTATAACTTAGATAATAGGTTTACAATAAAATCTTAGGTTTTTAAATCTAAAATATTCAACATTGAAAAATGTATAGTTTAAATATACGATTAGATCTACTTTTATACAATGAAAATAATTAAAAAATGCCTTCATAGATTCTTCCATTTGGTTTTTTATCCATTTCCTTCAATGTTTTAATCTCCAAGGCGTCAATCTTACTGGGAGAGAAACTCATATCCATATCCCACTAAATTAGAAAAATAACCCACATTAAGAACTATTTTTTAATGGATTAGAGTCTAAACAATCAATTTTAAAAGGGGTTAACTAAATAATAACAGAAAAGGTAAAATTTTACTAAAGGTTTCACTCTATCAATTAATGAGTCATTCAGTGATGTCATCCTCTTGTTTAAACATGCGTTCAACATTTTAAGATAACTTTTAGAAACGATTTTTAAAATAAATGCTATTCACAAATTTTGAGAGTATCTTAAATTTTTCAAATATATATTTCATGGGAAATAACTACCCATTACAAGTTGGGTGGAATGAAAATAACTACACATTTCAAGTTAGGAGGTATGAAAAAACATCACTTTAGGTTAAATTTTCAGCACACATTTAAAGTTAGGCGATTGAAAATTATTTTCGAAAAGAGTATAGTAACATTTAGAATTTTTAAGATGATTCATCAATAACAGGTTCTAAAAATTTCACATAGAATGAAGACTTTGTTTGTATTTTGATTTAAGTTAAATAATTACTCGAATTAAAATTTACATTGCATAAAGAAATTTTTAGGATTAACATAGAAAGATAATTTCTAACAAAAATATATATGAATAAAATATTTTTCACGTGAAATAAATACATTCAGAATAGAACATTCCACATAACTAATAACATTATTTTTTTAAATTAGCAGAAAAATAAATAAGTAATTGAATAGATACATTAAGAGAGAGTTTAAAAATAAATCATTTAGAAATATTAAGCTACACTATATATGGAAAACTCTTAGGTTAAAATCATTTAGAAAGGAAAAGCAGATAAATACATTAAATTATAGTATAATAATACTAAACAGTTTAAAAATAATTATCTTACGTGACTTTGAATTTTTGAATTAAAATTCACTTTATTATTATTTTCTCAAAGATTAATAATTTAAAATGGACTGAGCTCTAATTATAACATCTACACTCTAGGACAACTAATTTAAGAATAAATCCGCTTACCCAAATCATATGCTTATCTGATTAATTAGGTAAGAGAATCTTATCTGATTAATGACGTCATTGGATTTTTCCAGCTCTGGCGTCAAAGGATTTCGCACGCTGAATCATTACAAGATAACACTACTAATTAACTGAATTAATGAAGTTTGTTTAATTATTATAGTAATGTGGATACTGTTTCAAGTAAAAGGAGATATATTTTAAATTTCATATTAATGGTAAACATAATAAAAAACAAAAATTTTAAACTTTTATTTTCACATACTATCGGTTCGACAAATAAAATAAGTATCCTTTTAAAATATTTAGATGTTTGTACATATTCATTTAGATATATTTTCCAAAAATAAATTTTAAAATATAGAGTCCAAATAAGTTTTCCATATAAAAATATCTCATAGATAATTTAATTCTATAAGAGCAGTTTCACAAACTATCGGTTCGACAAATAAAATAAGAATCGCTTAAGGCCGTTCTTAACTGCTCTGCTCAACAAGCGAAAAACGTTTTGACACATTTACTAATTGCTTTTTTAAAGGAAAGGTATAAAATTGGAAAGCCAGGCCATGGAAGCTATTTCGAATCGAACTGTTTTTTCCATTTTTGGATCCATCCTATTGAGTTATAAGTGTTTTCGATCACGTGACAAACTCGTTTTTCGCCCACTCTTGAGTGCTTATTCACCATTCGCGCGGAAACTCGGTTCAAAACGTCCATTTTGACACTATTTTCTGAAAGAACTATTGCATTTGCAAAAAAATGGAAAAAACAGCTCGATGACATAGTTTCTAAACAACAACACTAGCTAGTTTCATGCATTTTCGAACAAAAATAAATTAAAATTTATGTCAGAAAATTGCCCTTTTGGATTTGAGTACACCCTTAAAAAATATTTAGATGTTTGTATATATTCATTTAGATCAGGGCTTAATTTGCGCCGGAGCCCGGCTCCGGTACTTCTCTATTTTTAGCAAATATTTAAATATTGGTCGGAATTCACCGGAGCCCAGTGCATTAGCGCTTCGAAAAGTTTATGCTTCTGAAGCATAAACTAACCTTTCCTTTCCCTTATATCTCCAAGTTTTTGCATTCTTTTCTATCAAAACACTTATATGTGACGTAATGTACCTCACACGTAGGAGATAGAGATGAAACGTTATCAATTTTTCTTTCAGTCTTTGGTCTTAGACGGGCTCTATTCAATCTGTCTTAAATTCAAAATTTTATGTATTCATGTATAGGGGGGAAAAAGAACTTTTCCTCCTTTTTAATGCTATTTTGATCAGAATGAAGGGGAAACAAAAATTATGTTTTTCTATTCTAATGATATTTACTGAGTTATGGGTGGCATTGACTGGCGCCACTCAAGAGAGCGAACAAAAAATATGCTTTAGTTCGATTTTCTTTTGTGACAGTAGGATATTTTTTAATTGGATCGTTTATTTATTTTTTATTTAGAAATCTAACCGGAAAAGAATATTTTATTCTGTTTTTAGTCTTCGAGCATTAGCTTGAGGTTTTATTTGGTTGAGGTTGTCTATTGTGTGCAAGTATAAAAAGAACGTTAATGATTGTTCTATTTATTTTTTTATGATGATCGCTGCCCGTGCTAAGGCTCTGCTCTGGAGATATACGAAATCACTTTCATTTGTAAGTAGATATAATTGCCATATATTGTTATTCTGGTAGAAAGCAATCGAGCAGTGTTTTCCCTTTTCCTATGAAAGCTCGAATCTTTCCGATAAATATGTCAAATTTTTAATTTAATCTGATTTTCAGGTACTCATTACGAATGATTGTTATGCGGAAGGAATCGATTATAGTTTAATATATACACCTATCATAGGAATTTGAAAAACGCTGTTCGAATCTTCAGTATATAAAATTAATTTCTGTAAATTTCATTTATTTTTCATAAAACGCACTTAATTGTCCATCACGTTAATTTGTTCATCATATTTTCTCTCGTTGAGAGAGAAAAAATTTAAGAATCCTTTTAAGTATGAAATCTATTTTTATTTGAAACCAAATTTCTCGTTTGATAGATGAAATGTAAATTCTCATAAAAGTAAATGTGTGCTATTGATTATCGGTTATGTCTATGTAAGAAGTCGTTTAAAAATGAGATATTTCTTTTGAAACAACTTTTAAATATCATACGATATATTTTCTTCTATTACATACACGGTATCATGCAGGCTTGGATTTAAAATCGTCTGACTCGGCCTTCGAAAAAGATCCATGTCTAGTATTAGCATATTTTAACTAGCACTCGCAAGTGTAGACTCAATGGTTTTCGAATGGCGCCGACGCCGAGGAATGTTATAATTAATCGCAACCGTGTCTGACGTTTTTACTAATGGTTGTGCTATGTTTAATAGCTGCCTTTATGATCGCGTTTTTTAAATATCTATACTGATAAGCCTTTTAGCTCTCCGTGTAGTACAAACTTTTAGGTAGATTTCGTAAGAAATACTACCTATTGCAGTCGTTACCATGGTGCGACTTTTGAAAAATTCCTTCATAACTTTTCATTACATGACCCCAGGAACCCAAAACCACCCCCACCTAAAAAGTTTATATATATATATATATATATATATATATATATATATATATATATATATATATATATATATATATATATATATATATATATATATATAAATGCAGACAAAATGCAGACATTTGTAAATGTAATGAGGATGTGTACAACAAATATGTAGACAAACATTATGGACATGTAATAACTGGGAATCTAGATATCGTACAAAATGTCGAACTGAAAAGTCAAATGAGTTATGGAGCAAAATACAGAATAAAACGGAATTTCACGAAAAGTAATGCAGTTAAACGGTTTAAATATAATATAGAAATCTTTATACAAAAGTTAACTTATAAATACAGACTACCTGGAGAATTATTTGAAGAATGGAAATATCATATTTTAAAGGAACTAGAGGAGACATACGTTAAAAACTTTGAGGGTTTGTCCGAAGAGAAATATATTGATTTAAGAAAAGCTATAAAAAACATCCAAGATGATTTTATAATAACATATGTAGATAAGGCAAGTACCAACTATGCAATTATCTGTAAAAAATTATATGGAAAAATATTAAGAGAAAGTTATGAAAACACAAATAATTATGAGTTAATTAGGGCAAAAATTAATGAGGTGGAGAACAGAATTAGGGCAATGTATAAAAAAATTAAAACAAAACAAGATAATTTGAATTTTCCTTATTTGGTTTTAATACCCAAGTTCCATAAATGCCCTGTGAAATTTAGAACCGTTACATGTGGTTATAATTCCTATATTGAATGTGCGAATAAAAAATTATTAAAGGTATTGAAGAGAATATTTTTGAAGATTAAAAGTGAGAATTCAACTTTTATAATAAGTAATAGTTATGAACTGTTGGAAAAAGTAAAAATGTATAAAAATAAGATTACAGGATTGTATGCATATGATTTTGCAGATTTGTTTAACAACATAGAGATTGAGGATTTGAGGGAGAAGATATTGGAGGTGTATAATAGGTATGGTGATTTATACATGGATTTAAGTGAATTTCAAAATTTGTTTCAATTGGTGGTTCAAGAGAATTTTTTATATGAGGGCAATAAGGTATATAAGCAGATTAAAGGTATCCCCATGAGGGGGAGTTGCAGTTCAATTTTGGCCGACATGTATCTACATATATATGAAAATATAAGTGAATTACATAAAGACATAATGAGTTTCAGATATATCGACGACGTTTTGATTGTCGAGCTGAATGGAATAAAGATTAACCATGAATTTAAATATTATCCTAAAAATTTAGAATTGAAACTTTCCGGTAGTCATAATAGTTGCAATACAAATTACTTAGATGTAAATCTAAAATTAGAAAACAGAAATTTAATTACATCGGTTTATGATAAAAGAGACGATTTTAACTTTGAAACAATTGCAATATTGAATTTCAATTCAAATGTCCATATATCGGTATTCAGAAACATTTATATTAACGGTTTAAACAGATTAAACCGTTTGACATCGGATAGTGTCATTTTGAATGAGGATATGCTGAAATGGTACGTCACTGCTGTGAAACAGGGTTATCCTGTGAGTCTGGTCAGAAATATGACGTATAATTATGTTAGAACTTGCAAGAACAGAAGTGAATTGATGCCTTTACTCGAAGCGTGTGGTTTACGAAATGTAGTAGAAACAGATTGCTTTTGATATGGATTGATTTCGGTCGGTCGGTTTCATTTAGCTTTAATCTTGTTTCATTTGTTTTTTCAATATGGTCTCGACAGGTAAATCTGGGGAATGTTGCATACTTAAAAACAGTTTTAACCCTGCATTAGTGTGTCATAAGCCACACAGACCTGTCTCCATGTTTAATTGGTTATTTGCCTTGTTTCTTATGGTTGTTTTGTTTAAGTTAAAGTTGGTTAAGTTGTGTTTCTTTAAGTTTGTTTATTAAGTTAAATTATAGTTCTTATTTGGTTTGGTTAAGTTAATTTTGTGCTTCAATTAAAGTTTACAGATTGTGATAATGCTTGAAATAACTTTTGGAATTTTTTAACTATATATATATATATATGTATGTATGTATGTATGTACTAAATTTTGTGATTAACATGATTCTGATAAAACCAGCTTTTACACAACAATGGCAGGAAAAAATAAATATTTTTCGCTATAGCTGTTGCCAACAATTAAAAAAAAGCAATAAAATTTTCACCACAACAATTGTTTTTCTAATGCAATGTTTTCACGTGAAAAATTAAATTAGATAAACAGTTTGACGAATTGAAAACAAATTGAATATTACGTCATAAGTTTTCTAGAGCAAGATTTCTGCATGAAAATTCAAAATGAAATAAATAGTTTGACGAATTGAAAACAAATTGAATATTACGTCATAAGTTTTCTAGAGCAAAATTTCTGCATGAAAATTCAAAATGAAATAAATAGTTTGACGAATTAAAAAAACAACAAAATATTGCGTCATATTGAAAATGTAATGGACCACAACAGGTGAATATGTAGCGTCATTGAGTTTGAAGAAACGTATTAAAACATGATAAAAACTCGAGTATGGAAATATTAACATATTTTAACACTTTGAGGTTCTCTGAATTTGATTTAGCCATTTTTAAACCTGTTCCATATACATGCGTGTATGTATATTAAAATTTTCACAAAATGTTTAGCTCCCTAGAGATCATTCTTAGCGAAGGAACTGGGTTTATCTTTAATCTTGATTTAAGTTTTGTTGGTGAATTTAGTACTTAACTTCGAAATCTACCTCCGCCTGTAGGCCCGAGCCGGCAGGGATTTTTTTCATAGCTGTGCATTTAATGTTAAGTTTTAAAATGAAATATGAGTAAACGAAAGATTAATGATTACTTTAGTTATCATTCCGATTCCAACATTAAGAAATCGGCTTCGGCTGAGCGGGAACCATCGAATTCCAAGGATATCCGAATCCCAACAGTTACCGAAATGCCAACAATGGTAGAGCATTCGAGTACTTACATTTCAACATTGCCAACTGGTTGTCCTAGTGAAATTGAAGAGAATATAGATGAAACCAGCACTTCATCTTCTCTTTCAGAAAATTTACCGTTATGCTGGTCAAAGCAGCAAGAACTGGATTTCCTAAAAAAGTACCCTTGGTTGGTGATTAAGGAAAAAAAACTGGGATGTCGCACTTGCCGAGATATTTCTCAATTGGGTGCATTTAGAACTCAAGGCTTGATTGCACCAAGCGATAGCAACTGGTCCAATATTAATATTGCTTCAAATGGAGAAGGAAAATTCCAACAGCAAAAGTCATTGAGAAAGAAAATTTGTGAGCACAAGCTCTCCAAATCGCATATTGCAGCGGAAAAAATTCAAGACGAAAAAGACAAAGAACAAATCAAAGTAGCGATATCTTTTCAAAGAAAAGAAGAACAAATTGTCACAGAACGTATTTTTAGAACTGCATATCACTTAGCGAAGCAGAACAAAGCGTTTTATGAATTTGAAAAAGACATAAAATTACAAATTTTAAATGGATTAGATATGGGCAAAATTCTCCACTCCAATGTTTCAGCAATGAATATTGTAAATCATATATCCCAAAGTATGCAAAAATCTCTCTCAAAAACAATTGTTGATGAGAAGCTAAAATTTTCACTTATACTTGATGAATCAACGTCATTGAGTAATATTTCATGTTTTATATTTGTGAACCCAACTTTCGGGCATGGAAAACCCAGTAAATTTATTCGTAAGTTTAAAAGAACTCCAAGAAACCAATGCAAATGGGATTTTAAACTCTTTGTTATCGGAACTCGATAGATTTAAAATCGATAAACAGATTCTTAGAGAACATTTAATTGCCGTAACTTGTGATGAGGCTTCAGTTATGCTTGGCAAAAAGTCAGGACTTTGTAAAATGTTATTAGATATGTTTCCGGACATAATTATTTGGCATTGTTTAAAAATTCCGAAATTTGTACCACAACTCCCCCAAAAAATCAGCGAGAACTAAATGCGTGTGCTGCAAACACAGGACAAGAGTTGATGAAAATTGGACGCGTTTTAGACATTCGCTAGGCTGCATCTAGTCTGCGAGCAATAAAAGCAGTGTGGAATGACTATCCAAGTCTATATGAGCATTTTATACAATGTTCTACTAACAATAAAAGATATGCAAAAGAAAAAGCTACATTTTCTGGGTTGGCAAAAAATTTGGCCACAAGCACGTTTGTGCTAAATCTTGGAATTATGTATGATGCTCTTGAAGAGATATCTAGTTTATCTCAGAAATTGCAAAATCGACAGACGACATTAGTCGATGCTCACAGATTAATAAGACTGCAGTTACAGGTTTTTGAATCAAGAATGGTGAAGCCTGGTAAACATGCTTCAGAGGCACTTGAAGGTATAACAGTTTCGAAATTTAAAAATGTGCCTATTCAAGAAGGCGGGAAATCCATGAATAAAATTAACCCTGGTCAATTTTACAGGTGTTTAGCCGATTCAATAGAAAGCAGAATGTTTTCTGTTCGACCAAGAAATATTGGAACTGATTACAAGGACTTTATTAATGAAATGAAAGTCCTCAATCCGAAATTTTGGCCTACTGCAGAATCAATAGAGATTGCGTATGGGGAAGATGAAATTATGGAGCTATCCAGGAGATTTCATTTGGATGAAAGAAAACTCTTAATGGACTTCAGAATTTTTAAAGATTCTTCTGCAAAAGAAATGAGAAGTGAACTGAAAAAATTAATTTCGATAGTTAATTGCATCCCAGTATCTAGCGCCGAGTGCGAACGAGGGTTTTCGACCATGAATCTTATTTGTACTCAACAGCGTACTTCATTAAACATAAAAACATTGTCGAATTTAATGTTTATTAGACTAGTTGGCCCTTCTCTTGATAAATTTCAGCCAGAGTCATATGTTCGTTCATGGTTAGAAAGTGGTCATCACAGCGCCATTGACAACCAATCAAAAAAACGAAAAGAAAAAGATGAAAATCCTGATATGTTGGTTTTATGGAATATTTTTCATTAAAGAAGAAATTTATGCATAAATATATTCTAATTATTATTCAGGCAAGTTTATTTTCCCGTTAAGTTTTATTTTAATCATACCTATTCTAATTAATTTTATTTTATGCGTGCATATACAGTAGTATAAAGGCTAATCACTAATTCGTATAGGTTCATTCCAAGCATTTTATAGATGTTTCTTTGATTTTTATTTTTACAGTCATGTACAATTTGTATTTAATTATATGTATGTATATCCATAATAATTCGCATAAATTGGTCCAAATATTTTGTAAATATCTCTTTAATCTTTACAGCCATGTATAATTTGTATTTAATTTTTTTATATATATTTCCATACTTTGAACAAATTTAAAAGCTTAAAAATAAATAAATTACAAACATAATTAAAGCAAAAATTATTTTTGAAACAATTTATTGATTTTTATTATCTGTTATATATTGCATTAATACTCAGGGAGTCTACCAAACTTCTCACAGGGTCCTGTTTTTCAAAATTGTGAAAAAATTTTATAGTGAAAAATGTAGTCATAATTTTGTGTATTTGAAATTATCATTACATCCAGGTTATTTGTTATCTATTTTTTAAAATACCCTTTAAATGCACAAAGGATCTTGCTAGAAAACACCTCGTTTTTTTTGGCTCGGATTTTATTTTAAAATTATTAGCCTTGTAAAAGATTCAGTTTAGAGATTAAAAAGTTTTCTGAAAAGTCTTCTTTTAAGATTAAAAATTTTGTAACGAGTCATGTTTTAAGATGCCAAAAATTGCGAAGTATTCATTAAAGAGCCCAATTTTTTTTTCTAAATAGATCTCTGGGAGTTGTTTCTATTAAGATATTCGGTTTATATTTCTGTATACCATCTTGCAGTCTACAATAATTCTAAACGTATGGTGTATAAAAAAATTTTTAAGAATATTTTCCTAATATTGTGTAAATACACGTGTAAGGATTAAATAAAGGCTTGCTCATTTTTGTATTTATTAACATTGATTTTTGATTTAATGGCCCAATTGCTTGGTTTCTAAATAAATGCTTCTCTTTTCAATTCTATAAGTTGTAATCAATTCTGCGCGAGATATTAAATATACGAGTATTGTCTAAATAAGCGTCTTTGATCAGTATTACATTTTAAAATGAATAATATTTATTACTTTTAACGCGCGCCGGGCCTGATAGACCCGGAGTGCTTACGGTTTTTACAGTTGTCACCACTATCTTTTAAAAAATAATCTTCAACGTCCTTTATCACAAAATTCTCTCCGATTAAATAAGGTGACGATTATTATTTGTTTTTATTGGTGACAAAGTAAAAACCATTCATACCCTGGGTATGCGCGCGTTCTAGCGGGTTAAATACTATAAATGATTAAATAAATAAAATATTTTTTTTTTTTTTATGCACTATCACTTTAAATTATGAAGAAGAGTGTCAAATAACATACAATCGGTGGTTAATTTGTGCCAGATCTCAGCTCTGGAAATTCTTTATTTCAGTGAATATTTAAATACTAGACGAAGCTCACCAGGGTCTGCCAGAAAATGGGTGGGGGCTCTTTCCCAGAAACTGCTGCTTGATTTTTTTTTTAAAAAAAGATATCCTTGGCGAGTTAAGATTTTCTGAAAATATTCCTTACAAATATTTTGTTAGTTGTTCATGTATTATATATATAACTGCGAACTATTTCTTTTTTTGCGATAACACTATTTCCAAACCATAATCTTTACTATATTTAATTGCGGAATTCTGCAACTAACATTAAAATTAGACAAAGATTACTATTCGGAAGGAGTGATAACTAAAAAGTGGAATAGTTGACAGCTAAATATATGCTTACAATTTTTATTTTGCTGAAGAAAAAAAAAATGCTTTAAACTTTAAAAAAAAATGTACGAAATATAAATACAGTCGAACCTCTATTTAACGAAGTCGCTAAATCCCGGAAAAAAGTTCGTTATATGAAAAATTCGTTAAATAGAGATTCACCCTTTAAAATACTTTAAACTACGTAACACAGATTTTAAATTCATAAACTCTAAATATTTTTACTAAAAGTAATTAATCACATTTTTTTAATAAATTATATCGATTTGTTTTATTTATTGTACCCACCAATATTCATCACCAATTCATTTTTTCTATGTGTTTAAATCTTTGAAATCTGCAAGGAAAACAAAACATTGTCTGTGGATACACTGTATTTTCTATTTAAAGTAAATAGTTTTACATTAAAATTAAGGAATTTTAATGACATTATCGTATCTATTATTATTATAAGAAATAATTTTAACCATACATTAACATATGCGTCCTTAAATTTAATTTCTGAAAAACTCTGTTAATTTTGCCTAAGTTTTTTATTTAAAAAAGAGCTGTCTCACATAATACGTCTCGCATCTTTGCAATGCACCCAAAACCCCTTCATGCTATTTTCTTTTAACTATAATCCGCGTCGGATTGTTTCAAATGATTTTAGCATTTCATCATACGAAGTTTGGTTAATTCCTGCATAATGAACATTTCCATCATCATCATATTCGTCTTCATCGCAATTCATTGCTGTATTCTTTTTATTTTTCACACTGTCGAAAATATCCAATTCGGATAGTGTTTCCGAGGTCTCAGTTTCAGAATTAAGTCAAATACAATCATTAATCAGCACATCAATGTTAATTTCTTGTTTTTTTCTCACTGTATCCACATTTTAAGTTAGGGGATTATCATCTTCGTCCTCCGTACTTACCGAATTCTCACTGCTGACAAAGAAGGCGCCTGGTAAAACCAGTTCAAGGCCATTGAACATCATAAAATGTATTTAAAGAAAGAATAAGTTTAAAATGTCCAGAAATATTTTGAGAAATGGAGAGGAAAAAAAATTTTGATCAGAAGAAAAAGTTCGTTAAATAGAGAATGCACTTCGCTATTTGGAGGTTATTTTACGAAGAAATTCGCAAAATGTTCTTGGTTCCAAGGAAAAGTTCGCAAAATAGAGAAATTCGCAAAATAGAAGTTCGTTAAATAGAGGTCCGACTGTATTCAGATAGGAGTGACGGGAGGGGGGGGGGGGGGGGTGCTGCAGAATATTAGGGCTCCGGTACTTTTTTTGTGAGAAATTAAGCCCTGATTTAGATATATTTTCCAAAAATAAATTTTAAAATATAGAGTCCAAATAAGTTTTCCATATAAAAATATCACATAGATAATTTAATTCTATAAGAGCAGTTTCACATACTATCGGTTCAATAAATAAAGATATCGCTTAAAAATTTAGGTGTTTGTGGATATTCATTTAGATGTATTTTCCAAAAATAAATTTAAAAATATTAAATAAAATTTCTAATTAAAATGAACTATTTTTAAAAACATGTACAAGCATTTATGCTAATCACTTTTCAAAACAAATATATAGAATACATCTTAAATGTTTTCTTGAATGAATTAAAATAATACTCTTAATCATTTAAATATATATATACATTTCACATTAATTAAATTAAAATTAATTACTTACATTATCATCATCAGAGAAAGTGCTTGTAGAAATCAGTTTAGGTTCCATAACTATAAATCCTAGAGATCGAAATAATCCAAATCTGCTCGAACACACACACACACAATAAGGTTGAAAGAGCGCAAAATTTAATACCGACCTACTAGGAGAAAAATATCAAATGTACTGAATGATCGTCTGCACTCCGCTCATATCTTAGATGTGTGAATCATTTTATCTGATAAGGGTTTTTCCAAGGGGTCGCTTATCTATGAATCATATTGATATACGAAATTTTCTATAAGTGAAAATAGTAATGAATAAATAAAAACCTTTGTCTAATTTATTAGTCCAAATTTAAATAGTAAGAATTTTTTTAATTAAAATCTTAATACTTGCTTAATTTTCCACTCTTTAAATTCAGTGTTGGGTTCTACATAAAATGATGAGTTATAAAGTTTTTTTCTCTATTTATTGTCAAAAAATAATTATTTTAGTGTCACAACAAAGTCTTAATGAGTTGAAAGACTAATTAATCTGCTTTTTTTCCTTAATGATAATGGGTGATTCACTTAAACAATACTAAAACTAGTTATTAGAAAATTTTAACAGGCATGAGAGCTCTCCGACCCAAATGGTTGATTTTCACCACTAAATTTTAATAGTACTCTTTGCTTAATTAAATTTCAGAAATTCTGTCATTAAATACGGCGAAAAATACTATTAAAATTTAGTGGTAGCAATCGGTCATTTGGGTCGGAGCGCTTTCATCCCTGTTTTAATAGTAACGACATTCCTTTCCACTTAAATTATTCAAACTAAGGTTTTTTTTTCACAATGGAGATATAGGCTTCAAGTAAACCCTAACAAGGATATTTTAACTTACTCATTATTTTCTTTTAGTGATTTTTATAAAACTAAAAACAGATTTAAGAAAAAAAATGCAATTTAACAAATTACAACGACCATTTGGAAAATGATTTTTTCAAAGACTAAAATTTAAGACATAAAAAATAGCACGGAGTTGATCATACATTACGTACGCCATGAATTAAACATTAATAGTGTTATTACACGTAAAAATTGTAAGCGACAGAAATCGTCTGCAACTCGTACGTATTATCCACCCGAAACTTACGTATTATCCAAGCATTTCATTGGCTGTTCGGGAAAAGGCTTTTCCATCGTCAGATTTCCAAGAAATCTGGCGGCCAATTTTAAATGAAATTTATTTCTTAAACTTCTAAACATCCCACAATATTACTTTTTATATCGTCGTATAGAGAAAAAAAATGCACTTTTAAATGCAATTTGTTTGAAAGCTGTATCTCAATTTGTTTCTGAGTTATTAATTTTTTTGTAGTTTTTATTACTTTTTTGTCATAGTGGCAACACTCTGTTGAAAGTAAAAGGAAATACAGATTACTGTATAGATCAATCAGAAAACGAATAAAATGATGATTAAACCAATAAAAACCTTCAGATATGCTTTTGATTTCCTACCCTGACGAGGACAATAACCATTTTTCCAAATGGTTAATAAAATTAATTGCGTTTGTTGTTTAAAATATTTTTTTTCCCATAAAGGGAATCAGTTATTACAAGTGTTAATATTTTTTTTTTCCTATAAAGAGAAAAATTATTCCATGTCTTTCAATAAACATTATTCAAAATACTTTCTCACAAAATTATTTCATTTTTTTTCTTCTCTCTCTTAAATTTAAAAAGATGATCGCAGAGTATTAACTAGCTGAAAGAAAATCGAAATAAAACAGAGAAATGGTTTAGGAAAAATAACAAATACTTTATTAAATGTAATTGCTTACACATTATGTTTCTTGCTTATTAACAAAAATTGTTTCAAAGTAATTTTTAAAAAAGTCTGATTTTAAATTCGCAAACAATGCATGTGTGTAGTGGCAAACACAGTTTGCAGTGACATTCTTCACAAATTGAAAGACATTAAAATTTAATAAAGCACTGTCTTTATACATCTCAAATTTTTGAGCAAAGTAGTTGTTAAGCAAGTATGATCTAATTGCGAAAGCTGATCAACATGACAAGCACAGCAATTAAAAATGTAGAGAACGATGTAGAGATCGTTCTATTTCATGATTAAAGCAGGATAAAAAGTTTTTCTTAGCAGAATCAGAGTCTATGTGGGAATGTATACCTTTTTCCGATTTTCGCAGGAAGTGCAACAGGAATCACTCGTGTTAAAAGCATATCAGTAAAACAGTCTGTAATTTCAGAACGAAATTCAGTGAGTTTTAAAAATTGATCTCGTGATAAACGTATTCCATTTGGTTTGAAATGAAAATTATTTTCATCCGTTTTGAATATCTGTTGAAGTAGACAAAAATCTTCGTCTAAGAATGCCAAGATCAATTGATTATTAGAAATGGAAGACTCTTTCACAGAATAAAAATTGAACTTTGTCACATTTTGCTAGAAATGATCAAAAGTCGTAGCAGTCAACACGACATCATTTTTCGTTGGGAAATGCTTTCCCTTAGAATCTTCTTTATAATTTCGAATGTGAAGTTTCAAGTTACAGTTTTCTTCCATTTGAATTTGTGCTAAAGTACTCATTCTAGATTCCAAGTGGTTGAATAATAACTTCCTTTAAAGGTTCTAGTAAATCACTCGTCTTCATGTGAAATATCAGGTTCAGTTATCGGCGAAATATGTTTAGGTGAAGAGCAGTGTGGACATTCGTCATCTGAGAGGGCGAATAAGTCTAAATTCAGTTCCGAATCTTCGATAGAGTAACAAAATCCAGTCTTGGCTTTTTCAGATCAAGGGGATGTAAAATTAAATGTCTAAAAGTAAGGCTAATCCGTATATGTTTAATCTGAGGCTCTGCCCCAATACCATGCGTGAACAGTTTATTGCTAGGAGGACTCATGATGTACAACGAACCATGTCCCAATTTTATAAATGTAGAGGGCACATTCGGTCTCTTGCATTCAATAGTTCTCTGAGTACCAAAACTGAGCACTGTAATAAGAAACACGGCATTCAGACAGGATTCATCATCTTTGTGATGACTAATACAAGTAGATCCGTCTTGATGAAAATTGAGCAACACATAGTTGAAAGTACACGCTGTTTCTTTTTCCACTTTGTCTCACAATTCAATAATGAGAAGCGTCCAAGGGTTGCCGGGCACACTGGTTCCACTAAAGGCATAGCTTGCGTTGGTATCACCATAGCCTAACATCAGGCGTTTAGGCTTAACATCCTTTCCAAATATGTGAAAAGTAGGGCTAAAGAAAGGCAATGTCCGCAGCTCCATCAAATACCTGTCAGCATGAGCTTTCTCCATAAAGTACTAATAGACTCAACGTTTAATCCATGGTCTGAATAAATAATGGGAGACATTTTGAAGTCACTGGGCAGCACGAGGTATCCAACTAAACAGCAGCAGTAATTCATCGACTAATGTTTAAAACTTCATTCGCATGAATTTATAATAATCATAGGCGGTGCGCGTGTGCCTAAAAAATTTATGATTGGTTCATCAAATGACTCATTTTTAGAAAAAAAGGTCACAGCACTTCTTTAAATTTTCTTTCAAAAGTATGTAATCGTGGCTGAATCGATAAGATAACGGTCTATTATTCAACCACGACTACATTTTGCAGGTTCAATCCTCCTCAAACCCTTTTGAAAAAATACCAATTCCGAAACTAAATTCTGTCAATCGACACTAGATGGCAGCACCAAAACTCCAACATAAATTGCTCCCCTAAAAAATTAAAGTCCCCTCGAACTGTAACATGTTAATTCATAAAACCGATAGAAAAAAATTCCCCTCGTACTGTAACATGTTAATTTATGTAATCGATCGAAAATTACCCCTAAAAAATTAAAGTCCCCAACATTAAAACCGAAAAATACCCCTCGTACTGTAACATGTTAATTTGTGTAACGATCGAAAATTACCCCATAAAAAATTAAAGTCCCCAACATTAAAACCGAAAAATACCCCTCGTACTGTAACATGTTAATTTATGTAACCGATCGAAAATTACCCCTAAAAAATTAAAGTCCCCAACATTAAAATCGAAAACTACCCCTCGTACTATAATACAACAACAAAAAAAAATCAATCTCCCAAAAATTCCGCTAAAAAAATTCTAATCCAAACCCTCGTCTTATAAGATGACGCATAACCTCCACCCTCCTCTTAGATCACACCACATGACCTTGACCCTCCTATAAAAGTACACCGCATAACCTTCAAAGGAACACAGAGGTCACACCCCTCCCACCGCTGGCGTTGAACTGTCAATTTATATCTACTACCGAATTAAGTGAAATGTTTCTAACAAAATAAAATTAAGGGATCTCAGGACTCTTAAAGCTTTAAAATTCTCGAAAATTTGATTTTTTTTTTTTAGATGTTAAAACTCATATCTTTTCTGAACATTTTGATATAATTGTTTTCTTGAAATTCCCATTAGAACAGAAGTTATGTCTTTTAGAATTATACCCGCTCAATAGCTGAAACGGCGTTCCCGAAACTTTGAAGTCATTTTTCTCCAAATGACGTTTTTGGGCATAACGCGTAGGATATGTCAAAGACGTCTGAATATTTTTTCATGAAATTTTCAAAACATATATTTTATGTTAGTAAGTTTAAACTGAACCTAAAATTTCTTTTTTTATTGTTCAAAGAAATATTTTTTCAGGTGATTATACTGTTGAAATTTTCTAAATTTTGCATTAGCTAAATACAACTTTGTATTAAAAATATAAAAATACTTTAAATATAAATTTATTTAGGTCCAGGGTAATCATTGTAATATGAAGTATAAGTAGGCACCAAAATTTTCATTCTAGTTGCAAAATTTATTTTGTAATCCGGCGCGTAATCTACTATGTCAATTTTCTGCTTGTCAAATGTCTGACAGTTTGGAACCCCCTTTTAAATGCTAATTCTGCATCTTCCAATTTTTTAAATACATGAAATGAAAGAACATACTTATATCTTTCATCCGCGTCAAAATTGTGTCTTAAAATCAATACATTTTAAGATATTAAATGTTTGAAAATTTTAAAAAAAGATTATTTTCAGAGTCCCGATTTATATCTACTACCGAATTAAGTGAAATGTTTCTAACAAAATAAAATTAAGGGATCTCAGGACTCTTAAAGCTTTAAAATTCTCGAAAATTTGATTTTTTTTTTTTTTTTTTTTTTTTTTTAGATGTTAAAACTCATATCTTTTCTGAACATTTTGATATAATTGTTTTCTTGAAATTCCCATTAGAACAGAAGTTATGTCTTTTAGAATTATACCCGCTCAATAGCTGAAACGGCGTTTCCGAAACTTTGAAGTCATTTTTCTCCAAATGACGTTTTTGGGCATAACGCGTAGGATATGTCAAAGACGTCTGAATATTTTTTCATGAAATTTTCAAAACATATATTTTATGTTAGTATGTTTAAACTGAACCTAAAATTTCTTTTTTTATTGTTCAAAGAAATATTTTTTCAGGTGATTATACTGTTGAAATTTTCTAAATTTTGCATTAGCTAAATACAACTTTGTATTAAAAATATAAAAATACTTTAAATATAAATTTATTTAGGTCCAGGGTAATCATTGTAATATGAAGTATAAGTAGGCACCAAAATTTTCATTCTAGTTGCAAAATTTATTTTGTAATCCGGCGCGTAATCTACTATGTCAATTTTCTGCTTGTCAAATGTCTGACAGTTTGGAACCCCCTTTTAAATGCTAATTCTGCATCTTCCAATTTTTTAAATACATGAAATGAAAGAACATACTTATATCTTTCATCCGCGTCAAAATTGTGTCTTAAAATCAATACATTTTAAGATATTAAATGTTTAAAAATTTTAAAAAAAGATCATTTTCAGAGTCCCGATTTATATCTACTACCGAATTAAGTGAAATGTTTCTAACAAAATAAAATTAAGGGATCTCAGGACTCTTAAAGCTTTAAAATTCTCGAAAATTTGATTTTTTTTTTTTTTTTTTTTTTTAGATGTTAAAACTCATATCTTTTCTGAACATTTTGATATAATTGTTTTCTTGAAATTCCCATTAGAACAGAAGTTATGTCTTTTAGAATTATACCCGCTCAATAGCTGAAATGGCGTTCCCGAAACTTTGAAGTCATTTTTCTCCAAATGACGTTTTTGGGCATAACGCGTAGGATATGTCAAAGACGTCTGAATATTTTTTCATGAAATTTTCAAAACATATATTTTATGTTAGTATGTTTAAACTGAACCTAAAATTTCTTTTTTTATTGTTCAAAGAAATATTTTTTCAGGTGATTATACTGTTGAAATTTTCTAAATTTTGCATTAGCTAAATACAACTTTGTATTAAAAATATAAAAATACTTTAAATATAAATTTATTTAGGTCCAGGGTAATCATTGTAATATGAAGTATAAGTAGGCACCAAAATTTTCATTCTAGTTGCAAAATTTATTTTGTAATCCGGCGCGTAATCTACTATGTCAATTTTCTGCTTGTCAAATGTCTGACAGTTTGGAACCCCCTTTTAAATGCTAATTCTGCATCTTCCAATTTTTTAAATACATGAAATGAAAGAACATACTTATATCTTTCATCCGCGTCAAAATTGTGTCTTAAAATCAATACATTTTAAGATATTAAATGTTTAAAAATTTTAAAAAAAGATCATTTTCAGAGTCCCGATTTATATCTACTACCGAATTAAGTGAAATGTTTCTAACAAAATAAAATTAAGGGATCTCAGGACTCTTAAAGCTTTAAAATTCTCGAAAATTTGATTTTTTTTTTTTTTTTTTTTTTTAGATGTTAAAACTCATATCTTTTCTGAACATTTTGATATAATTGTTTTCTTGAAATTCCCATTAGAACAGAAGTTATGTCTTTTAGAATTATACCCGCTCAATAGCTGAAACGGCGTTCCCGAAACTTTGAAGTCATTTTTCTCCAAATGACGTTTTTGGGCATAACGTGTAGGATATGTCAAAGACGTCTGAATATTTTTTCATGAAATTTTCAAAACATATATTTTATGTTAGTATGTTTAAACTGAACCTAAAATTTCTTTTTTTATTGTTCAAAGAAATATTTTTTCAGGTGATTATACTGTTGAAATTTTCTAAATTTTGCATTAGCTAAATACAACTTTGTATTAAAAATATAAAAATACTTTAAATATAAATTTATTTAGGTCCAGGGTAATCATTGTAATATGAAGTATAAGTAGGCACCAAAATTTTCATTCTAGTTGCAAAATTTATTTTGTAATCCGGCGCGTAATCTACTATGTCAATTTTCTGCTTGTCAAATGTCTGACAGTTTGGAACCCCCTTTTAAATGCTAATTCTGCATCTTCCAATTTTTTAAATACATGAAATGAAAGAACATACTTATATCTTTCATCCGCGTCAAAATTGTGTCTTAAAATCAATACATTTTAAGATATTAAATGTTTAAAAATTTTAAAAAAAGATCATTTTCAGAGTCCCGATTTATATCTACTACCGAATTAAGTGAAATGTTTCTAACAAAATAAAATTAAGGGATCTCAGGACTCTTAAAGCTTTAAAATTCTCGAAAATTTGATTTTTTTTTTTTTTTTTTTTTTTTTTAGATGTTAAAACTCATATCTTTTCTGAACATTTTGATATAATTGTTTTCTTGAAATTCCCATTAGAACAGAAGTTATGTCTTTTAGAATTATATCCGCTCAATAGCTGAAACGGCGTTCCCGAAACTTTGAAGTCATTTTTCTCCAAATGACGTTTTTGGGCATAACGCGTAGGATATGTCAAAGACGTCTGAATATTTTTTCATGAAATTTTCAAAACATATATTTTATGTTAGTATGTTTAAACTGAACCTAAAATTTCTTTTTTTATTGTTCAAAGAAATATTTTTTCAGGTGATTATACTGTTGAAATTTTCTAAATTTTGCATTAGCTAAATACAACTTTGTATTAAAAATATAAAAATACTTTAAATATAAATTTATTTAGGTCCAGGGTAATAATTGTAATATGAAGTATAAGTAGGCACCAAAATTTTCATTCTAGTTGCAAAATTTATTTTGTAATCCGGCGCGTAATCTACTATGTCAATTTTCTGCTTGTCAAATGTCTGACAGTTTGGAACCCCCTTTTAAATGCTAATTCTGCATCTTCCAATTTTTTAAATACATGAAATGAAAGAACATACTTATATCTTTCATCCGCGTCAAAATTGTGTCTTAAAATCAATACATTTTAAGATATTAAATGTTTAAAAATTTTAAAAAAAGATCATTTTCAGAGTCCCGATTTATATCTACTACCGAATTAAGTGAAATGTTTCTAACAAAATAAAATTAAGGGATCTCAGGACTCTTAAAGCTTTAAAATTCTCGAAAATTTGATTTTTTTTTTTTTTTTTTTTTAGATGTTAAAACTCATATCTTTTCTGAACATTTTGATATAATTGTTTTCTTGAAATTCCCATTAGAACAGAAGTTATGTCTTTTAGAATTATACCCGCTCAATAGCTGAAACGGCGTTCCCGAAACTTTGAAGTCATTTTTCTCCAAATGACGTTTTTGGGCATAACGCGTAGGATATGTCAAAGACGTCTGAATATTTTTTCATGAAATTTTCAAAACATATATTTTATGTTAGTATGTTTAAACTGAACCTAAAATTTCTTTTTTTATTGTTCAAAGAAATATTTTTTCAGGTGATTATACTGTTGAAATTTTCTAAATTTTGCATTAGCTAAATACAACTTTGTATTAAAAATATAAAAATACTTTAAATATAAATTTATTTAGGTCCAGGGTAATCATTGTAATATGAAGTATAAGTAGGCACCAAAATTTTCATTCTAGTTGCAAAATTTATTTTGTAATCCGGCGCGTAATCTACTATGTCAATTTTCTGCTTGTCAAACGTCTGACAGTTTGGAACCCCCTTTTAAATGCTAATTCTGCATCTTCCAATTTTTTAAATACATGAAATGAAAGAACATACTTATATCTTTCATCCGCGTCAAAATTGTGTCTTAAAATCAATACATTTTAAGATATTAAATGTTTAAAAATTTTAAAAAAAGATCATTTTCAGAGTCCCGATTTATATCTACTACCGAATTAAGTGAAATGTTTCTAACAAAATAAAATTAAGGGATCTCAGGACTCTTAAAGCTTTAAAATTCTCGAAAATTTGATTTTTTTTTTTTTTTTTTTTTTTTTTTTTTTTTTTTTTTTTTTAGATGTTAAAACTCATATCTTTTCTGAACATTTTGATATAATTGTTTTCTTGAAATTCCCATTAGAACAGAAGTTATGTCTTTTAGAATTATACCCGCTCAATAGCTGAAACGGCGTTCCCGAAACTTTGAAGTCATTTTTCTCCAAATGACGTTTTTGGGCATAACGCGTAGGATATGTCAAAGACGTCTGAATATTTTTTCATGAAATTTTCAAAACATATATTTTATGTTAGTATGTTTAAACTGAACCTAAAATTTCTTTTTTTATTGTTCAAAGAAATATTTTTTCAGGTGATTATACTGTTGAAATTTTCTAAATTTTGCATTAGCTAAATACAACTTTGTATTAAAAATATAAAAATACTTTAAATATAAATTTATTTAGGTCCAGGGTAATCATTGTAATATGAAGTATAAGTAGGCACCAAAATTTTCATTCTAGTTGCAAAATTTATTTTGTAATCCGGCGCGTAATCTACTATGTCAATTTTCTGCTTGTCAAATGTCTGACAGTTTGGAACCCCCTTTTAAATGCTAATTCTGCATCTTCCAATTTTTTAAATACATGAAATGAAAGAACATACTTATATCTTTCATCCGCGTCAAAATTGTGTCTTAAAATCAATACATTTTAAGATATTAAATGTTTAAAAATTTTAAAAAAAGATCATTTTCAGAGTCCCGATTTATATCTACTACCGAATTAAGTGAAATGTTTCTAACAAAATAAAATTAAGGGATCTCAGGACTCTTAAAGCTTTAAAATTCTCGAAAATTTGATTTTTTTTTTTTTTTTTTTTTTTTTTTTTTTTTTTTAGATGTTAAAACTCATCTTTTCTGAACATTTTGATATAATTGTTTTCTTGAAATTCCCATTAGAACAGAAGTTATGTCTTTTAGAATTATACCCGCTCAATAGCTGAAACGGCGTTCCCGAAACTTTGAAGTCATTTTTCTCCAAATGACGTTTTTGGGCATAACGCGTAGGATATGTCAAAGACGTCTGAATATTTTTTCATGAAATTTTCAAAACATATATTTTATGTTAGTATGTTTAAACTGAACCTAAAGTTTCTTTTTTTATTGTTCAAAGAAATATTTTTTCAGGTGATTATACTGTTGAAATTTTCTAAATTTTGCATTAGCTAAATACAACTTTGTATTAAAAATATAAAAATACTTTAAATATAAATTTATTTAGGTCCAGGGTAATCATTGTAATATGAAGTATAAGTAGGCACCAAAATTTTCATTCTAGTTGCAAAATTTATTTTGTAATCCGGCGCGTAATCTACTATGTCAATTTTCTGCTTGTCAAATGTCTGACAGTTTGGAACCCCCTTTTAAATGCTAATTCTGCATCTTCCAATTTTTTAAATACATGAAATGAAAGAACATACTTATATCTTTCATCCGCGTCAAAATTGTGTCTTAAAATCAATACATTTTAAGATATTAAATGTTTAAAAATTTTAAAAAAAGATCATTTTCAGAGTCCCGATTTATATCTACTACCGAATTAAGTGAAATGTTTCTAACAAAATAAAATTAAGGGATCTCAGGACTCTTAAAGCTTTAAAATTCTCGAAAATTTGATTTTTTTTTTTTTTTTTTTTTTTTTTTAGATGTTAAAACTCATATCTTTTCTGAACATTTTGATATAATTGTTTTCTTGAAATTCCCATTAGAACAGAAGTTATGTCTTTTAGAATTATACCCGCTCAATAGCTGAAACGGCGTTCCCGAAACTTTGAAGTCATTTTTCTCCAAATGACGTTTTTGGGCATAACGCGTAGGATATGTCAAAGACGTCTGAATATTTTTTCATGAAATTTTCAAAACATATATTTTATGTTAGTATGTTTAAACTGAACCTAAAATTTCTTTTTTTATTGTTCAAAGAAATATTTTTTCAGGTGATTATACTGTTGAAATTTTCTAAATTTTGCATTAGCTAAATACAACTTTGTATTAAAAATATAAAAATACTTTAAATATAAATTTATTTAGGTCCAGGGTAATCATTGTAATATGAAGTATAAGTAGGCACCAAAATTTTCATTCTAGTTGCAAAATTTATTTTGTAATCCGGCGCGTAATCTACTATGTCAATTTTCTGCTTGTCAAATGTCTGACAGTTTGGAACCCCCTTTTAAATGCTAATTCTGCATCTTCCAATTTTTTAAATACATGAAATGAAAGAACATACTTATATCTTTCATCCGCGTCAAAATTGTGTCTTAAAATCAATACATTTTAAGATATTAAATGTTTAAAAATTTTAAAAAAAGATCATTTTCAGAGTCCCGATTTATATCTACTACCGAATTAAGTGAAATGTTTCTAACAAAATAAAATTAAGGGATCTCAGGACTCTTAAAGCTTTAAAATTCTCGAAAATTTGATTTTTTTTTTTTTTTTTTTTTTTTTTTTTTTTTTAGATGTTAAAACTCATATCTTTTCTGAACATTTTGATATAATTGTTTTCTTGAAATTCCCATTAGAACAGAAGTTATGTCTTTTAGAATTATACCCGCTCAATAGCTGAAACGGCGTTCCCGAAACTTTGAAGTCATTTTTCTCCAAATGACGTTTTTGGGCATAACGCGTAGGATATGTCAAAGACGTCTGAATATTTTTTCATGAAATTTTCAAAACATATATTTTATGTTAGTATGTTTAAACTGAACCTAAAATTTCTTTTTTTATTGTTCAAAGAAATATTTTTTCAGGTGATTATACTGTTGAAATTTTCTAAATTTTGCATTAGCTAAATACAACTTTGTATTAAAAATATAAAAATACTTTAAATATAAATTTATTTAGGTCCAGGGTAATCATTGTAATATGAAGTATAAGTAGGCACCAAAATTTTCATTCTAGTTGCAAAATTTATTTTGTAATCCGGCGCGTAATCTACTATGTCAATTTTCTGCTTGTCAAATGTCTGACAGTTTGGAACCCCCTTTTAAATGCTAATTCTGCATCTTCCAATTTTTTAAATACATGAAATGAAAGAACATACTTATATCTTTCATCCGCGTCAAAATTGTGTCTTAAAATCAATACATTTTAAGATATTAAATGTTTAAAAATTTTAAAAAAAGATCATTTTCAGAGTCCCGATTTATATCTACTACCGAATTAAGTGAAATGTTTCTAACAAAATAAAATTAAGGGATCTCAGGACTCTTAAAGCTTTAAAATTCTCGAAAATTTGATTTTTTTTTTTTTTTTTTTTTTTTTTTTTTTAGATGTTAAAACTCATATCTTTTCTGAACATTTTGATATAATTGTTTTCTTGAAATTCCCATTAGAACAGAAGTTATGTCTTTTAGAATTATACCCGCTCAATAGCTGAAACGACGTTCCCGAAACTTTGAAGTCATTTTTCTCCAAATGACGTTTTTGGGCATAACGCGTAGGATATGTCAAAGACGTCTGAATATTTTTTCATGAAATTTTCAAAACATATATATTATGTTAGTATGTTTAAACTGAACCTAAAATTTCTTTTTTTATTGTTCAAAGAAATATTTTTTCAGGTGATTATACTGTTGAAATTTTCTAAATTTTGCATTAGCTAAATACAACTTTGTATTAAAAATATAAAAATACTTTAAATATAAATTTATTTAGGTCCAGGGTAATCATTGTAATATGAAGTATAAGTAGGCACCAAAATTTTCATTCTAGTTGCAAAATTTATTTTGTAATCCGGCGCGTAATCTACTATGTCAATTTTCTGCTTGTCAAATGTCTGACAGTTTGGAACCCCCTTTTAAATGCTAATTCTGCATCTTCCAATTTTTTAAATACATGAAATGAAAGAACATACTTATATCTTTCATCCGCGTCAAAATTGTGTCTTAAAATCAATACATTTTAAGATATTAAATGTTTAAAAATTTTAAAAAAAGATCATTTTCAGAGTCCCGATTTATATCTACTACCGAATTAAGTGAAATGTTTCTAACAAAATAAAATTAAGGGATCTCAGGACTCTTAAAGCTTTAAAATTCTCGAAAATTTGATTTTTTTTTTTTTTTTTTTTTTTTTTTTTTTTTTTTTAGATGTTAAAACTCATATCTTTTCTGAACATTTTGATATAATTGTTTTCTTGAAATTCCCATTAGAACAGAAGTTATGTCTTTTAGAATTATACCCGCTCAATAGCTGAAACGGCGTTCCCGAAACTTTGAAGTCATTTTTCTCCAAATGACGTTTTTGGGCATAACGCGTAGGATATGTCAAAGACGTCTGAATATTTTTTCATGAAATTTTCAAAACATATATTTTATGTTAGTATGTTTAAACTGAACCTAAAATTTCTTTTTTTATTGTTCAAAGAAATATTTTTTCAGGTGATTATACTGTTGAAATTTTCTAAATTTTGCATTAGCTAAATACAACTTTGTATTAAAAATATAAAAATACTTTAAATATAAATTTATTTAGGTCCAGGGTAATCATTGTAATATGAAGTATAAGTAGGCACCAAAATTTTCATTCTAGTTGCAAAATTTATTTTGTAATCCGGCGCGTAATCTACTATGTCAATTTTCTGCTTGTCAAATGTCTGACAGTTTGGAACCCCCTTTTAAATGCTAATTCTGCATCTTCCAATTTTTTAAATACATGAAATGAAAGAACATACTTATATCTTTCATCCGCGTCAAAATTGTGTCTTAAAATCAATACATTTTAAGATATTAAATGTTTGAAAATTTTAAAAAAAGATTATTTTCAGAGTCCCGATTTATATCTACTACCGAATTAAGTGAAATGTTTCTAACAAAATAAAATTAAGGGATCTCAGGACTCTTAAAGCTTTAAAATTCTCGAAAATTTGATTTTTTTTTTTTTTTTTTTTTTTTTAGATGTTAAAACTCATATCTTTTCTGAACATTTTGATATAATTGTTTTCTTGAAATTCCCATTAGAACAGAAGTTATGTCTTTTAGAATTATACCCGCTCAATAGCTGAAACGGCGTTCCCGAAACTTTGAAGTCATTTTTCTCCAAATGACGTTTTTGGGCATAACGCGTAGGATATGTCAAAGACGTCTGAATATTTTTTCATGAAATTTTCAAAACATATATTTTATGTTAGTATGTTTAAACTGAACCTAAAATTTCTTTTTTTATTGTTCAAAGAAATATTTTTTCAGGTGATTATACTGTTGAAATTTTCTAAATTTTGCATTAGCTAAATACAACTTTGTATTAAAAATATAAAAATACTTTAAATATAAATTTATTTAGGTCCAGGGTAATCATTGTAATATGAAGTATAAGTAGGCACCAAAATTTTCATTCTAGTTGCAAAATTTATTTTGTAATCCGGCGCGTAATCTACTATGTCAATTTTCTGCTTGTCAAATGTCTGACAGTTTGGAACCCCCTTTTAAATGCTAATTCTGCATCTTCCAATTTTTTAAATACATGAAATGAAAGAACATACTTATATCTTTCATCCGCGTCAAAATTGTGTCTTAAAATCAATACATTTTAAGATATTAAATGTTTAAAAATTTTAAAAAAAGATCATTTTCAGAGTCCCGATTTATATCTACTACCGAATTAAGTGAAATGTTTCTAACAAAATAAAATTAAGGGATCTCAGGACTCTTAAAGCTTTAAAATTCTCGAAAATTTGATTTTTTTTTTTTTTTTTTTTTTTTTTTTAGATGTTAAAACTCATATCTTTTCTGAACATTTTGATATAATTGTTTTCTTGAAATTCCCATTAGAACAGAAGTTATGTCTTTTAGAATTATACCCGCTCAATAGCTGAAACGGCGTTCCCGAAACTTTGAAGTCATTTTTCTCCAAATGACGTTTTTGGGCATAACGCGTAGGATATGTCAAAGACGTCTGAATATTTTTTCATGAAATTTTCAAAACATATATTTTATGTTAGTATGTTTAAACTGAACCTAAAATTTCTTTTTTTATTGTTCAAAGAAATATTTTTTCAGGTGATTATACTGTTGAAATTTTCTAAATTTTGCATTAGCTAAATACAACTTTGTATTAAAAATATAAAAATACTTTAAATATAAATTTATTTAGGTCCAGGGTAATCATTGTAATATGAAGTATAAGTAGGCACCAAAATTTTCATTCTAGTTGCAAAATTTATTTTGTAATCCGGCGCGTAATCTACTATGTCAATTTTCTGCTTGTCAAATGTCTGACAGTTTGGAACCCCCTTTTAAATGCTAATTCTGCATCTTCCAATTTTTTAAATACATGAAATGAAAGAACATACTTATATCTTTCATCCGCGTCAAAATTGTGTCTTAAAATCAATACATTTTAAGATATTAAATGTTTAAAAATTTTAAAAAAAGATCATTTTCAGAGTCCCGATTTATATCTACTACCGAATTAAGTGAAATGTTTCTAACAAAATAAAATTAAGGGATCTCAGGACTCTTAAAACTTTAAAATTCTCGAAAATTTGATTTTTTTTTTTTTTTTTTTTTTTTTTTTTTTTTAGATGTTAAAACTCATATCTTTTCTGAACATTTTGATATAATTGTTTTCTTGAAATTCCCATTAGAACAGAAGTTATGTCTTTTAGAATTATACCCGCTCAATAGCTGAAACGGCGTTCCCGAAACTTTGAAGTCATTTTTCTCCAAATGACGTTTTTGGGCATAACGCGTAGGATATGTCAAAGACGTCTGAATATTTTTTCATGAAATTTTCAAAACATATATTTTATGTTAGTATGTTTAAACTGAACCTAAAATTTCTTTTTTTATTGTTCAAAGAAATATTTTTTCAGGTGATTATACTGTTGAAATTTTCTAAATTTTGCATTAGCTAAATACAACTTTGTATTAAAAATATAAAAATACTTTAAATATAAATTTATTTAGGTCCAGGGTAATCATTGTAATATGAAGTATAAGTAGGCACCAAAATTTTCATTCTAGTTGCAAAATTTATTTTGTAATCCGGCGCGTAATCTACTATGTCAATTTTCTGCTTGTCAAATGTCTGACAGTTTGGAACCCCCTTTTAAATGCTAATTCTGCATCTTCCAATTTTTTAAATACATGAAATGAAAGAACATACTTATATCTTTCATCCGCGTTAAAATTGTGTCTTAAAATCAATACATTTTAAGATATTAAATGTTTAAAAATTTTAAAAAAAGATCATTTTCAGAGTCCCGACACTCCTTAGAGGGTGCTCCCACCGAATAAACTGAAATGTATTTAACGAAATAAATGCTCTTACCACCGAATAAAAAAAAATATAGTGTTGCCATTGAAAGAAATGAGAGATTATAAGATAAAGTAAACATTAAAGTTCTTCTTAACAACATATAAGCAAAAGAAATGTAAAATTTTCTTTATAAAATAAATTCAAATATAGCTGTGAAATAATAATAATAAAGAAAACGTTGAGATGAAAAATAAATTAAAAAAATTTGTCTTTAGACTCAGTATACACATTTTGTAGTGTTTCATATATACTATTCGACAATATGTTAGAAATTTTTAGAAAATTAACTTGCATAATGTTTGTGAGAGAGAATTTTTCTTGTAAAGGAATCATTTGAAGTTTCATCAATAAAATGGTAGTTTAATAATTACATAGACATTAAAAAATTTAAGCTAGTTCTGAATAAACATTGAAATAATAATAACAAAAGAAAAAGTTTCATGAATTGGAAAATAAAATTGATTTTTCATCAGTTGCAAACTTCTGAAAATAATAATAATAATAATAATATGTTTTGTTTTCACGGAAAAAAAACTAAAAATGACGGAAATTTTTTTTTCTACATAAAATTTTACCGTAAAAGCACGAAATTGTTGACGGAGGTCTGTGTTGATTTTCATTTGTCGCACACAGCCTCCTCTCACCTGTGGGAATCGCACAATATGTGCAATTCGCTAAGCACCAGATCTGTAAACATTCCAAATGGAACCAGTGTCTGCACATGGTTATATAATTAATAGGAACAGTTCTATCACTGCATGTTGCACATTTCTGAAAAAAAAAATTAAATTTTATTTTGTAATGTGATTTTCAATTAAATTCAGAAATGCATACTTGAGAGTTTGTTTTTTACCTCATCTAAACCCACGTTCAGATGCATTGGTTCATCGTTAAAAAAAGTTTTCTTCAATAATAATTTTATTTTAAAAAGATATTTCTAAATGTTATATTTTCTGTATATCGATTAGTATTCTTTAGAAGAAATGTTAAAAAAAATAAAACGAATATCTCGGTTAGTTCAAGAGTTACATTTTCCGAAAACCTTTATACTTGCAAAATATATTGAAAAAGAAACTTGTTTTTATTTAATTTTATTCTAAAATGTTTACTAAATTACAAATCTTGTTAATTATTTGCAGTTTAATTTTTTTTTTCTATTCAATTGAATTCTGGAAATGTTTTTCTTCGAAAATAATTTTATTTTAAAAAGATATTTCTAAAAGATATATTTTCTTTCTCAAAATGTTTTTCTTTTCTGCACATCGATTAGTATTTTTTAGAAGAGATGTATTGAAAAAAAAAATCCCTGCCGGCCCGGCCTACAGGCGGAGATAGATTTCGAAGTTAAGTATACTAATTTCACCAACAAAAACTAAATCATGATTAGAGATAAACCCACTTTAACAATTTTATCTGGCCGCTTTTGACGAGTTTTTACTTCATTTTTATATAATAGCTGGTTTTATCAGAATCATGTTAAGGTGGTATTAAAAAAAAAATACGTTTCCATGCTTAACAACTCTAAATTTTCTGGCACATTTTCAGATTCATTTTTGATAGAAAAAATATTAAACTTGCTGACGTGATTTTTGAAGAGATTTATAAGCGGTTTTTATTTTATAAGTGTTATAAGTGTTTTTATTTTTCATTCAATTAATTAAAACTTGATTTATAAACAATTATTTTCTCAGTAGGGCAATATTTTTCGTTTCTAACACAATCGCTTCGGGAAATTCTGTTCAAAATGCCCACTTCGACATCATTTTTTGAAATATATATTGCTTCTATAAAAAAAAAAATCGATTATTACGGTACATTATATAGTTTCTGAATAAGAGAATCTACCAATTGGATGCGTTTGAGAGCAAAAATGAATTTAAAAATGAGTCAGAAAATAAGCAGTTTGGATTTGAATACACCCTTAATAAGATCATTTTTTTCTTCAACCGCTATGTATTTTTAATTTGTTTTTGCTGTAAGAATTGGTCCTATCAAAAATTTGCCTACATAAATGTTGTAGACAATATTAAGAAGATATCATAAGGGGATTTCATATCTTGTGAATTGACGGAGTTATGGATTTTTTTCGTCTTCAACCTCCCCCCCCCCCTTTTTTTCCCCGGTACGAATTGGTTCTATCAAAAACTTGTGAATATAAAAGCTGTAGATAATATTAAGGAAATTTATAATAAAATTAATTGGATTTGATATCTTGAGAATTGACGAAGTTGCGAATTTTTCTCTTTCAAAAACCCTATTTTTCGTTCCCCTTGAGCCCATTTTTAATTTTATCAAAAATCTGTGATACATGCATTTTTGGACCTATTTTTAGAAGTAATAAAAACTTTAAACTGATTTGATATGTACAAAAATTAAGAAGTTATGGGGATTTTTCGGTTTCCACAAAACCCCTCCCTATTTCCATCCCCTTGGTTTGATTTTGCCCAATAACGAACTTGACCGAGGTTTTATAGCCCTTAATTTTATGTATCAAATTTGGAGAGATTTGTGCAGAATTGTGGAAGTTATCGTGTCCAGAAGAAAGTGATATATATATAGATAGATAGGTAGGTAGGTAGATAGATAAAGTTTTTTACTGAGGATGGTTTTGGTATAGCGACTAGAATACATAGTGTGGAAATCGGCTATCTCCGTAATACTTAAAAAAGTGCTAAAATATTGTATCCCTTAAATATGCAACGATGCTGCTGCAATATGCTGATCGCAGCGACATCTGCAGGATATTTTCTACAACTGCAAGGTACTGCTAGTCTATACAATGTAAAACTAGTAATAAGAAAATCTCGCAGATGTCGCTGCGATCGACACTTGGCATTTTAGCAGTATCGTCGCACATTTAAGGGATGAAATTTTTTAGCACTGTTTGGATAGCATATTTCCACACTAGGTTTCTAGACGCTGTAGTTTTGGATTCAACCGCTATGTATTTTTAATTTGTTTTCGCTCTAAGAATTGGTCCTATCAAAAACTTATCAATAGTTGTAGATAATATTAAGAACATATATATTAAATTCATGCGGATTTTATATCTTGTGAATTGGCAAAGTTATGGATTTTTTCTTCTTTAACTCCCCCCTTTTGTTTTCGTTTTTATTTATTTTTTTTTTCGATACGAATTGGTCCTATCAAAAACTTGTCAATATAAAAGTTGTAGATAATATTAAGAAAATTTTTAAAAAAATTAATTGGATTTGATATCTTGAAAATTGACGAAGTTATGAATTTTTTCTCCCTAAAACCTTATTTTTGCGCCCCTTGATTCCATTTTAAATTTTATCAAAAATCTGTGATACATAAATTTTTGGCCCGATTTTTAATATTTTGACCCGATTTATGTTTAAAATGAGTCAGAAAATTTCGGGTTGTTGACCGGGAAAAATATTTTTTTCAGAACCGCTTTGATGTTGAGAACATCATTGATGTTGAATCTCTAAGAAATTACTTGATACACTAGCAAAAATTAATTTCTTATGCATTAATTTTATTAAATAAGTTTTTTTTTGCCCAGAATTTTTTATATTTTATTTTAAAATACTATATGCTCGCGGAAAATATTTCATGCAGCCAACAGCTTATAGAAATTTTAAATAATAATAATAAAGTTATAATTTCAACACGCACAATACCCTTAAAATAATTTATTGAAATATAATTTCTTTTGTCAAAGCATGTAAAGTCTCAGTGTACTATGTATTTTTTATGTGCTTACTTATGAAAATAAGATTTGAAACTATCTAAAGTTAAACCTTATACGAATGCAACTTTTTTGCGCAATTTAAACTGTTTTATTCAAAATATTTATTTTGTTAATAAAACTTATAATACTGTTTTTTTTTTTTTTTTCAAGAACCATTGGGTTATGTTTGATAATATAAAGTTTAAAAAAGAAGTATAATTCATAGTTTTTAACACTTTCCAATAGTTAAAGCTGTTTTCAACTGCTCTGCTCAACAAGCGCAAAACGTTTTGACTCATTTACAAATTAATTTTTTAACGGAAAGATATAAAATTGGAAGGTCTGACTATGGAAGCGATTTGGAATCGAACTGTTTTTCCTTTTTTTGATAGATAAATTACCTATTGAGTTATAAGCGATTTCGATCACGTGGCAAAGACGATATGCAACCTTCCTGGAGTGGTTATTCTTCTTTCGTGTGGAAATTCGGTTCAAAACGCCCACTTTGACAATATTTTCTGAAAGATCTATTGCGTTTGCAAAAAACGGAAAAACAGTTCGATTACATAGTTTCTGAGCAACAACACCTGCTAGTTTCATGAATTTCCGAAAAAAAAAAAAATTAAAACTTATGTCATAAAGTTTCCCTTTTGAATTTGAGAACAACAGCCTTAAAAATTATTTATGACTTCCGTTTGTTCGACCGTCTTTTGGGGCGTTTGTTTGCACTCTGACTCTCCTAAATATATTTGGATTTCCACACGGCATAGATATATGATATTCAGCCTTACTATTACATACTTCTTATTGAAGATGAAGTATGTTGCTGTTATAGTTTGTTTGCAGCGATTTACAAAAAATGTACGTTACTTTATAGTCTATGGGAAAAACTTGTTTGCAGCGCCTTTCAGGGATGTTATGATACAGCAAACATGATAAAACAGATATGTGCCACCGAGGTGGACAGCATGCTTTTATACAGTATGAAGTAAGCAGCATATATAGTTCGCTTACAGAGATGACTATGAACCATAATTGCTGGAAATTAGTTTTAGGCTGTTTTGGACATATTTAAGCTTAAGTAAAAGTTTAGTGCATTACGTGGTCAGTATGAATTTGATAGATCATATATAAAATCATCAAAAATCATATATAAAATCAAAAGAAATCATAAGCATTTCAATTTATGTGCATGAATTCCTAAAACGTGTTTTTAACTATGTTAGGCATTTTGCGTTCAAACTATATTTTATTATACTAAAAGGTGCTTGTAGAATATAAATAAATCCATATTATGAAAAAACTAGTATGTTGTGGCCATCACAAAGCTTTCTTCTACATAAATCACGTCAATTAAATCATTTAAATAGTAAAAGAAATCACATCAATTTAGAACCAATTCGTATCAAAGTATAACTGAATTTGAAGTTGGATGAAAATTCCTACATTACTTATTGAGATAGAGCTGTAGGGGAAATTCTGAAAAATGCAGCATAGCAGCGCCACCTGTTGAGCGATTTGCACCAAAGCACAAACAGCACTAATTCATATTAAGGTATACCGGAATCTGAAGTTTGGTGAAAATTGGTGCATTAGTTCTGGAGATAGAGCTATTGTGGAAATCACAAAAAATGCAGCACAGCAGCGCCACCTGTTGAGCGATTTACACGAAAAGGTACAAAACATCAATTCATGTCAAGGACTAACTGAATCTGAAGTTTCCTGAAAATCCGTGCATTAATTCTGGACATTGAGCTATTGTGGAAATCGTGAAAAATGCTGCATAGCAGTGCCACCTGTTGAGCGAATTACACCAAAACGTAACAGCACTAATTCATATCCAGGTATACCTGAATCTGAAGTTTGTTGAAATCCCAAGCATTAGTTCTTGAGATAGAGCTATTGCGGAAATCTCAAAAAATGCAGCATAGCAGCGCCACCTGTTGAGCGATTTACACCACAAAGGGCAAAACGTCAATTCATGTCAAGCACTAACTGAATCTGAAGTTTGATGAAAATCCGTGCATTATTTCTTGAGACTGAGCTATTACGAAAATCGTGTAAATGCTGCAAAATGCAGCATAGCAGCGCCATCTGTTGGGCGATTTGCACCAAAACGTTACCAGCACCAACTCATATCAAGGATTAACGGAATCTGAAGTTTTATAGAAATCCGTGCATTAGTTCTTGAGATAGATCTTTTTCGGAAATCCTGCAAAATGCTACATAGCAGCGCCACCTGCAGGGCGATTTACACCCAAAACTAATCAGCACCAATCTATATCAGGGACTACCTGAATATAAATTTTTATTAAATTCCGTGCATTAGTTCTTGAGATAGAGCGCCCACAAAATTTGTGTCACATACAGACGGACAGACAGACAAATAGACAGACATTTTGTAAAAACATGTTTTTTGGAATCTCTGGCCCATAAAACGTGTAAATCCGTCGAAAACTGGAATTCGAAAATTTTCATGAAACCAATACTTTCTTCTTGTCAAGATAGAAGAAAGTAAAAAAAATAGATACTTTGCCACTTATGGAGGGTAAATGCTGTAAACACATTTTTAGTTGTGTTGCGCGTTTTCCAGATGGAATAAAGGAAGCATATTGTGTGATGTGTATACAGTATATAGATACAGGCTTAGCTAAAAAAAAAATCATTTCGATGCCCATGGAAGGGTTTCCTGAAGATGCACTTTCAACTGTTTACTCATTTTCCAGCTGATTTAAATTTTTGCTTCAGTATGCAATATGTTTAAAGCACTATCGATCATATACACAATAGTCCAAAAGAATTCCCATACATTATCTGCCATGAACAGGAATTCTTGAAAATAGATTTTTAACTGCATTGAGCTTTTTAAATTGCTTATTTGAATATTTCATTTCATTGTATGAAAGAATGAAATATCTTACAAGTATTCTAATAACGTTGGAAAAGATTTCATAACCTGTAATCGATTCACTTCACAAGATTTCGTTCTTGTTTTACTTCACTTGAAACGTTGTGAAGATGTAGTGTTCAAAATTCTGGAAGTTTAAGGACAGTATCATTTTTTTTTTTTAATTTTTTTTAATTCTTAAGGTAAAATTATTCCGTGTATAGTTCATCACAGCAAAATATCCAAGTCATTCTCATCAGAACATTAGCTACAGTTTTTATTAAAAACTTCTATATATAATTTTTTGAAACTGTGAATGAAGGCTTTAAACATGTTTATCTTAACCACCTCTCTCAGCATCACTACCACCATTTAAAAAAAAATCTTTGAAAGACCAAGGGTTTTACAAACTTTTATTAAGACTGTTCTCAAACCCAAAGGGGCAATTTTAAGACCCATTCTTTAATTCTTTTTTTTTTTTCGGAAATGCATGAAATTGGCAGCAGATGTTATTCAGAAACTATGTAATCGAAAGACGTTTTCCATTTTTGATAAACGCAAATAATCAATCAGAAAATGCTGTCAAAGTTGATGCTTTGAACCGAATTTCTTCTCAAAAAGATAAAAACCAGCCAGACAAAGGGAGGAAAACCTGTTGCCACGTCGTTAAAATCGCTTATAATTCGATAAGTAATTTATTTTTTTTTAAATGGAAAATCATTTCGATTCCAGATCGCTTCAATATCAGTTCTACCACTTTTTTGCTTTAACGTTCAAATGAGTCAGAAAGTTTCGCTTTTGTTGAGTAGGGAATTTAAAAGCCAGTTTTCGGTACTGTTTAGCTGCCTTATGTTTGTTTGAACTTTTTCCTACCTGAACATTGCATCAGACATAAGAGATAAATGTGCGTAAATGGTGATAGAAAGGGAGAGGGTTATAAATTTTTACAAAACGGCGTCAAGATTTTTGCCCCCTCCCCCCCCCCCCCTAGTCTTAGAGCCCAAGTTACGACTATGAAGGCAAAATACCTTTATTTATTTACATTTCGACATGTTTCATTGCATCAGACGGCAACATTCTCAAGAAAATAAAACGATAAAAATATTTTAGCAAAAATTGGAAAACTATCCAACAAAAACAAAAATCAAGCAAACGATAATTAGAATAAAGGTTTTTTTTCCCTTTTCGGTCTCGGGCAAGAGGGCAAAAATACTGAAAAAACAGCTTAGCAACAAAGCATTATATCGGATTTGTGAATCTTAGGAACTGCAAAAGGAAACAGTGATGGATGTTGACACTTGAAACACGATTTTTTTCTCGTCATTTCAGAATATTGTTATCATTTTAACATTTTAATAGCAAAATTATTTTTTCCTTTTTTTTTTTTAGAAATTATGTGCTTTTTGGTTGGTTGGTTGTGTTTATGACGGCCAATTATCAACACGAGGGATATGGGACCTAAGGAGGGGCTGCCCTTCGTGGGGGGTCTTTCTAAGGGAACCTAACCCGTATTTACGCTTGGAAATCCAAGGTTTCGAAGAAAACCACGAAAACTCCGAAACGATTAGGCCGACGGGCGCGATTGGGTTCGAACCCAGCACCTCCCGTCTCTAGCATCTTCGAGAGCAGAACCTCTCGGCCACTGGTGGGGCTATGTGCTTTTTGAAATGAAATTTTGATACAACTTGAACAATTTCCGAGGGCCCCTGTAGCCCTCCCCCCCTTAATCCGGTCCTGGCTCCATGTTTAAATTTTTGCCATTTCAGTTCGTAGTCATATTCATGGTATGATGATATTATAATAAATATTAGTGTCTTTATTAGGAAAAACGCGTGAGAATAAAATTTTATAAAATTTCAACTTTATTAAAACAGTAGCAGGCTTCGCCTGCTACGCTTGTTGGTTTCACCAAACGAAACTTCATCAAATGAAATTATATCGAGGAATTTGCCCTTGTGTTTCAAGATAATATGGGCTATAACCTGAAATGTCCCCCCGCATTGTTGAATACGATACACCATTTCGATATTGTATTTTCTAATGTGTTAGACAAAATTTGGACCAACTCTTTTACTTGATCATTTACAGTAGAATTTGGTAAATAATGTTAGAATTACATGCAATATACTAAAACAATCCATGAAAAATTATCTAACTAACAATGCAAGCCTCTTCAAAATTTGTCCAGCAAAACTTTTTAAAAAGGCTACTCTTTCATAAGCGCGTTAATCTGATTATAGAACTTCTCACATAATTCTATAACCAAGTAACATAGAAATATATATATTTAATCTTTTCCTGAAACATTATCTAACTAACAATGCAAGTCCCACCAAAATACGGCCATCAGAGCATTTTTAACTACTATTTTTTAATAATCGGGTTCATCTGATTATAGAACATTCCCCCATAATTCTGTAACTAAGCAATGTAGAACAATAGACGGATTGCACGTGACGCCACATGCTCAGAAGAATCTGGCATCGCTTCATATGGCGCCCAAATATAAGGCGAATGTGGTGCTCTTCATTTGACTTATTAGCACTATAATAACAAAAATAATAAAAATCTAAATTAAACAGAAACACGACACGTGCTTTGAAAGGCAAACTTAGAGTTCTGACGTTCCGTATGGGCTCCAGGTACAATACCAGATTAGAGCATCAGTCCTTTCTAATAGCAACGTGATGTCAATGCAAACCATCTATATATTACATACTAAAACATTCCCTGAAAAATTATCTAACTAACAGTGCAAGTTCCATTGGAATAAATTCACTAGAACCTTTTTAAAAAGGATAATCTTTCATAATCAGGTTGGCCTTATTATTAGAACTTTACCCATAATTCTATAACTAAGCAACGTAGAACAATAAGTTACATACTAAAACCTTCCCTGGAAAATTATGTATCTAACAGTGCAAGCTCCATCAAAAGTCATTCAGCGGACTTCTTGTTTATATAGTAGAGGATGTCTTGACTTAAAGTTGTCATCTTTCACCATCCGCCGATCTTTTAGCGCTCAACCAATGAAAGTGGAGAATCCCAGGAAATTTGGGAGCCAAACAAAATAACATTCATGAGGTTGTCAAGTGGTTGCTAGGGTGTGATGTCAAACCTGAACGCACTGTATATTTATTTTTCCCTCTATGATAAAGACCCACTCCATGTTCATGTCTCCTCAGAGCGCGCGCGACCTGATCTTCATCCGTGAACGGGCCCGATGGACACCTGACGTCAAGCAAGCACAGGCACACAAAACACAAACACAAGTCAGATTTATTTGTTCAATAAATAAATATCTGTAATCTGTTTAGTTTCTGTTCTGGTGAAGTCTTTATTGAATTTATTATATATTACATCGTCTTTACTGATATTATTTCGTAAAAATGAATCAGTCAGGTGAGTATTATTAATTTTAATAGTTTTTAGTTTGGACAGAATGTTTGTTAAAATTTTTTAATGTTGTTATGAAAAATGAATCTTTCGTTTCTAATTTTATGACAAGTATTTCAGTATGGCACTTCAGCCAGGATTAAACCAACTAATTTCATTGGAATTATGATCTTTGTTTTCTAATAATGAATTGATGTTTATGTATCAAGAAGGGTTTCTATGATCACTAATTATCTTGATATTTGCAGTATTTTAGATGACTAGTCTAAAGAAAAGTGTTCCTTTTTTTGTGGTTTATTGGGGTTTTATTCTAGTTTTTATAAACCGTTTTTGCATAAATAATTTTTTAAAATTTATAATGAGTTGCATACTAATAAGAATCTGCTCTCTTTAATAACGAATTTTGTCATGGAAATACTTTGTTTCAACACATCCGATGCATCAAAATGTTTAACATATTGAATTGCAAAGCTAAAAGCTATATTGCATGATCCTAAAGCAATCTAAGGGTGTAACATTGCATTTATGTAAAAATAAACCCTCATAGTATTTTTCTAAGTTAAATATGAAAATTTAACTTAATACTTGATCAGTTTTAAACATTAGATTAAACAATGTAATCTGTACTAGAGCCATATCGACACTAGATTATTTAAAGTCTGTGTAACAATTAAAAGTGCATTTCCCTACCCTTAAAAAGAACAGGATACTGTGTCCTTAAATAATCTCCTAGCCAGGAATAATATCAACCCAACTGTTTGGCAAAATTTTGCAATCTAATTTGGTGATAATACATTTCAATTAATCACTTTTTTGACAGCAATTGTACCTTGCTTTTAAGATTTTGATTGGTGATTTTATGTTAGCCAGATGCAAGTCTCGCCAATAAATCCCCCCCCCCCCGCCCCCCCCTCACTAATAGCAGCTTTTATTTTTTGTGTATGTAAATTTGAAGCACATGCTTTAATATTGAAGTAAAATGTTTTTGGTATTATTATTTTGTATTTGAAATTTTTAATGTATTGTATTTTGTTGTTAATGTTGTATTTTGTTTAATATTAATGTATGCCATATATTTTTAATGTATTATGTATTTTAAAAGTAAGTTGTGTAGTTCAAATGAAGTGAGTGAAGAAAGAAATACAAATAGAGGCAATAGGCAGGACCGTACGAAGTGTGTGTGTGGGGGGGGGGGGGGGGGGGAGAGAAGGGGGCAGTCTCCCCGTGCGCGGAAGGGGGCACCTCTTTTTTCTTCTTAAAAAAAATGTATATTTACATATTGGGAACTTTTTTCCCAATGGAAGTACGCACATTTTTCATTAAAAGTTATTGCAGTGTCCCCCCCCCCCCCCCACACACACACCGAAATACAAAACTATGAATAAGGACTTCTTTCTTTTCAAAACTTGTTTTGGGTATTTGTCTTAATCTCTTTTGTTAACCTTCTCTTTTCTGAGTCTGTGCTTGTGACAAAAACATATACTCTCAAAATAGCATGGGGTTTCTTTCTTGGAATACAAAAGGGTTCCAAACTGTTATACTGTACTGTCAGATACACTTTTTCTACACCCACTTTCCAGATCCCGTTTGCCAAAATATAAGTGCAATTTTCTCTTTATGTTATTTAGTTTTTTGAAATATGCTGAATTAAAATTAAATCTAAAGTTTCAAAATAAACGCGAAATATGTATTCAGTAAAATTTGTTTCTGTTTCTGCACTTTTTAATTTTTTGACACCTGTGACAAAGAAAATTTGGGAAAAGTTTGGGGGGGGGGGAGGGAGAAGGCGCCAAATTCAAACTTTGTCCCGGGTGTAGTTTTCTCTTCACACGCTGCTGGCAATAGGAATAATATTTGACAATTTTTTACCAACATATTACCTTTTGGTTTATATGTGCTAACTAATTACTAGATTTCTTGGCATGTTTGGCTTGTACATGGTAGTTTCTCTTGATACTTGATGAAACATTTCTGGTGATTTTAGCCCTTTTGTGAAAATCATTTTCACAAATTTTAATCTTTTAGCACCAATATTTCAAAATAGAAATCTCTGCCTAATATAATCACAGAAGTTCTGTGATTAAATACGACAAAAAATTGTATTTGAAATGCTGGTAACAAAAATTAACAATTGTGCACAACCTATATGTAGCATATACATGATATATATGATATTTATACAAGAAATTTTAAGCTAAATGGTAACTTTTTTTAAAAGTGCATTTTGATTGTGTATTAAATACCTTTGAAGATCAAAATACAATAAACAAGTTCTTCCCACAAAATCCGTCCAAATAGCTTATTAAAGATGGCAAGTATATCTCCATTAAAATGTAAAGAAAATGTTTCATGTACGGGAGAGGGGAGTACCTTTGAACACTTTAAATATTTTCTTTTAAATAAATTATATATTTGAAATATATATGGCAGCACAGTACTACTGCTTCAATGTAACAAGAGTACAAAGCTTTACTATTTTTGCATGTACACTACTGTCTAAACAGGATATGCATATTTTGCTTTCTTTAATCTAAACTTAACAAAATAAAGTTGTAAGCTTTTTGTTGATAATATTGTATCCCTAAAATTATAATTTACTATTTAATACCTAAATAAAGATGTTAGCTTTAACTTATAAGGTTTGTGTTATTAAAATTCTCAAACCTAATTGGGTAAATAGTTGTAATGCTAAACACCAATGTGATGGGGCACCATTGAACAGAAAAGTTGGGGCACCATTGAACAATTAAAACTATGAAGTAAAGAGTTATAGATGTACCTTAATATTATTATTGTTGAAAATTTGTTTAAATATGAAAATTAAGAGATTAAGAGTTATTATACTTAATATGAAAGTTATACTGAAGAAGGGCTTCAACTGCAGGCAAATTCAGGATACATAACAATCAGGGTTCGTAAATATCATGATATTTTCGAAAATATCAAAAATATCCGATATTTTGATATATATCGGATATTTTCGATATATATCCGATATTTTCAAAGCAGCCAACTTACCGCTGATAATAAATGTTTTCAAGCATAATATAGATTGGAAACTAAAATATATTGCACTTAACATGAAAACTTAATCAAAAAATATTCTAAAAATGCATTTTCCCTTTTTATTTTCTGGTTTTTTTTTTTTTCACTTAGAACAAACTTGAAGATGAACTAATTGAAAACAATAACTATTTGCTTTATATAAAAAAAAAAAAAAACTATAGGATTCAGTATCAAGATCAAGTATAAAAAAATCAGAAATTTGAAATACAAAAAAGTTCTTTTAATTGAAAAATTTTAACATAAATGTAAGTATAAAATACCTTATTTCGTATTTTATAACATGTTGTATTGTTTAAACTAAACTGGACCAAAACATGAGAAAAGATTCCTTTCTAATGAAACTATATAACTGCTTATGTAAGTTAGTCAGTTCATCTTTCAATGGTTGTTCTGAATTAATTATGTCCCACATAATTATTAGTTGAACATTTTAAAAATAAAAGCTTCAAATCTAAAGCTTCAAAAATATATTTATTTTCTTTTTTGGCTAAAAAAGTCACATCCAGAAGAGACAAAAAGTTCTTTATCTACAGATTCATAGTCAATAACAATTGAAAATTTATTTCATTTACACTGAAATATTACGAATTACGACTGAAAATATCAAAAATATCTTAAACACATTCATATTTTGAAAATAAATATCAAATGCAGAAAATATGAAACACCTTGATATATTGAAAATAAATATTGGATATATATCCATTGACATATATATCAACAACCCTGTCTATATATAAAGAATTATCAAAATTACATTTTATCTTTCAATGGCTGTTCTGAATTAACTGTCTAACATAATTATTAGTTTTACATTTAAAAATAAAAGTTTCAAATATAAAGCTTGGAAATGATTTGTTTTCTTCTTTTCCTAAAAAAGTTACTGCCAAAGGCAAGTAAATTATCTATAGAATGATACAGTCAATAACATGTGAAAATTTCTTTTACACTTGCTTTGAATGTGGAAAATATCAAAATTATCTCACATGGTGATATTTTGAAAATAAATATCAAATATACAAAATTTCAAACATCTTGATATTTTGAAAATAAATATCAAGAATTTGAAAATATCGAAAATATCAAAAATCTTGATATTTTAAAAATAAATATCGGATATATATCAAGATATATATCATGATATATATCCATTGATATATATCATGATATATTTCATTGATATATTTCATTTTAGTTCAATTTTCATGTAAAAAGAACTCTTCATTACGTTGGCCAGATTAAATGGCTTAATGTCAGGTTTCTTCGTAAAAAAAGAAAATATGATATATTTTCAGAGGCATCAGATATCAATTTGGTGGATTTTAAGGATATTATATAAAATAGTTGCCACAATTAAACATAATTGGAGGGATCCTCCGTTCTGCCTCAACAATGTACTTTGATGGATACAAATTGGGTTAAATAATAAAAAAAATAGTAATTTCAGTTAAATGTAATTGCCTAATTTTATTCTTATTACTTTATATTTTGGAAAGATATGCAGTTTTTAATAAAAACTATCAATATTTTCATATTTTGTTTATTTGTTCAAAGGTACCCCTACATGGGGCAGGTTTGAACAGAAAACTTTCAGCTTTTTAAAGCCTCACAACATATTTAATTTATCTGCAAAACTGTAGTTTTTTATTTCATTCTGATGCAGAATTACATTCTTTCTCTCACGAAATATTTAAAATTCAATAAATATATTTCAAGTAAGAAATATGTGGATTAAAAAAAAAAAAAAAATGTTCAAAGGTGCCCCCTCTCCCCTATAACTTTTATCATTCAGTGCAGACTTGTATAAAACCAAAAACTTTCCGCGCACATAAATATTGGGTCAAAAATTTTCTGCAAATTAACTTAATGTTTATTAAAATTACATGTTGCATTATTTTGACGATATGAATTTAAAATCATAGTTTAAAATAATTGCTATTTAAATCAAAAATTAATATTAATTAAAGAATAATTATTTTATATAAAAAATAATAAAGCAAAAATCCATGATAGGAAGAGGTGAATTATTTTAAATTATTTTGTCAATGCATTTAGAAATAGCCAAATCCTTAATATTGTGATCTCTTTGCACAAAAGCCCTTATTCTTATAACACTACGAAATTATTCAATTTAACCGCCGTCGCCGGGCTAAAAAGTCACTGCAGTCGCCGATGGAAAACCAATCAGCAACAAGTTTTAGTCTGCGGAAAATAGAAATAAAAGGGTCTGTGATGTCACAACAATGTTTTGAGTCTTTAAACTTTGAATTGTGAACAAACAATATATAAATCGTACATAAAATTGGGGAAGATTTTAAATTTTCGCTATTAAAAATAGTTACAAAAACAATGTTTTTATTTTCCGCAAAGTTCCGAATTTTTCAGAAAATTTTCCGTGCACGGTGTTCGCGCGTGTATCCATATTATACAACTCTGATTCAGTTATTCTTTTATCCTTTCTTACAATCAAAATTAATGAGCCTCTCATGGTGCTTACTGTTACTCTCCTCCAATGGTACCAACATATATGGGCCCTTGGGGCGCAAGCCCACCCAATAATTTGATCTCTTCGTAAAGGGCAAAATTAGCACTAGCCACCGGCCACAGAGCCAGTAAATGAGAAAAAGTGGCTAGTGAAAAAATTGTCTAGTGGCCACCTTCCGGCCATTTTTTACAAGGAGAGGATAACATTTTCTTGCATTTCATCAAGGATTCTACTTTTTTTGGTTCCAATATATTTATATTAACATTTATTTGGGCTATTCAGTTTTAGATTATTATAACTTGTAGGAATTTTACAGTTTTTTATTTGAAAATACTAAGTATTTTCAAGTAAAAAATTGGCCACTAGTTTAAAGAAAGTGGCTACTTAAAAAACTTCTCCTACTGGCCAGTGGCCACTAATGAAATTTCCCAGTTTTGCCCCATATCTCTTCGCCCACCCAATTTCAATTGATTTAATCCATTATTTATTTTAAATTGCTGAAAAAAAGTTTAGTTTTATTGACGTTCTCAAATGATTATATTTGAAAAATAGTAAGGACATCAATTAGCCTTACAGGAGCACTGAAAGCCTCTTTAGCGGATGTATAATAATTACATTTCTCCCCAAAACAAATTTCCTGCATATTTTGCCATCTGTTTTAATGTCTTGAATTGATAAAGCAATATGTGACTAAACTGTTTTCTTGACATTTAGTTTTTTGCACTTTCAGTGGTTAGCAATTTTTGTTATTTATAGTACATATTAATGTATTTATAAGTAACTCATGAAAATATAATTTAATAAAAATTATTTATTAAATGATAATTAAAATATAAAATATAATTTTATATTTTGCTTAGAAAAAAACACAATTTAACTTTGAATTATCATCTTTAGTCATTCGCTCTGTCCCCGCCTCTTGTCTGCACACACTAAAGGGGTAAAATTGTATGTGTTATTTTACTCAGAAAAATTTTGAGCCCACCCAATATTTTTCAAAAGTTGGTGCTATTCCATGATTCACAATAAAAAACATCCTTAAATAGTCTTTGGTTAAGTGAATTTTACGTTTGTTTCTGAAAGCCTTAAAGGTAAACTTTTTACTGGTCAAGGGTCAAGTAAAAAATTTTGTTTTCTAAAAACAGTTCCCAATCTTAAATTTGTTTGTACAACTTATATTACAAATTAGCAATACATATTGTTAAAGTAGAAAAACTTTTAGTAGTTGAACCAGGATATAAATTCACAACACAGAAAGTTCTACAATTTATTCAATACATATTGAAAGTGCATATAAGAACTGAGACTTGAATCAGTTGATTCTCAGTTGATCAGTTGAAGAACTTGAATCTTCTGCAATATTTTGTATTAACTAGTTGGATGTGCCAATCCCAAAACTTTCTTCTATCTTATATATCTTAATATTTCAAAACGTAGTTACACATGTTAATACTTCAATATTATTAGTTCAATACTATACCAACTTTGATTTTCATCTTAAATTTCTGCTCAAGTCAATTAAACGGACTAAAAACGAGTAAATTTGTTAAAATTATTAATTTTTCCTTATTCTGTTGTTATCAGCTGTTTGCGAATAGCCGGCTTAGCAGGAAGCGAGTTCCCGCCGCTGCATGAGCCGCCGATGCACAATAGAACTATGAACAATCAAGAAAAATATACAAAAATCGCTAGCACGGAGCCCCTTTACCGCGCAATATTTCCAAATTCAAGGAGGACCTGTTGGCCAAAGCCAAAAACAAGCACAAACATTTTGGTTCAATTGTATGCATAATTTTATACGCTGTTCGATGGTACAATAATGAAACTGGCACAGAGATCGGAATTTTAGCGCCCCCTTCTTTCGGAATTTTTTCAAGTTCAGGGAGGACTTGTTTGCCATAGCCAGAAATATGGACAAAAAATTTGGTTCAGTTGTATGGATAACTTCATACACTTTTCGATGGTACAATAATGAAAATGGTACAGACATCGCAATTATAGTGCCCCCTACCGGCAGAATTTTTCCAAATTCAAGGAGGACCTTCGTGACATGACCAAAAATAAACACATAAAATTTGGTTCAATTCTATGCATAACTTCATACACTTTTCGACGGTACAATATTCAAGATGGCACAAAAATTGTACAAAAATCGCTATTACAGCGCCCTCTACGAGTGATTTTTTTACAAATTAAGGGAGGACCTCCTTGCCATAGCCAAGAACTTAAAAATTTTTTTTGGTTCAATTCTATGCGTAACTTCATACACTTTTCGATGGTACAATATTCAAAATCGCACAAAAATCGCTATTACAGTGCCCCCTACAGGCGAATTTTTTCCAAATTCAGGGAGGACCTGCTTGCCATAGCCAAAAACTTAAAATAAAAATTTGGTTTAATTCTATGCATAACTTCATACACTTTTCGATGGTACAATATTCAAAATCGCATTTACAGTGACCCCTACCGGCAAATTTTTTCCAAATTCAGGGAGGACCTGCTTGTCATATCCAAAAACTTAAAATAAAAATTTGGTTCAATTCTATGCATAACTCCATACACTTTTGGGTGGTACAATATTCAAAATCGCACAAAAATTGTTATATCAGCACCCCCTACCGGCGAATTTTTTCCAAATTCCGGGAGGACCTGCTTGCCATAGCCTAAAACTTCTAATAAAATTTTGGTTTAATTCTATACATAACTTCATACACTTTTTGATGGTACAATGGCGACAGACAGACGGACGGACGGACACACAGACAGACAGGCATTTCCTATAAACATGTTTTTTGGAATCTCTGACCCCTAAAACATGCAAATCCGTCGAAAACCGGAAGTCGAAAAAAATTTCGATTACAATACTTTCTTCTATTGAAGATAGAAGAAAGTAAAAATATATTTAAGATTAAGTCTCTTATAATATTCACCCATATGCAAAGGCATTTTATCATCCGTTTTGACCCTCACGTCAGGCAAACATTTTCACACTTTAAATTTATAATATTATTAGAATTAGTAAAGAAAACCAATGAGTGGCATCAGGGACAAAAAGGTGGGAAGAAAAAAAATGAAAAACTTATGAGCTCCATAGGCTTTTCTATGTTAAATTAACATTGAGGAGTGACACTGGAAATAAATAAGTATTGCACTGCCGCACAATACTTAAATACTGCTTATATTTTTAAGTTATTGATAAATTGTATTTAATTTTAAATTGATGATACAGATCAGGGCTTGAAATTCAATTTTTCCTAGGAGGGGAGTCTCCCTACCAACATTTATAAATGGAGGGGAGTTGAGCTATTTGGGAGGGAGAAAAAAAATCTAAAACTCACTGTTATTTTATGTGCTATTTAAAGATTTACATTAATTATTTTGTCATGCCTGTATTAATACAGACATGACAAAATACCATTGAGGCAATTTAAATCCACCACTCAGAATAATTATGCAAAATGTTTTTTTTTATTTAAAAAAGTAAGAGTTTTTATATAGTCTATTTTTCAACTATCAACCAAATATATCATGGTCCTTAAAAATGGGGTTGTTAAATGAATCTTAATTTAGATTTTATTCCATTTTGGGCCCTGAATCTTCTTTCACAAAGTAAACTTGTGAGAGACAGCACAAGCAGAACATTTATAACTTTGGAAGTTATCAGAAACGTATGGTTATGCTCACTTAAAAAATTTTCAGAAAACTTTGCAACATCCGACATGCCTTCAATTTTAACTACTTGCATGAACAATGTATATCCAGTGATGGAATCATCAATATCCATTTCTGAACAAAATTGTTTTATTATATCCTTAATGGAATTATAGTCAAAACCTGACCCCTGGTATTTTCTCTGTTTAAAATTTGAATGCTTGTTCAATCAAAGTCAAAAGTTTGGAATGGATACTGATTCATTTCTTTTACTGCACGAGAACTTATTAACTTATTTTTTTACTGCAGCCCTTTGACGAAATATGCATTTTATCCTCGATCTTTTGACGAAAATCGCGTTTTTCCCGATCTTTTGGTGAAATTCTTGTTTTTTTCGCGATCTTTTGACGAAATTTGTGGGGGTTTTTCGCGATCTTTGACGAAATTTGCGGGGTTTTTTCGTGATCTTTGACGAAATTTGCGGGTTTTTTTCACGATCTTTGACGAAATTTGCGGGGTTTTTCCGCGATCTTAGATGAAATTTACGGGTTTTTTCGCGATCTTTGACGAAATTTGCGGGTTTTTTTCGTGATCTTCGACGAAATTTGCGGGTTTTTTTCGCGATCTTTTGAGGAAATTTGCGATCCTTTAATGAAATGCGCGTTTTTTTTTTTTTGCGATCCTTTGTCGAAATTCACATTTCCCCCCTCAATCTTTTGATGAAACGTGCGTTTTTTCCACGATCCTTTGACAAAATTCGCATTTTTTTAGATTCTTTGAAAAAGTTTGCATTTTTTTGCGATCCTTTGACGAAATTCGCTTTTTTTTGCGATCCTTTACCGTTTTTCGCATTCCTTTGCCGGAATTTACGATAATTTACTATAATTAACAAATGTAATTTGCGTTTTTTTCTGATCCTTTGCTTAATTTAGAGTTTCTTTTTTGCGATTTGACGAAACTGATGTTCTTCCGCGATCTTTTGACAAAATTTGTGTTTTATTCGCAATCTTTTGCGACAAAATTGTCGATTTTTTCCTCGAAAGATTGACGAAATCGTTTTATTCGGCGATCATTTGTCGAAATTCACGATATTTTTCTGTTGAACTGATGACCGATTTTTCATAATCTTTGGAACAGAATCACCCTTGAATTCGCCAATTGGTCGCGGAAACTTGTCTACCGATCGAGAAAAAAAAATTGTCTATCGGTAGCGTGAAAAATTCGTAAATTTCAACGATCTTTCGCAGTAAAAAAAAGCGTAAAATGTGTCAATCGGTTGCGCGAAAATATCGGGAAATTTGCAAGGCGTTCGCGAAAGTTGATCGTAATTTCAAAAGGCAAAATTTTCAGGAAAATGGTAAGATTTTTTTGGACGGGAGCCTCCCGCCCATGATATTCTTTTGGACGGGATTTCAAAATTTTCAGCATGAATCCCGCCATCCCGCCCTGAAATTCAAGCCCTGCAGATTAAATTTTTAATTATTAAACAATTAACTGTTTAATTAAGAACACAATCTACATTTTTGAAAAAGTGGTTGAAAAAAGTGGCAAATAATAGTTTGATAAATTGATAAAGCAGCTAGTAATTTTACGCAGAAATTCTTCTAATTCATTTATCAACAGAAAATAATAGATTGCACTTATTTTATATAGTAGAAGGAATAATTTAACTAATCAAAAGAAGTTATGAAAACACATGTAGAAACTATAAAATATCCACTTAAATAAAATATAGATTTATGATAAAAACCTTGTCAATTTTTAAAGAAATAACTTATTTAAAATATTTAAAACAATTTTATTTTTTAAAAGAGCTTCTTTTATTTATTCAGCAATTAAATTATCTTATAAGCATTACAAATCATTTTCATTACTGATTATCATAGAAACTCGACAGAGTTTCTCGCCAAGCAAAAGAAACAACAGTGCAATGAACTGTAAATGAAAGCAATTAATGACAAACGATATTTCAAAAATTTTTTTAGTACTCTGTCAAGTTTATATTTTCCAGACGGACCAAAGTGAGATTTTGACCCCTCTATATCTCCGGTTCTATATATGATAGAAACAAAATTCTAGTTTCTATGGAATGGGGCGTGCCATGTGACTCAGAAAACGAAAATAAAATTGGATCCATCCAATAGGTTTATAGTACCGTAATTTCCGGCCTATAATCCGCATCGGCGTATAATCCGCAGCCGCAATTTTTAGCCCTTATAAAAAAATTTCAGCAGATAATCCGCATCGGCGTATAATCCGCAGATTATACGCCGGACTATGCGAGAATTACTCATCGTTTTCAACATTCCAAAGTACTACTAATAAACCACCTCCCTATTTATTTAGTTGCTCTATTTAAATGATAATTGTAATAAAATAACTTTAAAATAATAATAATAAAATAATTACAAGTTTAAAAATACAAATAATTTTTTTTTCATTCAATTTTATACCTAAAACGTTGAATGTCTTGTGAATACCGATAATTCTGTAATAATTGTTGTTTTTAAATCATCTTCCGCTTTTTAAATAGCGTTCTGTTTAAATTCTGCAATGTTAAATAACAATCTTTCTCTTAGACATTATTATAACTTTAAACGTGATATACCATCAAATATGTTTTGGTTTTTAATATAAATTACAAGGACATAATTCTATTTTATGATCCTCTCCATAGAGGGCAGCAGTAAAATTATGAAACTACGATACGATAATGATTCATTCGATTAATGTGTTATGGATTCCCATTGGTTGCATCGTAATATCAATCATCGTAATCTGTAAAATTGCGGTAATTTTGGGAGGAGCTATTTCATGAATGATTGAGATTGCAATTTTTGAAAGGAATGAGAAACGTTTTATTCTTCATAGACACATGTTGCCAAAAAGCTAAAAAAATAAAATCATCATCGGAAACCACTCCCACTAACACGTACACGTCGTATATGAACCAATCATAAGCAACTCCAGGAACGGTCGATAGTAGACAATCGTATCGTTTGATAACTATTTACATTTTTATTTTATGACTGCCGGTAGAAACTGGATGTCTACCCTGAACTTCTGCTTAAAAAATTTTCAGCAGATAATGCGCACCGGTAGATAATCCGCACTTAAAAATTTTGAGGTTTTTTAACAGATAATCCGCGGATTATAGGCCGGAAATTACGGTAAGTGCGATTTTAAAAGTGCTGTTTTTTGCACTTTTGAAATTCTTGTTCCGACCAAATCTGTTGACAGGGCTACAGCAACATGTAATTATCGGATTTTTACGCGGATTACGGCATTAGAATTGTTTTTATGAGTAGTTCAAACCTTTGAAAGTTTCATGTAAAAATATTAATTAGTTTTTGATTTATACCAGTTTAAAGTCTCTTTATTTTTGCAGCGTGTGTGCGTAATATGCGAGGCATTCTCACAGTCTTTTGACTTTTAAGTCGGGATAATAATTTTTATTTTAGTAAAAGAATTATCGTAATACCCGCTAGCCTCTTATTATTGCAGCATGGCATATGTAATATGTGAGGCATTCTCGCAATCTTTTGACTTTTAAGTCCCTGAATACTAATTTTTACTTTCTTCTATCTTTACAAGAAGAAAGTATTGAATTCGTGAAAAATCGATCGGAGCAAGACAAAATAATTTCTGTCGACACGCAACCGGAGCAGAACCTGATAACAAAAAACCGAAATCTGACACGAACCAATTATGATAACCGACAAAAATATTCTAAAGCACCATAAGCTGATCCGAGTAAGTCAAATCATTCCGATGAACATGCAACCGGAACCAAACCTAAGAATTCCATTAGAAAAAACCCAAAATCTTACACGAACCAAATCTCAGACCCGACAAAAATATTCCAAAGAACCATAACCAGATCCGAGCAAGACCAAATAATTTACGTGGGCACGCAACTCAACACGAACATGAAGTTTTTTTTGGAAAAAAAAAAACGAAATATGAACCGAACCTAATATGATAACAGACGTAAATAATCTAAAGAACCATAACCCGATCCAAGAAACACAAAATAATTTCCTTGAACGCAACACGACCCGAACCTAAAAATTCCCACACAAAAAATCTGAAATCTGGCACGAACCAAATTTGAACCCGATAAAAATATTCCAAAGAACCATAACCCGATCCGAGCAATACAAAATAATTTCCTTGGACATGCAATCCAAACCGAACCTAAAAATTCCATTAAAAAAACCTGAAATTGGTCCGAACCAAATCTGAATCCGACAAAAATATCCCCCAAAAACATAACCCGATACGAAGAAGAAAAAATAATTTCCGTGGATGCAACACGACCCCAACCTAAAAATTCCATTAGAAAAAACCCGAAATCTGACACGAATTAAATCTGAACCCGGCAAAAACATTCCCAAGAACCATAACCCGATCCGAACAAGACAAAATAATTACCGTGAACACGCAACCCGACCTGAGCTTAATTTTATTTATTTATTTTTTTTTTTGAAAAAAAAAAACAAACCGAAATATGACCTGAACCAAATTTGATAACTGACAAAAATATTCTAAAGAACCATAACCCGATCCAAGCAAGACAAAATAATTTCCTTTGGACGCGCAACCCGAACTGAACCTAAAAATTCCATTTTTAAAAACCCGTGAAATATGACCCGAACCAAATCTGAATCCGACAAAAATATCCCCAAAAACCATAACCCGATCCGAGCAAAACAAAATAATTTCCTTGGACGCGCAACCCGAACTGAACCTAAAAATTCCATTTAAAAAAACCCGTGAAATATGACCCGAACCAAATCTGAATCCGACAAAAATACCCCCAAAAACCATAACCCGATCCGAGCAAGACAAAATAATTTCCTTGGACACGCAACCCGAACCGAACCTAAAACTTCCATTAAAAAAAAAACCTGAAATCTGACCTGAACCATATATGAATCCGAAAAATTATCCCTAAAAACCATAGCCCGATACGAGCAATTCAAAATAATTTCCATGGACGCAACACGACCCAAACCTAAAAATTCTTGTAAAAAAACCCGAAATCTGACACGAACACAATCTGAGCCCGACAAAAATATTCCCCAGAACCATAACCCAATCCGATCAAGACAAATTAATTTCCGTGAACACGCAACATGATCCGAAACTAAATTTTTTTGAAAAAAATTCCATTTAAAAAACCCCGAAATTTGACACGAATCAAATCTGAACCCGACAAATAAACTATTCCAAAGAACCATAATACGATCTGAGCAAGGCAAAATAACTATTTTGGACACGCAACCCGATCCGAACCTAAAAATTTAGTTTGAAATAAACACGAAATATGACTCAAACAAAATATTATAATCGACAAAAATATACTAAAGAACCATAACCCGATCCGAGCAAGACAAAATAATTTCCGTGTACACGCAACCGGACTCGAACCTAAAAATTCCACTAGAAAACCCCCGAAATATGAACCGAACCGAACCAAATCGAAATCCGACAAAAATATTCCAAAGAATCATAACCGGATCCGAGCAAAGTAAAATTATTTCCATTGTCATGCAACCCGATCTGAACCTGAAAGTTCTACTTGAAGTTAACCCGAAACCCGAACAGTACCCAAAATAAAAATACATCAGGCCGTACCCGATCCGAGCAAGGCAAATTAATTTTCGTGTACACTCAATATGACCAGAATCTGAAAATTCTATCTGAAGTCAACCTGAAACCCGAACCCGAACACGATCTGGAAAGGACAAAAAAATTCAAAGAGACGTAACCCAATCCGAGCAAGACAAAATTATTTCTGTTGACACGCAACCGGATTTCTTTGAAATCCACCCGAAAACCGACCCTAACCCGGTTTCGGATCGAGTTCAATTATAAATTTCTGGTTCAGATCGGGTTATAGTTCTTTGGAATATTTATCTTGGGTTAAGATTTGGTTTGTGTCTGGTTTCAAGTTAACTTCAAATGGAATTTTTATGTTCTGGTCGTGTTCCGTGATTACAAAACTAATATGCTTTGCTCGGATCCGGTTATGGATCTTTGGCATATTTTTGTCGGGTTCAAATTTCTGGTTTCTTTCAAAAGAAATTTTCAGATTCAGATCGGTTTGCGTGTCAACGGAAATTATTTCGTCTTGCTCGTATAGGATTATTGACCTTTGGAATATTTTTGTCGGGTTGAAATTTCGTTTTTTTTTTTTTTCAAATGAAATTTTTTGGTTCGGGTCGGGTTGCATGTCGACGGAAATTATTTTATTTAGCTGGGTTCGGGATATGGTTCAATGGAAAGTTTTTGTCGAGTTCAGATTTCGGGTTTTGTTCAAATGGAATTTTTAGGTTCGGGTCAGATTTCTGGTTTTCTTCAAAGGGAATTTTTAGGTTCGTGTTGGGTTGCGTATGCACGGAAATTATTTTGTCTTGATCGGATCGGGTTACGGTTATTTTCAATATTGTGGTCTGCTATCAGATTTAGTTCGGGTCAGATTTCGGGTTTTTTCAAATGGAACTTTCAGTTCGGGTCGTATTGTGTGTAGACTGAAATTATTTTGGCTTGCTTGGATCGGCGTACAGTCTGTTGTAATTTATTTTTTGGGGTTCGGTTTGGGTTATGGGTTTATAAGTCTAAAAAATCAGATTGGGACCCCTGATTGGGAAATAAGTGGTTACTAGGCTTTGTCTAGGCTCTATACAATAGGCCTGAAAAATATTAGGCTAATTGGAAAATGAGAGATGATTCTTCAATTAACCTACCACATATATATCTCGCATTGCAGTAAACATTTAAAGCTGGTTAGAACTCGGGTGATTATGGGATGAACATAAAAAAAGCAAAAATTCACCAAAAACATAAAATAAAAAAAAATTATTAAAAATTTTTGAATTTTTGGCCCCAATCGTATAATTAGATTAATAAGGGGATTTATTAAACGAATCGATTCTGTTATTTTGGACTTGGTAATTAAAGAATGTTATCAATATGCCATAAATAGCTTTTAGTTAATTTTTAATCAGATAATAGAGCTACTTAAAAATTTACAAATATGACTGAAATTAGGGAAAATCATTTCATAACGATGAAATATCGAATTCTGAACTTTTATTGAAATGAATTGTAATTTATCGTATGAATGATCCGAAATATGTGAGAAAATACTTGGAAAGCATATGACTTAGTATGTCCTGCTAGTCACTTAAAAAACAATTATAAATTTAGAAAGTACATGCATTGAAAATTCAGAAAATCCAACAAGTGTTAGAGCTTATGAAAACATTTTCTAAAAAAAGAGGCTTAATCAGATAATCTGAGTTTCTGCCGCGCTTATCGGAGGGACATTGGATTTCAAAATTATAAAAAAAAACTAATTTTATTTAAAAATTACTTCAAGCACGCCCAGTGATAAAACAAATGCTCATTATTCAGTCTTTTTTAAGTCTTTACACATTTTGTGTAAAATGATGCGAATTTTGAAAATGTAATGTCAGTTTTTCAAAAGTTATTAAAATTTTTAAAAAGTCCAACATTATATCTTACTAGATATATTACACTTTTGAAAAGTTTATAGCCTCACTATTAAATTATTTTTTTACTTCTATAATCTTTCGCTTGTCTTTTCTTTTCTGAATTAAAATGGAATATGTATAATGCAAATACCTTACAAAAAAAAGTAATATCTAATCAAAAACAACTCGTTGTAAATAATCCTGCTAAGCCACAAATCTAAATCGTCAATCATAAAAAGAAGTGATATAGAAGTGCATAATCCGAGTGCCGTGTAAAAATCTATCACTACTCACAATGTTTCCAAAGGACTCGGAGTGAGGTACAGTATGTGAAAACTGCTTGGCGACCTGCAGGCGTATATTTAATATATGCAGTACCTATACCAATTTCGAAAAAAATGTGAAAGTCGAAAAAAATAATTTTAATTTCTCATTATATCACTCTTATAAATATTTGTAGGAGGAAGATCTGTAATAAATCAGAAAGATTTGTAAGACAAGCAGGATATGGTATGTAATTGTGGTAATCATCTATTACTACAATTATACTTTTCATTATTTTAAACATAATTTTTAATTACATAAATATGTTTAATAATACACTGTATTAAAATTAAAGGGAATACTTATAAAATGGATCCTGTTTATGACAGATTTATTTCTTAAACGTAAATGTCGTGTTTCCAACATAAGGAACATATAATACTAGTAGCCTTACTAGAACAGATTTTCCCCTGTCATGTGCAATTCCATTTACGCAGGCTTTACTGCAATATATCTTAGTTTAATTAACGTCTATTATTAGGTGCATTGTTAGTAATATTTATATGATCATTATTTTTTATTATTATTTTACATACTCAAAATGTTTATTACATGTTTACTTGGAAAATCCTCCCCATAAAAGTGGTCTTTCTCGTTCAAATAATGGTAATCAACAAATCGATCCCATGATGTTAAATAAGAATGGGCATGTAAACACCATAAGCTTCGAATTTTCACAGTTTAATGGGAGAAGTAATACAAGAAGAAAATTGTTAAACAAATAGTCATATGTAAATGCAGGAAGAACAAACATTATAAAAGCCTGCAGGTCGCCAAGCAGTTTTCACATACTGTACCTCACTCCGAGTCCTTTGGAAACATTATGAGTAGTGATGGATTTTTACACGGCACTCGGATTATGCACTTCTATATCACTTCTTTTTATGACTGACAATTTAGGTTTGTGGCTTTGCGGGATTATTTACAACGAGTTGTTTTTGATTAGATAATGCTTTTTCACACCATTTTAAAAAATCAGAAAATATGTGAATTTATCATCTGATTTAAATTGATTAAAATCATTGACACTCTATTGCTATGTTTATTGTATATAAAAGAATGAATAACTTGATTATTAAAAAGAAATTATGACATTGTGAGTTATATTAGATTTAAATATCATTTTTAAATTAAATGCTTTTTATGTTTGTTAGATAAAAACCATGCTTTTTACAAACTTACTGTACTTAAATTTTTCACAATACTCAGGAATTACGCTTAGAAACAATTATTTAAAGCTTTGTTTTGTGTATTCATAAGTCACAATACCTGTAGAAACTTTACAAATTGTGTTCATCTAAGATTTGAATACTTTTTTATGTCATTTTAAACATTTAGGAAATTTTTGATTTTAATCAATGATTTTTTTAAAAAAATCACTTGATTTAAATCATGATTTAAATCATTGACACCCTAATACAAGTGCTTCGCAATTTTTCTTTTCTCTAAAAATGCATACATTTTGAGCAGTAATCAATTGTTCTCTAATTAACCCTTTATGTACTGAATTATGAATTCATGAAAATTTTATCCTCTGAAGTATTTTTCGTGAATTGTTTAAACTGCATTAGAAGATTTACATAATCATTTAATAAATTTTAGAAGGATTAATTAAATTTGAATTTAGGGATTTTGTGTAATATTTATAGCCCCACTCAAATCTTTTATTTTCAGTATTTTTCTTAGTATTTTGAAGAATTAAGAAATAAACAATATAATGTTCTTACAATAGAAATATTTCCGAATTGGAACACCCCCCCCCCCCCCCCCAAATGCCAACGCCAAGAAAGCAGAAAAGATGCAAAGGCAAAAGAAATCATGCTTAAAAAAAATTGTTTTGTGTAACCCTAACAAATAATGCTTTTGGAACAAGATAAAGTAATACATCTATAACTCATTCTAAACTGTATTACTACTAATCGATGTATTAAATAAATTTTATAACAAGTTATTTTAACGGTACTTATAAGTACTGTCAGTAGATAAAGGGTTAAGACCTTTTCCAAACAGTTGTGCCTTACTTTAAATTTCCAACTTTGAAACAGTTTTCAAAAGATTAACCAGGGGTCGATCCAGGCAAAATTTGGGGTCCATTTAGGGCCCCTTCACAAAAATCCATTTAATAAAACAGGCCCCTTTACAAAATTCCTTTTAATAAAACAGGCTTTTTCACAAAATTCTATTCCTTAAACACATGCTCTTCATTATTTATTTTTATATTGTTAGGTTTTAAAATGTGTAAATTGCAAAGAAAACATATTCACCAGAAAGTTAAACTTTAGCAGAAGCACTTAAAGAAATTATTATTAATAAATGCTTGGTTCGAATTTCAGTAACTGGATTTCATATTCCGTTATAAATAGTTACTTTTCACAAAAATAAAATAAATTTCACAAAAATATAACGAATTTCACAAAAATAACTTTTACTTTTCACAAAATGTGCCCCAAGAAAAAATCCCTGCATCATCCAGTGGCATAGCTGGGAGGGGGGGGGGGGGGGCGCCTTGGGTGCCGAGGCTAAGGGGCGTAAAATTGAGAGAGGTTTAAACCGAAATTATCTCACATATTTTGACAATAAATAAAAATTGTTGAGTTTCTATTTTTTTTTTGTATGTGCGTCTGTGTGTGAATGTTTTCTTTAGTAAGATATTTTGTTATATACAAATAATGCAGAAAGGAAAAGCTTCTGTTAAATGTTTTTAGGGATGGCTCAACCTCAGAAAAAAGATATACAGTAGACTCCCTCAAATCCTTACAGCTTGGGACCAGAGGTTGTGCGGATTTTAGAATTTTGCGGATTTCTGGTCATTGATTTGTTTACATTTTTGAAACATTAATTTGATTGGTAGTTAAGCAAGGGAAATTATAATGAATGCTTACAATAAAGTGAAACATTAAAATAAGTAAAATATTAAAATAATTTATTAGTTTAAAAGTAAGTAATTATTAAAATAATTATGTAAAATAAAAATTTAGAAAATATTAAAGTATTACCGATGAAATCAATTCAATTCGATTCCAAAAGTCCTATGCTGCCATCTAGTGGTAAAGCGATCATAAGATCGATACGTTATTATTCGTTCTTAGCACTTTTAACTTTAGTAACTTTTTTCATTGTTATTTAGAGTCTTGAATGCTTTTCTTATACTGCTTTGTAAGTTTAGAAATAAATTTGTCTATCATTTAAAAAAAAAATTCCGCAAACAATAATTTTAACATAGCATTCCGGTTCGTGGATTTTTCCATTTCGAATCCTGGAATTTTTTATATAGATATGCTAATTTATATCAAAATCAAAAGTAATGTAAATTTATTTAGTAATAAATCAGCTGTAATAGCCAAAAGAGAATGATTAACAAAAAATTTAGTAAAAAAAAACATTGCAGTAGTCGCTGATTTTGGCGCCATCTTGAATTTTGTTCCTGCAACTTAACTGTATATTTCATTGTTTACATCTGAAAAAATATGCGGATTTTAGGCGTTCGTGGATTTTAGGGTCGCGGATTTAAGGGAGTCTACTGTATATATATGATCATCTCTCATATATAGTTATATGAGAAGTCTGTGGGCTCAACAACTTGGTACGTCAGATAATTATGTACCTAAATTGAGGCGCTAAGTGATTAAATAGGGGGTTCCAAATTGAGAGGAGCTTTAAACCGAAATTATTTCACATACTTTGAAAATAAATAACAATTATTGATCTTTTCTGTTGTGTGTATGTGAATGTTTTGAGAAATTCAGTGAAGGTGTGGGGAATGGAGAGATCCATAATTGTCAATTGCTGATGGAGGTTTGTAACTGTTTAGCCTACACAGGGTTGGCAGGTTTTTGACATGTGTCAGTTTATGTCGGGTTTAAACCGTCATGTCAAAAAACTCAAATACTAAATTGATCTATAAAAATTCACATTAAATGTCACACATGACAACATTACATGTAATATTTTAAATTCACTATCCCAGTAGCAGAAACAGTGCAGCAGGCGCTGCAGATTAATCCACCAGGTTAAAAAGAAATGCTAGGCTTAAAAGATAGCTGAAATTTACTTTAAGTCTCTAGATTTATGGTATATGCTGTATCTTTTATTATATTTTCTTTATAAATGCAAATTTTGATTATTTTATGGGATTTTATTATTTCTTATGGTAGTAAGCTTAGTCTAGCATTCTTAGGTCACAGATAAATTTTACTTGCTGCAGACTGACACAGAAAATTCTGCTTCTGGGTTCACTATTACTGTATATCAATAATTAGTATATAGTAAAGTATTATTGTTAAGTGCAACTTTTTAACAGGGTAAAATTTTTTATTTTATTTTATTTTATTTATTTATTTATTTATTTATTTTTTGTAAAATTGTGTTTTCCTAAAAAGTAGACATTAAGCTCACCTGAGCTGTACATTTTTTCTCTTACTTAAAATCATTTTAATTTCTCTTACTTTTGAGAGCTTACAGCATTAGCTATCTTTTTTTATGAGGAAAAAAAAAACTTAGAAAAGTGCAAATTTTTTTGTATACATAACAAGGTAATGTACATCAATGTTATTCTAGTCTAGGCAATAACCATTCCATTCAAAATTGAAATTGGATTATTAATCTTAAACACTTACAAAATAAGAGAAGTAATTAAAAAAAAAAAAAAAAAAGCTTAAATGCTTTCTTTAAATATATTAAAATGTTTTCGATTTTAAAACTGAACAAAATTGGCTTGGTCTTCTAAAAGAAAATTCCCTTAAGCCCCATATTGAAAAAGTGCATAAGAGAAGGAATCAAATCATGAAACCTTACCATTGTTTGGCTTATATTTTGCATCCCATCCATCAGGGACAAGGGTTGACTGATGTATCTGTTGATTCAGCTCACGCTTGAGCTACAGAGAGAATTTATGGATGCTTTCCCATACTGATTGTGTATGAAGCTAAAGAATCCCCATTCCCGTCTTCTTATTTCAGTGCTATAGGGGTAACCCCATTGCTTGGTGGAAAGGTATCATTAAATGCAGTAATTTTTTGAGCCTACTTCAAAACTACGGCACTGCCTGCATCGACCCCTGTTAACCTCCTCCCAGGGGGATATCTTCTTTAGGTATTCACGGGCTTCGCAACCCCGGGCACCTGAGCGGTCTTTCTCTTTTCCTTCTTCCTCTTATTTCTCTTCTCTTTCTTTCCTCTTTGTTTCACTCTCATTGTGGTTTCCTCTTCGGAGGTGAGGGCAATTCTGTATGGGCTGATATCATCCTGTATATCGACTCATGTAGAATTGTAAACCGCCCACGTGTTTGCCGTGCGTGGTGTCCCGTGTCCCTGGAAAGGGGGATCCTGGCAGTTGAGGGAAACCAACACGCTGCTTTGGCCTCTGCTTCAGGTAGACGGGAGGTGCATATTGGTCCCGTATGCATCAATCGGCTGGTCAGCTGACTTGTCACTGGCTGGGGATCAAGCGAGCGAGCATTTACTAGCCATCTTGTTAAGGGTGGAGACTGGCATAGGAATGTCTAGTGACCGTATGGGCCCTGGTTAGCACTGGTGCACAATTGTGCATCCCCTTGTTGGGCTCGGTAGTGGGTGGTGCTGCCGGGGTCTGAATCATTATTTTTTCTAACATGAATGGAAAAAACTCATTTCCTTCTAACTCTCTCCCATGTGGAGAGCAACAAAATGTACCAAATTCTTCATTCACTCGTTTTTTTGTAATTAAACGCACTGATAGCCTCTCTGATAGTTCTTTTAAGAGAACTTCACCTTTTTTCATTGCAAAAACATTTCATTCTGTATTTGGTGACAACTGTTCACTTAAAAAACTGCATTCTGGAGATTTGCTTGTTGAAGTCTCTTCAGCCAGCCAATCTCAGCTTCTTTCAAATTGTAATACAATAGGATCTTTCTGTGTTTCTGTTACAGCACATCAAACTCTAAATACTTGCCGTGGTGTAATATCGGAACCTGACCTTTTACTGTCTACAAAAGAAGAACTTTTAGAAAATTTAAAAGATCAAAATGTCATCGATGTACGCCGTATAACAATTCGTCAGAATGAAAAATTGCTTCCCACAAAGCACATCATTCTGACTTTCAATAGTCCTAACTTACCTTCTAGAATTAATGCAGCCTACCTAAGCTGTCCTGTCCGGCCTTATATTCCAAATCCTCTCCGTTGTTTCAAATGTCAACGATATGGTCATACAAACACTACTTGTCGTGGTACTGTTACCTGCCCTCGTTGTGCAGAAGTAGGCCACGGCGGTAAATCTTGTGAAAAATCCGAACGCTGCATAAATTGTAAGGGTGATCATCCAGCATACTCCCGTTCTTGTCCTAACTGGATCTGTGAAAAAGAAATAATTGCTATTAAAATAACCGAAAAAATTTCCTATCCCGAAGCTCGTAAACTTGTTGAGTCTAGAACTCCATCTATCGGGGTTTCTTACTCTAGTATACTCAAACATCAATCAAAATCTATAAGGCATATAAGCACCCAGACAGACTCTTGTTTTCCGCCAATGACACAATCAACAAGCACTTCAAATAGAGAAACCCGAAATGTATCTTGTGGTAGTAAATGTTATGCTACCCCATTATTAGAACGTTGGCTACCATCCTCACAACCTGTTACAATAGAATATCGTCTTACTGAGTCACAGAAATCTCCAGTTGGATCCAAAAAGTCATCTAATCACCAGACTGAAACTAAGGCTGCTTCATCTCCAATATCATTACAGAAACCTAATTCTCCCGGAACATCATCAGCTCAATCAAAAGTATCTGCCAAACATAAGACTAAACAAACGCCAGCTCCAGATAAAAGCAAATTTGTTAAACCTATTATTCCTCCAACTCAGAAAGCAAATGAAAAAACTTGTGCGCAAAAAGAAAGAAAGAAACCTCCAACTCAAATCTCTTCACAGTGGAAAACTGTGAAGAGAAAAGGTAATAAATCATGTCTTAGCCCAGCAATAACTAATATTAAAGATAACAAACAGCTCCTCAACTATGCAGAAGAGGCTATGGACTCTTGTAGTTATGACTCTGATAACGATGATAATAATACAGTTTTTGAAGTTATTCATCCTACGTAGCTTTATCTCGTTTTAAAATTTTGAATTATAACTTTGTTTTTAAAGCAGTATTATATAACATTTTATGCTTTATTTCTTGGACTAATTATAACTTTTCATAACTTTAGAGCTTTTAGAATTTTTTTAATTTAAATATTCTTGTCTTTTAACTATTTTTTGGCTTTTAAAACCTTGTGTATTGTCGCTTTCCTTGGGCATTATTTTAATTACATGTATCATGACATTGCTTTCTTCATTTTACTTTGTTCTTTCACTTTTATATTTCTGACAATATTTTGCTGTAACTTTTAATTTTTAACTATGTTTACTCAACTTTTTCTTGGCGCAGCATGTCCCTACAGGGACTTTGTGCCATAAAACTCCAACCAACCAACCCTGTTAACCTTTTTAAGAAATATTATTTGGCTTCTTAGTGTATGAATCGAAATAGCTGTAAATTTTGTGTATTTAATAATGAAAAAATAATTTAATAAAAGGTTTCTTGAACATGTCGGAAGTTTACCTAGTTATCCAAAAATACCTAGTTTGGATTTGCACTGCAAATATATATATATTCATTATTCTGAATTTATTCAGTTAAATATCCATCAGTATCCGTCCCACTGAATATTCGATATCAATATGATGCCAAATATTCATTCCTCAATTTTCAACATAAGTCATATATAAAGTTAAGAATTGCAGTTAAGTTTTTTTTTTTTCTTCGGACTTGTGAAATATAAAATCAGACCAATAAATGGGGACAGCTGTATATTTTATTAGTATGATATAGATTATTTTATACAGGAATCTGATTGTAACAAATATTATTAAGATTTTAAAAGTGGTTGATAATGTATGAGACTACTGCCATCAATTAGTAACAAACCACTTTCCTTACTTTTTGTCTTAAAGCGTAATGTTTCTTTTTCATGTATAAAAGCATACATATTTTAATTTTCTTATAAAAGAAATCTTTTGTTCATTTATTTTCAGAAAATCGTCCTGAATTATATGAAGAAGTTAAGTTGTATCGAACAGCTAGAGAAAGAGAAAAGTAATTCTTCATTACTTATTCATTTTCAAAGATTTTTATTATTTTGCTTGTATCTTTTTCTATGATCTCTATATATTATAGCAGCAAGTCTGGCTGCATTTGCCTCTGAAAGTAGCACTATGCAGCTGAAAAAATAACAAAATTACATTACTATAGCAAGACTTGTTTATGCTAACTATTTGTAATATTAACACATCATTGCTAGATGGTTTCAACGTTTTTAAGACCATGCCAGATCCTGATTTAAAGACAAAAAATTAAGTAATCTTCATTTCATTTAAGCCAAGTTGAAATTTTAATATATTATTTATTTGTAGTGTTGACTCTAGAAAAAAAGGGCTGCCGGGCGGGAATTTTTCAAAATGGAGACACTATTCTAAAAAAGGGTGCAGTTTTTCAAAAAGGGAACACTATTCTAAAAAAGGGCACACTTGTATCTTGTTCATAAAAAATATTTTGAACTGGTTTGTTTAGAGTCCCTAGAATTTGCGATATTTTCCCGGGATCAACTGAATTGCCACAGGGTGCATAGGAAGTTTTAAAAAGGACAGCCGGGCGCATGGAAAGGTTTAACCCTCTCGCTGCACAGCCCAAGATATTCTCGGGCATGAATTTTTTCGTCTAATTAACCCTCCTTGATTATTCCCACCAGTTATTTTTTATTGTAAATTTTGCCTTATTTAATCGGAGCATTTTCCCATTTAAATTATACAAAAAAAAATTTTGAAAAACCGGTGAGAAAAGAATAAAAATTCTGAAAAGACGCTCGTTGCGAAACTATTTTGATAAAACAATTATGCAGCGAGAGGGTTAAAGGAACCGACAGGCACATAAAAGAAATAAAAAAGGACACCAGGCGCATCGGAAGGGTTTAAAAGGGCCGCCAGGCGCTGTGCCTTGCTAAAGCGGCTTAGAGTCAACACTATATTTGGCTATCAGACAAGCCATAATTAATTTGCCAGATGTAGATTCCGTTGCTAAATTAATGCCAGTCTGATTTAAATCTGGCAGAGAAAGTACGTATTAGAAGAGCTGACAGCTTTTGCAGTGCTTCGACTACATTCACTGACAGTCAAATCTTGAGTGTTGCCAAAGCAAAGATCGTTGCTTTTTCAAAATAAATGTTTAATTTGTGTAATTAATGTATAAATTAATTGTAATTGTTATTTTGCTTAGTTAATAAAATGTTCGTCCACATATTTTCTAATTTTTTAAAGCAAATATTTATTAATTTATTTTTATGAAATCACCAAAGAACTAAAAAAAGAGCAAACATGAAACTTCATAGAGTAAATTCTCCATCCTTAAGTTTATTTAAATGTTCTCTTAATTTTTAAATCATATTATAATTAATTTTTAATAATATTTGTTCTTATTTTTTTAATAATATCAACATCCTTTCTTTATTGTTTGAATAAACTTATAGTGGCTAGATAGAAATAAACATTGTCAACTGCAGTGTGAACAAAATTATGTATTTGCATACTTATGAGAAATTTTTATCATAAATGTACGTAAGTAAACTAGATGTAGATTATTTCCAGCAGATCATCTGCCGAAGTATATATATATATATATAGAGAGAGAGAGAGAGAGAGGGTGTTCCATAAAAGAACCTGAAATGAGATAGAAGTGCACTTTATTTTTTTATCTGTTGGAGATATGTGGGCACTGTAAATTGCAAAAATATTCAAGATAATGTAGGAGTTGTTGATGTCCTGATGTTGTCCTGCCATTAATTTAAAAAAGTTACACTTTTTTAAACTTTTATACAGTCCAAGAGTCCTATAAGCTATATTTAGAAAACTTTTCTCCATGCTTTGACAAATACAACACAACAGTAAAAATTTCATTCTTCTATGGCCAAAATTCATCTTGTTAAAATACTTTGACTTTTGATATTTCAAATTTTTCCTGCAATAAAAACACACAATTTTTTAGTGCCGGAAAGTCCTGAAATTTCATAAGATTCAAAATATTATAACTCTTAGAGTACTGGTCGTTGAAGAATAGAATTTTTACTGATGTACCTGTGAGAGTATGAAGAAAAGTTTTCTAAATATAACTTATAGAATCCATGGATCATATAAAAAAAGGAACTTTTAGGGAAATAGGAACTATTTCATCTATATACTATCTTAATTCCTACTTTATTTCAAACACTTTTCTAATTTACATCGCTTACATATCTCAATAGGTAAAAAACTAAAGCAAGTTTCAATCGTTTTGAGACATCTTGTATATCATATTGTCTGCTTAGCCTATAACTGTTTTATCTTTCACCTCTTGCTATTTTCTGTTATCGTATACTTTCCCATTTAATCATTGGATATTTATGGAAAGTTTGAAACTTTGTCAGATTTCTAGTTATGATATCAACATTATGTTTAAGCTCATGATTTTATTATAAGCTTTATATTAGTCTTAATTGTATGGCCCTAACATTTATATTCTAAATTAATTTTGTATGAGAAGTATTTTATTTATTCTTTTCTTGTTTACTTTTAGGTATGACAATATGGCTGATTTGTATTCTGTCATCAATACCCTACAATGTTTAGAAAAAGCGTACATAAAAGACTGTGTTACTGCAAAAGAGTAAGAAATGTTATTTTTCATACATAAGCGCAAAAAAGATTATATACTGTAAAAAAAAAAAAATAATAAAAATAAAATAAAATAAAGGGAAAATAAAAACTGTGATTCTCAATTTTTTATATTCATTCTCCAATACAGCTTTCTGTACTTCTTCAGAAAATAATATCAAAAACTGCAGTGAAAAAGTAACAAAAATTATAATATATTTCTGTCTAATTACAAAAGAAAAAAAATCATGCACCAAGTATAAATTATGAAACAATTTCCAATCACTTCCAGAAATTTAAACGAAATTTCACTGTTTAATAAGGTTAAAAAAAAGAAAACCTAAGTAAACATTTTAGAAGAGGCATAACACATTCAAAAACCAGATTTCAGTAATTACCATCCATAGCCGGAAAAGTAATCCAGTTCTTTTGTTCAGCCCTCTATTCAATCTACAAATTTGTATATATTCTACATAGTATGCTAAAACCTAGTTTAGTAAGAAAATCCATAATATGTTGAAAATTCGCCTTCAGAAATTTTTACCAATATACAGAAACATACTTCCGTTCTTTTGTACAGCCTTGTATAAGTATATTACTAACATATTTTTATAGGCATCTCCTTATTAAGCTAAAATTTAATTCAAGCTAAAACCATTGTGAAAACTACGGAAATCACACTTCCAGACATTATAGACCTTAAGAAACTATGTATCCAATTCATTGTATGGCTCTGTATATGATTTTATTTATACTGGCCACCCCTGGCAACCAGTTTGGCCTCTCTTAAATGTATGCTAAACATTGCAACATATTACTTTTATTCATTATTTAACTTATTTGTTTCATCCTTTGCGAGATCAGAAGATTTTGATAGAGAAATCAGAAACCCTTTGCGATCATAGCAGCATTTCGATATTTTTTGTTATGTATTTTATCTTTCTTGACAAAAGCTGCTTGGTTCACTTAGGAATTTATGCTTCATGTCCATTTTCTTATCAGCTGCAATACATTCACTAATGCATATTAATACGTTTGCTGATTTTTAAATTTGTTAAGTAATCTTCCGTAATTGGATCCTCTGCCTATTGGCATATTTTAACTAATAGGATTTGGGGAATGAATTTTTTTGTGTGAAAAAACCTTTAATGATATCCACACTTACATAAACCATATTTGTTTATGTAACCAGCATTGCATAAGTACATAAATACAAACTCATGTAATGAATCTGTCAAGTGAATGTGAAGTCACAATCATTTTGGATACTTTTATATTAGACGGGTGCAAATCTTTCAAATAGCATTCTTTTTCTTGCCGATAGCAAATTTTATTTTTTGCGTGAATACAAATAAATGTTTAATTAAAAATCACTTCATGATGTTACTAACACGTGTAATGAATCTGTCAAGTGAATGTGAAGCCTCAATCATTTTGGATACTTTTATATTAAAGGGGTGCAAATCTTGCAAATAGCATTCTTTTTCTTGTCGATAGGAAATTTTATTTTTCGTGTGTGTAAATTAGAAGCATTGCTTTGATGTTGAAAAGAAAAAGCTTTGGTTTATTTTATTATTTCTTTGCATTTCGAATTAAATGAGTGAAAGACATTTATTTTATATATGTATTGTTTATATATGTGTTATTTATATATATATTATTTTTTATATATGTATTTTATATATTTATTGTAATATATGTATCTTACTTCTCCCTTATCCTACTAACCAGTTTCCATTTTTTTTTTTAAAAAGAAAAAACCTTGTTAAACTACAGGATTTAAGGCTAAAAATGCATGATCGTAGCACCACATTCTCTTGATGTCAGATATGTTACACTTGTTTGTTATTTGTTTTGTCATCAAATGATTTTTAAATCGATGTTTATTTATATTACTTAACATATCTAGACTAAACTCTAAATTGTTCTATAATTTTTTATTTCATAAAATTTGTATTTGGTATCTAAATTATTATCTGAATGGAATCCAAATTATTCTTACAAAACAAATTTAAATATTAAAAAAATAAAAGTTATTTGTCTTAAGTTGAATTGCATTGTTCATGTGGATTTTTTTATTATTATTATTATTTACTTGATCCTAGAATATACAAATTCTATTGCTTTTAAAAAATTGTCTTAGAATTTATGTAAACATCTATGATAATATAGCAATCAGGGCCTGATTAAATAATTTTCCAAGACTGCTGTGGCCTTTTGTACATGACAAAACATACATGTTGTTATAAAATTGTTAGTTATTGAGTTATTAGACAAAGTGTGCTGTTAACTCTTTGATTAGTATTGCCATGTACAAATGTCAGTAAAGTGTTTAATGATTTGTATAAAATTTTTAGATTTTCATACAGTTAATACCTGAAGCTTAATTTAACTATACTAAGGAAATACACTTGTTTAAATAAGTGTAGTTGTTATATTTCTATTGTTTTGAATGCTATGCAAACATAACAATTTATTTTTTTTTTAGGTATACTGCGGCTTGCTCAAAACTTCTTGTACAGTATAAAGCTGCTTTTAAACAAGTACAAGGGGAAGAATTTCCCTCTGTGGAAGTATTTATGAAGAAATTTAGAGTGAGTAAAACATATGTATTTAGATTTTAAAATTACAGTAGACTCCCTCAAATCTGCATAGCTTGGAACCAGACATTGTGCAGATTTTAGAATTTTGCATATTTCTGATAGTTTTGGTATAGCAAGAAAATAATGTTTTGAGCATATTAATTTGTAGTTTTTTATGGTAAAACAATTTTATTTTTAGATTTTATAAAACATGTGCTACACTTGTATTTTGGAGGCAGGTGAATTTATCTTTGAGATTATCTTTTTTATTTACTTCAAGATTAACAAACTTAAAGAATTATATATGAGTGAACTCAATCCTTTGTTTAAAAGGAAATGAATTTTATGATTGAAAACAAAACTGAATATTGAGGAAAATTCATTGAATCTTGAAAGGATTGTGCGATAGTTGACTTTAATTTATTTGAAGTTTGGAGTTCAGGGACCGATATACAAATTTGGGAACCTTGGGCACAAATGCTTATGGAGGCTGCCTTGCACCGATGCTTACAGGAGGATTGAGTAAAAAAAAAAAAAAAAAAATTGAAAAGGATACTTACTAAAGTAACCCCTATTGACATTAATAATTACTTTTAAATATAATTATTTCACAATTATGAAATTTAAATGAGTAGACGTTTTATAATAAATTGTGTGGTGCTGGTTATCTTTTCCTATGCAAGTTTATATATCTGAAATGATAAAGTATGCAACAACTAATAATAAATTTTCCGTAATACCAAACTACAATTATTTAAAATATTAGGGGGCTCTGCTGCCTATGATCTACACTCACCAATCCCCCCAAATTAACTGTCGTTAACAGGAATAGGATTAAATAAGAATTAAAAATACAATGTATTTTTTAAGTGATAAAAATAAAAGAAAATATTCACTATAATAAAGTAATTAAATATGGATGTTTCAGATAAAATATGTTATAAAAATATAATATGAACACAATAGAATGTAGAATGAAGTGTTAAAACTATATCAGATTCTGGACAATAATTGAAAAAACTTCAGCAGCATTTTAAGGTCCCTGAAATTGAAGACCCTGGGCTCGTGCCCCAAATGCACTGCCATACATCAGGCACTGTTGGTGTTATGATGAGGTCTATTCCATGATTTTCATGTACAGATTTTATCACTTTTATTTTAACCATCTTTAATCTTTAGAATAATTTTTCTTTATAATAATTGATACACATGTACACTGTTGGCAGTCTGAGAGTTAATTCTGCATAATGATTTAAACTAGTGCCTGCAAAACATTTATTGTGGTTTATAAAACTATTTAGCATGGATAGATAACGAATTTTCTACCTCATTTAATATAATAATTAAACAAAAATCACAGTGATATTAAAAAAAAAAAAAAATCACAGCAATGAAGTAAGTTTGAATCAAAGCACATTATATAGATTTATTCATTTGTGTTGCTTGTTTGTTTGTATTCAGTGACACTACAATTTAGTATTTTACACACATGTATCTATTAATTTATCGATATATTTTATTCAATAATATCATACTTTTAGCTTGATTGTCCTGCAGCAATTCAACGTATAAAAGAAGATCGACCTATCACTATCAAAGATGACAAAGGGAATACGAGTAAATGCATTGCAGATATTGTTTCAGTAAGTCTTGTTTTTTAATTCTCGTTATCTGAAGATTATTTCACATTCTTTCATTTAATGAAAGTAAATTTTATTTTTATTATCATAATGCATGTTGTTTGCAGCATCTCAAATTAACTGAACAAGGGAGTAAATTAAAACTACAGGGCTTGAAATTCAATTTTTCGCAGGAGGGGAGTCTCCCTACCAATATTTATAAATGGAGGGGAGTTGAGCTATTTAGGAGGGAGAAAAAAGTCTAAAACACACTGTTATTTTCGTGCTATTTAAAGAGTTACATTAATTATTTTGTCATGTCTGTATTATCTTTTGACGAAATTCGCGTTGTTTTCATGATCTTTTGATGAAATTTGCGTTTTTTGCGATCCTTTGACAAAATGCACGGTTTTTTTTTTTTTGTTTTTTTTTTCGTGATTCTTTGTCGAAATTCGCATTTTTTCCCCTCGATCCTTCATCGAAATTCGCATTTTTTTTTTCCTCGATCCTTTATCGAAATTCCCATTTTTTTCCGCAATCTTTTGACGAAAAGCGCGTTTTTTCTGCGATCCTTTGATAAAATTCGCGTTTTTTCACGATCCTTTGATGAAATTCGCGGTTTTCTTCAGCGGCCCTTTAACTAAACTCACGTTTTTTCTGCGATCTTTTGACACAATTTACATTTTTCCACGATAATTTGCCAAAACTCGCGTTTTTTCCGCGTTCCTTTGCAGAAATTTACAATTTTTTTGCTATTTTTTTATGTAATTTGCGTTTTTTGCGATCCTTTGATGTAATTTTTTTTTTTTGTGATTCTTTGATGAATTTTGAGTTTTTTTTTTTTTCGTGATTTGACGAAATTCATGTTTTTCTTCGATCCTTTGACAAAATTCCTGTTTTATTCGCAATCCTTTGCGGCAAAATTGATTTTTTCGGCGATCATTTGTCGAAATCTGAGATATTTTCTGTTGAACTTATGACCGATTTTTCATAATTTTCAAAACATAATGCCTTAAATTTTCAGAAAATTCGGAACAGATTCCCCCCCCCTCCCTAAATTCGCCAATCGGTCGCAGACAATTTTCAAACGATCTAGAAAAAAAAAGAATGAAATTTGTCTATTGGTCGCAAGAAAAATAAGTGTATTTCAACGATCTTTCGTGGTAAAAAACCCGCAAAATATGTCAATTGGTCGCGCAAAAATATCGGAAAATTCGCAAGCCGTTCGCGGGAGTTGATCGTAATTTCAAAATGCAAAATTTTCAGGAAAATTGTGGGAATTTTTGGACGGGACCCTCCCGCCCACGATATTCTTTGGGCGGGATTTCAAAATTTTGGGCGCAAATCCCGCCATCCCGCCCTGAAATTCAAGCCCTGAACTATAAGAAAATACACTTCAATTCAAAAGATAAAATACAATGCTAAAATTTTAAACACAGAAACAAGCCATCCGAAACTTTTTCTGTACCCTGTAGTTAATTATTTTTATGATTTAAATAATATTCTAAAAATGAAAGTAGTAAGTATTATTCTAAAATTAGCAATAAATAAGTACGGAACTATGCCAACAACTATTACAGAAAATGAATGTGAAAAAAGTAAAACAATTTTATCTGCAATCAAAAAGTTACGTCTTCAATTCTGAAACTGCCGATTAACGAAAATATGGATATTTCCAGCACTAATTTTTCACCAACTGATGATTTAAATGACCAGTGTAAATGTGTTTTTTTTATAATGGTAAATATATTATGGGAATATTAATATTTTTAACAATTTAGAAAATTTATTGTGCCTAATTAGGTCGGACATTACAATTTCTAGTGAAGGCCAAACCACTGCTCACCTCGCATATGACAAGCAGCTATGACATTCAGCTAGAGTTTCCGGAAAAATCTACTAGGGAAAAATAACGCCAACTTTTTACCCATCAAAAATAATTTTGTAAAATAATTCATAGGTTCTTGAAGGAATTTTAAAACTTTTTTTGATAATTTATACTTATTATTAACTAATTTTTATTTTTAATTGCTTTTTTAAAAAGAAACTATGTTAATAGTCTGATAAGTGGTCTCAAAAATACATTTTCAGAAAGTTATGCTGCTGTAAAATAAAAAAATATGATTTTATTGATTCTGAAACTTTAAATGTATATAATCTATTTAACCTTATATACAGGGTTGGCACGGTTTAAACCAAGTGGTTTTAACCATGGTTTAAACCACGGTTTAAACCAATTGGTTTTTTTGTCAAAAAAACCATTTGGTTTTTTTAGAAAAAATCTAATATAATATTTTCTCTTTTTTGTAATTTGTTTTAAATTATTGATAGAAGTAATTTCTACTTTTAACACTTCATCTAAGCAGTCAACATGAGACATAATAAGCCTAGGTCATGTTTCTATGCATGTAGAATGAAAATTAGCATGTGCTGATGAACATATCTGGTACCCTAAAGATTTTTCTTAAAACGTATGAAATTAGAAAAGATAAAATAGATAAATAATATTCAATATTTAGCATAAAATATTTTCATTTAAAAAATGCAGATTATTTACAGCAGTTTAATAACAAAATACAATGATCTTTAAGATTTTGGTTAAGTTGTAAAAGAAAATTTTCTGGATTGGGATTGGGGAAGATTGTCCTTAAAGAATTTAAAAGAGTAACTTAAGATATCAAATTGAATAACACAGCTTGCAAAAATTGAGTGTTAGTTATAGCATTTCAATAATACCAATCAATCTTTTCTGTTAGTTGCTGAATCTAATGGCCAAAAATATTGACTTGGACACTTGGAGTTATCACTCAGAAAACAAAATAACCAGAAGTATTTCAATATTAAAAAAATAAAAATAATAACAACCATAGAATGATATATTATATTCATGAAACTGCATCAAATGTTTATTGATTGATTATATTATTAATCAAAGGATTCTTCATACGATTTTCAAGGTATCTATGTTTCACTGTGTAGAGCAGTTTACTTTGAACATAAGACATAGCTGTTACTAATAGTGTTTAAATTAGAAATGATTTCAATTTTCTATATAATTGACTGTAATTATTAATTTAAATATTTTAAAAAATTATATTACTTATATAATATTCAAAAATGTTTATTTTATCAACAGATATGCATCTGTATGCAATAGGAAATTATATTTTAAAAAACCCGGTTTAAACCAAAAAAACCTGGTTTAAACCAAATAAACCGGTTTTTTTGGTTTTTTACAAAAAAACCTGGTTTTTTTCCAACCCTGCTTATATAGGGCTTTAAAATGCACCAGGCATGAATGCTAGATGCAATTTGCATCTAAAGTACTAGTTCTCTTGTAAGTATGAAATCTGTTGATTTCTTAGATAGGTTTCTCAAATTTATGTGTCAGTACATATCTTTCAGTATACAGATCTTATTTATATAAAATCCAAGTCTCTGTGTGTCCCTCACAATTCCGGTTAGACCGCCTCATTCACCGCGGCCATGTTAGGATTCTTATGGAGAAATCGGTATGAGCTTTAACAATGAGTAATTGTTGAAAAGTTCTAATAGCAGCCACAATAGGTTACCACAATAGAGCCAAATTTTGACCAACTCGGCTAAATATCATCAAATTTGGTGATAAAAATAAGTTGCTATACATGACGCCAATTTGGCGATAGCTGACATATTTGGCAAAATTACCATTGAAATTCACTAATTTTTTATAGTCGAGCTCACCAAAATTTAATTTAAACTCAGTGCATTTAAGGTTTTTTTCAAAATCTATGAGTTAGAATTTAAAGTGTAATGTGCGAAAATGTACAACATTGCATCTTCAATCCGATGCCACTAATAAAATAACTGTCACTAGATGGCTCTGTAGTATCTGAGCTCTTAACTGCCCAATTTTAATGCGCTTTACCTAGTCGAATACAGAAATTAAATTCTCAATAATTTTCCAGTATAGAGAATTTGGCAAAATAGAGAACTTTATACACCTCGATATCTCATTTTCCATCATTTTTGACGGGCTATCTTTCTAGTATCATATAAAATGTGATACAATCTAAAAAACTAGTATGTTGTGGCCATCACAAAATTTTCTTCTATATAAATCACGTCAATTAAATCATTTAAATAGTAAAAGAAATTACATCAATTTAGAACCAATTCGTATCAAAGTATACCTGAATTTGAAGTTTGATGAAAATTCGTGCATTAGTTATTGAGAAAGAGCTGTAGGGGAAATTCTGAAAAATGCAGCATAGCAGCGCCACCTGTTGAGCGATTTGCACCAAAACACAAACAGCACTAATTAATATTAAGGTATACCGGAATCTGAAGTTTGATGAAAATCGGTGCATTAGTTCTGGAGCTAGGGCTATTGTGGAAATCACAAAAAATGCAGCACAGCAGCGCCACCTGTTGAGCGATTTACACTAAAAGGTACGAAACATCAATTCATGTCAAGGACTTACTGAATCTGAAGTTTGATGAAAATCCGTGCATTAGTTCTAAACATTGAGCTATTGTGGAAATCGTAAAAAATGCTGCATAGCAACGCCACCTGTTGAGCGATTTACACCAAAACATAAACAGCACTAATTCATATCCAGGTATACCTGAATCTGAAGTTTGTTGAAAACCCAAGCATTAGTTCTTGAGATAGAGCTATTGCATAAATCTAAAAAATGCAGCATAGCAGCGCCACCTGTTGAGCGATTTACACCACAAGGGGCAAAACGTCAATTCATGTCAAGCACTAACTGAATCTGAAGTTTGATGAAAATCCGTGCATTATTTCTTGAGATTGAGCTATTACGAAAATCGTGTAAATGCTGCAAAATGCAGCATAGCAGCGCCATCTGGAGGGCGATTTGCACCAAAATGTTACCAGCACCAATTTATATCAAGTATTAACGGAATCTGAAGTTTTATAAAAATCCGTGCATTAGTTCTTGAGATAGAGCTTTTGCGGAAATCCTGCAAAATACTACATAGCAGCGCCACCTGCTGGGCGATTTACACCAAAAACTAATCAGCACCAATCTATATCAGGGACTACCTGAATATAAATTTTTATTAAATTCCGTGCATTAGTTCTTGAGATAGAGCGCCCACAAAATTTGTGTCACATACAGACAGACAGACGGACAGACAGACTCACAAACATTTTGTAAAAACATGTTTTTTGGAATCTCTGACCCATAAAACGTGTAAATCCGTCGAAAACTGGAATTCGAAAATTTTCATGAAACCAATACTTTCTTCTTGTCAAGATAGAAGAAAGTAAAAATATGGACAACATGATACAAATGCATTTTCTTTAAGGTAAAACCTACGCCCTTAATCAGTAATGTTTGGTTAAATAGAAACAAGAATTCTCATTCATAGTCGCACCTGTTTTTTTTTTTTAATGACTTGTAACTTTATTCTTTTATTTATAAGGAAACACTTGATTAATAAAATAAAAGGAAATCATAGGAAGTAGTATTCTGAATATATGGAAGAAATGTTTTGAAATATTTTAAACAACTCTTTCATATTTTTTATGTAAAGATGGAGAATAATAGACTTTTATGAAAAAATGTAGGCACGTTATATACAGAATTCAGAAAAACATTATTAAAAAATAATAATAGTATAAAAAACTCAGTAATTATTAGGGATGCACCGAATATTCGGTTTGGCTGAATATCGAAATATTCGGCCAAACCGAATACTTAAAAAAAAAACCTTTTAAAACATATTTTTTAAAACCTTATGCAACTTCTACGTTTAACAGTCAACTTATAAAAATATTCAGAATAATTAGAAATAGAATCATATTTAAATAAAAGAGAATGTTTTTAGATTATTTATTTGCTGTTTGTTAAATATTATTTAAGAAAATTAACCAATCACAAGGATTTTCACAGGAATTGATTATGTACAAAATGCAAGTTCCTGAACATTGTCCAGTAAATAATCTGTTTCTTGGCAAGATTTTAAGAACAACGTTTTCAATCTCTGAAAATGATTGCCCACTCCAGACACTGATCTAGGATGCATTTAAAAACTTCCTTGCTTAATCAAAGGGAGTAGAACAGTTATTCTTGCTGAGTTGCCACCATATAAAATTTAAATATATCGTATTACTTATTTACTTTAGTCTGTTCCTGACAAACAAATAGTATATGATCGTATACAATTTTTCTTCCTATTTTTTACAATTTCTCTTTGATTTTGAAATGTTTGTTTTAGAATTTAAGAAAATTTTATTCATTTGTTTTAATTCTCAGAAGAAGCAATGAAATTAAAAATTTTATTAATTAAGAAAATGTTATAACTATCCTCTTAAATAACTCAAAACAGATTTTTTTCAGCATAAAGTTTACTTGAAAAAAGCACTCGTTTATTAGAATAAAAGTTTCTGTTTTAAATATTATGTAAAATTGTTTTAAAATTTAACATTTTAATGCCTTGAAACTTTGAAATATAAAAGTATTCGACAAGCTGAATATTCGGTATTTGGCCGAATAGTTACTATTCGGCAGGCCGAATATTCGGTATTCAGTTCACCTGTTGGCCGAATATTCGGTATTCAGCCAAAATCACTATTCGGTGCATTCCTAGTAATAATTCATCTATTTTTACTATTCTATATGCAGTTTTACATCTCCCTTCACAATTTCCTTGAACGAAGTAATTCTGTTTTGTAAAGTGATGAAGTGATTGACTGACACCAGGATTTACAAACAAATTTATTAGAAAATAAATAGTTGCTTACCTTCACATGCATCATAAAAGGAAAATTTCAATTAAATATTCTGGCTGCCAGTAAACTTAAAATTAGGTGGTTACAACCCACAAAAGTGTTAAACCCCCAGCCATCACAATTAAGGTCACTGGTGGTGTATATTACATTACATTACATATTTTATTGCTTAATACATTTGAAATATTTTAATTAATTATTGTTTGTTTAATCAGTAATGATTGTGACAGTGACTTCTAGCTTCATAGTGTAAAATTTTGCTGCCAAATACCACCTCTGTGTTTATTTCTAGGTTTTTAAAATTCTGGTTTTGGTTACATATTGATTAATCAAAAACTTTCTTGAGTCTTAGAAATAATCAAATTATAATCACCAGATATATTCAAAAATTATAATCTAGAATTCTTAAAAAAAACTGAAATGATCAATTTTAAATAAAATGCAATTGGAATTGCTTGCCTGCTTTTAACTTAGTATAAATCCTTAGACTTGTTTTAATATAGTGCATATAAATAAAACAGTATCAAGAATAGATTGCTCAGCAGCATGTATATGTTAATTAAAACGAAATATAGTAAAACCTCTTAATGCCAGACACTTCAGGAACATAAAATTTTCCTGCTATTTGAATATGTCCATTATTCAGAGGTAAAAACATACAAATATGCCAGGATTGAAAAAGTATTCATTGAATAGAGGTGTCTGCTATTCAGGAGTGTTTATGGAGGTTTTACTGTATTGTGTAGATAGGATTTACAATGAGTTAACATTTTCTTTCAATCTGTAGTGATAGCAGATGAAAGTTATGATTTTTTTCTCTTCTTTTTAAATTTTAAAATTAGTTTTAATCACAATTTAAACTAGAAAGTACAATTGAAATGATTATTTTAACAATTGAATCATAAGAATGGTGTTAAATTAAGAAAAAAAAAGTGTAAACTCTAAGACTGAAAGTCAAAATGTTTAATAGTAAAAATTGTTTTATTTTGTAATATTCACGTAAACTGAAAACAATTTTTTTAGTGAGCATAAGCCTAAAAAATGATTAATTTATGTTTTAATGACAAGTAATTGCCAGAAAAGATTCTTGTAAAGGGGAAAATAAATCTTCAAAATTAGAAAATTTTCTAAATAAAACTAGATTTTTTTTTTTTTTTTTTTTTTTTTTTTTTTTTTTTTTAAATAAATACTTCAAAATTTCTGAAAATTTTACATCTCTAGTAGTTTATTTTTCTTTTTGCTTTTACTTTTATTGACTTGTATTCTTTTTTTTTTTACTGTTCTTTTTCTTTTATAATAAAGTAATAATGTTATATTCATTCTTTTGTTTTGGACATGAGATTTGTTTCGTCTTGATGTCTTTAATAAATTGTCGATGATTTTTATAATATTTTTTCCAACTTTAACTTAAAAAAAAAAAAAAAGCACTGTTTGCATTTAGTTTTATATATGCTTATAACACTGTAATGAACACTGAAAGATGGTTTTTTTATATAATGTCATATTAATGGTAATATTTTAATGATCCTTTTTTTTTTTTTGCAATTCTTAGCTCTTCATTACTATCCTTGATAAACTAAGGCTGGAACTAAAGTCAATGGATGAGGTAAAAATGAATTTATCTATACTTTATTTACTTTAGTTAAGTATATATATATATTTTTTTTTTACCTGATGAAACAAAGAGATCTCATGTATAATTTTAAATATTCAATAATTTCGAGCATAATTTCACTGCTGAAAATAATTGAAAAATTATTTAAAATTATATATGTGTTCACCGATGCTGGGTTTATTTGTAACTCATATTTCGCTGCAGGATTATGTGCTCATGAAGACTTTTCCATCTTGTGCTGCAGTTGCAGCCTTACCAACATATATGAGTGAGAGATGCTAAGCTGGGTATCGTCCTCATAGCTTAAATGGTAGAGCACTTGGAGTGCTATTCCAAGGGTTCCGGGTTCGATTCCGGACTTGGACATTTTTCACTCTGTTGTTTCTACGCTTAGTTAGCAATGTGATAAATCATATATTAAATATTCTATCTCATTTTCATTGTTTTAAATTAAATCAAAACTTCTTTTTATTGATTTTAAAAAAATTTAAATTTATAATTTGAAAAAAACAAAGTACCATGTTATCTATCTTTTTGAAGCTTTGTGAAGATCTAACTTATCCAATAGTTAAATAAACAATAAGTACGGCTAGTCAATGTATACAAAATATTTTAAAAATCTATAATTAAAATCACATACTACTTACAATAATAAAATACAATTATATTCCAACATTTTCGGACAATAAAAAACTTGTCCATCATCAGGGAAATATCCAGGAGAAATCAACACGTTACAATATCTACTTTGAAACTGTTGGAATATAATTGTACTTTATTATGGTGAGTAGTATGTGATTTTAATTATAGATTTTTAAAATATATTGTATACACTATTAGCCGTATTTATTCTTTATTCATTGTAATACAGTGTGATGAGTTATTTTAGTAGTATCCAATGGTTAATTAATAAATTCCTTTCCTTTTCATGACTCAGTTGCAATGTTGCAATATTTGAAACATTTTTATCTCTTCTTTCTTTCAAGACCTCAGGACATTCTTATGCATTGTTTTGGGTGGGGAGGAGTGGAGACTCCTTTAAAGTTTTAATTCTGATGTAAGTTATTACATTTTGATATACAGCAGTTGTAATGTAGAAAATGGTGTTCGATAAAAGAAGTGATTTCTTTATCAAGTCTATCCTACTTTTCGCTTCTGGATTTTAGATCTACATTCTTCTACAGATTTTGACTTTAAAATTTTGTTTTTACATGCTCAAACAACTTTACAATGTTTTTTAATAATCTGTGGTTTTTAAACTTGTCTTTGTGCAATATTATTACAACATTTTATACTTTTTTTCTCTAACACTGTCTTCTTTACAATTTTTTTAGATTTTAATTGTTTTTTAGCTATGATATTTTGAATTGATTAAATGGTTTTATTTATACATTCTATGATTATATATTTCATTAAACTGTGTTGTTTTTGTTCATCTTGTTTTATGCCATGCTTTTAAATTATATTTCTATGTTTTTATTTTAACTTTTTCTTGGCAAAGCATGTCCCCAATGAGACTTTGTGCCATTAATCAACCAACCAACTTACTATTTTCTGAAAATCGATCATATTGAAATAAACAGATTTTTTTACTCATATTAGCCATGATCCTGCTTTTGTATCTTATAAAAAGTTAAAAAATCTTAATATACTTTAAATGGAGAATCATTCTTAACGTGCAAATAGCTTGTTTTAATTGTGTCTTTTTTTATCTGTGCTCATATTAAACAAGTTTGACTGTATATAATAAAATTAATATTATATTTGTTTTCTGAATTTACCAAAAAAATTGGATTTCTTTTCCCCCCCAAAGAGTCAAAAGATGTCATATAATTTAAATACAACACACAGTTGCCACACAACTAGTAATATTTTATTACTAGCCTCCCTTGGTGACCAGTTTGGTCTCCTTTAAATCTATGCTAAGCATTGTATCATGTTACTTTTATTCATAATTTAATTTACTTGCTTAATCCTTCGCCAAATCGGAAGATTCTGATACAGAAATCATGAACTCGGTATTTTTATGTTAGCCGAGTGCAGGTGATAAATCACCAAACATTGTACCCGTCGTATTTTTTCTTATTTCATTAATTTCATTTAAAATATAATGCTTTCACCCATTTTATTTAAAATACATAACTTTAATTTAAAACTGAAATGATTAAAATTTATGACTCTCAATTTTCTCTTATTTCTTAAAAAAAAAAAAGAAAAAAAAAAAAGTAATAAATAATACTATAAACTATGACATTTAATTTCAACATCAAAGCTTTGTTTTATTTTACCTCACAAAAAATTGTTTATGACAGTCGCATGCGATGGACTATTATAATACTCATGATATGATGGCGATGGAACAATATTTGGCGATTTATCACCTGCGCCCAGCTAACATTAAATTACCAAATTGGCTGTTTGGCATATAAAAAGTGAGGCGTTCAACCCGGAACTATTGATGACAGTCACATGACTTAGGTTATTATTATAGAGATTGGGATGAGCAAAGTGAATCCTCTAATAGGCTACACAAATTACATTTGTCGTACACTTTACAAAAAAACTGTTCAGTATTTTGACTTGAAATTAAACATAAAAATAAATTATGATCTGTATATTTGCATAATATTATTTTTTTTTTTTACAAAATAACCTTAAAAAAATTATTATTTTAATTAATTTATTTTACATGTTTTTCCATTACGGATGCATTTTTGCAAATAAAAAATGAAACACGTATATTTTCAGAAGAAATAATAAATAATGGAGTTAGTCATTGTAGATATAATCATGATTAATTAAATAGTTTCATGATTTCTTTTATGAAATTTTTTAAATACCTTTTTTTTAATGAATTAAAATTTGTGAAAATTTAATTATTTACATGCAATTATAAAAGTATTTTGCAGTGTTAAGAATTCCAATACTCAATTTATTCTTATTATGTGAAATCATTTGTGCAGACAGTACTTATGCATTTTAAAAGAATTATATTATGATTTTTTTTTAAGTGGCAACAAAGGAATTGTAAACAATTAAAATTAATTGTTAAATTTGTTATATTATAAATAAAAAATTCCAAGGAAATTCTTAGTTATTTAGCTGAATTTACATTTCTAAAATTAAAATGCGCCAAAACATAAAATAACGTTTTTGCTTAATAAAGGTACAAAAATAATATAAAAAATATTGTTGCTTTCAAATATTTGTCTTATTAAATAATGCTTTGCGAATCCAAACAAAGCATGGCTTTTGCTAATTATAAAATAAATTTCAAAGGCTTACCATTTGACAAAAGTTTTATGAAGGTTTGTGTCAATCCATAAAGTCTTCTAAATTCTACTGATATCAATTTACGATCTGTCAGATAGTAAGTTCACTGCTAGTGGCAGTGTATGCCAATGGCACCAGGTGCATGTAAAATCAGACGTGGGTGCAAAGTCCTCCAAGTTACCTATGAATTATACCTCTGGAGGTGCCTTGCCAGGTGAAGGTCTCGTCACCTGACCAAGGCTCTAAATTATGAGGTCAACTTCAGTAGCAATATGCACGTGCCAAGCAACAAGATGAAAATGTTAAGTAACTGGTATATCAAAGTTCACAACTAAGCAGTAGGCACTGCTGATAGGATGAAGATCTACGCGCTCGTCAGGTTTTTAGCAGTCACCCATCCTGATACCAGGTATCGAACTTGTTCAGTTCGAGCAACCTGGCAGGTAGGGGCCTGGTCATCTGTTAGAAAGTTCATTGTTAGTGGTAACACATCACACGTTATTTGTGAAATGATGCTACTAAAACACGATTTTCAATATACACTGGATTCCCATTAATGTGGCTCTGCTTAAAACGTATCTTCGATTAATGCAGACACATTCGTTTCTCCCATCGTATTCCTATGAATGTTAAGGGCACCATTTAATGTGGGTTTTAGTTAGTGTGAATGAAAAATGGCTTCCCTTGGAAGTCTGCACTAATGGGAGTCCACTGTACTAATATGAATTAATCAAGAAACATATCAAAGCCTATGAATGGCACAGTTAGGTGTGTTTAAATATCTGAAGAGTGTTGAAGCATGGCCGTTTTAAAAAGTAAATAAATAACTTTTGACGTGAATGTAGAAGTTTTGTATAAATTCCTGATTCATTTCAAGTGAAAAGAATTTTATTTTCATAGTTAAAAATGTTTTTTGCATTTATTAAAACTTTTTTTTTTTTTTCTTTCCCTTAATTGTGTAATTTTGTAAATAAATGTGTGAACATTAGTATTAGTTTTGAGATTTGTTATGGAGTTCAACAGTTACAGTTTAAATTGCAAATTTATTCAATATTAGCACATTAATAGTAAAAGAATATTTGGCGGGTAGCCAGCAGAACTGAAAACTGAGAAATTTAATTGAAATCTGGAAATTTCAGTGCAGTGCCATTCACAACATTATTTCATGGGAGAGAAAGAGGGAAATGCAGTTCAAGACCTGCACTAAGCAACTCTAAAATTAAAAAAATTTGTGCGCCATATGGTTGTTTTTACAGATTTGGCATGAAGTATGTTTGAAGTTATCGTTTTGATACTGTGATTGTAAAATGATTGTTGGCCAAAAAAATCATATTGAAAAGCGATCTGGAAACATCAAGGAAAATGTAAAACCTTGAATACTGGCTATCCTGATTTAGTTTCACATAATGTTTGACCCAGTAGCAGAAACTGTCCAGCATGGCAGTGGGTGCTGCAGATTATTTTAAACCTTGCAGATTAATCCACTAGCTTAAAAAGAAAGCCTGGGCTTAGAAAAAAGCTGAAATTTACTTTTAAGTCTCTAGATTTATGGTATATGTTTCATAATTTCATTATATTTTCTTTATAAAGGCAAATTTTTCTTATTTTATGGGATATTGTTGTTTTAGTAGGCTTAGTCTAGCACTATTGTGTCACAGATAAATTTTAGTAAGCTGCAGACTGACACAGAAAATTCTGCTTCTGGAATGTTTGATTAATTTTAAATGTGTGTTATTAATTATGATGATTATTTTTTTTTCACATTGTAATTTGATCTTTATATAGCTTCAGCCTGATTTGCGTGAGTTGCATGATACCATGTGTCGTCTAACTTTGGTACCAGCTGATTTTGAAGGGAAGCAGAAAGTTTACGAATGGTGAGCCTAATTTATTTTTTTCAATTACAAAATATGAGGTGGTCGTAATAAGATTTAACTACAAAAAAATTAAGAAGAATCGTGGTCATATTTATTTAAGTTTTGTATAAATGCTTATGAAACTGTGGAATATGTATATATTTTATATTTAATATATTTCTTTACTCTCTACAAGCAATAATTGGTGGAAGTCTGTTTTAATTTATGGTATGCATTTTTAACTAAATTTTTTAAAACCCTGGATGGGTTTATAAATTTTATAGATTGTATACAGGGCTGTGCATAAAAATTTGTAAACATTACTGTCAATAAGCTTGAATTACTTAAGTTTTTTTTTTTTTTTTTTAATTGAGTTAAGCATTTTCCGATTGAACTATATTTAGTGTACTGAAAGATGTCTATACAATATAAACAAAGTCATATAAAAGGCTATGGATGGTAATTGCTGGAAGCTCATAGTTAGTTGTGTTATGCAATTTTTTATCTGAATTAAATTTTAATTTGTATTGTATAAAAAATCTGTAGATAATATACAAGGTTGTTCTGTAGAATTCGAATACATTTCCTTATATTGGTGGAAATTGCAGAAGGTGAGTTTTCAACTATTTTATGACTTTTCTAACATCTAAATTTTAGCATACTCTTCAATATTATATTAAAATATGTAGATCATATACATCACAAAAAATTAGACAACTTTTCCAACTTTGGATGGAACTTGCTAAAATTAGGTTTTCAAATATGTTATGCGTTTCTCTGAATTGCTTACTTAGCTATCTTTCATCTTCTCAAACTGTGAAGTTTCGTTACAGTATTCTAGAAGCATTAGAAAGTGTTTCATAATCTATGCTGGAATCATGATTTCCCTTTCTTCTTTTATGAATTCCATCTAAGTCATCCAATTCCCATTGTCATTTGTAAATTTTTATTTTATAACTCTTGCCCTCCTCCCATAACAATCTTGAGCTCTCTAAATTTTTCTGCCTGATCTGTTACTGTGCAGTGGCAATAATTAATCATCTTAATTCCCTCTTCCAAAATTTTAGACCCCCCCCCCCTCAAAAACCCTTTCCCACCACTCAAGTTAACAATATTTAAAATTCTTTTTTTTTCCTTTCCCTGCCATATTTGTTATTTTGCAATAATTTATAAATAATAGTTTACTGCCATATGTTAAAATACGCCCTCTCCCCAGTTGAATGTTTAAATGTGTTTACAAAAATCAAACATGTGTTCACAAATACATATTATAATCCATTTGTGTATTCAGTGTATAGGTCCTTACATTTTTTTTGTTTTTTGTTTTACTTTCTTGAACGTCGTTGATTTTTGTTTAAAAAAATGGGTTCAAATCAGAAAAATTGATTGCTTACCACCATCGATCTGACATCAATGTTATTCACAGACATGTTTTTGCTTTATACTATAGATTCAGTCTCTACATTTAAATATTGACCTACATTCCCGAAATGTTGGAGTTATGATATAGATGTAGATGATTTTTTTTTCTTCTTATACAAGTTTAGGCAAAGAGGGGAAAATTAAGTTTAAATGAATAAATATTTTAAAAATATTCTGAATTTAATGCAAAAAGGAAAATCAAAAAAGAAATTAAGATTTAAAAAAGTATATTCATAAAGGATTACTATTGTTCCATAAGTTTATCTAATAAAGTCTTTAAGATTGATAATTCATTATTAGGATCTTCAGGTTGAAAAATAAATTAAAATTTTTGCATGTTATTTCACTTTTATTTGGCTTATATATAACTTCCAGAAAATGCAGTGAGAGTTGTTGTGATAATAGACAATACTAGATTTTACATAATCCAATTGGCCAAACAAAAGAGAAATGAAATTTTCTGAGTTTTTTTCTTATGTTACCTGTGTTTAATTTATGCATGTGTAACTAAGCAGAAGTATTTTACTATGGTAATTAAATATTATTTGGCAGTTTAAACCATCGGTAAGAAAAATCACATGTCAAAAACGTGCTAACGTATGTGTCATGTTTAATAATTCCATATGAATTCCAAACATGTAATTTTTAACTAAATCTTTGAATTTGCTACAGGAAATGAAAAGTGACTATTTGAAATTCTTTTCAACCAAAGGTGATTATGATCTCTTTGTTTAAGCTAAAAATGCTGAGAAAGGCAACTATTTCATGTCAAAGCAATTTTTTTGTGATTTTTAATATCTTTCCAAAAGCGTAACAGGTTTTCTCAATGACGTTTTTTTCGTAAGCAAGTTTTTTCTGTAGCCAGTACCAATCATAATAAATAGTTTTACCATTTATAATATTTCTGAATGTTTTGAAATTTTCTCTTTGTGAGGTAGTTGAATTCTACATTAACAAAGTAAAGAACTATTTTGCACTCTTTTGTATTTTTGTAGGCTGCTAATTTTTCAAATATTTTTGGTATTTAAGCTACTATTAGAGAAAATAATTGAATGACTAGCTCACCCGAATGGCGTTGTCCAGGCAGACTGCCATTGAAAAATATAACAGTGGAGTGGACTTCATAAAATAATAAAGACTGAATTATATTTATTTAGGCACAGATGTCATATACGCACCACATTGTCGCAATTTTTTTTTAGTGTCAATTTGGCGAAAACTTTCAAACCAGTTACATTTATGTTTTTAAAAAGGGAATTACAATAAATTTAAAAAAAAGTTACATTAATAACTATAGAACAAAAAAAGTTATGTAATTAAAGAGAAAATAAATAAAAGTAAATAAAAAATTTATTAATAAATAAACAACAATGTCCAGATTACCATATCGAGCAAAATAATGACACTGTGGCGCCAGTTAAGTACCCCAGTGTGTATATGACATCGGCGTGAGAAAAAAATCGTGCGAATGCTGTGTGTATATGATATCTGTGCCACAAAAGAAATGGTCAGGGAAAATTATTACACTTACTTTTCAAGAATGGAAAGGTCAGGGAAGTTCTTTCGGTTGAACGTAAATGGCATATCGGTATAAGATCGAAGTTTGATATATGGCAAATTAAGAATGTTAAATACCAATATGAGGCATTTTATAAAACTGTTATTACGCCTATTTTGGTGATCACTTGTGCTGTGTGTTTGCCGGCCTTCTCGATCCAAACAATTTCGATTTTCTCTTCTTAATTAGGCTTCTTCTTCACTTTCAAGCATTCGCCGAGGTCTTTTACAGGCATTTCTAGTGATATTTTGAAGCTCCATAATTGCAGCGAAAGAGCAAAACGTAAATAAACCCGATTCACCTCAGCCTAAATCCTGTCAAAAGGCTTTTACACAATAACCAATAAGTTGTGTTTCATTCGGACGTTGTCCTTAAACAATTAACAAATTATTGCGATTTCTGTGCCACGTACGATAGCGTAATATATATATATATATATATTTTAGACTATAAGCAATGATTTTTGCTTTTAAAAAATTTCTGTGACAATCCTGTGCTCTTATACCAAGATTTAATTGTAGAGCTTTTTTAAAAATAGTAGTAGATTATATATTGTGTAGTTTGTAGTTTTTTAGTTGCTTTTATATCACTTATCTTTTTGCAGGCTTCAAACTATGTCAAGAATGGCTGCATCAGATGAGCTAACTGAAAGTCAAGTTCGCCAGTTGATATTTGATTTAGAATCTGCATACAGTGGTTTTAATCGTTTATTACATGAATCTTGAATAAAGACTGCCATTTTCTTTATATATAATTTTTTTAGTGGATGTATTGATTAAACAAGTAGAATGTATATATTCATTTATTATTTGTTATGTATGCAATGTTATTAAAAAATTCCAATTTCACACTTTTTGTTTCTGTTTGATTTAATACTGTACAACATTCAAAATTGTAGCGATATTAAAAGAGTTAATAAATTCTGTTACACTGTTCTAATTTTCTATTTCTATTATAGAGGAGTCTATAACAATATGATTGGATTTTAGAATATGACACCTATTTTAATAAAGATACTTTTATATGCAATAAGATCACATTAAGTATTTTTAAATACTGTTACAGAGACATTGTTATGGATTCCCAGTGACCATTATAGTCCTCCCCCCCACCCCCCTCCTAAAATTGTTTTCTTTCTGAAAATGTAGTACCAAAGGCTGGTATATCTGATTAAAAATGTAATAATGGAGAATCTGTAATCAGTAGAAAATATGTTACCCAAGCTTATTACTTTAACATATTAACTGTTTTGTCTGTAATAATAATGATTAGCTGTTGAAATACTTGTTAAGTGAGATTCCGGGATATGTAAATTGAAACGAAAATTCGAAAAGAAATATTCAAATCTGATCGAAACAAATTCAATTCACATTCCCCGAAATCACACTACGGCCGTACGTATAGTGGCCATGTAAATGCGATGTAAATAAATTTAAATAAACTAGAAGATAATGAACTTTCAAATGAATAAATAAATGAATGGTAGTTACTCACCCCTTGAAATGTTGTAGGTATGGAAACATAACATAAAACAATATTGCTAAACCAATCACTTTATTTATATAAAAATATACTTAATCGTGCAGGATCCTTGCAACAGATATATGCATTTATAAAAATATATTCATAATGAAAATAATTTAACATAGACTTTTCTTGAAACATCATTGCATATTATTAATAGTAGTAAAATTATATCGATGATTATTTTTCAATATTGAATTACTGACGAATAATACGATGGTGTAATGGTGATGAATCAGTCTGAAAGTTTTTCAATCCATATTATTTGTGAGAAATTGTCATTAGAGTTCAAGAAATCGATCAAAAAATTATATTATGATAAAATGTTATTAATGACTCCAAAAACACTTGAAGGACATTAATGTGATGATATCGAAACTTGATGCTAAGCCAAATAATGAGATCCATCATGCAAGTTCAAGTTCATTCGAAGTTAAGTGGTGATTGGAAATTACAAGTAAATTCTATGAATCATGATGAAAGGTGAAAGAGGCAGGAAAGTACTATTGGAATTTGGAAATGCTTATGCCGGGCTCCAACTATCAAAATCTATTTACGTCGGGTAGTTGGGAATCAAGATGCTCATACTGGAAATCACCATCAGTATTCCTGAAATTTCATGCAGGATGAAAATTCATTTCTTTAAAGTGATTTAGAGATATTCAGGAGAAATGAAGTCCACGAAGATAATTCTGGGAGTTTCACAAAAATAAAGATTTTTCTGTAAAAACTGTTGAAGAATATATTTAATTAATTTTCATCTTGAATTAAACGTTATTAATAAGAAACGGCTGCTCGTTGGGCCAAGGGGCCCAACGGCAAAAATTCCGTATCAGAAAAACGATGTTCTCTCTACCGATAAAAATAACCAACTGAATCTTTTTCAAATTGCCTGCCGAAATCTGGAAACGATCTCTGCAACGTCAGCCAATCAGAATATTTTTAAAGATGGCCTGTCGCTAGCACTTCCGGCGAAAAAGATTTTGTAGTAGGATTATGACCATGGAATGGCAACGCACTGAAGAAGCGGGGAGAAAAGGAATGTTTGCTATGTGGGAGTTCCTATGACGTCGAAAGGAATTTCCTGTCTGTTTTGAGATAAGGAATAAAACCTTCTTAAAAATTGCATCTTTTGGGATGCGAGGTGAATGGAAAGCAATAAAATTAAGGGAAGCTTTAGTAGTAATAATTTCGTTTCTCTGGCAAACGATTTCAGTAATTTTATGAAAGTCTACCAGAGAAATGGAAAAAGAAAATAGAATATAATAAATGTAATTTTAAATGAAATAATTAAAAGTAAAGATTTAGGATTTAATATTTAAAACTTAATAAAATTTTGCTGTCAAAATTGAAAGATGGTGAACGGAAGTAGATTATTAAAATTAACAGAATATACAAAATTAAGTTTATGTAAATTTAAGAAGGGGAAATGTTATGTAAAGCTTTTACAACATAACAATACTATTGTAAAATGTTATGACAAAAAATGGGGTATTTATTAGATCATTCTGAATACAAAAAAATGTAACTGTGCACGCGAAATCGTAATTAAAGGTCTCTTTCATGCCATACATGACTTAAGAAAGAAGATTATACCACCAATATTTTTTCATTTAAGTAAAGTTTGTTTGTTTATTTGTAAGGATTAATCTCTGGAACTACAGAACCAATTAGAAAAATAATGGTAGCAAATTAATAGTGACAATCCCTGTTCCAAAATAGGCTATATTTTATGTTGTTGCTACCCCTGAAGCAGAATATGCTTAAAAGTGCGACATACATCGCAAAACAATGGACTTCTCTGCAGAACATTTCAAATTCTCATTTTCAAGAAAATTCACCATTCAATTGAAGAAAAAATCGCGAAACTGGTCACTCAATGGCCGGAAAAAAAAATTGCAAAATTCTTTAATCCATCATTTGAAAAGATTGAAAAATTCATCAATTGGTTGCGAGAAAAACTCGTGCAATTCGTCAGTCAATCATAGAGAACAAATTGTGAAATTCTTCAGCCTGTTGTGGAAAAACAAACAAAATTCGATGAACAGTCGTGGAAAAAAATCATTGATTTTGGCCAATCGGTCATAGGTAACAAAATTTGCCAGTCGGTAAAAAGAAAATATAATAAAATTCGCCTAACAATCGTGTGTAAAAAAACTTGAAAATTGTCAGAAGATAGTCAGAAAAATCACGAAATTCTTCGATCAATTGTGGAAAAAATCCAGGATTTTTTTTTCCAGTCTGTCACAGGAAAAAGTTTGAACATTCGCCAATCAGTCATTGGTAAAAAAACATGAAATTTGTGGATCAGTTATATGAAAAAAAACTACGATTTTCGCCAATCGGTAGAAGAAAAATATCGCAGAATTCCGCTATCGGTCACAGTTAATAAACGTGAAATTCGTCAGTGAATTGTGGAAAATATCTCAAATTTCTTCAATCAGTCGCAGGAAAAAAATTGTGAAATTCAATGATTGGATCGAGAAAAAAATGCAAAATTCGGCAGTTGACAGAGGGGAAAATACGAAATAGTGCGATAATCGTAAATCGGTTGTTGGACAAAAACACGAAATTCATCATTCGATCGGAATAAAAGTGCAAAATTCTCCAATAGTTTCTTTCTGGTGCGTATGCCAACGTTTTACAAAATGCCTTTTGCATTTCTATGAAAGATGCAATTGCAGTTCTTCATATATAAGAAAATCTCCCTGCCTGTCGTTTTTATTTCCACAAAACATTTTTGATCAGCTGAAGTTCGTTGCAGAACATTGCAAAGTATTCTGCTTTGGTGGTTGCTACTATCTCCAAGGGGGTGCAGGAGCAAAAAACTTTCTAAAAATATGATTATTGTGTTACTGAAGGACCCAAAAAAACTCGAAATTTGGCATGGTAGTTAATTATAAGATATAAATGCTCTCTAAGAACTATTTCTAAAAAATTAGAAATTTAAAAGGGGTGAAACTATACAAAAAGTATTCTACAAATATAAATAAGTATGAGTAGTAAGCCAAAATTACGTCCACTACTAATCATATCATAATATTAAAATATTTATTTGCTTAAAAGACGTTATAAAAACACATTAAAAGAAATTTTTTTTTTTTCATATGCATTTGTAATTTTCTGTTATACATTCTGATGAACTTTAGTTCATCAGTCAGTTAGTTTAGATCTCTAGTTTGAACATATAAATATATTTTTTTAATTTACTTTTAATGTGCATTTATAATGTCTAAGCAAATAAATATTTTAATATGATATGAAAAGCATTCTAAATTACAATTTTTATACAATCTCAGGAAATGCCAAACCGATTTCAAAAGTAATGATGGTGATAGTCCTTGTTCCAAAATAAGCTATATTTTATGTCGGTGCCACTTACCACCTGGAGGTTACAGGAGAAAAAAAATGTTCTAAATTGCGATCTTTGTGATACTAAAGGGGATAGCAACTTGAAATGTTCTCCAAGAACATTTTCTAAAAAATTCAAAATTTATAAAGGTGAAATGAGCGAAAAGTGTTCTACATTACAATAGCTATGGAATTGTTAAGGATAGAAACTTGAAATCTAACAGGACTGCTACTTTTAAGATACAAATACACACATAGAACAGTTAAAAATAATAATAATTTAAAAGGGTGCATGAAAAAAAAATCTAAATTAGGAGTTTTGCGATACTGAAGGGACTAGAAATTTGGCATGGCGATTTAAGATACAAATGCTTGTTAAAAATGGTTTCTAAAAAAATTTGAGATTTAAAAGGTTGAAATGAACATAAATTATGATTTCTATGGAATTGTTAGGGATAAAATCTTGAAATTTGACAAAGTTGTTACTTTTAAGACACAAATGTTCACATAAAAGTTTAAAAAAATTTTGGAATTTAAAAGGATGAAATGCATGAGAAGCATTCTAAAATACGATTTCTATGGAACTGTTAAGAATAGAAACTTGAAATCTGACATATCTGCTACTTTTAAGCAGGGTTGTAGTGGGTAGCTGCCCGGGTACCCGCCCAGCTGCCTGCCCGGGCTGGGTTTTTTATAAAAAACCCACTTAAAAAGCCCGGGTTTTTTTAAGAGTATTTCTGGAAAGGAACAAATGATGTATTTGTTGTTCATGGTTATTTTGTTTTATTTATTCACTTCTTTGAATCTTAGAAAATATATTTGTACTAATTTACTTGCACTTTTAGATTGGGAACCTTATAATTTTAAAACGTTTTAGCTTTTAATTTAAAACATAAATTTAAGCTTTTCAGTTAGCTTCAAGAGTATTATATTTACTAAACTTACTATATTTATTAAATTATTTTATGTACTTTTTACTGCTGAATCCGAAAATGACCTTCATTTTTAACCATCACGTAAGGAAAATTAAATAAATGTTTTACATCTGTTTTATAGTATCAGATTTTTGCTATATTTTAACTTTGACATTTACAATTTGCAAAAAAATTATAACGTGATGGTTAAAAATGAAGGTCATTTTCAGATTCAGTGCTAAAACGTACATAAAAATCAATTATCAAAAATTAAAAAACTCAGCCGTCTCCTCTATTTTATAGTATTTGATTTTTGTTATTTTTTAACTTTGACAATTTATGATTTGCAAAACATCCTGAGATGATGGTTAAAAATTAAGGTAATTCTCAGATTCAGTGCTAAAAAATACATAAAAGTTAAAAACACAACCATCGCAATCTTGTGTTATCTAATCTAAAACTTTTTCTTAAACTTCTTGGCAGTAATCTATCTGAAATTTTTTGTGTTATCCAATATCCTGTAAAATAAATATGAATGGTAACCACCGAAAATCATAATAATATTAGATTGTCATCAGATTTACATCAGTATACATGTAAAATTTAATCTCGATCGGATATTTGAAACTTGAAAGTGAGTTAAATTTCGACTACAAATTTTGAACTGGGAAAACATACATACGATCGTTGAAGTTAAATAAAATAACATAATATTTGTTAAAAGAAATCATGAAAAGAAATAGTCTCAAATCCTTATAAAATAAAACACATGTTAAAATACAATAATTTTAGCCAATCTGAAACTTAATAAAAGTTAACTCAATCATAACACTTTACTATTTTTTTCAAAGCGCAGATACACATGAAAAGTTCTTTGAATACTTTAAGCACTTAGGATATGACCCCTCAAAGCATGGCCAAACTCATTTGTATTCAGATGGAGAAAAGTGGTATAAGTCATGCATTTTTAAAGTTTCATAACTCAGTCAATTTTAGTGTTATATGAATGGGATTTTTTTTGTCTGTCTTGTCAGTGTAATAGGAAAATTTTACTAAATATAACTTATAGCACCAGGGGCTGTATAAACACTTAAATTTCGTAATTTTTTAAGAAATGTTTTTATTGACCCAAATCGCTTTTAAAATATTTCTTTGCCTCAAATGAAAACATTTTTGTAATATTTAAACTATATGTGTATGACTAACGGTTTAGGAATTAGCCATTGGACACCGTTGAGAGTGGACACCCTGTATATACATAAGAAATATTTTTGTTGTAAGATATTTTTATCACCATTTGCTAATCTTATGATAATTTCAAAGGAGCAAGTTTTTTTAAAGTTAGGTATATTTATATTTTATTATTAAATAACACAGAATTGATAGCTTTGCAATATAAAATTTGTTTATTATTTAAATTAAAGGGATCATATAATATATATATGTATTTTAAGAACAGAGAAAAATATTGAGAACCTTATTAAGACTATGAAGTCATTCCCATCTATTAGACTATGAAGTGTTTGTTTACAAAGATTGTATTTGAGATCAGGATTGCCACTTGTTTCGGCAATCAAATTTCTTGCACTTTCCTAAGTAAAAAATTAAATTTTCCCTGAGTAATTCCTCTGAGAATTTTCAAAATTTCAACGGATAAATTTCGCAAAGTACCAAAATTTAGTAGCCAATTTACCCGGGGAAAATTGCCCATTTAACCCGGGTTTTTTAATAAAACCCGCCCGGGCTGGGTTTTTAACAAAAAACCCGGGTTTTTTACAACCCTGCTTTTAAGACGTAAAGGTATGCACACAACTGTTTTTTTTTTTAATTAAAAGGGGGCAGGAGAAAAAAATGTTCTAAACTTACGATTTTTACGATACCGAAAGGACTAAAAACTAGAAATTTGGCATGACAGTTACTTTTAAGTTACAAATGATCACTAAGAATGGTTTAAAAAAAATAAATAAAAGGATGAAATGAGCAGAAAACTTTTTAAATTACAATTTCTATGGAATTTTACATACAATTTGTTAATTACCTAATTCCACATCCATTTTAAAAGCACACAAATACCATTTGACATACTTCAACAACTATGTTATGCAAAGCTGCAGGTTTTGCTAGTATCTCATATAAAAATACTTTTTTGAGTAGTTGACAGGCAATTTATAAAAGTAAACAGTATGGAACCCATTATCCGGAAACCAGTTATCCAAAATGATATTTCCAATTCATTGATTACTCTTTTCAGAAAAAAAAAAGTGCCAGTTTGACAGTGCATTGCTTGACACAATATAATATGCAGTATAACTTGATGCTAACATCCAGTATGTAAAATAGAAGCATATTTAGTTAGATATTTGACATTTGGATTTTTATGCAAAGGAAACATAAGAAATTTTGTTTCCAAGATAGTCCCATAAAATTGTCTTATTTTAAACTCCAGTTAACTTTTGATCTTGTTTGCATGCAATATTAATTTGTGTAATCTAATAGTGAATTTGAAATCAGAATCAATGCCACAGCCACATATTTTACAAGAATCTGATCAAATAGATGTTGCTTTAATGTCAAACCAGTTATCCGGAATACATCTGACCCCAACCATACCGGATAAGTGGTTCTATACTGTATTAAATATAAAAACTATTAGTTTTCAATTAAAACTGTTTTTCTTCATTTGTGTTCTGGTAATGCAGATGGGATCATCTAATATCACTAATGCAAATTTACTTTCATCAGTCAAATTTATAAATATTATTTTAATGGAAATCAAAATTGAACCTGAATTTTATTATTGAATTATGAAATTGTACATAATACAGTAGAAGATCTTTATAATGCAAACCTAAAAACACAAGGTTGTGCGTTATATGGATCACATCATTAAATTCACCTTGTAAACATGGCCAAATATGTCTGACACATATCAAAATACATTAGAATATCTTTATACTACATTCCTTGTTACCAAGAGTTATCCAAATTATAAATTTTTGCATAATATAGGTCAGACAGTGTTAAATTTACTTTATAAACATGATCCAAATATAACTGACACAATCATCCCTTATATTATACATTTTCAAAAATGTTTATTGTAATAATGGCATTTTTTTTTCAGTAAAAAGCTCTTAAATTAGAAGGTAAAGTTGAACTAATGTATCAAATTTAGCCCTCTAGAGAGTAGCAACATTTTACAATGTGAAAATGCAGGTGCTTTTTAACTGCAAAAATCATTGTTTACATCTGAGAAATTGTGCATTATATGGAGAATTGCGTTATAAAGATCTTCTACTGTAATTACATGTTTGGAGATTAGCAAGGCTAGTTAGAAAATGAAAACTAAAGGATGTCAAAATCAATAAAAATATCACTTATATGACATTTACATAATCACATTCAAAATTTCATTTAAAAGAAAAGAGGATCTCTAAATGCTTTAAATGTGTTTTTGTCAAGTTATAAAATTAATTTAAAGTTTTATTTATATGGATTTCATTTTAATAACAAATGAGGATACGTTGAAAGTTTTCAATTTTAACATATAAAAAATTTAATTCATATTGAGTGGCAATAAAAAGATGTACAAAGAAGAAAAATAAAGAATTTTGCACTCTCTTCAACTTCAACGGCCATAAATCGATAATACATTGATCACTATAATGAGGCCTTAATTGTACCCTTTAAATAATTAAAACAACAATCAGTATGGCAGGGCCCTTTGTTAGTGTAATTTTTTTTTTCTTTCATAAATATGCAATTGCAAAAAAATAAAATGACAAATTTAATAGAAAACTATTTAATTTAAAACTTATATGTAAAAAATAATTGTATATTCTTAAAACAATATAAAAACCAACACTTAAAAATGCCTTTAAAAGCAACATTTTTGCCAATACGGTAATGTTTTTGTTATAGCAACCAGTTTTGAAAATCTTCCAATTGTTTACAGAGGAAAATTGCTCGGTACTTTTTTATTCCCATTTTTGAAAAATTCATATCCTCATTACTTTTTTTTTTTTAATTTGCAAAAAAATCAGGTAATTGATATTTTTTTAACCGTTTCTGAAAATTCTCTCCATACAGGGATATAAAATTGAAGGGCAAGATTTAATAGCGAAATTATTTTAAATAAATAGCCTTCATTTTTGTAAAAAAAAAACTGACTTTAAAAAAAAATTGTATGAGCGACAAATTGAAAAGACGATAAAATTACTGGGTTAAAAGATTTAATTCGGATTACTTTTATACTGCTGCAAAATTGCAGGTGAACCTGGAAATGAAAAAAAAAAAAAAAAAAGCTTTCAATATACAAAATAACGACAACAAAAAAAAATTTTTTTTTTTTGAAAAGCTGAGCACAACTTACATTTGAACCTCCCTTCGTCCATCCGGAACCAAGCTTGAAGATTTCTATGTAGGGTGACCTACCAGTAGTTGATCAAATAAAGCCAGTGCTACGGGCTTTTTATTATATTTCCTCCTGTTTAAGTTTTAAAAGTAAACTAACATGATTGCTACAACCCTTAATGAATGTCCTATGATGGACAAAAATGAAATCCACTGAAATTGAATAGCAAAAAAATAATAAATAAACAGTTTTATTAATTGTCATTTTCCAAGTGGTTGATCAGGTGAAAGAAGTCAATCAAAAATCTAAAAATTAATCTTTAAAATATCATCCTTGGGCTGTGATTAACAATAATGCTTATAAAAATATTAGTTGAAATAAGCAAGATGGAAGTGAATTATTTTAGTTTACCATAATTATCTCCAACTAATCAAAAACTAAATGTTTATACTTTCCAATAAAAAAATTTCATAAAATAGCTTCTCTTACAGCAGACAACGATGTAAGAACAGATGCACTAACATTCAAACAAAAATATGTCTAGTGCTATGTATAAAACTAATTTCTGTCTGAAATCGCGCAATCAGGGTTGGGTTTTTGACATGACAGTGGTAAAAACCGTATTTTTACCGGTTTATTTCGTCAAAAGCCTATCATTTTTGATTTTCCTCCAATTTATAGTGTAAGTGTATCATACACTACATTTCTAGATTGATTTTTCCTTCTAGTTCTTGTTATTATTATTCATGTTTACTTTGTTACATTTATTTAAAAGAAGAGCATTTCCTAAATGGGAAAAATTTTAAAATACTAGAGTAAAAGGAAAGAACAATATTTGTCATAATCTCCACTAATATAGATTCTACTAACTGCAATGAACATTAATATTAAATGATAATAAAAGATTATTATAATTATAACATTCAATATACATTTTTAATAAAATACATTAAAATTATTTTAGAGATGCAAAAAGGTTCTTATATGGTATGACAATAGATGTCAAACATGGACTGTGGTCATTGAATAAATTTGAATATTCTTAGATATAATATTTTAAAATGCATATCTTATGTATTTCATAAATGTAATTATGGTCATTTTCACTTCAATTAGCAGAATCTTAAAATTTTAAATTAATAAAGTTTTTTTACAAACCTGTAGGACCTTATTTCAGGTGAAAACTCTTAAAATTTAACATATAACAAAACAATATTTAAGAAAAATAAGGATATAATAATAATTTATATATATATATATACACTATAGTTTTTATTTGTTAACTTTAGTGCAAATATATGGGGCATTCTCACAATCTTTTAACTTTCATGTCCCTGAATAATTTTTTATTTAATACACTTTTTTGTTTTTTTTATTTCATATACTTGGGAACATCCCATTGCATGATTGCACAACAATATTAACAAGATAAGTAAGTTTTGGACGATGTTGGGGGTCCAAACACATGGAAAACTCATTTACCGTCCCGTGTCCCTGATGCTGATTTTGAAGTTTGGAGCTGTCTGGATAAAATTGTTTCAATAAAAATAATTTGATTTTTTTCTGAAACTGGAACTATTGTTTTATATAAATATGTAGCTAAAAATTAACCTGCACACATTTTTAGGGTTGATATTATTTTTTGAACTCTGTCCCTGGGTTTTAGATTTTTTACCATCCCTCTTCTAAAATTATACAGAAAATCACTTCAGATGCAGCGACAGAATTTTTTTCAAGTTTTTGCTCATGCAGAAGTATGCTAGAGAAAGAATATCTAAAATTCTTTGACAGGAAATTTACTGCAGAATATAAATCAGCATTTAAATATCAATTTCAAGCACCATGGCTTTATTGGTAGTCTTAGCATCCCCAAGGTTTATTCCTGCACTTTTTGAGGTAAATTAAAAAAAAATTAATTTAATCCAATGTTAACCCCTTGAGGGGCAAGCAATTACATTTGGAAAATGCTGAATTTCCACCAGAATCTTTGAAAAATTCTATTTCAAAATAAGTAAAAGCAATTTTACGTCTTTTTTCCACCAAAGTTAGAAAAGTAAAATTTAATAAATTTTTCTGGTGTAAAACTTCATTAATCGTAGGTGGTATATAATATATACCGGTGCCCCTCAAGGGGTTAACAACTGTTTCGAAAATCAATGAACATTGTGGCTATCACTTAGTCTTAACATGATTTTCCTTACCGTCTCTTTTTTACCATTTCGTCCCTTTTTTACCTTACTGTCCCTTCTTTAACACCCCTTTAAGACAATGTTATACAAAAATTCTGCATTAAAAGTACTACATTTGTATTATTTCTTATTTGAATGTCCTGTGGGTACTATGCAAATTCATTATAAGTAAAAATTTAGAAGAAAATAAAAAGTTATAGGGGTAAAATGGTAAGGAAAATTAAACTCGCAAGTTTAACCTAAACCTCAATTAAATAACAAACTTTTCGTTGCTGACCATTTTTTCTTTATTTTGAATCATTAAGCCATTCATCTATCAGATTAAAATGTTATTTTAGCAAGTTTAATTTCGCCAGATTTTTTCCCCCAAAAGTCAAAAGATTGTGAGAATGCCCCATATATGAACCTTATAGACAGACCATTCCAGCACCTATATTTCTAGATATAAATTTTTACCTGAATAGTCATGAAACATTTTTAACTCCTTGGGGACGAGCGTCACATACGCGCTCATGATTATTCCTACCTTTAGGGCAAAACTGGGAAATTTCATTAGCGGCTGTGATGGAAATGTTAATGTGCCGTGATATGAAAGGTATAATTAAATTTGAAGTTCTTTTTAGTTACAATGCGTTGTGTAGTATTGCAATAAGACCCTTCATTCTTTGAGGTCAGCAATTGTAAAAAAATAGAAATAAATGAAACTTCTTACTTGGATCGTGTAGTCTGTAAAATAAATGAAGAGGAGACTTATAAGCATAAAGCAATCCTTTATTTTCATCTTGAGAAGAGAAGATAAGGCTTCCCGTTGGTCACCGTTCATAAATTAATTCAAGTTATTTAGTTAGTTTAAAAGTGCAGCATGAATCAAGAAATTATTAAGAAATAATTTAACAGGAGTTGTTAAAAATCGCAGACATCGTTTACGCAAAAGCTCTTTACCGGATTCCACATTCATCAGCGTCGGCAGACCGGAGCCGGAGCCCGCAATCTTTTTAAAACCAAAACTAAGTCATGACAGCTCTCCAACAAAACAGATTCTGATTTAAAATTAACGGAATTTTTAATTTATAGTAAGAATACGGGGACTTCAAAAGTTACTGAAAGAAAAGATTTAAATCTATTAGAGAATTTAAAATATTAGGTAATGTCTTAATAAACAAATCCAAAAGAAAACATTTAAAAAGCTTATTTTCATTTGCTCCTCGCACGGCGAATAGACACACCTCCGAAATATCAACATCCATTCAATGCATATGCCGTGAGAGGCTTGCTCCGATGACGTCATCACAATCGTACAAAGTTCAAAGGAGAAGCATCCCATGCCAGGGGCAGCCGAACGTCAGCGAACTTGCCGATGTGCGGTGAAGCGAAACCGCCCGCGCAAAAATAAATATGGATTTAAGTTTAAAGAACATTGATGTATAAGGCCAAAAAAACAATAAAACAGTAACATAATTTAAACACTGTGAGATTTCATCTCACAGCGGCCACTGGCCGGTAAGACTAGTTTTTTAAGTGGCCACTTTCTTTAAACTAGTGGCCACTTTTTTATTTAAAAATACTAAACAGTAAATTTTCTCTAAGTATTAATCTAAAACTGAATAGCCCAAATAAATATGTTAATATAAATATATAGGAACCGAAAAAAGTAGAATCCTCGATAAAATACAAGAAAATTTTATTCTCTCCTTGTAAAAAAGTGGCCAGAAGGTGGCCGCTGATAGACAAGTTTTCACTAGCCACTTTTTCTCATTTACTGGCTCTGTGGCTGGTGGCTAGTGCTAATTTTGCCCTTTATTCCTACCAGTTATTTTTTATTGTAAATTTTGTCGATTGATCTAGTCAAAATTTTCTGCTTTAAAATACCGGTGATAAGATTAACTAGTCGGATGTACCAATCCCAAAACTTTCTTCTATCTCATACATGTTAATACTTCAAAATTCGCTATCACACTGCCAAAATTAAATGGCAATCTATGCATCTCATGAGGATTCTAATGATATGAAATTCCGTGCATTAGTTCTTGAGATATGACTATAGCTGAAATCGTCTAAATTCAGCAAAATGCTGCCTAGCAGCGCCACCTATTGGGTGATTTATACCAAATCCTAATCAGCAACAATTTATGTCAACGTCTGACTGAATCTGAAGTTTGGAGAAAATCCGTACATTAGTTTTTGAGATAGAGCAATAGCGAAAATCGTGAAAATTTCTGCATAGCAGCGCCACCTATTGGGTGATTAACACCAAAACCTAATTACAACAACTTGTGTCAACATACAACTAAATCTGAAGTTAGATGAAAATTGGTCCATTAGTTCTATTGATAGAGCTATTGAGGCAATCGTGGAAAAGGCAGCAGAGAAGCGCCACCTGTTGGGCGATTTACACCAACACCTAATCAGTAGCAAGTCATATCAAGGACTAACTTAATCTGAAGTTTGATGAAAATCCGTGCGTTACTTCTTAAGATAGAGCTATTGGGGAAATCGTGTAAATCCTGCAAAATTCATCATAACAGCGCCACCTGTTGGACGATTTACACCAAAACGTAATCATCATCAACTCATATCAAGGACTAACTAAATCTGAAGTTTGATCAAAATCCGTGCATTAGTTCTTGAGATAGAGCTATTGCGAAAATCGTGAAAAATGCAGCATTGCAGCGCCACCTGTTGAGCGATTTACACCAAAAACTAATCAGCATCAATTTGTATTAGGCAGTAACTGAATATCAATTTTTATTAAATTCCGTGCATTAGTTCTTGAGATAGAGCGCCCACAAAATTTGTGTCACATACACACAGACAGACAGACTCACAGAGTCACAGACAGACATTTTGTAAAAACATGTTTTTTGGAATCTCTGACCCCTAAAACGTGTAAATCCGTCGAAAACCGGAATTCGAAAATTTTCATGAATCCAATACTTTCTTCTTGTAAAGATAGAAGAAAGTAAAAATTCTGTAAAAGACGGTCGTCGCGAAGGGGATTAAATCAAAATTTATTAAAGCTACCATAAAGACTAACTATTTATGTCCTGTATACATTTTACTTAAAATTATTTAGGCATTATTTAAAGTGAATTAAAAGAAATAGCATATTGCATATTTTTATTACATACATATGACTGTATGAGTAAAAATCTTTTACCTTTAAAATTATTCTTAAGTTATTATTAAATTTAGAGAGATTCTTAAATATTTTATTTATTTTTTAACACATTTAACTGTTTTAATTAATGGATCTTTAGGGATCTATATTTCTGCTTTAAAATAATATTTAATTAATTATTTATTTTAAGGAAATAATAAGACTAAAATATATTAACAAAAAATTGAGTTTTCACATGGTTTAAAGTTTAATATTGATTTGCAAATTTTAATCTGTACAAGATTTAACTTTGAAGAACAAGTCTTATTCCTTTCTCCCAAAAGATGTATGTAATTCTCAACTATTAAAATATATTTTATTTCATTTATATGTATATACTATTTATATAAATCTATATAGGAATAAAAATAATCAATGAACAATTTGGATTTAATACTTTTAAGAAAACTTACTTCTGAGGAAATTTCTGAGAAAGCTATTTAGTTTTAAAGAGTGTAATAAATTATGGTGAAATTATACACATTTTTTAATCTTATACTTATGGGTTATAGAATTTCTCTAAAAAATCTCATTTTTATAGAATATGCCAAATAGCTTAAGATTATTGTACAGATCTGCTAACAGAGATGTATATGTATTATACTAATGCAATTCTTTTTTGTTTTTCTCTGAAGGATAAATATACTTTAGAGATTTTTTTATATTGAATATTTAATGTAAAACAACTTAATACTAAAGATAGAATTAAAAAAAAAATGTAAAAACAAACTACTACTAAAAAAAGGGTTTTTGACGAAGAGGTTTTTGACATGGCGGTAAAAACTGTCATGCGTCAAAAACTTGCCAACCCTGGGCGCAATATTTAAAAAATTTTATCAACTACTGGAAGGGTAATCTACTGGCGAGGTCACCCTATGATAGATTTTCCTGCCTATCGCTTTCCCTCATGCATGCAAACACTTCATTTTATTAATAGTACCTGGTTGACTGAGCTTCATTTGGGACAAACGGAAAAAGTCCTTCTATTAATTATTTTCATAGAAAAAATTTCTGTAATTGGAACCCAAAGCCTATAGACCTATAGATCTGTTTCAATCCTGTGATCACTATCCTTCAGTTTTTATCCAATCAATCAAAATCGTCAATTTGTCAACCTTTATTACAATCCAACCAGTCTATATAAATAAAAACCAGCAGGCAAACAAAATGCACACCTGATTGTTAAGGTGGTTGCTAGTTACTATGGTGCAATGTCAGTTGAAACTAATCTATTGCCACAGTTAATATCATTATTATAATTTTTAAACAGTTATTAAAACATATTATTGACAGCATCAATTTTGTTCAACGCCAACCTTGCCTATGAACTGATTATGAAATTTTTGTTATTTTCTCTGAATGGATATAACACAATAAATTGTTTCATTTTACATATGAGCTATTTATACAATATTTTTATATTTCATTTCAATTTTTGTACAATTTTTATGCTTCTTCCAATGAATTCTACTAAGTGTGAAAAGCAAGTATGCACAAAAATGATTTTTCCTGTAGATTACACACTGGGGGATTGATTTCTAGATCCAAAAAACGTGTAACCTACATTTTCATCGAAATCATTAAAGCCATTTTTGAGCAAATACAGTAAAAATTTATTTGATATATTCAATTTTAATTCCTTTTTCCATTCTTTGCTTGAAGAAAGTTCTGTTCAACCTATCTACTTGGTATAGATTTTGGGGGAAAAAATATTTTAATTTTCATAACCATTGTTGTAACTCTCATACAGTTAAAATTAAATACAGTAGATGCTCGTTTTTACGAACCTCTTTTTCACGAACACTTGCGATTTTACGAACTATGGTGTGGTCCCGAATAGACTTCCATAGAAGCAATGTAATTTTTCGCTCCCATTTACGAACTACAGATTATGAAAATCTGTTTTTTGCGAACTCAGTTTTCATACTTCTCCATTAAAAAAAAAAAAAAAAAAATCGGAATGTAGTGCCAACGTCAATTAAACTCTCAACAGGTGCGGTGAGACATTAGGTGCATTCCAAGAATGTGTTGTTTTCCCCAATCTCTTTCAGAGTGAGGGGGCATAGCAACAATTTCAAGAAGTGTTAGGACTAAAGCATTTTTTTGAAGGGAACAATAACAGTGAACGGATTTCAAGAATGGATGAAATGGAAACATATACTTTCCAAAATGTGATTTAAAAAAAAAAAAAATGAGTGATTATTTCCAGTCCTTATTTTTTAAATATGTTTTCATCAATGTTTTTTTCATCTACTAAGTACTAATACAGTCTGTGTTTTCATATGTAATGTTTTCAAAGCATGGTAAAGTATGTTTCTGTGTACTAAAATTATTTTTTTGCATAAATTTGCATTTATTTCTTGTATATTTAAAAATACATGTATAATTCTATTAAATAATCTTGAAATACTACTTCATCTATGAAGAGGGGACAGTTTGACGAAATAAGACATAAATAATGTACGTATTTATATCATTTTTGGTATTTTTCTATTTTACGAACTGTTTGAGTGTTCCCTACGAGTTCGTAAAAACGAGCGTCAACTGTATAGTGTCTTGTTTGGCATCAATCTTGGTTACAGATCCTATTACAAAATATAATCATTTTACCTGTATGAAGAGCGGCTATAACATAAATTATTTCATTGTGCATACAACCAGTATTCGGTGATATATATCCAAGTATTTATTTTCAAAATATCATGATTTTTGACATTTTCAGTCAAAAAAAGAGTAAATCAATTTTTCTACTGTTATTGATTGTGTCGTTCTGTAGATAAAGAACTTTTGCTTTGGCAGTGAATTTTTTAGCAGAACATTAATTATTGTCAATTTTCTAAGCTTTATATTTGAAGCTGAATTTTTTAAATGTAGAACCAATAATTATGAGAACTAATATTTACTTAGAACAGCTAATTGAAAAATAAACTGCCTGATTTAGATAATAAGTTACTTACAGCTTCATTAGAAAAGAAACTTTTCTGGTTTTAGTACAGTTCAGTTTAAACAATTCAACAGGTTAGGGAATGAATAAGTAGATAAGTTTACATTTATGTTCAAATTTTTTAATAAAAACAAATTATTTCAAATTTTGTTATATAAACCTTAAATTTTCTTAAAACTTAGTACTAAATCCTATAATTTGTTTTCATGAGTGTAAAATGCATATTATGTCTGCTTTCATTTAGTAAATCTTCAATTTTGTTACAAAAAAAAAAAAAAAAAAAAAGAAAAAGAAAGACATTTAGAATAAAGATTTTATTATTTTTCATGCTAAGTTCATTATGTTTCAGTTTTCAATTTATATTAAGTCTGAAAATATTTATAATCATCGATTAGTTGACTATTTTGAAAATATCGTGATATTTACAAACCCTGCATATAACATACTATTTGTAATATTTTTATGTTTTATTTCAATTTTTGCTACCTCTTATACATTTTTTTATGATTTCTGCAATATTTTCTATCCATGCGGAAGCAGGTATTTCAAGAAAAATATTTTTCCAAGACATGACGCCCTGACAAATCGATTTCTAGATCCCAAAAAACCCTAATCTACTGCTTCCAGGAAAATTATGAAAACCGTTTTTGGGAAACAAAAAGCATATAAATATACAAGAATCACTCAGTTAACCCTCCGAGCGTCTTGAGGGCTTTTTATAAAAATGCTTATAAAAATAATCTTAGTGTAGTAAATTTTCTTCCCCTGTTTGTTTCTAAAATACAGTTCATACCTGTTTATTTGATATTACATTTTAAAATACAATTCTGTTTAAAATATTTTTTTTTTTTTATAACAGATTTAAGTTGTTTTGGGAAAACAGAAAAATACGTCCAAACCGCTCAGAGGGTTAATAGTGTACAAGAAATTTCCCAATAGATTGCATGTTCTACATTCAGAGAGTCAACTCTGTAGTCAATCTGTAATAATACATATTATGGATGTAAGCAACAGAATTCATAGTTGATTTTAAAGAAATTGAATAGCAGTAAATAAAAAAATATTTTTACAGAAAGTTTTTTTTTTTTTTATGTTAATTTAATTTTTGGTTTGCTCTGAATTATAAATTAAATTAACTTTCCATCAAAAAAATCTTTTTTTTCTTAACAGGAAATTGCATTTTTTGCGTAACTTGCAAGATAAATTTATCAGAAATAAATCTAAAGTATTGAAACAAATAACAATTAGATCAATGTTTCAGAAAATTAAAACTAATCAGTGATGAATGTGCATTTGGACGAATATATTTAAATATACAGGGTGCGGCAGGTATTTGAGAACAAAATAACGCCTGCTCTCAAACATAAATAGACACTAGAGATGGAGCATTTTGAACGTTCCCTACAGATGACCACATGCACAATGGATGGCATCATGCACTCAAACCACAATCAGTTGCAATAACAGACTGTCGAAACCAACTGCAGGCAATAATTAGACGTGTGTTGAGAACATGTGCCACTGAATACAAACAGCTGCTTTGAGTTCCACACAATGTTGTGTGAATGCCTATTAGAGTGCCTCTTAACCATGCCACATACGTAATACCTGGGGAGCTGAGGGACAACGAGATGATGAAGACATTCATGAAAGTATTTGGCCATCCACTAAATTGGGTTTTATGAGATTATGGGGATGGTGCAGTATCTTGTTGAAAAAAGTATGGCCTCCTACGTGTAATAGAAGTAATCCAGAGCTTCAACACCCCGGTATAAACAACAGTGTTGACTCTGGATCCTTGAAGAAAGACATGTGGAGGCATCAGGTCATATTCGCTACTCACGACTCTCCAGAATCGTCAGTGAAGCTAGAATTTTTCTGTCCCTGATGGTTTGAATTCTCTTCAGGGATTTTATACAGCCACTGATCTTTTTGTGGTTCACTTCCTGGACCTGGATAAAGTTTTTCTCATCTGATGAGAACAACAGCATTCCTGGCACCTCTTCATATTTCAGCTAGCTAAGAAGGCGTTTGGCTTTGGTCAGCCGGTTATCCTTGTGTCTCTCGGACAAGAACTGTCATCTCCTCATCACATACAACCTCTAATGAAGGTTCTCAAAGAATCACACATTATATGGTGGCCTCATCAACCTGCAGCTTCCTAGCAAGTGCCCTCATTGACACGAATGATAAATTCTGGTGTCTTGATAATGTCATATACCATCAACAATGTCATTCCCTGTATGAAACGGTTACCACCATCAAACTCGGCAGACTTCAGTTCGCTCCTTACTTTAAAGACAAATGACTGGACGAGTTTCAAGAATACAGCAGTTTTTAAATCAGAGTTTTCTTCAGCCAATGAGACAATGGCAGCACGCCTCTTCATTTGATCAGTTAGTCTGGGTTCTGACATGTTTACATGTAACAGAAAAGGATTTGTAACCATGATGTGCAGGGTGGTATTTCAGATATAATGTGTGGTGTGTTCTCAAATACCTGCCACACCCTGTATATGCTTATTTTACTCCTGTACATTATTTAATTATGCTTACATCACTTACTTTTATGAAATTGATAAACTTTTTTTAATGTTGGAGGGATATTTTGTTGCAAAACTTATTTGAAATCATTATCTTCCTATTTCAATAAAACAATGATAACTCATTTTGTGTCTGCAAGTGCAAAATGTAAACAAACAATCACCTATAAATAATCTATAAAATTCTATAATATGTACAACCTTTTATCTCAAGTTTTGCAGATTAGAGGGCATTGACAGTATAACGTTCTAGTGCTTCATCTTTGGACTCATAAAATTCTGCCACATACAAGTTTAATAAAAATCTACAGCAATAGCATTATTTTAAATATTTATTATTATTCAACAGTTTGCCAAAAAATACAAATATTTCTACATAAGAAAATCACACACAAAAATATAAAAAAGTTTTATTTCATCTTATGATTAGTTATACAGAAATTTCTTATTATTATCCATTTAAATTATTGTTGTATTACATATTTAAGGTTAATCACACAGGTTTTTTTTTTTTTTTTTTTTAATGGCATATTATTTTCTACATTTATCACATACAATTTTTCATGTAGTATTTTTGACTTTGTTTTACCATATTATAACTGTGAAAAAGTTAAACTATTCCTTGCATAGATACCAGTAAAACAAAATCTAAAAAAGAAGGGGGGGGGGGGGTAGGAACATTTGCAGGTTGTTTTCCATCTGGCAATTGTTTAATGGGTACTTTTATGTTAGCTGGGTACAAATATCGCCAATAAATAGCAGCTTTTATTTTTTGCATGTGTAAATTAGAAATGATGCTTTGCAATTTAAATAAAATGTTTTGGTTTATGGTATTATTATTTATTGAGATTTTAAATGAAATGAGTGAAAGGCATAATATTTTAAATATGTGTATTGTAAATTACAGTTATATTTAAATAAACTTAATATGATATATGATATGAATGATTGCAAGGGGAACAATATTTGGTGGAACAAATCTGCGGCCAGCTAACATAAAAGTATTTATCAAATGCTAAAATCAATGATGATTCTTTTTCAAAAATTAAAGGTTTTAAAAAACTGATAGTAATCCTGAAATAAACTTTATTATATAAAGGTTTATGCTGTGAGATCTAATAATTGTATTGATGATATTGCACAACAAAAGTTAACTATACATCATGCTATGAAATAAGAAGTTTGCACTATGGAATATAAAGTTACTACAATTGATGTCTTGATGGCTGAATAACATCAGAATTTTTAAAAGTATATATGCATAGTTATCTTTTATATTAATTTCTAAAAAAATTATCTACAGATAAGAAAATTTTTATGGAAAACATTTTTGTAATTTAGATTGATATTATTTCAGATCTTACAAATTAAGTATACTATAAACAACAACTATTGAATAAGATTTTGATAACTATTAGTAGTAGATACTATTTAAAATAATAATAATATCTCTTTTACACAAATTCTTGCTGTCCTATCCAGAAGTCATACTTATTACATTAAAAATGAACTTTTGCAAAGAGAAATTCAGCTATCAATTAAAAATAAAAACGGCAAGCGCATCTTGGCATATTTCAGAGAGTATAATAGTTCGGTGTAATTTTAAACCATCTGGTGCTTGTATCGCTCATGTCCAATGCACAGTGGATCTGATTATGAGATTAGCCAGAAAGAATTAGTATATTATTGTGCTTAGCAAATACTTTTCGTATCTCTAACACTAATAAAAATATATATTATACAGAGAAATATTAACCTACTTTCAAAACGTTTATCACATATCATGTAATTGCATCTCAGTATAATAACAATAAAATTTGGAATACCTGGTTAATCATAGAAATACAAAAATCTAATATTTAAACAATGTTATATGATAATTTGAACAGATGTGCAATGCTTTAAAACCCAAATAACTAATATGCAGAATAATCATATAAGAAAAGTTAAAAATGAGGTAAGCAAACTTTTCCTGCAAATAATTCAGATATTACAGTAATCCAAAGAGCCAGCACAAAAAATATGTATGACAAACCAACTTGATGACTGCTGGGTAACTGGTAAGCTTCACCTCCTATTTCTTCCATGGTAAATCCCATTGGGAAAATTACAGCAGCCAGACAGAATAAAACCATAGCAGAAAACCCGACCCATCTAGCATAAGGTATTACTTGAGTATTCCAATGAGCAAGCATAAGCAAGCCAACGGTAGTGGATACGCAGATGCATCCTGTTATAATACATATTAAGGACAGCATCCATTCTGGTTGCAAATTTGGAGAGAAGCATAACTGTTGTCGCCCATATATTGTCATACAGTTTCTCAGAAGTCCGAGTCGAGTATTTCCTCCCACATCGGACACAATCCAGTCTGGTAAAGTTAAACTAATAATGGCGAAAACATTGGCCGTAAGGAATAAAGCTCCAGATATCATCACTAATCGCTCCATTGCTTACATCTTGAATTTAATTTTTTGGTGTACGTTTTGGACCAACATCGAATAACCGTTTCCAAGAGAAGTATATTATAAATGTTCTAAAATAGTTTCAACTTAACAATAAATGGTAAATAGTAAACAGCTGAAAACGTTTGGTCGATCGATTGATTGATTCAAAGATGTCTTTGAAATATCTTACATCTTACAGAAAAGTAGCTGTTAATAAATACTTGTTTTATCAAAAATTACTGTACTTATAAAGTATATTATAATACACAATAAATTAAATGCCAATTTTTATGTTTTGAGTGTAAATTAAAATTTTTATGTCTTGTTTGTGATGTAATAATAAATAAGTGACAAAATAGAAATTAAAAGTGAAACATTTTAAAATGAACACCTGCTATTTTTTGAAGCATTTTAAGTCGTGCAAAAATAAAATAAACCAACAAGTAAAGAAAACAATATTCAGTTTGTTTTTTTATAATTCGAAAGTAACAAAATTAGTAAATTGTAGATGGCATAACTAAGATGTGACCCAACATAATGGCCGGTGCGATTGTTGTAAATTTTGTCTGCTATGAAGAATTAATCTGAAATTTATTTTATTATTTTAAAGGGTTGTTTACCTCAAAATCGTCACATTTAAAAATTAAATTTTATAATTATTTGTATTTTGATTGAAATAGTTGTGTTCTTTTTTCTATGACCAATGGGCCATAACATTTTTTCTGTCAATGTTTTTTGCCTTGTTTATATATAAATTAGGCTCTTTAAAGTTTTGTTTACTTTGAAGGTATGTAGAAGAATCGTTAAATAATATTACACAGTGATTATTCATGTATCTATATACATCTTTAGAAAATATATTGCTTATTTTCTGCATCTATAAACTCGTTTTAATACTGTTGTTATGCCATTAATTTTATTATGAACGAAAGTTTAAAAATCTTCTTGTTTATTTCAGGAACAGAAATGGGTCAACGGAATGGTAGAAAAGATGTGAGAATATTGCTAGTAGGAGAACGTTAGTAAATTTTGTATACTTTATAAATTTACTGAACTAAAGTATCTTGTTTAGTGCATGCCTTTTCTCTAGTTTAATTTCCCTATATAGCCAAAAGACTGAAACTCTCATATAAAATAATTAAAAGTGTGATTTCTAAAATTACACTTATTTCTTCCTCATTTAATTTTACACGGGAAAAATTCGTTCTTGTTGTATGACATAAGAATTATTTGTGCTATTTTTGTTCGTTAGCTATTTAAAGTATCACTTTTAAATCAGTAAAATGATTAGTTTTTTTATCTGAAAAAATAAGTACATTTTTAAGTTTGTTTAATAATTTGTGAAACACATGGATGTGCTCATCTATATATTATGAAAGTAGAATTTAAAATGAGCTTGCATTCTTGAACTGGTGTGCTGTTAATAAAAAAAAAAAAAATAAAAAAAAAAAAGCTTCATTCTTAAGTCTTTAGTTAGTCAGGAAGGTCATTTAAAAGAAAATTCTTTTGTTAAGATATGATGTTATGAAATTTGATATGAAGTTTTACTATCTAAGAGGACTTTAATGCAGCTTTATAATTTATTCTAAAGTTGGTTAGTATAGCACCCTGTTTCAGCCCTAAAGACTATTTTCTAAAGTTGTATTTTGATGAACTAGATTGCAGAACTAATATATAATTTTCATCTGTGAAAAGACATGAATTTTTTGCTGCACAAATGCAAGTGATAATATTTAATATTTTTCTAATGTCTAATAAGCATTTGGAAATGGATCATTTATTAGTATTTTTTTAAAAACATTTTGTAAACAATTATAATTTTATAAATAATACTATAATTTAAAGTTTAAGAGCCTATACACTAGTCACGTAATGTTATTAATGAGCTAATGTTAAAACAATCATGGCAGTCTTTATGAATTTCTCATTTAGAATTACATTTTTTTAATTGCCTCTTTTTGCATTAGGATATCCAAAGTCAGTGTTTTATGTTGTGCTTTTTCAATTTTGGTTGCAGTTTCATTCTGAGGACCCTTTCAATTTCAGAGAAAAAGAAAAGTTGAGGTTCCAAAATTGAAAGTGGCCACAGAATGAAATTGCAACCAAAATTGAAAGAGTACAAAATGGAATATAGGCATAGACCTGAGATATCTTATGCAAAAAGAATGATTTAAAAAATTGAATTACAAATGAGAAATTGGCAAAGAATGCTTTCATTGATTTTATATTGGCTTACAAACATTGATTGAAGTAGGCTCTTAATATATCGTTTATTCAAAATTGAAAGAGAAAACAAGGGTACTTCTCAATTATTCCATTGACCAATTTCCATAAAATATACAGGTTGAATCTAAACTCTTGATCAAAACTTTAAGGGGTGATAGTACACATCAAGACAAACAATATTAAATAGGAAATTAAGGGTCCAAAATGCCTCCCGAAGGAGATAAGCGCCATTAAAGTATAGGATCCAAAATTTCAAATGATTATAAAAAAACGGAAAAATTGATCGATTCATTTGCGGTTTTTGCTAAAACTGTTCTTTGTCAATATTTTCTTCAAAATAAATTTTTAAGTTCAAAAAATACCAGTAGAGGGTGTTTTAAACTTTAGAGTAACAAACAACTATTTTTTAGCGTTATCTTTTGTATCATTAAATGCTTTCAAAAGCTTAGACTTAAACTTAAATTTTGAGCACAAAATCTGAATCGTTGGGAGTGGTTAAATAGTGCAAACTGAACTGTGCTCAAGAAGGGGGGGGGGGGGGGGGTCAAATTTTAACTTCTGAACGCAGTTCAGTTTGCGCTACTTAACCACTCCCAACGATTCAGATTTTGAGCTCAAAATTTAAGTTTGTCTAAGCTTTTGAAAGCATTTAATGAGATACAAAAAATAACGGTAAAAAATAGTTGTTCATTACTCCAAAGTCTAAAGTGCCCGCTATTGGCATTTTTTGAACTTTATCTTTAAAATTTATTTTGAAGAAAATACTGACATAAAGAACAGTTTTAGTGAAAACCGCTAACGAATCAACTAATTTTGCCGTTTTTTATAATCATTTGAAATTTTGGACCCTAAAATTTAATGGCGCCTATCTCCTTCGGAAGACGTTTGGGACCCTTAGTTTCCTATTTAATATTGTTTGTCTTGATGTGTACTATCACCCCTTAAAGTTTTGCCCAAGAGTTTAGATTCGCCTTGTATTGAGAAAATATATGTTACCATTAGTCAAGTCTTTAAATTTCTTTTAATATCTTTCAAATGAAACATGATGTCAAGATCTTGTGCTATCTTTGAAAATAATAATAACAATAATCATTATTATTATTTTAATTCAAAATTCATTCACCATGGCAATATTAATATTTTATGTTTTCTCATTATTTCTATTTAAAATTCATTCTTCGTGAAGATATTAAAATATATGGTTTAATTTTAAGTTAAAACATATTTTTGAAAAAAATAAAATCTTGTAACCTCAGTACTCTGTTTTTATTCAAAGTTATTAGTTTATTCTAATGTCAGTAAAAGGTTATGGTGATTTGTAATTATCCCAGAAGTGATCAGGAAGTAATCTTATCCAGTAATAATTCCTGATTACTTAAAAGATTAAATTATTTAAATGCGCTTTGTTATGCAAAATAAATGTTCCATGAGTGTCATTTCAGATTTTGTATGGAAAGGTCAAAGTTTTGTCAATGGAATGGACATATTAAGTTAAGATTTTCTGCCCGCTTAAACTATTTTTCTTACATTCACTTTTCATACATATTTTAAAGGGATTATTTTTACTGTTATAATTCATTTGATAATGGTAAATTAAAAAAAAGTCTGAATTACCCTATCCTTCTAAATGTTACTTCTGAAATGTTAAAAAAAAAAATTAAATGGCACCATGTTCTTACTGAAAATTAAAATTGAACCTTTAGTACATTTTTTTCAATGCTAAGATGTTTGCGATTTTTAATCAAGAATTACCCTGCGTGACTCTATTTTAAAATATCTATAATGCGCTTGATGTTAAGCAGGACTCTTTTCAATGATTTACATCTAAGCAAATTCTAAAGTTCAAAGCTTTCTTTAGCCAAATACTAAATTTTAGAAAAGAACTATTTCAGGTGACAGTAAAAAAAATCATAAATTTGTTTAAGATTTATGTTTTTAACATTATTTTTTTATTGAACTAGTTTAGAAATAACTGAGAAACTTGTAATCATAGTTTTGTTAAAAAATTAAATATTTTGTAAATTTGTATTGAATTTTTTGTAGATATTTTAGTAATTTTAATTAAAACAATGTGGAACATGATATTAATTTTGGATTTTATTATCATAGCTGGAGTGGGGAAAACATCATTAATTTTGTCCCTTGTCAGCGAAGAGTTTCCTGAGGATGTTCCACCTCGTGCTGAAGAAATTACAATACCTGCAGATGTAACTCCAGAGAAAGTACCTACTAATATAGTTGATTATTCAGGTATGTTTATAATTGTTTGTATTTTAATGTTATATTTAATTTTTTTATAAATACAGTACAAATTCCAAAATCCAGAATCCCTCGGACCTCAGCGATTCCGAATTTTGGATTATTTGCAGTTTATTTGTCAAAAAAAGAAAAAGACCTAACCCAAGTTTAGAAAAAAATCTTTTATCACAATTACAACAATTTTTTAATTTAATTTTTTTCTGCGATTTTTAACATTTTTTCAAATTTTGCGGCATTTTTTTTTACATTACCAAAAGGAATAAAGTTTCAATCTTTCAGACAATATAGTAAATGTTGACCTCTTTTGAATAAATTTTATTCAGAATTCCTACAGTAATTTTGGAATTTTTTTAGAATTATTTTAATGGGATTTTTCGAGTTTTATCACATTTCACAATGATTTTTTGGCATTCGTAAAGAGAATCTTGTTTCAAACTGTTAGTCTAATGCAATAAATTTTTTCTCTGCAGTTTTATAATTTTTTTGAATGGAATTTTCTAGCTTTTTTGCAAGTTCTAAAGCTTCTACAGTGCTAGTCTGCAAGTTTTAATATTTCCCTTTTCAACTTATATAATTATATAACGTACAATATAAACCACTATAGTAAATTTTGTTCTTCACGTTTTTTGAATTTTTATCCATATTTAGAGGGATAGGGGGGGAGGAGTGCATTTTGTGGCTATTTTTCCAAATTAATAAAAGGAATCTGGTTTTAATCTTTTAGTCTAATATAGTAAATGCGGTCTTCTTTTCAATAAATTTTATCTGGAATTCACACAATGATTTTTTTTAATGTGATTTTTAGAGGTTTTTCATGTTTTGCGGTAATTTTTGGACATTCGTAAAAGGAATTCCAATTCAGTTTCAAACTTTTAACCTGATATAGTAAATTTTTCCTCTGCAATTTTTTTTTTTAATTTTAGCTTTTTTTTCCTTTTATGTTTTGCAGTGATTTTTGAAAAAAAAGTAAAATGTCCGGTGTTTGGAGAATTCCAAATTTTGGATGTTAGGTTTTGAGATTTTGTATTATACCCAGTAGCAGAAAGTTTGAGATGGGAGATGGACGTCACAGATTTTTTCTCTTTTGAAGATTCTTTTACATTGAACCTTTGTTTTACTTCATATTATGTTTAGCTCTTCATTACTTAATATGAAAAGTTGAAGATTATTATTAATAATAATTTATAAAATGCCTAAAAACGCTACAGGTAAGTGATTGTTTGATTAATTAAAGCTTCAGTTGTAGAAATATTTTACCTGCAGATTATTTTTTGTCCTTGAAGTATCTGTCGCAGACACTTGGAGAAATTTCTGCCACTGGGGTATTATATATACAGTGGAACTCAGTTATATGTTACCTGAGTTGTATGTTTCCCTCAGTTATCCATTTAAAGTCACTGGTCCCGATCATTTTCCGTTAAAATTTAGCTGAGTTATACGTTTCCTTCAGTTATGCGTTTTTCTTTGCGTACCCGGATGAAATGTTATCTTACTTATGCGTTTTGCAGAAAATATTTTTTTTCTGAACCTTTTCTAGCCCTTGCCGAATTTTTTCTCTATGGTGTCTTGGATTTTAACTAGCCATGTACAAAAATGGAGCGTATGAAATGTAAGGGGGTTAGGATAGAGGTGTTGGCCGTAGCAGTAGGGACCCTGCTTTTGACTCCCCTCTGTTTCTCTTTATCATCACAGCCATGTGGCCACCTGCCTTCGTCTAGAACACTTATAATACAGGCTAACGTTATCGCTGCCATTGTAGGTCCAGGACCAAAAAAGCAAGCTAAAACAAGTTATCGTTAGCAATTGGAGAACAACGACAGGTCCTTTTAAATACGTAATCCCAGCTCTGGTGGTAGACTAATGCTGAGATCCCAATATGGTGGTTATTTTGGGCAACAACATGGATGTGCGTCCGAACAGTGTGCAGTATTGTAGATCACTTGACATTTCATCATGCAGTTTAAAAATGAGTCGGAAATATGCAGCTGTCTTGGTAGCGGAAAAGCTCAAAATTATTTGGAAGGCAGGAGGCCAATTCTGGTGAGAGACTTTGTCTCAATGTATTGGAATACCATATTCTACCCACAGCACAATTTTGAGCAAGAAACAACAACAAAAAAAAATGCTTTAACTGAAGACGGGCCAAGTTCTTCCAAATGAGCACGCCTGCAAGAAAGATGATTTTCTGAATTAGAAAAACCTCTATAATTTTTATAACACCGCTCTCTTATTATAACTAATTACTCTTAACTAAGGAAGAATGCATAACTATAATACTACTTATAGTTTATTATATACATTATTTACAAGCCGCTAAAATGCAGCTATTCTCAACAAGTCACATTTTACAACTGCGCAGAAATATTCTCGGCTACATGCAAAGCCTTACAATTCCAGACTGGCCGTGTATGGTGCTGCCATCTATTAATACAGATCTCAATTATTATTGAGATATGACACCCCTCCCCTCATAGTTCAAACGAACTACAGGCAATCTTGTTCTATGACTTCTTCGAACTGGAGCACTTTTCTTACAGTCCTCGTCATTGTTTTTAGTCAAATTGTCTTTTACAGTTTTATCTGTTCTAACATCATTTTTATTATTCACAACTGTACCTGCCACAATATCACGCGAAGGCTGAGATTGGCTTGGTTCTATAGTATCATCATTATTAAGCTGTTCTTTTATTTTTCCCGAAAAATGGTTTTGGTTAACCCTTTCATACTTATCATAATTACTATAATTTTTACGGCTATGTCCCATATTTTCAACTTTGTCTGACATTAGTTTATCATTTCGATTTATCTCTACAACTCTCTCTGGTATTTCATCACTTATCTCTTTATTTCGTCTCAACTGATCAACGTGACGTTTACACATTACTCCATCACATCTATTTACTAAAACCCATCTACTCCCCAATAATTTCATAATTTTTCCTTTTACCCATTTCTCCCCTTTTCCAAAATTTTTAACAAAAACTAAATCATGAAGTTTATATTTGTGCAGGGGTTGCTGTATTTTAGGTTTTGATGGTAATACCAAGTGAAGGGCTGTTCGAACTGGCCTTCCAAACATTAATTCAGCAGGAGTTTTACCAGTCACCGATTGAGAAGTGGAATGATTTTCTAACAAAAATCGTGAAATTGACAATGTTATGTCACTTTTATCTAGCTTTTTAAGGCAATTTTTCGAAGTTTGCACATATCTTTCTGCTTGTCTGTTCGATGACGGATGATAAGGTGGAACAGGCATATGCTTAATTCCATTATTTTTAAGAAATTCCTCAAATTCATCACTTGTGAATGCGGGACCGTTATCACTGACCAATTCAACAGGTAATCCAAATGTGGCAAAAATTCTCCTTAATACCTTAATTTTAGTTTTACTATCAGACCTGGGTACTACTTCTACCTCCAACCATTTAGTATAAGAATCGACTACTATTAAAAACATTTTACCTTCAAAAGGACCGGCATGATCTATATGGATCCTTTCCCAGGGCAGTTCAGATTTCCATTTCAAGGGTTCCATTTTCGGACAATCCCTCGCAAACATCTGACATCTATTACAAGAATTTACCATTTGTTCAATTTCTTTATCCATATTTGGCCACCAAACTACCCCCCTAGTTTTCACTTTCATACTCGATATACCCTGATGAACGGAATGCAATAATTTTAATATATATTCACGGCCTTTCTCTGGAATGATCACTCTATGTCCCCACAATAGACAATTTTCTAGACAGGAAATTTGCTCCCTTCTACGAAAATATGGTTGATATTCTTCTTGTTTGATCTTTCGTGGCCAACCATGTAACGCCCACTCTAAAATTTGTTTAGTTACAGGGTTTTCAGTTGTCCACTTTGCAATAGTTTTAGAAGTAACAGGCCAATTATCATTATTTGAAACAAACATTATTTCCGCAGGATTACTCACTATATTTACAGTTTCTGGGAGAGGTAATCTACTTAATGCATCCGCATTTTTATTATTTTTACCCTCGCAATACTCAATTGTATAATCGTACCCAGCTAACATTAATGACCATTCAGCATTCTAGGTGATAATGTATCAGGTACCTTTTTAACAGGATCAAATAATCTAATTAAAGGCTTATGATCTGTTATAATTTTAAATTTCTTTCCAGCTAAATATTGGTGAAATTTAGTGACACCAAACATTGCAGATAAAGCTTCCTTATCAATCATTGCATAATTTCTTTCAGTTTTATTTAAAGTTCTCGAAGCATAAGCAATAGGTTTTTCTTTACCCTCAACAATGTGGCTTAAAACTGATCTTATGCCATATTCAGAAGCATCACAGTTTAAAACTATATCTTTGTTTACACCATATAATTCTAAAACAAGAGATGTACATAATAATTGTTTCACTTTTTGAAATGCTTTTTCATGCTTTTCTGACCATGTCCACTTTACATTATTATCTAATAATCTATGTAAAGGTTCTAAAACATCTGAAATATTAGGCAGGAAGTTTCTGTAATAAGAAATTAAGCCTAAAAATGAACGCAATTGTGACACATTATTTGAATAGAAGCATTCAAAACAGCATTAACTTTTTCTGGAATAGGTCTAATTCCTTCCTGAGATATTTTATGACCGAAATAAGAAACTTCTGAAACCATAAATTTTAATTTTTCCTTATTTAATCTTATACCATGCTCAGAAAAGCATTTCAGAACATTTTCAACTCTTTCAGAGTGTTCTGATTCATTACTAGCACTAATAATAACATCATCTAAAAATACACCAACATATTCAAACTTTTTAAAAATATGTTCAATTTTTCTTTGGAACATACCAGGAGCACATTTTACCCCAAATGCTAATCGTAATACATTAAACAATAGGGTGGGCCGAAAAAAACTTTTTTTTTAATTTCGATGATGGGTAGTGCGGAAAAGTGGCCACTAGTGGCACCAAGTTCACACAAAAAATTTGAGATTTTTAGGACAATTCCTATATTTGCCGCTTTTGGCTTGAAGTTTTGCTAAAATGCTGATTTTTGAACTTTTTTAGCAAAAATTTTAAAAATGTTAAATTAAACGTATTTTAATCGCATTTACTTGAAAAGGCATATTTAATGTTCCAAATGTATAAATAAGCTCTGTTAATGTATTATTTAATTGCTATGTGTATTTTAAATTAGACGATTTTTATAGCCTTTTCGCGTTTAAGTGAGCAAAAGTTGCATGTATTGTTTGAATCTTTCAACGGTTTCTCTCTTTTGTCTTGTTTATGTCCCTTGGTCTTCCTTATTTTTTTCGATGCTTTAAGGGTCATATATTTGGGTGACGGACAGTAGAATCCCTCAGAAACAGACCTGGAAGGAGAGAAGGGGTTGAGGCGAGAACTTAGGGAATGCAGTGACTCATCGCGATGTTGGGGGAGTGAAGGAGGAAATACAAGAGGGGAGAAAGTGCGATAAGGGATGCTTGTTATTTTCAGTGCTGAGTTTCTCTGAGACATGGCGGACGCTGTGTGAGACAGGAATATGCGTTTAGGAGTGTTTGGCTTTGTAAGCCTGGTTCAAATTCAGATTCAATCGAACTGCTTGCTTGAAAACTCCCACTACTCGAATCTTCCAACAATATAACACTCTTCCATCTGGATCTAACTCCACTCGTAGAAGGCTTTGTCGCAGAACTACTATTCCTCGTTGAGATTGTATCCCTTTTCATTTTCAGCGATATTTTCTTTGCGAGAGTTTTGCTTGTTTTTAAATCAATATTTCCGATAAACATTTTTTGAACAGTTCTTTGATCCTTCAAGAACTTCACCTCCCGATGTGGAAGTTTACGTCTGATGTCGCAGCTACAATTGTTCAAGCCTCTATACTTACAAGCCGCAATGTCAAAGAGAGAGGTTTCCGCATTTCGTACGAAATCTTCGCGGATCGCCTTGCCCTTAACGCCCGTATGATTACAAGATTTCTCCCTAAACATTCAGTGTAATAATTTTTAATCTTTCCTTTAATTGTTCGTTGGGAAACCACTAGTATGGAAGATTTTATCCAGATTTCGGAAACTTTGTCTCCTACCATTTTAATAATATCATCCACTGGTTGAAGATAAATATCTCGATTTTCTTCTATATTGCTTCGCAACCAATATTAGTGGCGCATGATGTCAGCATTAGTTGGCAATTGCAAGTCTTTCAATTTGCACGGTGCCCCAAAATGACTACTTTTCACGCTATCGCATGCCTTTACATAATCATGAACTTTTGCACTACCCATTTCTAAACTCGTCGTAATAAAATGCACAAAACACAGTAAAGGCACGTTAAACGATCCAAAAAGCAATGTATTGCACAAGAAAAAGGTTTTACTTTTACACTGAACAAATGTCACAGGGAAACCGAGCACTCAAAAATAATAAGCATCTCTTATCGCACTTTTTCCCCTCTTGTATTTCCTCCTTCACTCCCCCAACATCACGGTGAGTCACTGCATTCGCTTAAGTTCTCGCCTCACCTTCTTCTTTCCTTCCAGATCTGTTTCTGAGGGATTCTGCTGTCTGTCACCCAAATATGACCCTTAAAGCATCGAAAAAAATAAGGAAGACCAAGGGACATAAACAAGACAAAAGAGAGAAACCGTTGAAAGAGTCAAACAATACATGCAACTTTTGCTCACTTAAACGCGAAAAGGCTATAAAAATCGTCTACTTTAAAATACACATAGCAATTAAATAATACATTATTAGAGCTTATTTATGCATTTGGAACATTAAATATGCCTTTTCAAGTAAATACGATTAAAATAAGTTTAATTTAACATTTTTAAAATTTTTGCTTAAAAGTTCAAAAATCAGCATTTTAGCAAAACTTCAAGCCAAAAGCGGCAAATATAGGAATTGTCCTAAAAATCTCAATTTTTTTGTGTGAACTTGGTGCCACTAGTGGCCACTTTTCCGCACTACCCCTCATCGAAAATCAAAAAAAAGTTTTTTTCGGCCCACCCTATTAAACAAACCTTTATGAGTATTTATAGTCAAAATCTTACTACTTTCATTATCTACAGGTTGTTGTAAATATGCATCTTTTAAATCAAAAACAGTAAAAAATTTACCACCTGATAATTTAGAAAATAATTTTTCCATTCTAGGAAGAGGATAATTGTCATTTTCAGTATTTGAATTCACTGTTGCTCTATAATCACCACATATTCTAACAGAACCATTAGGCTTAGGAACAATTACTATAGGACTAGCCCATTCTGAATGATCAACAGGTTTTAATATACCCTCATTGGTTAATCGTTCCAATTCAACATCAGTAGTTTTTCTTAAAGCAAAAGGAACAGGTCGAGACTTAAGAAAAACTGGTTTTGCATCTTTTTTCAATTTTATTGACGCGGGAGGACCCTTGATTGTTCTGATCCCGTCAGCAAAAACATTAGGAAAATTTCTAATTAAATCATCTTTCGAAATGCTTTTAATCATATTTACATTAGGTCAAAATAATTTTGATGCTTTTAACCAAGTTTTTCTGATTAGACTCGGGCCCTCCTCTTTAATTACCAATATTCTTAAATCAGCTATACAATATTCATTAACAACAGCATTTACTTTTAATTCCCCCAAAACAGTTAAAGAGTCGTTAGTATAAGTTTGTAGCTTAATATTAGATTTAATTAAAGGCAGCTTACCTGAGAACAATTTATGAGCAACACTTTTACTTACGATAGTATGAGCCGCACCACTATCGATTTCAAATTGTATATTTACACCATTTATTTTAACCGATTTAATCCATGACACCTTATTGGAGTTGTTGTCCATAAAATTTAAACAATATTCTTCATGAACAGTTTTAATTTTTCTGTTTTTAAAAGGTTTCTCACTTTTCATTCCAAAGTTTCTGTTACGACAACAAATTTTTAAATGCCCCAATCGATGGCATTCTGCAGATTAAAAGGGCATAACTTGGGGTTATGATTTTTAGAACATCTATAACACGGTTTCTTAGGCGTGAATTTATCTTCTTTAGGCTTAGGTGCATGAGCGGACGTCTCCACTTTCGATTTCTCTGCTTTCGGAACATGCACTTGATTGACAGTCGTAGTACCTCCGATGTGTAGGGATTTCACTCCAGCCTCAGCTATCTCAAATGACTTAGCTATTTCCATTGCTGTTTGGAACGTTAAGTCTCTAGAATCCAGTAATTTTTGCTGTATTTTCTCATCCTGGATGCCAAACACCAACTGATCACGCAGGCGGTCATTAAGCGTATTCCCGAACTTACAATATTCGGATAAACGACGTAAATCTCTTATAAAACCGGCTATATTCTCACCTTGCTTCTTTAGTCGTTTCTGGAACTTAAATCATTCCACAATTTCACTAGGGTGTGGTGAAAAATGATCTTTAGCTTTCTTTAAAAGATCCTCGTAATTGATTTCTTTCAGCGTATTTGGAACAATAACATCATGTAAAATAGCAAAAGTTGTTGTTCCAACCGAACTTAATAAAATAATTTTTTTCATTTCATCATTCTTGATGCCGTTCGCTGAGAAGTAAAAATCAATTTTCTCGATGTAAATAGTCCAAGGAACATTTGCATTATATTCTTCCAAGCGTCCCAGAGTAATTATTTCTTTCTCAGCCATTTTCCGTGCCACTTTTTCTTTTTCGAAAAAGATTTTTTTTTTTTTTTTTTTTTCACATGAAAAGAATTTTTACTGCTTTTTAGTTTGGGTTAAATCCCATTTTCGTCGCCACTTTTATAACGCCGCTCTCTTATTATAACTAATTACTCTTAACTAAGGAAGAATGCATAACTATAATACTACTTATAGTTTATTATATACATTATTTACAAGCCGCTAAAATACAGCTATTCTCAACAAGTCACATTTTACAACTGCGGAGAAATATTCTCGGCTACGTGCAAAGCCTTACAATTCCAGACTGTTCGTGTATGGTGCTGCCATCTATTAATACAGATCTCAACTATTATTGAGATATGACAATAATTGTGGTTTCAGTCTAAGAATTCGGCTGACATAAAGGTAATCTGTAATTTGTTGCAAGAAAAGGCCCTCGAGTTTGCAGTATTTAAAGCTTCTCAGGGTTAGCTTACAGGATTCAAGGCCCAGCATGGTGTTACTGGTCCCACCATATGCAATGAATACAATGTTGTGGATGCTCGCACAGTTGATCACTTCAAAAATCAGGAACTTCCAAAATTAATTCAAGGCTGTTAAGTGAAAGATGATTACATCACAGACAAGACCGGGCTCATGTCGGGACCGGCATGCAAATTAAACTACGTTTGGCAGTGCCGATAATCTACAACATTTAATCATTGAAAAGTACAAAAAGCCCTGTTGTTATAAAATGTAATGATGTTTTTCCTGGATTATGAGGCAACTCTATAAGCATGGATGACGTGGGCAGTCATGGACAGTTGGCTAAAGAAACTAGACACACATATAGGAAGAGAAAAATATAAAGTTACTCTATTTGTGAAGCATTGTGCTGCTTGTGAGATCAAATCTCACAGTGTTTAAATCATGTTACTTTTTTATTTCTTTTGGCCTTATACATCGATGTTCTTTAAACTTAAATCCATATTTATTTTTGCATGGGCGATTTCGACCTCACATCGGCAAGTTCTCTGATGTTCTGCAGGGCCTGGCATGGGGTGCTTCTCCTTTGAGATCTGTACGATTGTGATGATGTCATCGGAGCAAGTCTGTCATGCCATATGCAAAATAAAGCTTTTTAAATGTTTTCTTTTGGATTTGTTTATTAAGACATTACCTAATATTTTTAATTATCTAATAGATTTAAATCTTTTCTTTCTCTAACTTTTGAAGTCCCCGTATTCTTACTATAAATTAAAAATTCCATTAATTTTAAATCAGAATCTGTTTTGTTGGCGATCTGTTATGACTTAGTTTTTGTTTTAAAGATCGCGGGGCCGCGAGCTTCGGCTCCGGTCTGTCTGCCGATGGATGTGGAATCCGGTAGAAAGCTTCAGAAAGCGATGTCTGCGTTTTTAATAACTCCTGTTAAATTTATTTTCTGTTGGTTTAAAAAGGCTTTAATTGAGATTTTTATCTATAGAAAATTCACCTAGTGCTGCATCTTACATTTTAAAGATTTTCTTAAAGAGGAATAAATTATTTTATTGGCAACGTATTTATTTTGAAAATCGGTGACCAACGGGTGAAGGCCTCTTACTTCTCTTCTACAAGATGAATAAAAAGTTTGATTTGTGCTTAAAAGTCTCCTCATCATTTCTTTACAGATATACAAGTAAGAAGTTTCCTTTTTTTATTTTTTTACAATTGCTGACCTCAAAGAACTGAGGGTTTTGTTGCAATATTACACAACACATGTTAATAAAAAGAACTTCAAATTTAATTTTAACTTCAAATTAACGGCCCATTATATTGGATTATAATATTACAATTTATTTCCATCACACTGCTCAATCACCTTCAAGCTAGCTCGAGAGCATCCAAGTGATGTTTTCCCTGGCTAACTGCACTAGAAAATTCCAACTCTTAGTTTTGGGCATAATTGCAAATTGTATAAGTACATTATCGCAAGAGGCTACTTTAGTAAAATGTGTCATGTCTTGATGCAGAACAAGAGAACCCCAAAATAATTGTTCTTAAGGTAAGAAACAGTTTCCTGTCTGAAATGTTTTTGATGAGTGATTTACGCGATTTCATTCATTTCATTTAAATACTCTGTGTGTAAATGGGTATTTTTTATAAAGTTTTTGGTAAAATAACCTTTCTTTGTGCACTTTTTTGATGTACCTTTTTTTTTATTACTTTGTTCCATTTTCATGAATTTATGTTATGGTGCATAATATTTATGGAACTTCAGTTTTTGAAGAAAAAGGTAACTGAAACTTGTCAGCAAAACAAAATTTAACAATATATATTTATAAAATGTCCTGGTAGATCGTTAATTGAATTGTACGTTTCGTTATCCGGTCCTGGCAAAATGTATAACTAGAGTTCCACTGTATTTATAATTTTTTATAAAAGCTGTGTAACTTTATTTATTTTTTCTGAATTTTTTTTGTTTGTGAGCCATTAAAAGGGAAAGTTAGAAACAGGATTTTGAAAGGTGCTTACATAAGGATAGTCCTATATTTATCTCTTATTAATTCTCTTATCTATTTATTCAGGGCATAGGGGTGTTAACAGTAGACATTTTTTACATACTGTATCTGTTTTATTCCATTCCAATAATTATGTCTTCGTGATTGTGAAATAAGGGAATTTATGAAATGTCTTTAAAAATAATTAAAAAACACTTTAAAATGTGTAGTTTATAATTAAAGTGCTTCATCGTATAAAAGCCCATTTAACCAAAAAAAGGTATTAAAACCAATAAAAGACACGAGTGTCTTTTTAGGTGCGTTTGTAATTATATAAATACGTAGCACCTATAGTCGTCGTTCAGTCCGTCTGTCTGTCTGTCTGCATATAACAGAGCAAAAACTACCCAACCGAATGGTCTGAAATTTTAAATATATGATTGTTGCAAAATTTTGTCGAGCCATTTAAAATTTTATGAAAATTGGATGTATAGTTTAATGACAGGGACAGTCAAAAGTTTTTCTTTACATTACGGCCAATGGGAAAAATTGTTGCAAGTGCATTTTAATGGTGTTACAGCCTTCCGAATGTTCTGAAATTTTAAATGCATAATTGTTGCAATATTTTGTCAAGCCATTTTAAATTTTATGAAAATTGGATGTATAGTTTAATTACAGGGACAATCAAAAGTTTTCCGTTACATTACAGCCAATGGGAAAGAATTATTGCAAGTGCATTTTAATGATGTTAAAGCCTTCCGAATGGTCTGAAATTTTAAATATATAATTTTTGCAAAATTTTGTCGAGCCATTTCAAATTTTATGAAAATCGGATGTATAGTTTAATTACAGGGACAGTCAAAAGTATTCTGTTACATTACGGGAATGGGAAAAAAATTATTGCAAGTGCATTTTAATGATGTTACAGACTATGCACTTATGAAGTGCAAAAAAATATACATTCAGTACAATATGGAGTGCAAAAAATAATTATAAAACTATTTATAGTACGAACGCACCTCATTTGTCACGTTTGACGAGCAATTTCCAACTTATTAGATGTAAATTTCCAACTGGGCAAAAAATGTCTGCACCAGGATTCGAACATGGGACCTCCTGGCTGAAGCCGCCAGTGCTCTGCCATCTGAGCTATCCCGGACGATTCTGGTCAACTTTTTCATCCAGCTAACCTTGATGATTACAGCATCAGGTCTGAAACCTGGTTCAGCTCAACAGAATAAATCTCAGGTAATGGAACTCCAGAAATCGCTGGATACGAAATTACACTAGATTAATATTAACACAATTATTCTAATTGGTAAACAAATCATATTAGATGTAAATTTCCAACTGGGCGAAAAATGTCCGCACCAAGATTCGAACCTGGGACCTCCTGGCTGAAGCCGCCAGTGCTCTGCCATCTGAGCTATCCCAGACGATTCTGGTCGAACTTTTTCATCCAACTAACCTTGATGATTACAGCATCAGGTCTGAAACCTGGTTCAGCTCAACAGAATAAATCTCAGGTAATGGAACTCCAGAAATCGCTGGATACGAAATTACACTAGATTAATATTAACACAATTATTCTAATTGGTAAACAAATCATATTAGATGTAAATTTCCAACTGGGCGAAAAATGTCCGGACCAGGATTTGAACTCGAGACCTCCTGGCTGAAGCCGCCAGTGCTCTGCCATCTTGACCTATCCCGGACGATTCTGGTCGAACTTTTTCACCCAGCTAACCTTGATGATTACAGCATCTGGTCTGAAACCTGGTTCAGCTCAACAGAATAAATCTCAGGTAATGGAACTCCAGAAATCGCTGGATACGAAATTACACTAGATTAATATTAACACAATTATTGTAATTGGTAAGCAAATCATATTAGATGTAAATTTCCAACTGGGCGAAAAATGTCCGGACCAGGATACGAACCCGGGACCTCCTGGCTGAAGCCGCCAGTGCTCTGCCATCTGATCTATCCCGGACGATTCTGGTCGAACTTTTTCACCCAGCTAACCTTGATGATTACAGCATCTGGTCTGAAACCTGGTTCAGCTCAACAGAATAAATCTCAGGTAATGTAACTCCAGAAGGGAACTTTTTCGCCCAGTTGGAAATTTGCATCTAATATGATTTGTTTACCAATTAGAATAATTGTGTTAATATTAATCTAGTGTAATTTCGTATTTACCGATTTCTGGAGTTCCAGTACCTGAGATTTATTCTGTTGAGCTGAACCATGTTTCAGACCAGATGCTGTAATCATCAAGGTTAGCTGGGTGAAAAAGTTCGACCAGAATCGTCCGGGATAGCTCAGATGGCAGAGCATTGGCGGCTTCAGCCAGGAGGTCCCGGGTTCGAATCCTGGTCTGGACATTTTTTGCCCAGTTGGAAATTTACATCTAATATGATTTGTTTACCAATTAGAATAATTGTGTTAATATTAATCTAGTGTAATTTCGTATCCAGCAATTTCTGGAGTTCCATTACCTGAGATTTATTCTGTTGAGCTGAACCAGGTTTCAGACCAGATGCTGTAATCATCAAGGTTAGCTGGGTGAAAAAGTTTGACCAGAATTGTCCGGTATAGCTCAGATGGCAGAGCACTGGCAGCTTCAGCCAGGAGGTCCCGGATTCGAATCCTGGTCTGGACATTTTTCGCCCAGTTGGAAATTTACATCTAATATGATTTGTTTACCAATTAGAATAATTGTGTTAATATTAATCTAGTGTAATTTCGTATCCAGCGATTTCTGGAGTTCCATTACCTGAGATTTATTCTGTTGAGCTGAACCATGTTTCAGACCAGATGCTGTAATCATCAAGGTTAGCTGGGTGAAAAAGTTCGACCAGAATCGTCCGGGATAGCTCAGATGGCAGAGCACTGGTGGCTTCAGCCAGGAGGTCCCGGGTACGAATCCTGGTCCGGACATTTTTCGCCCAGTTGGAAATTTACATCTAATATGATTTGTTTACCAATTAGAATAATTGTGTTAATATTAATCTGGTGTAATTTCCAACTTGTTTAAATTTCAGATAGCTTTTGTACAACCTTGGCACTAGAACAAAGCATATTTCCACATTCTGGATGTAAAACTGAGGCATCAACTCTGAAAAACAAGAAAAAAAATTCACTATTTTGTTTTGGATGACTGCAAAGTGAAAGTGAAGGAGATAGCTGACATAAAGACATTGACAGAATGTGGGGAATTTTTTGCATGAACAATTGCTTATGAAAAAGCTTTGTGTGATATGGGCACCTTGTTTTATAACAGAAGACCAAAAACAGCAACATGTCGATGAATCAGAGCACGATTTGACAACATTTCAGCATCATTCAAATGAGATTTTGCACCAATTAATGACAGTGGGTGAAACATGGAACCATCACTACACACCTGAGCCCAGTAGGCAGCCACCTGAGTAGTTGGAACTAGGTCAAAGTCTCAAAAATCAACTGGAAGGGTCTCAATCTGTATTTTTAGGGATGCATGTGGCATAATATTCATTGGCTATCTTGAGAAAGGAAAAACAGTTGCAGTTGAGTATTATGCAGAATTATTGGATGGTTTTGAACAAAGAAATCAAGAAGAAAAAAGCCGCACATGGCGAAGAAAAAGTGCTGTTTCAACCAAGAAAATGCACCGATTCACATATCAATTAAAGCAGTGTCAAAATTGAATGAATAGAAGTAATAATTGTTCTATTTCTCCCGGTATTCTCCAGATTTGGCCCCCAGCTACTACTTTAGTTTCTTAACTTGAAGAGGTTGCTCCAGGGAAAGAGATTTACAGCAAAATGAAGATTTTGATTCTGAAACTGATGCACATTTTGGAGCCCTTGAAAAATAATACCTATGAAAGGTATTCAAATGTTACAGGATTGTTGGAATAAGTGTTCCCTTGAAGGAAACTATGTTGCAGAGTAAATCCATTTTTGATTAAAAAGAATTGTTTTCATTGCTAGTCCTGGGGTTTTCACTCCATGTTGTAGTGTTTTATTAAAATCTGCTAAAGGCCTTTAAAGGGATTGTTATTTTGCATTCTATCTTTTGTACTTGTAGATGTTTATAAATAAAAACTGTGAATATGTGCCAGGCTTTTGTACTACAATCTTTGAGATTATTTGCTGATAGAGTTTTCATTAATTTTAATTAACTGCAATTTTTAATCAAACAATGTGTTTTAATAAAATATGAGTGTACTACGTCAAAAGCCCTTTCAAAAATATTTCGCACTTTACCCTATTTATTGTTGTGCTTTTTTGTATGCTCATGGAAAAAGGGATGTTAACATCAGAATGTGTATATATATATTACTAGTTAAGGGAAAATATTTAGTGTATTATTATTTATATTTAGATTATTAAAATTGGCCCTTTTTTTCAATAAATAATTATGATATTTAAATGTAATCCATAAATTTATCTGAATGAATCATTTGTAGAGGCTGTATAGACTTATCATTTTTGTTAATAAGCCAAAGACAACTTAAAAGTGGATGTAGACATGTTAGGCAGATTGCTTGTAGTGCTACAGTTTCAAGGGCTAAAAGTGTTCCAAATACATAGTTAATACACATAAATTTCTTTAATAACTTTTATTTAAGTTGTACAGAAAAAAATTCACTCATTTTAAAACAATGCTGAAATTGCTTTTGAATGAAAAATCATACAGTCGTGGGGAAAAAAATTTAAATACCCCCCCCCCCTTGCTAATTCTGTAACAAATTATTGCAGAAGAAAGTTACAGGTACCAAACGATTGGAAATAGTCTACTTCTAAATGATGTATAAAAAATTTGCTTAGGGGGCCATCTACATATCAAAATGAACCCTAACTTAGTTTTTTTTTTCAATAGCAATAGCAATATCCAAGTTTGGCACCATAAATTAATTCTACACCCTTCAATTAGCCTAAATCCGAATTTACATGAAATTTGTGCAATTAGTTTCCGAGAAATTATTTTAAAATGAGCCTATTTTAGGAGTTGTATCCAAATTGAAGTTTGGTACTCGATTGTTGAAATGCTACAGAATGACTATGTTACTTCTTTTCATTTATTATTTCTTGCCAATAGGACCATTTCACTTGCTTTATATGTTTTGACTATTGCCAGCCCAAATATTTCAATAAAATGAGTAAAATATATGTTTTTAAATTATGCTTTTCTGCACAACATAGACGGCTCCTTAAACCATCGTTTTGTCATTTTTTGATAATTTGAAAACTCCTTGAAGGAAAAATTTGAAATTGAGAATTTGCATAAAGCAGGACATAATAAATATAAATCTATCAATAAAATTATATGTTGCAATCCATATTTTTTTTTTCAATATTAATTTCATAATTCATATTGTAAATTTTTTTTCATTACAAATTCAATGTTTTTATGTTTGGGTTTTTAGGTGCGTTCGTAATTATATAAATACGTAGCACCTGTCGTCGTTCAGTCCGTCCGTCCGTCCGTCTGTCCGTCCGTCCGTCTGTCCGCATGTAACAGAGCAAAAACTACCCAACCGAATGGTCTGAAATTTCAAATATATGATTGTTGCAAAATTTTGTCGAGCCATTTCAAATTTTATGAAAATCGGATGTATAGTTTAATTACAGGGACAGTCAAAAGTTTTTCTTTACATTACGGCCAATGGGAAAAATTATTGAAAGTGCATTTTAATGATATTAGAGCCTTCCGAATGATCTGAAATTTTAAAGATATAACTGTTGCAAAATTTTGTCGAGCCATTTCAAATTTTAGGAAAATCGGATGTATAGTTTAATTACAGGGACAGTCAAAAGTTTTTCTTTACATTACGGCCAATGGGAAAAATTATTGCAAGTGCATTTTAATGATATTACAGCCTTCCGAATGATCTGAAATTTTAAAGATATAACTGTTGCAAAATTTTGTCGAGCCATTTCAAATTTTAGGAAAATCGGATGTATAGTTTAATTACAGGGACAGTCAAAAGTTTTTCTTTACATTACGGCCAATGGGAAAAATTATTGCAAGTGCATTTTAATGATATTAGAGCCTTCCGAATGATCTGAAATTTTAAAGATATAACTGTTGCAAAATTTTGTCGAGCCATTTCAAATTTTAGGAAAATCGGATGTATAGTTTAATTACAGGGACAGTCAAAAGTTTTTCTTTACATTACGGCCAATGGGAAAAATTATTGCAAGTGCATTTTAATGATATTAGAGCCTTCCGAATGATCTGAAATTTTAAAGATATAACTGTTGCAAAATTTTGTCGAGCCATTTCAAATTTTAGGAAAATCGGATGCATAGTTTAATTACAGGGACAGACAAAATTTTTCTTTACATTACGGCCAATGGGAAAAATTATTGCAAGTGCATTTTAATGATATTACAGCCTTCCGAATGGTCTGAAATTTTAAAGATATAATTGTTGCAAAGTTTTGTTGAGCTATTTCAAATTTTAGGAAAATCGGACGTATAGTTTAATTACAGGGACAGTCGAAAGTGTTCCGTTACATTACGGGGAATGGGAAAAATTATTGCAAGTGCATTTTAATGATATTACAGCCTTCTGAATGGTCTGAAATTTTAAAGATATAATTGTTGCAAAGTTTTGTTGAGCTATTTCAAATTTTAGGAAAATCGGATGTATAGTTTAATTACAGGGACAGTCAAAAGGGTTCCGTTACATTACGGGGAATGGGAAAAAATTATTGGAAGTGCATTTTAATGATGTATCAGACTATGCGCTTTATGAAGTGCAAAAAAGTATACATTCAGTACAATATGGGGTGCAAAAAATAATTATAAAACTAGTTATAGTACGAACGCACCTCATTTGCCACGTTTGACGAGCAATTTCCAACTTGTTTAGTATTATAACCACACACAAAATTATCGCATTAGGTTTATAATTTTATGAGATATTAATAAAAATATGAAAATGTAATTTAACATTAGAAGCTCTAAATTTTGAATGTTTATAACTCAAAAACTTATCATTCAAATGAGTAGAAATTTCGTTCTAGGCATAGTGTGAACCGAAGATTTAACATATATTGTCAAAATTGGGTGTTGCCATTGAAAAAAAAAACAAAGTTGGTCTGGTTTTGATTTGTAGATGGCCCCCCAAGCAAATTTTATATACATCATTTAAAAGTAGACTTTATTTCCAATTGATTGGTACCAATAACTTTCTTCTACTATAATTAGTTGCAGAGTTAGTAGGGGTGTTTACTTTTTTTTTTTTTCCACCACTGTACACGTACAATAAATTGATATTTGGAAATTGATGTGATATTTCAGATCTTTATTTATAAAATACTAGCTGACCCGCCCGGCGTTGCCCGGGTCCGTGGTGATATTTAAAAATTATCCTTAAATTTATATGATTTCATACCTTTAACTCGATTTTGACTGAAAGACGTACCCACTCGGTGGAAAAGGGGGAGAAGCTGTTAATTGTTAATATTTGCTATGTAAATTTTTGGAAAATTGTATGCGACAGTCATGAACAAATTAAAACTTTAAAACGCCCTGTACTGATTTAGTGAACTATTTTAATACATTTTATAATTTCTTTCTTCCTTGGACACTTCCCAACAAAGTTGAAAGTGCTTATGCATTCGGTTTGTCTGTCCGTCTGTGCCTGCTCCAACTCTGGTAAATATACTCAGATTTTTATGCAATTGATAACGGTTATTTAGGGTCAACAAAGCATGTTTTGTGTTGTACTATATGAAGTATGTAGGATTAATAGTTCATTTACAGGGGCAGTCAAAAATATTACATTACAATATGGTATATGGGGGAAAAATTGTTTGTAGATAGCGCAATGTTAATGACATTGCGCTATTTCAAATGTATTGAAACTTATATAAATCACTGAATTTCACAACGATCATGTTAGAACAATGCATTCATAGCATTTCTTGCTGGAATGTACGTTTTAAAATTCAGTATGACCTTTTAAATTTAACTAATTTTTTTCATGTTACTCATTATATATAAATTCTATACCTCATATACAGGGGCTGCACAAAAGTATTCACGTACCATTCTCCTTATTAGAGAAAATTGCTGAAGGGGAATTTTGAACTGAAGTATATGTATTTCTTAAGTGAACTAAATTTTGGCATGCATCTAGTTAATAGATAAAATCTATATATCATATACGGGGCTGCTGAAAAAAATTCAGATAATTTTCCGATTGTAGATGGAAACAGCTGAAATTGGGTTTTGAAATGTGTTATGCGTTTGAATTAGACGCAATATTTTAATTTATCAAACGGTGCAGTTTGTTTACATTATTCTGAATGTGTTGGAGGAATCTATGCTTGACGCATTTTCTCTTTGTTTTAGTTTTGTTTTTTGTCTGACTTGTTATGGTCGCTACAATCTAAATTCTTTAAAGGAAAAGGGGGGGGGGGGGACTCCCAAATAGTACCACTCTAACAACACACACACTTTTTTTTTACTGTCACAGAATGAAAAAGGTCTAGAGTTAAAAACAGAAGCATATTCAATCATTCAATGATGAATTTAAATGTTTATTTATCATGATGAGAAAAGTAGTAAAGAAAAAGAAAAGTGCCCAGTTAAAATGATGTCATTGACCTCACAGGCTATTCACACTTATTGTACAATATACTCTTATTTCAAAGAATAATGCCCTTGGAAAATAAATTAAGGGGGGATAACACCCCTCCCTCCCACTTTATGCTTAACTAATGAACTTCAAAATCTAATCAGGGAAGCACCTTATCAGAATAAACCTATATACCAAATTTAAGCAAATCTGATAAGTCTTCATGAAAAATCCGCTTAGCTAAATTAAGGGGTATTAGCTTCTTTGTTCCCCCCTTTATACTTAACCAATCAATCTCCAAATCTAATCAGTGAAACACCTTATCAGAATAAACCAGTATACAAAATTTGAAGCAAATCGGGTAATTCTGCATGATAAACCCATTGATCTAAATTAGGGGGGGGGGGTAAGCCACCCCCTTAACCAATGAACCTGCAAAACTAATCAGGGAAGTGCTTTATCAGAATGAACCTAGAAAAATTTTTGAAGAAAATCGAATAATTCTGCATGTAAAATACATTTATCTAAATTAATTTGGTGGATTAGCCCCTACCCCCCCCCCCCTCCCTTTATACTTAACCAATGAAACACAAAAAGTAATCAGGGGAGCGCTTTATCAAAATGAACCTAGAAAAAAGATTTGAAGCAAATTGGATAATTCTGCATCAAAAACGCATTTATTTAAATTAATGGCGGAGGGTTAGCCCCTTCCCCCCACCCTTTACACTTAACCAATGAACCTCCAAATCTAATAAGGGATGCGGCTTATGAAAATAAACAGATATACAAATTTTGAAACAAATCTGGTAATTCTGCATGATAATCCGATTGATCTAAATTAGGGGGTTAATCCCCCCCCCCTGTTCCTCCCTTTATACTTAACCAATGAGCCCCCAAAACTAATCAGGGAAGCGCTTTATCAGAATGAACCAAGAAGAGAATTTGAAGAAAATCGAATAATTCTGCATGTAAAATCCATTTACCTAAATTAATTTGATGGAAAGCCACCCCCCCCCCCTTCTCTTTATACTTAACTAATGAAACCCAAAAAGTAATCAGGGAAGCGCCTTATCAGAATGAACCAAGAAAAAAAGATCTGAAGCAAATCAGATAATTCTGCATCAAAAACGCATTTATTTAAATTAATGGAGGAGGGGGTTAGCTCCTTCCCCCCACCCTTTATACTTAACCAGTGAACCTCCAAATCTAATCAGGGAAGCGGCTTATGAAAAAAAAAACCGGTATACAAAATTTAAGCAAATTTTGCATGATAAACCCATTGATCTAAAATAAGGGGGTTAACCCCCCCCCTCCCCTCATACCTCCCTTTATACTTAACCAATGAGCCCCCAAAACCAATCAGGGAAGCACCTTATCAGAGCGAACCTAGAAAAAAAATTTGAAGAAAATAGAATAATTCTGCATGTAAAATCCATTTATCTGAATGAGTGTGGGGGGGGGGGGGGGGAGAATAACCCTGTCGACCTCTCTTTATACTCAACCAATGAACCCCAAAAACTAATCAGGGAAGCATCTTATCAGAATGAATCTAGAAAATAAAATTGAAGTAAATCAGATAATTCTGAATGAAAAACGCATTTATCTAAATTAATGGGGGAGGATTAGCCCCTTTATACTTTATACCCCTTGCTATGAATTTCCAAATCGAATCATGGAAGCGCCTTATCAAAATAAACCGGTATATACAAAATCTGAAGCAAATCTGGTAATTCTGCATGATAAAGCCATTGATCTAAATTAAGGGGATTAACCCCCCGTTCCCCCCTATATACTTAACCAACGAACACCCAAAACTAATCAGGGTAGCACCTTATCAGAATGAAGCTAGAATAAAAATGTGAAGCAAATCGGATAATTCTGTTTGAAAAACCCATTCACCTAAATAAAGAGGGGGAGGTGGATTAGCCCCCCTTCCCCCCTTTTTATACTAAACACCAATGGACCTCAAAAGCTAATCAGGGAAGCGCCTTATCAGAAAGAACCTAGAAAATTTTTTTGAAGCAAATCGGATATTTCTATCAAAAGTTACATACATATGCACATACAGAGCCTGCAGACACATTAGATCTCAGGCTTTGATAGCCTGTGAGCTAAACAAAAAAAATGGGGGGGGGGGTGAGATATATGAGAAATAAGGTGCAATTTTATTCCTTTTTCACTTTTAGATTATAGTAAAATTCATTTAACATAAATGCTGACATTGATATAGTGGATGGAGAAGGATTATTAAAGTATTATTCAACTCATCATTTAAGTATTTTTAATTAATTACAAAATAATAATAATTTAAAACTAAAATATTTCAATACATGAAAATAAATTTTTGATCAAAAGAATGCAAAAAAATATAAGCAAAAAATAGATAAATTTGGACTTTAACCATGACTTTTTTTTTCCAGACATAATAGTGAATCAATTTCCTTAAGATTTGCTTAAATCGCATCCTGCTAAATCGATTTAACACCAGCTTGCCATGTTTTTCTTAAATCGGAAAGCACTAAAACTTGCAATGTTTTCTTAAATCGGATTCTGCTAAATCGATTTAACACCAGCTTGCCATGCATGCAGAAGCTGCATCAATGTAAATAAATCAGTTTTCCAATGTTAGCTCTGAATCGGTATTTTGATTGAAATCGATTTAAAGCCAATAGATAAATAAATATTTCTGATGTTATCTTTAAATCGATATAAGACTGATGGTTAAATCGGATTTTTGATGTTTGTTTTAAATTGCGATGTAAGGCTAAAAGGACAATGGCTAAATTGTAATTCAAGACATTAGCTAAATCGCGACTTTCGATGTTAGTTTAAATTGATTTAAGACCAATGGTTAAATCGGATTTTCCGATGTAAGCTGTAAATCAATTTAAGACCTAGGCCTACGTAACGGTAACTTAACCTAACCATAACCTAACTAACCTAGCCGTGCATATGCTTCGAAGTACTTTCCACCGCCACGGGGCACAATGTTTTATACGAATATCCGACACAGGTCACCACCGCCTGCAGCCGGGTATAGCAGGCATGCTATGCACACTTTGCAATATCTTTTAGTTTCACTTTCCACCACCAGGATGCACACTCTCTCATAAACAAACCTATATACGAATGAAACTCAAATTTTCAACCTATCCATAGATATATTACTCGATGGGGTGGTGACACAAATAAGAATTTAAGAAATTTGCTGAAATTTCTATTCGGAAATAATGGTAACCATCACTCAATTAAGACCCCAATATGACCTATAAGAACCTCAGACACTGCTCACTGCTGCATGCTTCACCGTATACTGAAATTTTTGTCATGTGTAGATGCTGTTACTGAAAAGTGCACTTCACAGCTGGATTTTAAAATTTTAATGTAGATTTTTTTTTATTATTATTAAAATGTGCATATGGCATTGTGACGGCAATGAAGCAGCCAACCAATGAGAGCAGGCGGTAAAAAATATGGGATCCAATGACCGCAATTCCTAGCTTAGGGGTAAAGATAAATTGCACTATTTATGTCTCATCAGCTTTATTTTAAAGAAAAATACACTTTTGCACATTTCTTTCTATAAGATTTAATGTTATTTACATTAATTGTGATATTTCACAATGTTTTTTTACTTTTTGTGCAAAGTATACAAACCACATAAGTTAGTTTCAGTTGTATTCTTTCATTCTTTCTTCATGTTAATGGCGATTTATATATGCATAGTCACCCAAGTTTGGAATGTATTTCTTGAACTTTACTTTCTATGAAGTAAATAATTTTTGTTCTTGGGCGATTAAGAGTGCATTCATGAGCGATTCTTAAGAAACTCGTAATATATCACAAAATGTTCATTGTATGAGTATTTAGCGCACTGAGAATTTTTCATTCAGTTCTTTACCTTTTGTTAATCTTTTCTCATCTTAATGAAAACACATGCTCTATTCTTGGGCGCCTAAAAATATTCTTAAATGAAATAAAATGAGTTCAATAAGAAATCTGAAAGAAAACATAAATCGTAGACCTCACTGACAGAATTTTCCATTCAGTTCTACAATTTCTCGCATGTTACATATCATGATTTTGATAAGAAATGAAAACATTCAGTAAAGCAAATAAATAATATATGTTTTTATTCGGATTTCTTACTAAACTCATAATATATGGGTAAGTCTATGTGGCAAAAAAATATTAACAAAAGGAAAACCCAAATAACCTCATTTATTTTCCCTGAAGTCAAAAGTTGGTGGGGTTTTTGCCCCCCATTCTTGGGCGATGACAACTTGACAACATATACATTAGAGTCCTGCATCGGGTCGCGTTACCCACTTTTACCCGAACACAACCTGCGGTTCGGGTCTATATTTTGCCGTTGCGGATCGGGTTCGGGTTGACTTCAACTTTTTTTGTTGCGGTTCGGGTTTGGGTCGGGTTGGCTTTCATTGTTTCGGGTTCGGGTTGGCTTTTTGACGTTTACGGTTCGGATTCGGGTTGACTCGATTTTTTAAAAGAATGTCCAAAATATTTTTTCACATTAAACTTCTATAAAAACCGCAGATCAAAGTTTCACAAAAACAAAATGCGTGCCTGTCAGTTTTGTCTAGTCTTAGAATTCGTTTCTGGAAATTAATATAAACATACTTTTTCAATTACTGATACGATAATGATTATAACTAATCGAGTAAAAAACCTATAGATGGCCCGAAAGAATTCTTGTAATACGAACCCGACCTGCAGAAAGAAAATTAGATTCATTCCGAGCCGAAAAAACAAAATTCGGGATAACCCGATTTGATGTTTGACTCTATACAACGATCCCAACGTTCTCAGAGGTTTTACTATATTTGAATGTTAAAGAATACAGATTTGTTCATTCTTCTATGTAAAACATAAAAATTGTATTAGAGATACAATTGTAGATTATTTTCTTTAGTGGCATTAAAACATATTTTTTTTGCATTGCATGTTCGGGTCGGGTTGGATACAACCCGACCCGCGCAGGACTCTCACATACATCTTATACCAGACTGCATGTCCGTTTTGGGGAAAAGATGTATATTGTCATGAAACCAGTTTAATTTGCAAAAATGAAGTCAATAAAATCACCATTTTGTGACAAATTGAGTTTCATAAGAATCGTCCAAGAACGGGCATGCAAATCTGGTATAAAATGTATGTTGTCATCACATTAAAAGGAAGAAAGATTTAAATAACAATAAATACTCAAAATTTTCGCTTCATTGAATTAGGCCTAAACATGAACTCATATGCTTGGCACTATGAAAACATTCAGTAAAGAGCAAGATATAGGTTTTTGTTAGGATTTCTTACCAAACTCTTAATATATGGTGTTTTGTATATGAAATAAACTAATTTCAATAACAAATCTTAATTAAAACATACATCTCGTACTACATTCACAGGATTTTGCATTCAGTTGTACAATTTATAGCATGTTATGATTTCACCGTTCTTGGGTGTCTAAAAATATAGTCAACATTAACAGGAAGAAAGATTATAAATAACAGTACTCATATTTTCGTTCATTGAATTACGCCTAAACTTTAAACTGATATGCCTGGCACTATGGAAACATTCAATAAAGTGTAACATATGTAGAAAAGATTTTAACAAAAGGAAAAGAACTAAATTTAAAATCCTGAGGGCGTGAAATACTTATATGATGAAATTATAATTAACTTCACTTTTAATTGCCCAAGAACAGAAACCATTTACTTCAGGGAAAGTAAAGTTCAAGAAACACATTTCATTCTTTCGCAAACTACGCTATTAACACAAAGAATAAATACAATCTAAACTAACTTACGTGAATCGTATACCTTGCAAAATAAGTAAAAAACACTTCGAAATATCACAATTAATGTAAATAATATTAAATCTTATAGGAAGAAAAGCGCAAAAGTGTACTTACATGAAGCTGACGACACATAAACATTGGGAGTTGCGAGTGAAGTTTGCCCTTTGCCGCTACGCTAGATCCAATATTTAACGCCTGCTCTCATTGGCTGGCTGCTTCATTGCCGCTGATTGGCGGAAAGTTGTAAATAGCCTCTAACCCATACAGTTTTAATAAAAAATTGAAATTGAAATTTTAAAATCCGGCTGCGAAGTACACTTTCTGAGGACAAAATCACAGACCTGCCAACTGCTACGAAAAAATCGTAGTTGCTACGAATTGGACCTATAAACTACGATGCTACGAAAATCGGTCTTAAACTACGATTTTTTGCAAAAAACACAAATGCATTTTTTGTTTCTAGTTGCGATTTTTATCCCACGCAGCATATTTTTCAGGAGTGATTCTGTTATGAAATTTCCAAAATTTCAACGTATTCATTTCCGAAAGTTAAAAAAAATCTGTTTAAAAACATGGCCATTAGTCTGAAAAAAATTCAGGGCTGCAAAACAAACTTCTTAACATAAAACACTCTTTATGTATATTAACCAGGAGTGAATCGTGTTTCTGTAAATATTTATACAGGAATTCTCTTCCTTAGAATCAAGGGTGCCATTTTAAGAATTTCTGAAAGAGGGAGGGGTGGTTCTTTGAGGGGAAAGGTCGCACGATTTGCGAATTTCGTCAAAAGTTCATGGTAAAAAATACAGATTTCAACAAAGATTCGTGATAGAAAAATATAAATTACGATTGTGGGGGAAAAAAATGTGAATATTTTGAAATGATTGCGTGAAAAAAATTGCGAATTTCGTGAAAATTTACTGCACTGGGCTAAAAAATTGGAACCAGACTCCTTTTACAAGTGAAAAAAAAAAAAAAAAAATGCGAAACGAAAAGAAACTCTTAACAATCGTATAAAAAGTTTCAGAGGAAAAAATTTACTATATTTAGACTGAAACCTTATTCCTTTTACAAATGTCAAAAGATGGCTGCGTAACACGAAAAACCAACCAACCAACCTCCAGATTAATTTAAATTTTGTGTGCTACGATTTCTCATTTTCAAAGGTTGGCAGGTCTGAAATCAACACATGACGAAAATTTCAGAGGCCTAGGTGCTATAATTTCGGAGCTTGCCTCAGTCAGGCAGGCAGGCAGACATCTCTTGTTTTATATATATAGATGAAAGTGCAATTGTTCATGAAATTGCATTGACTTTTGCTATAATGCATAACATTTTGTTCTTATAGCTCAAGAGCAAGGAGAAGATTCTTTAGTTTCAGAAATTCATAAAGTAAGACCTAAGTTGTTTTTTTTTTTCTAATCTTTATGAAAATTAATATTGTTTAACAAATTTTTAAAGCTTGTAAAAATTATGATAATCTAATTAGTAATTAAAAAATATCTGAGATCTATGTGTAATTATTCAATTTAAAAATATATGCAGTGTTTAATTTTTTTCTTTTTTTTCATGTAGGCAAATGTCATTTGTGTTGTATATGCAGTGGATGATGATGAAACAATTGATAAGGTATTCTGTTTTTAAAGTCTTCCTTCTGTATTCATTATTTTATAAAATATTTTAATTAAGAACTAAAAATATTAGTAATATTAGAAAACTCATAGACCGATGCTTTGCAGCAGTCTTAAAATGTGAAACATTGATTTGTGACAAGTCATATAAACTATTTCATAAAAACAAAAAATTCAATTTAAAATTACATACAGGTGTTTTTAATATATACATTGTACAAGTAAATATCAAAACCAAGTACTTTCGAGCATATGACGTGATCATCATATCATTCTCATTGAAAGTACTTGTTTTTGATATTTTAGTTGTACAGTGTATATATTTTAATAAAACACCTTTAAATAAAACAAATGAAATATTTTTTAACATATTCGATTTGTGAAGGCAGTCTCTAATCCAGATATGTTGCTTTTTTACAGAAATGCAGATTTTTGCTTTTTTTCTTTAGGTTTCATTCGTATGACGAAACCTCATTTGCCTCACTCCTCTGTCTGTCTGTCAAAGAGTTTGTTCTCAGAAACTGTATAAGTTAGAGATTGAAATTTTGCATACTTGTTGCTAAATATCTCCAATCGCATGACAAATCATAAAATTTTGAACAATTCTTATATTATTTTAATTAAATGAATTAATTTAATGACATCCGACCATTTTTGTGATTTAGATTTTAAAACAGAACCTTAATTTGTCTTATTCACACAGGCTAGAGGGTTTCGTAGTAGCGCATTTACAGACTAATCAAAAGGTTGCAGTTTCGATGCTCGCCATCAGAGTTTGAAATTTTTTCTCCCAGAATCGATTTCATTATCTAATCGATTCAATTTTACTAAAGTTTTGTAATTTGTCATTTTAAGACCAAAAGTTGCTGCAAAATGTTTTGGCAATTATTTTTTTAATTAAAAATCTTTTTTTTTTTTTGAGAAATTGTGAAATTTTAAATTGACTATATTTCATTCTCCAATGGATTTAATTAAAAGAACATTAATATTTTTTTGTCATTTTATGGGGGTTTTTTTTAGTTAAAATTAAATCATGTAATTAAATGTTTTTCAGGTATACAAACATATGCTGTTACTTAATTTGATTTTAAAACACATTTTTCAATTGTAATAATTTTAAAATTAAATTTAATGTTGCTGCCATCTATGTTCTTATTGAAAAAGATTAAGGATTTAATAATTTTAAATTAATGATTTGGATTTATTAATTAAAGGAAATGTGTTTTGAAAGGAATATTAAACGAAACCCTCCATGCAATCTTTGATTTCTCTTACTCTTATCCCCTTGTTTTACCTTGATTTTGACCATGTGTATTAAAATTCATGCATGGGGGGGTAGGGAGGGGGCATGGATATATGTATACTTTTTTACAGATGCATAACAATCAGAGACGCCACAATTTTCTTTAATCTATCGTTTAAAAATAGGAATTTCTGTTCATGTGTCACAAATAAAGTAGTGATTTTTGTCGATCAGCCACAATTATCACTGGCTCATAAAAAAAAAAATTAATTTTCATTAATCAGTCATGAAAAAAATCACAATTTTCATCATTTTTTCTCGGTGAAGAAAAAAATCATGATTTTCATTGATCAGTAAAGCAAAAATTGCGATTTTTTATAGCTTGGTGAAAAGTTACACTAAATGTTTAAATGTTTCAATCCTTCCCCATCCACAACATAAATGTCAGCATTTATTCTTTTATTGACATGTATGTCACCATTTATGTTATTCCTTTTTTATTAAAATCTAAAAAGAAATAAAATTGCACCATATTTCTTGCAGCTAACTAATCATGCAAAATGAATGATTAAATTCATAGATGAATCTGTGCTGCCAGAGTTTTTAATTTGTCTCTTTCGCAATCTTTTATTTATAAAAGAAAATTGTATAAATTATGCTAGTGATAAAACTGAGTTTAAATATTTGCTTGGAATTGTGCAGCATATTGCATTTATTATATTAAATTAAATTGGCTTGTCTATATTCAAAAGTATATAAGATTATACATATATATATATATATAATTAACCTTCTGCTGGTAACATGATTTATAGCACCTGAGTTAGCTAACTAGGTTGGTTTGACACATTACTGCTGTTATCATCGGAAGATGGAAAGAAAAGAAAGAAGAGATCATAACTCAAATGAAATCATAACTGTTGTAGCAAAATTACTTTTACTGTTCATGTATTTATGAAAATAACCAAACCAATGCAGTTTATTAAATATACATACTTTGAGTTATTGTGCACTTCTATATCACAGTGCATTGACTTCAGTTTTTTTTCTGCAGAGTTGTAACGTGCCTGCTAATGGTTAACCTTGTAAAGTTAGATATTGTATGTCACAAGGATGTAAACTGCTTTTGTTTGAGATCATTTCTTTGTAACACTGTAGCAAAGGCCTGGCAACAAAAATTTATACCTAAAGTGCAAATTCTAGAAGATAATTTGGAAAGCTGTTAGAAAAGTATCTTTTGGAGTTCAAAATAATAATCTTGCTGTTAGCCAACATCTAAGCATATATCTAGTTCTTTTTTTTTCAATGTGCAAAATTTAACTATTGGTTAACTGTGCATTATTATTGAAATAAGTTTCTTTTGTTAAGTAATCGTTACTTATTTTAATAATTATATTATAATTATTCAAATAAACTATGTGCTATATCTAAAAAAAAAAAAAAAAATCGATCGCAGAAAACACGAAATTCGATAAATGATGGTGGAAAAAATCTCTAATTTTCTGAAGCAATAGTGGATATCATCAATCAATCACGGAAAAAATGTGAATTTTTATAGACTCGTGGAAAAAATCGCTAATTTCGATAAAGGATCGCAAAAAAATTACGAATATTGTCGAAAGAAATACATAGTGAATTTTGTCAATCTGTTGTTGAAAAATATCACGAACTTTGACAAATGGCCGTGGAAAAAAATCTTGAAATTCAACAATCAATCGCGGGAAAAACACAAATTTCATTAAACGATTGCAAAAGAAAAATTTAATTTTGATAGTAAACTGCAATATTCTATAATCTGCACAACCTTTGGTCCCAACCTGTACGGATTAAAAAACTTTGCCTGTGTATATATATTTATCCCAGTTGGGTCACATGTATTCCAGATAACTGGTTTTTCTGGTTAACTGGTTGGGCATTATAAGGCACATCAATTTGATCAGATTTGTAAAATTTATGTGGCTATGACAGTGTTTCGATCTCTAATTATTAGACTACCCAGAAAAAATCAAGTCCAAACAAAATCAGACATTAATTACAATTTTAAATAAAGGTAATTTATAACAATACACTGGTAACAAAAACTCCCCTTTTCCTCTGCATAAACATCAAAATTCCCAATATATAACTAAATATGCTTCCATTTCAAATCTTAATTGTTGGAATCAAGTTATACCATGCATGTTGTAATGTTTAAAGCAATATACATATCGAACTGGCACTGTATGACTCACTTTTCTGAAATAAACCAATTGGGAATATCATTCTGGTTAACTGGTTTCAGGATAAATGGTTCCATACTGTGTATATACAAGAATATATACTTCACTTATATAAGTAAAAAAAAAAAAAAAAAATACACATACAATAAATAAATCAGAAATAGCCAATTGAATTGTTTACAGTGAAAAGTATACTTTGATGGTCTGCTATAAAAATATAGAATTCATTGTTGTCTTACAGGGTGTTGAAACTTTTCCCTTGTCGTCCCTTTTTTTAATACAAAAAAATATGAAAAATTCAATTATAATTTTGTGGATCTGAAATTAATGTTGTATGTGTTCAAGTTCTTATATTTAGATATTTTTAAGCAGAAATCCTGTTTTAATGCATTGAGTTTAGGTCTATAAATTTGTATTTATACATATAGCTAGGTAATAGGTTCTTAGTTGATTCCATCTTATTTGTGATGGGTGAAAAAAATACTGAAAGATCATTTAAAAATACCCAAATTCTTCCTATAAAGAACCCTGCTTGCTATAAAGCACATTTAACTTTAACTGAAACTATTCCTTTTTAATTCATTAGAAGATAGTTTTAAGATGAGTTATCAGTTTTAAACCTTTAAAAAATCAATTTATTGCTCTTCATATATTTTTGAAAAATATTTAGAATTCTGAATTGAGCAAAACAAACTATATGAAAATGTTCATATTAGAACTGGGTCAATTTGAAATTAAAAAGTGTATTTTAACACAGATCCTAATTGTTTTTTTGACCTTGCTCAAAACTGTGATTTTGTTACTTGCATGTACTTGGGGACACAGGGGGGGGGGGGGGAGATTATATCTTTGCAGAGATATGTATAAAATGACCATATCTGTAACCTCCCACTACTGTTTTGTAAATTAAACAATGCAAATTTTATTTGTTGTGATTAGAATTTGCTTTTTAGGTGTATATGTTAAATAACACATTCTAATCATAACGAATAAAATTTGCATCATTTGATTAAAAGTAAGTGGGGATTGTTTGTAGACGTGATTATTATATGCATGTGTAAAAAAGAAAAAAAAATCCTGTACAAACAATTTTTTTAAGTGCATGCAAGTAGCAAAAAACACATGCAAGTTAAAAATCGATTTGAATGTGTGGTGGAATGTAAGTACACATTTCCAATTTCAAATTGATTGGTTCTAATTTGAATATTCTCATGTGATTTGTTTCATTCAATTCAAAATTCTATACATTTTTTGAAATATATAAAACAAAACAAAAATACAGTTTTTGAACGTTTAAAATTGATTACCACTTAAAAAACTATTCATCAAATTTGTTAGTGTATTTAAAATTTAATATTTAGCCTACATTCATTGTATTTCTCATTTTCTATAAAATATTTGCTGACCAATTAACCACTGTTAAAATTTTACTGGATTTAAAAGAATTCTTCACTTTTTTCTTTCAAAACAGTTATTTGCTTTAAAAAGTAGAAACAAGATTAAAAATAATATTGCCAATAATTACACACAATTTTTAATATTATTATGTGTGTATGTATACATACTTTATTCCATGACCCCTTGGGGACAAGTGTGTCATATATATGACACATAAGGTGCTCAGAATCATTTATTATTCCCACCAGTTATTTTTTATTGTAAATTTTGCCTTATTTAATCAGGGTATTTTCCTGATTAAATTAGGCAAAAATTTCAGTTTTGAAAAACCAGTGATAAAAGATTAAAAATTTTGTAAAAGACTCTTATCGCAAAGGGGCAAGAAGGAAAGAGTAGATTATATTTTCTCTACATGTTGTCCTAGTGACATATCTAAATTTTATATTCTAGATATTTGTTTATTTTTGTGACTTAAATCTTTCATTCTTATATAAAATGTAAGTACTGGCTTGAGAAAGTAATAACTTTTCGAAAAAAAAAAAAAAAAATCTTAGGCAAGTTGTTTTTTATGCAGTATTTATTTTCAGGATTTTTTGAAATAATGCATATTAAAAACCCCACAAATTATTCTTCATTCAAATTTTACATGAAAATAAAAATATTGATCCCTGTTTATAACTATCTTTTTTTTTGAATACAGAGAAGGGGAAATGTTATTTTTATGAAATATTTTACTTTATTTGTAGGTAATTTTTATTTTCTGTAGTAAATATATTTTGAAATAATACTTCACAAATATTATGTGTAATCTAAAATTTTTTTTCTTTTTTTTTAATTATATTTTTCTTTGTACAAACTTATTTCAGTTTGAAGTGTTACAGCTTTTATTTATTATCCAAATTATCAGCATACTTGTATAAAACATTTACTCTTAAATTTTAATTTATGATTGAATTTTTAAAATATTGTATTATATTTTAGAACGTTGTATCTTTAGTGATTACATAAAGTTTTATTTTCTATAGTAATTATTCCTTAGGTAGATTGTGATTTTTTTAAAAAACATATTATGTATTTATAATGCATTAACTTATTGAATATCTTTTTTATATTTATTTTACATTCTTTTAAATAATCTTTAGATTACTTCCTACTGGCTCCCTTTTATACAAGAACAGTTAGGTGAAAATCATCAAATTCCTATTGTCCTTGTGGGGAATAAAGTAGATCTGGTTGAATATAGTTCTTTGGAAGTATGGATAAGTATTTGTTATTAAAAAAGTGTTTATTTTTTAATTTGTATTTATTATAACATTTATCTAACTGAGTGGCAGTCTGATGTGTTGAAATGTCTATGAGATCTTTTTGATATTTAGAAATTAAACAGGGTTTATACCCATCAGGGGATAAATTTTGAGTTGTAAAAATCACTGGAATCTCAGGGGATAATGCAAAAAATTCCCCAAACCTGGGAAATCCTGGCAAAACGACTAGCTACTCTGGGAAATTGAGGGCAATTGCTGCTGTTCGCGCACTTTATGATATCAAGTCACTAGACACACTGAGCCAGCGCTAAGACTTTTTATTGGTGGGGAAGAGGACCTTAAACTGCCAAGCCAAATTTCAGTATTTGCCGACTAGTTTTATAATTTTGCCAAGTTACCACAATTAGAAAATGTAATATAGTTCCTATTTGTAAAAAATTTAATAATATTCCCAATTAGATTTGTAACTATTGTGAAATCTATCAGAAATAGAAAGTGTATTATATTATAGTTTTTATTAAAGTTTTGAACAAATTTGCCAAGTGCAATAGCATTCGCGAAAGTTTTTTGGAGGGGGGGGGGGGGGGAGGCTCCTTGTGTAAAGGTGTTAGGCCCTGTAGACACACCTAACATCGTGAGGTTTGACAACAGTTCAAGAGGATCTTAAGAAAAATAAAGGACATTTTTAAATTGATATTGACAATTATAGCCCTCATATTATTCATAATGCTTTTTAAAGAGATAATAAAATCATAAAGTGGAAATTAAATGAAATTCTTGCAGCAAGCTACCAAGTTTTTAAGGACAGTCCCACAAGGCATACAGACTTCATCTGTTTTACACAGATTAATGTTTTTCCTTTAAAGTTCCGTTCATGTTGTTTGTATAGGGTGATTTATAAACTTTATTTTTGAGATTACTTTTTATTTTATTTTGAAAATGCGGGAGTGTCATCATACTGGTTGAAAAATGTCGCTAATTATTGACATGAAAAAATTGTACATCCCGAAAAACACATCAGGGGATTTTTCCTGGGAAAATGAATCTGAACCCTGTTAAAAAAGAAATTTATTATTCTACATTTATAAAAGATTTTTACCTAAGGCACAGTAGAAAATGGTGTAACTTGGCAAAATACAATAATAAATTGCATTAACTGCAGAAATAAAGCTTATTTTAAGTTAATTTTTTATGTGTTTAACTGTTTTAAGAACTTTAATCCCTATAATGAATTCTATCATTTATACGTAACTCTCTCTGCAACATACATCATAAAATAAGTTTTTAATTAATCTATAAAAAATTAATTTCTAGTTAAAAAATTTTACGAGTGTTATAAAAGAAAAAGGTGCAATTTGGCAAAATTCAATTGTTAAATGCATGAAATGTAAAAAGGAAATTTATTTCAAAGTAAACGTGGGAATAAAAAGTTCACCTTAAAATAAATTTCTTTTTCAGAAATAAGCTGTTCCATCATTAAATATTACAACCTTTGCAAAGTGTAACAGAAAATCATTTTCAATTAATATTTTGTAAATGAATTAAAATTTCATACTCAAAGACTTGAAAATAGTTGATGTTTGTTGCAGTCCACAATTCATTATATTCTCAGAGGGATTTATGTGGAATGCATAGACACCATCATATTTTAATGTTTATTTAGACATTCAATGTTTCAGCAATTGTTTTTACTTTCATTGTTAGTTATAATAAATAAGAATTGATTATATAACAAATTATTTTTTATTGGATTTGCCGAAAAAAACTGCATGATTTATAGTTTTACTGAAGCTTACCCAGTAAATTTTGAAACATCTTTATAAATTTTCCCAAGATTTTATTGTGACAGTTTAGACCAGCCATACTCTATCTTTTTTTCTCATGGGCTACACACATATGTTTACAACATTAAGCAGGCTGCAATACACTTAAAAAAGGCTGATTAAAATAGTAAGATAATAAAAGTAATATAACAAAGCAATAACACAAATTTAATATTATATGCAGTAGGGTTGAATGTTTGTCATGGAAGAAATGTTGAAAAAAACATTTTACAGCACTATTATCAAACAATAAACTTCATGATAGATGTCTTTTGCAAATATTTTAGAAATATGCTTAGAAATGTTTTGTTTGGAATAGTAGTGTAAAAAATTTTTATGCCAATTTTTTCTGCAGTTGTAAAAAATTTTTTGCCAATTACCCTTGTAACTTTGCCTTTAACCTTTGTTGGCAAAGGTTCAACCTTAAAAAGCTGTATAATCGACATATTAAATATAAAAAGTAATAATGTAAAAATGCAGAATCTCCAAATTCTTAAAAAAAAAAAAAAAAAAACAAGAGATTTTCTTTAATAAGTCTGTCATTTGCTCAGTGAAAAGACATTTTATTATTATTTTTTTTTAAATGTAGATATGTATAGCAAAAATTTAATTTGGAATTAATTTGGAATACTGATTATTAGTATTGAATATTAAGAAATGTATACAGACAGTACTGTAGCACAAATAGGACTATATGTAAAAAGAACTTCTGACCAAGAAAACAGAATTTAAGATGCAATAACATAATTTTAAATTAATTATAAATAAAAGGACAGGTTTTGTCTTCCCCGGAAAATCTGTAAAACAGCAGTGAAGGACTTAATTACTTTTATGCACTTCTTAGTTAATTTTTTAACATGTTTTAATGATTATGTGTCTCAGGTCACAGATAAAAGGTCTCTGGCCCGTGGGTTGAGTATGGCTGTTTTAGACTATCTTTAATAGTCCAAAAAGCAGCAACATATTTAGTTATCCACATTATAGAAATTGATCTTCAAATATGTAATTTATCTTACTTAATCAATTACAAAAGCCATTAGCTATCATGATATGTAGGGATAGATATATAGGATATGTGTCCTCTGGAAGTGCCATATCCTCCAATAAAAGGAAAATAAATGGTGTTCTGATTACAAATGTTATCCCAACCAGTGACAACCATCTGTAATCAGGGCACCATTAATTTTTATTTAAATATATAAATTTATACATTACATGAATTGTGTAAATATTAAATAAATTCTTTTTGTGTAAAAACAAGGAAAAGTTTGCAAGAAAGTACTTTAAAAATTTTTTCTTCTCTTGTCGCTGCTATGGGCAAGAGAAGTACTGTTAGAAATTCTATATTTTTAAATTGTAAAAACAAAAAATTCTGGAAAAGGGAATGTTTTTATTCTACTCATAAATTTATTAATATTTCTTTCAGATTATTCTTCCAATTATGAATGAATATGCTGAAATTGAATCATGTGTTGAAGTAAGATTTTATTTATTTCTTCTACTTATTATTTTATGTCTTTTCAATTTTTACCAGTTGCTTTTTCAGTGAAATGTGACATATGCTACTGATCATCTGTGTAGCATATGAAGCAGTGCATTGTTTCTAGAGATTAATCAGAGACAATAACGAATTCAGAAGATTGCCCCCTTAAACATTTCAGATTTTTTTATTTATTAATGGTCAAAAAGAGCAAATTCTAGACATCTCTCCCATAGAAAAATGCCTGGATTTAATACTAGTCAGATATTCTGTATTTAGCAATTTGCCTATTTAGTGTGGCTGAATATCTCTGTTCTAAAAAAAAGTAACGCTGTCACCACCACTGCCCTAAATGAATTTTTTGTGACCGGAAGTCTATCTTTGCTAATATTAAGAAAACTATTGCATACAAAAATGGGAAAATTTGTAGTATTATAGAGGAATGTTTGATAAACACGCTGAGGCAGGCAGTTTTGAAATCAAAGAATTACTTTAAGAGCTATTTGATGTTGAAGTCGATCAAAATAGTTCTGTTAAAAATGTTTTATAGTAACAAAAACTATGTGTAGGAATTCAGTCATTTTTTTCAAGAGATATACTTCACAAACATGTGGTGTACAGATTGCACTTCTTTTTTTTTATTCCGTTAATTTTCTGACTATTTTATTCAATTCGTTATTCAAATTTTCATTATTTCAATTTAGAAAAGCTAATTTGTTTAAATTGTTGCCAAATCATAAATCAGAGCACAGAATAATATTTCCTTACAATTTAAAGAATGCATTTGCATGTGACTATTAAGAACAAAAAGAAAATTTTAAAAGGAATTAAATGATCACAGCAGGAAATGGAGAAAATTACATCATGAAAAATATATTTACACACAAATATTAAAAAAGAAACAAAACCTTAAAATAATTAAATTATTACATGTGAAATGCATTTAATGGTAAAATTATATAATATATTAAAAACTATTTTCTTATGAACAATATTCATATGACGTCACAGTGGGAATCACATGGTATAAAAGTAGTATGGTTAGTAAGTGTGTTTATATATTCCATCGCTTGATGCAGCATAAATACAAACAAATGCATGCATAAAATACTTTAGATTTATTTTGTACGAATTACCATTCAATAAATATTAGAAATTTCATATATACTTATTAATTAGAGGACTATTAATTAGACTTATTAATTTATTACATATTAAATAGAGGAAATAATTCATGCATAAGCTACACCTGTTTCTGAAAATATGTAAAACTCTATGTAAACATGAAATATAAGCATAAGTTTTAAAAACACAGTACTTCTTTAAATGCTGTGGTTTTGAATGTTATTCCCAAGCAGACGAATTTTTGTAACTTTGAACTGAAAGGAAGGATATTGTCCACAGCATCGTTATAAAAGTCTAAGAGGCAGCAAGATTTTTAACTTAACCATTTTGCACAAGCTGGTTTTAAAATGTGTAATTGGTATTACTTATCAATCCCCAAAACAGCCATCAGCTGTCGCAACAGTCGTGGTTTAGGTCATGGTAACTAAAAAATGCCCCATTTAAATGAAAAAGCATGGCAACCCGATTACAGAAAATCATCCATTCATGATAATATCATTGAATCTTCCGTAACTGGGTAATCTTTTTAAAACAGGGCACATTGCCATTTTTTTAGAGGCTGTGAAATCTAAATGTGGTTGGCAAGCATAGCTCGCAAGGGGGCAGAGCCTTCTAGTATGTAAAAGAAATATATAAATACTGTGAACTCCCGTTAATACAGACTTCCAAGGCAGGCCCTTTTTATCTGCATTAAACAATGTAAGCATTGCAGTGGTGTAAAATAATCTGTTGTGTTGAATAAATTGAATTAAGTTTTAATAGAAAGTAAGCAGATTACTAACTTTATGCTAAAAGAAAGTTAATGACAGTTCTACAGTGTTACTCTGAATAAAGAATAATTTATACAAGTTTTTGAACATTATACAGAATTATTCTTTCAAAATTTCATTGGTCCTACACCAAAGATATGATTTTCAGCCAAATATTCAGTAATTCATTTAAATGCTTACTAGTCAATTGTCGAAATTGATATGATTTATGTATATGCATAATATTTGTATTTGATTTTGATATATTGATTGATATTGGCCTAGCATATGTGCTAGGAATAGAAGATCATGTACAAATTTCATTTATAAACCAGAATTCATGCTTATTTGCATTTTATCTGTAAATCCCAGAAAATTCATGAAACTGCATTCACAAATTTTGCAACAGAAAGTCAACAAATAAATCACAATTTTTTCATATCTTCTCCAAAATAAATAAATTTAAAATGCTGTTTTTCCAGATGTTGCTGTTAATCTCTCCCAAGCCTTTTCCTCTTACCAATTTCTCTTTTTTTTTTTAACCAGCAATAAAAACAATTGGCAAACTGATTGTTTTAATTGTTTATTTACAAAAGGAAAAATATCAGTTTTAATCTATCGTACCTGTAATAACTTATTGTAGCCACTGCTGAAAGACTCCATTCATAGCAGTCATTAATATGCATGTAATATGTGATTCTAAATTTTTTTTTACTTGTTCAAGAATGTTTTACTTAACTGACTTGCATTTTGGCATTGATCAACTTGCAGTTCTGTCATCAGTAAGACAACCTGATTTATGAAATTTTATGACAAACTAGCAGAACTACCCGGCTTCGCCCGTGTCAATTATAAGGAGTCTTCCAGGTAAAATAAATTAAAACGAAATAATACGGCAATCACAATAACTGAAACTTGTGCATTCATTCCCATCCACAAAATGTTAAAAAGGCAATCAGAAAAACATGACGTTATTGTCTCGCAACCATAGTAAAATCTCTGAGCTTTAATAACAAAATGCGCGTTATCTGTGCCAGATGTAAGAGAAAAATGTGTGATTTTCCTCACAATACGGAAAAAAAAAATTCCACCAAATCGCGAAGCATTTAGTGAAATTCTCGTTTGCATGATATATCTATATTATAAAGGACAAACATATTTGTGCGTAACGCATACGTCATTTTACGAATGGCAACACTTTGAAATTTAAAATAAAATTTTGGTTTTGCAATTTTCTTTACTGCAAACAAATTTTTAAACTTCTAACCGTCGCACAGTTTAAATTTTTACACCGTTGTATGAGGAAAGAAATGCTCTTTTAAATGCAATTTGTTTGAAAGCTGTATCTCAATTTATTTTTGAGATATTAATTTTTTTTGTAGTTTTTAATATCATTTTTCTAATCGTGGCAACAAAAGAACCCCATTTCTATTGAAAGTCATTAAAAGTAAACGGAAAATAGTCGAAAATAGGAGATACTGTATATTTTGTTGTCATTTCCCATAAAACCTAAAAAAAAAAATTAAATTAAAATGCTTGCTATGTCAGCGATTTTTTAAATTTCTAAATATCGCGCATTTTCAATTTTTACGCCATCAAATAGAGAAAAAAACCTACTTTCAAATGCAATTTGTTTCAAAATTGTATCTTAATTGACTGAGTTATTATGTTTTTGAAAATAACTATCCGCCTGTGGCGACCAGTTTGGTCTCCCTTAAATGTATCCTAGGTATCATGTCATGTAATCCCATTGTATCATGTTACTTTTATTCATAATTTAATTTACTTGCTCGATCCTTCGCCAAAGAGGAAGATTCTGATAGAGAAATCAAGAACTCTGTATTTTTATGTTAGTCGGGCACAGGTGATAAATCGCCAAACATTGTACCCGTTTTTCATATTTCATGATTAAAATATAATCCTTTCACTCATTTTATTTAAAATGGATAGCTTTAATTTAAAACTTAAACGTCTAAAATTCATGACTTTCACTTAAAAAGAAAATCTTTAAAAAAGAAAATAAATAAATAAAACCATAAACTATTTAATTTCAACATCAAAGCATTGTTTTAATTTACCCCTCGAAAAATAAAAAAATGTGCTGGCGAGTTAAAAAATGCCATTGGCGAGAATTGCGCCCAGCTAACATTAAAGTACAAACTCTTTCTGATCATGGCAACTTTTATGTAGTTTTATTCGAAAAAAATATTTTGATTAAATAGGTTGCCAGAAAGTACGTTGCCAAATTTTTTTCCTCGCCATGGACCTTTTCTTTATTTCGCCAAGTACCTATACTGGAAAAGTACCTTTATTTATTTATTTATTTATTGTATTTTAAATGAGATGAAGTCGTATGTTTGTTGTTCAATAAATAAATAAGTAAAAGACGGCACAGATGTGATATACGCACCACGTTGGCGCGACTTTTTTTCTGACGCCAATGTCATATACGCACCGGGGTACTTAACTGGCGCCAAGGTGTCGTTATTTTGCTTGATATGGTAACCCGGATGTTGTTGTTTATTTATTAATAAATTGTTTATTTACTCTTATTTTTTTTATTATATAAATTGTTTTTTCTATAGTTATTAATTAAACTTTTTTTATTTATTGTTATTCCCTTTTGAAAACTATTACACAATAACCAATGAGATGTGTTTTATTCGGGGGTTGCCATTAAACAATTAACAAATAATTGAGATTTCTGTGCCACATGCGATAGCATAATATATATATATATAGAGAGAGAGAGAGATTTTCAAGCATGAATTATTTTTTAATGTATCTCTATCACATGTAGCTCAATTATGAAATATTAATCCGCTTGCCTTTAAAACAATGTAAAAATGTCAGCATTTGTTTCCGTCTGATGTCCCATGACAAAAATAAAACTTCCTCTATAGAAAAATAAATAAAATAATGTAAATAAGAAACAAATTTAGCAAACATGGGATTGAACCACGCGCTTAAAGCACTGAAATGATCGGAAAGACTGCCTTAAGTCGCAAAATCTTGGGCTAAGAACTCCTGGCATGTGAAAGTAACGCTTTTAATAAATTTTAAAACTTTATTTGATTGCATAATTGATATTTTTCATATAAAAATTCTTTTTATGTTAGTGGACAATCTAAAATATATATTACATGCAAAAAAAATAATAATTAGAGTAAAAAAAAAAAGAATTGTTTTTGCCTATACTCTGTAACCCGAGGAGCTCGGGTTCGATCCCCTAGTATATATAAAATAAAAACACTATGTCAGTGCCCATAAATTGTAATCCATAAATTGCGCCTTTACTGCAATTTTTCTAACTTCTAAACATCACACAATTTCATTTTTTACAATGTCAAATAGAAAAAAGTTCTTTCAAATGAAATTTGTTTCAAAACTGTATCTCAATTTTCTGATTTTAATGGATTTTAAAGTAATTTTCATGCATGGATATTTTTAAAGGTACGTGCAACCCGATTACGAAAAATGAACCCGTTTACTCTTAATGCAATAATATAAAGAAAAGACATGTCTATGAGTAACCTGGTATCATATTTTCTGTGGCAACAACCTAACACAATAGTTAATTTCCCTTTTACTGCAATTTAACCTCTAAACCTTGCACATTCGATTGTTTCAATGTCTTATAGAAAACAAAAGTACTTTCAGTAAGATTGGTTTGTAATGTTTATCTTAATTTACCGATTTTTTTATGGATTTTAAAGTAATTTTCAAGCATGCATATTTTTTAAATATGCTTGCAATCCAATTACAAAATATTAACTCAATTGTTCAAAAACATTGTTTTCGTGTAATATTCAATAACTAAATTGGCAAACGAAATTAAAACACCAAAAATAACATAAAATAAAACACGAACTTAACAGATTATGGCTGTAGTACACAATCGAAGAAGTAAACAAAATATAGGAGCCATTTATTTACGGTGAGTTGACTACACGTTGAAAAGATTTGATGGAATGTGACGTCATATCTAGCCTTTTTTTTCTTGTTCCTAAATTGTTTTCATGAAATTTGACTGTTTGTATTAAAGTAGATATTTTAATTTAAAAAAACAAATTAAGGTGCTACATCATTTTACCGCTCTTATAGTTGAAGTTTTTATTTTATATATAAATAATGTGCGTTTTCTGTTTAGAATGACATCAATTTAAAAAATGCAAAAATATAGCAACGCGTTATCTTTACTTTTTTCACATTATTGTGTCATTTTTTAGGGTTTGGCAACGGGAAAGAAACGATTTAATTAGAAAATTAAAAAGATATATTTCTATAATGTTAAATTACGGAACATGGTAGAAAAAAGGGATAAATAGTGTTCTGATGATTTTTTAAAGTTGACAGTGCTCTTTTCCACGTTCTAAAGCCTATGTAAATGAAGTTTCGTGCAAATCGGTCAAACATTGAAGATTTGTATAAAGGACATACACACAGAGAACGGCTTTTATATATATAGATGTAAACCGTAGTAACTTAGAAGATATTGCGAAAAATAGAAGTCTGCTGTAATCTGATAGTGATGTTGGACTTTTGTTGGCGCAAGGAATTGGTTTCATTTTCAGAGTAACATTGGACTTTTGTTGGTCCAATGATCCAAAGATTGGGTTTTATTTTCAGTTCAGACTTAAGAGCAATGTCACTGTTAGCACCTAGTGTGTGTCAAGTCCATTGTTATTTCTAAGTCCTCTTCAGCATTTGAGGTGTTTTGCCACTTGGAGGTCCCACTCATCTACTAGCACAAAATTACAAAGTCAATCCCAAGTAATGATTGCCGTCCTTTGAGTGCTTAAAAAAAAATCTATTACTTCTGGCTATGTTGTGACAAATGACTAATTACCATGTGCACTTTTAAAAAAACAGAATTTTGTTGATAATGTTTTGTTACAAAAATCTGTAAAATTTTTAATTAAAAAGAAAAGTTGGTGAAATTTTTAATGATTTTCGATTGTACATTAAAACACTAATTAAATAAAAGCTGTTTAATTCAGTGTTAACTTTAAAATATATTAATATGTGTGATATGGTTATTATTTTGTAATGGACTAATTAATTTTATTTTCAGTGTTCAGCCAAAACACTAAAGAACATTTCAGAGTTGTTTTACTATGCCCAAAAAGCCGTATTGCATCCAACAATACCTTTGTATGTTACAGAAACTAGAGATGTAAGTTATGGTTGCTTTTATAACTTTATTTATTATTTATTAATAATAATAAATAACACTTTAACAAAAATTGTATCTTTTATAGCTGACAGATAAATGCAAAAAAGCTTTGACAAGGATATTCAAGGTATTTACACCTTATTAATTTGAAATGTTAATTGGTGTGTTATATTTCATACTGGCATTATTTGTGAAATAGCTTATATTGTCAGAATTTTGTTTAATACTTTACTTTATTTATTTAGATATGCGACTATGATAACGATGAAGTTCTTAGTGACTATGAATTGAATCAGTTCCAAGTATTACTTTTATTTTTATCAAATTTACTCTATTTTTTTTCTAATACAGTAAAAGCTCTATAATGGACACTCCAAGTACCAGATATCTCTATTTAATGGATTATTTTTTCTCAATCCTTATCAATACCTATAAATTTGAACATTTTTACCTTGTGAACCAGACATCTCCAAATAGTAGGCAAGTAACATTCACTGGAAGTGTCCATTATTCAGAGATTTTCCTGTTTTAATTATTGTTAAAATTTGATAATTATATGAGATGATTTTTTTAAATTCTGCATATATGTATGCAGAATTTAAATATATATTCTGCATATTTCCTTTATTCAGCGTATTACCTTTTATTGTGGATCAGTGCCTAATTCTTAAACTCTTCTCTTAGTTATATTTAGAAAAACTTTCTTCATACTTTAACATAACAACAACAACAACAACAAAAAAAACTTTTTGTCTGACCAAAACTCACTATGTTATTGTACCTTGATTTTTATGAATTTTCTGCCTTTTTTGGTGCTTAAAGACATGTAGTTTTCTTTTCTTTTTTTTTACTTGTTAGAGCTTGAGAAATGTGTACCAAATATAACTCATAGGACTAAGTACTGTATAAAAACTTACATTTTATAACTTTTACAAAAATAACTATTTTGCCATAAATGGTATTTAATATGATAAAGGGCAATATTTGGAACATTTTTGCTATTGGAACTGTGCATCTAAATACTATGGCTTAGAAATTAGCTATTGAACAACGATAAGAGGGGACACTTTGTACAATTTATTCACTGCTGCGATGTAAATTTACAAAAGGTATAGCAACATATTCAGTCTGTAATCAAATTGTGTCTACATTGATTACCCTTTTTTTTTTTTTTAAGAAGACTGTTGCGAATGCATAATCTAAATCCAATACATAATTTTTTTTATGTAGGATAATATGCTGGTGTGACTTAAGAATTCATTTAAAAAAATAATTATGATAATGCAATTACCTGCTTGGAATTCATAACTCTTTATTAGAAACAATGTAGATAATTTTGAATGTGAGATTACATTTTTTTTCCCCCATAAACAAAAGGACTACGTCTGAATACATTCATAATTATAAAAAAATTTTCAAAACCACAGGCATTATATTACACTAAATTAAAAAGATAAAAGCAATAAAAACAATTTAAAAGGACATTTCGGATTCATTCTAAATCCCTCATCAGCTAATTCCTAACGTAAAAGTCATACTAAGTTCAACAAACAGAAAAACATTACAAATCAAGTTGCAAATGTAATGTTTTTCTGTTTGTTGAACTTTAACACCTTAGTATGACTTTTACATTAGGAATTAGCTGATGAGGGATTCAGAATGAATCCGAAATGTCCTTTTAAATTGTTTTTAGTGCTTTTATCTTTTAAATTCTGTGTATAATGTGTGTAAATTTGAAAAAATTTTATAATTGTGAAATTACATGCTAAAATAATTTGAGTTCCTTTCGATTAGATTAGTGATAATGTAATATTTAAGTGAGAAAGTGACAGATATTTCAGATCCTAATATTTAGTAATTACACATGAGTTTTAAATCTGGAGATTCATTTTATTGATTTTTGTGGGACTGCATAAGAACAGGTTGTAACAGAACAGAAAAGTTAATTTGTATCGTGGTCTAGAGATGTGAACTGCATTTTAAGTACTTCTCTTCTCATACTTGAAAGGGGTATATTACAGACATTATAAATTAGGTATTTTGTATATTGAGATAATTATCTAACATGTGATTAGAAACCTGTGAGCTGCGTAGTATACATTGGGGGGGGGGGGGGGGGGGTGCAGTTTGACTTTTGAAGGGAGCAATTTCACATTTGTTATCAACCCATTCCTTGTCAGTTTATTTTTGCCATTTCTTTTAAAAGTAATTTTGTAGATTAAAAATAAAAGTAACGCATGCAAATTTTAAAAATAAAGTAAAAAAAAAAAAAAAAAAAAAAAAAAAGGTAAACTTTCTAAAAACTTTTGTACAAAAGTTGAAAATAAAAACCTTAACCAGAGTAATTGTGTGAAAAAGTTTTGATAATATTTAGATGCTTTTTCTGATAATGAAAAAAAAAAAAAAAATTGTAATTTTTCTGTATTGGATGAGACGTGTTTCTATTCTGCAATGCGTCACATGAAGAAATTAAACAAGAAACTACATAAGGCTAAATCCTAATTTGATTGTCTTGAACATATTTAATCTAAAAAATATTTCAAGTAAACAGGGTATTACCAACCTTATAAAATTAATAAATTCCCAAGCAAGCATCACAGAAGGAAACAGATAAACAGTAAATTTCTCATGGCTGTCGTGCAGCCTTAGGCGCGCCACACACCAGGGAGACATGCGGTAGAAAAGCGTGAGGCATGCGACAATTTCTTCCTGTTAACAAAGAAAAAACCGGTTTGAACAGCAGAATTTGCCTCATGTCTCACGATTATTGTCGCATGTCTCTCTGGTGTGTGGCGCGCCTTATTCTCATTATATAAATATACATTATGACGTATACATTTAAAATTTTAAATCAGTTTATACACAGCTGTAAATAGGCAATAATAAAAAAAAAAAAGATTATATTGGCTAGAAAAAAGGCTATTGAAATTTTTTTAAAGATTAGACTCCAGAAATACTTCTTCTGTGTTATGAGATCTCAATATATAAAATTTTTCCATCTGTTCATGAAATCAGTTATAAAATGCATGAATGCTTTCAAATTTAATGTCAAATTTGAGCATTTTTTAAAGAAATTTTGTGAAGATTTAGAAAAGGAAGGTAGACCATATAAAATTTTTATTTCATATTGAAGTAAGTTGGGAAATAACAGTAAAACTCTTCTAAATAAAAAGGTGAAGGTATATGACTTTGTTATATTTGTAGAGTTTTTTTTTTTTTTTTTTGCCTGTTTGATATGCTTTTTATTGTTAATTATCTTTCAGGCTTCCCCATGTGAATAAAAAAAACCCCACTTTTTAAATAATAAAAAATATATCTTACAAAGGGAGGGGATGATCATTGTTTTATATGTGCTTAATTAACCAAAGAAGGTTGGGTTGCTGATTTAAGTCATTTGGGAAATTGAAATATTGTCTAAAGCACTACATCTGTGTTTTCAACTGTCAAAACATTCTTATGATTTTCATCAAAAAATTTCAATATTTTTAAGTTCAACTAAAAACATTTCATATTATTATTTTTTATAATTTTGATGTACAAGGTTTGAATACTTGTCGAAGACTTAATATTATGATACTGTATTGTTCCAATCTCTATTATAACCCCTCCGTGATGTATCCCATATAATCCTTTTAATTTGTTAGTATTATTATTTCCAAATAATAATTTACATGTTATTTAATTGCAGAAATTCTATGATTAAATAAAGCAAATATTACAATTTGTAAATTATGGTATTAAGAAATAAAAACCATGTGATGTAACTTACATGGTGTGTATATGTGACGCTCATCATGAAAGGATTAATCCTTAACATTTATTAATCTTAAATTTTTAGCTCTATTTGTAGTTAAATATTTTCAAATTGTTGTTTCTGTACTAAAATATATTTTTTTATTTATTTTTTTAAATAGAGACGTTGTTTTAACACACCTTTACAACCTCATGCTTTAGAAGATGTGAAAAATTTAGTCCGAAAAAATGTGGATGATGGCATTAGAAATGATGGACTTTCTCTTAAAGGTACTTTTGTTATAAATTATTTTATGTATAAACATTTAAAAAAAATCCTTTTTTATTGTCACTTCTTAATCTAAGGTGTTTATAATATGAAATTTCCACTTTTTGTAGGTTTTCTATTCTTGCACATATTGTTTATTCAGAGAGGGAGGCATGAAACTACATGGACTGTACTGAGGAAGTTTGGTTATGATGACACTTTACAACTAAATAAAGATTATCTCTGTCCAAGGTAACTGTTTTATATTCTGTAGTTACTTTTGTAATATTTTTGAATGCTAAATCTCTGATGTTGCTAAAAATAATCTTAGTTATCGATTTAAATGCTTATGATTTTATTTTAAAACAGATTAGTAGTTCCACCTGGTTGCACAACTGAGTTAAGTCATCAAGGCTACCATTTTCTTACAACATTATTTGAGAAATATGATCAGGTAAATACATTTCTGTATTATAATTACTAGCTGATCCGACCCGCATTGACCAGGGCCATGATAATAACTTAAATTAAAATTTATATGATTTTATATATTTAACTCGATTTCATCTGAATTTATATTTTTAAATGAAAAAATAATGAATATTGATATTTAGTGGTAAAAGCACTCGTAAGACGACCTTTTTTTTCTTGTTGGGTTGTTTCATTATTTAAAAAAAATAAATAGTTGTTCGAACTCTTTGAAATCTTTGTTATCAGTATAATGATTTTGCAGCCATGTAAAAATTTTGTGAAAAAATATTGAAAACTTTAGAAAAGAGTTTAAAGAAGCTATTCTTAATAGATGCTTGGTTTGAATTTGAGTTACAGGATTTCACCTTTTATTACATTTTTTTTTTTTTTTTTTACAAAAATATAATAAATTTTACAGCCTATAATTGTTCAAAATCCTATAGATTTTTATATAATAAAAATGCATGTCCCCTGACTGTGTGAAAGTTTGGTAAAGAAAAAATACTAATATTTAGCAGTAAAACGGCTCATGAGACCTTTTTTTTTTTTTCACTTGGTCTATTTCAATACTTAAAAAAAAGTTCTTGTTGTCCGAATTTTTAAAAATTTTTAAAAGGGTATGACCATTTCTGACAAAAATTCGTGAAAAAATATGGCATCTAGTTGAAAAAGAAATGTGTTTTAATCTTTTTTTTCCCATCTTCTTTTTGCATCGGTTCCATTACCATAACAAAAAAAAAAAAAAAAAAAGGTCCAAATTCTGTGAAATTTTAATAGGTTGTAAATATAACTGTATCCAAGTGCTCCTTATAATTTAGGGAAAAAAAAAATTAATAGTGAAAATGTGAGCTGAATGCGAGCAAAACCACACCGAAACACAGGTTTTATGTCTTCGTTGATATTTTCACACTTTTTTTTTTTTGTAAAAAAAATACTTCTACCCATTTAAATGTTTTGAAATTTTTATAGCTGATGTAAATCTGGTCTGCTGAGATGCTCTAAAAAGATTTTGTTGAAAAATGAACATTTAGTTACTTATAGCATAGAAAAAAAAAACATCGTCTTTGTGAAGTGCAAAGTGACGTACGTTCGCCAGTGTTTTTAAAAGGGTTTAAATTAGTATTTTAAAAAATGGACTGCACCACTGTTTAAAAGAAGGTTTCAGCTTTAAGGGCATATTTTTTATTTGTGGGTACCTTTAAAATTGCGCACTAGAGGGGTGCTGCCATGAGTGAATTTTTTTTTTTCAGGAACATGACCCTTTTTGAAAAAAAAATTTCAAAGGGTTAACAGCAATATTTTTTCAAATTGATTGTGGCATTTGATATGTAAGAGTACAATCTTTCCGAATATGTCTTCCAATTTACCTGTACTGAGCAGTTTGGCCTATTTAGGTTAAAGCAAAACTATGAAAAAATACAAAGGAAACCGCGTTCGATTCTTCATTTTCTCCTGATGCATAAATCAGATTCTGGGAATGTGCAAGTGTTTTTACTGTAACAGAACAAAAGAGGTGAGCTTTTGATGAGAGTTCATTGTTGTTTTTAATTAATATTTCAAATAATTAATAAAAATTGAAAATTCTGAAATGCAGGTGCTTCAGGACAAGCCTTGGACTTCCCTCACTCAAATATTCATTATTCTATGTGTGGTAGATTTCGCTATCCATCACAGACACAGAGCGAAACTTTCTTTTATTAGTATAGATGTATATCATTGTAAGAAGTCAAGTTGATTTAATCTTATACAGCTTATCTTTAAAAAATATTTTTATTAAATCCTTTTTTATTTGTCTGTTATTTAATGACAAATTTACCTTTTTGTTTTCCTTCATCTATTACTTGATAATGGCTTTATCTTGTTTTATTAGTGTCACTATTTAAAAATAATTCAAATTATGTGAAGGATTAGTTTATTTGAATGTATTAATATTTACCACCAAATGTTTAGCTGACAAGTTTGAAGGAAATGCATTAGAAAAGTCAAAACTTATCCAAGATGTTAATATATTGATACTCTTAGAGTTTGAATGCTGACTTTTGAGATATGTTATTATTCCATACAAATCTATATATTTAAAAGACTAGGCTGTTTTTTTAGTGATTTGACCTGAGCTTTCTACTGAACCAATTTTAATAATGATTGTTTTAAATGAAAGCTGCCCATTTGTAGCTGTGCTCACACTAGCTTTTTTTTCTCCCAATATTCCTAGTTTTATATTTAATTTTAATTTTAACCCTCTAAGCAGTTTGTCCATATTTTTCTGTTTCCCTAAAACAACTTAAATCGGTTGTAGACAAAAATATTTTTAACATAATTGTATTTTAAGATGTTTGTCAAATAAAGGGGCATAAAGTGTATATTAGAAACAAACAGGGAAAGAAAATTTAAATTAATATTAGTTTTATAAGCATTTTTATTAAAATGCAGGAAAGCCCTCAAAATGCTCAAAGGGTTAAAGTTTTTTATTAAATTTCTTCAAAATGGTGGCAATGGATTACTTCCATTGTTGGAGAGAAAAGATAAATAATGGGATTTATTTTTATTGTTTATATTCTTACTAATGCCATTTTCTCATTACAATTAAAATAACTTAAAAAAAATTTGAACAGAAAATGACGTCACGTTTTAAAAAACACACAATTTCCCTCATAAATTTTTCATTATTTTTTCATGCCGCTGATATTGAGTTTGAGATGCTAGGCGAAATATTTCAGTGAATGAAAATGATGTCATATTTAAAAAAAAAAAAAACAATTTTATTTCATAAAACAAAATATTTCACGTTTGAAAGTTATAAATTACTGGAATTTTTACTTACCGGTATCGAGATTAGAACTTCAAATTATGAGCAGGAATTTTCACATAGAAAGTTGTAATAGCTGACAAATGTGACTTCAAGCCTGGAAATATATTTATTAATATCCTATTGTATTTGAAAATATTTTTAAATGATTAATATGGATATGAGACATTAGTTTTATATTTCATGGGAACAAATATTCTATGGTTATGTATAAGTGAAATAATTTTTGCTGATTTTTCTTTGTGTAATATCAAGTGTAAGAGCCCCAATTGATAACTTCATCATAATTACTTATCTTGATTATGCATTACTGATAACGTATACCAATAAAGTTTAAGTTTTCAATAATTTTAAAAGTTGAAGTTTATGAAAATAGTATTTTGTTAACTTTAAGTTAAAATATGTGTTTTGAGAGTTATTGTAAGAATGAATTTTTTAATTTGATGGGTTCCTCCTCGTATGTTATTATTGCTTACAAATGACTTGCCAATTCAACACTTAAAACAAACAAGAATTTTTTTCCTAAATTTTATTTACATTTAACATGAAAATAATTTAACATTTAACATGCTCTAAAAAGATTTTGTTGAAATATGGGCATTTAGCATTATAGCATAGAAAAAAGATCTTCTTTGTGAAGTGCAAAGTGACATGTGTTCGCTAATGTTTTTAAAAGGATTTAAATTAGTATTTTTAAAAACAGACTGCGCCACTGATTAGAAGGTGATTTCAGCTTTAAGGGCATATTTTTGGTTTGTGGGTATCTTTAAGATTGTGCATTGGAGGGACGTTGCCATGAGGGGGAAAAAATATTTTTCAGGAACATGACTCTCTTTGAAATTTTTTTTTCAAAGGGTTAACAGCAATATTTTTTCGAATTGATTGCAACTAATCTTTAAACTTGTTTATTTTTTAAATCCTAATTGTGTTGCTTAAAAAAAAAGGCTATAAATCTTTTTGTACATCTTTTAGAATATTGAATTACTTTAGTATTTATATATCAATTATTTTATTTTTACCAAATTTGTATTTGTATATAATATCTATATAGAAAATTTTATTTTAATTTTCATGTATTATTTTGCTTTCTCATTATTATTTTGAAGTTTGATTGAGGGCATTGTACAAATAATTATACCTTCTTTGCTTATTTTGTCAAGTTTGGAGCATAAGATTTTCACTTAAATGTTATATTTTTCAGAGAAAATGTATCTTATTCATAGAGATGCAAATTATATTTCTGAAACATATTCTTTATTTTTTTGTTTTTCAAAAATTATAGTAATAATTATTAAAATATTCAGAAAATGTGCTATTTTATTTTTTAATTAAATTTTTACATTATCTTATTTTTAATTAAACTTTGCTAAGCTTTATATTCTGTTCACTAAAAATTTATATTCTGTTTACTCAACTTTACATTCTGTATTTAGTAATCAGTGAACATTATCATAGAACAATTTCAATTCTCCTAAATCAGATTTTTTGTCAATTTGTATTGTATTTAATGCTTTATAAATGTAAATTATAATCTTTTTCTGTTGGTCACATTTAGGGCTGTGCAATACCAGAAATTTAATATTGCAATATATCAATGAGTAGCGGTACATTGTGATACTACTTTAAAGTGTGGTAGAATAGAAAAATGCTAATCTTGAAAAATGGTGGTAGCACGATGGTAGCAGCAATTTTAAGTATAAAAAGATATAAAAAGCAACAAGTCAATGTTTTATACCTACTTGCTCACACATCTGATTAATATATATGCACATGAAATAGAAATATATATACAATAAATAACCAATGTTTGATATCTATTTGCATTTATACCATTGTTTTGACAAAGTTTTTCTGTAAAAGTAGTGTGCTCCTTCTTCTCATTTTATGGCAATTTTTAATCACATTTTAACTACTTAATTTCCTCAAGTATAACTGAGTATATCATAAAAAAAACTTAATAGGTAAAATTTTCTTAATTTTAGGATGTTGATGAATTACAATAAGTGAAAAACAAAAGCTGGAATTGATTTAATGGCACATGTCATACCAGCATGCTTATAATCAAATAAATTTCAATGGATGACAGATTCAGTGGAAATGTTGTTTATCTGTCTTTCTCTAAATTGGTTAATACATTCTTAATAGTAAATAATTAAGAAAATTCTGTGACATTTATACTTTCATATCTATATACCATATGGGTATAACAGTAAAACTTTTTCTTTAATACATATTCAATTAAAAATTGCTCAAAATTACCTTTTGCTCCTTTTCTGGAAATCACTTGATAATATTTTGGGCAATCTTCCCAATATCATACATATATTTTAAGCTGAAACATCAACATATATTCAATTTACTCACACTACTGATGATATGATTGAGAAAATAATTTGATAAGCTCAGCATTGGCACTATTATTGACAATAATTGGCTCATATTCCACCTCATGTTATTGCATGATATATCAATGTCTTGATATATTGCACTGTATCGAAACTAATACAAAAACATGGATGGTGCTGTATTAGTCTCAAAAACAAACAGTAGAATTTCTTGTTTGTACGAATAGTAATGATACTCAACGGGAACGCATTGAGATATATTAAGATATTCTTTATCTGTAGATCTTAATGAAAGAGAGATAATTGCCGTATGTAGATTTTCTAGTTTGGATGAAGCAAGCCAGTAAATAAATATGTGGATTGAATGGTAGAAGAATTTGAAGCAGGTATCGGTGTAGGATACTTGAAGCTGTCTTTCGGTGTTCAAAATTGCAGTGCACCAATAACAATATTCTTGTTATTGGGATATATCAGCAGAGCTTAATAAATTTTTTGAGCTTAGATATCATTATTGCGATTTTAAAATATCAATATTTAACAAATGCATTGATAAATAATCTAGTCTTAGTCACGTTATTTCTCTAAAACAGGGGTAAATTTCTGTATATTTCATTAATTTTTTTTTTTATTTATTTATTAAAGTTATTATTAAGCAGTGATATAAAATTTGTAAAATCTCTGGTGTCTGGTCCTAAGTTGTGAGGATTTGACTGAATGTACTATATATTTTTTATTTATTTATTAAACTTAAATGCTTGTATTTATATGCTGATTAAGCTTGAAATATACAATAGTATATTTTATTTATGGTTTTAATATCAATAATTTTTTGTGTTAATTAGGATAAAGATGGTTGTCTATCACCTTCTGAAGTGGCAGATCTGTTCAGTACATGTCCTGTAATTGCATGGGGCCCTGAGATTGTCAATGTGGTACCTACTAATGAGCAGGGATGGATAACATTACAAGGATATTTAGCACAGTGGACGTAAGTCTTGTTTTTGTAATATGATATTTTACATTTTAAAGACTGCAACGTTTCAATGGTAGTGACATTTCTTTTTATTAATATGGTAATAGATTAAAATGCATCTAAATTAATGAGGCCTGAACAAAACAAACATTATGTTTTATGAACTTTTTTTATAACTAAGTATAAAACTAAGTTAATAATTATTCAAAAGATATCGAAAATTCATCATGTATTTCCATAATCACAACAGCTTAACAGTATTGATCATAAAGGCAATTTGTATGAAACATCACTTTGAATCAAATCACGATCCTTAAACATTAGAGATGGTATTCATTTTTTTAGACTATTTTATTTTAGAGAAATTTTTTTGATTTGATTATGTTTTCTCTTTAAACATATGGGCATAAGATTAAGCTATTTATTCTGGGAATGTCAAACACCTGGCCCATGTACCACAATTGCTCTGCCAATAACTTTTCTGTAGCCCACCAAGTCTTTGACATTTTCCCAATCTTTATTTCAGTTCATAGTTGATGCAAAAAAATACATTTTGCACAAATACATTTGCATTAACCATGGCTGCAGTGTTGCTATGAAAACAATGACATAAAAATGTGTGATTTTTTTTTTAATTATTTAAAGTATCTATTACTATTTCAGTATCATAATCATCACTTTATTTATTGTAAGGCATTCCGTGATTAAATAAAGTAAAGATTACTAGGAAAAAAAAAAAAAAAAAAGCTATTTTTAATAAAAATATTTCACAATTTATTAACATTGTCGTAGCGTTAGAGATGGCAAAAATAAAAAATGATGAAATATCATTGTGCATCACAAAAAAGAAACTATGATTAATGATATTAAGTATTGTTAACACTTTTTTAAAGTGAGTTTAAATAATTTACAAATTTTAATGAATGCGAATATTAATTTTTCAAATTTCTATCATCGTTTAAAAAGTTCCTTTGAATTATGAAATTAGATCATTAATGCTATGCATTATAACTTTTGAAAACTTCAAGACACAAACATTCATAATTATTATATAACAAATTATAATTTTTAAAACTGTGATTTTTCTAAGAGAGGAAGTGAGACTTACTTTTCTAGAGTTTTATCTCAGACGGGAATACTAGATTTTCATTCCTATGGCTCTAATGATGCTCTGATTTTGTAGAAAAAAAAATCAGATCAGCCTAAAGATCGTAGTGGCTAAAATTCTAAAAAGAACCCAACTTCTTTTGACTTCGAAATGTCAGTTGAAGAGAGCATAAGCTCTTCTAGTAATCTCGAAACAAACCCCAAAAATTGTGATAACTCTCTAAACTCTGCAACTGTCGAAACTAAAAATAACTCTGAACAAGGCTAAAACCTATCTTTGTAAGATGTACCAAAAGAGGGCTCCACCAGGACACCCAGGCCTATTGTTATTGTTATGCCTGAAAACCTAACAGAAGTTATCGCTGATGAGTGCGACAATAATTTCTATATTAAAACTACTGAAAATTGGATGAAGCTTTTTGTGGATTCCCTCGAAATTAAGCAAAAAATAATTGAGTATCTTAAGATTAATCACTTTAAATGCTATGTAACGCCTGACACAATCCCACCTCTGAATGTTGTCAGAGGTCTTCCTGCTAGCATTAAGCCCAACGGTATTGAAAAAAACTCGTACTGCTGAAGGGCTTGTAATTAACAAAGCCATCCAGATGATAAATAGAAAGGACAAAAAAAAAAAAAAAAAAAAAAAAAAAAAAAAACTGCCATTGTATCTTTTACATCTCCCGAGGGATGAACATTCCCAAAGAATCTTCAAACTCAGGTCCCTTTTTCACTTCGGGGTAGCTATTGAAGCATACAGATTGCCTAAGAAAGCGACTCAATGCTTCAAATGTTAGAAAATTTTTGATCACACTAATTTTTGTTTTCTTGACCCGAAATGTGTCCCTTGCGACAAAAATCACAACTCATTTTCTTGCCTCAGAAAAAATGCCGTTAAAACCGAAAATGACCCAAAACCTACTTGTAGTAACTGCTCAGATGAGCATCCAGTCTCCTATAGAGGTGCAAAATTTTTCCTTATAAAATCCTGAAAAAAATCATACACAAGCACAGTACAAAATAAAAATAATTCAGCTAATATTGAAACCACTCAGAAACAACTCGGTCTATTCCCATAACCTCTAAGTTTGTTCTCATTCCTCAGATGGTGCCACCCATCCATCATGACTATGAATGTGGTAACGATGTTGCCAAACTTTTCGAATTCCTGAAAAAATTAAAAATGAACTAAGAATTGACTCATTTGATAAGTTATCTAATTTTCTTGAGAAACACTATAATGAAATTACCTCAGAAACTTATATAGCCAGGAAAACTTTAAAATTTATGGACAGAATGTCCAAATTCTGGAAAAAATTAAGAAAAGGAAGTTAACTTTCCTCTTTGTGTATATTCCTGTAAATTTAACTCTCCTTATAAATAGCTTTTGTATATTTAAAATTGTATAGGAAAAATTGTTTTTTTTAATTATGTGAAAATATGTGGTCCTTGAGAAGGGTCTTTTAGTTGATGTGCCTACCATGCTTTCCTTTTCACTTTCCGTTTTGATCGGCCTTGCATGCTCTGGAGTTCCACTGGGCGGGGGGCCCCAATCAATCCGAATTCTCCACCATCCGTTTTTTACAACTGACTGTTTCCTGCTACGTTCCTCATTTTGCTATGTTTCGGGGATATGGGGCAAAGGTACCGGGCTCCTCGGAAAAATGTCAGAAGTAAAATTAAAACTTAATTCAAAATGGCATCCTTTAATACAACATAATCTAATTTTAGGGATTTATTGATGATTCTGCAATCAGATGTAGTCATTCAAATTATATTATTTCGTGCTTGATTCTTTTATAATTATAATAAAGCTTTATTTGCAAAATCAAATGAAACTGTGATTGACTGGTAAAGGCTAAGTACAGGATAGGCTCTCTGCCTGATAGCTTCTTTTCCTCTTCACTTGGCGATTTCATAGCAGACTTGCCAAATAGTGAAATAATGCAGTGAGAGCCTTTCCTTACCGTCCATATCTTCCAGGAAATCGGTTTATGAGTTTTATCAATCGACATGTTTGCCGATTGTGTTTGTTAAACTCATATGATTAAATTAAAGTTTAATAAATGAATAAAGTTTCGTGCAGAATTAGTATATTAAGTGTAAAGACTTTTATAGCTCGAGCTGTTATAGTAACAAGAGAGAGGGGAGAATAAATCTTTTTATTTTTTATTTTTAACACTTTCCAACAAAATTGAAAAATGTTTATACATTCGGTTTGTTTGTCTGTCTGTCCATGCTCTAACTTCCATAAATACATTCGGATTTTCATGCAATTGATAAAGATTATTTAGGGTATTGTATATGAAATATGTAGGATTAATAGTTCATTTACAGGGGCACTCAAAAAAATTCAATTACATTATGGTACATGTGGAAAAATCCTTTGCAAAGTATTTTAATGAGATTACGCTATTTCAAATGTGTTCAAACTGATATAAATCACTGAATTTCACTACGATTATGTTAGAACAAGGCATTCATAGCCTTTTTTATTCAATTACATAGACACACAAAAGAAATCGGTTACAGTACTGTCTTTGAGTAATAATTACTGGAGTGTGCATTTTAAAATTCAGTATGCCCTTTTAAACTTAACTAATATTTTGCTTGTTACTCTTTATATATAAATTCTATACCTCATATACAGGTCTGCACAAAAGTATTCACATACCATTCTCATTATTAAAGGAAATTGCTGAAGAGGAATTTTCAACTGGGGTATATGTATTTCTTCAGTGAACTAAATTTTGGCCTGCATGTAGTTAATAGATACAAATTTATATATCATATACAGAGTAGCTGAAAAAATTGAGATAATTTTCCAATTGTAGATGGGAACAGCTGAAATTGGATTTTCAAATGTGTTATGTGTTTCTGTATGGTTGAGTTAGACATAACGTTTTAATTTATTAAACGGCACAGTTTTGTTACATTATTCTGAATGAGTTGGAAAGTGTTTCATAATCTATGTTTGACGCATGATTTTTTCCCCTTCAAATAATGAGTATTATTATTAACACTAGAACCGCCGGAAATTTTACTCAAGTGTTATAAAACTATTTTACACCAGAATTTTTATTTAAAACTATTTAACTTATTTTTTTTAACTTATTTCTCCGTGGTTCATATTTAACTTATTTTCGAAAAAAAAATTCTGGTTCGAATAGAAACTCATTTTTTACCGGTCAAAATGACTGCTATGCGGTTCTAGTGTTAATCTGTAGACTAGAGGGTGTAGAAGAAGGGACCTGGGGCAGAAGTGGAAATTTCAGTGATATAATATGATAATTTAGATTATTACTGTTATTGTTGTTAGTTTTACCAATAAGACAAATACAAATTTTGTGTGGTAAGAGACAAATTTACATCTTGATAATACATTGTTATGGAAAAACAAATTCTGTCGAATATTTAAAAATTTTTTTAAAAGATGGCATAAAGTTAATTTTAGTTCTCAAATAATTAGAGCAACAATTGTAATAATTCCTGTGCTAAATCATGTGTTCATTTTTATGATTTTTGTTCTTATCAAAGATTTTATGTAATATAAGAAATTTTATCAATCTCAGGTGCCTCATACTAACTAAGTTTAACTGTATTAAAATACACCTCTTATGATTAAGACAGAAAATGAATGTTACTTTGTTGCTACATTACTATAATTACAGCATAAATGATTTAGATTAACTATTTACTTCATGGAAACATATTTTATATTAGCGAGTTGATTAAAACGCTTCTAAGTAACACTGGTTTATTTTTAGAAATATTTTAGCTGCTTTTGATGACTCAATTTGCCACACATCAATACTTATTTATTTTTCTCAAAGAGGGATCCAAAGAGCAGTTTATGGGGGTCATGATCTCCTTTGAATGATAAATTTTTCTATATAACAACATATTTTAAAATGTAAATTCATATTAAGAGTTCCCCTCCCCTTCCCAGAAAAAGAAAAGAAACAAAATCCACTGAACAATACAAATATTTTGACAATCATAAAGTGATTTAAAACAGGAATGCATGAAATTTGCTGACATTACCATTTAAGAGGCGAAAAATCAAACAAATTTTTTATTTTCTTATACATATGTGATATATCTTCAATAATAATTAATTATTCCCTCATGAGCTTGTAAATGATTTTTTCTCTTTTATTTATTCTGTTGATAAAATACCTTTACAAATTATGTTTTTTTAAAATTAATTTCACACATTGAAATTATTATTAATTTCACAGCATTTTAGAAATGAAGAGAATTTATGACTTTAATCAACAACTTAAAAATATATGAAATTTTTAAAACCGTTATTTAAATCATTTAGTTAAAATCACTGACACTATTTCTATAGCAAATTTACTTAATATTTAATATATGTTTATATAATATATTATATATTATTGTATGTTTATTTTCTCATCTCCATGAAATTTCTGTAAAAATTGGATTAGAGGTCAAAGACTTATTTTTCTTGAGCAGTTTTAAATTATGAAATCAACGCTATGCTCATAATTCTTTGAACCTAATGATATATTTTGCATTTTAAAAATAATTTATTTATTTGCAAAATATTGGTACTAATTTCGAAGTTAAATTTTGAGAAATAAAGCATTTTCTATGACACAGAAACCTCTTGTTAATTGCATACTGAGTATTCGATTTGATGTAGTATTTTATTTATAAAATGTTTTTATATATCTACCTTATACAGTGAAACCCGCTTAAGAAGTTTCCCAAAGGAATGGAAGGGGAAAATTTCTTAAACAGGAAAATTAACAATTTTTGAAAAAATCAATAGTTGTAAATAAGTTAAAGTATTGATATTCAGGAGAAGGTTTATTTTATCTTAGTAAAATAATACAAAGAGTACTTTCTATAAAACTGAGTTTTTCTTACGAAATTTAAATTTGCTCAAAAAATTAGCTACTAATGTGAAAATATATAATTACCTTTGAAACTGTTTATTTAATCCAAGACAAGAAATTTCTCTTTAAGTGTCATTTGATATGCTTTTGCACAAAAAATCGGAGTTTTTTGTTTCCGTTTTTTTCTCGACAACCTTTAATAGATAAGTCTAATTTACGATTTTGAAAACTTCTTTTGGCATATTTTTGATACTTTCGATAAAGCTTTTCACCTTTTTAATTTTTCGAGATTTATCAGAAGAGTTTCAAATGAGACCTTGTTTTGCTACAATTCCATCCAGAGTAGTCACTGGTATGTTCAACTTCTTTTAATTTCAATGCTTGTTATTTTCGAGTTACTACCACTTCTTTCAAAATTTTGATTTTGTCTTCATTTGACAAGGCTTTTCTTTTAATTGCCTTGCCCGACATTTTGGGGGAGAAAAAACAGAATTTTTCGTTCGTGTATTTTCTAACGAGAAAGCTTTGACGTTATACATTTTACACTGATTTAAAAATTTTGAAATGAATGACCCAAACAGAGCTTTGATTTATTCCAACAGAAGAGGGTGGGAGAAAATCTGTTGTAAAAGAAACTAAACTATTGAACTGAAAGTACTACCCCTTTGTAGGGTGGGCCAATTTTCTTTTCTCCTAATCAGGCACTGTTGTTACAGTGACAAGGAACTCATCCTCTATCCACATTCCATCACACTTGTTGGTTTAACCAACAGATTTTAAGGTGAAATAAAGGTGACCACAACTGCTATTAGTCCGAAACGTTGACTTTTTTTAATAGCGAAGAATATAAAGAATGATATTTCCAGTACAGAAAATAAATTAATAATCAAAAAGACAAAATAAACGTGCTTTGAAGTAAAAATGGAAGGAAAAATAAAACTTTTTAAGCAGGAAAGAATTTCGAACTAAATTTCTTAAATGAGCTATTTTAACGTTATAAGAATAGCAGAAAAATGGGAATCGAAAACATAAACCTCTTAAACGGGAAAACTTCTTAAGCAAGAACTTCTTAAATGGGTTTTATTGTATGTATAAAATCCTAATAAAATGACTTTATGAAACGGATACATGAAACGACTGAAATGAAATGAATTTATGAAATGATTCTTTGAAATGACTGATTAAACAACTGATTATGTTTCACTGCTATTTCTGCTAAAATATGGAATACTTTGCGATGAAACTAACACCAAAAATCCATATTGATCCGAAGATCTCAAAACTGGTATTAGAATTTTTAAATTCGAATTAGTTTTCGAAATATTAATTTTTTTTCTAATTTTAAATACTTTTTTTTAATGATGGCAACTCAAATTTTAATCGTAACAGATAATATTCATATTTCAGAAAGGTTTATTATTTTAAACTAATTTGGCAACCAGTTTGGCCTCCCTTAAATCTATGCTAAGAACAATGCTTTTTTTTTTGTATTTCGTTAACATTTTATTTAATACAAAACTTTCATTTAAAACTGAAACATTTAAAATTAATGGCTTTCACTTCTTTCTTTTTTTTTAACGAAACGGAAAGAAAAATATTAGGCACAGATGTCATATATGCACTGGGGTACCTAATTGGTGCCAAAATGGCGTTATTTTGCCTGACATGTTAACCGGCTATTGTTGCTTATTTATTAATAAATGTTTATTTACATTTATTTCCTTTTTATTAAATAAAATGTTATAAATTTATTTATTTATTGTTATTTTATTTTTAAAATAATAGAAAATAATTTAAAGATACATATGTAACTGGTATTCGAAAACGAGGTTTAAGCCAAATTGTGGTTAAAAAAAAAAATCGTGCCAAACCCAATTAAATAAAGCAATAAATCATGACATTTAATTTCAAATTCAAAGTACAGTAAATTCTGTCTAAGGCGAACTCTGTGCAAGCCGGAAATCTGTCTACTGCGGAAAATTTTTCAAGTCCCGGCGAACCCATAGAAAATTACATTAATTCATGCTGCATAAAGCGGAATCTGTCTAACGCGGAAACGGAAAGGATTTTAAGGTTCCACCAAAACCAAAATTTTGCATAAGACAGAAAAAAGTATACAGTAAAACCTCCCTAAAGCGACCATGTTCCGTTCCAATAAAAAGTGGTTGCTCCAAGAGGTGGTCTCTTAATGGAGGTCATGTTTAAATCTAGATTTTAATTGTTGAAAAAGGTAGCAATTAATGTTACTAAAATTTATTTTTCACATTAGAAAAATATATAAAACTTTAAGTACCAAAACAAAAATTAATTACATAAGTTAATCACTGCAGAGTTTAAAAAATGTTTGCATTTGCGTTTGCTTTCATTTTACGTTTTTATCTTTTATAACTTTTATTTCCCAGTCCTTTAGAAATTCAGTAAATAAATGCAATTTTTTTTTGATGAGAACAAATAATGATGATTTTATTAATTTATCTATTTCTTTGAGAGTTTCCTGACATAATAGAGTAGGTCAGTTTATCGACCGTCATTTTTAATTTGTCATCAGAGTTAAATTCATTGCCTAAAAAGCCACAAACGGGTTTAAACGCTTAAAAGTTACCGAAATTAAAAAAAAATCTAAACTTAGTTCAGAAGTTTAATGAATAATGCGCTCTCCGGAATTATTTTTCTAATAAAACTCTCTTCAAGCGGCCAGGAAAAAACGGAATTTGTTTCATTTTCTTCAACGAAATGGATCGCTCATGGAGGCAGTTCAACTGCGATGGTCTCTGAATGGAGGTAAAATTAGTATAGAGTCTATGGGATTAAATTTCATTCCATGAAAAAATGGTCGTTCAGGGAGGAGGTCACTTAATGGAGGTGGTCGCTTAATGGAGGTAGTCGCACTGGGAAGTTTCACTGTAATTTAAAAATGAAAGGCATTTTGTTTGTCAAACTTTAAAACTGTCAAATACTCAATGTCAAATACTTTAAAGTCAAAGACTCAATGTCAAATACTTTAAAGTCAAATACTCAATGTCGAGCATGTTAATTAAATTGTGTAACACTTCGAAAAAATTAATTCAAAAGAACAGAAACTGTTTAATTTTTAAGGAATTCTTGCTTATGCCGTTTTTTCCTATACAAAATTGCAGTTAAAAGTTATTATTTCTAGTAGAATGCACATTTATCAAAATATATATTTTCTAAAGTACAATATATTATACTTTAAGGTTGTACTCAAATACAACATGATACCATTCTTTCTCATTCTCTAAGTTTATTGTTTTTTTGTGTGTGTAAACATCCAATTCGCATATATTATAGCAGTACTGAGAAATTGAATAGCGTTTCTCATTTATTTATAAAGACAAAGGATCTTTCAGAATTTCCGTTTTCAACCGATTTTCGAGTCAGCAAAATCAATAAAAAAACGTCATTGGCAAGGGATTTTTTTTCTGTGGGGGTGGGGGAGTTTTTTTTTTTTTTTTTTTTTTTTGCATAAGCCGGAATATTGTCTACCACGGAAAATTTTCTCAATCCCGACCGATTCCACCTTAGACAGAGTTTACTGTAATGTTTTAATGGTACTAGGTACTACTTAGTTATCCCATCGACCAATTTCGCCAAATTATATAAACCGCCAATTCACTCACCAAATTATACAAATTGACGTAATTTTTATTTTAAATAATAAAAGAACAAATAAATTAGTATAACATTAATAAAAATACAAATAAAATGTCGAAATAAAAATCACTTGATAGCGTAAACACGTGTAACTTTCTGACAGTCAAGTGAATTTGACATTTACGATCAACCATTATTGGCATTTAATCTTATAGTATGGCGATAGATTTTTGGTCGATGGGATAACCAAGTAGTACCATTTTAAATTACCACTCCAAAAATAAAAAAATGCTAACTGGTGAGTTAAAAAAAAAGCTATTGGTGAGATTTGCACCTGGCTGACATAAAAGTACCAAGAATTCTTTGCAATCATGGCAACTTTTATGTAGTTTTATTTGAAAAAATAACTTTTATTCTTTAATCAAAATGGAAAACTTTCTTATTAAAAGGGGAAATGATGGTGATAGAATAATATTTGGCGACTTATTACTATTATAGAGATTGTTTTCAGTTCTAAAAAAATGCAAAGAATAATATTTCCTAACGATAAAAAATTTATTTACATGTGACTATAAAAAACAGAAAAAACTTTAAAATTACTATTAAATGAGTAGGGGAAGGTGGGGCAAAATCGGGTACCATAAATGTTTGTTGTTCTCAAATGCAATAATTGGGAAAACAAGCTCTGAACACCGTTTTTAATATTAAATGAATCTTTGGCTATAATAAAAAATATTCTTTTCGATAAAAAATTTAATTGATTATATAAAAAATAGCATTTTGCAGACATATCCAAAAATCCGGTTTTACCCCACTAGTTGAGTAAAACCGGGTACTCATTTAAAACTCCTGGAGAACTCATTTTGTTCAAAACAATTCTTGTTTACTATAGCAAAAAAATACATTTTTGTTATATTTAACAAAAAGAAATTGCACATGTGTTTCTCCCTGTGTCAAAAATAAATCTGCTGCAAATTTTCTACATTGTATATGTCTACCTATTTTACACTGGATGTCTTAGAGTAATTTTAACTGTGAAAATCACAAATAAATTTGTTATCATATTCTTCTTCATACAGCATGCTTCGTGTGTCCACCCATGGTATTTCAAATATCGTATCCAACCTTCTTTGGATTTAAAATTGGATTATGGTTTGTTGCAAAAAATTCAGGCTTCATTATCTTCTTTATCTTCTAAAGATGTCTCATCAACCTTTTTTGTTTTCTTTTCCTGTTGATTATTAATTTATGTTTACTTTTTAACAATCTTCCTTTTTCGTTCTGCAGGCTGTTTGCCTTCTTTCTCCTTAATGTTTGTTTCCAGTTCTAATTTATAGAGCAAAGTAGTTAAAATAATAGTTTCCCCTTCCTTTACCTGCTCTTTTCTCAATCCCAAAGCCTTCCTGCTTCCTGTGTTTGGGAGGTAGTTCCTGTGGAGGGGGAAAAGCAGATTGCTTGCTGCACAGTCTGAGATCTTGATGAAAGAGGCTCTGGATGTTGTCAATTGCTGGATGTGCAATGCCAAAACTTTTAGATGTCAATTCTTTTCATTATCCTGTGATGTTTCAAAAATATTTATTGCTGCAACTATGTCAACCTATGGCTGGATCAACCTATATATGTTATCACTGACTTTCACGGGTTTCTTTGTCATTTCCAAAGGAGCAAATATATGGTCTGGAAAAACGTTGTTGTAGGTGAAAATCCCTGTTTTCCTAGTCATCTGGTTTTAATATTTGCAACTGCAACTCTAAAAAATGCAGCTGTGAATAATTTTCCAATTTAGTAAAATGTTACTGATTGCACAGGATTGGAAAGTAACTACTGCCTCACCTACTGCTTGTAGTATGAGTTTTGAGAGTGCCGTGAATGACTCGTCAAGGGTTTAACAGTATTTAACAACATTAAATTGCAATTTAAAGCTCCATGCTAAATTATTAAATATCCTAAAAAAAATCATTCCATGAGTGTAGTACAAAACCGGGTATACCCGGGGTTGGGAGTTGACCCACGCTTAAGTACCCGGTTTTACCCCAACATGACACAGATTTAAAAACACTGCACACTACTTTCAAATCTTATCGTTAAAAGTTAGTAAAACTGTTAAAATACTAGCAGTAAAGCAAAGAATTAGATATAGTAGTTACCAAAATGTTATATGCTGACAAACAGTTAATATATGTGTAAAACCTAAAATCAAACAAAACAGTCTTTAAGAGAAATTCAAATGTAATACTTCACACAAAAAAATAACCGCACACAGTAGCCTTTCGTTTAGATACAAATGCCAAAATGACTTTCGACAAGCAATTCCTTGTGTTGACCGATAGATTAAAGTTCAAATCAAGGAGGAATCTACACTACCCGGTTTTGTACAACTTTCCTCTACATGTTAAAAGCAGAAAAATATTGAAAATTGTATTTACATGTGAATATTTAAAGAGAAAAGAAACTTTAAAATAATATATACATTAATATGCGTTTAACCCTTTCTGGGGCAAGGTACTTCTATTTGTAAAATGTCAAAATCGGTGAATTGCACCAGAATTTACAAACAAATTTTGAAATACGGAAATGCTTTTGTTCACTTACTTAATAAAAGGAAAATTTTTATTCCAATATTCTGGTGCCAATGTGGCATTTAAGAATTAAAATTAAGTGGCCCAAAAATGAACCACCGCCCTTGAAGGGGTTAAAGCAGTAACTTGTAGTAATTGTAGTAAATTGTATTATGTTAATCGATTTATAACGCTGTTAAAAAATACCGGGAAGCAAAGACTTTGTTTACTTAATTCCTTTTATTTTAGCTTCTTTTCAAATGTTTAACTGATCTTCTTTAATCAAACACGAAAACAACCATTGGATGTCTTAAGAGGCTACTTCAGTCAGGCGAAAAGACACGTTCGCTAATACTAATCCTATGGAAGAAATTTATAAAGATATCTCGGTTGCATTTCAATATTTTTGAATGATTTCTTTTGCATTGGATAGCTGAGATCGATCTGTATGCAGGCCGTTTTTTACTTTTTCGATTTTCATTGCAGATTTTTTTTTTATGAGGATGTTTTCATTTTCGAAACCGGTTCTGATAATGAAAGTGTCCCCATAAAAAATATCTGTAAACAAAATCGGAAAAGTAAAAAACAACCTTTGTACAGATCGATCTCAGCTGTCTAATGCAAAAGAAATCATTTAAAAATATTGAAATGCAACCGAGATATCGTTATAAATTTCTTCCATAGGATTAGCATTAGCGAACGGGTCTTTTCACTTGACTGAAGTAGCCTCTTAACAGCAACTGATTCGACATTAAATTTTCACAATCAAAGGGAATTGAATGGAAACCGATTTACAGGGAGATCGCTATAGGTTTTTTCATTATAATTCAATCTTCTCTAATCTTTTTAAAATCGATCAAATTAGCATGCTTTTAGATTCTGCGGTGTCTGAGCCAGGGTTGGCAAGCATAGCTTGCAGGGGGCAGAGCCCCCTAGTATTTATATAAAATATGCCACATTTCATTAATATGTTATATCATGAGAGACATGATATAGTTGAGTTTGAATGGTTTAATGACATTAAATAAATGTTAATTAATTTTTAAAGATAGAAAGGATAATTTTACAAGAATTCCACTTTTACTTTTAAGTATCAGTAGGTGTAATTTACTGTTACTCACAAGAATTATTTCATTAAACAATTTTAACTACATGTCAAATAAAAAATGTAATTAATTGATGTCACCTTTATGATTATATGATTTATTTATATAAATAAAGTATAAAAATCATGTCAAATCATGTAAAAATCTGTTCTGTCTTAGTTACAAGAGTAAAATTTTGCAAAAATTTGAATAGAAAAACATCCCTAAAACTAAGCTAATCATCCCAAATATTTTATATGCAATAACATTTACTATTACAGAAACAATAAAATTTTTTATCAGCATGAATATATATATATATATATATATATGTTACTATGACTAATTCTTTATTATTATTATTTTATTGTAGTTAATGATATTAAAGCAATGATAGTCTTAACTTTTTCACTTCCTCTGGAATCATGAGCCAGAAATGCTTCTTGTTAATTCCGAGTGAACATTTAAGTATTTTACTTATAATTACTACCTAACTCACCAAGTAAGCAATAGGCTGCCAAATTAGGTAGATATATGACAGATACGCTAGGGAGTTTATCCTCCCGATACAAGAGCCAGTTGATTGACCAAACAGATCTATAATTTTCTCATTAGCAGTTTTAATGTTTAATAGTTTGTTAATTAAAGACATAAAGAATTAATTAAGAAAGACACACACTTGCCTTGTATTTCATATATATTTTTTATAATTTTAAATGCAACTTACAAGTAGTAATCTGCTACGTTTATGAAATTTAATGAATTCAATCTTGACTTTTATTTTGCTGAGTTATACCTTTCAAAAAATTTTATATCTTGTTTTATCTATTGTATTTTCAGCTTAATAGCTGCCTTAGATGTCCACAGACTAATGGAGTTTCTGGCTTATTTAGGCTATATTTCCTCATCTGATGAAAGCCAACTATCAGCGATTGTTGGTAAGTAGTTATTCTTTCTTTGAAAGCGCTTATATGACGATTGATTTAAAATTTCCATATTCATGTAATTTTAAAAATAAAATTTGGTGAACAGTGACTTACTTATTCTTTTTTTTTTACTTTACCTTACTTTTACTTATTTTTTTTTTTTATTCATTTTTTGTGGGGAGGGGGAAGAGCGGTAAATACATCATAAAAAATGTTTTCTAATTTTGTTAGTTTTTACAAGGAATAGTAAAAGAAAAATTAATATAAAAGGAAAACATTTTACCTTTTTTATTTTTGTGCAAAAATGCATAAACGAAAGAACTTGGGTGAGAAGGCAAGATGGCAATTTATTTTAAAGTGTGAATAGTATTAGTAATTATTATTATACCTACTCAGCATTTTGTAGGCTAATTCCAATTATTTAGATCTCAAATATAGCAGAAAACATACTCTTTTGTCTTTCGTGATAGCTTTTCTGTAAAATTTGGATGTTCTTAGGTTTTTTCAACTCGCCACTTACAAGAGAAGCACCATACATTTACACACAGATTTTGATGACTTCAAAGTATGTAGTAAGGGTCTTACATTTAACTGTTTTGGTGAAATGTTTTCTTCAAATGGGCCTTAGTTTTTTCAGAAATTGGGGGTTAAAGTTCAGCATATGTTTTAAATACCCATTAGTTTGAACTTCTGTACACATGGTCTTTGTGGCATTGAGGTAGCATGCTCACACACAGTCTAGGAAGCAAGGGTTCGATCCTACCTTGTGACATTTTTCTTTTTTTATTAATTTTATATTTTTGACATGTCACAAGTTTTAAACAGAATTGGGATTTCTGAAGCTTTGAACTTTTTTATTTTCTTAAAAAATTAAATTTATGTTTAAGAATGTTTCATTAAAATTAATTTTTTTCCAGTAATTTTTAAACTGATATTTCTGTTGATGAAAATCCAAATAAATTTATGTCTACATTCTCATCTTTTTAAATCTTACTATTATTGTTTAAATTTATATAAATTTATCACAATTATGAAATGCTTTTTTTTTTGCATTATGTATATTAAAATATGTTAAATGATGAAATTCAAGAATGTTTATCATTAAGGACATTGGCATTTTCAGCTTAATAAATATACAAATGATCGTGTGATATATATGGTAAACATATTCATTTGCAACATAAAATGGCAATAAAATATCGCTATAACTTTTTTTTTTTTTGCATTTTTTATAAATGTTGGAAGAATACATTTATGACATTTTTTTCTTTTAAATACTTCATTTGAGATAAAATATTAAAAAATACATTAAAAGTAGAAAAACAAAAATGTTTGACCATCATTCATGTAAGCGCAAGTAAGTACACATTTAATCAGAGATATTTGTAAAATCATACACATTTAATCGGGGATACTTGTAAAATCATTCAAAACATACAATGTCCTTACAAACGAACAAGAACTGTAGATATTACACTTAAGAATAAAAATGTGTTTATCAGTTTTATTTTTAAAGAATTGTTCATTTTGAAGAGTTTTTTTACATAGTAGGTTACCTTTTGTTAATAGGTAGATTCTAGTTATCCCATTTTTTACATAGTAGGTTCAGTGGTGTAGTCCTGTAAAAAAAAGCGAGGGGACGCTCGTAATTTTGAACGTTAGGGTCTATATCACCCATAGGGCGAACTTGATTTTGAATCTTGCTTTTCATTTTCAACTGCATGGAAATTTAAATGAAAAATTAAATTTAAAAATTTAAATTTAATTAAAATTAATTTAATTAAAGTTCCTTTTTTTGTTGAATAGCTTACAGTAGAATTTAAAAAAAAATAAAATGTGTTTCATGTCTGAACAAGAGAAAGAACAAAAGTGATTTTCGGTCGTGTCAGTGAACTAAATTACTTTTAGGTAAATTACTTTTAACTAAATACACTTTTTAAATATCTTTAAAAATTTTTAAGCAAATTTTGATAGTAAATAACGTTTGTACTTAATCCAGACCACGTATATAAAAAACACAATTCGATTATTTTAACTAGTTCATAAAATAAAATGAAATGATTCAAATTGATATTTTTTTATTTAGTAAATAAATAAACGAAAAGAAAAAATGTGTTTTAAAAAATATCAATCTATTAGTTTTTTTTTTACAATTTAATAATATACATTATCATTATCATTTTAAAGAATTTTCCATAAACACTCGTTTTCGTATGCGTTCTCAGCTGTATCCACTTTCCTAGATTTTGAATCTGTGGCCATTCGGTGGTTTTCCGTTTTCCAAACTTTGATGTAAGGATGAGGTTGCCATTTAGAAAGGGGCGGGACGTTAATATGTATTATTAAAAGATTTGACATGTTATTAACTAAAATGCAAGAACGTTCACCAGATGCAATAATGTTCATCTGACTGAAAGAGCACATTCGGCTGTTCCAGGTGGTAGAGTTTCAATGCAAAACTTTAAAGGCAAAAGTTCAGGAGGTATAATCTCCGGATTATCAATATAGTCTCTCATTGCATTAATAATTTCAGTAGTATCCATATTAAAACGTGAGCATAAACGCTTTATTGTTTGCTCTCCAAAATGTATGTCTGGATGTGTTGGCCATGTGCTTTTATCGAGAATCCTTAAATCTTCCAATAAAGTCTCCTCATTTTCTTCATTCAAAAGACGCTCCCTTAGATTGTCAACGAGGCTCTGCAGAAATTGTCCAGGATTAATGACCGACAGTTTTGGATTACTTATCAATTCAATGTTTTCAAACATCCCCTCTTTCTCTGCTTTTAAAGATCTTTCAAATTTATCTCTTTCTGCTGTTTTGAATGACTCTAAAATTCAAATTGTTCATTTTATTAACGTATTTGCCTTCAGGAGAATTGAATGTCGTGACTGTATTTGTAGAGACAGATTTGAAAGTTCTTGAAGTGCATCATACATAAGTCCTAAGTTCTTTAAAAATTCTTCACTGCTAAGGTTTCATGCAAGCCCTTTGAACTTTGTTCTCTCAACAGAATTGCGGCTTGTATCCATTGATGTGCGAACGAAATGCGTATGCAATGAACTATATGAATCCCATACAGCTCGCACAGTTTTGAAGCTACTATCTATCCATCTTGTGCTTAAAATGCGACCTATTTTTAACATTTGAAGATTTAACTCGTTTGAAATCTTGGATAGCTGTCGTTGGAATTTTTGCAGACTGGCTGTACACATTATGAAGTTCTTCCACAAAGATTTTAAAGGGATTTATGGCTGTTACACTATTTACAGCATCATTCACTGCCAGTTCTAATCTGTGGTTCATACAATGCCACGAAAATATTGAAGGATATAATTCCTTGATTCTTGTAGCAATTCCAGATTTTTTTCCTAACATTACACTTGCTCCATCTGATACAAAAAAAATCCAATTTGTTTTCAAATAATCCTCCTTGAAACCTACATTTTTTAAACATTTCAGAAGAGTATCAGTAATTGTTTCTGCATTCTGGCTTTCCAATTCTATTAAATCCAGAAAAATAAATATTGGACTGGAAGTATTATCAATCAAAGCCTTAAGGTTTATTACCAAAACTGATTTCAGACTCACAGTTGTTGATTCATTAATAAGAATAGACAATTTGGAGTTATTCTCGACCAGAGATTTGACTATTCTCTTTTTCATTTCGTTTGTAGTGGTTGATATTATTTGGTTTGCAGAATATCCCGAGTGTAAGATTATTCCCATATCCAACCCGTTGCATTTCTGCAATTCAACAATAGGTGTCATATCACTGAAAGGTCTGTTCATTTTAGCAATGTGGTATGCCGTTCTAAATATTCTTTCAGTTTCTAAATCCACAGTAATGGAATGTTTATCAACAGCTTTGGGAAGGATTTTCCGTTCTGATTTTTTCTTTAATTTTAAGATTCTTGTATGAGCTTCCGAATTCAAGTGTTTAGAATTTTTTTTTCGTAGCGATGTTAAGCGCTTGCTTCGATCTGCGCAATCTATAGATACTTTGCCCATTCATTTGACACGTCAATCCCTTGATCTTTCATGATACTGAGTCCTTTTGACAATCCATATTGGCATTCTGTGCATCCCCGTTTTCCGTCTTTTTCTTTTTAGCGTCTAACCAAAAATATTTGGTTTTAAATGCCTCAATTTGTTTTTCATTCCAATCTTCTGGCCATTTTTATGTCACAGCACATGCAGATGCTGAAAGCGGGACCTCATTATTTTCAATGTCTCTATCCAAAGCGTCAGATTGTGAATCTATCACACTGTTATCATCACAGGAATCACTTTCATCAGTAATATCTGTAGAAGTGTTCCTATAGAGATTTAAATGAGTAACAATAAGATGCTGGACAATCATAAAAAAATATTCATAACTTATTTATTTATGCAGTGAAACATATCACAATTTTGCTTTTAGAACTACGGATTTGCTTCTAAGGTATTGATTATCTATATATTTTACTTTACGAAATAATCATAACATGCTTTAAAATTTCCCTGCAGTATAAAATTTTCATTTTTTATATACAGTAACGAAAGTTCAGTCCTTGAATATAGTGAGATGAAAATCGACTGAATGCAATAACAAACAAAAGTCATCAACTTATTTATTTATTTACGCAAAACCCATCTATACGAAATACAATGACCGCGAAAACCATTATATAGTGAGTAACGAAATTCAGACATTTCGAGGTTCTTGTATGGCGATGGCGATGTTGCGAAATCCACTCGTTTATATTTTTTGTCTTTTATTTCTTGTTTTTTTTTTTTTCGCTGTTCTTTTCTTTTCTTTTTTTTTTTTTTTTTTCTTACATGGGTTGGGTTCTAACTAATTTTATTCATTTATATAATCAGAAACAGAGAGGTAATTTAGTTGTTCAAATGTAAAAAAAAAAGAATGTAAAATTTTTCTTTCTCCTGATTCATCCAAATCCAAAACTTCATAAACAAAGGTACGGGTATGGTTTTGTTAAATTTGATTAAAATGTAATAAAATCCTGAGAGTCTCGTCTAATGTACAGTACTGTAATCTATTTTTATATTGTAATTTACAATGCATTGCTTGAAACAGGTAAATATACGAAATAATTTGATAGTGATAATGATATGTATTTAAAAAGTGTTTTTAAGTTTTACCTGTATCTTTCTAAGTATAATCGGCTAGTGTAATAGTAATGCATTCATTAGCGATATTAAAAGTATAACATCAAAAGTTTACCTATACTATGGAAGTTTTTTAGAATAAAATTTTGAAGTATTTTAAATTGCTCCATAAAACCATTTTAGGAAATGTATAACACGAAAATCAGGTATCAGCAATTACCGTCCACAGCCAGAAAAGTACTACAATTCTTTTGTGCAGTCCTGTACATGATCTATAGATTTGCACTATATACTCTACATAGTATGCTACAATTTAGTTCTGTAAAAAAAACACATAAGACAATTGGAAATTCACCTTCAACAATTTCAACCAATAGATGGAAACATATTTGAATTATTTTGTATAGCTCTATATATTGTGCTGATTTTTATACTCGCCAACATTTTAGGATATTTACATTCCAGGAAAGTCGTAACCAACATCATAATCTACTTTTGACATAAATTTAAAAATGCATTGAATTAAAGAAAAATGAAAGTCCCTATTTGATTTTTAGGTACTTGATTAGTAATATATGCTAATTTAATCTATTTAGGGATAGAAATGACATTAAGAATGTGTCAGAAGGTTTAACTTTTATGAAGTCTGAAAATAAAATTGCTGAGAAAGCCTTTAAAGTATATGGTATAATAATCAATTTGGTATTTTAAAACAAAAAACATTTCTCTAATGCAAATTTATTAGATTTTAAAACAGAAAATTACTTACTTTAGAAAATCAAAGTTCTAGAAAAGAAAGAAAAAAAAACTATCTGAAAACAATTTTACTTAAGTTTTGCGTGTCCATATTATTTTCCCTTTCTTTTTTTTTCCATTATAATATAAAGACAATAACATTTTATTTTGTGATCTCTTGCAAAAAAAAAAAAAAAAAAAAAAAAAAACCTTAAACAAATTTTCTTGCTAATTTTATTTAATTTTTTCACAGTTTAGATTCTTTACCCCATTTTTAGCGTGCATAAATCAAGGCTGGCTGCAACATCAAACTTTTGATTTTATTTTCATTTTTCACTTGAAAATCTTTCAGTGTAGAAAAGTTTATTCACTTTTTTTAAATTCGTCAAACCATTTATTTCATTTTTTGACGTGCAAATCTTGCAATAGAAAAGTAATTCATGTGGTAAAAATTTTACTGTGGATTTTTAATTGTTGGCAACAGCTATAACGAAATTTTTTTAAAATTTGATTGGAAATTGCTGTTAAATTTGTGGTTTATTAAGAATTAACTATAAGTTATTCCAATTCCAGATTACTTTAGTTGCCTTGGCCGTGTTTAATACACATGTACGTAACATTTCCCAATTCTGGCTTCCAAACTGTGGATTTGTATAGCATTACAGACAGACAGACAAATTATCATTTTTATATATTAAATACTAGCTGTTTAACCCGCTCTATGCACGGGAGTTCATGAATTTAATTCTAAAACCAAAATTAAAAATAGCTATTCGATTTACTAAAATATTTTTCTACATACAACTACTATACAACTACTACTGTGTATTTTTTTTTAATGACATTTAATTTATCATGTTATTATGGCAGCAGACGATAAAACGATATCTTTGGAATAAGGGAATAAATAGAATAAAAAGTTTTGTTGATATTTTTGATAAAATGTTTGTCTTTATTTTAAAAAAAATTGTAATATTTAAGCGCAATTAACTAATCTCTAATTATTTGCATGTGAGATAAAAGAATCATCGTAATACTTGCTGGACCTTTTTAGTATTGCAGCGTGGCGTATGTAATATGTTTATCTCTAATTATTTGCATGTGAGGTAAAAGAATTATCGTAATACCCTCTACAGCTTTTTAGTATTGCAGCGTGGTGTACGTAATATTTATATCTCACATTGGTTAAAGAACTCGCTTGATTACGGGTTGAACATAAAAAAAGTCCTTCCGGCCAGTGCCGGGAGGAAGAGGTAGCTTTCATAATCCTTATTTTAAAAAAGTCAACTTATATCATGCAAACACACGAAGCTCAATTTAGTGGGAACCGAATATAGGAGATTCAATACTAATTTTTATCAATATAATGAATGAGAATTTCGCGAAATTAGTCAGCTTTATCCAAGCTGCTTTTCGCCCCCAGGGGGATACCTTCTTTAGGTATTCACGGGCTTCGCAACCCCGGGTTCCTGAGCGATCTTTCTCTTTTCTTTTTCCTCTTATTCCTCTTGTCTTTCTTTCCTCTTTGTTTCACTCTCATTGTGGTTTCCTCTTCGGAGGTGAGGGCAATTCTGCATGAGCCGATATCATCCTGCATATCGACTCATGGGGAATTGTAAACCACCCACGTGTTTGCCGTGCGTGGCGACCCGTGTCCCTGGAAAGGGGGATCCTGGCAGTTGAGGGAAACCAACACACTGCTTTGGCCTCTGCTTCAGGTAGACGGGAGGTGCATATTGGTCCCGTATGCATCAATCGGCTGGTCAGCTGACTTCTGTCACTGGCTGGGGATCAAGTGAGCGAGTACTTACTAGCCATCTCGTTAAGGGTAGAGACTGGCATAGGAGTGTCTTGTGACCGTATGGGCCCTGGTTAGCACTGGTGCACGAATGTGCATCCCCTTGTTGGGCTCGGTAGTGGGTGGTGCGGCCGGGGTCTGAACTATTTTTTTTCAAATATGGATGGAAATACTTCACTTCCTTCAAATCCTCTCCAATGTGGAGAGCAACAAACTGTACAGAGCAATCTTTTCACTCGCTTCTTTGTAATCAAACGTACTGATAGCCTGTCTGAAAGTTCATTTAAGAAAACTTCACCTTTCCTTATTGCAAAAACATTTCAGTCTGTTTTCGGTGATGGTCATAATCTCAAAAAACTGCAGTCTGGGGATTTATTGGTTGAGGTTACTTCAGCCAGCCAGTCTGAATTTCTATCAAATTGTAATACAATAGGTCCATTCTCTGTTTCTGTTAAAGCACATCAAACTCTAAATACAAGCCGTGGCGTAATATCCGAACCAGATCTTTTATTTTCTACCAAGGATGAACTTTTACAAAATTTAAATGACCAAAATGTCATAGATGCACGACGTATTACACTCCGTCGGAATGGACAAGTGCTTCCCACAAAGCACATCATTCTGACTTTCAATAGCCCTACCTTACCAAAAAGAATTAAAGCTGGTTACCTTAATTGTCCAGTCCGTTCCTACATTCCTAATCCTCTACGTTGCTTTAATTGCCAGCGTTATGGCCACACTACTACTAACTGCCGGGGTTCCACCACCTGTGCACGTTGTGCAGGAGTTGGCCATGACAATAAATCATGTGAAAATCCTGAACGCTGCATAAATTGCAAGGGTAATCATACTGCATACTCCCGTTCTTGTCTTACCTGGATACGTGAAAAAGAAATCATTTCTGTTAAAGTAACTCAAAATCTCTCCTATCCTGAAGCCCGCAAAGTTGTTGACTCCAGGACTCCGTCAGTCGGAGTCTCCTACTCTAGTCTACTCAAACAACAACCAAAATCTGTAAGGCACATAAGCACCCAGACCGAACCTTCCGTTCCACTAAATAACTCACCTATCACAGTACCACTCAGCGCCACAAAGGTACAAACTCGTGATGTCTGCTGTGGTTCTAAATGTTATGCAACCCCATTATTAGAACGTTGGCTACCATCCTCAGAACCTGTTACTATAGTATATCAAACTAGTCAATCACAAAAACCTGCAGTTCAATCCAAAAAGTCATCCGACCCAGTTCAATCCAAAAAGTCATCCGACCCAGTTCAATCCAAAAAGTCATCCGGCCCAATTCAATCCAAAAAGTCATCCGAACCAGTTCAATCAAAGAAATCATCTGAACTCCAGACTTATACTAAGGCTGTTAAATCTAAAAAAACATCACAGAAACCTGATACTACTCAAACAGTGAAACCAAGCAAAAAAATTTGCCTTCAGAAAGAGAGAAAAACAATCGGGGGCTCTTCACAGTGGAACACTGTGAAGAAAAAGAACAAGAACAGCTGTTTAAATCCGTCTGTCTCAAACTTAAAGGACCCAAAACAACTGCAGCACTATGTCGATGAAGCAATGGAATCCGACTCTTATGAATCAAGTGGTGATGAAGGAAATACAGTTTTAGAGGAATTTTTACCTAATTGATTTTACATTGTTTTTTACTCATGTGATTTTAACCTTGTTTTCATGTAGTATTTGTACATCCTTTTAAACTTTGTGTATTTTAACAGTTATTAATTTAATAACTCCACAGTTTTTACTTATAATACGCTTGAATTTTAACTGTGAACCTTTGATTCTTTTAAACGGTTTTAGATATACATATTACTGTTTTCATTAATTTTTTTGTTTTTATCACCGTTTTGTTATTCTTCTTTTAATCGTTTTTTTTTTGGATATATACATTTTTACATTTTGACTTTGTCTTGGCGCAGCATGTCCCTACTGGGACTTTGCGCCATAAAATCCCATACAACCAACCAACCAAGCTGCTTTTCTTTAAAGTAACTTATATTTGGCTGCCAAATTCGGCAATTTCTTAAAGTGCCTGTCATTTTAAGACAACATGGTGGATGAGGTTAAGCAGTGAGCTTGGTCGAGACCTTAGTAATTGCTGTGCACATGCTCACTCACATCGGAATCGGTTAATATATAGGAGTGCTGTCGCATGCAAAAAATCAGATTTTTCAAAATGTCACCCACAATAGAAATTGAAACTGCTATATCTGAGCCATTTTTAAGGTAAAGACAAACAAAAAATGCTCCTGAATCCTTATATCAAAATCAAATACTTAAGAAAGAAACCTTTTTCAATTTCTTATTTTTTTGCACCTCACTTTAAATATATATATATTTTTTAATTTAATGGCCGCCATTTTGAAACAAGATGGCTGATGAATCTGGCACCAAGGTACATCCATGTCGGTTCATAAATACGCCTGTTATTACGTGAGAAAAATCAGGACGTTTCAAAATGTCAGCCACGCTAGAAATTCAAAATGCTATAACTCAGCCATTTCTTAAGATATAGACGAAACAAAAACTGCTCCCGAATCTTTTTATCAAGGTCAAACACATAAGAAGAAAATATTTTTTCAATTTTCAATTTTTGGTACCACATTTCAAATTTAAACTTTTCTTAAAAATTTAAATGGCCGCCATTTTTAAACAAGATGGCGGGTGAAGCTGGCCAACGAACCCGGTCGAGACATTGGTATGTACTATGTATAAACGAAGTTACATCTAAATCGGTTCATAAATACGCCTTTTATCGCGTGACAAAATTCAGGACGTTTCAAAATGTCAGCCACGCTAGAAATTCAAAATGCTATAACTCAGCCATTTTTTAAGATATAGACGAAACAAAAACTGCTCCGAAATCTTTGTATAAAGGTCAAATACATAAGAGAAAAATATTTTTCCATTTTCAATTTTTTGGTACCACATTTAAATTTTAAATTAAAAAAAAAAAATTAAATGGCCGACATTTTGAAACAAAATGGCGGATGAAGCTGGCCAACGAACTCGGTCGAGAGATTGGTATGTACTATGTACACACCGAATTACATCCAAATCGGTTCATAAATACGCCTTTTATCGCGTGACAAAATTCAGGACGTTTCAAAATGTCAGCCACGCTAGAAATTCAAAATGCTATAACTCAGCCATTTTTTAAGATATAGACGAAACAAAAACTGCTCCGGAATCTTTGTATAAAGGTCAAATACATAAGAAAAAATATTTTTCCATTTTTAATTTTTTGGTACCACATTTCAAGTTTTAAATTTTTTTAAAAATTTTAAATGGCCACCATTTTGAAACAAAATGGCGGATGAAGCTGGCCAACGAACTCGGTCGAGAGATTGGTATGTACTATGTACACACCGAATTACATCCAAATCGGTTCATAAATACGCCTTTTATCGCGTGACAAAATTCAGGACGTTTCAAAATGTCAGCCACGCTAGAAATTCAAAATGCTATAACTCAGCCATTTTTTAAGATATAGACGAAACAAAAACTGCTCCGGAATTTTTGTATAAAGGTCAAATACATAAGGAAAAAATATTTTTCCATTTTTAATTTTTTGGTACCACATTTCAAGTTTTAAATTTTTTTAAAGATTTTAAATGGCCGCCATTTTGAAACAAAATGACGGATGAAGCTGGCCAACGAACTCGGTCGAGACATTGGTATGTACTATGTACGCACCGAATTACATCGAAATCAGTTCATAATTACGGGAGTTACAGTGTGACATAGGTCAGATATATATATATATATATATATATATATATATATATATATATATATATATCAATTTTGAACGGAGGGTGGTTTCGGGGTCTGGGGGTCATGATCGATGAAAATATACCAAAATTTTTTGAAATCGCTTTCCTCCGAACGGCTGCAATAGGTAGCTTTTTTGTAAAGAAAGCTACCTAAAAAGGGGATTTTATTGTGAATTTTTAAATGTCGGCAGCTGCTATAACGAAAAATGTTTCAATTTGATAGGAAATTGCTGTTAAATTGGTGATTTTTTATTAATTGAAAGTTAACTATAAATTATTTTGATTCCGGATTGCTTTAGTTGCCTCGGCCGAGTTTTAATACACATGTACCTAACATTTCACAATTTCGACTTCCAAACTGTGGATTTGTATAGCATTACAGACAGACAGACAAATTTTCATTTTTATATATGAGATTATTAAATATAAGTTACATAATTTTTATCGGTTTCACTGTAATTAACAGTTTCAATTAGGGGTGCACCGAATAGTGATTTTGGCCGAATATTCGGTCTGCAGGTAGACCGAATACCGAATATTAACTGTTAGGCCGAATACTGAATATTGGGCTAGCCAATTATTTTTTTTTTATCTCGGAGTTTAACAGTATTAAAAAGTTAAATTTTAAACAATTTTACCACAATACTTAGCTCAGACACTTCCATGTTCACAAACAAGACTTTTTTATAAGTAAACTTTGCTCTAAAAAATCTATGTTTTGCGTTAATATTTAAGAAGAAGGTGGTTTAAAACTTTTTTAATTAACAAAATTTAAATTCCATCCCTTCTTCTGTGAATTCAAACAAATCAATTGAATTCTCTTATATTAAACAAGAAACAACATATCCTTCCACTTATTCCATCAAAAATGCAAGGTGTGTCACGAGAAGCCGTAACTGAATTTTCGTTCACAATTTTAGCAAAAATGAAGATATTTGAGCGAGATTTGCATCATATTAATTCGTGTGAAATGTGATGATATCATTGAATGTATTTTGGTCAGTGATACGGTATAAATACTGTTAGTGTTAGTTGCAGCATTAATAAAGGAATGTCAAGCTCAGTGCTATTTAATGAATGATTGCAATTTCAGAACTTCTCGTCATGTTAGCATATTTCAAAGAAATTAAAGTAACTCTGTTGGCAATAAGTTACAATACCTTCATTATTGTTAAAGTAACAAAAGAAAATTCAAGTTTGGCCTGGGGTGAGTTACACTGCATTTTTGACTGAATAAGTGAATTGCAGTACTGGTTTGCTGGTCAAAAAATTGCCTATTTTGGTGCCTATTATTACCCCTGAAAGTTTTTCCATTTTCTTACCCTGTTTGCGAAAAAGCAAGAATCTGATTACCAGACAATGCTCAGGAACTCACATTTGTACAGAGTGTTGAATTCAAAGGGAGGCCGTGGGAAATCCCCCCTCTCCCCCGAAGCCACAGAAATCCCTCCCAGAGAAAAGTGTCTGAATTCAACACTGTATTGTACATCATTAATTTCTATGAAGGTCGTCATTAATGGTTAATTTTCTCAAGTGAAACTTTTAAAACAGCAAATAAATAATATAAAAGCATTCTCTTTTATTTAAAGATGATTCTGTCTAATTATTCTGAATATCTTTATTAACTGACAGTTAAAAGTAGAAGGTATGTAAGGTTTTAAAAAATATTTTAAAGAAGTTTTTTAAGTATTCGGTTTGGCCGAATAGTTTGATATTCGGCCTAACTGAATATTCAGTAGCATGGCGGAATATTGAATAGATACCGAATATTCGGTGCATCTCTAGTTTCATAAATATATTCTGATTAATTAAAATATTTATTTTTTAACTTTGCGCAATTTAATTCGGCATTTGCCGTAGAAAAATGTAACATCTGTTACTACATTTTCCTTTAGTAAAATGAATAAGTATTGCCCCTCCTAGAAAGCACTAATAACACCTGTTACTTCAATTTTAATTTTAAATATCGTATTATAGATAAGATTTTCTTTCAAATTTTTAAAAATGGTACATATTGTTTATATAAATAATTAATTTTTTTGTACGCATTTATTCAAAATGAAAAAGAAATGCGTTAAAATGTAATTTATGTTATAACAATTTTACATTTATTTTAAAAATTCCAAATACAACTTTAACTAGAATGAAAAATCATGCGTCATGCATAGATTAAACATTTTCTAATGCTATCAAGAATATTCTATTATAATTATTTTTTTCATACCGGAAACAGAAATATGTAAATAAATATTTTATAAAATACTTAACAAAGTTAAAAGCCTTTTTTCAGTAATTACTGTCTACAGACATTAAGGGACTATTTCACTCATGGGAACTGAACCCTCTTGCTAATGTTAAACCTATGAGAGAATTTTTTTTAAATATCTCATTTGCATATCAATAATTTTTTGTATTTTATACATACCACCCAGAAACCTAAAAGTCTAATTAAAGAGGAAAATGCATAAAACAACTAAAAAAAGTTTTTCTGGCAGTTACCGTTCATTGACGACAATATTTTGTATCCATATCTTTTGTGCAGTGCAGTCCTATATCTGAATTTATTTGTACTATATTCACACAGTAAAAATTAATTGTACTAAAAAATACACAACACTCTTAGAAATGCATTTTCTTCTAATCCCATTCACACAAATTAAATAATATGAATTGTTGCTCTGCATATGCTTTATAGAATTCATTCCACATAATGTAATAAAAATTATTTAAGATTGAAAACGCACATCCTGCAATATTGTTCATACACTGTTAAAGAAAATTAATATGATACATCCCCTATGTTTTCTGTGGGTGGTGCTAACGCCCTCCTCAATAACGTATATCAATTTGACAAAACGCCTTTCAAATAATTATTATATACCGAGAGTAATGAAATGTAATTCTTTGTGTATAACTGTAACTAAACGATAGAACGATAGAAGCTACACAATCCGTATTCTATATTAAGCGTATTGTTATGCATTACAGTGATATATATCAATTTCATTGTTTGAAGTAGTGCAACATCATTAAAATACAATGTAAAGAATTTTCTTTCCGTAGGGCATAATTTAATGGAATAGTTCTATGTATACCTGCAAACGAACTACAAGTGCTACATATTTAATTTTCCTTAAAGAATCTCTATAGTAAATAGTAAACCACAATTATTGTAATTATTATTTATTAATTTGTGATTAAATATAGATAGTGTGGCAATTAAAAATTAAAATGTTTTATTTTAATCTTGTATTTTTTATGCTGCTGTAAATTTTATAGAGATTACAGACATTTTTAAACAATATTGCAGTAATTTCAATAAAATCTGTATTTTATTTTAAAAATATATTTTAGAAATATAACAAATAAGATGTATATTAAAAACCCAAAATTAAATTTCTATTAGCTTTTTTACAAAATAAACTAGTGAAGTAGATTGTTTTTTTTTTTTTTTCTTAACACCTGATGTATTTTAATCGTGGGTTTAGAAATAAAATACACAAACGTAAAAGAAAAACAGAACTAAAAATAGTCTTTTACAGGTGCTTCAGGGAGATAGACCCTCTCCCTGATGAATAATTCTTGGTTATCCTTTCTTCTGTTTAATTGCTTTAAATCCTCTGAGAATAACAAAATTTATTATTTTTTGAAAATCTCGAGAGAGAAAGAAAATTTAGTTAATTAAATTTGAAAATTCAAAGAGGGGCAATTCTGTTCAACTATCATTGCTTGCACCCATGTTTCTTTTTCGCCCTTTCCATCCCGTTCAACAAAAACATATTGATATTTGGAAAATATATAACCCTTATCAAAAATTCATATTATAACATAGCATACAATTTAAAATATTATTGATCAAAACTCAAAAGATACTTACAATTCTCTTGGATTGGACTTTTCATCTTCAATTGCAGTCGATAATTCCCTATGTATTTCTGTCCGACAACGTTTGGAAGAAATTACAAAACTTTCCAGTTTTGGCTGCCTGTATCGTTTCATTGTTTTTTCCATAAGTATTTGAAATTATGATACAAAATTACTAGAAAAAAGAGGTAACGCAGAGATACTCGCTCGAATTTAAACTAGTCTTATGTTTGTAGTTTTTTCCTGTCTAAAGAGGTAATCCTTGTATCTAATGAAGAAATAATTGTCAATGTGAATGATAAATGGAGATGGGAGAAGGGAGGATACTGGTTAAGGGGGATTCTTGCACTGCACTGTATAAGGAGTTGTCGGTCTGCATTGATGTCCTTTTTGGCGATTTATTCTGTATTTGACTGCAGACACCATACCGGCTATCTGAGTACCCTTATGTGACAGCTATGTCAATTACCTTGAATGTCTTTAAAGACCATATTTACTGACTAATGGAAACATGCTGTTGTTAATTGTCATGTGAGATAAACATGACCAGGCTTTTAAAATTGAAACATCTGGATATTTTTTAAACTGAGACTGCGGTGTATAAAGATCTTTTTCAGTGAGCTTGTGTGGTCTTTCTGTTAGGAACAAGAGGGGGTTAATAGTTTTCGATTAGCGAATTCCATGTAAAACTAATGTATGCATCTGAAGGAACTAACGTTAGCGCGGTATTTCACTACTGGTAATTATGGTGGAAGAGCATTAGTAAACATCCCTTTCTCTCCAATTCCTTTCAATTTGTTTTTTGAATGCCCCTTGTTAAAGAAAACTAAAATAGTTTCAAAAAATCAATTTTTACTTCATAAAATTGTTAATTTATCTATGTGTTTTTTATTTTAAACATTTAATAAATCAGGAAAGTCTCTGTCCCCTCGCGTCCTTAGCGTCCCCCTTGAAAAAAAAAAGTAAGGGGACGCTTGAAATATAATAAAAAAGTGGGGGGACGCCATCCCCCCGCGTCCCCCCTCGACTACACTACTGAGTAGGTTACCTTTTGTTAATAGGTAGATTCTAGTTATCCCAATAAAACTGTCCTTGTTGCAAAATGTGTTTTTAGCTACCTGAAAACTTTTGTTTAAATCACTTTGTAACATAATTTTATTAATACTTTAAAATATCAGTTTATGATTTTATTTCATATCATTTCAGTCACAAGAGAAAAGAAACTTGATCTACAAAAAAGGCAGACTAGTAGGAATGTCTTCCATTGTCAAGTTATTGGTCCACAAGGTGCAGGAAAAGTGTGTATTTAAGGCCATCTTTTTTTTTCTTTGTGACAATATTATTCATTTAACTTTATTATACATAGAAATCATTTTTATTGTTTTTTTCATTATGTGAGAGAAAAAAATCTATTTAAAACCAAATTACTGTTATATTAAATCAATCTGACTTCTAATCTCTTAAAAATTTCATTTAACATTTCTATTATTGAACTTTTCATGGTTTTCAACATTTAAAAGTGATGTAATTGTAATTTAATAATTGTATTATTAGGGTTTCGTTCATCTGACGAAACCCTATTCATCTCGTTCCTGTCTGTCTTTCTGTCTTTCCATTACAGTGCCCATTCTCAGAAACTATATATGTTGGAGACTTGAAATTTTGCATACTTATAGCTGAACACCTCACACTAAACGACAAATCATAAAATTTTAAAAAAGTCGTATATTTAACCCTCTGGGCTCTAACTTGTGTATTTTAAGCTTTTTTTCCTAACTAAGCCCCTAATTAAGTTGAAAATTTGAAATTTTGCAAAATTATAGCTAAACACTTGTGACCAAACGACAAATCATAAAATTTTGAAAAAGCCTTATACAGTAGAAGATCTTTATAATGCAAACCTAAAAATGCAAGGTTGTGCGTTATATAGAATTTTGCATTATATGGATCACATCATTAAATTTACCTTGTAAATATGGCCAAACATGTCTGAAACATATCAAAATACATTAAAATATCTTTATACTGCATTCCTTGTTACCAAGGGTTATCCAAATTTTAAATTTTTGCGTAATATAGGTCAGACATTGTTAAATTTATTTTATAAACATGATCCAAATATAACTGACCAAACCATCCCTTATATTAGACATTTTCAAAAATGTTTATTGTAATAATAGCATTTTTTTTCATTAAAAAGGTCTTAAGTTAGGAGATAAAGTTGAACTAATGTATCAAAATTTAGTCTTCTAAAGAGTAGCAATATTTTTACAATGTGGAAATGCAGGTGCTTTTTAACTGCAAAATTCATTGTTTACATCTGAGAAGTTGTGCGTTATATGGAGAATTGCGTTATAAAGATCTTCTACTGTATTTAACCGTTTATTGTGTATTTTAAGCTTTTTTTTCTAACTCAACCCCTAATTAAGTTGAAGACTTGAAATTTTGCATAATTATAGCTAAACACTTGCGATTACACGACAAATCGTAAACATTTCAAAAAGTCTTATATTTACTCCTCCGGTCTCTAACTTGTGTATTTTAAGCAATTTTTCTAACTCAGCCTCTTAATTAAATTGGAGGTTTGAAATTTTGCATACTTATAGCTGAACACTTGCGATCATATGACAAATCATAAAGATTTCAAAAGTCTTATATTTACCCCTCTGGTCTCTAACTTGTGTATTTTAAGTAATTTTTCTAACTCAGGCCCTAATTAAGTTGGAGACATGAAATTTTGCATACTTATAGCAGAACACTTTCGATCATATGAAAAATCATAAAATTTTCAAAAAGTTGTATATTATTTACCCCTCCAGGCTCTAACTTGTGTATTTTAAGCAATTTTTATAACTCGGCCCCTAATTAAGTTGGAGACTTGAAATTTTGCATACTTATTAGCAGAACAGCTGCGATCACATGGAAAATCATAAAATTTTCAAATTTATATTAATTATTGTCCGAGCTCTAACTTGTGTATTTTGAGCAATTTTTTATCCTCCTTCCTTTTCACCCGGAGGGCACTTTTCTAACTTTTGCCGACACCCGTTTGACCGATCTTTCGTATTATGCACCAAAGACTTACATATTTTAGCTCTACTTTTTATCGCCAGGGGGCGCCTACCTATCTCGGGTGCTACGGGCCCGACTCCCTCGACTAATATATCTAATGATAGGTTGTAAAACGGAGTTTCGTTCGGATAGAGGTTTGTTTAGAATAGAGTACGTTGCCTGGTTGTGAAATGTGGAACTAACAGATTTTGCAAAAGAATAAAGTGTTTTGAAAGGATTATTAAATGAAACCTTCTGTGCGATCTGTGATCACACTTAACCACTTGTTAGTTTGTAATTTTCCTAGATTTAAATTAATATACATATTAATATTTTAATTTGTAAAATGCAGAAAACTGAAGTAAACTAAAAAGTAGGAAGTAGTAACTCAAAATTTGGATTTTTGTTTTATTATTGACTTCCAAACCTGCCTGCCATCCATCAGGCCTATAAAAAATACTGTTTATCCATGTGTATTCTTTTTTTTTTTTTTTTTTTTTTTCAGTCAAAATAATAGGAATGCCAGTTTTTTAAACTGGAAAAAAAAATAGAAAATATGAAAACAACCTCAAAAAATTAATTTCTTTAAAGTAGTAAATATATAATTTAAAAAATGAAATATATCATTGAGAGCAGAACAAAAAATTTCTGTATGTGTTTTTTTTTTCCTTGTATTTTTAACCAGGCCATGCAGATATAGCAATTCTGAATGGTGGAAAATAAATATAAAAACGACTTCCAAAAATTTATTTTTTGAAATATTAAATATTCATTAATTTATTTTTTTTAAGGAAACATACCATTTAAAGTAGAAAAGAATTTGGATACTTTTTTTATTTTTCCAAATGTCCATCCAGGCCATGCGCATGACAATTTAAAACTGAAGAAAAAAATATGAAAACAACCTACAGATTTATTCGTATATATATACAGTGAACTCTGTCTAAAGCAGAATCAGTCGGGATTGACAAAATTTTCCATGGTAGACAATATTCCGGGTTATGCAACCCCCCACCCCCCCACCCCCAAAAAAAAGTGCGAATCAAATTTTTTACATTTGTAACAGACCTGCCAACTGATACGAAAAAATCGTAGTTGCTATGATTTGGATCTATAAACTACGATGCTACGAAACTTGGTCTCAAACTATGATTTTTTTCATGGAAAGTGGAGATCATGGAAAGAAAACACGAATTTCGCCAAAGGATCGTGTAAAAATCGTCAAAGGATCGCGGTAAAAGATGCGAATTTCGTCAAAAGTTTGATGTAAAAATTCATTCATTCGAGGATTTCAAGAAAAAATCGTAATAGAAAAAAGTGAATGACGATTATGGAAAAAAATTGTGAACATCGTGAAATGATCGCAGAATACAAATCGGGAATTTCATCAAAATTTAGTGCACTGGGCTAAAAAATTGGAACTGGGCTCCTTTTACAAAGGTTTAAAAAAAAAACTATTAAACGAGAAGAAGTTGTACAAATCGCATAATAATTTTCAGAGGTAAAAATTTACTATAGTGAGTTGAAGACTGAAACCTTATTCTTTTTACGAATGTAAAAAAATAGCCGCGAAACACGAAAAACCAACCAACTTCCAGATTAATTTGAATTTTTGTGCTACGATTTCTCATTTTCAAAGGTCGGCAGGTCTGGTTTGTAACTTTTAGTACCGTTCTTTAAAATTAAATTTTTAATGAAATCAGACTTGTTAGCCTCCAGTATGCTATTTCTTTCTCCCAGCTTATTTTGTGTTGCATCCAAAAAATAACATTACATTGTATAAGCCAGCCGTAAAACAAAACAGATGTATCATTGTATGATTAAATACTCTATAGCAATTTTTTAAACTTCTAAGCATCGCACGTTTTCAATTTTTATACTGTCGTATTGAAGGAAAAAAATACTTTCAAATGCAATTTGTTTGAAAAATGTATTTCCATTTATTTTTGAACTATTAATTTTTTTCTAGTTTTTAGAGCTATTTGCTTAATATTGGCAATGGAAGTACTCCATTTCTGTAGAAAGTAAAGGAAAAATAGTTGCAAAATTGTAATTATATATTTTTGTTGCCATTTTCTCATAAAAACTGAAAGAAAATATAATTAAAATACGTGCTATTTTGAAAAAATATAAACAAATGGTTTCTGTTAAAATGTGGAGCTATTATAAATTATATTTAATTTTAAGTATCTATATTAACGCTACAAACAAATGAAGCCCTATGAATCATTAGATAGCCTTTTATTTTTGTCAAGTTTCTGTAATGACGGCATCTTTTTGCTGCATTTGTGTGTTATTTTGTGATAGTAACATCCTATGCATGCTTTACTGTAGATGTTTAAGAGTGGATCGTAAATATGGAATTCTTAAGCGGCTGCGAATGACGTCATTTCACATTAAATAAAAGCTTGTGCTTTAAGTCTTAAAATTAAAATATGTTTTGTACTATCTATACTTATATATACATTTTTTTTCATCGGGGGTGGCACTAAATTCTGGAAAAGTAGAATTCCTGTTTTCTAGTTATTAAATTTATTGTTTTTAATAATTTTGACAATTATTTAAACACAAAAATAAATATTACTAATATGAAATTGGTTCAATTCTGAAATTTACTGAAAATCATTTAATTTAATTAATACAATTACATGCCTAATATTTCACATAGTAGTTTAAAGAATCAAAAATAATCTTTTATCGATCTTTGTTTTTTCGTTAGGTTTGCCATGCATTCTTCACTAACACGTAAGTCTGTTATGGGTATTTTTTTATTTTTTGAACAAGAAAAATATTTTCAATCCACCTAATTTTTCTCTAGCCATCCTGATATGTTTAAATTTACTGCTGTCTTTAATGTTTTCAGAATCGTGGTTCATCTCATTTGCCTTCCTAAAACAATGAGCAATCTTTTCTGGCGACATTTCTGAGCGAGATTTGGTAATCCATCCAAAGTCATCATGACAAAGTGCATTATTGAGGAACAACATTTTTTTTCTTCTTTTCTTTGATCATTTGACTATTGAATTCTTTCAGCCACCCTTCCATTAAGGCAATCGACATAGTTTTTTTTTCTTCTGAGATCTCCAATTCATAGGCAGTTTATCAATATTTACATTCTTGAAACATCGCAGCATTTTCAATTTTCCTATCACTGAAGGCTTTTATAAACTGCTTTCCACATTCGCATAAAGCAAAACAGTGACACTCTCTTTGGAGGTTTTACCTCCGTGGCATTCACTGCCTCTTTTTGTAAGGGATTTAGTTGGCACACATGATAAAATTGTCTGGTATGATCGCAATTATATGTCATTTTTTGAGAGCCCTTTCAATCAGTAGATGAAATTTTCCTTTCCATTTCCGAAATTCATGTTCTGAAACATTTTTCTGGTCTAAGCAAGCATGCTTAATGGCAATGTTGTATATAGCAATGGAAAAGCATTGGAAAGTTAATAAATCAGTATCTTCATTTTTCACAGCACTTTTCCTCCTTCTATTGGATGTTTTCAACTCTTTCTTTTTAAAGCATCATAAATTTGAGTTTTATTATAATTAAACTTAATACAAAGATCTTTTACAGAATATTTTTTTTTTCTTTTAATTTGGTAACTTCTACTGCAGCTATGCAGTATTGAGTTTAGATTTTAAAGCCATTTTTACTATGCACTTACTAATATTCTTAGGCAAGATAAAACAATGAAGGACCAAATAACATGTGCAGTAATGGAGTTTTCTGACGATGTGATTTATTGGAATGAAGCATACATCAATCGAATAGCATTTTATGTTTTCGATAAAAAGCTTGATCTTGAATTATAATGAATTGCTCGCAGATGACTATCTTTCATTGATTGCCCTGACTTAAAAATCGGTTTAAAACTGAAAAAGTCTGGAAGATCCTTTGTCTTTATAAATAAATGAGAAACGCTATTCAATTTTTAGTACTGCTGTAATACCTAAAAATTTGAAGTTTACACACAAAAAAATAATAACTTTGGGAATGAGACAGAAAGTTATCACTTTGAATTCGAGTACAACCTTAAAGCATAATATATTGTACTTTAGACAGTACATATTTTCATAAATGTTCATTAATTTGTAATGAATTATTATAATCAGGGCAAGACTTTTGGTTCACCCTGTATATCAGTTTTAAAGTTTCATAAACGAAATTACTTTCATTTTTAAAATAACCTTTTTTCTGGCTTATGCAAAATTTTGGTTTCAGTGGGACCTTGAAACCCTTTCCGTTTCTGCATTAGGCAGATTCTGGCTTATGCAGCAAGAATTAATGTTATTTTCTATGGGTTCGCCGGGACTTGAAAAAATTTCTGCGGTAGACAGATTTCCGGCTTATACAGAGTCCGCCTTAGACAGAATTTACTGTATATATATATATATATATATATATATATATATTTAAATGATAATATTCAGATTCTATTAAATGAAAAGTACTGTTGAGAGCTGACAAGAATTTGCTATACATTTTTGTTTGTTTTTTGTTTTTCTATTTCTATCTGGTCCTTGGGGATGGCTAATTTAAAACTAAAAAAAAAAAAGAAAAAGAAAGAAAATAAACTTCTGAAAGAAATTTCTGAAAAGGTTTTTATTTTGAAATAGTAAATATTCATATTTTTAAATAAAAAGTACCATCAATTTCAGAAAAGTACTGTAAAAATGTATAATTTTTTGGTAAATCTGTAGGGGACTACGTGGTTTGCAATTTTAAAATGCAGAATATATAGAATCTGTGACTGAAAAATCTTTCTTTTCTTGAACGTGTGCTGAGATGATCACTGGGATAAAGAAGCTGGTTCATTAACATTCAATGAAGGTTTTTCATCTCAACTCGGCTAATTATCAAAAAATGGAAAATTTGTGTCCCAGGTGTCATTTGTATCTCGAACCTGTTTTCATCTGTTTTAATCCAAATTTGCAGACATAACGACAACCAAGAAATTACAAGACAGAATTAAAGAACATGTAACAAGCATAGCAGAAGAAAGCAATCTAAGCATTATCTCAGTTAAATTTAAAAAGATATCATATCTTTTTCAGCAATGTTAGGATTATAGTCAAATAGTTGTTAATTATTTATATTAATAATATAAAGTTCAAACTTCTAATGTTCATCAGCCTTCCCAGAAGTATTCAGTTTTATACTTACTTAATTTCATAAATATTCAAAAGTTATCTCTTAAAAATCAAATATTTATTTCTGAATAACGAAACCAGTAGAATGATATTAACAATGTTAACCATAAAGCCATACAAATATAATTTTTTATAACATCAAGATCCTTTGATTCTTAAAAATTGGAGTTGGCATTTGCTTTTTTTTCAAAATTTTACACTCTAAACAAAAGTTATATATTTGATTGTTTTCTATATTATTTATGAGAAGAATATGAATATAAGAACAAGATCCCCCCCCCCCTCTTTTTTTTTTTACTAAGTCTAAGGAAGAGGTTTAACATACACCTAAAAAAATAGAGGCTCCCTCTCAACAAAGGTTCGTGTTAATTTTTTAAAAGTCCATTTTAGGTGTCTCTGGGAGCCACATTATTAAGTTTAAAGAGTTATTTTAATATGTTAAAAAAAGAATTATTATAACATCATTATAAAAACAATATTATAATATGTAAAAAAGGAGAAAAAAATAGAGAGAAATAACAGTGTGTGCTGCAAAATATTATAAATATTGAAAAGTTTTTCCTTGTTTTAATGTTTATCTTTGTATAGAAATAATTTTAATGTTATTTATCTGTAATCAACATGCTGTAAATGTGTTTTATAGACCACTTTCATGCAAGCCTTTCTTGGTAAAACCTTGCAAAAACAATCTTCCATAAATAAAGCTCACCTGACACATTATACTGTAAATTCCTTACAAGTCTATGGCCAAGAAAAGTATTTGCTGGTAGGTATTACATGTTTACTTTTATGAAATATTTTACAGTACATATATTATTTTTTGTTCTTTTTTGACAAGAAGGAAATCAGACAGTGTTGTTCTCTGCTGCTAGTACTGTTAATAATATTATTATTAATGAAAACAAAAACTTGGTTACAAGTAATTTAAACTGAGTTGTTCAGAAAGTAATGCAGGGATATGTTTATGTGAAACTCAATTATTATTATTATGAAAATAAATGATTTTAGAAATTCTCAGATCTATTACTTGTGCAAAATAATGCATATCATCTAGTTCTCAAATTGCACAACATCTTAACTCTCCCTTCCCAAATTTTTTATCTCCTTTACCTCCACCATAATAAGTTTACAATTTTTACAGTTCCTTATTTTTAAAACTTTTCTGCCATATTTGTTATTTTGAAAAAACTATTAATAAATAATCTCTTCTAATTTTTTACTGCCACACTCGTGGAATTTCTCCTCCTCTACCCCAACCTCCATTTGAATATTTAAAAGTTGTATTTGCAAAGATGAAATGCTGTATTAAAATGCATTAGTTTATTCAATTTATTATATTTAGGCCATTATTATATTTTGTTTTTTTAAATCCTTGAAATTTTTATCTAAAGAAATGTGTATGAACCCTGTAAAATCCACAATTATTTTCCAATCAATCGCACATAATAATAAAAAAAAAAATTGAAGAAAGAAGAGGCATAACAATTCTTTAATAAAGCTCATGATTCTTCTTCATTGTTCTACTTTTACTAATTCACATTGACTTAAACTGAATTGGGCCAATAATGTTGCTGTTAATGTCTAGAATTATTCACTACAATATCAATAAACAGCTTTTATATTACTTCTTTAAAGTTTAAAACATCAATAATAGAACATTTCACAAGATCAAATAATCTGTTTTCAAATTACATCTTAGAAGAAAATTAAATGTCATAGTTAAAAAATGACTGATTAACAAGTAACAAAAAATGTTTGTTAAAATTTAGGATTAACCCTTTAAAGTTAAATGTTGTCCACACTTACATGTTTTTTGAATTAGGTATTGAAAATTACTATGATTACTTTTGCAGGATTAACCAAAATGTTTCTAAATTGTGAATAAAATAAAGTATTGATGATGAATAACATAAATGGATTTTTAAATTGTGTACTATAAAAAAAAAAGAAAGAAAAACTTGCAGAAATATTTTTACCAAATTCAGATTAATAATTTTAATTGTAAAATGTAAAGCCTTTCTGTATCGTAAAAAGAAAAATAAAGTATTTTTTCCGAACAGAAAAAATTTGAAAGCTTTGCCTATAAATGTTGAAAATTATTACAAATACATTTTTTAATTAAATTTTGTTTTATTTAAATATAATATATTAATTTTATTTATTTATGTTATATGTTGTGGCCATGGATCGCCGTAGTGGAGTATGTCTGAAAAAATAAACTATGAATTGGCAACCAATGAAAATATCAAAAATTAAAGTTAAATATTCAAAATAATTAATTTAGAAAATGTTGCCATAAAAATATCCAGAGCGGAGGCTGAAAAATAAAAAGAAAAGAGACTCACCCATTTGAAGTAAACAGACAAATATGTACAGCTTATTGTATGTATTAATATGTATTAATATATATTTCAAACAGATGATATTTTCCGCGGTTATTTTTGAAAATGTCTCTAAAGTGTTACAGTTCGGAATATTGTAAAAAAGAAATCAGTTCGTAAACATAGATCGTATTGGACTATTTAACGGTTCACTTATATCACGGCAACAGGAACAGTTCGCACATTAATCTTGGACTTAGATGCATATATGGTTACGAATTTTACACAGACAATTAGGAAGATAATCGTCAATTTTGTTGCACCGATGATTACGAATTTTATACAGTTCTTTTATATAAGTTTAACAGGAACATTACAGATGTTGGTCGATGTCTGCTTGGCTCAGGTGATTAGGATATATTTAACAATACTTCAGCTTCTGGTTGATTATTGATTGAAGATTTGAGATATCGTCACTCAGATGAATCTTAAGCCAAAACAATCGGAAGATCGCTGAGATGATAGAAGATCTATTTATGAAAAGAGCATCAGCATGCTATTATATCTGTGGAATATGGAAATTATCCTCTTAGGTTCGGATAGGAGTGCTGTACTTTGCCATCATTTTTTCCGTCTGAGGCCAAAGCCCCAAACGTACGTGCGAACATAATGCTACATTTTGACAAAGTGAGAGAGACAAAATCCAGATGGCTCCAAAGAACGTTAAAACTGACGCTCAACTTAAATTCGCCAATCAGCGACCGGCACGTGCACCTCTGAGTCATCATGATAACGATTTTCATCGCAATCAAAATATCGAAAATGATTTGTATCGTAATCGAAGTTGCATTCCCCCTGCATTCCTGAGTACTGGCGATGCCGCCTCATGATACTAAAACAAGATGGAGGATAGAGTGACGTCACGACGTCCTTTTCTGCGAGGAAGAAAGATAAAAAAATGTCTAACTGCGTCGGGGAAAAAAATGGGTCGCGCGTCTTTTAAAACTGACAGAAGTGATTAAATATTGTAATGCGGATATCTCGCTAAATTACGGTTTAAAATTAATGAAATTTTGGCAATCGCTTAGAAATAAATAGTAGCATCCAATAAAAATAGTTTTGGAATAAAATAATTAATATTAAATAACTTTTTTAATTTATATTTTCGGAAGTTAGCGATTGTTAGAAAAGCATTGTAAGTTACTTTAACGAGCGATATTCCGTAATGTTTACATTCTAAAAGATCTGTACATTATTAGAATTATATTTAATTGCATATTATAATATTTATAACTTTGAATAATTATTAATTATCAGATTATTAACGGAATATAAATTATTTAAAATGCTTTTTATTTATTTACTTACTACGTTTTTAGAAGTTGTTTTTGTACTTAAATATTTAAATTTAAATAGAGAAATAATGCAGACGATAAATTAATAATCTGAAATATTGAAAATGTAACAATTTATGTTTAATGATTATCTGTTTTTGAGTTCTCCCCTCTATAAAAAATTGTCAAAGATTTTTTCATGTTTTAATCAAAGTCATTTAACATTCAATAGCTAATTCACAATAATTATGTAATTATTTCAAAAGTTTTCTCTTCCTATGCATTATGAAAAGACAGTGTTAAAAATTTGTGTTCAAGAAATTATTTTTCTTAACTATATGAAGTACAAACCCATTTATCTGTATTTATTTCCTTGTTCGTAAGAAATACTGTTTTATTGATGTAAGTTTTTTGAAAATTATATATTCCAGTTGCATGAAGTTGACATCTTTGGAATGAACGACACACTCACTCCTCCAGAATTATACTGCGATGTAGTATGCTTAATGTATGATTCAAGTCATTCATGCTCTTTTGAATACATAGCTAGGTTATTTTTAGTAAGTTTCTGATGTTTTCTTTATTCTAACTTCATGTTATTATTCCTTCATTTTAAATCAAATGTAATCTAATTTCTTTATATTACTATTTCTTTATCTTTTGCTATGTCATTTAAAGTCGTTTTCTATATTGTTTTGCTTATTATTGCCATTCCTAATTGTAAATAACTTGCATTTATCAGTTTTATACTTGTAATAATTTATGGTTACTTCATTTTCTATTGCATGGTTTCCATGCCAGAAACATGAATGCACAAATTTTCATTTTGGGAGTTTATTAGCTGGTTGGATAACCCCCTCCTCTCTCTCTTTTTAGGTAAATTTCGTAAGAAATACTACCTATTACAGTCCCCCCTATGTTGGAGTTTCTGAAAAATTTTTGCATATCTATGCCGATCATGACCCCTAGAACCCAAAACCAACCCCAGTTCAAAACTTTACGTATCTATCTCACTTTTTTCTGGACATGATGACTTCCAAAATTCTGCACAAATCTCTTCCAAACTGACACATAAAATCAAGGAGTACAAAATCTCGGTCAGGTTTGTTAATGGGCAAAATTGGACCAAGGGGGTAGAAATAGGGAGGGGTTTTGTGAAAACCAAAAAAAAAAACCATAACTTCTTAATTATAATACATATCAAATGAGTTTAAAGTTATTATTACTTCTAAGAAAAGGGCAAAAGATTTATTCATCACAGATTTTTGATAAAGTAAAAAATGGGCTCAAGGGGGGGGGGGGGGGGAATGGGGTTTTAAGGAGAAAAAAATTCATAACTTTTCAATTCTCAAGATATCAAGTTTATTTAAACTTATTATAAATCTTCTTAATACTATCTACAACTTTTATATTGACAAGTTTTTGATAGGACCAACTCTTATTTAAAAAAAAATAAATAAATAAAAAATGAAAAAAAATGGGGGTTGAAGAAGAAAAAAATTTATAACTTTGTCAATTCACAAGATATCAAATTCATTTAAACTTATTATAAATCTTCTTAATATTATCTACAATTTTTATATTGACTAGTTTTTAATAGGACTAACTCTTACAGCAAAAGCAAATTAAATGAAAATAAGGGTTGAAGAAACAATTATTGTATTAACATGATTCTGATAAAACAACCTCTTACAGAAAAAACGAAATTAAAATCTCATCAAAAGTGGCTAGATAAAATTGTTAAACTGGGTTTATCTCTAATCTTGATTTAGTTTTTGTTGGTGAAATTAGTACTTAACTTTATCTACCTCCGCCAGTAGGCTGAGCCAGCAGGGATTTTTTTTTTTTTTTTTTTTTTTTGTCTAAGTTTTACTAGAAATGTGAATCTGTACTCCTTCACCATTGCAAACCATTTTAGGAAAATATAACAGATAAATGATAAGGGTGTAGTAAACATTTATACATCATTTCCAAAATTTTGAAATTTGCATCTTCATGTCTCTGGATAAGGAGAACAATGTATTTCCATTTGTTTTCAAAGATTTGTTTCAAATGCAATTTTATGGTGAAGTTTAAAATATCATTTCATGCAGAGAACATCATATCATATTAAAATATGTTTCTTCTTGCTAATTAAAAATAACAGTAATTTAACTGATGTTTGTTTTATTTGCCTTGAAAAATTATCTTTAATTATCAATCAATAAGTTATTTTCTTCCCATTTAGAAAAATGGTTATTGTTCTCATCAGGGTAGGAAATCAAAAGCATATCTGAAGGTTTTTATTGGTTTAATCCGCATTTTATTCATTTTCTCATTGGTCTATACAGTAATTAGTATTTCCCTTTACTTTCAACAGAGATGGAAACCTTCTGTTGCCACTATGACGAAAAAGTAATAAACTACAAAAAAAAATTAATAACTCAGAAACAAATTGAGATACAGCTTTCAAACAAATTGCATTTAAAAGTACATTTTTTTCTCTATCCGACGGTGTAAAAAGTAATATTGTCGGATGTTTAGAAGTTTAAGAATGAAATTTCATTTAAAATTGTTGTCAGATTTCTTGGAAATCTGACGATGGAAAAGCCTTTTCCCAAACAGCCAATGAAATGCTTGGATAATACATAAGTTTCAGGTGGATAATACGTATGAGTCGCAGGCGATTTTTGTCGCTAGGAAATTTTACATGTAATAACACTATTAATGTTTAATTCATGGCGTACGTATTGTATGATCAACTACGTGCGATTTTTTATGTCTTAAATTTTAGTCTTTGAAAAAATCATTTTCCAAATAATCGTTGTAATTTGTTAAATTGCTTTTTTATTTATTTATTTATTTTTTGTTACAGAAATATTTTAGTGACAGCAAAGTGCCAGTTTTAATTGTTGGCTCTAAAGCTGACCAGCCAGCTGCTCTTCAAGATTATTGTCTACAACCCATGCAGTTTTGTACAAAGCACAAGTTACCCCCCTTACAGCCATTCACTGCCAATGGTACTATAAGAAAAAATGCTTATGTTAAATTGGCTACAATGGCTGCCTATCCGTAAGTATATAATGTAGGATTGAACATGTGGAATTTACAATAATAAAAAAAATATATATTTATTATTTTATTTTTATTTTGTAATGCAGAATACTTATAGAGTATAAACCAATAAATGGTGCTTTGCCACTGTAGCGGCCTTGATACTTTTTAAAAAAGCTTGATGCAATTTGTGCTTCAGATAAGGAGATTTCTTGCCTTCCTGCATATTAATTTCTTGATTTGGGATTGGATGTTCTTTGTTTTAAATTCTCTGAGTTTCTTCATCAACTTTCTTGTTTCATCTGTTATTTTCTTTGTTTGCTTTACTAGTGCTTCACTGTCTATCTCCATTGCAATTTCTTATAGAGTATTGGTTAGTTAGTTGCTCATTACTGTAACATATTGCTCCTCTTCCAAAATTGACTGCAGTATTTTGAAATGGTTTTAATTTCCAAATGAAATTCTTTATATTTCAGAAGGCTTATAATATTGATTGATTTCATAGAGAGTTGAAAAAGCTTCATTCTTTCCACTTCCAGTATTTAATAGCATTTTGTATCTAACTAATCTGTGATCGCTTCCTGTATGCAGTTATTGAGAGTACTGCAAACCTAAATAAAATGTTTTCTGTTTGTCATGATATAGTTGATTTTACTTGTTGCTCCATCTGCACCTCTCCATGTTCATTTTTCTTTGTGGTTTTTTCTTAAAAAAGGAATTCATAATATATATCTCCACACATTCTACAAACTCAATCAATCTGTTTTCTCTTCCATTTCACATCCTTTTTTTCTTCGATTCTGGCATTCCAGTCTATTATTATTTATTAAATGTAACATTTTCCCTTCTGATTCATTGAAGTTACTTCTTCATCAGTGTAGCTCATTGCTGGTGCATAAATTTGGATAATTTTCATCTTGTATCTTTTTTACACATGCCTAACTAACCTTGCAATTCTAATTTTTTCTAAATCTTGAAGTTCCTGTAAACGATTCTATGAAGATAGAAACTGCCCATTATACATAGCCAAGGTCATTAACTTATTGCAACTGAGCCGAGTCTGATGATTCTTAGCACCCTCTGTCTTCATGTCTTTCCAATTGTTGCCGTAATCAAGGACACATGGACTGAAGGAATTGAGGGCAGCGATTTGATTTTTTAATTCACAGTAAAATAACAGAGGAGGTGGCCAAATTAATCCACCCTGGTCAAGTGGTTTGAAGGAAACCCATCTGCATTTTTTTTTGCCATGCACTACGCAAGGGTACTAACAGGCTGCACAGATGAAAGATGTGGACTATGCCTTAAGTCTCTTCTCCCAGTCGACTGCCTGAAGATAATTAAAGGGTCTTCTCCTAGTTAACAATCAGAGACTAATATATAGACAGCCCTAATATATATATAGATATATATGTATGTATAACCAATAATTAAACATAACCTACCACCATCAAAAACCGTATATGTATGTATGTATGTATGTATGTATGTATGTATGTATGTATGCATGCATGCATACATACATACATACATACATACATACATACATACATACATACATACATATACTGTGCAAATATCTTCGCTTAACAGAATGATGCTAAACTTTGATTGGCTTACAGGCATAAATTTCTTTTTGTGCTGCAAAATTCATTCTGGAGAACTTGCTTTGCAATGATTACCTTCATGGTTTAATATTTTATTGTTCATGACGAATGAATCTCTTGTGTTTGTTTACTTTGGTGTAATGAAATATTTGGCTGTGAACATTAATTTCAGTTGAAGTTATCTCAGAATATATACATATTTGAATGGAACTCATCTCTCAAACATTAATTTTTTTAAACGATCTTTCTAAAAATGTAACTTTTATGCAGCTTTATTCGAAAAAATAATTTTGATTAAAAATGACCGCCAGGCACATGTAAAGTGAAACAGTCAGCCCATATTTGTTTATGATGATGGTCACATGACTTATTTGGTTCTTTGGTCACATGACACTTTTATATAGATGATATTATATTATAAACCTCAACATCTCAAACTTCACACAAAGAGAGTAAAGTTCGAGAGGCATAGTTTTAAATTAATCATGGTTCAATTTAATACCCAGACCGCCGAGCAAAAGGGCAAAATTGTAATGTTTTCTCCTTAATTTTTTTAAAATGCTAAAAAAATGTTTTTTTTCTAACACATAATTATATTATTACGTATAGGCATATAAGCTTTGAGATTAATAATCATAACTTAACTTTTTAAAAGTGGATTATATCGGTAGAATTATGTTAATTTAAATAATGCTTCTATTGCAGTGAAACCTACAGCTTACTGAATGTAAAGGGGACTTGATGCATTTGAAATATTTTTTTTTTTTTGATTGAGTATTTTATAATATCTTATTAACAATTATTGTATGGTTTATAAAGGAAAATGGTTTAATCAACTAAAAATGGAATTTTTTAGTAAAACTTGAAAAATTAAAGAATATTTTGAAACCATACTACTTCCACAATTTTGAATGTTTTGAAATATCTTTTGTTTCATACTTTTCCTGGAAGTCTGTTGTATAACTGTAAGGCTAACATTCTAATATATAAGTCAATTAGTTACAAAAATGAAAGTCATGACAAATGTAAAAAATACAGTGAGAATAACTATTAACTTTTTAATTTTTTTAAAGTAAAGTAATTATACCTCTGCAAATATAATCCTTTATTTAATTAAATGGACTTAAGGATCGCCCTAAAAATAGTGAATGAATAAAAAAAATATCTGTTACAGATTAATCATTTAGAATATACTTGGACGCTTTAAAAAACCACTTCCTGAGAAAAAGAAATATACAGATTGGAACTCTGTCATTTTAATAAAAATGGATGAATTAAAAGACTTTTTGACATATTTTTAATTAAATTCTTATGGCACTTAGTGAGAATATGCTATAGATACCTAAATTCATTTAAAGCAAAAAGCTGGAAAATTTATATTTTCGTCACTTTTTGCAAAATGTTAATACTGAGTCTCCTTAGAGTAATTTTTAGGATAAAAAAGAATACAGAAGTATAGACATGAAACTCATGTCGTTTTAATAAAAAGGTGAGTTAATAAAAATATCAGTGTTGAATTTGAATTAATAAAGTTTTGTTGTTTAGAATACGGGGGAAAAAGGGGGGCGGATGATAACTGGCTTACTATCCTGATAACTAGTTATCATCAGGCTAGTTATATCATATCCTGATAACTAGTTATGATATAACTAGTCTGATGATAACTAGTTATTTCCCTTTACCTATTTGAATGTTTATCTTCTGCTGTGTATCAGCATATTTTCAACTGTCTTTTTTAAAGGATTGATTACCTTCATCCCCCCCCCCTTTCAATTTAAAGTAACAAATAAAATAGTATGCCTCTCAAGCTGTCAGATGTCTCTGCATCATCATTTTCTCCCTCGACCCTTCGTTTTTTTTTTAAATTTATTTTTTGTCTGAAATATGTATCAGATTTTGTTATTCATTTTAAGTATTTCCTACAAATCTCAAGTTCTTAACACTTTGGCTGCCGGGTACGAAGCATGTTCGGAGTTAAAGATCTGTCTCTGTGTGCCAGGTCCAAAAATCCTTTGGAGCGTGGTCTTTATAATTCCAGGGGCTCTCTCTCCACCCCCCACTGGCACCTACCTGCCTACACTCTTTCTGTTCTCAGTATCTCCTATCCTTTTGTGCTATGAGGTAATTAATTTTTTAATTGGTCTAACACACCTTTGGAGCTGGGTGAGTCGTAAATCTCGCCCTGACAGCATAGACACCGTCTCGCTTGGGGGTGAATCAAAGTGTTAATGCTTGCTGACTTACACTAAAGGTAAAGTTACTAGTATAAAAAATGGAGTGGCACTTATTACCAAATCTAGTTTTTCTTCTGACATAATCTAACTAAAGCGAAGCCATTTTAGATTTTTCTATTATTTCAATGAACAGAGTTATTTAAGATATAAGGTTGTTGAGATTGTAACTTAATTTGCCAGTCTTTGAGTCTAAGCAAATGTTGTAAAATATTGGAAACTGTGATTGAAAGGGGAGAGCAAGTTATTTAATTTACAGGTTTATGTAAATATTTTATTTTACAGGCCCTTTCAGTGAAATTATTTGAATTCATATGTATGTAATAAATGAGACTATAATAGGTAGTTTAAATTTCGTCTGAATGTATATTTGATCAAACATATGTAATATCTATTATTGTATGTTCTTATAATTTTAACGTTTGTGCATTTGAATGTGTTAACTTATGAATTGTGAAATCTTTAACTTGTTATTTTATGATTTCACATTTGAATTTTGATGTTGCATGTTGAAAACATTGTTGTGATATTTCCATGCATTATTACTGTCTCATTTAAAGTTTTAATTTCCTTAGCGTCTACAAACCTGCTTGGAAGTTGCTTTGTCAATCAAGGTGTGTAATTTGAAAGCTTTTGTGAAATTTATCCTGCATGCATGTAAACAATTTCTAGAAATTTAGAAAATAAAACCACTTTCCATTTGCTCACTAACTAATGTAGTAATAATTTTTTGTGGCCATTTGCATCGTTATTACAGTAAACTTTAATCAATTAACTGAGTGATTTTATTTGTGATCTGTTTCAATCTATGATAGTTTTTTCATTTGATCTTTGAAAAATGAAAATTAATTTAAAGAAAATTTCAGTGTTTTATCTTGATCCATGTTCTAATTAATCATGGTATATGAATTAATAATAACTTGCTTGATTTAACTAACAATGCATTTTAATTAATTATAATTCTTTTCTTAAATATCTGTTAGCTATTTCATTTTGAACAACTGCACTGATTTTCATATCGTTTATTTTGTTTGAATTTTATTATTCATTAAATCTTTGATATTTAATTTATTATGCATAAGTAAAAGATGAGATTAAAATTAGAATTTTTTTTTTTAATCCTTTCTGAATAGAATTGGATGGCAAGGAAGAAATGCCAGAGTATTACATAAATAAAAATACTTAACTCTTTATGGATAACAATATCAAATATGCTGCAAAACTTACAGCATTTAAACTTTCAGTAAGCAGACTGTCATGAATTTAAGTTTGCTAATAAAAATGCTTTAAAAAAATAATAATTTTAGTTTATTAATCCTGTTTTTTATAAATTCGCAATTGAATGTTATGCATAGGCATAGGAATGTTCTCTAATTCAAAATTTCAAATATTTGAAATAGTGTTCTATTAAGTAAATAATTTTGTTTCACGTACTTGCAATACTTTTATGAAAATGAATAATCACTATTCAGTGGCTATTTTAGGCATCTACCGCTGGCACAAGATTCTGCTGTGTGGGTTAAAGCTGGTCTTGGAATGGCAGCAGTTGCGTTAGTTAGTCTCTTCCTTGTAAAAATAATTAAAGCAGCATCTGAGAGCAGGTAAGAAACCAAGTAGTATAAAAGGACTGTGAAGTTCTTCTAATCTGAAACTAATTGATATAACTTGTTTACATTATCAAAGTATCAGATTAATGCCAACATATTAATTTTAAAGTTGTCAATTTGAACAAAAAGTCACAATGTTTTTGTTTTAGGAAACAAACCATTAGTTCAGCTTTATATTAAAAAAATTACTTTGCTTCTAATTTGACTAGAAGTACCTTGTTTCATTTATGTTAACTCTAAATGTTCCAGAGCTGATTTGTACACACTGCTTGTTCTTTTCAGAAATTATAACAAGGTTTTTGTGAAATATTGTGAATTTTAGTGACGTTAAAATTAGCTGGAGGTGAAAAACATATAACATTAGATCTGTTTTCCTCCAGATGGAAAATACACACTGTTTCAAAAGTAATTAGTTATCAGATCTCTTCATCAGGTGATTAATAGCCAAAAGTGGCAGTTAACCTAATTAGGATAAAATTTATTCTGCCCATCTTTATCTCATAACAATTCTGTGATAAGCTATAGTATTTTTATTTATTGTTGTAACCTTAGAAGCATAATAGCTGTACTTAATAAAAGCTTGTAAATTAATTTGGTAGTAATTTCAGTCACAAAACTTCGATAGTTTGCATTCAACATTTAAAAATTTTTACATATTTAACATTTTACAAAAAATTTTTATATTTTCTAAAGTTCAATACTTTTTTTAATGAAGTAATAAATATTTATATAAAATATTAATTATCACATAATAATTTATATTTCACACTCGGACAACAATATTCAGACTGTGTCATTGAATTTTATGACATTTTACAAATTAAAAATAAGGTGATTTTGTATTTAAAGAAAAAAAAAATTAGTTCAGAATTAAATAAAAATCTTTTAGTTTATTTTTCAAACTACTTACAATGTTTAGTGTATATATGTATTTAAAATACGAGCAGATCGCTGGAATTCTTTCCTGTCACAATTTCGGGGTTTTGTTTAAGAATTTAGGATATTTTTCAACAGGAGGAGGCAAAGGTGTCAATTTAGGGGGAACATCTAAATTAATTGGCTCAATATCCTTTAAAACCTTCAAGCAGGTGCATATATGTGAGAGATATACTAGAGATGAATTTCGTTTTATATATTTAGTCATGAGGGCACTGCGAACACCTGACCATTAGAGAACCTACAACCTTTGGTAAGAAAAACGACATGATAGCAATAAATTTACTAATAATTACCACATAATTTTAATAATTACACTGTTGAAAATATGCATTTTACCATTGTATATCTGGGAAATACACAGGACCTGACCTTTCATGTTTGTACACAGGCTTGACTCAAGCCTAATTGCACCACCAGCAGTCAGTTCTAAATTTGATGGATAATTATTATTTATGATTATGATTTAATAATAAATGTCAGCTTAGAGGAAAGTTAATTAGGATTTATGGGCTAAAAATGTAATCTTATTTTGACATTAATTTGAATTTATTTTTTATTATAATGATTTAATCAGATTTATATGCTCTGCATCTAATAATTGTCAAAACTAAGGATACTTGATTAAAATTTGTAGTTTAAATATAAACCATTAACTTGAATTAATGAACTGAATCTAATAACTGCCATACTTGGAAAAGTAAATTACTATTTATAACCTTGAAGGACTCGTTTATTTCATCTCTAATTATAATCATGAATCTAAAAACTGTCACATATAAAGAAATTTAATTAGACTTTATTACTTTGAGATTACAAAAAAAAAAAAAAAAAATAATAATAATAATAATCAATGTCTATTTTGGTAAATAGATTTCACAATCATTAATAATCATTAAGATGTTTCTTATGAATAATATCTTTTATATGATTTCATACATATATATACACACACACTAACTTTATATATGCAGATTTATTCAATTACTATGATTCACATAACTAGAAGTATATACAGTAGAAGATCTTTATAACGCAATTCTCCATATAATCACAACTTCTTAGAGGTAAACAATGAATTTCGCAGGTAAGAAGTACCTAAATTCCCAGGTTGTAAAGAAATTGCTACTTTGTAGAGGACAAAATTTGATACATTAATTCAACTTTATCTCCTTAATTCAGAATTTTTTAATGAAAAAATTGCTATTATCACAATAAACATTTTTGATAATGAGTAATTTAATGAATGGTTTGGTCCAGGCATATTTGGATCATGTTTATAAAGTAAATTTAACAATCGAGTGATCTATATTATACAAAAATTTAATCTGGATATCTCCTAGTGACAAGGAATGCAGTATAAAAATACTCTAATGTATTTTCATATGTTTCATACATATTTGGCCTTGTTTACAAGGTAAATTTAATGATGTGTGAAATGTGATCCATATAACACAAAATTCTATATAATGCACAACCTTGTGTTTTTAGGTTTGCGTTATAAAGATCTTCTACTGTATGTGCTTAAAATAAATTGCAGCATTTATGTGACATTTCTTTCCTCCACTAATAGAATGCTACAGTAGCTTATGTGCACCATAGTGTACCATAGTGAATGTGTGTGTTTATTGGATAATGCATTGAATTTTTGCTTGAGATTTGGTCAAAAGTTATTATCTAAAAAAATTAAAAGAGTTTTCTTAATCATATAGCGGAACTATGCAGAATTAATGTTACAGTCATGGAAAAAAAAGTAAACACCGCCTACGAACTCAAATTATTATGAACACAACAAATTATTGTAGAAGAAAGTTACTGGTACCAAATAATTGGAAATAAAAAATATTTTTAAATGATGTATATAACGTTTGCTTAGGGGTCATCTATATATATAAAAAAAAAAAAAATTTTTTTTTAATAGCAACATCTAAGTTTGACACCATAAATAGATTCTATACCCTTCAATTAGCCTAAATCCAAATTTGCATAAAATTCGTACGATTACTTTACGAGAAATTAATTATTTTAAAATTAGCCTATTTTTTACGGGTTGTATCCAAATTGAAGTTCGGTACTCAATTGTTGAAATGCTACAGAATGACTGTGTTACGTCTATTAATGCATTATTGCTTTCCAATATGAGCATTTCACTAGCTTAATATGCTTCGACTATTGCCTGTCCAAATATTTCATTAAAATGAGTAAAATATGTTTTTCTCAAATTATGCTTTTCTATTTTCTGCACATCATAACTGCCCCTTAAACCGTCATTTTGACTTTTTTTCTCATAATTCGAAAACTGCTTGAAAGAAGAACTTGAAATTGAGAATTTGTATAAAGCAGGACATATAAATATAAATCTATCAAAAAAGTTGTAGGTTACAATTCATATTTTTTTTAAAACCAATTTCATAATTCATATTATAAAAATTTAAAAAATACAAATTCAATGTATTTATGTTTGGGTTTTTTAGTATTATAATTAAACAAAAAAAAAAATTATCACATTAGGGTTATAATTTCAGGAGATATTAATAAAAATATGAAAATGTAGTTTAATATTAGAAGCTCTAAATCTTGAATGTTTATAATTCGAGAACTTATCATCCAAATGACTCAAAATTTCATTTCTAGTCATAGTTTGAACCAAAGATTTAAAATACATTGTCAAAATTGGGTGTTGCCTTTGCAAAAAACAAAGTTTGGTCTGGTTTTGAATTGTAGATGCCCGCTTAAGGACATTTTATCTATGTCATTTAAAAGTAGACTTTATTTTCCAATGTTTGGTACCTGTAAACAGTGGTGTAGTCGTAAAAAAAAAAAAAAAACAAAGGGTATACATTCTAAGCAGAGCGTATACGCTCAAGGCAGAGGGTTATACCCTAGTGTATACATACTATAGCTTTCTTGAGAAACAGAGGTTATATGGTGTTCCTTAAAAAAATCCAGAGGGTATACAGCGTATACCCCTGTATACCCTCCACTACATCCCTGCCTGTAAACTTTTTCTGTTATAAGTAGTTGCAGAGTTAGTGGGGGTGTTTACTTTTTTTCCCACAATTGTACATAAGGAAACTCTTATGTTGATTAAGGAAACTACAAAACATTATTGACTTGTTTTTCTATGTTAATGCTTTTGCATCAACAATGGCAATTTTTGAAAAAAAAAAAAAAAAAAAAAAAAAAAACCAATAAAAATAAATAATATACTAAAAATTTGTTTTGATCTATGTATCACAATTTATATTATTTTAAATTTAACATAATTTGCCACAGAAAGTATAGCTCATAGTAGGTGGTGCCTTATGAAATTTTGCAACACAGTGTTTTTCCCATGCAATCAAGAAGGTTCTTAGTGATATTGCTTGTTCCCCTTTTTTTTTCTTCTGAATCACTTTGACCCCCTTGAATATTATTGACAAGATATCTTATTTACTTTCAGTTGCTACAAAAATGCCAAAGAAAATATAAGTTAAAATAATTTCTTTGATATAAAAAAAAAATACAATTCATTGATAACTCAAAAGGCTAAGAATTAAACGAACACTAAATTAAAATAACTGGTAATTTTGAAACATAAAGCTGAGATACAGTTGTTCACAATGATGAACTACATTAAAAACACATAAAATTTATCTTTTCAGGACAGACAAGTACCTAAATAATAGTAATAATAATAAATTTTTTAAATGAAAAAAAAAATTCTTATTTTATCTTTTTTTTTTTTTTTTGTTTGATGCTCTTATTATGAAGATATATATCATTCAGTTTTGAACTTGAACGTTACAAATTTAGGTTTGAGTTCTAGGAAAAGTTTTAAGAGAATGTAATACTTCTTATATATGTTATTCACTACTAGAAGACCTGCCTAACATTGCCTGGACCCCCCCATAATAACCTTAAATGTACCTAAAATTGTCTTGCTGCTTTTCAAGATTACATTAAATATATCTCGTTATATTGGTAAGTTTTTACAAACAAATCTCTTTCCGTGTGTAGAATAATAATAATAATAAAAATTTCCAACCTAAAGGTTATGTACATCATTATAGCAATGGTTTTTGTATGTTAAAGCGGTTACTTAGAAAATCAATGCTGGAACTTTTCTTCATTAGAATTTTGCTGCATTTCAGAAGAAAAAATCAATAGCCTTACTTTTTTTAATAATTAAATTAAAAATCTTATTTCATATATTTTTTGTTTATTTATTTTGACTATTAACAAAAGTTTGCTCCAAACAGGGGTATAAGATTGTATGGATATTATGTATCAGTAGATACTTGTTGATAAAAAAAAAAAAAAAATTCCACAAAATGGGAACCTTTTCTAAAATCGTGAAAAATTCAAAAATTGTTATGCAAATTATGAATAAACTTTATTGAAAAGAGGACAAAATTTATTGTATGGGGCTAAAAGATTAAATTTGGGTTATTTTTATGAGTTGATTAAAATCGCTGATGAACTTATAAATTTGGGGAAATATGCAAATTGTTCTGTTCAATATACAGTAATAAAAAATGTACAATCTGATTTTTATGTACATTTGGATCTATCTTAATCTCTCCTAAACCAAATTTTCAGTAATCTGCATGTGATAAATTTTTCTACCTATTGCCTACGGACATACACATACAGAAACAAAAACTTTCGTTTATTATATAGGTAAATTCTTGTGGTTTTATCTGCATTATTTTGTGACTAGTGACTACATGCATCTAATTCTTAAGTTATTGAATAATAACTCTAAACCTCATTAGTAGCATAATTTTTCTTCTTTTTATTAGATTGTCAGTACAACATTTATGCCAAAGTAAAAAATAAACATGAAATATGGCAAAAAGCTCTGCTTATGAGAAATGGATAATGCTGCTGATATAAAAGTAAATACGTTAATAGTTTTCTGCTATTGTTGACTGAAAACATGTAGCATTCCTTGTTTTCCCTTATAATATGCAGAATACTGTTACATGCCGCATGTGATGCTATCATTGTCTGTATGAGGTATTTTCTTCAATTCCTGTATGTGCTGCTGTTTACAAACACTTCATTTGTATTTGTACATTCACCATACACTCAGAGGAAATTCGTCAGTTTATTTCGATTTTGAATATAAAATATATCTGAAGCTGAATCCCTCATAGACTGAGAGCTGGTGATGAAATTTACTTAAATATTTTTTAAAGTTCAAAATCTTTATAAAACGATTTATTTTGCTTATGTTAAATAAGCATGGATGATGTTATGTGGCAAGTTACTATCGGTTTAAAAGTACGCCTTGTAAAACATCAGCCATCCCACTGCAAAGCTATGATTGTCCTGATTTGGGATATTAATCAGGCTACATTGACAATAATCACTAATTGTGATATGATTCATTTCACTTTGCAGTGAAGATGCGTACCACAAATGAAAATGCACTTCTAGCATTTATTATTCTTGTACACAGTGCTGCAACTGAATTCTTTGTGTGTCTCTGTAAATGAACATTGAGTGCTATGCACACGATATTCTATGGTAAGCATCTTATTGTGTACCTCAGTTATATATATATATATATATATTAAGTTCAACATGTTGAAAATAGTCATCATTAAAATACCATCATTATTATATATCATTACCATCATTAAAATACACTGAAAACAATTTTTCCTCATAGACCATAATATAATGGAGTTTTTTTAGTGTCCCTGTAAAAGAACTTTAAATGATTGATACTTGATTTTCAATATTGAACATGCTGTAATAAACTACAATAACATATATCATTTGCATGGCAATCCAAATATATTTATGTGTGTTAGAGCACGAACAGACATACAAATTCCTAAACACTTTATAACTCTGCTAGAAAGTATTAAAAATCATTTTATAAATGCCTTTATCAAATACTTAAGTGAATTTTTTTACCTCTTGGTGTATCATTACCTCAATAAGATAAACTCCTTTTGTGTATTAAAATGCATCCTGTGATGCAATAGTTTTTATACACCTTAACATGTTCACGGCCAATGATTCACTTGTTGAATCATGTTACCATAATTCACTAGCAATGAACATGTTAATTATATTGATGGTACTTTAAATATATATTTATGCTGCACTGCTTTAGATGTGAATTGCAAAACCCCGCTTTTCCGTGTTGTGGTAGAAATCTAGAGCTAATTCCTTTTACACAATCTATTATATATTTTCATTTGCAGATTCATTGGTTTGTGTCTGTTAAATTTAACAATGCAACCAAGTAAGGAAATAGTGATTATAAGAGGTAAATAACAACTTTTGTAAACTTTAAAAATCAAAAACTGCATTAGGTTCATTTTGAATGTCTGCAGTAGTGATTCAAAAGGGGAAAAAAAAAAAAATCTTTGATGTTAGAACTTAATTTAATTACCCATTATGTATTTATAATAGTTTAATACAATCTGTTAATTAAAAAGTCAACATGATTATTATTTATTTTATTTTTTTTTTTAAAGTTGCAAAATTCTTTTAAATGTACCTGATGATTATAGGAATGTAATATGTAATTTTAATTCAAAAAGTTTCAATTTCTTTTCCGGAGAGCACAATGAACATAAAAAGAATTGTTGCATATCAAAGCAAAACCTTGCAGTTAATTTTAAGTAATTTAATTTTTATTAAATATAAAAAATTCATCTTAGTTAATGCCAAAAATTGTCTTTTTTACTATTTTATGTATGAATAGTTATTTTTCATAATTGTAAAAAATAATTTTTAATGAATAATTTTGTCTCATTTTCTAACTATTTATAATTCAACGTGTGTAATTAGTGTTCTGTTAGAAAAATACTTTGTTTTCTTATATTAACAATGACTTAGGATTTAATTTTATTTCATTCTATCGTTAAAAATAAGTAGAATCTTTGCCATGCAACAAAAATACATATAAAATTGTTCCTTTCTTTTGAAAAGATGCTTGCAGCAAATCTGAAAGCTAGGTAGCCTGCCTTTATTTTTAAGGGAAAATTACTTCACTTGACAAAGAAAATTATTTTTAAATTATTGTTAAATGTTATCTTGTTTATCAACTGCTTTATCAAACACTGTCAGTTGATAGTATTCTTCACTTAAAATGTCATTTGGGTGTATTTAAAAATGGAACTTTTAAATTTCTGATTTTTAATCATTCCCCCCCCCCCCCTTTTTTTAAAAAAAATATCAGTATGTTGACTTTAATCTTAATAAAGACGCAGCTAGTGTTAAATTTATATTGAGGACTTAGGACTAGAATTAACCACCTGTGATTTTACAGTTTATGTTACAAAGGTAATTTTGCTGATTTAACTAATGATTATTTTTGTAATTTTGTATTCTAGGTAGCAGTGAATTTTTATTGGTCTCCAGTTTATTCAATTTCTGAAATTCAAGTGGAAAGTAGTAAATGAACAACTTCGTGCTTTCTGCTATGAGGAAAAAAAATTAAATAGAACAGTGTGTTGTCGTAAATCTAGTTATGATATGGAGGTGGGAGAATTCTCTTGCTTGTGGTGTAATAACTAAAAGATTATTTTCATCTATTATGACTGACTTTTAAAAATTCATTTACATTTTATTTTTTCATTACAGTATTTCATTTCATGTTATTTAAGGTATTTAAAAATATGTATTATAAGATTTCTATATAACATTTCAATATTTTTTTATAGTAATTATAATATTAAAGTCCATGTACTGCAAGAAGCTCAAATAAAAAGCCTGAGACTTCACATGCATTTGAAAAGAAATCAGCATAAGAAAATGATTTTTTTTAAATACTGCGAAAGAAAAATGCCCAAAAAGCATCGATGCCCTTGTATTCTAAATTTTCACTCATAAGTATTTATAATTATTTATCTAAATTATGAAATTTGAATTAAGATATAAAGTAAATTCATGTATAACATAGATTTTTTAACTGAAGTTTATTTTATTTATATTTAAAAATTATTTATAATGATACAATGATTTTTTTATTTCTGTTTTGATTAAGTAGATTTTTTCTATTGTTTTTCTATTTTTAACCCATTAAAAGTTTCAAAATGAATTTTCAGTAATCAGTTTTTAAAAAAGTCATTTCTTCTTTCATAATCATAACTGCCACGTTTCTTTAATTTGATTATCAACAAAAGATTATTTTTATTTCAATATTGATAGCATATTGAACCAAGCCATTTAAAACTCTGAGTGAAGGAAAGAAGTGATGTAAATTTATTAAGCCCAAATGTCATTTGAGTGTGTAATTTAAAATTTAACATAATAAAAAAAAAATAATATATTAGGGTTTAAGTTATTTTATTTTACCCTAATTCCTTATTTTGCCAATGAATATTTTACTAAAGTGTCCCTGCATTACTTTCCAAAAAAGCAAAAGTTTTCAAAAATAAACTTTATTAAATTTATTCAATTGAACTGTAATCTACAGTGAATCTGATTTCCAAATAAATAGTTAGAAAATTCCAAAAAAGTTCAAAACAGGAAATTGCACATATGCTCTTTAAAGTTTGGAAATTTATCACATTCACTTTTTCATTGTTCATATATTTTTTGGGTGCTTCATAAATCTAGAGTTAAATTTAGAAATGTGAAGTTTATTTTGTATCTTTGTTTCCTGTTATGAGGATAATGCTATGGATATATTGTATCTGGTAAAATTTGCCATCCCTGACATTGATAATGAAATATTTTACCAGTTTATATTTTAAAATATAACACATACCAGGATAATTCAAAAGTTTTTTTGTAATTTTGTTTGTGAGAAGCTTTTGAAGAGAGCTTGTTTCAAGTCCAAGCTGGTGGAGGCATCTGTTGATGATGCACTGTAAAGGACTAAATTTTGAAAATATAATGCACAGGTGCTGAAATTTGGCTGCTGTTCAACAATTTTGAGCAGAATGTGATTATTCATTATGTAATTATGGGACTCCAGATATTGATTTGTTTCCAAAGCTGGTACTGCGTTTAAAAAAATACTTTAACCACTTCTGCACCAGAAAAATTCATTAGCTGAATTGAGGCTTTTCACATTTTACTTCTTTAGCCACTGCTCTGGCACTGACCCCCCCCCCCCTTTTTTTTTTTCAGAGAAAATGCAAAATAACATGACTTGTTTGTTATATATTTGTCATTATTGTAAGCTATATAACAAATACACATGTGAGGGAAATCATTCAAACGGATAATAAATATCAAACCTAGAACTTATTTTATCAGATAAATGCCAGTGCTCATATGTGACATACTGATTAAATAAAGGATAGCAAATCATGTAAAAACTTTTGAGTCAACCTGGTAACTTATTATGTTGCATGTGAAAAGTAACATAAGCAAAATTTTTAGGGATGTAACAAATATTTGATAATATTCCGTCAAAATATTTTTTCAATTCAGTTTAAAAAAAAATCATTTAAAAGAAAAAAAGATTAAGAATTATATAGAAAAGGTCTGATTAAATGTATTAGTATTTGAAGTAATATCTTGGTCATTTACCCCAGATTAAAACTGCATAATGTATGACCTTACTCTGATGTAAATATGATAAAACCTCTGAATAATGCACACCTTGGGAGCATGAAATTTGTTTGCTATTTAAAGATAAAATTGTAAGAGTATAAAGGCGTTTGGGAATAGCTTTTATGGAGGTTTTACTGGATATTTATAAACTGGCAGATTAAGGAAATAACAGTAGTTGTGCAAAGTACATAATTTTATTTCTTTTCAAACTTATTTATTTATTTTTTTATTATTATTTATAACTACTTTTACGAGTGTTGAAATTTTTTTATGAAAAAGTTTATATTTTGAACTATTTGATAATTTAAGTTGGATCAACTTCTTGATTGATATTAAAATTTTAATGTTCATATTTTGAAATGTAATATTGAAGCTGTGAATAAAAGTTTATTAGTTTAAAGTTAAATTTAAGGATAATCTTTCTTTATATCAATATATTATTGTATACAATTATAATATTGTATTTATAATAATATTGAAATGTTGCTCTATAATTTATTCTGCAACTATATTTTATTTTTTTCTTATCTGGTTATGTCTTTATCATCTAAAAGTGCTGTCAAATTTCTTTTAAAAAATAAAATTTTCAAAATTGCAGAGAAAAAGAAGATGAATGTCAATTAATGCGTAAATAATAAAATTAAATTTTTTAGTGACAATACAGTATATTTTTCTGTCAGGCTATATCTTTTTTTCTCTTCAATCTCAGCAAACATTTTTTAAAATTTCCTTATTTTTTTTCAAAAAAATTATTCGAGGAAAAAAGAAAAACATGCATTTAATTTTTATAATTTTTTTATATTTCTAATAAAGTTTTTAAAGTAGTGATTAAGATTTTGAGTGATGTACACCTGTAGTAATTATTCGTATTTAATATTTTAACAAAAACTTTTACATATTACTTGTAAAATTTTGCTACTAGAAATTCACTTTCATACTTAGTAAGTTTTATAATCAGCCCCACTACATTTGAAAACAAATATTTTGAAGTGTTTCAAACTTATGTAAAATATGCTGTCATTAAACATTCATTTGGGTTATTATGTTTTTTATTTATGATTGTAATCAGATTATTCTGAAATCGACATGGAATTTAATAAACAGTTGTTGCAGTTACCTCTGTATTTTTAAAAATAATTAATTATAGGTCATCAGATAAAGGGCAAAAAGCAAAACTTGCATTTATCATAAAGGCCTGTTAAATGAATGTTGAAATTGAAAGATGAACATTGAAATTCTTTTCTTTTCATAATTGTCATATTTATTTATTTATTTATTTTTAACATATGGCTAAAAATATTATGTATATACCGGTTGTCCTAAAAAGGACTGACTGATTTTAAAATTCAACAACTTGCAAATGGTGACAGAAAAAATTCTTGTAGGAGGCTTATGCATAAGGTCAAAAGTTTTTTTACAGTGATTTTCGATTTTAGTTCAAATTACAAACAATAGTTGGCACTGTGATCAATAGACGCTAAATTCCGGCTCGATTTTTGGTACTTTGGGACCCCTCCATTCAATACATTTTAACCTCCTTTTTCCGCATGGAAGAAAAAGGCCAAAAAATCGAGCCTGTATTTTGTGCCTATTGCTTACAGCACCATCTATTGTTTGTAATTCAAACTAAAATTGAAAATCACTGTAAAAAAACTTTTGGCCTTATGCATAACCCTCCTGCAACAATTTTTTAAATATCTGTCACCGTTTGCAAGTTATTGAATTTTAAAATCAGCCAGTCTTTTTTAGGACACCCGTGTGTGTGTTTGATAAATAATTTTTGTCAAACAAAATATATATATACAGTAGAACCTCGATTATCCGAAGTAATTGGGACCGACCCTCTTTTGGAAAATCGAAATTTTCGGATAATCGAGAATGCTTCAATTTTAAGATTAAGGAGAAATATATGCGTTATTTCTTATTATGGTAGGTAACATGTGCTTAATACAAATAAAGCAATATCAAAATAGAAACAAGAATAAATTAACTGAATTTTAATTTTGAAATTAAGTACCTTTTACATATTTCACAAGGGTTTGAAACAATGTTTTGTTTGTCGCAGTTTCGATTGCCTTTGCTTTGAAACTCTATCACAAAGTTTCTAAATATTATTAGTTCATGAGTATCACAGTCTTTCTGCTGCTCCAGTCATGACAAATCTTTTGCAAAACATTCAAAAGCTTCAGAATTGCTTATTTGTTAGTTTTCTTCATTCATTTTGTATGTTCCACTCTGCAGCGTACAGGAGCTCAAGTTAAATTCAAAGGAACTCTAAGAAAGGGGATTGAAAATATTTATATGTACTTGTAGTTCGGAAGGGACTGCTTGCACACAAGGAATATGGTAGTAAGAAAAAAGCATTGAAAATGGATTTTGCATACAAGGAATGTGATACTAACAACAAACAAACAAAAAAAAGGGTTTAAAATTGGATTTTGGTTAACCGGGAGTTTCGGATAAAAGAGGTTCTACTATACTATACATATATATATATATATATATTATATCATTTCAAAATGCCAAAACAACATAACTTCAAAAGGAAGGTGTATATCTGCAGAAATTTTTAAACAATAAAATATTTATAAAAACAAAAACAAGAAAGACAGGTAAAAAAACAAAAACAGTCTGTTCTTCATCAGTGGGAGGACAGACAGAAAACTAACTCCACCCCCCACTTTTTAAAATTTGCAGGTTTCTGAACACATGTTCACCCTGCATTCAATACTGAAAACTATTGTCATTTTATTAATCTAATTACATAAAAAACTAAAACAACTCAAATTAAAAACTCAAATTAAAAACTAACAAACATAATATTAACCATACAAAAACAAAAATCTTTAATAAAAAGGTCTTTTAGAGGAATGCTTAAATTATCATTAAACTGAAAACAAAAGAAAAAATATAAGAAAATAGCATGAATGCAGAATAAACATGCGCCCCCCCAAACCCGCAAAATGAAATTTCTCAAAACATGAATACCTGTATAATGTTTCCTACCCGTCAACTATAAACAAATAAATTTTTTCTTCCAAATCCATTATCAAAAGCCAGAAATTCCAGGTCTGCAACTTTCTTTCGTTTCAATTCATCAATAGACACCCGTTCTTTTAACAAGACTTTAGGATGCCCATTTCATACAGAAAGATCCAGAAGGCTGCCATCACATGTTCACGCCGACAGTCCACATCGTTGCCATTCACTTTTAAGAACTGTCTTTAAATAATATTTCAAAAACTTAATAGGGTAATTGTTATTGTAAAATAAATTAGCCAATAACTTAAAAATCTGTTTATAAAAATTACTGTCTCTGCCACAAATTTTATTGAAACGTATCAATTGATTAATAATTATATTTATGTAAATTTTTTTATGCAAATTTGAAAACCAATGCGGCATGCTTCTAGTAAAAAAATTAAAACTATTTCTTTTATCGTACAAATCCAAAATCAAATTATTATCAATAATTTTGAATAAAATATCTAAAAATTCTGCATTATAATCATCACTGTTTGCTCTGTTCAATTTTAAACAATTTGGATATATAATATCATATTCATTAGAAAATTCAAAATTCAAAATCAAAATATCATCAATATACCTAAAGACCTTTAGAGACTTATTATATTTCATAGTATATTTAAATTCATAATAAAATAAAAATAAATTTGCTGCTGTACTAGAATAGTTTGTTCCCATCCCTATACCACATATTTGATTAAAGGTATTATTGTTAAAAGTTACATAATTATTATAAAAACAGAAATGACATAAGCTTGAAAATAAATCTCTATTTATATTTAATTCATCATTTATACAAAAAACATCAAAAATACTCATTAAAACTTCATAAAGTGAATCAATAGGTATATTGGTGAACAGATTTTCAAAATCGAATACCTGCATTTTCAGAGGAGTCAAAGGCAACACTATTGTCAATTGACCAGAAATAACTATACTTCTTAAATTTATACTTTAGAAAATCATAAATCTTTTTTAATAAATTCTGTAAACCAATATTAAAATTTTTATTAATGCTTTTAGAAGTACTACAAATAAATCTAAATTTAATCGGATCTTTATGAAATTTAGGCGTTAAGAAAATAAATGGCAAACAGTGATGATTAGAAACATCAAAATTATAAGAAAACATACTTTTAACTTTCTTCTTATATGCAAAAAATTTTTTAACTACAGGATTTTTGTCAATATTAATTTTTGAATAAAAATTTTCATTACCTAATTCACTCTCTATTTTATCAACATAAAACTTTTTTCATATTATTGCATAATTATTAGCTGCTTTGTCCACAGGGACTATAACAAAATTATTTTGTAAACTTTCAATAAATTTTATATCTTCATCTTTAAAACTTTGATATTCATATTCATCAGAATTTAAATAATCTTTTAAAAAATTATTGAAATGCCCCAAATTTGAGACTTCCATTCAAAAAATGCCTCCAAAGGCATACTAAATTTATAACTATATTTCTTTATAAAATTATTGACATTATCCTTAAAAATTTTTAATACCTTATTGCTATTAATTTTACTATTGATTCTAAATTTTGTACCAAAATTCATTAGATATTTTACATTTTTATTCTTGATTATATCAAGATTACCTGTAATTATATGTCCATGATAATTATCGATAAAATCTTTAAATTCCATATTATTACAACAACAAGTTAAAACTGTATTAACATTTGAAAAAGCTATTTGTCTGTAATTGAAAATCTTATTACTTAATGGTTTATGATAATTATATGCAACTGAAATGATACATTCTTTAAGAGGAAAAAGGTCGTAAATCTGTTTGCATATTGCATTTAAATTCAAATTATCAAAAGATTTTTGTTGAAATTTTATATTAAAATAAATAACTTCTTTATTAACTTTCTCTCTATTCATTAACTTAAAATTAATTAAATCATATAATAAATCTTTAAACTGTAAATTTTTAAATTTAAAAACATCCAAACATTTTTTAATTTTCTTAAGCACATTTATCTTTAATTTAAAAACCTCCATTTTAATATTTTTAACACTATAATTTTTATCAAAAACAAATTCCATATCCTTAATCCATATATTAGGAATTATATAATTAGTACCTTTATTATATTTACGAGAACCCCTCTTTCCTCTTTTTATATCAACTTTTTCATTAAAATTATAAAATAAATCATATACATTTTTAACCTTCAATAAATTAACTTTATTAACCAATGTATTTAATCCAAATGGATATATAGTTTTAAACTTCAACATATAATCATTTTCTTTTTCCTATCTATTATTTTTAGCTTCAACATGATCCAAAATTTGAATATTAATATTATTAAAACTATGAATTCTAAAATGTAAAATCTCAAATGTGGGGCATTTCTTATTATCATTATATACATCTGATCTATGCTGATTAATTCTAACATGTAGTTCACCCTCCGTCTGCCCTACATAACTTTGCTGTCAAGTTAAACAATTAATTTTATAAATTACGTTATTATATTTACAAAAAGGAATATAATCATTTACTTGAGGTGGACTGTCAGCATAAGCAACAATACAAGTTTTACAACGTTTATCTTTTCATTTATAATATCTCATATTTTTATCTAGATATATATCGTAACATATTTATTCAAAAAAATTTTTGTAAGCACTTAGGCTTAATATGCCAATGAACAACAAACAACAAAAATAAACAAAGATACACCAACCTTCAAAGCCGTAATGAAATTGAATAAATATATATGCCAGAAGCGCAATAATGCAGCTTATCTGAGTCACATATAACAATATTTTATTCCAAAATTAATGATAAATTACTGCATGAATGGCGCTACAGCAGCACATATCAAATGCAATAAAGCATATTATATCATTTCAAAATGCCAAAACAACATAACTTCAAAAGGAAGGTGTATATCTGCAGAAATTTTTAAACAATAAAATATTTATAAAAACAAAAACAAGAAAGACAGGTAAAAAAACAAAAACAGTCTGTTCTTCATCAGTGGGAGGACAGACAGAAAACTAACTCCACCCCCCCACTTTTTAAAATTTGCAGGTTTCTGAACACATGTTCACCCCGCATTCAATACTGAAAACTATTGTCATTTTATTAATCTAATTACATAAAAAACTAAAACAACTCAAATTAAAAACTAACAAACATAATATTAACCATACAAAAACAAAAATCTTTAATAAAAAGGTCTTTTAGAAGAATGCTTAAATTATCATTAAACTGAAAACAAAAGAAAAAATATAAGAAAATAGCATGAATGCAGAATAAACATGCGCCCCCCCAAACCCGCAAAATGAAATTTCTCAAAACATGAATACCTGTATAATGTTTCCTACCCGTCAACTATAAACAAATAAATTTTTTCTTCCAAATCCATTATCAAAAGCCAGAAATTCCAGGTCTGCAACTTTCTTTCGTTTCAATTCATCAATAGACACCCGTTCTTTTAACAAGACTTTAGGATGCCCATTTCATACAGAAAGATCCAGAAGGCTGCCATCACATGTTCACGCCGACAGTCCACATCGTTGCCATTCACTTTTAAGAACTGTCTTTAAATAATATTTCAAAAACTTAATAGGGTAATTGTTATTGTAAAATAAATTAGCCAATAACTTAAAAATCTGTTTATAAAAATTACTGTCTCTGCCACAAATTTTATTGAAACATATCAATTGATTAATAATTATATTTATGTAAATTTTTTTATGCAAATTTGAAAACCAATGCGGCATGCTTCTAGTAAAAAAATTAAAACTATTTCTTTTATCGTACAAATCCAAAATCAAATTATTATCAATAATTTTGAATAAAATATCTAAAAATTCTGCATTATAATCATCACTGTTTGCTCTGTTCAATTTTAAACAATTTGGATATATAATATCATATTCATTAGAAAATTCAAAATTCAAAATCAAAATATCATCAATATACCTAAAGACCTTTAGAGACTTATTATATTTCATAGTATATTTAAATTCATAATAAAATAAAAATAAATTTGCTGCTGTACTAGAATAGTTTGTTCCCATCCCTATACCACATATTTGATTAAAGGTAAAATTGAACAGAGCAAACAGTGATGATTATAATGCAGAATTTTTAGATATTTTATTCAAAATTATTGATAATAATTTGATTTTGGATTTGTACGATAAAAGAAATAGTTTTAATTTTTTTTTACTAGAAGCATGCCGCATTGGTTTTCAAATTTTCATAAAAAAATTTACATAAATATAATTATTAATCAATTGATACGTTTCAATAAAATTTGTGGCAGAGACAGTAATTTTTATAAACAGATTTTTAAGTTATTGGCTAATTTATTTTACAATAACAATTACCCTATTAAGTTTTTGAAATATTATTTAAAGACAGTCCTTAAAAGTGAATGGCAACGATGTGGACTGTCGGCGTGAACATGTGATGGCAGCCTTCTGGATCTTTCTGTATGAAATGGGCATCCAAAGTCTTGTTAAAAGAATGGGTGTCTATTGATGAATTGAAACGAAAGAAAGTTGCAGACCTGGAATTTCTGGCTTTTGATAATGGATTTGGAAGAAAAAATTTATTTGTTTATAGTTGACGGGTAGGAAACATTATACAGGTATTCATGTTTTGAGAAATTTCATTTTGCGGGTTTGGGGGGGCGCATGTTTATTCTGCATTCATGCTATTTTCTTATATTTTTTCTTTTGTTTTCAGTTTAATGATAATTTAAGCATTCCTCTAAAAGACCTTTTTATTAGTTTTTTTGTTTTTGTATGGTTAATATTATGTTTGTTAGTTTTTAATTTGAGTTGTTTTAGTTTTTTATGTAATTAGATTAATAAAATGACAATAGTTTTCAGTATTGAATGCGGGGTGAACATGTGTTCAGAAACCTGCAAATTTTAAAAAGTGGGGGGTGGAGTTAGTTTTCTGTCTGTCCTCCCACTGATGAAGAACAGACTGTTTTTGTTTTTTTACCTGTCTTTCTTGTTTTTGTTTTTATAAATATTTTATTGTTTAAAAATTTCTGCAGATATACACCTTCCTTTTGAAGTTATGTTGTTTTGGCATTTTAAAATGATATAATATGCTTTATTGCATTTGATATGTGCTGCTGTAGCGCCATTCATGCAGTAATTTATCATTAATTTTGGAATAAAATGTATATATATATATATAAGAAGTGAGTTTATGCTTTATTTAAGCTGTAAGTGCAGTGTTGTAGTTGGAAAAAAATATTTGTGGGAACTCACCTTTTCATAGAGTAGGTGTTGAGGCTATTGGATTTTTGCTAAGCCAAAATCCAATTTAAAATATTTAGCCAAAAGCCAACTTTTTTCAATTAACAGTTATAATTATTACAGTAGACTCCTGATTATGCGAGTTAATATGGACCAAGCTCACCTCGGATAAACAAAAATCTCGGATAAATTGGATTTGCACAAATCATCACAGACTAAGGAGATGAAATGTAAATTTTCACTTTATTCATTAATTTTTATTGTACTAGTAACATTTCTTTGATGCTCATTTCCGTTACTTTTAAGAAAAACGGGGAATGAAATTGTTTATTTGAAAAAGCCCCTGATAGTTTTTTGTTTGTTGAATGTGAATTTTGCTGCAGTATTATGCTACTGCATACACACAGTTACCAATTTCTAAGATTTTTTCTTACTACTACAACATACTAGTAAATTTGGCATAATTCAATTGCCGAAATCTAACAATTGTCAACAATTAAATATGGCAAAATTTTTTATTAAATTTTAGAGGTAACAAAACCGTACAAATTGGCAGCTATGTGATTCTATTAGTGTCATGAAAATTGCAAGTGTAACCTCTTCTTTCTGCTCAAAGTATTAAATAGTTTTTTCAGTCGAACTTATACCTTTGGAATGGATCATTTTCTTCTGAGCTGATGGCTTCTGTTATTAGGAAACAGCCATTAAAACTCGGTTAAAGCGGCTTATAAATATAAGTGAAACGGATCTTCTTAAAACTAGCATAAATTACCATTTCGCTTTTAAAAAAAAGTGCTCATTTGCGATATATATATATATATATATTTTGCAGTAACAAACCAAATATTTCTGGGAACGGCATTCCCATCCAACTACAGCACTGCGTAAGTGAAATTGTGCAGTATATCTAAACTGTAAAGTATGAATCTAAACTTGTTGCTTTGGAGAAGGGTGTGAAAAAAGTACAGTCTTCTGACTTTTCCCCTTTTCTTTCTCTGTTGTCAAAAGAGTATATAAGTGTGTTATACCTCTTTTGGTGCGAGATGTTATAAATTTCTTTCAAAATCACAGTGAAAGCAATGTTGTGCTTTGTTTAAAACTTTGACCTTTTTTTCAAGTAAATCGTTTGTTATATCTCTGTTATTTTATAATCTATTTGTCTATCAGCCAAAATTTATTTGTTACATGATTTTGTAAATTGCCAAAAGATTTTCTGCTTTGCTTGATAGAAAGAACTGTTGATAAATTTGTCTCTAAACTACAATTATGTTTTTTCTAATACTCTTAAAATTTGAAAAAACTTTTATTAATCTTTTAGTTTCCATATAGTATTTTGTGCCCTTTCTGATGTTTATATTTGCTGGCCAAGTCAAAAAATTGTTTGTTACATCCCTATATATTTATAACATATTTCTCAATTTTAAAATATGGTGCAATAAGTTTTATATTTACTTTAGTTAGTACTCAAATTTGTAATATACTGTACAAAGCATGCTAGTTTTTAAGAGCTCAGTAGATTTTTAGCAAATAAATTTGTAATAGTGCCTGTAACACTATTAAAATTAACTTATCACATTAAAAATTCTTAAAAATATTTCAAAAAGTCTTTTCAAAAGTTATGCATCTATGTAATGTCATTTCATGATTCCTTGTACAAAGGCAGCGATAAATAAATTCTTATTTAAGTAAAGATTGTCTTCTTATTTTATTGCAATTTGCTTGATATTTTTTCTTGTGAATTCCTGCCCTTCATTTACATAGCAGATTTGAAAATATTAAATTGATATGGAAAAGAAAACGACAACATCAACGATAATAAAGGTTTTAAAAAAAAACTTTTGAAGTTAAATAGAAAAAAGACAAAACTAAATCCATTTTCGAAAAAATCTCCAAGATGTTCTTGGTTCACTTTTGAATTATAGTAGATTCTGACATTACTTTCAACAACTGCTTAATGGGACAAAATCAAAAAATATCATTAACTTTATTTCTGATAACTAAGGGGCTCTGCCCTCTGCAAGCTACGCTCGCCAACCCCCGTTCAGACACCGCAGAATCTAAAAACACGCTAATCTGATCGGTTTAAAAAATATTATAGAAGATTGAATTATACTGAAAAAAGCTGTGCAGATCTCCCTGTAAACGGGTTTCCATTCAATTTCCTTTGATTTAAAAAATTTAAGGCCGAATCAGTTGCTGTTAAGACATCCAATGGTGGTTTTCGTGTTTGATTAAAGAGGATCAGTTAAACGTTTGAAAAGAGGCTAAAAATAAAAAGAATTAAGCATTCAGAGTCTTTGTCTCCCGATACTTTAAAACAATCTCTATAATAATAGCCTAAGTCATGTGACTATCATCAACAGTTCTGGGCGGATAACTTCGCTTTTTATACTCTAGGTGCCATTTTGGTACTTTAATGTTAGCCAGGCACAGGTGATAAGTCGCCAAATATTATTCTATCACCATCATTTCATCTATATTATAATAGTCCAAGTCATGTAACTGCCAATAATAAATATGCTTTGATCCCTTCGCTTTTCATATAAAAGTTTGGCCCAGATATCATATATGGCCCCATATTGGCACGATTTTTTTCCGACGCTAATTTGGGGAAAAGATCAACAGCATAAACAACAACATCCGGCTTATCAAATCAAACAAAATAACGATACTATGGTGCCAGTTAAGTACCCGTTGCGTATATGACATTAGCGTCAGAAAAAAATAGCGCCAATATGGGACCGTATGTGGCATCTGTGCCAAAAGTTTTCCATTTCCATTTAAAAAAATCAATTTTTTTTTGCGAATAATACTACATAAGCATTGTCCCAAAGAATTCTTGGTACTGTTACTCTAGCCGGGTTCAAATCTCGCAAATAACTATTTTTCAACTCTCCAGTTAGCATTTTTTTTAATTTTTCGAGTGGTAAATTAAAACATTGCTTTGAAGTTGAAATTAAATGTCATCGTGTGTTACATCATTTAATATTTGGCCAGATGCCATATACACACCTGGTTTGGCGTGATTTTTTTTTACGAAAATTTGGCGAAATCCTCGTTTTCGAATACCAGTTACATATGTATTTTTAGTACTACTTAGTTATCCCGTCGAACAAAAATCTATCACCAAACTATAAGATTAAATGCCAATAATGGTTGATAAATGTCACATTCACTTGACTTTAAGCAAGTTACACGTCTTTACGTCATCAAGTGATTTTTATTTCAACGTTTTATTTGTATATTTATTAATGTTATACTATTTTCTTTGTTCTTTCGTTATTTAAAATAAAAATTACATCGATTTGTATAATTTGGCGAGTGGTTTGGTGATTTATATAATTTGGCGAAATGGGTCGATGAAATAACTAAGTAGTACTGTATTTTTTAATTATTTTCTATTATTTTTTACTTTTAAAGGAAAATAACCAAAAAAATAATTAACTATAGAACAAAACAATTTATGTAATTTAAAAAAAGAAAATAAAGTAAATAAACATTTATTATTAAATAAACAACAATAGCCAGGTTACCATGTCAACCAAAGTAATGATATTTTGGCGCCAATTAGGTACCCCGGTGCGTATATGACATCTGTGCCTAATATTTTTCTTTTCATTTCGTTTAAAAAAAAGAAGTGAAAGCCATTTATTTTAAATGTTTCTGTTTGTATTAAATAAAATGATAATGAAATACAAATTGAATTATGAATAAAAGTAACATGATACATTTCTTAGCATACACTTAAGGGGGGCCAAACTTCTTGCCAAATTAGTTTAAAATAGTAACCTTTTCTAAAATCTGAAAAGGAAAATATCTGTTTGATTAAAATTTGAGTTGCCATCATTAGAAAAAGTATATAAAATTAGAAAAAAATCAATATTTTGAAAACTAATTCGAATTTAAAAATTCTAATACCAGTTTTGAAATCTGCAGATCAATATTGATTTTTGGTGTTAATTTCATCGCAAAGTATTCCATATTTTAGGAGAAATCGCCGTGAAACATAATCAGTTGTTTAATCAGTCAATTCAAAGAATCGATACACATTTCAGCCGTTTCATATATTCGTTTCATAAATTCGTTTCATTAGGATTTTATATATATAGGGTAGATAGGTTAGTTGATAATAGATAGCCGCTTTATTGGGACAAATCATGCTAGGAAAGATATGTCTCAACCAACCAGAATCAACTGTATATTCTTGTCAAATTTCAGCAGTGTATTTTCCCATCACAGAGCTAGACTATCAACAGACAAACTCTTTATTATTATTTTTTTTTCATATAGATATGTTTTTATTAATATCCTGTATGCAGAGGATAAATGTCATGCAAGTTTTGTATTTGTTTGTGTGCAACTGAAATGCATGTTCAGGATAAGTAATTTTTTTGCATTTCTTCAACAATGTAAGGCTGAAAATAAAGAATTGAGGAATGATAACATATGATATCGAAAGGAGGGGGAGGGGATCCAAAATTACCAAAAAGTTGATAACGTTATATAACTATACAGCCCCAATGTAAAAAGCTTTTGCAAATCCAATACTTTCTTTTTGTAAAGATAGAAGAAAATAAAAAGGAAATTTAAAGATTGTAAACTTAGTGTGCAGGATGGAAAATAAAGGAAGGCAGGGGGGATTAAGATGATTAGGGAAGGAGGGCAAAAAAAAGGTTGATTAGATGATTGCTTAGCTATTTACAATTACTTAAGATTTACAATTGGAACAGAAAAAAAAGACTAAGTTTTAAAGACTAAATTTTATGTGGTAGGAAAAAGGCAGAGGAGGTGGAAAGCAATTTATACATGTTAATACTTAAAAATTCTCTATCACAGTGCAAAAATAAATGGCAATTTATGCCCATCATGCGGATTCTAAAGATGTAAAATTCTGTGCATTAGTTCTTGAGATATGACTATCGCTAAAATCGTGTAAATTCTGCAAAATGCAGCATAGCAGTGCCACCTGTTGAGTGATTTACACTAAAACCTAATCAGCAACAACTTATGTCAACGTCTAACTGGAAGTTTGATGAAAATCCGTGCATTAATTTTTGAGATGCAGCTATTGCGAAAATCGTGAAAAATGCAATGTAGCAGCACCACCTGTAAAGGCGATTTACACCAAAAACTTATCAGCAACAACTTCTGTCAATGTCTAATTGAATCTGAAGTTAGAGGAAAATTCGTGCATTAGTTCATGAGATAGAGCTATTGCAGCAATTGTGAAAAATGAAACATAGCACTGCCACCTATTAGGCGATTTACACTAAAACATAATCAGCACCAATATTTATTAAGGTATACCTGAATCTGAAGTTTGATGAAAATTTGTGCATTAGTTCTTCATAGAGCTATCGTGGAAATCGTGAAAAATGCAGCATAGCAGCACCACCTGTTGAGCGATTTACACCAAAAACTACAATCGCACCAATTTATATCAGAGACTAACTAAATATAAATTTTAAAACAATTCCGTGCATTAGTTCTTGAGATACAGCACCCACAAAATTTGTGTCACATACAGACAGAACTATAAAAACTTTTTTGGGGATCTCTGACTCCTAAAATGTGTAAATCTGTTGAAAATCAGAAGTTTAAAATTTTCACGAATACAGTACTTTTTTATTGTAAAGATAAAAGAAAGTAAAAAAATAGAGAAAAAGTTTAAAAATATTAGAGGTTTCAAGACTTTTAACTTTGAGAACTGGGATGCAAATTAGGGGAAGCGCAAATTTTATAGTTGGGAGGGATAGAAAGTTTATTAGATGAAATTGTTTATCATTACTAAATATTTATAATTAAATCGGGAAAAAAGAAATAAACAGTTTCGGCAGTTGAGGGAAAACTTTAGGTAGTTAACTATCTATATTATAAAGGACAAACATGTCTGTGCATAACGTTGACATCATTTTGCTGATGGCAACAGGAGACGATTAAATTTAACTTTTATTGCAATTTTTAAATTTCTAAAGAAAGCAAATTTTCAAATTTTACACCATCAAATAAAAAAAAAAAGGATTTTCAAATGCAGTTTGTTTGAAAACTATCGCAGTTTATTGAATTTTTATTGTTTTAAAAATAATTTTCAAGCATGATTTTTAAAAATCTATATCTCTTGTTACTTGCAGACAGACGAATACAAAAGATGAACCTATTTGCAGTAAAATTAATATAAATAAAATAGTTCAGCATTTGTTTCCAGCCTTTATTCCATAATGAAATTAAAACCTTATTAGTCTAAAAATAAAATATAAATAAAACACAAATTTAAGACAGGTAATCGAACCATGCTTAAACCACTCAAATTATCAGAATAAAAAATTCTAGCGATTTCTACAGCTGTTTAATCCTGGCACGAGGCCAATAGAAAATATCGCTTTTAATAAATTTTTTATTTTAATTCATAATTGCTATTTATTTTTCATATAAAAATTATTGTAGGTATTGTTAGTGAAAAATCTTAAAAAATATATATTAAATGTAAAATATCTATTAGTGTTTTCAACTAAAAAATATATAGGGTAAATGCACTAATAGTCGGCCACGTCCCAGTAGTCGGCCACATTGAGATAAAATATGTTATGAATAGCTTATTTTTGGTTTCAAATGAAATATTGTAATTCCCTTATATGTAGCCATCCTTTATACGTCATAAGCCATCAGCAAAGAATTGTAGGTATTTTTATTGCATTAGTAATCAGCCATTTTTTATTTGGTTGCGGCCAAATAACCGTTTTTGCTATTTTCTTCTTAACCGATGACAAAATTTTTAAAAGACTAGCATTAATTTACTTTTTATTATTTTAAAAAATTATAAGACTGTACTATTAAGAAGTTTAATCAACTAATATTTTTCAGTATAAAAGTTAAATAAGTGTGTTTGTATTAATTAATTTTAATGTGGCAGGCTATTGGGTATTATATTTACTTACATATTCAGTAATCAGCCACCATGGTTGACTACTGGTTAAAAGCCCATTTCACTTTTTTTGAGTCTATTTTTAATAATTTGATTTTTTTCATAATTTGATTTTCGCAATTTGAGATTTATATAGCCTTTTACTTGCATTTTATTTTATGTACACTATATATAATGTGTCCTGGGGTAATAATGCCATGTTAAGTTTCTACCAATTTTTATAGCTTAATTTTAAATTTTTTCCCCAAACAAATACAGGATTTGATACAGCAACTTATTGATTATGTATACAAGAAAGACTATTTTAGCAGATATATATTCATAAAATGTAGTGGCGTGATTTCTTGACCAATGCTATTTGGCGATATTACCCAACTAGTGGGTAATAACGCCATGCAAAGAAAACTATAAAATAAGATGGAATTATAATGGCATGTAAATTGTCCATTTCTAAAGATACAAACTCTACAGCTTTAGAAATTGAGAAACTGCTTTTATTTACCATTAACTGCGATATCAGGATGCAGTAATAATCATATGATGTTTTATTCTTCTGACATGAAAAAATTAGCAGCATTTATTGACGTACAAATTTCTCTTTACCTTTTTAGTTTTCAACAATGACAATAATGGTCTCTCGTGTATAAAATTAAAAAATAAAATAAAATAAGTAGTTCTGCCACTGAAAAGAATCAACCGGGGTAATAACACTAATGGATGGCGTTATTACCCCGGTATGCATTTTGCGCAGTACATTTTAAACTGCAAGCTACCTCGCGATTACATCCAAAATTTCCCACAACATTTTGAAAGTACATGAAATGCACTACAAATTTATGTAATAAACAAAGTATTTCCTACCAAATATATAGTCTTCACATCACAGAACATATCTAACAAATTTTAGATCGGGCGTTGACTCTTACGAGCTTATTCCAGCGATAAGGTCTACAAATGTAACAAATTAACTTTTAGCGGTTATTTGTGATTCAGATGACTCAGAGCCTTTCAGCGCAGAACCCGTAGTGCCATTTTTCCATCATAACTACGCTTAATATTAGCACTTGGAGTTATTACCCACCCTGGCGTTTATACCCCAGAACACCTGATATAAAATGCAAATGGGAATTTCATTCCGGCAGCTTATAACTTTAGTATTGCTGAATAGATTTCAATGGAACTTGTATCATTAGTTAGATAATTTTTCAGGAAAGGTTTTAGTTTATTGTATATCATTCTACGTTGCTTAGTTATATCATCATGGAGGAAAGTTCTATAATCAGGTGAACTCGATTCTGAAGTATTAGCATTTTTAAAAAATACTAGACAATTTTTATGAGATTTTCATTGTTAATTAGATAAGGTTTAAAAGTTGTTTTAGTATATTGCATTATATCATTCTACCATTATTTACTAATCCTACTGTAAATGAACAACTCTGTAATTGTTCAATAATTCTTAGCAGCGAAAATTTTATCAGACAAATTAGACATATAATAGTGCAATGGTATTCATACAGTTTACTTCAATTCACAATGACATTTCAGACAAAGGCTTATTTTGCTTTAAAATTTTTAATAACGGTGATGGAAAATATGTAAACTGTGAATTTAATCTTGTATTTACAAGGTTAAATTCATCGATATATTTCATTTGGGAAAATCGACAAGCATGAACCCTTCTAATATACTAATGTTAGAAAGAAAAAAATTTTGTTTGTTTGTTTTTTGTAGGAGGAAATCTTTGGAACTGGCGAATCAATTTTAAAAGTAAAAGTGAAAAAATGATGGTGACAGTTTCTGCAGAAGCAAAACACATTCTAAAATATCCTTTTTTTTTATAATACTGAGGGTGTTTGATATTTGAAATTTGACATGGTGTTTTTTAAAGAGATAAATGTCCGCTGAAAACAGTTTCTAAGAAAAGCGAAATATAAAAGTCTAAAATCGGTGAAAATTATGATTAATATTAAAATATTAAGGATAAAGACCTGAAATATTAAATGACAGTTATTTACAAAACGTACATGTTTGCACATAATAGTTATGATAAATTTGAAATTTAAAAAGATAAATTATTCAAAAAACATTATACTTGTTAGGGATAGAAGTAAAAGTAATTTCAATATTGGATTGAAACTCGACATAGCTGTTGGTTACTCGCACAGAACAGGTTTTTTCAATATGGAAATTTTAAAATGGGAAATGTGTGGAAAACATACTTAAAATGATGATTTATTTGGGAATTGCGAGGGCTATTGCTAGAAACTTGAAATTTTACATGGATTTTACTTTTAAGACATAAATGCTCTCACAAAGTATGTTATAGTATATTCGAAATTTAAAGGGGTGAAATGTTTCTCACAAACATCTAACGGGTAATTAGGATGAAATTTCAACAAATTGCGTTTTATTTAATAATATTTAGACTTTCTGCCGAAATATAACTTCTTCCTAATTTTATAGGCACACAAATATAATTTCTCCCTAATGTTAAGGAGCACACAAATATCATTTGCCATATTTCAATAACCACAAAGCCATGGATTGTGATTTCAATAATATAAAATAAAACTTATCTGTTTGATTAATTCAATTGTCAGCAATAATATTAACTAGAGGCTGACTATTTGGTTTTAAAATCCCATCTTCTGCCTCTATAGAACTTAAATTTAAAAAAAGCTAGCACTGTTCATTTTCAAAAGAACTGGCACTTTAAAATATACATTACACAGAATATCAATAATCAATGTCTATGACATGTTAAATTTTCACATCGAAACTCAATCTATTAATACCACCAGAATGATGAATTGACGCCTTATTCTGATCGTATCGTACCAAGATATCATGAAGCAGATATTAATATTTTTACTGTACTAATCTAAATATGCAACATATTAAAATTTCATTTCAAAATTCGATGATGCAATAGTACAACTAAAAGGAAGAATTGGCACCCCGTTTTTATCATCACGAAACAGACTGATGCATTTGTATTATAATAATCTGTAACTTTAATCATTAACATTTCATGCTCAAAATTGAAAACGAAATAGTACCGCCAAAATAATGAGTTGGCAACCCGTTATGCTTGTATAGTACTCAGATATTCACGAACAGGCTGAAATACTTAAATCGTATTAATCAAAAGAGACATATTAAATTTTCATTTCGAAATTCGATGACCAGATAATACCGCCAAAATAAGTATTGGCGCCTTATTCTGCTCATATCGTTCAAAGATATTATGAAGCAGAATGTAATATTTGTAATGTACTATTCGAGATATGCAACTTATTAAAATTACATTTCGAAACTCTATGATGAGATAGTACCGCAAAAATGAAGAATTGGTGCCACGTTCTGCTCATATCTAACCATGAAATCCCAAGACAACTGAAATATTTGTATTGTATTAGTCGAGATATGCAACATATTAAAATTTCATCCCGAAACCCGGTGACATGATAGTAATACTAAAATGACGATTTGGTGCTCCCTGCTGCTAATATCATACCAAGATATGCTTCGACAGATCAGTCATCTATGTTCTGTTAATAATCTTGTCCTACATCATAATTTCATTTTGAAACAAGATGACATATTTTTTTCTCTGCCCGCAGCCTAGTCTACGATGGCTAGACACAAAATTTGAAAGGCCCTCTACTATAGATAATTTGGTACTTTTAACTTTACTTTCCATAAGAAACAAGAAGGAAAAATCATGCATCAAGAAAAGATCACAAAAGCACTTCCTATGACTTGCTGTATTTTTTAACAAAATTTAGCTGCTTAATACTGTAAAAAAAAGTAAACATTTTAGAAAAGGCATAATACTTTTGAAAACCAGATTAAGGTCCCTAACAGGAAATGTAGTTCAATTCTTTTGTGCAGACCTGTATTTAATGTAAAGGTTTGTATATTATTCTATACATGGTATGATAAAACTTAGTATAGTAAGAAAATGCATAAGACTGAAAATTCACCTTTAGCAATTTCTACCACTATATGGAAACATACTTTAATTATTTTGTACAGCCCTGTATATTACCAACAGATTTTTATATGCCGCACATATTTAGCTAAAATTTAATTTAGGCTAAAATGTGGTTTAAACTTCTGAAATCATACTTTCGCACATTATTATCCCCGGGAGGTCATGTATTCAGTTCTTTGCATGGCCTTGTATATGATTTTATTTATATTATACAAACATCTCTTAGTATACTAAATATAGTTCAGCTTGAAAGAGCATAACTCAATTAAAAGCCTCTTTTAAGCCATTAACACTGATACTCCGCAAAGCTTACAAACTCTTTTGTGTAGCATTGTATATGATCTATATCAGTTATACACACTGCATACTAAGCAAAGATTTAATTAAACTTAAAAAATGCATGTCATAAATGAAATCACACTTCCAGCAATTATCGCTAATAGAAAGATACAGTACTGTATCCGAATTTTTTGTGTGTCTCTGTAAATGAACGATAAATGCTATGCATATCATGTTATACAACAATTATAATGTAGTCAGCCTCAATAATGTAGTATATCAATTTCATTATATTTGATATAGTGTAACAGAACTAAAATATGCTGCAAACCGTTTTCCCCCTGATATTATTATGTAAAGGAATTCTTTTGCGTGGCCCTATAAATGAATAATAAGTACTTCGGACCCCATATTGTCCAGAACGCATAGTTTAGTGCACTTCATAAATGCATATCAATTTCATTATATTTGAAATTACCAACATCATTAAAATAAACTTGAAGCAATATTTCCGCATTGAGCGTAAGGCATTGGAATACTTTTGACTGTCCCTGCAGATGAACTATAAAATCTACACATTTTATTTTCAATAGCGATTGTGCTATTTATTGTTAACGTCAATAACATACAAAATATTCAGGGAGAATCGAGTATATGTACATGTGTTAGAGCTCGGACAGACTGCAGACAATCCAAATTCACAAACACTTTTAAACTATGTTGGAAAGTGTTAAAAACTATTATAACATTTTAAATTATTACTGAAACATTATAAGAAAAGTATAAATTAACACATTTTATTGTTAAAATGTTGTTCTGTTTATAAAAATTATACTTAAGTTATACTTAAATTATATTTAAGTTATTTACAATAACAAAGCATTTAAGTGGCCAACAACTGGTCCAGTGATGGCCGAACACGAGAATTGAGTGGCCGACTTCTAGTGACTTTGCTACTTTTAAGTTTAACTTTTTATAAATAAAAAATAGAATCAGTTTTTTTTAAAAAAACAATTGCTGAAACAGTAAAAGAAAAGTATATAGTAACATGTGTCACTGTTAAAAATGTTGTATTGCTTTTTAAAATTCTGCTTTGAGGTATAGCCCAAAAGAAAGTGCTTAAGTGGCTGACTATTGGGGCTTTTACCCTATATATGGTCTTCACCTGTATTCTGTAACCCGGGCAGGAACTCCTTGTAGTTGTTATTAACGAAGATATTTCAAGTGTATCTGTGAATTTCACGTTACAATTCATGATATTCTGATGGGAAGAGCATTATCTGAAAAATTCACGATTCTTTTTAAATCATATTAAAGTCATCATATTTAACTACTGAGAGTTTTATGCTGTGTTGTTCAATGTAAATGAGCACAAGAATTAAAAACTTTGCTAATCTATTTTTACACATTTACATATATACAGATTATTTACAGCGAAACATTTGGTTAATACTTGTTTAAGTATAAATTCCTCACTGAGAATCCAAGATAATATTTTATGAAATCAAAAACATGTTATTTTCTTCCACTTTTGGAAGATCAAGAAATAAAACTGCAGCGTGCAAGCTGCTATCGAATTTCACATTCTACTACAAAAACTAAAGAATAAGAAAAAATGTTTTTTAATATCAATTATCTAGTCAAATCACGTGATTAACGGTGCCGTTCAAGTCTGGCTGAAAGACGCCGCTCAAGGGGGTTTACGAAATATTCCACAGTTATAAAGTAAGAAATAAAGCAGGAAAAAAAAAAATGAAAACTTTTATTGTGAGTTTGGGGGTGAGTTTAACAGATGACTGATAATTTACCTTACTAAAGATTTTCAAATAGCACAAAAAATAAAAATGAAAAGTTTTAACTTTTGTATGCTTGGAAAAGGGGAGGGGAGTAAAACTGTATGATCAATTGTTTATTGTTACAATAAAGCAGGGTTGGCAAAGTTTGTGGCACATGTGATGCTTTAGCCCTCTGAGTGGTTTGCCTGTATTTTTCCGTTTCCCCAAAACAACTTCATTCAGTTGTAAACAAAAATATTTTAAACCGAATTGTATTTCAAGATGTATATCAAATAAAGGTGCATGAAGTATATTTTAGAAACAAACAGGGAAAGAAAATTTTAATTACAATTATTTTTATAAGCATTTTTATGAAAATGCAGGAAAGCCCTCAGGAAGGTTAAACTGGTTTTAACCATGGTTAAAACCATCGTGTCAAAAACCTAGTTTTAATAAAATAATATCAAAAGAATTATTTAGCAGAATTAGATAGACTTTCAATCAATAAATTCTATATAAAATTGCATAAATACACTAAAACTGTGGGGGTATAAATTGCACAAATACGTTCTTGAAACTTATTTGCATAGGATATAGTAAACTGCAAATAGATTGTTGTATGATTTTAAAAAATTTTTTTGAATAAAAAATACTTATTTAATGATTTAGTTTATCGTTAATGTATGTTTTTAAGATGAACAGTTAACGTTTAGTGCAGGATTTTGTATTTTATTTGGAAAAAACTATATTTGAGTCTATTTCTGTTAATTAACCACTAGAAAAATAGTGAAAAAATTTATTCAGGTTTCTGTAGGACATAATGTCACTCCTGAGTTGCATAACAAAAATTGCTCAAAAAATTATAATTTTAAATTATATACTTACTATAAAGCTGCACAATAACAACTATTCAATGATATAATAATTTTATAATGCTTTTAATAGTTTGCAGAATTAATAATTACTACCTTGTAAAGATAGAGGGAAAATGCCAGTTGAGCACATTGCAAGTAGTATCAACAAAAGATGTTATAACCTCCCTGTGATATAAATTCAGAAATAAACCAGACTTTATGACTTTAATTGCACGTTATAACACATAAGTAACACATAATAGTTCACCAAAAGACCAATAGAAAGCGCTCAATGGCAAAATCAGATCATGTAACTCTTAGGTTACGCGATACATTTAAGGATTAATAAATCCTTAATTACAGTAGGAACCGATAATCCAAACTGATTTTATTTTTGAAAATTACACTTGAACAGATTAACTTGCGAATTTTTCCGGATTACAGGATGAATGTCATGGAAAATGTGCAGAAGTTAGAATTAAACAAGAAATGACAATAAAGTATGTTTTTTATTCTTTAAACAGCTTGAATAGAATAAAAAAAATAATACTATAAAAGTACAACATATGTACACAAATATAAAATGAAAATGTGCACTGTAGGCCTACTTGTAGAAGCCATCTTTAAAAAATCTCGAATAACAGTTTGTTTGCCAATCAGTATAAAATTCTTTTCTAAAATGCAAAAAGTATTTAATTCAGATGATAAAAATTTATTTTTCCTTCCAATAGTATGATTTCGCAAATTATCTACAGAAATGTTTTTTCTCCCTCCCCCTCCCCTCATCGACATGGTGAACACTGAGCTCCACAATAATAGTAATAAGAGGGTTAATTCCCTATTCTGATACATTGAATTGAGTGGTCTGCCCATGAATACAATGGCAAAGATTTCCCGAGGAAAATTTTTTGCAAAACACAGATTTCCCCCCATATAGTAGTATGAGGATGATATTTTCAAATTGGATTTTCTTTTAAAAAATTGACGAAGTCGCTACAATTTTCACTGATATATGGGACATTCTCACAATCTTTTAAGTCCCTGAATAATAATTTTTATTTTAGTACATATTCTTGTGATTTTTTATTTCATATACTGGGGAACATCCCATTGCATGATTGCGTAACAATATTAACGAGATAAATAAGTTTTGGACGATGTTGGGGGTCTAAATACCAGGAAAACTCGTATACTGTCCTGTGTCACTGATGCTGATTTTTAAGTTTGGAGCTGTCTGTATAAAATTATTTATATAAAAGTAATTCGATGTAATGTTTTCCGAAACTGGGACAATTGTTTTATATAAATATGCAGCAAAAAATTAACCTGCACACATTTTTATGGTTGATATTATTTTTTGAACTCTGTCCCTAGGTATTAGATTACTTACCATCCCTCTGTATAAAATTTTTTTAATAAAAGTAATTCAATGTAATTTTTTTCCGAAACTGGGACAATTGTTTTATATAAATATGTAGCAAAAAATTAACCTGCACACATTTTTACGGTTGATATTATTTTTTGAACTCTGTCCCTGAGTCTTAGATTACTTACCATCCCTCTTGCTAAACTTATACAGAAAATCACTTCAGATGCAGCCACAGAATTTTTTTCAAGTTTTTTCTCATGCAGAAGTATGCTAGAGAGAGAATGTCTAAAATCCTTTGATAGGAAATTTACTGCAGAATTTAAATATCAATTTCAAGCATCGTGGCTTTATTGGTAGTCTTACCATCCAAGATTTATTCCTGCACTTTTCGAGGTAAATTAAAATTTTTTTTAAATTAATCCAATGTAAATAACTGTTTCTAAAAGTCAATGAACATTGTTGCTATCACTTAATCTTAACATGATTTACCTAAAAATAGTGGTAATTTTCCTTACCATCCCCTTTTTTTCCCCTTCCTTTCCTTCTTTAACACCCCTTTAAGGCAATGTTATACCAAAATTTTGTACTAAAAATACTACATTGTTATTATTTCTTTTTTGAATGTTCTGTGGGTTCTATGCAAATTCATTATAAGTAAAAATTTAGAAGAAAATGTAAAGTTATAGTGGTAAAATGGTAAGGAAAATTAAACCTCAGTTAAATAAAAAAAATTTCGCTGCTGACCATTTTTTCTTTATTTTGATCCATTAAGGCATTCATCTATCAGATTAAAATGTTATTTTAGCAAGTTTAATTTCACCAGATTTGCTGTCAAAAGATTTGAGAGATCCCCATATATTTTGTATAAAAAAATTATAGATTTTATTTAAATTAATCCTAAATTTTTAGTTTGATAATAGTTAAAAATCAAATTTTAGGTAAGCTCAACACAAAGAATGTGAAAATTTTGTAAAGTATTGCTCATAAAAATATCAAAAAGGTGTAGAAAAAACCAAAGAAGTTTGAAAAACGCTTATATTAAGAAAAGGACAGGACTCATTACTTGTGCACATTGAAAGTGTGATGTGGTCTTGGCAGAAAGTGGATCAGTGAGTTCGCTATCCATACTATTGTGGGGCTCATTGGTGGTGACTGAGCTACTTAGATTCTCAATTTTGAACCGTTTGTAATGGGTTGTTACATAATTCCTCATTTTGAAGTTCCATTGGATTATTATAAAAATCTTTAGGAGTGGTTAAACAAGGAATACAATATTTTTCTGAAAGTCGTGCTGGACCTTAGGATGCCGAATTAGAAGATTTTTTTCCTTTTCTATTTTTATCTGAATTTCGGGTAATTCGAACAGGCACTGGTCCCAATTAGTTTGGATTAGCAGGGTTCTACTGTATTTGGAATCATTAAAATTATGTAGGTTTAATCTAAATTTTGCAGAGATAAATTGTTTATTTTTTTTACAGTTAGAAGCAGAAAGTAATCTATCAGTTGGTATCTAATGGGCATGTTTGCTATAAAGATATGGACTATTACACCACATACATTCAAAGAACTTGACGAAAGCGATAAAACACATTGCTAAATGATGTATTAACTTTAAAATTACATTAAAAATATACAAATCAACAGTTTCAACAGATGGCCTCTTCTAGGGCCATCATCAAGATCTGAGAGTAAAAAACTATCACATTTAAATGTTTTTTGATTTCACAATTTCAGAGAATTTAAAACAAATCTCTGCGAGATTGCGAGCGTAAGAGATTGTGGGTTCGATTCCCGCTGGTTCCATTGCACAAACTCTTTGTGTGGAACTCCCAGGGTGTATTTCTCTTGTGTTGTAATATTTCCTTGTGCTATCTTGTCTCCGACTTATAAGCGGGCTCTCATGTCAAGCACACAAGTCGTATGTTTGTTATTCAATATAATAATGTTGTTCAAATAAATAAATAAACAAATCTCTGAAATTGTGAAGTCAAAAAACATTTTAATGCAATTGTTTTTTACTTTTAGATCCTGATGATGCCCCCAGGAGAGGGTCAAAACTAGTGATGGGTGATTCTCGAGAATTCGACAATCGAGAAAAATCGTCATCGTAAAAAATCACAATCGATACAGCCATCGATTAATTCCTAGAATCTACAATCGAGATGTTTTACAATCAATTATAACGAGAAAAGCTAAAAACAGTTATTGGAAAACTTAACTATTATTCTGGCCGACAATTTCATAGTAGTGATAGGGCTTAGTGATGGGTGATTCTCAAAAATTTACCAATCGAAAAAAATCGTTATCGTAAAATACACAATCGATACAGTCATCGATTACTTTCAAGAATCTACAAAGGAGATGTTCTAGAATCGATTATTCAAATCATTATTTTTACATATATATAAGGCAGATTTTATTAAATATAGGGTAACTGAAAACAGATGGAATAAAAATACAACAAACTATTAGGGAGGCTATAAAGGAGCCATAAGACTGGAAAAGTCTTGTAAGGGTTCCCCCTGGTTGAAAAAAGCTGAAAAAACGCGAGTAGCTATGAAGCGGTAAGGGGAGTTTAAGTATCAAAAATTAGAATTTTTCGGCAATTAGCACCAAAATGGCCAAAGAAATAAGAATCAAAAGCATCCCCTAGTGGCAAAAACATGAATTAAAGGATGATAAAAGGGATCAAAAATTTTTATTGATTTTTCTACGTCATTTGAGATTGGATCTTTAATTTCCCCATTTTTAGAAAGTCTTCGACTGGAATACATTAAACGAACCCCCGCGGGGAGCAAAGTAGGGGGAGGGGCAAGGAAAGTGCATAATATGAATAAGTGGTCACAGGACTTTCCAATGATATGTCACATGAGGGGTTAGGCTAAATTTAGAAAAGTGCCCCCGCGCGGGGGCAAAGTAAGGGGAGGGGCGCGGGCGATATATAAAATGAAATAGTAGTCACAGAGCTTTCCAATGATATATCACATGAGGGATGTCAGCAAAAGATAGAAAAGAGTCCCAACTCCCAGGATTCCAATTATCGTGCCCCCTGAAATATACCCTGCCCATCCTTCTCTTTGAAATTTTCATATATTAAAAATTATTTATCGGACGGCTCCGTAAAAAAATCCGATCTAAATGTTTAAAAACGCTACGATTTCAAAAAAGTTCGAAAAGTGCCTCTCTCGGGGCGCCAAACTAGGGAGGGAAGAAGAAAGGTTCATAATATGAAAGAGTAACTTTCCGATGATATATCAAATGACTGGTCCAAAAAAAGTTTGAAATCTACCCCTCCCACGTGGGTTCCCTCTTTTATCCCAGAACATACCCGGAAATCACGCAGCCCCACTTTTAAAATTTTATATTTAATAAATAATATTTATCGGAGAGCTCCATTAAAAAATCTCATTTAATGATATTTATTGAAGAAATCTCTACAATTAAAAAAAAAAATTCACCCCCCCCCCCCCTTCCGGAATTCAACTCTGGGAGGAGAAAGGTTCATAATATGAAAGAATGGTGAAAGGACTTTCCGATGATATGTCAAGGAGAGGTTTGGTAAAAGTTTGAAAATTACCCGCCCCCCAGAATTCACTCACCTTCCTCTTTGAACTTTTTATATTTAATAAATAGTATTTATCTGAGTCTCCAGGTATGGGGCAGCTTGGCAGAGCTAAAATAAGAGACATTGAAAATTCGGGGCAAAATGACACTAAATTTAACAGTAAAGTTTGAAACTAGGACTATACAGAACTCAATACATAAACCACTATGCATCATAACCCACATCGGTTAATAGCAATAAAAAGATAAGTGCCAGTTAAACTGATGGCACTGAGCTCACAGGTTATTCACACTAATTGTATATTATACTCTTATTTCAAAGAATAATGTCCCTCAAAAAATAAATGAAGGGAAATATCCCCCCTTTGCCCCTTTTATACTTAACCAATGAACCTCCAAATCTAATCAGGGAAACTCCTTAACTATAATAAATCAGTATATCAAATTTGAAGCAAATCAGATAATTCTGCATGAAAAAAAGAAACATATCGCTAAATTAAGGTGTGTCTAACCCCTTTAACCCTTTTATACTTAACTAATGAACCTCCAAATCTAATCAGAAAACCTCCTTATCAGAACGAACATAGAAAAAAAAAATTAAAGTAAAGTTAATAATTCTCCATGAAAATCCATTTATCTAAATTAAGGGGAGGGGACTTGCCCCCTTTTCGCCCTTGTATACTTAACCAATGAACCTCCAAATCTAATGAAGGAAGCGCCATATCGGAATAAATCGGTATATTAAATTTGAAGCAAATCGAATAATTCTGCATGAAAAACGCTTTTATCTAAATTAAGAGGGAGACTAGCCCCTCCCCTTTATACTTAACCCATAAACCTCCAAATCTAATCATGGCAGCTTCTTAACATAATAAACCGGTATACCAAATTTGGAACAAATCGAATAATTCTGCATGAAAAACCCATTTATCTAAATTAAGGGGGGCGGACCAGCCCCCCCTTCGCCCCCTTTATCCTTAACCAATGAACTTCCAAGTTTAATCAGGGAAGCTCCTTAACATAATAAACCGGTATACCAAATTTGGAGCAAATCGAATAATTCTGCATCAAAAGCCCATTTATCTAAATTAAGGGGGAAGAGGGGTCCAGCCCCATTCTCCCCCTTTATACTTAACCCGTAAACCTCGAAATCTAATCAAGGCTACTTCTTAACATAATGAACCGGTATACCAAATTTGGAGCAAATCGAATAATTCTGCATGAAAAACCAATTTATCTAAATTAAGGAGGGGTCTATCCCCCTTTCATACTTAACTAATGAACCTCCAAGTTTAATCAGGGAAGCTCCTTAACATAATAAACCGGCATACGAAATTTGGAGCAAATCGAATAATTCTGCATGAAAAACCTATTTATCTAAATTAAGGAGGGGGGGACCAGCCCCCCTTCTCTCCCTTTATCCTTAGCCAATGAACCGTCAAAACTAATCAGCGGAATGCCTTATCAGAATGAATATAAAAAAAAATTGAAGCATATCGTACATTTTAATCAAGAGTTATCGCGTTACGTACATACATACGTACGTACGTACATGCATACACACAGAACCGACGGGTACATTAGCTCTCAGGCTTAGATAGCCTGTGAGCTAAAACGAGATTGGATAAGCAGATGGACTCCTTTGAGAAATTTTGACTTAAACCAGAAATGCGGTAAGTTTGACTCTGAAAGCTTCATTTCCATCTCACATTTCGTCAAATCTCATCTGTATGATTTTTCCAGCATTTCGACGCTTCCAGATGGGAAGCTGCTCGATGGTTGGTTCTCTCGCGGTTTTAAACCTTTGGGGATGGGAAGTCTCTCGTGAGTTTCTCTCACCCTTTTCAACCTTTCCCGATGGGAAGCCTCTCGCTGGTTTCTCTCGTCCTTTTCGAAATCTCCCAATGAAAAGGCTTTCGAGGATTTCTCTCGTCCTCGGCAGAGAAGAAAAGTAAGAAAATTTATCGAGAGTACCAAGGGACGAGATAGAAAAAGAGGCATGACAATGAGCTGTGAAATGAAGCCCTAATTTTCAAATTTTCTCTTATTTTAGCCCTACCAAGATGTCACATACCTGGAGCCCTCCAATAAAAATTATTTATTAAATATAAAAATTTCAAAGAGGAAGGTGGGTCGGGTGATTTCGAGGGAGGAGGACGTGAGAGTGGACTCATGCAGGGTGCAATTTTAAAAATTTTACTGAACCCTTCCTGTGGCATATAATCGAAAAGCCCTTTGACCGCTCTTTCATACTATGAACCTTTCTTCGCCCAAAGGGGGATGGGGAAGGGGCGAATAAATTTTTAAAACAGTAGCCGATTTCTGTAATAAATTTAAATATCACTTTAGATGTGGGTTTTTTATTCAGTCTTCCCGTAAATATTATTTATTGAACATAAAAATTTTAAAGTGGCGGCTGTGTGAATTCCGGGGCGAAAGAGTGGGCCCACGAGGGGGAGCAATTTTCAAACTTTTTTTGGACCAGTCATGTGATATGTCATCGGTAAGCTCTCGGATGATGCTTTCATATTATGATACTTTCTTCCTCCCCTCCCCAATTTGGCCCCCACTGTGAGGGTAGTTTTTTCCGTTTTTATCATTTTAGATCGTATTTTTTTCTGGAGCCCTCCGCTAAATATTATTTATAATATATGAAATTTCAGGACACTTTTCCAAATTTAGCCAAGACCCCTCATGTGACATATCGTTGGAAAGGTTTGTGACTACTTATTGATGCTATGCACTTCCGGTGGCCGCCCCCCCTGGGGGACACTTTTTCAAATTTAGTCAAGACCCCTCGTGTGCGATATCGTTGGAAAGGCCTATGACTACTTATTGATGTTATGCACCTCCGGTGACAGTCTCCCCCAATTTGCCCCTCCCGGGGGACAGTTTTTCAAATTTAGCCAAGACCCTCATGTGAGATATCGTTGGAAAGGTCTGTGAATACTTATTGATGTTATGCTCCTCTAGTGTCCATCCCCCCATTTTGCACCCCCCGGGGGGACATTTTTCCAAATTTAGCCAAGACCCCACATGTGAGATATCGTTGGAAAGGTCTGTGACTACTTATTGATGTAATACACCTCCGGCGACCGCCCCCCCCCCACTTTTCCCCTACGGGGGTGTTTTTCTAAATTTAGCCGAGACCTCTCATGTGACATATTGTTGGAAAGACTTATGACCACTTACTCATGTTATCCACCTCCCGCACCCCTCCCCCCTTTGCCCCCAAGGGGAGGGCATTTTTATAAATTCAGATCCAGACTTCCCATGTGACATATAGTTGGAAAGGCCTAAAGACAAGTGACGACTTAATCATATTATGCAGCTGCTGGGCCCCTCCGCTCGCTTTGACGCCTCCCCCAAGAGATCTGGTCAGAGGTTCATTCGTTTTGATATTATATTTTTTACAAGATTTTGTAGTGCGTGCACACCACACCCGCCTGCTATCATATATCAGTGCTGTATATAGCGGGTAACCTGTTCGTTATATCATATTACAAGATTACGTATAAATTAGGGGCCCCGATTAAAGGAGGGGCCCGCTAGCGGTCGAAGTCACCTAGTCTTTATTAACATCGACTCATTCCAGTTCACCCGCAGACGATTCTTGATAAATGTATGACGTATATAATACATAATATATGATTTATAAAAGAAATTTGCAAACTGTAGTCATCGAGAAAAAATTTACACAATCGAAAAATATCGAGATGTCCATACAATCGAGAAAAATATCTTGTTATCGCCCATCACTAGTCAAAACCGCTGATTTGTATATTTTTAATGCGATTTTAAAATTTTAAAGTTAATACACCATTTAGCAATGTGTTTTATCGCATTCGTCAAGTACTTTGAGCATATTTACTTTCTTTAAGATAGAGCAAACACATTTCCCTTCCAATACAAAACAGTATTGCTATTACTTCAAAACCAGTTTTTCTTGCTTTCCCCCTATATTCTTTAATGTGAAAATATCAGCACACTAATCATATATAATTTTTTTTTTTATATCTTGTTTGAAATTTCATACTTTTAAATGATTTTTTTCAAAATAAAAACACTCGCTCAATAATGTCAATTCTATGGGAGAAATTCTTTTAATATTTAATTTGAATTTCAATATACAGTACAGAACCATTTATTCGGAATGGTTGGGGTCAGATGTATTCCGGATAACTGGTTGGGCATTAAAGCAGCATCCATTTGATAAGTTTTGTGGAATATATGTGGTTGTGGCATTATTTCTGATTTTAAATTATTCGACTACTTGGATTAAAAATCAGATGCAAGAAAGATCAAAAGTTAATCAGAGTTTGAAAGAAGGTAATTTATGAGAATCCCTTGCGAACAAAAATTCTTCTGTTTCTTCTGCATAAAAATTAAAACATCTAAAATACAACTAAATATGCTTCCATTTCAAATACTAGATGTTGTCATCAAATTATACAATTGTTTAAAGCAATGCATATGTCAAACTGGCAGTGTATGGCACTTCTTTCTGCAGAGATTTTGAAATCAGTCTATTAGAAATAGCATTCCGGATAACTGGTTTTCCGGTTAACTAGTTTCTGGATAAATGGTTCCATACTGTATATATATATTTTTCAATGGATAGTTAATATACATTTCTACAGATTGTTTTTTTTTTTTTTTTTAATTTGCCAATTTCACTTGCAGTTTTTAAAAATTATTATTAGGATACTTTCACTTTAAGAACAGGTTTTGAACTAAATAATTATTTTTTTTCTCCAACTGGTATGATGAATTATCATTTATCCCTATTTTCAGGAGATATTCTGTAAATAAGGTAATTTCATTAGTAACAGATGATTGTTAGTCACTAAAAAATATAATTTTGGAATAAAAGGATTAAAATATCATATTTTAATCTATTTATCCCAACATTTAATTTGTTTCTCATTTATAAAATAATGTTATTGTTATTATTCTGTGTTTGTACTAAATGAAAAATAATAATAATAATGCTGCAGAGAAAATATTTATTAAAAGCTATAGTATATATATATATTTAAATAAGTTATTCAACCAAGTATGCAAAAGGGTCACACCAGAAATCCACATAACTTGGAAATTTAGTCATAAACAAAGAAAAAAATTATAATTTCATTTTTGATTGCAATTTAACATATACTAAAACTACATTGAACTATCATTAAACAAAAGCAATGCTATATTAACAGCATTTTTTCTGTTTTGTTCCGAGTTTACTTAAATATTTGTGTTTTTGACAGTTAAAACACAGTTTAAACCTATGTCATGTCATGTCATGTCAAAAACTAGTTTTTGAAGGCTAAAACGCAACTCAGCAATAAAGTAACAGATAGAGCGGAAAAAGTTTTTTTTTTTTTAAAGCAATGATTTTTAAGATTTTAAACTTTATGAGCTGAGGGTCAAAGAGGGAAATGGATTTTTTAAGGGGGGGGGGGGGGGAAGAGAAATCTTCATGATCAATTATTTATCGTGACAATAAAATCACTAATTAAACAGTTTTAAGGGGAGAGAGAAACACGAAACAAAATTTTGAGAGGATGAAATTTTAATGAAATGAATGTGATGGAATGAATTGTTCTTGTAATTTGAGACTGATTATTTATTCACTATATATAAAGTAACAGAGTGTAAAAAAAAAAAAAAGTATTGTGGTGGGAGGAGCAAAAAGGTGAAGTGAAATTTTGAAAGCAAGGGAGGATTAAGATTTTTTTTTTCTTCAAAGAATGAGAAATTCAAAGAAATGCAGAAGAGTTTCACTCCTGATTAAGAAGTAATACGAGAGTAAAATTAAGCACTTTTTGTAGATTTTGCATGAAAATAAGTATTTTTAAGCACCAAAAATTCCTTTTGAAAAATGTAAGCGCTTAAGGCAACACCATACGAACTCTGTTGAATGTCATGTGAATTAGGGGGATTCTTCACTCACTTGAAAACACCCACTCCGTCATGTTAAACCAATGGGGAGGTTGTTTTCGAATTTCTTGTTTAAATTTGAATATTTTTTAACGATTTTTTTTGCATAGGATAGCTGAGCCCAAACTTGAATATGACTCTTTTTTACTTTTTCAATTTTGGTTGCAGATTTTTTTTTTTTTTTAAATACTTTTAGTTTCCAAATCAGTTTCGAAACTGAAGTACCTTTTTAAAAAAAATCTGCAACCAAAATCGAAAAAATAAAAAAGAGTCATATTAAAGATTGAGCTCAACTATCCTATGCAAAAAAGAATCGCTTAAAAATATTCAAATTGAAACGAGAAATTCGAAAATAATCTGCCCATAGGATTAACATTATGGAGCGTGTGTTTTCAAGTGAGTGAAGAATCTCTTTAAGGGATAAGTGCGTTTTAAAGGAGCTACTTCACTCACGTGAAGATACTCGCATGATAAGTTAACCCTATGGTAGCATTCTTTTAAAATTTATCCTTTGCATTTGAAAGTGTCCTCATTAAAAAAAAAAAAAAAGAAAAAAAAGCCCCCCAAAATCAAAAAGTAAAAAAGGATTTTTGTAGAAATCGTACACAGCTATCCAATGGAAATATATATATGTATATATAACTGTTTTATTTAACTTAATCTTATCATGCTTGGATACTATGTGCGGGAGGATATTTTGAAAATCAACTGGTTTTTTATTCGGTATGTAGTGTAATATTTCTATTTTTTATGCAATAAATTAAATATTTAAGGGGTTGTATTGTTTTTTCCATTTCATGCCATTTGATAATGTTCTGTTTTCATCTTGAAACTGTTCTCTTGATCATATTGGTTGTTTGGGTACAGGAGAAAAAACATTTTCAGCTTTTAGCTTTTTTTCTCACAGAAAACAACCGATTTGCTGATATCATTGAATTCTGTACTCTTGAAAACGTAATTCAATATATAAGTTTTTCAATTTTTTTCGGTATCCATATTCTTTTTTTTTCTTCCCTATTAATTCTTGTAATTATGTATAAGGCACTTTATTTTATACATACAGTTCTATATTATAGGTTTGTGGTATTCATTTTTATTGTCAATTCATAATAATGCAGTTTTTGATGATGGCCGGTAATGTTTAATTAATGGTTATATATATATATATTGGAATGAAAAAGAAATATTTTAAACGAATGCCCTCATAGGATTTCTCTTTTATTGGTGTAGCATATACAAGCTTCATACACTTAAGAAGAAATAAAAATCCAAGGAATCTAGGAAAAAAACAATCTAGGGAGTTCGACAATTTAAAAGCAAATATATTTTTTCATATATTCCACAACCTCTAAAAAGCACACACATCTTAATTTTTAATACCTTACTTAATGAGAAAATTTTCAAACAGATTTTATTGTATTAAAATTTAATATTTAATGCCAAAATTGCTAGATAGCAATTTCTTGCACTAACCAATGGTCACGAGGCCAGTCAAATCTCAACTACTCAACAGTGCATCACATGTACCGAAGCAATGTTTCAAGAGAAGATCGTACGGCATATATAAATAAAAAAGAAAAGTGCCCAGTTAAACTGATGGCATTGAGCTCACGGGCTGTTCACACTAATTGTATATTATTTTCTTATTTCAGAGAATAATGCCCCTCAAAAAATAAATGAAGGCGGATTAGCCTCCGTTCCCCCTTTATACTTAACCAATGAACCTCCAAATCAAATGAAGGAAGCACCATATCGGAATAAACTGGTATATCAAATCTGAAGTAAATCGAATAATTCTGCATGAAAAAACCATTTATCTAAATTAAAGGGGGGGGGGGGGGGGACTAGCCCCCGTCTCCCTTGTATACTTAACTAATGAACCTCCAAATCTAATCATGGAAGCTTCTTAACATAATAAACCGGTATACCAAATTTGGAGCAAATCGAATAATTCTGCATGAAAACCCCATTTATCTAAATTAAGGGGGGGGGGGGGGTGGAGAGGAGGAGATACCACACTTTCCTCCCTTTATACTTAACTAATGAATCTCCAAATCTAATCAAGGCAGCTCCTTAACATAATAAACCGGCATACCAAATTTGTAGCAAATCGAACAATTCTATATGAAAAACCCATTTATATAAGTTAAGGGGGGGGGGGGGTAGCCCCCTTTATACTTAAGTAATGAACTCCCAAATCTAATCAGGGAAGTGCCTTAACATAATAAACAGGTATACCAAATTTGTAGCAAATCGAATATTTCTGGATGAAAAACCCATTTATCTAAATTAAGGGGGGGGGGGGGGACCAGCCCACCTTTATCCTTAAACAATGAACCCCCAAATCTAATCAAGGCAGCTCCTTAACATAATAAACTGGTATACCAAATTTGGAGCAATCGAACAATTCCACATGAAAAACCAATTTATCTAAATTAAGGGGGGGGGGGATAGCCCCCCTTTATACTTAAGTAATGAACTTCCAAATAAACCGGTGTACCAAATTTGGAGCAAATCGAATATTTCTGTATGAAAAACGCATTTATCTAAATTAAGGGGAGGGGGGACGGGACTAACCCCCCCTTAACAGTGAACCCCCAAAACTAATCAGGGAAGTGCTTTATCAAAATGAACCTAGAAAAAGAATTTGAAGCAAATCGGATATTTCTGTCAAGAGTTATCGCGTTACGTACGTACGTACATACAGAATAGGCGGGCACATAAGCTCAAATAAGCTCTTTGATAGCCTGTGAGCTAAAAAATATGGCACATAAACTTTTCTTTTTTTTTTTCTAGCATGGTAATAATAACTTGACTGTTTGTTATGTTTGTAAGCCTCAACAGATAATACATATATCCACCTCTATTAAAATTTAATTTTTTGATAAAACCAATAGTAGTGACTAATTTTACCATAAAAGCCTTATTTACATTTTAAGCTTTAAAAAACTGTTATAGTCGCATTGGGCTGAAAATAATTACCATTTAGTTCTAATCTGCATTTTGTAAATCTACATTGTAGTGTCAAGAAGTACATAGACAAGGATTTATATTTATCAGGAAGAAAATGCATCCAGAAAGTAGGAAGGAAAAAAAAAAAAACTTTTCATGGTATCAAAAACAGTTTATTAATTACAAAAACAAAATTATATACACAATGATTTATATTTACACATTCTCATATTATAAAGATTACAAATTTTCATCATATTCGAGAATTAACTCTCTGATATGTGATAACTTTGCTTTAAGAAACTCAAACTTTTTTCGAGAAGTAATGTAAGAATTCTTTGATGTTTTCTTATATTCTTCACCAATTTCAAGTTTTATTTTCTGAAAGAAAGATAAACAAATAAAAGTTGCAAATAAGTAACTAACATTTACAAATTCCAAACAGAAAATTATTTACCTCCATCAATATTAAGATATAAAAATTACAAAAATAATAAGGAAACAATAATAATTTAAAATATATCAGTTAAAGAAACATTCTTGTTTCAGTTGGTGCTAAGCATTTGCCACTAAATGCAAACAATCAATTTTGGTTAACTATTTGGAAAATGATTATTTTGCTAATAGCTTCCTGAAAAACTAACTACCATAAGTAATATTTATTCAAGATTTCTTTCTTTCTTCCCCCTTAAAGAAAGATAAAAGGAAGAGGGGGAGGAAGCAAGCTAAACCTAAGATCAGAAGAGGAATCCAGTGATAACTCATATCATCTTTATAACACAGTATTTTAAACACAAATCTCGACAGCTTCAGAGAATATTAACATATTCTGTATATGAGGATGCGAGTTTCAAAACTTGTCTTATCCAGAAAATAAAATTATGGGAAAACACGAAAAACCTCTGGCTGTATCCATTGGGGTTCATTGTAAACCAAGATTTTACAATAGCAGAATTTTTTTTTTTTTTTTTTTTTTTTTTTTCAGATTGTTGTGTTTTTTCGATGCAGGTTTACCAATAGAATACATTGATAGAGAAAACACAATTTTTAAAGTTTTGGATAAAGCGAGTTTTGAAACTCACATCCTTATATAGTAACTAAACTACAGGTTTTACGTGTCACAAATATTGAAAGAGGCTGTAGCAAGCAAAATATTGTTAAGTATTTGTTTTAAACAGGAATACTAAATTGAAAATTCTAATTGCAAACTAGTGAAGAGTCAGACATAAACAAATTCAATATTGATCTAATCTTTAAATGTTGGGACAGAGAAACAATTTTTTCTTTCTTTTTTTTTTTTTTTTTTTTTTCAAATATTGAACTACAAATTTAGTATTTTAAATTGCTATTTAAAGCTGCATTTTAAAAACTCTTCAAATTAATTATCTTAAATGGAACTTTCAAGTAAAAAAAAAAAAAAAAAAAAAAAGTTAAATGTAACCTTTGTTAATACTTTTGAAAATTGTCAAATTTTTCAAGTTTGGCAAATGTATTAGCCACTAAACAAAATTTTCTAGCATGCCCCCTATATTTGATTCTATTCTTTTGCTGTTTAGAATTTTACTTATTTTAAAACATCATTTTCAATGCTGAGTAAAAGAAGTGATTCTTAAGGACTGCTTATCGACCAATATCAATCCAAGTGATTTTTTTTACATTAATCCGTAATCTGCTTTATAAATCTACAAAAAAATAAATAAATAAAAAATAATTTAAACTAATAATTTTTTACATATACAGACATATGTGTTCTTGATAAAATCACTTGCAAATTTTTATCTAGGCTGTACTTCTGCTATTTCTAATTATTCTACTCAGCAAGACATTTTCAGTTAATGAATTATAGAAATAGCTCAAGTATGTTTTTACTGACATTCCAACGGAATTTCATGCAAAATCAGTATCAGCCCTATAGACAGCATTTTGTTACTGGCTAGACTTGTGCTAGAAAATAAAAATCAAAACTGCATAAGTGTTTTTTTTTTCCTTTCAATATTTATCAAAAACAAAAAATTTCTAATTGAGTTAATAAAAAAGAAAAAATGGCTAAACGAGGGAGAAAAAAAAAAAGAGAGAGAGAGAGAGAAATTACATTTGATTTGTTTATTAGAGAATACCTAAATGCCCAGTAGCAGAAACAGTGCAGCACGGAAGCAGGCGCTGCAGATCAATCCACAAGCTTAAAAAGAAATGCTGAGCTTAAAAAATAGCTAAAATTTACTTTAAGTCTCTAGATTTATGGTATTTGTGTTATCCTTTTATTATACAGTCTGACCTCGTTATCCCAATACCCGGTTTTCACGTTAGTTTTTCAAAGTCCCAATTTTCTGTATATGATTTTAATGTAAATAAACTCCGGATTTTACGTCGTTGAATAATTTTCCACTCCGGATACCCCAACGGTTTAGGAAAATTGTCCATTTTTCATAATCCATCTTATAAGCACAGAAATTAAGAGGTAAGAAATGTCTTAGCCAAACTTTTCACAGAAGTGTCTAAATACCCATTGAGATAAATGAGAAATTTTACTTCCAATCCTTTATCTGCATAAATAAACCCACACACTATGAAAGACCCACTTAAGCTGCAAATAGACATATCACTCTACTGAAGGTCTTTTTGTTCTGGTCAGGTGCGCTTTCTTGTGGTTACACGGCGGTTTTCAACCGAATAAAACCGAAGCACTGCACTGCATTCAAACGATCAGAAATTATCTAACATACATTTCTGAAACGACGAATATTACTTACAATTCATTGTATAATATTGAAAAAAGAATTGTAGGAAGCACATCTAGGGAAAAGAAAACCTTAATTAATCAATATTTCATGTAACAATAAAAATACAAGTCATCATAAATCTGATTTTTATTTCTTTCAATTGTGTTTTTGTGTTTATTTTGTTTAATAATAATGTTTTATTGCTTAAAACTGCAAGAACAGTTATGAATTTAAAATTATCTTAAATTAATTAAAAATACAGCTTTTTGTAAACATATTTTTCTCTAACTCCGGCTACCGCGACATTCCGCTTATGAACACACTTTTATCTGGTCATTAGAGTGTCGAGATAACGAGGTTCGACTGTAGTTTCTTTATAAATGCAAATTTTGCTTATTTTATGGGTTTATATTATTTCTTATGATAGTAAGCTTAGTCTAGCATTGTTAGGTCGCAGATAAATTTTAGTTTGCTGCAGACGGATACAGAAAATTCTGCACTTTGGAAGGTAAAATAGTTTTGAAGACCACCTACATATTTAACAAACTTCATTCTAATTCCTTTTTTTTTTTTTTTTTTTTTGGTATTGTCTAGCAGTGTATTTTCCTATCTGAACTGAGTATGCCACAGAAGCCATTTGCAGAAAAATCATACCTCCACAATTCCTATCGCATTTGAAAACTAATAAGATGCATACATCACTCTTGTATTAAAATGAATACATGATGTGTAAAGAACAACATAAATGAAAGCATAAACAGCCAAAAAACTTTAATATGCAAACATTTCAAATCTTCATAATCAAATTTCTTTAGTGCAAAATGAATGAAAGTGAGTGAAGAAAAAATAGCAGTAAAAAAAGTGTTACTGCTACTATTTTTTCGCTTTTTCTTTCATTCTTTCTTTCTTTCTTTTTTTTTTTTTTGGAAGAATAAAGAAAGGTCTCCTTTCATGAATGCTTTGAGCAGCTAAATTCTAAATTTATTTCAGCTGCTTGTGCTTTTCATTAAGTTGGTTTTACATGTCATGCATTTATTAAATAATATTTCATGAACAAGTAAAGCAATGAAAATGAGCATTTTACAATAATTATTCAATTCCCCTCTTAGGAGAAACCTTTTCCAATGGCTGTGCTGCCATTTTTAAATCATAAATATGCATTAAGGCACATGTTCTAACATATACATCTTTTAAAAGGAACAAAAGAATGTCTGACACATTCTCTTATTTTTCTATATGCCTGCAAACTAAATTAGAAATTTTTGGTTATTGTCTAATATCTACCTTTTATCTCAATTTCAGTTTTCTCGGCAAGTTTTCTTCTTTCAAAGCCCAACTATCAAAACTTGTACAATAAAAAACCCCTTTTTATATATTTTGATTTCTTTCTAATGTTCTTTATGAACAGACACATGCAAAACATCACTGAGCAAGCAGTGAGCTAAAACTATACTCTCAGTATTAGAAAAGTGAATGTTTGTCCTCATAATCAAGATGCTGCAATTTTGACCAAAGACGCTCTGATTTCCTAAACTAGGTACCCCCTTACCTTCTATGAAAGAAAATGAGAAGCAACATTATAGCAATGAATAATCTCTTTTTTTAAAAAAAGAGAGAATCCTTGAGATAGGTCTAGCTCCGAAAAGTATAAGAAAATGCTTGAAGGTCAAAGCTGTGAGAGAGAATGTTAGTACAATTATAAAGAATCTCGGGAATTGTCATATGTAGGATAGAAATTTTAGTTGCATTTAACTGCCACTGGTATTGTCCTCGCTGCAGCTTCCATTATTTACCTTTCTGAACACTATTAATTACAGAAGATATTTTTGGCATAGTGAAGCTTGGATGAAAATTCACATATTCCCCAGTATTAAAATGACAGTGGCTTCGCTGCAGCTTCCATATTTACCTAAAGGTAAATATGAAATGCAAATATATTTCAGAAAGTTCTGAACGCTATTAATTACAGAAGGTATTTTTGGCTTTGATGAAAATTCACACATTCTCCAGTATTAAAATGACAGCGGCCTTGCTGCAGCTTCCATATTTACCTTTCTGAATGCTATTAATTACAGCAGGTATTTTTTGCATAGTGAAGTTTGGATGAAAATTCCCATATTCCCCAGTATTACAATGGCAAACAAATGCAAATCATCCTATACAGCGACATCAACCATTTAAACTTTTTTTGGACAATGCAAGAGTTGACAAATAAAAGATCAGCTTTTGCAAAACTAGGCTGTATCGTTTCTTGTTTCACACTATACCATGCAGCTAAAGTTAAGACTTAGTAGTGGCAAAACATAAGATTTTATTGTGTTAACTAAATCAATGTTAGTTATTATGAAAATGATAAATTCTTAAAATACTGCATAATGTTAATTAATTAAAAATTTTAAAACACAGCAAAGTGTCTGATATTGCAGTATCAGTATTTAAATAATGTATTTATGCATTACAAAAATTTCACTATCACCAGACAGATCAAGAGTTGACAGTTTTTTCCCCCTTGTGGTCTGTTTTACGAAAAGTAAAAGCTATTTTTGAATTTTATTATATTTTTGTGAAAAATAACATTTTGTAATGAAAGATGAAATCCAGTTACTCAAATTTGAACCAAGCATTTAATAATATCATTAAGTCCTTCTGTTAAAGTTTTCCTTTCTGATGAACTTGTTTTGTTTATAAATCACACATTTTAAACACAACAAAATAAAAATAATTAACGAAGAGTACATTTTGATGGAATAGAATTTTGTGAAGGGGACCTGAAAAGGCTCCAAATTTTGTCTGGATCAACCCCTGAAGATTACTTGATGATTCACTCATTATTCCATTGGCTTTTCAGAAAGAGCTCACTTTAAACCACTACTTTCTAGGTAGTCAACATTAAAGAGCAGATTAAATTCTAAGTTATAATTATTAAAAGTAAAGTGTAATGGTTGAAACTTTAATTATTAAACATAATAATAATAAACAAATACAAATAGTTATTAACTTGCAAGCAGCAAATTAGTAGAGAAAATATGTATAAATGCTGTAATGAAAAAGTAAAAGTTACAGTAAAAGTCAGTTATTTGCTACTTTATATTAATGGCATGAAAGCCTTTAGTTGGACTAGTTCAAATAAATAAATAATTTTTAAATATCTACCATACCTTATATTCAGGTGATCCTTCAGTATTTGCATTTAAGTGATCAAACAAAGTTGAAAATTTCTCAGAAATTTCTTTCATCTCAGTTTGCAGTTTTAGATATTCTTCATACACATCATTAAAATCTTTAACATACTGGGACCTTTGTTCCAATGATTCCACTTTGGTGTACTTACTAAGAGAGGAAGTGAGACAGTGAGAAATGCTGTGTCATAAATTACATAAAATGTATGCTAAAAATTATAATTAATATAAAGTATAACTAATTAAGATCAGACTGGTGTACATAAATTATAATAGAGATCCAAAATATATTTTGAGATAATTAATGCATGAATTATGGTAGCCAATAGTAAATTATAGATATCTATGTTATAAAGGGCAAACTTTTCCATCCGTAATGTTGACGTTGATGTTGGCAACAGCAGAAGATTAAATTTCGCATTTACTGCAATTTTTTTTAACATTTCACATTTTCAATTTTTACACCGTTGAATAAAGAAAAAAATGCACTTACAAATGCAATTTGTTTCAAAACTGCATTGCAATTTACTTTTTTATGGTTATTAAAATAATTTTCAAGCATGAAATATTTTTTTCTTTTGAATTTATCTCTATTATGTGTTAAAAATTATGAAAGATAAATCAGTTTGACTTAAGTTAATATAAATAGTTCAGCCTTTGTTTCCAGCTGATATTCCATAACAAAGTTAAAAGAAAATTATCAATAAAATAAAATAATACAATTAAAACAGATATTTAATTGAACTACACAACGTCGGAATTGATAAAAAAAAAAAAAGTCAATGGCCCCAAATACCAGTAAGCATGAGAATTTACTGGTCTGCAGGTATCATCACTGGTCTGCTACATAAAATTCTATTAAGTGCCTTTAACCCTTTGAGTCCCCCCCCCCCCCCACAACATAAACAAAACTTACTTTGCAGCTATTCAAAATTTTCAGCATATTAAAATGTAAAATTATAATGATAAAAATTAAATAAACAACAGTGCAAAAACAAAAACTACAAGCTTATTAATTCAATATTTAGACATTATTTGGATATCGATTATTTATTTCAACTGATTGTAAGGTTTAATGCAAATTTTTTATTTATTTATTTTCTTTTTTAAAAATGAAATAAAATTGCGTGATTTGCGTTCAATTGCAGTTTTCTCAGAGCCAGGAAAATTTTACATTTGTCTGTCAGAAAGGAAAAATAAGTTACCGGTCCTGCAAACCACTAAATTTTTCAAATTAGCATTCCGATTGAATTTTCAGTGACTGAAATAATCAGAATTAAAAAGGACTGCTATAAGTAACGAAATCTTTGTCGATTTCTTCAGATATTAACTCATATGAAAGCATAGCTTTTAATAAATTTCAAAACTTTATCTGAATGCAAAATTGACACTTATGTAATAATATACATAATAATAAAAGTAGCCTGGGAAGTCCGGGTTGGATCCAGTGGTGGGATTCAAATAAGCCCCGAATAATTTTTGATTCATAAACGCGAAAGGAAAATAAAGCATCACACATAGATTATGAAACACTTTCCAATATTATAAGAATACTGCTAAAAAAACTTTGATATTTTGGTAGAGTGAAAATAAAAATTCCTGAAATATGTTTCCTAATAAAAACTTAGTTTATTTAACAAATACTTGACAATTATGAAACCCTGGTCAAAAGTGTTATCGGGAAATGCATAAAACAGTATAATACAATAAGAAAATGTAAAGACAATACAAAAATAGCAGAAATGTAAGCTTAAGAATTGACCAGTGTCCAAGGTTCTAAAGTTGCAATCAGTTAGATATAAAAAACAGTAACTTTAGGAAGAGCTCAGATATTGCTGAAATTCAGGGATGATTCAGCGTAAAAAAAAAATTCTGAAATTCACAGCAAATTTTCTGAAAAGTTACAACAGAGGGGGGAAAGGGGAGATCCACTCTTGACACTGTTTTTTTTTTTTTTTTTTTTTTTTTTGTGCCCCTTTGACGAAATTCTTGATCTTTTGATGGAATTTACCGTTTTTCTGCGATTTTTTGTCGAAATTTGAGTTTTTTTTTTTTTTTTCGTGACCCTCTGATGAATTTCGCCCGCGATCCTTTGACGAAATTGCCAATTTTTTGCGAACGATTGACAAAACAGATTTCGGCTACCATTTGTCGAAATTTGCGATATTTTTTAAGTCCGAATTTACGGACATTCGGTGTTTTTTTTTCCCCCCCTTTTTGGAAACGAATGCCTTAAGTTTTCAGAAAATACGAAACAGAATCACACCTGCCGAAACTCCAATCTCGTGTGAATATGAACTCATTTAATACCGAGACAAGATTGCTCAACAACTACAAGGTAACAAACTACTACAAGGTTACTACAAGGTAACAAATATAAATGATTTCAAAATAAATAAATAAAGCAATTTAGTTAAAACTTTTTGAGGATCTAATTTCATTTTTCTGCTAATAAACATTATCATTATAATTGTTTTAAAATAAACATACTGCTTTAATTAGATTAATAAGTGCAATAAACAGAAATCATTAAAAAAAGAGAGAGAGGTGGAAGACAACTGACTACCAAATACTTATAAATTACAGACAGTATTGTAGTCGTAAAAAAACCCCAGAGGGTATATGCTAAAGTCATGCCTAGAATATACGCTATAACTTTATTTGAGAAACAGAGGGTATACGAAGCTTCTTTAAAAAAATTCAGACGGTATACGAGGTATACCTTCCACTACACCACTGATTACAGAACTGCATTTGCAGAATGTAAAGAATATACCATTTATATAGCAATATAACATGGTTCAAAATGCAGACCACAGACTGTATTTTGGTAACTAACTTCATCCCCAATTTAAAATTTTGACTACAAGAAATAAGCAGTTTTATATTTTTGGATCACTGTTATAAGTTTCATACACAGCAGCACCACACCAAATAAATTGTCGAAAGATCATATTTGTTGCACAAACATGAAAAGTTCAAAGAAATAACTCTTATTCTTTTTAAAGCAGTCAAAAAATTATTTTATTCATAGACTCCTTCTGTTAGCACGTGCACAGATGTCTATGGTTGCAACAAATTCAAAATCACATGTTTTTATTTTGTACATTCTGGCCAATGGTTTATGTATCAGTATAAAATGCTGATTTTAAAAATTTAATTCTATGTCAGAATTGAAGACATTGTTTTGAAGAGAGAGACAACAACAACAAAAAAGCCACTTTTAATCTGGAATTCTCGGGACCGAAGGCTTTCCGGATTTCGTGTCCTCCCGAATTAGGTAAAAAAAAAAAAGAAAGCGGGAAAAACGCAAACTTTGTCAAAGAATCACGAAAAAACACAAATTTCTTCCAAGGACCACAAAAAAAAAAAAAAAATGAAATTGCGTCAAAATATAGCCAAAAAAAAAAAAAAAAAAAAAAAAATTTTTTTTCAAAGCATATTAAAATCCTCTGCAATTTCGTCAAAAGATCGCGAAAAAATCTGCAAATTTCGTCATAAGATCGTGAAAAAACCCGCAAATTTCATCAAAAGTTCACAAAACCCACCGCAAATTTCGTCAAAAGATCGCAAAAAAAACAACGAAATTTCATCAAAAAATTGGAAAAAAAAAAAAAAAAAAAACGAAATTTCATAAAAGGATTGCAAAAAACACGCAAGTTTAGTCATAGGATTGCAGGGAAAAAATACGCAAATTTCATCAAAATCTCGTAAAAAAAAAAAAAAAAAAAAAAAACAAATTTTGTCAAAAGGTAGTGAAAAAAAAAATTCTTCAAAGGATCGCAAAAAAAAAAACCCCTTTATTTCATAAAAAGATTGCGTAAAAATGCGAATTTCGTTAAAGGATCGCAGAAAAAACGCATAATTAGTGTCGAAGCCCCCCACCCCCCCCCCACCCCTCTGTAAACTATCAAAAAAATTGCTGTAAATTTCAGATTTAACTCAGACAAATAACACAATTGTGTAGCCATAATATTTTGTCGAAGTGAGAGGCAGGGTGTGAAATATCTGACGATTTTTTTAAAATAACAAATCGGGATATAAATTAATTTTAAACTAAAATTTGACAGAAAAATGACTTTTTTCTAATTTGGGGGGGGGGGGGTGTCCCCATAACTGATGTAACATATTTTAGTGGTTACACATTGCAACAAAATAGACCAAAAAAACATTAGGAATCTGTAAAGTTTTCGAAAAATTTCAGAAATTGCAAAATTTTAGTAAAAATTTACAAATTTAGAAAATTTTCAAATTTTTTTTCCGGATAATGGGTCCTGTACTGTATTATTTTTTATTGAACATAATGATAAGCCACAGTGCAATATTTGGCTTGTTCAAGTTTTAAGTATTACTAAAAATTACAATAACAACTGACATTTATACCAACTTAATAAAGCAAAGTATCAGAAATACTGCTGCAAAGAATTATTTGTTAAAGCTGTTGTCAAATCCAAAAAGGCCTAACTTTCTGACACATTTTAAAATTCATTTTTGTTTAGAAACACATGGAATTGGCAATGTTTTTATTAAAAAATTATGTAATTGAAAGACATTTTCCATTTTTTGGTAAACACAAAAATCTTTCTGAAAATACCGTCAAAGTTGGCATTTTGAACTAAATTTCAGGACGTAACAGTGAGAGAAAGGGGAAAACTGTCATCACGTGACAAAAATTACATATAATTTGATAAGCAAAAAATGGAAAACACAATTAGGTTCCAAATCGGTTCAATCAATAGTCAGGCATGCCAGATTTGTGCCTCTACTTTTAAACTAGTCGGATATACCAATCCCAAAACTTTCTTCTATCTCATGCATGTTAATACTTGAAAATTAGCCATCACACTAACAAAATTAAACGGCAATCTATGCCCATCATGAGGATTCTATAGATACGAAATTCCGTGCATTAGTACTTGAGATATGGCTATCTACGAAATTGTGTAAATGCAGCAAAATTCAGCCTAGCAGCCCCACCTATTGGGTGCTTTACACCAAAACATATGTTAAACAAAACTACCAAGCAACCACTTACGTCAAAGTCTAACTGAATCTGAAGTTTGGGGAAAATCCGTGCATTAGTTTTTGAGATAGAGTTATTGTGAAAATCATGAAAATGCCAGCATAGCAGCGCCACCTATTAAACGATTAACACCAAAACCTAATCAGCAACAACTTGTGTTAACATCTAACTAAATCTGAAGTTAGATGAAAATTCGTGCATTAGTTTTTGAGATAGAGCTATTGCAGGAATCGTGCAAAATGCAGCACAACAGCGCCACCTGTCGAGCGATTTACACCAACATGTAATCCGCATCAAGTCATATCAAGGACTAACTAAATCTGAAGTTTGATGAAAATCCGTGCATTAGTTCTTGAGATACAGCCATTGCGGAAATCGTAAAAAATGAAGCATAGCAGCGCCACCTGTTGAGCGATTTGCACCAACACATAATTAGCATCAAGTCATATCAAGGACTAACTAAATCTGAAGTTTGATGAAAATCCGTGCATTAGTTCTTGAGATAGAGCCATTTCGGAAATCATAAAAAATGTAACATAGCAGCGCCACCTGTTGAGTGATTTACACCAAAAACTAATCAGCATCAATTTGTATCAGGGACATGGGTGCAAGTTTGAAATTTGGTCAAGCCTGAAAATATTTTGAATCCCCCCCCCCCCTTCCCCACTGAATGAGCACGCACGCACGCACCGAAGCACCACTTAGACAAAACCCAACACGTCAAACATTATACGCAGTAACATTGAATTATGTTGAAACGAATTAAAAAAAATAAATGCATATGCATGCAAAACATTCATATTCATGGAAACAGTATTTGAAAAGTTTAATTCACAGAGGCTAGAGCTAAAACAATGAAGTTGACATGCTATGACACATAAAATTGGGAAATACTCAAGAATGTGCATGGGCATACTTATACACAATGTTTTTGTAATTTTAAAAATATCTACCCATAAATGGCATGAAAAAAAAAATATTACCTCAAATATCTGCAGATCAATCTTGTTAATTTCTAAGGTAGTTGTCTTTTTCTTTCTTTTTTTTAAATGTTTGATTACATTACACAGTTTGAAAAATATCCTATTCATATCCACTTTTAGATTATAGTAAAACTAAGTTCACTACCTTAACAACTAGTAATTAACAATATGCAGTTTAACATATAAATTGCAGAAAAATGGGTATGAAGCAAAAATTTTACAGTTTTTTACATGTGGAAGCAACAGTTTAAGAAAAAGTGCTCAATCATTTCAGGAATAAATATCAAAATAAATAAAAGTACCTTAAAAGAAAGTTTAAAAAAACTCAAAGAACACTAAAATACAAATTACATTGATGGTAGAAGTATAAATTACAGCAAATGAAATTATTCAAGTTCTATCATATTTTCATTTTATTTCTTCTAGCATTAACAATTTTTTTTTTTTTTTGCATGTTAAATTACCATCAATTTAACAAAATTCACCAGAGTTATAAAAGAAGAAAGTCAATTGGATATCTTCTCTTTATAAAAATAGGAAACATTCATTTGTTTTTCCCCGACCATTTGACGAAATTCACATTTCTATGCGATCCTTTTAACGAAATTCGCATTTTTTCCACGGTCCTTTGACGAAATTCGCGTTTTTTCCTCGATCTTTTGACGAAATTTGTGTTTTTTCCTCGATCTTTAGCCGAAATTTGCGTTTTTTCAACGATCTTAAGCCGAAATTTGCGTTTTTTCCTCGGCCTTTAGCCGAAATTTGCCTTTTTTTTCAACGATCTTTGTCCGAAATTTGCGTTTTCTGAACGATCTTTGTCCGAAATTTGCATTTTCTGAACGATCTTTGTCCGAAATTTACGTTTTTTCTACGAAATTCGCGTATTTTTTACGATCTATCGACAAAATCCGCATATTTTCCCATGATCTTTCGACGAAATTCATGTATTTTACACGATCTTCTGACATAACTCGCATTTTTACATGATCTTCTGACATAATTTGCATTTTCCGCCATCTTTTGACGAAATTCGCATTTTTTCCGCGATCATTTGACGAAAATGGTGTTTAATCGCATCTTTTTCGCGATCCTTCCGACGAAAATCGCGTCTTTTTGGGATCTTTCGGCGAAAATTGCGTCTTTTTCGCGATCATTTGACGGAGATCGCGTCTATTTCGCGATTTTTTGACGGAGACCGCGTCATTTTCGCGATCCTTTGAAGGAAATAGCATCTTTCCCGCGATGCTTTGAAGGAAATTGCGTCTTTTTCGCGATCCTCTGACAGAAATAGCATTTTTTCTAGAACCATTTGACGAAAATAGTGGGGTTTTTTGCGATCCTTTGACGAAAATCGAGTCTTTTTAGCGATCCTTTAACGGAGATAGCGTCTTTTTTGCTATTCTTTGATGGAGACCGTGTCATTTTCGCGATTCTTTGACGGAGACCGTATCATTTTTGCGATTCTTTGATGGAGATCGCGTCCTTTTCGCGATCCTTTGACAGAGATAGCGTTTTTTTTCTGAGATCATTTGACGAAAATAGTGGGTTTTTTTTGCGATCCTGTAACGAAAATCGTGTCTTTTTTGTGATCTTTTGACGAAAACAGAGTCTTTTAGCGACCCTTGGACGAAAACCGTGTCTTTTTGCGACCCTTGGACGAAAACCGCGTCTTTTTAGCGATCCTTTGATGGAGACAGCGTCTTTTTCGCTATTTTTTGACGGAGACCGTGTCATTTTCGCGATTCTTTGACGGAGATCGTGTTATTTTCGCGAGTCTTTGACGGTGATAGTCTTTTTCGTGATCCTTTGACAGAAAGTGTTTTTTTCCGTGATCCTTAGACTTACCGCGTTGTTTCCGCGGAAAAGTAGATTGTCTGAAATAATATATATATAAGCTAGGATTTTCAGATTGTAATCAAAATTTTAAACGGGTTGGTCAAAAAGTGGAGTTATTTTAAGCTCGAATCTTAAACATTTTGCGCAAATCCTGAAAAATCTAAAAACGGATTTTTTTTTTTTTTTTGTCCGTTTTTGGAGATTTTTTCGTCCTGCTTCCGTCCTCGGGAATTTTCAAAAGCCGGAATTCCGTCCTGTGGCCGGAAAACTTGCACCCATGATCAGGGACTAACTGAATATGAATTTTTATTAAATTCTGTGCATTAGTTCTTGAGATAGAGTGCCCACAAAATTTGTGTCACACACACACAGACTCACTCACAGACAGACATTTTGTAAAAACATGTTTTTCGGGTTCTCTGACCTCTAAAACGTGTAAATCCGTCGAAAACCGGAATTCGAAAATTTTCATGAATCCAATACTTTCTTCTTGTAAAGATAGAAGAAAGTAAAAATGAGTCAGAAAATGCATTAGAAAGTTTTGCGTTTGTTGAACAGGGAATTTAAGAACCACCTTAAATGATTCACAGTAAAGACATTGGGAAACAAAAGGTTTGCTACAATTAGATTTACTTTATCTACCAGTGAGTATGAAGGTAGCAAGAAAGACTTACTGGTCTTTCTTTTCCTTACCGGTTCTCAAATCCGCTGTTCAACAACACAAAACTTTTTGATACACTTTTTAACGTAAAGGTACAATATTAGCAGTCATGACTATTAAAGTGATTTGGAATCGAAAAGAGTTTTCCATTTTTTGATAAATAAATTACTTATCAAGGTTGTGAGATGAATCTCACATTTTTTTCCACCTATTCACCGGTCTGCATCTGTGACGGTGTCGCGGCCGTGCTTTTTTTTTTTTTTTTTGTTTGTTTCTTTTCTTTTTTCTCCCGTCTCTCTCGCTGACAACCTTAGCATAGACCTGTAAGTTGGCTTTCCCCCAGTGCTTGTATACGCACGCCATTCATTCATTATTCTTCCCTTCCTTTTTCTCTCCGTGTTTCATCCGAGGCTGTAAGTGTGTGCATGCTCAGTAGAAAACGGGCGCTTGCTATGATTTCAAACGAGTGACGTTTCGTTTCACGAACAAATTAGATTGCGTTACTTTTGGTTTCGCTTTCTCATTTGTTTTCCGAATACCGGTGGCTTTTGAATTTGGTCAATTGTTTTAAACCTCTCGCTTAATTACTTTTGCGGGCCCCGTAGCGATGTTTATATACTGTCTCCCTTAATTTTTTTAGGCAGTTAAAGTTCTGACGGGATGGCCAAAACAACGATGTCGATATCTGGTTGTAGTTGTGCCATTTTTTTTATCAACGAAGTTTTTGTTCTTCAGTGTTCATATGTTCAGTTCATATGCAATATTCTCTCGGGAATTTTTTTAATCTAAGTGCTGGTATTTTCAAGAACAATTTACGGGTGATCAAAATTGAAAATTATTCATCTTCATCTAAAAATATACTTAAATAAAGATTGATTTAATCTCAAGAAAGTGTAGTTTCTGTCTCTTCCTCAACACTGCTTGTTTCAAGTAAGATCTTTTCAATTTTCTCCTTTTAAAATGACCTAAAAGAACTAAGTGTAGGGTTATTGTCTCCATTTCTAAAAGAAGAATTTTTTACAACAAACTAATTCCAAAATACGATCACAACAATTTGTGAATATTCTAATATTCACGTCACAATTCTTGGTGCCGACTTTGGAGAAATTCTTGAAAAATGCACCCTGGAATTATGAGAGACGGAAATACGTATTTAATTTAAAAAAAATAATAATAATATGTTATAATGCTGTGATATTTTAATATTTTAGTCTGAAGCTGTTAATTTTTTTGAAGAGTTTATTTCAATATATTATTTTGTTGAACTTATATTTGTATTTGGGGAACAAATTGCTCATTTTTATGTACTTTGAAGAGATTTTTTTTCTGTTCTGAGAAGTAAATGGTAGGAAATATCTCCTTTTATTTTTGCAGAGCATGATTTTTCTTTCGATTGTATGAAGTGATAGAAGATATTTTTGTTCTTAGTATGCAAATATTTTTACAATGACCTATAATTTTACATTGTTTGAAGGGGCATATGGCAAATATTAAGGCACAATTTATTAGAACTATTGATGTATTTATATATTGTTGGAATTAGTAATTTATTTGAATGCTGTTTGTTTGAATTATTGCATTTATTTTTGAATTTTGTTGTATTTATTCATCATGACGTCAAAAATTAAACCTCTAAGAATAATAGTGACACCTTTTTCGGGTGATCCCGAACTTTTAGATTTTTTTGCTGAGCAAGTTAAGGCGACCATTTCTTATTCTAACTGGAGTAATGAACAGGCACTTATTTTCCTCAAATCTAAACTCTCTGATCAGGCATTAAAATTTTATGTTTCCTCTAATGCATGTAAAAAGGCAACTTCTCCTGAAGACTTGTTTGATATTTTTAGAAAACATTTTAAGACAGAGTCAGCTACCTCCATTGCTCTTAAATACAATAGTATAAAGTTTCTACCTTCAGAATCTATCCGGAATTTTGCTACAAGGTTAGATGATGTTGTTCGTAAACATTTTCCTCAGTTGCCTGATCCCTCCATTGAACAGATTCTAATATCAAAATTCACTGATCTCATCCCTAATAATTTAAAAGTTCACATTCTTACACAACACATAGATTCGTTTGACAAAATGATTGAAGCTGCTGCTTCATATCAAGAGATTCTTGATTCTGTTCAAGCACCTATAATTTCTAATTCGGTCCCACCTTCATACAGTATGTTACATAACTTACATGAACAACCTGAGGATTCTCTGTCTCATAATAGTCATTCTGCGGACTCATCAGAGGTGTGTAACAAACCTCACTCCGCTACTTCAGGTGATAACTCATCTTGCAATACAGAGTTCAGGCACAATTCTTCCAGAAACATAAGACTTAGTCATCATTTCAAACATTCGTATAAACGAATTATTTGCCAGTGGTGCACAAGATCTGGACATTCAGCAGATGTTTCAAATTGAAATCAAATTTAACTTCCAAATCAAAACAAGCATCTTTTAAAAAACGGCATCACAACTTCTCAGATGATAAACCACATTCATCCGACTCTCGACATTCTTCCTCTAAAATTTCGACCTCCCGTCAGAACTACTCAAATAAAAATCCTCATAGGTACTGACACGATTTGGGGAGAAGTGGGTGTGGAGCTGCTTCACCCTTGTGTCATTTTTCTCCACAGTATAACTCTCAAGCTGTCTCTTTCAATAATGTAAATTCTGATAAAGACCTTGCTGTTCCCGTTTTTCAATGTGAAAGAACATTCTATAATTCAAACATAACTCCTGAATGTTTTCAAGAGTTAACTCCAGACATAAATACTCAACTTCCGTCCTTTAATGATTTTTCTGCCTTAAGTTGTGACTTTACGCCTTTTCAAGTCCAGAATGATATTATTGTACCGCGGTCTCCATTGACTAAAATTAACTATCCGATTTCATCACAGAGACTTGTGAAATCAGTTGCTAGTCAAACAAATAAAGAAATTCCACTTTTTGCAAACTCTGCTATACAAACAACCTCATCTGTAAATGACATAATCTTTGTTGAGTCCATCGAATTTCTTCTCCATGCGGAAGTTGATCAACCTATCCTTCCAATTATTCAATTAACTATTAACAAGAATCCTGCAAATTTTCTTCTCGATTCAGGTGCAAGCATTTCTCTATTATCAAAATATTATTTTCAACGTATAAAACAGCATGTACATTATAGCAGAATTGCTTCAAATGTAAAAATTACCACGGTAAATTCTGCTGTTATTTGTTCTGGTTGTATAAACTTGTCATTTAAGATAGGGAAATTTTTCTACAAACATTCTTTTTTTCTCATTGATATTCCTGAAGATTCTAAGTTTGTTGGTATCCTTGGCTTTGATTTTTTGAAATCTCATAGAGTTGTTATTGATCTACATAATAGCCACATTAAGATAAATAATAACCTACTTGACATCTTAGACTCTGTTTCTGCTCAAGAGGCTGATCAAACACAGGATTTACAAGTCAACACTTTAACTCAAAAGAGGTCTCTACCTGAATCTTCCAATAAAAATGTATCAGTGTCTGTTAATTCCAATAATAAAGTACATAGTTCTCTTCCTTCAAATAATTCTTGTTATTCAAGAAAGAAAGTCGTTATTCCACCTGACAGTACTGTATATGTACCTGCGGTGTCTTCCTTTCATTCTTGTGATCAATTTTTGTTTGAACCAAAGGAGTATGAATTACCAACTTGTGCATATCAATCCATAATTTCTGCAGAACTTAGCTCGAAATCTAAAAATGCTAAAAACCTCAGTAGTTACTTTTATATTCCTATCACTAATAATGCTGAAGAACCCATTCACATTAATAAAGATTCAGTTTTGGGAACAATTCACGAGATAGATGAAATTCAAGAAGATTTTGATACTCAAAATATTAGTTCTCCCCATGAAATTAATTTAATTCAAGCTTCTACTGACATTTTAAAGTTAAGAAAATCAGAGTTTAAACTTAGTAATTTTAGCCTAAATCATCTACTTCCATATCAGAAAACAGAATTACAAAATTTATTAACTAAATATGATACAGTGTTTTCTTCTTCCTTGAAATCTTTGGGTCAAACGGACAGAGTTATACCTCATATCCAGTTTATCTCAGATGTTCCTGTTAAGACCCTGCCCTTCCCTGTGCCACAATCTATCCAAGAAGAGGCAAAACAGCAATTGGACACGTTAGTTGATGCAGGAATTATTGAAAGAAGTATTTCCGAATGGGCATGTCCAATGCTTATGGTTAAAAAGAAAGCATCCTCTCCAAATGAAAAACCTAAATTTCGAATGGCACTTGATCTAAGATTAATTAATACCATGATTCGTAGTTCTTCTTATCCATTACCTAGAATTGATACTATTATTAACAATATTTCTAAATTTAAATACTTCACCACATTAGATTTTCCATTTGCATATCATCAGATAAATCTCCCAGAAGAATTTCGCAAGAAACTCTCGTTTACTACCGAATGGGGTACTTATAGTTTTTCTCGTTTAATGTTTGGACTCAGATCCGCAGCCTCTTCATTTCAAATGTTAATTGATGCAATAATCGAAGAAAGAAAATTACAAGGTGTTTATGCATATCAGGATGACATTATTGTTGCTGGTGATTCATTTCAAGAAATGATTCACAAATTAGATGTTTTGTTTTCAATTTTACAGAAACATAACCTTACCTTGTCTCCTGCTAAATGCAAATTTCATCAAACAGCCATAGATTACCCTGGTTTTCATTTGCAGAATCATACTATCCAACCAGTGTCTTCTAATATAACCAAAATTACATCTTTTCCAGCTCCAAAAACTAAGAAACACTTAAAAAGATTTATTGGTCTATGTGGTTTTTATCGCAGACTTATTCCCAAATATTCTAAACTTATGGATCCACTAATTAAACTTACCTCTCCAAAGGTTCCTTTTACATGGACGCCAGATCATAATAAAATTTTTACAGAAGTTCAAAACATTTTTTTCTCAAAACCTTTTCTCTCCTTGCCTGATTGGTCCAAACCATTTTACCTCAATACAGATGCAAGTGGTATAGCTATTTCCGGTGTCCTTCTACAAAAGCGAAATGGTCATCTACTACCTGTGAGTTATTTTAGTAAATCTTTATCTCCTTCAGAAAGAAAATATCCTGCTCTGAAGCTAGAATTGATGGCAATTGTGAAATCAATTAATGCATTTAAATTTTTTCTGTATAATAGACATTTTACGATTTTAAGTGACAGCAAACCTATTGAACATTATAAGTCTACTAGTTCACCAGTTGATCTGACTACGAGATGGTTGGTTGACCTTTACAATTATGATTTCACCTTTCAATATCTTAAAGGCGAGAGTAATGTGTTAGCAGATTATTTCTCTCGTGAAGATTTTACAAATAATTCTCAAGATCTTAACACTAACCCTGCTTTAATAAGAGATAAAAATATTCTTCCAGTCACTACAAAGTCACCAACTATTGAGTTGCATCACATAGATGATCAAAACCAACAATCTCAAGACCCAAAAATGGAAATTTCTGAGTCCACATTCCTCTGTGAACAGCGTAAGGATCCTAAAATAATGAAAATAATTGACTCCATAACTTCAGATAAACCTAATCCTAAGTTCAAAAATTATTTTATTCATCCTGATACAGGTTTACTTATGATAAAACGTAAATTCTTACAACCTGAAAATTCACCACATATTAAAATTATTGTGCCTCATATTTTAAAGTCAAAAATCTTGCATATTTGCCATATGCCTCACTTCGGTATTGGAAATACTTATAGAAGACTACTCAAAAAATTTTACTGGTCAGGAATTTATAAAGATACAAAAAATTTTGTTCTGTCCTGTGAGTTATGCGTTAGACATAAACCACGAAGAATACCTGCAGCACCATTACAAGAGATGTTCATTCCTTCTAAACCTGGTGAGCTCGTCTCAATGGATTTCCTAGGCCCTTTTTCGAATAAATTTTATGTGCTGACATTCCTGGATCATTTCTCAAAACATATAGAGTTATACCCGATCAAGATTGCTACTGCTCAGTCTGTTGTTAAATCCCTGACCAACTACATCACCACCTATGGTCGTCCGGCTTCTTTAATGTCTGATCTGGGCCCTCAATTTAATTCACAAGTATTTGATAATTTTACGGAGAGCCTCAAGATCAGTATTGTTCATTCATCCTCTGGGCATCCTCAAACGCAAGGATCATCAGAGAGAATAAATACCAGCATTAAGTCATCAATTGCTACATTAGCTCAGGAGGGATATAATTTTCAACAGTCCCTAATGATACATAAAAGCTTATATAACGACACAATACATTCTTCAACTGGATACTCACCATCTTTTCTACATTTTGGCAGATCTATATCCAATATTTTTGATCTTTTCGATTATCCTGATCTGGAAGCGTTATCATATCCGTACGATTACTATCAGCATATGTCAACAATGAAACATGTGTACCAGAAAGTTTATGGAAACATGAAAGAGGCTCAACAGTTACGTAATCAACGTCAACATAAACGTGCTCATCTACGAAAGTTCCAGTGTGGTGATATCGTTTACATTAGAACTAATGATGCATTTAAGCCAAGAAACATTGGTCCTTATGTTGTGATAAATGTAATTTCAGATGTGCTTCTTTCTGTTAGGGTTTTAGAAGATGAACTGGACAAGCCTTTTACAATAAACATTAATAGAGTAATACCTGTACAGAAACGCCAACAACACTTAGTGTTGCAAAGTCCTCATCCAATTACACCTCTACCCCACAACTATAATTTATGAAAAAGACATTAATATTTGCATTTAAATATGTATTTTCATAAATATTAATAGTTAATTTTTTTGTATTTATTTTTAGGTTTATGAGTAGTTGCCCCTGACAATGTGATGATGTTAAGGCAATAGTTTGTTCACCTAGTATTCTAAGTTCTAGTAAATTTCATTTAATTTTAGCAAAAACATGATGGTAATATCTGTTCTAAGTTATCTGTCTATTCCTTTTTATTTTTTTGGTACCATGTTTCTCATTTATAAATTGACATGATCAAGCTTATTACATAGAAATGTATAATGATTTTGATAGTATGTTTTTAATTTTTTTTTCTTTTTTGGAGATCTCCACTTTTTTTTATTTTTATACAGCAATATATATATACTAGCAGCCTAACGCCCGCTACGCTGGTCAGTTTTTCTAAAGAAACCTTGAATCAAACTAAATATATCTCTGAATTTGATCAGGCGTTTTAAAGCAATATGGACAAGGACATTTCCCTGGAATGCCCAATCTAATTGGTGAAAACAATATGAACGTTATTACGCTATTATATCTTTTGAGCCATACAAAATTTAGGCTGTTAAGGGCCAACTTCTTTCGTTGATCATTTAGTGTAGTATTCGGTGAAGAACGATAGAACAATATGTACTATACTTAAAAGGGTTCATGAAAAATTTTATCAATGCAAATCTCATCAGAATCTGTTAATTGGACATACTGAAAATGCTAATCGTTCATAATTTGGTTCGCCTGCTTCTAAAACATTCAGCCTTAATTCTATAATCAAGCAACCTGATGACCAAGCAGCACCAATCGAATGATATGTGCTTTATACTAAAACATTCACTGAAAAATTAACTAACCGAGCAAGTTCCATCGAAATCCACTTAGCAGGATCTTTTAAACTGGAAAATGTACTGAATCATTTCATAAAAATAATCTAATTAGTAGTTTAAATCCCGTGAAAATTCATTCAGCGGAACCTTAAAAAAAGCCAATCTTTCGAAATTGAGTTCATCGTATTTAGATCTTTACCCATAATTATTTAATTAAGCAACGTAGAACATTATATTTTATACTGACATCTTTTCTGTAAATTCTCTAACTAACAATGTAAGCCCCATCAAAATCAATTCAGTAGAAGTAAATTTAAAAGCGGCCGGAATAAAATTTCTCTTTGCATTTTACATAAGTTAAATATAGCTATCATGATCGCTTTAACCTGATTATACAGAACTCTCAGGGATGTAGTGGTAGGTATGCATCGCATCATTTCTGTATTTTTTAAAAACTCTGCACAAACTTCCTATAGCATTCTAGTATACATCCTTTGTCTGTAACGTATTATCCTCCAATTTTCTTTACTATACCACGGAGACATTTTTACGCATAGCTTCGTAACTAAACAGTTTTGAACGATATGATAAATATTGAAAAAAATCCCTGAAATATTATCTAACTAACTGGTCAACTGTCATTAAAATCTATTCAGTAAAACTTGAAATCTTTCCTAATCGAGTTCACCTAATTTTAGGACTCCCGTAACTATTACGAAGCAACTTGGAACGACGGTGTTTAGATTAAACTATTTATAAACCAAATTTACTATCTAATAGTGTAAGTTCTGCAAAATTATGTCCAGTAGAATCTGAGTTATAATCAATCGGAATGAAATAGGAATTTACGCTTTACATATAGTAGCCCGCTACCTTCGCCCGCTACGCTGGTCGGTTTCTCCAAGCGAAACTTTAATCAAACGAAATATATCGGTGTATTTGATCTTGTGTTTCATAGCAATAAATACATTTATCCCTAATGATCATACGCGTTGCTGAAAACAATATGAACGCCATTACGGTTTTATATCTTCTAATGTCTCAGACAAAATTTGGACTGTTATGAAACAAATCTTTTAGTTGATTATTTATAATTCAATATAAAAAAGAATGGAAGAGCAATATGTAGCATATTAAAATCATCCCTGAAAATTAAAAAATGCAAATCTCATCAAAATTCGTTCAGCAAAACCTTCTAATAAGACAAATTTTTCATAATCGGGTTCACCAGATAATACAACATTCAGCTATAATTCTATAGCAAAGCAATGTAGAACAACATGTGTTATATACTAAAATCTTTCCTGAAAAAATATCTAACAACATTGCTAATTAACTCAGTAGAACCTTTTAAAAAGGCTAATATTTCAAAATAGGGTTCACTGATTAAGGAACTTTCGCACATAATTCTATAACTGAGCAACGTAGAATTCTCAAAACCCATTGAAAAGTAGTCAAGTTATAAGCGGTCGGACCGAAATTGCCCTTTTTATTTTATATTTGAAGTTGATAGTTAAATATATCTTTCATAATCAAGTTAACGTGATTGTAGAATTTTTAGGAATGTAGCATAGACTATACGCCGTAGACCTTCTGGTGATTTTTAGAAACTATGCACTCTATACCTATAACATATATACTCTCTAATATATACCATGCCTGTAGATTTTATACTACTTTTTTTTCAACTACACCACTGAGAACTGTCCTCATAGTTCCATAACTGAAAATGTAGAATGGCATTTCAAATATTGCAACAATCCCTAATATTACCTAACTGTGCAACTCCAATCAAAATACGTTCAGTAGAACTTTAAATAAAAGGTAATCTTTCACATTCGGGTTCACCTAGTTTTGGAACTTTCTCTTGAAATCTAATTTTCTGCAATCTGATTTGTTGCCAAGTTTGTGCTTCAGAAAAACAATAACCCAGAAGAAAACTTCGCTACAGAGAAGTACCATCCATGCAAGAAGTACCAACCATCCACAAAAAATAATCTAACTAACAGTGTAAGTCCCATCAAAATACATCCAGCAAAACTCAAATTATGAACGGGTGGAAGGAATAGCAAATTTGCATTTTATGTAATTACAGTAGATGTATCTTTCATAATTGCGTTTACCTTTCTGTATAGCTTTTCCAATAGCTCTATAACTAAAACTAAGCAACGTAGAACACCGTGTGTATACATAAAAACCGTTCCAGTAACATTACCTAACTAATAGTGGCATATCCTATCAAAATATTATAAAGAATAGGAATAAAATGCAAATTTCCGTTTTAAATATGTAGTAGATGATGATTATACGATTTTCTGTAATAAATTCATCATGACGTTTTCGCTTCATACATAAGCGATGCTTTCAACATTGTAATTAATACACCGATTGAAGAAGTATCCGATTACGGAAGATTAACCAGAAATTCCATGAAGAACTACCCAAAGAAGGGTGAATATAGGGCTTTTGTGATACTTTTATGTTAGCCGCTCGCAAGTAATAAATCAACAAAGATTGTTTCCATAACTTATTCTTATTTTATTATTTTCATTCAAAATAAAAACATTTCACTCATTTCATTTATAATACATTCTTTGCACTAATGTCATTGAAAAAGATGAAAAATAAAACAATAGTAAATAATGCCATAACTTAAAACAAAGAATTGTTTTTAATTTACATACGCGAAATGTAACTACTGCTATTGGCAATTTTAAAAATGCTAATGGCGATATTTACAGACGGATACGGCTGACATAAAAGTACCCATTTTTTTCTTCTTATCCAGGAGCAAGTGATAAACCGCAATGAATTATTTCAATTCCAATTTCTTCCATTAAAAAAAGTAATACGCATTATTCGGACCATGAGATAGATCGCCAAAAATGGTTGACAATTCCCAATCTTGTTTATCGTTTGCCAATTACGTTCAAAAAAGTAATTTAACATTCTTAAATACATAACCTTGTTAAAAATGACAAATTGTTTTAAGTAAATAAATAAATAAAATATATAACATAAAACTGCATACTATAAACTATAATAAATAAAAATTATAATAATAAAATTAATTTAAAACTATACTAAATAAACTATCAAATGGACAAAAAATAAGGATTGCTGTAATTAATGTAATTGCCATGCTTGGCGCAGTTGTATCTGACATGGCCCGGATGTAAGTACCACAAATTTTTTAAAGTTGTACAAACATTGCTTTCACTTTTTAAATATTTTCGTTTTATAATGTTAATTTCTAAGTGGATCGCTTCCCTGAATTTAAAATAAATTCAATATTTTTTGTTCTTTGTTTCAAGGCGTTTGTATTATTTTTTTTTTCAAACTCATATAGCCGGTTCAATTCTTTAACCAAAAGATCTAACAAAAAGATTTGATTTGAATTTCTTCCGTTGCTACAGTAACGGATGTATAAGATGAATGAATATGGATGAATTATCACTTATAATGTTAGGTATTTCGAGGTTTTGGCGCCAAAGACATCGCCAAATTGGAAATATAGGAAATATCTCGCGAACTATTGGTCTTAAAAGAATTTAGTTAGTACCATTCGATTCAGCATACAAAAATACACCAAAATATGTTATCAGTTGAAAAATAGCTATAAAATCAGATTTTTAAGGATTTTTTTAAAAGTTCGATCGATTTTTTACCCCCCTTAGGGATGGAATTTTAGAAAATCCTTTCTTAGCGGCACTCTATGTCATAAGAACAATTTTTACCCCAAATTTCAAGACTTTAGGGTCAGTAGTTTGGGCTGCGCGTTGATTAATACAAAATTCAGACTTTCTTTTATATATATAGATATATGTACCATACCTAGGTTGATGAATTTTGAGTAATTATGTTAAATATTTTTGTTGAAGAGTAATATATTGATGTTGACTTTTTTTATTTTAGAGATTATACGTGTTGTTTACTGTTGTTGATATTATTTTGATATACATTTTATCTAATATGTTAATGGTAGTGAGTAGCTATATAAATATCTTCAATGAGTAAACAAATTATACTAGTACTCTTGATTTATGAGATACTTTGATTGATGAAAACTTGAATAGCTGAAGATGTAAGTTATTCTATAATACTCTTGGTCGACCAATTTTACTTATTATAGTTGCAACTGTTATTTTATATTATTCGAATAATACATGTTTCATGATATCTCTTGACAGCAAAGTTGTTTGCCTTTTTTGGTGAAATATTAATGTTTAATATTTTTTTGATATGAGATCTTTTTAAAGATATACTACGTGCACAATTATTTTTAGGCATGCCACATGTAAATAATTGGAATACTCATTCTAAATGTACATATTTATATTGTATATACTACATTGATGTAACATTTATGTATTCCTTTTCCTTCTCTTTTTCCTTTTTGATCACCACATTTTATTTTTAGGGCTTGTTAATTGGCTTTCAAAATTTTGATTTCCCCATCCTGATGCAAAAGGTCACCTTTTTACATCTGTCTGGCACATCAAAATTTTATTCGACGTTGGGGGGTATTGTGAGATGAATCTCACATTTTTTTCCACCTATTCACCGGTCTGCATCTGTGACGGTGTCGCGGCCGTGCTTTTTTTTTTTTGTTTGTTTGTTTCTTTTCTTTTTTCTCCGTCTCTCTCGCTGACAACCTTAGCGTAGACCTGTAAGTTGGCTTTCCCCCAGTGCTTGTATACGCACGCCATTCATTCATTATTCTTCCCTTCCTTTTTCTCTCCGTGTCTCATCCGAGGCTGTAAGTGTGCGCATGCTCAGTAGAAAACGGGCGCTTGCTATGATTTCAAACGAGTGACGTTTCGTTTCACGAACAAATTAGATTGCGTTACTTTTGGTTTCGCTTTCTCATTTGTTTTCCGAATACCGGTGGCTTTTGAATTTGGTCAATTGTTTTAAACCTCTCGCTTAATTACTTTTGCGGGCCCCGTAGCGATGTTTATATACTGTCTCCCTTAATTTTTTTAGGCAGTTAAAGTTCTGACGGGATGGCTGAAACAACGATGTCGATATCTGGTTGTAGTTGTGCCATTTTTTTTATCAACGAAGTTTTTGTTCTTCAGTGTTCATATGTTCAGTTCATATGCGATATTCTCTCGGGAATTTTTTAAATCTAAGTGCTGGTATTTTCAAGAACAATTTACGGGTGATCAAAATTGAAAATTATTCATCTTCATCTAAAAATATACTTAAATAAAGATTGATTTAATCTCAAGAAAGTGTAGTTCCTGTCTCTTCCTCAACACTGCTTGTTTCAAGTAAGATCTTTTCAATTTTCTCCTTTTAAAATGACCTAAAAGAACTAAGTGTAGGGTTATTGTCTCCATTTCTAAAAGAAGAATTTTTTACAACAAACTAATTCCAAAATACGATCACAACAATTTGTGAATATTCTAATATTCACGTCACAAAGGTATAAGCAATTGTAGTCACGTGATAAGCAGCTTTTCTCCATTCTCCCAATGGAAATTCAGTTCAAAACGCAAACTATGACACAATATTGGCAGTCATGACTTTGAAGCGATTTGGAATCGTTCCATTTTTTGATAAATATACTTATCAAGCTACAAGCAATTGCAGTCACGTGACAAGCAGTTTTTCTCCATTCTCCCAGTGGAAATTCAGTTTAAAACGCAAACTCTGACAGTATTTTCTGAAAGATCTTTTACGTTTACTAAAAAATGGAAAACATCTTTCGATTACATACTTTCTGAATAACAACACCTGTCAATTTCAAGTGCAAAAAATGAATTTAACAAAATTCAAGAACAAAAATGAATTTAAAAAATGTGTCAGAAAGTAGCCCTTTTGGATTTGAGAAATGCTTTAACCAAATTCTGGGAATGTGTATATGGGGACAAACAATCAAATTAAAAATATATGCAAAAACCTTATAGTGCACTTAGATAATATAATTCCTTTTGAATCCTTATTTTCTAGAATAACATCTAAAGAAGGTGAAGAATTATTCACGGATATTATCGAACTAATGGAGTTCATATTTGTAATCATTATAATCAGTGCCAACTGCACTGATTCGTTTATTTTTCCATGTACATATGGATTTTTATTCACAAATTGTATAGAAACAACATTTTACACTCAACTCTACTTACGCTCTTATGATGATAAATGCAATAAAGCTTCTATTAACCAGTTTGAACCAGGAAATACAATGAAATTATGGTTAAAAAAAAAACAAACAGTGATACTTAAATTAGTCACTCTGTGTATAAAAGATAATTCCTTTTACAAACAATTGTAAATAAAATTTATATTATACAATAAGTTATCTTTGATACAGTCCCCCACCCCTCCTTTTTTTTTTTTTTTTTTTTTACAAAAACATTGTAAATAATGAAAACTTTTTTTTTTTTTTTAAACTGGGCGGCACAAATTACACCTACCAACCAGGGTTCCAAATTAACAGCGATTAGTTGCTATAATTATTACAGTACAGTACCTACATGTATATTAGCCATATTTTTAAAATCCTAATAAATAATTTTCAAGTAATTTTGTTTCATTATTTTTTTGTCTACTAAATTTGTTTTTTAATTGGCTTGTCATGGTTATGTAAAATATTTTGAAAGAATTTGGCACACGGATGTGAAAAGGTTAACCACCCCTGACCTAGGATGTGGTTTGATGTGGCACTGAACAAATTCAAACTAAATTGAAACAAAAAAAGTGATTTAACAAACTTTGAATCTGAACACTTCATGTATGTAGATTAGAAATCTGCACGGGCCGGGCCATACTTTTTTCTAAAGGCTCGGGCCGGACCGGGCCTAACGTACTTTTTCTGTACAGAGCCAGGACTGGTTTCATTCCTAGTCTTCCAAGACCCAAAATTTTCAGTCCTAGTTTTGACCCAGTCCGTATGAAAATCATTGCCTCAGCTTGACTTGTCCGTTCAAAGGTCAGTAGTAAAATGAATCCTGGCCCAAAGATTTTTGCAAAATATGCATACATTTTTGAATCACCATTACTCTACAATTAAACATTAACATTTATCCTTTTTAAAGAATAGTAAATTTCTACACTAATTAAAATATAGTAAAACGTGTGAAAGGGAACCTGCCTATGACGGAATCCTGTTTTAAACTGAAAAACGTGTTGATCCATGCAAAATTAATATACTAATATGTAAGAAAAAAATATATAATACATTTGCTAAGAAGGGAACTTGTCTATAACACATCCCCCCCCCCCCCTCTTTTCTATGTAATTGAGTCTTAGAAGATTTTACTGTATAGCATTTTTCAGATTTTTAACAATTCAATATATGGAATATGGATTAACAACATTAATGATAACGGAAACATTTACATAGAAGAAATAGTGATTCATTAAAAAATAAATATTGCACTTATATAAAAATGAAGTTTAGAAACATGAAAAAAAAGTTAAGATAAATATTTTTGGTCAGAACTCCTTGTAAGAGTCAAATTTTTAACCAAATGGACGTAAAAATCAATGTTTTGTAGCAATTTACTCGGGCCGGGGCAAGATTTTAACCTTTTCCCAGGTCGGGACGAACTTTTAGCTGTTACACCGGGCCAGGCCAACAATTTTTTTTCTACGGGACAGGCCGAACTTTTAACTTTTCTACCGGGCCAGGCCGAAAATTTTTTTGTTATGAGTCGGGCCGGGCCTGGGCCTGGGCCTGGAAATTTCAGCCCGTGCACACCTCTAATGTAGATGGATGAGTTTTAAATAGCATAACATGTAACATCATTAAAATACTTTTTAAACAATTACTGCATATGGAGAACAACATATTTTAATTCTTTTCCATTTGAAATACATTTTTTTACCTCAAATTTGTACGAATGGACATTTTCAAATGCAAACACTATTTATGTCCTATTGCAAACTCTATGCAATATTAAAATTAAAACCGAGATTATTGAGAACTATATATGTATTTAATTTTTTATAAATATAAATAACATACAGCAGGTAAGATTGTTTTACACATACATAAAAGAAAACTAAAACAAAATTAATGTAGGCATTGCCTGTAATTTTCTAAAATCTGAAATTCACACAACTGTTGGAATCAAGTTGTGTGGATTAAGATTTTTACTGTGTGTTTCTGTAGTAAGGTGATTTTATGATCCTACTTTTTTCAAAAATCCAGAAATAATATAAAAGAAAACGAAGAATGGAGGGCACAATTAAAATTAATTGTAATTACTCTCACAAATAATAAAAACACCATTAAATTATTAAGGCTACATTCTAAATTTTGATCAGTTACTTTTCTTTTAAAAGTCACTGAAAAATAATTTTTAAAAATCCTGAAATCAGGATAAATTCCTACGAAAAATCACACCAAGAGATATATATATGCCAAAGAGATATATATATCCACTAAAACAGCTTAAAAACACTTACCGCTGAATTTCAGAAAAGTCAAATTTTGGGGGTAATTCAGCAATAAGCATAATTTCTGAATTTGAACCTGAAACAAATAAAAAAATAATAAATTGTACAAAAACAAAACATTTTATAAATGTTAAAACTGTTGTAACTGAATTGTTTAAACATGAATATTTTGTATAATTATGCATTTTTTTACAATTTGTTTGTAATATTAAAAATAGAAAAAAGTTTCTTGATACATTTAACACACATAAATAATAATAACAAAATGCTTTAGTTGATCTAAATTTATTTCATCAAAGCTGCTGCAACAATGAGGAATTTCACATGTTTGCCGCTTAAAAAATCAAATATTTGACAAAAGAAAAATATCAGGGATATATTTTTTCTCCCCTAAATTTGGACTGGACTTTTTTATAAGTCAAACAGGCAACAACAGGTAACGCGAAGAAACGTAAAGGAATAACAGTGATTTTGAGAACAGAGCTATCTATGTGCATGAAATATTTTAAATAATCAAAAAAGAAAAAGTAATTAGACTTGGATGAAATCTATGTTAAATAGTTGATAAATTAAAGATGTAATGAAGGAGGTCAGTTTCTAAGATAATTACTGATTGTTAAAAAAGACTATATCTTCTTTGTAGAAGTGGTTAATTAAAACTATCTTGAGCTAAGTAACAAATCCATTGCCATTTAGAAGAGAGAGAGAGGGGGGAGAGGAGGTCAAAATACAGAATAAAAATTCCATTCATATTAATGGAAAGAGTTAAATATATGAAGCAGAAATGAAAATTGTTAACAGAGTAGTGAGTATTTAGAAGGATAATTATATTTCACAAATGCCGTAGATAATTTTTGTATACAAGAGAAATACTGATAACAAGTTGATTACTAATTACATAGTTTAATTACTAAATTCCACTCACCACAATAATAAAAAACTTTCTAAATAGAGCAATATAATGGTAAAACAGGCTTTCCACATCCTAAAGTTACAAACATACGTTTTAGTTTTTATACATTACAGTTACACTTTAATATAATTTATTGACCATAAAAGTTATCACCTTTTAATAATCCTGATAATTGTATAGAGATGCGAGTAGCTTGAGGCCTCGTCTCATGATGATCATAGATTCATTCTGTTAGATATAATTTATACATTAGTGTTCATTTATACATATAACAGTATTGATCTTCAGTTCAAAGATTTTTACAAATTTTCTCAATGCAGATTTCCGGTGTTCAATTTCAAACAATCAAAAAATGTCCAGAAGAATCATGCTTCATTTTGTGACAGTAGATTGGTTAATTATACGGCTCTTGACAGGAAACAATAAGGCATTGACATCTCTGTATAAGAGTTCATTTCAATTAAAAATTATTCAAAATATTTAAAAAGAACATACATTGAGCTTGGAATCATACTAATCTTCAATAAATATTACCACCACCGTTATTATCTTAATATATATTCATTAAGGGACAGAATTAATTCAGAAACTATGCTAAATCAGCATGCTATACTTTCCTTTAAAAAAAAAAATCTCTAAGGAGTATCGCATAAAAAAAAAAAAGAGAGAGAGAGAGAAAGTAGTACTACTGCAATATAAAACTATTATTTATCTGTGGTTAGTGAAAAATATGTAACAATTATATAATTCACTATATATTATTTTTATATTAAAAGGAAACGAAAAAAAAATTTACTATTTTGAAAGGAAAAGAGAAAATCAAAATTATATACATATTATGTATGTATTAAGTTTCATTTTAAAACCTTTCTAAAAAACTTAATTGCATAACTAGCTAGTACAGCAGTATTTGTTTATATATTTTTATTGTAATATCTAGAAAATTCTAAATATTTTATTTGCTAGATTTGAAGAATTATAGTTTTTTTTAAAGGGGCAATATAAAATCCCTTTAAATCAATGGATCTCCTTCAGAAAATTAGTCAAACTATAAATAATGTTAAAACCAGAGCTGCAGAAAGGATGGTGCAAGACTGTGTTGAAGCACCAGGCATCAAGCTGGATAGGTGCTTCACAAGCACTGTCAATTATTACTAATGATTGATATAAAAAGAATTAGTTTTTGTGGCACTGGTTGAAACAAAAAATATTTTAAATAAATTATAAGAATAAAACAAGATATTCTGGATCACAATTAGTCTATCGATGGACACATGATCAATATTTGCAGAAAGCTTACTGCATTTAGTAAAACTTATAGAATTCAATATTTTTGTAAGAAATTTGTTTGAAGAGATAATGTTAACATTGGGATAATTTTGAATCAATCGATTACCTGAAAGAAGAAAATTATTCTATTAATGGGTCTGTTATTTTTAATATTACTAAATAATTTTTAAAATAAATGTTTTACATAATGTGCGCATGAGCCTCATACATATGATTTGGCAATTTTTTGCTGTAAATGTTTGGTCAAATACTTGTGTTCACAGGTACTCTTCAATTTTACACTCTTGATTTATCTTGTCATAATTCAGGCAGTTTTCATATTATGCTTGTTGTAGATAATTATATTAATCATCATTATTAACACTTCTATGAATGACTTCTGATTTAATAAAGATTTGCTATCTTTAAATGTTATTAATAACACAGATGAATGATTCAGCATCAGATTTTCCCTTGGTATTCTGTCAATTTATTTAGTTAAAGATTGTCACAGGCAGACAATGTAGCATTAAGATTTTCCTCTGGCATCATGTTCAGTTATTTAACTGACTATAAGCACAGACAGACAACATAGCAATATTTTCTTCTCATGTTCATATATTTAATCAAAGATCAGCACAGACAAACAATTTAGAAATATGATTTTCTTCTGGAGTCATAGATATTTATTTAATTGAAGATCCGTAAAATAATTTCAGCAACCTCTTTGGCATTCTGTACATTTATTTAGTAGAATATCAGCACAGACAGACAAGGCATCATTTTTATTTATTCAACTGAAGATCAACACAGACAGACAACTTAGAAATAAGATTTTCTTCTCGTATCCTGTTCATTTATTTAATTGAAGATCCAAGCAGCTAGATGATTTAACAATAAAATTTTCTTCTGGCATCATGTTTATTTATCTAAATAAAGATCAGCATAGATAACAAACAATTCAGTGATAAGATTTTTCTTCTGCTATCATGGCTATTTACATAATTGAACACTTTTGTATATTACTTTAGTTAAAATCAATCCAATTTATTGATGAATTAATGATTTAATATCTGGGCTGAGCAAGACAGACTAGAAAAGATGATTTTATGTATTTGATGTATGTAATAGAGAAGATGCAAATAATCATGTCTTTAAGCAAACTCAAAACTTATATTTCTATTTGCATAACCAAAGGATACAATGACACTGATTCATTTTTACATAGGAAAATAACCAATGTATAGTAAGAGAATAAAGCAGCAGAAGTATTTATTAAAGAAATGACAAGTAAATAAAAATGATAATAGAGTATAAAATACATACTAAGGTATAAAATCACTTAAGTTTGCAAAGCTTAATAATGAGCATTTATCAATAAGTAAAGCTTTCAAATCTCAGTTGAATATTCACACCACTGAGATAAAAATAATGAAGAAAAAAAATACATTACAACATAACTGAAACATCAAAGGCAGGAAATAAATAAGTTTAATTAATCTTGGTTTTATAAGTACTACAGAGATTTCAATTTTTTATTTTATAGAAAATCTGGTTTTGAAAGCAATTTTGGATCAATCAGTTTACTTATTTTCTATTTTTTGGTAAGAAAGTGAAACATTGTAAGAATTGACAGAGGGAGGATGAAGAAACAATAAATGTCATAATATTTGAGATTTTATAACAAAATATATGATTGATTATACAGGCTATTTCCTTAATTCTGTTTTGTCTCAAATAACTGATGAGCTGCGTTAGCTACAATATCTAGGTTGTTTTGTCTCAAATAACTGATGAGCTGAGTTAGCTACAATATCTAGGTATGGTAAAATGGGTATGAACTTCCAGGGCCCGACATAGACAGTGGGGGCCCCAGGGCAAACATTATTCAGGGGGGGGGGGGGCTTTCTATCTTTTAACATTTTTCGTGAACTATGCTGAAGTGACTAAAACTAAACTTCATACCTATTGTAATGTAACATAAATTTTATACCAAGTACTATTCATATCTATATAGAGACTAGCACAAGAAAGATAACTTTATAAACTAGAATATAATTTTTGGGGGGGGGGGGGGGGGTTATAGGAATATAAGGATAAATGTGAGCCGTTAAAATGTAAATACAGTTCTTTTAGGTATTATTGGCTATTTGTGTTAATACTTTTCTATTTAACTTAATCTTTGTATTCAATCAACATGCATTTGGGCAATTCCATCATATGGAAAAGCAAGGGATGGCATGTATTTAATAATAATAGCAAGTTTTCAACTTTGTTACTTTGTTTTTTTACTTGTTATGTTATTACTGCATTCCTCATGATATCCTGAAGTACTTTAGTATAAAATTTCATATTATAACAAATTCTTTTAAACAGCAACAGATAACAGATATGTGATATTACAGTAATATTTTAATTGAATTTATGTATTTAACAAAATCTTTATGAAATAAGTAAGGAAGAAATTGAATATCACAAAATGAAAAGTACTTTAAATTGGAATCTGGTCACTTTTGGCTATTTTTTATCGTTTGGCTTCCCTTTAACGAAAACTTATATCTGCATTGGGGGGAGGGGCGAGGCAGCTGCCCCGCATGCCCCTGCATTAGTCAGGCCCTGTGTACTTCACGAAAAGGTATCTTAACACATCTCCCCACATACCATCAGTAGCAAACTGCACAGTTAGCATTTCTTGAAAATGGAATGAAACATGGGAAAAAAAAGTCAATTACTGATTGCGTACAGAAATATGGCATTATAAGACGGATGAACATTTACTAATATAACTAAGACATGTAAGCAAGGTACAGCAAATTTTAAAATAAGAAAACAAAGTTATGCGTCCACCAATGGCATCAATGCGTCATCTTAGGCATTCTGCATGTATCCTGATGATAGACACATTGAGCATACTTAACTTGATTTTCTTAATATAATAAACTGTACTTTGCTTGCATGTTTTTGTTTTTTTAGTAAATGTGGATCTGCCTTATAATGCCACACTTCTGTATGTAATTAGTGACAAACAAAAAATAATAATTGAGGGCTTTTAATAAAGTTATTGCATGTTATTGTCGTACTAAGTCTAGGATATTTTACAACTTTGTAATTGATTTTTTTCTGTATTTTGTACCATTTTTGAGATAGAATGTTAACTCTGCAGTTTGCCACAATGAGGCACTGCAAGATACCTCATGGTGAAGCGCTTGCCCAGTTTACTCCACCGAGACACCACATTCTTAGATATAACTAACTTGGTTCACAAATTATTTGAGGCGAAATAAAATTAAAGAAACACCCTGTATATTCTTAATACTTTACAGACCAGCATTATACATGAACAGCTTTTAGTTTTTAATGATGGACTAATGAGTACAAAATTATTAGTATTTCTGTATGTATCATTCTCCTTGACAGTCTTAAACTGTCTTTTTTAATCCATATAAATGTCAAAAGAAATGAAGTCAAATCAATATGCACACAGAATTTATAGTGTCTTCAGCTACTAAGAGAAGCAAAAAAAAAGTTTTTTATGCAGTAATGGTACTTGCAATGACCTTTAGACTTACAGGGAAAAGCACTTTTGTGTGCCCTAAATGATAGGAAACTATAGCTCATTTGCACTTTTATTGTTTTTAAATAGGAAAATAAAAAAACAAGGTGTAAAATTTATTTAATTAAAAAAACAGTACAATTAATAATGTCATTTCATTACTTTAGATTACTTAAAAATGAACTATTTCCTGCCTTTGAACCACACTTAAAAATAAAATAGCACCTTGTTACAAGCATGTTGGGCGAGGAAAAAAAGAAATATATATATATATCCGGAAGTGTGATACAACTATGGACTGGATATTAAAAATGTTTTAATCTCAAGCATTGGTTGGCTTGTAAGCATTGCTTGATGGCCATTTTCTTAATAAAATTACGAATGCAATCTCTTATTATATATTGAAGTGCAATATAACAGGGAGCTACTGTAATTAATGCATCGGTTAAATAATTATTTGAAACTAAAATAACATTTGTATGTTAATTCATTACATAAATGTGTAGTATCTGTTCATACACCTTATATCTGTTATGCCTGTCATAGAGTTATTAAAATAATTTAAAATAAATTGTAATTGACTTATATTCCTTATTTTTTTTTTTTTTAAGTAAAAATGAAATTCTATTGGCATTTTATCAATCACCTTTTTTCTTTTTATTTGGTAGTAGCAGCTTAGCATTAGTATCAATTCTGTAAAAAAAAAAAAAAAAAAGCTTTGATATTAGTTAGCTTTAGCGAACTTGCTTACATTAAAACTAGCATTAGACTTTCTTTTACACAGGTGGATAATACGCTTGTTTGAAAAGTAAATCACTTTACAATTCAGTGCAAAATCAATTATGGCAAACATCATGATAGTTTCTAGATGGATAGGTTATATATCCCATACTATGAAATACATGCAAACTAATGAAACCCAAATTCCTCTGTTAGCAGTCATATGCAAAAATCTTAGTCAAGTAACAGCATTTTTTTTTTTTTTTTTTTATAAGAAAGACAGGAAAAATCAGTAAAATTTGAAAGAACCTTTAACACAGACCAGAAGAATAAATACAAAAATTCTTATTTGAAGGGGGAAAAAAAAAAAAAAGCAATGGCTAATTACTTCTTTTTTAAAAAACTCTAGCTTTTTGTTGATAAATAGTACAATGTAACAAATAACTAAATCCAAATCTTTTGTGAAATTAAACTACTAATAATAATCATAAAAACAAATACTTTTTCAAACCATTACAAATGACAATTCATCTGCTTATAGGTGTTGCAAGCAAATTTCTTTTGAAGCACCAATTTCAAAAGTAATGGTGGCGAATTAATGGTGACAGTCCCTGTTCCAACATAGGATATATTTTATGTCGGTGCCACTATCCCCAAGGGTGTTGTGCAGGAGCAAAAAACTTTCTAAAAATGTGATTATTGTGTTACTGACGGGAACCAATAAAGTAAATTTGACATGGTAGTTACTTACTTATAAGATATAAATTCTCTCTAAGAACAGTTTCTAAAAAATTCGAAATTTAAAAAGGAGTGAAAATGCGCAAAAAGCATCTCAAAAACATTCTAATTTATCATTTTTATGCAATCTCAGAAAATATGATACCAATTTCAAAGTGATGATGGTAAAATTGATGGTGACAGTCCTTGCTCCAACATAGGCTATATTTTATGTCAGTGCCACTACCACCTGGGTGTTGAAGGAGCAAAAAATGTTCTAAATTGGGGCTTTTGTGATACTGAAAGGACTAGAAACTTGAAATTTGGCATGGCTTGTAAGTAAGTTGCAAATGCTCTATAAAAACATTTGGGGAAAGAAGAAAAAAAAAAAAAAAAAAAGGTCGAAATTTAGAAGTGGTGAAAATGTGCGAAAAGTGGTCTTAACTACGTTTCCCTGCAATCTCAGGAAATACCCAATGGATTTCAAAAGTAATGGTTGCAAATTGATGGTGACAGTCTCTGCTCCAAATTAGGCTATATTTTGTCAGTGTCACTACTACCAGGGGGTTGCAGGAACAAAAAACATTCTAAAATTACATTTTTTGTGATACTGAACTGGCTAGAAAATTGAAATTTTGCATGACAGTTACTTACAAGATGTAAATGCTCTCTAAGAACAGTTGAAAAAAAAAAAAAAAAAATCGAAATTTAACAGGGGTGAAGATAAGCACATAGCATTCTAAAAAGTTGTAAATTACGATTTCTATGGAAAAGATAGAAACTTCAAATTTGGCATGGGAGACAGGATGTAAATGCTCTAAGAACATTTTCTAAAAAAATTCAAATTGAAATGGGTGAAATTAGCGAAAAAAGTTCTAAAAACTTTTTTACAACTTATATGGTATCTCAGGAAATACCAAACCGATTTCAAAAGTAATCATGGCAAATTGTTGGTGACAGTCCCTGCTCCAACATAGGCTATATTTTTTGTCGGTAATACCAAAACAGAGGGTGCAGGAGTGAAAACCGTTATAAAATTGCGATATTGAAAGGGCTAGAAACTTGAAATGGTAGTTACTTAAAATGTCAGAAAAAGGAAGGGGCGGTAAAGTGTCGTCCAGTATTTTAAATACTTAAAAAAATAGTAGTTATCGTTCAAACTCTGAAATTTTTAGGAATTAAAATCATATTTTCGTAGCCTGTGCGAAACAATAGAGAAAAATATTGATATTTCGTAGTAAAACAGCTCATAAGAAGACTTTCTTACTCTTTTTTGCAATTTGGTCTACTTCAGTAGTTTTTAAAAAAAGTCCTTGGTGTCCGAACTCTTTGTGATTTTCAGCAGTTATATAAATATGATGGTTATGCACCTTGTAAGAAAAAATGTGAAAAAAATGATAGATGTCTAATTAAAAAAGGAATACATTTTCTTCTTTTCAGCTCAACTTCATTAGCATAACACACACACACACAAAAGAAAAATATTCTTATCGTCCAATTTCCTGAAAATTTTAATAGGTTATAAATATAATTCTATCAGAGCCTTCCGTAAAATTTCATGAAAAAATATGTACATTTAGTAACGAAAACCTGACCCGAATTCGAGCAAAACTGCTACTGCTCTGAAACAAATCTGTTCCTAGTATTTTCGTTGAAATTTTCGCACATTTTACTTTGTAAAAAATACTTCTAATCGTCTAAACATTTCGAAATATTTGTAGCTGATGTAATCCTGGTTTGCAGAAATGCTCTGAAAAAAAAAAACAGTGTGTCAAAATACGAACATTTAGGCATTTTACCACAGAAAAAAGTCTCTATAAGGTGCAAAAAATTTTTTAAAGGGTTAAAATTCTTATATTTTTTAAAAAAAGATTACAATTTCAAAGAGAAGAAAGTCTCAGCTTTACATATTTTTTTTTTTGTTAATCAGTACTTTCAATGTTGCACATAAGGGAAGTGATGCCATATGGGGAAAAAAAAAAAAAAAAAAAAAAAAAAAGAGAGAGAACTGCAAAAACAACCCTTTTTGAAATTTGTTTTTCAAAGGGTTAACAATGTTTCAGCGGTATTTGAATATGTCTATACTAAATGGTTTCGCCGATTGAGGTTAAGAAAAATGATGATAAATGCTTCAAAATTCCTCTGTTGGGCTTTGCATTTTTGCACTGCTGTGTAAATCAGGTTCTGGGGCATGCAAGGATGCTTTTGGCGGCTCGGAATACAAAAGATGAGTTTTTGACGAGAGTATATTGTCATTTTTAATTAATGTCTCTCGACTAATTAACAAAAAATGGAAATTCTGAGTATCACACGATGTCAGACAGACAGAGCAAAACTTTATTTTATTAGTATAGAAATATTTTTTAAAGTTTAAAAAACTAAACAAACTTCTATGCATTTTCTAATTCATCTTCATTATGTTTGAGCCAATCTTTCGCCTTTGACTGTTAAATACATAATTTTAAGTATTTAATAATTAACATAAATAAATTCAGATGCAACAATATTTATTTGATTATATATATATATATATATATATATATTTATAAATATTCAAACATTATAAGTATTAAGATGTAGAAGCTTTTTTTGTCCCCAACAGGACAATTTTTGTTCAATGCTCTAATTCATCTCCATTACCCGAGCCAATTTTTTGCCTTTGAGCCATTTTATACTTAGTTTTAAGTACAAAATAAGAGTGATATACAGAAATTAAAATACAACAATATTATTGAATTACTAATTTTTATACATATTTAAACATTATAATTATTAATATGCAAAAGCATAGTTTTATACAAGTGAAGATAATTTTTTCAGTACTCTAGGTCATCTTCATTATGTTAAGCTAATCTTTTGCATTTAAGCCATTTAATATCAAATTTTACAGATAAAGTAAGGAAGGATGTATACATAAATTCAGATGCTAAACAAAATTGTTTATTTTAATAAATAATTTATATATATATATTTAAGCATTATTTTTAATAAGACTGCTTATATTTTATACTTTCATACATGCTGAGAGATGAAATCTCACAGTGTTTAAATTATGTTACTGTTTTATTTCTTTTGGCCTTATACATCGATGTTCTTTAAACTTAAATCCATATTTATTTTTGTGCGGGCGATTTCGTTTCGACTGCAGATCGGCAAGTTCTCCGATGTTCCGCAGCGCCTGGCATGGGGTGCTTCTCCTTTGAGATTTGTACGATTGTGATGACGTCATCGGAGCAAGTCTCTCACGGCATATGCATTGAATGGATGTTGATCTTTCGGAGGTGTGTCTATTCGCCATGCATGGAGCAAATAAAAATAAAGCTTTTTAAATGTTTTCTTTCGGATTTGTTTATTAAGACATTACCTAATATTTTGAATTCTCTAATAGATATAAATCTTTTCTTTCAGTAACTTTTGAAGTCCCCGTATTCTTACTATAAATTAAAAAATTCCGTTAATTTTAAATCAGAGTCTGTTTTTGTTGGTGATCTGTCATGACTTAGTTTTTGTTTTAAAAAAGATCGCGGGCTTCGGCTCCGGTCTGTGTCTGCTGATGGATGTGGAATCCGGTAAAGAGTTTTTCGAAAACGATGTCTACGATTTTAACAACTCCTGTTAAATTATTTCTTGATACCGTGGAAAAAATTTTAATTACGTTTCTCATCAATACTAAATTTGATTTATGCTGCACTTTAATTTTTAAAAGAAATATCTATATTCAAGTGGAGTAGATGCTTTTATTGGCAAGAATTAATTTATGAACGGTGACCAACGGGAAACCTTTTCTTCTCTTCTAAAAAGATGGAATAAACATTTAATTTATATCGTTATCAAGTCTCCTCTTCATTTATTTTACAGACGACACGATCCAAGTAAGAAGTTTCATTTATTTCTATTTTTTTTACAATTGCTGACCTCAAAGAACGGAGGGTTTTATTGCGATACTACATAACGCATGTTAACTAAAAAGAACTTCAAATTTAATTATACCTTCAAATTAACAGCACATTATTAGTAATACCACACATGCATGGTGCATGACATATATAGCGACAAGACTGAATGTACTACAAACTTAGAAACTAAACAAGTCTGAATAGGCATAGTGCAACAAATAAAATGAAAAAGAAAACAACACTAACAGTGAGAATATAGCTGATCAACAGCAAAGCATGAATTCATGATATTTTGCTTCGAAAGAGATTCAGCAGTCAGTTAATATCAAAATACTTAACATTTATTTTTTCCTATCAAATATTTATCAAAATATATATTCATTTAAAAAAGGAATGCTGAAAATAATTAAAAATTTAAATTATGAAAAGGCTATAGAGTAATCAAATCTTTTGGTACCATTTTTTATTTTTTTTTAAAGTTATCAATAATAATATATTAAAGGACCAGATTTTGTTTCATAGTTTTAATATCAGAAAAATAATTTTAGCTTACACTCATATACAAAAAAAAGTAAAAATTTTCAATGTATTGCAAATGTAATCCTTAAATCTCTTACATGTGATAAAACATTTAAATTAGGGATGCACCAAATAGTGATTTTGGCAAATACTGAATATTCGGCACACAGATATACCGAATATTGAATAGTAACAATCAGGCCAAATACTTTTGTATTTCAGAGTTTAAAGGTATTAAAAAGTATTAATTTTAAAACATTTTATGTAACATTTAACACATACTACCATTTTGATGAACAAGATTTTTTCTATAAGCATACACCTTACACTAAAAAAATCTATGCTTTAAGTTATTTAAAAAGGATAGTTTTAAAGACTTTTTTATTAATTAAAATTTGAATTTCATGTATTCTACTGCGAATTAAAATAAATTTCAAATAATATTTTCTTATTAATTTTTTTTGAAGAAATTGGAAGAAACATTTTACAGTCATATACTGTTTATTTGTTAAAGTAAAAAAAAAAAAATAAAAAAAAAAAAATAAATAGATAATGCAATCTATTCAAATGGTGGCAACTCAGCAAGAATAAATAATGTTCCTATTTCTTTTGATTTAGCAAGGAAGTTTTGAAATGCACCAAAGAAGTTGGAGTGATTGATTATTTTCAGAGGTATGATACTTACAAAATGTTTCGAAAATCTTGGAACAAACTTGTAGAGATAATGTGGTCAAAATTTTTGAACAAGAAACAATATTTCAATTCACTTACTCCATCAAAAATAGAATGTATTCAATCAAAAAGATGTGTTACTACAAACTGAAACTGAATTTTTGTTTACAATTTTAACAATAATAAAAATATTTTAGCGATATTTGTATCATATTAAGATTGTTTGTGTGAAATGAGATAATATCGTTGTTTGGCCAGTGACACAGTATAAGTATGCCAGCTGTATTCTGAATAAAGGAATGTCTGGCTCAGTGTTTGGATATGAATGGTTCCAATTTCTAATACTTTTCGCCATGTCATCCTATTTCACAGAGATCAAAGTAACTATATTGAAAATTTAGTTACAATATCTTCAGTATTGTTAAAGTAAATAAGGAAAATTAAAGTTTTACCTGGAGTAAAATACATTGTATTTTTGACTGAATAAGTGGCTTGTGATCCTTATTTTCTAGGCAACAATTGTGTGTCTTGATGTCTTATCACCCTGAAAAATTAGTCCATTTTGTTTAGAAACATCCTGTTTGCAAGAAACAGCTTATTTGCCAAGCAATATTCAGGAACTTACATTTTTACATCATTAATTCATGAAGGCCATCATTAATGGTTTTCTTAAGTGACACTTTTCAAATAGCAAATAAATACTGTAAAAGCATTATCTTTTATTTAAATACTAGAAAGATAGCAAGTCAAAAATGATGGAATAGATAAAAAAAATGCATGTGCATATGAAATGAAACAGCGAATAGGTTGCCAGAAAATATGTTGCCAATTTTCCTTCTTTGCCAAGGCTCCTAAAGTGAAAAAATACCGAGAATTTAACTTTTGTATCCGACAATATAAAGCGTGATACTTTTCCAGTATAGGAGCCTTGGCGTATTTTTTTAAAGTTTGTCAAAATTCGGGCTTCAGAAGAGAGATTTTTTGCCAAATGATATAAACAGCTATGAAAACAAAATTAATGAACTTTTAAATTTATTTATATAATCTATAAACATTTTATTTATATCTATATTGTTGTTGTTTTTTTATATACAGTTTACTTCAGTTTATATTGAAAAATAGTAAATGTCTTCTTTACATTAAATAAATTGTATAAATATTGAAAAATTACTTGTGTATATGAGACAGTGAATAAGTTGCTAGAAAATATGTTGCCGAATTTCATTTTCTCTATCTCGCCAAGGTTCCTATACTGGAAAGGTACGTAAAGCACATTAAAATCGGGCAGTTAGGAGCTCAGACAGTACAGTGCCTTCTATTTGCAGTTATGTTATTAGTAGCATCGGGATGAAGATGTAAAGACGTACATTTTCGTATATTACACTTTAAATTCTCACCCATAGATTTAAAAAAAAAAAAAAAAAAAAAAAAAAAAAAAAAAAAACCCTTAAAAGTGTGGAGTTTAAATTAAATTGTGGTGACCTCGATCATGAAATATTAATGGTTTTAAATAGGAATTTTGTCAAATTAGCTAGATATCGCCAAGTTGGCTTCATGTATGACAACTTATTTTTGTCGCCAAATTTGGTGATATTTTGCCAAGTTGATGAACATTTGGCGCTTCTGTGGTAATCCTGCATTAGTATTCAACAATTACTCATTACAATGAGGCGGTCCTACCGGAATTGTGAGGGACACACCAGACTTGTATAAGACAAAAAACTTTCTGCGCACATAAATATTGGGTCTAAAACTTTGTGCAAATTAATTTAATGTTTAATAAAATAACGTGTTATATTACTTTGACGATATGAATTAAAAACAGTAGTTTTAAAATAATTACCATTTAAATTAAAAGTTAATTAATCTTAATTACAGAATAATTATGTTGGCTGAAAAAAATAATAAAGCTAAAAATCCATGATAAGAAGGGCTTATCAGTTATTTTGTCAATGCATTTAGAAACAGCCCAGTCCTTAATATTGTGACCTCTTCTCACAAAATGCCAGCCACTCTGATCACAGAAATAATGGACATTGCTTCTGAAAGTTCTGAATCACATTTTTTAAGGAGAGGTCCATTCATAGGTATCATCGTTAATGAGACCGATGAGTTTTTATTGCGGCCCTTTGACAAAATTCTTGTTTTTTCCGCGATTCTTTGACAAAATTCGCACTTTGATCACGATCCTTTGACAAAATTAGAGGTTTTTTTTGCGATCCTTTGACAAAATGCCCCCCTTTTTTTTTCTTCTATCCTTTGATGAAATGAGTTTTTTTCTGCAATCTTTTGACGAAATTTGCATTTTTCTTGATCTTTTGACAAAAATTCACGTTTTTTCTCGATCCTTTGATGAAATTAGTTTTCCCCCCAGTTCTTTGACGAAATTTGCATTTTTTTTTTTTTTTTGGTATCTTTTGACAAAATTCATGCTTTTTCCGCTATGATTTTAAGAAATTCGTTTTTTCCTGTGCTTTTTGAACGAAATTCGCTTTTTTTTTCGCGATCTTTTGACGAAATCCGCATTTTTTCTGTGGCCTTTTGACAAAATTCGTGTTTAATTCGCGATCCTTCGATGAAATGAGCGTTTCTTTAGCGATATTCTGACGAAATTAATGTTTTTTATGAAATTTGCGTTTTTTTTTTTTTTTTTCGCGATCCTTTGACAAAATTCGCGCTTTTTCCGCTATACTTTTACGAAATTCGTTTTTTTTTTCCCTGCGCTTCTTTGACGTAATTTGCGTTTTTTCTGCTATTCTTTGACAAAAATATTTTTTTTCCACGATTCTTTAAAGAAATTCGCGTTTTTTTCCCACGGTCCTTTGACGAATTTCGCATTTTTTCCGAGATGCTTTGACAAAATTGGATTTTTTTTTTCTGCGAACGATTGACGTAATTGATTTATTTTCGGCGACCATTTGTTGAAATCTGCAATATATTTCAGTGATATTTTTTATGTCTGAATTTTCGGATTGATGGCCGATTTTTTTTTAATTTTCGGAATCAAATACCTTAATTTTTCAGAAAAGAATCACCCTTGGCAAACAATAAGTAAATCATACATAAAATTGGGGAACATTTTTAATTTTTCGGTATTTAAAAAAAAAAAAAAAAAAAAACTTTTTTCCCTAAGAAATTTTTTGCAAAGTTCCGAATTTTGCTGAAAATTTTCCGTGCACGGCGTGCGTCTATATTATACAACTCTGGGACACACAGAGACTTGGATTTTATATAAATAGATAATTTTATTTAACATTATTCTGAATACCTAGTAGAAGCTGCATAAGGTTTTTAAAAATACTTTAAAAAAGACTTTTAAGTATTCGGTTTGGCCAAATATTTCAATACTCGGCCAAACCTTTGATATTCAATATTCATTATTCAAAACTAAGTATTCGGTAATATGGCCGAATATCGAATATTCGGTGCATCCCTAATTTAAATAGAGAAGTTATTAACTAATTACATAAAAAGCCTTAGAATAGAAGATTTCATTCCATAAGACAAACTATCTATAGGCATATTTTTGAAATACTGAGCACATTTAGAGTTAGTGCATCCCTAATTTAAATAGAGAATCCATAAACTAATTACATAAAAAGCCTTAGAAAGGAAGATTTCATTCTATAAGACAAACTATCTATAGGCATATTTTTGAAATACTGAGCTCATTTAGAGTTAGTGCATCCCTAATTTAAATAGAGAAGCTATAAACTAATTACATAAAAAGCCTTAGAATAGAAGATTTCATTCCATAAGACAAACTATCTATAGGCATATTTTTGAAATACTGAGCTCATTTAAAGTTAGTGCATCCCTAATTTAAATAGAGAAGCTATAAACTAATTACATAAAAAGTCTTAGAAAAGAAGATTTCATTCCATAAGACAAACTATCTATAGGCATATTTTTGAAATACTGAGCTCATTCAAAGTTAAACAGCAATATGAATTTGAAGATGTTATGATGCACATATATATATCTAGCCCATTTTATACGCCGGCTCTCTAATTTAGTGTATATGTTTAAAATGGATGAAAGTTATTACAAAAAATATGGATTTCAATGTAGTAGAATTCCTGTCTATCTAGTGTTAATAGAGAAAAATTCAATAACAGCATCTTGCAATTAGCACAGAAAAACAAAGAAACAACAACAAAAAAAGCAAATAAATAATAACACAGAAGCTATTATAAAGTTACATAATACAGAGATACCTATAGAGTCTTCCCTTAATTAAGAAACTTCATAATGCTAAATGTAAACAAAACAGAATTAGTTAAACTTTAAGTCAAAATATTCTTAATCACATACGGATGATTCAACATTTCTGATTTCTTCTTATGATTAATAAGCACAAAAAAATGATTAAATTCACCTTTTTTGCTATTAATTAAAGGAAATAAAGTGCATGTTTGTGTTTTTTAGACCATGATTTTTTTTTAATTAGGAAAAGACAAACACATTGCATTTCTTCAATTGTTTTCATTTCGCATTTGTTGCAAATAAATAAATAAATAAATACTGGGTAGAAGTATATATTTCTATTTTTTAAAGTATGTTCACAAAATTTTGTATAGAAAAATGAATATTTTTACAAAATTTAGAGAAAAGGGAAGGAGAACAAACAGACAAACTTTAAAAAAAAAATAGATATTAGTAAAAATGACATGAATCTCAGAAGAAGCAAGTTCTTTCGCATTACACACATTAAATAAAAAAAATAAAATAAAAATAAAGATGGGTCATTCCTATAATTTTTATTCCAAAAAAAGCCATAAGTATGACAAAATGAAAAAAAAATAAACTTGAATATATTTTGCTATTGTTTTTCTATGGTTACTGATATCAACCTTTGCAATAAATTTGACCGATTGCAATAAATCTATTTTTTAAATATTAATTTATATTTGAAGAAAATTATTTTTTTAATTATATATATAAGAGCTAGGGATTTGTAAATAACTAGACTGAGATACAATATTAAGTAATCAAAATAAGTTATAACAGAATTGCCAACTCTCGAAACCAACTAAAGAAACTTTTTTCGACAAATATACCCCTATCTCTCATTCTACTTTTCAGTAAGGATTTGAGTACAGAACTTTCACCTTCTATTGAAAACTAATCACAGATATAAAAATGGACATTTAAGTGCATGATTCAGAAATTAATTTAAAAATCGCATAAACAAGCGCAATTGGCAAAGAAACTTCTTTTTACTGGTGATAAAATGCACGGAAAATAAATAATACAGCTTTTGAAAAGAAGTTAAATATTTGTTTTTTAACTGACCTAATTTAAAACAAATGGTAAAACTGGATAACTGAATTTTAAACATAACACACTTCTACAACATATGAAATCGCTAAAGCATACTAAAATTCATTAATTATAAAAGAAAATAAAAGATGGATTGTAAATATACTAGATCTTTGATGATAAACTATATCCACTGCCATTGGGATGTTGGAACATTTTAACTACACCCATTGCATGTGACGTGATATTTAAAACCTTTGCGGAATTTGATTAGCGAGCTCATAGTACAATGCTGAAATATATATATATTGGATAAAAATAGATGCATATGGTGTTAATCCTAGTTGTGCACAGGGGTGCAGAAAATGTTCTTACGTCCAACATTTCTCCCAATCCATATGAAAATTCCCCTAAAATTTTACGATATGTTATAGGCTTACATAAAATTATATATTACTGCAGGTATTGAATTTTTTTTTTCCCCCCCAAAATTTCTCAACTCATGCGTGAGTATACACAGTACATGTTATTCTGAGATAGATTTTGTGAAGGTCGCGATATAGATCTTTCTATTTGTAGTAAAAAATTTTTTGCCTCTGGGAATTATGTAATTCATTGTTAAAATCGAAATCAATTGTATATTTTTCTGCAAAATATCCCCAGATAGCTAAAATTTCCCCTGATCCTAGATCATTGGATCAGGCATATTCTGCACCCCTGATTGTCCACAACAATGCATTCAGAAATTTCCAGTTAATCGATAAGATTTTTGTTGAATTTGGTTTTGCCTTTTAGAAGAAGTCTTTTTCAAAAAGAAAATTTTGCTCCCTCAAAGGAAAAAAAAAAATCTTACTTGAAACATTTAATCTACTGACCAATCACAGACAAGAAAAGTATATTGCCTGGTTTTATGAAAATTTCTGCAATGGTGTGGAATGTGTATGACTGGTTTGATTTCATGAAATTTCTAGCTAAAATAATGAATTTTAACACGACACATTTGAAATTCAGCAAAGTAGGAAAATAAATAAAATTAGGAGACTTAGCAATTCTGTCACAATTTTATCATTTTAACACACAAGTCAAACAAGGAACGATACTTACTGTCATTTATATTACCATTTCTGATGATTTTTTTACGAGAGGGAGAAGAAGGATCCTCCTTTAATAATTGTTTACATAATTTTATTTTTTCCAAGGCAGACAGACTTCCTGTGCAACCATTGCCATTCATATTGGTCTTTGAACAATTATTTTGTTTTACCTGGGTTTTAGGAACTTTATTGTGCACAGTCTGCTTACTCACAGATACTGCATTTGAACTCAAGTTTGAAGAAGTTCTTGCATGTTCACTAATATCATTACTATTAGTGGCTATTTCCATAAACATTTCTTCACTCTTGCCATTTGTATCTCTATTTCTATGCTCCTGGGGTACAAATGATGTTTGTAATGAAGATATGTTATGAACACTGGAAGGCAATTTTCTATTTAATGATGTCTGTGATGCAGTTATGTTACGAAGGAGGGTAGACATCTTCCCATTTGTCTCTTCATTTCTGTGCTCTTTATGTACGAATGATGTCTGCAACAAAGGTATATTACTAACAAGAGTAGAGAGTGTTTTTGATGGCTTCAAATTTCCATTACTAGCTAAGTCAGGTTTTTCAGCGGAAAGACAACCTTGTCCTAGAACAAAAAGACTATTATTATTTTTATAAAAATACTTATTATACCTTTCATAGAACAAAAATTAATCACCATAGCCAATTTTAAGCACTTTCCTAGGAATAAACAAGATTGCTGTATGAGTATACAGGAGAATGAAATTTCCTGACTTTTCCATGTGTATTTCAAGAAAATTCCAATCTAGCGATGTAGTGTATAGTGGATATGCTGAGGATAAAACAAATATAGTATCACTCTAAAACACTAAAATTTCTTGAATACCAATGACAATGATTAAAAGCTCTTTTTTAAAATTTCAAAAAGTTTGACCTCAAAATAGTGCATATAAATATCGCATAAAATTGGACTAAGAGGATTACCCATAGCCAAACCATCAATCATGCGGAAGGAATTACCATTGAAAACAAAAGTATTTTGTGACAAGCAAGCGCGAGTGAGAAGGATAAGTTCCTCGATTTCAAAATAAGAGAAATGGAATTCACAAAGTCTGTTCTTGAGGCAATCCAAAGCCCCCTCAACCGGAACATTTGTAAATAATGATTTAACATCAAAAGAAACCATCATGTGACCCTGCGGCTTAAAATTATGGAGTTTTTTAACAAAATCAAAAGAATTCTTAACAGTGAAACGGTTACTGGTCAAAAGTGGGGAAAAAACGGAAACTAAATGTTTGGCAAGCTTATAAGAAGCTGTACCGATACTAGAGACAATAGGTCTAAAAGGAATGTCAGGTTTATGGATCTTAGGTAAAGCATAAAACCTGGCACAATGCGCAATAGATGGAATAAGAGACTTCTTAAAGTTAGCAGGAATAATGGAAGAAGACTTGATGGCAGACTTAATAGAATTAATTTCACTAGTGGAAGGATCTTTGCGGATGTCCACATAAGGACCATCTTTAATTAATTTATGGGATTTTTCCAAATACGAAGATTTTTCGAGAAGAACAATCTGACCACCTTTGTCAGCCTTAGTAATGATTAAGTTTGGATCAGAACGCAAATTTTTCAGACATTGTTTAACTGGAATTTTAAGATTGGGCTTATAAACATTAGAATTGAAATCAACAGTATTGGCAATGAGATGCCTGATGGACTCTTTTTGAGATGAAGATAGAGCGCTATGCTTAAAGGCCCTTTCAATAGGAGCAATTAGATTAGGTAAAGAAGGAATAGCAGAGACAGAAAAATTGTTATTCAATTTGAGAGCATCGAGCTGATTGTCACTTAAAGAAACACTAGAAAGATTGACAACAACATTTTGGTTAACAACAGGCAAATTGCTGGGGTTATTAACGACAGGACTTATACAAAGTTCATTAAATTTCTTCTTTAAAATCGAACAATGAACAGAAGAAGCTGTGAGAACTCTACTCCATGACCTTCTGTCTATAGACTCAAAATCAGGTGTAGAATTAGCGAGGCTGATATGTAAGGAATATAACTCGCGCTCTATATGAGCAATTTTATGGCGAGTCTCTTGAATCAAAGCTCTTAAAAGAGCTAATTTAGAACGAAATAAGACCTTGTCAATTCTGTTAGAAGAAGATAAATTACAACGTATAGAAATGAAATTAGGAATAACCTTCTTACGCCTACAGTCAAGTAGGAAATGTAAGTGTTCCAAAAACCTGTACTTTTTTAATCGTAAATTACAAAACCTATTGATTTGAGACATTGCGGGGGAAAAAAAAAAAAAAGAGAAAAAGAAAAAAGAAAGAAATCACAGAGGAATAAAGGCCCGTTAAAGCCGAATACATTAAAATAGCAATTAAAGCCTTTGTGCAGGAATATTGAAATGCAGTAAACCAACGTTTAAAATGCACAAATAATGCGTGAAAAAGCAGCAAACAGCTGTTTCGAATCTACAGCGAGATTCTTCTTCAGTGCAAGAGAGGGAAAAAAGGAACAGCGTGCTAGGAAAAGCAAGGCTGAGCAAAATGATAGACAGAGACGCGCTGCCTTATATACCCTATGCGGGTAGCGAAAGCGCCAGAAACAACCAATGAGAGAGAAGCAGTGGAAACGACTGGGTGGACAAGTAGCGACATCTACCGTAAAAGGAGAGAAAATGAAACCAAAAAAGAGGAAATTAAATTAATGCTTTCCAAATACTTGGAAAATCTGGAGTACTAGATAAGTCATTGACTAAAGAGTGAGAATTTTTAATGATGTGGTAAGCTTCCCAAAAATCAAGATCAAGGTTAGAAGAACATTTTTGGATAATGGTGGCTGAGGAAAAATCGAACCTATGTTGAGAAGACCAAGAATGTTGAGCAATAGAAGAACGTTTGAGCTCGATTTTTAACATAAACTTCATGCTCTTTTAAACGAAATCTAAGAGCACGTTTAGTCTGGCCAATATAAGAAAGGCCACATTGGCAAGAGATTTGGTAAATACCCCAGTTATCTAGGCGATCAATGGGGTGTTTGAGATTTGAAAAAGTAATTTTATTAACAGGAGAAAAAATAACATTAAAATCAAACCTTAAGATTTTAGAAACTTGCTGACTGATTTTAGGAAAAAATGGTAACACAACTGAAGTATTAGAGTTGGAATTAGAATGCTTTTCAGAATGGACGGATTTCGTCAATTTCTTATAAATAGAATCAATAATATTAGAGGAATAACCACGATCAACAGCAATAGCTTTGAGGTAATTAAGTTCAGCACTAAGTAACTGAGGAGTGGAACAAACATTGGTAGCCCGAAAAACAAAAGTATTGAAAGCAGCGAATTTCTGGTTAGGGGGATGAGAAGAATGCCTGTGAGGTGGAAGACTGACAGCAAAAGGTTTACGAAAGACGGTAGTCTGAAAGCCATTATCACAACGAATAACAAGGACATCGAGGAAAGAAAGACAGTTATTGGTCTCAATTTCAGAGGTAAATTGAATGCAGGAATCAATGGAATTCATAATAGAGAGAATATGATTAATATCCGAATTTATTTCAACCAGGACATAAACATCATCAACATAACGAACATAGAACGGAAATTTTAAAATTTCAAAAAGTTTGACCTCAAAATAGTGCATATAAATATCGCATAAAATTGGACTAAGAGGATTACCCATAGCCAAACCATCACAGGGTGGCTACAGAAATGGTGAAAAAAAGTTCCCTGATTTTTTGTATCAGATTTCCCTGATTTTTATTATTAAAAAACATGCACTGTATTTTTTAACGTATGCTACTTTCTTGTGTAACACACTTACCTAGCTTGCAAATGTCTCTTTTTTGGGAGGAAAAAACAAAAATTGCATAGCATTTATAAAGTATTTCAGTTTTATGAATCCAAACCCAAATGTAACAAATGGATATATGATGAACAGAAAATTTCAATTTCTAAAGAAAGTTCAATTCCAAGACATCTACATCTGATGGGTTAGCAAATTGAGCCTGCCACCTGCTCAAATTACATTGATGTACCATTTAAAATTTTCAAAAAGGCCGAAATTGCCTTCATTATAAGTGCTATCCAGAAAAAATCTGATCACTTCAATTTGTGTTAAATAAAAAATCATTATGTGTATATTTTTAAAAATGTTGGGAAAGACTAACCAGAATATGAAAAAAAATACAGCATATAAAAAGTATTTTCACCTCTAAGTTATTGAAATTAAACATCGGAGATGTTTTTAGGTATAGAAATATTTAAAAAAAAAAAAATAACATAGTAATTAATAAAGTCGAGCAATTTTTGAAATTATACATAAACATCAAATATTCATAATTGATCTTTCTTCTTCCTCTTTAATAGGTACCAGAGTTATGAAAGTTGAAATCAAAATTGTTATAATACATTAACTGTATGAACCACTTGAAGTAATTTTGAATACAGTTGAATAAACTTCACTAAAGAGTATTAATAGAAATTGATTAAATTATTAAAATTAAGAAAGAGTGGAAAGTTAAACATAATTTTCTTCTAGCAAGAATTGTAGGAACAGAAAGTAAATTAAAATAATAAATTTGTGCAAAATAAACCAAATTATATTAAGATAAAATTGTACATATGAGAAAAATGAAATTATACACACCTAAATACATTAAGAGATAAATGCTATTTCTCTCTCTCACACACACACACACACACAAAGATGCAAATAAATAATTCAAAATCTGAAAATAAAACTGACAATATAAAATCAATTTGAATATTCTCCTTTAATTGTCTGAAATTATTTAATACATAAAAAATGAATAAAATTATTTCTTATGCTGCATTAGAAAAATGAATGAATAAAAAAAATAATGAATTAATAAAAGGATATTATAATGGATAAATAAATCAGAGTTTCTTTTGGAGAAATTTAATCGTTGCTATTTCCTCTTCAATTTTTAAAGATTCTCTTTGAGCATCATCTAAAATTTTTGATTTTTTTGCTTGTAATTCTTTAAGCTGATTTTCAGCTTCCCTTTTTCTTTTTAAATTTTGCTGGTTCTCCTTCTCTTGCTTGTTTTTCTTTTCCCTTTCTTCTTCATATTTTGATCTTGAATTTCTCACACTGAGAATCATTTGTTTCGTAACTTGAAAGCTATTGAGATTACCATGTGCTTGTATAGCATCATAAATAATCCTCCTTGCAACTACGGTTTCTTCTTTCATGTTATCCCATAGGCAATCCTTATTGACAGAAAAACCTCGCTCAACGTTGCTATTTCCATGGGATAACAACATAATCATCTTCAAAACAATTACTGCATCATTGCAGGGTCTTGTTGCACAAGATAGTATATTGAACCAAAACTGATCAATCCTGTGTGTTTTGTTATATGATTTAAATTTTGCCAAATTATTGGCTTCAAAACAAACTTCTTGAAATTGACTCTTAGCTCTATCGGCTTGAATAGAAGTTAACCAATTTTTTTCACAAAGAATGAGCAGTAACTTCGTCAGTCTTTTTTCAAACAATGCTTGATTTACAGTCACTGTCGGATTAAAGCAGCAAGATACAGCTCTTGTGAGTTCATATGTCAGTGGGGAACGTTCTTGTAGCTTTTTTATACAAGATGCTAAAAATTTTTGGCAGTCTTTGTAAAACATATTTAATTGTCCATCAGATACTTTTGCTTTTTTGATGTGACATAAAGCTGAAATTCCAACATCAACTTTGTTGCATGGTACATACTCTGATACTTTTTCGACATCAATTTGCATAGGATTTCTTTTTAAATTGTCTTTCTGAATAAATCGTTTCATCACCCGCAACATTAAATTAGATAAATCCTCAAAAAGAAAGGGTATAAGTGGAACATCAGTTTGATATTCCCTTAAAAATATTTCAAATTCAGATGCAACTGAATTGAAAAAGTCCTTCCGGCCAGTGCCGGGAGGAAGAGGTAGCTTTCATATTCCTTATTTTAAAAAAGCCAACTTATATTATTCAAACACACGAAGCTCAATTAAGTGGAAACCGAATGTAGGAGATTCAATACTACTTTTTATCAATACTACATCATTATGAATGAGAATTTCGCGAAATTAGTCAGCTTTATCCAAGCTGCTTTTATTTAAAGTAACTTATATTTGGCTGCCAAATTCGGCGATTTCTTAAAGTGCCTGCCACTTTAAGACAACATGGTGGATGAGGCTAACCAGTGAACTTGGTCGAGACCTTAGTAATTGCTGTGCACATGCTCACTCACATCGGAATCGGTTGATATATACCAGTGCTGTCGCATGCAAAAAATCAGATTTTTCAAAATGTCACCCACGTTAGAAATTGAAACTGCTATATCTGAGCCATTTTTTAAGATAAAGACAAACAAAAAATGCTCCTGAATCCTTATATCAAGGTCAAATACTTAAGAAAGAAACCTTTTTCAATTTCTAATTTTTTTGCACCTCACTTTAAATATATATATTTTTTAATTTAATGGCCGCCATTTTGAAACAAGATGGCTGATGAAGCTGGCCAGCGAACTTGGTCGAGATATTGATGTATACTATCCACATGCCTTCTTCCATCGAAATAAGTGAATACGTGTGGTATCGCGAGACAAATACAAGATCGTTTCAAAGTGTTAGCCATGATAGAAATTCAAAGTGCTATAATTCAACCACTTTTTAAGATATAAACAAAAGAACAAATTTTTAGAAACAAAAACTGCACCAGAATCTTTGTATCAAGGCCAAACACATAAAAAAAATCTTTTTCATTTTCCAATTTTTTAATACCTCATTTTAAATTTTAAATTACATTTTAAAAAAAATGGCAACCCTTTTGAAACAAGATGGCGAATGAAGCTGGCCAACGAACTCGGTCGAGACATTGGTATGTACTATGTACAGACCAAGTTACATTCAAATCGGTTCATAAATACGCCTGTTATCGCGTGACAAAAATCAGGTCGTTTTAAAATGTCAGCCACAATAGAAATTCAAAATGTTATAACTCAGCCATTTTTTTAGATATCGACAAAACAAAACCTGTTCCGGAACCTTTTTATTAAGGTCAAACACATACGAAAAAACTCTTTTTCATTTTCCAATTTTTTGGTATCTCATTTTAAATTTAATTTTTTAAAAATTTTTTTAAATGGCCGCCATTTTGAAACAAGATGGCGGATGAAGCTGGCCAAAGAACTCGGTTGAGTTATTTGTATGTACTATGTACACACCAAGGTACATCCAAATCGGTTCATAAATACGTCTGTTATCACGTGGCAAATATCAGGGCGTTTCAAAATGTCAGCCACACTAGAAATTCAAAATGCTATAACTCAGCCATTTTTTAAGGTATAGACGAAACAAAAACTGCTCCCGAATCTTTTTATCGAGGTCAAACACATAAGAAAAAAATATTTTTTCAATTTTCAATTTTTTGGTACCACATTTCAAATTTAAATTTTTCTTAAAATTTTAAATGGCCGCAATTTTTAAACAAAATGGCGGATGAAGCTGGCCAACGAACTCGGTCGTGACATTGGTCTGTACTATGTATAAACGAAGTTACATCCAAATCGGTTCATAAATACGCCTTTTATCGCGTGACAAAATTCAGGACGTTTCAAAATGTCAGCTTCGCTAGAAATTCAAAATGCTATAACTCAGCCATTTTTTAAGATATAGACGAAACAAAAACTGCTACGGAGTCTTTGCATAAAGGTCAAATACATAAGAAAAAAATATTTTTCCATTTTCAATTTTTTGGCACCACATTTCAAATTTAAAAATTTTTTTAAATTTTTAAATGGTCGCCATTTTGAAACAAAATGGCGGATGAAGCTGGCCAACGAACTCGGTCGAGACATTAGTATGTACTATGTACACACCAAATTACATCCAAATCGGTTCATAAATACGAGAGTTACAGTGTGACATAGGTCAGATATATATATATATATATATATATATATATATATATCTATTGATATATATATCTATTGATATATATATATATATATATATATATATATATATATATCAATTTTGAACGGAGGGTGGTTTCGGGGTCTGTGGGTCATGATCGATGAAAATATACCAAAATTTTTTGAAATCGCTTTCCTCCGAACGGCTGCAATAGGTAGCTTTTTGTAAAGAAAGCTACCTAAAATGCCAATTTAGCAGGCAACAATGGATCACGAATAAGCTTCTTAATGAGTATATAACTCTGACTGCTAGGAGCATTTCCATCCTTTTCTACCTTATCAACAAATATTTTTATGTTTGGAAGAATGTTTAAGCATCTTTCAGCAACAGAAGAGTTTTCGAGCCATCTAACGGAACAAAATTTTTTAGGAAATTCCTGAGAATTAGTATAGTAAGTATACAAAGCTCTTCTAGCTGGTGAATCTTTAAAAAGATAATATACTGCTCGAATAAAATCAAAAATTTCCCAGTTTGTGGATTTTGCACCTGTTTTAAATGACAAATTCACTGAATGCAACCCACAAGAGCCTATATTGAGGATTTCAGGATCTTCTGACATTTCTTTTAAATCTGCAGACAATTCTCTGAAAAATTTTAAATTGACATTTGGGCCGTCCATAGATAATTGTAACAATTTTTTCAAATCTAAAGGATTAACTGCATCTTTAAACGCTTTAATCAAATCATTTGAACAGCTGCGTCCAAGAAATGCAGAATTCAAATATCTGGTTTTAACTTCATTATCTTTCCCACACCAGTATCTCACATTCAAATCCATCTGCTGTCTTTGAGAGATTTTGTTTAAAGATTCATCGAACCCTATTACAAAACGATCACATAGAGAAATATCTTTCAGTAAGATCTCTTTAAAAAATGGAGCTATTCCAAATACTAAATAGTACATGATCTTATCTCGCCCTAGTTGCATGCCCTTTGCAATTTGGCTGTCTGTAAAAATATGGGAAAACATCTTTACATCTTTTTCAGCTGATCTTAAGGATTTATGTGTAGCCACTGCTTCAAGGCACCATAAAATCTCAGCCTTTGTAATGTCTTCTTTTAACATATATTTTTTAATGCCTGAAGAAACAGTCTTTTGATTATTCTGTGTTCCATCAAGAACAACACTGCATGCTTCAACAAAGCCACTGTTAACTTCAGTATTAGGAACAGTTGATGCTGAAATGCTCTTTATCTGTGCATCAGAAGACATTGCTGCTGTAATGTCTATCTTTTCATCTGAATTGCCACTATCTTTCCGATTTAAAAAGTCTGAAAATTTTCCAGAAATTGAAGCTCTATTTTCTTTACGTTTATGCCCAGCGCCGCCTTGATGGCTGGTTATTGCTCTACGTCCCATGTTACTCAAGAAAATGCTTGAATCGCACAGCGTGCATTTAGCTGAATGTTTATCTTTGGGATCTTCTCTCAGCCAGGAAAATTGTTCAAGCCATTTTGTGTTGAATGAACACACTGATTTTGCCATGGTTTTACTTTTCACCTGCCATAAAAAATACACTTTTTAATAAACAAAAAAAACAAAATAAATAATGATAATATCAATAAATTACCATTTAATAAAGAATTTGGATTCTTACGAATTATAAGAATATTAGAATTTTATTTAGTAATTCTTACATGAGAAATTCCATTACTTTAGGCTTTTAAAATAGCTTTAGTAAAATCTCACAATTAAAAAAAAAAAGATTCAAGTATTTTAAAAAATTATTATCTGGTGTATTGTAAATGGCTAAAAGTATATTAGTTTATTATTTTTAAAAAATATTATCAAACTTATACCTGCCAACCTGAGAAAATTCAAATGTGTTAATATGCAAATGACATTTTTAATGAATAACTATAAAACAGAATGTGAACAAAATTTCTAATTAACTTCTCTGAAACAGCGAATGAGCGACATTTCTAATGAATTTGTAAAAAATATGCAATCTTTTAAAATGTTGCATAGCTGATATATGTATAAACATTTTAATAAAGTGGCATTATTATTGTTATTATTAATTTTTTTTTTTTTTTTTTTTTTGAAGGACAAAGTTTTAGCTGCAATGGGATGTGAACACAAAAAGACAATAGTAACTTTGTTTGCTTTGCTTAAACATTATACAAAAATAATAGATGGTTATTCAGTTATTTTGTTGCTTCACTAATTTTTAACAGTTCTTCATTTCTCGTTTTAATAGAAAATAAGGGCAAAATCTAGTCAAAACAAAAAGTTATCTTTTACTCACAATGAAAATTTAAATTATATAACGTGTTTTTAATAATGAAACAAACTTATTTTTTACCTATACTTAAATAACCCCTTTAAACCTTTCCACCACTGACAAATTCTGTTAGTAAAATAAGAAATTATTGTCTGACACCAGAATTTATAAAAGACTTAATTACTAATTATAAAAACAAAATTTTACTAAAATATTCTTGGTGCCGATTGCAAGTTTGGAATTAAAATTAAGTGTGCCCGGAGTGGACATACTGTGCTAGGAAGAGTTCAGTATTTATAATTAAAATTAGAAAATAATTCATAATTTGGGTGAAATGAAGCTTGGGGGGAAAAAATGTGCAAATAAAACTATTGTACTATGTATAAAAGTGCAAAAAACAGACCAAATGTGTAAATTTTCAGAAGGCCTTGAACACGATTTGATGGTTTAAAGAAAATATCATATGAAATTACCATATGGAAACATTAGAAATGGTTTTTAACTCAAGAATGGGGTACCAGATTTCAGGATGAAAAGAGAAATTTTATGTTTAATTAAACTAAAAACATCATTTTTGTCTGAAAGCCTGATGCGATTTTTTTTTTCTTTTTTAAATATTTTTCCAATTTCAGTGAGTACAAATCAAAGTCAATAAATCATATGCTTTTTTTTTTTTTTTTTTTTTTTTTGGTAGCCAAACTTAGTTTTGTTCAAGTTTAGATTATCTGGAAAAAACCAATTGCTACAACAGACGGAGGGGGGATCCACTCCCAGCAATAACTTTTTTCCCTTAACCTTTTTCACAAAATTAGCATTATTTTCACTCTTTTGGCGAAATTTGCGTTTTTTTCGCGATGTTTTCACAAAATTTGCTGAGTTTTGTGTTATATTTACAAAACTTGCCGTTTATCCAGGATTTTTTGACGAAATTCGCTGTTTTTTTCGCGATATGTTCACGAAATCTGCCGTTTTTTTGCGATCTATTAATGAAATTTGCCGTTTTTCCGGGATATTTTGACGAAATTTGCCGTTTTTTCAATATTCTTCGACAAAATTCACGTTTTCCTGCGATTCTTTGACAAAATTTGCGATTTTTCTTGGAAAGAAGGACAAAATTGATTTTTTTTCGGCAACCATTTGCCGAAATATTAATACGTTTTGACCGAATTTTTGAATTTAAGACTTTTAAAAAAAAAAAATCTCGGAAAGGATTCCTTAATTTTCTGGTAATTCAGACCAAAATCACGTCGGATCAGCAAATGACAGAAGAAAAAAAAATTATAAAAAAATTATTTGCGGAAGAATTTTATCTGATTGATGCATATTGTTTTATTTTTAAAAACTTATATGTGCATAAAGTTATCTGAAATTAACCTTAAATTTGATTAAATTTTTAAAAAAAAGTAACAAAAAAGTCCTTAACAGAAATTTTATTATAACCTTTGTCAGTATTAAGTTATTTTATGTGTGTTAAAAATGAACTTTATTTTTAAAAAGTCCGGACCCGATTGAAATTTAAGAAAATCAAATCGGTTTTACATGGTAATTTTCATCTTTCTCCCAACTTAAAAAAATATATTAAAAATTCATAATAAAGAGTCGATCATTTTATTTATTATTTAAAATAATATTGAGAACAAATTGTTTAAAAGATTTATTATGATCAGAAAGCAACAGAGAAAAAAAGAAAAAAAAAAAAAAAAAAAGACCTCGGAAAACTGAGGCCTGTGGAAGAATTTTATTTCCGACTTATGCATATTACTTTATTTTTTAAAATTTATGCATACATCAAAATATCTGAAATTAATCCGAAATTTGATTTAAATTAAAAAAATAAATTCAATTCTCAAAAATGATGCAAGACAAAAATCCTTAAATCCCTTATTATAATAACTTTTGCCAATATTAAATGTATTGTTTTTTATGTGTTAAAAATAAACTTTCATAACTTTTTATTTTAAAAAAGCCCGGACCCGATTGAAATTAAGGAAAACCACGCGGTAATTTCTATCTTTCTCCCAAATTAAAAATATATTAAAAATTCATAATCATTTATGTCCGATTTACGCATACCACTTTACTTTTTAAAATTTATGCATACATCAAACTACCTGAAATTATCACTAAATTTGATTTAAAAAAAAAAAAAAAAAAAAAAAAAAGAAAGAAAAGAAAAAGAAATTAAATTTTCAAAAATTATGTAAAGCAAAAATCCTTAAATCCCTTATTATAACAACTTTTGCCAATATCAAATGCATTATTTTTTTATGTGTGTTAAAAATAAACTTTATTTCGTAACTTAATAATTCTAAAATAGTCCGGACCCGATTGAAATTAAAGAAAATGAAATCTGGTCCACGTGGTAATTTCCATCTTTGTCTCAAATTAAAATTATATTAAAAATTCGTAATAAATATAGTCGACCATTTTATTTATTATTTAAAACAATAAATAAGAACTTGTTTAAAGAAAATGGAAAAATGGCTTACCTATAATCAGAGCTATTCCATGCGAAGTATCACCATGTGGACGTGCTTCGGTCCCACTCACTTAAATAAAATATTTCAGTCTATCCTTCAATGTCGACGTATTATCAGCGAAATAAAAGCCGAACTGGATCTGCACATGGTTGCATCTTCTTTCTTTTCTCCTACAAAAGGGTTGCTATGAATGGCAGTTTGGCGCGATTCAGCTTAACGTCTCTATCGCGTCCTATTATTAGATTAAATATTGCCTGTTTGGCGAGGAATCAATCTTGTTCGTGAGGTGAAAACGGAAATATTTTTGCATGGAGAAAAATTTCCCTGATTTTCAAGATTTTTTATAAAGCTCCCTGATATTTCCCTGATTTTTCCAGATTGTCAAACTTCCCTGATTTTTCCCTGATTCTGTAGCCACCCTGCATCAATCATGTGGAAGAAATTACCATTGAAAACAAAAGTATTTTGTGACAAGCAAGCGCGAGTGAGAAGGATAAGTTCCTCGATTTCAAAATAAGAGAAATGGAATTCACAAAGTCTGTTCTTGAGGCAATCCAAAGCCCCCTCAACTGGAACGTTTGTAAATAATGATTTAACATCAAAAGAAACCATCATGTGACCCTGCGGCTTAAAATTATGGAGTTTTTTAACAAAATCAAAAGAATTCTTAACAGTGAAACAGTTACTGCTCAAAAGTGGGGAAAAAACAGAAACTAAATGTTTGGCAAGCTTATAAGATTATAAGCTTTTCTTTTGATGTTAAATCATTATTTACAAACGTTCCGGTTGAGGGGGCTTTGGATTGCCTCAAGAACAGACTTTGTGAATTCCATTTCTCTTATTTTGAAATCGAGGAACTTATCCTTCTCACTTGCGCTTGCTTGTCACAAAATACTTTTGTTTTCAATGGTAATTTCTTCCGCATGATTGATGGTTTGGCTATGGGTAATCCTCTTAGTCCAATTTTATGCGATATTTATATGCACTATTTTGAGGTCAAACTTTTTGAAATTTTAAAATTTCCGTTCTATGTTCGTTATGTTGATGATGTTTATGTCCTGGTTGAAATAAATTCGGATATTAATCATATTCTCTCTATTATGAATTCCATTGATCCCTGCATTCAATTTACCTCTGAAATTGAGACCAATAACTGTCTTTCTTTCCTCGATGTCCTTGTTATTCGTTGTGATAATGGCTTTCAGACTACCGTCTTTCGTAAACCTTTTGCTGTCAGTCTTTCACCTCACAGGCATTCTTCTCATCCCCCTAACCAGAAATTCGCTGCTTTCAATACTTTTGTTTTTCGGGCTACCAATGTTTGTTCCACTCCTCAGTTACTTAGTGCTGAACTTAATTACCTCAAAGCTATTGCTGTTGATCGTGGTTATTCCTCTAATATTATTGATTCTATTTATAAGAAATTGACGAAATCCGTCCATTCTGAAAAGCATTCTAATTCCAACTCTAATACTTCAGTTGTGTTACCATTTTTTCCTAAAATCAGTCAGCAAGTTGCTAAAATCTTAAGAAGGTTTGATTTTAATGTTATTTTTTCTCCTGTTAATAAAATTACTTTTTCAAATCTCAAACACCCCATTGATCGCCTAGATAACTGGGGTATTTACCAAATCTCTTGCCAATGTGGCCTTTCTTATATTGGCCAGACTAAACGTGCTCTTAGATTTCGTTTAAAAGAGCATGAAGTTTATGTTAAAAATCGAGCTCAAACGTTCTTCTATTGCTCAACATTCTTGGTCTTCTCAACATAGGTTCGATTTTTCCACAACCACTATTATCCAAAAATGTTCTTCTAACCTTGATCTTGATTTTTGGGAAGCTTACCACATCATTAAAAATTCTCACTCTTTAGTCAATGACTTATCTAGTACTCCAGATTTTCCAAGTATTTGGAAAGCGTTAATTTAATTTCCTCTTTTTTGGTTTCATTTTCTCTCCTTTTACGGTAGATGTCGCTACTTGTCCACCCAGTCGTTTCCACTGCTTCTCTCTCATTGGTTGTTTCTGGCGCTTTCGCTACCCGCATAGGGTATATAAGGCAGCGCGTCTCTGTCTATCATTATGCTCAGCCTTGCTTTTCCTAGCACGCTGTTCCTTTTTTCCCTCTCTTGCACTGAAGAAGAATCTCACTGTAGATTCGAAACAGCTGTTTGCTGCTTTTTCATGCATTATTTGTGCATTTTAAACGTTGGTTTACTGCATTTCAATAAAAATAAGTAGGTACAATACTTATTTGATAACAAGATCCCCCCCCCCCCCCTAAAAAAAATAAAATACAGTAAATTAAATAATAAATAAAAAATAAAATAATAATAACAATAAATACAATTATTTATACTACACTTGCTCAATTTTTCAATAATTAGGGGTACACATTAGATGATGACAAACAATAAAAATATCTTCACATGATTAAAATGCATCAATATTATTTCACAGTGATAACCATAAAGTCCCTAAGAGAGGAGTCCCATGACAGTAATACCCTGTTCACACTAGAAACTTAAGATATCTTAGACCGCCAGTTTTGAAGTGGTACACTCCCGGAATTGGATGTCTGTTCACATCGAAAAACTTACCTTAAGATTAGTACTGGGCGATGCATCGATAGATATCGATGTAAATCATAAATCGTCAAACCGATTTCCTGATCTTTGAATTAGCGATGCATCGCAGACATACGATGAATCGCAGTCATACGATGCATCACACCGGGATCACAAATGAATGGGACAGTACAGGGAAATCTGGTTTTGCATCCGATGTGAATAAACAACTCGTTTATAGCTAGACATGATTATGTGCAAAACCGATGGCAGAGTAAGGAGAGACTGGTTTCTCCTTCAATCATCGAAGCAGATAAACAACGTAATCCAAAATTGATACCAATAACAAAACGCTGCATGCTTCATATTTTCAATCCTGTTTTTCTAGCTGTATGAATAGTACCATGAAGTTCATTTGAGAAAATACTATGATGCCAAAGATACATTTTCCCTAGGCCACATTACTCTGACTCTGAACATGTGCTATAACATTTAGAGTCAGCTGATTTTTCATCTTGTACTGACAGGAAAAGAGGATTGGTTTATTTGTTTACTTTGATAAGATGAGTCATTTTCTGTGTTTTTTTATTTAATATGTATTATAGCAAAACTATTGTAGTCAATCAATTAATATAACAAATAGCAACAATTGATGCAGTAAGTTTTAGTAAGAAATGCTTCTTAGTGTTATAATCCATTTGCATCCATTTGTTTTTTTTTTTTAATTACTTTATCTTTATTAAGGAACTGTTATTTTAGCTTATTTTTCAATGACGTTGCACTATATTTTGATAACATCTTAATTATTATATTTCTAGTTATTTATTTTAAAAATATTCCTCATTACTTTTAATCAATTGAAATCAAATTTCGTGTTAATTCGGTGTGAGCATATGACAATCCTTTTACATCCTTTTAATTAATTTTTATTTATTAGGTACTTATATATTTTTTCAATCTTAAAAATGTAAATATAGAAATTTTACTCTTATTTTATTTTTATTTTTTAATTAAAATAAAATGGAGGTATTTATAATCCTTTTACATCCTTTAAATTAATGATTATTTCTTATGCACTTTTAATATTTTATATCTTAAACAGCTAAAGATGTACAATCTATAGCAATTTTATTGGTTTCACCCCCTCCCCCCCCCCCCCCCCTGTAAATGGAAAAAATTACAAATGTCTATGACATTTCATGTCTTTAATATCCTTTATTTTGCAGAACCAATTCAGGGAAAAACCAGTTTGCAAATTATTTAACATTCAATTTAAGGGGGAGATTTTTTTTTTTTTTGGGGGGGGGGGGGGGGGGTGGCTCCCTTCCTAGAATTTTCAATTTTTTATTAATCTGAAATGAATATTCTTGGATTTGTAACTAGTTTCTTAATCTTTTTTAAAATTTAATACTTGATTGCTAAGAATTAAACCCAGTATTTCTTTTCTAAACTGAGTCCTTTTTTTAAGATGTGAAAATCTTTTTTACATCCTTTAAAAAAATGATTATTTTCTATAAACATGTATATTTTTTCAATCTTAAACATACCAGTATATACATTTTAATCTAATTTTATTGATTTTCTTTTATTTTTACTTCATAAAAGGGAAATATTTCCTAAAGGCAAGCACATTACATTTCAGTGCCTTAGTATTTGGCAATTTGTAGAAAGAAGGTAATCATGTTATAATCCTTTTACATCCTTTATTTGAATTATTATTTTCTAAATACACTTATATTTTCACAATCTTAAACATACCACTATATAAATTTTAATCTAATTTTATTGATTTTCTTTTATTTTTACTTCATAAAAGGGAAATATTTCCTAAAGGCAAGCATATTACATTTCAGTGCCTTAGTATTTGGCAATTTGTAGAAAGAAGGTGGCCATGTTATAATCCTTTTACATCCTTTATTTTAATTATTATTTTCTAAATACATTTATGTTTTCACAATCTTAAAAATGTTGATCTATAAATTTTATTATAATTTTATGGATTTTTTAATTTTATGAAATAGAGTACTTGGAATTTTTCACAACATTTCTGTGCCTTAATATTGGTTATTTTGCAGACTGTCTCTTATAAAAAAGGCAGGGGCAATTTACAAATGATTTAAGTCGTCATCGGTGCTTCAGTTTTGCAATGCATCTCGCCGATCTCCCGACATCGGTTCTGACCGATGTGGAGACATAACTGAAACCCATGATTGCCGGTTCACGAAAATCAACTTCCACATTCATATTAATATTCTATAATTTCAAGCGTAATTTCACTGCTGAAATGTAGTTGAAAAATTAATTAGAATTCCACATTCATGGGAAGTAAATGTGCATGCGCAGAAAATCGGCGATCGTTTGGAATGAAACCGGTTCACTGATTTAAATTTAGGAGAGAGAGAGTGCCAGGAGGGGAGAAATTTGCTTACCCTCTCCTTAAGTCTTCAATTTTTGTATTAGTTGAGTTTTATTTTTAAACTAAAATAAAATGGAAGTGTTTATAATCCTTTTACATCCTTTAAACTAATGATTATTTCATATTGCACATTTAAAAATTTATATCTTAAACAGCTTAAGATATAAAATGTACTGCAATTTTATTGGTTTCACCCCCTCCCCCCAAAATGGGGGGGGGGGGGGGGCTTCCTTGAATTTCAATTTTTGTATTGATCTGGAATGAATAAGAAACTAGTTATAAATCTAAGAATAATCTTTTATAAAATTTAATACTTGATTGTTAAGAGTTAATCCACATATTTCTTTTTCATGAAGTCCTTTTTTAAGATGGGAAAATCTTTTTACATCCTTTAAAAAAATGATTATTATCAGTATAAATTTTTTAACCTAATTTTATTGATTTTTTTTTTTTTTTTTTAACTTCATAAAAGGGAAATATTTCCTAAAGGCAAGTACATTACATTTTAGTCCTTTGAATCTGGTAATTTGTAGAAAGAAGGTAACCGTGTTATAATCCTTTTACAGCCGTACCGATGCACAGATTATATATCTCTCACAGATATGAAAGAGGAGCAAAAACCCGTACCGGCGCGATTCTAGCGCCACTACTGAGCACAGGCGGGAACAAATGCGCGAGCGCGGAATTTTATAAACATAAACTGTTACTGTCACTTTCACGTGTTGTAAAGTTTGATATTGAGAGATCTATTTGAGAGATTTATAATTTTGCAAAAGCTCTTTTCAGAGCTATTTTTCTTGTATATAAAAATTATATATTTACAAGTGCTCTTTTTAGAGCTGTTTTTTTGCAATTAATTATTGCAAAATGTCAAAAAATCAGGTGTTTTGTCAAGCGCAATCATGTGCAAACACCAACAGGAACAGCAATTTGTCGTTCTTTTGTTTTCCTACAGGAAATAAAAGAAGGTGAGTAATTTCTGTATTTATAAATTATAAATGCATGAAATCTAGCTTTATTTTACTTTTTTGTAGATTTCTTTTTTACGTATCTTTCATCCATTTCCATGTGTCTTTTTTTAATACGTGTTTTTGATTGGCATTTCGATTTACATTTTCTTTCCGAAAATTTAATCACACGCATTTTGTATTGTATTTAAAACTTTAAAAAAAAATTGTTCTTTATTTTTAAGAAAAAAGTCATTACATTTTCTGTTATTTTGTGAAAAATTGTTCTGCATTTTAACAATAAATAATCGATCATAAAAATTTCCTCGCCACTCCCCGTACCCCGTATTTTTAAGTGGCGTTTTCCCTTTGGTCCCTTTTCAAGAGCACAAAATCTAAAATCTTTAAAACTGTTCAGTTTATTTTTTTCTGTCCTATTTATCAATATTTAGTAATAAATGATTAATCATCTATCAAACTCCATACCTCCAATCATCTAATCAACTTCTCCCCCACCTCCAAATCAATAAATAAAATAATAGTTGTTTTGAAATAATTATCAGGAACAAGTGCCGTATTCGTCCGAAACAATAAATAAGTAAAATAATAGTTGTTTTGAAATAATTATAAATAATAATCCTAAATTTCTACTGCCACATGGCAAAATCTGACCCCCCCCCCCCCCCGCCCCCCTTAGCCATTTGAATGTTTAAAAGTTGTATTTACAAAACTGAACTTTTAAGCAGTGCTGTAGTTGGGGAAAAAAAAATATTTGTGGGAACTCAACTTTTCATAGAGTAGATGTTGATGCTACCAGATTTTTACTAAGCAAAAAGCCAATTTAAAACATTTAGCCAAAAGCTGACTTTTTTAATTAACAGTTATAATTATTATATTCTAGTATTTATAGTATTGTATTTGTATGGTATTCAACTAAAATCAATATTTAATCGCATAGTAACATTTTCCATCATGGATTAAAATTTATTTGAAATAACAAATAAATCCATACATTATGTACTAGCACATCTATCCTAGAAGTTTCCATAAAGAACGATAATGAGATTCTTTCAAGGAAGCTCCTACATGGCTTATGAATATAAGTGAACTGACTTATTCAATAAGGAATGAATTTCTCTCATCGGTCATGTTATTCATACAGAACTTTTCACTTTCAATACTTACAATGAATACTTTTTCACATTCAGACATTAAAATGGATATAGTTTCCACAATCTGGGGAAGAGGGTTTGGCTCTCTTGGCTCATCTCTAGTATCAATAAATTTGATAATTATCGTTATAATAAATAACAATAACTTTTTTTTTGCTTGTGAAAAAAGAAAAGTTTTGTGTTCCTGCATGCTATTTTTTTTATAGTTACAAACCAAATATTTCTGGAAACAGCATTGCCATCCAACTACAGCACTGTTTTTAAGTCCTCAAACTTTTCTTGCATTGGTCTTTCATTTTTATTTTCCCCCACTCTTTATTTTTTTTTTCACAATTTCCACTTATCATTTTGCACATTCTGTGCACAAAATTTTTAAGCCTCTTTAATTAAAAGAAAAATTCTATTTATAATTCTATTAACAATAAATAACTTTGTTTGAATTACTGCTCTCCCTCCTTTCATTCTTTATAACAAATAAATTTTCTAAATTTACTCCTCTGCAACTGTCAATAAAAAATTACAAACTCAATTTAATAGAATTATTTAAAACTAGATATGTTTATATATTTATGTACATTTATTTTCCTAGATTGGAGAAATGGACGGCTAACATTCAGATGAAACCGATTACTAGAACTCGTCAATACTTATGCTCCGATCACTTTCGAATGGAAGCATTTACAAATACTTTGAAAAGGCGGCTTCTCCCAGAATCTGTGCCTACCATTCAAGTAGTTGATGTTCATAGAAAAATCCAGCTGCACGCACCCTCATCTTCAGTCCAGCTGCATGCACCCTCATCTTCAGTCCAGCTGCATGCACCCTCATCTTCAGTCCAGCTGCACGCACCTTCATCTCCAGTCCAGCTGCATGCACCCTCATCTTCAGTCCAGCTGCACGCACCTTCATCTCCAGTCCAGCTGCACGCACCTTCATCTCCAGTCCAGCTGCACGCACCTTCATCTCCAGTCCAGCTGCACGCACCTTCATCTCCAGTCCAGCTGCACGCTCCTTCATCTCCAGTCCAGCTGCACGCACCTTCATCTCCAATACCATTTAAAACACCCAAGAGTACATCGAGTTTTCCTTTCAAACTTACGCCGAAAAGCAGAAAATTGAACAGATACAAATCTTTAATTTACAGGTTGAAGAAACGACTATATTTCAAAAATTCTCCGAATTCCCCTAATATATCCAAAACATCTGCTTTGAACCTGCTTCGGAAACATTTACGGCCTTCTTTGTATAGCATTCTGGAAGCACAGTTAAGGAATACGGGTCCTGCAAAAGGAAGGCGCTGGACAGCTTCTGACAAAGCATTTGCTTTTAATATTTATTTAGCATCGACTGCAGCATACAAGGTTTTAAAACGTTTTCTTATACTGCCATGTATAAGAACATTGAAACGTTCTGTACAAGGTCTTTGTGAAAATACAGGGTTTTGTACAGAAATATTTATGGTACTGGAAAAGAAAGTCAGCCATTTAAATGAAAAAGAACGACTGTGTGTTTTGAGTTTTGATGAGATGGCAATAAGACCATCTCTTCATTATTCACCGAGAAAAGATGTTGTTATAGGTTATCAAGATGATATATCTGTTACTGATAATTCACCTATCAAAATAGCCACTAATGCTTTGGTTTTAATGGTGAGAGGCTTGTCCACTAAATGGAAACAAATTTTAGGATATTTTTTAGTGCACCGCAGTATGCCAGGAAAATCACTAAAAACACTTGTGGTCTCTTGTATTTCTAAACTCCAGGAAATAGGACTCAAAGTTGTATCTACGGTTTGTGATCAAGGGCCTAATAATATATGTTTGTTCAATGAACTTGGACTGTCGATAGATCAAACCAGTTTTGAAGTTAATAATCAAAAAATCTTTTTTATGTTTGATCCACCTCATTTACTCAAATCTTTCAGGAACAATTTGATGAAATATAAATTGGAGTTTGAAAGGCCTACTTTTGGAAGAGTTACAGCTGACTGGGAGTATATTCGTAGTTATTATGAAATAGATAAAAAAAATGATCCACGAGTAACACCAAAACTGAGTAAAACACATATTGAACCTGTTGGCCGAGCAAAAATGAAGGTCAAATATGCTGCACAGGCACTCAGCACGTCTGTTGCAGCTGGTATTTCCCTACTGAAATCAGTTGGCAAATTTGATGAACCAGCGCAACACACAGCTCATTTGATTTATACTATGGACAAACTGTTTGATAGTTTCAACAGCAGTGAAGAGTACGGTAAAAAGAAAATGCTCTGTGCTGTAAAAAGAGACTCTGCTCATTTAACATTTTGGGAAGAAATGCTTCCTTTTGTTGAAAGTTGGGCTTTCAAAAAGGATGATGACAAAACTGTTCACACTCATTGTAAAAACGGATGGATTGTGACATTAAAATCTGCAATAAATTTATGTAGAAATTTATTCGAAGAACATGATTATGCATACATCTTAACTAAACGTTTTAACCAGGATGCACTGGAAAATACATTTTCTATTATAAGATCGAAAAGAGGTAACGATGAAAATCCAGATTGTTCGCAGTTAGTAAGTTGTTTGCAAGCAGTTATGGTAAATAACATTTTTACCATGTCTAAAAATACAAACTGTGAAATAGACTTCGATGAAGTTCTTGTATCGTTAAAAGATAGGAGTCCTTCCAAATTTTCCAGTTTAACATCATTATTCAGTGACCATGTTAAAATAAATCCAGATGTCCCACTGAATGAAATTCCATGCTTGCCATCTGATACTGTAAGACAAAATGTCATTTATTATATTGCCGGATATGTTGGAAGGAAAGTAGTTTCAAAATTAAACTGTGATCATTGTGAAAATACTTTATTTGATACTACAAATGCTGCAAATGACAATTCTTTATTGACTCAATATAAAGATTATTCAGGTAGTAGTTTGAAAAAACCGAGCAATGAATTATTCAATATAGTGCATAAAATGTATGATGTTGATACAGCTCATATGTTTTGGTCTACAGATGTGATACAAAACATGGTAAAATTTCACGGAGATGTGATCAATTTCAATAATTTAAATATTCACGAAATTCACAAAGAAAAAGTGCAAAAGATTATTAGCATAATAATCTCAAAAATTCAAATATACAAACACATTAAAAAAGTAAACGAGGATTTAAAAATAGAATTTCAATCAAAGTCTATAAAAAAGTAGGTGTTTTTTTTTCCTTCTATATTTATCTTACCATCTTGAGTTTATGCAAAGTAACACATATCTTATTCTTATGTCAATTCTCTGACATTTCCATGACAGGGATAATATTCATTTTCAAAATTTTTTAATTTGCTAATAGCAATTTTTTTATTAAATCTGTGAAATAAGGTAATAAAGATTAAATAACACAATGCAACTTAGTCCTGTAAAGTGTAATAATATTTCTACGGTGTGGATTGCAGATGCTTCTTCACTGAAATATTCATTTTTATATCTCAAACATTGTGTGTTAAAAGTGAATTGCGTTATAAACTGAGTTGGCAAATTTGAATTTCTTCTGCTATTGTAAGAAATGTTTTTTCTTTAATACTTTATTAGATATAACTTATGCTAATAGCAAATTTTGTTCTTCGACAATAGCAGTTTTTTTTTTTTTTTGTCATATTTGCTCATAATACACAAGCTGTTACACATTAGTTTACACATGCAATAATAATAAAAAAAAAACTTATTGGCAAGATTTGCATTATTAAATACTGGTGATATTTACTATTTATTAAAATTATTAATAACTGCATTTAATATTAAATAGTTAACATTACTTCAAATTAATAATTATTAAACAATTAACTCTCTGATTAGCAACATATTATACATTTTTAAGCTTTAATTATTAAAAGAAAAACAATAAATAAAGTAATATTCATTTTAGAAAGAAAAAGGGGTAAGATAATATTAAATAGTTAACATTACTTCAAATTAATAATTATTAAACAATTAACTCTCTGATTAGCAACATATTATACATTTTTAAGCTTTAATTATTAAAAGAAAAACAATAAATAAAGTAATATTCATTTTAGAAAGAAAAAGGGGTAAGATGCTAGTTTAAAAAAAGGGCACTATTTCATGAGGAAATATATTAGTAATGATATAAGAAAAAAAAAGTTCTATTATTTTTGCAAGATCTTGGGGCACATGATCTAGAAATACTGTTGAATAGGGAGGTTTTAAACCATTAAACACAAACTATGTTTTAGTAAGGTTTAGATCCATAATATTGAAAGAGATATATATTTTTTTTTAATGAAACTTTTAAAACAGGTGGATTTTTCCATGTGTTTAAAAGTTGTTTTCAACTAGATTTATCACAGATTTGCTTACATTTTCTTTGCAAAGTTTGTATGTACAGTACAGGACCCATTATCCGGAATTCCAAAATCTGGAAGGACCCAAAATCCGGAAGAAAAAAATGTGAAAATTTTCTAAATTTGTAAATTTTTACTAAAATTTTGTAATTTCTGAAATTTTTCGAAAATTTTACAGATTCCTAATTTTTTTTGTCTATTGTGTTGGAATATGTAACCACTAAAATATGTTACATCCCCCCCCACCCCCGAAATTAGAAAAAAGTCATTTTTCTGTCAAATTTTAGTTTAAAATTAATTTATATTACGATTTTTTTTTTTTTTTTTATCATCAGATATTTCATTTCGACAAAGTATTGTGGCGACACAATTATGTTACTTGAATCAGGGGTGATTCTGAGTAACAAACAAAAAAATCTGAAATTCACAGCAAATTTTTTGAAAGTTTACAGAAGGGGGGGGGGGGGGGGGGGGAGACCCCTCAACACTAATTATGCGTTTTTCCCTCGATCCTTAACGAAATTCGTATTTTTATGCAATGTTTTGAAGAAATTATGTCAATTTGCATAATTTGGCGAGTGGTTTGGTGAAATTGGTTGACGGAGTAACCAAGTAGTACCGAATATTGCTTAGGTTTTCATGCTGAGTTCAGTATGTTTTTGTTTCTAATTCATATTAAGTCTGAATATTTATCATGATGATATATATCATCAATAAGTTGTCTATTTTGAAAATATAAGGTATAGTGATATATTTATAAATCCTGATAAAAATGTCTTTGTGAATCTAAAAAATGCCCTTTTCTTTTCATCATCACATTTTTTTTTTAATGTTAAATGTAGTGAAAACTGTTATTGTAAAATAAATGGGAACAGATGTGCCCGTGTGCTTTGTAGAATGAACTTGGTAGGTTTTTTGTTTTTTAAATGCTGTTTTCGAAAATGATCGCCAATCTGAAACCTCAAGATAAACAAATGTAGCAGTTACTTCCAAAATTAGCAATTTTTATCAAAAAATTGAAAGATTGCGATAGTGAAAACCATAAATCCCTCATCATTTTTATAATTGCGATCAATTTCGATAACACATTTTGAAGTACTTTAACTGTAACTTTTTGTCTATATTTAGCCCCCTAGACAATCGCCCAACCTTTTCCACTTTTGTAAAATTCATTCTTAAACTAAGAAAGTACTTTTGAGGTTAGAGACTCCACATAAATGTTTTTGTGAAAATACTTCTATTTTTAAATGTACTGTAAATCCATTCGAGGGGAAATATATATATATATGTATGCAAGATATTCAGAAGTGCTCTCAGAATTGCATCATACTGGGTGATTCAAAATAAAGACTACAGCGATTATCATTTAAACTGCTGATGATAGAAACATTCTTCCAATTCTAAAAGAATATGCATATCAAGTGCAACTTTTGTTTTATAAAGATATGTATGTTAAAATACAAAATTTTATTTTTTTATACCCCTGGTTGTTAAAAACTTGTATTTAAAAATATATTATTCCATGTCTAGAAAGAAAATTTAAAAAATCCAAATTTTTTTACTACCAAAACTGACTAAATTATGGCATTTGAAATTTTATGAAATTTCAAGGTTTAGCAGCACTGAAATTACTTTCCATTTTAGTAGAAAACACTGAAATATCTTGCTTTGAATATAGGAAACAAGCACTCTGTCCCAAAAAAAAAATTCCACTTCACAGTCACATTTCTAAAAATGTTTCGAAAATGTACTCTATTTCTATCCTGCAAAACCAAATTTGCTTTCCAAATGGTCATATCCAGATTAAAAAAAAATAATAATTAGGTAGTACTCACTAAACATAACATCAGAGTTGTATAATATAGACCAGGGTTGGCGAACCTTTTTGTTGCTGCGTGCCAAATTTGGCCAAAAATATTTTACGTGACCAGGACGTGCCAACTAAAAAACAAATTTAGTAGATGGAAAAATAATGGATTAAAATTATTCAAAATTTTCTATTAAGATTAAAAAAAATATTAGAAACCTACATGTAGGTGCTATACTATAATAATTATGGAAACAAATATATTTAAGAAAAAAAAAAAAATTGAAATGTCAAACGCCAGTTTCTCTGAATAGTTCTGAAATAAATTCAAAGTTGCCATAACTTTACCTTCGGAACTAAGTAATGTCTAATAACCAATTCTTTCCGATAGTTTTCAAATATCGCCTTTCTTTGGAAAATTCTTGAGACCATAATTAATTAGATTGGAATATAATATGCAGCAATTAAAATTTTTCAATTTCCATTTAATCGAATTTAGAAAAAATCAGTTGTGATTTTGTGAAATTCCATTTTATTTTGATTTAGAGCCACAAGCCGTGCCAAAATTATTCTTTCGCGTGCCAAAAGTGGCACGCGTGCCATAGGTTCGCTGTGCCTGATATAGACGCATGCGCGGAAAATTTTCCGAAAAATTCGGAACTTTGCGGAAAAAAGTTTCGCAAAGAAAATGTATGTTTTGTTTTTGTAACTTTTATTAATACCAAAAATTTAAAATATCCCCCAATTTTATATACGATTTATATATTGTTTATCCACAATTCAAAATTTAAAAACTCAAAACATTGTTGTGATACACAGACCCTTTTATTTCTATTTTCCGCAGACTAAAACTTGTTGTCAATCGGTTTTCCGGCGGTGGCTGCAGTGACAATTTAGCTCGGCAACGGCTGTTAAATTGAATAATTTCGTAGTGTTATAAGAGTGACTGGCATTTTGTGCGAAGAGATCACAAGATTAAGGATTAGGTTGTTTTTAAATGTATTGACAAAATAATTGACAAGAATTCACTTTCCTATCATTGATTTTAACTTTATTATTTTTAAATTAAAATTTATTCTTTACTTAATATTAATTATCTTTGAAATTTAAATAGCAATTATTTTAAACTATGATTTTTATTTCATATCGTCAAAATAATATAACACGTAATTTTATTAAAGATCAAATTAATTTGCGGAAAATTTTTGACCTAATATTCATGTGCGCGGAAAGTTTTTTGTTTTTATACAAGTCTGCATAACATTAAATAGCATATTTTCAAATTTAAAATAAAGGTTTTTGTTTTTAACCCTTTCCCTGAAAGGGTTAATGTTACAACAAATTTCTTTAATAAGAGTAGTTAAAATTTATATCTATTAACACATTGAATGCCAAGTCTATTTTGCCTCTCTTTCCATTTGGGCCACGAAATAAGATTCCCGTTACACAACCTATAAGTGTCAGTCACCGATGGCTGGTGGAATCTAAACGGAAAGTTTAAGTGTTAGTCACTGGTGACTGACATGGCACTCAAGCGTTCTCAAAAAGTTCTGATTAAAAAATATATATATATGGCAGAAGTCTAAATAAATTGGTGTTTCCTATTTTACTTTAAATAATATTCTTCACAACAAATATTTAAATGCACCCCTGCACTAATTAAAAATATTTTACTACTTTCCATGTGGTCAATAAATACGCATGCAGCCCATAAATTCTTCCTCTTCTTTGCTTTTGTATGGAAAAACAAATTTTCTAAAACATACCATATCATAAGTGATTTTCTTTTTTTTTTTTTTTTTTTTTTCTGTGAACCACAGACATGGCCAATAATTTGTAAATTTATAAAAAATCAGTACATAGCCAATAATTTGTAAATTTATAAAAAATCAGTAAATTGAGCTGCAACATATTATTTGAAAGTGCATTTTGTTTCATATTTAAAGATTAGAAATGGAAATTATGCAATATTTAGAACTGAATGTAAGAGTAATGGAACTGAAAGAGATACTACCACTATTATCTTTGTCAGTTTCCCAATTTGTTTACTTGTATGATTTATTCAAAGCTTATTTAATTTTGATGTTTGTAACACTTATATTAACATAAAAATCATGGATATGTCATAAAATATTTATGTAAAATAAATGTCATAAAATATTTTAATATGTTCTGATGATTCATAAGTTGTTAGAAAATTTACATTCTATGTATTTACTTTTTTAATGCATGAAATTTTGTATTTATCTGAAAAATATTCATAAATCTATCGTATTATGTTGTATTTTTTCTACAAAATGTGCAATAAATTTTTATTTTTTAAATTATCTTTGTTTTATCATACTTAAAACTATTTTATAATAATAAAAATAACATTATACAACGTTTTACTGCAGATATTAAAATTGAACAATTTAAAAGTGCGTAAATCGTATAAAATAATATTGTTTAAAACCGAATTTTTTGGAATAAGCCAGTAAATAGTATTTTAAAACGTGCTAATTTATTTATTTATTATTCTTGTAAATAGTAACAGTAATGTAAAAGTGTTTTTACGGTATTCAAATTTCATCAATTCAATCAAGTGAAACCATTTAAATATCTGAAAATTTCTCTGTTTAAATGATTACATATAAAAAAAAAAAAGCCAAATCTTTAAGAAGAAACGTGTAAGTGCATATTTTCTGAGGTTATTTGCTTGATTATTAGTATCTGTTTGATAAAAAGAAACATGTCTTATGTTTTAAAACAAACGTAAACAAATACAGAACTGGCTAGCGACGCATCAATAAAAGATAGATACTATACAAACAAGACAAGTAACAACTACCTGTTGCGACCCTCCCGAAACGTTTGCGACTGTTGTCACTAGAGGCTCTGAAGTTGCGATTCGGTTACCATTGAGCTTATGCAAGAGTCATATCTGTATGAGATATATATAATCTGTGTACCGATGCATCAAATTACATCGGTGACGAGTTCCTTCCTCAGCATAAAACCGGATTTTTCCTCCCCATCCCTTTCTTTTCCCATCGTGAATAAACACACATCGGTTTGGTGAATGAACACACATGGGTTTCATGAATAACCACACATCCGTTTCGTTTCTCTTCCCATCCTGAATAAACATGCATTGGTTTCTCTCCCCATTCAAGAAGTGAATGAACAATAGCAGGCAGAAACATCAATACCAGCTGTATGATGAACAGTGAGTAGTATAACGAGGTATAACTTAACGATGTTTATGTTTATTTGAAAAGAAAATATGGCCTGTGATGTGATAGTGGCAGCTGATTTTTCTTGTGTTCACAAGAAAAGAAGGGTTGATTCTTTCTTTTGTTTATTTTGGTATGATGATCCATTTTATTTTTTTTTAAATCAATTTATCTTTAATAAGGAACTTTTATTTTAGTTTATTTTTTAATGATATTTTAACATATTTTAAGAAAATCAGAATTATTGTGTTATTCTTAATTATTTATTCAAAACTACTTCATATTAGTTTTAAATCAATTAAGACTGAATTTAGTCTTATTAATTAACTACAAAGTATTTTATTAATATCATAAAGATTGAGAATGTCTTTCTATTAAATATTTAAAATTACTTCTTTAAAACTTTTTTCTTAAACTGTAGGATCTATTGTATTTTTAATTAATTTGAAATAAATATTCTTAGATTTGTAAATCTGTTTTAGAATGTAACTTAATCCTTGATGTTAATTTTGATGATTAAGATTTAATGTTTTTGTAATTTACAACCCTTCAATATTATTTGAGTATTTGCTTTATAAACACATTACAAAATCTTATTTAGGTGTAATCAGATCATATGACAATCATTTTACATCTTTTACATTAATGATTATTTCTAATGTACATGTATATTTTTTTCAATCTTTAAAATCAAAATATATAAATTTTATTCTAATTTTATTGAACTTTATTTTTTAATTTAAAAAACTGGAAGTATTTATAATCTTTTTACATCCTTTAAATTAGTGAATATTTCTTTTTGTACATTTAATATTTTAAATCTTGAATATCTAAAGATATAAAGTGCACTCTAATTTTATAGTTTCCCTTCCCCCTTTACAACCCTTCCCTTCTTTAAGACTCCACTAAATTTCATTACTTTTGTACATGGTATTTTGAAAAAAAATTCTGATGAGGACAGAGAAGGGGATCAGTATGCAAAGTATTTGGCATTTGAGTTTAAAGAGGGTTGAGAGTGCTAGGATAAGTGATAAGTAATTTTATGCTTGATTGTTGTTTTCTTTTTAAACAAGATCTTTTTTTTTAGATGTGACTATATGGCAATCTTTTTGCATCCTTTAAAGTATTGATTATTCTTTATGTACAAAAATATTTTTTCTATCCTAAACATCTCAGTGTATACATTTTACTTTAATTTTATTTATTTGTAATTTGTAAAAAAGTAACTATGTGATAATCCTTTTACGTTCATCAGATTAATTATTATTTTACTTATACATATATGTTTTCTCAAACCAAAACATATAGATCTATAAATTTTACTATAATTTTGTGATTTTTTTAAGTATTATGAAATGAATTATTAGCAGACTTACCTCAGTATTGAGTATTCAATATTGAGTACCTCAATGCCTCAATATTGAGTATTTTGCAGGAAATTTTCTTGTATAAAAAGGAAGGAGTATCAACTTACAAATTTTTTTATTCTTAGGTGCTGGTAGGAGTAAGAGACCTTCTGTTCTGAATTTTTATTTTGTAATTAATTTGAAGTTTATATTAATTTCTATTATTTTTTAAATATAAAGGAATGCTGCTTTTTTATGGATTTAGTTTGAATGTTTTTGTAAATCAAACACATAATATTCTTATCCACATTTTTGCTTTCTGAACAAAATCCCATTTAAAGTTGTTATAAGATAATCCTTTTACATCCTTTACATTTATGATTATTTTTTTATATACAATTAAAGCTTTTAAATCTTAAATATGGGGGGGGGGGGGGAGCAATTTTCAGTTTTAATATATTACCAAGCATCAATTCGCAAATCAAAGACAATTTAATGCTCTAAGGAGAAAATTTTCCACCCAGGCCACTCCCGAAATTCCCCATCACTTAGAAATCTGAAGTTTTGAAGAATAATTATTTGAAAAAAATAAGGGGGGGGGGGGTCACTTTTCATGTTATCAGTTGAATCATGGACACATACAGTGAGAAGTGCATCTCCCTTCACTACTACTTTTTAAAACTTTCTTGGTTAAAATATATATATTTATTCCCCAGTTGGCTTTTGAAGTTTAGGTATTAAAAGAAAACTATTATGACTTGCCATATTTTTTTTTTTTTTGTAATAAAACAATAGTTTAATTACGAGGTCCACACCTAGTCTAACATCGTGATGCATCGCAACATCGCGGTTTAGCCTCAGTGATGCATCGCGATGTAGAAATCCTAATATCGCCCAGTCCTACTTAAGATATCTCAGTGTAGCGTCACTGTGTCTGTGATCAGAAGAAAAGTAAAGTATGCACATGCGCTTAAAATAGAAACGGCCGCAACAGCCAGTCAGTAAAAGCGAAGCTTCATAGCCAACGAGAGTGAGTGGTCGTTCCTGTATCTAGCCGAAGTAAGTCGAAACTCACTGAGAGAGTTTGTGAAACTCTCTCAAAGAGTTCGGCGGCCTAAGATATCTTAAGGTATCCAGTGTGAACATAGTATTAGAAGGGCCATACACCAAAGCAAAATGTTAACAAACAAGAAACATGTGAATTTCAGAATTTGTATAAAATCTACAGAAACTTTTGACTCCTTTGGGCAATTCAGATTTTTTTTTTCATTCTTTGTCACCAGTCATTTATAACATCCTAAAAAATAACTGGTCATTGACACACATTTATACTCATACTAGCCTTTGGCGACCAGTTTGGTCTCCCTTAAATGTAAGCTAAGCATTGCATCATGTTACTTTCATTCTGAAACTAATTGACTTGCTCAATCCTTCCCCGAGTCCAATTCTGACAGAGAAATCAAGAATTATTTGTGAACTTGATAACATTTCCTACATTTTTGTTGTTATGCGTATTTCGTCTTTTTTGACAAATACCTCATAATTTCCGTAGCTGTAAAAATGTGTGAAACTTCAAGTGTTTAAACTGAGATTTGTTCATAAATTATCTAACTTAAACTTATTCTACTTAAACATGTTGTTACTTCAATGTTATTTTTTAATATTAATAAATTTATTTACATTTTGCAAATCATGCATTCATAATTTTTTTTTTTCATTACTTAATAACTAAATAATGAATATATATACTTTTGTTTTTATAGATTTTATTTCTGAGTTCATAAATATGACAATATACTAACGTAACTAAGAGAAATAACAAAATAAAACCTTCGTGAATGCAAGCCGTTAACGTTAGCGCCGCCAATTTACTTACTATGACATCATAAGAATATTGTCCATTCACTATTGGAGAACCTGCTTTGCGAATGATTATCTCCATGGTCTAATATTTTCTACCATTTATATGATGAATGAATCTCTTGTGTTTGTTTACTCTATGAAGTGAAATAGAAAGCTGTCAACTTAATTTCAATTGAAATCAAATCTTGGAATATATATTTATTTGAATGTAAATTAGAAACAATACTTTGATGTTCAAATGATATATTTTAGTTTATGTTATTATTATTACGATCAATTGTTTATTTAGGTACATTTCCATTACCGGGGCCTTGGCATTTTCCTTTAAGCTTGGTGCAATTCGGGCTTCAGAACGTGAAATACGTTGATAAAATATATAAATAGCTATGAAAACAAACCTGGTGAACTTCTATTTTTATTTATATGTATTTATTTGCATATAAATATTTTATTTACACATATATATACAATATTTGTTTACATATAAATTACTTCGGTTTCTATATAAAAATAGATTATTGGCTTCTTTAGATTAAGCCAATTGTATACATATAGAAAAAATTGCTTATGTATATGAAATAGGATATAGATTGCCGGAAAATTCGATGCCAGTTTTTTTTTTTTTTTTATCTCGCCTAGAACCTATGCTAGAAAAATATCTATTTATTTATTGTATTTTAAATTAGATAAATTAAATATGTGCATTTTAAATGAAATGAGTGATAGGTTTATATTTTTAATGAAATGAGGGCGATGGAAGAATATTTGGCGTTTTTTATCACCTGCGCCCGACTAATATATAAAAAGTGAAGCGGTCAACCCGGAACTATTGATGACAGTCACATGACTTCGGCTTTTATTATATAGATTAATTTTTGATAAACTGAGGAGGCAGATGGTAGATTTTTAAAAAATTTCTGTTTGTTTCATTTCTTTTCTCCCAGGCTTATTCACGTACGTCTCTTGTCTTTAGTATCTCTCTATTCTAAAAGAAAGTAACTTGCGTTGTCACTGCCGCCACCAGTTTTGAATTTTTTGTGACCGAAGGTCTTTCTCCGTTAATATTAAGAAAAATATTGCATACAAAAATATGAAATTCGGCGCTATTATAGAGAAATGTTTGAAAAACACGCTGATGCAGACAGTTTTCAAATCGAAGAATTATTTTAAGAGATATTTAATGCTAAAGTTGGACAAAATCATTCCATTAAAAAAGTTTTATAGGAGCAAAAACTATAAATGGGAATTAATTCATTTTTAGATCATTTTATACGTTAGAATTTCCCGGTGTGCAGACTGCTTTTATTATTTTTTTATTTGACTCATTTTTTGAGGTTTTATTTCTATTTTAAATTTAAATTTTCAGCATTTCGAGAGATATTTTTTACTTATTTTAGAAAATGGTATTAATTTAAACTGTTGCCAATTGTATAAACAGCGCAAACAATAATGTTTGCTTCAAATTACAAATTTATTTACACGTGACTATTTTAAACAGAAAAAAAAACTTTCAAATTAAAATTAAATAATTACATATAAAAAGCAGGAACTTATTGAAAATCACTTCATAAAAACTATATTTACATGTGAATTTTAAAAGAGAAAGGATATTGTAAAATAATAAATTCATTAACTTGGGTTAGAAGTAGAGTGTCAACGATTTAAATCAGTTGATTTAAATCAAGTGATTTTTTTTTTTTTAAATCATTGATTAAAATCAAAAATTTCCTAAATGTTTAAAATGACATAAAAAAGTATTCAAATCTTAGATGAACATAATTTGTAAAGTTTCTACAGGTATTGTGACTTATGAATACACAAAACAAAGCTTTAAATAATTGTTTCTAAGCGTAATTCTTGAGTACTAGCTGACCCGCCCGGCGTTGCCCGGGCCCATAATAATATTCTTAAATGAATCTGAAATTTTTTATCGCAGATCCGTACAGAGGGGACGGTGCAAATTACCAGGGCCCGACTCTTGTTCAGTTCAAAAGTTGTGTAAAGTCAAAGGTTAAGATTTTTAATTTTTATATGTCTCATACTTTAAACTTTTTTATTCTAAATTAACTGATGAATTTAATTAAAATGTAATTATATTTTCAAAAATTTAATTTTTTATTTAAAATCTTTATATCAAAAAGCAATTACAAATACAGCATAAAGTGTAATGCTGAAAAAGAAATAATAAAATTGTAAGCAAATATTACTATATAGATTTTTAAGAAAAGTACCATCCAGCAAATTTATTTTCTAATAGAATAAAGCCTGTTTATAACGGAATCCTGCAATAAACGAAAAAAAAAAGTTCCAGCTCCTCCTCCCCCCCCCCCCCCCCCAAAAAAAAAATGCTATTATGCGTTGTTCAATTTAATGACCTGCATAAAACGGAATTTATCACTGGTCGTTTTCGTTTACGTCTAAGCAGGTTTTATTGTATCTTACTTTTGAGGGGGCCCGTAATAATATTCTTAAATGAACCTGAAATTCGTATCGCAGGTCCGTACAAAATTACTTTTTACGTCATGACAACATTTTGTAAACTTCTTGCTGCTGTTTAATTCGCATTTCCAATACAGTGCTTTGCATAAATTGCACGTTTCACCCACAGTTATGCATGCCCCGGAACGTTTAAATTAGTAATTTGGATTTCAGTAGCAACTCGTGCATGCTACAGTTATTAAGCCTATTTTGCCGATCGCTTAACGGCGTTCTCGACAATTCTATTTGGATTTCGAATCTATTTCGATTCGACTCTAATTCGGCTTCTTCTTCACTTTCAAGCATTCACCGAGATTTTTTACGGGCATTTCAAATGATATTTTGAAGCTACATAATTGCAGCGAAAGATATTCCACAGAAAACGCAAAACGTAAATAACAACAAACCCGATCGCCCTAAATCCTGCAAAGGACTCTTACACAATAACCAATCAGATGCGTTTCTCGGGCGTTGCCATTAAACAATAACAAATAATCGCGATTTCTGTGCCACGTACGTTAGCGTAATATATATATAGATTGTGAAAAATTTAAGTACAGTAAGTTTGTAAAAAGCATGGTTTTTATCTAACAAACATAAAAGCATTTAATTTAAAAATGATATTTAAATCTAATATAACTTACAATGTCATAATTTCCTTTTAATAATCGAGTTATTCATTCTTTTATATATACAATAACCATAGCAATAGAGTGTCAATGATTTTAATCAATTGATTTAAATCAGATGATAAAATCACATATTTTCTGATTTTTTAAAATGGTGTTTAAAAGCATTATAATCAGTAATGAAAATGATTTATAATGTTTACAAGATAATTTAATTGCTGAATAAATAAAAGAAGCTCTTTTAAAAAATAAAATTGTTTTAAATATTTTAAATAAGTTATTTCTTTAAAAATTGACAAAGTTTTTATTTTTATCATAAAACTATATTTTATTTAAGTGGATGTTTTATAGTTTCTACATATGTTTTCATAACTTCTTTTGATTAGTTAAATTATTCCTTCTACTATATAAAAAAGTGCAATCTATTATTTTCTGCTGATAAATGAATCAGCAGAATTTCTGTGTAAAATTACTAGCTGCTTTATCAATTTATCAAACTATTATTTGTCACTTTTTTCAACCACTTTTTCAAAAATGTAGATTGTGTTCTTAATTAAACAGTTAATTGTTTAATAATTAAAAATTTAATCTGTATCATCAATTTAAAATTAAATGCAATTTATTAATAACTTAAAAACTAGTTGGACGTGCCAATCCCAAAACTTTCTTCTATCTTATATATCTTAATATTTCAAAAACTAGTTACACATGTTAATACTTCAATATTATTAGTTCATTACTATACCAACTTTGATTTTCATCTTAAATTTCTGCTTCAGTCAATTAAATGAGCTAAAAACGAGTTAATGTATATCATGATATTTGTTAAAATTAATAGTTTTTCCTTATTCTGTTGTTATCAGATGTTTGTGAATAGCCGGCTTAGCAGGAAGTGAGTTCCCGCTTTTGCACGAGCTGCCGATGGACAATAGAACTACGAAAAATCAAGAAAAGTATACAAAAATCGCTATCACAGAGCCCTTTACTGCGTAATGTTTCCAAATTCAAGGAGGACCTCTTGGCCAAAGCCAAAAACAAGCACAAAAAATTTGGTTCAATTGTATGCATAATTTTATACACTTTTCGATTGTACAATAAAGAAAATGGTACGGACATCGTAATTATAGCACCCCCTTCCAGCGGAATTTTTCCAAATTCAGGGAGGACCTTCATGCCATGACCAAAAAGAAACAAAAAAATTTGGCTCAATTCTCTGCATAACTTCATACACTTTTCGATTGTACAATATCCAAAATGGCACAAAAATCGCTATTACAGTGCCCCCTACCGGCAAATTTTTTCCAAATTAAGGAAGGACCTGCTTGCCATAGCCAAGAACTTAAAATAAAAATTTGGTTCAATTCTATGCATAACTTCATACCCTTTTTGATGGTACAATGGCAACAGACACACGGACAGACAGACATTTTCTATAAACATGTTTTTTGGAATCTCTGACCCCTTAAACATGTAAATCCGTCGAAAACCGGAAGTCGAAAAAAATTTCGATTACAATACTTTCTTCTATTGAAGATAGAAGAAAATAATATAAGCAGTATTTAATATTGGTTTACATAATTATTACAAAATATTAATGCACATAATGTTGTATGTTACTAAAGAAATTTTTAATTTGCAGTTTTTTGTAATTTCTATAATTACATAATTAAAATTTTATTAATTAAAGCAAAAAAACATAGATTATGTTAGTAATTGGTGGGTTATTCATTTCTGAAATGCTTAATTCTTAGTAGATGTTTAATATTTTAACACAAGGAAAAAAATCAAAAAAATCCGATTTAAATTAAAAAAATCTGATTTTTTTGATTTTTTAAAAAAAATCATGATTTTTTTACACCCTAGTTAGAAGTCTTATAAGGAGAAATTACATCACATTACATTTATTACGTAAAATGAACAAAAAATAATATTGCAAAACAGTTTAAATTAAAAAATTGCGCGAGACATTTATTTTATATTTTGAGATATTTTCAACTATTTTTGTTAAGACAGTGCAAATAATGTCTCATTTCTAACAAAAGTATTTTCACGTGAATATTAAAAAGAGAAAGAAAAGTTTTGTGAAAATTACGTCAGATTAAAAACGATACATTTAAAATGTGTTATTTAAAAGGACTTTCTTTTCGCTTTGTTAAAAAATGCCGGGAGACAAAGACTCTGTTTACTTAATTCATTTTATATTAACTTATTTTGAAATGTTTAACTGATTTTATTTAATCAAAGACGAAAACAGCCATTGTATCTTTTAACAGCAGCTGATTTTTCCTTAAAATTCCTGAATGAAAGAGAAATGAATAGAAACCCATTTATAGGGCCACTGTTTTTTAAATTATAATTCAATCTTCCAAAAAATTTTTAAAGCCGATCAAATTAGCGTGCTTTTAAAGACTGCGGTGTCAGAACGGGGGTTGGCGAGCGTAGCTTGTAGGAGGCCGAGCCCCCTAGTGCTTAAAAAATAGAACGTAATTAAACTTTTGTACTTCAAAATGCTTAAACAAGTTTTAAAGTAACCTTGTGTGGTTTCCTTATAAATCATATAAATAATCATGTAAATAAATCATATGGGTGAAAAATGTCCGAGCCAGGATTCAAACAAGGGATGTCTTGGCTGAAGCTGACAATGCTCTACCAACTGAGCCACCCCGGACAAATCTGGAGGAGTAATTTACCCAGCAAACCTTTAACGATCACAGCGTCTGGTCTGGTCATATAGTTGTAGCTATATCTAAACTTAAAAAAAAAAAAAATCTTTATTTTATCTCAAAGGGCAGTAAAATGGACTTTTTGGGACTAGAAACAAAACAAAAGATTATTTGCAAATGCTACATATAAATGTATTTCGCAACTAAAACTAAACCAAAGAAATTAAAAATTGCCACTTACCATTTAAAAACTTTTTTTTCTCAAGTATAGGTGTTTTATGTTTCTAAAAAAGAAAAATATATACATAAATTTAAATGAATTTGGTAAAATTGCATTCAGATATTAATAAATAAGAAAATAAAGTACACAAAAGTATTTATAGCACTTATGTATTACAGAAATCAAAATTTCAAAACATCAATTGTGATTAGATGCATTACTACATGCCAACCTGTAAAAATTTCAAAGTGTACAGTTAAGTGTAAAAAATACCCAGGATTGTTAAATAAAACACAAAAAATTAACCCCTCGGTTACAGCCCGAGTACTAAAGCCAGTGCTCAGGGCTCTAACCGAGGGGTTCTATAAACCTATTTTAATCTTTATTTTTATATTTGAGGAAGGGGATCCAAGAGTCCTCGAAACGGTTGTACGTGAATTTTTGTGTCATGGTATTGTACGTATTTGTGCATATAAATGTTGTAAAAGGTTTTAGCATATGTACATAATTTTTTTTTTAATTGTTAAAAACATACTTTAAAAATTGCTCATGGCTATGTAAAGTCTTGCCAGTCTTTACTACACAGTCAAGAGATTCAGATGTTAAACCTAAACACAGTACAAAGTCTCAAATCAGTAATTCTCCAAAATCCAGACATTTCCTAAATGTTTTTTAACATGAAAAAAATCTCTAAAAAAACGTATAAAGAAAATCATGAATTTTTTTTTTTTTTTTTTTTAATTTGACATCCAAATTCTGAAGAAACGCTAGTGAAAAAAAGGACACCATTAATATATTAGACTAAAAGATAAAACCATATTCCTTTGCAGAAAAATTCACAAAAAGTTTAAAAATTGCAGAGGACAACAATTATTGCAGTGAGTTAAAACATTGTTTGTAACCAAAAATATTTAATAAAAAAAAAAAAAAAAAAAAAAAGCCACGAAACGCGGAAACTTGCATTAACAATCACGGAGGACAAAATTTCTTTTCACATATGTCAAAAACTTGCCTTAGAACTAAAAAAATATCTAAACATCGCATTTTTTTTTTGTGAACATTCAAAACATGCAGTACCAACTCTGAATAAACTTTATTGATAATGTTTCAATATTTTGGACTAAAGGATTAAAACCATGTTATTTTTGCTAATGTGTAAAAAAAATCTCTGCAAAGCGCAGAAAAAAAAAAAAACTAAAAATTCTAAAATTGTAGAAGACAAAATTTACAGTAGCGGACTAAATAATAAACAATTGTAAACCAGGTACATAAAAACAAAAACCAGGTACAAAAAAACATTGTAAACCAGGTTACTTTTGGTAATGTGTAAAAAATTGCTGTGAAGTGCAAAACAAAACAAATTAATAAATAAAATAGCTAAAAATTCTAAAATCGTAAAAGGACAAAATTTACAATAGTTGGGCTAAAACACTGCAACTAGAATTCTTTCTCGCATGACAAAAAAATCACGGCTGGGGGAGAAAAAAAAAAAAAAAAAAAAAAAAGTTAAAAATCCAAAAATTGCACAGGTCACAATTTACTATATCAGAAGAATCTCTCTATTCTAAAAAAAAGTAACTACCGCTGTCACCGCCGCCGCCGCCGGTTTTGAATTTTTTGTGACCGGAGGTCTTTCTTCGTTAATATTAAGAAAAATAATGCATACAAAAATATGAAAATCGGTAGTATTATACAGAAATGTTTGATAAACACGCTGATGCAGACAGTTTTCAGATCGAAGAATTATTTTAAGAGATATTTAATGCTAAAGTTGGACAAAATAGTTCCACTAAAAAAGTTTTATAGGAGCAAAAACTGTACATAGGAATTTAATCATTTTTAGATCATTTTATGCGTTAGAATTTGCCGGAGTGCAGATTGCAATAATTTTTTTATTTTGACTCATTTTTTGAGGTTTTATTTCTATTTTAAATTCAGATTTTCAGCATTTCTAGAGATATTTTTAACAGATTTTAGAAAGTGATATTAATTTAAACTGTTGCCAACTGTATAAACAGCGGAAGCAATAATGTTTGCTTCAAAAAAAAAAAAAAAAAAAAAAAATATTTATACGTGTAAATAAATTAAAAATTTATTTACACGTGACTATTATAAACAGAAAAAAACATTTGGAATTAGAATTAAATAATTATTCTCCAAAATCCAGACATTTCCTAAATGTTTTTTAACATGAAAAAAATCTCTAAAAAAACGTATAAAGAAAATCATGAATTTTTTTTTTTTTTTTTTTTTTAATTTGACATCCAAATTCTGAAGAAACGCTAGTGAAAAAAAGGACACCATTAATATATTAGACTAAAAGATAAAACCATATTCCTTTGCAGAAAAATTGTAATTTAATATGTACAAAAAGCAGGAACTTATTAAAAATTATGTCATAAAAACTATAATTACACGTGAATTTTAAGAGAGAAAGGAATTTGTAAAGCAATAAATTTATTAACATGCGTTAGAAGTCTTGAATAGGAGAAATTACGTCATATTTACGTCACATTACAGTTATTACATAAAATGAACACAAAATAATATTGCAAAACGGCTTAAATTTAGAAATTGCGCTAGACATTTATTTGATATTTTAAGAGGATACTTTTCAACTATTTTTGTTAGGAAAGCGCAAATAATATTTAATTTCTAACACAAGTATTTTCACGTGAATATTAAAAAGAGAAAGAATAGTTTGGTCAAAATTACGTCAGATTAAAAAAGATTAATTTAAAATGTCCCATTTAAAAGAACTTTCTTTTCACTTTGTTAAAAAATACCAGGAGACAAAGACTCTGTTTACTTAATTCCTTTTATATTAGCTTATTTTGAAATGTTGTTACACGTGTCTACGTCATCAAGTTATTTTTATTTCGACGTTTTATTTGTATTTTTATTAATGTTGTACTAATTTATTTGTTTTTTCGTTATTTAAAATAAAAATTATGTCAATTTGTATAACTTGGCGAGTGGTTTGGCGATTTATATAATTTGGCGAAATTGGTCGACGGGATAATCAAGTAGTACCGCAACGGATTTGGCATTAAAATTCCCCAATCAAAGAGAAATGAATAGAAATCCGTTTATAGAGAGATCGCCACTGTTTTTTAAATTATAATTCAATCTTTCGAAATCTTTTTAAAGCCGATCAAATTAGCGTGCATTTAGAGTCTACGGTGTCTGGACGGGGGTTGGCGAGCGTAGCTCGTAGGGGGCCGAGCCCCCTAGTGAAACTAAATTATTCTTACGGATACAAAAAAAAAAAAAAAAAAAAAAAAAAAGACTAGGAAGTGAAAAAAAAAACTAAAAAATTTCAAAAATCGTTGTATGAATTCTGGATAAACTTTATAGAATAGAAATTGACACTTACAATACTACGTTAAAAGATTGAAACAGGATTCGTTTTGCTAATGTGAACAAATTGCTGTGAAATTTCAGATTTAAAAAAAAAAAAATTCCATAAAAAATTATTATTATTATTTTTTTTTTTTTTTACCTTAAAATAATATGTACATACATTCCTTTATTAAAGTATCTGCTTTAGTATTATCCTTTTTTAAGTATTAAAATTATTTCCTGAAGTAAATAATTAGTGAGGTGAGGAAAGGAAGGCTGCGGGAAATTAGTTTTGAGAAATAACTGGAAAAGTCTGAAATTTGGAATTGCCAATGTCTGGAGAATTCCAGATTTTAGACTTTGTACTATACCAAAACCTAGAGATCTGCACGGGCCGATTTTCATTCATGGCACTTGGGTCATACTTTTTTCTGAAGGCTTGGGCCGGGCCTAACTTATTTTTCCTGTACAGAGCCGGGACTGGTTTCATTCCTAGTCTTCAAGGCCAAAAATTTTCAGTCCTAGTTTTGACCCAGCCCGTATGAAAATAATTGTCTCAGCGTGGCCTGGTCCATTCTAAAGACAGTAAAATTAGGCTTGACCCAAAAATTTTTGCAAAAAATACATACATTTTTAAATCTTTATTATTGTACATTTAAACATTAAAATTTATTCTTTTTAAAGAATAGTAGATTTCTACGCTTATTAAAATATAGTAAAACATGTGAAAAAGAGCCTGCCTATGATGGAACCCTATTTTAAACTGAAAAATGTGTTGATCCATACAAAATTAATATATTAATACGTAATAAAAGAATATGTAATACATTTACACTTGCTAAGATGTGCAAACTTGTCTGTAACGCATTTTTTTTCTTTTCTATGCAATTCCGTCTTAGAAGATTTTACTGTATAGCATTTTTCAGATTTTTAACTCTTCAATACATGGAATATGGATTAACAATATTAATGAGAACTGAAACATTTACAGACAAGAAATAGAAATTCATAAAATAAAATAAAATATCGCATCTTGCGGTGCTTCTACAAAGATGAAGATTATAAACATGAAAAAAAAAAAGTTAATATTTTTTGTCCGAACTCCTCGAACGAGACAAATTTTTAACCAAATCGACGTAAAAATCAATGTTTTGTAGAAATTCACTTGAACCGAGATTTTAACTTTTTTCCGGGCCAGGCCAAACTTTCAATTTTTTTACCAGGCCAGGCCAATATTTTTTTTTCTATGGTTGTGGGCCGAACATTTAATTTTTGGGTCCGGTTGGGCCGGGCCTGGAAATTTTGGCCTGTGCAAACCTCTACCAAACATGATGCAATTTGCTTATCATAAAAATCTTTAACGTACCAAATAGCTTTGAAATGATTTCCACTTCTGAAGTCTTCATCTAACAGTATAAAAAACATAATTTAAATCAAGAGAGTATCAGTATTTTAGAATTTCATGGCATTTGAGATGCCTCTAGAAGCAGCTAACAATAAAAGAAATCTGCTTAGATATAATCTAAGACAGCAAAATAGAGAACAGTTGTACTCAGGACCCAAGAACACATGCATAGAATGAAACAATTCTGCAAAAAGGACTTCAGGGATGTATTGGTTGCCCAGGGAAGGTTTTAACCGTCAAAATCTATTTTGACCATCAGTGGTCAAAACTCACTTTGATTAGGAAAAGGAATTTAAATTTATTTTCTTAAATGATGAATTTAGTGCAACATTCGTGAGGGTTTGTCAAAATAGCATTTAACAATATTTAATATAACGTTTGGGAGTGTTTGCAAGCATTTTTCTTGATGTTATACTTTAATTTTCATAACTTTTTAATTTAAGAGCACAATTTTTTTTAAAGATAAGCAATTATCATAAGTACTGAAATAGTCTGAATAATTTGATTGCATATGTACTTTCATATAAAAAGAGCAGGAAACTAAATAACATCAAGCGGGGAAAAAAACACTTTAAAATATTTAAAAAGTAGATATTCTACATCTTTAATGTCTGCTTTACTATTTTATTATTTATCACAATTTGTCAGACATCATTACATATTTTCTCTTCACTGGGTAGTTGCCCTTTTGTGTTCATACATGTATCTTTAATATATTGTGTGTGAACTAAAGACATATTTCTAGAGTTTTAAGTCTACTATTCTTGTATATATTAAGATATTTAACATATTTTTAAAAGACTATCCAATATATCTTAATGATAATAAAGATTTAGAATTTTGGAAAGCAAATTAGTTGATTTTTAAAGACTTACATTTAAGAATAGAGAGGTGAATTTATGAAGTGCATGTTTCTGTATAAAAATTACATAAGACACAAAAAAATTCTGTCTACATTTAATAATTATTAAAATTATTATACAGTAGCGTTCAAAAGTATTTTGATAACCTTATATTCTCTCTTATTTTATTTAATATAAAAATGTAAAAGAAAATATATTCCCTATAATTGAGAACACTATGACTGCAGTTATTCAAATATATCAAGTTTCAACTTGTTTGTTTACATTCGGCGCCACGGAAGAAATATGACTCCTCCTTAGCTCAAAAGTATTTTGACAATTAGTTTGAATTTAATTGTTGAAGGTGTCAGTGGCACTATAGCTTCGATTAGTGTTTATATCGACTTATTGTGATTATTTTTAAATGCTGAAATGTAAAAAATATTGAAGTGATTCTAGAAAAGCCGCTGTAAATGCACTTAAGTAAGGTAGACTGCAAGCAGAATTAGCTCGTTCTTTTAATGGGTCTCGGCAACTTGTTATTACATTGAATAAAGTTTTTAATAAACAGAAATACATCGAAAATAAGCCTCAAAGTGGCCATCCGAAAAAAAAAAAAAAACTTGCAATGTTGACTGTATTCTAAAAACGATATCTACAAGTGATTGTCGTAAGTCCACTGTAATAATAAAAAATGAATTGAAAGAAAATTATGGCATAGAAATACACGTTTATCAGTCAAACGATGCCTAAACCTCTATGGTTTACATGGCAGAAGACCAGCAAACACACGTTTGTTATCTACTAAGAATAAGAAGGCTAGAGTCGCATTTGTAAAACGGCATAACCCTTTCAGGGGCAAAGCAATTCCATTTCTAAAGTGTTGAAATTAATGACTGACACTGGAATTTTGGTTTATTATATGTGTGAAATATAGCTTTTTCTTATTTACAAATAAATTTGTTTTCAAATTCCGGTACATTAAATTCAACACTTTAGCAATGGATTTGCTTTGCCCCTGAAAGGGTTATGCCGTTTTACAAATGCGACTCTATGTTATCAAGTTATTTTTAATTCAACATTTTATTAGTATTTTTATTAATCTTATACTAATTTATTTTTATTTTATTTTTTTTTGTTATTTAAAATAAAAATTGTGCCAACTTGTATAATTTTGCGAGTAGTTTGGCGATTTATATAATTTGTCGAAATGTGTCGACGGGATAATCAAGTAGTACCCGTAATTCAGTAATCAGGGTTCCTACACAATTCTGGTAAAAAAATTCCCTGACTTTATTCAAAAATTTCCCTGACCTTTCTCAGTAAAAATTCGGCTTATATATTGCTGTAAAACCTTCCACAATGGACTTTAATTTAGATATGCTGATTTCCGATTTTTTAATTATTTTTCATATGGCTACATAATATGCATAAATTTTATATAAAAAAATTAGATCAGATGAATAATTAATTCGAAATTTCTTCATTTAAGACGATAATAAAAATTCTGATGGAAGTAGTATATCAAAAATTCCCTGACCTTTTCAAATATTTAAAAAATTCCATGACTTTTTGCCTAAATTTTCAAATTTCCTGTTTTCCCCTGACCCGTAGGAACCTTGAGTAATAGAGCATTACTATGTATTAAAAATATTTACATATACATTTAAATTTAAATTTTATTTTTAGGAATTGCAATGAATTTTATAAATAGCTTACACATGTTTTATTTTCATATTTTATATTATGCATATCCATGACACGGTAAGTACACGGCCAAACTCGACCCCTTATACGGCCGTAACAAACAGTCGAAACCCCTTTGTTTTCGGGGAATCATACTTTCGCTCCGGAGAATTGTAGGGGATGCTTTTAACTACTGTGTCTAGGGAGTTTCTCTACTGTGTCTAATGGAGAATTTCCTTATCTTTCTTTACTCTCCCTACTCTACTCTTGTGTTTTTTTAAGTATAACTTGAATGAAAGTGCGATTTTTGATTTCTTTATTTAGTAAAAAATGGTTCATTGCTATGGTTCATCAATTTTAGATTTTATGGAGCAGATTGTACCAATCTTACATGCAAACAGAATTGTCAAAACTAGTTATGAATTGATATATCCGAGACTAATAAAAAGCCCTTTGTGTGAATGTGACTTAAACGAGCATATAATAAATATATGCTCATTAGTATGTGCAAAATTTCTGCCCATTACTTTTAAAAATATGGCAAGGAACTTTACAAATGAGGCCAATTCATCTTCATATAAGAATGCTTTATCAAGAAAATTTTTAAAGTTTACTTAATTTTAATTTTATAATTTTTATTGTATATTTTATAGTAAAAATTCTCAATGTTTGAAATATAAGAAATTGAATGTGCATATATCTACAGATACATTTATTTATATGACTAATGGCCAAATGCCAAATTTATTGAAAATTGTTTGCAATGTACATATATCTATATTTGTTTGCAAAGTACATATATCTATATTTTTTAAATAATTAAGAATCGTTCAAAATAATCGATGTACTGAATATTGTATGGATATTTAAAAAAAAAAAAAAGTATTATATTTTGTATACTATGACTGTCCAGAATTCGAATATTTGATTTTACAATTTCCCTTAAAATAAATTTTTTTTTTCCTAAACATAATAGAAATATATAATAATTATTGGTACTTTCCGGTTAGCCAGGCGTCAGTGTTATACATACATATATATATACATACATGTATGTATATATACACATATTGTATATATATATATGTATGTATGTATAACACTGGTGCCCGTCTAACCAAAAAGTATCTAATTATTATTTTTCTATTTCCCAATTCACTTGATCTTCTGTACCTCCAATGTTTAAAATTATTGAAACAATTGTCCGCAATCAACTTTATATACCTATATTTTCCATCCGAAGTATGGTGTAAAAATAATTAAATGTTCTAAAAAGTTATCCTGATTTGAGTAGAGTTTGGTTTTTGAAAAAGTTTTGGTTAATTTTCTATTTTGAAACTAATAAATATTATTATTATTATTATTTTTTTTTTACTGAGTATTTTACGGTCAAAATTCTCAATGTTTCAAATAATGAGGAATTTAAATGTAAATAAAAGTAAAAATTTACGTATAATTTTTGTTTTTGATGTTATAGTAGAGTGGTAATTAAAATATTTTTAATTGCTTAAATCTTAAATCATTGGATTTATTTATCTCTAAATCTTTTAGTTTTTACTGTTTATAGTATAAAGAACGCCAAGGGAAAATATACATATAACATATATCTTTTATAACGCATAAAGAGCGAGATTTTTCGTATTTTTATATGTAAAAGTAACATTTAATAAGCATTATTTACAGTAAAGAAACTCTATTTACAGTAAGTATTCATGCCATCTGCCGGTGAGAGTAGAACATTAATGTTTCCGAAACTAAGGGGAATTGTGAAGGCCATATAAGGCAGGCGATCGAGTTTGGCAGTGGTAAGTACTACGGTAGCCCCCAACGACTAGTTTTAATATTTCACAGGCATCTAACGATGATAGCAATTGGAATGGTGAAACCATTGAAAATTAAAATTAAATAACTGGTGACATTAACAGCTACATAAATAAATTTAAAAAAAATGCGAAAACCTCTTTGCAGCATTAAACTAGATGGATGTGCCAATCCCAAAACTTTCTTCTATCTTATACATCTTAATATTTCAAAACCTAGTTACACATGTTAATATTTCAATATTATTAGTTCAATACTATACCAACTTTGATTTTTATCTTAAATTTCTGCTAAAGTCAATTAAACGGACTAAAAACGAGTTAATCTATATCATGATATTTCTTAAAATTATTAATTTTTCCTTATTCTGTCGTTATCAGCTGTTTGCGAATAGCCGGCATAGCAGGAAGCGAGTTCCCGCCGCTGCACAATAGAACTACGAAAAATCATAAAAGTATACAAAACTCGCTAACACGGAGCCCCTTTACCGCGCAATATTTCCAAATTCAAGGAGGACCTGTTGGCCAAAGCCAAAAACAAGCACAAACATTTTGGTTCAATTGTATGCATAATTTTATACGCTGTTCGATGGTACAATAATGAAAATGGCACAGAGATCAGAATAATAGCGGCCCCTTCTTTCAGAATTTTTTCAAGTTCAGGGAGGACTTGTTTGCCATAGCCAGAAACATGCACAAAAAATTTGGTTCAATTATATGGATAACTTCATACACTTTTCGATGGTACAATAATGAAAATTGTACAGACATCGCAATTATAGTGCCCCCTACCGGCAGAATTTTTCCAAATTCAGGAAGAACCTTTGTGACATGACCAAAAATAAACACATAAAATTTGGTTCAATTCTATGCATAACTTCATACACTTTTCGACGGTACAATATTCAAAATGGTACAAAAATTGCTATTACAGCGCCTTCTACGAGCGATTTTTTTTACAAATTAAGGGAGGACCTCCTTGCCATAGCCAAGAACTTAATTTTTTTTTTGGTTCAATTCTATGCATAACTTCATACACTTTTCGATGGTGCAATATTCAAAATCGCACAAAAATCGCTATTACAGCGCCCCCTAACGGCGAATTTTTTGCAAATTCAGAGACGACCTGCTTGCCATATCCAAAAACTTAAAATAAAAATTTGGTTCAATTCTATGCATAATTTCATACACTTTTCGATGGTACAATATTCAAAATCGCACAAAAATCGCATTTACAGCGCCCCTACCGGCGAATTTTTTCCAAATTCAGGGAGGACCTGCTTGTCATATCCAAAAACTTAAAATAAAAATTTGGTTCAATTCTATGCATAACTCCATACACTTTTGGATGGTACAATATTCAAAATCGCACAAAAATTGTTATATCAGCGCCCCCTACTGGCGAATTTTTTCCAAATTCCGGGAGGACCTGCTTGCCATAGCAAAAAACTTATAATAAAATTTTGGTTTAATTCTATACATAACTTCATACACTTTTTGATGGTACAATGGCGACGGACGGACGGACGGACACACAGACAGACGGACGGACGGACACACAGACATTTTCTATAAACATGTTTTTTGGAATCTCTGACCCCTAAAACATGCAAATCCGTCGAAAAAATATTCGATTACAATACTTTCTTCTATTGAAGATAGAAGAAAGTAAAAAAATATATTACTAGTTTAATAAATTATTTTCAACATACTTGTTTAACAGGGGGTTTAGAGAGGGCTATAGCTCCATTTACGGTCTTTGAAAACTGCTGCTTTTTCCTAGAAAAATAACATATCCATTAAAATTATATTTTAAATATAATGCATAGAAGAAATATCTTATAACTTTTAATGATGATATATTTAGGATGCAGCAGTTTATGATAAAACATAGGCACACAAACAAAATCATACTATTGATTAATAATAATGCAATAGCACTTCTTTATGTTGCACTTTAATACATTGCTTTCTTCTCAAAAAATAAAAAAGAGAGAGAGAGGAATTTTTAATTTAACACCTTTTAGTAATTTTTTACATGCGCTCATTACAATAAATATCTCCTACTGTTAATTTTCTTAAGAAAATTGTGATGTCTATATAAACTAACATTTTAAAGACAAATATAAAACGTATACTTGTAGGTTAACTATTTTCTTAATTTTTGTAATGTCTTCAATTATATTCTGCATTACAATGTAGCATAATTTGCTTGTCCCTTACAATATAACAAGGTGGTATTGTAACACTTTCAGCAAAAAATAGAAACATCAGGTCTTCAAATCCTAATACTGTCCCACTTTTCAGAATATTAATACTTTATAAACAACGTGTTTTCATAATATTTTTCAGGCTCAAATGGCTGCACAAGGAAAATAAATAGAAACTGGATAAAATTAAAGATTAAGAAACTAAAAGTAAGATCAAAATAAGAACATTCTTAAACAATAAATACTGTGAAAATGGGTACATTTGATGAAATTTTTGGTAAAATAAATTAATTGAATCTATCGGTACAAGGAAAAACTGACAATTTTTAATACAAATGATAATCTGTCTTTCTTTAAGATGAAAATTATGTACTTTTTAAAGTTCATCTTTCTTCATACAGAATTTTTCTTGTATGAAAATAATATGAAGTTCAAGGGTCACACTCATTCGAAATAATTTGATGCAGTTTTTGTAGCAGCAAAACACAAATTTTGGAACCGGTAAAGAAACAGTTTTTGTACCTGCACTTACTCAGACAAAAACTGTTTTTGCAACTGAAAAACAATTTATAGTAAGCTAAAAAAAGCAACACAAGGAAAACATTTACTTTTGTAGCAGAAAACAAATTTGCCTTAAAAAATAAATTAAAAAAAAAAAACAGCAGAAATTTTTTTTATTTTGATTGCCTCTCTTTCAATAAAACTAACTTTTCTGTAATGGAAATTTCGTTGTGAGGTAAAAGCAACTACTTATAGTAAATAAACTATACCAATCTTCAAAAATTTGCTACTATTATTCAGCTCTACAAAATTAATCTAAATATTACTTATCCAAAGGAAAACTGATCTTAATGATATAAATGCACAGAAATCGCAAACAATAAAAGGTGATATTACTGAAAATTTTATTGCACACGAACATACTTTAAATTAACAAACTTGAAACTTGTATAAATTAAACTTTTTTTTTTCTTCTTTACTAGTTCAGTTGATTTAATTTTATCTAGCTCAACATTATTTTTATCCTAAGCTAAAAGAATAGTGTTTATTGTGTTACTGCAGAGCATCTATACAAACATCAATTTTTTTTTTAGGTAAAACTGATTAATAGAGAAACGGAAATGAGCAAAAAATATAGATAATTCAACAGAGGAATTGTGGTATACTTAGGTATAAAATTATTAAAAATTACCAATTCAGAAAATAGCACCCCCCCCCCCCCCCAAAAAAAAAAAAAAAAAAAAAATAAAATAAAATAAATAAAAAATAAAATAAAATTCTATTTGTAAGCAAGCCCCCTTACAAAAGATCTTTTTTTCTTCAATTAAAAAAAAAATCAATGCACGGTTTCTTTTTGCATAACAAATTATCTATCCAAAGTTGATGATCTAATTTGGATAACAATTTGACTTCCTGCCACTGAGTTGAATAAACAAAACAAACCACAGATTGATCTCTCATTTTTCTCTATAGTGAACATTTTTGTGAGGTGCTATAATTTTCTAATAACTTATTATATTTTAATAAAAATTTGTTACACAGCCTAATTTACTATTATTAAAAATAGCTGAAAATTTGAACGAAATCTGTCAATTGTCAATTATTGACGGAGATGGCAATAATTCTTTTTATAGTAAGTTGAAAAAACAGCTTTGCTTTTGTTCTTTTTCTTTCAATTACTTTTTGTTTGTTTGTAACTCAATAATTTATTTTCCATGCATTGGAACAAGTCGAACTTGCAGAAACATTCTTGGAATAGAATTTGAATAAATTCTCGCTTGTTTACATTTATTTTATTTTATTTATTTATTTTTTACTTTTGCATTCCTTTGACGAAATTCGCGTCTTTTTTCGCGATCCTTTGACAAAATTGATTTTTTTCAGCAAAAAATTCTTCTCTCAAAAGATGCTAGTTTTTTACGGTCAGCACTAGATGGTGTTGCCCATTTGATCCGACTGCACATCATTTGTATGCTGTTTCGTCACAATGCCTTCCTTTTGAGAACCATCAGCCGCTGCTCTTTGCATTGCGTGATAAGTTAATATCTGAACGATCGGTTCATAAAATATACTTCAGTTCACATTTTCCTTACCTGATGTTTTTTGTAATCATCTTACTAACAAATTGGTGTTCTAGAGATCAATGAACATAATGACAGATGACATTACCTAAAGTTCTTTTCAATTCTTCATTTAATTAAAAATCTAGTTATTTAATTTTGGTTTGCTTTACGGTTGATGTCGACAACAAGCATTTTTATGGAAGTCAGTGGTCATTTAACTTGGACTATGGACTTTACTTTGGACTCTGTTAAGTTTGCATATTTTAGATTGAATAGCATCACAGGGGTGATTCTGAGTAGTAAAAAGGATTCTGAAATTCCCAGCAAATTTTCTGAAAGGTGGGGACCACTACCGGCACTATGTGTTTTTCTTCACACCTTTTTGATGAAATTTGCAGTTTTTTCATGATCCTTTGACGAAAATTGCTATTTTTTTGCAATCCTTTACGAAATTTGTGTTTTCCCCTAGATTCTTTGACGAAATTTGCACCCCCCCCCCCCCCCCCCCCCGTTATAGCTGGACGAAATTTGCAATTCTTTTGACGAAATTTGCAGTTTTTTTGTAAACCTTTAACAAAAATTTTTGTTTTCTCGTAATCCTTTACAAAATTTGCGTTATTTCCTCCATTTTTTGACAAAATTTGTATATATATATTTTTTTGTGATCCCTGGACGAAATTTGCATTTTTCCTGTGATCCTTTAAGGAAATTGGTGATTTTTCTTTGAACGATTGACGATGATTTATTTTTCCTGCAGCCATGTCAAAATTTGCGATATATTTTGTGTCTGAATTTTCGGGTTTATGACCGATTTTTTTTTTTTCTTTTCGGAAATGACTCTCAATTTTTCAGAAAATTCAGAACCCCAGTAGTAGAAACAGTGCAGCACGGAAGCGGGTACTGCAGATTATTTTAAACCTTGCAGATCAATCCACAAGCTTAAAAAGAAATGCTGGGCTTAAAAAATAGCTAAAATTTACTTTAAGTCTCTAGATTTATGGTATTTGTGTTATCCTTTTATTATAGTTTCTTTATAAATGCAAATTTTGCTTATTTTATGGGTTTATATTATTTCTTATGATAGTAAGCTTAGTCTAGCATTGTTACGTCATAGATAAATTTTAGTTTGCTGCAGACTGACACAGAAAATTCTGCTTCTGGGTTCAGAACAGAATCACTCCTACACTTACAGCAACAATAGTAAGTGATTGTGTTGTTGTAGTCTGTCAGCATTTGTCCTATAGTGAAAGCCAGAATATTTATTTTCCATTTATGGTTGTAAAGTTCATGTTAATCCCATGGGAAATGTTTCCAACAATAAGGGATTATCTATCTAGATTGTCTCCAGTGCTGCATATATTGGAAACATTTTACAGATAGTTGTTCTTGTCTTAGGATAATATTCGACTTGGACACTAAATATGGAGATCTGGAATATCAGCCACGTAATGATAATTTATCAGCTATTTCCAATACCATGAGGTTGATTAGTTTATTTTCCTTATATTTGTCAAATATATTTTAATAGACTTCATATCATATATAAGTAATTTAACGGTCAAACAAAATGTGAATTAGTTAAAGTTAATGAATGTTTAAAGTTTGTTTTTCTGTTATAATAAATTTTATATTTTTGATTTAAATAAACGTTAGTTTGTTTTCATACCTACTTGTATTTATTTGACCACCATAAATTTATATCTTTCTATTTGAATTTAATATTTGATTTTGAGGTTTCACAACTTTCAATTCAATAGGTTTAAGGACATAAAGCATATGTTTCCACCTTGTACCTTTTAACTTCTGCTAATTTTAATCCTTATTTAAATTTAATTACATCACTGTTAAATTTGGATGCAGAAGGGAGAAACGAAATGGCCGCTTCAGCAGAAACACAGTCAAACTAACCCATTTGTAGTAGATAGTTTCATTTGGGGCAATTGGTGCAGGAGTGTGACTCTTGGAATTTTTATGGAGAAATAAAAAAAAAAAAAAAAAAAAAAAACATTTAAGAACTCAACATTTTGAAAGACTTGTTTGAAATTTTCTAAAAGCTCAAATTGATATAATTTCAGTTTATATTTTTATGCATTATTTTAATGAAAAATGAATTTTCATATGTTTGGGTAATATTGGAATATTTTAGTTTTAATTTATTATTATTTTGTAAAATATACCTCTTTACAAAGGTATCTGTAAAATTAAAAATGAAGTATGCTATATAATACAGGAGGGGGGATAAAGACCGTACTTTGTTACTAAAAATTAAAAAAAAATAGCCTTCCATATCATAAAGGTCCTGCAAGTTGAGTTCAGTTCAACCCAATTTTTCAATACATACATTGTTTCAGATTAAAAGCTATACCTATAACGATGAACACAGATGTTTGTGTGTGCTATTTTCTAAAAGAATGTTGCATTTTTTAAAAATTATTTGCGATGTTAAATGGATGATAAATCAATCTAAGAAATTTCTAAATCGTCCAAACCTATTAGTTATAGATACTTACTTTTTAATCAGTTGTAATTCATCCTGTGAGCTAAATTCCCAGTCTTCTTGTACTTCATTCCACATATGATTTTCAAGGGTGAAAATATTCCCTTTGAGCTTTGCAACTTGAACCAATATGTCATTTACTAGTTCTTTATCCTTATCACTTATACCTTCTGCAATAACATTCAAAAATTAAATATTTTATAAATTATTTATATTATTTTATGCTACATATATTAATACTCTTTTGTATGATAATTTTTAACAAACTTAAGAATAAGATACCTCTTTTTAATCGTAGAATAAGTTCAGCTTTCTTATATGATTTAGCAGCAAGGATCTGGATGATGCGTTGCCTAAAAATATATAAAATATTAAACATATAAATTTTTCTAAGTATGTACAATATTATGTAGAATACTGGCTGACCTGATAGGCGTTGCCCAGGCCTGTGATAATAACCTTAAATATACCTAAAATCCAAGATATGTTAGTTTCCCGTTCAACCAGAGACCCGGAGCCGGAGCGGTGTTTTTCCTGGAGCTGGAGCTCTAAATTTCCCCCTGCTCCTTTAGTTTTTAATATTCTTTTAATTTTTTTTTCAGTCTTTTAAATTTCCAGACTTAAGATATTTTAATTACATCATTATTCAGTATTTTAATTATATCATTTTTTAGGGTTTATTAGAGATGGAAAATTTTTCAAAACATGCTAACACTACTTTACTTCTACTTGAGCTAAGTGATAACACTATTTGAAAAAAAAATATGGCCGCCTGTTGTTTACATGTACAGTTGTACAATTTCGGTTGTTTGAAAAGTGTAGAAGAAATTTGAGATTTTTGTGTTTAAAATTCCACCAAACTTTCTATTTTAAAAGCAAAAGCTAAAAGATGTCATTTTCTGAACAAGCATTTAAGTTTGATGAGAAGAAAAACGCATTTTGTCAGATCTTTAATGAAGGTAAAGGAAGAAAGAATCTGTGAGCAAAAAATTAAATGTGTAAATTAAAATCTGCAACTCAAAAGCAAGAAGTCGGAGCCGAGTTGGAGCTGGTGCCAGAGTATTTTATCTAGGAGCGGAGCTGGAGCATAAAAAATAGTTCGGCTCCGGGTCACTGCTTTCAACCATCAGGAGATGCACTCTATTCTAAACAAACTTCTATTCGAACAAAATTCTGTTATTCAAGCTATCAGGAGATATGTTAGTTGAGGGAGTGGGAGACTCAAATAAAAGAAAAATCCCTGGGGAGAAAATGGGAGGGGAGATGCAAGTGCTTTCTGACAAATGATTAATTATGAGCACTGAGTACTTGGTCAAAAATTTGGACTGGTACCCAAGCCAGGAACTTAATTTAAGAATTTGCTGAAATTACTATTTGGAAATAGTGGTAACTACTCCTCATAAATTAACTTTCAAGACTGTAAGAGGTGATAATTAAGATATTAATATAATTTGGAATTAGTGTCAAAGAGATATGAGTAATAGAAGTTAAGTTATTAAGATACGGCTCAGTTAAGCAAAAAGCGATTAAAAGGGAGGGGAGATGCAAGTTCTCTTCGACAAATGACTAATTAAGACTACTGGAGTCTTTCGTCAAAAATTTGGAGTGGTACCTGAGCCAGGAACCTAATTTAAGAAATCTACTGAAATTACTATTCAGAAATAGTGGTAACTACTACTCATAAATTAACTTTAAATCTGCAAGATGTGATAATTAAGTATTAATGTAATTTGGAATTAGTTTAAAAGAGATATGAGTAATAGGAGTTAAGTTATTAAGATAGGGTTCAGTTAGGTAAAAATTGATTAAAAACCAAGTTGAAAGAGCCAAACCTTGTTGATCTTTTGATCTTGATAATATCACTTATGTGCAAATAATTAAATTAAAATATACATGCTTTGTCATCTCAAAACACCTTTGAAACATTGCTTTTGTGTACATTTTCTTGAAATTTGAAATGTCTTCCAAATCTAGAGGATGTGCAGGAGCATTGTCCATTACCAGGAGGTACTTAAAGGGTAACTGATTATCATGGAGACATTTTTTCACCCTCAGGTCAAATACTTCATTCATTCATTAAAAATTGGCCTCATGACAAATACTTTTTTGTTTGCCCTTCACATCACAAACAGTTTAGTTTTAATCATATTGTTTCTGCTAAAGACTTTAGTTTCTGAATGGTACTACAGTAAGGGCCTTATGTTACAATCACCACTAGCAGTACCACACAACAAAAGCCTATCCTTCAAAGGCTTATGTCCTGGCAATGCCCTTTCCTACCACGTAATAAACGTTCTATTTGGCATTTTCTTCCAAAAGAAACCAGTTTCATCACAGTTGAAGATTATTGCGGGATGAATCATTCAGTCTCTATGTAATCTTTGAATTTGGATACAAATTTATTGGCCACAGACTTATACGAAACGCAGCTTCGCCGTGCCTAGTAACACTGTGTATGACAGTGTACCTCTTGAATGTTTTGAACCAGTCACTGCTGGCCTTAAAATCACTGACTAGCACCCATCCCAGGCATTTTCTAAATGAGATCGGAATACAATAGGTTCTCTGTTGTTGATTGATCGAAATAAATAATTCTTTAACATCTCCAATTGTTTGTGATCTCCTGTTTCGTTAATACCACACCTTTTGCTACATTATTCGTCTCCTTCATTGCTTCTCTTTTCGCCACAATGAAACTTATCGTGGGTGTTGAATTCCCTTACAAGCGGCCAATATCAGCAATCTTGATGCTGCTCTCGTATTTTTGAATTATTTTCTTCTTCAATTAAATCGTGTTCCTGACCTTATTCTTTGAAAGGCTGCTGGCTCTGGAAACTTTCTTTAGTCCCATGATGGAGAACTCGTAATCAATAACAAAAGCACAAAAATAGACTAGAAATAAACGAAATTGTTTTCCTAGATGTGCTGGGTGATGCACACACGGCAAGAAACAACACCACACTGAGCATGAGAACTCGTGGGTTGCCCCCTTTGTTTACGAAAAATGAGGCGATGTCATGTGGGTACGGAGGCAATAGATGAAAACCAAGACAAATTTTTTGCACAGAAAATCGACGTATTACTGTACATACATCTCAAAAATAAAAAAATTATAAACCTATTGTTGCACTCTTTTTTAATATTAGATTAATTTTTTTTTTTTTTAAATAAAAAGTCAAAAAATCCTTTCACGGAAGAAATTTTCAGTTAAGAATTAACAAAATCCTTAATGAATGGGACAATGGGTTTCCCATCAAACAAAATGTCTACGGATGATTATCTTACAAGAAACCATGTCTATATTCTCCAACTCTGTTATTTCATAATTTTAAGTTTTTTCAAGTTTGCATATTCCTTTATTGATTTTTTTGTGTGTGAATAATTCCCGGGAGCAGAATCGGTGCAACGCTGCGACGCATGTTGCAGACTCTTGAGAAGGTCTGCAGACTATTTTTCGACTGTTAAAATTAAAAAAAAAAAAGTTTGCTAGAAATTATTTGCCATGTGCTGTAATAATACGATCCGCGCCACATGCGATTGACGAAGCTCTGATTCCCTTTAAAATATAAATAATTCATGGAGGAAACTCTAAACACGCTATCGTGAAATGCCCATTATTAAATGAGCCAATTCTCGTAGGTGTGATTTCTTAAGAAATTTAAAAAAATTGGTCATTAGACCGAAAATTTGGACGTATATATCACGAATTTCAACAAATGTTCGCCAAAAAAACAATTTCATCAATTGTTTACAGTTAAAATAGACAATTTCGTCAAAGGATCTTGGAAAAAAAACAAAAAAAAAAACAACGTGAATTTCATCAAAAGGCCGTTAAGAAAAAAAACGAAATATTGTCATAAGGCCGTGAAAGAAATGTCAATTTCGTCAAAGGGCTGCAGAAAATAGCAACTTTTGTCAAAGGATGGTGGAAAATTGCAACTTCTGTCAAATGATCGCAGAAAAAACACGAATTTCGTCAAAGGGCTATGGAAAAAAATAGCAACTTTCGTCAAAGGATTATGGAAAAACATGAATTTCATCAAAGGATCACGGAAAGAACGCAAATTTTATCGAAGGATCGCTAAAAAAATGAGAATTTCGTCAAAAGATCGTGTAAAATAGTTGAATTTTTGTGGGAAAAACGTGAATTTCGTCAAAAGTTGGCGAAAAAAACCCCGCAAATTTTGTTACAAGATTGGGAAAAAACGTCAATTTCGTCAAAGGGCTGTGGAAAAATAGCAACTTTCCTCAAAAGATGGTGGGAAAACGCGAGTTTCGTCAAATGATCGGGGAAAAACGTGAATTTTGACAAAGGATCGTGGGAAAAACGTGAATTTGGTCAACGGATCGTGAAAAACTCGAAATTTCGTCAAAGGATCTCTGAAGAATACCGAATTTCTTCGAAAGAACGTGTAAAAACACATACATCGTCAAAAGATTGTGGAGAAAACACAAATTTTTTTCAAAGGATTGTGGAAAAAATGCAAACATCGTCAAAAAATCGCTTAAAAAAAAACAAACAACAAAAAAAAAAACATGGACATCGTCAGAGAAAAAAAAAAAAAAAAAACGCAGACATCGTAGAATGATTAAAAAAAAACAAAAAAACAAAAAACAAAAAAAACGAGTATCGTCGAAAGATCGTGCATTTCGTCAAAGGATTGAGGAAAAAAAGGTGAATTCCGTCAAAGAATCGTTGAAAAATTTGTTGCAACATTAATGTTTTCATGAGATTGTTTTACAGCTGAGTGGCAGATTAAATATTAGTTAGTTTTGAATGAAAGCATAATTTTGAATTGGACAACTAGCTAAGATTTCTGGTAAAAGACTGCGTTAGAATTACTTATAGTATTTGCATGAATTACTCAAATTTGATTCTCTCAGAATTTCAATCTGCTCCAAAAACAGCTTTTATTGCTACAAAATTAGATTTTAGCTGCTACAAAAATGGATTTCATTGCTACAAAATTAGATTTCTGTGGCTTTAGTGAACTTCCATCCCTCTATTATCACATATATATATATCATTTTTGATATTACCACATTGTATCAATCTTCTCAAAAATTTTAGAAATTGGTGTTCATATGTTATTTTTACTGTTATTCTGTTTTCTAACTTCACAGAAATTTTGACAAATTTTATGAAAAATTTTTAGATAATGGTGTTAAAAATTTTGAGGACAAAGGTAAATTATTTTAAAAAGTACTTTCCTTTTATGCTCACAAATACTTGGGGGATTTGAGAGCATGAGGGATTGGAAAGAGGGTGTTTGTCCTTAAGTTCTGCAGACTGTTTTTAAAGTTTCTTCTGGCAGGGCTTGAAATTCAATTTTTCCTAGGAGGGGAGTCTCCCTATCAACATTTATAAATGGAGGGGAGGTTAAGCTATTTCGTAGGAAGAAAAAAAATCTAAAACCCACTGTTATTTTACGTGCTATTTAAAGATTTACATTAAGTATTTTGTCATGTCTGTATTAATACTGACATGACAAACCGACGTGATGTAAATTCATCGATCAGACGAATTTTGTCAGTCTGTCGTAAAAAGTAACCGTAAAATTCGCCGGTGTTTTTGAATTTTAAAAAAAAAAAATGAAATTCACAGCAAATTTTCTGAATGGTTACAGTAAGGGATGGGAAGGGACTGGGAAATCCTCTCCAGACGCTAATTATGTTTGTTGCAGGTCGATTAAACTCTTTTTTTTGGTTCAATTTGATTTCAGGCTGAATGTAGATTTCTGTAAATTGGATTTGGGTTAAACCCAATTTATCAAAAGTTAGTTCAGTATAGTGATGCAACGAATAATGGTTTGGCCGAATAACCGAATACCAATTATTCGGCCAAGTTATGGCCGAATATTCGGCTGCCAAATAATGAACTCATATTTGTCTAAAATAAAAATATATTATGCATTATATGCACAATTCTTGTATATTTCACAATTAAAATTCTTTTAAAAAAATTATTTATGCACAAATTTAATTTTTAAAGCATTATTTTATTCTGAAAAAATATTTGGCTATGTTCGGTCTAAAAATTGCCTCAATAATATAACCCCCCCCCCCCCCCTAAAAAAAATCTTAGCAAAAGTTCCTCATCAGTTACTGTCTAGTTACATTTTAGTAGATATTAGGTATGTTATTGTTATATTTTAAAATTACAAAATTTTAAAAGTATTACAAAACATAAATTTCAACTTTCAGGTGAAAGAAAATAAACATAAGAAATTTTAATATCTTAAGAAAAATCACTGACAGAAAGGTATGTCCTCTAAAATTGAGGAAAGAAATTAGTGTAGACTTTATAAAGCTCACAATTAACAAAAAAGTCACATATTGTTTTGCTATGTCAGCAGACTATTAAGAAGTGTATAGTGAATGATTTCAGATTTAAAAGAAGGAAATATCTGTAAGGAAAATAAATTTTAAAATATTGACTATAGTGTATTGTTACAATTTAATAGATATTAAGTACATTGTTGCTGTTACATTTTAAAATAATCACAAAATTTTAAAAGTACTAGACAACAAAAATTTAAGTTTTAGGTAATAGAAAATCAAAATTAAATAGTAATGTAAAAACATAAATATATACTTGATTAAAAGAATTTAGTACTTACATTTCTTTCATTATTCAATAAGAAATAGTAACACACTTAATAAAATTATTTAAATTACATTTAAATTTAAGAGCATTTTACAAAAAAAAAAAAAAAAAAAAACCCAACAACAACAACAAAAAACCAACAACAACAACAACAACTTAAGTATTGAAGCATATACAACTTACATGTTTATGTTATACATACAATACATCTATACTTAATCTACCGTAATATTTATGTTCTTTATAAATCTAATTAAAAATATCACTGAAAGAAATATTTTTTTATGTAACAATAACAAGGGATAAATATTAAACTTCCCATTAGCCTTAAAAAATTAGAATTTTCTTGCATTGCTCTATTAGGAAAATTTTGAATAGATTATGTTAGCTTATTACAGACTTTTTGTATTTATTGATACAGCATAAAAATTTTAACATGATTCCTAAATTACTCTGTTATATAAAAATGGGTAGATAAAACCCATTCAGGGTATGAAAGTTAAGGGGAAAAAAGTGTTAGTTAATTTCAAATAAAATTTTCATTATCATATATATTAAAAGAAAAGGCTATTTTTGTCAGTTCAGTGCATCAAAAATGAATATCTGCGCATGCGTCCAAAATCTCTTCCGGGCTGTCCGATCTCTTTCACTGAAGTGAACGATTCACCGTAGACAGAGAAACATGATCACATCATCGCAACTTTTACTCCGTGTATCATCGTCATCAGGGTAAACAGCGCATGTGCGGACACTGTGGTCCAATGGGAGTTCAGTGTGTGCACAAGACTTCCTGCCTAGATACAGATTTATTCTTAGGATCTTAGGCAATGAATAATTTATTCTCCCATGCTGTAGTCGTTAATATAGTAGCACACACGTTGCTATCTCTAATATTATTTACTGTAAGGTGCTGCTTTGAAATAGTAAGTTTATTTGTTATTATTTATTTTATTTTGCTGTGTCCATTTCGATCTCTATTATTTTGCTCTGCTGTTTAATTTTCATAGCGAGTCCTAGGCTTATTTAGTTTAGTTATGGATCTAGCATCCTACAATCTTCGCGAAATTGAGCCGAACGGAAATTGCTTATTTAGGGTGCTGTCTGTGTTCCTGTATGATACAGAAGATCATCACCCGCGCGTACGCCACGCCATTGTAAAACATGTAGTCGGTAATTGGGATGTTTATCATCCGTTTATTGTTGGTGATCTTTCTTACGGTGTTCCTATTACTCAGGTAAACGATTACATGAATATTATGTCAAGAAACAGTACGCATGGTGGACACTTAGAATTAAATGCCGCAACCGCAATTTTTAATATTTTTGTCACAATTATCAATGCACAAAACAATAACGTCACAAATTTGGGTGTAAATGCTCGAGGCAAAATAGAAGTTAATTTATTGTATGATGGAAATGGACATGATGGTCACTATACGGTATTGCTCAAAAAGGGCAAAGAACAAATTCGGCAGGAAAAAAATTCATCACCCTCCAAAAAACGAAAACTGCAAGAGAGAAATAAAAAGTATTATGCAGAGCAAAAAAAGGTTGAATCATCTCCTTCCAAAAAACAGAAACGGAAGGAGCAAAATAAAAAGTATTATGCTAATAGAAAAAAGGTAGAGTCAGTTTTAAAGCCATATAAAATTCAGTATAGGTGTGCCGTTTCCGACGACATTTCAAATTTATCTCCGTCCAACTTAGGTAATTTAGACAACACATGTGCTTATTGTAATGCGTTGTATTTTTCCTCAGAAAAGAATTCAAATGCCTTATTTAATTTGTGTTGTTCTAACAAAAAGTTCAAACTGCCCGAATTTCAAATTATTGATGACATAAGAGATCTATTCACTGGAAATAATGACATGTCGAAAAACTTTAGGCAAAATATTAGGCAATATAATAATGCTTTATCCTTCGTGTCATTCGGTGCCAATATAAAGTTACCTCCTGGTTACGGTCTTTATTGTTTCAAAATTCTAGGTTCAGTACACCACAAAATTTCCCCTTTGTATCCAGATAATTCGACCCATGCTTCTTATGGTCAATTGTACATTTTAGACTTTTCTGAAGCAAACGAAATTAGGTTAGAAAAGGCTGAGAATAGTTCTATTAGAGAGGACATTCTTAATATAATAAATCTTAATTTAATTAAATGTAATCCATACGTTAAGTGCTATAAAACGATGCATCAAAAAATATCTGAGGAACACAAGCTAGCTTTAAAACAAAACAGAGTGCCAGTTGATTTTGTTATGCGCTTTTATCATGAACCGCTATCAGATCCTCGCCGTTACAACGAACCAACATGCTCAGAGGTTGCAGCGGTTTTTGAATCTAATGATGGTGCTCCACCATCTCATAGGTACATAAATGTTTATTCTAAAGATGGTGGACTGAAAACTCTAGATTTTGATAGTATGCATTGTGATCCGATGTCATATGTACTGATTTGGCCTTGCGGTGAACCAGGTTGGCATATTTCAATGTCAGCGGGGGGAGAGAGGAAAACTAATGTTCGTGAAAATATTTCCATGAGAGAATATGTTTCTTATAGACTTATGGTTCGAAGATGTTCTCCTAAGGGAAATTTCAATCCGTTAATTAATGCTGGGAAATTAACTCAGCAATTGATAGTTGATTATTACTGTCGCATCGAAGGTGACAGATTAAAATTTATCCGTAATCAACAGGCAAAATTGAGAGTAGACACATACGCTGGCCTTGCAGATGCTCTGTTTGCACGTGCTGATAAAGAAAACTTACGGGCGGGGCGGATTGTTATTTTACCTTCTTCTTTTACTGGTAGTCCTCGAAACATGATTCAAAACTATCAGGATGCCATGGCAATGGTAAGAAAATTTGGCAAGCCAGACCTTTTCTTAACGTTTACATGTAACCCTTTATGGCCAGAAATAACTAACAGCATACATCCTTTTGAAACTGCTAATAACAGACCAGATGTTACAGTTCGTGTTTTTCATTCAAAAATTAAAGAACTTTTACATTTGATAAAAGAAAGAAAAATATTTGGCGAAGTACAAACATACTTATATACGGTTGAATTTCAAAAGAGAGGTTTGCCCCATGTGCATTTATTATTATCTCTTCAAGATAATTGTAAATTTAGAGAAATAGCAGACATAGATAAAGTTATTTCTGCAGAAATTCCCGACCCTAATGATACAGTCTTACATAACTTAGTTAAATGCCACATGGTACACGGTCCTTGCGGTAGTCTTAATCCAAACTCAATTTGCATGACTGATGGTAAATGTAAGAAAGAATTTCCAAAAGAATTTGTTCAGGAAACTAAGGAAAATGTTAATGGTTATCCCCTTTATAAAAGGAGAAATAATAACAGGACTATTTCTAAACATATTAAAGGTAAAAATATTGAGGTTGACAACCGTTACATAGTTCCTTACAATCCCTTTCTCTTACTTTATTTTCAAGCCCATATTAATGTCGAAATTTGCGCGAGTGTTCACAGTATAAAATATATACATAAATATGTTTACAAAGGTCATGACTGCGCCAATGTGCAGGTAACTGCTGAAGGTGGTGTGCTTCATCATGATGAAGTTACTGCTTTCCTAAACACTCGATATGTCAGTCCATGTGAAGGTGCATACAGAATTTTTTCTTATCCAATGCATGAACAATCTCACACAATCATTCGCTTGCCTGTGCATTTGCCAGAAGAGCAACAAATATATTTTCAGGATGATAAAGCCGCGGAAGCTTTACTTAGATCAGAATTAAGAAGCACACAACTTATTGCATGGTTTAATTTAAATAAGGATCCAGAAACAAAAAGCCCTTTTATTTATCCAGAAACACCTCTTCATTATACTTGGGATAAAACTAAGTGTATTTGGAAAAAACGCTCTAACTTTCGTAGAGTAATTGGCAGAATGTATAATGTTTCTCCCTCTGAATCCGAGCGTTATCATCTTAGGTTACTGTTGCTTCATGTAGTTGGGGCTACAAGTCATGAAGATATAAGAACAGTTCATGATGTTGTTTTTTCTTCTTTCAAAGAAGCAGCTATGCAAAGTGGATTACTTCAGGATGATACTGAGTGGCTGCGTTGTTTGCATGAAGCATCAGTTCTTCAAATGCCATTTCAATTAAGGCAGTTATTTTCTTTCATTGCCATTTTTCAACAACCATCAAACGCTACTCAATTATGGGAAACTTTTAAAGATTATCTTAGTGAAGATTATTTGCAGCTTCATGAGCCGAATAAAGCTTATCATTTTAGTCTCAGGGATATTAATGAAACACTTAAATTACATGGTTTTTCTCTTTCAACTTTCAACTTGCCAGTTATTAATGATTTCTTAATAACTGATCACAACATCAATTTCTCTAAAAATCCAAATCTTGACTATAATTTAATGATTCAGCAAGCTAATGATGAACAACTTTTAATCATTAACGAAATCAGTAAAGTAATCCAAGCGAATAATACAAATAAAAGCAATGCATATTTCATAGATGGTCCAGGTGGTACTGGGAAGACATTTGTATACCAGTGTCTTATACAAAAATGCTTCGATTTAGGTATAGAAATTATCTCTGTTGCATGGACTGGCATTGCTGCTATGCTCTTACCAAATGGTCGCACAGTACATAGTAAGTTTAAGTTACCTTTGATTCTGCATGAAACTTCAGTATCGTCTTTAAAAATTAATAGCAAAGCTGCTTCTGATATTAAGTCAGCAAGACTGATAGTTTGGGATGAAGCACCTATGGCAAATGTTTATGCATTAATGACTGTTAATAGACTTCTGCAAGATATAATGACCAATAATATTATTTTTGGTGGGAAGATAATCGTTCTTGGAGGGGATTTTAGACAGGTATTGCCAGTAGTTCCGCATGCCTCACGACAAACAATAACTCAAAATTGCATCAAATTTTCACCTCTTTGGCCATATTTCAAGGTTTTTCGGTTATTTAAAAACATGCAAGCTAGGTCAGACGAATTGGAGTTTTCAAAGTTTTTGCTTAAAATTGGTGATGGAAGTTATCCATCAGTCAATGATGAACCATCATATGGTTCTTCTGTTATTGATTTACCTTTAGAAATTATTGCAAAAGAAGATATCGTATCTGAAATTTTTGGCAAACATTTTGCTTCACCAGATCATGTTGTTAATTTTTCTAAATTTGCTATTCTTGCCCCCAAAAATGAGCATTGTAATGAAATAAATTCTAAAGTTCTACATCTTATACCTGGCACACAGAGAACATACGCTAGCGTAAATAATCTCATAACTGATGATGAAAGCCAAATTCTTCAATTTCCTGCAGAATTTCTAAACAGTTTAGAGTTAAGTGGTTTGCCTCCACATAATCTCACATTAAAAGTCGGTGCAATTGTAATGCTGTTAAGAAACCTAAATGCTACCCAGGGTCTTTTAAATGGGACAAGACTAATTGTGAGGAATATGTATGACAATTGTTTAGATTTAGAAATTATCACTGGCGAAAGAAAAGGGCAAAGAGCTTTGATTAATAGAATCGACCTATCACCATCAGACACATCACTCCCTTTCTCTTTTAAAAGACGCCAATTTCCCATACGTCTGGCTTTTTGTATGACTATCAACAAAGCACAGGGACAAACTTTAGATTGTGTTGGTATTTATTTACCCCAGCCTGTTTTTAGCCATGGTCAGTTATATGTAGCTATGTCTCGGGTGCGTTCATTTGAGAACTTAAAGGTTCAAATACTACCAAAAGGCAATAGAACACTGAATGTAGTATATAAAGAGGTCCTATAATAAACAACTAAAGGGAACCTGGCATTCATGCATGTAGAATGTTTTGCTTGATGTATGTCTGTCGGAATTTCAGTTTGTAGAAATAAGTAAACAAATTTTAGGGTTACTGAGTAATGCAATAATAAATTTTAGTATGCATCAGTGCAGTTTGTCTGGGCTTATATTGTACAATAATAAATATGCTGGATAATGAAAAACCTATATGATTCATCGGTTCATGTCGATAAAATGGAAAAATGCTCTAAATGTACAAATAAGGTGACAAGGTACCAAGTTTTTAATGTTATTTATAAGGGGATAATCTTAGTATTTGCATTCATGCGTCCAGTGCGTTTAGTCTTGCGCATGTCTGCCTATGCTTTAATTATAGAAATGTTCAACAAATTTGGGGCTTATATTGTACAATAATAAATATGCTGGATAATGAAAAACCTATATGATTCATTGGTTCATGTCAATAAAATGGAAAAATGCTCTAAATGTACAAATAAGGTGACTAGGTACCAAGTTTTTAATGTTATTTATAAGGGGATAATCTTAGTATTTGCATTCATGCGTCCAGTGCGTTTAGCCTTATGTGTGTCTGCCTATGCTTTAATTATAGAAATGTGCAACAAATTTGGGAGCCTATGTTGTGCAATAATAAATTTTTGTTTGTTCTATGCATGTAGTGCAGTTTGCCTGATCCATTTCACTTACTTTCATTTAAAGAAGGGTTAAAAATAAAATTGCGTAGTATATAAGAAAATTATTTTAGTACATGCATTAGTGCACTGGCCTGATGCATGTTTGTGTATACTCAATTCAAAGGTTCAAATAGGTCGAAGGGTTTTAAGAGATTCAATGTTGTCTACAATAAGGTAATTTTAGTAATCCATTTTCATTCATGCATGTCTTGCTTTTTTGCATGGTCTGTTTGTAAATATGTGTGACAAAAATTTTAATGTTCCCAACAAATCTTTTTTAATAACATCGAAATGGACACAAATATCTGAGTATATATGTATTGTGTATGTGTTTTTTTTTTTAGTGTTTTTTTTCTTTTTCATTTTTTTTTCCAATTTTTTTGCTGATTTAGGAAATATGCCTCATGGTACATAGATACCAAGGATTTATGTGTTTTGAATACCACCATTTCAGTTCAATAACATTTTCTTTATATATTCAAACATTTAAATGTAAAATTAAGGCAAATATTAATTTTCTGAAATATAATGGTATTCAAATTTTGGATTTCTTGGCATCTCATGGGGGAAACCGCCTTTTTCAGCATTTTTCCTTTTTTTGTTGTTTTTCTTTTCAGTAGGCATGCTTGAATATTAGTGTTTTTTTTTTATAAAATCTAATCTTTTAGAAAATAAAAAGTAGGGATGGAAATGTTTGAGAAACCCCCTTAAGTTCGGTACTTTTAAGTTAGCACAGCACATAATTTTACATAATTTCCTACATTTTAGAGTCTTCTGCATACAGTAATGTTTTTTTGTTGTTTTCATGGGCGTGCAGTGCTCATACATGGATTAGCAACTGTAACATTTACATATTTAGTGTAGTTTATAGATTGATGCATGAATTTTCATACATCCAGCTTATTGTTTGTTTGTTTGTTTGTTTTTTTGGGGGGAGGGTGGGGGGTCGGTGGTGCACTAATGGGAAAGTCATTTTTGACTGGTGTGCTAACGAAAAAATACCCAAAATTTTAGTAATATCAATTTGTGACGATGGTTAAGTTAACTTTATGCAACTCGGTATTACTTTAAACGTTCTTATATTTCCTATATTCTTTGTGGAATACATCATAATTACAAAAAGTAATCAAGCAAGAAAAACTTTCGTAAAAACTATGACACTCACACTACAATTTTTATAGTATATTTTTTATATTTTTTGGTAGCATATTCCTGTTTTCCAATTTTTCCAGGAAAAAAGTTTTTTTTACCCAAAATTTTAAACCTGTTTTCAAATAATTTGTGATAATGTTGTCATTTAAATCTATGCACAAACATCAATAGTAAAAAATAAATTTTAAAACCGTTCGTAGCAGGAAATTTTTTGAAAAACCGTCAACTTTACACGAGCAAGCCTGCTGAAAAATTAAAAGGGTATAGCGAGTACGGGCACTCGACCTCTTGGGTGTACATGGAACTGAGTGCAACAGTGACAGTCATTTTTATTTTCTGATTTCATCGTGTAAAATATGAATTTTGTCAAATATCGTGGAAAATATGCAAATTTCGTCGAAAGATTATGGAATAAAACACAAATTTCGTCATAGGATTGAAAAAAAAAAAAACGTGATTTCATCAAAGGATCGCAGAGTAAACGTGAATTTCATTCAAAGGACTGCAGAAAAAGTGCGATTTTTGTCAAATGGTCGCAGAAAAACACTGATTTTGTCAAAGGATCGGAGAATAAATGCAAATTTCCTCAAAATGTTGCAGAATTATTCATGTTATGCACCTTCAGTGTCCCACTCCCCACTAGCTTTCCCCCCGCAGGAGGGCCTTTTTCTAAATTTTGCTGTCACACCTCATGTGACATATCGTTGCAAAGGCCTGTGAGGGGGCACTTTCCTAAATCGATATATCGGAATATCATGATATACAGATGCCGATTTATCATGATATTTAATTCTAGACATCGCCCAGCCTTTGTGGTAAGTAAACTTTTTTTCTTTAGTACTATCAAATTGTTTGCCGTCAAGTTTTGACGGGTTCCATCTAGTACATGATGAAAATAAATTGCCAAATTAAAAAGTTTTAGTGTGTAAATAAAAAAAAAAAAAAGTTCTTACAGTATTATTCGGCCAAGGCCGAATAATGGACTTGATATTCGGCCGAAGCCGAATATTCGGTGGATAGGCCGAATGGGCCGATTATTCGTTGCATCTCTAGTTCAGTATATTATTTTAGATTAAAAACTATATCTATAATAATAAATATAGATATTTGTGTGTGTGCTGTTTTCTAAAGAGAACGTAGCTTTTTTTTATCACAACCCTTTGATGAAATTCCTACTTTTTTCTGCAGCCCTTTGACGAAATTCGCGTTTTATCTGCGACCTTTTGACGAAATTCGCGTTTTTTTCGTACCCTTTTAACGAAAATCACGTTTTTTTGTGATCTTCTGACGAAATTCGCATTTTTTCGCGATCCATTGACGAAATTCGCATTCCCTCCCGCAATCTTTTGACGAAACGTGCATTTTCCCGCGATCCTTTGACAAAATTCATGTTTCTTTGCGATCCTTTTATGAAATTCGTGTTTTTTTTCAGCAGCCTTTTGACGAAATTTGCATTTTTCCGCGATCATTTGACGAAATTCGCTTTTTTAGCAATCCTTTGCCGAAAACCTTTTTCCTCGTTCCTTTGCCAAAATTTACGATTTAATTGCTATCCTTTGATGTAATTTGCATCTTTTCGCGATCCTTTGATGAATTTCGAGTTTTTTTTTTTCGCGATCTGACAAAATTCACATTTTTCCGTGATCCTTTGACAAAATTTATGTTTTATTCGCAATCCTTTACAACGAAATTGGCGATTTTTTCCTCGAACGATTTACGAAATTGATTTTTTCGGTGACCAGCGATCATTAATCTAAATTCGCGATATTTTTCTGTTGAACTGATGATCGATTTTTCATAATTTTCGGAAAATTCGGAACAGAATCATCTCTGAATTAGCCAATCGGTCACGGATACTTGTCAACCGATCACGAGAAAAAAATAATGAAATTTGTCTATCGGTCGCATGAAAAATTTGCGAATTTCAACAATCTTTTGAGGTTAAAAAAAACCACAAAATGTGTTAATCGGTCACGCAAAAATAAAGGAAATTCGCAAGGCGTTCGTGAGAATTGATCGCAATTTCAAAATACAAAATTCTCCAGAAAATGGTGAAATATTTTGGGCGGGATTTCAAAATTTTGGGCGCGAATCCCGCCCTGAAATTCAAGCCCTGTCTGGTGTTGCAGACTGCAGAAAAAAATTCTGCTGCTGGGGAATAGTTACTGCTTTGGTCTTGGCTTAAATTCATTAACATGTCACAATCATGATGAATAGCAGCAATTGCTTGCATGTGCCAGAGTAGCTGATCATTTTATAACATTTTGGAGTTCATTTAGGATTTTCCTGAGATTTTACAACCAAAATTTTTCCCCTGAAATTTTACAGAATCCATTTATCTGATAGAATAATCTAATCACTAGGACTGGGCGATATTAGGATTTCTACATCACGATGTATCATTGAGGTTAAATCGCGATATCACAATACATCGCGCTATCAGACTCTAGGTATTGTAAACATTGTTGCAATTTTGATAAAAAATTTAACAGTTTTACATACTCAAGCTCGTTTTATGCTTTGAAAAAGCTTTTTTTTTATAAGTAGAGGTTTATGTAGAAAAATTTTTAATTAAAATTTGTATAATAAATACTTCAACTAACAAATTGATTTTACATATCTTAGGCTTACATATTAATTCCATATATGAATTACTATTTTGTATTTTCAGCAGATTTTTTGGCATGAGTGGGGGGGGGGGGGGTAAGAATATTGTCATAAGACACTGTTTTATTAAAATAAAAATATTTTTATCTTTAATTAGGATTTTCTTTAAATGTTTAATTTTTTAAAATCAATTAAGAAATATTTTTTACATCATGAAAGTTAAGAAAATATTTTAAAAATTAGAAAATAGGAGAAATAGGGATATTTCTCCTTGTATGTGCTCATTACTCAGCTTAATCCTTTCGAGGGCAGTATCCTTAAAAAAGGACACCTTCCAAAACTGACAAACGGCACCAAGAATATTTAATTAAAATTTTCTTTTTATAATGTACATGAAAATAAGCAAGTTTATATTTTCTAATAAATTCCTTTATAAATCCTGGTGTCAGCCCATTATTTTATCAGTTTATAAATTCCGGGCCGGAAAGTGTTAAATAATATGCCAAGTGACTTCCTCGCTTTGTTTTTTTAAAGCAGTTCTTCCACAAAGTACCAGATTTATAATTAAAGATAATATTTATATTTTATGAATTTCGTCAAAGGATCTCGAAAAAAAAAAAACGCAAATTTCTCAAAGGATCGCGGAAAAAACGCGAATTCCGTCAAAAGATCGCGAAAAAACACGAATTTTTTCAAAAGATCACTTAAAAACGCAATTTTGTCAAAAAAAGTCACGGAAAAATGCGAATTTCTTCAAAGGATTGCAAAGGGAGGAAATCATATGTTTTCAGACCAGTGGGGATTCTGTTCTGAATTTTCCGAAAAATTGAGGCAGACATTTCCGAAAATTAAAAAATAATCAGTCATAAATCTGAAAATTCGGAAATAAAATATATCGCAAATTTCGACAAATGGTCGTAGGAAAAATCATTTTCGTCAATCTTTCCGAGAAAATTCGTGAATTTCGTCAGATGATCGCGAAAAAAACGCAAACTTCGTCAAAGGATTGCTAAAAAATGAGTAATTTCGTCATAAGATCGCGAAAAAACGAGTAATTTCGTCATAAGATCGTGAAAAAACGACAAATTTCATTATAGGATCGCGAAAAAACGACAAATTTAGTCATAAAATCGCGAAAAAAATGGCAAATTTCGTCATAAGATCGCGAAAAAACGACAAATTTCGTCATAAAATTGCAAAAAAATGGCAAATTTCATCATAAGATCGCGAAAAACGACAAATTTTGTAATAAGATCACGAAAAAACGACTAATTTCGTCATAAGATCGTAAAAATGGCTAATTTTGTCATAAGATCGCGAAAAAACGGCAAATTGCATCATAAGCGCGATAAACCGACAAATTTCGTCATAAGATCGCGAAAAAACGGCAAATCTCGCCATAAGATCGCGAAAAAACGGCAAATTGTGTCATAAGATCGCGATAAAACGGCAAATTTCGCCATAAGATCGCAAAAAAACGACAAATTTTGTCATAAGATCGCGAAAAAACGACAAATTTGGTCATAAGATCGCGAAAAAACGGCAAATTGCATCATAAGATCGCGAAAAAAAAAAAAAAAAAACGAAACATTTCGTTATAAGATCGCAAAAAAACGACAAATTTCGTCATAAGATCGCGAAAAAAACCGGCAAATTCCGTTGAAAGATCACGGTAAAACGGCAAATTTCGTCGAAAGATCTCAAAAAGCGGCAAATTTCGTCAAAAGAGCGTGAAAAAACCGCAAATGTAGTCTAAGGAGCGCGAAAAAAAAAACACATAGTGGCGGGAGTGGACGACCCCCCCCCCCCCCCCCTGTTGTGGCCTTTCAGAAAATTTCCTGTGAATTTCAGAAATTTTTCTTTTTACTCAGAATCACCCTTGTTTTAGCCTGTATGTAGGAAGTTAAGCATTTCAAAGTCGATTTTTGGATATTTTAATCTCGTTATTAAATTCGTTCTTTTTTTTTAAAAATCGAATTTTTAATTCATTTTTTCATATTTCACGGCAGTTTTTCCACATCAAAGAAACCAGTTTCGAACTTTTAGTTCAATTTAATAACTTTTTGACCTCTTCTCAATAAAATTTAATCTGAATTCGTACAAGATTTTCGAAATTTCGCGGTTTTTGCAGGGTTTTCCCCGCATTTCACAGAATTTTTCGAAATTTGTAACACAGAAATCCGATTTTAATCTATAGTAAATTTTGCAGTATGCAATTTTTTAATGTTTAACTATTTTTTTCTTTTTTCCCCGATAATTTGAGCGGGTTTTTTTTTTCGCGTTTCACATGCAATTTTTCTACATTAGTCAAAGTAATCAGGGTTGCTGGCTTTTAGCCAGGCCAAAAAAAGCCGGCCGGCTTTTTTTGGTTTTAACCACTTAAAAAAAGCCGGCTTTTATTAAAAAAAGCCAGTTTTTATTTTTTAAAGTTGGTTTACAGTAAATTCGTTTTAAATTTGGATCAATTAATTTTTAATACACTTATAAATATTTTCTATTAAAACAAATTATAGATTTCTATTAAATTTTATCAAATAAACAAGTCTTTATAACTTCTAGAAGGCAACTGTGAACGCATTATATCTGAAAAAATATATATATATATATATAAACATTGAAAAGGATATAAGTTAGGCTTTAAACTGGTGTTTTGAAATTCTATATTATATATAGTGTTGACTCTAAGCCGCTTTAGCAAAGTGCAGTGCCCGGCGGCCCTTTTTATTTCCTTTTTGCACCCGGCGGCTCTTTTAAACCCTTCAGATGTGCCCGGCTGCGCTTTTTAACACTTCCTATGTAGCCCATGGTAATTCAATTGATACCGGAAAAATATTGCAAATTCTAGGGACTCCAAACAAACCAGTTCAAAATATGCTTTATGAACAAGGTACAAGTGTGCCCTTTTCGAAAAAAATGTGCCCTTATTTTATAATAGTGTTCCCTTTTTGAAAAAAATGCACCCTTTTTTAGAACAGCATTTCCTTTTTGAAAAATGTACCCTTTTTTTGGAATAGTGTTCCCTTTTTGAAAAATTCACGCCCGGCGGTCCTTTTATTCTAGTGTCAACACTAATATATCTCCACATGTACTACACATTTTAAAGATTATATTTAATTAAAACTGTTCTTAATTGCTCTGCTCAACAAGCGCAAAATGTTGACACATTTAAAAATTCATATTTTAACGGAAAGATGTAAAATTCGAAAGCCTGACCATAGAAGCGATTTGGAATCGAACTGTGTTTTCCATTTTTTGATCCATCAATTACCTATTGAGTTATAAGAGATTTTGATCACATGACAAACATGTTTTTTCACCCTTTTCTGAGTGGTTTCTTCTTTCGTGCGGAAATTCGATTTAAAACGCTCACTTTGACACTATTTTCTGAAAAATCTATTGCATTTGCAAAAAAACAGCACAATTACATAGTTTCTGAACAACAACATCTGCTAGTTTCATGCATTTCTGAACAAAAATAAATTAAAACTTATATCAGAAAGTTGCCCTTTTGGATTTAAAAGCCTTAATGACAAAATGTAGAACATCAAAATGGAAACATTCTTATGTGTCCATATGGAGAGATTAAGTTAAATGTTAAGAGAAATTAGAAAAGATGTTTTGTTTGAGGAGAGTGGTACATAAGTGTATAAAAAATAGAGCATTTAAAACAAGAAAAAAAAAAAAATTCTCCAAATAAAATTTTGAAAAGCTTGTTGCTAAGCATATTCATGCATATGCTATTCATAATGTTTTTTAAAAGTGAGAAATGGTGGTGTTTTTATTAATATGCCTATGTATAATTTCAAATGTTTGCTAGAAATAAAATAAGACTTGTATATTAATAGCTCTTAAAATTAAGTAATAAAACATATAACTAAGTAACCATTGTCCTCTTTAATTTTATAAAGCAGTAAAAATGAAAAAATTGGCAGTTGGTATGGCCCTTTTAAAATTTAGCTGACATATGTGCAATTCAGAATACAAATCACAAGCAAAATCATCTAAGTTTTATTCCAGTATTAATGTCCTCATTATTGAGAAATTGGGTTACTTATTAAACTGTAAATCAATTAAATGTCATTAAAACTAATTAAAAACACTTTAAAATGTGTAGTTTATAATTACAATGCTTTATTGTATAAAAGCCAATTATGGCCAAAAAAGCCAATTTTGGCCAAAAAAAGCCGGTTAAAACCAATAAAAGCCACCGGCCTGGCTTTTTTTAATTTTAGCCGGCTTTTTTGCAACCCTGAAAGTAATCCAGTTTCAATCATTTACCTCTATTTAATAAATTCGGTTTTTTATGCGATTTTTAGGTTTTTTTTCGGGATTCGCCGGGATTTTTTGACGTTCATAAAAGGTTGTAATCTTTTAGCTTAATATAATAAATTTTGCCCTATTTTCAATAGTTTATTCATATTAATACAGCAATTTTTTTCCATTTCGTGCAATTTTTTTTTATATATGTAAAAGGAATCCGGTTTCAAGTTTTTATTTTACCTTTTTGTTCCAATATGATTTAAATTTTATGCGATTTTTTGCGTATATTTTAATCTCGCAATTTTTTTACGCGATTTCTAGTTTTTTCGCGTTCTGTAGCTGTTTTAAATTCAAGATCTAAAATATTTATCGAAAAAAGGAACACGCTTTGCGATTATAAATTTTTTCAATAGTCAAGGTCTGAAAATTTAATTCCCTTTAAGTATAAAAAGCCTTCCGTGAAAGTGTCAGAAAATTTCACGCCAAAAAAGAAAAAGAGCAGCAAATAGAAATAATGATTAAAAGAAAAAGAGCGCTTGTTTTCCTTACTATTTAAAAAATAATTGCTATCTTTGTTGCTAATTGGCCGATTTCTTTCAAATTTTTAGCAAGCAATAATGAATTGGGCTACGTAGTAAATTTTTATTAAAATATAATAAGTAATAAGAAAATTATAGTACCCACAAAAATGTCCACTCTTAGAACTGGAAAGAAAAAAAAAAAAGTGCGATCTGCGGTTTGTTTATTTAGCTCGGAGAAGTCGGACGCTAAAAGATAATCAGATAAGCTTTCCATCCATTGATAATGTTTTCTTTTGCGGCTGCATAGAATTAAAGAAAACAGCATTTATTTAAAAGAAGTTTTCTATTTTTATTTTAAACACATCAATTTTTTTTTTTCAGGATAATCATTCATTTTTTATTAACATCTTCCTTTAATGGCCATTTAGGTTGTATTAAAGGCATAAACTAAAAAAAACAGATGAATTTAGAAAACACGTGTCGTTCTGGAACGATTGTTAAACAAAAAACGCAATGCAGAATGCATTGCTTTATCTATTTTTCGTACGAGTATGACATATTAGGACTTTGTATGCGAGACATACAGAGCAACAAAGCATCTGTTTTCCAAAGTCAGCATGCTTTTGCTGGGTAAGGGGCCGTTCAAATATTACGTAAGCACCTAAGGGGGGGAGGGGGTTAGCGATTTGCTTATTTTTGCTGACAAGGGGGGAGGGGGAGTTTGAACGATGCTTACGTAAGACATTTTCAAAATCTCTTAACTTGTAAAAAAAAAAAAAAAAAACCCTATTAAAAATTTCAAATTGAAAAAAAGAAATAGCAAAAGAATATTTAACTTGAAGTTCTGATGTCAGCTATTTTGACCGCACAAGGAAAACATAAACAATCTCTTTTATCTAGAGGTGACTGTTCATGTTTGATGCATGAGCAGGGCTTAATTTCTAATAAAAAAGTACCGGTACTAAGAGGCGTACCGTCCTCCTCCCCTCCTGCCACTGCAATCTGCATATTTATATTTCATACATTATTTGCCAAAATGTAAAGTATTTTTTTCTATAGCAAAATAAAAAAAAAATAAATGTATCTATCAGCATATACTTAGTTGTGAACTATTCCACTTTTTAGCTATCACTCCTTCCGAATAGAATTCTTTGCCTAATTTTAATGTTGTTAATTGCAGAATTCTGCGATTAAATGTGGTAAGGATTATGATTCGGAAATAGTGTTAACACCAAAAAGGAATAGCTCAGAGCTATGCATTTTTATGAAAAACTGAATCAAATTTACAGAGATTTATATTTATATGCTGAAGAATGGAACAACGTTTTTCAATTTCCTATAAAAGGAGCATATCTTAAACTACAATCGATTCCTTCCGTATAACGATCTTTTGTGGTGAGCCCCTGAAAATCAGATTAAATTAAAAATTTAACCCCGTTATTGGAAAGATTCGATGCTTTTATAGAAAAAGGGGAAACCCTGCTCGACTGCTTTCTAGCCAAGACCACAAACTGATATAAAAATTGAATCCATTTCATCTCCATCTCCTACGTGTGCGACACATTACGTCACATATAATTGTTTTGATAAAAAAGAATGCAAAACTTGGATATGGGAAGGAATGAAAGGGTAATTTAGGTTTCGTTTTTTCTGAAGCGTTGCTACACTGGGCTCCGGAGCCCTGTATTCATGAGCTCCGCTGAATTCCGACCAATATTTAAATATTTACTAAGAATGGAGGAGTACCGGAGCTGAGCTCCGGTCGGCTCCGATGCAAATGAAACCCTGTGCATGAGGGCTTATTATCTCTGAGAACTTACTACTATTTCCAATTGTGAGAATAGAATAGAATAGAATTGAATAGACAGATGCGATATGTTGTATTGTGACAATATGAGTCTTCCGGGAAAGCTTCCAAAACGTAAGTAAAATTCCATCTTTTTTGTTTCCACCCCTCCTCTGTCAAGTGGTTGAACCCCATAACCAAAATGACCGACTGCTCTACTGTCTGGTGTCTCTTAAGTTTTGAAAAACTCTCAGTACTGTAGTGTAGTGGTGTTTAAAATAAATAAAATCAGAAATATGTCCCCATTTCGAGAAATCTTGTGTAAAAAACTTTTTGAAAGTTTCAAAAAGTCTGCATCAGATAAACCTTTGAAGGATATCCAATGTAAAACTAATGATGTGTGGCGGCAGTACAAAAAGTCTTCTAAAACTGACAAAGAGTTAGAGGTATTGGTGCTAAAAATAATTGAGGACGAACTGCGTAAGGTAACCAAAAAGAAATCAGTCTTTCTTGATTATTTTATAAAGGTAATTATAATCAATTTATTCTTAAAATTTTAAATATATTTTATAACTTTTAGTTTACATGATTACTTGTAAAAATTGGAAAAAGGATAGATAAGATAAAATGACCATGTAGTCTTGGCGAAACATGGTCAGAATGGGAATAAATAAAGACCAAAGAAATGTCAAAAAATTAGTTATTACTTTTTAAATATGGCGTAGCCAAGCTAAACCTTATTTTTTCTTTTCAAATAACTCGAAAATTAATGTGTCCATGGGGGAAAAAATTAAAAAATATGTAAGTTTTGTAGCAGATAATCCTCTAACTGTTTTCAAATTTTGTACCTTACTAAAAATGAAATGTAATCCAATTGAATTGAAACCAGTGTATCTCAAATTCAAAAACAGATAAATAAGGTTTCCAGTGATCTAAAAAAAGAAAAACAATCCTTAAAAAGGAAACGACAAACTGATGAATACCAAAGAAAACATCGAACCACCAAACGAACAAAGCTTGAAGAAATCTGCCATGATAATCCAGACATTAAAAAAAAAATAGCTTTGAGGAAATCAGTAGAAAGACCAAGTTTAAATGTAGATCAACCATTATTGCTTAAGGCAATAGCAGACATAGCTATTATTGGAAGCGCTGCAGATGCAAAAAGAAGAAGCGAGTCAATACGAAGTGTCAAAACTCTCGATAACGTGACTGTAGAACTGAAAAAGGTTGGTTTTGCAATAAGCATGAGTGGAACATATCTTCGTTTGCTTCCAAAAAATTCCTCAACCATCGAGGGTCGAAGACATGTCACCACAGTGCCGATAAAACTTTCTTGGGTTCAGACTGGTTATTACCGATCTCACATTGATACCCAATTTGCAGTAACATCCATCCGCTATTTAGAAACTTTAGATTCAATTCTTGGACCCATGCAACTGTTTCTTCCTTCACAGGATGACATAGTGCGCGTACCTTTGGGAATTACAGCAGCCAATAAACAGTCCTCGATACTGATGCATATGGAGTATCGTGTATCCTTAGCCTACCATGAGTGGGTCATCGCTGAACGCCACAAACTTATCCCATCTATTTACGCTGGTATTGTGATTGCTCCTGGCATGGCAGGTCAAAGTAAAGCCATAGGTTATTCTGGTCTAACGTTTATTGCTATAAGAAGTGGGAAACACAGTTCTTCCACAGCAAATGCTCATGCTCAGGATTTTGAAACTCTATTAATACTCAAAGACTTTCAAAAATTAGTGAAAACAGAAGAGGGTTTCATCAAACCTGTAATCATAGTTACGGTTGATAGAGCTCCAGACGAGAATCTCTGCTACCAGAAAGTTATATCGTTTGCTATTAACCATTTCAAAAAGCATGATTTGGATGGAAATTTCATTGCGTGCAATGCTCCTGGAAGAAGTGCATATAACTGAGTAGAAAGGCGAATGGCACCACTCAGTCGAGAACTGTCTGGTCTTATACACCCTTATGACCATTATGGTTCCCATCTCGATGAGAACGGTAGCACTAATGATGAAGAAATAGAGCAAAATAACTTTGGATATGCTGGTAAAACTCTCGCAGATATCTGGAACTCATTAAACATTGACGGTTATCCTGTTACTGCCACATATGTTGATTCAGGCGAACCAGTCTCTCTTGGTTTGACTTGGATTGGTATTCGAAGCACTTACAAGAAAATCAATACTTGCTGCAAATTATAAAATGCGAAGAAAAGAATTGTTGCTCTCCTGCACGTAGTGGATTATTTCGTATATTAAAAGGACGATTCATTCCTCCTCCAATTAAAATGATACAATCGTAAAATGACATCATTATAAGTGAGGAAGGGGAATTTATAGATTTAAGTCTCCGTCTGGCCTTAAATCTCAATATTACAGCAAAGGGATTTTTAAAGACGCTGTATGATTATTTTTGCCCTTCCATAAAATTGCAATTATTCCCAAGAACTTGTGGAAGTTGTGGCCAATATCATGCATCTCGGAAGTCAGCAAACAGACACAAAAAAATTCAGCACAGTGGAAAAAGCGAGAAGGCCTGCCTTATACGACCATTGAAAATTGCTGCTCGTCGAGCAAATGAACTTATGTGCTTCGTAAAATTCGTGAAAGATACAGAAGATGTTGAGTGTATCAAGGAAGATGAAGTTGATCAAGATTGCATTCGAAAAGAAAGCGATGAAGATAATCAAGTAAAACTGGAAACCAATATCATAACAGGTATGGAAAAATGGCTTGAGCAGCCGTGGTCAGCATCGGAATAGATATGGGCATGTTCAAATTTTAATTTTTCAAATGGCTAAGTTCTTCTAAAATTGTGATCTGAGAAATTTTCTTAAATAGAATTGTAAGGAAATAAAACAAGAATTTATTATTATTTTTTTTAAGTCGAGTAGAGTTTTTTTTTTTATTTGTATAGTGTACTAATTTTTTTTAAGTGGAGGGGGGGGGGGGGGGGGGGGGTTGCAATTTTCTTACGTAATTATTAAGGGGGGGGGTTGCGATTTGCTTATTTTTGCTGACAAGGGGGGAGGGGGGGTCAAAAAATGCCAAAAACATGCTTACGTAATATTTGAACAGTCCCTAAAAAGAGGGACCCCCCCCCCCTTAGAATAAACAGGTAGAAAAAAGATACGGGGAGGAGGGGTTGGGCGCGGTGCCCTTTGAAAAACGTCAAAAGGTAATGAATACCTGTCACACTTAAATGAAATTTCAAATTTTTATTATAAAACAAATACGCCGATTTACCGCAGATAATTATTGGAGGGCTGCAGATTACAAGAACATTAAAACTTAATTTCTCAAAAATAATATAAAGAATTAAAAAAGTAATATTCTGAACCAGATTATTTACAAATCTTGAAGTATTTATTTCAAAGTAACCAAAAATATGTAGGATCCTATAGAAAAAAAAAAAATTACATTTTAAAAAAGCAATTTTAAATATTTGATAGAAGGCTCATTCCTAATTTTGATGATAATAAAATACATTTTTAGCTAGATTAATAAAAGCAAATTCGGTCTCAATTGATTGAAAGCAATATGAAGTGTTTTTAAATAAATACTTAATACAATAATTACAACGTTTCCCCAAATAAGTTGTAATGCCATTAAAAAATAAACTAAAATAAAAGTTCCTTACTAAAGATTTAGAAAATTATGAAGTATTTCTTACTAAAACTAACAGCGTCAATTGTTATTTAATTATTATATTAATTGACTACAATAGGTTTTGGAATAACTAATTCAGTGCGAAAATGTATACTTGACATATCACATCGCCGATTTTTCTCATACGTACATCGTGATCGTGGTGTTGCTCGCCGATCATTAAAAAAAAAAAAAAAAAAAAAAAAAAAGACTTGTAATCGAGAATGTGGTGATTTGTGATTGGTATCGATTTTGGATAATCCCAATACCTAAAATGAAAGATTCGATCGCGATCTCCGTTTAAGCGAGAAGTCGCGTGTGCATTGTCTACGATCTACTTCGGAGATCGTAGAAGAAAACTGTCTTGCTCATCATCGATGCGATCTCCATATTAGTGCTGCTGCAAGCGAGTGTTTGAAGATCGTGGGGGAAAAACCGGTCTTACCACCGATCTTGCTCATCATCCATGCGATCTCTGCATTAGAGATGCTTCACGCAAGCGTTCGAAGATCGGAGGTGAAACCAGTCTTGCTAATCGGCCTTGTTCGTCATTGTACTGGCGTGATGCATCGTATGGGCGCGATTCATCACTAAACGAAAGATTGGGAAATCAGTTTGACGATTTATGATTTAAAACGATATCACGCGATGTATCGATGCATCGCCCAGTCCTACTAATCACATATATTAAAACACAAAGCTTTTTTTGTAAGTATCAATTTTTCGGGCATATGCACATGTGCCAAAACTCGTTTTTGGACTTCTTCAATTTAGAGGAAAGCAGAATGAGTTCTTCACAGCAGAGAGGTCTAAGGCACCAGTTTAAACTTTTATATAGAGGATGCAGGTTCGAATCCAACGCTCGGCAAAAAGACTTCTGTGATATTTTTGGTGATAATTTATTTCAATAATGACATATTTTATTAGGAGAAGTCATATGATTTTTATTTTATTATTAGTATTATTTGAATGCTTTATAATTAATAAAATTTAATACTGAACAATATTAAAAGAAATAATAATGATAATTTAACATTTAAGCTAAAATATTTTCCATGTAATTATCAATTAAATAAATTGAGTTGATCTACAATTTTTGTTATATTTTCTGCCCATTATCAAGAATATATAGATGTGTGTGCGTCAGAAAGAAAAGTTTGCCTTTCTTTTACATAAAAAATAAAAGGGAACGAAAGAAAAATATTCATATAAGAACTATAAAAGAAATTACCTTGATATCCATGATTTAATATTTAAAAAATGTATAAAAATGTAAAATAAAATTCAAGTAAAAAATATACATTATACATTGTTAGCTGCATCAAGTTTGAAATTTAGGGTTTTAGAGAATAAGACTGATAAAATAAAATTCATGGCAGCTTTTAATGGTCATGCAGTTAAAAAAAATAAATAAATAATAAATATTGTTTTTTATTCGAAAAAAAAAAATGAGACAGTAGTATGTAAAAATAAATGCTCTACCTAATATTTTTAGTTAAATTTCTGATAAAAAGCAAGCGAAATTGGTTGTAAATTATAAACTTAATTCTTTGACTTCATTGAATAGATTTGGCTGATAGCATCATCTATCGTCTTAAAGAAATAGGAATCAATTATGCAATACAGAAATTTGTCACAATTTCATTGATTAATAATAAACAACTAATTAAAAATTCAAGAATTTTTCTAATAAAACATTCAAGTTATTTACCATCAAAATTTGACGGGTACTATCTAGTCAGAAACAATATTTAAATGCACATATAAACAAACATAATAGTCATCCATTTTGTTTTCATAGGTGTTTGTATCTTGAAAGAAAAAAAAAAAAAAATACTTTACTTCAAACTGCATCAAAACCATTTTAAAGCTCTTATAAAAAGAAAATAACAATAACAGTAGCTTTTAAAACATTTATGTGATTATAAATATATATAAGAGATTTGACAAAAATAATGAAATATTGAAAGCAATTGCAATAGTTCTTATTTAAGTTTCATAACAAATAAAATAATCTTATGTATAATGCATGCAACAGTGAGATGCTTAGATAGTAAAGTATTTCTTTACTTCAGTATCAGTGGCAAATTCTTGTAAACATTTTAATGAATAAAGTATGAAAGAGATTCAGTAAGAAGCAAAAAATATTACTAACCTAATTGGCTGTTGTATTAAAGTAGCAGTGCTGGTTACTTTACTTCTTGAATTTATTTTTTGAGGTTGAGGCTTTACAACACATAATTCAGTTTTTTCAGGAATAAACACTACTCCTGGACGTTTTACACTAACTTTATTACCTTGAAGAAAAAAAATAAAAATATATAACTATCAACAACAAAAGACACGAAACAAATTTTAAGATTGTAAACTTTCGTATATTTGAGCTGCTTAAAAGCAGAGTGGTCTAAGTTACAAATCTTGAAAATTCGAGTTAAGTGCATGGGAAGCATCTACACTAGGCACATTAATCGCTTAACAGGAATTTTGATATAAGCAATACTTCCATGAACACTGCCTGTAAACAGCACATAAAATTATTCTATCACATAGGAAATTACTGTAGGTGCACCCAGGAAATCTTTTTTTTTTTTTTTTTTTTTTTTTTTTTTTTTTTTTTTTTTTTTTAACATTAGAAAAAAAATGTGGCTTATACCATTCTGCATTTTAAACGTCTCATTATATATATACATACCATATATGACACATACTTTTCAAACAAGAAATTTGGTCTAACTTTACAGGTGTTTGTTATACACCAGGTGTATAAAAAAAGGTTTTAAAATTTAAGATTTTTACATAAATGAACAAAAGGTGATGTGATTATCTGAATGATAGAGAATACGAATTACAAATATTTTGTGAGGATTCAAATAAACAAGTTTAGCAGTAGCATATATCCTCACTTTACATTAGCTTATTTTCTGTATATCTGTACTAGCTTACTAGCTATTATACTTTTCTCTTGTATTTTCATGCTATATATCTCAAAAAGGTTTCTTCTAAAGTAAAAAATCACCATAAAATAAAAGCAAAACATAGGACGCGTTTCGAGCTAAAAATATAACAGTTCGTCATCAGCTACAGTAAACACGTGTCCGTAAGCAGACAAGGTTAAAAATGAACTGAAAGGGAGAGAATGTTGCAAAGAATGCGACAGATGATGCTAGCTGGAAGGGGAACATACAGAAGAGAAAAGTGTTGCCAAAAAAATAGAAGAGAAATTGATAGGGAAAAAATGGAAATAAAAGAAATAAACAAAATTAAAATAAAAGAAGTAAATTAAAAAATATAAATAATAATAAATAAAGAAATATAAAAGGATAAAACAAGAAAAAACCAAAAGATCCCCTTTTTTTACAAAATAAAAAGAAAAGAAACAAGAGAAGAGGGAAAAGAATTACAACAGTAATTTCCACGCTGGAGATAGGAAAGGAGATGATGGGAGATCATTGACAAGATTAGCAAAATTTTTAGAAATAAAATATGCTTCATGAAAATCCAAGTGAGAGGGAGAAGCTGGGGAAGAAATAATTTTGGCCATGGTGAAATTGAAACAATGACTGGAAGACCAACAGTGAGAAGCAATCGAAGATTTAGAGATTTCTTGATTTGCAATATACCTCTGATGCTCGCCTAATCTGAATTTTAAAGCTCTCTTTGTTTGACCAATATAACCTAAATTGCAAGAGCAAGGAATAAAATAAACACCCGACCGGTTCTCAGTAGGAATATGATCTTTTACAGAAAAGAATTTAATTTTATTCATAGGTTTGAAGATAACTTTAAAATTAAAACGAGAAAGGATTTTAGCAATTTTAAAACAGAGAAGAGAATAAAAGGGCAGAACTATTATAGAGTTAAAATTAGAAGGGTTATTTGAATCAGAAAAAGGATGTTTAGGCTTATTAAATTTATAGAGAGCTTTATCAATCAAAGAGGGATTATAACGACGAGCAAGGGCGAGAGATTTGAGATAATTAATTTCATTATTCAGAGCAGAAGAGTCAGAACAAATGCGTAACGCCCTAAACACAAAAGTAAAAAAGGACGCCACTTTTTGTTGAGGAGTATGATTTGAAAAAGCATGAGGAACTTAATTCCGTTCCTAACCTTCTTATTACTAAGGCTGATAAAGGCGCTCAAACAGTTCTTCTCAATAAATCTGATTATATTTTCCACGTTGAATCTATGTTAAACTCTGGTCCATATTCCAAATTAAAGAAGGATCCTTCTACTAAGCATTTATCTGATATCAAGCATGTCATTAAAAATTCTGTCTTTCTTAATGATAACACCAAACGTTTGGTCACCCCTTCTATCGCTAATTGTGCTCGTTTCTATGCTCTTCCTAAGGTCCATAAACCTACTCTTTCCTTTCGCCCTATCGTTTCCAATATTGGTACTGCTTCTTATAAACTTGCTAAGTTCCTTTCTAAGTTACTCGCTCCTTTGTCTTCCACTAACTTTCACACTGTGAAAAATTCTTTTGACTTTGTTGATAAAATTAAACTCCTTTCTCCTTGCAATTATATAATGGTTTCCTTAGATGTTAAATCCCTTTTCACTAGCGTGCCTGTTCAAGGGGCAATTGGTTGTTTGGAAAGAAGGTTGCGCGAATTTCATTACTCTTCCATAGAGATTGATGAAATCCTGCATTTAGTTAGTATTTGTGTCAGGCAAACTGCTTTTCAGTTTAATAATTCTTTCTATTCTCAAACTGAGGGTTTGGCCACGTGTAATCCACTGTCTCTTCTTTAATGTGATAATTTATATGCATTTTATTGAAGAAAAACTCTTCAGTTTATATAAATTTCCTTTTTGGTTTAGGTATGTTGATGATACTTTCATTTTAATTCCCTCTGACCTGGATTTTTCTAATCTCCTTTCTCTTGTTAATTCTGTTGATTCTTGTATTCAATTTACTCTCGAAGTCGAAGAGAACAATTCTCTTCCTTTTCTTGACGTCTTGGTTTCGAAACTCCCAGATTGGTTCTCTACCTCCGTTTATAGAAAACCTTTCGCTGTATCTCTTCCTCCTCATGCTTTTTCAAATCATCCTCCTCAACAAAAAGTGGCATCCTTTTATACTTTTGTTTTTAGGGCATTACGCATTTGTTCTGACTCTTCTACTCTGAATAATGAAATTAATTATCTCAAATTTCTTGCCCTTGCTCGTGGTTATAATCCCTCTTTGATTGATAAAGCTTTGTATAAATTTAATAAGCCTAAACGTCCTTTATCTGATTCAACTAATCCTCCTAATTTTAACTCTATAATAGTTCTGCCCTTTTATTCTCTTCTCTGTTTTAAAATTGCTAAAATCCTTTCTGGTTTTAATTTTAAAGTTATCTTCAAACCTATGAATAAAATTAAATTCACTTCTCAAAAAGATCCTATTCCTACTGAGAACCGCTCGGGTATTTATTTTATTCCTTGCTCTTGCAATTTAGGTTATATTGGTCAAACAAAGAGAGCTTTAAAATTCAGACTAGGCGAGCATCAGAGGTATATTGCAAATCAAGAAATCTCTAAATCTTCGATTGCTTCTCACTGTTGGTCTTCCAGTCATTGTTTCAATTTCTCCATGGCCAAAATTATTTCTTCCCCTGCCTCTCCCTCTCACTTGGATTTTCATGAAGCATATTTTATTTCTAAAAATTCTGCTAATCTTGTCAATGATATCCCATCATCTCCTTTCCTATCTCCAGTGTGGAAATTACTTTTGTAATTCTTTTCCCTCTTCTCTTGTTTCTTTTCTTTTTATTTTGTAAAAAAAAGGGATCTTTTGGGTTTTTTTCTTGTTTTATTCTTTTATATTTCTTTATTTATTATTATTATTTATATTTTTTAATTTACTTCTTTTATTTTAGTTTAATTTTGTTTATTTCTTTTATTTCCATTTTTTCCCTGTCAATTTCTCTTCTATTTTTTTGGCAACACTTTTCTCTTCTGTATGTCCCCTTTCAGCTAGCGCCATCTGTCGCATTCTTTGTAACATTCTCTCCCTTTCAGTTCATTTTTTACCTTGTCCGCTTACGGACACGTGTTTACTGTAGCTGATGACGGGCTGTTATATTTTTAGCTCGAAACGCGTCCTATGTTTTGCTTTTATTTTATGGCGATTTTTTACAAAGTTTTATTATTTTAATTAAATTACTTAGTTGGTTTTTAAGAAATCAACACACCATACTCATTTTAGCTTTTAACTGACTAGGATTAGGACATAATCCTTTTTTTTTCATTCATGAAATACCCTTGAAATTTACCAATGTGGGTGGAAATAACAGTACATTTTTAACACATGATTGGTTTTCTTCAGAAAACATTAAGATGCTTGAATTTTTCAAAGGACCTTTCTTTTTCTTGTTTCTTTCTTTCTTTGGAAATTGCTATGAATCGCATTCTTTTCTCAAACAATAAAGCACTCCTCAAAAATATCGTTATACAGAAATTAGAATTACAGCTTCTTTGAAAGAACGAAAATGTTTCAACACTTTAAAGCAGGGCTGTCAAACTGTGGCCTGCCGGATACCACTAAAATTTTAGAATTACCTTTGCCTTATCTAATCGTCGAATTGCTGCGATTCAACTTGTCGACTATTTCTTTAAATGTTTTTAAGCCTTAAATACATGATTCTATTTTTATATTCAGTTCGCACCACTATATTTTTAAGGTATAGTTTTTAGCAAATTTCTTTTGCATTTCTTGTCGGAAATCAAGTATAATTGTTCCTTAAACAAATTGTGGTACCCAAGAAATAAATTGTCTTAAACGCTTAAAAGAAGGGGAACTCAGAAATGACAAGTTTGTTTTTAAGATCGTAATGCTTAATTTAAGAAATTGTACGAGTTGAAACACATTTTTTACTTGTTTCAAATCTGAATACATCTGGGTTACCGTTTTATAAATTTCTATGCTGAGTAGCTCAAGTGAAGAGAATTATTTTAGTGTTGGGATATCTAGAAAGGAATCAGAAGATTCCATTTTTTCAGATGTTTTTGATTCCGAAAAGCTAATGATGATGACCCAATATTACGCACCTCCATGCTTGCAATTCAAATCGAGCCTAAGATTAACGTTTAGTTTGAAGCTATTTCGGGTATTCTGCAGAACCATGACCATTTTATAAATAATGAATAGGCGGATAATATTGTAATAGAAACTAATCACTATGATGAGAAATAGGGAAATGTTGTTTGAGGAAAAAGAGAGAAAGGCAGATTGGAATGGCAAACTATTTCTTAAAATAAAATGCTGCTGTTTCTTACTCTTACTACTGTTAAAAAAAATGTAAAAAAAAAATAATTAAAAGTAATAGTTAAAGAAGATATATTTTGGACTACACTTTATTTGTTAAAACTCCATTTTTTCGCAATATTAGGACGTACAATAGGTACAGCGAATTCGATAATGTCATGTTTCAAAGTTATCCTTACATTGAAAATTTACTAAATTTTGAAAAATATATTGAATACCGATTTTCAAATTAAAATTGAATGAAATTATCGTCCTTGTAGTAATATAAAAAATTTATTTGATTTATTTATGTCTTTACCTTAACTTAAAAAATGAAACCACAGGTTGCAGCCTTGCATCGAAGCTTCTCTGCACGTCATGTGTGTACAATATAATCAAATAACGGTAAATAAAATTGAAAGTTTTAAAAATTTTATCTATCCTGAACACTTTTAGGAACAAAGCCTCTTCTTTGCTTAAATGTCGAAATAAAGGATTGACATCAGAATTTATTTAAAGATTTATTTTCAAATACCAAAGAGCCAAATTTCTCAAATTTAGTAAAGAAACATTTTTGTATTAAATTTCTGGGATTATTGGACTTTTGGGTATTAAAATTGAGGGATTTCATACACTTCAAACCACCCTTAAAAGGGTTAAATATTAAGAAAATAGCCTGTTTCTTTTACTAATGAACTCAGAATTTTATGAATAATAAAATCGGGCAATAAAAAAAATCGACGATTTTTGAAGGGATTTTTCCAAAATTAAGCGACGATTAAGGGGTTAAAGGGATCCTAATAACGTTGTCAATTTCTGTTGTAGAGATTCAACAAAAGGTACACGAAATGGCATCGTCGCCACCTCAACCCATTAGTGTCAAAAATTACGGCGCCAAATGCCTTTTGACACGATATAATCCTATTTTGTTCACTAACTGCCGAAACGTAAGTGAGGTTTACCATTGACACCTGAAAAGTATTTTCGTTTGCTTGTTTGTCTGTTCCGCGAAAACTGCCGATAAAAACATTGGATTTATATCTTGGGGGAGCGACCGCCCCGATCGATCCCCCCCCCCCCTGTGGATGCGCACCTAGGGGAATCTCCTCCTGGTGCTACTTGTGCGTTTTTTCCGCGGACCTATGATGAAATTAGCGAATTTTTTTCGCGATTCTTTAACGAAATTCGCATTTTTTTGTGCGATTCTTTCGCGAAATTAGCGTTTCTTTCGCAATTGTTTGTCGAAATTAGCGTTTTTTTCTGCGTTCCTTTGTCGAAATTCGCGTTTTTTCTGAGATTCTTTGTCGAAATTTGCGTTTTTTTCTGCGATCCTTTGACGAAATTCGCGTTTTTTTTTCGTGGTCCTTTACGAAATTCACGTTTTTTTTTTTTTTTTTTTTTTTTGTGGTCTTATGATGAAATGTCCGATTTTTTGGCAAAATTCACGTTTTTTCCGCGCTTCTTTAATGAAATTCATGTTTATGCTCGATCCTTTGGCGAACTTCGTGCTTTTTGCGTGATCCTTTGACGAAATTCGCGTTTTTTGATTTGCGAACGATTGACAAAATTGATTTTTTTCGGCGACCATTTGTCGAAATTCGCGATAATCGGTGGATTTATATTTTTTTATCCAAGGGGGGGGGGGGGGGGGATTGGGGAGATCGCCCCCACCCCTTCCTTGGATCCGCGCCAGTGAAGAGGTATACACACCACTTAGATGACACATTTTGACTTTCTAGTATGTTAAAGGCCCGTCAGATTTCTGAAGGGGATCCTTTTTCACGTTAGGATTTTCCATAAATCGCAAATTTTTAAAAAGTCTTACATCAAAATCAATTATCAAAAGTTTAAAAAGATAATCATCGCAGGGTTGTGTTATTAACGTTGTTCACCATAACTAAAAGAACAAAAAATAAGATAAATAATTACCATAGTATAAGAGTAAACAGAAAAAGAAAAAAAAAGACATTTAATAAATAAATTCTGTTACAACATTTTTAATTTTACGACCTAATAAGTAACAATAAACGATATTTTGAGGAGAGGGCGGATTATAAAATAAGAGTGCTGGATAGCCGAGTGTTTCGGTTAATCGGATGTCGGATAATCGAGCGTCTTTAATATTTTTAAATCGCATTAATTTCATATTCATTTAATAATTAACTGCAAGGAAGGATTTGAGCAACAGAAAGTATGAGTACGTTGATTAGTCACTCGGTATCCCCCCCCCCCCCCCAAAACGATTCTCTGGATTCGCCCCTGCTTCTTAACCCCTTGAGAGGCGGTGGGATATATTTTTATCCCACTTAATTTAAACAAGATTCGTACCAGAAACTTTTAACTAAATTTTATATTTTTAACTTTGGGGAGAAAATATTGAAAAGTTGCTTTTCCATATTCAAAAATAAAATTTTTCGATTATTCTGGTGAGAATTCAATATTATAGAGATTATTGCTTTACTCTCAAAGGGTTAAGGCCTATAAAATAAAAATTGGATGGATGGATAAGGTATAAAATAGAAACTGTTTGATGAACTTTTCACCTTCAGCAAAATAAAAGCTTAAAAAAAAAAAAAAAATTGTGTAAAATTTAAAAATTGCTGTACAAATTCCAAATAAATTTTATTTGGAAGAAAAGAAGATAAACTTTACTATTGTGGACTAAGGATTGAATTTGGATTGCTTTTATGAGCGAGTCAAAACTGCTGGCAACATGGAAGATGAACCTCAGGTGCATTAGAACCTATCTTCGTACATCCGATACCAATTTTCTATACCTCTAGGTGCAATAGATTTCTTTAGTCACTGCAAATAAGCAGAGTATACAGACACACACGCGGGGGCAAAAACTGAAAATTTTAATTTTAATACAGTTTAAAAAAGTTCTACATATTTTAATTAATAGAAAACATTAAAACTTTCAATTTTGTGTGGGGAAAATTTTCTGAGTTATGATAGTTCGGATTTTATGAATTTTCAAAATATTCTGCCATTAAAAACTATATTTCACTGTTTTTGTGGCAATTTCTCCACAGTGTTGTCATGGATGTGTATAGCAGATCATTTATGCTAAGATTAAATAAAAAAAAAGAAAGCATTTACAAAAAAAAAAAAAAAAAAAAAAAAAAAAAGGTGTGGATCTTTTAGAATGCATAATTTTATTCCTAGAAATAATATAATTTTCTACTAAGTAATCGAAAGGAAAACATATTTTGTATTTATTACATTGAATGGGCCTATTTCCAGAAGGAAAAAAAAAACACTTTTGTAAGAAAGAAACCAGCTTTCGAAAATGTCTGGATCACAGAGACCCAGGATTATAAAATTACTGTTCTATATGTAAATCTTGATACATTTCTTAAATAAACTAGCAATTTTTCAATTCTTTAAAATAAAAAGTAATTTGTAACAAAACGTTTTAAAATAAATTAATCTTCAAATTTAAATTTTACAAATGGCTAAGTTCTTCAAAAATTGTGATCTAAGAAATTTTCTTAAATAAGAATTGTAAGGAAATAAAACAAGCATTTTTTAATTATTATTTTTAAGTCGAGTATTTTTTTTTTTTTTAATTTGAATTAAGTCCTAATTTTTTTAAATAAAATTATTACTGTTAAAAAAAGTGGGAGAGGGGGGGTTGCAATTTGCTTATGTAATTATTAAGGGGGGAGGGAGGGTTGCGATTTGCTTATTTTTGCTGACAAAGGAGGTAGGAGAGGTCGAAAATTGCCAAAAAAACATGCTTGTGTAATATTTGAACAGCCCCTTATAGCGTTTTTAGCCTACAATCAAACTTCAGTCAGTTTTTGGTCATTTCAAGCATTTCTAGCCCCCTTAAAAATTTTCATGTTTGTAGCTGGTTAAACTCATAAACAAAGTTATAAACAACAATCACTTATAAAATATTAAACAGAACAGTTCAAATACTTACCTAAACGAGGTATAGTTTGTCGAAGTTCTTTAGTGCTATGAAAATAAAATAAAAGTGTCTTAGAAAAAACAGGATGGGACTAAACAATTTACGAAATTCTCAGATATTAAAATACAAAAAAAATAAGAGATTACTTATTACATAATTTCAAGCAATTTTTTAAAACTCAAAATATATGCAAATTCATATTAATCATAACTTAATTAATTTCTCATAAAATCATAAGTAATTTTTCTCAAATTAATCACAATTTCCCAAATTTCTTAAACTCTATATCATTTTTAGCTATTCTACTAATGCATACTTTCATTACGACACGAGCTGACTCACCCAGTGCTGCCCGAGCTCAGAATAATAATAACTTTAAATATACCTAAAATCCCTGTGAAATTGATTTTTTTTTCTCTGGGAGGGATTTATGCAGATATGGATTATTGTAGTGGGAACTACAATTCTAGACGATTAATAAGCATAAAATCCAACTCAACTCTTTACAAGAATTGAATAAAAAAGCAAACCTACATGGCTAAAAAAAACTAATTGGGTGTGCCAATACCAAAACTTTCTTCTATCTTATACATAATATTTCAAAAACTAGTTACACATGTTAATACTTTAATATTTTTAGTTCAATACTATACCAACTTTGATTTTCATCTTAAATTTCTGCTTCAGTCAATTAAACGGACTAAAAACGAATTAATCAATATCATGATATTTGTTAAAATTAATAGTTTTTCCTTATCCTGTTGTTATCAGATGTTTGCGAACAGCCGGCTTAGCAAAAAGCGAGTTCCCGCCGATGAACAACAAAACTATGAAAAATCAAGAAAAAACACACAAAAATCGTTATTACAAAGCCCCTACCGTGCAATATTTCCAAATTCAAGGAGGGCCTGTTGGCCAAAGCCACAAACATGTACGAAAAAATATGGTTCAATTGTATGCATAATTTTATACACTTTTCGATGGTACAATAAAGAAATTGGCACAAACATCGCTATTACAACGTCCCCCTTCGACAGATTTTTTTCGAATTCAGGGAGAACTTGTTTACCATAGCCAGAAACTATAGGTGAAAACTGGGAAATTGAGTTAGTAGCCAGTGGCCGGTAGACTCAGTTTCATTAGTGGCCACTTTTTAAAGTTAGTGGCCACTATAATGTTTCAAACTTTCTTGACATCTACATAAACTATAATCGTTGTGTATACATATTTTTCTATAAATCAGTTTTATACCAGCCAACTATTCATGATAAGAATAGGGAAGCAGTCAAAATTCAAGAAAATTACTTTAAAACCACAGAATCAGTTATATTATTTTTTTTTTTTTTTTAGAATATATTTTTAGATTATTTGTATATGTTCATATACACTATAATCAATTAAATTACTGTTACTTACTTTATATGAAAAATAACCAAATCAAAATTCCAACAGTTAGGTGTATACAATAAAAAAATGGTCAAATAAAGCACAATAAAATGTTATTTGGATTTTATTTAATAAGTAAATGTGTTATACTACACACAGTTGATATATACAGTTGAAATCTAAGCTGATGAGTGTGTTCTGCAGGATTAAACAGTATTACCTGAAGAAAAATAATCTAACTGGTGAGCATGTGGCATTAGTCGAAATATTGAAAATACTGCAATGTCCTTAAAATCCACTTGCATCCAGTAAAAGAGGAATAAATTATTTGAAATGCATGTGGAATCGAAGCTGAGAATATATTTTGCAGAATAAAACTATTTTTTGAAAAAATAATCCAACTGAAGAGCAATGGCGAGAAGACGAAATATTGAAAATACAGATAAATCATTGTAATCTGCTTGCATCCAGTAGAAAAAAGAATTAACCAGTTTTCTAATTAGATGTAACCAAAGTAGAGATGCATATTTCTATGAAAAAAACTATATTTCACTTGGCGATCAATAACAGTTTTATCGCCACTTGGCGAGTGGCGACTAGGTTGGCGATCGATGGCCGATTTTTTAATCGCCACTTTTACAACTTTAATCGCCATGCGGCGAGTGGCGACCGCCAATTTTCACCTATACCAGAAACGTACACAAAAAATTTGGTTCAATTCTATGCATAACTTCATACAATTTTCGATGGTACAATAATGAAACTGGTACAGAGATCACAATTATAGCGCCCACTTCCGGCGGAATTTTTCCAAATTCAGAGAGGACCTTCGTGCCATGACCAAAAACAAACACAAAATATTTGGCTCAATTCTATGTATAACTTCATACACTTTTCGATGGTACAATATTCAAAATCGTACAAAAATCGCTATAACAGCGCCCCCTACCGGCGATTTTTTTCCAAATACAGGGAGGACCTGCTTGCCTTTGCCAAAAACTTAAAATAAATATTTGGTTCAATTCTATCCATAACTTCATACACTTTTGGATGGTACAATATTCAAAATCGCACAAAAATCACTATTACAGTGCCCCCTACCAGCGATTTTTTCCTAAATTCATGGAGGACCTGCTTGCTATAGTCAAAAACTTAAAATAAAAATTTGGTTCAATTCTATGCATAACTTCATACACTTTTGGATGGTACAATATTCAAAATCGCACAAAAATTGCTATTACAGCGCCCCCTAATGGCGATTTCTTTCCAAATTCTGGGAGGACCTGCTTGCCATAGCCAAAAACTTAAAATAAAAATTTAGTTCAATTCTATGCATAACTTCATACACTTTTGGATGGTACAATATTGAAAATCGCACAAAAATCGCTGTTACATCGCCCCCTACCGACGAATTTTTTCCAAATTCAGAGAGAACCTACTTGCCATATCCAAAAACTTAAAATAAAAATTTAGTTCAATTCTATGCATAACTTCATACACTTTTGGATGGTACAATATTCAAAATCACACAAAAATTGCTATTACAGCGCCCCTATTGGCGATTTCTTTCCAAATTCAGGGAGGATCTGCTTACCATAGCCAAAAACTTAAAATAAAAATTTGGTTCAATTCTATGCATAACTTCATACACTTTTTGATGGTACAATGGCGACGGACACACGGACAGACAGACAATTTTCTATAAACATGTTTTTTGGGATCTCTGACCCCTAAAACGTGTAAATCCGTCGAAAACCGGAAGTCGAAAAAGTTTCGATTACAATACTTTCTAAAATAAATCTTCAATAAATTTCTTCTATTGAAGATAGAAGAAAGTAAAAATTAACACTTTCCAGGATTAGTTTAAATGCATCTCACAACACTAGTTTGTTTTTATTTTTATAAACGAAACTGGCTGCTTTCGATGCACTGAATTTTTTAAAAAAGGACCTTTGGCCGTAACAGTCACATGCATCATTATAGTAAGAGGTTTTCGATGATAAAAGGTGTTACTTAGGAAAGCAACACTGTCACATGTCGTGGAAAGCACAACTTTCCTTCACGCTCTTCATTACATTTCAGAGAAACAAACCGAAGGCCTTACTTCCTTTAATAATAATAATTATTATTATTATATTTACTTCTTTAAAGCTATTTTATATATTTTTTTATTTATTCTAGAAAGTTTGCTTCTAAAGGGATATAAAATAAACTAGATGGATATGGTAATCCCAAAACTTTCTTCTATCTCATACATGTTAATACTTCCTGAAAAATAAACATAGCAGCACAACCGGTTAGATGATTAGATGATTTAGACCAAAATCTAATCAGCAACAATTTCTGTCAACTTCTAACTGAATCTGAAGTTTGTGAAAATCCGTGCATTAGTTTTTGAGCAGAGCTATGGCAGAAATCGTAAAAAATTCGGAATAGCAGCGCCACCTGTTGGGCTATATATACCAAAACTAATAAGAAACAACTTAAGTCAACTTGATAACTGAATCTGAAGTTTGATTAAAATCTGTGCATTACTTCTGGAGATAAAACTATTGCGGAAATCAGGAAAAATGAAGCATAGCAGCGCACCTGTTGGGTGATTTACACCAAAAGGCAGTCAGCACCAACTCATTTCAAGGACTAACTGAATCTGAAGTTTGACGAAAATCCAGGCATTAGTTCTTGAGATAGAGCCATCGCAGAAATCGTGGAAAATGCTGTATAGCAGCACCACATGTTGGCGATTTACACCAAAACATCGTAAACACAAACTCATATCAAGGACTAACTGAATCTGAAGTTTCATAAAAATCCATGCATTAGTTTTTGAGGTAAAGCCATTGCGGAAATCGAAAAAAAAAGACAGCATAGCAGTGCAACCTGTTGAGCGATTTGCACCAAAAATTACTCAGCACCAACTTATATCAGAGACTAACTGAACATAAATTTTTATTAAATTCTATGCATTAGTTCTTCAGATAGACAACCCACAAAATTTGTGTCACACACAGACAGACAGACATTTTGTAAAAACATGTTTTTCGGGATATGACCCCTAAAACATGTAAATCCATCGAAAACCGGAATTCGAAAACTTTCACGAATCCAATACTTTCTTCTTTAAAGATAGAGGAAAGTAAAAAATGGATGGATAAGGCATCAAATAGAAACTGGTTGATGAACTTTTCAACTTTGGAAAATGGTCTTTAATTCCAAATAGAAGAGAGTTGAATTTCTAAAGAAATGGGTGGTGTGCATGAATACTCTAGTGATACAGAAGTAGGTAGGACAGAGGGAAATGGTAGTCAGTTTTTCCTTTTCGAAGTTTTGGTAACTTGTAGAATATGTATGTAGAAATTTAATGCACATTGATTTTGACGAATAAATGTACACTGTGGTCGGTGTCTAGAAGTAATTAGTCTAGGCCGATTCTTGAGGGAATCATAAACTTTAATGTTCTTGAATATATCAAAAAAAAATTAATAAATATTTAAGATGAAAGGAGAAAAAGAATTTAAATTAATTAAAATTGGGAGTTATAAATAATATGTGATTTTTAATATGAATTAGAAAGGAGAGAGTTTTATTATTAAATATGGCCGTCAAATGATCGTAAGTGGTTAGTAAACATTGCATGTGAGAGATAAATAAATAAATATAACTTGGTAACTTCATGGTAAAATATAAATAATGAACTCTAGACTCACCTGAACTGAGAAAATACTTCTTGCTTGAAAATTGTATATGTTGAACATATTTAAATTGTGCCAAGTGTTAAATATTTACTTTAGAACCTTTATAATTAATAATTCTCTAGTATATAATTGTAATAAATTAATTTGGCACTTTATGATAATATTAAGAGACACGTAAATCAAAACACAGAAAAATACACAAATATATTTAAATAAACAATTTCCTTTATTAAAATATTATATTTATTGAATGGGGAGGGGGGGGGGAGAGAAGTGCACACTTATCATACAAATATTAATAAATCACTCATTCATGACATATATTTTTTATTTTTTTTTTAGAATAACATTGATACTTATTTATCAATATGGGTTAATTAACATTTACTTTTCTGAAATCAATTAATTAAATTTGTTTGAACAAGTTAATCATTATTTACGAATTTTGAAGCATCGGGATTCGTAGTTGAGTCCATGATTCTGAAAATAAGTTCAAAGTCAAATTGCAGTCTTTGGATCACTGTATTTTTTGTTGTCATCCAGCATAATTTAAGAAAGATAGATCATCAGTTTATTAGCCTTACAATGACAAAAAATTAATTGTAATGGAAAGGGCGTTTATCCATAATTACGTAGAGTTAGTATAAGAATGAAGATTACATACCAACATCTTGTAAAATATTCAATAAACGATTAAAATCCCAATACCATTATCCAGTATGCTTCTTGTAACACATTTATTTTTCTCTCCACTATAATTATTCTAAGTGGGAGTTTTCTTTCACTTAAATTCCGTGACTCCAAAAAAATTTGATTGTAACTCTTCTGTAACGGTTTGACACCGCTATCTTCAACGTCATCACGAAGTTTCCGATAATCTCCAATTCGTAGACATTAACTTTGTAGCACCCTTTGATTAGGATGTTTCCTTTTAAAAGTAAAATAATGAGAAACGAAAGGACCAAAGGATCTGTTTAATCCAATGGTAAAAAAAAAAAGAATTTTGCGGAGCAGCTCCATGCCCTTCTTGGCATGTTGCCGTCCAAAAGCCGAAGAGAGTGAAGCCACGCTGCGAACGAACGGCATTAGGCGGGAAAGATGTTTATTGGCTGATTTAAAATCGATGCTACACAGAGTAGTAGAAGTGTTTGAATAAAATATCGTTAAGTGATAAATTCGAATTTTAGATTTGAAATTATAATAAAAATACTCTATTTCGGAAGAAAGTGATAATGTTAATATTTATTATTGATAATTTTTGACGATCTTTTATGGCGATTAAATTCAAATTGCTTTTAGGTGAAATTTAACTGAAAAACGAACTTAACGAAAATTAATGAATATTTAAAGGTAGAATTTAAATTTTAAAAGTAAAGAATTTTTTTGATTTAATTTAAATATTTTAAAATAGTTTTTTAAATTAATTTTAATTGGAAAGGATGTTATTATATAACAATATGGATGAGGTATTTACACTTAGATTAAACATGATAATTATAACTGGCCGGCGGCATTCTGCCTTAATCAGGTACGTGACCCGGTATTCGGTCGAACAGCGACGTTTCAACACGTCTGCTCTCACGAGCAACCAACAGTCTTCTTTTCACAATAGTTTCTGTAAGTTCAGCAGTTTTTCGTACACTCAGAAGTTGGGGTGGATCGTCCCGAGCCTCATTTAAAGAATGTGCTGGTCTTTGCAGTGCAGAGTTCAAACTCTGTCACCACATGTATGTACACTATACGGCCAATGATGACCAGTCACTTGCGATTTTAGACATTTTGTTAAATATCTAGAAAAATACATGAAGAATTATCCTGAAACTCCAGGTATGTAAACAGAATAGTATAGGTCATATATTTCCACAAAGATTTTTATCCTGAAACCTCATAGGGGACCGTCAACAAATTGAAAAAGAATGAATATCTTTTGGATAACCCTGTAAAAACTAATGTAGCAAAAGCATTCAAACTCTAGATCGTATGATTCGCTAGTGCGACTAGCTTAAATGCACACCAAACTGAGACAACAAATAAGCGCTAACACCCTCTCTGTAATTTTAGCGTAAAACAAGAGGAGCGCTATCGCTCTTCCCGCAATTTTGGCACATAACAATAAGGAAAATGTCACAACATTGCTTAGAATTTCAAGGCTTTTTCGTTATTACTGTAGTTTGTTTTTAAAAAATTACAGGTTTAAGAACATACCATAAATTCTTTTGTTCTTGATCAGCAGCTGATATTTTGCATTTTGTTTTTGCATAACTATCTTCGGTTCCATGAATCTGAATTTTTTTTAGCATAAATCCCAAAGATTCTAAAGAGCTAGAAAAAAATAAAAATAAATAAAATATTGAATAAAGAACATTTCTTGTTAACAACTTCAATTATACTAAATATTTATAAATGCAGATATTTTACTGTCACAGCATGAGCAACGAATCAGAAGCAAATTTGTTATGCTATAATGTATTGGAATATTGGAAGGATTTGTTCAGACATTTAGATATACAGTCAAACCTGTCTATCTCGAAACCTGCCTATCTCGAAAACCTGTCTATGTCGAAATTTTCAAATTTCCCTGCATTTTCATTCAAAAATCAACGTATTTTCCAAACTTATCTCAAATTATTTTTTCTCCAAACCTGCCTATCTCGAATTTTCAGAAAAAACACCACTTTTCAATTCAAGATCCTATCATTTTTATGAGTAACAAACAATTCCACCGTAGCAACAATAAACGTTCGTAACTCGCTAGTCCTCATTTCCGTGAAATATCTAGAGGACATACGCTACTCTCCGCACCGCAGGGATTGCTCAAGGACTCCCAGGGAATTAAGACAGATTCTACGATGGGGGTGGGGGGATCTAGGGGGTTGAAGGAAATATGTGTATAGGCAGTCTATACTAATTTTTCTCCGGAAAGAGAACTGGTCCTTAGTCTATGGTCATTTAGAAGATATTCAAGAGATCATGAGAATATCTTGGTGACTCGAATGATGAAAAGGTTAATTAGAAAAATAAACTTTACTAAATTTTACAACACATAGCCAATTATTTCGCGTACGTCACTGCGAGAATAATTCTGCGCACTCTCGAGAGCTCAGATTTGACTGCATAGCATGTGACTGAAAGCGCTCCGAAGGAAACGGCGGGGGAAGGAAAGCACGGCACGCTATTGGCCGAAATGAAAAACTTCTCCTCGTGCTGCGCGGAGAGTGAGGAAGAACAGGCCGCTACAGTTATTTAGCCAAACGAGTAACGAGTAAAGAATCGTTTCAACACATTTCACTGTCTAACTTAGATCTAAAAATGTCAGGTGTGAAAAAAAAATTAATCGTTTTATTGATCGAAAAAAAATGGAGATTTTGACTTTTTTGAAGGAAAATCCTTCTGTGAAAATCGCTGTTAAATTTGGAATTCCACCCAGTATTCTTTCCATCATCATAAAGAATAAAGATTTCATCAAAAAGTACTTTGAAAACAGCATTAAAATGATGAAAAAGAACCGTGCATGCTCTTTTTCCGATGTGGATAAATGTGTAAAAAAATTGTTTGAGCAATACTGTGGAGAAAGAATTCCTGTCAGTGGGTTAATGCTTCGAAAAAAAAAGCTGAAGACTGAAAAAGAGCTGGGACTTAGTGATTTCAAAGATAGTAATGACTGGTTTAAAAGCTTCAAAATGAGACATGGCATTGTCTTCAGAAAACTTTGTGGAGAAAGCACGTCTGTGCCAACAAGTGTTATCGAAGATTGGCTTAAAACACTTCCATCTTTGTTGCAATGATATGATCCAGCTGATATTTTTAATGCTGATGAAACTAGCCTTTTCCCCAATGTTTGCCGAACAAAACAACAATTTTTAAAGGAGGTGAATGCAAAGGAGGTGAGCAGAGTAAAATGAGAGTAACTGTACTTCTAGCTGCTAATAAAAGGCAGTGCAAAACTTCCGCCAATAATGATTGACCGTTCTGCAAAATCAAGATGTTTTGCAAAAGTAAAATGATTTCCTATTCTCTATAAATCAAACAGAAAATCTTGGATGACCAGCGAAATTTTTGGCGAGTGCTCAAAGAAAGTCGATAAATCGAAGGGCTTGAAAAACAGAAAAATTCTGCTCTTCATCGATAATTGCAGCTCTCATATGAATCTTCCTTCAACGAAGAACGTTACGGTAAAATTTCTATCCCGAATACAACTTCAACCGTCAGATCAAGGGATTATTCAGAGTTTTAAAGTTGAATATAGAAAAGAACTCGTTCGAAAACTCATGAATGCAATTGGAAATGGTGAGAAACTTCCAAGCATAACTGTTTTGGATGCTATGAGGATGATAGACTATGGCTTGGAGATGTGTCACGGAAAAAACTATAAAGAATTGTTTTAAAAAGGCTAGATTCGAACAACCATGCAGTGTCGGAGAACAACAGCTAAAAGAAATAAAAGAACAACCGGCCGATGAAATTGATGATAACTCCAAGGAATGGATGATTATCAGAGATGAACTAAGCATTGATAGTTCATTTAAAGATTTTGTAAACGTAGATGAATCACTGGTAACGAGCGGAATATTATTAACAGATTCCGAAATTTTAGAAAACGTTCCAGGGATTTCTGAGGATGAAGAGGAAAATGATGAGGACAACATCAATATAGAAAGAGTTGTTACACCAAAAGAAGCAGAAAAAGCCGTTGAAACATTGAGAATTTTCCTTGAATGCCAGGACAATATTGATCAAGATTGTTTCTCTTCTGCTTTAAAACTGCAAAAAATTGTCCAATCTAAAAATGTTTTGTATCAAAAACTCCTAACGTATTACATTTCGTAACGTATGTAAATAAAACTTACTATTTTACACCTTCAGCCTTTTGTATTTAGTATGAATAAATTTTCTTTGTCTGCTTACATAAAACCTGTATATCTCGAAACCTGTTTCTATCGAATTTATTTTTGTCTCCCGAGAAATTCGAGATAGACAGGTTTGACTGTATTACACTTTCAATTCTGAAAAACCTAAATAATAATAAAAATACTCTCTAATTTTAGGGACATAAAACTAAAATTACTTTATTTTAAGAAGACTCAAATCAAATGAACATACTGTTTGGAGGCCCATTGCCCACTCCAATCTGTTTTTGCAAACAAACCCGAATTTGTATGATTTTCTATTTTTAAACAAAAATTTCCAATCAAACCTAATACTGAGAACCTTCATTACTTTTGGCAGCATATGCTCTCAAGTCTGTATGATATTATAGTTGTAAATTACAGGGATGCCACTCAGAAAATAACAAAAAAGAGGTAATTACGCATAAATAAAATTTACGACATTTCACAACATTTATGTGCGAATTTTGTAAACTATATTGTTTATAATAAACTAAATAAATATAAAGAATAAAATTTATAAAAAACTATTTTTTAACTATCTAAAAAAAATTGTGTAAAACACTTGCATCTTTCTAAATGCATGTCGGTCTGAAAATTGGTAAAAAAAAAAAAAAAAAAAAAAAAATTCTATTGAAATTGGAGAACTAGTTGTGGAGTTATTAAATTATGACATTTTTAAAAGGCAGAAAAAAATTCCCCTTCTCAATTCCTTTCACTCTTTAAAAACATAAAATATCTTTGACTATTGAAAATAAGAAGGACTTTCTATACATGTGCTGAAGCAATTGTTGTCACAATAGCAAACTCGTTCGTTAGTGTTAATGAGTTTTTTCTTTTTTTCCCAATGAAATCGACATTCAGAAAATATTAGAAAAAATGCTGTTACAAAAGGTTCCTTGAATAAGTAAGAATTTTTTTTCCTCTATCCAAGAAAAAGATGGATATCTCATTTATAATTACAAGTTTGCATTATCTGCTACAGTTATTTAATTTCAGAAAGAAAATTAAAAATAAATACTAAAATTATTATTATTACTTATCATCTACATGTTGAAGGCACTGAAAACTACTTTGAAGCCCAGCTCCTTCGATATTAGAAAGTGTGAATCCATAATTATGAGATGTGCCATTCAGTGGTAATGAAATTATCTAGAAGAAAAAATAGTTATATACAAAGATTATCTATTCATCTACTAACTCATAAAGAAATATTTAGGTTTTATAAACAGAGAATACAAAATTATGACTGAATACAGTACCAATGTTAAAAAACTACTAAATACATTAGAATTTGTTTAATTCTAGTATTATCAAAACAAGGAAACGGTTAAGATTAAACTACAAGGGTGATTTGAAAAGTTCGCGAAATCAAAGGGAAAATTAGAATTTTTTTTTTTGTAAATTATGTTTCATTTTGCTACATAATCTCCTTTAAGTTCAATGCACTTCATCGAACGATGTTCCAAACCCATTATGTCATCAAGAAAGAGCTATTTTTCAAGTCCTCCAAAAAGTTGTCGACAACTGCTTTTACTTTAAATCTTTCTCTAAAGTCATATTACCTTCGGCCGATGTCTCAGGCTTTCGGTTGCTGGAGTCGATGCTAGCTGGATCATGCATCGGAAATGCTTCATCACCTACCGGCATTCGCTACTGGCATATGTAGCCGTGACAACGGCTTTTCGCACTGCCGGGTACGGTGACTAGCACTGTCTCGGGGATGTCATGTCAGGAGCTGACACACTCGCTCTCCAAAAACCCGCTCGAGAGCAGTGTACTTATAGATGCAGGGAGAAGCTTATCTTTGAATGGAAGAATATTATTGGCTGAGAGAAGTTTATTACAGAATATTTTAGAGTTTGTTGAGCAGTGACAGGGAAAAAACTTACAAAAGTACTATTAAAAATAAAGAAAATTATTAAAATTTTAAAATTAAATTTTGAAGATATGCAGGGTATCTAAAATTATACCTAATTTCGGTCTTCTTCTGTTATGGATGTCAAATATATTGTATGCAGAAAGTGAATTTAGAGCACTGTTTTCAGAATTTTCCAAAGAGAAGTGAAAGTTAATATTTAAGTCTTGCATGTAAGTATTTAATCTGGGATAATCAATTTATTTATAGAGATAAATATTTCGAACGTAATAAGGCACATAAAAAATAAGTCTAATAGTAGAATTTTGGGATTGCATTAGGAGTTTGATGTGGCAGTAGGCAGCGTAGCTAAAAATTTGGCATCCATAAGTTAGAATAGGTCTTAAAAAGGAGCAATTTATTTTTAGTAGACATATCATTGTATCAAGCTAATAAGGATAAATTAAATTTTTGCAGCTCGAAACTTATTTTGCGCATAGTGGATGTAGTGTTTCCCCTAGGCGTTTTCGTGAGGGCGCAGCGCCCTGCCCGTTTTTTTATAGCTGTAAATGCGCCCTGCCCGTTTTTATATAACTGCAAACGCGCCCTGCCCGTTTTGGGTTTGCAAAATTTTGCGATCTCGAAAGTAGTCGATTGGTCGCCAGAAAACCCCTCAAAATTTGCATAAAAGTTGCTAGAAAATAACGCGAATGTCATCAATCAGTTGGAAGAAAAGAAATCGCGAGATTCAAAAATCGCATCCAGGAAAAAAATCGCGAAATTTGTTAATCATTCGCAGGGAAAAAAATAGCGAAATTCGTACACGATAGAGGGGAAAATATCTCTGGAAATTAGCCAATCGATCCAAAAAATAAAACCTACAAAATTCGCTGATAGGTAGCTGGAAAATATCGGCAATTATGTTAATCAACCGCGGGAAAAGAATCACGAAGTCTTTCAGTTAGTCGCGGTAAAAAAGCCGCGAAAATCGTCGATCGATCGCGGGAAACCCCCTCGAAATTCTTCAAGGGATCAAAAGAAAAACCTCAAAATGTCTCAATAAGTTGCTGGAAAATATCACAAAAATCGTCAATCGATCGCAAGAAAAATTAAATTCATCCATCGATCAGGGAGAAAAAACGCAAATTTCGTCAAAAGATTGCATAAAAATTATCACGAACTTCGTCAAGATTGCGCAAACAAAGATCGTTAATTCTGTTGATCGGCCGCGAAAAAATATTGCCAATTTGATCAATCGGTCACAGAAAAAGAATCGGCAATCAAGTGAAGCAAAAAACCCTAATTTCATCAAAGGAATGCGGGGGGAAAAATGTGAATTTCGACAAACGATCCTGGTAAACAATCGTGAATTTTGCGAAATAATCGTGGAAAAAAAAATCGTTAAAAAAACATGATTTTCGCGAAACGATCATGGAAAAAAATTGTGAAATAACCGAAACGATCGCGGGAAAAAAACGTGAATTTCGCGAAACGGTCGTGAAAAAAAATCGTGTATTTCTCGAAACAGTCGTGGAAAAAAGTCGTGTATTTCGCGAAACGATCATGGAAAAAAATCGTGTATTTCACTAAACGATCGTAGAAACATTGTGAATTTCGCGAAACGATAGTGGAAAAAAATCGTGAATTTAGCAAAACGATCGTGGAAAAAAATCTTGAATTTCGCCATATATGTGGTTGTAGTATTGTTTCTGATATCAAATCCATTATTATATTACACAGATTAAAAATCTGATCCAAACAAATTAAAAAATTGAGTTTTTGAGAAAGTTTTCTATCAGCATACCTTGGAAACAAAAATTCCCATGCTCCTTCCGCATAAAAATCTAAATTCCAATATATAACTAAATCAGGGTGATTCTAAGTAAAAAAAAAAAAAAAAAAAAAAAAAAAAAAAATTGAAATTCATAGTAAATTTTCTGAAACGTTACAGCAGAGGGGAATGCCGGGGGACGATCTCCTCTCGGTGCTAATTATGGATGTTTTCAGTGGCATTTAGACAAAATTCGCGTTTTTTCATCGGTCTTTCGACGAAATTTGTGCCTTTCCTCGCAATCCTTTGGCGAAATTCGTGTTTTTTCATCGATCTTTCGACGAAATTCGGGTTTTTTGCGCTATCCTTTAACAGAATTCGCATTTTTCTGCGATCCTTTGACAAAAGTTCGCGTTTTTTCTGCAATTATTTCACGAAATTCGTGCTTTTTCTGAAAATATTTGACCAAATTTGCGTTTTTTCTGCGATCTTTAGATGAAATTCGTGTTTTTCCGCGATCTTTTGACGAAATTCGCGCTTTTCCCGTGATCTTTTGACGAAATTCGCGCTTTTTGCGCAATCATTCGACAAAATTCGTGTTTTTTCGTGATCTTTTGACAAAATTCGCGCTTTTCCGTGATCATTTGACGAAATTTGCGCTTTTTCAATGATCTTTTGACGAAATTCGCACTTTTTCTGCAATCTTTTAACGAAATTCGCGCTTTTTCCGCGATCTTTTGACGAAATTTGTGACAATCAAATAAACAGCAATCAAAACAAAAATTTCAAAAACTTCTTCTTAAAAAAGTTCCCTTTTTGTTCAGCGGAAGCACCCTTTTTGTTCGGTTAAAGTGCCCTTTTTTGTTCACCTGAAATGCCCTTTTTTGAAGGAGCACCCTGCCCTTTTTTATTCTGTGGGAAACACTAGTGGATGTGTTGTCTGAAGGTGAGTTTTTGGTCAAGAATGATTCCCAAGCATTTACATGTGTTTGACCATGGCAAATCAGTATTGTTAAAGTTTGCGTTTTTTGCACAATCCTTTGCAAAATTCGTGTTTTCTTTCTGCGATCTGTCGATGAAATTTGTGTTTTCCTACTGACCTATCGATGAAATTTGTGATTTTTTACTGATCTTTCGATGAAATTTGCGCTTTATTACCATTATCTTTTGACAAAATTCGTGTTTTCTTTCTGCGGTATTTTGACTAAATTCACATTCTTACTGCAATACTTCGACGAAATTGATTTTTTAAGCGGTCACTTTTCGAAATTCGCGATAGTTTATAGCATCAGAGCGGCAAATTTCGCAACAGTTTTGTGCAACCGATCAGCAAAATTCACAACAGTTTCTCGCGACCAATTGGTAAAATTTTCGATATCTTTTCGTGACCAATTAATAAAATTCACTACTTGTTTCTGCGACTCTTTGAAGAAATTTGTAATATTTTCCTTCAATAGTTTATCGAAAATCGCAATTTTTTCATGAAATTTTCAATTTTTTTTCTGAACTTTTAACAAAATTAGATTTTATTCAGCGAACAATTGAAGATAATCATTATTTGTTTCTGAGAACTTTGACAAATACCAGATATTTCCCCATGATTGTTTGAAGAAATTCTCATTTTTTTTCACGACCGATTCCCGAATTGATTTAGAAAAATTCCATAAAAGAAAAAAATTTGCAGACTTCCAAGAAATTAAAAAATATACTCGCAGAAGAATCATAGGTCTGTGGAAGAATTTTCAGGGGGAAATACTGCACAGCAGTTTTCCTTATGCAGGACTTTCCTTTTCTTTGTGCAAATCGTGCGATTCCGTACAATATTTCAAACCCTGCCCCTTAAGAAACTCTTAAAATGGCATCCCTGTTTCTAAGGAAGGGAATTCCTGTTTAATAAATATTTAAAGAAGCACGATTCACTCATGGTTAATATCCATAACGGGGGTTTTATATTAAGAAGTTTGTTTTGCAGCTCAATTTTTTTTTTTCACTTGAGCATTTTTAAATGTTCGAATTTTTGGACTAATGACCAATTTTTTAAAACTTTCGGAACCGAATACTTTAAAATTTAGGAAATTTCAGAGCAGAATCACTCCTGAAAAATGTGCTGCGTAGACTAAAAATCTCAGCTGGAAAAAAAAAATGTGTTTTTTTTTTTTTTTTTAAATCGTAGTTTGAGATCGATTTTCGTAGCATCATAGTTTATAGATCCAAATCGTAGAAACTATGATTTTTTCGTAGCAGTTGGCAGGTCTGCAGTAATGACATATTTTATTAAGAGGAGAAGATATATAATTTGTATTCAGTTTATTATTATTATTTGAATGCTTTATATAATTGAATAAAATTTAACACTAAACAATTTTTTTTAAAAATAGGGTCAGGTGGGGGAAAATGGGTCTAAAATCAAGCATTTTTCAAAAAATGCTTACATATCAACCTTTTATAATTTTCTTAATGAAACTTTTGATACATATTATATACATTTGGTTATATAGATTACAAATATAATTTTTCACTATAATTTAAATGTTACTTTTCAGTACTTTATTTAATAAAGCAAGTATTCATAGGCCCATTTTCCCCCATGGTGGGGGAAAATGGGCCTAGTATCAAATTAAGTGAATATTTGAATAAAAAGAGGCTAATACAATGTTTAATCTACAGAACACTCATTTTATTGTATAAATAGAAACATATTATTGAAAAATGTGTTTTTTCTTTTTTAATATTCAATTAAAGAAATAGTGTCCATGGTTGTCAAATTTTGGTTCCTTTACTATGCGGCAAATCTGACCGAGCTCCACATAATTTTCGTCATCAATATCAGGAAAAATGTAACATTTTCCTAATTTAAATTTAAACTGTGATAAATTTCATAAAATAAAACTTTAATTTTATGCGATAAAATTCACTGATTTCTTTCACTTGGCCTATGACCATTTGACTTTATTTCTTAAGTCATTGTAGTATTTAACTTCTACCCAAGAACCTTGCTTTATTTCTAAAAGTGGTGCGGCTACTTTTAAATTAGGACCAATTTTGCTTTTGAGTTCACCAGTTTCATTTTTTCCTTTTTTTTTTTTTAATTCTTATTTTACTTGATGTTTGAATGACCTTTCTTTCTCTTTTAATTGCATTTTTTTTTTCAAAATATGTGATGAAAATAAATGGAATAGTTTTTATAGGCCAAAAATTGTAAACTAGGTTAATAAAACAAGAACTAATGATGAAATAATTGTTATTTATTTTATTTTTCAACACTTCAAAAGTAAACATAGAGTTAGAATGTGTTGCATCATACAGCTTTTAGCTAAGCCAAACTAAAGACCCATTTTACCCCACCCCAGAAAAAAAATTATAAAAAATTAAAATGATTATTCTTGCGTGTATTTCGTGTTATTCTTGCCTTTTTATACAATTATGTTCCTAAAAGGGTCCTCTAATAGTCTGTATCAAAATAAAACAGTATTTTCACTATCTAGAGAAGAAGTAAGAAAGTTTTTCACAACAAATCGCAATTAGACAATTCAGTGAATGTAAACAACAAAATTTAAGTATATATAAATTTGTTTCCAGATCCTAAAATTTGATTAGAAATACTTGGCATAATCTCAGAGAATGCTTCAACAGAAAAAAAAATTTAAAACAAGTAAATTAATGTGGTGAAAAGGACCATTTTTTAATTATAGAGCCATTTTCCCCCACAGACCCATTTTCCCCCACCTGACCCTAATAATTTTATATTTAAAATATTTTCCAAGTAATTATCAATTAAATAAATTGAGCTGATCTACACTTTTTGTTATATTTTCTCATCATTATCAAGAATATATAGGTGTGTGTGTCAGAAAGAAAAGTTTGTTATTCTAAGAAAAATATTTATATAAGAACTATAAAGGAAATTACCTTATATCCATGCTTTAATATTGAAAAAAATGTATAAAAATGTAAAATAAAATTCAAGTAATGTACATGGTTTAATAATTAAATAATTCATGAAAATACCATGGAATACCATCTAGTAACAGTTCATTTTACTATCAAAAGTGTCAGATACCACATTTTGAGAGAAAAAAAAATACTTACACCACTATTATCCTGAAACTGAATAGTTGGTTTAGAGGATGAGCCATCCTGTAATAAAACAACCATTAATAGAATCTTAATGTAAACAATGAAAAGCAATAAACAAATTTAAAGAAAACAATGTTATTGAATATATCAAGCTCTAAAAATATGCTCTCATTTTCTATGATGCATTTAATAAATGATATACATTAAATAAAATATCAATTACAGAAAACAACCTCTGTTCACATAAGGTTCTTATCAAGAAATCATTTTCCAGAGTATAACATTTGATGTTAAATGTTATTGATTCTGAAAAATGATTTGATGATGATGATTGATGAGTAATCTTGTAATAAGGAAAAAGCTATGATGTATTACTTTGAAACTCTAAACAAAGCAATTTTTATTGAAAATCACTAAAAATACAAATAACATATATTGACAAATGGGAAGTAATCTGTCTGTCATCTGTTAATCAACACACAGCCAAAACTACTGAACCTAAAATCTTGAAAATTGGGGTAAAAATACTTCTTATGACATAGAATAGAGTGCTGCTGTGAAAGAATTTTCTAAAATTGCACCCCTAAGGGAATAAAAAAAAAAGAACAAACTTCTTAAAAATTCCTCAAAAATCTGATTTTATAGTTATTTTTCAACTGATAACATATTTTCATGTGTTGAATTGAATGGTACTAACCAAATTCTTTTAATTAAGTAAATTCTAAGTATTTGTTTTTAAATATGTGATATATTCAACTTTTATTAAATAAATATATGTTTATAAATATTTAAAAACGACATTTTTCCCGCTATGTTGAAAAATTTGGTAAGATGCTAAAACGGCCATTTTGGATTCGTTACCAATTGTGCCAACTGGAACAGGATATGGAACTCTTCCCCAGGAAAAACCATAAAAATAGCTTTAAAATGATATCTTGTTCAACAGCCTCTAGCTTAATTAATTGAATAGCAAATGCTATTTCTAAACATGTTGATCACACATTTTTTGGTCAAATCTGACAATTTAAGAGTGCTGTAGATCCTCGTCAATATCAAGAAAAGCAACACAAATACCCAGCAGCAGAATTTTTTTCTGCAGTCTGCAACACAAGTAGAAACTTTAAAAACAGTCTGCATAACTTAAGGACAAACGCCCTCTTTCCAATCCCTCATGCACTCAACCACCCCCCCCCCCCCAAGTATTTGTGATTAACATAAAAGAAAAGTACTTTTTTAAATAATTTACCTTTTTCCTCAAAATTTTTAACACCACTATCTGTAAAATCTTTTATAAAATTTGTCAAAATTTCTGTGAAGTTAGAAAACAGAATAACAGCAAAAATAACATAAACATCACCAATTTCTAAAATTTTTGAAAAGATTGATACAATGTGATAATAACGAAAATTATATATAGATGTGATAATACAGGGATGAAAGCGCACTAAAGCCACTTTGTAGCAGCAAAAATCTAATTTTGTAGCAGTGAAATCCATTTTTGTAGCAGCAAAAATCTAATTTTTTAGCAATAAAAGCTGTTACTGGAGCAGACTGAAATTCTTAGAAAATCAAATTTGAGTAATTCATGCAAATACTATAAGTAATTCTAATGCAATGTTTTATTTAGCAATCTTAGCTAGTTGTGCAATTCAAAATTTAATATGCTTTCACTCAAAACATGGCTAACTAATGTTTAACCTGAAACATGAATGTTGCAGTGAAAACATGAATTTTGCAGAAAATATTTCCGCGATTCTTTGATGGAATTCATCTTTTTTTCCTCGATCTTTCGACGATGTTCGCGTTTTTTCCCTCGATCTTTCGACGATGTTCGCGTTTTTTCCCTCGATCTTTCGACGATGTTCGCGTTTTTTTTTTCGCGCTCTTTCGACGATGTTCGCGTCTTTTTCGCGCTCTTTCGACGATGTTCGCGTCTTTTTCGCGCTCTTTCGACGATGTTCGCGTCTTTTTCGCGCTCTTTCGACGATGTTCGCGTTTTTTTCGCGATCTATCGACGATGTTCGCGTTTTTTTCGCGATCTATCGACGATGTTCACGTTTTTTTCGCGTTCTATCGACGATGTTCGCGCTTTTTTCGCGATCTGTCGACGATGTTCGCGTTTTTTTCGCGATCTTTTGACGAAATTCGCGTTTTCTACACGATCTTTTGACGATATACGTGTTTTTTCGCGATCTTTTAGCGAAATCCGGGTTTTTAGCGATCTTTGCGCAAATTTCGCTTTTTTCCGCGATTTTTCGAAGAAATTCGCGTTTCTTCCGCGATCTTTTGACGAAATTCGCGTTTTTTCCGCAATCCTTTGACAGAATTCGCGCTTTTTCCGCGATCATTTGTCAAAATTGACGTCCCCCCCCCCCTCATTTGATGAAACTCGCGTTTTCCCGCCATCCTTTGTGGAAAGTTGCTATTTTTCCGCAGCTTTTGACGAAATTGGCTTTTTTTTCGATCTTGTGACGAAATTTTTGCCATCTTTTGACGAAATTCGCCTATTTTATTCACGATCTTTTGACGAAAATCTCATTTATTAGCGATCCTTCGATAAAATCCGCGTTCTTTCCGCGATCCTCTGACGAAATTTGTGTTTTTTCTGCGATCCTTTGATGAAATTGGCGTTTTTCTGCAATCCTTTGACGAAAGTTCCTATTTTTCAGTAGCCCTTTGACAAAGTTCGTGTTTTTGTCCGCGATCATTTGATGGAAGCCGCATTTTCCCGCAGCCTTTTCACGAAATTTTCACGTTTCCTTCTTGATCTTCTGACAAAATTTCGTTTTTTTTTTCGCGATCTTTTGACGAAATTCACGTTTTTTTCGCGATCCTTTGACGAAATTGGCTATTTTAACTGCAAACGATTGACAAAATTGTTTTTTCGGCGAACATTTGTCGAAATTCGTGATATTTACGTCCGAATTTTCGGACTAATGACCGATTTTTTTTTATTTCTTAAGAAATCAACCCTACGAGGATTGACTCATTTAATAATGGGCGTTTCACGATCGCGTGTCTAGTTTTCTCCATGTATTATTTATATTTTAAAGGGAATCGGAGATTCGTCAATCGCACGTGGCGTGGATCGTATTATTATGGCACATGGCAAATTTCTAGCAAACTTTTTTTTTCCTAAATTTTAACAGTTGAAAAATAGTCTGCAGACCTTCTCAAGAGTCTGCGACGTGCGTCGCAGCGTTGCGCCGATTCTGCGCCCGGGCACAAATATAAAGAATATCAAACATTACCCAAAAATTAATTAATTACTTAATTGATATCAATAGGGGAGAATGGGGAGGAATGGAACACTTTTTACAAAAATAAGAAAATCAACTTTGTTTGACACAAAAACAAAAATTTCTATATAATAGAATACAAAATGAAACACTTTCTACTGTCCTTGAACAATATAGAAACTATTTTATAAATAAATAAACTGTAAATTTCAAAATGTGTCCCATATACCTCCCCACTAACAGGGAGGTATGGGACAGTTATAAAACAATGTATAAGATAAGGCACAAATAGTCTGTAGTGTCGGCTATATATACAGTCTAACAAAGATTGTAGAGTGATAATGTCTATGTTATCCATGTGGCAGAATTTTTTTAAGCTTTCTGCGACAAACCTCATTAACAGCAAAAGTTTTCTGCAACATGATATTTTTTAACAGTAGAAATGAATGACAATTTTATAAATAACACAGTTAGAAATATACACTAAGAACTAATATATCACAAACCAGATATTATACATGGTCCTAACTGTTTTTAAACTGCATGTAAAAAAGACCCAAAAAATCTAAACTTAATGAATCAGCATTAGAGGAACTATTTAGTATATTTATAGTAATTTATAATTAATAAATTGTTCCATTACTTTTCTTAACATTTGTTGATTTAAATCGCTACTATTTGTAATAATGTACTACCATAGATTTGAAAACTATAATTATTTCGATCAATTTAATGGGGAGGGGGAGAGACTTTGTATGCATATATGCTTAATTATTTCAAATAATAAAAATATAAATTCATATGTATGCAGTATGCATGCATATCAAATTTTTCTTCTCGCTAGATGTTGAAGATGAGGTCATTTTTATTCTTAGTATAAATAAAAATACTAAACTTCTCTTTCACAAAGTTAATTTAAAGCCAATTTTTCAAAAACATATGTTTTCAAAACATAATTACATAACTAAATAAGGAGTTATACAGTTCAGGGCTTGAAATTCATTTTTTCCTAGGAGGGGAGTCTCCCTACCAATATTTATAAATGGAGGGGAGTTGAACGATTTGGGATGGAGAAAAAAATCTTTAAAACTCACTTTTATTTTAGGTGCTATCTAAATAATTACATTAATACAGACATGTCAAAATACCATTGAAGCAATTTAACTCATCAACTCAGAATAATTATGCAAAATGTTTTATATTTAAAAAAGCTTTCAACCAAATGTCATGGATCCTTAACAATGGGGGTGGGGGTGGGGGGTTGTTAAATAAAATCTGAATTCAGATTTTATATTCGATTTTGGGCACTGAATTCTCTTTCACAAGATAAACTTGTAACAGACAGCACAAACGCAACATTTGGAAATTATTGGAAATGCATGGTTATTACCTCTTAAAAATTTTTCAGAAAGCTTTGCAATATCTGACTTGCCTTCATTTTTAGCTACTTGCATGAACAATGTATATTCGGTGATGGCATCATCAATATCCATTTCTAAACAAAATTGTTTTATTATATCCTTAATGGAATTATAGTCAGAACTTGACTACCTGATATTTTCTTTGATTGAAAAAGCTTCTGTGCATTCAATTTGCATTTTTTCAGCGGCCCTTTCACTAAATTCGCATTTATTCTGCGATCCTTTGACGAAATTTCCGTATTTTTCGCGATCTTTTGACGAAATTCGCGTTTTATTTTTTTCGCAATCCTTTGACGAAACTTGCGTTTTTTCGCAATCCTTTGATGAAATTCCCGTTTTTTCCCCCCGATCCTTTGACGATATTTGCGCTTTCTTGTGATCTCAGTATAAAATTCACATTTTTTCGCGATCCTTTGGTGAAATTCGTGTTTTTTGCAGCGGCCCTTTGACTAAATTCGCGTTTTTTCCACGATCCTTTGACGATACTAGCGTTTTTTGCACGAGCCTTTGCCGAAATTTGCGTTTTTCCGTGATCCTTTGATGAACTTTGCGTTTTTACGTATTATTTTTTCCATGAATTTCGCATTCTTTTCCACGATCCTTTCAAGAAATTAGCGTTTTTTTGCGAGATACTTTGACGAAACTTGCCTTTTGTCCGCGATCTTTTGATGAAATTAGCCCTTTTTCGCGATCTTTTGACGAAATTCATGTTTCTTTAGCGATCATTTGATGAAATTCGCGTTTTTTCGCGATCCTTTAACGAAATTAGTGTTTTTAGCGATCCTTTGACGGAATTAGTGTTTTTTCCGAGATCCTTTGACGAAACGTGCGTTTGTTCTCTGATCTTTTGATGAAATTCGCGGTTTTCTGCGATGTTTTGATTTAAAATGGTGTTTTTTCGCAATCCTTTGATGAAATTCGTGTTTCTTGTGCGAAATTCAATTTTTTCGAAATCCTATGACGAAATTCGCATTTTTTCCGTGATCCTTTGACGAAATTTGCGTTTTTTGCGATCCCATGATAAAATTCACGTTTTTTTCGTGATCCTTTGATTAAATTCGCGTTTTTTCAGTGGCCCTTTGACTAAACTCGCATTTGTTCCGCGATTCTTTGCTGAAACTAGCGTTTTTTGAGCGAAACTTTGCCGAAATTTGCATTTTTCCGCGATCGTTTGCGGCAAAATTGCCGCTTTTTTTCTGCGAACGATTGATGAAATTGGTTTTTTCAGCGATCCTTTGACGAAATTTCCCTTTTTTGTCAGCGGCTCTTTGACTGAATTCGCGTTTTTTCCGAGATCCTTTGCCGAAACTTGCGTTTTTCCCGCGATCTTTTGACGAAATTTGTGTTTTTTCGCAATCCTTTGACGAAATTCGCATTTTTTTCACGATGCTTTGCCCGAATTCACGTTTTTTCCGTGATTCGTTTCCGGAACTTGCGATTTTACCACGATCCTTTCTCGAAAGTGTCATTTTTTCGCGATTCTTTGATGAAATTTAATAGATGTAAAACTCTATTACCTGTCTTGACACTGCTCGGGAAATATCTCCTCTATATTTCACTTTTACTCTGCTATACACATTACATTCTATCTTTCTTAAGTAATACATTCATTCTACTTTTCTTTATTTATCCATATAAAATATCTTTTATTAATACAATAAGGTTATTCTTTATTTCACTTACCGTTCATATATTCCTGCCATCTTATCTTTAAATCCTTTTTAAGTTGTTTATTTATCGTATGTATTTTCCGACTTACGTTTTTCAGCCATCCACGTTTCAGGCAATCAGGAGCATAGAATTCATTTCGAATGACGAGTGTTTTACAGCCGCCACTAGATGGCGTTGCTCGTTTGAAACCACTGCACATCGTTCGTACGACGTTTCGTCACGATGTCCTTCGAGAATCTTCTTCTACTGCTCCGTGATTGGTTTTTCCATTCACCCGGTTTATATAAGTAAAGATGTAATATCTTCCCTTTACCACTTTAGTACTTTTTTTCTTTGCTTTGCTTTGCGTTAGTATTTTAACAGTGTTTCGTGGAGGAATTTCAAAGTGTGTGATGGCGTTCGATGTTGACATTTAAGTTCATTTTATATGTCTTCATATAAAAGCTGTTTTCTATATTTCTTCATTCAACGTTTTGTCGCCGATCACGTATTCATTTAAGTGAGCCATATTGTTTTATCATGGGCTCTGGAATTGCTGAGAAACTTTGTTTAAGTGTTTTCCGAAACGAAGGACTGTGATTCATCATGAAACGTGTCGGCAGTTGTTATGAAAGTAAATCTTTATCTTCAGTCATTTAAATGTTCTTCCGTGCTGCTCTTTAATCAGATGTCATTTAGATAGAAGCTGATAGTGTTTTGTGTATTGACGGGAATGTTTATTTTCAGGGATGAGAATTGCAAAAAAGCAAAAAGACTGAAACCACGCGCAAACAAAAAATTGTACCACATTTTATCCGTGAAAGATACTTTAAGAAATAAAACCAGGGTCTGATTTCCGGGAAAATGGAGACAAGCGCACAAGCCTGTATACTACATTACAGGAGTGAAAATAGCCAAATTACACACAGTTCTTAAAACATTGAGCGTAGGTCATATGAAATGCTCGACTTATCAGAATCATGGCCACTCCTGAAAATGAAATAATTTAATTAAGAATAGGGTTTTTGTGTGTAAATTTTTTAGCAAAAAATATGAAAAACTTAGTGAAATCACAATGGTTAATTATTTTTGGTCACACGGGCTAATTGGGACAGGACATACAGTCAGCTTAAAGTAAATTCTGAATCAGGAGCGATTCTGAGTAAAAAAAAAAAAAATTGAAATTCACAGCAAATTTTCTGAAAGGTTACAAAAGAGGGGGGAAGGAGAGGATACACTAAAAGCACTAAATACGTATTTTTCGCGCCATTTTGACGAAATTTGCCGCTTTTTCGCGATCTTTTGGTGAAATTTGCAGCTTTTTCGCGATCTTTTGACGAAATGTACCGCTTTTTCGCGATCTTTTGACGAAAAGTACCGCTTTTTCGCGATCTTTTGACGAAATGTACCGTTTTTTCGTGAACTTTGGACGAAATTTGCTGCTTTTTCGCGATCTTTTGACAAAATTTTGCTTTTCCCGCGATCTTTTGACAAAATTTTCTGCTTTTTTGCGATCTTTTGACGAAATGTACCGCTTTTTCGCGATCTATCGACGAAATTTACAGTTTTTTCGCGAACTTTGGGCGAAATTCGCCGTTTATTCGCGATCTTCTGATGATATTTGTAGTTTTTCGCGATCTTTTGACAAAATTTTCTGCTTTTTCGCGATCTTTTGACAAAATTTTCTGCTTTTTCGCGATCTTTTGACGAAATTTGCCGTTTTTTCGCGATCTTTTGACGAAATTTGCCGCTTTTTCGCGGTCTTTTGACGAAATTTGCTATTTTTATCGCGATCTTTGGACGAAATTTGTCGTTTATTCGCGATCTTCTGACGATATTTGTAGTTTTTTTTGCGATCTTTTGGTGACATTTACCGCTTTTTCGCGATCTTTTGACAAAATTTGCCGCATTTCCCGATCTTTTGACGAAATTTCCCATTTGTTCAAGATCTTCTGACGAAATTTATAGTTTTTTCGCGATCTTTTAACGAAATTTGCCGTTTTTTTATCACCTTTGAATGTTCTTTCGAAATCGGAAGAAAAGCGGAATCGATAGGAAAGTGAAAATTTCGGAAAATAACAAAATTTTGCAGGAGAAAAAATACGGAATCCTCGGAAAAAGGCGGAATTTCGAGGGAAAAAAATGGAAATTCCTTGAAATAACAAAAAAGCGGAAATCAGCCAAAAGACGGAAAATTCTCATCCCTGTATTTTTCATGAAGACTTCCAGATCGTATGGCCACTCGATGATCCTGTTCTTCATATGTCATGAGGGTTTGTTTTACTTTATTTTTGTTAAACCTATTTTAATAGTTTAATACGTTTATATATAAACTTAAGATTTACTTGTTGTATTATATTCTAGTTAATGCATATTTCTGCTTTTTGGTTTTTAATAAACTTTAGTTTGTTTTTAAACTTTCTTGTAATTATTTCACCACCATTTGATTTCATAAACTTTTACATTTAGGGATTAACAGCTTATGTTTCCATTGAGTATTTTTGCTCTGCTAACTTAACTTATAACTTAAATTTAATCGACATCACGGTTATGGGCCAGTCCCTAACTGTGTTAATAGTTTAGGATATAACAGAAACTTTATTTAAAAAAAAAAAAAAAAAAAAAGAAAAAAAAAATCCTCGTTTTACAATAGTAAAGTAAATTATAAATGTTTGATTTTATGTAAATTTTTTTTAGATGCTGTTCTGAATTCTTGTTATACTTTATATCTATCGCATTTAACCCTTACTGGGTCAACGTTATGGTGGTGAACGCCGACCTCATCGACAATTTAGCGATGCTCTGCGATGGGGGGGCAGTTAGTTTTTGATACTTTTATGTTTATAAGTTTAATAATTCTACATTTTTTTTTAGTAAAAGATGTTAAAATTGTATTTTTTTATAATTTTTTTTTAAAAAAGTAATTTAAATATTTAAGAGAATTAATGATTTGAGGGAATTTTTTTTAACCTCATTACATATTTGCTGGATTCTTTTGCTGAAGAGAAGAAAGGATATAATTTTAAATGTGTTGAAAAGAAAGGAATTTTATGTAATGGTGGCCAATTTGATTGAGTAGTTTATATTCATGTTGTACACAGTACGTTCTACAGATTTTGATTCGGCTATATATGGAGATAATCTACATATTTTTAAGGTTGTTCTCTATGCTGGAGTTGAAGTTTTGAGATGTGTATTGATGTTTTAAAGAGAACCATAATCCCAAATGTGGGGAGCATCTGCACATTGTGATATTTTCCCAGCGTGAACACCATTTTAAAAGTTTTTCATCCGTCATATTAGAAGAAATTCAGTGTTTTTTTTCAAGCATTAATTGTGTTTCGGTATGGATGCAGCCGAGTGGCATAGCAGAATCGTGCTGGACCTTGATGATGACGAACGTTTTTGCTTCTATATAGTGCCTGATTAGGGGCTATTTTTGTGACTTTCTTCTTGACTTTTTATTTTAAAGAAACTTTGACTTTTTTTAAAAAAAAGAACTTTAGATGAAGCATTGATAATATGAAGCTGAACAGTAATGTTCTTATGTTTCTTTTGCCAAGCACTGTTTTCTCCAATGAGACAACTACAATTCTTCAGCCTCCAGATAATTATTCAAATGTATTTTACTTAAAATTTTTAGAAGTTTTTGGTTGCATTTTTAGTGTTCTCCGTCATGTTTTTTTTATGTGCTACAATTGCTTTTTGCATGATCTTTAAGATATGCAATGTTTAATGTTTTAAATATATAAAATATAATTAAATTCTTTGATTCTGGTAATCTTTATAATGTGATACTTTGATGAATTTTCCAGGGTTAATCCTTTTAATATGTGATTTTTAAAAGAGGGGAAATTTTTCTTTTTTGAAGTCTTTAAGAGTAATCAAATACTTTTTGCTTTGATCTTTGATCAAAATTTTGAATTTATTGATCGGGGTTATAATAAATTTTTATCTTAGCTGTTTTTCTGAATTAACTTTTTGTCAGGTTAGATTTAAACTTTTTATGGGGGGGCGAATTCTTTGTAAAGTATCATAATTCTGTTACACAGATTATATTTGTTGCCCATCTACCTGACTAATTTCAAATTTACATAGTTTATTTTACTTAAAGTTAAACCTTGGCCCTTTTAGTTTTTTTTTTTATAGTATATTAAAGAAACTCTTTTTTGATTTATAGATCTTTAAAAAGTTGTTTGAGATTACTTTTGTTAATTATTCATCTTTCTTTTTACCATTTAATTTGATTATGGGAAATGCAGGGGCTTTTTGACGGGCTTTACCTCTGATCGTCCTATCAATATTGGATGGTGGTTTTTTTTTGGAAATTCGCTATATATATATATATTTAAAGGTTTATCTTCTTAAATAGAGGTTGAATCGATCACCCAATGTTTTTGATAGTTTAATTCTCTTAATTTAGTTTGACATTTTCTATCTTTGTAAATCACTTTTTTTTACTTAAATCTGCTTTTTAAGCTTTAACTTAATAAAGGGCCAAGTATTTTTGCTGTTTTTTTACTTTTTCTAACCTATTTGATTTGAATTCCTTCTGTCACTGAACTTTTATGAATTTTCAACTGTGACTTATCTGTTAAATAACCATTTGCATAGCTGGGTTATATTGAGGTTCAGTTGATTAGGATGTACTTATTTCGGTGACCTTACTGCTTATTGTTTTATGTTTAATATATCCTATGAATAAGTGTTTAATTTATTCATTTTGTTCTGTTTACCCTGATTGATAATTTTCTCCATGATAAAATTGTATATTTTAATGTGTTCTCTCTCAGCTGTTCTTGGATTAGGAACCATTTTGAAAGATGAACTTTTGAAGGGTTCTTAGAGGTTCATATTTTAAGAATAGAGATTTTGGCCATTAATTGGGGAAATTTTAAGTTACTTATTTAAAATTTTAAGCAGCCTCTTTTATTTTTACTTAAGATAATATTTTGTAATAGAAATTTATTTTTGTCATCATTGTCTGTAATTTAATGGGTTTTTACTTTAAGATCTTTAAATTTTTTTTTTGAATTAAGTATAGACGTTAAAATTTAAGTCTTTGCTTAAATGTTTGATCCTTACATAGTAGAGGTCATATCTTGGAAACCTTATTACAGCAATGTTTAATTACCTTGAATGTTTTTTTTAACTTAAACATTTTTGAGCTAACTATTTGTTCCTCTAGTCATTTACATGTTTTCTTGGTTTAATTATCTTGTGCCAATATTGCTTTTAAGGCACTGTGATTTTTAATTACCTGAGGAAAACTTCTTTGATAAGGGGGGACTTTTGAATTTAGCTTCATAAATGGATTGGGTGCAATATTTTTACATTGTTAAGTTTAATTTTTTTTTTAATATTGAAGTTTAAAACTTTTAAAAATATTTGAAATCCTTTTCCCCAGCTGGCCTGTATCTTTGATTATTGGGAACAAGATCATGTGCTGAAAGATTATTTTCAGTAAGATTTTTAAATTTACAGAGATTCCTGGATTCATTTTTTTTTTAAAATAAAGTTTCAGTGTTTTAGAAGTTCAACAGAATGTGTTAAACCCTGGGAATATGTGGCTGTTATGATCTGACCTGATAGTTATTGAATAATTACCTCTTTTAAACTTGAAGAATTGAGACACCTTGCCAATCGTACAATTACTTCTTTTAGAATTGAATCAAACTTTCATATTTAATTGATTCAACTTCATTTTGAGAATAGATTGACTAGTTTATTGGTCTACTACGAAGATTTTGGAATGGAAATTTACCGAGTTTTTCTGTTTTTAAGGGATCAGGGTCTTGAAGTCTGGAGTATCTGAGGATTTTCTTGTCCTTAGAGTTTGAACTTGTAAACTGATTTTTAAAGTCCTCTTCCCAGTGGTTATTAGGAATTTGTTTTTAGTTGTAGCTGTTGCCCGAGTTCTGACGTATCTTTTAAAGTTAGGAAAGGTTAGAAACGAACATGCCTTCCTAATGTGTAAATACTACTTTTCTCCCGACGGATGTTATTTAACATTGGATTAAAATATCAGAATGCTCCTAATTTTTGAATGGTTATTGGTTGATTTATATTTTTAGTTTAGTCTTCATGAATTTTCTCCTAGATCGTATATGCCTGCGTGTTTATGTAGTACAGGTCGGTGCGTATGAAGACCTTTGCCAAAGACAAATTTCTTTGTCTGGTTTCCGCTAGCGCTGGATAGAGAAATTTTTTTTTTATATTTTTACTCATTTATATTTTATTTGGAATGAGTTCGTGCTTCGGCATCTGTGCTGGCTGAGTATGCTGAATTTCAGCATGTTGATAGGCTCTGTGAAAGGTGTCTTACTTCAACAACCTAGTCTTCTTTTGTTTTAAAATTTGATTTTTAGTTGGAAGGATTCTCAGGCATATTGCTGTGATCAGAGGGAGTTTGTTGAAGACAGTTATCAGTTTTTAAAATAGTAGTTTTTTTTACCTTAAAGTAAATTTTTCCTGGAGCATTTGTCATCTAAGTAACTTGTGTCAAGTAGTGGCCTTCAAGTAGCGCTATTGGGGGTTCACTTGTTATGACAATGTTTGAAGTTGTTTGACGTCAGGGATGAATTGTGTTGGACAAGTTTGAGTTGGTTAAGTGGATTCGGGTAGATATTGAACTACATTATATTGAACTGTTTTAGAATTTCATTACACATTACATTTTTATATATATTTAATTAGCAATTTGTAGCCAATCATTTGTGAGATGGGGATTATCGCTAGTAATTTCAAATTTCATATTTTAGAAATTGTATACTGCATACCTTGACTTCATTATATTGTGATTTGTGATCTATCATGTAAAATGTTACTGAATGCTTTTGAGTATTTTGAATCAACGAATGGGGGGTCTGAAGAATGTGTCCTTACTAATATTTTTATGTGTGATATGTTTTAGTTAAATTTTATAAATTTATTTAAATGTTTAATCATTGAGTGGCTTTGCGTTCTGTGGTTCCCAACTTTTGTCTTTGCGGATATGGTGGAGTTATTCTATTTTAAGTGGTTGGAGTTATTCATGGTATTTCAGCTCTGGTGGACACTTGCATGTCGTATAGGTGTAATGTCATGTTTTAGTAGTCTTTGGGCACTGACCATACTTTTTATTCCATCCCAGTGTCAAGAGGGGGGCATTTAATAGATGTAAAACCCTATTACCTGTCTTGACACTGCTCGGGAAATATCTCCTCTATATTTCACTTTTACTCTGCTATACACTTTACATTCTATCTTTCTTAAGTAATACATTCATTCTACTTTTCTTTATTTATCCATATAAAATATCTTTTACTAATACAATAAGGTTATTCTTTATTTCACTTACCGTTCATATATTCCTGCCATCTTATCTTTAAATCCTTTTTAAGTTGTTTATTTATCGTATGTATTTTCCGACTTACGTTTTTCAGCCATCCACGTTTCAGGCAATCAGGAGCATAGAATTCATTTCGAATGACGAGTGTTTTACAGCCGCCACTAGATGGCGTTGCTCGTTTGAAACCACTGCACATCGTTCGTACGACGTTTCGTCACGATGTCCTTCGAGAATCTTCTTCTACTGCTCCGTGATTGGTTTTTCCATTCACCCGGTTTATATAAGTAAAGATGTAATATCTTCCCTTTACCACTTTAGTACTTTTTTTCTTTGCTTTGCTTTGCGTTAGTATTTTAACAGTGTTGCGTGGAGGAATTTCAAAGTGTGTGATGGCGTTCGATGTTGACATTTAAGTTCATTTTATATGTCTTCATATAAAAGCTGTTTTCTATATTTCTTCATTCAACGTTTTGTCGCCGATCACGTATTCATTTAAGTGAGCCATATTGTTTTATCATGGGCTCTGGAATTGCTGAGAAACTTTGTTTAAGTGTTTTCCGAAACGAAGGACTGTGATTCATCATGAAACGTGTCGGCAGTTGTTATGAAAGTAAATCTTTATCTTCAGTCATTTAAATGTTCTTCCGTGCTGCTCTTTAATCAGATGTCATTTAGATAGAAGCTGATAGTGTTTTGTGTATTGACGGGAATGTTTATTTTTCATGAAGACTTCCAGATCGTATGGCCACTCGATGATCCTGTTCTTCATATGTCATGAGGGTTTGCTTTACTTTATTTTTGTTAAACCTATTTTAATAGTTTAATACGTTTATATATAAACTTAAGATTTACTTGTTGTATTATATTCTAGTTAATGCATATTTCTGCTTTTTGGTTTTTAATAAACTTTAGTTTGTTTTTAAACTTTCTTGTAATTATTTCACCACCATTTGATTTCATAAACTTTTACATTTAGGGATTAACAGCTTATGTTTCCATTGAGTATTTTTGCTCTGCTAACTTAACTTATAACTTAAATTTAATCGACATCAAAATTTGCGCTTTTTCGTGATTATTTGACGAAATTCGTGTTTTTTTAGCGATCCTTTGACAGAATTCACGCTTTTTCCGCCATCCTTTCACGAAATTGGCATTTTATTCGCGACCCTTTGACGAAATTTGCTTTTTTCCGCGATCGTTTGCGACGAATTTGGCGATGTATGTCTGAATTTTCTAAGTGATGACCGATTTTTCATAATTTTCGGAACCAAATGCATTAATTTTTCGGAAAATGCGGAACAGAATCACCACTGAATTCTCCAATCGGTCGCGGAAAATAATGCGAAACGCGTCAACCAATCGCGGGGTAAAAAAAGTGAAATTTGTCTATCGATTGCGGCAGGGAAAAACCATGAATTGCAACAATCTTTCGCGGAAAAAAAAAACTTGCAAAATGTGTCAATCGATCGCGCGAAAATATCATGAAATTTGCAAGCCGTTCGCAGGAGTTGATCGTAGTTTCAAAATGTAAAATTTTCCAGAAAAGGGTGAAATTTTTTGGGCAGGAGCCTCCCGCCCACGATATTCTTTTGGGCGGGATTTCAAAATTTTGGGCGCGAATCCCGCCCTGAAATTCAAGCCCTGCAGTTGCATAAAATATCAGTCTTCTAGAAACTTATAATGCAACTTTACTAATTTTAATATTTTTTTCTTTAAATGAAAATAACACTTTTGCGGACAAAAAAATCTCCAGCGGACAATTTTTGTCTGTACTAATGAAATCAATTTTAAAAATTGTACGCAACTTTCGAACATTTTTTTCCCTGCAAAAAACGAGAATTTCGGCAAAGGATCGCGGGAAAAATGCAAATTTCGTCAAAGGATAGTGAAACAAATGCAAATTTCGTCTAAAGATCATGAAACAAACACGAATTTCATTAAATGATCGCAGACAAACCGCAAATTTCATCAAAGGATTGCGGACAAACCGCAAATTTCGTCAAAGGATTGCAGACAAAATGCGAATTTCGTAAAAAGATTGCACAAAAACGTGAATTACGTCTAAAGATCCTGAAGAAAAAAAACACAAATTTCGGCAAAGGATCACGGAAATATGTGAATTTTGTCAAAGCATCGTGGAACAAACGTGAATTTCGTCACTGTATTGTGGGAAAAAACACAAATTTTGTCAAAAGGCCATGGATAAAACATGAATTTCATCAAAGGATCATAGAAAAACATAAATTTTGTCAAAGAATTATGAAAAAAAAAAAAAAAAAAAAAAAAAATGCTACTTTCCTCAAAAGGCCGGGGAAAAAAAAATGCGAATTTTGTCAAGGAATCGCAAAAAACACAAAATTCGTCAAAGGATCGCGGAAAAAACATAAATTTCATCAGAAGTCCGCGAAAAACAAAAAACCACGAATTTCGTCAAAAGATTGCTGCAAGAAAAAAAAAAAAAAAAAAAAAACTAATTTTATCAAAGGGTTGAAGAAAAAAAAAATCTGAGCTTTTCGCGCATAAAGGCAGTAAAAGTTCCTCCTCTTTTTTTTTTTTTTGCTGAGCCTGTAGCATGTCTGAAGGTTGTATGTGGTGTGTGTGATTGTGAAATGGTAAAAAAAAAAAAAAACTTGAGCACACATTTTCAAGGACACCACTTTTGTCAAAATATTAATTGGAAATTACTCTGGGCTAAAAATTTGGAAAACATATTTAAAAAAGAGAAATATGTACTTTTCGGTTAACCGGGAGCCAGTGTTAGATATATATATAAATATACATACATACACTATGACGCAAAAGTTTAGACAATGACGTCATTCAGCTTTAAAATGTAGAATTATGACGTCAGAATTACAAAAACCTGTAAATATATTCAAAAACTGATTTAAAATGCTATGTACAAAAGACAGTCGTTTTATTTGCTATAATACTAATTTTTTTCATAAAAATTCAAATGTGCTTGTCGCAAAAGTTTAGACACTATTCTAAATTTCTTTGAATATTCGCTGGCATATGCAAATTTAGAATCGATGATGTCACAAATTTGGAGTACTTAAGTTCTGCAAACGATTGCGCTTCATAGTCGACATGCCGAGAGCTAAAGAAATTCAAGTGAATGAGGTTTCAAGGATTTGGCAGTTGAAAGGTGAAGGGAAGAGCGTTTCTGAAATTTCTGCTATTATTAATAGGTCAAAAAAATCTATTTATCGAGTGGTTCCGAATATAAAGCAAAATGTCGGTCTGGGAGGCCACGTGTGACAAATGTACAAGAGGATCGCCTGATACAAAGACTAGCGAGTACTCAACAAATGAGCGTACGAGGAGTTCAAAGCTCATCGGGACTCTCTGTATCAAAGGATACGATTCGTAGACGAATTTTGGAAAAAGGAACAATCGTTTATAGCAAAATGCAGAAGAAACCAGCTCTGAAACCACATCATAAGTTACAAAGACTTATGTGGGCTCAAAAGCATATGTCATATGGAGAGAAATGGCAGTCAGTCATATTTAGCAATGAAAAAAAGTGCAATCTGGATGGTCCAGATGGTTGTTCATCGTATTGGCATGACTTGCGGAAGGAACCTCGACGTTTTTTTAGTCGCAGACAAGGAGGGGGCTCGGTGATGGTTTGGGCAGCCTTTTGCTATAATGGACAAATATCTCTGACCTTCACCAGTGGTTGTCAAACTTCACAGCATTATACAGACATTAGAAGAAAACCTACTGCCATTTGCTGAGCTTCTAGGGGGTCCTCAGTGGGAATTTCAGCAAGACAATGCTTCAATTCACACTGCAAAACATTCAAAATCTTGGTTTAATTCCCATAATATAAGAGTTCTCGACTGGCCAGCATGTAGCCCAGATCTTAACCCTATAGAAAACCTTTGGAGCATCATGTGTCGCAAAGTTTATAGCAACGCTAGACAATACTCTTCTGAAAAGGAACTTAAGACATCTATTGAGAATGCATGGTACGATATCGATCCACAAACTATGCAAGATTTAGTTTCTTCCATGCAATCTCGTGTATATGACGTAATACATAAGCATGGATGCGCAACCAGGTTTTAAAAATTGTTTATTTCGATTTTATTTAATTTGTGTCTAAACTTTTGAGACAGCAGTTTATTTTTGTTACCATTTAATTTATTGCAATATGCACAATTCCACTTTTCTTTGTTATAAATATTGTTTATATGTACAGCACATTAATTTCAAGCAGTGATTTGAAAATTGAATAAATATTTTTCAAAGTATGCAAGAATTTCTTCATTGTCTAAACTTTTGTGTCATAGTGTATATGTGCATATACTTATATATACATACCCGGTAGCAGAAAGTTATTGTTGTGTCTGCGACAGCAATTTAGTGGAATGAAAATTGTCTGCGGGAGTAGCGTGTTACATTTTCTTATGTACAAACATTATGAGTGTCAAAATAAACAGCGTTCTTACTGATTAATACCAGGGGTGATTCTGAGTTAAAAAAAAAAAAAAAGAAAGAAAGAAAAAATTCTGAAATTCACAGCAAAATTTCCAAAAGGTTACAACAGAGAGGGGGGGGGGGCGCAGGGAGCGAAAATCCACTACCGGCACTAATTATGTGTTTTTCTTGCGCACTTTTGATGAAATTTGGGTTTTTTCGCGATCTTTTGACGAAATATGCCGTTCATCTCGATCTTTTGACGAAATTTGCCGTTTTTTCGCGATCTTTTCACGAAATCTGCTGTTTTTTTGCGATCTTATGCGGAAATTCCTCGTTTTTTTCGCGATCTTTTGTCGAAATTTGCCGTTTTTTGCGATCCTTTGACAAAAATGAGCTTTTTTTCACGATCCTTTACGAACTTCGTGTTTTTTCCTCGATTCTTTGACGAACTTCGTGTTTTTTCCTCGATTCTTTGATGAACTTCGTGTTTTTTCTGCGATTCTGTGACAGAAATTTGCGTTTTTTCGGCACCTCTGGGACGAAATTCACGTTTTTCCCGGGATCTTTTGACGAAATCCGCGTTTTTACAGCGATCCTTTGGCAGAAATTTGCACTTTTTGCGATTTTTTGATGAAATTCCGCAAATTTAATTCCGATCTTTTGACACAAATTTTCCTTTTTTCGCGATCCTTTGACAATAATCTGCGTTTTTCGTGATCCTTTGACAATAATCTGCGTTTTTCGTGATCCTTTGACAGAAATTTGCGTTTTTTCGCGATCGTTTTACAAAAATTTGCGTTTTTTCGCGATTGTTTTACAAAAATTTGCGTTTTTTTGCGATCGTTTTACAAAAATTTGCGTTTTTCCGCGATCGTTTTACAGAAATTTGCATTTTTCCGTGATTGTCTGACTAAATTCATGTTTTTTCCTCGATCCTTTGATGAAATTCAAGTTTCTTCTGCGATTTTGTGACAGAAATTTGCGTTTTTCTTGCGCCCCTGGAACGAAATTCACGTTTTTTTTCGGGATTTTTGGATAAAATTCAAGTTTGTACAGCGTTATTTTGGCAGAAATTTACGCTTTTCGAGATCTTCTGACGAAATTCCTCATTCTTTCCGCAATCCTTTGACATAAATTTGCGTTTGCTCGCGATCATTTGACATAAATTTGCGTTTTTTCGCGATCATTTGACTAAATTTGCGTTTATCCCACAATCGTTTGTCTAAATTCGCGTTCTTTCCGCGATCCTTTTATTAAATTCGCATTCTTTCCGCGATCCTTTGACGAAATTCGTGTTTTTACCGCGATCCTGTGACAGAAATTTGCATTTTTTCTACAACCCTCTGGGACGAGATTCATGTTTTTTTTCTGGTCTCTTTTGACGAAATTCACGTTTTTATAGCGACCCTTTGGCTATAAATTACCGATTTTTTATGCGAACGATTGCCGAAATTGATATTTTTTGGCGACCATTTGTCGAATTCGCGATATTTTTTGTCAGAATTTTCGTACTTTTTTTTTTTTTTAAAGGAAATACTTTTTTTTTTCCAAGTTGGCAAATTTATCTGCAAGGTCCAAAATAAATCTGCGACGCACGTCGCGCGTCTCGAACTTTCTGCTACCGGGTATACATACACATTAGGGATGCAACGGATATCCGGCAAATATCCGATATCCGGCATATCCGGCTGATTTTTCAATATCCGAAATACCGTCGGATATCCAAATCACAATCACCGGATATCCGACTTCTCTGCCGGATATCCGGCAATATGTAGCAAAGTAAATATATAAGGATAAGAGAAATCGTTTGATCCAAACAATGCCGAACAACTTTTGTTTATAATGCAAAATATGAAAGTAAGTCCACTATTCATGAGTAAAAGGTAATTCTCAAAAGTTTAAAGAATTGCCAGCTTTCCTAACATTTGTATTAGAACTCTTTATAATAAATTTAAGAATTTATGTTTACATCTTTTAGAAAATTGTACCTTTACTTTCAGAATGTGAAACAAAATCTGAAATTGTTTATTAAACTATGACTTTATTAATTTTCTTTCTCTCTTTCTTCTATCATCAATAGAAGAAAGTATTGTAACTGAGATTTTTTCGATTTCTGGTTTTCGGTAGTCTTGGACGTTTTATTGGTCAGAGATCCCAAAACATGTTTATACAAATTGTCTGTCTGTCATCATACCATCAAAAAGTGTATGAAGTTGTGCATAGAATTGAACCAAATTTTTTGTGAATGTTTTTGGCTATAGCCAGCTGGCCCTCCTTCAATATTGGAACATTCTACTAGAAGGGGGTGCTGTAATCGTGATTTTTGTGCCATTTTCATTATTGCGTCATCAAAAAGTGTATGAAGTTATGAATTGAACCAAATTTTTTGTGTATGTTTTTGGCTGTGGCCAGCAAGTCCTTCTTCAATATGGAAGCATTCTGTCGGAAGAAAGTGCTGTAATTGCGATTTTTGTGCCATTTTCATTATTGTACTATCGAAAAGTGTATGTTAAATATGTAATCATAAGTTATCCATATAATTCAACAAAATTTTTTGTGTATGTTTTTGGCTATGTCCAGCAGGTTCTCCTTTAAATTGGAAATATTCTGCCAGAAGGGTGCGCTGTAATAGTGATTTTTGTGCCATTTTCATTCTTGTGCCATCGAAAAGTGTATGAAGTTATGTATGGAATTGAACCACTTTTTGGGGGTATGTTTGTGGCTATGGCCAACTGGTCCTCCTTCAATTTGAAAATATTCTGCTGGAAGGGGGCGCTATAATAGTGATTTTTGTGTTATTTCCATTATTTTATCATCGAAAAGTGTATGAAGCTAAGCATACAATTGAACCAATTTTTTTGTGTACATTTTTGGCTATGGCCGGCAGTTTTTTCTTGAATTTGGAAATATTCCGCCAGAAGGTGGCACTGTGACAGCATTTTTTGTAAAATTTTCTCAATTTTTCTGAGTTTTTTGTACTGTATATTGGTGGCTCGTGAAGCCATGGGAACTTCGCATCCTGCTAAGCTGGCTATTCACAATCAGCTGATGTACAGCAGAATAACGAAAAAAAATATTGATTTTAATAAATATCATGATTGAGATTAACTTATTCTTATTTTGATTTATTGACGAATAGAAATTTTAGATCAAAATCAAAGTTGTATAATATTGAACTAATAATATCGAAGTATTAGCATTTGGAAGTACTTTTTGAAATATTAAGATGTATGAGATAGAAAAATGTTTTGGGATTGGCACATCCAATTAGTTATTTTTGTAACTTCATTACAAATAAAATAATTAAAATTAAAAGTAATTTTCTTTTTACTTATAAATATCACAGTAATTTAACTTAAAATAAAACTAAATGTGACTCAAAGCAAAACAGTATTAAATAATTAAAACAGAAAAAAGACATCAACTAAACCTATATTTGGAGAAAATAACTCTTTAATCATGGATAATATTAGTAGATATTTTATGTTTAAATTATAAAAAGAACGTATGTATTTCTTTGTGAAAATACTCTTCAATTATAAAGCCTATTAATTGGTTAAAATTTTTTACACAAATTATCAGCATTTCATTGCGCAAATTAATTATTAGCAATTACCAATATAGTCAATGCCATATCAAAATCCAGTAGCAATTATCAGCATTTGCATTTCATTGTACAAATAAACAGAATATTTTAATGTTTAAATTACATTTTTTATACAACATTATTAATATACATTACATGGCTTGAATGGCAGATACATGTCTTGAATTTCGGGATGGGATGGCAGGATTCGTGCCCTAAAGAACATTGGGGACGGGAAGCTCCTGTTTCCAAAAAATCATTTTCCGAAAATGTTTCTTTGTAAAACGACGATGAAGTGTCGGGACCGACTGACAAATTTCATGATATTTTCCACTATCGATTTGCAGTTTTCACAGTTTCTTCTTACAATAAATTGACAAAATTAGTGTTTGTTTTTCTGCATCTGACCAAAAAAGTTTGCGATTTTTCTCCTCGACCAACTGACGAATTTCTTGATTTTTTTCTGGAGACCGATTGGTGAATTCCATTAAAAAATTTTTCGCAATCAATTGACAAATTTAGAAATTTTATTCTGTGACCGATTGGCAAATTTCCCTGTTTGTTCTTGTGACATACTAATGAAAGTAACGATTGTTTTTCTGCATCTGATTGAAAATTTTCGCATTTTTTCTCTGCGACCGGATGAGGAATTTCACGGTATTTGCTCGTGACGGATTGACAAATTTCACGATACTTTTCCATGATCGATTGACGAATTTCATGATATTTTCCCATTTTCGTTTTCCCATGAGCTTCAGTTTTTTTCTCGCAACCAATCGATAAATTATTTTATTTATTTTCACCATGATTGACGAAATCAGCAATGTTTTTTTGGTACTTTTCGGTTAGCCGGGCGCCAATGTTATATATACATATGTATTATAGGTCAAAACTGGGAAATTTCATTAGCAGCCACTGGCCGGTAAGACTAGTTTTTTAAATGGCCACTTTCTTTAAACTAGTGGCCACTTTTTTATTTAAAAATAATAAATAGTGTAAAGCTTCTGTAAGTATTAATCTAAAACTGAATACTAGATTAATTTTAACACAATTATTCTAATTGGTAAACAAATCATATTAGATGTAAATCTCCAACTGGGCGAAAAATGTCCGGACCAGGATTCGAACCCGGGATCTCCTGGCTGAAGCCGCCAGTGCTCTGCCATCTGAGCTATCCCGGACGATTCTGGTCGAACTTTTTCACCCAGCTAACCTTGATGATTATAGCATCTGGTCTGAAACCTGGTTCAGCTCAACAGAATAAATCTCAGGTAATGGAACTCCAGAAATCGCTGGATACGAAATTACACTAGATTAATTTTAACACAATTATTCTAATTGGTAAACAAATCATATTAGATGTAAATCTCCAACAGCCAGGAGATCCCGGGTTCGAATCCTGGTCCGGACATTTTTCGCCCAGTTGGAGATTATCTAATATGATTTGTTTACCAATTAGAATAATTGTGTTAAAATTAATCTAGTGTAATTTCGTATCCAGCGATTTCTGGAGTTCCATTACCTGAGATTTATTCTGTTGAGCTGAACCAGGTTTCAGACCAGATGCTATAATCATCAAGGTTAGCTGGGTGAAAAAGTTCGACCAGAATCGTCCGGGATAGCTCAGATGGCAGAGCACTGGCGGCTTCAGCCAGGAGATCCCGGGTTCGAATCCTGGTCCGGACATTTTTCGCCCAGTTGGAGATTTACATCTAATATAAAACTGAATAGCCCAAATAAATATGGTAATATAAATATATTAGAACCAAAAAAAGTAGAATTCTTGATGAAATGCAAGAAAATTTTATTCTCTCCTTGTAAAAAAGTGGCCGGAATGTGGCCGTTGATAGACAATTTTGCACTAGCCACTTTTTCTCATTTACTGGCCCTGTGGCCGGTGGCTAGTGCTAATTTTGACCTTTAATATGTATGTATATCTATATATACATATATATGTATATATATACACACACATATATACATGTATACATATAGCTTTTATGCATGTATAAATATACATATATATGTATATATAGGTATACATACATACATATATATAACACTGGCACCCGGCTAACCGAAAAGTACCGTTTTTTCCTATGACCGTTTTACATATTTTGCGATGTTTTTCCTGTGCACCCAAAATTGGAAATAACTAAAAGGGCAGCAAAGGCCGCCGGAGACTAAGCTCTACCAAATTGGACAATAGTCAGCACTAAACAAAATGAGATTACACTTGTGGTGCACATGAAAAAAAAAAAAAAAAAAACTTTGATGAACTTCAAAAAAACATATTTAGAAACAGCAAACTAGTTGTTTCTCGCAATTAACAGAAATTAGGACATGACTTTTTGAAATCAACCTTTTCTTGTGTAATAGAAGAAAGCAATTGACTATTCCCTTTTCAAACTTTGGATATGGATTTAAAATTCCAACGCATAGAACATAGTTCAATTAACAAAAATACCAGGGATTACAGTTTTGAATATAATTCCATTAAGGATATAATAAAACAAATTTGTTCAGAAGTGACATACCATCACCGATATGCATTATTCGTGTAAGTTAAAAATGAATGCACATCAGATTTTGCAAAGTTTTCTAAAACTTTTTAAGAGAGCATAACTATGTGTTTCCGATAATTTCTAAAGTTATAAAAGTCGCAGGGTTGTTTTGTTTAAACGACGCTGATTTAAACCGTGGTTTTTTTTTTTTAAAAACCATGCTGTTTTTTTTCTCTTTTTCCCTATTGTTTTCATTTATTTTACACATTGTTGAAAAATGCAAAATCCAAGTTATGCAGAAGCTACAAGCAAAACTTTAGAAAAATGATGAATTAATAAACTTGTAAAGTAACATTTTTAGTCAAACTTTTCTTATACGCTTTAAGTCTACATGGCAGACTAATTTTTCTAAAATTAGCTGGGGAAAAGAAAAAAAAAAAAAGTAGTTAGTTTTCTTTCTTCTGCTTTTTCAAGCCTTTTATTTTAAAAAATAGCCAAAATGGCAGATTCTAGCTAAAAATACACTTACTACTTAGATTGCTTGATTAGTTAAGATTTACTAAGGATTACATTATGCTTCAATGATGACATAATCATAAGTAATTCTCTCCATTGGTTACTCTTTGTTCTGTATGCTAATGAAGGATTGGCGGTGAGTTTTCTTTGTTGTATCATGGCTATTGGGTTTAGTAAGCTTTTTTTTTTTCTTTCATTCCTACATTGGGATTGAGGTTTTGCATTATGATTTATTTTATTGTTACCAGCAGGGTTAGCATGGTTTAAATCAATTGGTTAACCAACTGGTTTTTTAGAAAAAATCTAATATAACATTCTCATTTTTGTAATTTAAGTGTTTCAAATTATCGGATATAAATAATTTCTACTTTTAACCAGGGATGTAGTGGAGGGTATATGCAGGTATGCGACATATACCTTCTGAATTTTTAAGATTGACAACTTTTATAAATCTACTTTCCATTTTAAGATCAATGTTTTCAGTAGTCTAAAAAGCTGGTAAATAGGTATTTCTGCTTATTTTACTGTCGCCCCCCCCCCTTTTTTTACCTGGCAGTTTCTGAGAAGTGTCAAATGACAATATACAATACTTCTTGAAACGTGTAAAGACTCTACTGCTAAATTCAAATCATTCCAGGAATTCTTTATAAAAAGCTTAAAAGCTTTACTTTTAATAAAAGATAATTGTTCATGTAGTGTTTTAACAGAAAAATCAGACATATCATATTGCAAATATTTCAAAGAAATGATTTTGAATAGCCATTGGAAATTATATTGTATTTATGAAACTACACCATATATTTATTTATAGGACTATAGTAATCAAAAAATTGTTTATTAAGATTTTCAAGGTATCAATGTTTCACTATGTAGAGCATTTTATTCATGGAACATAAGACATAACTTTTACTAAAAATGTTAAATTATTTCAATTTTCTACATAATTATTGTAATTATTTAATTTAAATTATTTTTAAATGAAGTTTTATTACTTACATATTCAACAATGTTTATTTTTATCAATAAATATGGATGTATATGTAATAGAAAAATATATTTTTAAAAAACCCGGTTTAAACAAAAAAAAAACCTGTTTTTTTTTTTTTTTTTTTTAACTGGTTTTTTACCAACCCTGAAAAGTTGCTCTGTGCTGTTTGTCAAAAGTGTAACTTGTGAAAGAGGCTAAACTACGCAAAATGGAATAAAATCTAAATTAAGAAATTCATTTAGCAACCCGATTGTTAATTGCCCATAACATTAGGTGAAGGTTGAAAAATAGACATGATATATATAAAACTTGATTCTGTTCCTTTGTTTTAATAAAATAAAAATTTTGAATAATTATCTTGAGTTGTTAATTTAAATTGTTTCAATGGTATTTTGTCATGTCTGTATAAATGTAATTCTTTAAGTAGCACATAAAAAATAACGGGGTTTAAAGATTTTTTTTTTCCTTTCTAACAATTCAACTCCCCTGCATTTATAAATTTTGGGTATGAAACTCCCCTTGGGAAAACTTGAATTACAAGCCCTGATATTCAAAGAGATATAGTTTTTGTAAATTATATTTCAATACATTTAAAATGTTTTAATGATGTGTGAAACATGTTTGTAATTTATTGTTCTGAGATGACATTATATAGAGAAATAATTTACTATATAATTAAAAACATATCTAGTGCCGGATATCCGATCGGATATCCGGCCGGATATCCGAATCCGGCAGGCGAAGGAGCTTCGGATATCCGGTATCCGATATCCGGCAAAATCAATATCCGGTGCATCCCTAATACACATATATATATATGTGTGTGCGTATATACAATATATGTATATATATAGATGTGTATGTATATATAACACTGGCACCCGGTTAACCGGAAAGTACCGAGTAGAGATGCAACGAATATTCGGCCCATTCGGCCTGTCTGCCGAATATTCGGCTTCGGCCGAATATCAAGTCCATTATTCGGCCTTGGCCGAATAGTAATACTGTAATAAATGTTTTTATATTTACACAGTATAACTTTTTAATTTGACAATTTATATTCATCATGTATAATGAAAATTTTATTTGAAATTAACAAACACTTTTTTCCCATTAACTTTCATACCTTGAATGGGTTTTATCTACCCATTTTTATATAAGAGGCTAATTTAGGAATCATGTTAAAAAAATTTTATGCTGTATCACTAAGTACAAAAAGTATCTGTAATACGCTAACATAATCTGTTAAATTTAAAATTAATCAATAGAGTCAAAACACTATTAAACACTAGTGTCGTGAAGGAAATTTTCACCTTGTTATTAATAAACTTTATAACATACAAACATACTTATAACTACTTAAAAGGCATATCTCATAGATCTCAGGGTTGCATTAAATAATATTTTTTATATGTTTATGTCACCTTTTAAGTAGTTTGAACTACACACATTGAACTAATTTCTTCTTAGGAATTTTTAACTCATTAATTTGTATTTCAGTTAATCTTGAACAAGCTAATGGCGAATGATTAAAATGTGTAAAAGATTTTTTTTACCTACAACAATGAAATCATTTGTTGATCTTTGGTATGTTAGAGCATCAGATACTGTTAAATGCAATGAATGTAATTTGCTTTTCCTTACAGATATTTCCTTCCTCTGAATCTAAAAACACTCACTATGCACTTCTTAATAGTGCTATCTGCTGACAGCAAAGAAAAAAAAAACAATGATAATAATAATGATAAAAAATGTTTGTTAATTGTGAACTTTATAAAGTCTACAATGATCTCTTTCCACCATTTTAGAGGATATTCCTTTCATCCATTCTATCAGTGGTTTTTCTTAAGATATTAAGATTTCTTGTTTTTTATTTTATTTCATCTGAAAGCTGAAACATAGGTTTCCTAGTACTTTTAAAATTTTGTCATTATTTTAAAATGTAACAACACACATAATATCTATTAAAATGTAACGACAGTACCTGATGAGGAACTTTTGCTAAGAGTTTCTTTTTTTGGCTGAATTATATTATTGCAGCAATTTTTAGGCCGAACATAGCCGAATATTTTTTCAGAGTAAAGTAATGCTTTCAAAAATTAAAAATTTGTATATAAATAATTTTTTTAAAGAAAACAATACATTTTAATGGTGAAATATACAAGAATTGTGCATATAGTGCATACTATATTTTGTTTTTAGGCAAAAATAAGTTCATTATTCGGCGGCCGAATATTCGGCTGTAACTTGGCCGAATATTCGGTATTCGGCCAAACCACTATTCGTTGCATCACTAGTACCGAGGAATATTCCCAACTCCAAGAACAAATCAGCTCTGAAGCTTCTGAAAGCTTTTAAAAGCATCTTTATTGTTTATGTATGGTTCTGCTTACCCTTCCAATTGTAGAAATTCTACAAGAAGTTAGATGATGAAAAGTTATAAGCAAAATTAATGAGAATGCATCATGCTTACCATGATTTAAATAAAATGATAAAAAATTCCTAGTTTAATGCATTATTTATTCATTAAAATTACATGCAAAATTTGCAGACAGATTATGAAATCTTAAAAGCTTGTCGCAGACAGCTACAAAACTCGGTACTACTTGCGGATTCGCCCGGAGCCCGCCATCTTGTTTCTTTGTTGATCATCGCCGATTTTAAATTCCTTTATTTGGATTTATTTTTGTTGTTGTTTATGTTATTAAATTAAGCATAAAGTGGTTATAAATGACCATCAAAGAAACAAGATGGTGGACTCTGGGCGAATTCGCAAATTGTTCTGAAAATTTTCTGCCACTGGGTCAGACGGAGATGACATTAAAAAATCATCAGTTCAATTTATTTACATTTTAAAGTAAATGAATATTATTATAATGTTATAATTAATATACTACCCTCTAGAAATATTTGGGTCATTTTTAAAAAAATTGCTAACACCCCGCCCCTGGACTTTGGTGCTTATTTTTTTATATTTGTTTAATTATTTAGACAAAAAGACATTAATATGCTAACTTATGTACTGTTTGCTATACAATGTGCCATTTATTTTAAATGTCTGATGAATTTCAATGCTAAAAAAATAACAAAACACTCATGACAAAATAAATGAGTATTTAATGAATTTTTTAGTGGAATTTAGCATGAATGCACACAAAATGAACAGAGCATTTAAGATCTGCATAATCTTTGTTATTTTAGCAGTATAGCACAAAATTAGCACTCGCCACTCATCGAGTAACACTTAAAATGTGGCGATTAACTTTATTGTCCTTACTCGCCAAACTCAATGGGCACCACTCGCCAAACGCGATGGTTGAAAGATCGATGCCAGGGGGGAAAGGAGTGAAATTCGTTTGGAATTTACGGCGTTTAAATCGGCGATTCTCCCGAACGTAAGAAAAGAAAGGAGCAGGGGTGAATCTGTCTCGAATTTTCTGAAAATCTAAAGCATTTGGTTCCGAAAAAACAAACAAACAAAAAAAAAAAACTGGTCATCTGTCTGAAAATTCGGACATAAAAATATCGCTAATTTCGATATGGTCGCCGAAAAAAATCATCGTCAATCGTTCCTAGAAAAAAATCACCAATTCCGTCAAAGAATCGCGAAAAAACGTGAATTTTGCCCAAAAACCACGTAAAAAACGCGAATTACTTCAAAACATCGTGGAAAAAATGCAAATTTTGTGAAAAGATCGCCGAGAAAACGCAACTTTTGTGACAAGATCGTGGAAAAACGCAAATTTCGTCAAAAAATCGCAGTAAAAATGCAAATTTCGATAAAGAATTGCGAAAAACAATCACAAAATTCTTCAAAGTATCACGGAAAAATGCAAATTTCGTGAAAAGATTGCAGAAAAACCGCAACTTTCGTGACAAGATCGCGAAAAAACAAATTTCGTCAAAAAATCACGGAAAAAACACAAATTTCGTGAAACAATCGCGAAAAAAACGAAAATTTCGACAAAGAATCGTGAAAAAGAATCACAAAATTCTTCAAGGTATCACGGAAAAATGTATATTTCGTGAAAAGATTGCAGAAAAAATGCAAAATTCATGAAAAGATCGCAGAAAAACGCAAATTTCGACTAAGAATCGCGAAAAAGAATCACAAAATTCTTCAAAGTAACGCGGATAAAATGAAAAATTCGTGAAAAGATGGCGGATAAAATGCAAAATTCGCGAAAAGATAGTGGGAAAAACGCAAAATTCTTGGAAAGATCGCGGAAAAAAAAGCAAATTTCATGAAAAGATTGCGTAGAAAATGCAACTTTCGTGACAAAATCGCGGAAAAAAATGCAAATTTTGTGAAAAGATCGCGGAAAAACACAAATTTCGAGAAAAGATCGTGGAAAAAATGCAAATTTCGTCAAAAGATCGCAGGAAAACGCAAATTTCATCAAAAGATCGCGGAAAAACGCAAATTTTGTGAAAAGATCGTGGAAAAAATGCAAACTGTGACAAAGAATCACAAAATTCTTCAAAATATCGCAGAAAAACACAAATTTCATGAAAAGATTGTGAAAAAACGCAAAATTCGTGAAACGATCGCAGATAAAACACAAAATTCGTGAAAAGATCGCAGAAAAAATGCAAAATTCATGAAAAGATCGCGGAGAAAACGCAACTTTCATGACAAAATCTTGGAAAAAAACGCAAATTTCGTGAAAAGATCGCGAAAAAACACAAATTTCGAGAAAATATTGCAGAATAACAGAATTTTTGGAATTGGCATTTAAAAAAAAAAAAAAATTTTTTTGAAAACAAATTTTCTTTTTTCAAAAGACTGCCACAAGAAAAGTTGAATACATTTTTCAAAATTGGGTATATCATTTTAAACAGAAGAATATTATCTTTAAAATAATAAAAACTGCAACAAAATATTTTACACCGTTCTAGAGATAGAGCACTTGAAAATTTTTATCGAAAATCGCGAATGGGAAATGGTGCCAGGGATGTCATCTTTGGCGGCCTGTATCTCGGGCCAGGAATTTTTTTGGACAAAATTAAAAATATACAGATATCTTACTTTTTCTTAAATTTTAACATATGTTCAATTCAAAAACTTCTGAGACTATGAAGGTAACCCCCTGCCTGAGTTGATATGGATTCAGCCTACGGTATAATGCTCCATAAATAGGGAAACTATTACATGTATGCATTAACAAGTCATTAATATACAAAAAGCATAAAACGTATAGTATGAAGCAAATTTACTTTTGATTCTTGAAATAATCTTTTTCTGTATATAATCGCAAACTTATGCAGATCAGCTACTTTTTTCAACTGAAGATTGGGTACCAATGCTTCCCCTAATGTGTGATTGACGAAATGTTTAGAATGATACATTAAGAGAAAAACCTACTGTCCCATTCCACTCCACTCCCCCCTAATATAAATCTACACTCATAGACACACAAAAATAAAACCAGAAAAATGCAGGTTTTTAACGAATACGCTTTTGCAATAACGGGAAAGAGTATTACCTAATCAGTACAACCAATGAATTAGTTGAGATATGTATATTAAAGTTAACGAAGCTATACAAACACATCCCTGCAGATTTGTAATAATTGAAATTAGCAAAAGTATCAACAAAAATAAAAATTACATTCTCCGATTTCGAAATGATGATCGAACAAAACAAAATTTTACACAAATATACTAACCTTTGAGTTGAAAAATGATTCTATAGATTGTACGGCAGAATCAGTCAGTTTAACAAAAATTACAGACTTGTTACTTTTATTCTCGGTAGACAACGGATAACGATGTCCTTCTTGAAGATCTGTCATATTCTACTAATATAGTTATACAGTAAATATATTTATATTAATACAGAAATAAGCATTTATTTATATTGTAATTATATTTTTTATAGTAAAATCACAGAATAGATAGACAAAGCACCCGGCACGTTTTGATTCAATCAAAACAAAACACAAGTCGCCATCTAATCGGCAAACCGGAATGAGTTGTTTCAATTCAGAAGCTTCAAAATTCGCAAACGCTTTTATTTTATTAATACTAGATTGATGTCAGTTTTAAAAAATCTAATGGAAGAAATGGATGGAAAATGCATAGTAGTTTAACTTTTGAAAGCCAACTTTTAAAATTTACTAAACATGTTTCAGGTCTGAGCGAGGGTCTGAGTCAGTCTTTGATCAATTAACCAACCAACCAAAACAACGTGTTTATCTATTATTTTTGGCGAGATTTTTGGCTTTTGGGATCTGTTTTTGACTAGTTATTACCAACGTAGTGTTTATTCAGTAAGTTAGATGAAAAAAAAATATATATATATTAATTTATTTATTTTCTGTTCTAGCATTATTTTTTTTTTAAATAATTGGATCCAACATGTCATTTTATTGCATTTATGTGTCCCTTTAGCTGCCGACCTTCCGGTTCTTTTCAAATCTAAGTAACATATTTTGAGTCACAAAATATATTTAATAAAACATTTTCTTTCTGCATGATAGTCATTTGATTGGAACAGATGTCATATTCGCCCCATATTGGCGCGATTTTTTTCGGTTGCCAATTTGGCGAAAACATAAACAGCATAAACAACATAATCCGGGTTACCACATCAAGCAAAATAACGGCACTTTGGCGCAAGTTAAGTACCTGTTGCCTATATAATATTGGCGACAGAAAAAAATCGCGCCAATATGGGGTGAATATGACATCTGTGCCATTTGATTTTATTTATTGTGTAAAATTTCTGGTTCGAAATGTTCTTATTGTTATTTATTTTCTAACATTTTAGTTAAAATAATGATAATTATTTTACTATAAACATAACTTCTTTAAAAAACACACAAAACATTTATTTAGACAATCACATTACAGCAACTACGAATACACATCTCAAAAACCCTAATAACAACATCAATATCCTCGTCGAACATCTCACGTTTTTCGTCTGAACCCAAAAAAATTAAATACATGGAGTCAGGAAAAAATGTCTATTGTTCAAGAGTTTATCTTATGAAAAAATAATTTAAATATTGTCATGTGACTTTACTTACAAATCCCTCCTTTCGCATGTCAATAATCCTCAGTAATTCCGAGACTTGTAATATGTTTTTTCATGACATCATAACTCAAATTCTTAGTCATTATATCTGCTTCCAGTTCAGACGAATTTACATATTTTGTTTCAATTTCTCCTTTCGCTCTTTCATCTTTTACAAAATGATATTTTCTACCTATATGTTTGTTGCGATTATTCACTCTTGGGTTTTTAATCCAATCAATTACAGATTGACTATCAGTACTGATTTCTATTGGACGCTTCACCATTTCTTCCTGGCTTAACTCTTCCAAGAGACCCATTAACCATTTTCCTTCACAAACAGCATCACATAAACTTAAAAGTTCAGATTCCATTGTAGAAAGCGCAACCAGTTTCTGTTTATTACTTTTCCATTCAATCAGTGATTCTCCTATCTTTACGATATATCCACCAAATGATTTTGAATCCCGTGTAGTACACCAGCTAGCATCAGAACAAAGTGATAATTGGCCCTTTTTATTTTTAATTCGAAGTTTGTAGTTTTTAGTGCCTTGAATGTACCGCAAAACTCTCTTCACTGCCTGTAAATGAATTTCTCTAGGATCTTTTGCATATTGAGACAAATTACTTAAAGTAAAAGCTAAATCTGGCCTTGTTCCTCTTACTAGATATCCTATACTTCCAAGCATTTCTAGATGTAGTGTTTCATCAATTTTATTTTCATTTTCATATTCATCTAATTTTATTCCAGAAACACCAGGGGTTTTCACACTTTTACAATTTTCCATATCAAATCTTTCTAAGATTTTTTCTGCATACTTAGCTTGCCCTAGCAAAAATTCTCCATTATTTTCTTCAATATCAATACCAAGGAATTTAATGTTTTTCTTCAGCTCTTTAATTTTTGCTTCTTTATTCAATTTTTGTATCAATTTATTTATTAATTCTTCGGATTCACTAACGATTATTCCATCATCGACATATATTCCAACTGCAATAAATTTATTATCATTTTTATTAAAAAACACGCATGGATCTGCTTTGCATGGCTGTAACCCAATTTTATCAAATATATTAACTAATTTTTCATACCAGCATCTTCCTGCTTCTGGCAACCCATATAAATTTCCTGTTACCAATAATATTTTCCCTCCTTCAATTTGTAGACCTTCAGGCGGATTCATATAAATTGCAGTTTCTAGATCTGCATTCAGATATGATGTTTCTACGTCGAAAAATCTAGTTTTGTAACCTTTCATCGCTGCGACTGCCAATAAAGTTCTAAATGATTCAGTTTTCATTACAGGACTATACGATTCTTGATAATTTGTTCCAAATTTAAGTCTTGATCCGTCGGCTACTAATCTTGCTTTATATTTTACATCTTCACCGTCTTCTTTTACAGTAAAAATCCATTTGCTTCTCAGTGCCTTCACATCTTTTGGTTTGTCAACGATTTTCCACGTTTTGTGTTCTTCTAATGAGTGTAATTCCTTTTTGATTGCTTCTATCCATTTATCCTTATCTCTAGAATTTAATGCATCTTTGTAATTCTTTGGAACTTCCTCGTGCACTAGATTCGCTAAATACTTTGGATTGGGTTTCCTAATTCGTGATGATCTTCTAGGTTCTTCAAACAACTTATTCTCATTAGTTTCTTTTTCTTGCTGTTCCTTGTTTTCATCAATTATATGATTTACTTCAGATTCTTCTGTCGCAGAATCATTCAAATCATCTGACAACGCAATTGCTTCCTTTTTCTGATTTAACTCTTCTTCATTTTCATCGGAATTATTATCTTCTTGTTCATCTATTACATTTTTATTATTGGTAATGTTGATGTATTCAAATTCATCAGTCATTTCTTCCTTGTTAGCTATATATTCATATCCCATTTTTTCTTCTATAAATACTACATCTCTGCTTTCACGTATTCTCTTTTCTTTTAAATCATACAATTTGTATGCTCGCCGATCTCTTGAATATCCGATAAACACTGCTGGTTTTGCTCTTACATCAAATTTCTTTTTATTGATATCATCGTTGCGATAAAAAGCTTTACATCCAAATACTCTCATATGCTTTACTGTTGGTTTATTATTTGACCATAATTCTAATGGCGTTTTCTTTCTCGTAGCTGTTGGAGTAACATTATATATATAAGCAGCTGTTGATACTGCTTCGGCCCAAAAGGATAAAGGTAGTTTTGCTTCTATCAGCAATGTTCTTGCAGTATTAATAACAGTCCGATTAGCCCTTTCTGCAATCCCGTTACTTTGTGGACTATGAATTGTGGTTCTTTCATTCTGTATGCCCTTCCTTTTGTAATAATTCACGAGCTCTTCATTAGTAAATTCACCACCATTATCTGATCTAACCGCTTTTACTTTCTTGCTGGTTTCATTTTCTCTTCTCTCTATTATATTTATAATTCTTTCTTTTGCTTCATCTTTACTTCTTAAAAAATCTACAAAATATCTTCTACTATATTCATCTACTACCATTAGCATGTACTTACTCCCTCCCAATGAGTGTACTTTCATTGGTCCACATAAATCAACATGTAATCTTTCTAAAATGCGTGTTGTTCTTTCTATCACATGATTAAATGGTGTTCTTGTTAATTTCCCTTGAATACATATTTCACATTTTGTTTCTTCACCATTCATCTTTTCTAATCCCCTTACAAGATTTTCTCTCGACATTCTTTGTAAGTATACATAATTTATATGCCCAAGTCTTCTATGCCATAATTCTTTCTTTGATTCATTTGTCTGTAAACAAGATTCATTTCTGTCTTCATCTGTTTCTCGTACAGCTAAGTTTATTTTAAATGTATTATCTTCGAATGTTCCTTTAGCTATTAATTCGCCTGTATTCTTTTCATAAATGGCTGCTCCTTCATTATCAAATATCACATATTTTCCTTTTCTGACTAAACTTGGAACTGACATTAAATTTTCTCTTAAATTAGGTACGCAAAGAACTTCTGTAAGTTTTATTTTTGTTTCGCCACTTTTCCTATCATAAGCCGTAACATGAACATTTCCACGATATTTCGCTTGTATTGATCGCTCGCTGTCAGCAGTTGCAATTTCTACATCTTCAGGTTTTCTTTCTACAACAATATCTTCTTTATGCGTCATATGCGAAGTGCAAGCTGAATCTAACATCCAGGTTATTTCCCTATTATTTTCAGATTCTTTACACTCATTTCTATTGAATTCATTTGACTGCAATGCATGTTCATTTGTAAAACATGTATATTCTTTTGCCTTCTTGTTTGAAACATTATTATTCTTATTATAATTCTTATTATTGCGTGAGTATTCTCTTACATCTTGAACTTTATTACTATAATAATTTTGAAAATTTTTCTTAGGTGAATACTCCCTATCATTTCGCGAGTGTGTCATATTCGATTTACTATAACAATTCCGCGCTATATGATTTGGCTTTCCGCAAACAAAACATAAAACCTTTTTCTTTTCATTAGCCCTAAATGCTTTAGACTCGTTTTCTCGAAATTTATCATATTTTCTTTCATATCTCAACAAAGTTTCTCGCATTACTTCATAAGTTATATTTGGGTTTGATGATATCGCAGTTGTTACTTCGCTATATTTCTTTGGGAGCCCTTCTATAATAAATCCTATTAATTCGCATTCATCAATCTCTGTACCCAATTCTAATATTTCATTAGCTATCCCTTGAGCTCTTATCAAATATTCTTCTATTGTTTCTCTTTCGTTTTTCTCTATTCTCGCAAGATTAATTTTTAACTGAATTCTTCTCTGATTTTCAATTCCCGCATACCGCTTTTTCAGTAATTGCCATAAATCCTTAGCTTTTTTAATCCCTCTAACAGCCATCATTTGTTCTGCGGACAACGTCAATATAATTATACCGTAAACTTCATCATTCTTTTCTAACCATGTTTTATGCGCTTTTAAACTATCGGGATCCCCTTCATTTTTTACCGGTTCATCATTTTCGATAACATCAAATAAATGTTTTGATTTAATCAAAGCTTCAACTCGCATACTCCATAATGTATAATTTTTACTTGTTAACGGCTCTATTCTAGGAATTCAAACATATTGGATTCACACATAATTAAAATACTTTATCTTCCAAACTATTTTTAAATGCATATAAAATTCTTACCTCTTAAATTTTTTCTATTGGCGGTTAGTCCAATGGAACAAATTCTTAACTTCTATTAGGCCTAGTTCATACAATTCATATTTATTTACTCTTCTTACTTGTACACTCAAAATATAAAATTCGCTTTAAAACCACGCTCTGCTACCAAATTGTTATTTATTTTCTAACATTTTAGTTAAAATAATGATAATTATTTTACTATAAACATAACTTCTTTAAAAAACACACAAAACATTTATTTAGACAATCACATTACAGCAACTACGAATACACATCTCAAAAACCCTAATAACAACATCAATATCCTCGTTGAACATCTCACGTTTTTCGTCTGAACCCAAAAAAATTAAATACATGGAGTCAGGAAAAAATGTCTATTGTTCAAGAGTTTATCTTATGAAAAAATAATTTAAATATTGTCATGTGACTTTACTTACACTTATTTGGTTTGGAAAAACCTGAATATTTGGCAACTGTGTGTTTCTTTAAAATTATACTAATTTAAAAGAAAATCTCCAATGATTTATTTTACTTTGTCTTCAGACTCATTTCTTATACCAATCTTCAGGCTCGCACGCAAAATGGAAATTTTATTTATTTATGAATTGAAAAAAGTACAAAAAAAAAAAAAATTCCAGGTGCTATTGAAGGACTGAGAATGCAGTATCGTATTTTAAAAGCATGTTTGACAACCCTGAAATATAAAAAATCGGCTTGAAAGTGAGTTGAATTGTTATTAATGGCTGTAAAGAGAAATATTCTATCTCATTCTAGAGCCAGTGAGTGTTAGTAATTAGAAGAAACTGCAGGATATCCCTCTTGCACCCTCCCTTTCTATTTCAACTTTTTCTCATAATTGCTGGAAGAGGAAGTCATTTTTCATTTCATTCAGTCATAGCTGCACAGTGATATTTTAAAAGAATAAGTACTGTGCTTTTTGTAGACTTCTGCCAGTGGTTAGGTGTAAATAATAAATTTACTATGTTAAACAGATTTCTAGGGACTGAAAATCGTGAAACGCCATGGGGAAGAATCTATTATATTTCAGGATATACCACTCTCATAAGAAAATGAAAACTTTTATTTGATTCATAGGAACATAAGTAGTAAAGTAGTCTGTGAATTTCATGCAATTATTAAAAATTATTAGTGTTCTTATATGCAGAGTATGATAGCTTTGAGTCGATTGATAATTAAATTAAGTACACATTAATAAGAAAGAAAGGAACGCATTATTTAGAAAAGAAACTTACGAAATGAATTTTAATAACATCAATATGGATAACAGAACAGCCATTTTTTCTATATTACATTTTCTATAAGATACGAGTTTAGTTGTCTGTTACTAATGAACAACTCATCAATGCATAATGTCATAAGTTCACGTGAGACAAAATATGAATTAACATAAAACAAAAACTATATTTTAACACTTTCCCTTGTTAATTACATGTTTAGTCTTTAGCCTGATAATCCCATTTGATCACACAATATTAGTAATCGAGTTTTGGATAACGGCTTGGTCATAATATCTGCAATCTGTTTCTCAGTTGAAATTTGCTCTACAACTAATTTTCCTTCTAACACCTTTTCACGAACGAAGAAATGCTTTATTTCTATATGTTTTGTTCTTCTGTGATATTCTGGTTTATGGGCAAGTTTTACAGCTGCACTATTGTCTACTTGAAGAATAGGTATTTCTTTTAGTTGTACTATTCCTTCATACAATCTTCTGAGCCAAATAATTTCTTTAGATTGTTTCAGATGCTGCTATAACTTCAGCCTCTGTTGTTGAAGTAGCCACGATGGTTTATCTTTGACTGCGCCACGAGATTGCACCTCCAGCATATATTATCACTGACCCAGATGTTGATCTTCCAGTTTTTATGCATCCTCCAAAATCTGCATCACTGTAACACTTTAATACTCTATTTAAATTTGTTGCGCAATAAGTAATAGTACCAAAATTTCTTGGTTTTGATATGTAGCGAAAAACTCTCTTTACTCTCACTACATCTTCAGCAGATGGGTGTTCTAGCGTTCTTGATAAAACTCCTACGCTGTAAGCTAGATCTGGTCTCGTTCCTACCATTAGGTACATTAGAGCTCCAACTGCTTGTCTATATGGAAAAATAACTTTCTTAGATTCTTCAGTATTTTGCGATCTTGATTCCTTTAACATCGGTGTTGCTACTGGCTTGCAATTTTCAAATCCAAATCTCTTAAGAATTTTCTTGGCATATCCTTTTTGACTAATAGTAATATCTCTGTTTTTCTGATATTCAATTTCAAGCCCTAGAAAACAAGAAGCTTTTCCAGTAACTATCTTGAATCTGGCTTTTAACTTTTCAATGAAGATTTCGCACTCTTGTTGATCATTTGCAGCAATTAATCCATCATCTACGTACAATGCTATAATTAACTTTTTGCCATTCTTCTCTCGAATGTATAGACATGGATCGGCATCACTCACTTTGAAATCAAGCTTTAATAAAAATTGACCAAAACACTTATTCCAACAATGTGAGCTTGTTTTAAACCATACAAACTTCGCTTGAGCTTGCATACTCTTTTTGTGCCGTCCTCATATCCTTCTGGTTGTTGCATGTAGATTGTTTCTTCTAATTCTCCATACAAAAATGCTGTAGATACATCAAATTGTGATAAATACATTTTTTCTTCTGCTGCTATACTCAATACGGCTCGTATCGTTTCTAATTTTGCTACTGGACTAAAAGTCTCAATATAATCAATGCCTTGACGTTGACTATAACCTTTTATAACAAGCCTGGCTTTATACTTGTTAATACTGCCATCTGGATTTGTTTTGATTCTATAAACCCACTTACATGGTATAGCTTTGGCACCTTCTGGTAAATTAACTAATTCCCAGGTCTCATTTTCTTTTAAAGATTTAATTTCATTCTCCATCGCTTTCTTCCAATTTGAGCTTTCCTTGCTGTTGATTGCTTCTATGTCTGTATCAGGATTTTCATTTTCATAAATTAATGACTCAGCTTCCATTATATAATCATCAAACCGTGCAGGCTTTCGCATCTTGTCACGTTCTCTCAGTTGCATATCATGCGATGGTTTAACTTCTTCATCACTATCAACATCGCTGTCACTTAGATCGTCTTGTTTTTCATCTTCATACTTTCCCTGATTAGAAAGATTACTTGTATTCTCTTGCTTATTGTCGTTGAATGGTAAATAAACTGAATTATCACATTTATTCAATTTTTCATGAAAAATGACATCTCTAGAAAAAATCATCCTGTTTTCTTCTTTAATCCAAATTCTGTAACGCTCATCAGAATCGTAACCTACAAGATAACCTTTGATAGCTTTCTTCTCCAATTTTCTTCACTTTTGTACAGGAATATGAGCATAACATGTAGAACCTATTACACGTAAATGCTTTACTCTAGGTTTCTTCTTGATCCACAATTCATAAGGACTAACTCCCTCTACTGAAGATTTTCCCGTTCTATTTAGGATATATATCGCAGAAGATACTAGTTCGGCCCACATTGCATCCGGAAAACTAATTTCAGGATTCGAATATTTGAATGTTCTTGCCATTTCTACAATTGTTCTGTTCTCTCTTTCACTTGATCCATTCTGTTGTGGTGTAAAAGGTGTGGTAGGTCTTTTTGTAATTCCTTCTTCACGTAGAATTGCTTCAATTTCTTTATTGTCAAATTCTCTACCATTATCGCTCAAAAATTCTTTAATTTTGTATCCCATAGTTTTGGCATGAGCAAACATATGTTTTAACATAGTATTGACTTCTGACTTCTCTCTTATCATGTAACCATACCTAAACTTTGTGAAGCTATCTTTAAATACAACTAAGTATCGTTTCTTTTGAAAAGATTCAGGAAACGGGCCACAGACATCAGCCGAAATAAGCTCACCTGGTTCTTTTGCGTTCTTTCTGTTTCCAAAAGCTATTCGATGTGCTTTTCCATAAATGCATGGTTCACATAACTTATTTTCCAGTTGAACTTTGATTCCTAACTCTTTTTCAAGCTTTTGTTTGATGTGACATTTATCTTGATGACCCCATCTTTCATGCTAAAGTTGTAATAAAGAATCGTTTTTCTCAGTATTGTTTATTTCTAAAATTTGCTTTGGCATGATTGGCTCAATTATTGCCTTAAACAAAGATCCAGATACATTGCGTGTTCCATATAGTACCACTTGATCATTTATCTTTAACCAACATTCAGTAGATGTCGATCGAAATTCACTGTCTTGATTTCTGTCTTGAGCAGCTAACACTGAAAATAAATTTTTGTTGACTTCGAGTACATACCAGACATCCTTCAGCTGAATTTCTTGACACTTTCCTCCAGCAAAAGATTTAAAACGAATAGTTCCTTTTCCGATTGCAGCCAATCTTTCCTTTCCAGCAGCCTTAATGCTACAAGGACTAAGAAATTGCGTGAAATCAGTAAAGTACTCTGAACAGTTCGTGATATGTTGAGTTGCTCCATTATCAATCCAAAACGCTGTTGAATCTGCTTCCGTTTCGACAGAAATAGACATCGCTGCACCACTAGCGGTTTTCTTTATATATTTAGTATCAGTACTTGGCGACTTTTTGCTGGTTTTCCATCGGAAATCCATTTTCTACAATTTCTTACCCAGTGACCTTGACGGTTACAAATGTCAGCTCTATATGACATCTTGATAAATTTGGAATTTTTATCTTTATTCTGTTTTTCTAATCTTGAAGCAGCTAGCGCTTCCTGAACAGCAATATCGCCGTTTTCAACTTTGATGAAATTTCTCTCAAACATACAAAGTTGCTCTGTTAATTCATCAAATGTTCTGTCTTCGTTTTTAGACAACAACATCCAGCTAGACTTAAAGGTTTCAAATTTTCGCGGTAAAATTTGCAATACTTTACAAACTAACATTAAATCAGGTAACTCATTTACACCAATATCTTTAAGTCTGTTATTTAATTCGCTCCAAATGGTTCTTAACTTAGCTATGTGAGTTGAAACATCATCGCCTAACGCCCAGCTAAATGCGAAAAATTCTGTACAGATCTTAAATAACTGATCTTTTGACGTTGCTTCAAAATGATGCTTTAAGGCTTCCCACATTTCATCTGCTGTTTCTTTATCCATAATCTTTTGATAAACTACATACATCAGTTAAGGTACTTGCTATCACGGATTTTACGTAACTGTTAGCTTTACGATACAAATCAGAACTGTTCCTTGATTTCTCTATCTTCAGCAGCAGGGGTCGATTTAGAAAAAGAAAGTTGCATAGCAGTAACTGCTATACAAAGTCAGTTTTGAATAGCAGTTAGACACTTTTGTATAGCAAGTAAAAAATAGCTAACGTAACTTTTAAATCTTGAAAATTTACAACAATTTTTTTTTTTTTTTAAAGCGTACTTCCTCTCTGTACTTCCATTGTAAATAAACACTTGGGGAGGGTGAAAACACAACGTATGTCGTGTAAAAACACCTTTAAATTTTAACTTTAAGCAGTGATGCCGCTGTACTTGAAAAAACCTGGGTCCCTTTTTTACAAAAGCGGGTCCCCATCAATAATAATTTATATTTTAAAGGAATAAATGAAAGTTGTTTATTAAGATAAATGAAATGCATTAATTATTGTTTTAACAATAATTAAATAATGAATTAAAACCAGCATTATTTGCACTCAAATAAGATATTTAAAAAATATATTAAGAGAAATTTTCTTTACTTTTTTAAAAGTAAAAATGCAAGATACAATTTTAATTGTAAAATAATGTTTATTTGAGAGTAGACGATACCAAGTTCCACTAACAAGTATCACTAATGTTTGCATTCTTTTAAAAAGAGGCAAGGCGGTTTTATTGAAAAAGATATTTTTGCTGAAAAAAAGAACACTTATGTTAAGTAAAGGTGTACTTTTCGTTGAATGAATGGGTGCTTTCATTATTATACTTCCCATTGAATTATTTGTCAGCATAGATCTGTGTTGGAATCAGACATTTTCCTTGGAAGGGAAATTTATATCTAAATCACTAATAAGCATCAAATCTTAAATGTTCTGAAGGCGGGAGACATTTCAATGCAGTAAGAACGAGGTGGTGGGGGGGGGGGGGGGGGATTTTTACTGGTCCACCTAATGAATATAAATATTATCAAAGTACACTGAAATCATGCTGTATTTTTAAGAATCTCATAAAAAAGAAATTAAATCCCATTTTATGAATTTTCTACCTATAAGTTTAGTTTGCACATCTTTTTTGGTGCTTTGACTAAATTCACGTTTTTTCCGCGTTACTTTGACGAAATTCGTGTTTTTCCGCTATCCTTTTGTTGAAATTCGCTATTTTTTCGCGAGTCTGTCACGAAAATAGTGTTTTTTTCCGCGATACTTTGACAAAATTCGGCTTTATTCCGCGATTTTTTGACGAAATTTGCTATTTTTTCGCAATCTTTTGTCGAAATACACTGTTTTGTCTCAGCCCTTTTACGAAAATAGCGTTTTTTCCGCTATATTTTCACAAAATTTGTGCTTTTTTCGCGATCCTTTAACGAAAATCGGCTTTTTTACGTTATTTTTTGATGACATTTGCTATTTTGGGGGGATCCTTTGATGAAAAACAACTATTTTTTCGCGATCCTTTGATGAAAATCGGCTTTTTTCCGCGATTTTTTGATGAAATTTGCACTTTTTTCGCGATCCTTTGACAAAATTCGGCTTTTTTCCGCGATTTTTTGACGAAATTCGCTTTTTTTCGCGATTTATAAAGAAATACGCTAATTTGTCACAGCCCTTTTACGAAAATCGTGTTTTTCGCAATATTTTGATGAAATTTGTGCTTATTTCAGCGATAATTTTCATGAAATTTGCGCTTATTTCTGCGATTTTTTGACGAAATTCGCTTTTTATTTCGCGATGCTTTGACGAAATATGCTATTTTTTCGCGGCCCTTTTACGAAAATCGCTGCTTTTGCGCGATATTTTGATGAGATTTACGCTTTTTTCGCGATTCTTTGACGAAAATCGTCTGTTTTCCGCGATTTTTTCACGAAATTACGCGTCCCGTGGGATGCGTAAAAGCTATTTTTTACGTCCCGTATCCGATTTTTCACGTAATTTACGCTCTATAGCGCGTCCGCGGCGTCCCTGCTTTAAGTGTACAACAAAGGGTGTGTGAAATATGCATTGCAATGATTGCGATTTAATGCATTTCTTGGATCGCATTTTAGTTAAATTTGAATCGCAAATTGCGATGCGATACCGCTTAAATCGAACCCTGTTCAGCGGTGCTACTTAATGGTTCAGTTTTCTTTAATTTACCATCTATAACATCAAGTGCTCCTTCGTGATAATCAAGTAAATCTCTAATCTTGCGTTTCCATATTGGCCAGCCTACTACACCAGTCAATAACTTAACTTGCTTTGTTAAATCCATTTCTTCTTAAACTTTAATGCGATTTCAAAATCTTTTAATGATAATCTTCTCTACTAAAATAAACTAATGTTTTACTTCACTTGCTATGAGCAAAACCTAACTTATCTATATCTAATTCTAATCAATCAGACTTGAGCTAACTAGCGCAATTCAAAGCGAGCTGAAAAGCCCATAACCTATTAAAAATTATTAGTGTTCTTATATGCAGAGTATGATAGCTTTGAGTCGATTGATAATTAAATTAAGTACACATTAATAAGAAAGAAAGGAACGCATTATTTAGAAAAGAAACTTACGAAATGAATTTTAATAACATGAATACGGATAAAAGAACAGCCATTGCTTGCTATTACATTTTCTATAAGATACGAGTTTAGTTGTCTGTTACTAATGAACAACTCATCAATGCATAATGTCATAAGTTCACGTGAGACAAAATATGAATTAACATAAAACAAAAACTATATTTTAACAGCAATGACCTTCAATGTGAAGCATATTTGCTTTTGCATTTTTCTTTGGGCAAATTGAATCTAAAATTTCATAAAATTGTGTACTAAGAACTAATATTTATTTCTATAAAAGAAGGTATTTTAAAATGAGGAAATTAATCTTGAAACAATTTTTCAATGTTTTCACACTTTCCTATGTGTACTTTTGGTCTTAGACTCTTAATCAAACAAAATTTTTTGGGCTTGGACGGACAAAGATTTCAAATCTTCAACCCTTCATTGCATAGGCCTAGATTTCATGTATTTTTCCCCTTGTTAAATAACAATAGGGTGTAAAAAAATCATGATTTTTTTTATTTAAATTGGATTTTTATGATTTTTTTTCCCAACGTTCAAATACAGAATAGCTGCAAAGAGTTTTAAGTTTCCAAAACAATTAAACCACTAATTGCTAACATAATCTATGTTTTTACATTTTAATTAATGAAATTATAATTATTAGTTAATAATTACAGAAATTATAAAAATTGCAAATTAGTAGTTTCATTAGGTTGTATCATACAATAATGTTATATACATTAACATTGTAATAATTATGTAAAACTTTATTAAATACTAGTTATATTTAACTTTATTAAAATTGTTAATAATTGCATTTAATATTATAGTTAGCACTACTTCAAATTAATAACTATTAAACAATTAACTATCTAATTAGGAACATATTATACATTTTTAGGCTTTAAGAGCAAGAATCTGAGAGAGTGTCACACCTGTGATTCATGACATCTCAGATTTTCTCCAAAAAATTACCAGTTGTTACTTACCTTGTTAAAAGACAAAATCTAGAATTTTTTTTTTCCAAAGTTGAGTTGTTCATTTTTTATGGGCCCCCAAAGGTCACCGTGCAGTGCAAAAAATTGAGCGTTTTTTAAAGACATTAAAATTGCTATGACCCACAATTCTTTGCACAAACAACTTGCCACAAAATTCTTGTTATGTATGGGATGTAGGAGGGTTCAACTTTATATAATAGATGAGAAGTCTGTGGCAACTTGTTGCCGCAAGGTCACTGAAGGTCACAAAACTTATGCATTTTCGCTGTTTTTTATCATTTTTAAGGCCCAATAACAGCTTGCGCGTTGAAGTTGCCATGGCAAAAGAGGTGTCATTTGAAAGACATGTATTAGCACTTTTGAAAAATGTACATATAATTGAGGCAAGTTTGATGCGCTTTTAGTAACAGAGCGCCAAAATGTGAAAAATGTCATATTTGACCAATATTCAAACTGTCATAATTTCCTGCGGCAATGACATTTTGAAATAATTCTTTTGCCATTCTTTTATTCTATTATTGCTCTTTATGAAAAAATAAACTCCATTGAGGCATGTACCTTTAAGAAAAAAAAAATGATTTTTTTAAACATACTCTATTCCGGTAGTCAGGACTTTTTTGCTTTTCAGAACAACTCGTCTGAATAACATTTTTTTTATATTTACTTGGCTATATGAATGGATATATTTTAATATATTGTGACACATATATGATAGATGTTATTTATTTAATTTGACAATCAAAATTCTTGGCATTTATGATCTATATTGATAATACAAGTATATTCAGCTAATGCTAACACTATCAATAATTAAAAAAAAAAAAAAAAAAAAAAAAAAAAAACCCACAAACATATAATTGTTCCTTGTAAGACTCTTGAATGTCTTTTAAGTATGGTCTGTAAAAGGATCAGCCCCAGACAATTGTATATAGGACCAAAGAAGATGGTATCGCATGTGGGTAACATGTTTTAATCCACAATCATATTTTAAAGTTGTTCCATAAGCAACATCTTGTAGAGAATCTGTTGTAAACAAAAAATCTAAAAAATGATCAACCTTACTCATGTCAAGACGGTTTCTACTAATTTTGTGTACAAGAGGCATATTGCCAGCCCCAAATTGTGCTCTCAATTCTCTTGCTCTCCTTACCATTCTCTGTGAGTATTGGAATTTCTCTATAACTTCTAATTTTGTGTATTTTTGAGGATCCCATAAAGCTAGCTTCATCTTTTGAGATGGAGTGCTTTTAAAGGCTGCTACTATCTCTTTTAGACATTCATCTTCAGCTTCCGTCTCGCTGCAGCTGCTACTGTCTGAAACAACCTTTCGAAATTCATGTTCTTGCTCTGGGGCCAGTTTCTTGGTTAACGTTGCTTTAAAATTATTGGTAACTTCAGAGTATTTTCGTTTCATATAGCGAATGGTACTTGCAGAAAGTTTTGAAACAGGAGATTTCAGTTGAAATTTAACAGGGCTTACACCTTCTGTTGATGATTTTATAAATGAATTTGTCTCGGTCTTATCAGTTTCCACTAACAGAATTACGAACTTCAAATGTTGGATCGCTGGAAGTGATGTCGGCTATCTCAACTTCATCGTTCATTTGATGTAGATCTTTTGAAAGAAGATAATCTCTATGCTTTAGACAAACAGTTCCTCCAATTGGAAAGTTTACAGAAGAATTATATTTACATATTAATTCATATGTTGCCCAACTTGCAGACCTAACACCTTTTTCTTTTCTTTTCCTGTTTTCCTTGTAATAAGGGTGTAAACATACAGCTGGAACATTCCAATAAGTACCAAAACCAAAACGATGCTTTGCACAAAGTTTAAATCCTTCAGGTAAAACTTTACCACTTCTGCTAGATATTAGTTCTTTTTCAGACACACTTCTATCAGGTGCTTTAACATTTATTCTTTCTAGATAATTTCTTACATCTGCTGCCAAGTCCTGTTCTGAAAACAAATCATCCTTACGACTTTTGCCGTGTCTTCCACAGTTCAATAGCTCATTATAAAAAAAAACAATCTGTATAAGGATCCGAATTAAGTTCTTCCATGTTTTGTAAAACAGTTTTATTAACTAAGAATATATAAACATAAGTATGAAAATATCCAAATTAAAAATTCACAACTTTATTTTTTAAATGGATGAACAAAGGTAATTCTTATTCAACAGAAATATTGTTCTGATATTCCAGAATAGCCAACCATGTGATAACAGTAATGCAAACAAGGGAAGAGCTGAGTTGGTTTTTTTTTTCTCTGTGCAATTTTATTTTACTAAAATTATTGTTGCAAATGTAAAATATTTTATCAGTAATACTTTTTTTAAAAAATACCCTTTATAAACAAAAAAGAAAATAATAATTTTATTTTTTAATGGATGAACATAAAGAATTCTGATTGCACAGAAATATTGTTCTCATGGTTCTAGAATATTTTACCAAGTAGTACTAGTAATACAAAAAATAGAAGAGTTGAGATATTTTGTTTTTCAGAATTTTGTGTTGCTGAAATAATGTGATTATAAACTTAAAATATTTTATCAATGATTTTTTTAAAAAATACTTTACAAAAATTAATCTTATCATCAGATACAGCCTTTTTTTTTTTAAATGAAGGAGCATTATAAATTCATTCATATTCCAGAGAAATATTGTTTTGAAGTTCGGCATTTTTCACTATGTAGTAATAGTAATACAAACAAGGGGAAGGTTGGAATATTTTGCTTTGAATAATTTTATGTTCTGAAATTAATGATTTTAAATTAAAAATACTTCATCAATAATGATTTTAAAATGTACCTTATATTAATAAAAAAGACTAATATCTTTATATCTGTGCATTTTATTCAGTTATAATATTGTACAAGTTTCAGGTGATTTTTTAACAAATGTTAAAAATTAAACAAAATATGTAAAAATTAAACAAAATATTCCAAAATATGTATAAAAGTATAAAACTTTGTAAACCTTTTGCTTTTAGTCTATTAAATGTGAAAAATTATAGTAAATTTTTAAAAAGTAATGGAAAAATCATATATGCATTTCACAGGTATATACCAAATAGAGAACATGTCAGTGATTTTTTGAGATTTTAAAACTAAATAATTGTCCTCAATAAATATAAACGTAACAATGTATAAATTATATCAATTCATACAGCCAAGTAAATGTTAAAAAAATTGTTATTCAGACGAGTTGTTCTGAAAAGCAAAAAAGTCCTGACTACCGGAATAGAGTATGTTTAAAAAAATCTTTTTTTTTTCTTAAAGGTACATGCCTCAATGGAATTTATTTTTTCATAAAGAGCAATAATAGAATAAAAGAATGGCAAAAGAATTATTTCAAAATGTCATTGCCGCAGGAAGTTATGACAGTTTGAATATCGGTCAAATATGACATTTTTCACATTTTGACGCTCTGTTACTAAAAGCGCATCCAACTTGCCTCAATTATATGTACATTTTTAAAAAGTGCTAATACATATCTTTCAAATGACACCTCTTTTGCCATGGCAACTTCAACGCGCAAGCTGTTATTGGGCCTTAAAAATGGTAAAAAACAGCGAAAATGCATAAATTTGTGACCTTCAGTGACCTTGCGGCAACAAGTTGCCACAGACTTCTCATCCATTATATAAAGTTGAACCCTCCTACATCCCATATATAAAAAGAATTTTGTGGCAAGTTGTTTGCACAAAGAATTGTGGGTCATAGCAATTTTAATGTCTAAAAAAAACACTCAATTTTTCGCACTGCACGGTGACCTTTGGGGGCCCATAAAAAATGAACAACTCAACTTTGGGGAAAAAACTTCTGGATTTGGCCTTTTAACAAGATAAGTAATAACTGGTAATTTTTTGGAGAAAATCCGAGATGGCATGAATCACCCCATAATGCTAGGTGTGACACTTTCTCAGATTCTTGCTCTTAATTATTAAAATGATAATTAATAATGTAATATTCATTTTAGAAAGAAAGGGGGGCAGGACGCTAATTCCAAACAAGTTGGAAATTGCTCGTCAAACGTGGCAAATGAGGTGCGTTCGTACTATAACTAGTTTTATAATTATTTTTTGCACCCCATATTGTACTGAATGTATAATTTTTTGCACTTCATAAAGCGCATAGTCTGATACATCATTAAAATGCACTTCCAATATTTTTTTCTCATTTCCCGTAATGTAACGGAACACTTTTGACTGTCCCTGTAATTAAACTATACATCCGATTTTCCTAAAATTTGAAATAGCTCAACAAAATTTTGCAACAATTATATCTTTAAAATTTCAGACCATTCGGAAGGCTGTAATATCATTAAAATGCACTTGCAATAATTTTTCCCATTGGCCGTAATGTAAAGAAAAACTTTTGACTGTCCCTGTAATTAAACTATACATCCGATTTTTCTAAAATTTGAAAAGGCTCGACAAAATTTTGCAACAGTTATATCTTTAAAATTTCAGATCATTCGGAAGGCTCTCATATCATTAAAATGCACTTGCAATAATTTTTCCCATTGGCCGTAATGTAAGGAAAAACTTTTGACTGTCCTTGTAATTAAACTATACATCTGATTTTCCTAAAATTTGAAAGGGCTCGACAAAATTTTGCAACAGTTATATCTTTAAAATTTCAGATCATTCGGAAGGCTGTAATATCATTAAAATGCACTTGCAATAATTTTTCCCATTGGCCGTAATGTAAAGAAAAACTTTTGACTGTCCCTGTAATTAAACTATACATCCGATTTTCATAAAATTTGAAATGGCTCGACAAAATTTTGCAACAATCATATATTTGAAATTTCAGACCATTCGGTTTGGTAGTTTTTGCTCTGTTACATGCGGACAGACTGAACGACGACTATAGGTGCTACGTATTTATATAATTACGAACGCACCTAAAAAGGGCATTATTTCATGAGGAAATATATTAGTACCTAATGTGTTTAATAATGATGTAAGGAAAAAAAAGGAGAATAATTTTTAGTATGATAAATGAAGTGTCCTTAATTTTTAATAATTTTATGAATCACAAATTGGAAAAATACAATTAAATACCTAACAACATGTTTTAATAATATCCTGTTTTTTTTCTAAAGAAATAAAATTTTATTTATTTATTTTTTTTTTTTTTTTGCAAGATCTTGGGAACATGAATCTAGACATACTGTTGAATGGGGAAGTTTTTTACAATAACTCTCTGGCTACAACTACAGATGAATTTAACTTTTTTAAGGCAGGGTGCATTTTGTTCAATAATCCCAGAATTAATAAAAACTGCAAATAAGTAATTTCATTAACTAGTAGCAAAAATAACAAAACTAACAAATATTATTTGCAGCTTGTTTTGCATTTGTACTTAAAAAAATTACTGTTAATCATCAAAATCTAAACTTAGACACATGTATGTTGTGTTTGCTAACCAAAAGAAAATATATAAAAATTAGTTAAAAGCCATTCATACATATATGTACATGCAGAATAAATATAAGGATAGCCAGTTATATCTGAAATCCTCAAAATATTTATATAACAGCATTATTACCTCTCAGTGGGGATTATTAGCTTTCAATGGTTCATTTTTTTTCTTTTTAAGAAAAGATTTGATGCCTTTTCAATACCCAATTAATTTTTTTATTTAGTATATATGAGTTACAAAGTTAAAAACATTTATTCAACCTATACCAAAGGAAGCCCTTGTTGTGTTTAGCATTTTTATACCAATTAGTTCTTTTTTTCTTATGCATTGACTTACAATTTAGCTGTTGTTGAGTAGGTGTCACTTTTTCATTCTTCTTTAACTCTAGATTGCTATTAATTTATTATTACAAAACTAGAATGAGAAACTAAGACACTGATTATTTATTCTTTTACTTGCAGAAATTTATTACACTTGCTACGTTTATTTTATATAAAATAATGCATAAATTGATTTCCTAAAGGAAATTATAACATTCCAAATTATATTAGATTTAAATATAATTTTTAAATGAAACTGTTTTATGTTTGATAAAAATACTGTTTTTATTTTTTTACAATACTCAGGAATTAAGCTTGGAAACAATTATTTAAAGCTCTTTGATTGTTTATTCATAATTCAAAATACCTGTAGAAACTTTCCAATTATGTTCATCTTAGATTTTAATTTTTTTTTTTTTTTTTTTTGACATTTTAAACATTTAGAAAATTTTTGATTTTAATCAGTGATTTTTTTTTAATCGGTTGATTAAAATCATGATTTAATCTTTGATTTAAATCAACTGATTAAAATCGTTGACAACCTAAACAACAACAAACTCAATATTTTTTCTATTTTCACTTAAAATGTTTTTGAAAGGAAACTGATCACGGGAAAAAGATCTCCGGGAAAATTTTTAATGTCTTTCTGACAAAATTGCATTCTAATTGGAAAATTATTGATCATTCATTAGGGGTTGTGCATATATAACGTTATCATTTTAGGGGGGAGGGGGGGGGGGTTGTCTTTTGATATTATCATTTTTGATACAACCAAAATTTTCTCTTTTTATTTATAACTTAGCCTTTACATCAAAATAGAATGTTGTCTTTTTTTAGTCTGCTATCTATTTTTATGAAAGTGCAAAGTTATTATTAAAATCATTAAATGATTATAAAATTATTTAATTCCAAATTTCCCATTTCTTCTGTCATATGTGTACGCATATATAATTCGCTGTTCAAGAAACCATATGCGAAGTATGTTTCAAATGATACATGTGTTTACATAAAAGAGAAAGAATGTTGCCCACCTGTTTTGGTGATAAGAAGCTCTGTCTGCCCCCCCCCCCCCCCCCCCCCCCCACCATCCCCCATTCGGGGTCAAGTGCAACAAAACATTATTACCGTTGAATGTATTACATGTAACAAAAAGCTATTATAAAATACTTTTAAATAGTAACTATTTCTTTTAAGTGTTATTTGATAAAAAGTTTTTTCATATATAAAGTGATATTTTATTGAGTTCTTTTCATATGAATCAATGAAGTATGCGAAAAATAAATGTAACCATATTTGTATATCATTCCAAGCAAAAGAAAAAAAATTCAAAAATGAAAAGAATTTTAGACATTGATAACAATATCATTACAGGGGAGGGGGGGGGGATGGTTTGAAGGATGATAACGTATGATATCGTAAGGGGGGGGGGGGTTCAAAATTGCCAAAAAAGTGATAACGTTATATATGCACAGCCCCTTATACTGCTATAAAGCAGGAACATCTTAAGGAGTGTTCCTCATGTGAATCTTCTGAAATTATAAACGAAAGAGAAAGGGTATAGCTGAATAACTCGTACTACTTAAAGAAAGGTAGCTTTTATCTTCTATGAAAATCGTCTATATCTGTGGAAGAGAAATTGAGTAGCTGAACAAGACAAGTTAAGAGCCTATGCTAGTAATGTAAAGGCACTCACAAGCCAGTGTTAATTTAATTTTTTTCTGAGTACACTTTCAATTTCAAAAATATATTTTATATTTATTATCAATTTTATATTTTTAAACATAAATCTATCTAAATGAACCAAGAGTTGCGTGATGCACTGCTTTTGGCAGCATACACAAAAACAACGTATAGCATGCTACAGTACAGACAGACGCTGTCTGTTTTTTCAAACAAACCTCGAATTTGTATGATTTTATACTTTTTAATGAAAATCTACCTAAACAAAGTAACGGGCCCCATTAGATTATTTTTTGTCAGTACAGCATACCACCGATGTTAGAGTTAGACATTTACCCCTGGAAGAGATATTTGCAGCTCTGGGATTAGGGGAATTTCACTTCTAAACCTTAATAAGCATGAAGTCTTAAATCTACTAAGAGGGGAGGGAGGAATGTCAATGCAAAGAGGAGAATATTCCCACCAGGCAACCCTCTGAATTCATCACTGGCGTACATTATAAGATAAGCTTTTTTTAACCTTCCCAGCTTTCCAAATTGCAGCCTTTTTTTTTTATAAACTGATTTCAGAAATGAAGAGTGTGAAGTTGTTTTTACCCGACTGCCAAGAAGGGTTATGTGTTTGACGTGTATCTGGGTATGTGGATTTCTTTATACCTTCGAAAGATCCCAACAGCTGGATGGATTTTAATGAATGAGGTCTCTATCGATTCGTCTTAACTGCCTGATGGTTATAGGCTAGGTTTTGTTTTTATAAATTCAAAATGGCGGCCGTAAAATACAAAATGGCAGTAGAGATGGAAAAAAATTTCTAACGCACCATATTGAGTGGCATATCATTGGATTGGTCTTTCAAAATGAAGACGACGTTTCATTGACTATTTTACAGTCAGAAGCTTCGTTTAAATATTGCACAACCTGGAAGTTGTGTAGGTAGGATCTCTAGCTTTACTGCAACTCTAACCTTCATAGACATCTATAGACCTCATAAAAACAGTGTTTATAGATAGGAACTAACAATTAAACACAACTTAAAAGTCATCAATACAAGTAAATAAAAAAAATAGGTAAGTAATATAAAAAAATAGTTTCACATTAATGAGAAATAATTAATAAGTCCGCTTTTTACGCAGTCGGGATTTTTGATTTTTTTAATTTAATTTTTACTTGTTAATGTTTTAGTTTAGGTTAGTGAGTCTTGAGGGGAAAACAACATCTCTCATTTATAGATTTTTTTTTTTTTTTTTTCAGCTGAGGTGTGGGGGTGGTCTATTTAAGACAAGTGTATGGACAAAAAGCAGGGTGTCTACAGAATCTGGAAATCAGGGAATTGTGGAAAAATCAGGGAGGTTTATCAATCTGGAAAAGTCAGGGAATTTTGAAAAAACTCTCAAAAATCAGGGAAGTTTGTCTAAATTTGAAATTTTTTGTGTTTTCGCCTTGCCAAAGAGACTGATTCGTCTATTTCATATACCATATTTTATAGGTGAAAACTGGGAAATTGAGTTAGGAGACAGTGGCCAGTAGACTCAGTTTCATTAGTGGCCACTTTTTAAAGTTAGTGGCCACTATAATGTTTTAAACTTTCTTGACATCTAGATAAACTGTAATCGTTGTATGTATACATATTTTTCTATAAATCAGAGTTTTATATCAGCCAACTACACTATATGGCCAAAGGTGACCGGTCACTTGCGATTTTAGACATTTTGTTAAATATCTAGGAAAATACATGAGGAATTAGCCTGAAACTGCAGGTGTGTAAACAGTATAGTATAGGTAATATATTTCCGCGAAGATTTTTTTCCCGAAACCCCGTACGGTACCGTCAACAAATTGAAAAAGAACGAATATCTTTTGGATAACACTGTAAAAAATAATGTAGCAAAAGCATTCAAACTCGAGATTATTAATAAGTGGCTTATTGTAATATAATGTGTTCATTTTTATAAGGATAGCATGTATACTCGTAGAGAAATTAAGGTTTTTATACAAACAGTCCCAAATTTCGTCAAGTTTTTTGCTTATAATTTGCAGAGTTTTTAATATGAAAAAAAGTTCTTTACAGAAAATATGACAAATAACATAATGCATAATATCCTGCAATAAGAATTAAAAAATAATAAAAATTGGATGAAAAATGAGCAGGTTTACTAAAAAATGTTTCACTGTGCATGCGCAAATGCAATCGAAATATAATATACATAATATATTAGCTAAGTATATAGAGCAAATTTTGTGAAAGTCTCAAAATCATAGCTTGAAAATTCTGAAAATTATCGTCGATAGAATAAGCTTGAAATCCGTTGTTCCCAAAAAGATGAGGGATGTATCAAATATCTGTTGATTAATGTCAATATAGCGTACACAATATTGCATATAATACTATATTACTACTATATTTGGAGAGTTGCAAGAGAATTAAGCAAACTTTTATTGCTATTGTTATTACTAAATGTCCAAACATAAATGAAATCATAATAAAGGCATACTAGCTATATACTATCATTATTATATGTAGATAGTAACAAAGATAATTGTTAAGACACAATAAGATGAAAAGGCATGTACTATGAATAGTTCACCAGACATGAAAGGGTTAATATCCACTTGCATTTGCATCCGGTGGAAAAAAAGGAATAAATTAAATGCATGTGGAATCAATGCTGATGAATATATTTTGCAGAATAAAACAGTATTTCCTGAAAAAATAATCCTACTGAAGAGCGAGCACATGGCGAAAATTCGAAATATTAAAAATACAGCTAAATCGTTGAAATCTGCTTGCATCCAGTAGGAAAAAGAATTAACCAGTTTTCTAATTAGATGTAATAAAAGTTGAGATGCATATTTCCATGAAAAAAGTTGTATTTCAGTTGGCGATCAATAACAGATTTTTTAATCGCCATTTGGCGAGTGGCGATCGATGGCCGATTTTTTAATCGCCATTTTTACAACTTTAATCGCCATGTGGCAAGTGGCGACCGCCAATTTTCACCTATACCATATTTTTTCTCATTCTGATCCCAGTAGCAGAAAGTTCGAGACGGGCGGCGCAGATTTTCTTTTCTTGTTTGCAGATTATTTTTCTATCGAACCTTTATTTCGCTTTATATTATGTTTAACTCTTTATTACTTAATACAAAAATTTAAGATTAATATTAGTAAAATTAATAAAATACATAATAACAAAGGTAAGTGATCATTTGATTAATTAATGACTTCAATTCTAAAATATTTTACCTGCAGATTATTTCTGCCCCTGAAGTATCTGTTGCAGACACTTGGTGAATTTTTTGCTACTGGGATTCTGATTAGTCTTCCCAATATTTTTAAAAAGATGTGCACATGATATGAGTTTTTGATATTTAACACAAATTAAGGTGATCAGATGAGCTCGTTTTCTGTGAATAACACTTATATTGAAGTAATTTACCCATATTTGAAAATTTTAAATGATACATTAGTATAACCTCACCAGCTGGCCAGCCCAGTTTTTGAAAATGGGTCCATCATTTAGTATAACCTTGTAGATATGCTAAAAGTGAAGTATGTAAGTGATTATACATATTTACTTTAAGGATAATAAGTGATTTTTCGTTACTTGTTAGTTATCCCGTCGGCCAATTTCGCCAAATTATATACATCGCCAAATTTTACAAATTGACATAATTTTTATTTTAAATAACGAAAGAACAAATAAATTAGTATAACATTAACAAAAATACAAATAAAACATCGAAATAAAAATCACTTGATGACATAAACATTAGGGTGGAGCGAAATTTTTTTTTTTCTTCAAATCAAAATTGGCCGGGGTGGGAAAGGTGCTCTATCAGATTCTCATTATGAATATAAAATATTTTTGAAAAATATTAATATTAAATACTGCCCCAAGGTCATTGAATATTGAGAAAAAACGTAAAAGCGCTCGCCTGTGGAAAAAAAAAATTCTTTTCCTAATCAAAATGGGGCGGTGTGGGAAAGTTGCTCTATCATATCCTAATTCTGAATAAAAAATATCTTTTAAAAATATTATTATTAAATACTGCCCCAAGGTCATTGAATATTGAGAAAAAACGTAAAAATTGTGCATTTTCCCATTTTTTTTTCCTTCAAATATTCAAACTATTTTATAAACTTAATTTAAAAGGATGATCATCGAATTATTATTATAATTATTATATATTTATAGTAAAATTATGTAATATTTATATAAAATTCGCTATTATTATACTAACTCAACGACTATTTTTTTTTTAAATATATGAAATTTGGGTAATTGTAAATGTTTTACATATTTTACTTAACCTCTGTAAGAAAATATAATTTGAAATTATTCTTAAAGAACTATAGTAATAAGGTAAAAATAATTTACTGTTTTATTTATAAGCAGTGAAGTTACCATTTTATAGTAGTCCATACTGTTTTTTGGTTTCAAAAACTGGCATTTTTTTCCGAGACTCCAGACGTTTCAATGAATCCATGGCGTCTCAAAGGACCACAAACAGCAGAAGAAGCCTCCGTAACAAGTCTCACACATCTTTCAGTGGCTTGATTGTGTCAAGGGAATAGTTTAATCTTAGGTAAGATGTCTTCATCTATTGCCTTTGGATTTAGGATACACTTTGTAAGAATGTTATGATCTAAGAACTTAGTTAATGGTGGTTATGTCACGGTCACTTCAGCCTAATTTATGAAATCGATATAGTCTTTGGTCTCTCAGGTAACTTGATTGTTTGTTTTCGTGAAACTTTTATTATTCTGCATAGCATTATTATTCTCATTCATACTATATAAGTGTGGTACTGCGCAGAATAATAAAATCTCGAAAGTCAAGAAATTCTTTACATACGGATAAATTTGGAAGCCAAAGTCTATATAGATTCTATAAATTGGACTGAAGTGACCGTGATACAACCACCATTAACTAAGTTCTTAGACCATAATATTCTTACAAATTGTATCCTAAATCCAAAGGCAATAGATGAAGACATCTTACCTAAGATTAAACTATTCCCTTGTCGCAATCAAGCCACTGAAAGATGTGTGAAACTTGTTACGGAGGCTTCTTCTGTTGTTTGTGGTCCTTTGAGATGCGTTGAGTTCATTAAAACTTGTCTGGAGTCTCAGAAAAAAAGGCAGTTTTTAAAATCAAAAAGCAGTATGGACTACTAATGGTAACTAAAATGGTAACTTCGTTGCTTGTAAATTGCAATAGTAAATTATTTTTATCTTATTACTATAGTTCATTAAGAATAATTTCAAATTATATTTTTTACACAGGTTAAGTAAAAAATATAAAACAATTACAATTACCCAAATTTCATATATTAAAAAACATATAGTCGTTGAGTAAGCATAATAAAAGCGAATTTGATATAAATATTACATAATTTTACTAAAAATTTATAATAACAACAATGATAATTCGATGATCATCCTTTTAAATTAAATTAATAAAATAGTTTGTATATTTGAGGAAAATGCACAACTTTTACGTTTTTCTCAATATTCAATGACCTTGGGGCAGTATTTAATATTAATATTTTTCAAAGATATTTTTTATTCAGAATTAGGATATGATAGAGCAACTTTCCCACACCGCCTCATTTTGATTTGAAAAAAAAAAAATTATTTTCCATAGCCGAGCGCTTTTACGTTTTTTCTCAATATTCAATGACCTTGGGGCAGTATTTAATATTCAGAATGAGGATCTGATAGAGCAACTTTCTCACACCGGCCAATTTTGATTTGAAGAAATTTTTTTTTCCCCATAGGCGAGCGCTCCACCCTAATAAACATGTGTTGTCAAGTGAATGTGACATTTACGATCAACCATTATTATTATTGGCATTTAATCTTACAATTTGGCGACAGTAATTTGGTTGAGAGGATAACTAACAAGTACCGATTTTTCTTATGTAATTCTATTCATTGTTTATGTTAAAGATGCTTAATCTTAACATTTTTTCAGATATGTCAAACTGGGATGATTGTTTTGTGCCGGATGTAATTGTCAAAGCATTAGAAGATTTAAAATTTGTGACTCCTACTCCTATCCAAAGTCTAGCTATTCCTAGTGCTATTAGAGATCATAGGGATATATTGGGAGCTGCAGAAACTGTAAGTTTAATTAACTTTATGTGAATCCGTGAATTTCTAGTACTATACAATTTCTTTGATTTTACTTTCTTTATGAAATAATATGACTAATCATAAAAAATAACCTTAAAATGGAATTCTGAACTAAATTTTAATAAAAAATTATGGAAAGGGTTAAATTCCACAGAGTTTTTGAGTTACTTGTAAGGAGAAGAATTTTTATTTCTTTAAACATTTTAAATTTTCTATTTCTCAATATTCTACAATAAATTAAAGAATATTTTCTATAAATTCAATTTAATGTTTGCTAGAACTCTTTTTTTTTTTTTTCCTTCATGGTGTTTTTGGATCATTCCTTATCAATTCAAACAGATCTTGTAAAATAGACAAAGGGATTTGGGGGGAAACTGTGTTTACACTCATCACCTACTTGATATTGTACAAAGCCATCAGACTGAATTTCTTGACCCATCTGATGTCACAAATGGTAGACTGACCTCAGAATTAGTTTTCTACCTTCATGTATTCCTTACAGCAGCATTCCTTGTCTTTTATAAACGGTGGTGCAGCCGAAATTCAGCTCTATAAGAGGACTGGGGGGGGGGGTAGCTTTTTCATGCTAACATTAGCATTAGATGTGAAGTAACGTGTGTTTAACAGAAAAATATCTTGTAACTTTCCATTTCAAAATATAATGGGATTATTGGTTTAAAAATAATTATGAATAATAAATTTAAGAAATCTATTGCATTTAGAATGCTTGTTTATTTTCCTGTTAACCATTTATGGTAAACAAAATCTGTTGTCAAACACCAATAATGGATAAGTATAATATGATGACACAGTCATTATTTTCAATTGTGAATCATCTGCCTTCCAAAGTATACATTTTCGAGATAGTGTAGTCTTGCCATAAAAAAGTATATTGGGCACAAAAGAAAAGTTGATGCAATTCAAAAATTCTGATTAGCTAATACTATTTAAAAAGAAATGTGGTTCAATGGCTCTATAATTATATTTGTAACTGCACAAAGTTTTTTTTACAGTTTGTAAAAAATAATAATAACATAGATTAAATGCAGAAAACAGAGATTGCTCCAAGTTTAAAATAGGGACAGGCTGCTGCTTGCGGGAAAAGGGAAATTTTTATGTTCTTAAGGGCATTTTTTATAGTTTTAAAAGCATTTTTTTTCCCCTTTAATCTTTAAGGCACCGTCGATTTCTAAAGGGCCCTTTTACTATTTAAAAGTTGAAGCACTATTTCAAGTCATAGCAATAAATCCATTTTTACTATGCAAGCAATTTTTTAAATACAAGTGGCAAGAAGGGCACCTTTTTTTTTTTTTTTTTTTTGGTGAGAAACAAGAGGGGTGCTACTTTGTAAAACAAAGGGCAGGCAGGGTGCAGCACTCTGCTAAAACTGCAGAAAAGAACAGTTGGATTTGAGCAACATGATAGGAATCACATATAAAATCTTTACAAACTTGCTTACCAAAAATTAATAGAAACTTCAAAGAAAGATTTTGAGTATATTGTTATGTCATCCTTATCCATTATAGTGTTAAGTAACACTGATTGTGACATTATGTATATTGGTGACGCAAAAGTAAACAAGTACAGCATTTAGTAACTACTTCCTATGGGAAGTTATAATATTGTGTAATCGAATTTTCTTTTTAAATCTTTGGTGTATTTTTCAAATCTGTTAATCTACTGGCTTTCTTATTGATTCATTTTTTTGCCTATTTGATATTTTATTTATTTTTTTAGGGTAGTGGGAAGACACTTGCATTTGGAATACCTATAATCACAAAAATTTTGTCTCTTAAAGAAGCTATAAATGTAAGTAAATTTTTAACTTAATTTTCCAATAAATTCTTATTGAAAAGTGTTTACTTAATATTGCATTCACTTAAAATTCTTTTAACATTAACCCAGTGATACGATTCAAATAATTTAACAACCTGTTTGAGCTTATTCATTAATTTGTAACACTTCCAGAGTAAAGTAAATGTCGAACAAAGTGCAACGGGTTAGGGCAGGGGTGATTCTGTTCTGAATTTTCCGAAAAATTGAGGCAGTTATTTCCGAAAATGAAAAAAACTCTGTCATAAATCCGAAAATTCGGACATAAAATATATCGCAAATTTCGACAAATGATCACCGAAAAAGATCAATTTTGTCAATTGTTCGAAGAAAACTCTGCAATTTCTTCAAAGGATAGCGGGAAAACGCAAATTTCGTCAGAGGATCGTGAAAATAACGCACATTTCGTTAAAGGATCACAAATTTCGTCCAGGGATCATGAAAAAAAAAGCTGATTTCATCAAAGAATCCCAGAAAAAACACAAATTTCATAAAGGATCAAGAAAAAACTGCAATTTTTATCATAAGATCGTGAAAAGGGGCAATTTTCGTCAGAAGATCGTGAAAAAACGACAAATTTCGTCAAAAGAATGCAAATTTTGCAGGGTTCGCTTAGACTCCTTGGAAACTCCTTAGAAATGAAAACATTCCCAAGTAGTACTTAGAACTACTTAGATAAGCAAACCACTCCTTAGAAACTCCTTAAATTGTATTGCGGCTTTGGACGCAAGCGATATTGCTGCCGAGGGAAAAAAAATCGTGATTGTAAAATGCACGGTTAATCCTTTATGCACATCATTCATCTGAAGCGCAGCATTGATTGGGTAGAATAATCTTAATAGCAGGGCTCCCACTAGGTCCGTTTTTCAATTATTAGGTCTGTAAAGTCCGTTTTTTGACATTTTTAGCCGACCTTTAAATTTTATCGATGTTTGGCATTTAGCCAAAAATTTCGGAAAAATCGCGTTTTTCGCAAATATGTTCCAAAAAATACCGTCGATTGATCACGGAAAAAATTTGTTAATTTTGTCAAAGGATAGTGAAAAAACGCAAATTTCTCCAACAGATCGCCGAAAAACTCGCATTTCTTCAAAAGGCGCGAAATTCTTAAAAGACAGAGAAAATTTGTGAATTTACGCAAAGGATCACAAAAAAACGCGAATTTCGTTACAGGTCGAGGAAAAAAAGCACATTTCCTCAAAAGATTGCGAAAAAAACGTCAGTTTCGTTAAACGATCGAAATAAAATGCAAATTTCCCCAGAAGATCGCGAAAATAGCAGAAATTCCCCAGACGATCATGAAAAACTCGCGAATTTCCTCAAAAGATCGCGAAAAACACACGAATTTCGTCAAAGGGTCGCGAAAAACATGCGGTTTCCACCGAAAGATCGCGAAAAAAAGTCAGATTCGCTAAACAATCGAAATAAAACGTGAATTCCATTAAAAGATCGCGAAAAAAGTGAATTTTGCCAGAAGATCGCGGCGAAAAAAATGCGAATTTCATCATAAGATCGCAAAAAAAATGCGAATTCGTCAAAATGTCACCTTCAAAGAAAGCGATTACCGCTGTTCTAAAAGAATAAATTCAAAACTTGCTATATTTTTTCTTGTATGTTGCGTTTAGCATCCTTTTTTTGCCTTTTAAAATTTTCTTTAAAATGTATCATGTATGTGATATACATAAGTGTTTGGGGTTTGACTAATCTCTATTAATATGACCTGGGGTGATTCTAGTCCGAATTTTCAGAAAATGTAAGGCATTCACTTCCAAAAATTTTAAAAAATCGGTCACCAATCAGAAAATTCGGACATATGGTCGCCGAGAAAAATAAATTTTGTCAATCTTTTGCAGAAAAATCACCAATTTCGTCAAAAGATGGCGAAAAATATCACAAATTTCGTCAAAAGATCGCGAAAAATATCACAAATTTCGTCAAAAGATTGCGAGAAATCCACAAATTTCGTCAAAAGATCGCGAAAAACCACACATTTCGTCAAAAGATCGCAAAAAGTCGACAAATTTCGTTCAAAAGATCGCGAAAAAACCACAAATTTCGTCAAAAGATCGTGAAAAAAACCACAAATTTCATCAAAAGATCGCGGAAAAAACCCACAAATTTCGTCAAAAGATCGCGAAAAAAACCACAAATTTCGTCAAAGAGCTGCGGAGAAAACGCATAGCTAGTTTCGGGAGTGGATTTCCCCCCCCCCTCCCTTCCGGTGTAACTTTTCAGAAGTTTTGCTGTGAATTTCAGACTTTTTTTTTTTTACTCCGAATCACCCCTGCTGACATGACCATTGGTCACTGCATAAAAAATTTGATTGCCAATTTTGTATTTGAACCCTATGAACCCTGTTTTGTCAAAGGGGCATAAAAAAAAAAAAAAAAAAAAAAACATGTAGTTAGTGCCAGGAGTGGATTTCCCCCTCCCTCCCCCCTCTGATGTAACCTTTCAGAAAATTTGCTGTGAATTTCAGAAGTTTATTTTTTACACAGAATCACTCCTTGGTCAGGGGAGGGCTAGAGATGAAAATTTTCTGGAAAAGTTGTGGCAGAAAAAAACTGTTTTTTTCCAGTTTTTTTCTGGAAAAATTGATTTCCTATAAATATTTCTCAAAAATAAGTTATATTTTCCTAAAAAGTATACAATAATAAACTTTTTCAATATTTTTGCACACTAAAAAAAATTATTTTCCCTTTATATGCGAATATGTTATTTAAAAAAAGAGAGAGAGAGAGAAAGCCAGCTTTTAAAAGTTTATCCTTTCAGTCTCAGAATTCTGACAGTAGCTTTACTTGCTTAATTTAACATCAGTGTTTGTATAATGTATACCATGTGTCTGTTGAAAAGATTTTTCAGTAGCACTTGTTTAATTATATCAGTAGAGCTAATTTAAAAAACAAACAAAGAAAAAAATCTTTAGTTTCAACCAATATTACTGTAACTTTAACCCTTACCAATGCAAAGTAATTCTGTTTATAAAGTGATGAAATAATGGACTGACACCGGAATTTATAGATGAATTTATTACAAAGTAGGAACTTGCTCATTTTCAAGCATATTATAATAGGAAAATTTTAATTGAATATTCTTGGTGCTGTTTGTCAGTTTTGGAATTAAAATTAGGTGTTCTTTTTTAAGGACACTGCCCTTGAAAGCGTTAAAACAATTTTAAACTGTATTGTACATCTCATCTACATAATACTCATAAAGGATGCCAGTGTAAAAGGAACAAATTACATTAGTTCTGGTATTATAATTACTATTATCATTTTCAAATCTTCCGTTGTTTAAAAATTGGTATTATTTTACAATATTTTCTGTGAATTTCAGAATTTTTTTTTTTACTCCGAATCACCCCTGCTGACATGACCATTGGTCACTGCATAAAAAATTTGATTGTCAATTTTGTATTTAAACTTACGAAATCGGTAAGCAATATATTGTGAATACTGTGCAATTTCAGCACTAACAATTAGATTCTAATGGAGTAAAATTTGTTTTTGAAATGTTTTCCTCTCCAAATTGGGCATTAAAAATTGGAGTGTGCATACCACATAATGATGCAGCACATAAAAACATCGACAACAACAACAAAAAAAAAAAAATGGCAAATCCTTAAAATTTTTTGGACTCCTTGGATTTTTTGGGTACACCTTGGATTTTCTCTTCCCAACTCTGTATGAACCCTGTTTTGTCAAAGGGGCGCAAAAAAAAAAAAAAAAAAAAAAAAAACATGTAGTTAGTGCCAGGAGTGGATTTCCCCCTCCCTCCCCCCTCTGATGTAACCTTTCAGAAAATTTGCTGTGAATTTCAGAAGTTTATTTTTTACACAGAATCACTCCTTGGTCAGGGGAGGGCTAGAGATGAAAATTTTCTGGAAAAGTTGTGGCAGAAAAAAACTGTTTTTTTCTGGAAAAATTGATTTCCTATAAATATTTCTCAAAAATAAGTTATATTTTCCTAAAAAGTATACAATAATAAACTTTTTCAATATTTTTGCACACTAAAAAAAATTATTTTCCCTTTATATGCGAATATGTTATTTAAAAAAAGAGAGAGAGAGAGAGAAAGCCAGCTTTTAAAAGTTTATCCTTTCAGTCTCAGAATTCTGACAGTAGCTTTACTTGCTTAATTTAACATCAGTGTTTGTATAATGTATACCATGTGTCTGTTGAAAAGATTTTCCAGTAGCACTTGTTTAATTATATCAGTAGAGCTAATTTAAAAAACAAACAAACAAAAAAATCTTTAGTTTCAACCAATATTACTGTAACTTTAACCCTTACCAATGCAAAGTAATTCTGTTTATAAAGTGATGAAATAATGGACTGACACCGGAATTTATAGATGAATTTATTATAAAATAGGAACTTGCTCATTTTCAAGCATATTATAATAGGAAAATTTTAATTGAATATTCTTGGTGCTGTTTGTCAGTTTTGGAATTAAAATTAGGTGTTCTTTTTTAAGGACACTGCCCTTGAAAGCGTTAAAACAATTTTAAACTGTATTGTACATCTCATCTACATAATACTCATAAAGGATGCCAGTGTAAAAGGAACAAATTACATTAGTTCTGGTATTATAAATACTATTATCATTTTCAAATCTTCCGTTGTTTAAAAATTGGTATTATTTTACAATATTTACCCCCACCTACAGTTATGATTTTCATTTCCTGTATATGTAGTTCTGATATAGCTTTCCTGACTTAACCCAAACTATGTTTAAGTAAGATTTAGATCCTTAATATTGAAAGTGGTATTGTATTTTTTTTTTTAATGAAACTTTTAAAACGGGTGGATTTTTCCATATGTTTAAAAATTGTTTTCAAATAGATTTTTTCGTGTAAATACGGGTTAGATTCCCTTAGAAAGACCTCCATGAAGGGCACATCCCCCCCCCCCCTTTAGGGCCTATATCCCTTGTGCTGATAATTGTTTGTCAAAAATCAACCAACCAACCAAATAGATTTTTCACAGAGATTTGCTTACATTTTCTTTGCAAAGTTTGTATGGATTTATGTTTTTTGAAAATACATTTAGACAATTTTAAGAATCTGTATTTCAAGAAAAGAAAAAAAATGATACATAATTTCAACTGCATGTTATTATCAAAAGAAATTTTTCTAACAGTAATGAAAAATTATAGCCATGTGAATAAAAATAAATGCATGTTTCAAATTTTACATTAAATTTTCCATCTTACCATTTTCATTTATTAGTATAATATTGAAATACTTTTGCACATGAATTTTCATTTTTAACGAGAGAAGTTCCATTTAATTATCTTACCAAAGATTTGCTTAGATTTTTTTTCACACGATCATGTTTTTGCGAAATTGTGAACTTTTATAAAAACTTATGAACTTGTGAAAAATGTAATCGGAATTTTGTAAATTAGAAATTACATATTTATGTTCTTATTTAGACATTATAGTCCTTTGTACATAGTATAAACAGCTAGATAATAGATTCATTAGTTATTGCAGCTATTATACAACAGGTTTTTTTTTTCTAATTCTAAAATCATTATGTTTGTGAAGGATTTAATTTGGAGATTGCAAAAAAATTCTGAAATGTCTGTTTTTAAGTGAAAGAATTTTGTTAAAGGTCATATGTTTTAAGGAGAAAAAACTGTGAAGGATCCTTTAAGAGACTCAAGTTCTTTCTAAAGAGATCCCTGCTTACAGATAAGATTTTCCGTGTTAAGGTTTTCATGAGGGACACTAAACATGAAAAAAATATAAATAAAAGTATCAGAATGTAACAATTATAAAATGTTGACTACATTATTTTATAAATGAAATGTCAATTTTTCCAATTTGGAAAAATTGAAAAATAGGCCTATAACGATTATCTTGTTATATATGTTTGCGTTTGATAACCCCCCCCCCCCAGTTTCATTTAAAATTCTGTTTAATACTTTATTTATTTTAGTGCACTATAGTCAAACAGTGCAGCCCCTAAATTAAATTCAACATTTAAAAACTAAATCGATTGTATTAATAGCCCTTCACATTTAAATTAAATTATTCTAGTTACTTATCTCTTTAATAAAATAAAATCAGTGATTCAGGCTTCAATTCTACTTTGTGAGTTTCTCACACATACGATTTAACCTTGTAGAAAAACGTTACTGCTGTCTGTTAGTAACAAAAGCATTTTAACTTCGGTCACTTCCTTATTTGGGCATAAATATAACTCATCATTTAAAATCACTTAACATGCAATCTACTCATTAGAATTATTTTCGCACTACACTTTAACATTCACACCCTTTTGTTCATATGTATGTCAATTCTGCATTTTTGTGGTAATGCATGTTGTTAATCTTTGATCTAACATCTGTTCTAGAAAAATACATTCTCATGCCCTTTTCGCCTAACGAATTCGGTCAGTTTTCACCCGCTCTCTTTATCCAGAAACATTTTTATTTTTACACTTAACCGCAGCTGTATCAAAATACAGATTAGATTGCGCCTCTCATGATTCAGGAATTTTAGCAACCCACAATCTGGCACCCCTACACAATTTATATATGTGGTAAAAGCCTACCGTATGTATTTGGCGAATCCATACCAGCCAATGTTTTTCTCGGCCTCTTGTGCATGGTGCAAAAATACTTGTAAATTGGCGATATTGTAGTCCGCCAAGCAAGAAAGTTGTAACTGTATATTCAAGTGACTCCTGCTCTTGTCTCTTCCCCCTTGTACCTCTCCCCGCTATTCTACAGAATTTAATAAACAACTAGTATCTTTGTAATAATCTTTGGAGTTTTTTTTAGTAAGTCCTGGTTATTTAATCACTATACATAATCTAAAAACGGCCACCTCTGTATGTAACGGAAACGCCATCACAAATATTGGTCGCCTGACCAGTCTTTTTTTTCTCCTAAAAAAAAAAAAAAATTAAGGGGAGAGGTACGTGTTTCCTGTCTTCATCTGCATGGACTTCAAGCGATGGATCCCTGCCGGCACCTGCGCGCTCTGTACTGTTGATGTCCGGCGACTTTGTTATCCCTTGGACTCTCTGCTACAGTGATCTTGGAGTTAACCCCCCGCCTGTCACCGAAGGAAAGGTGATCCTGGAATCAACAGCTCCCCACCCCATCGCCGACAGAGGATTTCATCCTGGAGTGAACTTCTCGTCCCGGGCGACTGCTCTTTGCCGATGAAATATCCTTCCCTGCCTGCTATCCTGCTTCCCCCTCTTGTTTGATGCGGAGCATTCCCCCCTGCCCTTTTCATTGCATCGACTTTTCCACGACTTTGTTCGCTTATCCACCGGAAAGTGCATTACCCAGCTGATAACTCATCCCTGCTAATGAAACAGCTTTCAACTCAATCACATAAAAGTGATTCTCCGAATAATTATTGTGTTTGTGCCGACTGTGGTGTGCGCGTGTGTTCTGTTTAATCATACGACATAGTCTACAAAATTCCGACAAAAATGATGTGCACAGGGGTCAATTTAGAAAAAGAAAGTTGCATAGCAGTAACTGCTATACAAAGGCAGTTTTGAATAGCAGTTAGACACTTTTGTATAGCAAGTAAAATATAGCTAATGTAGCTTTTAAATCTTGAAACAAATTAAGTATTGCTCATAAAAATGTCAAAAAGATGTAGAAAACAACAAAATTGATAAAAAGTATGCGAAAAAGTTTGAAAAAATGCTTCTAATATTAAGAAAAGTGCAGGACTCATTACTTGCGTGCATTGAAAGTGTGATGTGGTAGCGGCTGAAAGTGGTTTGGTGAGTTGGCTCTCCGTATTATTGTAGATCTCAGTGCGTAACAGTGAGTGTTCATTTTAGAACTACTACAACACGCACATCAAACTTCTATGAGCAAACGCCGTGATTAGCGAGTAACAGTGATTCAGTAATCAATCACAGCGTCAGAGCGGGAACAAATCATGTGTTTACTGGGAAAACTGCGCCCAGCAATGGCGTCTCGCTGTACTTCCATTGTAAATAAACACTTGGGGAGGGTGAAAACATAATGTATGTCGTGTAAAAACACCTTTAAATTTTAACTTTAAGTGTACATGACATAACAAAGGGTGTGGGAAATATGCATCGCAATGATTGCGATTTAATGCATTTCTTGGATCGCATTTTAGTTAAATTTGAATCGCAAATTGCGATGCGATACCGCTTAAATCGAACCCTGGATGTGCAATTAGAGTTTTTTTTCAAATCGCAATACTTGTGAAAATGCTACAATCCTACAGCGCATCGAGAAACCTTTCGTGTTTGTGAAAATGCTACAAAGTTGGTGTGAATTTCTGGTTTCAGTGAAGCACTGATTTCTGCAAAAAAAAAAAAAAACCTGCAAAAACGTGTGCTTTCCCCCCTCATGTGTAAAGAAAAATATGATAAGAGAATACTCGGCTCAGCGTGTGCTAAAATTCCCCTTTTTACTTCCTGTTTACAAAAATGAAAGGAACGTCCGAGCGAGTCAGCGATTGAATCAAGGAATCTCGCTCTCACTTCTGTTTATGCAGCCAGCCTCCTCAAAATTCTCAAAAGTGTGTCGTTTTTTTATTATTTTCCACCGAGTTGGTGAAATTCAAGTACAAATTCGTTGTGTGCTGTTGAGTTGTGTTTTCCAGGAGTCCTACATCCTATTATTTAACAGTCGGTTCTTTTGTGATTAAAAAAAAAAAAATCTCGCAAAAAGTCATTTGCTGCCAAAGAATCATTTTGAAGATTCATTCACACGAATGCATAATTTTCTTGCAAAGTTTTATGAGCTTGACAAATAGGTCATAAAGGTGCATAAATAAAAGGCACCTGTAAAAAAAAAAAAGAGCACTTAGAAAAAGAAAACGAAACAAATTTTCAAAAAGATACAAAAATGGCATCAAAATAAACAGTGCTCTCATATCGCAAATTTTAAATACCAGAGGGTGAAAGCAGATGTTTTTATTCCCCCATTTTTTTTTCTATCTTTTAATTTCTTTTCAGTTAATTCTTGAAATATTATTTAAATTTCCCAGCAAGTTTCATTCCATTTTATCTGCTTTCACACTCAGTAAGTACTCACGGGTACTTTATTAACAAATACTTATAGGTAATTGAATTTTATTTACTAATATTATTGTGTTTTTGTACAGGATACGAAAACACAATGATATTGCTATTTTTTTTAATATTGTGTGATTTATTTTGTGCAGTTTACTATAATATTTATAAATATAATATTTTTTTTTTTTCACATTGCATGTAATTTTCCAATATTCTTAGTTAATATCAAATACATCCTCCTCTGCTTAACTCTTAATGGATATTAAAATATATAGAAATTTTTTTTTTCCAAAAAATTTAACGAGGATTATACTTTTCCCGTTTTCTATTAGCTACTAAGGTTAAAATAAGAACCCACAATCTGGCACCCCTACACAATCAATATATGGTAGACGCCTACCATATATTGATTGTGGATTGTGTGATTACCATATATTGATTGATATGTATTTGGCGAATCCATACCAGCCAATGTTTTTCTCGTCCTCTTGTGCATGGTGCAAAAATACTTGTAGATTGGCGATATTGTAGTCCGCCAAGCAAGAAAGTTGTAACTGTATATTCAAGTGACTCCTGCTTTGTCTCTAGCCTCGTGATGTCGTTTTAAGAGGAGGCTCTTGTCTCTTCCCCCTTGTACCTCTCCCCGCTATTCTACAGAATTTAATAAACAACTAGTATCTTTGTAATAATCTTTGGAGTTTTTTTAGTAAGTCCTGGTTATTTAATCATTATACATAATCTAAAAACGGCCACCTCTGTATGTAACGGAAACGTCTTCACAAGGCCTTCAGAAAAAAACGGGTTTTTTTCCCAACTTTTCTGGGTTTTTTCCAAGCATTCCCATTTCTAGGAGGGACTGAGTTAGTGTATTGTGATGTCACATACAAACTGTGAAAGCAATTAGGTATTATTTTCTAGCAGCATAATAAAGTTTGTTTAAAAAATACATATTTTTACTCAGGTAGTATTAGGTATTTTTCAGGGTTCCTACGTGACTGGAAAACAGGGAATTGTCAGGGAAAATGACAAGTGCTCAAAAAGTCAGGGAAAATTACAATTTTTTTCCAAAACCTAGAAAAGGCAGGGATTTTTTTTTTTTCAATGCACTATCATGTGTCAAGATTTTCCTGAGTTCCGAGGTCCATCTGCAAAAAAAATTCAGATTTTTCAGTTGCAAATAGAATTTTTGCTAAATTCACATTTTTTACATAAAGGTGTTTTAGCTATACAAATTTGTCAGATTCATCAACATTTAAATTAAAAAAAAAGAAAGAAAATTATGAAGTAAGCGAAAAAGAAACAGAAAAAAAAAAGGCTATAGCTGAAGTTAAAATGTTAAAAGACAAAAAAATTGAAATTTACAAAACAACACAAATGACATGATAGCAGAACTGTCCAAAAAATTTAATGTTTAATATGTGTAAATTCAGTTATACGAGTAAAAAGTTACTTGGATTCTATCTTAGTTGTATTTTTGTTTTGTTTTTGTTAACATTTTTTATATCTTAAATATCAAATGATATAGATTTTTAGTTACAATTTTTGCTGTTCAATCATTAAGATCTAGAATTGCAATTTGTATTTTTAAAAATGTTGTGAATTGTGGTCAGGGAATTGTAGGAAATACGATCTGGAAAAGTCAGGGAATTTTGTTATTCAAATACAGCATAAAACCTGTTTTTTCTTTTGTTTTAAATTGCAACAGCTTAAAGTAAAATCACACAAGAGCTTCACAGTTTTATGGTATTTGTATCGGTAAATAGTAGATTGTATATAACTTTTTTGTTTAAAAAATGCTCTCTAACTTAACAGTTGCAAAAATGTGACATCACAGCAGGGAAGGACAAGGAGAGAGTATAAATCAGTGGTATAGTCATAAAAAAAAAAAAAAAAAAAGAAGTTATACGCTATAGGGAGATAATATATGTATCAGAGAATATGTACTATAACTAAGGACAGTATATGGAGTAATCCAGAAGGTATTATGCTGTATATCCTCCACTACATCCCTGATATCAGTTGAGACATAAGAGAAGGTGGAGTAAACAAAAACATGAAATTTATGTGACATAATTAATGCATAGCTGCCAACTTGTACATTTTGGCCGTACAATGTACAGTTTTGTTTTTGAATCTACGGTTTTACCTAAAATTGTGCAGCTTGCAAAAAATTTGTAATGAATCATAAAATATTATTTTATCCATTGAATGAAACATAAAATTTCAAATCTGATGCATGCATTTTTTTTTTTTTTTTAAGTAACTTGCTTGCTTAATAGTCCTAAAAATCTGCAAACAGTCCATAATTTTATGCCCCTATTAAAGATAATTTTCTTTCCCTCAAACAGCTCTACTTCCCATTATTTACAAATATTTGTAGTTAGACTTTCCTGCTATGAAAAAAATAATAATTTTAATCAATTTCTTTAAATACATCATTTTTTGTATTAAATGTTTCATACATTTATCTTTTCAAAAATAATCTTCTAATATTTTATATTGAAGACCAGAAAATTAATTTACAAATAATTAAAATCTAAATTCTGTCATAGTAAAATGAAAATGGTTAATCAGTATTTAATAAAATGCTTTCTATGTTTTAATATAAATTTAAATCATTTTCTCAAAATAAATGTAAGATTTAACTTTTAAACAGCAATAGATGAGCATTTATGTGCTCATAATTTGTACTATAAAATTAAAATAAAACTTAAGAGTTTAAATAAAGCTTGTAAAAAAAAATCTTAGTTTTTGATGTCTTTCCTGTTTAGAGGCAATGTAAAAATTTCAATAAGTAAATTCTAATGTAGATTTATTTAGATTAATTTTATTTGCAAGTATACTTTCTAAGAATTGTGGCTGATGTTGCAATTAAAATAAATTAAATATGGATTTTTATTATTCATTACCAAATGTATCATATTTGTTTAATAATAATAATCACTTCTAAAATGATTTTTCTTTATATTCATGTCTTTATCCCCCCCCCCCTTTTTTTTTTTCAGAACTCTGACTCTGATCCAGATAAACCCTTATATAGTTTGATATTGACTCCTACAAGAGAATTAGCAATTCAAATTAAGAAACATTTGCAAGATGTTTGCAAATACACTAATATCAAGGTATATTCTATTCTTGTTAAATTGTACATTTTACTTCTTGCAACGATTTAAATGCATAAGTTAACAATTATCTTGATCCACATAGTCATTAAATGTTAAAAAGTGCCACTGGTCATTCTTTCTTTTTTCTTTCATCTCGGACATCACTATAATTTTTATTAACTGGGTACAGAAAATAAAGAAAAACCTATGAAAAGCAGAATCCTGTTCTAAATGGGACAATTTTCATGGTCTTGATGAAAGAAAGGCAGATTTTCTTTTTACCAATCCTGTGTGATTCCATTTTCACAGGTTTCACTATATATACAGTAAAGTACCGACTATACATCTTTCAGGGGACCATTCTGAAACGACGTATAACTGAGAAAGACGTACAATCAAAATTGTTTCGTCTAAGTTGAAAAACCTTTGATTGTAGAAATATCATGTTGCAATCATAAAAAATAATTTTGCTGCCATTTTTGGTTGCTAAGATGCTCTATAATTTGAAAATAAAAAGTTTAAACATTGAAAACAATATTTAATAATCATTTCTAAAATTGAAAAATAAAAGTGGAAATTATCAAACCTTACAGATGGGTGACAAAATAATACGAACACCCATGCAAAAGTCCATGGTCCATTTCAAAGAAGAAGAATGTGTGTGTCACTTTGCACTCAATTCAGTCATAGGTTTTGCATGCGCTTACTATACGCTCTGAAAAACTCAATAATGACTGACCTGTCAGAGTTTGAAAAAGGAATGATTGTTGGAATGCAGTGTGCTGGTTGCTCCGTGATGGAAACAGCCAATTATTTGGGGCGTGCAAGGGGTGCTGTATCAGCCGTTAGGACATCGTACACAAAATGTGGTAAAGTGTCGTCTGTGAAGTACAACAGTGGATGGAAAAGAAAGCTTTCTGAGAGGAAGAAAAGAGAGTTAACCCACATAGCGGTCTGAAAGCGCAGGCAATCTTTATCCCAGATAACGTAAGAGATAAATAGTCATCTCCAGAATCCCATTTCAACAAGAACTGTCCAAAGGGAACTTCATGCTTCAAACATTTATGGAAGAGTTTCAATTCGTAAGCCATTGGTGACATCACATCCTACTTTTCAGCAATGTGAATGGCGTAAAACACACAAAAACTGGACTCCTCAACAGTGGCAACAAGTCATTTGGTCTGATAAATCAATCTTCACCATATTTCAGACAACTGGATGCATTTATGTGTGGAAAAAGACCACCAAAGCATTTTCTTCTGACTGCCTCTTGCCGACTGTGCGCATGGAGATGGTTCCCTTATAGTATGGGGTGCGATATTTTAGTGTGGTCTTGTGCCGCTTGTTACTCTGCACGGGAAGGTTACAGCTACTCACTATGTCGATATTCTGGGGGTTCAGGTGCATCCTTTTCCCAGACTTTATTTCCAGGAGAATGCCCAATTTATCAAGACGACAATGCTCCTATCCACACTGCTAAAATCATCCGAAAATGATTTGAAGAGCATGAGGAGGAAATAGGGCATCTTTCTTGGCCCCCTCAGTCTCCTGACTTGAACATTATTGAATATTTGTGGAGATATTTGGAGTCAAAACTCCGTGCTCGATTTCTGCCACCATCTACGCTTTTGGAATTAGAGACTGCTCTCCACAAAGAATCGCTTCGTATTCCTTTAAATGCTGTCCATGATTTCTATGAATCCACCCCATGTCGCATGCAATCTGTAATTAAGTCAAAGGGAGGTCCAACCCCCTATTAATAAAGCTTTTCTCTTATTTCATAGGTGTTCGTATTATTTTGTCACCCATCTGTATATCAGTTGCACACCTTCAAAATTTCAATCTTCTCTTTTTATGAAAGCGCCTTTTCTTTTCGGGGCATTTTAGGAGCATGTTAAGTGTTCAAAAGAGAACAAGGGAAAAAAAAATAGAAACCGCTCTCAAACATGGTCTAAATTACAACAAAATCAAGAATTGAAACAATGTTTACAAATCTCAAACTTGTCTTGCGACCAGACCACTCACTGTCCATTCTTTCTGTCCCACACCCTCCACAGGTTCCACAAACTTGAAATAACCCCTTTAGCAATCACATGTGTTCTTGTCCTTCGCCTTTACCAAAATATTGCTTGTATAGCGGTGGGGAGAGGGGAATTCTGACAAAATTGATTATGGCATGAAAGAAACAAAGTATAACCGAAGTTATGTATCGTATAAATGAAACATTACAACATTAAAATACATAGGGATGAATCAGGACTGCACTGAAACGACATAAATGTAAAAGACATATAAATGAGAAACGTATAAATGGTGCTTTACTGTATATATATTATTCACTGCTCATAGAACTTTTTGTTTAAAAAAATGAATTCTGTTTAAATAATATTGTAAACAATTTATATTTGTTGTGTAATATTCCCAGTTTTATACTGCAAAACTCTTAAATTTTTGTTTTCAGACATTAGCTTCTCTAAATATCTGCAGCAATTCAAGAGTGAAAATCTTTCACACTTCAGTAGATTTTCACCTTTTAAAATTTCATCAAAATATCACTTCCTTCTGCTGGAAAACTTTTATAGTCACTCCTTGCCTCTCACAGCACACAAAGTTTAAAATCTTTAAAACTTTTTTTTTTTTCTCTTTTTTTAATCTTTTGCTTTCTAATAATATAATATTATATGTATAACTTTCACGCTTATAATTTAACACATTCGCTGGCGAAACTTAAATTAGAAATTAGCTCAAAACTCAACAGTTCAGTCATTGACAGTAAACGTATTAAAAATTGTGACAAATACATTTTGAGTCTTATATTTATTGTTATGATTGTTATTGATTTTCTAGAATATAATAAGTTTAATTTTAGATATCTACTGTGGTTGGTGGAATGGCACCTGAAAAACAAAGAAGACTTCTGAAAAAATGTCCAGAAATAGTTGTAGCTACGCCTGGCAGATTATGGGAATTAATAGATGAAGTATGTATTTGAAAACTCGTGCATCCTCATTCTTGTAAAATTTGCTGTTAGAAAAGTTACAGAAAACGAAAAAGACAAAATTCAATACTTCAATCTGTCTTGTCTGTCACATCATCAAGAAAGTTTGGTTTCCACTAACAATCAAACTGTTATGAGATTAAAGTATGCTGAAAAGCAGCCAAGATCAGTGGAATAATGTGACCTGTCTTTTTCGTTTTCTAATGGAATTTTATGTCTTGTATTTATATTAAAGTCAATCAAAATATGCGAAAATTTCTGAATGAGTTTTATGTGCTGCTGTCACTGAATTCCATTTTATAGAAATGATCTCATATAAAAAATTTTCTTTCTAAAAATGACCACTTCACAAAATTCTAATATACTTTAAGAACATTATAGAATAAATGAACAGAATACTTTAAGAATATTATTTCTACAAAAGCTACCAGCCACTAAGAAAGTATAAGAATCATAATTGTTGTTCATTGTAACAAATAAATAAGGCATTACATTATATATTCATCTAATAAGCTTATCAGTGATAATTCTTTAAATGTAAAGAAAACTTGTCCGTTTTGTATTAATTACAAGATTTTCTGGTGATTGTATAAAAATTTGAGTAAAAGCTAATTAGAATCTTTCCAATTAAGGTTGAATAACTTGAGCTTCATTGTATTTCACAATTGTTGAAATTTATTTCTACCTCCATCTAAAAATCTTTGCTTAGCATTTTTTAAATTTTATATAGTATTTTTCATTAAAAACTATTGTTCTTCGAAAGTCTCATTTGTGTTTCAAAATTTTATGAGTCAACATGTATTGCAAATCATAAAACTCTGAGTCAATCAACAAGGAAATTGCGAGTCATTTGATTGAAATCATGAGTCTATTTTTAACAAACCAACTTTTTAAAAAGTCCTTCTGCCTATAGCGGGAGGAAAAGGTAGCTTCCATATTAATTGTTTTAAAAATTCGGCTAATTTTATTCAAATGCATGAAGCTAAAATACATGGAAACCGACTATAGAAGATTCCCAGTTTTTGCCAACCTTAAATTTGAATGGAAATTTAAAAACATTAGTCAACTATAACCAATTTCGCTTCATTTATGGTGACCTATTTTTATCGGCAAATTTTACAAGAACTTTATGCTGGCGAATATGACTTTGTAGTTTTAAACGTGTGAGAGTTAGAACAATGGTTACAACAATGAAATAAAGTTTGTGAGAAACATGTTCACTAAAATTCACAAATTAAACCCATTTTTGGAGGAATCTCTTATATTTAAAAAGTTGTCTTGTTTCAAAATGTCAGCCATCCTAGAATATCAAACTGCTATATCTCAGCCATTTTTTAAGATGGCAAAGAAAATGAAAGGCAAAACAAAAAAATGCTCTGGATTACTTGTATTAAAACTGAACATTTAAGGGAAGAAATTTTTAGAATTTCTAATTTTTTTGTACTTCTTTTTGAATTTGAAATCCAAAAATTTCAAAAGTGGCAGTCATTTTAAAACAAGATAAGATGGAAGATGAAGTTAGCCAATGAACTATGTTGAGACCTTGGTAATTTCTGTACTTATGCTCACTCACAACCGAATGTGTTTATAAAAACAAGTGTTGTGGTATGACAAAAAATTAGATATATATACCGTAATTTCGCCCGTACACGCCGCACCTCTGAAAATACATTAAATTTAAAAAAAATTCGTCAGAAGCGCCGCACCTACCGTAAGCGCCGCACTGTAAAAAAATTGTTTTAAAAAACGAAATAGCTGCGTAAGCGGCAAGGCAAAAAAGTATTAGCAAAATCTGATTAAAATTAACAAAAAATATTGATAAAATCTTAGAAGAAATATGATTCATGTAATGTTTGCAATTCCTAAATATCGACGCATTTTAATTTATCTCCTAATTTTTGTCCTAGATTCCCATGCTACGTTTTTTTCAACCGCTTCCTTTTTTCAACATGCAAATCGCCGATTCTGCATTTGTTTTGATTTGCTAGTTGCTCGGTTGAGTTGTTTGATTGTAGCGCTATTTATCTTTGACATTCGGCAATAAATTCATTGCGATCGCACCTGTGATTAATGCGATTTACTTCATACCAAAATTTATTTTAAGTCAATTAAACTTTAAAAACTCCTTTTTAAGACATACTTTGCATTTTTATAGGTCTCTTAAAGTTTTTGTAAGATTTTATAAAACTTATTTTTTTTTAATTCAAAAGTAAGTTATCGTCTGGGTGATGCAAATCGCATAATGCTTCCTGTATTCATAAGTTTAGTTGGTTGAATTTGACAACAGCCAATGATTGTTTACTTCTGTGTAAATGTGCGACGCTGTATAGCAAGAAATAAGATATTCAAAATATTACATTCGTCTTTTAACGTTTATAAATCTTATATTGAATGTTTATAAATGCTTTTCCAAAAATAGTCAAAAGCTTGGCGTAAGATAAAAAGAAGATTTTAAAATGTGAAATTGGCGTATACGCCGCATCAGCGTAAGCGCCGCTCCCAGCATTTTAAAAACTTTTTTTTACGTATGTGCCGCGGCGCTTACGCGCGAAATTACGGTATATATATCAACATTTGAACAGGAGTGGGTTTGGTATCATGATTGGTGAAAATATACTAAAAATTTCTGGATGGTTGCAATAGATGGCTTCTTACTTTTTATTATGGAGGCTACCTAAAATTTTATATATTTATTACACATATTAATCAATGCTGTTATAGGAGACTCAATAGCAGCTATGAAAAATGAATATTATTTTAATGAAAAGTTATGTACTTCTGCTGCATATTTATCATTCCATCAAGATTCTTAATGCCTTTAGGTACAGAAAACTGACAGTTTTGTCCCACATACTCAAAAGCCAATAAGCCATGAAAGATAGGGTTAATTAAAAAAAAATATGAAAACTGAAGCAAAAGATTGCAACCTTTATAAATTATGCTTGCAATTGTATTTTGTGGAAGACCTTTTTAATTTGTTTTTATTACTGGTGAAAGAGACTGGTAACAGAAGTGTGATTTGGGAATTAGCATCGAAAATTTAAAAAAAAAAGCCATGTAAATATTTTGTCTTTCTAGGATGGGAAGAGAGTAGGAGTCATTTAGTGAGTCAACAGTTGACTTAGTGTTGTAAAAGTTATGAGCCATATGTCACAAACTTAACTTTTTCCACACTGTAAAATACAAGTACAGTAATCTTTTAACATTCGTGAGGGTTAGGTTCGTGGAAACATCCAGTTTGCAGAATGTCAAAATCACGATAAGATTTCTTTTTAATGTAAAAAAGTAATTGAAATGTAAAAAAATATTTATTAAGTATTAAAAAATACATGCTGTAAATAAAATTGAATAATTATAAACATATTGTACAAAGTTTAGTTGCTGGTTGATGGCTGAAGGTTTTATTGATATATGACTGTTTATAAGAACAGATATTTTGTTTATGAATTTCCATATAAGGAAAAGTTGCAATCTTGATTTTTCTTTTAAATTTTATACTCCTTGCCAGTTAAGGATTTCATTCTCTTGCTTTCTAAACAAGCTGTTGTTGAAGTTTTAAAATTTTCCATACAATTTGCAGAAAAATTTTCCGTTGTAATAAAAATTTTGAATTTTAGAAAATTTATGAGTTTTTTTAGCATCAATTTATGTTCTGGATTTCTTGGAATTACTGATCTATATTTTTCCTCAATACAAGGGTTGAAGTTCATGGAACTTAGCCTGTACAATGCAATGCAGTAGTTAGTGTTAAATATTGGTATGGAAATGTTAAAGAAAGTTTTACTTTGTAAAAAAAATATTCTTTATGAAACAAAATTCGCGAACAATCAAGTTAAGTATTCGTAAATGTTGAAATGGTCTTCATTTTTTATTTCGCGAATAATCAAAACTCGCGAATGTTATGGGATTACTGTAATATGATTATGTGAAGTCTCTGACATCTTACACATTTGATATTTCTATAATCAACATATCTTATTCTCCCTAAACATTTTTTTTTAATGCTCAGTGGTTTTGATTCATCATTATTATTTTTTTAATCTCTGTAACTTTTTAGGGAAATCCTCATTTGAACCAGGTTCTGTGTGTCAAACACCTTGTTATAGATGAAGCAGACAGAATGCTTGAAAAAGGACATTTTGCTGAGCTTTCTCAAATTCTAAATTTAATAAATAAGTAAGTTATTATATCATTCTTAGTTACTCATTCAAATGTCATATATTTAAATTTGCTAGAGTGCATTTTACATTAATTTAAAAAATATAAATATTTTTCTGTTAAAAATTAAAATTACACATAATGTGCTTTACTACTTAAAAGATGATAAAAACTTTAAATATAATAAACTATATTATCAAATTCTAGCACTTTCAACTATATACGTGTAGAAGTGTATTCAGTCAGAAGACGAAAAAAGGAACTGTCTCTGTTCAAATGCACACATATTTAATTATAAATTTCTAGGCTATCGTTAAAATACAAACACTTAAGGATTCTTAGCTATAAAAATTATAATATATACAGGAACACAACATTAAAACATCCAAAAAGGAAATTGAAGCACGGATCTAGTTAGATTCCGTCAAATAAAATAAAAGCGGGCAACGCCCAATTCAAGATCAGCTAGGAGAGAGCACCGCTCTCCTCCAACGCAGAAAACCATCTCCCCCAAAATCCAGCGCTCGGCCTTCCGTCTTCGCTAGCTCATCAACTTCTCGTGAGAAATGGACTTTGGCTTCTCCTGACATCTGGTCTGGGCTATTCTTTCGCCACTACATACGTAGTCTAGAGGTCTGCACGGGCCGGTTTTCATTCATGTCTACTCGGGCCGGGCGTTATCTCCATGCCCGGGCCATACTTTTTTCTGAAGGCTCGGGCCAGCTTAACTTATTTTTTCTGTACAGAGCGGGGGCTGGTTTTTATTCCTAGTTTTTACGGCCCAAAATTTTCAGCCTTAGTTTTGACCCCAGCCCATATGAAAATCATTGTCCCAGCATGGCCTGGTCCATTCAAAAGTCAGTAAAATTAGGCCTGGTCCAAAAACTTTTGCAAAAAATGCATATATTTTTAAATCGCCATTATTCTACACTTAAACATTAAAATTTATTCTTTTTAAAGAACGGTAGATTTCTACGCTTATTTAAATATCTAAATTAAAATATAGTAAAACGTATGAAAAAGAACCTGTCCCTGATGGAACCCTGTTTTAAACTGACAAACGTGTCGATCCATGCATAATTAATATACTAATATATAAGAAAACAATATATAATACATTTACACTTGCTAAGAAGGAAACTTCTCTATAACGTATTTTTTTTTTTCTTTTTTATGCAATTCCATCTTAGAAGGTTTTACTGTATAGCATTTTTCAGATTTTTAACACTTCAATACATGGAATATGGATTAACAATTTTAAAGATAACTGAAACATTTACATACAAGAAATAGAGATTCATTAAAAAAATAAATATCGCAGCCTTCAGCACTTCTATAAAAATGAAGATTATAAACATGAAAAAAAAAAAGTTAAGATAAATATTTTTGGTCAGAACTCCTCGTACAAGATAAATTTTTAACCAAACCAACGTAAAAATCAGTGTTTTGTAGAAATTCATTCGGGCTGATATTTTAACTTTTTTCTGGGCCGGGTTCAGGCCGAACTTTTAATTTTTTTATCGGGCCCGAGCCGGGCCAATATTTTTTTCGATGGGCCGGGCCGAATTATTTTTTCTATGAGTCGGGCCGGGCCTGGAAATTTCGGCCCGTGTAGACCTCTAATGTAGTCATCGTCAGGGACAAAATATAAAACTGATGTTACTAATACCTTGTTTTCCAATTTCTCTCTCTTCTTTAATTTGAAAACTAGGCAATAGTAACATTAGTTTTGTATTTTGTCCATAAGGATGACTATGCATATAGTTGAAAGTGCTAGGAATTGGATAATGTAGTTTAAAATCTTTTAACGTTTTTATCATCTTTTGAGTAATAAAGCATATTATGTGTAATTTTTAAGTTTGAACGATGAATTTTAGCACTATACTTATTTATTTATTTTTCTCTTTGCATGCATTTAAAAAAATAAATAAAAATAATTATTTTGCACTGACACACTTTTATTTTATGTCCAACTTCTGAAACTATTTTTAACTTTCTGAAAATTCATTGCAAATCAATTATCTGTTCTTTTGTTTTGATGCTTTTGTTATGTATACTGGGCGTGACATGCTATCAAAAGTAAAATAAGATAAATCAATCCTTTTAGGGAAGCAAGTAACCAGTCGCCAGTTTACAAGGACACCTAAATGTGTATCAGTGATCGAAATTAGTATTTGTTAGTTGTCAAATGCAGCTTAATTATTATATTTGATGACTGCAAGATTATTCTTGGTCATTAAATTTGGTGCCCTTTTTTTTTAATTTAACAGTTTAAAAAAAAAAAGCACCTTTTGATTTCATGTTACAAGATTCAAATATAGATGCATTAGATTGTGGTTTTTTTTTTGTTGTTTGTTTGTTTGTTTGTTTGTTTTTTTACTCTAAATTCAATTGTAATTAGCAACATTGGATAAAATTGTTTTTGATTTGCTATAAAGTTTTAATTTTGATTTACATGATTAAGTGCATTTTGCTATTAATTTCTAAATATGTTAATTAAAAATTCTTTATATCAGTTTTATAATTTTTTCAATTATTATATATTATTTATCTTGGAGATTTAAGAACTTCAATAATTTAAAATAAAAACAAGTATTTGTGCTTTTCTGAAAAGTAGCATACAATATTACAATAATGTTAAAAATGAATTAAAAAATTGCAACTAAAAATTTTAATTTGACACCTAAGATATTTACAGTAGTCGTCATTTGATGCCTACCTTTTATTTCCCAATTTCCATCACCGGTGTGTATGTAGATGCATAAATTAATTGAAATGCTAACATTTTTTCACACTGTCTCAGTGATATTTACAAAGATGACAGTTCATTGTAAATCTGTTGTTTTGTTTTGCGCTTTTGAGGGGCCTTCTATTTCCATGTTTTCAAGTACTATAACATCATTTTTGCAGTAATTGAAAAGCTAACAGATGTTAAGAGTCAATTCCTTACCGTTATGGAAAAAATAACATCATTATTCATTGTATACATCAATTCTTGTAGACCAGGAGTCATTGCATCTCCTGATTCCTTTCTTTGCCTCCCCAAAGAGTCTATAAATATACTTACAAATATATATTTTGCACTCAAGAAAATATTGATTCCAACTTAAATTAAGAACGATTCTTACTATGTATATTTTTTCTTAAACTTGAATCTGCTGTGAAGAAAATATTAAAATTCGCTTGTGCTGTAAAAGGCAACATTTTTTGTATAATATGTTATTATATGTATGAAAAAATATACATAGAATAACACAATATACAAAAAATCTTTCCTTTTTTGTTGCTAATAACTTTTGCTATTCTTTGAGTTTAAAAGTTTTTGTAAATTTACGTATATCCATCAGATATCTCTAAACATGAAATTGTGTATAAATGTATGTTTTTGCAATGTGTACTTATAAAGATTATTAACCCTCTCGTATGCATTATTTTTAAATGGATAAAAAATGTATTTTGTATTTAATGCATTGTGACGATTTTTTGAAAATGAGCACAAAATGTATTTGTACAAAAAGTTATAATTGAAAACAACTCGCAACCATTTGGAAACATGTATGTTTGGATTAATCTATATGTTTTCTTCATTATAAATTTCTGGTGTGAGCACTAATTTGTGTTATCAATCTATATCAAACATAGTTTTATGTTCCTGCATGCAATGGGTTAAAATAGATTTTGAATGGATTATTAAAAATAAATAATTTTGAATTTTTAAAACTCTTTATGTTTAGCCCTGATATAAAGTTTGCAAGCACTAAAAAAATATTAAGTATATTAAATAATTCTTGTAATAATTTAAACTTCGTATACCCTACCAGGAAATAAAAAATATTTTTATCATGCGTTTGTTTCGATCCAAGACCAAAAATTCTTTAAGAAAATCTTATCTCATACAGAACAGGAAAAAAAAAAGAAATGCCAAAGGCAATACTTAATATTCAAAATTTAACATTTCATTCAAACAGAATATTCAAAAAGGAAATGGCCCTATTATCTATTGCTATCTTTCACAAGTATTATTGAACATCATATAAGATTTGTATGTGATGCAGATACAAAAATAAATTAGTTTCTTTTTCTTTCTTTTTTCTTTAATACAACCTCATATGAAATTACCATTCTGAGAGTGTTAAAAATTTTTTCAAATGTGCTTATGTTAGTAAAAAGATTGACGACTCCTGTTGTAGAACATCTATAAATCAAGTGAGAAAATAAAAATGAGCATATAAATAATTTAACTAGTGATTGTCAGAAAATTTTATATGTTTTTTCCCCTGTAGAGTTTTAAAAATATTTGTTAAACAATGTCATTCCTGTGATGAAGTTGACTGTAAAAAAACCCATTAATTTTGTTTTTACTTATAGCAATAAAAGTGTCAAGCGACAAAATTTTGTTTTCTCAGCAACATTGACTCTTGTGCATGAAACACCTCAACGTTTACTTTTCAAGAAAAATCAACACAAGATTGAAAAGAAGTTAAAGCTTGGTAAATAAAATTAAAAAAATATATGTATATATATATATTTTTTTCTCTCTTGCTTACCAACATATGAAACTTTCAGTTTCAGGGCTCAATCTAGGCAAAACTTGGGGCCTGTCTAAGGCCCTTTCACAAAAATCTATTTAATAAAATAGGCCCTTTCACAAAAATAAATTTAATAAAATTGTCCCCTTCACCAAAATGAACTTTATAAACAGACCCCTTCAGAAAATTCCTTTTAATAAAAAATACCCCTTCAGAAAATTCCTTTTAATAAAAAATACCCCTTCGCAAAATTCTTTTTTTACAAAAATTTTTTTAAAATGTGTAATTTGTAAATAAAACCAGGTCATGAAAAACAAAAACTTTAGCAAGAGGTTTATGAGAAGTTTTTTTTAAATAAATTCTTGGTTCGAATATCAGTAACTGGATTTCAACTTTCGTTACAAAATGTTATTTTTCACAAAAATATAATAAAATTCACAGAAATAACTTTTACTTTTCACAAAATGGGCCCCAAGAATAAAAACCTGCATCGACCCCTGAGTTTTAAATGATTAAAATATTTTTTTCAATGACTTATTCATACAGTAAAGAAATTTTAGAGTTTGAATCATTTATGAATTATGAAATTAATTTTAAAGATAAATTTTATGGTTTTTCAAATTAATAAGCATTTAAAATTATGACTATTTTAAGGACATAGATATGTAATACAGTACCCTTTACCCAGAAATAGACTATATGTAGCTGGCAAAATTGTTTCTGATTTCAAACTAAATATTAATCAGATCTAATCAAGATCGAAAGTTAATCAGAGTTAGAAAAGAAGGCTATTTCTAGAAATCTTCTTTTGGAAACAATAATTTTGTGTAAAACTCAAAATATCCTGTGTCTAAATGCTTTCATTTTCAATCATACATTTTGACATCAAGTTAGGCCATGCATGTGATGATATAACACGTAAGGCCAAATGGGCACTTTTTGACATCAAGTTATGTCATGCATGTGGTAATATAACAAGTGAGGCTTGTGTCAAATTGGTACTTTTTGGCACCTTTTTTCCTGGAAAGATTTTGGTGTCAGTTGAGGTCTGTATATTTCTATTGAAATAATAATAGTAAAAAGTTCGAGACAATTAGTGAAAGCTTAATATACAGTAGAATATACAATTGTCTGTTATGTAAGCAGATTAAATGTTAAAAAAAAAAAAAAAAAAATCAATGTTTTAAAAAAATAATAATCTCTTCAATTTCGTCACATTCTGTTTTCTTAGAATCTAAAAGAAAAAAAGAAAGTAAGATAAGTACTTAAAGTAAAATAGTCACAGTTCGCATTTCATTGCTTTATTTGCATAATGTATTTTCTTATCTTATGTTTTAGTATTATTTCTGAAGGGATAAAAATTATGCATTCTGATAGGTAAATAATCCATTTTTGAATTGAATGATGAATTAATTCACTTCTGCTTTGAAATGATTACTATATTGTTGAAATTGTGACCGTCATTTACAGAATAGGATGCGATTGCTCAAGGAAATGTAAAATTTAAAACCAAAATGTGAGATAATATAATTTTTGTTTGTCACTTTTAAGTACCATTAATGAAAATGTAATATAAAATTTATTTAATCTGTTTATTAATAAAAGTATATTTTACTTTTCATGCAAAATACTTTGTTTGATCACATGATCAGATTTAGAAAGCATATTGAAATAGTTGCTGAATATTTTTAAAGTGATTATTTTCTTAACCATTTACATAGGCGTAGCTTTTCTCTTATTAAGAAAAAAATATATGTAAAATTTGAAACATGCATGACATTTACTTGCCAACTTTAAAGAAACGGACTATATCAATAGGATTTCCTTCTCCCTTTCTTTCTCATTGTGTGTAGGTGTAACCATTTTTTTATTATTATAATTTCTAGTTGAAGGAATTACAAGTTTAGATTCAGTGTAATTTCATGAAACAATGAAGTATTCATTTTAATTTCCTTTTTTATGTATTATTATTATTTTTTTTTTTTTTTTTTTCAGAATCTCTAATTAACAGTATTGGAATGAGGAATCCTAAAGTTATTGATATTACAAAAAAGACTGCTTTGGTTGAGACCTTGACTGAATCGCAAATTATGTGCAGTGTTGAGGAAAAAGTAAGCTGTTCAATTATAATATGTATACTAATATTTACTATGTAAATAATTTAATCAGGTAAAATAGTTAGAATATTGTATGCAAAATAAATTAATTAAACCAGATGCCAAATAGTTTGATTCAGCTCAAATAATGACAAAAGTTTAAAGGAATCAATGGTTCTGCATTTAGTCAGAAAAGGAACAAATACATGACAGGATTTATTGTTATATGTATCCCATATTTATTTTCTAAGTTTTCATATATTTGATATTTATTTTCAAAATATCATTGCTTATGATATTTTTGATATTTTGAATCAAACAAGAGTAAATGGATTTTTCAACTATTGACTGCATTGTTCTGTAGACAAAGAACTTATATCCTGGTGGGGATTTTTTAACCCTAGAAGAAAGGAAAAATCTCTTTTCCAAGATTTAAATTTTTCGAAGCTGAATTATATGGGTCAATATTAACTACTTAGAACCGCCATTGAAAGATAAACTGTCTAATTTTGATAACCAGTTATTTATAGCTTTGCTAGATAGAGTATTTTCTGCTTTTGGTATATTTAGTTCAATTTAATTTGCACAACAGTTTAAGGGATGAAAAAATAGCCAAGCATATATTTGTGTTCTAAAAATTATTTTGTATTTAAAATTTTGATTCTTGATACTGAATCCTATAGTTTGTTTTTTGATTTGTGTAAAAAGGGAATTGTTTAAATTTTCAGAAAAAGAGACAAAAAAAGACATTTAGAATATTGTTTTATTAAGTTTTCGTGTTAAGTGCAATAAGTTTTAGTTTCTAATTTATATTAAGTCTGAAAATATTTATAAATTTTTGTAAGTTGACTATTTGAAGATATAAATATCAGGTATATATAAAAAATATCAAACATATATCATTCTTAACAATATCATGATATTTACAAACCATGTGCAAGTAGCAGATATAGCATAATGCCCTATTTCATATTTAATTGATAATTCTTTTGATCAGCTGTAAATAAACCTTGGTGCAATTACAATTGCAGTTTTTGAGCTGCTAAAACCCCTTTCCCTTTTTAATATATCACACATCACGATTTTTTAAAATTGGATTGTCATTGTTTATATTTTTTTAGACAAAGTCTCATATCGGGCCATTATTGCATCCCTTTTTTATGGCAGAATTATATTATCTTATAAATGCTTCACCACATCCTGTTTTACAAAATTGACAACAAACATGATGTCACACTTATAGGCATTAAATCTTGTGGATTGGCAATGGGTTTTGTGTACTGTAAATGGTTGACGCAAAAGTAAGCAAATACTTTTTACCCGACTGCCAAGAAGGGTTATGTCTTTCATGCGTATCTGGGCATATGAATTTCTTTATACCCTCGAAACATCCCTACAGCTGGATGGATTTTAATGAATGAGGTCTCTATTGATTCGTATTAACCATCCGATGTTTATACGCTAAGTTTTGTTTTTATAAATTCAAAATGGCGGCCATAAAATACATAATGGCAGTAGAGATGAAAAAATTTTTATGCACCCTATTGAGTGGCATATCATTGGATAGGTCTTTCAAAATGAAGACGATGTTTCATTGACTATTTTACAGTCGGAAGCTCCGTTTAAGTATTACACAACCTTGAAGTTGTGTAGGTAGGATCTCTAGCTTTACTGCAACTCTAACCTTCATAGACATCCATAGGCCTCATCAAAACAATGTTTATAGATAGGAACTAACAATTAAACACAACTTAAAAATCATCAATACAAGTAAATAAAAAAAAAATAGGTAAGAAATATAAAAAATTGATGAAAAATAATTAATTAGTTCACTTTTTAAGCAGTCAGGTTTTTTGATTTTTTAAATTTAATTTTTACTTGTTTTAAAACATATGTGTAGTGTATATGGTATAAAATATTAATCCGAGAGTAGTCGCGTCATTTTTCAGAACGTTATTAGTCGCGCTTGGTCTTTTTGCCAGCAGCCTCCCACATACAGAAAATGTAAAATAAGAAAAACTTTTCACTTAATATTCAAATATAACATTTCAATGAAGTTATAAATTTGTAGTTTACTTAAATTATACATTTTATTCATGAGATTTAGAATAATGGGAAAAAATAAAATGAATTGACATTAGTATTCATTACGCAGACTTTTCGACCAGTTTCAACTTTGCTTGTAAAAAACCTAAAGGAAAAACAGAGATATCTTGTTACATCACTATGGTCGTGGGAAAACATTTAAATTCAGCTACATGGTAGTTCTCCATTGTATTTGTAAGGGGATATGAGTTAGGAGAAGATAACTTATATTGGCAGCAAAAAGACTGCCAGGTATGTGTATTCTATACAGCATTAAGTATGTGTATGTAATTTTTGTTTTTAGCATAAATCTGGTCTGTCAGTGTGTTTAGATAAGAAAACAGAAATTAAATCTGATTAAGTATTTTTTTTTTTAAATTATAAGCATCTGAATGTCTTTTATGTTTATTTATAGAATGTCTCTGCGAAATGTTCCTCAAATTAATTTTAAAATATCCACAATCCTACAAACAATAGTAGTTGACAGCCTGAGTATTACATTTCAATCTTAAGTAAGGAACAAGTTAAAAAAAAAAAAAAAGCAGTGGAACTTGGTGAATACAAAAACCAAGGGAATTGTAAAAGTCCTTTTATTAACCATTACTTATAATACCGTGAATAAAATAAAAATTTTAAAAACACACACATAATCACACTGCAATTAATTGGTCCAATTATCTCAATGATAAAAATACCTTAATATTATAAACTTAACATAAAATTTTCAGTCTTATCTTAGTAAGTAAGTATAAGTTTCTTTAGATAAAATTATTGTACTAGAGGCTAAGTTTCTAAAGAACTAGTAATTCAAAAAGACAGTTATGCATTATGCTGTATGCTGTATAACTGTATGCATACAGTTATGCAAATGATCACTTCTCGTTTTCCCGATAAAACTCGGCTAACATTCCAATAGTCACTCAACTTTTGTGCTACTGATTTTGCATATCCTTTTCATTTTAACAGTGCAATACCAATAAGAGGCATGGAAAAGCTGGATAATATGGCCCTGAATATGAATTTTAAAAATGAAGCAAATAAAGATTTTCTTCTATTCTCCCTTTCATAGCTCAGTTATAAACGTTAAAAAGAAGTGGTATTTGAAGCATCCTTATTTCTCCCTCCTTTTTTTAACTGTGCTTGTATAATGAGTTTGGCTGTAGGATGTGTAATTGTTGAAATCTGTTTTATATATTTTTTAAATAATTATTTGTTATTCTTTTAGTCTTATTGGTATTGACTTTATTTCTTTTCAGGATTTATACCTTTATTATTTTGTTACTGTACATCCAGGAAGAACTATTGCTTTCTGTAACAGCATTGACTGTGTTAGGAGACTGAGGACGGTGTTAGAATATCTTAATTGCAATCCTTTACCTCTCCATGCACAAATGCATCAGAAACAAAGATTAAAAAATCTGGAAAGATTTGCTTCAAGTGAAACAGCATTATTATTAGCTACTGATGTTGCAGCTCGAGGATTAGATATTAAAGGAATAGAGCATGTTATTCATTACCAAGTTCCACGCACTGCAGAAGTACTTTTACAATTCTCTTTAATTAGCTTAAAGACTAAAATGATTTTTCTTATGCAAATCATCTTTATATGATTGTAAAATAGTTAATGCTAAATCTGAAAGTACTATCAGGGATTGATCCAGGCAAAATTTGGGGCCTATGTAGGGCCCCTTCACAAAAATGAATTTAACAAAATGGTCCCTTCACAAAATTCTTTTTAATAAAACAGGCTCCTTCACAAAATTCTTTTTAATAAAACAGGCTCCTTCACAAAATTCTTTTTAATAAAACAGGCTCCTTCACAAATTTCTTTTTAATAAAACAAGCCCCTTCACGAAATTCTTTTTAATAAAACAGGCCCCTTCACAAATTTCTTTTTAATAAAACAGGCCCCTTCACAAAATTCCTTTTAATAAAACAGGCTCCTTCACAAGATTCCTTTCCATAAAAACTTACTACTATTTATTACTTTTTTTTTCGTTAGGTTTTAAAATGTTTGATTTGTAAATAAAACCAGTTCACCAGAAACGAAGACTTTAGCAAAAGGGTTTAAAGAAGTTTTTGTTAATAAATGTTCGAATTTGAGTAATTCAACTTCAACTTTCATTACAAAATGTTATTTTTCACAAAAATATAATAAAATTCACAAAAATAACTTTTACTTTTCACAAAATGGTCCCCAAGGAAAAAAAACCTGCATCGACCCCTGACTATTATGCTTGCTGAATAACTAATAGTTTATTTGTTTCTTTATAAATATGAATGCCCAAAGGATTACTTTATTATGTAGTTTTGAAAATCTTTTTAATCTGTATAATTAGTTTTGTTAGTTTTTAATACAGTAGCCCATCATTAAATCACTCATTACTCATATTTTATGTAAAAAAAAAAAAAAAAAAGTAGATAAATGAATAAATAAAATCTACCTTAAGTCAGGCATGAAAGAGTTCCTCCTAAAGGGGGAATTCTTCCTTTTCTAAAGCAAATTTTGGACGTTCTCTAGATTGATGCAAAAATGCAACAAAAATATTGGAAGCATATATTTGGGGGGGGGGTAGAAAATTTAATAATCATTTTGTTTACTGAAATCCTTGGAATTTATTTCTGAATTACTGTGCAAAAAAACCCCCATCAAATAAAAGGTGAATAAGCATCTGAAAGTCATGTAAATTGTTTCTAAAATGTCTTTCCAGAGTGATTTTTTTTAGACTTTAAATGTGAAGAAGTTTCCATTAGGTTCTTTTTGGAATAGAATAGTTTTTCCTAATTATGTAACACTTTCATGTAATTTCAGTGATGCAATTTTGGAGATGTATTCCTGGAGTAAAGATCAATTTTACTTGCTTGCATTTATGTAGCATGGAGATTTTTTTTTTTTTTTAAGTAGGGGGAAAATCTTAAACAGACAAACCTTCTAAAATAATATTTATTTTGAAAAATTAATCACTGTACTTCACATAAGTTCATCAGATATTTATGGTTTTACATCTTTAGCAAACTGTCTACAATTTCCTATTTTGATTAAAAAAAACCTATAAATTTGTTAGTAAATTTGTTTTTAATAAATTTTAAGTTATTAAAAGAAAATAATCCTACATACAGTAATATTTCATTTTATTCTATAAATAACAATTAAAGTGTGTCTAAATTGTAAGAGTTTGATGACATTGTATAGATGGAAAAAAAATTTCCGCCTTTTTTTCTATTTCCCACTTTCATGCCTGCTTAAGTGCACTTTTTAGTATTTGTATGTTTTACAAAATTTGTCTATCATGATTTTCTTAATTGTATTTACAATATCTGTTTCAACTAACATTTCGTTGACATGTATAAAACATATACTTGAAGATTATCCTCTTTGTTTTTATAATGCCCTGGGTTATATCTCACATTTTTCTTGTCTTATGGTATGTGATGTTCCATATAAATATAAGGAGTTTGATAATCTTTATTAATGCCATAAAGATCATATTTTCACAGAAAAAAGCCCTTCATAATAAATCTAAAAATATGCCTCATTGATTTTATTGCATTTTTTCCTGAGAGACTATTTCAAATAATAGTGATTGTCATAATGTGTTTTTTTAAATGTTGAATAGATATATCCTGAATTCTTCATGTAGTTTGAAGAAATTTTGTTGAGTTTTTTCAATGAAAAATTAAGTAAAACCAAATTTATTTTCTAAAAATGCTAAAAGACCTATAAAATCATTCTGGTAATTGCTGTTTTCAGTGTTTTGCGAGACACTATAAATGAAGGCTTCTATCATTTAATGTAATAAAAAACTTTCAAAAAAGTTGTGGTGCATATTTAATTAAGTAATATTACTTGGGTGTAGACACATATATTTACATATATGTGAAACTCTTCCCAACCCTTGGTGAAAGTTTGTGTTTTGCAATGTTTGGTGCTAATTAGGAAATTTGGCAAAATTCTCATTTCCATGCAAATCTATATTAGAATAATAAACCTTTTTCATTTACTTATAGATTGGCCTATAATTGAGGAAGTCTAGTAGAAGAAATTGCAACTTTTTATTATTCAGTATATATACTAATACATGAATATTTTAAACACACACATACTTATGCATTGTGCACATTAGAGTCCTGCATCGGGTCAGGTTACCCGCTTTTACCTGAACCCGATCCGACCCTCCGAGGGTCAGATTGATTTTAAGTTTTTTTGTTTCGAGTCAGGTTGGCTTTTTTACTCTTTCAGGTCGGGTTCGGGTTGACCTGATTTTTTAAAAGAATGTGGAAAATATTTTTTCATGTTAAAAGCCTTTATAAACCACAAATCAAAGTTTCACAAAAGCAAAATGTGTGCCTGTCTGTTTTGTCTTTAGTGATCCTGTCACCAGTCTTCGAAATAACAAGCTGCATTATATTTTTATCGTATTTTAAAAATACAATCTGTAGCAAAAGGCTAAATGGTCCTTCCTGTCTAATGTATCAAATGAATAATTTAATTTCGATGATACACGATGCACTACGTTAGACGGGAAAATTTTCAAAATAACTGCTGATAAACTAAAGGTAGATGGTCAATTATGTAAAACAAGGTGTATCGTTATATGCGGAACTTTTGATTGCGAGTTCGGGTCGGGTTGCCAGAAATTATTTTTGCGGTTTCAGGTCGGGTTGCATGTTGCCGGAAATTATTTTTACGGGTTCAGGTCGGGTTGTGGGTTGACTTAAACCCTTCGGCCCTGGCGTCCTACTATTAGAACAGATCTTTACATTGCTCTAAATTATTCGTTTTTAAAAATTTTTAAGTTGAAAACCCAGTTTCCTACTAATAATATATTGCAGATTAACAATTTAATCTCATTTGTAATTACACATGGCAGCACATGCCTCAGTAAGCAGTAAAATGGAGGCTTCTACCAGTTTAAGGGCAAAACGTAAGTACACATTTTTAAACTTCTCAATAAAAATACTAATAATAATTTAGTGACATTTTGTTAATTATATTTTGTAAATTGAGGCCTTTTCTACCTAAATTAGTCATCTAACTTAGAAAATAATGATAAATCACATTATAACGAAGAATCAAACATTTATTCTAGTATTAGGACATGAGGCCTTAGGGCTAACAAAGTGTGTGCAAAAAGTACCCAGAATTTCTATATAAAACACACACAAAAACAATTTTTCATCAAATTTTATTTTTCCATCTTCAAAGTAGACCCTACTGAGTTCAATGCAACTATTCCAAAACATGTCCCAATCTTCCATACTTTTTAGATAGGTAAACTGTAGTATGGCCTTTAGTTCATTCTGCGAATTTTCGCTCATGGCCTCAACTGACTCAAAACATTTTCCTGGAAGTGATAATTTTAGCTTCGTGAGCAGAAAAATCGGCGAGTTCAGTTCTTAGTTGATGACATTAATTGCGTTTTTGGCCAAATCCTCTTGCAGAACAATAAGAGAAAATTGAGCTCTTTCTAAATCAGTCGTGTGGCGATGCGTTTCAAATGCAAAATATTGGTCATATCTAGGCCTGGGCCTTACATCGATTTAAGTCTTAAATCGATTTAAAGCTTACATCGGAAATTCGATTTAACCATTGATCTTAAATCGATTTAAGCTAACATCAGAAATCGCGATTTAGCTAATGTCTTAAATCGCGATTTAGCCATTGTCTTAAATCGCGATTTAGCCATTTTCTTAAATCGCGATTTAGCCATTTTCTTAAATCGCGATTTAGCCATTGGCTTTAAATCGATTTAAAAAAACAAAATACTGATTCAGAGCTAACATCGGAAAACCGATTTATTTACTTTGATGTATCTACCGCTTGCATGGCAAGCTGGTGTTAAATCGATTTAGGCAGATCCAATCTAAGCAAACGTCGCAAACCTCAATGCTTTCCGATTTAAGAAAAACAAGGCAAGCTGGTGTTAAATCGATTTAGCAGGATCTGATTTAAGAAAACATATACAGGCCTCAATGCTTTCCGATGTAAGAAGAAAAAGATGATTTAAGAAAACGATGATTTAAGTAAAATTTGATATTTATTTATTTTCTAAACGAGATTCAGAGTTTGAGACTGGAATGTGTATTTATTTGGAAATTAAGCACTTAAATGGTTGAAAGTTGAAAGGAAAAGTAAAGTTTAATTCTTAAAATCCAAATTAATCGAATTTCTTTTTATATGCTAATGCAATCTTTAGATGAAAAATTAAGTTTCCACATATTTCAGTAATATTTTAATACGTATTTTTTATTTTCTATTATTCTGTAATTAATTAAAATATTTTAAAGTAGAATCCTGCATCAAGATTATTTTTTCTGACATTGAGCATTTATGGTTGAAAAAAAGAATAAAGTTTCATATTTAAAATCCAAACTCATCGACTTTCAGTTTATACTTTTATGCATTCTTATGATGAAAAATTCATTTTTTACATGTTTTAGTAATATTTTAACATATATTTCTTTATTTTCTATCATTTTGTAATTAATGAAATTATTTTAAAGTATAGTTATTATGCATTGTTTTGTGTATTCTAATTTGGCCGTGATCCGCATGAAATATTTTTCTTTTGCTAATAAGATTTTTTTTCTGAAATTCATTAAGTATTTATTGTTGAAAAAAAATAAAGTTTCATATTTAAAATCCAAACTCATCTAATTTCAGTTTTTATTTTTATGCATTCTTTTAATGAAAAATTCATTTTTCACTTGGTTGGGTAATATTTTAATATATATGCTTTATTTCCTATTATTCTGTAATTAATTAAAATATTTTAAAATAGTCATGCATCGGGTTTGACATCCTATTTCAACACCAGCCGTGTGGATTGAGTATCTTGCTGAAATTGATTGCTACTTATATCCAAATTCATCCAATTTTAGTTTATATTTTTATGCAAAAATTAATTTTCATATGTTTGGGTATTATGGGAATATTTTATTTATTATTATTTTGTAATTAATTAAAAATACTTTAATAAAGTTCTGTAATGAGTCAAGTAACTTGATTTTTACAGCAGAATGAGGGAGGGGTGGAGGGGGCATTCATTAGATTTTTCTGCAGATCTGCGATTTGCTGCTTTTTTGACATTTTGTTGTCATTAAAAAGAGATATATTTTAAGATTATATTTTATTACTAATCTTACAGGGTGCTAACAGGCGCGAAAAAATCAGCAATTTCAGTACTGTGCTCCAAGACTCAATCCTTCTGCATCCGCTGTATGAATGTCAGCATTTATGTTAAACAAATCTTATTATAATCTAAAAGTTAAAAATATATAAAATTTCACCTTATTTCTCATATCCCCCCCCTGCCCCCCCCCCCCCCCTCATGTTTTTTAATTAATTTATTTATTTTTTTTACTACTTTTCTCATCATGGTAAATGAACAATTAAATTCATCATTGAATTCTTTGAATCTGCTTCTGTTTTACAACTCAATAAGTTTTTAATTCTGTGTCTGTAAAAAAAAGTGTGTGTATGCTGTTAGCAATGAAGTGCTATTTGGGTTGTTGCCACCCCCCTTAAGGAATTTAGATTGTAGCAGGCATAATAAGTCAGACAAAAAAAAAAAAAAAAAAATTCATTTTTTTTTATATTACTTCTTAAAGAATGAGGTTATAAAATGTACTAAAATAGGTCACTAATTTTTAAAATGGAAAAAAACCAATGTTTTGGGACATTCAAAGTTTTTTTTTTACGTGTAAAATATACCTCTTTTCAAAGGTATTTGAAAAATTAAAAGCTAAGTATACTAAATAATACAAGAGGGGGGGGGGGTGCATAAAGACTGTATTTTGTTGCTAAAAAAAAAAAAAAATAGTAAAATTGGTGTTAAATCGCGATTTAGCACTAAATCGCGATGTTAGATGGATGATAAATCGATTTAAGAAATTTCTACATCCAGTCCTAGTCATATCTTTATGAACGGACTTAAAAGATCTGTGAGATATCTTCAGCCAACTCTCTTTAAGACACATACGATGCTTTTCAAGCAACAGCGTCTTGATTTTATTGCTGCCAGCTTTGTGTGCAGAAATAGGCTGACAAACTGTCCATTAAACAGTGATGCCGAACTAAAAAAAAATATGGGCGCGGTACTTGTGACACTTGTGCCAGCCAATATGGTAAAATCGTTGTTGTAAAGTGGTATGACAATAAAGTTGTGACACTAGCATCTACATTTCTGTCAGATAAGGCGAAGGATATTGTTAAAAGATAGAGCAAAAACGGTTCCACTTATATTTATGTATATAGGCCACATGTTGTGAAATTCTACAATAAAAGCATGGGGGGGGGGGGGGAGTTCATATAAACATGACTTCTTACCGTCATTGTATCGAACTGCTATAAAGTGTAAAAAACGGACACTTCAAGTAATATGTCATTATTTTAGTATGGCCATTATAAATTTTTGGTTAGAGTATAAAAATAATGCAAAATACTTGGAAGTTCCTTTGCAAGATCAAATGGATTTATTGGATTTCACATTTGAAATAGCAGAAGCTCTATCACTCAAAAATTAGTCACTAATTCGTATCAAACGTGGAAGGCCGTCATCAAGAAGCTCTGTTTTGCTAAGAACAAAATGAATACTGCTCTTAGGCCTTCTAAAGATATTAGATTTGATGAAATGAACCATATGATTGAAAGAAGTGAAAAGCAACAGAGATGCAAAATGGAAGGTTGTACATATAAAACTACCTGTTTTTGTGAAAAATATCAAGTCTTTTTATGTTTTCATGCACAGAGAAATTGTTTTAAAGGATTCCATATGAAATAAACTCATTTTATTCATTCTCATGTCCTTTATATCTTACATAATTGTAAATGTGCACAGAAAATAAAATTGCTCATTTCACGTAATTTAAGCCCTGGTGTCCTATTATTAGAACACTTTTTAATTAGTTTACTAATTATTGAAATGATATAATACTTCATATTATAGCTATTGATGTCTATTCAAGCTTATTTAACCTGCAATTTATTTTTTATCTGTTTCCAAATTAAATCAGGGCTGAAGGGGTTAAAATTGAATTTGCGGGTTCGGGTCGGGTAGAAACCGACCCACGCAGGACTCTAGTCTCTAGTGCACTTATTATCTATTATAATAAAATACTCTCTGTGTTGTGGGCTACTTTGTTGCCCAAAGTTGTTGCTACTTTATTGTGTTGTCTTACTTCTTACAAGCCATACAACAAGGAGAAAAAAAGCACACACAAAAAAGACTGAATCATTGTTTGTGAAATGTTATTTTTTTTATTTAGAAATAAATGTTCTACATTGATATAATTTTATTGTTTACAATTTTAAATCTTTCTTTCTTTTTTCTTTATAATGATCCACATTTTTTATTCTTATAGACTTATATTCATCGCAGTGGGCGTACTGCAAGGGCCCAAACTGAAGGACTTAGTTTAATGTTAATTGAGCCACAAGAAGGAGTATTTTATAAAAGGATATACAAAACTTTAAATAAAGGTGAGAAAAATCCGTAACAAATACATACTCTTTACCAGGACTTGACAAATCACAGGTACTGTGTTGCCATGGTGCCTAAAAGTAGTGAATTTTGCAGGAAATTTAACTGATATATACCATAATTTATGGGATAAATACAGCGTTTATGATTATGAGACTAATAAACAAGAAAAAGGATTAAATGTTGCAGTCATGACCATGATAATGAGCTTAATAAACAGAAAAATCATAAGAGGCACACTGTTCCTTCATAAGTAATAAGACTAGAAACACTCATTAAAATATCAGTTATGATAGTTTAACTGCAAGAAAAACTGCTAGACAAAATAAACAATAGTTTTATATGGTCACAGTACAATAAAAAATTGTAATTACTTTGAATATTTTATACAGTTTCACATAAGTTAATACATTATTTGTATTTATTTTCATTTTCTAATCAATTTTAAAATTAAATGTATTTATGTGAATTTTAACATTTATGTTTTTTTACCACTATTACTTTATTTATTTATTTTTACTCGCTAAGGGGAGGAGGGAGAGACTTATACAAAAGAAATAATTTTTTTTAACCAACACTATTACTAACACACTGTTATTGCTATAACAATCGTGAAAAAGTAAAAATAACCTAAGTTTAAATTTGGCTCCTAGATTTAGGAGAAATTTGTCAAGCCCTGTTCATTACCAATGCATTTACATATTTTATTATTTATATATTAGTTTTGAAATTGTTTATTATATTTTCAGATAAGCCTTTGCCCAACTTTCCTGTTGACCAAAACATATTTAAAGTATTAAAAGAAAGGGTTGCTTTAGCTCGTGCCATTGACAAATCTGAACATAGGATAAAGAGGTTATCTGCACAAAATAGGTGGATCCAAAATGCTGCAAAGGAAATGGACATTGATATTGAAGATGAAAATTTGTATCCTTTTAATAAATCATGAAAAAAAAGTCTTAATAAGTAGATTATTGACATTAAATCTTCCACTGCTTCCTTTAAATTTATTTTTAGGCAAATATTGTAAGAGCAGTTCATTTGTTATTAAATCAAATTGTTAGTTAAATTAGTTTTCAGAGGTAAAAATTTTCTGTGGATCTGCAATTTTCTGTTTTTTGTTATTTTTATAAAATTATCTTTTCTTTTCTGCCTGTGTGTGTGTGTGTGTGTGTGTGTGTGCGTGTGTGTGTGCGTGTGTGTGTGTGTGTGTGCGCGTGTGTGCGTGTGTGCGCGCGCGCGTTCGTTCGTGGGATTTTACTGACAGTTTTCACTAATTAAATTAAATAGCAAAAACAGATGCCAACTCTACTTATTTTAACCAGATACTCCAGTCAACACTCTTTACAACATATTTATCTCATTGTTATTATTATTTTTTTTAATATTTCCCTATGATATAATTTCTTGAACCATATAATAACTTACTATGTACAATCCTCCTCCATCTGCTGCATTAATGTTAGCATTTGTACAGCACTTATTTCAGTGAAATCTTAAGACTAAGAATAAATAAAACAATACATGGGCATTATTTAGCAATTTTCTAGTAATTTTTATTGCAATGTGAAATAAGGAGTAAAATCCATTAATAAATCCTTCATTTTGCTTTTTATCAATTAAGGTAACTCAAAACAAAACATTGTCAGGAGTTTATTCTGTCATCTTAGTAAAGTATTAGTAGAAAAAATAAATTAGATATGCATATTTTTTAATGTGCTAAATTTTCAAATAAAGTTAATGTAGTTTCATTGTTAAATAATACAGTCGAACCTCAATATCTCAAACTTGAAGGGAAAGACAAAAAAAATTCGAATTATCGAAAATCGCAGGCTGTCAATAGTAGAATAAAGATAAAAGCTTTTTTACATACCTTTTTAAAAGGTAATCAATTTTTATTCTAATGAACACTTTTAACAATTATATTTGAAAAAAGATTCAATTGTTGTTTACTTCAGAAACGAGTATGAAATTTTATCTATTACACTTTCTAAGTGGACAAAGTCTTTAGCCATATTTGGCTGATGCTCAACATAACTCCTCAAAATGCCCACTGCAGAAAGTCCTTGTTTGTCACATTTGGTGGTAACTCAGCAATTTTTTCATCCTCTTATTCTGCTTCACAAGAAGTTTTCATTTGACCGATGATATTGTCGTCCCATTGACCATACACCGTTACTGCATGATCTACGTTGACAAAGTCGTTAAATTCCATGTTATCGAGCTTCATGAGTCCTGTCAATCTGTTCCAATAATTTTTGGTGCGGTTTTCATCAAGATTATTGATGTTAATTGTCTGACTACTTTCATGATTTTCAATAAATCCAGCCTTTTTAAAGCTATTTATTATCATAAAGGAAGACATATTGTTCACTGCTTTGTCAGCCATTTGCATAGCTTGTAGAATATTAACACCAGATGGTGAAATACCATCTTCCATTTCAGATAATATTTTTTTAACCACATGATGACGTACTTTACTTTAAAACTTTGTAAACCCTGATCAAGTGGTTGAAGTTTTGAGGTAGTGTTTGGGGGAGAAATTAAATTTTTACTATATTTCAAATGAAAATCAAATTTCAAATTAATTGCTTAAAAGGCGCAAAGGTCAACCTAGTGAAAAAGATTCCATGCCGGAAAAATATTTTCATCTTGTGCTGCAATTGTAGCCTTGCCAACCTGTGAGAAGTTCCAGGCTGTGTATCGTTCCATGTAGTTTAGTTGGTAGAATGTCAGTGCGCTGTACTTATGGCCCGGGTTCGTGTCCCGGCATGGAATCTTTTTCACTAGTTTGACCTTTGCACCTTTTAAGCAATTAATTTGAAATTTGATTTTCATTTGGAATATTGTATGCAATGTGAATGTTTTCTCTCTGGAAAAATTTCCATGTATTAATATTCAATTTTTACGTTTTCCATTTCAGGTATGGTATTGTGTGCCGCACAGTTATCTATGAAAAGCACAATTTTCCACTTTTCTGTTTTCATATTTTTTTTTTTTTTTTTTAATTTTTAAGCCAGCTTTCAAAAATGTTAGATTCATCCAAGCTTTACAGTTAGCTTTCTAAGCCAAAGGAAATGATTTTATGCCTGTGAAACATCTTGGATTTTCGATTTCTGAATCATCAACGGTTTTAATTTCTCTGTTCCATTCATATTTGCACAAAACAACAAAGTGACACTCTCTTTACTTCTGTTGCCTCCATGACATGCTTCACCCTTTACATGCGTAGTTTTATCTGGAGTGCATTTTGAAAAAAGCCCAGTTTCATTTGCATTAAACACATCTTTTTCCTCGCAATCCTTCACGATCAAGCTTATTTTCTTCCTAAATTCTTTACAAACTTCCTCGTCTATGGCAGCACTTTCACCACACATTTTCAAAAACGAAATGTTATGTTTTTTTTTAATTTTCAAAACGTTTGTTAGCCGTTCTGAACAGATGACTCTCAGAAGATCTCACCTACAAATGCTTTAATTTTTTCTGAAATAACCAAGAAAGGAAACATTTCAGGACGTCACTTGGGCATTTACATGTTTCTTTCATTCCTAGTTCAATGATAAGAAATTCTACATTCTTCTTACAAGCCACATACCTCTTGATTCTTGTTCATTACTATCATTTTTTGTTTCCTTAAAGCCACCTCAACCCCTCAAGAAAATAACATTGGAGAATAAAAGGACAAAGAAAGGATAGATGATCACAGCATATGCAATGACAACTGACCGAAAAGAGATAAGGAAACAAGAATTTCAACGTCCAATTTGGGCTCAAGAGATTTCATTGAGTTACTGGCATCTTTATATCTCTCCATTTTAAAGTTTATATGAAGTTTACCACTGTAAATTGTTAATATAGTTTTTCTAGTCTTTAAAAAGTTTTATTTTTTGGAATATTTGTTTTGTTTTAGAAAAAAATTTTCAACTAAAAAAATTTTTTCTATTTATGGAAAAAAATTCAAGTTATCAATGGATGAGCCTACAAATTCGACAAACCAAGGTTTTTTTTTAACATTGAGTGTATAGGAAATTTGAAGGGAATTTTTTTTTCTTCAAGATATTGAAAAATTCGCGAAATTGTAGTTCGACTGTATTGCAAAAATATAATTAGTAAATCTGAATAATCGTATAAAGGCATTATCCAAATTTCAATTCATTTTAATATTTCTTTATATTTTGTTATTATTCCCCTGTTGTTCTTTGTTTTATACTATTTTGTTAATTTTACTTTATTTCATTCATCATTTTTTTGATTTTATTGATTAATGTAAATCAACATCATATAAAATTTTGCATAATGGTCTCCCTCAGGGTTGTTGATTTTTTTCCCTAATAAAATCAATTTATTTGATTTAAATCAGATTTGTTTTGATTGTAATGATTTTTTTAACAATTATGTATATCACTAACACACTAGTCTTTAATTTACGTTTTCTTTAAAGAAAATTTAACTGACACAAATAACAACTATTTAAAAAGTATTTGCAAACTAAAAATATAGAATCATATAATAGTACCAGAACATTTTATTAAGGAAGGAGAAAAATAATAACTGATGTTTCCATAGATATCTTACAGCACTGTTGAATAGGATTGAATATTAAATTTTATGCTCAATAATTGTTTATTTGCTTCATTGTGAACACTAATATTGATGCTGCATTTGCTCCTAATCTGTTTCGTAATTTTGAACAAACTACACGAAATGTGGAAAAACTCCTTTCAACACAGGCAGTAGATGCTTTGTGTGTAGTTAGCATATCACTCTCCATAATTATAGATTTACATGAAGCAGTATAAAAACTATTACATCACTTAAAATCAGATATTGTATCAATAACTTTACTATCAAAAAAACATTTTGGTCATGATTATCAAATGGTTCCAACTTTCACAAAAAATTTAATGTAAGTAAACCAGTCAGGAAACCAGAGTCACTTTTTTATTTGATAAATTCAACACCCTTATTTTTCTCTTGTTTTGTGATATCAACTCCAAGATTAGCAATTAACACCGATGAGCTTAAAGTAAATGCAGTAAAGTGTGCATCTTTTAACCCTTCACTGCTCGACGTGCCACATCTGGCATGGACAGTCGTAGAAAAAAAAAGTAAACACCCCCTACTAACTCCTCAACAAATTATCGTAGAAGAAAGTTACTGGTACCGAACGATTGGAAATAAAGTCTACTTTTAAATGATGTATATAAAATTTGCTTAGGGGCCCATCTACATATTAAAACGAACCATAACTATGTTTTTTTCAATAGCAGTACCCAATTCTGACAGCATAAATGAACTCTACACCCTTCAATTAGCCTAAAAACGAATTTTTATGCAATTCGTACCATAAGTTTCCGAGAAATTATTTTAAAATGAGCGTATTTTAAGGGCCGTATCCAAATTGAAGTTCCGTACTAGATTGTTAACCGAGAGAGCCCCTTCCTTGATCAAGGCACCTTAAGTGCCACTCAAGGAGTCAATGAAGCCTGTTAGATTACAGTACAGCAGAATAAATTTCAAAATGTCTACTCACTTTCATCATAGACGGCCCCTTAAACCATCATTTTGGCGTTTTTAAAGCATAATTTGAAAACTACTTGGAAGAAAAATGTGAGATTTTTGAATTTCCATAAACCAGAACTTAATGAATCTAAATCCATCAAAAAAATTGTAGGTTGCAATTCATAATTTTTTCGAATATTTATTTCATAATTCATATCATAAAATTATAAAAATTGCAAATTCAGCTTATTTATGTTTGGGTATATTAGTATTATTACTACAAAAAAAATTAGCACATTAGGAGCATAATTTCGAGAGATATAAATAAAAATATGAAAATGTAATTTAACATTAGAAGCACTAAATTTTGAATGTTTATAATTCAAAAACTTATCATTCAAATGACTTGAAATTTGGTGTCTAGGCATAGTTTGAACCGAAGATTTGAAATATCTCGTTAAAATTGGGTATTTCTATTGAAAAAAATGAAGTTTGAATTCGTTTTAATATGTAGATGACCCCCTAAGAAAATTTTATGTACATCAATCAAAAGTAGACTTTATTTTCAATCGTTCGGTACCAGTAACTTTCTTCTACGATGATTTGTTGAGGAGTTAGTAGGGGGTGTTTACTTTTTTTCCACGACTGTACCTAAAAACATTGTATTTCTTATTATGTGCCATGAATTTGGCCAATGTGATCACTATTCCTGATCAAGGGCAATCCGAAGAATGGAATAACACTTATTTTGCCCATGTCAGATGGCTGCATTTGACAAAAAATTAGAATTTGTTATTCGGATGCAAAAAAAATTTCGATCAAACTATTAAGGTAAAATTTACTTTAATTATTTTTAGTGAATAGTTAAAAATATTAATATAAAAAAAGTTGCAGAGTGTTAAGCAGATAAAATTAAACAATGTAAGTTTATTTAGTTGTAAAATATAGCAATACAATATTTTAAAACCCTAATCGTGTACATAGGGTACACGCCGTAAAATATCAAATTTTAGCTGAAAATTTGAAATTTAATTTTTTTTTTTACTTTTTTTCCCATTATTAGACCTATATATAGAGTTCAAATAATTTTTTTCTTAAAAATAGAAAAAATCGTGCAATGAAGTGTTAATGACTGTTAATTTCTCTGTTTATATGCTCATGATAAGACCTTTTTATTGCTTGATGTTAAAGCTTCTTTTAGCTACAATTCCATCTTTTTCCAATCCATGTTCAGCGAGAGAGCTGTTGTTCCTTTGTAGAAAATCGTTAGTTTTGACTATTGGTTTCAGAATCACAATTATGTTCTTGACATTTCTTATGAAACCAATACTTAAAATTTACTGGAGAGGTCACTGTCTATCTCCGATCTTCACAAATTGACCAATTTTTAACATAAGATTCAAGAAAATCATGATAAGTCATCATGCCTTTAGAGAAAGTACCAACACACTTACACATTCTACATGATACTAATCTCTATATTTTTCTATATTCTTTATTTATTAACATGTGCTTTTGCCAATGATTGTTTTGTTTGTTTTTAATATTAAAGGGGGGTGGGGGTCTCGCTTCTGTATTTTTCTGCAGATCGAAGAATCATGTTTGGATGCAAAAATTTTATTTTATAAAATGTAACTTTTTAAACAGCAGTAAATATTTTACTTCAATTATTAAATAAAAATTTTAGGTCCAAACATCTTGATCTGCAGATTATATGCCAGAAATTACAGTAATTTGATGATTTCAATGATTACAACAAATAATTTTCTGTATATGAAAAAAAATTATTTAAATCACTACAACCCTAGTTTCTGTAAAATTATGCATAAAGGCAACTTATTACAAATATTTTTTATAATGCAATTGTTTCGTATTAAATTCAAACTTCATCTATATTTTGTGATTTTTTAAAAATATTTAAAAGATAAAACATGCATTTTTTCTGATTTGGGGATGTTTCTTTACCACCCCTTCAATTTAAAATTATAGTTGACTCTTTCAGAAGTGCCATTATTGTGTGCCATTGACAAGCCATTATTATATCGTGTTTTTCTGAAAATAAGCCTTATCATGACTTTTCATGGTTCTCATAGTCAATAGTCCATTTCTGTGACATCATACTAGATTTTAAAATGCATCCCAATCATGATAAGGCATTTAAACAATATGTATTTAATTTAAACGAATAATTTTAAAATCCAATTTTAAGTTTTACAGAAAATAGCATGACAAAATTCCTTTTTAGGGTTTTGTTCATCCCTATTCGTCTCACTTCTCTGTCTGTCCATCACAGTGCCTGTTCTCAGAAACTATATATGTTGGAGACTTGAAATTTTACATACTTATAGCTGAACACCACACAACAATAAATCATAAAATTTAAAAAAAGTCTCATATTTAACACTCTGGGCTCTAACTTGTGTATTTTAAGCTTTTTTTTTCTAACTGAGTCCCTAATTAAGTTGAGGACTTGAAATTTTGCAAAGTTATAGCTAAACACTTGCAATCAAAGGACAGATCATAAAATTTCGAAAAAGTCTTATATTTAACCCTCTGGGGTCTAACTTGTGTATTTTAAGCTTTTTTTTTCCTAACTCAGCCCCTAATTAAGTTGATGACTTGAAATTTTGCATAATTATAGCTAAACGCTTGCAATCACACAACAAATCGTAAAAATTTCAAAAAGTCTTATATTTACCCCTCCGATCTCTAACTTGTGTATTTTAAGCAATTTTTCCAACTCCGACCGTTAATTAAGTTGGAGGTTTGAAATTTTGCATACTTATAGCAGAACACTTTTAATCGCCGAAAAATCATAACCATTTCAAAAAGTCTTATATTATTTACCCCTCCAGGCTCTAACTTGTGTATTTTAAGCAATTTTTCTAACTCAGCCTCTAATTAATTTGGAGATTTGAAATTTTGTATACCTATAGCAGAACACTTGCGATCACACGAAAAACCATAAAATTTTCAAAAAGTCATATTATTTACCCTCCGGGCTCTAACTTTTCGATTTTAAGCAATTTTTTTATCCTCTCTTCTTCTCACCCGGGGGGGGGGGGGGGGGGGGGGCACTTTTCTAACTTTTGGCGACACCCCTTTGACCACTCATTCATAATATGCACCATCAGGGTTGTAGTGGGTAGCTGCCTGGGTATCCACCCAGCTACCCACCCAAACTGGGTTTTTTTATAAAAAAACCCGAGTTTTTTTACAACCATAAGGGTTGTTGTGGGTAGCTGCCCAGGCTGGGTTTTTTATAAAAAAAATCCGGGCTTTTTACAACCCTGTGTACCATAGACTTACATATTTTAGTTCCACTTTTTACCGCTAGGGGAAGCATACCTATCTCAGGTGCTATGGGCCCGATTCCCTCGACTAATATATCTATGGATAGGTTGTAAAACGGAGTTTTGTTTGGATAAAGGTTTGTTTAGAATAGAGTGCACCCCCTGGTTGCAAAATGTGGAACTAACAGATTTTGCAAAAGGTTACGGTGTTTTGAAGGGAATATTAAACGAAAGCCTCTGTGCGATCTGTGATCACACTTACCCACTTATTTTGCTTATTTTTGTTTGTGTTTTATCAATGAAAATACACTTTTTTTTAAACATGACATTATTTTTTATTTCTCCTGAGATTAGGATTCCTATCTAGTATTAGCAAAATAACAAATAATTAAAAATTACATCATTTTGGCACTATTGTATTAAAATTTGAAAATTTAATAAATGAAAATGTGGTTATTTCTTTTTTAAATGGCATCATTTTCACCAACAGATAGGTTTTTTTTTTTTTTCCCTGCGATTACGACCCCATGGCTGTAGAGTAGAGAAAGCGCCGTAGTTTGCTGAATGAAAATGCTTGTTTTCATTGCAATGTGTTTGAAAAATGCCCTTTTTCAAAGCTCTAAATATTTATTTCTTTGAAGATTTGAGCCCTAATTTTGGAATTAGTTGAATTAAAAGTCTTTGAAAAGTGGTGCAAATGTTTGCCATTGTAGTTCGCTGAATGAAAATGTTTGTTTTCATTGCAATATCTTTGAAAAATGCCTTTTTCAAAGCTGAAAATATTTATTTCTTTGAAGATTTGACTCCTAATTTTGAAATCAGTTAAATTAAAAGTCTATGAAAGTGACATCATTTTCATGCAATTAAGAAAAATATTTTAATTTTATCAATTGAAGTGAATGGTTTATATATATATATATATATATATAATTTTTTTTTTCCTTGCCTGTAAAAGTTAGAAATCTTGAGTATGACATTTAAATAAATATTAATTTTTTACATGCATATAGCAATAAATGTAGATTGTTGTAAATTAACAAATGTAAAGTGTTATGCATGAGAAAAATAGAGCATCTCCCCCAAAATATGCTCTAATGTGTCTTTTAGAAATATGAATGTGTGGTCTTATTTTCTGAAAAACACACTATTTCTTAAGGGGGAAAAAAAGAGTTATGACTAGTTATAAAATAAAATGAAATTGTTTTTATTTGTTCCTTAATTACTTTTTAAGATTAAATGATCTAGGTAGTGAAAGAGAATATTCTGTGAAAATGAAAGAAATCAATAATATGAAAAAGAAGTTAAAATCCATGCTAAAGAAGCCAGTTGTTCCTAAAATATTCACTGGCAGTTATCCTACAAAAAGTGGGAAGTTAATTCGCCCATTATCAACAGGTTAGTGTGTTATTATATTTAAATACAGTAAAACCTGTGTAAGTTGACCACTTGCGGTGCCGCACTTCAGTGGTCAACTTATAAAGGGTGATGATAAATTTACTTTTTTTTAACGTAATATTCATACCATATCATTTTTTCCCACAAAAATTTTATTTATTGACAGGCTTTAAAATAATATTGTATTACCATGCACATTTCTAACACCTTATAAAAGAAAAGATTAACTACAAGAATGAATTAATAGTTTTGTATCAATTTTAAAATCAATTAATATTGCTACTATTTATTTTTAAAAAAACAGTCAATCAATATACAGCCAATTAGTGATTCTTCAACTATACTAGTTATTATACATAATTTATAAAAAACATTTAAAAAAATATTTCTGCTTACCAAGTAGCACCTGGGGTTATTGAAAGAAGGGAAGGAATGATAAGAGAATGGGAAATAGAAGAAAGAAATCTAGAATCAAAGAATGGAGGGGGAGGGTTGAAAAGCCAAATCCACAAGAGCAACAATGTAAGAATAGATAAGCCTTGAATTATTTACCTACACCTATCACTGCTAAAAGCATTTCCTAGGCTAAGAACTATTTCACCCTTTTAGAAATTCTAGGTAAAAAGAAAAGAAAAGAAAAAAAAAATTTCGTGGAGAGTTACTTTTTTTTTTAATTCGTGATTTGTTAGCTTTTTGGATGGTCAAGTTATAAAGGGTTTTGATGGGCATTTTATAATAGTTCTAGTCAAATTTGTATAATTTCAGTGGTCAAGATACAAGATAGACAGGTGGTCTAGTTACAAGATAGACAGGTGGTCTAGTTACAAAGGGTTTGTCTTATAGTTTTGTATAGGATAAATTTGGTTCTTGACAACAGAGGTCAACATAGACAGGTGGTCAACTTTACAGGTTTTACTGTAATTCATATTGGTGATCAAGTTATGTAATTGTATTAAAAATGACTAAATACTGATATTTAGTGGTAAAGATACTTGTAACATGAGCCATTTAAAAGTTTTAAAAAAAAATAGTTATTTATTATTCTCCAGACTCTTTGAAAGTTTAATCCAGAGTTTTGGTTAGTGCGGCCGAAAAATGGTCGTCCTTGAAAGTCTGTACTAACAGGAGTTCATTGTACATGAAACTTTCCATTTTTACAATTTGATTTTAATGTCAAATGGCAACAAAGAAAACGTTTGAAAAAACATACATACCTCTAAAATAATTACCTCTTGCTGGTTGTTCCTTCACTCTATAACTTTAAAAAAATTATTTTTACATGATATACCTTAATAAAGAAATCTATATTAAATGATACCTGTTCAGTATAAAAGATAGAACTGTATATATATGCAACTGAAACTCAAGTTTTAGTGTTGTTGCTTCAAAATATATGGCAACAATGATTCTCTGTGTAATGTGACTGTAAGTGTTCAATTTCATGTTGTCACTTCTTGTTATATTTTATTTATTTAATGGGAATTGTATTTCTATTTTAAAGAATAATGTGCTTTATTTTTTTTTTTTCTTTTAGATTCTGAAAAGGCTTTGAAAGTGCTAAAGAAAGAACAGAAAAAATTTAAAAAGAAATGATGATGTGAATATTTTGTTGTAAATATTAATAAATATTTTTATTTAACTATTTAAAAATTAAAGTCTGATCTTAATTGTTTGTGGAATTAAACATAGCCTGAAGTTTAATTTTCTGGTTTCAATCTTTTTGCTCAATACAGAGAAATGTTGTCTTTTCAAAAAAGTTTATTCGGAATTCACACAGCGACTTTTGAATTTTTTTATGTGATTTTTTAGTGTTTCACAGCAATTTTTTTTACATTTGTAAAAAGAATTCTCTTTTAGTCCAATATAGTAAATTTTGTCCTCTGTGATTTTTTTTTTTTAATGAGATTTTTATCGTTTTTTCTCATTCCATTGCGCTTTTTCCATATTAATAAAAGGAATTCGGTTTCAATTTTCTAGTCTAATATAATAAATTGTATCCTCTTTTTTATAAAGTTTAATCAGAATTCATGCAGCAATTTTTTAAATACGATTTTTGGACAGGGCAGGTAGTAATCAATTAAGAAAGCTTTTCAAATGTAAAATTGTATATTGTAAATTAATCAATGTTAAAGTAGTTTAATTTATGTTTTTATTGAAGTAGTTTACTGTTGCTTTACAATTTCTTTAAGATTTGTTTTGGTACAAGATTTTTTTTATTGAAATAAATCTTCCACTACAGCTGCTATACACCAAAATATGGTATAATCAATAAAAAAAAAGCTTTTTATTTGCTTTAAATTAATAGTTGTGAAGCGAGTGAACTATAGTTCTATTATGAAGGTAGATATAGATTTTTTTTTTTTTTTTTGGACATTGTATTTTGTTAAACTAAGATTTAAAAGAGAGGGGGGAAAAAAAAAAAAAAAAAAAAAAAAAAAACCAGGAAAAAAGACAATAGCTTAAAATAGACGTAAATAAGTGTTGAATCATTTTATATTTTGAAAGTGAAAATCTAAGTAAAAAACACTTGCAAAAAGCTTCTTTTTTCCCTAATAACTACCATTGAATATATTTAAACTTTGGAAAATAAGAATTATTATTATTTTTAAATTCTTTGAAATTTTGTTATAAATATATTTTCTAAGTCTGTGTAAGAATTTTTATATGTAAATTAATTTGATTAAATATTGATATTTAGTGGTAAAAGGCTGCAGATCGAGAGCAAAAGCCATCTGTGTACTCACAGTTTAAGCAAGCAATTAGAAAAAATTCTGAAGTGACTTTCAGAAATGAATTTTTCTGAAAGGGTTTAATATGAAAGAAATTTAAATCCATTCTTGGTATTCTTGATCATCTGAATAGAAATTTATACTGTAAATTTTCAAATTGAACAAAATTTTAATACAATAAAAAAATTTACATTTTTTATTTTATTTTTTATTTTGGGGGGGGGGGGGGAGTAGAGAGAGAGAGGTTGAAGAAGTAAAATTAAAACGTAAAGTCAAGGTTCTAATGTATATAGATTATTATTTATTTATGTTAAACTCTACAGGATAAAAAGCTTTCACACAACTAAATACATTTCTTTATAATCTCTTAAGACAATTTTTCAATTAGTAGGTTTTTTTGTTTTGTTTTTTTTGTAAGTGCCTATTCTGTTTTTCTATTGTAATTGGTGTTTTAAAGTGGCACAACGAAATATTTTAAACAGTAATTTGCACATTACCAATTTTTTTTTTTTTTTTTTTTTTAAGACAATAACAAAAGTACAAGTTCAAATGATGATATGGGGGTGAGTCGGAAAATAAGTTTCCCCTGGTAACTGTGGGCAGAGGTGTGTATGAAAGACAAAAAAATTAATGAAACATTAAAGATAAGACGTAACTTTATTTTTCTACATAAGTGTTACGTCAGCTCTGCAAGTGAGTTGAGACATTTGTCATACCCTTTTATAAGCTTCAAAAAGCGCTCCTTGAAAAAAATCAGGGCTTTGCATCATTCTGTTCCCGGTAGATATGGAGAGAAAGTGCGTTGTGAAATCGTGGTCAAAGGAGGAAGTGAGAGCGGTTGTCCGCTATGAATGGGCACATGGAGTATCGGGAGCAGAAATCCATAACCGCCACGTGGGAGCCTATGGGCCAGGTGTGATGTCGAAACAAATGGTGCCGCCAATTCAGTGAGGGGCGCCAGCAAGACCAGAACGAACGTGCACGGCCACTACAGACGAAAGCAATGATTGACTACTTCTTTGTAAACAATGCTGAAGTCAAACAAACCATTCACCGCTTCTTTTGTATGCAGAACCCTGTTTTTTTTTCGTGGAGGGCTTTATGGAGCTTATAAAGGGTATGACAAATGTCTCAACTCACTTGGCATTTAAGTAGAAAAATAAAGTTACATCTTATCTTTAAGGTTTCATTACATTTTTTGTTTTTCATGCACACCTCTGTCCGCAGTTGCCAGGGGAAACTTATTTTCCAACTCACCCTCGTAAATGTAATATTGAAAAATTGGGGAAAAGGTGGTAGATATAATGTCGACACACCAAACGATTACAAATACGGTTGTAGAGTAGGATGGGCCCAAAAAACTTTTTTTCGATTTTTGATGATGGGTAATGTGGAAAAGTTGCCACTGGTGACACTAAGTTTACACAAAAAATTTGAGATTTTTCGGACAATTCTTTCATTTGCCGCAAATGGTTTGAAGTTTTGCTCAAATGCTGATTTAACTTTTTTAGCAAAAATTTTTAAAATGTTAAATTAAATTTTTTTTTGCTGAATTTCCTTGAAATGTCATGTTTAGTGTACGAAATGTTTAAATAAACTCTGATTATCTATTATTTATTAGTTATGTGTATTTTGAATTAGACAATTTTTATAGCCTTTTCGCATATAACTGAGCCAAAATTGTAAGTATTGTTTGGTGCGTTCGTCGGTTTCTCTGTTTTGTTTTTATTATGTTCCTCACTCTTCCTTAGGTTTTTCGATGCTCCCAGAGTCGCATATTTGAATGCCGGACCACAGCTTATCTTGACAGCAATTCTGGAAGGAGAGGTATGTGGAGTAGAAACCAATGGAAACTCAATCTGTCATCATGAGGATGAGGGACGAAATAGGAGATGCGAGTAACTGCGGGATGGGATGCTAATTATTTTTCTGCTCTAAAATCAGGGTTCGCAAAGCTGAGCCCAGTTCGAAAAAACCCGGTGGGTTTTTTCAGAATGGGCCCACTTGAAAAAGCCCGCTGAAAAACCCATAAAGTGGGTTTTTTCTATTTTCAGATATAATTTAAAAATTTAAACAACATATAAATTTAATGAATTTAAGTCATTTTAGTTAATTTTGAAAAAATATTAATATATAAAAGCCATTGCATACAAATAAAAATGTATTTCAGCACATTGAAATACTTTACTAACATAGAACCTAGTAGGCAACATACATAGTACATAATTATAGGTATGTCTTTATATAAAAAATTCAAATCAACTATATTCATGGAAATAAAAAATATGTATTTTTACTTTCTTCTATCTTTACAAGAAGAAAGTATTGGATTCGTGAAAAATTTCGACTTCCAGTTCATGATTGATTTATGTGTTTTAAAAAGGTCCTGAAGACAATTTGATAGTTTTTAGAAAATGACTGTATGTATGTGAAAAAAATTTTGTGGGTGCTCTATCTCAATAACTAATGCACAGAATTTCACAAAACTTTTACTAACACAAAACTGAGTTAGACCTTGATGTAAACTGGTGCTGATTAGTTTTTGGTGTATACTGCCCAACAGGTGGCGCTGCTATGCTGCATTTATCTAAATTTTTGCAATAGCTTTATCTCAAGAACTAATGCACAGATTTTCATAAAACTTCAGATTCAGTTACAAGTTAAGTTGTTGCTTATTGAATTTTGGTGCATATCGCCCAACAGGTAGTGCTGCTATGCTGCATTTTTCGTGATTTCAGCAATAACTCTAATCTCAAAAACTGATGTACGGATTTGAATAAAAATTTAGATTCAGTTAAACCTTGATATAAACTGGTGCTGATTAGTTTTTGGTGTACATCGCCCAAGCGGCGCTGTTGTGCTGCATTTATCTCACTTTTTGCAATAGCTTTATCTCAAGAACTAATAATGCATGGATTTTCATCAAACTTCAGATTCAGTTAGATGTTGACGTAAATTGTTACTGATCAGGTTTTGTTGTAAATTGAACAACAGGTGATACTTATATCTCCTTGTTAAATGCATCCAATTCAACAAATCTATATTTTACAATCATCATGATGGGCATAAATTGCCATTTAATATTGGCACTGTGATAGCAAATTTTGAATTACTAGGGGGCTCGGCCCCCTACGAGCTACGCTCGCCAACCCCCGTCCAGACACCGCAGACTCTAAATGCACGCTCATTTGATCGGCTTTAAAAAGATTTCAAAAGATTGAATTATAATTTAAAAAACAGTGGCGATCTCCCTATAAACGAATTTCTATTCATTTCTCTTTGATTGGGGAATTTTAACGCCAAATCCGCTGCGGTACTACTTGATTATCCTGTCGACCAATTTCGCCAAATTATATAAATCGCCAAACCACTCGCCAAATTATACAAATTGATATAATTTTTATTTTAAATAACGAAAGAACAAATAAATTCGTACAACATTAATAAAAACACAAATAAAACGTCGAAATAAAAATAACTTGATGACGTATACACGTGTAACAACATTTCAAAATAAGCTAATATAAAAGGAATTGAGTAAAGAGAGTCTTTGTCTCCTGGTATTTTTTAACAAAGCGAAAAGAAAGTTCTTTTAAATGAGACATTTTAAATTAATTCTCAAAATATCAAATAAATGTCTAGCGCAATTTCTAAATTTAAACTTTTTTGCAATATTATTTTGTGTTCATTTTATGTAATAACTATAATGTGACGTAAATATGACTTAATTTCTCCTAAGACTTCTAACGCATGTTAATGAATTTATTATTTTACAATATCCTTTCTCTTTTAAAATTCACGTGTATACTTTTTATGACGTAATTTTTAATAAGTTCCTGCTTTTTATACATAATTATTTAATTCTAATTTGAAAGTTTTTTTTCCTGTTTATAATAGTCACGTGTAAATAAATTTTTTATTTGAAGCAAACATTATTGCTTGAGCTTTTTATACAGTTGGCAACAGTTTAAATTAGTACAATTTTCTGAAATCTGTAAAAAAATATCTCTAGAAATGCTGAAAATTTGAATTTAAAATAGAAATAAAACCTGAAAAAATGAGTCAAAATAAAAAAATTAATGCAATCTGCACTCCGGCAAATTCTAACGCATAAAATGATCTAAAAATGATTACACTGTCATGTATAGTTTTTGCTGCTATAAAACTTTTTTAGTGGAACAATTTTGTCCAACTTTAGCATTAAATAACTCTTAAAATAATTCTTCGATTTGAAAACTGTCTGCATCAGCGTGTTTATCAAACATTTCTGTATAAAACCACCGATTTTCATATTTTTGTATGCATTATTTTTGTTAATATTAACGAAGAAAGGCCTCCGGTCACAAAAAAATCAAAACCGGCGGCGGCGGTGACAGCGGTAGTTACTTTTTTTTAGAATAGAGAGATACATGTATGAGATAGAAGAAACTTTTGGGATTGGCACATCCGACTAGTTTACCCCTTTTTTTCTTCCTACTAATATATTTTAAATTTTAATATTCTATTCATTATTTGATTTAAAGAAAATTAGCAATTTTATATCTTCTATTATATTTAAAATTAATTTGTGAGAAACACTGGCATTTAATTAATTTAAATTCATATAATTTATACAATTTATAACTTGTAAAATAGCATTACAATTATATTGTATATAAGAGAACAATGTATTTTTTTATGTATAGTGTATATAATATATAGAAAATATAGTATACAATAGGGCGATTCCGTGGAGAGTGTCACACACGTAACGCAGGCTTTAATTTGCAATTATTCAATTATTTATTATATTTTAATGTTAATTCTGATTTTAAGTGGTATGGTAAATAAGTTATTAGCATATTTTTAAATTTAAATGTGTGGCAATAAAACTCACAGAAGTATATCATTTAATTTCATTACTCAAAATGTGCTTTTTTTCTACTTCAGAAAAAAAAAGCACATTTTGAGTATGAAATTAAATGATATATTTCTGTGAGTTTTACTTACACACATTTAAACTAAAAAATATGTTAATAACTTATTTACCATACCCATAGATGCCAATATCTCCGGAAATTCCGGAGTTTCTCCGGAAATGTAGGATAAAATACGGAAGTACGGTAATGAGGTAGAAAATACGGAAATTTGAGGCAAAAAAATCGTGAATTTCTTTGACTGATCGCGGCAAAAAATCACGAATTTCGTCAATCGGTCGTTGAAGTATATCGTGAAAATCGTCTATTAATCGATAAAACCGCCAATTTCTAAAATCGCTCGCGGCAGAAAATCGCAAATTTCACCAACCGATCGTTGAAAAAAGTTTCAATTTTTGTCAATCAGTCGCTGCAAATAATCGTGAAATTCATCAATAGGTCGTTGATAAAAATCGCAAATTTAAAATAAAAATCGCAGCCGCTGCAAAATATCGCGAATTGCGTTAATCAGTTGGGGGGAAAATATCCTAAAATCCGGTAATCGGCCAATGATAAAAATCGCGAATTTTGTCAATCACTCGCTGCGCTGCAAAAAAAAAAAAAATCTGGAATTCCGTTAGTCATTCGCGGTAAAAAATTGCTGTTTTCATCAATGAGTCGCGGCAAAAATTCGCTGTTTTCGTCAATCAGTCGCGGCAAAAATTCGCTGTTTTCGTCAATCAGTCGCGGCAAGAATTCGCTGTTTTCGTCAATCAGTCGCGGCAAGAATTCGCTGTTTTCGTCAATCAGTCGCGGCAAAAATTCGCTGTTTTCGTCGGTAAGTCGCGGCAAAAAATCGCGATTTCCGTCAGTGAGTTCTCGGCAAAAAATCGCGATTTTCGTTCGTCGGTCGCGGCAAAACATCGCGATTTTCGTCCGTCAATCGCGGCAAAACATCGCGATTTTCGTCCGTCAATCGCGGCAAAATATTGCAATTTTCGTCCTCAAGTCGCGGCAAAATATTGCGATTTTCGTCCTCAAGTCGTGGCAAAATATTGCGATTTTCGTCCTCAAGTCGCGGCAAAACATCGCGATTTTCGTCTGCAAGTCGCGACAAAACATTGCGATTTTCGTCTGCTAGTCGCTGCAAAACATCGCGATTTTCGTCAGTCAATCTCGGCGGAAAATCGCGAATTCTGTTAATTGGTCGCGGGATTTCACACTCACATCAATCACAGATTTTTTGCTCCGTAGAGATAAGGAAAAAAAATTCCATTTTTATAAATTTATTATAAAAAATTATTAATACATTAATGGTAAAAGTAAATTAAGTAACCTTTATTTAAATTATGTTTGTGTTGATAAATGCAAAAGCTGCAAGAGGACTGAAAATATTTGTAAAAAATATAGCTCGTAAAAAACTTTGTGCAACTCCTGAAATGACTCCTGAAACGTGAACATTTTACTCCTGAAGAGTGTCCAAAACTCCTGAAATTTAACTGGTTTACTCCTGATACAGTCTTTACAATGTTGGCGTCTATGCATACCACCTAAAATCAGAATTAACATTAAAATATAATAAATAATTGAATAAATGCAAATTAAAGCCTGCGTTATGTGTGTGACTCTCCACATGGAATCGCCCAATAATGTAATTATGCATGTATTATACTTTTGAAAAAACCCATGTGGGTTGGGTTTTTTCAGAAAAACCCGGGTTTTTGCAAACCCTGTCTAAAATACAGCTATTGTCAGAAAATTCAAAAAGTGGGAACTTTGAAGCTCGCAGTTCGTCTGAATCAGAATTTGAACCAGAACCTTCAAAAGCAGGCACTCTCAAACGCATATCTCTTTCGTACACAGTGTTCTTCGGATTTAGAACTGGTATATCATATAGGTAAATTGCGTTAAGAGCTTCATCTGTGCAGGAATTCTGACAACCAGGAATAAGGATCTCATCATTGATAAAGACTTAGTCAAAAGACAGAAAAAGAAACTTGAAAAAAATATACAGGAGGAGGAATATCTTGGAGGATGAAAAATTAGAACCATATTTTTTGATGGTAGAAATAATAACACGATCTTCATAGAAAAAAGGTAACAAGCGGTACCGTCGAGAAATACCAAGCGCATATCACTAATGGCGTGTGAAAATGTACGTGTTCATTTCTACGACCTATTTCTGTTTCATGGTCATCAGAAATGCAAAAGGCTGAAGATTTGAGTACTCTATTAATCTATCTCCGTTTTAGTTGGAAAAGGTCTTAGTGGTTCTACCATATAGTTCAGACAGTTGATGTCGCCATCAGAGTGGAAGCTCATTCGTATGAAGAATACATATCAAATGTTGCAGTTCTCTTCTTGATTTTTTCCAAAGGAGATTTTATTCTGGCTTAAAAAATTATATAATGATTTTGCTATTTCTCCGCAGTGACCAGAAGGAGGTGTCAAGTGACCCAAATATTCCGAACCACGTTCAGACAACATGGTGATATTTGTTTCTTTTTTCTGTCGACTGTGCTGCTAGTCCTCTTTTCTTCTATGAAGATCGTGTTATTTTTTCTACTATCAAAAAATATGTTTGTAATTTGTCTCCCTCTGCCTGTATCTTATTTCCAAGTTTCTTTTTCTGCCTCCTGACCAAGTCTTTATCGATGACGAGATCCTTATTCCTCATTGTTACAATTCCTGTAATTTTTGCTCACTTATACTTGAAAATGCTATAAAAGTCACCTAATTCAAAATACACATAACTATTAAATAATACATAATCAGAGCTTATTTAAACATTTCGTACATTAAACATGACGTTTCAAGTAAATTTAGCTAAATTTAACATTTTTTAACTTTTTTCTAAAAAATGTTCAAATATCAGCATTTGTGGCAAATAAAGGAATTGTCAGAAAAATCTCAAATTTTTTGTGTAAACTTAGTGCCACCAGCGGCAACTTTTCCGCACTACCCATCATCGAAAATAAGTTTTTTTGGCTCACCCTATTGTACAGTAGTACCATGCTAATCCGAAATTCTGACTAATGCAAAACACATTGTCTTTTAAAAAAATAAAATGAATCTTTGTAAAAACTAAAAATATTTTATAGCATGCATATTACTATATTATTATGATGAGAAAAATAGAAATACTGTTAATACATCAATTTTTTTCTTTCTTTTTTATGTTTTATACATGTTTGAATCTCTGGAATGGGGAGATTCGTTAGATTTGCCTGTCAAAGTGATGAAATTACACCAATGTTTCATATTGCATCTGAATGCTGGTCTACATAGCAAAATACTATTTTTAGTGCAATTGCATCATCAGTTTGTGATAAGCGAACACTCTCTGCCTTATCAATTTCTTCATGATCAAAGTCGTTTTGAGGTTTGGTTTAAACCAGAGAAATGATTTCTTTGTTCATGTGAACCGGGTGAGCTTCAGTGTCAGATGACAACCAATTACAATATTTTCATTTTCTTCTTCACAGTTTGGAAGACATTTAATAAGAATTTTGTCTTTGTTTTTTAAGATTTGTATCAGAATTTCAGATAATCCAAACAAGCAACATTCTCAATTAGTTAAGATAAGCGGCATTCTACTGTACTGACACTTAAAAAAAAAGAAAAGAGTAATTTAAATTGAACTAAGCTAGATGTAGATAGGGGATTTTTTTTCCCATAATTACATAATAGATTTATTGGTGTGTACGTTCATATTTTCCTTTATTTCTTCTCAAATTTTGAGTACTTGTTTATTATACTGAAATATTGTAATGAATTTGTTTCTATATTTGATAACTAGTAAATCTGCAGATCATGAGCCTCAACGTCAGCTCTGCAAGTCATTGTTTTTAAACACACTTTGGTAATATTCAATTTCTGCAAACCGCAATTTAAAATTTTCAAATTACTTAATTATTTATAAGAATAAAAAAAATGCAAAGTTTTCAGATGTTAGAAGCGTTAAATTAAAAACGTTTAGTAAGGATATTTTGAAATGTTCATGAGCTACTAATTCTGCAATTTTTTTAGATAATAAAGTAGATTTCTTCAGGGGGTCTCCGCCCTCCTGAACCCTCCCATGGTCTCATTAAATTTATATATATAACTTTTTATTGATTACACTAATGGTTATTGTAAATCTTAGATTTCTTTTTACACTTCCAAGCCTTATTTTTCAATATCGGTGGACAGAAAATGATTTACACTGAGGCAATTATATTAAAAGTTTAGGTTTTATGAACGAAAATGTAAACATTCATCAAAAAATATTTTTTGAGACAATCTATTTAATGCTTGGTTTTTAAGAAAGAAAATATTTATTTCCCGATACAATGACGTCATTTTCGACAGAGATAATTTTGCGGTGCATAATTTTGACATTTGCTATCTATTTGCTTTTCAAAAAAAAATTTTTTTTTCTCATTGAAATTTTCGATTAAAAATTAAAAATTTCTGTTAGCCGTGTGCAGACAATAAACTGTGGTAACATTTTTTTTTTTCATAATAAGAATTAATATCATAAACACAAGGCCCTTTTATTTCAACCTCAAAGGGTATTCATTTTATTTTTGATATATGAGGTCAAATTCACCTTCTTTTTGTATTTTTGTTTTATTTCCAATATGAAGACGTATTCATGTCTATTTTTTATTTCATTTTCCTCTTGCACATGAAAACCTTTCAAATCAAAATTAACTGTTTAGGATAAATTATTATTCCGGATCTGATTTTCTTGGCAACAGTAAAAAAATGATTTCTAAATTTTATAGCAAAATGTCAATTTATTCCTTATGAAAATAATGAACTTTTTAATTTAAAAGAAAAATATTTGAACAAAATAAATCGAACACAGCCTTTCTTTATTTCTGGAGTAAATTCCATCTATATGTAAAGACGCAAAAGGCATTAATTCATCCCTTTTGACGTTGATTTGACTCCAAACAATTACACATACTTTCACATTTACGATATTTTTAGGTGTAGTTCCATTGCTAGGCAACAGTTAAAAGAAAATTAAAACAATGAAGTATGTGCATTTAAAAAAAAAAAAAAAGAAAATTTGTAAAAGAAAATATTTGATATTATTGGAACACATATATAAAATCCCTCCATAAGTTATACACCAAATTTAAAAACTCTGACAAATGTATACACAAAATTTCAAACTAATATGAATAATGTATGGTTCTAATTAGGAAATTTCATTATCCATAATTTACCGTTTAAATCCTTCAATCATATGAGCCATTTCCTTTCAACAAATAAGAATGGAAAAATCGTCTGAATTGCTATAGAAAAGCATTATTGTGCAAAATAAAATATTCTATGTTTTCCGAATGAATGAACCAAATACAGTCGGACCTCGGTATCCCGACACCCGGTTTTCACGTCACTCCGCTTATCACGTCAGTTTTTCAAAGTCCCGATTTTCTGTATATGATTTTAATGTAAATAAACTCCGGATTTTACGTCATTGTATAATTTTCAACTCCGGATATCCCAACGATTTAGGAAAATTGACCATTTTTCATAATCCATCTTATAAGCACGTAAAATAAGTGGTAAGAAATGTCTTAGCCAAACTTTCCACAAAAATGTCCAAAACACCCATTGAGATAAATGAGAAATTTTACTTCAATCCTTTATCTGAATAAATAAACTTAAACACTATGAACGACCCACTTAAGCCCCAGATAGACGTATCAGTCTACTTGCGGTCTTTTTGTTCTGGTCAGGCGGCGCTTTCTTGTGGTTACACGGCGTTTTTCATCCGACTAAAACCGAAGTATTGCATTGCATTGGAATGTTCAGAAATTATCTAACATCCATTGCTGAAACAACGAATATTGATTACAATTCATTCTAAAATATTCAAAAAAAGAATTGTAGTAAGCACATCTAGGGATAAGCAAACCTTAGTTCATTAATATTTCATGTAACAATAAAAATAACAAGTCATCATAAATCTGATTTTTATTCTTTTCAATTTTGTTTTTATTTTGTTTAATAATAATGTTTTATTGCTTAAAACTGCAAGATGAGTTATGATTTTAAAATTGTCTTAAATTAATTAAAATACAGCTTTTTATAAACATTTTTCTCCAACTCCGGTTATCGCGACACCCCGCTTATGACGACACTTTGTTCTGGTCCTTAGAGTGTCGGAATAACGAGGTTTGACTGTATAACAAAAAACTATACAGCTAAATCCGGGTACTTCACTAACATACCCACTTAATTTCAAGCTAGTCGGATGCTTTTTGCGGCAGTTATCGCAGAACAGACAGACAGACTAACGAAAGCCAAAACTTTTTGTGTCTCCACAGTAAGCCTTCACTGATGTTTCGGCAATAATAAAAAATACCTTGATCAAGTAAGATTCTTTATTGAGAAAATTTTAAGTACTTGATATTTTTTGAAAGATTTACTACAATTTACTACATTGTTATATGAAACAAACACAGGCTGATCTTTACAAAACTTGAAGATACAAGAATACAATTTTACAGAAAATGGTAAAAATACAGTAAAACTGAATCAGTCAAAATACTTATTCTCAAATTTTCTTATAAAAATTCAGTATACTTTAATTAGAAGTTATAAAACAGAAAATCCTATAAAAAATTTTCTGAAATCACAAGATAAAAAAAGCTCATACAACAATAACATTGATATGCAAGAAAGAATAAAAGAATGGACCCACTTGTCTATGCCAGTTATTGGGATGAAATAAAACATTTTTATATCTTAAAAGTAAAACATACAATCATGCATAACATTAAACTTCTAATCAGATGTTTATTTTCAACCAAGCATCCTGTCCACATAATTTTATTTCATCATGATTTTATATGCAAAAATGTCTCCAAAATGTTATCTGTACTAACACACAACCATAAAATTGTCTACCTGAAGTAACATAACTCAGTATTTTGTGGGAAAAGGGAAGAATTTAATTCTTAATACACGACTTTGTTATTAGTAAATTTGAAATCTGTTCATCAAAATAAATAAAATTGACATAAAAATTGTCAGTATAAATGATTATTTTGATTACTTCAAAAACAATCATACTTTTAATGCAATTTTAAATAGATGGAAGATGTCAAATATGAGAGCATCCGTGCTAATGAAAATGAGATGAGACTTAGGGATAAATCTACAGTAGTCTGTAGAAAACAACATTTGGAGGATCTATTAAATTGCAGAGTGAGTCTGATAGCATTTAGCTTAGTGTCATTAGCACAAACATAATAGTGGAATTTTGCTCGCATAAATGATGAAAAAGAAGAGAAAAATTCCATCATTGTTTTTAATGCTTCTAAAACTTGTCTGCAATTTTAGATTTTCTGGTGCTCCAAACATTTTTTTTATATATATAAGCAGCATCCACACTAATTTTTAGCAAATGATCTGATAAATCTTAATTTTGTAAGGAAAAAAAAGTTTATATTCTAAATTATTACATATATTTTTTTCTGGGGGGGGGGGGTATCCAAATCTTGAGAATTCTATTAAATTAGTGTTCTGAATGATCATGCACAAGCATATGTACCAAAATATTTACAGATGATTTCTGGATGCTATGATAATTTTGTTTTGAAAATATGACATCTGTATTTAAACTGTTTGGATAAACTAAAACTGTCAAAAGAGTATATTATACATCTACTTCTATTCTTGAAATATATATATAAATTTTAAAAAAAGTTTCATTAAATGAACAAATGATTATGCTAATTGTTATACGTACTTATGCATGCTTCAACATCCACATTAAAAAAAAAAAAAAAAAAAACAAGTAAATAGGAAAGTAAACAAATGCTATTCATGCTTTCTTATTGTTCACATTTCTTTTATTACAATTTAACAAGAAAAGTAAAAACAAATCTTTAAAAGTAAATAAAAATGGAAGTTGTTATTTAACCATTAAAAAACTAGCAAGTAAAAGTTAATATTCTTTTTTTTAATTTGTAGAAAGCTTAACCATAAAATGCACAAAACCAATACAATAAATTTAACATATTTGTTTAACAAAAATGTTACTGAAATAATAACTGTTTTACAAAGTTTTAATATAGAGGTATAATTATATTTACAACATTATTCACTAAAAATACATATTTTTATTTTCTGATAGAACATACATTACTGCTTCAGAATAAGTTTTAAAATGTACAATTTTACAGTATATATATATTCAGTGGATGATCATATTATTAGAATCACCTCAATAATTGATGAATATCTAGAGAAATATGTAATAAATTCTTGTGGAAGCTCAAGAATGTAAAGAACATGTTTTACTTCATATTCTCCAGCAAAGTTTAAACCTTTATATCCTGACAGTACTTTTAAGTACCATTAAAGAAAATTCAATGTAAATTTTATTTAATTCATCTTTTAATAAAAGTAGATTGCACTTTTCATACAAAATAATTGGCTCAATCCTATTTAGAAAGCACAGTGAAACAGTAAAAGCTAAATATTTTTTTAATATGGTTATTTTCTCAACCATTTACCTATGTTGAACTAAGCGTTAAATAAGCCCTATGTGTAGCTTTTATCCTATTAAAAAATATTTGAAAAATTTGCAACTACAAAACACTTCTCTATTACAGATAGGATCACAATACACTTATTTATACTGTTCTTATAAGAATTGTGAGATTTCCATAACAGTATTTTTTGTTAGTTAATCTAATTATTCTTGCAAATATTTTAAAACAGAGCTCTAACTAAAGATTTCTTAAATCAGTTTTAATTTTAAAAAATTATCTAAAAATCAAATTATTACTATATATGTTGTTCTTGATATCCTAGACATTAATGTAAATAATTATGCAGTTGAAGCAATTTTTGTATTCAAAATTCAAGATATAAAGCGCTAATCACAGGGGCTATTAGGGGACCAACAACAAAAAATAACGATCACCCTATAAAATAAAATGGCGAAGATTATCTGTAGCTGTAGAAAACGACAATATGGGTCCTCTGCAACATTTGTGTATGAATAGCACGTATATTCATGAAGATATGAAAGTCTTTTGCAATTTTATTTATTTTTTTGCATGAGGCATGTTGCTGCATGCTCCCCACCACCACCATAGTTTTTAACCGAATTTATCGCCACTTTCAGTAATGTTAACAAAATGTCATAAAAACAATATGTTGCAATTAGAATATGAATATATAAAATATTTGATGAAATATGAGCATTTGTATTAAATAATTTTAAATGTGCATGCATGCTCAAATGGTATTTTTATATCGTGAAAAAAAAGATACTGCTTACTTACATAGTGAACTAGATAATAAGGGATTTTTTGTTTGTTTATTTTTCCTTTGAAGAAACACCAGAACAAGCACATTTCAATGAAAAAAAAAAATCATCAAAATTGAAGCATCTGTTCAAAAGCTATCATAGATATGCGCTATACATACTCCTTTGGTTAATAAAAAATGACAATTTATAGAAATTTTTTAGCATCCAGCTACTTTTAAAAAAGCAACTGAAATTAAACTCACTGTATCACTGATATCTTTTTGAATTTTCACGATTTTCGACAAGCTTTATTATATATGAGTCATCCTATATAGTTGTCTACCAAATTATAAAAAGAAAAAAAAAATACCATTCGCACATGCACAGTTAAAAAATTTTCATACAAATGCCCACATTTCATCCTTGCCATCATGATTAAACCTTTGTAGAAAAATATGAGATCAAACATGTTCTTAACCCTATGTTAGGTGCGTGGGTGACATATGTCACCCGTGACATTTGAAAAGTTTGTATTTTTTATTCCCTTCCTCTTCTTCATAATTGTAAGCTCTAATAACATGATCCCCCACTGTACTTTTTCTTTACAACACACTGAAAATTCAGGTGTTACTAAGGCATTTCTTTATTTCTACTCATAGCAATAAATTATTGAATGTATTCCAGTCTGTAAAAATAAAAAAAACTATGTCAAAGGTCTTTTTTTTTTTTTTTTTTTTTTTTTGAAACTAATGTTACTGAATTTTGAACGAATTGTATTGCTAGAAAAATAATACCATACAAAAAAATATCGCTTATGAAATGTTATGAAAAAAAAAAAAAATGTAAATCAGTCATGAAAGCCTACTGTATTTACTTTTATAGAAAAGCTAGTTCTTGCTTAGGTTGCTCATGGGATTAATGGTTTATTGTCCATAAACTAATACAATCAGTTGTGCCATGATTCCATTGTAAGGTAGACAAATATTTAATCTTAATGATAAAACTATTTTTAGCCATTCGTGGGGAAAAAAAATCTTTTGGAATGTTCTAGACATGATTAAAGGATACTGAAATTATGTGAAATAATAATAAAAAGATTCCAATTAATTTTTTTAATGCTTAAACTTATATTCCCAATCACTATAATAGTTTTAAATAATACAGTAAAGGCTATACAAAGTTAAAATTGCCTTAAATAAAACATTTTTCGCACAATATAATTTTGTTTAAGGAGTAAAAACTGAGAATAAATTGGACTATATAAAATAAATAGTATTTTCTTACTGTTTTGTAGAAAATCAAAGGTTCATTTTGAGATTTATATCCATGTACTACAAAACACACATCAACAAAAGTAAAAGAAGAATCCACAGAGTAGATTGTAACATGCAGTTAAAGTATATTTTTGAGCAAAACATAAAACTCTGCAGGCTCAAACATAGATTGTTTCTTGATCTTTTCACATCCACATTTTTGCTCTACTTTAAAATGATGACACATGCAGCATATGGCATGGAGATGAAGGAGTTAATATAATTAAAGAGTCCTGAATAACAGACTCCATAAACTTTTAATTTTGTTCAACTATCTGAAACAAAGGCTAAAGTTGTTAAGTTAATTTGCCCATTTTATTCCTTTTTAGGAAGCATTCAATAATTTATTATTAATCAATATAGTGTTAGTAATATACTGAAGTAAAGTAATACATTTCATTTAATTTTCCTCTAACATATTTCATTAACAGTATATTTAAACTACATAAAAAGAAATGGCTGAGATCTGAAATATAACATATTTTTAAAGTCTTGAAATCGTGTGATACACAAAATCCTGAGTTATGTGCATCGGAAGAATTTATAAAGATGCAATGAAATGTTTAACTACATATAAGGCACCAAATTATTAAAGAACTAAGCCTTAGTACAGTATTCAAGCTAAGAATGATAAAAGAATTACATTAAGCTAACATAAAAATTATGTTTCAAGCAGTTTGCTAAGAGTTTTAAGGTTCAATACAAGCATGATTTCATTTTCAAGCTACTTTGCTAGATATTTATGTAAATGAGATCATATCTATGTAGCTGTATTTATATTATGTAATATCATTATATTATCAGAAAAGCTTTCTGAATAAGGTATTTGTAAAAAAACACATAATATAAAATTACATATAAAAAAAAGATTTGGTTAAAAAATATGATAACAAAATAAGATTGTTAAAATAACAATTACATTGAGCAATTTACTACTATTTTTACTTGCTTCATTAACTGAAAGTTAATTTTCTATTTCTAGACGTTTTGGCATTCAAATCAAGATTACATCATATCTGGTTCAAATTAAATTTGTATTTCTGCACAAAAGTAGTTAAAAAACATAATGCAGTAAAATGAAGAGAAAAGATTCTGTTGAATACATTTTTTAACACATTAGGCATATTAAAAAATAAAACAAATACAGTGGGCGATTGGTTAACAAACTTAATCAATTCCAAAATAGTGTTCGCTAACCGAATTGTTCATTAACCGATCATAAATTTTGTATTGATTTGTATGGGAATTCAATTAATCCATTCTTAAAAGCTAAATAATGTATACAAAATAATATAAATCTTCCCTTTATAATAGGGTTAATATATGTCCTTATTCAATATGGACATATTTTGATGGTTTTGTCTGTGTCATGGTGTATTTAAAAAAATAAATTGCATGCCCTTTGTAAAACTTTTAGGATTACATTCATTGACTATGGCATTCATTCCTATCAATTTGTCACTTTGATCTTTCAAAAACTCTTTGTTTCTCTAAAAGACCGTGTTCACAGGGCCCGATAAAGCTCAAGTGGAACCTAGAACCTGATAATTTGTGAACTAAATTTCAATTAAAATAATTAATTTGAAATTAAAAATGTTTCTTTAAAAAGACGCAAAATATAAAAATTAATGTTTCTAATCTGTTCATTCTAATTTGGGGGCATTAAAATGTAGGGCCCGGTAGCCCATGAATTAATTAGGCTATACGTATACAACTGTTAAAATGTTCTCCAAGTCTACAACAGATGCAATTAAATACAGCTCAGCAAATCTGAAACCTAGCATTGCTTCTTCTTGGCTTTGTTTTGTGAGGTGTTTGTTAACCAAACATAAAAATCTCTTGCAAAAGTATTTGTTAACCAATCACCCACAGTATTATATTTTTATTCAGACATTAAAAATTATCACTAAAGGTTTCTACAGTAATTCTACCTTTGTAACTCTTCCTAATGTTCAATGCAATAGATTTTACATACACATTGTTGTAACCTCTTCGTTCCCAAAGCTAAAATAATACTACAAATACTCATTCATTGGTTTTAAACAAACAAAATGACATTATAGATGACAGAAAAAAGAACTTTTCAGAAATTGATACTTTAGGGGACTAGTAATTTTGGTTTATAAATAGGGATCTAAAATTACAAATTCCATTAAAATATCAATTTAATTATCACTAACCCAAACTCACACAATTACAAATTTAAGGCCTTCAATCAAGTGAATGATATACAAATTCTCAAAACATTTTATTGTAAAGGGATTTAAGTTAAATAAGTATGAAAATTTCTCAATTTCTTGGCCACTCCCTCTTGAAGGCGTTTTGCAAACTCAGATGAAAATAACATCTATTTTATGAGGAAATCAGCATAGATTTTGCCATTTATTGGTTTGCTTTTAAAGCAAAAAACATTCAGCTATTAAGAAATGAAGTCAAAATGTAAAAAAGTCAAACAGTTTAGTTTTTATAGGGAAAAGAAAAGAAGTCCACATATGTGGACCCAGGTAGCGAAGAGGTTAATGAAATTTTGTGTGAATTATTATAACCTTTAATTTTTCTTAATGGCTGTAATTTTACTTACATTGTCAAAATAAAATAACTAAATTTTTAATTAAAAGTAGCCTCAGAATCTTGAAAACACACAAAAAATAAGAATTTATGAAATTAAAACAGACTTAAAAAGTTAAAAGATGGATTTTAAATTGAAAATGTTTAATATTACATCTATTTAAAATTTCTACTACTACTAAAATTTATTTTAATTTCTTACTTATCAAAGTCACTTCACCATGTTTCTTAAAATCTTGACAATTTAACAGGAATCAATGAATTCTTTTTTAAAAAAAGATCTAGATATAAATTTGTCAGAAAAAAGAGAGAGAGCACCCTATGTATTTTAACCCTTTGTATATTATCTGAAACATACCCAAAAGGCAATGTTATTCTACAGTGGGCTGAAAATGATAATTTTATTCATTGCTGCCATCTCCCAACACAACAGTTAATATAAATTGTTCATAGAATTATCAATAGATGATGCCACTGAGTTAATTTTTTATGCCAAAAATTTACTTATCATTTGAACTGTTTCTCATTGTTATTGGTAAAATGAACTTCATAAATTTTGTAAAATTAAAAATCTGGAGACATCCAAAAATATTTTTTTTTTACAAAAGTACGTTCGTATACTTTACAATTTTGTATTAGAAAATTGACACTGTTTATGAAAAGTATGTAATTTTCTGTTTATTGCAGATAGGAAAAAAGTACCTCTTAGTCAATATACTTATATTTTATGTTCTAGATTTTTTTAATACTTTTTTACATGCTTAAAACGATGTATTCTGACATCTAAGATCCAAGTAAATATTTTTCAAATCGGAGTTATTGAGTCACAAAGAGTTAATAGCCAAATTGTCCTAGAAATACACAGAAATAGCCATTCTAGTGATAATTATATCTGCTTTAAAATTATGTTAAACAAATAAGGTGAGGGAGTCTTCTTCATACCAAAATTGTGAAATTTTCAATACAAATACCTAATTTTGACATATTTGGCTTCTTTTAATTACGTTAGAACACCAAATGAAGAGAGAATCAATCAAGTAGTTTATGAATTATGCAGGATTAAGATTTGGAACTTTGGTATACTTTTAAGTATGTCTATACATGATTATTAAAAAATAATAATAATAAAAATTTTAAATTGTTAGATTTCTTTTAACATTACTTGTGCTATCTGTAAATTCTTAAGACATTAATGTTTACTGACTTGTGACTAAATAATTTATCCTCACCAAAAAAATTTCTTCAGAAGTATTTTTCTTCCTGTACCTTGTTTAACTTTGCATTAAAAAATTACATGCCCTTGAAATGTGGAAAATATTTTGAGGGGTTGTGAGATAAGAACCTGGGGCATGTTGGAGAGTTTTAGTCATGTAACACAGACACCGTCTCATCACTGCAGGAAGGTTACAGTGGAGAAAAACAGTAATGCTCCCAATAAACGATTCAATTTTCGTCATTTTTGGATTATGGGTCGATCTCATACTTGGAATATATTGCTGATTAATTGATTTCCAACATTAATCTAATTTTCTGCTGACATTTACCTTTGACATTAACTAGAGGAGTCGCTATTTTTTGTCGCCATGATATTGTTTTAATCTCTCTATACAACTACTGTTCATTAACTCACAATTCCAGTAATAGGCTAAAATTTAGTTGATATCTCTTGCTGTCAGGGTAGAAGCCTCAAATATTTAAATGTAAAGTTACAGATCATTTCAATAAGTGGTTTTTGAGTTATACTTAAAAAACTGCATGTATTGCAATGAATTTAGCATTAGGAGTTCCAAATTTAAACATCCATAATTCCTAAACTATCAGACCAAATGACTTCCTGTTTAATACCTTAAGGTAAAATTTACAGAAAAAAAAACCACATTTAAATGTTTATATTAGAATTTTCAGACTTTGGTATAACTTCCCTATGAAGACAAGCCCCTGCATTTTTTTTTTTTTAAACATAACTTGAAAGAAAGCATAATTTCTAATCAAATGGCTATTTCTGTTTGTTTCTGGGGCAATTTGCTAATTAAAATGTATGGGGTGTTCTGGATTTCTTTTGGTCAACTATACTTAAAACTGCAATGAAGAAATATTTTCAGTTCACTGAAATCTTCTTGTTTCATTATCAATTTATAAATGATAATATACTTATTCCGTTTATTAATGTTATTCAATTTTCTTGATTATTCAACCCCCCCCCCCTTTTTTTGGGGGGGGAGCCTTTTTTTTACCTGAAATCTATATTCCTAACTTTTTTTTTCATCTTTCTTGATTTACTAAATTAGTAGAAACCCTGTATTTTCACATGCATAGCAATATCAACAATATTCTACATGAAAAATTATTGTTTTCAAAGAATTCACACACATATTTAAAAAAAAAAAAATCACACCTAAAATTAAGTTTACTGATTATATATCATTTTATGACTCTTCGGTAAAAGGTTGCATTGTTGTAATACGAGGGACATTATAGCAAGACAGTAATGGTAGGCTGACAATTCGAAAATGAAAAAAATACATAAAATATAAATAATAGATTTAACATTTTAATGTTGGGGCATGCACATTTTTTTTCTGCTGCTGTTATATAAATGTATGAATTTTGCCATTTCATTTATTTTACAAATATATAAATCTTTATTCTTTATACCAGGAATAAAGTCTTAAGCTTATATATCAATATTATAGTAATAAACAGATCTATTTTATACAATGTAATAACTCAGCGTGGTTTTTTTATATCATAAATAGATATGGTATATATATTAGGCGTGTATATATTTTGTATATGCATAATATATATGCTGCATGCATTATGCATACAGCGTTTACTGCAGTTCCAAAAAAATAACCTTTGATTTATTCTGCTGAGCTGATTCAGAAATCAGATCAGATGCTGTGATCGTTGAAGGTTAGTTGGGTGAATTAGTCCTCCAGATTCATCCGGAATGGCTCAGTTGGCAGAACATTGACAGCTTCAGCCAAAACATCCCTAGTTCGAATCCTGGCCCAGACTTTTTTCACCCTCTTGGAAATTTACAACTGTTAGATGGTACTGTGTTGAACAGTTATCAGAGGAAAAAGGATGGAAATTTATTAGAGTTAATTATGCAGAAGGGAATATATGCTGTATTAACAGTGTTCGTAATGTGAAAAGAGCAATTTTCTATATACAAAGCAATAAGGAATGCCAAAATAAGTTTTTTGAAGGGACTAAAAATGACATTTTATCTTACTCATGAGGTAAACAAGGGCAGTTAAAAAGTGGAACAAAAGTGACAAGGTTTGTTTACACTGGAATAAAAGTCGATTACAACTGATAAGAACAATTAGTCCTAGGTGGGGACATCTTTCCTGGTAATCCAGAGTCAACCTCTGAGGCTAAGCAGAGGGAGTAACCAGGAACAGCATAAGCTTAGTAACACATAATTTGCTATACTAATTTCTTTGGCCGCTACATGAGCTTCTCTATAGCCCACAAGTATCTGATCTTTCAACTACAGTTATCCAAGCTTTTGAAGCTATTTGATTTCTTTTTTCTCCTGCATTATCATTGGACATGGCAATAACAACTCTATTTAGTGAAGACAAAGTTAAATTTTGAGATCAAAAAACTGCTGACAAATTTCTATTAGGGACCTTACAATAATTTCAATGTTTAAGATCTTTAGTACATCTTTTTTAGTAGTATTCTAATGTGGAATCCCTAACATCTAATCCCAAGCAACCCTCTATTTCTAGGAGTTTTCTTAACTAAATTGATATCTCAGAATAATATAGGATCATTAATGCGATTGAATTGTCAGTTATAGAAGATTGTATACAACTTAGTGAGCTGTGTGAATTCCTTTTAGCAAATGCAAACGATGCAAATTTTTAAATGTGAGTAAACTAGAATCAATATACAGAAACTATGGTGAAGTGTAGGCGAGCCAGTTGTTAAGATTGAGTTCGCCCCTTAAATAGAATGTGTAATTTCTCAATTTCAATTTAAAACTGTTAAGAGAGCCTAACATTTACTTCTGTCTAGATACTTATAAAATTAGACCATAGCCCCATGAAGAAGATTATCATTTAAAGAGAAACATGCAATGATTAGGGCGGTGTTAAATTCAAGCGTTTTTCACTAGGAAGGAAATTTGTAGTTTTCGGGACAGTTGTATGGATGGGGGGGACAGTATGAAGTTCTGCAGAGGAATTTGCTTTTTTAGGCAATTACCAAACACAAATTTCAAACATTCTGGATGGGAGGGGATACTTAATGCTCAAGGGGGGGGGGTCATTAGTTCATTTCACTCCCTGAATTTATTACTAAATTTTTATTTCATGACTTTTGAATCACCCTGAATTTCAGTGTACACAGACCTTTCCAGCTGTGTATGGCTCATATTAATTCTTGCATCAAATAGTTGGAAGTTGTCTTCTATTTATACTATACAAGCATTTATGCTACATTCACACTGTTGCAAAAGAAATAAAATAAAACAGTAACTTTTACTTTTGCTTAAACTCTCGTAATTGACAAATATTTCTTAAACATCCTTCTTTATATATATATATTTATGAGACTAACACTGAAAGTGGTTTAAAACAGCATAAATGCCATCTTTTTCACATGAAAAAGTATTATATTATGAACATTTGAATATATTACCTCTTTTTTTAGCTATGTCATTAAATTCACTATTAAGGAAGTGACATTTATACAGTTATGGACTAAACTATCTTTTAAAGTACTTGAAAATTTCTGTTTTATATGCATGTGTGTTTTTAATTTTTTTTTTTTTTTTTTTTTAATCAAATTAAGTCTGTCCCAACATTAATATGTTAATAAAACTATAAAAAATAGATAAACAAATTTCTTTGTACAAATAAATTGAGAAAAAATATGAAATACACAAATAATTATGTCTCATTAAGGCATCTCAATACAAAGTTTTTGGTTTTGTGATTATATGACTTTATGTGGTTTATTTTTATATCCTCTGATTATTTAAACACTGGTTTTATTTTATGTTTATTGATAACAATAGAATAGTCAACAATAAAAAACTTTATATAGAATTTACAACACCTCAACACTCTTTCTGTTCATTTATTTAGTACACTACCTTGTAACCGCAATAAAGCATGTATTTACAGATGCAAATAGTATTAATAGTAGAAATATGCATAATTTAAATTTTTGCAATGCAACAATAATTATATTTCATTGATTATCATTAACAGGCAATGATATTTTAAAATGTATTTTCCCTATTTTGGAAGTACGAGTTATGTTTGATTACTAAGATACAAAAAATTATAGAGCTAATGAATATAACATACGATAAAACGGCATTTATAATATAATTTATATTTTAAATATTTTGTAACTACCATAATTGCTTTTGATTTCTTCATGCTTACAAATGCTCAGATACATTTTCCTTTCTGTAAATGGTTTTACTGATTAAAAACATTTTTTTTTTTTTTTTTTTGAAAAACATAACTTGAAGAGAAAAATTCATATTAATGAATTAAAGCCAATAACAAACTTCTAGATACATTGCTCAACTAATTATAATCTTAAATTTGCTTTAATAATTTCAGTTTTTTTTTTTAATTATGTCCATTTGATTTTTACATTGAAATTATAAAATAAAATCAAACAGCAGATATGAACTATGCTTCACTTACTATTTCAGTTGTCTTGCACTATCTAACTAGTATAGTGATAAGCATAAAATTTAAATAATTTTGCTGTATCTATTGATATAGCTAAATTATTTAAAATTTACTAAGCAGCAGAAAACTTTTATTACAGAAATTTTCAGCAAAATTAATTAAACAATGTAAATGATAGAAAGTCACTATTTATACTGATTCAATAGAAAAGAAAACACACACCATAGCTACCAAGGATTTAATTTTCATACACCATTGAGTTAATAAACACAACAACGGATAAGACAATAATGAAATTAATTCCAAAAACATTAATCCATCTATCACAAAATTCAATCAAATTATTAAAATTATTCATAACTATAAAAATGTGATAGGAATTAATTAGATTATAGCCAGATTACAATGCATTTCTATCCTACAAGTATGGCAGTGTAAAGAGGCAATATGAATTAATAATTACATAGCAAAATATTCTGACATAATAGGATGGGTCAGGAGCTAAAAATGCCATATTTCATATGCACAGTATGGCCTAAATGCAGATGCATATGTATTATAAAGTCTGTCATATCAAATAACTATCAAGTGAATATAATCATGAAATATGCATATATATATACATATAAATCACAGGGTATATATACAAAACTTGGTCCAATAAATTACACATTGTAACTCACTTTAGCACACTGATCACAACTCAGCACAAAGTGTCCAAATGAATCCTTGTTAAACTATGATGTGTGCTTATTTATTTATTTATTTGCATTATAACAACACATTCTACAAGGCAGATAAGCATCAACATTTCTTAAAACATTTCTTTTTTTTCTTTTAATAAGTCGTCATTACAGGAACAGAATGTCAATTCTTAAGAGATAGTTATATCTTTACTATCTTATCTTTTTGGCACAATAAATGTCTTACAACCATTTTATATAACAACATTACATGTGCAACATAACATTTATCTTGGAATTCGGGGTAATAAAACAAATGTTTCTGAATAGGACGTCTTGACATATAATATTGAATTAATACATCAAGTAATATGCAAATTATCGGTTTACCCAGCGTCTTATGCCATTGTGCCAATCTAAATTGTCTTCTGGATCAGAGGGTACATAATCATCACCAGTAATTTCATCTTGATAAATTCCTAGATCCTACAAAGAAAAATGTGGAAATATAAATAACATGCTATTAATCATTATATATTAATATAAAGCATAAAAAACTCATAAAATCCAATAAAATCATTACGTTTACTTTTGCTGCTTCTGCCCACCAACACTGAGCACACAAAGCTTAAAATCTTTAAAACTCTTTAATTTTCAAAATTTTTCAGCTTTGTTACTCCATAGTAACAAAATAATAAATCATCTAAATAATCTTCTTCCTCTAAAAGTTCCTCTCCTCTCCCTTTGTTCCCCCAGCTTTCAAATTTAAAATCCTTAAAACTGCTTGCTTTTGAAATTGGTTTTCTACTATATTTGTTGCTTTGTTGTAACAGTACATAATATGCCATCTAAATTTTGTACATCCATCACAAAATTTCCACCTCCTCCCTTTTTTCTCTTTCTTGAGCACACAAAAGCTTAAAATCTTTCAAATTCTTTAATTTTCAAAATTTTTCAGCTTTGTTACTCCATAGTAACAAAATAATAAATCATCTAAATAATCTTCTTCCTCTAAAAGTTCCTCTCCTCTCCCTTTGTTCCCTCAGCTTTCAAATTTAAAATCCTTAAAACTGCTTGCTTTTGAAATTGGTTTTCTACTATATTTGTTGCTTTGTTGTAACAGTACATAATATGCCATCTAAATTTTGTACATCCATCACAAAATTTCCACCTCCCCCCTTTTTTCTCTTTCTTGAGCACACAAAAGCTTAAAATCTTTCAAATTCTTTAATTTTTCTGACCTATTTGTTACGTTCTAACAACAATAAATAATCAATCATTGAAATAACTCCCTGAAATATTTCCTACCATCCAAAAAGGAGGTAAGTTCTAGGTACAAGGAAAGGGCAAAGCATTTTTTTTTTTTTTTTTTTTTTTGATAATTTGAATAGAGTTTCTTGGAGAGAGAGCAGAATTTTTAGAGATGCAATTCGTAACATCTTTTCATTTAACATTAGCCAAAGCTACAGCAAGTGTTGTGCGGGTGGTCTTCCTGCAGTAGGTGCCAAGACTAATTTAAAAAAAAAATGGCGATAAAAGAACTAGAATTTGCTAAAGAACAATTTTAGAATGAATGTTTCATAACAAATTATTTAGCTAATATTTTTCTCACTTGGTTAAAATTTCTTTTTACTAATTAGCCAAACTGCTATAGTTGGTTAAAAGTCAGTGACCTGTACATGAGTACCAGAAACCTATATTATATTAACAAAACAAAATTTGAGTCAAAATGAGGTGGGCTGTATATTGAAGCATCAAGTTAACTTTCAATTAACTTTTATCCATTTTTTTTGACAAGGAAACAAAGAATGCAATATAAACTGTAATGACAATCGAATCAAGCTAATTTCATAAATTTAAAATAAATGCAGAAAATATGAACTTACATGATTATTATAAATATCATTTGTTGGCCCAGATGGATCTATCAAATAGGGATCAAAATCTTGTTCATTTTCAAAGCCATATTCAGGATCATCAAGATCTGAAATAAAAAATAATAATATTTTGCAGGAAACAAAGTAGAAAAAGACAATATTATAGTAAATAAGACATGAAAGAAAAATAATAACTATCCAAATACATTTCACCTAGTAAAAAATTAATATTAAAAAGTACTAATATTGTAAACAGAAAATCTCAGTATGTGAAAATCAAAGTTCTGATATGCAGTTTGTAGGCCAATGCACAAATGGCTAACAATTAGCCGCAAAAAATAATTCAATTTTTTGGAAGAGATATTAAAAGATGCACTAAGAAAAATTGTCAACAGTGTGTTCTCAAAAAACATTTTCTCCTGCTCAACAACGTAAACTTTTCTGACACATTCATAGAGTCATTTTAATATGTAAAGCATGAAATTTGTAGGCATGACTACTAAACTGAATTGGAATTGAATAGAATTTTTCATTTTTCAATTAATATGTTACATCTTGAGTTATAATCAAATGCTTACCAGGCATGACCTTTCTTGGCATGTTGTTACTCAAAAATCTATTTTAAAAAACAACTTTGGTGTCATTTTCTAAAAGATCCTTTGCCATTTTTGGAAAAAATCTGTTAGAAAAGGGCCACTAGGGATTTGAAAACAGCTTAAATAGATTTTCTAAAACCAAAACTGTATCCCTTATAACACTTTAGAAACAATATACTTACTCTAGGATTTAGATTTTATTAGTGACACTAAAATTGCTTTGTGTACCTAAAGACAAAAAAATAATCAGAATCTAAAGCTTAATCCTTTGTGTCACTGCATTGTATATCTAAAACATAGGGGAGAGGGGGGCACATGTGAACAGTACACATTTCACTCACTTAATTTGAAATAAAAAAATAAAAAAAAATACCAATAGATGGTAGTACTGGTACCATCTTTTGTCTGAATTTTCAGAACAATAAACCATTTTGATTTCTGGTAGTTGTAATTTGTTTGTTTTAGAAGGTGTGAAGTAAAAAAGTCTTCTAAGTTATTGAATTAAAAATTCATTCAAGACATTTTTTTAAAGTAGAATATCAGCATTGCATTCTATGGTGACATTAATAAGTCTACAAAAAGTTTTGTTTGTTTCCTTATTTCAATTAAAAATATTTTTTTTTTTTATAAGTTAGGTTGAAGTTGGTAGATGGGGCACTTGTGAACAAAATATATGGGGGCAGATGTGAGCAGTTCACAAGTGTATTTTTAAGTCTGTGAATGCATTTTTCTTAAGTTTAAAATTTAACTACCCTTGTCAAACATTGAGCTATAAATTCAATGGTTTTAGGATTGCTCCACAGTTTTAATTTACTGGAAGTAAGATAATAATTAAAAGTGACTCAAAAAAAGTAGGTATATTAGTGTACAATTTTACAAATAATTTCTTGTATCTATGTTGAAACATTTATTGATTTATTAACACAACTAGAAAGAGGGCATCTAATTAGTTTTATCACAGTATTTATTCACAAAAAATTATTTTTGTCTTATTTATGCATATGTTCACATATGCCCCAGGTATGTTCACAACTACCCCTCCACCGGGGCACATGTGAAAAAATTTAGACATTTTTAGAATGATGATATAAGTTAGAAATTCTTGATAAATGCATCCAAAAGTTTCACCAAAAGAACAAACAAATTGTAAATATTCATATAAATCAATTTCTGTTTCAATAGCTTATAATTTTGAGAAATAGTCAAAAATGTAAAAATTGTTCACATGTGCCCCCTCTCCCCTACCCAAAAGTCAATGGTAGTTATACAGTGGGCTTTAAAAGAAGATTTTATTTATTGCTGCTATCTCCCAACATAGCAGTTAATGTAATTTTTTCATAGAATTAACAACAGACAGCGATACTGAGTTAATTTTTCACAGCAAAGTTTTATTTATCATTTGAACAGTTTCACATCATAATTGCTAAAAGGAACTTTGTAAATTTTATAAAATTAAAAAGGCTGGAGATGTCCAAAAATAGATTTTTTTACAAAGGTAAGTTTGTATACTTTACAATTTTGTATTAGAAAATTGACAATATTTGTGAGAAGTATGTCATTTTCTGTTTATTGTAAGTGAAAAAAGTACCTTTTAAACTAAGCTAAAAATTCCTAACAGTGATAAAAAATATACTTAAAAAGGCATAATACCTTTATTTAGATCGACATATGTTTAATCACACAAACGGTGACATTTTCAAGATCCTTGTTGACAGAAATATTTTCACAAAATTTTTTAAAAACAAGAAATTGTTAAATGATATCACAAATCAATTGATATCAATTTTTTGTGAAAATAATTCTATCAACAAGGTTCTTGAAAATGTCACTGTTTGTGCGATGAAACATATGTCAATCTAAATAAAGGTATTATGCCTTTTTTAATATATATTTTTTTATCCCTATTAGCAATTTTTAGCTTAGTTTGGTTGATTATAACTGATTATCTATACATAAGTACCTTTTAGTCAATATTTTTATGCTCTATTTTTTTATTATGTGTTTTTTACATACCCAAAATGACGTTTTCTGACATCCAAGTAAATATTTATCAAAGTGGAGTTCTTGAGTCACAAAGGATTAAAGTAGATTTGAAATCATTGTAAATATCAAAGTTAGAGTCCAGAATTGAATCTGTCACATCTTAAATGATAGCAACACAACAGACTCATTTATTAAGATAACATTTCACAATTGTGTGTGTGTGCACTGGGTCATTATAAGATATGAAAAATAATTGGTAAGTTAATTTTATCCGAAACTCCTTTAACTGAAATCCATTTTTAAAGCTTTTTTTTTTAACTATCACATTCCTTGTGTGCAAGCGATCCTTTCCAAGATAAATATTTTGGATCCACTTTCTTAGAATTTCTTTGATCTTTACTTGCGCTCTGTATGAGATTTTTACTAGAGTAAAAATTTTCATTTTTATTATGTGTACAAAAAAATCACGCATTACTTTAAGTATAGAAGAAAAAATTCAAATCATACATCATGTAGAATTGGATGAGAGTATGACAAAATAAGCTCAAGAATATGGCACTGGTTTGCAGAGGTTAGTGTTATGAAGAGAGATGCCGCAAAAATATAAAAGTTTTACATAGAAAGCAACAGAAAGACTAGTGATTACTAGTGAAATACTAGTGAACCAATAGTATTAAAAAAACTTTGCGATAGAGCTGCAAAGCAAAGGCATTCGAAACTGCAACAAACAAGACTTTGCTTCAAACCCTTGTGAAATATGTAAAAGATACTTTTCAAAATTAAAATTCAAATAGTTTATTCTTGTTTCTATTTTGCTATTGATTTATTTTTATTAAGCACTTGTTACCACCATAAGAAATATTGCACATATTTAGCCTTAATCTTAAAATTGAAGCATTCTCAATTATCTGAAATTTTCGATTTTCCGAAAGATGGTCGGTCCCAATTTCTTCGGATAATCAAGGTTCTACTGTATATACACATCAAATTAAGGTCTAATGAAATTGCAAAAAATATCTCTGGTTTGTATTTTAAATGTTGTAACAACTAATTTTAGCCATTTTGCAATAAAATTGGTATTGAACAAAAGCATCATATATACATATTTTTTTAAATACCTATATATATATATATATATATATATATATACAGGGTACAAAGGAAAGTCCCTTTAACCTGAAAATACTTGCGAACGGAGAGAGCTAGAGCCATGCAAGTGAGGTAACGGTATAGTAAAGCGACCACGCCCTATTTAACGCAAACGACAGGAGCGCCCCTAGTGGCGAAATTTGGAAGATAGCCATTGTAAATCGAAAACGGAAAGAGGTAGAGCAAAATTTCCAGTTAGAAAGTTTTAGAGCATCAATTAATTAGTGCGAAACGACATTTGGTTCACATGGACAAAATAAATAGTCGCCTGTATACCGAAAAATGTCCTAAATCGATAAGCGATGATTCTACTTTGTATATTCACATTCAATAAAAACAAAAACTATTTTGCACTTTCATTACAAAAAAAAAAAAAAAAAATTATTAAAATAGTCTTGGTGCCATTTGTCAGTTTTGAATTAAAATTAGGTGGCTAGATTAAAATTAGACCATCTAGCCACCGGCCTTGAAAGGGTTAAATCTATGTCGTCGTATTGAAGAGGCTTGCAATAGACGTCCCATGCTGAGAAATGTCCATGCAGAATTACTCTCATGAATACAAACGTGTATCGTGAGCAATAGCGAACTTTTTGAACATACTGAATATTAACTTTTTATCACTGTGAGACAGTTTGTCTTTTTTGTTTTCTGTGTGATGTTATCAAAATTTACTGAGATAAGTACGTATTTATACAATAAATAATGTGTATTTCTTCATACTTCTGGCTATTCCACTGAAACGTTTACATAAAATGGAACACATCGATTTCAGACATTTTTGGGTATGCAGGTGAAGATTTATATCATCCATGTAAACAAAATGTTGTTTCGTACTAATTAATTGATGCTCTAAAACTTTCTAATTGGAAATTTTGCTCTATCTCTTTTCGTTTCCATCTTATAAGCACGGAAATTAAGCGATAAGAAATGTCTTAGCCAAATTTTCACAAAGGTGTCTAAAATACCCATTCAGATAAATGAAAAATTTTACTTCAATCCTTTATCTGAATCAATAAATCCACACACTATGAATGACCCACTTAAGCTCCAGATAGGCATATCAGTTAGAGGTCTGCACGGGACCGGGCCGGGCCGGCGAAATGAGGGAGAATTTTCAAACGGACCGGGCCAGAAGAATTAGGACAATTTTTTCAATGGGCTGGCAAAAAAATTGAACGGGCCTGTAGGGCCGGGCCAGGCCGATAAAAAAAATGAAGTGGGCCTGTTGGCCCGATATAAAAATTTATGCACAGCAGATAAAATACGAGCTTTTTTCAATGAATATGACTTTCTCGAGAAGTATAAATGTGCGTCACGAGCCAATGCGAGTTTAACAACATCAATTAGAGGTCTATATGGGCTCGGACCCGGTCTGAAATTGACGATGACCTTTCAAACGGGCCGACAGAATTAGGACAATTTTTTCAACAGGCCGGGCAACCCGATATAAAAATTTCAACGAAGCCAATAAAGTGAGCCATTTTCAATGAATATATATAACTTTCGCGAGAATATAAGTATAAATGTGCGTCACGAGTCGATGAAAGTTTAACAACATTAATACAGAAATGCAACATGTACAGCGCAGAGATCGGCATCGGGCAGTTACATGGTGTCTTATCTCGGGCTTAATTTTTTCAGCAGACTCGTGCCGGGCCGAGATCAGACTTGCATTTTTTTTTTCTACATAATCGAGCCGGGCTGGAACTGGACTTAATCGTTCTCGGTTCTCAGGATGTGAATGGCAGGCAGTATGTTTTGTAAAAATATTAATAGCGATAATTAAGTTCTGTTAACGGTATATTTGGAAATATACCTTAAGGTAGTTCTCGAATTCACTGCTCAAGAATGTGAAACTTTCTAACACATTTTCTGACTAATTTCTAACTGTAAAGGCATAAAATTGAAAGGCCTGACTATTGAAGGGATTTGGAATTGAATAGCGTTTTCCATTTTTGATAAATTATTTATCGAGATGTAGAAGGCTCTTGTCACGTGACTGCAGGTTTTTCTCCTTACCCGCGCTATTGCTTCCGGAAATTCCATTTAAAACGCTAACTTTCTCAAACTTTCTTTAACATATTTTCTCAAAGATATAATGCTTTTATCAAAAAATGAATAACGCCATTCGATTACATAGTTTCTGAATAAGAACACCTGTCAATCTTACGCATTTCCGAAAAGAAATGAATTCAGAAATGTGCCATAAAATTAGGACTTTGGACTTGAGAAAAGCATTAAAAAATGACAGAGAAATATATTCACAAATCTACTTTTTATTATACACCTTCAAAAGTTATCACGTTTTTAACACTCTTTTTTCTTTTTTATTCTAAACTATGTTAATTTTTTAATGAATCTTTATTTGAATGTTGAAACGTCTAAGACTCTACGTAGTCATTAATGTTGCTATTGTGTATTTTCTGTCTTGCGTACACATCGCAATTTTAAAATATACTGTAAAATTACCCCATAAATATGTATGCAATATTGTTTTAAGTATCTCAATTGTATGTTAAGAAAAGTCTGCATGTTTTTGTAGAAATTAAGTCAAGTCTGATTTAATTGATTTTTCCACGGGCCGGGCCAGCCCAGGCTTGTTTTCACTGATTTTTGTACGGGCTGGGCCGTGAACTGTGAAATTGTAAACGGGCCCGGGCATAGAAATTCCGGCCTGTGCAGACCTCTAATATCAGTCTACTCACGGTCTTTTTATTCTGGTCAGGTGGCGCTTTCTTTTGGTTACACGACTTTTTTCATTTGACTAAAACCGAAGCATTGCATTGCATTGAAACAATCAGAAATTATCTAACATCCATTTCTGAAACAACGAATATTGATTACAATTCATTGTATATTATTGAAAGAAAAATTGTAGGAAGCACATCTAGGGATAAGCAAACCTTAATTCATCATTATTTCATGTAACAATAAAAAAACAAGTAATCATAAATCTGATTTTTATTCTTTTCAATTTTGTTTTTGTGTTTATTTTGTTTAATAGTAATGTTTTATCGCTTAAAACTGTAAGAACAGTTATGAATTTTAAATTGTTCTAAATTAATTAAAAATACAGTTTTTTATAACATATTTTCCTCCAACTCCGGTTACTGTGACACTCCGCTTATGATGACACTTTTTTCGGGTCATTAGAGTGCCGTGATAACGAGGTTCGACTGTACTTACGATTTATCAATTTTTGTGATTTACAGCAACATGTATATAAACTTCTTTTAACAGCTATAAGGATAAGCCAAATATATGAACATATACTTCAACAATCTACCAATATAAAAATGAGAATATACATACCTTCAATGTAAGCAGGATTTCTAGACACATATAAATCATCATCCTCACAGCCTGCAAATATTACAAAAAAATATCAAAATTGAAGCAGTTAAAAAATAAATAAAAAGAAAGAGAAAAAGAAAAAGAACTTAAAATTAGTTTGCACACTTAAAAAATTAGCTAATAAAGTAAAAATGCATAATTACCTTAAAAACTCTTTATTTATTCAAAGACAAGAAATTTCTCTTTTGATATGTTTTGATATGTTTTTGCAAAAAAAAAATCGGTTATAGTTTTTTGTTTCCTGTTTTTGTTCGGCAACCTTTAATCATTAACTTTTCTTCCATAACTTCATATTTTCCTCTTTTCACATTTTTAATTTTATGAGATTTTTCAGAACAGTTTAAAATGAGATCTTGTTTTGCTAGAATTCCATTCAGAGTAGTCACTGGTATGTTCAACTTCTTTGCAATTTCAACTCTTGTTGTTTTCGCGTTACTATCAACTTCTTTCAAAATTTTGTTTTTGTCTTCAATTGACAAAGCTTTCCTTTTAATTGTCTTGCCCGACATTTTTGGAGAAAAAAAAAAAACACAGAATTTTTTGTTCGTGTATTTTTTAACGAGAAAGCTTTGATGTTATGCACTTTACACTGACTTAAAAACTGTGAAATGAAAAAACCAAACGCTGCTTTGGTACATTGCACTTATGGAAGAGGGTGGTGGGAAAGAATCTGTTGTAACTACTGAACTGAAAGAACCACCCCTCAGTAGGGTGGAGCAGTTCCCTTTTCTCTTTATCAGTCACTATTGTTACAGTGACGAGGGACCCATCCTCTACCCACATTCCATTTCCATCAAACACGTTAAACAAATTTTAAGGTGAAATAGAGGTAACCATAACTGCTATCAGTCCTAAACATTGACCTTTTTGAATAGCGAAGAATATAAATAAAGAGATTTCCAGCACAGAAAATAAAATAATAATCAAAAATACAAAATAAACACTCTTTTGAAAGTAAAAATGTAAGGAAAAATAAAACTTTTTAAGCGAGAAGGAGTTTTGAACTAAACTTCTTAAACGAGTTATTTTAGCGTTGTAAGAATAAGAGAAAAATGGGAATCAAAAATATAAACTTCTTAAATGGGAAAACTTCTTAAGCAGGAACTTCTTAAATGGGTTTTACTGTATTTCTACTTAAACAGAACTTTATGAATGAGTAAACTGAATCCTTTAAAAAATAATTTTTTTTTAAAGTCTTTGTGACGAACATGATATAGAATTTTAATTTTGTTTTCTGAAAAAAGACGTATAATGAAAAAGATTCTGCAAATTCTGCTGATCATTCTATTTTCTTTTAAATGAAAAAGCGAAACACTATAATAAAAGTTAATTTTTCTTAACAATTCAGAACAGTCTTGGGGAATAAAATATCAAACATGATATATATCATCAAACAGTATAAATTAAAAACTGTAATTTATAATGATTTAAATACATATTTCAATTATTTAAAATTTTTGGAAAATAAATATTTATGCTATGATTCTGTCAACTAAATTTAATATTCTTATAACATTACTTTTCAATGGAATGCAATTTGTCTTACATTCAAACAATATTTTATATAATCCCATTGTAGTTTATTTTAGAAAAAATACCACAAATAACACAATATATCTATACTAATAAAAGGAAGTTTTGCTCTGTGTGTGTGCAATGGCTAGTAAAATTTACCGCATGTACAAGGCTTAAAATTTGTGTGAGGTTAGTCCAGAGCCTCTCCTGGTGCACCTGAGACTCAGAATTTTAAATGTCTAATAATTATCTAAATTATTAATAGAAAATTACAAAGAACTCACATTAAAAATTCATCTCTGTCTTTTTGAGAGGGAAAAAGTACCTGCGCATGAGCCTATTTAGATATCATGCCCTATTTAGATATCAGGAGGAAATGAAGATTGAAAAGAAAGAATTTTGGCGATATTTTGTCATTATTTATTAACTTCCATCGACCAAACCACTTAGTAAAGTTTAAAATGGAAAACATATTCTGAAAGATGGTACTCTTTTGTCTCAAATGCCACAATCAATTAACAAAAATATTGCAGTCAACCATTTGAAAAGAAAATTTCAAAAATGGTTTTTTTTCCGCAAAATGTTTTCTCCTTTATTGCAGCCCCCCCCCCCCCTTTCCAGCATGCAATTTTAGTGGTACCGATAAACCGAAAATATGTTCTTAAAGCTGAAACCACCTTCTAATTGATGGTGCAATTGGTTTTAAAAAATATGAATTTTAACCCTTTCAAATACATTGGTGAACGCAGGTCACTTCATGCCTCATGAAGGCGATAGGTTTTCTATGCTAAAAGTAACTAAACCTCCATATTTTAACACAATCTTTTTTGAGCATCTCAACAGACCGCATTTACATCACTTACAAAAATTTTGAAATGTTCGGGCAAATAGAAATATTTTTTACATTATAAAATTTGTGAAAATATCAATGAAATCAGTAAAAACCTGAGTGTTTTGTCATGGTTTCGCACCTCCAGGGTGCAATTTTAGAGCTTTAGAGGTACCAATGAACCAAAAATATATTCTTAAAACTGAAATCTTCTTTTAATTGATGGTGCAATCAGGTTTAAAAAATAGGAATTTTAACCCTTTCAAAAACACCGGCGAACACAGGTCACTTCGCCCCTCACAGAGGTGATATTTTTTCTACACTAAAAGTACTGTAAAAGCACTTATTTTTGCGAGTCATAATTTTCGCGAAAATGAAGATATCGGTGATTTCGCGAATTTTATATGAACTGAACCGAAAGTTGAAAAATTCTAAAACTACCTAAATAGAACCCCTTTTGCATAAGGCAATTTAAGAAACTTCCTTTTGTCCAAAAAGTTCTCTCCCCCCACCCCCCACCCCCTTTCCTCCTCTAACATTGCTCTAAAAATGAATGGCTTCAAAGAAGCTGATAGAAATATTGTAAGTGAATGAGCTGCATTCTATTAGTTGTATTATTGTTTTTATTCAAGAAGTAGTTGTATAGTATTCAAGAAATAGTTGTAAGTATTCAAGAAATTTTAGTACTTATTTCTTATTTAAGTAACTGTAATTATTAAATTTTGGATAAGTGAAAAATTTCTGATTTTTTATTATCATTTGAGGCGAAAAAAATATATATATTTCACGAGGCTTAAATTTTCGCGATTACTACGGGCTCGCGAAAATAAGTGCTTTTACAGTAACTAATACCATGTACATGTAGTAAATACAAAGTACTAAAAAAGTAACTTTTTTGTAAAATGATCCACATGATTATAATTTTTTTCTTTTTCATGTCAAATATGGAAAATCCTATAACAAGTATTGCAATTAGTAATTTATAATAAAAAAAACTTTAACATAAATAGATACAAAAATTGGCAATGCTACTAGGGCTGTTAAAATGCATCAATGTCAAATAAAATCCTAGAGCAAAGCAAATGTTCTGAAAATATGCAAAAAATGTATATATAATTTTATTTACCCATATTTAATTCTTTAACTAACGTAGACATTGCATTAGTAACTGAATCAGCCGCAACTAAAAGATCATTTTGACGGCTCCTGGTATAAGCTGACTGCTCAAATGCTAGACGAACATCCCCACCAAGTCCCATTAAAGGATCATTATATGGATAAGTACTTCCTGGTGTTGCTGGTGCACTCATAGAAGAAGAAAGTGGATAAAAGGGAATTGGTGATAATCGTGATAAAGGTGAACTGTTAGGAGAATCCAGAGGAGAATGATCCTAGGGTAAATAAAAATAAAGTTAGATATAAGAGAAGTTTATTCATTTATTTGGTTAGATAAATTGGAGAAGGTTTTATATTAAATAGATACATAAAATAAATAGATGAATGAACAAGTAATTATTTTTTTCAATAATAAAGCAAACTTCAAGTGATTTTTTTTATTATTATTTACCTACTGCACGGCAGTTGACATAATTTAGTGAGTGGTTTGACAAAATAGAATATTTTTTCTGACAACTTTTTATTCACTTAATCCCATACTTAGCAACATTATTCATGTCTGGTACACAATACATGATCATACTTTCTTTTTTTTTTTTTTTCTTTTTTTTTTTTGTATCTGTACAAAAAGCTATGTACAATACAATGATAATTTTTAAAATGTAAAATAGTACTGTGTACTTTAAAACATATATAAATTTTGTGGCTTATGAAAATCAGATGGGAAAACAAAGACAGAGAAATAAACCTATCATTTAAGATTCTCAAGAAATTTATATGAGACCACCAACAAAATAAGCATTTTCAAAAAAAAAAAAAAAAAAAATCAAAATTAGAGCATTTGTTTAAAAGTTATGTGTGGATTAGAGATGACTTTGGACTATTTTTCAGAGCCCAAGTCGGATGATTTTAAATCCGAGCACAAAACATTTTGTGTCATTAGAGCCAGAGTCCATCACTGAACATATGCAATGAAAAAAAAAAAAAAAACATATTTAAAAATTGTTTCAAAAGTAATAATTCATTTCTAAACAATTTTATACACAGAAAGAACTGTCAAATAGAGGTATGCAAATTAAATTTTTTCAAAAGAGAAATTTGGTATCAAATATACTTCATACTTAAAAGGATTCTCATTTTTTTCCCTCCTTAACAAGCAAATCTAATGAGCACGTTAACAAAGTGCGTTTAATTAATAAATACAAGGAATTTACAGAAATAACTATGTTTTCAGTTGCTCTTTCATTTTAATATTTTATTACTATTGCATATTAATTATGTTTTTTGTTGTAAACCTTAATCTTATTTCATACAAAATATGTACACGAATCATTTTTATTGTTATGCTCACAAATGTCATTAAAACACATAGTTAAAGTTCAAAAATAAAATTTAAAGTATGACCTATAACATAGTGCTTTGTTTCTGAACTGCAAGTATATGTGACATGCGACAAGAGGAGGGGAGGGGGTATGGTGAAGTGTGACATTTTGTGACAAAGGGGAGGAGAGAGTAAAAAATATTGAAAAAAAAAAGAGTGACATCATTTATGGATCGCCCCTAGTGTGGAAATACATAAAAGAAAAATGAATATACAAATGAGTTGTATAACTTCCTTTGCTAGAAGTCAGTTAAAAATTATTGATTGACAATAATCAGAAGTTGTTTCAATAGAATTCAACATTCTGTTCTTTTATAAAATACAAATGGAAAAATACAGCAACTACCTTAAGCATTCGCATGAGCACTTCAAGCTGCAACACTAGATCTCTTCTACTCTCTTGTAAACTTGATAAGTGCCTTTCTAAGTCAGCTTTTCTTAGGCGCAAAGCACGTAACTCAGCTAGAAGAGTAGGCTTTCTTTCTGATCTCAAAGCTTCTTCTTCCTCTTCTTGCTGCCTTCGTAAGCGAATAATCTCTCTCATGATTTCCCTGCAAAATTAATTATATAAATTACTAGGCATAGGAATTGCCATCAAAAACTTTAAAATATTTTCAGGTTAGTTATTTTCGTTTTATTATTATTATTATTTAAGAAATTATATAATGTAAAATATATTTTTGATTATGTTTATTTCTGATGAAAAATCATACTAATAACAAAATGACATTTTTAAGTAATTTTTTTGCACTCTTAACAGAATGTTATGTCTGAAGTTTATGCATATTTTTTTAAAGAGTAAAATAACTGATTTGAATAGTGATAACTTTTTGAATCTGGTTACCACACTTATAGGTGACAATGAACAAAACTGAAAGATATTTTTTATATCTTTGAAAGGTGAAGGAGGCCAAAATTTGCTTACATTTGGTCAGCCTTAAAGAGTAGCTGGTCTTAATTAGATATTTAGTACACTTGTAGATGTATAGAAACAAATTAACAGGTGTGCAATATTATCTGCTTACACAACTGGTTATATATTTATTAATTTATATATTTATTGTTTTTGGAAAATAATACACATGCAGATTATGCATTGTTATGAATTATAGGCAGGAAATTATTGGAATACAATTTGGTACTTTTGTGTTAACCAGGTGCAAATCTGGCCAATGGCTTTTATTTTTTGTGAATGCAAATTACAAACAATACTTTGATGATGAAATAAAATGTTTTGCTTTATGATATTATTTCTTATTTTCTGTATTTTAATTGAAAAGAGTGAAAGGCAGGAATTTTAAATGTATTTAATATATGTATTTTAAATTAGCATACTGTATTTTAAATAAAATGAGTGAATAATATATATTTAAAATTTAATGGATGCAATGCGAATGATGGCTATAAGAACAATATTTGGCAATTTATCATCTGTAACTGGCTAACATGAAAGTGCACAAACTTTTATAGAAAATGTTTTGTGAATGAACATCAGTGGTTATAAAATTTGAATTTCAGGAATCCAAATTATGATAAATCATAATATAAATACGATTATACCTATTTTTAGCTTCCAGTTTAGTTATTAGTTCTCTTTGTCGAGCTGTATCTGATGGTAAATTAAGCTCTGAAGCATATCGACCCTGAAAAGCATAACAGAAAAATATAAATTAACAATGTTATTCTCTTTTTCATAAGAATTACAATACAAATATTTCACATAACAGTTTAATCATAATATTTTACAATTTAACAAAATCATACCCCCACCCCCACCTCCACCTGGCAAAAAATAAATCTGCCAAGTTATTTTCCAGGATCAATATTTTTTTTTAGATCCACAAGTAACAATATTTTTTAAACCAGTATCATGCCCCACCCACCAAAAAGGTACTCTCAAAAATAAAGTTATACATCATATATAAAAACAATTTAATTTTCCCTTCTACCTTAGTTGTATAAAATTAGAAAATGTCTTCAAACACTAATTTTTGTCCGAAAGTTTGCTGAATCATAAGCACACACATGTTTAAAAAATGAAGAACTTTATAAACTTATTGTTGCATTATAATAGCTTAAAGAATATAAATAAATAATCAAACACGTTCTTTGACAGAAGAAGTTGTCATTTAAGAACTAACAAAATTCTTAATAAATGAGTCAATAGGTACTCGTCAAGCAAAATGTTTATCTTACAAGAAACTACTCTACATTTCCTAACTCTGCTATTTAACAAATTAAAATTTTATCAAGTTCACATATGTCTTCATTGATTTTCTTGAGGATATGTCTGAATAGTTGCTTCTTTGATCCGAGTTTGATTTTGTTATGGCGTTAAGAATACAGTGCATGTGCATAACAGCAATTGCTTGCACTTCTCAGAGTAAATAATTGTTTTCTCAGGTTTTAGGATATATTTTGGATTTTTCCATGAGATTTTACAACTAAAACTTTTCCCTGAGATTTCCTTAATTATCAGGATCCCCTAAGGAGTATGAACATGTATTAATCCTGTTTAAGAAATACTTGAATGTAAAAAATAATTGCATTAAAAAAATAATTTTATTAGTTTAAGTAACTCCAGTCTGAATAAATTGATAAAACAGACTTTTAAGACATTACAAGGAAAACATACATTAGTTACTTAGATTATAATTATATATATAAACTCTATAAGCATAATTATGATAACGTTTGGTAGGAAAAATCTTTTAAATCATTGAACTTTAAAATAAATATTAGTAGAATAAAACTATGATAAGAAAGAAAATAAATCTTAGAGATTTGAAAAGATTAAAAATTAAAGCTATGATATAAACACGGTTTATGGTTAAATAATAACTTTCTTATTAACATATTTTCTTATTACAGGTTTAATTTTTTAAATCAAAAGGTAGGAAAGTCTCTCAAATGCAAAAGATTGCAGAGAAAAATGTTTCAACATAAAAAAAAAGGTTGTAATAAATAAACAAATACACACTAAAAGTCATTTTCTAAATAATCAAATGTACTTTTATGTAAAACACTGGATGACAAATTTATACACATTCATGAATGAACACACAAAAGCTACAACATTAATTATATAGATATGTTTAAACTCTTTAAATAAAAAAAAAAGAGATTTTGATAACATACTCTTCTTCCTCCGTGCAGATGGTTACTGTATTGAGATATTAACATGTGCTCTTCATCTCTTGGATAAACATCACTATTAGATCTTCTGTGAGTGCTATAAGATTATTAATTTATCAGAAAAATATAGAAAGAATCAAACAAAATGATGAGTGATGAACTCATGCCATAAACTGTGAAATAAAAAAGTAAACATAATTGGAAAGCAAAACAAATTTTAGCTCTAAAAGCACAGCTAAGCCCTTGCAATATAACAATACAAGAAAAATGTACCACAGTGTTTGGTAAATACTCACATGCAATTTATCCATGAATTATTCATGAACAGAGGTATGATGGAGGGTATATAGAGGTATTAGACATATATCCTCTGAAATTTTTAAAGAAACTCTGTATGTCCTGCATAGCTACAGCATATATTATCTAGCGTATACATTCTTTGTGACTACATCATTGTCCGTGAGGCTTAATTATATTTATGAATAGCAGCATGGCATAATTTTTACTTTCTTCTATCTTAACAAGAAGAAAGTATTGGTTTCATGAAAATTTTCGAATTCCAGTTTTCGACGGATTTATACGTTTTATGGGTCAGAGATTCCAAAAAACATGTTTTTACAAAATGTCTGTCTGTGAGTCTGTCTGTCTGTCCGTCCGTCTGTCTGTATGTGACACAAATTTTGTGGGTGCTCTATCTCAAGAACTAATGCACGGAATTTAATAAAAATTTATATTCAGGTAGTCCCTGATATAGATTGGTGCTGATTAGTTTTTGGTGTAAATCGCCCTGCAGGTGGCGCTGCTATGTAGCATTTTTCAGGATTTCCACAAAAGCTCTATCTCAAGAACTAATGCACGGATTTTTATAAAACTTCAGATTCCGTTAATCCTTGATATGAATTGGTGCTGGTAACGTTTTGGTGCAAATCGCCCAACAGATGGCGCTGCTATGCTGCATTTTGAAGCATTTACACGATTTTCGTAATAGCTCAATCTCAAGAAATAATGCACGGATGTTCATCAAACTTCAGATTCAGTTAGTGCTTGGCATGAATTGACGTTTTGCCCCTTGTGGTGTAAATCGCTCAACAGGTGGCGCTGCTATGCTGCATTTTTTGAGATTTCTGCAATAGCTCTATCTCAAGAACTAATACTTGGGTTTTCAACAAACTTCAGATTCAGGTATACCTGGATATGAATTAGTGCTGTTTATGTTTTGGTGTAAATCGCTCAACAGGTGGTGCTGCTATGCAGCATTTTTCACGATTTCCACAATAGCTCAATGTCCAGAACTAATGAACAGATTTTCATCAAACTTCAGATTCAGTTAGTCCTTGACATGAAATGATGTTTTGTACCTTTTCGTGTAAATCGCTCAACAGGTGGCGCTGCTATGCTGCCTTTTTTGTGATTTCCACAATAGCTCTAGCTCCAGAACTAATGCACCGATTTTCATCAAACTTCAGATTCAGTTAGTTCTTGCCATGAAATGATGTTTTGTACCTTTTCGTGTAAATCGCTCAACAGGTGGCGCTGCTGTGCTGCATTTTTTGTGATTTCCACAATAGCTCTAGCTCCAGAACTAATGCACCGATTTTCATCAAACTTCAGATTCCGGTATACCTTAATATGAATTAGTGCTGTTTGTGTTTTGGTGCAAATCACTCAACAGGTGGCGCTGCTATACTGAATTTTTCAGAATTTCCCCTACAGCTCTATCTCAATAACTAATGCACGAATTTTCATCAAACTTTGAATTCAGGGATACGAATTGGTTCTAAATTGATGTAATTTCTTATACTATTTAAATAATTTAATTGACGTGATTTATATAGAAGAAAGTTTTGTGATGGCCACAACATACTAGTTTTTTAAAGTGTCAAGAGCTTGACTGTTATTCCCAAAGTTGCTTTATGATTCTCCTCATAAAATATCTCAGAGTGTATCAAACTAATGTTTGTGTGGGCCTGATACACTTCAGATTCTTTTCCTATTGTAATAGGATAGAGAGTTAAATATCCGATTGAATTACACATGAACTATTTTCAAATTAAGAATCAAATGCATCAACGCAAAATAAAATCACAGTGCAAAGAGTAAAGAATGCAATAAATATATTAAAAATTAAATAATTTGCAGTGTGAGTTAAAAATTGTTAGTGCCAGTTATTTCTTTCCAATAAAATAGGTAGTTAATAAAAACTGATAACAATTCTGTACATTCAATTGTTCATTATTACATTCACCAGAAAATGCAGTAAAATAATTTCCACTAAACAGCTTTTCTAAGAAAAAGTCATCTTATGCCTATTATAATAAATTTGCAATGATACCATTAATGATTGGTTCAAATACAATCCAAAAACAATTCAATTTTTGCAGTGGCTTACTTACAGAAATTGAAATTTTTATATGTTACAATGTAAATTTTTAATTTTTTTTTTTTTTCACACTTGCTTCTTAGACATGTTGTAATTATTAATTTAAAAAATATATATCTAATTTATTTTTAACATGGAAATATAATTAATATATATAAAGCTGACTTTATTTAAACAAATGAAAACAATTATCATTAATTCTAGAGAAAATACCAGCATGCCTGACAACCTTTCAGTTTTTTGTAAGTTGAATAAAGAACAGAAATTTTAATTAATAAAATTAAATTAAAAAAATACCACATAGAGACAAGACATGTTATTAAATAATTATATTAAGTAAATTTTCTGCTTCCTTTTTTTTTTTTTTTTTCTTTGAACTGGGAAATATTGGAAGGTTGGCAGCTATATACCAGACAGGAATTTCTTAAAAGTGAAACACATGAAAATATTTATTCTATTTCAGATTAGTTTCAACTATGAAATAGAACAGTTAAAATTATGTTTCATGATTCTAAAATAATCACAGAAAATATTGTTTGATAAATAGCAGGACTCCATTGTAACAGATTAACAGTCATAGGACAGGAAAAAATAGCCTTATCTTATTTTAAAAATAATAATTATGTAATTCAAAGACGGCTACAATTAGTATATTATATTAGAAGATAAATTAATATAGTTATTACGAATAAATTATTTAATGGAAATAATTATCATTAAAAAATGGTATTGTAACAGACAAACAGGAATTACCATGCTTTTTGGATACCTTAATGTTTATCTATATTACTTATAAAGTAACAAACAAAATGTATTTTCATTTAGAGGGAGTTCATAAAGATATGTCTTTCACAAAATTTGACTGTTGCCACAATATAGTTATGAAAAATATGTAATCTTACTTGTAACAGACCAACATCAAATATGTAACAGACAAACAAATAAATATAAAAAGAAGCTATGCTGATTATAATGGATTTTATTGATTTTGACTATTCAAAATTTTCTGAAATACATTGCGAATATAAAAAATATAGGTTTAATACTATCAGAAAAAAAATATATATTACCTATTTGATGTGAAAAATAAAATACTAAAAATGGTATCATTGGCTTGGAATTGCTCAGCACAATTGCTTTAAAATTGTAAATAAAAAGTAAATATATCCTTGTTTCGCTTATCAGATTTGTTGTCATTCAGTTATTGTAAGAAAAAACATAATAAAAAAGGTCCTTCAGCCTGTACCGGGAGGAAAAGCTAGCTTCGCCATTTCTTAATTTTAAGATTTTAGCTAATTTTACTTAAAAAGATTAAACTAAAATGCAATGAACCTGATTAGAGAAGATTCCTTACCAGTTTCTGTTAATACTGAATATGAATCAGAATTTTGTATATTAGTCAACTATAGCCAGTTGGCTTCATTTATGGCAATTTATTTTTGGTTGCCAAATTTGGCAATATTTTACAAAGTGTCACATTTGATGCTCATGGATATAAAAATATAGTTTTATGTGTATGATTGAAAAAATGGTTAAAATAATGAAAGATATTTTTCGAGAAATCAAATTCACTAAAACACAATTTAATCCCTGATTTTTTTTAAATATCTTGTCTTGTTTTGAAATATCAGCCACCCTAGACTTTCAAATTGCTTCATGTCAGCTATTTTTTAAGATAGAGGCAAAACAAAAAAATGTTCTTGAATCCTTGTATCAAGGACTAGCATTTAAGCAAAATATAAATTAGAATTTTTTATTTTTCTGCATATTTTTTTAGTTTTAAATCTTTAAGTGGTTGCCATTTTTTAACAAAATGGTTGATCAAGTTGGCCAACAAACATGGTCCAGATCTTGGTAAGCTTACTACACAAGCTTAATTGTGTCCAAATTGTTTTATAAATATGAGTGCTGTAGTATGATAAAGATCACATACATATAAAATGCAAATCAGCCTTTGGTTTCAGAGTTCAGGTTGGCTTTGAGTTCTGAGGGTCATGATTGGTAAAAATGTAACAAAACTTTTGAGAAATGCTTCCTTCCGAATGACTGCAATAGGTAACTTCTTACTTTCTATAATGAAAGCTACATAATACAGCAAAACCTGTAAAAATGAAATGTGATTGAAATCCTGCCTTCAGTTAAGATCAGTATCAGCTAAAAAGACAGAAGACCTGAAATAGTTTTGTTGCTGATACTTATCTAATGAAGAAAAAACAATAACTGTGATAAAATTAAATTACTTTGCCTCATAATTTTTGCGTCACTTGTTTAAAACTAAAAGCTACAACATATGGGTTTTTAAAAGAGTAATCTCTAACATTCAAATTTAAACCTTCATGCCCCGACGGTACTTTAAAGTACAGTCCTCCCCACTTAATCGTGTCACGGATAATCGAATACCCCGCTTATTCGAATAGAATCCTCTGGAACCGAATTCATTCCTATTGGTTCTTTGCTGTTTTTCCCTGCTTAAAACAAATACCTTTTATGAACTGTCCCCACTTAATCGAATAACAACTGTGTGACCGATGTTTGAAAATAGGTGCGGAAAGCACATTTCAGCTGGAATTTCCTTCCACCTTTTGTCATTTTCGGTTCCTTTACACAGAAAACAAATTTTCCGTTCTTCCTGCAATGATTTCGGCCGGCAGGTGCATAATGGATGGGTCAAATGATTTCCCCACCAGGCTTTAATGGCAATGTGCCGTCACTTCGAGACTCGGCATGGTAGTTGTGATATTTTGCACTCACTCAAAAAATAACCGATATTTACTCTTTTAAAATTCCACTTTAAACGATTCTTTAAGGCAGTATAAGTAACGTAAATTAGAAGTAGCAAAGTTTTGACCAAATTAAAACGAGCTGCATTAAGTGTGATGCAAACCATATAAATGTATGTACGGACATTAAATAAATATGTATTTACTTTATGTTAGCATTTGTATTTATTTTAGTTTATGTTATCCTATTAACGATTTTATTATGATGTTAATTAAATATACCGTAGATGGTTATTTTGCCTTTTTATTACACATTAAATATTACAGTTATGATTCCCCGTCTAATCAAATAACCCGCTTAATCGAATATTATTTTTGGAACCGTCAATAGTCATTTAAACAGGGATGACTGTATAATACAAATCAGCATTTGGTTTCAGAGTTCAGGTTGGTTTTGAGTTTTGAGGGTCATGATTGGTAAAAATGTAACAAAATTTTTCAGAAATGCTTCCCTCCAAATGACTGCAATAGGTAACTTCTTACTTTTTATAATGGAAGCTACATAATACAGCAAAACCTGTATAAATAAAATGTGATTGAAATCCTGCCTTTAATGAAAGATTTTACAATCCTTTAAAAAAAAATAAATAAATAAATAAAAATAAATAAATAATATAAATGGAAAAAGAGGAAAAAACTCTTTCTAAAATTAAATGTATTTTTGGTGTTTTGCAAAACCCTCTTAAAAAGTTTAACTGAACAGAGATTGATCAAAGTAATAAGGCAGGAGATATAACATGCACAAAACTATCTTTGAATATTTAATATGTGATTTATCACATTGCTAACTAAGCATAGAACAACAGAATGAAAAATGAATTGAATCTTTGAGATTGGAGAAAAAAAATAACTTTGAAACTAAACTTATTGAGAATATGAAAAATCTGAGTACTGATTTTTGGAAAATAAGGTAAGGCAATAACATTTTTAAAATTTTTATTTGCTGGAACAGAACCAGTAACTGTTGGAGATTTAGATAAAATATGGTCAATGATATTCATTTTTTTTTTTTTTTTTTTTTGCACTGAGGAAAAGATCCAAGAATCCTTGAAATAGCTGTATGTGATTTTGATGTCATGGTGTTATGTGCAAATGTGTTTGTGCATTTGAACGTTCTAAAATTTGTAGCTTATATATTTAAAACCTTTTCCTCAAAGTAATTGCTTTATAGACTTAACTATTATAACTTGTAAAATAACATATACATATTTTTACTTACTACTTATTTCCACTTTTTTCTTGGTGACTGTTTAAGGCATCTGCAGAACCATTATGAGCAACTGATGTAGTAGTACTGAAAACCAGAAATTAAAAATAAAATCATTCTAATAATTTCATGGATCTAAAAAATTTTGTACATTATCTCTTAAAGAATATTATCAATTATTTGACATTATATTATCAGACTTCTTGCTGCTGTTAATTGATTTAATTTTTGAAATTCATTAGACTTGTTAATTAAATATTAAATTTTTAGAAAGCTAATTATTTAAATGTTTTAATGAAATAAAGAATTATTAGTAGAACATATGAGATAAGTGTTTTAACATAACAGAAAAAGGTTAAATGAAATTCTTACCCATGTTGAGCTAAATTTGGATTCCTGGAATGCAAATCTTGATAATGAGATTCAACATTGGAGGGTTTGTCTGGAACACACATTATGGACTTTTTTAAAGATTGTCCTAATTGCTTACTAGGTGTCTTCTGTAATACAATATAAATATTTATAAGAAAATAGAAGTTGAATATAAAGAATATTAAAGTTAATACAGTAGAGTTTCAAAAATTCACACAGCTTGGGACCAGAGGCTGTGCAGATTTTAGAATTTTTCGGATTTCAGAGTTTTGTAGATTCTGGATTAAATAATTTATTTTTTCAACATACCTTTTTTATGTTCAAGAAGAGAATGTAATAATTCAATTTAAGCAAATCAAACCTTTAATCTTTTATTTACCTGTAGGTTATCATTTTAATACCCCCAAATTTTTTTGCTACAATTTTTAAACATTTCTTACATAGTCCTTTGATTGAGAACTTCCATTTACTCTTTTTGCAGTTTCTTTTGAATTTTGTAAATAGCCATTATTTCCTGTTGATCTATACAACTCTGCTGTTCAAAAAACTTCAAAATCTTCACCTAAAACCAAACTTTCTTCAAAAATTAGCTTTTGGTATTTTCTTTTGGTTTTGGTTTGTGGTAAGGTCAAGTGAAAAATCTTTATCTTCATCCTCATTTTAGATAAATAAAGAATCAGGCCATATTTTATGTCATGCATTAATTAAAGCCTTGCATGAAATATAAAATAAATTAATTCGATGTTTTCTTTAGCAGCCGATAGATGGTGCCACTACTAAAACTTTTCTATGCTTGTTTATATCTCAAGTCGATTTCTATTATTTTACATTTTCTTATATGTAAGTTCTTGTGAAATAAAAGTGTTTTATATGTGTAATATGCTGTGTCATTTACTATTTTCCCATAGATTTACATTAAAAATTATTTTAGTTTTGTTCACTGTTATTTGAAATAAAGATTATAAAAAATACTTCTTAATTGCAAATTTCATTGTTTACATTTTGAAATGCATGCAGATTTCAGAAGATTGCAGATTTTAGAAGTGTGGGTTTTTTGAGACTGTACTGTACAAAGTAAAAAGATATTAGAATAACTATATGAGTACAGAATCAGTTATCACATATTTTATACTAGAGATCAGTACACAGGCCTAGACTAAGCCTATCTTATGACCACTGAGTCATGCTTGACCAATTTTATGTCATTAGGCTTGGACTGGGTCCAGATCTATTTTTTCTGCAGATTTGCCCTACACTAGCAATTTTTTTAATGAAAATAATGGTTAATTTGCACATTTGTTTAATGGAAGCTTTAGAAATTTATTTTAGTTTAATAAATTACATTGAAATACTTTTAAAAATCTACACTTTTTTTCTTTATAGGATTTTAAAATTGCGTTTTTTTAACTGTCTTTTTCTTTTATTCTAAGCAACATTATTATTTTATTTATTTATTTATTTATGTAAGTTCATTTGGATGTAATAACAGTGGTAAATAAAACAGTGGTAATTATCTTTTTTATCACAACAATTTCCTTTTTGTATTTTCTTTGATTTCATGGACACTCTATTTAAGGCTAAAATCAACAATATTTTAAAGAATATTGTACATAGGATGTATAAACTAACAGAAATATACTATAAAAGCACATGCAGGACTTGCACAAAATTAAGCTGAGTGAGTTAATTTGCAAACATTCATTTGATGTAGTCAAACAGACATTGATAATTTCTAATTTTTAAATGAATATTAATATACTCACAGCAATAATATATCTGCAATAACTCTGGTGAAATTCTTGGATGTCAAAAGTTATGACTAACAGTAAGATTATTTTAAAAACAACTTAGTCAACAATCAGTAAAAAAAATACAGTAGAACCTCGATTAATCAAGGTTTCTGTTAACCAAGCTGATAACAAAGTCTGATTTTTTTTTTTTTTTTTTTTGGTGAATGAGCCTTGAAAATTCTTCTGCCCCAAAAGCACTCAACTTCCAAGAAACACTGCACCCTGAGAAGTCAACAGCAAACAATGCTTTGTTTCCAGTGACAGTGGCCGTATGGCTCTATTGAACATCCGGTGCAATGTGTTACCGGACAATTAAATCTCTGCAATTGACTCTCACAATAGAAAGTTGGGTTTCATGACATTTTTCTGTTTGCCCTTTCTTTCACAAATCACCTGTTTTATTGTGAGCCTTTTGTTTAATAATTTCACATCTGACCATCGTGCTAATATTATGTATTTCATTTTTGAAATGCAGAACCTAAAATAAGAAAATGTTGTTTCGATGGGTAAAAAGATTGAGGCTATTCAAAAAACTGCTCTGGAATTTGGAGTTGGTGAAACCATAGTAGGCAATTGGAGACGTAAAAAAGCTCAAAAAGAGGCTTTTTGTTCAAAGATAAATTCGTCAAAGGCCTTAAAAAGACGCTCGACATTAAAAGAAAGTCAAAACTGAAACATAACTTTATATATGTTTATTTTATCATTTAAAAAACGTTCGATTGTTTTTTATTCTAAGAGATGTTAAATTCGTGAGCACAGTGAGTTTTTATACACAATTTCTATTAACCGAGATTTCCGATGTACTAGCAGTCCCAATTAGCTCAGATAATTGAGGTTGCACTGTAAGTAACAATAGTTTAATTTTCAAGTAAAGCTTTGTAGTTGTAATTTGTAAATGCTTAGTAAGAAAAAAAAAAATCTTTGACTTTATTTATTATTAACCACTATACTCAACTGAAAAAAAAATAATAATAACCATATATTTTAAAGAACTACTTAGAGAAAATAAGCAAGTTCAGCATATCTGACAGCAACAAAAATTAAAAGAGCTTAATAAATACAGGGTTCATACAGAGTTGGGAAGAAAAAATCCAAGGAGTACCCAAAAAATCCAAGGAGTCCAAAAAGTTTTAAGGATTTGCCTTTTTTTTTTTTTTTTTTTGTCGATGTTTTTATGTGTTGCATCGTTATGTGGTATGCACAGGCACACTCCAATTTTTAATGCCTAATTTGGAGAGAAAAACATTTCTGAAACAAATTTTACTGTATTAGAATTAATTGTTAGTGCTGAAATTGCACAGTATTCACAATATATTGCTTACTGATTTCGTAAGTTTAAATACAAAATTGGCAATCAACTTTTTTATGCAGTGACCAATGGTCATGTCACAGGAGCGATTCTGGGTAAAAAAAATTCTGAAATTCACACCAAAGGAGGATGGGGGTAATCCACTCCCGACACTAGCTATGCGTTTTCTCCACGGCTCTTTGACGAAATTCGCGGCTCTTTGACGAAATTTTGGCGAAATTTGTGGGTTTTTTCGCGATCTTTAGAAATTTGTGGGTTTTTTAGCGATCTTTAGACGAAATTTGCCGTTTTTTCGCGATCTTTTGACAAAATTTGTCGTTTTTTCGCGATCTTTTGACGAAATTTGCCGTTTTTTCGCGATCTTTTGACGAAATTTGCGTTTTTTCCGTGATCTTTTGATGAAATTGAAGATTTTCCTGTAAACAATTAACAAAATTTATTTTTTTCGGCGACCATATGTCCGAATTTTCAAATTGGTGATCGATTTTTCAAAATTTTCGGACAATTCGGACTAGAATCACCTCTAGGTCATATAAATAGAGATTAGTCAAACCCCAAACACTTATGTATATCACATACATGATACATCTTAAAAAAAAAAAAAAATAGAATGCTAAACGCAACATACAAGAAAAAATATAAAAAGTTTTGAATTTATTCTTTTAGAACAGCGGTAACATAGGCGTAACCAGCCTTTTGAACGGGGGGGTGCCCAGACATTTTAACCTGGACATGTTGGATACAAACAATATCTTATATAGTAAAACCTGCTAAAACAGAACCTCATGAAACAGGTCAGATTTCCGTTTTAGACAGGTTTTCATCTTAGAAGGTATAATTGTGTGGTATTTCTTTTAAAAAAGGGCTCAAACGCGATTTTTGTTGTGAGGGGGGATGAAAAGGGGTTCAAAACATCAAAACTAGATCTAATGGTAAAAAATAAAAAGATAGGTAAACCTCCTTGCAGCAGTGACATAGGACAGTGACTAAGTGTGATCACAAGTGTAACACCTTTTGGCCCCCTAACTTCTTATAAAGATTAAAAAAGGCCTTTAATCATGGTGGAAACTTCTATAGGCACAGGGACACTGCATGAGATTTAAAATTATCTCAGTCAAAGTCTTGTAGATGAAATTTTTCTGGATGATAAATCTCAGATAATACATGCGGTATACCGGAACATACACGCAAAAGTTTTTCAGAATGTCACTCCCTGACTTCTTAGGGATCACCAGAGGGACCCAAAAAATTTTAGAGGAAAGTCTATATAAATAATAATTATAATATTATAAATAATTTTAATATTCATTAAAAATTCATATTTTTACCTTAGAATGTGTCGAATATATTAGGTAAAGCAGGTCATGATAATAAACACAAAATTTTATCAAGATGATAAAAATTATATTACCATGATGAAACCGTAATAAAGATAGGTGCTTGTCTGTCTCAGTGTAATTGCGTGCGCTGAAGTCTTAAAAAACCTTGCAGCCCTCACAGCCGCAAGATTTGACAGGAAAGTACCTGTATGCCTCAAGTCGTGCATATCGAAGACAATTTCTGGAATTTTCAATTAATTTTTTATGCGAAAAAATTCGCATTTTGCGTCAATTTTTCAAATTAGTAAAAAAGAATCCGATTTCAATATTTTATCCAGTAAACTTTGTCTTCTTTTCAATAGAGTTTTAACGAGATTCTTACAGCGATTTTTCAATTTGTAACAACTTTTTAATGTTATTTTTAGAGGGCTTTTTCTGAGTTTTTTTTTTTTTTTTTTTTAAGCTCTTCCGAATTTGTAATGCTATTTTCAGCGATGTTTTTCGTACTTTGAGGCAATTTTTTTACTTTTTTGAAACAGAAAAAAACTTTCCTGTAACTTTTGAAATTGCCGTGATTAAATTAGAATTTGAAGAATGTCAAATCAGTTCGTATAAGAAAGCTGAAAATTTAATTTGTCTTGAAATAAAAAATCGCAATAATTCAGGATTCGTTTGTTTCGAGACGGAAGTGGTCGTAACTTGCTCGGGAGTACGTTGCCGAAGGTAGTCCCCCTCCCCCCACAATCCTAGATTTGTTTAATTCTATGTTCGTTAAAAAAACAGCGAAACTCCACTAGTAATGAAGTTTTCTTTCGCGGGCAGGGTTTTAAAAAACGTGCGGGATCGCGCGATTTGTGCACAGAAAAGAAAAAGTCCCGCATAATATAAAATGCTGTGCAATATTTCCCCCCCCCTCCAATTTCTTTCGCAGATCTGTGATTCTTAAATGAGTATTTAAATTTTTTTTCTCGTTTTTGCGATTTTTATTTCTTATGGAATTTCGCAAAATCAATTCGTGACTCGGTCCCGCAAAAATTTGAGAAATTCTTTAAACGATCATGGAAAAATATCGTGAATTTCGATAAAAGAGTGCAGAAAGAAATCGCGAATTTCGGAGAAGAAATCACGAATTTCGATAAGCGATTGACGAAAAAAGGTTGCAAATTTTGTCAAAAGATCGCGGAAAAGACTAGAAATTTTTGTTAATTGGTACGAAAAGATATCGAGAATTTTCTATCGCGAATTTCAACAAATGATCATTTGTTTACAGTGGTCAGCCCTGTAAAAAAATCTGTTTCGCCAATCAGTCGCAAAAAAAAAAAACAAATTTCGTCAAAGGATTCCAGTAAAAACGAGAATTTCGTCAAAGGATCACAGAACGAAAACGCGAATGTTGTCAAAAGATTGCGGAAAGAAAAATCGTATTTCGTCAAAAAATCATGGAAAGAAAACGCGAATTTCATCAAAGGATCGTTCTAAAGAAATACCAATCTCGCTAAAATATCGCGGTAAAAAATGCAAATTTCGTCAAAGGTTCGCGGTAAAAAACACGAATTTTGTCAAAGGTTAGTGGTGAAAAGTGCGAATTTCGACAAAAAAAGGCGAAGAAAGACGTGAATTTCATCAAACGATTTTGGAAAAAAATTGAAAATATCATGAAATGATCGCAGAGTAAAATCGAGAATTTCATCGAAATTTAATGCACTGGGATAAAAATTGAAACCTTTTCCTAGTTTCAAAAGAACGCCGCCAAAAAACGAGAAGAAACTCAAAAAATCGTATGAAAATTTTCAGAGAAAAAAAATACCATATTGACTTGAAAAACTACAACCATATTCCTTTTACGAATGTCAAAAAATGGTCGCGAAACACGAAATTCAACTAATCAATCTCCAGATTAAATTGAATTTTCTGTGCTATTATTTCTCATTTTGAAAGGAGGCAGTGTTTGTGCACCCCCCTTCCCCTTGCTAATCGCATTTTAGAATTATTATTGTTTCACATCTGCATTCCCTTTCAAATTTTTTTGCTTCTTTCTAGACTTTAGACTACCAAAGCAAAGAGAGAAATAGTTTATGTTTCTATCCTCGTCAAGAACTTGCGTTAATTTCTCATGAAATTGCAGAAACATGCAATAGAAAGAACAGTGTTTAAAAAAATCTCCCACAAACAAAAGACATCAAAGGGGAATTATAAAACTAGCTTTTTGACTGACTATGACTAATACAGTTTCTTGTAAATATTCTAGTTTTAAAAAAGATAAACAACATAATTAAGAAAAAAAAGAACGTGGGTTTCTTCTTTTATCACTGTTCAAAACTTCGGCTGTTAGTTTTCTGAACTAAATTAATTTGCTAAACTAATTGAACTCTGCTTTCACTTCTTCTTCTTTCTTCTTTTGTAGATTTCGATTTTTTTTATAAAATAATTGTGCTTGAGTCTGCGCAAGCGGGGAGGTGCCCGGGCACCCAGGGCACCCCCCCCCCCTGGTTACGCCTATGGGTAATTGCTTTCTTTGAGGGTGAAATTTTGACGAATTCGCATTTTTTTCGCAATCTTATGATGAAATTCGCGTTTTTTTTCGCGATCTTCTGGGGGGAAATTCGTGGTTTTTTTTCCGCGATCTTCTGGGAAAATTCGCTTTTTCGCAATCTTTTAATGGAATTCGCGTTTTATTTCAATTGTTTAACGAATCTGACGTTTATTTCGCGATCTTTTGATAGAAACTACGTGTTTTTTGCGATCCTTTGACGAAATTAGCGTGTTTTTCGGGATCTTTTGAGGAAATTCGCGTGTTTTTCGCGATCTTCTGGGGGAATTTCTTGTTTTTTAGCAATCTTCTAATCGCGTTTTATTGCGATCGTTTGACGAAACTTACGTTTTTTCGGGATCTTTTGAGGAAATTCGCGTTTTTTCGCTGTCTTTTTAAGAAATTCGCATCGAGTTTTACCGCTATCTGTTGGCGAAATTTCCACGATCCTTTGACAAAATTTACGAATTTTTTTCGTGATCGATTGACGAAATTTGACGGTATTTTTTGGAACATATTTGCGAAAAACGCGATTTTTCCGAGATTCTTGGCTAAATGCCAAACATCGATAAAATTTAAAATAAAGGTCGGCTAACAGTGTCGAAAAACGGACTTTACGGACCTAATAATTGAAAAACGGACCTAGTGGGAGCCCTGCTATTAAGATTATCCTACCCAATCAATGCTGTGTTTCAGAAGAATGATGTGCATAAAGGATTTACCGTGCATTTTACAAACACGATTTTTTTATCCTCGGCAGCAATATCGCTTTCGTCCGAAGCCGCAATGCAATTTAAGGAGTTTCTAAGGAGTGGTATGTTTATCTAAGTAGTTCTAAGTACTACTTGGGAATGTTTTCATTTCTAAGGAGTTTCCAAGGAGTCTAAGGAGTCTGTACGAACCCTGTAAATATTTTAAAAACAAATACACACTTCATAAAATGTTTACTTACATAAGTAGTATATTCTTTCATTTCATGCTGATTAGTATGATTCCCAGAAACTCTACACCTCCAAAAGCAGTCCTGACATAACTGATAATTGTAACATTGTTGGCATTTATATCGAAACCCCACAAATGATTCTTTGTTACAGCCTTCACATTGAACATTATGCAGAACTGTAAATAACATACATAGCATTGTAATCCTTTGATTAAGGTTTTAAGAAGCAAAAGAGACCCAACAAATATATTATCTTAAACTGGCAAATAAATAATTTAGTTCAAATACAGGAAGTTCCTGTTATCTCTGACGATAACTATTTTCTAAACCATTGATTTCACAGGTATATTTTCAATTGCAAAAAGGTTTCTCTATCATTTTAGAAGCCATTTCAGACTAAAATAATTCAATCATTGGGTCTAATGAATTATATTTAGAAACATACTCTATGCTCCAACAAGTAAACAAACAAAAAATCATTTTATTTTACAACAAAAATTTACCGGATAATGACACTTTGAATAATTTTATGAATTTTCAGCACTAAAAATGTAAAGACTCATTTTTAGTGCCAGAAATTTTCTAAAAGTTCGTAAAATTCTAAGTATCATAACTCAGTAAGGTTTGGTTGTACAAAAATGAAAATTTCATTGCTTTACTTGCAGAATGGAGGAGAATGTTCTTCTAAATATAATTCATGATACCCAAGGATCATATACAAATTCAAACTTAATAATTTTTTTATGATGAGCAACATTTGAAACAGTTTTTCAATAAAAATATATTTCTAAAAACAAAGTTTAGGAATTAGCTATTGAGCAGCCATAAGATCCCCTGTAAACAGGGTTATTAAAAAAGATGGATTTAATCCCACATGACTACATCCCAAATTATACATTGCATGTGAATGACCTACAGATTATTTGAAAGAAAATGCCCTTTCATAGTCTATTGCTTGAGCAGTCTTAAATCTAACTTAGTGAACAATAACTTAAATATAAAACAAGACAGCTAATGAGCAGTATAAGAACTTTTGCATTTATGAATTCAATAAAATGGATTTCATTCTTATTGGGTTTGTAAAAGAAGCAGTTTAAGTAACAACACTGACTAAATGCTATGCATGAAGCTAGTAGGGTGGAGTGGGGAGATTGAAAATCAACAACTTTAGTGTGAGTATAATGTAATTTACATCATTCACATATAATACATAGCTCAAGAAATAAATTTGTATCATATGAGATCATTTTGAATTGAACTGCCTGTATATTTAAATCAAGACCATGACAACACTTTTGATGCATATATTTGTAAATTACATTTATAGTACATCAATACTTTCTTCCCTACAGAAAAAAATAATTCTAATTCTTAGGATGGCCAACATGCTAATCTTATTCTAATAATTTGAAATGTCTGAATGAGGAAAGTTCATAAAACAGAATTTTAAATTTTGAAAAATAATAGATTTATTATTTTTGAAAAGGAAAGTTTTTATTTGCTATGAAATACAATAATAATTATATATAGAAGAAAGAATAATGGTAAATTGATATTTATTACTGGTTCATGTCAAATGTTAAAATGAAATGTTGAATAAAGTTAATAAAAATTGAAACCTAATTATTGAAGATGCTTTATTAATAAAATATTATTATCATGTATATATAGAAGAAAGAATAACGGTAAATTGACATTTATTACAGGTTCATGTCAAATGTTAAAATGAAATGTTGAATAAAGTTAATAAAAAATTGAAACCTAATTATTGAAGATTCTTTATTAATAAAATATTATTATCATTAAGTCTAATATGTATTTTGTGCAATTAGAAAGATGCATGCATGGTTATAATAGAATAAAAGAATAGAATAAAAAAAATCCTAATAAAGTAACAATAAAAAAATAATCAAAAATGTGTAATTTTTATTCTTAACTTTTTTCTTTTTCCATAGCTTTGAATTATTTCAATTATTTAGAAAAATTAGTTAAATTAATTTTCAACAAAAATCAAGATTATTATTATTTTAAACAAGACAACAACACATATTTATTACTACTTCATTTAAAATTTCTTTATTTTATATCGTAATAAAAAAAAAAAACTATTTTCTTTCACAGTACATTAAATACCATGTTCACATAAACTTATTTGCAGAAAAACTTCCAAAAACTACTACTTTAATAATAATAATAATAAATAAATAAAATATGAAAATACTATTTCTTTACTATATTATATACACTGATACAAGTAAAATATGACATAATTAAAATTATGTCATTTTAAATTTATGATTTATAGATTTTTTTTTCCAATCAAAAGACAAAGATTTATGAAAGTGTAAAAATGAAAGCCATAAAACATTACCATTTTCAACGCTTGCCATTCTATGAATTAAAGGTAACCACATGAGGCACTGAGGACCAGGATCTGAGAGTAACACCTCTAAGAAGTCATTTACTGTGACAGTTGATTGCTAAACAGAATGAAACCAAATTTAATATCAACTTAAAAATGGCACAGAAAAAAGAACTTTACATAAAATATATGCATAAGAGAATAATAGACACTTAATGTAGTAAATCAGCAGTTTTAAAACTATGGATTGTGAGCCATTGGTGAGTTGTTGGTATTGTTTTAGTGAGTCATGGAATGGTTCTATAAAGTTAAAATATATCTATGATTATTTATATATACACTAGGGGGCTCTGCCCCCTGCAAGCTACGCTCGCCAACCTCCCCCCCCCCGTGTTCAGACACCACAGAATCTAAATATACGCTAATCTGATCAGTTTTAAAAATATTAGAGAAGATTGAATTATACTGAAAAAAGATGTGCAGATCTCCCTGTATACGGGTTTCCATTCAATTCCCTTTGATTGCAAAAATTTAAGACCGAATCAATTGCTGTTAAGACATCCAATGGTTGTTTTCGTGTTTGATTAAAGAGGATCAGTTAAACATTTAAAAAGAAGCTAAAATAAAATGAATTAAGTATACAGAGTCTTTGTCTCATGGTATTTTAAAACAAATTCTATAACAATAGCCTATGTCATGTGACTATCATAATCAGTTCTGGGCGGACCACTTCACTTTTTATATTCCAGGTGCCATTTTGGTACTTTAATGTTAGCCAAGCACAGGTGATAAGTCGCCAAATATTATTCTATCATCATCATTTCATCTACATTATAATAGTCCAAGTCATGTAACTGCCATAAATAAATACGGTCTGATCCCATCACTTTTCATATGAAAGTTTGGCATCGATATCATAATTTGGCATAGATAACATCTGGCTTACCATATCAAGCAAAATAACAATACTTTGGCGCCAGTTAAGTACCCGTTGCGTATTGACATTGGCGTCAGAAAAAAATCGTGCCAATATGGGGACATATATGACACCTGTGCCGAAAGTTTCCCATTTTGATAAAAAAATCAATTTTTTTTCTGAATAAAACTACATAAAAGTTGCCATGGTCACAAAGAGTTCTTGGTACTGTTACGCTAGCCGGGTGCAAATCTGCGCAATAGCTTTTATTCAACTCGCCTTTTAGCATTTTTTTTATTTTTTGAGTGGTAAATTAAAACATTGCTTTGAAGCAAAAATTAAATGTCATGGTTTGTTGCATTATTTAATATTTGGTCAGATGTCATATATGCACCAGATGTGCGATGATTTTTTTTTTACGAAAATTTGGCGAAAATCCTGTTTTCGAATACCAGTTGCATATGTATTTTTGGTACTACTTAGTTATCCTGATGACCAAAAATTGGCACAGATTTCATATTGGCGCGATTTTTTTCTGACGCCAATGTCATATATGCAACGGGTACTTAACTGGCACCAAAGTGTTGTTATTTTGCTTGATATGGTAACCCGAATGTTGCTGTTTATGCCGTAGATGTTTTCGCCAAATTGGCATCGGAAAAAAATCGTGCTAATAATGACATCTGCGCCCAAAAATCTATCACCAAACTATAAGATTAAATGCCAATAATGGTTGATTGTAAATGTCACATTCACTAGACTTTAAGCAAGTTGCATGTGTTTACGTCATCAAGTGATTTTTATTTCGATGTTTTATTTGTATATTTATTAATGTTATATTATTTTATTTGTTCTTTCATTATATAAAATAAAAATTATGTCAATTTGTATAATTTGGTGAGTGGTTTGGCGATTTATATAATTTGGTGAAATTGGTCGATGGAATAACTAAGTAATACCATATTTTTAAATTATTTTCTATTATTTTTAAAAGAAAATAAGCAAAAGAAAAATAATAACTATAGAACAAAACAATTTATATAATTTTAAAAAAGAAAATAAAAGTATATAAACATTTATTATTAAATAAACAACAATAGCCAGGTTACCATGTCAATCAAATTAATGTCATTTTGGCACCAATTAGGTACCCCAGTGCATATATGACATCTGTGCCTAATATTTTTCTTTTCATTTTGTTTAAAAAAAAAAAAAAAAAGTTAAAGCCATCAATTTTAAATGTTTCAGTTTTAAATGAAAGTTTTATATTTTAAATAAAATGCATGAAAGGATTGTATTTTAAATCAAAATAATGAAATATGAAAAAATGTTCGGTGATTTATCACCTGCGTCCCACTAACATAAAAATACCAAGTTCTTGATTTCTGTATAAGAATCTTTCGATTTGGTGAAAGATTGTTCAACTAATTTGAATTATGAATAAAAGTAACATGATACATTTCTTAGCATACATTTAAGTGAGGCCAAACTGGTCACCAAATTAGTTTAAAATAATAACCTTTTCTAAAGTATGAAAAAAAATATCTGTTATGATCAAAATTTGAGTTGCCATCATTAGAGAAAAGTATTTAAAATTAGAAAAAAAAATTAATATCTGGAAAACTTAGTCGAATTTAAAAATTCTAATACCACTTTTGAAATCTGTGGATGTATTTTTGGTGTTAATTTCATCGCAAAGTATTCCATATTTTAGGAGAAATTGCTGTGAAACATAATGAGTTATTTAATCAGTCGTTTCATAGAATCGTTTCATAAATTCGTTTCATAATATCCATTTCATAAATGCGTTTCATTAGGATTTTATATATATAGGGTAGATATACACCGGTGGACAAAACTTAAGGACCAAAAAGAACTGTACATGTAACTGAGAATCTAGGTGATACTGTGGGTCAAGAAGCAAACAATAGTATTAACAGAATGTTACACAGGATATTATATGAAAATTTTGTTGAAAGGATACTACTAGACAGTAATACAAGATATTACTAGAGGTTCTTTTTCTAAAATGTGAATATTGTCTGAAAACATGACGGTACAAAGAAAGCAAAATACTCACAATTAACAATCGAAAGTGCCGTATCAATAAGGGATCTGGCTACTGTGTAATGCGAGACAATGTTCAACACAGCATGGCATACTCAGAACAACACGATTCAGTAGCTGTTGAGGCAAGTTGCCCCATTCCTCTTTCACTGCACGGATGAGGGTTTCCTTGTTTGTGGGAGAAAAATGATGAGCAGCAACACGTCTCCCCAACACATCCCACACATTTTCAATGGAATTCAGGTCAGGGGAACGTGCTGGCCAGTCTATGCGATGGATATCTTTGGCATCAAGACAATCTTGTACAGACTGTGTGCGATGACAAGGTGCGTTATCGTCCATAAAATGAAACTTTTCACCGACAGTATCTCGAAAAAGTCAAACATGTGGAAGCAGGACATCTGCAATGTATCGTCTACCGGTCATGGACCCTTGGTCAATCACATAGAGATCCATGAGGCCATTGAACATGATGCCTACCCACACCATGATACTTGAAGTCACATATCGATCACTTTCTAGAATATTTTCATGACAGTAAGCACTACCAACCTCACGCCATATCAGTTTATGTCTACAATCAGATGATAGACTGAATCTACTCTCATCTGAGAAGAGCTGGTAGACGAGTCGTCATCAGCCCAATTGCGATGCATATGGCACCACTACAAACAGGCGCTACGTTGGCATCTCGCGAGTGGGACGCACACAGCAGGTCTTTGGGCATATAGTCCACCCTTTTTCAAACGCTTTACAACAATTTTCCACGATATTTTAGTTCCTGTGGCAGCACAGAGTTGATTTACTAATTGACCAGCTGTGCTGCGTTGGTTCCTTTTTGCCGAAATAACAATATAGTGATCTTCTTGGGACATTGTATTGCTAGGACGACCTTCTCCCATGCGCCTAGTACATATTCCACTCTTTTGGAATGCTGCCCATAGTCTAGAAACAATACTGTGCATGTTGTTAAATTCACAGGCAACATCTCTCATTTTGCATCCTTCTTCCAATTTTCCAATTATTCTACCATTGAGTAATATCATCTAAATGATGCTTCAAAGACATGTTCAATATTAAGTTGCTTTAAGAACTCGGCAAAAATTACTGGACCTTGGTTGAAAAGTTTTACTCACGAGGCATATAGACCCAAACTTGCACCTGCGATTTATCACCTGTTTTGATCATTACACAATGCCTTCGGTCGCTGAACTTTCAATGATGTGGAGACTGTAAAAATGGCATTACAGCAGTATCTTGATTCTAAAACAGAGGAGTTTATTGATGTGGGATTTACCTACTGCCAGACAGATGGCAAGAGGTCATACATAATGATGGTGCTTGTGTGAATTCATAGGTGTTTAACTTTTTGTGTTCTCTGCCTTTCTGTTTTCACTAAAAAATGGGTAGAACTTTTGCACTTACCCAATAGATCTAAAAACTTAATTAGAATATTTGACAGATTATATGTTTTAAGTATTAATCCTAGTATGTTTGAAGAGCTAGTTATAAAGCATTGTAAGATTGTCTTTAAGGAATTAAATCAAAGTTTGTATGATTTCAGCATTCTGTTATCATTTGATTATTTTAATAGATTAACATTTTGCATATCACCTTCCTACATACGTTTATTGAAAATATTGTTTCAAGAATATGCAAGGTGTAATTTTTTTTGCTGAAAAAGCACAGGCTATCAAAGCCTGAGAGCTAATGGGCATGCAGGTTCTGTATGTATATAACATGATAACTCTTGATAGAAATATCTGATTTGCTTCAAATTTTGTAAATAGGTTCATTTTGATAAGACGCTTCCCTGATTAATTTGGGAGGCTTATTGGTTGGTTAAGTATAAAGGGGGGAACATGGGCTAATCCCCCACCTCCTTAATTTAGAAACATGGGTTTTTCATGCAGAATTATCTTATTTGCTTCAAATTTGGTATACTGGTTTATTCTGAAAAGGCACTTCCTTGATTAGATTTGGAGGTTCATTGGTCAAGTATAAAGGGGGGAGGAGCTAATCCCCCTTAATTTATATAAAGAGGTTTTTCATGCAGAATTATCTTTCATCAAATTTGGTATACCGATTTATTACTAGGTGCTTCCCTGATTATTTATCATTTTGCTCAAAAAGAGTGAGTTCTATTTTATGAATAATAGCCATAAGTATAATATACAATTAATGTTAATAGCCTGTGAGCTGAATGCCATCAGTTTATCTGGGCATTTTACTTTTTCATTAATATGCATGACCAAATAATAATACAACTGTATACACATAAAGTGCTATCAAAACTAAAGTTAGATTTTCCCACAGGCAGCTTCAGCAGGATGCTGTGTGAAGGATATTTCCTTCCCATATTCTATTAATACCTTTTTCCTTTACTCCTTCCCTTTTAAAATTAGGTTATTTTACTAAATTTTTATATTTTAAATGTGTCTTAAAATCATAAATTAAATTTATTTTCATCGCTCTTTTCCTTTAGAAATACATTCTCGTTTCACACTCTTAATTCTCAAAAATTGCAATGAGCAGTCGTAGTTTAAATGAGGCATGCTACTTTTATCTCGCATAGAAACAACTTACACAGTACACTTGCATGCTTAATTTGGTTGCTATGCGGGATCTTTCTCATGCCTCCTTTCTTTATTTTTTTTTTGATTGGGTCACTACATCTGCATCCTTTCTTTCCAACGTATAAATTCTTATCATAAATTTTGTCTGCAATATCTTAATTTTTAATTGCATATGCCTTCAAACGGCTCGCCGCGCCTATTCCAATGATTTGGCAAACCCCCTGTAAAATGCAGCTTTGTGGTTTTCGGTTCCCCACATTTTCTCGGTTATCTGTTGGCGTTAAATTTTTATAGGCTGCCCTTTTCCCTCCTCAATGACAATACATTAACGGTTTTGAACACATGTCTCATTTCAATGGAATTCTCGCCAGATATCTACTGGCTTACTAGTTTTGTAAATTACTGCTCACCAATAACTCAATGCTCTAAAATGTGATTATGACTTGATTCTGTTCCTGATTGTGCATCTGTAAACATAAAATGTAGTTGTCCTTCTCCAGCTCCGGCTGCTCCTTGCCGGAATTCTCTCGATATGTACGGACCCTGCAAATAAAAAACTCCTTTTTACCGGACTATCTGGATGTCATCTATAAACTGGCTTTATGTCCCTTCTCATACTAAAAAGGTGAATATTCCTGCTTCATAAATCACCAATGCTACGTGTATATTTATCTCAACCTGTTTTTCAGATATATGGAGTTTTAAGACTAAAAAGTCTGTATATAAAATTTGGTGCATCAGGGACTTATCGAGAGATTGCTGGAGAGGGACAGATAATTGATTTTTGCAATAATTTATTGTTGCTTAGCCTTTCAAGGAATCACACGAACTCAATTCCACTTCCTGTAAAAAAAAAAGGATACAATATTGGACTTAGTAAAACTACATTAATGCCATCCCTGCGTTAAATCGCAGGAATTCTCGTAATGGATAGTTCCAGCGTATGGAATTTTGAGATTTAATTTTGTTTTCACGCAAGTGTTCTACAGAGATATTATAGATTGTTGTGATCTGATTCCAGAACAAGCGATCCATCGACGACCATCTTCCCGTAAATGTGCTTCGCGTACTCCCAGCGAAAGGTTCGAGTCTGACCGAGGGGCCTCACACCGAGACATGCCGCAGACCTCCATATCCTACTCTCGCCAGTGCACGCCTTTTGTACCGGCAAAGAAAAGAGAAAATAATTTTTGACTGTTCTCACATGCCTCATTCAAGAGAGACCTCCGTGTATAGTAGGGTATTGCGCCTTCTTCGGTGCATGTTTGACAACATTCCTAAGCCAGAAATAAGCAGTGTAAAGATTTAAGACTTAAGAATGTGATATTATTTTTGCTAAAGAAAAAAAAAAAAAAAGAACAGTTTTTGACTTAGTGATGAAATACTTCCGAAGAAAAACGTTAAAAAAAATGCCCGTCTAACGGCGTACCCGAACTAGTGCTATATTTATGAATATCACTTATTTGAGAAACTTACTCTCTCTCTCAAAAAAAAATAGAGAGAAGAAAAATTTGTTTGCTGTTTTGACATGACTCACTCATAATAGAGAGAAACTTCAGTGCACCGCAGTGAATTGCTCCTATTCGGCGCATCTGATAACATTACTGTTGTGTAAAGACGTAAGTGAACGTGTGGTTACTTTCGTTTAAAAAAAGGGGGGAATCATCAAATACGTCTAAAGAGAAATACTTTTACAAACAAAATAAAACGGCGTATTCAAAGTAGTGTATCAATAGAAAGATTTTGGAAACTCATTCCCTCAAAAAAAAAAAAAAGAGAGAGAATCACCTTTTACGTGTCACTATGGTTATTAGTATTTTTTTTTTTTTTTTTTTTTTTTTTTTTTATTTTGTCCAATGCCTTATTTTTGAGTAATTTTTAAGTAATGTTGTTTCTTTAAGGTAAGTTTATTATTTTATTAACATGAGTGCATTTTTAATGCGGCATAAACTAGTCGCAATATACATCTATATAAAATACAGATATACAAATTAAAATTTATATAGTGTTTTTTTCTTTTCATTTAAATATATTTTTTATGCTAAACTTCTTTATCTTAAATATACTGCTGTGAAATTTTTCAGCAGTTTGCGTTTCAAGATATATACAATAGGCAGTCATTTTATATTTTAGGAAAGTAAAATATATTTTTGCTGTGTTTAAATTTGTTGTAGGGATATTGTTTTCTTCTTCTTTTGAAAGAAAGTATTAGTAAATAGAACAAAGTTTTTTCTTTGTACATAATTTTCTTTTCTTCTGCTCAATTTTACATTAAAAAAAGAAAGAACTAAGAGATATTTTTTAAATAATATCTAGTTATAATGAGGATGTGCGATAAATAAATTTAATTCCTCATGTCTTGAAACATTAGGATAATGGTAAGACTTCAGTTTGTTGTGCATTTTCATCTATATTTTTTTTATTTGGTATTAATGCGTTAATATTTATCTATGATGCTCTATAGATTTCATTTTCATGATGTGGTATGATAGATAGATATATATATATGAAATGAAAAGCATCTAACTTTATTTCAATTAGTATCTGGTTTAAGATTGTGTTAACATTGTAAATGTGACACACACATCGAGGCAATTTACAAATAATTTTATTGTTTTAAGGCAGTGAATTGCATCCAAATTGGGACGATTATTTGATTGGGGAATGGTAATAATAATGCGGGACATTGATTTTTTTTTTTTGTTTCGCAATTCTTTTAATCGATTGTGTCTGTTACATTACATTTTATTTAAAACTTCTTTAAAGGCAATATTTTGGTAATTTGTATTTGTTTGAGTAATTATACATCACTACCATATTTTAAATATTTTAGATAACACAGTTTCTATTCTCTCATAAAAAAGGGAGTTGCTATATTATAAAAATAACTTTAAAATTAGAGAAAATCAGTGATATTCATTGATGTCTTCATAATAATGAATGCAGGGGATAGAAGAAAACATTATCTTACAGGCATCTTTCATTATAATTACATATATTTTATTATGATATTTTAGGAAAAGTAAAAGAGAAAAACTTCTAAATAAATGATACTGTGTGTTTTCTTTTACATATATATAGGTAATCAAGTTTATATATTTTTATTATAATTTATATGTATATATGATATATATATATATATTTTTTAATTATTGATAAGGTACAATATTCAACAATTGGTACATCACGTTGTACCATTATATTGAAATATCTTATGTGTTGCACTGGTACAATTTGGAGAAATACTGAATGAGGCAACTAATCTAAGTTTTTGTTTACTTCTAGTAAACTTGTCAATTGATTTTACTAAATTTTTGGGACATTTCTTAATTTACATCTTACAATATTTTCGTAAATACATTACATTTAGATATTTAGAAATATTATGTGTAATATATAAGAGCCTTGCTTGATGCTTTATTTCAACCTGTCACAGTTATCCTCTTAACAGTTTTAATGGATGATCGAGTCATCATAGATGCAGATTATAATATGAGAAAAAGTAATTTCGGTTCTTTTTCTTCATTTTAAAAATTGATAGCAGTATCAGTAAACATTTAAAATCAATTGTATGCCGCGTTTTTACATACCTTCACACATTTCTTGATGTGAGGTCACAGTTTTTTTTTTATAATTAAATGGGGTAATTTTTTTCGAGTTAACTTTGGGTTTATCTTGCATTGTGCTATTTTCTAGAGATAGCATGGTGTCATATTTTTTTCATTCTTCATTTTTGTACGTTAGCAAGATGGCCACTTGTCTGTGCAAAAACGGGGAATTTTATTTAATTTCAATTACAGATTTCATAAGATCATATATTATTTTTAAGTATATCATTATTCCACACTTTTTAGTTTATCTGTTTTTTTTTTATGTTGGGCACTACTAAGTTTATTTACTTAGACATGACATTAACAAAAAAAAAAAAAACTACACTATCTCACGCTTTTCACATTAATTCTATATGCGCATGTAAATTCATAATAAGTTCACTGTAGAAATTGTTTGCAATGCTTGTACATATTTGTTGTGGTTTTATATTCGACCTGGCTTTACATGCATACACATATTTACACTTCATTTTGACAAGAATTATTTTGCCTAGAGTTCAAAGTTAACACTCGCCATGGTTGGATTTAATCATGATTTTATGTGCTTCTCATAATTTTTCTACATACTTGATCACGGTTTGTGTACATTGTCATTAGGATAGAAATTTGCAGTTCTATTTTATTTGGCAATTTTTTTTTTCTTCTAGTTAAATTTTTTTAAAGTAATTATTTTACTTACATTTCATACACTTTTAAAGACACTGCTTGCACATGCGTTCAGTATTTTGTCACATGAAATATCTCAGATGTTGTACATTACATTTCACATACATTTTGCATTACTGATAGAATTTGGTTGTTTGGACACGGATGGTGACTCGATGCATGATTTTTTTTTTTTTTTTTTACCCTCCTCATGAAATGTGACAGGATATCTTTAAAAATTGACATTTTTGGGTATAAAATAACTGTGATAAATTATTTCCACTGGCTCGATACATTTTTTTTATGTAGACACTAGAATTGGCAGCATTATTGCAACAGTTACACTTTTCTTCTATTTTAAAATTTTTATATGAAACTTGTTTTTTTTTCTTTCTTACACGTAATCTGTTATAGATAAATACACTTTGTAGCGTTTCTTGTGATCACTACTTAGAGCTAAAAAAAAAAAAAAAAAAAAAAAAAAAAAAAAATGATTTACATTTTTCACGTTTGCTTTAACATGATTCTAGCCTAAACATCAAGTGTATAGAAGCCTATCAAGTTTTACAGTTTTGTATTTTAATATTATAAATTTTTGTCACAGCACATTGAGCTATATTTTTGTGCGCAATGACTTACATTTCTTTTAACCCTTTGCTAACGATCTATTCGACAGTATATATTTTTTTCAACACAATACAAGTAGTTCATGTGAGTTCTTACACATTTGTTCATGCGTCTATTTACACAATTTTGTTCATGTGAGATTACAATTAGTTCATGAGTATATTTACACAATTTTTGTTCATGTGAGATTACACTTAGTTCAGGAGTATATTTACACAATTTTTGTTCATGTGAGATTACAAGTAGTTCATAGTGTATAACACATTAGTTCATTGTGGCTGGTTTAGAGTTTAACCAGACAGTCTACACACAATACAAGTAGTTCATAGTTTATAACACATTAGTTCATTGTGGCTGGTTTAGAGTTTAACCAGACAGTCTACACACAATACAAGTAGTTCATAGTTTATAACACATTAGTTCATTGTGGCTGGTTTGGAGGTTAGAAGGTGTCTGTTCACACATATACTGTCTGTTTGGTCTGTTGGTAGCCTATTTTTGAGTCATGATATAAGTTAATAATTATTATGACACGCAGTATAATTCTATTGCTAGCCTGTTTTTCTTTTTTTTTAAAAATTAAATAGAGGTTGTTTGTTTCTTTATAAAAAAAATTTTCCTTTAATTTTGTTTTTTTTCCACAGTATCACGATAGCCCTGCTTAGCATGCGACAAGTTCATAGTTTTTGTTTACAACGGTGTTTGATTTTACAAGGGTTCTACTTCTTCACTGTGGCAGCATGCTACGCGAATGAGATTGTTATCTGTGGATGACAGTTGTATAGGAATATACATTTTTTTTTCTCTCGCATCAATTACTTTCCTTGTGGTACAAGGCAATTGATGTGAATATGGGTTTCCTTCTCACGATTTTTTTTCTATTACACAATGCACATGTGTACATTTTTTCTCCCTTTCACACTATTACAGACATGCAGCCTTCTCCTGGTGTATACCAGTTATATCTTCAAGAGATGTTAATTGAGGCTGCACTCGCACATACACAATGGTTTTCTCTTTTGTATCACCAGTTGTACATGTGTCATTCATATTAAATTTCATAATTTTTTTTCCATGCATTTTCATTTGTATGGCTACATGATAGGTTAAGTTACACTTTTTTGTTTTAAGGTATAGAAGTAAAAACTTATAACATTACAGGTTATTTTATAGTAGATTTTCAACAATACACATACACGTTTTATTCAAGGTGTCAGGGCAGTGACTACCTGCAATCTTCAACAATTAAGTGTGCCTCATTTCTCATTTTTTTTCTCCTTCTATTGCCATTACCATCACTTTTATAAAAGGTGAGTTAAAAGTACAGTGCCTAACACTTCCAGTTTTTTTTATTACCTATACTTAAGTGTTGTTTTGTCTTTATTTACACATCATGTCTCAGAATTGTATTTGAAGTTGGAGTATAACCAACTTATATAGCAATCACAAGAATTGCTTTTTATTTGAATATTGATTTCAAATTTTATAAAATTATGATCTTCTGGAATTTGAATTTGAATTAACAAAAAAATGTGGGCACACTTATTTACAGCTATCCAGAAGTCGGACTGAGCTCAGGTTATTTTCATTAAAAATTTATTGGTACCAATTTTTCTAAAGCATGCTTGCATGCATGCGAAATGGAGACATGATATAAATATATATATATATATGCTTTGTTTACTCATTTTACAATTTATAACGTAAATATTATTACGCCGGTTCCCTACAGAAAATAATTTACTGTATTTTTATATGTAATGTATTTGAGATGAGACATGGGTTATTTTCTTTTGCTACCGCTGTTCGCGTTAGTCATTTTCGGATAAGGGGGAGATATATGTGAAGGATATTTCCTTCCCATATTCTATTAATACCTTTTTCCTTTACTCCTCCCCTTTTAAAATAAAGTTATTTTACTAAATTCCTATATTTTAAATCTGTCTTAAAATCATAAATTAAATTTATTTTCATCGCTCTTTTCCTTTAGAAATACATTCTCGTTTCACACTCTTAATTCTCAAAAACCACAAAGAGCAGTTGTAGTTTAAATGAGGCATGCTACTTTTATCTCGCATAGAAACAACTTACCCAGTACACTTGTATGCTTAATTTGGTTGCTATGCGGGATCTTTCTCATGCCTCCTTTCTTTATTGTTTTTTGGTTGGGTCACTACATCTGCATCCTTTCTTTCCAACGTATAAATTCTTATCATAAATTTTGTCTGCAATATCTTCATTTTTAATTGCATATGCCTTCAAATGGCTTGCCGTGCCTATTCCCATGATTTGGCAAACCCCTGTAAAATGCGGCTTTGTGGTTTTCAGTTCCCCACATTTTCTCGGTTATCTGTTGCCGTTAAATTTTTATAGGCTGCCCTTTCCCCTCCTCATTGACAATACATTAATGGTTTTGAGCACATGTCTCATTTCAGTGGAATTCTCGCCAGATATCTACTGGCTTGCTAGTTTTGTAAATTACTGCTCACCAATAACTCAATGCTCTAAAATGTGATTATGACTTGATTCTGTTCCTGATCGTGCATCTGTAAACATAAAATGTAGTTGTCCTTCTCCAGCTCCGGCTGCTCCTTGCCAGAATTCTCTCGATATGTACGGACCCTGCAAATAAAAAACTCCTTTTTACCGGACTATCTGGATGTCATCTATAAACTGGCTTTATGTCCCTTCTCATGCTAAAAAGGTGAATATTCCTGCTTCATAAATCACCAATGCTACGTGTATATTTATCTCAACCTGTTTTTCAGATATATGGAGTTTTAAGACTAAAAAGTCTGTATATAAAATTTGGTGCATCAGGGACTTATCGAGAGATTGCTGGAGAGGGACAGATAATTGATTTTTGCAATAATTTATTGTTGCTTAGCCTTTCAAGGAATCACACGAACTCAATTCCACTTACTGTAAAAAAAAAAGGATACAATATTGGACTTAGTAAAACTACATTAATGCCATCCCTGCGTTAAATCGCAGGAATTCTCGTAATGGATAGTTCCAGCGTATGGAATTTTGAGATTTCATTTTGTTTTCACGCAAGTGTTCTACAGAGATATTATAGATTGTTGTGATCCGATTCCAGAACAAGCGATCCATCGACGACCGTTTTCCCGATATATGGAGTTTTAAGACTAAAAAGTCTGTATATGCTGCACTGTCTAACCTTTGGTTTATAAAATAATACTCTCCTTGCTCCGCATCCAAAAAATTAGCACCTTTCTTTTCAACAAAACATATTATTCATTTTAATTCTAATCAATAATTAAAATGCAATAAAAAAAAAATCAAAATCAAAATTTAACAAAAATGGAAATTATAAATCAATAAAAATAAATTAAATAAATTAATTAAAACAAAAAATACAATTACTCACAGAAAAAAAGCAGAACTAAATTATCAATAAGCTTCAAATTCCTAATAAGAAAATAATAAAATGTAATTACCAAAAATAAATTAACAAAGCAAAGCAAAATAATTATAATAGCAAGCCAATATTAAACATAACAAAAGAAAAAAACAGCAAATAGTATAAAAGCTTATAAAATATGAGATAGAGTGTGGTGTCAAATTAAATAAGATGAAGCAGGGATTAAATTATTTTGCAAAAATCTAAAAATCTACTATAGTCACATTTTTTTTTCATTGAAATATGGGATAATTTTAATGAAATAAATTTAAAACTATATATTAAGCAGTGATTGCTTTACATTTCAATCATTATTTAATGTCCATGCCACTGCAGTACATTTAAAACACTTTTGATTAATTATAGTGCAATAAAAAATTCTGGCATTCTTCCTACATATGTATTGTGATTTCATGGGATGAAAGGGAAAAATAATTAATTGGAAGAATAAAATAATATTTTATTATATCACATCCTCCTGAGCTGAATGCAAACATTTTTATTATTGATAATATTTATTATGATGGGTAACCATAAATTTTTATTATATTACTTTATTTACTTATAATGACACACTTTTTATTTATTTATTTATTTATTTATTATTATTATTATATATATATATATATATATATATCAACTCTCTTGTCTCTTTCAGATTGCTCCAATTTTTATTTTTTCTAGCTCCATTTCAGTTATAATTTATACACCAGGGTGTATTTTTAGCTAAATTTTGACGATATTGTTAAACTGTTATCTATTAATTTAATTGTGCATTTTAAATAATGTAATTAATATCTATTTATTTTATATTAGATTAAATTTGTATTACAAGGTATTTCAAATTTTATTTCAAAATGTATTAACTGCATCCTTTGGTATCATTTACTGTGATTTCTTAACTGTTTTATTCACCTTAATCTTTTTGATATACTGGTTGACATGTGCACATCAAATTATATCCTATAAATATTTAAATACATTTTATTGATTCTTCCATTTCATATTATTTGTTTCTATTCTGCTTTCATTTTTAATCAATTCACTTGATTTTTGTGGTTGTTTGGGCACAGGGGAAAATTAATTTTAGCTTTAGCTTATTTTTCCCACAGAAAACAACCATTTTGCTTATATCATTGAATTCTGTGCCCTTGATAACGTAATTCAATGTATAAGCTTTTCAATTTTTGTCGGTGTCCACTTTTTTCTTTTTTCTTCCATAATAATTCTTATAATTTTTTTTTAATACTTACAGCTTTAATTCATAATAATTGATAGGTGGTAGGTTATGTTTATTTAATTAATGTAATATATATATATATATATATATATATATATATATTAGCATTGTGTTATGACCTCTAATATCAAACTTTTTCTATTAAAAACATTCTTCTTCCAAATTTAGATTAAAATATCAATCATGCTTGCAGATCTTTTTATTGCATCTATTTATTTTATCTTTAATAATTTTGTGTTTTACACAGTAGTAACAACTATGGCCAGAGGCGTGAAACAGCATAATGCCGTTTAATACTAATCTAATAAAATAGCATGCATGAAATCTTCAACATAAAAATGCAATATATTTCTAATTATTTGAATATGTGAACCAAACATGTAATTTTTTGAACTGAAACACTCTTCATAAATGTAGCGATATATGTTCATTGTTCTATATTTTAACTAAGTTTTTATCTTGTATTGTTTGGTACCCCACAAAGCAATAATTGGTATAGCCAATGATAAAATAGCACAATGCAATTTAACACTAATCTAGTGAGTAACTTGTATGATAATCTTCTACATAAAAACACAATATATTTTTAATTGTTTAAACTGTTAACTTAAAAATGCAACTTTCTGACCTAAAGCACTCTTCATAAATGTAACAATGTGTGTTTATTGCTCAATAGTATTGAATAAAGTAAGTTTTAGATAAAACCTGTGGTATATTTCTGCAGGAAAACACAGTAAGTATAGACTAAGCAAGTGGAATACCAGTTATGTAAAAATAACAAATAAATATTTCTATTTAGGGAAATCGGTAGATAAAACTAATGATTTTGGAATATTTTATGAAACATCAAATAAATCACCTAAATACAGTAGAATTGTGTCAATGGGAGGTAGTATAATATTCCTTGAAACAAGTTATAAATCATCATAAAAACTGATAATTATAACTATTCTATATTCTTCTCAAAATAATAAATCTAAAGAAATTTTAAATAAATACTTCCTGCTTACACCATCAAACATTGTTCGAGGCAAACTGTCTGTGAAGAAAAAAGAAGGTGATTCCAGAACCGAACATGGTAACTCTAGAGATTCTTTTAAAAAATCCACAAATTTACTGAAAACCATGTTGCCGTTCACATCTGATATTAGGGAAAATATAACTGAAAATTAAATGCAAAGAGTCAATTAGAAGCATACAAAACGATAAATAGACAAATGCACATACAAAAAAACTTATATAATTTTTTTTATCAAAGAATCTCTAAATAATCCCAATTTAAAAAATAATAATAACTTTATTAACAGTAATTTTATAAATACAGCAAAATTTAAAAATTAATCAAGTCAAGGGTCAAACTAGGAGAAAATTAGAGATTTCCAAGGTTTTTTTTTTTTGGTCACAGTACACTTCTACAGGAACTTTTTTCCAATTTTCTGTTGATACAGTCTCCATAACTATTATGTGATTATACTAGCACAAATTGAGAAAAAAATCTTGCCCCCTCTCTTTAAAGCCAGCCCTGATAAATTACTCACAGAGTAAAAATTAAAAGACATCTCTGTCTTTAAACAGAATTCAATCTGATTCTGGTTAGCCTCTCTTCAAATATTAGCATATAATTATGTAATGTAGTGAATATATGCTGCAATTAAAAAAATATTTCTGACTTCAGTGTATAGAAACAATATGTCATAATATTCAATTGTTTTCCTAAGATAAATTTGGCAATTTAATTCAAACTAGATAGTGCCCATCAAGATTTGACGGTAAATAACTTAAATGTTTCATCAGAAAAATTCTTGAATTTTTAATTAGTTGATTTTAAATTAATTATTGAATGACGAATTTATTGCATAAGTGATTCCTATTTCTTTAATGCGATAGATGGTCCTGTCAGTGTAACCTATTCAATGAAGTGAAAGAATTTTAAGTTTATAATTTACAACCAATTATGTTTGCTTTTTATCAGATATTTACCTAAAAATGCCAGGTAGAGAATTTATTTCTACTTACTACGGCCTTTTTTTTTTTTTTTTTTTGAAAAAATAACAATATTTATTTCCATTTATTTATTTTAAACTACACGACGATTAAAAGCTTCCATGAATTATATTTTTATCTGTCTCATTCTCTAAAAACCTAAATTTGAAACTTGATGCAGCTAACGATTTATAATATATATTTTTTATTACTTGAATTTTATTTTACATTTTTATACATTTTTTAAATATTAAACCTGGATATCAAAGTAATTTCTTTTATAGATCTTATACGAATATTTTTCTTTCTTTCCATTTTAGTTTTTATGGAAAAGAATGACAAACTTTTCTTTCTGACACATATAATGATGATAATGGTGATAATGTCAGAAAATATAATGAAAATTGTAGATCAGCTCAATTTATTTAATTGATAATTACATGCAAAATATTTTAGCTTAAATATTTTAAATATAAAATCATTATTTTCTCAAAATATTATTGAGTGTTAAATTTTATTTAACTATAAAGCATTCAAATAATAATAATAAAATACAAATCCTAAAACTTCAGTTCCTAATAAAGTATGTCATTACCGAAATGAATTATCGCATATTACACATTTTGCCAGGCTTGGGTTCGAACCTGCACCCGCTACAAAAATTCTGAACTTTAGACTGTTCCTTTAACCCACTACGCTAGCAGAACTTACAGTCATTCCTTCTAAATTGAAGAGGTTTGATAAACAGTTGACGCATACGCAATCGTCTTGAATTTGAGTTTTGATCTTACAGGAATAGTTTTGCGTTTTAATATTTGATACCTTACTTTTTCAAAGAATCAGCTACAATTTAACATGCTAATTTCCCAATCTTCGTGTGCAACTATTGGCAATTCATAAGACGGATATAACTTTTAGCCTCAAATCACTGTGTTTATCTTCTGCATGTGATATGACCAAAACAATATGGCAATCACGAAATAACCCGTATCTAACTCTTAATATCGGCACAGTAAATTTTTCAATTGTTAATAATGCTGAAAGAACCAAACAATATTAATTTTGTGAAAAAAAGAAAAGCTAGTTTACAGTAAGATCGAATAGCAGACGAACTTAAAACAACTTCTACCTGTAATGTGATAGTTCAACTGAGCGAGTTTTTGCGCATGTGCAGCGCGTCCCTCTAGTGGCAGACTTGTACTTATATACTGCGCATGCGCAACTGTAGAATTTTAATTTAAAATTACGACTAATTAATAAAATATTTCAACAAACGAATGTACGATAACAAATCTGTGGCCAAATATCTTTCATTTAAAAAAAGATTGGTGTAATTTGATGCAGTAGTTTCTTCTCACGGACTGTCGAAAGAAAATGCTTAGTGTTTTAAATATATAGATAACAGGTTTATTATTAAAAGATTGTTAGTTTAAATTTAATAAAATGGAGATGAATATAAAATTGATAAGAATCTATAATCAAGAAGCATAAAAAATACAATAAAACATTATATGTTTTAAGAAAAGACTTACATCTAAGCTTATCTGTAATTTTACCAGAACAAACTATGGCAAGGGCTATTTTCAAAGAAAATAATCTCAGTTTTCCAGTTTCCTCTCTATAAAATGAAATAAGTAAACGTTTCAGGGATATTAAAAAGTACATTAAAGTTAGAAATCATTTTAAAATGATTAAAAATAAATAAATAAATATTTTACAAAAATGTAAAAAATATTTAAAAGTATGCAAGTACATACAATTTCATTAAATAAATTCAATATTTCAAAGACACAGTATACATTCTTTTTATAAAATAGTTAGGCAAATATCAAAATTAGACGATTTCTTAAACAAAGAGATCTCTATAAAGATTTTTAAAAAAGAAATTTCATTTTAAAAAAATGATAGTATTTATCCAAGTAAATGAGTAATATCTCTATAAAAATTTATTAAAAAAAAAAAAAAAAAAAAAAGAAATTTAATTTTAAAAAGTGATAGTATTTATCCAAGAAAATGAGTAATGTTTTAAACTTTTAAAAAAAAGTATAAAAATAAATAAGACAAAAGCAAATAATTAGCCTTTTTTTCACTTTTAAATATAGAACCGAGTCCCATTTCATAAATATTTTTTATGAAAATATTCCCATTTTCATATACATTTTTTAAATTTACATTTTACTCCACTTTTGAATGCAGAACATTGTTTTTTGGCCACTGTGGCATTTTGTACAATCAATAAACACATATTTCTTCTGTACAAGGTGTATTTTGATACTATAACTTAATTTCTAAGTCTATGGATTAAGATCCAAATCTAGACCTTTTTTGCTTAGATTGTTGTAATTATTGAGACGCAATGTCCAATATTCATTCATTTTTGCAATTCACATATTACAGTATGATATACTATTCAAATGATTCAAAAATTATCTCTGTAAATCATAAAAGATTAATTGGATTTCTAATATGCCCCTGTAAAACAAAATAGTGATACACTAAACTTTTTTGAAGAAAGAATTTAGGGTCTATATCAAAAATATTAAAATTTTATATCAATTTGAGATATTTTACAGAGTTCAGTAGCACTCATTATACCTTGTTTTTCAGAAAATAGCAACAAAGCATAGTTTTCCATAAAAGTGATTCAACTGAGGATATTAAAATTTAATAAAGACGATAACCTACAATTTATTTATTTATTTCTAAATGCTAGCTTATGCACATACTACAATTTTCTTAATAAGGCTAGAAATAAAGAAAATATAGTTATTTCTTTTTAACATAATTAAAAAATGTTGAAAACATACTGTTATTTGGGGATGAAGAAGGAATCTACAGTCATTTAGTGTTTCATTCTTCACAATATGCCACTCATTGACATTAATGATTAAAAATCCATCTAGTTGCATCGCAGTAATCAAAATTAGACTATTCAAAACTAATATTTCACAATTTTAGCATTTAATACAGAATTTTATTTATTTTGAAATATTTGCTGTCTTTTTAATTTGTACTGCTAATTATTATAGCTATTAAATAATTTAGATAAATTTAAACCTTTTCCTTCTAATGAAGTAAATTTACAAAAAACTTGTACCAAAAAATGGGGTATCATGTTTGTCTGTGCTATAGTCATTAAACAGTTTCATAATATAGTTACTTAGATATATTTTAATTTGATATTAAAAAAAAATCTATTGTTTTATAGAATAAACATGTCCTTTCATATTTTAATAGTAAAAACAGTACTGTTGTGTTTATTAAAAATCCAATATATTGCCAAAACAGAACTCATATATGCATCTGTGCTAAAAAAAAAAATCTTATGTTCATTCTTATGATACCAATGCATATATGAGTAGAGTTTTTGGAAATACATTGGATTTTTATTAAACACAAAAGTACTGTTTTTACTATTACAACTACTATGACATGTTTATTGTATACTAGAATAGTGAATGTAATTTTTTTAAATATTGAATTAATATATATCTAAGTAACTATGTTATGAAACTGTTTAACAACTATAGCACAGACAAGCATGATACCCCCCCCCCCTTTTTTTTTGTACAAGTAATGCCTGATAAAAACGGTATAGATGTAAACGTATAATATAATACAGGCATTAAACTAAACAATTTTTGTTTATTATTATTATTTGAATTTGCAAAAAACATTTGAAAACTCCAATATTTTGAATTGTTTTTAAATTTGATATACATATTAAAATCTGTAAAACTGCGCTAAATATTTAGATATCAAACACAATCTATATGCTTAAAAACCATTGGTTCTGACTTTCAAAACCTTAAACAAAAAAGAAAGAAATGTGCAAAAGTTTGATAGTACTATATCAACAGATTTTCATACATGTTTTAATTTTAAGAATTTCCATTTATTCAAATGTTATCAATATCTTTTTATACATTGATGTTGCTAGGCTCTTATAATCCTGGCACCTGGAATCCAGACACTTTAATAAGGTTGGATCCTTTTTTACAGAAGTGGGTCCTTATAGAAATAGGATAGATTCAATTAATTCAATGCAAAATATCCTCTTTTGCAACTATCCACAAAATATTTTAATTCTTACAAGAAAAATGTTATGCATCTTGAAGGACCCGTTAGAATTTCTTTTAAGTATCCCTCCTCTAATTTTTTGCTTAAATGATGTGCTACTACAGTGTATCTTTGGCCTTCTAATAAGAATAATAATAAGATAACGATAATAATTAAAATGTGCAATCATGGGCATGGCAAGATTTTGGAACAAATGAGTCTGCTGATAAAATCACTTTGTATTTTAAATGAAGAACATATACAAAAAATAAATTGAACTAAAAATCTTTTGCCAGAATCACATATGCAAGATAATTTTTAAACATGTCAACATAAAAAACAATACAGAAATGTAACAAATAAGATATATTAAAATTCCAAGAATAAGTTTGGACTGTCTTTTTTCAAAATAAAGATTTGAAACAGTTTATTATTTTTTTTTATAAAGGGGAACTCTGATGCCCTGAACCTCTAATTTAAGATCATTTTCAAACACATGAAGGTAGAAAAAAAAAAAAAAAAAAAAAAAAAAAAAAGAATAACAGAATGCAATACTGTCTTCGACATCTCACGTCCATCCCTGACAAAAACTCCTCAGCTCATTTAACTCTTAGTGTTTTATTATTTTAAATCATTTGGAGAGAATGAATTTTATTATTTTTTTCACAATTATGCAATAAATTAAAGAAAATTTAGTTCACTAAATTTGAAAATTAAGGGAAGGGAAACTGCCATTCCTAGCATCTTTTTGTAGGGGCCTATAGGTGCTATTCACAGCAAAGAAGTCCTTTATGAGTGCCAAAAATATATTACAAGAAATAAAGGAACATTTTTAATAACTGTTGTTTTTAGATTGCTTTATTATTAATTATTTGAAGGTATTTAGACATGAGATTCAAAAAATTCTACTGGAAGAATTGATGTGAAGAACTATGGGATGATATAGTACAATTAACGGCCAGTAACGGTACAGCCATTAACAGCCATATCGTTTTCAGCTATGAAGTTTGCTACTAAAGGAAGTAAAATTACAAATTTACCATTCCTAGTAAAATTACAAAACATAAAAAATTTAAAGTGCATTAAAAATCATATTTAATTTTATGCAATAGATAGCAAGAAATATAAAAGTAATTTTAGATATATATTACAAAATTGAAAGAAAAGATACATATTTAAAATTCATACGTACGGATCAAAAGTTGCACACAGCCAGTTACATAATACAGCACTACTGTACTCAACATCAATTTGTTGAGATACTGGTAACCTTTTGTTCAGTGAAAAATATATGGAGTTCACCAGTGTTTTGAGTCTAGAAGTGCTTAACTCAATACGAGAGTCTAAAGCACCTAATCCATTTTCTCGGAAGGCTTCAATAATATTCCAGATGTCTAGTAGATGCACTAGAAAAATAAGTTTTAAAAATTACTCTATAACTCTTAAAAATAGAATTTTAATGATTAAATATACACACTAATTTTTCAAAAAAAAAGCATAATAGCTCAGTGGTTAGGGGTTCAATTCAGAATTAATTAGGGGAAAGCTAGAAATTGTTTTAATCCCTTCAGTTTAGGTCTGGAATGAATATGCTACGTTTTCCTCCCTCGTACAGGAGGGGCGTTAGGAATATGTATAGATTTACAGTCAAAAAACACTTAAAAAAAAAAAATACCATAACAATCTCCCAAAACATCTAACTTTATCAAAAGCATTGTCAATATAAATGTTGCAGAGCTTAAAATTCTGAGTAAAATGAGTACCTATATTTAATATTTTTGTTGAACATTAAGATCACAATTCTACTTCAAAGTTTTAGCACCATGGTCAGGGGGTTGAACTCAGAATTAATTAAAGGAAAATTGGAAATTGATTTAATCAATTCAGTTTAGGTCCAGAATGAACATACTAAGTTTTCCTCCTTGTACTACGTGATCATTAGAAAAGTACATATTTATAGCCGAAAAACACGCTTTTTTAAATTACCTTAACAATATCTCAAAACAGCTAACTCTATCAAAAACATTGTCAATACAAATATTATAGAGCCTAAAATGCTGAATAAAATGAGTAGCCACATTAATATTTTGTTCAACATTAAGGTCGCAATTCAATTTCAAAATTTTGCCTTAATTGCTAATCAAGAGCTTGAAGCCAGGAGAGACCAAGTTATCAGTCGCCCTGCCAGGGAAAAGGGCACAGACCTTGGATTTTCAGAAGGCACAAAAATTTTAAAGAACTCATGCTAATTTTACTTGCATGTGTTGTATCTGGCTTGACAAAGTTTAGCACATTCACAAAGTACCAAGTAAGAAACTGTCTTAATATTATATCTCTGAAAAAGTTCTAGATAGAAGACCACTGTATTCCCCGTGCATGTTTAAAGTTCATCAAATCTTCACAATGTTATGCAATTTTCTAAAATGAATTATGTAATACAGTACAAAATCTAAAGTTCGGACTTTCCAGCGACAGTTAGGTAATCAAGAAAGGTGGGAAAAAACAAAATTCTTGAAACGAACAAAGAAAAAAAAGGTCTAGAGCAAAGAAGCTTTATTACTGAATCTTAACCCTTTCAGGGGCAAGGTACTTTTATTCGTAAAATGCTGAAATGAGTGATTGACACCAGAATATACAAAAAAATTTATTTCAAAATATGCAATAGCTTCTGTTATGCACTAAATATGAGAAATTTTTTCATTCTAAAATTCTGGTGCCAATGTGGCATTTAGGAATTAAAATTAAGAGGTCCAAAAATGAACCACTGCCCTCGAAGGGGTTAACTCATGTCTACGTACAGAATAAAGGAAAAACTTCTTAATGATAAACCTAAGTTAATAAAGCAGCGCACATTAACTGAAATGTTCAGTAGCTACGTAAGTTACAATTTGTTCTTAAAAATTGTATGTCCTGTTAAATAAATGTTTTATTTTACTTTTTATTTTGTTATGATTTATTTAATGAAAATGATTACTTAATTTAGTATTAATAGCTGTTATAAACAATTTTTAATATATGAACGTCACATTTTGCCTTTTTAAGTAGTGTAGTTTATTGTTCTTCTTATTGGAAAAGCAATATTTTTGATGACCCAAAGTTCAGAAAAATCCGAAGTTCGGACTTGGTAAAGTCCTGAGGATTCCAAACTCTAGACTTTCTACTGTATCTAAAAGTTCCAAGTTGAGCACAAAGCATTCAAGTTGAACACAGATTAGCTTGTAGCAGATGATTAATTTCAAGGCTAGGGCTTTCTTATTTTATTCTTTTGTCAATAGATACCTCATAAGAGTCATGGAAAAAAAAAATGATCACCCCCTGCCAATTCTCCTGCAAATGATTGTATAAAAAAGCCATAGGTATTAATTGATTGGGAATAAAATCTACTATTGAATGCTATTCATAAATTTATAAAACAAAAAATTTTAGGGGTTTATCCATAAATTTTGGAAAATAAAATGAAGATCTTCCAAAAAAAAAAAAAAAAAAACCCTAAAACACTCAATTAGTCACCAGTAAAATTATACAGAAATTTTAAAATTATAATAAACTATTTTTGCATTAAAGAAAATCCTTCAAAGTGTTTCTGTCATTTTGCAAGTTTCTATGATTTTGTTTTGTGGCTCTTTTGATAAAAGAAGACAGTCGCCTTAAACTATGGAAAGGCAAAATTTCTCTGTATCTCGAAATCTAATCATTTAAATGAGCTGTAAACTTATGCATGGATGTTTCTATCGATTGTGGTTTGTTGTATGCAAAAATTAATGTAGGTCATAATTCATAATCGTTTAATATGAATTTATTAATAATTTTCATAATAAAAAAAAAATATTTTTCAATAAAAAAAAAAAGTCTGTAATATGTTTGGGTCTATTCAGTGCATCTCTTAAATAAATTAATAAAAAATCAATCAGATGACTTTTATGACGATATAAATTAATATTTCTCAAATGAGTTTAGCTTTAGCATCCTTAAATTTAAACTCTTCTAATTCTATTAAAATTTAACACAAGGTGTATAAGTAATACCTTTTTCCTGGATGTCTTGATCCAAGAAACTCAAATATGGTGTACCAAAAATAGGTGTTATTGTTTGAAAATTCAAGTTGGTATAATTCTTAAAATGTAGATGACTTCGGAAACATAATTTACGCATAACAATAATTAATGGACACTATTTCCAGTCAATTGGTTCCTGTAGATTTTTTTATGATTATTTTTAGCAGAATTAGATAGAAGTAACCACTTTTATTCGACTTATCACCACTGATGCACTGAAAATTAGTATAAAGACTAACGAGGTATTTTGCAACAGGCACCAAATAGAGTTGCTGCAGTGCTGCTAAGGGTTTCAACCTTTTTTTTTTAAAGTATACTTCTTTAATGTAATATGAATTAGTTATCGATCAGTTAAAAATGAGATAAATTTAATTTCTGTTATAATCTGACAGAAATTACTTTTGTGTGTTAGGTATTTTGTAGGAAGAGGCATTTTGTATCCTTAAAAAATGACTTTAAAATGCTGGCATGGCATCCATAAAATGCTGAATTGGTACTTCACTATTAAAAGATTTCTACAGAAAAAAAACATCCTAAAATAATTGAGTAAATTTACTTTTTTCAGCACACTCTTCCCATGATTTGCAAAATTCTTACAATAATTAAAGATCAAGGGAAATATTTAAGTTTCCATAATTAAGAAAAGTGCCCCAAGGATTGTATTCATGCAAGTTACATGACCCTGTGACGTTTTATTAATTCAAAAAAACTATCACAATTTCTGAATAGTATCATCGCTTTATTTAATGCTAGATTTTTCCTTGATCAAATTAGACAATTTTTTATTCTAAATACATACTAGAATTTCCTAATAGTTCTTTGATCATGGAAAGACTGTCATTAAATAAAGCGAAGAGTACTAACCGAAAATTATAGTGTAGATGTTGAGAAAGAAAAGACGCTGGCTGCAGAATTCCACAACTTCCAGGATTGTAATTCAGAAGTGTCATCAAGTTTGTATTCCTTGAAAAGAACGACCATGTTTTCCAATCAAAAACAAAATCCCCACAAAAAGTTTTTTACTTTCTGATATTTATCTCTTTCTTTTCTCAAGTTGTTTTCAAAAAGCACGGTTGTAATTATAGGTGCAATAAGGCTGGCTTATAAATAAAATAACCATAAATCTTTTAAAAGGTTATTTGACATTGGTAGAAATAGTATAAATGTACATTATGGCTATAAAAGTATCACTGTATCAGCATAATACAGATAATAAATAAATAATTTATTAATAAAACTATTCCATACTGTTTGTTTTCTTCTGTATAAAACGAAGTTTTGATGCAGTACGATATGTTGCAAACTTGATCACATCAAAATTCTGTGCTTCTGTAAATATAAATGAAATTTTGTTACAAAATTGAAATTAAGAGTATTGTAATTTACATTACCAAATTTATCAAAATAAACTTTTAAAATTATACAAACATATGTGCTTATTAATAAGAATATGAAGGAATTGTAAAAAATAATTTAAGCACTACTTTATTGTAATGAAAAAATTTTAAAGAAATTGTGACACATGCACTTTAAGAGTAACTGCTCTTTATTGCTACTAGTTAAGTACCGTAGAACCTCAATTATCCGAAGTAACTGGGGCCGACCCCCTTTTGGAAAATCGAAATATTCGGATAATCGAGAATGCTTCAATTTTAAGATTAAGGAGAAATATACTATGCAATATTTCGTATTATGAGAACAAGTGCTTAATAAAAATAAAGCAATAGCAAAATAGAAACAAGAATACATACCTGAATTTTAATTTTGAAATTAAGTACCTTTTACATATATCACACGGGTTTGAAAAAATGTTTTGTTTATCGCTGTTTTGATTGCCTTTGCTTTGAATCTCTATCACGGAGTTTTAAAATATTATTAGTTCACCAGTATCATAGTCTTTCTGCTGCTCCTGCTATGCCAAACCTTTTACAAAAAATTAAACTTCAGAATTGCTAATTTGTTTGTTTTCTTCGTTCCCCTCCGCAGCTTACAGGAACTCTAAGAAAGGGGATCGAAAATATTTATATGTACTCGTAGTTCAGAAAGAACCGCTTACACACAAGGAATATGGTAGTTAAAAAAAAATAAATAAAAAAGATGCTTTCAAAATGGATTTTGCACACAAGGAATCTGATATTAAAAAAAGCTTTAAAAATGGATTTCGGTTAATCGAGCGTTTCGGATAAAAGAGGTTCTACTGTAGTTTATATTATAGTCAGTAACTTGAAATACTTTAAATTGCCAAAACATGGATTCATTTGCATTGGTGACACTACATGACAAACTTAAGAAATTTTTAAAAAAAGGAATGAATGATTATTGGTACAATTTATTTGATGTAATTTTAGCTGCCTAATTTTTCAGACTCTCAAGATTTATTGTATCTTTGATAACATTTCAATAAACACATACAGTAAACTTCCGATTATCCGTCACTCACGGGACTGACAGTGCGGCAGAAAATCGAGAGGCACTACAACACCGTTATTAAAATATCATTTATTTTTGCTAATTTATAAATAAAAATATTTAAATGCTTTTTTATTTGTTGCGTATATCCGTTCATGAAAAAGCATAATTTATAATAAGAAATCAATATATGAGATAAATTTGGAATGTTACAATATAAATATGTAGTATCTGTTTTCATCCAAAGTAATCCACTATAACATTTTGTTTGTGTTTTGCTTATGCTTTTACTGCAGCAAGATTATGGATTCTATGTAATAAAAGTATTTGGGTTGCATCTGCTTCCTCTTGCATCTCAAACAATTAATGCACTTAGAGAGCTTAGCTTCCACTTCTGCATGACTGACACCTGAATCATCATTCTCCATTTCATCTGCTTCAGGTTTCTTTGGACTGAAAATATTTTGCATAATTTCACCATCCATTAATTCTGCATAGCTAAGCTTTTTTTTTTTTTTTTTTTTTTTTTTTTTCAGATTAGCACTGACTGACTCGGGTTTGCTGTGCAGTGCATTTGAGTTTTTGTAATTTGTTTCTGATAAAAAAATATTTTTAAAAAATTCAGTGGAGGGGGTGGTTAACCTTGGGTTGTAGTTGAAAGGGTGACAGATAATCAGAAGTTTATTGTATACAGAAAAAAATGCTAAAATATGTATGAACAGGATCTATTGTGTTTGAAAGGCAAAGCTAGATATCAGAAATATTTGGCATTCATAAAAAAAAAGAAAAATTAAAAAGCAGCACAACAAATTACTGCAAAATTAAAAACAAACCTTGCAGATGGGGAATCCATTTTAGTGAAAACTATCTGATGTTTACTACACAAAGATAATATCCGTGGGAGGATTGCATTACCGTGATCTTTCTTATTAACATAAACAGTCCAATATTTATTACCAAAAATAAAATGTACACAATTAAATAAATCATAATTCTGGTATAATGTACACAGAATATGGACAATGGAAGTATGGAAAAAAGCAACATCCACTGATAAGTCATGTTTCACTGTTTTTCCAATTTAAGATTGTGTTTATGTCCTAGAGTTAGAAAAACCATGACATCAATGAAAAATTTTTTGTTTCATCACCATATGAAACTTTTGATGCTGATTTTAGCTGAGTTCAATGTCGAACATGGAAGAAGTTACAGAGCAAGATGATTTGAGGAATAATATTATTAATAGGAACCATCCTGCTAGTAGTTATTCTTGAAGGTAGTCATAGAAGTTCTATAGGACCAACTTCATCCTACAATCTGGGTACTTTTCTTTGATGATAGCAGCAGGGTTGGCACGGTTTAAACCAAGTGGTTTTAACCATGGTTTAAACCATTTTTTTTTTTTTTTTTTGTCAAAAAAACCATTTGGTTTTTTTTAAGAAAAAATCTAATATAATATTTTCTCTTTTTTGTAATTTAATTGTTTTAAATTATAGATAGAAATAATTTCTACTTTTAACACTCCATCTCAGCAGTCAACATGAGACATAATGAGCCTAAGTGATGTTTCTATGATGTAGAATGAAAATTAGCATGTGCTGATGAACATATCTGGTACCCTAAAGATTTTTCTTAAGTGAAATTAAAAAAGATAAAATAGATAAATAATATTCAATATTTAGAATAAAATATTTTCATTTAAAAAAAGCAGATTATTTACAGCAGTTAATAACAAAATACAATGATCTTTAAGATTTTGGTTAAGTTGTAAAAGAAAATTTTCTCGATTGGGATTGGGGAAGATTATCCTTAAAGAATTTAAAAGAGTAACTTAAGATAGCAAATTGAATAACACAGCTTGCAAAAATTGAGTGCTAGTTATAGCATTTCAATAATACCAATCAATCTTTTCTGTTAGTTGCTGAATCTAATGGCCAAAAATGTTGACTTGGACACTTGGAGTTAAAAAAAAAAAAATAATAATAATAACAACCACAGAATAATATATTATATTCATGAAACTGCATCAAATGTTTATTGATTGATTATTATATTATTAATCAATGTTTGCTATCAAGGTATCAATCTCAGATCTGTGTAGAGCAGTTTACTTTGAACATAAGACATAGCTGTTACTAATAATGTTTAAATTAGAAATGATTTCAATTTTCTATATAATTGACTCTAATTATTTAATTTAAATATTTTCAAAAGTTATATTACTTATATAATATCCAAAAATGTTTATTTTATCGACAGATATGCATCTGTATGCAATAGGAAATTATATTTTAAAAAAAACAGTTTAAACAAAATAAACCGTTTTTTTTGTTTTTTTACAAAAAAAAACCCAGTTTTTTTCCAACCCTGGATAGCAGTGCTGCTCATATTGCTGTAGGCATCCAATTTTACTTTGAGAAGCATACTAGTGAAGTAGAAAATATAACCTGTTCATCTTAATCTCCAGATTTAAATATTATTAAGTCATGTGCGATACCTATTAAAATAAGTTCGGAGCAGATCTTTTTTTCTGCCTGCTTCTGTCAAGAAACAAACATCTGTATAAACAACAGCTGAAGAGTATTATAACAGTGAGATTAATGTCAGTCAAGATTTATATTTGTGCATTAATTGATGAATTGTAACTGTTTTGTGTACAAAGGAGAATGCTATCACATTATGAATTATGATTTGTTTTTTTTAGTTACTTGCTGGTAATAGAGGGAGTTGAAGTTTATATGTCTATAAACCTACAAGTTAAAGTAGATTTCAAAACCTCTGATTTAAGAAACAAGATTTATTTCATTATTTTGAAAAAACAAACAAACAACAACAACAACAAAACAGATTATACATTGCATTTTTTTTTATTATTATTATTGAATTTACAGCTTTTAACACCCTTCTCAATGCTGATTCTTGCAAATTGAATTTTTGTATTAAAATAATTTCTGGATACTTTTGAATTAATTATGTTGCTTGCAGGACCCAATAAAGCCAAAGTGAAGCACAGGTCCTCATGCAATTTGTTGGCCTCATAAAAGCTCTGTAATATGGATTTCCATAGTTAGTACAAAAACTTCAAATCTGAACATGTGGCCTGTATCAATGCCAATACTCTTCTAATAAATAAAGTTATTCTAAAGTAATAATTATAAAGATATATATTTTTACTCCACCTTTTAGCTTTACATAATGCTAATGTTTTTAGTCTGAATTTACAGCACTTAATTTTGAATACATAATGTATGATTTAACTTTAGGGGTATGTTTGGATAACTTAGTTCAACCGTTCAACCTGGGGGATAGTCATTTGATATTAGTTCGTAGCGTCGAATTTGACTATCTTATTAAATTGTACTTCCACATGTTTTATATTTTATTATTTATCTGTGATCAAGCATTAGGACTTGCTTTTTGTAATGTTTAGGAAGAGTGAAGAGAGTATTGCAGTTTTCTTCTCAACAATTGACAAACTGACAGATAAATATTTCATTCTTTTATACAGAGGATTTGACAGATTTTTTTAATAAATGAGTAAACTTATAAAATAAACTTATTCATATGTGAGCAAATGCAAGAAAAGAAGGAGGAAGAGAGACAGGAAGAAGAGAAACAGAAAGTGTGAGTTTAGCCGATTTTTACAGAATTTGTTAGAAAAATAGTAATGTTTACAGATTATTTATGATGGCATAAGACAGGTCCAGCTTTAGAAGAGGAAAGAGTTAGTGTATGTGCATTTGAGGTTTAATATATTGTTAGGTAGTGTTGTATAACATAGAAGTTTTCATTTCGATGTTAAATTTGCATAAGAGGGGAATTTTTTTTTTTTTTTTTACTAAATTTAAATTAAAGCATACTTTAAAAAAAACTATAATTCATATAGATATAGTATTCAAAAATATTACTCATTTCAGCTAGAAGATAATGGTAATCGGATCTTGTTCCATGAATTTGAACTGTCTTTTCTTTCATGTGGCTTCGCTCCATATCTTATGCTGAATTTCTGAAACAGAAAAAATATAAAAAATAAAGAGACTTGACCATAATGAATGATTAAAACTTTTAAATTTTCACTATTACTTTTATAAACAAGCAGTTAAATTTTATGTAACTGCTGTATTTTTTAAAAATACTACAGCAAATAATCACCACACATAACTTAATATAAGAGTCTATAAACTTTTTTGACAGGATCCTGTTTTTATGAAATCGTGAATGATTTTTTATAGTTGTAAAAAATCTAATCAGAAATTAACATGTATTCAAGTTCAAGTTGACACTTTTAACAAAGTCGTGTTTTAATCCTTTGTAACTCAACAACTCCAATTTGAAAAATATTTACTCAGATATTAGAATAGGTACCATAATTTTAAGCATGGAAAAAAATAATTTAAAAAAATAGAAGATTAAAAATAAAAAATTTTGATTAAAGGTACTTTTTTCACATCTGCAATTAACAGAAAATTGATACTCCTCAAAAATATTGACAATTTTCTAATACAAAATTGTAAATGACCTATGAATTTACTTTTGTAAAAAATTTATTTTTGGACATTTCAAGCCTTTTTAATTTTACAGAAATTACAAAGTTCATTTTAACAATAACAATGTGAAATGGACAAATACAATAACAATAACATGGAGGAAATGGGATTTTTCTTTTACCCATTACCAATAAAAAGACAAAAGAATGGATAACCATGCTTTTTTGTGCAAATGCTATTGGTGAAAAATTAAACCTTTTTTAAACCCCTGAAGTAATTAACTTACGAATATCAATTAAAATTTTCTTTTGGTGTTTATATTTATTTATTTATTTCCTAATCTGAAAGATAAATTTTCAAAACACTACTAGTTACATTTTTTTCGACAATCAAAATCTAGACCCCCATTAAGAGATTACCTCTTGGAGTGACCAATTTTTAATGAAATGGAACGTGGTTGATGTAGGGAAGTTTTACTGTATATGCTGTACATGTGAGTGTAATTCATATGGCATATACATGAGCTTAGAGAATTTGAAACTGCAACCTCTGTGTAATTGTACATTTTGGGATCAGTGTAACAAGGAAGTACCTAACATACCTAATGAATAAGAAATATATCATGTAAGATGAAGCTGACAGCAATAAAATGCATTTGAAGTAATTAAAATTGGTAAATCAGTTACAATAAATACTGTAAATCAAATAAGATTGGAATACCTCAGAAAAATGCAGAACTTGTTTTAAAATATTTTGTTAAGAAAAACTACTATTATAGTAATTAAAGTAATCATAGAGATCAGTTTAAAAATTATGTATGTCCCTCATTACAGTACATGCAAGAAATCATCAGAACACTATTTCTAGGGGTATTTATGCAGTTTTTTTTTCCATTTTGAATCCCCATTTTGTAAAAAAAAAAAAGTTCTTGTGAAAAATAATATTTTACAAATAAAGATCAAATCCTGTTATTCGAATTCAAATAACGCATTTAATAATAATGTTTTTTTAAGTTGTTCAGCTTGTTCTTGTTATGCTAAATTTGTAAAGTTTCCCTTTCTGGTAAACTTGTTTTTATTTGCAAAATTATATATATTTCAAATCTTAACAAAATAAAAATAATTACTGTATTTTTCTGCATATAATCTGCAGATTATGTGTTAAGAAAGTCGCGAATTTTATTATGCAGATTAAACGAAGATTTTTTTTACTGCAAAGTCAAATCATGAAATTTTCAAAAAAATAGGTGATTTTTTTAAGGTGCTGAATAACTGATTGCGCTAATCGCTTTAGCGATCAGGAATTAGACCTCTGATGTTCACATGCAATATTTTATTCTAGTGCTTTATTCACGATTTTATTCTGCGATTGTTTGACAAAATTTGCAATTAATTTCTGGAATTGATCGACGAAATTCACTGGGGTTTTTTTCGTGATCGATTGATGAAATTTACGACTTTTTCTATGACCGACTGTTGCAATTCGTGACTTTTTCCCCTACGAGTGTTGAAAATCATGATTTTATTCCATGATTGTTTGATGAAATTTGCAATTAATTTCTGGAATTGATTGAGGAAATTCGTGAGGGTTTTTTTTAAACCAACTGATGAAATTTATGATCTTCTCCAAGACCGGTTGATGAAATTTGCAACTTTTTACCACAATCATTTGGCGAAATTCATGATTTTATTCCTCAATCGGTTGATGAAATTGATGATTTTTTTCATCCTATTATCTGCGGATTATGCAAAGTTTTTATCCCTGTGATTTGGAATAAAGCCCTCGAGAATACTACGCTGCCAAGGATTATGTGAAGGAAAATACGGTATTAAAAAGTTTCTTTTTACAGAATAGAATTTTGTGAAAGAACATCTTTTATTGAAAAGAATTAAGTGAAGAGGCCGGTTTTATTAAAAGGAATTTTGTGAATTGACCCTAGAAAAGCCCCAGTTTTTGCCTGGATCGATAAAGATACAATATAAGTTAAGAAAAATTTTATTGTATACCAATATTAATTAAAATTAATTCATTCTTGCTGTTTAGATATTACAAAAGATTTATCATGTAATATACGCCACATACAATACTCATTTATTTTATAAAAACTAAAAAGTCTCTCTCAAAACAGAAAAAAATTAAAAATTTGTTAATTCTATTTCATATTTAAAAGAAAAGAGGAGCAATTACTACAATAAAGCAGATATTCATTTTAAAGATTTAAAAACAAAAAAATACTTTTCAAAAATTTTTTTAACAGACGAAATTTTAAAAGAAATTTCCTTAACATATCTTAGCTGAAAGAAATAACCTCTCTTTTGAATGCAAAATTTCCAAAGCTTTGCCAGATTCATTATTAATATGAAATTAAATAAATACGAATATAGACAGATTGATAACTATTAAGATAATAGTCATCTGAAAAAAGTTTAGAATCCTTATAACTGTACACACACCCTCTTTAAAAGCTGACATTTTTTTTTTTTTTTTAATAAATTGAAATAACACAGAGTTTCAGTTGTTATACAGAGGCATAAGTCAAATTTTATAATCTAACATGATATTAAAACTTACATTTATCAGCACACTGAAATGTAAAATAGTTCAGGTATAAAATAAAACAAGCAATGTTATTTTAAGAGAAGGGGGGAAAAAACCGTCAATAGTGCAGGGGGCGTAAGATAGGCTGTAAATATAAAATACAGAAATTATTACTATCAAAACAGTTTTTGACTGGGTACTCACAATTATAGAATTTTGCAAATACTTTGATGTTTCACACCTACATCAATTTGTATCTGTATTTATTTATTTTTATTATTTCACTTGCAGCTATTTCTTGGCTATTGCCTTTGAGTTACTGGAGATGACTTTCTTGTAGAAACACCCAAAGAGGATAGAGGATATATAAATTAAAGGATAAAAGTTTCTGTTTCTCACAATCAACATGACAGCCACCCAACCAACTGTTTTTTGTTATGGTCGAAACTGAAAATAGTGTGTTTTTTTATAACGTGATTTAGTGTTGTTCTTTATTTAAAGCCTTTATTGTTGAAAATTTCTGTACGTATATCTACTTTAATAAAATTTAAAGGTACATTGATACACTGTAGTAGCTTACATTTATTTAATTTCCTTCCTTTGCCGGTTTTAAAAAATAAATAATTATTCAGTATGATTTTATGAAGAAATATTTGTATGTTTTGTTTAATGGAAACTTTTATAGATCTGGGAAATAATAATTTACGCAAATGCTAAATAACTGGAAAAATATAACAACAATTAAAAATCCTTAATGCGATTACATAAAAGTTAAATAACAGTAGTTGGGAAATTGTTGATCTCGCAATTTTTACAAAAACTGAAAAAGTATATCTGCAAAATTTACCCTTAATTTGTTTTTACATGATATTTTTTATCCAAATAATAATAAAAGTCTAAAAAATGTTTATCATGTAGTTCTTTTTCAGCATGTTTTTAACGGCTATAATTCCATATTCGGATGCATTTGGTAATTTTTTTTTTGCCGCCAATTTTAACATTTTAACGAAAAAGTTATTTATTTTTTAACAAAAAGTTAGATTTAACGTTAGTTTTTACATTTACCGGCAAACAATCTTTCATTACATGTTATTTTTTAACCAAACAAAGTATCAAGCAAAGAACATTTAACGGAAATAGAAACTCTTCTCAATTCAGAAGCAACTGACGATTAGGGATGCACCGAATAGTGGTTTTGGCCGAATACCGAATATTCGGCTAGCCGAATAGTAACTATTCGGCCGAATAACGAATATTCGACTTGTCGAATACTTTTATATTTCAGAGTTTAAAGGCATTAAAATGTTAAATTTTAAAACCATTTTACATAATATTTAAAGCAGAAACTTTAATTTTGACAAACAAGAGCTTTTTTCAAGTAAACTTTATGCTGAAAAAATCTGCTTTGAGTTATTTAAGAAGAGGATAGTTATAAACTTTTTTTAATTAGTAAAATTTTAAATTTCATGGCTTCGTCTGAGAATTAAATGAATAAAATTTTCTTAAATTCTAAAACAAACATTTTAAAATCAGAGAAATTGTGAAAAAATTGGAAGAAAAATATTACAGGATCATATATTATTTGTTTGTCAGGAAGAGACTAAAGTAAAAGTAAATAATATAATCTATTTAAATTTTATATAGTGGCAGCTAGGGATGTACCGAATATTCGGCTAGCTGAATAGTAACTGCTAGGTTGAATACCTACCGAGTATTTGGCTTGTCGAATAATTTTATATTTCAAAGTTTAAAAGTATTAAAATGTAAAATTTTAACACAATTTTACATAATATTTAAAACAGAAACTTTCATTTTGATAATCAAGAGCTTTTGTCTAGTAAACTTTATGCTGAAAAAAATCTGCTTTGAGTTATTTAAGAAGAGGATAGTTATAAATCTTTTTTAATTAATAAAATTTTAAATTTCATGTCTTCTGAGAATTAAAACAAATGAATAAAATTTTCTTAAATTCTAAAACAAACATTTTAAAATCAAAGAGAAATTGTGAAAAAAATTGTGAGAAAAATTTTACAGGATCATATGTTATTTGTTTGTCAGGAAGAGACTAAAGTAAAAGTAAATAAATAATACAATCTATTAAAATTTTATATGGTAGCAAGTCAGCAAGAATAACTGTTCTACTCCCTTTGATTAAGCAAGGAAGTTTTTAAATGCATTCTAGATCGGTGTCTGGAGTGAGCGGTCATTTTCAGAGATTGTAAATGTTATTCTTAAAATCTTAGCAAGAAAAACATTATTTACCGGACAATGTTCAGGAACTTGCATTTGTACATAATTAATTCCTATGAAAATCCATGTTATTGGCAGGGTTGGAAAAAAACCAGGTTTTTTTGTAAAAAACCAAAAAAACTGGTTTATTTGGTTTAAACCAGGTTTTTTTGGTTTAAACCGGGTTTTTTTTAAATATAATTTCCTATTGCATACAGATGCATATCTGTTGATAAAATAAACATTTTTAGATATTATATAAGTAATATAATTTTTGAAAATATTTAAATTAAGTAATTACAGTCAATTATATAGAAAATTGAAATCATTTCTAATTTAAACATTATTAGTAACAGCTATGTCTTATGTTCAAAGTAAACTGCTCTACACAGTGAAACATTGATATACTTTTTAAAATCGTATGAAGAATCCTTTGATTAATAATATAATAATCAATCAATAAACATTTGATGCATTTTATGAATATAATATTCTATGGTTGTTATTTTTTTAATATCCAAATATTTCTGGTTATTTTGTTTTCTCAGTGATAACTTTAAGTGTCCAAGTCAACATTTTTGGCCACTAGATTCAACAACTAACAGAAAAGATTGATTGGTATTATTGAAATGCTGTAACTAGCACTCAATTTTTGCAAGCTGTGTTATTCAATTTGATATCTTAAGTTACTCTTTTAAATTCTTTAAGGATATTTTTTTTCCAATCCAGAAAATTTTCTTTTACAACTTAACCAAAATCTTAAAGATCACTGTATTTTGTTATTAACTGCTGTAAATAAGCTGCATTTTTTAAATGAAAATATTTTATGGTAAATATTGAATATTATTTATCTATTTTATCTTTTCTAATTTCACATGTTTTAAGAAAAATCTTTAGGGTATCAGATATGTTCATCAGCACATGCTAATTTTCCTTCTACATGCATAGAAACATGACCTAGGCTCATTATGTCTCATGTTGACTGCTGAGATGAAGTGTTAAAAGTAGAAATTACTTCTATCAATAATTTAAAACAATTAAATTACAAAAAAGAGAAAATATTAGATTAGATTTTTTTCTAAAAAAACCAAATGGTTTTTTTGACAAAAAAACCAATTGGTTTAAACCGTGGTTTAAACCATGGTTAAAACCACTTGGTTTAAACCGTGCCAACCCTGGTTATTGGTTAATTTTCTTAAGTAATACTTAACAAACAGCAAATAAATAATGTTAAAACATTCTCTTTTATTTAAATATGATTCTGTTTCTAATTATACTGAATATCTTTATAAGTTGACTGTTAAAAGCAGAAGTTGTATGAGGTTTTTAAAATTGTTTTAAAAGTTTTTTTTTAAGTATTCGGTTTGGCCGAATATTTTGATATTCGGCCAAACTGAGTAGTTTGACATTCAGCCAAACCGAATATTCGGTAACATGGCTGAATACTGAATATTCGGTGCATCCCTACTGATAACATAATGAGACAAATGGAAACTAATCCACAAATTTAATATAAAGCAAAACACTGTAGCCAAAACATCTCTAATAGGAATTTTAGAATTTAGATCCAAAGAAAAAAGTATTAATTAGAGGATTCGCCATCCCATAATACCTACTATCTAAAATTTTATTTTTGCAGACCCATTGCCATCCCAATTTCTTGGACCTATCATTATTGACTGACATTTGCTGACAACACTTACGACAGGAACAATCATTTCTTTCCCAGGAATTAAACCAACATCAATTAAAAAACGTATGGCCTTAAGCATTAGATTCAGCACCATGCGAAGAGAAAACTGCACCCAGGGCAAAATTTCAATTTAGCGCCCCCCCCCCCCCCCCCCCTCACACACACACACACTTTTTCTTTGTGACAGTTGAAAAGTGCATAAACAGAAATAAATTCTATTGAATACATATACATATTTCTCATTTATTTTGGAACTTGGAACTTTATGTTTAATTTCAATTCAGAAGCTCCAAACAACTAAATAACAAGAGAAAATTCCACTTATATTTTGGCAAAAGGAATCTAGGGAATGGGTGTAGAAAAAATGTATCTAACAGTACATACAGTATAGCAATTTACAACCCTTTTGTATTCCCAGAAGAAAATCTGATGTTATTTTGAGAGTATATGTTTTTGTCACAAGCACAGAAAGAAAATTACAGACTCAGAAATGAGAAGGTTAACGAAAGTGACTAAGACAAAGACCTAAAGTAAGTTTTAAAAAGAAAGAAGTCCTTATTCATCAATTTGGGTGTAGGGTAAAGAACAATGGAATAACTTTGAAACGAAAAATGAATGTACTTTTATTGGAAAAAAAATTCCCAATATGTAAATATATAATTTTTTACCAAAAAAAAGAAGAAAAAATGAGGTTTGCAGTAGTGATGCAACAAATAGTGGTTTGGCCAAATACCGAATATTCAGCCGCCGAAAAATGAACTTATTTTTGCCTAAAAACAAAATATAGTATATGCACTGTATGCACAATTCTTGTATATTTCACAATTAAAATATATTGTTTTCTTTTAAAAAATTATTTATATACAAATTTTTAATTTTTAAAAGCATTACAGTACATTCCCTCTAATCCGCACAGGTCGGGACCAAGAGTTTTGCAGATTATAGAATTTTGCGGATTATAGGTCATTTCTTTGTTTACATTCTAATATTTGGAATTTATCAACAAATATAGTAATCACACTGTAAATAAATAACACAGAAATGAAAAAAATTACTTTTTTTATATAAAAAAATTATATTCAATATTAAAAATAAATTTAAATGATATAATACAAAATTCATAGAAACATCTCTACTTATTTTTAAATCTCAAATATCACAGTGACAATGGTTTGCTTTATAGCTTTTAATTTATGCTCTGCAATTTAATCTTGAAGCTTTTTAAGAATCAAGATTTCTGGTGTTTTTCTAAAACAAATATTTATCCAAAAGAGTTAACACCTCTTCAAAAACAATTTTACCTTTTATATAGCCAACAAATGTGTTCAAAATATAGCAGTCTAATAGTTATTTACAAGATACCCAGAATAATAAATGCAGAAATACATTAAAAAAATTTAATGCATTTAAAATTTTTAATAAATTTATCAGATCAAACTTTTATTGTGGTCAAAATGTACGTTATCTTGCTTAAAAGAAGATTTTAACTGTTTACATCTGAAATATAGTGCGGATTACAGGCGTTTGCGGATTATAGAGTCGCGGATTAGAGGGAGTGGACTGTATTTTACTCTGAAAAAATATTTGGCTATGTTCAGCCTAAAAATTGCCTCAATAATATAATTCAACCAAAAAAAAAAGAAATTCTTAGCAAAAGTTCCTCATCAGGTGCTGTCTAGTTACATTTTAATAGATATTATGTGTGTTGTCGTTACATTTTAAAATAATGACAAAATTTTAAAAGTACTAGGAAACATAAGTTTCAGCTTTTAGATGAAATAAAGTAAAAAAAAAAGAAATCTCAATACCTTAAGAAAAACCACTGATTGAAAGAATGAAAGGAATATCCTCTAAAATATTGGAAAGAGATCATTGTAGACTTAAGCCCACAATTAACACAAATTTTTTTATCATTATTTTTTTTCTTTGCTGTCAGCAGATAGCACTATTAAGAAGTGTATAGTGAATGTTTTCAGATTCAGAGGAAGGAAATATCTGTAAAAAAAAAGCAAATTACATTCATTGCATTTAACAGTATCTGATGCTCTAACATACCATAGATCAATAAAGGATTTAATTGTTGCAGGTAAAAAAATCGTTACACATTTTAATCATTCGCCATTAGCATGTTCAAGATTAACTGATATACAAATTAATGAGTTAAAAATTCCTAAGAAGAAATTAGTTCAAAGTGTGGCAGCATGCTGGAATAGCACCTATTAGGTAGATTTCATATGAAATACTACCTATTGGGATCGTTCCTATGTTGGAATTTCTGAAAAATTTTTGCAGATCTACACCGATCATGACCCCTAGAACCCAAAACCACCTTCAGTAAAAAACTTTATATATCTATCTATCTATCTATCTATATATATATATATATATATATATATATATATATCACTTTCTTCTGGACACGATAACTTTCGTAATTCTGCACCAATCTCTTCCAAACTGATACATAAAATCAAAGGGCATAAAATCTCGGCCAAGTTCGTTAATGGGCAAAATCGGACCAAGGGGATGGAAATAGGGAGGGGTTTTGTGAAAACCGAAAACCCCGCATAACTTCTTAATTTTTGTACATATCAAATCAGTTTAAAGTTTTTATTACTTCTAAAAATAGGGCCAAAATTGTATGTATCACAGATTTTTGATAAAGTTAAAAATGGGCTCAAGGGGCGCAAAAAATAGGGTTTTTGGGAGAGAAAAATTCATAACTTCGTCAATTCTCAAGATATCAATTCCAATTAATTTTATTATAAATCTCCTTAATATTATCTACAACTTTTATATTCACAAGTTTTTGATAGGACCAATTCGTACCGCAAAAAAAAAAAAAATTAAAAACGAAAACAAAAAGGGGGTTTGAAGAAGTAAAAAATTCATAATTCTGTCAATTCAAAAGATATAAAATCCCCATGAATTTATCATATATCTTCTTAATATTGTCTACAACATCTATATAGACAAGTTTTGGATAGGAACAATTCTTACAGCAAAAACAAATTAAAAATACATAGTGGTTGAAGAAAAAAATCATCTAAGCAAGGGTGTATTCAAATCCAAACTGTGTATTTTCTGACTCATTTTACAATTCATTTTTGCTCTCAAAGGCTTCCAATTGGTACGTTTTCTTACTCTATATAATGTACCGTAATGGTCGATTTTTTGATAGAGGCAGAATATATTTTTTAAAATGCTGTTAAAGTGGGCATTTTGAACCGAATTTCCCGAAGCGGATTCTGTTGGAAAAATCATTGCATTAAGGATGCACTCAAATCCAAACTGCTTATTTTCTGACTCATTTTTAAATTCATTTTTGCTCTCAAACGCATTTAATTGGTAGATTCGCTTATTCAGAAACTATATAATGTACCGCAATGATCGATTTTTTGATAGAGACAGAATATATTTCAAAAAAAGATCTCAAAGTGGGCATTTTGAACAGAATTTCCCGAAGCAATTGTGTTATCACTTTCTTCTGGGCACAATAACTTCTGCAATTCTGCACAAATCTCTTCCAAACTGATACATAAAATCAAGGGACATAAAATCTCGGTCTAGTGCGTTAGTGGGCAAAAGTGGGCAAAGGGGATGGAAATAGGGAGGAGTTTTGTGAAAACCGAAAAACCCCCATAACTTCTTAATTTTTGTACATATCAAATCAGTTTAAAGTTTTTATTACTTCTAAAAATAGTGCCAAAAATTAATGCATCACAGATTTTTGATAAAATTTAAAATAGGCTCAAGGGAGCAAAAAATAGGGTTTTTGGGAGAAAAAAATTCCTTACTTCGTCAATTCTCAAGATATCAAATCCAATAATTTTATTATACATCTCCTTAATATTATCTATAACTTTTATATTCACAAGTTTTTGATAGGACCAATTCGTACGGAAAAAAAAAAAAAAAAATTTAAAACGAAAACAAAAAAGGGGGGTTGAAGAAGAAAAATTTTCATAACTCCGTCAATTCGTAAGATATAAAATCTCCATGAATTTATCATATATCTTCTTAATATTGTCTTCAACATTTATACAGGCAAGTTTTTGATAGGGCCAATTCTTACAGCAAAAACAAATTAAAAATACATAGTGGTTGAAGAAAAAAATCATCTTATTAAGGGTGCATTAAAATCCAAACTGTCTATTTTCTTACTCATTTTTAAATTCATTTTTGCTCTCAAACGCATCCAATTGCTAGGTTCTCTTATTCAGAAACTATATAATGTACAGTAATGATCGATTTTTTGATAGAGGCAGAATATATTTCAAAAAATGATGTCAAAGAGGGCAATTTGAACAGAATTTCCAGAAGCGATTGTGTTAGAAACGAAAAATATTGCCCTACTGAGAAAATGTTTATTAATCAAGTTTTAATTAATTGAAAGAAAAATAAAAACACAGGTCGCTTATAAATCTTTTCAAAAATCACGTCAGCATGTTTCATATTATCTTTTTATTAAAAATGAATTTGAAAATGTGCCAGAAAATTTCGAGTTGTTGAGGTTGGAAAAATATTTTTTTTAATATCGCCTTAACATGATTCTGATAAAACCAGCTATTTTATAAAAAGGAAATAAAAACTCGTCAAAAGCAGACAGATAAAACAGTTAAAGTGGATTTATATCTAATAATGATTTAGTTTTTGTTGGTGAAATTAGTATACTTACTTAACTTCGAAATCTACCTCTGCCTGTAGGCGGATCGGCAGGGATTTTTATATGTTGGAGAGATTACTGGAACAAAAAAATGCACTTTCACTACATGCAACTAAATTTGGAGAAATAAATAATCTGACAACAAATCAGTGGGCTATTTTAGAAAAATTGCTCAATCTATTACAACCATTTAAAGAAATAACAAAACAAATTGCCTCATCGAGATCATTAACTTCTGAAGTCATCCCAATAGTTACAGCATTAAAATCATATTTATCTAAATCTAGAGATTTTTTTGGTGTAGGTACCATGAAAGACACTCTTCTACAAAATTTGGAGAAGCTTTTTGCATCGATTTAAGACAATGAACACTATTCCATCGCAACGGTTTTGGACCCCAGATTTAAAGTGTTCTTTTTCAACAAAGAGGAAGCAAAGGATGTAGGAGTAAAGTCCAAATTAACTGCTTTATATAGGTCAAAATTGGGAAATTTCATTAGCGGCCACTGGCCGGTAGGACTAATTTTTTAAGTGGCCACTTTCTTTAAACTAGCGGCCACTTTTTATTTCAAAATGCTAAACAGTAAAATTTCCATAAGTATTAATCTAAAACTGAGTAGCCCAAATAAATATGTTTATATAAATATATTGGAACCAAAAAAGTAGAATGTTTGATGAAATGCAAGAAAATTTTATTATCTCTTTGTAAAAAAGTGGCCGGAAGGTGGCCTGGCCGCTGATAGACAATTTTTCTCTAGCCACTTTTTTTCATTTACTGGCCCTGTGGCCGGTGGCTAGTGCTAATTTTGACCTTTACTGCTTTAGTAAGACTAAGAAAGGCTAGTATGAAACCAGTAACACAATGTGAGTAAAATATTTCCAACATAACCATTCCATCTTCACAAGTTCCAAATTCTTTGTGGGCAAGCTTTAATGAAATTGCAAGCCAATCGCAAAGTGAAGCTCTATAGAAAGCTCCTTTCAATGTGAAGAAGTAAAAGAAATTAGTAATTTTCTTTCCCAGCCACTACTAGAAAGACAACAGTGTCATTTGGAGTAGTGGGCGAAACATTCAGAAGACTTTCCAAACCTTTCACAATTAGCCAAAAAGTACTTTCTGCACCAGGAAGTACCATATATAGTGAGAGATTATTTTCCGAAGCAGGTAGCATTTACAAAAAAAAAGAAATAGACTATCACCTGAGAATGCTGATTATTAATATTTCTGCATCACAATCTACGTTTATTGAAAACATTTTAACTGTTTTTTAAGGCAAATATAAACAGTACAATGCTATTCTTGAGAAAAATATGTAAAATGTAAATGCATACTAATTAAAAGAATTTAGTACTTACATTTCTTTCATTATTTAATAAGAAATAGTAACACACTTAAAAAAATCACTTAAATTATATTTAACTTTTAAGCGTATTTTACAAAAAAAAAAAAAAAAAAAAAAAAAAAGTAAGTATTACAACATATACGACTTAAATTTCTTATACATATAATACATCTATATCTAATCAATCTTACATTTATGTTCTTTATAGGTATAATTCAAAATATTATTGAAAGAAATATTTTTTTATGTAACAAGGGATAAATGTTAAACTTCCCATTATGATAAAAAAAAAAATTGATTTTGCTTATACAGCTGTATTAAAACAATTTTGAATAGTTTAATTTTAAATTTAACAGATAATGTTAGCTCATTACAAATTAAAAAGTTATAATGTGTAAATATAAAAACATTTATTACAGTATTATTCGGCCAAGGCCGAATAATGGATTTTATATTCGTTCGAAGCCGAATATTCGGCAGACAGGCCGAATGGGCCAAACATTCAGCTTCGGCCGAATATTCGTTTCATCTCTAGTTTGCAGTATAAATTTGGCGCCCCTCAATTTTTGCATCCGGGGCCACTGCCCTCTTCCTTAATGGCAGAGGGAGATGTGCTCTACTATAACCTTTCAGAAAATTTCCTGTGAATTTCAGAAATTTTTTTTTTTTTACTCAGAATCACCCCTGCCATACAGATATGTATGCAAATTTTCCTGTGCATTGTTAATTAATGATGTTTATTTTAAGAATATAATTCTTTCTTTCAGAATCTTTTTTTATGACTAATCATGTTTAATACAAGTGCTCAGTCACGATCATGGATGTTCAAAAACAGTGGAGAACTAACAAAAAGACGTGAAGCAGCTAATAGGAGATATGTTAATGAGAGAGCTGAGAGAATGACTGTAAGTATTCCATAAATATTCTTGCTACTGAAATATTTTATTTTATTTTTTCAATCATTGCAGAGAACATGTGTGTGTTGCGCATCTAGCAGCATTGCAAAAAAGTCAACTAAAATTTTAAAATAGCAGTGCCAGTGGCTTTTATTGGTTTTAATCAGCTTTTGTCTAAAATCGGCTTTTATGCAGTACTTTTAAAATGCAGTACTTTTAAATGCAGTACTTTTAAAGGACTTTAATTTTAATTATAAACTGCACATTTTTAAGAAACTAATTTTAAAGTTATTTTATTGAATTAATATTTAATAAATAATATAATTTTTCAAAAATGAAGACATTAATATTGGAATAACACATACACTGTTTTGCTAATTATGTAGTCAGAATTGCAAATATGTCAGCTAAATTTAAAAAAAGGTATACCAATTGCTTTTTTTTTATATATTGGCATTTAATACTTTATTACTGTTATTATTTTTACTGCTTAAGTAATAAAATATTTTATTTTTAGAGCAATAGTTGTTTGGTTATATATTTTATTGCGTAACTAATTTAAAAGGCTATTGATATGTAGTATGTAGTAGCCTTATCTATTTATATACAGTGCACTCCCGATTATCCGGGTTAATCACCGGCAGAGGTCGCACGGACAATCGAGAAACACGGATAATCCGGAAACTCCTTTTTATTAAAGAAAAAATCAACACTATTACAAATATATAAAAATTACTTACATTTGCATGCTGTATAATGTTAAACTAGGAATTTTCCTTTTAATATTTACTGCTTAAAAAAAATCTGTAATGCATCTTTGCTTCTGCTGTTTGTTCGTCTCTTGTCTTATATCGACACATACTTTACGAAACGCAGTAATGTCACCGTAATCAAATTTTCTTTCTCCCATATAGTCTAACGAAGTTTCTATAGGTTGTAGAGCAGTAGAATGAGAAATTGCATTTCCCTCATTTAATACATCTTCTGCATCAGTACTATCATCACTATTAGATTTAAAAAACACGGTTAGAAGCGATGTCTTGATCTGTCAAATACTGGAAGCCAGGCTCACATGCCCTCCCATCCTCTTTAACCCTACCCATCAAATAGGTTCCAGAGCATTCGATGTTACCTCTACGTACTTCACAATGCTATAAGCTAAATCTGAAAAGATTCTAATTCACATCAACATCGATTTAACATGCATGATAAGCGTCAAAATGCTGTTTTTTGTGAGTTCGGAATGAGCACGGATAATCTGCAAACCGGATAATCGAGAGTACACTGTATATATATATATATACAGAAGAGCGTCGATTATCGGAACTCCATTTAACTGAACTTCCAATTATCCAAATAGCCTATTTCTCCCAAAAAACGTTTTTTAACCAAACTTCTAGTTATCCAAACAGCCTATTTTTCCCAAAAATTTTTTTAACCGAACTCCCAATTATCCATTGGCTATTGGTGTGGAATAAAATTTTAAATAAAGAAAAAACTGATAAAAGATCAGAAAATGAGGAATGTAAAACAGTAAAGGAGATGGAAGAATCCTAAGCTATGAAGAAATTGTAATTAATGAGTGGTTAAATAGTGAAGTACATGACCCTGGATATCAGATTTTAAATGATGATGAGATTGTGGATGAGATTCATGATGAAAAAGAAATTTAAGAAAATGAAAACAAAAGCTCTGAAAATAACCCAGGTCCATCACATAACGAAGCATTTGAATGTTTGGAAACAGCTATGAAATGGCTTGAATGGCAGAGGAATGTTGATCCTATTCAACTAACGTATTTAAGAAGAATTAGAGATATGGCAGCACTGAAAAGAATGCCTTCATTGAAGCAAGCAACAATCAAAAGCTTTTTTGCTTAAATTATAATCTCTGGAGTTCAGAAAATAATAAAAAGAGAATAAAAATTTTTAATGATAAAAATGTAAAAAAAAAAAAAAAAAAAAAATTAAATATGCCAGCACTAACGGGTGCTGCCAGTCCTAAGCTTAGATAACTTGTGAAGGTTTTAGTATACTCAGAAACATCCCTTAAATTATCTGTCCATTTATCTGAACTAGGGCCGGTCCCGACTTGTTCAGATAATCAGCGCTCTACTGTATATATATTCTTTTACATAATTTAAAATCACGAATAAAGTCATTTAATAGAAAGCATTATTTCTCATTATTGAAACAGTTATTAGGAATAAGATATATGCAAATGCATGTTAAATACCGTACTCATGTATAAGCCGACCCTAAAAAAATTTTATATTTTCAGACAAAAATCACATTTTTAATAAAATACTAAATAAGCAAAAACAGTTATATAAAAGATTAAGAAACATCAAACGAATCCTTCAAATTCGGAATCACTATCTGAATCGTTCTATGAAGCCCTTCCCATTGCTTCCTCGTCATAAAAAATCAGCTCAGGATGTGATAAATTTTCGTCATGACTTTCGTAAATAAAATCATCCTCAGTGCCATTCATTGCATTGCAATAGCACACTTTTTAAATGATTTCACAATCATCTTCCTTGGAATTGACATCTACACCTCTTTAACCAAAGAGGCAATAGCATCAATTACCACTTTTTTCAAATTGCTGTCTTCTATGTTCTGCACATCTGGTGAGTACATCAACACAATCCATATTTTTTGCAATGTACCTTTAAATGATTTGTTGATTAAACATTAATTTGCGTACGCCAATCCGAAAGCTCTGTGGTCTAGAACTTTTCTTCCAAAATTTGATTCGCGTAGAAGCCGACTCTCCTTTTTAAAACACAATCTTAGGTCAAAGTTTTTCGCCTTATATGCGAGTATATACGGTAACTCTTTTGAATGGCAACAAGTATTTCCATATTTTCTTTTAACAAGTTTTATTTTGAAAACATTTTAAATTATTGTTCACATTTTTTCTACATCGTTACATGTATTAAGAATCTTCTCAAATCTAGTCCTTCGTAATTTGTCTTTCAACTTTGATTATTTGATGATTAATCTCTTCATGTAGGCTTATCTGAAATAAGCTTTGAAGTTGCTTAGTAGCAGAAAAAACTTTTTAAAATACAGTAGACTCAAAACTGCGGCCTATTGCAGGTGTACACACTGAAACTTACAGATAAGATGTAGATGAAAAATTCAAATTTTCTTTGATATCATTGAAGATAAACATTTTAATATGCTATTCTGACTAATGTGACTAAACTTGTGCTTTCTCGAAGGGAATATAAATTTATACATGAAAAAAAATCAAGATAACATTGATATCAGCGGCGATCGCGATCTTTTTACCGAATTCATTTATGTATTAATCAAGCTTTTGTTTTGTTATTAAGTCTGGCTAAACGTGAAATAAAACTTGGTTATTTTAAGATTCTGATGTTTCATTGAATAATTCAAGAAAAAAAAAAATCCTATCATTGTTATGCATAATTTAGTTAGATGTGCATTATTATTTACTTGATCTTTATTTTTAATATTTTAATCATTTTTTTTAATTCTCATTATTTTAATATTTTGCTTTAGTGTAAGCCTTCATTGTAATTTCTAGTACATTATTACTTTTCAAATAACTGTTTAAAAATGTAAACAGAACAGTGGCCAGAAATCTGCAAAATTCTAAAATCTGTACAATCTCTGGTCCAAAGATATGCTGATTTGAGGGAGTCTACAATATATCATTTTTATAAGTCATCAATACCCATTTATTACTAACTAAATGTAAATGTTTTCAAGCCAGATAATTTTATTTATTAAATACAAATAAATTATTTCGTTTTAATCAGTTTTAAAAATAAATAATAGTATGTATATTTCTTTTTTTAGAATATGTAGAGTTATGTAATAGGGATGCATCAAATATCCAGCTCCTACCGGATATCCTGTTATATTTGGCACTGAAACCGAATATTCGGTCTGGCCAGGGTTGCCGGCTTTTTTTGGTTTTAACCACTTTAAAAAAGCCGTCTTTTATTGAAAAAAAAAGCCGGTTTTTATTTTTTAAAGTTGGTTTACAGTTAATTCATTTTAAATTTGGATCAATTAATTTTTAATACACTTCTAAATATTTTCTACTAAAAAAAATTATAGATTTCTATTAAATTTTGTCAAATAAATAAGTCTTTATAACTTCTAGAAGGCAACTGTGAAGGCATTATGTCTGAAAAAAAAAAAAAAATTATAAACATTGAAAAGAATATCAATTAGGATCCAAACGGGTGTTTTGAAATTCTATATTACATAGCTCAACATGTGTTACACATTTTAAAGATTATATTTAATTAATGACAAAATGTAGCACATCAAAATAGAAACATTCTTATGTGTCCATATGGAGAGATTAAGTTATAAATGTTAAAAGAGAAATTAGAAAAAGATGCAATATTTGAGGAGAGTGGTACATAAGTGTATAAAAAATAGAGCATTTAAACAAGGGAAAAAAAATTCTCTAAATAAAATTTTGAAAAGCTTGTTGCTAAGCATATTCATGCATATGCTACTCATAATGTTTTTAATAGTGAGAAATGCATGTTTTTATTAATATGACTATGTATAATTTTAAATGTTTACTAGAAATAAAATAAGACTTAGACTTGTATATTAATAGCTCTTAAAATTAAGTAATAAAACATGTAACTAAGTAACCACTAACCTCTTTAATTTTATAAAGCAGTAAAAATGAAAAAAATTGGGAGTTGGTATGGCCCCTTTAAAATTTAGCTGACATATTTGCAATTCTGACTACAAATCACTAGCAAAATCATTAAGTTTTATTCCAGTATTAATGTCCTCATTATTGAGAAATTGAGTTACTTATTAAACTCTAAATCAATTAAATGTCATTAAAATTAATTAAAAACACTTTAAATTTGTGTAGTTTATAATTACAATGCTTCATTCTATATAAAAACCAATTATGGCCAAAAACAGCCGATTAAAACCAATAAAACCCACCGGCCTGGCTTTTTTTAATTTTAGCCGGCTTTTTTGCAACCCTGGGTCTGGCCGAATACTTTAATATCTGGTTGTTGAATAGTGGCTCATTTTTATAATTACATTTATAACATTATCAGAAAAAGTTAATGCAAAGTTAATTTTCTCCTTACCAGCATTATCCCATTAAAAGCAATGCTAACAAAAAGAAATACTCATATATTTTCACAAAACTGAAATTATATGGTTAGGTAGGTTACATATAAATGACAATATAATATTTAAACTATGACAGCTTAATTTTTATTAAAGGCAAGTTATGATGTGAGAAAATTAAATGCTCAGTATTTTCAGGCTGTAATCTGTTAGATTTTTTATCATAAATATTTCCAGTTTTTGAGAATAAGCATTCACTACTCTGGTAGTCTATTTTTCTGGTTTTTTCAACATTTCTAACCTTCTCACTGCCGTGAACCGATATATCCATTCACTAAGGTGTATGTTTCACTGCAACAGAAGCATTATTTAAATTAATATAATTCTACAAATAAAACCTAGTTTTGAAAAATTAAGTTATGATTAATACTCTCAAGGCTTATATGAATATACCTAATAATTTTTTTTATATCATGTTGAAAAAAAAAAAATTTTTATTTGTCGTTTTTAATAAATAGAAAAAAAAAACATTAAAATTTTGCCCTTTTGCTCGGCGGTCAGGGGGTTAAAGTAAAAATGGTTTTATTGAATCTTTTTTCACTATTTTTTTATGGATGGAAAACCAGCTGTATTACAATAATTCTGATTATGAAAAGAATTGTGCCACTTTCTTAAAAAGTTTGCTGTTCCCTTTGTTCTACAAAACAAGATACTCGCAATGAGGAGCTTCTCTATTTAAATTTTATTAGAAAACCTTTGTCATAGGAAAAGTAAGCAATAATACGTATCTAGAAAAAGAAAAAGCTACTTCAGCAAGGTATTTTAGTAATTATAAATAAACTTGAATTACCAGTAAGAAAAATAAAGAAATAAATGTTTATCTTTTTATGTGCACAATAACCTAAAATAAAAAAAACCCTACTATGTATAATAGGATAGGCTAAAGACAAAACAAGATTAAATTTTAATATTTAATTGGTACAAAGCATTTATTTTTAAGTAACTTTAACTTAATAAATGATTTTAAATGTATTATTAATATTTAAATGACATAAAATTATAATAATTAAAAGTTTTTCTCCTTTAAGCAAGTTTAAAATAGAAATATTGCTAATGAAATTAAAAACGAGAAAGTATTCAGTTGGATACCGAATATTCGGTAAAATTTTGTACAAGATATTTGGTATCTGGTAAAAATCCACATCTGATGCATCCCTATATTATGTGATATAGAATTTCAAAACACCTTCTTGGAGTCTAATTTAATGCATTCTTCTTAATGTGTATGTACTTTTCTTTTAGACTTAGTGCCTTTATAATTGACTTCTAGCAGTTATAAAGAATTATTTATTTGATAATATTTAATAAAAGTTTATAATTTTTTTAGAAAATATAATTTTTTAGTAGAAAATATTTATGAGGACATTAAAAATAAACTAATGCAGATTTAATGTGAATTAACTGTAAACCACATACTTTCTTAATAAAAGTCAGGGGGGGGGGAGGGGGTTTCAATTAAAATCACCATTTTTTGAGTGGTTAAAATAAAAAAAAAAAGCCATCTTTTTTTTTTTTTTTTTTTTGGGGGGGGGGGGAGTTCCAAGTTCAAATAAACATATTTTGGATGAGTTCTGCATTTATTCGAGTAATCTAATTTTACCCTGACCCAACCTCATCTATGAGTCAGATTGGCTCTTCTTTCCTTTTCTGTGTGTCAGGTTGATTTTGATTTTTTCAGATTGGCTTTTGGTTATTGTGGATCAAGTTCAATTCGAGTATACCATATACTTAAATTTTAAGGGGAAGAAAACCCAGAATAATATTTCAGTTAAAATAACTGTATGTTTTACTATGAATGAGCTTAAATATTCATTTTTCTTCATTAAAGATAAAATGAATACTAGAGACAAGATTGTAGATTATTTTTTCGTAATAGCATTAAAATATGACGCTATTTTCCATTTGTTTTGTGTTACGTTGCAAATAAACAAAAATTATTTTGTTGGGTTTAAGCCAGGTTTTAGATCAACAAAAACTATTTTTTGAGGTTCAGATGGGGTTGACTTCAAGAGAAATTTTCAGGTTTGGGTTCAGTGCTAGCAATGGTAAATTCAGGTGTAGGGCCCGGTAGTAGAAAGTTCGAGACGGGCATCGCAGATTTTCTTTTCTCTTTTGCAGATTCTTTTTCATCGAACCTTTATTTTGTTTCGCCTTATGTTTAGCTTTTATTACTTAATACAAAAAGTTAAGATTACTATTAATAAAAATTTATAAAATGCCTAAAAACGCTACAGGTAAGTGATTGCTTGATTAATTAACGCTTCAGTTATAAAAATATTTTATCTGCAGATTATTTTTTGCCCCTGAATTATCTGTCGCAGACACTTGGAGAAATTTCTGCTACTGGGGTGTAGGGGTGCATTACATTGCTGTCTCTTTAGCATCACAATATTTCCCCTTTATGCTTATTAATGTTCTAGAAGACAAATCATACTTCTGCCCCCCTACAGATCTATATAATGTCCATTCTGGAGTCTGCAGAAATCTCTCCTTTAGAAAATTCAGAATTCAACTCTAAGTACAAGACTGTCTGTATTACAGCAGTTTGCAATGCCTGTATCTCATACAATGATGCCTTTGGATAACAAAGTATTTTTGTTGTTGTTTTCTCTAACAAATGTTTTACTGAATGTGCATGATGTTTCAGCCATGTGCTCAGCCATGTTGCATTTTAATTGGACAGAAGGGTGTTTTTAAGGCATGAATGTGATTCTGTAATACATTATCTTTGTTAGCCAAGTTATCACTGGGTTTTACATGCCTTCAGTAATGGATCTGTATTCATGTATATGTGAGAGAAGATTCACAAGTATGTTTAAAGGCCTTTCAAATTATTTGTTTGAAAAAGACATATTTTAGTATATGTATGTGCATGTTCAATGCTATTGATGCATTATTCCCGCAGTACCGTCAGGTGGGGTAAAATAGGTCAGTTTTGAAAATATTCTAAAAAAAAATAAACAAATGAGTTTTATTTTTATGTTGCCATTTTTATATAATAATACTGATACTTGTCATTATTTTACATGTAAAATTAACTTCAACTTTTACTCTGCAGTTACAATTTATAACAATTTGATATTTTTGTGCTTGAAGCTTGCATGTGTTGGTCATAAAAACTTTTGATTTCAGAAAATTTAGAGCTAAGTTCACATTTTTTGATAATTCTACTAGATAAATTACTTTATCAAGATTAATTTTCTACATTTTTAAAGATATAACTGCAAAAATAAATATTTTAGGACAAAAAAGCCTGTGTGGGGTAAAATAGGTCATGTTTTGCTGCAAGTTAGGCTTAGCATACACAATGCAGGGGCCGCGCTAGCCATTCGCCAACTCGCCAAATGCGAATACGTCGCGAAATTGGCGAGAAAAAAACTATTATGGTGAAAAAGCTGGTGAATAATTTTTTTAGAGGGGCTCTTTTATTGTTGTAATCCTGTTTTGGAATGTAAATGAATTTCCGTTTTTAGCGTGAGTTCGCATACGGCCGTATTTCCAGTCTATATTTCTCCTCTTCTTCTCGGCCGGCAAAATTTACTGTTCTGTTCCGAATTTTCTGAAAATTTAAGGTAGTCGGTCCGAAAATTCGAACATAACAGTATCAAGGAAAAATTGCGAAGAAAAAATAATCAATTTCGTCAAAGAATTGTGAAAAAACACAAATTTCACCAAAAGATCACAGAAAAATGCGAATTTCGTCCAAGGATCATGAAAAAAAAACGCAAATTTTTGTCAAAGAATCGAGGGAAAAAACGTAAATTTCATCAAAGGATCGCAGAAAAGTGCAAATTTCGTACAAAAGATCGCGAAAAAACGCAAATTTTGTCAAAAGATGACAAAAAAAATGCACATTTCATTAGAAGGTCGCTAAACACCCACAAATTTCGTCAAAAAATCATGAAAAAATGAAAATTTCGTCAAAAGATCGCAAAAAAACACAAACTTTGTTATAAGATCACAAAAAAAAAAGCAAATTTCGTCAAAAGATAAAGAAAAAACGCAAATTTCGTCAAAAGATAAAGAAAAGAGATTGAGAAAGAACACATAGTGCCTGGTGGATATCCCCCCCCCCCCTTTCCGGTGCTCTGCTGTAACCTTTCAGAAAATTTGCTGTGAATTTCAGAAAAAAAATTTATACTCAGAATCACACCTGGCGTGAAAATATATGAAGATCCGAGAGAAATGTATGAGAAATAAAAATATGAATAAAATCTTTTAGTATTCTTAATAAAATAAAAACTATATTAGGAGAAATTAAAAAAAAATAATTAGATAATTCAATTTTTTAGAAAACTCCTTTTAAGAATAATTATTATAAGGTTACTAAAAAGTAACCGTATTTTAAAGTTTCATAATAATCTTATAATAATTAGTACCTAAATAATAATTAGTAATAATCTTATAACCTTATAATAATTAATATGATATATATATATCTATATGTAATATATACATATCATATATGTATGTATATATAATAAAATACAGGCAAAGTTCTTTAATCCGCACAAGTTGGGACCAAAGGTTGTGCAGATTATGGAATATTGCGGATTATGGAGTATTATGGATTACATCTCATTTTCTTATTTCTGGACACTATTTTAATTCCATATTCAGTATAACATGAAAAAAAAAAATATGAAATATAATAATTAATTTTTCTGGACACTATTTTAATTCCATATTCTGTGTAACATGAAAAGAAAAATGTGAAATATAATAATTAATTTAATATGCTATCTCAAAAAATGCATTTTTCAAATTCTTGTATTAAAAAATTGATTATATTCACTTTTATATTTAAAAATTTCAGATATTTCTTTTAAAAAATCATTTTTGGATCAAGAATTTGTAAATTTGTTTAATTGTTTACATTCATTACGCAATGCGAATTATAGAAAATTGCGGATTATGGGTGTGCGGATTATAGATCCTTGACTGTATATGCATATATACATTTTTGGCTAATAATAGACAAATTTGGCTAATGATTTTCAAATTTGGCTAATGTGTTGACTAATAGTCTTAATTTCTTAGCGCAGTCCCTGCACAATGTATATAATTGCAATTTTTCTTTTTAAATCACTTTTATGGTGATAAATATGTTTTTTCTGATTTTAAAGTAGACTGAAGCAAAATTAAAAATGCTGCTTTCAGCCATAATTTAAAATAATTGCTCCATTTCTATTTTTTCATCGTGTGGCGGCTATTAGTGGCAAAACAATGTACACATTTCTTTTCTGTGTGTCAGCGACTGGACAATACATGGCACCTTTTACTGTGTATAAAGGCAAGAATCTGTATGATACATGGACAAAAGGTGGTCAAGATGGAGCAATTTTTGCAGTGAGTCCTATAGGGCGGATGCAAGATGATATATTTGAAAAATGGATCGAACTCTTTATCGACACCATATCAAAGATGAAACTTGCACTTCCAGTTTTGCTAGTCTTTGATGGTCATGGGAGCCATTTAACATACAGAACAGTTAAAAAAGCATTAGACAATCAGGTGATACTCCTTTGTCTCCCACCTAACACAAGCCATGCCCTACAGTCTCTTGATTTTGGTGTTTTTGGGACTCTAAAGTTGTCATAGAAAAGAGTTCTAAAGAACTGGTATCGGGAGAGTTGATTGCAGAATGTATCAAAAGCAGTTTCCCCTTCATTGTTAAACAAACTGTTTGAAAAACTTCCATCAGAAAATGCAGTTGGAGGGTTTAAAGGGAGTGGCTTGTTTCCCCCTAAGAAAGAGGTTGCGTCAGGGGCGTGCCTAGCGGGGGGGTGTTGGGGGTGTAACACCCCCCCACTTATTTGGAAGAGTTGGTAAAATTTAGAATAGTCGGAAAGTTAAGAACACACCCTGCAAAAAGTCCCCTCTCCCGTCGTCAGTATCATTTCAGTTCTCTGTTGTCTGTCTTTAAGGGTCTATTCCAATCCAAATTGCTTATTTTCTGATACATTTTTAAATTCATTTTTGCTCTCAATTGCATCAAACTAGGAAATTGTCTTATTTAGAAACTACATAATGTGCCATGCTTCTCGATTTTTTCATAAATGCAGAAAATGTTGTAAAAAATGCTGTCAAAGTTGACGTTTTGAACCGAATTTTCCGAAGCGGTAGATCTGGGAATGAAAAAAATGGTCATACTGAGAAAATAATTGTTTAAAACTCAAATTCTAATTAATTGAGTGAAAAAATGAAATCACACGGCCTCTTATACATCTCTTCAAAAATCACCTCAGCATGTTTCATCTTTTTACTTTTAAAAATGAGTCTGAAAATGTCTCAGAAATTTCGGCTGTTAAGGGTGGAAAAATATTTTTTCGAATACACCCTTGGGGAAAAGAAAGAACTTCTCATGGAAGATTGTGTATGATTCTGTGTGGCAGGGACAGGCTGTCAGAAAGCGGAGGTGATAGAGAGAGAGAGAGAATCGCGTTTCTGAGAATTTGAGACTTTCGTGAAAGGAAGGGGGAGGGGAGGGGGTTGTTGCAATCTCTATTGTAAGTTTTCCCATGTATCATCTTTAATTGCTCCCTTCTGCTATGGACTGATTCTTAAGCTGCGTACGCACCATCCTTCTACCTGTTATCAGTGTCGGCTTCGTTCTTTGTGGCCACGCGGTGTCTTTGATTTTTAACGACTTTAGCAGGAAAGGGACTGATGTCCGGCAAAAGAGGAACCTTTCCTTCAAGTAGAGTCGAGCTCCTTATCTCCTGACCCATTGTTGATTCCCCTCATTCTTTTGTGAATAAACCGCAGATGGGTTCAGAATAAAAGATTTTCCAAGAAAACTAGAGAAGTAAACAAAATACGCGTGCATACGCAGCCTTAGAATTTGGTGATCTCTTGACTCTGGATTTGGCGCTAGTTATTTGAGGTTGCTGCATTTAAAAGATGAAGTCACGGACACAGAAAAAGAGCGATTTGCAAAAGTTTATTTTTGTCGCATAATTCAGTGAAAATTTTATGCACACACTGTGATCGCGTATACACACATTTCACAGAAAAAAATTAATTTATATCGCCATATAAGAAAATTTCATCCGAATGAAAACATCGACCTCCAGAAAGGAAAACGGATTCAATGTACAATATGTAGATATTTCTGCATTTCTAAGAGGCCTGCATAGTCATATTCAAACACATCATCCAGCTGTAAAATTATCTTTTGAAAAGGCTCCTGTATAGCCCCTCTCCCCCCCCCCCCCAAAAAAAAGCCGGTTTTATTTTCAAATTATCATAGACACATGAATTTTGTAGACAGGTACATCTGGAATAGTAATCATGCTTAAAGTACGTGTTACTCTTTTTGTGAGTGGGTGAGGGCGACCATCTTTAAACCTCATCCGTTGAAAATTCCAAAATCAGAGCATTTAAGCATCATCACTCTTCAGGTTAGTTCTAACTGTGTCCAAAATTTTTAGTAGTGAGTGGGTGGAGGCGACCATCTTTAAACCTCATTCGTTGAAAATTCCAAAATCAGAGCATTTAAGCATCATCACTCTTCAGGTTGGTTCTAACTGTGTCCAAAATTTTTAGTGTCTATGATTATTTGCAGACTCAAAGAAAAATAATATTTTTTGTCGCAGGGAGGGGGTGGGGGGAGGTAGACCATGTTCTCTTAAAATTTTCAATAAAAGAGTACTTAATCTTTCTTGAATCTTTCAAGAAAGGAATACTTTTGCATGATTATTATTTAGCTCTGCTTCTTCTTGAATTCGGTTCAAAACGGCGACTTTGACAGTATTTTCTAAAAACCTTTAACAAAAGTAAATATATATATATATATATATATATAATGATGGGAAACGTATTTCGATTACAAAGTTTCTGAATAAGAACACCTGCCAGTTTCATGAATTTCCGAATAAAAATGAATTTAAAAATGTGTCAGAAAGTAGCTTTGAATTTGAGAACAGCCTTAATAATAGTCGCATTTTTGGGAGAAGGGAAGCAATCAGGGGCTAATAATAAATTTTGAGGTTTGTTTACTATGCTCCTATAGAAGAATTAAGTGACTGAATTGATATTATTTATTAAAATACGAAAAAAAATTGGTAAATTGTTTTAGGTATGCTAAGTTTCTTATTATTCGCCAAACTAGCAATATGTAGCCAAATCTTGTTTCGATTACACACCAGGTAGATTTATCCATAAGGAGCTACTAATATATATCTTATTTTTATCAATGCGGTTTTATTTATAGAAACATAAATTCCGAAGTACTTCAACATTCTTAAATTGTTACTTTTGAGAACTGGTTAATGTACGGTACATCCGTACACATTTCCTTTTAAATCGTAAGCAGAATCCTAATTAATAACAGGATTCTCAACTCTACTTATATAGTAAAATAATTTTAAAAAAATTACACATACTGAATAACAGCATTTAATTTAGACTGTGGTTAAGGAGAATGCAGGTGAACACTTAAGATTTTTAGTGATTTTTATAAATTCACAGTATTGTAGAACAGTTGACTCCGTCGCTGAGGGGGGGGGGGGGGCTTTCGCAAAGCCTTTCTCACCCCCGATCTTGCAGTTGGCAAAATTCAGTTCACACCCCCCCCACTAAAACAGCCTTCGGCACGCCCCTGGGTTGCGTACAAACAAGTTCTAGAAAACTATGCTGCAAAGCCAAACCAAACTGATGTAGATGAACCAGTGGTATCAACTTCTAATGTAGTTGTGAATACATCTAGGATCTCAACAACAAATGAACTGTCTGTATCTTTCTACAGGGAACAAGATGAATCAAGTTTAGGTTCTCCTTTTAAATACATAGAAGCTGCAATCATAAGCACATTATCACCAGCACCATCAACATCTTGCAAAGATGCAGTGAAGAATGCCCAAAGAAAAAGAACTCGTATGAAAAGAAAAACTGGTTAAATTCTCACAACTGCAACAACACTGGATAGACTTCATGCTGAAAAAGTCCACAGGGAAAATAAAACAACTAAGATGTCTCTAAAGAAAAAGAAGAAAAATGCCAACTTTTCTTCAGAAGAAAATACAACATGCTCTGATTCAGAACAGATTGATAATGATCATTCTTGGATGCAAGTAGTTTTTTGGGGGAAAAACAAAACAAAGAAAATATTTCATGGCATCATACTTTCACAAATTAATGATGCCTACATTGTAAAAATTGCCAAGCAAAGTGGAAGTTCTCACTTTGTGTTCCCGGAAATAGATGATATATCTGAAGTTGATGTATCACAAATAGTTGGTCCTTCACATTTCAGTTCCTTCCAGAACATGAAATGAACCACAGGGGACAGTATTTTTTTCTATAAGTTTTCTTGCTCTTTCTTTTCACATTTATGTGCATATTTAGATAAATAGTATTCAATAAATTGTGCAATAGAATCTGTTTTTAGCATGACTTATTTTACCCCACCCTATGGGGTAAAACAAGTCATAAACAACACATTTTAAATCTTGTTTATCAGTTCCAAAAATTTATTAATTCAGAAGTATTTCTCTTAAAATGTTATAAGAAGTGTCCATTTGCATATTCTGAGCTGTTTTTTCAGTGGTGGAATTATTATTATTTTTTTCCTTATAAAGGTGCAATTGTAAAATGTGCTGTTTTTTGACCTATTTTACTCCATGTGACCCTACTTTAATGGGCCTTTTTTTTTACCCTATTAATACCTTTACCCTACTACTAACCTTACTTTGCATGTCAAATTGAAATTTCTTTGAAATTTAACAGACATCAAATTTGGAAGAAGAAGTACTTTTTCTTTCAGTTGTTCAAACTGTCACATGTCAAATTAAAACCCTTTCATTGAAAAATGATTTAAAAACTTATTTATTCATCTTAATGTTAAATCTTCAGTTTATTTTGCTGGTTACTTAAATGCGTTATTTATCTAAATACATATATTTTTATTTATTTGTAGGATGAAGCAATAGCCAAACATTTTCTGAATCCAAATGAAGAACGAATGTTATATAAAAGTTATGAATCAATACTTGTGAAGTTTTGTCAAAAATTTCAACCTCCTATGCCAAAGAATGTTATAGTAAGGCAAATTAATTGTTATTATTTATAGAATAAAAAGTTTGGGAGTAGAATTCCATCAAATATGAAAATTTCTTATTTTGTAGTCTAATTATTAATATTATTCTATTCATATTATTTTCATGTAATAAAAATTTAAATTAGCAGTATTTTAAATGGCTGAAATTTAATAAGTGATGTTGTCTCTTTTAGAATTACAGGTACAGTACAGCCCCGATTATCCACGTAATTGACTGGCAAGGGTGCCGCAGATAACCCGAAAAAGACTGAAAATGGGGTGCAAGCATGAAAAAAAGAAAATTCAACATAAAAACTATGTTTTAGAACATAATAAAACGTTAAAATACATACATATGCACAGTACAACAGAAACTTTTGCTTTACGTCTAAATCACTAAAATAAAGAACGGTAAATAACAAACAATGCCATACATATTGTACAAAAAGTGTTGAGTTACACGTTTTTTTAAAAATTAGTCACTTGTTTTTGCTTCTTGCTTTGGAAACACCTTTTCTATCTCAAAAATGAAGCTATTCTTTTTATGCTCCCCTGGAATTTATCATAATAGTCTTATTTAATTGTTAAATATTTTAATTGTTGTGTTTACGTTTTGTTAATAAAATCAAAAAAAGACATCAAGACTTTATATCTAATATTTTAAACATGGCAACCGAACCTAGAAATATTTTTCTATTACTTTCGAATACATGAATTTTTCTGATTATATTTATTAGTAGGGCTCATTGTATTTTCCTTGCTGCTGAATTAAATAAAAAAAAAAAAAAAAAATTGCTTCGCGGATAAACCGCACCGCGGATAAACCGCACCGTGGATAAACCGCACCGCGGATCATCCGCTTGCGGATGATCGGGGCTTTACTGTACTTCCAGTAGTGGGATTCAAATAATTTAACAAATGGTTCTTTGACTGAACACCTTATTAAAGTATAAAAGAAAAAGGAAAATGAAGTGTCATGCATAATTTATTATAGTTATGTAACTCTTTCCTGCATTATAAGTATAAGAATCTTGATCTCTTACAGCAGTAAAAAAAATTTTCCTGAACATGTTTCCCTCTAAAAAGTATGCAATATATTTAATGAATATTCAACGATCATGGTGTATTGATCAAAATTTCTATTAGACTATGCATCAAAAGCAAAACAATATTTAAGTATTGCGCGGCAGCGCAATACTTATTTATTTCCAGTATCATGTCTCAATGTTAATTTAACAAAGAAAAGCCTATGGAGATCATAACTTTTACATTTTTTCTTCCCACCTTTTTGTCCCTGATGCCACTCATTTTTTATTCTTTACTAATTCTAATGATATTATAAATTTAAAGTGTAAAAACCTTTGCCTGACATCAGGGTCAAAACGAATGGTAAATTGCCTTTGCATATAGGTGAATTATAACCTAGAGAGAAACATGGGCCAATTTTTTTTTTACGTTATTCAAATATTTTTCTTAATAATTCCAAATTTCGCTTTTTCATTGAGAATCAATGGATATTTTTCATAGAAAATGTAACATTTTTTCTTCATTGTTGCAAAAATTTCAAAAGCTGTAATAATAATTTATTTCTTTTTTCAATTCCTACTATTATTTCACACCCTCCCTATATTTATTTATTTATTTATATATCTTGTTCAAATTTTCAATCGTTAATAAAATACTTATTAATTCATCCTATCAAGTTGAAATAAATTTTTTTTAACTTTTACTGGATGACAATTGGTGTTAATACAGTTTTTTCAAATATTAATTCATTAATTTAATTTTAATTAATTAATTTTAGTTTTACATGGGAGACAAAATAGTGGCCATTGGCTATTGAAGCATTTAATGCATCTTCATATTTATAAGGGGGTTACCATAAGGGGGACCCTGTTCTGTCGCAAATACCGCCAAGTTTGTCACCAACTTGGCAATATGTTGCCAAATTTGGCAACCAAAAGTGACGCCAACTTGGCAATATCTCTAATATTTCGCCAAATTCCCATAGACTTCCATTGTAAACCTACTTGCTTATAGAAAATCAACAAATTGAGATATTTTAATGCAACAAAAACTAATATTAGCTTAAGGGATTACATTAAATTTTTCTTTGATGACCTAAGTAGGAATTGACTTTTAAAACAAAATTTTTATATTACTTGTTAGTTGAAAGATTTCCACATGAAATATTAAATTGAACTAGTTTTTTTTTTTTTTTTTCAAGAATTAAAAAGGTGAATATGGTGTCATAGTGGAAATAAAAAAGATATTTTCAGAATAAGTTTTTGCTTTGGTCAAGTTTATGTTTTAGTAAAAATTTTCAAATGGATAGCTATTTTTACGCAGGTAGCGAACTTAGTGAGGAATTACATAACTTAAATTTTAAAATGTATTTTATTTCCGAGATGAGAACTATTTATACCCCAAGTTAAATTTAGGTAATCATTTTCTGTTGTGTTTACATCACCCCATCGGGAGAGAATAAGGTAACAAAATTTAAGTAAAACTTTTATTTTTTACTGTATCACAGCAATAATATCGTTAAATATTAGCAGTAAGGATTCAACACAATTTATTTTTGCATTCATAGCATTCCTGAGTGGGAAATGGGTTATCTAAATTTAAGTGAAGTTAATTTTTTATGTTTTGATTATAGATTTTGGTACTTGTTAGTTATCCCGTCGTCCAATTTCGCCAAATTATGCAAATTGACATAATTTTTATTTTAAATAACAAAAGAACAAATAAATTAGTATAACATTAATAAAAATACAAATAAAACGTCGAAATAAAAATCACTTTATAACGTAAACATGTGTTGATAAGTAAATGTGACATTTACGATCAACCATTATTGGCATTTAATCTTACAATTTGGCGAAAGTAATTTGGTCGATGGGATAACTAACAAGTACCTAGATTTTTTACGTTCAGATTGGAAGTTTTTGTCCAAACTGCAGCAAACCTGCATTGCTACAGTGGTGAAATATTTTGAATTATACATTGGTAAACTGCATCACACATTGTGATGCAATACCGCATACATCAAAGCCTGATGATGATACCCTGTATTTATTTTGAAATGAGTTCATCTGAATGCGGTAGTTATTAAAACTTGACATATTAATCAAAAACATAATTTAAAGAACAAATTTAAAAAAAAAAAAAAAAAAAAAAAATTATTTCCTACATTGTTTAAGCCCAAGAAGGGACAGATAATAAGATATTTCATTCAATTAGTTCTACATTTAATGTTAAATTTTTGTAACAAATTAGTGAAACCAATTGAAGATTAAAAAATAAAAATAAATTCATACAATATGATACTTAAAACACCCTATAAAATTAGATTCTTTTCAAATGAAATCGAAATAAATCTTAGACTTTTTTAAAGTTTTGTATTTTGCATGCATCTTACCATTTTATGTACAATTGTCATAAACATAATACAAAATCTGTAATACAAATATTTGCAATTAAAAATGGAAGAAGTCTGAGATTTATTCCGATTTCATTTGAACGAAATCTAAATTTTTAGGGTGTTTTAAGTATCATATTGTATGAATTTTATTTTTTAAACTTCAATTGGCTTAACTAATTTGTTAAAAAAGTTAACATTAAATGTAGAACTAATTGAATGAAATATCTTAATATCTGTCCCTTCTTGGGCTTAAACAATGTAGGAAATAATTTTTTTTTTTTTAATTTGGTCTTCAAATTATGTTTTTGTTTAATATGATATATCATTAAAATAAAAAGAATACAATTCTCTATTTTTCCAGAGCACCAGCTGTGAGATTACTTCTCACAGTTTGTAAATTTAATGTATTTTTGTTCCTTTTTCAGCTATTTTTTTGCATCAATATCTATTTAAATTCAATCATTGTGTTCCAACTCCAATATTAATTTTTTATCAATCACACCCTAATGCTTTCACTGACATCTCCTTCACGCAGATTTGCTGTGTGGTCTTTCTTTGCCGTTGGCATGTATTATGATGACATCATTGATGCGCTTCGTGGCTCCCTTCCCTGACGTAATCGTTCTGCAATATCTGACGTCTATAGGAGGCATGCGTTAGTTTCGTTTTTGCAAATTGGTTATAACCTTTTCAAATCTGCAGCTTTTCATTTGTTTTTCATTAATTTTGTCATAACTTTTAATTTAGCTAATCAATTTAAATCTGCCGTTTAATTACATTTGAGTCCCTGTACTTGTCATTTCTAAACTGAAACCCGTTAATTTTCAGATCAGAATTTAGTTTGATGTGGTCCTGAAAAGGTGTAGTTTTCTAACGCATTTATATCGGAACATGATCTTGCCTGCCTGCTGTTCGAATGCCGTCTAAAACAGTTTGCTAAAAGAGTATGTTACCGTACTAAGGGTCGTATGTTCATGATGTGGATATATTGTCATGCCCAAATTAACTCAAATAATCTGTGCTGCACTCTTCTAAAAATCTAATGGAATAGTTCAATGAATTTTTATGCTTCTCTTTTTATAAGAAATTCCAATTTTTAATATCTATGTGGTGACTAAAAGCAAAGACTATTTATTAATTTTCCTCTGCTAACCAATTAGAAATAAAGTTTCAAATGAAAATCAAATTTCAAATTAACTGCTTAAATTTCCAAGTATTAATTATAGAAATAAAGTTATGGTTATTCTCCAAAAAATGCCTCATCATTGTCTTCGACAGTTTAAAAGTTCTTAAAGTAAGAATGTCCTTTATTTTTATATTTTTAACGATCATCAATTTATTCAATAATCCAGCAATGATAATTTAACCATATACAACACATTCTCGCCACACCAGCGGTTGTGTGATTTATTTTTTAATCACTTTTTCTATGTAGGAGTAGGGTCCTAAACATCATTTGATTTTTATAAATTAGTTCATTGTGTCCTATTTTCTTATTGATTTTTTTGATAGAGGATTCTAAAAATCATTTATAAGAAAGCAGCAACATATGGGCAGTAAAATTTCATTAGTTGAGAACCCGATAGCAGAAAGTTCAAGACGGGAGATTTTCTTTTCTCTTTTGCAGATTCTTTTCCACCAAACCTTTATTTTGCTTTATATTATGCTTTATTACTTAATATGCAAAAACTTAAAATTATTACTAATAAAAATGAATAAGTACATAAAGACATTACAGGTAAGTGATTGTTTGATTAATTAACACTTCAGTTGTAAAATATTTTACCTGCAAATTATTTTCTGTCCCTGAAGTATCTGTTGTAGACATTTGGAAAATTTCCTACTACTGGTGTTGAGAATATTTGGGACAAAACCAGACTTGAGGCTATATTATGGGGCCTGCGATTATCATCAAAACAGAAATTTGAAAAGTTGCAATTGTGAAAATAATACTCTTTCACAAGTAAGCTGAATGATTACTGCCAAGTTTTGTAATATGGGCTGCCATAGTTTAACAAAAGCTTCGATTCTGAACATTCACTGTGTGTTCAAATTACTATTCTCATATAAAGATACTCATCAGAACATCACAGCACTGGAATTCTAAAAATAATAATAACAACCAATAATAATAACTAAAAATAATAATAACAATTATTTTGGTGTTCTGCTGAATTTTATGCCAGCTACTGGTCTTTTTAGGGACTAAGTGAGGATGTTTCCTCTTTCATTTTTGGGTGATAGCACAATAGACCCCTGGTCGTGGTGCTTTGACTCAGCCCCCCCCCCCCCCCCAAGTAATACAGTACAGTATCTTGGTGTTTGTGCGCTGTAGTTATCAATCACTGCATTACTTCCCAGTCAAATCAGTGCTGTAGTTGTAAATAATAATAATCAATATAATAAAAGTGCAAAGCATTTGACTGTCATCAACAGTTCTGGGATGACCGCTTCACTTTTTATATGCCAAGCAGACATTTCGGTACTTTTATGTTAACAGGGCACAGGGGATAAATCACCAAATATTGTTCCATCGCTATCATTTCATTTAAAATATAAACTTATCACTCATTCCATTTAAAATACATAACTTTCATTTAAAACACATATATCAAACTAATTTAAAATACACTTCTTTCATCTCTAATAATAGAAGCTTAACTCATGTGACTGTTATAACCAAATACGTGCTGACAGCTTCACTTTCCATATGATAAGCAGCCAATCAAAATTATCAAAATTTAATCAAAATTATTTTTTCCAATAAAACTGCACAAAAGTTAATTTTTCGAAAGATCATTCAAAAATAATTGATTTTTAAGCGATAAATTACATTCAGATATGGATATATTCTGAGGCAACTTCAGTTGAAATTAGGAGAACAGCTCAATATCTCATTCCATCTAAGTAAACAAATAATAGCGATTCGTTCATTTTGGCGATTAAAAATATTAAGCCATGAAGGTAATCATTCGGAAAGCGGGTTCTCCAGAGAGGAATTTAAAATAATTAACCTGTTTGTGATTTTTATAGCTTTCAAATCATGAGGCAGAATGCAGATTTGTTCATGATGTCATTTGCCTATGAACCAACAAAATAAATTTTAGATTTAAAATCGAGCTCGCTATTCATTGAACGGAAATATTTTCTTTGAGATGCAGGCTACAAACATTTCTCAGTTATTTTTTGCATTTTAAATGATAAATTCACAGTAATTTTGTTGACCCTGACGCTGGATCACTTTGCTGTCGTATTAACTGAAATGCGCCAATAAGCAGAGGACCCAATTACAGAAGATTGCTTAATATGTTAAAATTGCCGCATTAGTGAACGTATTACAATTGATATGCAGACGAACATGAAACAAAATGCCTAAGTGAGTTAAGTGGTTTTTGACTAGAAAGATGAAATACATAACATAAAAAAATATATGAAATGCTGCCATAATCGTAAAGAATTTTTCATTTATCGGTCAAAATCTTCCATTTTGGCAAAAGATTAAGTAAATAAATTAAATTATAAATAAAAGTAACATGTTGCAATTCTTAGCATATATTTAAGGGTGGCCAAACTGGTAACCCTTAAATAGGTAAGAGTGGCTAGTAATAAAAAATAGGGTATACGCTATAGCTACCTTAAAAAACTGAAGGTATATGCTACACTATAGCTTTACTTTAAAATCAGAAGTTATATGGAGGTTCTTTTAGAAAATCTAGAAGGTATACTGCATATACAACCACTGTATACCCTACCTTCCACTACATCAACTTAATAGATATTGAATAGAATTTGAAGGTACACACTAAACTTACTCAATTTTTGGAAAATATATATTTTTTTCTTTTTTGCTAGAATATAATAATTGCCAAAGCAAGTGCTTTATATATTTTTAAATGAATGAATACAAATATGTCAAATTACAATGAAAATTTTGAATTTATGTTGTCAGCTTACTAAAATTCAATGAAACTTTTTTTTTCTTGTTAATTACGATGCTAGTCAAAGAAAGTGCTTTATATTTTTTCAAATGTATGAACCCAATCTAATAAGTTATAATAATACTCAATTTTGAACGTGCCTAGTAAGCTTGCAAAATTTCAGAGAACTCTTTTTTTTCTTTCTTTCCACCCCCCCCCCCCCCAACTTTTTTTTTTGACTTGTGTTAGGTGTTTGGTATAAAATAAACAGTAGAATTTCAGGAACATATCCAGCAATAATTTCTACTATAATTTTCTACAAAAGTGAAACAATTTTAAAATTTCTCGTACCATATATTATTATTGCTATTATATATTACTTTAATTTTAAGTCAGACTAATATTTCATGTACAAGCCTTCTGAGGAATAAATAATTCCTTTTAATTATCATATAACTAACATAAGTTAAAAAGAGCTGCTAAAAATTGTAGAATTTCTTTAATAAATATAGCTATAGTTTCAACTTTATTATTTTGCTTTATTTACTTATTTTGATAATTTATTTTATTTACTTCATTTTTAGGGTTGCTCATTCCATTATTTCAAGAGATTTTATTTAAATAATTCTGTGATGGACTATCATCCAAAAGATATTGTGTAAGTTGAACTTTACAAATGAAATCATATAAAGATACATTGTGTTCAAAATAATATAGATAGATAGAGAGATGGAAGAATGGAGTAGTGCTGGTGTATAAAGATAAATTTCAGATATCAGAAAGAATTTATTAACATTTTCAGAAGAAAATTAATTGAATAGTTTAATTAGATAATTCTTTGTTGTTATTTTATAAACTGTCATAGAATAATACTGGTATGTTAAACAAAATTATATAAGCCTTAATTATCAAAAGGAATAACTTATTAATATTTTTAGATAGAAAATTATGTTTAATCCATAATTAATAAGTTTAATAATTGTTTTATATGTAATCCTGAAAAATGTTCTCTCACTGGAGTGCTGTTTTTAATGATATTCTTTTAACTATCAACAATAGTTTATTTATTAAAAAATAAAGTTTAAATTATGTGTTTTATTTATTCTTTTGCACAATTTAAAAAAAAAAAAAACTAGAAAACAGGAATTCTGCTTTTTCAGAATTTAGTGTCGCCTCTGATGAAAAAAAATATATGTATAGATAAATAGTACAAAACATATTTCAATTTTAAGACTTAAAGCACAGACTTTATGTAAAATGACGTCATTCGCATCCGCTTAAGAATTCCACGTTTACGATCCACTCTTAAACATCTACAGTAAAGCATGCGTAGGATGTCACTATCTCAAAGTAATACACAAATGCAGCAAAAAGATGCCGTCATTAAAGAAACTGGACAAAAAAAACGGCTATCTAATGATTCAAAGGCATTCATTTGTTTGTAATATTAATATAGACGATTTCAGTCGTGACGTCAGCCATGACGTTTTTGTTGGAAACTGACTCTAAACAAACGGTTGCTATGTTGTATTTTCTATTTTGTTTGTGTGTTGCAGCTATATCTTATATCTATATCTCACATCTAAGTGTTTTAATACTTGATATGTACTGGTAACATTTTCCACGATTTATATTTAAAAAGAAATGATGCATAGCAACCGTTTGTTTGAAGTCAGTTTCCAACCGAAACGTCATGACTGACGTCACACTGAAAGGGTCTACAGATATTTAAAATTAAATATAGTTTATAATAGCTCCATGTTTTATTATTCGTAGAAATTATTCGTTTATATTTTTTTCAAAATAGCACGTATTTTAATTACATTTTCTTTCGGTTGTTATGAGAAATTGGCAACAAAAAGATATAATTGCTATTTTTTAACTATTTTTCCTTTACTTTCTACATAAATGGAGTACTTGAGTTGCCAAAATTAAACAAATGGTGCTAAAAACTACAAAAAAATTAATCTTTCAAAAATAAATGTAGGTACAGTTTTCAAACAAATTGCATTTAAAAGTACTTTTTTTTTTCCCAGTACGACGGTATAAACATTGAAAATGTGCGATGTTTAGAAATTAAAAAAATTGCTATAGAGCATTTAATTGTACAATGATGCATCTGCTTTGTTTATTGCTAGCCTCTGTAAGGTAACGTTATTTTTTGGAGACAAAATAAGCTGGGAGAAAGAAATAGCATACCATTCCGGGGGCTAAAAACTGTAAATGGTTGTTATATTAAATCTTTGTTTCCCATATTTTTTTGCATTTTGATGTAATAACAGCTTAGAATATCAAATTTTGATGTAGACTTTTATTTAATTACCAATTAAGTATATTTTAACTTTTTTTTTCCCTAGCTTTAATATATATCTTGCTTTCTTTCCATTATTTGCACAAAACTTTTATTTAAAAAGTGTGATTTTCAGTTCAAGTGTGAAAAATCATTTTCCCTAATTTCAGAATTGTTTAAAGTTTTGCGATTTTTACATGTATTTTTTTTTACTTTATAAACTTATGATTTGTATCCAAGTAATGATTTTGATACATGTATCTATTTGATTTATCAATTGTAATATTATCAGAATTAATTGTTAATAAGTTTGATCATATCATAATACAGTTTTTGAAAATATCCTATTCTTAATTATATTTTTGTACTATTGATAGTATGGCCAACTCCCTTTAATCCGTTATACATACTCGGCTGTAAACAATGAAATGTATAGTTAAGATTTTTTTTAAATGTCTACTTTTTAAAAATATTAATTTAATCAAATTTTCAGTTTAATCCTTGCTTCTCTCTGGACTACAGGGATGAGATTCTTTCGACTTTTATCGGAATTTCCGACTTTTCGTAAATTTTTGAGAAAATTTTTATCTGTAAAAAAAAAAAAAAAAAAAAAAGGCTTTTGCCGTTTTTTTCTTTCTGGCAGCGAAAATTTGCGCCAAATGAGACATATCGAGTCAGAATTGCAGCGCCACTTTCTCCGTGATTCTTTGACGAAATTCGCATTTTTTTTTCGTGATCTTTTGATAGAATTCATGTATTTTCCTCGATCTTTTGTAGAAAATCGCATTTTTTCCGCTTTCCTTTGACGAAATTCACGTTTTTTTTTTTTCGCGATCCTTAGACGAAATTCGCGTTTTTTGCAGCCTTTTGACGATTTACGTTTTTTTTCCGCTATCCTTGAAACTAAATTCGTATTTTTTCAGCGGCCCTTTCACAATCTTTTCACGAATTTCGCGTTTTTTCCACGATCTTTAGGCAAAATTCGCGTTTTCCCTGCAATCTTTTGACGAAGTTCACGTTTTTCCCGCGATCTGTTGACGAAATTTGCATTTTTCCCACGATCTTTCGATGAAATTCACGTTTTTCCCGTGATCTTTTGATGAAATTCGCGTTTTTCCCGCGATTTTTTGACGAAATTCACGTTTTTCCCGTGATCTTTTGATGAAATTCGCGTTTTTCCCGCGATTTTTGGACGAAATTTGCGCTTCTCTTGCAATCTTTTGACGAAATTCGCACTTCTCCCGCGATTTTTTGCCAAAATTCGCGTTTTTTCCGCTATCTTTTGACGGCATTCGCTTTTTTTCAGTGACCATTTGACGAAATTCACATTTTTTTCGACCCCTTTGACAAAATTTGTGTTTTTTGCCTGTTTTGTGCAAAATAGGATTTCGCGCGCGGTCTTTTAGTTTTTTAGCAAATTTTAGCTTACGCGTATTTTTAGACATTTTGTTCTTTACCCCCACTCATGCCTGGGACTATAAATTAAGCAAGTAACAAATCAATAATTTTAACAAATTATGTTAACTTTTTTTTATCAAAACTGTCTTTCATTTCTGAACAGGAAATTTTTGAATGAGCTGCAAGATAAAATTTTCAGAAATAAATCTAAAATATTTAAATAAACAGCAATTATGTCATTGTTTCAGAAAATAGAAAATGAAAACTAATCAATAATGAATGTGCATTTGAATTTGTATATTTAAATATATAAGCTTATTTTATTGTTAAGTATTATTTGATTAAGCTTACATTGCTTACTTTTGAGAAATTTTTAAGCTTTTTTTTTTTTGTTGAAAAGATATTTTATTGCCAAACTTATTTGAAATCATTATCGTCCCAATTTAACATTAGTTCATGCATTAATAATGACACCTTATTTTGTATCTGCAAAAGAAAAATCTAAACAAGCAATGCCCTATAATCTGCACAAGCTTTGGTCTCTGACAGATAGTACGTACTGACAGTACTGTGAAACACTGTGCTATCATATTGTTATTGTGCATTCTAAGATTATACCAAAGAACTTTTATTGTTATTCAGTCAGGGAATCAGTAGTAGAAATTTGCACAAAATCTATACACATTTTTAAGTGATGTCGCTGAGCTTTTAAAATTCTGAGTCTCTGGCCCCCAGGCACTTAAAAAAACTGGGTCTTATTTTACAAATGTGAGTGCTCTTTTAGAAATAAAACAGATTTAATACAAAATATGCCTCTTTTCTTATCCTTTAAGAGAAAAATTATGCATTATAAAGGACCCATAAAAATTATTTTTATGCATCCTCCTCCATTGTTTTTGCTTAAATGATATGCTATAGATAGCGCATCCCTGGCATCACTGTTAATGCATACATTCTTTATTCAAACTAATTAAAATAAATAAAAAAAATACACATATATTATAATGCAAGCAAAAATTGTGTGTGTGTGTGTATGTAAATTTTATCTTAAAAACGGCTCTAATGATTTTGACTAAATTTTGTATTTTACCATTTTCAGGCATGAGAAGACCATTGGGCTAGGTCCTGTGTTCGAGAAAATTCGATTAATGGGTCAGGGTCAAGCTAATTATATCTAAAAAACTGCTCAATCGATTTTGACTAAATTTTATATCCAATCGTTTTTGGGCATGAGAAAAATATTGGGCTAGGTCACATGTTCGAGAAACTTTGATTAGTGGGTCATTTTTGGGTCACTTCGGGTCAAGCTAATTTTATCTAAAAAACAGCTCTAACGATTTTGACTAAATTTTGTAATCTACTGTTTTGGATTACAAGAAGACCAATGGGCTAAGTCACATGTTAGAGAAAATTCGATTAGCAGGTAATTTTTGGGTCACTGTGGGTCAAACTAAGTTTATCTAGAAAATGGCTCTAACGATTTTGATGAAATTTTGTGTTCTATCGTTTTCGGGCACGAGGATACCATTGGGATAGGTTGCATTTTCAAGAAAATTCAATTAGTGGGTCATTTTGGGTCACAGTGGGTCAGATGTCAAGCTAATTGAATATAAAAAGAGGCGCAAACATTTTGACAAAATTTTGTAATATACTGCTTCTGGGCATGAGTTGACCATTGAGCTAAATCACATGTTCGAGAAAAATCGATTAGTGGGTCACTGTGGGTCAAGCTAATTGTATCTAAAAAATGAATCAAACAATTTTGACAAAATTTTGTACTATACCGTTTCTGGGCATGAGAAGACCATTAGTTGAGAAAATTCGATTTGTGGGTCATTTTTGGGTCACTGTGGTTCAAGCTAATTGTATTTAAAAAACAGTGGCGCCAACTTTTGAAAAATATTGGGTGGGCTCAAAACTCTTTTAGGGTAATTGACAGTACCATTTTGTTTTCTTTGAAAGTTTGTGAAAAGATGATATTTCAAGATAAGTTAGGAATTTGAGTAGAATATAAAATTACAATTTTATTTATATTCTCATGGGTTTTCATCTTATGGACTATAATATTTACTATTGTCATAAATTTGACTACAAATTAAAATGCAAAGAACTAAAAGATATTAAAATGTGCATTTAATGCAAATACCCTAAAATGCTTGCCTAAAGTGCTATTTATTTAAACTATACCGGATGATTAAAACAAGATACAATTTCTTGAATCACTGATAATAGAAATATATAATTCCAATTACAAAAAGTGTAGAAATCAAGTACTTCTTTCAGATATGGCATTTATTTAAAAAGGGTCTGCATGAACATTAAAATACGAAATTTAATTTTAATATGGCCTCCTTTTCAGATAACGTATATTTAGAAAAAGTTTGACATTAGAAGGAAGTCCTAAGAAGGACAATTAAAAAAAAAAAAATTCTTTTACGGACCAAATATCCTAAGTTTTTATATTTTATGAATTTTCAGTATTTTCTGGTGCTAAAAAAAAGGCGCCTGAGCTGATGCATGTTCAAAATTGTCTTAAAACTCTTTGGCAGCCTTTTCTGAAAGATCCTTTAACCCAAAAAACTGGAAAGTTCTGAATAACAACAACTGCCAATTTAGTGCATTTAGGAAGAAAAATTAATTCCTGAGTTAGCAGGAAATATTTTTTTAGAGAAAATTGTTTGTATGTCTTTTAGGATGAAGGGGGGGGGGTGGGGAGAGGACAGGTTGTGTTCTAGGCTCTGGTGTGTCTGATTGCCATCTTTACTGTATTTTCAAACAAAATAATTTTGTGAATGCCAACCAAATAATTTCTTTTCAGCGATTGAAAAATAAATAAATAGAAAAATGATAATTGAGTGGGTTGGAAGAACAAATTTTTGGGTGGGCTCGGGCCCCACAGGCCCATATAAGTTGGCGCCACTGCTAAAAAACGACTCAAACAATTTTGACAAAATTTTGTATTATATTGTTTCTGAGCATGAGAAGACAATTGGGCTAAGTCACATGTTCAAGCAAATTCGATTACTGGGTCATTTTGGGGTCACTGTGGGTCAAGCTAATTGTATCTAAGAAAAGGCTCAAAACATTTTGACAAAATTTTGTGTTATATCATTTCTGAACGTAAGACCATTGGGCTAAGTCACATGTTTGAGAAAATTCGATTAGTGGGTCATTTTTGGGTCACTGTGAGTCAAGTTAATTGTATCTGGAAAACAGCTCAAACAATTTTGACAAATTTTTTATTACATTGTTTCCCGGCACGAGAAGACATTGGTATAGGTCATATGTTCGATAAATTTAGATTAGTGGGTCCCTCATGGGTTACTGTGGGTCAAGCTAATTTTATCTATAAAACGACTTAAACGATTATGACTAAATTTTGTATGCTATTATTTTCAGGTTCAAGAAGAGCATTGGTTAGGTCACATGTTTGGAAAAATTCGGTTAGTGGATCATTTTGGATCACTGTCCTAAAGAATAGCATTTTATTATTCAAGAGAATTTTGGACAAAAACTTCAGGAACATGATATTATTTTAAACCACGAATTATTTGTTTGCTTGTCTAACTCGGCGAAGCAAATCCATCCAGGCGAGAATCATCAATTTCTATAATATAAATCGCTATTATTTGCATGTCATCTCTCTTTAAAAACACTCTAAATTTTTGTAGAACATTGTGTTTTATCAGTGTGGGATTTCGATTACATTATTTTCAAAAGTGAAGCATTTTCCCCTGTGAAGAATTTCAGAGCAGCTGGGCAGTGAAAATAACGCACTCCTACAAACCATAATTCAGTTTTAAGAATTAAGATACGTGCTTTTTTATAAAATGATGTCATTTGCATCCGCTAAAGCAATCCACTTTTACAATCCAGCCTTAAACTTTGTCTATAGAAAAGTATGCGGGGCTAACGAAAAAGTATGCATATGATGTCATTATCGCGGAATAACAGACAATATTCTTGACATAGCCCGTATTTTAATTTCAACTTTTTTTTCAGGTTTTATAAGAAAATGGCAACAAAAAGATACAGTAATCTCCTATTTTTGACTATTTTCCCTTTACTTTCAATAGAAAGGAGGTTCTTTTGTTGCCACAATTAGAAAAATGGTATTAAAAACTACAAAAAAATTAATATCTCAAAAATAAATTGAGATACAGCTTTCAAACAAATTGCATTTAAAAGAGCAATTTTTCCTCATACGACGGTGTAAAAATTAAAAATGTGCGATGTTTAGAAGTTTAAAAATTTGCAGTAGAAAAAATTGCAAAATCAAAATTTTATTTCAAATTTCAAAGTGTTGCCATTCACAAAATGACGTATGCATTACGCACAGATATGTTTGTCCTTTATAATATCGATACAAATAGCTCAGAATTTGTTTTTAGCTAATATTCTATGCAAAACAGATTCACTTCCAAACCTTAACTTCTCTCTTCTCCGATCAGCAGCTCCCTTTTTTATTTTCTTTCTGATGTGGAATGCTCTTTTCTGCCATGGGTGGTTCATGACATCATCAGTTTTTGCGATTGATTTCCATATTTTTTAGTAAAAAAGTAACTATGTCCAAATTCCTAGGATCGTTAAGTTTTCTCACGCACATACGCTGCTTCCAATGTAAAAGTAAAAGTCGTTGTTTTTCCCCAATCTTCTCATGTTATTCATCATAGCTCCTGACAGTAATTCTAAAACTCATGAAATACTAGATTTCACTCCGAGCATTGAACTCAAAGAGAATTATTGTCCTTTCTCTGAGAATTTTCGTATTTCCCATATCAGATAACACTAGAAATAACCTTCTTGTAGGTCACTACATTACAGTATTTAAATTTATAAAACCATGAAGCAATACTCTCTGAATACTGTATACAGTATAACTTTAAAAATCTGGCATCATCGGGACCGAGACTATGCCGTATTTTTGAAGGAATATTAAAAGTAGTAACTAGGAATATCAAAAGTAGTACTATATTCTTAATGGTGCCTTTAGCCATAATTCAATTCATTATAAGTGATAATTATGTAAGAAAAAGAGAATTAAATTAAAAAAACTTACTTTAATTAATATTTTCTATGTTACCAAAAAAAAAATCTGATAAAGAGTGAAATTATTTCTTCTATTGTAATTTCGGAAACATCAATGTCAACTTTGTTTGCTCCAATTTTTTTGGCCATTCTTTAACAAGTTTTTTATTTTTTGTATTTTATACAAATGAAAAATGTCTGTTTTGGAAAAACAGTCTTACTTCTCTAAAGCGTATATTAATTCTCCAGTTAAATTTATGCATTTTTCTAGTGGCACCTTTTCTTCGGCCGGTTGTTCATTCTCGTCTTCTGAGTTGGATCTAGCACTATTGGCAGTTCTATTTAGCACAGCATCAGCGATCTCGAAGTCCATTAAATTGTTCATTCTTAATGCATTTTCTTCAATGCTTAGTCAAACACCTATATCACTTTTTTTTACATTTAATGCATTTTAAGATTTTGCGTGTTCAATCAGCTTATAATTGCAGTCTTTTCGCAGGAAATGTGAAAGTCTGAAATCCTTCCTCATCATTGATGTCGCCATTGCCGAAAATTTGTATATCCATATACTATTGTGCTATGCATTCGCCAAAGTTGTCCCCAAAATTGTTCCCTTTGCTAAGCAACAGTGCAGCTCCCAGAAAATATGTTCAGAAAATAATCGCATCTGATAAATGAATTGAAAAAAAAAAGGCAAATATTCTTGTTTGCATTTTTACTTTCGATCTTGAAGTTTTTAATTCATAAAGAATTGTTATTTTTCTTCTTTTATAACTTGAAAGTGTAAAAGAAAAAGAAAGGGAAAAGATGGTTTTGATGCCGGATTTTTGAAGTTACACTGTAATTATAATAACTAGAGAATCTAAAAAAGAGAAAACTAGAGAATATAAAAAAATAAATGGGCAGGGCAAAGCCTATGCAGACCTTTAATCAGTGGAACAAACTTTTTTTTTTTTTTTTTTTTGGAGTGCCAGCTTGTTTTATACTCTTCTTGCTCGGTATATCAATTCAATGTTTAATATGCTTATAACTATGAGAAATTTTGTTCATATATCAGTGTAATACTTTTGGGTACTGCCCTGCCACACCCAACTTATTTTTTAAAAATGCACAAAAGTAACTTTTTTTGATGTTCCAATTTGTTTTAAATTCATCTTGCTCATTATGCTTGGTAAATCAGTATTTTATCTCTGTATAATTGTGAACAATTGCATTCATAAATCAGTGTAAAGCTTTTGGCTAGTGTTCCACTTAAAAAAAACTATGCAAAGCAATTTTATAAATTTTTTTTAAATGCTGATTTGTTTTATATAATCTTTGTAATGTATGCCACAGTTTTAAAAAAAAATTCTCCTTTTCAGAGTTACTTGTGTATATTTAGCTACTAAAGTTGAAGAGTTTAATGTCAGCATTAGTCAGTTTGTTGCAAATGTTAAAGGAGATCGAGAAAAGGCAACAGAAATCATTCTTAACCATGAGCTTTTATTGATGCAGCAGCTTAATTTTGATTTATCTGTATACAATCCCTACAGACCTGTGGAAGGATTTTTAATCGATATAAAAGTAAGGCTACAACATATTTGTCTTTTAATTGATTTTAAAAACAAGTTTGCTGGATTTTTTTTTTTTTTTTTTTTTTTGTTAATTAATTAATTTATAGAGGTTAAAAAACTATGTGTGCATATGTGCTTGTGTTTAAATCAGCATAAAATATTATTAATATAAAATGTTTCTTAAAGTTGTTCAAATATGAACAAATTCCTAAAATTTACCTTTTGTGTGATCCTTTAAGAATTATGGGGAAAGAACAAATTTTATGAGGCAGAATTGAAATAACTTTTTGCAGTATATAAATATATATAGTGAATAGAAAACAATACATGATTTTGTAGCTTAAAGAATTACTTTCATATTTACTCTGTACCTAACATCTTTCCAAATATAACTAATGCTGTATTTATATTGAATGCACGGAAATATATGTATAATTATTTTATAATCTAGTTGTATAAGTAAAATATACATTTTGCATATTGTATTAAATTTGAAAGCATGTTATGTATGTGTAAATATATACAGCATAAATGCAATAAGTTTACACATCTATTACCAAATACTTCATGTGCATACATGTTTTTTATATATGTATAAAAAAAGTTTGATATCTTGCTATGTAGCATACTCTTTGAAAATAATAATAATAATAAATATCAAACTCCTGTAATTAATTAGAGAATGCATGTCATATATTTAAAAGTTTTTTTTTTTTTTCTTAGCATTTACTATGATTATATTTTGAAAGGGGATCAATAGAATTTAAAACATTTAGAATTCCTGGGGTAGTTTTTTATAGCCAAATTTTGACCCTTTTTTTTTCTTTTTACATTTCTTGGTGGTAAAAGTTTTGTGCAAAATTGAATTTTACATTGGCAGCTGCAGCTTCAAATTAATGTTTATTATTTATTTAATTGTCACACAAACTTCTTTTCGCAATAACAGATTAGAATTACTTATGATTCAGAGGTCGATCCAGACAAAATTTGGGGCTTATTTTGGGCCCTTCACAAAAATCTGTTTAATAAAACAGGCCCCTTCACAAAAATCTATTTAATAAAACAGGCCCCTTCACAAAATTCATCTTAATAAAACAGGCCCCTTCACAAAATTCCTCTTAATAAAATAGGCCTATTCACAAAATTCCATTTCATGAAAACATACTCCTCAGGTGTTATTGTTCAGAAGCTATATAATTGAACTGTTTTTTCCATTTTTTTGCAAACGCAATAAATTTTTCAGAAAATAGTGTCAAAGTGGGCATTTTGAATTGCATTTCTGCACAAAAGAAGAATAACCACTCAAGAAAGGGTTTAAAATTTCTCTGTCACATGTTCAAAATCGCTTATAACTCAATAGGTAATTTATTTATCAACAAGTTGGAAATTGCTCGTCAAACGTGGCAAATGAGGTGCGTTCGTACTATAACTAGTTTTATAATTATTTTTTGCACCCCATATTGTACTGAATGTATAATTTTTTGCACTTCATAAAGTGCATAGTCTGTAACATCATAAAAATGCACTTCCAATAATTTTTTCCCTATTCCCCGTAATGTAACGGAACACTTTTGACTGTCCTGTAATTAAACTATACATCCGATTTTCCTAAAATTTGAAATGGCTCAACAAAATTTTGCAACAATTATATCTTTAAAATTTCAGACCATTCGGAAGGCTGTAACATCATTAAAATGCACTTGTAATAATTTTTCCCATTGGCCGTAATGTAAAGAAAAACTTTTGACTGTCCCTGTAATTAAACTATACATCCAATTTTCATAAAATTTGAAATGGCTTGACAAAATTTTGCAACAATCATATATTAAAAATTTCAGACCATTCGGTTGGGTAGTTTTTGCTCTGTTATATGCGGACAGACAGACGGACGGACTGAACGACAACTATAGGTGCTACGTATTTATATAATTACGAACGCACCTAAAAAATGGAAAACACAGTTCGATTCCAAATTGCTTCCATAGTCAGGTCATCCAATTTTATATCTTTCCATTAAAAAATGAATTTGTAAATGTGTCAAAACGTTTTGTGCTTGTTGAGCAGAGCAGTTAAGAACAGCCTTAAAGAAGTTGTTAATAATAAATGTTTGATTTGAATAAGAGTAACTGGATTTCGTCTTTAATTACAAAATGTTATTTTCACAAAAATAACTTTTCACAAAACGGGCCCCAAGAAAACAACCTTGCATTGACCCCTGCAATTCTGTAGTTTCAAGGAAACATCTTTAAGCTTTTGATGAATAATGCCAAATTTGTATGTCACTAGTCACTTTTAGTATGCCAAATTTAGTCATTGAAGGGTAAATTATGTATGTTAAGTTTGTAGTCTTCCATTCAAGAATGGAGATTAGAGACTAAGTAAAATTCTTTCATCTATGAAAAGAAAAATTTAGTTTTTGCTTAAATTCAGAAGTTTTCAAAGTTCAGAAGTTTGTATGAAATCAGCTTGCAACCTGGTCCAAAATCAAAGTACTTTAACTTGAAAATTTCATCTGAAATGAAATTCTGAACATTCCTGTAAAAAATCGATACATTTAAGCCTAACTCTCCCCTTCCCCCCACCCACTAAAAAAAAATATAGAGAGTCGCTCCAACCTGCGTCTAAACAAATTAGAAAAAACCCAAACTGCAACAAAACAAATTAGTATTAACATAACTTTAACCCAACTCAGAAAAAACATTTAAATCAACTTGACCATAACCTGACTTTATAGTTAAATCAGGGTTACAGACAAAGACAATGCAAGTCTTCTATTCACTAAAGGGTTTTTGTCATGAGCAATAATCGTTTTTCTTGTGTTGGAATTCTCATGAAGAAAAGTTTTAAGTCAAAGTACAATACTGATAGCAGTGCTGTCTACCATAGCATACACAGGCACCATGGTATCCATTGTAGGTTCTCCTTGTGGTAATTTTACCACATTTCACTTGAATTCACATCTTCTTTCGGTTGCTTAAGCCATTTTAATTCATTTATTTCCCCCCCCCCCTTTTTCCTTTTCCAGAACCCCTTGTTATTTTGTTTTCCTGCTAGCCCATTCATCGTATTTTTTATTATTTATTCATATTTCTACATTTTTTATTTAGCCCGATGGCTTCAAACAATATTTCAATTTTGTCTTTGCATGATGTCGCCGGACTTTGGTAACAAATCAGATTTAAAAAGTCTTTGCCAAATCAGAATTTGCAGTACTTGAATCTGCATGTGGATCTGAATACTTCTCTATGCCCACATTTTGGTTGGTTGGTTGGTTGGGTAGGGTGTGGGTGGGACTGGCAGTGCAACCACCATCCCGTGATGAGTCCTGAGTGGTCCTTAGATGGACGGGACAAGAGCTGCACAATTTCGACCTCTTCGTACTCATCCGGAGAATAGGACGGGGTATTTTTTTTGCTTTTAACCTCAAGATTGGCTTATGCACAAAAAAATCAGGTCGATTGATCAATATTTACACATCCTGCAATTTGGGTTAATTCTCCGAAATTAAGCCATTTTCACCCTCTTGAGGGAATTAGAAGGGAACAAGGGAGGGTTGTATGGTATTTCTCACTCTGCTCTACCCAAGACATGCTATTTACAAAAAATTATTTCGATTGAACAAAATTTACACCTTTTACGATTTTTCATTTATCTGTTCAATTTTTCTTGAAATTTGAAAACTTTGAACGCGATATGCGAACGGAAGATATTTTCCGATTTCAAAATATTTTCTTTCACTGTACTTGTATTGACGAGTAGCAACTTTTCTGCACTATTACGATTCGATTCGCAAACTTTTTTGCTTTTTACTCCGGTCTAATATATATCCATCTTTATGTGTGGTATTACAGAGTGTTGTCTGAATTCCCATATAAGATGGGTAAGAATGGAGAGTAATGGTATGTGCTATGGACATTTAACGGCAGATTCCGAATACTTACAAGGATAAGTTTAGTGTTCCTATCGCAGTGGGGCTCGTAATAAAATCATGAGCATAATAGCCTCCTGTTGTAAAAAATATGGTAAAGGTGCAAAGAGGTTGTTCAGCCTTTTGTACATGGTGTAAGGAGTGGAAGTCCAAGAATTTGATAAGTATTTTTTTTACATATTTTTACTTTCTTCTATCTTTACAAGAAGAAAGTATTCATGAAAATTTTCGAATTCCGGTTTTCGACGGATTTACACGTTTTAGGGGTCAGAGATTCCAAAAAACATGTTTTTACAAAATGCCTGTCTGTGACTCTGTGAGTCTGTCTGTGTGTATGTGACACAAATTTTGTGGGCGCTCTATCTCAAGAACTAATGCACAGAATTTAATAAAAATTGATATTCAGTTAGTGCCTAATACAAATTGATGCTGATTAGTTTTTGGTGCAAATCGCTCAACAGGTGGCGCTGCAATGCTGCATTTTTCACGATTTTCGCAATAGCTCTATCTCAAGAACTAATGCACGGATTTTGATCAAACTTCAGATTTAGTTAGTCCTTGATATGAATTGATGATGATTACGTTTTGGTGTAAATCGCCCAACAGGTGGCGCTGTTATGATGAATTTTGCAAGATTTACACGATTTCCCCAATAGCTCTATCTTAAGAACTAACGCACGGATTTTCATCAAACTTCAGATTAAGTTAGTCCTTGATATGACTTGCTACTGATTAGGTGTTGGTGTAAATCGCCCAACAGGTGGCGCTTCTCTGCTGCCTTTTCCACGATTGCCTCAATAGCTCTATCAATAGAACTAATGGACCAATTTTCATCTAACTTCAGATTTAGTTGTATGTTGACACAAGTTGTTGTTAATTAGGTTTTGGTGTTAATCACCCAATAGGTGGCGCTGCTATGCAGAAATTTTCGCGATTTTCGCTATTGCTCTATCTCAAAAACTAATGTACGGATTTTCTCCAAACTTCAGATTCAGTCAGACGTTGACACAAATTGTTGCTGATTAGGATTTGGTATAAATCACCCAATAGGTGGCACTGCTAGGCAGCATTTTGCTGAATTTAGACGATTTCAGCGATAGTCATATCTCAAGAACTAATGCACGGAATTTCATATCGTTAGAATCCTCATGAGATGCATAGATTGCCATTTAATTTTGGCAGTGTGATAGCGAATTTTGAAGTATTAACATGGATGGGATAGAAGAAAGTTTTGGGATTGGTACATCCGACTAGTTTGTATTATTATCAGTTTTAGTAAAAGAAAAAATTATTCTTGTGTTATAAGAACAATAACAATATCTGTTTTTATGAGAAAAATAGCATCTTGGTATGATTAAATAAATACTTATTTTCCAAAAGAACACTATTCATATAGTTGTAAAGGATGTTGGATATGTTATGTTTTCATAACTTACTATACTATTTGCATTTTGCAAGAATTTAAAAAAAAAAAATTGTTTTGTTCAGTATATGAATAAACAGTTTGATGAATATTTTCTGTCCTTTTTATTTTATCCAAGTGATATGTAGTTTATTTATATACGTTAATCATAATCTTTTACATTTTGAAAATATTATTTAAAAAAATGATATACACCAAAGTTATATGTTTTGTGAGCTTAAATTCCTCTAGGGAATAAAAATTATTTTATTCTTAGCTCACAGTTTAACTAAAGATAGGTATGATTTGAAGGTCTGGGTTATCATTTGGAATTATAAAGGATTTATAATTCTGAACACATTTTTACTAAAATTCTAGAAGTGCTGATGAATTTATTTTCAACAAAATAAAAGTCAGCTAATAGAATTCCTTTGATACTTTTTATTTGCAACACTCTTGACTCCTCTTTTTTAATGTTTCCTGTTGCTAAATGTTTATAAAGTAAAAATTCATTTAAAAAGAAGCTGTGCTTTAAAAATAATTTATGTCTGAATGCTTTTTATTAAATGTAGTGTTAAGAGTTTTGGCTCTTTGTAATCCAAATCTTTTTTGGATAGCCATTCACTCCCTGTCCCCTCTCTCATCCCTTTCAGAAAAATGTAATTCTAAATTTGCTATGATATACAATACAATGAAACCTCTTGATAATGGTTACCCGTGGGACCAGTCAGAAGTGACCACTCTTCAGAGGTGGGTGTTATTCAGAGGTTTCATTTAAAAAAAACCAAAATTACATAAATTTAAATATAAATACACACAGTCATTTTAATAAAGCCTCATTGTTTTATTAGACAAAAAAAAAAAAAAAAAAAAAAAAAAAATCAGCGATTTGAAGTTGCTTTGTTTTTTGTTTTGTTTTTTGCTGCAAATATCTTTCTCCAAGAAATAACAATATGAATTATTTTGCTATACAATTCATCATCATTGTAATTTAAAGTAAAATTTTGGATTTCACGAAGGTTCCTTCATCAAATTTTCACTATATGTATTAATACCGGAAATTTTGGGTGATTCTATAATCCATTTCCTCTTCTTCTTTTCCTATCTTGCACAATTTGCTGCATGAAATTAAATGTGGCAGTAACTGCCAAATCTTTGTCCAGACATACAAACTCACTGGCCTTTATGTTAGTTATGCCTGCCGTTCTAAGAATATTATCTAAATTTCCCCCCATAATTATTAATGTCTTCTCTTCTGTTTGTTGACATATCAAGTAAATTTTGTTTGACCTGCTTCACATTTTGGTTTGCAAATAAATATGAAATTGTACCAGAAGCTGTAAATTTGTTTTTCGCGGGACTTTTGAGTGACCATTGTTCAGAATTCCTTATTTAGAGGTCCATACTAATGTTAATGCTATAGAATGTGTTTGGTTCCATCAACATGTGGCCGGTATTCGGAGGTTTTCGTTCTTGAGAGGTGGCCATTCAAGAAGGTTTCACTGTATTTAGTCTGCCATTTATTTTTCCATGGTTATCCTTGTGTTATAGGATCTTATAGCTATCACTGTATCTATATCATGTAGACATTTGTACATCACTACTGTTATTATATTGAGATAAAATTGTTGCATGTTTCCAATTGTATCATTAATTTCATCCTTCTCTAAAAGCACACTCCTACTTACTGAAAAGTTTGTGAGGCATAGATAATATCAGTTATTATTTCAGATTCTAGTCATAGTGACCTCCTATTCGAACCTCCCTAATATTTCTCAGATTGTCCAAGTTTCAAGATAATGAAAATGGAAACTACAAAAGTTAATCAATAAATCAAAAGCATCTAAAGCATGACAATGAAATTAATTTTTTGTTTTCATTTGTTTTATTATTGATATATATGTATGTGTGTATATACAAAAACAAACTGCAATATTTTTTATTTTTCCAGACAAGATATCCTCAACTTAAAGACCCTGAACGATTAAGGCCAGCAATAGAAGAGTTTTTAGAAAAGATTCAATTTTCTGATGCCTGTTTTTTGTATTCTCCTTCTCAGGTATTTTTTCTCATAATTCATAATACAGTAAAACCTCCCTAAAGCAACCATGTTCCGTTCCAATAAAAATTGGTCGCTCTGAGAGGTAGTCTCTTAATGGAGGTCATGTTTAAATCTAGATTTTAATTGTTGAAAAAAGGTAACAATTAATGTTACTAAAATTTATTTTTCACATTAGTAAAAAATATGAAAATTTAATTATCTAAACAAAAGTTAATTACATAAGTTTAATTATTATAGAGTTTAAAAAAGTGAATACATTGACGTTTGCTTTGATTTTACGGTTTTATCTTTTATAACTTTTATTTCCAAGTCCTTTCAAAGTTCAGTAAATAAATGTATTTTTTTTTTTTTTTTGGACGGGAACAAATAATGACGATTTCATTAATTTATCTATTTCTTTGAGAGTTTCCTGACAGAATAGGGCAGGCGAGTTTATTGACCGTCATTCTTAATTTGTCATCCAAGTTAAATTCATTGCCTAAAAAGGCACAATGGGGTTTAAAACACTTAAAAGTTACCGGAATAGTTTAGAAGTTTGATGAATAATGCACTCTCTGGAATTATTTTTCTAATAAAACCTTCTTCAAGCGACCAGGAAAAAACGGAATTTGTTTCATTTTCTTCAAAGAAATGGGTCGTTCATGGAGGGAGTTCAACTGGGATGGTCTCTGAATGGAGGTAAAATTAGTATTGAGCCTATGGGAATAAATTTCATTCCATGAAAACATGGTCGTTCAGAGAGGCGGTCGCTTAATGGAGGTGTTCGCACAGGGAGGTTTAACTGTATTCTGTTGCATACATCACCTTATTATTATTATTTTTAAAATTATTATTATTATTTAAGTGAAATTCAAATTTTGTTAAATGACCAAAAAGTCACTAGTGTTGGTTATTTTATTATTCATTGTGACACTTATTTTCTAAGTATTATGGCATTGTGATATTTTAATTATACAGTCAACTAACTCTCTTTAATCCACATATGTATAATTATACAGTCAGCAACCTACCTTTAATCCACAAAACTTTTAATAACAATATTTACTTGGATGTAAACAATGAAATTTATAGTTAAGAATTAGAAGAAATTCAATGGCAGATGAACTTTCTTTTTCTCCATTTTTAGAAAATTACTGATTTTTCCTTATTAATTTAAACAAATTTTCAATTTAAACGTTGATTTTTTTTTCTAAATTATAAGTTAAATCATAATTAGATTAATAATTTTTAAAAAATATATATATTAACTTTTTTATCAAATCAGCCTTTCATTTCTGAACTATTATATTTTTACACAACTTAAAAAATGAAATTTCCAAACATAAATGTAAAGTATTGAAATAAACAACAATTAAATTAGTGTTTCAGAAAAGTAAAATCAATCAGTGATGAATTCGCATTTGAGCATATTTTATTGCTGATATATCGTTTGATTATCTATACTAATAAAAGAACACATCGCTCTATGTGTGTGTGTTCTGTTCGCGATGGCTAGCAAAATCTACTGCACATACAAGGCTAGTTTTTGTGAAACTAGCCCAAAGAGTCTCATGATGCACCTGAGATTCAGAATTTTAAAATTCTAATAATTAGTTGAGAAATTAATTAAAAACCCAAAATTAGGAGAATAGAAAAGTATTCATAATTCAACAAAAGCATAGACTTTTATTAAACCGCAGACAATTTCTTTGAAAACTGAAAGAAAGGGGGAGGGGTTAATATAATTAAAGCAATACCTTTGCGATAAATGTACTGGGTTTTTTTGTAAAGGGGCTGTATCTTAAATTCTACTTTGCTCAAAAACTCGAAAATCCTACAGCCAGACACAGAAGAAATTCAAAAAATTATTTTTTTACTCGCATAAATAATTGAAAAATCCATTTATAAAATCTCTTTTATTTCCGTTCAAAGAAACAGATTTTTGAAAAATCTTTCATAGCGAGAGCAGGTGTGCAGACTACTGACTATGGAATAAAAACCACAAACCACAAATGATTTTTATACTAGGATTCTTTGGAACACCGTCAAAATTTAAAAAATACACCATTTAGAGATTTTTAAGTTATGCATCTAGCCCTTTCTTTAAACGCTGTTTAATAATATTTAAATTTTCTGAAAATCGAGCCACAAATTTTTGTTTTATGAAAAATTCGATCTCATAATCTATGGGCAGGTTAAAATTAAGCTGACGAACCGATCGATTTGGAAGTTTCAGATAGTTTATAGCACATAATAAAGATTTTAAAAAGTAGAGGGCATCAAATTTCAGGGGGGAAGACGATATTTCTTTTGGGGGGGGGGAGGGGATCAAATATTTAAAACTATACAGTTTTCTACCGATTTAGATGCAGTTTTTTGATGGAGCCCTAGATAAATATTTCTTATTTAATATTAAAATTTGAAAGTGTACTTACCCCTATTTTCAAATTTAGTAATTTCAGCAAATCTCTTAAATTCATGCTTAAGTCTGCCACCCCGTTGACTAATATATCTATGAGTTTCAGATAGTTTATAACACATAATAAAGATTTAAAAAAATAGGGGACATCAAATTTCAGGGGGGAAAGTGGGCACACTATTTTTTTTTTTGGGGGGGGGGGGATCATGTATTTAAAATGGTACAGTTTACTGCCGTTTTGGATGTTTTTTTTTTTTTTTTACGGAGGCCTGGGATAAATATTACTTATTTAATATAAAAATTTAAAAAATATACTTACCACTATTTTTGAATAGTCACTTCAGCAAATCTCTTAAATATTTGTTTAAGTCTGCCACCCCCTTGCCTAATATATCTATGGAACATTGTTTAACGGAGTTTCATTCAGAAACAGTTTTGCTAAGAATAGAGTTCCACCCCTTGTGTTGGAATGTGGAACTAAAAGATTCAAGATTGTTTTTTTTTTTTTTTTTTTTTTGCGAGATTTTGCCATGTGTGCTGCTGTAGGCAGCAGGGACCCAGTTCGTTCGGTTCAAGATTGGGTCTTTTTATGAGATTTTACAGTACAAATTTCAGGTTCATTTAAGAATATTACTATGGGCCCAGGCAACACTGGGCAGCCCAGCTAGTACCTTAATAAAATTGATATATATATTTTTTAAATCTTGAAAAGATATTCAATTGCAGAACTTGTTATGAAATAGTTATTTTTTTAATATTCATTCTTGCATTATTAATTGTAACTCATTTTGTATCTGCAAAAGAAAAATGCAAACAAACAGTGACCTATAATTCATAAATGTCTATAATCCACACAACCTTTGATCCCAAGCTTTGCAGATTAGAGGAAATTATTTTTGTTATAATAGACAAATTTTCCTAAAAATGTGATTGGCATGCTAGTTGTGTGCATGATTTTATGCAGTTTTAGTTATTGGTTTTATATAAATGATAATTCCCTGTTTTATTATTATTATCTGTCATTTAAGAAGATTTATGTATAAAGTTCTGTTCAGAAAATCATAACAGTTTAAATACAATAAATGTAGTATTTTATTATAATTAAATAAACAAAGATTGGCATGATATAGAAGAATTTTTAATGTACTGACACTTCTATTGATAAATAATATACCTATGAATACAATTGAATATACTGAATTTTAAAATGAAACACATATTTTTTCTTTCTTTTTAGATTGCTTTAGCAGCTATAATATATGGTGCAAAAAAGATTAAAGAAAGTCTAGAAGGGTGAGTTATTTGGTGCTTAATATTTTTCAAATTTTTTTAATTTATTAATATTTTCTCTCATATTTTATGAATTAAATCTTTATCTATAATTTCTATGTCAACAAGAAGAAATTATCTTCATATGTTGCTTTAAATATAATTATAATGTTTGACTAACCAGATACTTTGAAGAGCTCTAGAACAACAGTTTGCAAAATCTAAGGGTTCCATTAAAGCAGGTTTCAGCAATCTACAGCCGTCAGCTGATTGTGGCACAGGAGTAGAAACTATACAGTCCTGTTTTTCCTAAAACAATATTGTATTAATCCTTCTTCTGTGATCTAGAACTATAGCTCGATATTCTACAGAAAGAACACTAATGGCTTTTTTTTTTAACTACTAGCCTAATATTAGTGCCAGTGTTCAGTAGTTCAAAGAATTAGTTGAGCTTCTATTAATTAGTTGACTAAGAGCAAACACTGGCCACACTAATCAGTCACTGTGTAATACAACTGTCATTAACTGTTATGTGTTTATTTAGCAGATGTAACTAACTCTATTTGAGTTCTACAAGAGACATCTTTTTAAAAAAAATGATGATAAAAAATAAAATAAAAAATCTTCCTAAAATAAAAAATAACAACAATGTACACATGTATGTTAATATCTTCATATATATATATATAATGTATAATAAAATATGATAAGAGCAAACTAAGAAATTGATTGAATGATGGTCATTTAAATGACCAATTATGTCTGGTTACTTTTAGCCTGTTGCCTGATATTGAGAGACTGTGAAATGACAAACAGCCTGGAGTGTCACCTTAACTAATACTATTGACATATTGTCTATTTATTGTAAAGGATAAATTAGTATAAATTAAATGCTGGTACATATTGTATATAATTATTAACTATGCTGACAGATGTGGCCTGAAATCAACTCAGTGACATGAGTCCTATAATTGAAAAAAGTTGCCAATCACTGTATCAGGGGGGAAAATTGCAAGAGATTTTAGGTTAGAGGCCAGTTGGGTACATTTTTTTTGTTGTTGTTTAAGTGAATGTAATAAATAATTACTAAAACATTCACATAGGACATAGAAGAGGAAAAATACTTTCATGTATATCTTTTTAAATATTATAGTTACATTCAAATTTTTATGTGGATCTAAAGAAACATATTTGCTATACAAGCATGAGAAATGTCAACCCTCTATCTTTAATATATTTTTAAAAAGTAGACTTAAATATGTAAAAAATGCATTGTAGAAAAAAGGTTAAAAAAAATTAACACATATATCACATGCTATAACTGCAAAATTAAAAATTAAAAACATTTTATGTCATCTACTAGCAGACTTTGCTCACTATGTTTGTCGGTTTCTAAAAAAAAAAAACTTCAATCAAATGCAATATTTCAGTAAATTTGACATTGTGTATTAAAGCAATATGGACCTTTACCTGGAATGTTCCTCCACATTGCTGAAATCGATACAAATGCTATTGCACTATTATATCATAGAAACTCGACAGAGTTTCTCGCCAAGCAAAAGAAACAACAGTGCAATGAATCGTAAATGAAAGGAATTTATGCCAAACGACTTTTCAAAATTTTTTTAGTACTGTGTCTAGTTTATATTTTCCGGACTGACCAAAGCGGGATTTTGACACATCTATATCTCCGGTTCTATTTACGATAGAAACAAAATTCTTATTTCTATGGAATGGGGCGTGCCACATGACTCAGAAAACAAAAGTAAAATGGAATCCGGCCAGTAGATTTTTAGTAAATGCGATTTTAAAAGTGCTGTTTTTTGCACTTTTGAAATTCTTGTTCCGACCAAATCTGTTGACAGGGCTATAGCAATGTGTAATTATCAGATTTTTATGTGGTTTACGCCATTTCAATTGCTTTTATGAGTAGTTCAAACCTTTGTAAGTTTCATGAAAAAATATTAATTAGTTTTTGATTTATACCAGTTTAAAGTCTTTTTCTTATTGCAGCGTGGCGTACATAATATGTGAGGCATTCTCACAACAGCGTGGCCTACGTAACATGTGAGGCATTCTCACAATCTTTTGAATTTTAAGTCCTTGAATAATAATTTTTACTTTCTTCTATCTTTAGAAGAAGAAAGTATTGGATTCGTAAAAAATTCCAACTTCCGGTTTTCGATGGATTTATAAGTTTTAGAAGGTTCTGAACATGATTTGATGGTTTTTAGAAAATGGCTATCTGTCATTCTGTGAGTCTGTATGTGACAAAAATTTTGTGGGCACTCTATCTCAAGAACTAATGCATGGAATTTCACAAAACTTTCGATTCAATTAGACCTTGAAATAAACTGGTTCTGATTAGTTTTTGGTGTAAATTGCCCAAAAGGTGTCGCTGCTGTGCTGCATTTTTCACGATTTTTTCAATAGCTATATCCCAAGAACTAATGCACGAAATTTCATAAAACTTCAGATTCAGTTAGTACTTGATAGAATTTGGTGCTGATTACTTTTCATTGAAAATCGCCCAACAGGTGGCATTGCTATGCTGCATTATTCTTGATCATCACAATAGCTTTATCTCAAGAACTAGTTCACGAATTTTCATCAACCTTCAGATTCAGTGAGTCCCTGATATAAATTACTGCTGTTTATTTTTTGGTGTAAATCACCCAACAGGTGGCGCTGCTGTGCTGCCTTTTTCAATATTTCCGCAATATCTGTATCTCAAGAACTAATGCATGAATTTTCAACAAGGTTCAGATTCAGTTAGTCCCTAGTATAAATTGGTCCTAATTAATGTTTGGTGTAAATCGTTCAACAGGTGGCGCTGCTATGTGGAATTTTTTACGATTTCCGCAATAGCTCTAGATCAAAAACTAACGCACGGATTTTCATCAAACTTCAGATTCAGTTAGAAGTTTACATAAGTTGTGGATGAATAGATTTTGATGTAAATCACCTAACCGGTGGCGCTGATATGCTGTATTTTGCGTGATTTACACGATTTTAGCGATAGTCCTATCTAGATTGCCATTTAATTTTAGCAGTGTACTAGAGAATTTAGTAGTAACATGTATGAGATAGAAGAAAGTTTTGGGATTGGCATTGGCATATCCGACTAGTTATTTTAGTACATATTCTTGTGGTTTTTTTTTTTTTTTATTTCATATACTGGGGAACATCTCATTGCATGGCTGCATAGCAATATTAACGAGATAAATAAGTTTTGGACAATGTTGGGAGTCCAAATATCCAGGAAACCCCTATACAGTCCTGTATCCCTGATGCTGATTTTTAAGTTTGGAGCTGTCTGTATAAAATTGTTTCAATAAAAGTAATTCGATGTAATTTTTTTTCCGAAACTGGGACAATTGTTTTATATAAATATGTAGCAAAAAATTAATCTGCACACATTTTTACAGTTGATGTTATTTTTTAAAACTCTGTCCCTGGGTTTTAGACACCTTACCTCCCCCTTGTTACATTATACAGAAAATCACTTCACATGCAGTCACAGAATTTTTGTCAACTTTTTTTCTCAGGCAGAAGTATGATAGAGAAAGAATGGCTAAAATTCTTTGACGGGAAATTTTCTGAAGAATTTAAATCAGCATTTAAATATCAATTTCATGCATCGTGGCTTTACTGTTAGTCTTACTGTCCCCAAGGTTTATTCCTGCCCTTTTCAAGGTAAATAATTTTTTTTTAAATTTAATCCAATGTAAATAACTGTTCTGAAAAATCAATGAACATTGTGGCTATCACTGTCTCTTAACATGATTTGACTAAAATTAGGTGGTAATTTTCCTTACCGTCCCATCCTTACCATCCCTTTTTTTCCCCCCTTAACGTCCCTTTTTTCCTATACCCTTTTTTACTTTCTTCCATCTTTACAAGAAGAAATTATTGGATTCATGAAAATTTTCGAATTCCAGTTTTCAACGGATTTAGACGTTTCAGGGGTCAGAGTACCCAAAAAACATGTTTTTACAAAATGTCTGTCTCTGTGTGACACAAATTTTGTGGGCGCTCAATCTCAAGAACTAATTAACCGCAATTTAATAAAAATTAATATTCAGTTAGTCCCTGATATAAATTGGTGCTCATTAGTTTTTGGTGTAAATCGTTCAACAGGTGGCGCTGCTATACAGCATTTTTCACGATTTCCCCAATAGCTCAATCTCCAGAACTAATGCATGGATTTTCATCATACTTCAGATTCAGTTAGTCCTTGACAGGAATTGACTTTTATACATTTTAGTGTAAATCGCTCAACAGGTGGCGCTGCTACGCTGCATTTTTTTTTTTTGCGATTTCCGCAATAGCTCTATCTCAAGAACTAATGCTTGGATTTTCAACAAACTTCAGATTCATGTATACCTTGATATAAATCACTGCTGTTTATGTTTTGGTGCAAATCACTCAGTAATTGGCGCTGCTATGCTACATTTTTCACAATTTCCGCTATAGCTCAAGAACCAATGCACAAATTTTCATCAAACTTCAAATTAAGATATAATTTGATATGAATTGGTCCTAAATTGACATAATTTCTTGTATTATTTAAATGATTTAATTGACATGATTTATATAGAAGGAAGTTTTGTGTTGGCCACAACATACTAGTTTACCTTACGGTCCCTTCTCCAACACCCATTTAAGACAATGTTATATCAAAATTTTGTACTAAAAATACTACATTGTTATTATTTCTTATTTGAATGTTCTGTGGGTACTATGCAAATTCATTATAAGTAAAAAATTAGAAAAAAAATAAAAAGTTATAGTGGTAAAATGGTAACGAAAATTAAACTCGCAAGTTAACATAAACCTCAGTTAAATAAAAAAATTTTCGCTGCTGACCATTTTTTCTTTATTTTGAATCATTAAGGCACTCATCCGTTTATAAGATTAAAAATGTTATTTTAGCAAGTTTAATTTCACCAGATTTTTATTCCTGAAAGTCAAAAGATTGTGAGAATGCTTCATGTATATCTCACATTGCAGTAAACATTTAGAAATGGTTAGAACTCGCACAATTACAGGTTAAACATAAAAAAAGCAAAAATTCATCAAAAACATAAAAAAAAAAATCTATTCAAAATTTTCGAATTTTTGGCCCCAGTCGTTCATGAATTTTCTACAAGCCACACGTGTGGCAAATTTCGTAGCCCTGTGCCCTGTGGTTTCCGAGTTTTTGAGGTTACATAGATAGATACGCGTATGGATTTTAATAAGGGTAGATGTTATTGCATTCGAACCTGTTAAGCTCTCTATTATAAGGCGGCATTGAAGCATTTACGGTTAGTGACAAGGTCACTTCAAAGATTTTGATTACATTACAGCCGATGGATATTTATTGAGTAGCATGTATTTTAATGAATTTGTACTATTTCAATCTCTAGAAAATTTTATCATGTTACTTAAAAGTAGAATATGAATTCAATTTGTTCATCTAAAGTTCGGCGATCCAGGTTTTTACTTTATGAAAGATGCTTCTATTATCCAGTTTATTAAAGCTGCTTTCTATATTTCAGCACCCAGCCTTTTAAAATTCCAATACTATGGGTATTTTTGTACTCAAAATTTAGATAATAATTAAATGAAATTTTATTTTGCACGAAATCTGAATGATTTTTGATGAAGGTATTGCGCACAATAATCATCGCGGCATGTCCTGTTGATATTTGAGGAGAAACTAGAATATAGAAACGTGCCAGTGGACCTGGATTATGGAAAGATTCTAGGTAAACACTGACTACGGAGAAACCACAGAACATGCACAGAAAGATAATGTAAGCACTTTAGTGAATCACAGAGTACTTATATTCATGAAAACAATTCGACAGAACTTTAGGATTACTGTTTATCATATTGAAATAAGTGGGAAAATATTCTCTTCTGTATTGCTTTTATACTAAAACGCACATATACTCAAATATTTTTTCAACATTCCAAACATTGCAATTTATTCTATTTAAACCATTTTACAAAGGTAATGCTGTCAGTCTGGATTTTTATTACATAATTTTTTTTGCATTTTTTAACAATCCTTTTATATCAAATAAATTTTTGACAGTTTTATTTTAATTTTTCTTTTCATTTAAAAAGATTAATAAGTTGATTTATTAAACTAATCGACTGTGTTATTTTGGACTTGTTAATTAAAGAATGCTATCAATATGCCATGAATAGATTTTAGTTCATTTTTCATCAGATAATACAGCTACTTAAAAATTTACAAATATGACTGAAATCAGGGAAAATCATTTCATAACGATGAAATATCGAACTCTGAACTTTTATTGAAATGAATTATAATTTATCGTATGAATTATCCGAATTATATGAAAAAATATTTGGAAAGCATACGACTTAGTATGTCCTGTTAGTCACGTAAAAAAAAAATTAGGAATTTGAAAACTACATGCATTGAAAATTCAGAAAATTCAACAAGTGTTAAGAGCTTATGAAAACCTAAAATGAAAAAGCTTAGTCAGATAATCTGAGTTTCTGCTGCGCTTATCGGAGAGACGTTCGATTTCCTGAAATAAAAAAAACTAATTTTATTTAAAAATTACTTCAGGTACGCCCGGTGATAAAACAAATGCTCATTATTTGATCTGTTTTTAAGTCTTTACATATTTTGTGTAAAACTATGTGAATTTTGAAAATGTAAAGGCAGTTTTTCCAAAGTTATTCGGATAAAATCTTTGCTGAGTTAATTAATGAATCACCATATATCTTATAGAACAACAGCAAAAAATATTGCTTGTTAGTTCGACACATTTTATCATTTCTAAAAAATAACTGATTTCTGCTGAGATTTGTAAGGATCGATAAAATGATTTTGAATTATTTTTAAAAAGTTCAACATTATGTCTTACTAGATATATTACACTTTGGAAAAGTTTATAGCATCACTATTAAATTATTTTTTTACTTCTATCATCTTTCGTTTATCTTTTCTTTTCAGAATTAAAATGGAATATGTATAATGCCAATGAAATACCTTACAAAAAGAAGTGATATCTAATCAAAAACAACTCTTTGTAAATGATCCCGCCAAGCCACAAACCTAAAACGTCAGTCATAAAAAGAAGTGATATCGCATAAAAAGAAGCGATATAGAAGTGCATACTCCGAGTGCCGTGTAAAAATCTATCACTACTCATAATGTTTCCAAAGGACTCGGAGTGAGGTACAGTATGTGAAAACTGCTTGGCGACCTGCAGGCGTATATTTAATATATGCAGTACCCATATCAATTTATAAAAAATGGGGAAGTCGAAAAAATTAATTTTAATTTCTCATTATATCACTCTTATAAATAATTGTAGGAGGAAGATTTGAAATAAATCAGAAAGATTTGTAAGACAAGCAGGAAATGGCATGTAATTGTGGTAATCATCTATTATTACAATTATACTTTTCGATATTTTAAACATAATTTTTAATTACATAAATACGTTTAATAATACACTGTTAAAGAATTAAAGGAAAAACTGGTCAAATGGATTCTTTTTTATGACAGAATTATTTCTTAAACATAAAATGTCGTGTTTCTAACATAAGGAATATTATATAATACTATTGTAACAGAAGACTTACTAGAACAGATTTTTTCCCCTGTCGTGTGCCATTCCTTTTACACAGGGTTTACTGCAATGTATCTCAGTTTAGTTAACGTCTATTGTTAGGGGCATTGTTAGTAATAATGTTTATTACATGTTTACTTAGAAAATCCTTCTCGTAAAAGTGGTCTTTCTCCTTCAAATAACGACGGTAAACAAAATCAACAAATCAATCCCATGATTTTAAATAAGAATGGCATGTAAACACCAAAAGCATCAACTTTTCACAGTTTAATGGGATCAATAATACAAGAAAATAATTATTAAACAAATAGTCATATGTAAGTGCAGGAAGAACAAAGAAAAGCCTGCAGGTCGCCAAGCAGTTTTCACATACTGTACCTCACTCCGAGTCCTTTGGAAACATTATGAGTAGTGATAGATTTTTACATGGCACTCGGAGTATGCACTTCTATATCGCTTCTTTTTATGTGATATCACTTCTTTTTATGACTGACGTTTTAGGTTTGTGGCTTGGCAGGATCATTTACAAAGAGTTGTTTTTGATTAGATTTTTATATTTTCTAATGTGTCAGACAAAATTTGAGTTGTTAAGAATGAACTCTTTTAGTTGATCATTTACAGTAGGATTAGGGAAAGAGCGCTATGCAATGTATTAAAACAATCTCTGAAAAATTATTCGACTGACAATCCAAGTCCTATCAAAATCCGTCCTGTAGACCTTTTTAAAAAGGCTAATCTTTCATAATCAGATTCACCTGATTATAGAACTTTCCTCCATAATTTTATAACTAAACAACATAGAATGATATGCAATATACTAAAACCATCCCTGAAAACTTATCTAACTAGTAAATCTGCAGATCAGGAGCCTCAACGTCAGCTCTACAATTCATTGTGTTTAGCATCCTTTGAGTAATATTAATCTTTCTACAAAAAACGAAATTTAAAGTTTTGAAATTACATAAACATTTATAAAACGAAAAAATATTTCGAAGGTTTCTGACATTAGAAGCGTTAAATTAAACCCCTTGTTATGTAATGGTATTCTGAAAATCTCATGAGCTACTTATTCTGGTAATTTTTAGATAATAAAGTAGATTTCTTCAGGGGGGCAGAGTCCCCCTGAAGCCCTTCGTAGTGTAATTTAATTTACATTTGTAATTATCAATTAATTGTGTTAATGTCCTTTAGTAAATTCTACCAATAGACGGAAACGTACATGAATTCTTTTCTACAGCCCTGTATATTACGTGAAGATTTTTACGCGTCGTCTATAACATTTAAATTTAATGCAGACAAAAAACCCTCTTAAAACTGCTCATATCACATTTCCGGGGATTAGTATGCATAGTGTGCACCATATATCCAGTTTCTGCGGAGTCCTGTATATGGTTCTATTTAAATTATGCAAACATTTGTTAGTATACTAAATGTAATTGGGCTGGGAAATACATAACTCAAAAAAAAAAAAAAAAAAAAAACACTGAAGCAATTCGCGCTCATTTTCATTTATACTTACGAATTCATTTGTGTATCCCTGTACATGGTCTATACAATATTTAAGCACTACTTATTAAGCACAAATTTACTTAACGTTAAAACGCACACCATAATCGAAAATGCTCTTCAGCAATCATCCCTAATAGACCAGAACTGTATCCGAAATATTTTATGTGACCCTATAAATGAATGATAAATACGATACAAATCATATTCAAGCTTCTTGTAGTCAACCACAGTAATGTAATTTAATTTCATAATGTTTGAATTAGTGCAACACAATTAACACACTGATGACAAGCAATTTAATTAAATCTGGGTTTAAAAACAGTAGAAGCTCCTCCCTCTTCTGAAAGTGTCTTGGAAATTGGTTTCTGAGATATGTTTTTCATGTTTATGCAGCAGTAAATATCTTTCAATGTACGGATGTAATATATAATGTCTTACAATCTATAAAAAATATGGACAACACAATATAAATGTCTTTTCTGTAAGGTAGAAGTCACTCCCTTAGCCAATGATGTATTCTGAATAAAAACGAGAATTTTCGTTTCCCGTCGCTAATGTGTTAAAATAAGCTGTGAAGAGTTTTTTTCCCCGTAGACCACATTTTAATCGACCACTTTTGTGTGACCCTGAAAAAAACATATGCTTTGCACCCCATATACTACAAAAATGTTTCAAAAATACATATCAATTTTATTATTTTGTAACAGAGTAACATCATTAAAAAACGCCACAAAAGGATTTTCTTCAAAGATTGTAATATTATGAATACTTTTGAGTTACCTGTACGCATGCTGTAAGTGCTACACATAACATATTTTATAGTAACCAGGTTCTAGTGCACCTTAATAAAGTATATAAATTTCATTACGTTTAAAATTGTGTAACATTATTAAAATACACCGCAGACGATTTTTCCCAAAGACTATAATGTAACGGAATAGTTTTGAGTGCCCCTGTAATTAAGCTATGAATGCTACACTCTTCATTTTTAATACCAAACATACTTTGGCAAACCTCAATAACGTATATCAATTACATGTAATCCCGACTATATTTACGCGAGTTAGAGCACGTAGAGAAACACGGCAGGCGACAGATAGAAAAACTGAAGTCATAAATACTTTTCATCCATGTTGGAAAGTGTTAAAAAGGATTTACATGCCTTTAACTGTACTTTTTTTTCACTTATAGCATGGTTAAACATTAGTTTAAACATCCTAATCCATGCGATAGCAATAACATATTAAAAGCCCCCCAAAATAGGCATATCTGGAAATCTATAAATCTACTGGAAAATAATTCATTATCGTGCCCACTGTTAATTGCATAAATTGCATCGATTTGGCGCGATAAAATATTTTTTGTGATAGCCTTTTAATAGTACCTGCAACAAAATTAACGTAATTTACTAACTTCATTCATATTTGACGCAATGATAGGCTACTAATAACAGTCGCTAGGCAACGAAGAAAAGGAAAAAAAAAGAAATATGTATCATGTAAAACAAGAAAATTAATTTAAAAATCCTTTATATTATTGGAATACATGTATAAATGTCCTCAAAACATTATACACGTAAATAAAAAAATCTTATAGATATATTGATAAAACTTCAATATAATAGGAATAATTTAAAACCTTTATTTGGAATTTTAGTATCCATAATTTGACATTTAAATCCATTAATCAAACGTGCCATTTTCTTTCAACAAATCGAAATTTGAAAATCGTCTGACTTGCCGTAGAAAAGCATTATAAAGAAAAATAAAATCTTCCATATCTTCCGGACGAATGAACCAAATTTAACCAAAAACTATACAGCTACGTCCGGGTATCTCACGAATATGCCCAATTAATTTCAAGCTGATCGGGTGCTTTTTGTGGCAGTTATCGCGGAACAGACGGACAGACAAACGGAAATCAAAACTTTTCGTGTCTCCACAGTAAGCCTTCACTGACGTTTCGGCAACTAACAGTGCAAGTCCCATCAAAATCCATTCAGCAGAATCTTTTAAAAAAGGCTAATCTTTGATAATCAGATTCACCTGTTTATAATACTTTTCCCCCATAATTCTATAACTAAGCAACATAGAATGATACGTTGAATGTTAAAACTTTCCCTGAAAAATCATTTAATTAACAATGGAAGTCTCGTTGAAATCTGCCCAGTAAAATTCAAGTTATAAGCAGTTGGAATGAAATTCCCATTTACATTTTATATATGGTATATAGATGATCTTAAGTTAGCTTAAGACAGTTACAGTCTTTTAAAAATAGCAGAATTGTTGTCATTTACTTGCATTCTCATGCTACATGTAAAAGAATGACAAAACTAGGTGTAATAATATTTTTATAACAATATGCTGTAAAAAATTAATCTTTCCTGTTTTTTCCCTTAAGTAATCACATAGGATATGTATTTGATATTTGATTTTAATCTAAAAATATATTGTCATTCCTTTTTTAGGTACTTATCTGAAATTTTGTTTGATGCCTATCCTGATAAGTTGGCTTATGTGAAAGAAGCTGTTAAAAGTAAACTATTTTTATAATTTATAAGTATTTATTTCTAAAATTTTAAACATACTCCTGTACCTAATTCTATTCATATATAAATTCATTGTTCTAGAAATTAGTATGAAAAATCATCAATTTTTGTTGTATAAGTTAAAATACAAGTCATTAATAGTTGCATAATAAAATGTAAAGCTTGTCATTGGGAATATGTAATTATCTTAGTCTCAATTCAGATTTTATTATGTTATTGTAAGTTAAATCTCATTCAAAGGCAATGTTTTTGTGTATGGAATAGTGGTGGATGAATGGCCTGTATAATTTGATTTAAGCTGTATCATATTACAGTCATTGTTTGAATCCAAATAAGATGTTTTCGTGCTAGCAAGCCAAGTAATTTTTTATATTTCATTTCAAAATAAACTAGGGAAATACATATGGGACTTGCACGAAATTAAGCTGAATACGAAAACGTTCATTTGATGTCATCAAGATGGTAGTGATAATTTCTAATTTTGTAATCATAATATATTGACAGCAACAATATACCTGCAATAGTTCTGGTAAAATTTTTGGCTGTCTAAACTACTATCAACAGTAGCCAAACTCGAATCTTTCATTATTATTTAAGTTTGTATTGTTTATTTAAATATATTACTATAATCTGTTTTATAGTTCATTTGTCAAGATATAGTGCCTTTTGTTTAATAACAAGCAATTTTCATAACAAACAGTGTCAATCATAGTGGCCTTCCAGGTAAAATACATGAATATCCTAAAAATACTCCAATCACAATAATGGAACTCTATGCATTTGCACCCATATATCATTAAAACAACAATCAGAAACGAGTGGGAACCCATCGATTCAACGGATGAAAATATTTAAAAACTGTTAGATTGAATTTATAAAAACTTTCAGAAATAATTACAATAAAAAAATCAATCTTACATTAGTTAATCTAACTCTTAAAACAAAAATATTATTTTAAACTAAAGTTACCAAATTGCTGCTTCCATTTATTTAAACATTTAAAATTGCTTTATTCCTATAAGTAATCAGTAGCTTATAATCAAGATAAGTAATTATGAAATTATGAATTATGAACTTAAGCTTTGATCTTTGGTGTTACATAATGAAAAATCAGCATACTTTGACACAACCAATTTTTTTTAAAACAAAATCTAAACATTACGTCATTTTCACTGTCACAAAATTTACATGCTTACTTTTTATATTCATATTCCCTATTTTAAAACTATTTTAATGTTCAATAAAGTATTAATAAATATATTTCCAAGCTACAACTTTGCATGTGAACATCTGCACTCTTGACTTAAGGTTCTAATCTCAGTACCTGCAAAATCCATAAATTTATTACTTTAGACTCATTCATAGTTAAATATTTAGTTTTATCAGAGAAAATATTTGTTCTTTTTACTATGACATCATTTTCATCCGCTGAAGCATTTCGTCTCCCACTGAGATTAGCGTCTTAAACTCAATAATAGCAGAATGAATAAATATTGAAATATAACAACTTTATGAGGAAAAATGCATGATTTTCTTTTTTTAACACAATGTCATTTCACAGTAAAAGAAATTTATATATTTTTAACTGTAATCAAGAAATGATATCAGAAAACTTTTTAAATTAAAATATATAAATGTGAATATTTTAAAAAATAGCTAGTATGGGCACATCTACAAATCAGCTGGTTTCATAAAAAAATAATAATAATAATAATAATAATAATAATAATATCAAAATTGGTTCAGTAGAAAGTTCAGGCCAGATGACTAAAAAAACAGTCTTGTCTTTTAAATATTTAGATAATGACGATAATGACATTACTTTGACATAATCATAGTAAAGTCCCCCTGGTTTATAAATGAGAATTTACATTTTCTTTGTTGCATGTAAAAGGAAAAACAATTTCTTTGACAATACGGAAAAATAAATGTAAAAAATTCAACCAAATATCGAAGCAATTAGTGAAATTCTATTTCTTATGGCATTATTTTTAAATGGAAACTTACCTTTTCATTCCTAAAAACTCAGTCTGCAATGATTACTGATTGATCATGGCATCATATTCTAGAGACTTACAGTTCTGATGTCCATCATAAAGTTGTTAAATTTGTGTTTTATTTATATTATTCTTTCATATATTTACTAAGCCCCACCAATGGCCGAGAGGTTCTGCTCTCGAAGCTGGTAGACGGGAGGTACTGGGTTCGAACCCAATCGTGCCCATTGGCCTAATCGTTTGGAGTTTTCTTCGAACCATCGATTTCCATGTGTAAATACGGGTTAGGTTCCCTTAGAAAGACCCCCCCTAGGTTTATATCCCTCGAGTAGATAATTGGCCGTCAAAAATCAACTCAACCCATATATATATATTAATGAAGTTCTAATTTCATTATGGATTATTAGTCAGAAACAAATACTGAACAATTTATACTGTTTTAAGTACAAACATGTCAATCTTCTGTAAGAAGGCTGTATGTGGTTGAGATAGATTTATTTTTAAATTTGTGATTTTTTGTGAAAGATTTGTGAAAAATTAGAATTTTTTTTATAACCAAAAAAAACATCGGTAAATTGAGATACAGTTTTCAAACAAATTGTATTTAAAAGTACATTTTCCCCCCTATTTGACAGTGTAAAAATGAAAATAGTATGATGTTTAGAAGTTAATAAATTTGCAAGAAACCAAAATTTATTAGGGTCAGGTGTGGTAAAATAGTTATAAAAACAACACTTTTTTTTATTTCATACTTAGTCTGCCAAAAATATATTATTTTAATCTGCAAAAAAATTGAATAAAATTTCAAATTATTACTGATAATGATATTTTAAAACACATTGTCAGTTAACTATTTTGCATGGTCAATATGATGTCAGCGTTACTCATGGACATGTTTTTGTTTTATAAAATTAATATTGACCATTTGCCATTTCTTATTGTAGCAACATTAAGGAAAATAAATATGGAAAATTTTAAAAATATAGTGAATTTTAACGTTAACTCTATGGCAATTATGATCTATAATTATTCCTCAAAAACATATTTTTTGTCAGATTTTTTTTTTTTTTTTTTTTTTTTTTTTAAGCAAAAACCATAATGACCATAGTGTTTGTCATCGTGTTGAATTAGATGACCATCAGTCGAGCAGTTTAGGAGGAGTAGAGTCACAAAGAAACCACTGAAGTTCCCTGAAGAAAGTAAAGTAAAAAATAATTTTCTACTTAAAACAATTTTCGGATTTCCAAAATTTGCATCTTTCCTTCTTTTTCCTCCTCCAATTTTATAAGTGATTTATAAAGGAACTTAGATTATAAAAATATCAGGATAATTAAATTGGATGAGAATTTGGATAATCAAAAGTTCAAAATTGTAAAATTGGATTCAATATACTAATGTTTTTTGTAATAAAATAATAATAATAAATAATAATAATAAATAAAATAATATAATAAATAAAATTTAAAAATGTTAATGTATTGAAAATACAGTAGACAGAAAATTTGACCATATGCTGGCATGGCTCATCTAGTTATTCAGAACTATAGGTAACAACTTATGAACAGAATGTTAAGAAGAATATAAATCTCTTTGCATATCTCTGAGCATGAAATGTGCATTATAGTAGGAGAGTTTTTTGAGCAAAAGTTTGAAGTATGTTTTATATTATTTCTTTCAATTTGTTTTCTTATTTTGTGATAAACTAAGGTGTTCCTCTACAAGCTATGCTCAGCATCTGCCATCCAGTGCCTGTGGTCTCTAAAAATATGCTAAATTGTTCTAATAAAAATAAAAAGATAAATAGCTTCAATTCTCGAAAATGCATTAAAAGTATTTTCAATTTAATAAAATATCATTGCGTACTCCAATGTAAAAATTTATAAGCAAAGTCAACAGATTTTAGATTTGATTATTTGCATTAGTAAAAGACTTTATCTTGTTCATTTTTTTTTTATTATTTTTAGAAACAATGGAGAGAAGAATGCTAGTGTATATAATTAGTTTCAGTAAAGCACAATATGAGTGTCATTTACATAATGTTTAGATTTTCTATTTTTCATTTTAATGACATTGGTCTCACATACTTTTTTAATGACCTAGTTTTAAAATGCTATAATAAATAAATAAATAAAATAAAATAATCCTTATGAGTTGGGATGTGTTTTTTAATATAAATCTGTTTCAAAAGCATAACTTAAATAATCAGGAATTTTCATTTAAACTTTAACAATGATTGAGATTTGCTAAAAAACAAATCAGAAGATCAGTTTTTTTAAAAAGCAAAAAATATACCGTGATTTTGAGTAGATAAGCCGTGGAGTATACGAAGTATTGACGATTTTTTCTGAAAAAGAAAATCAGATCATTGAGTAAAAAACCGAAAAACAACATTGCAAATGCTTTGTGGATTGGAAATAATAATCGCTCAAAATATATCGGGAATTCCGTGACGGACATCTGCACGATAATATAAAAAATGCAGAAGAATGAAAGCAAAACGTTTGTTTTGGTTCATGAAAGACGCCAAAGTAGCATGAGAATTTAGTTTTGTTCTCATTCCAGGAGGAAATTTTGGGAGTATGGATTCAAGCAACCCAAAACACTTGACAAAGTTTTAGCTTTTTTATAAACCATGATTAGTTCTGTAAATGTATGGTTTCTTTCTGCATAATGAAATGTATATCTATTTAAAGATAATGATCTCTTTCTGATAATGTTCAGTTTCCGACTGCACGAAGATGAATAAACAAACTGCAGACAGGTCACTCCCTTTTTATAAGTAGGGGTTTTTGTGGAGTGCTGTAACTTTCTAAAGACTTTTTTTCTTTTTCTTTCTTTTCTTTCTTTTTTTTTTTTTTTAATAGCTAAGAAAAAACGGGTTTTTCTTTTCGTTACCTTTATTTTATTTATTTTTTCTGTTTGCTTGCAGCTCAATCTGGGAGCACGGCAGTGCGTCCGCCAAGTTCGCACAAGCCGTAAGTTACCTTTCCTGAACCATTTTGGCATACTTTTCACCCCTTCATAACGTCGTTTTAGGGAGAGATAGAAATTTTTCTTTTATACACATGTTCGTATGATCAAATTGAACTAAGGTTCCACGATTTCATGTTTCTATATTTAGTAGTTTTCGAAATATTAAATTCTGAAAAACTGTTTTTTTGTCACTGACTCACTTCGCATCATCAAATAACTAATGTACTTCTAAAAGTCGTAGAATCTTGAAATTTCACAAGCAAATCGGGTTTGTAGCACAATTAACCAGGAAAATCTGAAAACACAGAATTTCCCCCTCTAAACCCTTCAAACAGGGGGTGTTGATTTGGCCGTAAACAGTTCCTTAACTCATTAAATTGTGCCAATGTTGGTCGCCAAAACTCGATTACAGAGTTTTGAAGGGGTCACGTAATTTCAAGCAGAATAAAATTTTATGTATATGCTTTTCCAAAGATGTTTGTTAAATAGAAAAAATGAATATACAGTGAAACCTCCTACAACGGTCACTCCGAACAACGGTAACCTCCGAATACCGGCCATGTTTTAGTATTACCGGATCTCTTCCATAGAAATAACATTACACTAAACCTCCGAACAACGAATTCCGAATAACGGCCACCCCACAGCTTTTTTTTTTTTTTTTTTCCCTAATAACTATAACTGACATTGAAAAGAATGTGGATGTAGATTTTCTTATTTGACGTCCTTACAATTTCCTTACTAATCTACTAGTGGCTGCTTAGAAAGATCTCGTTTGTAAATAGATGTGGCGAGAGGGGGTGAAGGTGACGAAATTTAAGTTTATGTGTGAAGAAGCAGTAGTCAAATGACTACTGTCAAATGTACTCTTTTTGAATCGCGTGATATTTCTTGTCTATGTGTAGCAAGTGTTTTTCACTAAAAGAAAGAGTTCAAAAAAAAAAAAAAAATCAATTTTAAGTGAAAAGTTGAAAGTTATACAGGACAGCAAAAAAGGTGTAAGTGCAGGAAAATTAGCTGAAATGACATTTGCGGAAGGACCCAAACAGATGACATTTTGAAGAACAGTTAATTTTATTTAGAAAAAACATTTCAAGGTGTAAATTTGGAATCTAAAACTAAGCGTCAAAAGAACTAGTTATGATGAGATTGATAAGTTGCTTTTGGAATGGCTTTCGAGCTCTTGAAAGAAAAATCTCCCAATTTCTGTACTATTGTTGCATGAAAGTGCCCCAGACATTGCAGAGAAACTGGGAAATTAAAAATTTTGTACTCACTCAAAATGATAACGAATTCTACAACAAATCTGTAGAAATGATTATGCATTTAGAGAAAAAGATACGCTTTAAAAAATAAATTTTAAAAAAGTGCGAATAACTAGAGTAAAACCTTCCTAAAGCGACCATGTTCCGTTCCAATAAAAATGGGTCGCTCCAAGAGGTAGTCTCTTAATCGAGGTCATTTTTAAATCTAGATTTTAATTGTTGAAAAAGGCTAACAATTAATGTTACTAAAATTTATTTTCCATATTAGGAAAAAATATGAAAATTTAAGTATCAGAACAAAAGTTAATTAGATAAGTTAATTATTGTAGAATTTAAAAAACTGACATTTGCTTTGATTTTACGGTTTTATCTCCTTTAACTTTTATTTCCAAGTCCTTTCGAAGTTCATTAAATAAATGCAATTTTTTTGGGACGGAACAAATAATGACGGTTTCATTAATTTATCTATTTCTTTGAGAGTTTTCTGACAGAATAGGGCAGGGGAGTTTATTGACCGTCATCCTTACTTTGTTATCAGAGTTAAATTCATTGCATAAAAATGCACAAAGGGGTTTAAAATTTTAAAGTTACCGGAATAAATAAAAATTCTAAACTTAGTTTAGAAGTTTGATGAATAATGTGCTCTCCGGAATTATTATTCTAATAAAACCTTCTTCAAGCGACCAGGAGAAAATGGAATTTGTTTCATTTTCTTCAAAGAAATGGGTCGCTCATGGAGGGAGATCAACTGGGGTGGTCTCTGAATAGGGGTAAAATTAGTGTTGAGCTTATGGGAATAAATTTCGTTCTTTTAAAAAATGATCATTCAGGGAGGTGGTCGCACAGGGAGGTTTCACTGGGATTTCTTTAATGTAAAATAATAGTATGTATTTTTTAACTGTAAAAATAAAATAATTTTGGTCAGTTATTGTTATTTTAATGTAATGTAATTTTGAGGTTTTAAAATGTGGAACCTCTGAATAACGGCAACCTCCGAAGTACGGTCACTTTACCGTGCTCCCAGTGGTGGCCGCTATTCGGAGGTTTTACTGTACCTAAAAATTTTAATCAGTATATGTTATGATACATTTACGATATTAAAACAATAAAACATTTAACAAAATATAACCACAATTCGGTACGTTTGCGATATAGTAGCCTTGGCGAAATAGAGAAAATAGCCTTGACAAGAAAATAAATTTGATAATAACGTATTTTCTGGCAACCTATTTACTGTGTCATATACACAAGCAATTTTTTCCATATGTATACAATTTATTTAATCTAAGGAACCTGTTTATTTATTTTTATATACCAACATAAATAAAATGTTTACATGTATATAAATACATATGTAAATAGCATAAAAGTTCATCACATTTGTTTTCGTAGTTGTGTATATCATTTGGCAACATATCTCAGTTTCTGAAGTCCTAATTGCGCCAAGATTTTTTTTTAAATGCCAAGTTCCCTATAGTGGAAAAATGTCCTAATTCCATATGAAAGTTTAAAAATCTCCTTTTAATTAAATGAAATGTGTAACTAATAAACTGTCTTTAACGATGTGCGACAGATGCGGCGTCCGAAGTCCGCTGCTAATGTTATTATATTGTATTATTAGCCTACTTTCTGTTAATTTATTGTTAATTTTAAACCTGTAAAAGAAAGATTATAGTTATAGATAAGATATGTTGGTCGCCAAAACCCGATTACAGAAAATTATCCTGAGTTATAAAGGTGTTACATGATTTCAAGCTGAATGAATTTTTATATGCTTTTACAAAAATCTTAATAAGGCAAATCTTTCAGTTTATCTGTCCATCTTACCATCTTTTACATCCTTAAAAGAAATTTTATTAAAGACCGGGAGGCGTCTGCACAGATCATCACCCCATCGAGTTGACGGCTGAAATTTTAGGATTAGTTAAAAATCGATTAGTGTATTAAAATGTAACTCGCCTGCCAAGCCATATCTTTGTGGAAATCATCTACAGACCCGATTTTACCAGTTAATTGGTGGATTTTCCATTGTGTTTTCCTGCACCCATTCCTCCATGTTTCCATACTTTTGGATGCAGGAAAATACAATAGTAAACCTATCAGTCAACCACTAAAATTAGGTCTTCAGGTGGTTTCTACCAAGATATGACTTAACAGGCCAGTTGCATTTTAATATGCTAATCTAGTTTTAAATAATCCTAAAATTTCAGGTGTAAACTCGATGAGGAGATGGTGTGTGCAGATGCCTCCCGGTCTGTTATAAATGTCAGAATCAATCTCAATAGCACTCAGGTCAATCTGGCAAATATCTGTACTATTTATGGAACACTATTCCGTTAAGTGTGCTTTAGTGATGTCATGAACTTTATGCATATGCATCATACATATTATACATATGCATATAATACGTTCATACATATTATAAGTATGTGTATAATACATAATACATATGCATCATTATGATGTCAGAATAAAGAAAACATTTTTGTTGCCAAATTTGAGAATTGACATGATATATTACCAAGTTTGGCAACACTTCGCTAAATGTCGCCAAGCTTTGCGAGTATTTGACGCTAGTGGCTATTTTTCAATGAGTTAATTATTAATGTGAGCCATTTATTTATATTTTTCCCCATATCATCTGAATAGTTATATTGTATAACGTACGAATATTTCCAAAGTGCCAATAGTTTCGTCACTTCACAAAACCTCTGCTATTGTTATTATATTGTACTATTATTACACTTACTGTGACTATGTTGTTAATCTTTACTCTTCTAAAACTTCTGTGTTATATAAAGAGAATTTATGGCAACTATTAAAGCACCGAAACTGCCAGTTCTCATTATGATTATTATAATTCTATAATATGTAACCTGTTAATCGATATGTTCGTTAGAATGAATCTTCCATAATCCGGTTCCTTGCATTTTAGTTTTCAGGTTTCGAATAACATTAGCTAAAATCTTAAAACCATGGCACATTATTGGCTAATTCTTCAACACGATCAGATGAGAAGAATGATAGATTTCCAAATGGATCATGGCAGTGAGCCCGTAGACCTTCTATTCTTCCGTAATCGAGTCTATTGAAAAGGTTAACATGAAACAAAAAGATATTAGCATCGATATGGTTTAATGTAAATGCAGATATTGTCAAAGGATTTCATAAGAACCATTTCACTTGTACCCAATCGTATCAGTTAAAATACAACAATTGGCAGTGATCCCAACTAGAAAAGATTTCTTAATAGGATTAAAAATTTCCGCATTAGAGAACGAATCGTAACTGATAAGGAAACATGCATAAGTGAGTTAAGAGATATTTGTCACGAAAGATGAAATACATAACAGCACAAAATATATGATGTGCTTCCATGATCGTAAAGAGTTCTTGATTTCTCTATCAAAAGCTTCCGACTTGGCGAAAGAATGGGCAATTAAATTAAATTATGAATAACAGTAACATGATGCAACGTTTAACATGCAATTAATAGAGTAAATACTGCTTGCTAGAGGCGGCTAGTATAAATTTGTAAAGCTCAATAAAATAAATTTAGGTATTTTCACGTTAGCCGGGCACAAGTGGCAAATCGCCAAATACTACTCCCAACTCCATTGTTCATACTGCATTCATTTCATTTAAAAATATAAACTTTTCAGTCATCTCATTCAAAATAGATGCATTTCCCTCATTTTATTTAGTAGAATATTTAACATAGAAATAAATAAATGAGTAAATAAGAAATAATAACATAAACCAAAATATTTTATTGGAAAATCAAAGCATTATTTCTAATTTTTCACATGTGAAAAATGAAAACTGCTATTGCCGAAAAAACAAAATGCTAATGAGGAGATTTGCTCCCAACTAACATAAAAGTACCGAAATTTTTTTTTATATATTAATATAGTTTAGAAAAACAAACTTGAAAAAACATACAAAAAGTAGTGATATCCCAACAAAAAGTTTTCGGTAAAAAAAAAAAAAGAAGCGCCAAGTTCTCCTTAATGTTTCAGCCAGAAAAAGTAGTGATATCTGAAGTTCGCAGAAGTTAAAAGCCAAACATCCCAAATCTTTCATTGAAAATGGCTTCCTGCGACTTGGCCGTTAGTGCCTTCGAGAGGGTTTTTTCAAATTTTAAAGTTATGTACAAATGAGCTACATGCCAACAACATTTTTTGATTATTTTAGGCATTTTGTGGCACAAAGTACAGAAATAAAATACACATTTAAAAAATGCATTTAAACCACTTCAGTCTATTTAAATGCTTAGAAGTTAAAAGTAACAAAACACTTGTATTCAGAAGATAATATCCCTAATTGCTAAAAGATAATTAGTATCAGCTTTTAACAGTTTATAAATCGAATACCTCTTAATGTCTGCAAACAAACTATAATAAATGTTCAAACGAATAAAATCTCTTTCGTCAATGCACAAGATTTAAATATTATACAATAAAATATAATATAACATATTGTGAGATTTGAAGTTAATAAATTTTGTTTTATTTCTTGGGTTTTACGTTAATGAGTTTAGCTTTAGATCGTACAAAATGGCAATTAAACCACAAGTGGACTAAATGATCTGTAATTAAAAATAATGTTTTTTGTAACTGAATGGTATTTATCAGAAATCTTTTATTTGTAATGTCTATATGTGAATTTGCCTCTTTGCATTTTAATATTTAAATAATTCATAAATGCGTAATCTCTAATCATTAATTTTCAAATGCTGTAGAAGGCACTAATGGCCAAGTCGCAGGAAGCCATTTTCAATGAAAGATTTGGGATGTTTGGCTTTTAACTTCTGCGAACTTCAGATATCACTACTTTTTCTGGCCGAAACATTAAGGAGAACTTGGTGCTTTTTTTTTTTTTTTTTTTTTTTTCCGAAAACTTTTTGTTGGGATAATTTCTTTTCCCCAAACACAAGCAATGTGAAGTTGCTGACACATTTACGGAATCCTTTTTATACTTAAAGAATAGAATTTGAATATTGTTTCTTTATATCACAGTGTTTTGACTAAAAGAAAAAAAGTATTCTTGGATTTTCTTTGTGTGTACGCATTTGCAAATGTTGTATTATATTACTTTCAATAATTAATGTATTATTTAATTTTTCCTTTTGTTTGTTTATTTTAAAACATTCTTAGAACATTTTATTTTAAATATTTACAGAATATACCTTATCGTGTACCAATTAATTTCTGTTAATAGATATAACTGTTTAGAGTTAATAGTGAAGAGGTTTAAAAAAAAAAAAAAAAAGTTTATAAGTCATTTCCTGCATTTGCTAGTAGTTCATGTTGTCAAAAGAATTAGTTATCATTAGTTATTTTTTAAATTTGACGTTGTGTTATTTAATTGATAGATTCGAATAAAAAATAAATAGTGGCGATCTTTTGACGAAAATTACAAGGTTTATTTCCTGTTAACGAAATTTGCGTTTTTTTTTTTACTATCTTTTCCCGAAAGTTGCGTTTTTTTCCGCAATCATTTGAAGAAATTTGTGTTTTTTTTCTCAACCCATTAAAGAAATTGGTGTTTTTTTTTTTTTTTTTTTTGCGATTCTTTGACTAAATGTACTTTTTTCCGTGATTTCTTGATGAAATTTGTGTCTTTTATCGTAAACCTGGGACAAAACTCGCGATTCTTTGATAAAATTTACTTTTTTCCATGATTCCTTGATGAAGTTTGTGTTTTTTACCGTGAACCTTGGACGAAATTAATTTTTTCACCGAACATTTGTCGAAATCCACGATATTTTTTGTCTGAATTTTCGGACTGATGTCCAGTTTTTTAATTTTTTGAACCGAAAGCCTCAAACTTTCGGAAAACTTGGAACAGAATCACCCCTGTCACAAACCAAAAATTAGTTATTTATTTGTTTTTATTTTTTTGTGTTAAATTTAAAATGCTGTTTTTTTAAGCGTTTTAAAAAATGCTCGAATATTCAATATGGTGTCTACAGTAGTACGTACACCACTTTCAATAAGTGTGGCTTATACGGTGGTGCGGCGTATCTGATGGAATTTCAGGTTTCTTTAATCATTTTTGGACGTAGCGGCTTATCTACTTAAAATTACGGTATATATAAAACTAATGGCTTTAGTATTCTAGTATAATTTATTTTTGAATGCAAGGTTACCTTTATAAAATACGTCAACAGGGTTGATGTTATTTTAATGTTAATCCATTGATAGCTTTTTTGTGAAATAAGGTAGATCACATACTGAACAGACAAGCATGCAACATGCGACAGGTTGTAGTGTTCAAACCGTTTTCTCCTTTGTTAAAACTGGTTTGAACACTACAACTTGTCGCATGTCGCACGCGTGTCTGTTCAATGTGTGATCTGCCTAAGACTCTGATAATTTTGCACATTCTATATGTTGTCATTATTATTAATGCATTCTAATGTTATATCTATAGCAGAATTTTATTTATTTTAGATATGTTTATTATGATTGGGACTGAAAGCTGTGTCTTCAATGATCCCATGAGAGCACAATTAGAAAAGAAACTTGAAAAGTGCCGAAATCAAGAAAACAACCCTAGCAGTGTAGCGTAAGTATTCTTTTAAAGATGTGTTGTGTGGAAAGATATTGATTAACGTCAGCATTCTATATCCTTATTTCTGAAGTATAATGCGCAGACCAAACAAATATGTGTAAACCCAGAAATTTTAATTAATAAAATATAACTTATTTTTATGTCATACATGTTAGGCAGCATTTTTTAAGCAAAATTTCTTATTAAAAACAGATTTATTTAATGCATGGGGTCTTATTTTTGTGAAATTTACTATATATTTCAGTAAAAAAATTAAACTTCATAATGGAAAATCAAATCTGGTTACTCAAATCCAAACTAAGCATTTATTAGTATCAACTTTTAAATCATCCTGCTAAAGTTTTCTTTTATGGTGAGCTTGTTTTGTTTGCAAATTATGCATTTAAAATTCTAAAAAAAAATGTAAATTTTTAAATGGTGTTATATGAATTATGAGAGTTTGTTTTCATGAATGAAGTTTTGTAAAAGGCTCTATTTTGTGAAGTGAGCTTTTTTATTAAATAAAATTTCATAAAGAGAACCAATTTTTGCCTAGGGTAACTCCTGGTATTTCTGTTTTATAAAAATCTTTGTTTAAATACATAAAATAACCTAGTCTGCTTTAACCCTTTGCAGTCATATTAAGTTTTTACATAGGTGTCATGCTGGTTGGAATTAATTTTCATTGAACGAACAGTAATACATAATATGCAAGATTATGAAGGAAAAACAAAATTTATTAATTCTTCTTTAAACTTTAGATATATGTAACACAATAATATGTTTTATTTTATGTAAAAATTATATTTTATAGTTCTATATCATGTAGTATCTTTCAAAGCAGTCTCCAATATGAAACTGTAGTTTTCGAGAACGTGACGCAAAAATAATTAGTTTGATGTCTTCCACCCTTAAACTACTTTCAATTTCATGTACACTTCTTTTGGTAACTTTCGTTCTTCCCTTTTAGAGTATTATTTTTTAAATATTTTAAGAAGCGAAAATGTCTAATTACACTTCACAATATGTAAAATATTATTTTGAATTCTGTGTATCTCCGAAGCTTGTTGACTTAATATAATATAAGATCAGTATGGTTCTTTACTGTGGTGGCTGAAAGCAGATAAGCGACTGGAACGGTAAAAAAGCTTTCATGACTGAGAGTAGACATATGACCACAAAGGGTTAATTGTGTCTATTCAAACTTGTTTAACTATTTATTTCCTTATGCATCGAAGAATAAACGAATCTTATTCATTTCTAAATGTAAATATATAACAAATTAACAAAGGTACATTACATGAAAAACTGAATGATGGCGTTTCAGATCATTACATCATAGACTGTGCAGTTTCAGAATATTATTGTTTATCTGTTTTGAAAATGACTCAGGTAGAGTCGGAACATGTCACCAGTCAAATAAAACTATTTTACTGTTTTTAAAGTTTTAATCTTACACCTTTTTAGCAATTAGAAATAGTATCTTATTAATTTATATTTCAATATATGTGTTTTCAATATATGTGTTCAATATATGAAAGCCACAGTGATGTATATTAATTTCATTATATTTGAAATAGTGTAACAGAACTAAAATGTGCTGCAAATGGTTTTTCTCCGTAGACATAATATGTAACGTAATTCTTTTGTGTGGCCTTGTAAATGAATAAATAGTAAATGCTTTGCACCCCATACTCTTCAAAATGCATGATTCAATGCACTACATAAATGCTTATCGGTTTAATTATATTTGAAATTGTCTAACATCCTTAAAATGAATTTGAAATGTTTTTTTCCCATAGAGACTGTAATATAAAGGAAAACTTTTGACCGTCCCTGTAAATGCATCAATAACATTTAAAAAAATCAAGGCAAACCGAATATATTTTCGATAGTTTGAGCTCAGATAAAATGCCAGACAGACAGACAAACCAAAGTCATACATACTTTTCAACTGTGTTAGTAAGTGTTAAAAACAGTGAAAAACGTTTCAAACAGATTTTATTGTATTAAAATCTAACAATTAGTGCTGACATTACCCAGCATTCACAATGTATGTATTGCTTAATAGTGTTGTAAATTTTAATACAAAATTGCCACTCAATGATTTTATGCAGTGACCAGTTGTCATTTATACAAAGACCAGTCAAATTTAAATATCCATGTATCATGTGCACTCTGATTTTTAACCTTCCCATTCATGAATTTTGGTTAAAGAAATTTGTGTACTAGTACACTTAAAATGCTGTTCTCAATTGTGTATAAAAAGAAGAATTTGCTTAGTGTAAAGTCCAATTAATCCTTTATGCCTTAACGATAGGTTCAAGTACCATATAAGAAAATTTGTATAAAATTCATTAGGGAAATTTATAGATACTTTACCATGTTCGAAAAACATTACTCAATTTGTTATTCAATGTAAAAATGTTTTTAAATGGATAATTTCTTAGAATTGTTCAGCTTTCCTGATGTTAAAACGCATGGAGTGAAAAGTTTCAGTTCTGAAAAAATTTTATGGTGTCATATGTTATCAAAAATTTAAACAAAATTGAAGCCACATTGATATATGAAAGCTTTAGAGGTGTCAGTCAAAATAAAAGTTAGTCAGAAGAAGTTTTCAAACCTTTATTTTTCAATTCCTACTATTAGCTCACACTCTCCCTATATTTATTTATATATTTATCTTGTACAAATTTTCAATCGTTAATAAAATACTCATTATTCATCCTATCAGGTTGAAATAAATTTTTTTAAACTTGTACTGGATGACAATTGATGTTAATAAAGTTTTTTCAAATATTAATTAATTAATTAAATTTTAATTAATTAATTTTAGTTTTGCATGGGAAACAAAATGGCCGCCATTGGTTATTGAATTTCAATGAAAGTATTTTCAATAAGAGTTACCATAGGGGGGGAGGACCCTGTTCTGTCGCCAAATACCGCCAAGTTTGTCGCCAACTTGGCGATATATCGCCAAATTTGGCGGCCAAAATGAGTCGCCAAAAGTGATGCCAACTTGGCGATATCTGTAATATTTCGCCAAAATCCCATAGAGTTCCATTGTAAACCTACTTGCTTATAGAAAATCAACAAATTGAGATATTTTAATGCAACAAAAACTCATATTAGCTTGATTATATTAAATTTTTCTTTGATGGCCTAAGTAGGAATTGACTTTAAAAACAAAATTTTTATATTACTTGTTATGACTTAAGTTAGGAATCTCATGTGAAGATTAAGGGTGTACTCAAAAAAATATTTTTCCACACTCAACAGTTCGAAATTTGACACATTTTTAAAAATAAAAATATGAAACTTGCTGATATGATTTGTGAAGAGATGTATAAGCAGCCATGTGCTTTCATTTTTTCTCTCAATTAATTAGAACTTGATTTATAAACAATTATTTTTTCAGTATGGCCATTATTTTCATTCACAGTTCTCTTGCTCTGGGAAATTTGGTACAAAACATCAACTTTGGCAGCATTTTTTGCAATATGTTTTGCCTTTATCTAAAAATCGACCAAGCTCGGCACATTATATAGTTTCTGAATAAGAGAATCTGCCAATTAGATGCGTTTCAGAACAAAAATAAATCAGAAAATAAGGTTTGGATTTGAGTACACCCTTAAGTGAACAGTAGGATTGAAGTAGATTTTCAGGTAAAAAATTCTGTACAGCATAAATAAAAAAATGTTACATTCATATCAGAATTGAATTTTGTGAAAATAACTATTTTAATTAGTGTACATTGTTATTATTTTATAATCCTGTTGAGTTTTAGATTTTCTTATTTTGTAAATTTGAAGGTACAAGAGAAAACTGGAAGAGCTATTAGATGATGATGAAATAGAACCAGCACAAAAATATTCCAGGTTATTAGAAGTAGGTATAAAAATGATGTATAGTGTATGTATTACATTCAATTGAATAATATTTAATTTCCTATATGATTGTTGTTATGACTAACAAACTATATAAATCAAAAGATTTTTTTTAATTGTCCATTTCTTATGGGATATGACTTATCCACTGTTTTTTATGGTAATTAGAATAAAGATAAATATAAATAATAACTAGTTGGATGTGCCAATCCCAAAACTTTCTTCTATCTTATACATCTTAATATTTCAAAACCTAGTTACACATGTTAATACTTCAATATTATTAGTTCAATACTATACCAACTTTGATTTTCATCCTAAATTTCTGCTCAAGTCAATTAAACGGACTAAAAACCAGTTAATCTATATCATGATATTTGTTAAAATTATTAATTTTTCCTTATTCTGTTGTTATCAGCTGTTTGCGAATAGCCGGCTTAGCAGGAAGCGAGTTCCCGCCGATGCACAATAGAACTACGAACAATCAAGAAAAGTATACAAAAATCGCTAGCACGGAGCCCCTTTACCGCGCAATATTTCCAAGTTCAAGGAGGACCTGTTGGCCAAAGCCAAAAACAAGCACAAACATTTTGGTTCAATTGTATGCATAATTTTATACACTGTTCGATGGTACAATAATGAAAATTGCACAAAGATCGGAATTATAGAGCCCCCTTCTTTCGGAATTTTTTCAAGTTCAGGGAGGACTTGTTTGCCATAGCCAGAAACATGCACAAAAAATTTGGTTCAATTATATGGATAACTTCATACACTTTTCGATGGTACAATAATGAAAATGGTACAGACATCGCAATTATAGTGCCCCCTACCGGCAGAATTTTTCCAAATTCAGGGAGGACCTTCGTGACATGACCAAAAATAAACACACAAAATTTGGTTCAATTCTATGCATAATTTCATACACTTTTCGACGGTACAATATTCAAAATGGCACAAAAATTGCTATTACAGCGCCCTCTACGAGCGATTTTTTTACAAATTAAGGGAGGACCTCCTTGCCATAGCCAAGAACTTAAAAATTTTTTTTGGTTCAATTCTATGCGTAACTTCATACATTTTTCGATGGTACAATATTCAAAATCACACAAAAATCACTATTACAGCGCCCCCTAACGGCGAATTTTTTGCAAATTCAGGGAGGACCTGCTTGCCATATCCAAAAACTTAAAATAAAAATTTGGTTCAATTCTATGCATAACTTCATACACTTTTCGATGGTACAATATTCAAAATCGCACAAAAATCGCATTTACAGCGCCCCCTACCGGCGAATTTTTTCCAAATTCTGGGAGCACCTGCTTGCCATAGCCTAAAACTTCTAATAAAATTTTGGTTTAATTCTATACATAACTTCATACACTTTTTGATGGTACAATGGCGACAGACAGACGGACACACAGACAGACATTTTCTATAAACATGTTTTTTGGAATCTCTGACCCCTAAAACATGCAAATCCGTCGAAAACCGGAAGTCGAAAAAAATTTCGATTACAATACCTTCTTCTATTGAAGATAGAAGAAAGTAACTAGTTGGATGTGCCAATCCCAAAACTTTCTTCTATCTTATACATCTTAATATTTCAAAAACTAGTTACACATGATAATATTTCAATATTATTAGTTCAATACTATACCAACTTTGATTTTCATCCTAAATTTCTGCTTCAGTCAATTAAACGAACTAAAAACGAGTTAATCTATATCATGATATTTGCTAAAATTAATAGTTTTTGCTTATTCTGTTGTTATCAGATGTTTGCGAATAGCCGGCTTAGCAGGAAGCGAGTTCCCGCCTTTGCACGAGCCGCCGATGTACAACAGAACTACAAAAAATCAAGAAAAGTATACAAAAATTGCTATCACAGAACCCCTTTACTGAGCAATATTTCCAAATTCAAGGAGAACCTGTTGTCCAAAGCCAAAAACATGCACAAAAAATTAGGTTCAATTGTATGCATAACTTCATACACTTTTCGACTGTACAATAATGAAAATGCACAGAGATCGCAATTATAGCGCCCCCTTCTGGCGGAATTTTTTTAAGTTCAGGGATGACTTGCTTGCCATAGCCAGAAACATACACAAAAAATTTGGTTCAATTATATACATAACTCCATACACTTTTCGATGGTACAATAATGAAAATGGTACAGACATCGCAATTATAGCGCCCCCTTCAGGTGGTATTTTTCCAAATTCAGGGAGGACCTTCGTGCCATGACCAAGAACAAACACAAAAAATTTGGCTCAATTCTATGCATAACTTCATAATTCTATGCATAACTTCATACACTTTTGGATGGTACAATATTCAAAATCGCACAAAAATCACTATTACAGCCCCCCCTACCGGCGATTTTTTTCCAAATTCAGGGAGGATCTGCTTGCCATATCCGAAAACTTAAAATAAAAATTTGGTTCAATTCTATGCATAACTTCATGCACTTTTGGGTGGTACAATATTCAAAATCGCACAAAAATCGCTGTTACAGCGCCCCCTACCGGCGAATTTTCTCCAAATGCAGGAAGGACCTACTTGCCATATCCGAAAACTTAAAATAAAAATTTGGTTCAGTTCGATGCATAACTTCATACACTTTTGGATGGTACAATATTCAAAATCGCACAAAAATCGCTGTTACAGCGCCCCCTACCGGCAAATTTTTCCCAAATGCAGGGAGGACCTACTTGCCATATCCGAAAACTTAATATAAAAATTTGGTTCAATTCGATGCATAACTTCACACACTTTTGGATGGTACAATATTCAAAATCGCACAAAAATTGATATTATAGCGCCCCCTACCGGCGAATGTTTTCCAAATTCAGGGAGTATCTGCTTGCCATAGCCAAAAACTTAAAATAAAAATTTGGTTCAATTCTATGCATAACTTCATACACTTTTTGATGGTAGAGTGGCGACAGACAGACGGACACACAGACAGACATTTTCTATAAACATGTTTTTTGGGATCTCTGACCCATAAAACGTGTAAATCCCTCGAAAACCGGATGTCGAAAAAAATTTCGATTACAATACTTTCTTCTATTGAAGATAGAAGAAAGTAAAACTTGACCGATGATAATCATATAGTTCAAAATTCAGAAATTGTAAAAGTAAAATACAATTCCGAGCATATTCTGATTCTGTATCTTTTAACAAATTTAATTTAACTGGAATTAATTTTATGTTCAACACAAAATTAAAATCTGTATTTTCAATGACATAATTTAGAAAAGCGCCAAAGTGCAGTTTCTTATGATTAACCTTTTTTTAAATTTATTTATTTGGTGTTGTTAATTTGCCCTGGGCAATCAATTTCCAATTGTAATAACCCTGCCACTAGTTAATTTACATTATTATAGCAAAGAAATGCTCATTGTTATGATTTTTTTTTTTTTTTTTAATTATGTTTCAAAATTATTTAAAAAGTTTCTAAGTCTATAATTTTCAAAGCTTTAGTTTCTTTGCTAAAATTTGATTTATTTATATTATTTTTTAGAACTACTTTTTAAATAGGTTTATTTTATTTATCTGTTTTAAACAAATACTGCATAAAAGAAAAGAAAAGAAAAGAAACTACAGTGTACTCTCGATTATCTGGTTTGCGAATTATCCGTGCTCATTCCCGACTCACACACATACGCACACACAAAATAAATAAACATTTTCATGCTTTTCATGCATGTAAAATCGATGTTGATATGATTAGAACCATTTCAGGTTTAGATGATAGTATTGTGAAATACGTAGAGGTAAAATTGAACGCTCTGGAACATATTTGACGGGTAGGGTTAAAGAGGATGGGAGGGCATGTGAGCCTGGCTTCCAGTATTTGACAGATGAAGATATCGTTTCTAACTGTATTGTTAAATCTAATAGCGATGATACTACTGATGCAAAAGATGTACTAAATGAGAGAAATACAATTTCTCATTCTACTGCTCCTCAATCTGTAGAAACTTTGTTAGACTATATTGGAGAAAGAAAACTTGATTACGGTGACATTACTGTGGTTCGTAAAGTATGTGTCGATATAAAACAAGAGATGAACAAACAGCAGAAGCAAAGATGCATTACAGATTTTTTTAAGCAGTCGGTATTAAAAGGAAAATTCCTAGTTTGATGTTATACAGCACGCAAATGTAAGTAATTTTTATATATTTGTACTGGTGTTGATTTTTTCTTTAATGAAAAGGAGTTTTCGGATTATCCGTGTTTTTCGATTGTCTGTACGACCTCTTCCGGTGATTAACTCGGATAATCGGGAGTACACTCTATGTTTTCAGCTTGACTGGAGTTGATTGAAGCCAAAGTATTATAAATGTTGCCAATAAACATGTATTTTTATTTAATGACCCTTATACATTTATCACAGTAGATATTTTTTAAGCATATATGTACTAGAAAGATAGCCCGCCAAAAATGATGGAATATGAGATATAAAGATATGTACAACACATGTGCAAGAATATGAGTTTTTCTCCCTTGTTTGACTTCTCGCTTGTTGATAGATGAAAATAACAGATTTTAAAAACGAAACTCATTTGTGAAAAACTGTAATGCAGTAGAAGACCACTAATCTGCACAGCTTGGTTCCAAGTGTTGCGCGGATTACAGGTTATGTCTGTATTATAAAATTAGATATATGGCTTCTTTATGCTAAATAAATTCTATAAATGTTGAAAAAAAATGCGTGTGTATCTGAAATGAAACAGCAAATATGTTGCCACTTTTCCTTCTTCGCCAAGGCCCCTAAAGTGGAAAAGCACCGAGAATTTAACTTTTGTATCGTACTATATAAAGTGCGGTACATTTCCAGTATAATCGTATAAATATTGAAAAATTACTTGTGTATATGAAACAGTGAATAAGTTGCTAGAAAATATGTTGTCAAATTTCATTTTCTCTATCTCGATAAGGCCCCTATACTAGAAAAGTACCCAAAGCACATTAAAATCGGGCAGTTAGGAGCACAGACAATACCAGCGCCGTCTATTGGCTGTTATGTTATTAGTAGCATCTGGATGAAGATGTTAAGACGTACATTTCCGTATATTACACTTTAAATTCTCATCCATAGATTTTTTAAAAAAAAGGAAAAAAAAAACCTTAGAAGCACATAGTTTAAATTAAATTGCGGTGACCTCGATATGAAATATTAATGGTTTTAAATGGGAATTTCACCAAATCGGCTAGCTATCGCCAAGTTTGCTTCATATATGAAAACTCATTTCGTTGCCAAATTTGGCAATGTTTCACCAAGTTGGTCAACATTTGGCGCTAATATGGTAACCCTGCATTAGTAATTTTCAACAATTATTCATTACAATGAGGCGGTCCTACCGGAATTGTGAGGGACACACAGAGACTTGGATTTTATATAAATAGATTTTATTTCCTTTAGTTTCAGTTTGTTGTTATATTATTTATTTGTAAAAGCAGAATGAGTGTTATTTTATTGTGCTTATTTTTGGGAAAAAAAAAAAAGTCAATAGTTTGATTACTCAATCAAAGTTATGACAAAGTAAATTATAATAATTTTAATTAAATATCAATTTTAAATGGAATGTTTTTTTATACCTGATAAAATCTTACTGTTTACCTGCTTATTGTATTTTATTGCTTTTAAGCTTAAGAGGCTACTTCACTCACGCAAAAACACCCATTCACTAATACTAATCCTCAGGGTTAATGCTCATTTTCCCTGCGAATCTCCTTATGTATTTCTCAGGATACACGACTTTTCCATGTCAACAGTTAATGACATTTTTTAAACCAGTATCGTCGTGACATCCCCCCTCCCCCTCAAAATAAAATAAAAACAAGGTAATATCAAAAATAAAGTTTATACATCTCCAATATAAACAATATTAACAGAACTTTAAAACGAAAAACATTAATTTGTGTACAAAGATTTAGTCTGCATGCTTTGTGAGGATGTCCTTAAAAGCTTGATTGATTGCTGCAAGAATTTTCACTTTGTGATTTTATTACCTCTTTGAAAAGCATTATAAATATGATGGCTACAAGTGCAAATATCAATCTAAAAATGCCTTTTATTTTTGTTTAACTTCCTCTTGAGCAGTTTTCAAACCTCATGATGTTAGAAGGCGTGTCTAGTGACTGAATGGATATCGCCAGACTATCGCAAGAAAAAGCACAGATTAAATATAACATAGGTTATATTTAATCTGCAAGAAAAAGTGACTAGTTTCCGATTCTATATTTACGATGTTAGAAGACACATCTTAGTTTTATTTCATTATGGCATCACAAAACACACGAATAGCAGCAATTGACCTCAAATTTTCCAGAGTAGCCAATTGTTTTGTCAGGTTTTCCCAGGTTTGGGAAATTTTTTGCATTATCTCCCCGAGATTCCCCTGATTTTTACAACCAAAATTTATCCCCTGATCTTATGGTAGAAATATTTTTCATTTGCATTTCAATACTTTAAAACAAATTTAAAATTTCTTCCATAGGATTAATATTAGCGAACAGGTGTTTTCATGTGAGTGAAGTCGCCTCATAAGGAATCAAGCTTACAAACATTTATTTAAGCAAAATATTCATAGAAACATTGCAATTTAAATTAATCTTGGATCTTAATTTTTTAAATAATGTGAAAAAGTTTTAAGAAAATTTGTCATTTTAATCAAATAAAAAAAAAAAAAAAATCGTTTGATAAAAAATAAGTTAAGGGTGTATTCGAAAAAATGTATTTCCACCCTCAACAGCTCGAAATTTTCTGAGACATTTTCAGACTCATTTTTAAAAGTAAAGACATGAAACTTGCTGAGGTGATTTTTAAATAGATGTATAAGAGGCCATGTGATTTCATTTTTCACTCATTTAATTAGAATTTGATTTTTAAACAATTATTTTCTCAGTATGACCATTTTTTTCATTCCCAGATCTCCCGCTTCGGAAAATTCGGTTCAAAACGCCAAATTTGACAGCATTTTTTACAATATTTGCTGCATTTATCAAAATATCGACAAGCACGGCACATTATGTAGTTTCTAAATAAGAGAATTTGCCAGTTTGATGCGTTTGAGAGCAAAAATGAATTTAAAAATAAATCAGAAAATAAGCAGTTTGGATTGGAATACACCCTTAAGACTCTGATTAAAATCATTGACACCTTATAAAGCGGTTTTCCAAGAGCATCCCTTCCCCCTTTCCTTGATCTTCTTAAAAATTATTAGACTAAGGAAACTTCTTTTAACAATTCAAATAATTATGATGAATCATAAGCATTATTTCTCTTCTTTATGCTTTTCAAATTTCAAAATAAAGTAAAATACTACTACTAATATGTTATTATATAGAGAATTTCTAAAAACATGGATATATTATTTTAAGGATTCTACAAAGACTCATTGCTCCAAGAGAACGTTTACAAATGAGGACCTCAGAAGCCAAGGGGTACAAGTGTCAAAATTTAGACTTGGAGTAAATTGAGCTCGAAGTTGAACATCAATAGTAATTGACTGAATTAAAATGTGAAACCGCTGCTTATTTTATAGTGGTCTCTGAATTCTTAGATTCAATAACTGTGAAAGGAAAAGGAAGTACAATTATTTTTTTTAAGTAGAGATTAAGTAGTTTAATGAGCTTAAGTAGTTGACCTCTAGAACACAGCACATAATAAGAAAATTACTTATATCTCTTTACTCCCAAACAAATAGCCTTGTCAGATAGCCTGCACACTTAGTTCTTTTTTTTAAATTTTGTCACTTATACCCCTTGGCTTCTAGGGTCTTCAGATATTGTTGGATATTCTGAATTTGTTTATTTACATAACTCAAGAAAATGCTAAATATTTTTATTCTTATTTCAGCATGAAGAAAACAAAATGCGAGAAGATGAACAAACTCTCGGAATCAGTTTCATAAATACTTGATTTTTATCTATTCGTGTATTCTTAATAATGACCTTGTATATTTGTATCATTAAAAATGATTCTTTTTTTAAAATAAATTGTTGAGTATAATTAATGACTATATCAATGTGCGAGCTTTTGAATATCTATTGTCATGTAAAATTCACCTCTGTATTTGTCACTCCACCCCTTACTTTTAAATGAATGTATCAATAGAAAATCCTGTAATCTGTGACAGCAACCGCAGTCATATTCGACATTATAAAAGAGGTTTATGGAGAACGGAGCCTACTAGCTGTCAATGTAAAATAATTCAATTTTCTAAAATTTAATTTAAAATGTTTATTTTATGATTTAAATTAGGCATTAACTACTTAAAAGTATAAGTTTTTTATAACTCAATTTGTGAGAATTCAAGGATGTCAAATTTATTAAAAATGGGAAATACTTTTTAATACTCTGTTGTTGTTTTTTTTTCCCTTGGAAAATATAAGTTTACCACAATAGTCATAACAAATGAAAAATATTATGTTAACTACTAATCTGGAACCATTAGTTTTTAATATAATAATAAAATTTATTTGTTTATTCTAATGCAGTTACTTTTAATATTCACTAACCTAACAAATACTTTGTTTTAATGTGTTTTGAGAAAAAAAAAAATTAGATATAAAAGTTTAAATTGTTTAACACAGGTAGAGTATAAAACTGCAAATATTAATCGTATCTTGGAAAATTAAAACAATAAGAGAAGATAATGACAAGTTAAAAAAAAGAAAGTTAAATTTTTTAATTAATTTTTGTCAAAAATCTGTATACCCATACTGATTTCCTATAGTATTTAAGGCTGTTCTCAACAGGTGCAAAAATTCTGACACATTTACAAATTGATTTTTTAACGAAAAGATATAAAATTGGAAGTCTGACTATGGAAGCAATTTGGAATCTAATTGTTTTGCATTTTTTTTTATCAATAAATTACTTTTTGATTTATAAGTGATTTTGATCATGTGACGAAGACATCTTTCACCCTTTCTGGAGTGGTTGTACTTTCTTGTGGAAATTCGGTTCAAAACACCCACTTTGACACACTTTTCTGAAAGATCTATTGTGTTTGCGAAAAAACAGTTCAATTACATAGTTTCTGAACAACACCTGCTAGTTTCATGCATTTCCAAACAAAAATAAATTAAAACTCATGTCACAATGTTGCCCTTTTGGACTTGAGAGCAGCCTTAATAAGGATAGGAAAAATTGTAAAACACCATTAATTAAAAACACAATTCTTCACATAATTCAATGAGGTTTTTATTTCAGGCAGCTTACAAACATAATAAAATGGGAAAAAATCAGTTGTAATAATTTTACAACTTCAATTTATTTTAAGCAGTCTTAGAATAAAACACTAATACAATATAATTACTATATTTATTGCATAAGTATATATTCTAAAATACAATACAGAAATTAACTTAAACTTGTTCTTCTATTTGGCTATTCACAAGGAAGGGGCTAAACCTGTAAATACGGAAAAAAAAAATTAATGTAGACAATGAAATACTAATATATAACTAAATTGAAAATGTTTAGTTATGCCTTATTTTATGACATTAAGTTTCAAACAGACTTGAGACGAAAAAAATTTAAAAAATCCAGGAGTCCAAGAATTTTAAATAAGACTTTTTTTCATATATGCCACAATCTCATGTAACACGTACACCCCACCATAATTTTTTATGCCTCATTTGGAGAGGAAGAAAAATTTATTCCATTAAAATCTAAGAGCTAAAAAAACACAATGTATTACTAGAACTATTTTATATAATAACCAACTATCATATACAGGGTGTTTCACTACCATACTGACAAATTTGTAAGAGGTGTAGGGAGAACAGACGACTCAATCACATAGCAATGAAAGGTCGGAAATGCAATCATAACGAGGTACAGGAGTTGTTAGAGTGTAGAGTCTAAATCATAGTGATAGCAAATTGACATTTAGAGACCATAAGCTTAAAATAAGTCTTTCCTGATAACGAAGTAGTTGTCTGATGTTTCATAATGTGTGAATGAAACCTTCGTAACCTGGAATCTCTGTTGTTTTGAAATACGCCAGGTATGTTTAGGACGTTTACAGTAGCAACGAAGATGCACCATTTCAAAACATCCTATACTACCTCAAACGTGCAAAACTGTAGATGGTAAGGAACAAGGCACTTATGCAGAAAACTTCATTATCAGGAAAGTCATGACTTATTTTAAGCTTATGGTCTTTAAATGTCAAATTTCTATTATGATTCAGACCCTAAAAACTCCTATCTCGTTAAGATTGCATTTCCAACCCTGCATTGCTATGTAATTCTGAGTCGTCTTTGTGTCCTCTACACCTTTTGCAAGTTTGTTGGTCTGGTAGGGAAACAACCTGTATAGAGGCCACCTGAATACTCATGCATCTCAGACCTATAGATTTTATATATATATATAATGTAACACACAACTCTCACTTTTCTACTCTCGTATACTTCAGTTAAATTATTGAAGCTGAATTTTGATTTGCAAGAATTTAAGGACTATTGGAGTAAAACTTAATTATTTCTAAGGAATTTTCAAGGTATCGGTATGAAGCCTGTATAAAATTGAAAATTTTAAAGATATACATAGCTTTTTTTTTATATATTAAATTTTTACAATTTAAGTAACGGCTAAACAATTTTTTTTTTTTTTTTTTTTTTTAAGGTATAATTTTTTACATACAATGAAAATGAAAATAGAGTAACCTCTGCTGGTTTTTGACAATGAAACCTGAACTCATTTCTTTGAGCTTTTGCCATTATTTAGAGCAAAAAGAAAGTAGATCACAATTTAAGGGAAGAAAAGTGAAACTTAAAATAACCTTTGCAAAAAAGTGTAAAAATAAGTATCTTAAGTGTAAAAGTAAAAAATGGTCAAAAAGTGTAAAGTTTACACCTAAAGTATAAAAGTTGGCAAGTATGCAGATGTAAAAGATGAAACTTACAGTTGAAATGCAAGGGAAAATACAAGATTAAAAAAAAATTTGATATCATTCCATACACAATTTAATAAAATAATTCTAGTTAGTATGATTGAACTCATGTTACCTCACGTCGAGTTTCATTGTACAATTCAAGAAAAATTTATCTCATTATTAATTATTTATTTGGCCTTTACTTTTAATATTTTATTTAAGCATTTTAACATTTTACTTTACTATTAACATTCATTATAATTTCATGTTCATTATTATATTGAAATTACCGTTTCGAATAGCAAACACCTTCAAATAACGAACAAATTACATGCTTTCAACTGTCCCCTATATTCAGTGATTTTACATACAATAAGAATTTTTATTAACTTTAATATAATTATGAAAATATATAGAATATCATTTCATATTCTATTTTAAAAAGCTTAGGTGCATCAGAAAGATGAACATTTTTTAAACATTTTCAGTACATACATGTAGTCCTGGATCATTTTTTATCCTAATATTTAAAGAAGCAAAATGTAGACTGATTATTTACCATTTGCTTGCTGGCACTGCCTAAACACTTCATTAAATCCTTGACACAAGCTAATGTCTGACTGGGTTTGTGTACATTCTAAGAACTGCTTCCATTCAAACTGGCATGCTTGTTGAGCAGGCTGAGATTGCATAGGAGCTGCAGCAGCTGGCTGACTTGCAGCCACAGGAGCTTCAGATCCGCCACCTAAGGAACCTGTAAGAGCATGTCCCACAGTATGGCCCTAAAATTGTTATAAAAAAAAATTAAGGTCTTATAAATATTCTTACACAATAGTGGTATAATGTCAGAAAAGTATAATTACAAAAAATTAAAAACAACAACAATTTTACTATTTTCTTAATTGATAATTTGTTTACTCTTTAATAAAAACACTCCTACAAAAAATTTTTTTTGATAAGATATTGATAAAACGGTAAACAATAAAAAATGAAATTCATATACTGAAAGTTCAATACTTATTTTAATAATAATAATAATAAATGTGCATCCTAAAATCTAAATGTAACCTGACTTCAAATAATAATTAGTTATCAATCTGTTCAGAGTCGCCTTTAGAAGTACTCCAATACACTCTAGAGTATTTCTCTAAAGTCCCCAATGATAAATAATTTATGTCTTTCAGTTCAGCGCTCTTAATTTTACAGATGCACTTTTGAGAAAGACAATAGTTTAGCACAAAATAATCTAATTTTATTTAAATATTCAGAGTCACCTTTAGAAATATTTTAAAATATCCCAGAATATTTCTCTAAATTCTTCTATGCCTTTCATTTCAGTGTTCTTAATCTGACAGATACACTACTGAAAAGACAACACAAAAATCTTTTCAGTGAAAAAGACAAGCTGGGGCAATTATCCACAATTATGCTCCATGTCATAGGTCAGCAATATACATGAACAGCATCTGCATGAATGCGATTTAATGTGAATTAGAGATCATACTTTTAAAATCGAAAGCCATATTTAAAAACTAACTCACTCAAAAAACAGAGTAGAATATGACTTGCATAAAAATGTTTAGTTAATGTTAGCACTCTGTTCAGAATCGCCTTTAGAAGTACTCCAATCCACTCTGGAGTATTTCTCTAAAGTCCCCAATGATAAATCATTTATTTATGTCTTTCAGTTCAGTGCTCTTAATTTTACAGATGCACTTTTGAGAAAGACAATAGTTTAGTACAAAAGAATCTAATTTTATCTAAATATTCAGAGTCACCTTTAGAAATATTTCAAAATATCCCAGAATATTTCTCTAAATCCTTCTACGCCTTTCATTTCAGTGTTCTTAAGACAGATACACTACTGAAAAGACAATACAAAAAAAATCTTTTCAATGAAAAAGACAAGCTGGAGCAATTATCCACAATTGAGATCCCTGTCATAGATCAGCAATATACATGAATGGCATCTGCATGAATGTGAATTAGAGATCATACTTTTAAAATGGAAAGCCATATTTAAAAATTCACTCAAAAAATAGAGTAAAATATGACTTGCATAAAAATGTTTAGTTAATGTTAACAATATGTTCAGAGTCGCCTTTAGAAGTACTCCAATCCACTCTGGAGTATTTCTCTAAAGTCCCCAATGATAAATCATTTATTTATGTCTTTCAGTTCAGTGCTCTTAATTTTACAGATGCACTTTTGAGAAAGACAATAGTTTAGCACAAAAGAATCCAATTTTATCTAAATATTCAGAGTCACCTTTGGTAATATTTTAAAATATCCCAGAATATTTCTCTAAATCTTTCTATGCCTTTCATTTCAGTGTTCTTAATCTGACAGATACACTACTGAAAAGACAATACAAAAAAAAAAAAAAAAAAAAAAAAAAAAAAAATATTTTCAATGAAAAAGACAAGCTAGGGCAATTATCTACAATTGAGATCCATGTCATAGGTCAGCAATATACATGAATGGCATTTGCATGAATGCAATTTAATGTGAATTAGATATACTTTTAAAATGGAATGCCATACTTAAAAACTTACTAAAAAAACAGTAGAATATGACTTGCATAAAAATATTTAGTTAATGTTAACAATATGTTCAGAGTCGCCTTTAAAAGTACTCCAATCCACTCTGGAGTATTTCTCTAAAGTCCCCCAATGATAAATCATTTATTTATGTCTTTCAGTTCAGTGCTCTAAAATTTACAGATGCACTTTTGAGAAAGACAATACAGCACTTTTTTTAAGCACAAAGGAATAATTTTATCTTAGTTAAATTATGTTGAGTCACCTTTAAAAATATGCCAGAATATTTCTCTAAATCCTCTAGTGATAATTCATTCTATGATAGTGATAATTCATTCTTAATCTGACAGATACACTACTGAAAAAGACAATGCAACAATCTTTTCAATTGAAAAGACAAGTTGGACCAATTATCCACAATTGAGATCCATGCCATAGTCAGCAATGTACATGAGTGATGTCTCCATGAATGTAATTTAATGTTAATTAGAGATCATAATTTTAAAGCGACATGCTACTTTTAAAACTTTACTCAAACTGAATAGAATATGACTTACATGAAAATGTTTAATGTTAGCAATCTGTTCAGAGTCGCCTTTAGAAGTACTCCAATGCACTCTGGAGTATTTCTCTAAATTCCCCAATGATAAATCATTTATCTATGTCTTTCAGTTCAATGCTCTTAATTTTACAGATGCACTTTTGAGAAAGACAATACAGCAATTCTTATCACCATGAAAGAATCTAATTTTATCTTAATTTAATTAAATTATGTTCAGAGTCACCTTTATAAATATTCCAAAATATCCTAGAATATTTCTCTAAACTAGCTGACCCGCCCGGTGTTGCCCGGCCAAAAACTGTGTTGGGACTGTCATTGAAAAATATAACACTGGAGTGGACTTCATAAAAAAAAAACACTGAATAATATTTATTTGGCACAGACATCATATACACACCACGCCAATATAACTATATATCCACAGTTATGCTCTGGAATGTTTAAATCAGTAATTTGGATTTCAGAAGCAACGCGTTCGCCCATGCGATGATTATTAAGCCTATTTTGACGATCGCTCATGCTCTGTGTTTAAACATTCGCCGATATCTTTTACTGGCATTTCTAACAACATTGTGAAGTTCCATGATTGCAGCAAAAGAAAGAAAGTAAATAAATGCGAAACGTAAATAATCTGGATTTACCTCCACTTAAATCCTGCCCATAGACTTCCTATGATCCTGCCAAATGACTTTCACAAAACCAATACGATGCGTTTCTCGAGCGCTGCCATTAAACAATAACAAATAATCGCGATTTCTGTGCCATGTATGTTAGCGTAATATATATATATAGATAGATCCTTTAATGATAATTCATTCTTCTATGTCTTTCATTTCAATGTTCTTAACCTTACAGATACACTACTGACTACTGAGAAAGATACGGTGACAATCTTTTCCATGCAAAATACAAGTTGGGCCAATTATCCACAATTGAGATAAATGTCATAGGTCAGTAATTTACATGAGTGATGTCTGCATGAATGTGATTTAATGTGAATTAGAAATACTTTTAAAGCAGAATGCTATGTTTAAAATTAACCTTTCTGTTCGTAGTTATCTTTAAAAGTACTATAACACATTCCGGAGTATTTCTTTGAAGTCTCTAAAGATAAATCCTGTATATATTGACAGCAGATGCGGCATTTTCAAAATGAGAGAGGAAAAAAAGATTTTTCCCTGCTTCAAGATCTTCGGAAATACCATTTAAGCCAGATAACTATGACAATGCACTATTTTGCGATGTTCATTATGGTTTTTAATTTATCTCAGCTAATAATCAAAAAACAAAAAATCTGAGAAGAATTTGGATCTGCCTTAGTCTAACCTCATCCAAATTTTCAGATCTCTATGTGCAGATTTCTCTAGCCATTGCTAATACATACAGAGAAACATCTCTTAGTGTAGATATTTCTCTAAAGTCACTAATGATAAATCATTCTTCTATGTCTTTCACTTCAGCATTCGAAGGTGTGCCATACACCTGGGAGAAATGTCGCACAATGAGTCTTGTTTCTTCTTTGTTTCCAACCTAACAAAGGAAAAACAGGTTTGAATTTCAGAATTTGTCTCCTGACTGTGCTACATGTCTCCCCGGTGTGTGGCACATCTTAACCTTACAAATAAAATACAGAGAAAGATAATGCAATAAATTAAAATTAACAATGTTGACAAGTTGAATCCTGTATATCCACAATCAAGGTTGACATGTTGGCAACACATGGAGAAAATTTTATCTTACCAACTTGATCTGTGGGTCAAATTGACTTTTTTTCCCCTTCAGGGGAATATAATTATATGAATAAGAATAGATAGATTCAATTTACTTCATAACAAATTTTGGTACTACTTGATTATCACGTCGACTAATTTCGCTAAGTTATATAACTCGCCAGATTATACGAATTGACATATTTTTTATTTTACATAACAAAAGAACAAATAAATTAGTATAACATTAATAAAAATACAAATAAAACATCGAAAAAAAAAATCTCTTGATGACATAACAAACACATTTAATGTCAAGTGAATGTGACATATACGATCAGCCATTATTGGCATTTAATCTTATAGTTTGGCGATAGTTTTTTGGTCTGTGGGATAATCAAGTAGTACCCAAACTTTTTATTGTATATTATTTTTCGATAACCACAAATTAAATACAGAATATTAACTTTCTTTCATTTTAGATATTGAGCTGCATGACAGATTTTTTAAATTCATTTTCTGACACATTTTTTAATTCAATTTCATGCACTAACATATCAAATTTTCAGAAACTCTAAGAAATTATGCAACCAAACTGTTTTTTCCATTTTTCGGTAAAAGCAGAAAATTCTTCTGAAAATGCTGTCAATATTGGCATTTTGAACCAAATGTTCAGACACAACATAGGAAAATAACAGCTGCCATATGACAATCATTTATACAATAGATCTTTATAATACAAAGCTAAAAAAGTGTGGTTGTGCATTATATAGAATTTTGCCTTATATTGATCACATTTTAAACACCATTAAACTTACCTTGCCAAATAGTAGTTGTTCTATGGTCAGACAAATATATCTGAACCATTACCAAAATACAATAGAGTATCTTTATATTGCATTTCTTGGGACAGAAATTAAACATGGTCCAAATATGCCTGGACCAAATCATTCATTATATTACTCATTTTCAGAAAATTTTGTTGTAATAATAGCAATTTTTTCATTACGAAGCTCTGAATTAAGCAGAAAAAGTTGAAACAATGTATCAAACTTATTCCTCTAGAAAATAGCAATTTTTTACAATCTGGGAATACAGGTGCTTCTTAACTGCAAAATTCAGTGTTTATATCTGGAGAAGTTATGCGCTATATAGAGAAATGCATTGTAAAGATTTACTGTAAATCATGCCTCAAGTTTCATACTTTTATGTTCAAAAATAAGTCAGAAAGTTTCACGTTTTTTGGCGGAAAAAAGTATTTTTGAGAACAGCCTTAACTCAAAATGAAATATTTTCTTCACTAAATAAAACATTAAACATAAGTTCAGAAAAATTACTTTTTATAAAATACAACTTATCTTGCTCACAAGCAGTAAATTGAAAAAAAAAAAAAAAATCAGTTAAAATCATTACTACAATAAAGTAACATGTAGCACTGATTTTTTTTTTACATATTTTGTAATATTTAAGGAATTATACTATTTATCCTAATTTGCCTCATCTTTTCTTACATGTTGCAATTGGTTTTTGAAAGGCATTCTCTTTTAACTCAACATTTATTGCTGTTAAAAGAAAAAATAACAGAAATAATAGAATAGACAATAATTGAGAGGCTTACAAAAGAGTATTTTAATCATTTTTTTAGGCAGAGAGGAAGAATACCTGTCGGTGAGCCAATGTTTACTTAATAAGTAAAATGAGAGTAAAACATACCCTGATATTAAGGCAGTTCTCAAATTCCCACGCCAACAAATGCAAAACTTTGACATATTTTCTGACTCATTTTTAAATGTAAAGGTATAAAATTGACATGTCACTATCACTATTAAAGTGATTTGGAATCAAATAGTTTTCCATTTTTTGATAAATAAATTACTTAGAGTTATAAGCAATTCTTATCACGTAACATGTTTTTCACATTTTTTGCACTGCCATGTTGAGAATCCAGTTGAAAACATTTGACAGTATTTTCTTAAAGATCTTTACAAAAAGAGGAAAATGCAATTCCATTACATAGTTTCTGAATAAGAACACTTGCGAATTCCACACACTTTCAAACATAAAGGAATTCAGAAATGTGTAAAAAAGCAGCTCCTTTGGATTTGAGAACAACCTTAAATACAATGATGCCAGGAATAAGCTATAGCACATCATTTAAACAAAAAAAATTTAGAAGTGATGCATAAAAAAAGTTATGGTTGATTCTGCATGAAGCATAATTTTCCTCTTGAAAATTGAAAAAGACATTTTGTATTAGATATCTTGAATCTGTCTTATTTCTAAAACAAGGACCCAATTTTGTTAAAAATGACCCAGGTTTTTGGAAGCATTCTGAGTCCCAAGTACCAAGGATTTCAAAAGTCTAGTGACATCACTAAACAAATTTGTAAAAGTAAATACAACTGCTGATCAATTACAAAAGTACAATACTTACAATTGCTGAACCTACAGCTACACCAGCAGCAGTTGTGGCCATTTGGGCAAACATTCCAGGTTGTTGGGGTGCTGCCATGGGTGGTGGGGGTTGAGCCATTGGAGCAGGAGCATGCTGAGGAGCCCTAGCAGGTACAGAAGGTGCTGGTCTAGGAGCAGACCTTTAATGAAAATAGACATTTTAGAACAGTGACATAAAAACTGGCAGCATAAAGCATTGGTGTCTCCAAACTTGAGAAGCAATATTATTTTAATAAGAAAAGTAACATTAAATTTGAAAGAAATTGCCAATAACTTAAAAAGCATGAGTCCTTTTCAGTGGCGTAGCTAGGATGGTTGACACCCGGGGCGGATGTAAATGGTGCCCCCCCCCCCCACACACACAGGTCATATTTTTTCAATCACAATTCTACGTTATTATAAATAAAATGTAAACATTTTTGGACAACTTTTATGAACTTTATATTAACAAAGGGATAATATTTTTAAAAAAATTATTATTATGATAAGAAAACAAAAATTTTACATTATTTTTGATGCTCTATACTTTAGTAAATCTATTTGGAAGTATCCTTTGAAAAAGTGTATAAATGAAATTAAGAATTTATTTTTATCGTATAAGCAGATATTTTAGCATTAGAATGTAATGGAATAAAATGCGATTTGAAGTTCAAAACATTTAAATAAAATAAACTAGTCGGATATGCCAATCCCAAAACTTTCTTCTATCTCTATATTTTTGTGTGTTGCATTAGCATGTAACTACATATTAAAACTTCAAAAATCGCTGTCACAGTGCCAAAATTAAGTGACAATCTAGGCCCACATGAGGATTCTAAAAGGTATATGTTCGCTGAATTGTGTGTATTTAAAAAGGAGACATAAGTAGGGTTTAATCTAGGAAAAAGGGATTTTTAGCTTTTTGGCTAATTGCAGTCAATAACTTCTAGCCAAATAAAAATAGCTTTAGCCAAGGAAAAAAAAAAGTTTTATTTATACAAAATTTCTATATACATGAGTATTATTTTTATGCAATATACAAACAAATACATCGCTCTGTAAGATTGACCCTTTGAGATTTGGCTGTAAACCACACAGCAAATGCTTTTTTTTTTAAATGGAAATTCTTTTCAAAATTTCCCTTCCAAATTAATCATCATTAAGTTACTTAAATTCTTGATTTTCAGTTTGTTTCTCAAATCAGTTTTTGTTATATTCATGAGACTGAATCCCCCTTAACAGTCTGCTGTAGACAACAAAAGTGATTTTACAAATTCCTACAAAGGAGTCATATTGGGAAACATGCCAGTAATGCCATTTTTATGGAAAAAAAATAAGCTAGTTTCATTCTTTACACTGTAGCCAGAACCCACATAAATTCAAGTCTGAAAAGTTTATATGACATGCATCTGGCACATTAATGATTCAAAGCTAGTGCACATCATATCCCATGCTTATACAATCTGTGATTTTCGTTTTCGCCATATGCTGGAGTCGTGTCTGATGCAAATGACGTCACACTGTTTGAAGACGCTTGCATAGAGAGCACGAGACAAATTTTGAAGTGTTGCCACAGCATGGATGCAATACGAGATTTTTATTTCATTTTTGTGCAACGTCAGCAGGTTTAAGAAATGTGGAACGACACAATGGGAATGATATAGCATATTTCCTTGTCTGTCACTATTTGGCTAATTCACTAAATGCTTTGGGGGCAAAATACACTTCCAGTTAGCTTATTGGCTAGCTCTAGATTAAAACCTACATAAGCATCGCATCTTTCAAACAAGTCATTGAATTTTGGCACCCACCCTCTTAGATGACTGTGACCAAAATTTACAACCCAAAAAGCATAAAAGTGACACCTGTTGGGCCTATACACCCAACTATTTATGTGAAAGTGTTACAGCAGAATATGAAGTTCGATTAAATTCCGTTCATTAGTTTTTAGACATAGCTATCGAGGAAATCGTAAAAAATGCCGCATAGCAGAAACACCTGCCATGTTATTTACATGAAAACCTAATCAGCAACAACGTATGTCAACGTCTAACCGAATTTGAATTTTGATAAAATTCCGTACATTTGGTCTTGAGATACAGATATTGCGGAAATCGTAAAAAATGCAGTATAACAGTGCCACATGTTGTATGATTTACAGCAAAAACTAATCAGCACCAAATTATATCAAGGTATAACTAAATCTGAAGCTCGATGAAAATCCATGCATCAATTCCTGAGGTAGAGCTATTATAGAAATCGTGAAAGATGCAGCATAACAGCGCCACCTGTAGAGCTATTTATACCAAAAACTAATCAGCCAGCATACCTATTTATACCGAGGTATAACTTAATTTGAAGTTTTGTTAAATTTCTTGCATTAGTTCTTGATATTAGAGATCCCACAAAATTTATGTCACATACAGACAGACATTTCCTAAAAACAGTCAGATCATCTTCAGGATTTTTTTAAATGTATAAATCCGTCGAAAACCAGAAGTCGACTTTTTTTTTCACGAATCCAATACTTTCTTCTTGAAAAGATAGAAGAAAGTAAAAACACATGAAAATTCAACGTATGAAAGGTTATTTACTTTATATTTAATTTTTACTGTATTTTATCTTTACAAGAAGAGAGTATTGGATTCGTGAAAAATTTCGACTTCGGAATTTCAATGGATTTATGCGTTTTAGAAGGTCCTGAACACAATTTGTTTTTTAGAAAATGTCTGCCCGCCACTCTGTGAGTCTGTCTGTATGTGACAATTTTGTGGGCGCTCTATCTCAAGAACTAATTTACGGAATTTCAGAAAACTTCAGATTGAGTTAGACTTTGATATAAACTGATGCTGATTAGTTTTTGGTGTGTACCACACAAAAGGTAGCGCTGCTATGCAGCATTTTAGACGATTTTAGAAATAGCTATATCTCAAGAACTAATACACGGATTTTCATAAAACTTCAGATTCAGTTAGTCCTTGATACGAATTGGTGCTGATTACCTTTTGATGTAACTCGTCCAACCGGTGTCGCTGCTATGCTGCTTTTTCACGATTTCCGCAATCGCTCTATTCAAGAACTAATGCACGAATTTTCATTTAACTTCAGATTTTGTTAGTCGTTGACACAAGTTGTTGCTGATTAGGTTTTCGTGTCAATCGCTCAATAGGTGGCGTTGCTACGCTGGATTTTTCACGATATTTGCAACAGCTCTATCTCAAAAACTAACGCAAGGATTTTCATCAAACTTCGGATTAGTTAGACATTGACATAAGTTGTTGCTGATTAGGTTTTAGTGTAAACCATCAACAGGTGGCGCCGATGTGCTGCATTTTGAGTGATTTGCACGATTTTAGCCATAGTCCTATCTCAAGAACTAATGCAAGGAATTTCATATCTTTAGAATCCTCATGATGGGCATAGATTGACGTTTAATTTTGACACTGTGCTAGTGAATTTTGAAGTATTAACATGTATGAGTTAGAAGAAAGTTTTAGAATTGGCACCTCCGATTAATTAATAAATGTTTTTTATTATAAAATCAATAGGCGTCTGAGAATATTTAGTCTACATTTTTTTACACTGAGTTTTTCCTTTCTCAAAGCAATTTCTTTTCTTATGCCAACAAAATAAAAATATTTTAAAATTAAATGTTATCGCTAACATGTTTAAAATACATATTTATATTTTTCCTCAATCGAAATCTTGTAAGCATAACTGAAAATAATTTTATTTTCATTCTACATCAGAAGGCGACAACTGCTAGCCAAATAAGATAATCCAAAATCAAAGTGCTTTGTCCAAAAGTTCTCTTCCCATTCCTCTGTTCGCTAAATTACTGCAATAAACTTATCTGACCACTCGTGACTCATCACAGCCATCTTCTCCTGATGTTTGAATGTATCACACTGCTGCAGAGCCGCCAATGTACAATAGAACTTCGAAAAATCGAGAAAATTATACAAAAATCGCTATTACGGCACCCCCTTCAGCATTATTACAGCGCTGGCAGAATATTTTGAAATTCAAGGAAGATCTCATTGCCATAGTCGAAAACAAGTATGAAATTTGTTTCAATTCTTTGCATAACTTCATACATTTTTCGATGGTATAACAATGAAAATGGTACAAAAATCACTATTACAGCACCCCCTTCCGGTGGAATATTTCCAAATTCAAGGAGTACCTACTAGCCAACTAAAAACATACGCAAAACATTTGGTTCATTTCTATGCATATTTCATGCACTTTTCAATAGTACAATAATGGAAATGGCACAAAAATTGCTATTACAGCGTCCTCGTCTGTCGGAATATTTCCAAATTGAAGGAGGACTTCCTGGTCATAGCCAAAAACATACACAAACAATTTGGTTCAATTCTATGCATAACTTCATACACTTTTCGATGGTACAATGGCGACACACGGACAGACAGACATTTTGTATAAACATGTTTTTAAGTGACCCCTAAAACGTATAAATCCGTCGAAAAAATTTCGAGAAGAAAGTAAAAAGGATAAAAGAATCCAAGGCAACAATAACACAGGAAATGACTATACCATTCCTTATTTACCTTTTGTCCTACCTCCACAAGAAACCACGGGATGACTTATAGGTCAAAATTAACATTTTTACCCAATGCCCACTGTCCAGTATGTTGATTTTTTTCACTGGCCAGTAACAAAGTTATGAACAGTTCTTACAAAATTGTATTTTTGCTAACTATCAACATTGTAATTTACTAATATATTTTACTTACCATTCGATAGTATTACACTGTACTGAAAAAAAAACTGGCATTACATCTAACAGAAAAATATAACCAAGAAATTACCGCAGTCAGAATAAAATTTAAAGAAATAAAAATTAATCCGAAAGTGCAATTTCTCCCCCCCCCCCCCCCACACACACTTCCAGGAGTGAGAGGTTCATAATTGTTTGAACCAATAAGAATTGGTTATATACTTTCCCGGGGTGATTCTGAATTTTAAAAAACTTCTGAAATTTTTACAGAAAATTTTTCTGAAAGGTTACAGCAGAGGGGTGAAGGGGGAATGCTTTCCCAGCAGTAAAATATGCGTTTTTTTTCTGCGGCCCTTCGACGAAATTCGCATTTTTTCATGAAATTTGTGTTTTTTGTATGATCTTTTCACGAAATCTGCGTTTGTTTCTCGATCATTTGACGAAATTTGTGTGTGTGTGGGAGGAAGGGTCACCATTCTTTGAAGAAATTTGTGTTTCTTTCGAAATTTGACGAAATTTGCGTTTTTCCCGACATCCTTTGAGGAAATTTGCGTGTTTTCTGCGATCTTTTGACGAAATTTGCATTTTATCCGCAATCTTTTGGCGAAATAGGCATCTTTCCAGCGATCTTTTGATGAAATGCCCATTTTTTTCGCGATCCTTTGAAGATTTTTGTGTTTTTTCGCGATCCTTGGATGAAATTTGTGTTTTTCCCCACGATTCTTTGACGAAATTTGTGATTTTTTTTTCTGCAACCGATGGCGAAATTGATTTATTTCGGCGACCATGTCGAAATTAGCGATATTTTTTATGCCCGATTTCTTTTTAATTTTCGGAACCGAATGCGTTAAATTTTTGGAAAATTCGAAATAGATTCACCCCTGCTACTTTCTTTCCTTACGTTCAGGAGAATCGCCGATCTGCATGCCGTAAATTCCGGACAAATTTCACCACTTTCCTCCCTGGATACATCTTTCAAGTATCGTTTTTGGCCATTGATGAATATTAAGTTACGCGAATGAGCACAATAAAGTTGATCGTCACGTTTGAAGTGTTACTCGACGATTGGCGAGTGCTAATTTTGTGCTATAGGGCGACTCATAGCTCCTCCCATAGGTTGCATAAGTCAATACGGTGCCTACATGTCGAAGAAGATTCTTTGTTTTAAAGTTTGCTGTTGCTACCCACGCGTTATATAGGTAAGTTTTTGTTCACTAGTGTGCACAATATTTATGTGCACCCCCCCCCCCCCATAGCTACGCCCCTGGTCCTTTTAACTTGGTAGGATCAGGTGGGGGGAAAGTGGTCATAAAAACAGGCTTTTCAAACTTTCAGAGGATATAAACATAAGAATTTCTGTGATGTTTTCTAAAATTTTGGGTGTTAATTTACATTACATTTCTCTAGAGTACATCCATATCCATTTCAGAAATATTTTTGGGGAATAACACCTTTTTATAACATATTTTTCCAGGCATGTTTTTATTACCACTTTACCCCAGGCCCAGGGGGTGGGGTAAAGTGAGTAGTGCATGGGGTAAAGTGGTCACATTGAAAAAGTGTAAATAAAAAAATAAACTAATGAATAAAAAGTGACATTTTATTATTTACAAACATTTTAAACAACTTTTATAATAAGTTATCTGCCATTTTATTTTATTAAAGAGTAAATTTGTAATGTTAAAATTGTTAAAATTTGGTTCTTCAAGGATTTTGATCACATCTGACTCTGGAAAAGTATAATGATTGCCAAATTTGGATTTTTTTAACATACTTCAAGAAAATTAATCAAGTTTTTTCCCAATAAATTGCTGTATTGATTTCTTCATTTCATATCTTAGCAACACTCAAGGTCCTATAGATATGGTTTGAGATGTCATCTTTAGCGATTATAAATGGATTCAAAAGAGAATGTTGACTAGGGATATTTTTTTGTTGTTTTTTTCCTCTTGGAAATTTAAGCAACTTTTAAGTATCCCATTCCTCTTGTTATTTTTGCAGATATAATGCAAGTGTTTTTTTCTGCCAATACTCCCCCGATCTTGGGCTGGACACATTTCCTTTAAAACTACGTCTAACAAGTCTATTCACATCTGAAATGAGTGTAGATAATGTTGCCAATGTAGATTATTTTAATTTTTCTTACATATTTTGCTGTTGGCTTTCTTGATACTGTTTCTTTAAAATTCCTTTCCAGGCTTTTTTTAATGGGGGAAAATACACCTAGGTCAAATGGTTGTAGACTATGACTAGTATGAGGTAGCAGGCAGAGCATTATAATGTGATTGTCGATAGCTATTTTTCACAGCGTCATAATTCATTTATGTCCATCACAATCATAAATAAAAGGGCAGGCTTTTGTAAGCTTTCGGTGTACTATCTACTTAATAAAATGATCCATCCAAGATTCAAGTGCAGAATCCTGCATCTATCTAGATTCCATGATTCATACAATGCTCCTGCACGACCACCCTTTATCCACAATACGTATATACTCACTCATAAACTGCGAATGGAAGATTGTAATAACCACTAGCTGATATACCAAAAGGAACACTAAACATTATCTTTCCTTTGGTTTCTGAATTTTATATAATGCAGTGCATTGCGTAAAATTTTTTAAACAACTATTTTGGCTATCCATTCCAGCCTCATCAACATTAAAAATTCTTTCAGGACTTTCTTGTGGACCATTTTCTTATATAATACAAGTATAGGTATTAGAAAAAGTAGTTAATGTGTTGGTTGTTAAATTAGTTGATGTAACCTTTGCAAGCAATTCAGGTTTACACTTAGGGAACAGATGTCATAAGTTCCCCCCGGCCACCATCTTGGAATTTTCTTGGCGTGAAAACCCTTTTTCCGTCAAGTAGTAAATGTCGCCAAGCACCGGTTTATACGCATGTTTGGCTTAACGAAAATAAAATGTAAATAATAAACAAAATTCGCTAAAATGGCAACCAGTAATCCTTGTATGTGCGCTTCGCGCACATTTTCAGAAAAAAAACATCACTGCATTCAACACTTCACGAGGTGTAGCATTCTCAAAATTCAACAGTTTTCACTTTCTAGCAATCTCATAATATAAAAACTTTTAAAGCAAAAATACACATAAAAACAAAATTCGCTAAAATGGCAACCAGCAATCTTTGTATGTGCGCTTCGCGCACATTTTCCGAAAAAAAAACATCGCCGAATTCAGCATTTCTCGCTATATAGAATTCTCAAAATTCAGCAATTCTCGCTTTCTAGCAATCACAAAATGTAAAAAACTCAAAAGCAGTAAAATACATAAAATTATCAACATACCTTAACAAACATCTGCTTTCTTGAAAGATCCAGCTCGAAATATTATCGCCGACATTTTCCTAAATAGGCTTATCAATACGTATTCACAAACTATAAACAAACCTTCTTTTCTTGTCAAAATTTCCTCATATTTCCTAATTATTTCAACAACAGCGTTTAAACGGACTACAGAAAACATAGTTAATCAAATACATTCAATAAATTTCACATAAAAATAAAAAGGCAGAACTATACAATACGATATCAAAATACATTCACAATATTCCAACATTAACTTCTTGGTTGCCAGAACGACACGTCACACGACATTCAACATATCGAGGTTGCCATATCCATAACCACCGTCAACATGCCAACAAAAAATCGCCAAACATTTCAAAACAACAACGGCGTAGGGAACATACGGCATCTAAGCCCTATTATTAAATAATAACTATTTGCAGTTAGTTTTTAATAATTATTAGTATCTAATAAACTGGCATTGTATATAATGAATAATTTAACTCAGATCAAAAATCTATAAGTTAAGCCTAACCCTATGACCACTTTACCCCATGTAACTAAAACTATTATGAAATAAAATCTGTGATAAATATAATTTAGCTATAAATGAAAATATGTTCTTGAGATATGTGAAAAGCTTTCTGAACTTCCAATTTAACAAAATTTGGGATAAACAAAATGCAGCAGAAAAGTTAATTAAAGAGTGAAAAGAACAAGGTGTAACAAAGACAGACAAAATGAGTAGGTACTCAGTGGCTCAAACATATTACTAAAAATGTTTTTTTGAGTGAGAAACTTTGATCAATACTTAATAAATCTAAAATTAAAAGAAAAGTATTCAAATTTCTATATTAGACAGGATTTTAGCTTTTTTTATGAATTATGACCACTTTACCCTGCCTGACCACTTTACCCCACCTGACCCTAATTTACATATTTTTTTTACGCAAAATACCTACATTTTTTGTAGCAATTATTAGGCCACCTTCATAAAAATTAATTTACTAAAACAGGCCCCTTCACAAAATTATTTTTTATAAAATAGGCCCCTTTACAAAATTCTATTTCATTAAAACATACTCTTCATTAATTATTTTTATTTTGTTAGATTTTAAAATGTGCATTTTGTAAACGAAACAAGCTCACCAAATAGCAAAACTTATCAGGAGGACTTAAAGAAATTATTATTGGTAATACTTTCTTCGATTTTGAGTAATTGGATTTCCTCTTTCATTATGAAATGTATTTTTCACAAAAATGTAAAAAATTTCACAAAAATATAAAGAGCATTCACAAAACTTTTAATTTTCACAAAATGGGCCCTAAGGAGAATATCCTGCACAGACTCCTGAAAACAAAATGAAAATCAAACCATGAAAGTGAATAACTGATTTTTTTTTTAAACAGAAAAAATGAGATTAATATTACGAAATCAAAGCTGAGATCTTAAGTTCCATATCGATTAGAGAAAAAAAATGCTAAGTTCATTTTGCAAACCACAAACACATCTGTTCCAAATCTAGTCATAGCTTTGTGAATTTGCAATTATTATACTCAGGTTCCTTTATGAATAAAATAGATGTAAGTAATAGGTTGTTTGGTGATTTCAGCTCTTATGACAAGTAAGATTTTGTTTAAAAAATATTGCATTTCTGCAAGAATCAGTTTGGAGGTTTAAAAGTTTTGTGAAATGTCTAGTTTTAAGATAAAGAATATTGTGAAGGGCTCAGTTTTAAGATTAAAAGATTCTTAAAGGGGCCATTAAAGGACCTATTTTTTTTTTTCTAAACAGATACCTGCTATCACTATCATACTACAAATTTGAAACTCGTAAATAAAATACATATAAAAAAAATAATGTTAAAATATGTAGTACTTAAAAATAATTATCTGTGCCATGCATATTTATTTAGGAAATCAGAGTTAATTTCAATTAGGTTATTAAAAAATACTTAAATATTTAAGTTCAAAAAATTTTATCAAAAATATTTAGTAGAAGCCACAACTTAAAGACAACATTAAAAAAAGTTGCATAATTTCAGAAAAACATACATGAAACAGAACTATTCTAATTCTACATTATCAGTTATATAACAAGCAGCAGCAAGATCTTGCATCATGCCGGTCCATTATTCAATTACTTAATTTACGACTGAAGAACTGCTTACGAAATTTAAAAACTCTTAACTTGAAAGTTATAAAAATACATTTACTTTTTTTATTTTATATAAAAGTACGTAAACATACACCTATATTACTTTCAAATATATAGAATAAAAACTATAATTAGCTGTATTTTTTCTAGAGCTGTAATGAATTTGCCTTCTTTATACATTATATAAGCAATGAATCATCTTGTGTTTATTTTTTTTTAAGCTAATAACTTTAACTTACCTCTATTTCATAACACTGATAAATAAAATTTACTTATCCACGCACATATTTTAAGCAAGGAAATTAAACATTTGGCAATAAAGGACATGTGTACATGTAAAGTATTTAAGATTTTAAGTAATTGCATTAATTAGCGATGATATGAAAATTCGTAGGGTATCGATAAGTAAACTATAACATTTGGATAGAAAAAAACTGGCTCAGGAAATTAAAAAGAAGGTATAAAAACAATCAAATATAGATACTATTAATGCGGTACTATAAAAGACAATGTTCAAAATTATTAAAATAGAGTTACATAAAGTTATGCTCTCTTGATTTACCTACATCATCACAAATATGAAAATTATTGAAATTTTAGTAATGAACAAAACTTCTAACCTCATAGGAGATGATCTCCGGTTAGCTCTCGGCATTGCGATCAGCAAAATACAATTTAAATGTACTTTGACAAATAAATACTATGTCCTCAAAGCGACCTCGAAATTGCGTATTTTCACGATTACAATTATTAAACGTGCAAACTCTCCGAAAGTTTTGTTACCACTGGAGAAGGTTTGATGAAGATTAAACAATAAATATAACGTTACGTTCTAAAATCACAGTTCCAGAAATTTCGCAACTACCCTCGCATTATATAACAAAGAGTAGCCGTACTGACAATTCGCAATTCGTATCTTTAAATATCTGTGAACTGGATTGGGTTAGATTGGCATGACGTCACGGGAAAAAGTACCTTCAGAACACTGGCTTAAGCAGCAAAATTTTATTGATAGAAAGATAAAAACAATTAAAATTTGATAAAAACAGTTTCGGTGGACCTTTCATTTTCTTCAAGTTTGTTTGCTCACATATGGCCGGGACCCAGATAGATTTTTTGCTGTTAGCGAAACGCGATTGACCAATCAGAAGCCTGCATTTTTGCAAACAGCAAAAAGTTTGCAAAAATGCAGGCTTCTGGTTGGTCAATCTCGTTTCGCTAACAATGAAAAATCTATCTGGATCTCGGCCAGATTAAATAAGCGTGACCAACGACAGACAAGGCCAGTTCATGTTTCGAGGATAACGAGAAAGACAGGCTACCGCGGTGGGTCCGATTCTTCTTTTTTTTACTTTTTAACAGACCGCTGGAGTCACGTGATATTCTTTTCGCGCACCTTCATTTGTACATTCGAGCATCACGTGACTCCAGCGGTCTGTAAAAAAAGAAGAATCGGACACACGCGGTAGCCCGTCTTTTTCGTTAGCCTCGTTCATGGTTTTTATGACGTCAAACGGACTGCGAAATTCTAAAATGGAGGGCCAAAATCACAGTCAGGTGAAATACAGCCACCTCATTGGTCGTGTGGTTTTAAGAGAGATAAGGGTGAGGATCACCGAATTTTGAAAGGAGTGAGGGGAAAAGTAATTTTGAAGTGATTGTTACCTTATTTACAGTTATGCATTATTTACCTTATTATATTGTTCGCTTTTATTTATAATAAACAATAGAAATCAACTCAATTAAGATATTTTGGTAATATTTTATACAACGAGAGTGAATAATTTAGATTATAAGTTGTAACAATTTTTAAATGGTATGACATGACAAATATTCTTTAATAAAAATTTTGTTTTTATTGAAAAATACTTGTAATATCATTTAAAAATTGTCTATAAATTCCGTATGGTAAAAAACTCAACAAATTTTCTCCTTTACATACCCCCCCCCCCCTTCGCCATTTAAATCCATAAAATCACAAAAAATAATATTATTCTTGAAAATGTCAACAACTATAAAAAAAAGACCTTTTCTAGATTTTAAAATGGAAACTTTAAATTTACAAAATTATATTAAAAAAATTACACAAATAATTAAAAAAAATACCAGAATTTAATATTTTAGCATTAAATGAAAAATAAAACTAAAAACTTTTTTTAAAAGTCACTCCAGGTACTCTGCCCGTAAAATAAATATGAAGGTAAAAAAGTTTTTCTATTGTTAACCCTTTATGCTCGACGGTACATTAAAGTGCCATTAAAATAACTTGTTATAAAATTAATTTAATACATCGATTAGTAAGTGGTAAAACTTTTTAGAATGAATTATAGATATTTTACTTTATCTTGTTCCAAAAAAACATTATTGGTTGCACAAAAGAAAATTAAAAGAAAAAAAAACAACAACAATAAAAAAAACAATAATTTGTTTTTGCCTTTGCATCTTTTTCAGCTTTCTTGATGTTGAAAGATTAGGGGGTGGGGGGCGAAAGTTTCTGTTCAAAAATATTTCTATTGTAAGAAATTATGCTTGTGTATTGTGTAATTCTAAAAAATACTAAAAATAAAAGATTCGAGGGGAGTTACAAATATTGCACAAAGTCCCTATAAATTCAATTTAATTAATTAATTTTGGCAAAATCTTTCTAAAATTTATTAAATGATTGTGTAAATCTTCTAATATAGTTTTTAAAAAATCACAAAATATGCTTTAAAAGATGAAATTTTCATAAATTCATAATTTGGGCCAGAAAAGGTAAACATTCTTTTATAGATATTCAATGTTTATCTTAAAAATCAAGCATAGTTTCATGACTGCTATTCAAGTCCGCTACAATGTGTTAAATTGGCGTAGACCCTGATTATGGAGATTTCCTTCGTTTAATTTACGATTAGAAAAGCACGAACTTGTGCATTTATTTTAAAAATCACAATTATCTCTCTCTCTCTCTCTTTTTTTTCTTTCTTTATAAAAAGCATAGTTTAAACAACCTTTCAAGATTTCTAAATTGTTTTTTGAAGCATAGAATCAAAAAATAATTAATTAATTAATGATAAAAGTGCATTTAAAAATATATATTACATTCTTTATATTTTATTTTTTATATTTTAATATTTAAACTATTTCATTGTTGCAGTTTCACAGCTAATTGGCGTATTTTAGCGTGCATGATTTGGCACTTAATTAATTCCATTATTAATTAAACTCTCAAAATATTAAAATGTTATATTGTCATCGAAAACACACCTGCTTTCATAATTTTTATAATCTTAGCTTACCAGGAAGTGAGTGAAAAATCGATTTAAAAATTTCAGACTTAAATACGCGAACCAGGAAACAAAATAACTTATTGTACATACTATTACAAAATTGTTCATGTAATATTTTTTGTTCTGTTTATTCTTAATGATTAAAATCGGTTTAACAAACTGGCATTTTTAAAAAAAATTATTATCCATTAGGCAAAAATTTTTGAAAGGTTTTAGTATTCTAAGTTAGTTATTAAATTTTTCTATAGAAAAGTGCTAATATTTGTTTTATTTTGCATTTAAAAAGTAACACATGGGAAAAAAAGAAAGTTTCATTTTTAATCTTCATTAACTAAAAAATTTCTTGTAATATTATTTAAAAATTTTTACAGCTTAAAATGGCAATCTTTCATTCACATTTTATAAAAAGTCATCAAAATATCTTGAGTTAATTTCGATGGCTTATTTTAAATGAAACAGAAAAAATTCGCTTCAAAATTGCCGACATGATTTTTTCTCGGGAAAAGGGAGCCTTATGCACGCGGCCTGAGGTCGAGGCTAAAATTCGTCTGCTGGCGGTGTTTAGCATAGCAGTGTATGGAGTGGGAATTATTAATGCTTGTTTGTTAAAAATACCGCAAAAGAATTCTTTGATGCAGCAGCATATACTTAATATATAGTAATCTAAATTCAAAATGTTGTTCTGTATGCGAAAAAATTCCCTACGTTTGCAAATTTTCAGTTAAAATATATGCACTCAACCTGGGTCAAGGCTAAAGTCGTCTGCTAGCGGTGTTTGCGCCTGCGCATTCCGGTATTCTGCCGGTGCAGTAACTAGAATAACAGATCATCATACCGCCAGCTCTGGCGTCTGACGTCACCTGAATAGAGTCCATTGGACGTTTACCCTAGCGCTAGAGATTGCTGCCTGAAATGGACGCGATTCAATGACCAATCAGGTGCATGGATTTCACCTGACTGTGATTTTGGCCCTCCATTTTAGAATTTCGCAAACGGACTGGATCATCATTACTAGGGCTATTATAGGAGCCTTATCATTACCCAGTTTCCTCTAGAGTTGCAAAGGGTAGAAAAAACCAGGTTTATTCCCGGGAATAAACCGGGTTTTTTGGGAAGGAAATTTTGAAAATTTCCGGAAGTTTTCAGAAGGTTTTAAGAATGAAATTTTTTTAATTGATTATTTTCAGTTATTTTTAATGGTTTCAATTTTTGTCAATGTAAACAAAACTAATAACATGAAATATTTTTAAAAAAATGCATGGTTTACATGAAAACTAACGAAATATAGGCTTAAGCTGCAGAAATATGAAGTAAGAAAAATTAAAATATCATAAGAAATTTGGTATTTTGATCGTCCATGTGTAAAAAATGAAAGAGGCAGATGAAAGATTCATCTTCCCTGGCATGAATATAAATTTCACCTCTGTTCTTCGAATCAACGAATGTAAACAAAAAAGAAAATGAACAAAATTAAAAGAAATCGATGCAAAAATACAAAGCAACTCGTTAGAAAATTAATATAAAGTATGCCCGAATAAGACATACGCGAGCAAACAGAAACTAAAAAATATTATTTTTTAAAGAAACATTCATATCCTCACCTATTTACAGACGTCATTCCTCTAAAGCTAATAAATTATAAAGACAGACTGTAAAATCATAAGTTTTGTGAATTCATAATGTAAAATATATTTTTTGGAACTTTCTTCTCTGAAATTTCTTTAAAATAAAAATTTCAAATTGAAAAATAATTGCGTTTGTTTCTCTTCAAAACTCCTTCAAAATTTCCAATATTCCCCAAAATTCTGGGTTTATTCCCCAAAATTCCCGTGCCTTAAAATCTGTGGGTTTTTTGCAACTCTAGTTTCCTCGTAGTACAGTAAGCGTCAAGTATATCTGTTATAGAGCGTAATTCCTTCTTCTAAGATCCTTTATCTCCTTTGGTTCTAACAACAAAGACATTATCACATAAATCTTGCTCTTTAGGACAAATTCTCCGATTTGTTTAAACCTTTAAAGCAAAGAGATAACTTATACCTTTGAGATAGTACTTTTTTTCTCGATGAATTATTGTGTAAGTAAGTAAGACAAAGAAAGCTGCTAACGTGTTGAAAACTCTCCCATAAACAAATTATAAATCAAATCAGTATTTCCAACGTAGCTTGGCTTTTTGTCTTATTAGTAGACCAAATAAATATTTTACCATTTACGGCAGGAAAATGGCAGCACAATTTCTTTAAAAAGTATGCTTTCGTTTCTAAACCATTTAAGAACCTAAAATTTATATTAAAGTCGTAAGCAAGAAAAGAAAAGAAATGTATTGCATAATTCTAATTACGGAATTCTAACTTTAGAATTCTATATTATTATTTTATTGGACTATGCCAAAAGATATATACATGTGAAAATTCATGTTTGTTTATTAAAATAATTAAGTTGAGAATATTTATTTAAAAAACTAATTTAAATTATGCCGTATGTAAAATTTAATATTTACAATTTAACTTAGTCTTCATTAGATTACAACTAAATCCCGCCAGAAACATATAAAACTTTTTTAAACACTGATTAAATTTCACATTATTTATTATTTTTCACATTATTTATTATTTTTCAGATTTCCAATGGGCTAATTCAGGCGGCTAGTTACTAGTTGCGATGAAAATGTCTCTATTGATACAAAAATCTCACATTTTCAGTTTTATGATTTCAGATTTAAAATGCACATAAGAAAATTAACGAATTCAAATGTAACATCATACGTTTGCAAAAAATATTCTATCATTATACTCAAAAAATATTCTGTTCAGAAGCAGTAATAATATAAACTAGTTGGATGTGCCAATCCAAAAACTTTCTTCTATCTGATACATCTTAATATTTCAAAAACTAGTTACACATGTTAATACTTCAATATTATTAGTTCATTACTATACCAACTTTGATTTTCATCTTAAATTCCTGCTTCAGTCAATTAAATGAACTAAAAACGAGTTAATCTATATCATGATATTTGTTAAAATTAATAGTTTTTCCTTATTCTGTTGTTATCAGATGTTTGCGAATAGCCGGCTCAGCAGAAAGTGAGTTCCCGTCTTTGCACGAGCCGCCGATGGACAATAGAACTACGAAATATCAAGAAAAGTTTCCAAATTCAAGGAGGACCTGTTGGCCAAAGCCAAAAACATGCACAAAAAATTTGGTTCAATTGTATGCATAATTTTATACACTTTTCGATTGTACAATAAAGAAAATCGTACAGACATCGTAATTATAGTGCCCCCTTCCAGCGGAATTTTTCCAAATTCAGGGAGGACCTTCATGACATGACCCAAAAGAAACACAAAACATTTGGCTCAGTTCTATGCATAACTTCATACGCTTTTCGAGGGTACAATATTCAAAATGGCACAAAAATCGCTATTAAAAAGCCCCCTACCGGCGATTTTTTTCCAAATTAAGGATGAACCTGCTTGCCATAGCTAAGAATTTGAAATAAAAATTTGATTCAATTCTATGCATAACTTCATACACTTTTCGATGGTACAATAAGCAAAATCGTTATTACAGCGCCCCTTAGCGGCGAATTTTTCCAAATTCAGGGAGGACCTGCTTGTCATAGCCATAAACGTAAAATAAAAATTTGGTTCAATTCTATGCATAACTTCATACACTTCTGGATGGTACAATATTCAAAATCGCACAAAAATCGCTGTTACAGCGCTCCCTACCGGCGAATGTTTTCCAAATTCAGGGAGGATCTGCTTGCCAAAGCCAAAAACTTAAAATAAAAATTTGGTTTAATTCTATGCATAACTTCATACACTTTTGGATGGTACAATATTCAAAATCGCACAAAAAACGCCGTAACAGCGCCCCCTACCGGCGAATTTTTTCCAAATTCAGGGAGGACCTACCTGCCATATCCAAAACTTAACATAAAAATTTGGTTCTATTCTATGCATAACTTCATATACTTTTGGATGGTACAATATTCAAAATCGCACAAAAATAGCTATTACAGCTCCCCCTACCGGCAATTTTTTCCAAATTCAGGGATGATCTGCTTGCTATAGCCAAAATCTTAAAATAAAAATTTGGTTCAATTCTATGCGTAACTTCATACACTTTTGGATGGTACAATATTCAAAATTGCACAAAAAACGCTGTTACAGCGCCCTCTATCGGCGAATTTTTTCCAAATTCAGGGAGGACCTACCTGCCATATCCAAAAACTTAAAATGAAAATTTGGTTCTATTCTATGCATAACTTCATACACTTTTGGATGGTACAATATTCAAAATCGCACAAAAAACGCCATTACAGCGCCCACTACCGGCGATTTTTTTCCAAATTCAGGGAGGACCTACCTGCCATACCCAAAAACTTAAAATAAAAATTTGGTTTAATTCTATGCATAACTTCATACACTTTTGGATGGTACAATATTCAAAATCACACAAAAAACGCCGTTACAGCGCCCCCTACCAGCGATTTTTTTCCAAATTCAGGGAGGACCTACTTGCCATATCCAAAAACTTACAATAAAAATTTGGTTTTATTCTATGCATAACTTCATATACTTTTGGATGGTACAATATTCAAAATCGCACAAAAATAGCTATTACAGCTCCCCCTACCGGCAATTTTTTCCAAATTCAGGGAGGATCTGCTTGCTATAGCCAAAAACTTAAAATAAAAATGTGGTTCAATTCTATGCATAACTTCATACACTTTTGGATGGTATAATATTCAAAATCGCACACAAAACGCCGTTACAGCGCCCCCTACCGGCAAATTTTTTCCAAATTCAGGGAGAACCTGCCTGCCATATCCAAAAACTTAAAATAAAAATTTGGTTCAATTCTATGCATAACTTCATATACTTTTGGATGGTACAATATTCAAAATCGCACAAAAATAGCTATTACAGCGCCCCCTACCGGCAATTTTTTCCGAATTCAGGGAGGATCTGCGTGCTATAGCTAAAAACTTAAAATAAAAATTTGGTTCTATTCTATGCATAACTTCATATACTTTTGGATGGTACAATATTCAAAATCGCACAAAAATAGCTATTACAGCGCCCCCTACCGTCAAATTTTTTCCAAATTCAGGGAGGATCTGCTTGCCATAGCTAAAAACTTAAAATAAAAATTTGGTTCAAATCTATGCATAACTTCATACACTTTTGGATGGTACAATATTCAAAATTGCACAAAAAACGCTGTTACAGGGCCCCCTATCGGCGATTTTTTTCCAAATTCAGGGAGGACCTACCTGCTATATCCAAAAACTTAAAATAAAAATTTGGTTCTATCCTATGCATAACTTCATATACTTTTGGATGGTACAATATTCAAAATCGCACAAAAATAGCTATTACAGCGCCCCCTACCGGCAATTTTTTCCCGAATTCATGGAGGATCTGCTTGCTATAGCTAAAAACTTAAAATAAAAATTTGGTTCTATTCTATGCATAACTTCATATACTTTTGGATGGTACAATATTCAAAATCGCACAAAAATAGCTATTACAGCGCCCCCTACCGCCAAATTTTTTCCAAATTCAGGGAGGATCTGCTTGCCATAGCTAAAAACTTAAAATAAAAATTTGGTTCAATTCTATGCATAACTTCATACACTTTTTGATGGTACAATGGCGACAGACAGATGGACACACGGACACACGGACATTTTCTATAAACATGTTTTTTGGGAACTCTGATCCCTAAAACATGTAAATCCGTCGAAAACGGGAAGTCGAAAAAAATTTCGATTACAATATTTTCTTCTATCTTCAATAGAAGAAAGTAAAAAGATTGATTCATTTTATTATTTTTCCAACACTGATTTCATTCTTTCTTTTTCTTTCGCCAGTGGAAATTCTTGTGGGCGTGTATTTTTTTTCTTATACTATGTTCGCACTACGATACTTAAGATATCTTAGGCCACCGAACTCTCTTAATTTTGAGGTGGTACTCTCCCGGAATTGGAAACCTGTTCACATGGAAAAACTCACTTAAGATAACTCAGTGAACGTCACTGTGTTGTTTGCGCATGCGCTTAAGATAAAACCGCCCGCAACACCCAATCAGTTAATGCGAAGCTTTACAGCCAGCGAGAGTGAATGGTCGTGACTGTCTCTAGCCCGAAGAAAGTTAAAACTCTCTCAGAGAGTTTGTGGAACTCCCTCAGAGAGTTCGGAGGTTTAAGAGAGTTCCGATAACGCAGTGTGAACAGGGTATTATAATCCTACAAGTGTCTGCGTGAAAGAGGTGGCTGGTGAGGGTATGCACAAGTACTCAGGGCGCACCTGTCCCCTGGCTATGCGCATGTGGCATTATCATTTCACATTTACATTCCCTTTCATGGCAATCTTTTCTGCTACTTTAGAGACTTTAGACCACGAAAGACAAACAGTTTCCACTCTCAAGAATTTGCATTACTTTCTTATTGAAACATTAACATGGAAAAAAAAAAAAAAAGGAAAAAAGAAAAAAAAACATACGCTGTTAAAAAAAAATCCCCCAGAAACAAGAGACTTTAAAATGGTATTTTAAATGCAACTGTTTGACTTTTGAATACAAGTAAATATTCTAGTTCTAAAAACGATAGCAACAAAAAAATTTTCTTAAAAAAAAAAAAAAAAAAAAATTGAAAATGGGTCTATTCAAAGTTTTCCTTTACCTCAATTTTTTCAAAACTTATGTTTTTAATTTTCTGAACTAGCCCAACTTGATGAACTAATTGAAAATCACTATGCTTTCATTTCTCCTTCTTTTTTTCTTTTTAGGGTTCCGTACTTAAAAACTAAAAACGAAACCATTATAAGATCACTCCTGTGTCTGTCTGCCCGTCTGTCACAGCCATTTTACTCGTAAACTATGGAACGTGAAAAGTTCAAATTGGGCCCAAATAGCATGAACATTAACAGAAAGTTTGATTTTTTCTGACATTATCTTGCCATGACAAATTTGAATTGATAAATTCACAGCAAATTTCCTGCAAGGTATACCATTACCATCCCCCACTTACATGAGTAGTTTCTTATGAAACTGTTGGCAAGACTGTCTTTAATTCACGAAAGTGACGAAAGCAAAAAATCCATCTGTTGAGAGAATAGACCAAAGCGATATAAGTAAGCGTCCTATCTTAAATGGGAGAAGTAGCCGCAAGATTAAAAGCGAGGTCACATCAATCAAGGTCATGCACCACGTAGCGGATGGAGTGTGAACTACAGGTAGATACCTAACTGTTTTCTTACTGACACCACTAAAATTGTAAAGTTTTTTTCACCTTTGCTAAACAAAATCAGAATTAGCATATATAAAATGAGAATTAGCATATATAAAATGAGAATTGGCATATATAAAATGAGCTCATTATCAAACATTTATTTAAATTGGTATACCATATAAGAAAAGTTGCACTTTACAAGCAACAAAGATCAAAATAACTTCAGTATTTGATCACAGCCTAGGACTAATAATTCATAAAATAGAGCATTTATTTTAATTACTCCAAACTGGCCATACAGAAAAAATATCTTTAGTAACATTTTCACAATAAGATATTCATCATTTTTTTTTAAATTCAATTTAGTACTAAATATGTAATTTCAAACAACCAGCTGTATTCCACATGAACAAGTGGCCAAATCGTGCACTAAATGACCACCCACATGCAAAACACAGATAGTTAAGGTAGTTGCAACAATATATATAAGAGAGACATGTCTAAAATGAATTAAGTGTTATATTGCTGAAACATATACTCTTACTACTTTTCATAGAACCTGAAAATATGTATTGCAAAAGCAATATATCAACAAACACCAATACTTCTTGTATTATTTACTCATCAAAAATTTTCAAAGTATATACTATCAGGGGTCTGTCCAGACTTTTCAGACAGGGTCCTGTTTTTGTGAAATTGTGAAAAATGTATTATTAATTTTGTGAATTTAAAATTAACGTTAAATTCAGGTACCTTCGGACTTCAGTGACAGAGTCCTGTTTTTGTAAAATTGTGAAAAACAAAATTTTGCAAAACTAGTATTAATGTTGCCGTTTGGATGAACCACACATAATATATATATATATATATGTATATACAGGGTGTCCCACAAGGTACGCAGCGTCTGATATGTACAGATTCGAATAGAGCACGTCAATATGAGTATTTTAAATGGTAACGTGGAGTCCCCGAATATAGCGTGATAGTGTAAGTAAAGTGTGAAGCTTGTCATATGAAAAACACAAGAAAAGAGAAAAAAAACAAGAAATCACGCTATATTCAGGGCCCCACATGTTACCATTCAAAATACTCATATTAACGTGCTGTATCCGAATCTGTACAAGTCAGGCGCTGCGTACCCATTTGGACACCACTGTATGTGTGTGTGTAAAAACATTATATAATTCCTTTCAACTTTTAATTAAGTTCTTTAAAATGCACATAAAAGATTTTTACTTTAATGATAATTTTTGGTTTTCAAATTCTTAACTAGATAACAAGAAACAATCTTAGTAGCAGAATTTTTTGTATCAATCTGCAGCAAACCAAAATTTATCTGCAACCCAAAAATGCTGGACCTAGCTTACTATCGTAAGAAACTATAGTAACTCATAATATAAGCAAAATTTGTATTTATAAAGAAAATACAATAAATTTTAGAATTTTTTTTTTCTTTTCTTAGCCCAGAATTTTGTTAACGCTGTTAAATTAGTTTGTTTAGTTGTTTGTTTGTTAGTTAAATTAGTCATCAACAGGTTCTTTTTTGGCGTCATTTTTTGCAGCACATGACGCATCATCAACAGGTTCTTTTTCGGCATCATTTGAATCTTTTTTTTAAAAAAACGACTGAATTTTGGGGCATCCCCTAGCATCTGACTTCTTAACCTTTTAAACGTAGTAATCAGCATTTCTCATACCACCCAAATTCTGATTTGGACGCTTCATACCCTTCGTGGTAGTTCAACACATTAATTTATCAAAAAACTATACGCAACCACGAGCCAAACAAGAGAAAGAATTTTTACTCCCCAAAAATGCGGAATCACTTTTCGCTCGACTTTTCGTCTCTGCACTGTACCGCTCAATTTCAGATTGCAGGGATGAGATTACCGAAAAGCAAAAAAGCTGAAAACAGCGCGAACGACGTTTGAACAATGACAGTTATGAATTTCAAGCGCAACAAATATAATTGCTATTAATATATGTAATTTACACACAATTTAGCTTTGTGTAAATTAAAAAGAAATAATTAACACGAATTAGGCAGAAATTATTTACTTACTCTAACGAAAAGTTTATTTTACCAAGATACAGAACATAAATGTGAAATTTGTCGTTTTTTTTGCGATCTTTTGACGAAAATTGCCGCTTTTTCGCGCTTTTTTGACGAAAATTGCCGTTTTTCGCGATCTTTTGACGAAAATTGCCGTTTTTTCGCGATCTTTTGGCTAAAATTGCCGTTTTTTCGCGATCTTTAGAAGAAAATTGCTATTTTATCGCGATCTTTTGAAGAAAATTTCTATTTTATCGCGATCTTTTGATGAAAATTGCTGTTTATTTCGGGATCTTTTGAGGAAAATTGTCGTTTTTCGCGATCTTTTGAGGAAAATTGCCTTTTTCGCGATCTCTTGAGGAAAATCGCCGTTTATTTCGCGATCTTTTGACGAAAATTGCCGTTTTTTCGCGATCTTTTGACGGAAATTGTCGTTTTTTTTGAAGGAAATTGTCGTTTTTTCGCGATCTTTTGACAGAAATTGCCATTTTTACGCGATCTTTTGACAAAAATTGTCATTTTTTTTCGTGATCTTTTGACGAAAATTGACGTTTTTTCCCGATCCTTTGACGAAATTGGCGATTTTTCTTTGAACGATTGACGGAATTGGTTTTTTTTTTTCCTGACCATTTGTCTAAATTCGCGATATATGTCCGAATTTTCAGATTTATGACCGATATTTTTTTTAATTTTCGGAAATGACTGCCATAATTCTTCGGACTTTCGGAACAGAATCATCCCTGGTTCAGCGATCGCGATTAAATAGGATAACCACCGTGCGCGATAAATTACTTCTCGTAGTTCAAGTGTTGAAATATAAGCATATTTTGATGCGGATTAAAATCATTTTATGACTTTTTTTCTTATTTAAACGAATAAAAAACGGATGTCTGCACGAAATAAATTCTTGAAAAATGATAAATTAAAAATCGAAAAAAATGGCAAAAAAGTGAAAATCAGAAAAAAAAAAAAAAAAAAAAAAAACGGAAATTCAAAAATGACTAAAAAGCGGAAAACCGCGGATCCGCGGAAGAATCTCATGCCTGAGATTGTATCTCTCATTGGCTGTGATCGGCGCTCGCTCAATACGTCACCGAAAGCTCTTTTCGGCGCAGTTGCTAGTTGGCTGTTTTGTGAAAGAGAAGAACCCGATTTCCGCCGTTGCGTTTCAATTTGACTGAAGGCGAAGGCGATTTATGAAAGGTTTTACTTTTACGGGGAAAAATTTTATGAAGGGTTCATTTTTAAGATAAAATATTTTATGAAGAATCCGTTTCTTAAACAAAGAATTTTGTGAAAGATCCGTTTTTAACCTAATAAAAATTGTGAAGGGTCCGTTTTTAACTTAATAAAAATTGTGAAGGGTCCGTTTTTACCGTAATATAAATTGTGAAGGGTCCGTTTTTACCGTAATAAAAATTGTGAAGGGTCCGTTAACGGACCCAAATTTTTCCTAAACAGATCCCTGACTATTCTTTAAAATATGAGACATCACTTAATGCAATTTTTAAATATGTATAAAGATCAACTCACAGACAAACAGACAAACCATGGTTTTAAGAATAAGTAGGTATTTGGTTGAGTGGGTGGGTATCCCCAGAAAAAAATAAACGCTTTCATATACAATGAAAGATTTAAAAAAATTGACACTATCATGGGAAATTTAAATTTTTAAGTGTACCATAGTATAAACATTAAAAATCATTTACATAAAATATTTCATGCAGAAAAATCAAGAGAATTATGTAAAAAATATACTATTATTCACAATCATAGAACAATATATACTGTGACTACTCATGTTTTACTCAAGATTTCAGGTGGCTTGGATTTTCCCTAAACAAGGCTCCTGACACCTTGTGCAAAAAGAAAAAAAATAACTATATACACTAAATAGCACAATATACCACCCCATAACTGCAAAAACAACAGCAATGTCCTTCTTTACAGATCCTTGATTCCTTAGCGTTATAAACACAATTTAAAGTTTGCATGAAAAATAAATAAATGTTATCAGAATGTTAAAAAAGAAACACACTGAAAGTTTTGGTACACAAAAAGACATCAGTTATGTGTATTGTTGCAAAGGTGTAAACATTGTGTTTACCATGTAGAAACAGACACATATCTCTAGATGATACACACAAAAAAAGGCAACATCAACTTAACAGTTGAATAGACATTTTACAGGAACATTAGACGAGAATTTTTTTTTTGGCGACAACACAACATCTGTGTGCTTCACTTCTTTTGAAGCTAATCATTAACTTTCAGTAATCACTATTTTCGGACACACTAAAAGGATGAATTATAGAGCACTGAAGTAGACAAAATGATGTTGTATTTGGTGAAAAATCGATAATGTAATGAAGATTCACACACACATCTTGGGTAAACAAATGAGACATAAGTAGGTAGGTGATGATATCAATAAGCACTTTTTCTTTAAATTTCTTAGTAATTTTGAAGATTCATCAAGGAACACTTCTACATTAAAAGGCGCTGTTAATTAGTTACTAAGAACTGTGCTTTTCTTTTCTTTTTATGTAATCTTGTATAGGAATTGATTTGATGCTCAAAAAAAAAATTAATTTCTTCATTAATAATAATAAAATCTTCTGAATTCATTCAATTAATTACTTGTGTAAAAATATGAGGCATATGACAAAAGAAAATTTAGAGACTTTGGGTATATTCACAAATGAAAACAAAGGCACAATAAAATTTTTGAAATATGGGGAATTTAGACAGAAAATAAATTGATCTTGAGAATTTCTGAATCAAAATACAACTCTTGTAACTGCAGGTATATGTAAGAATCAATATTGAAAGTAACTAATTTTATAATATTTCATAAATCTTCTTGATTTAGCAAAAAAAAATTTTGCAAAAAAAAAATAGCAACACTGACTTATAGGAGCAGATAAGTCAACCAATCCACTTAGTAAGGATAATATACATCTCACAAGAGAAAAGGCAAACCAACGAAACTTCCATAATCAGGTCTTGTGAAAGCTGTTACTTGAGAAAACATTTGAGATTACTCGTAAATCTTATTTTAGCTTTAAAGACAAACAACGAAGATATTGAATTGAATCAGACATTGTAAGGATAGAATGACTCAAACATGACATGACTCTTCTTCAATAGTTACTTCAGCGTTGAAAATGAAGAAAAAATTTTAAAGTTATTGTTATAAAACAATGAGTTAAGCAGGTAAGTATTAATACATTTATCTTCTATCATCAAACAAGGAAAATACTAGAGAAGAGGTCAGCACAAATGGATACAACTCATCAGTGAATGGCCAACTTCATCAGGTAAGAAACTGTTGAAAATGAAGCAAAGCTTTTTTTTTTTTAACAGGTTGGAAGAGAACTCTTGAGCAGCATATGTAGAGAGACAGTCTTTAAATATGCGAAACAGCAGTGACACACAGTTAAAATTATTGCAGAGAAACACTGACATTTTATGAGAACTTATTTTAAAAGCTGTATAAAACCATAAGATTTTTTAAAATAGATTATGTAAAATAATTTCAAGAATATAATTGTAACAGGAATGAAGTAGCCCCATGCCTACTTCTTCTCAAGAGAAAAAAAAAATAATGCGGCTTTCATTCTTTTTCTGAGAGCAACATGAGAATCTTGTCTGTTGAAAACTGTCATAGTCTGCACATACGATGAAGTGGAAAGGTCTTTATGTCAAAATTACAACTTACCATAAGAATATATTTAAAAAAATGAAGCAACAAGAATTTTTCAAATATAAAATTTTGTCAGCTGAGAGTGCTTTTAGAAACAACATGAGAGCAGATGTATAATAAATGTGAAAATATTCTTAAATGCATACATTCTTAATTTGTAAATTGCAGATTATCTTTGCACTAAGCCAAACTGTATGATTATAATAGAACATCACAGTCCAGATGGCATAAGAATAAATCTGTGAACAAACTCTTGTATTCAAATTATTGTTAAACAAAATATCTTGATTTGAAATTTGTAGAATTAGAAGCATAGAAATCTCTAAGAATGTTATATGATATTTACAACTAATAACTTCTGTGAAGAATTTCAGCTTCAGAATAAAAAGTATGACATAAGAATAAAATTTCTCAGCACAAATAATCATAATTTCAAAAATAATGCTTCTTATAAATATATATAGAATTTGTAAATTTGTTGAAATTTAATAGTGCCATAAAATTAAAAAACCCAAAGTCATAGCCTCTTAAATTATGAAAGATGTTCTTGAGAACAATTTTATTATTTCAAATTCATTAGAATTTTTCTAAGAACAATATGTAATTCATTTCAAACATATATATATACCAAATAATCATTCCTTAAAAAAAAATTATGTTCTCTAATAATTCATTACAAATAAAAGGATATGTAGATGAAATTCTTTCAAATAAAACTATTAAATGGAATAATAATTATGCATCATCAAAAATATGACTATTCTTCAGTAGGAAATTGATCTTAATTTAAATAATTGTTTAAAAAAAAAATTAACAAACTTAGCAAAATATATTATATTTTTCAAGATGGAGTAGAACAAATTCATTATAAAATTTAATTCTTCAAAATAGCAAAAATCTATGCAAGAAATTTTTGAGAACAGAAACTTCCAATACTAAAAAAATATTGTCATATGTAGTTATGCAAAAATTCTTGCATAAAATATTTCATATTTCTTAAAAATTTACCAAAAGAACAAATCTTGAATTCTATTGAACACATCAAAAAATTTTCAAAAGTTATTCTGAGAACAAAAGTTCTAAAATATTACGATTTTATTTAAATCAATTTAAATTTTTCTTCAGAACCACTGCTTTTTTGCGGCACCAAATTGTGGTATTACTAATAATGTGCCGTTAATTTGAAAGGTAAAATTATTTTGGAAGTTCTTTTTAGTTAATATGCGTTGTGTAGTATCGCAATAAAACCCCCCGTTCTTTCAGGTCAGCAATTGTAAAAAAATAGAAATAAATGAAACTTCTTACTTGGATCGTGTCGTCTGTAAAATAAATGAAGAGGAGACTTTAAGCATAAATCAATCTTTCATTTCATCTTGAAGAAGAGAAGAAAAGGCTTCCGTTGGTCACCGTTCATAAATTAATTCTTGCCAATAAAAGCATCTACTCCACTTGAAGATAGATATTTCTTTTAAAAATTAAAGTGCAGCATAAATCAAATTTAGTATTGATGAGAAACGTAATTAAAATCTTTTCCACAGTATCAAGAAATAATTTAACAGGAGTTGTTAAAATCGTAGACATCGTTTTCGAAAAACTCTTTACCGGATTCCCCACCCATCGGCAGACAGACAGACCGGAGCCGAAGCTCGCGGCCCGCAATCTTTAAAAACAAGAACTAAGTCATCACAGATCACCAACAAAACAGATTCTGATTTAAAATTAACGGAATTTTTAATTTATAGTAAGAATACGGGGACTTCAAAAGTTACTGAAAGAAAAGATTTAAATCTATTAGAGAATTTAAAATATTAGGTAATGTCTTAATAAACAAATCCGAAAGAAAACATTTAAAAAGCTTTATTTTTATTTGTTCCACACTCGGCGAATAGACACACCTCCAAAAGATAGACACGCATTCAATGCATATGCCGTGAGAGACTTGCTCCGATGACGTCATCACAATCGTACAAAACTCAAAGGAGAAGCACCCTATGCCAGGCGCTGCGAAACATCGGAGAACTTGCCGATCTGCGGTCGAAACGAATCGCCCGATCAAAAATAAATATGAATTTAAGTTTAAGGAACATCGATGTACAAGGTCAAAAGAAATAAAAAAAGTAACATGATTTAAACACTGTGAGATTTCATCTCACAAAGGTACAATATCACAACACCTCCCCCCAAAAGAGATTTCTACAGGAAATATTTGGCATGAATTCACGTAATAAGCCCTTTTAATAGATTTCCCGAGACGTCAAGCACACCATTAAATCAGCAATAAAATATCATTTAGATTTTTGACTCAATTATGAAAGTTCTACTTAAATTCAAGAATACCCACTCTCAGTTTCAAAGGACATACCAAAAATATGAAATTTTCAGAATTTTCCTTACACATAATTAATCAAAAGAATAAAAAGAATTTACATTTTTGATGCTAAAACAATTAATTTAAATTTAAAATATTTGAATATAATACTAACTCAAAAAAGAAAAAAAACACTATAACACAATCTAGGTAACTAAATTTTTACATACAGCACAATATCTTAATAAAACGCCCTAATTACAAGTATTAAAATTTTGAACACTAAATTCCAAACAGAAAATCCAACTCTGATTCTAAATCTTCCTACTTAGACCATCTGCATTTCCATGTAATTTTCCTGGCTTATGTGTAATTTCAAAATTTAATGGCTGCAAAAATAGAGCCCAACGTGTCAAACGAGAGTTTGTACCAACCATTTTCTTTAAGTACACTAATGGATTATGATCCGTTTGTATTTCAAATTTTTGCCCATCCAAATAATAATTTAACTTTTTTAATCCATATACTATAGCCGCTAATTCTCTTTCTATCGTGCTATAATTTTGCTCCGCACGAGAAAATTTTTTGCTAAGATACAAAATTGGATGCTCTTCACCTGCAATAATTTGAGATAAAACAATTCCTGCCCCATACAAACTCGCATCTGTTTGCACAATGAATTTCTGCTTAAAATCAGGCGCATATAACACAGGACTTTTCATTAATTTTAACTTTAATTCTTCAAATGCATTATTACACATCTCGTCCCATATGATTTTTTCTTTTTTTATTTTCCCTTTTAAAGCATCTGTTAACGGCCAGTGTTGGGCACGCTCACGAAAAAAACGAACTAATTCAAACTCAAACTCAGTTTCTCAAAAATGAGTCAAGTTCACGTTCAAATTCAAAATTTTACAAATGAACTCGTTCAACTCAAACTCATCTATGAAAGTGAGCGAAGTTCACTAAAAACTCGTTTTTTTTTTTTTTTTTTTTAAATATATTATATATTAGAATTTGATCGTCCAAATTTACAAGAAATTATGAACCTATCTTTTGGTTATTCGATGTAAGGGTCGTCTTCATGGGTCCGGCCCAATTTTCCTTCCCGACACTAGGTCCGAGCTTGGTTTGAGGATTACAGTAAACTCTGTCTAAGCCGGAACCGGTCGGGACCGAGAAAAATTTCCGTGATAAACAATAGTCTGGCTAATGCAAAAAAAAATCTCCTTCTCCCACCGCCACCAAAAAAAAGGTAATTCATAAATCGTATATATATATTTTTTTTACGTTCGTAACTTTCCGTACCTTTCTTTAAAATAAAACTTTTAATGAAATCAGACTTGTTATTAAATTTATTGTTATTAATAATTTCGATAAACATTATTTAAACATAAAAATAGATATTACCAATACGAAATTGCTTAAATTCTGAAATTTACTAATAATCATTTCATTTAACCGATACATGTAACATACATCATATTTCACATAGTAGTTTAAAGAATCAAAAAATAATCTTTTATCGGCCCTTGTTTTTTTTTCTTTAGGTTAGCCATGCATTCTTCACTGACACGTAAGTCTGATTTGCATTTACCGCATTTATTTATTACTATACCGAAACATTTATCGGTATTTTTTGTTGTTATTGTTTGAACACGATTTTTTTTTAAAAATATAACAAATTTGAAGTTTACACGCACACACACACACACACACACACAAAATAAATAAATAAATAAATAAATAAATAAACTTCGGGAAAGAAACAGAAAGCGGTGACTTTGAATGCGAATCACTTTGAATTTTAGTACAACCTTAAGATTGTTTTCAACTGCTCTGCTCAACAAGCGAAAAACGTTTTGACGCATTCGCAAATTCATTTTTTAATGGAAAGATATGAAATTGGAAAGCCTGACTATGGAAGCGATTTGGAATCGAATTTTTTTTTTCATTTTTTTGATAAATAAATGACCTATTGAGTTATAAGCGAGTTTGATCACGTGAAAAACACATTTTTCATCCTTTCTTGAATGGTTATTCTTCTTTCGCGTGGAAATTCGGTTCAAAACGCCCACTTTGACACTATTTTCTGAAAGATATATTGCGTTTGCTAAAAAAAAAAAAAAAACCGGCTCGATTACATAGTGTCTGAACAACAACACCTGCTAGTTTCATGCATTTCCGAACAAAAATAAATTAAAACTTATGTCATAAAGTTACCCTTTTGGATTTGAGAACAACCTTAAAGCATAATATATTGTACTTTAGACAATACATATTTTCATAAAGGTGCATTGCATTCTAATAGTAACAATAACTTTTAAATGCAAATTTATATAGGAAATAATGGCAAAAGCAAGAATTCCTTAAAATTTAAACAGTTTCTGTTCTTATGAATTAACTTTTTACAAAGTATTATGGAATGTAATTATTATGCTCGCGATTGAGTATTTGACGTATATATATCACTTTTAAAGTTCCATAAACGAAAGGGCTTTCATTTTTAAAGTTCTATAAACGAAAGGCCTTTCATTTTTTAAATATCCCTTTTCCGCCTTCGAAATTTTCGTTTCGGTGGGACCTTAAAACCCTTTCCGTTTCCGCGTTAGACAGATTCCGTCTTATGCAGCAAGAATTAATTTTATTTTCTATAGGTTCGCCGGGACTTGAAAATTTTTCCGCGGTAGACAGATTTCCGGCTTATACGGAGTCCGCCTTAGACAGAATTTACTGTACATTTTTCTAGAGCTTCAGACCGAGATGAGCCGGGGACTGGATTTATTTTCCGGCCCAAGTCGAGGCTGGACTGCATTCTTCTTGAGGTATGAACAGGCAGAAATTTTCAGTCCCAGTTCCAATCCAGCTGATATGAAAATCATTGGACCGGCTAATTAATATCAGTAAAATTTAACCCGGCCCCATTTTTTTTTTTTTTTTTTTTTTTTTTTTTTTTTTTTTAATGCACGTATTTTTAAATCTCTATTATTCCACAATTAAAATTGGTATATTCATTTTTATTATTTTTTAAGATGGATAGATGCATTTCTAGGCAATAAAATTAAAATACGGTAAAACCTCAGAAAAAGAACCTGCCTCTGGCGGAATCCCGTGTTTAACAAAATAAAACAAAAATGTTGATCTATTTAAAATGAGGATAACAATACTTGTGAAAATAATGTAATGCATTTACAACAGACGATGAACCTGCTCATAGAGGAACCTGTCCATAACGGATTTTTCTTCTTTCCTATGCCATTATGTCTCAGAAGATTTTTATAGTATAGAATTTTAATTTTTTTTTTAATCTCTAAGCCATAGAATGTGCATAAACGATATTAATGATAATTATGACATTCACCTATAATCAGATGCTTTTAAAAAATAAGTCCGCAGCTCACTTAAAAAAAAAAATGAAGAATAAAAAGATAAAATAAGTATTTTTAGTTAGGACTTCTCGTACAAGACAATTTTAACATTATAGGTGTAAAAATCTATATTCAGCAGGATCGAGCTTGGTCGGCCCTAGCGGAGTAAATTTCTTGTGCAGTCTGGGCCGAAGTTTTAGTTTTTATACCGGATTTGGTCCATACTTTTTTTGAACGCGTATCAATTTTAACTACCAACGTACACATCCATATAATGGACTATACATATATAAAGTTATCGACTTTTTGTTAGTTTGGACCCCCTCCCCCCCTTTCGATATCACACGTTACCGTTCCTCGACCCCCCCCCCCCCCCCCACACACACACATAATGATATCGTTATCAATGTCTAAAAATTATTTTTTTTTTTTTTCGGATTTTTTTCCTTTCGTTTCGAGTGATGTAGTTATATTTATTTTTCGCATACTTTATTGATTCAGGTGAAGTCAATAAAATATCCCTTTTTATATATGAAATAACTTTATATCAAATAACACTTAAGGCTGTTCTCCCCTCTCTGCTCAACAAGCGCAAAACGTTTTGACACATTTACAAATTTATTTTTTAACGGAAAGATATAAAAATGGAAGACGTGACTATGGAAGCGATTTGGAATCGAACTGTGTTTTTTATTTTTTGATAAATAAATTACCTATTGAGTTATAAGCGATTTTGATCACCTTGACAAGATGTTTTTCTCCCTTCCCTTACTATTTTTTTCTGCTTTCTTCGGGAACTTCGGCTCAAAACGTCAACTTTGACACTATTTTCTGAAAGATCTATTGCGTTTCCAAAAAAAAAAAAAAAAAAACAGAAAAAGCAGTTCGATTACATAGTTTCTGAACAACAGCATCTGCTAGTTTCCTGCATTTCCGAACAAAAATAAATTAAAACATGTCATAAAGTTGCCCGTTTGGATTTGAGAATAGCCTTAAAAGAAATAGTTACTATTTAAAAGAATTTAATAATATATTTTGTTTTATAATGCATTGAACAGTCATAATGTCTTTTTGCACTTGCACCTGCACGTGGGGAGGGGGCGGCAGACAGAGCTTCTTATCAACAAAACAGATCGACAACATTCTTTCTCTTTTATTTACTAGTAAACACAAGTATTATTTCAAACGTACTTCGCATATGCTTTCTCGAAAAGCGTATTATATATGCGTACACATGACAGAAGAAAAGGAATGACAAAAGTTGGAGTAGTCTACAATTTTGGAATTAAATAATTTATAATCATTTAATGATTTTAATAATATCTTTGCATTTCCATAAGACTATATAAGACTAAAAAATCAGACTATTTTGATGCAAAGACAAAGTTACAAATAAAAAGAGGAAATTTTGGTTGGATCAAAAATGATAACAATATCATAAGACAACCCCCTCCTCCCCCTAGAGATATCTTACGATATCATGTGCCAGACCCCCCCCCCCCCCCTTCCCCGCTAAAATGATAATGTTTTATATATGCACAGTCCCTAACAGAAAAAAAAAAACATTTCTGATAGAATTTTTTGAAAGAAATTTGGGATTAGGGGTTTTAATACGCTCGTTTACGACAGGTTGACACAACACAAATATTCAGACATTTGAAATATATATTTGACTTTCACAGAAAATTAACAGATTAAACGATACTGTTTCCGGGAAAATTTTTGTTTACGAATTATGCAAGAGTACTGTATTCGAGAAAAGCTGCTATAAATCATTGTACCGTAACCGCTTCTATTACTATGCGCGCTGCGTGGGGTCATATCGACTGACTATAAAAAGTATCCCTGACAAGAAGGGAGAAAGGGCAAACAAACAATCGCCCCGAGCAAATTTCTCCTTACAAAGTTAAACAGTTCGAATACGCTTTGTCATCGTGTGGGAAAAATAATCGCATGTCTAGGTTTTTGCTTGAAGCATGATTTGTGAATTGAAAACCATAGAAAATTTTCTGTTCATCTCTTAAAATTTTTAAATGAAAAAATCTGAATATTTACAACTTTAAGAAAAATGCTAATTCATAAGCTGTCGTATTTTTTAATTTGTTACAGAATATATTAACATATTCTGTATTAACAATCAAAGAAAAAAGCTCACCGCTATTTCTTACAAGAACCAAAAAATACATTACATATAAAACGATTTTTAAGGCATTTAGATCTATCTTTTGGAAGGATATAGTCAAAGATTCTTTTATACAGCTATATTCATTTAATAGCACTTATTACTTCTACAGTTTTTTCCTCCGTAATTTTTAACAAGTCTATACTCACAACAAAACTTACTACTTTGTGACACATTTATGAAATAATTTTCATTCTTAAATGGGTACATTTTACGGTTATTCTTATTCAAATAAAAAGAAATTGAATAATCTCTCTCTCTCTCTTTCCTGTAAAAGAAAAATATATTTAAGAAAATGGTGTCAAAATGGATGTTTTGAGGGAATTTCAGAGAATCAAAACAACCACAGAAAGTTCGTCATCATGGTGCATTAAAAAAAAAAAAAAAAAAAAAAAATCATGATGCAATAAATTTAATGGAAAATGAAAAATAGTAAATAAATATAGCCTTTCACTTTAATTTATTTTTCACCGTTGCATATGTATTATCTTCCCTTTTTTATGATTTCAACTTACGAGCAATAGAGAAATTAATATGATGTCGAATTAAAAACTCAAATGGTATGGTTCTATATTAATATTTGGAAATTTTTCCAGAGAGAAACATTCGCCTTGAATACAATATTTCAAATGAAAATCAAATTTCAAATTATTTTTGCTTAAAAGGCGCAAAGACCAACTTAGTGAAAAAGATTCCATGCCGGGAATCGAATGGTATGGTTCATTTAAAAAAATGCTTGTGTTATTAAACATAATTTATCTTGATAAGAAAATTTACATAAGATTTTTACATAAAAATTTTATGAAAAATTAACAATATTACTTAAAAAAATATATTACTGTGTCTTTATAGATATGCATTACCTGTAGCCAAAATTTGGAATGCGATTGAATTAACCCCTAGAATAATTATTTGAATAGATTTGTTATTAAAGAGGGGCTCGACTCCCTACGAGATACGCTCGCCAATACACGCCCAGTCTCCTCATGCTCAAAACCCAAGCTTATTTGCTGAGTTTTAAAAATATTACATGATTACAAAAGATTCTGTGGTAATATCACGGCTAATCGAGATCTTCTGTAACTGGGTTACCATGAATTCAACCACTGATTTGGAAATTGCATCGGCTCCCATGACCGCATCTACCGCAGTAGCTATAGCTGACGGCCATTTTCGTAATTAAGTAAGATCAAATACACATTTCAAATGAAACATGTAAACATTCAAACATTACTATACAAGAATAATAAGAAAGACAAATAATTTCAGTGAACAATTACAAAATTTTACAAGAAATAATAAATTTATAAATAAATATACAGAGCTTTTGCAAAATTTAATAAGAAAATATTTCAGTTAAAAAAAAAAAAAAAAAAAATACAGCTAAAGTAATGCCGTTTAAGTTTTTTTTTTATGTTTAAAAGAGTCCCGTCTAAAATCAATATGATTATAAAACATTTCAAAAAATTTTATATAGAATAATCGCATCTCTTAACCGTCCACAAACTGTGCTATCGTGTGTGAGTAAATCTGAAGTCATGATAGTCATAACTATTTATACCCCACCCCCTCCCCTTCGAACACATATTCATATAAGATAAATTAGATTTTTTAGAAAATTAAAGTAAAAGTAACAATAAAGCTATTTTACCTCTTATAAAATAAAATCTAAAACTGGTAGTAATTAAAACAAACATACCTTTGAATATTTTCTGCTCTTTCATACACAGTATGGGTCAGTGGCAGAAAAAAAAGTAAACAACACCTACTAACTCAGCAACTAATTATAATAGAAGAAAATTACTGGTACCAAACAATTGAAAATAAAGTCTACTTTTAAATGATGTATAGAAAATTTGCTTAGGAGGCTATCTACAAATCAAAAGCAGACCAGACCTTGTTCTTTTCAACAGCAATATCCAATTTTGACATTATATTTTAAATTTTCGGTTCAAACTATGCCTAGAAACGAAATTTAAATTCATTTGGGTGATAAGATTTTGAATTATAAACATTCAAAATTTAGAGCTGTTAAATTACATTTTTATGTCTTTATTAATATCTCCTGAAATTATAATCCTGATGTGATAATTTTGTGTGTGGTTATAATACAAAAAATTCAAACATAAATACATTAAATTTGTAATTATAAAAATTTCATAATATAAATTATGAATTATGAAATTAATATTTAAAAAGAATATGATATATAACCGACAGTTTTTTTTTCTTTTTTTTTGATAGATTTATATTTATTATATCCTGCTTTATGCGAATTCTGAATATAAAAATTTTCTCCGAAGTAGTTTTCGAATTATGATTAAAAACTGTCAAAATGGTTTAAGGAGCCATCTAGAAAAGCATAATTTGAAAAAATATATTTTACTCATTTTATTAAAATTTCAGGCTCGCAATAATCGAAAGATATTAAGCGAGTGAAATTGTCATATTGGCAAGAAATAATATATTAAGGGTATATTTTAAAAAAATATTTTCTCACGCGCAACAACTCAAAATTTTCGGACGCATTTTCAGACTCATTTTTAAAGGTGAAAACATGAAACTTGCTGACGCGATTTTGGAAGAGATGTATAAGTGGCCGCATGTTTTCATTTTTCGTTCAATTCATTAGAACTTGATTTATAAACAATTATTTTCTCAGTACGACCGTCATTTTAGTTCCCAGCTCTCTCGCTCCGGGAAATTCGGTTCAAAACACCCACTTTGACGGCATTTTTGTGCAATATAGTGTGCCTTTATCAAAAAATCGACAAGCACGGTCCATTATATAGTTTCTGAAAAAGAGAATCTGCCAATGGGATGCGTTTCAGAACAAAAATGAATTTAAGATTGAATCGGAAAATAAATTGCTTGGATTGTAAAACACCCTTAGTAGAAGTGAGATAGCCATTCTGTAGCATTTCAATAATTGAGTACTGAACTAGCCCCTAAAAAGTGCCCATTTTAAAATAATTTCTCTCAAACTAATCTTACGAACGTCATGAAAAAAAATTTTTTTTTGGTTAATTGAAGGGAGTAGAATTTATTTATGGTGTCAAACTTGAGTATTGCTATTGAAAAAAAAAATAAATAAAATTTAGGTTTGTTTTGATATGTAGATGGCCTCTAAGCAAATTTTATATACATCATTTAAAAGTAGACTTTATTTCCAACCGTTTGGTACCAGTCACTTTCTTCTACATTAATTTGATGCAGAGTTAGTTGGGGTAATTTTTTTTTCTACGACTGTAAGATTCACAGAGAATGTTAGTTAGCCAAAGCAACCTGATATCTATACATTGCTTCCTAGAATTTAGCTTAGGAGTTCCAAACGTTCTTTGGGAGTTCTACGACCAAGGTCATTTTATACAATAGGAGAGTAGATGTCTTATCTCAGAAGAACGTACAATAGAGGTCCCTCTTTGAGCTTGAGGCATCATAAAAATATCCAGACCTTGTTGACCACCTTGTTTCTTAAAGAATCAATCTCATAGCTGGCATGTCTGTTGTTATGTTGTATATTACTTATGTGACTTTGACTGTGCCCTCCTCCCCCTCACTTAAACAGTAAACCACAATTTGCATTTTATTGGGTCTTGTTATTATAACTTATCATTTATAGCTCTACTGCTCTTTTAAATAATCCTTTTTTCACAAAAAAATATTTTTTTTTTTTTGGGGGGGGGTCTAGTCGGAAATATGAGGGGGGATACCCATGATTTGCCATGATTACCTATGATTTTGAAACATTTAATATTATTCTTTATAAAGAATATTAAATTTCTAGGCTTATTAACCCTTTTATGCCTGAATTTTTTTTTCTCAAATATGTTTGTAAAATCACTTTAAAATGTGGCAAAATGAACTGAAAAAAATACTAAAAAAAATTACGTTAAAATATTTTTGTATTTATTTGATAAAATGCAAACATACTAAATATGTGAATATCCATACGTGGAAAAATGCATAATTCTATGTTTTGTCTAAATTTATATAAATTAAGTTTTGAAATTGTATATTATATACTATAATTAGTATTTTTGTGAACTATTAAAAATAGATTTATTTCTTTACAGAGACTAATAACATTATAAGTATTATTAATAATGAATTAAGAATAATCGTATTTGAGGATAAAAAACAATTTATTTCAAAATCATCTTGAAAAGGACTTTACATAAATAACTGCCCCTAAATTGCTATTAGAAATATGTACCCATTTGTGCCTGGCGCCCTATATTTAGTATGCTACAAACATGCATAAAAATAGGCTTGAACTTATAATTTCGCAATTTAAAAAAATACATATTTCAAAGAAGTTTACAAGCTAAGATTATGGCTTATTTATTTGGATCTTTGATACAAAAAATACACTTATTACATATTTAATTTTTACATTTCGCTATCTTGAAAAATGAAAAATTTATAAACACCGAAAAAAACCCTTCATTTAAGCAAATAAATGTCAATCTTATGCTGTCATAGAGGTTTGCACGGGCCCGGACTTGGCCCGAGCCCGTACCCGGCCCGCAGGCCAGGCCGGCAAGGTGAAGGCGAATTTTCAAACGGACCGCGCCGGCAGAATTAGAACATCCTTTTCAACGGACCGGGCCGGGCCGATAAAAAAATTGAACGGGTCTACCGGGCTGGGTCGGGTCGATAAAAAAAATAAGCGGGCCTACCGTCCGCTATAAAAACTTAATCGAAGTCGATAAAATATGAGTAATTTTCAATGACTCATGGGGATCTTCGCGAGAATAAGTATAAATGTGCATCACGAGCCGATGCCAGTTTGACAATATCAATTCAGAAAAGTAACATATCCAGCGTAAAGATCAGCATCGGACAGTTAAGGGTGTATTCGAAAAAATGTTTTTCCACCCTCAACAGCTCGAAATTTTCTGAGACATTTTCAGACTCATTTTTAAAAGTAAAAACATGAAACTTGCTGGGGGTGATTTTTGAAGACATGTTTAACATGCCGTGTGATTTCATTTTCAGCTCAATTAATTAGAATTTGATTTTTAAACAATTATTTTCTGAGTATTACCATTTTTTTCATTCCCAGATCGCCCGCTTCGGAAAATTCGGTTCAAAACGCCAACTTTGACAGCGTTTCATACAGTATTTTCTGCATTTATCAAAAAATCGAGAAGCACGGCACATTATGTAGTTTCTAAATAAGAGAATTTCCCAGTTTGATGCGTTTGATAGCAAAAATGAATTTTAAAATGAATCAGAAAATAAGCAGTTTGGATCGGAATATCTGAGCCCGGACTTTTTCTTTTCAGCAGACTCGTGCCGAGATCAGGATTGCATCCCCCCCCCCTACATATTCGCGCAAGCCTGGAACTGGATTTTATTGTTCTCAGGATGTGTAGGGTAGGCAATATGTTTTGTAAAAACATTAATAGCGATAACGAACTTCTGTTAAATGAATCTTTGGAAATATATCTTAAGGTGGTTCTCAAATTCACTGCTCAACAATGAGAAATTTTCTGACACATTTTCTTCTGACTCATTTTTAACTGTAAAGGCATAAAGTTGACAGGCCTGACTTTTGAAGTGATTTGGAATCGAACAGTGTTTTCCATTTTTTTTATAACTAAATTACTTATCGAGATATAAGAGATTCTTGTCTTGTGACTGTCGATTTTTCTCCTTCCCGTGCTATCGATTCTGGAAATTCGATTCAAAATTTTAACTTTGACAGTATTTTCTCAAAGATATATTGCTTTTATATAAAAAAAAGGATAACGTTATTCGATTACATAGTTTCTAAATAAGAACACTTGCCAATCTTATGCGTTTCCGAAAAGAAATGAATTCAGAAATGTATCAGAAAGTAGCTCCTTTGGACTTGAGAAAAGCCTTATTAAATGACAGAGAAATATTTTTACAAATCTGCTTTTTATTATACAGCTTCAAAAGTCATGTTTTTAACCCTCCTTTTTTTTTCTTTTTTTCTAAACTACATTAATTTTTTAATGAATCCTTATATGAATGCTGAAACGTCTAATATTCTAAGTAATCGTTAATGTTACTATTATGTATTTTCTGTCTTGCGAACACATAGTAATTTTAAAATATACTGTAAAACTATCCCATAAATATGTACGCAGTGTTATTCTTTAAAAGAATCGTAATTGTATGTTCAGAAAAACCTGAATTTTTTGGTCAAATTGAGTCGGATCTCATTTAATTGATTGTCCACGAGTCGGGTCTGTTTTCACTGATTTTTGTACGAGCCGTGCCGGACCGGGCTCGGGCTGAACTTTTAATTTTTTCATCAGGCCGGGCCAAGATTGCTTTTGTTCGGTCCGGTCAGAGCCAGGGCCTGGAAATTCCGGCCTGTGCCGACATCTATGCTGTCATCTCTCGGTAGTAGATAAGGACATTTATAGACAATTACTTCATACAATTTCCATGCTGTAAAGAAGAAGAAAATTATAAAAAATTATATTAAAGCGTGTGCACACGCTTCATTTTATAATGTTTGTATAATTAGAGAGTCGTTGGAAATTTTAGCAAAAGGCAAGAGTACCTGTAATGATGTTCTATCCTATAACATACCAAGAATCTGGTTTAAAATACTAGGGGTTACAGGGGAATTTGGTTTTGATTAACCATTTTCCCTCCTCCCTGTCCCCCCCTCCCCCCCCTCTCTCTTTTTCTGATTAGCTGCTCCTCTCTGTTTTTCCATCCTTCCCACCCTCCTATTTTGTGGTTCGTTTAGTTTCGCCCTTTGATATTTAACCAGCTGTTTGTCTTTCATTCGGCAGTGCTCTTTTCCCTGATGACGACTGATGGTTCAGTCGAAAGCGCTCGGATTTTAAACATCATGTGACTCCAATGTTTTCAACATCTGCATTGTTTTAAAATGTTTTTAACATTTGTATTTTTAGCACCTATTAAGTAAAGATATATTGTGAATTTGATATTCATATTTTTCATTTATACTAGGACTTCCCTCAGAGGGATTAGTCTGAGCGATATTACTGAGAACATAGATTTAATAATAACATGTGGAAGCAAAGAAAATGAGATGTTATCTTTAATTGTCCATATACTGCGATAAACTGAAATGATGAAAATAAACGAATCGTAGAATTACAAAATCTTATATATAAATTCGTATACACTGTTTAAAAAAAACATTCAAGACAGCCATGCATGGATATAAAATTGAAAGTACGCAATATATTAAAAGTAAAATAGAAAATGAAACACTAAATTACTTATATCGGAATTTTAACTGTATTTAATGATGTCAAGAGCATAATCAGACGCTCCGCACCAATTTGAGTAACTTTAAATGACAAATATATGATGTTTAAAAAGAATGGACTATACTTTATATGGTGTGTGCTCCCCCGGAATAGTTAATATTGTACAATATCTGTTTTCCACGGATGCAATGAGGTTGTCGATAACATTTAAGGAATTCTCTCCTCAAAATCTAATATAGTATCAAAGTACCGAATACATCAACAGTGGCATGCAATGCTTCGTTAGAGTGTGTTTTAGATATGCTCGATCGGATTTAAATGATGAGTGTATGCTGGCCACTACATACGCTGTATTGTTTTGTTTTCAAACATATTCTGCACAAGTTGAGCTGTATTTAGCATGTATTAAATAAAAGAAATCGGCAATGATTACAACATAAAGTATGACACAAGATCTGAATATATCGTCTGCATAACTTTTGAGCTGTCAAAGTGTCATTTGAAGTAATTTACAAATCCATACATATTTATTCAGGAAATCATGCAAGCTAACATACGCCAATATGAACCCGATTATAAAATTTCACCAGAATAAGTTAATATATAAAAAAGCTACTAATGATAATTGAGAATATGACCTTATGATAAAATGTCTAGAAAAATGAATCGGATAAAAAATTCATATCACATTTAAAACGGCACTTCCCTCTGTTAGTGGCCTTGTCGAGAGAGAGAAAAGCCTAGAGAAGGAACACTTTAACAAGTACTTTCGGGCAACCTACTCACTGTTTCATACAGGTCTTTATTCAATATTTACACAATTTATTTAATGCTAGGTGGGTATCTATCAGTTTTGTTGCATTTAAATCGCATGTTTTGCGGAGGAAATGCAGCATTATGAAATATTTAAAGTTGCTGTACCTAATAATTCCAAATTAATGGTAATTGAGATCGCTTTCCGTTAATTTCATCTTTTTAAATTAAAAATTTTTTAGAAACCATTCATAGAGGCAATTGTATATTTTAAAACTAACCCGAAGCAAAATTTCAAGATTTTGGGCTCAGCAGTAACACAGAAATAGAAAATTTTTGAAAGTTTTTTGTTTTTGCACTGTTTTATATAGCGACATTTTTAGAAATTGTTCTATTGCGAGAATTTACGTCATGATAAATACAGCCATGTCAATTTTCATGCTTATATTCCTAACAATTCCATGTACTTCGTTACTTAGATCATCTTTAGATCTTTTTCCGCTTTGTTTAGTCTTTCTATTCTTTAGAATTCATCCTACAACGAGCATTTACATCTTATTAATTACTACCATGCCAAAGTTCTAGTTTCTAACCCCAACAGTATCTCAAAAATTTCAGTATTCTAAATAAATCATAGTTTAGAAACTTTCTGGAAATTTTTACGTTTATCCGTCAAATTGAACCTTTTAGAGAGCGTTCATTGCGAGTATTTACATCTTAAAAGTAACTACCGCACCAAATTTAAAGTTTCTAACCCAATCAATATGACAGAAATCGCAATTTTAGAACTTTTTTGCTCCTGCAGCGATGTAGGTTCTTGCACTGACATAAAATAGTCTTTTTTTCGGAGCAGAGATGGTCACCAACATTTTTTTAAGTTGGCTATGTAGTTTCAGAGATAACACCTCACAAACGTACAAGCATTAATAATATTATATACTTTATAATATTATAACGCTTTATAATATTAGCATTAGATGTACAGGTACAAAAGCCATTTATCTGTTACAAACTAAAGTGACGGCGTTGCCAGAATTTGAAGGATGTTTGTTCTGAAAAATCAATTTCAAAATTTAACATACAACACAAAACAAACATTAAAAAAAGCAGTCGAAATGTTGTATGAATGAATCATATGAAAACGCTATATAAAAATGTATAAATGTGTATAACAGACGCAAAAGAATTCAGCTATAAATGAACTTATTTCAATTTATAATTGGAGCAATAATGTTAAAATAGGCCAATATTTCCCTAATCGGGTTTTTATCATGCTTCAATACATTTTTCACACTCATATGACGTTATACTATATCCACCACGTCCTTTATATTTCCAATATGACGTAATATTTTCCTCTTTCACGTGGAAACCTTGAAATAGAAAAGTTATGAAGTTATATTCACTTTCATTTAAATTCGTCAAACCATTTATTTCATTTTCATATTTCACGTGAATATCTTGCAATAGAAATGTTATGACGTAATATTCACCTTTTTTAAAAATTCGTCAAACTATTTATTTCATTTTCATTTTTCACGTGGAAATCTTGCAGTAGAAAATTAATTGTTGTAGTAATAATTTTATTGTGTTTTTTAATTGTTGGCAACTGCTGTAACGAAAAATGTTTAAATTTGATAAGAATTTGCTGTTAAATTGGTGGTTTTTTATTAATTAAAAATTAACTATAAATTATTTCGATTCCGGATTACTTTAGTTGCCTCGGCCATGTTTTAATACACATGTACGTATCTTTTCACAATTTTGGCTTCCAAACTGTGGATTTTTATAGAATTACAAACAGACAGATAGACAAGTTTTCATTTTTATATATCTCTCTATTCTAAAAAAAGTAACTAACGCTGTCACCGCCGCCGCTAGTTTTGAATTTTTTGTGACCGGAGTTCTTTCTTCGTTAATATTAAGAAAACTATTGCATACAAAAATATGAAAATCGGTGGTATTATAGCGAAATGTTTAATCAACACGCTAATGCATACAGTTTTCAAATCGAAGAATTATTTTAAGAGATATTTAATGCTAAAGTTGGACAAAATAGTTCCATTAAAAAATTTTTTATAGGAGCAAAAGCTATACATGTGAATTTAATCATTTTTAGATCATTTTATTCAATAGAAAATACCGGTGTGCAGATTTCATTAACTTTTTTAATTTGACTCATTTTTTGAGGTTTTATTTCTATTTTAAATTCAAATATTCAGCATCTTGACTGATATTTTTTACATATTTTAGAAAATGGTATTAATTTAAACTGTTGCCAACTGTATAAACAGCGCAAACAATAATGTTTGCTTCAAATAAAAAAAAATTATTTACACGTTACTATTATAAACAGAAAAAAACCTTCAAATTAGAATTAAATAATTAGGTATTAAAAGCAGGCACTTATTGGAAATTACGCCATTAAAACTATATTTACATGTGAATTTTGAAAGAGAAAGGATATTGTAAAATAAATTCATTAACATGCGTTAGAAGTCTGAAATAGAAGAAATTGCGTCACATTACACTTATTAGGCAAAATGAACAAAAAATAGTATTGCAAAACAGTTTAAATTTAAAAATTGCGCGAGACAAAATATTAGAGGTTAAATATTAGATTTTTTCAAAATTTTATTATTTGTCGTTTGATGTGAGGTGTTCAGCTATAAGTATGCAAATTTTCATGTCTCCAACATAATTAGTGGCTGAGTTAGAAAAATTGCTTAAAATACACAAGTTACATCCCAGAGGGTTAAATATTAGACTTTTTCAAAATTTTATTATTTGTCGTTTGATGTGAGGTGTTCAGCTATAAGTATGCAAAATTTCATGTCTCCAACTTAATTAGGGGCTGAGTTAGAAAAATTGCTTAAAATACACAAGTTAGAGCCCAGAGGGTTAAATATGACTTTTTCAAAATTTTATGATTTATCGTGTTATCGCAAGTGTTCAGCTATAAGTATGCAAACTTTCATGTCTCCAACTTAATTAGTGGCTGAGTTAGAAAAATTGGTTAAAATACACAAGTTAGAGCCCAGAGGGTTAAATATTAGACCTTTTTCAGAATTTTATTATTTGTCGTTTGATGTGAGGATTTCAGCTATAAGTATGCAAAATTTCATGTCTCCAACTTAATTATGGGCTGAGTTAGAAAAATTGTTTAAAATACATAAGTTAGAGCCCAGAGGGTTAAATATTAGACTTTTTCAAAATTTTATTATTTGTCGTTTGATGTGAGGTGTTCAGCTATAAGTATGCAAAATGTGATGTCTCCAACTTAATTAGGGGCTGAGTTAGAAAAATTGCTTAAAATACAGAAGTTAGAGACCGGAGGGTTAAATATTACTGTTTCAAAATTTTATGATTTATCGTGTTATCGCAAGTGTTCAGCTATAAGTATGCAAAATTTCATGTCTCCAACTTAATTAGGCGCTGAGTTAGAAAAATTGCTTAAAATACACAAGTTAGAGCCCAGGGGGTTAAATATGACTTTTTCAAAATTTTATGATTTAACGTGTTATCGCAAGTGTTCAGCTATAAGTATGCAAACTTTCATGTCTCCAACTTAATTAGTGGCTGAGTTAGAAAAATTGCTTAAAATACACAAGTTAGAGCCCAGAGGGTTAAATATTAGACCTTTTTCAAAATTTTATTATTTGTCGTTTGATGTGAGGATTTCGGCTATAAGTATGCAAAATTTCATGTCTCCAACTTAATTAGGGGCTGAGTTAGAAAAATTGTTTAAAATACATAAGTTAGAACCCAGAGGGTTAAATATTAGACTTTTTCAAAATTTTATTATTTGTCGTTTGATGTGAGATGTTTAGCTATAAGTATGCAAAATTTCATGTCTCCAACTTAATTAAATTAGGTGCTGAGTTAGAAAAATTGCTTAAAATACACAAGTTAGAGCCCAGAGGGTTAAATATTAGACTTTTTCAAAATTTTATTATTTGCCGTTTGATGTGTGGTGTTCAGCTATAAGTATGCAAATTTTCAAGTCTCCGACATATACAGTTTCTGAGAACGGGCTCTGTGACAGACGGACAGACAGAAAGACAAAGGAGTGAGACAGGTAGTGTTTCGTTAGATGAACGAAACTCTAAAAACATGCTGTGGATGACTGTAACAACATCCTAAAATTACATTACCATCAGCGATCTACCAATCCCGAATTTAGTTTATATTCGTTTCATATATTCTTATTCTTTTGTGTGGCCCTGTAAAATAACTATTAATATTATATACAGTAAAACCTCTGGTTAGCGGACACCCCGAGAATGCAGAATTTGTCCTCTATTTAGAGGTGACCGCTACTGAGAGTAAAACATGTACAGTTATTTAAGAGTTGGTAATCGAAAAAATGTCCGCTAAATAGAGGTTCCGCTAATCGGGTGTGTCCGCTATGGAGGTTTTATCAGTAAAACCTCTGAATAGCGAACACCTCGGGAGGGCAGAATTTGTCCTCTATTTGGAGGTGTCCGCTACTGAGAGTAAAAAATGTACAGTTATTTAAGGGTTGGTAATCGAAAAAATGCCCACTAAATAGAGGTGTCCACTAATCGGGTGTGTCCGTTATGGAGGTTTTACTGCATAATAATATCATCCTTTACAAGAAAATTGCATGCTGTATGATAGACAGACAGACATCCAGAGAAAGATAACCTCCCGGAGCAATAAACACTCATGTGTTTTGTTTTAATCATCCACAATTGTATGTCATACAACAGGCCAGATTTTATACAACAGGCTAAAAACGGTCACCGTGGTACGGAGTACTGTATTATTATTTGTTTGCCTACCAAAACTGGTTGGCACGGGTTGCAAGGTTTGTGATCACGTGGTTGAAACTGATCTATTCAATATTACTGCGTGCGTATTTTTTTTTTTTTTTTTTTTTTTTTTTTTTTTTTTTTTTTTTCTCCATGTGTTCAAATTAGTTGGCTACGAAAACATCCACCGTTAAAAGTGACGCACACCAAATTTCTGTGACGTATGCAGATAAATTGTGTTTTTTTATCAGTTTTTTTAATATAATTTTTAAACGGTTTGGACTTATTTTTCATAGTAGGTGCATTCAGTAGTTGGCCCTCATAGGTAACTTCTGGTGCAATCAGAAACGAAATCCGACAAATATTTTTTGAGTTATGCTTGACGAAAGGTTTTTATTAGGCTTTTTTTTTTAGTAGGACATGGCGTTAATATCCATCGTAGTAGTAATGTGTCCGGACAGTAATATTTCGCTGAGTATTAGCCTTCGCTTCGCTCAGACAATTATTAAGGTGAATCTGTCGTTCTTTGAAAATATAGTTTTTCTATATTTATTTAATCTACTACATTTCTTTCTATATATCTTGTTGTAAGCTATATTGATTTTTTAATGGGCCTCTATTTTAATGTAAATATCTGAATTATTATTAATACCATTAATCCATTTACACGGCTTGAAGACTTAAAAATCTGAAAAATTCTATATCGAAAAACCTTCTAAGACGGAATTACACGGGAGAGAAAAAAAACGTTATTGTTAAGTTCCTTTTTTACCAGGTCAGTCGTCTCTTGCAAATGTATTATTTTCAAACGGATTATTATATCCTTATCCATTTTGAAGATCCAGATCCACCGATCAAAAAAATTTTCTGTTTAAAACAGGATCTCGTCATACACAGATTCTTATAACAGATTTTACAGTACTGTATCCTCACCTCTAGATATGTACATGGACAACTATTCTTTAAAGAGAATTTTAATAGAATAATTGTAATTTAAAAATATATGTATTTTCTGGAAAAAAAATGTTGACCTAAAGTAGGTTGTTCCTTAAACAGATTTTGCACGAGTCAGACTGGGACGGGGCAATGATTTTTATACAAGCAGGGACGACCGGGCCAGAAAATTTCTTTCGGTGTAGAATTTTAGGAAGAGTAAAGCACAGGTCCAGAAATAAGTCCGGTTCGGCCCGGCCCGGGCACGACTCAGAAAAAGTGATGATCAGACTCGACCCGTGCCAAGTCCGTTTAGGCCTCTAAATGGCATTTGAATGGGAAAAACGTGTTCTTAAGGGTGTATTCGAAAAAATATTTTTCCACCCTCAACAGCTCGAAATTTTCTGAGACATTTTCAGACTCATTTTTAAAAGTAAAAACATGAAACTTGCTGGGGTGGTTTCTGAAGACATGTTTAACATGCCGTGGGATTTCATTTTCAGCTCAATTAATTAGAATTTGATTTTTAAACAATTATTTTCTCAGTATGACCATTTTTTTCATTCCCAGATCGCCCGCTTCGGAAAATTCGGTTCAAAACGCCAACTTTGACAGCGTTTTTTACAGTATTTTCTGCATTTATCAAAAAATTAAGAAGCACCGCACATTATATAGTTTCTAAATAAGAGAATTTCCAAGTTTGATGCGTTTGAGAGCAAAAATGAATTTTAAAATGAATCAGAAAATAAGCAGTTTGGATCGGAATACACCCTTAACGGCTGGAAAATTTAAAAAATAAGTTATGAAAAAAATTGAGTTTGAGTTGTAAATTCGTTCAAACTCGCGGATTTTTTGAGCTTTCGTTCAGTTCACGTTCGTTTATCAAAAAGTGAGTCAAGTTCAACTCAACGTTCACAGAAAGTGAACGAAGTTCGTGAACTTACGTTCAATGAACGCGTTCATACCCAACACTGTTAACGGCACTGCTATGGTAGCATAATTCTTTATGTACCTCGCGTAATATCCTACCATTCCCAGATATGCTCTTAGCTGTGTTTTCGTCGTCGGAATTGGAAAATCTTTAATAGCCTGCAATTTAGCTTCACTAGGAGACCTTTTTCCTGACCCAACTTCGTGTCCCAGAAATTTTACGTGATCTTGCGCGAATTGGCATTTGGATGATTTCACCGTTAGATTTGCTTCTTTTAACCGCTTAAAAACCGCCTCCACATCTTTTAAATGCTGTTCCCAGGTCAAAGAAAATATAGCTATATCATCGATATATGGAACCGCAAATGACTCTAACCCATATAAAACTGTGGCAATCAATTTACAAAAATAATATGCTGAATTTAAAAGTCCAAACATCATGGCTTTAGGTAAAAAAGTCCCAAATGGTGTTACAAAAGCCGCATATCTCTGAGCTTCTTCCGTGAGAGGAATCTGAAAATAACCTTTCGTCAGATCCATAACAGTAATAAAAGGCGCTGCACTCACTTTCTCAACGACCTCTTCAATGTTTGGCAAAGGGAAAATTTCAGTTCTGGTCTTTGCATTTAATTTCCTATAATCCACACAAGGGCGAGCGTCTTTACCCGCACTCTCAACCAAAATCATAGGCGAAGCATAATCTGATTGCCCGACTTCAATCACACCCAAATCTAAAAGCCTCCGAATCTCTTCACGCATAATCTCTAATTGCCTCGGCGACATACGATATGGTTTTGATCTTACCGGCACACCATCCGTTAAAACAATGTCCATTTTAACTAACGGGGTACTCCCAGGGTCCGTAGAAAAAACTTTCATGTGACGCTCAATCATTGTCCTGAAATCTCCTATTTGCTCTGTAGAAACGTGTTTTTCCAAATTACTTTCTTTTACTAATTCCCAAAAGTCTAATTGAGTGGGATCCGCAATAGGATAAGGAATTTCCGTTTGATCCTCAATTTCCTCACACTCCTCATCAATCAACAAATTTACAAATTCAGGTCTACTATAATATGGTTTAATTAAATTAACATGATAAATAGTAGACTTATTTCTCTTTTTCGGAATATCGATAGTATAATTAGTTTGAGATATTACACTAGTAATAGTTCCCGGCCCCATCCAATTAACCGCCATTTTATTTGGTTTTGAAGTAGCCAGAACTAACACTTTATCTCCAACATTAAATTTTCTATACACCGCATTCTTATCATACCATTGTTTTCGTTTCTCCTGACACTCTTTCATTCTTTTACACGCTAATTCTTGACAATGTTTCAATCTATTACTTAAGTTCAAAATATAGTCCACTACATTCTGATTTACCGTTTCCTTTTCCATTCAATTTTCATATACAAGAGTATGTGGCATTCGTAAATTCTTACCATGTACAAGCTCAGCAGGGCTAAATTCCGTGCTTTCATGACTTACAGTCCTCAAAGCAAATAAAGCTATTGGCAAGACTGCTTCCCAATCTTTTCCTGCCTCCAAACATAATGTCTTTATAACCTTTTTTAAACTACCATGCATCCGTTCAACGCTATTCGATTCTGGGTGGCAAACTGAACTATGTACAACTTTAATACCGAACCTATCAAAAAATTCCGATGCCAACTCACTTGTAAATGACCTACCCAAATCACATTGTACCTCTTTTGGATAACCAGTCCTAGAAAATATTTGTATTAGCCCCTCAATCACTGACGGAGTAGTTAAATCTTCTACTGGAATCGCATCTGGATATTTTGACGCAACACAAATTGAAGTAATCAATTATCTATTATTTTTCTCGCTTAAACTCAAAGGGCCTACACCATCAATATTTATCCTGGAGAAAACTTCTGAAATTATTGGCACGAGCTTCAAGGGAGCTTTCTTTTTATCTCTATTTTTACCAACCTTTTGACACAGATCGCAAGTTCTTACAAATGCCTCAATTTCCTTGTAACAATTTGGCCAAAAATAGCATTTAATTACCCTATCTTTTGTTTTAGTCGCCCCTAAATGTCCCGCAACTTCCTCATGACACATTTTCATTATTTTCTCTCTAAATTCTAATGGCAAACATAATTGTAATTTCTCATTCCAAATTAGAATGTGAAACTCTTACTAATTTATTTTCCATTATTTTAAATTCCTTTTCTTCTACGTTATTCGCCTTTTCCCATAATGTTTTTAAAGATAAGCACTGTTTCTGAGCTAAGCTGAAATCTTTCGCTGTAATTTTATTCAATCCCACATTATCTTTCACCTCCCATTTCGGTAATAACATAAGATCTTCGATTTGACTTTCATCCTGTCTATTCTCATCCATTTGAACTACCTGCGTTTCTTTGTTCTGTGAGCAATCCCAATTTTATCTACCCTACCTGGTTGCTCTTCTAACTTTGCATGCTCAATAAACGACATTTCATTATCAGCATCCCGTTGCTCCATTCTTTTTTTAAAGAATCCGTCCTACTACGGGTAACTACCATATTTATAGGAACACCATTTCCTTTATTTTGCTCAATAAGCTCCGCAGTTTTATTACCTAAGAGATAGTAACCTTGCTCCGACTCCGATGGTTTAATCGCCGCCTTAGTGGTGATGCAACCAAAATCCCCTTTTATAGTCACCCATGCTAATGGTAAGCATTTACATTCATTATCAAGAGGTTGACGTACCCAAGTTATATCTCCAGTAAAATCCTCTCTTTTAACCCAATTTCTATCGCATAGATCACTCCCTGCTCCCGTGTCCCTCAAATAGTGTCTTTCAACACTATTTATTAGAGCTTTTTTTAGATAAGATTTAAAACAATCCCCTAAATCAATATCATTACCTAAATGATTAACTGTATTGAACAGATTTTTCTTTTTTAACCATTCCGCACAATCTGGTTTTATATGCCCTGGTTGATTACAAAAAAAAAAAAAACACCTAATCTGCCTTTTCCTCTCAAAAGCCTGGTCTTGTTTAACTTTATCATTTTTAAAATTTTCCGTTTTATTCGCTAACTCCGATTTAGCTTTTACTTTACCCTTAATTTTCGGATTTAAATTGCTTCTTTGCATCTCTGAATAAGGTTTTTTTTTCCCAAGTTTTTCTGATTTCCTGAAACTACTTCTAATACTCTCATATTTGTCATATTTATCAGCGAGCTTCGAATAAGCCTCTTTCATTTCATTCCATTCATCCATAAATTTTTCTTTTACTTCAAGAGGAACGCATTTTTTTACTTGCTCAGTGAGGTTGAGTTCTTTTAAAGACTCAAAATCCTTTATTTCTAATGATTCCAACCAATTATCCAAATAACCCCTTAATTCATATACCAAGTCTACCCATAACGCTCCAGGTTTCCTTTGATGATTTTCAAACTTCTGTTTTAAAGCACCTGTTCCCAATCTAAAACGATTTAATAAATTTTTTTTTTACATGTTGAAAATCATCTCCTAATTCTGCTGGTTGTTTCACTATAATTTCCGCGATATCTGATGGCAATAAGGGAATTAATTGGCTAACCATATCCTCTTGCGAAATTTTAGCTTTTTCCGCCTGTTTTTCAAAGATCATAAAGAAAAGAGTGATGTCAATTAATTTAGAATCGAAGCGTGGAACTAATTCTTTCAAATTAATTTTTGGATTCCTATGCGAACCTACATTCATATCACTGGACGAAAGACTAACAGTTTCCGAAGAATTTTGAATTCTTAATTTTTCTAACTCAAATTGTCTTGTTTTTTCACGTCCTTCGTTTTCTTTACGTTCTGCATCCTCTTTAAGAATACATTCCAAATTCGATTTAGCAAAACTCTCATTATAATCCGATGCTTCTAAAATAGCCTGAATTATAGTTTTTTTCTTATCAGTTGCCGACACGTTGGTCTCAAATTCCTCTGCCAGCAAAAGCAAGATATTTTTAGTATATTTCCCTAGAAATTCTTCCATGATTTTCCCCCAAAATATACTAATCACAAGAATACACAAATATATACAATTTGTAAAACACCAAAAACCAAAAAAAAAAAAAAAAAAAAAAAAAAACAATAAGGAATAGGATTTTGTCCTTTAGATATATTTCAATGCATAAAACAATAATACAATTTTCCTACCGAAAATTTTCATGCACTTGTTATATCCTTTAAAACTGAGTAAATACTCAAAATTATTTTGATACTCACAGTACCATATAAATACAATTTATATATAAACAATTAATCCCGCTTTTTCCTATAGCATACCCATAAAATTTCAAATAACTTTAATGCTGTAACAAACAAAAGCTGTATAAGCCCCAACTTTATAACTAAAAGTTACATCCACAACTATGATTAATTTTAATGATTAATATTCTTTTATTAATCAACCGTAATTTACTATCCCCAAGTAAATTATGAAATACATAAATATTAAATTTTCAAAACCAAATGAATTACCGTACAGACCTTAAGAAACCCGTTTAATATAAAAATTCTAACTAAAAATTTCGATCCCTAATTAATAGCTACCCTAGACTTTTTATCTATTAAACATATACAAATTACCAAGAACAAGAACAGACATATACAATATTAAATCCTAACAGACCTCTCTGGAAAATTTCATAAAAGGGCTTACCTTCAAATGTTGACATTTCTCTACACTGCCCCAAGGCTTTCCTGCACTTTTTTTTTCTTTCAGGTACTGTCGTATCTCCGGATCTAACTTGATTTCCGCCGGGAAATTTACACACAAGCTGTCTCCAGTGGCGTAGCCAAGGGGGGGGGGGGTCCAGGGGGTCCGGAACCCACCCGAAAGTAGACCTGGTTTACTGAATAATGGATAAAATACAACAGTAAAAACTGCTAAGACAGAATCACAAAGGATCTATAAAAAATTCCGCTTTAGAGAGGTGTTCGTCTTAGAAGGTATAATTCAAAGGTATGTCTTTTTTCGGGACTATCAACTTTTCCGTTTTAGACAGGTTTCCGTTATAAACACTTTCCGTTTTCACAGTATCCCTTAAAACTGCTAAAACGTACTCACTTCCCAAACTTTTTTCTTTCACGTACTCCTTTCTTAAGTTTTTCATTTCGGAGTACCCCCATTTCTCATAAGCACGTCCCCCTTACCCCTCTCCACTCAAGGAGATAACGTAAACATGCTTTTTTCTATTAGTAATCTTCTTATCACAACCATATAATAAATCAATGCAAATTACATTGATATTCCTAACATTTTTGTGACTTCCGCCATTACCAATATTATTTTCACATACCCCAGCAGACCAGCCACGTACTCCCAGGGGTACGCTACCGCAGGTTGGAAACCGCTGCTATAACACCACCTCTGAAGAGCATAAATCTATTACAGCAAAATCTGTGAAGATGACCTATCTCAAATGAAAGCAATTCAAGGTTCGACGAAAACAACACTTTGTGCTTGCTAACGATTGAAACCTATCTGAAATGAAACTTTTTCCAATTGTGAATCCTTCTTGGCAGGTTTACTGAAAACACGGAATCCTCTCATAAAAAAAAAAAAAAATATTTTAATGTCCCGAGACGGAAGGATAACTATACAAGTATACCTGTTATTCCGTTTACACAAATTTACTGTAACTAGATTACATGTAAAACTTCTTTATATTGAACTTCGATGGGGTTCTGTTGTCGACACTTATGGGAAAGAACGTGTTTATACAAACGCAATAACGGTACATTGGTTGAGTCTCGTGACCCTTATCTTTGTTCACATTATAACGGACAATATTAGCAATTACTTTAAATCTGCTGCCTGCAATTAATAAAAGAAACTTTATTTTTGGACTGGTTATTTGTTACCACTTTCAAAATACACTGGCAAGAAAAATTAAAGGAACAACCATAAAAAGGTGCTTTATGTTAATTCTATTAAGGGAATTTCCAGAAAGGTAACTCAATGTCACCGTTATCACGTAGTCCAATGGGATTAACATTCGCTACAGAAATGTATGCAAATTTTTCAGCCTCAGCCCGTTCTTCCGGTTCATGTGTGAAAAGGAGCGCATGTGGGTAATTTGAAGTCTAACTTTAAGGATTGTACGTGTAATTAGGTAAAACTTTGCTTCCAATAGGTGGAATATGTCGTCCAGAAGACATTTTGAGAAATTGCGTGCGATAGGGAGAATGGAAGCAGGACAGACACTCTTAGGGTTCTGTAAAGACTTATAAATAGCCAAAAGCATCATGTCAAGAATCTGTAAACGGTTTAAAGACACTGGTATAATGTCCACAGACAACCAGGACAAGTTAGAAAACGCACCACAATAGGCTCTCAGGACTGTAATTTGCCAACGATTGCTAAAAGAAATAGGCAATTGACGTCAGTTCAGATTACAGGGAGTTTGCTGCAGCAACAAGAACTCGACGATCCTGGTTTACTGTGAGTGACAGGCTGCATGCAAGGAAACCTATGATTTGTGTTCCACTAACTCCGGTAGCGAAATGCGCCCGGTTAAAGTGGTGCAGAGATCATCGTCATTGGAGTACCACGGACTGGAGCCGAGTTCTCTTTATCAATGAATCCCGATTTTGTTGAGAGAGTTACTACAGACGTGTATATGGAGGGAGAAAATCACATGCAATAAGGCTGCAAACATCCGTGAAAGGTATCGATACAAAGGTCGTGGAATCGTGGTATGGGCGGACATCATTTTGAATGGTCGCAGTGACCGACACATTTTTACCAGTGCAACTGTGAATGCTGAAATATACAGAGATGAGATTCTTGACTCTCCTGTCAAGTTGTTTAAGGGTGCAATCGGAAGATTTGGAATTTTATGATTATTAATGGCCTAGAAGGGCGCCGCTACCCCCTTCCACGGAACTCCTAAGTATCCCTTCCAGAGCTGCATAAATCCGACCCGTCCGAAGCTTACTGCTGAACTTGGAGAATGTTCTAAAACTGTTTTGAACCATCTAAAATAAATTGGCTGGGAAGTACAAAAACACAAACCACCATAAACCATTTTTTACTCATTCTAATACTTCCAAAATAGTGCTAATCCATCACAAATAAACTTATTACAAAAATTTAACTTCCTTAAAGACGACCAGCTATCGGAAGCAACTATTAGATCGAATATAGTATCAAAAGTGGCGAGACATGAAACATGGAAACCCAAAAGAATTATGGCTGAATAAGACAATTGTAACAAAACTGCTTTTTCCAGCATGAACTATATTTGATGTGTGCGCTTCTTACATTACTAGTTTCTGTAACTGAAAATGCAAGATCTTTTTCTTAAAGTTAAAACCTTCCGACACAGCATTTTTAGTTTGCAGAAAATTTGCAAAAGTTTTGCTTTGAAAACCTGCAAAGTTACAGTAAGCTCAACATGACAAGACTGAAAGTTCATTAACGCAAATAGTCCAAGAGCTGTTAAACATTTTAGGGAAGGTATTTGAGGCACCCTGAAAATTTGTGCAACACTTCTTTTGTAATGGCTGAATACAAAATCGAATGTCTGGCTGAAGGATCGTGGCCCAAAAACTGTGCCAGACACGTGTCAAGTGCCATTTTTTTGACTACCCTAAAAAAAAGGTATTTGAGGCACGCTGAGATTGAGACAGAATAATATTTATACTTAGAAAAAAATATTTTGAAAACGACAGACACTTTAGTCGGCCCAAAAACTGTGCCAGACACGTGTCAAGTGCCATTTTTTGACTACCCAAAAAAGGTATTTGAGGCACGCTGAGATTGAGGCAGAATAATATTTATGCTTAGAAAAAAATATTTTGAAAATGACAGACACTTTAGTCGGCACAAAAACTGTGCCAGACACGTGTCAAGTGCCATTTGGCACTTGACACGTGTCTGGCACAGTTTTTGGGCCACGATCCTTCAGCCAGACATTCGATTTTGTATTCAGGCATTACAAAAGAAGTGTTGCACAAATTTTCAGGGTGCCTCAAATACCTACTCAAAAATGTTCAACAGCTCTCCTACTAAAACACCGAAGTCACCACATTTTGAACTTGCAGCTAACTTGTGCAAGTTAAATTCATACTCTATCAAATTTATTGCAAACTAACGGCAAACAAGTAATCAATAATACTGCAGACTTACTGCAAAGTAGTAATCTTTCCATGCCACACTATAAAGTTTAACCCCTTCGAAGGGGTCCATAGGATCAAGTCTATTGATGCGAAAGCACCGTCAGAAGTCAGTTGCATCGGTTTTATCACCACAAACAGGTTTAGGTATTATTTGTACTATTCATTTCGAGCATTTTTTGGTATTTAATAAGTATAGCGCTTAGAAAAAGCGGTGCCTACCGAATAAAATTTCTGCAATTTCTGTGTATGTGCTGATTGTCTATTCTCTCAACAGAGGGATTTTTTTAATTTCGTCACTTTAGGGATTTAAAGACAGTCTTGCATCAGTTTCACAACAAACTACTCATGCAAGTGGGTGATGGTATACCTTGAGGGAGATTTGCTGCGAATTTTTCAATTCAAATTTGTCACGGCAAGATAATATCAGAAAAAATAAACTTGCTGCTAATGTTCATGCTATCTGGGTTATCTCAAAAACTCCCATGGGGAGCGCGGCGGATCGCATGAATGGTTCATGTGATTGATACTTATGTGAAATCATTATCCGATATCTATTACAGTACAAGTTCTTAATTCAATGGCAAGAAATTAAACATGGAAATTGCTGTTTTAAACTTAACCACTTGATCCTATCTTTATTGTAGGCAAATGTTATGTAATATGAAACTTGATTTAACCCATTCGATGCCAAAACTATAAAGTAAAAATTTTCAAATTTTTTGTTAAAAGTCGTTTGCTACCATAAATTCAGAAAGGTAAATTTCGCTTTACTAATACAGTGAAATTTCTGCCTATAAATGAGGCATTTTTTTAAATTCTAAAATAGTGGTGACAAAGTAATTAATAAATTAAAGCCACGAGTATACTCGTGGATGACAGCGAATGGGTTAATTAAATTTAACTCTTCAGTATGCTCTCAGCTTTTTAAATCCTAGTGAATATTTTTCATTGGTAAATATTAATGTAACTTCAATGTATTATTAGTTGTAGTTATAGAGATTGGCCTTACATTTTTTATCCATGCTTTTTTTTAATTAAGAAATTAAATAAGGATATAACTAAATTCTTAAAGTTACTCGAAATACTTCTATTATACATACACAGTCAAGACAAGATTCAAAGGGACTGGTAAAAAGTTCCATTTTAGACAGGCTTCCATAGAAAGAAGTGTAATTAATTATGCTTCTAAGATACACAACCTCAATAAGATCTATTGTTCGTTTCGCAGTCTGAAACTCTTCCGTTTGAGACAGGATTCCGTTATAGAAAGATTCCACTTTCACAGGTTTCACTATGTTTCACTAAAAAACAATGAAAATCCCCTTTCAGACAGGTTTCCGGCAAATTTAATTGTATCGCAATTCATATTAAGACCATGTAACGCTTCCGTTAAAGACAGGATTCTGTTATAGACAATTACTATTTTGACAAGTTTTATTTTATTCATATGACATAAATAAGTATTCTTATATAAATACACAAAACTTGTAAAAATGGAACCTGCCTATAACGGAATTCTGTCTAAACAGAACTATTCCGTGCTACGGAAAAAAATACTATACAAATACACCTAATAACACGAAAACCTGTGTAAAACGGAATTTTCCAGCAATATTTACGATTTCATCTTGACAGGTTTTACTATATATATATAACCTGAAGAAAAAAATTTTGGACCCCCCCCCCCCCCCCGAAACGAAATCCTGGCTACGCCACTGGCTGTCTCAATGGATTCCTAAGGGCGATCGATGAATAGTCTTCTACCCACTGCACTGGACGTTTACTGAAGAAATTTTCTATATCGTCGGATCCTTAGTCCTTGTTACATACCAGTTAACATATTCGACACTCCAGATTGCACAGTTCCTCACCGGATACACTTGAAAATCTTTCTCGTCAAACACAAGATTTCATCACCGACTGTCCTTGTTTCTAACACAGTTTCCTTCTGTACATCAAGTTCACGTGGGTCCAGTCTAATTTATGCTAGACCTAATTAATCCGTAAGCTGCCACCATTTATAATACTATAGCTGTGATGTAGTGGGCCAGAGCTTTTTGGTTCACTAAGCTCTTGTGAGATGATCGTTGAAAACTAATACATATTTCTTACCAAAGTCCTTTATTAGAACAACTAAAATAGATTTGAAAAATGTAATAACAAACTTTACCATTCATAGGTAGACACTCTCACTTTTTATTAACAGTTCTATACTTCTCATAGCCAACCTGAGTAAACGATTTTTACTCGCATCTCTTCCGTTGGTAAAAAACCACCTGACTTCATCAGTATCTCCAGTCTACTGTTCAGCCTCCTCACCAGCTCCTGCCTGAACCTTTTCTTTCTTTCACTTTGGGGACGAGTTGCCACACATTGTCCAGTCCTCCCTATTCCCAGGTAAAAAAATCAGAGAAAAACCTTTAAAATTTTTGAGATGTTGCAGCCATTTTGAAGGTTTCAGCGGGTATCTTTAAGGAAAATGAAAACTAAAGGTTTTCTTAGGAGAAGTATACCGCTTTTTAAAAGATTTCATACAGGTTTATTTCTGTAAGTTATCACCTCCAAATTATCTTCAATGACTTAGAAAATTTTCGTGAAATCGCTTGAGATTTTTTCAGGGAAAATGAGAACTGTTTCTCATGCAGGTAATATGAAGGTTTTACTTGAAAGTTTTATAAAGTTTTATTATTGCACATTATGGTATCTAAGATTTTGATATGCCTGTGTTTCCTCATTAATAATTTTAATAAATTTCTAAATTAATATTTTAGATAATACACGGAAATCTAACGTCTTCCATCGGTACAATAAAAATTTTTTAACTTCTGAAATTATTACAAGTAACATTACCTCTAACACGCTCAAAAATTTTAATCTCAGAAAATTCCCCCTAAAAAGAAAAACAAATCCCGAAGTTATTTCGAAGCCCTTTTTGACCTTAAATTTGTCACAATTTTTTCTAAAATTATAACCACTTGGAAAAGTGGAAATACTCTGTTGAGCAGATCCCAAGGGCAGGTGTATGCCAGCTATTTCCCCTGCATGCCTTTACACAACAGACTATTGTCCTCCACGGAAATGCCTGTTGCTTCCCCCGTCGAAAATTTGTGGTGAAGGTACAATATCACAGCCTGACCATGGAAGCAATTTGGAATCAAAATGAGTTTTCCATTTTTTGATAAATAAATTACCTATCGAGTTATAAGCGATTTTGATCATGTGACAAGACGTTTTTCTCCCTTCTATGACACATTTTCCCCCCTTTCGTCAGGAAATTCGGTTCAAAACGCTCACTTTGACACTATTTTCTGAAAGATCTATTGCGTTTACAAAAACTGGAAATGTCTTTCGATCACACAGTTTCTGGATAACAACACGTGTCAGTTTCATGCGTTTCCGAATAAAAATGAATTAAAACGTATGTCATAAATTTGCCCGTTTGGATTTGTGAACAGCCTTAACGAAAATCTTGATTACTCCCATAGGGGCCCCCTACACTGGAGGGGGGAGGGACAGCTACCCTACGTGCCCCTGCATTAGTCAGGCGCCTTGCTTTAACCCACAAATTTTTTAAAGTTTTCATCTTCAGGAATTCGAAATATTGGCTCCCTTTTTGATATCGGTAAGTGCAACTGATCGCAAAACCACCTGTCCCCTCGATGAAATCGTAGACAATTTAAAAAAGATTTAAATATAAAATATTTCGAATAAAACCGCTGTGCACGATCGCTTTGTATTCTGTAAATCTTGCGGTGAAGCCGATTATTATCGCTCTAATTTAATGCGGTATTAAAAAAAAAAAAAAAAAAAAAAAAAAAATACGCTCAACAACTCGAAATCTTCAGACACATTTTCAGACTCATTTTTTAAAATTAAAAACATGAAACTTGCTGACGTGATTTTTGAAGAGATTTGTAAGCGACCCGTGCAATTAATTTTTGTTCAATTCATTAGGACTTGATTTATAAACAGTTATTTTCTCAGTACGACCATTTTTTTCATTTCCAGGCACTATCGCTTTGGGAAATTTAATTCAAAATGCCCACTTTGACAGTATGTTTTGAAATATATTCTGCCTTTGTCGTAAAAATCTACCAATACGGCACATTATATAGTTTCTGAATAAGAGAATTTCCCAGTTTGATGCTTTTGAGAGCAAAAATGAATTAAAAAATGAATCAGAAAATAAGCAGTTCGGATTTGAATGCACCCTTAAACTGCCTCATTCGGTATTCGGCCCAAGCAAGAGAAGCACGTGGAACAAGGGCTGAATTCAACGGGGAGAGGTAGAGGTCTGCACGGGCCGGAATTTCCAGGCCCGGGCCCGGCCCGGTGTAAAAATTGAAAGTTCGGCCCGAGCCCGGCCCGGCCCGGCCCGTTTGCATTTTTACAGTTCTCGGCCCGGCCCGACTCAATTTCTACAAAATAAATCCGTTTTTTCTTGACATACAATTAAGATTCTTTTAATGAATACTACATACATATTTATGGGAACACTTTACAGTATATTTTAGATTACTATGTGTTCGCAAAACAGAAAACACACAATAGTAAACATTAACGATTACTTACAGTGTTTTAGTCATCGTCTCTACAGATATTTCAAAATTCAAATAAGGATTCATTAAAAGATTAATGCAGTAGAGAATAAAGGATTAAAAACATGATAACTTTTGAAGCTGTATAATAAAAAGTAGATTTGTGAAAATATTTCTCTCATTTTCTCAAGTCCAAAGGAGCTACATTTCGATACATTTATGAATTCATTTCTTTTCGGAAACGCGTAAGATTGGCGGGTATTCTTATTCAGAAACTATTCTTTCTGAAAATACTGCCAAAGTTAGCGTTTTGAATCGAATTTCCGGAAGCGATAGCACAGGAAAGGAGAAAGACGTACAGTCACGTGACAAGAATCTCTGTTATCTCTGTAAGTAATTTATCAATTATGGAGAAAGCTATTCGTTTCCAAATTCCTTCAACAGTCAGGCCTGCTTTTATGCTTTTATAGTTAAAAATGAGTCAGAAAATGTGTCTGAAAGTTTCACATTGTTGAGCAGTGAATATGAGAACCACTTTAAGGTATATTTCCAAAGATACTGTTAACATAAGTTCATTATCACTATTAATACTTTGTTTTACAAAACGTAATACCTGTCCTACACATCCTGCGATCGATTAAGACCAGTTCCGTCCCGGCACGAGTCGTCTGACTCCGGGTTTAATTTTTTTCAGCAATCTAGTAACTGTCCGATGCCGATCTCTACGATGGACATGTTACATTTCTGTATTGATGTTGTTAAACTCGCATCGGCTTGTGACACACATTTATACTTCTCATATATCATATTCATTGAAAATGGCTCGTATTTTATCTGCTTCGCTTGAATTCTTATATCGGGCCGACAGGCCCGATTAATTTTTTTATCGGCCCGGCCCGGCCCGGCCCGGCCCGTTAATTTTGTCTGTCGGCCCGGCCCGGCCCGTTCAAAAAATTGTCCTAATTCTGCCGGCCCGGCCCGTTTGAAAATTCGCCTTCATTCCGCCGGCCCGGCCCGGCCCGCGGGCCGGGCCGGGTACGGGCCTCGGGCCAAGCCCGGGCCCGTGCAGACCTCTAGGGAGAGGTTATCAAAGCCAGCCGCACACAGACTGTGGAACCGCAAATATTTGGCTGAATTGTGACCGGTTTTAACCGGTTTCAAGGTTGCATTTTTAAGGCTGTTCTCAACTGCTCTGCTCAACAAGCACAAAACGTTTTGACACATTTACAAATTCATTTTTTAACGGAAAGATATAAAATTGGAAGGCCTGTCTATGGAAGCGATTTGGAATCGAAATGTGTTTTCCGTTTTTGGATCAATGAATTACCTATCGAGTTATAAGTGACTTTGATCATGTGAAAATGACCTTTTTCTCCTTTTCTTGAGTGGTTATTCTTCTTTCACGCGTAAATACGGTTTAAAACGCCCCCTTTGCACTGAGCTCGACAATAGATGTAGAGATTATTGTAGAGCTTAGTGCCCCTTTGACACTATTTTCTGAAAAATCTATTGCGTTTGCATAAAAACGGAAAAACAGTTCGATTACATAGTTGCTGAACAATAAGACCTGCTAGTTTCATGCATTTCCGAACAAAAATAAGTTAAAACTTATGTCTTAAAGTTGGCCTTTTGGATCAAACCAACCAATCTCCTCTCTATCTTCCTCTGGACTTTGTGGAAATCGTCTCTTTATACTACTAGTATTAAAAAATGCTCTGACGAGCACCAAAAAAGGCTAATATGTTTAAGTATGAAAAAGGGTTTTACAAGTGCTTCTAATAGAGCATGAAAAAGGACAAGGGGTCCCTTCTTGGCTGCAGCTCACTGTCAATGCCAACTTTGAAAAAATCATATTTGCGCTTTTTCCATATAAAATAAATTCGCGGTACTTTAGTAAAACTTTCCGTCGCGCTTTACATGTTAACTGCACTGTTGTACTGCGCATGCGTCTGCAATGCAACTTTGTACAGTGCACTGTGTACCATTATTTCTCTATAAATTGTACTACACTGTACATTCCTATTATGCTTTTGATTTTTGAACCTCAGCGCACATTCACACTGTGCTTTTGTACTTCCGTATTAAAGGTGTATGCGTCTAATGTTCGTTTATAATTTACATGCATTGCTGTACTGTATAGTACATTGTACAGCCACAGCCACTTGCTTTTAATTTCAACAATCAATGAATTAATAAATATAATGTTATGCGTGCACATGTGGAATTGTTCCTGTGCAGAGTGCTGCAACAGTCTGCACTGCACTACAAATCAGTTTTCTGTACAGTTCTACATTGCGGGCGTGCTTGGTGGCCCTACATGAGTGTGATACGCTGTAGGAACTAAGGTTTTTGGTACTATGTCGCCTTACATTCATGTTTAATCAGGCTGCGTCTTTACTGGTTGTGTCTTTACACTACACATTTTTATCGTAACTGTGGCTGATTTTTTTTATATGAAAAAAGCGCAAATATGATTTTTTCAAAGTTGGCATTGACAGTGAGCTGCAGCCAAGAAGGGACCCCTTGTCCTTTTTCATGCTCTATTAGAAGCACTTGTAAAACCCTTTTTCATACTTAAACATATTAGCCTTTTTTGGTGCTCGTCAGAGCATTTTTTAATACTAGTCATTTAAATTTTTTGATAATTATATATTGAATATAAATAAACTTGAGTTGCTTTAAATATTCCCAATACTTTTTTTCTTATTTCGCACAATAATGCACTATTTAACCAAGTTATGCACATTGTTTTAAGAGGTTCCAGGTTTTTTAATCAAATTCACGTTATTTTTATTCATAATTTAATTTACTTGGGATCCCTTAAATATAACTAATATATTTCCTTAAACTGATGTTAGTTTTTGTTGCATTAAAATATCTTAGTTTGTTGATTCTCCCTAAACAAGTAAACCCCATTAGTTTACAATGGAAGTCTATAGGAATTTGACGATATATCACGAAGTTGGTGACAAACTTAGCGGTATTTTGCGACAGAACAGGGTCCCGTATATGGTAACCCTTCTTATAGGTATGGTGATGCATTAAATGCTGTTCTATAACCAATGAGATGCGTTTCATTCGAGAGTTGCCATTAAACAATTAACAAATAATTGCGATTTCTGTGACACATACGATAGCGTAACATATATTGTAGATTATCGTGGAAATCGAAGGTTTAGGCCACATAGTATTGTTTAGTTAGATCGGTTATACTAACATCGTTCTCATGCTTTGCTACAATTTCTTTTATTGAACAGTAATTCGCTTAAGCTTCTTACTACTGCTATAAGCACTTTTTCATTCTTAGAAGCCATAATGAGAGCTAAAATTAGCGCAAACCTGAGTAAAAGTAAAACAAAAAGTTAATTTTTTTACAGTAATAAAGGTACACAAAGCACTCTGATATGCACACCTTACTCAAAACTTGACTAATAACAAGAGTTATGTGAGGGTTGCCAACTGAACTATTCGGCAGCCTTGGTCGGGAACCGAGATATTGCACGCCAAACGAGTCAAATTTTGATCACCGAAGTTGGACATAAACCGAACTGGTTATAAACAGAAGCGGTCGTGAACCGAGGTTCCTCTTATATTTTGACCTATAAGTTTGCAAATATGGCATTATTTATATATTCAATGGCGATGATCATTAGGCATTTTGGCGATGAAACTCATCGATTTCAAAGTAACGTTCCGAAGTGTACTTGAACCGCCACAGATGTCATATACGCTTCACGTTGACGCGATTTTTTTCTGACGCCAATGTCATATACGCACCGGGGTACTTAACTGGCGCCAAAGTTTTCTTATTTTGCTTGATATGGTAACCCGAATGTTGTTGTTTATTTATTAATAAATTGTTTATTTACTTTTATTTTCTTTTTTAAAATTATATAAATTGTTTTCTTCTATTGCTATTAATTAAACTTTTAAAATTTTATTGTTAATCTCTTTTTAAAAATATATATGAAACTGGTATTCGAAAACGAGGTTTTCGCCAAATTAGCGTCAGAAAAAATATCGCGCCAACGTGGTGCGTATATGACATCTGTACCATACTTGGTACAACTTGATTATCCTGTCGACAAAAAAATTATCGCCAAACTATTAGATTAAATGACAATAATGGATGGTAGTAAATGTTACATTCATTTGACATTTAACACGATACACATGTTTGTTACGTCATCAAGTGATTTTTAATTCAAGTTTTGGCAAAGGTGTCATATACGCCGCATATTGGCGCGATTTTTTTGACGCCAATGTCATATACACACCGGGTACTTAACTGGCGTCAGAGTGTCGTTATTTTGCTTGATATGGTAACCCGGATACAGATGATATATTAAGGAGGTTGGCACAGATGTCATATACGCCCCATATTGGCGCAATTTGTTTCTGACGCCAATGTCATATACGCAACAGGTACTTAACTGACGCCAAAGTATCGTTATTTTGCTTGATATGGTAACCCGGATATTGTTGTTTATGCTGCTGATGTTTTCGAAAATTGGCGTCAGAAAAAAATCGCGCCAATATTGAGCGTATATGATATCTGTGCCACGAGGTTTTCGCCAAATTGGCGTCGGAAAAAATCACGCCAATATTGAGCGTATATGACATCTGTGCTCAAGTTTTTATTAGTATTTTTATTAATGTTTTGGCACAGATGTCATATTCGCCCCATATTGGCGCGATTTTTTTCGGTTGCCAATTTGGCGAAAACATCAACAGCATAAACAACATAATCCGGGTTACCACATCAAGCAAAATAACGACACTTTGGCGCCAGTTAAGTACCCGTTGCGTATATAACATTGGCGTCAGAAAAAAATCGCGCCAATATGGGGCGAATATGACATCTGTGCCAATGTTTTACTAATTTATTTAGGTACAGATGTCATATTCGCCCCATATTGGCGCGATTTTTTTCTGTTGCCAATTTGGCAAAAGCATCAACAGCATAAACAACATAATCCGGGTTACCACATCAAACAAAATAACGACACTTTGGCGTAAGTTAAGTACCTGTTGCCTATATGATATTGGCGACAGAAAAAAATCGCGCCAATATGGGGCGAATATGACATCTGTGCCTTTATTTATTCTTCCGTTACTTAAAATAAAATTTATGTCAGTTTGTATCATTTGGCGAATAGTTTGGCGAAATTGGTCGACGGGATAATCAAGTAGGACCATATATTTTTGCTGTACATTTTCGACAATATCTCAAGCAAAAGTACCTAAAGTTAAACGAAACCCTAATTATTTAAGGCACAGATGTCATATAAAACAACGGATTTGATGTGTTTTTTTTTCTGACGCAAATTTGATGAAAACCTCGTTTTCGAATAGCAGTTACATATCTATTTTTAAATTACTTTCTATTATTTTAAAAAGGAAATAACAATAAATAATGAAAAGTTTAATTATTAATAACTATAGAACAAAACAATTTATATAATTTTAAAAAATAAAATAAAAGTAAATAAAAAAAATAATTGATAAATAAACAACAATAGCTCAGTTACCGTATCAGGCAAAATAACGCCATTATCGCGCCAGTTATGTACCCTGGTGCGTATATGACATCACTTCCTTATTAAAAATAGATGGAATGGTATTTTTTAAGGTATGCTTAGTATGTGAAGTATTTATATTACTGCATAACTATCGCTTGTGTAAGTCAGGATGTTATGATGATAATTAAAATAAACCTTACATTTAGCTCCTGAACAGAAGCTTGGGATTTACCCTGTTTTTCTTTTTCCTATCAACTCGTTTGTGCTCCATTGTGTCTCTTACTCCAGTTCAAAATATTAATCAAGAAATTTTATAGATATATTTATGACAATTATGCATTATCTGCTTAGGTTGACGTCGATTTCACAAATACAAAAATCTGTCAGTTGAATTTCAATTTTTATTGACTTATAAAAACAAAAGTACACGTGTTATCCTTTTTTTAAAATTATTGTACTGCTTTTTAGGGAGTGGCAACACGAAATAAATTATTGAATTAGAAAATTAGAAAATGAAAAGGAGAGATTTCTATAATTTTATGGGGACATTATAAAAGACAATTTCGATTTTCTCATCGACCGTCAAACATACAAAGATGAAAAAAAAACCTATTCCAAGTTTTAACAAGAGGATCAAAATAAAACAAAAACGAAGTTAATCCACCCACTGGAACGTTAGCTACGCTTTGTTGAATTTTTTGTCTTCATTTTTTCGTTTAAGATTAAATAAAAAACTACTGAAAGCTACAGTAATTTTTTAAATGCTATCAGTTTATTCGTCTCGTCGAGTTCTATCTTTCAAAAGAAAAAACATTGTCGTATGTCAACTGGTTCGCCAGAAACTTAAGAAAGTCATTTGCATTTTCTATTTCTTAATCATATTATAGCTTAACGCTGCCGCGTTTGCTATGATAAGTGGAAATACAAGTAGACTTTTCTCGCCGGGATCTGTGGCGTGATTCTGTAACCCCAGCGTCTAGGGGGGCTGAAGCTACGGTGATCGTAGGGGCTCTGACTCTGTCCTCGTCAAGGACAGGAAAGAGGAAATGAAACTGTCACTCGTGGCCTCCAAAAGCTGTATAGGAGGGGCGGCTTACAGAAGGGGCAGTTATGTTATGCGAGGGCAGTGAATTCGCTCACCCTAGACTGTTGAGCATTCAGAACCTCTCCCTACGTAGCTTTTTTTTTTTTTAAAGGCTGGATTTAGAAATTTATTTACAGATATTTTCTTTCAAAAAATTTTTAATTTTTAATTTAAAAAAAAATATTTTTTTTTTATTACATTAAATAAAAAAGCGTTCAATAGCCTTAAAAATAAAATGTTACCCCCTACCCCCCAAAAAGAATAAAATTAGAATTATTATTTTTCATGTTTTTTATTTTTTACTATGATTTCAAACGCAAAAGAAAATTGATTGATTATAAGTTAGTCGTAAAACTGAATAACGTGCTATCAGGTTAGTGAAAAGAACAAGTCGCAAATTGTACAACAAACGTGGCAAATGAGGTGCTTTCGTACCGTAACTAGTTTTATAAAGATTCAGATCTTGGTGCAATAGCTGTTGCACTCTTATTCAAAAATGCATGAATACAAAATTTATTACGATTATGTATATTAAATTCAGTAATACAGAAATAATATGAGTCCATCTTAAACAGGACGTCATCACCATAGCAACCTAGCATCACTACCTATCATGGGATATCATTGAATTAATTACCTACGATAGGGTTTAATAGAACGAAGGAAACTTTTATTACTATCGTTTTAAGTTTTTATTGGATTTTCATAAAATTTGAAATAACTCGACAAAGTTCGGCAACGATTACATACATTAAGTTTCAAACCATTCGGTTGGGTAGTTTTTGTGCTGTTACATGTGGATAGGCTGACGGGTGCTGCGCATTTATATAGTTATGAATGTACCTAAAAATTACAATCCGAAAGTTTTCTGTCATTATCTTGCTTAATTTCTTAAAATTTAAATGAAGTATAGGTATGTTTTGAAAGGAATTGTCAAATTCATCAAAAATGTTTTTCGACGTTATTTCGTTAACTTCTGATTCAGATTTCAGATCAAATGCATGATTTTTTTTTTCAACTTATCACCTCAAACGTGTAGAAAAGAAGAACGAAAAATCCAGCATCCAGCATAGATTATTCACCACTTTCCAATACATTCAGAATTCTATATAGTCCGAGTGCTACACGACCAAAATAAGGTGAAAACTGCAAATCGTGATAAGAATATACCGATTGGTCAGTATCTACTTTATACTAATACAATGCATTTCAGAGGGGGAGGCATCGCTTAAAGTCGTGGAAATTCAAGATGGCGACAGTTATTCAAGATGGCGCCATTTTCTGAATTTTCTTACTATCCATCATATAAATGTATGTTTCAGGTCAATTTCGATGTTTTTAACGTCAAAAATTTCGTTTTTAATACTTTCCGCCACAGTTGAATGAGTTTATGAATTCAGTTTGTCTGTTTGTTTGTCTGTCTGCCTGCCTGCCATTCCATGCTCCAACTCGCTTAAATATCGCTCTCCGATTAAATTCACTCAGATTTTCATGTAATTTATATATATTATTGAAGTTTACAATAACATGTTCCGTATAAAAATGAAGTGTATAAGTTTTATAGCCCGTTTACAGGGCCCTCAAAAGAATTCCATTATGTTATTGTCTATTAGTGCGGGTGCTAAATTTGAGAAAACTGCAAATCGTGAGAAGAATATACCGATTGGTGAGTATCTACTTTATATTAATACAATTCATATAAGAGGGGGAGGCATCGCGTAAAGTCGTAGGAATTCAAGATGGCAGCTGTTATTCAAAATGGCGTCATTTTCTGAATTTTCTTCCTATTTATCATATGTGTTTTTCAGGTCGATTTCGATGTTTTTAACGTTCGAATTTTTGTTTTTAATACTTTCTGCCATGGTTGAATGAGTTTATGAATTCAATTTGTCTGTTTGTTTGTCTGTCTGCTTGCCATTCCATGCTCTAACTCGCTTAAATATAGCTACTCGCTTAAATTCACCCAGATTGTCATGTAATTTATATATGTTATTAAAGTTTACAATAACATGTCCCGAATAAAAACTGAAGTGTATAGCTTTTATAGTCCGTTTGCAGGGCACTCAAAAGAATTCCATTATGTTATTCTCTATTAGTGCGGGTGATACGGTTGAGAAAACTGCAAATCGTGAGAAGAATATACCGATTGGTGAGTATCTACTTTATATTAATACAATTCATATAAGAGGGGGAGGCATCGCGTCAAGTTGTATGAATTCAAGATGGCGTCATTTTCTGAATTTTCTTCCAATTTATCATATGTGTTTTTCAGGTCGATTTCGATGTTTTTAACGTTCAAACTTTCGTTTTTAATACTTTCTGCCATGGTTGAATGAGTTTATGAATTCAATTTGTCTGTTTGTTTGTCTGTCTGTCTGCTTGCCATTCCATGCTCTAACTCGCTTAAATATAGCTACTCGCTTAAATTCACCTAGATTGTCATGTAATTTATATATGTTATTAAAGTTTACAATAACATGTTCCGAATAAAAACTGAAGTGTATAGCTTTTATAGTTCGTTTGCAGGGCACTCTAAAGAATTCCATTACGTTATTCTCTATTAGTGCGGGTGATACGGTTGAGAAAACTGCAAATCGTGAGAAGAATATACCGATTGGTGAGTATCTACTTTGTACTAATACAATCCATGTAAGAGGGGGAGGCATCGCGTCAATTCGTAGGAATTCAAGACGGCGGCTGTTATTCAAAATGGCGTCATTTTCTGGAATTCTTGCAATTTTCATACTATTTATCGTATAAAAGTGTGTTTGATGTACAATGTAAGTGCAAAATCTATAAAAATAAGTGTGGCTGTAGAAAGGCTGGACTTTCTTGAACATTATTGTGCAACTGCAAAAACGAATGTGAGAAATATGATGATACAAAGTGAAGTTTTTATATTCTCTAACTTTAAATGTAAGATGTAATTTTTTTAATATCTTGATAAATTAAGGTATTAATAAAAATGCATTTTTGTTATTTATTTATTCCTTTCATTTTCCTGACTATAAAATGAAAAATACTTTAATAATTGTCTTAATTTCCTTTTAAGCGTATTTCTGTTATTAAAAAGGGAATTTTGCATTAACAGATACTGGACAATTGCACTATCTATATTATAAAGGACAAACATATCTGTGCGTAACGCATACGTCATTTTACGAATGGCAACACTTTGAAATTTGAAATGAAATTTTGGTTTCGCATTTTCTCTACTGCAAATTTTTAAACTTCTATGCATCACACTTTTTAACTTTTTACACCGTCGTATAAGGAAAAAAATTTTCTTTTAAATACTATTTGTTTGAAAGCTGTATCTCAATTTGTTTTTGAGATATTCATTTTTTTGTAGTTTTTAATACAAATTTTGTAATTGTGGCAACTGAAGTACTCTATTTATATTGAAAGTAAAGGGAAAATATTCATGGTTTATTATTTTTATTCATTATATCCTTATTGATGCCATTTTCACATTACAAATAAAAGTAACTTTTTTATAATTTTTGAACAGAAAATGATGTCAGACATTAAATAAAACACGCATGTTCTTCATAAATCAGCTGCATTTTAATATTTTTACATTACGCTGATAAATGAGTTTGAGGCGCTCGGAAAAATGATTCATTGAGTAAAAATGATATATTTAAAACAAAACGATCCTTTTATTTTTGATAAAACTAAATATTTGACCAATACTATAAATGGCGAATACTATGACAACTAAAGTCAAATTTCTGAATTTTTTTTTCGCGGGTACTAAGATTAGAATTTAAGGTTTGTGCGAATGTTCAGATGAAAAGTTGTATCGGACAAACGTGACTTTAACTTTGGAAATGCATTCATTAATAATCTATTCTTTTGCGCGTTAAAATACTTTCAAATTGTTAATTTGAGTGGTACGTATGTCAATTACGAGAATGTGAAAATAACGTACAGTTTAGATTTTATGGGTGAAAATTTTATGATCTGACAAAGCAAAATCCTTTTTACTGATTTTTCATCCCGTAAAAACAAACATAAGAGCTCCATCGATAACTTCATCATAATTATTCATCTTGATTACGTAATCTAATACAGTTTAATTTTTCAATAATTTAAGCAGTTGAAGTTTGTAGAAATAATATTTTGGTAATTTGGGGTTTAAAATATTATTTGTTTTAAGAGTTAGACAACCAATGTAAGATGATTTTTTTGTTGTAATTATTTTTGTAGGTTTATTATAATTTCGATCTGACAGTTCCTTTCAAACATTTTAGTACGTCGAATTTCGACGGGTTGCAACTCGTAATATATAATAAATAAATACACACAACCTTGCTATGGTACACAAAACACGAACTTTAATAAGCTAAAAGTTAAATTCTACGTTTCGAGCTGTTTCTACAGCCGACTTCAGGAAAAATATGATGGCATAATGGTTTTTCATTTTAAAAATGTCGAAATTGATATCATAGACAATTTTATATGATGTATAGAAATAAAATGCAAATAATTTTGACTAACAGCCGCAATCTTGAATTCCTATGAATTTGCACGATGAATCAACTTCTTATATGCATTGTGTTAATATGAAGTAGATATTGGCCATTCGGGATATCTTTAAAACAAAATGCAATTTTTTTATACCTAGCAGCTCCACTAATAACAGTTTATTTAACTGATGATCTTTACAGAATTTATACACGAGTTACAAACGCACGTATTCTGTTTTTGGTATGTCACTGTAAATAAAAGATAATTACTATGCACACCTCATTTTATAGTAAGTATCTTGTAGTGCATCTCACTAATGTATGTCAATTTGAATGCGTTTCAGAGAGTATAACATGATTAAAACACATTGCAAAGGATTTCCCCCCATAGACAATAACGTAATGGAATTCTTTCGAGGGCCCTGTAAACCGACTATTAAACAAATACACTTGAATGTTTATTCAGAACAAGTTATTGAAACTTCAATAACATATATAAATTACATGACAATCTCAGTGAATTTAAGCGAGTAGCGATATTTAAGCGAGTTAGAGCACGGAATGGCAAGCGGACAGACAGACAAACCAACAGACAAACTGAATTCATAAACTCATTCAACCATGGCGGAAAGTATTAAGAACGAAAGTTTTGATGTTAAAAACATCGAAATCGACCTGAAAAACACAGTTATATGATGGATAGTAAGAAAATTCAGAAAATGACGCTATTTTGAATAACAGCCGCCATCTTGAATTCCTACGACTTTACGCGATGCCTGCCCATCTTTTATGGATTTTATTAATATAAAGTAGATATTCAAGAATCGGTATATTCTTCTCACGATTTCCAGTTTTCTCAACCGTAGAACCGAGATTAATAGACAATAACATAATGGAATTCCTTTGAGGGCCCTGTAAACGGACTATAAAACCTATACACTTCATTTTTATACGGAACATGTTATTGTAAATTTCAATAACATATATAAATTAAATGACAATCTAAGTGAATTTAATCGAGTAACGATATTTAAGCGAGTTAGAGCATAGAATGGCGAGCAGGCAGGCAGACAAACAAACAGACAAATTGAATTCATAAACTCATTACACTATGACAAAAAGTATTAAAAACAAAATTTTTGACGTTAAAAACATCGAAATTGACCTGAAACACACATTTATATGATGGATAGTAAGAAAATTCAGAAAATGGCGCCATTTTGAATAACAGCTGCCATCTTGAATTCCCACAACTTTACGCGATGCCTCCCCCTCTGAAATGTATTTTATTAATATAAAGTAGATATTCAACAATCGGTATATTCTTATCACGATTTGCAGTTTTCTCAACCGTAGCACCCGGACTAATAACAATACTTCACAGTTTATTACGGGGGAAGATTATGTCTAAATTAACGATTTGGAAAACGTATAAAGTAATTGAAAACACATATCTGCAATTACCTCACATAACTGGAAAAATATCCTATTTTTTTTGCGCAGCACTGTAGATCTATAGCTTTGTAGCGCGCTACAAAGTATGCTAAAAGTTAACTCAGACACAGTCAGAGCTAGACACAGTTAGCTCGCACCATATTCATAGTACAGGTGAAAATTCCCATTCAGTAATTTTCGTCAGTAAACGAAAATTTACATGAGAACTTTTGTACAGCCGTGTATACGATCTATAGAATTTATACACATCAAGTAATATTTTAAAAAAAAATTACGCTTAAAAACGCGTATTACAAATGAAAACGCGCTTCCAGCAATTATTTTGCATAAACATTAGTGTAGCTATATTCTTTTGAGTGTCACTGTAAATGAAGGATAAATTCTAAGCACACAGTATTCTACAGTAAGCGCCCTGTAATACAATTCAGTGATATACAAGGTGGCCATAATTAAACTGACAGTACTGGAGAGTGTCCTGTAGAGCGATCTAAATGAGAGAATCACCCAAATTTTGTAAGAAGATTAAACAAGATGGAGGACGAAGGATTCCGCGAAAGAAAATTTAGTTCCAAAAGTCACCACTAGGGGGATATGTGGCGCTGTGTAACAGAAAAGAGAGTTTTAAAAAAGTGCATAATCAATACTAAAATCGTTAAATGTGCTAAATAAAAGGTAATTTTATTTCAGTATGGATTCTGCATTTTTTGAAAACTATCTTTTCTGTTACACAGAGCCACATATTCCCCTAGTGGTGACTTTTGGAACTATTTTTGTTTACCGCGGAATCTTTCGTCCCCCATCTTGTTTAATTTTCTTTCAAAATTTGGCGTCATTCTCTCAAATAGATCGTGCTACAGAACACCCTGAGTACTGTCAGTTTAATTATGGCCACCTTGTATATAAATTTCAATGTGTTTAAAATAGTGTAATATCATTAAAATACACCGCAAACGATTTTTCCTCATAGACTGTAATGTAACGGAAATTTTAGTATCTCTGCAAATGAAAAATAACTGCTACATACTTCATTTTTCATACGAACACGCCATGGTTCGTCAAACCTCGATAACATTTATCAATTATATGGTAATTTGAGCCTATTTACGCGAGTTAGAGTACGGGCAGACAGACAGACAAACCGAATTCATAGACACTTTTCAACTATATTGGAAAGTGTTAAAAAGAGCGACGTTTTATTTTCTCCAATTCACATCCATATTTCAAGGCTTCTATGTACTCGTAGTCTTCAAAATCTTGTGTCTAATACCGTCAAGACCCAGATGAATTTGTACCGGGAATTATTCACTACAGGGCCGAAACTAGCCTTTTTTGCACCCGGGGCAAACATGGATTTTCGTGCCCCACCCCCCTCCTCCATCGCAAAGTAAATTTACAAAAAGAATTTTATTAAGCCGATTTGTTTCAAAATTTAAAATATGTAATCATCAAATATGTAATACTGAAAATCAGCTTTGTCAAATATTGATCCATTAAAACCTTGAAAACGGAATCGAAAAAAAAACCGCTTTATACAGGATCCTTATCATCTTTAAATCCTTCTATGCTTTGACATACCCTAGAAAGAACGATTTTAAAAATACCGTGCTCAACATATATGCGAGAAAAAAAAAATCTTCATTTGGCGCCCTCCCCCCCCCCCCCCCTTCACCTTCCGTTCTGGCGCCCGGGGCATGTGCCCCTTCTGCTACCCTTAGTTTCGAGCCTGATTCACTGTAATTTACGGCTTTAAATATTTCAGTGATTGTACATATGGGAGCAGGGCCGCGGCGCAACGACATGTGACACTATGGCAAAGTCGTGGACTAATAAAATTTATTGTAAAATTGTACATATATATATCATAAAATAATTTATTATACAGATAATAGAATGCAGGTGTAAAAATATAGGCGCCAGCGGGCAGTCTCTTACCACTAAATTTTATTAGTTTTCTTAGCTCAAATTTTATTAGCATTCTTGCAAAAAAATAGACAAAAAATAACAAATAAAATTTAGTGGTGAGAGAATGCCCGCGGGCGACTAGATTTTTACACACCTGATAGAATGTGTGAAAACTATCACGGCTTTCACAATTAATGTGCATGATTATTTTTAAATTCTAAAAATCTTCTATTAGCCCAGTGGTAGGGGAGCAAAAAAAGGCCGAATTCGGCATTAATTAGGGGAAAGCTGGAAATTGTTTCAATCCCTTCAGTTTAGGTCTAGAATGAATATGCTATGTTTTCCCCTTCGTACTAGGTGAGCGTTAGGAAATATGTATAGATTTATAGTCAAAAAACACGTTTTTTACATACCATAACAGTGCCTCGAAACAGCTAACTCTGTCAAAAACATTGTCAGTGCAAATGTTGTACAGCTTAAAATTCTGAGTAAAATGAGTACCTACACTTAATATTTTTGTTGAATATTAAGGTCACAATTCTACTTTAAAGTTTTAGACCCGTGGTCAGGGGGTTTAACTCAGAATTAATTAGGGGAAAATTGGAAATTGATTTAATCCCTTCAGTTTAGGTCCAGATTGAACGTACTAAGTTTTCGTCCTTGTACTACTTGATCGTTAGAAAAGTACATATTTATAGCCGAAAAACACGTTTTTATAAAATTACCTTAACAATATCTCAAAACAGCTAACAGTGTTTTTTGACTATAAATCTATACATATATCCTAACGCTCACCTAGTACGAGGGGGAAAACATAGCATATTCATTCTAGACCTATACAGAAGGGATTATTAGAATTTTCGCGCGAAGGAAGAAAGAGACTCAAGAGCGGGCGAAAAACGTGTTTGTCACGTGATCAAACTTCCTTATAACTCAATAGGTAATTGATGGATCAAAAAATGGAAAAAAACAGTTCAATTCCAAATCGCTTCCATGGCCAGGCTTTCCAATTTTATACCTTTCCGTTAAAAATGAATTTGTAAATGTATCGAAACGTTTTGAATTTGTTGAGCAGAGTAGGTAAGAACAGCCTAGCGCAAAACATTTTGACACATTTACAAATTGATTTTTTAACGGAAAGGTATAAAATTGGAAAGCCTGGCCATGGAAGCGATTTGGAATTGAACTGCTTTTTCCATTTTTTGATCAATCAATTACCTATTGAGTTATAAGTGATTTTCATCAAGTGAGAAACACGTTTTTCGCCCGTTCTTGAGTGCTCTTTCTTCCTTCAAGCGGAAATTCGGTTCAAAACGCCCACTTTGACACTAATTTTCTGAAAGATCTATTGCGTTTGCAAAAAAATGGAAAAAACAGCTCAATTACATAGTTTCTGAACACCAACACCAGCTAGTTTCATGAATTTTTGAGAAAAAATAAATTAAAACTTATGTCAGAAAGTTGCCCTTTTGGATTTGAGAACACCCTTAAGGAAAAGTTATATGAATATTAATTCGCTACACAGCTACTCCACTTACCTGCGGGAAAGCACTTGCTGAATTAATGTTGGGAAGAAATCTTAGAACGAAATTAGATCTCCTTAAACCTGATATGAAAGGAATGTTTAAAAATAAAGCTCCTCAGCCATACATCGACAAGTCTTTTCGAGTACGTTCTCGTGTACATTGTAGAAATTACACAAACTCTATTTTATGGAAATATGGAACTGTAATTGAACGTCTGGGACAAGTTCACTGGCTTATTGAATTGGACGACGGTTATGCCATAAAAAAGGCATTATAAACAACTTCGTGTATGCGAAGTTCCAATTCAGAGAATCCATTTATCGAGACAGCATCATTTGTTACTCGGAAACGACCATTCGTAACCTTTAGCAATGATGTGCAGCAAAGAGAAATAAATTCCCGTAAGACCCGAAACATGTGCATTAAATCATAATGAGGAAATTCAAGTTAATCCTGTGCAGAGCAAGTTAATTAATTATTCCAGAATATATACACCAAATGCTAAACTTAATGTCAGCCTAAAGGCGACTGCTAAACTTCAGTCACCTACCGATTCCACTTTACTACAAGTAAAAAATACACATACTCGAAGCTGGTAGACGGGAGGTGCTGGTTTCGAACCCAATCGCGCCCGTCGGCCTAACCGTTCAGAATTTTCGTGGTTTTCTTCGAACCTTAGTGTCGGGTTTCCTCTAAGTCCACACAACTTTGAAGAAATCCTTTACTACTTATATGCTGCCACTACCGATATGATATCGGTCACGCTATGAGAGGATTGTTGTAAAGAAAACCAACTCTTTCAATTAAACTTAATTAACAGTTTATTTACACACTATTTACAAATCACAAAACACTATTTACACTTAAGAACTTGAATATAGGTGATCCGGTTCAACATTAAATTAAATACATTAAATACTTCCTGTGTACTTTTAAACTACTTTATATCCCTCTCAACCTACGCTAGTTAAATTAGATTTATCGGAGATCACTATTAATCTCCCTACACATTAGCTCTATGCTCTAAGAGCTTCACTGCCTAGTCAAGCTCTATCCACGAGCTACTCTGGGACGAACTCACACATTGAGTTCCAGGCATCAAATGTGCTCTGCGAGAAAGCGGCTACACACTTTCAGCTATACGCCTTAACTGCTCTCTCTCAGCTATCTCACCACTCTGCCAAAAACATAAACGGGGTTTTTCCTTCTGCCATCAGGATCCCCTTTCTTTCCTCCAATCCATGGAACCCCCCCCCCCCTGTCACCTTCCGTGACGCCCGTTATTTCGTTGTCTGGTGGAATCATCTTGTCTGCCTTATCTCAGGTATTGTGACGTTTTATCTGAGCACTCAGAGACCAGATGGCCATAGCGTAATAAACATTTTTAATTGGGACCTCCAGATGCCAATCTATAAAATTCACATGTCAATGTTTCACAAAATCCAGATGGAACGTGTAAACAGATTTAATGATGTAAATATCTTGACAAGTGCTGCGTAGCATTCTGAATTTGCAAGAACTTAAACTTTTTGACGAGGATGACTCAAGATACCACGTGTTTCGTCAATAAAAAAAGGGTAGAAAATGAACTCGAAGTTCTTTTGATTTTAGTTAAGAGTAATTCTTTGAGTTAGATTTTATTGGCGTTACAGTATGCATTTGAATTGCAGGAATCCCCACTCTATTCATAAACCACATTCCTTCAACTCCCCTATCTAATCCACTCGCTCGGATTAAATTTCAGATAAGAAAAAAATGTTACTTTAAAATTCCCAGTACACAGACAATATACAAGCAAGAAAATAATATATAACCATAGTTCTAATAGCATATGTCCCTCAGAACCTGACACCCCCACCTTAGCGGAAAATATGTCATTTAGGGGCTAATTTTCCCCGAACATATAGTAATATCAGAGAAGAGTTCAACAGTTCCTTTGCAGGTTTCTTCCTCGTTATTATTACATACATATTTCAAGGTATCTGAACAGTACCTACTGGCATCTCTAATGAACCGTATACTATATGATTATTAAAGAAAAATTACACATGCTAATACACTTTTATAAATACAAGATTCAAGTACAATTACACATACACACAAAAGAAGTTTAAAACGTGATGGTACACATTTAAGGTTTGTCTTAGTCAATTGATACCGATGGACTAGCTACTGCCTGTTTTTCCCAGCTCTTTCTATGTAGTCTAGAAATTGCGTCAGCATTCAAATGTTGTGCTCCTGGACGATGAGAAATACTCAGGTTCAAGCGTTGCAAGGCAAGAGCCCATCTAGTGAGTTTGGGGGACCTTGGGGTTGTTTCAGTGAGAAATTTTAATGGGTTATGATCAGTGATGATCTCAGTATGGAATCCATATGTCCATTTTTCAAACTTTCGCAATCCGAAGAGAACGCTCCAAGCCTCTTTCTCTATACTCGGCCAAGCACACTGAGCCCCTGATAATTTCTGACTGGCAAAAGCTATCGCACAGTGGGGCAAAATCCCGAAGAGCTGGCCAAAATATGAAAATGTTATTCAAATTGCACGAAACTTCGTAAACGGGTGTTTTTCTGGATGCTGATTACGATTCTAAAGTTAAAATTCGAAAAAAAAAAAAAAATTGTCGGATTCAATATGGAGAATCCAATACGGCGGACTAAAAATTAAAATGCTTTGAAAGTTACTCAATTTCTATGAAATTTCGTATACAGGTGCGTTTGAGGATGCTAAGTACGATTCAAAAGTTAAAATAAAAAATAGCGTATTAATTCTAAAAATATTTAGATTTAAATAAACGGTGAAGTTTACGAGACTAAACGTTAGAAAGAATTTTCAAGGAACTCAGATATGTTTAACCGAAATTGCACGTTGAATCTTTATTCATGAAACACAATTAAGTACATTAATGGAAAGTAAAATGTTAAAATGTTTAATTTTTATATTATTAAAATAAAACGAAAGGATATTCTGAAATTCGTCTTCTGAATCATCTATAGTATAATAAGTAGATTCTTCAGAATGGGAATTGTCGAAATATTTTACAGCGCTTGTTATGGCTCTAAGAACAAGGATCTTAATTTCTTCTGCGGTAATTTATGTAATCTTTAAATGATGGGATCTGATGAAATTCAAATCCGATAAAAGCTCCATCTTCCATTGTTTTCGTCGTACTGCATTTTAGCAAGAAATCTTCTTGGTACCATTTGATCAATTTGTTGCACGATTCTTGAGAGTCTTCCGACATTTTCCCAATTGGTAATATTGAGGACGCTATTATTTCTTTGCCATGAATCAGTGTTCTGGGCACTGAAGTTGGCATATAGAACTAGGAATACAAATTAACGAATTTACAAGCTGTTTGTGAGCAATAATCCACGAAATTGATCAAATGAATGTTAAGAAATCACTTTTAATATGACGTGGAATCGTTTGATCAAATCTTCGTCTACTCACTTTATGAAAGCAGAAATAGTTGCGTTTTCAAAGAATCGATGAGCTGTACTGTCATCATTTGTGCTTCCAAATCCGGCTTTTGGTTTATCGACGAGAACTCCTAAGTCTAAACGAAATCCTTTTTGTAAATTTTGTTTTGCAAATTATTTTTTTTTCTTTTCGTCAGGAGTGCGCGCTTGCCATTCCTTTATATCCCGTTTATATGCCAAATGCAAGCTACACTCAAAACATCTTATATAGGCACGTAACGTGGTCATCCCGAATCGTAAATGACCTTCATTCACTTTTAGTTTGAAAATGTCATCAAGGTTATTGAACTGTATTGAAGTTGCCTGACATAGTTACCAACGTTAAGTTGACAAATTACTAGTAAAGGCATTGAATTTTTTAAAAATCAATTATCCTTAAATCTAGTTTGTAATTAACGCCTACTTATTTTCTATCAATGATTGCTTTAAAAGGAATAAGTTTACTCTCCTGATCTGCAACGTAATCCATTTCACTGACAGTAGCTTCCGTATTTTCGAGAAAAAAATTGATTCTGATGGGCCTAAAAAAATCTAGGAGATGAAGGTCTCGAATTTTTCCAGATAACGATTTCTGAATTATTCGCAACACTTAAAAGTTCTAGTGGCACTAGAGAAGTGAAAAAGGTATTTGAACCTGCTTTCTACCATCATCATCACAAAATTTTTGTTTAAAGGTACTTTGACCATAGGCGTGCCATCACATCTCCACTGGCAAATCAAATTCAGATTGCTAATGTTCTCGGAAGTCAGATTCTTAATAATTTCCGTTTTTATTAATAAAACACGTTTATCAGTATGATCTAACAAACATTGCAATTAAAAAGATATTTGTTCTAATTACATTAGAATAAACAGAATTGTTAGCTATAAAGATAAGATAACGCATTTCTATCGGATCGATGATAGAGAATTATTTTAATTATTTTACTAATATTGCTTATGAAATTCATTTATGCTTATAATTATAATACTTATTTGTAATATAATACATAATATTCTATCACAGAACTGATTAATCTGAAAATTTCAAAAATGTTTGCCAGCTCAATTACTTTGACAAGTAATAAATTTCAGAGTTTTTGAAGCGACTACAAAAGTGACATTTTTACTTGTGGTTACAAAAACCTGCACAGAATGCAGAATGGCAGTTTATGGCAGCTGGATTTTCACTATACATTAGATAATAGTTCACGCTACTATTTCCATTATAAGTCGTTGCGGAACACTGTGGAACTTTTAAACTTTTTGATGTTTAAAAACAAAAAAATAAGATATTTTTTCAAAATTTTTATCAAAAATAATCATGAAATTATTCATTTTTATGTGCTTAATAAAAATTTTTGTAACACGCGCAAATAATTTACACTCTATCATCGTGGGAATCCTGTTTAAAGCATTAAAATCGGATGATATGGGAAAATGTAGCACGTGTTTAGAGGAACCATTGTTTTGCTTTTTTTGTTCACCTCAGATGATGATCCTCCAAGTGTCACTTTTGAAATGATACAGGTTGTCAAGCCAAAACGAAAACCTTTTTATAAATATAGATTCTGACCCTCCAAACATTATGCAAATGCAAATGTTGTACAGCTTAAAATTCTGAGTAAAATGAGAACCTACACTTAATATTTTTGTTGAATATTAAGGTCACAATTCTACTTTAAAGTTTTAGACCCGTGGTCAGGGCATTGAACTCAGAATTAATTAGGGGAAAATTGGAAATTGATTTAATCCCTTCAGTTTAGGTCCAGATTGAACGTACTAAGTTTTCGTCCTTGTACTACTTGATCGTTAGAAAAGTACATATTTATAGCCGAAAAACACGTTTTTATAAAATTACCTTAACAATATCTCAAAACAGCTAACAGTGTTTTTGGACTATAAATCTATACATATATCCTAACGCTCACCTAGTACGAGGGGGAAAACATAGCATATTCATTCTAGACCTATACAGAAGGGATTATTAGAATTTCCAGCTTTCCACTAATTAATTCCGAATTTAACCCCCTAACCACTAGGCTATATCCTTTACGATAGTTTATATATTTATTTTTTCGTTCACGATTACTTTCAGAATCATCAAATCTCTACAGTCGCCGACAATTATATCAACTATTCCTGTACGAAATAAAGTTAATACTAGATTTTTTTCCACGAAGAAACATTTAAAAACAAATCCAAAAAAAAAATTATATTTTATATCGAGGTAACGTTATTGTTTGAATTAACATTATTTGTTGTGTTGTTAACGAATTGTATAGAGATGCTCGGAGCCCCTAACAAGGCACGAATTGACTTGTCCTGGGCAGCTATCCCGTTTGCCCGATATTTGCTAGGCTCTAACCATGCAAGCTTATACAAGTATCACATCTGTCTCAGTAAATTATCTGTGGTCTATCTAAGTTTGTTTTTGTTCAAAATCCCCTCTCCCATTATTATTGTACCATTGACCATATATCAATTTTCACTGTCTCTACTCCGATATATAAAGCTACTCTAGTATGACGAAAAAAAGAAAAAATATTTTAATACCTAAACTAATTTCACATAAAAAAATCGTGCAATTTTTTTCAAAAATTACTACGAGATAATCTGAATTAATGAAATCGATTTCATACAAATTTAAACACTTTAACTAAATTGCATATTTAACTATACTCCATGTGTGTCACAATTGATGGCAGCACTAGAATTGAAAGAGGAGGAAAAGAATTAAATTCAAACTTAAAACACAGATAGCAGCACCACACGTTTCTAATTGATCAAGGGTGTACTTAAATCCAAACTGCTTATTTTCTGACTGCTCTGCTCAACAAGCGCAAAACACCCTTTCTGAAAGGTGCTCTCAAATCCAAAAGGACAACTTTCTGACATAAGTTTTAATTTATTTTTGTTCGAAAATGTATGAAACTAGCTTGTGTTCAGAAACTATGTAACTGAGCCGTTTTTTTTTTCCATTTTTTTGCAAACACAATAGATCATTCAGAAAATAATGTCAAAGTGGACGTTTTGAACCGAATTTTCGCGCGAAGGAAGAAAGAGACTCAAGAGCGGTCGAAAAACGTGTTTGTCACGTGATCAAAATTCCTTATAACTCAATAGGTAATTGATGGATCAAAAAATGGAAAAAACAGTTCAATTCCAAATCGCTTCCATGGCCAGGCTTTCCAATTTTATACCTTTCCGTTAAAAAATGAATTTATAAATGTGTCAAAACGTTTTGCATTTGTTGAGCAGAGCAGGTAAGAAGAGCCTAGCGCAAAACATTTTGACACATTTACAAATTGATTTTTTAACGGAAAGGTATAAAATTGGAAAGCCTGGCCATGGAAGGGATTTGGAGTTGAACTGTTTTTTCCATTTTTTGATCAATGAATTACCTATTGAGTTATAAGTGATTTTGATCAAGTGAGAAACACGTTTTTCGCCCGTTCTTGAGTGCTCTTTCTTCCTTCAAGCGGAAATTCGGTTCAAAACGCCCACTTTGACACTATTTTCTAAAAGATCTATTGCTTTTGCAAAAAAATGGAAAAAACAGCTCAATTACATAGTTTCTGAACACCAACACCAGCTAGTTTCGTGAATTTTTGAGCAAAAATAAATTAAAACTTATGTCAGAAAGTTGCCCTTTTGGATTTGAGAACACCCTTAAGGAAAAGTTATATGAATATTAATTCGCTACACAGCTACTCCACTTTCCTGCGGGAAAGCACTTGCTGAATTAATGTTGGGAAGAAATCTTAGAACGAAATTAGATCTCCTTAAACCTGATATGAAAGGAATGTTTAAAAATAAAGCTCCTCAGCCATACATCGACAAGTCTTTTCGAGTACGTTCTCGTGTACATTGTAGAAATTACACAAACTCTATTTTATGGAAATATGGAACTGTAATTGAACATTTGGGACAAGTTCACTGACTTATTGAATTGGACGACGGTTATGCCATAAAAAGGCATTATAAACAACTTCGTGTATGCGAAGTTCAATTCAGAGAATCCATTTATCGAGACAGCATCTTTTGTTACTCGGAAACGACCATTCGTAACTTTTAGCAATGATGTGCAGCAAAGAGAAATAAATTCCCGTAAGACCGGAAACATGTGCATCAAATCATAATGAGGAAATTCAAGTTAATCCTGTGCAGAGCAAGTTAATTAATTATTCCAGAATATGTACACCAAATGCTAAACTTATTGTCAGCCTAAAGGCGACTGTTAAACTTCAGTCACCTACCGATTCCACTTTACTACAAGTAAAAAATACACATACTTGAAGCTGGTAGACGGGAGGTGCTGGTTTCGAACCCAATCGCGCCCGTCGGCCTAACCGTTCAGAATTTTCGTGGTTTTCTTCGAACCTTAGTGTCGGGTTTCCTCTAAGTCCACACAACTTTGAAGAAATCCTTTACTACTTATATGCTACCATCACCGATATGATATCAGTCACGCTATGAGAGGATTGTTGAAAAGAAAACCAACTGAATCAATTAAACTTAATTAACAATTTATTTACACACTATTTACAAATCACAAAACACTATTTACACTTAAGAACTTGAATATAGATGATCCGGTTCAACATTAAATTAAATACAGTAAATACTTGCTGTGTACTGTTAAACTACTTCATATCCCTCTCAACCTACGCTAGTTAATTTAGATTTATCGGAGATCACTATTAATCTCCCTACACATTAGCTCTATGCTCTAAGAGCTTCACTGCCTAGTCAAGCTCTATCCACGAGCTACTCTGGGACGAACTCACACATTGAGTTCCAGGCATCAAATGTGCTCTGCGAGAAAGCGGCTACACGCTTTCAGCTATACGCCTTAACTGCTCTCTCTCAGCTATCTCACCACTCTGCCAAAAACATAAACGGTGTTTTACCTTCTGCCATCAGGATCCCCTTTCTTTCCTCCAATCCATGGAACCTCCCTCTGTCACCTTCCGTGACGCCCGTTATTTCGTTGTCTGGTGGAATCATCTTGTCTGCCTTATCTTAGGTATTGTGACGTTTTATCTGAGCACTCAGAGACCAGATGGCCATAGCGTAATAAACCTTTTTAATTGGGACCTCCAGATGCCTATCTATAAAATTCACATGTCAATGTTTCACAAATCCAGATGGAACGTGTAAACAGATTTAATGATGTAAATATCTTGACAAGTGCTGCGTAGCATTCTGAATTTGTGAGATCTTAAACTTTTTAACGAGGATGACTCAAGATACTACGTGGGGTGGCTAGGGGATAGACTGATCTCTCGAAAAAAGGCCCCGGAGAAGAGATGCTGCAGTGACACGACGGAAGGCAGTTATCTGTTTTGCTAGAGGAGCTATGCGCTCCTAAAGGATCAATTTTTTTAATGTTAAGACTGTGTGTGTTTGTAATGTGTGTGTCCGTGTTTCGTCAATAAAAAAGGGTAGAAAATGAACTCGAAGTTCTTTTGATTTTAGTTAAGAGTAATTTTTTGAATTAGATTTTATTGGCGTTACAGTATGCATTTGAATTGCAGGGAATCCCCACTCTATTCATAAACCACATTCCTTCAACTCCCCTATCTAATCCACTAGCTCGGATTAAATTTCAGATATGAAAAAAATGTTACTTTAAAATTCCCAGTACACAGACAATATACAAGCAAGAAAATAATATATAACCATAGTTCTAATAGCATATGTCCCTCAGAACCTGACACCCCCACCTTAGCGGAAAATATGCCATTTAGGGGCTAATTTTCCCCGAACATATAGTAATATCAGAGAAGAGTTCAACAGTTCCTTTGCAGGTTTCTTCGTCGTTATTATTACATACATATTTCAAGGTATCTGAACATTACCTACTGGCATCTCTAATGAACCGTATACTAATATGATTATTAAAGAAAAATTACACATGCTAATACACTTTTATAAACACCAGATTCAAGTACAATTACACATACACACAAAAGAAGTTTAAAACGTGATGGTAAACATTTAAGGTTTGTCAATTATTTAGTCATTGATACCGATGGACTAGCTACTGCCTGTTTTTCCCAGCTCTTTCTATGTAGTCTAGAAATTGCGTCAGCATTCAAATGTTGTGCTCCTGAACGATGAGAAATACTCAGGTTCCAGCGTTGCAAGGCAAGAGCCCATCTAGTGAGTTTGGTTGACCTTGGGGTTGTTTCAGTGAAAAATTTTAATGGGTTATGATCAGTGATGATCTCAGTATGGGATCCATATGTCCATTTTTCAAACTTTCGCAATCCGAAGAGAACGCTCCAAGCCTCTTCGAAGCGAACGCTCCGAAGCTTGGAGAAAAGCGCTGAGAAGCCTTCCGAGACGAAAGCGCTGAGAAGCCTTCCGAAGAGATCGCTCAGGTTCCAGCGTTGCAAGGCAAGAGCCCATCTAGTGAGTTTGGGGGACCTTGGTGTTGTTTCAGTGAGAAATTTTAATGGGTTATGATCAGTGATGATCTCAGTATGGGATCCATATGTCCATTTTTCAAACTTTCGCAATATGAAGAGAATGCTCCAAGCCTCTTTCTCTATACTCGGCCAAGCACGCTGAGCCGCTGACAATTTCTGACTGGCAAAAGCTATCGCACAGTGGGGCAAAATTCCGAAAAGCTGGCCAAAATATGAAAATGTTATTCAAATTGCACGAAACTTCGTAAACGGGTGTTTTTCAGGATTACGATTCTAAAGTTAAAATTAAAAAAAAAAAAAAAAAAAAAATGGCGGATCCAATATGGCGAATCCAATATGGCGGACTAAAAATTAAAATGCTTTGAAAGTTATTCAATTTCTATAAAATTTCGTATACAGGTGCGTTTGAGGATGCTAAGTACGATTCAAAAGTTAAAATAAAAAAATAGCGTATTAATTCTAAAAATATTTAGATTTAAATAAACGGTGAAGTTTCGAGACTAAACGTTACAAAGAATTTTTAAGGAACTCAGATATGTTTAACCGAAATTACGCGTTGAATCTTTATTCATGAAGCACAATTAAGTACATTAAGGGAAAGTAAAATGTTAAAAGGTTTAATTTTTATATTATTAAAATAAAACGAAAGGATATTCTGAAATTCGTCTTCTGAATCATCTATAGTATAATAAGTAGATTCTTCAGAATGGGAGTTGTCGAAATATTTTACAGCACTTGTTATGCCTTTAAGGACAAGGATGTTAATTTCTTCTGCGGTAATTTATGTAATCTTTAAATGATGGGATCTGATGAAATTCAAATCCGATAAAAGCCCCATCTTCCATTGTTTTCGTCCTACTGCATTTTAGCGAGAAATCTTCTTGATACCATTTGATCAATTTGTTGCACGATTCTTGAGAGTCTTCCGACATTTTCCCAATTGGTAATATTGAGGACGCTATTATTTCTTTGCCATGAATCAGTGTTCTGGGCACTGAAGTTGGCATATAGAACTAGGAATACAATTTAACGTATTTACAAGCTGTTTGTGAACAACAATCCACGAAATTGATCAAATGAATGTTAAGAAATCACTTTTAATATGACGTGGAATCGTTTGATCAAATCTTCGTCTACTCACTTTATGAAAGCAGAAATAGTTGCGTTTTCAAAGAATCGATGAGCTGTACTGTCATCATTTGTGCTTCCAAATCCGGCTTTTGGTTTATCGACGAGAACTCCTAAGTCTAAACGAAATCCTTTTTGTAAATTTTGTTTTGCAATTTATTTTTTTTTTCTTTTCGTCAGGAGTGCGCGCTTGCCATTCCTTTATATCCCGTTTATATGCCAAATACAAGCTACACTCAAAACATCTTATATAGGCACGTAACGTGGTCATCCCGAATCGTAAATGACCTTCATTCACTTTTAGTTTGAAAATGTCATCAAGGTTATTGAACTGTATTGAAGTTGCCTGATATTGTTACCAACGTTAAGTTGACAAATTACTAGTAAAGGCATTGAATTTTTTTAAAATTAATTATCCTTAAATCTAGTTTGTAATTAACGCCTACTTATTTTCTATCAATGATTGCTTTAAAAGGAATAAGTTTACTCTCCTGATCTGCAACATAATCCATTTCACTGACAGTAGCTTCCGTATTTTCGAGAAAAAATTGATTCTGATGGGCCTAAAAAAATCTAGGAGATGAAGGTCTTGAATTTTTTCAGATAACGATTTCTGAATTATTCGCAACACTTAAAAGTTCTAGTGGCTCTAGAGAAGTGAAAAGGTATTTGAACCTGCTTTCTACCATCATCATCACAAAATTTTTGTTTAAGGCTGTTCTTAACTGCTCTGCTCAACAAGCGCAAAACGTTTTGACATATTTACAAATTCATTTTTTAACGGAAAGGTATAAAATTGGAAAGACTGGCCATGGAAGCGATTTGGAATTGAACTGTTTTTTCAATTTTTAGATCAATCAATTACCTATTGAGTTATAAGGAATTTTGATCACGTGACAAACACGTTTTTCGCCCGCTTTTGAGTCTCTTTCTTCCTTCGCGCGGAAATTAGGTTCAAAACGCCAACTTTGATACTATTTTCTGAAAGATCTATTGCGTTTGCAAAAAAATGAAAAAAAAACAGCTCAATTACATAGTTTTTGAACAACAACATCAGCTAGTTTCATGCATTTTCGAACAAAAATAAATTAAAACTTATGTCAGAAAGTTGCCCTTTTGTATTTGAGAACATCCTTAAAGGTACTGTGATCATAGGTGTGCCATCACATCCCCACTTGCAAATCAAATTCAGATTGCTAATGTTCTCGGAAGTCAGATTCTTAATAATTTCCGTTTTTATTAATAAAACACGTTTATCAGTATGATCTAGCAAACATTGCAATTAAAAAGATATTTGTTCTAATTACATTAGAATAAACAGAATTATTAGCTATAAAGATAAGATAACGCATTTCTATCGGATCGATGATAGAGAATTATTTTAATTATTTTACTAATATTGCTTATGAAATTCATTTATGCTTATAATTATAATACTTATTTGTAATATAATACATAATATTCTATCACAGAACTGATTAATCTGAAAATTTCAAAAATGTTTGCCAGCTCAATTACTTTGACAAGTAATAAATTTCAGAGTTTTTGAAGCGACTAAAAAAGTGACATTTTTACTTGTGGTTACAAAAACCTGCACAGAATGCAGAATGGCAGTTTATGGCAGCTGGATTTTCACTATACATTAGATAATAGTTCACGCTACTATTTCCATTATAAGTCGTTGCGGAACACTGTGGAACTTTTAAACTTTTTGATGTTTAAAAACAAAAAAATAAGATATTTTTTCAAAATTTTTATCAAAAATAATCATGAAATTATTCATTTTTATGTGCTTAATAAAAATTTTTGTAACACGCGCAAATAATTTACACTCTATCATCGTGTGAATCCTGTTTAAAGCATTAAAATCGGACGATATGGGAAAATGTAGCACGTGTTTAGATCAACCATTGTTTTGCTTTTTTTGTTCACCTCAGATGATGATCCTCCAAGTGTCACTTTTGAAATGATACAGGTTGTCAAGCCAAAACGAAAACATTTTTATAAATATAGATTCTGACCCTCCAAACATTATTATAGCCATCTGTATTAGTGATGGGCGATTCTCGAGAATTCGACAATCGAGAAAAATCGTCATCATAAAAAATCACAATCGATACAGCAATCGATTAATTCCTAGAATCTACAATCGAGATGTTTTACAATCGATTATAACGAGAAAAGCTAAAAACAGTTATTGGAAAACTTAGCTATTATTCTGGCCGACAATTTCATAGTAGTGATAGTGCTTAGTGATGGGCGATTCTCAAAAATTTACCAATCGAAAAAAATCGTTATCGTAAAATACACAATCGATACAGTCATCGATTACTTTCGAGAATCTACAAAGGAGATGTTCTAGAGTCGATTATTGAAATCATTATTTTTACATATATATAATCAGATTTTATTAAATATAGGGTAACTGAAAACAGATGGAATAAAAAAACAACAAACCAAAGGGAGGCTATAAAGGAGCCATAAGACTGGAAAAGTCTTGTAAGTAGTGCCACCTGGTTGAAAAAAGCTGAAAAAACGCGAGTAGCTATGAAGCGGTAAGGGGAGTTTAAGTATCAAAAATTAGAATTTTTCGGCAATTAGCACCAAAATGGCCAAAGAAATAAGAATCAAAAGCACCCCTAGTGGCAAAAACATGAACTAAAGGATGATAAAAGAAATCAAAATTTTTTATTGATTTTTCTACGTCATTTGAGATTGGATCTTTAATTTCCCCATTTTTAGAAATTCTTCGACTGGAAAACATTAAACGAACCCCCGCGGGGAGCAAGGTAGGGGGGAGGGGCAAGGAAAGTGCATAATATGAATAAGTGGTCACAGGACTTTCCAACGATATGTCACATGAGGGATGTCGGCTAAATTTAGAAAAGTGCTCCCGCGCGGGGGCAAAGTAAGGGGAGGGGCGCGGGCGATATATAAAATGAAATAGTAGTCACAGAGCTTTCCAATGATTTATCACATGAGGGGTGTCAGCAAAAGATAGAAAAGAGTCCCAACTCCCAGGATTCCAATTATCGTGCCCCCCCCCCCCCCCCGAAATATACCCTGCCCATCCTTCTCTTTGAAATTTTCATATATTAAAAATTATTTGTCGGAGGGCTGCGTAAAAAAATCCGATCTAAAATGTTTAAAAACGCTACGATTTCAAAAATGTTCGAAAAGTGCCTCTCTCGGGGCGCCAAACTAGGGAGGGAAGAAGAAAGGTTCATAATATGAAAGAGTAACTTTCCGATGATAACCGAAAACTTTCCGATGATATATCAAATGACTGGTTCAAAAAAAGTTTGAAATCTCGCAGCCCCACTTTTAGAATTTTATATTTAATAATTAATATTTATCGGAGAGCTCCATTAAAAAACCTCATTTAATGATATTTATTGTAGAAATCTCTACAATTAAAAAAAAAAATTCACCTCCGCACCGCTCCCCCCGCCCCCTTCCGGAATTCAACTCTGGGAGGAGAAAGGTTCATAATATGAAAGAGTGGTGAAAGGACTTTCCGATGATATGTCAAGGAGAGGTTTGGTAAAAGTTTGAAAATTACCTGCCCCCCCCCCCCTTTATCCACTCTCGCGCCCCCCAGAATTCACTCACCTTCCTCTTTGAACTTTTTATATTTAATGAATAGTATTTATCTGAGTCTCCAGGTATGGGGCAGCTTGGCAGAGCTAAAATAAGAGAAACATTGAAAATTTGGGGCAAAATGACACTAAATTTAACAGTAAAGTTTGAAACTAGGACTATACAGAACTGAATATATAAACCAGTATGCTTCATAACCCACATCGGTTAATAGCAATAAAAAGATAAGTGCCAGTTAAACTGATGGCATTCAGCTCACAGGTTATTCACACAAATTGTATATTATACTCTTATTTCAAAGAATAATGTCCCTCAAAAAATAAATGAAGGGAAGTATCCCCCGTTTGCCCCTTTTTTTCTTAACCAATGAACCTCCAAATCTAATCATGGAAACTCCTTAACTATAATAAATCAGTATATCAAATTTGAAGCAAATCAGATAATTCTGCATGAAAAAAAGAAACATATCGCTAAATTAAGGGTGGTCTAACCCCTTTAACCCTTTTATACTTAACTAATGAACCTCCAAATCTAATCAGGAAAGCTCCTTATCAGAACGAACATAGAAAAAAAAAAAAAAAGTAAATTGAATAATTCTCCATGAAAATCCATTTATCTAAATTAAGGGGAGGGGACTTGCCCCCTTTTCGCCCTTGTATACTTAACCAATGAACCTCCAAATCTAATGAAGGAAGCGCCATATCGGAATAAATCGGTATATTAAATTTGAAGCAAATCGAATAATTCTGCATGAAAAACCCTTTTATCTAAATTAAGGGAAAGACTAGCCCCTCCCCTTTATACTTAACCCATAAACCTCCAAATCTAATCAAGGCAGCTTCTTAACATATTAAACCGGTATACCAAATTTGGAACAAATCGAGTAATTCTGCATGAAAAACCCATTTATCTAAATTAAGTGGGGGACCAGCCCCCCTTCTCCCCCTTTATCCTTAACCAATGAACTTCCAAGTTTAATCAGGGAAGCTCCTTAACATAATAAACCGGTATACCAAATTTTTAGAAAATCGAATAATTCTGCATGAAAAGACCATTTATCTAAATTAAGGGGGGACCAGCCCCCCTTCTCCCCCTTTATACTTAACCCGTAAACCTTCAAATCTAATCAAGGCAACTTCTTAACATAATAAACCGGTATACCAAATTTGGAGCAAATCGAATAATTCTGCATGAAAAGCCCATTTATCTAAATTAAGGGGGGGGAGGGGTCCAGCCCCCTTCTCCCCCTTTATACTTAACCCGTAAACCTCCAAATATAATCAAGGCAACTTCTTAACATAATGAACCGGTATACCAAAGTTGGAGCAAATCGAATAATTCTGCATGAAAAACCCATTTATCTAAATTAAGGAGGCGGTCTACCCCTTTCCCCCCTTCATACTTAACTAATGAACCTCCAAGTTTAATCAGGGAAGCTCCTTAACATAATAAACCGATATACGAAATTTGGAGCAAATCGAATAATTCTGCATGAAAAACCTATTTATCTAAATTAAGGAGAGGGGGGGGGGGGGCAGCCCCCCTTCTCTCCCTTTATCCTTAACCAATGAACCGTCAAAACTAATCAGCGGAGCGCCTTATCAGAATGAACATAAAACAAATTGAAGCAAATCGTACGTTTTAATCAAGAGTTATCGCGTTACGTACATACATACGTACGTACGTACGTACGTACATGCATACATACAGAACCGACGGGTACATTAGCTCTCAGGCTTAGATAGCCTGTGAGCTAAAAATAGATTGGATAAGCAGATGGACTCCTTTGAGAAATTATGATTTAAACCAGAAATGCGGTAAGTTTGACTCTGAAAGCTTCATTTCCATTTCGCATTTCGGCAAATCTCATCTCGATGATTTTTCCAGCATTTCGACGCTTCCAGATGGGAATCTGCTCGATGGTTGGTTCTCTCGCGGTTTTAAACCTTTCGGAATGGGAAGTCTCTCGAGAGTTTCTCTCGCCCTTTTCAACCTTTCCCGATGGGAAGCCTTTCGCTGGTTTCTCTCGTCCTTTTCGAAAACTCCCAATGAAAAGCCTTTCGAGGATTTCTCTCGCGCTTTTCAACATTTCGCTATGAGAAGCTTTTCGAGGATTTCTCTCGTCCTCGGCAAAGAAGAAAAGTAAGAAAATTTATCGAGAGTACCAAGGGACGAGATAGAGAAAAAGGCATGACAATGAGCTGTGAAATGAAGCCCTAATTTTCAAAGTTTCTCTTATTTTAGCCCTACCAAGATGTCACATACCTGGAGCCCTCCGATAAAAATTATTTATTAAATATAAAAATTTCAAAGAGGAAGGTGGATCGGGTGATTTCGAGGGAGGAGGACGTGAGAGTGGACTCATGCGGGGTGCAATTTTAAAAATTTTACCGAACCCTTCCTGTGGCATATAATCGAAAAGCTCTTTGACCACTCTTTCATACTATGAACCTTTCTTCGCCCAAAGGGGGATGGGGAAGGGGCGAAGAAATTTTTAAAACCGTAGCCGATTTCTATAATAAATTTAAATATCACTTTAGATGTGGGTTTTTTATGCAGTCTTCCGGTAAATATTATTTATTGAACATAAAAATTTTAAAGTGGCGGCTGTGTGAATTCCGGGGCGAAAGAGTGGGCACACGGGGGGAGGGAGGGGGAGCAATCTTCAAACTTTTTTTGGACCAGTCATGTGATATGTCATCGGCAAGCTCTCGGATGACTCTTTCATATTATGAGACTTTCTTCCTCCCCTCCCCAATTTGGCCCCCACTGCGAGGGTAGTTTTTTCAGTTTTTATCATTTTAGATCGGATTTTTTTATGGAGCCCTTCGCTAAATATTATTTATAATATATGAAATTTCAGGACACTTTTCCAAATTTAGCCAAGACCCCTCATGTGACATATCGTTGGAAAGGTTTGTGACTACTTATTGATGCTATGCACTTCCGGTGGCCGCCCCCCCACTTTGCCCCCCCCCGGAGGACACTTTTCCAAATTTAGTCAATACCCCTCTTGTGAGATATCGTTGAAAAGGTTTGTGACTACTTATTGATGCTATGCACTTCCGGTGGCCGCTCCCCCCCCACTTTGCCCCCCCCGGAGGACACTTTTTCAAATTTAGTCAAGACCCCTCGTGTGAGATATCGTTGGAAAGGTCTGTGACTACTTATTGATGTTATGTACCTACGGTGTCCCCACCACCACTTTGCCCCCCACGGGGGCACTTTTCCAAATTTAGCCAAGACCCCTCATGTGAGATATCGTTGGAAAGGTCTGTGACTATTTATTGATGTTATGCACCTCCGGTGACAGTCTCCCCCAATTTGCCCCTCCCGGGGGACACTTTTTCAAATTTAGCCAAGACCCGTCATGTGAGATATCGTTGGAAAGGTCTGTGACGATTTATTGATGTTATGCTCCTCCGGTGTCTAACCCCCCATTTTGCACCCCCCGGGGGACACTTTTCCAAATTTAGCCAAGACCCCACATGTGAGACATCGTTGAAAAGGTCTGTGACTACTTATTGATGTAATGCACCTCCGGTGACCGCCCCCCCCACTTTTCCCCCACGGGGGTGTTTTTCTAAATTTAGCCGAGACCCCTCATGTGACATATTGTTGGAAAGGCTTATGACCACTTACTCATGTTATCCACCTCCCGCACCCCTCTCCCCATTTGCCCCCACGGGGAGGGCATTTTTATAAATTCAGATCCAGACTTCTCATGTGACATATGGTTGGAAAGGCCTAAAGAACTGTGACGACTTAATCATATTATGCAGCTGCTGTGCCCCTCCGCTCGCTTTGACCCCTCCCCCAAGAGATCTGGTCCGAGGTTCATTCGTTTCGATATTATATTTTTTACAAGATTTTGTAGTGCGTGCACACCACTCCCGTTTGCTATCATATATCAGTGCCGTATATAGCGGGTAACCTGTTCGTGATTTCATATTACAAGATTTCGTATAAAATAGGGGCCCCGATTAAAGGAGGGGCCCGCTAACGGTCGAAGTCACCTAGTCTTTATTAACATCGACTCATTCCAGCTCACTCGCAGACGATTCTTGATAAATGTATGACGTATATAATACATAATATATGATTTATAAAAGAAATTTGCAAACTGTAGTCATCGAGAAAAAATTTAGACAATCGAAAAATATCGAGATGCCCATACAATCGAGAAAATCGAGAAAAACATCTCGTTATCGCCCATCACTAATCTGTATGGTCAAAATTCCCTAAATAGTAACTTTATTTTTCGACTTTTGGCCAGCTTTTCGGGATTTTGCCCCACTGTGTATCGGCTTAAACTGACCCTTTTCATCTTTTTGAGTAAGACAACATCCTACTGCCAGGTCTGAAGCATCGGCTTGAAGCGGGGCCGTCGCGAAACAACTTTCTTCTCTTAAGAGAAGAAAGTTGTTTCGCGACGGCCCCGCTTGAAGCTGGTATTCCAGCCCTACCGTAGGTGGAAGCAGGACATTTCGGTCCCGAGTCATTTCAAACCCTTGCCATTTCGGTCCCTTCTCCAGCAAGCTGAAATTTTGTGTACGTGAAATATGTGACATAATTTTATAGGGAACATTGTGGAGTTTTTTAACTGAAGGCCTTAAAATTTTAGTATAACACGAATATAAGGGATCGAAAACGGCAAACACGTATAACTCGGATCCAAACTATTACAGCCCACACAAATTTCATAAGGTAATCGTTATCGTTTTAAAAAACAGAGGGGTGGAGGAGTTCTGTTGACTTTTCCTATATTTTAGTGTAATAGTAAGGATTCTGAAGATAAATTATCTTATTTATTGTTGTTTATTTATTAATATTTTTCTTGCGCTTTAATTATAATTAATTAATAATATCTTGCTTTTTGCGAACTCTAAACTATAAATGTGCTTAAAAAAATTAAAATCTGCATCTGGACAATAATGTCACCTAACACTATTAAAAATTATTTTTACGTATTTGTACAATGTTGCATTATTATTATTATTATTATTACTATTATTATGTTTAATTAATTAACTAATTAATTAATTATTACTTAGACTTTATGTTTTTGACTGATTTTTCAAAAAAATTCTATTTTATTTTTTGGAAATAATAAATCAAAAATTTTGAATAAAAACTTTAAATGATGAATAATTGCTATTAATTAATTCTCAAAACAGTTAGTAATTTTAGTATAAAATAAAATTAATATTTTATTAAATATATTAAATGTATCCTTTAATTTATTAAATTACTAACATTACTAATATACATTAAAAATTTTTACTTTAAAATAAACTCAATACATAATATATTTTATATCCAATATATCATTAAGGTGTGTCCCACCGAAATAAAGCCACCGTGATTGTGTGCTGTAATTGGACACGAAAAAAACCAATAAGAACGAAACAAATATATTAAGAAAGTACATATACAAATGTATATTTACAAGGAAAAACTCACTCCCCGCCTTACCTGGGCAGGGAAAAAAAGAATTTGTTAAAAAAAAGAGGGGGGAAAAGTGTCCCGCCGAAATAAAGCCGCTACTGTTAATAGACAATATATCTGCCATGGTTATATATGATGTGGAATATACGATATGGCATACCATTTACCAATCCTTGGAAGACAGTAGCATCAATATTCTACGACGCTTCAGTGATGACGACCTTCACTTTTGCCACAGACTGAAACTGCCTGCTATTGGCATATACAGCCCTACTGAGGATACCTCACAAATTTTCTTGTGGATTGAGATCAGGGAAAAAGGGCAGGCCATTCCATGACATGCACCCGATTATCCAAAAAGCATTCCCAGGAGGATTTTTGAACGTGAATGGAGGTCTTGTCTTGCTGGAAAATCCAACTTAACCCACAAATTCTCTTTGCAAATGGCAGTAAATGGTTTTCTAGCATTTCTTGGCGATCGGTAGCCTTCATGCGGCCTGAAAGAAAAGCAAGGTTATGTTTACCTCCACAGCCGAAGCCTTCCCACTCCATTAATGAGCCTCCACTTTGCTGTCTTTTGGAGAAAATTTCCTCTTCTTTCCTGATGTCATACGAATAGAAAGCAAGGCCGTCTGACCCATCCAAATTATTTTTTTCTCATCTGAGACTATAACACGATGCCATTGGTCCTTCCAGGTTCGATGATATTTGGCCAAATAGACTCTCCTTTGCATGCGGATAACTTTCAATATGGGTGGCTATTTCCTTTTCTTGTGTCGCAAGATGCCGATACGTTTTTCAATTCGTTTCAGGGTTGATTTTGTCACAGGGATGTTATCATCTTTAGCCAACTGTTTTAGGGAAATACCAGCTCGTGAAAGGCGACGCAAAACTTCTCTTTTCTGCCTGGAAGTCACTTTTCTGCATGTACACCTCCTTTTTTTATACCCGTACGTATTGCCCTTATTTACAAAATTGTTTGTTACGGTTTTAGATCATTTGATTTGCTTAGGTATTGGTCTATGTGAAAGACCTTTTTCCTTAAAAGCTGTTATTTGTCCTTCCTCGAACTTTGATAGGGGGGTTTTCTTTCCCATTGCAATACTGCAGGAGAAATAGAAAATACAGCCTTCTAAAGTCTGCACAAAGTTCGACTGGCTCAGAACAAGTATTTGACATCGTCCTGACATAATAAACATGTTGAACTGCAGCAGCTCGAATGTCGGTAGTTACCAATAAATACTAATAGTGGCAGTGGCTTTATTTAGGCGGGACATTTTTTCCCCTCTTTTTTTACGCATTCATCTTTTTATCCTACCCAGGTGGGGCAGGGAATGAGTTACTCGTTGTAAATATGTATTTGTATATGGACTTTCTTAATATATCTGTTTCGTTCTTATTTGTTTGTTTCGTGTCTAGTTACGGCACATAATTAGGGTAGCTTTATTTCGTTGGGACACACCTTATATTTTACAGTAGTTATAAACTGAAATTTATCCTCTACCTGTTTATTTATTTTATACTTAAAGTTACCGAAATTTAAAACTATTAATATAATTAATAATAAAACTAAAATAAAAAATTATATATAAAAAAAAAATTCTGGGAAAGTGGGAGGAAAAAGGCAATATAAAAAATAAATAAATAAACGACAAATACAAAAAAGCTTAGTTTTTGTCAGTTAAAAATTGAAAATAAAATTAATTAAAATAATAGTTACAATATTACATAAAATTAAAAATAATAATCTTATTACAAAGAAATAGGCACAGTTTCAATAAAATTAACTCTCAAAAATCGTCTTCATGAGGTGAGAAGACTGTTAAAAAAATGCAAGCAATAACAAAAAAAAAAAAAAAAAAAAAAAAAAAGTGGTGGGTGTAGTTTTCTGAAAACAAAATGTTTTTCATAGCACGCCTAGTTGCCAAATCACTATTGTTTTCCCAATGTTTATAATGACAAGGTAACTTATGAAAACAAATTTATAAGATGCAACTTTGTATTATAAAAATAATAAGAAAAATTAAATATTTGTGCTTCAATAAATATATCTCATTTCTGAATTATTAAAAGAAAGGGTGTAGAGGGGTGATTTGAGAAAATATTTACATATACTAGCTTATAAGTGTCTAATTGAATTATTGGAGACATTTATTATTAATCTAATTGGGAAAATTCCATTTAATTATATTCAATTATTATTAATCTTTAAAAAATTAAGCACAGTTTTTTAAATTATTTAATTAATGATAATTTAAAGGTTCTAAAACAATGTATGAAAACAACCAAAAAAACATTTATGGTAGTATGAAAGTAAAGGGAAATACAGATTACTGTATAGACTAATCAGAAAACGAATAAAATGATGATTAAACCAATAAAAAACTTCAGATATGCTTTTGATTTCCTACCCTGACGAGGACAATAACCATTTTTCCAAATGGTTAAAAAAGAAAGAAAAGAATCTAAAAATCAAAGAATTTTTAGATATTGATAACGGTGTCAGCGGCGGGGGGTCCAAAATTAGCAAAATATTGATAACGTTATATAAGTATAACCCCTAACGATGCAGCATTATTTAACTTAAGGGTGTTCTCAAATCCAAAAGGGCAACTTTCTGACATAAGTTTTAATTTATTTTTGTTCGAAAACGTATGAAACTAGCTGGTGTTGTTGTTCAGAAACTATGTAATTGAGCTGTTTTTTCAATTTTTTTTGCAAACGCAATAGATCTTTCAGAAAATAATGTCAAAGTGGGCGTTTTGAACCGAATTTTCGCGCGAAGAAAGAAAGAGCACTCAAGAGGGGGCGAAAACGTGTTTGTCACGTGATCAAATTCGCTTATAACTCAATAGGTAATTGATTGATTAAAAAATAGAAAAAAACAGTTCAACTCCAAATCACTTCCATGGCCAGGCTTTCCAATTTTATACCTTTCCGTTAAAAAATGAATTTGTAAATGTGTCAAAACGTTTTGCACTTGTTGTGCAGGGCAGTTAAGAAAAGCCTTAACAAAATTATGGCTCCAGTAACTCGATGGTTACAAAAATAAAAATAAATATCCTAGTAAAATAATAAAAATAATAATGTGCATAATATGAAAAATTGAATGATGGCGTTTCATAGACCGAGCAATTTTAGACTATTTTTATTGATTTGTTTTGAAAATGACTCGGGTATAATCGGAACATGTAAACAGTCGAATAAATCTATTTTTACTGTTTTTTAAAGTTTTAATTTACGCCTTTTAGCCCTTAAAATTAGTATATTAGTACAAGGTGTTAATCTATATATATATTTCTCTTGCGTTGCGCTAAAATAGGGCTGAATTTGTAGTTTGCCTTTTGGCAACAACCGCAGTAGCACAATTAATTTGCCTTATTACATGCCACCAATCAGAAGAGGGATTTCACCACTTAAATTCCTGTCATATTTGTGCAAACTCCTGAATATTCACTATATGGCATGCATTAAAAAAGACAATCTTGCAACTCTAAGTCCACTAATCGCCGGAATACATCTGAAGTTTCGATAGATCACAATCTACCCTCTAGACCCGACAACTGTAACAGAAGCACTTAGCCGAGATGTCCTTTGGAAACCAGATGAGCGATCACAGGTCAATAATCAATTTCAGTGCCAGGACAGGCCGTGAAATCACTCCTAATTCTCAAGCCTCTAAGCTATTCCTGTGATCCAGCCGACTTTCACTTAGAAACATATAGTCTCAGAAGCGTGGAAAATAGGGTGTGACCCACCTGAAATCACGCGAGCGACTCAGAAAGAGAGAGGACAAGGATTGGTTGAACTCACGACGCCCAAGAGAGACAATTTTTGAACTTAGAGGAAGTTCTTAATGAGTAGTCAGTTAATGACAGAAGGTGAGATAGCAAGTAGGACTTGCGAGGTTCGCCGAGCTTTTTACGGAGAAATAGATTCTCCAGGTTTTCATTAAGCCTCTCACCCTGAGAGCAGCGGGCAGACTGGATCTGCGGTTCACACGTTCTTTTGAAACATCTAGCCTCCTGACAAACAAAAGGTACTGCGGTTAGACCAAGAGTACGCTGCAATTTATTTCCAACGGGAGATTAGATCTCCCAGCCGGGACGACATTTTCACTGCAGATCAACGAGGATCGAATAGACCAAGTGGTCTGGTTGGACAGTCTACTAATGAACAATATTGAATTCTGTTTTAAGGCTGCCACCTTCAACCTAGGACTTTCTCAAATTTGTACGCAAACAATTATTGTTGCGTAGGAGTAACAAGAACAACTCAAATTACGAGAATTTTTATTGTCAATTAAATTAATAAATTTCATTTTTATTCTTCATCAATTGAGTTATAATCTGATTTACCCCCCTTCGAAACATGCCTTAACGCGCTCCCGCTACCACGTTCCGAAATTCGCACATGTTTAAAAGAAAAATTTCAAAGGTTTCATAAAATATAAACATATTTAAACGCTCCCATTTAATTATGCACTAATAGCGTAAGAGCAGAACACAGATTATTTATTTGGAAATAATATTAAGTAATCTATGTAAATAAAATGACAGTGAATAATATTTCATAGTAAGCAATATGGAAAACGAAATGTTTCCAATGAAGATAATGACGTCATTCGGAAAACAAAAGATGCATTTTCATCCATGAATTAAAATATTCTGTCTGAGGGAATATGGTATTTTTCACGTCGAACTTACTTTAGATAGTGTTTGTTGATTTACATTGAACTATCTTGGTTTCAGGTAGTGTTTTCCCAAGAATTTTCTGAAATAAATTTAAACCGTTCTGTGCAATATTATGCGCAATAAGTTTTAAATTAATTGTTTTCCAAGATTTTTTTTTTCAGTTAGCTATTTTACATTTCAAAAATTGGAAAATTCCATAATGTTAAAATGATTTATGCCTATTGGTAGCACAAACTAAGTGCATTTTTAATTGATTTAAACGAAGTTTTTTTACCCAACTGAAAAGAAGGGTTATGTGTTTCACGCGTATCTGTGTATGTGGATTTCTTTATACCCTCGAAACATCCCAACGGCTGGATGGATTTTAATGAATGAGGTCTCTATCGATTCGTCTTAATCTTCCGATGGCTATAGACTAGGTTTTGTTTTTTTATAAATTCAAAATGGCAGCCGTAAAATACAAAATGGCGGTAGAGACGGAAAAAAAAAAGGTACGCACCCTATTGAGTAGCATATCATTGGATAGGTCTTTCAAAATGAAGACGATGTTTCATTGACTATTTTACAGCCAGAAGCTTCGTTAAAATATTATATAACCTGGAAGTTGTGTATGTATTGTGGATCTCTAGCTTTACTGCAACTCTAACCATCATAGACATCTATAGACCTCATAAAAACAGTGTTTATAGATAGGAACTAACAATTAAACACAACTTAAAAGTCATCAATACAAGTAAATAAAAAAATAGCTAAGTAATATAAACAACATAAAAAAATATTTTAAGTCAATTACTACTTAGGTCAATAAGAGATTTTTTTTTTCCCATTCTTCTTTTCTCTTGAGTGCGCTTAAACTGCCTTGATCAAGAAGAGGGCTCTCTCGGTTTTAAAATACCTTTATCAAGAAGAGGACTCTCTCGATTATTGAAAATTAATTAATTTAATTTTAATGAATTAATATTTAAAAAAAACTGGATTAACATCAAGTTTCATCCACTACAAGTTAAAAAAAATTTATTTGAGCTTCTTTGGATGAATAATAAGTATTTTATTAACGATTGAAAATTTGAACAAGATATATATAACGAGAGTGTGAGCTAATAGTAGGAATTGAAAAAAAAAAATAGTTTCACATTGATGAGAATTAATTAATTAGTTCGCTTTTTACGCAGTCGGGTTTTTTGATTTTTAAATTTAATTGTTTATTTTATTTATTTACCTTAAATTTTTTTGAAAATTTCGTAAGTTAAAAGGATTTATAATAGTACTCCTTATGGCTAGAGTTGCTGCAAAATGTGTCGAGCAAGCGAAGCGAGCTGGGGACGCGTAGCGGTCCCAAGGTAAATTGTGTTGAAATTCACGGGGGTTGGTGAACGTTAGTGAGCAGGCGGCACAGCCCCCTAGTTTGTAATATATTTACATAACTATCGATGCTGGACTAAAATTTTCGTTTGTATATTATTTTAAATAGAATTATACGAATTCACAATAAAGCTTAATAAGATTCTTAAAATTCATCTCTGTTCAATTAATTAGTAATAAAATAATCTAAAACTGGAAAACATGAATTCTGCTTTTTCAGAATTTAGTGTCGCGGAGGGTGAAAAAATATATATATATGTATATAAATATAGATAGTACAAAAAATGTTTCAGTTTTAAGACTTGAAACACACGCCTTTATTTTATGTAAAAGGACGTCATCCGCATCCGCTGAAGAATTCCACATTTACGATCCAGTCTTAAATATCTGCAGAATAGTATGCATAGGATGTCACTATCGCTGAACACACAAATAAAAAAAAAATCGATGTCGTCATTCAAGAAACTCGACCAAAAAAAATCGGTTACCTAATTATTCATATGACTTCATTTGTTTGTGTTTGTAACGTTAATATAGATCAGAAATCATTCATTTATATTTTTTCAAAATAGCACGTATTTTAATCAGATTTTTTTTCATTTGTTATGGGAAAATGGCAACAAAAAGATACTATTTTCCAACTATTTTCCCTTTACTTTCTAGAGAAATGGAGTACTTCAGTTGCCAACATTAAACTAATAGCACTAAAAACTACAAGAAAATTAATACCTCAAAAATGAATTGAGATGCAGTTTTCAAACCAATTGCATTTAAAAGTACTTTTACCCCGCAATACGACGGTATAAAAGTTGAAAAAATGCTATCCTTAGAAGTTAAAAAAAAAAGCAGTAGAGATTATCCCATACAATGATACATCTGCTTTGTTGTACGACTGACTGATATAACGGAACGTTATTTTTTGGAGACGACATTTAATGGTGTTCCCAAATCCAAAAGGGCAACTTTCTGACATAAGTTTTAATTTATTTTTGTTCGAAAATGCATGAAACTAGCTGGTGTTGTTGTTGAGAAAGTATGTCATTGAACTGTTTTTTCCATTTTTTTGCAAACGCAATATATCTTTCAGAAAATAGTATCAAAGTGTGCGTTTTGAACCGAATTTCCGCGCGAAGGAAGAAAGAGCACTCAAGACAGGCGAAAAACATGTTTGTCACGTGATCAAATTCGCTTATTACTCAATAGGTAACTGAGTGATCAAAAAAATGGAAAAAACAGTTTGATTCCAAATCGCTTCCATGGGCAGGCTTTCCAATTTTATACCTTTCTGTTAAAAAATGAATTTGTAAATGTGTCATAACGTTTTGCGCTTGTTGAGAAGAGTAGTTAAGAACAGCCTTAAGGGTCCTGTCCCTGCCGGCGAGGACACTCACGAGCTAATGCTAATCCTATGGGGAGGGATTTTTCTAATATCTCGTTTGCATTTCGACATTTTTAAATAATTTTTTTTTGCATTGGTTAAGCGAGGTCCGTCTCTACAGCGCACCTTGGTTACTTTTTCGATTTTGGTTGCAGATATTTTTTAGAATGGCACTTTCATTTTCAGAACCGGTTTTGAAAATGAAAGTAACTTTATTAAAAATATCTGCGACCAAAATCAAAAAAGTAACCAGGTGCGCTGTAGAGACGGACCTCGGCTATCCAATGCAAAAAAAAAAAAAATTATTTAAAAATGTCGAAATGCAAACGAGATATTAGAAAAATCCCTCCCCATAGGATTAGCATTAGCTCGTGAGTGTCTTCGTCGGCAGGGACAGGACCCTTAAATTGCTGAATGCTGACCGAAAGAAATAGCATCTGAGTTCCAAACCTCCCCTCGAAACAGTTCTTGTCTATGAGAAGAATTACAAGTACACTCTCCCCGCCGGGATCCGTGGCGTGGTTCTGTAACCCCAGCGTCTATGGGGGGCTAAAGCTGCGGTGAGCTCCGGCAAGGTTCTACCCTCAGCACAGACAGGAACGAGCCACTGCTCTCCTTATCCTGCCCCTGTAGCCTTGTGGGGCGGCTTTAGAAGGGGCAGTGACACAGAGCAGTGTGCGCCTGAGAATGCTGAGGCTCCAATACCTCCCCCTACGTAGCTTTTTTTTTTTTTTTTTTTTTTTTTTTTTTAATTCAACATACCTGAATTTAGAAATTTAGTTATGTGTATTTTCTTTCCAAAAAAACAAAAAAAAACTTTTTTCCTTTAAAAAATTAACTAATTTTTTTTCTTTAGATTTGAAGAAAATTTTGGATTCAATTGCATTAAAAATAAAATAAAAGTATAAAATCAGAAATTATTATTTTGAATATTTTTTATTTTTTACTACGATTTCAACTACCTAAAAGAGGATGGATTAAAAGTGGTCGATGTCCATTTCTCACCTTAGAAGGTTGAGGATTCAGTACTTCCCTCTACGTAGTTTCTTTTTTTTTTTTTTTTAATTCAACACGCCTAAATTTAGAAATTTAATTATCTATATTTTCTTTCAAAAATGTAACTTTTTCCTTTAAAAAAATTAACTAATTTTTTTTTCTTTGGATTTGAATAAAATTTTGGATTCAACTGTATTAAAAAATAAAATGTTACAAAAAAGAAAAGTCTAAAATCAGAAGTTATTATTTTCCATAATTTTTATTTTTTACAATGATTTCAACATAAAAAAATGGATAAAAAACCAAATTAATTATCTTCTAGGCCAGCGGTACCCAGGGGCGAAGCTACTGGGGGGGCGTAGGGGGGCGTCTCGCCCCCCCAATGTCGGCAACTTTGATCACAGTCGGCAAATTCTAGGTAGTCAGTATCGATCGATACAACTCTGAATCAATCGATTTTTTTTTCAATTTTCTGCGTTTTTTCTTAAAACATGCACTAAAAAAACCCCAATCCTTAGCATTTGTCTTAATTTCTTTTGAAAATCCGAAGTTTGACTCTCCTTTCTTCGACTTCGCGTGACTACTGAAAATAAATTGAGAAAGAACCAGGAGAGACTAGTTTCTCAATATTTAAAGGGGTATTTCTGACAGTCCGGTGTACCGATTATACTCACTGTAGGAAAAATCGGCACTTCAAGGACATACATGCTCATTTCATTTTCCCTTCGTTACCATAGCTACTAACCTAAGATAAGGGCCGAGGAGTGACCAACGAAGGGATAATGAATCGAGGACGTTTGTCCTTGAAAAGCCGATTTTTCCTACATACAATATAGTAGGGTTTCAGAAGTCTAGATTCTAGATTAGGGGTGGACAGCCTGTGGCCCGCGAGTTTCGTCAATTTATAACTGGAAAAAATTGCAATTTTTGCCCATAGGTCGCAAGAAAAAATCGTGAATTTCGTCACTTTACCGAAAAAAACTGAAAATTTCGTCAGCCATTTAAGAATCGCGAATTTTGACGATCAGGCACGGAAAAATTGAAAGTTTCGTTGATAGGGGACGAGAAAATCGCGAATTTTGTCGATAAGGCACAAAAAAAATCTCAAATTTCGCCGCTCGGCCACGGAAAAATTACGAGTTTTGTCTATTGGGCTCGGGAAAAATCGAGAATTTCGTTGCTCGGGCACGGCGGGAAAAATTACAAATTTCGCCAGAGCCAGTTAAGAATCGTGAATTTTGCTGATCGGGCGCGGAAAAATCGCGAATTTCGTTGGTCGGGTTAAAAAAAAAATCCAGAATTTTGCCAATCAGGTGCGCAGAAATCGCGAATTTCGTTAATCGGGCACGGGAAAATCACGAATTTAGTCGATGATGCGCAGAAAAATTGAAAATTTCGTTGATCGGCAGAGGAAAAATCGTGAGTTTCGTCAGATTATCGGGAGAAAAAACGCGAATTTTGTCAATTTGCGGCGGAAAAAATGCACATTTCGTCAGAGTCAATTATAATCGCGAATTTTGTTTATCCGGTGCGGAAAAATCCCGAATTTTGTCAATCACGGGCGAGAAAAATCACAAATTTCGTTGAACAAGCACAGAAAAATCGCGAGTTTTGTCAATCGGTCTCCGAAAGATCGTAATTTTGTTCATTGGGCATGAAAAGAATCCCGAGTTTTGTCAATCAGGCGCGGAAAAATGGAGAATTTCGTCGGTCAGACGAGGAAAAAACCGAATTTTGTTAATAGGGTGAGGAAAAATAGCGAATTTTGTCGATCGGTTTCTGAAAAATTGCGGATGTTGTCGATCAGGCTTATAAAAATCGGGAATTTCATTGATCAGGTGCGGAAAAATCTCAAATTTCATTGATTGGCTTCTTCTCTCCTTTCGTTCATAAATTTAACATTTTTTTTTCGGCACTAGCCCCTCTCATGCCTATGTTTGTATTTAAGCAGTTATAATAAATCAAAATTTACTCCCCCGAATAAAATCAAGGTATATTATCACTCCTTGAAAACAATCCTTGCTATATCTGTGTTATATATACAAACGTGAACTGTTGATATATCCTTACCAACTGAATTGGATATTTTGACTGGGTAAGGGAACTTAGAGGGTCAAAACTCCGATTTACTGATGTCGCCCTCGACAATCCAGACATTTTTGTAAGTGGCTCTTCTCTAAAAAAGGTTGTGCATCCCTATTCTAGACGATCGACTAGCACTGAAGATGATGACGACTTCGGTGAATGCATTCATATTACTCGTGGTTTATTGAAATGTGCTCGACAATTGAATCATTTAGTCGGTTGTTTAAATGATTGCAAGCCAATTATTGAAAAATTGACCCCACCTGATGAATTAAGTGTTTTCTTGTTCCTTAAGGAGACCATAGATATAATTGAAAGGGAAAAATAAAATTGTTCGTCTGTGTCAAATATTTATAGAAATATCGTGAAAGAAATCGAGAAGAACCGTGGAGAGGTTAGCATTGCGGAAAGTGGGAACAATTCCATCATTGAACATGATCCGGGATAAAGGTCTAAAATGAAGTCAGGCAATCAGAGACATATTTGATCAGTTTAGGTCCATATCAGCCAAAACTCAGCGTATAGCCGATAAATGGTTCCATCCCGCAAGATTGAGAGTGACATTTCAACAGCGCTTGGTACAAAAGAGCATACGTTTTTGGAATATAGCACAGAACTCAATGCTAATTTTTTTACGTATTTCATGAAGGACCTGGGAGAATAAAAAATACAAAATGCTTCACTTGAGAGTGCTGTAAACAAAAGACACAAAATGAAGAGCTTAAGGAAAAGAAAGAACAGAAAGTTCGCACAACATTTCTCTTCAAACTCCCACCAAATTTGCCGTTTCCTATTTTGTCAGTTCATGATGACGCATAATCTCTTATTCGACGAGAGCAAGCGCAAACAGATTATTCTGGAAGAGCAATAGCAATATCTTGCATTCAGCACAGAAATTGTAGCAATCTTAATGGACATTACGCGAATGCTGGGTAGGCAAGGTCTAGTTTGTGGAAATGACAAAGACGGAAATGGAAACATTTGAAAAATTGTGAAATTAATATCCAGACATAACACACAACTGAGGAAATGTTTGAGGACACACGTTTCAGCCCATACCATTTAACTTACCATTCCGATTCATCCCAAAACGAGATGATTGAATTTTTTGCTACAGTAGTGCGCAAAATGATAGTCAGGGATATTCAAGAAGCATAATTTTATGGAATTATGGCAGATACGACACCAAATTCTTCGCACCATGATCGATCAGCTGTTGGGTTGAAATATGTCAACAAAGATGGAAAAACTCCGATCGGCTTTTGGAAGTTTTCGCGAAAGAAGTCGTCAAAACCAATGTCGACCTCGCATGCTAGATATCGCACATCCTTACAAAGAATGAGCTCGAAATAGAACAGGCATTTTTCCAGTCATACGATTTTACAAGCAACATGTCTGGAGAATTCAGAGACACTTAGGAGACGTTTTCAGAAATTGTGGGTCGAATTGTGCCCTATATTCCTTGTCAATGTCACAGACTCAACACTTTCGTTTCGCATATCTGCAATGCCAGCAATGTTATAGGTGATGTGTTCGACATACTGGAAGATGTTTGTGTTTTTCACAGCAAGTACTAAACGAAAGAAACCATTAGTAGACAAGCTCCAAGAAATAGAAAATGCTCTTCTGCTGCGGAATCTTTCTAAGACTACATGGACTGCTCGAGCGGAATCATTGAAAGCGGTTTGGATCTCATATGAATGTATCCTACAAATTTTGAAAAAGTTGATTCCTCTACTCCTGTTAGCAAAACAATGATCAAGCCACGAAGTTTAAGAAAGAAAATGTTATCGCTCAACTTCATTGCTTCACTATGATGTTTCTCAAGCACGTTCAGTACAAGTGCAAGTTAGTTACTGTAAAAATGAAGTCGAAGACTCTTAAAATAGACGATACGAAAACACTGAAGACTTGTATCAAATCATTGGAAAAAATCAACAGTGACAATGAAATTGTGAATAGGGAAATATAGAGTGCAGTTCTCTTTTAAAGCAAGTAAGGTGTTGATCCGTAAATGAATTTGCTATGCAGTATCAACGAAGATTCGAACCAGGTAATTGAAACATTCTCTTTGCTCCCGAACTTCTAATGTTCTAATGCATAGAGTTTCAGAAGGTACTGGATACTCTTACAGTGGTGATAGCTGAAAGTCTTAATTCTTGCATCAGCATAATCTCACCACTATATAAAATAATGTATCCTCCCGTTACAAGAAAGAAATAAACACTAAATCTGGTTAAGAAAGCGGCAAATAAATGTCTTTTGTGAAACATTGGCAATTCCTGATATGGAAGCATTACACACAGAGCTGAAAATTTTGTCAAACTTCTGCGCAGAGGCTGGAAGAATGGACGATATTTACATAAAAACAGAACCTTTGAGATAATTCTGCCTCTTGCGAACCATGTCAGTCATCAGGCTCTAACTTCTCCAGTCACAGTTGCCTCGAATTAAAGAAAATTGTAAATTAAAAATTGTGAAAAAATATATAAGAACAACAATGACTTATCGACGTTTGAATACACTCATGATGCTTACATTTGAGAAGGATATTTCGACATACCTAGATTTGGGCGCTGTTGTGAATAGATGGGCTCGTCTAAAAAAATGGTGGGTTAAAATGCATGTTATGCAATGAATGAACAAAAAATGTAATTAAAATAAATTTTGATTTCATCCTTTTTAATGTAAATATAAATAAGCTGATTTTGTATAAGTTCTAAGCAGCATCTTACTGAAAACTTGTTTAATTAATCCGAATTGCATATTTCCATCTGCACATTCAGCAAAAAATATCAAAATACTTTAATGGAACATTTACAACAATGTAACGTAAGTGAAGGGGTGGTGTATCCATCTTTAAATCTACCTTATATTCTCCTCAATATTCTAAAATGTAAAGTATTCGACGTTCTAAATTGAAAAATTTGATCTCGATGGGTTAATAATCTTCAATTTTATATAGAATATACCGGGTGTCCTAAAATGGATTGACTGATTTTAAAATTCAATAACTAGCAAATGGTGGCAGCTATTTAAAAAAATTCTTGCAGGAGGGTTATGTAAGATGTCAGGAGTTTTTTTACAGCTATTCTCGATTTAATAGCAGTGATACATGACACTGCTAGCAATAGGTGCTAAATCGGGACCTGATTTTTTGTTTCTCTTCTCTCTCAGTATTTATGCGAAAGAAGGAGATTAAATGTATGGACTGATTCTCAGTCGCCAATGCAATTTTGTTCTTAGGGGCCCAATACATATATTTAATCTCCTTATTTCGCATCAATATTGAGAAAAGAGAGAGGCCAAAAATCGGGCGCCGATTTAGCGCCTATTTCAAGCAGCGCCATCTGAACTAAAATCGACTATCGCAGTAAAAAAAAATTCCTGAGATCTTACATAACACTCCTGCAAGAATTTAATTTTATAGCTGTCACCATTTACAAGTTAATTGAATTTTAATCCTTAAATGCCTGGTGTTGTTTTTCGGCAACATACTCAATTTAGGCTTCTAAAATACTATTAGAATAATATTGAAGCTATAATGCCTAATGTTGCCAATAAAATACATTCTGAAAATATTATTAAATCAATTTTCAACATGTACATGGCAACACTTGTGCTGTTTAAGAATAAAGATAGATTTATTTTTTCAACTGTTGCTACATGTTCTTTTTGTTTTGTTTGGAGGCTTGCGAAATTTTTGTTCTGCAGTGAGCAAGTAAAATTTATTTCTTATTATAGTTCCTAACATTCTTGTGTGTTTAATATTATAGAATTTTATCAAGGAAAGTTATTTTTTCAATTAAACACCAGTATTGAAGATTAGTAACAAACTGTTTTTTAGCCGTAAACCATACTTAAAACAAAATATGCTTTTTTTAAGTATTTTTCCCATGATTTATTTAAAAAATGAAAGCCGAAAAACATTATTACAATGATTTTTGAAAAATCCAGCATTTAAGGGTTAAAATCAGTCAGTCTATTTTAGGACTCCAGGTAGATAAATATATACAGATACAGAAATGTACTTTTAAAGATATATATATATACATATACAGGGTGTTCCTAAACTCATGGTACATACGCTAGAGGGTGATAGAACACATCCAGTCGAGTAATAGTAAATAGTAAACCAAGGGTCCCAAACGTATTCCGAAGGAGATAGGCGCCTTTAAAGTTTAGGGTCCAAAATTTCAAATGATTATAAAAAACGGAAAAATGGGTCGATTCGTTTGCGGTTTTCGCTAAAACTATTCTTTATGTCAGTCTTTTCTTGAAAATAAATTTTAAAGATACAGTTCAAAAAATGCCGATAGAGGGCGCTTTAGACTTTGGAGTAACCAACAACTATTTTTTACCGTTATTTTTTGTATCTCATTACATGCTTTCAAAAGCTTACACCTAAACTTAAATTTTGAGCTCAAAATCTGAATCGTTGGGAGTGGTTAAGTAGCACAAACTGAACTGTGTTCAGGAGTTAAATTTTCAAATTATTATAGAAAACGGAAAAATTGGTGGATTCGTTTGCGGTTTTCACTAAAACTATTCTTTATGTCAGTATTGTCTTGAAAATAAATTTTAAAGATAAAGTTAAAAAAATACCGATAGAAGGCGCTTTAGACTTTGGAGTAACGAACAACTATTTTTTACCGGTTTTTTTTGTATCTCATTACATGCTTTCAAAAGCTTAGACTAAAAATTTGGAGCTCAAAATCTGAATCGTTGGGAGTAGTTAAGTAGCGCAAACTGAACTGTGTTCAGGAGGGGGGTTCAAATTTCAACACATGAACACAGTTCAGTTTGCGCTACTTAACCACTCCCAACGATTTAGATTTTGAGCTCAAAATTTAAGTCTAAGCTTTTGAAAGCATGTAATGAGATACAAAAAATAACGGTAAAAAATAGTTGTTCGTTACTCCAAAGTCTAAAGCGCCCTCTATTGGCATTTTTAACGGTATCTTTAAAATTTATTTTCAAAAAAATACTAACATAAAGAATAGTTTTAGTAAAAACCGCAAACAAATCGACCAATGTTTCCGTCTTTTATAATCATTTGAAATTTTAACTCCTGAACACAGTTCAGTTTGCGCTACTTAACCCCTCCCAACAATTCAGATTTTGAGCTCAAAATTTAAGTTTAAGTCTAAGCTTTTGAAAGCATGTAATGAGATACAAAAAATAACGGTAAAAAATAGTTGTTGGTTACTCCAAAGTCTAAAGTGCCCTCTATCCGCATTTTTTGAACTGTATCTTTAAAATTTATTTTCAAGAAAATACTGACATAAAGAATAGTTTTAGCGAAAACCGCAAACGAATCGACGAATTTTTCCGTTTTTTATAATCATTTGAAATTTTGGACCCTAAACTTTGAAGGCGCCTATCTTCTTCGGAATACGTTTGGGACCCTTGGTTTCCTATTTATTATTACTCGTCTTGATGTGTTCTATCACCCCCTAGCGTATGTACCATGAGTTTAGGGACACCCTGTATAGTTAAGTTAGTCGGCAAAATCGTCATATACGCCCCCCTAATGAATTCTGCTTAAATACGCCCCTGGCGGTACCCAACCTTTATGACCAACGTGACCCACCTTTAAGTAAATGACCCACTTCAGCATGGAAACTGTTGTATGACTCTATAAACTATCGGTTGTACTATCCTACGGAAAAGGCAAATTTTCGTACGAAGGATACACTATCAACAAAAACAAGAATTGGTAATTCAATGTGTGTAAGTTGAATAATAATTAAAACAACACACAAACTACAAAGATAATTAAAAATACGTTACGCACTGGCGTTTACCGATGAGGTCATCTATATCAGGGTTAAAACTGGTTAATTTTAACCTTAAGGCTGTTCTCAACTGCTCTGCTCAACAAGCGCATAACGTTTTGACTCATTTATAAATTCATTTTTTAACGGAGAGGTATAAAATTGTTTCTGGGTTTGCCTTTATTCAATATCCAATATCAAATTTATCTTTTACAAAGTAAATTGGATGCATATTTCTGTTTAGGATGTTTTCCTCCTTTAAAAAAAAAATTAATTCATGAGTATATATTTTCTATCGTATTCTTATTATTGGTTCATTTATATTGTGTCGATTATCTTACGATATCAATTGCAAAAAGTTTTATTTTATATATCAATGTCACATTTCTTGTATATATTTTCAGAACAAACTGTATTTTAAAATAAGTTCACAGAAAAAAAAAAAAAAATCGCGTAAATTTTGGAAAAATTAGTATGGCCCATAATTTGAATTAATTAAATGCGATTTCATACAAATCTAAACTCATGTTACCTAAAAAGCTTATTAAACTATACTGCATATGTAGCACAATAGATGGCAGCATTACAAAAGAAAAAGGTGAAAAGGTAAATTTAAGGCTGTTCTCAACTGCTCTGCTCAACAAGCGCAAAACGTTTTGACACATTTACAAATTCATTTTTTAACGGAAAGATATGAAATTGGAAAACCTGACCAGGGAAGCAATTTGGAATCGAACTGTGTTTTCCATTTTTTGATCAATCAATTACCTATTAAGTTATAAGTGATTTCGATCATGTGACACGGCATTTTTCTCACAGACATTTTTCTCCCCTTATGACTGGATTTTCTTCTTTCGTTCAGAAGTTCGGTTCAAAATTCCAACTTTGAGACTTTGACAGTACTTTCTGAAAGATCTGTTGCGTTTACAAGAAAACGGAAAAAACTTATCGATGACATAGTTTCTGAATAACAACACTTACTAGTTTCATAGGTTTCCGAACAAAAATGGATTAAAACTTATGTCAGAAATTTGACCTTTTGGATTTGAGAACAGCCTTAAATATCAAAAACAGATGGCAGCACCACACTTCTTAATTGATTAACAGTCAAGAACCAACGTTTTTTTTTTTTTTTTTTTTTTTTTTTTTTTGGAAAGGCTTTTATTAGAAATCTCGTTTCTATTTGAACTCTACGCTGCTCTTAAGAGGCTACTTCAGTCAAATGAAAAGACCCGTTCGCTAATGCTAATCCTATGGAAGAAATTTATAACGATATCTCGGTTGCATTTCAATATTTTTAAATGATTTTTTTTTGCATTGGATAGCTGAGATCGATCTGTATGCAGGCCGTTTTTTACTTTTTCGATTTTCATTACAGATTTTTTTTTTTATGAGGATGCTTTCAATTTCGAAACCGGTTCCGCAAATGAAAGCGTCCTCATTAAAAATATCTGTAAACAAAATCGAAAAATTAAAAAACGGCCTTTGTACAGATCTATCTCAGCTATCCAATGCAAAAAAAGTCATTTAAAAATATTAAAATGCAACCGAGATATCGTTATAAATTTCTTCCATAGGATTAGCATTAGCGAACGGGTCTTTTCATTTGACTGAAGTAGCCTCTTAACTGCTCTGCTCAACAAGCGTAAAACGTTTTGACCAGGGCCATCGCTAAGACTTTTTCTTCGGGGGGCGGAGGGGGGGGGAGGATCTTAAATTGCCAAGGGAATTTTCCGTATTTGCCAACTAGTTTTATAATTTTGCCAAGTTACCACAATTAAAAAATGTAATATAGTTCTTATTTGTAAAAAGTTTGACAATATCCTTAAATTAGGTATGTAACTTTTGCCAAGTCTGTCAGAAATTGAAAAAGCATTATAGTTTTTATTAAAGTTTTGGACAAATTCGTCAACTAAGTTTGTAAATTTGCCACGTGTAACAGCATTCCCGGACGTCTGGGGATGGGAAGGCTCCCCCCCGTCCCCCTCCCTTAGCGAGGCCCTTGGTTTTGACACATTTACAAATTCATTTTTTAACGGAAAGGTCTAAAATTGGAAAGCCTGGCCATGGAAGCAATTTGGAATTGAACTGTTTTTTCCATATTTCGATCAATCAATTACCAAATTACCTATTGAGTTAAAAGCGAATTTGATTACGTGACAAACACTTTTTTCGCCCGCTCTTGAGTGCTCTTTCTTTCTTCGAGCGAAGCGTTAATACGGGTTAGGTTCCCTTAGAAAGACCCCCACGAAGGGCACTCCTCCCCCTTAGGGCCCATATCCCTAGTGTTGATAATTGGCCGTCAAAAACACAAACAAACAAACAAACTTTCTTCGAGCGGAAATTTGGTTCAAAACGCCCACTTTGACGCTATTTTGTGAAAGATCCTATTGCGTTTTCAAAAAAATGGAAAAAATAGCTCTATTACATAGTTTCTGAATAACAACATCAGCTAGTTTCATGCATTTTCAAACAAAAATAAATTAAAACTTATGTCAGAAAGTTGCCCCTTTGGATTTGATAACAGCCTTAAACTCACAAAATAATTCTCAATTATATAGGAATAGAATTTTTGTATTTTTAAATTCAAATAACAGAATTTTTTTAAAACACTTTCCATCATAGTTGAAAAGGGTTTATGAATTCAGTTTGTTTGTTCGTCTGTCTATCCCTGCTCTAACTCGTGCACGAATTGCCATATGATTGATCATAGATAAGCACTCAAAAGGATTCCTTTAGATTATGGTCAATGAAGAGATATCATTTGCAGTGTATTTTAAGGCTGTTCTCAACTGCTCTGCTCAACAAGCGTAAAACGTTTTCACGCATTTACAAGTTCATTTTTTAACAGAAAGATGTAAAACTGGAGGGCCTGACTGTGGAAGCGATTTGGAATTGAACTGGGTTTTCCATTTTTTGATCCGTAAAATACCTATTGAGTTATAAGCGATTTTGATCACGTGACAGAGACGTTTTTCGCCCTTCCTGGAGTGGCTATTCTTCTTCCGCGCGGAAATTCCTTTCAAAACGCCCACTTTGACATTATTTTCTGAAAGATCTATTGAGTTTGCAAAAAAAAACGGAAAAAACAGCTCGACTACATAGTTTCTGAACAACAACACCAGCTAGTTTCATGCATTTTCGAACAAAAATAAATTAAAACTTATGTCATAAAGTTGCCCTTTTGGATATGAGAACACCATTAAAAGATGTCTCTTTTTTTTCCTTAGTTCGCAAAATATTTCTAAAATCTATGCTTAATTTTATATGGACGTGTTAAAGTATTAAGACACAGCAGGACGTGTTAAAATTTTACTCTCAGTTCGTAATTAAGCATAGGTTTTATAAGTATTTTAAACACGCAGAAAACAGAAAAAAAAAAAAATCAATTTAACAAATTACAACGACCATTTGGAAAATGATTTTTTCAAAGACTAAAATTTAAGACATAAAAAATCGCACGGAGTTGATCATACATTACGTACACCATGAATTAAACATTAACATTCCTGGACCCATCATGAACAAATTTTAAAAGAAATTTCAGTTTTACAATTTTCGGTAATGTAAATTTTTAAACTTCTACGGAGCTGGACATACATTATGTACGCCATGGATTAAACATTAATATTCCTGGACCCATTTTAAATGAAATTTCATTCTTAAACTTCTAAACATCCCACAATATTACTTTTTACACCGTCGTATAGAAAAAAAAAATGTATTTTTAAATGCAATTTGTTTGAAAGCTGTATCTGAATTTGTTTCTGAGTTATTAATTTTTTTTTGTAGTTTTTATTAGTTTTTTGTCATAGTGGCAACAGGAGTATCCTTCTCTGTTGAAAGTAAAGGGAAAATACAGATTACTGTATAGACAAATCAGAAAACGAATAAAATGCGGGATTCAACTAATAAAACGCTTCAGATATGTTTTTGATTTCCTACCCTGACCGAAGACAATAACCATTTTTCCAAATGGTTAAAAATATTAATATCCTGAGGAGATATTTTAAATGTAAGCATGTATCACACGCCCATAGACTTAACATTACCGAGGGGAATTCGGAAACAGAGTGACGAGCAGTTAAACTATTTAAAACTTAAAAGCGCTGTTACCAGGGCCGAAACTAGGGGGGTGGGGGGGGGGGGGTGGGCATGTGCCCCGGGTGCCAGAGCCAAAGGGCGCCAAATGAAAGATTATACCTTTGGAATCGATCATTTTCTTCTGATGGACTGATGGCTTTCATTATTATGAAACTGCCATTATAAATGAAGTCTGCTCTTTCATCTTCGCCTAACACTTCATTTATAATGGCTGTTTCATAATAATGAAAGCCATCAGTCCATCAGAAGAAAATAACTCGGTTAAAGCGGAAACTCAGTTAAGCGGGACTCGGATAATCGGAACTCACTGTATAAGCAAACACTGTAAATAGCCGGTAATAGATGCAAATTCTTTTATGTGAACGAACTGTAATTGCAACAAACGTCGCATTCAATTTACGTAGTTTAGTATTACATATTTTATGATTACATATTTTAAATTTTAAAATAAGTCGGCCATTAGAAAATTAGTAAAATTCTATTTACTTTGCGGAATACTTTAAGGAAGAAAGGGGTGGGGGGGTGGAGGCGTCCTAAATTCATGTTTGCCCCGGGCGCAAAAAAGGCTAGTTTCGGCCCTGGCTGTTACTCATTTCATTACCTAATATAATTATTAGAACAGAGTTTTTGCCAAAGGAAAGTAGACGTCAGATGCCGATGATGTGCGTTTTTAAAAATTATCGCCTCAAATTTTAAGTATTCGAAAAAATCTATACAACTTTGAAATTTCCACTTGATAAAATTTTATCATCTTAAGGCTGTTCTCAACTGCTCTGCTCAACAAGCGCAAAACGTTTTGATACATTTACAAATTCATTTTTTAACGGAAAGATATAAAATTGGAAAGCCTGACCATGGAAGCGATTTGGAATCGAAGTGTGTTTTCCATTTTTGGATCAACCAATTACCTATTGAGTTATAAGCGATTTTGATCACGTGATACGGCATTTTTCTCCCCTTACTGACTGGATTTTCTTCTTTCGTTCGGAAGTTCAGTTCAAAATGTCAACTTTGACAGTATTTTCTGAAAGATTTATTGCGTTTACAAGAAAACGGAAAAAACAGCTCGATGACATAGTTTCTGAATAACAACACCTTCTAGTTTCATTCGTTTCCGAACAAAAATGAATTAAAACTTATGTCAGAAAGTTGACCCTTTGGATTTGAGAACAGCCGGAAAGGTATAAAATTGGGAAGTCTGACCATGGAAGCTATTTGGAATCGAACTGTGGTTTCCATTTTTTGAGCAATCAATTACCCACTGAGTTATAACCGATTTTGATCACGTGACACGGGGGTTTTCTCATAGCCCTTTTAGATTTGAGAACACCCTAAGGCTGTTGTCAAATCCAAAAGGGCAACTTTCTGACATAAGTTTTAATTTATTTTTGTTCGAAAATGCATGAAACTAGCTGGTGTTGTTCAGAAACTATGTAATTGAGCTGTTTTTTTTTACAATTTTCTTGCAAACGCAATAGATTTTTCAGAAAAAAAAATGTCAAAGTGGGCGTTTTGAACCGAATTTCCGCGCGAAGAAAGAAAGAGCACTCAAGAGCGGGCGAAAAACATGTTTGTCACGTGATCAAATTAGCTTACAACTCAATAGGTAATTGATTGATCAAAAAATGCAAAAAACAGTTCAATTCCAAATCGCTTCCATGGCCAGGCTTTCCAGTTTTCTATCTTTCAGTTAAAAAATGAATTCGCAAATGTGTCAAAACGTTTTGCGCTTGTTGAGCAGAGCAATTGAGAACAGCCTTAAGGGGGCAGATCACGTTGAAATGAAAAAAAAATCGATTTTTTGAAAAATTCAGTGTGGATTCCTTGAAATGTTACAAGTCCATTGCAAAAAAATTTTTAAAAAAATTCGAATTAGAACGTGAGTTATCGCTAAAAACGTCTGACAACGCAACAGAAAAAATTGGGGATTCCCCTTTAACTCAGAACAGCTGTTCCGCGCCTCCGCGCTGTTCATTTGTTTACATTTTGCTCGCTCGCATTGCGCTATCTCTTTCCTCTGCTAACGACATTTTATAAAGGTATTCTTACCGTGAAAGATTTCTACACACATTGTTTTGACTCCATGTATCTGTTTTAGTTCCGATGGTTTGATTTTCAAGAATATGAAAGAAACTAAACTCTCCGAGAGTGTTTGTTTTGATTGAAACTTTGTATTTGCACGAGGCAGAGATCTTTCATTTGCGCTGTTATTTATTAATACGATTATTTTTTCTTTTATATTATTTGTCAATTCAAATTAAATATGGATAAGAGTACTCGAAAATCAGGTGTAAGGCCAAGTAAGAGAAAGTTCAAAGGCAATCAGCATACGATTCCAAAAGTTCAGAAGCTAAGTGCTTCTGGTAACAAGCTGAATTTTAATTCAAAATTGCAGGCATCAGAATTTGATGGATTCGCCTTTATTGACAAAAAAATTGTTTTCTCTGCAATGGAAAATTGTATGTGCTGCATAAAATGTCATTCATCGTTAAAAATCGAATCTGAAGTAGTGTTTGGCCTCTCAGAAAAAATCAATATTGTGTGTTCTGGCTGTGATTTAATTTCATCTTTCAGAAATTCTGCAATGCTTGGAAGGTCACAGAAATGTGCAGAGATTAATAAGAGATTTATTTATGCTATGAGATGCCTTGGACAAGGATTAGCTGGAGCAGAGACATTTTGTGGCATAATGGATATGCCTCCTCCCATCTCTAAAAAGGCCTACAATGATGAAGTGAAAAATCTTAAAAAAGCTTCAACTAAATGTGCAGAAGAAAGCATGCATAATGCTGCATTATTGGAGTTAGACCTAACATAGGATGCTGGAATTAATAATAATATCACAGTGAGTGGGGATGGCACTTGGAAAACGCGTGGCCATTCCTCACGTATTGGTGCATGTACTCTTATTGGTGCTGAAAGTGGCAAAATTATAGACACAGAAGTTTTGTCGACACGATGCAAAGGATGTGAAAATTGGAAAGGAGTACGCAAAGGGGTTAAGTATGAAAAATGGTTAGAGGAACATTCTAAAATTTGTGAGAAGGATCACATTGGTTCTGCTGGCATGATGGAGGTTAGAGGGATGAACAGAATTTTCAAGCGATCCGTATCCAAGCATAAAGTTCGCTACTCAAAATACATAGGTGATGGCGACTCAAAAACATTCACTTCTCTGCAAAAAGCTGCGCCTTATGGAGCTGAATTCAAGATTGAGAAAATTGAATGTGTAGGACATATTCAAAAAAGAATGGGCACACGACTCCGAAGAAGAAAGGCTGAGCTAAAAGGCAAAAAACTGAGCGATGGAAAAGTGATCTCTGGAAAAGGTCGTCTTACTGATGACGTTATTGACAAACTCACAGTATATTATGGAAATGCAATTCGAGGTAACAATATGTCAGTGAAAGACATGCAAAAAGCCGTCTGGGCCATATTTTACCACAAAAGGTCTACCGATAAAGAACCTCTGCATGACTTTTGCCCCCAGGGTGAAAATTCGTGGTGTCCTTATCAAAAGGCAAAAGTTTCTGGAGATGTTTACCGCCATTCAAACACTATTCCAGCTGCTGTTCTGGACAGCATAAAAGACATATTTAAAGACTTGTCCATGCCAAGTTTGTTAAAAAAATGTGTTGGGGGGCATACTCAAAATGCAAATGAGAGCCTAAATGCTCTCATATGGAAGTTTTGTCCTAAGACATCTGGCTCGGGGAAAAAAATTGTTCAGATTGCAATAAATGAAGCAGTCATGTGTTTTAATGAAGGGCAGTGTGGACGTATTAATGTTATGAGGGAAATGGGCTTGCAAATTGGCAAAAATTGTACGTTGTATGCTAGTGAAGCTGATCAAAAGCGAATTGATGCAGCTGAAAAGAGGGCATTAGCGTGTACACTTGAAGCCCGCAGAGCCAAAAGAAGGGCAAAAAAAGCTGCGGATGAGGCTCTGAAACTTCAAGAAGGATGCGTTTATGCCTCTGGTGGATTTTAGCATAGTAAGCAATCAAGCCGTTTTACTCAAAACTATATTTTTTGGCATTGCCCGTAATCTTTTTTATTTATTTATTTTTACTTATTTATTTATTTATTTTTTGCTAAATTTAATGAATATGGTACATGCATATTATCCAGGCCAGGTCAGCTAGAACCGAGCCAATTATACTAATTACAGTAACCCTCATTTATTTTTTTCAACTGTCAATGGTAAACAAGATTGGCATTTGACAATCATTTTTGGCGATAAATATCCTAGCCCGGATAATACGTAAGTATAATGAATATTATAAAGCCATTAATTATGCAAATGAATTTAAATATACTTTAAAATTTTGCTTCAGTGTAAGATATAGCAATATAAGTGCAATATTAAATATATATATGCAGTAGAATTTTTAAAATCTTGCGTTTCAAAATGCATATTTAAAAATTCCTATTTTTGTCGTTAGCGCCATAAAATGTCAATTTTGTCGTTAAAATTTAAATAATTAATATTGCTAAATATATATATTTAAATGTTTTTCTTCTTAAACCATAAGTATTTATGAAAGTATAGAAAATATTGTTTTATTACATTAATTGGTTTTGAAACTACAGAGTTTTTAGTAGTGGTCAAATTATTGTCACTTTCCGGTTGCTCCGAAAGCGATCACTAGTGTGTACACTTAAAGCTCGTAGAGCCAAAAGAATGACCAAAAAAGCTGCGGCTGAGGTTCTTCAACTTAAAGAAGGATGTGTTTATACCCCTTCTGAATTTTAGCGTCATAAACAATCTTCATTCTTATAAAACTTGCAGTTAATTTATAAAATTAACTTTGAAGACGTTTTTCTCAAAACTGTATTTTTTGGCATTGCGCGCGCTCTCATTTAAAAACTAATTATCGTAGAGTCATGAAATTTTGCATTTTACTAATTTTCATGCGTATATTTAAGCTGAACCTCAATTTAGCCAGATTTTTGTCATAGAAAAATTTTTATTGAATAAATAAGTGTAATTTTTTTGCTAAATTTTATAACTATGATTATTGAAGCCATTAATTATGCAAATGAATTTAAATATACTTTTAAATTGAGGTTCAGAGTAAAATATACTAGAATAAGTAAATGTTGCTGCAATATTAAATATATATCTGCAATAGAATTTTTAAAATCTTGCGCGCAAGATGCATATTTAAAAATTCAGATTTTTAAAATGTCAATTTTGTCATTAAAATTTAACTAATTAATATTGTTAAATATATATAATTGAATGCTTTTTTTTAAACCATAAGTATTTATGAAAGTATAAAAAAAAATTGTTGTATTCCATTAATTGGTTTTGAAATTACAGAGTTTTTCATAATTGTCAAATTATTGTCATTTTCCGGTTGCTCAACGTGATCTCCCCCCTGTGACAAAAGCAAGATGCGAAACAGCTCTCCGTGCAATCGTTGAGCCTCTGAGCCATTACTATTTGCAGTTCCGTAGATCCGCTTTTACCCTATTAGTGAAGAGCACATCTCCCGATACGTTACTACCGCGATTAACAGTTGCACACGCGGATCAGCGGCTTTTATTAATTAATCCAGGCAAAACTTTGCTTATGCGTTCTTCTTCTTCCCCATATTACATTTGCATGCTATTAGTGTCAATTTTCTCCCAATAACTCGCAGCAGGGATAGAGTTTTAACCTTTAACGTTTGCACGGAACAAATTTCCAAATGCGCCAGCAAATTTGAATTTTATTTCCGCCTATGTTTTCTTTGATGAAAGTTATTTGTTTGGATGTGTACTATCACCTCTTAAAATTTTGCCCATAATTTATGAAACACCCTGTATATGTTAGTAGTATGTGCATACTAACATTTTGTATATTCCAATTACTAAAAGTGGTTGATTTTCAAATTTCAAACGGAAATGGCGGACATTACTTCAATGTCCATGTCCAATCTCTCTCTAATGCAGGATCTCTAAGCACCTATTGCTCTCAGCGCCATCTATTATTTGAAATTCGAACTAAAATAAAGAATCACAGTAAAAAAACTCCTGACATCATACATAACTCTCCTGCAAGAATTTTTTTAATATCTGTCACCGTTTGAAAGTTATTGAATTTTAAAAACCATCAGTATTGTTTGGGACACCAGGTAGATATTATTATTACTCATTATATATGTTAGTAGTATGTGTATACTAAATGAGAGACAAAACACTTTGTAATAATCTAATTCACAAAATTGATTGATTTGCAAATCTCAAATGAAATCTATTTTTTTAATATTGATTGAATTAAATATATTGATAATCAAATTAAAAATATTAATAATTGAATTAAATGTAGTTATTAATTTACAAAAATTTTATGTTTGTAGTATGTGTATACTAAATGAGAGACAAAACATTTTGTAATATTCCAATTCACAAAAATAGTTTGTTTGCAAATTTTAAATAAAACCTAAATTTTTAAATTGATTGTTAAATTAAATATATTGATTAAATATATGTTAAATTAAATACATTGATGGTTCAACTTGATATTATTATTTCTGATTACATATGTTATTAGTATGTGTATACTAAATGGGAGACAAAACATTTTGTAATATTCCAATTATCAAAAGTGGTTGATTTGCAAATTTCAAATGAAATCTAAATTTGTAATTGATAATTGAATCAAATTATTGGTGGTCTAATTAGATAATATTATCACTCATTATATATGTTAGTAGTGTGTGTACAGTGTACTAAATGAGAGACAAAACACTTTGTAATAATTTAATTCACAAAATTGGTTGATTTGCAAATTTCAAATGAAATCTAATTTTTTAAATGGATGATTGAATTAAATATATTAATGATAGAATTAAATATATTGATAACTGAATTAAATATATTAATAATTGAATTAAAAATAGTTATTAATTCACAAAAGTGGTTAATTTGCAAATTTCAAGTGAAATCTAAATTTTTAAATTAATTAAATATAGTGATGGTTCAATAATAAATTATTATTACTGATTATATGTTTGTAGTATGTGTATACTAAATGAGAGACAAAACATTTTGTAATATTCCAATTCACAAAAGTGGTTGATTTGCAAATTTCAAATAAAATCTAAATTTTCAAATTGATTATTGAATTAAATATATTGATGATTCAATTATATATTATTATTACTGAATATATGTCAGTGTTATGTGTGTAAATGAGAGACAAAACATATTCGATATTCACAAAAGTGGTTTATTTTTAAACTTCAAATGAAATCTAAATATTTATGGTTTTTTCTTTAACAAAACATAAACAGCACATTATACAAATCTGGAGAGATGAAACTAAAACCACCTTTGTTTCGTCCGATAATACTGTTACAAAAACAAGAAAAAAAAATGCACTCAGCAATAGATGTTTAAATCACAGACTAGAAGGTAGTTCACATTGAGCAGTTATATATGCACATCAAAATTAAAAAAAAAAAAAAAAAAAAAAAAAGAGAAAAAAGCTGGTTTCAGTCACTGCATTTTGAGCTTCCTTTGGCAACATAGAATTCTTCCTTCGAAAATGCCCTATTTATTTATTTCTCAAAAACTGGCCAATGGTTGATTAAATCTTAATCTGCATATGATATTGCATGCATTAATGTCCTTTTTAATAACTGTAAAGGTGCTCTTTGTGAAACTTGGTGAGTAAGCCATAGGTGTAAGTAGATGATTTTCCTGAAGGGATCGTACCACAGTCTTTCTTGTAAGAGAACCGAGACATTACAAATCTAAGCAATATTACTCAGGTAAAATATTTCCAAAGTATCACTTTTCCTTTCCCTAATGTAGAATAACTTAAACTTTAAACTTAATGATAAAAAAAAAGCAAAAAGCATTAACCCTTCATTGCATTTTGCATCATATATGAAACATGCCAATACATAATCACTATACATTTTTTCTACATGCTATGTATTTGCAAAATGTCAGCTTTGTTATCACACATTTGGAGAAATCAGATTTGGAAGAAAACCAATGTAGTATATAGTTTATCTACAATGTTAAATATTGTACTTATACTTCACATAAATATATTCTATATTACTATTTTGAGCTACTTATTCAATGAATAATAATTAAGAAGAAGATTGAAAATTTGAAGTACTATTATTAAAAATAGTTTCCCCCTTTTTTGTCCTATTCCCATAATAAAGATACCAAGAAGTTTTGATTAAATATTTATCATGGAGTAATCATACAATAAAGGGTCAAAATGTAATAAAGGTCAAAATGTAATAAAGGTACAAAATGTAACAGTCAAGAAAAGCAAAAGTAAACACATCAATGATTCCAATTTCTAATCTTATTGGAATATTTTCCACATAATTATTGTTTTAACAATAAGTAATTTTATAAAATTTTAATCTTAGGTATGCTTATAAACATACTCGCCAACTTTTGAAAATTGTAAAGTGTAAAATGACGCGCGTGAAGAGCATTTCACATTTTTTTTTCTTTTTCATATTAACGTAAGACAACGTTTTAAATAACACATAAACAACTTTTTTACATTCTCTAAAAGTATATCATAGATGAATATTGTTAAATAAAACAGTAATGACCATTACAAAGGTAGTTTGATGAGAAAAATATGAAAAGCAATACCAAACTCATTAAAACTGATTTTAAACCCATATACCTAGCTTTGATTAAAATTTTGTTATTGTTTAAAGAAGGTCTGAGAAAAGGTATTCAAAACATTACTTTTTACATTGAACGAATATTAATAGAGTCTTTTTGGTGATTATTGACAATAAAACCCAAATTCATTTCTTTGACAATACTAAATATCCCCATTGCATTCAGAATTTACTGTTATTAAAAGGAACTAGAAAGTAATTCATAATTTAAGGAAAGAAAAATGAAACACAGTAGAAACTTTGCAAAAAAGTGTAAAAATAAATATCCTAAGTGTAAGTTTTATACCTAAAGTGTAAAAGGTGGCTAGTATGTTATAAATTAAACAAACAAATAAAAATCAAATAATGAAATAATTTAAGTTGCAATATCGTTTCACTGTCCCTACTCTTTTAAATTGATAAGAAAAAATTGTACTTGCATGTTTAAAAGTTTTCAAACTGTCTAATATTAGTAGGAAAGACTGCTTGGTTTTTAACTCCAGGCCTTATCTAGTTACACCTATGTCAATACTCATATACGGATACTCCAATCCTTGTATAAAAATGCAACTTGGATCAGTGGAATAGACTAAACGAATGCTCGAAAAACCATTACAACACTAAAAGTAAATGTTCAAAACAAAATCGACATTTATTTCAGCAGTGGGAAGATCCAGTAAAAACGCCATCCGATATAATGTTTACTGAATAATCCTCAGCCAAATGATCTGTTGTACAGTAATATGCATCCTTTGTCAGTGTTTCTTAAATTAGGTGTTAGTTTTTTTCCAAATGATTCAGCTTGAAAATATCTCACAAAAATCTTCAGTAAATGCTACACTTCAAGGTTCAGTTTAAATTAATGCTTTGTACTGTTGAACTGTAGATATGATGAAATGATGCTATACATAATGTTATTATATGGAGGGGGGGGGGGGGGAGTTTCACTGATGAGAGATTATAGATTTTCAATTTAACATTTGGAGGTTTTTCAAAAACAAAATCAACATTTATCTAGGCAGCTGGCATAGCTTGCAATGGTTTTAGAATTAGTCGTACCATCCAAATATATTTTAACCTTAGAATACTAACCTTTATATTTAGTACTTAAATACTAATCATGCTCAAAATTTACTCATTTCATATTTAAAATACATTTAAGGCATATTAAAAAAATATTTCTTATATATATACTCATACATTTAAATTTCATTCAGAAAATTATTCATTAAACATATCATTGTGATATAATTCAGCAAAATAAGCATACTTAATGTGTAAAAAAAAAAAAAAGGAAAATTACACTGGCATATTGCCACAAGTGAAACAGAATCTCTGTTGATGTTCAATGCACATTGGCACGTGCATTTCCTGGGTGTGTGAGTAAAATTTACGCACGTTAGTATTCTAGGGTTAATAATTATTAAAATATTAATTTTGTTAAAAATTGAATATAAACAAAACTATAAAAATACTAAACTGCAAATAATTGAAACTAGTAAAAAAAAAAAAAGGTTTTTTCATCCTTTCTGTGGAATATGTATACACTTAAAGAACAAATATTAAAATTTAAGTCACTGGTAACAAATTTTTAAAAATCTCCAACATGAAAAAAAAAAAAAAAAAAAAAAAAAATCAAACATTTGTACAATCAATATACAGAAGAAAGTTACCATTATGCAGTATTATTGCAACTGTGCAAAATTCAGTTAAGAACATTTTAAATGCATATTCTTCTTCCTAAAATGCAAATAGTTTTATCGTGGAATTTTCTGGAACTTAAAATTGAAATGCTAAATTTCCCTCCTTCACAGTTATAAATCTTAGAAGTACTTTTCTTTACTCGTATCTCAAAATTAAATATCATAATCACAGCCAAGGAAGGATTTTCAGTTATTTTCACAGTTGCTGCAAGTTATATCCAAAAATCATTCAAAAAGTTTACAGGAAGAAAGAACAAGCAAGAACTGTTTTATAATTTAACAACGACACAAGCTTCCTCTATTCCTTATGTATTAGAAATTGAAGATTCTACTTTCCAAAAAGCCCCAATAATATAGATTGCACATCTTTTTAACTTATTACAACATAATTAACAATATCTTGTGATTTTTTGGAAAACAGAAATGTCATAATTTCATTTTGGAATTTTTTTTAAATTGCAGCAGAAAAAACAAACAAACAATTATATTAATATTAAAGCACTATAAAGGTATGTATGTCTCTGGCTTCAGTATATATTTCAATTAATAGCTACCCATAAAATTCAAAAGTAGTAGCAGTAAACTTGGAGATTAGTTGTTGTAAAATTGGTAAATGATTATAGTGAAATTAGAAATTCTGTGTTATAAAATTTCGAGAATGATTGCAGTAAATTTAGGGATTGGCTGTTGAAAACTTTGAGAATGACGGTAGTAAATTTAAAGATTCACTTTTGTAAACTAGGAGAATGACTGTAGAAAATTTAGAGATCCGCTGCTGTAAACTTGGTTATTTGTTGTAGAGTAGTAGCTTGGAAGATAAAATTTATATAAATAATATCTGAGAACATGTATTCAGCTAAAATTGTTTTGTGTCTTTGATCTGCTCCTGCCTTGGCTATGTTTATTTCAAGAAATGGAGGACAAACTGATGTTCTGCAGAATGTTCCACAAGAGTCCGCTGATGATTTTCCTCCAATATCAGCAAGTTCACAACATGAATAAACACATAAAAGGAAACTGTACATATGCTGAGAGCACTGATATTATTACAGTTACGTATATACTTATTTACACTTTACAGTTTATGATGTGATAAAGATCTTTAGACACTGGATCTCCCATTCAATAAATGCAGGGGTGTTGAGTTTTCATGAGGAAGTCTCCATTGATAATGGGCTTCCATGATCTTCGCTTTTGATCCTAGGTAAGGATACTGAGGTAGAGGGAGGTGAAGTACGTTCTGAGGAGTGAGGATCAGGGGACAGTCCATGGGGATCTATGCTTCCATTGGAGGGGTTTAGTTTCATTCCTAGAGTGTTCAGAATATCACTGGAACTGGTTGGAACATTTGGCATTGCATGAAGTGATGATGTGGGTGTGACCATTGTAGGAGAGTCCATTACACCGAGACCACCATCACGATACCTGCAGCAAATAAGGATATTCAGTATATTTAAGAATATGAACAGTACAAGATAAAGAGTCATTTATACAAACTGAATTGTTGTGAATAAAACAAGAATCATTTACATTATTATTAGAGTCGGCTGTTTATAAGAATCAAATTTTGGTGCAGAAATATAACTATGCAATTAAAAATGAAATATAAAGAATACATTAGCCAAAAAATGAAAGAGTTATGACAATCAAAATAAAATATTTTCAATAATTCAAAGAAAAAGAGAGAAAATTGCACTGATTAAAATATATACAGTTCGTAATTAATATATATAGTTTGAAAATTAAAGAGACGAAATTTGGAAAAAAAACATTTATTATTAAAGATCCAAAGCCATTCAATATAATTCAAAGCAATATCTTTGAATGTCAGAACAGCAGTTATAGAGTTTCTTCCATTTTCCGTAATAGAACAGAGAGTTTACAAATTCTTGGCATGGTCAAACTATGCTGCATTTTCACAAAGATGAAAAATTAAAACACCTTCTCACCTTGCTTTCAATGCAATGTCATTTGCCAGATGCCATTTCAATGATAAAAATCAACCTGAAAGAAAACTGTTTCTGGTCAATTCTAAAGGTCCAGTAATTGTGATGTATGCTTTTAAAGACATTCCATGCCAAGATCCACTGTAGTGTTGTTAAGGCTGTTCTTAACTGCTCTGCTCAACGAGTGTAAAACGTTCTGACACATTTACAAATTCATTTTTTTAATGGAAAGATGTAAAATTGGAAAACCTGACCATGGAAGCGATTTGGAATTGAACTGTTTTTTCCATTTTTTGATCAATCAATTATCCATTGAGTTATAAGCAATTTCATCACATGACAAACCCGTTTTTCGCCCGATCGAGTGATTTTTCTACTTTTGCGCGAAAATTCTGTTCAAAACGTTTATTTTGACACTATTTTCTGAAAGATGTATTGGGTTTGCAAAAAAAATGGAAAAAAAAGCTCGCTGACATAGTTTCTGAACAACATCAGCTAGTTTCATGCATTTACGAACAAAAATAAATTAAAACTTATGTCAGGAAGTTGCCTTTTTTGATTTGTGAACAGCCTTAAAAGAGGTTGTACAACACTACACTACAATACTGGAACTATTGTACTGAAACTCAAGGATCATAACTTTGAGAAATATTTAGTGTTTTTTTTTTTTTTTTTGGTCATTTTTAATTATACATTTTTTCTTCAGTGTCATTACTTTTGGGGCCGATCACATACAGTATTTTTAATTTTTAATTTAGATTCTTATATGATACTTTTCAAAATAAACTATTTTTGCTGTGATGTGCCTTTGTTTTTTTCTTAGTAGTTATTTAAGAATTAAGCTTTTTTAGAATTTATTATTTAATTATTTTTATTTTTACTGGCTTGCTTTCACAAGAGAAAGATTTTGATTTTGATTTTTTAAAAATAATTTATACACTAGAGCAGTGATTCTCAACCTGTGTGCCGTATCAGGTGTGCCGCAGAACTTTTAAGCCAAAATGCATCAAATTTTTAAAAATTCGAATCTGTAATCTTGGACATTTCATATTATATGATTTACTTTGAAATAAGGTTTACTGTCAAAAATTTGCTTTATTTGGTTGATTTTTCTTCTGTTACTCATTATAAGAGTATATGAGGAAACCCTAAAAATGGTATTACATATCTTGAGATAAATTCTTTCAGAAAAAAACAACAATCATGTCTCCTGAAGGAAAAAGACTACAATTTAAAATGCAGTAGAGAAGATTGTTGGAAACTGATTTAAGAGTATGCCTATCTGAAGATTTTATCTTACATAGAAAGTATTCTAATTTTTAATAAAGTAAAAATCAGATATTTCTTTAAATGCTAATGTGATGAATTAAGATATTTTCCCTCATTATCAGTTCCTTTCACTATACAAATTCCTATATACTGTTGCTTGTGTTTTCCTGCACTGCTATTGATCAATAAACGTATACCTTGAATCCGCTTCTCCTCTATATATATGGGAAAATTCTCTTCTGTGCACTGATGACGGTAAGCTGAATGATACCGAAACTAGTGTTAAAATGGTGCTTCATCTGCTTATAAATATTAATCCACAATAAAGAGGAGTATATAAAAAAAGGTTATAAGAATTTTATTTAAAATAATTTCCTCTTTAAATTAAAAGTTATATGTAGTCATTTCTTAAGTAAAGATGGATAATCCTTCCCCTTTTTTAAGGGAGCAACCAAAAGAGCAACTTTCTGACATAAGTTTTAATTTATTTTTGTTCGAAAATGCATGAAACTAGCTGGTGTTGTTGTTCAGAAACTATGTCATTGAGCTGTTTTTTCCATTTTTTTGCAAACGCAATAGATTTTTCAGAAAACAGTGTCAAAGTGGGCGTTTTGAACCGAATTTCCACGCGAAGAAAGAAACAGCACTCAAGAGCGGGTGAAAAAACATGTTTGTCACATGATCAAAAACGCTTATAACTCAATAGGTAATAGATTGATCAAAAAATTGAAAAAACAGTTCCATTCCAAATCGCTCCCATGGCCAGGCTTTCCAATTTTATACCTTTCCGTTAAAAAAATGAATTTGTAAATGTGTCAAAACGTTTTGCACTTGTTGGGCAGAGCAGTTAAGAACAGCCTTAAGTCATCATAATTTTAGTGTGCTGCACAAATTTAATTCTAGGTTTAAGTGTGCCGTGAAGTAAAAAAGGTTGAGAAGCACTGCACTCGAGAATAAATATAACAAGTTATAATGCCCAAACTTACCATAATGTTCTCATTTCTTGCCGCCTGGATTTCATCATTTGTTTATATTCAGAGATTCTAAGTTTTTTCCCATCCACTATACAGGTACGCTTCGGTCTCGGTCTGTACCTATAATCGGGATGCTTTTCCATGTGCAGTTTGCTCAGCCGAGATTGCTCCTCATAATAGGGTTGCTTTTCACCATTTGTCATAGCTTTCCATCGAGCACCTGAAAGTGAAATTGTAAACAGTTTTTTAAATATATATTCTAATTCAAAGGACCAAATTTAAACATAAAAGCATATAGTGTTGACTCTAGAAAAAAAGGGCCACCGGGCAGGAATTTTTCAAAAAGGGAAGACTATTCTAAAAAAAAAGGGTACATTTTTCAAAAAAGAGAACACTTTTCTAAAAAAGGGTACATATTTTCAAAAAGGGAACACTATTCTAAAAAAGGGCACACTTGTACCTTGTTCTCAAAAAATATTTTGAACTGATTTGTTTAGAGTCCCTAGAATTTGCGATATTTTCCCAGGATAAGTTGAATTTCCATGGGGCGCATAGGAAGTGTTAAACAAGGCAGGCGGGCGCATCAGAAGGGTTTTAAAGGGGCGCCGGGCGCAAAAAAGAAATAAAAAGGGCCGCCGGGCGCTGCGCCCCGCTAAGGCGGCTTAGAGTCAACACAAGCATAGCAGGCATGACTACTGAAGTGATTTGGAATAGAATAGCAATTAGATTATCCTTTTTTGATAAGTGTATCACATCTTGAAGTTATAAGTGATTGCTCTCTAATGACAACCCTCTCAGACTGTCGTTTCAGGAAATTCACTTTAAAATGCCAACCTTGGCAGTCTTTTTTGAAAGATCTTATACCTTTATCAAACAAGTCGGAAATTGTACATCAAATGTGGCAGGTGAGATGCGTTGGTACTATAACTAGTTTCATAATTATTAACACCTTGGTGCAATTAGCTGTTGTACTCTTATGCAAAAATGCATGAATACAAAATTTATTATGATTATATATATTAAATTCAGTGATATGGAAATAACAGGACTCCATCTTAAGGCTCCTGTCCCTGCCGGCGAAGACACCCACGAGCTAATGCTAATCCTATGGAGAGAGATTTATCTAATATCTCGCTTACATTTCGACATTTTAATTTTTTTTTTTTTTTTTGCATTGGATAGCCGAGATCCGTCTCTACATCGCACCTTTTTTACTTTTTCGGTTTTGGTCGCAGATTTTTTTTCTAAAGTTACTTTCACTTTCAAAACCAGTTCTGAAAATGAAAGTGTCATTCTAAAAAATATCTGCAACCAAAATCGAAAAAGTAAAAAAGGTGCACTGTAGAGATGGATCTCGGCTATCCAATGCAAAAAAAAAAAAAAAAAATTAAAATGTCGAAATGCAAGCGAGATATTAGATAAATCCCTCCCCATAGGATTAGCATTAGCTCGTGAGTGCCTTCGCCGGCAGGGACAGGAGCCTTAAATAGAACGTCCTCACCATGGCAACCTAGAATCATTACCTTTCATGGGATATTACTGAATTAATGATATATACTTAATGGATTTAATAGAATGAAACTTTTATTAATACCCTTTTAAGTTTTGATTCGATTTTCAAAAAATTTGAAATGTTCAGGAAAATTCTGCAATGGATATATATATATATATATATATTAATTTTCAAACCATTCAGTTGGGTAGTTTTTGCGATGTTATGTGCAGACAGATGGATGGCCAGACGACGACTATAGGTGCTATGTATTTATGTAATTAAAAACGCACCTAAAAATGGAAAATACTATTCGACTTCATAGATTGAGAATAGAAACAAATGCCAATTTTATAAGACTACAAATAAAAATGAATTTAGAAATGTGCCAGAAAATAGTCTGTTACTTCCTTCTACCTATACAATAAGAAAGTGTTGAATTTATGAAAAATTTCGACTTCCGGTTTTAGACGGATTTATACATTTTAGATGCTCCTGTGAACAGGATTTCACTGTTTTTAGAAAATATCTGTCCATTAGTCTCTGTGTCTGTTCTGTATGTGCCACAAATATTGTGAGAGCTTTATCTCAAGAACCAATGCACGGAATTTAATCAAACTTTAGATTCAATATTCAGATACCTTGATATAAATTAGTGCTGATTAGGTTTGGGTAAAATATCGCCGAACAGGTGGTACTCCTATGCTGCACTTTCCCCTGATTTCCATCATAGCTATATTTCAAGAACTAACGCACGGATTTTCATCAAACTTCAGATTCAGTTAAAGCTCTTCACAACTTATTAGGTTTGGGTGTTTATCGCCCAAGTGGTGATGCACCTCTGCCTTTTCCATGATTTCAGCGATAGCTATATCTCAAGAACTAATGCACATAATTTCATCAAACTTCAGATTCAGTTACACGTTTACACATATTGGTGCTTAATGTGTTTGAGTGTATATCGCACAACAGGTGACGCTGCTGTACTCAGTTTTTAACGATTTATAACTTTATCTGAAGAACAAATAGATTGTCATTTAATTTTAGCAGCGGATGATTTGATTGATATAGAAGAAAGTTTTGCGATGGCCATAGAATTTAGGAACAGTCTTATTGTATCCTCATTCAAAGATTTGTTTAGAAACCATATTTGTTTTCAAAATGTTTTAAAAACATTTGTTAGTTATGCTAAAAAAATATGCTTACCTAATATTTTAGAGATATTGGAATTGTGCATGTCTGGACAAGCTTTGAGTATTTTTCTCCTCTCGTCTTTAGCCCACACCATGAAGGCGTTCATCGGCCGCTTGATGTGAGGCTTCGATTCACCTTCTTTTTTAGTCTGGCGGATTATTTTAGCTCCCATCATTTTACCTAGAAATAAAAATACAATGTTATTTCTAAACTGTTTTAATAATTCAAATAAAACAGCACAAATCACACGAGATAGCACTGAGATAATGAACATATTCCACTTTTATTTACATAACATTCTGACACAACATACACTCAATATCAAAACATTCTGGGAACTTTTTACAACCATATGAAAATTAGTTATTTTACATGGGTGGCGTAGGGATGCATATGGTGCTGCTATCTACCGTTTTAAAGCTAAACAAAAACATTACAATTTCCCAGATATAAGTTTGACTGTTTTGTGGAGAAAGCAAGGGCAATTTTAATTATGCATATGATTACAAAACACTTCAAAACATCAGTTATATATTCATTTTAATCTATCTATTTTAAAAATTATTTCACTTCCACTATATTTCTCTCTCATAGATTTAAAATGTTTACATTTTTGTTTCTAAGCAACCTATTTTAACCCTTTATACCCCGACAATACTTTAAAGTACCGTTAAGATAACTTGTTATAAATTTCATTTAATACATCGATTAATAGTACTCTAGTTTAGAATGAGTTATAGATATTTCACTTTATCTCATTCTAAAAGAACTATTGGTTGCATAAAAGAAAAATATTTTTAAAAAGATGATTTCTTTTTCATTTGCATCTTTTCGCATTCTTGACGTTGAAAGATTGTTGGGGAAAAGTTTCAGTTCGAAATTATTCCTATATTTCTATTGTATGAGCATTATATTTGTACATTTCCTAATTCTATAAAATGCTATAAAATATATTTTAAATAAAAGATTTGAATGGAGTTATAAATATTGCACAAAATCCCTATAAATTAAAATTTAATTAATAAATTTTAATTGGCAAAAGTCTTCTAAAATTTATTAAATGATTGTATATGTATCTCAAAACGCAGTTAAAAAAATTCCTGAAAAATTATTAGAAGATTAAATTACATGAATTCATAATTTGGGATACAAAGGGTCAATCCTTTGAGCTCTGATGGGTGAATTTCTTCCCACTTAATTTTAATCTCCAAATGTCACATTGGCACCGGAATATTCAACCAAATTTATTTGAAAATAGATTAATGCATTTTTATGTGCATATTACAAGCCGAAGCCTAATCTTTTGTTTGCAAAATACTGGTGCCAATGTGACATTTGGGCATTTTGAAGAAATTCACCCCCCTGAGCTCAAAGGGTTAAGGCAGTTCTCAAAAAAATATTTTCCCTACTTGCTTCTTAGAAATTACAAAATTCAAGAACTGCGCTGTATTTTTTTCAAATTTCGAAGACTTTGAAAAGGAACATTTTTAATACATGAATCCTGTTACATTATTGAATGTGCTAGTACTTACTGGGTGAGGAAGCGAGATGGGAATCGTGTTTTTTGTCAGCAGTGTCCATCTGGGGGGTGGCGATATCACAGGCTTCATGGGGGTTCATGCACTGAGACAGGTACATGTGCAGGTTGAAGTTCTGGAAACCACCGCCGTGTTGGGGAATGTGACTGCTTGGAATAGGAGGCGAGAGGGTTTCTTTCACTCGGTCTGTAATTAAAAAAATAAATAAATAAATAAGTTTATATAAATCTTTTGTATCATACACAATTAGCTTTGAAATATAACAAGAAAGAGAAATCATGCATCAGACTTAGCTTATGAAACACTTTCCAACACATTCGGAATACTTCACCATTTAAGGGTGTATTCCGATCCAAACTGCTTATTTTCTGATTCATTTTTAAATTCATTTTTGCTCTCAAACGCATCAAACTAAGAAATTCTCTTATTTAGATACTACATAATGTGCCGTGCTTCTCGATTTTTTGATAAATGCAGAAAATATTCTAAAAAATGCTGTCAAAATCGGCGTTTTGAACCGAAATTTCCGGAAGCGGGAGATCTGGGGATGAAAAAGATGGTCATACTGAGAAAATAATTGCTTAAAAATCAAATTCTAACTAAGTGAGCGAAAAATGAAATCACACGGCATCTTCTACAACTCTTCAAAAATCACCCCAGCAAGTTTCATGTTTTTACTTTTAAAAATGAGTCTGAAAATGTCTCAGAAAATTTCGAGCTGTTGAGGGTTTTAAAATATTTTTTCGAATACACCCTTAATAAGGTGAAATATAAATAAATTTGAAAGTGTATAATACACTTGGAAAACCAAATTTTGGCAATTACCAACAAAAGTCTCAAAAATGTTTGAATTCCTTTAATTAAAAGCACACTTTCAGCAATTATTTCTCATAGACAGTATTGTAACCTAATTCTTTTGTGTCTTCCCTTGCAAATTAAGATGAATATTATGCAGACATTATTTTGTAGTATTGTATATCAATTTCAGTATGTTTTAAAATGTAAAACATCATTAAAATACAATGAAACATCCCCCCCCCCCCCTCCAATAGACAGTATTGTAACAGAATTATTTTGGACTAGTTAGAACATACACAGACAAACTGAATTCATGAAAACTTTTCAACGATATTGGAAATAGTCCAAGAGCTGTTAAACATTTTAGGGAAGGTATTTGAGGCACCCTGAAAATTTGTGCAACACTTCTTTTGTAATGCCTGAATACAAAATCGAATGTCTGGCTGAAGGATCGTGGCCCAAAAACTGTGCCAGACACGTGTCAAGTGCCATTTGGCACTTGACACGTGTCTGGCACAGTTTTTGTGCCGACTAAAGTGTCTGTCATTTTCAAAATATTTTTTTCTAAGCATAAATATTATTGTGCCTCAAATACCTTTTTTGGGTAGTCAAAAAATGGCACTTGACACGTGTCTGGCACAGTTTTTGGGTCGACTAAAGTGTCTGTCATTTTCAAAATATTTTTTTCTAAGTATAAATATTATTCTGTTTCAATCTCAGCGTGCCTCAAATACTTTTTTTGGGTAGTGTCAAAAAATGGCACGTGACACGTGTCTGGCACAGGTTTTGGTCCACGATCCTTCAGCCAGACATTCGATTTTGTATTCAGGCATTACAAAAGAAGTGCTGCACAAATTTTCAGGGTGCCTCAAATACCTACTCATAAATGTTCAACAGCTCTCCTACTAAAAGTGTTAAAAACAATTAATAAACAGCACAATGGCATTATTTTACCTTGATGGGGAATAACACCAGGTGGTCTTAAATGCAGAGGCATAGTTGGATAAGCTCCTGGAAGATATGCAGATGGGGCCATCTAAAAGAGAGCAAAAAATAACTTTCAATAGAGTGTAAAATATGTAGGAATGTAACATAAAAAATATGTGAAAAACAAACAAACAGCAGAAGCATCTTTAAGGGAATTTCCTGTGAAAATACATCTCTATAATTGAGATAAATAATGAAAGATGCTGAAATGAAACATGAAAATATGGTAATAGAAGAGATATTATAACATATATAATTTTTGAACAGTTTAATATTCTCAAAGAATAAATAGCTGAATACAGATGAGTTGGGCCATGTTTAGAGGGATCATACCCAAAAAGCTTAAAGTGTTAAAAGTATTTATTTCACGTGTACATTTCTGCTATGCAGTCAAAGGGAATCACTTCAGGCAAGTTTTAAGGCAACTTTAATTTTTATTAATTTAATTTTAAATTAGAATCTAATAGATTTTAAAATATGCATCATTTTGTAAAGAATTGCGAATGTTGCTTTTCATTATTTCATTAAACACAAATTCCGTTACTTTTAAAATTATGTTTTTAATGTAAGTTGTATATTTTTCTATAACATGTCAAAATGAAAATAGATTTCAAATTTATATTGTGATATTAATTTTACTCTCAATCGTTTTCTTATATCTGACAATTATTTATACTTACATTAAGGTTGTTCTTAACTGCTCTGCTCAACAAGCGCAAAACGTTTTGACACATTTACAATTTTAACGGAAAGGTATAAAACTGGAAAGCCTGGCCATGGAAGCGATTTGGAATTGAACTGTTTTTTCCATTTTTTGATCAATCAATTACCTATTGAGTTATAAAAGCGATTTCGATCCCGTGACAAACACGTTTTTCGCCAGTTCTTGAGTGCTCTTTCTTCCTTCGCGCGGAAATTCGGTTCAAAACGCTCACTTTGACACTATTTTCTGAAAAATCTATTGCGTTTGCAAATAAAAAAAAACAGCTCAATTACATAGTTTCTGAACAACAACACCAGCTAATTTCATGCATTTTCGTACAAAAATAAATTAAAACTTATGTCAGAAAGTTGCCCTTTTGAATTTGAGAACACCCTTAAATGTGTGAATGACCCAGCAAAAAAGATGCTTCAACTTTAAACAGCTATTACTCGGTAAGTTTTAATAATACAAGAATTAGGCTTTTTTTTTTTTTTTTTTTTTTTTTGTCTTACTTGTTAGTGTAATAGAATATTTTTACTAAATATTACTTATAGGATCGGGGGACCGTATAAAAATTTAAATTTAGTAATTTTTAAAGAATGTTTTTATCGACCCAAATCACTTTTAAAATACTGCTTTACCGCATTTAAAACATTTTTGTATAGCCAATGGACTGTTGAGAGCAGACACTAAGCCATTCTCCCATAATTTTAACTTTCAAGAATAACAAACTTGCAGAACTGAACTTAATAAAATAGCATTTTTAAACTTCCAGTTTTTAGCTTTCTTGTTGCTACAATTAAACATGTTCTTGTTTTCCATTAATGTAATTACTGTACTGTCCCCATGAGACCTTACCATCCATTTAATAGTAAAATAAAACAGGGCGGTAAGGGAAATTGTCATCTATTTTTGTGCAAGTCATGTTAATCCTAAATAGTAGCCACAATGTTTATTGATTTTTAGCAAATGTTAGTATCATTTTTAAACTTATATTTTTTAGCTTTCTTGTTCATGTTTCTATAATTTAACACATTTTTGCTCTGCATTAATGTTTAATACTGTACTATCCCTGTGAGACCTTGACTATCCATTTAAGGCTGTTTGTTCTCAAATCCAAAAGGGAAACTTTATGACATAAGTTTTAATTTATTTTTGTTCGGAAATGTATGAAACTAGCAGGTGTTGCTGTTCAGAAACTATGTAATCAAACTGTTTTTTTTTTTTTTTTCGTTTTATTGCAAACGCAATAGATCTTTTAGAAAATAGTGTCAAAGTGGGCGTTTTGAGCCGAATTTCGGGGCGAAAGAAGAATAATCACGTAAGAAAGGGCGAAAAAGTCTCTATCACATGATCAAAATTGCTTATAACTCAATAGACAATTTGTTGATTAAAAAATGGAAAACACAGTTCGATTCCAAATTGGTGAATTTGTAAAATTCACCATTCTTAGAAGTGGTGAAAGATAGAGGTCCAGATTTTTTAGAGTAGTTAGAATAACATGATTTGCGTATTTTAACAGACAATTTTCTTTCTAAGTGAAACTCAAAATTAATTATTTATCGAAAGTCATTTTTAAATTAGCATTTTTGGTAAGATTTCACTGCCTAAAATAAATAATTCTCAACAAATCATTAAATCCCTGAGTAAAGTATACAATATAACATATATAAGTATTAAAAAAAATCTGAGATCTTAAGTTTAATAGATATTGAAAAAAAGTCAATTAAAGATTTAAATGGCCATTAAGCTGTGAAGTACTCTTAGAAAGAATGAATAATTTCAACATTTATTTTTTATATATATAAACATGTGTGACATATCGTTAGAAAGATAAAAGTTTAAAATATTTAATAATATAAAAAAGTAAAAATCGTTTTTTTTTTTGGTTGAATTGTGCTTTTCCGGTCCCCTTAATATCGTTATACAATCATGCAATGGCATGTTTTATAATATAAGAAATAAAAGAAAGCCAAGAATATGTGCTAAAATAAAAATTATTATTAAGGGACTTACGAGTCAATATTTCCTTTTGCTTCGTTATTTATACATAAATTGCAATATAAATAATAACTTTTTATTTAGTAATTGCCGGGCGCAGGACAGAAACTGAGGGGGGGGGGGGAGAGGGGGCACGTGCCCCGGGCGCCAGAACGAAGGGGCGCCAAATGAAGAATTATACCTTTCGAATGGATCATTTTCTTCTGATGGACTGATGTCTTCCATTATTATGAAACAGCCATTATAAATGAAGTGTTAGGTGAAGATAAAAGAGCAGCCGTAAAAAGTTAGAACTCCGATTTTCTAGTCAGAACGGGGGAAAAAAAGGGCCATAATTTTTTTTTTTTTTTTGTTTGTTTGTTTCATAATAATGGAAGACATCAGTCCATCAGAAGATAATAACTCGGTTAAAGCGGAAACTCGGTTAAGCGAAACTCTACTGATATTTCATTTAAAAAATGATCTTTAGACTATTTTTGTTGGTGTTCAGATAGGAGTGATGACCCCCGTGACCTACCCTTTGGATCCGCCATTGTAGATTGCGTAGTTCAGTATAACATATTTTAAATTTTAAATTAAGACGGCTATTAGAAAATTAGAACAATTCTCTTTGTAAATATACTTTACGGAAGAGGGGGGGGGGGGGGGGGGGCGCCAAAATTCATGTTTGCCCCAGGCGTAAAAAAGGCTAGTTTTGGCCCTGGTCGGGCCCGAAAATTAAATAATGAACATAGCGGCATAATGCAGTTGTTTCTTTTTATCGGCAGAGAGAACCAACTTACCGGCATAGGTGCGGGCCCTCCTCTCATAATATGAGCCATAGCCATTTCTACGGCGAAATTTTGATTACGCTGGTGCTGAAGGCTGTTAGGGGAAATTGTTCCTCCACATCCCTCGGGAGTGTTCATATCACGCGGTGGACTCCTGAAACAAAACACATATTCGATTTAAAAAATCTACATTTGAAAAAAAAAAAAAAACAAAAAAAAAACAAAGAAATAAACAAAAAAAGTACCTTTAAGGCTGTTCTTAAGGGTGTATTCGAAAAAATATTTTTCCACTCTCAACAGCTCGAAATTCTCTGAGACATTTTCAGACTCATTTTTAAAAGTAAAAACATGAAACTTGCTGAGGTGATTTTTGAAGAGATGTTTAAGAGGCCGTGTGATTTCATTTTTCGCTCAATTAATTAGAATTTAAATTTTAAACAATTATTTTCTCAGTCTGACCATTTTTTTCATTCCCAGATCTCCCGCTTCGGAAAATTCGGTTCAAAACGCCAAATTTGAGAGCATGTTTTAGAATATTTTCTGCATTTATCAAAAAATCGAGAAGCACGGCACATTATGTAGTTTCTAAATAAGAGAATTTCTCAGTTTAATGCGTTTGAGAGCAAAAATGAATTAAAAAATGAATCAGAAAATAAGCAATTTGGATTGGAATACACCCTTAAGAGGCTACTTCAGTCAAGTGAAAAGACCTGTTCGCGAATGTTAATCCTATGGAAGAAATTTATAAATATATCTCGGTTGTATTTTAATATTTTTAAATGATTTTTTTTTTTTTTTAATTGGATTAGCTGAGATCGATCTGTACAAAGGCCGTTTTTTAACTTTTTCGAATTCGATTGCAGATTTTTTTTTTATGAGGATGCTTTCACTTTCAAAACCATTTCCGAAAATAAAAGCGTCCTGATTAAAAATATCTGTAAAAATAATCGAAAAAGTAAAAAACCGACCTTTGTACAGATTGATCTCAGCTATCCAGTGAAAAAAAATCATTTAAAAATATTGAAATGCAACCGAGATATCTTTATAAATTTCTTCCATAGGATTAGCAATAGCGAACGGGTATTTTCAATTGACTGAAGTAGCCTCTTAACTGCTCTGCTCAACAAGCGCAAAACGTTTTGACACATTTACAAATTCATTTTTTAACGGAGAGGTATAAAATTGGAAAGCCTGGCCATGGAAGCGATTTCGAATTGAACTGTTTTTTCCATTTTTTGATCCATCAATTATCAATTGAGTTATAAGCCATTTTGATCACGTGACAAATACGTTTTTCGCCCGCTCTTGAGTGCTCTTTCTTCCTTCGGTCAGTAATTCGGTTCAAAACGCCGACTTTGACATTATTTTCTGAAAGATCTATTGCGTTTGAAAAAAAAAAAAAAAAAAAAAAAAAAAAAAAACGGAAAAATAGCTCGATTTCATAGTTTCTGAACAACAACACCTGCTAGTTTCATGTATTTCCGAACAAAAATAAATTAAAACTTATGTGAGAAATTTGACCTTTTGGATTTGAGAACAGCCTTAAGGTTGTTGAAAGTTGAGCAGAGCAGTTAAGAACAGCCTTAAGGGTGTTCTCAAATCGAAAAGGGCAACTTTCTGACATAAGTTTTAATTTATTTTTGTTTGAAAATGCATGAAACTAGCTGGTGTTGTTGTTCAGAAACTATGTCATTGAGCTGTTTTTTCCTTTTTTTTTTTCTTTTTTTTTTTTTTTTTTTTTTTTTTTTTTTTTTGCAAACGCAATAGATCTTTCAGAAAATAATGTCAAAGTGGGCGTTTTGAACCGAATTTCCGCGTGAAGGGAGAAAGAGCACTCAAGAGCGGGCGAAAAACGGGTTTGTCACGTGATCGAATTCGCTTATAACTCAATAGGTAATGGATTGACCCAAAAATGGAAAAAACAATTCCATTCCAAATCACTTCCATGGCCAGGCTTTTCAATTTTATATCTTTCCGTTAAAAAATGAATTTGTAAATATGTCAAAACATTTTTCGCTTGTTGAGCAGAGCAGTTAAGAACAGCCTTAATAACATTTATTTTCCAAAGTAGGTTCTAAAAAAAAAATCCCCGCTCAAAAACGTGAAACGTTTCGGCTCATTTTTAATCATAAAAGCATGAAAGTACTTCTTTACTGCTTAAATTTTATTAACGATCATAATTGAAATCATACAAGAAAAAGCTAACAGACGTCTTCACTGAAATCATAAAAGAAAATGCTAACAGACGTCTGCTTAACGGTGAATTTATTCTACATTTTCCCTTAAGATGGCAGCACTACGCTTCCATGCTTTCATGCCAGGATTTTGACGTCATTGAACAACTTATTAGACAACAGCACATCTGTTTGCATCTGCTGATACACAAACAACACATATACATGCAGCCAACTATGAGGATATCCATTCATAACTCATATTCTCACTTTCATTGTTTCAATTCATTCAGAAGTTTTTGTATGAATGGTTGTTTAGTGTTAGGTTTTAGAAATGAGAGTAGAATTTCAACCATGTGGGATGTGTTATGAAACTTACTAAACTCCTAGTTGAATAATTCTTGAAAATCTTCCTAAATTGGAATAAATAAAACCAAAATAAAAATGCTAAAATCAAACCTGTAAAATTATACAAGGAATTCGAACATTTCACCGGAAAATATGTTGTTTATATTCCTTTACTCTAGATGGCAGCACTACGTCTCATAAATCGCATAAATCTCGTGTGAAAACTTTTACGTCAATGAACGTCTATCTCGTTAGCATCTGACGCAGATACGATGTTTACGCAAACACATCATCCAACTCCAAAGTTATCCATTCGCAGTTCATATTGTTACATTCATTATTTCTCTCTATATTCATTCCGATTCTTTTTTTTTTTTTTTTTTTTTTTTTATGTTAATGATTGTTGGGCATCAAGTTTCGAAAATGAGCGTTCAGTTTCAACTCAGTGCAACGTGTTAAAAACACAATATTGGCTTTGTATTAGGAATATTTCCAACGAAAAATCAATATTGCCAAATATTAGGTTTAACTTGGAAATATTTCCAATCAAATGCCAAAAATTGGCAAATGTTTTTCCCATTAAATTCTCTGCTCAGCAATGCGAAGATTTCTGACTCATTGTCATTTTCAAACGTAAAGGCACAAAATTGGCAGGCCTGACTTTTGAAGCGATTTGGAATCGAATGGCATTTTACATTTTTGATAAATATATTACTTATCGAATTACAGGCGATTTTGGTCACGTAACGGCAGGTTTTTTTTCCTTTCTCTCGCTGTCACGTCCGAAAATTCGGTTCAAAACGCTCACTCGACTGTATTTGAAAAATCTTTTGCTTTTATCAAAAAAGGGAAAACGCCGTTCGATTACATGCTTTCCGATTAAGAGGCTACTTCACTCACGTGGAAACACCCGCTTACTAGTGTTAATCCTATGGAAGGAATTTAAGATATCTCGTTTGCATTTCAATGTTTTTAAATGATATTTTTATTTATTTATTTATTTATTTATTTTTTTTTTTTTTTGTATTGGCTAGCTGAGATAAATATATACAATGGCTATTTTTTACATTTTCGATTTTGTTTTTAGGGGTTTTTTTATTATTAGGATAGTTTTTACTTTCGGAACCCGTTTCGAAAGGGAAAGTATCGTCGTTAAAAAAAAAAAAAAACCTTCAAAGAAAATCGAAAAAGTAAAAACAGCCTTTGTAGAGATCGACCTCAGCTATTCAGTGAAAAAAGAAAAAAAAAATCATTTAAAAATATTAAAATGCAAACGAGATACCTTTGAAAATTTCTTCCATAGGTTTAGCATTAGCGAACTGGTGTTTTCGCGTGAGTGAAGTAGCTCTTCACGTTGTCGAGGGGGCAAATAAAAGAGTGAGAACATTCTAACAACACTTCATTATTTTAAAAGTGTAAACAACACTCCTTTTTTCAGTCTTTGAAATAGATATTTTTTAAAAAGCGTGTGAAATAGCTTTTTCCTCCTGTATTTTTTTCATCCCATTATTTCATCAGATCAAAATTGAGCCTGTTTTGCGCGTTTTCTTTTTCCTTATTAGTGTATCTTTTGTTACACGATAGAAAACTCTTTTCATTCGCTCAGTCTGGCTTCTTGTGGCCTTTTGTTTGATCTTTTCGTCAATTTTTCATTAGACTTCAATTTACCACGGTCTAACATTTTATTTCGCCATTTTTTCCTGCGAGTTTTTATTCTACAGCCTTCTTGTAAACCTTAAAATGGCTTCCTTTTCACTTTTTAAAATACTGCATTGTTTTTAAGTCATTTTCTTTTTCTGTAAGCGTAATTAAAACTAAACTTTTTTTGTTGTTGTAGAGAAATATTTGCAAGATTCCATCGTGTTTACAATAAGATTTCATGTTCCTTTAAATATAATAAATAATTATCCAATATCTGAAAGTAAAGAACAAAAATAAGAGACCAGTCAAGCGAAAAGACCCGTTCGCTAATGCTAATTCTATGGAAGAAATTTATAAAGATATCTCGGTTGCATTTTTTAAATGATTTTTTTTTTCATTAGATAAATGAGACCGATCTGTACAAAGGTCGTTTTTTGCTTTTTCGATTTTGTTTACAGATATTTTTAGCAAGGACACTTTCACTTTCGAAACCGGTTCCTAAAGTGAAAGTGTCCTAATCAAAAATACCTGAAAACAAAAAAGAAAAAGTAAAAAACTGCCGATATAGAGATCGATTTCAGCTATCGAAGGCAAAAAAAATCATTTAAAAATATTAAAATGCAAACGAGATATCTTACAAAATTTCTCCCATTGGAGTAACATTATCGAACGGTTGTTTTCGCCTGACTGAAGTAGCCTCTTAATAGTGGCTTTAAACAGTGGTATGAATATGAATGCGTCGTTAAGACCACAATTTACAAGTTATTACAAAATATTGTATTATTTTTAATCTCCCAATAACTCATTTCTAAACATAATTGCATGAAATTGGTAAGTGGTAGATATCACTATTGAAAGGATATGGAATTGAATAGGGCTTTACAGTTTCCGATAAATGTGTTACATCTTGAGTTATAAATTAATGAAGTCCTCATGACGGCGTTTCTCAGACTGTCGGACCCGAAAATTCAGTTCAAAACACCAAAATTGACAGATATTTCTGAAAGATCGTTTGCGTCTATCGAAAAATGGAAAATACTATCCGATTACATTGTTTCCAGTTAGGAAAATCTGAAATTTTTATGCAAATAAAAATGTATTCAGGGGTGTTTTAGAGATGAGTTCGAGCTCTATCGAGCCCAAGTCCGATACCGAAAGTATGCAGTAAAAAATTGTTAAGGCTGTTCTGAACTGTTCTGCTCAACAAGCCTAAAAAGTTTTGACACATTTACAAATTCATTTTTTAACGGAAAGATATAAAATTTTAAGGCCTGACCATGGAAGCGATTTGGAATTGAACTGTTTTTTCCATTTTTTGATCAATCAATTACCTATTGAGTTATAAGCCATTTTGATCACGTGACAGAGACGTTTTTCGACCGCTCTTGAGTGCTTCCTTTGCGCGGAAATTCGGTTCAAAATGTCCACTTTGACACTATTTTCTGAAAGATCTATTGCGTTTGCAAAAAACATGAAAAAAAAATAGCTCAGTGACATAGTTTCTGAACAACAACACCAGCTAGTTTCATGCATTTTCGAACAAAAATAAATTAAAACTTATGTCAGAAAGTTGCCCTTTTGGATTTGATAACACCCTTAAGGCTGTTCTCAACTGCTCTGTTCGACAAGTGCAAAACGTTCTGACACATTTAAAAATTCATTTTTTAACGGAAAGATATAAAATTGGAAAGCCTGACCACAGGGAAGCGATTTCGAATCGAACTGTGTTTTCCATTTTTCGATCTATAAATTACCTATTGAGTTATAAGCGTTTTTGATCACGTGATACGGCATTTTTCTTCCCATACTGACTGGATTTTCTTCTTTCATTCGAAAGTTTAGTTCAAAATGCCAACTTTTACAGTATTTTCTGAAAGATCTATTGCGTTTACAAGAAAACGGAAAAAACAGTTCGATGACATAGTTTCTGAATAACAACACCTTCTAGTTTCATGCGTTTCCGAACAAAAATGAATTAAAACTTATGTCAGAAAATTGACCCTTTGGATTTAAGAAAAGCCTTAATAATATTTTAAAATCATTCCAGGATTAATTTTCTAGTTTTATATATATACCGGGTGTCCCAAAAAGGACTGACTGATTTTAAAATTCAATAACTTCCAAACGGTGACAGATATTAAAAAAATTCTTGCAGGAGGGTTATGCATAAAGTCAAAAGTTTTATTACAGTGATTTTCGATTTTAGTTCGAATTACAAACAATAGATGGCGCTGTAAGCAATAGTCGCTAAATACAGGCTCGATTTTTTGTCCTTTCTGTTGTTCCATGCAGAAAAAGGAGATGGAAATATATTATCCGGGCCACGAAGTATCAAAAATCGAGCCTGAATTTAACCTCTATTGATCGCAGCGCCATCTATTGTTTGTAATTCGAACTAAAATCGAAAATCACTGTAAAAAAACTTTTGACTTTATGCATAACCCTCCTGCAAGAATTTTTTTAATATCTGTCACCGTTTGGAAGTTATTGAATTTTAAAATCAGTCAGTCCTTTTTGGGACACCCTGTATATATATATATATATATATATATATATATATATATATATATATATATATATATATATAGAGAGAGAGAGAGAGAGAGAGAGAGAGAATAAAAAATTCATCCTAAATATTCCTTCACGACGACGTTTGGTGATTTTAATGTTTCTGAAAATTTGCTTAAAACAGCAATTTTATTATTTACACCCACCTACTCGAGAAAATCTACAAAAGCCCCAATTCTTACTCTTTTAAAATAGCAAAAAGTTATAAATTATGTTTTCCAGTAATTCTTGGAAAGGACTTCAAATAGAAAGTGAGCTAGACCAGGGATATCCCACGGTTTCTTTATAATACTAACACTAACCATACCAAGGCTTCAAAGTGAGATAAAAATCTCTACTTAGATCCCATCAGCAACAATTCATTTCCCTTTCAAACTAATTTTCAAGGGTGCATTCCGATCCAGACTGTTTATTTTCTGATTGATTTTTAAATTAATTTTTGCTCTCAAAAGCATCAAACTGGGAAAATCAATTATTTAGAAACAACATAATGTGGCGTGCTTGTGGATTTTTTGATAAATCAGAAAATATTGCAAAAAAGGCAGTCAAAGTTCGCGTTTTGAACCGAATTTTCCGAAGCGGGAGATCTGGGAATGAAAAACATGGTCATACTGAGAAAATAATTGTTTAAAACTCGAATTCTAATTAAGTGAGCAAAAAATGAAATCACACACGGCCTCTTAAACATCTCTTCAAAAATCACCTCAGTAAGTTTCATGTTTTTACTTTTAAAAATGAGTCTGAAAATGTCTCAGAAAATTCCGAGCTGTTGAGGGTGGAAAAATATTTTTTCGAATACACCCTTAAGGGTGTTCTTAAATCCAAAAGGGCAACTTTCTGACATAAGTTTTAATTCATTTTTGTTCGAAAATGCATGAAACTAGCTGGTGTTGTTGTTTTTTCTTTTTTTTTTTTTTTTTTTTTTTTTTTTTTTTTTTTTTTGCAAACGCAATAGATCTTTCAGAAAATAGTGTCAAAATGGGCGTTTTGAACCGAATTTCCACACGAAGGAAGAAGGAGCATTCCAGAGCGGGCGAAAAACGCGTTTGTCACGTGATCAAATTCGCTTATAACTCAATAGGTAATTGATTGATCAAAAAATGGAAAAAACAGTTCAATTACAAATGGCTTCCATGGCCAGGCTGTCCAATTTTATACCTTTCCGTTAAAAAATGAATTTCTAATATGTTAAAACGTTTTACGCTTGTTGAGCAGAGCAGTTAAGAACAGCCTTAAGGGTGTTCTCAAATCCAAAAGGGCAACTTTATGACATAAGTTTTTGTCCGGAAATGCATGAAACTAGCAGATGTTGTTGTTCAGAAACTATGTAATCTAACTGTTTTTTCTGGGTTTTTTTTTTTTTTTTTTTTTTTTTCAAACGCAATAGATCTTTCAGAAAAAGTGTCAAAGTCGGCGTTTTGAGCCGAACTGCCGCGCGAAAGAAGAATAGCCACTCAAGAAATGGCGAAAAACGTCCAATGCGCTTCCATAGTCAGATATTCTAATTTTATATCTCCCCGTTAAAAAATGAATTTGTAAATGTGTCAAAACGTGTTTTGCGCTTGTTGACACAGCCTTCAGGGTGTTCTCAAATATAAAGTGTCAACTTTCTGACATAAGTTTTAATTCATTTTTGTTCGGAAACGCATGAAACTAGAAGGTGTTGTTATTCAGAAACTATGTCATCCAACCTTTTTTTCCCGCTTTCTTGTAAACGCAATAGATCTTTCAGAAAATACTGCCAAAGTTGACATTTCGAACCGAACTTCCGAACGAAAGAAAAAAATCCAGTCAGTAAGGGGATAAAAATGCCGAGTCACGTGATCAAAATCGCTTATAACTATATAGGTAATTTATTGATCAAAAAATGGAAAACACAGTTCGATTCGAAATCGCCTCCATGGTCAGGCTTTCCAATTTTATACCTCTCCGTTAAAAAATGAATTTGTAAATGTGTCATAACGTTTTGCGCTTGTTGAGCGGAGCAGTTGAGAACAGACTTAAGTATATATAAAAAAAAAATGGTTTGCATTCAAATACAGCATTAAAAGTGTAAGCAATTCATAGAAAACACGTTTTTGCTTCCATTTTTTAAATATATTATTTTTCTTCCAGTTTTAAAAATATATTAAAACAAAAGTGTGAAATAACTTTTCTTTATTTTAATTTTTTTTCACCCCATTATTTCTTCAGATCAAAATCTGAGTCTGTTTTACACGTTTTCTTTTTCCTTATTAGTGTACCTTTTTCTCTTTGTTACATAGGGGAAAACACCTTTTTTTTTTTTCACTCGCTCAGTCTGGCTTCTTGCGGCCTTTTGTTTGATCTTTTCGTCAATTTTTCATTACACTTCAATTTACCACAACCTTACATCTTATTTCGCAAATTTTTTCATTCCCAGTTTTTATTCTATAGCCTTCTTATAAACCATCAAATGGCTTCCTTTTCAATTTTTTGCTGTTTTATGCTGTATTGTTTTTAAGCCTTTCTCCCTTTAGAGTAATTAAAACTAAATTTTTTTGTTATTGTACCAAAATATTTGTATGTTTTCACTGAGTTTACAACTGGCTGGTTTCTTTAAATATAAAAAATTTTTTTCAATATCATATCTGAAATTAAAGAACATAAGGTCTAACTTTTAAATATTGATATGAAGGCTTATAACTTAGTTATTGAGTTTTATCTCAAATATATCAAATATTTTATTTGCACTTTATAATGACCTAATTATTAATTTCACACCCGCTCCCCCAAAAAAGGAGGGGGATTTTAACAAAACTTTTTAAATTATGTAACAAAAACACTTATCATAAAATTAAAGTTACACAGGCTAAAAGTGAAACGTTTTGACACATTTACAAATTCATTTTATAACGTAAAGATATAAAATTGGAAGGCCTGACTATGGAAGCGATTTTTATTCGAACTGTGTTTTCAATTTTTTTTTAATCAATAAATTACCTATTGAGTTATAAGCGATTTTGATCACGTGACAAAGGCGTTTTACACCCTTCCTTGAGTGATTATTCTTCTTTCGCGGAAATTCGGTTCAAAACGCCCACTTCGACACTATTTTCCGGAAGATCTATTGCGTTTGTATAAAAAAAAAAACGGAAAACCTCTATTCTGTTACATAGTTTCTGAACAACAACACCTGCTAGTTTCATGCATTTCCGAACAAAAATTAATTAAAACTTATATTATAAAGTTGCCTTTTGGATTTGAAAACAGCCTTAATAAACAGATTTATATGATTCTTTCGAACATTCGGCGAATTTTTCAAAATCAATATTGATAAATAAACTATTTGCGCCAAATTTTTAAAAATGAACTTGATAAACAAAAATCACGAGATCACAGTTATAATGAAAACAGTTGTTTTAATAACAAATGGTTATTTATGAACGTGGCTCATTTTATCCTCATGTTGTTTAATATATAAAGCATCTCGATCAAAATTCCAGGTACCTCAAAGGAGGCTGAATCACTGATATAGCAAAGAGCATTTAAAGAATGGTTTTAAAAATAGTAGAATAAGCTACCCATCAATATTTTATTCCGCATCTATTATCCGAGAATAAATTGAAGTCTATATGACCAGCGAGAGTATATGCAATGATTCAGCCGCCTTGGAGTTACCTAGAATTTGGCACGAGATATTTTATAAAAAAAACAAAACAAAAGCATAAAATAAATCAGGTTCAAAGATGACCATTTAAAAAAAAAAATCAAAGCACCTGTTTTGATTATACCTGTGATCTCGTGATTTTTGTTTATCAATATTTCTAAAAATTTTACGGAAACAGTCTATTTATCAATAATGATCTCGAAAGCGTCGTCGAATGCTCATACGAAACATGTAGATCTATTTATTAAAAGCTATTTATTCAAAGGGGCTATTTTCTGACAAATTTTTTAATTAATTTTTTTCGGAAAAGCATGAAATTGGAAGGTGTTGTTATTAAGAAACTATGTAATCAAAATACGATTTCCATTTTTTTTTTTTTTTTTGGAAACGCAGAAGATCTTTCAGAAAATACTATCAAAGTGGGCTTTTTCAACCGAATTTCCGAATGCGAGATATCAGAAAGACAGGTCGTCACGTGATCACAATCGCTTATAACTCGTATTTATATAGTTTCGCGTTGTTGAGCAGTTCATTTTTACCATGTATAATTTTAGTTAAGACTGTTCTCAACTGCTCTGCTCAATATGCGTAAAACTTTTGACAGATTTACAAATTCATTTTTTAACGGGAAAATATAAAATTGAAGGCCTATGGAAGCGATTTGGAATTGAACTGTCTTTCCATTTTTTTGATCAATCAATTACCTATTGAGTTATAAGAGATTTTGATCGCGTGACAAAGACGTTTTTCACCCTTTCTCGAGTAGTTATTCTTCTTTCGCGCGGAAATTCGGTTCAAAACGACCACTTTGATACTATTTTCTGAAAAATCTATTCCGTTTACGAAAAAACGGAAAACACAGTTCGATGGCATTGTTTCTGAACAATATCTGCTAGTTTCATGCATTTCCGAACAAAAATAAATTAAAACTCATGTCATAAATTTGCCCTTTTGGATTCGAGAACAGCCGTTCACCTATTAATCTACGTTCTAAGTTTGGTAAAAAAAAAAAAAAAAAGGCCAATGTAGTCTCTAAATAAACATTTACCTGCTGATCCGTTTGGAGGCGTTTCTGGAGTGTTTCGGTTTCGAGAGATTGAGCGGTGTATCTGCATCTAGATCCGGATCGGAGCTGCTGATACTCGGACTCGGACTGACGACTGCTGGAGGCAGAACAGGAAGCCAGGGCTGGGAGAGCTGCATCTGCAAAACAAAATAAAAACAATATGACGTCGGTTTATGAAACCCGTGATTCGAATATTGGTTAGGTAGCTCGGGACACAATATTTTATTTATAAATATTTTTTACGCTTATTAAAATTTTCCAATATAGGTGAAAAGTGTTTATGATTTGGTTTATCTGTCCGTGGGCTTCTTCACTCAGGCGAAAACACCCGCTCGCTAATCATATGGGACATATTTTTTTTAAGGGTGTATTTCGAAAAAATATTTTTCCACCCTCAACAGCTCGAAATTTTCTAAGACATTTTCAGACTCATTTTTAAAGGTAAAAACATGAAACTTGCTGGTGAGATTTCTGAAGACATGTTTAACATGCCGTGTGATTTCATTTTCAGCTCAATTAATTAGAATTTGATTTTTAAACAATTATTTTCCCAGTATGACCATTTTTTTCATTCCCAAATCGCCCGCTTCGGAAAATTCGGTTCAAAACACCAACTTTGACAGCGTTTTTTACAGTATTTTCTGCATTTATCAAAAAATTAAGAAACACGGCACATTATATAGTTTCTAAATAAGAGAATTTCAAAGTTTGATGCGTTTGAGAGCAAAAATGAATTTTAAAATGAATCAGAAAAAAAGCAGTTTGGATCGGAATACACCCTTAAATATCTCGTTTGCATTTCAATAATTTAAAAATTTTTTTTTCATTGGATAGTTGAGGTTGATCTCTACAAAGACCCTTTTTTACTTTCTCGATTTTGTTTGGATACTTTCACTTCCGCAACCATTTTAATAAAAATGTAACAATAATTAATATTCAAAACCCATTTCAAAAACAAACATGTGCATTTGCATTTGTGAATCCTCCTGCGTATATTGCGTGTTCGTATGTTTATGTTTCTGCTCGCCCCTAAATTAACTATATAGATGGAATAATTTTTATATACATGTGCTTGAAAAAATCTGACATTCCTGGAGCTACTTATATAAATTTTATAAAGATTTCAGAAATTATTTTTCTAAATTAAGACTCCAAAGCTCTTCAATTTGTGAATATCAATGTTGGACTTACTGTACACGTGTTTTTAGATTTTGGTGTTTATGCATTTATGTATAAAAGAGAGAGATAGAGATAGAGAAATGGATAAATATAGAAAAATATATAGAGAAAGAGCGAGCGAAAAAAAGAGAGGAAGAAATAGAATTAGATAATAGGATTGTACACTGTTAAAAATTTTGCAACATTCTGGCAGGTCATTCGACCGTTTTTTGAAAAAACGGTTGCATAACCATAATTTAACTATATTCTGACCATAAAATGGCCAATAATATGGTCAGAATAGTGTTAAATTACGGTTGTTTTAACCGTTTTTGGAAAAAACGGTCAAATGACCTGTCAGAATGCTGCAAATTTTTAACTGTGTAGTGCAGGGTATACAATGGCATATACTGTATACCTTTCGGATTTTATTAAGAAACCGCGTATACCTACCTCTCTGTTTCTCAACTGAAGCTATACACTGTTAAAAATTTTGCAGCATTCTGGCAGGTCATTCGACCATTTTTTGAAAAAACGGTTTCATAACCATAATTTAACTATATTCTGACCATAAAAGGGCCAATAGTATGGTCAGAATAGTATTAAAATTACGGTTGTGTAACAGTTTTCGGAAAAAAAGGTCAAATGACCTGCCAGGATGCTGCAAATTTTTAACAGTGTAGCGTATATCCTCTAACTATAGAGTATACACTCTGTTATTATTATTGTTATTATTATTGTTATTATTATTGTTATTATTATTATTATTATTATTTTACAGCACTGGATAGAGAGACAGATACATATAGATAAAGAGATAAAGAAAAGATTTAGAAATGTACTTCTTGAGCATTGCCGGATGGTATAAATAATTCTAAGCAACTTTTTCTAAAATTACACTGGTTTCCAAAAATTAAGGGAAAACAACAAAAGTAGCGATTACTCAAAATGTTACAAGTAGATTTTAATAAAACTGAGATACAATTTACAACACATAGTAAGGTATAAAGTAACATTAAAAGAAATTACCAGACGATTGTGGTGTTTCAGAAATTAATACAATTATAAAATAAACAAAATAAAAGCCTCAGTTTGGTATGGAAAAGTACCTTCAGTATGGAGTATGATTACCCCTAGAAGCAATACAGCACATACAGCGAAGTGTGATACTGTCAATTATGCGATCGATAAGTTCGCATGGAAGTGCGAGCCATTGCTCTTGTAAAGCAGTTGTAATCGTGGCAAGGGTCTGAGGAGGGAGATTGAGTGCAGCGACACATCTTCCTAAAGTATCCCAAAGATGCTCGATGGGATTCAAATCCAGTGATCGCGTTGGCCATTCCATGCGCTGAATTGTTTGGTGCTGAAGATAATCTTCTACGATGTGAACCCTGTGCGGTCTAGCGTTATCGTCCTGTAACAGGAAATCATATGGCACCGGCATATGGGTGCACATAAGCATCAAGAATGTCATCTCTATAGACGTGAGCATTCACAGTTCCACGTGGAAAGACATGGGGGTCTGTACGTCCGCCCAAAGAGATACCATACCAAACACAGACACTGCCTCCTTCATACGATTCTCTTTTACGAATGTTTGATGGATGATAGTGTGTTCCCTGTTCTCTCCAAATCAAACAATGCCTACTAACGCTTTGGTGGCTAAACTGGAACTCATTTGTGACGAGAACACGCCTCCATTGATCAGTCGTCCAGTGGACATGTTGACGTGCCCCCCCTTAAAACGTTCCCTCCGGAGAGATGAGGTGAGCAGCACACAAATATCTGGTCGCATCGCGTAAAGACCACCTTCATGAAGCTTTCTACGCACAGTAGACGTTGATTCCAATCTTACAGAGGCTACAGCAAGGACGGATTTAAGATAAGAGGGGGTTGCTCTTCTATTCCTTCGTACACATATCCGCAAATATCAATCATCGGTGCTTGTCGTAGCTCTTGCTCGTCCTCCGCTGAACCTTCTGGAGGCCGAACCAGTGGTTTTAAATTGTTGCCAAAGCCTATGAGCAACAGAAGGACTCACATTTAGCCATCTGGCCACCTCTGTCTGACTTTGGCCTACATCCAATCTTCCAACAGCTCTATATCGCAGTTAAGCGGACAAATGATACCTCGAGGCCATACTAATGAATTGGCTATCTCAGTTTTCTTATCTCATAATCACAGCGACACCAGCAGCCGTACACTCTAGCATGCATTTTTATGCTCCGCACAAATGACACAATCCGATTGCAGTGCCACTAATTTGCATTTTGTAATTTTAATCAGCATATTTTAGTTAACAACATATTCAAATTTCATACGGATGGGTTAATTTTTAAACGAGTTTTTGTGATTTTTCCTTAATTTTTGGAAACCTGTGTATTTGTCCTGCCAGTTGCTGAGAGGTTCTGCTCTCAAAGTTGGTAGACGAGAGATGGTAGTTGCGAACTCATGTCGCGCTCGTCGTCCCTGCCATTTGGAGTTTTCTGTGTTTTTCCTCGAAACTGCGGCGCTGAGTAAATACGAGTTAGATTTCTTTACAATAATCTCCAAGAAGGGCTATCCGTCTCTCGGCTTATATGCCTCGTGCTGAATCGGCCTTAACAAACACCAACATCTAAATTTTTTTTATATAATCATGTAGGACATTTAAATGAAAAAGAAAACTTTGAAAATAAGTAATGAGCGTAATTTTTATTCTAGAAATTTTATCTAATTCTTTTTAGAACGCACGATCAAAAAAACAAACTTGTTTGCTATATAATAAAGCCTAGGCATATTTATTCCTTTTAAAAGCATAGGACTGCATAAACAAACAAGGAACATGCTTTTTAAAGATTAAGAAAAACCCGAACATTAAGCTGCTGCAACAACAATGTAACGCAGACGAAAAAAATTAACTCATTTTTATTGCTAAAAGTTGATTAAATAATTCATCAAGTTTAGGAAACAACATTCAACAAAATATCGATTTTTCATTCAAAACTTTCCCTTAAAAAAGTCTTTCAAAATCACGTCACCTATAGTATACGACTAACGAGTTTCATTGTTTATTTTTTTCCCCTTCGGGAGTTATTCTTTATGGCCGCAGGTGGCAGCACTTAACCTAGCAGCGGGGCTGAGATGTTCGCTTGCTTCTTCGCTCGTAAAACGATAACCTGTGTTATTTACTGCAGGAAAGTGTGCACTAATAACTCGGGATGTTGCGGCGGCGTTAAAATATGCAAGCAATGTCTAAAGAGGCGAGGGCTGAAAATGAAGATGAGTGATCGGAATACTCGAGAGTTACAACCAACAGAAAAGGCGATCGGGATTGCCTCTAAAGGCCCATTTACGAGGGAAAGATTGTCAGGAAAATGAGGACATTATTTGGGAACTTTTGAGGAATAAATCACGGCCAAAACACTGAGTTTCAAATTAGTTTTATGAAATACATGGTTACAATAGCGATTCAGTTATACGCCTTAGTGACACGCATCATGCATTCACACATACTTGCAGCTAGCTTACAGCACTAAATTCATTCTGCGGTAGAATTGACAAGCATACACTTGTTGTTGCTAGACATGAAATACATGGTTGCCGCAATAATAGATTGATTCTGTTACATGAGTGAGGGGCATGCATTCATTGTAGGATTCTTGTTGCTGAATATTTCATTTTCATATAGAAAGAAAGTGAAATGTAGATGCACATAAGACCACATGGAATGAAGATGAGTGTTTATAGAGGAAATAGGGCTCTGAAAAGGAAGGTGAGTGGTTGGAATACTCGAGAATTACAACCAATAGTAAAAGCGATTGCGATTGCCTCTACTGGTCTATTTCCGAAGGAAAGATTGCCAATAAACGAGGAACGAGGACACTATATGGAAACTTTTGAGGAATAAATCACGGCCGAAGCACTAAGTTTCAAATTAGCTTAATGAAATACACGGTTACAATAGTGATTCAGTTATACGCCTTAGTGGCATGCATTCATACATACTTGCAGCACTAAATTGATTCTGGGTTAGAATTGAGAAGCATACACTCGTTGTTGCTAAACATATCGTTTTCATGTAGAAAGAATGCGAATTGTAGATGCACGTAGGACTACGTGAAATGAGGATGCAGTGTTGAATTCAGGGGGTGGCCAAGGGGGGACATTCTCTCCCGGAGCAATGAGTTGTCTCGCCGGAAGATTTGAGATTTTGTGTTTTCAATGGTCAAAAAGTGCAATTTCTCCCCAGAACTCTATAACGTCCCCCTCCCCCGGAACCACAGAAATCCCTCCCAGATAAAAGTATCTGAATTCAACACTGTGAGGATGAGTGATAGAATTAGTCGAGGCATACAACCAATAGAAAAGGCGACCGCTGTTGCAACTAAAGGTGCATTTACGAATAAACGATTGTCAGAAAAACGTGAGCATTATTTGGGAACTTTCAAAGAATAAATCACGGCCGAAAGTGAAGGTTTACAAAAAGTATTACAGAAGCCTTAGTAAAGGCGATTGCGGTTGCCTCTACAGGCCTATTTCCGAAGGAAATATTGACAGGAAAACGAGGAACGGGGACACTATTTGAAAACTTTTGAGGAATAAATCGCAACCGAAGCACTAAGTTTCAAATTAGTTTCACGAAATACACGGTTGCAATAATAGCTTGATTCGGTTACATGGCTGAGGGACATGCATTCAATGTAGGCTTTTTGTAGTTGAATTTTCATTTTCATACAGAAAGAATGGGAACTGTACATGCACGAAAGACCACATGAAACGAAGATGTCTAAATAAGCAAGGGCTGAAAATGAAGATGAGTAATCGAAATACTCGAAATATGCAATCATTGTTCGGACATTGAACTTGTTTGGTCACACTTAAATTCTCTAAACCACCCACAAATTAATGTTCCGATGGAGGAGATATGCTGTAATATCTTGATGACGTCTTATCATCTCTTCCACATTCACTTCGCGGTCATCAGACAGAAACATTACGGTGGATTTTCTTTATTTTTGTGTTTTCTTCAGCTGGTGCTTCAACTGGACGTCCAGAACTTGCAGCATCTTTAGTGCTTGTACGGTCACATTTAAATTCTCTAAAACATCCAGAAATGGATGTTTCGATGGAGGAGATGTGCTGTAATATTTTGATGATGTCTATCATGTCTCTCACTTTCACTTTGCGGTCATAGGAAACATTGCGGTGGATTTTCTTTATTTTTGTGTTTTCTTCACTTGATGGTTCAATTGGACGTCCAGAACTTGTAGCATCATTTGTGCTTGTACGGTCACATTTAAATTCTCTAAACCATCCAGAAATGAATGTTTCGATGGAGGGGATATACTGTAATATCTTGATGATGTCTATCATGTCTCTCCTTTTCACTTTGCGGTCATCGGAAACATTACGTTGGATTTTCTTTATTTTTGTATTTTCTTCAGTTGATGGTGCAATTAGACGTCCAGAACTTGCAGCATCTTTTGTGCTTGTACGTACGGTCACATTTAAACTCTCTAAACCATCCAGAAATTAGTGTTTCGATGGAGGGGATGTACTGTAATATCTTGATTATGTCTATCATGTCTCTCACTTTCACTTTGCGGTCATCGGAAACACTGCGGTGGATTTTCTTTATTTTTGTGTCTTCTTCTGTTGATGCTTCAATTGGACGTCCAGAACTCTCTAAATCATCCAAAAATGAATTTTTCGATGGAAAGGATGTGCTGTAATATCTTGACGATGTCTCTCATCTCTCTCATTTTCCCTTTGCGGTCATCGGAACCATTGCGGTGGATTTTCTTTATTTTTGTGTTTTCTTCACTTGATGGTTCAATTGGACGTCCAGAACTTGTAGCATCCTTTGTGCTTGTACGGTCACATTTAAATTCTCTAAACCATCCAGAAATGAATGTTTCGATGGAGGGAATGTGCTCTAATATCTTGATGATGCCTATCATCTCTTTCAATTGCCCTTTGCATTGGATTTTCTTTATTTTTGTGTTTTCTTCAGTTGATGGTTCAATTGCACTTTCAGCATTTTTTTCACCTGTATGATCACATTTAAGGGTGTTCTCAAATCGAAAAGGGCAACTTTCTGACATAAGTTTTAATTTATTTTTGATCAAAAATGCATGAAACTAGCTGGGGTTGTTCAGAAACTATGTCATCGAGCTGTTTTTTCAATTTTTTTGCAAACGCAATAGATCTTTCAGAAAATAATGTCAAAGTGGGCGTTTTGAACCGAATTTCCGCACGAAGGGAGAAAGAGCACTCAAGAGCGGGCGAAAAACGTGTTTGTCACGTGATCGAATTCGCTTATAACTCGATAGGTAATTGATTGACCCAAAAATGAAAAAAACAGTTCCATTCCAAATCGCTTCCATGGCCAGGCTTTTCAATTTTATATCTTTCCGTTAAAAAATGAATTTGTAAATATGTCAAAACGTTTTTCGCTTGTTGAGCAGAGCAGTTAAGAACAGCCTTAAATTCTCTAAAGCATCCACAAATGAATGTTTCGATGGAGAAGATGTGCTGTAATTCTTTGCAACCCATTTTGTGTTCGGATGGTGTTTTTCTTTGCCAAAAGACAATGTTTAACACGAAATTCTTTTTGGTCGATGTCTTCACAAAAGCAGAAGTCGCGTCATTTTTACAACTGCAACTCATAAAGAAACGGTCGAAATGTTATGACAATTTGATTTGAATCTTTTGAAAACTAACAATTTTTAAAAATTATATGGATATTTCCCGCCGTTGGTTGATTTGATACTGTTACTTTGTGACGAGTCCCGTGATGAGTGGTATGTTACATTTTATCTTTTGTCCATCAAAATTAAGTTTTTATGTGCTAAACTTAAAATTTAATGGTTTTAGACTTAATTTTAACATTTATTATTAAAAAGAAGAAACAAAATGAAAAGAAAACAAACATGTTCTTGAAAAAAGTGAAAGACTTGAAAGGAATTAAATTCTTAAGCATTGGTACTTTTCTTTAAGTATTAGATTTTATTATTAAAAAAAAAAAAAAAGTTTATGCAATTTTAAATGTTCTTTGACTAATAAAATCTTTAAGAAACAACTCTCATTTTCTTTAGAAACAAAATACCGAATAGAATTAAATTCCAAAACACTTGTGGAAAATAATTTCCAGGGGAAAAAAAATATTCATTTATTTATCGAAATCGTATAAAACAACATCCATTCTATACTATAATGCAATGTTCGAAATTCTTTCTCCTTTCTATTGAAAGAAAAGTTTTCAAACAAGACAAAAATTACGCGCAGGCAGGGAAACTAATTTATTTTCTAAACCTGCACGTGGGATGAAATACTGCAGACAAGACAAGCTCGGAGCGCAGCAAGCAAGCAAGAAAATACATCCACTAACAAAATTTCCAACTGCGGTTAGCCATTATGGCAACCATTTATCCCCGAAGATTGGCGCCAAATTTTGAAACCAAAGTGCTGGAATCCCAGTTATTAGCCTTGTATAACGTTCCCTAAGTACTAAAAGTGAATCACTAAAGCCAGTCATTGATGTCGCATTAAGAAACTAAGTGAAGAATTGTGGTCGACCGAACATCAAATATTCACCAGTGAAAGACGATTATAAGCATTGGTTTCATGAAAGTTTAATAGGTTTGGAACAATACGAGAGGTAGGCAGTCATAAAGCCCCCGCTCATTAATGTCGCAGCCCTTTGAGGCCAATTAAATAACGCCCCAACCAGAAAAGCCCCGACGAAGTAATAATTTTGCCATTTTGCGGTTGGCTGCCATTATGAATCTCAATGCAGCCGTCTTTTGTTTTGTTTTGCAATAAAAATACTTTTTCTCCGGTAACAGTTGTTAAAGTTACTATTATGTGTCTTTGTTGTAGAAGTGTTTTTGCACTAGGTTGAAGGCAAATATAACAAAATAGAAGAATGTATTTCATTTTAATCTGATCGAACGATGTAATATTTTTCCATTAGCAGTTCGTTTTCGTTCGGTTAATTGCAGAAGTTTTGTCTGGAAGCCTAGCGAATTTTTCCGGTGTTAGTAATTAGGAAATAATACCACGTTTTCTAAAAAAATATATATGTAATTCTCAGAATAGAGGATTTTTCTTTTCCTATTGTATAGGAATTTCATGTTGGAGTTTAAGTGGCCTATCAAGCCAAAAGCACCCCATTCTCGATAGCAGGAATTCGCTGTCTCATATTTAAACAATTAGAAAAAATCTCTTGTGGCTATGCTGCTTTTGAAATGGAAATAGGTAAAATGCTCTTACCTGGGATTCATCAATATCGCGATGACGTATAACTTCATCGGTGTGGCGTGGTCAGGGATTTATCCAAAAGCTTCTTGAAGAAATTATTTTTATTTTATTTTGTGAAGCATTATTTATCCTTTGAAGTATCCTTTGAGAGCTTAATATGAATCGCTAAATCCATGGGAAGATATAATGTAATATGAATTAGTATTGTGTGTTTTTACGATAAAGAAAGATTCAACTTTTAGCTTTAAATACTTATAATTAAACATATTACTGGAGTATAAAAAACTCCGTGTTAACAGAGAAACTACATGATTAAGAGTGATAATACATAAAGCTGCTAAAACACATATTCGCAGCGTAGAAAAAATATATAATAATTAAAGGTGTCTGGCAACAGTCAAAATGTTCAGATGTTCCTTTTAGTTACATATTAGTGATGAAATCTTAGTTATTAGAACATATGCTTTAGAGAGTTACTCAAGTGGTCTGTAATAGCACTCATTATCAAATGCGGAAGTAAAGAAACAGTTCGTAAATTTGCTTGTTAAAATGATCTGTGTTTAGTAACAAGTTCTTTCTTTTCCTTTTTTTAATCACTTTTAGGAGTTGCCGAAGAACATCTGGGGAATTAAATTTAACACCCCTCCTTAATCTCCTCAGATGGATAAGGTAACAAGTTCATAGTCTTGATGTCACACAAAAGTTGAGGTTTGGGTGTGGGCTTCGTCAAGCAGTCAGCAATCATGTATTGCGTGGGACAATATTTTAATTCGATAATTTTATCCTCCTTTAATTGTCTTATGGCGTGAAAGCGGATATCAATGTGTTTTGTCCGCTTCGAAAATTTTTCATTTTCTATCATCTTTATACTGCTTTGGTTGTCATGGTAAAGTAAAATAGGTTTTACTTGATACAAGTTAAGATCTTCTAGCAGTTTTAATAGCCATAAAATTTCTTGTCCTGCGGTTGCTGCAGCAACATATTCCGCTTCAGCGGAAGAATATGCAATGCTTGACTGTAATTTTGTAGTCCATTGAATGGGATTATCACCCAGAAAAAAAATATTGCCGGTGGTTGATTTTCTATTTTTAGTGTCCCCAGCCCAATCAGCATCAGCATACGCGATGAGTATTGGTGGTTTATTTTTACTTATTGTTAGGCATAGGTTTTTTGTGCAATTGAGGTAAATAATAATTCTTTTTGCCGCTTTCCAATCCTTCTCGCGTGGCGTTGCACTTCTCCTACTGAGTATATTTACTGGTGCCATAATGTCGGGTCGAGTGACTGTGGCAATATACAAAAGCGAACCGATCGCTTGCCTAAACTTTGTATTGTTCGGAAGTAAATTGTCGCTATCTTCTAATTTATAGAAACCTACTTCCATTGGTGTACCAATAGGTCTTGCATCTGTTAAATTTAACTTTCTAACCAAATCTTCTATTTTTGACTTTTGGTTTAATTTGTAACCATCATTCGTTTTGATTATGTTGGTTCCTAGGTACTGACTTATTTCGCCTAAGTCTTTTACTCCGTACTCATTTTGCAATTGTTTTATTACATCTTTAATTATTTCACTTTTACTCGCGATTAAAATATCGTCAACGTAGACGATGATATAAGTGAAATTTTCCTTTTCTTTTCTAGTAAACAAACATGAGTCAGCAGTGCTTTGCACAAAATTCATGTTTTTTAATGATTCTGCGATCTTTTTGTGCCAGGCTCTAGCTGCCTGCTTTAAGCCGTAGATTGTTTTATTCAGTTTACACACTTTGTTTTCACAATTTTTTTCTATAAAACCCTCTGGTTGTTTCATGAAAATTTCTTCTTCTATTTCGCCGTGAAGAAATGCAGTGTCGATGTCAATGTGTTGAACAGAAAGATTTTTATATGCCGCTGAGGCTAAAAATGTGCGGATTGTTGTGTGTGAAACTACGGGTGCGAAGGTTTCATCATAATCTTCGCCGTACTTCTGATTATATCCTTTCGCTACTAAACGGGCCTTGTATTTTTGTACATTTCCTAAATTATCTAACTTTCTCTTAAAAATCCACTTACAACCAATAATTTTCTTATTTGGTGGGGGATCCACTAAGTCCCAAGTTTTATTTTTCTTTAATGAGTGGATTTCTTGTTGAGCGGCTTTGAGCCAATTTTCTTTTTCTACTGGGTTGTTCATGTTTGCTATGTCATAAAAATCGGATGGTTCGAATGTGTCATTTGTTTTTACGTGACATACGTATCTGTCGGGTGGTACCCCTCTATTTGACCTCTGAGACCTTCTCGGTTCTACGTCGGGTTGTTTGGACGCGGTTGGTTCTTCGTCCGAATTACTTAACTCTGTTTGAATGTAGTTGTTGTCATTGTCTGAGTTTTCTACCTCTTCGCTTTCTTTTAAGTTGTTTTCACTATTTTCTATAAATTTAACTGTTCTCGCTATTATTATTTTGTTTTCTTTTGTAAATATACGGTAACCTTTTGATTTGTTGTCATACCCCACAAGTATTCCTTCCTGCGCTCTATCATCTAATTTGTTTCGCTGATGTTTTTGTATATAGGCATAAGCTTTACAGCCGAATGTACGCAGGTAGTGTAAGGTGGGTTTTCGGTTGAACCAAATTTCGAACGGTGTTTTGTTTGTTATTTTGGTTGGTAGCCTATTCTGCAGGTGATTGGCGGTATTTATGGCTTCTCCCCAGAATTTTTGAGGTAAGCCTGCTTCGGAGAGTAGACTCCTAGTCATATCTAATAATGACCTATTCTTTCTTTCCGCTACGCCGTTTTGGCTCGGACAAAATGGTACAGTAAACTGGTGTTGGATACCTCTTGCCCTTAGGTATTCTTCCGTTTGTTTACCTAAATATTCCCCTCCATTATCGGATCTAATAGCTTTAGGGAATCTGCCGAATTGGGTTTTCACCATGGCTACATAATCTTTTAACTTTTCGTGAACTTCATTTTTATGCGAAAGTAAGTAAATTACTGTGAACCTTGAATAGTCGTCTATAAAAGTGACGAACATTGTTTTCCCCCGATAGTAGGTGTACCGATAGATGTGCACACGTCCGTGTGTATCAGATCGAGCACTTTGCCTGTTTTGGGACAGTTTGTTGATTTCGGATATGGGGCATCACTTATTTTTGTTTGGATACATATTTCACACAATGCATTATGATTACAGTTATTTATTTTTATACCGTCTGCTAAGTTTTTATTTATTAATTCTTTTATCGCATTATAGTTACGATGGCCAAGTCGTTTGTGCCAAACTTCTATGCAATTTTTATTTTTACATTCATGTGCAATGTTTACTTTATTAGTTTCAGCGCTTTCTAATAATTCGACTTGATATAAATTATTTTTCATTCTTGCTTCAAGATAAATATTCCCGTTTCGGGATAACGTGCATTTTTCTTTATCGAAAATTAATTTATAGCCATTCTGTGTTGCTTTGCTTACCGATATGAGGTTCGATTCTAATTCTGGTACGTATAATACTTCTTTTAATGTGATTGTGTTTATCCCTCCATCGGATGTTTTTGTTTTAAATGTCGTTTCACCTGTACCGTGTGAATTCAGCGTTTTTCCATTGGCAATGATGACTGTCGTCTTTTCAGTGTCGTTAAACTTAGTGAATGCATCTTTACTGTTTAGAATGTGTGTCGATGAACCTGAGTCGATTATCCAGGTTTGTTTTCCTGGTTTCTGGACTAAAAAAGCTGCGTCGCTGCCTTTTCCTGAATTGCCCTGTGTTTTGTTAATCCGAATTGGTTCTGTTTCACGGTTTTTGTTTTCTCTATAATAGTTTGCGTCTTCATAACATAACGATGATGTGTAATACTTGGATTTGTGCGGCTGTTGTTTTTGTGACGGTGAGTAAGTGTTTCTGTTCTTAAGATGCCAGCACTCCCTGTATGTATGGTTTTTTAATTTACAGTATGTGCACTGTTTGTCCTTTTTATTATAGTGTTCAGCCGGAAACTTTTTATGCGTTTTAAACGCTTTTGAGGAATTCTCGCTCTGATCTGTGTTTTCTAAACGTCTTGTATATTCATCAGTGAGTTTTCCTTTTATAAACTCGGAATTAAGTTCATTTTCTGGACGGGCCTCGAGGGCTATAATTAAGGTGTTGTAGCTAGGTGGCAATGAACAAAGTAACAGAGCTGAAATGTGCGAGTCATTAATAGTTTCGCCTATGGCTGAAAGTTTATCAACAAGTTCTAAAATATGTGTAATGTGTTTTATTAGATTGCCGTTTTCTGGGAGTTTTGCTCCGTATAATTTTCTCAGCAAATATAACTTGCTTGAGAGATTGGCCCTTTCATGAATTGTTTTTAAAGCTTGCCAGGTTTCTCTGGCAGTGTTTAAGTGCTTTACATGCACGATCTGTGAGTCTTCAATACTCAAGTTGATAATTGCACGTGCTTTACGGTCCCTCTTCGTCCAGTCCGTGTTAATTGGATCTGGGGGATTTTGTGTTATTACATCAAACAATTCTTCTTTTATTAAAATCATTTCTACGCGAAATTTCCAATTTGAGTAATTTGTCGAATTTAATTTTTCGACAATTTGGACGTCTTTGATCCCTGCCATGTTTATTTTTATTTGTTTATGCGACCAACCTATTTCCTTTTTATTTATTTATTTACTGTAAAATGTAAAATGAACGATTTCTTTTTTTATTATTATTATTACTCACAACCAACAAATTGTTCATTCACTAATTATTTAAATGTTCATTACATAAAACATAAATATATAAATGTTTCTTTTTCATTCACCTTTATATTTCTGGTACAGTAACATTCATAATTTTATTCAATGCAGCATCTTTTTATTTTTTTATTCAGAACAATATTTTTAATATTTATAATCTAAGCCACTATATAAAATTTTTCTTCTTTTTCGCTAAACATGAGCACTTTATCTGTCTCATTAATCTTTTTGTTGGAGTTTAAGTGGCCTATCAAGCCAAAAGCACCCCATTCTCGATAGCAGGAATTCGCTGTCTCATATTTAAACAATTAGAAAAAATCTCTTGTGGCTATGCTGCTTTTGAAATGGAAATAGGTAAAATGCTCTTACCTGGGATTCATCAATATCGCGATGACGTATAACTTCATCGGTGTGGCGTGGTCAGGGATTTATCCAAAAGCTTCTTGAAGAAATTATTTTTATTTTATTTTGTGAAGCATTATTTATCCTTTGAAGTATCCTTTGAGAGCTTAATATGAATCGCTAAATCCATGGGAAGATATAATGTAATATGAATTAGTATTGTGTGTTTTTACGATAAAGAAAGATTCAACTTTTAGCTTTAAATACTTATAATTAAACATATTACTGGAGTATAAAAAACTCCAGGTTAACAGAGAAACTACATGATTAAGAGTGATAATACATAAAGCTGCTAAAACACATATTCGCAGCGTAGAAAAAATATATAATAATTAAAGGTGTCTGGCAACAGTCAAAATGTTCAGATGTTCCTTTTAGTTACATATTAGTGATGAAATCTTAGTTATTAGAACATATGCTTTAGAGAGTTACTCAAGTGGTCTGTAATAGCACTCATTATCAAATGCGGAAGTAAAGAAACAGTTCGTAAATTTGCTTGTTAAAATGATCTGTGTTTAGTAACAAGTTCTTTCTTTTCCTTTTTTTAATCACTTTTAGGAGTTGCCGAAGAACATCTGGGGAATTAAATTTAACATTTCATGTGGGGTAGCTGCTATTATGAATATCGATACAGCCGTCTTTTGTTTTGCTTTGCAATAAAAATACTTTTTCTCCGGTAGCAGTTGTTAAGAGGCTACTTCAGTCAAGTGAAAAGACCCGTTCGCTAATGCTAATCCTATGGAAGAAATTTATAACGATATCTCGGTTGCATTTCAATATTTTTAAAGGATTTCTTTTGCATTAGACAGCTGAGATCGATCTGTACAAAGGTTGTTTTTACTTTTCCGATTTTGTTTACAGATATTTTTTATGGGGGCCGGTTTCGAAAATGAAAACATCCTCATAGAAAAAATCTGCAATGAAAATCGAAAAAGTAAAAAACGGCCTGCATACAGATCAATCTCAGCCATCCAATGCAAAAGAAATCATTCAAAAATATTGAAATGCAACCGAGATATCTTTATAAATTTCTTCCATAGGATTAGTATTAGCGAACGGGTCTTTTCGCCTGACTGAAGTAGCGTCTTAAAGTTACAATTACTACGTGTCTTTGTGGTAGAAAGGTTTTTGCACTAGGTTGAAGGCAAATATAGCAAAATAGAAGAATGTATTTCATTTTAATCTGATCGAACGATGTAATATTTTTTCATTAGCAGTTCGTTTTCGTTCGGTTAATTGCAGAAGTTTTGTCTGGAAGCCTACCGAATTTTTCTGGTGTTAGTAATTACAAAATAATAACCACGTTCTCTAAAATATATATATATGTAATTCTCAGAATAGAGGATTTTTTTTTTTTTTTTTTTTTTTTTTTTTTTAAATAGGAATTTCGTGTGGGCTATCTGCTATTATGAATTTCGATACAGCCATCTTTTGTTTTGTTTTGCAATAAAAATACTTTTTCTCCGGTAGCAGTTGTTAAAGTTACAATTATGTGTCTTTGTTGTAGAAGTGTTTTTGCACTAGGTTGAAGGCAAATATAACAAAATAGAAGAATGTATTTCATTTTATAATATGATCGAACAATGTAATATTTTCCCATTAGCAGTTCGTTTTCGTTCGGTTAATTGCGGGAAATTTTGTCTTGAAGCCGAGCGAATTTTTCTGGTGTTAGTAATTACAAAATAATAACCACATTCTCTAAAAAATATATGTAATTCTCAGAACAGAGGATTTCTTTTATTTTTATTTTATAGGAATTTCGTGTGGGCTGTTATCTGCTATTATGAATTTCGATACAGCCATCTTTTGTTTTGTTTTGCAATAAAAATGCTTTTTCTCCGGTAGCAGTTGTTAAAGTTACAATTATGTGTCTTTGTTGTAGAAGTGTTTTTGCACTAGGTTGAAGGCAAATATAACAAAATAGAAGAATGTATTTCATTTTATAATATGATCGAACGATGTAATATTTTCCCATTAGCAGTTCGTTATCGTTCGGTTAATTGCAGAAGTTTTGTCTTGAAGCCTAGCGAATTTTTCTGGTGTTAGTAATTACAAAATAATAACCACGTTCTCTAAAAAATATATATGTAATTCTCAGAATAGAGGATTTTTTTTTTCTTATTTTATAGTCAATTTCGTGTGGGCTAGCTGCTATTATGAATCTCGATACAGCCATCTTTTGTTTTGTTTTGCAATAAAAATACTTTTTCTCCGGTAGCAGAAGTTAAAGTTACTATTATGTGTCTTTGTTGTAGAAGTGTTTTTGCACTAGGTTGAATGGAAATGTAACAAAATAGAAGAATGTATATTTCATTTTAATCTGATCGAACAATGTAATATTTTCCCCATTAGTAGTTCGTTTTCGTTCGGTTAATTGCAGAAATTTTGTCTTGGAACTTAGAGAATTTTTCTGGTGATAGTAATTAGAAAATAATACCACGTTTTCTAAAAATATATACTATATAATTCTAAGAATAGAAGATTTTTTTTTTTCTTATTTTATAGGAATTTCGCGTGGGCTGCTTCTATAGATCTCAAAGCAGCCATCTTTTGTTTCGTTCAGCAATAAAAATACTTTTTCCATGGAAACAGTTGTGAAAGTTACAATTATGTGTCACTGTTGAAATGTTTTTACATTAGGTTGGAAATAAAATTTTTGATCGAACGATGCAATAGTTTTCTATCAGTAGTTCGTTTTCGTTTGCAGAAGTTTCATCTTGAATTTTCACAATTTTTCTTGTGTGAATAATTAGAAATAATACTGTTTTTGCTGAAAATGTATATGTATTATTAAAATCTTTTTTTTTTTCTTCTTTACCAGAAGTAATGAAAAAAAAAATTAGCTTTTTTTTTTTTTTTTTTTGGTGTGTGTGTTTTAATAAAATTAATGGTAGTAAATAAATAAGGTAGCAAATATCTAATATCTTGGGGGAAAATTTTTTCACCTCTACAAATAGTTTTGAATTAACAGTTAATGCTAAATTTACTGTTCCTTTTAGCAGGTGATTAGAAAGAATTTACACCAACACATTTAGAAGTTAACCTGCAAGGTAAGTTTCTATCTTTGTTGCTGTAAATGTTCTCTGCTCCATATGAAAAAAATATTTGCCGCTGCTAAAACTGTGGTCTTGTTTCTTAATTTTTATAGAGGAGAAAGAATATTTTTTTTTCTTCTTTCTTTAAGGTATTGTTTTTTATCCTTGGCGAATTTGATGGCCGAAATCAGAGGTTAAAGTTTTGCAGTGACTATGCATGTATCATGTACTTTTTTATGAGAGTAAAGCAAATATAACTAGTAATTATATTGCCAAATAAGTTAAAATATTTCGCTATTTTTAAATTATTGCGCGTAATAAAATAGCCATATGACTTATACAAGACTTCCACTTGGTTCGTTTTTTGAACACCACTTTTTTTCAGAGAAAAATCTTCTTTATAATTTTCGTCGAAACTTACCACGAAAATGTCCTTATTGCTGCTGTTGCAGAAACCTACCCCGAATTTTTCTCTTAAGGGGTCAGGTAACCTTTGAACCAACAAAGTACATGGAAAAGTGACCTCTGTAAGAATTGCAGTAATTCTTTAACTAATTAACTTTTAATTATAAAATTGAAAACACATGTTAGGAACGATTTATTTTATCAATCAAAGTTCTTAGAAAAGGTATACACATATATAGTTTTTTTTAATTTATTTTTAAAGATAATACAATTTTTACGAAAGAATTATTCTTGCATGCATTGCGCGCATGATTTTCCCCATTTCAATGGCTGAAACAAGCCAAGATTTTTTTTAATGAGTACAGATATAAAGTGTTTTCAAAATGACCTACAATGGAAAAAATAAAATTTGTAGATCTCGAGAAAGAAAATTTTTTTAGAGACATTCCAAATATCGAATTTTTTTTTATACGAAAGTAGCCGTGAATTCTAAACTTCTAACTTGAGAAACATAATAATAGGTCATTTTGTGCTTTTGTACGTTTAATACATCCACCAAAAATTTCGTGAAATTTTAGGCAACCGTTTTCCAAAAATAATGCGCGCAATGATCAAAATCGCTGTTTTGAGAAAATCGGCTTTAAAGATTGAAAAACCCGTTGATCATATAGCAAAAGCTCAAAGTGTTTTAGACATAACTTCTCTTCTAATGCGAATTTTTGTATGGGGTTTGATTTTAAAGGTTCCCAAAGAATCATATATAATTATAAGCTATTTTAAAAAAATTCGATTTTTGGACGCTTCAAAGGTTACCTGACCCCTTAAAAAATACTGGTTTTTAAAAAAAATTGTTTAAAATGGATACATAATATCATAGAATCCTCATTATAATATTTAATGGCACAGAATAAAAAATGGTGAAACTTCCTTACCCCCTGCTGGATATTTTCGGGAGTGCGCCTGGCCCCGGTGTTCATGGTTGGTATTCTATGAGCAGTTCCACTTGACGCGGGAGGACTGCGGGTCGGATGACACATGTCGAACATGGGCATTGACGGCTCGCCCTTCGACAGTGGGTTGCCATTGATTTGACTCTGGAAAAATAAGACAGAAATAAATCAATTACACAGAACTGAATACAACTATAGCAAATAATATAATTGTCAGTAAAGATCTGAAGCTTAAGAGTGTTCCAAAAGGGCAACTTTCTGACATAAGTTTTAATTTATTTTTGTTCGAACTGGCTGTTGTTGTTGTTTAGAAACTACTATGTCATTGAGCTGTATTTTCCATTTTTTTTGAAAACGCAATAGATCTTTCCGAAAATAGTGTCAAAGTGGGCGTTTTGAACCGAATTTCCGCGCGAAGAAAGAAAAAGCACTCAAGAGGGGGCGAAAAACGTGTTTGTCACGTGATCAAAATCGCTTATAACTCAATAGGTAATTGATTGATTAAAAAAAAAAAAAAAATGGAAAAACAGTTCAATTCCAAATCGCTTCCATGGCCTGGCTTACTAATTTTATACATTTCCGTTAAAAATGAATTTAAATGTGTCAAAACGTTTTGCGCTTGTTAAGCAGAGCAGTTAAGAACAGCCTTAAAGATCTGAAGCTTAAAGACTTGGGCGTACGCAGGGGAGAACAGCAACCCCCTTCTAATTCTTTGGACTTGGGATGCTAAGAGCACAGTATAGCAGGCTGTCGGCAGGAGGAAATCTAGTGAGGGCCAAGATTTTGGACAGATGTGCCTGTCGTCCACAGTAGAGGTCTGCAAGGTCCGAACGAAAGCTATCTTAGCCCGGCCCGACCCGTACAAAAATCAATGAAATCACGTTTTGACATATTTACAAAATCATTTTTTAACGGAAAGGTATAAAATTGGAAAGTCTGGCCATGGAAGCTATTTGGAATTGAACTGTTTTTTCCTTTTTTTGATCAATCAATTACCTATTGAGTTATCAGCGAATTCGATGAATTTTTCGATGGAGAGGATGTGCTGTAATATCTCGGTGATGTCTATCATCTCTCTCATTTTCACTTTGCGGTCATAGGAAACACTGCGGTGGATTTTCTTTATTTTTGTGTTTTCTTCAGTTGATGCTTCAATTGGACATTCAGAACTTGTAGCATCTTTTGTACTTGTACCGTCACATTTAAATTTTCTAAACCATCCAGAAATTAATGTTTCGATAAAGGAGTGCTGTAATATCTTGATGATATCAAAATGTCTACTTTATCACTATTTTCTGAAACATCTATTGCGTTTGCGAAAAAAGGGAAAAAATAGCTCAATTACATAGTTTCTGAACAACAACACCAGCCAGTTTCATGCACTTTCGAACAAAAATAAATTAGAACTTATGTCAGAAAGTTGCCCTTTTGGATTTGAGAACACCCTTAACGTTACAATTAAGATATTTTTTATAGAATACTGCATACATATTTATGAAAAAATTTGACGTTATAGATTCTATATTCTTTAGATTACTTTATGTTCGCAAGCCATAGAATGCAGAATAGCATCAGTATGGTCCATTATGTAGAAAGAAAATGTAAGACTGATTGTGGCCCGAGCAAGTCTGCTGAAATAATTAAGCCCTTGTTCAGATATGATGCAAATGCCGATCTCAACGCTGGACATGCTATGGGTGGGGGGAAAGGGGGGGGGGTTCAGTTCGGAAATACTTCTATATTCCTCTTGTAAGAACATTAAATGTACATCTCCTAGATCTACAAAAAATAATAATAATAATAATAATAATAATAATAATAATAAAAATGAAAAAAAATAAAGATTTGAGTGGCGTTATAAATGTTGCGCAAAATCCCTATAAATTCAAATTTAATTAATTAATTTTAATTGCCAAAATCCTTCTATAATTTATTAAGTGATTGTATAAATCTTCTAATATAGTTTCAAAAATTCACAAAAAACGCTTTAGAAGATGAAATCTTCGTGAATTCATAATTTGGGATATAAAGGGTTAATTATTCTAAAATCCCTTGGGAAAAATAAATTTAGTTAATTAAATTTTAAAATCCAGGAAGGGAAAATGGACCCTCTTGCTTTATTTTACATTTTTTTGTAGAGGCAGAGGTCTACCTCAAACCTGAATTTGGGTTGACTAAAAACAGAAAAGATTATTTCGCCTAGATCCTCAACTAAAATAAAATAAAATAAAATATGCAATAATAATTAAAAAAAAAAAAAAAGCTTACTATTTATTTGTCTTGACGCCTTTTCCGATGGCAATGACATAAATCTGGAAATATTGCAAATCTTCTTTTAAAATTGCTGTGATAATGCAATTAACCAATCATCACATATTAATTATCCCCCAATTTAAAAGCAAAATTCTTCTTTTACAAGAGCATATTTAACTAAAATTTCTTACCCTTTTAAAAATATATATCTCTTCATCTCATTTACAGTTTATAAATGTCATTCTTTTTAATGTTTACCAAATGTTAAGTTGTTAAAAAAAAAAAAAAAAAAAAAAAAACTTTCTTATACTACGCATTATTAACAGTGAAATAACATACTTTTTGTCTCGTACGACGAGTACTTAATTGGTAACCAAATGACTCGGGAATAAAAATATATTCTTCGATCATATTTTTTTTTTTTTTTTTATCAGCAGTAATCTAAAGAATCTAAAACTTTATTGACTTGTCAATGTCGAGCATAAATCTGCAAATGTCATGATTAAAATAAATAAATAAATAAATAAATAAAAAATAGCGCTCTTGTTCTTATACTAGAACAGAAAAACACGATTTCTGTTTTCAATTCATTTTGATTAAAATAGCATTAAAATTTGTTCATATGGAAAAGGTAATTTTTAACTCAGCCGTAAGGGGAACAAAATAATTATGTGATAATTTTGTTAAAAATAAATAAATAAATAAATAAAAATAGGACGGAGTGATAACAGGCAGATGTCTCATTTGTTTATTGAAACCAGGGGAATCTGAAAGATTAAGGCTTATGAAAATAGTAATTAAATTGCTTTTAAATAAATAAAAGGCTTTTTAGCGGAATCGATTGTAAACGACTGGAATTTTTAAAATACAACTTACACAAACACTTTGACAAACTTGAGAGATAAAACTTAACTAACAAGAACTCTGAGTAACGTCGCTTTACGGCTGTTCTCAAATCCAAAGGGTCAACTTTCTGACATAAGTTTTAATTCATTTTTGTTCGGAAACGCATGAAACTAGCAGGTGTTGTTGTTCAGAAGCTATGTCATCGAGCTGTTTTTTTTCGTTTTCTTGTAAACGCAATAGATCTTTCAGAAAATACTGCCAAAGCTGACATTTTGAACTGAACTTCCGAACGAAAGAAGAAAATCCAGCCAATAAGGGGAGAAAAATGCCGTGTGATGTGATCAAAATCGCTTCAAACTCAATAGGTAATTGATTGATCAAAAAATAAAAAATAAAGTTCAATTCCAAATCGCTTCTATGGCCAGATTTTCCAATTTTATATCATCAAACGTTTCGCAAAACGTTTTGACACATTTACAAATTCATTTTTTAACGGAAAGGTACACTGTTAAAACTGGATACTTAAGCAAAATGTACTCATTTTTGAGTACTTTCCGATCTTATAATAGCTCCGAGTACTTAACTCTTAAATTTGAGAAACGCGTGTACTCATTTTTTTGAGTACATACAGGGACTCGAAAATAAGTATGTATAGAAACACACATACGCTATAAGAAGAAAAAAAGCGAAATTACAGAGAACAGACAAACCACCATTTTTAACTGCGAAGAACTACAATTTTTGGAGTAAAGAATAACGAATTTACTATTTTAATTCTTGAAGTTTTGTGTATGAGCCGCCCCGTGATTTGAACCCAAGTCCTCTAGGTGGGAGATCAGTACTGTACTGACTGTGCTATAAGAGCAGTTACCAGCTTCTTCCAAATGACACCTTTTATGAATCAGCGACGGAAGATCGTTAACAGCAGAGATGAATTTTCCCTTTCTTAAATATTCTAATTTCTAATAAAACAATTTTTAAACTAAATTTTCTTCTTTAACATTTCTAATGAAATTGTAAATAAATTTGAAAAGTGTGTATTATAAATTAAAAATTATAACAAAGATAGACATATCTTTAAATAAAAGCTTGGAAATCCCTACTGTCAATTCGGTATAAGAAAAGGGTTTATCAGAAAACTCATATTTTTGAGCACATGGGATTTAAGCATGAATATTAAGAATTTAAAATACAAAATATATGTATTCATTTCTACATACTTTATAAATCAAGTATAAGTATACACAACTTCAAAATATCATGTACTCGTTTCTGAATTAATTGTACTACTCAAAAAAATCGAGTACAAAGAAATTTTCATTTTTAAGTAGATTAATGCTCCTTTTTGAAGCAATTGTACTTAAAAAATATGAGTACATAGAAATGCTCATTTTTAAGAAGATTATTTTAACAATGTACTTCTTTTTGAAACAATTGTACTTAAAAAATACGAGTACATGGAAGTTCTCATTTTTAAGTAAATTATTTTTGACAGTGTATAAAATTGGAAAGCGTGGCCATGGAAGCGATTTGGAATGGAACTGTTTTTTTCCATTTTTTGATCAATCAATTACCTACTGAGTTAGGAGGAATTTCGATCACGTGACAAACACGTTTTTCGCCCGCTGTTGAGTCTCTTTTTTCCTTCGCGCGGAAATTCGGATCAAAACGCCCACTTTGATATTATTTTCTCAAAGATCTATTGCGTTTGCAAAAAAATGGAAAAAACAGCTCAATTACATAGTTTCTGAACAGCAATGTCAGCTAGTTTCATGCATTTTCGAACAAAAATAAATTAAAACTTATGTCAGAACGTTTCTCTTTTGGATTTGAGAACACCCTTAAGGCTGTTTTCCCCGCTCAACAAGCGGTTTTCCCAACTCTACAAACGGTTTCCTCTGCTAAACAACGCGAAACTTTCTGGCATATTTTCTGGTTCATTTTTAATCATAAAAGCATGGTACCTGCTAGGGATGCACCGAATATTCGGTATCTATTCGGTATTCGGCCATGTTGCCGAATATTCGGTTTGGCCGAATATCAAACTATTCGGTATGCCGAATATTCGACTTGGCGGAATAGCAAACTATTCGGCCTACCGAATACTTAAGGAAAACTTTTTAAACATATTTTTAAAAACTTTATACAACTTCTACATTTAACAATCAACTTACAAAGATATTCAGAATAATTAGAAACAGAATCATATTTAAATAAAAGAGAATGTTTTTACATTATTTATTTGCTGTTTGTTAAGTATTATTTAAGAAAATTAACCAATCACGAGGATTTTCATAGAAATTAATTATGTACAAATGCAAGTTCCTAAATTTTGTCCAGCAAATAATCTGTTTCTTACTAAGATTTTAAGAACAATTTTACAATCTCTGAAAATGATTGTCCACTCCAGACACCTATCTAGGATGCATTTAAAAACTTCCTTGCTTAATCAAAGGGAGTAGAACAATTATTCTTGCTAAGCTGCCACCATATAAAATTTAAATTGATTTGTATTGTATTTGTTTACTTTTACTTTAGTCTCTTCCTGACAAACAAATACTGGATCCTCAGGCATGAAAGCGGGAAATGGAAAAAAAGGTGGAAATTTTTTTCATCTATACAACGGTAGCAAATTTTTAACAGGATATATTTTAACAGGAATTTATACAATGAAATGAAATATAATTGTACATATGATTGTTAATTTTCTTTTTGTAACTTAGAAATTACTTAATAAATAAACTAACAAAAATTATATAGTTTCATTGAATCAAAAAAAGAGAATGGAAGGCAGATTACTAAAAGTATAAATCAAAAGATATATCTGATGAATTTATGTGAAGTGCAGTGATTTTTTTTTTTTTTAAACATATATTCTGGGTGGTTTGGTTGCTTAAGATTTTCTCTCTCTCTCTGTTTTCTAATAGTGAAAAAAATTCTCCATGCTAAATATATGCACATCAAAGTTATCCTTGCTCCAGAAATACATCACTGAAACTACCCCAAAAAGTTGTATAAATGGAATAAAATATTCTATTTCAAAAAAGAACCTTATGTAAACTTCCTTTCCCTTTTAAAATGTAAGAAAAATTCACTCGGGAACGACATCTCAATCAACTTCATTTACCTAATTTTGAGATGGTCATAGAATAAGCTGACCTTTTATTTAATAGCTCTTCTACACAGCAGCTCAGAAATTCTAAGTGTTTAAACAGACTAAATGTCTGAAGAGTAAATTTACCAGACCTCCCCCCCCCCCCCCTATATGCTTTCAAAATTTTCTTTGCATTTTTGCATTAATCCAGAGAATGACCAAAATTGTATTGAAAAAGGTGGAATTCCTCTTTTATCCCTGGATCCTGTACAATTTTCCTTCCAATTTTTTCACCATTTCTCTTTGATTTTAAAATGTTTCTTTTAGAATTAAAAAAAAATTTATTTATCTGTTTAATTCTCGGAAGAAGCCACGAAATTAAAAATTTTACTAATTTAAAAAGTTTTATAACTATCCTCTTCTTAAATAACTCAAAGTAGATTTTTTTCAGTATAAAGTTTACTTTTAAAAAGCTCTTGTTTATTAAAATGTAAGTTTCTGTATTGAATAGTATGTAAAATTGCTTTAAAATTTAATATTTTAATGCCTTTAAACTTTGAAATATAAAAGTATTCGACAAGCCGAATATTCGGTATTCGGTATTTGGCCAAAATCACTATTCGGTGCATCCCTAGTACTTGCAGGTATCAATATTGAAATGCTTTGTAATCGAACAGGTTTTTTACCCCGATAAATGAATTACGCTTTGATTTATAAACGATTGTCGTTACAGGGCAGCTGTTATTTTCCTTTCCTGCTCTGTCGCGCCCGGAATGTCGATTCAAAACGCTAATTTTGACAGCCTTTTCTAAACTAAGTTTCTTAATAAACGCACCTGCCAATCTGATACTGTTGCGAATTAAAAATGAATTAAACTGTGTCAAAAAATAGGACATTTGGATTTGAGAACATCTTTAAAAATGCTTTGCCATCTTATTACTAATACCATTCCAAAGTATGGTTATCGATAGAGATCGGCCGAAAATTTGGTTTCGTTTTCCTGCCGAAAATTCACTTTCGGCGAAAATGCTGCCGAAAATTCGCCGGACCGAAACTACCTCTTTTCCAAAAATCTCGTTTCTTCCTTCGGAAATTTTCAACATCATCTCAAATAAGACACTCTTTATTTATTACCGTATTTTATGGAAGAAACGCCGCACTCCTCAAATTGGCCTGAATAAACTTAAAAATATCATAATCGACGCACCCGTTGTAAATGCCGCATCCGTCGGAACGCTACTTTTGTCGACAGCCTCACATTGACCAAACTTTAATGAAAGTTTTCTGAGCAGTGTAGGATGCCTCGTTTTTAATATCTTAAGATATGTGAAGTTTTATTTAAAATATTTAAATCCGATTTTAAATATTTTTATGAATTTTTAAATTAAGGAAACTCAGTTGGTATTTAAAAAAAAAAAATCGTAAACGTCGCACATGGCGTAAACGCCACACTTGGAGAAAAAAAATTAACTTTTAAACTCATAAACGCCGCGGCGTTTCTTCCATAAAATACAGTACTATGAACTTCACTGTTTATAATTATAAGCCATGACTGACTCAAGACGTGAGTGCAAATTATAAAGCAAGCAATGCCTATAGGACTAAACTTTGAAGACGCTTTTCACGTGCTCATTAAAAGCTGCAGACTTAACATAAATAGAAAATGTTTGGTATTTCTGGATTTAGAAATGTTTCGAATACTGTTTGAGAAAGTTCTGGTATAACAGATGATCATTTACATCATAACAAAAGATAAATCGAGGAATGGATACCTAAAACATTTTTAAATTAGATGAAATTCGTATAATTAGAAAATCATTCTGTGTCATTGGTGAATTAATTACATTTTATTTTATGTGAAAATAAAAATTTTGGGTCAAAGGTACAGACAGCCATCTTGGGCTACACGTATAATTAATTAATAATTATGTATATTTATGTATGGATTAATTACTTTAAATTTTTTTTTGACTTTTTCGTTTTCGGCCGAAAAAAAGAAGATTACCGAAATTCGGTTTCGGTCCTATAAATCCGTTTAGTTATTGATACTTTAAATTGCGGGAGGTTTGACTTTAAATTAAAATAAATTAAGTAAAAAGATGGTGAATAAGAATAACTCACCTGAAGCTCGATTATTTGCTGTTGTTGTTGAACTAATTGTTGCTGTTGTTTTTCTATTAATTCCTGACGTTCTTTTTGTATCATTGCGTTCTTTTCCGTACTTTGCTCTAACTGTAATGGAAAGAAAAAATACTTATTAGAGACAGATGTCTTTCTTTTATTTTCGACATAAAAGCAAACAATAAAATGCATAATCATATTTCAGTTTTAAAGAGACGATACAACGATCATGAAAATATGAATTGTGATAGCGAAAATTACGTTATTCTGTGATGAAATTTCAATGTCAATGTGTTTTGTTTTGGAAAATTATCTTTAACCAATTTTAAAAAGTCAATGAATTTTATAATTTTTTGCGAATGAAATTTCAAGATTACTCATTACACAATATAGTTTTAAAATTCAGTTTTCACCTTTACAAAGCTAACATGAAATGCCGCGAGGAGTTGTGTTTTGGAAAATTATCTTTAACTATTTTTGAAAAGTCAATGAATTTTATAATTTTTTGCGAATGAAATTTCAATATTACTCATTACCAGGGGCCGATACAGGTTTTTTTTCCTTGGGGCCCATTTTTTGAAAAATAAAAGTTATTTTTGTGAAATTTATTATTTTTTTGTGAAAAATAACATTTTGTCATCAAAGATGAAATACAGTTTCTCATTCGAACCAAACGTTTATTAATCTAATAACTTCTTTAAATCCTTCAACTGAAGTTTTCAATTCTGATGAGATTATTTTGTTTAATTATTAAACATTTTGATAAAAATAATCAATGAAAAGGATGGAATTTTTATGGAATTGAATTTTGTGAAGGGGCCTGTTTTATTGAAAAGAATTTTGTGAAGGGGCCTGTTTTATTGAAAAGAATTTTGTGAAAGGGCCTGTTTTATTGAAAGGAATTTTGTGAAGGGGCCTGTTTTATTGAAAGGAATTTTGTGAAGGGGCCTGTTTTATGAAATGGATTTTTGTGAAGGAGCCCTAAATAGGCCACAAATTTTGTTTGTATCGACCACTGATTACACAACATAGGTTTTAAAATTCAGTTTTCACCTCTACAAAGCTAACATGAAATGCCACGACGTGTTGTGTTTTTGAAAATTATCTTTAACTATTTTTGAAAAGTCAATGAATTTTATATTTTTTTGCGAATTAAATTTCAATATTACTCATAACACAACATGGGTTTTAAAATTCAGTTTTCGCCTTTACAAAGCTAACATGAAATGCCGCGACGTGTTGTGTTTTTGAAAATTATCTTTAACTATATTTTTGAAAAGCCAATGAATTTTATAATTTTTTGCGAATGAAATTTCAAGATTACTCATTACAGAATATAGTTTTTAAAATTCAGTTTTCACCTTTATGCAAAGTTAACATGAAATGCCGACGTGTTGTGTTTTTGAATATTATCTTTATTTTTGAAAAGTCACTGAGTTTTATAATTTTTTGCGAATGAAATTTCAAGACTACTTGTTACACAATACAAATTCAGTTTTCACCTTTACAAAGCTAACATGAAATGCCGATGCGTTGTGTTTTTGAAAATTATCCTTAACTATTTTTGAAAAATCAATGAATTTTATAATTTTCAGCCCTTTAAACTTTTCGGAAATAATTTATGTAAATGCAATACGTATTGGATACGTATTAGAAGCCAAATTTGTAAAGATGTACGCTAAATTTTGAAAAACATATTATGTAGGAATAATCCTGTAATGAAATTTCCCGGTAAATATGGGATTTAAATCAGTTCTAAAAAAAAAAAAAAAAAAGAAAGAAAAAATATATTCCTCGTTCAACAACGCGAAATTTTGATTCATTTTTAAATATAAAAGCATGAAACTTGTTGGTATGACTACTGAAATTATTTGTAATAGAGCAGTTTTTTTTTTGTATTTTTTTCTCCAATAAATGAATTACATCTGGAGCTATAAAAGCGATTGCTGTCTACAGTAATTTTCCTTTCCTGTGTTGTCGCGTCCGGAAAATCGGTTCAAAACGCCAACTTTCGCAGCATTTTCTGAAACATCTGCAAAATGCTTTTCAAAAAAGGAATTGATTTTTAAGAAAAACCACGATCGGAATATAGCTAATTATAATACAAAAAAAATATTGAAATCGTTTCCGTAGTTACCGAGGAAAACAAATACGTTAATATCAATTGTTTTCCATAGGTTTTCACAACTGTTGTTCTTCAACAAATTCAGACTTCATTACAAATTTACACTGCGTGCACATTAAAATTATTCTATTAAGTTCTTAAGTTATTATATTAATTCTAAATGCAATTATTATTTATGTTTCAAAGGATTTAAAGTCATTTAACACGTTCATTAACACTTTAAATTCAAAGCGCATCATAATACGGCAGCAGAAAAGATTATAAGATATAAATTATAGCTGGATTATCTAGAATATAAATTAAAACGCGGACTTTTTTTTTTTTTTTTCCTCCTTCCTTTATTCATATTTTTTTATTTTTTAATTGTTTTCCATAAGTTTTCACAACTGTTGTTCTTCAACAAATTCAGACTTCATTACAAATTTACACTGCGTGCACATTAAAATTATTCTATTAAGTTCTTAAGTTATTATATTAATTCTAAATGCAATTATTATTTATGTTTCAAAGGATTAAAGTCATTTAACACGTTCATTAACACTTTAAATTCAAAGCGCATCATAATACGGCAGCAGAAAAGATTATAAGATATAAATTATAGCTGGATTATCTAGAATATAAATTAAAACGCGGACTTTTTTTTTTTTTTTTCCTCCTTCCTTTATTCATATTTTTTTATTTTTTAATTGTTTTCCATAAGTTTTCACAACTGTTGTTCTTCAACAAATTCAGACTTCATTACAAATTTACACTGCGTGCACATTAAAATTATTCTATTAAGTTCTTAAGTTATTATATTAATTCTAAATGCAATTATTATTTATGTTTCAAAGGATTAAAGTCATTTAACACGTTCATTAACACTTTAAATTCAAAGCGCATCATAATACGGCAGCAGAAAAGATTATAAGATATAAATTATAGCTGGATTATCTAGAATATAAATTAAAACGCGGACTTTTTTTTTTTTTTTCCTCCTTCCTTTATTCATATTTTTTTATTTTTTAATTGTTTTCCATAAGTTTTCACAACTGTTGTTCTTCAACAAATTCAGACTTCATTACAAATTTACACTGCGTGCACATTAAAATTATTCTATTAAGTTCTTAAGTTATTATATTAATTCTAAATGCAATTATTATTTATGTTTCAAAGGATTAAAGTCATTTAACACGTTCATTAACACTTTAAATTCAAAGCGCATCATAATACGGCAGCAGAAAAGATTATAAGATATAAATTATAGCTGGATTATCTAGAATATAAATTAAAACGCGGACTTTTTTTTTTTTTCCTCCTTCCTTTATTCATATTTTTTTATTTTTTAATTGTTTTCCATAAGTTTTCACAACTGTTGTTCTTCAACAAATTCAGACTTCATTACAAATTTACACTGCGTGCACATTAAAATTATTCTATTAAGTTCTTAAGTTATTATATTAATTCTAAATGCAATTATTATTTATGTTTCAAAGGATTAAAGTCATTTAACACGTTCATTAACACTTTAAATTCAAAGCGCATCATAATACGGCAGCAGAAAAGATTATAAGATATAAATTATAGCTGGATTATCTAGAATATAAATTAAAACGCGGACTTTTTTTTTTTTTTTCCTCCTTCCTTTATTCATATTTTTTTATTTTTTAATTGTTTTCCATAAGTTTTCACAACTGTTGTTCTTCAACAAATTCAGACTTCATTACAAATTTACACTGCGTGCACATTAAAATTATTCTATTAAGTTCTTAAGTTATTATATTAATTCTAAATGCAATTATTATTTATGTTTCAAAGGATTAAAGTCATTTAACACGTTCATTAACACTTTAAATTCAAAGCGCATCATAATACGGCAGCAGAAAAGATTATAAGATATAAATTATAGCTGGATTATCTAGAATATAAATTAAAACGCGGACTTTTTTTTTTTTTTTCCTCCTTCCTTTATTCATATTTTTTTATTTTTTTATTGTTTTCCATAAGTTTTCACAACTGTTGTTCTTCAACAAATTCAGACTTCATTACAAATTTACACTGCGTGCACATTAAAATTATTCTATTAAGTTCTTAAGTTATTATATTAATTCTAAATGCAATTATTATTTATGTTTCAAAGGATTAAAGTCATTTAACACGTTCATTAACACTTTAAATTCAAAGCGCATCATAATACGGCAGCAGAAAAGATTATAAGATATAAATTATAGCTGGATTATCTAGAATATAAATTAAAACGCGGACTTTTTTTTTTTTTTCCTCCTTCCTTTATTCATATTTTTTTATTTTTTGATTACTGCACACTCAGATCAAAATTTTTAAGCGTGAGAAAAAAAATTTAAACGCTTATAAAAATTGGAAATGAAATTTGTTGAATTTTGTTGCAAAATGAGATTTAAAAAATTTTAATTTTAAATTATAAAATCTTTGCGGTTGAATAAAAATTACGTGGTTTAAAAATCCATAAAATAGAAAAACTTAACTAGGCATTATCAAAACAATGATAAAATATATATAATCCATTCTCTGCAAACTGAGGACGGTATGCTAAAGACTATCGAAACTAGTCTGCTCAAAGTTTGCATATTCTGCGTTTTTAACTTTGCTTTTAAATTTATATAATACAAGTAACTCTAAATACCGTTAAACGGCAGTTTTGGTCCAGCTAAATAACACTAAAAAATTTATGCTTTTCTCAAATCCAAAAGGGCAACTTTTTGTCATAAGTTTTAATTTATTTTTGTTCGGAAATGCATGAAACTAGCAGGTGTTGTTGTTCAGAAACTATATAATCGAACTGTGAACTTTTTCTTTCTTTCGTTCTTTCTTTCTTTCTTTCTTTCTTTTTTTTTTTTTTTTTTTTTTTTTTTTTTTTTTGCAAACGCAATAGATTTTTTAAAAAATAGTGACAAAAGGGGAGTTTTGAACGGAATTTCTGAGCGAAAGAAGAATAACTACTCAAGGAAGGGTGAAAAACGTCTTTGTCACGTAATCAAAATTGCTTATAACTCAATAGGTAATTTATTTATCAAAAAATGGAAAACATAGTTCGATTCCAAATCGCTCCCATAGTCAGGCCTTCCAATTTTATATCTTTCAGTTAAAAAAAAAAAAAAAGAATTTGTAAACGTGTCAAAACATTTTGTGCTTGTTGAGCAGAGCAGTTGCGAAAAGACAAAAAAAAAAAAAAAAGAGAGAGAGAAGAAAAGAAAGAAAGAAAAGATAAAGAAAAAAAAAATTACCGACACTCAAAATGGTTTTGGGCTCTGGTTCTCAAATACCCTGCTCAACAATCCTAAACTTTCTGACACCATTCCTGACTCAGTTTTAAACGTAAAGACATAAAATTGGCAGAGCTGACCATTGAAGCAATTTGGAATCGAATTGAGTTTTCCATTTTTTTGATAAATATATTATCGAGTGAAAAGCAAGTTTGGTTATGTGACAACTTGTGTTTCTACTGTCTCCTGGTGTCGTGTGCGAAAATTCGGTTCAAAACGACCACCTTGGTAGTATTCTCTGAAAGATCCTTTGCGTTTATCAAAAAATGGAAAACGTCTTTCGAATACATAGTTTCTGAATAAGAACACCTGCCAGTTTCACGCGTTACCGAACAAAAATGAATTAGAAAATGTGTCAGAAAGTAGCCTCCTTGGATTTACGAGTCGGAGTCGGGCCCATTTTTGAGCGAAAGAGTCGGAGTCGTCCATTTTTCCCACCGACTCCGCAGCCCTGTACTACACTCACTTGCTAATGTGAATCCTATGTAGGAATTTTTTTTTTAATATCCCGTTTGCATTTCAGTATTTTTAAATGATTTAAAAAAAAAGACATATAAACAAAAGGCAAAATAAAAAACGGCCTTTATAGAAATCAACTTCAGTTATCAAATGCGAAAATAAATAAAAAAATATTTAAAAATATCGGAATGCAAACCAGATATTAAAAAAAAAATTCTTTCACGGGATTAACATTAGCCAAGGGGTGAAGTAGCCGCTGTTCTTAACAGCTCTGCTCAACAAGCGCAAAACGTTCTGACACATTTATAAATTCATTTTTTAACGGAAAGGTATAAAATTGGAAAGTCTGACCATGGAAGAGATTTGGAATCGAACTGTTTTTTCCATTTTATAATCAAGAAATTAGCTATTGAGTTATAAGTGATTTTGATCACGTGACACGGCAATTTTCTCCCCTTACTGACTGGATTTTCTTCTTTCGTTCGGAAGTTCGGTTCGAAATGCCAACTTTGGCAGTATTTTCTGAAAGATCTGTTGCGTTTACAAGAAAACGGAAAAGACAGTTCGATGACATACTTTCTGAATAACAACATCTTCTAGTTTCATGCATTTCCGAATAAAAATGAATTAAAACTTATGTCAGAAAGACCCTTTGGATTTGAGAACAGCATTAACAGCATTCAGCTCGAAGATGAAACCTCTTCTATGATTATTAGATATTCAAATTAGACGTTACACGAGCAGAAAATTTCAGGTCCAGATGTAGATGAAAGCTACTTTGTGTCTGTCCTAACTAAAAGTTCAGCTCGTTCCTGTTTATTTTTTTTATATTTTTGGACAAAAATTAATGAGGTCAAGCTCGACTCCATATTTTAATCAACATTATTCTAGATTTACTTAGACGTTAAATTAAATGAAAACTCATGCGAAAAAAAAATCAAGTTCCGAGGAAAAAAAAAAAAGATTTGTAAGAATATTTCTTTGTAATTTATTAAACAAAAATAAATTTCTAAAGATTCCATTAAGGGTGTACTCAAATTCAAAAGGGCAACTTTCTGATATAAGTTTTAATTTATTTTTGTTCGAAAATGCATGAAACTAACTGTTGTTGTTGTTCAGAAACTATGTCATTGAGCTGTTTTTCCATTTTTTTGCAAACGCAATAGATCTTTCAAAAAATAGTGTCAAAGCGGGCGTTTTGAACCGAATTTTCGCGCAAAGGAAGAATGAGCACTCAAGAGCGGCGAAAAACGTGTTTGTCACGTGATCAAATTCGCTTATAACTCAATAGGTATTTGATTGATCAAAAAATGGAAAAAACAGTTCAATTCCAAATCGCTTCCATGGACAGGCTTTCCAATTTTACACCTTTCCGTTAAAAAATGAATTTGTAAATGTGTCAAAACGTTTTGCACTTGTTGAGCAGAGCAGTTATAGAACAGCCTTAAACAAAACTGTACAATGCCAATATCATTATATCCTCCTGTATCCCACATACACGCATTTTATACTGCGGAACTTTATTTTTAAAATTAGTAGCAGAGGTCTTGTCCAGTTTTCTTACGGGGTCATCTTTTTGTGTGTGTGTGTGTGAGAGAGAAATGGGAACAAGTTTTTATATTTGTGAAAAATCTAGTCATAATTCTGTGAATTTGAAATAATTGTTATATTCAGGTTCTTGTTTATACATTTTTGTAAAATACTCGTATAAGTAAAAGTGACAAGTCAGATTTTATTTTTAAATTATTAAATTTTTGAAAAGGTTCACTTTAGAGTTGGAGACAAAGATTTTTGGAAAGGTTCCTGTTTGAAAGTGAAAAGTTTCGTGAAGGGTCCTGTTTTGAGATGAAAAATTTTGTGAAGGTTTCTTTAGAAAAAAATTTATTATTGCCAATTACTATTCCAAATTTTTACTGATTATTCCCAATTTCTTTCTAAACAGATCCTTGACCCTTGAGTAGTATATAATTATTTTTCCCTAATTTATTTCAATTAATTTATTTGGTGAAGCCTGAAAACTGATACCAAATTGCAGAAATCTTTTAATGCTGTATGTAGTTATTTTTCATTAACATTAGAAATTTAGACAACTAGAAAAAGACAGATACAATTAGAAATTGAGTTTCAATCAAGTTTTATAAAAATATTTTAGACCAGAATTTTTATTTAAAATTCTTTAACTTATTTAACTTTTTTCCCCTTTGTATTCCTTAAATTTATTTTATAAAGAGATTTCTGGTTCGAACCGAAATACATTCATTTGGTAGTAGTATGTTGAAATTGTGATGTCTTTCTTCATTTCAATCCACTAGATGGCGCAACAAGCCTTATTCAGAGCTAACCTCAGATACCGAAAACAAAATATTGCTGGATGAAACGTGTGTTTTTAAAATTAAACAATAACATGTTGATAGGCAGAACCAAAAAATTTAAATAAAATAAATATTTGAATTTGAGCGTTAACTATTTTAAATTATTAGTGTTAAAACGATATTATCTTAGCATACTTATAATATTCAACAATTTTATCTGAAACTGAAAATAGAATCTATTTGAAAAAATACTGGTTAGAATATTTCTTATTTTATAATTTATAGTATAATTTATCGACGACGTGAGATAAATTCTTCCCTTCTTACAAGAAACAAACAAACAAAAAAAAACAATTTTTAAATTGCTTTTTAGGTTTTTCTAACAAATTTTTAACCAAAATGGCAACAGAAAAACTGCAAAAACTAAAATAACATTTTATGATTGAAATAAAACACAATAAAACAAATGATGCACATAAAAAAGATATATAGACAGAATCTTTCACACTTATAAAAAATGTTTCAATAATTTAAACGACTGTTAATGCCTTTCTATAGATTAAATTTCATTATTTTATTACGCGTAAAGTATTTATTTAAGGGTGTATTCCAATCCAAATTGCTTATTTTCTGATTCATTTTTTAATTCATTTTTGCCCTCAAACGCATTAAACTGAGAAATTCTCTTATTTAGAAACTACATAATGTGCCGTGATTCTCGATTTTTTGATAAATGCAGAAAATATTCTAAAACATGCTCTCAAATTTGACGTTTTGAACCGAATTTTCCGAAGCGGGACATCTGGGAATGAAAAAAATGGTCAGACTGAGAAAATAATTGTTTAAAAATTAAATTTTAATTAATTGAGCGAAAAATGAAATCACACGGCCTCTTAAACATCTCTTCAAAAATCACCTCAGCAAGTTTCATGTTTTTACTTTTAAAAATGAGTCTGAAAATGTCTCAGAGAATTTCGAGCTGTTGAGAGTGGAAAAATATTTTTTCGAATACACCCTTAACACCCTCTCCAACCCCCCATCCACCAAGGACATTAAAAATATAGAAAAACTGACAAACATTTGCTGATAAAATAAATATACATATGCAATGAAGAACAGCGCATCAAAATAAGAAAATAAATTTTAAAATGAGATATTTTAATATAATTTCACAGAAATGAAATTAGGAAAATTGTGTATGTCATGACAAGTGGGGAAAAAGGAGTCAAAACTACTGTGGTAACATTTCTTCAAGCTAAGCAAAAAGGAAATTTTCCGTTTGATTTTTTAATTTTGTCCTGTCATGCATTTTATTTTATTATTTGTTTTAATTAGAAAGAAAGAAAAAAGCTATACAACCTTATTTGCAATGCAAGAATACGTGAATGACTTTCGAAATGTATACAAAATATAAATACACTTATAAAGTATACGAAAGTTTCAAAATAGATTTTTGCGTATTATTTTAATTATTTTTATGGGAGTCTTATGTTATTCTCCCAGAACTTCGGATTAGTTTTCAGGATTCAGGAATCATGAACACGGGAGGAGGAGGGAGATGCCCAGTAAACAAAATATCTCTCCTTCGGAATTCTACAATCAGTGATGAAAATAATGAGGGCGGAGGGGGGAGGGGGCTTGACTCCTCTTGGTAGACTTGAGATTTTGTATTTGATTACTGCACAAAAGTGAAAATCTCTCCTCTCAGAACTTTACCCCCGCCCCCCTACACGAAGCTGCAAAATTTCCTTATCATCAATATCCCTGCTTATCATCAATAATATAAACACTAAAAATTCAAATTAATGGTAGTCTTTAAATATTCGCCATACAAAAAGCATACATTTTAAACCAAGAACTCTAGTTCACGGTCACTTTACGAAGAGTAAATGAAAAATACAAGTTCACCTATACTGTACGTGCAGGTAAGAAAATACACAAAAATAAATAAATTGATAAAGCAAAGATATTTAAAAACTAGTTTCGCTGACGATTTTTATTTGCAGGAAGTTTGTATTAAAATTGAGCGAATTTTCCAAACAATTTGGGATAGTTGTATAGTAAATTTGACAGAAAGTATGATGAATAGGGGTGGGGGGCAGTGTTGCTGTCGTAAAAAACTCAAGAGGGTGTGTGTTATAGGCAGAGGGTTACGCTATAGCTATATTTGGGTATACGGAGCTTCTTAAAAAATCGAGAAGGTATACGGCGTATACTTCTGTATACCATCCACTACACCCCTAGGAGGGGGGGGGGGGTTCTGGGAGGAAAAGTGTCCTCCAAAAATTAATGCTGGCTAGGTTTATAAAATTCTCCCTTGGAGAAGAAGGCCTGGGCACAGGGGGGGGGGGGTCGTTCTGGGGCCTATTTCTGACCCAAATACCACTATTTTCGGAAAGAGATTTTCGCCTTAAGAAAGGTTTTTTAATTAAATATTCTGCGGATAGCTCCAATGTAAACATTAAAAAATAAAAATTACAGAAAAATGTAATTGAAACAAAACTTACAGCATACAGGTTGAGCAAAGTCCATAAATATTCATCATATACGGCATACAAATTATACCAAGAATCCGCAAGAGTCATACTTCACGGTCACTTGCCGAAGAGCAAATGAAAAATACAACACGCACACAGAACGTGCAGATGGAAAAGTGCGAGAATAGGGGAAGTGCTCTCTCCGCCTTGTGTGTGTGTCTTTCCTTCCAGTGAACCATCAACAGGTGTAGGGTTACAATGGATGCTTGGTTTTTGTTGGTTACAGTGGTGATTAACGTTTTAGAACCATATGAAGGAGTAGAATTACGTGGGGAGAAGAAAAAAACGCGGTTCTGAGAACGGTGAAAGAGACACCGAGATTTTGACCTATACCATAAATAACTACATTGACGGGAAGTTTATTAGAGAAGTCTATTAGGGAGCGACAATGGAGAGATGAAAATGGGAAAAAAAGAGCTGGAATGAAAAAAATAATAATAACGCTTCTGCGTTCATAACAATTTAATTCATTCAGCAGCGTTAAAAATATAAGCTTATTTTCAAGTTAATTAATTCTTTTTGGTGATACTAAGAGATTGTTTGCAAGTTAATGATACAATTTAAGAGGAAAGAAATCAGGCCCTGCCCAGCCCAACCCGACCCGGCTCAGTTTCCCATTATTTTTCAAATTCCTATTTAAAAAAAAAAAAAAAAATACAATTAAGAATCTTTCAATGAATATTGCATACATATTTATGACAAAAATTTACAGTATATTTTAGATTTCTATATGTTTGCAAGGCATGGAATAAAGAATTGCAACATTAGTGATAAAATTCAAAAGGAAAGAAATCAGGCCCTGCCCAGCCCAACCCGACTTGACTAAATTTCTACAAAAAATTCCCATTTTAAAAAAAAAAATACAATTAAGAATCTTTCAATGAATATTGCATACATATTTATGACAAAAATTTACAGTATATTTTAGATTTCTATATGTTTGCAAGGCATGGAATAAAGAATTGCAACATTAATGATAAAATTCAAAAGGAAAGAAATCAGGCCCTTCCCAGCCCAACCCGAGCCGACTCAGTTTCTACAAAAAATTCCCATTTAAAAAAAAAATACAATTAAGAATCTTTTAATGAATATTGCATACATATTTATGAAACAATTTTACAGTATATTTTAGATTTCCATATGTTTGCAAGGCATGGAATAAAGAATTGCAACATTAATGATCTCTTAGACTATTGCATAAAAGATACATTAAAATACTTAATGTAGTTTAAAATAAAAGAAAAAAGATGGTTAAACACAATTGTTGAAGCTGTGTAATGAAAAAATGAGATTTTTGAAAATATTTCTCTGTAATTTATCAAAGTGTATTTCCAAAGATTCAGTTAAGGGTGTTCTCAAATCCAAAAGGGCAACTTTGTGACATAAGTTTTAATTTATTTTTGTTCGAAAATGCATGAAACTAGCTGATGTTGTTGTTCAGAAATTATGTAATTGAGCTGTTTTTTCCATTTTTTTGCAAACGCAATAGATCTTTCAGAAAATAGTGTCAAAGTGGGTTTGATCAAAAAATGGAAAAAACAGTTCAATTTCAAATCGCTTCCATGGCCAGGCTTTCCAATTTTATACCTTTCCGTTAAAAAATGAATTTGTAAATGTGTCACAACGTTTTGCGCTTGTTGAGCAGAGCAGTTCAGAACAACCTTAACAGAAATTTATTATCGCTATTACTAGTTTTACAAAACAAATTGTTGCCTGGCACGTCCTGGGAACAATTAAGTCCAGTTCCGGCCCGTCCCGAGCATGTAAAATAAAATGTAACCCTGATTCCGGACTAGCCCGAGTCTGCTGAAAAAATTAAGTCCGGGTTCAGACACGATGTAACTGTCCGATGCCGATCTCTACGCTGGCCATGTTATATTTCTGTATTGAAATTGTCAAACTAGCATCTATTTTTATACTCGACCTAGTCACGTCCATTGAAATTTGTTCATATTTTTTCAGTTTAGTTTGGTCCTTTTAAATTTCTTATATCGGACCGGTCGGCCCCTTATCAGCCTGCTTATTATTATTATTATTATTTTTTTTTTTTTATCAGCCCGTTTAATTTCTTTATTGGTCGGCCCGATTTAAAAAAAAAAAAAAAAAAAAAAAAAAAATTATCTTTATTCTGCTGGCTTTAGCCCGTTTGAAAATCTGCCTTCATTTCGCCGGCCCAGCCTCTACTGAGGACATTGAAAAAAAATCAGAGATTTTGACAAATACTAAAATAATTACACTGACTATTATTAGAGTCTGATTCATAAAATTCATTAAAGAATATTAAGATATCATTAAAGAAGCAAAAATAATATGAGTCAGTCCATTAGAGAAATGTATTAGAATGACAATGAATATGTCACTGAAAGAGAGAAAATAATGATGTTACTGCGTTGGCTTTCATATCACTTTAATCCATTCAGCAGCGTTAAAGTTGCATAAAATTTTTTGTTTGTTCTATAATTTAAATTTTTATTACTTTGTTTACTCGCGTAATAGTCGCCCTCGCATAATAGTCGCACCCCCGTTTTGAAGCAGAAAAAATCGTCAAAATAATTTCTTCGCGTAAAAGCCGCAGTTGCGTATTTGACCTTCATCTAGAAAATAGAAAATTGTCAGCTGTACTCTTCCAAGATCTAGTATTCATAACGGATTCATCTGTTCTGTCACTCCCATTGACATATCCAATGGTCACCCCATTCTTCAGACACCGATTAATATTAAAATAGGGATACTGATACCTTCAGTGAAAGTGATTTATTATAAGAATTTTTTGTCAATATTTTCACAAAAATTATTTATAAATTTTATGTCTAGAAAATTATTATCATAAAAATAAAATGGTATTTAATAAAGAGCAGATAATCTGGAAACATTTAATAATTATATTATAATGTGGTTTTTATACCAATAATGTTTTAGTATTAGAGTGTACAATATTGTGTTGTAGATTTCTTCGCATAATAGTCCCACCTAGACATTTACAATGAAAAAAATGGCAAAAAAAGTGCGATTATTACGCGAGTAAACACGGTATTTCGGGTTGACCCAATTTTTCAAAAAAAAAAAAAAAAAAAAAACTGAATATTTTTCAAATGGGAAAAAAAACTATACTTTTTTAATATTAATGAGTGTATATTTGTTCGTTTTTATATAAAAGAGATAAAACTGAAATTAGAGATTTAACTGGAGACTACTTTTCTATAATTGTATCAAATACGGATTAAATTTCTTTCCCTTCGGGATCGGTAGGAGCTTATTTTTTTAAAGAAATACCTGAATATTTTTCAAAAGAAAAAAAATAAATTATACATATTTTTAATTTTAATGAGAGTATATTTGCTCATTTTTATATAAAAAAGATAAAATTGATAGTAAAGATTTAACTGTGGATTAACTTTCTCTTCTTTCGGGTTCGGGTGGGTCCGATTTTCAAAAGAAATACATGAATATTTTGCAAAGAAAAAATGAATAAACTAAACTTTTTTAATATTAATGAGTGTATATTTGTTCATTTTTATACGAAAAAGATAAAATTGATATTAGAGATTTAATTGTAGACTACTTTTCCATAATTGCATACAATAGGAATTAATTTTTTTTCCCTTCGGGTTCGGGTGGACCCGATTCTTCAAAACAAAGTCCTCAATATTTTTCAAACGAAAAAGAAAAAGACTGTATAATTGAATATTAATGAGTGTATATATGTTAATTTTCATACTAAAAAGATGAAATTGATATGATATTAGAGGTGTGACTGTAGGGTACTTTTCTATAATTATATAAAAATATGGATTAATTTTCTTTTCCTTCGGGTTCAGATAAACCCGATTTTTTCATAGAAAGACCTCAATATTTTTCAAAGGAAAAAAAAAAAAAGACTGTATAACTGAATATTAATGATGTGTGTATATACAATGTGTTCATTTTTATATAAAAATAAAATAAAATTAATATTAGAGAAGTAACTGTACTACTTTTCCACAATTGTGTTAAAATATGGATTAATTTTCTTTGACTTCGGGTTCGGGACGGCTTTCGTGTTGACATTAACCAAAAATTTCGGGTTCACCCGACCCGTACAGGACTTCGCAGCACACATAATTTGTCTTGCGTTGAAATGTATTCCCTCCTTTCAGAATTCCGTGTTGTTTTCTCTGCATTACTTTGCCGTAGGCTGTGTTTGCCATTGATAACGATAGATTCATTGAGCTCTAAGATTTCATACTAAGAATCTTTAACAGGTGTGGCCAAATAAACTTCATTAAAAACTATGTTTTCCGAAGTAAACGATTTTCGAAATGTTTAAAGCAATAGATAAGACTAAAAACTCTAATTTTTGGAACGGATAACAACATCTGTTCAAAACATGTTCTGGTCGGTTACCACATTGATAGTAAGGTGATTTATTATTTTAGCTAATCATCACCTTAACTATAGTTACAAATGTACTTTCAATCATCATATCCTGTTTTATTGTTATCAAACATCATTAACAAGCACATACTCTTTGAAAGCTCATTGCCGCGAGAAAACATTTGTCTCAGAACAGTGTAATTCAGAATAATTAACGGTAACTGTACATTCACAGGTGGTTTTATTTTAGAACTAAATGTTTGCATTTACTTTCATCTCGGCAGATTCTCTGAGAATTTTGAAATCGGTCGTAGTACTGATTGTTTAAATGAAGTGGCGATCGAATCGGCGGCTTTCTATCTATATTATAAAGGACAAACGTGTCCGTGCGTAACGCTGACTTCATTTTCACGGTGGCAACACCAAAAGATTAAATTTAACTTTTACTGCATTTTTTGAAACTTCTAAACATCGCATATTTTAAATTTTTACTTCGTCGAATAAGGGAAAAAAATGTACTTCCAAATGAAATTTGTTTGAAAACTGTATCGCAATTTGTTTAAAAAATGTATCGCCAATTACTCAGTTTTTATTGGTTTTAAAAATCTTCAGGGATGATTTTTTTAAAAAATCTATGTCTATCGTGAGCATACGATTGCGTAAGATAAATCCATTTGTATTTAAATTAATATAAATAGCTCAGCATTAGTTTCCAACTTATATGACATAACGAAATTAAAATAACCATCAATCAATAAATAAAACAATAAAATACAAATTTAAGACATGTTATTAAACTATGCACTTAAACCACTAAAATAATCAGAATAAAAAATGGCTGATTTTAAATACTTTGGCGATTTCTTCAATGGTTAATTCCTGGCTCGAGGCTAATACAAAACTATCGCTTTTAATAAATTTCAAAGCTTTATTTAAACTAATTACCGTATTTTATGGAAGAAAGGCCGCGGCGTTTACGAGTTTGAAAGTAAATTTTTTTGTAAAATGCGGTGTTTACGATTTTTTTTTTTTTTTTTTTTTTTTTTTCCGTGCGCGTAAAATTGAGATAATCTTAAGAGGCTACTTCAGTCAAGTGAAAAGACCCGTTCGCTAATGCTAATCCTATGGAAGAAATTTATAACGATATCTCGGTTGCATTTCAATATTTTTTAAATGATTTCTTTTGCATTAGACAGCTGAGATCGATCTGTACAAAGGTTGTTTTTACTTTTCCGATTTTGTTTACAGATATTTTTTATGGGGACACTTTCATTATCGGAACCGGTTTCGAAAATGAAAACATCCTCATAAAAAAAAAAATCTGCAATGAAAATCGAAAAAGTAAAAAACGGCCTGCATACAGATCGATCTCAGCTATCCAATGCAAAAGAAATCATTCAAAAATATTGAAATGCAACCGAGATATCTTTATATAGGATTAGTATTAGCGAACGGGTCTTTTCGCCTGACTGAAGTAGCCTCTTAAGTCCTCTGCTCAACAACGCGAAACTTTCTGACTTTGCAGATAATGAAAACTGTGACATTTCCGATGATGATACCGAATCATACAGGTAGGTGGACAAAGAAAATTTACAACTCTTCCTCTTAGATATTGACGACTTGGATTTTGACGGCTTCGAATAGAAATTAAAAAAAAAAAAAAAAAAAGACTAAAGTGGATGCGACGTAAAAAGCCAGGGGTGTAGTGGAGGGTATACGGGGGTATACGCCGTATACCCTCTGGATATTTTTAAGGAACACCGTATACCCTCTGTTTCTCAAGAAAGCTGTAGTATATACACTCTAGGGTATACGCCCTGCCTTCAGCGTATACCCTCTGCTTAGAGCGTATAGCCTCTGTTCTTTTTACGACTACACCACTGTAAAAAGCGTGCGCCGAACACTTAAAAAAATGTTGAGATGGGTCCGCGTCACGCGCTTTGGATGGTTTTAATCCCAATTGACATATCTTTAATTTAAAAATTACATAAAAATATTTAAAACTCGATTTAAATATTTTAAATAAAATTTTAGAATCTTAAGTTATTAAAAATGAGGCATCTTACATTGTTCAGAAAACTTTGATTAAAGTTAGGTCACTGAGACACTGTCGATAAAAGTAGCGTTCCCACAGGTTCGGCGTTTACGATATTTTTAATCTTATTTAGACCAATTTTGAGGAGTGCGGCGCTTACGACGGGTGCGGCGATTACGATATTTTAAAGCTTATTCAGCCAATTTTGAGGAGTGTGGCGTTTCTTCCGTAAAATACGAAATATGATTTTTGGTATTGTTAGTGCATAATCACAAAAAAAAAAAAGTAAAAAAGCTACCATAGTTATCAATTCAATAGTAAATGGTTTTCATCTAATATTCTGAAACCAGGGAAGCCCGGGTACGTCCCGTTTATTTTAATAGGGAATGTTAATGTGACGTCACAGTGGGAATTACGTTGCGTAGAAATAGTGAAGAGCTCGTTCGTTTACATACTGCCTCACTGAATGAAACATAAAAACATGTTAATGGGTGCTACAAATACTTTGGATTTATTTTGTAGAAATCACTATCGATAAATACATATTAGAGAATTCATACACATTTAATAACAACGAAAAAAAAAAACATATTATGAATAATAAAAAAAGCGTTTATCGCTCATAAAACTTGTTTGTCGCTTATTATCTTCCGAACGGAGTTGGAGTAAAAACTTTCTTTTACAGAAATAGAGAATATAAATCTTTACTTTTTTGTTCATTTGTTTACAACATCGAATCCCGTTTACGACTATATCATTCATAACAATATGATTAATTATAAATCTATGATGGCATTTTTCGTACCACGCTCATAAAAAAAAAAAAAAAAAAAAAAAAAAAAAAATCAAAGACGTCATTTTGTTGATGAAACAAAATAATTACATCGTATCAAAAAAGGATTTTCCGTGCTCCAGATAAGTCGAGAGATCAAGTTCGGCGAAACACGCCAACAGAGAAAACAAAGATAATTTTTTCCCGAGACATAAAAATCTCTTAAAACGAGTGGGAGTCCCAAAAGATAAGTTTATAATGCTTACATCTTATAGTCATTATCACTAGAATATAAATTCGTATATTTTTTCTTTGGTTCGGAATTCTTTATCTATACCATTGCATGCTCTTTGTCTGTCATCATTCGCGATGTAAACAATGCCTCTTGCCACTATCATTTCTTTTTTGTGTAAGCCACTTCGTAACGACCCTGTGACCTAACCATAAGAAATAATATCCGGCGGGAACTTTTTGCTGGAATTTAATTACGCCGTTTCTGCAGAGATGTTTATAGCTTTCGATGTCTTCTCGGTTATTGTTTAGTGGGTCTGGGGAAGAAATTGGTGCAGCTTTTCAATGTCCCTCTTCAGCGGCCAGGAAGTCCTAGTGTCTTTTTTTTTTCTTTCTTTTTTCTTGTCGGGATAAAAGCCGCTTTTGTTTGAGATGCTAGATTGTTTATATTATGCCGAGATGAGCAAAACAATGAAGTGCCTCTTAGGATGGTTTAACCCAAGAGGCCACGCGTTTGGGGATGGTGAGACAAAAAGTGAACAAGTTTGAAAAATGGGATGATAAAAAGTGGACAAATTCTGTCACATTTTTGAAATATTTAACGGTCAATCGTTATATTGAGTGGCGCAGAATATAAGAGCTTTAGTTTATGACTTAGATCGTAAAAAGCGAAGGAGTATTAGAACATATTCTTAATTCTTGCATATTATCAGAATTTAACATTCACACAAACCAATTTAAAGTTGGCTAAGGAATGAAGCCTCAACTAAATGCTATGAGATAGTAATTGTTTGACATGCTAGATTGTTTATACTACGCCGAGATGAGCAAAACAATGAAGTGCCCCTTAGCATGGTTTAATCCAAGAGGCCACGCGTTTGGGGAAAATTAAAAAAAAGTGACATGTTTGAAAAATGGTATAATAAAGTGGGCAAATTCTGTCACATTTTTGAAATATTTAACGATCATTCGTTATATTCAGTGGTGCAGATTATAACAGTTTTAATTGGGGACTTAGATTGTAAAAAGTGAAGGAGTATTAGAACTTATTCTTACTTATATATTATCAGAATTTAGAATTCAAACAAACCCAATTTAAAGATAAGGAATGAAGCCTCAACTAAATGCTACAGGATAGTAGTTGTACGAGATGCTGGATTGTTTATTTTATGCCGAGATGAGCAAAACAATGAGTGCCCCTTAGGACGGTTTAATCCAAGAGGTCACGCGTTTGGGGATGATGAAATAAAACAAATTGGACAAGTTTGAAAAATGGGATGATAAAAAGTGGGCAAATTCTGTCACATTTTTGAAATATTTAACGATCATTCGTTATATTCAGTGGCGCAGATTATAACAGTTTTAATTGGGGACTTAGATTGTAAAAAGTGAAGGAGTATTAGAACTTATTCTTACTTATATATTATCAGAATTTAGAATTCAAACAAACCCAATTTAAAGATAAAGAATGAAGCCTCAACTAAATGCTACAGGATAGTAGTTGTACGAGATGCTGGATTGTTTATTTTATGCCGAGATGAGCAAAACAATGAGTGCCCCTTAGGACGGTTTAATCCAAGAGGTCACGCGTTTGGGGATGATGAAATAAAACAAATTGGACAAGTTTGAAAAATGGGATGATAAAAAGTGGGCAAATTCTGTCACATTTTTGAAATATTTAACGATCATTCGTTATATTCAGTGGTGCAGATTATAACAATTTTATTTGGGGACTTAGATTGTAAAAAGTGAAGGAGTATTAGAACTTATTCTTACTTATATATTATCAGAATTTAGAATTCAAACAAACCCAATTTAAAGATAAGGAATGAAGCCTCAACTAAATGCTACAGGATAGTAGTTGTACGAGATGCTGGATTGTTTATTTTATGCCGAGATGAGCAAAACAATGAGTGCCCCTTAGGACGGTTTAATCCAAGAGGTCACGCGTTTGGGGATGATGAAATAAAACAAATTGGACAAGTTTGAAAAATGGGATGATAAAAAGTGGACAAATTCTGTCACATTTTTGAAATATTTAACGATCATTCGTTATATTCAGTGGTGCAGATTATAACAGTTTTAATTGGGGACTTAGATTGTAAAAAGTGAAGGAGTATTAGAACTTATTCTTACTTATATATTATCAGAATTTAGAATTCAAACAAACCCAATTTAAAGATAAGGAATGAAGCCTCAACTAAATGCTACAGGATAGTAGTTGTACGAGATGCTGGATTGTTTATTTTATGCCGAGATGAGCAAAACAATGAGTGCCCCTTAGGACGGTTTAATCCAAGAGGTCACGCGTTTGGGGATGATGAAATAAAACAAATTGGACAAGTTTGAAAAATGGGATGATAAAAAGTGGACAAATTCTGTCACATTTTTGAAATATTTAACAGTCAGTCATTACATTGTGTTGTGTAGATTATAAGAATTTTAATTTATGACTTAGACCGTAAAAACCGAAGAAGTATTAGTACTTGTTCTTATATCTTGTATATTATCTTATCAGAATTTAGAATTAAAAGAAACGAATTTAAAGTTGAATTAAGAAATGAAGCCTCAACTAGATGCTATGAAATAGTAATTGTTTGAGATGCCGATTCTTTATATTATACCGGGATGAACAAAACAATGAAATTTCTCTTAGATTGGTTTAATGCAAAATGCTACTTGTTTGGGAAATATAAAAAAGTAGACAAATTGAAGATATTCAATAATTAGTTGGCATAGATAAGCGAAGTAATTTACAAAAAATAATAATCATAATAATAATAATGTAAGACTGTATATTTAAAAAGAAACTTACTAATTTTTGACACATTTACGAACACAATCTTATTTAAAAATGCACAAACTTTTCTTCTATTTTTATTCAGATATCATGATTTTGAGCAGAATTTCTCATTATTTTATAAGGGCAAAAAATCTTTGAGAAAATATTGTCAAAGGTGTCATTTTAGCCGAAATTTAAGACACGATAGTCAGGGAAACTATTGATTATAACATAACTCAAGATGTAAATCTGCAATAGAACAACGAAAAACGTTGCTCGAGTGTGGAAGTGTTCAAAAAAGTACAATTTGAAATAATTTGATATAATTAAGCGATTTCAGTTGACAGGTTTCTATTTCATATTATTTTCAATGTATCAACAGAAAACGGATTAATTAGCGATAAAGTGCGTTTAACTCTCCGTACGTTACTTATACACATGGATGCCAGAAAAGGTGGCCTGGGGAGGCTTATGGTCTCTCGCTAGATTTTAAAATTTTAATTACATTTTCTTTGTCTTTAACAATTTTTTAAAATTAGTAAATTAACCCCAAAATAAAAATATATATACAGAAAATTTAAATTAATGCATATTAAAATTCCACAAAAGTTATTACGACTGTTTTGCGGCTATCTTCAACGTTATTTTTCTTAAAATACGATATCTTATCCTATGGAGATAGTATAAACAAAAACAGAGTTCTTACACAAAATAAAAGTAATCATGTCTTATAAATGATTTAAAATGTGGATTAACATTCTTTTTATCTGTAAAATAACAGCTACTTAGTCACACGCCCCCCTTTATGACGTCAGTTAAAGATTGATAAGTTTTTTTTTTTTTTTTTTTTTTTTTTTTTTTTTTTAACGTCATTCAACAAAGATGAAAACACTTGGAAAATGATAACAATATTTTCCTTCGAGTAAAGGAAATTCCCGGATAAATTACAAGTCCGAAAATATTCTTTTTGCCCCCAACCCCATTTTGTTTTTTCATTATATGAAAAAGAGGTTTGTGGTTTACTGCAAATTTCATTATTAATTAGTAATTTGGGAATTAAAGAGTTAAACGAAAAAAAATTATGGTCCTGGTTATAAAAATATAATACAAAAAGACAGTTGTTACTTTCTAAGACATAAAACTCTCTAATTTCTAGAATAATCTAGAATTTTTTTTTCTACTCCCGTGAGATTCCATCTTAGCAGGTTTTACAGTACTAAGACACGCACACACACATTTTTATGACGTCAATAAAGAATGATAAGTTTTTGACATCTTTCAGCAAAGATGAAAACATTTGTAAAGTGATAAATAACAATATCTTTTTTTTTTTCCTAATAAAAGATGTTTCCGGACACGAGAGACGGTGTACCTGCTACGATAAAAAACTTTAAAACGGAATTTTTTTTCTCCAGTTCCGTCAGATTTCGTCTAAGTAGATTTTACTGTACTATAGACATACGTGCACAATCCTTTTATTCATTGAATGAAGAATGATTTTTTTTTTTACATCTTTCAACAAAGATGAATGCATTTGCAAACTTTTAACACTATCTTTAACCGATCCAATGCAGGATAGTCCAAGAGCTGTTAAACATTTTAGGGAAGGTATTTGAGGCACCCTGAAAATTTGAGCAAAACTTCTTTTGTAATGGCTGAATACAAAATTGAATGTCTGGCTGAAGGATCGTGGCCCATAAACTGTGCCAGACACGTGTCAAATGCCATTTTTTGACTACCCAAAAAAAGTATTTGAGGCACGCTGAGATTGAAGCAGAATAATATTTATGCTTAGAAAAAAATATTTTGAAAACGACAGACACTTTAGTCGGCACAAAATCTGTGCCAGACACGTGTGAAGTGCCATTTTGCCAAAAATGGCACATTTTTGGCAAAATGGCACTTGACACGTGTCTGGCACAGTTATTGGGCCACGATCCTTCAGCCAGACATTCGATTTTGTATTCAGGCATTACAAAAGAAGTGTTGCACAAATTTTCAGGGTGTCTCAAATACCTACTCAAAAAAGTTCAACAGCTCTCCTACTAGGACTTTAGTTATGCAGCTAGCTGCTTCTAACCAATAATAATAACAATAGTAATAAAAATACATTACAATTATAAGGGACAAAGTGCCTAATAAGACAAAAAACTGTCTTAAACGGAATTTCTTTCCGGTGCACTGAAATTTCATCTTAGCAGGTTTTACTGCAGTAAAACACATGTACACCCTTTATGCAGTCAGTGAAGAATAAGATTTAAAAAAAAAATTATAATGACATCTTTCAATGAAGATGAAAACATTTGCAAAGGGATAACAATATTTTGCTTCAACTAAAGGAAATTTCCGGACAAACTACAACACAGAAAAAAATGTTCTTTCCGCCCTATTTTTTTTCTTTTTCTTTTTCTGACAACTATGAAAAAAGGGAGGGTGGTTTTCTGAAACAACAAGCAACTCAATCTAACTTTGCGAGTTGCAAGAATACTACTTTATCGTCATATGGTATGTAGCTAGCTGCTTCTAGTCAATCATTGTTTGTGACGTCACACAGCCACCATAATTCTGTCATCATTGCGCAAGTTGCTGAAGAAGAGGAGGAACACAATGCGGTCCTTTGTCGAAGGATGGGGCGACCCTGTGACCCACGGTTTCCGATATCGGACAGAGTTGGCCTTTGTTTTTGGGGATGAAGACGATTGTAAAAAAGATGTGCTGCTTATTATTTTCTCTAAGTTTAGAAGCCGGGTATGTCCAAGGGATGGGTAGGGTTCTAGGAAGGAGAATTTTACTCCCACACGAATGATTCGAAGAAAAAGAGGTATTAATAGGTCATACGATCATTCATAAAGAGTGAATGGCATTGCTGTCATGAATTGGAAAATGAATATTAGACAATGTTAGAGAATGAAGAGTTATGAAAGGGTAAAGGAATGGGTTACCATCGACGTGGAGGAGAAAAAAAAGGGAGAGATCATCTTACTAATCTGCATCTTGATATCAGTTCATTCGGAAGCCGCGAGATATAAATAAAGTGTTAATGTGATGGTCGCCATCGTGGCTAACAATTAAAACCATCATTTACATTTTAGGGCCGTGATCTTTCCCTCTTCCTCTCTCTCTTTTTAACTTTACGGAAACTTGAGTAAACTGAAGATCAATTCAGCGAAATTTAAGGTTCATAGCAGCGTAGGCGTTTTTAAATGGCAAGTGGATTAGAAAATAAAGCTCCATAAACAATATATTTTGAAAAGAGATTAAAATCACAGATTAAATTTTTTTTCATATTTTGTCTGTTTAATGTGAAAATACGAGGTCGCCGTTGTGACTAGCAATTAACAATATAATTTACATGTCAGTGCTGTGATTTTTTTCCCCTTTTCCTTTCTCTCCCCCCCCCCTCCCCCCCCCCATAAGTGGTTTGAGTGAACTGAAAATAAGTTGGCTGGAATTTTAGGGCTAACAGCGGTATAGGAATTTTTAAATAACAAAGTGAATAAAATTAGAAAATAAAACTCGAAAAAAAAAAAATTATTTTGCGAAGAGCGTAGATTAAAATTTCTTTCGCATTTTGTCGCTTTAATGTCAAGAATACGATGGTTGCCATCGTGTCCAACAATAATAATGCCATCATTTACATTTTAGTGTTGTGATCTTTTGCATTTTCTTCTTCATTTCTTTCTTTTTTTTTATAAGGGAAACTTTCCTAAACTGAAAGTGTTAATGTGGTGGTCGTCATCGTGGTTAAGGCTGTTCTCAAATCCAAAAGGGCAACTTTCTGACATAAGTTTTAATTTATTTTTATTCGAAAATGCATGAAACTAGCTAGTGTTGTTGTTCAGAAACTATGTACTCGAGCTGTTTTTTCATTTTTTTGCAAATGCAATGATTCTTTCAGAAAATAGTGTCAAAGTTATCGTTTTGAATCGAATTTCCGTGCGAAGGAAGAAAGAGCACTCAAGAGCAGGCGAAAAACGTGTTTGTCACGTGATCAAAATGACTTATAAGTCAATAGGTAATTAATTGATCAAAAAATGAAAAAAAAAAAAACAGTTCAATTCCAAATCGTTTCCATGTCCAGGCTTTCCAATTTTATTGGATGTCCTCAAATGTGTTCAATGCCTCAATTGCCCTCAATGTGTCGAAACGTTTTGACACATTTACAAATTCATTTTTTAGCGGAAAGGTATAAAATTGGAAAGCCTGGCCATGGGAAACGATTTTTAATTGAACTGTTTTTTTCCATTTTTTGATCAATCAATTAGTACCTATTGAGTTATAAGGAATTTTGATCAAGTAACAAACACGTTTTTCGTCCGCTCTTAAGTCTCTTTCTTCCTTCGCGCGGAAATTCGGTTCAAAACGACCACTTTGACACTATTTTCTGAAAGATCTATTGCGTTTGCAAAAAAATGAAGAAAAAAAACAGCTCAATGACATAGTTTCTGACCAACAACACTAGCTAGTTTCATGTCTTTTCGAACAAAAATAAATTTAAACTTATGTTAGAAAGTTGCCCTTTTGAATTTGAGAACAGCTTTAAAAGCATCATTTACATTTTAGTGCCGTGATCTCCCCCCCCCCCCCCCCTCTCTCTCTCTCTTTTTTCTTTTTACTTTACGAAAACTTGAGTAAACTGAAGATCAATTCAGCGAAATTTAAGGTTCATAGCAGCATAGGAATTTTCAAATGGCAAGTACATAAAATTAGAAAATTTAGCTTCATATATAAACAATAGATTTTGCAAATTAAAATCATAGATTAAAATTTCTTCGTCCAAAACCGGAAGTCGAAATTTTTCACGAATCCAATACTTTCTGCTTGTAGAGCTAGAAGAAAGTAAAGAAAAAAAAATCGCTACTGTTATACAATCAAAAAATTCTTGGAGGATTTTGATATATCTTCTTACATAAATGGAAACGTACGTTAGATGCAGACACTGCAAACGGTAAAAAACATATGGTGCACGGTATTGTTAATTCAAAATCATTTTTTCATTATGTCTCTGTATGCATTGTTGATTCGTTTTTATTTTACGTATTCTTTCTTTATTATTTACAAAGGTAATTGTCAGACAATACCCTCTTGTATTTTATAATTTTTCGATACAGACATTGACGTTTTTTGCTTTTCATTTGTTGTATTGATATTTCTTTAAATGTCAACTCGAACTTTGTGATACCAGTTGAAGCGTTATGACGCCATCGGAATCTTCCTGTATGTTTAAACGACTCATTATGAAATAATACAAATTCAAAGCATTCTATTAACGTGATTTCAATAAAATTCCTTTGATAGCGATTTTTTAATTTTTCGTGAATTTTTTATACGATTCCAATTTTTTTTTGTGTGTGTGTGTGCTGTTCCGCAGAGATTTTTCGACATTTTTTAAAGAAATCCTATTTAAATCTTTTAGCCTAATATAGTTAACTTTGTCCTATATGATTTTCGATATTTTAGTGTTTTTTTCTCGATTCGCTGCGATTTTTTTCTCATAAGGAAATGGAATGTTTCAATCTCTTAGCCTGACATAGTAAATTTGGTGATTTTTCCGAATTAGTAAAAATAATCCTGTTTTAATCTTTTAGAACAATATTGTAAATTTTGTCCTCTTTTCAATAAAGTTTACTCGGTATTCATACAGCGATTTTTGAATTTTTGGCGAATTTTTTATGCGATTTTTAGAGTTTTTTCGTGTTCCGCAAAAATGTTTCGACATTTGTGGGGAAAAAAAAAAATAAAACCTGTTTTAAAACTTTAAACTAAAAAAATAGTAAATTTTGTCCTCTGCTCTTTTAGTGTTTTTAGCGATTCACTGCGATTTTTTCACATTAATAAATGAAATTCAGTTTCAATCTGTTAGTCCAATATAGTAAATTTGGCGTTTTTTTCACATTAGTAAAAAGAATCAGGTTTTAATCTTTTAGCACAATATTGTAAATTTTGTCCTCTTTTGAATAAAATTTACTCGGTATTTATACAGTAATTTTTGAATTTTTGGAGACTTTTTTATGAGATTTTTAGAGTTTTCCGTGTTTCGCAAAGATGTTTCGATACTTTTGAAAAAAAAAAAAACCTGTTTTAATCTTTTAACCTAATATAGTAAATGTTGTCTTCTGCTATTTTCGATATTTCATGTTGTTTTTTCGCGATTCGCTGCGATTTTTTCACATTAGTAAATGGAATCCAGTTTCAATCTTTTAGCCCAATGCAGCAAATTTTGCCCTCTGCAACTTTTGAAATACATTTTCGTGGCTTTTAGCATTTTTCCCGATTCGCTGCGATTTTTCTGTTTTATTAAATGAAATTCAGTTTCAATCGTCTAGCCCACTATAGTAAATTTTGCTCTCTTTTCAATAAAGTTTATTCGCTTTTAACCCTTTACGTCCCAAATTATGAATTCATGAAAATTTCATCTTCTAAAGCATTTTTCGTGAATTTTTGAAAACTATATTAGAAGATTTACGCAATCATTTAATAAATTTTAGGAGGTTTTGTCAATTAAAATGAATTAATTTAATTTGAATTTATTACGATTTTGTGCAATATACTATATAACTCCACTCAAATCTTTTATTAAAATATCTTTTTTTAGTGTTTTATAGAATTAGAAAATGTACAAATACAATGTTCTCACAATAAAAATATAGAAATATTTCCAAACTGAACTCCCCCCCCCCCCCCCTCTCAATCTTTCAACGTCAAGAAAACTGAAAAGATGCAAAGGTAAAATAAATCATCTTTTTAAAAATATTTTTGTTTTGTGCAACCAATAATGCTTTTGGAACAAGATAAAGTAATGTTTCTATAACTCATTCTAAACTGTATTACTACTAATCGATGTATTAAATGAATTTTATAACAAGTTATTTTAATGGTACTTTAAAGTATCGTCGGACATAAAAGGTTAATCTTTTAGCCTAATGAAGTAAATTTTTTCGTCTGCGATTTTCGATATTTAAGAGTGTTTCGTGCTATTTTTTGACGAGACCGGCAACGGCGGGCGGATCAGCTAGTACTAAATAAACACAACAAACTTTTAAAGTAACACCTGTGAAAGCAAAATCGGTTAGGGGATGAAACAATACGGCAAAATCTCGTTACAACGAATATCACTTTAACGAATTTTTCAGTGTGACGAATATTATTTGGATTGTTAAAAAAAAAAAAATCCTATTATCCTACACTGTAAAAAAAAAAAAAAAAAAAAAAAAAAAAAAAAAAAAAAAAAAATACTGCCAGTTTTCCGGTAGGAATCGGAAAATAGTTGCCCTTATCGTACCGCAATAATTTCCAACCCAGCTCGGAATAAAATCCGTAAAATACCGTTTTACTGACTATTTCCTTATTTTTACGGATTTTATTCCGAGCTGGGTCGGAAATTATTTCGGTACGATAAGGGCAACTATTTTTCCGATTCCTACTGGAAAACAGGCAGTATTTTTTTACAGTGTATTTCATTATAAAAATATTCACTTTAGTGAATTTTTCAGTGTGACGAATATTATTTGGATTCTTAAAAAATAAAAATCCTATTATCCTATTTCATTATAAAAATATTCACTTTAGTGAATTTTTCAGTATAGCGAATTTAATCTATACTCCTCAGAGATTCGTTGCAACGAGATTTTACTTAATTCCAATTTAGCTGGTATAATTGCACAGTATTCCTGCACTGTACTCCTCAGCACTAATGTAATATAGGATACATATTTGGATGTGCACTGTGTAATTGCACAGTATTCCTGCTCTGTACTCCTCAGAGGTTCGTTGAAACGAGATTTTACTGTATGCCAATTTAGCTGGTTAATTGCATAGTATTCCTGCCGTAGGGACGATGAAGTTTTTACTATTAAAACATAATTACGTTATAAACAGGCTTCGTTTAAACAGGGCTTACTGAATACAATACAGTAAAACTTATAAAAACACAACCGCTAGAACCATCCAAAAATTCCTTTTAGACAGGTTTTCGTCTAGGCAGGTAGATTTGTAAAGTGTTCCTTCTGGAATAGATAGGTTCTGTCTTCACGCGTTTTACTGTATTAAGTTCTACTCGATGCAAACTAACGAATAGAATGATACTAAAAGAAATTTAAGAGAATTTGTGTATCATGCAAAATTGCGACTTTTAGCGTCCCTCGCAATGGCTACGCGGGACAGGTCTTGTGGCCCCGGGACAATGAAGAATTTACTATTGAAACAGAATACTGTTATAAACAGGTTCCGTTTAAACAGGGCATACCGAATAAAGTACAGTAAAACTTATAAAAACAGAATCACTAGAACCTCAAACAATTCCTTTTGAGGTAGATTTGTAACGTATTCCTTTGGAAAATACTATAAAATTTTCCTTTATAGATAGGTTCCGTCTTATGCGCTTTACTGTATTAAGTTCTACTCGATGCAAGCTAACGAATAGAATGGTAATAAAAGAAATTTAAAGAATTTATGCATCAAGAAAAATCGTGATTTTGGCGTCCCTCGCGGTGGCTACGCGGGACAATGAAGTTTTTGTTATTAAAACAGAATTCCGTTATAAACAGGTTCCGTTTAAACACAGTTTACTGAATAAAGTACAGTAAAACTTAAAATAGAATCACTGGAACTTCAAAAAATTACTTTTAGACATTCTAGGGAGGTGAATTTGTAACGTATTCCTTTGGAAAATACTATAAAATTTTACCGTTATAGATAGGTTCCGTCTTCCTGAGTTTTACTGTATTAAGTTCTACTCGATGCAAGCTACCGAATAGAATGGTAATGAGTGAAATTTAAAAGAATTTATGCATCAGGAAAAATCGGGACTTTTTGCGTCCCTCGCGGTGGCTACACGAGACAGGTCTTGAAGCCCCTATACAATGAAGTTTTTACTATTAAAACAGAATAAACAGATTCCGTTTAAACAGGGTTTACTGAATAAAATATAGTAAAACTTATAAAAACGGAATAGCTAGAATCTCTAAAAGATCCTTTTAGACAGGTTTTTGGCTAGGCAGTTAGATCTGTAAAGAGTTCTTTTGGAAAATACTATCAAATTTTCCGTTACAGACAGGTTCTGTCTTCACGTGTTTTACTGTACTAAGTTCTACTCGATGCAGGCTAACGAATAGAGTGGTAATAAAAGAAATTTAAAGGAATTTATGCATAATGAAAAATCGGGACTTTTTGCGTCCCTCGCGGTGGCTACACGAGACAGGTCTTGAAGACCCTATACAATGAAGTTTTTACTATTAAAACAGAATAAACAAATTCCGTTTAAACAGGGTTTACTGAATAATATATAGTAACATTTATAAAAACGGAATAGCTAGAATCTCTAATAGATCCTTTTAGACAGGTTTTCGGCTAGGCAGTTAGATCTGTAAAGAGTTCTTTTGGAAAATTCTATCAAATTTTCCGTTATAGACAGGTTCTGTCTTCACGTGTTTTACTGTTCTAAGTTCTAATCGATGCAGGCTAACGAATAGAGTGGTAATAAAAGAAATTTAAAGGAATTTATGCATAATGAAAAATCGGGACTTTTTGCGTCCCTCGCGGTGGCTACACGAGACAGGTCTTGAAGCCCCTATACAATGAAGTTTTTACTATTAAAACAGAATAAACAGATTCCGTTTAAACAGGGTTTACTGAATAAAATATAGTAAAACTTATAAAAACGGAATAGCTAGAATCTCTAAAAGATCCTTTTAGACAGGTTTTCGTCTTGGCTGTTAGATTTGTAAAGAGTTCTTTTGGAAAATACAATCAAATTTTCCGTTATAGACAGGTTCTGTCTTCACGTGTTTTACTGTACTAAGTTCTACTCGATGCAGGCTAACGAATAGAGTGGTAATAAAAGAAATTTAAAGGAATTTATGCATCATGAAAAATCGGGATTTTTTGCGTCCCTCGCGGTGGCTACACGAGACAGGTCTTGAAGCCCCTATACAATGAAGTTTTTACTATTAAAACAGAATAAACAGATTCCGTTTAAACAGGGTTTACTGAATAAAATATAGTTAAACTTAACTATAAAAACGGAATAGCTAGAATCTCTAAAAGATTCTTGTAGACAGGTTTTCGTCTTGGCAGTTAGATCTGTAAATTGTTCTTTTGGAAAATACTATAAAAATTTCCGTTATAGACAGGTTCTGTCTTCACGTGTTTTACTGTACTAAGTTCTACTCGATGCAGGCTAACGAATAGAGTGGTAATAAAAGAAATTTAAAAGAATTTATGCATCATGAAAAATCGGGACTTTTTGCGTCCCTCGCGGTAACTACACGAGACAGGTCGTGAAGCCCCTATACAATGAAGTTTTTACTATTAAAACAGAATAAACAGATTCCGTTTAAACGGGGTTTACTGAATAAAATATAGTTAAACTTATAAAAACGGAATAGCTAGAATCTCTAAAAGATCCTTTTAGACAAGTTTTCGTCTTGGCAGTTAGATCTGTAAAGAGTTCTTTTGGAAAATACTATAAAATTTTCCGTTATAGACAGGTTCTGTCTTCACGTGTTTTACTGTACTAAGTTCTACTCGATGCAGGCTAACGAATAGAATAGGTAATAAAAGAAATTTAAAAGAATTTATGCATAATGAAAAAACGGGACTTTTTGCGTCCCACGCGGTGGCTACGCAGGACATGTCATGTAGCACCTGAAAATTGGGATGTCCCTCGTAAATCGGGACACTTGGAAACACTAGTAACCAGACTAATTCTGTACACTTTAGCTTAATATATATTTTTATTTGGTGATTTTTCGTCGTTCTCCATATTTCTTAAACAAATAGTCTGCTCATCAATGGATAGAAATAAAAAAAATATTCAAAATATAACCCCTTTGTAATTATATTTCGCAATGCAATAGTCATTCTCGGCAATTACATGTGTTATGTCCGGTATGTGTTATGTAATAATATTACGATAACAGGTAATTTCGATTCTAGATGGTTTCGTTTTATTTTCTTGAATAATTTTGTTAGATTTTGGTATTTTTTTTAAAATCAATTTTTACTAAATTTTTTGTTATTTTGATACATTCTGATAGATTTTGATAATTTTTTTATTTGATTTTCATGAATAAATTTGACATTTCGTAATGCATTAGTCATTTTCGACAATTAAATGTGTTATGTCCGGTAATACCATTTCATTTCATTTATATACACTTTCTTCTTAATAGAAAAAGAAAAATCCGATTCCGACAAAACAAAAGGCGTTCTTCACTTACAACAAGCTGACCTCGATGTCAACGGAAACAATATTACTGTACTGCTTGCTTCTCCTCTATGAATCAATTGTGCCCACTCACGATTTGGGCACGCGTTAGCACTCTGTCCTGTTTTAAAGGGACTTCCTAAGTTTACTCTCATGTTTATTTATAGGTTATTTCAATTCTAGGTAGTTTCGTTTTATTTTCATGAATAATTTTGGTAAATTTTGGTATTTTTTTAATCAATTTTTTGATACTTTGATATAAATTCTGATAGATTTTGATATTTTTTTTTTTTACTTTCATGAATAATTTTGTCATTTCGCAATGCAATAGTCATTTTCGGCAATTAAATGTATTATGTCCGGTAACATCACTCCATTTCATTTATATACACTTTCTTCTTAATAAAAAACGAAAAGAGAAGTCCGATTTCGACAAAACAAAAAGCCACTTACCGCAAGCTGACCTCAATGTCAACGGAAACAATATTACTGTACTGCTTGCTTCTCCTCTATGAATCAATTGTGTCCAATCTGATAAATTTTGGTATATCTTTTGATGGATGTTTGATAAATTCTTGATAAATTTTTGTGACACTTTGATAATTTTTGATAGATTTTGATTTTATTTTCATGAATAATTTTGATACATTTTGGTTTTTTTTTTTTTTTATCAATTATTGATAATTTTTTGATACTTTGACAAATTTTGATAGATTTTGATAAGTTTTTGATTTTACTTTCATGAATAATTTTGGCATTTCGCAATGCAGTAGTAATTTTTGGCAATTAAATGTGTTATGTCTGGTAACATCACTCCATTTCATTTATATACACTTTCTTCTTAATAAAAAAAAAGAAAAGAGAAGTCCGATTTCGACAAAACAAAAGGCCACTTACCACAAGCTGACCTCAATGTCAACGGAAACAATATTACTGTACTGCTTGCTTCTCCTCTATGAATCAATTGTGTCCAATCTGATAAATTTTGGTATATCTTTTGATGGATGTTTGATAAATTCTTGATAAATTTTTGTGACACTTTGATAATTTTTGATAGATTTTGATTTTATTTTCATGAATAATTTTGATACATTTTGGTATTTTTTTTTATCAATTATTGATAATTTTTTGATACTTTGACAAATTTTGATAGATTTTGATAAGTTTTTGATTTTACTTTCATGAATAATTTTGGCATTTCGCAATGCAGTAGTAATTTTTGGCAATTAAATGTGTTATGTCTGGTAACATCACTCCATTTCATTTATATACACTTTCTTCTTAATAAAAAAAAGAAAAGAGAAGTCCGATTTCGACAAAAGGCGTTTTCTACTTACCACAAGCTGACCTCGATGTCAACGGAAACAATTTTACTGTACAGCTTGCTTCTCCTCTGTGGATCAATTGTGCCCACTCACGATTTGGGCACGCTTTAGCACTCTGCCCTGCTAAGGGACTTCCTAAGTCTACTCTCAGCTTATTTACAGGTTATTTCGATTCTAGACAGTTTCGTTTTCCTTTCATGAATAATTTTGGTAAATTTTGATAAATTTTGGTATATTTTTTGATAAATTTTTGATAATTTGTTTGATACTTTGGTAAATTTTGGGGGTTTTTTTTCATGAATAATTTTGACATTTCGCAATGCAATAGTCATTTTCGGCTGAACTCGGCACAAGCTGATCTCGATGTCAACGGAAACAATATTACGATAACAGGTAATTTCGATTCTAGATAGTTTCGTTTTATTTTCTTGAATAATTTTGTTAAATTTTGGTATTTTTTTTAAATCAATTTTTAATAAATTTTTTGTTACTTTGATAAATTCTGATAGATTTTGATAATTTTTTTTATTTGATTTTCATGAATAAATTTGACATTTCGTAATGCATTAGTCATTTTCGACAATTAAATGTGTTATGTCCGGTAATACCATTCCATTTCATTTATTTACGCTTTCTTCTTAATAAAAAAAGAAAAGAGAAGTCCGATTTCGACAAAACAAAAGGCATTCTCCACTTACCACAAGCTGACCTCGATGTCAACGGAAACAATTTTACTGTACAGCTTGCTTCTCCTCTGTGGAATCAATTGTGCCCACTCATGATTAAAGCACTCTTCAGCAGTCTGCCTGTCGTGCTTTAATCTTTTTTGTCCCGGCGGTACTTTTAAAGTACCATTAAAATAAGTTGTTATAAAATTCATTTGATACATCGATTAGTAGTAATACAGTTTAGAATGAGTTATAGATTCTTTACTTTATCTTGTTCCAAAAGCATTATGGGTTGCACAAAAAAAAAATAATTAAAGGATGATTTCTTTTGCCTTTGCATCTTTTCAGCTTTCTTGACGTTGAAAGATTGGGGGGGGGGGGGAGGGGGTCAATTCGGAAGTATTTCTATATTTTTATTGTAAAAACATTATATCTATACATTTCCTAATTCTACAAAATACTAAAAGAAATATTTTAAATAAAAGATTTGAATGGAGTTATAAATATTGCACAAAATTCCTATAAATTCAAATCTAATTAATCAGTTTTAATTGTCAAAAAAATCCTTCTAAAATTTATTAAATGATTTTGTAAATCTTCTAATGTAGTTTCAAAAATTGATGAAAAAAGAATGCTTTAGAAGATAAAATCTTCATGAATTCATAATTTGGAACATGAAGGGTTAAATAGACTTTCTAAGTCAACTCTGATGTTTATTTATTATTTATAGGTTATTTCGACCTCTAGGCAGTTTCGTTTCATTTTCATAAATAATTTTAACAAAATTCAGATCCGACCATGGATTTCGTGTATGCTTTTAGTTTTTAAATATTAAACGAATAAGATGTTATGAATTCATACAGGGTGTCTACTAATTAGTTGGACAAAAAGAACGATTTATTGAATGGAATTGACAGGAAATAAATTAAAGTACATGTTATTGTAAGATAGAAAAATAGTTCAAGTTTACCATTATCACAAATGTTCGACGTAACTTCCTTTCGTGACTCTGCAAATGTCCCATCGGTGAATCATTTCTTGCCACAGATTTGTCAGCATGTTGCGTCGATCAAATTAATTGCAGTGCAGACTTTTGATTTTAGTTGAGGAATGGATGAAGGAAGTGGCGGCTTGTATGCTTGATCCTTTACAAAACCCCATACTCTGAAATCAAGCGGTGAAAGATCTTGTGTTCATGGTGGCCACTGTTGATTTTAGTTGAGGAATGGATGAAGGAAGTGGCGGCTTGTATGCTTGATCCTTTACAAAACCCCATACTCTGAAATCAATCGGTGAAAGATCTTGTGTTCATGGTGGCCACTGTTGATTTCAGTTGAGGAATGGATGAAGGAAGTGGCGGCTTGTATGCTTGATCCTTTACAAAACCCCATACTCTGAAATCAATCGGTGAAAGATCTTGTGTTCATGGTGGCCACTGTTGATTTTAGTTGAGGAATGGATGAAGGAAGTGGCGGCTTGTATGCTTGATCCTTTACAAAACCCCATACTCTGAAATCAATCGGTGAAAGATCGTTCATGGTGGCCACTGTTGATTTCAGTTGAGGAATGGATGAAGGAAGTGGCGGCTTGTATGCTTGATCCTTTACAAAACCCCATACTCTGAAATCAATCGGTGAAAGATCTTGTGTTCATGGTGGCCACTGTTGATTTTAGTTGAGGAATGGATGAAGGAAGTGGCGGCTTGTATGCTTGATCCTTTACAAAACCCCATACTCTGAAATCAATCGGTGAAAGATCTTGTGTTCATGGTGGCCACTGTTGATTTCAGTTGAGGAATGGATGAAGGAAGTGGCGGCTTGTATGCTTGATCCTTTACAAAACCCCATACTCTGAAATCAATCGGTGAAAGATCTTGTGTTCATGGTGGCCACTGTTGATTTCAGTTGAGGAATGGATGAAGGAAGTGGCGGCTTGTATGCTTGATCCTTTACAAAACCCCATACTCTGAAATCAATCGGTGAAAGATCTTGTGTTCATGGTGGCCACTGTTGATTTTAGTTGAGGAATGGATGAAGGAAGTGGCGGCTTGTATGCTTGATCCTTTACAAAACCCCATACTCTGAAATCAATCGGTGAAAGATCTTGTGTTCATGGTGGCCACTGTTGATTTTAGTTGAGGAATGGATGAAGGAAGTAGCGGCTTGTATGCTTGATCCTTTACAAAACCCCATACTCTGAAATCAAGCGGTGAAAGATCTTGTGTTCATGGTGGCCACTGTTGATTTTAGTTGAGGAATGGATGAAGGAAGTAGCGGCTTGTATGCTTGATCCTTTACAAAACCCCATACTCTGAAATCAAGCGGTGAAAGATCTTGTGTTCATGGTGGCCACTGTTGATTTTAGTTGAGGAATGGATGAAGGAAGTAGCGGCTTGTATGCTTGATCCTTTACAAAACCCCATACTCTGAAATCAATCGGTGAAAGATCTTGTGTTCATGGTGGCCACTGTTGATTTTAGTTGAGGAATGGATGAAGGAAGTAGCGGCTTGTATGCTTGATCCTTTACAAAACCCCATACTCTGAAATCAAGCGGTGAAAGATCTTGTGTTCATGGTGGCCACTGTTGATTTTAGTTGAGGAATGGATGAAGGAAGTGGCGGCTTGTATGCTTGATCCTTTACAAAACCCCATACTCTGAAATCAATCGGTGAAAGATCTTGTGTTCATGGTGGCCACTGTTGATTTCAGTTGAGGAATGGATGAAGGAAGTGGCGGCTTGTATGCTTGATCCTTTACAAAACCTCATACTCTGAAATCAATCGGGGAAAGATCTTGTGTTCATGGTGGCCACTGTTGATTTTAGTTGAGGAATGGATGAAGGAAGTGGCGGCTTGTATGCTTGATCCTTTACAAAACCCCATACTCTGAAATCAATCGGTGAAAGATCGTTCATGGTGGCCACTGTTGATTTCAGTTGAGGAATGGATGAAGGAAGTGGCGGCTTGTATGCTTGATCCTTTACAAAACCCCATACTCTGAAATCAATCGGTGAAAGATCTTGTGTTCATGGTGGCCACTGTTGATTTTAGTTGAGGAATGGATGAAGGAAGTGGCGGCTTGTATGCTTGATCCTTTACAAAACCCCATACTCTGAAATCAATCGGTGAAAGATCTTGTGTTCATGGTGGCCACTGTTGATTTCAGTTGAGGAATGGATGAAGGAAGTGGCGGCTTGTATGCTTGATCCTTTACAAAACCCCATACTCTGAAATCAATCGGTGAAAGATCTTGTGTTCATGGTGGCCACTGTTGATTTCAGTTGAGGAATGGATGAAGGAAGTGGCGGCTTGTATGCTTGATCCTTTACAAAACCCCATACTCTGAAATCAATCGGTGAAAGATCTTGTGTTCATGGTGGCCACTGTTGATTTCAGTTGAGGAATGGATGAAGGAAGTGGCGGCTTGTATGCTTGATCCTTTACAAAACCCCATACTCTGAAATCAAGCGGTGAAAGATCTTGTGTTCGTGGTGGCCACCTCCGGTCGCTAAGCAATAGCGTCATTTATGACACCTAACGTCATCTATGGATAAACTTCGGCAATATTACTACTAGTCTGACTTTCAACTAGTTAATTTTGTTTAATATTTCGGAAGTTCCTAATTTACGAAATTGCCCAACTAAATTGTAGACATCCTGTATTATAGTTAGTTACATATTAATTATTAATACATTTTCTAAACTCTTTTTCCTCTCTAATCTACTCACACATGTGTGCATGTGTGGGCGTGAGTTTACGTTCGAGTTTGATATTTATCTTTTTTGGGTAAAACGTAAATACTAAAAAAAAATTAAACACATTGTGACCGTATGTTTGAACAGTAAGGCGAAATCACACTGGAGTTACTACTTGACGGTTAATTGAGAGTCACCATCTAAAAAAGTCATATTCAGGTCATACTATCTATATTATAAAGGACAAACATATCTGTGCGTAACGCATACGTCCTTTTGCGAATGGCAACACTTTGAAATTTAAAATAAAATTTTGGTTTTGCATTTTCTCTACTGCAAATTTTTAAACTTCTATGCATCACACATTTTAACTTTTTACATCGTCGTATAAGGAAAAAAAATTTCTTTTAAATACTATTTGTTTGAAAGCTGTATCTCAATTTGTTTTTGAGATATTAATTTTTTTGTAGTTTTTAATACAAATTTTGTAATGATGGCAACTGAAGTACTCCATTTATATTGAAAGTAAAGGGAAAATATTCATGGTTTATTATTTTTATTCATTATATCCTTATTGATGCCATTTTCACATTACAAATAAGAGTAACTTTTTATAATTTTTGAACAGAAAATGATGTCAGACATTAAATAAAACACGCATTCTTCTTCATAAATCAGCTACATTTTAATATTTTTACATTACGCTGATAAATGAGTTTGAGGCGCTCGGCAAAATGATTCATTGAGTAAAAATGATATATTTAAAACAAAACGATAATTTTTTTTTTTTTTTTTTTTTTTTTTTTTTTTATTTTTTTATAAAACTAAATATTTGACCAATACTATAAATAGCGAATACTATCACAATTAAAGTCAAATTTCTGAATTTTTTTTTCGCGGGTACTAAGATTAGAACTTAAGGTTTGTGCGAATGTTCACATGAAAAGTTGTATCGGACAAACGTGACTTTAACTTTGGAAATGCATTCATTAATAATCTATTCTTTTGCGCGTTAAAATACTTTCAAATTGTGAATTTGAGTGGTGCGTATGTAAATTACGAGAATGTGAAAATAACGTACAGTTTAGATTTTATGAGGGAAAATTTTATGATGTGACAAAGCGAAATCCTTTTTACTGATTTTTCATCCCGTAAAAACAAACATAAGAGCTCCATTGATAACTCCATCATAATTACTCATCTTGATTACGTAATCTAATACAGTTTAATTTTTCAATAATTTAAGCAGTTGAAGTTTGTAGAAATAATATTTTGGTAATTTTGGGTTTAAAATATTATTTGTTTTAAGAGTTAGACAACCAATGTAAGATGATTTTTTTGTTGTAATTATTTTTGTAGTTTTATCATAATTTCGATCTGACAGTTCCTTTCAAACATTTTAGTACGTCGAATTTCGACGGGTTGCAACTCGTAATTTTAAAATTTGCGACAATGTGCGACGTCACAATAACTGACTATGTTATTAAGGATTTTAGTGAGAAATAACCTAAATCCAATGGGCAGTTTTTCACAAAAAACAAATAATAAAAATAACTTACTGCATAACATACTCGTATAAAGTATATCATGATCCTTACATTTGGATATTACATTACCCACCTGTTGTGTAACCTTCCTGACACGGGTTAAAATTCCCATCACTTTGAAAAACATCTAATGAAATGAATTAATCAGTATTTTGAACATATTTCCAGGTTTAAAAGCATTGATTGCATTTGTTCTCTCCACACCTTACTACATAATATCTGTGTTGCCATTTTAAAGCAGTAACTAGGGGTTACGCAAGATAACAGTAGTCCTTGATTTTTCGAGACAATTCAAAGTAAGTAAAAGAAATCATATGAACGTGCAAAGAAATTTTATTGAAAAGTGAAAAAACGTGATGGCTGCAGGAGACACTTTAAAAGTACTGCGTAATAAAGGGAGAAAATTATTATCATCTTCAATGGTAAATATCTTTGTTTTGTGTTCTTTTTTTATATATATATATGCTAAGATGATAAGATAATTCTTATGCAAATCCGGTGACAATGAAACGTCCATTATACAATTAAAGTGAGTTTTATGAAGAAAATTTTGTTATTTAGAAAAAAGAAAAAAGCATACGATACACTTCTTATAAAATAACCAGGGAAAAAAAAATCATAAATTATTTTAAAACTATTTGTATTCTGCCTGGCAGATTGAAACAAGGAGAAAAGCAGTTAATGTGTCTCGAGTAGCAAACATATTCCATTCTACAATGACTGTGACGTAAGTAGACATACTAAGGTCTGCAACTGGAATTTGTTTTATGTAGTGTGCTTTGGTTTGAAAGAAAAATGAAAAAAAAAAAAAAAAAAAAAAAAAAAAAAAGAAAAGAAAAGAAAAGAAAAGAAAAGTAAAAAGCAGACGATATATTTCTTTTACATTAATCAGAAAGTAACAAATTATTTTTAATTATCTGTATTATATTTGGTAGAATAAAAAAAGCAGAAAAGTAGTTAAAGTTGTCACTAATAGCGAACATATTCATTCTTCAATTATTGTGACGTATGTAGAAATAGACAAAGTGCGCAGTTTTACTTTTTTTTTTTTTTTTTTTTTTTTTTTGTGAAGTGGGTTATGGTTTCATTTGGTTACAGTGAAAAAGAATAAAGCGCAGGGAGATTTTTATTTATATTTCTTTTAAAATAACCACAAAGTAATTATTTTTAATTATGTGCATTCTATCTGGTAGAATAAAACAGGCATAGAAAATTAGTTATTGCTCCCTGAGTTACATATTAATATTACACAGTTTCTCTTTCACTGAAAAAAAAATGATAAAGAATTCGAAAAGATAAAACAGTAAAACAACTCTTAGTTGCCAGAAATTTTACTTAAAATATTAGAAAAATTTAAAAAAAGAAATTATACTTTAAAAAAAAAGTATTTCATAAAAATGTATAATTTGATCATCTTCATTTTGTAATAATAATAATTAAAAAAAATCCGCATATAAAAAATTTTAATTCGTTTTACATATTTATGAACATAAGTTATAAACTGTAATTTAACAAAAAGTTATGATGGAATAATACAAGAACGCTAACTCACATATTTAGAGCAATGAGCATTACTTCAGTATATTAATAACACCCACCGCTTCACATGAAAAATTTCTCAAAAAAATTGAGACAGGCAAAAGAATAAGATACAAAGATGTGTTTGCGTTTGTTTCCAAAATACAGTTAGTTCAATAGACGATCTTTTTTGATATAACTATATATTAGTGACTCTAACTTATTATTCACCGGAAATATTTGACAAAAATTTGAGTAAGTCAAAATAACAACAAAAGTAGCGGTTATTTCGCAGAAATTTGAGATATTTTACTTTTTAAATTATTAGAAATTTTTTTTTCTTTACATTGTTTTAAATATATGCTTACAATTTTTTTTTTCAAAAGTTTAAATATCTTTATTTTATTAAAATTCTCCAGAATTTGTGAAATTTAATTTATTTTACAGAGCTATAAATATAAATTATGAATTCGCTAATTGGGATTGACAAAAACTTGGAAAAATTTGGAATACACAAAAAAGTGAACTCGCATAATTAGTTCAATGAACGGTACTTTCCGGTGTATATTAATAACACCCAACTTTCTCTTCCACCGGAAAAAGTTTCTCAAAGAAATTGAGAAAGGCAAAATTAAGGCAAAAACAATAAGCTACAAAGACGTGTTTCCTTTTGTTTCCAAAACATTTTCTAAGAAAAACATGGGAGGTCTGGAAGTATATGTTTACTTAGCGAGGAACAATTTGTGAGACCTTTCCGCGGCCGCCAGCCGCTACAAACGGATTCAAAAAGTTACATTTCTAATATTTCTTGTTGCCTGGTGGCAGCATCAGTGAAGTAGAATTAAAAAACGATAAATGAGAAAAGACAAGCTCTGGAAAGCTCAGAATGAAATGAGTAATGGCGAAAGGTAATGGGCTAGAAGGGTTAAAACAGTTCTTAGAATAAATTTTGGCACGGTAAATGGAGTTCGTTTTATCTATTATACTGGAAAGAAAATGCTAACGACATTTTAAGAGCAAATCTAGTAAAGATTTATTGAACAAAAATGGTTGTATTTTCAATTAGTTCAATTATTTTTTGTTTGGAATATGCTAAAATAAACTATAAAACTGGAAAAAAAATTTCATAAACAAACTATTTTTTAGACTATTGTAGAAATATTAGAAATTAAAAAACAGCTCCAATACAGTTTTTAATACATTATATTAAAAAACAGTCTTCAGAATAAAGTTTGGCTCAACAAATAGATTTTGTTTTTCTAATTTACATTTGAAAAAAAAAAAAAAAATGCTAATGGCTTTTTAAGTACAAATCTAAGTAAACGTAAAAAGAAAGAATAGAAAAAAATTACAAAAACGTTTAAATCTCTATCTCAAATACAAAAAAGCGCTTAGCATTTTTAAAACAGGAAAGTGACGAAAATATAAACATGGAGAAAAAGCCATTTAAAGTTTTAGTAATTTGTGTATGGGTAATTGTGCTGGATGTATTAACAAAATTTACAATATCTCGCGATATAATTGCCGTATGGGTAAAAAGGAGGTGCCAAAATATTAACAATTAAACAAGCTTTCATTTAATATGAAAAAAAAAAAAAAAAAAAAAAGAAAATCAATTTTTTGACCAATTTTGAGATAAACTGTCAATTATTTTTGTTATTATCAGCGTTTTGTATTGATATGTCTGTACATTTTTCATTATGACTTCATTAATGTTTGAGCATTTATAAATAATAATAATAATAACGGGAGTTTTATTAAATCTCTTTACACCGTTGGCGATTCTTTTATTTCAAATACATGTTTTTTTTTACTCTTTCAATTTGAAATAAGGACTGCGTTTTCGAACGAATAATTTGTGATAAAATATGAAAAATATTTGGAAGTTGTCATCTCTGTTTAATCCTGCTATAATAGGACATTTTCCAAATGTCTTCAAAAATTCTTCCTCAGCCTAATGTCATATGAATAGTACGCAAAAGAGCTATGTTCGTTACATTTCAGTAAATGATACATTCGTCAAATTTACGTGAACGTTAACGTATGTGATTTGGAGAAAAAAATTTAATATTATTTACGTAAAAATATTATTTTTCGCCAAAGAATTAAAGAAAAAAAATCTCACTCAAAAGGGTTAAATGAAATTTCAGTAATTTAAGAACATCAACTAAATTAATAAATTATATATATAAAAAACCCCTCTTCTCACTCTCAAAATACGAGTATGCACCAACTATGAATATAATAACTTCAATGCGCTCGTTAAATGATATATTTGCCAAATGTCAGTGAACCTTAATGTATTTGATTTGGAAAGATACCTACACGTAAAAATAATTTTTCCGAAAAATGAAAAAAAAAAAAAAAGAAGAAGAAGAAGAAGAATAAAATAAAATAAATAAAAATAAAAATTTGGAATTAATGGGGTTAAATGAAATTTTAGTAATTTAAGGACATCAACTAAATTCATAAATAACAAAAAGAAAAAAATCTACCCTCTCTCTCCAAATATGAACCAATTTTGAATATAATAACTTCAATTTTTTCGTTAAATGACATGTTCGTCAAATTTCAGCGATCCTTAATTTATGTGATTTGCGGGAAGATACTTTTACGTAAAAATATTTTTTTCCGAAAAATGAAACAATAAAACTGTATCAAAAGGGTTAAATGAAATTGTAGTAATTTAAGCACACCAACTAAATTCATAACTTACAAAAAAGAAAATAAAACCTTCCCACTCTCAAAATATGTACCAACTGTGAATATAACAGTGATTCTTTTTTCTTTTTTTCTTTTTCTCCCATCCACGAACTAACAATGACCTTCACAAAAGTCATTCCGGAGAATGTAGAAAACAGAGCATTTTGTTTCAATGAATGTAGAAGGGTAAAAGAATAAAGACAACAGAGTTGGGGGAGAGAGTTCATTTTGAGGGGAGAAAAACGGAAGTATCACCGACAAGCTCGCGGTAATCAACCCCCATGTGGTGAGGGCGGCAGAGTTACGATCTTGGGAAAATATCACGAAATGCGCCCCAAAAAATTTTTACGACTGAAGATAAAAGAATAACTAGATAAATGAATCAAGTCTTTTTATTTATTTTTTTTTTATTTTCAGACATGGAGTTTTTTTTTTTTTTTTAAGAGAAAATATTTTGATCGCAATGTTTCATACTGAATTGTTTTTTGAGGAATAACATGAAATTAGGCGAATTATAATTATGCACGTTGAGGTTAAATTCCCATCATGTATGACTGTGGAATGCATTCCGTATTCTTTTTAAATTTCCCATCAGGGAATTAAAATGTTTCATTCTTTTTTAATTCCCTTATAAATGTTGTCTTTTTTTTCGGGGGGTTGGGGGGGGGGAGAATAAGGGTTTGTGTGTCTAATTATCAAACTTTTAAAACTGAAAATAGATAAACAGATCAGCAGAAATGTAGTTTTATTCACAGCTCGACATTTAGCGATTAAAAGGGTATATAAGTCTACATAAGTTGAAATACCACCCCCCCTTTTTTTAATGGGAAATGGGAAAAATTATAAGCCAAGTAATTATATTTAAAACGTTTTTAGAAGAGTTAAAAGAAAGAAAGGACCAGCCATTATTACTATTTTAAAGCTTTAACATAAATACTTCAGGAATTAATCACATCGGAAAGAACATTAACCGAGCCACATATATTTTTATGTATAAAATATATTAAACATGAATAGTCTTTGATCAACAACATGATTAAGTATTTTTTTTTTATCATGATAATTTAACTTTCTTACATGTGGTTATTGTCACAAAATATTTCTTACATCATCAGAAATAATTAATTAAACCTAATAAATCACAGAAAAAAACCAAGAATTCTTAGTTCGTTAACAGTATGAAACAGGTGGGAAAGGGGGTACATGCCCATAAATTGAGATTTCGTCATGGATCATACATTCTAGTATGCTAGAGCTCAGCTGTTAATTCTCTCCAAATAGCCGTGGCAAGCGTGTGGTCATATACAGACCACAAGTGGCTCTTGAGAATGTAGAACGGAACGCCTAAACGCATGGGACAAATAGGTCCCAGGAGAAAGAAACTGCACGAAGAGAAAACTCGTGTAGTGCTGATATATTACTTCAAAATAAAGCGGGAATATGGCGAAGCCTATTTAATGGGGCATAAATTTAGTCAATTGCTTTGCTCCGTGAATCAATATACAAGTGGTATGCCACATTGTTTCGAACAAAAAAGGGGGAACTTTTTTAAGTGGAATGCGTTATAAGAGTAGACCATAATTTTTCGTAAAAAAATATACATTTATAAGAGGAATGCGTGCATTTAGGCAGATGTTTATAAGAACATTTATTTGGTTTGGAGTCTTGATCAGTACTTTATTAGTTCCGTTATCATATTTATGACCTCGTGGTTTATAGTATCTGGGTTGCTGATTTTGGCATTACATCAAAGGATGCGACTTATTATTTTTTTTTTTTTTTCTTTTCGATTGGAGTGACTGTTATATTTTGCTTACGAGAATAAGTAGACACTCAGCTGTTATGTTAATGTGGATTTCGAATTCCTAAAATTATTCCTTAATTATTTAATTATTCCTTAATTTGATTAAATTGTTTGGGTAAATAAAAGAAGATCCCCCAGAGACGTGACCAGGAAGTTCATTTTCCGTTTTCTTAAGGCTATTTGTTCTCAAATCCAAAAGGACAATTTTGTAACATAAGTTTTAATTTATTTTTGTTTGGAAATTCGTGAAACTAGCAAGGGTTGTTCAAAAGCTATGTAATCGAACTGTTTTTTCCGTTTTTTTGCAAACGCAATAGATCTTTCAGGGAATAGTGTCAAAGTGGGCGTTTTGAACCGCATTTCAGCGCGAAAGAAGAATAACCCCTGAAGAAAGGTAGAAAAACGTCTCTGTCGCGTGATCAAAATCGTTTATAACTCAATAGGTAATTTATTTATTTAAAAAAAAAAACGGAAAATACAGTTCGGTCCCAAATCGCTTCCATAGTCAGGCCTTCCAATTTTATATCTTTCAGTTGAAAAAAGAATTTGTAAATGTGTCAAAACGTTTTGCGCTTGTTGAGCAGAGCAGTTGAGAACAGCCTTAAGAGGCTACTTCAGTCAAACGAAAACGCCCGTTCGACAATGCTAATCCTATGGAAGAAATTTATAAAGATATCTCTGCCGCATTTCAATATTTTTAAATGATTTCTTTTGCAATGAATAGTTGAGATCGATCTGTACAAAGACCGTTGTTTACTTTTTCAATTTTGTTTACAGGTATTTCTTATAAGGACACTTTCATTTTCAGAACCGGTTTCGAAAGTAAAAGCATTCTCATAAAAAATATCTGCAATCAAAATCGAAAAAGTAAAAAACGGCCTGCATACAGATCGATCTCAACTATTCAATGCAAAAGAAATCATTTAAAAATATTGAAATGCGACCGAGATATCTTTATAAATTTCTTCCATAGGATTAGAACGCGTTAGCGAACGCGTCTTTTCATTCGACTGAGGTAGCCTGTTAACCAATCAGCAGTCATAGTGTATGAAGCAAATGCTGACGTTTTCTGTTATTAAGAGGCTACTTCAGTCAGGCGAAAAGACCCGTTCGCTAATACTAATCCTATGGAAGAAATTTATAAAGATATCTCGGTTGCATTTCAATATTTTTGAATGATTTCTTTTGCATTGGATAGCTGAGATCGATCTGTATGCAGGCCGTTTTTTACTTTTTCGATTTTCATTGCAGATTTTTTTTATGAGGATGTTTTCATTTTCGAAACCGGTTCCGATAATGAAAGTGTCCCCATAAAAAATATCTGTAAACAAAATCGGAAAAGTAAAAAACAACCTTTGTACAGATCGATCTCAGTTGTCTAATGCAAAAGAAATCATTTAAAAATATTGAAATGCAACCGAGATATCGTTATAAATTTCTTCCATAGGATTAGCGTTAGCGAACGGGTCTTTTCACTTGACTGAAGTAGCCTCTTAAATTGAAGACAATATCTTATTATCAGGATTGGTAGTGATGACATATGAGGGGCTCACAATCATAGTAGACCAAGTACATTTTGAAAAAAAAAAAAAAAATAAAAAATGATATAGTCCATTCAGGAGGTCTATAAAATATATTTTATTTACTCAAACAGTCAAGCAAGTCTGTAAACAGATGTCATACTTGAAAAAGTATGTGAATACAGACTTGGTTCACTATGGGGGGTGAATAAAATAGGTTTTATGCACCTTCTAAAAGGACTATACCTTTTCTTTTTTTCAAAATGAACTTGGTCTACTATGGTTGTGAGACCCTCATATATTGTAAGGGTGCTGGTCACTCAGGTTCCGCTTTCCCCTCACTAAAATAAAGTCTATGACCATTGGATGCATTCGTATATTTAAAATATTTCCTCGGAAAATTAATATTTTTAACTTCTATTTTTTGTGTACACTTCCTAAAAGGGACTGTTCAAATATTACGTAAGCATGTTTTTGGTAATTTTTTACCCCCCCCCCCCTCCCTCCCCTCTTGTCAGCAAAAATAAGCAAATCGCAACCCCCCTCCCCCTTAATAATTACGTAAGCAAACTGCACTCCATTCCCCTAGGTCAGGGTCGGTGAACCTTTTTACACCGCGTGCCCATTTTTTTTCAAAAAAGATTTTGCATGATCATGACGTGCCAAGCACCAAAAATAATTTAGTGGATTTCTGGATTTTTATTCATTGGGATTTAAAAATATGGGACAATACACATCTAATAATTAGATTAACATATATTATAAAGTAATAAAATGGTGAATGCGATGTCGGTTATACCAGATATTAATATGGTGTTCAACCTATTTTTAAGGATGCAAGCTGAATTCGAGTTATCTAACAAGTGGTTTCGGTTTCTAATATTTAAGGTTTTCTTATCACTTCCGAAAATAATGACCCGAAGGAATAAATAGAGCGAACAATTGTGAAAACTACATATTTTATACCAACTCGCTCTAGTTTCATCACTGGGAGTTTTACTTATACTGCCTGACTTTTTGATGTTCTCCCAACCTTCTCTTAATATGATGACTTATTGAACCCACATTGGAGTAATTTAGAAATTCAATTAGTTGCTTTCCAATAAAAAAAGAAAGAAAAGCCCAGTTTGTATAAGTTTCGTGTTTTGTTTAACCTCATTCTATTTTGTTTTAGGATTTCAATTAACGCCGTGCCGAAAATATTCTATCGCGTGCCAAGTTTGGCACGCGTGCCATAGGTTCGCCGACCCTGCCCTAGGTGCTTACGTAATATTTGAACGACCCCAAAGATGTCATTTTTTTCTTAGTTCTCAAAATATTTCTAAAGTATAGACTTAATTTTATGTGAAGTGTTAAAATCTTACTCACAGATCGCCCGCTTTTAAACACATAAAACATTAAATTCAGCTAAGATTTTAGAAATATTTTGAAAACTAAGAAAAAAAGAAGCATTCTTTAAGAACAGTACACAGAAAAAGGATGTTAAAAATATGAATTTCCCGGGCAGATATTTTAGATAGACGAATGCATCAAAAGTCCATAGACTTAACATTACGGAGGAGAATTTCGAAACTGAGTCTCAAAGAGATTCATTTCAACAACAAGGCTGTTCTTAACTGCTCTGCTCAACAAGCGCAAAACGTTTTGACACATTTACAAATTCATTTTTTAACGGAAAGGTATAAAATTGGAAAGCCTGGCCATGGAAGCGATTTTGAATTGAACTGTTTTTTTTTCATTTTTTGATCAATCAGTTACCTATTGAGTTATAAGCCATTTTGATCACGTGACAGTAGATGAAAAGTGGGGCTCCGACCTCAGGAGGAGGTGTTGAGGTGCACGAGAGGAGGTGCAGGTGCAGGTGCAGGTGCAGGTGCAGCACCTCCCGTGCTCCTCCTCTCGTGCTACACCTCCCGTGCTCCTCCTCCTCTCGCGACTCTACTCTTGGAGGAGGGGTTAATGCGATAAGGATTTTTTTTAGATAAAAGCGGGAATTTTCGGGAGATTGATTTTTTGCTGTGTTATAGTACGAGGGTTATTTTTTTCGGTTACATAATTTTCGGGCGTTATTATTTTGAGTGTAGTATAGTATGAGGTTTAAATGAATAATTAATTAAAAAGTAATTAAAAATAATGAATGAAAAATATTAATTTAGAAATTTTAATGAGGGGACTTAGAATTTTTGAGTTTGAAATTTATTTTTATTCAGTTATAGTACGAGGGGGTATTTTTTTTACTGTCGGTTTACTAATTAGTAATTAAAAATAGCAATTAAAAATTTAATGAGAAAATATTTAATGAAGCGACTTAGAATTTTTCGAGCAATTTCATTTGTTAATTTAAGTATAGTATGATGTATAGTATGAGGTATAGTATAGTATGAATTAGTAAAAATGGAAATTAATTGAAAATATAAATTCATTAAAAAAGTAATTAAAAATAATTAATGAAAATAATTAATGAGAAAAATTAATTTAAAAATTTTAATGAGGAGACATAGAATTTTTAGGGGAGCAATTTTTAAGTGTGTTAGAGTTGTGGTGCTGCCATCTAGTAACGATTGATAGAATTTAGTTTCGGAATTGGTATTTTTACGAAAAGTTGTGAGGAGGATTGAACCTGCAAAATGTAATCGTGGTTGAATAATAGACCGTTACCTTATCGATTCAGCCACGATTACATAGCTTTGAAAGAAAATTTTAAGAAGTGTCTTTTTTCGAAAAATTAGGCTGATGACGTCACCCATTTTAGGAACCAATCACTGATTTTTTAGACATATGAGCGCCACCTATGTTTATTATAAATTGATGTGAATGAAGTTTTTAATATTAGTCGATTAATTACTCCTGTTGAATGAGGTCGTTAACATGTCTAGTTTCCAAGATATTGCTGTTGTAGGAGCATCTGGGTTGATTAGAGAAGCGATGAATCTTATCCCTAAAGTGGAACCTGTTTCAGATGTTGAAATGAAACCCTCTTCATCAGAACTTTTAATTCAAGAAGAACCCCCTCTTGTTTGTGAAACTTGCAATAAATCGTTTCTGCGAAAGTTTGTGCTAAATAGACATGTGAAATCTCATCTTGAGAAAAAACCCTTTTGTTGTGATTTGTGCGAAAAAAGTTTCATTCAAAAGAGTGATTTACGACGACATATCAAGATTCATTCGAAAACGTGTGAGGTGTGTAATGAAATATTCTCAAGGAAAGTGGACTTTTTAAAACATCAAAAAATGCATGAACCTAGTCAACGTAGGAGATCTGTGAGAAAGATAACGAAACAACCAAAAGACGATCAACGAAGCGTGTTAATTAATCGCTTGTGTAATTTACTGCAGCGGGTGTGTGCTTCCTATGACTCATCTGTGACGTCATCTGTTTGAAAGAATGTGATTGGGTTTAATACCCGTCACTAACCTATATAAGTTTAATGTTTTCTACACATCATTTAGTTTACTGCTAAGTCTAGTGTTTGCTAGTCCAATGGATGAAAATTTGTTGAAAAGATCCCATGAAGAAATGTTGTCACCTTCCGAGTATCAACCTCTGCTGGACGAATCTAGATTTAATGTGGAAAGTGTTACGCTGTATCCTTACACTGACGAACCTTCATCGCCAATTAATTGTCATGATGAAGAAACTTTGTTTCCTGATTCCTGCTGTGAATCCGCTCAAGATATTATGAATGAATTTTTCATTGACTTTCAGAAATCTTCTACTACCCAAATGGATGAAGAGTCTATGCCTGATAGGCAAAATATGTTTAAAATCCCACCTGTGAATGATTGCAATTTTATTTTTCGAAAAGAACTTGGAAACTGTATTTTTTTAGGAGTTCAGTTACAGAATTCTGAATACTCTATTCAAATTAGAGAATTTTCGAGTGAAGGAATTGCAACTCAGAATGGAATCGATTTAGATATTCGCACCTGGTATGAATTTCAGTATAAAATATTTGCGTTTAATTTGAAATATACCAGCTCTTCGTTTATCGCCAATAACATTCTTTTAGTTTTGAATGAGGATAATTCCGTTATGTGGCTAAAAATGTTAAAAAATGAATCTCATATTCGATTAAACAATTATCAACTTGAACAATTGAAAGAAAAAGCCTATAAATTGAATAAGAAATTGATTCATCATATGTATGAAAAACATTTACCTGCTTTATTAAAACAAAAATGTCAACAAAGTTCTTCAGAAAACGAATTTGTTTTGTGGTCTAAACTAATTTATTGTATCGAGAATTCTATTTTAAATATATTTAATCAAATTTATGAATGTACTGGCTGTGTTTTTAGACATCCAAGTGTTAGTCTTCATTCCTGTTTTATGTTAAACAACCGTGAAAAATTTCAACAGTTAGGGGACATGATTTTAATGCTTGTGAATTTTGATGATGTTCTATCCATGTTTTTAAAGAATGTGGATTCTGTTAGCGATCAGTTTTTATGTAACCTGAATGTTGAAACTTTTAAAAGTGTATTGTTTAAATCGTTTTAATAAACTGATTTCATGTTATATTTGTGTCTTTATTTTTAAAAATGGTGTGTGTTTTTTCTAACAGAGGGGAATTAAAACAGATTTTTGAAAAAAGAATGAAATATAATTCGATTAAACAATTAAAAAAAGAAATAAATTAAAACAAGCTTACCTGAAACACGTACTACATCCTCGGTTACTTGACTAGAAATGAAAAATCTTACAAGTCCTTATCGATTGGGTTTCTCCAATCTAACCTCCTACGTCATCAATGTTATCATACATCACGTGATAGGGTTTCCCCAACGTGTGATACCCTACACCACGTGATAGGGTTTTTCCCAACACGTAATAATCCCTACGTCATGAGTGATATCATATATCATGTGATAGGGTTTCCCCATCACGTGATATCCCCTACGTCACTAGTGATAAGTGATGTCATTTAGCACGTGACTAGATGTAATCAGTTGATAAGATTAGATGATAAGAGCTTGTATATAACTGCGAGCAGATCTTCAGTGCTCATAATTTTCGTCAGAGTTTAGCTGTTCTAGTCTAGTTGGATATCTCGTGCTGCCTAGTGTCTTCAAAATGTCTTCCATTATTTATTCGGACAATGGACTAAACGTGGAGTATATTGGTGACTTTATCGAGAAAGCTCATGCTGACCGCTATTTGACGGAGCTGCGGACATTGCCTTTCTTCAGACCTACTTTCCGTATTTTTGGAAAGGATGTTAAGCCTAAACGTCTGATGTTAGGCTATGGTGATACCAACACAAGCTATGCCTTTAGCGGAACCAGTGTGCCCGGTAACCCTTGGACACCTCTCATGATTGAATTGCGAGACAAAGTGGAAAAAGAAACAGCGTGTACTTTCAATTATGTACTGCTCAATTTCTATCAAGACGGATCTACTTGTATTAGTCACCACAAAGATGACGAATCCTGCCTGAATGCTGTGTTTCCTATTACAGTACTTAGTTTTGGTGCTCAGAGAACTATTGAATTTAAGAGACCGAATGTGCCCTCTACATTTATAAAGTTGGGACATGGATCGTTGTACATCATGAGTCCTCCCAGCAATGAACTGTTCACCCATGGTATTGGGGCAGAGCCTCACATTAAAGATATACGGATTAGCCTTACTTTTCGACATTTAATTTTACATCCCCTTGATCTGAAGAAGCCAAGACTAGATTTCGCTACTCTTTCGAAGGATCCGGAACTGAATTTAGACTTGTTCACCCTTTCTGATGACGATGAATTTCCGCGCTGCTCTTCACCTAAACATATTTCGCCGATGAATAAAACTGATATTTCACATGAAGACGAGTGGTTTACTAGAAATTTTAAAGGAAGTTATTATTCGACTACTTGGAATCTAGAATGGTGTACTTTAGCTCAAATTCATATGGAAGAAAATTGTAACTTGAAACTTCACATTCGAAACTATAAAGAAGGTTCCCACGGAAAGCTTTTTCCAACGAAGAATGGCGTCGTGATGACTGCTACGACTTTTGATCATTTCCAGCAAAATGTGACAAAGTTTAATTTTTATTCTGTGAAAGAGTCTTCCATTTGTAATAATCAATTGATCTTGGCATTCTTAGATGAAGATTTTTGTCTACTTCAACAAATATTCAAAACGGATGAAAATAATTTTCATTTCAAACCCAACGGAATACGTTTATCACGAGATCAATTTTTGAAACTTACTGAATTTTGTTCTGAAATTACAGACTGTTTTATTGACATGCTTTTAACACGAGTGATTCCTGTTGCAGTCCTGCGGAAATCGCAAAAATGTATTCATTCTCACATAAATGCTGATTGTGCTAAGAAAATGTTTTTATCCTGCTTAAACCATGAAATAGAACAATCTGTGCATCGTGTTTTTTCATGCTACGGGTGTAAAATTAATCAACTTTCACAATTAGATCATTCTTGCTTAACAACTACTTTGTTGGAAAAATTTGAGATGTCTAAAGACAGTGCTTTATTGAATTTTAATGTATTTCAATTCGTGAAGAATGTCACTTCAAACTGTGTCTGTCACTATACACATGCATTTTTTGCCAATTTAAAATCTGACTTTTATAAAAACTACTTAGAAACAATTTTTGTTAATACGCATGAAACATAATGTGTAAACAATTAGATTTAATAAAGTATTTGTTATTTTTCACTAAACAATTTCTCTGTTTTATTTAATTTTTCTTTCAGCTTGTTTATACTCTGCAATCTTCTTTTTAAATTTAAGAGAGAGAGAAAAGAAAATAATAATAATTTTGTGAGAAAGTATTTTGAATAATGCTTATTGAAGGACATGAATAAGATAATAATTTTGAATAATTTTTCTCTTTATGGGAAAAAAATATTAACACTTGTAATAACTGATTCCCTTTATGGGAAAAAATATTAACACTTGTAATAACTGATTCCCTTTATGGGAAAAAATTCAGATTTTCTAAGACAGAAAGAAAATATTTTAAACAACAAACGCAATTCATTTTAATATGTTTTTAGTTTTTTAAAAATCACTAAAAGAAAGTAATGAGTAAGTTTTAATATTAATGTAAGAGGTTTATTGAAACCTATATCACCATTGTGAAAAAAAAAAAAAAAAAAATCTTAGTAAGAATAATTTAAGTGCAATGCTATTTCTATTAGAATTTTATAATAAATAGTTTTAGTATTGTTTAAGTGAATCACCCATTATCATTAATGAAAAAAAAACAGCTTAATTAGTCTTTCAACTCATTAAGACTTGTTTTGACGCTAAAATAGTTATTTTTTGACAATAAATATAGAAAAAAGACTGTATAGTTTGCAAATCAACATCTCATGTTTAACGCTTAATTGGGAGGGGGAAAAAGTAGGATTTTATTCTAAGTCTAACAATTAAAAATTCTTAATGAATACTATTTTTAATTTAGACTAATAAATTAGACATAGGTTTTTATTTATTCATTTCTATTCACAATTGGAGAAAATTTCGTATAAGTTCGTACCACCCGATGAATCATCGATGAGCGAGCGCTTGGAAAAACCCTTATCAGATAAGATAAGATAAGATGATTCACCTATCTTAGATATTAACAGACTGCATGCGATTTTGAACTCAGTTCATATTTTTCTTTTACTCGTGTAGCAGTAAATAATTTTTCTGAAGCTCGATATTTTGTACGTGTGGTAAAGTTATTAAGTGTGTGAAAAGTTATTTAGTGTGTGCCTACCTGGATTTAACAAGTCATACCTGGATTAAACTGAAGACATGAAAGCCTCGAATAAACCAAGTTCTTCAAGTTCTTTTTCTGATGATGTAAGTGAATAATTTTAATTTATTAAATGTGAAATTTTAATGACTTAGATTATTATTAGAGAAAAAATGTATTCTGTTTACTATAACTACTTTGAACAGAAATTAGCGAAAATGCTTTTAAAATAGGAAATTTTATATTTTTAAATTTATTTTTGAACTTTTAATATAAATGAATATATCTAAATATGTTTTAAGCAATCCTTATTTATTGAAACAATAGTATGTGAAACTTCTCTTAAAGAATTAAATTATTTATATGATATTTTTATATTTGTTTTTGTACAGTATATCTAAATGAATATATCTAAATATGTTTCAAGCGATCCTTATTTATTGAAACTTCTCTTAAAGAATTAAATTATTTATATGATATTTTTATATTTGTTTTTGGAAAATAAACCTAAATGAATTAAACTAAATATTTTTCAAGCGATCCTTATTTATTGAAATTTCTCTTAAAGAATTAAATTATTTACATGATATTTTTATATTTGTTTTTGGAAAATAAATCTAAATGAATATATCTAAATATGTTTCAAGCGATCCTTATTTATTGAAACTTCTCTTAAAGAATTAAATTATTTATATGATATTTTTATATTTGTTTTTGGAAAATAAACCTAAATGAATTAAACTAAATATTTTTCAAGCGATCCTTATTTATTGAAATTTCTCTTAAAGAATTAAATTATTTACATGATATTTTTATATTTGTTTTTGGAAAATAAATCTAAATGAATATATCTAAATATGTTTTAAGCAATCCTTATTTATTGAAACTTCTCTTAAAGAATTAAATTATTTATATAATATTTTTATAATGAAATACTTATTTGGATTCTCAATTTTTAAATTTGTTTTTGGAAAATGAATCTAAATGAATATATCTAAATATGTTTTAAGCAATCCTTATTTATTGAAACTTCTCTTAAAGAATTAAATTATTTATATGATATTTTTATATTTGTTTTTGGAAAATAAATCTAAATGAATTAAACTAAATATTTTTCAAGCGATCCTTATTTATTGAAATTTCTCTTAAAGAATTAAATTATTTACATGATATTTTTAATTTTCTTGAAAAACTGCTAATTTAAAAAAGTAAATTGTTCTTCTGACATGTTATTATTTATGAGGAATGTTTTATTCAAATTTATTTTTGTTAAACATTTCCCTTTCCATGTGAATCCTAAAAAATTCTTAATGCAATGTAAATATTTAATTCGCGTGATTATTTAACTTTAATCAAAATATAAACAAATTCTATGTGAAATTTCTTAGAAACTGTTATTGATGAATCATCTGAAAAATTCTTAATGTTTTTATATCCTTTCCACAAATAATTTTCAGTTTCAAAACTTAAAATGATTAAAGTATTAATTAAATTTTTTAATTAAATCTTAAAGTTTTTTTAAAAATAAAGTTAGTACTTTTTTAGTAAATGTCTACTCAAAACGAAAACTCTCGTTTACATGTTTAAATATAATATTTAGGGGTGTTTTTTCTAGTGTATAATGTTTAGGGGTATTTTTTTTTAGTGGGATATGGATTTTCCCGTCTCACCGTCAAAAATAGATGCCTTGGAGATTAAAACTCTTAAGGAAATTGATGAGGTGAATAGAAAAAATCAAGTGGAAGAATCTCTTGAGGTATTTTAATGATTTTATTTACCTATGAGTTAATTTTGGAAATTAAAAATAGAAAACATTTAAAGTTGATAATTTTTTAATGTAATAAAATTTAAGTGATTGAAATTTCTAAAGCTAATCAAAATGTATTAATAATCTTTAAAATTTTGTTTCAAAACATTTTTACAATTGTTATTAAGCAGAATAAATTTTTAACCTAACTTTTTATTAAATTCATTGAAACTTTAAAAATCAATTTAATTTTACTAAGATTTCCAAGTAATTGTTTATTCTTTAAAATAAATCATTATAAAAGTTTTTGTGGGTTAAATCTTTTTCAGTGGGGTGTGGACATTTCACCTTCTAAATTGGTGAAAGCAATAGATGAGGTTGAAAAAATTCACTGTGTATCATCTCAACAACAAATAGAGACATCCAAGGTATGAATTTTTTTTCTAAAGAAAATGTATTGTTTTGATTATCATATATTTTTAGAAAATGACATGTTTTTAACTCAATGTTTATAACTTAAAATTTTATCTCAAGGTAAATTTTAGAATGTTTCTTATAACTCGAAATTGTTTATCTCAAAGTTCATTTTATTAAGTAAACTTTATAACTCGAAATTTTTTATCTCAAGGTAAATTTTAGAATGTTTCTTATAACTCGAAATTGTTTATCTCAAAGTTCATTTTATTAAGTAAACTTTATAACTCGAAATTTTTTATCTCAAAGTTCATTTTATTAAGTAAACTTTAAAACTCAAAAATTTAAAAACTAAATCTTTATAACTGAAAGTTAATGGTAGTAGATCTTCGAAGTGCTTTATAAAACATGATTGGGTTTATTTACAGAATCAACATCTCTGCGATGTATGTGGGAAATCTTTTTCTCGTTCATTTACCCTTAAAAGGCATAAACTCACGCATAATAAGCAAAGAGGAGCCCCAGTGAAGTCTGTTACAGATATGTCAAAAGCAGGTCTTTCAAAGACAGACTCGTCTATACCTAAGGTAAATCTTTATGTTTTTTGTTTGTTCAATTTTATATCGTTTTCAGGTTTTTTAATAGGTTATAAAAAAATTCCCTTTTTTAGATTTTTCTCTGAGAAAGATTCTCTAAAAAGAGTTTTTGATAATATTAAACGTTGAGTAAAGTTTTTTCTAAAATTAAAATCCTAATTTGTTAGAAAAGAAGATATGTTTTAAAAAGTAATCTTTATAACTCGAAATTTTTTATCTCAAGGTAAATTTTAGAATGTTTCTTATAACTCGAAATTGTTTATCTCAAAGTTCATTTTATTAAGTAAACTTTAAAACTCAAAAATTTAAAAACTAAATCTTTATAACTGAAAGTTAATGGTAGTAGATCTTCAAAGTACTTTATAAAACATGATTGGGTTTATTTACAGAATCAACATCTCTGCGATGTATGTGGGAAATATTTTTCTCGTTCATCTACCCTTAAAAGGCATAAACTCACGCATAATGAGCAAAGAGGAGCCCCAGTGAAGTCTGTTACAGATATGTCAAAAGCAGGTCTTTCAAAGACAGACTCGTCTATACCTAAGGTAAATCTTTATGTTTTTTTGTTTGTTCAATTTTATATCGTTTTCAGGTTTTTTTAATAGGTTATAAAAAAATTCCCTTTTTTAGATTTTTCTCTGAGAAAGATTCTCTAAAAAGAGTTTTTGATAATATTAAACGTTGAGTAAAGTTTTTTCTAAAATTAAAATCCTAATATGTTAGAAAAGAAGATATGTTTTAAAAAGTAATATTTATAAGTGAAAAGTTTTTATTAAATTTCGCGCTTTGTTAAAGAGGAGGCTAAATTTAAAAAAAGGGATTTTAAAATAAATTAAATAATTTTTAATGGGGTTTTTTCTTCTTTTTAGGAAAACAATATTTGCGAGATTTGTCAAAAATCCTTTGCGAATGCTTACAATTTAAAACAACATCGGTTAACACATAAAAAATCCACGGATACCCTTTTCACTTGCCAAATTTGCCAAGCTACTTTCTTAAGATGGGATAATTTCCTAAGACATAAAAGCACCCATTCAGATGACAAAACCTGTTTCAAATGTGACCTTTGTGATGCGCTTTTTACAAGAGCAGACAATTTAGCCAGGCATTTAAACGCTCATGAGAACCCACATTATTCTTGTCAAGAATGCGGAGAAAAGTTCCCCAGAAAAGAAAATCTGATGCATCATAAACGTGTTAGACACAGTAGCTCGTCAACATTTAAATCGGTAAAAAAAGCACGAGTAAATCCTCAACATTCGAAAAACTCTAGTAAAAGGGTGGACGCTCTCAATGTGTTTAGCAGTATTTTTTACGATCCAGACGAAGAAACTGCATTCGACATTACCACATTCTTTAACAGCAGAAAAAAAGATTTGTTCGATAGTTTGGATGAAGCCGTTGAAGAAAAAAAATCAATAAAATGGCGTCTTCTTCTAAAAGTGTTATTGGAAAAAACCAATGCTGATGGGGAAACTGAAACTCTTTCAACTTATTTCAGTTCAAAGACATGTGAAGAATTTACTAATGAACATTTAGACGAACACTTAGAAGAAGCTCACCAAAAGCTTTTAGCTTTATTTGAAAATTTTCTGCAAAGAGGGTCTGGGTGGGTCCTGAAATACATTCAACACTTTGAGTTAAAAATCGCAAAGTATGCCCCATTGAAAGGATGCAGTTATATGCAGCTTCCTGTAGATTTGAAAGGCCGCGAAGCAATTTTAAACATTGAAAACTTTAATGATCAGAAATGTCTCCTCTGGTGTATCCTTGCTCACCAAATGAAGCTGAGTTATAAAGATAATCCTAATCGTGTGAACAAGTACAAACCTTTTGAGCATACTCTGAATATGCGAGGAGTGACCTATCCAGTATCATTTACTAAAATACCGAAAATTGAAAATCAAAACAATCTACGCATTAATGTGTTTGGGTATGAGGAGGGAGAAATTTACATTCTTCACGTGTCAGAAAAAACAAACGTGGACGTGATCAATCTTCTTTTGATCAGTGATGGGGAAAATTCCCATTACACATTGATCCGTGATTTTTCACGATTCATAAGCCATCGAAGTGGACATAAAGCTAAAGCATTCTACTGTTATCGGTGTCTGCATGGATTTGTTCGAGAAGATCTTGTGAAGGAACACACTCCCTACTGCTCCAGACATTCACCCCAAATAATAAAAATGCCGAAGGAAGGTGACAACATTTTAGCGTTTACGGGAGTTCATTTGCAGGCACCGATACCGTATATAATCTATGCAGATTTCGAATCCCTCCTCGAACCTGTCTCGACCACCGATCCCTCCTTTCAAGTGCGAAAAGCACATCATTCTGCTTGTGGGTATGCTTTCGTTATTGTGGGCCCTGACGGAAGCACCTACAAACGATCACCAATAGAAGACGGTGTTGCAATCTACAGAGGTGAAGACGCTGTGAAGCATTTTATCAACGAACTATTGAAAATCAAACAAGAGTTTCAAGACAAACTCATGTCGGTTGCACCCATGAACTTATCAGAGGAAGAAGAACAAACATTTCAGGAAGCAACAATATGTCATATTTGCAAGAACACCCTGGGTGATGAACGTGTGCGAGATCATTGCCACATTTCTTCAAAATTTAGAGGGGCTGCACACCCATTCTGCAATCTCAACTATAAACAGGCCAGAATCATTCCAGTAGTGTTTCATAATTTGAAAAAATATGATGCCCATCACCTTTTTCAAAAGTTAGGCTCTTATCCCGATCTTCATATCGATGTAATCGCTGCCACCTTAGAAGATTATATAACCTTCAAGTTAAAAGAAAAATCTTCCCCCATCCAATTCTCCTTCATTGATTCGTTACAATTTCTGCCGGCATCGTTAGAGAAACTCACCTCAGATCTTAACCCTAGCGACTTTAAAATTCTAAAAGAAAATTTTTCTTCATCAACAGATTTAAACCTTCTCACCCGCAAAGGAGTATATCCGTATTCGTATTTCGACAACTTTAAAAAATTTAATGAAACACAACTTCCCCCACCAGCAGCCTTTTATAATGACCTCACAAATGAGGATGTCGAAGAAGAAGATTATAATCACGCCAAAAAAATCTGGTCATCATTTAACATAAAGTCGCTGGGTGACTATCACGATCTATACGTAAAAACCGATGTTCTACTGTTGGCTGATGTCTTTGAAAATTTCAGGGGATTGTGCAATCAGTATTTTGGTATTGATGCAGCCCACCTCGTCACTTCACCAGGTTTGTCTTGGCAGGCTTGTTTGAAGATGACAGGAGTGGAATTAGAACTACTAACTGATATCAACATGTTGCTGTTCATCGAAAAGGGTATCCGTGGTGGTGTGTCGCAGATTTCCCACAGGTTTGCGACCGCCAATAATGCACAAGTCCCCGATCACGATCCCAATAAAGATACTTCTCATATTCTTTATTGGGATGCAAACAATTTATATGGATGGGCAATGTCCCAATACTTGCCTTACGGAGGGTTTCGGTGGTCAAATTCGTCATTCACAGAAGAAGAGATTTTAAAAATCCCAGAACAGTCAAACATTGGGTATATTTTTGAGGTAGATTTGGAGTATCCTGAACCCCTACATGAGCTTCACAACGACTACCCGCTGGCTCCTGAAAGGTTGACGGTGCAAGAAAACATGCTTTCACCTTACGCGAAGAGTTTGTTGAGAAGTAAGTTTAAGGGTACTCCAAAACTCATTCCAAATCTTATGAACAAAAAAAATTATGTATGCCATTATAGAAATCTTCAGTTATATCTTCAATTGGGCTTGAAACTTAGTCACACACATAAAGTGTTACAATTTAACCAGTCCCCTTGGCTAGAAGAATATATCAGATTCAACACTGAGAAACGAAAGGTGGCAACCAGCACGTTTCAAAAAGATTTTTTCAAGTTATTGAATAACAGCATTTATGGAAAATGCATTGAAAATCTAAGAAAACGTAGAAATATTGATGTGTGTAACACATCGCGAAGAGGAGAAAAGCTGGTTGCCTCCCCCTTTTTCAAATCCTTCAAGATATTTGATGAGGGTCTGACAGCGGTGGAAAGACAGAAACCCAGTGTCTTGATGAACCGACCCATTTACGTCGGATTCTCGATACTGGAGTTATCCAAAGTGTTGATGTATGATTTCCACTATAATTTTGTTAAAAAAAATTATAGTGGAAATCTTTCATCTCTGCTTTTCACCGATACGGACTCTCTGACGTATCTCATCAAGACAGATGATCTACAAAGGGATTTGGAACAAAACAGCTCCAAATTCGACTTTTCAGACTTCCCCAAAGATAACCCCCTTTATTCCACAGCGAATAAGAAAGTCTTGGGAAAATTTAAAGACGAGTTAAAAGGAAGAGCTGTCCATCAATTTGTAGGTTTGAAGTCAAAGATGTACTCCATCAAGACAGAGGATGAGGAAAAGAAGAGAGCCAAGGGGATTTCCAAAAACATTGTTGAAAACAAATTGAAACATCAAGATTATGTGAATTGTTTACAAGAACAAAAAACCACTTTTGAAATTCAATCAAGAATCGGCCAGCGATTTCATCGTTTATACACAATGCAACAGAAAAAAAAATGTTTATCACCATTTGATGATAAACGATATATTTTGAAAGACGGGATAAGCAGCCTAGCATATGGACATCATCAAATACCTAAATGAATAAAAAAAGATGTCAAAATCTTTTGAAAAAAAGATCTCAAAATCTTGAAGAAAAAATGTAAAAAAAACATCTTAAAAAAATGTAAAAAAAAAAAAATCTAAAAATGTAAAAAAAAAAAAAAATCAAAAAAAAAAAAAAAAAAAAAAAAAAAAAAAAAAAAATATTGTGTGCGTGAGTGTGTGTGAATGTGTGCGTAATGGGAATCACGTGATCTGCCTCCCCGCGGCGATTCCTGGGTGAAAGTTTTGACCCTGGGTCACATTCAGCTAAAGATCACATCTTTCGTAAAAATTCAAAAATTTTCGACAAAATTCAATTTTAAAACAGATTTTCTCATTAAATTTTTAATTGCTATTTTTAATTACTTTTTAATGAATTGATATTTTCAATTAATTTCCATTTTTACTAATTCATACTATACTATACCTCATACTATACCTCATACTATACTTTAATTAACAAATGAAATTGCTCGAAAAATTCTAAGTCGCTTCATTAAATATTTTCTCATTAAATTTTTAATTGCTATTTTTAATTACTAATTAGTAAACCGACAGTAAAAAAATACCCCCTCGTACTATAACTGAATAAAAATAAATTTCAAACTCAAAAATTCTAAGTCCCCTCATTAAAATTTCTAAATTAATATTTTTCATTCATTATTTTTAATTACTTTTTAATTAATTATTCATTTAAACCTCATACTATACTACACTCAAAATAATAACGCCCGAAAATTATGTAACCGAAAAAAATAACCCTCGTACTATAACACAGCAAAAAATCAATCTCCCGAAAATTCCCGCTTTTATCTAAAAAAAATCCTTATCGCATTAACCCCTCCTCCAAGAGTAGAGTCGCGAGAGGAGGAGGAGCACGGGAGGTGCTGCACCTGCACCTGCACCTGCACCTGCACCTGCACCTCCTCTCGTGCACCTCAACACCTCCTCCTGAGGTCGGAGCCCCACTTTTCATCTACTCGTGACAAACACGTTTTTCGCCCGCTCTTGAGTGCTCTTTCTTCCTTTGCGCGGAAATTCGGTTCAAAACGCCCTTTTTGGAACTATTTTGTGAAAGATCTATGGAGTTTGCAAAAAAAAAAAAAAAAAAAAAAAAAAATGGAAAAAACAGCTCAGTTACATGGTTTCTGAACAACAACACCAGCTAGTTTCATGCATTTTCGAACAAAATTAAAACTTATGTTAGAAAGTTGCCCTTTTCGATTTGAGAACAGCCTTGAGAATTACAATTAGATGGTCAATTTGTGTGAAAAAGAATTAGTTTAAGAATTGTTTATCCTCTTCACGCGGTATAATTTTTCAAAATCAACTATATTTAATAAGTAATTATAAGTTAATCAATGAGGGAGCCTTCTAAAAATTGATGCTGTCCAAAGTCCCCCGTATGTCTTAAGAGGGTACTTCAGTCAAATGAAAAGACGCGTTCGCTAATGCTAATCCTATGGAAGAAATTTATAAAGATATCTCGGTCGCATTTCAATATTTTTAAATGATTTCTTTTGCATTGAATAGTTGAGATCGATCTGTATGCAGGCCGTTTTTTACTTTTTCGATTTTGATTGCAGATATTTTTTATGAGGATGCTTTTACTTTCGAAACCGGTTCCGAAAATGAAAGTGTCCTCATAAGAAATACCTGTAAACAAAATCGAAAAAGTAAAAAACGGCCTGCATACAGATCGATCTCAACTATTCAATGCAAAAGAAATCATTTTAAAATATTGAAATGCGACCGAGATATCTTTATAAATTTCTTCCATAGGATTAGCATTAGCGAACGCGTCTTTTCATTTGACTGAAGTAGCCTCTTAATATAGTATCCTCAGTTTGAAAACCTCGTGACTTGTCATTTTACCTATATAAATAAGGTACAAAAAAAAAATTACAAATAAAGTTTTAACTTGATTAAATTGTTTTGGGGAAATAAAAGAAGATCCCTCAGAAAAGTGACCAAGAAGTTCATTTTCCGTTTACTTAACCAATCAGCAATCACAGTTTATCATATCGATGCTGGCGATTTTTGTTAAAGGTGGAAAACCATATCTTATTGTCAAGGTTTGTAATTCAGGGTTGCACGCTTCAGGAAATTTTCCAGTCAAAATATCAGTATTTTTTTAAAGAAAAATGTATCTAGATTAACCGCACGAAATATCGCCTGATTTAAAGAGAGGTTCTCTGTAAGAAAGTACTGGTGCCGAAGAATTTCCTGGTTTGGAAATTCCCTGTAGCGTGGCAACCCTGTAATTGTTTATCTCTCTTGATGATATAGTTTTACACAATCAAATAAATATATTTAACCCTTTATGTACTGAATTATGAAAATTTTATCTTCTAAAGCATTTTTTGTGAATTTTTGAAACTACATTAGAAGATTTACATAATCATTTAATAAATTTTAGATGGATTTTAGAAGAATTGAAGGATTTAGAAGGATTCATAAAATTTGAATTTATAGGGATTTTGTGCAATATTTATAACCCCGCTCAAATCTTTTATTTTAAATATTTTTCTTAGTATTTTGTAGAATTAGGAAATGTACAAATATAATGTTCTTAGGATAGAAATATTCCCGAATTGAGCCCCCTACCCCAAAGCCAAGAAAGCTGAAAAGATGCAAAGGCAAAAACAATCATCCTTTAAAAATATTTTTGTTTGGTGTAATCCATAATGCTTTTGGAACAAGATAAAGTAATGTATAACTCATTCTAAACTATATTACAACTAATAGATGTATTAAATGAATTTTATAACAAGTTATTTTAATGGTACTTATAAGTATCGTCAGTAGATAAAGGGTTAAAGGTAATTTGTAGGAGAGTTCTCCCAAAAAATAATCCGGTCCAGAGTCACCCATATGACTTAAGAGGGCCTCGATACTAAACCCTTGTGACTTGTCATTTTATCTATATAAAAAAGGTTCAGAATTTAAAAAAGTACAAATTAAGTTTTAATTTGATTAAATTGTTTGGGTAAAAAAAAAAGAAGATTTCTCAGAAAACTGACCAGGAAGTTCATTTTCCGTTTACTTAACCAATCAGCAATCATAGTTTATGAAGCTGATGCTGACGTTTTCTGTTATAGGTGGAAGACAATATCTTATTATCAGGATCGGTATTGATGACATACCAAGGCCAAGATCGCATAATTCTCAAAGAGATTCATTTTGAACAACACGTGGCGACATTGTTAAGGAAATCTACAATCAGATGGTCAATCTGTGCGAGAAAGAATTAGTTTAAGAATTGTTTATCTTGCGTGATGAGGGATGGAGATCTCTGCGGGGTATAAGTTTTTGCAATCTAAGAGTTATATTGTTTATCGAAATTTCTATTATTCGATGCGTAGTTTATCAAGTTTGAGATAAGTCGTGGTAATAACGTTCTAAGAAGTTTCTTTTTGATTGAATTTAAGATGTGCTTCATTGATCAAATGAGTCAAAGGCTGCTAAGATTATAGAGACAAATAGCTAAGATTAAGAATGTTTATAATATAAAAATTCTTATCAAACACCTACATAAAATAAAATATTAACTGTCTCGCTTTGTATTGCTTATTCTAACAATCTGGTGAATAGCAATTAAAACTAGTTTCAAGAGAATATAAAAACAAATATTTGAGAAATCTATAATTTTATCGCTTAAGGTGTGTGTGTGTGGGGGGGGGGGGTCTACTTTTTTGGATCAAAATGTTTTATTTTTTGCGTCGCTTTAGAGCCTAGATTGTTACCCAGTGATGGTAATAACGTTCTAAGAAATTTCTTTTTGGTTGCCTTTTAAGATGGTGTTTCATTGATCAAATGAGTCGAAAGGCTGGTTAGATTATAGAGACAAATAGCTAAGGTTAAGGAAGTTTTTATATAATTTTTTTTATCAAACACCTACGTAAAATGGAATATTAACTTCCTCGCTGTGTATTGCTTATTCTAACAATCTGGTGAGAAACAATTAAAACTAGTTTCAAGACGATATAAAAACAAATATTTATGAAATCTATATTTTTAACGCTTTAGGGGAAGTTGTACTTCTTTGGGTCAAAATTCTAGAATTTTTTCATCCCTCTTAGAATCTAGATTGTTACCCAGTGATGGTAATAAAATAACGTTCTAAGAAATTTCTTTTTGATCCACTTTTAAGGTGATGTTTCATTGATCAAATGAGTCAAAGGCTGGTAAGATTATAGAGACAAATAGCTAAGGTTAAGAATGTTTATAATATAAAAATTCTTATCAAACACCTACATAAAATGGAATATTAACTTTCTCGCTTTGTTTCGCTTGTTCAAACAATCTGGTAAGAAGCAATTAAAATTAGTTTCAAGAGGATATAAAAACAAATATTTGAGGAATTTATATACTTTTATCGCTTAAGGAAACTTTATCTGGTGGGAAAGAAAAAAAGAGGAATCCCATGTTATCCTATGGGAAAAAATACTTATCCTTCTTGTTCATTCAAATTTAGAAATGTCAACAATATTTTTTTTTTTCCCCAGCTCGTAGATAGGAAGGTTCTTTATCCCTCTGTTAGCTTAAAATATATTAAAGATAATTGAGAATATTTTAAAATTTGTGTTAAAGTTTCAAAAAATTCCTAAAAGTTAAAAGTAGTTTTTACTCGTTTGTAACTTTGGAGTGGAAAAAGAAATAAACATTAGGAGTTTATAACGGGATAAAGAACCTTCTCATAAACGTGCTGGAAACATGTGTTGCTGAAATTTCCAAATTTGAAAGAACAAGAAAGATAAGGTTTTTTTTTTTTTTTCCCCATAGGATAACATGGGATTCCACCTTTGTTATTCCCGATCAGACAAGTCCCCTTAAGGGTGTATTCCAATCCAAACTCAGGGTTCCTACGGGTCAGGGAAAACCTGGAAAACAGGGAAAAGTCAGGGAATTTGAAAATTTAGGCAAAAAGTCAGGGAAATGTCAGGGAATTTTTGAAATATTTGAAAAGGTCAGGGAAAAGTCAGGGAATTTTTTATGTACTACTTCCATCGGAATTTCTATTATCGTCGTAAATGAAGAAATTTTGAATTAATTATTCATCCAATAAAAAATATTTATATGAAATTTGTGCAAACTATATAACAATATGAAAAATAATTAAAAAATCTGAAATTCATACAGCACATACTTTTTTTTAGCATTTATCTAAATTAAAGTCCAATGTGGAGGGTTTTACAACAATATGTAGGCTGGATTTTTACTGAGAAAAGTCAGGGAAATTTAAAAATAAAGTCAGGGAATTTTTTTTATCAGAATTGCGTAGGAACCCTGAAACTGCTTATTTTCTGATTCCTTTTTAAATTCATTTTTGCTCTCAAAAGCATCGAACTGGGAAATTCTCTTATTTAGAAACTACATAATGTGCCGTGCTTTTCGATTTTTTGATAAATGCAGAAAATATTGTAAAAAATGCTGTCAAAGTTGGCGTTTTGAAATCGAATTTTCCGAAGCGGGAGATCTGGGAATGAAAAAATGATCATACTGAGAAAATAATTGTTTAAAACTCAAATTTTAATTAACTGAGTGAAAAATGAAATCACCCGGCCTCTTATGCATCTCTCCAAAAATCACCTTAGCAAGTTTCATGTTTTTACTTTTAAAAATGAGTCTGAAAATGTCTCAGAAAATTTCGAGCTATTAAGGATGGAAAAATATTTTTCCGAATACACTCTTAGGGTGTTCTCAAATCCAAAAGGGCAACTTTCTGACATAAGTTTTAATTTATTTTTGTTCGAAAATGCATGAAACTAGCTGGTGTTGTTGTTCAGAAACTATGTAATCGAGCTGTTTTTCCCATTTTTTTTGCAAACGCAATAGATCTTTCATAAAATAGTATCAAAGTGGGCGTTTTGAACCAAATTTCCGCGCGAAGGAAGAAAGAGCACTCGAGAAAGGTGAAAATCGTGTTTTCACGTGGTCAAATTCGCTTATAACTCAATAGGTAATTGATTGATCAAAAAATGGAAAACACAGTTCGATTCTAAATCGCTTCCATGGCCAGGCTTTCCGATTTTAAACCTTTCCGTTAAAAAATAAATTTGTAAATGTGTCAAAACTTTTTGTGCTTGTTGAGCAGAGCAGTTAAGAACAGCCTTAAGGGTGTTCTCAAATCCAAAAGGGTAACTTTCTGACGTAAGTTTTAATTTATTTTTGTTCGAAAATGCATGAAACTAGTTGTTGTTGTTCAGAAACTATGCAATTGAGCTGTTTTTTCCATTTTTTTTGCAAACGCAATAGATCTTTCAGAAAACTGTGTCAAAGTGGGCGTTTTGAACCGAATTTCTGCGCTAAAGAAGAATAACCCCCCAAAAAGGGTGGAAAAAGTGTTTGTCACGTGATCAAAATCGCTTATAACTCAATATGTAATTTATTGATCAAAAAATGGAAAACACAGTTCGATTCCCAATCGCTTCCATGGTCAGGCTTTCCTATTTTATACCTTTCCGTTAAAAAATGAATTTGTAAATGTGTCAAAACGGTTTGTGCTTGTTGAGCAGAGTAGTTGAGAACAGCCTTAAGAGGCTACTTCAGTCGAGTGAAAAGACCCGTTCGCTAATGCTAATCCTATGGAAGAAATTTATAAAGATATCTCGGTTTCATTTCAATATTTTTAAATGTATTTTTTTATTTTTTTTCATTGGATAGTTGGGGTCGATCTTGTACAAAGGCCGTTTTTTTACTTTTTCGATTTTGATTGTAGATTTTCTTTTATGGAGATGCTTTCAGTTCCGAAAACGAAAGTACCCTCATTAAAAATATCTGTAAACAAGGTCGAAAAAGTAAAAAACGGCCTTTGTACAAAATCTATCTCAGGCTATCGAATGCAAAAAAAAAAAAAAAAAAAAAAAAAAAAAAAAAAAAATCAAACAATATTGAAATGCTACCGAGTTATCTTTATAAATTTCTAGGATTAGCATTAGCGAACGGGTCTTTTCACTTGACTGAAGTAGCCTCTTAAGGGGAGATTCTAATTCTTTAGGTCAAATTTTTCGATTATTTTTTTTATTTATTTTTTTTTTTCATTGCTTTCTTTGCATCTCCTTCAAGTGTGTAGATTGTTACCCTAAAGCGGCTTCGTGATATCCCAATACCTTTGAATCTTTTTTTGCTTGTTGATCGTAAAGCCCTTCGTTGAACGTAACGCTACTATTGTAAAAGTTTAAACTTGATTTCCTCGAAACCCATTTTTTTTTTTCGCATTAGACGACTATTTTTCTTCAGAACTATTCAATCGATTATATGGAGAATGTTTCATTATATTTTTTAAGAATATCAAACTTTGAGGTAACAAAAAAAAAAAAAAAAAAAAAAAAAAAAAACACAATTATTTTGGAAGTTACGGGCAAAACAATTACTTTATAATGCTCATTTAGAAAAGCTTCAGGATTAAAATATTTATTTAATATTACATTGATTATTAACATATCTGCCAACTTTTGCAGTTTTTTTTTTCTACCACTATTTCAGGAAAGAAAAATGTATCTTATTTAGTAGCCAAAAATTAAGATTAAACAAGTTACTTGTTTCTATGTAAAAATAGTACTAGGAGAAAAGCGTGAAAGTTGGCAGCTATGTATTAATTAAAAAACAATATTTTAGAAAGCGTTAAAAAGAAAAAAGTAATACATTTATAATAAAAGAACAAATTCCATCATTCATGAATAAAGGAAAAGTAGCCAAATGGAAAGTAAATCAAACAGCACCTATTTAATTACCTGCCAATATCACAAATACAGCATGTAACTTACAATCAAACTTACAAATCAACTCGTAACAAAATATGTGATATAGCCGATTTTATTAAAACCTGACGATGCTTTATACACTGGCATAAGTTTAATGGGTTGATGTAAACGTGTTTTAACGAAAAACTAATCTGCTGTGGAAAAATATATTTCTCAGGTTTATTTAAAAATACATAAGTAAAATAAAATAAGGGAAAAAAGAGCTGTAATACGCTTCCATTTAAAACTTTTCTAAAATTGACTTATATTTATAGATTGTGCAATTAAATGTAATAAACACAGTTTAAAAAAAATGTTTAAATGTGAAAGAAAAATAATTATTCATTGTGCTTAAATTACTTTGCTTTTTATATACTATGAAAATTACGAAAAAAAAAATTAGTTAAATTACTTGGTAATTTCTTAGATAATTTTACTAAAATGAAACTTATTTTACACATATTCACACTTTTCGAAGAACAGTAACTAAATTTTCTAAAATCCAAACAAAGTTATTAACTAATAAAATATTTATGCTCGTGTATAAATTTTATGTTCACTTTTTTCTTTAAAAAAATCAAATCGAACACAGCAATTGATTATTTAATTTTTTAATGCTTTTGAAAGTTGCTTGATTCCTTTTATAAAATCACGTCTGAAATCAAATAAAATTAACTAGTTATGTAATAAAAACAAAAACTCATGATATTAACTTTGATGAACTTATTTCATATTAAATATTCTCGCAGGACCGAAACTAAGAGGGGCTGAAAGGGCATGTGCCGTGGGCGCCAGAACGAAGGGGCGCCAAAGGAAGATTTTATTTGTCGATTTTTCTCACATATATGTTTAGCACGGTATTGTTAAAATCCTCCTGCCTGGGGTATGCCAAAGCATAAAAGAATCTAAAGATGATATGGCATAAGGATCCTGTATAAAGCGGGGCTTTTTTCGACACCGTTTTCGAGATTTTAATGAATCAATATTTGACAAAACAGGTTACGTAGTCGTAGTAGTCAGTATTACATATTTTAAATTTTAAAATAAGTCGGCTATTAGAAAATTAGCAAAATTCTCTTTGTAAATACACTTTGGGGAGGAAGGGGAGGGGGGCGCCAAAATCCATGTCTGCCCGGGTGCAAAATTCTCGTAATAATAATCTATAACCATTGTTGCAAAATTGGAGTAAATTTCCTACTCAAAATATATGTCACTATATCAGAATAATAGTCTTCGTTTTAATTAATGGCACATAAGGGGCTGTGCATATATAACATTATCAACTTTTTGGAAATTTTCTACCCCCTCCCCCCCTTACGATATCATACGTTATCATCCCTTGATCCCCCCCCCCCCGGTAATGATATCGTTATCAATGTATAAAAATTCTTTAAATTTTAGGAATTTTTTCCTTTTGTTTGGAATGATATACAAATACGGTTACATTTGTTTTTTGCATACTTTATTAAATCAGATAAAGAGAAGTCAATAAAATATCAGTTTATATATTAAATATCATTTAAAAGAAATAATTACTATTTAAAAGTATTTAATAATAGATTTTTGTTACATAATGCATTCAACAGTAATAATATCTTTTTGCACTTTCTTCCTACACGGTGTGGGGCAGACAGAACTTCTTTTCAAGAAAACAGGTGGACAATATTCTTTCTCTTTTATTTACTATTAAACACAAGTATCATTTCAAACATACTTCGCATATGGTTTGTCAAACAGCGGATTACATATGCATACACGTATGGCAAAAGAATAGGAATGCCAAACGTTGGGATGTTCCATATTTTGGAATTGAATAATTTTATAATCATTTAATGATTTTAATAATAACTTTATACTTTCATAAAAATAGATAACAGACTACTTTGATGTAAATACCAAGTTACAAATAAAAATAGATAAAAAATGATAACGATATCAAAAGTCAAAACCCCCCTCCCCCTAGAGATATCTTACGATATCATGTGCCAGACCCCCCCCCCTACCCCCTAAAATGATCCCCTAATCCGTGATTAAATAAATTTAGGCTTAGTAGTCGGAGAAAGTTGTTGATATTTAAAAAAACACCCTCAATCTAGCCAACACTTTCTGTTACCACTTCTGTTTCTTCTTCTTCCCTCGTTCTCCTCCTCTCTCTTTCAATAACGTTGTAGCAAATTCATGCATCTCATAAAAATTATGCCAAGACAAAACTAACGCAAAAAGATTTAGCTTAATCGAAAATATACATATAAATGTGCACCACGTTCTTAGTACAATGCAATCCGAGTAATTCGTTTTAAGGAGATAATAGCCCAGTGAGAGTGAAGTAAAATGACAGTAAGTTCCAGAGCAAATAAGCGTGGGTAGAGAAAAAACGTCTGCTTGAGTTCACTTACAGTTATATTATTTGTTTCGATAGAGATGACAAAAGTACTTGTCGATGTTTGTTGCCACAAATCTCGGTTAAATACACATTAAAAGTGAAAACTAATGGCAAATATTTTGAGTATTCTTAAGCACGAAAAGTACATACGTTTAATTTACATACTAATCACCTATAAATTTACATTTACGGTAATTGATTGATGCCAAGACTTTAAAATAAGCTTAAATTTAAATAAAAATTAATTCCATTTCATTTCATTTTATTTTTAACACTTTGAAGGAGAAGTAATTGCGTTTCGGTAATGTCGAATTCACACCGGAATCTGCAATAAGATTTATTGCAAAATAAGGAAAAAACAATTTTATGACTTTTTCCCACCAAAGTTGGAAAAGTAAAATTCAATAAAATTTTTCTGATGCAAATCTTCATTAATCGTAGGTGGGATAAAATATATCCCACGGCATGAATACAAAAAATTCGTCTGCTTAAGTTTACTTATTACATTCGAATTATTTGTTTCGGTGGAGATTACAAAAATATTTGTCGAAGTTTATATCCACAAATTACGGTTAAATACCCATTAAAAGTCAAAACTAAAGGCAAATATTTTGAGTATTTTTAACTTTTTCGGGTCCCTTTTTTTTTTTTTTTTTTTTTTTTCTATTTTGAGAACAAAAATTACTTTTATGTTAATAATGTTAATAGTAGCCATATCCAAATAGATTTACTGAAGTTTAACGAATATGTCATTGTCTGAAATATAAGGAATGTAGTTAGTTTGGGTACTATTCAATTCATATTCATAAGACAATAGGCTAAGGAAGAGTTTTTGGAGACGTTTGGAAATTACCTTATTACAACAGGATTTGACAGTATTACAACTTTCTAATATTTTTTGCTTTTCATCACACATGATACGTTCAAATAAGTAACCCATATTTTAAATTTTAAGAGTGAAATATATGTTTAAACAAAAGAATCACCAACGATGCAAACATAATTAAGCAAATTTTTATTGTTATTATTACTAAGTGTCTAAGTATAAATGGAGTCGTAATAATAAATGCATAGGCACATACTACCGTTACTACATGTCGATAATTACAAAAGTAATTGTTAAAACAACACAATATTCAATGAGAAGACATGTACTATTAATAGTATACCAGATCCGAACGGATTAAGCATGAAAAGAATGTTTAATTAGTTATTTACATGCTAATTACCTACAAATTTACACTTACGGTAATTAATTGAAATACACAGTTTAAATTTAATAATAATTCCATTTCGTTTTTACGGCGTGAATAGAGAAATATCGTCTGCTTAAGTTAGCTTATAGTTGCATTATTATATATATATATATATATATAATTATTGGTCAATTTCATTTGTTTCAATGGTATAATTGTACAGAAAGTTTATATATATACTCTGGGATCCTTTAATTAATATAGAAAGTAATTTATAATGTTTAGATTAATTACGATAATAATTTTTAATTATTATATTTATATTACGTATTAATAATATTATTTACTAGGAGTGATGATTTTGAATTGCCAGAATTCGCTTTTAACTGTAACCCATTAATATGGCGGGGTTTTTGCTGTGATTGTGGGTAAGCATGATTACGATTCAATATGGTATTTTAAAATATTGTATGATTCTACTGTTGAGTTAGTTTTTAACTGACATGTTTCATTTTATTTCTATTGTGCATGACATTGTTCTGTTCGGTTCTTACATATTCATAGCTGCCAACTTGTACGGATTTTTTTCCCCACTAAAATTTTATAAAAATCTTTGACTTCTTTAAACATTAAAGTTGCTTGAATTTCAGGTATCCAATTAGTTAAAATTTTCTGTAAAATTTTAGTGGTATGAAAAATCGTACAAGTTGGCAGCAAGTTAAAGAGCAATAGCCACCAGCGAATAATATACATTATTAAACTAAACTAAACTAAAAAAAAAAAAATAATAATAATAATAATAATAAATAAAGTCACTTCAATAGTTTTCGAGGAAAGGGTACGATATGTAATTACACTTTACAACTATTAGCTGTTTTCTATAGGATTTTACAGCAGTTGTTGCCCTGTTCCTTAAAAAACAAAGCTAGGTAAAATACATCTGCATTTACACTCAATTACCCAGATACAGAGTAATGATTTAAGGCTAATTTCAAATTATCGCCCCCCTTTTTTAGGCAAATTACTTTCAGCCTATATGCATAAAATTTTCAGTTACTCCTGGTGTTCTAAAACAATGGGAGTTTTTCTTTTCTTTTATAAAAGTAAAGAACATTTATAGGATTCATTACATCTTCAAATATGATGTTGTAACCAATTTTTGAAAATAAAAATCATGGAAAGGTAGTCATGATTTAATAATCCATTATAACCATATAATTAAATACAGTAAATTCTGTCTAAGGCGGACTCTGTGTGAGCCGAAAATCTGTCTACCGCGGAAATTTTTTAAAGTCCAGGCGAACCCATAGAAAATAACATTAATTCTTGCTGCATAAGCCGGAATCTGCCTAACGCGAAACGGAAAGGGTTTTAAGGACCCACGGAAACCGAAATTTTGCATAAGGCGGAAAATAGGATATTTTAAAAATGAAAGGCATTTCGTTTATGAAACTTTAAAACTGATATATATGCGTCAAATACTCGATGTCGAGCATAAAATTAAATTCCGTAATACTTTAAAAAACTTAATTCAAACGAACCGAAAGAAACTGTTTAAATTTTAAGGAATTCTTGCTTATGCTATTTTTTTCTGTATGAATATGCATTTAAAAGTTATTATTACTAGTTGAGTGCACATTTATGAAAATATGTATTGTCTACAATATATTATGCTTCAAGGTTGTACTCAAATTCAAAATGATGGCTTTCTGTCTCATTCCCGATGTTATTATATTATTTTGTTTTTTGTGAGTAAACTTCAAATTTGTAGGTATTACAGCGGTACTAAGAAATTGAATAGCGTTTCTAATTTATTTATAAAGACAATGGATCTTCCAGAACTTCAGTTTTCGACAGATTTTCGAGTCAGGACAACCAATGAAAGATAGTGATGAAAGATCGAATGCAAGATCGCGAGCAATTCATTATAACTCAAGATTCAATCTTTTTATCGAAAACATAAAACGCTATTCGACTGACGTAATGTTTCATTCCAATAAATCACGCTCTTTTGCATAAGCCGGAATATTGTTTACCACGGAAAATTTTCTCAGTCCCGACCGATTCCGCCTTAGACAAAGTTTACTGTATTTCATTCTAAAAACATCAATGTGATCCCAACAATTCGTTTTTAAGGAGATAATATAGCTTAGTGAGAGTAAAATCAAATGGTAGCAAGTTCCAAAGCAAGAAATGCATGGGTAGAGAAGAATTGTCTGCTTAAGTTTACTTACAATTGCATTATTTGTTTCGGAAAGGATGACAAAAGCATTTGTCGAAGTTTACTTTCATAAATCACAGTTAAAGACACACTTAAAGTTGAAGCCCAAGACAAATATTTAGAGTTCTGTAGATGCACAAAAAGTAGAGGGGGATTTATTTATTTATATGCAGTAATTATTTTTATATCTATGGTTAAATTAATTGACCTAAATAAACAGTAACATAAAAAAAAAATATTGCAACTTAACTTCATTTTCTTAAGGTTCCCAAATCCAAAATGGCAAATTGTAAGTTTTAATCTATTTTTTTTTTTTTTTTTTCAGAAATGCGTGAAACTAGCAGGTGTTGTTGTTCAGAAACTATGTAGTCGAGCTGTTTTTTCCGGTTTTTTTTTTTTTTTTTGCAAACACAATAGATCCTTCAGAAAATAATGTCAAAGTTGACGTTTTGAACCGAAGTTCTCGAAGAAAGTAGAAAATCCAGTCAGCGAAGGGCGAAAAACGTGTTTGTCACGTGATCAAAATCGCTTATAACTCAATAGATAATTGATTGATCAAAAAATAAAAAACACAGTTCAATTCCAAGCCATTTCCATGGCCAGGCTTTCCAATTTTATATCTTTCCGTTAAAAAATGAATTTGTAAATATGTCAAAACGTTTTGCGCTTGTTGAGAAGAGCAGTTAAGAACAGCCTTAAATATTTGTTCGAAGAACAATGCAAAGTAAAATATAACCTGCATCCACATGTAAGTACGTTCTCTCAAAGATAATATTGTTTTATTTTAATAAATCATGGAGAAACACACACACACACACACACAAAAATTAATATTTCTGTTTCTCTGTACCGAGTTGAGTAATATCAGAAGCCTTAATCTAAGCACCTTAAAAGATAGGAAGAGAAGCAAAATGGTCTCCAAAAGTATAGCTAGAAGAATGTACTTTTTACAGAAGGTTATTTTTTCCATACATTTGTGTATTTTATTTATTAAGGTTGTTCTCAACTGCTTTCGTCAACTATAGCGCAAAACGTTTTTACACATTCACTAACTCATTGATAAATGTAAAGGTACAAAATTGGCAGAGCTGACTAGGGAAGCGATTTGGAATCGAACTGTTTTTTCCACTTTTTGATCAATAGATTACCTATCGAGTTATAAGCGAAATGGGTCACGTGACCAAGGCTTTTTTTCTCCCTTCCTGACTCTTTTTCTTTTCTCGTCTAGAAATTCTGTTCAAAACGTCAAGTTTGACAGCATTTTCTAAAAGATCTATTGCGTTTACAATAAAACGGAAAGAACAGTTCGATTACACAGTTTCTGAATAACACCACCTGCTAGTCTTTAGCGTTTCCGAACAAAAGTAAATTTAAACTTATGTCAGAAAGTTGTCCCTTTGGATTTGAGAATAGCCTTAACGCACATTTAGAAACGAAACGGAATATTATTCCACCGCATAACATGCTCCAGTCTACAAGGCGTACCTAAAATTTTGGACTTCATTTTTCTATTTTTAGGTATATTCGCCATGTTCTTTGCAAAATAAAATAAAGATTATTGTAAAGCATAATAACTATTACTCTTTATGAAATCTGATAGCGAAAATTATTATTATTATTGGTAAATAAATAGCATGTTCATTAAATTAGAAATATTAGTTCTTATGATAATCTTTATTTATTCTTAACCCATTTGTGCCTGAATTTTTATTTTCTCAAATTTGTTGGTAAAATAACTTTAAAATGTTGCAAAATGAACAGGAAAAATACTAAAAAAATTTACCCTAATTTTTTTTTTTTTTTTTTTTTTTTGTATTTATTTGATAAAGTGTAAACGCACTAAATATGGGAACATGCATAATATTTGTAATAATGTAATATGCATAATTATGTGTTTTGTCTATATTTATATAACATAAAAGTTTAAATTGTATATTATATACTATAATTTGTATTTTTTATGAATTACTAAAGAAATATTGATATTTCTTTACAAAGACTAATAACATTATAAGTATTAGTAATAATAAACTAAGAATAATTGTATTTGGGACTGTGCATATATAACGTTATCACTTTAGGGGTAGGGGGGTCTGGCACATGATATCGTAAGATATCTCTAGGGGAAGGGGGGATTTGTCTTTTGATATCGTTATCCTTTTTGATCCAACCAGAATTGTCTCTTTTTATTTGTAATTTGTTCTTTACACTAAAATAGTCTGCAATATTTATTTAATCATGTTATCTGCTTTTATAAAAATAGGAAGTTACTTTTATAATCATTAAATGGTTACAAAATTATTCAATTCTAAAATATGGAATACCTCAATGTTTGGCATTCCTATTTTTCTGTCATATGTGTATGCATATATAATCAGCTCTTCAAGACACCAGGATACTTGTGTCCGCCTGTTTTGTTGATAAAAAGTTCTGCATGCCCCCCCCCCTTCTTCCCCTTGCCGTGTGCGTGTGGGGCAAGTGCAAGAAGACATTATGTATTATTGTCGAATGCATTGTGTAACAAAAATCTATTATTAAATACAATTAAATAGTAACTATTTCGTTTACATTTCCTTTGATATAAAATTATTTCATACTCGTATATAATACGGATATTTTATTGACTTCTCTTGATTTGAATCAATAAAGTATGGAAATAATAAATGTATAACCATATCTGAATATCAGCGCAAACAACCACAACAAAAAAGTAGACATTGATAACGATATCATTAGGGAGAAGGGGGGGGGGGGGGGGGGGCGGGTTCGAGGAACGATAACGTATGATATCGTAAGGGGGGGGGGGGGTCCAAAATTACCAAAAAGTTGATAACGTTATATAAGTATAGCCCCTTTGAGGTTTAAAAACAATTTGTTTCATAATCATCTTGAAAAGGACTTGCATAAATAACTGTCACCTAAATGGCTAATGAAATAGATGTACCTAATCGCCTAGCGCCCTATATTTTGTACGTTACATACATGCATAAAAAATAGGCTTGAATACATAATTTCACAAAAAAATACGTATTTTAAAGAAGTCTACAAACTACGATTATGACTTATTTATTTGGATAATTGGTAGAAGAAACAAAAATAAACTGTCTTTTTAAATTTCGCCATCTTGAAAAATGTATAAACTCCGAAAAAAGTCTCCATTTTCAGCAAATAAATATCCATCTTATGCTACCATCTTTCGGAAACAGATAAAGACATTTATAGATAATCATTTCATACAATTTTCATGTTATAAAGAAGAAGAAAGTTATACAAATTTATTGAAATCCGAAGCGTCCCAAAATGGGACGCTAGGCATAAATGGGTTAATTTTTAATCTTTCCTTTTTATAAACGGCATATAAAACGCAGCTGTAATTTTCGATCCAATTTCTTGCATCAAAAATGCCCGTTATATGCCTAATACGTTTGTTTAAGGAATCTTCTTAAATTTTGTGTAGGTGATGCTTAAGTATATTGTTAAATTTCTGCGATATTCATTGTTATGTAACTCTAATATTGTTCTAAATAAAAATGCATTATTTCTTTTAACATTTATTTAATTAAATTATTGTTATGTGTTTGTAAATTTTGTTTAGGTGATGCTTAAGTATATAGTTAAATTTCTGCGATATCTATTGTTATGTAACTCTAATATTGTTCTAAATAAAAATGCATTATTTCTTTTACCATTTATTTAATTAAATTATTGTTATGTGTTAGTGAAAAGATTACAGCAAAATGCGAACTTCGTATTCAATGCAAAGAAAATTCATATAGAGGGTCTTCTAGAATATATATATAATTTTAATAATCAACACTTACAATAATAAAAATAAATTATTAGAATAACAATTATCTTTAAAGAGTTGTACAAATCTAAAAAGGACTCCGTAAATTTACTTGGAGTTGAATTATTTGTTTCGAGTGGAATGACAACGATTTTTTTTTTACATAAATCAAAGTTAATATGTCGCCATGCTACTGCAGAAGCGAATGGTGAAAACTGCGAAAAGCCACCCACGTCGAATTTTTGATTCTTCATATTAAACTTTTTTCTTAATTGAACTTCTATTATAAACGCGGAGCAATTATAAATAGATTAAAAAAAATGATTGTTTGAGCAAGTCGTAGAAATAAAAAATCTTTTTTGGTCGAGTTCACTAACAACCGAAGCATTTGTTTCAAAAGAAGTGACAAAAATACTTCATGTTCATAAATCACTTTTAAAGATACCATGGATGCCAAAGTAGGAGTCAAGTGTGGCGAGATGTAACTACTCGTAAAATGAGTGACGACTTTACCCAACGTATATTATTTTTCAATTTACAACGTCCGTAAATGAATTTAAAATATTCAAGAAGAAGACTCATACATCAAGCATGAACGATGGCTGACTTTTCGATATTTTTTACAGTACTAAACTTACTTTAACCCTTAAATGCGCGATTTTTCATTTTGTTTCGAAAAAATTATATATGATTCTCTGAAAGGTTTATTACACAGGAAAAATAATGAAAAAAAAAATCAGAGATAGATTTTTAATATAATACGTCAATCTTTTCTTCAGTTGCACATCTGCAATACAAGTAAAAACTACTGTCGTGTGACTGTTTTACGCTAAAGTATTGCAAATTAATAACTATTTTAATAAGTATGTCTCCAAATACCTTATTTTATATAATTATTTATTTTATAAAACTTAACCTTTAACCCTTTAATTCCCATGATAGAATACGTTCTAGAAATTACGTAGTTCAGAGAATCTGACTTTACACCAGAAAGTTTCAATGGTTAATTTCGCTTTATTTAAATACGGAATGTCTGTTATTAATTAAAGCAAATATTGCTATTTTAATTTTCTAGTGTGAATTAGGTATATATTATATTAGGTACGAATAAAAAAATATCTGCTAAATTCAAAACACTGTTGTTTGCATATATGCAAAGCTGCGCACTAAAGGGTTAAGAAATTGTGAAAAAAAAAATTCTACGAAAAAGTTGCAACTCAAAATTTGTATATTGAAATTCTTTTGTCATTGAATCACATTGATGCCACTGGAAAATTCTTCAAAGGTGATAAAATGTTTACGGACTATAAATTATTTAAATTTTATAATTAAAAAGTTTTGGGAATTTTCGTTTTCGGAATTTTCATTCATCCACTCATCATCGTTGCGATTTCATTCATCATCATTGCGATTTCCTGTAAATTTAGTTTAAAAAAGGGAAAAACTAACAGTGTCGCAAGGTTATGTAAATCTGTGCCCCAAAGAACTAAACATTGCCATGAATCAAACCTGCGCAAGAAAAGACCGTTCTATCAGACGTTTTAACTTAAAAGTTATGTAGAAATTCTTTTGGCATTCAAGCACAATGATGCCACTGAAAAGTACTTTGAAATAATTACTATGTACTTTGAAATTTAAATTATTAAATTTTTACAGACGATAAATCATTTAAATTTCATTATTCAAAAAGTAAATTTGGTTCCGAGGTTTCAGTCGCCAGAGGATTGCAATTTCTAGTATATATATATATATATATATATATATATATATATATATATATATATATATATATATATATATACACTGGTTTCCAAACATTAAGGAAAAATCACAAAAAGAGCGATAACTCGTTCAAAAATTAACCTATTCGTATGAAATTTGGATATGTTGTTTAAAACATGCTGATTAAAATTACAAAATGCAAATTAGTGGCGCTGCAATCGGATTGCGCCATCTGTGCGGAGCATAAAATGCATGCTTGAGAGTACGGCTACTGGTGTCGATGTGATTATGAGATAAGAAAACTGAGATAGCCAATTCATTAGTATGACCTCGGGGTATCATTTGTCCGCATAACTGCGATATAGAGCTATTGGAAGATTGGATGTAAGCCAAAGTCAGACAGGGTGACCAGGTGGCTAAATGTGAATCCTTCTTTTGCTCATAGGCTTTGGCAACACTTTCAAACCACTGGTTTGGCCTCCAGAAGGTTCAGCGAAGGACGAGCAAGAGCTACGACAAGTACCGATGACCGATATTTGCGGTTATGTGTACGAAAAAAATAGAACAGCAACCCCCTCTCATCTTAAATCCGTCCTTGCTGCAGTTACTGGAAGGTTGATATGAACGTCTACTGTGAGTAGAAAGCTTCATGAAGGTGGTCTTTACGCGATGCTACCAGATATTTGTGTGCCGCTCACCTCATGTCTCCGGAGGGAACGTTTAATGTGGGCACGTCAACATGTCCACTGGACGGCTGATCAATGGAGGCGTGTTCTCGTCACAAATGAGTTCCAGTTTAGCCTCCAAAGCGATAGTAGGCATTGTTTGATTTGGAGAGAACAGGGAACACGCTATCATCCATCAAACATTCGTAGAAGAGAATCGTATAAAGGAGGCAGTGTCTGTGTTTGGTATGGTATCTCTTTGGGCGGACGTACAGACCCCCATGTCTTTCCAAGTGGAACTGTGAATGCTCACGTCTATAGAGATGACATTCTTGATGCTTATGTGCACCCTTATGCCGGTGCAATATTTAAAGATTTCCTGTTACAGGACGATAACGCTAGACCGCACAGGGTTCACATCGCAGAAGATTATCTTCAGCACCAAACAATTCAGCGCATGGAATGGCCAGCGCGATCACTAAACTTGAATTCCATTGAGCATCTTTGGGATGCTTTAGGAAGATGTATCTCTGCTCTCAATCCCCCTCCTCAGACCCTTGACACGCTTACAACTGCTTTACAAGAGAAATGGCTCGCACTTCCCAGCAAATTTATCGATCGCATAATTGACAGTATCACACTTCGCTGTATGTGCTGTATTGCTTCTAGGAGTGATCATACTCCATATTAAATGTACTTTCGCTATACCAAACTGAGACATTTATTTTGTTTATTTTATAATTGTATTAATTTCTGAAATACCACATTCGTCTTGTAATTTCTTTTAATGTTATTTTATACCTGACTATGTGTTGTAAATTGTGTCTCAGTTTTATTAAAATCTACTTGTAACATTTTGAGTAATCGCTACTTTTGTTGTTTTCCCTTAATTTTTGGAAACCAGTGTATATATATATATTATTTGTTTCTATTCTGCTTTCATTTTTAATCAATTCACTTGATTTTAGTGGTTGTTCTATAATTCTCTATATATAAGGATTTGTTTGGTTTTGCTGTTTAAACAGTTATTTACATTCAAATGCTTGCAAATTTTTATCTTGCGATAGATGTTTAATATAATTATTAATAGATGGCAGCACTAAAATTGTATCTTTCATATTGCTCTTATTTTTAATTTTTCTTGCTCCATTTTAGTTATATTTTATACACCAGGGTGTATTTTTAGCTAAATTTTGACGATATTGTTAAACTGTTATCTATTAATTTAATAGTGCATTTTAAATAATGTAATTAATTTCTATATATTTTTTATTAGATTAAATTTGTTTTACAAGGTATTTCAAATATTATTTCAAAATGTATTAACTGCATCCTTTGGTATCATTTACTGTGTTTTCTTAACTGTTTTATTCACCTTAATCTTTTTGATATACTGGAAGACATGTGCACATGGATTTTTGTAAAATACTGAAATATTAATCGGTATGGTGTTTATTATTTCTATTTTATATCCTATAAATATTTAAATGCGTTTTATTGATTCTTCCATTTCATATTATTTGTTTCTATTCTGCTTTCATTTTTAATCAATTCACTTGATTTTAGTGGTTGTTCGGGCACAGGGGAAAATTAATTTTAGCTTTAGCTTATTTCTCCCACAGAAAACAACCATTTTGCTTATATCATTGAATTCTGTGCCCTCGATAACGTAATTCAATGTATAAGCTTTTCAATTTTTGTCGGTGTCCACTTTTTTCTTCCATAATAATTCTTATAATATTTTTTTTTTTTTTTTTTTTTTTTTTATTACTTACAGCTTTAATTCATTATAATTGACGGTGGCAGGTTATGTTTAATTAATGGTAATATACATATATATATATATATATATATATATATAATTGGTTATATAAATCAATGACTTTTCAAATATCATTCATATCACATTATATCCTTTCAAGCATTATCATGAATCAAACCTGAAAAAAAAATGTCTGTCAGAAGTTTATAACTTAAGAGTACATTGAAACTTTTTCGACACTGAATCATAACGATGCCACTGAAGAGTACTTTGAAATAAAATATAAGTTTATTGACAAGAAGTTATTTAAATTTATTCAAAATAATTTTGGTTTCAGAGTTTTCATTCACGAGTGAATGACAGTAGCCGTAGTTTATATAAACGCTGGTTTATTAAATCATTGATTGTCATGCATTAAGTCATTGAAAAGAAGAATGGAAAATTCTAAATGCATAGTAGTAGCCTAGGATTATTTTGAATCGCAACCTATGGCTCAAATAGGGTTCATTTAATGTATTTATAAAGAAATTTAAAATTCATCATGAAATTCGATGCAGTTTCTCAAATTATATTATTAACTTGCGAAACCCACATAAATTATAGCAAAAATAAAATTTGAGAAGTATCTAAAATTATGCATGGAATTTGTTTTTACTGATGTATATGGAAATTAATTTTCGAATATGAAGTTTTTTTTTTTCCCATGTCCTTGAATTATGTTCTGACGGCAGCATTTTATGATAGAGTTGCATCTGGTTACTATAAATATTAAATTGTAAGTAATGTGTTTAAAAAAAAAATAATTTATTCATCAAAAGTGTTCATTTACAAAGTTTCACAGGCATCTAGCAGAGCTTTGAACCCATAATTTGTCCGCCATTCTCCCCCTTCTATGTTTGCTGCATTAAATCCAACAGCTTTGCTGATTAAGCTAAAGTAACACTTATCATTTTACGAAGTTCAAGCGATAACTAGATTTCAAAAGTGTTTTTATTAAAAATAGCACAAATAAAATTCTTCTTGGGGGAGAAAAAAAAAGTTATTTCATTGATTAGATAGTTTACGTAATATCCGGAATGATGAAAAAATAGGATTAATTCAAAATTGCATGTTGTGCCTATTTGAAATGTCTTATAAGCGGAATTTAAGAAATAAAGAAGTGATAAAAAATGTAAAAGAAATTAAATATCTTGCCCTTTTACTGAAATTTCATACAAAGTATCAAGCATCGACAAAAATATTAATGATAGATAAGTACAATGTGCTTCCATATTCCAATATTGATAAGAAAGGTTTAGAAATTTGATGATAGTTGAATTTTGATGAATTGCTTGTTCGCGTAATGGAGTAGCTGAAAGAATGAAAGCAACAACAACATGGTAAACATACACCCTTTTGCTGAAATTTCATACAAAGGGTCATAGATATACAAAAATATATATGTTAAATAGGCACAATATGCTGTCATATTCTAAAATTGATAAGAAATTTGAAATTTGATGTTGAATTTTGATGAATTGCTTGTTCGTGTAATGCAGAAGTTGAATGAATAAAAGCAACTGTAAAATGGTATGAATGTTTTCAGAACTTCATAGTTTATGTTTACAGTTCGTGTAAAGCAGAAGCTGAATGAATGAATATAACAATAAAGTGAAAGATACTTGCTCTTTTACTGAAATTTTCTTTTAAAGGACAAAAGGAGCGTAGATATAGACAAAAATATTAAACCCCTTCGCGACCAGCGTCCTTTACAGAATTTTTAATCTGCGACCACCGGTTTTTCAAAACAGAAATTTTTATCTAATTGAGTCGTAGAAATGCTCTGATTTAATAAGCCAATGTTTACATTGAAAATAACTGGTGGGAATAATCAAGGATTCTGAACACCTTATGCATCCCGTATACGTGACGTTCTTCTCCAAGGGGTTAATCTATATTAATAAAATGAACACATAACACTCATTAATGTTCAAATATATAGTTTTTTTTCTTTTGAAAAATATTCAGGACTTTCTTTCGAAAAATCGGGTCAAACTGAGCACAAAACATTTAAAGACATCCCGATCCGAACCCAACCAGCAACGAAAAAAAAAGTAGCGTCATTAGCATAAAAAATTAGCAACCCGATTTTACCCGAACCGAAACGTGAACCAGGTCGGGTTCGCGGGTAAATTCGGGTTACCGGATCGATGCAGGACTTAAGACGAATCTCAGTCTTCGATGTACACGGATCCTTATACAGTAAAACAGGAGAAAACGGAACCTATGTATAGCGGAAACCTGGCCTAAACGGAAAATTTCATGATCTCAAATAGTAGATAAAATAATACAAAATTGCAATAGAACTATAAGTGACCAGAACAAATTCCATGTTAAACATGCTCTACAAACCTAAAACGCAGTGTATTACATTTATACTCTTTTACCTGGGACCATGAAATTTCCATATAAGATTTAATTTCGTTATAGACAGGTCTAATCGTATGAGTGACAGTGTTATTTGTGAAGGCGGGAAATTCTCAAAAGCATTTTTCTTTTCATACTCGAGGTCAGCAGAGGCCAAAATTTCCTAGGCTGCGACATTTATTTTTTTAGTAAATTTTTGAGTTATCATTAATATCCTTAATCCATATCCCATGTATATTGGAGACTTAAAAATCTGAAAAATGCTTTACAGTAAAATCTTGTAAGACGGAATCGTATAGGAAAGAAAAAAAAATGCGTTATAGAGAAGTTCCCTTCTTAGCAGGTGTAAATGTATTATAATCTTTTCTGGTGTATTATTATATTAATTTTGAATGGATCAACACATTTTTCCGTTTAAGACAGGATTGCGTTATATGCAGGTTCTTTTTCACAGGTTTTACTGTATTTTAATTTTATTGCCCAGAAATCTACTATTCTTTAAAAAGTATAAAATTTAAAGTTTAATTGTTAAATAATGGCGATTTAAAAATGATGCATTTTTTGTAAAAGATTTTGGGCCGTGCCAAATTTTACTGATTTTTTCACGGAACAGGGCACGCCGAGGTAATGATTTTCATACGGGCTGGGTCGAGACCGGAACTGAAAATTTCGGTTCGTGCAGACCTAGGAAGAATGAAACCAGATCCTACTCGGTACAAAAAAAAAAAAATAGGCCCGGCCTGGAAAGAGTAAATGACTAGTCCCGGACCAGCCTGAGCCTTCAGAAAAAAGTAAGACCCGGCCCTGACCCGAAAAGAGTGAAAACGACACTCGGCGCCGGCCGAGTATCGTGAATGAAAATAGGCCCGGCCCGTGAAGATCTCTAGCGTAACCCCCCCCCCCACACACACACACACACCTCCTTCAAAGTTTTAATTCTGGATGCGCCATTAGCTCTTAAAAGACAATTTTAAAGTATTTCTAGTGAAAGCTAAATGTTTTTTAGAGGACGAAAAAAAATCTGCTTTTGTTAATTTTGTGCCTGAAAGAAAGACACTTGTGAAAGACAATTGGAAGCTCCCTTATAAGGTGTCTCGATTGTCTTTCGAGTGGGCACTTATTTTCTATTTCCAGACACTGAATGGGGCGTTAGTCGCACAGGAGAGTAATAATGGGTATATGACACACTTAAGGTGTGTCAATAACGGCACTGATAAATAAAACGTTCACTGGTGTTTAATGTTTTCAAGAAGCGGGATCCAACACTGTATTTTAGTCAGGCCCTGACTACCGCACGGGTACCTGGGGCCCGTGCCCTGGGCTCGAAATTTCTGAGGGGCACAAAATTTTGCATAATTGCATCCAAATTTCCATTAAAAAAGCTTAATCGTGAAAAAAAAAAGGGATATTTGAGATATTAATACGATGAAATGACAAAAATATATCTCAATTTATGATTAAAAATACATTCCAATAAATAATTGAAAAAATATTTTTTTTTTTTCCTGGAACCGCTTTTCAATTTTCCGCAAAACTTAATTTTTTTGATCTGACACTTTTCTAATAAGTATTTAATATCTAAAAAACAAATAGTATCCGTAAATCATTCCATCTAAGGGGCACGAAAATTTGAAAGTGCCCTGGGCACAGAAACTTGCTAGTCGGTCCCTGATTTTAGTTTACAAAAATTTTGTGTAAAACCACATTTCTTCAGCAAAATGGACGCCTTTCTGGACAAGCTCCTACGGAAAGGGTGTTCCGTAACGGCACCACATTTTTTTGGTACCGTTATTTCCGAATAGAAATATTCGCCTTATTAAGAGGCTACTTCAGTCAAATGAAAAGACGCGTTCGCTAATGCTAATCCTATGGAAGAAATTCATAAAGATATCTCGGTCGCATTTCAATATTTTTAAATGATTTCTTTTGCATTGAATAGTTGAGATCGATCTGTATGCAGGCCGTTTTTTAATTTTTTGATTTTGTTTACAGGTATTTCTTATGAGGACACTTTCATTTTCGGAACCGGTTTCGAAAGTAAAAGCATCCTCATAAAAAATATCTGCAATCAAAATCGAAAAAGTAAAAAACGGCCTGCATACAGATTGATCTCAACTATTCAATGCAAAAGAAATCATTTAAAAATATTGAAATGCGACCGAGATAGCTTTATAAATTTCTTCCATAGGATTTGCATTAGCGAACGCGTCTTTTCATTTGACTGAAGTAGCCTCTTAAATCCACAAATTCTGCAATTCCAAAAAACGAAAATTACTGTTCAAAAATAGTTGTACTCAAAAATAAAAACCGTACACGCTCCATAAGGAGAGTATAAGGAATCATCCGTTTCGAAGTACTTGAGGCACTAGTCTTTTTTTAAATTTATTTATTGGGAGTGGGGGAGGGGTAAAATTAATACTTATTTATTCATTTATTTATTATGGTGAGTATATATATATTTTTAAATAATCGTCAAATTTTATACAATTTTCAAATCACCACATTGAAGTTGTTCTGTTATAGTTAATCCTTTGAAGGTCGATTTTTTTTGTGGGGGGGGGGGGTATTTTTAGAATTGAAAAATTGAAATTAGCTGTCCAATATATATATACATACGGTTTACTGAAAATTAACTCATTTACTGAAATCTAAGATAGTTTTTTTATGTACTACATGACATTATAGTACTTTTTACGTATTAGCATGACAATATAGTAGTTATACAGTATGTAGTACTTTTTTACGTATTAACATGACAAGAGAGTTACAGGAGACCTTTTTAACATTTTAATTAAATACGCAGTTGAATTTTTTTTTAATGTACTTTTAGTTGGACATTGAAATGCAGTGAGTTCACCATTTGAACCATATTTTTTAAAATAAATAAAATTGTTGAAAAGCTAAACTGTACCCTTAATGAAAGAGATATTTTAAGAAATAACTGAAAATTAACTTGAGTAGACATAGTTTGTACGACTTGACGTTTTTCTATTGTAAAGTTTAGTTAAGAGATTTGCGGTAGGCTTTTTTGTCAGCATTAATTAATCGTAAGGCGGTTCTCAAATAAATAAATAATAATAAATAAGTAAATAAATAAATAATTATTATTAAATAAATAAGTAAATAATAATAATAAAAATAATAAACTAAAATAAATAAATAAATAAATAATAATACAAATAAAATAAATAAATAAATAAATAATAATAAAATAAATAAATAAATAAATAATTCCTCACTGAAAAACGAGAAAATTTCTGAATCGTTTTTAACCATAAAAGCATGATACTTTCAGGCATGATAATTGAAATGATTTGTAATCGAACAGTCCTTTTCATTTTCCGATCAATGAACTACATCTTAAGATAAAAGCAATTGTTGTTCCAGGGAGGCAGTTATTTTTCATTTCTTGTGCTATCGCGTCCGGAAATTCGGTTCAAAACAACCAATTTGACAATATTTTCTGAAAACTCTTGTGCCTTTGCCAAAAAAAAAAAAAAAAAAAAAAAAAAAAAAAAATTGAAGTACATAGTTTATTTTTCTTATAGGGGCCTCTGCTAATTTGATACGCTTGCGAACAAAAATGAATTAAATTAGCCATATCACTAAATATTAGCTAACATGACATTATCCAAAAAAGTAAACAAGCATTAACAATTTAATCTGATTTCGCCACAACTGCTTGATTTCTCTGATTGTTTTCAAGTTTTCATATTCATTTGTTATTAAAATATTGTACTAAATTAGAGAAACACTAGTAATACAGTCTGTAATAAATAGTTTTTTTGTATGAGAGGTTAAAAATAATCATTCTTCTGCTATTCTCATTTCAAAGACCCCCAAAACAAACAAATAATTCACTGAAAAATATCATATTTCATAGGCTCAAGTATCCCATGTAAAGGACAACCACCCTTTGCCGACATAGCAGAGTTTGCGACCCTGTCGTTTCTCCTCCCCCACTCCATTTTGTCTGAGTATCGGTTTAACTAACTAGCAGACGAATGATCATTAGTACCAGCTTTGTTTTTGAGGAAGTACCGCTGGAATTTAGGGTCAAACAATCACTGTGGGAGGTATTGAAAAGTGGTTATTTAAGGATTTCCGGTGGACACAACAAGAAGACAAAGGGTAACAAAAACCCTGTCTTTTAAATATTAATTTAATGGAGTTTCATGATATTTAAAAGTAGATTATACACTTCTCGAGGTTTAGTTTTAATTTGATGCTCTTAGATCTATTTTGCGCAAAAGTGCCTTTGGAACAGCTGCCGTATTCGCCCGGAGTCCGCCATCTTGTTTCTTCGTTGGTCACTTATAACCAGTTTATGCTTAATTTTTGAAAAATTAGAGATTAAACATAAAAAAAACAGAAAATCAGCATTCCAAACATTATTTGTAAAAAAGAAAAAAAAAAATTAGGGGAGGGGGAATTCGTAATTAGCTAACGGTAAATACATAAATTTTAAACAGTAGAGTAAAGCAAATATTCATTTTTAAGAATATACATTCCGAAATTACAGCCAATAAAAGAATCAGAGATTAAACATTAAAAAAATAATAAGAGGAATAAATCCAAAATGAAGAAATTTAAAATCGGCAAAAAGAAACAAAACATGGCTGCCATCTCCGGGCGAATACAGCAAGGTAGCCGTGGCTTTCACTATCCACCTGGCCCGATTTGTTCTCCCAGCTAGGCATAATAAGTCCTAAGAAATCTTTTATTTTCTTTAGACGGTAAACTAATCGATTAAGGCCTTGACCTATTAATATAATAGTGTGGTAGGCTGTTTACATTAAGAAGCCGTCACACACGTGACTTACGCTATACTGTACTCGTATGTAATTTCAATTGACTTCTCAAGGTCACTTTCCCGGTCCTTATCATATGTCGGTAACTATGGTAACACCGTATTTGACTGTCTAACTGCTATTTTTTCCCCCACCCTACTTGTGATCAGAAAAAAGCTTTGTCCTTTGTTCGATTACAGCAGTGGGAATATCGGGACTGCGTCTTCTAGTGTCATGACAACGAAGGGATAAAGTGGAAAAGACAGATGTCCTTGGGAAACCAATTGAAATTACATAGAGTATATAGCTGCCAGCTCCAATAAGAATCCCCATTTCGATTGTTAACGAAAAGGGGGAATCTCTCTATACCAATAATACATCATAATTCTAGCAACCAACCAGAAAGAGAATTTTCCATATCATGGATTTAACGTGCATGTATATGGTATGCATATGCTGCAAACAACACACAGTGATCATGTATGGCCGTGCTCTTCCCGTTGATAATCGAACGGAAAGCCATTTTTGCAGCATGGCTAGGCTAACAATGGAGAAGCGAATTGGAAAAACAAGTTTACTAACCAATAGAATTGCAGGAAATCGGAAGGGACAGCCAATAAGAATATGCATAGGGAAAAGAAACCTGTAATGCGAAAATAGTAAGTAAAAATTTAGAAAAGGAGTATTTTATGTAAAACTTCTAATAATCTGACAATGTGGAGAAGAGCGAAGTCATAGTTAACAACATTTTTGTAATTTTTATAGAGATGAAATGCTTTTGGATAGTCAAGTTTGTATGCTTTATATTTACCTGCGAAAAGTTAATTCATATTATAAACGGAAGATTGGCGTCGTCCATAAATAAATAAGCAAATAAAATTATATTTTGCTTCTGAATTTTAAACAATTTCTTCGCTCGCCAAAGAAATGTGTTCCGTAAACACACAAGTACAAAAAAGGCTCATGATAGAAATAAATAAAAATAAAATAAACAGTTCTATATTTGCAAAAGGGAAAAAACATAAAAAAGAAAATAGCTTTCTTCTTCCGCTTCATTATAGAATTCAAAATAAATCAATTTTCATACAAATATAAAAATTTCTACAAAGAATGGGAAAAGAATGCACTTAAACAAAAATACTTTAAAAGTTAGATTTTAATAAATCTTCGAGAAAATGCACCCATTTTCTTGTGTTTTGAATTTATAAAAATGCCTTTGATATATCAATGTCAGCAGCAGAAACTTATTCGGTGTATATCTGCTTTAGTGTAGTATTTTGGGATAAAGTGTTTGTGATTTTTAACATATGCTTATTATTTAACTAAACATTACATAAAATAACAAACGAAACAGCTATTTCAAAGAAAAATAATCATGTGCACTTGTGTATACTTCATTCAAAAATAATTTGAGCAAGTTTTGAAAAATATTTGTATTGTTAAAAAATCTTTATAATTTTATGGCACTATATTCAAATTGTAGAGAAACTGAGGAATGAGAAAAAATACAGGAAAACAGAAAGAGTTATTGAAAAGAATAAGTTGATGCAATGCTTATATTGTTTTTATCCATAATATTTTAAAACTTGCTGTTAATTTTTAAGCAACTTTCTGACATAAGTTTTAATATATTTTTGTTCGAAAATGCATGAAACTAGCTGGTGTTGTTGTTCAGAAACTATGTAATTGAGCTGGTTTTTCCATTTTTTTGAAAACGCAATAGATCTTTCAGAAAATAGCGTCAAAGTGGGCGTTTTGAACCGAATTTCCGCACGAAGGAAGAAAGAGCACTCAAGAGCGGGCAAAAAACGTGTTTGTCACATGATCAAATTTACTTATAACTCAATAGGTAATTGACTGATCGAAAAAAGGAAAAAACTGTTCAATTCCAAATCGCTTCCATGACCAGGCTTTCCAATTTTATACCTTTCCGTTAAAAAATGAATTTGTAAACGTGTCAAAATGTTTTGCACTTGTTGAGCAGAGCAGTTAAGAACAGCCTTAATAATTACTTTAAAATATCCATAAAAAATTTAAAATCGATAATCATTAATTTACTTTTAAATAATCATTTCACAATTATAAAATTAAATGAGTCGACGTTTTATAATAAATAGTGTAGTGCTTATTACCTTTTCCTATGCAAGTCTATATATCTGGAATGATAAAGTATGCAACAACTAATAATACATTTTCCGCACTACCAAACTGCAATTATTTAAAATATTAGGAGGTTCTGCCGCCTACGAGCTACGTTCAGAACCCCCCAAATAATCCGATGAGAACAGGAACAGGATTAAATAAGAATTAAAAATACAATATATTTTTTAAGTGATAAAGATGAAAAAAAATATTCACTATAATAAAGTAATTAAATATGGATGTTTCATACAAAATATGCGATGTTATAGTATAAAAATACAATACGAACACAATAGAATGTAGAATTCAATCTAAAATTCCATTAGATTTTAAAACTACCTCAGATTTTGGACAATAATTGAAAAACATTCAGCAGCATTTGGGGCCCTTGAAAACCAGGAGCCCTGGGCCCGTGCCCCGAATGCCCTGCCGTAAATCAGGCGCGCGCGTGTGTGTGTGTGTGAGAGAGAGAAAACTGTAGAAATGTTTTTGAGGGGACGCGAACAAAAGCCCCTGTCTGACAAAATTCGCTTACAAACAGGAAACTTTTGTTTTTTCAGTGTCCGAAGGATTTTGAATCCGATCGCATGAAATAATTAAACCTGAACACACTTTGAAACCGGACTGCCAGGTCTAAAAATTGGACTTCGCTATGCTAGAGAAAATATGCAATATAACAATGAAAGCAATATCAATTGTTAATAACATTGGGAAGTAACAAGTGAATTTCCCCTCTGACTTGTTGGTTAATTTATTGTAACTACCAAACTACCATGGCATCGCATCATGCAAGAAGTCACATCTTTCCGTTAGACAAGTATATCGCGATGCTTTTTGTTGCTTCAGACGTGACAGACATTGTTCATCAGCCGTTGTAATGTGACATAACATAATATTGAAGTATGATAGACTTCCATCAAAAAGTGAGACCCACTGTAAATAAACTGATGTGAGACAATTGGGATGCCTTATAAGGGAGTAGGGATTGTATTTCTCCCCCATTGTTTTGTATACAAGAGCTGGAGTTGTCCCACAATTGATCCATCCCAGCTGCCTGCCTTCGGTCGCAATAAAACACCTGCGGGCTGGGAAAGACAATGGAAGATAGGTTTGGGAAGTCAACAATGCTTTTTCTCTGACACTGTAATTCTGTGGGCGGGAGTTTATTTTTATTAACAATCTAATCTGTAGAGAAAAATCTTCGGCTTCTGATAAATGAATGATTAAAGTTTAATTAAATTCCGTAGAACAGTAATAAAAGATTAGTCGTGGAAAAGATTAGTCGTTACAGCAACAAAACAGTTTACGATAAGAATCTAATATCTCCCCTTCCCGTAAAATATTAAAATTTATTTGATATAAGATCAGTTTCTTTTTTCTTTTTTCGCAAACTGATATTTACAGAATTGTAAGATAATTGGAGGAAATTGCGCTTTTTCTCTGCCACTAAGATTCTTTTAGTAGAATATTTGATTTATGATAAAGAACATTTAAATTTTATTAACATATGTAGGACAATTGCACCATAAAATATAATAAATAAGATTTATACGTTAAAATATATAAGCTTGCTCAATGATACACATAAACATGAACTTTTATATAAACTTGTACAAATAAATTAACGATAAAGCATAATATCGACGTTTCGAACTACTTCTGCTGCCGTCTTCAGTTCGTCTCGACAGGAATTTTTCGCCTCTAGGCTTTTAAACATTTCAACCATCATATTTATCCCGGAGACGAATTTATATCATGTGAATTCAGTGACGATATTTTTTCAAATTGATATCTACATAATAATAATAGTAAGGATAAAGATAATAAATCTCAAAAGAGGTTGAATAAGAAAAGTGTATCCTATCCCCACAACCTATATTTTAAATTCGCATTGTGGGAAAAGGAAATACAAAAAAATTTATAGGCTAACTTATAATGACAGTAGACAGAACAAAGTAAAAAAGTCCTTCCGGCCAGTGCCGGGAGGAAGAGGTAGCTTTCATAATCCTTATTTAAAAAAAGCCAACTAATATCATGCAAACACACGAAGCTCAATTTAGTGGAAACCGAATATAGGAGATTCAATACTAATTTTTATCAATATAATGAATGAGAATTTCGCGAAATTAGTCAGCTTTATCCAAGCTGCTTTTCTTTAAAGTAACTTATATTTGGCTGCCAAATTCGGCAATTTCTTAAAGTGCCTGTCATTTTAAGACAATATGGTGGATGAGGCTAAGCAGTGAACTTGGTCGAGACCTTAGTAATTGCTGTGCACATGCTCACTCACATCGGAATCGGTTAATATATAGGAGTGCTGTCGCATGCAAAAAATCAGATTTTTCAAAATGTCACCCACAATAGAAATTGAAACTGCTATATCTGAGCCATTTTTTAAGGTAAAGACAAACAAAAAATGCTCCTGAATCCTTATATCAAGATCAAATACTTAAGAAAGAAACCTTTTTCAATTTCTAATTTTTGTGCACCTCACTTTAAATATATATATATTTTTTAATTTAATGGCCGCCATTTTGAAACAAGATGGCTGACGAATCTGGCCAGCGAACTTGGTCGAGGTGTTGATGTATACTATCCGCATGCCTTCTTACATCGAAATAGGCGAATACATGTGTTATCGCGTGACAAATACAAGATCGTTTCAAAATGTTAGCCATGCTAGAAATTCAAAGTGCTATAAATCAATCATTTTTTAAGATATCAACAAAAGAACAAATTTTCAGAAACAAAAACTGCTCCGGAATCTTTGTATCAAGGCCAAACACATAAAAAAATCTTTTTCATTTTCCAATTTTTTAATACCTCATTTTGAATTTTAAATTTAATTTTTTTAAAATGGCAACCCTTTTGAAACAAGATGGCGAATGAAGCTGGCCAACGAACTCGGTCGAGACATTGGTATGTACTATGTACAGACCAAGTTACATCCAAATAGGTTCATAAATACGCCTGTTATCGCGTGACAAAAATCAGGTCGTTTTAAAATGTCAGCCACAAGAGAAATTCAAAATGCTATTACTCAGCCATTTTTTTTTTAGATATAGACGAAAGAAAAACTGTTCCGGAATCTTTGTATTAAGGTCAAACACATACAAAAAAAATCTTTTTCATTTTCCAATTTTTTGGTATCTCATTTAAATTTTTTTATTTTTTAATTTTTTTAAATGGCCGCCATTTTGAAACAAGATGGCGGATGAAGCTGGCCAACGAACTCGGTCGAGATATTTGTATGTACTATGTACACACCAAGGTACATCCAAGTCGGTTCATAAATACGCCTGTTATTACGTGAGAAAAATCAGGACGTTTCAAAATGTCAGCCACGCTAGAAATTCAAAATATTATAACTCAGCCATTTCTTAAGATATAGACGAAACAAAGACTGCTCCCGAATCTTTTTATCAAGGTCAAACACATAAGAAGAAAATATTTTCTCAATTTTTAATTTTTGGTACCACATTTCAAATTTAAATTTTTCTTAAAAATTTAAATAGCCGCCATTTTTAAACAAGATGGCGGGTGAAGCTGGCCAACGAACCCGGTCGAGACATTGGTATGTACTATGTATAAACGAAGTTACATCCAAATCGGTTCATAAATACGCCTTTTATAGCGTGACAAAATTCAAGACGTTTCAAAATGTCAGCCACGCTAGAAATTCAAAATGCTATAACTCAGCCATTTTTTAAGATATAGACGAAACAAAAACTGCTCCGAAATCTTTGTATAAAGGTCAAATACATAAGAAAAAAATATTTTTCCATTTTCAATTTTTTGGTACCACATTTCAAATTTTAAATTTTTAAACAATTTTTAAATGGCCGCCATTTTGAAACAAAATGGCGGATGAAGCTGGCCAACGAACTCGGTCGAGAGATTGGTATGTACTATGTACACACCACCGAATTACTTCCAAATCGGTTCATAAATACGCCTTTTATCGCGTGACAAAATTCAGGAAGTTTCAAAATGTCAGCCACGCTAGAAATTCAAAATGCTATAACTCAGCCATTTTTTAAGATATAGACGAAACAAAAACTGCTCCGTAATCTTTGTATAAAGGTCAAATACATAAGAAAAAAATATTTTTCCATTTTTAATTTTTTGGTACCACATTTCAAGTTTTAAATGTTTTTAAAAATTTTAAATGGTCGCCATTTTGAAACAAAACGGCGGATGAAGCTGGCCAACGAACTCGGTCGATACATTGGTATGTACTATGTACACGCCGAATTGCATCGAAATCGGTTCATAATTACGGGAGTTACAGTGTGACATAGGTCAGATATATATGTATATATATATATATATATATATATATATATATATATATATATATATCAATTTTGAACGGAGGGTGGTTTCGGAGTCTGGGGGTCATGATCGATGAAAATATACCAAAATTTTTTGAAATCGCTTTCCTCCGAACGGCTGCAATAGGTAGCTTTTTTGTAAAGAAAGCTACCTAAAATTAATAAGTGTAGATAAAAAAAAAAAATCTATTACCGTATTTTATGGAAGAAACGCCGCGGCGTTTACGAGTTTAAAAGTTAATTTTTTTTCCCAAGTGCGGCGTTTACGATTTTTTAAAATATCAACTGATTTTCCTTAATTTAAAAATTAATAAATAAATTTAAAATCTGATTTAAATATTTTAAATAAAACTTCAGTCATCTTAAGATATTAAAAACGAGGCATCCTACACTGCTCAGCAAACTTTGATTAAAGTTAGGTCAATGTTACGCTGTCGACAAAAGTAGCGTTCCGATAGATGCGACGTTTACAACGGGTGCGGCGATTACGATATTTTTAAGCTTATTCAGGCAAATTTGAGGAGTGCGGCGTTTACGACGGGTGAGGCGTTTCTTCCATAAAATACGGTAATTGAAATTGGGACTTTCTTTTAATTAACAACATTTAATCACATGCACACGAATACACATTTCGGTGAAGAATACGGGAGGAACTGTTCCCAGTTCCTACTTTTATGCAGATAAATTAGAAAAAGAATTCGTTCAAATATAAGAAATATAAAATAAGCAGTTTAATGTTTAAGCAGCTGAATTTTTCTGAAAATCTTAATTTTGAATTTTATCCAGTTAGTTTGATATATATTTCAGCGTAAAAACTGCTACGACCGTTCATCTTCATACTGAAATTAATAACTAGAACAAATAAAATTATTAATAAGATAAAGGGTAATAAAAGGTATTTTTTCTATTTAGCATTATTTGTATAAATTAATAACTAGGACAAATAACATTATTAATAAGATAAAGGGTAATAAAAGGTATTTTTCTATTTAACATTATTTGTATCATTCGATAATTAAAAATCCCAGCCGGCTCTGGCCTACAGGCGGAGGTAGATTTCGATGTTAAGTACTAAATTCACCAACAAAACTTAAATCAAGATTAGAGATAAACCCAGTTCCTTCACTAAGAATGAACTTTAGGGAGCTAAACATTTTGTGAAAATTCTAATATACACCAATACACACACGCATGTATATGGGATAGATTTAAAAATGGCTAAAACAAATTCAGAGAACCTCAAATTGTTAAAATATGTTAATATTTCCATAGTCGGTTTTTTATCATGTTTTAATACGTTCATTCAAACTCACATGATGTTACATATTCACCTGCTGAGGTCCATTATATTTCTAATATGACGCAATATATTTTTTTTATATATATCGTCAAACTATTTATTTCATTTTGAGTTTCCATGCTGAAATCTTGCTCTAGAAAACTTATGACGTAATATTCAATTTGTTTTCAATTTGCCAAACTATTTATTTAATTAATTTTTTCACGTGAAAATCTTGCAATACAAAAGCAATTGTTGTGGTGAAAATTTTATTGTTTTTTTCTTAATTGTTGGCAACTGCTATAACGAAAAATATTTATTTTTTCCTGTGTTGCGTAAGATCTGGTTTTATCAGAATCTTGTTAAGACGGTATTTAAAAATTTTACCCCCACCCCCCACCCCCCCATTTTTATTCCCTTGGGCCGATTTTGCCCATTTTCAATCCCCGCCGAGATATTAGCCATCTCAAAGTTGTTGGCGAGTTTGAAAACGATCCGTGCATAATTGCGACTTTTATCGTGCGGACAAAATTTAGTACATACATACATATATATATATATATAAACTTTTTAAGTGGGGGTGGTTTTGGGTTCCTAGGGTCATATAATGAAAAGTTATGAAGGAATTTTTCAAAAGTCGCACCATGGTAACGACCGCAATAGGTAGTATTTCTTACGAAACTACCTAAAACATCGCTGTACAATTTCAACTTTTTATTTTATTTTATTCTATTGTATTAAATTTAAATAGGATAACAATAATGAGGCACTTCCAAAAAGATAAATTGATTTACGTTGCCAGTTTTAAAACAGAAGCAAGAAAGTAAAAAAAAGAATCACGTGCCAAGCATACATTATGAAACACTTTCCAACACATCCAGAATAATGTAACAAAGCTTCGCCGTTTAATAATCTGAAATGAGATGTCTAATTGAATCAATTAAAAACGTATAACACATTCGAAAACACAATTACAGCAATTCCCATCTACAGTCGGAAAATTATCCGAATTATTTGAGCCATTATATGATATACAGATTTGTATCTATAATATAAAAAATTTAGTTCAGTTAGGAACTATTACATATCACAGTTGCAAATTCCCCTTCAGCAATTCCCGCTAATAAAATGGTACGTGAATTATTTTGTGCGGCTCTGTATACGAGATAAAGAATTAATACACAATAAATAACATGCAAAAAAATATTTAAATTTAAAAGCGCATACCGAAATTGAAAACGCACTTCCAGCAATTATTGATCCACTGTAACCGATTTCTTTTGCGTGTCCCTGTAAATGAACTACGATGCCCTATTCTGTAGCAATCATCTTGTAGTAAAATTCAGTGATTTATATCAATTTCAATACATTTGAAATAGCGTAATGTCATTAAAATACACTGCAAATGACTTTTCCCCATTGACTATAATATAATGGAATTCTTTTGAGTGCCCCCTGTAAATGAACTATTAATGCTACACACTTCATATTCAATACCGAACATGTAATTGTCATTAAAATACACTGCAAATGATTTTCTTCATTGACCATAATGTAACGGAATTCTTTTGAGTGCCCCTATAAATGGACTATTAATGCTACACACTTTATATTCAATACCGAACATGTAATTGTCATTAAAACACACTGCAAATGATTTTCTTCATTGACCATAATGTAACGGAATTCTTTTGAGTGCCCATATAAATGAACTATTAATGCTACACACTTCATATTCAATACCGAACATGTAATTGTCATTAAAATACACTGCAAATGATTTTCTTCATTGATCATAATGTAACGGAATTCTTTTGAGTGCCCCTATAAATGAACTATTAATGTTACACACTTCATATTCAATACCGAACATGTAATTGTCATTAAAATACACTGCAAATGATTTTCTTCATTGACCATAATGTAACGGAATTCTTTTGAGTGCCCCTATAAATGAACTATTAATGCTACACACTTCATATTCAATACCGAACATGTAATGGTAAACATCATTAACATATATCAACTGCAGGAAAATCCGAGTATATTTACGCGAGTTAGAGAGTGGACAGATAGACGGCCAGACAAACCGAATTCATAAACACCTTTCAACTTTTTTGGAAAGTGTAAAAAAGGAAAAAAATATTCTAATATTTACGCATGATTCATTTCCTTGCGAATCGAGTAAAAAGATGAACTTTGTGTTTATCACCATGGTATCCATTCCAGTTCTTACATTTATGAATGGGTCGGAGAAAGGGAGCCAGGGAGATGACAGCATCAAAAAAATATTCTGGTTCCCCGCGACCGTAAATCGAACAAGAAAACCTCTCTTTAGTTACTACAACAAGTCGGAAATTGCTCGTCAAACGTGGCAAATGAGGTGCGTTCGTACTATAACTAGTTTTATAATTAATTTTTGTACCCCATATATTACTCAGTGTATATATTTTTTAATTTCATAAGTGCATAGTCTATAACATCATTAAAATGCACTTGCAATAATTTTTTTCCCATTCCCCGTAATGTAACGGAAAACTTTTGACTGTCCCTGTAATTAAACTATACATCCGATTTTCATAAAATTTGAAATGGCTCGACAAAATTTTGCAACAATTATATATTTAAATTTTCAGACCATTCGGAAGGCTGTAACATCATTAAAGCGCACTTGCAATATTTTTTTCCCATTGGCCGTAATATAACGGAAAACTTTTGACTGTCCCTGTCATTAAACTATACATCCGATTTTCCTAAAATTTCAAATGGCTCGACAAAATTTTGAAACAATTATATATTTAAAATTTCAGACCATTCGGAAGGCTGTGACATCATTAAAATGCATTTGCAATAATTTTTCCCATTGGCCGTAATGTAAAGAAAAACTTTTGACTGTCTCTGTAATTAAACTATGCATCCGATTTTCATAAAATTTGAAATGGCTCGACAAAATTTTGCAACAATCATACATTAAAAATTTCAGACCATTCGGTTGGGTAGTTTTTGCTCTGTTATATGCGGACAGACAGACAGACGGACGGACGGACGGACTGAACGACGACTATAGGTGCTACGTATTTATATAATTACGAACGCACCTAAAAAGGCAAAGAAGCTTACAATAATTTCATAAATTAAGGGGTCTCAGGACTTTTAAAATTGGAAAAAATGAAAAAAAAAGAGACCATTTTCAACATTTAATATTTTTAAATGTATTTGATTTTAAGACACAATTTTAGTTGGGATGAAATATATATGTGTGTTATTTCATTTCGCGTATTTTAAAAAGCAGCATTAGCATTTACAGGGGGCTCCAAACTGTCAGACATTTGATGAGCAAAAAATCGGCATAACAGTTTACGTGCACGATTACAAAATAAATTTTGGAACTAGAATGAAATTTTTGGTGCGTACTTATACTTCAGATTGTAATGATTACCTTGACCTAAATAAGTTTGTATTTAAAGAATTTTTATATTTTTGCTGCAAAGTTGTATTGAGCTATTGCAAAATTTAGAAAATTTCAACAGTATAATCACCTAAAAAAATATTTCTTTTGAACATTAAAAAGGTAATTTAGGGTCAGTTTATACAGACTAACATGAAACATATGTTTTGAAAATTTATGAAAAAATATTCGGAAGTTTTTGAGATATCATGCGCGTTATTCCCAAAAACGTCGTTTGGAGAAAAATGACTTCAAAGTTTCAGGAACGCCGCTTCAGCTATTGCTCGGGTATAATTCTAAAAGTCATAACTTCTGTTCTAATGGGAATTTCAAGGAAACAATTACATCAAAATGTTCAGAAATGATAGGAGTTTAACATCTAAAAATAAATAAGTAAATGAATAGATAAAATTTCGAAAATTTTAAAGCTTTGGAAACTCCCCTCTCTAATGTTGAACCTATAGGCTTGGAATGCATCCGTACTTTTCAAATTTCTCCTCGAAAAATTACATTTTTTTTCTTCTGTTTTCTGTATGTTCTTCTTGAAGAATGTTTTTTTTTAGTTTTTTATTGGACAATATATTTTTTAAAATTCATTGCTAGTTCTACTTAAAGTGTTAAAATCTTACTTACAACTCGCCTGCTTCACTTTGATGTCAACACTTAAAATATAAAATTAAATATATATATATTTAGAAACATTTTGGCAAATAAAAAAGAAAGAAATTTTCTTCAAGAAGAGCGTACATAAAACAGGATGTAAAAATTTTCATTTTTCGAGGAGAAATTAGAAAAATATGGATGCATTCCATGCCTACAGGTTTAGCATCAGAGGGGGGAATTTGCGTCCTGGCTGATAACAGGCCAGTGGGAAAGAGCATCTTCCAAAAAGTTAAATTAATCTAAATTAAAAGTTAAAAAAAAAAGAAAGAAAAAGGAAGGTGAGCAAGAAAAGCATTCTAATTTTTATGCATGATTCACTTCTTTACAATTTGTTTATTCCGGGTGAATCGAGTAAAATTATGAAACCTTCGTGTATCACCATAGCAACAAACAATTCAAGTTCTAAAAGTTATGAATGGGCCGGAGAAAAGAGAACGAGGAAGATGACAACAGCAAGCTTTTCTGGCTTCTCGCGGCCGTAAATCGACCAAGGAATCCTCTCTTCACTTCAGCCAGTGCAATAAAACATACCTCGAGGAAGGCTTATAATAATTTCATAAAAAAAATTCTAATATTTAACAAATGGAAGAAAGCATCCTCCAAAAAATTGAATTTATTTCTGTTGCTAGTGAAAAAAAAAAAAAATAAAAACATTCTCATTTTTATGCATGATTCATTTCCATACGAACCCATACGATCATTGCGCGTGGGTCGAGTAATATTACGACACCTTCGTGTATCACCATGGCAACAAATAATTCAGGTACTGAAAGTTATGAATGGACCGGAGAAAGAGAGCCAGGGAGATGACAACAGCAAAGATATTCTGGCTTTCCGCGAACGTAAATCGATCAAAAAATCCTCTTTTCACTTCAGCCAGTACAATAAACATATCTCGAGGAAAAAGCTTATAATAATTTAATAAAAAAAAACTAACATTTAAAAAATGGGAGAAAGCATCTTCCAAAAAGTTAAATTTATTTTTCTTGCCAGGAAACAAAAAAAAAAAAAAAAAAAAAAGACGAGAGAGAGAGAGAGAAAGAAAGAAAAAGAAAACATTCTAATTTTTATGTGTGATTCATTTCCTTACGAGTCGATCATTGCGGGCAGATCGAGTAAAATTATGAAACCTTCGTGTATCACCATAGCAACAAACAATTCAAGTTCTAAAAGTTATGAATGGGCCGGGGAAAGGGAGCCATGGAGATGACAACAGCAAAGAGATATTCTGGCTTCCCGCGACCGTAAATCGACCAAGAAATCCTCTCTTCAGCCACTACAACAAACATATCTCGAGCAAGGAAATATTTCCTTCAACTCTAGTACTTATTTTAACGAGAACACGAAACAATAGACAGAGAAGAAGAATTTTTAGACCCAAAACATCTGTTTGTTTATATCCGTGGAATATTTCAGGAATCATTTTGCTGGGTTGAAGCCAACAGAGAATTTAAAACTTTGCACTGAGATTTGGGAAAAGTATTTTAAAAAATGCATAAATTGTTGGGTTAAGTTACAGAAACAAAAATGCTTCACAGTAAAACTCAATTATTTAGCCTAAAGAACTGATTTTAGAAAAATTGCCCCAAAGTTAAAAGTCTGAATCAAAACATTTCATGCAACTCAATGTAAACTGTTTAAGATAAATATATACTGAGAGGAAAATAAAATAGCATTTGTTTATACCATGGAGCTATAAATATTAAAATATTAAATATTAAATTAGTCTTCATTCCTCCATGGTTTATATAAATTAGACGTGGATTGTTAAACAATGATGCAAAATAACTTAAAAAATATTTTTTTTGCTCGTCAATAATAGCCAATGAAAACAATTTAAATGCTAGATTATAACTACAAAAGACCATTTTAAATTTTTATATAAAATATTTGTATTTTTAAACAATATCTATATAAATTGGAACATATGAAAAATGAGTTCAGAAAGCTATACTATTTATTTATTTTATTAATATACAGTCTTATGAGTGCCTTTTATTGTAGTAAAATTATTTAATAATAGAACCATACATAAAATGATTTTAGGTTTGTGCAATGTTTGTATTTAAACTATTTGAAAAGGGGGTACTTTTGTTTTTATAGTATAAGGTTCTCGGATAAGATACATACATGAACAAAGACTGTTTATTTACTATTTATCTTTTAATAGGAAAAAAAACTTAAAATCATTATTATTTTTTTCTTTTTTGGCATAAAATTGTTTAAAATACTTTATATATGAAATTACGAATGAATAAAACCCTTCCCCTCTCAAAGCACTTTCATTTCATTAAAATAATAATAATAAAATAATAATAATAATATCGATATTGGGCTTCAACTTTCTGTTGGTGAAAATTAGGTAGTAATTACATTTAATAATAATAATAATAATTATTATTATTATTAATTTACTGATAGAGAGGAAGATATGAGATTTCACGATTATTGAAGGGAAAATTTTGTTTTGCCATATAATCTTATTAATTCCTATGTACAACACAAATCTGAAAAATCAAATTATTGCGAACTTATCTCTGAAATCAAAGTGAGCGAATCAAAGATTTAAATGATAGCCAACAAACATATGAAGAGAAAAAAAGAAAGTAAAATTCCGACAGTATAATTATAAAATTATATTAGTACAGTAATTAAACAGTGTAGTATAAGATTACGTCTATTCATTAAAATGCATTAAAAACGCATACATTTTAAAATTAAATGAATTAAAATTAAAAAGTCACATTAAAGTTCATTTTTTCAGCAAAAATAATTAATTACAAACTAAAAAAAGGTAAAAAAATGACAAATGATTTTTTTCTTATTTTTTAGAAATATGCTAAAAATAACTAAAGATTAATCATGTTTTAATTAACGTTGATTCATATTCACATATTCTGAAGTAAAAAAAAAAAAAAAAAAAAAAAAAAAAGGGAAAATCACTTGGCTTTTATCGCCTATTCATGAGAAATTCAATCATATTTAATAGATTAAGGATGAGAGGTGGATGCTTATGAACTGCGAATCCATAATTAGTGATATCAGCTAATATCATTTAATAAAAATGCTTTAAAAAGTATGCGAAAAAAATTTAATTAAAAGAATTAACGCTTTTAAAAATATTCATCAAAATATTTTTTATTTCCAGTAAAAAGTAACAGAACCAATTAAAAACGAAAAGACATACAGTATAAAATAAAAACCATTTAACGATTTTATAAGGTTAAATACTTTGTTATAAAACATAACTTACAATTAATAACGATTAAAAAAATTTATAATGATATGAAAAAAAAAAACTTAATATTTTTAGATTTTTATTCACATGTTATTCAGAATATCACTAAAGCATGCAGTTCATTAATATAACTGTAGAAAAAATTTACTTTATTAAAGATTTTACATTTGAACTTAAAAAAAAAAAAAAAATCTTTGCGTTATTTTCCAAATCTTAAAAAAATACTCGAAAAGCAACAAAAAAGTAATAAAATTTCCCTTCATTTTTAAGAAAACAAGGGGAAAAAATCATTTAATATCAAAGGGAACAATCCCCATTGGGAATTATTTATATGAATTCTCGTACTTGACAATCCCTTGCTAATTCAGTGTTTTTAATGAGATGACTTTTAAATTATACAATATCATTAATATTCTAATTCATCTGAAAAGAACTTCAAGGCATTAATCATGTAAAAACCTTACAAATAAAGGTAACTTTTTTACTCATATGAAGCAAAGAAAAGTCTGAAAAACCGGAAACAAATATATTAAAAATAAAGTTAATAAAATGTTTTTGCGAGTTTGATGTTTTGCTATAACAGAAGCCCCACAAGAGAATTATTTTTAATTACTTAATTATAATTTTTTGTGCATATCAGAGATTTTTTTGTGATGTTTAATTATGCATAATTATGCTGGCATATGCTTAAATGTAAATGATGCAAAGAAAAGGAAATGAAATTTTGTTTTATTTGCAGCACTAATTTATTTAGATTTTTTTTTTTTTTTTTTTTATGCTTACGAAATTTATTTTATGATTTCTCATTTCAAAGAGATGCAAAGATATAACTGAGAAAACTTTAAATTTAATTCGTACAAACATATTTTCCATCGGCAGATTAAAAAAATATATAATATTTTTTCTTCAGTAATCCAGTGTAGAACGTTAAGCATATCCTTTCTTGTTGAAAAAGAGAGGTTTATCTTTATAGCTAGGAAAGCCAAAGGCTGATTTATGCCTAGGGGCCATAAGGCCCTGGACTTGAGGCTCTGAAATTTCAGGCCACCCAATATTAACTTAGCTTATTTAAAGAATGCTTATATTAGATTATTTACCAATTGAATGAGTTTAATAAGCCGTAAAATTATTTATATTACATAGGTGCCAACCTCAAACTAATCATCCGTAATACGTGCGTTAATTTGACCCTGTTTAATGCGTTTCGAACCAAAATTTTTTCAAGGAAATAAAATTAAACGTGTTCCACATAGAAAACTGAAATTAAATAAATAAAGATTTATGAAATAAATTTCCCGGTTTGAAACTTAATTAACTTGGGTCAAATTAGAATGGAAACCAACGCTGATAAATCAGTAGTGCCTATACGATGGTCTTTATGCCTTCGTTTACATACCATCGAAGGTCGATATATCTTGATGCGTAAATTCAAGTTAATAGAAAATCATGGAAATTAATTTAAATGCCAGATATTTTATTTGCACTTATAATTATATATGTAGTTTAAATACTTTTTTGTAGAACTTAAGGGGACTTCCCAAATCAGCCAAACTGGCTACTTTCTGACGCTTTTTTTTTTTTCTTTTTTGGGGCAAAAGTATCGATTTGACAAGTACTCTTATTAAGAAACTAAGTAATCACTAAGTAATCTAACTTGTTCTTCCGTTTTTCGGTAAAGGATAAAGATGCTGTCAAATTTTGTGTTTTAATTAAAAAACGTGTCTACCTTTTTGTAGCCTGTAAGGGAAATAAAGAAAAGGGATGCTCATGCTCATAAATAACTTTAACGAGGTGTTGACAAATATTTAAATGTGCTCGATTCGCTGACTGTTTATACTCAATAATTCTCGGGGTTGCTGGACCCCCTGTGAAAGAAAATTCATTCCCAGACTGTGAAATCGAAGAGAAAAGTGCCAAGTAAAGAGCCAGGATTTCGTTATATACAGATTTCGTTTTCAAAGTACTGTATCTATTTTGTACTGTATCTATTTTCTTTAACTGTTCAAAATGAATCTTGAATATCATTTTCTATTTTCTTTTAGCGTAGATAACAAGGGAGCAGAGGAATTCAAATCGGCTTAGCTTTGAATTTGAACATTTACACCCTTTCATAAATTCAAGAAATTAAAATTAAAAATTTTAATTTTTTTAAATATAAATTTTCGTTTTGATGTGTATAGGTTTAAAAACATATCTACCTTTTCTCTAGCCCGAAAGTAAAAAAAGAAAAGAAACAAAAAAAAGATGCTCAAAAATAGCTTTACGAGGTGTTGACGAATATTTAAATGTGCTCGATTCGCTGACTGTTTATACTCAATAATTCTCGGGGTTGCTGGGCCCCCTGTGAAAGAAAATTCATTCCCAGACGGTGAAATCGAAGAGAAAACTGCCAAGTAAAGAACCAAGATTTCGTTTTCAAAGTACTGTATCTATTTTGCACTGTATCTATATTTTTAACTGTTCAAAATGAATCTTGAATATCATTTTCTATTTTCTTTTAGCGTAAATAACAAGGGAGCTGAGGAATTCAAATCGGCTTGGCTTTGAATTTGAACGTTTACACTCTTCCATGAATTCAAGAAATTAAAACAGCAATTATAATTAAAAATTTAATTTTTTTTTAAGATAAATTTTCGTTTTGATGTGTATATGGTTTAAAAACATATCTACCTTTTCTCTAGCCCGAAAGTAAAATAAGAAAAGAAAAGAAAAAAAAGACGCTCAAAAATAGCTTTTTAACGAGGTGTTGACGAATATTTAAATGTGCTCGATTCGCTGACTGTTTACACTCAATAATTCTCGGGGTTGCTGGGCCCCCTGTGAAGGAAAATTCATTCCCAGACAGTGAAGTCGATGGGAAAAGTGCCAAGTTAAAGAGCCACTTTCTTTTCTCAAACCAAAAGATCTGTTGTTGCAATTCGCACTTCCCACGTACGACATGCTATTGATGAGAAGCAAGGTACGAACAATACAAAAACTATTGACTGGACAAATATATCGGTAAAAAGAAGAAAAAAAAATTCAAGATATCACAAAATGATTAAAATATAGAATGAAAACATCTTACAAACACTTATCTTTATACAGTCGAACCTCGTTATCCCGACACTCTAACGTCCAGAAAAAAGTGTCGTCATAAGCAGAGTGTCGCGGTAACCGGAGTTGAAAAAAAATGTTTATAAAAAGCTGTATATTTAATTAATTTACGACAATTTTAGATTCACGACTGGTTTTGCAGTTTTAAGTAATAAAACATTATTATTAAACAAAATAAACACAAAACAAAATTAAAAAGAATAAAAATCAGATTTATGATGATTTGTTTTTTTATTGTTACATGAAATATGGATGAATTAAGGTTTGCTTAGATGCACTTCCTACAGTTCTTTTGTCAATATTATACAATGAATTGTAATCAATATTCGTTGCTTCAGAAATAGATGTTAGATAATTTCTGATCATTTCAAAGCAATGCAATTATTCGGTTTTAGTTGGATGAAAAACGCCGTGTAACCACAAGAAAGCGCCGCCTGACCAGAACAAAAAGACCGCGAGTAGACCGATACGCTTAAGTGGGTCATACATAGAGTGTGAGTTTATTTATTCAGATAAAGGGTTAAAGTAAAATTTTTCATTTGTCTCAATAGGCATTATAGACACTTTTGTGAAAAGTTTAGCTAAGACATTTCTTACCGCTTAATTTCCGTGCTTATAAGATGGATTATGAAAAATGGATAATTTTCCTAAACCGTCGGGATATCCGGAGTTGAAAATTATTCAATGACGTAAAATCCGGAGTTTATTTACATTAAAACCATATACAGAATATCGGGACTTTGCAAAACTGACGTAATAAGCGGAGTGACGTGAAAACTGGGTGTCGAGAAAACGAGGTCCGACTAGTTATACTAAATTAACTCGGAGGTAGATGATGTGTCAAAAACAATGATACCGTCAAATCATGGGCAGATTTTATTTATTTATTTATTTATTTTTGGTGTGTGTGTGTGTTAGAAGCTTTATTATATTTATTATTATTGTTATTGATGAGAAGCAAGGTAAGGATAATACAGAAAATATCGACTGGACAAAGATCTCAGTTAAAAAAAAAAAAAAAAAAAAAAATCAAGATTTCACAAAATTATTAAAATATAGAATGAAAACATCTTTCTACTAAACATCTCCATACTAAATTAATTCGGAGGTAGATGATGTGTTAAAAATAATTATCCTAAATTAACGCATACCGTCAATTCATGGGCAGATATTCTTTTTTTTTGTCTTAGAAATTTTATTACATTTATTACTATATGCATAATTTTATTTACTATTTTTAATTGTATTTAATAAAATTAAAATGAATTATTTACAAATTACTTTTTTGCCATAAGAGGGATTTTTAATATTTTTTGCATGAAAATTGAAAAGAACAACTAGCATTGCCGCTTAAAAAAGGAAAGAAAGAAAGAAAAAAAAGCCTTCTATTTACGCTAATGCAGTTATATTATTTCTTAATTTTATAATCTAAGTATCTAATTGTATACTTAAGTATCTAAATTGTACCCTTAAAAATCTAAAGGATAAAATTTCAAATAATCAAAGCGTAAAAACGAAGCTTTGATGCAATGAAGTGACTAAACTATAGCACGACATGCATTATGAAGGGTAAGCGTGTCACAATTTTTATTAACTCATTTTTCGATGCGTGCTGTACGTTATTTGTGTAATAACTTGATGTAGGAATAGTATAAATTTTAGTCTGAAACGAACGGGGAATTTTTCTGTTCAATGATGAGTTGTCAGAGTATTACTTGTTTATTGGCGTTATATTTATTTCATGAGCAAAAAAACTACTACAGACAAATTATGTAGTAGTAAAACATTATCGGGCCAATACTGTTACTTGCATCGGCCGTATCTTGGCCAATATTAGCATGATACACAATCACAACATTGGGATATTTTCTTTTTACCAATGTTGCACAAATATTGGAAAGGAATATTTCGCCATTTAATTGCTAATGAAAATATAAAGCCAATATTTTTGCAATATTGGCATTTTATTGCAAACATTTCTGGTATAAAGCCTATTCAATCAATATTGTTATTTCATTTTAAGTACAGTAAAACCTCCATAGCGGACATAACCCGAATAGCGGACACCTGTATTTTGCGGATAGTTTTTCAACCGCTAACACCTACATATTTGTATATTTTTACCCTTAAACGCGGATACCTCCGAATAGAGGACAAATTCCGTGCTCCCGAGGTATCCGTTATCAGGAATATGTTTAAGAAGAAATTGGGTCCTTTAAAGAATCCGTCATAAACATTTTTATCTCAAAACAGGACCCTTCACAAAATTTTTAATCTCAAAACAGGACCCTTCACAAAACTTTTCACCTTGAAACAGGGCCCGTCACAAAATTCTTTGTCTTAAAAATTGACCTTTCACAAAAGTTTTCCATTTCCAAACTGAACCTTTCACAAATTTAATCCTTTAAAAGTAAAATCTGACAGGTAACTTTTGCATATATAAAGAAAATATTTGTATTTTACAAACCAATATCTTGTTAAAAATGCATGAACAAGTACCTGGATATAATGATCATTTCAAATTCACAAAATTATGACTAATTTTTTCACAAATGTAGAAAAGCTGTTCACAATTTCCCAAAAACAGGACCCTGAGAGAAATGTCTTGACAAACCCCTGGTTATTCAAATGTTTTATTGCATGTCCGATAAATAGAATATTGGTGCAGTATTCGGACCCAATGAAACTAATTAAATATAACTAATATTACTTTGCTATTAAGATAAGTTAAAATTTCCCGTAGACATGAAATTTTTCTTTGTCAAAATTTTAATGTAGACAGTGTCGAGACAAAGAACCGGTGAAACAGGGAAGTTTCAGAAAAGATTTATCAATAGGATCCTGCCCTGTTGGCCTTTGCTGTACTTGCTGGCAGCTCCTATGGGCCATTCCCATTACACCTGTTGCTGCCACGTATTCTCCCCCATAGTCCTCAAAAAATCATTTTTATAGTCGGGGGTGAGAAACAAAACACCGCAAGTTGAGGTGTCAGATTACAAGTTGGAAGGTACACAGAGTAATAAATTCTAATAGCGTCTTTTCAGACAATATTATTGTTTAATATTGTGTCTAGTAATTACGTATTGCGTAACCTTTGCATTCATCCGAAATACTACCAGGGAAATAGTACTAATACTGGAAAATATTGGCTTTGTATTGGAAATATTTGCAACAAAATGCAACTATTACAGAAATATTGGCTTTACATTCGAATTATTTGAAACGAAGTGCTATTGTTACAGGAATAATGGGTTTACATTTGAAATATTTGCAACAAAATGTCACTGTTACAGAATTTTGGTCTTTAAATTACAAATATTTGCAACAGAACGCCTTTACAACAGAAATATTGGTTTTACATTGGAAATATTTGCTATGGAATGTCACTGTTAGAGAAATATTGGCTTTACATTGGAAATATTTGCCATGAAATGCCGCTACAAGAGAAATACTGGTTTAACATTGTAAATATTTGCAACGAAATGTCATTGCTACAGACTTTAAATTCGAAATATTCACAACGAAATGCCATTGATAGAGAAATATTTGACTATACATTTGAAATATTTGAAACAAAATGCCACTGTTATACAAAAATATTGGCTATAAATTGAAGATACCGGCAGTCAAATGACGAACTATTTCTTTCTAAAAAATGTGAACACCCCCAATGTTGGGGGCAATATTTTATGTCAATATTACAGTTAGAATTTCATACAGCCATGAAAAATTCCTTTCTATCAAAGTAATATAGACAGTAGACAGAAAAGAATAAGTTAGAAGTAGAAGTTTCAGAAAAGATTTATCAACAGGATCCTGCCCAGTCTTGGCTGTTCTCATGGACCATTACACCTGTTGCTGCGGAATATACTCCCCCACAGTCCTCAGAAAAAAGCATTTATTATGGTCGGGGGAGATAAACAGAAACCCGCAAGTTGAGGTGTCATATTACAAGTCAGAAGATACACAGAGTAATAAATTCTAATAATGCCATTGTAGAAGGTGCTTTTTTTGTTTCAAGAGAACAAACTGATATAAGGCAGTCTGTTTTTGGCGAATTTATCCAGAAAAAGTTCACAGACAAAGGGCACCGCTTTCATAGTTTTAGCGATGTATGAATAGAAGCAACCGGAAATGAGTTTAAAGAGTAACTGACGAATGGTAAAACTTCCCTTGTATATTTTGCATAGAATTGTCTCTATAGATAGAAGAGATCACTTTCAAGCAGTATATATACGGATTTTATTTCGGTATGTGTGCGTGTGAGGGGGAGGGGGGTGGGGCGCTCGGAGCAAGGCAGCCTTATATTTGGTTATCAAAATTGGCCAAAATGCATCTTCATTGTTGAAACAGGCGACTATTCTAGTCGTACCACAACTTAAAAAATATATTCTTTGTGGTAGATTTCTCTTACAGTTGTATATGACAACGATTATAGCTTGGGAAAAGTGGTACGAATCCTTCAAAATAAGATTTAAAAAAAATATAATAATAGCTGCCCGTGGCAATGCTGGACCCAAGAGTTTAAAAAAAAATTACACATTTAATATGTTGTAAAAAAATGAACTCGTAATATTTCTTCTTTAACCCCTTAATTCTCGCTCCCGTGATACTCACGAGCTGTGTCTTTTATTCAGATTGTTTGATTCCCAGTTTTATAAAATAGTGTAATTGGCTTTATTATGGTATCATTTTACCTATAATTAAATAAGGTGAATATTCCTTTTTCAAAAAAGTGGTGCCAATAAGCAATGTGAATTTTTAAACCGTAATTTAATGCGATCTTTAAGGGGTTAATCAGTATGTTTGAGATAAAAAAAATCATAAAGTATAATTATAGAATCATGTTCCAATATGGAAATTTTTTCAAAGGAAAACAATGTGGAATATACATTTAACAGTTGAACCAAACAGTTGAAATGATTGATTCTAATCTCACATGTGAGGTCTTCTCCAAGTGATGGACCATAGTCATGGTAAACATTCACTTCCAAGGAAAGAATGCCTGTCACCGTAGTTTCTCCCCTTCCCTCAAGATATGCTGAATTAAAGGAAGAATTTAGAGTTGCATTGCAAATATGCAAGAGCTTACAGAATGTTCATGGACCGTCAATCCAGATATCTATTTTTCATCTGGCGAACGCCTAGCTCTAGCTTAGCGAGGTAAGGTAAAAGGAGTGCAAGCTTTATGCATAGAACATAGTCAGTTTCTGAGTGAAATATATGATACAATTTGCTAAAACTGAATGAGTCTTGAAATAACTTAACCCCTTTGGCACGAGCGTCTTTTGCAGAATTTTTAATCTTTTGTCACCGGATTTTCAAAACAGAAATTTTTGCCTAATTGAATCGGGAAAATGCTCGGATTAAGGTTTATTCTAAAAAATATTTTTCCACCCTCAACAGCTCGAAATTTTCTGAGAAATTTCCAGGCTCATTTTTAAAAGTAAAAACATGAAACTTGCTGAGATGATTTTTGAAGAGATGTATAAGAGGCCGTGTGATTTCATTTTTCGCTCAATTAATTAGAATTTGATTTATAAGCAATTATTTTCTAAGTATGACCAAATTTTCCATTCCCAGATCTCCCGCTTCGTAAAATTTGGTTCAAAACGACAACTTTGTCAGCATTTTTTTTTACAAAATTTTCTGCATTTATCAAAAAATCGAGAAGCGCGGCACATTATGTAGTTTCTGACTAAGAGAATTTCCCAGCTTGATGCGTTTGAGAGTAAAAATGAATTTAAAAATTAATCAGAAAATAAGCAGTTTGGATTGGAATTCACCCTTAAATGAGGCTAAATCTAGAATAAAAATTTGCTGGTGAGAATAATCACTGATTCTGAGCACCTTACGTGGCACATGTACCTGTCGCTCGTCCCCAAGGGGTTCAAGTTAAAAGTACTAGATTTTTTTTTTTTTTTTTTCAGAAAATTTCTTATTGGAGCTTAGTAAAGAAAAAAAAATCTCGCGTAAATCTAAAAACTTCTCGAAAATTAGTGATATGCTAAGCGAAGAAGCTATAAATGAGAAGTGAATGAGAAGAAACAATCGCAATTTCCGCAACAAAAAAGATCATGGTTTTCCCAATCGGGGCCTATAGGAATGAATGCAGAAGCTACAGAAACTACATTAAATAGGATACTATCAATTCAAGATGAGTATAAATCACTACTTTTCTATCGGTAATGGGGCAACGTTTCACTCCCCAAAAATCATATTGAATCGCTCACCCACAAGAAAAGTGACCCATCTCGACAAAAGTAAATTTCACAGGAGAAGCAAAAGAAAATTTGCATAATTTTAATATAAAATGAAATTTCAGCACTTCGTTCTGCATGCAAGAATAAAAATGTGTATAAAAGTACAGCCGGACCTCTATTTAACGAAGTCGCTAAATCCCGAAAAAAAGTTCGTTATGTGGAAAATTCTTTAAATAGAGATGAACTTTTTAAAATACTTTAAACTACACAAAACAGATTTTTAATTCATAAACACTAAACATTATTAAAAACTTAACTAATCACACTTTTTTAACAGTTGAGTTAGGCACCTGGTAAAACTAATTCAAGGTTATTGAGTATTATAAAATGTGTAAAAGAAAGAATAAGTTTGAAGTACCCGGAAATATTTTGAGAAATATAAGGAGCAAAAAAAATTATATCAGAAGAAAAAGTTCGTTAAATAGAGAATACACTTCGCTATTTGGAAGTTATTTTACGAAGAAATTCGCAAAATGTTGTTGGTTCCGAGGAAAAGTTCGCAAAATAGAGAAATTCGCAAAATAGAGGTTCGTTAAATACAGGTCCGACTGTATAAGATGTAGGATGAGGTTTGGGAAATTTTACCTCTTCACACAATCCACCTCTCTTATGTGCTCAGGAATGGACATAATATAGCGTAATAAAGGGATTTTCCGTATAACTAAGCTTATGAAACTGTTTGTGTAGCAAGAAACATTTATGACAGACCTACTAAGCGCGAGGAATAAAGCATGCGTACGAATTCAACAAGACGTTGGAAATTGTCATGTGTCTGGTTATTTTTTTAAAAAATCATTTGAGGCAGATTTGTGATTTTATAAAATATGAGTATAAACTTACCGCTTGTTTTTGTTGTTCTTGCGCCTCTTGTTGCACGTGTAGTTGTTCTTTTAGTTGTTGTAGCTGTGAAATCATATGTGAGAGTAGATTCTGTTTGTCCGCTACGGATTTGTCGTCTGAGAGTGCAAGCTTGAGGGCTTCGCTGTCTAAAAGTACTTGTTCCGCCCTCGTTTCTTCACTACTCCTAAAATAGTAAAAGAACACTTAATTAATAAAATAGTATTCAATTATATTAAATTGTTGTATATTGTTGAGTATTAAATTAATTAAATATGCTTGTAAATTGATTTTTTCTGACTTTAAGGGGTCTCAGGACTCTTAAAATGGGGAAAATCAAAAAACAAAGACCATTTTCAACATATAATATCTTAAAATGTAATTGATTTTAAGACAAAATTTTATATTGGGATGAAATATATAAGTATGTTCTTTCATTTCATGTATTTGAAAAATTACAAGATGCAGAATTAGAATTTACAGTGGGCTCCAAAATGTCAGACATTTGACGAGAGGAAAATCGGCATAACAGATTATGCGCAGAATTACAAAATAAATTTTGCAAGTAGAAGGGAAATTTTGGGTCCTACTTTTGCTTCACATTGTAATAATTACTCTGAACCTAAATAAATTTGTATTTAAAGCATTTTTCTATTTTTAATACAAAGTTGTATTTAGTTAATGCAAAATTTAGAAATTTTCAACAGTATAATCACCTATAAAGAATATATTTCTGAACAATAAGAAGGAAATTTTAGGTTCAGTTTATACAGACTAACATGAAACATATGTTTTGAAAATTTCAGGAAAAAAAATTCAGAAGTTTTTGAGATATCGTGAGCGTTATGCCCAAAAACGTCATTTGGAGAAAATTGACTTCAAAGTTTCTAAAACGCCGCTTCAGCTATTGAGCGTGTATAGTTCTAAAAGACATAACTTCTGTTCTAATAGGAATTTCAAGGAAACATTTATACCAAAATGTTCCGAAAAGATAGTAGTTTAATATCTAAAAAAATTAAAATTTCGAAAATTTTAAAGCTTTAAGAGTCCTGAGACCCTTAAAAGAAAATAAGTACCTTAAGAGTTTCAAAACCTTACGAAAATGTCAATCATCTCCGTGAATCAATTTTTATCATTAACCTCTTGCACTGGAAATTAATTGGCAGAAGCCGTCCATATTTTATCTCGTCTATATTTTAGAAAAATATTTCACACCAGAATTTTTATATAAAATTATTAATTTATCCATTTATCTAGTTTTTTTTATTTGTATCTTTTAAACTAGTTTTATAAAAAAAATTTCTGGTTCGAACCGAGATATATTCATTTGTCGCGGACTTTCTAGTGTTAATCCAAGGCGACGTACATAGCACGTCTTTCCAGGCCAAGAGGTTAAATATTACCCAATGGATTTTGCAAAATTTAGTTTTGACGATAAATTTTTTTTTATGTATATCGACATATAGATTATACACATTACGTTTTCATAAACTGCCTAATACTTCATGCGAGATAATACATTTTGAAAATTTTATTGGAGTAGAAATTGTAATTGCGTTTTTAAAAAGTTCTTAAAATTTAGGAAAACAATCTTTTAAAATATATCGAAAGTGTTTGGAATAAATGGCAGAATCGAACGTCAATTATATGTTATTGTAATCCCCCCCCCCCTTCTAAATTGTATTTGTTAAAGATTACGAATAATCTTCTTTCTACTTTTCTCCATAGATTAACATAAGATTTTGCGATGTGTGAGAGAGAAACCTGTTTCGTTAAGAGTCTAGAGCTAGACGGACATCTAGAGCGACCCTTAAAATTATAAAGTTAATAAATTTATGACATGATTAATATAGTTGTTTCCTCGAAATGAGAAGCGAATGCGAGATCGTCAAGTAGGTGGTTAATGATGAAAATAACAGTTATTCTTAGAGGGGATATATTGTCAGAGGTCATAATTTTGTTCCATTATTCAGAATGTCTTTCACAGTTTCGGGGACTTGAAATTTACAAAAAATGGCACTACAGTAAATGCAAATTAATAGAATCACATTTGTGTGACAAAATTTAATTCAACAAAACGGCTAGTTCAAACACCCGACATGAGTTATTTTTATCATTTGATTCATAAAAGTAGCTGATTCTATTATCCAGTATTTCATGTTCTTCAAATGACACCTACTTTACAATAAACGCCAATTAATTGAAGCACGAGTTAAATGAATTAACCATTTTCATTAAATGAAAATCTAGTGCTTCTAGTTCTAATATGAGATATTTAAACTTGGCAGTTCTCAACATATGAGGAACGTGAAATATTTGAAAGAAAAGAGGGTCGCGAAGGAAATGAAACAAAAATCGAAGAAGACAATAACTTCAAATTACAACTTTACGATTTTAATGAAAATGCAGTAATTTAAAATTATAAAGCTAATAAAGTTTACGTTATGATTAATATTTATGGTTAACGCTATTTCATTTCTATGTAATTGCACTGACTGTTGCTTTTATTACATTTCAAGGAAAGTTTTCAGCAAAAAGAGGCACGTCATAAATCGATATGGGAACAGGAAAAGCGAACATGTGCAAAAATTTGAGATTATTGTCGTTCATTCAAACAGCAATGTATCGTTATTTAAACAACAATTTTATATCTGATGAAAATCATTAAAGTGCGGCCAGAAAAACTCCGTACAGGATGATTACGCTTTTAGTAGGACAATGACTTGTGGGGCCCCATCTAAGCAAATGCCTCACCAAAATTTTTTTTTCTTTTCTTTTAATTGGAGTATGGCTAAACTGGAAACAGTAAGAAGTCAATTTTCATTAATTACTATAACGATCTGCCGACAATAGCTCTTAGCAGCGACTGCAAACTCGTTAAGTAGGTGGTTAATGATGGAAATACAGCTACTGTTGGAGTGGGATGGAATGTCAGGGGACGTAATTTTTGTTTTTCCAAGGCGAAAAAAAAAAATCAGAGAAAGAGAGAAAAAGAGAGAGAGGTTTCAGAAAATCCGACCCTGCTTGCCTGAGCAGACCGGCAGAATACAAGAAGTTGCGGGGTCATTAATCAATCACATGTCAAAATGTGGATTCTTTACGTCTTTCTCTGTTTGCCGCTAGCTAACTGGATATGTACACTACGTGCGTAAGGACAAACACAGAAAAACATGAGAAGCGCGACAAATAAAATTTGATATAGCGCGATGTTGATCTATTGAGTGAAATGCAGAGGCAAGTTGATTGTGTGTTTTTCTACTCAGGCTACAGCTTACTACTCTGTAAGTTGTGAGAATTTTTGGATCTGTTTTATACAAAGTACTACACAAGCTCAAAAAATTAATACTGCATAGAATCCCATTTAGGTTCGGATAATCAGATTTTAATATTCAGATTTTTTAAATATAATCGAAAACCAGTGCCTGATTAAAGCATGGGCCAACCTGGCCTTGGCCCTGGTGTCCTTAATTTTGGGAGGTCCCTAATTTGTTACGGATTTTTCTTAAAGCGGATATTAAAATCTATTTTGACTTCGTAGTAATTTAATTATAAACATTATTTTGTGCTTTTAGTGTAGGATAAGATTAAAAATAAAGAAATGTTGTTTCCTTAATGCGCATTTATATATTCATATCTATATTATAAGGCATAGAACATGCTATTTCTTGTGATAATATACGGAGGGTGGGGCAGAGAAAATAATTTGGCTTGGCCTATCTTTGTCTTGATCGGATCAAAATAACCCGATCTACTAGTGGTCACGTCTATGCACTACATTTAAATTCATTAGAGGGACTGACTTTAACTCAGGGCAAAAATAGTATGTAGATTTATTTTTTGATCACAGTTTTTTTAATTTACAAAAACGGTTGTTTCCATTAATCGATGATTCAATCAAACCAAATATCGCTTACTGTACAACAAACTGAATTATAATATCTTACAAATATAATAGAAAACAAATAGTGAGGAAATATGAGCTCATTTTCACTAACTGCTTCTGCGCTCTACCTGAGCTGAACCCGCTGTGAACGACAATGACAGATTTTATTTTGTTTTAGTGATTAATAGATAAAGTGTTTAATATGTACAGCACTCTTCCCTTCACCCCTGCGCGTAACACAAAAACGCAGAAACAGTATCATTGTTAAAATGGTTGCGAAAAGAAATGAGAAAATATTACAGACATAAACTTTACAGATATGTCTCCTTTGATTACGGTCTCCTTTTATAAAATGATTTTAACTTTCTAAAGAAATAATTGTACATTATTGGTACTATCATGTTTGAAAAATACATACATACTTAGGAAAATAAATAAATATAATATTGTATTTTAAAAAGACATTCTTTGCCTTATCAAACCCGGAATAAATTGAACCGGCAAGGAGTTAACATGTTGGATACAAATAATAATAACTGAAATTAAATCTTTATTTTTAAGTGCAAATTAATTACTACTTAAAAAAAAATAATAAATTAGATTTTAATTTAACACCATAGATTTTAAATTAACTTTGGTGGAGGGAAAGGTTATTTTATTAAATTTGAAACGACACAAGTTATCACATATTACGTAAAGTTAAAAATCTTTGAGAAAAATCTTTTAAAAGAAAAACTTTTAATTTACATTAAAAAAAAAAAAAAAAAAAAAAACTTTTTTTCTTTTTTCGGTTTTTGAGTGTCTAGTTGTGAAATTTATCAAAAACAAAATATTTTGTTTACAATATAAACAATATGATAATAATACTATAATGTCAAATTGACATACAATATATCAATTTGACAGCAGTCAACTTTGTTTTGAAAATAAGAAGCAAAGCGAAAGCAAAACAACAAATAAAAAACAAACAAAAAAATGAACACGTGAAAGTACATATTAATTGCGGCACTTTATTTAAACCTTTAACATTCTCTCGCATCAGATTATACCAAAACCAGAACTTAATCCTCTTTTCAATCGCACCCATAATTCTTAAAATCAGCCTTACAGCAATTAACAATACTTAAGATGAAAAAAAGTAATGAAAAAAATTAAATGAAGATGAAAAACAAAGAAAACTTTCCTTCAGCAGTGCACCTGTGACGCATGGTTGCAAGCGAGATGGGTTGAGTCGACGACAATGGGCGGTCACCTGCGGCTAAAGTACAATGGGTAAAGATGAGAGCAGGTTTGCCAGTTTTGGCGCAGCTAGCGCAAGAAGTTTTAATTTCTTTCTCGTAGTTCTTTCTCGTAGGGAGGGATATCAGAAAACGTCCCAAGAATGGCGAACTTGTGGCACGCGTGTTGAACTTGGCACGTAAGAAAATTTCTCTCGCACGCGAAAAAACTTATAGATTGCGGGCAAATTCCATTTTATGTTTTTTATAAGAAGAACAGTTTTGTGTAACAGGCATATGGGGCATTCTCACAATCTTTTGACTTTCAGGAATAAAAATCTGGTGAAATTAAACTTGCTAAAATAACATTTTAAACTTATAGATGAATGCCTTAATGATTCAAAATTTTAAAAAATGGTCAGCAGCGAAAATTTTTTTATTTAACTGAGGTTTAAGTTAAACTTGCGAGTTTAATTTTCCGTATCATTTTACCACTATAACTTTTTATTTTCTTCTAAATTTTTACTGATAATGAATTTCCATAGTACTTACTCACAGGACAATCAAATAAGAAATAATAACAATGTAGTATTTTTAGTACAAAATTTTAGTAGAACATTGTCTTAAAGGGGTGTTAAAAAGGACGGTAAGGAAGGAAAAGGGGACGGTATAGGAAAAAAGGGATGGTAAGGATGGGACGGTGATGAAAATTACCACCTATTTTTAATCAAATCATGCAAAGACTCAGTGATAGCCACAATGTTCATTGATTTTTACAGACAGTTATTTACATTGGATTAAATATTAATAATAATTTAATTTACCTCGGAAAGTGCAGGAATAAAACTTGGGGGCGGTAAGACTACCAATAAAGCCACGATGCTTGAAATTGATATTTAAATGCTGATTTAAATTCTGCAGTAAACTTCCTGTCAAAGAATTTTAGACATGTACCTCATTCGCGTTTTCCTATCGCCTGCATGATGGTGCAGAGCATCACAGGACTGACATGTGTAACACTGTACGGCAGCCTCTTTTTTCGTCAGTCTAGGTGATTCCACCGCCCCCTGAATACTAGGGCTGTGCACTGACACGAAAATGGCGGCTGTCATAGGCTGATTTATTTCAGCGTTTGTATAGTCCCTTGAATTTGAATACCAATAATTTCTAAAAGATTTTTCGGTGTTGCTTTTTCTGAGATTAAATATGTCAAATAAAACTTTTAGAAAATGCTGGTGTGTAATTTCAGGGGGGCCGTACAAATGCTTAAAACATCCATCTACGACAGCCACCATTTTTCTGTCAGTGCCCAGACATAGTGTTCAGGGGGCGGTGTTGATTCCCACTTTGGCTTCACATAAATATTGTCTATTTTTAAAGAATTGTAAATAAGAATATTTGAATTTTTTTATTCAACAACTTGGCTAAGGGGCATACAACAAGCAGAGTGAAAAAGTGTCCAACTCTGGTTCGAATCCAGGTTTGGACACTCTTTCACTCCGTTGGTTTTACGCATTTTAGCCAAGTTAAAAAAAAAAAAAAAAAATCAACGATTAAAATTTCAGAAAAAAATCAGCAATGGACCCATTCTCCTTTTGGGTACGAGGCTACGATTTCGGAAATTTTCTCAAAGCATGTGACTTCACGTCGCAACAATATGCTCCGTTACTGCTCTATGGCCATGTCACCTTGTGTTGTAAAACGATCCGTTGCATAATTAAGGCCTACGATTTTGGGAATGTTTCCCCAAAGCACGAGAAAGACAAGCTATTGCGGTGCATTCACGTATGTTTTTTTACAGACCGCTGGAGTCACGTGATGCCCGAATACACCAATGAAGGTGTGCGAAAAGAGCATTACGTCACTTTAGCGGTCTGTAAAAAAAGACACGTGGAATGCACCGCGGTAGCCTGTTTTTTTTCGTTAGCCTCGATAGGGTTCATTAAAATGTCAAAATTACTACAAATAGGCGTACGAAAATATCTACAAATTTCCACTGTATATGTATACACTTTAAGGCTCCTGTCCCTGCCGGCGAAGACACTCACGAGCTAATGCTAATCCTATGGGATGGGATTTTTCTAATATATCTCGTTTGCATTTCGACATTTTTAAATAATTTTTTTTTTTTTGCATTGGATAGCCGAGGTCCGTCTCTACATCGCATCTTTTTTACGTTTTCGATTTGGGTCGCAGATATTTTTTATAAAGTTACTTTCACTTTCAAAACCGGTTCTGAAAATGAAAGTATCATCCTAAAAAATATCTGCGACCCAAATCGAAAAAGTAAAGGTGCGCTGTCGAGACGGACCTCGGCTATCCAATGCAAAAAAAAAAAAATATTTAAAAATGTCGAAATGCAAACGAGATATTAGAAAAATCCCTCCCCATAGGATTAGCATTAGCTCGTGAGTGTCTTAGCCTTAAGAGGACAGTGCGGACATTAAAAACAAAATCCTTTGATTTACAATGGATTTACTTGAAATTTGACAAACTTATTAAGGACAAGCTCAAATAGTTATTTTGGTGCTATGAAAATATGAGATTAAAATAATAAAAAGCTTTAAAATTATTCAATTTTAAAAATTTAAAAATACCAATAATTGTCATATTTTAAAATCTCCCATACGCATTTCTTTTGCATAAAATAAGGACAATATTTATTTATGAGATACCTTTTATATATTGCAATGAAAGTTGACATGAATTGTAAAAGTTCGCTGAATATATAAGAAGAAAAGAAATATTTTTTTAAAGCATACTTCGTTTTTTCTAAAAAAGTAGCTACATATTTTCATATGCACATAAATTTAAACACTAAAATACTCCTGAAATGCAGCTTTTTATGCTAACATTTATTTGTTATTGTATAGAGGATATACAGTATAAATTTCAAAATAATCTGATAATTAGGAATGTGCAGGAAACGTTTCAAAAGTTAGAACTGTGCGAAATTTTCAATTTTGAGTAAAACAAACTGCATCAATATATACAGTTTTTACAAATATAAATGCTTATATCTGTGCGTAGAAGCGTCAGAATTGGAATATTCTTTTTGCATCGGATAAATTTAAGCATCTAGTTAAAAAAGAAAAAAGAAAAAAAAAATTACAATTTGTGAATAATTTAAAAAAATTCCCTTTGAGGGCGATCCCGTTTTGGGTTCAGTCCCCGGTTCGGGCCGAGCCCATTTCATCTCCAGGACCGGCGCAACGTCGCGCGGAGCCCTGGCAAAGTAGTTAGTGGGTCTCAATCTCAACATATACTGTAATACTGGACTACAAAAATTATTTTTAAATTATATATATCATAGAATCATACATAATATAGATGATGTAAAGTATCAAAAATACTTTCCTTCACCTTACTTAATGGGAATAATTATATTTAATTTCACAACATCTTCTATCCTTTACAATATTTTAAATATTATTATATATATATATATATATAGTATATATATCTGTTACTTTCAGGATCATCAAATCTATATATCCGACAATTATATTAACTTTGTCTATAAGAAACAAAGTTAATAATCATTTTTTTCACGAAGAAAAATGTAAAAAGAAATGCAGAGCAAAAATATGTTATTCTATACAGAGGAAACGTTATTTCGAATTGCATAGAGAGGCTCGGGACCACCAACAAGACCCCAATTGGCGCGGGGCCCTGGGCAGCCGCCCCGGTTGCCCGGTGGTTGCGCCAGCCCAGTTCATCTCTAATTGATGTAAGCCTCTCAAAGAAACACTATATGTAAAAATGATGGAACGCGGCATATACCTCTATAAAATTAAATTGGTGTAAAAAAATTGCATCCAGTTGGCTTTTATGGGTCATAAAAGAAATATACAGTTATGCATATGGGTATTATTGTCTTTGCATAAAAATCAAAAGTATTTCATAATTAAAAATTAAACGTTAATTTGATTTTTAAATATAATTACACAAAAATATTAATTGAAATAATTTAATTATAAATGAATTGTTGTAAGCACATAAATTAATTAAAGATTAATTTAATTTAAATAACGAATTTACATTATTAATAACTTCTAAAATAATTCCTTTTATGTGAATACATACATGAGGCTGACTAGAAAATGTTATTCCCGGGACCAGTTAGCTCTCTGCACCTCTCTGATAATGTTAAGGCTGTTCTCAAATCCAAAGGGTCAACTTTCTGACATAAGTTTTAATTCATTTTTGTTTGGAAACGCATGAAACTAGAAGGTGTTGTTATTCAGAAACTATGTCATCGAACTGTTTTTTCCGTTTCCTTGTAAACGCAATAGATCTTTCAGAAAATACTGTCAAAGTTGGCATTTTGAATCAAACTTCCGAACGAAAGAAGAAAATCCAGTCAGTAAGGGGAGAAAAATGCCGTGTCACGTGATCAAAATCGCTTATAACTGGATAGGTAGTTTATTGATCAAAAAATGGAAAAAACAGTTCGATTCCAAATCGCTTCCATGGTCAGGCTTTCCAATTTTATATTTTTCCGTTAAAAAATGAATTTGTAAATGTGTCAAAACGTTTAGCGCTTGTTGAGCAGAGCAATTGAGAATAGTCTTAAGGGGGCGGTGGACGTTTAAAAAAAATTATTTTAATTTTCGTAATAGAGATTTGATATTTTGTGCAAATATACATTTCATCACAAGTATACAGAACACTCTAAAAGAAATTTTTAATCTTATTTAAATTTTAAGATCTTTTTAAAAATTTTAAATTTTAAAACAAAATTTTAAAATGTTCCTTGCGTCTTAATTTTTTAGATATTTCCTCGATTTTGGATTTTAATCGCGTCAAACTCGATTACGAAGACATTTGTGTATCGATTTGTTAATCCCTTAAATAGTTAATTTTTTAGAGATATTTTCCTCAATTCCATATCGATTTTCATCAAAATTCTGCCTTATTGCCGAAACGTCAGTGAAGGCTTACTGTGGAGACACGAAAAGTTTTGGTTTCTGTTAGTCTGTCTGTCTGTTAGTCCGTCTGTCTGTTCCGCGATAACTGCCGCAAAAAGCATCCGATCGGCTTGAAATTCACTGGGAATGTTGATGAGGTACCCGGACTTAACTGTATAATTTTTGGTTAAATTTGGTTCATTCGTTCGGGAAATATGGAACATTTTATTTTGCTCTATAATGCTTTTCAATGGCAAGTCAGACGATTTTCAGATTTTCATTTGTTGAAAGAAATGGCTCATATGAAAAATGGATTTAAATGGTAAATTTTTGATGCTGAAATTTTTAAATAACATTAAATTATTCCAATAAATTATGTCAATATATTTGCGAGATTTTTTTAATTAGGTTTATAATATTGGGGGGGGGGGGGGGATTTTATGCATGTTTTCCAATAATATAAAGGATTTTGTTTTATCAAATTGACATAATGCATATTTCATTTTTTTCCTTTTCTTTCTCTGTTGCCTAGCAACGAATTTGGTCCTAATAATATTAGTATAATGGCGTGTATAATGCTTGAGTAAAGCCAACGTCAAAACAAATGAATTAATGCATTTGTATCTTTGCATATAGAACGATTTTAGCCCAGAAATAATAATAGGCAATATTTCATTTATTTTATTGAAATATTTTGCTTAAAAATACAGAAGTTCATTATTTTCATAGAGAATAACGTAACATTTTCCCATAACATTTACCAATATTTCTTTAATTGTTGCCAAGAAAATCAAAACCCGGAATAATATTTTCTTTTAAACAATTTTCAATTGAAATGTTTTGTCGTGAAACAGGAAAATGAAAAACAAAATTAAGTTTAGAAAAATTAATATGGCGGCATATTAAAAATAAAAAGAAAACTCTCGAGTATTTCTTAATATAACAAGATGAAAAGTTTTGAGTAAGTACGCATAGTAGGTGAATTAGACGTCATTTATCGAAAACAAAGATGCTGAATAAAAAGATCTTGGGTAAAATAAAATTAACTATTATTCACGGAGGAAAGAGATAGATGGAGATGCAGTATGCCGTAAAAACAGTTTGCAATACGATGTGCGTTATCGCTCAGATTTAAATGCCCTCATTCGGCCCAAACAAAACAATCACGTGGAACTGGGACCAAATTCTTTGACTTCATCCGTTTAAGCACGTCGTTGTGTTGTGCCGAATGTAGCGGATTTTAGGGTTACGTTTTTGGCGTCACTTCAAAATTTATTGTCTGTGTACGGTTAACATGAATATTTTATTTTAAATTTAAATTTTATTAATTTATAAAAAAACTTATGCTTATCCTTATAAATCACAGCGTAAAAAAAATCTAAGATATACTATAACCATCCGCACAATCAATAAAAAATTACGAATGTAAATTTAAATAGACTACGGGGGGTTCAGGGGGGGGGGGGGCAGAGCCCCCTGAAGAAATGCAATTTTTGATTTAAAAAGTTACCAGAATAAGTAGCTCATCAGAATTTCAGAACATCAATGTACAACCACTTGTTTAACACTTTTAATTTCTGAAACTTTACGAAGTATCTTGTATGCTCATAAATATTTATGTAATTTGAAAACTTTAAAAAGCGATTTGTAGGAAGTTGAATATTATGCAATGAGTGTTAAAAAACAATGACTTGCAAAGATGACGTTGAGGCTCCTGATCTGCAGATTTACTAGTAATAAGTTAATAATCAAATATAATTGTCTTAATGAAGTCGAATTTTAAAATGCATACACAGTTTCTTTTTAAGCATATCAGGATTCTTCCTTATCAGTTTCAAAAATTTTGTTCAAAAATTAAGTAGCAAGGATTCAAATATTAAAAAACAGCTGAAAAATCAGTATTGAGAAAAACAGATTAAAAGTATATTAAAAGGCCAAAAAAATTACTTGTGAACAAAGTTAAATCACTTGTAACTTTGCCTAAAATAATCCTATCTGCGTGCTGTTTTCCACGAATGACATAGTACAAATTGGAGAATAATAACACACACAAAACGAAATGTTGATTTTGGACTTGATTTTCGTTCAAATAAAGGTCCACGGTCACCTTAATATTGTCAGAACCCCAAAATTTTACTTTTTATTTATAAATATTTTTTACTTATTTTTTTCTCTTGAAATATTATACAAAATAATAATACTTTTTGAAAACTCAAAATGATCGAGACAATAAAAGTATTAACCAATTATTAGAAAACATTAGGCAATAACACCCAATATTATTAAATGCATTATTTATAAAAACGAGGAGAATTTTTTTTTTTTTTTAATTTAGCATAACGCATTTAATTTTTAAAATAAAGACATGCAGTTTTTTGTTATGGTCTTGTAGCAGGAAAAGGGGAAATATTTAAATATGCTTTGCAGCATTAAAAATAACAATTTTGATTATAACAAAATCAGCTGCTTGATTAGCTAGCGATGTTTTCTTTTGAATCCACAAATGGAACAGTTGTGATTTGAACTGCAAACATATAAAACAGGGGGTTGGTTCTACGTAAAATAAATATTCATGCATGACGTGCAAAATTAAAGAACTCGGTTGAGCTGATTCTTATGCAAAATACAACGGATAAAATTAATCGTAGAAAGATTAAATATACATAACAAATGGGTACCGAATTCCGTTCAACCATTTATTGGTAATGAAGAATCATTTTGTCTTCCTTCCTCATATTTATTAAAGGACTGAAAAATACACATTGTAGTTTTAAAAATACCAATTCTGGTTACAAGAAAATTGACTACTTGAAAAGCTAGTAATGCTTTCTTTTGAACAAACAACTATGACAATTGCAATTTTAATTGCAAACTAACAGGGGGTTCTACGTAAAATAAACATTGATGCGTAACGTGCACAGTTAAAGAACTCTGTAGAACTGATTCTTATACAAAATGCAACGGATAAAATTAATCGTATAGAAAGATTAAATATACATATACATAACAAATGGGTAGCGAATTCCGTACAACCATTTATTGGTAATGAAGATTCATTTTGTCTTCTTTCCTCATATTTATTAAAGGACTGAAAAATACACATTGTAGTTTTAAAAATACCAATTCTGGTTACAAGAAAATTGGCTACTTGAAAAGCTAGCAATGCTTTCTTTTGAGTCCACAAATGTGACAATTGTAATTTTAATTGCAAATCAACAGGGTCTTCTCCGTAAAACAAACATTCACGCGTGGAATGCAAAATTAAAGAACTCAATATAGAGCTGATTCTTATGCAAAATGCAACGGAAAAAATTAATCGTAGAAAGATTAAATATACATAACAAATGGGAGCAAAATTCTGTTCAATCATTTATTGGTAATGAAGAATCCTTTTGTCTTCTGTCCTCATATTTATTAAAGGACTGAAAAATACACATTCTAGTTTTAAAAATTACCAATTCTGGTTACAAGAACATCGGCTACTTGAAAAGCTAGCAATGCTTTCTTTTGAACAAACAGCTATGACAATAGCAATTTTAATTGCAAACTAACAGGGGGTTCTACGTAAAATAAACATTCATGCGTGAAGTGCAAAATTAAAGAACTCAGTAGAGCTGATTCTTATACAAAATGCAAAGGATAAAATTAATCGTATAGAAAGATTAAATACACATATGCATAACAAATGGGTAGCGAATTCCGTACAACCATTTATTGGTAATGAAGAATCATTTTGTCTTCTTTCCTCGTATTTATTAAAGGACTGAAAAATACACATTGTAGTTTTTAAAATACCAATTCTGGTTACAAGAAAATTGGCTACTTGAAAAGCTAGCAATGCTTTCTTTTGAGTCCACAAATGTGACAATTGTAATTTTAATTGCACATCAACAGGGTCTTCTCCGTAAAACAAACATTCACGCGTGGAATGCAAAATTAAAGAACTCAATACAGAGCTAATTCTTATGCAAAATGCACCGGAAAAAATTAATCGTATTAGAAAGATTAAATATACATAACAAATGAGAGCGAAATTATGTTCAACCATTTATTGGTAATGAAGAATCCTTTTGTCTTCTGTCCTCATATTTATTAAAGGACTGAAAAATACACATTGTAGTTTTAGAAATTACCAATTCTGGTTACAAGAACATCGGCTACTTGAAAAGCTAGCAATGCTTTCTTTTGAGTACACAACTTATGACAATTGTAATTTTAACTGCAAATCAACAGGGGGTTCTCCGTAAAATAAACATCTAAGGGTGAATTACAAAATTAAAGGACTCAGTGAAGCGGAAGCCGATACAGAGGATAAAATTAATCGTAAAAAGTGTAAATATACATGACTTGGCGAATAAAAAAAGAGTTGTCGGCAAGAAAAGCGGCGCCAAGATTACACACAGCGGAAGTCTCAAATCTCAATGGAGTTAATTACCAGTTAAAAATAAAGAGAAAGAAAAATGAACCTTTTCATTTATTTATTCGACTTTTAATTTTAGAGGAAAAAAGAATGAAAGTTGCAACAATTAACAGACCAGAAGCAGAATGACGAAAAAAATAGTAGCAACCTTTAAACGGAGTTCAACAGTGAATAAAAAATTTTAGTTAATTAAGTATTGTTTTTAATTTTTGAATATTGCTCAAGGTAAAAGGATGGGGTAAATTAAAAGTAGTATTGGATATAATTTAAGAATAGAAAAAAAAAACTCAAAGATGAAAAAAAAAAAGAATCAGACTCCCTTGTAATATCTGCATATTATATATATAGTAGTATAAATAATAAATTTACACTTGATAAAACATAGTAAAGGATTTGTATTAAATTTCATTTTTTTTTTTTTATTATTTGAGAGTGGACTCTAACAGAGTGAATAACAGTTGACGTGGACAAGAAAATGAGTTTAAATTTAAAGAGCAATTTCGAATTCTCATTCATGGTAAAGGATTTGTATTAAATTTTACTTTTTTATTTGAGAGTGGACTCTAACAGAGTGGATTAGTGAAGTGTCAGTAATCAGTTACTTTTTGGGCTTATTGATGTGGAAAAGAAAATGAGTTAAAATTTAAAGAGCAATTTCGAATTCTCATTAGTATACTCGTAGGGCATCATCTCTCGACTTTGATTATGCGTTTGCCCCTTTTCCATGCCGATTTCAATTGTAGGCTTATCCTTAAAATCGTAGTCTTATCGATAAAAGTTAAAATAACAAGCATTATAAATGTTAAAGGTGAAGCAGTACAACTGCGTTACTGTATACTATTGATTATGCGTTTCCCCTTTTTCCACGTCGATCCATAAAAGTTAAATTAACAAGTAGTATAAATGTTAAAAGTTAATTGTGTTACTTTACTATAAAAACAACAAAGCTAGTCCTTTGAGAATATAATCAGAGAAATATTGATATTAGCAAAAAAAAAAAAGAAGAAGAAGTTGAAAAGACCTCATAAAAAAAAAAAAAAAAAAAAAAAAAAAAAAAAAAAAAAAATGTATACATCAATATCATAACTGAACTTCATCCTTAAATTTGCTCCTTTGTTACGAATAAGGCCAAATTTTTTTTTTACTCTATCGATATATTTTAATTATACTTTTAAGGTATGCTCAAGTTTTTTTTTTTTCCATTACTGTTTCTTATTTATTCCATCACACTGTTCTAAGAACTTCCAAACATTGCACAAAACCTAACAGATTGTGAAAATACGTTGCAAATACGCCGGATGATATAAATTTTAAATTATTAGGAGATGAGTGAAAACATATGGAATTTATAGTTTAGCAGTGTGAAGTTACTCCTTTTTTGCGACAAATGAACACTTCAACATGTCAAATGTTTATGAAAAATGTCATATGTCTATAGAAAAAAAGTCAGATGATCATATGAGAAATACTTTTGAGAAAGGCAAATAAAATGATCCAACATCAAGAATTCGAAAAAGAAAATTATCGAAAAAGATAAAACAAAGATAGAATTAAAAATAATTGTAAAATAAATGTAATATGTGTGTGTACTGTACATGTACATGCTTAAAGTTTGAATAATACATGAAAACAATGTTCTGTAATAGAAAGACCTCATATAAAATGTGTTCAAGATAAATGTCATCTGTGAGCTTCATTTTGAATTCGTTCATTTGTTGCAAATGAAACACAAAAAATTTGCTCTTTCGATTTAATTTAATCTTTCATTGTAATAAATGGATTAATAACTAAGTTTTTGTTCCCTATTTTACACCATTGTGAGAAGATAACTTTTCCGAACATTGCACGAAAACTGCAAATTGTGACAATACTTTATATTTACACCGTATGATATAAACTTTAAATTTTCAAGAAGTGAGTCGAAACGAATTAGATTTTAGTTCAACAGTATGAAGTTACTCCGTTTTCCCTCATGCGAACAAGTCAACATGTCATATGTTTATGAAAAATGTCATACGTTTACAGGGAAAAAAAAAAAAAAATCGGATGTTCATATTAGAAATACTTTTAGAAAAGCAAATAAAATGGTCTAACATAAAAAAAAAAAAAAAAAAAAAAAAAAAAAATCGAGAAAGGAAATTTGTGAAAAAAGAGAAAAAAAATATAGCAGTAATAATACTTGTAAAGTAAATGTATGCGTGTGTACAAGCTTAAAGTTTGAATTGTGCATGAAACAGTGTTTTATAATAGAATAGAGAGAGATCTGATATAAAATGAAATGCAACATTAATGTTATGTACGAGCGTCATCTTTGAATTCATTTCGTTGTTGCAAAAAGAACAGAAAAAAAAAACCACTTTTTCGATTTAATTTAATATTTCATTGCGATATTTTTAATAACAACTATGTTTTTGTTCGCTATTTGTTCCTTTACTCTATTATGAGAAGAGAACTTTTCCAAAGTTTGCAGGAAAAATGCAAATTGTGACAATACTTTATATCTACACCAGATGATATAAATTTTAAATTCTCCGGAGATGAGTCAAAATGAATAGGATTTATAGTTTATAAAAAGAAAAGTCAGATATTCATATGAGAAATACTTAGAAAGCGCAATTAAAATTATCTAACATCAAAAATTCGAAAAAGGAAATTTGCGAAGAAAGATAAAAGTATAGCAGTAATAATAATTGTAAAGTAAATGTGTATATGCGCGTATGTACATTCTTAAAGTTTGAATAGCACATGGAAACTATGTTCTACAATAGAAAGACCAAAAGACTGATATAAGATGTATGCAACATTAATGGAATGCCATGCACGGGGTTCATCTTTGAATTCATTGCTTTGTTGCAAATAGAATAGAAAAAAATTCTTTCGATTTAACATAAATTTTCATAACGATATTTTGATTAAGAACGAAGTTTTTGTTCCCTATTTGTTCTTTTACACCATTGTGAGAATCTTTCGAAGATGAAAACTGCAAATTGTGGCAATACTTTATATCTACACCGGATGATATAAATTTTAAATTCTCAGGAGATGAGTCAAAACGAATGGGATTTATAGTTCAACAGTGTGAAGTTACTCCTTTTACCCTCATATAACAAATCAATGTGTCATATGTTTATGAAAAATGTCATACGTTTATAAAAATTCGAAAAAGGAAATTTGCGAAGAAAGCTAAAGAAATACAACAGTAATAATAATTGTAAAGTAATTGTATGAATACGCGTATGCACATTCTTAAAGTTCGAATAATTCTGGTTTGAAAGTTCTGGAAACAATGTTTCTATAATAGAAAGACCTGATATAAAATGTGTGCAACATTAATGTCATGTACGATGTTCAAAATTGAATTCATTGCTTTGCTGCGAATAGAATAGATAGAATATAGAATAGTATATCATTAAAATCTTTAGATTGATTATACATTTTTACTACGATATTTTGATTACCAATTAAGTTTTAGGTCTTTTACACCATTGTGAGACTCTTTCGTTCCACGAAAACTGCAAATTGTGACAATACTTTATATCTACACCGGATGATATAAATTTTTAATTCTCAGGAGATGAGTCAAAACGAATGGGATTTATAGTTCAACAGTGTGAAGTTACTCCTTTTACCCTCATATGAACAAGTCAACATGTCTTGTCACTTTAAAAAGAAAGGAACAGCTGTGTGTTTGTTTCCCCACTCCAAACTCTGGAAGTGAGTGTTATGAAACTTTTATTGATCTTGGGGGCCAAGGTAATTTGTGTAAACAGAGATTGCAGGATTATACAGCTTACGCTGGATTGTTACAATAAGAAAAGCAAGCAAAATCGTCTCAAATCATTATTTACTTTGTAAATAATGATTTGTGACTTTAAGCAAAGAGTTGTCTTAACAAGCATGATGGTGCCTGAGATTTAAAATATTATGTGCATTATAACATTATGTAATAATAAAAAATATTGTATGTAATAAATATAATATAATAAACATTATCAGGAAACTTTTGTTGATCATGGGGGTAGAAGATAATTTGTGTAAATAGAGATTGCAGGATTATACAGCTTACGCTCTTAACAAGAATGATGGTTAAATCCAAAAAAGTAATGGCATAAAATCTTTCGGAGTTAAATTTCACAAATAAAATTTTAAATTTATGGTATAGAACTAAATAATTTTTTCTAAGATTAATTTTTGTTAAGGGTGTATTCCAATCCAAACTGCTTACTTTCTGGTTTATTTCTAAATTCATTTTTACTCTTAAACGCATCAAACTGTCAAATTCTCTTATTTAGAAACTACATAATGTGCAGTATTTGTCAATTTTTTGATAAATGCAGAAAAGGCTGCAAAAATGCTGTCAAAGTGGGCGTTTTGAACTGAATTTTCCGAAGCGGGAGATTTGGGAATGGAAAAAAAAATGATCATACGGAGAAAATAACTGTCTAAAAATCAAATTCTAATTAATTGAGCGAAAACCGAAATCACACAGCCTCTTATACATCTCTTCAAAAATCACCTCAGCAAGTTTCGTGTTTTTACTGCTAAAAATGAGTTTGAAAATGCCTCAGAAAATTTCGAGCTGTTGAGGGTGGAAAAATGTTTTTTCGAATACACCCTTAAATTTCCATTAAATCAATTTACAAAATCGTATCACCAGAATAAAACAGTGCCTGAGATTTAAAATATTATGTGCATTATAACATTATGTAATAATAAAAAATATTATATGTAATAAATATAATACAATAAATATTATCAGGAAACTTTTGTTGATCATGAGGGTGGAAGGTGATTTGTGTAAATAGATATCCGCGAATTATACAGCTTATACTGAATTGTTAGAATGGGTAAAACAACCGAAACAATCCTAAATCATTCTCTACAAAGCAAGCAATAAGTTATGACTAAGTAAAGTGTTGTCTGAACAAGCATGATGTAAACAATCAAGATGTAAACAATCAAGATCATTGTGTACATCCAATAAGTAATGACATAAAGTTTTTGGAGTTAAATTTCACAAATTAAATTTAAAATTTATGGTATAGAACTAAATAATTTTTTCTAGGATTAATTTTTGTTAAATGTTCAGTCAATCAATTTGCGAAATCGTATCACCCGAATAAAACAGTGCCTGAGATTTAAAATATTATGTGCATTATAACATTACGTAATAATAAAAAATATTGTATGTAATAAATATAATATAATAACTCAGGAAACTTTTGTTGATCATGGAGGTAGAAGATAATTTGTGTAAATAGAGATTGCAGGATTATACAGCTTTCGCTCTTAACAAGCATGATGGTTAAATCCAAAAAAGTAATGGCATAATGTTTTTTGGAGTTAAATTTCACAAATTAAATTTTGAATTTATGGTATAGAACTAAATAATTTTTCTAGGATTAATTTTTGTTAAATGTTCAGTCAATCAATTTACGAAATCGTATCATCAGAATAAAACAGTGCCTGAGATTTAAAATATTATGTGCATTATAACATTATGTAATAATAAAAAATATTGTATGTAATAAATATGATATAATAAACATTATCAGGAAACTTTTGTTGATCATGGGGGTAGAAGATAATTTGTGTAAATAGAGATTGCAGGATTATACAGCTTACGCTCTTAACAAGAATGATGGTTAAATCCAAAAAAGTAATGGCATAAAGTTTTTTGGAGTTAAATTTCACAAATTAAATTTTGAATTTATGGTATAGAACTATATAGTTTTTCTAGGATTAATTTTTGTTAAATGTTCAATCAATCAATTTACGAAATCGTATCACCAGAATAAAACAGTGCCTGAGATTTAAAATATTATGTGCATTAAAACATTATGTAATAATAAAAAATATTGTATGTAATAAATATGATATAATAAATATCAGGAAACTTTTGTTGATCATGGGGGTAGAAGATAATTTTTGTAAATTGAGATTGCAGGATTATATAGCTTACGCTGAATTGTTACAGTAAGAAAGACAAGCAACACCATCTCAAGTCATTATTTAATTTGTAAATAATGATTTGTGACTTTAAGCAAAAAGTTGTCTTAACAAGCATGATGGTTAAATCCAAAAAAGTAATGACATAAAGTTTTTCGGAGTTTAATTTCACAAATAAAATTTTGAATTTATGGTATAGAGCTAAATAATTTTTTCTAGGATTAATTTTTGTTAAATGTTCATTCAATCAATTTACAAAATCGTATCACCAGAATTAAACAGTGCCTGAAATTTAAAATATTATGTGCATTATAACATTATGTAATAATAAAAAATATTATATGTAATAAAGAAATATTATCAGGAAACTTTTGTTGATCACGGGGATAGAAGGTGATTTGTGTAAATAGATATCCGCAAATCTTACAGCTTATACTGAACTGTTACAATAGGTAAAACAAACGAAACAATCTTAAATCATTATTTACAAAGTAAACAATAAATTATGACTTTAAGTAAAGTGTTGTCCAAATAAATCCGAAATCATTATTTATAAATTAATCAACGGTTCGTGACTTCAAGTATACAAAACTGTCTTAACAAGCCCCATGCTTAGCCCTTAAATACATATTGTAACTCAGAAGTTAAATGTTTTTTTTTTTTTTTTTTTTTTTTGCCATTTGGCACTTTTTATTGCTTTTTTGGTGAACTATTATGTATGACTTATGTGTGATAACATGCATTTAAGGTCGTGAAGCCTGTTTTTGCTATGATTTGTTATCATGGGGAGGTTATAACATCTTTTGTTAACGCTGCTTGCAATGTGCTGGACTGGCGTCTTTTCTCTAGCTTTATAAGGCAGTCGTTATTAATTCTGCAAAGTATTGTATATATATCGTTGAATAGTTGCTATTGTGCAGTGTATACAATAAGTATATAATTTAAGATTATCATTTTTTGAGCAATTTTTGTTATGTAACTCAGGAGTGATATTATGACATTATGTTCAACAGAAACATAAATAATATTTTTCACTATTTTTCGAGTGGAAAATTAACAAAATATAGACTCAAATATAATTTTTTCCGAACAAAATACAAAATCATGCATTGAAGCATTAACAAATATTATATATTACATGAAAAAGGGGGGAAATGATTTTTCCCTCTTTGAAAGTCCTTTATTTTGTGGAAAATTGTTACAATTTTAAATGCTTCTTTCGAAGATTGGATAATTTTATATTTGAAATAAATCAGGTTATTTATTTATTTTGCAGTCGCATGGTCTAGATCAGAGCAGAAATAAGCCCTGCGGTTTTTATTTATTTAGTTTTTTAACAGTTTAACAAAATTACTACATCTCCAGATCTTTAAAACATTAAATTCTTGTGAAGCTTTTTAAAACATAATTTTTCAAATATTAAACGTTTTGTCTATAAATTACCTAATTTTTCGGAGAGGCAAGTTCCAAAATCATATATTTTCCCCCTTATGATTTAGCATCACCCTTAAAAGATTTCCTATGGAACCAAAAAACGTCGTAAATATTCAAATATGGCGGGGAAAAGGGATGAGTCCAATGCACCTGGTACCTCATCGATGTTAACGATCATATTAGCATTATAAAGACATCAACCTGCATGAAGTGTAAAACGCTAAAAGGTAATGTCGATTAAACGAATCTAGTTCATTCGCATCCTCTCTGCTTGTGTGTTAGATGCGAAGATGCGAAGTTATGTGCATAAAACTAACGTTTTCATGGAGAGTCACTTCCTTAACATAAAGTTCAAAGAGTAACTCCTAGAAAACTCATTTATTGAAGATTATTTCACGAACTGATTCCTCGAAATGCAATGCCAAAAATTTTTAAACGTCTGCCAAATGCACATCATACGCACTTTAAATGCATGTATAAATTGTAAATTATTAAAGAGTACAAAATTCTGGAATCTATTAAATACATGTATAAAATGCAAATTACTAAAGAGTACAAAATTCTAGAATTCTTTGCATGCATAAAATGCAAATTACTAAAGAGACAAAATTCTGAAATCCTTTAAATGCATGTGTAAAATGCAAATTACTAAAGCGTACAAAATTCTGCAATCCTTTAAATGCATGTATAAAATACAAATTGCTAAAGAGTACAAAATTCTGGAGTCCTTTACTTGCATGCATAAAATGCAAATTACTGAACAGACAAAATTCTGGAATCCTTTAAATGCACGTATAAAATGCAAATTACTAAAGAGTACAAAATTCTGGAATCACTTAGCTATGCTTTTCATCTTTTGAATAGCAGAATTATTACCGGATTTATGATTTTGCAATATAAAATAATTCGACAAAGGAATCCTAATTATAATATCTTCAAATTCGAAGCAGTTTTGTCGAGGATTTTTCACTTACTGAACATTAAGTTAAAGGGTAAATCCAAAAGAACTTATGCTTAACATAAAGTTCAGAGAGTAACTCCGAAAACTCCTTTATTGAAGATTATTTCATGAACCAAGAAGAAATTTCACGAACTTATCCCTCGAAATTTAATGGCAAAAATTTTAAACGTGGACTGTTAAATGCACATCATTACGCACTTTAAATGCATTTATAAAATGCAAATTACTAAAGAGTACAAAATTCTGGAAGCTTTGAATAGCAGAATTATTACCGGATTTATGATTTTACAATATAAAATAATTCGACAAAGGAATATAATTATAATATATTCAAATTCGAAGCAGTTTTGTCGAAGATTTTTCACTTACTGAACATGAAGTTCAATGGGTAAATCCAAAAGAACTTATGCTTAACATAAAGTTCAGAGAGTAACTCCTAAAAAACTCCTTTATTGAAGATTATTTCATGAACCAAGAAGAAATTTCACGAACTTATTCCTCGAAATTTAATGGCAAAATTTTTAAACGTGGACTGTTAAATGCACATCATTACGCACTTTAAATGCATTTATAAAATGCAAATTACTAAAGAGTACAAAATTCTGGAAGCTTTGAATAGCAGAATTATTACCGGATTTATGATTTTGCAATATAAAATAATTTGACAAAGGAATATAATTATAATATATTCAAATTCGAAGCAGTTTTGTCGAAGATTTTTCACTTACTGAACATGAAGTTCAATGGGTAAATCCAAAAGAACTTATGCTTAACATAAAGTTCAGAGAGTAACTCCTAAAAAACTCCTTTATTGAAGATTATTTCATGAACCAAGAAGAAATTTCACGAACTTATTCCTCGAAATTTAATGGCAAAAATTTTAAACGTGGACTGTTAAATGCACATCATTACGCACTTTAAATGCATTTATAAAATGCAAATTACTAAAGAGTACAAAATTCTGGAAGCTTTGAATAGCAGAATTATTACCGGATTTATGATTTTGCAATATAAAATAATTTGACAAAGGAATATAATTATAATATATTCAAATTCGAAGCAGTTTTGTCGAAGATTTTTCACTTACTGAACATGAAGTTCAATGGGTAAATCCAAAAGAACTTATGCTTAACATAAAGTTCAGAGAGTAACTCCTAAAAAACTCCTTTATTGAAGATTATTTCATGAACCAAGAAGAAATTTCACGAACTTATTCCTCGAAATTTAATGGCAAAAATTTTAAACGTGGACTGTTAAATGCACATCATTACGCACTTTAAATGCATTTATAAAATGCAAATTACTAAAGAGTACAAAATTCTGGAAGCTTTGAATAGCAGAATTATTACCGGATTTATGATTTTACAATATAAAATAATTCGACAAAGGAATATAATTATAATATCTTCAAATTCGAAGCAGTTTTGTCGAAGATTTTTCACTTACTGAACATGAAGTTCAAAGGGTAAATCCAAAAGAACTTATTATCCTTAACATAAAGTTCAGAGAGTAACTCCTGGAAAATTCATTTATTGAAGATTATTTCATGAACCACGAAGAAATTTCGCGAACTTATTCCTCGAAATGCATGACAATTTTTTTAAACATCTGCCAAATGCACATCATACGCACTTTAAATGCATGTATAAAATGCAAATTACTAAAGAGTACAAAATTCGGGAATCTCTTAGCTATACTTTGCATCTTTTAGCGACTTGAATAGCAGAATTATTACCGGATTTATGATTTTGTAATATAAAATAATTCGACAAAGGAATCCTAATTATAATATCTTCAAATTCGAAGCAGTTTTGTCGAAGATTTTTCACTGACTGAACATGAAGTTCAAAGGGTAAATCTAAGAGAACTTTTGCTTAACATAAAGTTCAAACAGTAACTTCTAGAAAACTCCTTTATTGAAGATTATTTCATGAACCAAGAAGAAATTTCACGAACTGACGAACTTATTCCTCGAAGTTTAATGGCAAAATTTTTAAACGTGGACTGTTAAATGCACATCATACGCACTTTAAATGCATGTATAAAATGCAAATTACTAAAGATACAAAATTCTGAAATCACTTAGCTATACTTTGCATCTTTTAGCGCCTTGAATAGTAGAATTATTACCGGATTTATGATTTTGCAATATAAAATAATTCGACAAAGGAATCAAATTATAATATCTTGAAATTCGAAGCAGATTTGTCGAAGATTTTTCACTTACTGAACATGAAGCTCAAAGGGTAAATCCAAACGAACTTATTATCCTTAAGAGGCTACTTCAATCAAATGGAAAGACGCATTCGCTAATGCTAATCCTATGGAAGAAATTTATAAAGATATCTCGGTCGCATTTCAATATTTTTAAATGATTTCTTTTGCATTGAATAGTTGAGATCGATCTGTATGCAGGCCGTTTTTTAATTTTTCGATTTTGATTGCACATATTTTTTATGAGGATGCTTTTACTTTCGAAACCGGTTCCGAAAATGAAAGTGTCCTCATAAAAAATATCTGTAAACAAAATCGAAAAAGTAAACAACGGCCTTTGTACAGATCGATCTCAACTATTCATTGTAAAAGAAATCATTTAAAAATATTGAAATGCGACCGAGATATCTTTATAAATTTCTTCCATTGGATTAGCATTGGCGAACGGGTGTTTTCGTTTGACTGAAGTAGCCTCTTGACATAAAGTTCAAAGAGTAACTCTTGGAAAACTCATTTATTGAAGATTATTTCATGAACCACGAAGAAATTTCGCGAACTTATTCCTCGAAATTTAATAGCAAATTTTTTAAACGTCTGCCAAATGCGCATCATACGCATTTTAAATAGATGTATAAAATGTAAATTACTAAAGAGTACAAAATTCTAGAACCCTTTAAATGCATGCATAAAATAGAAATTACTAAAGAGACAAAATTCTGGAATCCTTTAAATGCATGTATGAAATGCAAATTACTAAAAAGTACAGAATTCTGGAATAACTTAGATAAACTTTGCATTTTTTAGTGCCTTGAATAGCAGAATTATTACCGGATTTATGATTTTGCAATATAAAATAATTCAAAAAAGGAAACTAATTACAATACAGTGAAACCCTCTTTGAACGGCCACCTCTAAACAACGAAAACCTCCGAACACCAGTCACACATGTTGATGGAACCAAACACGTTCCATAGCATTAACATTAGTACGAACCTCTAAATAAATGAATTCTGAACAACGGTCACTCAAAAGTCACGACAGAAATTTTTTACAGCTCCTGGAATTTCATATTTATTTGCAAACCGAAATGTGAAGCAGATCAAACAAAATTTACTCGATATGTGAACAAACGGAAAATGAAGACATTAATAATGATGGGAAATTTTATATAATATTCTTAGGATGGCAGGCATAACTAACATAGGTCAGCTTATTTGTATGTCTGGTAAAAAAATTGGCAGCTACTGCCACATTTGATTCCATACAGCAAATGGTGGAAGATAGAGGAGAGGAATCGGGAATAGATAATAGAATCACTCAAAGTTTCCAGTATTAAGGGTGTATTCGAAAAAATATTTTAACACCCTCAACAGCTCGAAATTTTCTGAGACATTTTCAGACTCATTTTTAAAAGTAAAAACATGAAACTTGCTGGGGTGATTTTTGAAGAGTTGTAGAAGATGCCGTGTGATTTCATTTTTCACTCAATTAATTAGAATTTCATTTTTAAGCAATTATTTTCTCAGTATGACCATCTTTTTCATCCCCAGATCTCCCGCTTCCGGAAATTTCGGTTCAAAACGCCGATTTTGACAGCATTTTTTAGAATATTTTCTGCATTTATCAAAAAATCGAGAAGCACAGCACATTATGTAGTTTCTAAATAAGAGAATTTTTTAGTTTGATGCGTTTGAGAGCAAAAATGAATTTAAAAATGAATCAGAAAATAAGCAGTTTGGATCGGAATACACCCTTAACACATATACCGAAGATTTGAAGAACCTTCGTGAAATCCGAAATTTCTCATTAAATCACAATGATGATGAGTTGTATAGTAAATCAAATCATATTTTTTTTTTCTTTGGAAAAAGACATTTGCAGCAAAAAAAAAAAAAAAAAAAAAAAGCAAAGCAACTCTGATTTTCTTATTATATTAAAACAATGATAATGACTGTGCGTATTTCTATTTAAATTTATGTAATTTTGATTTTTTAAAAAATGCAACCTTTGAATAACACCAACCTCTGAAGAGTCACTTTTCCCCGGTCCCACGGGTAATTGTTATTAAGAGGTTACAGTGCATTTTCAAATTATAAGCAATTTTGTCGAAGATTTTCACTTTCTGAACATGGAGTTCAAAGAGGAAATCCAAAAGAGCTTATTTATTGATGGTGAGTTTGGAATTTCCCAAATTGTAAGGACATTGATGATCAAATTCACATAATTTAATATTAATGAAATATGTGGTGTGAGGTTTTTCAGGTACGTGGTTCTTACATACATTACAATAGTACAACCACTAAAAAATTGCTTTAAAATATAAAAGTCTCAAATACAGATTTTAGTTTGCTCGAACTTAATTTAAAGTAGAGTGCCTTTATATAGGAGAGTAGCGACATACAGGCAGTAAACATCGATTAGTCGAGAAGTTTTTGGATAAAAGCAGACTTGAAAAGCCCGACATTATCGCCAAGTTAATGTTTGTTTGCTCATATAATTCACCTAAGACAATTCGTCCAAGTTTCGTCATCTACATTGCCACAGTTTTTATTTTACTTCCATTCCGAGCATGTGCTCCGTGTGTATGCCGCTAGTCTAATGTATAAAGGTTTCCCAATAAATAAATATATATATATATATGGCCTTTCCCGTTGACCTTTCATATAAAAGGTTAGAAAACCAAGAAGATATCTCACCCATTCGCTTGCTTTCTGTTCGAGTAATGTCCATAAGAACTATTTTCACTAAGAGTTGCACTAGTGTTCATTTTAGAAGTTAACTTCTTGAGCACATCATCCATGGAACGTCTGTTGGCGGGCCGACAACCCGCATCACCACTTGTGGACTGGCCAGGGCTGATTAGTCTCTGATCGGCTGTGGATGACAGTCCACCACATTCACTACCACTGTAACAGCCTGCATCAGAGTCAGAGTCTGTGTCAGCCGACTGTCGGCTTTTACCAGAAGACACGCTCTGCAATAGTCTTTGTTTTCTGTGGTAAAATGCCGGTATCGTTTGGTTAACGTTAGAAGCACAACCTTCGAGTCTACCTTCGGTATCGCTAACAACACTGTCCGAGTCCGGGTCCGGCAACCTGGAAGGATATGGAGAACAACTGTCCGAGGCTACGGGTGAAGACATGTTGTCTAGGAAATGCTCCTCCTCCTCGTCTTCTTCTTCGTCGTCAAAGTAAGGTTGCTGTCGGTCGTCTGAATCGTCACAAGAGTCCTGTGTAGTGTTCAAAGCGCTCTCTTCGACTTCAGGTATGGGTGAAGGGTTAAAGTGTTTGCTGTATTCTTTGTCAAGCAAGTCCGCGGAAGTTCGATGCATTCCATTGTTAAGGTCATCCGGAGTAAACTTCGTCGGAGGACTTTTACGTTTAGATGACATACTCCTGGAACAAAGAAAAACATATCAGTATTTTTGCATTTTTTTTTTTTTTTTTTTTTTTTTTTTTTTTTTTTTGCTGTTGTTATTACCGTATTTTATGGAAGAAACGCCGCACTCCTCAAATTGGCCTGAATAAGCTTAAAAATATCGTAATCGCCGCATCCATCGGAACGCTACTTTTGTCGACAGAGCCACATTGACCTAACTTTAATCAAGGTTTTCTGAGCAGTGTAGGATGCCTCGTTTTTAATATCTTAAGATGTCTGAAGTTTTATTTAAATTATTTAAATCCTATTTTAAATATTTTTATGAGTTTTTAAATTAAGGAAACTCAGTTAGTATTTAAAAAAAAATCGTAAACGCCGCACTTGGAAAAAAAATTAACTTTTAAACTCGTAAACGCCGCGGCGTTTCTTCCATAAAATACGGTAGGTTGAGCAAAAAGTTCTGGGAAATTTTTAATCTAATAGTTACCAGAATTTGTATGGTATATATGAGTACTAGCGGTATATCTATAATAGGAGTTCGGGAATTCGATTACGGCCTGTTTCGATTAATGCAACACTTTTTCAAGTATAGTTTACAATATTTTTACTTCCTTGATTTGAATCCTTTAATGAAGTTGTAAAAGCATCTCAAGAGTTTTTCGATTCCAAGGAGCCGCCATGGTACTTCCAGCAAACTCGGAATCTGGCAGAACGATGGCATAAAATCGTGGACTATGATGGTCTTTACTTTGAGAATAGTCCTTGTTGCTTTGGTTGTTAACTTGCGCATAACAACGCAACTTTCACAAATTTCCCAGAACTTTTTGCTCAACCTAGTAATTTTTTTACGAAATTATTTCCGATACTCATCGACCGGGAGGTGGTAGACAGAACTCGATTAGCATATTAAAATACAACTGGTCTGCCAAGTCATATGTTGGTGGAAAACACTTGCAAACCCGATTTCAGTGGTTGACTGGTGGGATTACCATTGTGTTTTTCTGCTTCCATTCCTCCATGTTTTCATACCTTTGGGGGCAGGAAAACACAATGGTAAACCTACCAGTCAACCATAAAATCAGGTTCGCAGGTGCTTTCTACCAAGATATCACTTGGTAGACCAGTTGCATTTTAATATGGAAATCGAGTTTTAACTTAATTCTGGAATTTCAGCCGCCAACTCGCAGAGGTGATGGTTTGTGCAGAAGCCTCCCGGTCTATCAGTTATTACTAACAAATAACATATGAAAGTTATTCCACTTGATATTTTTACTTCCTTAATACACTATACACAGAATATTATACTTATTTTTAACATATTCGAGATTAGTGTCTCAACATATGAATAGTTGCAAGATTAACTTATGCAAATATATGATGTTCGTCGGAGAATATATGAAGAGCTTAGGTACAGCGCCTAGAAGATACAGTATGGAAAACGGCTACAAAATAGTGCTAAAAAATTGAATCCCATAAATGTACAACGATGCTGAATAACAAGATGTCGATCGTAGTGCCATGTGATTTAAAAACGATAGTCATTCTAAAAGTGACTCTTTAACCTATTTCACGTCATTCCTTAACTAAATTAGCTTATAACAGACTAAAATATCTTATATTTATATTTCCGATATTTAACATTCTATAATTTTTGAAAACACAGGGTTTATATTGAAAAGAGTTACGAGATGGCGCTCGTATCAGCATATTGCCGCTGAGCATTGTTTGAGATTTATGGGATACAAGTTTTTAGCACTTTTTAAAGCATTATAGGAATAGCCGTTTTCCACACTGTATCTTCTAGGCGTTGTAGCTTAGGTGATAAAGTTGGCGAGTGACACAATCATCGTTTTGAGAAAATGAGCTGTAAAGTTTCAAACATCTAAATATTTGCGTTTATTGTCAAATGCCTCCATTATCAATTAAAATCTATGTAAGTATTGGGGTTTTTTCAAACAGTAATTTAAAGGATGGTAGAGGACATTGATTATCTTCAATCATATGAGTAACTCTTCTTTGTCACATACCACCTTTATAATCTGACAAGGAAGGTCTCCATACGGGCATACTCAGAAAAATCTGAAAAAAATTACAGAATGTTCTTCTCATATGGATATATATGTTTATAAAAATTTTTTGGCGGAACCCCGATACAGCGTCCGTAAAAAAATAACGAAATTTTCGTTTATTTGGCGATTTATCACCGGTTGGCGATGAAAAAAAAATACACTTTTATGTAGGAAAAAACTTTTTATGTTGAATTTGTTCATATAAGTTTAATTTAAATAACTATAGTTTTGCCATTTTTAATTTGTTTTAACTATAGTTTTATCATTTTCAGTTTGTTTTAACTATAGTTTGCCATGTATATTTATATGTATTTATAATAAAATTTAAATATCATATTTTACAATTTAAAACAAATTTTATATTGATTTAAATTATTTCAAGCTCAAAAATAAAGCCGATAGAGCACTGTCGATTTGATTTTGTTGCTATGGAAACGACTTCGTCTTCGGTATGGAAATGTATTATGGCAATCAAATGTCAGCTGCCTATAACTTAAAATAGATATTTTCAACTTGTAAAGCATGGAAAATATTTTTACAGTGATAAAATTAAATAACTACAGCAATGAACAACATATATGTGTAATATAAAAAATATATAACAACCTCTTTCATTGATTAAGCTTAAATTCATTAAAAACCGTGCATTCTGAAAAAACAATTAATAAACAATTTTCAGATGCATTAAAATCATTTGCTTTTGGCGTGGAAAAATCCTGCTCGCCAAATCGCGTGTTACTTTCGTATTTTCGCGCCAAATATTCGAAAGTATTTTATTTTTTTACAAACTTTCTACTGAAATTCCTATTAAATTTGACGGATTCCTTATTACATACATGAGTAGTTTCACTACCATTTTTTTCAACATATTCTGAGTATGCCCTGTAAGGAGACCTTCCTTGTGAGTTCTTCATATATAAAGATATATGAGGACGTGAGTTTCAAAACTGGCCTTATCCAGATAATCAAATTATTGGGAAATCGCGAAAAACCCCTGAATGCGTCCATTCGATTTCATTGTAAATCAAGATTTTACAATCCAGAAACACACGATAAAGCCTGTTTTTAGGTGCGTTCGTAATTATATAAATACGTACCACCTATAGTCGTCGTTCAGTCCGTCTGTCCGTCCGCATGTAACAGAGCAAAAACTACCCAACCGAATGGTCTGAAATTTTAAATATATGATTGTTGCAAAATTTTGTCGAGCCATTTAAAATTTTATGAAAATCGGATGTATAGGTTAATTAAAGGAACAATCAAAAGTTTTTCTTTACATTACGGCCAATGGGAAAAATTATTACAAGTGCATTTTAATGGTGTTACAGCCTTCCGAATGGTCTGAAAATTTAAATATATAATTGTTGCAAAATTTTGTCGAGCCATTTCAAATTTTATGAAAATCGGATGTATAGTTCAATGACGGGGACAGTCAAAAGTTTTTCATTACATTAAGTGGAATGGGAAAAAATTATTGCAAGTGCATTTTTAATGATGTTACAGACTATCCACTTATGAAGTGCAAACAAATATACATTCAGTACAATATGGGGTGCAAAAAATAATTATAAAAACTAGTTATAGTACGAACGCATCTCATTTGCCACGTTTGACGAGCAATTTCCAACTTGTTTTTTCATGTTGTAATGTTTGTTTTATGCAGGTTCACCAAGATTTTTAAAATTTTGGATAAGGCAAGTTTTGAAACTCTCATCCTGATATAAAAAGATATGTGGGAATCTTCTTCTTCGGTCACTTGATATTAAAGTCAAAATTAATATTTTTCAGATATGGTGAATAAGAAATACCACAAAGTTTATTAAATAATTTTCTTATGTCTGTCTGCTTCTGATATTCTTTATCACAGCTGTACAAAAGTTGCCGGCTACAGGAGATAGTTCTGCTTTAATAGTATATCAATCTTGAATGTATTAGAAGACTACCGTATATACTCGCGTATAAGTCGAGGAATTTCTGACAACTTTCGGTAAGCAAATTTGGGTGGTCGACTTATACGCGAGTCAGTTAAAAAAGAAAAACCAAAAACTTCGAATACTGCAAAATTATGGCTTTTTATGTGCATGAATAAAAAATAATGCATAAAATATTCAAATAATAATAATTTATGTTTAAAAAATTTTCAATGATTTGTTTTTGTTTACTTACGACCTTTTCGTATTGGCAAGTGAAATCTTTGGTTTGATTTTGTGCAAAATTGAAGAAAAAGTTAGGGGGTCGACTTATACGCGGGGTTTTTATTTTTTCCAGAATTTGCATTCGAAAGTTAGGGGGTCGACTTATATGCGAGTGTATACGGTATATTAGTTAAAATCATGTTTCACCATTTACATTTTGAAATTCAAATCCCTTACAACAAAGTTATAGCAATGAATAAGTATGGTACTTCATTTGCTTATAAGATTTTTATTACATGTATGGTATTCGTATAGCAATAGATAAAATAACAAAGATAAGTTTATTTTTTCCCTAATCGTCAAGTTTCAGTTCAGTTAATCGAATGAATCCAGCAATAATAATAATAATAATAGTAATAAAAATAGTAATAATAATTTATAATAATAATATTATTATAATATAATAATAATTTATAGTAATAATAAAAAAAATCTAAAACATTGAATTAATATCATACGAAAAATATCGCTGAAGAAAGGCACGACTTTTAGCTATGTGACAACAAAATTTATACAATTATGTATGAAAATCACTTAATACAGATTGATTTTAAAAATAATAGAATAATTTATCCATCAAGATTTTATTTACCATCCATTATCCTGGAATCAATGGAGGTCTTTTTACGCAGTGAGAATATTTGCAATGATTCAGTCTCCATTTAGTTATTTAAAATTTGGTAAGAGATGTTTGCAGAATAAGAAACACTAGTAGAAATTAATTCAAATTCGCAAATGTCCATTTTTATTTTTATTTATTTATTTATTTATTTATTTTTTTTTTTGCACTTATTTTTCATTATACATGTGGTCACGTGATTTTATTTACCAATTTCTTGTTTTTAAAAATTTTTGCGAAAATATTTGTATCAACAAAGACCTTGAGACTGTCTTCGTCTGAGCGATGAAATATATGTCAAATCTGAATAAAGGTATTTATTTATATGCCTTTTAATTGTATTTTTTATTACTTTTAGCAATTATTAGCTTAATTTTGAAAATTTATACAGTTCAATTTTTTGGATATCACTCATATTTACTTTCAGCAAACTCTTTGCATCCGGAAATATATTATTTAAAACTGAACTGTTTAGTATTTTCAAACCTCTCCTCGAATCCCATTTATCTTCCGGATTCAATGTCTTTTTTCTCACTGAATGGGCGCCAGTATAGGGAAAAGAAAAACAACAGTAATCTGAAACAATTAAATGTCTGCAACTGGAAGACATCGTGCACATATATTAATGTAATCCCAAATTCATTCTCTTGGGTTTAAAATGGAAGGAATGCAAAGTTATTATGCAAGAGGTTTAAATGCAACAAAAGGCACAAACAAACAGCGGTCATTCACACTTTTGACTGAAACTCCACACTAAACAATATGCGAACGTCGAATAACCAGCTTCTAAAAGCACAAAGGCAACTTTGAGCTTGTTCCAGGGAACAAGACTACGGTCATAGCTTTGTTGCTCCATATTTATGGTCATTTTAAAGGTTGCTTTAAACAATACTTGAAATGAAATTGTCCAGCAAGATAGGAATACCTTGAGCAAAATGACGAAATTGAAATGGATATAATGATACAGCAGCAGAAAATTAAATGACAGATGCAATTGACATGGATAGTTTAAATTCAGTGTACTAAAGTATCGCGTTATGTGTGGTTATGCAAGTATTGTTTAAGGTAAATATGAGAAAAGTTGGGTAGAACTAAAATAAAAAAATCCAAATTCATCTTCCTCAATCTTACTTTAAATTAAAAGTAAACAGAAAACAAAGTCATAAATAAAAAGTCTGTTGTAGCACAATAACCGGAACAAAATCATGTTGTAACCCTACTTTTAGCCAAATTAAAATTTTTCTCTCATTTGAGTTGTACAATATGAAAAAAAAAATAAAAAATAAAATAAAAATATTAAATTAAAAAAAAATCAAAAAACCCGACTGCGTAAAAAGCGAACTAATTAATTATTTATCATCAATGTGAAACTATTTTTTTTTTTTCAATTCCTACTATTAGCTCACACTCTCGCTATATATATATCTTATTCAAATTTTCAATCGTTAATAAAATACTTATTATTCATCGAATCAAGCTCAAATATATTTTTTTTTAATTTGTAGTGGATGACACTTGATGTTAATCCAGTTTTTTTCAAATATTAATTCATTAATTAAATTAAACTAATTAATTTTCAATAATCGAGAGAGTCCTCTTCTTGATCGAGGTATTTTTAGACCGAAAGAGCCCTCTTCTTGATCAATGCATTTTAAGCCCTACTCAACAGGAAAGAAGAATGGGAGAAAAAAAAATCTCTTATTGACCTAAGTAGGAATTGACTTAAAATATTTTTTTATATTACTTGTTTATATTACTTATCTATTTTTTTATTTACTTGTATTGATGACTTTTAAGTTGTGTTTAATTGAGTTCCTATCTCTAAACACTGTTTTGATGAGGGCTATAGATGTCTATGATAGTTAGAGTTGCAGTAAAGCTAGAGATCCTACCTACACAACTTCCAGGTCGTATAATATTTTAACGGAGCTTCTGACTGTAAAATAGTCAATGAAACATCGTCTTCATTTTGAAAGACCTATCCAATGATATGCCACTCAATAGGGTGCGTAATTTTTTTTTTCGTCACTACCGCCATTTTGTATTTTACGGCCGCCATTTTGAATTTATAAAAACAAAACCTAGCTTATAACCATCGGGCCATTAAGACAAATCAATAGAGACCTCATTCATTACAATCCCTCCAGCCGTTGGGATGTTTCGAGGGTATAAAGAAATCCACATCCACAGATACGCGTGAAACACATAACCCTTCTTAGCAGTCGGCTAAAAACATCGATGATCTTAAAATATTCTACAGAGCTTTTCTCTTAAAATTTGAGATCTTTTTTATTGATTATTTGATATGGTATACTTATACAAATCACTTACGCTTACAAAACCATCTAAAAATATACACAGAAAATATTGATTAGTTTAATGCCAAATAAATCAACCACTACCAAGGGACGTAATTTTTTTAATGACTCTTTTATTCACAAAAGCATTTTAAAAATTGAAATTTTTAAAATGCTAAATAAAATAAATAAAATAAGACAGACTTGAATACAGTTTAAAATAAAATTTATAAACAGTTTAAAATACTAAATACATTTAGAAGACGTTTCGCCAAGAAACCGCAAGGCCTCATCAGTACAATTTAACCATTGTAAAACGAACAACAGAACAAATCAAGCGCAGTTAAAGTTAAAGTTATTTTTTCAGAAACAAACAATATTCACCAGAAATGGAACAGGCTTCATTCAATGTCGGCGAACAGCCTTAACTATCTCCTGCAGCACATACGTACAAATACACAATTCTCATAAGCATAGCTATGTATATTTAGAATTAGCAACATACAAATTTATAATATTATTAATTGTAAACAATTGTAACAATTATAATTAATTAATTGTAAAAATAATAATATTAATTGTAAAAATTAATTGCAAAAATTATAATATTATTAATTGTAAACAATTAATTATTGTAAACAATTATTAAAAATGTTAAACTAAGTACAAAATTTGTCATTTAAAATTTAACTCTGAAGTAGAAGAGACTCACGGAAGTCAATCGATCTATTCAAAAAACACGAGGAAAATTCTAACTTTGAAATTCTTGTCAAGTACCGAATTGGGAAGAAAATTCACTAATACCTCATTATTTTTTTTAGGCCTAATGCAAAGTTTAAACTTTGCACGTAAAACTCGCATTTGACCGATTTTTTGGCCTATGTGGCTCCTGTGTGGTATTTTGGCTATGAGTCCACAATAGTCATAAATATTGTAGAAAAAAGTCATTGTCCTCCCTTTAGTCTATAATAGTCACCATTTTTGGACAATATCCACCAATTACTTTACAATGATCATTGGTACAATAGAAAAAATGTCAACGTCCCCCCTTTAATATATTCCTTAACAATTACCATTTTTTAGTCTAAGTCCACCAATCACTTTCACAGCAATCAAGTATAATAAAAGAAAAATCCAGTGTCTTGCCTCTAATATATTCAGCAGGGAATTTATTTTTTCAATAAACTTATAAGCAGTAAAAAAAACCCCAGCAGTAAACCAGTTTTCTTCACAAAGCGCCAATATTGGACACAGTATTGAATTCAGACACTTTTCTCCGGGAGGGGAGGGGAATGCACTTTTTGGCTGTTGAAAACACAATATCTCAAATCTTCCGGGGGGAGGGCCATCTCATTGGTCCGAGGGAGAATGTCCCCCCCCCCCCCGAGCCACCCCCCTGAATTCAACACTGATTGGACATTGGCTCTTCTGCCATGATGCAGAAATAAATCTACCTTTACCAAAACGCAATTTGGAAACGCTCCCAACACAGTACTGGAAAATTATAAAGAATCACATTAATTAAGGGTTAACTTTGGAACAGCGAAATCACTAAAGTGAACAACAATGCATTCTTCCCTCAGAAAAAAGTGCCAAAAAATTACAATACCATTTACGAACAATGGCTTTATTACTTGTTCAGAACATAACCACCTGTTGTTTTCGGGGAGGTCAAAAACGCTCGAAACACAGTGGAAAACGCTCGGGTCCAGCAAGTCAGAAAAAGAATTTTAAGTGTTCTCACAATTCGTTATTTTTGCATTGTGTCTTTGGCTAACCGCTGTTGTTTAGATTATGAGTTGGTATCGGTAGAACAATTAGGGCTTTGACGACAAGCTAAGGAGGTATTGTTTTCAGAACTCTTCTAAAGATCAAAAGGCGAAAATCCAAGTTGTTAAAGCGCTAACGAAATTGTTAAAAATTGGACAGATAGCATGCGAAAAATAATGGATATGGTGTTATGTATAGTGTATAGTGTATAGTTGTTATAATTAATACTGGTTAACAGAAAGTTTTAGTCCCAAGGCCGAAACTAGGGGGGGGGGGCAGAGGGGGCATGTGCCCCGGGCGCCAGAACGAAGGGGCGCCAAATGAAGGATTATACCTTTGGAATAGATGATTTTCTTCTGATGGATTGATGACTTTCATTATTATGAAACAGTCGCTATAAATGAAGTGTTAGGTGAAAATGAAAGAGCAGTCGTAAAAAGTTTGAACTCTGATTTTCTGTTCAGAATGGGAAAAAAAAATTATGGCCATTTTTTTTCCCATTCTGACCAGAAAATCAGAGTTCTAACTTTTTACGACTGCTCTTTCATCTTCACTTAACACTTCATTTATAACGACTGTTTCATAATAATGGAAGCCATCAGTCCCATCAGAAGAAAAATAACTCGGTTAAAACGGAAACTCGGTTAAGCGGGACTCGGACAATCAGTACTCTACTGTATATTTCATTTTAAAAATGATCTTTACAATACTTTTGTTGGTGCTCAAAGAGGGTCATGACACCCCCGTGCCCCCCCCCCCCCCCCCCCCCCCCCCCCCTGGATCCGCCATTGTAGATTACGTAGTTCAGTATTACATATTTTATGATTACATATTTTAAATTTTAAAATAAGTCGGCTATTAGAAAATAGTAAAATTCTCTTTGTAAATACACTTTGCGGAAGAGGAGGGGGGAGGGGCGCCAAAATCCATGTTTGCCCCGGGTGCAAAAAAGGCTAGTTTCGGTCCTGAGCCGTCCAATACCGACGTATTATGGTTTAAAGAATTATCACATTAAATTTCAAGGCCGTTCTCAAATCTAAACTGCTTACATTCTAGCATTTTTTAAAAATAATTTTTTGCTTGCAAATGCGTCAAATTGGTAGGTGCTCTTACTAAGAAACTTTCTAATCGAACTGGTTTCTCCGTTTTTCGCTAAGAGGCTACTCCACTCACGCAAAAACACCCGCTTTCGCTAATGTTAATCCTATGGGAAAAAATTTTAAAAATATATCGTATGATTTTTTGCCTTGTATAGCTTGAGAAGCATATATCCTCATAAAAAATATCCGCAAGCAAAAAACTGCTTTTGTAGAGATCGACCTCAGCTACCATATGAAGAAAAAAAAAATCAATTTCAAATATTTAAATGCGGACGAGATAATTAAAAAAAAAATCCTCTCATAGGAATAAAATAAGAGAGAGGGTATTTTCGTGCAACCCTATTAAGGGTGTATTCGAAAAAATGTATTCCCACCCTCAACAGTTCAAAATTTTCCAAGGCATTTTCAGACTCATTTTTAAAAGTAATGTCATGAAACTTGTTGAGGTGATTTTTGAAGAGATGTATAAGAGACTGTGTGATTTCATTTTTCACTCAGTTAATTAGAATTTGATTTTTAAACAATTATTTTCTCAGTATGACCATTTTTTTCAACCTCAGATCTCCTGTTTCGAAAAATTCGGTACAAAACGCCAAATTTGACAGTATTTTTTAAAATATTTCCTGCATTTATCAAAAAATCGACAAGCACAGCACATTATGTAGTTTCTAAATAAGAGAATTTCCCAGTTGGATGCGTTTGAGAGCAAAAATGAATTAAAAAATGAATCAGAAAATAAGCAGTTTGGATTGGAATACACCCTTAACAGCACAAGGCTTTTCAGAAACTTTTTTGGGGGGCAAACGAAATTTTGAAAAATGTATTCGGTAATGCATAATGAGGTTTATAATTTCTCAGAAGTAAATATTGGATGTTGTAACGTTTGAGGAGAAAAATTAGTTAAAAGAAAGCCAACAAAAGAAATTTTCTTACGACAATAACTTTTAGTAAATTAAATACATTTATGCTACAAATTCAATAGATTCAATAGGTAATTCAATAGGTAATTCAATAGAGCGTGTGTTTACATTAAAGTTTACAATAAATTTCCTAGAGTCAAATCTTTAGCATAAACAATAATGTCATAAATAAATATATAAGCTAAAAGAAGGATAATTAAATAAGAAAACAAATGCCACGTAAAAGTAAGAAAATAAGAGGGGGTGGGGGGAGTACTGTGAAAAATGTAATCCCCCTCTTCAAGAATTCTCGCGTACATATTTTTATACATAGATATTGTTATTTCTTAAATAAATAAATAACACAACATTAAAAAAAAAATCTACTATTCAAAACTTATACTGCAAAAATAAAAAAAAATAAAATTAAAATAATTTATAATGTATTTGATTAGAAATAAACAGAAAAGTCGGCAACTATTTTTTTTTAATAAACTGAATAAATATAAAAGAGATAAAAAGTTACAAAAAGAAAAGAATAAAACAATATGAAGTAAAATAATGGGTAATAGCATTAGTGAATGATGAGAAACTCATATTGGATTAATAAATCAAAGATAAACAAAAGTTCTTAGAAACAATGTGCGGAAATTCTCCTGAGTAAATTCATCTGTTTAACTTATGACACGCAAATTGGTATATGATTCATTCATAAAAACAGATTAATAGCGACGTATCTTTACTTGCAAAATTCCACAGAGAAATTGCTATTTAGCTTTTGCAATTCATTAAAAAAAAAAAAAAAAAAAAAAAAATGGAAATAAATCTTTCAAAAAATGTATCTTCTCTTTTATTAAAAAAATAATACTAATATCACCAGAAAAAAAGAACAGGAAAAAAAAAGAGGACTGCAATGTGTTTAGCGAATCCTAATATCAGCACGTGAATCAAATACCAACACCGCCAAGATACCAGCTTAGCAGTGTAAGCACAAATTTTAAAAACTAGGAAGCTCGACACTCGAACAACCAATCACATCGAAGCAGCGGAGAAACTTCGCCAACGCGCGAAAAAACAAAAATCCATCTCCGTGCTCGAGTGTTTCATTGTTTAAGCCAGTAATAAGATTTTTTTTTTTTTTTTAATATAATACTCCCCGTGCACGAAAATTAAAATAATAATAATAATAATAATAATCAATATAAAAGCAATTAAAAAATTTGATGAATAAATAAGTTTCCATAAGTATTTTTCAAAAAGGAGAATTAAAATTGTAATTTCTTTTATTCACGAGGGAGTGGGACGAGGGGGGGGGGGGGTGTCCCATCCTGCTCCCTGTCCCCTCCCCGCTTAGGATAGATTTTAAACACATGTACGTAAATGGAATGGCCCCCAAAAATATGACTTCCACTGGGGTGGGGGGGGGAGGGGCAGTGCGTCCTCCTCCCAACCGACGAAAATTTTTTAGTTCTCCTTTCTCGTAGTATTTATTTTAAATTACTTGTAAAGAATAATTTTAACTTTTTTTTTCTTTCAAATTCATCAGAAAAAAGAAAATTTAGCTAATTAAATTTCAAAATCAATTGTTAAAAAAAAAAAATAAAAAAAAAATAAATAAAATAAAGATACATATTTATGCACAAACCCCGAGTAAGAACCATTTTTTTCTACCTATTATATCCTATCCTATGTTAGCGAAACTCTGCCGAAACTTTACCGTTACCGGATTCTGATTGGTTATTTGAGAGTCGAGCTTCCTAGTTATTAACGTCTAGTCGCAAATATCTATTTTCAGAGTTGCTAACTGGTCTTGCAAGCAAACAAAGCGAAAGAATGTTTCTTTAGATTTTCTTTTTTTCTGTTTTGGTTTTTTCTCCATTTGCCAGGCGGACAAAAAGATTGCTGAATGTGCGAGCATCTTTCTTATTTTATTTTATTTTATCACTCTTTTTTTTTTTCGACTTCTATGTTTTGTTTTAAAGCGAATCTGATGGAATTTCAATTCTTTTGGCTTCAGTTGAACTGGCATCGTTTAAGATTTTCGCGACAAATTGCATTTAAAGAGAGCTATAAATCATTAAGTTCCTCCAGCTAAAGAGATTGTTGGACTATTTATTTCTTTCCAAGCGATTCCAACGAAATGGAAATTTATCTCATCAACATAAAACCAGTAATGGAATTTTAATGTGTTTATTTGATAATGTGTAACTTGATATACATGCACGTTTAAAGTTTTTTTTTTTTTTTTTTTCATTCTTTTCGGAATAATTAAGTAATTCGAATTAGAATTATAGTTGGAACTAGTTTCTCATGTATGTTCAGTAATTGATACATACAGCGTTGAAATTGTTGAACTTCTCTCTGAGCGATTCCAATGAAATGGAAATTTATCTCATCAACATAAAGGCATTCTTAACATAATTTTATTGCGTTTGTTTGATAATGCATAACTTTACACATGTATGTTTGATTTTTTTTTTTCATTTCATTCTTTTCTGAAGAATTAACTTATTGGAAGGCGAATTATAGTTAGGTATAGATTGCTTGAATTTATAACATATATTCTGTAATTGATACATACAGAGATTGTTCAATATTTTTTTACAAGCGACTTCAATGAAATGGAAATTTATCTCAGCAACATAAAGGTATTCGTAATGGACTTATAATGCATTAACTTTATAATGTGCAAGTTAATGCATGCGTGCTTGAAGGGTTTTTTTAAATTCTTTTTTGAGGGATTAATTTATTGGAATGAGAATTATTCCGTGGTATAGCATTTTTGAATTTGTAACATATATTCATTGATTGATGCATATTATGTAAAAATTATCGGGCTATTTATTTGCTTCCAAACGATTAAGGCTATTCTCAAATCCAAAGGGTCAACTTTCTGACATAAGTTTTAATTCATTTTTGTTCGGAAACGCATGAAACTAGACGGTGTTGTTATTCAGAAATTATGTCATCGAACTGTTTTTTCCGTTTTCTTGTAAACGCAATAGATCTTTCAGAAAATAGTGTCAAAGTTGGCATTTTGAACTGAACTTCCGAACGAAAGAAGAAAATCTAGTCAGTAAGGGGAGAAAAATGCCGTGTCACGTGATCAAATTCGCTTATAACTCAATAGGTAATTGATTGATCAGAAAATGAAAAAAACAGTTCAATTTCAAATCGCTTCCATGGCCAGGCTTTCCAATTTTATACCTTTCCGTTAAAAAATGAATTTGTAAATGTGTCAAAACGTTTTGTGCTTGTTGAGTAGAGCAGTTAAGAGCAGCCTTAAAAAGAAATGGAATTTTTTCTCATTATCATTAAGCCATTCGTAATAAAATTTTAGCGTGCTTATTTGAATATAATTATATAATGCATGGTTGAAATTTTTTCATATTTTCACAGGAGTTAATTTATTGTAAGGGGCTGTGCATATATAACGTTATCAACTTCTTGGTAATTTTGGACCCCCTCCCCCCATTACGATATCATAAGTTATCATACCTCGACCCCCCCCCCCCCCCTTCGTGATGATATCGTTATCAATGTCATTTTTTTTTTTTTTTTGGATTTTTTTTTCTTTTGTTTGGGATGATATATAAATAGGGTTACATTTATTTTTTGCATACTTTATTGATTCAAGAGAAGTTAATAAAATATCACTTTATATATGAAATAACTTAAAGAAATAGTAGAGAAATAAAAGTATTAATAAAAGAAATAGTTACTATTTAAAAGTATTTAATAACATATTTTTGTAACATAATGCATTCAACAGTAATAATACCTTCTTGCACTTGCCCCCGCATGGGGGGAGCGGGGGGGGGGAGAGACAGAACTTCTTATTAAAAAAAAATAGGCGGAAAACTGTCTTTCTCTTTCATTTACTAGTAAGCACAAGTATCATTTCAAACATACTTCGCATATGGTTTCCCGAGCAGCGTATTATTTATGCATACACATATGACAGAAGAATAGAAATGCCAAATCGTTAATGTATTCCATATTTTGGAATTAAATATATAGTTTTATAATCATAATTTTAAGGATTTTAATAATATCTTTATATTTTCATAAAAATAGGTAATAGACTAAAAAAAAAAAAACATACTATTTTGATTTAAAGGCAAAGTTAAAATGAGAAAAATTGGGTTGTATCAAAAATGATATCAATATCAAAAGACAACCCCCCATCCCCCTAGAGATATCTTACGATATCATGTGCCAGACCCCCCCTCCCCCCTAAAATGATAACGTTATATATGCATAGCCCCTAAGCAGAATTGTAATTGAATGTAAAACTTTACCGCCATACACAATGCTTCTATTAGACCATTTGCTGCAATGGGTGGAGGGAGGGAGACACATAAATTTAATGAATGTAGTTCATTAGTTATAATGCAACTTGAAAATTTCCCCAGTGGCAGACCAGTAGACTTCTTCAGATAATTTCCCTACCCCCACCCCTCTCCTCCTTCTCGAAGAGATGCCTGGAAGAAATACTGGCCATACAGTAAAATAAATAACGTAAACAATTGTAGTAATGCAGAATTAAAATTAAAATGATTTTTTTTATGTTTCTTGATTGTTTCTTATTAAATTAGCTCACACGTTTACGTTAGTGGAAGTTCATGAAAATTAGATAAAAGTTTCAAATCAAACTTTAATAGATATTTTTTTAGAATAATGGATCAAAAACAATATCGTAGTATATTATTAGATTGTCTGTTTGCGGTTTTTCATAAAATTCGCTGGATTTATTGCAGTTTTTACCATTCAATGTATATTTAGATTAGTGCGGTAATAAAAATATGTATACTAATCACTTATGATGAAACAAAGCTAAAAAATGCTATAAAAGTGATATAATATCTTTATTTAGATTAATGCTCGTTTCATCGCACAAACGGCGGCATTTTCAAAATCATTCACTATAGAAATATTTTTGCAAACAAATTTTAAAAATAACAACTTAGTAATAATGTCACGAGACTCCATGCATAATGAGAATCCGTGCAAACATAAAATGTCCGGATATCAATAAAAAATATAACAATACAACAGATACATAAATAAAACATGAGAACCACAGCTTTGGCCAGATTTTGGAGCAAAGATAACCTTTTCAGATCGATTTTAAAAATAGCAGAATAATTTATCCGTCAAAATTTTATTTACCACCCATTATCCGGGAATCAATAGAGATATTTTTATGCAGCGAGAATATTTGCAATGATTTAGTGTCCCTTGAGTTACCTAAAATTTGGAAAGAGATGCTTTGCTGTTTTAGTAAGAATAGTAAAAAATAATCCACGCTCACAAATTTCCAAACTCATTTTATTTTATGTTTGCACGGATTTTCATTATGTATGAAGTCTCGTGACATTATTTAACAAGTTATTGTTTTTAAAATTTGTTTGCAAAAATATTTCTACAATGAATGATTATTAAAATGTCACCGTTTGTGCGATGAAACGGGTGTTAATATAAATAAAGGTATTATATCACTTTTATAGCATTTTTTAACTTTGTAGTGCGGTAATATTAAGCGATTAATTATTCTCACTAATCGAATTAAGCCTGTATATTGCAGAAGAATATCAAAACTGATACTGTTACTGCAATTATTCTAATTCTACTATTATTCCTTCTATTTATACAGTTTTCTACTTATGTTCTCACTTCTGAAAACTCCAGAAAACTGTCAAATGTAACTAGTTCTATTCCATTTCTACTGTTGTTATTTCAAGTATTATTACTGATGCTAGTAGTAATAATAATAATATAGCGGCAACAATAATAAGTATATTGCATAGCAGTTGTTGCCATCCCCATTACTAGTACCATTGATGCAGCTGTTGCTGAAACTATTATTATTGCTGGTGCTATTTTTACGAGTATCACACATTAAGAGGATCTATTGCAATAGTAATTGTAATATTATTATCCTCATTGTGTGCATTCAGTAATGATGGGAGGTATTTGATGATAGATAAAATATTGCTAAAGATAATAACGAAGAAACAGTTCACTTCAGCACCTAGATAAACAGCCAAATCTTAGCTTCTGGCAGAAAACCATATATAAATCCCAGGCGTGTATTTCACGGCGTATTTCCCCAGTTCAAACTACATCACGCCCTGTTCTCAACTGCTCTGCACAAAAAGAGCAAAACGTTTTGACACATTTATAAATTCATTTTTTAACGGAAAGATATAAAATTGGAAGGCCTGACTATGGGAGCCATTTGGAATCGAACTGTGTTTTCCATTTTTTGATAAATAAATTACCTATTGAGTTAGAAGCGATTTTTATCACGTGACATAGACGTTTTTCAACCTTTCTTGAGTGGTTATTTTTCTTTCGCGCGGAAATTCTGTTCAAAACGTTCACTTTGATAATATTTTCTGAAAAATCTATTGCGTTTGAAAAAAAAAAAAAAACAAAAAAAAAAACAAAAAAAAAAAAAAAAAAAAACGGAAAAAACAGATTACATAGTTTCTGAACAACAACACCTGCTAATTCCATGCATTTCCGAACAAAAATAAATTAAAACTTATGTCATAAAGTTGCCCTTTCGGATTTGAGAACAGCCTTAATTTCTAACGGTGCTCTTATTACTACCATTGAAGCTGCTGTTGCTAAAACTATTATTATTGCTGCTGGTACTAAGAGAAACACACATTAATAGCATCTATTGCAATAATAATTGCAATATTATTATCATCATCATTGTGCATTCAGTAATGGTGGATATATTTGATGATTAATATAATATTGCTAAAGATAATAACGAAGAAACAGTTCCCTTCAGCAACCTAGAAAAACAGCCGATTCTTACATAGCTTCTTGCAGAAAACCATATATAAATTTCAAAACCGATTTCACGGCGTATTTCCCCAGTTCAAACTACATCACGCACAGTTAAAGTGCCGATGATCTGTATTCAAATTTAACTTCTCTCGTTGGCGCTTTTATTCACAGCTGTTGTTGCGGGGGCCCCAGATCATGTCACAATAGGGCCCTGCGTGACGAACCCCTTAAATTTCAAAATAGCAAGCGGAAGAAACGCAGTGCTTCTCAAAGTTTATTATATTTTCCGCGCAACTCACGAGTTCATAGACTTAAAAGAATAGAAAAAAGTGCGAAGAAACAAAGCTATAGGGCCTCCTAGGACTTGTTTAAAAATACACCCACGGAAACGCGAAAATCGGAAAAGAAAGGGGCACCTAACGGGTAACTCTCTCACAAGGAAAGAGTAATATTTTTGAAAAATAAAAAAATAAAGCAGGAAAAAGCTCGCTTTTTGACTAAAAAAAGCCTTCTTTTTTACAATACAGAGAGCCGAAGCGCTAATTTCAGTGTCAGCCCATTCAAAGACTCTGTGCTCTTACTACGTGTTTCTATATTTGGAAAGAGTTCACAGACATGGAAAGTCACAGAAGTCTTCGACCCCTGGGAGCATCTTCATTGATAAAATTCGAGTGATTTTGGTGAGTTTTGACGTTTTTGCTGTTTTGTTTGCGTGTCACAAGCACAGAAACAGATAGCTGAAGTTGTAGTTGTTATTCTGAGAGTGGTTGTGAAATTAAGGGGATAAGACAGATTGCGTCCTATACTGCTACTGAAAACACCTTTCTTTCTTTTTTTCTCCTTCTCTGTAAATAGACATAATAATGAATTAAACGATAATTTAGAATTTTTTTATAGTTTATTAAAAAAATAATTAAATATTCCTTTTTAAAATTATGTTACATTTGGAAGGAGTTCACGGATATGAGACGTTGCAGAAGCCTTCGACCTCCGAGAGCACATTCATTGATAAAATTCGAGTAATTTTGAGGAGTTTAGATGTTTTCACTGTTTGGTTTGCGTGTCACAAGCACAGAAACAAAAAGTTGAAGTCGTAGTTGTTATTCTGAGAGTGGTTGTGAAATTAAGTGGATAAGACACATTGTGTCCTAATAATGCTTTTCTAAAAACACCTTTCTTTCTTTCTTTTTTACAAAAAGACATAATAATGATTTAAACGACAATTTAGAATTTTTTTAATAGTTTATTAAACAAAGAATTAAATATTCTTTTTAAAAATTATTTTCTATATTTCCAAGAAGTTCACAGATATGGGAAGTTGCAGAAGTCTTCGACTTCAGAGAGCATCTTCATTGGTAAAATTCGAGTAATTCTGGGGAATTTAGATTTTTCGCTGTTTTGTTTGCGTGTCACAAGCACAGAAACAAATAGCTGAAGTTGCAGTTGTTATTCTAAATGAGAGTGATTGTGAAATTAAGTGGATAAGACACACTGTGTCCTATAATGCTACTCTAAAAACACCTTTCTTTCTTTCTTTTTCTCTAAATAGACATAATAATGATTTAAACGATAATTTAGAATTTATTTTTATAGTTTATTAAATAAAGAATTAAGTATTCTTTTTAAAAATTATTTTCTATATTTCGAAGAAGTTCACAGATATGGGAAGTTGCAGAAGTCTTCGACTTCCGAGAGCATCTTCATTGGTAAAATTCGAGTAATTTTGGGGGATTTAGAATTTTCGCTGTTTTGTTGGCGTGTCACAAGCACAAAAACAAATAGTTGAAGTTGTAGTTGTTATTCTGAGCCTGATTGTGAAATTAAGCGGATAACAGAGATTGTTCTATACAGTTATTGAGAAAACACTGCATTTTTAAAGGCATAGTATATAATAAAGAATTAATAATTTAGAAATTTGTGAGCATATCAAATAAAGTATTAAATGTTCTCTTTAAAAGTCAATAATTAATATAGATTTAGGAAATTTTGAATTTTGAAGTTTGCTTTCTCTCCTTTGTTTTCCACTTTTTCCCCCATCCTTTATATACATAGCCTCATAGATTTTGAAAATGAGGCCAATTACAGTTTGCATCACTTCATAAAAAAAATTGCCCCACATAGTTCAGTTATGATTATCTGCAGTGAAAAATTTCTATCTCTGAGAACATTTTTATTCCTAAAATTCGAGTATTTATGGGGAATTTTGATCTTTTTCGCTATTTAGTTTGTGTATCACAAGCACAAAAACGGATAACTGAAGTTGTAGTTGTTTTTCTAACATTTTTTGGATTAAAAGGATAACAAAGATCGTGTCAATTAGGACACGATCTGTGTTATCTGCGTACAGTTATAACTGTAAACAGCCCCCCCCCCCCCCCCCCAACACACAATCCTTTTTTTTATAAATAGACTGTTATATTCAGATTTTTCTTTTAATAGTTTATGTAATCAAGTTTTAAATCGTCTCTTTAAGATTTCGTAAGTTTTGAATTTGGAAGTTTCTTACTTTCTTTCGTCCCCCACCCCTCACCCCGCTTTTTAGGTGCGTTCGTAATTATATAAATACGTAGCACTTATAGTTGTTGTTCGGTCCGTCCGATTATAACAGAGCAAAAACTACCCACCCGAATGGTCTGAAATTTTAAATATATAATTGTTGCAAAATTTTGTCGAGATTTCAATAATTACAGAACCAGTCAAAAGTTTTCCGTTACATTACGGCCAACAGGAAAAAAATATTTCAAGTGCATTTTAATGATGTTTTAATCAGCCTTTCGAACAGAATGAAATTGATATGCACTTATGAAATGCACTAAAATATAGATTCAGTACAATATGCGATGCAAAACATATTTATAAAACTAGTTATAGTACGAACGCACCTCATTTGCCACGTTTGACGTGCAATTTCCAACTTGTTTTTTACAGTTTCCACATATATTTTTGAAAATGTGGTAATTACAATCTATAGTATTTTACAGAAACTTCTGCTTGACATGATTTAGTTATGGTTACGATTACCTACAGTGAAATTTTTTAAGACATTTTGCTTAAGAAAAACAATAAAAATTACTTTATGAACAATCAATATGAATAAGCAAAATAAATAAATACACATTCTAATAATAATAAAGCAAATTACAAGATACGTAAATTATTTGTAATAAAAATATAAATAACACTTCCGCAGGCAAGAAATAACGGAATAGTTCCGCTAAAGACAATGATATTTTATGTTCATTAATACTCAAGATAAGCAAAATGCACCCATAGAAGATTGTCACAAAGAAAACAAAAAAGAAAAAAAAATCAGTATTTACAAGAAGAGGTGTAAAATAATTAACTCTATGTTTTCATTTATTAAATTAATGTAATGAACATAAGTAATGTATATTAATGGAAAGACAGACGATAAAGTTGCCACAGAGATTTTTGAAAATGAGGCTATTGCAATTTTTAGTATTTCATAGAAATTTTTGCTTATGGTTACGATTACCTACAGTGAAATTAAAAAAAAAAAATAAAAGATGCTAAGAAATTTCGCATTTGAACATTCAATATAAATAAACAAAAGAAATAAATACACATTCTAATAATAATAAAGTAAACTACGAGATACGTAGGTTATTTGTAATAATAATAATAATAATAATAAAACTTCCGCAGAAAAGAAATAACGGAATAGTTGCGCCAAAGACGATGATATTTTATGTTTATTAATAATAGTCAAGCTACGCATAAAAATGCATCCGTAAACAGCTTAGTTGTTACTAAAAAAAAAAAAAAATCAATAATATTTACAAGACGAGGTGGTAAAATAATTAACTCTATGTTTTCATTTATTGAATTAATGTAACGAACATAAGTAATGCATATTAATTGAAAGACAGACGATAATCGTGTACAAATGAATTTTAATGCGTTTTGTTTACTAATAGGCTTATTCATCAAAAGTTCTTTTTTTCAGTAAGTTGTCACATTCATATTATAAAACAAATAAAAACAGAATAATAGAAATAACAGATTTAATTACTGTTAAGATCTATTAGCTAAAACATTAATAATTAGTTTTAATTAATATGAAGAAGTTTTAAATATAGGGCAAATCTTTTTAATTTGTAAACAGGTATTAATAATTATAAAAGAGAAACTGTTAATCATAATTTATCCTTGCGAGAGAGAAAAAAATGCTAACTAAATGATTAAATTTAAATATGGTTTCTTGAACATTACTTATTAAGTAAAAAAAAATGCGATAATTAATTGAGTTATTTCGGTAGTAATTTGTTAAACATAGAAAATAGCATTTTAAGCATTCCAGCAAAAGTGAATAATGGCTCATTTCGTAATTTATTTAAATTTCTAATTAATATATGTAATACTTTAATATATTTTTATTATCACTAGGGGGCTTGGCCCCCTACGAGCTACGCTCGCCAAAGCCCGTCCAGACACCGCAGACTCTAAATGCACGCTAATGTGATCCGCTTTAAAAAGATTTCGAAAGATTGAATTATAATTTAAAAAACAGTGGTGATCTCCCTATAAACGGATTTCTATTCACTTCTCTTTGATTGGGGAAATTTTAACGCCAAATCCGCTGCGGTACTACTTGATTAACCCGTCGACTAATTTCGCCAAATTATATAAATCGCCAAACCACTCGCCAAATTATACAAATTGACATAATTTTTATTTTAAATAACGAAAGAACAAATAAATTAGTACAACATTAATAAAAATACAAATAAAACGTCGAAATAAAAATAACTTGATCACGTAGACACGTGTAACAACATTTCAAAATAAGCTAATATAAAAGGAATTAAGTAAACAGAATCTTTGTCTCCCGGTATTTTTTAACAAAGCGAAAAGAAAGTTCTTTTAAATGAGACATTTTAAATTAATCGTTTTTAATCTGACGTAATTTTGACCAAACTATTCTTTCTCTTTTTAATATTCACGTGAAAATACTTGTGTTTGAAATAAAATATTATTTGCGCTTTCATAAGAAAAATAGTTGAAAAGTATCCTCCAAAATATCAAATAAATGTCTAGCGCAATTTGTAAATTTAAACCGTTTTGCAATATTATTTTGTGTTCATTTTATGTAATAACTGTAATGTGACGTAAATATGACGTAATTTCTCCTATTTAAGACTTCTAACGCATGTTAATAAATTTATTATTTTACAAATTCCTTTCTCTCTTAAAATTCACGTGAAATTATAGTTTTTATGACGTAATTTTTAATAAGTTCCTGCTTTTTGTACATAATTATTTAATTCTAATTCCAAATGTTTTTTTCTGTTTATAATAGTCACGTGTAAATAAATTTTTAATTTATTACACGTATAAATATATATATATATTTTTAAGCAAACATTGTTTCCGCTGTTTATACAGTTGGCAACAGTTTAAATTAATATCACTTTCTAAAATCTGTAAAAAATATCTCTCGAAATGCTGAAAATTTGAATTTAAAATAGATATAAAACCTCGAAAAATGAGTCGAATTAAAAAAATAAATCAATTCTGCACACCGGGAAATTATAACGTATAAAATGAACTAAAAATTATTAAATTCCGATGTATAGTTTTTGTTACTATAAAACTTTTTTAGTGGAACGATTTTGTCCAACTTTAGCATTAAATATCTCTTAAAATAATTCTTCGATTTGAAAACTGTCTGCATCAGCGTGTTTATCAAACATTTCTGTATAACACTACCGATTTTCATATTTTTGTATGCATTATTTTTCTTAATATTAACGAAGAAAGACCTCCGGTCACAAAAAATTCAAAACCGGCGGCGGCGGCGGCGGTGACAGCGGTAGTTACTTTTTTTTAGAATAGAGAGACACTTTGTGTTTCCATCTTTTAATTATTTTGCAGTCACTTTATAGAACTGGTTACTTTATAATAATGGTATTAACTTTAAGGTAAAAACTTTAAGAAATTGAAAAGATTTTTTTATAAGTTTTCAATCACTAATTTTTCAAAAACTAACTCTAAACTAGTTGCTCGAATTTGAAAAATATATAATATTTAAAAAAAAAAAAAGTAAAGGAATTATATAAGATTTTTAAAAAATTACTATTTTTTTTTTTTTTTAATATATATATTTCTTAAAAATGAATTGTTAAGTTTGGAATGTTTACGCAAATTTAGTTTGCATTTGTGTTAATATATACTCATATAATCTATTTCCTCAAGTAATTTAATATTTAGGATTTTTGGTAATGTATCTTAAAACCAAAACTAAAGTTGATAATTTTATCTCATATATTAACTGTAAAATATAAATAAAATTCCATCAAATTGAAAAAGACACATTTTTTCTTGTTTAAATTGCACAGCAGCGTTTATTATTATTATTATTATTATTATTATTATTATTATTATTATTATTAGTTTGAAAATTATACCATGAAACAGTTTCACCTGTTGAGTTTCCAAAAGCACGTAAGCAAGAAATTTTAGTAGATAATTTTTTTATTGATTTTTTTCCATAAATATTTACAGTTTTGATCTTTTTCTTTTTTTTTTTTTTTTTCATTTGTATTTGCATTTGCTTAATGCTGTTAAAAAAAAATTTAAAGATAACTATGTTCAAGCTTTTTTCCCTATATGAAAACCAATTATTATTTTGAAAATGTATTATTATTGTTATTATCTATATTATAAAGGACAAACATATCTGTGCGTAACGCATACGTCATTTTGCGAATGGCAACACTTTGAAATTTGAGATGAAATTTCGGTTTTGCAATTTTCGCTACTGCAAATTTTTAAACTTCTAAACATCACACATTTTCATTTTTTACACCTTCGTACAGGGAAAAAAATGTGCTTTTAAATTCAATTTGTTTGAAAGCTGTATCTCAATTTATTTCTGAGATAATAATTTGTCTGTAGTTTTTAATACAAATTTTGTAATGGTGGCAACTGAAGTACTCCACATTTATATTGAAAGTAAAGTGAAAATAGTCATGGTTTATTATTTTTATTGATTACATCCTTATTGATGCGATTTTCACATTACAAATAAAAGTAACTTTTTTATAATTTTTTAACAGAAAATGACGTTCAGACATTAAACAAAACACGCATTCTTCTTCATAAATCAGTTACATTTCAATATTTTTACATTACGCTGATACCGAGTTTGAAATTCTAGGCAAAATGATTCAGTGTGTGAAAATGATGTCATAATTAAAACAAAACGATAATTTTTTTTGATGAAACTATGACAACTAAAGACAAATTTCTGAATTTTTTTTTTTTTTTGCGGGTACTGAGATTAGAACTTAAAGTTTGTGCGAATGTTCACATGAAAAGTTGTATCGGACAAACGTGACTTTAAGTTTCATTACAATCATTAATAATTTATTGCGCGTTAAAATACTTTCAAATTGTGAATTTGAGTAGTGCGTATGTAAATTATGAGAATTTGAAAATAACGTACAGTTTAGATTTTATGGGGTAAAATTTTATGTGACAAAGCGAAATCCTTTTTACTGATTTTTCATCCCGTAAAAACAAACATAAGAGCCTCAATCGATAACTTCATCATAATTACTCATCTTGATTACGTATTCTAATACAGTTTAATTTTTCAATAATTTCAGCAGTTGAAGTTTGTGGAAATAATATTTTGGTCATTTTAGGTTAAAAATATCATTTGTTTTAAAAGTTAGACAACCAATGTAAGATGAATTTTTTATTTTTTTTATTGTAATTATTTTTGTATGTTTATTATAAATTCTATCTGGCAGTTTCTTTCTAACATTTTAGTTCGTCGAATTTCGACGGGTTCCAACTCGATAATATTAGTAGTAGTATTAGTAACATTGTTGTAATTACTCTAGTCTAACTTAAACTTCTTGCGAAGTGAATTATTTTTAAGCTAGTATTTAACATTTCTGCAGCATCCCATAAGATAACAAGTCGGAAATTGTACGCCAAACCTGGCAAATGAAATACGTCCGTACTATAAATATTCAGAACTTGGTGCAATAGCTGTTGCACCCTTATGCAAAAATGCATTAATACAAAATTTATTGCGATTCTATATATTAAATTCAGTAATATGGAAATAATAGGACTCCATCTTAAATATGAAGTAATCACTAGTGATGCAACGAATAGTGGTTTGGCCGAATAACCGAATACCGAATATTCGGCCAAGTTACAGCCGAATATTCGGCCTATTCGGCTGCCGAATAATGAACTTATTTTTGCCTAAAAACAAAATATAGTATGCACTATATGCACAATTCTTGTATATTTCACAATTAAAATGTATTGTTTTCTTTTTAAAAATTATTTATATACAAATTTTTAATTTTTTAAAGCATTATTTTACTCTGAAAAAATATTCGGCTATGTTCGGCCTAAAAATTGCCTCAATAATATAATTCAGCCCCCCCCCCCCCTCAAAAAATTCTTAGCAAAAGTTCCTCATCAGGTACTGTCTAGTTACATTTTAATAGATATTATGTGTGTTGTTGCTACATTTTAAAATAATGACAAAATTTTAAAAGTTCACAAAACAAGTTTCAGCTTTCAGATGAAATAAAGTAAAAAATAAGAAATCTTAATATCTTAAGAAAAACCACTGATAGAAAGGGTGAAAGGAAATATCCTCTAAAATGGTGGAAAGAAATCATTGTAGACTTTATAAAGCTCACAATTAACAAAATTTTTATTTATCTTTATTATTTTTTTTCTTTGCTGTCAGCAGTGAAGTCTCTATAGAAAGTGCCCCTCAATGTGAAGAAGTAAAAGAAATTAGTAATTTTCTTTCCCAGCCACTACTAGAAAGACAACAGTGACCTTTGGAGTGGTGGGCGAAAAATTCGGAAGACTTTCCAAACCTTTCACAATTAGCCAAAAAGTACCTTTCTGCACCAGGAAGTACCATATATTAGTGAGAGATTATTTTCAGAAGCAGGTAACATTTTAAAAAAAAAAGGAAATAGACTATTACCTGAGAATGCTGAATTATTATTATTTCTGCATCACAATCTACGTTTATTGAAAACATTTTAACTGTTTTTTAAGGCATTACAATGCTATTCTTGAAAAAAATATCCAAAACGTAAATGCATACTAATTAAAAGAATTTAGTATTCACATTTCTTTCATTATTTAATAAGAAATAGTAACAGACTTAAAAAAAATCACTTAAATTATATTTAACTTTTAAGCGTATTTTACTTAAAAAAAAACCCCCTGAAGTATTGCAACATATACGACTTAAATATTTTATACATATAATACATCTATATCTAATCAATCATATATTTATGTTCTTTATAGGTATAATTCAAAATATTATTGAAAGAAATATTTTTTTATGTAACAAGGGTTAAATGTTAAACTTCCCATTATGATAAAAGAAAATTTGAATTACCTTGTACAGCTGTATTAAAGCAATTTTGAATAGATTAATTTTAAATTTAACAGATTATGTTAGCTTATTACAGATACTTTTTGTACTTACTGATACAGCATAAAAAATTTTTAACATGATTCCTAAATTAGCCTCTTATATAAAAATGGGTAGATAAAACCCATTCGGAGTATAAAAGTTAATGGGAAAAGAAAGTGTTAGTTAATTTCAAATAAAATTTTCATTATATATGATGAATATAAATTTTCAAATTAAAAAGTTATACTGTGTAAATATAAAAACATTTATTACAGTATTATTCGGCCAAGGCCGAATAATGGACTTGATATTCGGCCGAAGCCGAATATTCGGCAGACTGGCCGAATATTCGGCAGACTGGCCGAATGGGCCGAATATTCGGCTTCGGCCGAATATTCGTTGCATCTCTAGTAATCACCATGGCGACCTAGAATCATTACCTATCACGGGATATCACTTAATTCATTACGTATGATAGGATTTAACAGAACGAGGAAAACTTTTATTGATATCTTTTTAAGTGTCGATTCGATTTTCTTAAAATTTGAAACGACTCGACAAAATTCTGCAATATTATATATATTCGACAAAATTTTGCATCGATTACATATATTAAGTTTCAAACCATTCAGTTGGGTAGTTTTTGCGCTGATGCGGACAGACGGACGAACCAGACGACGAGTATAGGTGCTACCTATTTATATAATTACGAACGCACTTAAAGACTAAGTGCTTGAGGATAGATTTCGGCATTAAATTTTGACTCATCCAAATTTTAGATCTGTTGCAAATTTTTCATTTCTTTGTCAGTATAAGTATGTGTACTTCGATAATGTCAATTGAAAATAAAACAGAACAGAAATACACTCTCAAAAATAATTGTAAATTTACGTGTATTTTACCGTAAATTTACGGAAAATGTCCCTATTTTCAAATAAACGGTCAAATTCAGTAAATTTTATGTTTTACAGACATAACCCGTTTATCTGAAGGCAAAGTCTGTTTATCCAGGAGCAAAGACCGTTTTTTTTTATGTGCCTTTCCCTCGAATCTCTGCTGCAGTAAAATTACTGCAGCAATTTTTTTACAGTGTAAACTAGAAGGACTTAAAATTAATTTGTTAGGTATTAATAAAACATTTTAAATAAACAAATTTGGATGATAATTTCTTTGTGACTGTTTCCATTAAAAAAAATGAATTGCCTTTTTTAAATTTGAAATTTAGAACAAAGGGAAGCATTTTCAAACGGGTATATGTCATTTATACATCCTATAAATCCAAAGTTAGCTATTTCAATAATAAAGCTTGATTTATATTTAAAGTCAAGAGGTAAATAAACACGTTTTTTAACCATTTGGAAAAATGGTTATTGTCCTCGGTCAGGGTAGGAAATCAAAAATATATCTGAAGCGTTTTATTAGTTGAATCCCGCATTTTATTCGTGTTCTGATTGGTCTATATAGTAATCTGTATTTCCCCTTTACTTTTAACAGAGATGGATATTTCTGTTGCCACTATGACAAAAAAGTAATAAAAACTACAAAAAACTACAAAAATTACTCAGAAACAAATTGAGATACAGCTTTCAAACAAATTGCATTTAAAAGTACATTTTTTTTCCTCTATACGACGGTGTAAAAAGTAATATTGTGGGATGTTTAGAAGTTTAAAATGAAATTTCATTTAAAATTGGTCCAGGAATATTAATGTTTAATCCATGGAGTACGTAATGTATGACCAGCTCCGTAGAAGTTTAAAAATTTACAGTACCGAAAATTGTAAAACTGAAATTTCTTTTAAAATTTGTTCATAATGGGTCCAGGAATGTTAATGTTTAATCCATGGCGTACGTAATGTATGATCAACTCCGTGCGATTTTTTATGTCTTAAATTTTAGTCTTTGAAAAAATCATTTTCCAAATGATCGTTATAATTTGTTAAATTGCTTTTTTTTTTTTTTTTAAAGGTTCTGAAATTTAAACAGGCTACTTTCTGATACACTTTTCAATTAATTTTTGTTTCCAAACGTTTCAAACTAGCAGTTGTTCTTATTAAGAAACTATTTAATGAAACTTTTTTTGCGGTAAAAACAGAACAATTTTCAAAAATACTGTAAAAGTTGGCGTTTTCAACCGAGTTTTTTGGATGCGACAGAGCGGAAAAGAAAAAAAAACTGCCGTCCGGATACAACAATCGCTAATAAATAAAATGTAATTCATTTATCGAAAAATGAAAACAAAAAACTGTTCGGTTTCAAATCACTCCAATAGTCATTTCTGCAAATATGGATCCGTTTAAAAATGAGTCAAAGTTTCTCGTTTTGCGGCAGGATTTTTTTTTTTTCTTTTTGCAAAAGTATTCTTTTTTGCTAAAAGCGGTTCGCTTTTAACTTTTCATTTCTTTGACCAAATTAGTACGTGATTCTTGCATAATATTCTTTAAAAAATTATAAATAAATAAATTAGAGAAACAATGAATAATTAGAGAACGAATAAAACCTACGTTTAACCCATTAGTGCGCAGCTTTGCATATATACAAACAAGAGTGTTTTTAATTTAATAAATTTTTTTTATTCGTATATACCTAATTCAAATCGGAAAATTAAAATAGCAATATCTGCTTTAATTAATACCAGGCATTCCGTATTTAAATAAACCGAAATTAACAATTGAAACTTTCTGATGTAAAGTCAGATTCTCTGAACTACGTAATTTCTAGATCGTATTCTATCATGGGAATTAAAGGGTTAAATGTTAAGTTTTATAAAATAAATAATTATATAAAATAAGATATTTGGAGACATACTTCTTAAAATATTTACTAATTTGCTATATTTTAGCGTAAAACAGCCACACGACAGTAGTTTTTACTTATATTGCAGATGTGCAACAGAAGAAAAGATTGAGGTATTATATGAAAAATGTATCTCTGATTTTTTTAATTATTTTTCCTGTATAATAAACCTTTCAGAGAATCATATATAATTTTTTCGAAACAAAATAAAAAATCTCACATTTAAGAGTTAAGGGTGGTTAGTCAAATCCAAACTGCTTATTTTCTGACTCATTTTTAATTCATTTTTGCTCTCAAACGCATCCAGTTGGCAGGTTCTCTTATTTAGGAACTATATAATGTGCCGTATTGGTCGATGTTTTGATAAAGGCAGAATATATTTCAAAAAATTCCTTCAAAGCGGGCATTTTGAACCGAATTTCCCGAAGCGATAGTGCAGGAAACGAAAGGAAATGGTCGTACTGAAAAAATAATTGCTTATCTAATTAATTGAACGAAAAATAAAAACATAGGTCACTTTATAAATCTCTTCAAAAACCACGTCAGCAGATTTCATGTTTTTACTTTTAAAAATGAGTCTGAAAATGTGTCAGAAAATTTCGAGTTGTTGAGCTTGGAAATATATTTTCGGTGGACGTTTAAAAAATGTCTTTTAATTTTCATCACAGAGACATGAATTTTTATGGAAATATACATTTCACCGTAAGTATATAGAACACCTTAAAAGAAATTTTGAACATTATTATAATTTGAAGATTAAAAAAAAAATTAACACGAAATTTTTAAATGCTCCAGGTGTCTTGAGTTTTTAGATATTGCCTCAATCTTGCATTTTAATTACTTAAAAAGTCTATTTCAAAGAAATCTGTGCATCGATTATTTAATCCCTTGAATAGTTAATTTTTTAGAGATTTTTTTCTGAATTCCATATCGATTTTCATCAAGATTTTGCCTTTTAATAAGTTAAAAATCAAACTTAATTATCTTAATGAAGTCGAATTTTCAAATACATGCACGGTTTCTTTTAAAGTAATATCAGGATTCTTTCCTTACCAATTTCATGAATTTTGATCGAAAGTTAAGACGCATGGAGCATTTCAAAAATCTAAAAACGTTGAAAAATCAGTTTTGAGAAAAACCGATTTAAATAAAGTAGGGTGAGGTGGGGTAATCATGACCAGGGGGTAATTATGACCGCCGTCATATTGGAGAAAACTGTGATGGTAAAATTTTGTTTCAAGCTTAGATATTAACCTCATAATGTATATTTCATCTTGGGTAATCTTTATTACAAGTCTGAAGCCTTTTTTAGATCCGAATAGCAGTTTGAAACTAAGTCTATAAAATTTTTGATAAACGGATTTGTTACTTTGGAGTTCAAAGTGGTCATAATTATCCCAAACAAATGTGTATTGGTAAATATAAAGAGAAGATATAGTGGTCATAATTTCCTCACTAGTGGTCTTAATTAGCCCAAACTTATGTGATTGTGAGTTTTTGGTGGGGTAATTATAACCACCCTTTTAACTTTAAAAGAAAAACAGCTATGAGAATTAAAACTTTTAAAATGTGTCCTTAAAGGATCAAAGTTACTTCCTATGTACTAAAAACAGCACTTTTCCAAATAGAAATAAGCAGAAAAAAATAACAAAGTTGAAAATGTAAAAAGTGGTCATAATTACCCCTCCTGACTATATACCTAAAGGGCCGAAAAATTGTCTATGTGCAAAAATTTTACGCTTGTAACTTTGCGAAAAGTATCTGCATACGCGGTTTTTTTTTTTTTTTTAATTATTATTATTTTTTTTTTTCAAATGACTCAGAACAAACTGAAAAACAATAATATGTACAAAAATAATTTTCGATTTTCGGGTCGAATTTTGCTCAAATAAAGGTCCACGCTCCCCTTAAAAAATTTGTAAATCAACATCCTATTTTCTCTTTTAAAACAAATTTGATGGCATTTTTTGAGCTTGTTTCACTTAAATGTATTGCGAAACGAATTATTTTTAAGCAGGGATATAGAATTTCAGCATCCCATAAATCAAAGGTAAGCGCTTAAGCGTAGATTTCGGTAATCATCCTTGATTTATGCAAAGTCAGTAGGCGAACGAACAAATGCTTTCTTTTGTTAACTTTTGCAAAGAAACAGTTTCTTTTACTGTTTTACGGGCTAAATTTGTGCTCCCTTATTCAAGAAACAATGGAACATCGAAGCATGTGACAAGGGAACGTCGGAAAACTCTGTTCCAGTCTTGCCGGAAGATGCTTGTTGCCAAACTTAGAATAACAAAAGAAATTTAATTACGCTTAAAAACTTTTCTTTTCTCCTTTAAAATGGATCACAGTTAAGCGTGCTTTTTTTATATGAGCAGAGAACCGTAGGGGTATCACATGACAAAGACTAATTTGATTCACTCAGAATAAAATGCAAATAAACAAGTAATATAAAATAATAATAATTAAGTCAATTCCAACTTAGGCCAATAAGAGAATTTTTTCTCCTATATAAAACTAAAATTAATTAATTAAATTTAATTAATGAATTAATATTTAAAAAAGCTGTATTAACATCAAGTGTCATCCACTACAAGTTTTAAAAAATGTATTTGAACTTGAGTGGATGTAAGTATGGACATAAGTATTTTATTAACGATTGAAAATTTGAATAAAATTAATTAATTTAATTTAATTAATGAATTAATATTTAAAAAAAAAACTGTTTTAACATCAAATGCCATCCACTACAAGTTTAAAAAAAATTATTTGAACTTGAGTGGATGAATAATAAGTATTTTATTAACGATTCAAAATTTGAATAAGGGAAAAAATTTTCTCCCATATAAAACTAAAATTAATTAATTAAATTTAATTAATGACGCATTAACAAAATTTACAATATCTCGTGACATAATTCCCGTATGTCTAAAAATGAAGTGTCAAAATATTCAATATTAAACAAGATTTCATTTAATATTTTAAAAAGAAAATAGATTTTTTGATCAATTTTGAGGTAAACTATCCCCTTAATGTCAAATGTTCAGGCTATTTTCAAAAGATCATTTAAACATTGGTTAGGTTTTCATAAAAAAGGGAAAATAAATTATAACTGAAAGACGGCTTGGTTTTTTGAGATAGAAATTATATGCTTCAGAATGAAAAATTCACAGAAAAGAAAATAATATCTTTTGTTGCCATTTTTTTCACAGTGTACTACTTAGAGATTCATATAAAATTGTAATATCAGTAGACTTATTTAAAATGATTTACATTATCAAAAGAACATAAGATATAATAATAAGAAATGCCATTCTTTGCAATTCGTTAAACATGTTCCTGTTTGAGGAAAATTCACAAATAAAAGTAAATCATGAAAATCAATAGATAAATCATTGATGTTGCAAAATATCGAGGGAGGAAATGTAAAATATACTTAGATCTGAATTCTACATCAGACGATTAATGTCGACTGATCAAGATGTTTTCGCGCGCGAGGGGGAAATGTAAAATACAATTGTCTTGTCGTTGCCATTCAGATAAACATTAAATTTATTATTAAAGCTATTAATCATAGTATTTATGAAGTGTATTTAAAATATTTTAATTTTTAAGAATTTTTTTTTTTAAATTTTGGTAAAATCTAAGTTTTTAAAAATTACTTAGTAATTAAAAGAAAAATGCATGTTTTTCTTACACATATTTAAAAAAAGTACGATATATTTTATGTTTAAAAATTTTAATGAAAATTTAATTAATAAAACTCGATTATTTTAACTAAATGATTTATTATTGCATTTAAATAACTGTTAACTTTTATTAAAATTTTAAAGACATGTTAATAAAATATAGCTTTTAAAAAAATTTATTAAACTTATTTCATAATTATTTCTTCTTCTTAAAAAAAAAGAAGAAGAAGAAGATTAAACTTTATCTGCTTCATTTTCTTGTTTAGCCTTCAAAATTTAATCTAATATATCACATATCTCTGATAATTAGTGTGAAAATTTTTATAGCTAATCTTTCTGTTGTATTTTTGAACCGGTTTCTAGTTTAGCATGTCATGTTTAAACAATTGTCATATTACATACTTCATTCATTTCATCTAAAAAGAATAATAACAAGAATATGACACAGGAATAATTAAATAATGGTCACTATGCTTACTGGTATTGAAACTTTATCACGAATTAACATGTTTGGACCTGGCGTCCTGTTAATAGTACATGACATTTCATTGGGTAATATTTTGCAAATATTTTTGTTAGTATCTGCATGTTGTAATGCCATACGTTTATTATTGTGATTTAATTTATGTTTCAGCGACAATAATATTAATAATAGTTTGCTTAATTATCTTTACACCCGTTGGCGATTTAATTTCAAACATATGTTTCACTTTTTACATTTAAAATAGGGGCTACTTCTGAGAATGAATAACTTCTGATAAAACATTAAAAAAAAAAAAAAAAAAAAAAAAAAAACAACTAGAAAATTGTTATTTTTGTTGAATCCTGTTGTATACGACATTTTCCAAACCTCGTTAAAAATTTCCTCTTTAGCCTATTGTCACATAAATAGTAGGCAAAATAAATTCGTTAGATTTCAGTGAACCTTAATTTGTGTGATTTGGAAAAATGCATTTAATATTATTTACGTGGAAATATATATATTAAAAAAAAACCCCTAGAAAGTCGTTTTGTCTGTTGAATTCTATGTTGTATAATACGGTATTTTCCAAACCTCTTCCTACCAGTGGCCGAGAGGTTCTGCTCTCGAAGCTGGTAGACGGGACGGGAGGTGCTGGGTTCGAACCCAATCGCACCCGTCGGAGTTTTCCGTGTTTTTCTTTGAACCTTGGATTTCCTTGTGTAAATATGGGTTAGGTTCCCCTACAGTTTTAAGACCCCCCCCCCCCCCCCCACATACACACACACAGAGGGCACTCTCCCCATTCGGGCCTATATCACTCGTGTTGATAATTGGCCGTCACAAAAACAACACAACTCAACCCAAACTCTTCAAAAATACCTGCTTAAGCTTAACTTAACTTATTGTCATACGAATAGTACGCAAAATAATTATATTCGTTAGACTCCAGTGAACCTTCATTTGTGTGATTTGGAGAAATACATTTAATTTTATTTACGTGATTTTGTGTTACAAGTCATAGGTTCCATTTTTATTTTGTATAGTGTCAATGTTATGCATTGAAACTAAATTTATTAATTTAATTTGAGTACATTGGAAATAGATGATGAATTGTAATTATATAATGGTTATATATGTATGTATGTATAGAAGAAAAACTAGAAAGTTGTTATGTCTGCTGAATGCTACGTAGTACATTTTCCAAACCTCTTCAAAAATGGCTCCTTAGCCTATTGTCATATGAATAGTACGCTAAATAATTATATTCGTTACATCCCAGTGAACATTAATTATAATTAGTACTGTGAAAATTAAGATCGAATTATTAAAACGGTGAAAAATTAAGAGTAAATTGGTGAAAAATTAAAAGTGTACAGGTTTCGTTTACACAGGGTTTACAGAGCACAGTAAAACCTGTAAAACAAAAATGCTAAGGAATAGTAAAAAATCCCGTTTTACACAGATACACCTGTGTAACAAATTTCTCCAAATCACACAAATTAAGGTTCACTGGAATCTACCGAATATAATTATTTTGCGTACTATTCATATGACAATAGGCTAAAAGAGGCATCCCACACTAAGGCGACACATAAGACATATGTCGCTTGAATTCGCTGGAAAAACTGGTTTAAAACAGGTTTGAAACAACTTAGTTCTTTGTTTCGACCGGTTTTTGCGCTACATGTCGCTTGTCGCCTTAGTGTGGGGTGCCCCTTAGGAGCCATTTTTGAAGAGGTTTGGAAAATGTAGTCTAGGCAGGTAGATTTGTAAGGTATTCCTTTGGAAGGCACCATAAAATTTTCCGTTATAGATAGGTACCGTCTTTACAGGTTTTACTGTATTAAGTTCCATTCGATGCAAACTAACGAAAACCATGGCAGGCCCAGGAGATCCCTGGTTCGAATCCTGATCCGGACATTTTTCGCCCAGTTGGAAATTTACACCTAAAAGCATGGTCCTAAAAGAAATGTAAAAGAATTTGTGCAACATGAAAAATCGGGACTTTTGGTGTCCTGCGCAGTGGCTACGCGGGACAGGTCTTGGAGCTAAAAAAAAAATCGGAACATACCGCGTAAATCGGGACATCTAGAAACACTACTCACGAGAGAAATGGTAGCTCTCCCGCTGCTTGTCGTGTAAGAATTTAATGGTACTTTTAATAGCTCAGGTTTTGATATACGATTGAAAACAATTTGCGCAACACAGATTTTACTGCATTAAGTTCCAATCGATACAAACTAACGAAAAACGTGGTCTTAAAAGAAATTTAAAAGGATTTTGTGCAACATGCAAAATCGGGATTTTTGGTGTCCCGCGCAGTGGCTACGTGGGACAGGTCTTGAAGCTACAAAAAAAAAAAAAAAAAAAAAAAAATCGGGACATCTAGCAACACTACTCATGAGAGAAATAGTAGCTTTCTCGCTGCTTGTCATGTAAGAATTTAATGGTGCTTTTAATAGCTCAGGTTTTGATATAGAATTGCGCAACACAGCTTTTACTGCATTAAGTTCCACTCGATTCAAACTAACGAAAAACATGGCGTTAAAAGAAATTTAAAAGAATTTTGTGCAACATGCAAAATCAGGACTTTTGGTGTCCCGCGCAGTGGCTACGTTTGACAGGTTTTAGAGCAACAAAAAAATCGGGACATCTAGCAACACTATTCACGAGAGAAATGGTAGCTCTCTCGCTGCTTGTCATGTAAGAATTTAATGATATTTTAATAGCTCAGGTTTTGATATACAATTGAAAACAATTTTCGCAACACAGATTTTACTGCATTAAGTTCCACTCGATGCAAACTAACGAAAAACATGTCCTAAAAGAAATTTAAAAGAATTTTGTGCAACATGCAAAATCGGGAATTTTGTTGTCCCGCGCAGAGTGGCTACGTGAGACAAGTCTTGGAGCTACAAGAAAAAAAAAAAAAAAAAAAAAAAAAGGGACATCTAGTAACACTACTCATGAAAGAAATAGTAGCTCTCTCGACGCTTGTCATGTAAGAATTCAGTAATATATTAATAGCTCAGGTTTTGATGTACAATTGAAAACAATTTGCGCAACACAGATTTTACTGCATTAAGTTCCACTCGATGCAAACTAACGAAAAACATGGTACTAAAAGAAATTTTAAAAAAAAATTGTGCGTCATGAAAAATTGGGACTTTTGGTATCCCGCGCAGTGGCTACGCGGGATAGGTCTTGAAGCCCCAAAAAATCGGTACATCTGGCAACAATAGTCTAAAGTGAAATTGTCGAATTTAAAAAAAGATTTCCCACATTTATGTGCGCAAATGCACGCACAATAAATAAACCTCCTCTTTAGACGACGAAATAGCCCACCAATTATCCCGGATTAAAGAGATTCTCATTCTTCGGAGACGATAGTTAAATCCCGTCATAAGCTGCCGACAGAAGCGAAGTTCAAATCATCAACTTTACTCACGTTTTCGCTATATTTAAACATCGGAGAAAAGAAGGGGCTCAACAAAAAACGCAGCAAGGAGTAAAAAATAAAATAAAAGTGGAAGACATCTTATTGTTTACCTGACAGTAGATATACAGAGCTAAGCAAAGGAAAAAAGCCTGAAAATAATTCAAGATAAAAAACTCGGGGAGAAAAAACTAAATAGACTCGGCTTTGCGTTTCTTGGGTTTTATCCCCTGATGAACGATTTAAGTTGAGCTTAGGCAAGCAAGCACTTCTCTGAGGATGGACTTAGTTATAATTAGAAAGGGGTGTACGCCATCGCCTTGGAAAAGGGGGTGGAGTCGGTTTAAATTAATTTGGTTAATTTGAGGACAGATTAAAATTAGGCGGAAAATGAAAGAAGTGTAACTGCAGCTTAGGTTTTGGGATGATTGTTCAGATTATAAAGAAATTGGGATACAGATTTTTTTACAATCCAACTAAAGAAAAAGTGTTGACATCAGAGCCCCACACCCTGACCCCGGTTAGGGAGTTATGGAAACGACATTATTGAATTTGTGGCAATGCTGAATTTATAGATAAATTCTCTGGGAATGATTTTGCAGTTCCGGTGTGTATGTGTGTGTGTGGAGGGGCGGCAATGTGCTCTTCTAGACCATAAAGAATCAGAAAAAACAAAATCTTCTGGGAACTGTACCCATGATCACTTGTAGGGACACAATTTGAGGGAAACTAGGGGGAGGGGGGGGGGGGTGCAGTTGATCCTCTCAAAGAATTTTATATTTCAGAAAATTTATTAGCCATCACAGGTCAACCCGCCCCCCTCCCCCCCCCCCAAAAAAAAAAAAAAAAATCGGAAATTGTGCAAGAGATAAAATAACTTGTCAGATTTGATTAAAATAAAAACATTAGCATTAAATAAACACTTTAAACACAGAAATGAACAGTTATCAATATTGTTACAGTGTATTGTTACAGTAATTTAGCTTCAGCTCTAACTTCATTTTTAAAATTGATATTTCTAACACCTTCTCAAATTAAATGAACAAATTTTATACTAGTACAGATTCGGCTAGCAAATTTTAGCTTAAGGGGGCTGGTCACTCAGCTTCCGATTTCCCCTCACTAATGTAAAGTCTATGGGCATTGGATGCATTCGTATATTAAAAATATCTCCTCGGAAAATTAATATTTTTAACTTCTATTTTTTGTGTACACTTCCCTAAAAGATATCTCTTTTTTTCTTAGTTCTCAAAATATTTCTATAAACTTAATTTTATATGAAGTGTTAAAATCTTACTCACAGTTCGCCCGCTTTTAACACATAAAATATTAAATTCAGACTAGATTTTAGAAATATTTTGAAAACTAAGAAAAAAAAGAGACATCCTTTAAGAAGAGTACACAGAAAAAATATGTTAAAAATATGAATTTCCCGAGAAGATATTTTAAATAAACGAATGCATTAAAAGTCCATAGACTTTTAATGCATTCTGACCTTACGGAGGAGAATTAAGAAGCAGAGTGACCAACCCCCTTAAAATATAAAAGAATTCATAAAATACTAAGGAGTAAATACGTTTTAGTAGCATGGGTACATTGTTTTACACAACAGATAACATCTGTTCATTGAGGAAAATATCGATCCGATGAAACAAAGGGATCTCATTCGACGTTCACACTATGATGTCACCCTGTGTATTGGATACCATTGGTCCATTGTTTATCTGGGTCGAGATATCTGTTATTAAAGGCTTATCTACTCCACGAACATAAAAGTTATCGCACTTCAATATGAGAGGCGTTACTTTTTCCATATTTGTTTTTGACCGAACAATTTCCAGGCCTTGATAAAATATTTTGCCAATACGTTCGGAATCGAGAACAATTATCTATTACGTACGCTGACTGACTTTTAATTAATTAAATTATCATTCGGGCAGAGGAATGTTAATTTAAAGCAGGTGTCTTTATTCTATGTATGTTTTAGGTGTGGCTTGTAATTATGTCCACGTGATAAAGGCGAAGTCGCGATTGTCAAAATGCAGGGTAGTTCGTAAAGAATAGTTGATTATTATTTTATGAAATGCATTTAGAATCATGCCACTTACATAAAAACGCAACCCAGTGATCGAAATCGGTGTAAGATAGTTTGATGAAGTGCGCAAATGGCATTGAGCACTGACCGATTAATTGCTAAATCAGCTTCCAATTTCATTGATATTTTCCATCAATTCTTTTTCAAAGGGAGAGGAAAGTTGGTGTATGTATACAGATCACGTTGGTAAATAATCCGTATTATCTGATTTCAGATAATTATGCTTTTTATGGCAAAGTTGCAGCTTAGAAAATTCTTCGGATCTTTGAACATTTTTGTAGTTCTGTTTCTGTTTATATGCATAATTTAAGTTGTTTAAAGTTGGCTCGTTTTATAACGTTTGTGTCAAATTATTATTATTATTACTGAAGAATTCAAGAAGCATGCCACTTACATAAAAACGCAACCCAGTCATCGAAATTGGTGTAAGGTATTTTGATGAAGTGTGCAAATGGCATTGAGAAACGACCGATTAATTGATAAATCAGCTTCCAATCTCATTGATATTTTTTCCATAAATAGTTTTTTCAAAAGGAGAGGAAAATTGATGTATCTATATATATTAGTGAATTAATCCACATTATCTGATAGGTTTTTTTTTTTTTTTTTTTTTTTTTAATATATATATTTTTTTAAGGTTAACTTTTGCTAAAAAAATTCTTTGAAATAACAGACAAATCTTTTAATTCTATTTCTGTTATTTCTTTTTCTTTTATTATTATTATTATCTTGTGTTGTATTCGCGCAAACTCACTTTGGGGAGGAGGGGACAACACAGTTTAAACTCAAACATGTACTATTTCTGATTATTTAAATGCAATTTGATTTGTCCAGTATTATTCTTTTAGACGAAAGTCAAATTCCATTTTCTTACGAATTTGCATGTAAATGTCTAAAATTTCTCTGTTTTCTTATTATTTTAACTATTCTAAAAAACCAGACGAAAACCAAGAGGCACTGTTAAAGGTTAAGAACCGGGGGGAAAAAAAAAAAAAAAAGGAGAGAGAGAGAGGATACTTAGAAGCAATTTGTATACGATGGTTAAGTAATTCGTATACGATAATTAAAAACATTCGTAAAGAAATAGTTGGTTACAACTTCAAACGAATTCGGGGGAATCATGCCACTTACATTAAAACTCAAATCTATGATCTAAAACGGCGCACAGTGGTCCCAAATCGTTATTATGTGGCCAAAAATCAGAAAATCGAAGTTTCATATTTCGAAATGAAATAAACTCCACAGTATTTAGAAATATCTAAAGATTTATATTCTTTAATATTTTGGTTTTATAAGCTCACATGAATTCGCCTTGCTTACGAGAAGTTAGGAGTTTTGGGCGTTTTCTGCTGCTGCATAGGCAAATTCGCTGCATTCACACCCTAACTAAGACCTTTTCAGATAGTTTGTCGTTTTTTTCTTTGCACTTCTCTGAAACAACATTAAATTACATATTTAATTTAATTTTTCAATTGCAAAAATCTCAAAAATAAAAAAAAAGAGGAATTTTTTTTTTTTTTTTTTTTTTTTTTTTTTTTTTTTTTTTTTAATACATAGTTTTAAGGAATTTTTGTACATAAAAAGTGATATGTAAAAAAAATCCTTCCGAGTGCCTCGGACTTTTATAGTACAAAATGTAGAATGAACCTTCTAAAATCATATCCCAAAAGATTTATTGCGACTTTGTGAGAACCGGTAGTTTGAAGTTGGACATTGGATATTGAAAGTATTAGCCCAAAATCAGTAATCGGGTTTAAAATCAATCTAATTTTCGCACTGACCCAAAATTGTCATTGTTTATATAATGCAACATTCTAATTAACGTAACACTGTCAATTTCATTTTTTTAATTCGCGGGGGAGGGGGGAGGGGGGTTAAGAGTTGGGGATATTTTTTATTTATATATATATATATATATTTATTTGCTTGTGCAATTTTTCCCTTGCTTTTTTCGTTTATATCAAAAATAATATTAAAACTTGACCTTATTTTAAAGAGTACATATTTAAAGTTCAGTTTATAATATAAACATCATTCAAGGTTTTAAATTTCCTGACTATTTGAAAAGTATATTTTACCTATTTACAAATAAATTTTATTAAATATATTTTTTAATTTTCACGTATCGTCATATAAACCTATTGTAAAATTTTTTTATTAACGATATTTTTTTTATTACATGAATGTTAATTTATTTATATTAATTTATATGCACATTTAAATTTTAATGAATACTTTAATGTAAACACTTATTTATATGGATTTCATACTTATTTACATTTATTCTCATTAAACAAAGAATCAATCTCGTAATACTTTTTAAAGAATATGTACAGTACATACTTTGCGCTTTTACTGTTCCAGAGATATGTGTTGACCTGAAACTGATATGGGTTTAGAAGTATTACTCCGCATTAAGTAGTCAATGGGCTCTCGTCATTTCACACCCCCACCATCCCTATGTCTGATGCTCATTCATCCCCTACCCCTTCTTCCTATGGAAGAGGAGAGCTTCCTACACATTCTCTGAAGAAAACCAGAGAATGTAATTTCTTTGAGAAAACATTAAAAAGCGGAAATTGCAAATATACTAGAAAATTAATAGGTAATTATCTATTTAAGGGTGTATTCCAATCCAAACTGCTTATTTTCTGATTTATTTTTAAATTCATTTTTGCTCTGAAACGCATCAAACTGGCAAATTCTCTTATTTAGAAACTACATGATGTGCCGTGCTTGTCGATATTTTGATAAATGCAGCAAATATTGTAAAAAATGCTGTCAAATTTGGCGTTTTGAACCGAATTTTCCGAAGCGGGAGATCTGGGAATGAAAAAAATGGTCATACTGAGAAAATAATTGTTTAAAAATCAAATTCTAATTAAATGAGTGAAAAATGAAATCACACGGCCTCTTATACATCTATTTAAAAATCACCTCAGCAAGTTTCATGTCTTTTCTTTTAAAAATGAGTCTGAAAATGTCTCAGAAAATTTCGAGCTGTTGAGCGTGGAAATACATTTTTTCGAATACACTCTTAATATTACCAAAATAAAGTAACAAAGACGGATTCTTCATTTTTTATTGGAATTTCAAAGGTATTATTCTCTGTGTAATAGAGAGAGGCAAAAGAAGGGGGGGGGGGAGGCGAAAATTTTGAAAGTAATCTAATTAATGAATTGAATGATTTTATTATTAATTCATAGTAAATAGATGTCAAAAACTTAAAAAATGGTAATAATATTTTTAGATTTTCTGAGCAAATGGAAAAAGGAGATAGATTTCACGTGTATGCGTGTGTGTGTGTGTGTGGGGGGGGGGGGGCAAAATTTAGCTGGTTGATTATTTATGTATTTTATTGATTGCTAATGCTCTTTATCGTTACTTTGCAATAACATTAAAAAGGGGAAAAAATGAGATTTTAATCTGTATATTTTCAGGGAGAGAGGGGGGGGGAAGGTTAAAATTTCAGGGGAGACTGAATTAGATGATTTGTCTTTAAAAAATCAAAATATGCACCATAATCAAAATTGGAAAATCTCATTCTTGTAAAAGAAAACCTGTAATAAAAGAAAATTAAAATTTAATAAAAACTTGTCCCCTCTATTGCGTCTCCCCCCCCCAATCTCCTCCCCCGGAACCCCAATTACATTTAGTTTAAGTTCACAATGTAATATCATTTAGAATGTTATAAAATTAAAAATGAATCATATTCAACCACTAGGAAAGCCAGAAATGATTTTTGGTCTCTTGATTGCGATTTGGGACCACTGTGCGGCGTAAGAAGTTTTGATAGAAGTCGCAAATGGCATTAAGAATTGACCGAATAATTAATAAAACAGATCCTCCCACCCCTCATTTTTTCATTGACTCCCCCCCCCCTTTTAAGGCTGTTTTTAACTGCTCTGCTCAAAAGCGCAAAACGTTTTGACACATTTACAAATTCATTTTTTAACGGAAAGGTATAAAATTGGGAAGCCTGGCCATGGAAGCGATTTCGAATTGAACTGTTTTTCCGTTTTTTGATCAATGCATTACCTATTGAGTTATAAGCGAATTTGATCACGTGACAAACACGTTTTTCGCTCGCTCTTGAGTACTTCTTCTTCCTTCGTGCGGAAATTCTGTTCAAAACGCCTATTTTGACACTATTTTCTGAAATATCTATTGCGTTTGCAAAAAAATGCAAAAAACAGCTCAATTACATAGCTTCTGAACAACAACACCAGCTATTTTCATGCATTTTCGAACAAAAATAAATTAAAACTTATGTCAGGAAGTTGCCTTTTTGGATTTGAGAACACCCTTAAATGAATGGAAAACTACGGTATTTATACAATACAAATTTCATCAGTACAGTATCTGTATTTCATACAGTATGTCATATAGTAAGACATATTAAAAGGAAAAACTTAGTTATAATCAAAACTAAAGATTTCCACTTTACAAATCACTGTTTGATTTATCATCAACTAGCCAGAAAAAGTCATTAATAAGTTCTGTATAATATTCGACTTACAATGAAGTAGAAATTTTTGAAACATCAGTCAATAACAATATAAATTAAGGGCAAGGCCAAGGCTAACGAAAAAGACAGGCTACCGCGGTGGGTCCGATTCTTCTTTTTTTACAGACCGCTGGAGTCACGTGATGCTCCTTTCGCACACCTTCATTGGTGCATTCGAGCATCACGTGACTCCAGCGGTCTGTAAAAAAAGAAGAATCGGACCCACCGCGGCAGCCTGTCTTTCTCGTTAGCCTCGTTAAGTCGGGCAAGGCTTGATTACGTAAGGTTGAATGGGGCAGTTGAAACGGGTACCACTTTTAAAACGCCCCCTCCCCCACACACACTTCCTCCCATCAAACATGTGTTTTTTTTTCTTTTTCTTAAAATGAGCACGAATTACGAAATTAAAAGTGTTACTGAATGAATCTTGGTAAAGACATGCTTCGGAGTCCAGAAGTGATATCTTTAGGTTTCCAACCACACTGTAAACTGAAATGTCTGAAATTCAGACATATAAGTGTCTTAAACGGAATGTTCAATTTTCAGACGTTTTAAAGTGTCTTAATTTTTCAGACGCTTGTATGCATCTGAATTTAAGACATTTCAAACGTCTGAATCGCATCCATATTTGACCACCTTTTATTTCTCGGTAATAGGCCATTGTTTCACCTTTTTTTTAAAAAGCATTATAGGCTGAAAAAAAAAAATCCCTTAAAATGTGGAAATTGTACCGCCAATCTAAACGCCAGTTCAATTTACGTATTTTAATGGAAATTACCTTCCGTAAAATCTAGAAGAAGTTCAATTTTTTTGGAAACTTCTGAATTTAAAAAATAAAAATGCAAGCTTTCAAGGTTTAACCCACACATTTCAATCTAAGGTCACGTATTCCACAGGATTTATTAATTTAACTCACACTACTTTAACAATGTAACACTTACCCTGTCGCAGCATCGAACCCGGGACCTATTGCTTACTAGAATGGGGTTCTATCCATTCGGCCACGCCTCCACGACATGAAACTTCAAATATTGCTATTTATGAAGCACACGAAATGTATTTTACGGTAGTGGTAATTTTTTTCCAATCTAGTATAATTGTGAACGTTTTACAAATTTTCTTTCTAGAATTTTGAATATTTGACTTTTTAATTTCATGCGTTATAAGGCCAGAGCAATGCTTTTTTTCTTCTGGCGGAGAAACTTTTAGAACACAAATATTATTGTTTTATACAGAGCACACGTTATTCTTGAAATATTAAAATATTTAAATTGTTTTAACGGTTGGTTGTATTTATGACGGCCAATTATCTGCACGAGGGATATAGACCCAGGGGGGAGTGCCCTTCGTGGGGGTCTTTCTAAGGGAACCTAACCCGTATTAACGCTTGGAAATCCAAGGTTCGAAGAAAACCACGAAAACTCCGAACGATTAGGACGACGGGCGCGATTGGGATCGAACCCAGCACCTCCCGTCTACCAGCTTCGAGAGCAGAACCTCTCAGCCACTGGTGGGGCAATGTGTTTTAACAATTGATTATTCTCGTCGAAATAAATAATGAAGAACATTTCAACATTCGCGAATATTTAACTTGGTTATTCGCGAATTTTGTTTTGAAAAGAATATTTTTTTACAAAGTAAACGCGCTTTGTTTTACCAATTTCGTAAACAATTTGACACTGGATAGCTCTGCAATGTACTGTATAGCTTAAGTTTCGAGAATTTCAGCCTTTGTATTGAGGCAAAATATATATCGGTAATCACAAGAAACCCGAAACATGACTTGATGCTAAAAATAAAAAAAAGTCTTAAATTTTCCGAAATTCAAATTTTTGTTCGAAGTAAAAAAAAAATATATATATGGAAAATTTTAAAACTTCAAGAACAACTTGTTAAGAAAGCATTAGAATGTGATCCTTCAATGAAAAGTCGAGGCCGCAACTTTTCCTTATATGGAAATTCAAAAACTTTCTTCCAAACAATCGTATATCAATAAATGTTTTCGATCATCAACTAGCAACTGAACTTTGTATATGTTTATAATTATTCAAATTTGTATAAGAGGCCGTATGTTTTCATTTTTCGCTCAATTAATTAGAATTTTATTTATAAACAATTATTTTTCTCAGTATGACAATTTTTTTCGTTCTCAGCTCTCTCGCTTCTGAAAATTCGGTACAAAACGCCAACTTTGACAGCAATTTTTGCAATATATTCTGCCTTTATCGAAAAATCATCAAGCACGGCACATTATACAGTTTCTGAATAAGAGTATCTGACAAATTGATGCGTTTCATAACAAAAATGAATCAGAAAATAAGCAGTTTGGATTTGAATATACCACCCTTAATAAAGATATTTTTGCGTTTCAATTGCTTTCTCAATTAAAAAAAATTATAGGCGCCACCCTTTTTAATAAATCTTATCAGATCTGCAAAGAAAATTTAGGAAAATAATTTTGCGAAGTTTCTAAAAGTCAATTTATTTTAAAATCTAAAATATGAAATCATAAAATACGTAATACTGAACTACTTAATCAGCTTTGTATATAAATATAGTTTTCATTTAAGACAGGATTCTACAGAAACAGCTTTTGACAAATAAAACATTATCATCTTAACTATAAAACCAGGGCCAAAACTAGCCTTTTTTGCACGCGGGCAAACATGGATTTTAGAGCCCCCCCCCCCCCCCCCTCCTCCGCAAAATATATTTACAAAGAGAATTTTACTAATTTTCTAATAGCCGACTTACTTTAAAATTTAAAATATGTAATCATAAAATATGTAATACTGAACTACGTAATCTGTTTTGTAAAATATTGATTCATTGAAATCTTGAAAACGAAAGCGAAAAAAATTCCGCTTTATACAGGATCCTTATGCCATATCATCCTTAGATTCTTCTATGCTTTGGCATATCCCAGACAGGACGAATTTAACAATACCGTGCTAAACATAGACGTGAGAAAAATTGAAAAACAAAATCTTCATTTGGCGCCTCTTCGTTCTGGCGTTCGGGGCACACACCCCCTCTGCCTTCCTTAGATTTGGCCCTGTATAAAACATTATCCAGATGCTGAACATTATCTATCTAATAGAACACAGTTAATGGCAAACTAATGTTAAACCTATGGAAGCGTTTTTGACAAATTTCCTTTTCACAGAGAGTGAAAATTAAATTTGTCGCGCGTAGACAGTTAATAGTAAGATAACGTTAAACCTATGAGAGCGTTCTTGCCAAATATCTTGCTTGTATTTGATACATTTTTGTAGCAAACAAACAAAATCTTCATTTGGCGCCGTCCGTTCTGGCGCCCGGGGCAGACGCCACCACTGTCCCCCTCTAGTTTCAGTCCTGGTTTGATTTAAATAAATAAATCATGTAATATAAGTGACTTTGGATGGTGGTTGAAAGATGTCGGTTTTTCCTTGAAAGATTATATTTTATATTTTAAATGGAAAATTGTAAATACAAACATATGAAAAAAAAAAAAAAAAAAAAGAAGGAAAAGTTTTCCGGAATTTTCAAAAGAAAATTTACCTTAAAATACGTAAATTAGAAGCACAATTTCCATATTTTAACGAATATATTTTTTAAATTGTCGAACATCAGGTTTGAAACATGGCTGTGATTCAGACTTTTGAAATGTCTTAAATTCAGACACATACGCGCGTCTTAAAAATTAAGACATTTTAAAATGTCTGAAAATTGATCACTCCGTTTTTCAGTTTACAGCGTTTATGCCATGATCATAGTAAGACACTTAAGTGTCTTAATTTCAGACACCTATGATGTCTGAAATTTCATATTCAGACGCTTAAGTGTCTTAATTACTTTTTCAGTCACATATGTGTCTGAATTTAAGACGCCTCTATTTGCAGTGCACCCTCTGAATACTAAGACTACGGCCAAACACAAAATGGCGGCTGTTGTAACTGACTTTTTTTTCAATATTTCTTTGAATTTTTAATACCAGTATTGTCTTTCTTTTTCTTCGCTTTATTTAATCTCAGAAAAGTAAGGCGTCAAATATTTTTACAAAACAATGGTATTATTCGAATTCAAAGGAACCATACAAATGCTGAAAATAAAAACTTGCCTACGGCAGCCGCCATTTTTGTGCCAGCGCATATGCCCAGTATTCAGGTCAGCCAAGAAGGGTTAGTCGACCCCTGACCCTGAGCAATGAATTAATTTATGGAAATTTTTGAAGCATTTTAAGGTTACGTTTCAGATACATAAAGAGTTACTACAGTGATAAAATAATTAAGGTTTGGTTTTGTTTATGACGGTCAATTACCTACACTTGGGATATGGACCCGAAAGGGAGAGTGCCCTCCGTGGGAGTCTTTCTAAGGGAATCTAATCCGTATTTATGCATGGAAATCCAAGGTTCGAAGAAAACCACGTAAAACTCCGAACGATTAGGCAGAAGGGCACGATTGGGTTCGAACCCACCACCTCTCCCGTTTATCAGCTTTGAGAGCAGAACCTCTTGGCCACTGGTGGGAAAAAGAAATAAGGAATTGTAGCGATCTCATTTCTCTTGAACAGTAGAAAGCGAGTTACTCGCTTAGAATAACTGACTTGGCCTTTTGCTCGAAGCTAACGTTTTCGCTTACTGTTCATGAGATCCTTGGTTCAACTCCCATCGGCGCCAATTAATCTCCAAATTGTTGACTCGGATAAACAAGTGAACTCAACAACAACTACAATCATCTCCTTTCAATACCAACAGATAGCTTCAACACTATATTCCCAGCGCGCAAAGCGTGCGCATCACTCGTTAACAAGACTTCCTCACTGGAATGGAGCGTGTAGTGATCTGATCTCACTTGAAGTAAAGCGAGTTAGCTTAGCCTTTTGCTCGATTCTAACGTTCGTGCCTACTGTTCATGAGGTTGAACCAGGGATCTCATGAACAGTAGGCGAGAACGTTAGCGTCCAGCAAAAGTCCAAGCCAGTTACTCTAAGGTACTAACTCGCTTTGTGCTGTTCAAGTGAGATGAGATCGTTACAGGATACTGTCAATGTTAAACAATACAGCAGAGTGTTTCAAGTGAACGCAAGTTTTAAGCGAAAACTTCGATAGGAGAAAAAAATTGACCTGAATGGGTATGCATTAAATTATCCGCTGGAGCTGGTTTATATTAAAGGTATTCCTCGAAAATAAAATTCCTTATGTAGTTCCGGACGAGAAGAGACCGCCTATAAAGACTTTACATGAAGAAATTTTGTTTTAATATGCACTTTTCTACAGCTTCAATAACCTAATTTGATTCCAGGTCCTCTCGTTTAGAAATGCGTACGTTTACATTTTTGCTTTCTTCTATCTGTACATCAAGAAAGTATTTAATTCGTGAAAAATTTCGACTTCCGGTTTTCGACGGATTTATACGTTTTAAAAAGGTCCTGAACACGATCTGACTGTTTTTAGGAAAAGTCTGTCCGTGAGTCTGTTTGAACAGGATGAAATTTCATATGAAGTTCTATCCTTATGTGAACTGATATTGATTAGTTTTTTTTTTTTTTTTTTTTTTTTGGGGGGGGGGGGGGGGGATGGCGGAAATCAGTGATTTATTCGACTTATGTAATGTTTACATAATTTATGTGAGCAGAATTCAGTGAAAAACCAAATTTAGAATCTCCATGACAGGAATAAATTGTCATTCAATTTTGGTTTTAGGTATATGTGAGAGAGAGCCGAAATTCGATGATTTGTTCGAAATACGCGATGCTTATATCTCCAGTTTATATGAGCAGAATCCAACGAAAAATCAAATTTAGAATCCTCATGATGGGAATACACTATCATTCAATTTTAGTTGCGGTATCTGTGGCCAAATTCGATGATTTGTTCGAAATTACGCGATGCTTATATCTCCAGTTTAAATGCGCAGAACTCAAGAAAGCTATACTCTCATAACATCCCGAATATGGAATATATTGTCATTCAATTTTGATTGCAGCCATCTAAGAGTGGGTACCGGGAAAAAAAAAATAAATGCCAATAAAAACTAATTGCTAAATCGATGTAGTTTCTGGCATTATTTAAAACATTTAATTTATTTGATTTATATAGAGGAAAATTTTGTATAATTTGATAAAGGTAGAGGATCTTTCAGGAAATGCCATTAAAGTTGACGTTTTGAACCAAATTTTCAGACGTGACAACCCGATAAAGGTCATTTCGAGTCAACAATCGTTTATAATTCTAGATATAAATTCATTCTTAGAAAAAAGAAGAAAAGAAAACCCTATTAGATTTCAAACCACTTTAACAGTTGTGCCTCCAAGTGCCATGCTTTTAGCTTTAAAAACGAGTCCGCAAACGTGTCAGAAAGTTTCGCGAGGTAAAGTTTTTTTTTTTCTTTTTGTTTTTGACACTCTTAACTCGTGCATTTCCTAGACACGTATAGGTAAAAAGCAGGGATTTTTTTTTTCAGATTTCAGTGTCAACCCTGTTCATCTTTCTCAATTCCACAGTTTCACAAATTCTGTCGGTAACTCACAGATCGATCTTCCCGCAAAAGTAACGGATGTTTTCGGCATTCTTTCATGCGGCGCTCTACCGGCACATTACGGGGTAATCAATCCCGATTCACCGTCGACTCGTTCTCGCTTCGGCGATCACGCGCCGCCCTCACGATCTTTTTGCTTCAACACAAAAGATCGTCCATTTTCTTGCTCCGCTGCACACCGGGGGTGTATCACCCGCCCACCCCGATTACAAGTGGCGTAGAGAAAGACGGTGTTCGTGCCTCAATTGATACGACACGCGCACACAGTAATAACGGGTGTTGGTTTATGTTAGGAGTAGCAGGGTGTTCTTTTTCGAACTTTCTTTTTATTCTCTTTTTATTCGAAAAGGATCTGAAACGTGTTAGACGAATTTTTTTATTATAATTTCCGGTTTATCTTTTCTCTTCTTTTCTTTTTTTGTACCGCATAAAGGGTATTGATATTTTATAATGAAATACAAGACTACCGTTCAAAAAATGCGATAATATGAAGAATACGATAATACAAAGAATGAATAGTGAAAACGAATATGGAAGTTTAGAATTTACATACATATCATGAGATTACTAATATGGAGAATTTTGACCTACATTATGTGGTGATCGCTTTTTTTTTTTTTTTTTGTATAAGGAGATAATATACTTACGGGAGATTTTTTTTTTTAATGGGGAAAGGGCAGAAAGACATGGACATTGACACGAATGTGCCATTGTCCTTACATGAATTTTAAGATTTATTAAATAAATTTACTTTTTTCCGATGGACTTTGAATAATTTTTTTTCTCAAGGGACTTAAAAATTAAACATTAAAATTAAAAAAAAAAAAACTAACAATTTTTCGTAAGAAGGGCTCAGTCTTCCCTCGTAAAAGACAAATTTTATTTTATTTTTTCTTTAAAAAAAAATTATGTGCTTGAAATTTATCTTAAGGCTGTTCTCAAATCCTAACTGGCTATTTTATGACACATTTTTTAATTCGTATTTGTTTTCAAACACATGAAGATGGCAGGTGTTCTTATTCACAAACTATGCAGTCGAACAATTTTTTCTATTTTTCGGTAAGCAGATGGTCTCCCAGAAAGCGTAAGTCAAAGCGGACGTTTTGAACCGAAATTTCGAATGCAACAGCGAGGGAAGTGAATAAAACTGATAATGATACAACAAACGCCTATAAATCAAAATGTAATTCATTTATCGGAAATGGAAAAAAAAAAAACAAAAAAAAACTGTTCGATTACAAATTACTTGAATAATCATGTCTGCAAGTTTCAAGCTCTTGCGTTTAAAAATGAGCCTGAAAATTTCGCGTTGTTGAGGGGAAGGGGGATTTTTTTTTTTAGAATCTCCTTAAGGGTGTTGTTCTCAAATCCAAAAGGGCAACTTTGTGACATAAGTTTTAATTTATTTTTGTTCGAAAATGCATGAAACTAGCTGGTGGTGGTGTTCAGAAACTATGTAATTAAACTGTTTTTTCCATTTTTTTTTTTTTTTTTTTTTTTTTTTTTTTTTATGCAAATGCTATAATATTTCCGAAAATAGTGTCAAAGTGGGCGTTTCGAACCGAATTTCCGCGCGATGGAAGAAAGAGCACTAAAGAGCGGGCGAAAAACGTGTTTGTCACGTGATCAAAATCGCTTAACTAATAGCTAATGGATTGATCAAAAAATGGGAAAAACAGTTCAATTCCAAATCGCTTCCATGGCCAGGCTTTCCAATTTTATACCTTTCCGTTAAAAAATGAATTTGTAAATGTGTCAAAACGTTTTGCGCTTGTTGACCAGAGCAGTTAAGAACAGCCTTAAACCAGAGGATTCAATAGGACAGAGCCCCCACCCCCTCACCCCTGGTGAGTAAAAAACCCAGAGGGGGTTGAGACTATACGCCATCACTACAAAGGTATACGGAGTTTCTATTAAAAACCCAGAAGGTATATATACGGCGTATATACCCTCCACTATGTCCCCACCCCTAACGAAAAAAAAAAAAAAAAAAAAAAAAAAAAAAATAAGAATACTGTACCAATTCTCCATTTTGAGAAAAGTATACTTTTGGACTTTTAATATTTCTGAATGATCCAATGTATCATCGGCACGCACTCACAAGTGGCGTAGAGAAAGAGGGTGTTGGTGGTAATAATTTGCTAATCGACTTTTTTTTTAAAAAAAAAGAGGAATTTCTCAATTCGACGCGTATGTTTTTTTTTCTTTTTTTTTAATGTATGCTCACTGATTACACCAAAATTACGCGACCGATTCATGCGTTTTTTTTTTTTTTTTTAATCTGAAAGAGAATATTACTCTCGATTTTTCCCAATTGCATCAAAATCATTTCAGTACTTTTTTAGAAATTCAACAAAAACAAAAATATCTTTAAAATATTTCATTTTCAACGATTTTCATCAAGTGACTTAGAGCTACCTGTTTGGCGAAAAAGTCGCTACTCGGCGATTATCCTCCCTCTTTTTACGATTTTATTTCTAGGATTGTTATAGAGAAACCCCAAAAGCAATGTTTTCATCATTAAAACCTTTTATGACGTAAATAATAATAGTAATAATAGAAAAAAAAATCAAAATTATAAATTGTTTGCATTCATCCAAGATTTCTGCGATATACTTGCTTTTTTTGAAGAACTATATTTTTACAGAGGGGCGGGGGGGGGGGGGGGTGTACGCTAATATAGGATGGGCCAAAAGTCTCTGGCAAATTTTTGATTTTAATATAAAATCAAGTAACTAAAGTATTTTTTCTTTTTTTTTGGGGGGGGGGGGGGAGTTTATAAACATGTTGGTTTGTGTTAGGAGTAAACACTGTATTCTTTTTCGAAATTTCTTTTTTTTTTTTTTTTTTAATTCTACGAGTATCTGAAACGTATTAGACGGAAAATCAATATGTACTTTTTATTTTCATTTCCTATTTTTGGGGTTTTGTTTTGCATTTTTTGTACCGTATAACGGATATCGATGTTTTACAATGAAATGCAAGGTGTATTAAAATGAGTGAAAAAGCAGTGACATAGATACGATAATAATATGAAGAATGGAAGTAAACACAAACACACATGGAAATTTTGAATGTTCACACTTATTATGCGATGATTTAATATAGAGAATTTTGATCTTATACATTTTCCAAATTTTGTGGAGATCTCTAATTAACGGGAGGTTTTATTTGTTTATTATTGTTATTTTAATAAGGAAAACGTAGAAGGGGCGAGGTGTTAGGAGGACGCATTGCTCCTCCCTGGATCAAAAAAATATTAATAAAATTTATTTTTCGCAAGTGACTTAAAACTTTAAAACACTTTTTATGAAAAAAGAGGCAATACTGTTTTAATTTTCTATTTTGAGAAAAACTAGCACAAGTATATTTTTGAATTTTTAACATTCTTTAATTGTCCGGGGTGTATTTCTTTCCCTCTTTCAAAAATTCCGCTATTAAAAAAAATATTAATAAAATTTATTTTTCGCAAGTGATTCAAAACTTTAAAACACTTTTTATGAAAAAAGAGGCAATACTGTTTTAATTTTCTATTTTGAGAAAAACTAGCACAAGTATATTTTTGAATTTTTAACATTCTTTAATTGTCCGGGGTGTATTTCTTTCCCTCTTTCAAAAATTCCGCTATTAAAAAAAATATTAATAAAATTTATTTTTCGCAAGTGATTCAAAACTTTAAAACACTTTTTATGAAAAAAGAGGCAATACTGTTTTAAATTTCTATTTTGAGAAAAACTAGCACAAGTATACTTTTGAATTTTTTACATTCCTTAATTGTCCGGAGTGTCCCTTTCCCTCTTTCGATTACAAGTTACATATGGAAAGGGTGCGTTTGTACCTCCAATTCATGCGGACATCAGAATAAACGGCGTTCAGATTGAGTTATAGTGATAGTTGAGTCACTTGAAAAGTGTTTTGAAGCGGACACGTAACCTGGAATCAAGATTTCGACTAGAGCAAGTTTCTGAAACTCACTTAACTTTCGATACTCTCTTAACCCTTACCGGCGTGGGGTAATTCTGTTTATAAACTGGTGAAATAATGGACTGATACCGCAATTTATAAACGAATTTATTAGAAAATATGAACTTGCTTATTTTCATGTAAATTATAATAGGAAAATTTTAGTTAAATATTCTTGGTATGCCGTTTGTCAGTTTTGGAATTAAAATTAGGTGTCCTTTTTTAAGGACACCGCGCCGGAAAGGGTTAACTATGAGATGAGTGGAACTCTGCCTTCTGAACTCTTTTTCTTATTTGAAACTGCTTTTAAATTCCGAGTTAAGTTCTACAAATAATTAATCAATATTTTCGAATGATCCTTTGAATCGTTTATACATTTACCGCAAAGAATAAAAACAATAATAAACTTTGTATGGTTAGAAGTTATAGTTACAAATATAAAACAGGCGAAGCCTAATTCCGGGTTGCCGATTCAAAAAAGTTAAGCTAAGTAACTCAACTTTCATAATGTGAACGTGAACGTGTAGTATAATAACTGGTATGGGTTTGCATTAGGAGTAGCAAAGGTATTCGTTTTCGAACGTTCTTCTTTTTTATTCTAAAAGAATCTGAAACTTGTTAGACAAAAAAATCAAAACGAGTTTATTTATTTATTTTGCTTTTTTCAAATATTTTTATTATGATCCCCCCCCCCCCCCCCATTTGCGCAGCATATAGGACATTGAAATTTGTAGTGAAGTTTTTTCTTTAAAAGGATCTGAAACTCGCTAGACGAAAAATCATAACGAGTTTTTATTT